>JALAZF010000004.1:23430000-28430000 GCA_022829125.1 Lathyrus tuberosus | reverse complement strand
AAATTTCACTAATGTTTTCAGCCATTTTGATCATTCCACAACTCAAAATCCATGATGAATTGGAATGAGGTGTAGTTGAAGCTTTTGTAGAGGGCCATGAGAGCTACAAATCCATCTTTGAATGGGGAAAAATGGCCTTGTGGTTTAGGAGTTATGATCCTCAAAGTTGGTACCCTAGCCACTTTGTTCCATAACTTAGAAAATTTCTAAGTTTTTTATGGTTACCCCTTTTACAAGTTATCTCACTTTTCTTGATTTTTCTTGATGAATGATGATTCCAATCACACATTAACATCATTTTAGGGTTAAATAACCATAATTGTGAAAAATCTCAAAAAGTCAAAGTTAACTTTTGTGCACAGTTGACTTTTTGTCAGATGAATTCCAAACTGTGCGATCCTCTATGAAATCAAGTCCTTGACCTAAATCAAACTTGATGGATTGATTTAATAGGTGTTATAGGGTGTATTGAATCATGTCTCATGGTTTGGGAGCATGCCTGGGTTAAAAGTCAAAGATACGGTTGACTTTTCCCGCGAAACCCTAATTGTGGTTTTGATGAATTTGAAACTTGTTGATCAAGCTTCTTGGATCAATCCATTGTTGTAAATGGATCAATGTGGTTTATTAGAGACCCTCAAATCATGTCTTGAGGTCTTGGCTCATGTTTTGTCCCAAAAGTCAACTTAGGGGTGAATTAGGTCAAGAAACCCTAATTCCTGATTTGTGGTAAATGCATCCCCTGAGGTAAAATTGACTTGATGATTGGTTCCATGAGGTCCCTTGGAGTATATTGGGTTATGCTTTGAAGCATTGACTCATGCCCGGAGGAAAATTTCCATCTGGAGGCCCTGGTCGACCAAAACCCTAATTTGGTGACACTGGCGATCTTGAGGCTTGATCCACTTGGAATGTTGCAGCCTTGTGCTTGATTCTTGAGGTGGGAGTCCTCTTGATCCATTATGGATATTTGAGAGGTTTAGACAAGTTGAGGATCATGTCATTTCTTGATTGATCCTTTGCCTAAAAGCTCTGAGAGGGCTTGAAACCCTAAGTTTGATTGCAGTGAGTGCTCACCCATCTTTGGGGAGACTAATGAGGTATGATGGTTCATCCATATTGTGATGATGATTTTCACAGTGATGGGAAATCTTAGTGGTCAAAATTTGGGGTACGACAGACCCATACGCATATGGGTACCTAAATCTCAAATTATCTTTGTTGTAGATATGCCCAAAGGAAAAGATGGAAAGCCAATCCTGGCACTTGGACAATGGCCGCTCACGACATATGGCCGTAGAAAGGCATTTGTTCCAAACCCTGAATTTGAAAGAGGAGGGAAATGTGGGTTTTGGAGGAGGTTAAAAAGGAAGAATCATTAGTACAGGTACCATTGGTAATTTACAAACTCTTATTAATAAAGTCTGGGTGGTAGATGGCTTGAAACATAATCTACTAAGTATAAGCCAGTTGTGTGACAGTGGTTGTGATGTTTTGTTTAATAAGAATTTTTGCTCTGTTGTTAATGCTGACAAAACTGTTGAAATCAAAGGGAAAAGAAAGGGAAAAGTTTATAAAATCAATCTTTCTGAATTGGATGATCAGAAGGTTGTTTGCCTGATGAAAGTGAGTGATGAGAAATGGATTTGGCATAAAAGGTGAGGTCATGCTAACTGGAGATTAATCTCTAAACTTAGCAAGCAAAAACTTGTTAAGGAGCTGCCTGACATTGATTATCACTCAAATACTCTTCGTGGAGCATGCCAAGTTGTAAAGATTGTGAAAACCTCTTTTAAAAACAAGAACATTATCTCTACCTCTAGACCATTGGAATTGCTTCACATTGATTTGTTTGGCCCTATTGGGACTGCTTCAATTAGTGGGAAGAAATATGGTTTGGTTATTGTTGATGACTTCACCATATGGACTTAGGTGAAGTTCCTTCAATCTAAAGATGAAACATGCAATTTTTTTAGCACCTTCTACATTCAAGTACAATTTGAGATGGAAGTAAAGATTCTGAAGCCAGAAGTGACCATAGGGGAAATTTGAAAATGAATTATTTAAGTCCTTTTGTGAAAGATACATGATTATCCATGAGTTCTCTTCTCTCATAACTCAACAGCAAAATAGCGTTGTTGAGAGAAAGAACAAATCTTGGCAAGAGATGGCAAGAACAATGATTCATGAAAATATACTCCCTAAGTACTTGTGGGAAGAAGCTGTTAATACTGTTTGTTATATTCAGAACATAATCTATATTAGACCAATTCTGGATAAAACATCGTATGAATTATTCAAAGGTAGAAAATCAAGCATTTCTTATTTTCATCAATTTGGATGTACTTGTTACATTTTGAATAGCAGGACTACCTAAAGAAATTCGATACTAAAGCTTAAAAGGGTATCATTTTGGGATACTCAGAACGCTCAAAAGCATACAGAGTGTATAACTTAGAAACTAAAGTGGGTGAAGAGTCTATGCACATTAAATTTGATGAAAAAATATTTGACCTTGACAATACAGAATCTGTGGCCCAAAATGTTATCTCTGCAGGAATCCAGAGTTCTGAAGAACAACTAGTGGTATGTGTTCCTAAAGAAAAATGTATAGAGAATGATGTTTCCGAATCTATTACTATATCAGAAGAAATACCAAATGCTGCAGAGACTGAAGGTACTCAAACTAGTCCTACAGTTACTAATTCACTGATTGCTCATAATGGCACTGAAGCCTCGGTTCAACCAAAGAGATCGTTTAAATATAAATCATTTTATCCAGAATGGCAAATAATTGGTAATAAAGATGAGCATTTGAGGACCAGATCTTCCTTCAGAAATGATCATTCAATGATTGGACTTATTTCATTGATTGGGCCTACTTTTATTGATGATGCTTTAACTGATAATGGTTGGATCATGGCTATGTAAGATTAACTAAATCAGTTTCAAAGAAATGATGTATGGGATCTTGTTCCAAAACCTCAAAAGAAAAACATCATTGGGACTAAATGGGTCTTCAGAAACAAGCTTAACGAACTTGGAGAAGTCGTTAGGAACAAAGCTATAGGGAATTGACTTCTTTGAAACCTTTGCTCCTGTGGCAAGGTTAGAAGCCATAAGACTCCTTCTGTCCTATTCCATCAACCATGACATTATACTCTATCAAATATACATGAAAAGTGCTTTTCTGAACGAAGTTATTACTGAAGAAGTGTATGTCAAGAAACCTCCAAGATTTATTAATCTAAACCATCTAGATTTTGTTTACAAGCTTAAGAAATCACTCTATGGTCTCAAACAGGCTCCAAGAGCTTGGTATAAGAGATTGAGCAATTTCCTGCTTGGAAATGGTTTTGATAAAGGCAAGGTTGACACTACACTATTTAGGAAAACTCTAGAAGAAGAAATCTTGATTGTCCGAATTTATGTTGATGACATAATTTTTTGTTTCACTAATGCATCTCTTTGTTAAGAATTTTCCAAAATTATGCAGGATGAATTTGAGATGAGCATGATGGGTGAACTGAAATACTTTCTTGGAATTCTAATTAATCAAAAGTCTGAAGGTATTTCATTCATCAGTCTAAGTACACAAGAGAGCTCTTGAAAAAGTTCAATCTTGATGAATGCAAAATCATGTCAACTCCTATTCGTCCAACTTGCAATCTAAACAATCAAGAATGTAGTGCTAAGGTGGATCCAACTAAATACCGAGGTATGATCAGATCTTTACTCTATCTCATTGCTTCAAGACATGATATTCTATTAAGTGTATGTTTGCGTGCAAGATTCCAATCAGATCCTAGAGAGCCTCCCTTAATAGTTGTTAAGAGGATCTTCAGGTATCTGAAAGGAACAATCAATCTTGGACTTCTTTATAAGAAATCTTCAGATTATAAGTTGGTTAAATTCTATGATGCTGACTATGCTAGAGATAGAATTGAAAGGAAATCCACCAGTGAAACCTGTCAATTCATAGGTGAAAACCTTATCTCTTGGGGTAGTAAAAGACAAGCAAATGTTGCTTTGTTTATAGCAGAAGCAGGATACATTGCAGCTACAAATTATTGCACTCAACTACTTTGGATGTAATATCAACTTGAAGACTATCATATTTATGGAAACAATATTCCTATCCTTTGTGAACACGCTGCTGCAATCTGTCTAACAAAGAATCCAATTCAACATTCTAGAACCAAGCATATTGAAATTAAATATCATTTTATAAGAGACTATGTTCAGAAGGGTGTTATAGATATTCAGTTTATTGATTGTGAACATCAATGGGCTGATATATTTACAAAACCCTTAGCCATTTCTCAACTCGATTATATTAAGAAAAATTTTGAATATGGTTTTTGTCGCTGAATAAATGCTTGTCTTCTGAATGGAGTATTGGAGGAATTTTTAGATTCTGATGGTTTTCAGTTGGAATGTTTCTTTCTGATATGTCTCTAAGAATAGTCTATGAGCTTGAATAGGGGATATAAAATCTCTTTCTTCCTTGTTTGCTTTGTTTAAAGTTGAAAGTAACTTGTTTAATTCCTTGCTATGTGCTTTGAATTAACAAATAGACTATTTTTTGAGTTATGATAAAATAAGGATCCTTGTCTTACACTTTAATACTTAAAAGCTTTTTGAAATACAGTTTTGATAGACAACTGTCTCTGAAAATATCAAGACTGAAGAGACATGACTATCACTCTTATTTCAAAATCTGCTATGAAATTTGGTTCATTAAAAGGAGTGTACTGACATAGATTCTAAATTCTTTTTATTCAGACTCATAACTGTCCAAACATTTAATATATACTTGCTTATAAAATAGCATTCTATGTGTTATGTAGTTATCTGTATATTCTTTGATTTTATGAGTTATCTTCCATATAAGATAATTTTAAGAGATCATTATTCTTCAATCTAGTACTTCTTCTTAATATGTATTCAAAAACCATTAATGGAGAGATCCATGATCTAGATATTCTAAAAGAATATACAGGCAACTCCAATGAATTGACGATGAATAATCTTTCACTGAGAGTTTCAGATATTCAGTTTTAGAAATGGGATGAATATTTTGCAATGCTTTATGGAACCATCTATCTAGATCTTGTGAAAGATTCCTGGGCAAACGCTCATGTTCATCAGAATAAGCTAGATGATTGTCAGATTCTGTCTGTTGTCTATGGTTTCCCTGTGGTAATTAACTCTAAAATCATCTCTCAAGCAATAAACTGTGAGGAAGATGGAATTATCCTTTCTCATTCCTTTTGGTAGGGTTCTTTCTATGATTCTTGTTTAACAGGGTGTTGTTACTCATGTACAACAAACGGGGTTGATTGATAAACTTGTTCTTGACTGGTGTTCAGCTATGAATTGTTCTGAAACCATTATTAATCGCTGAAGTTCCTTCATTTTTTGTCTTTTTGAGTGATGTCAAAGGGGGAGAATGAATTAAGTATTCTTCTAGATTAATTTTGGATCCGAATGAGGTTGGTGATCCTATTTAGGGGGAGATTTCAAACCTCACCCTTGAAGTGGATTCATTATTCTATATAGGGAGAGCTTACAAACCTCACCTATTAGACTTCACAGATAGTACTCAAGGGGAGCTTACAAATCTCACCTCTAAGACTGTTTGACACATGAGGAGCTTACAAACCTCAGACTCTGAAAGTTGTTGAGTAATTAATCTACTACTGATTGTTTTTAAAATACTTAAAGTTGCCATCTAAAAAAGGGGGAGACTGTTGAGACAAGATTGGTTCATACCATGTATCCTCTAAGGTTTTGATGATGACAAAGTATTTGAAAAGCAATTAGGATTTTTAACTAGCTAGTTTGCGTGTGCATAACTTTATTTAGTTGGCGAACTAGTTCTGAAACAGAAGTGGCTCTGGTTTGGTTCTGGTCATACACTCAAGAGAGAGTCTGATCAGAAAGGAGCTGCTAGTACACTCCAGAATCAAAAGCGTGCTATAGTTGCCTCTGAGATTGAGTAGTTTCAACTCAGTTCTGCTAACACAGGACTCGAGATATATTGACATTATCATCAATAAGTTGTGTTGTACCTGAATCATATATATATGTCCTCTGAACAAAGGCCTTGTTCTGTGGATATTTCCTTGACTAAAAGTTCCAACACCTGCTTTATTGGAAAATAAGATGTACTAGAAGATTTGATCGGATTATAGCCGTTGTGAATGCTCCAATGACTATATTTCTTCATCTATATAAGGAGTAGAAGATTTGAAGATCAATTCAAGAAATAACATTGCAACTACAGCTGAGAAATACACGCACTACATATCAGAAGTAAAATCTGTTAAGAGTTCTTATTCTTGTATAGCTTAAGAATCCTTTGTAAAAGAGTGTTGTATTGTATTTGAACACCTATGATTTTTAATCAAGTGTTGTTGTAAGTTATTCCTTCTCTAAACAGTTAAGTTTAGATAAAAGTCTCTTACTGTAGACTTGAGCAGGAAAGTCTTAGACAGTGTGTCTGAGCAGGGAAGTCTTGGATCGAGGATCTAAGCAAGGGAAGTCTTAGGCAGTGCGTCTAAGCAGGAAAGCCTTGAACCAGGTGGTTTGAGCAAGGAAAGTCTAAGTATATGAGGATCTAAGAAGGAAGTCTTGATCAGGTGCTGATTAAGCAGGAAAGTCTTAGACTGGAGGTCTGAGCAAGGAAAGTCTTATATAGGTGTGTATAAGCAAGTGTAATCGGGTTGATTATAGTGGAAAATCTCTTGCAAGTCAAGGGGACTGGAGTACTCTATTTAGGAGAGGAACCAGGATAATTGGCGTGTGTTCTTTTCTGTTTTTTCTTAACTTCTGTTTCAAATTCTGTTGCATTATTTTTTAGATTCTGAACACAACTTTAGAATCTGAACTCTAGTTTAGAATTAAAACTATTTTTGTAAACACAATTCAACCCCCTTCTTGTGTATTTTTCTTGCCTTTAGACTTTGTTAAGCAAATTGGAAGAACATGAGAAAGAACTCACTTGCTTAGAAAAATATGTAAAAGAGTGTGAAAAGGAGGTGAAGAAGGAGAAAGGGAAAGACAAGGAAGATAACAAGAAGTCCATAGCTCTAAAGACTTATAGCTCAAAGTCCTCACATTATGACATAGTGATTGTGAAATAATGGATGACAATGAATCCAATGAAGAAGAATGGGGTTGTTTATAAAGAGGTTCAACAAATACATGTGGAAACATGGAGACAAATACTCCAACAAGAACCATGGAAAACCTAGAAGGTTATCCAACTCCTCTAAAGAAGATGAGAACAAAAGGGGAAAGTCTAGAAGTACATGTTACAATTGTGGCAAACTGGGCCACTATAAGTTGAAGTGTCCTACATTCTACAAAGATAAAGAAAGAGGCCATCATAAGAATTCTAGAAAGTCTAGAAGAGCTTATGCCGCTTTTGAAAGCGAAAGTGATTCTTCAAGTGATGATAACTCTACTTCACCTGTTGAATCGGCCAAGCTTTGCTATATGGAAAATAAAGGAAATATAAAGGTTGTAAGTCACTCTAAACTTCAAACTTCTCATGACTTAGCTTTTTCTTAATTACAATAATCTTTTGAAAATCTACAAAGACAAGCCATAAATGCTTTCAAGAGATTAGCTTCGAACAAAAGAACAATTTCTCATCTAGAAGCTAAAATTTTAGAAATTGAAAAAAATATGGAAGCTCTAAAGATATGTTTGTTAGATATACTAACAGAAATAAATGAGGATGCCAAACCTTCATGGTTTGGTTGTGAAACTTGTCACATTTGGCAAAAGGAGTCAAGAACTCTCAAAGCCAAATTGGATAAGGCTTTACAACCTAAGGTTACTTTTGCTATAAACACTTTTAATTATGGCATGCCTTCTCATAATTCTTACAAAAGGTATAATTATGTTAAAAAGAAACCAATTGGCAAAAGATCATCTTCTCATAATTTGTATTGTCACTATTGTTACAAAAAGGGTCATCATATTGTTAAGTGCAAATTTAGGAAACTTTAGAAGCCTTTCAATGATTTCCTAAATGCAACCAAGGTTTCATTAATCCCCAAGGACCCAATGAATATTGGGTACCTAACACTAATTGTTAATCATGCAGGAAAAATATCCTGGCTCTATGAAGAGAGTATGGGATTTCGTTTATGAAGCATCAAGGTACAACACAGTGATGTGTCCTTAATGCGTTGAATATATGACAAACAAGGTAAATTGTGTTTCCAACAAGGTTATAATTTAGTGTTTTTTTATTTGGTAAAAGTGTGTGAATGATTGCTAATGTTCTATCCGATAAGTGTCGAAAAGGTATTATGTTCAATGATGTAGGTCTATCTTCAACAAGACATACTCAAGTGCATCAAATTAGGAGTGATCAGCCTAAGATGATGAAACATGAGGAGGAGCAAGATAATCATCATGATTGAAAATATTGAAAGTCCAACAATAAGGATGATCATCAAGCCAAAGTCTCTCTTGGATACATTATTAATTTCAATTTCAAATGCTTGTACAAGAAGAAAAGTGGTAAGAGCGTTTTGGTTCTATTTGTGTTTTGAGGTACATTTTGCATTCATTTCAACTTTCGTTCGAGAGTTCCTCGTGGAATGCAAGTGCATCCTCCGTCTTATCTACGGTAAGGTAATATCATTTATATCCTTTCTTGCTTTGTAAGTAAGTATTCTTTTTACCCATTTATGTGTCAAAGGTATATGATGAATGATGTGTATGATGGTTGTGATATGTGTTTCCTTCCAAAAATTTCAAATGTAACCATTGTGTGTTGCATTTTCTATGTTTATAGTAACTATGTTCAAATATCTTCATATCTTGATCGATATCTTAAACCATTTCATGATTGCATCTTCATGATTGCATGATTCTAGCAAACAAACCATAATATACTATCATATGCATGTGTCTCTCATCAAGTAACCATTCATGAGTCAATTTACATCTCTAAAATTCCTTACAAATTAAATTCAATTGAGTCAAAATTTTGAAAGTTGAAGTTCTTCAGGTTGACACAATTTCGTATAGGTCGGCCTATAAAAATTAATTTTGGTATTTTTCAGAAAAGTTACAGTATAGGTCGACACATCCTCGTATAGGTCGACACATAACAATTTTTTTAATCTTCTGGCTTCTGTTATAGTATGTGTCGACACATAATTGTCATAGGTCGACACAGACCAATGAAAGGTCAAATTTTAATGATCTGAACATATTTTTTTTTCATTTTCCTGCATTCATTGTTGATTCATGAACCTGTCTCAATTGCTTTCAAACTTCTAGTCAGTCTTGTAACCCTTCAAAAGATCTTAATTTCTCCACTATTGTCATTTAATCCATCACATTAAATCATTCAACCTTACACTTTCCAACGACTCATCAATGTTCTTCATTCTTCACTCTCTAAAAATGGCTATCATTTTTCAATCTTCAAAACACAATATTGTCTCTACTCATCCTTTCAAACACCTTGCATACGAAATTTTTCTGAGAAATTATGAATGACACCCAAAATTGCTAAAACCAAAAGTGATTCTAGAGACAAGGGTAAAGCTGATGTGTTATCAATTGCTCCAGAAGTTTCCTTCTCCTTGATTTCGGCTGGCCGCATTGAGGAATACGAAGAAACGCATCAATATCACCTAGTGATGAAGCAACACACATGGAAACCGATGGTTGTCGGATGCTTGGACAATCTAGAAGTTGTTCGACTTGTTGAGCACCAGAAGATAAACTATTTTCTGCAGCTGTCACAAGATTATACGAAGACCTTATATTGGTGTTCTATTCTGGTTTGCATGATCGACAAGGTTTGCTTTCAAATTTTCAATAGGTAACAAAGTCTATGAATTTACAAATAACTGTGGAAATCATTGTTTGATATTACAAATGTTGATGCTAACATGGATGAGGAAGTTGATCCGTTTATAACAGATGCCTACCCTCATGTTGATTTTGAGTGGACCAAGCATCTAAACGAGATGCTCAAAGCTCCAATATTAGAGGACTTTCATGACACTCTTGTTGTCAGTCAATTGAAAATGGTCCCCGAAATTTTCTTATGGTTGGTGTCACAAGTTTTACGTTCAAAGAAAGGAGGATATTTAAGAATTGATAGTGCTGAGATTCAAATCAATTGGCATCCGTTAAATCAATTGGCCTCCCTATTTTGTTTACATGGTGTTTACCATCAAAGACTACAATAAACGAACATCTTTTTGCTACATGATGATATCCAAGATTCTTAATTACTTCGAGATTGGCTTGCCAAACCTGCTGTTCATCTCACCTGGACCTATCCAAGAGTTTTCCAAACGTACCTTGACTAATATGAGGTACTTTTGGGATGAGGAACTTTAGGTGTACTACTTTTGGATGGGCAAAAACAGTAGGAAGATACACAATTTTGATGACCCCTATGAATTTTCTGACTCCACTACCTAGCCAAATGCTACAGTTAATGAACGTATGTATGATGTTGATCATGAAGTTGGTCAAAGAGGAAATGAGTATGGAGATCAATCCTCCATCATAACCTTGCTTCAAAATATGCAGATCAAACAGGATGAGCAGTATAAAGAGGAATGTCTGAGAAGAGAAACTTTTGAAGCGGCTCAAATCGAAAAGCTCCACACCTTGAAAGAACACATGAAGTCTCAAGATTCAATCTTTGAGGCTTTTGCATCATTTGTGACTAGAAGTTAGTCTCTCTAAAGGATGAAATGGATGCAAATACTACTGCTACCATTGCAAGAGTCAATCACATGATTGCTGCCCAAAATGAAGACCATGATGATTATACGCTTTTCTATCAAGAAATATGTGACCTTCTGGACCGTCAGTTTGGGAGTGATGGTCAAGGCTGGTTCCGTGGAGTGAGGCTTGGAGGTCATGGAAGACATTGAAGAAGAGTTTGAGTCATTTCTGTCTAGGGTCCTAGGATTTGCTTTATTTTGGTCATGCATTCTGTTTTCTTTCATGCATTTTCATTTTTGTTTAGTTTGCTTTGTGCTGCTTGATTTATGTATTTGGTTCATGAAATACTTATACTATGGATTGTTTTAATCAATAAATATTAGTAATGTTGGTGTGTTTATTAAGCTTGCGTATTTTACATATGTTGTATGTGAGTGCACCACTTATCTTTGTAAATTGCCCGTGTGTAGTATAATACATATCGTAATGTGTATCTATGTTATACTTCTAATGGATTGCTTTTCACTTTTTGATGTTGTCAAAGGGGGAAAAGGTTATGAAGATGATAATGCACACATTCAGGGGGAGCTATTCATTGTACCGAAGAAAAATGCATCGTCTCAAATCTCGAGTTTTGCCATCATAAAAAAAAGGGAGTATTTGAGTGCATTCTCCCATCTAGTCATGTTTTGAATGATGTCAAAACTAGGAGAAACTTTAGCATTTTTTTACATTGGACACTATCAACCAAATTCTAGATGTGCATTCATCATCTTAGCATTATGGTGCATATAAATATGTTTGAAAATGATAGGAAAAGCCTTAGGCATGTTTCATGCATCAAAACGAAGTTTTTTGTGTGAAAAATGTTGCATAGGCTGACAAACACATGCTCCGGTCGACCTATGGAAGCTTTTGCTTCAGTATAGGTTGACATATAGCTTACTCAGGTCGACCTCTATGCCTCAATATTAAAGGTTGTAGCCTCTATCCCTCAGGTTGCCTCAGATAGTATGACCTAATACCTGACAGGTCGACCTATTGCTTTCATAGGCCGACCTATTGCCTTCAAAAATTAAAAATTTGTTTTCCTTTCATTTATTCTTGCATTACTTTTTCTTTATATCTCTCTCTCACACACACACACACACACACACACACACACACACACACACACACACATATATATATATATATATATATATATATATATACTCATACATGCATTATTTTCTAGCAAGGTACTAGTATAAAACCTAAACGAAACGAGAATTACAAAGCATACTCATCATCTTCAACCTCTCTTCTATGCATACACACAATCAAACTACACATAATCATTTTTTTATTGGGTGGCCATCTAGATTAGGGTTGATTACGTTCAATTAGGTTGGTGTAACTGAGAATATTAGGTTGAGTTCTTTGTGCGTTTCAAATAAGAAAACCAAGCTGGGGTTTTCCTTTAACATCATTGAGGATTTGAAGGTTTTGGACAAGATCATGCAAACACAGATTCGATCGAGTGAAGGACTTAGGACAAGGTAGGTGGTATCTTACAAGGGAGTAGCGTGGGACGGTGAGTCGTGTTCTTGAATCTTGGGTTCAACTAGTGCGTGCTAGTGATTAATTCGACTGAGCGAAAACCTTGAAGATGAGGAGGTCTTGCAAGTTAGTAACAAGAACTGGTGGATTGTAGCGGCATTATTAGTTACTTGATCAATCTTCGATAAAGGGTTTTGAAGGTGGTAGAATCAACAACAAACCTTAGGGTTTGTGGGGTTAGAGTTCTTCATCTCATGTATAAACATATTTTACAAAGTAAGGTTAATTTCAACTATCTCAATTCGAATCCGAATTGAGGGAAGACGTACCCATAGCGAGGCCGATTTGGGAACTGCCTAAACAAATATTGGTCTCTCTCTCTTTCGCTTTCTCTCTCTCTCTCTCTCTCTCTCTCTCTGTATCTCTCTCTCTCTCTCTCTCTCTCTCTCTCTCTCTCTTTCTCTCTCTCTCTCTCTCTCTCATTTTTGTATTTACAAATTCTCGAGTTCGTTGTTGTTTTGATCAATTCGATTGGAAATTGGTTTTCAATTACTTTTTAAGTTTTTATTGTTGATATAATCATAATCACTTTGATTGTGATTGGATTTTAACATCAACAAAACAAATCAAATATCTAAACATTATTGATCACACACAAAGTGTTTGATATATTGCCTTTGAGTATTTTAATTGATTTTTTGTTCATTGGAAATAAGTTTTACATGTAGCTTGGCATTTAACTGGTTTGAGATTGATCGTTGTTGAACAATTTGTGTTCATTATCATTTAATTGCTAATCATTTGTATTAGTATCATTTGCCATGGCCTCGCGCTTTGAATAAATCTATGATCCATTAAGTACACACCACAATATCATCTCAAAAGTGATATCGAAACCTGTATGAGTACTGCATTAGAATTATAGTTTTAAAGAAACAATTTTATTTGCAAATCGACCCTTAGCATCATGGAAATCCTTCCAAAGGGCAGTCATCCTGGTGCAAGTTGTTTCAAGATTCAGTGAATCTGGGGCAGTCACTTTGAGACACAGCAAGTCTTTCCAAGGCTCATACTAGGCCAGACCACTTCCATGGTACAGTGCAGTCCGCCATTCCAAAAGTTGGTAAATCAGGGGCATATTGTTGCAGGATTAAGCATACTGGGGCAAGCCGTCTTAAGGTCATATTTTGGAAAACAATTGTCAAATTCCTTTTTAAAGGGATTTTTTCAAAGACCCAACAGACTGGGGCATGATAAGTTATGGAGTTGAGGTCTCTCGACCTTTACCGATGCTTAAGGACAAAGCCCAATGTAGCTGATTCAAAAAGTATGAAGCATCTCAACGATCGCCATAATCTAAGCAAGTCAGAAATCGTTATTCTTTCGTAGACAAGAATCAACATGGAACCTCCAGGCAACAAAACATAAATGAGAGTCTTACAAACCATCTTCATGGTGTCAAAAATTGTTCAAGGCCAAGGGTCTCGGGGAATCGGTGCTTGATACCCACAAAATGCATAAACTATTATATTCATACATTCATTTTTCTTGCATATCATGCATAAAGCATACATACATAGCCTCAGCTTGGATTTAGCAACCTCTCAAAGAGGTTCGCTTTAATCCTCAGCAAAACCAAGATGCAAGAGTTTGTTCTCAAGGGCATAATAAGTTCTTTTCTTCAGTACAAGTGGCTTTCAGAAGTCAATCATTGATAGTGATGATTCCCAAGGCGAGTTTTTCCCCAACAAGGTGATTGATATTCCCCCAATTGAACTCTGGTGTCAATGGGATTTCTGTTTGGTTTCCCCAATAGATATCTCCCCACAGAGTTTTCTCTGGAATTTTTTCTAGTAAAACTTTATGAGCTCCTTATACGAGCTTCATATCAGCAGGATTCCTTAGAAAGATATCCCCAACAACTTTATCCTCAATAATTCTCTTCAAAGTTATGTCTTAAATGGACATCTCTTCACAAGGATAACTCAAGTTAGCAATCTTCCCAATTAGTCTAATGTACAGGAGTTCCCCAACGAACAAGATCCACCAAATGATTCTCAGTATATCTCCAACAAGCCTTTTGTGTGTTTATTCCCCATAGAGTCTTTTGTATTCCTCAACAAATTACTTAAGTCAATCCCCAGCATAGTCAGTGTTCCTTACTAATCTACTATCTAAAAAAGCAATTGGATTGGACCATTCGGTCCGATGGTTGAAATTAAATGCTAAACATTTTGGTTAGTATTAACCTTTAATTAACTAGAAAATCTCCAGGATCTTCTAATTCCCTAGAGAATCTTTATGTTTGATCCAAGCAGCGGCCTCTGTGCAGATGAAAATCAACATAATTTAATATCAACAGTTGTAGCAGGAAAATTTAAGATTAAGTTATTGATTAACTTGACTCATAAAGCAAGAGTCGCCATCGCACTTTTATTTTTCCAAGGGAATGGGAAAAAGAACAAACAAAACCCACATAAGTTTTTAAAACAAAACTAATAAAATAGAGAGATAAAGGGTAAGGGGGTTGGTTATGCAATGGGAAGGTGTTAGCACCCAAAACCTATATAGTACTCTATAGGAACCTCTTGAAAATCTAAGTTTGGCTTAAAAGGTGTTGTTTGCAAAAGATTGAGGAGATGAGAAGAGAAATATTTTTTAAGATTTTTGGTGTTTGACAAGACTTCCTGAGCCTCGTGCTTACGTACCCACAAAGTGCAATGGAGGATCAAAACCTTGTATTTTTGTGGTAAAAATAACAAAAGTGTTTGTTGTGATTGATTTTAAATGGAAAGACAAGTTGTAATTTTAAGGAGAAAACTCAACTAGTCACCCACAAGTGTATGAAAATGGACCTTTGCATCACTATTGAGAAGGGCTCCAACTTGGATAGAAATAAAAAAGTATGCCACTAACTCTCTCAAGTGGAAAAGAATCAACATCAAACATCACTGTGGGAATAGAAGAATTACATCTCAATTATGAAAATGACTCATGTCTAAACCTTAAGAAAAAGTTTTAAAAGAGAAAAGTGCACAAAATAGTTTGAATGAGTTGTGTATTTTTTACGTCATATGAAAATGGTCTTGATATGCTTAAGATGAATTAGCACTTATTCAAGAAAAAGAGTTTGAAAATCACTTGACAAAGTCAAGGTTTATTAAGAAAGCGGTTTAAGTTTGAAAACAAGAAGGTTTTGAAAAAGGGAGAAGATTTTGAAAATTTAAGGGGAGGAGATGAAGAGGCAACCCTAATGCACAAAGTAAAATCAAGGAAAGGAAATATCTAACTAAGATAGAAAGCTTCTGACATAAGTCAAGCCAAAACTCCCATCCTTTGGATTTAAGCAGCAAGCAATCAAATAAGCAAAGCAGAAACCAAGTCTTCAAAGAGGTCATCCCAAGGTCAAAGGTACCAGATGAATTCCAAGATCTCAAATCACAACCCCAAAGCATAGGATCAAGAACCTAATTCTAAGTCGATAAGTCTATCATACAAGCATGGGATAGTAACCAATAGTCCCAAGAAGCAATTAAGTCTTTTAATGGTTTTGTCTTTATTAATGTCTTAAAATAAAGAGAAAAAGTCCAAGTGGACAAAAAGAAAATGCATAAACATAAATAGTAGCAATATGATATGTAAATGATAAGAGTAAAGCAATATAAAGAGCAAGAAATATAAATGACATAAAAATAAAGGTGCATAAAAGTAAATGGCATAAAAATAAATGTTAGCACAATAATATTGTTAGAATTGATGTTAGAGTTAATAATCCGATACAGGCCCAATTTAGCGCTATGTTAAGCAATCGTAGCACAATCTATAAGGAAGATCATACTATGGGAGGCCGGTTAATAAAAATTTATGTACCATACATGTTAGAGATATGATAGAAATCATACTCCTAAAACATGTAGCACAAGTAAAAACCAAGGAGGGATCAAGCTCTAAGGCAAGGAGATTGGTCTATTACATCAATCAATCTTTCATGACAACATAGGACAAACTTATGCGCCAATCCAAAGAACCTAAAATGATCAATGATCAATCAAATGGTAGATTTGAAATGATGAAAGTTCATCAAGCATCAATCCAAACATCATAAACAAGATGGACAACAAATCATCCAATTTATCAAGAGAAAAGAAAAAGAAAAAGAAGGAGAAGGAAAGATGAAGAGATGACCAAATTGAATCAAGACTCAAGATCACTTCATTATCAAATTCAATCACCTTTCTTGGTGGATTAAGTCACTAAACCTATCATTAACTCAAAGCACAAAAAATGAATCAAATGATTCATTTAATGATAGATTTGAATTAATGAAGGTTCATTCAACCTCATTAACACCCAAAGTCCATTGAAATTGAAGAGAAACTTGATCAACAAAGCTATGATCTAAGGCAACAACCAGCAAGCCAATCAAAATGCAATAAAAAGCAATTAAAATGCATGAAAATATTTTTAAATGAATTTTAAAATGAAAATAAGAGAGAAAATAATAATCAAGCTTCTAAACGACAAATCAAAGCTCAAGAAAATTATGATAAATCAAAAGCAAGTCAAGGATCAAATGAAATTTTTTGGAGGATTTAAAAATGCATAAAAATATTTTTAAACAAATTAAAATGCATGAAAAAAGAAGAAAATAATGAAAAATATCAAATGAAGAAATAAAAGTATGGAAAAATGCTCAGAAATAGAAAATATTTTTAGGAAAATATGAAGAAAAAAAAAGTTCGAGTGAAAAATATGACATGAGCTTTTTTTTTTTTATGAATTTTCAAAATAAAATGAGAAAAGAACAACAATTAAAATAAAATAAAATGATGGGAAACAAACACAAACCATAAGATCTGATCAATGGCTAGGAAAGAAGGCGCACGTAGCCATCAGATCTCATTAAAAGAGATCTAAAGGTCCAAAACATGAGAGACACGATAGACCTTAAATGAAAGCACGCGTTGGATTAGATTTAAAATTAAAAAAAAACTCAGGCCACCACAAGGCACTTCCGGTAATATTCTCCGGTGAGTTGCTCATCGGAGTTCTTAAAATGGCAACGTTAAATCATGAAACCTTTGCCATTGTGACCGTCTCAACAATGCGAACTCAACCATAGGCTTCATTTTCATTTATTGAAAATGAGCATGGAGAATTTGACGAAAACTCAGAGAAACAAGCAAACACGAAAACAAAAATTAAATTACTAATATGAATAATCAACATAAGGTAAGTGAGGGGAAACAATCAGGAGGAAAAATGCTACACCGTGTTAACTTGTTTGAGTCCAAAAGATGCTAAAAAATACCTTGTCCAAATGATGATCAGAGGTGTTGAAAACTGGATTTGGTCAGAGCAATTCAGTCAGTCTCAAGGCTTGGTTCTTGTTGCTTTAGCTTCAGGAGATGATAGGGAAGCTAATGGAAGCAATAAATGGAGTTGGAAAAGCTTAGAAGTGAAACACGATACCTCAAAATTTAAAGAGAAATTCTGAGTTTCAGCAGAGGTTTGAGGGGTTATCCAAGCTTGAAATTCAGTGCAAATGCTTCCTCTATTTATAGCAAAGGTAAATGAATGGGATACATGTGAGAATTAGCTGCAAACGTGTGAAATGGAGTGTGCCAAAAGTGTGACCAAGCTTAATCATGAAGTCATCCAAAACGCAATGTATTGCTTCTAATTTTGAGTCGGTTTGCATCATAAATCATCACTTAACATGATCAGGTAACAAACACGTGCAAGGCTTGACTTAAAATTGAGATTTGTATGAAATTGCAAAACTTATCATGAACCATAACTCAGTTTCAAGCAGCCATGATCATGGCTAGGCCAAATACAATCTACTCATTCATTTCTTGATTTTCTTTGAGTAAAATGATCTATTCACGTAGTAGAGCACAATGCAAAAAGAATAAATCCAAAAGGATGCTTGAGGTGAAAATGGCATGAGGTGAAAGTTGAGGTCGTGGAACTGAAAATCAGGTCAGGCATTAGGTCAAACAAGTCATGACCTAGTTTTGTGCATAAGTGGCCTTCAAGATTTGAGGTCCCTAGAGCATGAATTGATGTTTGACCTCCAAAGCAAAGTTGTAGAGGACATCAAGAGGGATATTTGGCAAAAAGAAGCGCCATAAAAGTTGAATAATGAAGGAGATATGATCTCTTGAACATAGGTATGCCACAATTGAATTTAGGCCAAAAATTTCTAAGTCCACAAAATGACCTATAATGTCTTCAAAATTTTGATGGTCTTCTAAGCACAATTAGCTCTTGACTCGTGAAGAGAAGTTGGAGAGAATGTCAAGATGAATCATTTTCCCAAAGATGCACTAAAAAAGGTTGAAGTATGAAGAAGTTGTGAAGTCTTGAACTTATGCTTAAAATGTGGACTTTTTGGTCAAACCTCCTTGCACAAACTTGCAACCTTGGATACTTTCTTGTATTTCAAGGCACATTGATGATCATATGGACTCAAGAGGAGGTATTATTGGGGAAATTTGTTAATGAAGGAATGGAAATAAACACATGAACCTTTGAAAATTCTTTGAGAAACAAGCCATCCAATCTTAAGATGTCTTTGATCAAATGAAGTTGAATGATGCTTGAGACTCCATGATTTGATATTAGAGGTCATTCTTTGATGAGTAGCCTTTGAAGATCAATAGTTGACCACACTTTGACTTGAGGAACTCAAAACCCTAGCTGAGGATGCTTTGACTTGATGCTCTTGATTTCAAACCCTACCTTGTAAAAGAAACAAAAGGATACAAAGCATATTTTTGTATTTTAATTAAAGGTTAGTGAAATATAAAGCTTATAAATATAAAAATATGTAAAGAAACTACACAAGAGGTACTTGGTGATCTTTGCAAAGGCAAACCCAAAGGTGAGAAGGTTAAGAGACAATCAAGTTTGTGATTTTGATGCATTGTAAAGATGTAAATTATGAGGGATCTTAGGGTTAAAATTTGGGGTATGACAAATGTCCCTATTTAAGTTTCTTCTATCAAGAGATATGAGGGTTGACATCTTCGTCTCGACGAGATACAAGAGACTTAAATATAGAAGACCCAAAATTTGGCCCTAAGATACCGCAAAATGAATATCATATGAATGCATGCACAGGACTCTATGGAAAAAGGTGCCACAGGAGACAGACTACCACTAGAGAAACTTAGCAAAAGAAACTCCGCAGGGGAAAAACAAGAAGAGATCTCGATGGGGAGTATAAAATTCCACAAGAGGTTGGAAAAGTACGTAGATGAAGCTACGACTTGAAAATGCTGGAGAGAGAAAAGAGTATTTGGAATCCACTGGGGAATCTCAATGTCATCTTCTTTACTAGGGAGAAAACTTAGGTAGACAAGGATTAACAGAATAACAGACAAGCTTCACAGAGGATAGCCACTTGCTGGTAACAATCAAGCTTTATAAAGGATAGCCACTTGATGGAGATAAACAATAACTCTGCCGGAGATAGTCAAAAAGAGATGTGAGTAGGTCAAATACACAATAGTCTTCTCAAATAAAGAGACAACCATCTGTTTGGGATGAAAGATTCACTAGATCGTAACGGGATTCTCAATTAAGGAGATAAACACACGTTCAAATAATGAACTAAGCTGGATGATAACAAGCTTCCACTATTAGGATAAGGCTCAACTTCTTCTTTAATCAAGTTTCAAACCTGAAAAAGGACCAACTACAAGTTGTCTCCACTAAAGGGACAACCACTTGCTAGGAATTATGAATTAATAACTCTACCGGGGATCCTCAAAAGATACGAGCGGGTTAGATTGCACAACAGACTTCTCAAATAAAAAGATAGCCATCTATTGTTGATAAAGGTTTCACAGCAAACTTCTCTAACGGGAAAGTACCAGAGAGATGGCATTTGATGGAAAAGTTGATGGAGTCGCAATAGGCTTCTCAAATAAAGAGACGCCGCCTATTCAAATAACGAGTCTAGGACTTCACTTGATTTGGTGAGGATCAAGGATTTCACAATAAACTTTCTTGCTGAGGATAAACTAGAGAGATGCCATTTAATGTGAAAATGTATTTGGGGACATGCAAGTTTCTCAAATAAGGAAACTTCCACTTGAAGTCACAAAAAAGTTGAATATAGCAAACAAGCTTCTCGAAGAGATTGCCACTTGTAATTACAAAGGTTGGAGAATCATCAAGAATGGATAAGCTTCTCATAAGAGACTGCCACTTATCGTTGCAAAAGGTTGAAATAGCAAAACAAGGTTCTCAAAGAGACTGCCACTTGTTACCAGGTAAGGCTTACCATGCTAGGGACATACAAGCTTCTCACATAAAGAGATCGCCACTTGCTGTCAGGCAAAGGTTCCAAGAGAATGTTATCACAACACTATTGGGGGAATAAAATCTTCATCTTCTGATAGGGAATTCTAAACAAATTTCTGCTGAGGATAATAAATCCTCAAAAGTGCAAAATAAATGTCTTCTCATCATCCAGGTTTCACAGCCTAGAGAGATTCATAATAATTGTCGCAGCAGACCAAAGTTTAATCCAGGAACAAACTGGAGAGAAACGGTCGACAAGACTCTACCCAATGAGGAAATAACTCAACTGGGGAGTAATTCCATCCAGATAAATAAGTTGTAAATGAAAACTAAAGCAAACCTTCCCATGAGGAATAAACTCAGTGGGGAATTAGAAAGGATACAGGCTTTCTGCTTAAGGTAAACACTCTAATGGAGAGAGGATACACATACTTTGTGGGGATAACAATACCAGAGAGAGTGGATAAGCACACCAAGGAATGCAGGATGTGCATGGATCTTAATTCACCTATGCATGATGTATGTATGCATGAATGAATATATGCATGTATATATGTATGTGTATGCTGACAAACCAAGCACAAAGATAAACTGGGGATGACTAATCTCCACAATACAACCGGATACTCGGATAAATCTCAACAAGATGGAAATACCACTGGAGATTCCACTGAAAGGTCCTGCTATGGGTCCAATTGGAGATAAACAGAAGCCACTGAAAAGAACAAAATCTTGCTACAAGGTTCACATCTCCGGGGAGAGAAAGACACTGCTTGGGGAGAAACTCAAAGTTGAATCTTTCATCACCAACAATCCACTGAGGGGATAATAATATGAATTCCGCTTTGAGGGACGAAAAGATATGCTGGGGAAGTCATGCAACACAATTTTTCCCAAACTCTTATTGGGAATAAGATAAATCCTCATGGACTCTGTTACAGAAAGATGAAGACCTATCGGGGAAACATGCAGAGCAAAGCTCTTCTGAGGATATCAACCTCCGAAAGGGATAGTATTTGTGTTAACCCTATTAAGGAGATGGAAGAATGAATCTTCTAAAAGACCATCTTTGAGGGGCAAAATATATCTTTGTATAAACTCTGCTTTGGGGAAAGAAATGGATCTACTTGGCGATCATCAAGAAAAACTCTCTGGGAATTAACAAACTTGAGGAAAACATCCTGGACTTGCAGGGGAAATTTAAGAAGTTAACATCATTGCAAAAAGGCAACCCGAGGGGGATTTTAAAACTCGACACGGGGTGAGAGAAAACCCAACAGTTGACTGTTATCTCAACACTTCTTAGTGGGAAATATTGTTTTGGGTATGCTGCTTGAATGACACATAATAGCATCAAAACCATAATAGGGAAAATAAAACCTGTTGGGGATTCTTCATCAACGGAATCCAACAATCAAATTTTACACATATCTGCTTGATCACATCCTCGCGGGGAGGAAGAGAATCACGCTCAGCCGGAGAAAACTGAATTAAGACTTAACTGGGGAGTCCAAGTCTATGATTCAATAAGGGAGTGTTAAACTCGGTACACGAATGGGGAACATCTGAATTATCGCTAAGCTAGGGAGACCATCAACAAGAATACACTTTGCTTAGGAGAACATCGAGTTCTGCACTTCGAGATCTTACCATTATTTGGAGTAACTGTGGACATTCCTTTTAGCATTTACAAATCAAAGGAATTTTTTTTTTGTAATTTTCAAAAGTATCATTATTATTTACTTTTTGTTTAAAAAATTATTATAAAAAATAAATGAAAATTTTCAAAACATAAACAAATATAAGAATTGCAAACAAATAGACAACGACCCAAATTTTATTGATGGAATGGTAGTCCACAAATGGCATGACCCCCTTGGATCATTACAAAGTTGGAAAATGGTAAATACAGGAAAAGGCTACACTGAAATACAATGTCCACCATTCTCCCTAACAATTTTGACTTCCATTGTGTTTTACACTTCTGTCGAGAATGATGAGAATGAGAATCCTTGATGAACAGTGTTGCTTCAAGTGATCAAGTCTGTCCTGATGCAGTTACTTGCTATAATCCCTAACTTTTTCCTAGATTGTCCTCTCAAGTTTTCAATCTACCAGATAATTATTTTCTATTAATGTCTCTAACTTTTTCCTGGACCGCCCTTTTGGGTTTTCAGTCCACCAACACACTCATTTTTCCTAAGCCGCCCTTTCGGGTTTTTAACTTAGCGAGTCAGTCATTTATTTTTTTAGGCGAAGTATTTCTTGATTGCATCGGGATTCACAGGACGAGTGAGCTCCTCACCATCCATAGTTTTAAGAATTAATGCACCTCTAGAGAAATCTTTTTTAACAACATATGAGCCTTTATAATTAGGAGTCCACTTGCCCCTAGAATCAGTGGTAAAAGATAAGATCTTTCTTAGCACGAGGTCGCCTTCTCTGAACACACAGGGCCAAACCTTCTTATCAAAAGCTTTCTTCATTCTTTGCTGATATAACTGGCCATGACACAAGGCCGTCATTCTATTTTCTTCAATTAAATTGAACTGACCATACCTACTTTGACACCATTCATCCTTAGACAGTTTTGCTTCCATCAGGACTCGCATTGATGGGATTTCAACCTCTACATGGAGTACTACTTCCATGCCAAATACAAGTGAGAAAGGGGATTCTCCTATTGAAGTGCGGACGAATATAAGATACCCATGTAAAGCAAAAGGGAGCATTTCATGCCAGTCCTTGTATGTTACAACCATCTTTTGAATAATCTTCTTAATGTTCTTATTTGCAACTTCAACAACCTCATTCATCATTGGTCTGTAGTGAGAAGAATTATGATGCTTAATCTTGAAATCATCACACAACTCTTTCATCATCTTATTGTTCAAATTCGGCCCATTATCAGTAATGATTTTACAGGAAATGTCATATCAACAGATAATTTGATTCTTGATACACCTGACCACCACTTGCTTGATCACATTAGTATATGATGTCGCTTCCACCCATTTGGTGAAGTAATCAATGGCCACTAAAATAAAACAGTGCCCATTCAAAGCTTTGGGTCAATCATACCAATCATGCCAATTCCTCACATAGAGAAAGGCCATGAAGATGAAATAACATTGAGGAGATTTGGAGACACATGAATTTTATCAGTAGAAATCTGACACTTATGGCACTTCTTCACATATTCGCAACAATCTGATTCCATTGTCAATCAATAGTAACCTGCTCTTAATATTTTCTTAGCCATAACATGTCCATTAGCATGGGTACCAAAGGATCCTTCATGAATTTCTTTCATTAACATGTCTGCTTCGTGTCTACGGACGCATCTGAGTAAGACCATGTCAAAGTTTCTCTAGTATACCATATCTTCATTCAAAAAGAAATTGTCAGCCAGTCTTCTCAAAGTCTTCTTATCTTTGTTGGATGCCCCAAGTGGGTACTCTTGACTCTGGAGAAAACATTTAATGTCATGATACCAAGGCTTATCACCTTTTACTTCTTCTGCCACAAACGCATGAGCATGTCTATCAAGACTCATAACGTTAATCTTAAGCACATCATTCCAACTATTCACTCTAATCATAGAGGACAAAGTGGTCAGAGCATCTGCCATTTGATTCACTTCGCGAGGTATATGATCCAATTCAACTTTATTAAAGAAGGTTAACAACCTCCTTGCATAGTCTTTGTAGGGAATCACGCCAGGATGACGAGTCACCCATTCACCTTTAATTCGATTAATCACCAGGGCGGAATCCCCATACACATCAAGAGTTTTAATCCTTAAATCATTGGCCTCTTCAAGACCCATTATACAAGCTTCATACTCTGCCATGTTGTTCGTGCACTCAAAAACCAATCTTGCAGTAAATGGTATATGAAAGCCATGAGGACTAATGATGATTGCCCCAATTCCATTACCATAAGTATTGACAGCTCCATCAAACACTAAACCCCAACGAGATTCAGGATCAGGCCCCTTTGTCGCTACACCAAAAACAACTGGCAAAGACACAGAGTCGTCATCGAACTTTATTTATTCCAACGGAAAAAGAATGTTGTCAAAGAAATGCGCTCAAGACTAGGTAAAAAGCCCTACATATTATTAGTTACATAATGATGCATAACAGAACATCAACTTTATTAGAATTTTGTTTGATCATTGTAGGTAATGTGATATGGTCACCTTGGAGATATTTTATGGATACCCATTACGTCCGTTTTTGACTCCTAATTTTTCTCTTCGTTATGTAATTTACATATAATTGTGGTAATGATTAAATCATGCCTTTTGTTTAAACAGGGTGATAATCAGTGCTCCTATTATTTGAAAACGGGGCAGTGTAAATTTGGCATAACTTGTGAATTCCTCCATCCTCAACCTGCAGACATGTCATTGCCAGGATATGCACCTCAATTTTATCAACAGGTGCAATATCCAGTTGTTCCTCTGCCCAAACAGATTGGAGGAGCTTCCACAAGCTTGATAGTGGCTAGACCTTATGTGTTACCCGGTTCATATGTATAGGGAGCTTATGGTCATGTATTTCTTTCCCCAAGGGTTGTTCCATTTCTTGGATGGAGTCCTTATTCGGTGAGAAGCACATGTGTGGGTCTTTCATGATTTCATTATCTGTATTTTTCTATTTAAACTCAATAGGAAAAATGTTATGAGATCAACTAATTTATACTCATTATTGGTATATGTTAGTTCTAAATATCTTACAAAATCAAAAAACAAAAAATCATGAAAATAGAAGGAACTACAAGTTGAGGTAGTAGTTTAGAAGTTGCTAAAGGTTCTGGCTATGTTTCAACATCAGTAAGAAAATGTCTATATCTTGTAGAGAAAAAGTCATTATACTCCTCTTTTTATTTTGACATGAAACATAAAAATAGAGTTATACTCTAATTTTAAGTATACCATAAATATGATACAAACTTGACAATATTGCATGATAACATTAGATGCTTACAATAACATGTCGTGAAGCTTATCTTGAACAAATTGCATACATTTTTTTACTATATTCTTTGTTGACTTGAGTTTCATGAGTTCATATTGCTGGTTAGAATTCTGAAATCTAAACCTTAGCTTGTAATCCAATCTAAATTTTTTACTGGTTTGCAAAATAAATGACTTATTTTCTCTTTACAAAGGTTGTTGGCACCAGAGTATAAGCTGACTGCAAACGGTGATGTCTGGACATTATCAATTAGATTGTTCCTAAATGCATTTCCCAAACTATTGCAAAAACTTGGATGTGTTAAAGCTCCATCGAACACAAAACTTAAGGTATTGTTTACTTCAACACACATTTGCGAGAAAGAGACGTGAATAATCAAAAGGTGTGAATAACATTGCTTGTGAAATGTATTGTTCTACAGGTCCTGACGGGAAAATTACAGGTCACTGGTAAGCTCATAAACTTGCATAGTTGTATCCTCAAAATTTTGAAACATTTCATTGCTGCAAGTTTAATTGTATCACATAACAACTGTTTATAGGTACAATTATGTTACTCCAAACGATGTTCCTGATTTGTTGGACCAACACATTGCAAAAGGATGGGTCATACACAAACTTTTGAGGTTGTATTTTTGTGATTATGCATTTTATATCTTTAAATGAAATGAAACTTTTAGGGACACATTTTTGTGATTATGCATTTTATATCTTTAAATGAAATGAAATTTTTAGGGACACATTGTTTTAGAAACAAAACTTACCAGAAACTTTCTATTGGAGAACTTGCTAATGGATAACACGCCAACAAGATCGATAAGAGTATTGAAAGTGCTAGTGTGAACAAGGAAGAAAGTATGACTGGATGTTGTCAGGGTGTTAATGGGGTTTTCTGTTGCAGTTTTCCAAATCCTGCACAAAACAAGACTAAATAGGGTAAAATTTGTCAGAATTGGCCTACTCATTACTAGAGCTGTCAAATTAAGGGGTTGTGCCTAATTTTTAAGACCCTAAAAATATAAAGGGTCCAAAATTTTACTAAAATAAGTAGGCCCCTAAACTAAAAATCCCTAAAACTTAAGAAGAGCCTCAAGGCCCCAACATTTTTAAAAAGTTGACTTTTTTTTTAAATGATTTTTTTTAAATATTAAATTTTTTATTATAAAAAAATTAAAATTTTATTTTTGAAAAAGATCGAATGTTTTTTTTTAAAATTCGACTTTTTTTCATTTTCGCAAAAAATCGACTATTTTTACCTTTTGAAAAAAATCAACTTTTTTATTTTCGAAAAAATGACTTTTTTCGGAAAAATTCGGTTTTTTTTTCATTTTCGAAAAAATCAATTTTTTATTTTTATTTTTGAAAAAATAAAAAAAATTTTCGAAATTAATTTTCAAAAATATTTATTTTTTAAAAAAGAATAATTAAAAAAATAAAAAAAATTTTGTTTCTAACTAATTAGATTTTGAGCCCCTTATTTAGGAAAAATATGAGAGGGCTTAAAAATAAAGGGCCAAAAAAATATTTATGTAATAGGGGACCTAAAAAAAAGGGGTCAAGTAGGGAGCCTAAACATTAAGGTTTTATTATATAGGGCTTTTTTTATCCCTCTACTCATTATGCACAGCGGACGCTCATCCTCAATGCATCAATTTGATGATGTTGGGCACGTGTTTTTAGTTTAGATTTTGGTTGCCATTATAAACATCACTCATGCTATATTATGGACCGAGTATTGATACACCTCAATTAACTTTATAAGTTAAACTAGCAGAAGACTCGTGCGTCCGCATGGGTAAGTTGATTTCTAACTTAAATCATTCGATAAAATTTTTAAATGTTTGTGACTCTTTTTAAATACATCTTTACATGTATTAACAATAATTGATAAAGTTTGAATTTAAAAAATATCAAGACTAATCATCTCAAAAATAGTTATTTGGGTATAGTAATGATTCAGCATACATGTGTATTCGAAACTAATTTGTTGTGTCCCGCACGGGTCAGTTCATTCATATCCAAGATTATTCGATAAGGCTCGAACGTTGCTGATATATAATTGTTTTTATAAAAATTTATCTAATATTTGGCTATAGTAAAGATCTGCCATACAAGTGCATCCGTACGGATAAATTTTTCTAATATGATATAATAGAAGCTCGTGGACGGGTGCATATGATGGAGGGAAGCCAATTTAAGGGAAGAAAGAAAATCTCACAGCTGATTCCATTGAGAACAGAAAGAGCTACCTCCTTAGATGCTTCTTCGTACACCTGCCTTGTGGGGCAATCAGTGTTAAAATCTCGGTCTACAGCGAAAAGAAATGTAGGTGGATCAAAAAAGGAAGCAAATAGAGTATTTAAATTTTTAAGATCTGATGAAATACATGCCAGATATGGTCTTGTTAAAATAGATTATAACCAAAACAACATCAATCAAGGTTATAACATTACCTAATGATCTCACTGGTATGAGTATTGATGTTTCTCTACACTATATGAGTATTGATGTTTCTCTACACTATACCTCTTTTAAAAGATATGGTTTATTAGTAAAAATAAGCACCAAGGTAATAATAAGTCTATTTCCTACCATCTTTTCTACTATAGGTGTTACCCCAACACTCTCTCTAATATTGTTATTTCTAATCTTATCCTATCTAATCCTACCACACATTGAGAAAAAATCAATTTGGTTAAGCTTTGAATGCTATAAAAGCGATAACAACACGAGCTTATTCAAGAATTCAAGGAGTATGTTAAAGAGAGATACAAATATGGAAGAAGAAGACAACATACATACCTCTGGTTTAATAACCGACATGTCAATTTCCGACATCTTAAACCAATCCAAAAACTAAAATCTGTTGATATTTGAAGTTCCTTGAAAGGTGTAAACAGTATATGCTGAGGTAGAAACTTAACCTTCAAGTCCAGAAAATCAGATAACACATTTAAACACTTCTTCCCTCAGAATTAAGTTGTGGCAGCAACATTTCACATTTCTCAAATGTACATTGTTCCCCAAAGTATTTGCAGTGATAAACAAATCTCCTTACCACAAAGCAGAAAACAAAACAAGCATACACTTTCAATAGAGATGTGATAATCAAATGTTTGATACTTCTACAATAGTTTCTATACAGCCACAAATTTAACCATTACCTATTGTGTTTCTCGTTGCAATGTTAATATCAGAAGTGATGTTTTGATCTGCAAGGCATACCACTAATAAAAAAATTAACATATAGATAGACAAAAAAATCAAGAGAACTTAAAAGAATTACTTATGCTAATGGATAATTTATAGAGAGAATACAAGTGCAAGTTTAGTGAGATTTTTAAATCTGTAGAAGGCAACAAAGTAATGAATTTCCAGCCAAGCTACCAACAAATTTCTGTTGAAACATGAATTGAAATTTAGAACAATACATATATTGTTGATGAACCACTAACTCATAAGCACAATACCACACCTTAAATAATAAATACAACCACGGGAAGGAATAAATATACATTGATGAACTTTGTCACAACAACAACTCATTAAAATAAGAAAGAGACAAAGTGTGAGTGAACATCTAAATATTTCAGTGAATAATAACACACAAATTCATATGACTAAACACCGAAAAAAGAAGATAAAGAGTGTGAGGTGCAGTAACCTAAAAGATGTTTGCTAGTTTGGCTTTGCTCTTTCTAGTATGAGGTTTGGGAATGAGGAACAATTTTTGCTTATAATGATTCCTTATTACTGTCTTCTTCATGGTGTAATGAGCCCTGCAACATTGAGCATAGCAGACTTTGCTAATTGTATCTTTAAATGAGTACACCTGAAAACAAAAACTCTTGTATATTAGATGATTCAAGCCATGTCGATGTGTAATTTATTATCTGAACATTTAGCAAACAATCAAAACCTTGAATTCAAACATCCAGTAAGCAAGCATGAATAACATTTATCAACACACATATTATTTTATTATTTTTCTATTATTTATGCAAAAATATATAGCATATTGTATTAAATATTTTTTTTATAAACAACACTTGGAATCTATCTTAACGTGCATATGAAAACCGTGTTAGATCTGTTAGTGTATGTAGTCTTGAATGAATGGATCTTTAGTTCATAATACTAAATTTGTGTTCTAGATATGTCTACTTAAATACTTAAAAAGCACTGTTAGGATTATTTCTCCTTTCAGTTCTAGTTCACCAGCTATCAATGGATCAAACTCCATTCCAGTCATGTCATTCATGAATGCTCCCTCCCTACATTCATTCCACATAATCAATAAGGTTATGTCATACACAAAGAAATTAAAATTTTCAATTGGCATAAACATTTAGCTGTGTAAGTGTTTAGAAGAGTTTTTTACAACTTGTTTTTATAATTAAACTCACAATATAGTTTGTAAAAATAGCATTTATACAATGTTTACATAGAGTTTACCCTTATTTTCTTTTCAACAATAGAAACAAAACATTTGATGCATAAACATGTAACTTTGTAAGTGTAAGTGTTTAGTAGAAGAGTTTATCAGCAATTGATAACATTGTTCTGCTCCCTAACACTAACCTTATTCTGCTCTAATGCCGATTCCAAGGCTCCAACATCAGCAAGATCAATCACAGAGGCCTGTTCAGCAAAATGTTTGTTAGTTTAAACACCATAAAAATTCTAACAGTTAGAGATCAGTTTAGAAATGAAGCGTAAAACACATATGCAACATCCAACCAATTAGAGATATACATTTCAAATGTGATATATAGATTAAGTGCTTCTATCAAGCATTAACTTTCAAAGCAGTTTCTTTTTCTCTACATAAAAATGTCCAGAAAAGACGGGTTGAAGCGAGTTATGGAACCAAAGAACGCCAAAACTGAAATGTGTTGCTTTACCTCAAAGAACAAACTACATTATATAAAAGCAAGCATTCGATTTCCTTTACCTTATCAAGCTTCTCAAAAGTATCAGCCCTCCTAGGAACCAAACCATTGATAGCTTCACCAGCAACCTAGGAATTACCATGTTGGGAGGAGAATATTAAATGATGAGCAACTTCCTTCAATTTGTAAATACGCAGTGACTTAATAGTTCACTTAGCCATTGTAAATAAGCTTCTAAGTTGTTTTTTTGCAATTTCTATTTCTAAACCCATGCATTTCATCACTAGAATAATAGTTTTCCTAAACTCATATTTTGAACCTGAAAAATAAGATGCAAAGAAACATCGAAGATAAACCCTAAAACAAGATAGGTATTCAATTAAACCAACTTAATTTTCTAATTTATAATATACCTGAACTATTGATGGGCATGACATCAACTGACACAGTGGAGGCTTCCGTGCTACATGCACCAAGAGATGATGAAATAATTCCCCTGTTAGCAACGTGGGATTGATCAACATCACAATGAATTGTGCCTGAATCGAATGGGCCCTTTACAGTCCTTGGGTCATTGACAGAAATAGCTTGACAAAAAAAAATCTATTTTTACTAACTCTATTTACATGATGTTGCACCTGAAAAGAACCTTTAAATCACAAAAATATAGCAACATGTCAAATAAATTAATAGAAATCTCACAGAGCATGAAATAGTAGAGGGATTTTACCATAATGATTATTAGTAATAGGAAAGGAACCCAAACGACCATCAATACTAAAATCCTTTTCCAATTAAGGTTAGAACAAAATCCTTTTCTGATTTGTACATTTCTCTATTGAAGATAAAACAGAGAAATATCATAAAAATCAAAACCCTAAAATCGAAAATAAAAAAAATGTACAAAGCTGAAGCTATGTTAAAAATTAAAACAGAAAACCAGAAACCAGAAAAACCATAAACCAGAAACTTAGAAAACTATTCTTCCATTGTTTCTTTCCCGATCCATAATCACAAACCGTCGAAAACCACTTCAAACACTCACCATCATCTAACAAATTCCACCATCGTGTAATCATTCCTCCTAAGCCACTTATTTCACCGAAACACTACAAAAATCAAAGAACACAACAACAAATTTGTTTCGAACAAAATCTATTATAAATACAAGAAGAAGACATGAAAGGAAGAACAATGAAAGAGAGAAAAAACATACCTTTTGCGGTCGAGATGGTCGTGTAGCACCAATGGGAGTGATGAACCCGCTAGGGTTTGATAAGAAAAGAGAAAGGGGTAGAGAGAAAACGAAAGTACTGTGGAAAGAGGAAAAAAGATAAATCAGGAAAGAGAGAGAAAACGGAGGAAAATTTGAAAGAGGGAGAAGGTGAGAGAAAGAGGAAAGAAAAGAGTTTTCAAAATACTTTTGCCACTTGGGAAAATTGGACCATGCTATTAGTCAATGTTTTTGTATTTAGTAAATTACCAAAAAGGGCATATTTTAGTCTTAAGTAAAAATCAATTGAAGGGTAAATTAGGGAGTGCATAAGCATCTTCCATTCTTAGGTAGGAAGTTGAAGACAATTGCTCTTGGTTGGAAATTGTTGAAGCTAAATTCGTGTGGGGCCTACCTATACATTTTCTTGTGGTATGTTTGTTTGTTGTTTGTACGTGAATGATCAATGAAGTTCCTATTTCTGTGGTTACGGAAAATTTTAGATTATTGGAGGTAAACTCTTATATAGAGGTGAACTATCAGCTCAGCTCAACTAGGATATATAATAACAATTTTACTATCATCTATCTACGTAAAGTTTTTATTTACAATATAATATTAATTTATTTTCTTTCGAACATATATTTAATAATATGCAAATTTTATATTTACAGTCACACTTTCAAGTAAAAGCGTACCTCAAATAAAATACATATGTATGTTTTCTATGCAGAAATGATAATAATTAACATCTAGATATTTAAGTTCATTTGCAAAAGTTAAGCTAATTGGTTCTTGCAAGCAAGTTTTATAAACGGGTATAATTTGATTCAAATATTTTTAAAATAAAAATTATTTTGGATTACCCCAGTAGTTAGGCATGGTCCAATCCACTTCTGCACACAGAACGGCCCAATAGCCTAAGCTCAGCCAGTTAAGGGAAAAGGGAAACATTCTCTCCTCTGCCCCTCCGCTGAGGAGGGTTGGCCAGCTGACCCCCAGGATCAGCTGCCCTTCGTCACATCTTTACCCGTCACGCACGGTTCAACCATTCAGGAACCGTCACGATGCTCTTGCCCACAACCACACCCTTGCTCGTAGCAACGGCTAGTTCCGAGCATGTCTTCCTGTCTCAACGGCTAGTTTCTGGCAGTTACCTATTTTTGAGGAGCGAATATCTCACTTCAAAAAAGGGACCAATGGCCAAGCATTGGGAGCATTATTAAAACTCTCTCCTTTGAGAGGGTCAAGTATTCAAAAATTATCCTAAGACATACTCACTTTGTACTTGCCTTCTCTTCTCCCGATTCTTACTTTAGCATCGGAGTGCCTTGCAGGTACACCCCCTCCTCCTCTTTGGAATCCAGCATCGAAGTCTAAGTCTCTGACCTACTTCAAGTTTTGATCAACCGGAAAGATCAGTGGCGCCGTCTGTGGGAAACTATGTTCTCTCCATCTTTCTTTCCCCGTAAACCAAAGTTCAAAGCAGTTTTTCAAGATTCCGATCATGGTCAGCCATGACAACGTCAACGATGCTCGCAACACCTTTATCTTCCCGGTCAGCAAGACAGACAATGATGGGGAAAATCCCTTTCTTGGAGACGGTGTTCATCAGCAGAGGACGGAGCCACCGTGTCTCCTTCCTCGGATTGGACCAACAACGCAGAGGTCCAGTCCTTAGAGGGCCATCAACTCATCTCAGTTCTGCCCAACGCCGACCCGGCCATGGCAGCCTTGGTCGAAGCTCTCAACAAGACGAATCTTCTGATCCTCCAGCAGAATGTAAGAATTGGAGCCTTGGAAGAGACTCGTCGTCTAAGATCCCTTCCGCCGAGGCGCGAGCACCGGAGATCTCGGAGTCCTTCTCCTAGAAGAGGAAGAAATCTCCAGGTGCCAGTGGAGCCAGAGCCCCTGGTAATGAGGAAACGCGACCATACTCCTCCCCGGAGCCAGCGTTCCCCAGGGGCCAAGAGGACAAGAAGGGATTTGTGGGCAGAACGCCAGTGTTCGCCTCCACCCAAATCTAAGGGCCAGTCGCAAACTCCTTCTCCCCGTCGAGATCACGGTCCTCAGCCTGGCAGGAACACCCGCTCTCGTTCGCGGTCGGGCAGCTAAAGTGACGACGACGAGCCTCGAGGCTTGTTGTCCCAAGAGATCATAGCCACCCGCTTACCCAAAGGGCTGGAGAAACCCCCACTCATAGGCACATATGATGGCACGACGGATCCCGACGAGCACATCGAGAACATCGATGCCCTGCTCGACTACCCTGGCGTCAGAGGCGCCATCAAATGCAGATTGTTCCTGACTATACTGAGGAAGTGAGCAATGTCCTGGTATAAGAGTCTCCCTTACGAATCCATCACATCATGGAGGCAGTTGGGGAGGATGTTCTCTAAACATTTTACGACATCTCGCCATCATCCGAAGATAGAAGCCTCCCTCGAGGCTATCATCCAAGGGAAAGACGAATATCTTTGAGCTTACATTGAAAGATTCAATAAAGAAGTCGTTCAGGTCTCCACGACTGACGACATGAAGAAGTATTTGCTCGAATGAGGACTCCATCCCCGCAACGACTTTGCCAAGACGATTGGCATCGAGACTCCAGTAACACTAGAAGCACTCCTCCTCAAGGCTCAAGCATACATCAGGTATGAGGAAAAAGAAGCAACAAACATTTCTCGGGACTCGAGGCACCAAGAGAACTCCAGGTCCTCCAAGCACGACGACTCCTCGTCAACTCGTCGGGGAGCAGAGAAAAGAAGGGGTGACCGCTCCCGGGAATCCCGAGATCACAAAGGGCCATTTGGACGTTTCCACGAGTACACACCGCTGGCCACCTCGCACGAGAAGATTCTCTCAGAATGCGCAAACTCAGAGTTTTGGTAGGCAGGGGAATGTTTCTCAAAGTAGATACCTGCCAGTCCAAACACGGATAAAACGAAGTACTGTCGGTTCCACAAGAGCCATGGGCACATGACGGACGAATGTATCCATCTTAAGGATGCAATTGAAATCTTGACCAGGGACGGGCACCTAAAACAGTTTGTGAAGAAGAAGGATGCTCCTCGGCAGGACACCCAGGAATTGAAGAAGGTCAAAGAGGATGTGCCATCCTCGGACGAGGCCAGTCTTCAGGTCTCCATGAGCATCTCATGGCTAGAAAACTTCTATGTCCCTGATGGGCTCAACGTCCCTCTTTACTTCGTTGCGCACAACCCCTGGGAAACCTTCCCCTCCGCCCTTGTCATATCAGGAGGGGATTCAACAAGTTGACCGTGGGGTCCGTAAAGAGGAAGTTCGATACCCATGAAAAAATCCGGGGAGAGTCGGTTACCATCACCTTCTATCAAGGAACTCCTCGACGGAGCCCCCAACTCAAGTATTCCTCTGCTCGTAAGGGCGCAGATGGCCAACTTCGGTGTTCGGAGAATTCTGGTCGACCAGGGAAGCTCCGTCGACATCATGTACTCCCAACTATTCTCCTCACTTCAGTTGGACGAGATGCACCTGATGCCCTACGTAGGCTCTTATCTACAAGGCTTCAACGGTTCAGTCACGAAGCCATGGGGGTACGTGGAGCTGATTGTCACCTTCGGGGCAGTAGAGACAGCCAGATTCATCAAGGTCCAGTTTTTGGTAATTGATTGCCCATCCATTTACCAGTGCATCTTCAGATGACTAACTCTGGCCGAATTGGTAGTTGTACCCTCCACGGTGTACTTGAAGATGAAGTGTTACACTGTAGCGAGCGATTTTGGATGCAGTTCTTAAGCGCGGTCGCTCTCTGGAGTCAGTTTACTACAGGTCGATTCATTTTTTATCCTATTAAAGCTGATGAAGGAAGGGAAATAGATGTCTCCAATTAACCCTGCTTGCATACTGAGTTTAAACAGCGGTCTGTTAGGTTACGGATGCGATCAATGTGGTGGGGCCTTTCTAGTGTTATTTTGACAGAATGACGAGTTTCTGGCGGGGAACAAGGGTTAGGATGTTTGGACTGATGCTTTTTGATAGATCCATGAGAGTATGGGATTTTGGGTTTTTGTTTAGTGTGCTCGCTAAGATTTTTTCTTTCAATCTTATGCCTACGTATTCCCGTTTATCGAAACAGGGAAATCAGAGCAATCGTAGTTCCTCAGGAAATGGGTGTTTTTGGTGTCTTGTTCAAAGCCCAAGACGTGAAGCGAAAGGTGGTTTGTATCTTGTTCAAAGCCCAAGATGTGAAGCTGAAGGGTCTATTTGTATCTTGTTCAAAGCCCAAGATATGAAGCTAAAGGTTTGACTTTAGAGAGAATTGGTCATCTCTAAAGAGAGGGTTGTATGTCACAACTGTTTATAAAGGAGAATTACTTTAACCGGGATGTGTAAATCCGGCAATGCCATAATTTCCTTTATAGGAGATTTTTAACCTGAAGGAGAAGACTTTAACTCAGTGTAGAGCAATGCTATCTTTCCTTAGGAATTTCTCATGCTAAAAGAGGGACAGTGGCATGGATGTAGATGATCCAGAGGCTTGCCACTTACAGCGATTAGATGAAAGGGAAAGAGTTGTTGATGTTTGTGTACTGTGAACGAGGCACAGCTTTGAAGCTAAAAGGTTGATTGGATCAACCAGTGGTTTTCTTATACAAAAGCCTAAGAGGAGGCTAGTGGCCCAACAAGAGGGTGTTTTTATGTGTCTCGTACGAAGCCCGAGAGGGAGGCTAAAAGGTTTTGACTCTACAGGGGAATCTTTTATACTCAACAAGAGAGTGATTTTGTATCTCGTACGAAGCCCGAGATGGAGGCTACTATGTGTCTCGTACAAAGCCCGAGAGAGAGGATAAAGGGTTTTGACTCAACGAGGGAGTCTTTTGTATCTCGTACGAAGCCCGAGATGAAGGCTAAAATTGTTAGCTCCGCTGGGAAGAATCATTGTACAAAGCCCAAGAGGAGGCTGTGGTGACTGTTTCAGTTGAGTGACAGGTCCAGTATATTGATTTTGAAAGAGAAAATCAGTTCTTATATGAGCAACACTATACTCAAGGATTTGATTCAAGGATCCGGGTTATTCCTATTCTTCATGGAAGCGGGAGATCCGAAGGGTATTGAGACTGTCCGAGTCTACGGGTTTTCTTCCTATTTAACAAAGGGGTCACTTGAGAATGTCTTGGAGACTCAAGGGTCTTAGATTGTCCAAGTTTAGAGTTTCATCTTTTGTACTATGCTTTGAGAAACAGTAGTAGACTCTTTGAAAGGAATGTTTTATGGAGATGATTAAGTTTTGTTCCTATACCTTTAGGAGTTCGTCGGGACAATTTGTACGAAGCCCAAGAGGAGGCTGGAAACTTTTAAGAAGCCGATAGGTCCTTGTACGAAGCCTAAGAGAAGGCTATCATTCCCGGAGGAAGAGATCATTATACGAAGCCTAAGAGGAGGCTGTGAATACTTCTAAGAAGCCGACGGATCCTTGTACTAAGCCCAAGAGGAGGCGAGGGTGCTTTTAGGAAGCCCGTGGGTCCTTGTATGATGCCCAAGAGGAGGTCGATGCTTTTAAGAAGCCCGTGGGTCCCCAAAACCCAAAAAATTCAAGGCAAGCTATTCACAAGGAATAGATCAAGTCAGGAAAGTTCGAGAATTTGGAAGAAACTCTAAGATGCCATTCACGGATAATACATTCATCTCTGGGAGTAGAGTTTCTTGACAATTCCTAATGAGGACAGCTGAAGAGAAGACTGTATCTGGTGATCCAATTGGGGATCTAGTTGTCTATTTCTACGAACAAACGAAACGGCGTCACCTAGTTCTAGACGTAGTTTCCGGGGAAACTCTAAATATCTATACTATTATTACACAGTTGATATGAGTTTATGAAATAAGACTTACAGTGAAACAGCCCCACAATACAGTTATATGTATATGAAAGCGGTAAATGAAAGCAATAACCACTTACTCGGTTGTAGAGCTTCCATGCTGTTTGGTTAGTTGTTCAACAAAGAAAGATTGAAAACAATAGTATATTCAAAATCAAAGGAGAAAGTGCTTTGAAAAAGAAAGATTTGGGGCTTACAACTCAAGGAGAGGCCCAGGGTTTTATCAGTGAGCGCACTGTTTGAATTTGTACAGAGGGACTTATACATGTGACTGAGGCCCAAAAAGGTTTTCTGTACAAAGGGGTGGGTCTTACACTCTCTCAAGATGCCCAAAGAGTTTTAAGAAAAGAAATGGGTCTTACTACTCGAGGGTATGCCCAGTTGATTTGATTTTGAATTGGTGATCGCGCCGAGGTTTTCTTTTAACGCAGAGGGGCTTATAGAATATCTGAGACCCAAAAATTATTTTGGTTAAAAGGGGATTGAGTCTTACACTCAAATAGAGGCCCAAAGAGTTTTTAAGAAAAGAAATGGGTCTTATTACTCGAGGGTAAGCCCAGTTTTTTTTTTAAAAGGCGACGATCGCGCCGTTTGTTTTTGACGGTATCGGGACTTATACAATATACTGAGGCCAAAAAATGATTTGGTCAAAAAAGGATTGGGTCTTACACTCTATTAGAGGCCCAAAGAGTTTTGAAAATGATTTATAAGGGTTGATTTAATCCAAAAAACCCTAATTTGTTTTCAAAAATGTATTTAATTGAATAAAAATTCAATTAAAATGATCAAAATTGTTTAACATATGGAAAACAAATTGTGATCTTGGATTAATGCTTCAAAAATTAAGTATTGACCTACAAAATAATTAGAAAGCATTAAAAGTTGCAAAATCAAGGTGGAAAAAATATTTTAAATGTTAAAAACAATTAAAACATTAATTCTTTGCAAAAATATCAATTATATAAAATAAATAATATTTTTGGGATTTTTTGGGAAAATAAAATATTTTAACATTTTTGTGAATTATTAAAAAAAGAATCAACTCAAAATCATTAAAACTCAGAGAGAAATTAATTTTTGAATCAATTAAATAAAATCACAAAATTCAAATATTTGAATTTTCAAAAAAATGGCGCCAAGAACACACCAAGAACACGCGCGTGTTCTGGGTTTGGCTGATTTACATTTTCTCTCCAATCTCACTGAATAGTTGATTATATCATGCAATCCACATACCAATCAACTCGTTTTCACCTCACGATCATGTCTATGACAATTAATTTCATTTAAATTAAACATATAACAAGAAATCATGAAAAATCCTCAAGAACCCTAATTTCTGCATGAAGGCTAGGATTTTTGATACAAGATTCAAACAATGCAATTAATTTAGGGGAAACATTCCATGCATGATTATGAACATATGGCCAAATTATTGTGCAGCAAAAATTGCATGGATCATAGAGTTAGAAAAGCTCATGCTTACCACTTGCAGCTGGTGATCGTGATTTGTGTTGGAGGTGTTACAGCTAGGTTCCAATGATCTGGATAGCTTCCCTAGGTGCCATGGAGTGTGTATGGATGCTTGGAATGGATTGAAATGGTTTGGAGTTGAAGATGGTACCTCAACTGCAAAACTGTCAAGAACTTGAGCAATTGGCTGGTGATTTTGTGAAATCTGTGTTCCAGATGTTATGTGAGTGTTTGGATCACTTCTATATGATGTATATGAGGTGTGTGTGTGATTGGTTTGATTGGAAAAGCTCTCAAACTCAAAACTCGATAGTGACTTGCCTTAGAAAGCAAAATTGGAGTGAAAGAAGAGATTTTGAGGAAAGCATCTGTTTGATGGCTTTGGTGTACTTAAAATGATCACAATTGAACTCTATTTATAGTAGAGCAAGTTTGTTTTGCAAGGAATAGTGAATGGCAACTGCTGAGTAGGTTTGGCCAATATTGGCAAATGAAAATCCAAGTCTCCTCTAGCCATTGACTAGAGGTTAGGGCATAGGCTGCTGGTTCCCTTGGTCTTGGATAAGTCTTGACTGAATTCAGTTGAGAATGGCTCAGTCCATGCCACCTTGATGCTTCCATTGAATGCTCCAATCCAAAATTGGAGTCTTGTCCCTCTTTTGGCAATTCTAGGTTCAACATGCTATTTCTTGTTCCAAAGACTTTGGAGGCTTGGCTCAGTGATTGTCCCCTTTAGATTCAATCCTCAGAGGTGTCCAAGTGGATAGGAGCATTTGGATTTGGCTGATTTTGGTAAATCGACCAAAAGTGCAAAATCTGCCTTGCCTTGGCAGATTTCAGCAAGGCAACTTGCCAGTGTCATATCTCATGACTCAAATTGAATTTGGTAATGTTCTTGGCCATTTTGGAAAGCCCTTACATGATACAGCAACTGTTTGAACATTTTTGGTTTTGATCTCTTTTGAATCCAAGTGAAAAATCCCCCTACATTTGGCAAAAAGTAGGGTAAAATCTGACTTAGTGAAATTTTCACTAAGTGTTGGAACAAAGTGACTTTTCTTGATTTTGATCACTCCATAACTCAAAATCCATGAGGAATTTGGACATAGGTCAGTATGAAGCTTTTGTAGAGGGCAATGAGATCTACAAATCAAGCTTTGAATGGGGAATAATGGCCTTGTGGTTTAGGAGTTATGGTCCTCCAAAGTTGGCACATTAGTGTAACTTTTTCCATAACTTAGAAATTTTTCTAAGTTTTTATGGTTACCCCTTTTACAAGTTATCCCACTTTCTTTGATTTTTCTTGATGAATGATGATTCAAATCATACATTAACATCATTTTAGGGTTAAAAATCCATTTTGGTGAAAAATCTCAAAAAGTCAATGTTGACTTTTGTGCACAGTTGACTTTTTATCAGATGAATTCCAAACTGTGCAATTCTTCATGAAATCATGTCCTTGACCTAAATCAAACTTGATGGACATGTTCCATGGGTGTCATAGGGTATATTGAATCATGTCTTAGGGTTTGGGAGCATGTCCTGGTCAAAAGTCAAAGTTACAGTTGACTTTCCTCACGAAACCCTAATTGTGGTACAGATGAAATTGAAACTTGTTGCTCAAGCTTCTTGGATTAATCCATTGTTCCAAATGGATCAATATAGTTCATTAGAGACCCTCAAACCCTCTCTTGAGGTCTTGGCTCATGATTTGCCCTAAAAGTCAACTTAGGGGTGAATTAGGTCAAGAAACCCTAATTCCTGATTTTTGATGAATGCATCCCCTGAGGTAAAATTGACTTGATGGTTGGGTCCATGAGGTTCCATGGAGTATATTAGGTTGTGTTTTGGATCCTTGGCTCATGCCCAGAAGAAAATTTCCCTTTGGAGGCCCTGATCGACCAAAACCCTAATTTGGTGATACTGGCGATCTTGAGGCTTGATCCACCTAGAATGGAGCAGCTTTGTGCTTAATCCTTGGAGTGGGAGTCCTTTTTGATCCTTTGTGTATGTTTAAGAGGTTTAGAAAAGTTGAAGATCATGTCATTCCTTGATTGATCCTTTGTCTAAGGCTCTGAGAGGGCTCGAAACCCTAATTTTGATTGTAGTGGATGCTCACCCATCTTTGGGGAGACTGATGAAATATAATGGTTCCCCCATATTGTGATGATGATTTTCACAATGATGGGAAATCTTAGTGGTCAAAATTTGGGGTATGACATACACTTCCAAAGGGCTCGTCGCCACCCTACATGGAGACATAGAGGCCACAAGAAGGTGCTTCGAGGCAGCCTCAAAAGCGATGAACACTATCGCCGCCTGACCAAAGACTTCCAGCAAGCCTGGCCTGCCCTATAGCTCCGAAGAGGAGAAACCGCTGCCCCGCGTCGACTCCTTCGACCTCCACAGTCATTTCTCCAAGGATGACTTAAGGGACCATAAGAAGAAGGGGAAGAAGACTCAGTCAAGCTTGAGCAGACCCTCAACATCAACCAGTAGCGGCGAGACTGCCCATCCGATGTGGCCAATCCAGGATGGTGAATTCGAGCTAGTCCTCCTCAGTGACGACCCCCACAAGGGAGTGAAGAATGGGACCAGTCTCCCCGACCTTGCGAGAAAGCAGCTGAAAGCTTGTCTCAAGGAGAATGCATACCTGTTCGCGTGGAGTGCCTCGGAGATGCCCGGGCTAGTCCAGAGGTGGCCTGCCACCAGCTCACATCAACCCCGCCGTTAGGGCAGTAGCTCAACGTAGGCGAAAGCAGTCTCCAGAAAAAAAGGAGGCTGTCAAGCAAGCTGTAAAAGACCTCCTTAAGGCAAATTTCATTTCGGAAGCCAAGTACACTATTGGGCTGTCCAACATTGTACTTGTAAAGAAATCAAATGAAAAATGTACAATGTGTGTTGACTATACCGGTCTTAATAGGGCCTGCCCTAAAGACGTATACCCCTCCCCAACATAGACAAATTAGTTGATAATTCTGCCGGTTTTAAATTATTGTCTTTCATGGATGCATATTCGGGCTATAACTAAATACCCATGGCCAAAAGCGATAAAAGGTACACAGCCTTCATGACAGAATCTGGCAACTATTACTACAATGTAATGCCCTTCGACTTGAAAAATGCTGGCGCTACCTACCAGAGAATGATGAACAAAGTCTTCCGAGGAGAGATCGGGGATATGCTCTAAGTTTACATGGACGACATGATCGTGAAATCCCATGAGAAATCCAACCATACGCTCCACCTAAAGAAGGTCTTCGAGCAGGCTAGGAAGTACAAGATGCGCTTCAACCCGGAAAAGTGCACGTTCGGGGTACGGGCAGGCAAGTTCCTCGGTTTCTACTTAATAGAGCGAGGAACCAAAGCCAAGCCCTACAAATGCAGATCCTTCTCCGAATTTGCCACGCCGAATTTGAAAAAATCAATCCAAGATCTGAATGGGACGCTCGCCTCACTGTCCCCTTTCGGCGCAAAATTTGCTTAGCACGCGCTTCCCTTTTTCAAACTCCTCCGCAAAGAGGAATCTTTTGAGTGGACGGAGGGAAGAAGCCCAGAAGGGAAGAAGCCCATATACTTCACGAGCAAGGCACTGCAAGGACCATAATTTAGTTACCAAAAGATCGAAAAAGTAGCCCTGACCCTCATCAACGCAGCGAGGAGACTGAGGCACTATTTTCTAGCCCATACCATCGTGGTGCGCATGGACCAACCAATGAGGCAACTATTGGACCGCCCAAACATGGCCGGCAGAATGCTCAATTGGTCGTCGAAACTGTCTGAGTTTGATATCCATTATGAGAGCAGAAAAACCCTCAAAGCTCAGGTGCTGGCCGACTCCGTGGCGGAAATGACAATGCCCGCCTCCCTGAATTACGGAGCTCACAAGTGGACACTCTTCGTCGACGAAGAATCCACCTCGACAGGGAGCGGGGCAGGTGTCATCCTGAAAAATGAGGAGGGTATCCTCGTCGAGGTCTCGCTCGCCCTATCTTTCCCCACTTCCAATAATCAGGCAGAGTATGAAGCTTTCTTCGTAGGTCTACACTTTGCCGAAGACCTAGGAGCCAAGGAAGTCATAATCTGCACAGATTCCCAGCTCGTGGCCCTCTAAGTTTGGGGAGAGTATCAGAACAAGAACGATAACCTATCCGAATACTTGACCTTGGTTAAAGAAAAAATGACGAAGTTCACATCCGTGGAAGTAAAGCACGTTCCCCGCGAACACAATGTTCGGGCAGATGTCCTGTCAAAGCAAGCAAGCACAAAAAAGAAAGGAGGAAACAAATCTGTCATCCAGGAGATACTTCCTCGACCAAGCATCGAGAAAACTCCCCCAAACCCTTGACGTAAATGTCATTGGCGACAATGACTGCTGGATGACCCTAGTCTACAACTACCTTGCCAAGGATAAACTACCATCTAACCCAAAGGAAGCCAGCGTGGTCAGGCGCAGAGCCTGTTCCTATGTTCTAGTTAAAAATAAGCTCTACCAGCGAGGGTTCTCTATTCCTCTCCTCAAATGCGTCAAGGAAAACATGGTCACCCACATCCTGTGTGAAATCCACGAAGGAATCAATGCCCAGCACCTCAGAGGAAGATCCTTTGCCAGGAAAGCTCTATGAGCAGGATATTACTGGCTGACCATGCAGCATGACGCGAAGGAGCATGTAAAAAAATGTGACAAATGCCAACATCACGAGGACATCACCTGACACTACCCGATGAACTCAAAATAATGTCCTCCTCGTGTCCCTTCGCATGGTGGGACCTGGACATCCTACGATGAATAGTTGTAGGATAAAATCAAAATAAATACCTGATGGTGGGCGTAGATTGTTTTAAAAAGTGGATAGAAGCAGAGGCTCTAGCCAAAATAATTGCCTAAAACATACTCTGCTTCTACAACTGAAACATTCTTGCCCGCTTCGGAATTCCCCAGGAAATCGTCACCGACAACGGAACACAGTTCATGGGAAAAATTCTAGGAATTCGTCGCCAAATTAGGCACCAAACAACACTTCGCGTCTGTCGAGCACCCGCAGACGAACGGGCAAGCCGAAGCAGCGAATAGGGTAATCCTGCGAGGTCTCAAACAGTGACTGGACGAAATCAAGAAACAGTGGGTCGAGGAGCTTCACAACGTGCTCTGGACCTACCGAACTACGCCCCACTCGTCAACCGGGGAGACCCCTTTACGGTTAGCATACGGGACCGAGGCGGTGATCCTATCAAAATACACGTGCCCTCCAGGCATACTGAAGCTCCCCTGGACAAGCAGGCGAACAGTGAGGCACCTTCTGAGGATTCAGAGTCATCTCAGGTAGCCATAAGACCTTTCTTCTTTCCTCTGAAGTCTTTCTTCTTTGTTATGTCTTTTTTTAGCTTGGGACACTCATTCTTGTAGTGACCTGAATCCTTGCACTCAAAGCAAATAACGTCATTGCCAGCACCTGACTTCTTTAGTCCATATGTAGACTCCGAGTGACCATTTTTCCTTCTGGAGCCTCTAAACTTGTTTGGTCATTTCTTCCCAAGTTGATTAACACGTATGGAAAGAAGAGACAATTCATCATCTTCTTCTTCTTCTTAATCTTATTCAGAACCCTCTTCTTCTTCAACTTGAAAGGCTTTGGTCTTTTCAGACTTTCCCATGGATTTCAGAGCCACATACTTAACTTTACTTTGAGGCTCATCCTCTTCAAGCTCTATCTCATGACTTCTCAAAGAACTCACTAGTTCTTCAAGAGTTGCGTTGTTCAGATCCTTAGAAAGTTTCAGCGCAGTTACCATAGGCCACCATCTCTTGGGTAAACTTATGATAATTTTCTTCACATGATCTATAGTTGAGTAACCTTTGTCTAGAACCTTCAGTCCTGCAACAAGAGTCTGAAACCTTGAGAGCATGTTCTCAACGGTTTCATTATCTTCCATCTTGAAGGCTTCATACTTTTGTATCAAGGCAAATGACATGGTTTCTTTAACTTGAGCATTTCCTTCACGAGTCATTCTCAGAGAATCAAATATAGACTTTGTTGTGTCTCTGTTTGTGATCTTTTCATACTCAGTGTATGAAATAGCATTAAACAAGACGGTTCTTGCTTTATGATGATTCTTGTAATCTTTCTTTTGCTGATCTGTCATCATTCTTCTTTCCATCTTGCTACCGCTTCCATCAATAGGATAAAAGTAGCCATAAAAATCCATATCCCATATATCCACATCATGGGTAAGAATTTTTTTTCTATTCTATCTTTACAGTAATCGAAATTTTCTCCATCAAAAACTAGAGGTTTTGCACTATAGTGATTTTCATCAGTAGGTGCGGCTGGTGGAGGGATATCAGCCATTATTTTTCACAAACTAGATTTTTATCTAACACGGTGAAGTGTTTGATAAGCAATCAATACCAGAACCGGAGCTCTGATTCCAATTGAAGGTGAGCAGAAACACAAGAAATGGGGGTTTGAATTGGGTTTCTAAAAATGAAATCTTTTTCAACCCAACACAACAAACAGAAAACGAAGAACAAAAATAATGAAATAATTACTTTTATACTAGTTAGCTGTTAACTAAGCTACATCCAGTCTACCCGCCAAGGTGATTTCGCCTTATCAACAAGGACTTAATCCACTATAATACAACTTTATCACAACACAAAGACCAATTGTCGATGTCTTCTTGAGTAATACTAACTAAACCCTAGTCACTCAAGGAAAATACAATCAAACAGATTGAGATACAAAGTGTATTTACAAAATGCTTCTAAGAAATCAGAATACACAAATGAATTACAAGTATGTCAACAAAAAATATTTGACAGCACCTGTTGTTTGACTAAATTTTGCTAAAACATTCTGATGATAAACTTGAAGAATCTGCAGAAGAAAAAGATGTCGAAGGAAATGTCTCGACATCCTGACTGGCTTGGTAAGTTATCAGGTTTTAATCTGTTGCAAGAATTAAGGAGCGGATCAAGGGAACACAGGATCAAAGATAGAAAGCCCAACAGAAGACTATATAAGGAGACTTAGACCTAGGTTAAAATATACGAACTGCACTTTTGTATCACTTATAACTTTGTAACCTAGTTCTCTTGTGTGGAATAAGGGTTTAGGGTTTGAGAGTCGTTGGCTCTCTTAGGAGTTGTAAGTCTCCACTCTGTATTATGGGATGCAGGGTGGAAGGCATAGGTATAGGGATACAACCAGAAACCTGTAGGTAATGGTTGTTGTATTGTTCTTGGACGAAGCTTTGAAGCAAGTCCAAGATAACTTGGAGGTCAAGAAACTGCGACAGATCTGTATTGGCAGAAGACAGAGATATCACAGATTGTGATTAGGATGTGAGTGGGGTATCTCATATCAGGGTTGTAAACGTTTGAGTTTAGCCTTGATAAAGATGTTCATTGGTTAGATGTTAGGGATAAAGTTGTAAACGAGGGAGTTTAGCTTTGTAACAGTTCTACAGATAGTGAAGTCTTCATCCTGGATTGGTATCCCCCAGATGTAGGTGAATTGCACCGAACTGGGTTAACAATTACTGTCTTATTTAACATTCTGCAATTTACAGTTTTGTTAATGTTCTTGACTGACATGTTGGATCAGATGTCGTGACATCTGTGAGTGTGCAGTTCTAATATTCAAGATATCAGTCTGCTGTTGCGCCTCTGAGTTTAAATGATTATGTAGCACAATGTCTTGACATGTGTTAGGACATCTGTTGTCTGCATAAGCCAGAATTTCAATTGGTATCAGAGCAGGCATCCTGTCGGGTTCTGGATGAGATCTTTGGGAGATACTTTCTGGCATTTAAACAAGGAGGAGTTTTGAAGATCAGATCAATCAACTCAGACATACTCAAGGGTATTAATGGATGAGATGGATGTTCTGGATCGAAGGGAGCAACCCAGAGGTTGTTCATGTTGCTGAGGAGATTCTACAACAACTACAGGAGAAGTGGCTAGTTCTCTTGTTGGTGTGTCTTATAAGACGTTGTGACATCTTATTAGGGCAAGCAGGATCTATTCCTTGGTGGTTCTGCTGCATGTGTTTCTGATGGAAGAGCTCTAGAATTATTGGATTCTGGAGTTATTACTGAAGACAGTTGGTGGAAGGTCTCAATCGTCGGCCTCTATATTTAAAGATATCTACATTCTTTTATTCCAAAGTCGGGAGCGATGGAGGGAAATGAGTTGTGGTTAGATATCTGGTATGATGACTTGGTACTTGGAAGCTTGGTTTCTTGGTACAGTTGAAGTCAGTTGAAGAGGAGAGAAGTTGAGTTAATTTTATCAGGTTCTTGCTCTAGGAGTTTGATAAATTATTAGTCGGCTAGGTTGTCAAAGATACTTGAGAATTCTCTCAAGTCCACTCATAAATGCATCTATGTCGTGTATCTGGAGTCTTCTAGTTACTCTTCTGACTAGAAGGTGTTTCTTTGAGACACAATCTGAAGAAAGTGGAGGTGATTTATTTTCACCATCCAAAAACTACAAGGAAGGATTCATCTCTCTTGACCCTAAGAGTGGATCCAATCTGATTGAAGAATTGTTGAGGTAAATAAGATTTGATCAGAGAAAGTCTTATTTACTTGAGTCAAGGGTGGCAGCCTTGGTATCTCAAAATTGTCCTTGAAAAAGATACTTGTAAAAAGATTGAATACTTTATAAGTGTTCATGACATGATCTGGTGGAGCTCTGCTACATCAGTGAAGAAGGGTTATTGGACAAGGATTTAAGATTAATTGCTATTTGTAGAATCCACAAGTATTTAATTGATTATCCATGAAAGTCAAGATTGTTGATGTTCAACAAGATGTTGGAACATCTCATCATCAGAGTTTATGAAGAATCATGGGAGGGGTACTACATACGCTTTAGAATCTGTTTTAGTCTTAGGTGGTGACCTAAGAAGTGGCTTCAGTCGGGTGTGACAGAAGCATGTGTTCTCTAGAGAGTTTCCTGGCAAGAAACTAGTCTAGACTTTGATGTTGTTGAAGATGAAGATGAAGACATTATAATCTTGATGGTTACAGCTTGGATCAGTTTATTTCTGATCTAGGTGCTTTGGAGCATGGATTTTTCTCTGTTTGTGAAGGTCATGGATAAGTGGCAGTTATCTCTGGCTTTCTACTGACGGATCTACTGAGGAAAGTGGCATTCTTTGGTATGGTATGGGGTAGTCTTGGACTACTTATTTTCTGAATATTCAGACGTGGCAGGTTTGAAGTCATTGGAGTTTCAATGCAGGATGGAGGTTGTATACTCAAACTTGGTTGTTGAATCAAGTCTATAAGAGCATGGAACTCTTGTTTTGCGAAGGGAGAAGGTTCTTCTAAGTGGCAGAAGGAGGAGCTGAATTCAATAGTTAAATGTCATAATGTTCTGACATCTAGCTTACCATCAGAGGTCTCAGCTGGTGATGTGGCACATCAGCTTAAGATAAGGTGATCTACAGGAGAATGGAAGTTATGGATGCTTCAAAAAAGTCTATCTCATGCAGTTTGTGGGAGCTGTGGATGGGAAGATGTTACATGACTAAGAGGCTTGGTGGATCCAATATGTCTTGCTATGGGGCAAGTAGTTCATGTGACTTGAAGGTCTAATTTCATTAGTGGATCAGTGTATCTTATGGGAATTTTGAAGATGAGCGAGGTCATTCAAAAGGTGGCATTTGGTTGGTTTCACAATGTGCATTCAAGCAGGATGCTTGAAACTGATTGCTCTTGTGCAGAAGAGTAGTTAGTTGAAAATGTAAGGAGGTTTTGGTTCTCTAGGAGCTTGTGGCAGAAGTTCTGGGTTGAGGATGGAAGCATACCTTCTTTTGGTGGATGAGAGTTTATTTCTCTCTGGGTTTCTAAAATTTTCTTTGTTCAAGCTGGTGGCGCAGTGTTGTGTGAAGATCTTCAATGTGGATTACTATGCTGATAGTAAGTCCAGTGGTGGAGCATATCAAGAACCATGGTATGTGGTGTCTGTGATGTGTGGAAGATGTCTTAACTGATGTTAGAACATCTTTGGGTTGGTTTTCCTTGGTGAAGGATTTCAGGTTCTGTGAGGAACTGGTTACTTGCATCGTGTCTAAGAAGTATCTACATTGTCATACGGGAGAATGATGGAGTAGAAGAACTGTCTTGGAAGTCTGATGTAAGTGTTTTGGAAGACTGAAGTGGATCACAGGTTGATTGCATGAAGGTCTGGATTCTGATGCGTTCAGAAGTAGATATTCACCATAAATCAGAAGTATTCCAGGTTATCATGCGGGAGCATGATGAAGGAATGACTGTCTTGGATTGCGGGGTGTTTATCTCTATTGCTGGCTGGGTAAGGTCAGTGGAAAATCTTGCGAAGGGGATGGTGCCCCTGGCTGTAAGTCATGATAGTATTGGATCAGTTTAGCAGCAGTGAAGTTCTGGAGCATGCATATGATAGCTGACATCGTTATAACAAACTAAGGGGCCCTGTGCGTCTCTTTGAGGAATGTGAAGCATTCTGATTCATTTGGTTTGTGCCTCAAGCAGCTAGAGATCTATTCATGAGAATTCAAAAGGAGTTCATGTGGTGTGTAGATGGTTACAGGAAGAGGGGGATCAATGAGACTTTGATCTCAAGCCAAGAGTTTGTTATGGTTGGTATACATTTCCTCACGGGTAGCATGATGGTGATCATATGTGAGTGATTATTGTTTCTGGTTAGAGGAAGCAATAAGAGAGTTGATGATTGTGTTCAGCTGGTAAGTTGAACTGAGGGTGCGCTCTTGAAGACTGTAGCGGGGAAATTTGTGAGTGTAAGCTATTGATTAACTTAACTCAAAAATAAACAAGACTCGCCACCGCACTTTTATTTTTATCCAAAAAGTAAAGGAAAAAAGAGCGAACAAAACCTAAAGAGTTCTAAAAGAACAAAGATAAAATGGGTAAGGGGGTTGGTTATGTAAAGGGAAGGTTTTACACACCCAATACATCTATAGTACTCTATAGGAGCCCTTTGATGTATTCATGCTTTTGGTCGAAAAATGGTTTACTTGAAAAGAGATTGAGGAGATGAGAAGAGAAATATTTTTTAGATTTTTGTGTTTGGAGAGACTTATCGCCTCATGCCTACGTACCCACGAAGTGCAATGTAGGATCAAAACCTCGTAGTTCGTGGTACAAAGAACAAAAATTTGTTTATTTTGGTTGATTTTAAGTGTAAAGACAAGTCGTCATTTCCAAGCGAATAATTCCGCTTAAAGAAATGAATCATGTCTAAACTTATGAAAAGGTTTAAAAAGAAAAAGTGCACAAGGCACAAAAAAGATATTGATGAGTTTTGGTGTTTTTTAAAGTATTTTTGAAATGGTCAAAATATGATTAACATGGATTGACATTTATTAAAGAAAACAAAGCAAAGTTTAAAAATCACTTGACCGAAGTCAAGGTATTATTATGAAAGCGGTTTTAAGTTTGAAAACAAGAAAGTTTTGAAAAAGGGAGAAGTTTTGAAAATTGAAGAAGGGGTGGAGAAGAGGTGACTATCCTAGTGCATAAAAACAAAAGCTAATAATAAGAAAGATCTAACCACATAGAGGCACTCTTCAAAGCATAATAAGAAAATAATTCCGTCCTCTTGAGCCAATAAGCAAGCCAAATAAAGGCTAGAATATCAAACTCCATAATGGTCCAAAGCATAAGGGAGAGAATCCTAATTCTAAGTCCATAAGTCCATAATCAAGCCAAGAAGATACTCCAAAGCAAGGGATAGTGGCCATAGTCCAACAATTAAGAGCACAAGTCTTTTAGTGGTTTAATCCTTTATTAATGTTTTTGAGTCCAAATGGACAAAAGAAAAACAAAAGCACAAGATAATATGGTCCAAGTGGACAAAAGAAAAATGGCATAAACATAAACATGATATGATATAATGACATAAAGCGTAAAAAAAATAAAGAGAGATAGGGAGCGAGAAGGAAACATAAAGAAGTTAGAAGTTAGTGATTAGTAGCACAAGGCTCTAGTGCCATAAGCCTTCACCGATTATTCTGTTTCGCGTCTTGAACTATAGTGATTAAACAATGTACTTAGGTCAAGGTTAATGAAGAATTGTTAGAAGATTGATAGAATCAAAGCCTCTACAACAACAAGCTTCAAAGATTTTGAACCTAATACAAAAGATCAATCACCATTGGGTTGACGCGACCAATCAAGGTTCAGACCAAGAAAGTTCAAATTCCGAATTAGATAAAGAGGGACAAATGTTACGCTATGTTAAGCAATCGCCGAGTAATTTATGAAGTAATTACCCTACAATGAGGCCGGTCAATAGATCTTTGTGCTAATGCATGCTAGATGAACGATATGTAGATAGTCATCCATAAGCAATACAGCACGAAAAGAAAATAGGTAACGATCTAGTCTTGATCAAGAATTCAACAAAGAAATTCTAAGATCCATAAGACTTTCATCGATCAAAATAAAAAGGAAGGAAATAGATGAAGAGAAAGCCAAATTGAATTACACTTTTGAGATCCTTTCATCTTCAAGTTCAATCACCTTTAATTGATAGGTTTAAGTGTGAAAACATATCACTAATTAAAAGCACCTCAAATGAATTCAACAATTCATTTAAAGATAGATTTGAACTAATGAATATTTAATTACTTTAACCATATCCAAAGTCCATTGAAATTGAAGAGAAATTAATCTCAACAATGCATTTACAGGCTAAAACAAGAAGAAAGGGGAAGAAGGAGACAGAAAAACCAAAACAACCCCAAAAACAAGGCAAAATATGCATTATGTTTCGAAGTAACCGGTTACTGCATATCTACTAACCGGTTACTTAGTTCAAAATAAGTGCAGTTTTTCAAAATTAACACAGAGTAACCAGTTACTGCATATCTGCTAACCGGTTACTCTGCACCAAAATGCAGAAAATTATACAAAATTTAGCATGATCCACTTTCAAAACTTTTTACAAACACCTTGTGATCATGGAACTGAAATTGCACGAAACTTAAAGTAAAATAACAGCAAAAACCTGCAATTAAACACAATTACAAGATCCAAAGGATCAAGTAACAAAGATATCCAAAGATCTACATTATGGAAGATGAAGATGGAGCTTCAACAATGGTGAAAGATGAATTACCACTTCAAATCTGAAAATTCCTTCAAATTGCTTCAATATCCAAACACCAAAGCCTTGATCTATGAGAATTGATGAAGAAAACAAGTTTAGATGAAGGTTTAGCTCAAATTTGAACAAGATTCAATGTGAATTCTTGTTAACTTTCAAAAGAAGAAAAGTGAGTTTTAGTGAAATTTGTGGTTGGGAAGAGAATTTGCAAGAGGTTTGTTGGCTATCAAAAGCTTGTGAAATGAATGAATGTAAGCCTCTATTTATAGAATTTAGGCTTGGAAAAATTGGTGGTTTGGAAATGAAAATTAGGCTTGGAATTTGAATTTGGAGGGAAATTATCAAAAGAGTGGTGATTAGTGATGGTACGTGGTGGGGAATGATCAAAATGATGTAGGGGAATTAAAATGAGATGGTCTAGAATATTCCACATGTGATAAAAAATGATGAAAATTGGTGCCAATTGCTGAATTTGAATTTGCTGCCATTTTTCAAATTTTCACAAGGGTAACCGGTTACTGCATATCTGCTAACCGGTTACTTAGTGTAAATTTTGAAAAAATGCCCTTTTTAAGTGCACTGCTGTGGCTCGGCTCGATTATTTTGCTCGTCAAAGAAGGCATGGAAATAAACACCTGGACCTTAGAGTCTCTTGAATAATAATCAATTAAATCTTGGAAACTCTTGATCAGATAATTTTTTAATTAATTGCATATCAACTTTGACTTTGTTCAAATGAAATTCATTCGAGCTGCAGGACTGATTGTTTTGGTATTTTTAACCTGTTCTTCCCCTGAAAATATTAGTGAAAGAAAACAAAATATTTTTGGGTTTTAATTAATGGTTAGTAAACATAAACAAATTAAACAATAAAAAAACTAACACATACACACAAACTCAAAGATCCTTGCAAGGCACAATCCTATAGAAGAGGGAACCAATGTGTGATCTTGTTTGTATGTACAAATGCACATGATAAGCAGAGAATCTTAGGGGCAAAAATTAGGGTATTACAGTTGCCCCTATTTAAATTTCTTCTATTTGGAGATACGAAGATGGGCATCTTTGTCTCAACGAGATAGAAGAGACTTAAATATAACAACAACCCAATTTTTTGCCATAAGAGCCCACAAAATGATATGATCATGCAAATGGTATGCAGACACAAAACCTCCGTGGGGAGAAACTCCACGGAAGACCAACAAAAACTGGGGAGCAAAGAGAAAAGACTCCACCGGGGGAAAATAAAAGAGGGAAAACACATCCCAACAGGGAGGGAAACAAATCTCCACTGGGGAAGAGAAAGGAGTAAGATTCCACTGAGGGAAAGTTACCAACACCAGAAACGAAAAAGGGATAACATCGTCCCAACATGGAGAGGACAATCTCCGCCGGGGAAAAGATCATCTAATACCAGACATCTGGTAATAGCATGATCAAAAGGAAAGATTGCCAACTACCAATCAAGTGATAACTACAACAAGGCAGTCAATCAAAAGGATATGAGAAGAATTACCTACTACCAACAAAGGGCAGGACAACAGAGATAATAATCTCAGAAAGGGAAAAGATTACCAACTATCAACCAAGTAACAACTGTAACAAGGCAACCAAACCGGGCTATATTACCTACTACCAACAAAGGGAAGGACGACAAAAGTCATAAGCCAGCTAAAGAAAGATTACCAACCATCAACCATGTGACAGTTACAACAAAGTAATCAACCAAGGGTATGAGAAAGATTACCTACTACCAACAAAGGGTAGGACGACAAAGGTAATAATCTCAAAGGGGTCGAGAAGTATCACCTACTACCAATATAGGGCAGGACGACAAAGGTGATAAACTCAAACAAAGAAGGGAGAGATTACCAACTATTAAACAAGTGATAGCTACAACAAGGTAATCAAACCCGGCTATATTATCTACTACCAACACAGGGCAGGACGATAAAGGTAATAAGCCAGCTACATCACCTACTACCAACTAAGTGGGCAGGACGACAAAGGCGATAAGCTCAAAAAGAGGGATTACCAACTATCAACCAAGTGATAGTTACGACGAGGTAATCAACCAAAAAGGGGTACGAGAAATATTACCTACTACCAACAAAGGGCAGGACGACAAAGGTAATAAACCCGAAAAGAAAGGAGAGATTACCAACTATCAAACAAGTGATAGCTATAACGAGGTAATCAAACTCGGCTATATTACCTACTACCAACTAAAAGGGCAGTACGACAAAGGTAATAAGCCAGCTATATTAGCTACTACCAACTAAATGGGCAGGACGACAAAGGTGATAAGCTCCGAAAGGAGGATTACCAAGTATCAACCAAGTGACAGTTACGACGAGGTAATCAACCAAAAGGTAACAAGCCTCAGCTATCAGACAAAAGGACCAAAGCTCAATCCGAGAATAAACCAGAGAGAAACAGTCAAACAAGTCTCATCCCGAGGAGGAAATATCTCAACTAGGGATGAATTTCATCCAGACAAATGAACTGAGGAGGAAGGCTAAAACAAATATCTTCCACGAGGCATAAACTCAGTGGGGAATTAACAAGGATATGCATTTTCTGCTTACGGGTCAACACTCTAAATAGAGAGAGGACACACACGCTCTGCGGGGATAATAGCCCCAGAGAGCAAAGAAGCACCATCACAAATGCAATATGCACAATGCACCAACAATATGTCATGCACAACAAATGAACGCGCATGCAATGCGTATGAGTATGAATATGCTGACAAAACAGACACAAGGATAAACAGAGGGTGAAAAAACATCACAACACCACTGAATACTCGGCTAATCTCAACAAGATAGAGATATTATTAGCAGCTCTGCTAGGGATTCGTCTGAAGGAATCCTGCAAGAGATAAATAAAAGCCATCAAAGGAAAATAAATCCTACTACAAGGCTCAAATCTTGCTGGAGAAAGGAAGATACTCCTTGGGGAGAAACCCAAATCTCAATCTTCTAACATCAATGATCCACAAAGAGGATAAAACATAAACTTTGCTTTGAGGATGGAAGGAAAGCTGTTGGGGAATTATAACAACCCAAATCTTTCTGACTTTTCCTGGGGATAATAAAGAAATCACAGGAACTTCCACCTCAATAAGATGAGGAGATCTGCTGCGAAGAAGATAACGAATCCGATGAGGATAATAGACATATAAACATCTATGCAAAATCCACTGGGAAAAAAAGGCAGATCTGCTGGAGATACGAGCACACTCTCAGAGGATTAACCAAATCTGAGCAAAGTATCCTGGACTTGCTGAGGAAAACAGCAAAAGGTCAAACTGTGGGGGATTTTAGATCAATGCTCATCATAAATGAGAGAAAACCCAACAGGTGACTAAAAGAGATATCATCAACGACTTCACTGGGGAATAGCCGCATTAGTGATGCGCAAACTTCACTAGAAGGATAAATATCTGAAAAACAATCCGGAGAGAAGTACATCTTGGACTTGCCGGAGGAAATAAGTAATATTCTATCTCCGTTGGGGAATCAGCAAGGATAAATCAACCTGGAGAGAAATACATCCACAGAGCAAGATAAAAATCCGACAAACAGCCACTAAGTCAATGCTTCTTAGAGAAAAATAGCAGTGTTCTCTGTTTGGGGACATCAAAAGCAACAACAACACGTCTAGAGTGTAAAATCCTGAGTGGGGATTCCTTATATGATTTTTGCTGGAGATAGCAAGAATCTCTACGTGGGAATTAACACCAATGAGAGAGGGTCTTCAAAACCGCTCAACTGTCTGACCATAACATAATCAGCTGAAGAAAATCGGGATTGAGACATAGTTGGGGAAAATCAAATAGCACTCGTCTGGAGAAAACTCAAACCGATATACCATCAATCTCATCAACAACTGGTTACACTCTACTGAGGAAACAACAACGACCCTGATGGGGAAAAAATCAACAAACTCTACCGGGGAAATATCATCAAACTCTACTAGGGAGATATCAACAAACTCTACTGGGGAGTTGTCAATAAATTCTGCTAGAAGAGTAAGAACAAGCCCTACTTAGGAAAACATCGATCTTACCATCCTTGGAATAACCGTTGACGTTCCTTTTTGCATTCATAAATTAAAGGAAAATGTTTTTATAATTTTCAACAATTTAAATCAATTATTTACATTTTGTTTCAAAAATCATCATCAGCAATAAATGAAATTTTGCAAACAGAAACAAAGTAAGAATTGCAAACAAAGGGACAAAATCCCAAATTTTATTAATAGAATGGTAGTCCGCAAACGACGTAACTCCATGGATCATTACAAAGTTTGAAAAATGATAAATACATGGAAAGGGTTACATTGAAATACAATGACCACTATTCTCCCTAACAACTTTGAATTCCACTATGCTCAAAACTTCAGCTGAGGATGATTGAGGCGGAATCCTTGATAGACAATGTTGCTTTCAATGATCAAGACTGGCTAGATTCAGTTACTTGCCATAATCCCTAACTTTTGCCTAGATTGCCCTCTCCGGTTTTCAATCTACCAGGATGATTATTTCTGTTTTTGTCTCTAATTTTTTCCTGGACCGCCCTTTCAGGTTTTCAGCCCACCAAGACGCTCATTTTTGCCTAAGCCGCCCATTCAAGTTTTCAACTTAGCGAGCTGTTCTTTTATTTTTTTAGGCGAAGTATTTCTTGACTGCATCGGCATTCACAGGACGAGTGAACTCTTCACCATCCATAGTTGTAAGAAGTAATGCACCACCAGAGAAGGCTCTCTTAACAACATATGGGCCTTCATAATTAGGAGTCCACTTGCCCCTAGAATCATTGGTAGAAGTCGAGATTCTTTTGAGCACGAGGTCGCCTTCTCTAAACACACGAGGTCGAACCTTCTTATCAAAACCTTTCTTCATTCTCTGTTGATACAATTAGCCTTGACACAAGGCCGTCATTCTTTTCTCTTTAATCAAATTCAACTGGTCATATCTGCTTTGGCACCATTTATCCTCAGACAAATTAGCTTCCATCAAAACTCTCATAGAAGGGATTTCAACTTCCACCTAGAGCACTGCTTCCATACCATAAATAAGAGAGAAAGGGGTTGCCCCCGTTGAAGTGCGGACGGATGTAAATACCCATGCAAAGCAAAAGGGAGCATCTCATGCCAATCTTTGTAAGTAACAACCATCTTTTGAACAATCTTCTTAATATTCTTATTAGCAGTTTCAACAGCCCCATTCATCTTAGGTCTGTAAGGAGAAGAATTATGATGCTCAATCTTAAACTCATCGCATAATTCCTTCATCATCTTGTTATTCAAATTCGACCCATTATCGGTGATAATCTTGCTCAGAACACCATATCGACAAATGATTTGGTTCTTGATAAACTGGACCACTACTTGCTTGGTCACATTGGCATATGATGTCGCTTTAACCCACTTGGTAAAATAGTCAATAGCCACCAATATGAAACGGTGTCTGTTCGACGCTTTAGGCTCAATCATTTTAAACATATCAATGCCCCACATAGAGAAGGGCCATGGAGAGGAGATAACATTGAGAGGAGTTAGAGGCACATGAATTTTGTCAGCATAAACCTGGCACTTATGACACTTCTTCACAAATTTGCAACAATCAGATTCCATTGTCAGCCAATAGTAACCTGCCCTCAACATTTTCTTAGCCATTGCATGCCCATTGGCATGGGTACCAAAAGATCCTTCATGAATTTCTTTCATCAACACGTCTGCTTCGTGTCTATCCACGCATCTGAGCAAGACCATGTCATAATTTCTCTTATATAGCACATCATCATTCAAGAAGAAACTACCATCCAATCTTCTCAAAGTATTCTTATCTTTCTTTGATGCCCCAAGTGGGTACTCTTGATTTTGAAGAAAGCATTTAATATCATAATACCACAGTTTATCATCAACAACCTCTTCAATCGCAAATACATGAGCTGGCCTATCAAGCCGCATAACATCAATTTTGGGCACATCATTCTACCGATTCACCACAATCATGAAGGATATAGTTGCTAAAGCATCTTCCATTCGATTTGCTGCTCTGGGTACATGGTGAAACTCAACCTTATTGAAGAAAGTTAACAACCTTCTTGCATAATCTCGATAAGGAATCAAATCAGGTTGACGTGTCTCACATTCTCCTTTAATCTGATTAATCATTAGGGCTGAATCTCCGTATACATCAAGAATCTTGATTCTTAAATCAATAGCTTCTTCCAAGCCCATAATACACGCTTCATACTCAGCCGCATTATTTGTGCAAGTGAGCATCAATCTTGTAGTGAAAGGAATATGAGAACCATGAGGAGTGACAATTATTTCCCCAATACCATTGCCATACTCATTAATAACTCCATCAAAAATCAAACTCCAACGGGATCCAGGCTCATGCCCTTCATCAGGTAATGGTTCTTCACAATCTTTAACCTTTAGATACATCACATCCTCGTCAGGAAAATCAAACTTGATAGGTTGATAATCATCAATTGGCTGGTGTGCCAAATAGTCAGCCAAAACACTTCCTTTCATTGCTTTTTGAGTTCGGTGCTCGATATCATATTCTGACAACAACATTTGCCAACGAGCAATCCTCCCAGTGATAGCAGGCTTTTCAAAGATATACTTGATTGGATCCATTTTGGATATCAACCAAGTTGTATGATTCAACATATACTGGCAGAGGTGCTTAGCAGCCTAAGCTAAAACACAACATGTCTTTTCAAGCATTAAGTACCGAGACTCACAATCGGTGAATTTCTTGCTCAAATAATAAATGGCAAACTCTTTTCGACCATATTCATCTTGTTGTCCTAGAACACAACCCATAGATTCTTCTAGCATAGTCAAATACATGATCAAAGGTCTTCCTTCCACGGGAGGAGACAAAATCGGAGGTTCAAGCAGATACTCTTTAATTCTTTCAAAAGCTTTCTGACAATCCTCTGTCCATATACAACCCTGATCTTTGCGGAGGAGCTTGAAGATCGGTGCATATGTGGCAGTCATATTGGATATAAATCGAGAGATGTAATTCAAACATCCCAAGAATCCTCTTACTTGTTTTTCTATTTTGGGCGCAGGCATTTCCTGAATAGCTTTAACTTTGACAGGATCAACTTCAATGCCTTTTTGGCTGACAATAAAGCCCAACAATTTTCTAGAACGGACACCAAAAGTGCATTTATTAGGATTCAAACGGAGCTTAAACTTTCTCAAATGTTGAAACAACTTCAATAAGTACTTAATATGATCTTCTTCAGTCTTCGACTTACAAATCATATCATCCACATAGACCTCAATTTCTTTATGCATCATATCATGGAACAAAGTAGTCATAGCTCTCTGGTACGTTGCACCAGCATTTTTCAAACCGAAGGGCATCATTCTGTAACAGAATGTTCCCCAGGGTGTAATGAATGTTGTTTTTTACATATCCTCGGGTGCCATCTTTATCTGATTATAACCGAAAAATCCATCCATAAAAGAAAAAATACTGAATTTAGCAGTATTATCTACCAACATATCAATGTGTGGCAATGGAAAATCATCTTTCGGACTCGCTATATTCAAATCTCTATAGTTAACGCACATTCGGACTTTTCCGTCTTTCTTTGGAACAGGCACAATATTGGCCACCCATTGAGGATACCCAGAAGTCACAAGAAAACCATCATCAATCTGCTTTTGAACCTCCTCTTTGATCTTCACAGCCATGTTGGGATGAGTTCTTCTCAATTTCTGCTTCACAGGTGGACATTCAGGCTTTAATGGCAATCTATGCTCCACAATATTAGTATCAAGACCAGACATATCTTGATAAGACCAAGAAAACACATCAACATATTCTCTAAGAAGCTCCACAATCCTCTTCTTAACATCTGACTGAAGCAGTGCCCCAATCTTGACTTCTTTTATATCATCATCTGAACCCAAATTAACCAATTCTACCGGCTCTTCATGAGGCTGAATGGCGTTTTCCTCGTGCTCAAGCAACCGAGAAATTTCATCTGGAATCTTCCCAATATCCTCTTCTTCAGCTCCAAACACAGGGAAATCAAAGTTGGGAGAGGGCATAGGGTCATTGTTTTCAATGGGTTTATCAATCAATCTGCACAATGATTTATGCTTGATTTTAGAATATGAACAAGAAGTGTAAGTATCATGCAGATAAAAGTGATTATCACATTATTATATTTTTTGGTTTTTTATGTTACCATTTTTCAGAAATAAAGCAAAAAGGGAAAAACATAATATGGATAAACAAAATAACATTTTACTGATGATGATAAAATTTGAAACAAAGCCCTCGCAAATTTACTTTCACCTTGGGCAGAGTGAAAGGATTTTTGAAAGAAACAAAAACAAAATACTTTGAAATATGAACAACAGTGGGAACATCAACAGCTATCCAATTCTGGCAGATTTGTCCATGTGTCACGAAATTGGGAAGTTCTTCTTCTTCATCTTCTTCAATGATGGCAGCAGTAGAGTGGTCTTTGTTAATGAATCCGGCACTGTGAAAGGCCTCATTAATACGCTTCAAATCTCTTCTAACTGTACTAGGCGTAAAGCCTAAACCAGTTTTGCCCAGGTTATCAGCCACATCAATAACTCGGCCTCAACCGTCAGATCGACCAGTCTTTAATACATGCAGAGCATCTTTCAAAGAAGACATGGGTAACTCATTCTTCTTAACAGCTTTGTCATCAACAGAAAGAGCTTGGAACGGAGTTCCAACATTTTCATCAGCATCAACATACGAAAAGGATGAAAGGTGGCTCACCAGCATCGCTTGCTCACCTCTAACAATTACCACCTTGTTATTCTTAAAAAATTTCAATTTCTGATGAAGAGTCAAAGTCACTACCCCAGCTTCATGAATCCAGGGTCGGCCAAGCAAACAACTATAAGTAGGACGAATATCAATTACTTGAAAAGTAATCTAAAAGAAGCACAACCCTATTTTGATTGGAAGATCAACTTCTCCAATCACAGTTTTTCGAGATCCATCAAAAGCTTTAACAACAACTCCATTATACCTCATGGGAGGACCTTGGTAAGAAAGCCTTGATAAAGTAGATTTTGGCAACACATTCAAAGAAGATCCAGTATCAACCAACACATTGGAAAGTACATCTTCTTGACAGTTCATGGAGATATGTAAATCCAAATTGTGATTTCTCCCCTCCTCGAGTAACTCTTCATCACAGAATCTCAAATTATTACACACTGTGAGGTTAGCAACAATTCCATCAAACTGATTAACAGTCACATCATGCTCAACATATGCTTGTTCCAAAACCTTCTGCAAAGATTTCCTATGAGCTTCAGAATTCATCAGTAAGGACAACACTGAAATCTTGGACGGGGTGTGCAAGAGTTGATCAACAACATTGTACTCACTCTTCTTGATCAATTTCAAAACTTCATCCTCATAAACCTTCGAACCACTGGACTGACGGGAAGCATTAACATTACTCTCATCTTGAGATCGTTTGCCAGCAACAACACTCTCCGCAATCTTTGGAGGCTTAAGAGTAAAGACACGACCACTTCGAGTCACTCTACTCACATCAGCGATGCTTACCACAGAAGACAAAGAAGGAATGGGGACTTCCTTACCATCTTCTACCATGGTAGCATTGTACTTATACGGAACAACCTTGTCAGATTCATATGGTATGGGACCGGGCAACCGAATGACCAAAGGTGTAACAACGGTCTTTCGACTATCATAAGAGATAACAACTCGTTCAGGAATATTAAAGCGTGGTGCAATGACATTCACCTCATTCTGATATTCATCTCTTTTAGCCGTGACTTCAATCAAATTTTTATCCATCATCCTTTGAATGTCCCTCTTCACTATTACAAAACCACGCGAATTCACGGAACAGATGCAACAAGCTACATAGTCATAATCAATATCATGGTATTCACTCAAAAGTGCATGCATTTCCACAAGAGATCTTCGGATCCAACGGATATCAAAGATTTTGAATGTACCAGGACAACCATAAACCATATTGACAGACGCCTTACCATGATTAGGCAGAGGATTCGATTGTACATTAGGGTTGGAATCTTCGAAAGACAAAATACCACTTCTAGCCAATCTCTGTACCTCCATCTTCAATGGATAACAATTTTCAGTATCATGCCCAGCTCCTCCCTGATGGAAAGCACAACGAGCTTCAGGCTTATACCACCATGGAAAATCTTTTGGAACAACAGGTGGTGCACGGGTCTGAACAAGATTCTTTTGAATTAAACAAGGAAGCAAATCTGTGTAGGTCATCGGAATCGGATCAAAATCCTTCTTAAAACGGCCCCGTTGATTGTTCTATTGATTAGGACGTTGTTGATGAGCAGGAACTGCTTGAACAACAGGAGTTAAACTGATAACAGGAGTAACAAATGCAACATGTTGCTGACATTGATTGTTCTTACTATAACCCTTTTTGCGTCCTCCATGGGAAATAGCATTGGTCTCACCCTCTTTCTTCTTGGCAAGTCCTCCCCCATATTTCTTGGAATTACCAGCAGAATTACCATCTTTTGACAAACATCCCTCACGGACACCTTCTTCTAATCTCATCCCCATATTAACCATCTCAGTGAAATCACTTGGGGCACTAGCAATCATACGCTCATAATAGAAAGGACTCAGAGTTTTCAGAAAAATCTTGGTCATCTCTTTTTCTTCCAAAGGAGGATTAATCTGAGTAGCAATCTTGCGCCACCTCTGCGCGTATTCTTTGAATGTCTTCTTATCTTTCTGAGCCGTGGCTCGAAGCTGGTCACGGTCAGGAGCCATATCCACATTATACTTATACTGTTTCACAAATGCCTCACCCAAATCTTCGAAAGTGCGAATTCGAGTACTGTCGAGTCCCATATACCATTTCAAGGATGCACCAGACAAACTATCTTGAAAGTAGTGAATGAGAAGCTGATTATTATCATTCTGAGTCGACATATTACGAGCATACATAGTCAAGTGACTCAACGGACAAGAATTACCCTTATACTTTTCAAAGTCAGGGACCTTGAACTTATGTGGGATCTTCACATTAGGAACCAAGCATAACTCATGAGCATTCTTTCTAAATAGCTCTTTACGTCTCAAAGCTTTGATTTCTTTCTGCATCTTAGCAAACTGGTCTTGATTCTCTTCCATTATATCATAAACACTGACATTTTCACTTAGAGCAGTATAGAAAATCTGTCCTTCACCAAAAGGAACAGTATTGACCACAGGCGGTGGTACAGATATCACAGACTGGACAAGAGGAACAACTGGAACTTCAGGAGGCGGTGGTGGTTGATAACCCTTAGAAACAAAGTTATGAGGCATGCCCTAGGGGAAACTAGGAGGCATGGAGTATTGAGGAACACTAGCAGGTGCCACGGAGATGGGCGTGGAGACAATCTCAAAAATGGCTGTCCTTTGCACAAGAGTTGAAAGTGGGGGAGGAGGTGGTGGTGGCTGATTCTGAGCAGCCACCAGGGCTTCCATCATAGCAGCGAGTCTTTCCAAACCATCCTTCAGAGTTGATACTTCTTCACGAAGCTCATGGTTCTCTTGTTGCAATTGATCCATCTTTTTCTTCAGATTAACCTGAGTATTATACTGGTGCGACAGCTTGGCTGAATGAAGACCAAAGGGAAACAATAAGACACCTGGGAAAGGCAAGAAATAATGCAGAATGATGCTAATTCTAATGCAAAAATGTAAGCGTTTCATTCAATTTTCAAGGATCTTTAAGATATAAAGCAATTGCAAACTTCACAAAGAAATAACACTTTTTTTTTAAATACTGATAAACATCTCATTTTATTGAATATTTTCTATGATGTTTACAAAAGGAAAATCTCTAAAATCCTTGAAAATCGACTGAAACAGAATGTCCATGAATGCATGAGTGCATGTATGCAGCAACCACAAACAAGATCACACAAAGCACACGGGTTCAAGGTTCCGAGTCATGAGCATAGAGCCGAGGGTTAAGAACCTCCCACAATGGTATGTACTAAAGGTATAACACCTGCCGAACAAGGTTCTAAAGAAGTTCCCAGAGTCTATAACCCATCTTTCGGATATTATTGATTTCCCAACTTTCTTGGTAGTCAATAATATTCTCAAGAGAGTCTCGCCTGAGTGTGGTATCGCGTAACAACTGATTCAAGTCTGCACCTGAATAGCCACCGCACGACGTCCTAATAAGGCCAAGATGGGTTAAGGGTTCTAAAGTCCTCAGCTTCGGGTCCTCGGATCAAGAAGCATAACGAGTTTGCCATTTCTGGTCTGTCATTACTACCTCTTGGGAGGAATGCCTCTACTGAGTCCTCGGGGAAATGGTCGCCAGAGTCAACAGCTCTCTAGATCAACACCCCAAAATTCACAAGACGCGCACGTCAGAATATCTCCCAAGAAAACCTCGTCTGGATGTGAATTTCGTGAACACCAAACGTACCAAGATGGTGCGTAGGTCCCACAACTTTCCACCCTAGTCTTAGGTGTATACTCAAGCCTAGGTATTGGGCTTATCTCACCACACAGAAGAATTCCCAAACAGAACAAACAAATAACAAACAAATCAGACAAAAAGCAATAAATAAATCAAAGTAGGCTAAACCCCTCAAGGGAAGATCCCCAGCAGAGTCGCCACTTTTCTGTAGCGGGGAAATTTGTGAGTGTAAGCTATTGATTAACTTAACTCAAAAATAAACAAGAGTCGCCGCCGCACTTTTATTTTTATCCAAAAAGGAAAGGAAAAAAGAGCGAACAAAACCTAAAGAGTTCTAAAAGAACAAAGAGAGAATGGGTAAGGGGTTGGTTATGTAAAGGGGAGGTTTTACGCACCCAATATATCTATAGTACTCTATAGGAGCCCTTTAATGTATTCATGCTTTTGGTCTGAAAATGGTTTGCTCGAAAAGAGATTGAGGAGATGAGAAGAGAAATATTTTTTATATTTTTGTGTTTGGAGAGACTTATCGCCTCATGCCTACGTACCCACGAATTGCAATGTAGGATCAAAACCTCGTAGTTCGTGGTACAAAGAACAAAAATTTGTTTGTTTTGGTTGATTTTAAGTGTAAAGACAAGTCGTAATTTCCAAGCAAATAATTCCTCTTAAAGAAATGAATCATGTCTAAACTTATGAAAAGGTTTAAAAAGAAAAAGTGCACAAGGCACAAAAAAGAGATTGATGAGTTTTGGTGTTTTTTAAAGTCTTTTTGAAATGGTCAATATATGATTAACATGGATTGACATTTATTAAAGAAAACAAAGCAAAGTTTAAAAATCACTTTACCGAAGTCAAGGTATTATTATGAAAGCGGTTTTAAGTTTGAAAACAAGAAAGTTTTGAAAAAGGGAGAAGTTTTAAAATTTGAAGAAGGGGTGGAGAAGAGGTGACTATCCTAGTGCATAAAAATAAAAGCTAAGGATAAGAAAGATCTAACCACATAGAGGCACTCTTCAAAGCATAATAAGAAAAGAATTCCATCCTCTTGAGCCAATAAGTAAGCCAAATAAAGGCTAGAATATCAAACTCCATAATGGTCCAAAGCATAAGGGAGAGAATCCTAATTCTAAGTCCATAAGTCCATAATCAAGCCAAGAAGATACTCCAAAGAAAGGGATAGTGGCCATAGTCCAACAATTAAGAGCACAAGTCTTTTAGTGGTTTAATCCTTTATTAATGTTTTTGAGTCCAAATGGACAAAAGAAAAACAAAAGCACAAGATAATATGGTCCAAGTGGACAAAAGAAAAATGACATAACCATAAACATGATATGATATAATGACATAAAGCGTAAAAAAAATAAAGAGAGATAGGGAGCGAGAAGGAAACATAAAGAAGTTAGAAGTTAGTGATTAGTAGCACAAGGCTCTAGTGCCATAAGCCTTCACCGATTATTCCATTTCGCGTCTTGAACTATAGTGATTAAACAATGTACTTAGGTCAAGGTTAATGAAGACTTGTTAGAAGATTTATAGAATCAAAGCCTCTACAACAACAAGCTTCAAAGATTTTGAACCTAATACAAAAGATCAATCACCATTGGGTTGACGCGACCAATCAAGGTCCGGACCACGAAAGTTCAAATTCCGAATTAGATAAAGCGGGACAAATGTTGTGCTATGTTAAGCAATCACCGAGTAATTTACGAAGTAATTACCCTACAATGAGACCGGTCAATAGATTTTTGTGCTAATGCATGCTAGATGAACGATATGTAGATCGTCATCCGAAAGCAATACCGCACGAAAAGAAAATAGGTAACGATCTATTCTTGATCAAGAATTCAACAAAGAAATTCTAAGATCCATAAGACTTTCATCGATCAAAATAAAAAGGAAGGAAATAGATGAAGAGAAAGCCAGATTGAATTACACTTTTGAGATCCTTTCATCTTCAAGTTCAATCACCTTTAATTGATAGGTTTAAGTGTGAAAACATACCACTAATTAAAAGCACCTCAAATGAATTCAACAATTCATTTAAAGATAGATTTGAACTAATGAATGTTTAATTACTTTAACCATATCCAAAGTCCATTGAAATTGAAGAGAAATTAATCTCAACAAAGCATTTCAAGGCTAAAACAAGAAGAAAGGGGAAGAAGGAGAAAGAAACACCAAAACAACCCCAAAAATAAGGCAAAATATGCATTCTGTTTCGAAGTAACCGGTTACTGCATATCTGCTAACCGGTTACTTAGTCAAAATAAGCGCAGTTTTTCAATATTAACATAGAGTAACCGGTTACTGCATATCTGCTAACCGGTTACCCTGCACCATAATGCAGAAAATTGTGCAAAATTCAGCATGATCCACTCTAAAAACTTTTTACAAACACCTTGTGATCATGGAACTGAAATTGCACGAAACTTAAAGTAAAATAACAGCAAAAACCAGCAATTAAACACAATTACAAGATCCAAAGGATCAAGTAATAAAGATCTCCAAAGATCTACATTATGGAAGATGAAGATGGAGCTTCAACAATGGTGAAAGATGAATTACCACTTCAAATCTGAAAATTCCTTCAAATTGCTTCAAGATCCAAACACCAAAGCCTTGATCTATGAGAATTGATGAAGAAAACAAGTTTGGATGAAGGTTTAGGTCAAAGTTGAACAAGATTCAATGTGAATTCTTGTTAACTTTCAAAAGAAGAAAAGTGAGCTTTAGTGAAATTTGTGGGTGGGGAGAGAATTTGCAAGAGGTTTGTTGGCTATCAAATAGCTTGTGAAATGAATGAAATGAAGCCTCTATTTATAGTATTTAGGCTTGGAAAAATTGGTGGTTTGGAATTTGGTTTGGAAATGAAAATTAGGCTTGGAATTTGAATTTGGAGGGAAATTATCAAAAGAGTGGTGATTAGTGATGGTACATGGTGGGGAATGATCAAAATGATGTAGGGGAATTAAAATGAGATGGTCTAGAATATTCTACATGTGAGAAAAAATGATGAAAATTGGTGCCAATTGCTGAATTTGAATTTGCTGCCATTTTTCAAAATTTCACGAGGGTAACTGGTTACTGCATATCTGCTAACCGGTTACTTAGTGTAAATTTTGAAAAAATGCCCTTTTTAAGTGCACTGCTGTGGCTCATCTCGATTCTTTTGCTCGTCAAAGAAGGCATGGAAATAAACACCTAAACCTTGGAGTCTCTTGAATAATAATCAATTAAATCTTGAAAATTCTTGATCAGATAATTTTTGAATTAATTACAGATCAACTTTGACTTTATTCAGAAGAAATTCATTCGAGCTGCAGGACTGATTTTTTTGGTATTTTTAACCTGTTCTTCCCCTGAAAATGTTAGTGAAAGAAAACAAAATATTTTTGGGTTTTAATTAATGGTTAGTAAACATAAATAAATTAAACAATAAAACAACTAACACACACACACACACACACACACACACACAAACCCAAAGATCCCTGCAAAGCACAATCCTATAGAAGAGGGAACCAATGTGTGATCTTGTTTGTATGTACGAATGCACATGATAAGCAGAGAATCTTAGGGGCAAAAATTAGGGTATTACAAAGACATGAAGATGCGTCTTATATTTTCCATTCATTAGCTTGGGTGTTCTGTGGAGGAGCACCAGTTACCTTAGATAGGGGGAGATGCCTCTTGATCTAAGATGATTTACTGCGAGGATGTAGTTGAAGTTCCAATTTGCATTTGTGCGTCAAGCAAGCTGAGATGTCAAGGAGGATGTCTTGACATTGTTGTATTGTTGCAAGTTGTGGGAAACTTGGAAGTGCATGTTTAATGGTTCTTATTGGATGCTTAAGAATCATTGATTGAGTCTGGGAGAATTTATTTTTCTCTGCAGACTGGGGTCATAAATTTGTGAAGAAATCTCTGCATTGTAAAACCAGAAGAAGAATCTGGGAAGAATAGACAATGTCCGACATGATGTCAGGACATTGTTATAAAAACATGTCTGCATGTAATGGGTTTTTTGGTCGGCGGTCTCAAAAGAAGAAACTGTCAAAGTAGTCTTGGTCAAAGCACTATTAGTGGAGTTATTACCTTCAATTAATGATCCTTGAATTGACTAACATTTTTTTAAGGTTCGTTATTTCCTAAGGAAATGGCTCGGCTATAAATAAGATTACTTTGTACTTCTTCATCTCAATACTCTCTCTGGGTTGGTGACAGATGGGGTTCTTTAAAATCTGGGTATGTTGCGTCTGGGTTTGGAGCTGTCTTGGTCACTTTTGCCAAGTTTTGGCTAAAAAGGGGGAGAATGGTTTTTTGATGATGTATGAGTTTGGGTACATTCCTGCAGTCGTTTTGCAAGAATGTTGGTTAAGATGTTCTGACATCTTAACAATCTTTTTTTTGTCTTGTGTCTTGTGATCTGAGTTGTGAAGCAGATTATGTCTTGTGATCTGAGTTACGCAATCTATGCTCGCAGTGTTACGAAGCCTACAACTGTTGTTTCTTTTCTGGAGGAGTCTTCTGGTTCCCAAGACCTCTCTTGAAATGAGGGGGAATATGTTGAGGGGGAGAATCTCTCAGACCTTAGCTCCAATCAATTCTCAAGATAAAGGAGTCTTGATGAAGGAGCCTTGTTGTTTGCAGAATGCAGATCAAAATGTTTGTTTTAACCAAAATTTGTCAAAAGGGGGAGATTGAAAGCACCTGTTGTTTGACTAAATTTTGCTAAAACATTCTGATGATAAACTTGAAGAATCTGTAGAAGAAAAAGATGTCGAAGGAAATGTCTCGACATCCTGACTGACTTGGTAAGTTAGTAGGTTTTAATCTGTTGCAAGAATTAAGGAGCGGATCAAGGGAATACAGGATCAAAGATAGAAAGCCCAACAGAATACTATATAATGAGACTTAGACCTAGGGTTAAAATATATGAACTGTACTTTTGCATCACTTATAACTTTGTAACCTAGTTCTCTTATGTGGAATAAGGGTTTAGGGTTTGAGAGTCGTTGGCTCTCTTAGGAGTTGTAAGTCTCCACTCTATATTATGGGATGCAGGGTGGAAGACATAGGTACAGGGATACAACCAGAAACCTGTAGGTAATGGTTGTTGTATTGTTCTTGGACGAAGCTTTGAAGCAAGTCCAAGATAACTTAGAGGTCAAGAAACCGCGATAGGTCTGTATTGGCAGAAGATAGAGATATCACAGGTTATGATTAGGATGTGAGTGGGGTATCTCATATCAGGGTTGTAAACGTTTGAGTTTATCCTTGATAAAGATGTTCATTGGGTAGACGTTAGGGATAAAGTTGTAAACGAGGGAGTTTAGCTTTGTAACAGTTCTACAGATAGTGAAGTCTTCATCCTGGATTGGTATCCCCCAGATGTAGGAGAATTGCAACGAACTGGGTTAATAATTACTGTCTTATTTAACATTCTGCAATTTACCATTTTGTTAATGTTCTTGACTGACATGTTGGAGCAGATGTTGTGACATATGTGAGTGTACAATTCTGATATTCAAGATATCAGTCTGTTGTTGTGCCTCTGAGTTTAAATGATTATGTAGCATAATGTCTTGACATGTGTTAGGACATCTGCTGTCTGCATAGGACAGAATTTCAATATTCAAATGACGAGTATGAACAAAAGTTTATTGTGTGAGTGTTTCTTTTCTCTCAAAGTATTTCACAAAGAGCATTGTTCACGTATGTGATAATCTCTTAGAGTGTAGCATAGCAATTGTAGTTGTAGTGTTTTTCAATTCTTCCAAGTCTTCTTTATATAGGAAATGAAGAGATTCGTTGGAGGGTAGAATTGGAATACCAAAATACAGTTGTATCCTTGCATAAGGGTTTGTGAAAATGGGAGACAAAATAGTATAATAGTACAGTTCTTAGCCCACAAAATCAGTGTAGTGGAAAGAACATTTGATCTTGTACTGTGTACTATTTTTCTTAAGTAAAACCTTTTGATCTTATCTTCAATATTCAGAGGCTTCTGATAGATAGGTGGTGAAACATGCATAAGAGAATAGTAAGAGTCTGGTTGAGAGAATCTTCATAAATTTGGTCTTCAGAGTCTTGATCTAGTTCGTTAGAACCTGGTCTTTAGAGTTTGATGACACAGTTCAGAGTTATTTTGAATGAAAGGCTTCAGATCATAACAACTCCAGAAGCTTTAGAGTAATAAATCCTTGGATGAATTGTTAGAAGCATTGAGTACAAAATATAGAGCTTGATCACTTTGTAAACACATATTTCAGAGTCAGAGTGCATTAATTTCAGAGTATGATGATGTCACGCGTCATTTAGTCAGAGTTAAAATTTTGTATATAAAATCTGTACGTTGAACAAAATTATTAGGGCATAAAATTATTCTCTAAAACTCTATGCATTGTTATCATCAAAACATAAGGCTAAATGCAGAACCTAATCTGGTTCTTACATAAAGAAGGAAAGATTTAAAAGGAAAGAATAAAAGAAGAGAAAGTAAGACCCTTTACCCTTTTGTACCAGAGAAGATCTCCTCTCTCTAGGTCGGTTGTCCATCTTTTGTTTTGTTGAAAGCATACTATTTTGCCTTATGTGTATTTAAATGTTATGATGTTGTTTTGGTGTAAGAGGTTGGATCCGAACCAGTCATGAACTTAGGGTTTGATTTTGGTTTACAAGTTGTTATCTCATGATTGTGTTTTGATTCGAGTTTAAGCTTGCATGTGTCATGATCTATTTTTTTGGTAAAGGTTGATGTTAATCTGGGTTAGGTTTGGGTTAGATGAGGGACAAATAAAAAAGAGGTTGGGTGATTAGGGTTTAAAAGGTTTGTTTAGATTCACTTGTTTTAGATAGGGATTCGTTGTTATGGTGTTTTAATATGTGGTTTAGGAAAGGTTTCGTTAGATTTGAATGGGTTTTGGGGAGGAATTTGGGTAAGTTTATGGTTTTGGGGATGAAGGTTGAAGATGAAGATGAAGGTTCATCTTTATAATGATGAACATGATGAAGATATGTTTCTGGGTTAGGTTTAAGGTTCGTTAGGGTTCATGTGTTTAGGGTTAGGGTTCATGGGTTTAGGGTTAAGGTTCTTAGGGTTCTTGGTTTCTAAGCCTATGGTTCTTGGTTATGTAGGGTTCCGGATTTGGTGTTCATCATTAGATGAACATTGATGAATGTGGTGGTGGTTTAGACGGTGGTTAGGGGGTTTGTGTGGTTGTTGGAGCTAGGATTTAGGGTGGTCAGAAGAGATAAGGGGAGTGAAGAAAGAGAGAATAAAGAGAGGGATGAGAGGTAGAGAGAGAAAGGAAAATTTAAAATGAGTGAACTCTGAAGATATTTCACTTAAATACTCCTTTCACGTGTCCCCTGTTGAGCCACACGTGGCTCAGTAACAGCCTGTGATCTGTCCTACTTTGACCAAGTCACCTACACGTACGCCCGCCCTTACTATCATACAATCTCATTCCAAACCTCTTAATCAGCTGACCCCCTGATGGTCAACTGATCCTACACCATAGATTGCATCTTGACCCTGCTTGGTAGTCTGATCCAAGGGTCTATGTTTTTTCACGTTTTTTCTTTGTGTTTATTTTATTTTATTTTTTCTATTTTCTTTTTTTGACTGGGCTCGGGATATTGGACTCAACCCTATGCTACTCACACCCCTCCAGTGTTGCTAATCCAACTAATAATGCACCTCCCCTTTGGTTTCTAATTAATTTGTTTAGTTTTTTCGTGAATTAATTTTTTTAGTTAATTTAATTAAGTTAGTTTTTGTTTATTTAATTTTTAATTAATTTAATTATAATTTTATCATTTTAATTTAGTTGTATTATTTATCTTAATGTATTTAGTATAATTATTTTTGCTGCTTCATAAAAAATAATAAAAAACACTTGTTATTTCTCTTAATTCAAAAAAAGTACAAAAATATCCTTTATGTCATTTAAACCAAGATTTGTCTTTATTTATTTTAGGTTCAAAAATCCAAAAAAACCAAAAATATTTTAGTTCATTCATTTTAGGCTTAAATAATGTTTTTGTCCCTGTAAGTTGGCGAGTTTTTGGTTTTCGTCCCTGAATCTTTTTTTTTTTCGGTTTTAGTCCCTATATCTTACTTTTTGTTGGTGTTTAGTCCCTATAGAGGTTTCCTGCGGATTTTCCTGCGGATTTTGATTTTAAGAAAAATCCGCAGGAAACCTTCGGATTTTCCTGCGGATTTTGGCTTTAGGAACTAAACACCAACAAAAAGTAAGATATAGGGACTAAAACCGAAAAAAAAAAAAAGATTCAGGGGCGAAAACCAAAAACTCGCTAACTTACAGGGACGAAAACATTATTTAAGCCTTCATTTTAATTCAAAATACCAAAAATACTTCTTTTCCCATTAAAATTCAAAAATACAAATCGGTCGTAAGACCTTATCCTTGGCGAGCGTGAGAGTCTTATTCAATTGATCCATGTTATCTACAAGATATTGTTAATATTATAAAAAAGGGTGCCTGAACCCCCATTATCACCAAAGAGTTTTTGTCTCTCTGAATGACTAGATGCACTAATAATCACATAAGTATATATTCGCCTTTTCTTTTGCTAAAAAGTGAGTACTTCGTTGGGACAAAACCCTTCTTCATATCTGAACCCCTAATACCAGACGTATAAATCCTCTTTCATCCTTACCACCTCGGTGACAAAGGAGTTAGCCCGGAATGAAAAAAAAAGAATAGGCCGGTGAAAATGCACCCTAGACCAATACTTTTAAAAACCGCTTCTGCAAGAACGGGCACATCCCATCAGGGCCAAATATAAACAAAAGGAAAGATGAGCCCGTGAGTAATAGGTTTACCAGTATGAAATTTTTCAGGAAATTACCTTAGTTGGTGGCAAAATAGCTAAACCAAGGTACTTAGGGGTGAATAGAGACCAATCCATGGTCCTAGGTATTATTCGGAGAAGTATGGGCCACACAAAAAATCGAAAAAAGAGCCTAAAGGAAGACTTCCAAGATTCATACTTGTCACAGAGTTGGAACACCTTCATGAAAGCCCAGGCTCTGGGATAAAACAGCGAGGGGCAACCTTCAAATGGTCCATGAGAGCCACCTTAAAGTCGGATAAGGGAAAATGTACCCCTAACCCGGCCAAGAGGCATTCATATAGAGGAACCAAACAACCCTCAAAAGAGCTGTGTATCCTTTCCTCCCGACCTACTAGAAGAATCGACCAATCTGAGGGATTGCCAACCGAGATGAAATTTTTTTTGACAATATCGGCAGCGTTCAAGACAGAAGGATTCCCAACCAATTTAGTGGCCACCTAGTGGTATCTATTGGCATTAGTCAGAACCCCTGCAAGCCAGTACGTCAGCTTTATAATGGTCACCGAGTATGACTGAGGATACAACATTAAACTGACCCTAGCACTCCAAATGATGAGTGATTTCCGCATCGCTAGGTTCATGACTAGTCACTCCCTAATATGTTTTAACAAAGCTATCGAAAGGCTCCCTACTTTGATGGGAAACATTTATTTTTGCCTCTGTCAAGACAGGAGGAGACATTGATCTATTGACAAGGTTTTCACCCCTATCAGACTTCGCTGAACAGAGAACCTCTGAAGAATCCCTAGAAGAAGCCTCGTCTGAAAGAGATTCTCCAAACAAAAATCCCATTTTTGAATCGTCACTCAAGAGGATGACTTTCGAATTAAAATTTTCGCTAACAGAAGGGATGAAATTTGAGTCAGACACCATTCCCCTTTTTAAAGATGAAGAAATACTACCCTCTGAATCATTGTCGACGATAATAGGGTTATCATTCATAGTAGCTGAAATACAGTAAAACACTGGATTTGAAATTCTAGCCTATGCAGACAGCAGATGTCCTAACACATATCAAGACATTGTACTACATAATCATTTAAACTTGGAGGCGCAACAACAGACTGATACCTTGAATATCAGAACTGCACCATCGCAGATGTCACGACATCTGATCCAACATGTCAGTCAAGAACATTAACAAATCTGTAAATTGTAGAATGTTAAATAAGACAGTAATTGTTAACCCAGTTCGGTGTAATTCACCTACATCTGGGGGATACCAATCCAGGATGAAGACTTCACTATCTGTAGAACTGTTACAATGCTAAACCCCCCTTTACAACTTTATACCTAACATCTACCCAATGAACATCTTTATCACGGCTTAACTCAACCGTTTACAACCTTGATATGAGATACCTCACTCACATCCTAATCACAACCTGTGATATCTCTGTCTTCTGCCAATTCAAAACTGTCGTGGTTTCTTGACCTTCAAGTTATCTTGGATTTGCTTCAAAGCTTCATCCAAGAACAATACAACAACCATTACCTACAGGTTTCTGGTTGTGTCCCTGTACCTATGCCTTCCACTCTGCATCCCATATTACAGAGTGGAGACTTACAACTCCTAAGAGAGCCAACGACTCTCAAACCCTAAACCCTTATTCAACACAAGAGAACTAGGTTACAAAGTTACAAGCGATACAAAAGTTACAGTTGTAACACCCCATTTAAATTATTTAGACGTCTTGTGTTATTTTATTTGTGTGGCCTTGTTTGGGAGAGTGTGTGAGTGCGTTTAAGGGTTGCCCTTAGTTAGGAAGGTGAGTTGGTGAGATAAAGCCTTTAGATTAATATTAATAGTGGTATAGTTAATAATAATAATAATAATAATATAATTAATAATAGTAATATTATTATTTTATTATTATTATTGTTATTATTGCTATTATTATTAATTAATTTAATTAAAATAGGATTAAGAGAATTAGAAGAGGTTTAAGGAAAATAGAAAGGTTTTGGCACGTGAAACGAGGAATAGAGAACCGAGTGGAGAGAAAGAACAAGGTGTACTAGGGCTTGATCTTCTTCCCCAATTGTCCAGATTTTCTGTAAAGATTCGAGGTAAAGGGGAGAAACGGGTTTAATATTGGTGATTCATTCATGATAGGGTAGTGGGGAGTCCTTAACCCCGTAGGAATTTGTATGCAAATTGTTGCGTTGTTGATCTGTTGTATATGCCCGTTATGATTCTGAAATCGTGCATGAATTGAAGTGTGTTTTCATGAATTTTTGTTGTTGTTGTTGTTGTATGAACATCTGTTACAGATCTGTTGTTTTTTATTCAAATTGGGAGAACGATTTGAGATATAGACCTGTAATACATGTAGTAATTCTAGGTACAAGAGAAAATATGGAAATTGGACCAAAAATTCATGTAGAAACGATTATAGGACTGGTTGGAAGTGAAGAAGTGTGGAAATCGTAGCAGAGTACAGAATGGTGAGGTCTCTGGTGATTTGCGTAATGGATCTGGCCATACGCGTATGGGGCCAGGCCATACGCGCATGGGAGTGAAGGAGAGGGAGCCTTACGCGTAAGGGGAGCTTGAGGGGAGGGTTTGGCATGGCCATCTGCCCATACTCGTATGGTACGCGTATGATTGGCAAGGCAATACGCGTATGGAGTAGCCATACGCGTATGTAGATCTGAGAGTTGGAAATTGAAGAAAAAATGGGTCTCTGCCCATACGCATATGAAGTTGGGCAATACGCGTATGGCAGGGCGGGGCAGGAGGCCTTACGCGTATCAGATGGGGGCATACGCGTAAGGAAGGGCGAGGGAGCAAGTCATACGCGTATGACTCAGGTCAATACGCGTATGGACAGCAGTGGTGCAGAATTTCATATTCTTGCGATTTCTTTTCCATCTTCGCATCGGAATTGTTTTCCCTTGGTTTGAGAGGTTGGGAATAGGTGCCAGGTGCTGAGAAATAAGACATGGGTGATGAAAATATTAATTTTAATAATTTTAATTAATTAATTAATTAATTGGGTGTTTGGTGTGTATGAAGCAAATTACATGACGATGGTGTTAACGATATGTATGATGTGATCAGGAGGATCGTGTGCATGTATTTACGCTTGTATACAGGTTTTGTTGTGCATTAGTTGAGTCTTGCATATTCATGGTGATTGGTGGGATGAATCATTGCTCAGGAGGAGTGTATGTGATTCATCCGTACTCCTATATGGAGAATGGTGGGGGATAGATCATTGCCAAGTAGAGGTGTATGTGATCTATCCGGGGATCGATTGAATGAACCAATGAGTCGGTACCGCATGCATGGTGTCGTGTTGCATTACATTATTATTTGATGTTGTTGATGATATTGGACAGTAGGTCGTGTTGGTGTGCTGTTGACTTATATATGTGAATGCTACCTTATTATAATGTATTTATTCACCGATAATATTGAATGTGATTTCTCACCCCTTTGTTGTTGTTGTGTCTGTGCTTCTTCGGAAGTACAGATAATCCAGGTACTTAGATAGCTTTGATATTGGTGTTGCTGATCGAGTCCATAGGGGTGCTCTGATACGTAACACGAGATTTTGGGGATTTCATTCATTTTGTTATTTGTTATTCTTTTTGTTACGTATCTTTATTGTTGGATGAACATTATGGTGAACCACGATTTTATGTGGAGTTTTGGTGTTATTGGCAGATGGCCGTAAATCGAATAATTGAATAAATTTTCCGCTGTTTGATTTTATTAAAATAAAGGAGATTTGTTTTGTTGGCTCTTAGTGTGACATTCCACTTGGTGAAAACTCTAATTTATCTTTAATATTTTGTTTATTTTCAAAATGGGAAAGTGGGGTGTTACAATAGTACTTAACCCTTGGTCTAATTCTCCTTATATAGTCTTCTTTTTGTCTTGGGCTTTCAATCTTTGATTCTGTGTTCCCTTGATCCATTCCTTAATTCTTGCAACAGATTAAAACCTGCTAACTTACCAATTCAGATCGGATGTCGAGACATTTCCTTAGACATCTTTTTCTTCTGCAGATTCTTCAAGTTTATCATCAGAATGTTTTAGCAAAATTTAGTCAAACAATAGGTGCTTTCAATCTCCCCCTTTTGACAAATTTTGGCTAAAACAAACATTTTCTTCTGTATTCTGCAAACAGCAAGACTCCTTCATCAAGACTTCTTTATCTTCAGAATTGATTGGAGCTAAGGTCTGAGAGAGTCTCCCCCTCAACATATTCCCCCTCATTCTAAGAGAGGTCTTGGGAACCAGAAGACTCCTCTAGAAAAGAAACAGCAGTTGCAGGCTTCGTAACACTGAGAGCATAGATTGCGTAACTCAGGTCACAAGACACAACCTGCTTCACAACTCAGATCACAAGACACAAGAAAAAATTAAGATTGTTAAGATGTTAGAACATATTAACTAACATTCTTGCAAAACAACTGCAGGAATGTACCCAAACCCAGACAGCATCAGAAAACCAAAACCATTCTCCCCCATTTTAGCCAAAACTTGGCAAAGGTCACCAAGACATCCCTAAACCCAGACACAACATACCCAGATTTTGAAGAACCCCATTTGCCACCAACCCAAGGAGATTATTGAGACTAAAGAAGATCAAGTCAATCCTATTTATAGCCGAGCCATTTCCTTAGGAAGTAACGAACCCAGGAACATAACGCTGGTCAATTCAAAGGACCATTAATCGAAGGTAATAACTCCACTAATAACGCTTTGACCAAGACTGCTTTGACAGTTTCTTTTTTTGAGAACGCCGACCAAGGAACCTATTACATGCAAACATGTTCTATAACAATGTCTTGACATCATGTCCGACATTGTCTATTCTTCCCAAACTCTTCTTCTGATTTGACAATACAGAGACTTCTTCACAAATATATGATCCCAGTCTGCAAGAGAAAAGTTAAATTCTCCCAGACTCAGTCAATGATTCTTAAGCATCCAATAAGAACCATTCAAGTATGCATTGCCAAGTTTCCCACAACTTGCAACAATACTTTAATGTCAAGACATCTTCCTTGACATCTCAGTTTACTTGACGCACAAATGCAATCTGGATCTTTAACAATAATGTCAAGCCATCCTCCTTGACATCTCAGTTTGCTTGACACACAAATGCAAACTGGAGTTTTCTTAATAATGTCAAGCCATCCTCCTTGACATCTTAGTTTGCTTGACGCACAAATGCAAACTGGAACTTCATCTCAGATCAAGAGGCCTCTCCCTCTGACTAAGGTAACCGGTGCTCCTCCACTGAACACCCAAGCTAATGACTGGAAAACATAAGACGCATATTCATGTCTTCAAGAGCGCATCCTCTATTCAACACACCTGCTGAACAGAACCATTAACTCTCTTATTGTTCCCTCTGACAAGAAACAATAATCACCCACACATGATCACCATCATGCTACCCGTGAGGAAGTGTATACCAACCATAACAAACTCTTGGCTTGAGATCAAAGTCCCATTGATCCCCCTCATCCTGCAACCATCTACACACCACACGAACTCCTCTTGAATTCTCATGTATAGACCTCCAGCTGCTTGAGGCACAAACCAATTGAATCAGAATGCTTCACATTCCTCAAAGAGACACACAGGGCCCCTTAGTTTGTTATAACGATGTCAGCTATCGTATGCATGCTCCAGAACTTCACAGCTGCTAAACTGATCCGCTACTAGCATGACTTGCTCCAAGGGCTCTAATTTCGTATGCAAGATTTTCCACTGGCCTCATTAGGCCAGCATTAGAGATAAATACCCCGCAATCCAAGACAGTCATTCCTATCATTCTCCCGTATGATAATCAGGAATACTTATGATTTATGGTGAATCTCCACTTCTGAACGCATTCAGGAAACAGACTCCCATGCAATCAACACATGATCCACTTCAGTCTTCACAAACACTTACATCCCCCTTCCAAGGAACCCTTCTACTCCATCATTCTCCCAGATGATCATGTAGATACTTCTTGAACACGATGCAAGTAACCAGTTCATCACAGAACCTGAAATACCAAGGATAACTAACCCAAGGATGTTCTAACATCTGTTAGGACATCTTCCACAAATCACAGACACCACACACCATGGTTCTTGATATGCTCCACCACTGGACTTACTATCATCATAGTAATCCACACTGAAGATCTTCACACAATACTGCATCACCAGCTTGAACAAAGAAGACTTCAAAAACCCAAAGAGAAATAAACTCTCATCCACCAAGAAGGTATACTTCCATCCTCAACCCAGAACTTTTGCCACAAGCTCCCAGAGAACCAGAACCTCCTTACAATTTCAACTAACTACTCTTCTACAAAAGAGCAATTAGTTTCAAGCATCCTGCTTGAACGCACATTGTGAAACCAATCAAATGCCACCTTTTGATTGAACTCACTCATCTTCAGAACTCACACAAGATACCCTGATCTACTAATGAAATAAGATCTTTAAGTCACATGAACTACTTGCCCTATAGCAAGACATCTTGGATCCACCAAGCCTCTTAGTCATGTAACATCTTCTCATCCACAGCTCCCGCAAACTGCATGAGATAGACCTTTTTGAAGAATCCATCACTCCCATTCTCCTGTAGATCACCTTATCTTAAGCTGATATGCCACATCACCAGCTGAGACTTCTGATGTAAAGCTAGATGTCAGAACATTTTGATATGACATCCAACTGTTGAATTCAGCTCCTCCTTCTGCCACTTAGAAGAACCTCCTCCCTTTGCAGAAACAAATTTCCATGCTCTCACAGACTTAATTCAACAACCAAGTTTTGAGTAGACAACCTCCATTCTGCTTTGAAACTTCAAAGACTTCAAACCTGCCACATCCGAATCTTTAGAAAATAAGTAGTACAAGACTACCCCATAACAATACTAAAGAATGCCACTTCTCTTAGTAGAGCCATCAGTAGAAAGCCAGAGATAACTGCCACTTATCCTCGACCTTCACAACCAGAGCAAACACTATGCTCCAAAGCACCTGGATCAGAAATAAACTGACCCAAACTATAACCATCAAGATTATGATGTCTTCATAGTCTTCCATCTCCATCTTTAACAGCATCACCATCTGGACAAGTCATTCACAATACTTTCCAGGAACAGATGCTAAGCCAATAATCCCAGGTCAACACCTAGGAGACTTTTGAGCGAATGCAGAACTCCTCCCATGATTCTCCAAGCCTCTGATGAAAAGATGTTAGAACATCTGACAGAACATCATTAATCTTGACTTTCAAGGATAATAAATTAAATACATGTGGATTCCTCAAGTAGCAATTGATCTTAAATCCTTGTACAATAACCCTTCTTCACTGCTGTAGCTGAGCTCCACCAGATCATGTCATGAACACTTATACAGTATTTAATCTTTTTGCAAGTATCTTCTTCAATGACAATGTTGAGATACCAAGGTTGCCACCCTTGACTCAAGTAACTAAGACTTTCTCTGAACAAGTCTTATTTACCTTAATAATTCTTCAATCAAATTGGATCCACTCTTAGGGTCAAGAGAGATGAATCCTTCCTTGCTGTTTTTGGATAGTGAAAATAAATCACCTCCACTTTCTTAAGATAGTGTTTCAAAGAAACACCTTCTAGTTAGAAGAATAACTAGAAGACTCCAGATACACGACATATACGCCTTTATGAGTGGACTTGAGATAGATCTCAAGTATCTTTGACAACCTAGCCAACCAAACATTTATCAAACTCCTAGAGCAAGAACCTGATAAACTTTAACTCAACTCCTCTCCTCTTCAACTGACTCCAAACTGCACTAAGAAACCAAGCTTCCAAGTGCCAAGTCACCATACCAGATATCTAACCACATCTCCCTTTATTCCATTGCTCCCGACTTTGGAATAAAAGAATGCAGATATCTTCAAATATATAAAGGCCGACGATTGAGACCTTCCACTAACTGTCTTCAGTAACAACTCCAGAATCCCATAATTCTAGAGCTCTTCCATCAGAAACACATGCAGCAGAACCACCAAGGAACAGATCCTGCTTGCCCTAATAAGATGTCACAATATCTTATAAGACACACCAACAAGAGAACTAGCCACTTCTCCTGTAGTTGTTGTAGAATCTCCTCAGCAACATGAACAACCTCCGGGTTGCTCCCTTTGATCCAGAACATTCATCTCATCCATTAGTACCCTTGGGTATATTTGAGTTGATTGATCTGATCTCCAAAACTCCTCCTTGTTAAAACGTCATAAAATATCTCCCAAAGATCTCATCCAGAACCAGACAAGATGCCTGCTCTGATATCAATTGAAATTCTGGCCTATGCAGACAGCAGATGTCCTAACACATGTCAAGATATTGTGCTACATAATCATTTAAACTTGGAGGCGAAACAGTAGACTGATACCTTGAATATCAGAACTGCACCATCACAGATGTCACGACATCTAATCCAACATGTCAGTCAAGAACATTAACAAATCTGTAAAATGCAGAATGTTAAATAAGACATTAATTATTAACCCAGTTCGGTGCAATTCACCTACATCTGGGGGATACCAATCTAGGATGAAGACTTCACTATCTGTAGAACTGTTACAAAGCTAAACTCCCCCGTTTACAACTTTATACCTAACATCTACCCAATGAACATCTTTATCACGGCTAAACTCAACCGTTTACAACCTTGATATGAGATACCTCACTCACATCTTAATCACAACCTGTGATATCTCTGTCTTCTGCCAATTCAGAACTGTCCGGTTTCTTGACCTTCAAGTTATCTTGGATTTGCTTCAAAGCTTCATCCAAGAACAATACAACAACCATTACCTACAGGTTTCTGGTTGTGTCCCTGTACCTATGCCTTCCACTCTGCATCCCATATTACAGAGTAGAGACTTAGAACTCCTAAGAGAGCCAACAACTCTCAAACCCTAAACCCTTATTCTCCTTATATAGTCTTCTTTTTGTCTTGGGCTTTCAATCTTTGATTCTGTGTTCCCTTGATCCATTCCTTAATTCTTGCAACAGATTAAAACCTGCTAACTTACCAAGTCAGACAGGATGTCGAGACATCTCCTTCAACATCTTTTTCTTCTGCAGATTCTTCAAGTTTATCATCATAATGTTTTAGCAAAATTTAGTCAAACAATAGGTGCTTTCAGGAATGAAAAGCTGAAGGGAAGAAAGGTACTTCGAAATGTAAGGTCGAAGGTGATAAAGCAGAGAGAAGGCTGAACATTGAAGCTTTGAATGTGTAATGGCAATTACTGTAACACCCTCATTTTCTTTAAATTATTTATTTAATTGAATTTATGCTTTATTTATTTATTTAAATAAATTTTATATGCATTAGATTGATGATTTGGTGTTTTGGCATGCTTATGCTATGTTGGGATTGGTAGAAATATGTTTATTTATTCAATTAAATAATTAGATAATTAAATAATATTAAAATTAAATAGAAAATAGAGGTTTTGGATGGAAAATAGAAACTATGAGGAAAATAAGGTATGTGGTGAGAATTATAATAAGTTGGAGCCAAGGTAGAATTATTAGAGGATTAAATTAGGTTTTTTTTTTTAATAAAAAGGGATTAGAAAATCTAAGAGTAGTCAATACGTACTATTTTGGAACAAGAGGCAAAGTGAGAATAAAGTGAGAACAAGGGTTTGGGGGGAAATCACCATAGCCAAATCTTAGAGTTGTTGCTAAAAATCCAAGGTTAAGGGGGGATTACTCTAAATATTGTGCTAATTGCATGATGGGTAGGGATAAATCCTTAATCTCCATTAGGTTTTTCCCTATTTTCTTCCATGGTTGAATGTTTGATGATATGGATGAAACTAGTATGATAATAGGATGTGATTGTTGTAATTATCCTGAATTTCATGTGTTGACTTACCATGAAAATTGGGGGTTTGTATTCATAAAAGTGGTATGAGTTGTGTTCATATAATTGATATGAATATGATGAATAAAGTGATAAAAATTTGTGATTAATTAATGAAATTACGTGTTAATCAATAGGTATATGATATTGTAATGATAACATGTGTATTTCTCTGATGTTTATAATTGATTGGAGGGTCTGGGTGGAAAATCGGAGTTTTGAATTAAACCCTAAAGCAGAACCCGAATTCGGCTTCTATAACATAGATGACGAACGTCATATGTGTGACGACACCTTAAGATGCTGACGGGCATCATCGGTTTGACGGGGAGACCGCCATGGTCTCCAGGCAAGCGTTGAGCCTTGCCGATCGTCACAGGGGTAACGGTTGGGGGAAGGGGTGATGACGGGCGTCACCCAGGCTACGGGCTACCCGTCATCATGTCACTGGATGCGTTTTGGCCCGCTAATTTGGATTTTTGGTGTTGTTTTATCTTACGGTTGAAGTTTGGTTGTTGTTTGGTGTGTTTTGATGAATTTTGGTTCATTAATTGAATTGTTTGATTAATCTAATGATGTTGAATTATGTTGATGATGAAGTGATTATGTGATGAACATATAATTGAGATTGTGGTGAGTAGTTCATACGTGGGGACTACTTTGATGTTGTTATTTACAGTTAGATGTGGAACTATAAATCTGTTGTTGAGTCATTATGGTTATGCATTATATTGTACATGCATCATATGATGTCGTTGTTGTGAAAGACGCAAGTCACAAGTTTAGATGTTGGGACTAGTGATTTTATCGGAGCTCAGATGCAGGGGCTCGAGGTTCATATGCTAGGACCTGGTTCGTATGAAGAACCTTTGTTGAGTTGGTACCACATGTATGAGTTGAGTTGTTGTTTCGTTGCATTACATAAATGATGTACATATGGGTTTAGTAATTATTGTATTGATTTATATAATTGAAATGTATGAAGGTTGATGTTTTCCCTTTAGGTTACCCTTGCATTATCTTGCACCACTATATATTTTAAGCTTATTCCCACCCCTTTGTTTTTTTTGTAGCGTTCTGTGCTCCTTCTTGGGGTACAGACAATAAGGTAAATGAGTAGCTACTTTAGAGCTGAAGGATGGCGTTGAGACTATTCTTCCTTTCCAGTTTGTATGTGTTTTAGATTATCGTTGCTTTGATCTGTAACACTGGGCGGACGAACATTATGTTTTGTTTCTTCTGAGTTATTATTGTGAGACTAAATGTTATAACTCCTGATTTTGAGTTGCATTCATGTTGAAGGCATATTGCCCTGATTTAGTTTAATTTTAAATAAAATTTATATTTGAACTTATTTGATCAAGTAATTATTTTTAATGATTTATTTCGTTGCGATGAGTCTAAGTAAAGGCGAGCATGTGATGACAGGTGTTTTGAATTAAATATTTTATTTTAATAAGTGTTATAAAGCAGGTTGAATGTGGTGATTGTGTGACATCCTATGCGAATTAGTTGTTTATAGTTAATTTATTCCATATAATTTCGAGTGGGGGTTTTAGGGTGTTATAGTTACCCCTGGGAAAAATACTCTTAGAGAAGAGGGAAACATTCGAGGATACAAGGGAAACTTAGTATAAAAGAAGGCGAAAAAGTTCCCCACTCTCTCTATCCTTATATAGGCAAAGACAATCGAGCATATCAGATTAAAAGCAAGAAACAAGTATAAATCAACTGCTAGATTTCATCTTAAGAACACAATCAAACTCAAGTGTACTCGAGTGCACAGTAGGTCACGTTATGCCACCCAATACATTTTCAAGTCATACGTCAAGAGGAAAGCGGTGAAACGCTTTAGTAATGGGATTACGTTTAATGCTCAAGTTCCCCATTACTATTTTTCAAAACCAAAGCAATACATGTAAACCGACACCTGAGCAATTATTCTCAAGGGCCGACCACAACTACTAAAAGACTTCCCCAACATTCGACGTACCCAATGAGTCTTAGGGGCAAATGTTCTGTGTCGGGCAAAGGCTCAAGGATCCACTGCTTCGTGCCGGTCAAATGCCTAATAACACAAGGCACATTTATCTAACCTGCTCCATTAGGCCCAAAGTATAAATACCTTCACAAAGAATTTCCAGGTACACAATCTCCAATCCTCACTTTCACTACTACTATTTTGAACACTAAACTGACTTGGGTGTTGAAGTGCTAACCATGTTGATACCTCCCTTCGATCCGTTGTATCAGAGACTAACGATGTTGATTCAAGATCAACGCTTCTAATTCAAAAAATACCGTGATCGCAACCTTCGATCCACAATACCACATCACTATAGTGCTCATGAAAGCTTGCTTTGTCATGATTTTGACAATTCTCTCTATTTATAGTTCTGCAACGCAACAAAAACCAAGACAAAGGATTGATGTATATACACTTAAAGCTTGGTTTCTGCAATACACTCGAGACAAATGTGGCAAATGTTATGCTTAATTTGTTTTGTAATCTTGCACTTCTACTCTTTTTACTTTGATGTGCATAAGCAAATTACATAGAAAATATATCATAAATATAAATTAGTCAAACATTAATGTCCAATAAAAATTCTAAATTTATGACGTTATTTAAAAAAATTGATTAGATAACATATTTTTTTGTGACAATTTTCTAAATTTTAATTGAATATTAATGTCAAATAATTTTATATTGAAAATGTTTTCTCTTTAAAATTTTAGGTTTAAATATCACAATGGTCTTTATGACTTGCATTGGTTGGGCTATGTGCTACATTTAACTTCCGCAAAGCAAATAAGAAAAGTGACCTAAGGGCAACACAACACACACTTTGTTCGGTGTGTCGAGTGTCGTTTTTAAGGTACGTTGCTTCTGTTTCCATTCCCAATTCCAGATCATACTCTCACTGTCTCCAACATTTCAATGATGATGGTGTTGATCTCGTTTCCTTGTTCATTCGAATGCTCCAAACGAAACCCACCCCACCCGCCATTGAATTTTGCAAGATTTTAGGTTCTCTTGTCAAAGCCAAACATTACTCTACTGTTGTTTCCCTTTCTCAACAAATGGAACTGAATAGAGTTACTCCTGATTCTGTAACTCGCAGTATCCTCATCAATTCTCTCTCTCAATTGGGTCATGTTACTTTTGCTTTTTCTGTTTTAGCAAAGATTCTCAAGAGGGGTTATCACCCAAATTGCATAACCTTCAATACACTCATCAAGGGTAGGGTATGTGTCTCAAAGGTGACCTCCATAAAGCATTGCAATTTCATGACAAGCTGGTAGCTCAGGGATTTCAGTTGGACGAAGTTAGTTATGGGACATTGATCAATGGTTTATGTAAACTTGGTGAAACAACAGCAGCACTACAATTGTTGAGACGAGTTGATGGAAAGTTGGTCCGGCCTAGTGTGGTAATGTACAATACAATCATTGATAATATGTGCAAAGATAAACTTGTTAATGATGCATATGGTTTATATTCTGAAATGATTGCTAAGAGACTTTTTCCTGATGTTTTCTCTTATAATTCATTAATCTATGGCTTTTGCATTGTTAGTAAATTGAAAGAAGCAATTCATTTGCTTAATAAAATGATATTGGAAAACATCAGACCAAATTCGTATACTTTTAGTATATTGGTTGATCCTATTTGTAAGGAAGGAAACCTCAAAGAAGCGCTAAATGTCTTAGCTATGATGATTAAAAATGACATTAAACTTAATGTTGTTACCTACAATTCTTTAATGAATGGATATTGTCTAGTAAATGAAGTGAACAAGGCCAGAGATATATTCAACATTATGTCCGAAAGGGGAGTGACTGCTGACGTTTGGAACTACACTACCATGATCCATGGATTTTGTAAGGTTAAAATGGTGGATGAAGCTATTAATCTCTTCAAAGAAATGCGTTGTAGAAAAATCATTCCCGATACGGTAACTTACAATTCTCTTATTGATGGTTTGTGCAAATCGGAGAAAATCTCATATGCTTGGGAGCTTGTCGATGAGATGAATGACAGAGGTCAACCACCAAACATAATTACTTATAATTCTATATTAGATGCTTTGTGCAAAAATCATCATGTTGACAAGGCAATTGCGTTATTTAAAGAATTTAAAGGCAAAGGTATTCAACCAAGTGTGTGCACATTCACTATTCTTATTGATGGATTGTGTAAAGCTGGAAGACTAAAGGATGCACGGAAGATTTTTGAAGAACTTTTGGTTAAAGGCTACAATCTTAATGTCTATACATATAATATTATGATCCATGGATTTTGTAAGAGTGGCTTGTTTGAAGAAGCGTTGACCTTGCTGTCAAAAATGAAAGGCAATGGTTGCATTCCGGATGCTCAAACTTATGAAATCATTATTCTTTCCCTATTTGAAAATAATGAAAATGATAAAGCTGAGAAACTTCTTCGTGAAATGATCATGAAAGGTCTACTATGAGACTAATAATAGGTAAGATGCATTTGTATTTCTACATTATCATTTTGAATTTATGTTCCAACATTATTTCATCTTTTCATTTATGTAGCTGTTTCAGCTATTATGGAAAAGATATATGTTTTTGTTGTTTGTGTACTTTACAAAATGATAGATCTGTGAGTTCCAATTTGAGGGAAATTGGTAGAATATTATTACTATATTCATGTCTTAGAAATGTTGGGCTGCATCTGTACTAATTGCATTACACCACTCGTCAATACCTTTAGCATCAACAAATATCTTGATGCTTTATATGATAAAAAAATTCATCTCAATACTCATTGAGACCAAGAGAATGAATTTATTAGTCTTGTGGTTACCTATACACCAATGTATGACAGCCCTAAAATAAGGAAATTATTTTATAGGTAGAATACATGTGAAATCTAATGAGATCGTCGATACAAGTTTGCTTGTTTAGTCCTTAATGCAGGCGTCTGGTTTTGAGCTGTTGCTCTTATCGTTTAAATGCATGGCTCCTAATATTTAGGGGAAAGGGTTGGTTAGAGAAGTAGAACATCGTGTGTTCTGATTTCCGTTTTAGGTTTGGAAGCCAGAGTCTCTTTGCCTTTGGTTTTGAGCTGTTTTTCTTGTCTTTTTAATGTCATTGCAGTGCATTTCTATTTGGAATCCTAACAAATGCAAATAAAGATTTAGGACACATGATATATTTTGGCCCAAAAAGTGTGGTAAAGTACTGCTAATTACTATTTTTTGAGTTTTTTCGTTCAGGTTAGTACATAAGGGAATTAGAATCATTATCAAGGATAGCTGAAACCATACATCTCACCTCCCAAAGATCTCGCACATCTACTGAAGTTCCTGGTTTTATCTTCAAAGCATCTTTGTTTATTTGTATTTGATTAGATAACGAAATTGCATATCTAGTATCATCATGCTGAAATATCGCTCCTTTGAACTAGCATGGTTTCTTTTTCTCCTACTATGACCTCATATATGTTTGCCAATTAGTGTGATGATGAGTGAGTTACACAGATGTTTGACTCAATTGTAACCATTCGGTGATCTTGCACCTCCTTTTTTCTTATGTGCTTAATGTTTTCACATGTCTTCCATCTTAAGGACTCGATTTGGCTATTAGAATGCCTGAGATTGGTTATTGTTAAATTTATATTTAGGTATTTCCATTGGGTTCATGTGGAAATTATTATCGAGTTCTTGAATGCTAGAGAAGGGGAAATATATCATCAGATATCATATCATTATTCACTTTATTCATTAAAATAACTCTTGCTGGAGTTAGAATAAATACTTGCTTCTGAGTTATTTACAAATCGGCAACATTTGTCTCAATCACAGCCTGCACATCAATAACTCATGTTATATAGCAGCTTTACTATGTTATCGTTTTATCACCAATTATGCAGCAGCCTATATTGCAGCTTTACTATGTTAACCTTTTATCACCAATTGAGAACTGGAATGGTCTTCAAGTTGTTTAGTCATTAGGAACAATGCTGAGAGTTTAGAATTAATAGATTCTAAAATCAATCTACAGACAACTGGAACAAAGGGAGTTGCGTCAAACCTAGTCACTTTAAACATCTTAATTGTTTTTGTCAATTGGGTCTAAACTCTCTTTCCTTTTCTGTATTTGCCAACATTCTCAAGAAGGGTAATCAACCTAATGTCATAACTTTGACTACACTCATCAAATGTTTTTGTGTCAAAGGTGAGCTCCATACAACATTGTACTTTCATGACAAGGTGGTAGCACAAGGATTTCATTTGGGACAAGTTTGTTATGGATCCTTTTTTAATGGGTTATGTAAAGTTGGAAAAACAAGAGAACCCCTGCAACTGCTGAGACGAGTTGATGGGAAGTTAGTTCAGCCTAATCATTGATGGTATGTGCAAAGATAAACTTGTTAAGGATGCTTTTGATTTATATTTTGAGAATGGTTGCTAAGAGAATTACTGCTACTGTTGTCACTTACAATTAATACTTTAATTTGTGGCTTATGCATTATGGGTGTTGTACCCCAAATTTTACCCCTTAAATGTCATAATATCTTGCATAGACATTCATGATCAATCACTTATGCATTGTTTAACTAATCCGATAGGAGCAGTTAAAGACTTTAAGGAATGAATTTTATTGCAAGCCGAATATAAAACAAATTCCTATTGAAAATCCCTTTTGTTCATATCTTTAAGTTCAGTATGCATGAAACATACTTGACATTATTTTTAGGAATATTTTGCTTTATATTTCTCAAGATCTTTTTACAGAAACATAATTGACATTATTTTTAGGAATATTTTGCTTTATATTTCTCAAGATCTTTTTACAGAAAGGGAAGAGTTAAAAACAATAGTATACTGTATTTTTTGTCATTTGAGATGTTTTTAGTATTAAAGTTACTACTAACTAGTACTATTTTTCTTTTGGTTCTCACTATTATTTAGTTCAGCTAGTTGCAGCTATTGATTTTTTCTTTCCCTTTTATGGTTTGTTATGAAAAGAGAAACAACTTAAATAAAAAAAAAAAAAAAAAAAGAGAAACAACCTAATTTATGAATTTATAAGTTTAGTCTATTTGTCAATGTAGGAACAAGTATTATGGTCCCGTCTTGGATCATGCTGTCACACTCCTAGACGCGATAGAAGCTTTGCTTTGAAATATGTCTTTGACAAAATCTCTTCTTGAATTTATAAGTATTTTGATAATAATTGTTGGGTGATAATATGAAAACAACAATGCTATCGAAACATATTCATGATCTTCCATTATGATGAAAATATGATTACATTGTTTTGATTACAAGTAACTATCACACAATAATTTCATCTAATGAAGTAGACACTAAACTGCTAACACAATACAAGATCTCACAAGATTTTGATCCAATAACCTCGCTATCCACAATAACCTGCTCCAAGTATTCGTATGTGGCAATCCACCTGATCCCACCGATTTCTTATCTGAGCGATTGCCCTTAACTAAGTGTATATTGGACAACTCTCAACTTTGTCTTCTAGCAATCTTTCTCCAACGCCACCAAAGAAGGATAACTTCCAACTCCGCCTTACGGACCGTTGATACTTGATTCTGCCAAAGTCTTCCTTGGAGTATAGTGGAAACTCTTATCCTATTAGATAACTTCTCAATCCCAAACTGCACTCAAGAAACGATACCCTGATGTACCACTAGTCTCCCTTTTCGCTCAATCTTTAGAGGAGGGTCCTTAAACAAGGAAAGAAACTAAGGATGAAAATGGTGAACAGTGCCAGATAATCTCAACAACATCTGACATTACAAGTGATTAGTCAAGTAATTCAGTTTTGATGAGAGATGAACACACACATAAGGTTCAAATAAGTTTCTAGATAATTGGGTCTTGGTTCTTGAAAGTTATCAAGAGCTATGTCAAATCATCAAGAAGATCTGAACAACTCATACTCAAATTGCACAATCAAGATGCAAACAGATAAAGAATTGACATGAGTTCAATATCAAATATTGATGTTTGGTGAATAAGAGAGAGGAATGATGTAAAGACGGACACAATAAGATAAGAGGACAAAAATCACTATTTTTTGTCTCTATGAAAAATCATAGATTTCCCACACATCTTGTAATCAAAAGAAACAAACATTTAAATGAGTGATGGAAATTGGGTTTTTATGGTTTGATTCGATTCAAGAAGAAAAATTGATTTGAATCAATCTGGACAGAACCAAAAGGGGGTTGTTTTTAATACACGCGATTCAAATCATTATTTATAATTGATCTGAATCAAATGGGGTTCTGATTCGAATCATGTTCAAATTTTGATCCGAATCAAATGATCCAGAATGTAATCTCAATTTTCAACAAGTGAATAATTCAAATTAGATATTACACATGATCCGAAACAATTACCAAAAGCATTAAAATTGAGATGTTTTAACTTGTGATTCAAGCTACTCATGTGGAAATGACAAAGCAATAACTTTCACAGGCTCAAAAAGGAAATAACTAAAAAGGATCAACAGATTCAATATGAAATGTAAAGGGTTCACAGTTGTCATACCCCAAATTTTGACCACAAGATTTCCCATCATTGTGTAAATCATCACCACAATATGGATGTACCTTCATTGCCTCATCAATTTCTCAAGAATTGTTGAGCACTCACCTCAACCAAGAATTAGGGTTTTGAGCCCCCTCAGAGCACTCAGACAAAGGATCAATCAAGAAAGGACATGATCCTCAACTTGTCAAGTCTCTCAAACACCCATAAAGGATCAAGAGGTCTCCCACATCAAGAATCAAGCACAAGGTTACAACATTTCAAGTGGATAAGCCTCAAGAACGCCAGTGTCACCAAATTAGGGTTTTGGTCGACTAAGGCCTCCAGAAGAAAATTTTCATCTGGGCATGAGCCAATACTTCAAAACATGATTCAAGAAGTTCAAAGGGACCTTATGAGTCCAATCATCAAGTCAAAATGGCCTCAAGGGATGCATTCATCAAAAATCAGGAATTACGAGTTTCTTGACCTAATTCACCCCTAAGTTGACTTTTGGAGCAAAACATGAGCCAAGACCTCAAGAAATGTTTTGAAGACCCCCAATATCTTATATTGATCCTCTTACAAGTTCAAATAAATATCAATAACTTGATTCATAAGCAACACAAAGATGCAAATTCATCTGGACCACAAACTAGAGTTTCTAAGAAAAAAGTCAACTATGCCTTTGACTTTTAACCAAGACATGTTCCCAAACCTTGGGACATGATTCAAGACACTCTAAAACACCTATGGAATCCATCCATTAGGTTTGAATTAGGTCAAAGACTTGATTTCATAGAGGATCACAAAGTTTGGAATTCATCTGACAAAAAGTCAACTGTGCCAAAAAACCAAGTTTGACTTTTTGAATTTCTTGACAAACAAGGCTCCCCTAAGTCAAAAACAATGTTAACTTATGGTTTGTACCATCATCCATCAAGAAAAATCAAGAAAAGTGAAGTTACTTGCAAAAGGGGCAACCTTAAGAAACTTAAAATTTTCTAAGTTATGGAAGAAAAGTGATTTGGTACCAACTTTGCAAGGTCATAACTTCTAAACCACAAGGCCTTTTTTTTCCATCCAAAGCTGAAATGAAATCTCTCATTACATACTTCAAAATTGTCAACTACAAGAGATCCAAATACTCATGGATTTTGAATTATAGATTGATCAAAATCACAAAAACATGAAAATGGACACTTTTCCAAAACTTAGTGAAATTTTAGACAGAATTTGTCTTGAATTTTCACCAACTTTGAAGTCATTTTTCATTATGATCCAAGTTGATTCAAGAACAAAGTTGAACATCAAAGTTGAAGTATGTTTTTAGGGCTTTCCAAAAAGTACAAGAACTCATCCTAACTCAACTTGAGTAGGGAGTTACAAGCCTTGAAACATGGCCAAAAAAACCTGATTTTTCAAGACAGCATGAAAACCAAACTTGTGCCACACAATTTTGCCCTTCAAATCTTGTCACTTTGACAACTTTGTCATCTTCCAAAAACACAAAATATCTGATAACTCACTTGGTTCATGATCAAAGAGGCGAGGAATTCAATTTGGCATGTGAAAACCATCATGACATGAAGTTTGAAATTCAACTTTGGCAAGGTAACATCAATGCAATGCATTAAGGTGTCATGAACCAGATCAAAACACTCTAAGCCAGTCAAGATTCTAGTCCAAACTCTGAGCATTCAAACCTGCAAAGTTAAATGGAGTTAAGATAAGAAGAGTTGACTTGGCACTTTTGATTATCCAAGTCAATGGCTACAAGCTACAGCCATGATCAGCCTCCAAACACTATTGCTTCCAAAATAAACTTCCTCTACTATAAATAGAGGTCATGTGTGACTGATCAAATGTAATATCACATATTATTTAAGTGCTCAATTGGATATCAGAAGAGATCAATTATTTTATTAAGAAGACAGATTGATATTTGTTAGTTCAAGAGAGTATTTTAAGGTAACTCTAATAATTGATCAATTTGGTTGAGATGACAAAATATCAATTGGAGATATTTTACCTTGTTAGATTATATTATATAATAAGGTTATATATATATATATATATATATATATATATATATATATATATATATATATATATATATATATATATATATATATATAAAAGAAAAGAAAGAAAGAAAAGATAGTAAAGAAGAAGAAGAGGAAAGGAAAGGAAGAAAAGGAAAGAAGAGAAAGAAGAAGAACTTGGGAAGAAGAAGTTCATGGATCATTAATTCATCATCTTCTTCAAACTCCTCTTCGATTATCAGGTGGGTTCTAGTTAGACACTCTAAGTTCTAGAAATCTATGATTTTGGACTTAGGTTAGATTTGAGAGAAAATGATTAAACGGACAAATCAATGGAATCTAACGGATGAAATTCGATATAAATTGCGTAGTATAGTTGAACCGTGTATATGATCAATCGTTGATACTTATTTTGAGGTTTAAAACTGATTTGGTATGGTAAGGGGGAGAATTGGGACCCTTGGAACCATGGAAAACGCAGGAAATAAAAATTCTGGTTCTGATGTTATTCGCTAGGCGAATTAGGATTCGCCAGGCGAATTAGGTCTCGCCACTGTTTCGTCAGGTGAAGTACTGGCGAAGGGGAATTCGCCAAGCGAAATCCATACTCGCCAGGCGAAAATGAGGAGGCATAACATGTTTTGGCTACTGGAACTTTTGGTTTTTATAAAATGTGGATTCGCCACTGGTTCGCTGGGTGAAGTACTGCGAAGGGGGATTCGCCAGGCGAAATTCTTCACCGCCAGGCGAATCTGGCAGTTTTTCAATAATTTCCTTTTCTTTAAAAATTCATAACTTTTGATCCGTAACTGGGATCGGGACGTTCTTGGTACCGTTAGAAAGCCAAGACGACCCTCTACCCAATAAAAAGTGAAAATATTGAGTATGAGGTGGGATTAATTAATTAGTGGTATTTGAATGATAACAATGTTATGTGATATGTTGAAATCCATATCTTTTGGATCGTAAATCCGATCGAGGCATAATTATAGCCGATGTGAAGCTGTGGAAATATCCTACGGGGTAGAAGTGAAAAGTATTGATTTCGATACTCGATTAAATGAATCGGAGGAAACCCGAAAGTGATGTTTTATGCGAAGAATCATTATATGTGATTCCATTGTGCAATTGTAATATGTTTTTGTATAACTTGTGATGAAATTATGATATGTAATTCAAATGTGCAATTATAATATGCTTTGCCTAATATCGTTGTTAAACATTATCAAGAGAATATGCATGCTTAAAATATGAATTAGGAAGAGTGAGGAAACTTTACCCCCAAAACAAATGGTATAGTTTAAGATAGTGGAACCTAGTAACGGCTAGGAAATTGATGTATGACAGAATGACAACGCTAGTGCAAGAGAGGCCGAGGCATGTGTCCATTACCGAATGATATAGAAAGAATAAGACACTAGTATGGAACATGTGTAATTGTTATGTTTTATTATTAAAGGAAAAAGAGGCCTAAAGGCATGAGAGGCCTAAAGGCTAATGTAGCCTTGTGATTGTCGAATACAATCACGCTGTGCATTTGATCACGTAATCGTAACCATCGCCCTTGAGAGGCATTCATGAGTCTCGAGCTCCTCTGAAATGCAGGCATAATTACTTGGCAGGTTTGATTCCCGCGTATAGTACGAATGAAACCTACGGGTAGAGACTTGTGACGATGTACGGGCCGTGTGAAGTGACGATTTAAGGTGATAATATGTCCCTTATTTCCGAATCCATTTCGTATGCCAAGTAACTACAAGGATCCAGGACTCGGGTCGACTTCTAGATGTAGAAGCGGACGTGCAAGAGGGATGCCTTGGTATGGTTATCGATTAGTGATAAACTTTTGAGTTAACGGACTCAATGACATGTTTCCATATAGTGTGAGATTGTGTACTCAGGGTCATTTTCCCTTCCCCTTGACTTGATTTAGGATTTGGCTAGAACCCTGTAAAGCCGAGAGAATCCATAAGATATGGAACTCACTGAGATTTGATGTATCTCACCCCACTATTGTTGATTATTTTCAGGAGGTATTTACAGGTTTGGTTTACAAGTGGAGCTATGCTTAGATGTTTCAAGAGAAGCTTAGTTGAGCTTATTCCGTTGTGTATTATTATTTTCTTGTACAATGAGGAATATTGTATAATGATCTTAGTTTTTAGGGTTAAATAGTGTTTACCCCCTGCCATATAGACGTGTTTTGGTTTACCCCCTTTTAAGAAAAAATTTTGAGATTCCCCCCTCAACTTATCCAGATTCCTTTTCTAAACACCCTGATGCGCTTATGTGGCAATGTGCCGCTTACGTGGTTGCTGACTGTGAATCAAACTTGCCACGTGTAATTTTTGTAATTATATGATTTAAATATATATTTAATTAGTAATTTTTTTATATAGATTTTTTTAAAATTTATTATTAATTCTATTAATTCAATTTTCGTATTAATTATTTTTTTAATTTTAATTTTTTTCATTTCTTAAATATTTTATTTTTTATAAAAATTATATTAATTGGGCTATTCCAAAGATATCTCAAGCCCAGTGACATATCCACTCTTATTAGCCCATATATTTTTAACTCATTATTGATAGTGTAAATTATTAGTATATACACTAATAATTAACAACCCACCACCGATGTGGGACTTCTTCACTAGCAAAACAAGCAAAAGAACTCTACCCAGCCAAAGAACTATATTCTGGAACTAATGTCTCTTCTTGACAACGTACACTACAGTAGCCTTCAACCAATTTCTCACAAAATACAAGCTTCACATCCATCCTTCCAAGTCACGTGAGCCAAAAAACTCCTGCCATCAGCAGCAGAAAAGAACAAAACCCTGCGATTAAAATGGAAAAAAAAACAACAAAACCGTCGTGGCCGTCGAAGATGAGTGCGCGGACGGGGGAGCTTCGTGATTGTTCAACTGTGATCTCGGCCTGGTTATCTCGTGTTGTTCGTTGTGTCTGATGATTGTATGAATCTCTGCAACATATGCGTGTATTTGTGTATATTGTGATATGGAGTTTGTGGAGGTTATCTCTGATTTTGGTTTTGGAAACTTCTGATTCCTCCTTGAATGTTTGGTATCCAATTGATTAATTGCTTGAGTGAATGTCTCTATCTCTTTCCATGGTTTTGGAGACAATGGTAGGGGCTGTGGTGAAGTACACAGAAACGGGTGCTCCAGTTAAAAGACAAAGGAGGGAGATAATCACAGTGCATTCCAAGAAAATAGCAAGCACACGATTTTGGAATGAGCATTCTATTCTTTTGAAGGAGCTTGGCGTATCAATAATTGATGAAAATAAAGAGATTGTTGGAATGTCAAATGGGATTAAACCTTTGGTAAATTTATTACAAAATGGAACAGTTAGAGGAAAAAAAGATGCAGCTACAGCACTTTTTAGCTTATCATTAAACCATGCATGCAAATAAAGATAGAGCTATAAGAGCTGGAATTATGACACCTTTACTTGAATTGTTAAAGGACAAAAACTTGGGAATGGTTGATGAAGCACTATCTATTTTATTACTACTTGTGTTAAATTCTGAAGGGAGACAAGAGTGAACAAATTTTAGGTACAGTTATATATAGGTACAGTTATATATATTCAGTTAAGAGAAAGTTATAAGCAAGAGTGAACAAATTTAATTGATTTTTTTCTTCTTTTTCTAATATAGGTACAGTTATATATATTCAGTTAAGAGAAAGTTAATTAAACTAATGTTTCACATGTTGTGATGTACAAATACAGTCAAAACTTCAAAAAGTGTAATTAAATTTGTTGTTTTATCCCTATGATTAGTTACATTGATTGATTCTTTTTAAAATTTGAATCCTGTAATAGTTTATGAAACTTCTATTTCTGAAATTATTTTGCTATATTTCTTATTTAAAGAAAAAGCTATGTGAAGTCTTAGCATCCTTTTTAAGCTATCAAGTTTCAGCATTATAAAACTGTCAAAATAAAAATGTTTCAGCAAAATCACAAGGTAATTAGTTGCATACACATGCTACATCATTATACTGGGAATAGACTGAACCAGAGCAATGCTTAAGAATGTCTAAGTGTAAGTTTTGTGATGAGAGTTTGATTTTATAATTTTAAAAAGATTGAATTCAAATTTCAGATGAGATAAAATGACCATTAAAAACTAAATTTCAGGAGCGTCAAGCCTGAGGAATTACCAGATGGTTCTATGCGTGTGGAGACAGAAGATGATGAGAAGGGAAGTAGCTAACATGAAAAAGGAAGATGCTGCAGGTGTTGTTACAGTGTGAAGAAAAAGAGTTCAATTTAACTTGAAGTCCCACATCGTTTTCTAAGTTAAAATCTTTAGTGTATATATACCAAAATCTCATATCATTTAATAACTTGCAAAAGACAAATTGTAAATGGACCAAAAGTGCTGATAGCCTAGGGCTAGTTGTCATTAATCTTGTCCTAATTAGAATATTTTTTAAAATAATAATTTGGAAAAATAAAATAAAAAATAGTTAGAAAACGAAAAAAATTATAGAAAAATAATTCTAAAGAAAACAATTAATAAATAAAGGGTGATTTGAAAAAAAATAATTAAAAAAAAATAATACGAAAAAAAATTTAAAAAGTAAAAAATAAAGATTAAAAAATTTTAAAAATAAATATAAAAATCCATGTGGCAGTCAACTAAGACCCAGTCAGCGAGGTCAACATGCCACGTCACAGAATCTTGAACCCATGGGTGAATCAGGGTCTTTGTAAATGGAATCAAAGAAAGTTGAGGGGGCAATAAAAAAAAAATTTCTTAAGGGGGGGTAAACCAAAACACGCCTATATGGCAGGGGGTAAACACTATTTAACCCTAGTTTTTATTGTTTTGGCTAGTTTCCATAACTTGTCCCATATGTTGTATTTATATTTATAAATGGACAAGTATGTGAATTACGCCATTAGGCACTTATGATGGTGTCAGTACCAAATAAAATGCTTGTATTGTATTATTCTAGGTATATATTATACAGGGCATTACATCAAACCAGCCCAAAACATCTGAATTCATGTTTTCTTTCACTTCACTCTCAAAAACCAGATTTTCGCTTCTTCTTGAAGTAACATTCGAATTTTCAATTTGAGAGCAATTCAATCAAAACCAACTATACCAACACCTCAAATACATCATATATGAGTGATCCATAACCTTAAAACACATTTGGAACATCAGAATCACAAAGTCACCCCCATTTGCTCAAGCTTTTTGGCCTATTTGCAGTTGAGGTGCCACAACAAGTTCTAGGTTGTTTCAATCCATTCCAAGCTTCCAAACACCTTGTATTAGGTCCATTGAAGCTGTCCAGATCATTACACAACATTTGTAACACCTCCAACATAGAATTCGAATTCTTCTTGCAAGAGGTAAGCCTGAACTCTCAAAATATATAATCCAGCATCATAAATGTGTTTTCAAGTTACAAACATGTTTCTGCACTTATGTAGAGTGATTCCCCTCAATCAATTGCTTTGTAGCTTTTGTGTATAAGATTTCATAGTGTTCTTGCAGAAATTAGGGTTCTTGAGTTCATCACTTGATTTCTCACTCCACACTTAATATAAATGCAATTAATTTATATGACTGAAATCCTTGTTCAAAAACACACAACTTTCATGTTTATAAAAGTCATTTTCATTGAGTAATCAGAGAGATATGAGAGTTTTTGCAAAACGGCCATGGCGGGTAGTCGTGAGGTAGAAGACGACCGTTGGCGCCATATTTCAAATTTTTGAATTTTTAATTATTTTCTTAATTGATTTCAAAATTAATTTCTCTTTCATTTTTTATCATTTTTGATTGGTTCTTTTTTTTAAAAAGTCACAAAAATGTTAAATTATTTTATTCTACGAAAAATTTAAATTTAAATTATTTATTTAATATATCTTGAATTTTTATAAATAATTTTATTTTTATTGTTTTTTAACATTTTTAAATGAAATTCTCACCTTGATTTTTCAAAACCAATTGGATTTCAAGCTTTCACGTGATTAAACATGATTTTTCAAAATATTTTTCAAAGCTTACGACTTGTTTTTAAATATATTTGATATTTTATATTTAATTTCCTTTGAAAATTATATTTTTTTTAATTAAAATTAGGGTTTCTCTTAATTTTAATTTTTTCAAACTTCTTTTCAATCACTTTTGGGCCCCTTTGTAAAGTGTAAGTCCCATCCCTTTGTAAATAATTGATTTTAGGCCTCATTCATTGAATAAGTCCCGATACGATTTTAAAAATCTCAGCACGATCGCCATTTTCAAAACAATTTTCATCTGGGCCTCTCCTTGAGTTGTAAGCCCCTTCTTTCTTCTTTTCAAACACTTTTGGGCCTCTTTGTAGAGTGTAAGACCCATCACTTTTGTAAATACAATAATTTGGGCCTCAGTCATTGTATAAGTCCCTACGTGATTTTTGAAATAAACGGTGCGATCGTTGTTTTTCATTTGGGCCTCTCCTTGAGTTATAAGCCCCAACTCTTGTATAAAAATAAATTCTTGGGCCTCTAATAGAGTGTAAGACCCATTCCTTCTTAAATAATTTTGGGCCTCAGTCATTGTATAAGTCTATCTGTGGTTTTCAAAATCACAGCGCGATCGTCGCCTTTTCAAATAAATCATCTAGGTCTCTCCTTGAGTATAAGCCCCATTTTTCTTTCTTCAAAACACTTTTGGGCCTCTAATAGAGTGTAAGACCCAACCCCTCTTTGTATAAAAACAATTTTTTTGGGCCTCTGGTGTAGTATAAGTCCCACAAAATCTTTCGGTATCGCAGTACGATCAATATTTTCAAATAAATCATTTGGGACTCTCTTTAAGTTGTAAGCCCCAAACATTCTCAAACAAAAACTTTCCTTTTTGATTCAAATTCAAAGATGCAAGTTTTCTCAAAACTTTCTTCAATTTCTTGAAACCCTAACCATACAGCTGTACTCAATAAATGCTTGGTCTTTCATCAGACTGTAAATCCCAATATCTCTTCAATATATAACTGTTTATATATATATATATATATATATATATATATATATATATATATATATATATGTACATGTTTGTCTAGAGTTTTCCCCAGCAGTTAGGTCCACACTTAGGTCAAACCAGAGGTTACTCTTTCAACATAGTCAAAACTAGTTCCCTCATAGGAAATTCCCTATACAATCTTGCCTCCTATTGGGCTTATACAATATGGGACAGAGAAAGACATTATTCCCGGTGAAACTTTTCTCAAGACTGTCAAAACTTAGAAATATATGTGTATAAGAAATTCATTTCCCCAGAGAGGACTAATTCCCGGTGAAACCTCTTTTGAATTTCTTCAAACCCTAGAACTGTTCAGCAAATAAAGGATTAATTCCCGGTGAAACCTTTCTTGAACTTTTCGTAGGCTTGGACCCACAGGCTTCCTAAAAGCATCCCTAGCCTCCTCTTGGGCTTAGTACAATGACCCACAGGCTTCTTAGAAGTTCTCTAGCCTCCTCTTGGGCTTAATACAAGGACCCAAAGGATTCCTAAAAGCGTATGATAGAAATTAGTTATCTCTACTAGTTCAATCCTCAGGAAAGTCAAGAATTCCAAAACATCATATCATTTTAGGGTTGATCTTCATCCCTCAAACCAATAGCCTCCTCTTGGGCATCATACAAATATCTCTCTCTACACTAGAACATACCATTTCTTGAGAAACTTAGATAGTCTCAGCCTCCTCTTGGGCTTCATACAAGTAGACTTAGAAAGTCTCATCTCCTCTTGGATCTCAAAGAGACCCTCAAGTTTCCTAAAATCATAGGAAAACCCCAGATCAGGCTACCACTACATTAGTCTCCAGCAGAGTTTAAAACCTCCATAGGTTTTCAGACTCACCTTTAAACCCCTTTGACCCCCAACAAGGTTTAAACATTCACCTTAAAAATCCTAGCCAGTGTCAATTTACCATCAACAAATCCTCAATGAAATCAGAGCCTTATGGCATCTGGTACTTCAACTCTTCCCTGATTCCCAGCAAGAGTAAAATCCTTTTGGATTCCCCAATACAATTTGGACCTGCTCTTGGATTTCAATAATCCTTGGCAAGAGATAGCTTCCTCTTAGGCTTTATATAAGAATTTCCCCCAGTGGAGTCAGTCAGCGTCAATCTTGGGCTTTGTACAAGACAGATAAAACCTCCCCAGTGGAGTCAGTTTCTTTCAGCTTCAACCTTGGGTTTTGATCAAGGCACACAAAAATTAACATCCCCTCAGATGAGACCATAAGTCCCCTCTACAAGAGGATATTTCCTCTATACATCACATCTAAAAAAACAAAACCTCTTTCCAGATAATTGCTATAAGTGGCACACTTGTTGATTCAAAATCCAAGCTGGAGTCCTTCCTTTATACTGGCTAAAATCATCTTTCATCTAACTACTGTAAGTGGCAAGCCTCTGGATTCCAAACATCCAAGCCAATATCCCTCTCTTAGAATGAAATATTCATAAGGAAAAATGGCATTGCTCAATACTGAGTTAAAGTTTCTTCCTTCATGACAATACCCTTATACAGGAAATTATGGCATTGCTGGATTCTCATATCATAGTTAAAGTAATTCCCCTTATAATCAGTTTCTCCACAGTTGTGATGAATAGGTGAGATATTCTTCCTTTAGAGATGACAAATTCTCTTTCAGTCAACCTTTAGCTTCAATCTTGGGCTTTAAACAAGACACAAACACTCAGCTAGCTTCAATTTTGGGCTTTAAACAAGACACCAAACAAATTTCCTCCCATAGAATATGAGGAACTACGATTGCTCTAATTTCCCAGATTTCTTTACGGGAATACGCAGGCATAAGATTGCGAAATCTTAGTGAGCACACAAATACAAAAACTTTAGGTCCAGTACCTTCCCAAAAACAACAGGAAAAAATCGAAAACCACAAAAACATTCTCTCAAACCTCCCAAAGGAGAAACTTTCCTGACCCATGACAGATAAACACAAGAAAGCATTTCAAAATATCAGAGAAACATGTAATTAAAGGCATATGGATAACAATATATACATTGGGTGTTAATAGCTTCCCTTTGTATAACCTGACCCCGATCCCCAATCTTTTAGCATTTGTTAAAGAAAACATTTGCGTGCAAGGTTAGTTTTAGATATCTTCCCTTTCCTTTCCAGCTTCATAGGATAAATAAGAAATTAGAAAGTAGTACCCAATTCCAACATTGGGGTAAGGTGGTCGCGTCACCGACAAAAATCGCACACTACAGAAAAATAGAGACTCGGTTGGGGATTTTAGGATTAGAGTTCCTAAGAGGTATAGGCCTTGCTTTACATTTATTTTTCTTTTATCTTACTTGCTTTCTCATTTGTATATCTATATCATTTGCTGTCATAATACTTGATACCCGTGTTTAAATTACTGTTAACTGGGAATGCGATTGATACACATGTGGTAAGTCTGAGAGAACATTCAGATAAGTGGTGGCATATCCGGGAAACACTTATAGGGAGTGAATCCCGACCAAGCTAACTTAGCAGTCGACCGAATCAGTTGAGGTGCCCATGTGGAAATATTAATGTTAAAAGACCGTTGTCGTGAAATCATTATTTTTCCCAGTGCAGTACCCATGACACTGAGGATTTAGTAGACATTTAACCATTAAACCATTAGGTAGTGCGGCGACTATCAGGAATAGTTGATACACGATACTACACTCAAAAGAGATTCATCCTAGGATATTACAGCTCGCTCGAGTGAATCAGCTTGTTGTTAATATCCCTAGGAGAGGTCAATGATTTTGGGAACCTTTTAGAACCTGTTCTACAGGTACAAAAATTGACCTATTAGTACACACCTTTGGGGATGGGTAGATCCATGGCTCCAAGCTCATGACGATGAACCCCTAAACCCATGTTTTCAAGTGTTTTTGTTTGCTGCATTCATTAAAAAACCCTTTTCAAACAAGAAAAAAAATCTTTTTCCAAAAGAACTAAAACGATAATTGCAAATGTCAGAGGTAGCGTTATGGATTTCGGTAGAAGAAAAACGCACAAGTACGCCTTCAAGGCTCCAAAACTAGAAGACCTAAGGAAATTGGGAAGGATGATTACTAATCCTAAGGCTTTCAAAGCTAAGCACGGAGGACTGTTGCCTCTGTTAAAGGTTAATGTGGTTGAAGGGATCCTGTCTACACTGGTTCAGTTCTACGATCCGGTATACTACTGCTTCACTTTCCCGGATTACTAACTCACACCAACACTGGAAGAGTACTCCCACCTGATTGATTTACCTATCACTGATCAAGCTCCATTTTCTGGACTGGAAGAAATTCCAAAAGATCAAACCATTGCAAGAGCAATCTCTTTGGAGGAGTCAGAAATCAGGACTCATATGACCACTAAGGGAGGAATCCAGGGTTTACCGACTAAATTCCTGATGGAGAAAGCCTTATACTTTGCCAGTATAGGAAACATAACTGCTTTCGAAGATGTCTTTGTTCTGCTCATATATGGGTTATTCCTCTTTCCCAATATTGACAACTTCGTCGATACCAATGCTCTTAAGATATTCTTAATTGGAAACCCAGTACTAACCTTGCTCGCAGATGCTTATCATTCTGTACACTTGAGAAATTTGTATAGTGGAGGGATGATCACATGTTGTGTACCATTACTCTACAAATGGTTCATTTCCCATTTGCCCAAGTTTGCTGCTTTTGGGGATCACAAGAGTACTCTACGTTGGTCGTAGAGGATTATGTCTCTCACCAATTCAGACATAGATTGGTACAACCGGATCTATGACAGAATAGAGATCATCGACAGATGTCGAAATTTACCCAATGTACCCCTCATTGGTACTAAAGGAGGGATCAACTATCATCCGATTTTAGCTCGCCGTCAACTTGGACACCCGATGAAGAATATCCCACACAATGTTCATCTAGAAGGTCTTTTCTTCAAGGAAGGAGAAAATGACATGGCACTAAAGAAAGAAATAGTGCATGCCTGGCAACATATTCATAGGAAAGGGAGAGAATCCCTGGGAAGACCAAGTTGTTTCTCTACAGAACCTTACCTCCACTGGGTACAAACAAGAGCCATCAAACTGAGGATGCCTTACCCTCGTCAAGAAGTTTTTCCCTCAAAGGAATCTGTCCTTTATTTCATGTCTGATGCAGAAAAACTCCAGGCCGCTCTCAACAAAGTCCAACGTGAGAAAAACTCTTGGAAGAACAAGTACCAGATCCTTAATTTGGAATGTACCAAGATTCAGGAACTGCTAAAGGAAAAGGGTGCTCTGATTGAGATATTAGATCAGCATGCTATGGAAAGTTTCTACACATTCCTGGTGGTTCATTTCTTGAATTGATTTATGGTCTAGTTGAAATTCGAAGTTTCAAAGTTCAAGATTCGAAATTCTAAATTCATGATAAAGCTTTAATTTCCACATCTAAGATTCTAAGTCTCGATCAAAATCAAGTCTCCTCTCATGGACATTTGTCATTTTCTATCCAATTTCAATTCATGTTCAATTTTAAGTGGAATCTTCATTTTAATCCATTTTCAAATTCATTTCAATTTCCAATTTAAGTTTCAATTTTATTTGTCATTCAATTCAAGTTATTTCTTTTCAATTCCATTTCAATTCTCAACCAATTTCAAAATTTCCCAATTCAAGTCAATTTCCATTTTAATTCAATTTCCAAATTCAAGTGTCAATTTCTTCCTAATTCAAATTAATGCTCAAATTCCAAATTTTAATCAAGTTCAAATTCCACGGTCAAAATTCAAACACATTACATGTTCAAGTTTCAAATACATTTCAAGGCCATTCAAAAAGGAGATCTTCATCAGTAACATTACAAGTTTTCAAGAAAAATGAAGGCACTGTTTTTATATGCTACTAATGCTTGAATTTGTTTACAACCAGAAGTTTGAACCATGACCAATTGTTAATAAGGTGTACTTCAAGTATTCACCAAAATTTCACTTGAAACAAGGACTTGTTATAGAACACAACATGACCCCACAATTTTCACTATCACCTCTGCTGCCACAAGCCAAACCGGCTGCGATTGACTTTTGTACACAAAAACCTGCTGCAGCTACTCTACACAAAAGCCTACAAGACCTGCTGTAACACATATATCAGACAAGGAAGGACATGGACATGTACTGAAAAACTTCCTCAAGAAGTTTTGAAAATTGAATTTAAAAATGAAAAAGAAAACAGAAACGTGGGGGACTCTGGTTCCAATCCTCTGCCACTCTCTTCAAACTTGGGACTCTTCTTTTTCTTTCTTTCGGGTACCCGCTGAACAACAACAAACCATAAACTCCATTCATCCTTCTCCAAATTCCGGGGAACCTCTCATTTTTCTTCTCTACACACACAATAACACTCCAAAAAGAACCCAACCGCACTGCAATATCACCACTGTTGCTACCACCCCTTAACACCCCTGTTCAAAAAATACCCATCCTCCAAGTTTCTCTTTACACATGCACCAATAAAACCTCAAACCTTTGAACACTACTTCCTCCAAAAACCTCCATCTAAAACCCTTCGCAGCACCCCTTTTAATCCAGAAAACTCATCCTTCACAACCTCACAACAATAAACTGTCCTCTAAATTTCTCTTTCATAACCCTCCATCTTCCTCTTCCATTTCCGACAAACTCACAAACCCAGAAATCCAAAACAAAGAAAGGAATAGAAGGAGGAGATGAACCTAAATGAACGCACATACCTGGTCAAGATGTGAAGAAATTCGGGTTGAGAGACGCGAGGAGGGTCGGGTGGATTGAAGCCGCTGCGTTGTTTTCTCTTGATCGCACGGTTACCCTTTGTGTTTTTGTCATCATCTGGGGTTGGTTTTATTTTGAAAGAAATAAGGGTAAGCTGGCGCTTTTGATCTGAACGAATTGTCGGTGACTGAAAACCATTCATGATTGTGTGCAGGGAATCATTGGATTTATCTTTGTTTCACCAAATTTGGTTCCAAGATATTGACCTAGTATAATCTTTTAAAGCTGACTAGTTTGGGTTTGTTAATGGACTCGGTGGCCCATGAGGTTTTATCATCACCATTTTTTTTTTCTTTCCTGCGCCTGTGACTCACTTTGATGAGTTTGTTTCCACCTGAGCCGCACCTTGTTATGTGTGGAGGTGATGGGCCTTGAAGCCCACGTGATCCTCCTTTGGCCTATGAAGGTTATTATTTTTTTCTATAAAAATGGTCATCACAATTTATTTAATTGTTACTATGATTTTGGTCAATTTCTTTTAAAAAAAAAAAAGAAAGGTTTTTTTTGTTTTTGTCTTTTTCAATTAATTTCACTTTCTATTTAGTTTTTATAATTTTTGGGGCCTATGATATTAAAAATTATTGATTTTATTGATTTATCTCAAGTTACTAAATATCTTGATTTATATGAGGTCGTTTTCTTTTTGTTGGTCAAGGAAAGTTTAATCAAGAGGTTTTCGATTTATCGATCTAAATCTTTATTTAGATGAGACCGACTTTAGTTTCGTTTCGATCCCATTTTTCTTTATTTTTGTGCCAATGACATAGAAAAAATCTTAACTTTGTTGGTTAGTTCAAACCAATAAGTTTTGATTAGTATGAGGCCATATTTTTCTTTTCTGGTTGGTCAATGAAAGTTAAATATCAAGATTATCGATTTACCGATTTAAATCTTGATTAAAACGAGACTAATTTTGTTTCTCATTTCAATTCCATTTTCATCTTTTGAGCCGATGATATCACAAAAATCATGACTTGGTTAATTTATTCAAAATCACTAAAGTCTTGATAAATATGAGGCCATTCTATTTTTTTTAGTTTGTTGGTCAATGAAAGTCAAACATCAAGGTTATCAATTTATCGATTCAAACCTCGATTAAGACGAGACCAACTTTATCTTCATTTGGCATTTTCTTATATCTTCTTTTATTTTGATAGATGAAGTCTTTCTATTCACGAATGTTGTTTATCGAAGCGATTAATCTTCATTATTTCAAATCTGTAGTGAGTGATCATCGAGATCTCTTTCTATACTTTGGGATCGTGTTAGGTTACCTTCGTTTAATCAACGAAAGTTTGTGATTAAGACGAGATCTCCACCTTTTCTTTTCGTGTGACACGATTTCTTTGGAGAATGATCCTCAATATCATTTCTCCATCGTGTTTAGGCACAAAGATTGAATTGTGCATCCTCCTATAGTATGGTCTTCACCATAGATCGTGCTACGACGGTTTAGCACTACATTGGATCGATTCATCGATCCAATAAATTAATCATTAACCACTGACTTTACTTTCAGTAAACATATCTTGATTTATTTTTGTTCATATTATCTTGATTATATTATTGTTCATATTGTTCATATATATCATATCCATACTTGTTCATCTTCCCCTTATTCCAAAGGAAAGTCCCTCTATTGACCGTAAGGTCATAGATACTTCATTCCCTTTTAACCTAACCTTCTCAAGAGATAGCCATGAATCTCTTGTAACCCTTTTCTTTAATCTTCACAAGAGATAGCCATTAATCTCTGCTCCTTCACGACGGTCTAACCCTTCACAATCCTTTCATAAGAGATAGCCATTAATCTCTTTCTCTTCAACAATCAATCCTTACGAGCTTTGCTTTCAAGCTTCTCACCCTGTTTTCCCTTGGAACCTTGACCACAGTCAAGAGTACCTCACCCCCTTTGAGGGGAACTACGGACGTTCTGATTTCTCAAGTTCATTTTGAGAATACGTAGGCATAGGATTGCGACGATCCTAGCGAGCTACCTTTTTATTTTTCTACCTTTTTAATTTTCTACCTTTTTATTTTTCCACCTTTTTCTTTTTCCACCTTTTTACCTTTACATTCGATGCCTTATCGGATTCCATCCTTTCTTACCTTTACATCCGATGCATTCTCGGATTCCACATTTTCTTTTACACCCTTTTACCCCGTATTGTGGTGAACTACGGTTGCTCTGATTCTTTAGTCAGATACCTAGGCACAAGATGTGACGTCTTGGCGAGCATACTTAGTGTATATACCCCTAGGTCTTTCTTTACCTTAGCACTTCCCTTAACAAGCAAACTTTAGCATAACACAAACAAACAAGAGGTTCCCGTAGAGTACTACGGATACTTAGGGTGCTAATACCTTCCCTTTGTATAACCAACCCCTTAACCTAGATTCTCTTATTAGGGTTTTCGTTATTTACCCTTTCCTTTGGATAAATCAAAGCTCGGTGGTAAATTTCATGATTTGTGATTCAAGTTAATTAATAGCTTGATATCTGATTCTCAACGCAACAAAAATGGCGACTTCACTGGGGAAAATCCCCTAAGAGGGTTAAGCCTATCTTTTTTGTATTTTTGTTATCTTATATGTTCGCTTGCTTCTATGCTTGTATATTTTGTATATCTGTACATATTTATATCTGTATATACTTGTTGTGCTTGGGCTTTTTCTGTGTGCAGGGTTGTTACTTTTAGTGGTGAGATAAGTCCTATACCCGGACTTGAGTGCGCTTATTATAGGACGATGGTACATTCAAGGAGGCTTTGAGGGAGTCGATTCCTGAAAAAGTTGACTTGAGACACCATCACTCAGTTTAGGCCCTCTTGAGAGTTTAGTCATGTTAAACGAGTCTATTCGTGAAAACGTGCTACTCTCGACATAGGTGCTGTCAAAACTGAGAACCTTAGTTCCCTTTAACCCCATTTGGCCTCTTAGGATGTAGACGAGATTCTCTTGAGAATTTTATTGATTACCGAGTTATTCGGGAAGTCGATAAAATCTGAAAGATGGATTGTCGACTCTGGGAACTCTTTAGAACCTTGCTCTGCAGATACAAGAACCCTAGTACACACCCTGTGGTTGGCTCTTTACCTGGACTTTATGCTGTGATCTCGAACCCTTGATCCTGTTGCATGTGTTTTGCATCCTGTTTGCATTGCATTGCATATCATTTGCATCTTTACATGTTTCATTGCATGCGTCTGTCTGTCCAATTACTTATTTCCAGTGGTCTCTATATTCCAGAGTCTGTCTGTGAGTCGTCAAGCTGATTCTTTGACACCGATACAGGACTAGAGCTAACATCAGATGCAGAATGTCAAGAACAACCCTCTACCAAGGCAAGTGAAGCTTCAGTCGACTTCAGCTCAACTACTTCTTAAAGACAGGACAACTCATTTTTGTTTCTGATTTGTCACTATACCATGTTTCTTATTGTTTGCATTTTCCTTATCTTGTACTAGCTGTTTGCTTCCAAATTATGTTTGTACTTTCATGTTAATGAAATAAGCATTTGCAACTTTTTGATTCAATTCATTTGTTTTTGCTATTTACTTCTTAATGCTTTCCTTTTCAAAAAAAAAAATCTCTTGTCCACTTTCTTTTGATTATGCAAAGATTGGAGGGAGGATGATGATACTTTATACTCATGATTGTTGTTGGTATGCTTTCAAATCAAAACTTTGCTGACGATGTAAGGCATTGTTTCAATTCCCCAAACACTGGAGAAATAAGGAAGTTAACCCCTCGTCAACCCTATTGAGCCTTGAAGTAGGAGCTTCTTTTTTTTTACAAATAAAAACCCGCAATTTTAACCTGGGGCAGGGTAGTTCTCAGTTAACTTGATTATGAATTCAAATACAAGAGTTTCATGCGAGACGCTTTCAACAAAAGGGTGCATTCACAAATTTTCATTCGCACACAATAAGCAAGTGTCGAAGATGTCTTTCAAGTCAAACACCAATGATGGCTCACTGTAATCTTTAAGCCAGGCAGTCACTAAAAAGAGAGAGTGAAAAAAAATCAAAATAAAAGCCCGCTAAGTCAAAACCTATGAAGGAGACTTAGGCAAAAATTGGGGCATCCCGCTGGCTGTAAGCTCAAATGACACAGTTCAGGCAAAAGTTAGGGATAACAAAAATCATCCAAGAGGTTACCGAAATCCTCAAAGATAAAACGAGTTGACTAAGGTCCTCACAAAAAAAAAACAACAAAATGTTGTGAGAAGCAGTGACTGCCATCTCAAGTCCATTGAATTTTGAACCATCATCATTACTATCGTCAGTGCAATTCCTAACTCATGGGAATTTGAGTACATAGTTTGAGTTAACTGAGCATAGGACTGGAGATCATCACGAAGATTGGGTGAGCACAAATAAATTTTGAGCCTTTATCCTTTGTTTCTTAAACCGTGAACCAAGCCACGTTATAACCCTCAAAAGACCTAATTGAAGCAAGGTTATTTTGAAAGCATACTACATCAAGGTTGCGTAAACTGACTCCAAAAGATCTTTGCAGATCACCTATTTTGGGTATTACACCTTTTTCTTAAACTTTTTACTTTAATGTCCTGAACCACCGTGTTCTGACCAATGACTCATATACTTTGCACCTCTTTCAAAATGATTTTGATTTCAAAAGTTGCATGAACTTTGCATTTACCATGTTTGTACAAATACTTTTGTTTGCAAACCAGTTTTCTTCTCAAGGAATTTTCAAACAATTAAGAAACTTGGTCAGTGATCCTATCAGGGGAAAGTTCCTTTCATATCCTGTTGAGAATCAGTTCAAGATTTGAGGTTTAATGGCGACTTCTCAAAATCGGTTTATACAGAAGATTTTTCAAGACTCATACTAGGGCAAGCTTTCCCAGTGTACAGTAAAACAATCATTTTTAAGACTCAGACTGGGGCAAGCTCTCTAAAGAGCACCGTGAAACAGTCAGTTACCGAGTCAGACAAGCTGAAGCAAAGATCAGTTCATCTACAACTGTCAGCTAATCTGGGGCAAGTTACTTGAAGAACCCCCAAGCAGCTCTCCATCCTTCTTTACAAGGATCATCACTAGATACAGTTTATTAGTGTGGCAAAGATGTGTTCAGCAGAAGCATCTCTAGTTCCAAGCAGAATGGCAGTGATCTCCGTGTTGAGGAATCAGTCTTCTAGTCTTGTCTTCTCCACAAAAGAGTCGAGTTGTGTTGTCAGCATCTGCATTTGCATTTGATCATATATCATATGCATAATTCATATACATATGCATATCATGAGTGTTTCATCCTCATTTGCATTTCTCCCGAGGTCGTGTCGTTATCCACGTCTTACCTTACCAGAACGTTACTTGTCATTTTCATTCATTGTCATTCCTGAATGTTATCGTTTCCTTGAGCATCTAGTCCTATTGTTAGATGTTTATCTTCTTTCATTCCAGTGCTATTCCTGGATCTTTATATTCTTTCACTCCAGTGCCATTCCTGGGTGTCTATCTTTTTGGATCTCCAGTGCCATTCCTGGATATCTTGTTCCTCTTGTTTCTCCCAGTGATATTCCTGGAAGTTTTGCCTCTCTTTTTGTAATCCTCATCAAATTTACTTGGATATATTTCAGTGCCATTCCTGAAAGTCTTTTTGTCCATTCAGTGCCATTCCTGGATGAGTTTTCTCCTTTGCATTCAGTGTCATTCCTGGATGTCTTTCTCACTATCATTCTATGTAATTCCTGAATATAGTAATTTGCCTTTACTTTCAGTGCCATTCCTGAAAGTTCACAGTCATTTAAGGTTGTCTTGGATACTGTGATCCCTTTTATCCAATGCTTTCTTGGATCTCAACCTTTCTCACGTTTATCTGATGCTTTCTCAGATGTCGTGATTGTACCTTTCATTCAAAGCTATTATTGAATGCCTGGTGTCCTTTTGTCCAATGCTTTTTTGGATCCTTACTTTATTCACATTCATCTAAAGCCATTATTATATATTGTGATTATACCTTTCATTCAAAGCCATTATTGGATGTCTGGTTTCTTTACCTTGTTCACTTTCATCTGAAGCCATTATCAGATATTGTGATCTATACCTTTCATTCAAAGCCAGTATTGGATGTCCGATTTCTCTACCATCTGATGCCTATCCAGATGTGTCTCTCTTTCTGATGTTTTTCTGATCGAGTCTTTGTTCACTTTATCTAAAGCCGTTATTAGATATTGTGATCTGTACCTTTCATTCAAAGTCATTATTGGGTGTCTGGTTTCTCTACCATCTGATGCCTTTTCAGATGTGTCTCTCTTTCTGATGTTTTTTCATATCGAGTCTTTGTTCACTTTTTATCTAAAACCATTATTAGATATTGTGAGTTATGCCTTTCATTCAAAGCCATTATTGGGTGTCTGGTTTCTCTACCATCTGATGCCTTTCCAGATGTGTCTCTCTTTCTGATGTTTTTGCAGATCGAGTCTTTGTTTACTTTTTATCTAAAGCCATTATTAGATATTGTGAGTTACGCCTTTCATTCAAAGCCATTATTGGATGTCTGGTTTCTCTACCATCCGATGCCTTTCCGGATGTGTCTCTCTTTCTGATATTTTACCAGATCGAGTCTTTGTTCACTTTTATCTAAAGCCATTATTAGATATTGTGATTTGTACCTGTCATTCAAAGCCATTATTGGATGTCCGGTTTCTCTACCATCTGATGCCTATCCAGATGTGTCTCTCTTTCTGATATTTTACCAGATCGAGTCTTTGTTTACTTTTATCTAAAGCCATTATTAGATATTGTGATTGTACCTTTCATTCAAAGCCATTATTGGATGACTGGTTTCTTTGCATTCAATGTCATTCTTGAATGTAGTCTCTGTTCACTTTCATCTAAATCCATTATTAGATATTGTGACTTGTACCTTTCATTCAAAGCCATTATTGGATATCTGATTTCTATTGCCATCTGATGTTTTTCTGGATGCGCTTTCTTTGTCTTTTTTGGCTTTTCTTGAAGATCCCGTTTGAACTCTTCAGTATGAGAAAATCCCAGAAAATCTTTTGTTGATGTCTATTCTTTTCAAATTGATCCCCAGTGGAGATCATGTCTTCTTTCTGGTTCCGTGCCCAGTAAAGAGTGTACTTTCATTTCTCCAGTGTCGTCCGGTCACCTATAAACCCATCGTCCATCTCCTTGGACTTTTCCCTAATAGAGAGCACCTCTCTGGCTCCCTTCCCCAGTGAGGACCTGTAGGATTTCCTCTTTATTTTTCTATCCCCAGTGTTTCCTCAGAGTCTCCCAGTGAGTCTTGTTTTTTGTTGGTCAGCCTGTATCCCCAGTGAATTTTCCTTGTGGATATTAACCTTCATCCTTCCCCAGTAAAGCTCACCTGTGTTTGGTAGCTCTTTATTCTTTGGTGTCTTGTTTGTCTGCACTTTTGCACAATCATGACATCATAATCATCATACTAGAAGTTCATGGCATGTCAGCATTTGCATGTTTGTGGCTTGTCCATAGCATCCGCATTCCATCTAAGGGCAAAATTTTCGGTTTGCTATATTTAAATACCTTTCACCTTAATGTCCCGAGGACTTCCATCCCTCGTGCCATCCGGTAAAGCTATTCAAATAGGGGCAACTGTTGTACCCCAAATTTTACCCCTTAAATGTCATAATATCTTGCATAGACATTCATGATCATTCACATATGCATTGTTTAACTAATCCGATTTACCAGGTTTTGTTTGTTTTGTTTCATTTATGAATCAGGGTTTATTTCAAGAGGTCAGGCAGGGTTTTCAGATCAGTTATGCATGCAGTATTGATAGAAGTTCATCTGGTTGTGAGTTGTATTGGTCAGATTATCAGAATATGCCAAATTATCAATGTTTCATGATCGAGGATCGTCAAGATTCAATTAAGGCGATTTATTCTGATTAATCTCAAGGCATGGTCAGGACGTGTCATGTTGATTGCTTTGGTTCACCAACGCTCAAAAGACCATTTGTTTAGGGCCCGTTTACTTTCGTTTTGGTTCAAGATCAACATAGAGGATTCAAAGTTTCTACACATTCCTGGTGGTTCATTTCTTGAATTGATTTATGGTCTAGTTGAAATTCGAAGTTTCAAAGTTCAAGATTCGAAATTCTAAATTCATGATAAAGCTTTAATTTCCACATCTAAGATTCTAAGTCTCGATCAAAATCAAGTCTCCTCTCATGGCCATTTGTCATTTTCTATCTAATTTCAATTCATGTTCAATTTTAAGTGAAATCTTCATTTTAATCCATTTTCAAATTCATTTCAATTTCCAATTTAAGTTTCAATTTTATTTGTCATTCAATTCAAGTTATTTCTTTTCAATTCCATTTCAAGTCTCAACCAATTTCAAAATTTCCCAATTCAAGTCAATTTCCATTTTAATTCAATTTCCAAATTCAAGTGTCAATTTCTTCCTAATTCAAATTAATGCTCAAATTCCAAATTTTAATCAAGTTCAAATTCCACGGTCAAAATTCAAACACATTACATGTTCAAGTTTCAAATACATTTCAAGGCCATTCAAAAAGGAGATCTTCATCAGTAACATCACAAGTTTTCAAGAAAAATGAAGGCACTGTTTTTATATGCTACTAATGCTTGAATTTGTTTACAACCAGAAGTTTGAACCATGACCAATTGTTAATAAGCTGTACTTCAAGTATTCACCAAAATTTCACTTGAAACAAGGACTTGTTATAGAACACAACATGACCCCACAATTTTCACTATCACCTCTGCTGCCACAAGCCAAACCGGCTGCGATTGATTTTTGTACACAAAAACCTGCTGCAGCCACTCTACACAAAAGCCTACAAGACCTGTTGTAGCACATATATCAGACAAGGAAGTACATGGACATGTACTGAAAAACTTCCTCAAGAAGTTTTGAAAATTGAATTTAAAAAGGAAAAAGAAAACAGAAACGTGGGGGACGCTGTTTCCAATCCTCTGCCACTCTCTCCAAACTTGGGACTCTTCTTTTTCTTTCTTTCGGGTACCCGCTGAACAACAACAAACCATAAACTCCATTCATCCTTCTCCAAATTCCGGGGAACCTCTCATTTTTCTTCTCTACACACACAATAACACTCCAAAAAGAACCCAACCGCACTGCAATATCACCACTGTTGCTACCACCCCTTAACACCTCTGTTCAAACAATACCCATCATCCAAGTTTCTCTTCACACATGCACCAATAAAACCTCAAACCTTTGAACACTACTTCCTCCAAAAACCTCCATCTAAAACCCTTCCCAACACCCCTTTTAATCCAGAAAACTCAACCTTCACAGCCTCACAATAATAACATGTCCTCTAAATTTCTCTTTCATAACCCTCCATCTTCCTCTTCCATTTCCAACAAACTCACAAACCCAGAAATCCAAAACAAAGAAAGGAATAGAAGGAGGAGATGAACCTAAATGAACGCACAAACCTGGTCAAGATGTGAAGAAATTCAGGTTGAGAGACGCGAGGAGGGTCGGGTGGATTGAAGCCGCTGCGTTGTTTTCTCTTGATCGCACGGTTACCCTTTGTGTTTTTGTCATCATCTGGCGTTGGTTTTATTTTGAAAGAAATAAGGGTAAGCTGGTGCTTTTGATCTGAACGAATTGTCGGTGACTGAAAACCATTCATGATTGTGCGCAGGGAATCATTGGATTTATCTTTGTTTCACCAAATTTGGTTCTAAGATATTGACCTAGTATAATCTTTTAAAGCTGACTAGTTTGGGTTTGTTAATGGACTCGGTGGCCCATGAGGTTTTATCATCACCATTTATTTTTTTTTCTTTCATGCGCCTGTGACTCACTTTGATGAGTTTGTTCCCACCTGAGCCACACCTTGTTACGTGTGGAGGTGATGGGCCTTGAAGCCCACGTGATCCTCCTTTGGCCTATGAAGGTTATTATTTTATTCTATAAAAATGGTCATCACAATTTATTTAATTGTTACTATGATTTTGGTCAATTCCTTTTTAAAAAAAAAAGAAAGGTTTTTTTGTTTTTTTCTTTTTCAATTAATTTCACTTTCTATTTAGTTTTTATAATTTTTGAGGCCTATGACATTAAAAATTCTTGATTTTATTGATTTATCTCAAGTTACTAAATATCTTGATTTATATGAGGCCGTTTTCTTTTTGTTGGTCAAGGAAAGTCTAATCAAGAGGTTTTCGATTTATCAATCTAAATCTTTATTTAGATGAGACCGACTTTAGTTTCGTTTCGATCCCATTTTTCTTTATTTTTGTGCCAATGACATAGAAAAAATCTTAACTTTGTTGGTTAGTTCAAACCAATAAGTTTTGATTAGTATGAGGCCATATTTTTCTTTTCTGGTTGGTCAATGAAAGTTAAATATCAAGATTATCGATTTACCGATTTAAATCTTGATTAAAACGAGACTAATTTTGTTTCTCATTTCAATTCCATTTTCATCTTTTGAGCCGATGATATCACAAAAATCATGACTTGGTTAATTTATTCAAAATCACTAAAGTCTTGATAAATATGAGGCCATTCTATTTTTTTTAGTTTGTTGGTCAATGAAAGTCAAACATCAAGGTTATCAATTTATCGATTCAAACCTCGATTAAGACGAGACCAACTTTATCTTCATTTGGCATTTTCTTATATCTTCTTTTATTTTGATAGATGAAGTCTTTCTATTCACGAATGTTGTTTATCGAAGCGATTAATCTTCATTATTTCAAATCTGTAGTGAGTGATCATCGAGATCTCTTTCTATACTTTGGGATCGTGTTAGGTTACCTTCGTTTAATCAACGAAAGTTTATGATTAAGACGAGATCTCCACCTTTTCTTTTCGTGTGACACGATTTCTTTGGAGAATGATCCTCAATATCACTTCTCCATCGTGTTTTGGCACAAAGATCGAATTGTGCATCCTCCTATAGTATGGTCTTCACCATAGATTGTGCTACGACGGTTTAGCACTACATTGGACCCGATTCATCGATCCAATAAATTAATCATTAACCACTGACTTTACTTTCAGTCAACATATCTTGATTTATTTTTGTTCATATTATCTTGATTATATTATTGTTCATATTGTTCATATATATCATATCCATACTTGTTTATCTTCCCTTTATTCCAAAGGAAAGTCTCTCTATTGACCGTAAGGTCATAGATACTTCATTCCCTTTTAACCTAACCTTCTCAAGAGATAGCCAGGAATCTCTTGTAACCCTTTTCTTTAGTCTTCACAAGAGATAGCCATTAATCTCTTCTCCTTCACGACGGTCTAACCCTTCACAATCCTTTCATAAGAGATATCCATTAATCTCTTTCTCTTCAACAATCAATCTTTACAAGCTTTGCTTTCAAGCTTCTCACCCTGTTTTCCCTTGGAACCTTGACCACAGTCAAGAGTACCTCACCCCCTTTGAGGGGAACTACGGACGCTCTGATTTCTCAAGTTCATTTTGAGAATACGTATGCATAGGATTGCGACGATCCTAGCGAGCTACCTTTTTATTTTTCCACCTTTTTCTTTTTCCACCTTTTTACCTTTACATCCGATGCCTTCTCGGATTCCATCCTTTTTTACCTTTACATCCGATGCCTTCTCGGATTCCACATTTTCTTTTACACCATTTTACCCCGTATTATGGTGAACTACGGTTGCTCTGATTCTTTAGTCAGATACGTAGGCACAAGATGCGACGTCTTGGCGAGCATACTTAGTGTATATACCCCTAGGTCTTTCTTTACCTTAGCATTTCCCTTAACAAGCAAATTTTAGCATAACACAAACAAACAAGAGGTTCCCGTAGAGTACTATGGATACTTAGGGTGCTAATACCTTCCCTTTGTATAACCAACCCCTGAACCTAGATTCTCTTATTAGGGTTTTCGTTCTTTACCCTTTCCTTTGGATAAATCAACGAAAGTTTGTGATTAAGACGAGATCTCCACCTTTTCTTTTCGTGTGACACGATTTCTTTGGAGAATGATCCTCAATATCATTTCTCCATCGTGTTTTGGCACAAAGATCGAATTGTGCATCCTCCTATAGTATGGTCTTCACCATAGATCGTGCTACGACGGTTTAGCACTACATTGGACCCGATTCATCGATCCAATAAATTAATCATTAACCACTGACTTTACTTTCAGTCAACATATCTTGCTTTATTTTTGTTCATATTATCTTGATTATATTATTGTTCATATTGTTCATATATATCATATCCATACTTGTTCATATTCCCTTTATTCCAAAGGAAAGGCTCTCTATTGACCGTAAGGTCATAGATACTTCATTCCCTTTTAACCTAACCTTCTCAAGAGATAGCCATGAATCTCTTGTAACCCTTTTCTTTAATCTTCACAAGAGATGGCCATTAATCTCTTCTCCTTCACGACGGTCTAACCCTTCACAATCCTTTCATAAGAGATAGCCATTAATCTCTTTCTCTTCAACAATCAATCTTTACAAGCTTCTCACCCTATTTTCCCTTGGAACCTTGACCACAGTCAAGAGTACCTCACCCCCTTTGAGGGGAACTACGGACGCTCTGATTTCTCAAGTTCATTTTGAGAATACGTATGCATAGGATTGCGACGATCCTAGCGAGCTACCTTTTTATTTTTCTACCTTTTTGTTTTTCTACCTTTTTATTTTTCCACCTTTTTCTTTTTCCACCTTTTTACCTTTACATCTGATGCCTTCTCGGATTCCATCCTTTTTTACCTTTACATCCGATGCCTTCTCGGATTCCACATTTTCTTTTACACCATTTTACCCCGTATTGTGGTGAACTACGGTTGCTCTGATTCTTTAGTCAGATAGGTAGGCACAAGATGCGACGTCTTGGCGAGCATACTTAGTGTATATACCCCTAGGTCTTTCTTTACCTTAGCACTTCCCTTAACAAGCAAACTTTAGCATAACACAAACAAACAAGAGGTTCCCGTAGAGTACTATGGATACTTAGGGTGCTAATACCTTCCCTTTGTATAACCAACCCCTGAACCTAGATTCTCTTATTAGGGTTTTCGTTCTTTACCATTTCCTTTGGATAAATCAAAGCTCGGTGGTGAATTTCATGATTTGTGATTCAAGTTAATTAATAGTTTGATATCCGATTCTCACCGCAACAATGGGTCAATTGAAAGATGATATTGGATGTTAGTATGACTTTCAATATTAGATATTGTATATAGAGTAATGGTTTTGCAGGGTTGTTGTTGAGAGTGTAGGTCTAGGAGTGACTGAGTTCAAAGAAGGGGATCATGCATGTTATGCAAGCCGTGCAAATCAGGAAAAAGTAATATTTGTCAAGTTTTGGGATTAGAAAGAAAGGGTTTAATTCATAGTGATCAAAAGACAAGATTCTCAATAAAAGGTAAGCCTGTTAATCATTATTCTGGTGTTTCAAGTTTTAGTGAATATACAGTTGTCCATTCTGGATCTGCAATGAAAGTTAGTCCTCATGTTATGTACCTCTGGACAAAATATGCTTTCTTGAATATTTTTCGGGTGTGATAATGGTGGTTATATGTGCACTTCTTGAATATGATTTGATGAAATCATATTTTAATAATAATTCCATTATCGGTTCTAATATTTATACACTGTCTTGTATAGCTAGCAAATATTTGAAGCAGAGATAGGAGCAGTTAAAGACTTTAAGGAATGAATTTTATTGCAAGCCGAATATAAAACAAATTCCTATTGAAAATCCCTTTTGTTCATATCTGTAAGTTCCGTATGCATGAAACATAATTGACATTATTTTTAGGAATATTTTGCTTTATATTTCTCAAGATCTTTTTACAGAAAGGGAAGAGTTAAAAACAATAGTATACTGTATTTTTTGCCATTTGGGATGTCTTTAGTATTAAAGTTACTACTAGCTAGTACTATTTTTCTTTTGGTTCTCACTATTATTTAGTTCAGCTAGTTGCAGCTATTGATTTTTTCTTTCCCTTTTATGGTTTGTTATGAAAAGAGAAACAACTTAAATAAAATAAAATAAAAAAAAGAGAAACAACCTAATTTATGAATTTATAAGTTTAGTCTATTTGTCAATGTAGGAACAAGTATTATGGTCCCGTCTTGGATCATGCTGTCACACTCCTAGACGCGATAGAAGCTTTGCTTTGAAATATGTCTTTGACAAAATCTCTTCTTGAATTTATAAGTATTTGGATAATAGTTGTTGGGTGATAATATGAAAACAACAATGCTATCGAAACATATTCATGATCTTCCATTATGATGAAAATATGATTACATTGTTTTGATTACAAGTAACTATCACACAATAATTTCATCTAATGAAGTAGACACTAAACTGCTAACACAATACAAGATCTCACAAGATTTTGATCCAATAACCTCGCTATCCACAATAACCTGTTCCAAGTATTCGTATGTGGCAATCCACCTGATCCCACCGATTTCTTATCTGAGCGATTGCCCTTAACTAAGTGTATATTGGACACCTCTCAACTTTGTCTTCTAGCAATCTTTCTCCAACGCCACCAAAGAAGGATAACTTCCAACTCCGCCTTATGGACTGTTGATACTTGATTCTGCCAAAGTCTTCCTTGGAGTATAGTGGAAACTTTTATCCTATTAGATAACTTCTCAATCCCAAACTGCACTCAAGAAACGATACCCTGATGTACCACTAGTCTCCCTTTTCGCTTAATCTTTAGAGGAGAGTCCTTAAACAAGGAAAGAAACTAAGGATGAAAATGGTGAACAGTGCCAGATAATCTCAATAACATCTGACATTACAAGTGATTAGTCAAGTAATTCAGTTTTGATGAGAGATGAACACACACATAAGGTTCAAATAAGTTTCTAGATAATTGGGTCTTGGTTCTTGAAAGTTATCAAGAGCTATGTCAAATCATCAACAAGATCTGAACAACTCATTCTCAAAAACACCCAAAAACAACAACTCAAATTGCACAATCAAGATGCAAACAGATAAAGAATTGACATGAGTTCAATATCAAATATTGATGTTTGGTGAATAAGAGAGAGGAATGATGTAAAGATGGACACAATAAGATAAGAGGACAAAAATCACTATTTTTTGTCTCTATGAAAAATTATAGATTTCCCACACATTTTGTAATCAAAAGAAACAAACATTTAAATGAGTGATGGAAATTGGGTTTTTATGGTTTGATTCGATTCAAGAAGAAAAATTGATTTGAATCAATCTGGACAGAACCAAAAGGGGGTTGTTTTTAATACACGCGATTCGAATCATTATTTATAATTGATCTGAATCAAATGGGGTTCTGATTCGAATCATGTTCAAATTTTGATCCGAATCAAATGGTCCAGAATGTAATCTCAATTTTCAACAAGTGAATAATTCAAATCAGATATTACACATGATCCAAAACAATTACCAAAAGCATTAAAATTGAGATGTTTTAACTTGTGATTCAAGCTACTCATGTGGAAATGACAAAGCAATAACTTTCATAGGCTCAAAAAGGAAATAACTAACAAGGATCAACAGATTCAATATGAAATGTAAAGGGTTCACAGTTGTCATACCCCAAATTTTGACCACAAGATTTCCCATCATTGTGTAAATCATCACCACAATATGGATGTACCTTCATTGCCTCATCAATTTCTCAAGGATTGTTGAGCACTCACCTCAACCAAGAATTAGGGTTTTGAGCCCCCTCAGAGCACTCAGACAAAGGATCAATCAAGAATGAACATGATCCTCAACTTGTCAAGTCTCTCAAACACCCATAAAGGATCAAGAGGTCTCCCACATCAAGAATCAAGCACAAGGTTGCAACCTTTCAAGTGGATAAAGCCTCAAGATCGCCAATGTCACCAAATTAGGGTTTTGGTCGACTAAGGCCTCCAGAAGAAAATTTTCATCTGGGCATGAGCCAATACTTCAAAACATGATTCAAGAAGTTCAAAGGGACCTTATGAGTCCAATCATCAAGTCAAAATTGTGAGCAAGCCTTTAAGTTTTTGTATGATTGCAAATTGTGTGATATGCATTGATTGCAAATTAGTTTGTACATACATATGATTTCATACCTACTATGATTTAAAAGACAATGCAAATTGATTCATATCATCATTGTAATCATAAAAACGTTTTTCCCTATGTATGCATCGATTCATACGTGTCTTGTATCGACACATACCTTTGATAAACTCACAAAAAAAAACCGTTTTGCTTCAGTATGTATCGATTCATACGACACTTGTATCGATACATGATCCTTTGTAACTAGGGTATGTATCGACGCATACGCATCATGTATCGATGCATGATTTATTTCACATTCTGAAATAATTTTGCTTCAGTATGTATCAATTCATACGATACTTGTGTCGATTCAAAATGGCCTCAAAGGGACCTTGTGTCGACCTTATGAGTCTTATCCGAAAAATGTCGGAAAAGGTATTTCTTTTGATGACACAGGTATATCTACAGAAGACATACTCAAAGAAGTTGTTTCGGAAACTGATCAGTCCAAAATAGAAGACAATGAGGAGGAGGAAGATACCAGTCATGTAAAAGATAAGGAAGAAGGACAAACTGAAGTGAATGTCCTTCCACCAACTTGGAGATCTTCAAAAGATCATCCTATTGACAACATCTTGGGAGACATTTCAAAGGGAGTCATGACTCGTTCTAGGATAAGTAATTTCTGCTCTCACTTCGCTTTTGTTTCACAAGTAGAACCTAAAAATGCCAAAGAGGCCTTGATTGATGAATTTTGGCTAATGGCCATGCAAGAAGAGCTTAATCAATTTAAAAGAAATGACGTTTAGGAACTTGTTCCTCGTCCGCGAGATCATCATATCATAGGTACTAAATGGGTTTTTAGAAATAAGCTTGATGAAAACGGAGTGATAACTAGGAATAAGGCACGTTTAGTGGCACAAGGGTATAACCAAGAGGAGGGCATAGACTATGAGGAAACTTATGCTCCAGTTGCTCGCCTCGAAGCTATACGTCTCTTGCTTGCTTATGCGTGTTCTAGAGATTTTAAGCTTTACCAAATGGACGTAAAGAGTGCGTTTCTAAATGGTGTCCTAAATGAAGAGGTATACGTCTCACAACCTCCTGGTTTTGAGAATGCTGAATATCCAGATTATGTTTATAAATTAAAACGAGCTTTGTACGGTCTTAAGCAAGCCCCTCGGGTTTGGTATGAAAGACTTAGCAAATTTCTACTTGATCATGGATATTCAAGAGGTAAAGTGGATACCACCCTCTTCATTAAACACAAGGGAAAACACATTCTTTTAGTTCAAGTTTATGTAGACGATATAATTTTTGGTTCAACTAACATACACTTGGTCGAAGAGTTTTCAAAAGTTATGCAGGGTGAATTTGAAATGAGTCTTATGGGGGAGCTTAATTTCTTCCTCGGTCTCCAAATAAAGCAGCTTGATGAGGGTACATCTGTGAGTCAAACAAAATACTGCAGAGAGCTGCTCAAGCGCTTTGAATTGAACGACTCAAAATCAATAGACACACCTATGCCTACCAACGGAAATCTAGATAAAGATGAACACGGTAAGAGTGTAGATGTCAAACAGTATAGAGGTATGATTGGGTCTCTCTTGTATCTTACTGCGTCTAGACCTGACATCATGTTTAGTGTCTGCATGTGTGCACGATATCAATCGAATCCTAAAGAGTCACACTTGAAAGCTGTCAAGCGCATATTTAGATATCTTCATGGAACATCTAAGTATGGGCTCTGGTATTCAAAAGGAAGCGATTGTAGCTTAGTAGGTTACTCCGATTCTGATTTTGCTGGCTGCAAATCAGATAGGAAAAGTACTAGTGGTACATGTCACTTATTTTCAAACTCTTTGGTCAGTTGGCATAGCAAGAAACAGGTGTCTGTCGCATTGTCAACTGCTGAGGCTGAGTACGTTGCAGCCGGTAGCTGTTGCGCTCAGATCTTGTGGCTGAAGCAACAACTACAAGATTTCGATATTCAACTCAAACGCATTCCAATAAAGTGTGACAACACCAGTGCTATAAATCTTACTAAGAATCCTGTTTTACACTCACGCACTAAACACATAGAGATTAGGCATCACTTTCTTCGCGATCATGTTGAAAAAGAGGACGTTGTATTTGAGCATGTTGATACTAAAAACCAACTTGCTGACATTTTTACTAAACCATTAGCAACGGAACCGTTCTTCAATATTCGTCGTGAATTAGGGATTTTAGATCTCTCCTCATCGATGTCTTAAGCATGTTGGTCCTTATTTATATATATCTCACTTTGGCTGTTAAGCTTTGTTTTTAGACATCACTCAGACTCCATAAGGTTTCATCAACAGAGGTAATATCATTCCTTTCTAAAATCTCTTTGGAACTTTGTGATTAGTGTATGGTAGAACAAATTCGTTAAGATCGTTTATATGTATTTCATTGCATATGTTGTTTGAACATTAACGTTTGATTCATGAATTGTACTTGAGCATCATTATCATGACATCATCTATACTGCATTGACTCAAGAGCTGTTCACAGGTTTCTAACTCAACAGGTAGTCACAAATCAATTAAAACATGTTTTAGCATCAAGTATGTATCGATACAACAAGAACATGTGTCGACACATTAGAGTTTTCGATCGATACATTCGTGATATGTGTCGATTCATGTCTTTTCATTTTCAATTTTTTAAAACTTGTTTCAGTATGTGTCGATGCATCCGTGCTTTGTGTCGACACATATGACACTTTCAAAAACAAAAATTTCGCGATATGAATCGATCCATACCCTTTGTATCGATACATACTGTTTCTTTTACAATAAATGCATGTTTAAATCAGTTGTGGATCGACACATCAGCTAATTTTAAAGGGATAATTCACTCTAACCTCTCTTCTCCTCTCATACCCACACGGCTAACCCTAACCTTCTCAAACATCTTCATCTCCAAAACCCTAATTCACATCTTAACCCCTCTACAATTCATCACCATGCCTCCCAGAATTATACCGGCTAGACAAAGAGGAAAAGGAAAGGAACCCATTGGGACGTCTGGTCAGTCTCCACAACCTCCAGAAATCCCTCCCAGTGCTCTCACTCTTCTTCATCCTGCCATCGCTGAGGTGTTTGAGACCTCTTTCAAGACAAGGTTAGTTATGAAACCTCATGTCTTTGATAAAACTGATGCATCTGCCCTCCATCTCAACGATGTCGTTGATTTATTGAAGGCACAAACCCTTGGTACATTTTTGGCCATAAATGATGCCTATCATGAGGATTTTATTCGTATATTTTATGCTGGTCTGCAAACTGGTAGAGGCTATATGTTCAGATGCTCAATTGGCACCAAAACTTACACTTTTGAAGCCACTGATTGGGAGAAAGTGTTTCAAATTTCGCTTGGGGTGCCTGGACTGAAAAAATGGCATGACCAAAGTTATGATACGGAGTTTAAAATAAGGGACTATGTTGCATCTATTTCCAAATTGGATAGACCTCTCGGAGAGGATGAACCCATCACTTCTGGTATGATTACAAGCATACCTAGAATACTTCACTGGATTGTCTCGCACATCTTGCGTCCAAAGTCTGGTGGTCATTCTAGATTGGATCGATCAGACATTCATCTTGTGTACCTTCTTCACAAAAAGGTCCCACTTAATTGGCCAAACTACTTTGTGAAACGCATGTTTCTTATGCGTAACAGTATGAAGAATATCACACTTGGATATGCTGCCCAAATTATGCGAATCATCAAATACTGGAATGTAACCATCCCTTTAGTACCCCTTACATCTTCCTCTTCCGCCCAAGAGTTCAACACTGCTACTTTATCTCATATGGGATACCGGTGGGACAGGGAGCGTCAATGTTTTTATTTTCTGGACAGAGGATCCAAAACAAGGGTGTACAATTTTGATGTGCCATCTGAACAAGTGTTTGTGCCTGAAGACCAACTGGATGAAGAAATGCATGAGGCCAATGACGAGAATCAGCCTGAAGCAGATGCTAATGCTGGCTGGGGTGATTGGGTGCCACAAAGGTGGTCTCCAACAAATTATGAACCATGTCCACGTGTTCCTCCGTTCTCTGGCGCTGCCTCCTCTTCAACTGCCCCTGAGTACTTGACTCAAATGTTTCAGCAAATGGAGCTTGCAAATCAAGCCCGTCATGAACAGGCGCTTGCTTGGCATGTGCAGCAAAATGAGTGGCATAAAGAGCATCGTGAGTGGCATGATGAACACACAAGGATGTATCATAATCAGCATGCTTGGCACACGGAATTGGTTAAATGGCATCAAGTCTTTTACAATGAAATGTCTGGTTTTATGGACGATTGTCGTGCACATCCTGGTATCATGGACAGATTCAGAAGTGTTGAAGTTCAGAACCGGTTCCGGCGATACAATTTCATGGGCCATAATCCTGATGAGATGCCTCCTCCGCCGCCTCCACCAAGCTTCAGAGATCCTGATAGAGAGGATGAGGAGTCCTGTGGAGGCCATAACCCTTTTTAGGCTAGCATCATGTCATTTCATTACATTTCATTTCATCATCATGTTGTTTGAGTTTCCTTGCTACATTGTTCAAACTTAATTTGTTTTGGTTCTGCTTATGTAAACTCCAAGTACTTTCTTAAAATTTTAATGCTTATTTCTTTTAGTTCTGTTTACTTGTGTTAGTCTTTCCCTGTCTTATCATTCTCTGTGAATGATTCTGTTATGTTAAGCTTCATTCTTGGTGGTTGTGAGCTTCTATATCAATATTGCTGTCTATTGTTACATCAATTTTGCTGTCTAAGCTTTGGGACTATTTCACCAGACTGTCTATCTCTTCTTTTTGATGTTGACAAAGGGGGAGAAGAAAGACAACAAGATGTTGACAGCCATGCACAAACTCAGGGGGAGTGCTCTATCACATCTTGCAAATTTGCCATCATAAAAAAGGGGGAGTTTGTGAGCAAGCCTTTAAGTTTTTGTATGATTGCAAATTGTGTGATATGCATTGATTGCAAATTAGTTTGTACATACATATGATTTCATACCTACTATGATTTAAAAGACAATGCAAATTGATTCATATCATCATTGTAATCATAAAAACGTTTTTCCCTATGTATGCATCGATTCATACGTGTCTTGTATCGACACATACCTTTGATAAACTCACAAAAAAAATCGTTTTGCTTCAGTATGTATCGATTCATACGACACTTGTATCGATACATGATCCTTTGTAACTAGGGTATGTATCGACGCATACGCATCATGTATCGATGCATGATTTACTTCACATTCTGAAATAATTTTGCTTCAGTATGTATCGATTCATACGATACTTGTATCGACACATGTTCCTTTGTAATTGAGCTATGTATCGACGCATGTGCATCATGTATCGATGCATGATTTATTTTACATTCTGAAAATTAACAGGTACAGTATGCATCGATGCATACAACCATGTGTCGACTCATGCATGTGTTATACTCACTATGTATCGACGCATACGACTCTTGTATCGATACATAGAGCTATTTGTTGCTTTTAACCGTTTCTGTTTTCATATATAAGTGTCATGACAGTTCAGTTTGGACGCAAGAATTCTGGTCAGAGTGAAAAAGTGCAATCAAAGCAAAAGACAAGTTTGGTGTGCATGATTTTTCAAGAGCAGTGTTAGAAACCTGAAAGAGACTTTGTCTTCATCATCTTCTCAATCTCGTTAATTCAAGAACATCAACACATAATCATTTTTGTTCTTCGGATTAAGGGATCTTTGAGATAACGTTCAGTGGTACGATCATTGATCTAGCTGAGTTGAAGATACAAAGGGGGGTTCGAGGAAAAACCATTTGGTTTGTCCTTCAAGAACGGGTGTGTTCTTGAGGGTTTGTTAGTCACGATTGCAGAACAGATTCAGCCGCAGCGTAGGGTTTGGAAATCTGGAGATTTCGCAAACAGGTCGTGGAACCGGTGAATTGTCTGTATTTCTTGCAGGAAAATTCTTGATCAAGCTCAGATCAAGTGAAGGTTCATACAATAGGAAGATCTTGGGGTTTAGATTTCTGGATTTGTATTGTAACCTTGTAAAGAACGAATTCAGCATTATTGATATAACAGGTCTCAATTTCATTTTGAAATTGAGAGGGAGACGTACCCACACGCGAGGACGGAAGTGGGGAACTTCCTTACCAAATCTCTGCGTATCGTATTCTATCTTTATCTCTTTACGCTTTCAACAATTTTGTGATTCGTTTGGTGTGTTGCGTATTAAAGTTTCAAGATACAATAGTGGTACGAAAATCTTTGTCAAAATCACCATTATTGTTAATCGTTGAATGCATACACGCCAAGTGTTTGACAAAATTGTTTGCTGTGTTTTTGTTCATTGGAAACAGTCTTTGTATGATTAGTGCATTTGAGTCGATTCATATCTGGTGTTAATATATCTTTGTCATCCTAATAAATCCAGCATAAACTCGTGTGTCCGGTTTTCTAGTAGCTGTTTCAGAATAGACGGAAGTCGATTCGGGATCATAATTTTTCCGCTAACTTGAAAGACTCTGATAAACTTTTTTAAATCCTTGAGTTTCAAGGAGGTGATCTATTCACCCCCCCTCTCGATCACTAGCCACACCGTCTAACAAAAATGACCTCAAGGGATGCATTCATCAAAAATCAGGAATTACGGGTTTCTTGACCTAATTCACCCCTAAGTTGACTTTTGGAGCAAGACATGAGCCAAGACCTCAAGAAATGTTTTGAAAACCCCCAATATCTTATATTGATCCTCTTACAAGTTCAAATGAATATCAAGAACTTGATTCATAAGTAACACAAAGATGTAAATTCATCTGGACCACAAACTAGGGTTTCTGAGAAAAAAGTCAACTATGTCTTTGACTTTTAACCAAGACATGTTCCCAAACCTTGGGACATGATTCAAGACACTCCAAAACACCTATGGAATCCATCCATTAGGTTTGAATTAGGTCAAAGACTTGATTTCATAGAGGATCACAAAGTTTGGAATTCATCTGACAAAAAGTCAACTGTGCCAAAAAACCAAGTTTGACTTTTTGAATTTCTTGACAAACAAGGCCCCCATAAGTAAAAAACAATGTTAACTTATGGTTTGTACCACAATCCATCAAGAAAAATCAAGAAAAGTGAGGTTACTTGCAAAAGGGGCAACCTTAAGAAACTTAAAATTTTCTAAGTTATGGAAGAAAAGTGATTTGGTACCAACTTTGCAAGGTCATAACTTCCAAACCACAAGGCCTTTTTCTTCCATCCAAAGCTCAAATGAAATCTCTCATTACATACTTCAAAATTGTCAACTACAAGAGATCCAAATACTCATGGATTTTGAATTATAGATTGATCAAAATCACAAAAACATGAAAATGGACACTTTTCCAAAACTTAGTGAAATTTTAGATAGAATTTATCTTGAATTTTCACCAACTTTGAAGTCATTTTTCATTATGATCCAAGTTGATTCAAGACCAAAGTTGAACATCAAAGTTGAAGTATGTTATTAGGGCTTTCCAAAAAGTACAAGAAATCATCCTAACTCAACTTGAGTAGGGAGTTACAAGCCTTGAAACATGGCCAAAAAAACCTGATTTTTCAAGACAACATGAAAACCAAACTTGTGCCACACAATTTTGCCCTTCAAATCTTGTCACTTTGACAACTTTGTCATCTTCCAAAAACACAAAATATCTGATAACTAACTTGGTTCATGATCAAAGAGGCGAGGAATTCAATTTGGCATGTGAAAACCATCATGACATGAAGTTTGAAATTCAACTTTGGCAAGGTAACATCAATGCAATGCATTAAGGTGTCATGAACCAGATCATAACACTCTAAGCCAGTCAAGATTCTAGTCCAAACTCTGAGCATTCAAACCTGAAAAGTTAAATGGAGTTAAGATAAGAAGAGTTGACTTGGCACTTTTGATTAGCCAACTCAATGGCTACAAGTTACAGCCATGATCAGCCTCCAAACACTATTGCTTCAAAAACAAACTTCCTCTACTATAAATAGAGGTCATGCGTGTCTGATCAAATGTAATATCACATTATTTAAGTGCTCAATTGGATATCAGAAGAGATCAATTATTTTATTAAGAAGACATATTGATATTTGTTAGTTCAAGAGAGTATTTTAAGGTAACTCTAATAATTGATCAATTGGGTTGAGATGACAAAATATCAATTGGAGATATTTTACCCTGTTGGATTATATTATATAATAAGGTTATATATATATATATATATATACATATATAAGAAAAGAAAGAAAGAAAAGATAGTAAAGAAGAAGAAGAGGAAAGGAAAGGAAAGGAAAGGAAGAAAAGGAAAGAAGAGAAAGAAGAAGAACTTGGGAAGAAGAAGTTCATGGATCATCACTTCATCATCTTCTTCAAACTCCTCTTCGATTATCAGGTGGGTTCTAGTTAGACACTCTAAGTTCTAGAAATCTATGATTTTGGACTTAGGTTAGATTTGAGAGAAAATGATTAAACAGACAAATCAATGGAATTTAACGGATGAAATTCGATATAAATTGCGTAGTATAGTCGAACCGTGTATATGATCAATCGTTGATACTTGTTTTGAGGTTTAAAACTGATTGGGTATGGTAAGGGGGAGAATCGGGACCCTTGGAACCATGGAAAACGCAAGAAATAAATATTCTGGTTCTGATGCGATTCGCCAGGCGAATTAGGTCTCGCCACTGTTTCGCCAGGTGAAGTACTGGCGAAGGGGAATTCGCCAGGCGAAATCCATACTCGCCAGGCAAAAATGAGGAGGCAGAAGATGTTTTGGCTACTGGAACTTTTGGTTTTTCTAAAATGTGGATTCGCCACTGGTTCGCCGGGCGAAGTACTGGCGAATGGGGATTCGCCAGGTGAAATTCTTAACCGCCAGGCGAATCTGGCAGTTTTTCAATAATTTCCTTTTCTTTAAAAATTCTTAACTTTTGATCCGTAACTGGGATCGAGACGTTCTTGGTACCGTTAGAAAGCCACGACGACCCTCTACCCAATAAAAAGTGAAAATATTGAGTATGAGGTGAGATTAATTAATTAGTAGCATTTGAATGATAACAATGTTATGTGATATGTTGAAATCCATATCTTTTGGATCGTAAATCCGATCGAGGCATAATTATAGCCGATGTGAAGCTGTGGAAATATCCTACGGGATAGAAGTGAAAAGTATTGATTTTGATACCCGATTAAATGAATCAGAGGAAACCCGAAAGTGATGTTTTATGTGAAGAATCATTATATGTGATTCCATTGTGCAATTGTAATATGTTTTTGTATAACTTGTGATGAAATTATGATATGTAATTCAAATGTGCAGTTGTAATATGCTTTGCCTAATATCGTTGTTAAACATTATCAAGAGAATATGCATGCTTAAAATATGAATTAGGAAGAGTGAGGAAACTTTACCCCCAAAACAAATGGTATAGTTTAAGATAGTGGAACCTAGTAACGGCTAGGACATTGATGTATGACAGAATGACAACGCTAGTGCAAGAGAGGCCGAGGCATGTGTCCATTACCGAATGATATAGAAAGAATAAGACACTAGTATGGAACATGTGTAATTGTTATGTTTTATTGTTAAAGGCAAAAGAGGCCTAAAGGCATGAGAGGCTTAAAGGCTAATGTGGCCTTGTGATTGTCGAATACAATCACGTTGTGCATTTGATCACGTAATCGTAACCATCGCCCTTGAGAGGCATTCATGAGTCTCGAGCTCCTCTGAAATGCAGGCAGAATTACTTGGCAGGTTTGATTCCCGCGTATAGTACGAATGGAACCTAGGGTAGAGACTTGTGACGGTGTATGGGCCGTGTGAAGTGACGATTTAAGGTGATAATATGTCCCTTATTTCTGAATCCATTTCGTATGCCAAGTAACTACAAGGATCCAGGACTCAGGTCGATTTCTAGATGTAGAAGCAGACGTGCAAGAGGGATGCCTTGGTACGGTTATCGATTAGTGATAAACTTTTGAGTTAACGGACTCAATGACATGTTTCCATATAGTGTGAGAACCCTGTAAAGCCGAAAGAATCCATAAGATAGGGAACTCACTGAGATTTGAAGTATCTCACCCCACTATTGTTGATTATTTTCAGGAGGTATTTACAGGTTTGGTTTACAAGTGGAGCTATGCTTGGATGTTTCAAGAGAAGCTTAGTTGAGCTTATTCCGCTGTGTATTATTATTTTCTTGTACAATGAGGAATATTGTATAATGATCTTAGTTTTTATTGTTTTGGCTAGTTTCCATAACTTGTCCCATATGTTGTATTTATATTTATAAATTGACAAGTATGTGAATTACGCCATTAGGCACTTATGATGGTGTCAGTACCAAATAAAATGCTTGTATTGTATTATTCTAGGTATATATTATACAGGGCATTACATCAAACCACCCCAAAACATCTGAATTCATGTTTTCTTTCACTTCACTCTCAAAAACCAGATTTTCGCTTCTTCTTGAAGTAACATTCGAATTTTCAATTTGAGAGCAATTCAATCAAAACCAACTATGCCAACACCTCAAATACATCATATATGAGTGATCCATAACCTTAAAACACATCTGGAACATCAGAAGCACAAAGTCACCCCCATTTACTCAAGCTTTTTGGCCTATTTGCAGTTGAGGTGCCACAACAAGCTCCAGGTTGTTTCAATCCATTCAAAGCTTCCAAACACCTTGTATTAGGTCCATTGAAGCTGTCCAGATCATTACACAACATCTGTAACACCTCCAACATAGAATTCGAATTCTTCTTGCAAGAGGTAAGCCTGAACTCTCAAACTATATAATCCATGCATCATAAATGTGTTTTCAAGTTACAAACATGTTTCTGCACTTATGTAGAGTGATTCCCCTCAATCAATTGCTTTGTAGCTTTCGTGTATAAGATTTCATAGTGTTCTTGCAGAAATTAGGGTTCTTGAGTTCATCACTTGATTTCTCACTCTACACTTAATATAAATGCAATTAATTTATATGACTGAAATGCTTGTTCAAAAACACACAACTTTCATGTTTATAAATGTCATTTTCATTGAGTAATCAGAGAGATATGAGAGTTTTTGCAAAACGGTCATGGCGGGTAGTCGTGAGGTAGAAGACGACCGTTGGCGCCATATTTCAAATTTTTGAATTTTTAATTATTTTCTTAATTTATTTCAAAAATTAATTTCTCTCTCATTTTTTATCATTTTTTATTGGTTCTTTTTTTTAAAAAGTCACAAAAATGTTAAATTATTTTATTCTACAAAAAATTAAATTTAAATTATTTATTTAATATATCTTGAATTTTTATAAATAATTTTATTTTTATTGTTTTTTAACATTTTTAAATAAAATTCTCACCTTGATTTTTCAAAACCAATTGGATTTCAAGCTTTCATGTGATTAAACATGATTTTTCAAAATATTTTTCAAAGCTTACGACTTGTTTTTAAATATACTTGATATTTTATATTTAATTTCCTTTGAAAATTATATTTTTTTAATTAAAATTAGGGTTTCTCTTAATTTTAATTTTTTCAAACTTCTTTTCAATCACTTTTGGGCCTCTTTGTAGAGTGTAAGTCACATCCCTTTGTAAATAATTGATTTTAGGCCTCATTCATTGAATAAGTCCCGATACGATTTTAAAAATCTCAGCACGATCACCATTTTTAAAACAATTTTCATCTGTGTCTCTCCCTGAGTTGTAAGTCCTTTCTTTCTTCTTTTCAAACACTTCTGGGCCTCTTTGTAGAGTGTAATACCCATCACTTTTGTAAATACAATAATTTGGGCCTCAGTCATTGTATAAGTCCCTACGCGATTTTTGAAATAAACGGTGCGATAATTGTTTTTCATCTGGGCCTCTCCTTGAGTTATAAGCCCCAACTCTTGTATAAAAATAACTTTTGGGGCCTCTAAAAGAGTGTAAGACCCATTCCTTCTTAAATAATTTTGGGCCTCAGTCATTGTATAAGTCCATCTGTGGTTTTCAAAATCACAACGCGATCGTCGCCTTTTCAAATAAATCATCTAGGTCTCTCCTTGAGTATAAGCCCCATTTTTCTTTCTTCAAAACACTTTTGGGCCTCTAATAGAGTGTAAGACCCAACCCCTCTTTGTATAAAAACAATTTTTTTGAGCCTCTGGTGTAGTATAAGTCCCACAAAATCTTTCGGTATCCCAGTACGATCAATGTTTTCAAATAAATCATCTGGGACTCTCTTTAAGTTGTAAGCCCCAAACATTCTCAAACAACAACTTTCCTTTTTGATTCAAATTCAAAGATGCAAGTTTTCTCAAAACTTTCTTCAATTTCTTGAAACCCTAACCATACAGCTGTACTCAATAAATGCTTGGTCTTTCATCAGACTGAAAGTCCCAATATCTCTTCAATATATAAATGTTTATATATATATATATATATATATATATATATATGCTTGTACATGTTTGTCTAGAGTTTTCCCCAACAGTTAGGTCCACACTTAGGTCAAACCAGAGGTTACTCTTTCAACATAGTCACAACTAGTTCCCTCATAGGAAATTCCCTATATAGTCTTGCCTCCTCTTGGGCTTATACAATATGGAATAGAGAAAGACATTATTCCCGGTGAAACTTTTCTCAAGACTGTCAAAACTTAGAAATATATGTGTATAAGAAATTCATTTCCCCAGAGAGGACTAATTCCCGGTGAAACCTCTTTTGAATTTCTTCAAACCCTAGAACTGTTCAGCAAATAAAGGATTAATTCTCGGTGAAACCTTTCTTGAACTTTTCTTAGGCTTGGATCCACAGGCTTCCTAAAAGCATCCCCAGCCTCCTCTTGGGCTTAGTACAAGGACCCACAGGCTTCTTAGAAGTTCTCTAGCCTCCTCTTGGGCTTAATACAAGGACCCAAAGGCTTCCTAAAAGCATATGATAGAAATTAGTTATCTCTACTAGTTCAATCCTCAGGAAAGTCAAGAATTCCAAAACATCATATCATTTTAGGGTTGATCTTCATCCCTCAAACCAATAGCCTCCTCTTGGGCATCATACAAATATCTCTCTCTACACTAGAACATACCATTTCTTGAGAAACTTGGATAGTCTCAACCTCCTCTTGGGCTTCATACAAGTAGACTTGGAAAGTCTCATCTCCTCTTGGATCTCAAAGAGACCCTCAAGTTTCCTAAAATCATAGGAAAAACCCAGATCAGGCTACCACTACATTAGTCTCCAGCAGAGTTTAAAACCTCTATAGGTTTTCAAACTCACCTTTAAACCCCTTTGACCCCCAACAAGGTTTAAACATTCACCTTAAAAATCCTAGCCAGGGTCAATTTACTATCAACAAATCCTCAATGAAATCAGAGCCTCATGGCATCTGGTACTTCAACTCTTCCCTGATTCCCAGCAAGAGTAAAATCCTTTTGGATTCCCCAATACAATTTGGACCTGCTCTTGGATTTCAATAATCCTCAGCAAGAGATAGCTTCCTCTTAGGATTTATATAAGAATTTCCCCCAGTGGAGTCAGTCAGCCTCAATCTTGGGCTTTGTACAAGACAGATAAAACCTCCCCAGTGGAGTCAGTTTCTTTCAGCTTCAAACTTGGGCTTTGATCAAGGCACACAAAAATTAACATCCCCTCAGATGAGACCATAAGTCCCCTCTACAGGAGGATATTTCCTCTATACATCACATCTAAAAAAACAAAACCTTTTTCCAGATAATTGCTATAAGTGGCACACTTGTTGATTCAAAATCCAAGCTGGAGTCCTTCCTTTATCCTGGCTAAAATCATCTTTCATCTAACTGCTGTAAGTGGCAAGCCTCTGGATTCCATACATCCAAGCCAATATCCCTCTCTTAGCATGAAAGATTCATAAGGAAAAATGGCATTGCTCAATACTGAGTTAAAGTTTTTTCCTTCATGACAATACCCTTATACAGGAAATTATGGCATTGCTGGATTCTCATATCATAGTTAAAGTAATTCCCCTTATAATCAGTTTCTCCATAGTTGTGATGAATAGGTGAGATATTCTTCCTTTAGAGATGACAAATTCTCTTTCAGTCAACCTTTAGCTTCAATCTTGGGCTTTAAACAAGACACAAACACTCAGCTAGCTTCAATCTTGGGCTTTAAACAAGACACCAAACAAATTTCCTCCCATAGAATAGGAGGAACTACGATTGCTCTAATTTCCCAGATTTCTTTACGGGAATACGTAGGCATAAGATTGCGAAATCTTAGCGAGCACACAAATACAAAAACTTTAGGTCCAGTACTTCCCAAAAACAACAGAAAAAACTGAAAACCACAAAAACATTCTCTCAAACCTCCCAAAGGAGAAACTTTCCCGACCCATGACAGATAAACACAAGAAAGCATTTCAAAATATCAGAGAAACATGTAATTAAAGGCCTATGGATAACAATATATACATTGAGTGTTAATAGCTTCCCTTTGTATAACCTGACCCCGATCCCCAATCTCTTAGCATTTGTTAAAGAAAATATTTGCGTGCAAGGTTAGTTTTAGATATCTTCCCTTTCCTTTCCAACTTCATAGGATAAATAAGAAATTAGAAAGTAGTACCCAATTCCAACATTGGGGTAAGGTGGTCACGTCACCGACAAAAATCACACACTACAGAAAAATGGCGACTCTGTTTGGGATTTTAGAATTAGAGTTCCTAAGAGGTATATGCCTTGCTTTACATTTATTTTTCTTTTATCTTACTTGCTTTTTCATTTTTATATCTATATCATTTGTTGTCATAATACTTGATACCCGTGTTTAAATTACTGTTAACTGGGAATGCGATTGATACACATGTGGTAAGTCTGAGAGAACATTAAGATAAGTGGTGGCATATCCAGGAAACGCTTATAGGGAGTGAATCCCGACCAAGCTAACTTGGAAGTCGACCGAATCAGTTGAGGTGCCCATGTGGAAATATTAATGTTGAACGACCGTTGTCATGAAATCATTGTTTTTCCCAGTGCAGTACCCATGACACTGAGGATTTAGTAGACATTTAACCTTTAAACCATTAGGTAGTGCGGTGACTATCAGGAATAGTTGATACACGATACTACACTCAAAAGAGATTCATCCTAGGATATTACAGCTCGCTTGAGTGAATCAGCTTGCTGTTAATATCCCTAGGAGAGGTCAGTGATTTTGGGAACCTTTTAGAACCTGTTCTACAGGTACAAAAATTGACCTATTAGTACACACCTTTGGGGATGGGTAGATCCATGGCTCCATGCTCATGACGATGAACCCCTAATCCCATGTTTTCAAGTGTTTTTGTTTGCTGCATTCATTAAAAAACCCTTTTCAAACAAGAAAAAAAAATCTTTTTCCAAAAGAACTAAAACGATAATTGCAAATATCCGAGGTAGTGTTATGGATTTCGGTAGAAGAAAAACGCACAACTACGCCTTCAAGGCTCCAAAACTAGAAGACCTAAGGAAATTGGGAAGGATGATTACTAATCCCGAGGCTTTCAAAGCTAAGCACGGAGGACTGTTGCCTCTGTTAAAGGTTAACGTGGTTTAAGGGATCCTGTCTACACTGGTTCAGTTCTACGATCCGGTATACCACTGCTTCACTTTCCCGGATTACTAACTCACACCAACACTGGAAGATTACTCCCACCTGATTGATTTACCTATCACTGATCAAGCTCCATTTTCTGGACTGGAAAAAATTCCAAAAGATCAAACCATTGCAAGAGCAATCTCTTTGGAGGAGTCAGAAATCAGGACTCATATGCCCACTAAGGGAGGAATCCAGGGTTTACCGGCTAAATTCCTGATGGAGAAAGCCTTATAGTTTGCCAGTATAGGAAACATAACTGCTTTCGAAGATGTCTTTGTTCTGCTCATATATGGGTTATTCCTCTTTCCCAATATTGACAACTTCGTCAATACCAATGCTCTTAAGATATTCTTAATTGGAAACCCAGTACTAACCTTGCTCGCAGATGCTTTTCATTCTGTACACTTGAGAAATTTGTACAGTGGAGGGACGATCACATGTTGTGTACCATTACTCTACAAATGGTTCATTTCCCATTTGCCCAAGTCTGCTGCTTTTGGGGATCCCAAGAGTACTCTACGTTGGTCGCAGAGGATTATGTCTCTCACCAATTCAGGCATAGATTGGTACAACCGGATCTATGACAGAATAAAGATCATTGACAGATGTGGAAATTTCCCCAATGTACCCCTCATTGGTACTAAAGGAGGGATAAACTATCATCCGATTTTAGCTCGCCGTCAACTTGGATACCCGATGAAGAATATCCCACATAATGTTCATCTAGAAGGTCTTTTCTTCAAGGAAGAGAAAATGACATGGCACTAAAGAAAGAAATAGTGCATGCCTGGCAACATATTCACAGGAAAGGGAGAGAATCCCTGGGAAGACCAAGTTATTCTCTACAGAACCTTACCTCCACTGGGTACAAACAAGAGCCATCAAACTGAGGATGCCTTACCCTCGTCAATAAGTTTTTCCCTCAAAGGAATCTGTCCTTTATTTCATGTCTGATGCAGAAAAACTCCAGGTCGCTCTCAACAATGTCCAACGTGAGAAGAACTCTTGGAAGAACAAGTACCAGATCCTTAATTTGGAATGTACCAAGATTCAGGAACTGCTAAAGGAAAAGGGTGCTCTGATTGAGATATTAGATCAGCATGCTATGGAAAGTCAGGAGGAACGAAGGAATCTACTCACTCCTTTCACTTGGCAGAGAATTGTCGACCCAACAGCGACTGGAGGAGCCCAATCAAAGAAAAGAAAAGTTCATGAACCAGCATCTGAGTTTTTCTCAGAGAGAACTTAGGATCCATAGGCCTAATTTTCCCTTCTCGCACTTTGTAAAATACTGTACTTTTCCTTGTAAAATACTGCAATATTTCAAGTTCAATAAAAAGGGTCCCCTCCCACTGTGTGATATTTGCAATATATTTGTTAAAAGTTTCTTATGAAAACAAAAACTAAAAGTATAGCATTCTTTGCATATCATTCATCATTCTCACATAACACATTTTTGTCTTTGAGTCTCACGTATGTGTCACACTCTAGAGTCAAACTGTCTCATTCGTACAATACTCGGGCCAATCGACAAAAGAAAATGGACGATCTCGAGGAAGAGAACAGAGAGATGAGAGAACAAATTAATGCTCTGAAGGAGAGTTTGAAGAAACTCCACCACGACATGCAATCCCTGGCAGCAACCCAAAAGCAACAACATCAAAGGACTGTAATCTCGGAAGTTACATCCACACCCACATTTGAGACACATGATAATCATCCTCGGTACAACATGCCTAAAGGTCGTCCCTGGGGCATGCCTTTCAATTTTATACATGAAGGATACATCTCACCGGTCACTGAAGACCCAGAAGCCGTAGCGGGAACCGCCAGACCTAAAGGTTACAAACTTTAGGAAAATGAAGATGCAAGGGATACAACAGCAACTCCTGAAGGTTACAAACTTCAGGGCACTGAAGCGCTAAGAGTCAGCACTGTAATGTCTATACCACAATCAGTGGTACACGCTGTCCCGGAAGGACAGATTCTGAAAGCAATTTCAGGCGGAAACGAAGATGTATACGAATGGATGAATGAGTTCCAGGAACAATTCTTGGAAATGTATAAGGAAATGCATGCCATTCGCGGTCAAGACTTATTCGAAAAAGACGTCGCCGACCTTTGTTTGGTCCCTAATGTAAAGATACCGCACAAATTCAAGGTGCCTGACTTTGAAAAATACAAAGGTAACTCTTGCCTTCAAAGTCATTTGGTGATGAACGCTCGGAAAATGTCTACTCAGACAGAAAATAAACAGCTATTGATCCATTACTTCCAAGACAGTTTAACCGGTGCTGCACTAAAATGGTACATGGGTTTAAACCGCACCAAGATCAGTACTTTCAGAGATCTTGGGGCAACCTTCGTTCAACAGTATAAATACAACTTGGACATGGCACCAGATAGGGACCAAATCAGAGCAATGTTACAAAAGGATAAAGAAACCTTTAAGGAATATGCTCAGAGATGGCATGAAATCGCCGCCCAAATCTGTCCTCCTCTCGAGGAAAAGGAAATGACAAAGATCTTCCTGAAAACATTAAGCTTGTTTTATTACGATCGAATGGTTGCAAGTTCACCTAGTGACTTCCCTGAAATGGTGAACATGGGAGTACGCCTTGAAGAAGCTGTCCGAGAAGGACGATTGGTCAAAGATACAGAACTATCTAGCAGTACCAAAAGGTACGGTAGTGCTTTCCAAAAGAAGAAAGAGAAAAATATCAGTAATATCTCTCTGGGAAAACAAAGGCGAAGGTATCAACCGGTAGCAGCGGTAAATCCCGCTATCAACCCAGCGCCATCTCCAACTTATCAACCTCAGGTTGCTCAGCAGCAACCAAATCAACAACAGTATCAACAAAGGCAGCAACAGCCTTTCCAGCAGGCTCGTCGACAGTACAATAACATCAACGTACTACGCGACCTTCAGGGTTCGACCCTATACCGATGTTCACTACAAGAAAATTGGCATATTGCGACGGTTTTTTTGGCAGGTTACGACGGTTAAAACCGCCGTAATTTGCAACGTACGACGATTGTAGCACTGTCGCAGAAACGTGTGTCGCGAGGCCGTTTCGCGTCGGTTATCAAAACCGTCACGCAAACCGTCGTTATCTTTTGCGACGGGTAGTGAACTTACGTAATCTGCATATTACGACGGTTATTAACCGTCGTAAATTTCCATTTGATTTTTAATTTTTTTGTTGGTTACGACGGTTCAAACCGTCGCAACTTTCTATTCCACAGGTACATCTGCAGGTAAATTCGTAAGAAATATCCTTTCCACAGGTAAATCCGCAGGTAATGTATTTTTAAAATTAAAAAAAAATTAATTGTAGAAATATGAAATGAATGGGACAAAAAATCACATATTCTTCATTCAAATAAACATATATCATATTATATTTATACAACTCTATATTCCAACTAAAAAATAAATAAATTCTTACTATATTCCAACTCTATTAATATTATTTTAAAAAAATACAGTAGTGACTACAAGCTTTTTCAATGACAGGTCCTGCAGCTGATCTTCAATACTATGATGTCCCACCATAACACACTGCAAGTCATACCAAGATGGTCATGAGAGATCTGGTTGATCAATCAGCACTGTACTCAACTGCAAATTTTCATTCACATGGCTAAGTTAATTCATTAAGTAACATTAACTAACAAGCTCATCTTGGAAAGATTTTCCCTGTCCTTTCCCTGCCCAGACACCAAGAATGAGAGGAACCTATAAAAACAAAAACAAAAACATTGAATATGTATCACAATTCTAATAAAGTCATCGTATAGTTTATAGAGAAATCATGTGCCTAATTTACATACCTTGATGTTTGGCAATGTCATGAAATTCTTAGTGATATGAACAACAAGTCTGCATCGAGCCCACTCTCAACACGAGCCTAAAAAATTAACTCAAAACAGAAGGAAACCGAAAAAACATCCAACTCCTTAGAGTCCCAACAGAATTCGTCATCGCAGTTGTAACTAGGCCTAACATCCAGCAGAAGGTTGCATCCGTGGTAGAATTGACATCATAACCGCGTGTGATATCATAACGCACGATATCAAGTAAGGCTTTTACAACTCAATTTATACCTTACGCCACTTTTAGCTAAACCTTCCTTTTTTCCCTTTTATTTTTCAGCCTTTGAATGAAAGTGGCTACTCAATAGTCGAATTTGGTGCACCGGATACGATATTGCGCTGTATCACAAAGGAAAAGGTGGAAAATAGAAGTTTTTTGTTCAAATTGAAAAATGATGATGCCAATCTGTATGATGCGAACCATAAAACTGAAATAACAACACATAAACCAGAGCTGAGTTGCACATAGAATTAAGCCGAACAAAAAAAATAATGTTGAACCGAAACTGAGTCGAAAACTAACCGAGCAGAACCAAAAAACGAATTGATTTCAAAAGCAAAACTGAATCAAAAAACCGAACGTACCTGAACCAAAAAGTACCAAGAACCGAATTGAAATTGTGAGCTTGAATCCGAGTGATATAGTCTTGCTTATGCATGAGAAATCAGTTGAATTTCCGCGAGTTTCCACCATTTTCATCTGGAGAATCGCTTTTGAGAAACTGTTGCATTGTTCCTCTTCATTTTTGCGTTACTGCGATATCACTGAAGCTACAATTGCTATTGCTTGGGACTGCATGGTATCTTTGTTGAAGAAAACTGAGGCCAATCAAGCTTAATTATGTTCCGCTACCTTTGTGACTGCCATGCTGCTTTTTGGTGTCTGATATACATTGCCCAGGGGTTCACAGGATATTATCATGTCTAATAATTGAAGGTACCTCATAGGCCCATCCTGAAGAATTAAGTGTGTTGGTTGAAACTTTGAAAAGTGGAAAGCCTCCTATACAGCAAAACGTTAGCAGCATGTAAATCCCTCTTTGGCCATCACTAAAATGAGCTTTATATATTGTTCCAAATCCTCCTTGGCCAATGACGGTGCTAAATCCCTCTGTTGCTTTCTTTATCTCTTTGAAATTGAACGTTCGAAATATGGATGAAGAGCCTGCACCACCCTCCCAGAATTTAAAAAAAATGACCGACCCCAAATAGGAAGCAAATGATCCCACGAAAGATAGATTAAGCACTGGTTTTGATGTTACTTTTAAGAAAGTAAATACAAAAAATGCAATAAATAAGAACCTCACCTTCCTGGAATTTCCATATTGGCATAGAAGGTAAGGTTTTTGAATGGGGTTTACCAATGTTGTCTGGCTCATCTAACTCTCTGCTCTTTTGGCGAATTAGAACTACCAAGAATCATTGACTCTGCTTTGAGTTCCTACACAATAATTAATCAAAAAATTAGGACGGAAAAATACTATTGGCAAATAAAATGACTACTGTCAAACAATTCTATTTTGACTTTGAAGTTCCTGTATAGTAAACGATAGATTTAATTGATTATCCTTTTGGCAATAGACAAGAAGGATATGATGCTGGAACTTCATATTGCCAGAAGGAACTACAGCCTCATTTTTAGCCTTAGGTGAAGGATATGATTATCCTTGTATAGTAAACACTTCGGCAACTTCTTCCTGTATAGTAAACACTTTTTCAATGATTATCCTTCACAGATGAGATTTAATTGATAACACTTCTTCACAGTCTTGCCCTTATTTTCTGGCAAAGATCAACCATCTGCTTCGCACATTCCTCCACCTGCTCCTGAAAAAAAAGGGAACAATCTCTATTATTTATAACACACAAAATTTTAAGGCAAAATAAGTCATCTTTCTTATAAATCTAAAATTCTACTCATTCAAAATCTAGATTAGCTAGCATTACCATTAAACCTTGCACTAATAGGATAATGTCTTAGATTTTAAAACATATGTCATCAAATGCCAAAAGATATATGACCAGGAAAAAATTAAAGAATGAAACAATTGTGAACATACAAATTGTGAAATAATATGGGAGAACTTATATCGTATATGAAAACTTCAATTTTTCTTCTGTTATAGAAATAGTCTGTACTTTAACACTTATGATGAAAACAGTTTGACTTCAATTTTTCTTTTGTTATAGAAATAGTCTGTACTTTAACACTTCAATTTTCCTAAGGTTTAACTACTCTATAGGACCATAAGCTATTTGAATATTTTTAAATAGCTCCATGAAACTAAAGACAATCTTAATTCATAAAGAACTATTTGTACCATTAAAAATCCACTGCAACCTCCATGAAGTATCCCATGATAAATCACATCTATGCAAGCAGTTAATTGGAAAATGTTGAGCATTCTTCTCGACTCGTTGTTTGGTAGTCGCTAACACCTCACAGTTTTTGGAACCAAGCTTGTATGTCTTATGAAGTGAACGAACCCAAGGATTGTGTTTCTCAACAATTTCAAAATCCCATAGCCTAGATACATTTTCTAACTCCTCAGAAGATACATTAGCATCAATGAGTCTTAGTTTCTTCCCTTATTAAGACGTGATTAGTTTAAATATCTTTGAGAAATGCAAGTTTAAAATATGTTTATTGAACCACAAAGGACAAAAGAAATAACAAAGAAATTTATGTGTATGATAATCGACCGAAAATGAAAGGGTTTGCACTTTACCAGCATCATTGCAACTGCTTTAGATGTCTCAACAAGCCTTGGAAAAGTTGTGTTGTAAATAATTTTTTTTTTCAACATTTCAGTGAGTGATACAAAATCGAAATTGAAACCTGTAAATGTACTAAACAGTAAATCGAAATTGAAATTTGAAAAGTAGTGAGCTCAAGAAGACTAAATCCATACCTGCTAACTTTTTTTGGTCAAAGTAGTAGCAACAAACACCAAAAGCTAAATTTAAAATGGTCAAAATGAAAGTACAAACACTTCAAGTTGATACTCTATTTGAGTGGTCTTTCATTGATATACTTCGATTGATACTTGAACTTTCAATAATTCAAATTGCATGCTTCAAATATAACACAAGATGATACTCCAATTGGAACTGTACGAAACTGTTACTGGATACAATCTAAATACTAAATTTAGTTTCTAAATTTAGTAAATAACTATGTTGACAAGTCTCATTTTATGGGAGAAAGGTTGAAATAATATTGTAGTGATTATAACTCATGAGTCTACGAAATTATATATTACATCCATGAAATACATAAAAGTATAAAAAGTTTTTTAAGTAATGAAAAGAATGTTTATAAACTATAAATTAATCCAAACTACAAGATATATTGTGAACTTTGATGCAGTAACATGCAAACAGGGCACCTAACATCATGCTTAACGTTCTTAGTTATGTTATTACATAGAATACATGTACATTTATCATCTAAACAAAAGATCATTACATATCATAACCTCACATGTAGCCAAGAAGTGAACTGTTGTTTCTAGATATTATTAATATCATGGCTTGACTATGCAAAATTTTTCCTAGAACTGAAGTGAAAAACAAAGCATGTCATAAACATTACAAGCAACTTACAATCTTTACCAACCAAAAGTCTATATTTCTATATAAAGCATGTCATGAACTGTTGGCAGAGGAAGGTAGAAAATGCTAAAGAATTAATAGTAACTAATTCTTATAATTCTTTCTAGTCTCTCTTAAAAATGAATTTATGAATACAATTCTATAGTAATCAATTTCATAATATTTTGTTAGTGATGTTTATGATTTATCAAACACTCTACGAGATAGAGTTGTCCTGTAACTCACACATCAGTGCCGTCCTATTCTTTCTGTCATGTACTCTAATATGAATCAAGCGCATCCATGGACAATCAATTCACAAATTTTATGACCGGAGGCTCCTAATTTCACAGTTTTAACTCCTTGAATTAATCCTGAATCAATTTGAAGGATAAATTATAGAGAGCAATTCTAACTAAAATACATATTATACCAAAATAAAGGCATGTTGACAAGTAAAACCACTAATTGTACGCAGAATTATTTCCACTTCTACTGGCCAAGGGGCATGTTCAAACCAGGATTCCTCTTATGGTACCAGAAAATCCACCTTTTTGGTTCAAAACAGATCAAACTTGCCCTTACCATCAAGGAGGATCAGGACATAACATTGAGAACTGTCTCAGTTTCAAGTATGATGTACAAAAGCTCGTCAGGAACGGGATTTTATCTTTCAAAGATACTAATCCAAATGTTCATACAAACTCGTTGCCGCAACACGAGAAGACTATAGTGAATTTAATAGAAGAAGAACTCGACATCGGTTATCAAATTCACAATGTACGCTTACTGGGAACCAACCTGGTAAAGATGCATTGCAAACAGAGTGGATACAGCCATGTGTCGCTCCCGGGATTTTCATCCTAGTACAAACGCGAAAGTGGCACCGAAACAGAGTCGCCAGCAATGTGTATTTATCCCAAGAGAGGGAAAGGAAACACCGCATAAACCTGAAGGAAGGAAAGAGCATGGTCTTGCGACCAAAAGAACTGGGTTCGGGAGTCGGTTACGCGAGAGGAAGGTATTAGCACCCTCACGCATCCATCATGCCCGATAGAATCCACGCTTGCTTGTCTCGATCAGAGGGTGTAAGGAAAGGATAGTGGAAAAGGGACTGCTAACTGGAGAACTGGAAAAGGAAAGGAGATAAAAAGAGAAACAAATGTAGGGAAAATAAAAGAAGTGCTCGAATGGGCCCTACCCCACTGCCTACGTATCTCATCGGGAACATGAGAATCAGAGCGACGTAGTTCCCCTCACTAGGGATGGATTGTTTGCATTTTTTAGGGAACGGCTAACGTTCTAGCTCAGGTGTTGCAGACTCGCTGGTCCGAGTGCATTACCATCTTGCAAGAGAACGAGGAGAAGCACGTTCGTACGTTGAGTGAGTGAGATGAGAAAAGAATTCCCGAAGGAAAGACGTTATTGTTTGTTTTTGTCTTTTAGAAAGAAGTGTTTTTGATTATGTGTGTTTTGTAACATATATTGTATCTAAGTCCCTCATGTAGGATCGAATGCCTCGCATATCGACCCAAGACGGGGCGTACACTAAACATTCCCAAAGAAATGAGAGAAGACCCCTCGCCTCCTTGTTCCCACATGAAAGGCCTAAATACAATATTGGTTATGCCTTTATTAAGTATTTTTTACTTTTGTTACGAGATGAGAGAAGAAAGACTCAAAAGCGGATCAAAGGTGAAAACTAAGGGGACTAAGATTCAACCCTAATGTTATCATACATGGTGATCCTAAGGTTAATGTGGTTTAAGAAGTCTAATCCTAAAAGAAAAGAGAAGAAGAGCGAAACAAACAACTTACTTCCAAAATGGAAGTTAAGTTGATCTTAGAGAAGGGTGAAGAAAAAGTTATTCAAGGAAAGCATGTAAATGCTTAACAAAATCACAATTTGAATGATTAAAAGAAATAAGAGAGTATGAAAGAAAAAACGTGCATGTGGAAGCATATCCACAGACCTACTTACCTTTAGCACCTACATGAAAAGGTTAGTCCACAAAATATTTACAAGAGATCCTAAGTAAAAGAACTTGGTCAAACAAGCCAATGGAAGGAAATAATGAAAACAACAACTATTACAGCCCATAAATGCAAGGCAGCAGTAAATCTATCATCATGTACCAAACAGCAATTAACAGCACATGTTCAGCCTACAAACTGGGTGTAAAAAGCATTTGGCAGCACATACAACAGCACATATGTGTATAATCAGCAGTGAAAACTCAGAGGCAGCATGCATTAACACACAATTTCAATCATGAACAACCAATATTATGCATCAAGCCTTGCACATTCATCAAACAAACACGATCACAACCATATTACAAATCATGATGAACAATCCTTGAAATCAAACATGTTATAATGTACATTACAAAAGAATACACATTGTCAAGAATATGAGCAAGTCAAAACAAGTATACATCTCTTGAAATGGAAAGCAAATGAACATGCGCATAATGATTCCAGCAACATAACCTCAATTAGCAATTAATGAGCTCAAAGTGTGTGCATCATGTGTTCATCACATCAATTAATCAACAATGCAAACATAAACATTCATCGATTAACAATAAAAAACCGCGTGTCGGCAAATTGTGTGTATATGATGGTGTGAGGTGCAACAGCATCAAAACAGTCATTAGATGAGTATCACATTAATCCATGAAGATTAAAAGTGAAAAGGGGTCGAAACATGCTCAAAAAACGCAAAAAAAAACGCATTTTACAGCAGTGTTAACCGGTTAACGCCTGGTGTTAACCCGTTAACAGGTCAAAATCAGGCAAAAAACGCAAAATTAATACATGTTAACCCGTTAACTTGGGACAGTGACAAAAAAAAACAGTTGCAAAAGCACTTTTCAGCAGCAAATGACTTATCCAAACATCCAAATGAACATGCAATCAATTAATCACGAAATTACATGGAATTTACCGTCGTCAAACATCAATTGAATCCAATAATCAACAACATCAAGAATCGAATTCTAGCACATGAATCCAAATCGAAAATCCACAAAAATCTACATCAAATAAGTTGCGAATAAGCCAAAAACAGTGTAGATTTAGGGAAAATCAACCTACAAAGCGGAGACTTGCTTTGGTAATTGTTTCAAAGTAATCTTGGTGCAGAAAATGAAAGAAAACCAGAGATTCCTCGATCGATAGCCGAAATGCGTCGAAACCGAACGAAATCGCGAAAATCCACCAAAATCCAACTTGCACCAAAATAAATGGTGAGGAACCTTTGGATTGAAGAAGAATACTCTGAACTTCCCGAAATCCAACCAAAGAATGCTAAATAATGAAGGTTAAGCTCAAGAATTAATCACTTTTTAATGTAAAAAGTGATTATTCTTCAAGAAACAAGAGCTTTTGTGTGTGGTTTTGGAAGAGAGAAGTAGAAGTTGATGAAGAATGAGTAGAGAGATTAGAGAGAATTGTGAGAGAATTGAGAGTGAAAATGGAGCAAAAAATGGTTGAGGTCCTTGAAAATGAGTGAAGCATCTCTTAAATAGATTTTAGGTTTGGAGTATAAGTGGTTTGGAATGAGGTTTGGGTTTGGAGCTAGGGTCGGAGTTAGTTAGACTCAACTCACCGAGTCAAGTTAGTTAACTCGGTTAGTTAGGATCAACTCATAGACCGATGGAAGAGTTCCCTCAAACTTTGATCGATCATAACTCCCTCAATTTTGATCGATGGAAGAGTTCTTTATATGGATTTGAAGCTTGAAACCAAATATTTTGTTGTGGCCTGGTGGATTTTTGATTTGATGCTTTAAAAATGAGAAAGCCTGACTCAAAGTAGGGTGCAAAATGGCCCAAAATTACTATTTTTGGAAACCCTACACTTTCTATTTTTGGCAGTTTTATGATTTCTTGATTTTTCATCATTCCTCCATTATATCTTGATCAAATTTTGTCCATTGAACACATGTAACATGAATTTCATGAATTTGACCTTAAAAAGTCAGGAGTTGACTTTTTTCACTGCACAGTTGACTTTTTCCCCAATTTCTTGATTATCAAGCAACTGATCAATTGAAACCCTTCTGAAACCAATTGATGAGCAATTTTCCATCCATATACACTTAAGAACATAAGGAATACCATGAACTCAAGTTTTGCCCAAAAAATCAGAGATAAAATGACTTTATGCCAAACCCTAATTTTGGCCCCTTTTGGTTAGGAGGAAATTGCACATATTCCAAATTCAAATTCCTCTGAATATGATGTGTATCCTCTCAAACAAAGATGAAGCATACCATTTGGAGATGATAAAGACTCAAAGAGCTTGCCCATTTGGGGTCCATATCACAATTTTTGAATGTCTTGTGTAGGAGATGATGTACTGCTCAATCCTCTTGATGAATTCTCCTCTTACCATGCCTTGTGGGATCAATGTGAGATGATATATGATGTAAGAGACCCTTGAGGCTTGTTGAAACACTTGGCTCTTATTCTTTTGCTTTGGATGATCCACACCTTTGAGAGACACTAATCACATGCCCTTATGCAAGATGGAATGCTAAAATGATTGATGTTTTATTTTTCTATGCTTGAATGCAATGCAATGAAATGAAAGCTCATGCTAAATGCTATGAGAAATGAGAGGGCAAATTTTGGGGTATTACAGCTGCCCCTATTCAATCACTGTAGACCTGAATGGATGATAGCGATTGCTGTCAGACTTTCAAGGTATGGAGGGATTGAATACCGAAGAATAACCCAAAAATTTGCACTCTGTGGAGAAGAAGAAAAGGGATATAAACCCAACCACATGAATTCTGCTTGAATAAAAACACTGATGATGAAGAATAATACTGAAGAAATGTCTTTTGTACAACGCCAGACGACTACTGGCTCGCCACGCTACTGGTGGACTTCAATAATGTCTTTTGTACAATTCCAGACGACTACTGGCCTGCCACGCTACTGGTGGATTTCAATAATGTCTTTTGTACAATACCAGATGACTACTGACCTGCCACACTACTGGTGGACTTCAATAATGTCTTTTGTACAATGCCGGACGACTACTGGCCTACCACACTGCTGGTGGACTTTTGCAGCCCTGCGCCACCCGAAGACGAACTTTTGCCAATCCACTGTTGGACTTTTGCCACCCGAAGACAGACTTTTGCCAATCCACTGTTGGACATTTGCCACCCGAAGACGGACTTTTGCCAATCCACTGTTGGACTTTTGCCACCCGAAGACGGACTTTTGCCAATCCGCTGTTGGAGTTTCTGCTTTGCCACCCGAAGACGGACTTTTGCCAATCCACTGTTGGACTTTCTGCCACCCGAAGACGGACTTTTGCCAATCCACTGTTGGACTTTCTGCCACCCGCAGACGGACTTTTGCCAATCCACTGTTGGAATTTCTGCCACCCGAAGACGGACTTTTGCCAATCCACTCTTGGACTTTCTGCCACCCGAAGACGGACTTTTGCCAATCCACTGTTGGACTTTCTGCCACCCGAAGATGGACTTTTGCCAATCCACTGTTGGAATTTTGCCACCCGAAGACGGACTTTTTCCAATCCACTGTTGGACTTTCTGCCACCCGAAGACGGACTTTTGCCAATCCACTGTTGGACTTCTGCCACCCGAAGACGGACTTTTGCCAATCCACTGTTGGACTTTTGCCACCCGAAGACGGACTTTTGCCAATCCACTTTTGGACTTTTTGAATTTTGAACACTGGATTTCGCTCTGCATACATGTCAGACATCTCTGCTGACTTTGCTGAGGAACCATGATCAATGATTGGATCTCTGAGACTCCTGAAAGGATAATATCTCTACTGGAGAATGAATGAACAATCCGTCTGCTTCGAATTATCATGTTTGCCAAAAATAAATTGGACCTTGAGATATGAGGGGAGTGGTGATTCTGCCAGGAATTACTTCATCTGCTTGGGGATGAACTATGGTCACAGCAACTCCGCTGGGGATGAGAGGGTAGACCATCAACTCTGAGATTGAGGAAAAATGGCATCAGCTCTGAGATTGAGAAAATTTGAAGTAAACAATAACACTGAGGTTGAGGAGAAGGTAGACATCAACTCTGAGGTTGGTAAAAAGGTATACATCGATTTTGAAACCGGAGATAAAACCCTTGACTTTAACTCTGAGGTTGGGGGATGAAAAGCATTTTCATCAACTCTGAGTTCGAGAAAAGGTATACAACAACTTTGAAGTTAGGGAAGAAAAGGATATTCATCAACGGTGAGGTCGAGAAAAGGTATACAACAACTTTGAAGTTGGGGAGGAGAGGCGTCAACACCGAGGTTGGGCGGAGAAAGGAGATACGACAACTCTGAGGTTGGTAAAAAAAAGGCTTCCACTCTGAGGTTGGAGAAGGAATGTACGACAACTTTGAAGTTGGTATAAAGGCGTCAACACCGAGGTTGGGGAGAAGATATACGGCAACTCAGAGGTTGGTAAAAAAGGCTTCAACTCTGAGGTTGGAGAAGGAATGTACGACAACTTTGAAGTTGGTATAAAGGGCGTCAACTCTGAGGTTGGAGCTCTCTTCGGAGGATTGGAATCACTGTTTTAATTGTGGTTGATCTGGGCTTTTGCACAAGGTACTAAATCTGGCTTATGCTTCGATGCATGTTTGAATTTTCTTTTTATGGCGTAATGCTCCATACAAAATGGAAATGCTACGCGTTTTGAGGATGCAATGCAATGATGATTACTATATGCAAGAATGAGATGACACTCCACCGAGGAATGCGCAGAAGCAAACTTCACTGAGGAAGGGATCACCAATATCTAATCTCCTGTGGGGAGATAACCAACTATACCACCAATAACCACTAGCGATGCAAACCCTGTCGGGGAACCGCAAGCTGAAATGCAAACTCTGTTGGGGAGATGCCAATAAAGATTGGACTTTGAACCGCTGAGAATGCCAATAACCGTTGTACTTTGACTTGCGGAAAATACCAAACCTGACTATTGAGGAAGAGAATACTCTGACTTCTCACCGTCTTCAAATTGCTTGAAAATATTCCATCGTCTTACCCTGCCGAGGATGATGGATCCACCTACACTGCTGGGGATAAGAAATCCTCATGATAAACCCTTTTCGATTTGAGGACGATTCTCTGCTTGGGGAAGCATAGCAATTCCAACACCTCGCTAGCAAAGGATACCTTCTGGCTCCTTGCTGGGGAAGAGACTTAAGGCTTCAAGTTTCTGCTGATCGACTGCATGCCGATTGTCAAGAGTGAACAACGGTTCTTTCCTGACTTGCCCCAGACCACAGGGTCCATTGAAAGAAATCATCTCAAGAGGATTTTACAGAAGATCGGGCGTTCAACAATGCCCCAGGGTCTTCAAACTCTTGGAGAGATTCATCGAATCTCGACGTAACTGCCCCGGACTGTATGATTTGTGAAGGAATTTGCCCCGAGAGGACTTGTAATGACTTAAAATACTCTGCCTCAGTGTTTTGAACCTTGAAGGGGTACCTCTGATCAACTATCTTCTGGAGAGGATAACTTCTTATGCTCCGGAGGTGGCCTGCCTCGATATGAGCTTTGAAGTGACTTTGTCCCTGATCTTCGAATGAATGCCCCAGAGTATCTGCTTTTGGAGAGATTTCTCGATGTGACTGCCCCAGATTGGCTACATTTCAACACGACTTACTGGGGAGAGCCCCCGGCACCGAGTCTCTTGGCAACGTGCCCCTTGATATGACTATCCTTTAGAATTTTCAAGCATCCTAACTTGGCCGGATCAAGCTTCTCGACTGACATTCACTGTGTAAGTGTCATTAATGCTTAGGCACATGTATGCAAGCAGAACAAGTTTATTATGAGAATGATAATTCTAATGCAACAAACATGTTAACCTTGAATTTTATTGAAAATATGTTGCAAAACCCTGTGAACGAGTCACTAGTTACGACATTGATTTTTGAATGGAAAACAATACGCACATGCAATACCAACAAAAATCTTATTAGCACAACTCATGGGAGTCAGGAACGCTATCTCGTTGAAGTACACCTTCGGAATAAACCCTGTTTCAATTAGGACTTTTAAGGGTTGTAACGCGGCCTGGTTCATGGTTTTAGAAAAAAGGATTTATGGCTCAAAATTTGTTTGTACCCACCCATTCTCCTTGATGTTCTCCAGTCCTACGCTCAGTTAATTTGGCACAAGTGCTCATCATCCTAAAGGATTTTTTTGTGAGGATCGATGGTTAAGGAACCCATGAGGTTTTCGAAATGACAGTCACCTTTTTTGTGTCTTCCGTGTTTTGGTCACACGACTTGTTCCTTATCGAGGATTTTCTCTTTTGAACATTTCTTTTTTCATTTTTCACTTCTTTATTTCCCTGATTTTGCCTGGACTGATTCTTTCTGAATTTTTCGATTTTGAAGTCCAGCGGGATGCCCTAACTTTTGCCTAAGTCGCTTATTTTCAAGTTTGGACTTAGCGGGCTTCCTCTTTTTATTCTTTTTTATTCTTCTTCTTTTTTTTTGAACCAATTGTGCGATGCTGGTTGTCTGACTTGTTTGAAAGGATTGTGACTGCCTCACTCTTCGGTTGGTGAGGGATAACCATTGTGGTTTCAACTCTTTCTACCTCCCGATGAGTAAAAGGTAATGGATCCTTCGATGCACAATCCTGTCGAAATTTGAACGCTTGGTCAAATTACTGACGACTACCCTACCCCTGGTTAAATGTGAGGGTTTTTTCGAATGAAAAGAAACTCCTACTTCAAGGCTCAAAGGGGCTGAGGAGGGTCTATCTCCCTTATATCTCCAGTGTTTGGGATTTTAAGCAATGCATGTATATCCTCAACAGGGTTTTATCCAAAAGCACATAACCAAAGATTTTGCGTTTTTACTTCATCATCCTCCCTCCAAGAGTTTAAGCAAGAAAATTGGTATTGCAATGCACAGAAACATTATATGAATGAATAAAAATGCATTACTTCAAGAAAAAACATATTCATTGCATTAAAACATCATTCAGAACACAAACAAGTTTTTTAGGCATACAATGCTTTAACAAGAAAATGAAAAACTACAAATGAAAATGCAGTAAAGAAGCTGAAGATTGCCATCCCTGAGGAGGCTTGATTCTGTCTGGACGTCCTTGTAAACTGAGTGCTCACTTGAGACAGGAGGCTTCAATTGATGTACATATCATCTTCAGTGAATGCAATGATCTCTGAGTCCACCAGGTCTTGTACCTTGTGCTTGAACACATTGCAATTCTCAATGGAATGACCTGGTGTGTCTGAGTGATACTCGCATCTAGCATCCAGATCATAATCAGGAGGAATGGGGTCAGGGACAGGCTTGGCATCCCTTAGTTCAACCAGAGAATTCTCAAGTAGACGGGCAAGAACATCACTGTGAGGAATAGGGAGTGGATCGAACCTCCTCACAGGCCTTCGTGATCTTTGTTGTCTCTGTTGCTGATGAGCATAAGGTCGCTGATACTGAACAGGCTGTTGAACAACAGGAGGAATATACACAACACTAGTTTCTCCTTCCTTTCCTTTGGAGGACCCAGCATAAGATTTCTTTGCATCTTCAGCATCAATTCGAATCTTTCCCGTTTTGATGCCATTTTCGACTCTTTCTCCTGCCAATACAAGGCCTGAAAATCCAGCTGACAAACATCCAACCAATTTCTCATAATAATGCCCCTAAAACGTATCCATGAACAAATCAACGAGCTCTCTTTCTAGCATCGGAGGTTGAACTCGAGAAGCCAATTCGCGCCACCTCTGAGCATACTCTTTGAAGCTTTCGTTTTGTTTCTGAGAAAGATTATGCAACTCCATTCTATTGGGCGCCATGTTCGTATTGTATTAATAGTGCTTAATGAAAGCTACTGCCAAATCCTCCAGCTCTTAATATGCGTTCTCTCCAATCTCATGTACCAGTCTAAAGATGCCCCAGTTAGGCTGTCTTGAAAAAAATGCATTAGCAGCTTCTCGTCATCCGTATAGGCAGACATTTTTCCAAAATATGCCCTGATGTGAAACTTAGGGCAAGTGCTTCCATTGTACTTTTTGAAAACAGGCGCCTTGAACTTCGGAGGAATTTTCACACCTGGGATCAACCCTAATTCAGACATGTCCATACCCAAATCATTCTGGCCCTTTAAAGCATTCACTCTCTCCTCGAGCATACGGAACTTTTTGTCCACCTCAGTAGGAAAATTCATCTCAGCATCATAAAATTGTTCATCCTGATTATCCACTTTCTGACGAGGAATATGAATCTCAGCAGCACTTCTTCTAGGTTGACTCATATGAGGGGGTGGAGGAAGATCAGTACGTGGAGGATTCACAACTCCGCCCGGAGTATTACCGACAACATTTCCATTACCAGCCTTTGGGATAACAACAGCAGCCCTTTGAATAAGAGTCTTTAGTTCCTCTCGTTGTTCCTCTTGTTGTTGAGCCATACCCTGCATCATCTCCATGCACTGAGCCATACGAGTCTGGAATTCCGACAACTCTGCTCGCACTTGATCCATGATTCTCCCCTAATTGCTTCGAGTTGCGAAGTGGTGAGAAGTCAAGTTTACAATTCTGAAGAAAATACCAAGTCAGAATAAGAATCCCCTTCTGAGAATACCTGCTATGCATATGAGTATGAGAATGCAAAATGTCATGCAATGCAAATGCAAAGACACAGGATCAAGGCATCCACAAAGCCCTGGATAAGTGTTGTGCTACTGTCTGAATAGGTTCACAGGTCGGCTCTGAAGAGAATACCGGAGCAACCAGAATACCAGGCTGATAAGTCTACACTGATAGGAAATCCAGAATACCAGGTATGTAGAAGGTTAAGGTTACCTGCAAACCTGTAAACAACCCGCCCCTCTCACATGTGGGTACTAGGATGTTCAGTATCCCGGGCTCTCAGGTCGAGAAATGATGATACGTTCACCATTTCTGGTTTGGCATCATCATCAATCGATGAGGCCTCAACTGATTCTCTAAAACGAAAGGTCCTCAGCTTCTGGCACTGAGGTCTAGAAGCAATAGTACATTCATCCCTCAGGGTACAGTACTATCGCCAATCGAGGAGTGCCTCCACTGATTCTCTTTCCCAAAAGGACATCCTATAGCAAGTTCCCAGCATTGGGTCCTCGGGTCGAGAATATGCAATGGGTTTGCCACATAATGTGGTCTGCCACTGTCACATCTCGGGAGGAGTGCCGCAACTGAGTCCTCGGGACTAGTCACCGGAGTCGACAGTTCCTCAAGAGAATAACTACTGGCCTGCATAACATGCAGTAGCAGAAAGCTCCTGATAGAACCTCGTCTGGTTGTGGGTCTCATGAACAACAATACGTGGTCACCACCACACAAGCGTTATGACTATCCACTCTAAAACCTATGTGTATGCTCAAGCCTGGGTAGTGGGCTTATCTCTTAGAACACCCATCCTGCCAAACAGAAAAGTCCAGCACAGCACAGTATAATAATGATATGTAATGCAGTAAAATGCGATAAATATGGTAAAGTACAGTAATACAGTAAATAACAGTACAGTAAAACAACAAAAAATAACACTACAACTTCATAAAACACCCAATGAAACAAAAACAGACAAGCGCTAGGATTGACTCGCTAAGGAAACCAGAGATTCTGGGTTCGGTCCCCAGCAGAGTCGCCAGCTGTCGCTCCCGGGATTTTCATCCTAGTACAAACGCGAAAGTGGCACCGAAACAGAGTGGCCAGCAATGTGTATTTATCCCAAGAGAGGGAAAGGAAACACCGCATAAACCTGAAGGAAGGAAAGAGCATGGTCTTGCGACCAAAAGAACTGGGTTCGGGAGTCGGTTACGCGAGAGGAAGGTATTAGCACCCTCACGCGTTTATCGTACCCGATGGGATCCACGCTTGCTTGTCTCGATCAGAGGGTAAAGGATAGTGGAAAAGGGACTACTAACTGGAGAACTGGAAAAGGAAAGGAGAGAAAAAGAGAAACAAATGTAGGGAAAATAAAAGAAGTGCTCGAATGGGCCCTACCCCACTGCCTACGTATCTCATCGGGAACATGAGAATCAGAGCGAAGTAGTTCCCCTCACTAGGGATGGATTGTTTGTATTTTTTAGGGAACGACTAACGTTCTAGCTCAGGTGTTGCAGGCTCGCTGGTCCGAGTGCGTTACCATCTTGCAAGAAAACGAGGAAAAGCACGTTCGTACGTTGAGTGAGTGAGATGAGAAAAGAATTCCTGGAGGAAAGACGTTATTGTTTGTTTTTTCCTTTTAGAAAGAAGTGTTTTTGATTATGTGTGTTTTGTAACATATATTGTATCTAAGTCCCTCATGTAGGATCGAATGCCTCGCATATCGACCCAAGACGGGGCGTACACTAAACATTCCCAAAGAAATGAGAGAAGACCCCTCACCTCCTTGTTCCCACATGAAAGGCCTAAATACAATATTGGTTATGCCTTTATTAAGTATTTTTTACTTTTGTTACGAGATGAGAGAAGAAAGACTCAAAAGCGGATCAAAGGTGAAAACTAAGGGGACTAAGATTCAACCCTAATGTTATCATACATGGTGATCCTAAGGTTAATGTGGTTTAAGAAGTCTAATCCTAAAAGAAAAGAGAAGAAGAGCGAAACAAACAACTTACTTCCAAAATGGAAGTTAAGTTGATCTTAGAGAAGGGTGAAGAAAAAGTTATTCAAGGAAAGCATGTAAATGCTTAACAAAATCACAATTTGAATGATTAAAAGAAATAAGAGAGTATGAAAGAAAAAACGTGCATGTGGAAGCATATCCACAGACCTACTTACCTTTAGCACCTACATGAAAAGGTTAGTCCACAAAATATTTACAAGAGATCCTAAGTAAAAGAACTTGGTCAAACAAGCCAATGGAAGGAAATAATGAAAACAGCAACTATTACAGCCCATAAATGCAAGGCAGCAGTAAATCTATCATCATGTACCAAATAGCAATTAACAGCACATGTTCAGCCTACAAAATGGGTGTAAAAAGCATTTGGCAGCACATACAACAGCACATATGTGTATAATCAGCAGTGAAAACTCAGAGGCAGCATGCATTAACACACAATTTCAATCATGAACAACCATTATTATGCATCAAGCCTTGCACATTCATCAAACAAACACGATCACAACCATATTACAAATCATGATGAACAATCCTTGAAATCAAACATGTTATAATGTACATTACAAAAGAATACACATTGTCAAGAATATGAGCAAGTCAAAACAAGTATACATCTCTTGAAATGGAAAGCAAATGAACATGCGCATAATGATTTCAGCAACATAACCTCAATTAGCAATTAATGAGCTCAAAGTGTGTGCATCATGTGTTCATCACATCAATTAATCAACAATGCAAACATAAACATTCATCGATTAACAGTCAAAAACCGCGTGTCGGCAAATTGTGTGTATATGATGGTGTGAGGTGCAACAACATCAAAACAGTCATTAGATGAGTAACACATTAATCCATGAAGATTAAAAGTGAAACGGGGCCGAAACATGCTCAAAAAACGCAAAAAAACGCATTCTGCAGTAGTGTTAACCGGTTAACGCTGGTGTTAACCCGTTAACAGGTCAAAATCAGGCAAAAAACGCAAAATTAATACATGTTAACCCGTTAACCTGGGACAGTGACAAAAAAAACCAGTTGCAAAAGCATTTTTCAGCAGCAAATGACTTATCCAAACATCCAAATGAACATGCAATAAATTAATCACGAAATTACATGGAATTTACCGTCATCAAACATCAATTGAATCCAATAATCAACAACATCAAGAATCGAATTCTAGCACATGAATCCAAATCGAAAATCCACAAAAATCTACATCGAATAAGTTGCGAATAAGCCAAAAACAGTGTAGATTTAGGGAAAACCAACCTACAAAGCGGAGACTTGCTTTGGTAATTGTTGCAAAGTAATCTTGGTGCAGAAAATGAAAGAAAACCAGAGATTCCTCGATCGATAGCCGAAATGCGTCGAAACCGAACGAAATCGCGAAAATCCACCAAAATCCAACTTGCACCAAAATAAATGGTGAGAAACCTTTGGATTGAAGAAGAATACTCTGAACTTCCAGAAATCCAACCAATGAATGCTAAATGATGAAGGTTAAGCTCAATAATTAATCACTTTTCAATGTAAAAAGTGATTATTCTTCAAGAAACAAGAGCTTTTGTGTGTGGTTTTGGAAGAGAAAAGTAGAAGTTGATGAAGAATGAGTAGAGAGATTAGAGAGAATTATGAGCGAATTGAGAGTGAAAATGGAGCAAAAAATGGTTGAGGTCCTTGAAAATGAGTGAAGCATCTCTTAAATAGATTTTAGGTTTGGAGTATAAGTGGTTTGGAATGAGGTTTGGGTTTGGAGCTAGGGTCGGAGTTAGTTAGACTCAACTCACCGAGTCAAGTTAGTTAACTCGATTAGTTAGGATCAACTCAGTTGCTTGGAAAACAAGAAACCACAATTGGTGCATGGGTGTGTGACTTGGGCTACCAGCAAGGCATTGTGACTTGTGAACTTTCAGCATGAAACCATCATGTTCGAGCCCTCGTATGACCTTCATAACTTGTTCATATGAAAAAATGTCCAACATCAAAGTTGAAGAGGACATGGAGATGAACAACTTTGATGTTCAACAATTTTTAATTTGAAGCCTTCTTGATGGAGAAAATTGGCTTGACATTTGGCACGCCAACTGTTCGATGAAATTATGGCCTATGGGCCTGCATTTGCCTTGCCATGACTTGATTTTTGCCTTGATTTTACCAAACTTTGATCGATCAAAACTCCCTCAATTTTGATCTGATGGAAGAGTTCTTTATATGAATTTGAAGCTTGAAACCAAATATTTTATTGTGGCCTGGTGGATTTTTTATTTGATGCTTTAAAAATGAGAAAGCCTGACTCAAAGTAGGGTGCAAAATGGCCCAAAATTACTATTTTTGGAAAGCCTACACTTCCTATTTTTGGCAGTTTTATGATTTCTTGATTTTTCATCATTCCTCCATTATATCTTGATCAAATTTTGTCCATTGAACACATGTAACATGAATTTCATGAATTTGACCTTAAAAAGTCAGGAGTTGACTTTTTTCACTGCACAATTGACTTTTTCCCCAATTTCTTGATTATCAAGTAACTGATCAATTGAAACCCTTCTGAAACCAATTGATGAGCAATTTTCCATCCATATACACTTAAGAACATAAGGAATACCATGAACTCAAGTTTTGCCCAAAAAATCAGAGATAAACTGACTTTATGCCAAACCCTAATTTTGGCCCCTTCTGGTTAGGAGGAAATTGCACATCTTCCAAATCCAAATTCCTCTGAATATGATGTGTATCCTCTCAAACAAAGATGAAACATACCATTTGGAGATGATAAAGACTCAAAGAGCTTGCCCATTTGGGGTCCAGATCACAATTTTTGAATGTCTTGTGTAGGAGATGATGTACTGCTCAATCCTCTTGATGAATTCTCCTCTTACCATGCCTTGTGGGATCAATGTGAGATGATATATGATGTAAGAGACCCTTGAGGCTTGTTGAAACACTTAGCTCTTATTCTTTTGCTTTGGATGATCCACATCTTTGAGAGACACTAATCACATGCCCTTATGCAAGATGGAATGCTAAAATGATTGATGTTTTATTTTTCTATGCTTGAATGCAATGCAATGAAATGAAAGCTCGTGCTAAATGCTATGAGAAATGAGAGGGCCAATTTTGGGGTATTACACCATGTGCCATCTCACAACTATCATCAGTGTGATATCTGCTCCAAGGACAATAAAGGGTGTACCATAGTACAAACAGCTCTGTAAAAATAAATGGATCTGGGCTGGATTCAGGATCACAGGATTCGTGAAGTAAACATAGCCCATGCACATCCCAACATTGTTCAGAACCACAACATCCGTGCAATGAACGTCAATTTAGTGGTAATGCATTCGAGACAAAGACAATATTACAATCTGCCACGGCACGATTACAACATTTGTCCGATCTGGTCAAAAGACAATCAGGGATGCTCTTTTGTACAAGAGGCCCTCCAGCGTCAAATGGACCTTGGATGGATACAGGACTACCATGAAAGAAATAATCATCAGGTTAACATGGTTCAAATCTTTGACATACGCTTGATGAATACCAGTCTAGTGGAATTACATGCCAAGCAGGTCAGACTTGGTTTTCTGACTTCACATGATAATCAAGACTGTAAAGAATGCTACAAAAACGACCAAGGGTGTGCGCTTGTGCAAAGGACCCTTCAATATCTATTGGACCACTGGTGGCTTCCGATCTACCTAGATGAATATACACAACAAGTTAGCATGACTGTTGGAAATCCTGGTAGACATCAAAGTCGTGATGTCCGCTCAATAGAAACGGATCTAGTAAGGATGCACTGCATACAAAGCGGATACGGTCGAGTGCCTCCTCACAATTATGAACGCTATAGAGTATGCTCGGAAAATAACCAAGGGTGTTATCTATTGCGAGCAGCCCTCTGTAACGCCCAAATATTTAATTATTTATTTAATTGGATATTTACTAATTATTTTTGAATTATTCGGTTGATTTTGGTGTTGCGGTGAATTAAGTCATTAAGTCGGTATATTAAGTCGGTAAGTCGTAGAAATAATACTAGAAATAATATTAAAGTCGCGGAATAATATTAGTAGTAATATTATTCGTAGTTGGAGTGTGTTCGATTAAGTGGGCTTGGTTTCGTGTCGGAATTAGTAAATTAGGGGGGTGTATGCTAGGCCCATTAGATATTATAATTGAATATTAGTATTTTAATAAAACCAAAGAAATAGAAAGATTGGGGAGTTTTGTGGTATCAGTAGAAAAAAAAGAGAAGTTACACGAGGGATTTGGAAAACAAGGTTGGAAGGGAATAGAACGTGAGAGAAGTTGGGAACGAGAGAGAAACTGCTACCGGCGTCAAATTTCCGGAACCCGATCGATCGTCGAGCTGCCTTCAATCCAAGGTAAGGGTGGGTTCGATTATTATAACCGGGTTAGGATGAATAGTATAAGGGTTGGGTATTTTATGAATGTTTCCCTTGATTGTCTGATGAATTGTTGCTGCCTGTGTAAAATTGATGTTGGTTGTTGTTTCCGTATTAATTCTGATGAACCGATAGTGTTGAATGTTGAATTTTGTTGTTGGAGTGATTTTATGAAAGTTGTGGTGAATGTGTTGAATTCTGGAAAATAAGAATTGGGACGAAAATTGGGTTTTTGGGGTGGCGCTGGCCACCACCCACCACACATAAAGGGGTGGCGCAGGCCACCCAGAATAAAGAAAATAAATAAGTGGCGAGAGCCACATGGGACCTGGCGCAAGCCAGGGTACTTTTCATGAAGGGTGGCGCAAGCCACCCATTGGAAGGGGTAATTCCACTTTAATTCTTATGCTAAGATTATTATTATCATGTATATATATTATCATGTGTTCTTAATTAATTGTTTCTAAATGAATTGTCTTCTAAATGAATTATTTAGAATGTGGCAGGCCACTTAATTGGAATAGAAAGTAGAATAATGTGGGCCCGGCCACCACATGGTATCTGTGGCACCAGCCACCTAAAAGACCAAGGAAGTGGCGCAAGCCACTATGTGGTTTTAATGATTTGTTTTGGTTTTTTTTGTGACAGTAGATTAGATTAATTAAGTAACCTTACATTACTAAATCAACATGTTAGGAATAGAATGGAGCAGAAAAGTAATATGTTCTCTAATGATTTATATAGCAGAAAAATAATAGGTTCATTAATAATTTATGTAGCAGAAGTTTTACAAGTTTTGACAGAAATTTAATTAAGTAGCAGTGGTCATTTTGACAGAAAATGAAACCAGTAGCAGAAGCAGAATGATGTGTAAATTTTCATGACAGAAGCTTGGAAATTATTTTAATTGGCAGCAGTAATAGAAATAAAATTTTCCAATAAAACTGGTATTAGTCACAGAAGTTAAAAACAACGCAGTTTTAGTCGGTTTAGCCGGTTTAGGCATAAAACTTAGTTGTTCGGAATTTAACAAAAATTGTCGGGGTAAGTCGGGTAATTTAGTAGGTGACTTTTGTTGAATTGCTTGGTTGAAATCATGTCGAAAAAGTGGATTCACAGGTACAGCTGATTTTGTTGTTTCGTTCCGATACCCGGACGAATTTTAAGTTGAAGGCGTAATAGCCAAAGTTGACTACGTTGTTTATGTCGTAAAAGTTACTATGTTGTTTAAGTTGATTATGTTGTGAATGTTGTTGAGTTATTTATGTTGTTGAGTTGTGCATGTCATAAAACATACATTGCATTTTATGTCGGAGCGTTGCTCACACCACGTTGGCCTGGATTGGCATATGTTGAAAGTTGAAAGTTGAAGGCTTATGCCTTGATGCCTCGATAAACTGGCAATATTAAGTTGGGAGTTTTACTCCGATGGTACCACATGCATAACATTGTCGAGTCTCATTAAAGTCGCATTTCCTTAAGTTGTTGTTGATTTGATTTTGTTTGTTGGTTGTTGATGTAAAGTGGTGATTATTTGTATGATTCTTGCCTATGTATTATTTATCGTACTCCGTTTATAATTTTCGGTAACTCACCCCTTCTGTTTGAATGTTGTCCCTATGTTGGCAACGTGCAGGTAATCAAGAGGAGTAGCCGGTTACCTTAGTTCGAGTCGGTGGTTGTCGCTCTGATACGTAGCACTCGGGGGGATGACGCATGTCTTTTATTTATTTATCTACATGCTGAATTTTTAATGAAATTGTTGAAAAATACTTTGTTGTTTAATTTGAAGTTGTTTTATGTTGAATAAAGATGCTACTAAGTTGTTAATGAATCCGCTGCGTTGTGTTTGCTTAAGTTGAATAAAGTTGAGGACCATTTGTTGTTTTATGTTTGCCTGAAGCGTTATGTATCTTTCATGAATAACTATCATGTGGTTGATTTTTAAATTTGAAAATGTGATATCCCGTTTTATGTCAAAAATTTTATAACTCTGATTTTAATATAATTACTGGGTAGAAATGGGGTGTTACATTAGTGGTATCAGAGCAGGTCGGTCCGTCCGGCCAAGTGTCGAGTCGTAGTTGTCTAACAATCGAGTATTGTTATTGGTTCTAACTTTTGTTTATGTTGTAGTGATAAGTTGAGATGGCTGGAAGGAATGATACTGCAATGGCTACTGCAATGCAAGCAATGGCTCAGGCTGTGCATAATTTACTGAATGCTGGTGAGAATGATGGATCTCGTAGTCTGGCGACTTTTCAGAGGGAGAATCCGCCTACCTTCAAGGGCAAGTATGATCCTGATGGAGCGTTGGATTGGTTGAAAGATATTGAGAGGATATTCCGTGTGATGGACTGCACTCCAGCGCAGAAGGTTCGTTATGGGACTCATATGCTAGCAGTCGAAGCTGATGACTGGTGGCTAGAGACTCGTCAGAGGCTGGAGACTACAGGTGAGGTTATCACTTGGGATGTGTTCCGAAGAGAATTTCTGAGGAAGTATTATCCAGAGGATGTCCGTGGTAAGAAGCAGATTGAGTTTCTTGAGATGAAGCAAGGAACTATGTCGGTTACTGATTATGCTGTGAAGTTTGTTGAGCTGGCTAAGTTTTATCCGTACTATACCGGTGATGATGCTGAGTTCTCTAAATGCATTAAGTTTGAAAGCGGTTTGCGCTCTGAAATCAAGAAAGCTATTGGGTATCAGAAGATTCGTGTCTTTTCTGATTTGGTTGATAGTTGCAGAATTTATGAAGAGGACAATAATGCTCACTACAAGATTGTTAGTGATAGAAGAGGCAAGCAACAACATAACCGTGGTAAGCCTTATGATGCTCCAGCTAGAAAAGGTAAACAGAAAGTGACTGAGGGCAAGAAGACTAGTAGGGGAGATGCTCCTGCTGGCATAACTTGTTTCAAATGTGGAAAATCTGGTCATAAGAGTACGGTGTGTACTGCTGAGGCGAAGAGGTGTTTCCGATGTGGTAAGATTGGACATGCAATATCTGATTGCAAGCACACGGAGATGATCTATTTTAATTGTGGTGAAGAGGGACATATTAGTAATCAGTGTCCGAAGCCAAAGAAAGCTCAGACCGGAAAAGTGTTCGCGTTAGCCGGAACTCAGATAGCTAATGAGGACAGACTTATCAGAGGTACATGTTTCATTAATAGTACTCCTTTAATTACTATTATTGATACTGGTGCTACGCATTATTTTGTTTCTGCTGATTGTGTTCAAAGATTGGGTCTTAAGTTATCAGCTATAAATGGAGAAATGGTCGGCGAGACTCCGGCTAAGGGATCGGTGACTACTTCTCTTGTGTGTTTAAGTTGTCCTTTATTGATCTTCGATAAAGACTTTTATGTTGATTTGGTTTGTTTGCCGCTGACCGGAATGGATGTAATCCTAGGTATGAACTAGTTAGAGTATAACTATGTTCATATAAATTGCTATCGTAAGTCGGTGAGGTTTTCTACTCCTGAAGAGGAAGGAGTTGGGTTGTTATCTTTCAGAGAGTTAGAGCAATTGATGAAAGAAAAAGCTCAGATGTTTTCGTTGATGGCAACGTTGTCTATTGAGAGTAAAGCTAAGATTGAAGAATTACAAGTGGTGAATGAATTTCCTGAAGTTTTCCCTGATGAAATTCCTGATGTGCCGCCAGAGAGAGAGGTTGAATTTGCAATTGATCTTGTACTTGGTACTAGACCTGTGTCGATGGCACCATACAGAATGTCGGCATCCGAGTTGTCTGAATTAAAGAAGCAGTTGGAAGAGTTACTTGAGAAGAAGTTTATAAGACCAAGTGTATCGCCGTGGGGAGCTCCAATGCTGTTAGTAAAGAAGAAAGATGGAAGTATGAGACTTTGTGTTGATTATAGACAGCTGAATAAAGTAACAATCAAGAACAAGTATCCATTTCCGAGAATAGATGATTTAATGGACCAGTTAGTGGGTGCCCGTGTGTTTAGCAAGATCTATTTGAGATCGGGATATCATCAGATTAAAGTGAAAGATGAGGATATTCAGAAGACAGCGTTCAGAACACGGTATGGACATTATGAGTATTCAGTGATGCCTTTCGGTGTTACTAATGCGCCGGGAGTATTCATGGAATACATGAACCGCATTTTTCATACTTATCTGGATCGTTTTGTGGTTGTATTCATTGATGATATTCTGATTTATTCTACGTCAGAAGAAGAGCATAAGGAACATTTGAGAACAGTGTTGGGAGTTTTGAAAGACAAGCAGTTGTATGCAAAGCTGTCCAAGTGTGAGTTCTGGTTGAAAGAAGTTAGTTTCCTTGGTCATGTAATTTCAGGTAGTGGTATTGTCGTGGATCCTTCTAAGGTAGATGCTGTGTTGCAATGGGAAACTCCAAGGTCGGCTACTAAGATTAGAAGTTTTCTGGGACTAGCTGGTTATTATAGAAGGTTTATTGAAGGGTTCTCTAATTTGGCACTTCCGTTAACTAGATTGACTTGTAAAAGTAAAGCTTTTGTGTGGGATGTTCAGTTCGAAGAAAGTTTTACAGAATTGAAGAAGTGGTTGACGTCGGCTCCGGTTTTGACATTACCGAATCCAGGAGAACCGTTTGCGGTTTATTGTGATGCTTCGCTGATGGGATTAGGAGGTGTGCTGATGCAAAATAATAAAGTAATTGCTTATGCGTCTCGACAGTTGAGAACTCATCAAAGGAATTATCCTACGCACGATTTGGAACTTGCTGCGGTGGTTTTTGTGCTGAAGATTTGGAGGCATTATCTCTATGGCTCTAGATTTGAAGTTTATAGTGATCATAAGAGCTTAAAGTATTTGTTTGATCAGAAGGAGTTGAATATGAGACAGCGACGGTGGTTAGAATTGCTGAAAGATTATGATTTCGGTTTGAATTATCATCCGGGCAAAGCTAATGTTGTGGCTGATGCTTTAAACCGAAAGACCTTGCATATGTCAGCAATGATGATTAAGGAATTGGAATTGATTGAGCAGTTTCAAGATATGAGTTTGGTTTGCGAAGTGACACCGCAGAGTGTTATGCTGGGTATGTTGAAAATTAACAATGATTTTCTGGATAGTATTCGAGAGGCTCAGAAGCGGGATGTGAAGCTAGTGGACATCATGAATAGTTGTGGTCAATCGGGTGAGAGTGACTTTAAGATTGATGCACGAGGTGTGTTGAGACTGCATGATCGAATTTGTATACCAGATGATGCGGATATGAAAAAGAAGATTCTTGAAAAGGGTCATAGAAGTAATCTGAGTATTCATCCGGGAGCTACTAAAATGTATCAAGACTTGAAGAAGATATTTTGATGGTCTGGAATGAAAGAAGATGTGGCACGATTTGTGTATGCATGTTTGACTTGTCAGAAGTCGAAAGTTGAGCATCAGAAACCTGCTGGGTTGATGCAACCGTTAGAGATTCCAGAATGGAAATGGGATAGAATTTCTATGGACTTTGTGACAGGGCTGCCTATGACTTCAAGAGAACATGATTCAATTTGGGTGATTGTTGATAGGCTTACGAAGTCGGCTCATTTTATACCTATTAACATCACATATCCAATTGCAAAGTTAGCAGAGATTTATATCTGAGTGATTATGAAGTTGCATGGTGTTCCTTTGTGTATCGTGTCGGATAGAGATCCGAGGTTTACGTCGGAGTTTTGGAAGAGTCTACAAGAAGCGTTGGGTTCTAAACTGAGGTTGAGTTCAACATATCATCCTCAAACAGATGGTCAAACTGAGAGAACTATTCAGTCATTGGAGGATCTGTTGAGAGCTTGTGTGCTTGAGCAGGGAGGTTCGTGGAATACTTATCTTCCATTGATCGAGTTCACTTATAATAATAGTCACCATTCTAGTATCGGAATGGCACCTTTTGAAGCGCTGTATGGTCGGAGGTGTAGAACTCTGTTGTGTTGGCATGAATCCGGTGAAAGTGTAGTACTCGGACCGGAATTAGTTCGAGAAACTACCGAGAAAGTGAAGTTGACTCGAGAGAAGATGAAAGCTTCTCAAAGTAGACAGAAAAGTTACCATGACAAGCGCAAGAAGGATTTGGAATTCCAAGCGGGCGATCATGTGTTTTTGAGAGTCACACCTGTGACTGGTGTTGGGAGAGCTTTGAAGTCTAAAAAGCTCACTCCTCGTTTTATTGGTCTGTATCAGATTTTGGACAGAGTTGGGAAAGTTGCTTACCGAATGGCGTTACCGCCAAATCTTTCGAATTTGCATGATGTGTTTCATGTGTCGCAACTTCGGAAGTACATTTCAGATCCGTCTCATGTGGTTAATATGGATGATGTGCAAGTACGGGATAATCTCACGGTGGAGACGAAGCCTGTGCGAATCGCGGATCGTGAAATGAAGACTTTGCGAGGGAAGGAGATCACGTTGGTGAAAGTTGTCTGGTTGGGAGCTACTGGAGAAAGCATGACGTGGGAATTGGAGAGCAAGATGCGAGACTCCTATCCCAAGCTGTTTGAATCAGGTAAATTTTCGAGGACGAAAAATATTCTAAGTGGGGGAGAGTTGTAACGCCCAAATATTTAATTATTTATTTAATTGGATATTTACTAATTGTTTGTGAATTATTCGGTTGATTTTGGTGTTGCGGTGAATTAAGTCGTTAAGTCGGTATATTAAGTCGGTAAGTCGTAGAAATAATATTAGAAATAATATTAAAGTCGCGGAATAATATTAGTAGTAATATTATTCGTAGTTGGAGTGTGTTCGATTAAGTGGGCTTGGTTTCGTGTCGGAATTAGTAAATTAGGGGGTGTATGCTAAGCCCATTAGATATTATAATTGAATATTAGTATTTTAATAAAACCAAAGAAATAGAAAGATTGGGGAGTTTTGTGGTATCAGTAGAAAAAAAAAGAGAAGTTACACGAGGGATTTGGAAAACAAGGTTGGAAGGGAATAGAACGTGAGAGAAGTTGGGAACGAGAGAGAAACTGCTACCGGCGTCGAATTTCTGGAACCCGATCGATCGTCGAGCTGCCTTCAATCCAAGGTAAGGGTGGGTTCGATTATTATAACCGGGTTAGGATGAATAGTATAAGGGTTGGGTATTTTATGAATGTTTCCCTTGATTGTCTGATGAATTGTTGCTGCCTGTGTAAAATTGATGTTGGTTGTTGTTTCCGTATTAATTCTGATGAACCGATACTGTTGAATGTTGAATTTTGTTGTTGGAGTGATTTTATGAAAGTTGTGATGAATGTGTTAAATTCTGGAAAAGAAGAATTGGGACGAAAACTGGGTTTTTGGGGTGGCGCTGGCCACCACCCACCACACATAAAGGGGTGGCGCAGGCCACCCAGAATAAAGAAAATAAATAAGTGGCGAGAGCCACATGGGACCTGGCGCAAGCCAGGGTACTTTTCATGAAGGGTGGCGCAAGCCACCCATTGGAAGGGGCAATTCCACTTTAATTCTTATGCTAAGATTATTATTATCATGTATATATATTATCATGTGTTCTTAATTAATTGTTTCTAAATGAATTGTTTTCTAAATGAATTATTTAGAATGTGGCAGGCCACTTAATTGGAATAGAAAGTAGAATAACGTGGGCCTGCCCACCACATGGTATCTGTGGCACCAGCCACCTAAAAGACCAAGGAAGTGGCGCAAGCCACTGTGTGGTTTTAATGATTTGTTTTGGTTTTTTTTGTGACAGTAGATTAGATTAATTAAGTAACCTTACATTACTAAATCAACATGTTAGGAATATAATGGAGCAGAAAAGTAATATGTTCTCTAATGATTTATATAGCAGGAAAATAATAGGTTCATTAATAATTTATGTAGCAGAAGTTTAACAAGTTTTGACAGAAATTTAAATAAGTAGCAGTGGTCATTTTGACAGAAAATGAAACCAGTAGCAGAAGCAGAATGATGTGTAAATTTTCATGACAGAAGCTTGGAAATTATTTTAATTGGCAGCAATAATAGAAACAGAATTTTCCAATAAAACTGGTATTAGTCACAGAAGTTAAAAACAACGCAGTTTTAGTCGGTTTAGCCGGTTTAGGCAGAAAACTTAGTTGTTCGGAATTTAACGAAAATTGTCGGGGTAAGTCAGGTAATTTAGTAGGTGACTTTTGTTGAATTGTTTGGTTGAAATCATGTCGAAAAAGTGGATTCACAGGTACAACTGATTTTGTTGTTTCGTTCCGATACCCGGACGAATTTTAAGTTGAAGGCGTAATAGCCAAAGTTGACTACGTTGTTTATGTCGTAAAAGTTGTTATGTTGTTTAAGTTGATTATGTTGTGGATGTTGTTGAGTTGTTTATGTTGTTGAGTTGTGCATGTCATAAAACATACATTGCATTTTATGTCGGAGCGTTGCTCACACCACGTTGGCCTGGATTGGCATATGTTGAAAGTTGAAAGTTGAAGGCTTATGCCTTGATGCCTCGATAAACTGGCAATATTAAGTTGGGAGTTTTACTCCGATGGTACCACATGCATAACATTGTCGAGTCTCATTAAAGTCGCATTTCCTTAAGTTGTTGTTGATTTGATTTTGTTTGTTGGTTGTTGATGTAAAGTGGTGATTATTTGTATGATTCTTGCCTATGTATTATTTATCGTACTCCGTTTATAATTTTCGGTAACTCACCCCTTCTGTTTGAATGTTGTCCCTATGTTGGCAACGTGCAGGTAATCAAGAGGAGTAGCCGGTTACCTTAGTTCGAGTCGGTGGTTGTCGCTCTGATACGTAGCACTCGGGGGGATGACGCATGTCTTTTATTTATTTGTCTACATGCTGAATTTTTAATGAAATTGCTGAAAAATACTTTGTTGTTTAATTTGAAGTTGTTTTATGTTGAATAAAGATGCTACTAAGTTGTTAATGAATCCGCTGCGTTGTGTTTACTTAAGTTGAATAAAGTTGAGGACCATTTGTTATTTTATGTTTCCCTGAAGCGTTATGTATCTTTCATGAATAACTATCATGTGGTTGATTTTTAAAGTTGAAAATGTGATATCCCGTTTTATGTTGAAAATTTTATAACTCTGATTTTAATATAATTACTGGGTAGAAATGGGGTGTTACACCCTCCAGCATCAGTTAGACCGAAAGGAGATTCAACTGTGTTCGAATTCTGAGACGATCAACATGATACAAGATTACATCCCTGTTCGAAGCAAAAACACAGTCATAATCTCCAAATATGGAATAACCGAGGATGTTTGTGCCATAATTCCTCTGCTCGATGAGTCAAAAGTCTCTCTCGGCAATAGGAAGATTCCAAACTTAGAGTTAATTGAGGTTTCCTACGATGCTCAAAAGGCCCAAAAAGCCCATGTGGTTGTCTATTTGCCAGGTCCGATGCCGTACAAATCAGAAAAAGCTATCCCATACAAGTACGGTGCAACGAACATAGAAAATGGAAAAGAAACTCCATTACCCTCCGTTGTGAATATTGCCAACATCAGTCGAGTTACCCGAAGTGGTCGAATCTTCAACAGAGGAGTTGGAGAACCTGCCAAAGAAAAGAAATCTCAAATAGAAGTTCCTAATCAACAAATCGGTCAGTCCGGCAATACATAACCTCTAAAGAACAATGATGAGATGCTGAAGCTCATCCAGAAAAGCGAGTACAACATTGTGGACCAATTGTTGCAAACTCCGTTTCGAATCTCTGTTATCTCTCCTGCTTAGTTCAGAAGCTCATAGAGAAGCTCTACAGAAGGTCTTGGAACAGGCCTTTATAACACCAGATGTGACAGTAAGGCAATTTGACAGCATCATCTCCAACATCACTTCCTGTAACAATTTAGGATTCAGTGATAAAGAATTTCCAGAGGAAGGCAAGAATCATAATATGGCACTCAATATCACAATCAATTGCCAAGACGATGCTCTAGCCAGCATACTGGTAGACACAGGTTCATTTTTAAATGTCATGCTGAGGTCAACTTTGGTTCAACTTTCTTTTCAAGGAACTCCAATGAGAGGCACTGAGATCATCGTCAAAGCCTTTGACGGATCCAGAAAAAGAGTTATCGGCTAAGTCGATCTTCCCATAACCATCGGTCCTCACACTTTCCAAGTCACTTTCCAGGTCATGGACATCCGAGAAGCATACAGTTGTTTATTAGGAAGACTTTGGATACACGAGGCAGGGGCAGTAACCACGACACTTCACCAAAAGCCGAAGTTTGTCAAAAATGACAAATTAATCATGGTATATGGAGAGCAAGCTCTAGAAGTAACTTATCATCATTCTCCTGTGTGGAACCAGAGGAAGTTGTTGGAACTCAGTTTCAAGAACTCTCGGTGAGCAATGAGAATCACCAAGAAAGAGGAACGTCGATTTCCTCGTACAAAGACGCCCTCAAAGTAATGAAGAGTGGTGACATAAGAGGGTGGGGCCAGATTGTAATTCCTACTGATAACAGACAAGAAAAGGTCTTGGTTTTTCTCCGACCTGTACCCAAACTACAAAGAAGGATGAAAGTTTTCGTCCCATTCAGGATTTCTTCCACAGTGGAGGCTTCCTCCACCCAGTACCTCAAGAAGTCCACACCATCGAGGAAAATAACTCTTCTGATACAGATGAGGAGTAGAAGTCTTACCTCAACGATGACAGTTATATATCTCAGGGAGAAATGCACATGCCATTCTGTTTTCCAAAGTAGAGTCCCAGATATATATCGAGATCAGATGTTATAATGATTTATGGAGATTGTGATCCTGAAGGTTGTCGTGCTCCGCCTAACTCATTAGAGGAAGACACTCTGATGAAAGATAACTTTGACTATGATTCTTATGATCCACTGGATGATTTGCCTATTTGGAAACCATACATGGAAGACTCGGGGCAAAAGAGTCTGCCTGATAATGCCTATCAGCTGAATGATCTTGAAAAGAATACACCTGCTCCCCCAGAGTCATGGAATCCTTACCCAGAACACTCCGAGAGTGTCCAACACCATGCTAATGAATTTGCAAGGATCGCAGGACGAGAATTCATTAACTACGCGTTTCATGAAATCAACGTCATTGAGGAAGATGACTCATCCATTCCCACAGAAACACGGGACACCTTGGGGCAGCCAAGTAAAAAGTACGACTTTCTAGTCAAGTACACTGCTCCAGAGAGCTCTCGCATTAGGTTCGAGGACATCCTGCCAACTGGATGGGGAGTTCCTCTTGAAAGTGAAAATCCTATGAAAGATACAACAGAAGAGTTCACTTATGCTAACTCTGCATGGGAGGAAGATTCGAATGATCCTACACCCCCAAAAATCAATGTCATTTTTGAAGACAAACCAAGAAGGAAAGTACCAGACTTTGTGATTCACAGAGGAGTTCGTCGTCATTGGGTTGCCGTAGATGTCCCGAAGGTTGTTCATAAGTCAAAGCAATTGCCAAACCTTTGTTTTGACCTTCCACCTTGCCCAGGTGAAATGGATGTTTTTATAGGGCTTACTTTTCTGTAAATGTCCCTCTTCGCTTTGCCCAAAGCGACATAGTTTTGTTTTATAGGGCTGTGTTTCAAGAATCGACAAATCATAAATAAATAATGTCATTCTGAATTCTCGTATTTATTGTTGTTTTCACTTTTTGTTTTTTCAGAAAATGGTAATCCTAAAAAATAACCCAAAATAAAAACAAGCGCTTTTTAGAAAATACACTGCACACACTTTTGCATTCTCTCTACCTTTTCTAAAAAGAATCATCACGTCATGCAGATTGCTTGTTTTAAACCCCATTGAAACGTACAATCCAATTCCTTCTCCCAACTTTGAATTCCCGGTATTTGAAGCTGAAGAAAAAGAGAACAAAGAAATTCCATAAGAGATCTCCCGACTACTCAGACAAGAGGAAAGATCCATTGAGCCTCATAAAGAGCCATTGGAAATGGTCAATTTGGGTTCAGAAGAAGAATGGAAAGAAGTTAAGATTGGAGCGCTGCTCAGTCCAAATGTCAGAGAAGACTTGATAAAACTTCTCAATGAGTTTCCAGATGTATTTGCTTGGTCCTATCAGGACATGCCAGGGTTGGATACCAGCATCGTGGAACATCATTTACTGTTAAAGGCAAAATGTCCGCCAGTAAAACAAAGACTAAGAAGGACTCATCCGAATATGGCCATCAAAATTAAGGAGGAAGTGCAGAAACAAATCGACGCAGGTTTCCTCGCCACCTCAGAATATCCTCAATGGTTGGCCAACATAGTGCCAGTTCCGAAAAAGGACAGAAAGGTCAGAATGTGTGTAGACTACAGGGATCTGAACAAAGCAAGTCCAAAGGATGTCTTCCCCTACCACACATAGACATGCTGGTAGACAGCACAACAAAATTCAAAGTCTTCTCCTTCATGGATGGATTCTCGGGCTATAATCAAATCAAAATGGCACCGGGAGATATGGAGAAAACTTCATTCATCACCCCATGGGGCACCTTTTGTTACAAGGTAATGTCATTCGGTCTAAAGAACGCAGGGGAAACCTATCAAAGGGCCATGACAACTCTGTTTCACGACATGATGCACAAAGAGATTGAAGTGTATGTCGATGACATGATTGCCAAATCTAAAATAGAAGAAGAGCATGTGGAACACCTATCAAAGTTATTCGAGCGTCTGAGAAAATACAAACTATGCTTGAATCCTAATAAGTGAACATTCGGTGTTCACTCAGGAAAACTCTTAGGATTTATCGTCAGCCAGAAAGGAAATGAGGTTGATCCGGATAAGGTCAAGGCCATTCAAGAAATGCCTTCTCCAAAGACTGAAAAACAAGTCAGAGGATTTTTGGGACGTCTAAATTACATCTCAAGATTCATATCCCTCATGACCGCGACATGCACACCAATCTTCAAACTACTAAAAAAGAACCAAAGCTGTGTATGGATAGAAGATTGCCAAAAAGCTTTCGACAACATCAAAGAATATCTGTTGAATCCACCTATTTTGTCTCCTCCATTGGAAGGAAGACCTTTGATCATCTACTTAATAGTCTTGGAAGACTCTATGGGTTGTGTACTTGGCCAACAAGATGAGACAAAAAGAAAAGAGTCTGCCATTTACTACTTAAGCAAGAAGTTCACGGATTATTAAACTCGATAGACTATGCTCGAGAAAACTTGTTGTGCTCTGGCTTGGGCAACCAAGCGTCTTCGCCAGTACATGATTTGTCACACTACTTGGCTAATCTCTGAAATGGATCCAATCAAGTACGTCTTTGAAAAGCCTGCTTTAACGAGAAGGATTGCCCGTTGGCAGATGTTGTTATCAGAATACGACATCGAGTACCATGCTCAGAAAGCCGTCAAAGGGAGTATCTTAGCTGATCATTTGGCTCATCAACGGATTGATGATCAGGAATCAGTCGGATTTGACTTCCCATACGAAGATGTCATGTACTTGAAAATGAAAGATTGTGATGAACTGCTACCCAGTGAAGGGCAGAACCAGGTTCCCAATGGGGACTAATTTTCGACGGTGCTGTCAACACTTACGCAAATGGAATTGGTGCAATCATTGTAACACCTTAGGGTACCCATATTCCTTTCACTTCCAGATTGACATTCCAATGCACAAACAATGAGGCCGAATACAAAGCTTGTATCATGGGTCTCGAAGAAGCTATTGACTTAAGGATTAAGAACTTAGATGTGTATGGAGACTTAGCCCTGGTTATAAATCAGATCAAAGGAGAGTGTAATATATATCAACCAGGACTGATTCCTTACAAAGACTACGCAAGAAGGTTGCTTCCCTTCTTCAACAGAATCGAGTTTCATCATATGCCTCGTGAAGAAAATCACATGGCTGATGCACTAGCTACCCTATCCTCTATGATTAGTGTAGGTCAATGGAACGACGTGCCTAAGATTGACATAATGTAGTTTCATCATACCGCTTACATCTTCACAATTGAAGCAGTCATAGATGAAAAACCATGGTATCATGATATCAAGTTCTTCCTTCAAAGACAGGAATACCCGCCCGGGGCATCAAGAAAAGATAGGAATACTCTCAGAAGGTTGGCTGGCAACTTCTTCCTAAGCAATTATATAATCTATAAGAGAAACTTTAACATGGTTTTGCTCAGATGCGTAGACAGACAAGAAGCAAACATGCTAATGAAAGAAATTCATGAAGGCTCCTTTGGCACTAATGCCAATGTACACACAATGGCAAGAAAAATTCTGAGAGCAGGATATTATTGGTTGACAATGGAATCCGATTGTTACCAGTACATGAGGAGGTGTCACAAGTGTCAGATATACGCTGACAAAATCCATGTACCGCCAACGCATCTCAAAGTTTTTTCTTCTCCGTGGCCTTTTTCTATATGGGGAATCGACATGATTGGCCTGATTGAACCCAAAGCTTCAAACGGACATCAGTTCGTCCTGGTAGCCATTGACTACTTCACCAAGTTGGTCGAAGCAGTGTCATACACCAATGTAACCCGACAAGTGGTGGTCCGATTTATCAAGAACAATCTCATCTGCCGTTATGGTGTTCCAAACGAGATCATTACGGATAATGGATCTAACTTGAACATTAAAATGATGAAAGAGCTGTGTGCTGAGTTCAAGATCGAACACCATAACTCATCTCCCTACCGACCTAAAATGAATGGAGGGGTAGAAGCGGCTAACAAAAACATTAAGAAAATCGTTCAGAAGATGGTTGTAACCTACAAAGATTGGCATGAGATTCTACCCTTTGCTCTTCACGGTTATCGCACATCTGTCCGCACTTCAACAGGGGCAACCCCTTTCTCTCTAGTATATGGCATGGAAGCAGTGCTCCCCATAGAAGTAGAGATACCATCAATAAGGGTATTGATGGAAGCCAAGCTAACAGAAATTGAATGGTGTCAAAGCCGATACGATGAACTGAATATGATCGAAGAAAAAAGAATGACGGCTTTATGTCACGTTCAGCTATATCAGCAAAGAATGAAGAAAGCATTCGACAAAAAGGTCCGACCCTGTGTCTTCAGAAAAGGAGACCTCGTGATCAAGAAGATGGCAATTCCTTTTGACTACTGAACACAAGAAGGAATGCTTTTGACTACTGAACACAAGAAGGAACATCGATGGCTTCTTCGGAAGTGATTAAACCTCAAAATGCAAAATCAAAGTACTCATTTTAACCAGTACACCCTGAATGAAGGATTAACTATTTCAGATATAATGTCCCATCTGACATCCCGGTAGATGTGTTACTTCCAGGAACCGATAATTGGTCTGTCTTCCCCAGTAGGTTCTACCCCTCATAAACTGGAAGGGATTGCTATCTTGAACCAATGATACTTTTTATCCCCATATTGGCCGAGTATCCAGTTGTGTTCATTCACCAGTCTATATGTTGTGTCTGTTTTGTCAGCATAAGCATTTCATACATGCATCGTGCATAATTGATTCATATTCATATTCATGTTGCATTAATATCACTTTGGTCACACTCATCCCAAGTGATAGTCGTCCTCTCTCAGATATAGTAGTCAGTCTTCCTTTTTACTTCAGATAGGATAAAATTCCGGTCTAAGTTCTTTCCTCATCAGGAAAACGTACCGTCTGAACAATCTCTTTCCAGTACACTCCTGGATTGAAATTAATCCTTGCACACTTTGATAACTTGAACCTCTGAAAGACAAGAAGCCGTTTGGAATTTCACTCTTCACCAATGAAGGTGACATTTGGTTTTCCCGAATTAAAGAAAATCCCCAGAGAAAGCCTCTTCACAAGAAACTCTTGGAAATACATCAGTTTTTCTCCCAAGAAATTTGTTGTTAATAAAGTCATCAGCACCTTAAATTCATATTACATTACATCTCTCAGAGAAGAGGAGGAATGATGTAATTCCACATTAAGCAAAACAATCTCTCAAGAGACTTGTTTTTCCCCAGTAGGTTGACAAATGGCATCTCCCACAAGAGAAGTTTGCATACCTCTGTGGTTCAGACCAATGGTTTCCCCCCAGGCAAATCTGACATCAAATCTATTTCCATCAAATGGCATCTCCCCAGTAAAACTCGACGAGAAGTTTGATGAAGACCGCTACAGATAGCGTCCCTTGTCAAAATAAGAAATTGATAAGAAGAAAACTGAGACCAGTTCCATGGCTGAAGACCAGGATCGAGGGGAAGTTTATTTCAATAGAAAACTGAGACCAGTTCCATGGTTGAAGACCATGATCGAGGGGAAGTTTATTTCATAAGAAAACTGAGACCAGTTCCATGGCTGAAGACCAGGATCGAGGGGAAGTTTATTTCAAAATAAGCTAAGACCAGTTCCATGGCTGAAGACCAGGATCAATGGGAAGTTTATTTTAAAAGAAGCTAAGACCAGTTCTGTGGCTGAAGACCAGGATCGAGGGGAAGTTTTATCCTTTTCTAAGTATCGTTACTTAGCAAAAGAAGATGGACGAGCAAATCAGCTACCATTCATAACCACAATCAAAATTTTGGGTATTCTGATATTTAATCCTCTTGTACCCTGAATGTCCGAATATCTTCGCCATTCACACCTTCGGGACCAAGAAGATTAAATAGGGGCATCTGTCATACCCCAAATTTTGACCACAAGATTTCCCATCATTGTGTAAATCATCACCACAGTATGGATGTACCTTCATTGCCTCATCAATTTCTCAAGGATTGTTGAGCACTCACCTTAACCACGAATTAGGGTTTTGAGCCCACTCAAAGCACTCTGACAAAGGATCAATAAAAAATGGACATGATCCTCAACTTTTTCAAGTCTCTCAAACACCCATAAAGGATCAAGAGGTCTCCCACATCAAGAATGAAGCACAAGTTTGCAACATTCCAAGTGGATCAAGCCTCAAGATCGCCAGTGTCACCAAATTAGGGTTTTGGTCGACTAAGGCCTCCAGATGAAAATTTTCATCTGGGCATGAGCCAATACTTCAAAACGTGATTCAATAATTTCAAAGGGACTTTATGAGTCCAATCATCAAGTCAAAATGGCCTCAAGGGATGCATTCATCAAAAATTAGGAATTAGGGGTTTCTTGACCTAATTCACCCCTAAGTTGACTTTTGGAGCAAGACATGAGCCAAGACCTCAATAAATGTTTTGAAAACCCCCAATATCTTATATTGATCCTCTTACAAGTTCAAATGAATATCAAGAACTTGATTCATAAGCAACACAAAGATGCAAATTCATCTGGACCACAAACTAGGGTTTTTGAGAAAAAAGTCAATTGTGCCTTTGACTTTTAACCAAGACATGTTCCCAACCTTGGGACATGATTCAAGACACTATAAAACACCTATGGAATCTATCCATAAGGTTTGAATTAGGTTAAATACTTGATTTCATAGAGGATCACAAAGTTTGGAATTCATTTGACAAAAAGTCAACTGTGCCAAAAAACCAAGTTTGACTTTTTGAATTTCTTGACAAACAAGGTTCCCTTAACTCAAAAACAATGTTAACTTATGGTTTGGACCACCATCCATCAAGAAAAATCAAGAAAAATGAGGTTACTTGCAAAAGGGGCAACCTTAAGAAACTTAAAATTTTCTAAGTTATGGAAGAAAAGTGATTTGGTACCAACTTTGCAAGGTCATAACTTCCAAACTACAAGGCCTTTTTCTTCCATCCAAAGCTCATATGAAATCTCTCACTACATACTTCAAAATTGTCAACTACAAGAGATCTCAAATCCTCATGGATTTTGAATTATAGATTGATCAAAATCACAAAAACATGAAAATGGACACTTTCCCAACACTTAATGAAATTTTAGACAGAAACTGTCTTGAATTTTCACCAACTTTGAAGCCATTTTTCATTATGATCCAAATTGATTCAAGACCAAAGTTGGACATCAAAGTTGAAGTATGTTATTAGGAATTTCCAAAAAGTACAAGATCTCATCCTAACTCAACTTGAGTAGGGAGTTACATGCCTTGAAACATGGCCAAAAAACCTATTTTTCAAGATAGTATGAAAACCAAACTTGTGCCACACGATTTTTCCCTTCAAATCTTGTCACTTTGCTAACTTTGTCATCTTCCAAAAATAAAAAATATCTGATAACTCACTTGGTTCATGATCAAAGAGGCAAGGAATTCAATTTGGCATGTGAAAACCATCATTACATGAAGTTTGAAATTCAACTTTGGCAAGGTAACATCAATGCAATGCATTGAGGTGTCATGAACCAGATCACAACACTCCAAGCCAGTCAATATTTCAGTCCAAACTCTGAGCATTCAAACCTACAAAGTTAAATGGAGTCAAGATAAGAAGAGTTGACTTTGCACTTTTGGATTATCCAAGTCAATGGCTATAAGCTACAACCATGATCAACCTCCAAACACTATTGCTTCCAAAACAAGCTTCCTCTATAATAGAGGTCATGTGTGACTGATCAAGCCACCCCAAAACATCTGAATTCATGCTTTCTTTCACTTCACTCTCAAAAACTAGATTTTTGCTTCTTCTTGAAGTAACATTCGAATTTTCAATTTAAAAGTAATTCAGTCAAAACCAACCATGCCAACACCTAACATACATAATATATGAGTGATCCATAACCTTAAAACACATCTGGAACATTAGAATCACAAAGTCATCCCCCATTTGCTCAAGCTTTTTGGCCTATTTGCAGTTGAGGTGCCACAACAAGTTCCAGGCTGATTCAATCTATTCCAAGCTTCCAAACACCTTGTATTAGGTCCATTGAAGCTGTCCAGATCATTACACAACATTTGTAACACCTCCAACATAGAATTTGAATTCTTCTTGCATGAGGTAAGCCTGAACTCTCAAACTCAATAATTCATGCATCATAAATGTGTTTTCAAGTTACAAATATGTTTCTGCACTTATGTAAAGTGATTCCCCTCAATCAATTGCTGTGTAGCTTTCGTGTATAAGATTTCATAGTGTTCTTGCAGAAATTAGGGTTCTTGAGTTCATCACTTGATTTCTCACTCCACACTTAATATAAATGTAATTAATTTATATGACTGAAATCCTTGTTAAAAAATACACAACTTTCATGTTTATAAAAGTCATTTTCATTGAGTAATCAGAGAGATATGAGAGTTTTTGCAAAACGGCTATGGCGGGTAGTCATGAGGTAGAAGACGACCGTTGGCGCCATATTTCAATTTTTTTGAATTTTTAATTATTTTCTTAATTGATTTAAAAAATTAATTTCTCTCCCTTTTTTTTATCATTTTTTATTTGATCTTTTTTTAAAAAAAGTCACAAAAATGTTAAATTATTTTATTCTACAAAAAATTTAAATTTAAATTATTTATTTAATATATCTTGAATTTTTATAAATAATTTCATTTTTATTATTTTTTAAACATTTTTTAATGAAATTCTCACCTTGATTTTTCAAAACCAATTGGATTTCAAGCTTTCATGTGATTAAACATGATTTTTCATAATATTTTTCAAAGCTTACCACTTGTTTTTAAATATATTTGATATTTTATATTTAATTTCCTTTGAAAATTATATTTTTTTAATTAAAATTAGGGTTTCTCTTAATTTTAATTTTTTCAAACTTCTTCTTAATCACTTTGGGCCTCTTTGTAGAGTGTAAGTCTCATCCCTTTGTAAATAATTGATTTTGGGCCTCAGTCATTGTATAAGTCCCAATACGATTTTAAAAATCTCGGCGCGATCGTCATTTTCAAAACAATTTTTATCTAGGCCTCTCCTTGAGTTGTAAGCCCCATCTTTCTTCTTTTCAAATACTTTTGGGCCTCTTTGTAGAGTGTAAGACCCATCCCTTTTGTAAATACAATAATTTGGGCTTCAGTCATTGTATAAGTCCCTATGCGATTTTTGAAATAAACGGTGTGATCGCTGTTTTTCATCTGGGCCTCTCCTTGAGTTATAAGCCCCAACTCTTGTATAAAAATAACTTTTTGGGCCTCTAATAGAGTATAAGACACATTCCTTCTTAAATAAATTTAGGCCTCAGTCATTCTATAAGTCCCTCTGTGGTTTTCAAAATCACGTCGCGATCGTCGCCTTTTCAAATAAATCATCTGGGCCTCTCCTTGAGTATAAGCCCCATTTTTCTTTCTTCAAAACACTTTTGGGCCTGTAATAGAGTGTAAGACCCAATCCCTATTTGTATAAAAACAATTTTTTGAGCCTCTGCTGTAGTATATGTCCCACAAAGTCTTTCGGTATCGCAATACGATCAATGTTTCCAAATAAATCATCTGTCTTTGAGTTGTAAGCCCCAAACATTCTCAAACAACAACTTTCCTTTTTTATTCAAATTCAAAGATGCAAGTTTTCTCAATACTTTCTTCAATTTCTTGAAACCCTAGCCATACAGCTGTAGTCAATAAATGCTTGGGCTTTCATCAGACTGTAAGTCCCAATATCTCTTCAATATATACATGTTTATATATATATATATATATATATATGCTAGTACATGTTTTTCTAGAGTTTTCTCCAGCAGTTAGGTCCACACTTAGGTCAAACCAGAGATTACTCTTTCAACATAGTCAAAACTAGTTCCCTCATAGGAAATTCCCTATACAGTCTTGCCTCCTCTTGGGCTTAAATAATATGGAACAGAGAAAGGCATTATTCCCGGTGAAACTTTTCTCAAGACTGTCAAAACTTAGAAATATACGTGTATAAGAAATTCATTTCCTCAGAGAGGACTAATTCCCGGTGAAACCTCTTTTGAATTTCTTCAAACCCTAGAATTTTTCTGCAAATAAAGGATTAATTCCCGGTAAAACCTTTCTTGAAATTTTCTTAGGCTTGGACCCACAGGCTTCCTAAAAGCATCCCCAGCCTCCTCTTGGGCTTAGTACAAGGACCCACAGGCTTCTTATAAGTTCCCTAGCCTCCTCTTGGGCTTAATACAAGGACCCAAAGGCTTCATAAAAGCATAGGATAGAAATTAGTTATCTCTACTAGTTCAATTCTCAGGAAAGTCAAGAATTCCAAAACATCATATCATTTTAGGGTTGATCTTCATCCCTCAAACCAATAGCCTCCTCTTGGGCATCATACAAAGATCTCTCTCTACACTAGAACATACCATTTCTTGAGAGACTTGGATAGTCTCAGCCTCCTCTTGGGCTTCATACAAGTAGACTTGGAAATTCTCAACTCCTCTTGGATCTCACAGAGACCCTCAAGTTTCCTAAAATCACAGGAAAAACCCAGATCAGGCTACCACTACATTAGTCTCTAGCAGAGTTTAAAACCTTCATAGCTTTTCAGACTCACCTTTAAACCCCTTTGACCCCCAACAAGGTTTAAACATTCACCTTAAAACTCCCAGCCAGGTTCATTTTACCATCAACAAATCCCCAATGAAATCAGAGCCTCATGGCATCTGGTACTTCAACTCTTCCCTGATTCCCAGCAAGAGTAAAATCCTTTTGGATTCCCCAATACAATTTAGACCTGCTCTTGGATTTCAATAATCCTCAGCAAGAGATAGCTTCCTCTTAGGCTTTATATAAGAATTTCCCCCAGTGGAGTCAGTCAGCCTCAATCTTGGGCTTTGTACAAGACAGATAAAACCTCCCCAGTGGAGTCAGTTTCTTTCAGCTTCAACCTTGGACTTTGATCATGGCACACAAAAATCAACATCCCCTCATATGAGACCATAATTCCCCTCTACAGGAGGATATTTCCTCTATTCATCACATCTAAAAAAAACCTCTTTCCAGATAATTGCTATAAGTGGCACACTTGTTGATTCAAAATCCAAGATGGAATCCTTCCTTTATCCTGGCTAAAATCATCTTTCATCTAACTGTTGTAAGTAGTAAGCCTCTGGATTCCATACATCCAAGCCAATGTCCCTCTCTTTGCGTGAAAGATTCATAAGGAAAAATAGAATTGCTCAATACTGAGTTAAAGTTTCTTCCTTCATGACATCACCCATATACAGGAAATTATGGCATTGCTGGATTCTCATATCCCAGTTAAAGTAATTCCCCTTATAATCAGTTTCTCCACACTTGTGATGAATAGGTGATATATTCTCCCTTTAGAGATGACAAATTCTCTCTCAGTCAACCTTTAGCTTCAATCTTGGGCTTTAAACAAGACACAGACACTCAGCTAGCTTCAATCTTGGGCTTTGAACAAGACACCAAACAAATTTCCTCCTATAGAATAGGAGAAACTACGATTGCTCTGATTTCCCAGATTTCTTTACGGGAATACGTAGACATAAGATTGCGAAATCTTAGCGAGCACACAAATACTAAAACTTTAGGTCCAGTGTCTTCCCAAAAACAACAGAAAAAACCGAAAACTACAAAAACATTCTCTCAAACCTCCCAAAGGAGCAACTTTCCCGACCCATGACAGATAAACACAAGAAAGCATTTCAAAATATCAGAGAAACATGTAATAAAAGGCCTATGGATAACCATATATACATTGGGTGTTAATAGCTTCCCTTTGTATAACCTGGCCCCGATCCCCAATCTCTTAGCATTTGTTAAAGAAAACATTTGCCTGCAAGGTTAGTTTTAGATATCTTCCCTTTTCTTTCCAGCTTCATAGGATAAATAAGAAATCAGAAAGTAGCACCCAATTCCAACATTGCGGTAAGGTGGTCGCGTCACCGACAAAAATCGCACGCTACAATAGTGATATAATTACATAACCAAACTATTACAACCAATGGAAAGAAAGATAACAATCACACAGATGAATTGAAATAGTATACAAATTACAAATTTTCAATGAAACAACAATCGAATTGTAAAACATCAAAACTCAATAGATACTTAAAGCATGTAAAAGATACCACATGATACTATTTGCTTTCAATAATTATTAATGATTTTTATTGATAATCTGAATGCCTTTAAATAAGCTTACAGTAGAATAAGAATCCCTAATTAAATTAGGTAAATACCTATTTTTCTCTAAAATTACTATCATTTAAATTTAAATGACAACAATCCTATTTAATTGGTATATTTTGTTATGATCCCTAAATCATATCCCAAAAATAATTAAATTCAAATTTAAAAATCATGAAATATTAATAAATAAAATAATAAATCCTACTTAGCACAACTAATCACAATCAGCAGAATTAGGGGTTCATATCATCCCTTCCTCTTTCGGCATTGAGCTTGTCCTCAAGCTCAAATTCAATATAAGTCTCGCGAAATAGATCAAAGGATTCCCATGTTTTATCATATGGAGTATATTCTTCCCACTAGATTAATAATTTTTTAATTCCTCTATTTATCTTACTGCAAAAAGTTGCTTTGGGGATAGGTAAGGTTGTTCCATCACACACTTAGGGTATGTTTGCATTTTGGCTTGAAACAATAGAACTATTATTTTCGCTTCTACTACTATTATTATGTGTTGTATGTATTCCTCGTGAGCACTTCACTTTGCATTCAAATGCTCGAGACATATTCATAGAAACTCCGATATTTCATCAATCATCCCGACACTAAATAAGTCCACTTGTTGTTTAGGCTTAAGATCGCGGGTTTTAGTAAGCAAGAATTGACATTGGCGTTGATAATCATCTACATATCCAATTTTCTAGAGGTTGGCGAGTTCTCCCAATGGATTATTGCTCGTAGGTGGTCTGAACTGTATATGGCAACTTTCTTTGAAGCATTCCCGCACCATTTCGGGTTCTTCTTCTTCCATTTGTTTGAACCATAGTTCTGCTTCTCCTAACAAATTAAATGTTGGCAATACCACCTTGTCTCCTTCATCAATTATTTGGTTTATAAAAAAACATGTCGCAACGCCTCAGCCACCCTAATGGGTCCCCTGTCCCGTCGTAAGTGGGAAAATCTATTTTGGAATAGCGCGGAATCATGCCTTCCCCCATTTGCGAGCTATTTTTGCCTCTGTGATCATTATTGTTGCCACTATTTCCTCCATTTCGAGTTATCTTTTCTTGAACCATTATTTTCTCCTTGAACTATCATGGAGAAGTTAGTCATTTGCCTTTCTATAGCAGTCTGCCTGGCCGTCATCTGTTTCATGAATTCCCTCGTGGTTGATGCTAAATTCGTGTCACCCAACCAGGCTCTGATACCAAATTGTTATGGTCCCTTGTCTTGGATCGTGTTGTCACATTCCTAGACCCACTAGAATCTTTGTTTCGACCTTTAGTGAAAGTAGAGGTAGACTCGTCTTTGACAAAGTCTCTTCTTGAATTCACAAATATTTTTTTATAATAATTCTTAATGATTTTTATTGATAATTTGGATGCCTTTAAATAGACTTATATTAGAATAAAAATCCTTAATTAAATTAGGTAAATAACTACTTTTCTCTAAAATTACTATCATATAAATTTAAATGATAACAATCCTATTTAATTGATAGATTTTGTTATTACCCCTAAATCATATCTTAAAAATACTGAAATTCAAATTTAAAAATTCTAAAATACTAATAAATAAAACATACACCCTAATTAGCATAACTAGTCCTAATCAGTGGAATTAGAGGTCCATATCAACAAGCTTCACAGTTGATGTTTTTCGTTATGGTTGTGTTTACGAGGGCTCAATGTACTTTCTTAGTCATTTCCGTGCCAATCTATCAAAGCTGAATAATTTGATATATTATAATTAAGAATGTATAAGTGCTAATATTTTTAAATAGAGTATTCTAACCTAATGGGTCTTACTAAATATACAAACTTAAATTACTAATAAAAATAACAAACTAATTAATTATATACAACACTCCCCCTCAAGATGTTGAATATATATCTATCATTCCCAACTTGAAACAAATTTCTTCAAAGTTATTGTTGTTAAGCCCTTTTGTTAGAAGATCTGCAAGGTTGCATTGGGAGGACACATATGGAGTTCAAATAAGGTCATTGTCTAATTTTTCTTTAATGAAGTGTTTATCAAATTTAATATATATTGGTTCTGTCAAGTTGCACTTGCTTATGAGTTATACTGATAGCCGACTTATTATCACAATAAAGTCTCATCGGTTCATTGTACTTTATCCTCATATCTTTTAAGATTGATTTCACCCATAATAGTTCACATATCCTTAGTGCCATTGCTCTGAACTTTACTTCAGCACTAGATGTTGATACTACATTTTGTTTCTTACTTTTTCAAGTCACAAGACTTCCACCTAGGAAAGTGCAATAACCTGTAGTTGATCTTATATCCACAATTGACCCTACATAGTCGGCATCGATATATGCTTCAAGACCTACACCCATTTTTTTCAAACAAAATTCCTCTACTAGGTGTTCCTTTCAAATATTGTACAATTTGGAGCGCAGCTTGTAAGTGAATCTCCCTTGGTTGGTGCATGAATTAGCTAATTAAGCTAACAACAAAAGAAACACCAGGTCTAGTACGTGAGAGGTATATAAGTTTCCTGACTAATCTCTGATACATTTCCTTATCAACCACAATATTGTCTTCTACATTTCCCAACTTTACACTTGGATCAATTGGTCTATTTGTAGGCTTACATGCTGTCTTGCTAGTTTCCTGCAGAAGATCAGTAATTTATTTCTATTGAGATATGAAAATTCCTTTCTTAGAATGGACAACTTCAATTACCATAAAGTATTTCAATTTTCTCAAGGATTTAATCTCAAATTCCTTGGCAAAGTGTATATCCCACCATTGTTGTCTTTCCTCATCATTACCTATGAATATAATATCATCCACATATACTAAACACATAGTTACTCCCCATGTTTCAGAATGTTTGATAAACAAGGTATGATCTCATTGACTTTGTTTGAATCCCAAACCTATCATAACTTTAGTGAATATTCCAAACCATGCTTGTGGGGATTGCTTTAACCCATGTAAATATTTTTTAACTTGCACACAGTGTTGGTGGTAGTATGTTCACGGAACCCACAAGGTACATCCATGTAGATTTCTTATTCAAGTTCACAATGAAGAAATGCATTCTTTACATCGAATTGGTTTAAGCTCAAATTAGAATTAGCGGCTAAAGATAATATCACCCTAACTGCATTCATTTTTGCAACTGGAGCAAATGTCTTTGAATAATCTACTCCATAGGTTTGAGTGAATCCTTTGGCTACCAATCTTTCCTTGTACCTCTCAATCTACACATCTTCCTTGCATTTAATAGTGTATACCCACTTGCACCCTACAGGTTTCTTTCCATTTGGTAAAGAAACAAATTCCCAAGTATTGTTCTTTTCCAGTGCCTCTATCTCCAAATCCATGGTTTGTTTCCATTTCTTGTTAGCCAATGCCTGATAGAGAGATTGGTAGTTTTATAATGCTCAAATTTGTAAGGAAGGCTTTATGGGTAGGTGAAACGTGTTTAAAACTTAGCTAGTTGGGTAGTGGGTAAAGAGGTTCTTATTTCAAAAACCTAGTCACTTTACCGTACTGTTTTAAACTGTTCACCGATATTGTTTCGCACAATTCACTGGTACTGTTTCGCATTGTTCACTAATAGTGTTTTGCATTGTTCCTGTATTATTCACGGTGTTGTTCCACACTGTTCATCGCTGGTGTTTGCATTGTTTATGGTACTGTTCGTGGTATTTTTCATCACCACTGTTTGAATAGATGCACATATCTCCATCGACTTCTCAACCTCACACTCGCTTGTGGTTTTTTTACTTGAATTTATTTTTAAATTTTTTCAATGGCTGACAGTAAAGATGAAACAAATGTGTACAATTCTGAATCAGAATTACCTATTATTCTTCAGGTTTATAAGTTGAATGGAAAAAATTATCTTAAGTGGTCTCAATTCGTGAAAACGACCTTGAAACGTAAAGGAACAGCAAAACTCCTTATAGACGCACCTCCAAAACAGAAAGATCCCAAATTTGACAAGTGGGACATAGAAGATTCAACGATCATTGCACAGTTATGGGCTTTAATGACTCCAGAAATTAGTGACACTTGCATGTTCCTAAGTACGTCAAAACCGGCTTGTAAGGTGAGGATTGTTGTTACTTATAAACAGAACACATGCCATATCTCTAAGCAATGTGGAACTAAATTCACCCCTTCAAAGGCAGCACAATGAAAGTGTTAGTGGCTGCAATGAGGCAAGGCAAAGTGCCACAATTAAGGCGACTAGGGTCTGATCGCAATTAAGGCGGAAAGTCCAACACATCCCTCACGCTTGGGCCTCAATAAACTCAAAGCGTGGACGATGTAGGAAGCCCAACAATAAATCTAGAACAGACTCTGATACCATATCAAAGCTGAATAATTTAATATATTATAATTAAAAATATACAAGTGTTAATCTCTTTAAATAAAATAATCTGATTTAGAGGACTTTACTAAAAATCTAAACTTAAATTACTAATAAAAATAACAAACTAATTAATTATTTATAACATCCTAACATAACCCTATTTATTACTCTCCTCTTATCGGATGGCTAGTTAAAATGTGTATATGTAAATCCTTCGTAAGAATTCGGAAACTCTTCTATCTCTTTTGCCTGCTATTTAGATTACTCACATGCATGAATAGAAAAATCAGAGTGTACTTGATCATGATTTTGTCTTTTCCATTTAAATGAAGTGATTAGCTTTTTTATAATATATATTTTTTGTATAGGTACATCTGCTCTTTGGAATTTGACACAGAATATGTGATTGATGATTTCAAAATGACTTCGATAGATGCTAATCATTTCCGTGGAGCAGCTCTAATTCACTTTGAGCTCGCAAATGGACAATGTTATTTGTATGCTTTGGACTATAGAACTTGTAAGCTAATGCAAGGCTACCATCTTTATGTAAATAAACGTCGGAATGTACTACATTTGGATCCTACATGTTGCAACCCAAAGTACAAGTAAGACACTTATCATATTTTCCTAGATTTGTCTTGTGGTTGCCGTATATATGCGTATTGGTTCTTTTAAGTTTTGACAAAAATTGATGGTTTTTAGTAACAATTTTTGCTTCAAAATTTAGTTGTTGAGGTTTCTTTTAGGTTAAATTTTTAGAGAGAGACTCTCTGCCTTCTCTCTAGAACCTGTTTAACTTCCTCGTCTCGTTTCTCTTCTAGTTTCAACATTCATTCAACCATGTATCAGGTTAATTAGTATTACAGTTTTTCAATTGTTAGGGACCGCTTGCACCGTTATTAGATCATTTTAGTGGAGAAGGGCATTGTAAAGCTTGGAGGGTTTGGTTTAAAGTCTTAATCTTAGGATTAGGGACCTCCCTCCCTTTAAGTTTTGTCTCAGTGTTCTTTTCCCTCTTGATCCATTTTCTGGCGCGGCGATTTTAGGGGTTTTTGTTTATTGGAAAATATCTGGTTTAAGAATGCTTTCGAAAAACTCTGAGGAATGGATGAACATTAAGAGGAATAAGAGGACTACATTTGGAATTGCAAAGCGGTCGATATGGAAAGTGAATGGTGGTAAGAGCAATGATTTGGATCTGATGGAAGCATCTTCTTTTTTCTTTTCGGAATTCCCTGAATCATATGATGCTAAGCAGATGTTTGATGTCTTCAAAAATCATGATTTGGTCTTGGAAGTTTACATCCCTCCAAGAAGAGATAAGAGAGGGAAGAGATTTGGGTTTGTCAGATTCAAGAAGGTGGTAGATGAACATCTTCTTGCCATTAAATTGGACAACATTGTCATTAATGGCAACAAGATATTTGTGAATACACCTAGATTCCAAAGAGGAGAAAAGAGAAACCAGCAGGGAGAACTATATAAGCAGAGGTTGGGGAAGGAGGTAAGGAAGGAAAACAGGTTTCAACCTGCTCACTATCAGAAAAGTTTAACTAAGAAATATTTGTATGCACAAGTAACTAAAGGTGGTTGGTCAGATCGAGAAGCTTGCAAGAAGATACAAAATCAAGTTTGCCTGGGAGATAAACCTAATTTTGCCCATCTCATGTTCAACGTGGATAAGAAAGACATGGTGAGGTTTGAGAATGCCTTCCTCGGTGTCATGGAAGAACCGGGAACATCGTTTGAGATTCAAGAAGCTCTACACATAGAGGGATACTTTCAGATCAAAGCTACTCCTTTAGGCGCTAATATTTGTCTATTGGAAGAGGAGGTAAAATGGGGTATCAATAAAATGGTAACTGAAGATGAGGAATGGATTTCCAGATGGTTTTCAGACATCCATCCTCGGTGTCCGGCAGACGTTGATAAAGAAAGGTTAACTTGGGTGAGTATATATGGAGTATCTTGCCATGTATGGGGAGAAAAGTTCTATAAGTTATTGGCAGCTAGAATTAGTGTGTTTGTGAAAGCGGATGAAGATACACAAAACATGTTGAAATTGGATGTGGCCCGTATACTGATCAGAACGAAGTTTGCATTAAACCTCAATTAAGTTTTCAACATTGAAGTGAATGATAATATCTATAGGATCAAAGTCATTGAGGATTTTATTGGTGTCAAAAGGCCAAGTAATAGATTGGTCAATTCATCAGAGGATAGCTCAAGAATCTCTTCCTCTGAAAGTGAAGTGGAGAATCGAACATAAGATGGATGGAAAATGAAGATGGAGAACAGTTTGAGAATCAAATTAATTCTTGGGCTGAGATGAAAGGTGGTAGGGATTTCGTTTCTCGAGGAAATTATAACGCAGAAGATAGTTTCAAAAACTGTGTTGTGGGACCCAAGGTTCGAAATGTAGAGAAAGGAGAGGCTGATAGAGTGGAAAACGTGCAAGAAAGGTTAAAAATTATTCAAAGTCCAGACAACCCTGAGCAGGCACGCGAGGAAGCTTTAGGAAATGATGTTGCCAAGGCATTGAAGGTAGCAGAGATTTCTGACAAAGTAAACCCAGGGGCAGTTTCTCTCAAAAATACGTTGGGTAATGGTAAAAAAGCACAAAAACCTAAAGGTTTATTCGTAGTTGAACCAGAGTTGGGGCTTTCCAATGAGGCTAGTAAAAACTATCTTGTGTTGGGCCCTCAACCGTCTGGCCATTTAGATATTAGAAGACCAAAAAAGATTGTACTTATTGAAGATATTTATCAGAAAATCAAAATTCCGTTTGCTCCCTCATATTATTCAACATTATTACATACGGACCATTCCTTTTATGAGATTCCATCCACACAAGTTCACCCACGCATAGTAGAAGAAGAGGAAATATCCAACTTTTCGGGGAATTCATTATCTGGAGGAGATTCTATTGGTGACGAGGAGGTCTTAAAAAGTAACTCAAGAATCAAAAGAAAACTAGACAAACTTCCTGTGAAGATATGAGAGGCTATTAAAAGATTAGGAATGGAAGCCAACGAAGATGATGAAGCATTTGAAAATATTATTCGAAACCTTGAAGATTCGGAAAAAAGAGGAGTCAAAGGAATGAAGGAGGCAGCTAAGGGTAAGTCATGAATTTTTTTACTTATAATATTAGAGGGTGTGGAAATAGTATTAAAAGAAGAAGAATCAGAGCTTTGTTACAAAAAGAAGGGGTGAATTTAGTTTTTCTGCAAGAAACTAAATGTGAACAGATGACTGAAGATATTGTGGTTAGTTTGTGGGGTGATAAGAATTGTCTATGGTCTTCATCAAATTCTATAGGTCAGGCAGGAGGAATGCTTACGATTTGGAGAAAAAACTTAATGGTACTGTTAAGTAGCTTCAAAGGTAGAGGGTATATTGGAGTCAATGCACTTTGGAAAGGTATTAATTGTTACTTTTTCAACATTTATTCTTCTTGTGCTGCCAATGACATGAGAGAGATTTGGAGTGACATTTTACATCTTAAAGACACTTTGGTGGCGGGGGAATGGGTGATCGGAGGTGATTTTAATGTCATCAAGAGTAGAAGTGAGAAGATTGGTAGTAAAGTTCAAAGTAGGAAGATCATTGAAGAGTTTCATGACTTTATTGAACTGTCTGGTTGTTTGGACTTGCCTCTCAGCGGAAATAAGTTTACATGGTATAATGCATCGGGAAAGTCATGTAGTAGGCTGGACAGGTTCCTTGTCTCACCAGGGCTACTCAACAATTGGAATTCTGTAACTCAGAAAGTTGGCATAAGAGACATATCTGATCATAGGTCTATTTTGATATTTACAAGAAACATTAATTGGGGTCCAAAACTGTTCAAAGCGCTAAACTGTTGGTTCGATCATCAAGAATTTTTACCGTTTGTGAAAGAAGTGTGGGAATCATGCGCAATCAAAGGCAAAGCTTCCTTCATCATATCTAAGAAGTTGAAACAATTGCGTACAAGACTCCGTTGGTGGAATGCCAAAGTTTTTGGTTGGGTTGATACAAAAATATCTGACAGTATTGATGTTATCAACGATGTCGAGGAACTAACAGCTCGTAGCAATGGCAGAACGAATGATTCAACACTGTTGACTAGAAAGGATGCTGAGGATGAACTTTGGAAAAATTTAAGAATTAAGGAGAGTATTCTTAAACAGAAAGCACGCTTGAAATGGATCAACGAAGGGGATTTAAACACCAAATATTGTCATGCTGCTATTAGACAACGTAACAGTATTAATTTGATTCGGTCTGTTGAAGTGGATGGACAACTTATTGAAGACGTAGCTGGAATTAAAAGTGTAGTAGCAAACTATTTCGAAAAGAGATTTCAGAAGGCTAGTCTGGTCAGACCGTATATGGGTAGTGATGGTTTCAAAGTTCTATCTGAAATGGAGAGAATTTCACTTGAATTACCTTTTGGCCCTGAAGATGTTAAAAATGTTGTATTTGCAAATGTTGGGGATACGAGTCCTGACCCTGATGGATTCAATTTGTGGTTCATCAAACATTGTTGGGAGGTGGTGGGGAGTGATTTCACAAATTGCATCCTAGAGTTATTTGAGGACGGACACCTTCCAAAGGTCTTTACTTCATCATTTCTTGCTATGATTCCTAAAAAGGAAGATCCGAGTGGATTAGATGAGTACAGGCCAATTTGTTTGATTGGGTGTGTATATAAGGTGGTATCAAAACTATTGTTGGGTAGGCTTAAGATGGTTATGGACAACATTGTTACAAACTGTCAAACAGCTTTTATTGAAGGGAGAAATTTGCTTGATGGTGTTTTTGTATTAAACGAAATAATTGACTATGCAAAGAGAAGTAAGACTAGTATCATGTTGCTTAAAGTAGATTCTGCCAAGGCATATGATTGCATGGATTGGACTTACTTGCGATATATCATGAATATAATGGGATTTGGGAAGAAATGGATGGCTTGGTTAGAAGGGACTGTTATGCACAATTTCACGTCCGTTCTTGTCAACGGGAGCCCCACACGAGATTTTGAAGTGACGAGAGGACTGCGTCAAGGTGACCCAATTTCACCGTTTCTTTTTTCTATTGCGGCGGAAGGACTGGCGGTATTAATGAAGAGGGCTCTAGAAGCATCTGATTTTTGTGGCATTGGATTCAATCAGGGCCTCTCATATGAATTGTTACAATATGCAGACGACACGGTTATTGTTGGAGAAGGATCTTGGGGCAATATTTGGACTGTTAAATCTTTTCTCAAAGGATTCCAACTTGTTTCCGGTTTAGAGATCAATTACAACAAGAGTTCTTTATACGCTATAGGTGTGGAGGAAGGATTTTTAAAAGCGGCTGAAAGTTTCTTAGCGTGTAAAATTGACGATTTTCCGTTCAAGTTACTTGGGGTCTTCGTTGGGGGAAACCATAGGCTCGTATCCTTCTGGAAACCTATGATTGAGAAAGTTCAAGCAAGGCTTTCAACATGGAAAGGGAGATTTTTATCAATGGGAGGATGAGCAACTCTTATCAATGCAGTTCTCTCTAACCTTCCTCTGCATTACATGTCTATATATTTATTACCTGTCAAAGTGGTTCGAATTTTAGCAGGTATCCAAAGACGGTTTCTCTGGCACGGTTCTTCACATACAAGAGGAATCTCGTGGATAAGGTGGAGAGATGTTTGCAAAAATAAAGAGGATGACGGACTCGGGATTAAAGATATTTGTCTGTTCAATATTGTGTTGATATCTAAATGGCTTTGGAAGTTGATGGTACTTAAAAACAGATTGTGGAGTGGAGTTCTGGAGGCCAGATATTCTGGGCGTGCTGCTGCTTTTCAAAGGTGTGAGTTGCCTAAATACCCTATCGCGCCATCCTTATGGTGGAGAGACCTCTTCAAGATTTTGAAAGCCTATGGGAACACTGGATTTTTTGATATGGTCAAATACAATATTGGCAATGGAGAGTTAGATTTATTTTGGATATCTAAGTGGTGTAGGGATCAAACGCTTGTGTCACTTTTTCCGGCTTTTTGGGAAGTTTCAAATAACAAATATGGTAGAGTCGTGGAGTTTGGTTTTAGAGATGGCAGCTCTTGGAATTGGCAGTCGATGTTGGATGAAATCTCATTAGATGACAACTGCACACTTGAATTGGCTGGTTTACTAGTTTTTCTTGTAGGTTATACTTTGAATCCTCAAGTCAGCAATGTGATGATTTGTTAGTTTGGTAATGCAGATGTATATTCAGTCCAGTCTGGATATGCTATGTTGGAGCAACGTCATCATGATCAAAATTTAAACGAAGAATCTAGGGCAGCAATTAAACTTCTATGGTTATCTTCATCTCCTTCGAAAGTCAAGATTTTTGGTTGGAGGCTTTTGTGAGACAAACTTCCCACTAGAGACAACTTGTGGAAACGCGGAGTTCAGTCGAGCAGATTTGAAACTACATGTCCTTTTTGTTTTAGGGAGGAAGAAAATGTTTTTCACTTACTATTTAGTTGTGGTAAAAGCAGTGCGGTCTGGAAATCAATTGGTAGTTGGCTGGGAGTGGATGTGGGTTCTCATGTGAACATGTTTTCGCATCTTCGATATTGGATTGAGATGCTATTAGTGAAGAAAGTTATTGTAAAAAAATGCAGTAGCTTTATGGTTTTTAATTGGTTGGTGTTTATGGTTATGTAGAAATAATATTATGTTTAAAGATGAATTTTGGGATGGTGATTTGTTAGTAAATATGATCATTTTGTTCACTTGGTGGTGGGTGGGTAAGAGATTTAATACACCTTATACCTGTAATTACTATGACTGGATCAACTTTTCGTGCGAATTTTTGTAGTTCTCGCTTCGGTTAGTTGATAATCTTCATGTACATGGGCAGGATGCCTTTTTTTGTATCCTTTGGAATAGATCTTTGCTTATTAAAAAAAACAATTTTTGCTTCATGTTTCCTTTAAAAAGATGTAATTAACTATTTTGTCCAATACATTGGCTAAGGTGTCATTCTTATAGGACAATTTTTGTTATGTTTTGTAAATTTATGAGCTGCCTGTTCTTATTTGATGGGCTATATCAGCCCCTAGACATTATTAAAGAAAGAGAGTGAGGTATCTATAAACTTGTAAAGGAAACAGACCAACATAAATATACTTGCTATAGCGTAATGTTGTTCAGAGTACAATACTTTAGAAATGAATAGATCATCTTTCACTTGCCAATTAATTTGATTTCTCTCTTGCATGCAGAAATTTTGGATTCTTTAGTGCTCCCAAATATTGCTTCAAAGGAGTTCCGCTCGGGTCATGTGGTTCACATGCATCAACCAAGAAATCAGGATTACCAATACTAGGATATTTATATCCTATTATATTTTGTACATAAATAATAAGAAATATAGAATTCTTACATCGTATCAGAGCTATAGTTCTAGTCCGAAAGAAAGAGAAAAAAATTAGGGTTTTCTTATGGAGGAAAAAGAAACCAGCACAAGCATCCTAGATGTTGTTCCAAAGGCAGCGATTGGAAACACCACTAATCACAATATAACAATTCTTACTACTTCCTACAAGCTCAATGGACAGCACTATACATAGTGGTCCATATCTGTCTAACTCTTTTATCCAAGGAAAAGGAAAGTAAGATTACATTAGCAACTATGTTAAACAGCTAGTAAAGATTGATTCAAACCATGTAAAGTAGAAACTTAAAACACTACAAAAAATACAGCCAGTTCCCACGTAAAAATCACATCACTAAGACAAAAATTACATCACTAACCAAAATTAGCGACGTAGGTAAAACACGTCGCAGGAGCACCCATTGCAACTTTTACAACATGAATATCACGTCACTAAATTGTGACATGGTTGGCACGTCGCAACATACAAAAATATTTGAACTTGGTTCCCACGTGAAAAGCACGTCACTAAATTGTGACAAGCATTTCACGTCGCAACATATTAATTCTGAAGCGCGCAGGGATGTCAGTCTTAGCATACAGTGATGTGAATATCACGTCACTAATTTAATGGATCCCACATCACAAAACATAAATTCTGAAGCACATATAGTGATGTGAATATCACGTCACTAATTAGTGACATGGAATTCACGTCACAAAAGTCAAAACTATTATAATTTAGTGACGTGAATATCATGCCACAGATGAATTTTTTTCCAATCTGCTAGCCATATGATATTCATTTTGTAGGTTAGTTATTTAATAAAAAAATTGTAATTTAAAAATATACAAAAATTAATAATCAATAAAAACTAATTACTAAATAATAAAATGCAAAATTTAAAATAAATTTTTATTAAAAAAGTCAAATTTTTTTAATAATTATAATCATTAAAAAATATAAAAGTATTAGTCACAGGATATTCACGCCACAAATATAAATAGTAATAAAAAAAGTTATTCATCATCACTACTAAATATATCTTCTTTGTCTTTATCTTCCTGGACAAGATGGTTTGATTGTGAGGTAAAAAATTATCTCATTTGCTCCTCCATCACAGATTGCCTCTTCTTCATTTACTCAATTTTGGCTTTTAGCGCCGCCTCACGTGCCTCCGTCCCGCGTCTCACCTCCGCCTCGCGTGTCGCCGTCTCGCCTCAGTTAAAGCCAATTGTCTCACTGTCTCCATCATTTCGGATGTCAATTCTGGTGGACGAGAAGTTTCTTCCCCATCTTCAAGTCTTTGAAATAAAGTTCTATTCCCTTTTCTGTAGTCGGCAGCCAAAGATCCAAGACCAAAGAAACACTCATTATCTCCCTTTTCACCAGTTGATAAACCCCAAATATAAAGATCCACATGTGGATCAAGCGGATCATTCCCGATCGGAGTATACTGAGGATTATCAATTAGAAATAGGGCGAGCAGTTTCTAATACACCTCCTACACATACATAAAAAATTAAATTAAATATAGGTTAAACAATTTAGTTATATAAAATAATAAAATAATAAAATAATAAAATATAGACAAGTTACCAAAGTTGATTTGAAATGGACGTCAACAAACTCCCCTGATTTTTTGGTTCGGGTCTTCACGAACAACTCACTAATCTGGGGGTGTCTCCCCAAATCCTTTTTCTAATTAAAATTATTGATTTGAAATATATATATATATATATATATATATATATATATATATATATATATATAAAACAAATAAACTATCAAAAAACAACATTAAAAAAATAGTTATAAGTACCATTCATCGAGCATGTTCTCTGATACTGATACTTCCTACTATATTATGGCAGCCCCCTGATTCAGATGCTCTTATTTTCTTTGCATGTTCAGATTTTTTCTTAAAATCTTTTGTCTTCTAATACTCAATAAGTTCCTCAAAAACTTCTTGGCCTATCCAGTTAAGACGAATTTGTTGCTCCTCCCAACATAATCTTGCACGCCTAAGCATGCCAGATAGTCGTCCAGATGTCTTATTTCTAAAATTTTTTTAATTTTATACTCGTCCATGATGTTCCACGTACATCTTTCCTGCAATTTTGTATGACATTCAAATAATTATAAAATAACATAACTTAAATAAAAATACAATCTACTATAAATTTATCAAACCATTCATCTTTCTCATCTTCTGCCAGATCTCCAAAAGAATTTATCAATTTTTTACACATTAGTTGAATTACCCAGTTTATAGCTTTTGTAGCAGGCCGACACAGATCAAAACTAAACAACAATCATTCGAATAAGTATTAATTAAGCATAAAAATGGCAATATATAGTTAAATAAATATTCTAAATTAAAACTTACCCTGATCCATCGGGCTTAATAACATGTCGTCCTTCAACCACCATATGCTCTTTTGCAACAGGATTTGCCTGCTCCTCATGAACTTCAACATCCTTCTGAATAGGGTCATTCTGCTCTTGACGCACAGGTTTATGTGTGGGATGTGGAATGCGGGAACTAGATCCCTCAGGCAGCTGTAAGAAGGATGATGGTACCTAGGTAAGATATGGAAAACTAGATCCACCAGGTTGTTGCATAAAGTAAGACTGCTGAGGAAAACTAGATCCCCCAGGCTGTTGCGTGAAAGAAGACTATTGAGGAAAAGTAGATCCTTTAGGATGTTGCGTGAAAAAAGATGGTACATGTGGAAAACTAGATCCCCTAGGTTGTTGCATGAAGGATGAAGATACATATGGGAAACTAGATCCCCCGGGCTGCTGCATGAAGGATGTTGGTACATGTGGGAAAGTAGATCCCTCAGGCTGCTGCATGAAGGATCCCCCAGACTGGTATGATGATGGAGAATGCCCAAACGGGCTAATAAAAGCTAGACTCCCAGATGGAACCATATGGGAGGAGGAGAGTAATGTTGTAAATGACTGAGAAGTGTCCATAGACATTGGATCTACCTGACTCTGTGGGCGAGAAGCATATATGGATGAGGGAGGTACCTCACGTACCCTTGCTCTCTGACGGGGCTGGGTCTTACCCTTACCTTTGTCAAGTCAGGGTGGAATTTTATCTATTTTGAGAGAGTTGTCAATAAATAAATCAACACAAAATATACAAACAATAAGTAAAATTCTTTTCATCCATTAAGTAAAATTAAGCAACTTGATCCAAAGATATACATATAATACATTAATTAAAAATTAATAAAAATGATCTATTCAAACTCTTCATGCTCTTCATCCATATTATTGTCATCATTTGATCCGATAGTATCCTCAGATCCAAACTCTTCATGCTCTTCATCCACATTAATTTATACCAATAACATAGATGCATCAATTTGATGACCTTCGACCATTGTATCACACAAATTTGTAATTTGTTCAACTTCAACCACATCATTAATTTGAGAAATCTCACCGTCTTGGTAAGCAACATCTTCCACTAGATCGTCAGTTTCAATATGACCCAATGGTTTTGTAATTTTGATCACAACACACCATCCACATTTACGTGGCTAATTTGAAGGGTAAGGAACATAATAAACTTGCTTAACGATATGTGATATTATTAAAGGGTCATACTCGTTGTACCTTCTGTCCATTCGAATCTCAACAGTGTTATATTTCTTATCTATTTTTGTGCCCCTGGCAGATGGATCATACCAATCATAGTAAAACAAGACAACTCTATTTTTTGAGTCCAAGTAATTGCATGACAACTCATAAATATGTGTAACAATACCATATAAGTCATCTTCACCACCATCTGTAACTCCTTTTACAAATACACCACTATTTATGGTTTTTTCCCTTTTGTCGCAGTCTGAGTGTGAAATTTATAACTGTTTACAAAGTATGTGTGCCATTCAATTGCTCTTTCAACAGGGCCTCTGGACATGTTTCTTAAATGGATTATTTCTTGAGTCGGTGCAACAATGCATGATAATTGCTCCTTGAACCATGCTGGAAAAGATGCATGTATGTAACTGGTAGTTGCTTGTTCACCGGTGCTTTGAAAATAGGAGGTGATAAATGCCCTATAAAGAAACATACTTTTAGTTAGAAGGTAATAATTCAATCTGTAAATACAAATAGGTAGTTGGGGTAATACTTACTCAAGATATGGTTTAACTTCAACGCAATTAATCAAGACATGAATATATGCAGATTACAATTCTTTTTGGGTTAGCCAATGCACATTCTCCTTTCCAGAGGGACGACCGGGAAGACCGAAGACTGACAAGGTAAATTGACTTCTTTGGTTAACGTTAAATTCATTACTTATGCTTCTTAGAGTTAACATCAAATGATTGAAATAATGACTGCAAAAATGTGATGTTTCCCGATGTAAGTAATGTGCACGTATTGATCCTTCAACTTTAGCTTTATGTTTCACTGATCACTTTGAATCACCCATGAATCTTTCAAAGGGATACATCCTCCTATATTGAACAGGGCTGCCGAGATAAGCTTCATATGCAAGATGCACAAGTAGATGTTCCATAGAGTCGAAAAAACCTGGTGGAAAAAATCGTTCCAACTTACATAGAATTACTGGAATATTTTGGTCCAACTTATTGATGTTATTGACTCTTAAAGTTGACACACAAATATCTCTGAAAAATTGACTTATTTCAATTAGTGGATTAAGCACATGTTTGGGTAGTGAACCGAACGTAATTGGAAGCAATCATTCCATGAAAACATGGCAATCATGACTTTTCATTCCATGCAACTTTCCAGTTTTGCCGTCGGCACACCTTGCTAAATTTGAAGCATAACCATCAGGCATTCTCAATTCATTTAACCATCGACAAACTGCTTTAGCTTCTTGGGAAGTTAGACTGTAATTAGCCTTGGGTTTTAATAATTTCCCATTAGGTCGAGGCTTCAACTCCAAGTCTTTTCTATCACACAAAATTTTCCTGTCCCTTCTAGCCTTCTCATTATCTTTTGTTTTTCCTTGAACATCCATCACTGTGTTAAATACATTATCAAAAAAATTCTTCTCAAAATGCATAACATCAAAATTATGTCGCAACAAATTATCTTTTTAATATGGGAGGTCCTAAAATATACTTCTTTTTGTCCAATTGTGGTTGACCCCATATCCTTGAATTCTGCATGCCTCACCATAATCTGTGAGTTTTGGAAATTCACAAACTCGGTTCCATATTTCATCTGGTGACAATCGAGGGGGATGAAAATCTTTTACTCGTTCGTCTTTTTTGAAATCAGTCTTGTTTCTTCTAAAGACATAGTATTGTGGTAGGAATATGCGGTGATAGTCAAACCACGAACTTGTCCCCCTGAATTACAACGTAAAAGCCTTTGTAAAGTCGATGCAATCCGACATCCCATTTTTCCATGCGTACCCCAACCAGGTAACATTTCATACGCGGGAAAGTCATTAATAGTCCACATCAAGGCAGCTCGCAAAGTAAAGTTTTGTTTGCGAGATATATCGTAAGTCCATTCTCCAATCCACAACCTCTTCAAATCATCAATTAAAGGTTGTAAATACACATCGATTCCGGCTTTTGGACTTGACGGTCCTAGAATTAGGCAAGTCAAAAATATGTATGGCTTTGTCATGCACATCTCTGGAGGGAGGTTGTAAGGGGTTATGATAACTGGCCAATAAGAATATGCAATTGCGGACGCTTGGACATATGGAGTAAAACCATCAGAACATAATCTGAGTTTGACATTTCTAGGTTCTGCAGCAAAATCACAATGTACCCGATCAAAATGCTTCCATGCCTCACCATCAGATGGATGTCGCATAGTGCCTGAACTTGTTTTGTTTGTATGATGCCATGTCATTTAACTTGCATTGTGCATTGAAGCAAACAGTCTTTTTAACCTTGGTATTATTGGCAAATAAAACATGGACTTCACTGCTACACATTTTTGTTTACGGATAATGGCTTTACTACGAACTTGATATCTCGGACTCTTACAGAGCTTACATTCCTCCAACACTCCATCATTAGTACCAAACTCATTGTCATAAAACATCACGCAACCCTTTATGCAACAATCAATCTTTCGTACTTCTAAACCCAACTTTGACACCAACCTCTTTGCATCATAATAACTTGTAGGCAAGTTGTCTTTCGTAGAAGTCGCATCCAACATCATTTTTGCAAAGAATTCCAAACACTGATAAGGAACATTCTAATTTGACTTGGCGGCCAATAATCTCACACACATTGATAATTTTGAGTCTATTGACCCCTCAAACGACGTATTAATTTCTTTCAACAATTGGTAAAATCTTTGAGCTTCCTCATTCGGCAAATCTTCCCCATCAAAATCTTGAGGTTCATCATATGTCAAATTTACCCCAAAGGCATTGTCGACCATATCATCGATCAGATTAAAATTTTCCTCAAATTCCATATGTGATCGACTACTTGATGCATGTGTATAAGTAGTCTCTGGTATGTTACTCCGCTATTGTTCTCCATTATATGTCCAAACCCTATAATTTTTAATGAAATCCCTTCTCTTTAAATGATGTTTTACTTCCTCTGGGTCACTAATTATAAGTCTACATTCACATTTAAGACAAGGACATCTTACTCCTCCTTCACTTTGACAACATTCTTGAGCAAATGCCCACGTGATAAACCCTTTAACTCCTTCCTCAAAATTTGGTGTAAGTCCACCTCCTAACCACCACTTGTGGGGAGCACTTTCGATACAAGTGAACCGGTCATTCACTTGAACTAAAGGCTCATGATACCACTGTTGGAGGAGATTTTCACTAGGCAGCATTTAACATTGTGGGACTATTATTCACACTACTCACACTTGTTATACTTAACACATCCAACTATGATAGTAACGAAAATATTTCATACTGCACATTTGTACTATCATTATCATTTTAACAAAAAATTGATTTTAATATATGCGAAGTATTATAATTTTTTTAAAATTATTTTAAACATAAATACATTTCATACTATATATGTTTAGTCAAATTGTACATTTCACAACTATATATACTACATTTTATAACTATACTTAACATTTATACTTACTTAAATTAATAAAAATGTTACTTAATATATCTTTATTTATAACATATCTTTCCTTACTATAAAAATAAAAATAAAAATATTACAATTCTGTTTTTAATAAAAATAAAAAATATTTTTTTTCTATTTTTAATAAATCAACATAACATAGTGACTATCATAAAAGAATATCATTTGGCACGTATCAAACTTTTTCTTAATAAAACAAATATCATCATAACTTTAATAAAACAAATATCATCATAGAAGAAATTTCTTCTATATTTGAAATTGCACATTTGGCATGTATCAAATTTTTTCTATTTGTTTTAAAATATTATCATTTTTGTTTAAAAAATCTAGTTATTAGATATTATAATATCTAGTTGTTACATATTTTTCTATTTGTTTTAAAATTTCTATTTTTTTAAAAATTAGTTTATAATTTTTTTTTTAATTCTGTGTTTTAAAATCTAATATTATAATTTTTTAACCTAATTAATTTTTGGAAAAAAAATGAATAACAACTAAAAAAAATTATACAACAACAGCCCAACAACCAAATAATTTCATTCATACAAATCCGAAAAAAAAAATTGAAATTGCAATAATACCTCAATGAAGCAACCACAAAGCTTGAAGAATAAATTTTGAATTTTGATGAGTTCTTGAATCTTTCAAATATTACTCTTTGAACAACAAACATTATAAATTTAAAATCAGAAAATATTAATTAAAAACTTAAAACGAAAATTAAAAAAAAAAGACTGAAGAAAAAATAAGAAGAAATAAATGAAGTTCATACCTTTGATGCAAAATAAGACCAGAAATAGGGAGTGAAGAGAGGGTTTGGAAGTGAAGAAAGAGCTTGGAAGTGAAGAGTGAGAGAGCGTTTGGAAATGCTAGGAAAGAAGAACAAACTGAACAACTAAGTGCGTCTGCTGGGAAATAGAAATGGATTAAATATATAGGGGAGGTTGTGACGTGGGTAGCATGTCGCATGTCATCCACGTGTTTCCCACGTTGGAAACTTGCAACAGTGATAAAGACATTAATTGCAAGTCAGGTTCACGTTTCCCATTTCTTTTTTTTTATTATTTTTTAATTTCATTAGCGACGGGGGAGCCACGTCAGAAACTACCCATGTGTTTCCCACATTGCAAAACTATAACGTTAATAATAGTATCAGACCCATCAATTCATAGTCAGGGTCATGTTTCCCAATGTTTTTTAATTTTGAATTTTACTAGCGACGCGCTTCCCGCGTCAGAAACTACCCATGTGTTTCCCATGTCGTAAATTGGAAACATAGAAAAATAGTGATGTGGTCGTCATGTCACTACATAAAAGGTGTTAAACCATCAACGTTATTTTTGAATTTAGGTAGCGACGTGAATTACACGCCACAACTTAAATTTTGAAAAATTCAAAATTCCCCCAACTTGAAAGCGTAATGTTTTGATTTTTTTAGTTTACGTTTTATGTTGCAACGTGGAAACCACATCACAACTAATTTATAAAAAAATTGTGACTTTCCCATGTTCAGACGTTATCTCTATTTTTTAATTAATATAAATATTTAGTGATGTGATATACACATCACAACCCCCATTTTTTGCCACATGTATATCACGTAACTAAATCACATAGGTAATGGCATCTTTTCTTGTAGTAAAAACAGTCTTGTGATGTCATGGTTACTCAACTCCTTGACAAATGAGTGTGGTGAAAATTTCATGTATTATGACAATGTTACAGAAATCTGAAATGCGGCTAAGGAGACCGACTCAAATGTGGATAACACTTCAACCATATTTGAGATCAAAAGTCTCTTATATAACCTTCATCAAGGAGATTCGCTAGTCACATAGTACCATCACACTCTCACAAAGTACTGGTAGCACTCGACATTTATGCCCACACAAAGTGAAAGTTCCCAGAGGATGAAAAAATCTACAAAAAATAGATGGAGAAGGATAAAATCAATTATTATTTATTAGGAGTGAATAAATATTTGGATGAAGTAAGGAGTAGAAATCTTGGAACTAAACCTCTCCCTAGCATTCATGAAACATTTGTAGAAGTAATAAGGGAAGAAAATAGAAGGAAAGTTATGTTGGAAAGTCAGAGTGAAAACATCGATGGCTTTGCCCTACTTGTAGCAAGAGACCCACAAAAGAAAGGTAGAGAATTGTGTGATATCGGTAAGTAACCTGGACATAGGAAACATGTGTTTGACATGTGACTTCAAGCACAAGAGGGGGAGGGGTAATGTGGTATTCAAAATTTGTGATTAATTTTATCCTTTTCTCAATTAAGATTATATTAATAATTTTAGGTGAGTAATTTACAGGTTTGGCCGAACATTGGCCTAGTCTTGTCTCCAAGAGGTCTTCTTGAGAGTTTAATTATAAACTTTTGAGTTTTTAAAGGTTATGCCCACGAACCTTAATACAGTCTGACCTTGTAATTTTTACAGGCTTATCCCCAACCACTGACAGCTTTTACCCTAGGCTAAGTTAGCAAACCAATTAGAGATTTATGGCTTATCTCAATAACCAAAGCAAAACTTTTTCCAATAAAGCTTAAGGAACCAAATACAAAGAATTTATGACAGATTTATCTCAAGAACCAAACTCGATCACTTAAGAGTATCGCACCCTTAAGAATATAAACGAATGATATGACCACTTACAACAAATTCTTTTCCCACAAGCAAAACTTCACTTACTAACACTAAGGCAATATAAAGTAAAAAGAATATTTTAGAGAGGGAGAGAGAGAGAGAGAGAGAGAGAGAGAGAGAGAGAGAGAGAGAATTCTAAAGAAATAGTAAAACATTGGAAAATGGTGTGATTTGAAGTGAGTGTTGGAGTAAGCTTTAATAGCCAATCAGTATTGGTTGTATACGCTTTTGTATCATGCCCTTGATATATATTATTTGTTAATATATATATATACACACACACACACACACACACACTTATTAGGTATTGTATTTATTGTGTTACTTGTATATAACATAATAAAGTTCTTAGAATAATTAGTCTATTTAATTATACATTAAGTGTGACTTAATCGTGAGACTTCATTAAACATAAGGACATTATTCTTAAAGTATCTGTAGTCAGGCTTTATTGTTAAATAGGACAATTGTAATGCATAGAGATTATTATGTGAATAGAATGATGATTGTATCTCACAAGTCATGGATATGAGATATCAAGTCTTCACGTAGATTTAAATATTAGGAGTAACATTTATACTCAATTGACCCACCATGAGAAAACTATGTAGTTTGTTATGTAAGTTTCATAAGTCATTGATAGTGGTGAATACCACCCTACGACCTAAAACAACTATGGACCCTAGATGTAGAATCAAGTACTTTATTGCCAATCAAACGTTTTCCATAATAGGATGACCATAAAGATGGTTTATGGGTACTTTACAAATCATGCTGAGGGACATGAGTGACCTAAATGGAATTTTCCCCTCCTACATATATGAGAGTAATATTTGTGGGCCTCTTGATAGAGTATGATTGTAAAATGCATGGTCATGCTCAAATAAGTCGGTATGAGATATTGGACTTATTTGTTGTTATCAAGTATACTCGAGGATCAAGGAATAAAATATTGGACTATACAAGTGTGACACATTCTATGTGTTTTGTTTAATATAGATATAATGACAAAAGAGTAATGGTACACATGATCATTATCACAGAAAGATTATGTCAGATCACATGACATTCTCATCACTTGGGTAGTAATGATGTGTTGCTAGATATCGCTTACTATTTATAATATTAAATAGGTGATTTAATATTATTGTCAACGTAACGAGAACCTATCGGGTCCCACGCATAGAGTACTGAAAATGGAACGAATTATTAAAATAATATTTAATTTAATCAGATGTTAATTGTATTATTTAATAAATTAACATAATTATAATTTATTTGATTAAATATGATTTAATTAAATAAATGAGAATTGACAGTTAATTTAATTAAACATAATTTAATTTAATTAACATTTATTTTATTTAATTAAAAGAGTTTAGTTAAGTATAATAATATTTTATTTAATTAAAATAGTTTTAATTAAATAAGATTTGGCTTATTTTGGAAAAGCCCAAAATAAGAGCACTATGGTTTTAATATCTCTAAATAAATAGAGGAGTTATTTCCCTTAGCAATCTTAATTGTCAATTTTCTCAGATCAAGAGACAACTAGCACCGCGTTCCAATTTGTACTCGCGTGGACTTCGTAGAGACGATGGTATTTTTCACGTTCATGATCAAAGTTAAATCATTAATTCAATTATAATTTATGCATAATGATTATATGATGATATAATTATATTTATATTCCTTTGTATGCTTAAACGTGGTTAACCTTATGTGATTGAATTTGATTCCATTTTAACACATAATTTTGACCGCTAGCTTCAATTTTATGTTTACACGTATGAAGCATGTTGTAATATCTCATATTTCCCTTAAATGCTCAATTGGGTGTCAGTTGGGATCAACTGAGTTCCTATGCACTCTAACTTGTGTCAGTGGGAATAATTAAAGCTCTTAAGTGCTCTAAATGTCATCAATTGGGACAACTAGAGTAACTAGTGGACTATGAAGAGATCAATTATTGATAAAAGGGACAGATCAATTTTAATAAGTATAAGAGAGGATATTATGGTAACTCTAATATTTGGTCAATTGGTGTTAGATGACAAAATATCAAAGGGAGATATTTATGTCATTATATATATATATATATTGGAAAAAGAAAAGAAGAAGAAAAGTTGGTAAGAGGAAGAAAAAAGAAAGAAGAGAAGAGAAATGGGAAGAAGAAGAAGAAGAAGTTCTTAATTATCATCAAGGTCATGGTTACATCATTAATTCATCTCATTTTCTTCTTCAAGGTGAGTTCCATTAGTTAGAAACTTGGGGTAAGGAATTCGGAAAGACAGTGAGAATATTTGTGGGTTAGGGCTTGTGTTTAACTGAATGGAAATGTTGTTAATCATGTCATGAATGTTGTTCTAGTGTTGTGTGTGTGGTTGTTTTGATGTATATGAGCCTTATGAGGAGTGGTGTTGGAAACCCCTTTGAAATGAACAAGTTCTGCAGGTCAAAATTCAGAAGTCGTAGAGCTTGCACTGTGAGCCAACAGCGACCGTGATAGTCTGCTATGCTCGCACAGAGGCATCTTGTTACTGCTTCCAAATTCCCCTGTCTCACCCAGAGCTACCACAACAAACTCAAAGCGAGGCGATCTCGCCTAGAGCTCGCACAGCGAGCCTGGCAGGTTTTTCCCCATTTGCTTTGTTGCTTCCTTGGTTGCTTCATATGCATGTTATGGTTACCATGGATTGTTTACTTTGATTATTATAGGTAATACGCATGCTTACCACGAGTGTTAGGATGTTTATGTATGATGATAAAATACGATAATAACATGTGAAAAGTGTGGTTTTGTTCCCACCATAATCCATGAATCAGGGATCAGATTGATATGGGACTTGAAGCATTGGAAGGTTAATCCAATGGGCTATTAAATGGTGATGTGAGATAATAAACTAACCAAAAATGCTTGGTAGAGGATAATAGTGGCTTGTATGTCTTATTATGTATGTGAACTACTATGTTGGTTATGTTTGACATGTTGTATTACCATATGTATGTTTCATGTATGATAATGTGTTATGCCATATATGTATATTGATTGAATGTTTGATTGTGTGATAACATGATTAAAAGACTATAAAAATGGTGAGGAAAACCCTTGGTATTAATTAATGGAATAAACTAGTAAAGTGGTTAGGACATTATGAATAACATAGATGTCAATTCTTGTGCAATGATGCCAAGGTGTGTATCATAAGGTCAATTATATGTCCCTTAGAATCCGAATTCATTCGACGTTATGTTATGCTTTATCACGTTGTCAAAAATGATCCCTTGAGATGTGTCGTTCCAAGAGTTGAGTCTTATATAGAGAACTCCTCTAGAATGTACGCACTATTTCTTTGACAGATTTGATTCTCGTGTGTACGAATGGAGCCTACGGGTAAAGAGACTTATGATGGGGTACGACCCATGAGAAGTGACAATTCATGTAGACTATGTTTCCTTTGGATTCAAATCCATTTCGTATGTCAAGGTTTACAAGGATCCGTGACCCCTGTTGATAACTCTAAACGTAGGGTTAGCCGGGGAAAGATGCCTTGGTATGGTTTCTGATTAGTGATTATTTGAGTTGGTGGACTAATGAGACATGTTTCCATACATTGCAAACTGTGTCAACTCAAGTCTTATCCCTTTACCTTTTGACTTGAGATAGAAATTGATTAGAAACATGTAGAGTCGAGTGAACCCATAAGATAGGGGAACTCACTGAGATTATTATCTCACCCGTTATTGTCGTTGCTTTTAAGGTATTATTGCAGTTTAGTTTGCAAGTGGAGCTATGCTTGGGTGTTTCAAGGGAAGTGTGGATTATGTTTATTCCGCTATGTATTGTGTATTGTGTATCTTGTACAATGAAGGATATTGTACTTAGATCTTAGTTTTTATTATTTTGGAACTTTCCAAATCTTGTACCATAGGTTGTCTTTTATGTTTTAGAAATGGTCAAGTATGTAAATTATGCCAATAGGCACTTATAATGGTGTCAGTACCAAATAATAACTCTTGTATTATATGATTCTAGACATATATTATACAGGACATTGTAGTTGGATTCAGAGCAGGTCGTATCCTCGACCTAGCCTTGAAACATCATAAGTAAATCTATTCCTGTCTCATAAGTGTGTCTTGCCGACATGGTTCTTAATATCGTACTATGTAGCATTGGGTCGGATCAACCTAATGTTATGTATATGGTAGGTAGGATCATGGTTGAGTGACCACGAGGACTCCGAAGTGTTATCGGAACTTCTGCCGTAAGGGTAGACTTAAGCCAAGAATTAAAAGTAAGGAGAACTTGTCAGCTTAGTTGAGGTCTTAGTAGAAGTTGTGCTTCGGGTAACATGGAATTGAAAGGAGGTGAATGGTTTAAGCAATCCTTTAGAATTTATGGAATTGGAAAGTTGAAGATCTCTGCCGGATGAATGGTCAGGGTATGGAGGAATATGAGGATTTGCTAGTGAAACCAGATTGACCACTGGCATGGACAAGAATTTCAAGTAATTTTATTCAGTGGGGAAGGAAGGATGTTTTGTTGAGCGTATGACGTGAAGTCGGGATATGATGTAGTTTATCAGAATTTCAGTCTCTAAGGTCTTTATGATATTTGGAAAGAACAAGAGTATTTAAGGGAGCACACTCAGAATGGTACCTTCCCTATGGTTGAGAATGTGAGACATGAGGACGTTCAACACCCCTGTAAGGGTCTATTACAGTGGTGAATTGTAAGAGGAGACTCTAAGACCCGACTACATGTTCCAAGTGAATCATGTATGCACCAAATGAAGGTATCAGATAAATCAAGTGTATTTAGTCTACGAAGGGAGATTGAGTTCAGGATAGTTCACAGGGAATTCAATATTCAGTGAGAGACCAATTTTGAAATGATAAGTTACCCAAGGATCAATTATAAGAGAATGTGTTATAGAAGGAACGAGTAATTTATAGTAACGGAAGTTCTAACGTATGGGCAAAGAAGGTTTGTGATGAAAGATAGAACAAACAATTTGGATTTGAGGAAAACTCTAGTGGGATGATTTTAGGAATTGGAATTAAGAAAAGTGCCCTAGGTAGCAAAGCAAAAGCATAATGGAGAACGAGGCCAACGTTGCAATATGAAAATGGTAACAGGATGTATTTTGGGCAAGTGTACAATGGAGTTATTAAGTTTTGTTGAGGCTAAGTAAGGAGGTGTACTCGATGGTTGTTCACTCATGAAGACTTTTGACACATGAAGTAGAGTGGAAGAAGTTACACCTTGGTGTTATGGGATGCGCGGTGGTAACATTGTGGTCACAAGTGTATGTAATGGATTTATAGTCTTGATACAGATGCAAAGTAGCGCAGTTTTGTCGAACAGTGAGTATCGTGTTTCCGGAAGTGAGATTGTGATAGGTAACGAAATGCAAACCAAGATTTAGTACAAACTAAATGTAAACCGTGGAACGGATTATACCGGGTGGTCTTGTAGGTAGTTGACAAGAGTTTTCAGTTACAAGTCATTCAATAAGTGGTTTTGGTGTAGTGAAGTGTTCAATGGATATTGGATGGGAAGAGAATCTCAATCCATAAGCATGCGAGAGATGTTAAGGTTCTTTAGGAGGAAGTATTATCTTAGTTATCAAAAGTGGGAGGATTTTTCGTATTTGTGGATGATCGAAGTATGAGTTTATGGTTAAGACCCTTTGTTGCGGTACCATGTAGGGGCTGTGCGTTGAAGTTTATTTGTGGTACCATGACGAATGTGGTACCATGTAGGGGCTGTGCGTTGAAGTTTATTTGTGGGTGAATCAAGTATGAGTTTATGGTTAAGACCCTTTGTTGCGGTGAGAATCGGTTGTCAAGCTATTGAATTAACTTGAATCACAAATCTTTAAAATTCACCACCAAACTTTATTTTATCCAAGGGAAAGAGAAAATATCGTATAAAACCCTAAGTGCGCAATGTAACAACAATGCTAAGAGATCTAAGGTTCGGGGGTTGGTTATACCTAGGGAAGGTGTTAGCATCCTAAGTATCTATAGTACTCTATAGGAACCTCTTGAATGTATTTGTGTTATTGTTTGATATTATTTTGAAATGTTTTATATTTGGGTTTATTGGTGAGTATAGGAAACTAAGGGTTTATTACAGAGTATGCTCGCCAAAACTTCGCAGTTTTGTGCCTACATATCCTTACAAGGATGGAATCAGAGCATTTGTAGTTCATCTAACTAGGGATGAATGAACACTTGATTATGACCATGGTTCAAAGGGGGAGGTAAATGTTATAGCCTTAACACTTACATGACTTTAACAAGGTCAAAAGAGTTGTAAATTCTACCCTAAGTCTAAGTTGTAAGACTTGATGACTCTAAAAAGGTCAAAGGGGAAATTGGGTATTGCTAAACTACCTATGACATTAAGTCAATGAAGTATTATTTCCCTTGGATTTGGAAACAAAAGGCAACAAAGGAGGATGACAGCTAACAAGCTAACATCACTTAGGGAATAACTTGACAAAGTTAAAAGTAAACATGAACAATATGGATGACATGAACAAGGATGATATTCAAACATGATATCAATTGTAAGTGGCAAAGGTAACATTCAAACATGATGTTAATCAAGGAATAATATGTGGTATGACAAAGTTCAAATACACATGGTAACAACCAAAGCACAAAGGTAGATGTGACAACATCTAAAACAAAGACTTGACAAAGTCACAAAAGATCAAGGTAATAACCATGAACACATTCAAGACTTAATGAAGTTATAAATAAGCATGGTAACAACCAAGATAAACACATACAAGTAAGGATGTTACAAAACCTAAGCATACATGAGACATAGTTCTAACAAGACTAAAGCATCATGGATGTAAACAAGAATTCAAATCAATCGTGGATAAAGAAAATATCAACATGGAATCATGGATGATAAGTTCAAGTACACAACTAGGGTAAGCATGGATTAGAGTTTAATAACACCACTTAATCATGAATACAAGACAAACATGAACAAGTTGTAACAACACTTAATCATGAATACAATTTAAACATTCAAACATGGATAAGTCACCACAACACTTAAACATGGATACAAGTTACAAGTTTTAAACAAGCATGGATGAAAACATGGACAAGATCAATTAACATGAATGGGTTAAAACATAGTTCAAACATGACACATATAAGTTAAAGAATCAAATTGAGACATAGTTTAACTTAAACACCACTTAATCATGAAAACAAGTTAAGATGTTCAAGACAAATAAAGGTAACAACCAAGGCATACTTGAGAAAAGAAACACGTTCATAACAATAACATGTAGGTAGAAGATGCAAGCACATAAAGGATGACATGTGAGCATATAAATGACAAGGTATGGTTTAAAGATCACTTGGTCTTGAAAACAAGTTAAGACATTACTTGAACATTTAATCATGGAAACAAGTTAAACATGTTTAGGACAAATAGGTAACAACCAAACATACATGTAATGGGTTCAATCATGGTCTCAAACAAGATGAAAACATCACAAATTTTTTGACATACAAGCATGTATACAAAGACATATTAAGGTAAAAATCAAGTGTTTATGAACACATAATCATGGTATAATCCACACAAGGGCATATATGCACATCAAGGTTCAAATAATAGATGAAAGGAAGTCATATATTGTAATGCCCCATACTATTTAAATACACAATTGGATATCAGATGAGATCAAATGAGTGTCTATGTGCTCTATCTTTGGTAAATTGGATTAATGAAATCCTCTAAGTGTTTTAAGTGTGGCCAATTGGGATCAATAGAGCAACTGATGGACTCTGAAGAGATCAATTATTTTAGTTCAAGAAAGGATTTTAAGGTAACTCTAATAATTGATCAATTAGTTTAAGATGACAAAATATCAATCGGAGATATTTTTCTCTATCGGATTATATTATATAATAATAGTATTATATATATGTTAGAAATAAAGGAAAAAGAAGAAAAAGATAGTAAAAGGAAAGAAGAGAAAAAGAGGAGGAAGAGAAGGAAGAAGGGAAAAGAGAAAGAGAAGTTGGATCATCATCATCATTCATCATCTTCTTCAAGCTCCTCTTCGATTATCAGGTGGGTTCTAGTTAGAAACTCTAAGTTCTAGAAATCTATGATTTGAACTTAGGTTAGTTTTGAGAGAAAATGATTAAACGGATAAATCAATGAAATCTAACAGATGAAATTCGATATGAATTGCGTAGGATAATTGAAATATGCATATGAACATCCATTGATAGTTGTTATGATGTTTGGTGTTGATTGGAATGAGTTTGAAATGAAATGGGTTTTGAAAATGTTAGGGTTTTGTGACAGAAACTATGTATTGATGTTAGAAATCATGTGTTAAGAAGTTTGTCAGATAATCCATGATAGAACCATGTTAATGTACTTCTATTGGTTGTTTGGGTGTGGTTTTAGGGGTGAATGTGTGGCTTGGAGGCTGCTGTCATGAGGGTTTATTTTTTTGCATAACGCAGAGCGCGCTTAGTGTGGTCTGGAAAATTTTCACCCTTTCCAGGAAGCGAGGAGCGCGCTTAGCGCGGGTGGGGCCCGCTTAGTGCGACCTGGAACAAAAATAAAAATATTTTCAAAAATTCATATCTTTTGACTCGGGTGTCCGTTTTAAGCGTTCTTTATATCGATGTGAAGCTATGAAAATTAGGGGTATGATGTCGGATTAATTATTTAGTGGAAAAGGAATGGAAAGTATTGTTATGTGATATGTTGAAATCCATATCTTTTGGATCGTAAATCCGATCGAGTTATAATTACAGCCGATGTAAAGCTATGAAAATATCCTACGGGATAAAAGTGAAAAGTATTGATTTCGATACCCGATTAAATGAATCGGAGGGAACCCAAAAATGATGTTTTATGTGATGAATCATTATATGTGATTCTATTATACAATTGTAATGCGCTTTTGTATAACTTGTGATGAAATTATTATATGTAATTCAAAATGTGCAATTGTAATATGCTTTGCCTAATTGATGTTAAACTTGATTGAACATAAATGCATGTTAAAATATGGAATAGGTAGAGTGAGGAAACTTTACCCTAAAACAAATGGCATAGTTTAAGATATTGGAACCTAGTAATGAGCTAGGGAATTGATGAATAACTTAAGGACAACGCTCGTGCAGAAGAGGACGAGGCGTGTGTCCATTACCGAATGGTATAGAAACGAGTGAAGCACTAGTATGGAACACGTGTAATTATATGTTTATTTGAGAAATGCAAAAGAGGCCTAAAGGCTAATGTAGCCTAGATTTGTTGAATACAATTATGGTTGTATGTGAAATCAAGAAATCGTAACCATTATTCTATTATGTGCCATTTCATGAGTAACGAGCTCCTCTATAATGAATGCACGATTTCTTAGTAGGTTTGATTCCCAATGTTATAGTACGAATGGAGCCTACGGGTAAAGAGACTTGTGACGGTGTACGGGCCGTGTGAAGTGACGATTTAAGGTGATAATGTGTCCCTTATTTCCGAATCCATTTCATATGCCAAGAAATCTACGAGGGTCCATGACTCGTTCCTACTTCTAGACATAGAAGAAGGCGGGAGAGAGGGGATGCCTTGACAAGGTTGACGATAAGTGAATGTGTTGAGTAACGGGCTCAATAACATGTTTCCATATAGTGTGAGATTGTGTGTTGTGCACTCAAGGTCATTTCCCTTCCCCTTGACTTGAGTTAGGATTTGGCTAGAACCATGTAAAGCCGAGAGAATCCATAAGATAGGGAACTCACTGAGATTTAATGTATCTCACCCCGCTATTGTTGATTATTTTTAGGAGGTATTTGCAGGTTGATTTTACAAGTGGAGCTATGCTTGGATGTTTCAAGAAAAACTTAGTTTTATTATTTCTGTTGTGTATCATTCTTGTACAATGAGGAATATTGTACCTTATTCTTAGATTTTTTTTATTATTTTGGATAGTTTCCAGGACTTGTGCCATATGTTGTATTTATGTTTTATAAATGGACAAGTATGTGAATTATGCCAATAGGCACTTATGATGGTGTCAGTACCAAATAAAACACTTGTATGGTATTATTCTAGATAAATATTATACAGGGAGTTACATATATCAAGGACAAAATGACCAAGTAAGAACTCATGGTATAGTCAAAGTTTTAACACATACTTAACATGTAAACATACACTAAAAATGTGTCAAACTCAAGTTAAAACAAAGATGCATAAGTTAACGACATCACACAAGGTTTATACAAAGCATATAATGTTCATACAAGTCATTGTGGACAAATAAAAGCAAAGGATCAACCAAAGTATTCAAAATAAACCTTAAAACCCCTAAAAAAGTTACCTACTTTGAACAAGTATAAGTGCAAGAAAAATAAATATTTTTGAGGATTTATTTTAATAAACAGAAAATTGGTATTTTCATGGACACATAGCAAAAAGAATGGGTCAAAACGCTTTTGGGATCACAAATTTATAAAGCTTTCAATTTGTGAATAAAAACAAGAAAATAAGTGTTAAAAAAATAGGAAATGGTCTTGGGAGGGTTTGAACCCAAGTCAGGTTGATTGACAACAAAAAATTAGGCGATCTGAGGTATAGCGCACGTGTGTTAAAATGATGGATGCATCACATAATATATGTGTAGTGAGCGATTTTGGACGCGGTTCTTAAGCGCTGGTCGCTCTCTGCGGTTTGAGCTTTGACTACAGGTCGATTCATTTTTTATCCTATTGTGAGCTGAATAAGGAAGGGAAATAGATGTCTCCAATTAACCCTGCTTTGCATACTGAGTTTAAACAGCGGTCTGTTAGGTTACGGATGCTATCAATGTGGGGGGGCCTTTGTACTGGTTATTTGTATTTTCGCCAATACTGTTTTCTTTCTTTCAATCTAGGCAAAGGGTTTCTGACGGGGAACAAGGATTAGGATGTTAGGACTGATGCTTTTGAAATACTGCTTTTGATTGACGAAGATATGGGATTTGGGTTTTTTGTTGATTGCGCTCGCTAAGATCTTTTCTTTCGATCTTATGCCTACGTATTCCCGTTTACCGAAACAGGGAAATCAGAGCGTTCGTAGTTCCTCCTATTCTATGGGAGGAAAGGGGTGTTTTGGTGTCTTGTTCAAAGCCCAAGACATGAAGCGAAAGGTGATTTGTATCTTGTTCAAAGCCCAAGATGTGAAGCGAAAGGTGATTTGTATCTTGTTCAAAGCCCAAGATGTGAAGCTAAAAGGTCTATTTGTGTCTTGTTCAAAGCCCAAGACGTGAAGCTGAAAGACCTCGACTTTAGAGAGAATTTGTCATCTCTAAAGAGGGGAGAAGGAGAATTACTTTAATTGGGATACGCGGATCCGAGCAATGCCATAATTTCCAAAGAAAGGGTTTTAACCTGAAGGAGAAGACTTTAACTCAGTGTAGAGCAATGCCATCTTTCCTTAGGAATTTCTCATGCTAAAAGAGGGACAGTGGCATGGATGTAGATGATCCAGAGGCTTGCCGCTTACAGCGATTAGATGAAGGGAAAGGAGTTGTTGATGTTTGTGTACTGCGAACGAGGCACAACTTTGATGCTAAAAGGTCGATTGGATCAACCAGTGGTTTTCTTATACAAAGCCTAAGAGGAGGCTAATTTCCGCTAGGAAAATCATTATACAAAGCCTAAGAGGAGGCTATTTTGTGTCTCGTACAAAGCCCGAGAGAGAGGCTAAAAGTTTTTGACCCAGTGGGGCATATCGTTATACAAAGCCTAAGAGGAGGCTAGCAAAGAGTTGACTTAGTTGGAGAATTTTTTATACTCAGTAAGGGAGTGTTTTTGTATCTCGTACAAAGCCCGAGAGAGAGGCGAAAAGGTTGTTTTGACTCCACTGGGGAGAATTTTGGTATCTCGTACGAAGCCCGAGATGGAGGCTATTATAACTGTTTCAGTTGGGTGACAGATCCAATATACTGATTTAAAAGAGAAAATCAGTTCTTATATGAGCAACACTGTACTCAGGGATTTGATTTGAGGATCAGGGATATTTCCTTCTCTTTGAGGAAACGGGAAATCCAAAGGGTATCGAGACTATCCGAGTCTACGGGTTTCCTTCCTATTTAACGAAGGGTGCTTGAGAATGTCTTTGAGACTCAAGGAAGTTAGACTGTCCGTGTCTAGAGTTTTATCTTTTGTACTATGCTTTGAGAAACAGTAGTAGACTCTATGAAAGGACTGTTCTATGAGGATGACTAGGTTCTGTTCCTATACCTCTAGGAGGTCGTCGGGACAATTTGTACGAAGCCCAAGAGGAGGCTGGGAACTTTTAAGAAGCCGACGGGTCCTTGTACGAAGCCCAAGAGGAGGCTATCATTCCCGGAGGAAGATATCATTATACGAAGCATAAGAGGAGGCTGTGAATACTTCTAAGAAGCCGTAGGGTCCTTGAATAATGCCCAAGAGGAGGCCGATGCTTTTAAGAAGCCCGTGGGTCTTATCATCTCCTTTCCATTAGGAGAGATAACTCTTTTAAAGATAAAAACCACTGGTAAATGTGCGAGGTTTACTATCCAGCGACTTTTAACTTTTAAAGAGGGTTCCTTAGTTAAGGTCCAAGATTATGACCGTAGTGGGTACCCAAACCCCGAGACATTCAAGGCAAGCTATCCACAAGGAATAGATCAAGTCAGGAAAGTTCGAGAATTGGGAAGAAACTCAAAGATGCCATTCACGGAGAATACATTCATCTTAGGGAGTAGAACTTCTTGACGATTCCTAAGGAGGACAGCCGAAGAGAAGACTGTATCTGGTGCTCCTATTGGGGATATAGGCGTCTATTTCTACGAATAAATGAAACGGCGTCACCTAGTTCTAGACATAGTTGTCGGGGAAACTCGAAATATCTATACTATTATTACACAGTAGATATGAGTTTATGAAAGGAGACTTACAGTGAGCAGCCCCACAATACAGTTTATCATATGAAAGCAGTAAATGAAAGCAATAACCACTTACTCGGTTGTAGTGCTTCCATGCTGTTTGGTTAGTTGTTCAACAAAGAAAGATTAAAAACAACAGTATATTCAAAATCAAAGGAGAAAGTGCTTTGAAAAAGAAAGATCTGGGGCTTACAGCTCAAGGAGAGGCCCAGGGTTTTATCAGTGAGCGCACTGTTGAACTTTGTACAGAGGGACTTATACAAGTGACTGGGGCCCAAAATGGTTTTTTGTATAAAGGGATGGGTCTTACACTCTCTCAAGAGGCCCAAAAAGGTTTAAAGAAAAGAGAGGGGCTTATAACACGAGGGTAGGCCCAAATGATTTTTCGTTTAAAAATGGCGATCGCGCCGAGGTTTTCTTTTAACGCAGAGGGACTTATACAATAAGTGAGGCCCAAAATGTTTTTGGTTAAAAGGGGGATTGGGTCTTACACTCTATCAAGAGGCCTAAAGTGTTTTAAAGAAAAAGAGATGGGTCTTACTACTCGAGGGTAGGCCCAGATGGTTTTTATTTTTAAACGGGGGACGATCGCGCCGTTTACTTGTACAGAGGGACTTATACAATGAGTGAGGCCCAAAAAGTTTTTGTACAAGGGGGGATGGGTCTTACACTCTCTCAAGAGGCCCAAAGAGTTTTGAGATGAATAAATGGGTCTTACTACTTGAGGGTAGGCCCAGATGATTTTTGAAAAGGCGACGATCGCGCCGTTTGTTTTTTGACGGTATCGGGACTTATACAATAAGTGAGGCCCAAAGATGATTTGGTCAAAAAAAAGGATTGGGTCTTACACTCTAATAGAGGCCCAAAGTGTTTTGAAAATGATTTATGAGGGTTGAATTAATCCAAAACCCTAATTTGTTTTAAAAATGTATTTAATTGAATAAAAATTCAATTAAAATGATCAAAAATTGTTTAACACATGGAAAACAAATTGTGATCTTGGATTAATGCTTCAAAAATTAAGTATTGACCTACAAAATAATTAGAAAGCATTAAAAGTTGCAAAATCAATGTAGAAAAAATATTTAAAATGCCAAAAACAATCAAAATATTAATTCTTTGCAAAAATATCAATTATATGAAATAAATAATATTTTTGGGATTTTTTGATAAAATAAAATATTTTAACATTTTTGTGAATTATTAAAAAAAGAATCAACTCAAAATCATTAAAACTCAGAGAGAAATTAATTTTTGAATCAATTAAACAAAATCACAAAATTCAAATATTTGAATTTATGAAAAATGGCGCCAAGAACAGCTGAAGAACACGCGCGTGTTCTTGGTTTCTCAGATTTGTGTTTTCTATCCAATCTCCATGAATACGTAATCATATCATGCAATCCACATATCATTATGCTCGTCTCAACCTCACGATCATGTCTATGTACTTTAATTTCATTTAAATTAAACATACAACAGGAAATCACGAAGAAACCTCAAGAACCCTAATTTCTGCATGAAGGCTAGGATTTTTGATACACGATTCAAACAATGCAATTAATTAAGGGAAAATATTCCATGCATGATTATGAACACATGGCCAAATTATTGTGCGAGGAAATATGCATAGATTGAGTGATGACCAAGTATGTGCTTACCTCCAAGCCGTGACAGCAAGTTCAAAGTGATTTTTGATTTGGAGGTGTTACAGATGAGTTGTGATGATCTGGACAGCTTCCCTACACCCTATGGATTGTGTTTGGATGGTTGGACTTGATTGAAATTGGCTGGATCATTTTGTGGTACCTCAGCTGCACCTTGTTTGAAAATTTGAGCAACCAGCTGGTGATTTCATGAAATTGATGTTTCAGAAGTTATGTGAGTGTTTGATCAGCTCATATGTGATGTATGTGAGGTGTGTGAGTGATTGGTTTGTGCAGAATTGCTCTCAAACTCAAAACCCGATAGGTACCTTGCTAAGAAAGGCATTTTTGCCAAGAGAAAGAGATTTTGAGGAAAGCATCTGTTAGATGGCTTTGGTGTACTTAAACTGACCACAATTGAGCTCTATTTATAGTAGAGCAAGTTTGTTTTGCAAGGAATAGTGCATGGCAGCTGGTAAGTAGGTTTGGCCAATGTTGGCAAATGAAAATCCAAGTCTCCTCTAGCCATTGACTAGAGGTTAGGGCACAGAGCTTTGGTCCCCTTGGTCTTGGATAAGTCTTGACTGATTTCAGATGAGAATGGCTCAGTCCATGCCACCTTGATGGTTCCATTGAATGCCTCATTCCAAATTTGAAGTCTTGTCCCTATTTTGGCAACTCTAGGTTCAACATGTTATTCCTTGTTCCTTGGACCTTGGAGGCTTGGCTCAGTGATTGTCCCCTTTGGATTCAATCCTCTGAGGTGTCCAAGTGGATAGGAACTATTGAAATTGGCTGATTTTGGCAAATCGAGCCAAAGTGCAAATTCTGCCTTGCCTTGACAGATTTCAGCAAGGCAACTTGGCAATGTTGTATCTCATGATGTAGGTTGAATTTGGCAATGTTCTTGGCCATTTTGGAAAGCTCTTACATGATACAACAACTGTTTAAACAAGTTTGGTTTTGATCTCTTTTGATTCCAAGTGAAAAATCCCCCTACATTTGGCAAAAAGTGAAGGCAAATCTGACTTAGTGAAAATTTCACTAAGTGTTGGAAAAAGTGACATTTTCACTTTTCAGCCACTTTGATCACTCCATAACTCAAAATCCTTAATGAATTGGAATGACTTGTAGTTGAAGTTTTTGTAGGTGATAATGAGGGCTACAAATCCATCTTTGGATGAGAAAAAATGGCCTTGTGGTTTAGGAGTTATGGTCCTCCAAAGTTGGTACCTTTGCCATTTTATTTTTAACTTAGAAAAATTTCTAAGTTTTATGGTTACCCCTTTTACAAGTTATCTCACTTTTCTTGATTTTTCTTGATGAATGATGATTCAAATCATACATTAACATCATTTTAGGGTTAAAAATCCATTTTGGTGAAAAATCTCAAAAAGTCAAAGTTGACTTTTGTGCACAGTTGACTTTTTATCAGATGAATTCCAAACTGTGCAATTCTTCAGGAAATCATGTCCTTGACCTAAATCAAACTTGATGGACATGTTCCATGGGTGTCATAGGGTATATTCAATCATGTATTAGGGTTTGGGAGCATGTCCTGGTCAAAAGTCAAAGTTACAGTTGACTTTTCCCTTAAAACCCTAATTGTGGTGCAGATGAAATTGAGACTTGTTGCTCAAGCTTATTGGATCAATCCATTGTTCCAAATGGATCAATATGGTGTATTAGAGACCCTCAAATCATCTCTTGAGGTCTTGGCTCATGGTTTGTCCCAAAAGTCAACTTAGGGGTGAATTAGGTCAAGAAACCCTAATTCCTGATTTTTAATGAATGCATCCCCTGAGGCAAAATTGACTTGATGCATGGGTTCATGAGGTCTCATGAAGCATATTAGGTTATGTTTTGGATCATTTCCTTGTGCCCAGATGAAAATTTCCATCTGGAGACTCTGGTCGACCAAAACCCTAATTTGGTGACACTGTCGATCTTGAGACTTGATCCACCTAGAAGGGAGCAGCCTTGTGCTTAATCCTTGAAGTGGGAGTCCTTTTTGACCCATTGTGGATATTTAAGAGATTAGACAAGTTGAAGATCATGTCATTTCTTTATTGATCCTTTGTCTAAGCACTCAGAGAGGGCTTAAAACCCTAATTTTGATTGTATTGGATGCTCACCCATCTTTGGGGAGACTGATGAAGCATGATGGTTCATCCATATTGTGATGATGATTTTCACAATGATGGGAAATCTAAGTGGTAAAAATTTGGGGTATTACAGATGCCCCTATTTAATCTTCTTGGACCCGAAGGTGTGAATGACGAAGGGATTCGAGCATTCGGGGTGCAAGAGGATTAAATATCGGAATATCCGAAATTTTGATGGTGGTTATGAATGGTAGCTTACGCATTCATCTTCTTTAGCTAAGCAATGATGCTTAGAAAAGGTAAACTTCCCCTCGATCCTGGTCTTCAGCCAAGGAACTGGTCTCAATTTTCTTTTGATTTAAACTTCCCCTCGATCCTGGTTTCCTACCAAGAACTGGTCTCAGTCTCTGAAATGAACTTCCCCTCGTTCCTGGTTTCCTACCAAGGAACTGGTCTTAGTTTCTGATTTAAACTTCCCTTCGATCCTGGTTTCCTACCAAGAACTGGTCTTAGTTTCTGATTTAAACTTCCCCTCGATCCTGGTTTCTTACCAAGGAACTGGTCTTAGTTTCTTTTGTCAATAAACTTTCTTGACAAGGGACGCTATTCATAGCGGCTTTCCTCAAACTTCTCGCCGAATTTTCCTGGGGAGATGCCATTTGAGTGGAAAAAGTTTTGATGTCAGGCTTGCTGGGGAACCCAGTCGTCTGAGTTGTAGAGTTGTACAAACTTCTCTGTTGGAGACGCCATTTGTTTCTACTGGGGAAAACGATTCTCTTGAGAGACTGTTTTCATTTGGGATCTTTCATCATACTTTTCTCGGGATCTTCCCAGAGAAACGCCATATGATGGGGTCCAATTTTGTGGGGCCGATGACCTTTTCATCAGCGGTCCTTTCGGAGCAAAACTGGCATGCTGCCGAATCTCTGATCACGAGGCTTTCTCTGTGGATTTTCCTTAATCCGGGAAAGCAAGGATATCATCTTCAATGGAGAAGAGTGATGTTAACTGAGAGTTTTCTCTGGCTTTTCAGAGGTTCAAGTTATCAAAGTGGCCAAGTGCCGACTCTGATCTAAAGATACACTGGTGGCGAGATTGTGCAGACGCAACACTTCCTGACGAGGAAAGAACTGACAAACTCGATTGAGAAAACTGTTTATCACTAGGGGACAAGACCGACTCAAGTGATAGTGATGCAATACGAAATGCGAACGCAAATAAAATGCATGAAGTATGTATGTATATGCTGACAAAACAGACGTGACATACAGACTAATGGATGAACACAATTAGATACTCAGCCATCGCGGGGCGAAGAAGTATCGTTGATTCAAAATAGCAATTCCACCTTGCTTAGGAGAGATAGTCCCGTTGGGAGCTATGTTGATCGGGCTTAGGAGATGAGAACTCGGCCGAGGATGTCAGACGAAACAAGGTCTCTGACACAGTTGATCCCTTCATTCAGGCATACTGGCTTAGAAGGAGTACTTTGATTCTGCACTTTGAAGTTCGCTTACTTTGGGAGAAGCAATCGATGTTCTTCTGATGTTCAACAGTCAAAAGAAATTGCCATCTTTATTTTAAAAGCAGAAAAAGTTTTAACAAGTAAATTCATTTTGTTTTATTTCAAGAATCGCTGATTAAGTTTAAACAACGTCGTTCTGTAAAGCTAAAACAAGCAAGAATTACAAACAAAAGCACAAGGGCTCAAATTTTATTGATAAGATGGAGATCAGCCAAACGCGTGATTCCAAAGAGTATATACAAAGTTAGAAAACGGTAATTTACAGGGAAAAGGGCTACGTTGAAACATAACGACCACTATCCTTCTACCAACTTTGAATTCGGGGCATCCTGAGCTTCTGTCGAAGATGACCTTTGACTGGAGATTTCCTCCGATAGATGATGTAACTACTGCTGGTGAGGGACTTGCCTCTGTTGAACATAGTTACTTGCCATTATCCCTAACTTTTGCCTGGATTGTACTATGAGTTTTCCAATCCATCGGGATGATTCTTTTTTTTCATGTCTCTAACTTTTGCCTGGACCGCCCTTTCGGGTTTTCAATCCACCGAGACGTTTTTTTTTTAGTTTAGGCGAAGTATTTCTTGACTACATCAACATTCGTGGGGTAGGCAAATTCCTCTCCGTCCATGGTTGCAAGTCTCAAGGCGCCGCCTGAGAAAGCTTTCGTGACCACATAGGGGCCATCATAATTTGGGGTCCATTTGCCCCGAGAGTCAGTGAGAAATGATTGTATCTTCTTGAGCACGAGGTATCCTTTCCTGAAGACACGAGGTCGGACCTTTTTGTCGAACGCCCTCTTCATTCTCTATTGATACAACTGACCGTGGCATAGTGCCGTGATTCGCTTCTCTTCGATCAGGTTCAGTTCGTCGTGTCGACTTTGACACCATTCAGCTTCGGTGAGCTTAGCTTCCATCAATACCCTGATTGACGGGATCTCTACTTCTATGGGGAGAACTGCCTCCATGCCATATACTAGAGAGAAAGGGGTTGCACCTGTTGAAGTGCGGACAGATGTACGATAACCGTGAAGAGCAAAGGGTAGCATCTCGTGCCAATCTTTGTAGGTTACAACCATCTTTTGAACAATCTTCTTGATGTTCTTGTTAGCCGCTTCTACCGCTCCGTTCATCTTGGGTCGGTAGGGAGATGAGTTATGGTGTTCGATCTTGAACTCTGTACACAACTCTTTCATCATCTTATTGTTCAAGTTAGATCCATTATCAGTAATGATCTCGCTTGGAACACCATAACGGCAGATGATATTGTTTTTGATAAATCGGACCACCACTTGTTGGGTTACATTGGCGAATGACGCTGCTTTGACCCACTTGGTGAAATATTCAATGGCTACCAGGATGAACCGATGTCCGTTTGAAGCCTTGGGCTCAATCATACCAATCATATCGATTCCCTATATGGAAAATGGCCATGGGGAAGAAAGAACTTTGAGATGTGATGGCGGTACATGAATCTTGTCGGAGTATATCTGACACTTGTGACACCTCCTCATGTACTTGTAGCAATCGGATTCCATGGTCAACCAATAATACCTGGCCCTGAGAATTTTTCTCGCCATTGTGTGTCCGTTGGCATGAGTGCCAAAGGATCCTTCATGAATTTCTTTCATGAGCATGTCTGCTTCTGGTCTGTCGACACATCGGAGCAAGACCATGTCAAAATTTCTCTTGTAAAGAGTGTCACCGCTCAGGAAGAAGTTTCCAGCCAATCTTCTGAGGGTTTTCCTGTCTTTTCTGAGTGCCCCAGATGGGTACTCTTGTTTCTGAAGGAAGCATTTGATATCGTGATACCAAGGTCTGTCGTCTATGACTGCTTCAATCATGAAGATGTAAGCGGGCCGTTCAAGGCGCATTATGTCGATCTTAGGTATGTCATTCCATCGACCTACACTAATCATGGAAGAGAGAGTGGCTAATGCATCAGCCATGTGATTCTCATCACGAGGGATGTGATGAAAGTCGACTCTGTTGAAGAAAGGTAGCAACCTTCTTGCGTGGTCTTTGTAAGGAATCAATCCTGATTGGTATGTGTTCCAATCTCCTTTTATCTGATTGATAACCAGGGCTGAATCGCCGTATACGTCCAAGTTTTTGATCCTTAAATCAATCGCTTCTTCGAGACCCATGATACATGCTTCGTATTCGGCCTCGTTGTTCGTACATTTGAACGTAAGTCTAGCAGTGAAAGGAATGTGGATACCCTGAGGGGTAACAATGATTGCCCCAATTCCGTTTCCATAATGATTGACTGCTCCGTCAAAGATGAGTCCCCACTGGGAACCTGGTTCTGGCCCTTCACTGGGTAGCGGTTCATCGCAGTCTTTCATCTTTAGATACATGACATCTTCGTCTGGGAAGTCAAACCCGATTGATTCTTGATTGTCAATCGGTTGATGAGCCAAATGATCGGCTAAAATACTTCCCTTAACGGCTTTCTGAGCGTGGTACTCTATGTCATATTCTGATAGTAACATCTGCCAACGGGCAATCCTTCCCGTGAGAGCAGGTTTTTCGAAAACGTACTTGATTGGATCCATTTCGGAGACCAACCAAGTAGTATGACGAATCATGTACTGGCGAAGACGTTTGGCTGCCCAAGCCAAAGCGCAACAAGTTTTCTCAAGCATTGTGTACCGAGTCTCGCAGTCGGTGAATTTCTTGCTTAGATAGTAAATGGCAGACTCTTTCCGTTTAGTTTCGTCTTGTTGGCCAAGTACACATCCCATTGGGTCCTCTAGGACTGTGAGGTAAATGATTAGTGGTCTTCCTTCCACTGGAGGTGATAGAATCGGAGGATTCAATAGATATTCCTTGATACTGTCTAAGGCAGTTTGGCAGTCTTCTGACCAAACACAGTCCTGGTTCTTTTTCAATAACTTGAAAATCGGCGCACAAGTGGTGGTCATAAGGAATATGAATCTGGAGATGTAGTTCAAACGTCCCAGGAATCCTCTGACTTGTTTTTCAGTTTTCGGAGAAGGCATTTCTTGAATGGCCTTGACCTTGTCAGGATCAACCTCAATCCCTTTCTGGCTGACGATGAACCCTAGTAGTTTCCCTGAACGGACACCGAAGGTGCACTTGTTGGGATTCAAGCGGAGCTTGAATTTTCTTAGACGTTCGAACAATTTTGACAGATGTTCAACGTGCTCATCCTCTGTTCTTGATTTTGCAATCAAATCATCGACATATACCTCGATTTCTTTGTGTATCATGTCATGAAACAGAGTAGTCATGGCCCTTTGATAGGTTACCCCGACATTCTTCAAACCGAACGGCATTACCTTGTAACAAAAGGTACCCCATGGGGTAATGAACGAAGTTTTCTCCATGTCTTTCGGCGCCATTTTGATCTGGTTATAGCCCGAGAATCCATCCATGAAGGAGAATACTTTGAACCTTGTTGTGCTGTCAACCAGCATGTCAATGTGTGGTAAAGGAAAGTCGTCCTTTGGACTTGCCTTGTTCAAATCTCTGTAATCAACACACATTCTGACCCTTCTGTCCTTTTTGGGAACGGGTACGATGTTGGCTAACCATTGAGGATATTCAGATGTAGCGAGGAAACCCGCGTCGATCTGTTTCTGTACCTCCTCTTTGATTTTGATGGCCATGTCCGGGTGAGTGCGTCTCAACCTTTGCTTTACTGGCGGACATTCCGATCTCAACGGTAAGTGATGTTCCACGATGCTGGTATCCAACCCTGGCATATCCTGATAGGACCAAGCGAACACATCGGAGAATTCTTTGAGAAGCTTTATCAAACCCTCTCTGGCAGTTGGACTGAGCAATGCTCCGATCCTGATTTCTTTTCTCTCTTTTTCTGAACCCAAGTTTACCGTTTCCAACGGTTCTTTGTGAGGTTCAATGGACCTTTCCTCTTGTCTGAGTAGTCGGGAGATCTCTTCTGGAATTTTGTTGTCATTTTCTTCTTCAGCCTCGAATACCAGGAACTCAAAGTTGGAAGAAGGCATCGGATCGTATGTTTCAACGGGGTATAAAACAAGCAATCTGCATGACGTGATGATTCGTGTTTAGAAGAGATAGAGAAAATGTAAGTGTGTGCAGTGTATTTATTTTACTGCTTATTTTTATGATTGAATTGTTTTTTAGGATTACCATTTTCTGAAAAAGCAAAAAGAGAAAACAGCAATTAATGCGGAAATTACAGAACGACATTATTTTATTAATGAACAAGTCGACTCTTGAAACTACAACCCTATAAAACAAAACTCTGTCGCTTTGGGCAAAGCGAAGAGGGAAATTTATAGAAAACGAGCCCTATCAAAATATCCGTTTCACCTGGGCAGGGTGAAAGGTTTAAAGATGGCAATTACTTTGACTGATGAACGACCTTCGGAACCTCGACGGCAACCCATTGGCGGCGAACTCCTCGGTGAATCACAAAGTCTGGCACCTTCCTTGATTTGTCTTCAGAAATAACGCTGATTTCTGGTGGAGCAGGATCATTGGAATCTGTCTCCCAAGCAGAGTTGTCGTAGGAGAATTCCTCAGTTGTATTTTGTATAGCATTGGTGCTCTCAGCTGTATCTCCCCATCCAGTTGACTGGATATCTTCGAGCCTGATACGAGAGCTTTCGGGAGCGGTGTACTTGACCATATAGTCGAATTTTCCACTTGGTTGTCCCAGAGTGTCCCAAACTTCTTTGGAACTGGAGAAGTCATCCCTCTCGATGACGTTGACCTCAGGAAAAGCATAGTTGATGAATTCTAGTCCTGCAAACGTTGCAAATTCATCTTCATGTTGAGTAGTTTTCGAATGACCTGAATGTTGATCCCATGACATGGCGGGGACACAGGTATTCTGTTCAATGACGCTCAGCTGAGTTTCATTACTCGGCTGACTTTCTTGCCCCAAGTTTCCTGGGTAAGGCTGCCACATTGGCAGACCATCCATCGGGCCATAGTAATTGTGATCAAAGTTTTCTTTCATCAGAGTGTCTTCCTCTAATGAATTTGGCGGAGCACGACATCCTTCCGGATCACAATCTCCGTAGATCATTTCGACATCTGATCTTGGTATAAATCTTGGACTTTCTGTAGGAAAGCAAAAAGGCATAGGCACCTCTTCCTGAGACATATAGCCGTCCTTGTTAAGGTAGGACTTCCATTCTTCATCTGTGTCAGAGGGATCTTCCTCATTGATAGCCTGAACTATCTGAGACACTGGGTGAAGAAAACCTCCACTGTGGAAGAAGTTTTGAAGGGGATGAAGACTTTCATCGTTAGCGGCTGTCTGGGTACAGGTTGCAGAAAAACCAAGACCCTTCTTTGTTTTATTGTCAATAGGAATGACAAGCCATCCCCATCCTGTCGTATCGGTACTCTCGACCGCTTTGATAGCATCTTTGTATGAAGAAACTGAAGTTCCTTCTTTGTACTGATCGTTCTTGCTCACCGATAGTGCTTGAAACTGAGTTCCAATAACCTCCTCGGGTTCTACACAAGCAGATGATGATAAGTTACTCGCAAGCAAGGCTTGTTCCCCACAAACCGTGACAAGTTGATCGTTCTTGACGAACTTTAGCTTTTGGTGGAGGGTTGAAGTAACCGCTCCAGCCTGATGTATCAAAGGTCTTCCTAATAAACAACTGTATGTTGCCCGGATGTCCATGACCTGGAAAGTGATTTGGAAAGTGTGAGGACCAATAGTTATGGGAAGATCCACTTCGCCGATAACTGTTTTTCTGGATCCGTCGAATGCTTTGACGACGACCTCGCTGGTTCTCATCTGAGGGCCCTTGAATGATAATTGCATCAAAGTGGACTTCGGCATAACATTCAGGGCTGACCCTGTGTCTACCAGTACGTTGGCTAAAGCATCGCCCTGGCAGTTAACTGTGATATTGAGCGCCATGTTATGACGGCGACCCTCTTCGGGTAATTCCTCATCACTAAATCCCAAATTATTGCAGGAAGTGATGTTAGAGACAATGCTATCGAATTGTCTGATTGTTACATCCTGTTCCACAAAGGCTTGCTCCAAGACTTTCTGTAGAGCCTCTCTGTGTGCTTCTGAACTGAGTAACGGTGATAATACCGAGATCTTTGAAGGAGTCTATAACAGTTGATCAACAATGTTATATTTACTCCTTTGGATGAGCTTTAGCATCTCATCTTTGTCTTTTGAAAAGTCGGGATTACCAGATTGACCGACTGGTGGATCAGGAATTTCTGCCTGAAGTTCCTTTTCTTTGTTGGATTCTCCAACCCCTCGGTTGAAGATTCGACCGCTCCGTGTTACACGACTGATGTCTGCAATATTCACGGCGGAGGGTAATGGAATTTCCTTTCCATTCTCGATTATTGTTGCACCGTATTTGTAAGGGATTACCTTAGCTGATTCATACGGTAGTGGCCCCGGTAGATAGATGACTATGGGAACCTTCTGATTTTTCTGACCGTCATAAGTAACCTCGATCCGTTCCCGGTTGGGAACTCTAGATTCGTCAAGTAGAGGAATGATGGCAAAAACATCCCTGATCTGGTGATGACCAGAGATCGTGACAACATCCTCAACTTGATCGGCAAGGTAGTTCGGCGACCAAATGATGGGTCCTGAACCTGGATATGGACGAATTTCTCCATGATCGATCTGACCCTCAAGAGATGCTCTCACAAGGTAACACCCTTGGTTACTTTCCGAACAGATGCTACAACTGTCATAGTTGTGTGGTGGCACCTGGCCACGCCCACTTTGAATACAATGTAACCTCACTAGGTTACCTTCCATTGATCGGACATCCTGACTTTGACGACGGGTAGGATTCCTGTTATTGATACTAACCTGCTGAGTATCTTTGTCCATATAGATTAGCATCCACCAGTAATTTAACAAGTGCTGAAGTGCCTCCTGGACAAGGGTACAACCTCGATCGTTTTCGCAACCTGCTTTACAGCTTTGGTAATCATGTGATATTAAGAATCTGAGTCGGACCTGCTCAACATGTAACTCTACCAGGTTGGTATTCATTATGCTGATATCGAAGATCTGAACCATATTGATTTGATAGGAGTTCCTATCATGGTAGTCTTGGATCCATTCAAGATCCATCTGACGCTGGAGGGCCTCTTGTATGAAAGAGCATCCCTGTTTGTTTACCGAGCAAATCAGACAGGAACTGTAATCGTGTCGCGGCAGATTATGATACTGGCTTTGCCTTGAGTGCATCACCACCAAGTTGACATTCATCATACGGATGTCGTGGTTTTGGATGACGTTAGAATTCGTAGAGACCATGTTAACTCCACGAACTCGGTGCTCTTGGATCCATCCAAGATCCATCTGTTCCTGTAGAGTTGCTTGCACTACAGAACATCCTTGGCTATCTTTAGAGCAGATATCACACTGGTGATAGTTATGAGGTGGCACATGGCCATATCCACTCTGTCTACAATGCATCTTGACCAGATTGGTCCCCAATAAGAGTACATCGTGAATTTGATAGACATTGTTAGTCTCTTTCTCAATCAGATTGACTGCAGCTTTCTCGTGTTGAGGCAGCGGGTTCGTAAGAACATTAGGATTCGTATCTTTGAAAGATAAGAGCCCGCTCCTAACAAGCTTTTGAACGTCGGATTTGAAATTGAGACAAGTCTCAATGTTATGCCCTGAACCTCCTTGATGATAAGGGCATGTTTGATCCACCTTAAACCAGAAAGGCGGATTTTTCGGAACTGAAAGGGGAGACTTAGTCTGGATGTGCCCCTTGGATAGCAGTAACGGAAACAGTTCTGCGTACGTTATAGGTATAGGATCAAATCCTGGTGGCCGTGTTGTACGGTTGTTGTTATATGGAGGACGAGCCTGCTGAAGAGGTTGTTGTGTCCTTTGTTGGTCAGGTTGGCTCTGCGCAACCTGAGGTTAATAAATAGGAACAGGCGCGGGGCCGATAGCAGGAGTAACAGCTGCTACTGGCTGATAACGTCGCCTTTGCTTTCCGAGAGAGATATTCCCAATATCTTGCTCTTTTTTCTTAGGGAGAGCACTACCGTATTTTTTGGTACCGCTCGTTGATCCAGTGTCTTTTACCAAACGTCCTTCTCGGACTGCTTCCTCAAGACGTACACCCATGCCGACCATTTCGCTGAAATCACTGGGTGCACTGGCGACCATTCGGCCGTAGTAAAATGAGCTTAAGGTCTTTAAGAAGATCTTTGTCATCTCTTTTTCCTCAAGAGGTGGACAAATTTGAGCGGCAATTTCATGCCACCTTTGAGCATACTCCTTAAAGGTTTCCTTGTTCTTTTACGACATTGATCTGAGTTTATCTCTGTCGGGTGCCATGTCCAAATTGTATTTGTATTGTTGGACGAAGGCAGTACCAAGATCTCTGAATGTACTGATCATAGTACGGTTTAAACCCATGTACCATTTGAGTGCGGCACTGGTTAAACTATCCTGAAAGTAGTGAATCAGCAGGTCCTGATTCTCCGTCTGAGCTGACATCCGTCGAGCGTACATCACCAGATGGCTTTGAGGGCAAGAGTTACCCTTGTACTTTTCAAAGTCGGGCACTTGGAACTTGTGCGGGACTTTTACATTTGGGACCAAGCAGAGGTCTGCGACGTCCTTTCCAAATAGATCCTGACCGCGAATGGCTTGCAGCTCTTTCTGTATTTCCAAGAACTATTCCTGGAATTCATCCATTCTGTCAAACATAGTTTCCTTCTAACCAGAAGGTGTTGGTGGAATCTGTCCTTCCGGGATAGTGTGCACCACAGGGGGTGGTACCGTGACTACGGCAGTAAGTCTTGGCGCCTCCCGAAGTTTGTAACCTTCAGGAGTCTTCAGTATGCCCCTGGCATCTTCGCTTTCCCGAAGTTTGTAACCTTCAGGCCCAGCGGCTTCTGTTGCGATTCCCTGATCTTCAGTGATCGGCGGAACATATCCTTCCGGGATATAGTTAACAGGCATGCCCCAAGGACGATCTTTCGGCATCTGATACCTAGGATCATACTTTTCTATGATGGGCGTTGAGGTGATCTCTGAGATCACAGTTCTTTGTAGCTGAGCTTCTGCCATGGCTTGCATGTCGTTACGAAGCTTTCTCATATCCTCTCTCAGAGTGTCGATCTCTTCTTTCAACTCTCTGTTTTCTCCCTCAAGATCATCCATCTTTTTCTGACGATTGGCCCGAGTATTATACGAATGAGACAGTTTGACTCTAGAATCGAGACACAAACGTGAGATTCGTAGGTAAGGAGAATATGCGATGTGAGAATGATGAATGCAATGATTATATTAATTGTTTTTAGGTTTAATAAACTTCGACAATTAGATTGCAAATATCAAACAGTGGGGAAACCCCTTTTTATTGAATTCCAAAGGATTACAGAAATGGAAATACAGTAGATTACAAAGTGCAGAAACAGAAACCTAAACTAATGGGTCCCAAGTCCTCTTCTTTGACCGGGGCGCTTGGGCCATTGTCGGGTTGTCATTCCTTTGCCAGGTGAAAGGAGCGAGCAAATTCCTTTGGTCATCTTGATTCTCTACAGCATGCTGCTCCAAAATTTCAATCAGAGCATCTTTCTCTTTTAGTAGTTGTTGTATTTGGATACACTCTACGTCGAGGGTGCGGTACTTGTTCTTCCAAGATCTTCTTTCCTTTTGAACTTTGTTGAGAGTAACCTGAAGCCTTTTAGTTTCCGTCATGAAGTACATGACAATTTCCCTCGGTGGAAGAATTCCGTAACGAGGATAAGGCATCTTTAGCTTGAGAGCTCTAGTTTGTATCCAATGGAGATAAGGCTCCACTGAGACACAGTCCGGTTTTCCCAGAGACTCTCGTCCTTTCTTATGAACATGTTTCCAAGCTTGCACTATTTCCATCTTTAGTGCTCTGTCATTTTCTCCTTCTTTGAAGAAAAGACCTTCCAGATGAACACCCAGTGGGATGTGTCTCATCGGGTATCCAAATTGACGAAGAACTAATATCGGATGATAGTTGATTCCTCCTTTAGTCCCTATGAGGGGTACGCTGGGGAAGTTTCCACAATGGTCAATGATTCTGATTCCCTCGTAAATCCTATTACACCAATCTATATCGGAATTGGTGAGAGACATGATCTTCTGCGACCAACGTAAGACACTCTTGCAATCCCAAAAAGCAGCAGACTTGGGCAAGTGAGAGATAAACCATTTGTAGAGCAAAGGTACACAGCATGTGATCTCCCCTCCGCTGTACAAATTTCCCAAGTGTACAGAATGATACGCATCTGCGAGCAAAGTCGGCACAAGGTTTCCAATGAGAAAAACCTTAATAGCGTTGATATCGACGAAGTTATTGATGTTAGGAAACAAAAATAACCCGTAGGTGAGCAAGACAAAGATGCTTTCAAAAGCAGTCCCGTTCCCTATACTAGCGAAGTATAGAGCTTTCTTTGTTAAGAACTGGGCTGGCAAACCTTGGATGCCACCCTTAGTGGTCATATGAGTCCGGACCTCAGACTCGTCCAAATGAATTGCTATTGCAATAGTCTGATTCTTTGGAATTTCTTCCAGTCCAGAAAATGGAGCTCGATCAGTGATATGTAAATCAGTCAGATGAGAATACTCCTCCAGCGTTGGTGATAGCTGGTAATCCGGGAATGTGAAACAGTGATAAACCGGATCGTAGAATTGAATGAGCGCGTCCATGATCCCCTTAATCACATGGACTCTTAACAGTGGTAGAAAACCACCGTGCTTGGCTCTGAAAGCCTCTGGGTTAACGATCATCCTCGCTAACTTTCTCAAATCCCCTAGTTTTGGAACCTTGAAGGTATACTGGTGAGTTCTCCTTCTACCGAAATCCATTAATGCAATCTTTTTCTCTGATATTTGCAATCACAGTCTTAGTTTAATTTGAAAAACAGAGAGACTAGAAGAGAAATTTTTTGAATGTTTTAATGTTTTATTAAATGAATGCATGAATGCAGCACACAAAAACATAGAAAAAACATGGGGTCAAAGGGTCGTTGTCATGAAGTCAAGGCTCTACCCATCCCCAAAGGTTTATACTAGGGTGATTTTTGTACCTGTACTCATTATCATCAGCTCCTCCCAGGAAGGCAGACAACAAGCGGATCGCCAGCGATTTGTGTGCAATCTTAGAGTAAGTGCCATTCACCGAGAATAGATCACCAGCCTCAAATGAGGGTAGTATCGCGTAACAGCTATTTCCGATAGCTTCCGCACTACGAAAAAGGTTGGCTTTTCTTAAGTGTATACTCAATCTCACCACATGCGGCATCACACGCATTCCCAGTAGCAGAAAAATAAACACGTATAGCATTTAGGAAAAGCAGTATATATATTTGTCCTAATCATCCTAGACTTATAAAGCTATGAATCTTAAGTTCCTGACAGAAATGGGTTCCCCTGCAGAAGCCCCAATCTGTGGTTCCCTGCCTAAGAGATGGACCAGCATAGGTCAATCTTTCTCTTCGGTAGAGTTCCCATTTTCCGTAGAAAACGGGGATGATGCCCTAAGGCAGAAAAGGAGACTCCCCAGCAGAGTCGCCATTTTACAAGGAAAACAGACAGAAAGAAAAACAAGGGCCCCACGGTTGGCACCACTTTTCTGTGAAAAATGGGGACGACCGTGCCTAGATCTAACTTTGAATGGCCCCACGGTGGGCGCCACTTTTCTGTAGTGAGCGATTTTGGACACGGTTCTTAAGCGTTGGTCGCTCTTTGCGGTTTGAGCTTTGACTACAGGTCGATTCATTTTTTATCCTATTGTGAGCTGAATAAGGAAGGGAAATAGATGTCTCCAATTAACCCTGCTTTGCATACTGAGTTTAAACAGCGGTCTGTTAGGTTACGGATGCTATCAATGTGGGGGGCCTTTGTACTGGTTATTTGTATTTTCGCCAATACTGTTTTCTTTCTTTCAATCTAGGCAAAGGGTTTCTGACGGGGAACAAGGATTAGGATGTTAGGACTGATGCTTTTGAAATACTGCTTTTGATTGACGAAGATATGGGATTTGGGTTTTTTGTTGATTGCGCTCGCTAAGATCTTTTCTTTCGATCTTATGCCTACGTATTCCCGTTTACCGAAACAGGGAAATCAGAGCGTTCGTCGTTCCTCCTATTCTATGGGAGGAAATGGGTGTTTTGGTGTCTTGTTCAAAGCCCAAGACATGAAGCGAAAGGTGATTTGTATCTTGTTCAAAGCCCAAGATGTGAAGCGAAAGGTGATTTGTATCTTGTTCAAAGCCCAAGATGTGAAGCTAAAAGGTCTATTTGTGTCTTGTTCAAAGCCCAAGACGTGAAGCTGAAAGACCTTGACTTTAGAGAGAATTTGTCATCTCTAAAGAGGGGAGAAGGAGAATTACTTTAACTAGGATACGCGGATCCGAGCAATGCCATAATTTCCAAAGAAAGGGTTTTAACCTGAAGGAGAAGACTTTAACTCAGTGTAGAGCAATGCCATCTTTCCTTAGGAATTTCTCATGCTAAAAGAGGGACAGTGGCATGGATGTAGATGATCCAGAGGCTTGCCGCTTACAGCGATTAGATGAAGGGAAAGGAGTTGTTGATGTTTGTGTACTGCGAACGAGGCACATCTTTGATGCTAAAAGGTCGATTGGATCAACCAGTGGTTTTCTTATACAAAGCCTAAGAGGAGGCTAATTTCTGCTAGGAAAATCATTATACAAAGCCTAAGAGGAGGCTATTTTGTGTCTCGTACAAAGCCCGAGAGAGAGGCTAAAAGTTTTTGACCCAGTGGGGCATATCGTTATACAAAGCCTAAGAGGAGGCTAGCAAAGAGTTGACTCAGTTGGAGAATCATTTATACTCAGTAAGGGAGTGTTTTTGTATCTCGTACAAAGCCCGAGAGAGAGGCAAAAAGGTTGTTTTGACTCCACAGGGGAGAATTTTGGTATCTCGTACGAAGCCCGAGATGGAGGCTATTGTAACTGTATCAGTTGAGTGACAGATCCAATATACTGATTTAAAAGAGAAAATCAGTTCTTATATGAGCAACACTGTACTCAGGGATTTGATTTGAGGATCAGGGATATTTCCTTCTCTTTGAGGAAACGGGAAATCCAAAGGGTATCGAGACTATCCGAGTCTGCGGGTTTCCTTCCTATTTAACGAAGGGTGCTTAGAATGTCTTTGAGACTCAAGGAAGTTAGATTGTCCGTGTCTAGAGTTTTATCTTTTGTACTATGCTTTGAGAAACAGTAGTAGACTCTATGAAAGGACTGTTCTATGAGGATGACTAGGTTCTGTTCCTATACCTCTAGGAGGTCGTCGGGACAATTTGTACGAAGCCCAAGACGAGGCTGGGAACTTTTAAGAAGCCGACGGGTCCTTGTACGAAGCCCAAGAGGAGGCTATCATTCCCGGAGGAAGAGATCATTATACGAAGCCTAAGAGGAGGCTGTGAATACTTCTAAGAAGCCGTAGGGTCCTTGAATAATGCCCAAGAGGAGGCCGATGCTTTTAAGAAGCCCGTGGGTCTTATCATCTCCTTTCCATTAGGAGAGATAACTCTTTTAAAGATAAAAACCACTGGTAAACGTGCGAGGTTTACTATCCAGCGACTTTTAACTTTTAAAGAGGGTTCCTTAGTTAAGGTCCAAGATTATGACCGTAGTGGGTACCCAAACCCCGAGACATTCAAGGCAAGCTATCCACAAGGAATAGATCAAGTCAGGAAAGTTCGAGAATTGGGAAGAAACTCAAAGATGCCATTCACGGAGAATACATTTATCTTGGGGAGTAGAACTTCTTGACGATTCCTAAGGAGGACAGCCGAAGAGAAGACTGTATCTGGTGCTCCTATTAGGGATCTAGGCGTCTATTTCTACGAATAAATGAAACGGCGTCACCTAGTTCTAGACGTAGTTACCGGGGAAACTCGAAATATCTATACTATTATTACACAGTAGATATGAGTTTATGAAAGGAGACTTACAGTGAGCAGCCCCACAATACAGTTTATAATATGAAAGCAGTAAATGAAAGCGATAACCACTTACTCGGTTGTAGTGCTTCTATGCTGTTTGGTTAGTTGTTCAACAAAGAAAGATTAAAAACAACAGTATATTCAAAATCAAAGGAGAAAGTGCTTTGAAAAAGAAAGATCTGGGGCTTACAGCTCAAGGAGAGGCCCAGGGTTTTATCAGTGAGCGCACTGTTTGACTTTGTCTAGATGGACTTATACAAGTGACTGGGGCCCAAAATGGTTTTCTGTACAAAGGGATGGGTCTTACACTCTCTCAAGAGGCCCAAAAAGGTTTAAAGAAAAGAGAGGGGCTTATAACACGAGGGTAGGCCCAAATGATTTTTCGTTTAAAAATGGCGATCGCGCCGAGGTTTTCTTTTAACGCATAGGGACTTATACAATAAGTGGGGCCCAAAATGTTTTTGGTTAAAATGGGGATTGGGTCTTACACTCTATCAAGAAGCCTAAAGTGTTTTAAAGAAAAAGAGATGGGTCTTACTACTCGAGGGTAGGCCCAGATGGTTTTTATTTTTAAACGGGCGACGATCGCGCCGTTTACTTGTACAGAGGGACTTATACAATGAGTGAGGCCCAAAAAGTTTTTGTACAAGGGGGGATGGGTCTTACACTTTCTCAAGAGGCCCAAAGAGTTTTGAGATGAATAAATGGGTCTTACTACTCGAGGGTAGGCCCAGATGATTTTTGAAAAGGCGACGATCGCGCCGTTTGTTTTTTGACGGTATCGGGACTTATACAATAAGTGAGGCCCAAAGATGATTTGGTCAAAAAAAGGATTGGGTCTTACACTCTAATAGAGGCCCAAAGTGTTTTGAAAATGATTTATGAGGGTTGAATTAATCCAAAACCCTAATTTGTTTTTAAAATGTATTTAATTGAATAAAAATTTAATTAAAATGATCAAAAATTGTTTAACACATGGAAAACAAATTGTGATCTTGGATTAATGCTTCAAAAATTAAGTATTGACCTACAAAATAATTAGAAAGCATTAAAAGTTGCAAAATCAATGTAGAAAAAATATTTAAAATGCCAAAAACAATCAAAATATTAATTCTTTGCAAAAATATCAATTATATGAAATAAATAATATTTTTGGGATTTTTTGATAAAATAAAATATTTTAACATTTTTGTGAATTATTAAAAAAAGAATCAACCCAAAATCATTAAAACTCAGAGAGAAATTAATTTTTGAATCAATTAAACAAAATCACAAAATTCAAATATTTGAATTTATGAAAAATGGCGCCAAGAACAGCTGAAGAACACGCGCGTGTTCTTGGTTTCTCAGATTTGCGTTTTCTATCCAATCTCCATGAATACGTAATCATATCATGCAATCCACATATCATTATGCTCGTCTCAACCTCACGATCATGTCTATGTACTTTAATTTCATTTAAATTAAACATACAACAAGAAATCACGAAGAAACCTCAAGAACCCTAATTTCTGCATGAAGGCTAGGATTTTTGATACACGATTCAAACAATGCAATTAATTGAGGGAAAACATTCCATTCATGATTATGAACATATGGCCAAATTATTGTGCGAGGAAATATGCATAGATTGAGAGATGACCAAGTATGTGCTTACCTCCAAGCCGTGACAGCAAGTTCAAAGTGATTTTTGATTTGGAGGTGTTATAGATGAGTTGTGATGATCTGTACAGCTTCCCTACACCCTATGGATTGTGTTTGGATGGTTGGACTTGATTGAAATTGGCTGGATCATTTTGTGGTACCTCAGCTGCACCTTGTTTGAAAATTTGAGCAACCAGCTGGTGATTTCATGAAATTGATGTTTTAGAAGTTATTTGAGTGTTTAATCAGCTCATATGTGATGTATGTGAGGTGTGTGAGTGATTGGTTTGTGCAGAATTGCTCTCAAACTCAAAACCCGATAGCTACCTTGCTAAGAAAGGCATTTTTGCCAAGAGAAAGAGATTTTGAGGAAAGCATCTGTTAGATGGCTTTGGTGTACTTAAACTGACCACAATTGAGCTCTATTTATAGTAGAGCAAGTTTGTTTTGCAAGGAATAGTGCATGGCAGCTGGTAAGTAGGTTTGGCCAATGTTGGCAAATGAAAATCCAAGTCTCCTCTAGCCATTGACTAGAGGTTAAGGCACAGAGCTTTGGTCCTCTTGGTCTTGGATAAGTCTTGACTGATTTCAGATGAGAATGGCTCAGTCCATGCCACCTTGATGGTTCCATTGAATGCCTCATTCCAAATTTGAAGTCTTGTCCCTATTTTGGCAACTCTAGGTTCAACATGCTATTCCTTGTTCCTTAGATCTTGGAGGCTTGGCTCAGTGATTGTCCCCTTTGGATTCAATCCTCTGAGGTGTCCAAGTGGATAGGAACTATTGAAATTGGCTGATTTTGGCAAATCGAGCCAAAGTGCAAATTCTGCCTTGCCTTGACAGATTTCAGCAAGGCAACTTGGTAATGTTGTATCTCATGATGTAGGTTGAATTTGGCAATGTTCTTGGCCATTTTGGAAAGCTCTTACATGATACAACAACTATTTAAACAAGTTTGGTTTTGATCTCTTTTGATTCCAAGTGAAAAATCCCCCTACATTTGGCAAAAAGTGAAGGCAAATCTGACTTAGTGAAAATTTCACTAAGTGTTGGAAAAAGTGACATTTTCACTTTTAAGCCACTTTGATCACTCCATAACTCAAAATCCTTAATGAATTGGAATGACTTGTAGTTGAAGTTTTTGTAGGTGATAATGAGGGCTACAAATCCATCTTTGGATGAGAAAAAATGGCCTTGTGGTTTAGGAGTTATGGTCCTCCAAAGTTGGTACCTTTGCCATTTTATTTTTAACTTAGAAAAATTTCTAAGTTTTATGGTTACCCCTTTTACAAGTTATCTCACTTTTCTTGATTTTTCTTGATGAATGATGATTCAAATCATACATTAACATCATTTTAGGGTTAAAAATCCATTTTGGTGAAAAATCTCAAAAAGTCAAAGTTGACTTTTGTGCACAGTTGACTTTTTATCAGATGAATTCCAAACTGTGCAATTCTTCAGGAAATCATGTCCTTGACCTAAATCAAACTTAATGGACATGTTCCATGGGTGTCATAGGGTATATTCAATCATGTATTAGGGTTTGGGAGCATGTCCTGGTCAAAAGTCAAAGTTACAGTTGACTTTTCCCTTAAAACCCTAATTGTGGTGCAGATGAAATTGAGACTTGTTGCTCAAGCTTCTTGGATCAATCCATTGTTCCAAATGGATCAATATGGTGTATTAGAGACCCTCAAATCATCTCTTGAGGTCTTGGCTCATGGTTTGTCCCAAAAGTCAACTTAGGGGTGAATTAGGTCAAGAAACCCTAATTCCTGATTTTTGATGAATGCATCCCCTGAGGCAAAATTGACTTGATGCATGGGTTCATGAGGTCTCATGAAGCATATTAGGTTATGTTTTGGATCATTGCCTTGTGCCCAGATGAAAATTTCCATCTGGAGACTCTGGTCGACCAAAACCCTAATTTGGTGACACTGTCGATCTTGAGACTTGATCCACCTAGAAGGGAGCAGCCTTGTGCTTAATCCTTGAAGTGGGAGTCCTTTTTGACCCATTGTGGATATTTAAGAGATTAGACAAGTTGAAGATCATGTCATTTCTTTATTGATCCTTTGTCTAAGCACTCAGAGAGGGCTTGAAACCCTAATTTTGATTGTATTGGATGCTCACCCATCTTTGGGGAGACTGATGAAGCATGATGGTTCATCCATATTGTGATGATGATTTTCACAATGATGGGAAATCTAAGTGGTCAAAATTTGGGGATTACAATATGAAGCTTTCTTCAGAAAATGCAAAAAAAAAAAATCAAAAGGTCTGGGGCGAGGGGGATTCGAACCGCAGACCCTTGGGACAAACACAAACACATACGCTATACTCTACCACTGGGATGGCCAATACATCTGTGTATTAAGCCACCCAAAATAATATATATTTTGAGATTCAATCAATTGGCTACCTCAGCGCCACATCAGCATCACCTTCAACCTCTCGCCATCTCTTTTTTCTCTCTCCCCGTGCCCTAACTCCATTCTTTCTTCAGAATTTCAACTCAACATATCTCCCTCATCTCTCAACCATTTTTAATTTTGTAAAGACCAAAGTTGAAGTATTTTTCACAAGGATTCCAAAGGTACCATCCCTAAAACTAATTGTGTAACACACACGAAGCTCAACAACAGTGTAATTCAACAAGGTTATCACATGTCAAAACATTACATATGCAACTCATACAATGCAAACAGTGGTTTAAACACTTAACACATGATATTGTCTACATTTTTGTTTCACAAATAAACCATCTATGATGCATATATCATGAGATTAATGAGACAAGAAACCTTACCTCTTGGAGACAGTCCAAGGCCTCTTCAAATGCTGCTAGAGAAGTGAAAAGATAGTTTCCTTAGCCTTGTTGATCATTGGAGAGAGTATTTGAATGCTTAGATTGATTGGAAGTGGCTTCAAAATTCAAACCCGACCCCTCTTTTAAAATGAAGGTGAAAGTAGTGAATGGTGTATGGAGTGATACAAAACTCGTTCAAGTGTTGGAATAAGTTCTATTTCGTGTCTTGAAGTGGTTTGTGAGGTTACTTTGAGAAATGCACAAGGGGAAAGTGTTTGGCTTGAGAATTTTCAAAAATGAGCTTATTTGCAAATTCTGTTGGGTGGGAGAGTCTTAAGAGGTTTGAAGTGTGGTTGTTGTGTCTTTTGAGGCTTAAGGGAGTCCTCTGTTTATAGGAGAACTCGTGAGACTTAGAGATGGTCAGGTTACAAAGTTCTCAATCTTTGGCTTGGTTGAGTTGAAACTTGTAGTTAAATGAAATTTGTGTGATTCCCAAGCATAATACCATGCCTCAAGGGTGGTTGAAAGTGTTTAGAGGTCTTGCTTTTTAGTACAAAACTTTTGGAGTGCAGAAGAAACCATTACAATGATCAAGAAGTTGACTTTGGTGATTAAAGCAACTTTATAAAATTGGAAGTGTGACCTTTCTTCCAAAAATGGTAAAATCTCATGAACAAAAGCTTAAACAACTGGATAATGCTTCATTATTTCGTGTAATCTTATGATTATGGAAGGATTTGGAGATAAGGTGGCCTAAAAAGTTGGATTAAAAAGCATGGCTTGGAGATTTGATCAAGAACAAACTATGGAAATTGCATAAAATCTAACTTTGTGACACCAACTTCATCCCTTCGAATCTCTCAGATCAAGAATGGGGATTTTGTGTTCTTGTACTTTTTTAAAAAGCCCAAAACATGCTCTACAACTTTCATGTTTGAAGAATTTCTTGATTCTCAATGGATCATGATGAAAACTGGCTCTCAAGTTTGGTACTTTTGCGAGTTGAAAACTGCCTTGAAATTTTTCTAAGTGTGGAACTTTTTTCACTCACTTGATGGCTTCATAACTCAAAATCCTTTCACTTTTTGGAGACTAACCCTAATTTAAAAAGTTGTATTATATTGTAAGGTCTTCAATTTGATCTTTGGAACACAGAAAATGGTTGTCTAGATTGAAAGTTATGACCTTCCAAAGTTGGTACCAAATTTAGGGTTTTTCATAACACTTAGAAAAAATTCACTTTCTTATACTTTATCCCTTTTGCAAGAAACCTTCAAATTCTTGATTTTTCATGATCAAACTCATTAATCAAACATGTTTACATGGAATTTAACTTTAGGACTTCAATTTTGACCAAAAATCACAAAAGTCAAAGAGTTGACTTTGCAGTTAAAGGCTTGTGTATCAGATGAAATTGACTGTGTGATCTTCAATGATATTGAACTCTTGAGTATTTCAAACATCATTGATGGACTCCAAGGATGTATTTGAGTATCTTGAATCATGTTCCAAGGCTTGAGATCATGTCCTGATCAAAAGTCAAAGACATAGTTGACTTTGTCTGAGGAAACCCTCATTTATGGTCAGATGAAGTTGAGTCTTTTATGAAATTGTAATAAGACCAATTTGCACTTGATTTTTGATGGATAGGTATATTGAGTATATGCACACTTGATAGGTTGATGATCAATCTAAGACATTGATTGATCAAATAAAGATCCTCTTGATTCTCTTGGTTCAAAACTCTAATTCATAAATGAAACAAAACAAAGAACATTTTGTACAAGGTTAAGGTTAGCAATGCAATGCATGATGTTCCTAGAATGGTGATGAAATCTAGGGTCAAAATTTGGGGTATGACACCCTTGAATGCCATCATTTGGTGAATTCTGCTAGATTGCTGAGCGAGCCTTGGCGAGCGGAAGACAAGCTCGTTGGCTGCTCGTTGTGCGACCGTGACAGAACTTTGGAATTTTTGCTTTATCTCTCATTTGGAGTTTGTCATCTGCATGTTTAAGCCTTGTTCTATGTTACCTCGTGTTGATCATGGTTGGTGAGTATTATGTAAGTTAAGGAGATGCGAGTTAGTGCAAGCAGGATTGATAGTTTCTGAAATTGGAATTTCTGGGAGGTTACTGCATAGTTAATGTATGGGGGAAACAGTATGATAAATCATGCTAAATATGATTCAGACTTGGGTGTATCACCATTATGACTACTGGGGGCCTTAAGAGTGAGATTGGATGAGACTCACTAAGTGATGACCTTGCAGAGGACAGTTCGGCATTTTTTTTGCGTAGGTGTTCGTAAGGTATGAACTGTTAGTCAGAATATGGAGGTTGTTAATTCTCGTGAGTTCTTGGCATCAGATATAGACCCCTTGGGGTGGTACCAGATGTGTACAGTGTACTTTACCAGTTGAAGGAATTTGTAAGCTATCCTTCTAGGCAGAAGTCGGAATGAGATATTGATGAGGATAAGCTTGTAACTTGGATTGTATGTAGAATAGGATGTTGAGAGGCATGAGCTTAAACAGGAAGTGTAATGTAATCTCCAAATGCATGTGAAGTGTTATGTGTGAATCGGTGAGTAGTGTGGAAACTCGCAGTTGTGTTATGGATGACTTAAGTTTTGGGAGTGGTGACATGCAGATAATTTGAAGCTCCGTGATGGTGTTATGATGTTATTGGTTGAGATCTCGTGTTAACTGAAATCGTTATGGACTGGAATTCCAAAAGAGGATTTGATATGGAATGTAATAACCAAAACTGAAATTTGTTAAGCTAATTTGGATAAATTGCTTCGAGCTCATAATGGATTTGAAGGTTGTATATGTTTATGGTTGTAGTCATAACTCATGTATATCTATCGTCTGGAGAGTGTTGAATCTATTCTAACAGTTGTGTGTTAGCAAGGAAGTTATTTTACTGATGGATGTCGATCAGGTTCTCGTACTATTTAGTTAGTAGACACTTCGGTGGATAATTGTGCTTCTACGAAAATGGTTAGCTATCGGGTAGTGCTTAAGAGTTCGAGGTGTTCCACTATTTGAATTAAGGTTGCGCAGTGGAAGGTGATGGATGGAAGAGTTCATTCGGATGAATAAGGAACAGAGGGATAGTTGCTTGTAAGGGTGGATGTAAGACAAACTCGTGCTAAGGGTGATATCCTATTGGTACAGTACGAAAGAGTTGAATCATCGGGTGTAATGGTTACAGTGTATAGTATCAAATCATGTGGGATTAATAAGGATACTGATCGATGGATTATGAAGTTGTTTTAAAGGTTGAAGGATTTATAAAAGGAGAACCATCAGTATTTGCTTGAAGACAAGGAATCATTGAATTGCCTCGGGAATATATGATGAGTGTTGTTTATTCCAAACCAAGATGAGGTATTGTGGTTTTGTTTTGTGATTCATTAGGAGAGTATAGAGTTGTAAATTCTGAAAGCAGAATGTCTTAAGTGAGGTTAAGTCACGTAGGGATCTAAGACGATGATGCAAGAAGTGGTTCTTTTATGGAGTAGAGGAAATTATGGGGCGAATTTCAAATTAAGGGAGGAGAGTGTAATACCCCATATTTCCCTTAAATGCTCAATGGGTGTCAGTTGGGATCAACTGAGTTCCTATGCACTCTAACTTGTGTCAGTTGGAATAATTAAAGCTCTTAAGTGCTCTAAATGTCATCAAATGGGACCACTAGAGTAACCAGTGGACTCTGAAGAGATCAATTATTGATAAAAGAGACAGACCAATATTAATAAGTATAAGAGATAATATTTTGGTAACTCTAATATTTGGTCAATTGGTGTTAGATGAAAAAATATCAAAGGGAGATATTTATATATATTGATTTGGTGGAAAAAGAAACGAAGAAGAAAAGTTGGTAAGAGGAAGACAAGAGAAAGAAGAGGAGAGAAAGGGGAAGAAGAAGAAGAAGTTCTTAATCATCATCAAGGCCATGGTTTCATAATCAATTCATCTTATTTTCTTCTTCAAGGTGAGTTCCATTAGTTAGGTACTTGGGGTAAGGAATTAGGAAAGACAATGAGAATATTTGTGGGTTAGGGCTTGTATTGAAGTGAATGGAAATGTTGTTAATCAGGTCATGAATGTTGTTCTAGTGTTGTGTGGGTAGTTTTTTTTAAGTATATGAGACTTATGAGGAGTGGGGTTGGAAACCCCCTTGAAATGAACAAGTTCTGCAAGTCAGAACTCAAAAGTCGCAGAGCTCGCACAGCGACCGTGACAGTCTGCTATGCTCGCACAATAAGCTGTAGGTGAGGTGAAGGTGAACCTTCGCCCAGAGCTCGCACATAGACCACTGAGGCATTTTGCTACTGCATCCAAATTCCCCTATCTCGCCCAGAACTCGCACAACAAACTCAAATCGAGGCGATCTCACCTGGAGCTCGCACAGCGAGCCTGACAGGTTTTTCCCCATTTACTTTGTTGCTTCCTTGGTTGCTTCATATGCATGTTATGGTTACCATGGATTGTTTATGGATAATATACATGCTTACCATGAGTGTTTGGATGTTTATGTATGATGATAAAATATGGGAATAACATGTGAAAATGTGGTTTTATTCCATCCATAATTCATGAATCGGGGATCCTATTGATATGGGACTTGAAGCATTGGAAGGATAATCCGATGGGCTATTAAATAGTGATGTGAGATCATGAACCAACCAAATATTCTTGGTAAAGGATAGTAGTGGCTTGTATGCCTTATTATGTATGTGAACAACTATGTTGGTTATGTTTGACATGTTGTATTACCATATGTGTGCTTCGTGTATGATAATGTGTTATGCCATATATGTATATTGATTGAATGTTTGATTGTGTTTGAAATTCTGGTCAAGTAGATCACTAAGATGTAGGACAGAATGTCGTGACACTTGATCTCTGCTTTACACAATGTCAATAATGAGAACAATACATATTGTAGAAAGTAAAAGAACACACAGTAATTGTTAACCCAGTTCGGTGCAAATCACCTACATATGGGGGCTACCAAGCTAGGAATGTAAACCACTATAATAGTATTAATTCAAAGCTAAACTCCCCCGTTTACAACTTCTCACTTAATCACTACCCATGCAACTTCTATCTAAGACTCTCCTAGATATGAGACCCCTCTTAATTCCCTTTACAATCACCACGTGATAGCAAATACTCAATGCTTAAAAGCTTAAGAGTGAACAATTTACAATAACCTATGCCGACCACATAGTATCAAAAGATACATGGGTGACTTACAAACTACACAAGAGACTCTCAATACCCTGAACCCTTATGTTGCACTGACGGCTTATTGTTGTGTGTGCTATCTCTTTTAGGTTTAGCAAGTCCTTATTTATAGACTCTTGCAGTATGGGCTTGGACTCTTCAATCAGGTCCAATCTTCACGTTTTAAATCAGCTGCAAAATCTTTACATAAAAATAGGAACAAATCTTTTATAGTTTCCTAAAAACTCTCAAAGATCCTTTTTATGAAATCCAATTAAATCTGTACTTGCTCCTAATAAATCTCCTAGACCTGCACATAATGATGAGGTATATTCAAAAGATTCTCATCGAATAAAATCAAATCTGTTAAGAGATATAAAACAGTAGCGCTTGTTGTACCAGACAAAGATGTCATGACATTATTTTCAACATCTGTCCGAAAATCACATAACAACAGCACCTGTTGTACCAAACCAAGATGTCATGACGTTGTCTTCGACATCTGTCTGAAAATCACATAACAACAGTGCCTGCTGTACCAGACCAAGATGTCATGACAATAATACTGTCATGACAGTTGATGAAGATGCTTCAACATCTTGCTTGACATCTTGCCAAGTATTATAACCACATCTATACTGATGTCTAAGCAACCATGTCAGGACATCTTACCCAACATCTTGTTGTAAACTTGTTTTAGCCAAAATGCAGCCAATCAAAAACCTAACAATCTCCCCCTTTGACAAATTATGGCTAAAACAACCTTTGAATAACACATCTGGCTCCCCCTCAAGGAAACAACCAAGGAACACTGCTACTACTTAGTTCTCCCCCTTTTTAGCCATAATATGGCAAACCAAGAAACTATGCATTAAGGGCAATCAACCAAAAGCAAGCAAGTCAGTAGCAGAACACATTCAACTCATAAGCTTGTACAATCTGGAAGGTTACAGTACTCCCCCTGTCATACACAATTAGTCCTCCCCCTCAAGGGAAAATCCCCACACATCAGAGCACATGTAGCAGAACAGCAGGAGCAGCACAAGCATGACACACTATCATGCTCCCCCTAAGTTGTTGCATACAACAAGCAACCACAAATACTTATTTAAATAAGAACATGTCAAGAGTTTGACTAACACATGTGAAGACATTGTTCTGCATAATTATTTAAACAAGAACAGAATAGCAGACTGATTTCCAGAAAATCAGTAACTGCATATACACAGATGTTTCGACATCTGTTTCAACATGTTTATCAAGAACACTAATAGAATAAGTAAATCTGCAGAAAGATAAAAGAACACATAATATGTTAACCCAGTTCGGTACAATTCACCTACTATGGGGGATACCAATCTTGGAAGAAGACTCCACTATCTATAGTATTACCATAAAGTTAAACTCCCCTATTTACAATTATATCTCCTAATCACTACCCAATGAAATATTTATCAAACACAGCTTCTTTGATATGAAAATCACTACTCACTTCCCCTAATCACAAACTGTGATATCTAAACCCTCCCTATCAATACAGAATTCTGTCAAGCATACTTGACCAATAAGCTAACTCAGATTTACTTCAAAGCTCCATCCAAGAACAATGCAACATTCACTACCTAAAGGCTTCTGAATCTGTACAGTACCTATGTCTTCCACAGTGTATCAAACCGATACAAAGGAAGATTTACAATCCTAAGAGACAACGACTCTCAAAACCCTAAACCTTTATTTTTACACAAGATAATTAGGTTACATAAGTTACACCCTCTGTTCAACATACCTGCTAAACGCATTCACCTAATGCTTGACCCTCAAGCAAACCATGTACCACACCAGTACATATTATAGACAGAAGTTCTCCCCCTATCTTTCTCAACTGATGCTTCTTCAGCAAGAAACACCTCAATATCACCATATGATATCCCATGACAGCTTCATGATCATACAGTGAGAGTACCAGGAACGTATCCTTGTACCATAACTAACAAACTCTTGGATTGAGACCAAAGCTCCATTGATCCCTCTCGTCCAGAAACCATCTATACACCACACGAATTCCTCCTGAATTCTCATGTATAGATCTCCTTGTTCCCTGAGAGACAACCCAATTGAATCTATAATACTTCACATTCCTTAAAGAGACATACAAAGCCCCTTAGTTTGATAGCTCGCCTAGATGTTCTTCACACTTGAAGGACATCAAACACATGCTCCAGAAATCCTCAGCCCATTTGCTCCACAAGCACCAAACTGATCCACTTCTAGCATGTATCATTCACATCAGACTTCTAAGACAATCCTTTACCCATCATTCTCTCGTACGATAAGATAAATACCTCTTAGACAAGATGCGAACTCAGAATCCTACTCCAAGGATAACAAACCCAGAAGATATTCTAACATCAGTTAGGACATCCTTCACATATCATAGACACCAATCAACATAGTTTTTTATATGCTCCACCACTGGACTTACTACCTGTATAGTAATTCAACTGAAGATCTTCAAACAATACTGCGCCACCAGCTTGATCACTAAGAACTCCAGATAACCAAAGAGAGAAATAAACTCTCATCCAGCAAAAGAAGGTATTCTTCCATTAACTGAGAACTTCTGCCACAAGCTCCAAGATAGAAAAGAGTCAAAACCTCCTCAAGCCTTCAACCAACCACCCTTCTGCCCAAGAGTAATTTATTCCAAGACACTCCTCAAGAGTAATCAAATGCCACTGTTTGATTATCTTGATTTCTCGAATCCATACATGAGAACTACTAATTGCCACTTTTGATTGCCTCATCCTTCTTGAATTCAAATATGAAACCAACCAAATGCCACTTTTTTATTGATCTCACCCTTCTTCAGAATTTCCACAAGATACACTAATCCACCAATGAAATATGATCTTCAATTTACATGAACCAATTGCTCCATATCAAGCCATCTTGGATCCACCAAGCATTAGACATGTAACATCTTCTCCTACTTGCAGCTCCCGCAAACTGCTATGAGACAGACCTTTTTGAAGCATCCATAACTTCCATTCTCCCGGAGATCAACTTATCTTAAGCTGATGTACCACATCACCAGCAGAGATCCTGATGTTAAGCTTGATGTCGGAACATTCTGATACGACATCCAGCTACTGAATTCAGCTCCTCTTTCTACCACTTAGAAGAACCTCCTCCCTTTAACAGAACAAGAGTTCCATGCTCTCATAGACTTGATTCAATAACCAAGTTTGAGTAGACAACCTCCATCCTACTTAATCTTATCACAGGTATTCCATTCAAGCTCACACCTTGATGAATATCTGCTTCACAACTCCAAAGAACTCAATGTGCCAAGTCTGATTCTTCAGAGAAAGTAGTCATACACTACACCATAGCTATACCATAGGATGCCACTTTCATTAAGTAGAGTAGTATGTTGAAAGTCAGAGATAACTGCCACTTAACCTTGACTTCCAAGATGAGTAAGATCATATGCTCCTAAGTACCTAGATCAGAAATAAACGGATCCAAGTTGTGTTATCACCAGCACCATATTATGCACAGGTCTCTTGCTAGGACACTTTCTAGATAAACATCAGAAGCTTCTAGTAACAAGTGGAACACACCTGCTGCACACCAATACTCCTAGACCAGAAATAAACTAATCCAAGAACTACTCATCAAGATTATGATGTCTTCTTCTTCATCTTCCACATCACCACTATCTAGACCAGTTTCTTTCTAGGAAACTCTCCAGAGATTAGATGCTTCTACCACACCACACTGAAGTAGATTCTTAGGTCAACACCCAAGAGAAATAGATCCAAAAGCTTATGCAGTACCCGTCCCATGATTCTGCATAAACTAGATGAAGAGATGTTCCAACATCGTGTTGAACATCAGCAATCTTGAACTTCACATACAAGAATAATTAATTAAATACTTGTGAATATCACAAATAGTAAGTGATCTTAAATACTTGTTCAATAACCCTGCTTCACTGTTTAAGTCATACTCCAACAGATCACTCCATGAATACTTAACAAGTATTCAATCTTTTGCAAGTATCTTCTTTGACAAACAAAGTGTTGAGATACCAAAGCTACCACCCTTGACTCAAGTAACTAAGATTCTCTCTGAACGAACCCTATTTACCTCAACAGTTCTAAAATCTCCATTCAGATTGGATCCACCCTTAGGATTAAGAGAGATGAATCCTTCCATGCACTTTTGGACAGTGAAAATAAATCACCTCCACTTTCTTCAGGTTTATGTTTCACAGAAACACCCTCTAGTCAGAAGAATAACTAGAAGACTCCAGATTCACGACTGATATACCTTTATGAGTGGACTTGAGAGCATTCTCAAGTATCTTTGACAACTTAGCCGATCAATAATTTATCAAACTCCTAGAGCAAGAACTTGATAAATCTAATCTCAACTCCCATTTTCTTCAACTGACTTCAAACTGCACCATGGAACCAAGCTTCTAAGTACCAAGTCACCATAACATACATCTTCCAACAACTCTTTCCATTCCATCGCTCCCGACTTTGGAATAAAAAGATGCAGATATCTTCGAATATAGAGGCCGACGATTGAGATCTTCCACCATCTGTCTTCAGTAACAACTCCAGAACCCCATAAATTCCAGAGCTCTTCCATCAGAAACATATGCAGTGGAACCTCCAAGGAAAAAATTCATCCTGCCATAATAAGATATCAGAACATCTTACAAGACACCACAACAAGAGAACTAACCACTTCTCCTGCAGTTGTTGTAGAACCTCCTCAGCAACATGAACAACCCCCGGGTTGTTGCCTTCGATCCAAAATATCCATTCCATCCATTAATACCTTGAGTATGTCTGAGTTGATTGATCTGATCTTTAAAACTCTTCCTTGTTTAAATGCCAGAAAGTATCTCCCAAAGATCTCATCCAGAAACAGACAGAATGCCTGCTCTGATACCAATTGAAATTCTGGTCAAGCAAATCACTAAGATGTCAGACATAATGTCGTGACACTTGATCTATGCTTTACACAATGTCAATAAGGAGAACAATACAGATTGCAGAAAGTAAACGAACACACAGCAATTGTTAACCCAGTTCTTTGTAAATCACCTACATCTGGAGGCTACTAAGCCAGGAATGAAATTCACTATAATAGTATTAATTCAAAGTTAAACTCCCCCATTTACAACTTCTCACTTAATCACTACCCGTGCAACTTCTATCTAAGACTCTTATAGATATGAGACCCCTTTCAATTCCCTTTACAATCACCACGTGATAGCAAATACTCAATGCTTAAAATCTTAAGAGTGAACAATTTAAAACAACCTATGTCGACCACATAGTATCAAAAGATACATAGGTGACTTACAAACTACACAAGAAACTCTCAAAACCCTAAACCCTTATGTTGCACCGACGACTTGTTGTTGTATGTGTTATCTCTTTTAGGTTTAGCAAGTCCTTATTTATAGACTCTTACAGTATGGGCTTGGACTCTTCAATCAGGTCCAATCTTCACGTTTTAAATCAGTTGCAAGATCTTCACATAAAATAGGAACAAATCTTTTATGGTTTCCTAAAAACTCTCAAAGATCCTTTTTATGAAATCCAATTAAATTTGTACTTGCTCCTAATAAATCTCCTTGACCTGCACATAATAATGAGGTATATCCAAAAGATTTTCATCAAATAAAATCAAATATGTCAAGAGATATAAAACAACAGCACCTGCTGTACCAGACAGAGATGTCATGACATTGTCTTCGACATCTGTCTGAAAATCACATAACAGCAGCACCTGCTGTACCAGACCAAGATGTCATGACGTTGTCTTCGACATCTGTCTGAAAATCACATAACAGCAGCGGCTGCTGTACCAGACCAAGATGTCATGCAATACTGTCATGCTAGTTGATGAAGATGCTTCAACATCTTGCTTGACATCTTGCCAAGTATTATAACTACATCTATACTGATGTCTGAGCAACCATGTCAGGACATCTTACCCAACATCTTGCTGTAAACTTGTTTTAGCCAAAATGCAGCCAATCAAAGACCTAACAGTGTGATAACATGATTAAAAGACTATAAGAATGGTGAGGAAAACCCTTGGTATTAATTAATAGAATAAACTAGTAAAGTGATTAGGACATTATAAATAACATAGATGACAATGCTTCTGCAATGATGCCTAGGTGTGTATCATTGGCAAGTAGTTGCTTAGTTGTGAGGAGAGCTTTGTATGAAATATGCATGGTTTGTGTTGTTTATGGTTAAGGCGAATGTGATGACTTGTGATTTTCGAATACAATGACGCTTTCCTTAGTGATTACATAAGCGAATAGAGCCTACGGGTAAAGAGACTTGTGACGGGAGATGGCCCGTGAGAAGTGACAATTCATAAGGTCAATTATATGTCCCTTAGAATCCGAATCCATTCAATGTTATGTTATGCTTTATCACATAGTCAGAAACAATCCCTTGAGATGTGTCGTTCCAAGAGTTGATGCTTATATAGAGAGCTCATCTGGAATGTACGCACTATTTCTTTGACAGATTTAATTCCCGTGTGTATGAATGGAGCCTACGAGTAAAGAGACTTGTGATGGGGTACGACCCATGAGAAGTGACGATTCATGTGGACTATGTTTCCCTTGGATCCGAATCCATTTCGTATGTCAAGGTTTACAAGGATCTGTGACCCGTGTCGATAACTCTAGACGTAGGGTTGGCTGGGGAAAGATGCCTTGGTATGGTTTCTGATTAGTGATTGTTTGAGTTGGTGAACTCAAGAGATATGTTTCCATACATTGCGAACTGTGTGAACTCGAGTCTTATCCCTTTCCCTTTTGACTTGAGATAGAAATTGATTAGACCCTGTAGAGCCGAGTGAACCCATAAGATAGGGGAACTCACTAAGATTATTATCTCACCCCATTATTATTGTTGTTTTTCAGGTATTGTTGCAGGTTTAGTTTGCAAGTGGAGCTATGCTTGGGTGTTTCAAGGGAAGCCTATATTATGTTTATTCTGTTGTGTATTGTGTATTTGTGTATCTCGTATAATAAATGATGTTGTACTTAGATCTTAGTTTTTATTGTTTTGACACTTTCCATATCTTGTACCAAAGGTTGTCCTTTATGTTTTAGAAATGGTCAAGTATGTAAATTATGCCAATAGACACTTATGATGGTGTTAGTACCAAATAATAACTCTTGTATTATATGATTCTAGACATATATTATACAGGGCGTTACACATATCGTATGTCTATTCTGAAAAGTAATAGCTTTGATTGCTATTGTTATTGTTAATGAGGTATTATAATTTTATTTAATGATTTCACACGAATGTTTGCTGCTGTGAATTACTATCGTAGTCGTAATATTCATTTGGAATACATGTTTACGAAATCGATACATGTTGCGGTGATTGAATGTTGTATGGAATAACATTATAACTTGTTGTAACCGAATATGGAAATTGATATGCTATCTAATTTTTTAGGTTAGTTCACATATGAGACAAATAACTTGTCTTAAGTATATCAAATTAGTTTTGAATGCTTGAATATGTGATACCGTGAAGGACATATTTGCTTGTCCTAAGGAATGGCTTAAAACAATGTTATTTTGGTTTTGGGTATTAAGTCTTATTTTTTAATTAGCGATAATAATAATAATAATTTGTTATTATAAATAATAATAAAATAATAAAGTGTTTATTATTTAAAATTAAATATTTGCAACATGTTTTGTATAATTTGGATATCGATGTTGACTATGTTTCGGAATCGGACATTTGTATAATGAAGCAGCGATACTTCGATTATCTATAAATGATACAAAAATTATTGCTCAATTTATATATGATATAAATATTTCTGATGCGGCGTCAGTATATTTGATAGAATATTTTATTTCATTCATTCGATTAGTGTAATGATTATTATGCGTTTGAATGATCATTGTTCATTCTGCTTTGGAATCCAACATTTGTATGGTGAAGTAATGACATTCGACCAATCATATTGAATATTTAATCATTATTTTTTTGAAGGTATGAACGTATTGCATTAGAATTTGTAATGGTGCAAGAGTTGTGCTTTTATGGTTTGCAAAAAACATCAAGTGTTGACGCGTCATTATTTATAAATGGATAATCTATTATTATTTATTATTTAATAATTTGGTATACGATTATGACCTTAAAATTTTGGTGTTTATTTATTTAAATACGGCCTGCGTGTCGTGATTTATTTTATACACTTGCGAGTTGTGTCATTTAATTATTCTATTTATGCATTTAAATAATGTAACTACTCAAGAGTTGAAGAGAAGACAACGCCAAATGGTGACGCCGGTGGAGAAGTTTGAGAAACTTGCTCGTGGGTCAAAGAATTGTAATAAAGTAGCTTATTTAATTCTTACATTTTAGGTGGTCATAATCGCATTACTAAATTTTATTTTATGTATGTGATGCATGATATGTATGTTTATATGCGTGTGTATGAGATACACAAGTATGTAAGTGTATGAGATACACAAATATGTGAGACGAACCTTAAGAAAAATTTACCCCTCAATTAAATATTAAGTTAATTGTTTTCCTTTGATAAAAAAAAAAGTTAATTGCTTTCCAAAATTTAACACTCATCAAGACTAGTATCGAATAATGTAGGTTTCACCTAACGCGAGGTGCGTGTTTTATATTAGTAAGGTGTGATGGGATAAATGTAATATTCAACTGCTAAATTTTCGGGTTTGATTTAACTAATTAAATTATAATAGGATTATATATTTTTAGAAGTAAGAGTTGAGAACAATCTATATGATGGATTAGAATAAGAAGTTATTCACTCAACTAATAAAATTTGAGAGTTATGTTAGATACAATTAGAAAGCGTTCCTACCTAAATAACAGAGTTTTGGGTAATCCACCTACGCGGACTTAAAACAAAGTGAAACATGGATCTCGACCCGCTAGAAAATCTTTCAACGAGATTTTTCAAATCAAATGTTGAGGGTCATTTGGTTTGAGTCAAAATAGTGGGAACATTTTAATAAAAGTCCTTATTAAAATGATTTAATTTCATACAATCTTTTTACACATTTTGTAGTTAGAATTTTTTTTGCATTTTATTTTATATTTTACTGTGAAATGTCCTTATGAAGGACGTAAGAATCAAAAAGAAGTTTCTAAGTTGGTAAAGAAATTGAAAATTGTTCCCAAGCATGATAAAAATTGTATGTTCTCAAGCAACCAATTCCTAACAATCGAATATAACTAGATTTGAAAAATGATACTTATGAGAAGGATCAAATCGAATTTCTATATATAACATAGCTCATAATTGTAGTCATCACAGAGAATGATATGATCATTAACCTCGAGGATTTTCTTTTTAAATAAGAAATACAATATATGAGAAATGTAAAATTTTCCAAGGTCTTTTCTATACAAGTTAGGAATCCAAATGGATCTAAAATAGTTTTGAGATTTAAAATTTGGATTTCTTATAGATCAAATAGTTGGTCACAAGTTCTATTTGAGATTGTCTCGGATAGGTATATTAGATTCATTATGAATGAATTTTAAATATATCTACCATATCTTGTTGAAAAGAAAAGAAAGTAGTTTGTGATGCCAAATAGATGAATTATAAAAGAAATGAGATTCATTTTATATTCCTTTGAATTTTGGAAGAAAAATACGGTTCTAAAGGAAGACAATTATTTCATGTGTTGAATGAAGAAAACTGTTAATGGTTATTAAAAGAGTCAAAGTAGAAGAAAGAAGTAAGACTTTTCTTCATACATTTAGTTATAGAAAGTTAAATTGTCTACTTCTACATCATGGGTATGTGATACTATATATTGATCTCACATTTATAAGAACTTGAATAGTCTTTATAGAAGTAGCACATTGATTATAATTTGAGTCATCTTACGTCTAGAATGGAACAACTAGTTTTCATTGACTATAAGAGCTTATGGTTAGAGTTAGATTAGAGCTTGGAATGAAGCCAAATAATTGTTACTAAGTTTCATTTAGTAAAAGAAACATTGATTCTAAGTCTTGTATTAACAAGATGAGGAGTGCATATTTTGATAATCGATAAGTGTTATTATGATTATCCAAAATAGTGGTTTCAATACTAAATCAAGTAGTGGATTTGAGTTATACGGTCTTGATAAGCTCATCTATAACAAATGTGGGATAGATTAAATAAGATTTTAAACTTGTGTATATCAATGACATTAATGTTTAGTCCAAATAAGGGAGAGATGCATTTTCAAAGTCTATGAGAAAATATTGTTGGATTTATTTGGTTTTATACTACCTCTGTCCCTAATTATAAGACCCTGTTGAGTTTTTTTCTTATCCCTTTTTATAAGACCCTCTTCAACTTTCAAAGTGTATTAATTACTTTTTTCCACACATACCCCTAATTATATTACATCTTTTTTTGCACTCTGTAATAAATACAGTTACATACACATTAACTATTTCTCTCTCCTAAGGATAAACTTGTAAAATTATACAAAATAGTCAATAGATTTAATACTCTAACCAACTTTCTTAATTCCCGTAATTTTCTCAACGGGGTCTTATATTTAGGGACGGAGGTAGTATCATTTAATAGATGCAAGTATTAATTTTGGAAGAAATATCTAATGTCTCAAATCATTGATTGAAGTGAAAGGACATATGATATATCTTGATTATATACATGTGTGATGTATATAGACCTCTAAACTTTTTTTCTAGATGAATTTTGTTTCTCTTACTTCATTAATATTACTGACAAACTTAGTAATTATGGATTTGTGTATATGACACGAGTTAGAATTCTTTTGAGAAGAGTTCAAGAATAAAGTAGAAGGGAACAACTAAAATGTCTTAATACCATACAGCTTGTTCATTGTGTTAAATATGTAAATAAAGAATATAATGACAATTTAAATTGTATCATGTTTGACATTGTTCAATATAATATAGTTCGATTATATCTTTGTGGCTCTTCTTTATAAATTATTTTACATACAATTATTCATATCCATAACCAATTCCATTAAAAGTAATCATAGAGACGCTATATTTGATATGGAGGTAAGAGTACCCAGTTTGTCTTTATGATCATTTGGGTTGTAAGGTTTATTAAGTAAACTTGATCACAATCTAGATGAAGGTGTATTTATGGATGTATCCTAATGAAAATGGGGGACGCGTATTGTATAACACTTTATAGGACAAAATCTTTTTGTCACTAGAGCTGGAGTATTCATTTAGAGATATTGTTTAAAGGAGCCAGTGGAAGTGATATAGAACTTGAAGAAATTTAAGCACTAGAAAATACATATCTTTATGAGAATGGAACATGAACCAATTTAACAAAGGATTTATTATTGTAATATATTGGTTCATGTAGAATGAGATTTGGAGAAGATCATAAATGATCTCAATTCTAAAAGGCGTATAAGTTGTCTAAATCCATTTATGGATTAGATAATGCCTTTTTGAGTTGAATCTTTTTATTAATGAAGTTTTATGAAAACTTGGATTAATAAATGTCAAGTTTAAGTCTTGTGCACAAAAAAGGTTAGTGGGAGTATTTGCATTAATATGGTATAGTATGTAGGCGACATACTAATCATTCAAACAAATTTCCTACAACACCAATGTAGGACATGGTTAAGGAAATGGTTTTGATGAAATGCTTAGTAGAGGTTTCCTAAAAAGTTAGGAATCAAAGTCTATAGAGATAGATGGTTGATGAAACTCAATCCTAGCACAAGCACAAGCACGTATTCCAACGAAGTGTTGAGACACCCAATATGCATAATCTCACATTAAGATTATTGCATGTGTGGCATGATGTTTTGTCTAATAGATATTGTCTTACCTCATTGGATGAGAAAAAGAGCACTGTGATATATATTACACTAGATGCACCGTATGCTATGAGCATAAACAATAAGTACCAAAATGATTGAAGTGTTCATCATTAGATCATTATCAAGAAGGTTTATAGATATCTTAAAAGAACCCGATGTTCCTTTTCTTGAGATTAGATGGGAATAATCATTGTAAAGGAGTTACAATGATGTAATTCCAAAATTTATAAACTATATATCCATATCACAGTATAAATTAAATGTTATGCTTGGATGAAAACTGTATAAGTTGAAAAAGGCTTCATACAATTGTCGTTTCAAGTACAAAGGTCAAATATATGATTTGGATCGATTTTCTAATTCTTGGGAAGAAAGTTGTGTTTCTTGTATTGCATATCCTATTGATCTCATTCATGATGATAATGGGTTAATCTTGCAAGTTCAAAAAACTAGATCTCAGTAGCGATCCATGTATATATATACTCTGAACTTCAATTTATTTCGGTAGAAGATCGAAAGTTGAAATTGTAAGAGGTGTATATTACCAACATAGGGTAGATAAATGTTAAGTTAATATCTGATTAGCTTTAGGGATAGTGGAACATTGTTGGAGTAAGCCCTAATAGCCAATCAGTATTGGTTGTATATGCTTTTGTATCATGACCCTGATATATATTGTTTGTTAATATATATATATATATATATATATATATATATATATATATATATATATATATATATATATATATATATATATATGTGTGTGTGTGTGTGTGTAAAATACCTTTTTTGGTCCCTTATCTTTACCTCGGGGTCCATTTTGGTCCCTTAATTTTTAAAAGTTCCAATGTGATCCTTTATCTTTTCAAAAGGCACCACGTTAGTCATTTCTGTTAGGTTCATTAGTCAAAGTAAAATTTAGTGTCCATTTGGAATAATGTGGCGATGATGCGACATTGCTCATTAAAAAGGTCACAAAAATTTTTCTTTCGCCACAAATTCCAACCTTGGTCCACTTGGTTGCTAGGCACAATGTTTTAACACTAGTCTACTTTGTCCTTTTGATTAAATATACACATTAATTATAATTCAAATCTCAACAATTTGTAAAATATTTCATAATGCTCACAGAAGCCAAACATCAAACAGTTGGCATGCGATGCTCATCAAGAATTTTTGGAAGACTGCCAAACATCTCAGATTTCAATTTCTTCAAGAATAATGTTCATCATTTATCAGTGTTACTCTCTTCCTTTTAGGGTTTCATCTTTCATTTTCAATTGCTTCGATTTCAATTTTTCATCAATGGAGGATGGTGAACTTGATTTCTCGAATCAGGACATTTTTCCGAATCCAAACATGGCTGAATTTCCGAGTAGTGGTTCAATGGACAGTTTCTTTGATGAACTTATCAGTACCCTTAATCATGATTGTCAAACTCGCGGGTAAACTCGTAAACTCGTACGAGTCTAGAAAGCAAGAGCGAGTAAACTCGCACATAGAATCTTATTTTGATAGACTCGAGCAGACTCAGGTAGACTCACACAAACTCATATAGACTCGCGAGTCTATGTCGAGTTTCCGAGTTTATTATTTTTTCTAAACTTTCCTTATTTTTTTTAAAACAAAACCCAAAAAGTTCCCAAATTCCCAAAAGAAATTATTTTTTCAAAAAAAGAAAACCCTTATTTTATTACTTGTATGAGAATTAGAAACATCTCTCTCATAGTCTCTTCTTATGACAAAGTTTCTTCGTCCTTCATTGACAACGTAGTCGCGTTTATCCATCTCTTGTTGTGTTCACGTTTGTTGCTGTAAATCAATCCTTCGTTGTGTAAATGTTCTCTTATATGTATCACATGGATGCTTCTCTTGTATGTTCTTTGTGTTATGTTCTCTTGTGTAAAGATGATGCACCATTTCATTTCAATCAAGTCCATTGATCACCAATCCCCATGTATCAATTTGCACATGAAAAAATGGTTTAGAAAATTTATGATTTACGGTAGAACAAACTTTTGTATGTCTTGCAATAATGTATTGGTCACATGATTTTTTTACAGGTTTTACTAATTAATTAATTAATAATAATAATTATAAATATCCTGCATATACAAGTGTTGTAAGCATGTTTGAAGCTATTATTAATTAAAAAGAAATTAATCCTTTAAGTCTTTAACTAACTTTTCTATTTTGTTTGTAATATTATTGAGTTTTTTTTGTTAAGAAGTTTGTTATGGAGTATGAAATTTAAATATTGATGTTACTTGGTGTTCTATATAATATATATATATATATATATATATATATATATATATATATATATATATATATATATATATATATGTGTGTGTGTGTGTGTGTGTGTATGTGTGTGTGTGTGTGTGTGTGTGTGTGTGTGTGTGTGTGTGTGCCATGTATGAGTTATTTCTAGGTCTATAAATATATGTGTTATGTACATGTTTTTGAAAGTCATTTTAAATTTTCCATAGACTCGTACGAGTTTGCAAGTCAAGTCTACAAACCTTTTACGATTCTGACAGCCTGACCCCTAATCTTAATGTTCTTGTCATTACCATTAGCCTTCCAAAATCCATACTTTGTAGAAATTAAAAAATATTTGTTTTCATGGTCAGTATATTTGCAATTTGTATCAATCTATATGGATGAATGAAGTAGGCAAAGATTAACCAAAATGTTATCATCCTAAACATTTTGATTGCAACAAAGACTTGTTTCATTCTTTTCCACTGCTTTCCTTTTCACCTCATGCAAATTACTTTGTTCAGATCCGCCTTGTGCGTTTGATATTGGTACAGGCGAAGAACAATCTCCAATGCAATTGGGTTTTCTGTAACAAGAAGTTTATCCTTAGATGGATTAAGTGGGCCAACTGGAAATGTAAATATATTTTCAATTCGTAAATCAAAATAATAAATATGAAGTAGCTTGATGGTACACAATCTTGTTCTACAATCAAGATGGCATGTGTTTAAATCCAGGTTGAAGGCAAAATTTTGGATTTTTATTTTTATTTGTTATGAGTTTGATGATACACATGTACCACGTTATATGCCACGCTTGCAAACACATGTCACGTCAGATGCCACGCCCATGCGTGCTAACATAGACGTCTTTTGTGAGAATTGGACTAAAAGGACTTAAATGATATTGGTGGAAGACGTAATGGACTGCATTGGAACTTTTAAAAATTAAGGGAGGAAAATGGACCCCGAGGTAAAGATAAAGAACTAAAAAGGGTATTTTTCCATATATATATATATATATATATATATATACACGTATCAGGTGTTGTATTTATTGTATTACTTGTATATGACATAATAAAGTTCTTAGAATAATTAGTTTTTTTAAGGATACATTAAGTGTGACTTACTCGTGAGACTTCATTAAATATAAGGACATTATTCTTAAAGTATATGTAGTTAAGCTTTATTGTCAAATATGACAACAATAATGCATAGAGACTATTATGTGAGTAGACTGATGATTGTATCTCACAAGTCATGGATATGAGATATCAAGTCTTCATGTTGGTATAAATATTAGGAGTAATATTTATACTGGATTGACCCACCATGAGAATACTACATAGTTTGTTATGTAAGTGTCATAAGTTATTCTCATAGTGATAGTGATGTATACCACTTTTCGACCTGAAACCACTATGGACCCTAGATGTGGAGTCGAGTACTTTATTGCCAATCAAACATTGTCCATAACAGGATGACCTAGATGGAATTTTCCCCTCCTACATATACAAAGTAATATCTATAGGCTCCTTGATAGAGTATGACTGTGAAACGCATGGTCGTGCTCAAATAAGTCGATATGAGATATTGGACTTATTTGTTGTTATCAAGTATATCGGGGATCAAGGAATAAAATATTGGACTATACAAGGATGATACATTCTATGTGTTGGGTTCAATATAGATATAAGGGCAAAAGGATAATTGTATACATGATCATTATCACAGAAAGATTATGTCAGATTACGTGACATTCTTGTCACTTGGGTAGCAGTGATGTGTTGTTAGATACCACTCACTGTTTATAATATTAAATAGATGATTTAATATTATTGCCAACATAACGAGAACCTACCGGGTCACACACATAGAGTATTGACAATGGAACACATTATTAAATTAAATAATGTTTAATTTAATTAGATGTTAATTGTATTATTTAATAAATTAATACAAATATAATTTATTTGATTAAATATGATTTAATTAAATACATGAGAATTGAAAATTATTTAAATTAAATATGATTTAGTTTAATTAACATTTATTTTATTTAATTAAAAGAGTTTAATTAAATATAATAATATTTTATTTAATTAAAATAGTTTTAATTAAATAAGATTGGGCTTATTTTGGAAAAGTCCAAAATAAGAGCACTAGGGTTTTAGTAGCTCTAAATAAATAAAGGATCTATTTCCCCTACCAATCTCAATTGTCAATCTTCTCAGAACAGGAAACGGCTAGCATTGCATTCCACATTGTACTCGCGTGGCCTTTGTTTAGACGATAGTATTTTTCACGTTCGTGATCAAAGTTAAAGCATGCTTCAAGTGATAATTTAGAATCCTTATCTTGTGTTTGATTTGTGATTAATGGTTTAATCAAATCTATTCATCGGGATTGTTACGTTAAGAGGATCAAAATTTTGAAAAATTTCTCTTAAATCCCTTCATTGAGGGTGTGCCTCCTTTATATAGAAGTTGGATTAATCATCTAATTGATTAGCATAACATTCTAATCGACTAAAAAACATATTTTTAATCGATTAGCGGGTTCAAAAAGAAAATATTGGATATATAGTCGTGGTAAGTCATTAAGGTGTTGTCTTAATTGCTTGGTTAATCGATTAGCCATTTTCTAATCGATTATCATAACGTTCTAATTCATTAGATACCATAATAGGTTATGTGATCACAACCGTTGAAAGATACCATAAATGTCAACACCATGATCACACATGATGAGGGATATCATTAATATAAAGATCATTTGGACATACACCATAAGTTATCCATTTCTTCTTATACACCCAAGATATTTCAGGAAGCTCTCCTATTTTTTTTTATATATCAGAAACGTCCATACTAAGGGAGTGTTGAGATTTATTTTCTTTAAGTTGAGATTTATTTCCTTTAAAAATATCTCCATTAACCTTCTGAATGAAATGGTCCTTAATGGTCTTCCATTCTTTATTTTGACATCGATTTTCTTAAGTTGTCTTTTTAAACTTGAATTTATTCATTTGGATTTTTGACATTTTTCTTTCCCTTGATTGTCGTATTCCAATGATGATCTCTAAGGGATGCCATGACTCAAAGATCCAATGATTTTGTCTTGTTGTTATTAGGAAAATGAATTTCTTCCCTCGTAGGAAAAGAACAATAAAACATATTTATTTCTTCACTAAAAGAGCAACTGTCGGTATCATCATCTGTATCACAATTTGACTTTTCTACCTTTGGTACCCATGTCTTTTTGGATCCTTTGATTTTAGTGGAATATATATTATGAGAAGACATATTTTTTTTTACATTCATAATATTCTTTATAAAAGTATGAAGGAGGATGTCCTTCTTTGCTCTCATGATTCTTTTTAATAAAATAGAACGTGTCAATATGGCTGTCTTTATTACAGTAATTACATTTTAGAGTTTTGCATTTAGATGTTGGTCGAGCATTGAAAATATTTCTAAAGATTTTACTATAGTTCTTAGGTTCATAACCAAGACCAACCTTATTGTAAGATGCCCTTTGGTTTCCTAACAAAATATTCAAGTTGTTTGTCACTATAGTAAATTTATCAAGTGTGTTTTGAAGTTCATCAATTTATTTTTCAAAATCTCACATTGATAACACTTTATAAATTTGTCTAAGGCTTTATGAGATGTGGACAAGTTTTGATTTAGATCATATTCTCTCTCTCTCTCTCTCTCTCTCTAATATATTTTATTTCTTCCAACAAGCTTTTATTTTTCAATTCAATGGAAGAGATAGTGACTTTAAAGGTAGAAATTATATATTCTAATTCACTTGTTTCTTTTGTTAGCTTCTTACAAATGCGAAATAAGTCTTGATAGGAGAAGTGAGAGCTTACCTCATTATCTTGATGATTTTCCATAAGACATATGTTTTCTTCTTCTTTATCTGAAGATTCCATATCATCTTATCTCAGGATATGTATGCTTTCTTTTTGGATTTCTTGAACTTTCTTTGATTTTGGTTTCTTCTCGGGTTTTGAGAGCAGCTTGGTCTTATATGCCCTTTCTCTTCGCATTGATGACATATAGGAATGGATGATGAACTTTCTTCACTTAGCTTCTAGAGTTTTGAAGTTTGTTTTTTCGTGCCTTGGGAACTCCTCGAATTTTCGAAACATGAACTTCACGAATTTTAATCTCACGTTGACAGTTTTCATCTTCTCTTTAAGTGCAATAATGTTCCTCTTCTTCTTGTTATCTTCTTTATTATCAGCAAGTCTTTTCACCTTCATCTCATATATATATATATATATATATATATATATATATATATATATATATATATATATATATATATATATATATATATATAGAGAGAGAGAGAGAGAGAGAGAGAGAGAGAGAGAAAGAGAGATTGTGTGTATGTGTGCGTCCTTGGTTTCTAAATTCTTATATTCACAAATCGTAGTGACTTTAAGTTTCCAACTACAGTTTAGGCATCTAAGAATATTTATAACCAATTCTAAATTTGAAAATATTTTTCCCATAGTTCTCATATGACTCACGATATGGGTAAATCATGTTTGCATCTTATTAATTCTCTCTTCAGGTTTCATTCTGAAAAGTTCACACTCATGGGTTAATGTACCCAACCTTGTCCTCTACACCTCAATAGTACCTTCATGGGTGATTTAGAGGATGTCCCACATTTCTTTTGAAGTTTTGAAATGAGAAACTCGCAAAAACTCATCAAGACCGAGAGCAGTAGTGATGACAACTTTCGCTTTCAAGCTGCACTACACATTTTCTTTGTCATCTTTGGACCAATTCTTTTTAGTTTGTTTTATACAACACCATTAACTATGTATGTAGGAACAAATGGACTTTCATTCACAACCTTCCAAATACCACGACCTATCCCTTTTATGAAAAACTTCATTTTCTTTTTCCACAAACAATATCATTCTCCATTAAAGAATGTGAGTTTGTTTAGTGAATATCTTGAAGTCATTTTCCCTCCTGAGACGATTAGTCCTTAACATGAGTTAGGCTCTGATGCCATTTATTGGATAAGTGACTTTAAGCACAAGAGGGGGGTTGAATTATGGTATTCAAAATTCGTGATTAATTTTATCCCTTTCTCGATTAATAGTGTATTAGTAATTTTAGGTTAGTAATTGCAGCGGAAATAAAATACTTAAAGTAAATTGCAGAAAATAAAAGGATATGGTTAGAAAGATTCCACCATAGATTTATACATGTTCGACCGAACGTTGGCCTAGTTTTGTCCCTAAGATGTCTTCTTGAGAGTTTGACAGTAAAGTTTTGAGCTTTTGAAGGTTATGCTCACAAACCTTATTACAATCTGATCTTGAGATTTTTACAAGTTTATCTCCAACCACCGATAGCTTTTACCCTAGGCTAAGCTAACGAACCAATAAGAGATTTATGGATCATCTCAATAACTAAAGCAAAGCATTTCCCCGCAAAGCTTTAGAAACCAAATACATAGATTTTATGATAGGTTTATCTCAAGAACCAAATCCAGTTTCTTAAGAGTATCACACCCTTAAGAATATAAACGACTGGCACAACCACTTACAGAAGATTCCTTCCTCAGAAGCAAAGCTTCAACTACTAACACTAAGGCAACATAAAGCAAAAATAATATTTTCTAGAGAGAGAGAAAGAGACAGAGAGAGAGAGAGAGATAGATAGATAGATAGAGAGAGAGAGAGATAAATAGATAGATAGATAGAGAGAGAGAGGGAAGGATATTAAAGAGATAGGTTCCAAAGAAATAGCAAAACATTGGAAATTGACGTGATTTGAAGTGAGGGGTGTGCCTCCTTTATATAGGAGTTGGAAAAAACTAAAAAAGGAAATAATCCATGGGCCAAATTAATTATATAATCGATTAGCATAATTTTCTAATCAATTATAAAACACATTTTTAATCGATTAGTCGATCCAAAAAGGAAATATTGGATATATAGTTGTTGTAGGTCATTAAGGTGCTCTCCCAATCACTTGGTTAACCGATTCACCATTTTCTTATTGATTAGCATAACATTCTAATTCGTTAGATAACAAAAAAAGTGTTTCCAATCGATTAACTTAAGTATCAAATTGATTGGTTAGTTCAAAAAGGCTTTGAAAAGATATTGAACATCTTCTTAATCACTTGGCTTGGCCTAGAAAGCAAATTTTATATTTTAAAAAGGTTTTGTGTGTGTGTGTGTGTGTGTTGCCTTATTACTTTAAAGTTACTTCTTTGGTTTTACAAAACTCATGTCAATCAGACAGACAGACACGATCTGGCAAGCTTTCACACCTCCTCTCTTTTATTACTTTAAGGCTCCCAATAATTTTTCTATATGCATAAATGATATAAGCACTTTAATCTTAAGTCTCTTTATGTTGATGAGGCATGAGATTTTTGTCTAGTTAGGTCACCATCATCAGAGAATTAAAAGTTATTGCCACCAACTTCATCACAATTGTTGACGTTGCCATCATCAAAACTTCAGAGAAGATCTTTTACGGAATTGTCAACTTTATACTTGCAAGCACATAGATTCACAACATGTTAGGTGCTTTATGGGAAACCAATGGATATGAAACCAAGATTCATGGATACATGTGCATATGTTGTTGTTGATGAAAGCAAGTCCAAAAGTACTACAAAGGAAAAACCTTTCAACAAAGAACAAATAGAAATGATGCAACAAGCACTACAAAACACTAGCACTTCTTCTTCCAATGCTACACTTTCCCAAAAAGGTAATATTTATGCTGCCTTTCTTGTTAATCACTAGAAAACAAACCATTGGATTGTGGATTCTGGTGCACCGAATCACATGACCGAGGACATCAATGTATTTACCAAATACACTCTCTGTCGGAATGTATCTTTTAGCCGAAATGCAGATGGTACTACCCCCAAACTGGTTGATAAAGGTTCAGGGATTATTGTTACTTTAAAACGTGTGATGTCACATGCAAGTACACATGTATGTTTTAAGTAGTAAGTGATAAAGTATTAAGGATATCAAACCAACAGGGAGTGAAAAGTAATTTAGAGTGATTTTGCAAAAATATCCTAAAACATCAAGGATACCCTAAGAGAAATTTCACACACAGATACACATTAATGGAAAATAGTGACATACATCATTATGAATCACCAAACTAGTGAGATGGTTAGCCTAATTATAGAAACCTAAAGACTAACTCAACTCTCTTCTTGCTTGAACATAATATAACTTTTAACCACTCTTAACTAATTTGAAGACTTTTTTCACAAGTTTCTATTTGATCTTCTTGAAATAACTTCCTTTTAAATTTGTAACCTCCTTCAAGTGACTCGAGGTGATACCATCTTTTAATTATGATGGATTACACTTCAAAATAAATTCACTTGTTCGAATGAGAATCTACTTTCTTTCTACTTAAAAGACTAAATTTACTTCAAACCCAAACCATAAATTTTACACATAACAGATGTTCCCAAAATATTAACTTTTAAGTGTAGTTTGAAATTAATATTTTTAAAGACAAAGTCTAAAGTTGACATTTTTTTTATATCACATCACGATTAATCGTTATCAAATGTAAAATTTGAAACATTTTGTCAAATATCACGACTGCATATACTTTAGTAATTACTGCACGCATGAGATAATATTTTGTATGCACGTGATTTCCAAACATTACCATCTAATTAATATTATTTTTATCATTCCCAATACATAATAAGATTATTTTAGTAAAAATACTCTTTTAATTTATTTTTCTTCTTAGTCGGTGTAAAATGTTCAATCAAATTATTTATTATAGAACGGAGGAAGTATTGCATTGCATTTCTATTTTTAAAAGCTCAGTTTCTCAAAATCTACAAAATGTCTTCTTCTGATGTATTACCAATGACGTTTCAAAACCGCAAACCTACTATTAAAGATAAATTATGTTCTTTACCCAATCATAATAAAGATGAGACAAAAGAAATTATGTGAAATTTACGTATTCATTTCGTTCATTTAAAAAAAAACATAGTATAGTGATTTTAGATCCTATTTTTCTAATTCTAGTAGAGAGAAAATAAACTTAAACAATATATCTTAAAGGAAAATTCAATATTTTACATATTATATGAGCTGAAAATAAGAGAGATAAAATAAAAATCTATAATACATACATTATTGTTGTTCTTGTTGTATCTTGAATAAGTACATTGAAACAATATATTGCTAATTGTCAAATCCGCTAAATGAAACTTATAAGTTATAAATATTAAAAAGTGACTGAAACTTTAAATAATAATAATAATAATTAGATTTCACTTCAACGTTTCACTGCAATTCCAGATTTTAGGTTTTCTTTCATTTCATTTTCAATTCCAACACAGCACACCATTCGTTCAGTGTGTCGAGCGATAACACAAGAATGTCGTTTTCAAGGTACGCTATTTCTGTTTCCATTCCCAATTCGAGATCATACTCTCACTATCTGCAACATTTCAATGATTTTGATGATTTTGATGTTGTTTCCTTGTTCATTCGAATGCTCCAAACGAAACCCACCCCACCCGCCATTCAATTTGGCAAGATTTTAGGTTCTCTTGTCAAAGCCAAACATTACTCCACTGTCGTTTCCCTTTCTCACCAAATGGAATTGAGTAGAGTTACTCCAGATCTTGTAACTCACAATATCCTCATCAATTCTCTCTCTCAATTGGGTCATATTACTTTTGCTTTTTCTGTGTTAACCAAGATTCTCAAGAGTGGTTATCACCCAAATGTCGTAACCTTCAATACACTCATCAAGGGTCTCTGTCTCAAAGGTGAACTCCATCAAGCATTGCAATTTCATGACATTGTGGTAGCTCAGGGATATCAGTTGAGCCACGTTAGTTATGGAACCTTGATCAATGGTTTATGCAAGGCAGGAGAAACAAGTGCTGCTCTGCAGTTGCTTAGACAAGTTGATGGGAAATTGGTTCAGCTTAATTCGGTAATGTACAATACAATCATTAATACTATGTGCAAAGATAATCTTGTTAGTGATGCAATTGATTTATATTCTGAAATGCTTGCTAAGAAAATTTCTCCTGATGTTTTCACTTACAATGCTTTAATTAGTGGCTTTTGCATTGTTGGTAAATTAAAAGAAGCAATTCATTTGTTTAATAAAATGATATTGGAAAACATCAACCCGAACGTGTATACTTTTAATATATTGGTGGATGCTTTTTGTAAGGAAGGAAAGGTGAAAGAAGTGAAAAATGTGTTAGCTATGATGATTAAAAAAGACATTAAACTTGATGTTGTTACCTATAATTCTTTAATGAATGGATATTGTCTTGTAAATGAAGTGAACAAGGCCAGTGATATATTCAACATTATGTTCAAAAGGGGAGTGACTGCTGATGTTTGGAGCTACAATGTCATGATTAATGGATTCTGTAAGATTAAAATGGTAGACAAAGCTATAAGTCTCTTCAAAGAAATGCATTGCAGAAAAATCATTCCTGATACGATAACTTATAGTTCCCTTATTGATGGCTTGTGCAAATTGGGGAGAATCTCATATGCTTGGGAGCTTGTTGACGAGATGTGTGATAGAGGTCAACCACCAGATATAATTACTTATAGTTCTATATTGGATGCTTTATGCAAAAGCCATCAAGTTGATAAGGCAATTGCATTATTTAAAGAATTTAAGGACAAAGGTATTCAACCTAATGTGTACACATACAATATTCTTGTCGATGGATTGTGTAAAAATGGAAGACTAAAGGATGCACAAAAGGTTTTTGAAGATCTTTTGGTCAAAGGCTACAATCTTGATGTCTATACATATACTATTATGATCCATGGACTTTGTAACAAAGGCTTGTTTGACGAAGCATTGGCCATGCTGTCAAAAATGAAAGATAGTAGTTGCATTCCAAATGCTATTACTTATGAAATAATCATCCGTTCCCTTTTTGATAAAGATGAAAATGATAAGGCGGAGAAACTTCTTTGTGAAATGATTGCAAGAGGTCTATTGTAAGACTGAAACTAGGTAAGATATTTGCCTATTTTTGTACATATTAATTTGAATGTATGTTTCAACACTTTTTCATCATTTTATCTATGTAGTTGCTTCCCCTAATTGAAAAAAGGGTTTTTGCAATTTGGTTTGGTTGAGTGTGTTTATGCTTCCCAAATAATAGAGTGGTGAGTTCCGACTTGAGGGAAATTGGTAAGATATGAAAATTAATATCTTAAGAGTGTTGTTGGGTTGAATTGTATTAATTGTATTCTGATTTTAGTTGTTGCTTTGGCTCTCTCTGCCTTTCGCGTGGGAGATGTTGCTCTTATTTTTTTAATTTCATTGCTATCACTTATTATAATTTGCAGAAGATCTGACTGGAAAATTTACTTTGTTGATCCCTTAAAAGGAGTACATGTTGTAGTGCACATAATTTTGATTCACACTTGGAAAACATTTTGAAAATGGATTTCTTTTTAGCTTCCAAAGCAGTTTTCCCGGTTCTGTCAATTTGTTAATTTTACAAGAAATTATGTTTTGTGGAAACCCTGTTATCTGCTTTATTTTCTGTTCCTGATGCATAACCAACTATGTTTCTAGTCTCTTTTATAGCGAGTCTCCTATTACGCACTCTACAAAAGTCTTGCATATAACTGAACATTTATGTACTAAATTGCTCATAAGCTTTTGATGAAGGCATATCTAAAGGAATTTTTTTTAGCTTGATCAGTGAAAGACATAAAACACCTTTTACAAGTTAATACATACTTGAGATGTCTATAATTAATAATTAATTATCGCTACAAATATTCTTTTATCAAAATTTATCATGAAAAATGCATTGAATAACGATTCTGGAGACATGTACTCTGGCGCCCTGCACTTCCATATACATCTATGTCATACTGAGATGAGAGTTATTTTAGCCCTTTACCATTCATGAACATATAGTTGTCATGATTGCATGCACAAATTGTGACAGGATTGGAGCTGAACTGCAAGTTACGACATGCGGCCAAGATCTCCATGTGCAACGAAGGTTCTGAAATCTGAGTTTGAAGTTTGATGTTTGATTCTGCTTCTATCTATCCAACTCGTGCTCCGAGTTTGATGGGTAGCCTTAAATTTAAAATGAGTGTGTCCAAAACAGATTGCCATATAGTTTCAGAACAGAAGGCTGGTAATGATGCACGTCAAGTCCAAAACCAAAAACTTCAGACAGAGGTTTGTATTGTAATTTTTCTTCTTACTTATGGTCCAATTGGATGCTGTTCTAAATTTTTGGTTCTTCTTACCTAAAGTTTTTTTTTTCAAATTTGGAACAATTATCAAGATCCTTCCTTGGGAATGCTAGGAGGCCAAATATTAATTTAAAATACTTTTGGAACTTTATTGTATTTGCTATGAATTTTTAAATGAGTAGTGTTTTTAGTGAATCCTTATGCATCTTGTTATGAGAATAGTATGGTTTGACAAGCTGATATTAAACTTGATTCTTAAAAGATTATATGTTGTTTCCAATGATTGAAGAGCTTAATGGATCTTTGATTTGGATTGGACTGCGTGGCTGTGAATATACCGAAACAAAATCATATGCTAGCATCTTGTTTACTCCATAATCAAGGAATATATTGATAAATGAGTTTTTAGTTAGATATCATATTTTGATTGTGAAAGATATAATAATTCATAAAACTAGAGTTAAGAATTGAATGGAATAGAAACAACAATTGAATTAAGAAAATAGATAACAATAGGAGATCAGATCTTTACAATATTCAAAGATGTTCTCCAATGTGTGTTATCCTATTTATCCAAACACTCTCCATTCTCTAACTAATCCAAATAACTAACAAATTGGAACACCTCTTAACTACATTTCTTACTATAATTAGCCATTATTCTATATCCTAACAATACACTACTCCAGACTTCCATTAATACAATGTCTCTTTGAGATAGTTCACTAGAAGAAACCTCACAATTGTTCTATATGATCTAGCAAGACCGGTCTTCAAGAATAGACCCTTTTGTGAGGCAAAGAATCTAGACAGGGTAATATTCCCTTTTCCATTCTTCAAATTATTAATTAATATCTTATAGGCATTCACCTGTGGTTGCAGTTGTGATCGAGATCATGTTATGATCCTTAAGATTGTGAAGAATTGTGGTCAAATGAGATTTTGATGTGGTCTCAGTCTTGACAGTGTTTCATTCATATAGACATTAAAAACCTTGATGTCGCAATCCAAATCGGGGTTGCTGACCTTTTTCTGTTGGATATTTTGAGGAAACATTGACTTACTAACTACCGTCGTCTCCACACAGATGTAAAACCATGTCCACTTAACCTTGAGCTTACGACTTCATACATGGTGATTCAGTTGATAGTTTCTACCCGGACATGTAAATTGAAAGTATAATTTGAAGCTTGAAGCAGTAATGGCGCTGCTTATAGGTATGAAATTGGAGAAAAGGCTCTGAGCAGTTAGGTATAAAAAGTGACAATGTCGTTTCTAGGTTAAGATGTGTTTTCGTTTCCAATTTTTATCCTTTTCAATGTCAAAACCCTATTTTCCTTCCTTGTTTCCTCTCTTTTAACTCGATGCGATACGACCAAGACAATCTTGTTTCCGTATTCAATCAATTGCTCCATCAGAATTCTACACCAACCATCTTCCAATTTGGCAACATTTTAGGTTCCCTTGTCAAGGCCAACCATTACTCCACTATTGTTGCACTTCATCGACAATTGGAATTAAACACAAGAGTTAAGTCTGACTTAGTCACTTTGAACATTTTGATCAATTGCTTTTGTCAATTGGGTCATAACTCTCTTTCCTTTTCTGTATTTGCCAACATTCTCAAAAAAGGTTACCAGCCAAATGTCATAACTCTGACTACACTCATCAAGGGACACTGTCTTAAAGGCGAGGTCCATAAAGCATTGCAATTTCATGATATGATGGTAGCACAGGGGTTTCACTTTAATCAAGTTTCTTATTGCACCTTGATCAATGGGTTAGCAAAGTTGGAGAAACAGCAGCAGCCCTGCAGTTGCTCAGACAAGTTGATGGAAAATTGGTTCAGCCTAACGTGGTAGTGTACAACACTATTATTGATAGTATGTGCAAAAGTAAACTTGTTAATGATGCTTTTGATTTATATTCTGAAATGCTTGCTAAGAGAATCTCTCCTGACGTTCTTACTTATAATGCATTAATCTGTCTTTTGCATTGTGGGTGAATTGGAAGATGCTATTAGTTTGTTTCGCAAAATGATATTAAAAAACATCAACCCAAATGTGTATAGCTTTAATATATTGGTTGATGCGTTTAGTAAGGAAGGAAAAATGAAACAAGCTAAAGCAGTGGTTGCTGCCATGATGAAAAAAGGCATAAAACCTGATGTTGTTGCATATAACTCTTTAACGGATGGATATTCCATGCGTAAACAAGTGAACAAGGCCAATGATATATTCAACGCTTTGGCCCAGATGGGAGTGGCTGCTGATATTTGGAGCTACACTATCATGATTAATGAATTTTGTAAGACTAAAATGGTGGATGAAGCAATTAATCTCTTCAAAGAAATGCATTGTAGAAAAATCATTCCCGATACGATAACTTACCATGCCCTTATGATGGCATGTGCAAATCAGGTAGAATCTCGTATGCTTTGGAGCTTGTGGATGAGATGCATGATAGAGGTCAACCGCCTGATATATTCACTTACAATTCTATATTGCATGCTCTATGTAAAAATCACCATATTGACAAGGCAATTGCATTGTTACGAAAATTTAAAGACCAGAGTATTCAACCAAACTTGTGTACACATAATACTCTTATTAAAGGGTTGTGCCAAAGTGGAAGACTAGAGGATGCACGAACAGTTTTTGAAGATCTTTTGGTCAAAGGTTATAATCTAGATGTTTATACATACACCATTATGATCCAAGGGTTTTGTGACAAGGGCTTGTTTGATAAAGTGTTTGCCTTGCTGACGAAAATGAAAGACAATGGCTGCAATCCAGATGCTAAAACTTATGAATTAATTATTCTTTCTCTGTTTGAAAAAGATGAAAATGATAAGGCGGAGAAACTTTTTCATGAAATGATTGCGAGAGGTCTATTTAAAGGTTAAAATTAGGTAAGATGATTTTTTATTTATACTTTTATTATTTGGAATTTATATTTCAGCATTATCTCATAATTTCATTTACGCATTTGCTTCACATAATGGGAAAAAAGACTTTTGTTATGTGTGTTTTACCAAAACCTTTATAAATCACGTGTCTGTCTTTCTTTAGTTGATATTTAATTACCTCATTGACAGTGCCATCACTCACTTGAACGTGGTTTAGTACTTTCTGTCCATTATGCTGCCAGAATTTACCATGGTGCATAGTTTTAGATTATGAAGATCAGTGGACCCAACAATGGATATTTGTGTCCTCGTCATTTGCAGGCGACTTCATAAAACTACCCTCTGGTGGCTGTTCTGTTATGTGGTCTATTTTTTCCAGAGGCTTTGAAGTTGTCTACAGAAATAGGAAACTAAACTTTAGGAGTTTTGTTCTCATGTAAACAAATTGTGTAATTCAAGATAGGAATTCATATTCAAAATAGATATTTTGGTCAAAGGCTACAATCTAAATGTCTATACATATAATGCCATGATCAAGTGATTTTGTAACAAGGGCTTGTTTGATGAAGCATTGCTTTTCATGTAAAAAGTGAAAGGCATTCTAAATGCTTAAACTTTTGAAATGATTCTTACGCTTCTAAAAAAAGATGAAAATGATAAGGTGGAGAACCTTCTTCCTAAAATGATTGCAAAAGGTTTACTGTATGATTATGTACTCTACTTATAGTTATTGTCTGACTTGTAACGATAACATAGGCTGAAATGTTCTCCGAAATATCTGTTTCGCTGCATAATTCTAATGTCTGCACTTTTTAGACAGAATTTATCGTTCATAATTGAACTAAGAATAGGTATTGGTAGTAGGAAAATGGATTGATTAAAAATTGGCTTGTTGGCCCTATCTTAGGGATACTAAGTTGAATTGGGACAAAACAAGTAACCTTATTTCTTTTTTCTTTGTAATACTTATATTTCTACATAATAATTTTATATCTTACGAAGCTTAACTGTTATAGAATGATAAACTCAAGGTTCTATTACTAAGACCTGAATTGTACACAACAGGCATGAGCTTGACATTGCACTTTAGAGAAAGGGTAAGACTAGAATGACTTAAGTGCTGGAAGATAAGATGAGCTTGACATTATTCAAGATTGTGAAAAGCTGTTGACCCTTATTATCTACAGATTTAAGATTGTGAAAAGCTGTTGACCCTTATTATCTACAGATTTGGATGTTTTTCCTGTTAAAGATTGTTATATTGTACATTACAATATTCAAAGATTCTCTCTAATTTCTCCTATTTATACACACATTCTCTATTCTCTAACTAACCTAAATAACTAACTATAACAACTCCTTACTACATTAATTACTCTAATTAACTATTATTATTATATATATCCTAACAATACACCCCACCTCACAACACCCTTTAATACAATCTCACTTTGAATTTTTTCCCCCAAAAATCTCTGTTATTACCTGAAGTAGTGCTATAACTTACAGTTTCATATTTTTGACAGGTTTGTTGATCCCTCAAATGGGGTACTTGTTCAAATGCACATCGTTTCCATTTACAATTCAAAAACATATTGAAAACTTGGTTCCTGCTTGTTAGATATGTCAGTTTATATTTTACATAACTAACTTGTAATTTAGGCATGTGTTGGTTGTAACTCTCCTAACAGAATGCTTAGCTAGCTGTAACTGCGTTAACAGAATTAGCTGTCAATGGCATAGTCTATAAATACATGCTACTGCATCATAACAGAGCAAAGTGTAAAAATTCTATCTTTCAATCAATAGAATTTTTGTTTCTCTCCTCAAATCAGTTTTAATTTAATACTACTGAGATAGGAAATATAGATTGCTGGTATGTTATCTTACACTTCTTGACTATGATTTGATGAAATCATATTATAATAATAAGGATTAAATGCGTAGAGCAAATTGTCAAATACTTGAGTGACTTATTTATTTGTGTCTGCTTTAACTGTGATGGACAACCTATATTGTGTAAAAAAAAAGCCACAATTTAAGTAGAACCACAATTTATGCAACTAGTATATAAGTTAAAAAATACGGATCCTTGGATGCATGATAGTAGTGCTAGTAATGATTGTGGTTCTTTTCTAGCCCACATTATAGTATTGTTTTGATGCCCTAATGCTTATCTGGTTTCTCTCTTTTATTATAGAATAGCTATGAATCGTTAGTTTTCTTTACTGTTTTGATCGATACCATGCATTTTTTTTAAAAATACATTTTTGGTCTTTTTATTTCCAAGTTTTTTAAAATTTGGTCCCTCTATTTTAAAAATAAGCTTTTTGTTCCTTAAAGTTTACCTCACTTGCGATTTCCATGGCCCCCCTCCACTTGACTGTCTCATTAATAACATGACACAGGAGCTGGTCTTCCATGTCATGGATCTTGAATATTTTAATATATATAATAATTATTTTTATTATTAAAAAACCTTTTTAAATTAAATAAAGATTTTAAAGTTTTGTATTATGGTATTTATTAAAATGGTTGCGTTATCTTCTTCATCTAGCCCAGAAACGTCATGCCCTAGCTGTGGTGTTCATCTTTTCCACCCTTGAATCCTTTATTTTCCCTTACTTTGTCTTCTCTGCCACCCTTGAATCCTCCATTTTCGTTTTCATAAAATGTATGAGAAATCAATTTCAAGGAGTAGCTACAGAAATCGTTCACTTAGGTACGAATACCATTGTGGTATGGATGCTCCATTGATGACAGCTTGGACTGATGCCAACCCAGGACGTCGTTTCTATGGTTGTGGAATATATAAGGTGAGATTTCGTTTAGGACATATTTGAAGTTCTACTCATTTTTGTTTACTTCACTCTATTACTCTATTCAAGGGATTTTTACAGATGTAAGGTTACAAGAAGTGTAGCCATTTTGTTTGGTTAGATGAAGAAATGAATCCAAGGTCAAAGGAAGTGATTTCTTCATTACTGCAGAGTTTGAATGATGAGAAGTAAAAAGTGAAAGATGCCATTAAGAAAGATGAAGAATTGAAGATGAAGATGAAATTAATGAAGAAGCAGTTGAAGCTCAATTGGATGATTACCATTGTGTTGTTAATTGCATTTGTTGTTTCAGTTGTGATGAAATAGGATATATCCAACATGTGTAGTTGTGTTTAAGTTGTAACAATGTTGGTTCAGTTGTGTTCTTTTTGTAACAATGTTGGTTCAGTTGTTTTTATGTTTGTGTTACATTTGTAACATTGTGTTTAAGTTGTGTTACAGTTTGTGTATCATTGTAACAATGTTGATTATGAAATGAAATTAACAGTTTGTGTATCATTGTAACAATATTCCTTATTTGTATCATAATAGTGTTCTTGACAATTGATTAACTATAAGAAATGAATTACCATAACAGTTATTAACATAATAGCTGCAGCAAAAATGGTTCAGTGTTGTAATATTGGTTCAATGTTGTAACCATGCCATTATATTGGTTCAATGTTCATTATATTGATTCAATGTCCATAAGAAATGAATTACCATAACAGTCTTGTAATATTGGTTCAACGTCATAACCATGTCACAGTAGTATATTAAAGCAACCATGTCATAAAAAGATCATAACAGTTTTGTAAGAGATCAAAAAATCATAATAAATCATAGTTGTATATTGAAGCCATAAGAAATGAATTACATCACAATTGTATATTGAAGCAAATGATCATAAACAGTTAACATTTGTATATTGAAGCAAATGATCAAAACATATCACAATTGTATATTGAAGCAAATGATCAAAACAGATCACAGTACAACTTGTTTATAAACATTACATCAAAATGACTGCATAGTACAACTAGATCATATCTTGTTCATATTGGTTCATAGACCACTAGATTGGTTCATAGACCACATTACATCAAAAAGACCATCAAAAATACCAATTGGTTCATAGACCACTAGATTGACACAAAACAGAATAACATTTAATCTTGAGTAGCTGGTGGTGCTTGAGAACCCTGTCCAATCTCAACTTGTTTTTCAGTTGCCTTCTTTGCTTTGTTTCCATCCTTAATGGTCTTTGCCTTCTTTGCTTTGTTTCCTACCTTTGGCATTGCTCTGTCAGCAGCTCTTTTACCCTTACAACTTCTTTTGTTATGTCCCATTCTCCACGCTTCTTACAAGTTACAGTTGCAAGTCTCCTTGAAAGAACATGAGGGTTCTTTGGTTCATCATTTGCCTTGTTTCTCAATTTATTAGGATGACCACTTGCCCTTCTCATAATAGGTGGAAATATTGGCACTTGATCAACAATAGGCCACAATTGTGGTCCATTTGTTGGAAACACAATATTGGAATATGTCTGCTCAAAAGTTGACTTCCTGCAAACATAATCAGACTCATAATTAATAGATCATAAACAGACCGCTCACACAAAGAATCAACAAATGCAAGTGAGCAATACATGTAGTAGTCAACAACATAACTTTCAGGTTATTTTTTGTTGTTCCAAATGCATGTGATTACATGACAACAGGGTATTCCAGATAGATCCCACTTTCTACATGAACATGTTTCATTTTTTAGATTGACACAAAAGGTCTCAATCCTATTTGTCACACAAAAAATAGAGAGATCATCATCTTCATGCCATTTGGAGTCCACCCCTGTGCATGTTTTTTATTCTTCCCAAGTACAAGTTGGATTATAGGGCATATAACACCCTCATACCCTTGCAACAACTCCTTTTGCTTTGTGATCCTCTTTGTTATGTAATGTTTAATTCCCTCCAATAATGTGATTATTGGCTTGTCTCTATGCTCCAATATAGCCCTGTTAAAAGCCTCACACATGTTGTTGACTTGCATATCACACCTTGTGTATGTCTTGAAATCTGACCTGGTCCAAAGATGTACAGGTGTATACATCATATCCTTCCATGCACTTTCATTGATTTCTTTCATTTTATGCATTGCCCTTTCCCACATAGGTATTGTAGTTGCCCTAGCTGCTGCCTACATCACCTCTTTTAAATCCAAACTAAGGTATTTCTTTTTCCAGTTTCCATAGAGGTGCTTGACACAAAGTATTTGCTCCACATGGGCACTAATGCCTTGAATTGCAGGAACCAGCCCCTGTCACAATAATAAGGCAAACATAAATGACATATCACAATACAAAATGACATAAGAAAAATGACATAATAAAATAGATAACACAATATATACCTTCTGTTGGTCAGATATAAATCCAAATGCTCTTTGATTGAATGCACTTAAATCTTCCAATAGCAGCTGCAAAAACCATTCCCATAAATCTTTCACTACTACAAAACGCCCAAACAACAACGCCAGGTTTACAACGGCATCCTATACACCGTTCTTATAGTGCGTACTAGATGCGCGCACATTATTTTAATTAGAAATCTCAAGGGTATAATAACGGTTGTTATGAAAACCGTGGTGATACAATCTAGCTATCATGGGTTCGAACCTTATCGCCCTCAAATAGTTTATCCCTTTGACGTAAATGCTCCATTTTTAAGTTTTATTAATATTTAACTAAAAAATAATAAGGATATCACGACGGCTTTTTCTTAAAACCGTTGTTACAAACTGAAGCTTCTTTTTATGTATTTTAAACACCAAGTATATATCAATTTATCCATTGAAAAAAGAAACAAGACGAAACAACCCTAACACCAATGCCGTCACCATTGTCAGGAAGAAGACAACAACAACAAGAAAGTGTTCTACTTTAAGGTGTTGCAATGTCACATTTGAAGACAAAATCATCCAAAGGTGTTTCTACGTCTTCTTCCAGTGTAAAATCTCGATCTGGAAATTTTTGTGGTTGTGATGTTCGTATGGTTTCGTATCAATGCAAGAAAGGACAAAATAAAGGAAGGCTTTTTTGGAGATGTCCATTTTGGAGGAGTGATGAAACATGTAATTTGTTCATATGGGATGAAGACGTGGGAGAAAGAGATGGAAATGACGATGAGAGCATTATGAAGTCAAAGTTGGAGGCTGTGGGCTATCTGAAGGTTATGTATGAGGATTTAAAGAAAAAGAACAAGAATTTGAAGAACAAACTGAAATCAGAGATATTTTCTGGAAATATCAAGATGTTATGTTTTCTTGTCTCCTTTATGTTTAATGTTTACTTTGTTATGAAATGTAATAGTTGAATTATGGTTTGAATTACATTGTTGATGTTTAAACTGCAGATGCATTGTGAATTACATTGTTGAGGTTTAAACTGCAGATGGACTGTGAATTACATTGTTGATGTTTAAACTGCAGATGCATTAAGTGAGAAGTTAAGGCGCACCTTTTCTTTTTTATTTATTTTAAAATTCAAAAATAAAAGGGCTATCACTACGGTTCTTCTGGTTAACCGTAGTGATATATTTATAATAAATAAATACCTATCTATACGGTTTTTATTTATTTTAAAATTCACAGATAAAAGGGTTATCACAACGGTTATTCTAGTTAATAGTAGTGATATATTTATAATAAATAAATACCTATCTATACGGTTGTTATTGTTAACGGTTGTGAAATAGTTTACCCATATATAAGCGAAATAACTTTCACTTAATTGACAGTAACGCCGTTGCCTTCAAAGTGAAACCCTAGAACCCATTTTTTCTCTTCGTTTTCACCATTAGCCGTGAATCTTATGCTTCATACATTAAGGTATTCTTCTTCTTCCATCTATTGTTAGATATTCCCCATTATCTCATTTGTGGATTGTTATTTTTGTTGATTGTTCTTATTTTTTCAGATTCGTTTTCACTACCTTAACAAAGACCTTGCTTTGGAAACTTCATAATGTTTGCGTAGCTATGGAAAAAAGTACAAGAAGCATGAAGCTATGATAGAAACTTCATCCACCTTGTACTTTTTCTTCATAGCTTCACGAACAAGATATTAGTAAATGAAGAATCAACATTGTAAGCAAACTTTATCTAGTTTTAGAAACAATGAAAAGAAGTATAAGAAGTATGAAGCTTTTTGTAAGCTTCTTCCTCCTTATATTTCTTTTTCATTGCTTCCCAAACTAGTTCAACATCATAATTGATTCCTGTTCCGCGATTAGTTTCATTAAAAGGTGCGTTATTCTTGTTCCTCTCTTTACTCTTCACTGGATTATGGTTTTAGGGTTTGTTTTTAACCGAGGATGCTCATTTTTGAAGTTTGCTTTATTTCCTTTCAGGTTAAGGGGATGATACAGGGTGATGATGCTGGTGGAAGCAAGCGTATTATATCAGTTTATAATTTCTGGATCTGGTATAGAATGTTGTTTGAGTTTATTATATTCTATTTACATTGTTTGTTTCACTAACCCTCACTTAAAGTTTGTTGGTGGTAGCAAGCGTATTATATGAGTTTATAATATCTGGATCTGGTATAGAATGTTGTTTGAGTTTATTATATTCTATGTAGATTGTTTGTTTCACTAACCCTCACTTAAAATACATTCAGTTAATTTGACATAGATACTTATAATCTGCAAATTAAGTTGTATTTGAAAACCAACTTAAACAAACCAATGTTGTTTTCTGATTGCATGCCTCTCATCATTTATCTCACGTTCTTTTATATATAGATTATGGTATAATGATCTGGCTCCTTAAATGCATCGCCATCTTCCATTATAGTTAAATCAAAGATGAGGCAGATTATCCAATGTCTTGTTGATCTTATGGAAATTTAACTATAATCGAAGATAGCAATATATCGAAGGAGTCAGATCAATAAACCACAATATATGTAAAAGAGCGTGAAATGCACGATGAGACGAATGCAATCAGAAAACAACATTGGTTTATTTAAGTTGGTTTTCAAGAACATTTTAATTTGCATATTATAGACATCTTCATCAAATTGAATCCATGTATATTTATTTAGTGAGGTGTTTGGAAAATAAGCAATCTACATTTAATATAATAAACTTAGGGTACTTACAACAACGGTTATCTATTGTAACCGATATCATAAGTAATTTATGTTTTATATAATTTCGCTGCTGATGGGTTTCAAACCCAGAACCTAAGTGTATGTATCACAATAGTTTATTATCATAACCGTTGTGATATATGGCTCGCGCCCTACCTTTCAATAACGGTTTCCAGCCCGTTGTAGAAACAACTAACTTACAACGACAATCTACATAACAACGCCTTCGCCCGCGTCATTATATGTCATTCCCAACAATTGTTAAATGAGTTTTTTGTAGTAGTGTTTGGTCTCTACTTCAACCACTACATATGTAATTGGAAAGATTTGGTTATTACCATCCCTTCCTACTGTAGACATTAATTGTCCACCATACTCTCCCTTCAAAAAGTAAACATCTAATCCAATGAGTGACCTACAGGTCTTGGCAAAGCTTGCCTTGCAAGCCTCCAATCATATATAAATCCTTACAAATACATGGTTCCCATTGCTCTCAGCACATTGTACACACACAATGCTCCTAGGATTTGACTTTAACAACTCTTCACCATAACTCCTTAAATGATTAAATTGATCCATAGATGCTCCTTAAATCAAATCCATGGCCTTCCTCTTTTCCCTATATGCTTGATCTTATGAAATCTTTACTCCCCACCTCTCAAGGAATTCAACCATGAGACCTGTTGGCTTCATATAAAGGCTATGCCTTAAGACATTCACTACTACGAAAAACCCATTTAACAACGGTTGGAAATGACATATAATGACGCGGGCGAAGGCGTTGTTATATAGATTGTTGTTGTATATGCGGTAAGTACAATGACGGTCCTGGGACCGTTGTTGTATTCCAGTAAGTGCGCACCATTTCACAACGGTTAGATTACACAACCATTGTGATATAACTAAAGGTGAGCTGGTTCGATTCTCCGCAACAACAATTTTTATTTATATTATTCTGGTCAACGTTTGACATACAACTACGGTTAGGTTTTATAACTGCTGCCAAAAACAGCCTGTTTTAAATATAAAAATTCTCTGCTTATCAAATTCTTCCTATATTTTATCCTGTCAAAATAGCTTCTGTTTACATCAAACACAATATATGCATTAAACACAATTCTTCCAATATTTTATCCTTATAAATGAATCAGAGAATTTACATCAAAAGAAATTTACATCAAAATCTAACTGCTAACATTGTTTAAATCAAATACAATACGTGCATTAAAAGCCAATATTATTGATTTCATTATGTGCATCAAACACAATATCCAGTACATCAAACACAATATGTGCATCAAAAGCCAAAATTATTGTTCACATTATATGCATCAAAAGCCAAAAATATGTGCATAAAAAAATGTTGCTGATATATCAAATAGTAGAAGGACCCTTAAGCGTATTGTGGATATACGCCCAACGTTTACGAAGATCTACAAAGTCCTCAACGGGGAATGGGGTTTCGCCGTTAAACATCTACATAAGAAAGAGCAAAAAATTAAATATCATGCATGATAATAATTCAATAGTCAACTTATATATTAATATATGTAAACATTTTATGACATATATACCTTATCCCATGAATCAACAGTGCTGGCAAGGACAATGTTTAACATGTGTTTCATGACATAATACCCACACTCGTAAGTCCCGGGTTGTTTCCTCGTCTACAAATTACATGAATATAATAACATGAATATAATAACATGAATATAACCACACATGAATGTAAATGAAATAAACAGGTAATCGGGCCACTTACTTTAGGAGCAAGGTATGTGGGATTTTTTCTAACATTCCTCATTATATTAACTTGCTCCACAATAATGTACATTGAAAATTGAATAAAACATATTACATGATAAACTAATTACAATTAATGCCAAGGAAAATGATATTAAACAAAGACACTTACGTTAATATAAGATCTTTCGTTGGTTTGTGGAGTGGTTCGTGCAAGGAACACATGAATGTCACCGTATTTATCCTAAATGATATTATGATCAATTGTCAATGACCACTGAATGAACACAAGAATATATATATATATATATATATATATATATATATATATATATATATATATATATATATATATATATATATATATATATATATAGTTGTTACTAAAACAAAACTAAATATAAAATATATAAATAAATTACAACAATACTAACCTACAGAGGAATGGTGCAAGGTAACATTCTTTTCCTCCGTCATTTAGCCGGCCTTTCAAGTACTTTTCTCTGATAATTTTATCATTATACGCCCAAGAAAGAAAAATTGGCTCCAAGATTCCATAGGTACTTGATTTATTCAATTCTATACAAACACGGTGAATGTACCTAAATGGTCAAAGAAAAATGAATACATTAAGGGAGAAAATACAAAAAATTATAATGTTCTATAATGACATGTATATTCGACTATATACTTACGTGCACCAAACTTGCAAAATAGCTATGTCAAGCCACTTAAATCCTGCGAGAAAATCCCTCACATCTTCAGGAGTGTAATACACTACATCCAATTTCGGGCAATGTTCTAGCGGGAGAGCTTGCGCAAGGTTTGTTGTTGCAATGGACAAGTATAAACTTGTTATTTCATTTGGACTAGGGTCCAATATCCCATTCCGGTTATCTACAGGGGGGAGGGGCTGTACAATTACTTCCTTTTGTAGAAGCACGATTTACGACACTTCTACTTGGAGTTTGATCATCACCAACGCAACATTGATCTTCATTAGTTTGTTTTTCGAAGTTTTCACTTAATCTCTACATCATAACATTCAATTAGAACATAAAACAAAAATAAGCACAATATATATCATACATTTCCGATAAAACACTAACATCTCAAGTAAAGCACATACCGAATGCAACTCTTGTAACTATTCTACGTCTTTCTCCCTTTTTTTCCTTCCCCTCTTCAAACAACCTCCTTTGCTCTGCCAATTACTTCTCAACATTCTCAATCTTTTGTCGTTGAGCAAGAAATTCATCGGTTTCGGTGTTTCTTCTTTAAGATCCAAAGTAGGACCTCAAGTCGACACCTTCTCCAACACCACGGACACGAGCTCCATGCTCAGCTGTTCCGATAGCTTCGACTAATATGTCATGTCGTGCTTCCGAAACAAACGTGCCTTCACGGGCCGCCACAACCAAATTATCCTACACAACATGAGCAACTTACATAAGCAAACGCATTTAAATAACTTAAGCAAAACAAAACATATACTTACAATTTTCTCAGCAACTACTCTTGAAGCCTCAGAGGTGTACTCTCCATTAGGTCTTAATCGAGCCCTCTTTCATTTCTCATGTCTTGAAGGTGGAGATGGGATGTCACCATCTCCTCCTTCTTGTTGTTTTTCCTGCATGATCCCCTCCAACGAACACCGGCATAAGTTATCCACTTTCTTTTCAATTTTGAGTCATCGGTAAACTCAAAATTCAACTACATTAAATCAATATATAAGTATGAATTAGAAATTATAGGTAGTGATATCAAATATATGAAAATTATAGTATGAAATACCTTAACGCCTATCCATATGTTGTCTTTGACATTAACATCCACTTCTCTCCAATCATCAATCAATATACTGACTTTGCTATGTGCAAGGAACACAACATAACTCCTAAACGTAGCGTAATGTGGACAATCCACTAATCTGTAGTGCAAATCAAACTCTATCGGAATTTTTACACCTGATGAGTTGCAGACTGATGTGAATTGGGGCATCATTGTGACACCTCTTTGTGATCTTTTTAATTGAGTATCAATCGTTTGAGTTGTATTCGCAGAACACTCAATCGTTTGAGCATCTTCACTGCTTCCTGATGTAGAACTCGACAAGGTCGACATCTATGTTCAACAACAACAACAACAACATGAACAACAAGAACATAAACAACAACAACAACAACATGAACAACAACAACATGAACAACAACAACATGAACAACAAGAACATAAACAACAACAACATGAACAACAATGGCGAATGAGTTTACTGTAGATGCATGGGGAAAATATTTTACGTACCCTAAACGTGATGACAAAGTAAACGATGTTGGTGTTGGTGTTGTTGTTGTCTTCCTTCCTTACGACAACGACAATGTTGTTGTTATCTTCCTTCTCGACGGTGACGATGATGACGACGATGTTGGTAGGTGCGTAATCTTCCTTCCGTAATGATCGTGACGATGATGACGAAAATGAAAACAACACGGTGAAGAATGGATACTGATGATGCAATCTTTGGTTGAAATCGTGTATTGTTTCACAGTATTGAACATTAGGGTTTAGGGTTGAAATTGTGTATCGTTTCGTCTAGTTTCTATTTTCAATGGAAAAAAGGATACTGAGGAGACAATGAAACTAGCTAGCTTGGAGTATATTGAAAAGCTACTACGACGGTCAACACCATAAAACCGTTAAGATATATTACTTTCATAATGAAATTTCATATTAAAGCGCCAGAGTTATATTTAGAATTAAAAATTAAAAAAACATACAAAATATATCACAACGGTGTAAATAAACAAGGGTTAAATATACAAACGCTCACTGTAATATTAACGAGTTCTCATTTTAGCCCCTGTAAATTTTTTTTTTTTGAAAACCCCCATCGTAATACTCAGATTCTCTCACTTAGGCCCCTGATTGCTATATTGCAGCAAAGATTCTTTCATATTGCCTGTGTGGCAGTCCACGCGACATTTTATTATTATTATTATTATTTTTATTTTTATTTTTTTTCGTTATTTTTTATTTTTTTAATATTTTGTAATTTATTTTTAATTTTTTTTAATTTTTTTTGTTTTTTTTTGTTTTTTTATTTTTTGTTTATTTTTTTATTTATTTTTTATTTATTTTTTTTCGTTTTTGGGTTAATAAGATGGAATTGTTAAACAAATTCCAACTATTGGATAAAAACTTTCTACACTTGATCATAGATGGAATAATAAGAATAAAGAGCTAGTTTCTTTCCAATTATTATATACTACTAATAAATGTTATTTAAACATATATGTGTGTACATGTTCTGCTTTGTAAATTAGTGGATAAATTATTTGTTTTTCATACATGAAACTGGTACTGCTCCAATAATGTATCATTCATCTCTTTTGTTTCAAGAATAGTTATCAAGAAGTGTCATACTCATTTTTTTTATATAAATAATTAAAAAAAAATAATAAATATTCTTTTAATCCTATAAAATTATGTGATTCAAAGTTTAATTCCATAAAAAAAAATCCCTTTTACTCCCTATTTATTACATTTTAAATGAACTATTTTGAGGATTAAAAACATTCATTTTTTAAATAAAATTTATTATTACAACTTGTAATATTATGAATGACTAAAATTTCAATTAAAATCTAATAGAACTAAATAGATTTAATCTAAAATTAAAAAAAAAACAAATAAGAAACGAAAAAAAATGAAAAAAATAAAAAAAAATAAAAAAAACGAAAAAAAATAAAAAATAAAAAAATAAAAACGAAAAAAAATAAAAAAATAAAAAAAATGGCATGTGGACTGCCACGTAGGCAATATGAAAGAATCTTTGTTGCAATATAGCAATCAGGGGTCTAAGTGAGGGAATCTAACTAAGATAAGGGGATTTTTAAAAAAAAAACTTTACCAGGGGATAAAATGAGAACTCGTTAACATTATAAGGGGGGGGGGGTTTGTGTATTTAACCCAATAAACAACCGTAGTTATAACTTTTAATCTTTTTATTTAAAAGTAAATAAAAAAGAAAAGGCGCGCCTTAACATAAAAGGAATAATATATATGATGACACTGAGGTTTGAATACATGAAAGCTTGATGGTATCACCACGGTTGGATTATCAACCGTTGTTATATACAGATAATTTTTATTCAAAAAACAATTAAAATACAACTGCGCCTTAGTTTAAATATGTCACAACGGTGTAGGGATGAACCGTTGTGAGCATGGCATCGTTGTTTACGCGTTTTGTAGTAGTGATTTGCAAATTTTTTGGCAAGCAAAGTGGTCTTAGCATTCCTATTATGTGCAGTTCTATGACATGTATGGTTATCAACATAACTAACAATTTTTCAATATTGTTGCCTATTCCTTTTACTAATCCTTAGGTAGAACTTACAACCATCCATACACCTAATTACCATCCTCTTGGAATCATTCTTTTTTATAAACTCATTTTTCTGATTTTCCATTCCATACTCTTTGATGGCATCTCTTATCTTCTCTTTGTTTGTAAACATCATTCCCAATTGAAACCCACTTCCCTCACTGCTCTTATAAGTTGGAAACTTGACTATATCTTCATCATCCTCACTACTAAGAGGTGTGTATAAATGATCATAATTCTCACAATCCTCTCGTTGCAAATCAGATGGCCCTTTGCTTCCACTTGCCTCACCTAATGTTTATAGAGGTAGCACTTTAGTCCAATCCATCTCATCAGAATCTTCATTGCCTCCAACAATTTCATCATCACTAGAATCTTCACTTGCAACATAATCATCATCAGAATCTTGTTCATTAGCATCCCTGACTTCAGAATTAGGCTCATTGTCATTAGCCTCATCCTCATTGTTTTCAACATTAGCAGTATCCTCATTGTTTTCAACATTAGCCTCATTCTCATTGACTTCTACATTATTCTCACTAACATTAGGCTCACTAACATTATTCTCACTAACATTATTCTCACTAACAGTTGGCTTACTAGCATTATCCTCACTAGCTTTACCCTGACTAAAACCAGTACATTCTACCTCATCCTCATCAATGTAATTTTCTAGTTCACTTGGATCCACAATCTCTGGTGGGTCAGATACCTTATGCTCCACACACACACACACACACACACACACACACACACATACACACACACACACACACACACACACGCACACACACATAAGCACACACACACACACACACACACACACATACACAAACACACACACATGCACACACGCACACACACGCACACGCACATACGCATACACACACACACACGCACACACACACACACACACACATATATATATAATCTCATGTCCTACAACATCTTTGGCAAACTCCAACACATCCTTATCATTATTTAATGGCCTAAGACCACATGCAAAGCTGAAGACAGGGTTCCAATACCACAAACATTTTATGTCTACATAACCCTCACTTTTAATTAAATTCTCCAAATCCATATAGTTCATGAAATCCACATCCCATCCCCAATTCATCTCAGTTACCTCTCCACCAACATACCACTTAACAGGTTCAGAAACTAGTTTTCCCTTATGGTGTATTCTTAACCTAACCTTATTACTCTGACTTGGCCTGAAAATTTATTGCATACATATGGAAATAACATCAGAATAATTTAACACTTAGTGGGACACACGATGAAAGTGACAAACATAACATGGTGGACCACAACAAAATATTAAACAAACAAGGTGAGGCAAACATGGTGGTCCACACGAAGAAAGGGACAAACATAACATGGGGACATGTTGACCCTACAAAAGGAACACAAAAACATACCTTAAATAGAATTCGACTTGTCCACTAGAGATCTTCGCGAATCCAAGCAAGAACGTTATGAATCTGAAATTGGTTTGAGTGGAATTTAGGGTTGTTCTTCTTCACAAATCCAAGCAGGTTCTTCTTCACATTTAGGGTTTTTTTTGGTGAAATTTTGGAAATCTAACTACTGAAACGTTAGCCATGAGTTTTCAAAGAAGAATTCTATTTTTTAATGTTATAAAATGAGTTACATAATTTTATAATTATTTGGAAAATGAAATATAATATCAGAATTAATAAATAATTGAAAATAGTGACATGGATCCACAGTGGCGTTGCCACATCATTAATGACACTGCAATGTAATAAAAAATTGAGGGGGACCATGAAATTACCAAGCGAGGCAAACTTTAGGGACCAAAAAGCTGATTATTAAAATGGGGGACCAAATTTTTAAAAACTTCAAAATAGGGGGACCAAAATTACTTTATACCTTTAGGTTCTAATTATACATATATGGTGCTGCTACACCATTATATATGCACATGATGCATATACTTTATCACCATTGATTTGTGCATCGAACATGCATCCAGTGATTTGATATGCTTCTAGTGGATTTTACTGTCAAGTCTATGGTTGATATTCAAATCCATGGTGTTCAAATGGCTATTTTATTTATTTATTTATATTTTTTAGATTTTTTTTTACATTAAGAATAACAATATTTGTTATATCTTTCTATTTAAACTTATACTTGTAAGACTTTTTATTGAACACTATTTATTGTCTAACTCATTCAGTTTTTCTACATACAAATTACTGCCTTTGAGAGTCCGATTTAGCAACATCGGCCTTAGTTCAAAGAAAAAGTTAAAGATCATGCTAGAAGTATTTCTCAAAGATATTTTAAAGTGTGTATCTGATTATATTGGTGCACAATTCGGGTATAACTTCAGTGGCGTATTTGTGAAACATAGAACCCTCGAGATCAAAGGGTTATTTTGGACATAAAAAGCGCAAATGCACATAATCACCCTTCATTTTAAGTCTGAATGTTACTACTAAGTTCTATACTCCTTGAGCACTGTTATGAACTCTTGCATGTTTTATGCTCTTGACTTTAGTTGAGTGTACATTTATATCCACTATTATAAAATTGATATTGTAGCGTGCGATTTTTGTTGGTGACGCGACCACCTTACCGCAATGGTTGGAATTGGGTGCTAATTTCTGATTTCTTATTTATCCTATGAAGCTGGAAAGGAAAGGGAAACTATCTAAAACTAACCTTGCACGCAAATGTTTTTTGAACAAATGCTAAGAGATTGAGGGGTCTGAGGTTAGGTTATACAATGTGGAGTTGTCAATTACCCATCATATATATGGTTATCCATAGGTTGTTTAACATTTTCTTCTATTATCTACTTACTGGTGTTTATCTGTCATGAAATGGGAAAGTTTCTCCTTTGGGAAGGTTGAGAGAGTATTTTTGTTGATTTTTGGGTTTTTCGATGTTTTTGGTAAGGTACTGGACCTAAGGTTTTTGTTTAGTGTGCTCGCTAAGATTTTGCAATCTCATGCCTACGTATTCCTGTAAAGAGGTACAGGGAAATTAGAGCAATCGTAGTTCCTCCTATTCTATGGGAGGAAAATGATGTTTGGGTGTCTTGTTTAAATCCCAAGATTGAAGCTAAAGGTTATTTGTGTCTTGTTCGAAGCCCAAGATTGAAGCTAAAGGAGTATTCGTGTCTTGTTCAAAGCCCAAGATTGAAGCTAAATGTTTGACTGAGAGAGAATTTGTCATCTCTAAAGGAAGATATCTCATCTGTTTATCACAGTTGTTGGGTAACTGATTATAAAGGAGAATTACTTTAACTGGGATGCGGGATCCAGCAATGCCATAATTTCCTTTATGAGGGGATTATCCTGAAGGAGGAAACTTTAAATCAGTGTAGAGCAATGCCATTTTTCCTTAGGAATCTTCCATGCTAAGAGAAGGACATTGGCTTGGATGTAAATAATCCAGAGGCTTGCTACTTACAGCAATTAGATGAAAGAGGAATTTTACAAGGATAAGAGATGGACTACAACTTGGATTTTTGAATCAACAAGTGTGCCACTTATAGCAGTTATTTGGAATTAGGGTTTTGTTTGAGTATTTGTTTTGAAATGTGATATACAGTAAAATGTCTTCCTACTGAGAGAAATTTTGATGTTTTCTCTGAGGGGATGTTGATTTTTGTGTGACTTGATCAAAGCCCAAGGTTGAAGCTAAAAAGGTTGACTCTACTAGGGAGTTTTATATTTGTCTTGTACAAAGCCCAAGGTTGAGGCTAAAAGAGAGAGAGATTGACTTTTTTGGGGAATATTTTGTCTGTCTTGTACAAAGCCTAAGATTGAGGCTAATACTACTAACTCCGCAGGGGAGAGGTTTTATCTGTCTTGTACAAAGCCCAAGATTGAGGCTAAAATTTTTGACTCAGCTGGAGGATATTTATATGTGTCTTGTATAAAGCCCAAGATTGATGCTAAAACTGCTGAGGGATGATCATTATACAAAGCCTAAGAGGAGGCTAGCTAGGGGGATTCTTATATAAAGCCTAAGAGGAGGCTAACTTCTGCTGAGGATTATTGAGATCCAAAGACAGGTCCAAATTGGGGAATAAACTCTTGCCGGGGATTGCAGAAGAATTGAAATATTAGAGACCATGAGGTTCTGATTTAAGGTTTATTGATAGTAATTTGACCTTAGTTGGGGAAATTCTTAAGTGATAGTTTAAAGATTGAGTTTTTACCTTTGAAGGTTTTAACTCTATTAGTGATTTATCAGGGTTTTTTCTTGTATTTTTAGGAAACTTGAAGGTTTCTTTGAGATCCAAGAGAAGATGAGACTGACCAAGTCTACTAGTATGAAAAATTTGATCTTTGTATGATGCCCAAGAGGATGCTGATGTTTTAAGGGATGAGAATCAACCCTAAACTAATTTGATGTTTTGACTTTTTGAAAGACTGCTCTAACAAAAGATGACTAGGTTATGTCCTATACCTGTAAGAGGTCTTTGGGTCCTTGTACTAAGACCAAGAGGAGGCTGAGAACTTCTAAGAAGCCTGAGGGTCCTTGTACAAAGCCCAAGAGGAGGCTCTGGATGCTTTTAGGAAGCCTGTGGGTCCAAACCTAAGAAAGTTCAAGAAAGGCTTCACTGGGGATAACCCTTTCTTTAGTGAACGGTTCTAGGGTTTGAAGAAATTCAAGAGAGGTTTCACCGGGAATTAATCCTATCTGGGGGAATGAATTTCTTGACAAATTTCTAATAGTGACAGTCTTGAGAAAAGTTTCACCGGGAATAATGTCATTCTCTGTTCCATATTGTATAAGCCCAAGAGGAGGCAAAACTGTATCTAGAATTTCCTATGGGGAACTAATTTTGACTGTATTGAAAGAGTGACCAATGGCTTTATCTAATCCTAGACCTAGTTGCCGGGGAAAAATCTAAGTAGATATACAAGTGTATATATATATATATATATATATATATATATATATATATATATATATATATATATATATAAGCTGGTATGTAAAAATAAGCTGGTAAAACTTACAGGTGAGCAAGCTTCCAAGATTACAACTGTATGGTTAGTTATTCAAGAAATTGAAGAAAATTTTGATAACAAATAATGAATTTGAATCTAAATCAACAAGGAAAATTGTTTTAAAAGAAGTTTGGGGTTTATACTCAAGGAGATGCCCAGATGAATTCTTTTGAAAAGGCGACGATCGCGCCGTAATTTTGAAAATCACAGAGGGACTGAGGCCCAAATTATTGTATTTACGAAAGAGGATGGGTCTTACACTCTATTAGAGGCCCAAAGGTTTATTTTTGTACAAGATATAGGGCTTACAACCCAGAGAGAGGCCCAGATGATTTGGTTTAAAAACGGTGATCGCACCGAGATTTTTGAAATTTGTATCGGGACTTATACAATGGCTGAGGCCCAAAAAGGTTTGTATTTACAAAGGGGTTGGGTCTTACACTCTATTAGAAACCCAAGAGTTTTGAAAAATGAACAAAGATGGGACTTACAACACAAGGGTAGGCCCAGATGATTTTTGTTTAAAAGGCGACGATCGCGCCGCAGTTTTAGAAAACACAGTGGGACTTATACAATGATTAAGACCCAAATTATTTATTTACATGACAAGGGATTGGGTCTTACACTCTATTAGAGGCCCAAGAGTTTTAAAAGATTTATAAGGGTGAAAAAGTAATCAAAACCCTAGCTTAATTTAAAAAATGCATTTTAATTGAATAAAAGTTCAATTAAAATGATCAAAATTATCAAACATGTGTGAAAACAAGTTATGATCTTGAATTAATATTTGAAAAATCATGTTTCATTCATAGAATAATTTGAAAATCATTTGAATTTGAAAAATCAAGAGAAAAAGATATTTTTAAATGTTAAAAAACAAATAAAAATAATAATTCTTTACAAAAACACCAAATATATAAAATAAATAATATTTTTGTGAGATTTTTGTAAAATAAAATATTTTATCATTTTTGTGAATTTTCAAAAAAAGAACCAATAAAAAATGTTTAAAATTGAGAAAGAAATTAATTTTAGAAGTTATTAAGAAATTGTGAATAAATGAGAAGAAAAAGTGGTAAAAAAAATAAGGAATGGTCCTCCCAAGGATTGAACTCCCGCCATTGGGGTGAAGAGTTCAAAATTCTACCATCTGAGCCATATGCGTGGGCTGATGGAGAGTGACAAAAATGAATAATATGTAAAAGCAACCTTTGAAAAATGGTTTAAAAAATAAAACCAAAAGGTCTGGGGCGAGGGGGATTCGAACCCCAGACCCTTTGCTCGCTACACACACAAAACCAGCTGATCAACCACTGGGACGCAATTCCAATTCAAATATATAGTGGCAAGGAAATAATATATACTAAAACTAGTTTGATTTCTGAAGAATGGCGTCATGGCCATCTTCTTCCTTGGGCAACTTACGTGAAGCATGCTATCTCTCCCATTTCTCAACCATTTCACACGATGTAAAGATGAAAATCGTGTGTTTTTAAACAAGGAACACAGTGGTTCTTTTCAATTTCATTTTAATTAAGTGTAACAAAAGATATTACACCCTAACCAGATGAACCCTAAAATGTGCAAGAACTTAATGAAATCTCATACACATAAGATAAATAACAATTGATTAAGGGAAAATGATCTATAAACATCCAGAAACACAATGGTAACTTGAAAACATGTTTATGATGCATGATTCATTGATTTCGAAAGTTTAAGGCTTACCTCTACAAGAAGGAATCGATTTCAATGGTAGAGGTGTTACAGAAGTGAAACAGTGGTCCGGTTAGCTTCCTTGTGTAGCGAGCGATTTTGGGACGTGGTTCTTAAGCACTGTCGCTCTGGGGTTACTACAGGTCGATTCATTTTTTATCCTATTGAGCTGACTAAGGAAGGGAAATAGATGTCTCCAATTAACCCTGCTTGCATACTGAGTTTAAACAGCGGTCTGTTAGGTTACGGATGCTATATGGTGATGAGGGCACTTTCTTCTTACTTGGTTTAGAACGAAACACTGGGACTATGCATGGGGAATTTTGTTAGGATGCTAGGACCGATACTTTTCGATTGATGTATGAAGGTACGGGATTTGGGGTTTTGGATTAGTGTGCTCGCTAAGATTTTTTCTTTCAATCTTATGCCTACGTATTCCCGTTTACCAAAATAGGGAAATCAGAGCGATCGTAGTTCCTCCTATTCTATGGGAGGAAAAAGGTCGTTTTGGTGTCTTGTTCGAAGCCCAAGACGTGAAGCTGAAAATGTGATCTGTATCTTGTTCAAAGCCCAAGATGTGAAGCTGAAGGTGGTTTGTATCTTGTTCAAAGCCCAAGATATGAAGCTGAAGGGTCTATTTGTATCTTGTTTAAAGCCCAAGATGTGAAGCTAAAGGGTTTTGACTTTAGAGAGAATTTGTCATCTCTAAAGGGGGTCTGTTTGTCACAACTGTTGGGTGACAGATTATAAAGGAGAATTACTTTAACTGGGATATGTGAATCCAGCAATGCCATAATTTCCTTTATAGGGGACTTTTAACCTGAAGGAGAAGACTTTAACTCAGTGTAGAGCAATGCTATCTTTCCTTAGGAATTTCTCATGCTAAAAGAGGGACAGTGGCGTGGATGTAAATAATCCAGAGGCTTGCCGCTTACAGCAATTAAATGAAGGAGAAAAGGAGTTGTTGATGTTTGTATACTGTGAGCAAGGCACATATTTGATGTTAAAAGGTTGATTGACTCAACCGGGGTTTCCGTATACCAAGCCTAAGAGGAGGCTATTGGCCCAACAAGAGGGATTTTTTATGTGTCTCGTACGAAGCCCGAGAGAGAGGCTAAAAGGGTTGACTCAACAGGAAAATATTTTATACTCAACAAGAGAGTGTTTTTGTATCTCGTACGAAGCCCGAGATGGAGGCTAAAGGTTTGACTCAACAAGAGAGTGCTTTATACTCAACAAGAGAGTGATTTTGTATCTCGTACGAAGCCCGAGATGGAGGCTAAAGGAGGTTGTGACCCAACAAGAGGATCTTTTATACTCAACAAGAGAGTGATTTTATATCTCGTACGAAGCCTGAGATGGAGGCTAAAGGGTTTTGACTCAACAAGAGAGTCTTTGTATCTCGTACGAAGCCCGAGATAGAGGCTAAAAGGCGATTGACTCAACAAGAGAGTCTTTTATACTAAAAAAAAGAGTGTTTTTGTATCTCGTACGAAGCCCGAGATGGAGGCTAAAAGGGAGATTGGCTCAACAAGAGAGCCTTTTATACTCAACAAGAGAGTGTTTTGGTATCTCGTACAAAGCCCGAGATGGAGGCTAAAAGGTTTGACTCAACAAGAGAGTCTTTGTATCTCGTACGAAGCCCGAGATGGAGGCTAAAAGGTTTGACTTAACAAGAGAGTCTTTGTATCTCATACGAAGCCCGAGATGGAGGCTAAAAGGTTTGACTTAACAAGAGAGTCTTTTATACTCAACAAGAGAGTGTTTTTGTATCTCGTACGAAGCCCGAGATGGAGGCTAAAAGGAATGTTTCAGTTGAGTGACAGGTCCAGTATGTTGGTTAAAAGAGAAAATTAGTTCTTATAAAGAGACTGATTAAAGGTAAGGCTATGCTTTAGGATTTGATCAGAGGATCAGGGTCATTTCCTATTCTTTAAGGAAGCTGGAAATCCAAAGGGGATTTGAGACCGTCCAAGTCTACGGGTGTTTTTCCCTACTTGAGAATGCCTTCGAGACTCAAGGAGATTAGACTGTCCAAGTCTAGAGTTTTATCTTTTGTACTATGCTTTAAGAAACAGTAGTAGTACGTTCACGGTAGAAAGATCTAGACTCTTTGAAAGACTGTTCTATTAAGATGACTAATTTCTGTTCCTATACCTCTAGGAGGTCGTCGGGACAATTTGTACGAAGCCCAAGAGGAGGTTGGAAACTTTTAAGAAGCCGAGGGACAATTTGTACGAAGCCCAGAAGGAGGCTATCTTCCCGGGGGAAGAATCATTATACAAAGCCTAAGAGGAGGCTGTGAAAACTTCTAAGAAGCCGACAGGTCCTTGTACAACGCCCAAGAGGAGGCGGGGATGCTTCTAGGAAGCATGTGGGTCCTTGCACAAAGCCCAAGAGGAGGCTGATGAACAGTTCCAGAAGGGGTTTCACTTGGAACAATGTCCTTCTGTATATGAACTGTTCAAGGGGGAGATTTCTTAGATCTAGTTATCTAAAAAGTTCTTTACTGTTTAGGCTCTGTTGAAACAATCGAGGTTCTGTCTAGTTCTAGACGTATTTGCCGGGAAAACTCTAAATATCTATACTATTATTACACAGTTGATATGAGTTTTTGAAAGAATACTTACAGTGAAACAGCCCCATAGTACAGTTATATACATATGAAAGCGATAAATGAAAGCGCATAAACACTTACTCGGTTGTAGAGCTTCTATGCTGTTTGGTTAGTTGTTCAACAAAGAAAAATTGAAAACAACAGTATATTCAAAATCAAAGGACAAAGTGCTTTGAGAGAAAAATCGTTGGGGCTTACAGCTCAAGGAGAGGCCCATAAATGATTTTATTTTGAATTGGCGATCGCGCCGAGATTTTTCTTTTAACGCAGAGGGACTTATACAATATCTGAGGCCCAAAAAGGTTTTGGTTAAAAGGGGATTGGGTCTTACACTCTATAAGAGGCCTAAAGTTTATTTTTGTACAAAAGATGGGGCTTACAACTCAGGGAGAGGCCCAATGGGTTTTTTTTGTTTGAAAATTGGCGATCGCGCCGAGATTTTTAACGTATCGGGACTTATACAATAACTGAGGCCCAAAATATTTTTGTACAAAAAGGGTTGGGTCTTACACTCTATTAGAGGCCCAAATGATTTTAAAATGAAAAGAAATGGGACTTATAGCTCAAGGAGAAGCTCAATAGTCTTTTTTTGTTAAAAGACGACGATCGCGCCGAACTTTGAAAATGTACAAAGGGACTTATACAATGTGTGAGGCCCAAAACATTTTATTTACAAAAGGGGTGAGACTTACACTCTATTAGAGGCCCAAAAAAGTTTGAAAAAGATTTGTTAGGGTGAAAATCAAAGAAACCCCAATTTAATTTTTTAAAGGCATTTTTCAAAGAAAAATCAAGTAAAAAATGATAAAAATATCAAATAAAATCATTAATCATGTTATAAACAATGATTAAGGTTTATGAAAAAGTATTTTATCCACATGAATATTTAAAATCATTTTGGTTTTAAAAATCAAGAAAAAGAAATCATTTTAAAAGTATTTAAAACAATTTAAAACAATATTTTTAAATATATTAAAAATAATCTAAAAATAATATTTTTTGTGATTTTTTGTGGATTAAAATATTATGGAGTATGAATAAGAAGTGTGTAAACCAAAATTGGAAAATGATGATTTTTGCTATGTAAAAGAATTGGTTGAGTTTTGAAAATAAAATAAGAAAAAGAGGAAAGATGTCACAACATCATCTTCGACATCTCTTATGGGGCAAAAACCAGTACTGAAACTTTAGTTTTCAACACCTTTTTTATCAAACTTCAAACACTCATAACTCTCTCAATTTTTTACGAAATTAAAATCCGTAAGAACCTATCTTGACCAATTTTTCGCAAGGAATCCAATGGTACCACACATACACACTGAAACTCAACGTACAAAACACACGAACAGAAAAACCAGAACTGCACTTAATTGTCGACATCGTTTCTCGTAAAATTTCCAACACGCGTAACTCTCTCGATTTTTAACGGAATTAAAATCCTTAAGAACCTATCTTGACCGATTTTTCGCAAGGAATCCAATGATACCACACATACACACTGAAACTCAACGTACAAAACACATGATGCAAAAAACCAGAACTACACTTTTGTTTTCGACGTCGTTTCTCGTCAAATTTCCAACACGCGTAACTCTCTCAATTTTTAACGAAATTAAAATCCGTAAGGACCTATCTTAACCGATTTTTCGCAAGGAATCCAATGGTACCATACACACACACACACACACTGAAACTCAACATACAAAACACACGATGCAAAAAACCAGAACTGCTATTGAGTTTTCGACGTCGTTTCTCGTCAAATTTCTAACACGCATAACTCTCTCAATTTTTAACGAAATTAAAATCCGTAAGAACCTATCTTGACCGATTTTTCACAAGGAATCCAATGGTATTACTCATACACACTGAAACTCAACATACAAAGCACACGAATTGAAAAAACAGAACTGAACTGTTAATTTAAAACAACATAAACTCCACATATAAACATGTTAAAGTGCAAACAGTAGGAGGATCACAACATACACATTAAGGACTACATTTTTGCTTCAAGAATTGTTCAATATGATGCATGTATGTGGACATCAAAGGAAAGCATGATTCAAAGAAATCAAGTTGTGGTGCTTACCTCTTTTTTGGAGATTTTGTGCAACCTACCAAGTGCTTTGTTCCAGAAATGATTTAATGCTTTGGACACCCTCAAATGACCTCTTAGAAGCTTTTAGGATGGTTGGAATCAGCTAGAAACCTCTGGAGCAAGTTTGAGCACTTTCTTGCAAAATGGGCAAAAGTGGACAAAATGGCAACTCTCTCAAATGGTGTTCCAGATGGGGGGGGGGGGGGGACCATTTGGGACAATTAAAGGATGATATTTGGAGTGTGTTTGAGGTCTTATTTGGTTTGGAAAGTGACTGAATAAAGACATGGCTTGAAAAATGCAAAAAAAATCCAATTTTGAGGTTTTGAGAGGTGACTTTGTGATTTTGGTGTTATAGGTCACTTGTGAGGGTTTGGACAGCTTAGATATGACATATTGGATGTGTTTGGATCATGAGTTGTGATGGAAATGCTCTCTACCTCAAAAACTCAGAATTACCTTACTAAAGAAGGCATTTTGGAGTGAAAGAGAGAGTTTGAGGAAATCATCTGTTTGATGGCTTTGGTGTACTCAAACTGAGCACAAATGAGCTCTATTTATAGTAGAGTAAGTTTGTTTTGCAAGCAATAGTGAATGGTGGCTGCAGCAGAGGTTTGGCAAATATTGATCAATGAAAATCCAAGTCTCCTCTAGCCATTGATTAGAGGTTAGAGCACAGGCCTTTGGTTCCCTCGTTGTTGGATGAATCTTGACTGAATTCAGTTGGAGGAAGCTCAGTTCATGCCACCTCTAAGCATCCATTAAATGCTCCAAACCAAAATTGGAGTCTTGTCTCTCTTTTAGGGTTTTCTAGGTTTGGCATGCTATTTGTGGAATCTTGGACTTGGGAGACTCATGGATCAGATCATCCCCCTTGGATTTGATCCTTAGATGTGTCCAAAATGATGACAAGGCTTGAAAATTCGTTTGGCACAAGAAATGTGTAAATCTGTCCTGAAAAATTCAGCTGCAACAAGCCTTATTGTAAAATCCATAACTCCTTGCTCGAGTAGGATAAATGGACGTTCTAGGACTTTCTGGAAAACTGAGATGACGTACTTCAACTTTAATGTTCAAGGTTTGTGAAGATAAGACTTGTAAAGTTGTAAAAAATGACCTTGAACTTGTGTGATCAAACCTGTCCTAAAAGCTGTCATGAAAATTCTGTTTTATCAATGCCTTTTGCAGAGATCATAACTTTCTGCTCGAGAATGATAAATGGGATTTCTAGGACTTTCTGGAAAGGTGAGATGACATACTTCAACTTTGATGTTTGACCCTAAACCTGGTTCAACTTGGATCATGGAGAAAAACATCCTTGAAGTTGGGACATTCTTGCTGAAATTACAAGGCAGATTTTGGCTAAGTGTTGAAAAATGTCAATTTTAGGTTTTCAACCATTTTGATCCAACCATAACTCAAAATCCATGATGAATTAGAATGAGGTGTAGTTGACACTTTTAAAGTATGCCATGAGAGCTACAAATCCATCTTTGGATCAGCCAAAATGGTTGCTTGGATCTCAAGTTATGATCCTTGAAAGTTGGTACCCTAGCCACTTTATTTCATAACTTAGAAAAATTTCTAAGTTTTTATGGTTACCCCTTTTACAAGTTATCCCACTTTCTTTGATTTTTCTTGATGAATGATGATTCAAATCACACATTAACATCATTTTAGGGTCAAGGAACCATAATTGTGGAAAATCTCAAAAAGTCAAACTTTGACTTTTGTGAACAGTTGACTTTTTATCAGATGAATTTCAAACTGTGCGATCCTTTATGAAATCAAGTCCTTGACCTAAATCGAACTTGGTGGACATGTTCCATGGGTGTTATAGGGTGTATTGAATCATGTCTCAAGGTTTGGGAGCATGCCTGGGTCAAAAGTCAAAGATACAGTTGACTTTTTCCTCAAAACCCTAATTGTGGTCCAGATGAAAATGAAACTTGTTGATCAAGCTTGTTGGATCAATCCATTGTTGAAAATGGATCAATGTGGTTTATTGGATACCCCCAAATCATTTCTTGAGGTCTTGGCTCATGTTTTGTCCCAAAAGTCAACTTACAAGTGAATTAGGTCAAGAAACCCTAATTCCTGATTTCTGGTAAATGCATCCCCTGAGGCTAAATTGACTTGATGATTGGGTCCATGAGGTCCCTTTGAGTATCTTGGCTTATGCTTTGAAGCATTGGCTCATGTCCAGAGGAAAATTTCCACCTGGAGGCCCTGGTCGACCAAAACCCTAATTTGGTGACACTGGCAATCTTGAGGCTTAATCCACTTGGAATGTTGCAACCTTGAGCTTAATTATTGATGTGGGAGTCCTCTTGATCCTTTGTGGGTGTTTGAGAGGTTAGAAAAGTTGAAGATCATGTCATTCCTTGATTGACCTTTTGTCTAAGAACTCTGAGAGGGCTTGAAACCCTAATCTTTTGATTGTAGTGAAAGTTCACCCATCTTTGGGGAGACTAATGAGGTATGATGGTTCATCCATATTGTGATGATGATTTTCACAATGATGGGAAATCTTAGTGGTCAAAATTTGGGGTATGACAGATGCCCCTATTTAATCTTCTTGGACCCGAAGGTGTGAATGACGAAGGTATTCGGGCATTCGGGGTGCAAGAGGATTAAATATCGGAATACCCGAAATTTTGACGGTGGTTATGAATGGTGGTTTATACATTCATCTTCTTTTGTTAAGCCATGATGCTTAGAAAAGTTAAACTTCCCCTCGATCATGGTCTTCAGCCAAGGAGCTGGTCTCAGTTTTCTTTTGAAATAAACCTCCCCTCGATCCTGGTTTCCTACCAAGGAACTGGTCTTAGTTTCTTTTGTCAACTTCCCCTCGATACTGGTTTCCTACCAAGGAACTGGTCTTAGTTTCTGAAGTAAACTTCCCCTCGATCCTGGTTTCCTACTAAGGAACTAGTCTTAGTTTCTGAAGTAAACTTCCCCTCGATCCTGATTTCCTACCAAGGAACTGGTCTTAGTTTCTAAAGTAAAGTTCCCCTCGATCCTGGTTTCCTACCAAGGAACTAGTCTTAGTTTCTGAAGTAAACTTCCCCTCGATCCTGGTTTCCTACCAAGGAACTGGTCTCAGTTTCTTTTGTCAATAAACTTTCTTGACAAGGGACGCTATTTGTAGCGGCTTTCCTTCAAACTTCTCACCGAATTTTCCTGGGGAGATGCCATTTGAGTGGAAAAAGTTTTGATGTCAGACTTGCTGGGGAACCCATTCGTCTGAATTATAGAGGTACACAAACTTCTCTGTTTGGAGACGCCATTTGTCGACTCTACTGGGGAAAGCGAGTCTCTTGAGAGACTGTTTCTGTTTGGGGGTGTTACATCATACTTTTCCCGAGGTCTTCTCGAAGAAATGCCATACAATGTACCCCAATTTTGAGGGGCTTTCTCTGGGGATTTTCCTTAATCCGGGAAAGCGAATATATCATCTTCAATGGTGAAGAGTGATATTTGTTGAAAGTTTTCTTGTTTCTCAGAGGTTCAAGTTATCAAAGTGGTCAAGGACCATCTCTAATCCAGAGATAAACGGGAGAGAGATTACTTAGATGATTCAATTCCTGATGAGGAAAGATCTGACAACTCGATTGAGAGGACTTCTATCACTAGGGGACAAGACCGACTAGAGTGATAGTGATGTGATATGAATATGCATGTAAAATAATAATGTATGATGTATGTATGTTTATGCTGACACAACTGACACGACATACAGACTAGTAGATGAACACGACTGGATACTCGGCCACTGCAGGGGATGAAAAGTATCAATGGTTCAAAATAGCAATTCTGCCTTGCTTAGGAGAGATAGTCCCTGCGGGGAATATCGTTGGTCGGGCTTAGGAGATAAGAACTCTTCCGGTGATGTCGGACGGAACATTCACATCTGATATAGTTGATCCTTCATTCAGGCGTACTGGCTTAGAAGGAGTACTTTGATTATGCACTTTGAGGTTCGATTACTTTTGGAGAAGCGACCGATGTTCTTCTGATGTTCAACAGTCAAAAGAAATTGCCATCTTTATTTTAAAAGCAGAAAAAGATTGACAAGTAAATTCATTTTTGTTTTATTTTCAAGAATCGTTAATCATGTTAAAAACATCATTCTGTAAAGCTAAAACAAGTAAGAATTACAAACAAAAGCACAAAGGCTCAAATTTTATTAATAGGATGGTAATCAGCCAAACGTGTGATTCCAAAGAGTATATACAAAGTTAGAAAATGGTAATTTACATGAAAAGGGCTACGTTGAAACATAACGACCACTATCCTTCTACCAACTGTGAATTCCGGACATCCTGAGCTTCTGTCGAATATGACCTTGACTGGAGTTTTCCTGACGGATGATGTAACTGCTGTCGGGGGATTTGCCCTTTTGTTGAACGTAGTTACTTGCCATTATCCCTAATTTTTGCCTGGATTGTACTGTGATGTTTCCAACCCACCAGGATGATTTTTGATCATGTCTCTAATTTTTGCCTGGACTGCCCTTTTTCCTTAATCCGGGAAAGCGAAGATATCATCTTCAATGGCGAAGAGTGACGTCTGTTGAAGGTTCTCTAGTTTTTCAGAGGTTCAAATTATCAAAGTGGTCAAGGGCCAACTCTGATCCTGAAATAAACTGGAGGAGAGATATTTTTCGAACGCAACATTCCCTGACGAGGAAGGAACTTGACAACTCGATTGAGAAGACTGTTACCACTGCGGGACAAGACCGACTGGAGTGATAGTGATGCAATATGAATGTGAATGCAAATCAATAATGCATGATGTATGTATGTATATGCTGACAAAACTGACGTGACATACAAACTAACAGATGAACACGACTGGATACTCGGCCACAGTGGGGTATGTAGAAATATCGCTGGTTCAAGATAGCAATTCTGCCTTGCTTAGGAGAAACAGACCCTGTCGGGAGCGACGCTGGTCGGGCTTAGGAGATGAGAACTCGGCCGAAGATGTCAGATGGAGCCTTCGCATATGACATAACTGATCCTTTGTTCAGGCGCACTGGTTTAGAAGGAGTACTTCGATTCTGTACTTTGAGGCTCGAACACCTTTGGAGAAGTGATCAATGTTCTTTCGATGTTCAACCGTCAAAAGAAATTGCCATCTTTATTTTAAAAGCAGAAAAATTTTAACAAGTAAATTCATTTTTGTTTTATTTCAAGAATCGTTGATCATGTTAAAAACATCATTCTGTAAAGCTAAAACAAGTAAGAATTACAAACAAAAGCACAAAGGCTCAAATTTTATAGATAGGATGGAAATCAGCCAAACGCGTGATTCCAAAGAGTATGTACAAAGTTAGAAAATGATAATTTATAGGGAAAAGGGGCTACGTTGAAACATAACGACCGCTATCCTTCTACTAACTTTGAGTTCGGGGCATCCTGAGCTTCCGTCGAAGATGACCTTGACTGGAGTTTCCGATGGATGGTACGACTGCTGAGGAGTTGGACTGATCATACGTAGTTACTTTCCATTATCCCTAATTTTTGCCTAGATTGTACTTTGAGATTTCCAATCCACCGGGATGATTTTTGATCATGTCTCTAATTTTTGCCTGGATCGCCCTTTCGGGTTTTTAATCCACCGAGACGTTTTTTTTTTAGTTTAGGCGAAGTATTTCTTGACTACATCAAAATTCGTGGGGTAGGCAAATTCCTCTCCATCCATGGTTACAAGTCTCAAGGCGCCGCCTGAGAAAGCTTTCTTGACCATATAGGGGCCGTCATAATTCGGAGTCCACTTTCCCCGAGAATCAGTGAGGAATGATTGTATCTTTTTTAGCACAAGGTCTCCTTTCCTGAAGATGCGAGGTCGGACCTTTTTGTCAAACACCTTCTTCATTCTTTGCTAATACAACTGACCGTGGCATAGTGCCGTCATTCGCTTTTCTTCAATCAGATTGAGTTCATCGTGTCGACTTTGACACCATTCAGCTTCTGTAAGCTTAGCTTCCATCAATATCTGGGGAACACTGCCTCCATGCCATATACTAGAGAGAAAGGGGTTGCCCCTGTTGAGGTACGGACTGATGTGCGATAATCGTGAAGAGCAAAGGGTAGCATCTCGTGCCAATCTTTGTAAGTTACAACCATCTTTTGAACGATCCTTTTGATGTTCTTGTTAGTCGCTTCTACCGCTCCGTTCATCTTGGGTCGGTAGGGAGATGAGTTATGGTGTTCGATCTTGAATTCAGCGCACAACTCCTTCATCATCTTATTGTTCAAGTTAGATCCATTATCAGTATTGATCTGGCTCGGAACACCTTAACGACAGATGATATTGTTTTCGATAAAGCGGACCACCATCTGTCGGGTTACATTAGCGTATGACGCTGCTTCGACCGACTTGGTGAAGTAATCAATGGCTACCAGGATGAACCGATGTCCGTTTGAAGCCTTGTGCTCAATCATTCCGAATATGTCGATTCCCCATATGGAAAAAGGCCATGGGGAAGAAATAACTTTGAGATGCGATGGCGGTACATTAATTTTGTCGGAGTATATCTGACACTTGTGACACCTCCTCATGTACTTGTAGCAGTCGGATTCCATGGTCAACCAGTAGTACCCTGCTCTTAGAATTTTTCTTGCCATTGTATGCCCGTTGGCATGAGTGCCAAAGGACCCTTCATGAATTTCTTTTATCAGCATGTCTGCTTCTGGTCTGTCTACACATCGGAGCAAGACCATGTCGAAATTCCTCTTATAGAGTGTGTCACCGCTCAGGAAGAAACTGCCATCCAGCCTTCTGAGGGTCTTTCTGTCCTTCCTTAGTGCCCCAGGTGGGTACTCTTGTTTCTGAAGGAAGCATTTGATATCGTGATACCAAGGTTTGTCGTCTATGATTACTTTAATCGTGAAGATATAAGCGGGCCGTTCAAGGTGCATTATGTCGATCTTAGGTAGGTCGTTCCATTGACCTACACTAATCATAGAAGAGAGAGTAGCTAATGTATCAGCCATGTGATTCTCCTCACGAGGGATATGATGAAACTCGACTCTGTTGAAGAAGGGTAACAACCTTCTCGCGTAATCTTTGTATGGAATCAATCTTGATTGGTATGTGTTCCAATCTCCTTTGATCTGATTGATAACCAGGGTTGACTCGCCATATACGTCCAAGTTCTTGATCCTTAAGTCGATCGCTTCTTCGAGACCTATAATACAAGCTTCGTATTCGGCCTCGTTGTTTGTACACTTGAACGTAAGTCTGGCGGTGAAAGGAATGTGGGTACCCTGAGGGGTAACAATGATTGCCTCAATTCCATTTCCGTAATGATTAACTGCTCCGTCAAAGACAAGTCCCCATTGGGAACCTGGTTCTGGATCTTCACTTGGTAGCGGTTCATCGTGATCTTTCATTTTCAAGTACATGACATCTTCGTCTAGGAAGTCAAACCCGATCGATTCTTGATTGTCAATCGGTTGATGAGCCAAATGATCGGCTAAAATACTCCCTTTAACGGCTTTTTGAGCATGGTACTCTATGTCATATTCTAACAACAACATCTGCCAACGGGCAATCCTTCCCGTGAGAGCAGGTTTTTCAAATACATACTTGATTGGATCCATTTCGGAGATTAACCAAGTGGTGTGACGAATCATGTACTGGCGAAGATGTTTGGATGCCCAAGCCAAAGCGCAACAAGTTTTCTCAAGCACAGTGTACCGAGTCTCGCAGTCGGTGAACTTCTTGCTCAGATAGTAAATAACAGACTCTTTCCTTTTTGTTTCGTCTTGTTGGCCAAGTACACAGCCCATAGAGTCTTCCAAGACTGTTAAGTAGATGATCCGTGATCTTCCTTCCACTGGAGGTGATAGAATCGGCGGATTCAATAGGTAGTCCTTAATACTGTCGAAGACGGTTTGACAGTCTTCTGTCCAAACGCAGTCCTGGTTCTTTTTGAGTAATTTGAAAATCGGCGCACATGTCGCGGTCATGAGGAATATGAATATGGAAATGTAGTTCAAACGTCCCAGGAATCCCCAGACTTGTTTTTCAGTTTTCGGAGAAGGCATTTCTTGAATGGCCTTGACCTTGTCAGGATCAACCTCAATTCCTTTCTGGCTGACGATGAACCCTAGAAGTTTCCCTGAACGGACACCGAAGGTGCACTTGTTGGGATTCAAGCGGAGTTTGTACTTTCTCAACCGCTCGAATAGTTTTGACAGGTGGGTCACATGCTCCTCTTCTGTCTTAGATTTTGCAATCATATCATTGGCACATACCTCGATTTCTTTGTGTATCATGTCATGAAACAGAGTAGTCATGGCCCTTTGATAGGTTGCCCCGACGTTATTTAAACCGAACGACATTACCTTGTAACAAAAGGTACCCCATGGGGTAATGAACGAAGTTTTCTCCATGTCTTTCGGCGCCATTTTGATTTGGTTATAGCCCGAGAATCCTTCCATGAAGGAGAAAACTTTGAACTTTGCTGTACTGTCTACCAGCATGTCAATGTGTGGTAAAGGAAAGTCGTCCTTTGGACTATCCTTGTTTAGATCTCTGTAATCGACACACATTCTGACCTTTCCGTCCTTTTTGGGAACAGGTACGATGTTGGCTAACCATTGAGGATATTCTGATGTGGCGAGGAAACCCGCGTCAATCTGCTTTCGTACCTCCTCTTTGATTTTGATGGCCATGTCCTGGTGAGTCCGTCTCAACCTCTGTTTTACTGGAGGACATTCCGATCTTAACGGTAAGTGATGTTCCACAATGCTGGTATCCAACCCTGGCATATCTTGATAGGACCAAGCGAATACATCGGGGAATTCTTTGAAAAGCTTTATCAAACCCTCTCTGGCAGCTGGGCTGAGCAGTGCCCCAATCCTGACTTCTTTTCTCTCTTCTTCCGAACCTAAGTTTACCGTTCCCAACGGTTCTTTGTGAGGTTCAATGAACCTTTCCTCTTGTCTGAGTAATCAGGAGATCTCTTCTGGAATTTCGTTGTCAGCTTCTTCTTCAGCCCCAAATACCGGGAACTCAAAGTCGGGAGAAGGCATCGGATCGTATGTTTCAACGGGGTTTAAAACAAGCAGTCTGCAAGACGTGATGATTCGTTGTAGAAGAGATAAAGAGAATGCAAGAGTGTGTGAAGTGTATTTTTTGAAAAATGCTTGTTTCTATTTTGTTTTGTTTTTTAGGATTACTATTTTCTAAAAAGCAAAAAGAGAAAGCAGTAATAAATGCGGAAATTACAGAACGACGTTATTTTATTTATGAACAAGTCGATTCTTGAAACTACAACCCTATAAAACAAAACTCTGTCGCTTTGGACGAAGCGAAGAGAGACAATTTACAGAAAGCGAGCCCTATCAAAACATCTGTTTCACTTGGGCAGGGTGAAAGGTTAAAGATGGAAATTACTTTGACTTAAGAACGATCTTCGGAACATCGACAGCAACCCATTGGCGGCGAACTCCTCGGTGAATTATAAAGTCTGGTACCTTCCTCGATTTGTCTTCAGAAATAACGCTGATTTCTGGTGGAGCAGGATCATTGGAATCTGTCTCCCATGCAGAGTTGTCGTAGGAGGATTCCTCTGTTGTATTTTGCATAGTATTTGTACTCTCAGGTAGATCTCCCCATCCAGTTGGCTGGATGTCTTCGAGCCTGATACGAGAGCTTTCGGGAGCAGTGTACTTGACCAAGAAGTCGAACCTTCCACTTGGTTGTCCCAGGGTGTCCCACACTTCTTTGGAACTGGAGGAGTCATCTCTCTCGATGACGTTGACCTCGGGAAAACCATAGTTAATGAATTCTAGTCCTGCAAACGTTGCGAATTCATCGTCGTGCTGGATATTCTCAAGATAACCTGGGTGTTGATCCCGTGACATGGTGGGGACACAGGTATTCTGTTTAATAATGCTCAGCTGATTTTCATTGTTCGGCTAATTTCGTTGCCCCAAGTCTCCTGGATACGGCTGCCAGGTAGGCAAACCATCCATTGGGCCATAATAGTCGTGGTCAAAGTTGTCTTTCATCAGAGTGTCCTCCTCTAATGAGTTTGGTGGAGCTCGGCATCCTTCCGGATCACAATCTCCATATATCATTTCGACGTTTGACCTGGGTATAAACCTTAGACTCTGTGTAGGAAAGAAAAAGGGAATTTGCGTTTCGTACTGAGACATATAACCATCCTCACTGAGATAGGATTCCCATTCTTCCTTCATATTGGAAGAATCATCTTTATTAATGGTATGCACTTCTTGAGGCACTGGGTGAAGGAAACCTCCACTGTGGAAGAAGTCCTGAATGGGATGAAGACTTTCATTGCTGGTAGTAGCTGTCTGGGTACAGGTTGCAGAAAAACTAAGACCTTTCTTTGTTTTATTATCAGTAGGGATGACAATCCGTCCCCATCCTTTTGTATTGGCACCCTCGACTGCTTTGATAGCATCCTTGTATGAGAAAATAGAAATTCCCTCTTTGGATTGATTGTCCTTGCTCATCAACAGTGCTTGGAACTGAGTTCCAATAACCTCCTCAGGTTCTACACCAGTAGATGATGATAAGTTACTCACGAGCAAGGCTTGTTCTCCACAGACCGTGACGAGCTGGTTGTTCTGGACGAACTTTAACTTTTGGTGGAGGGTCGAAGTGACCGCCCCATCCTGATGTATCCAAGGTCATCCTAATAAACAACTGTACGTTGCCCGGATGTCCATGACTAGGAAAGTGACTTGGAAAGTGTGAGGACCAATAGTTATGGGAAGGTCGACTTCGCCGATAACTGCTTTCCTGGACCTGTCAAATGCTTTGACGACGACCTCGCTGGTTCTCATCGGAGGCCCTTTGAAGGATAATTGCATCAAAGTGGACTTCGGCATAACATTCAGGGCTGACCCTGTGTCTATCAGTACACTGGCTAAAGCATTATCTTGGCAGTTGACTGTATCGTTGAGCGCCATGTTGTGGCTTTTGCCCCCTATGGCAAATCCTCATCACTGAATCCTAAGTTGTTGCAGGAAGTGATGTTAGAGATGATACTATCGAATAGTCGTATTGAAACATCCTGTTCCATAAAGGCTTGCTCTAAGACCTTTTGTAGAGCCTCCCTGTGCGCTTCTGAAATGAGTAAAAGTGATAATACCGAGATCTTTGAAGGAGTTTGTAACAGCTGATCAACAATGTTATATTCACTCCTTTGGATGAGCTTTAGCATCTCATCACTATTTTTTGAAAGGTCGGGATTACTGGATTGACCGACTGGTGGATTGGGAACTTCTGTCTGAGGTTCCTTTTCTTCGCTGGGTTCTCTAACTCCTCTGTTGAAGATTCTACCACTCCGTGTTACTCGATCGATGTCTGCAATATTCACGACGGAGGGTAACGAAATTTCTTTTCCGTTCTCAATTGTTGTTGCACCGTATTTGTAAGGGATAACCATAGTTGATTCATACGGTAATGGTCCCGGTAGATAGATGACTATGGGAGCCTTCTGATTTTTACGACAATCGTAAGCAATTTCGATCCGTTCCTGGTTGGGAACTCTCGATTTGTCGAGTAGAGGGATGATGGTACAAACATTCCTAGCCCTCTGATGATCAGAGATTACGACAACGTCCTCAATTTGATCAGCGAGGTAGTCTGGCGCCTAGTTGATTGGTCCGGAACCCGGATATGGACGAATCTCTCTACTATCCACTTGACCTTGAAGAGCTGCTCGCACAAGGTAACATCCTTGGTTACTTTCCGAACAGACTCTACAACGTTCATAGTTGTGTGGCGGCACCTAGCCACGCCCGCTTTGAATACAATGTAACCTCACTAGGTCAGTTTCCACAGATCGGACATCCTGACTTTGATGCCGAGTGGGGTTCCCGTTGGTAATACTAATTTGTTGGGTGTCTTCATCCATATAGATTGGAAGCCACCAGTGGTTCAACAAGTGCTAAAGTGTTTCCTGGACAAGGGCACAACCTTGATTGTTTTCGCAACCCGCCTTACAGCTCTGATAATCATGTGATACCAGAAACCCGAGCCGGACCTGTTTAGCATGTAACTCCACCAGGCTGGTATTCATCAAGGGAATGTCGAAGATTTGAATCATGTTGATCTGATAGGGATTCTTATCATGGTAGTCCTGGATCCACCCAAGATTCATCTGACTCTGGAGGGCCTCTTGTACAAAAGAGCATCCCTGTTTGTTTACCGAGCAAGTCAGACAGGAACTGTAATCGTGCCGCGGCAGATTATGATACTGGCTTTGCCTGGAATGCATCGCCACCAAGTTGACATTCATTGCACGGATGTCGTGGTTCTGAATGACGTTAGAATTCGTACAGACCATGTTAACTCTGCGAACTCGGTGCTCTTGGATCCATCTGAGATCCATCTATTCCTGTAGAGATGATTGCACCACAGAACATCCTTGATCGTTTTTAGAGCAGATATCACACTGGTGATAATTATGAGGTGGCACATGGCCATATCCACTCTGTCTACAATGCATCTTGACCAAATTGGTCCTTAACAATAGTACATCATGAATTTGATAGATGTTGTTAGTCTCCCCCTCTATCAAATTGACTGTAGCTTTCTCGTGTTGAGGCAGCGGGTTCGTGAGAACATTAGGATTCGTATCTTTGAAAGATAAGACCCCGCTCCTAACAAGATTTTGCACGTCGGATTTGAAACTGAGACAGTTCTCTATGTTATGCCCTGGTCCTTCTTGATGGTAAGGGCAAGTCTGATCCACCTTAAACCAAAAAGGTAGATTTTCCGATACTGTAAGAGGGGACTTAGTCTGGACAAGCCCCTTATCCAGTAGTAACATAAATAGTTCTGCGTACGATACGGGTATAGGATCAAATCCTGGTGGCCGCGTTGTACGGTTGTTATTGTATGGAGGACGAGCCTGCTGAAGAGGCTGTTGTGTCCTTTGCTGATTAGGTTGGCTCTGCGCAACCTGAGGTTGATACATAGAAATAGGCGCAGGATTGATAACAGGAGTCACAACTGCTACTGGTTGATAACGCCACCTTTGCTTTTCGAGAGAGATATTCCCAATATCTTGCTCTTTTTTCTTAGGGAGAGCACTACCATATCGTTTTGCACTACTTGATGATCCAACGTCTTTAACTAGACGTCCTTCTCGGACGGCTTCCTCAAGACGAACTCCCATGCCGACCATTTCGGTGAAGTCACTGGGTGCACTGGCAACCATTCTGTCGTAGTAAAATGAGCTCAAGGTCTTTAAGAATATCTTTCTCATCTCTTTTTCCTCAAGAGGTGGACAAATTTGAGCGGTAATTTCACGCCATCTCTGAGCGTATTCCTTGCCCTTTTGTGACATTGATTGGAGTTGATCTCTGTCTGGTGCCATGTCCAGATTGTATTTATATTGTTGGACGAAGGCAGTGCCAAGATCTCTGAAAGTGCTAATCGTAGTGTGGTTTAACCCATGTACCATTTTAGTGCGGCATCGGTTAAACTATCCTAAAAGTAGTGAATCAGTAGGTCCTGATTTTCTGTCTGAGCTGACATTCGCCGAGCGTACATCACCAAGTGACTCTGAGGGCAAGAGTTACCCTTGTACTTTTCAAAGTCGGGCACTTGAAACTTGTGCGGGACTTTCACATTGGGGACCAAGCAGAGGTCCGCGGCGTCCTTCCCAAATAAATCCTGACCGCGAAGGGCTTGCAGTTCCTTCTGTATTTCCAGGAACTGTTCCTGGAACTCATTAATTCTTTCGAACATGCTTTCATTTCCACCAAAAGGTATCTGTGGAATCTGTCCTTCCGGGAGAGTGTGTACCACGTGTGGTGGTACAATCATTATGGTCGAGACTCTCGGTGCCTCCCAAAGTTTGTAACCTTCAGGAGTTGTTGTCATGCCCCTGGCATCTTCGCTTTCCCAAAGTTTGTAACCATCAGGCCCAGCGGTTCCTGCTGTGGTTCCCTGATCCTCATTGATCAACGGGATATATCCTTCCGGGATATAGTTGAGTGGCATGCCCCAGGGACGACCTTTCGGCATTTTGTACCTAGGATCGGACTTCTCCACTATGGGCGTTGAGGTGATATCCGAGATCACAGTCCTTTGTTGCTGCATTTGAGCCTCTGCTAGAGCTTGCATGTCGTTATGAAGCTTTCTCAGACCCTCTTTCAGAGTGTCGATCTCTTCTCTCAACTCTCTGTTCTCTTCCTCTAGATCATCCATATTTTTCTGACGATTGGCCCGAGTATTGTACGAATGAGACAGTCTGACTCTAGAACCGAGACACAAATGTGAGATTCGTAGGTGAGAAGAATACGTGACGTGAGAATGAAGAATGCAATGATTATATTAATTGTTTTTGTTTAATCAAAATAAACTTTGACAATTAGATTGCAAATATCAAACAGTGGGGAAACCCCCGTTTTATTGAATTCAAAGGATTGCGAAAATAGAAATACAGTAGATTACAAGGTGCGGAAACAGAAACCTAAGCTAATGGGTCCCGAGTCCTCTCTGAGGAGAACCCGGGTGCTGATTCTGGTACTTTCCTTTTCTTGGACCGGGGCTCTAGGGCCGTTGTCGGGTCGTCATTCCTTTGCCAAGTGAAAGGAGCGAGCAAATTCCTTTGGTCATCCTGATTTTCTACAGCATGTTGCTCCAAAATCTCAATCAGAGCATCCTTTTCTTTTAGCAGTTGCTGTATTTTGATACACTCTACATTGAGGGTGCGGTACTTGTTCTTCCAAGACCTCCTCTCCTGTTGAACTTTGTTGAGAGTAACCTGAAGTTTTTCCGTTTCAGTTATGAAGTACATGACAGATTCCCTCGGCGGAAGAACTCCGTGACGAGGATAAGGTATCTTTAGCTTGAGAGCTCAAATTTATACCCAATGGAGATAAGGCTCCACCGAGACACAGTCCGGTTTTCCTAGAGACTCCCGTCCTTTCTTATGAACATGTTTCTAAGCGTGCACTATTTCCGTCTTCAGTGCCCTGTCACTTTCTCCTTCCTTAAAGAAAAGACCTTCCAGATGAGCATTATGCGGGATATGCCTCATCGAGTATCCAAATTGACGACGAACTAACACCGGATGGTAGTTGATTCCTTCCTTAGTTCCTATAAGGGGTACATTGGGGAAATTTCCACAACGGTCAATGATCCTGATCCCGTCATAAATCCTATTGCACAAATCTATGCCAGAGTTGGCGAGGGACATGATTTTCTGCGACCAACGTAAGGCATTCCTATGATCCCAAAAATCAGCAGACTTGGGTAAATGGGAGATAAACCATTTATATAGCAGGGGCACATAGCACGTGATCATTCCTCTGCTGTACAAATTCCCTAAATGTACAGAATGATACGCATCCACGAGCAAAGTTGGCACAGGGTTTCCAATGAGAAAAACCTTAATGGCGTTGATATCGACAAAGTTATCAATGTTGGGAAACAGAAATAACCCGTAGGTGAGTAAGACAAAGATGCTTTCAAAAGCAGTCATGCTCCCTATACTAGCTAAGTACAGAGCCTTCATTGTTAGGAACTGGACTGGTAAACCCGGGAGCCCTCCCTTAGTGGTCATGTGAGTCTTGACTTCCGACTCATCCAAATAAATTGCTCTTGCAATGGTCTGATCCTTTGGAATTTCTTCCAGTCCAGAAAATGGAGCTTGATCAGTAATGTGTAAATTGGTCAGGTGAGAGTACTCCTCCAGCGTTGGTGCTAGCTGGTAATTCAGGAATGTGAAATAGTGATAGACCGGATCGTAAAACTGAATGAGTGCCTCCATGATTCCTTGAATCACATGGACTCTTAACAGAGGTAGCAGACCTCCGTATTTGGCTCTGAAAGCTTCAGGGTTAGTGATCATCCTTGCTAATCCTCTAAAATCCTCTAACTTTAGAACCCTGAAGGTGTACTTATGAGTTCTTCTTCTACCGAAATCCATGAGCGCAATCTTTTTCTCTGACATTTGCAATCATTGTCTTAGTTTAATTTTTAAAAAAAGAGACTAGAAGAGAAGTTTTTCTTCGCTTTAGTGTTTTTTAGATGAATGCATGAATGCAGCATACAAAAACATAGAAAAAACATGGGGTCAAAGGGTTGCTGTCATGGAGTCAAGGCTCTACCCATCCCAAAGGTTTATACTAGTGATTTTTGTATCTGTCTCTCAAAATCATCAGTTCTTGTCGAGAGAACACCAGCGGGCCGGGAACCGTGCTAGGTGATGTTTTTCGAAGAACCATCAGAAGAGGGTAGTATCGCGTGACAACCATTTCCAATAGTTTCCTCACTACTAAAAGAGGTTTTTCCTAGGTGTATACTCAATCTTTCCACATGCGGCATCACACGCATTCCCATTAGCAGAAAAATAAACACATATATCAATTAGGAAAAACAGTATATATATTTGTCCTAAAGTCCTAGACTTTCTAAGAGCTATAAACCCTATGTTCATGACAGAAAATGGCTCCCCGGCGGAGTCGCCATCCTGTTCTACCTTCCCAAATTTAAAGGTTTTGACCTAAGATCCTTGTGGAGTCAACAAAACGTCCTATCCCAGTGAAATTTCCAGAAAAGAAAGAAAGAAAAGAAAGGCCCCACGGTGGGCGCCACTTTTCTGTAGCGAGCAATTTTTGGGCGTGGTTCTTAAGCACTGTCGCTCTGGGGTACTACAGGTCGATTCATTTTTTATCCTATTAAGCTGACTAAGGAAGGGAAATAGATGTCTCCAATTAACCCTGCTTTCATACTGAATTTGAACAGCGGTCTGTTAGGTTACGGATGCTATATGGTAATGGGGCCTCTTTCTTCTTACTTTGTTCAGAGTGAAATATTGGGACTGTTCATGGGGAATTTTGTTAGGATACTGCGCCAGATTGGGTGAAGGTAGGGGACTTTAGGTTTTTGATTAGTGTGCTCGCTAAGATTTTCTTTCAATCTTATGCCTACGTATTGCCGTTTACCGAAACAGGGAAATCAGAGCGATCGTAGTTTCTCCTATTCTATGGGAGGAAATGGTGTTTTGGTGTCTTGTTCAAAGCCCAAGACGTGAAGCTAAAAGGTTTGTATCTTGTTCAAATCCAAAGACGTGAAGCTAAAAGGGTTTATTTGTATCTTGTTCGAAGCCCAAGATGTGAAGCTAAAAGGGTGTTTGACTTTAGAGAGAATTTGTCATCTCTAAAAGGGGGTATCTGTTTGTTTGTCACAACTGTTGGGTGACTGGTTATAAAGGAGAATTACTTTAACCGGGATATGTGAATCCGACAATGCCATAATTTCCTTTATAGGGGATTTCCAACCTGAAGGAGAATACTTTAACTCAGTGTAGAGCAATGCTATCTTTCCTTAGGAATTTCTCATGCTAAAAGAGGGACAGTGGCGTGGATGTAAATAATCCAGAGGCTTTCCGCTTACAGCAATTAGATGGGGGAAAAGGAGTTGTTGATGCTTGTATTCTGTGAACGAGGCACAATTTGATGCTAAAAGGTTGATTGACTCAACCGGAGTTTTCCTTATACAAAACCTAAAAGGAGGCTATTGGGCCCAACAAGAGGGTGTTTTTTGTGTGTCCCGTACGAAGCCCGAGATAGAGGCTAAAAGGGTTGACTCAACAAGAGAGTGCTTTTATATGTGTCTTGTACGAAGCCCAAGACGGAGGCTAAAGGGAAGATTGACTCAACAAGAGAGTCCTTTATACTCAACAAGAGAGTGATTTTGTATCTCGTACAAAGCCCGAGATAGAGGCTAAAAGTTGTTTGACTCAACAAGAGAGTCTTTTATACTCAACAAGAGAGTGTTTTTGTATCTCGTACAAAGCCCGAGATGGAGGCTAAAAGTGGTGACTCAACCAGAGAGTCTTTTATACTCAACAAGAGAGTGTTTTTGTATCTCGTACAAAGCCCGAGATGGAGGCTAAAGGAATTGCTGTTTCAGTTGAGTGACAGGTCCAGTATGTTGGTTAAAAGAGAAAATCAGTTCTTATAAAGAGACTGATTAAAGGTAAGGCTATGCTTTGGGACTTGATTAGAGGATGAAGGTTATTTCCTATTCTTTAAGGAAATGGGAAATCCAAAGGGTATTCGAGACTGTCCAAGTCTACGGGTGTTTTTCCCTACTTGAGAATGCCTTCGAGACTCAAGAAGATTAGACTATCCAAGTCGACAGTTTTATCTTTTGTACTATGCTTAAAGAAACAGTAGTAGTACGTTCACGGTAGAAAGATCTAGACTCTTTGAAAGATTGTTTTATTAAGATGACTAATTTCTGTTCCTATACCTCTAGGAGGTCGTTGGGAGAATTTGTACGAAGCCCAAGAGGAGGCTGGAAACTTTTAAGAAGCCGAGGGACAATTTGTACGTAGCCCAAGAGGAGGCTCTATTCCCGAAGGAAGAATCCTTATACGAAGCCTAAGAGGAGGCTGTGAATACTTCTAAGAAGCCGACGGGTCCTTGTACAACGCCCAAGAGGAGGCGTGGATGCTTTTAGGAAGCCTGTGGGTCCCCAAACCCCGAGAAGTTCAAGACAGGCTATTCACGAGGAATAGATCTAGCCAGGAAAATTCGAGAATTTGGAAGAAACTCAAGAGATGCCATTCACGGAGAAAATATCATCGCTGGGGAGTAGAGTATCTTTAACAATTAAGGGTGACAGCCGAAGAGAAGACTGTATCAGGTGCTCTTATAGGGGATCTAGTTTAGTATATTTAAGAATGATCAATAGGGCTTAGTGCTAGGCATAGTTGTCGGGGAAACTCTAAATATCTATACTAGTATTACACAGTTGATATGAGTTTATGAAAGAAGACTTACAGTGAAACAGCCCCACAATACAGTTATATGTATATGAAAGCGGGTAAAGAAAGCATATAAACACTTACTCGGTTGTAGAGCTTCCATGTTGTTGGGTTAGTTGTTCAACAAAGAAAGATTGAAAACAACAGTATATTTCAAAATCCAAGGAGAAAGTATTTTGAAAAGAATGTTGGGGCTTACAACTCAAGGAGAGGCCCAGGGTTTTTATCAGTGATCGCACTGTCGTTTTGTACAGAGGGACTTATACAAGTGACTGAGGCCCAAGAAAGGTTTTCTGTACAAGGGGATGGGTCTTACACTCTCTCAAGAGGTCCAAGTGTTTAAAGAAAAAGAATGGGGCCTATAACACGAGGGTAGGCCCAGATGATTTGTTTTTGAATTGGCGATCGCGCCGAGGTTTTCTTTTAACGCAGAGGGACTTATACAATGTCTGAGGCCCAAAATTGTTTTGGTTAAAAGGGGATTAGGTCTTACACTCTATTAGAGGCCCAAAGATTTATTATACAAGTGGTGGGGCTTACAGCTCAAGGAGAGGCCCAAGGTCATTTGTTTGAAAATGGCGATCGCGCCGAGATTTTTGAAAACGCGGTGGGTCTTATACAATAAGTGAGGCCCAAAAGTTTTGTTTTCAAAGGGGGTTGGGTCTTACACTCTAATAGAGGCCCATGAGTGTTTGAAAATGTTTTGTGAGGGTGAAGATCAAAGAAACCCTAATTTGTTATTCTTTAAAAGTAAATATTTAAAGAAAATCAAATAAAATACCAAATAAGTTTGAATAAACCATATTTGATTTTTTTTAAGGTTTGAAAAATGAGGGATTAATCACAAGGGATATTAAAACTCACTTGGTTTTGATTTTCAAAGTAAATATTCACTTTTAAAATGTTTAAAAAACATTAAAAAGGAATTTATTCACAAAAATACTAATTATATTAAATAAATAATATAAACTTAATTTTTTTGTGGAATAAAATATTTCAATATTTTTGTGATTTTTTTCAAAAAGAACCAATAAAAAATAATTAAAATTGAAAGAGTTATTAATTTTCCAATTAACTAATAAAACATGAAAATATTGGAAAAAATAGCAAAAATGTGAGAAAACACAAAATGGCATGGGTGGGGTTTGAACCCACGACCTCAAGGTTATAGGGCGCGCGCCTTACCACTGGGGTGGTGATACATCCGTTGCTTGAAGTGAAACCACAAATATACAAGGCTTGCCTTGTTTTTGGCCTGGCCCAAGGCAAGGCAAGGCAAGTTTTGGGTCAGAAACGTGAAGGTCATAACTTTCTCATTTCTCCATGGTTTGAGACAAAATTTATATGCATCTGGCCTAGAATTTCACAAGGAATCTAATGGTGGTGGTATTTTTTTTTCAGTTCATACTCCCTCCTCAAAATCCGATAGTAGTTTTGAAAAATGCCTATAATTGCATTTTCTATGCTACACTTTGATACAAGCATGAATTACATGATGAATTGGTTCAAACACAACATATATAACATGTATGAGGTGTGTATAATCAGTGGACTTCAAAGCAATGCATATTTTGGAAAGTTCAAGTCATGATGCTTACCTCTTTTTGAGCTTTTGGAGTTTTCTGTGCAATCTGCCAAACTTCTTGTTCCAGAAATGGTTTGATGCTTTGGACACTCTCAAATGATCCCTTGGAAGCTTTTAGGATGATTGGAATCAGCTGGAACCTGCAAAAACACAAACTGGCCCTTTCTTGCAAAAGAGGTTAAAATGACCAAAATAACAACTCTCTCAAATGGTGTTCCAGATGGTGGGAGCCATTTGGGACAGTTCAAGGATGATATTTGGAGTGTGTTTGAGGTTTTATCTGGTTTGGAAAGTGACTGATTCAAGACATGGCTTGAAAAATGCAAAAAAGCCTATTTTGAGGTTTTGAGAGGTGACTTTGTGATTTTGGTGTTACACGTCACTTGTGATAGTTTGGATCACCTACATATGATGTATGTGAGGTGTCAGGATCATGAGTTGTGATAGAAATGCTCTCTAACTCAAAAACTCAGAGTTACCTTGATAAAGAAGGTATTTTTGCCTAAAGAAAAGGATTTTGAGGAAATCATCTGTTTGATGGCTTTGGTGTACTCAAACTGAACACAAATGAGCTCTATTTATAGTAGAGCAAGTTTGTTTTAGGATCAATAGTGAATGGCAACTGCAGCAGAGGTTTAGCCAATGGTTGCACTTTGGAATCCAAGTCTCCTCTAGCCATTGACTAGAGGTTAGGCCACAGGGCTGTGGTTCCCTTGGTCTTGGATAAGTCTTGACTGAATTCAGTTGGAAATGGGTCAGTCCATGCCACCTTGGTGTATGCATTGAATGCTCCAATCCAAAATTGGAGTCTTGTCCCTCTTTTAGGCAATTCTAGGTTTGGCATGTTACTTCTTGTTCCAAGGACTTTGGAGGCTTGACTCAGTGTTTGTCCCCTTTATATTTGATCCTCAGATATGTCCAAAGTGATGACAAGGCTTGGAATTATCTGATTTTTCCAAATAGAGCAAAAATGCAAAATTTTGCCTAGCCTTGGCAGTTTTCAGCAAGGCATATTGCCATTGTCATATCTCATGGCTCAAGTGGAATTTGGTGATGTTCTTGGCCATTTTGGAAAGCCCTCATATGATACAACAACTGTTTGATCATATTTGGTTTTGATACCTTTTGGATCCAAGTGAAAAATCCCCCTACATTTGGAAAAAAGTGAAGGCAAATTCTGACTTAGTGAAAATTTCACTAAGTGTTGGAAAAAAGTGACATTTTCACTTTTTGTGGTTTTGATCATTCCATAACTCAAAATCCATGATGAATTTGGAGGGAGGTCAGTTCTAAGCTTTTGTAGAGGGTAATGAGAGCTACAAATCTAGCTTTGGATGGGAAAAAAATGGCCTTGTGGTTTAGGAGTTATGATCCTCCAAAGTTGGTACCCTTGCCACTTTGTTCATAACTTAGAAAATTTTCTAAGTTTTTATGGTTACCCCCTTTTACAAGTTATCCCACTTTTCTTGATTTTTCTTGATGAATGATGATTCAAATCATACATTAACATCATTTTAGGGTTAAAAAACCATTTTTGTGAAAAATCTCAAAAAATCAAAGTTGACTTTTGTGCACAGTTGACTTTTTGTCAGATGAACTCCAAACTGTGCGATTCTCTATGAAATCAAGTCCTTAACGTAAATCAAACTTGATGGATTGATTTCATAGGTGTTATAGGGTGTATTGAATCATGTCCTAGGGTTTGGGAGCATGTCCTGGTCATAAGTCAAAGGCACAGTTGACTTTTTTCCGCGAAACCCTAATTGTGGTTTTGATGAAATTGAGACTTGTTGCTCAAGCTTCCTGGATCAATCCATTGTTACAAATGGATCAATGTGGTATGTTGGAGACCCTCAAATCATGTCTTGAGGTCTTGGATCATGATTTGTCTCAAAAGTCAACTTAGGCGTGAATTAGGTCAAGAAAACCCTAATTCCTGATTTTTGGTGAATACATCCCCTGAGGCTAAATTGACTTGATGATTGGGTCCATGAGGTTCCATGGAGTATCTTAAGTTATGCTTTGAAGCATTGGCTCATGCCCAGAGGAAAATTTCCATCTGGAGGCCCTGGTCGACCAAAACCCTAATTTGGTGACACTGGCGATCTTGAGGCTTGATCCACTGGGAATGTTGCAGCCTTGTGCTTAATCCTTGAGGTGGGAGTCCTCTTGATCCATTGGGGATGTTTGATAGGTTTAGATAAGTTGAAAATCATGTCATTTCTTGATTGATCTTTTGTCCAAAGCTCAGAGAGGGCTTGAAACCCTAAGTTTGATTGTAGTAAGTGTTCACCCATCTTTGGGGAGACTGATGAGGCAAGATGGTTCATCCATATTGTGATGATGATTTTCACAATGATGGGAAATCTCAGTGGTCAAAATTTGGGGTATGACAAAAGGATCAAATCATTGCAAGAGCAATTTATTTGGACGAGTCAGAAGTCAGGACTCACATGACCACTAAGGGTGGCGTCCGAGGTTTGCCAACCCAGTTCTTGACAAAGAAAGCCATGTACTTTGCCAGTATAGGGAACGTGAATGCTTTTGAAAGCATATTTGTTTTACTCACCTACAGGTTATTTCTATTTCCCAACATTGATAACTTTGTAGATATCAATGCCATTAAGGTTTTTCTCATTGGAAACGCTGTGCCAACTTTGCTCGCAGATGCGTATCATTCTATACACTTAAGTAATTTATACAGTGGAGGAATGATCAGGTGCTGTGTACCCCTGCTATATAAATGGTTTACCTCTCATTTACCTAAGTCTGCCGCTTTTTGGGATCATAAGAGTGCCTTACGTTGGTCGCAGAAAATCATGTCTCTTACCAACTCTGATATAGATTGGTCCAATAGGATTTATGACAGGATCAGAATAATTGATCATTGTGGAAACTTCCCCAACGTACCCCTCATAGGAACTAAGGGAGGAATCAATTACCATCCCGTTTTAGTTCGTCGTCAATTTGGATACCCGATGAGGCATGTCCCGCGTAATGCTCATCTGGAAGGTCTTTTCTTCAAAGAAGGAGAAAATGACAGGGCACTAAAGATGGAAATAGTGCACGCTAGGAAACATGTTCATAAGAAAGGACGGGAGTCTCTAGGAAAATCGGATTGCGTCTTGGTGGAGCCTTATCTCCACTGGGTACAAACTAGAGCTCTCAAGCTAAAGATGCCTTATCCTCGTCACGGAGTTCTACCGCCAAGGGAATCTGTCATGTACTTCATGACTGAAACGGAAAAACTTCAGGTTACTCTCAACAAAGTTCAACAGGAGAGGAGGTATTGGAAGAACAAGTACCGCATTCTCAACATGGAGTGTACCAAAATATAGCAACTTTTGAAAGATAAGGATGCTCTAATTGAGAGTTTGGAGCAACATGCGGTAGAAAATCAGGACGACCAAAGGAATTTGCTCGCTCATTTCACTTGGCAAAGGAATGACAACCCGACAACGACCCAAGAGCCCCGGTCAAAGAAAAGGAAAGTACCAGAATCAGCACCCGAGTTCTCCTCAGAGAGGACTCGGGACCCATTAGCTTAGGTTTCTATTTCCGCACCTTGTAATCTACTGTATTTCCATTTCCTCAATCCTTTGAATTCAATAAAACGTGGGTTTCCCCCACACTTGATATTTGAAATCCAATTGTCAAAGTTTATTTTGATTAAACCCAAAAATAATTAATATAATCATTGCATTCGTCATTCTCACGTCACGTATTCTTCTTACCTACGAATCTCACGTTTGTGTCTCGATTCTAGAGTCAAACTGTCTCATTCGTACAATACTCAGGCCAATCGTCAGAAAAAGATGGATGATCTCGAGGAAGAGAATAGAGAGTTGAAAGAAGAGATCGACGCTCTAAGAGAGGATATGAGAAAGCTTCGTAACGACATGCAAGCCATGGCAGAAGCTCAGCTACAAAGAACTGTGATCTCAGAGATCACCCCAATGCCTATAGTGGAGAAGTATGATCCTAGGCATCAAATGCCGAAAGATCGTCCCTGGGGCATGCTTGTTAACTATATCCCGGAAGGATATGTTCCGCTGATCACTGAGGATCAGGGAATCATAGCAGAAGCCGCTGGGCCTGAAGGTTACAAACTTCAGGAAAGCGAGGATGCCAGAGGCATAATGATGACTCCTGAAGGTTACAAACTTCAGGAAACGCCAAGATTCACTGCCGTAGTAACGGTACCACCCCCTGTGGTGCACACTGTGCCAGAAGGATAGATTTCACAGATACCTTCTGGTAGAAAGGAAAGCATGTTTGACAGAATGAATGAGGTCCAGGAGCAGTTCCTGGAAATGCAGAAGGAACTGCAAGCTATTCGCGGTCAGGATTTATTTGGAAAAGATGCCGCAGACCTTTGCTTGGTCCCTAATGTAAAAGTCCCGCACAAGTTTTAAGTGCCCAACTTTGAAAAGTACAAGGGTAACTCTTGCCCTCAGAGCCATCTGGTGATGTACGCTCGACGAATGTCAGCTCAGACCGAGAATCAGGACCTACTGATTCACTACTTTCAGGATAGTTTAACCGGTGCTGCATTAAAATGGTACATGGGTTTAAACCACGCCACGATTAGCACTTTCAGAGATCTTGGCACTGCCTTCGTTCAACAATACAAATATAATCTGGACATGGCACCAGACAGAGATCAACTCAGGTCAATGTCGCAAAAGGACAAAGAAACCTTTAAGGAGTACGCTCAAAGATGACATGAAATTGCCGCTCAGATTTGTCCACCTCTTGAGGAAAAAGAGATGACAAAGATCTTTTTGAAAACCTTGAGCTCATTTTACTACGACGGAATGGTTGCCAGTGCGCCCAGTGACTTCACCGAAATGGTCGGTATGGGAGTGCGTCTCGAGGAAGCCATTCGAGAAGGACGTCTAGTCAAAGACACAGGGTCAACAAGCGGTACTAAAAAATACAGTGGTGCTTTCTTTAAGAAAAAAGAGAAAGATATTGGGAATATCTCTCTCGGAAAGCAAAGGCGATGATACCAACCAGTAGCAGCTGTAACTCCTGCTATCAACCCTGCGCCTGTTTCTACGTATCAACCTCAGGTTGCGCAGAGCCAACCTAATCAACCAAGGACACAACAGCCTCTTTAGCAGGCTCGTCCTCCATATAACAACAACCGTACAACGCGACCACCATGGTTTGACCCTATACCAATGTTGTACGCATAACTGTTTCTATTTCTGCTGGCTAAGGGGCACATCCAGACTAAGTCTCCTCTTACAGTACCGGAAAATCCGCCTTTTTAGTTTAAAGTGGATCAGACTTGTCCTTACCATCAAGGAGGACCAGGGCATAACATCGAGAACTGTCTCAATTTCAAATCCTATGTGCAAAAGCTTGTTAGGAGCGGGGTCTTATCTTTCAAAGATACGAATCCTAATGTTCTCACGAACCCGCTGCCTCAACACAAGAAGGCTATAATTAATTTGGTAGAGGAAGAGTCTAACAACATCTATCAAATTCATGATGTACTCTTATTGAGGACCAACTTGGTCAAGATGCATTGTAGACAGAGTGGGTATGGCCATGTGCCACCTCATAACTATCACCAGTGTTATATCTGCTCTAAAAACAATCAGGGTTGTTCTGTGGTGCAATCAGCTCTATAGGAACAGATGGATCTCGGATGGATCCAAGAGCACCGAATCCGTGGAGTCAGCATGACCTATACGAATTCCAACATCATTCAAAACCACGATATTCGTGCGATGAATGTCAACTTGGTGGAAATGCACTCAAGGCAAAGCCAGTATCATAGTTTGCTCGGTAAACAAACAAGGATGCTCTTTCATACAGGAGGCCCTCTAGCGTCAGATGGATCTTGGATGGATTCAAGACTACCATGATAGGAATCATTATCAAATCAACATGATTCAAATCTTCGATATTCGCTTGATGAATACCAGCCTGGTGGAGTTACATACTAAACAGGTCCGACTCGGGTTCCTGGTATCACATGTTTATCAGAACTGCAAAGCGGGTTGCGAAAACGATCAGGGTTGTGCCCTTGTTCAGGAAACACTTCAGCACTTGTTGAACCACTGGTGGCTTCCGATCTATATGGAAGAAGACACCCAAAAAATTAGTATCACTAAAGGGAATCCTACCAGATATCAGAGTCAGGATGTCCAGTCAATGGAAATAGATCTAGCAAGGTTACACTGTATTCAAAGTGGACGTGGCCAGGTGCCACTACACAACTATGAGCGGTGTGGAGTTTGCTCAGTGGATAATCAAGGATGCTACCTCGTACGAGCAGCCCTTCAAAGTCAGTTAGACCGCAAAGATATTTAACCTTGGTCAAGTTCTGGATCAGTCAACTACCTCGCTGATCAAATCGAGGACGTTGTTGTAATCTCTGATCATCAGAGGACTAGGAATGTTTGTACCATTATCCCTCTACTTGACGAATCGAGAGTTCCCAACCGGGAACGGATCGAAATTACTTACGATGGTCAGAAAAGTCAGAAGGCTCCTGTAGTTATCTATCTGCCAGAACCATTACCGTATGAATCAGCTAAGGCAATCCCTTACAAATACGGTGCAACAATAATTGAGAATGGAAAGGAAATTCCATTACCCTCCGTCATGAATATTGCAAACATCAGTCGAGTAACACGGAGCGGTCGAATCTTCAACCGAGGAGTTGGAGAACTTAACAAAGAAAAGGAACTTCAGACAGACGCTCCTAATCCACCAGCCGGCCAATCCAGTGGTCCCGACTTTTTGAAAAACAACGATGAGATGCTGAAGCTCATCCAAAGGAGTGAATACAACATTTTTGATCAACTGTTACAAACTCCTTCAAAGATCTCTGTACTATCACTTTTACTCAGCTCTGAGGCTCACAGAGAGGCTCTATACAAAGTCTTAGAGCAAGCCTTTGTGGAACAGGATCTGTCAATACGACAGTTCGATAGCATCATCTCTAACATCACTTCCTACAACAACTTAGGATTCAATGATGAGGATTTGCCAGAGGGGGACAAAAGCCACAACATGGCACTTAATATCACAGTTAACTGCCAGGATGATGCTTTAGCCAGCGTACTGGTAGACACAGGATCGGCCATCAATGTTATGTCGAAGTCCACTTTCATGCGACTATCATTCAAAGGATCCCCGATGAGAGGCAGTGAGGTCATCGTCAAAGCATTTGACGGATCTCGGAAAGCAGTTATCGGCAAAGTTGACCTTCCCATAACTATCGGTCCTCACACTTTCCTAATCACTTTCCAGGTCATGGACATTCGGGCAGCATACATTTGTTTATTAGGAAGACCTTGGATACACCACGCTGGGGCAGTCACTTCGACGCTGCACCAGAAACTGAAGTTCGTCAAGAACGATCAACTCGTCACTGTCTGCGGAGAGTAAGCTTTGCTCGTCAGTAACTTATCATCGTCTACTTGTGTAGAACCCGAGGAGGCTATTGGGACTCAGTTCCAAGCACTGTCGGTGAGCAACGAGAATCAACCAGAAAGAGGAACCTCGATTTCCTCATACAGAGATGCTCTCGAAGTAATCAAAAGTAACAATACGAAAGGGTGGGGATAACTTGTCATTCCTACCGATAACAAAGCAAAAAAGGGTCTTGGTTTTTCTTCAACCTGTACCCAGACAGCTGCTAGCGATGAAAGTTTTCATCCCATTCAGGACTTATTCCACTGTGGAGGCTTCCTTCACCCAGTGTCTCAAACAGTCCATACTATCAACGAGGAAGATTCCTCTGATACAAAAGAGGAATGGAAGTCCTACCTTAACGAGGACGGTTATATGTCTTAGGAAGATGTGCCTACGCCATTTTGCTATCCTGCACAGAGTCCGAGATTTATACCCAGGTCAGATGTCAGAACAATATACGGAGATTGTGATCCGGAAGGATGCCGTGCTCCACCGAACTCATTAGAGGAGGATACTCTAATGAAAGACAACTTTGACCACGACTATTATGGCCCAATTAATGGCCTGCCAATCTAGCAGCCGTATCCAGGAGACTTGGGGCAAGAAAATCAGCTGAACAATGAAAATCAGCTGAGCATCATTGAACAGAATACCTGTGTCCCCACCATGTCATGGGATCAACACTCAGGTCATTCAGAAAATATCTAGTACGATGATGAATTCGCAAAGTTTGCAGGACTAGAATTCATCAACTATACTTTTCCCGAGGTCAACGTCATCGAGAAGGATGACTCCTCCAGTTCCACAGTGTGGGACACCTTATGACAACAAAGTGGAAGGTATGACTATATGGTCAAGTACACTGCTCCTGAGAGCTCTCGTATCAGGCTCGAAGACATCCAACCGACTGGATGGGGAGATCTACCTGAGAATACAAATACTATGCAAAATGCAACTGAGGAATCCTCCTACGACAACTCTGCCTGGGAGACAGATTCCAACGATCCTGCTCCGCCAGAAGTCAGCGTTATTTTTGAAGACAAACCAAGGAAGGTACCAGACTTTGTGATTCACCAAGGAGTTCACCGCCAGTGGGTTGTTGTCGAAGTTTCGAAGGTCGTCCATCAGTAAAAGTAATTGCCGTCTTTAACCTTTCACCCTGCCCAGGTGAAACAGATGTTTTGATAGGGCTCGCTTTCTGTAAATTTCCCTCTTTCCTTTGCCCAAAGCTACAGAGTTTTATTTTATAGGGCTGTAGTTTCAATAATCGACTTGTTCATTAATAAAATAACATCGTTCTGTAATTTTCGCATTCATTGCTGTTTTCTCTTTTTGCTTTTCTCAGAAAATGGTAATCCTAAAAAACAATTCAAAATAAACAAGCAGTTTTTCAAAAAGAAAATACACTGCACACACTCTTGCATTTCTCTCTATCTCTTCTAAAGCACAAATCATCACGTCTTGCAGATTGCTTGTTTTACACCCCATTGAAACATATGATCCGATGCCTTCTCCCAACTTTGAGTTTCCGGTATTTGGGGCTGAAGAAGAAGTTGACAACGAAATTCTAGAAGAGATCTCCCGACTACTCAAACAGGAGGAAAGGTCTATTGAACCTCACAAAGAGCCGTTGGAAACGGTAAACTTAGGTTCAGAAGAAGAAAGAAAAGAAATCAGGATTGGGGCACTACTCAGTCCAACTGCCAGAGAGGGTTTGATAAAGCTTCTCAAAGAGTTTCCCGATGTATTCGCTTGGTCCTATCAGGATATGCCAGGGTTGGATACCAGCATCGTGGAACATCATTTACCGTTGAGATTGGAATGTTCGCCAGTAAAACAGAGGTTGAGACGGACTCACCCGGACATGGCCATCAAAATCAAAGAGGAGGTACAGAAACAGATCGACGCAGGTTTCCTCGTAACACCAAAATATCCTCAATGGTTATCCAACATCGTACCCATTCCCAAAAAGGATGGAAAGGTCAGGATGTGTGTAGATTACAGAGATCTAAACAAGGCTAGTCCAAAGGACGACTTTCCCTTACCACACATTAACATGCTGGTTGACAGTACACAAAGTTCAAAGTTTTCTCCTTCATGGATGGATTCTCGGGCTATAACCAGATCAAAATGGCGCCAAAAGACATGGAGAAAACTTCGTTCATTACCCCATGGGGTACCTTTTGTTACAAGGTAATTCCGTTCGGTTTGAAGAATGCCGGGGCAACCTATCAAAGGGCCATGACTACTCTTTTTCATGACATGATACACAAAGAGATCGAGGTATATGTCGATGATATGATTGCAAAATCTAAGACAGAAGAGGAGCATGTGACCCACCTGTCAAAGCTATTCGAGCGGTTGAGAAAGTACAAACTCCGCTTGAATCCCAACAAGTGCACCTTTGGTGTCCGTTCAGGGAAACTTTTAGGGTTCATCGTCAGCCAGAAAGGAATTGAGGTTGATCCTGACAAGGTCAAGGCTATTTGAGAAATACCTTCTCTGAAAACTGAAAAACAAGTCAGAGGATTCTTGGGACATTTGAACTACATCTCCAGATTTATATTCCTCATGACCGCGACATGCGCGCCGATTTTCAAACTACTAAAAAAAATCAAGACTGCGTTTAGACAAAAGACTGTCAAACCGCCTTCAACATTATTAAGGAATGCCTGTTGAATCCGCCGATTCTATCACCTCCAGTGGAAGGAAGACCACTAATCATCTACTTAACAGTCTTGGAGGACTCCATGGGCTGTGTACTTGGCCATCAAGACGAAACCAAACGGAAAGAGTCTGCCATCTACTATTTGAGCAAGAAATTCACCGACTGCGAGACTCGATACACTATGCTTGAGAAAACTTGCTGCGCTTTGGCTTGGGCAGCCAAACGTCTTTGCCAGTACATGATTCGTCACACTACTTGGATGGTCTCCGAAATGGATCCAATCAAGTATGTCTTTGAAAAACCTAATCTCACGGGAAGAATCGCCCGTTGGCAGATGTTGTTATCAGAATACGACATCGAGTACCACGCTCAGAAAGCCGTTAAAGGGAGTATTTTAGCCGATCATTTGGCTCATCAACCGATTGACGATCAGGAATCAGTCGGGTTTGACTTCCAAGACGAAGATGTCATGTATTTGAAAATGAAAGATTGCGATGAACCGCTACCCAGTAAAGGGCCAGACCCAGGTTCCCAGTGGGGACTTATCTTTGACAGAGCCGTCAATCATTATGGAAACGGAATTGGGGCAATCATCATAACACCTCAGGGTACCCACATTCCTTTCACCGCCAGACTTACATTTAAGTGTACGAACAACGAGGCCGAATACAAAGCTTGTATCATGGGTCTCGAAGAAGCGATTGATTTTAGAATCAAAAACTTGGATGTATATGGCGACTCAGTTTTGGTTATCAATCAGATTAAACCAATCAGGATTGATTCCTTACAAAGACTACGCAAGAAGGTTGCTACCTTTCTTCAACAGAATCGAGTTTCATCACATCCCTCGTGATGAGAATCACGTGGCTGATGCATTAGCCACTCTCTCTTCCATGATTAGTGTAGGTCAATGGAACGACCTACCTAAGATCGACATAATACGCCTTGAGAGGACCGCTTACATCTTTACGATTGAAGCAGTCATAGACGACAAACCTTGGTATCACGATATCAAATGCTTCCTGCAGAAACAAAAGTACCCACCTGGGGTACTAAGGAAAGACAGAAAAACCCTTAGAAGATTGGCTAGAAACTTCTTCCTGAGCGGTGATACACTCTATAAGAGAAACTTTGACATGGTCTTGCTCCGATGCGTAGACAGACCAGAAGCAGACATGCCAATGAAAGAAATCCATGAAGCATCCTTTGGCACTCATGCCAACGGACACACAATGGCGAGAAAAATTCTAAGAGCAGGGTACTACTGGTTGACCATGGAATCCGACTGCTACAAGTACATGAGAAGGTGTCACAAGTGTCAGATATTCCCCAAGGCCTTTTTCCATATGGGGAATTGACGTGATTGGCATGATTGAGCCCAAGGCTTCGAACGGACATTGGTTCATCCTGGTAGCCATTGATTACTTCACCAAGTGGGTCGAAGCAGTGTCGTACACCAATGTGACCCGACATGTGGTAGTCCGATTTATCAAAAACAATCTCATCTGCCGTTATGGCGTTCCTAGCCAGATCATTACCGATAATGGATCTAACTTGAACAACAAGATAATGAAGGAGTTGTGTGCTGAGTTCAAGATTGAACACCATAACTCATCTCCCTACCGACCCAAGATGAACGGAACGGTAGAAGCAGCTAACAAGAACATCAAGAAGATTGTTCAGAAAATGGTCGTAACCTACAAAGATTGGCACGAAATGCTACCCTTTGCTCTTCACGGTTATCTCACATCTGTCCGCACTTCAACAGGGGCAACCCCTTTCTCTCTAGTGTATGGCATGGAAGCAGTGCTCCCCATATAAGTAGAGATCCCATCAATCCGGGTATTGATGGAAGCTAAGCTTACAGAAGCTGAATAGTGTCAAAGTCGACACGGCGAGTTAAACCTGATCGAAGAAAAGCGAATAACGGCTCTATGCCACGGTCAGTTGTATCAACAAAGGATGAAGAAGGCATTTGACAAAAAAGCTCGACCCCGTGTCTTCAGGAAAGGAGACCTTGTGCTCAAAAAGATACAATCATTTCTCACTGATTCTCGGAGCAAGTGGACCCCAAACTATGACGGCCCCTATGTAGTCAAGAAAGCTTTCTCAGGCGACGCCTTGAGACTTGCAACCATGGATGGAGAAGAATTTGCCTACCCCGCAAATGTTGATGTAGTCAAGAAATACTTCGTCTAAACTAAAAAAAAAAGTCTCGGTGGATTGAAAACCCGAAAGGGCGGTCCAGGAAAAAATTAGAGACATAATTAAAAATCATCCCGGTGGATTGGAAATCTCAAAGTACAATCCAGGCAAAAGTTAGGGATAATGGCAAGTAACTACGTCTGATCAGTTCAGCTCCTCAGCAGTCGTGCCATCCATCAGAAGACTCCAACCAAGGTCATCTTCGACAGAAGCTCAGGATGCCCAGAATTCAAAGTTGGTAGAAGGATAGTGGTCGTTATGTTTCAATGTAGACCTTTTCCCTTAAATAACCATTTTCTAAACTTTGTGAATACTCTATGGAATCACGCGTTTGGCTGATCTCCGTCCTATCAATAAAATTTGAGCCCTTGTGCTTTTGTTTGCAATTCTTATTTGTTTTAGCTTTACATAACGACGTTTTAACATGATTAACGATTCTTGAACTAAAACAAAAATGAATTTACTTGTTAAAATTTTTCTGCTTTTAAAATAAAGATGGCAATTTCTTTTGACTGTTGAACATTGAAAGAACATCGATTGCATCTCCAAAGGTGTTCGAGCCTCAAAGTGCAGAATCAAATTACTCCTTCTAAACCAGTACGTCTGAGTGAAGGATCAGCTACGTCAGATGCGAATACTCCATCTGACAGCCTCGGCCGAGTTCTCATCTCCTAAGCCCGACCAACATAGTTCCCCGCAGGGACTATCTCTCCTAAGCAAGGCAGAATTGCTATTTTTGAACCAACGATACCTTTTCATCTCCAGCAGTGGCCGAGTATCCAGTCATGTTCATCCGTCAGTTTGTATGTCGCGTCAGTACAGTCAGCATATACATACATACATCATGCATTTTGATTTACATTCGCATTCATATTGCATCACTATCACTCTAGCCGGTCTTGTCCCCTAGTGATAAAAGTCCTCTCAATCGAGTTGTCAGTTCTTTCCTCATCAGGAAATGTTGCGTCTGAACAACCTCCCTTCTCCAGTTTATTTCTGGATTAGAATTGGCCCTTGACCACTTTGATAATTTGAACCTCTGAAAAACTAGAGAATCTTCGACGAACATCACTCTTCGCCATCAAAGATGATATCTTCGCTTTCCCGGATTAAGGAAAATCCCCAGAGAAAGCCTCTTAATTAGAGATCCGACAATACAATAATTTTTCTCCGAAGAGACCGTTGATGAAAAGGTCATCGTCACCTCAAAATTGGATCACATCATATGGCATTTCTCCGGGAAGATCCCGAGAAAAGTATGATGTAAGACCCCAAGCGAAAGCAGTCTCTCAAGAGACTCGTTGTTGTACCCCAAATTTTACCCTTAGATCCATTGATCTTTTGCATATCATCTTAGGTCAATCATGCTGCATAGCTAACCCTTTTTACCAGGTTTTGTTTGTGTTTGTTTCATTTATGAATCAGGTTTTATTTCAAGAAGATTCAAGAGTTGATCAGTCAAGGTTTTGGATGGAGCATTGAATCAAGCAAGTTTCTCTTGTCCAAAGAGATATCTCCTTAACCTTCTCCATTAACCAATTTTTATCCAATTTCATTTCTATTTGTAAATATCAATTTTCCTAAACCACAACCATTTCACCTACCAAAATTCACTTCTTCTTTTATTTATTTTCTTTTTAAGTCATTTTCTTTTAAAAACCATTGTCTTTTATTTTGCTAACCAAAAAGAAGAGAAAACCAAGTCTTAGAGGCATTTGTTCTTAAGCCCATTTACGTTGCAAAATCATGTTACAAATGATATTGGAAATAAGAGAAATCACCTGATGATGACCAATGGGAGTCGTGCAATGTAGTTTGACTTTTCAACTCATTTCCTTCAGCCAATGAGAGGCTGACGTGTGGTTTGGCATGGAGCAAAGTGGCCAAAACATTTTACGCTCTTCCTTCATGTCTTCGTGTTTCAATAGAAAGAAGAAGAAGATTCATTCCAAGACAAATTGTATCCGGTTCAACGCAAACAAATTACCATAGCTCATAATCCTTGGCGCGCTTTTCATTTTTTGAAATCCCCAAATCATTTCCCTTTCAAGCTTTCCTGCCTGGGTTCATTAAAAGTTGCTCTGAAGATTTTCTTGGTTCAGCATAAGGACTGCCCTCGCCTGCAGAAGTCTTCGTGGAATCCCAACCATTGCCTCATTTGATACCCACTCTCATGGCAACAAAGAAGGAGGTTTTAAGCAATACACAAAATCATGAAATGTGCCCTGCATCTCTGAGGTCCTTGCGCAGTAGAGAAAGCGCTTTTGTCTCCAAGAATTGACCGGGTTTGAATTTGAAAATAGGCCGTTGCAAACCCTAATTACTTACTCAGCATACCATGTGTTTGTCCATTGGTCTCAAGGAACCAAAGCCAATCTGCTCAACCTATAAAAGGAAGTCATCCCAACACTTGAAAGACACCAACAATTCTCACAAAATATTCTAAAGTCTCTAAGTTTTTGAATCCCACGAGCAAGGAAAAGGAGAAGGGCTTTGAAATCGTGCTAGTTCAGTAGGGAGATAGTTCAGCACACTTGAAGGTGCAGTGGACATTACTCCACTTGGTAACTACACTTTCCATCTTAATATTCATGCTTAACTGATATCATCATACCATATTTCTCATAATTGTTGTAATGTGCTTATGTTGTTTTTCACTCATCTATAATATGCCACTGTGTATTTGAATCTATAATTCCTGTCCACGTTTTGATATCATGAAGTAGGATGATTTTACTTGCTTTGCTGATATGTTGAGATAGACATGTATACTGCTTTTTATTCTAAGTTGCTATGCTTGAGATATCATCATAATGATAATGCATTGGTTTTGTTCACTAACTAGCTGTAAGCATATAAGGTTGTATTTTGGTGTTGTACTGTCAAACATAGATGGATGGAATTGCTAACTTACCTATGTATGTCTTGATGCTTGGATGTTATTTTGAGATGAGAGATTCTTGAATTTTAGTCCACCCCCGTTTTTAGGATGCTCATGTATTTTATGATTAGTAAACCTATCTATCAATGCTTGAGTGAATGTTGCTAAGTTACTTTCATTAAGTGGCACTAGTGTTCTTTTTTCTGCCATCATCAATGGATAATCATTTTGTATACTTAAAATCATGGCCTTGTTTTACATCCAACCTTGTTATTGATTGATGCTTGTTGTATTTAGGTGTTGACACATTTGGTATTCATGCATGTGTCCACTCTGCCATGGCATACTGACTTATATGCTTAATGTTTGGTGTTTGAATTGCTAAAATGTTGGATGTTGACTTGTTCAACTTGATATCTGTTCCTAGCTTTTAAGTTAAGTTTTGATGTTCTAACCATGTACTTACAAATACATCACCACTTGTTTGGATCTGTGCACTATGTTGTTACTTGGATATCTGTTGGTGTTTAAAATGGATTCATCTAAAACTGATGTCCTGTTGGAATTAAATAACTAAATGCACTCTGAAAGTTTACTTGTTGTGTTTACTAGCTGCTGTGATAGGTTCAGAAATATTTTATCAAGCATTCTTATCTTTGTTCCACCAGTTTTTGATACATAATATGCCATCTTTGCTTTGCTGCATCTGTGATTTGTGACCAAGTTTGTATGCCTGAAATACATGTTAGATATGCCTTACCATGGTTAAGACTTGTGTTGTCCATATACCACTGCTGTCAGTATGTTATACTTATGTGTGCAAGCCTTTAAAATGTTCAAATGTGATTGATGATCTGTTTGTCTACCATGTAGCCTTGGTTGTATTGATGGCTAAATCTTTTGAAGTATTTGTCTTGGTACCATATGCTTACTACCATGGAACCATGTGCACATTCTTTCTTAAGTGTTGCTCTGCATTGCTTCGAGTCATTGTTGTACCTAACTGACTAAATGTTTATTTTGAATGCTACTGATAACATTTGATCATAATTTTGATATGTCTTTACTTTATGACCATTGGAATGACTGCTGCCTTAAATCAGAGGTGGTTTTGATCCATGCCTTTAAAGTTTGTTGTTATATCCATGGAATGTTTGTGCAACAAGTATTTTTTTTCACCATGCCATCCCACTGCTTGTTTTGAATGACATTACTTGAGTAACTTATTGCTATGCTTTCATGCCCTGGTGTCTTGTGTTGCTCTGAATACATGTATTGGCCTTTGTCTATCAGAATGCTGCTTCTATGTGGTATTCTTGCCTAACTGTTATTTGATGTGTACAATTTCTGTTTGGGCCTATGTTCTATGACACCTTTGTGAATCCAAAATTCCATGAACCTATGTCTTCTACCATCATGTTAGTAGGTTTAAATGCAAACTTTCCTTGACATTGTGTTTGGTTTTGTGTACCTATAATTTGGCCTTGATGTATGAACTATTACTATGCCTCATATGCCATCTATTCTGAAGTTTTGTATGCTGCCTTGTTCAATACATCATGACATAGGGATCTTGTTATTTGACTAGTATGCTAGCATTAGTGTGCATTTAATCTTTGAACTTATTGCCCTTTTGAACCATAACTGCTCTAAATGACTCATTTGTTTATCTGCACTAACTGCTTGTTCTTGTTGATGTTTTACTTTAATGCCATCACTCTATTAACACTCATATTAACATGTTTGGGCTACTGTATTAAAATCATGTTATTAAAACTGTATCATCATGCTTTAACCATGTATTTTCCAATGTATCATCATGCTATTACTTTGAGTGAATGATGCTGCTACCTTGTTCTATTGCTTTTCTTGCCCTTTTGTCAATTAACCATATGGATATATGTGATCTGATCCTAAGACATCTGTGCTTTCTTTCATTCAGCATGTTAAGTATTTAACTTTTGATATTCATGAAATCAACCTAATGCCATGCTGTTTTGGGAATCCCTAATCCGTATGAATGTTCGTTTGGTTGTTTCCAAGTTGCGTCCTTTCATGAATTCCATTCGAATGTGTTATGTGCTTGCTAAATATTGCTGCCATGCCTGTGTTTGAATTTGTTACACCTTGTGTTCAAGTGTTTCATTACTTTGTGGATGTTCGATTTGTATAGTAAAAGCATTTCTTGGTATTTCATCTATTTGGCAACTCATAATGTTGAGGTTTTAATCATATGTTTCTGTCCTTTCTAATTGACAATTGTTTGAATGTTGAATGGCGTGGTGTGTTCTATTTGAGCTGACTGCTACTATAAGTTTGGTTGCCTTGCTTTCTTTTGGTCATATGCACGCAGGAAGAGTTATATATTATTGGAGTTGTGTTTTATAACAGATGAAACAGCCACCCCAGTGGCAAGCACACACTAGCACACGCCCTTTAACCCCTGGGACTGGGATTCGAATCCCCCTCGCCCCAGTCCTTTTATTTTAATTTTTCCAATTCGCTTCACTTTACATATATATCACTGCTACCATTACTTTTTAAGCATGCGCGTATGGCTCGGTTGGCTTTGGTTTTAGGCTGCATACGCATGGTCCTGGGTTCAATCCATAGGAGGGCCTTTCCCTTCTTTTTTTACCACATGATTATTTTATTTCCTTTGGTTTATGCATTACTTTTCAAACCTTCATAACTTATTTATTTTCTATCCTTTTCCTTCCATTCTTTTTGCCAATTGTTTCTAATTGAATTTACTTTTTGAGCATAAAAAGAAATGGTTGAAAATATTTAATCTTGATGGCCTTTATTCATGTTGAAATTGGGAGTATCTTTTAGGGTGTTTATTGCACTATTTTATTCATCCTATTATGTTATCCTTGTTTATTATGTTTAAGCAATGTTTAATGTATTTAATTTCAACCTGGAATGATGTTATAACTTTGTGCCACCCCAATATCTTGTTTATATCTTGTTATATTTTCATATAATTCATGTAAACCCTTATTTTCATAATGATAAGTAAAATTGTTATCTTCCCCTATTCCAAAGGAAAGTCCTCCTAAATTGACTCATGAGTCACTAAACAAACCACCCTACCTTAACCTCATAAGAGCTTATCCCTTTTCTTGGCCTCGTGAGAGCCATGAAATCATAATTTAGCAATAGGTTAGAGTTTTGAACTCTATGTGATTCTCACCATCATGAGAACTCACTTTCCCCCTATAACTTAGATTTAGAGAGTTATCGTGAACTCTAAAATGAGCTCATACTCATTTCCCCTTGGAACTTTGGCCATAGTCATTGGTTCCTCATTCATCTCTTAGTTAGGTGAACTACGGTTACTCTGATTCCACTCCCGTCAGGATACGTAGGCACAAGACGCGATGTCTTTGCGAGTATACTTAGATATTAACCCCTAGGGTTTCAACCTTTAGCATAGTAACCTTAGCATAGCATAACACAAACATAAACATGAGGTTCCTGTAGAGTACTACCGATACTTAGGGTGCTAATACCTTCCCTTAGTATAACCAACCCCCGAACCTTAGATCTCCCACCTTTAGGTTTTCTCGATCTTGAACCTTTCCTTTGGATAAATCAAAATCGGTGGTGATCTTCAAAGTTTTGCGATGCAATTTAATTAATAGCTTGTTATCCGATTCTCACCGCAATAGAAATGGCGACTTCACTGGGGAATGTCTTTTGAGGGTTAAGCCCACCTTGTTTTTGCTTGTATTATTTATGCTTGTTTGCTATGTTTGCACATATCTGTATGATTATCTGTATATATGCTTTTCTTGAAATCGTTTGTTGGCATGGTCCTTTTGAGTGGCGAGATAAGTCCTAACCCGGATTTGAGAGCACTTATGATAGGACGATGGTATATTCAAGGAGGCTTTGAGGGAGTCGATTCTTGAAAAAGTTGACTTGAGACACCATCACTCAGTTGAGGCCCTCTTGAGAGTCTAGTCATGTTGAACGAGTCTATTCGTGAAAACCTGCTACTCTCGACCTAGGTGCCCTTGATATTGAGGACCTTAGTTTCCAAACCACACTTGGCCTTTTAGGATGTAGTGCTGTGACCATGATGGAGTCTATTTCTGAAATGGTTGTCACGCGATACTACACTCAGACGAGATTCTCTTGAGAATTTTATTGATTACCAAGTCATTTGGGAAGTCGATAAAATCCGAAAGATGGGTTGTCGACTCTGGGAACTTCTTAGAACCCTGTTCAACAGATGAAAACCAGTAGTACACACCAATGGGAAGGGTAAACCTTGGCTCCATGCTCAAACCTAGACCCTTTGCTTGTGTATATTTGTGACTTTGTGTGTATCTTTGTGTGTGCTTTGCATTCATACATCATAAGCATTCATGTCACATCAGTTTCATGGAACTCAGACTTCTCTTTTTTCAGAGGGATATCATGGACAGTTCAAGAAGGAATACCATCAAATACACTTTCAAGAGTCCAAAATTGGATGACCTAAGGAGATTGGGAGATTTGCTAACAGACCTCGAAGGATTCAAAGACAGATATGGGAAGTTATGGATCTTGTTAAAGAAAAACATCGATGAAGGACTCCTCTCGACTCTGCTTCAGTTCTACGACCCAAAGTATCACTGCTTCACGTTCCCTGACTATCAACTCTTACCTACCCTTGAGGAGTACTCTCAGATAATTGGTTTATCTATCAAGGACGAGTCCCCGTTTCCTACCTTCGAAAATAATCCTAAAGAGGAAGAGATAGCTAAGAAAACTCATTTGGAGTTAGTTGACATCAAAAGCAATTTAACTTCCAAAGGAGGAATTTTTGGGTTAACTGCTAGGTTTTTATTTGAAAAGGCTCATCACTTTGCTAAACACTCCAACCGGGATGCCTTTGAAGCTGTTTTTGCATTGCTCATCTATGGACTTTTCTTGTTTCTGAATATTGACAACTTTGTGGATCTAAATGCAATCAAAATCTTCTTAAAACAAAATCCAGTACCTTCTCTACTTGCTGAAGCTTATCACTCAGTCCATACAAGAAATGCTCATGGTAAAGGACACATTACTTGTTGTGTCCTCATATTATATAGATGGTTTATTTCACATCTACCAAAGGCAGGCGCATTCTGGGATTCCAAGAAAGGGTGGTGGTCCTAGAGAGTTATGGCACTCTCCCATGCAGACATTGACTGGTATAGTCGGGTGTATGATGGAATCCTGATTACAGATAGCTGTGGAAACTATGGCAACGTGCCTCTCCTTGGCATTAGAGGTGGAATTAGCTATAACCCTGTATTGGCACGACGCCAATTAGGGTACCCTTTGGAGGATAAACCTCTTAGTGTTCATTTGGAAAACATCTACTTTGAAGAATATGACAAGAATGAAGAGCAGAAGGAGCTGATCTTAAACGCTTGGGGTAGCAAGCGTAAAAGAAGAAGGAGTTCTTTGGGAAAACCTAACTGTGTGTCATTGGAGCCCTATCTCCAATGGGTCCGAAGAAGAGCCATCGAGTTAAAGATGCCCTACAAGAGGCAGGAACCAATTACTTTGAAGATTGAGCCTGTTTTATACTTTATGTCAAGAGAGGAAGAGCTGGAGATTTCTTTAAGACAAACTCAACGGTCGGAGGAAGCCTTGAAACTCAAATATCAAGTGGTTGTTGAAGAAAACCTGGAACTCCAGAAACAACTACAGGCCAAGAACAAAGAGTTACTTTCATGCAAGAAGAGAAAAGCTCAGGAAGATCCAAGTTCCTCTAACGCTCAGCCTCCCGCTTGGAAATCCATTAACAATAACCTCGTCATAGAAAGGGACCAGATGGAGAAAGAAATCAGAAGACTCAACATGAGACTCTTAGGAGAATCTCCTTAGGACTTTCTAGATTTTATTTAGCTTCGTGTTTAGGGTTTTTGAAAGTGTATCAGCTCTTGTAATTCACCTTTTTATTAATGAATGAGGTCTTTTGATATCCTTTGATATTCTGCGAGTGTCTGAATTCCATGAAACGTTGCATTGCATCTTGCATTCTTTGCTAAACTATCAAGATACTAATTTTGTTTTGTAGATTTTGTAGAAATGGATGCTGCAGGGAAAAGAGTCTGGCCTTATTTCTTTGAACTACCAGAGTTGGAGCGGTTGTTGTGGTTGGGAGATATGGTTGAAGACCAGTCAGCCTTTGCTGATAGTTATGGGTGTATCATTCCACTGATGAGAGTCCCAGTGACTGTAGGGCCCCTTGAAGTTTTGGTCCAGTTGTATCATCCTGCATACCGCTGTTTCGTGTTCCCTGAATTCTAGTTAGTGCCGACCTTAGAGGAATTCTCCGCCATGATAGGGATTCCTGTCAGAGAAGCTCTCATCTTTTCTGGGATTGATAAAATGCCCTCCGCCAGAGACATCTCCAGAGCAACCAAGATCAGATTATCTGACATCCAGGCTAATCTGACTAACAAAGGAGGAAAGCGCGAGCTTAGTTCTTGCTAGAAAAGGCCCTTTACTTCAAGAACAGAGGAAATAAGGCTTTGTTTGAATCAACCCTCGCTCTGATGATCTACGGTTTGTTTCTGTTTCCAAATGCCAAAAACTTTATGGATGATCAAGCCATTCAGATCTTCACAATCAACAATCCGGTCCCAACACTGCTAGCCGATGTCTACCACGCCATTCAAACCAGGTATACAAGAGGCTGTGGCTAAATCGTCTGTTGTGTGGCTCTTTTCTATAAGTGTTTTAACACCTACTTACCGAAGACACCAGCCTTTTGGGAGGTTGAGGACTGCAAGATCTGGTCCAAGAAGTTGATGGAATTGAAGCATACCGACATTGAATGGTATGATTCAACCGATGAAAGATTTATTATAATCCATAGCTGTGGGGATTGCCCCAATGTGCCTCTTATGAGGAGAAACAATTGTATCAATTACAACCCTGTCCTTGCCCACCGTCAGCTGGGTCATCTGAAGGAAGGAATTCCAGATAATGAGGATATGCAGATGATGTATTATGATGAAAAGGAAGGGTTTGAGATGAAGATGCGATTGGAGCGCGCCTGGCGCCAAATTAATAGACAACTATGGAAAAATGAATGCCCAGTCACCGAGGCCCACTTACAATGGTCTCGTGACATTACCCGTGTGATGAGGAAGCCATTTCCTCGCCACGAATCACCCTCAAAGACAAAGAAGAGGATGGTGGAAGCTTTGGGAGAACTAGTTCTTGCGAGAGAAGAGACAAAAGAGTGTATCAGTAAATTGATGAGATTGATTAATGGAGGAGAGGGATCGTCAACCAGTGGATCCAATCCTTAGTCTTTTGATGTTACTATTGTTATTTCCTTTGTTGTTAATGTTCCCCTTTCGTATTGATGTATTTCTACTTATGTACTTGGAATATGAGGATACACTGCTCCTGATGTAATGCTCACCAGATTCTTGAATTAAGAAGTTTATTTTGTTGAAGATTCTATTGTCTAAATTATTTGTAAAATTTTCTTTGGTTTCTTAATAGTTTAGCTTGCATTTGCATTTGCATTCTCATTTGCATCATCATGTGCATTTTTCCTTGTCTTTGTCTCATGTCGTCGTATTCTCTCCATAATCGTCACACTGAATCCCAGACACAACTACAACACTCGGGCCCAAGCTCGATTAAGGATGTCAGAGGCATACGGAGAAATGGATAGAGTCAACAATGAATTGAATGAGATACGAGGAAGGATGGGACAAATCCTCAAGGCTATCAATGTTATGAGAGCAAAGATGGACACCCAGGCCACTGTGGTCTCCGAAATCATCACTACAATGGTAGAACCTCCTATCACCCCTGTCATGAACCATACGTTGGGCATGCCAGTTGATTTTATCCGTGCTATAATTCCTTTGTCAACTCAGTAAATAGTTCCTCTGGTCAATGAGACTCTGCAAGCTATTCCGACTTTTTCTCCACCAGCAGTACAAACACAAGTGCATCCGATTTTCCAAAACCATCATCCTTACGATTACGTTGATGTGTCGAAAGAAGGGGACGATCGACACGAGAAATTGAGAGAGAGTTTCGAGACAATGCAGAGGAAGATGAAGGCGATGGAGTTAAGTAATGCATTTAGCACTGATATTAAGGATATGTGCTTGGTTTCATACTTGGTAATTCCACCCAAGTTTAAGTTGCCAAATTTTGAGTTGTACTCAGGGGCCACATGTCCCAAATCCCATCTGATCATGTACTACCGAAGAATGGTCGCGCATGTACGTAATGACAAACTAATGATCCATTATTTTCAAGACAGTTTAAAGGGGGCTGCTGCTAAGTGGTATTTAAGCCTAGACCAGTCCCAAGTCCATTGTTTCCAGGATGTGACTGATGCTTTTGTAAAACACTACAAGTACAATATGGATCTGGCCCCTGACCGCAGACAATTATTGAGTATGGCCCAGAGTAGTACTGAATCCTTCAAAGAATATGCACAGCGATGAAGAGAAACGGCATCTCAAGTTGAGCCACCCTTGACCGAGAAGGAATTGGCTGATTGGTTTGTAGACACAGTAAAGCCTGAATTTTATGAGAGAATGATTAGCAGTGTCAGTGCTAACTTCGCCGATATTGTTGCAATTGGCGTGAAGGTGGAGGCAGGATTAAAGAGTGGAAAGGTAATTAATTCTCCGGCAGCTCGACTAGCATCAGTATTAAGAAGTCTTCTAGTCATTCTCACAAAAAGAAGGAAGGGGAAACTAATGTCGTCATGGCAGGGAAGAAACATAGCCCTCGATGGAAACAACCAATGTACCAGCAACAGCAGAGACCAAACTTCTCTCAGCATCTAATCTACTAAATGCAGTATGCTCAGCAACCCTACTTAGCTGCTGTTACGCCTACTTTCAACCACCAAGCAGTGCAGCAGGCGCCAACTTATCAACAAACAGCTTATCAACAATGGCCTAAAAACCAGAATTATCAACAACCAAGACAACAGGTTCCACAACAGAATTCTCCCCACAAAAGGCAAGGGGGAAAGCCAACATTTCCACCTATACCGATGTCATATACGGAGCTCTACCCTTCCTTAGTGGAGCAAGGGTTGATCGTTACTAGACCTTTGGGACCACCAACCGAGAAGTCTATGCCTTTCTTCAACCCAAATGCAAATTGCGCTTTTCATCAAGGAGGGGCTGGTCACGATTTGGAGGGCTGTTTAGCACTGAAAAATATATTGAAGGGATTGATGGAGAAGAATATCCTATCATTTGCTGATAATCAACCGAATGTGAAGAACAATCCTTTGCCTACCCATGGGGCTACTAATGCCATTGAAGAGGAAAAGGATGAGGTATTGGTTTTGGATGCAACAAAGATCAAAACCCTTATCAAGGCCTTTCATGCTAAGTTGTTTAAAGCTGGGTTAGTTAAAGTTTACCATGATGACTGTGAGGAATGTAATGTCAGTATCAAAGGCTGTCGTTTAGTCCAAGACAATGTTCAGTATTTGATCGATGAAGGGTTCCTACAGGTGTTCAGCAAAGAAAGGGAAAATAAAGTTGCAGCAATCGGACCTGTGTTTAACCTACCAATGCCAAGAAGGCAGGTATCCAGGTCCAACACACCTAAGTCTGGGTCTGTAGTTCCTGTATTTAATAAACCAGTACCAGTTTTCAATAATTCTGGAACGATTGATGCTTCCACTATCAATCATTCCAAGCAATGTGACACCCGACAACCTGTTCCATTTAGGTTCAGAGGGACCAAGGCCGTGCCATAGGTCTATGAGAATGTCATGGGCAACAAAAGACGAGAAGACGTGATTCCAAGGAAAGAGGTGGGAATCGCTGTTGAAGATGTAGTTCCAAGGAAAGAGGTGGGAACTACTGTTGAAGAAGTGATCAACATAGCTGGGACCGGAAAGATGACCCGAAGCGGTAGAGTATACACTCCTTCTTTCAAAGAAACCACACCCAAAGAAACCATTGTCCCCATACTGCCTAAAGACAAAGGAAAAGAGGAAATTTCCAAGGAAGAAGACGAAGAGTTCCTAAGGATTATCAAGAGGAGTGATTACAAAGTAGTAGATCAGCTCCATAAGACCCCATCCAAGATTTCGATCTTGTCTCTGTTAGTCAATTCGCCAGTTCATAGATCAGCTTTGCAGAAGGTATTAGCCCAAGCACACGTGGCCCAAGATATAACAACTGGACAGTTTGACCATGTCGTTGCCAACATTACAGCTTGTAACACTCGCAGCTTCAGTGACGAGGAGTTACCTCGAGCGGGAAGGAATCATAATCTTGCCTTACATGTATCAATGAAGTGTCAGGAGGATACGATGGCCAGAGTGCTTGTAGATACTGGTTCATCCTTGAACGTTTTGCCAAAAAGAACTCTTGAGAAGCTATCTTACCAAGGAGCTATAATGAGACCCACTTCGCTCATTGTTAAAGCCTTTGATGGCTCAAGAAGATCGGTGATGGGTGAGATTGAGCTGCCTGTCATGATTGGCCCTCAAGTATTCAATATCCTTTTTTAGATCTTGGACATCAACCCTGCCTACAGTTGTTTGTTAGGTAGACCATGGATCCATGAGGCTGGTGCTGTAACCTCTACTCTGCATCAGAAGATGAAGTTCGTGGCCGAAGAGAAGTTGGTTATTATACACGGGGAATAAGACCTAATGGTTAGTAATCTATCCTCGTTTCGTTATATTGAAGCGGATGAAGATGCTTTGGAAACCTCTTTCCAGGCTCTTGAGATAGCAAATGCCGTTATGAATGATGATAAGGAACCAGTGGCCTCCGGTTGTCCATCTTTTTCTTCTTTCAAAAGCATTCAATCTGCTCTGCAAGGAGGAGTACCTGAAGGCTGGGGCAAGATCATCGAAGTCCCAGAGAGAGAGAAGTACCAAGGGTTGGGTTACGAACCAATTCTTGAGGGAAAAGCTGCTCCAACAAAGGGGAGACCAAGGACCATTCAAGAGGTGTTTATCAGTGGAGGACAGCAAGTCCATGCCATCATTGAAGACGCTGAAGACGAAGATATCAACCACTTGGTGTTTCAGTGTGACGCCGCTTTAAGTAATTGGGAGGCTATTGAGATCCCTACTTTGTACCCTATGCCAGAGTAATTTGTTTGCTCTTGTTGATGTTTTCAATTCCGCAGCCTTGCCCAAGGCTATCCGATTATTTTGTATGGGTCACCGCTTTTAAATCTTATTAATCAATGAAAGTGATTGTTTTGTTAAAATTCTTTGTCTTTATTTTTGTTTTTGCTTTAAAGAAAAATGGCAATCTTTTTTAAAACTACAAACTTCTTTTTCTTGCGTTCATGTTTGTGCATTTTAATAAAATAAATCCCTCCATCATGCAGAGTAAATCCCAAACCTGTTGTATTCAATGACCCTACTCTCACTATCAACTTTGATTCGCCTATTTATCAAGCTGAGGAAGAGGAGGATTTTGAGGTCCCCGATGATTTGGCAGAAATGTGTGAGTATCAGTACACGGATCTTCAACCGCATGAAGAAAAAGTTGACATCGTCAACCTTGGCACCGAAGAAAAGAGGAAAGAGGTTAAGATTGGGACAACACTTGGGACAGAAATCAGACAACGGCTAATACTACTTTTGGAAGAATATGTAGATGTATTTGCTTGGTCTTATCAAGACATGCCTGAATTGGATACAGACATAGTAGTTCATAAACTACCACTCAAGCCTGAATGTCCGCCTGTGAAACAGAAGCTCTGTAGAAGTAAACCTGATATGGCTCTCCAAATCAGAGATGAGGTTAAGAAACGACTGGATGCAGGATTCTTGGCAGTTTCGAAATATCCAGAGTGGGTAGCCAACATCGTGCCAGTTATGAAGAAAAATGGTAAAATGCGAATGTGCGTAGATTATAGGGATCTCAACAAAGCTAGTCCTAAGGATGATTTTCCCCTACCACACATCGATACTCTTGTGGATAATACAGCCAAGTTTCCAGTTTTCTCCTTCATGGACGGTTTCTCCGGTTACAATCAAATCAGAATGGACCCAGCTGACATGGATAAAACTACATTTATCACCCCATGGGGAACCTACTATTACAAAGTCATGCCCTTTGGTTTGAAGAATGCAGAGGCAACCTATCAGAGGGCTATGGTGACCTTATTCCATGACATGATCCACAAGGAAATTGAAGTATACGTGGATGATATGATTGCTAAATCTCAAAGTGAGGAGGAACATTTGGACCATATTTTAAAATTGTTCAAAAGACTCCGGAAATATCAGCTAAAGTTGAATTCGGCCAAATGTACTTTCGGTGTCAGGTCAGGGAAGTTGCTTGGTTTTATAGTCAGTCAAAGAGGAATTAAAGTAGATCCTGATAAGGTACGAGCTATTCAAGAGATGCCAGCTCCGCAGACCGAATCTTAAGTAAGAGGATTTCTGGGCCGTTTGAACTACATATCCAGATTCATCTCCAACATGACTCCTATTTGTGAACCGATCTTCAAATTGCTCCGCAAGGATTAGACTGTAGAGTGGAATCCTGATTGTCAACAAGCCTTTGAAAAACTCAAGAACTATTTACAAGAACCACCTATTCTGATTCCTCCTGTTCCTGGAAGGCCTCTCATTATGTACATGACCATTTTAGAAGGATCCATGGGTTGTGTTTTTGGCCAACGTGATGAAACTGGTCGCAAAGAGCATGCCATTTACTACTTGAGCAAGAAGTTCGCTGATAGCGAAAGCCGTTATTCACTACTTGAGAAAACCTGTTGTGCTTTAGCATGGGCCGCCAGACGTTTAAGGCAGTATTTGATATGTCACACTACTTTGTTGATCTCGAAAATGCATCCAATAAAGTACATCTTTGAGAATCCTGCTCAAACAGGAAGACTTGCCCGTTGGCATATGCTATTATCAGAATATGATATCCAATATGTTCCTCAAAAGGCTATCAAGGGAAGTGTTTTATCAGAATACCTTGCAGATCATCCTGTGGAAAATTATGAACCTCTCAAGTTTGATTTCCAGGATGAAGACATCATGGTGGTAAAAGATTGTGAAGAGCCCGACTCTGATGAAGGTCTTAAGCTCGGTTCCAAATGGAAGATGATGTTTGATGGTTCTTCCAATTTCAAAGGACATGGTGTAGGAGTTGTATTGATAAACCCCGATGGTGGTTATACTCCTTTCACAGCAAGATTGGACTTTGGATGCACGAACAGTATTGCCGAGTACGAAGCATGCATTTTGGGCCTATAAGCTGCAATTGATCTTGGAATCAATGTTCTTGAAGTCATGGGTGATTCTGCCTTGGTCATTTACCAAGTCAAGGGTGAATGGGAAACCAAGGATGAAAAACTCATTGCATATCATGCTTAGATTATGGAATTGATTAAGTGTTTTGATGAAATCACTTTCTGTCATGTACCTCGCACTGAAAATCGCATAGCTGACTCCCTGGCCATGTTAGCTTCAATGTGGCAAGTCAGGTTTCACAATGAAGCACCTCTCATCAGTATCGAACGCAAGACCGTACCAGCTTACTTCCAGTTAGTTGAAGAAGAGATGGATGGAAAACCATAGTTTCACGACATCATGAATTATCTGAAGACTCAAGAGTACCCTGCCAATGCTTCCATTCTTGATAAGAAAACTCTGCAAAGATTGTCATCCAAATTCTTTCTTAGTAATAATGTACTTTACAAGAGGAATCATGACATGGTCCTGCTAAGATGTGTTGACAAACGAGAAGCAGACCTATTGATTCACGATATTCACGAAGGAGCCTTTGGCACTCATGCCAATGGGCATGCCATGGTTAAGAAAATCTTGAGGGCTGGATATTATTGGTTGACTATGGAAGCTAATTGTATCCAATACGCCAAAAAGTGTCATAAGTGCTAGATCTACGCAGATAAGATGCACGTTCCTCCGACATTGCTGAATGTATTGTCATCTCCTTGACTTTTCTCCATGTGGGGCATTGACATGATTGGAGCTATTGAGCCGAAAGCTTCTAATGGACATCGTTTCATTCTAGTGGCCATCGATTATTTTACCAAATGGGTTGAAGTTGCTTCCTATACCAATGTGACCAAGCAAGCGGTTGCTCATTTCATCAAGAATAATATCATTTGTCGTTATGGAATCCCCAACAAGATCATAACTGACAATGGGACAAATCTGAACAACAAGACAATGAAGGAGCTGTGTGACAATTTCAAGATCGAACATCACAATTCCTCACCTTATCGTCCCAAGATGAACGGAGCTGTCGAAGCTGCTAACAAAAACATCAAGAAGATCCTGCAGAAGATGGTCAAGACTTATAAGGACTGGCACGAAATGTTACCATTCGCCTTGCGCGGATACAAAACTTCGGTTCGAACCTCAACATGGGTAACTCCTTTTTCTCTGGTATATGGAATGGATGATGTCCTCCCTATCGAAGTGGAAATACCGTCTTTGAGAATCATGATGGAAACTAAGCTTGACGAAGCTGAATGGGTCAGGGATAGATATAATCAACTTAACCTCATCGACGAGAAGCGACTCGCTGCTATATGTCACGGTCATCTGTATCAGAAAAGGATGAAGAGAGCTTTTGACAAGAAGGTCCAGGTTTGGGAATTTTGAGAAGGAGAGCTTGTACTCAAGAAGATTCTGCCATCTCAAAGGGATGCTCGCGAAAAATGGGCACCCAACTACGAGGGTCCATTTTTGGTAAAGACTGTGTTCTCAGGAGGTTCTTTACTCCTCACAACAACGGATGGCGAACAGCTCGCACACCCTGCAAATGCCGATTCAGTACGAAAATATTATGCCTGAAAAGCACGCTAAGTCGAAAACCCGAAAGGGCGGCCTAGGCAAAAGTTAGGGACAAAGGCGTCTCACAATATCAAAAGGGGTTGTCACCTACATCCAGAAATGCATGAAGAAATCCAGGCCCATGTGTCCTCATCAGTAGCAAAGAATTCTAGGATTTTTTTAGCCATTAGGGATGGTAGTGGTCATTGAATAGGATGTAACCCTTTCCCAAATTGCCATTTTTCAATTGTAATGATCCATGGAACTTCGCTATTGGCAAGTTACCATTCTAATGAAATCAGATTTTTGAGCCATTCTTTGTTTGATATTTATCATTACTCCGATATTTTCTTCGTTATGCAAAACTTCACTTATTCATTAATAACAGTTTTAAAAGCGGAAAATGTTTTGAAAATGTTGAATTCACCTTTCTTTGTTACTAAAAGAGGATTGGCATTACTTCCCTGAATTAAACATTCCAATAATGGCTGACCGCTGATTCAAAGGATTTCTCATTAGTATCTTCATAGATGTTTGTTGAAAATATGATTCCCAGCAAAATAAGGATGTTCTCACATTTAGTTTCAAGACTGTTTACTTTTCAGATTTCAGTGTGATTCTTTGTAGTGGACGCGGCGTTTTTCCTTCCTGTTTCCAGTCTGTCGTCTGGGTGGTGTCTTGCATATCATTAAGCATTCGCATCATGTCATAGCATTAAGCATCTTTGCATTTAGGTGTTTTGTGTGTGAGATCCTTATCCCTCTCTTTTCCCCTTTTTGCTAGTCTTTGGATCTTTGCCTTTGTTTTGCTTGCATCCGGTCTTCACCTTTGTGCGCCAGATTTTGACTCTTGATGCAGTATTCCCCAGGAAGTTTAACCTGCAACCCCGGTACCGATCTATCTGATACTTAATCACCTTATATGGATACCTAAAGTCTAGTAATTGCTGGCATCATTTAAACCAGGTCAGATGTGAGCCTAAACTTCAGGTTATCGTGAACCCGTTGTTCGAAACCAGGTCAGATGTGAACATAAACTTTAGGTTATCGTGAACCCGTTGTTTGAACCAGGTCAGATGTGAACCTAAACTTCAAGTTATCGTGAACCCGTTGTTTGAAACCAGGTCAGATGTGAACCTAAACTTCAGGTCATTGTGAACCCGTTGTTTGAAACCAGGTCAGATGTGAACCTAAACTTCAGGTTATCGTGAACCCGTTGTTTGAAACCAGGTCAGATGTGAACCTAAACTTCAGGTTATCGTGAACCCGTTGTTTGAACCAGGTCAGATGTGAACCTAAACTTCAGGTTATCGTGAACCCGTTGTTTGAAACTTGGTCAGATGTGAACCTAAACTTCAGGTTATCGTGAACCCGTTGTTTGAACCAGGTCAGATGTGAACCTAAACTTCAGGTTATCGTGAACCCGTTGTTTGAAATCCAGCTTATACTGGTTTTCCTCATAAAGCAAATCATATTGTTATCTCAACCAACTCATATGAGTACCAGAGTCTGATCATGGCTCATTAACCTTATTCCCAACTAAACTCCAGCTGTCTTTTATCAGCTGGCGCGTAGAGTTCATCCTTGTCTTTTCTGGCTTTTCTTGAAGATCCCGTTTGAACTCTTCAGAATAAGAAATCCCCAGAAAATCTTTTAGCAGGTGTCTATCCATTTATTTCAAACTGATCCCCGGTGGATCATGTATTCTTTCTGGTTTCATGCCCAGTAAGAATGCGTCTTTTTTTCCCCAGTGTCGTCAGGTCACATATGAACCTGTCGTCCGTCTCCCTGGATTTTTCCCCAGCGGAGAATACCTTTCTGGTTTTTATCTCCAGTGAGGGCATGTGGGAGTTCCCCTTTATTTTTCTATCCCCAGTGTTTCCTTGGAGTCTCCCTGTTGAGTCTCTTTTGTTGGTTAGCCTGTATCCCCAGTGAGTTTGCCTCATGGATACTAACCTTCATCCTTCCTCTTTGGGCTCACTTGCGTCTGTTTGCTTTTTTTTTGTCTTGTTTTGTCTGCATCTTTGCACTATCATGGCATTATATCATCATATTAGTAGCATTGCATATCTTTGCATCTAAGGGCAAAATTTTCGGTTATCTGTATTTAAATATCTTTCACCATGATTTCATGAGGATTTTTCATCTCTCATGTCATCCGGTGAAGATATTTAAATAGGGGCAATTGTTGTACCCCAAATTTTACCCTTAGATCCATTGATCTTTTGCATATCATCTTAGGTCAATCATGCTGCATAGCTAACCCTTTTTACCAGGTTTTGTTTGTGTTTATTTCATTTATGAATCAGGTTTTATTTCAAGAAGATTCAAGAGTTGATCAGTCAAGGTTTTGGATGGAGCATTGAATCAAGCAAGTTTATCTTGTCCAAAGAGATATCTCCTTAACCTTCTCCATTAACCAATTTTTATCCAATTTCATTTCTATTTGTAAATATCAATTTTCCTAAACCACAACCATTTCACCTACCAAAATTCACTTCTTCTTTTATTTATTTTCTTTTTAAGTCATTTTCTTTTAAAAACCATTTTCTTTTATTTTGCTAACCAAAAAGAAGAGAAAACCAAGTCTTAGAGGCATTTGTTCTTAAGCCCATCTCATAAGCCCATTTACGTTGCAAAATCATGTTACAAATGATATTGGAAATAAGAGAAATCACCTGATGATGACCAATGGGAGTCGTGCAATGTAGTTTGACTTTTCAACTCATTTCCTTCAGCCAATGAGAGGCTGACGCGTGGCTTGGCATGAAGCAAAGTGGCCAAAACATTTTCCGCTCTTCCTTCATGTCTTCGTGTTTCAATAGAAAGAAGAAGAAGATTCATTCCAAGATAAATTGTATCCGGTTCAACGCAAACAAATTACCACAGCTCATAATCCTTGGCGCGGTTTTCATTTTTTGAAATCCCCAAATCATTTCCCTTTCAAGCTTTCCTGCCTGGGTTCATTAAAAGTTGCTCTGAAGATTTACTTGGTTCAGCATAAGGACTGCCCTCGCCTGCAGAAATCTTCGTGGAATCCCAACCATTGCCTCATTTGATACCCACTCTCATGGCAACAAAGAAGGAGGTTTTAAGCAATACACAAAATCATGAAATGTGCCCTGCATCTCTGAGGTCCTTGCGCAGTAGAGAAAGCGCTTTTGTCTCCAAGAATTGACCGGGTTTGAATTTGAAAATAGGTCGTTGCAAACCCTAATTACTTACTCAGCATACCATGTGTTTGTCCATTGGTCTCAAGGAACCAAAGCCAATCTTCTCAACCTATAAAAGGAAGTCATCCCAACGCTTGAAAGACACCAACAATTCTCACAAAATATTCTAAAGTCTCTGAGTTTTTGAATCCCACGAGCAAGGAAAAGGAGAAGGGCTTTGAAATCTTGCTAGTTCAGTAGGGATAGAGTTCAGCACACTTGAAGGTGCAGTGGACATTACTCCACTTGGTAACTACATTTTCCATCTTAATATTCATGCTTAACTGATATCATCATACCATATTTCTCATAACTGTTGTAATGTGCTTATGTTGTTTTTCACTCATCTATAATATGCCACTGTGTATTTGAATCTGTAATTCGGTCCACGTTTTGATATCATGAAGTAGGATGATTTTATTTTCTTTGCTGATATGTTAAGATAGACATGTATACTGCTTTTTATTCTAAGTTACTATGCTTGAGATATCATCATAATGATAATGCATTGGTTTTGTTCACTAACTAGCTGTAAGCATATAAGGTTGTATTTTGGTGTTGTACTGTCAAACTTAGATGGATGGAATTGCTAACTTACCTATGTATGTCTTGATGCTTGGATGTTGTTTTGAGATGAGAGATTCTTGAATTTTAGTCCACCCCGTTTCTAAGATGCTCATGTATTTTATGATTAGTAAACCTATCTATCAATGCTTGAGTGAATATTGCTAAGTTACTTTCATTAAGTGCCACTAGTGTTCTTTTTTCTGCCATCATCAATGGATAATCATTTTGTATACTTAAAATCATGGCCTTGTTTTACATCCAACCTTGTTATTGATTGATGCTTGTTGTATTTAGGTGTTGACACTTTTGGTATTCATGCATGTGTCCACTCTGCCATGGCATGATCTTTGCTGACTTATATGCTTAATGTTTGGTGTTTGAATTGCTAAAATGTTGGATGTTGACTTGTTCAACTTGATATCTTTTGCTAGCTTTTAAGTTAAGTTTTGATGTTCTAACCATGTACTTACAAATACATCACCACTTGTTTGGATCTGTACACTATGTTGTTACTTGGATATCTGTTGGTGTTTAAAATGGATTTATCTAAAACTGCTGTTCTATCGGAATTAAATAACTAAATGCACTCTGAAAGTTTACTTGTTGTGTTTACTTGCTACTGTGATAGGTTCAGAAATCTTTTACCAAGCATGCTTATCTTTGTTCCACCAGTTTTTGATACATAATATGCCATCTTTGCTTTGTTGCCTCTGTGATTTATGACCAAGTTTGTATGCCTGAAATACATGTTAGATATGCCTTACCATGTTTAAGACTTGTGTTGTCCATATACCACTGCTGTCAGTATGTTATACTTATGTGTGCAAGTCTTTAAAATGTTCAAATGTGATTGCTGATCTGTTTGTCTACCATGTAGCCTTGGTTGTATTGATGGCTAAATCTTTTGAAGTATTTGTCTTGGTACCATATGCTTACTACCATAGAACCATGTGCACATTCTTTCTTAAGTGTTGCTCTGCATTGCTTCGAGTCATTGTTGTACCTAACTGACTAAATGTTTGTTTTGAATGCTACTGATAACATTTGATCATAGTTTTGATATGTCTTTACTTTATGACCATTGGAATGACTGCTGCCTTAAATCAAAGCTGGTTTTGATCCATGCCTTTAAAGTTTGTTGTTATATCCATGAAATGTTAGTGCAACAAGTATTTGTTTTCACCATGCCATGCCACTGCTTGTTTTGAATGATATTAGTTGAGTAACTTATTGTTATGCTGTCATGCCCTGGTGTCTTGTGTTGCTCTGAATACATGTATTGGCCTTTGTCTATCAGAATGCTGCTTTTATGTGGTATTCTTGCCTAACTGTTATTTGATGTGTACAATTTCTGTTTGGGCCTATGTTCTATGACACCTTTGTGAATCCAAAAGGCCATGAACCTATGTCTTCTACCATCATGTTAGTAGGTTTAAATGCAAACTTTCCTTGACATTGTGTTTGGTTTTGTGTACCTATAATCTGGCCTTGATGTATGAACTATTACTATGCCTCATATGCCATCTATTCTGAAGTTTTGTATGCTGCCTTGTTCAATACATCATGACATAGGGATCTTGTTATTTGACTAGTATGCTAGCATTAGTGTGCATTTAATCTTTGAACTTATTGCCCTTTTGAACCATAACAGCTCTAAATGACTCATTTGTTTATCTGCACTAACTGCTTGTTCTTGTTGATGTTTTACTTTGATGCTATCACTCTATTAACACTCATATTAACATGTTTGGGATTCTGTATTAAAATCATATTATTAAAACTGTATCATCATGCTTTAACCATGTATTTGCCAATGTATCATCATGCTATTACTTTGAGTGAATGATGCTGCTACCTTGTTCTATTGCTTTTCTTGCCCTTTTGCCAGTTAACCATATAGATATATGTTATCTGATCCTAAGACATCTGTGCTTTCTTTCATTCAGCATGTTAAGTATTTAACTTTTGATATTCATGAAATCAACCTAATGCCATGCTGTTTTGGGAATCCCTAATCCGCATGAATGTTCGTTTGGTTGTTTCCAAGTTGTGTCCTTTCATGAATTCCATTCGAATGTGTTATGTGCTTGCTAAATATTGCTGCCATGCCTGTGTTTGAATTTGTTACACCTTGTGTTCAAGTGTTTCATTACTTTGTGGATGTTTGATTTGTATAGTAAAAGCATTGCTTGGTATTTCATCTGTTTGGCAACTCATAACGTTGAGGTTTTAATCATATGTTTCTGTCCTTTATAATTGACAATTGTTTGAATGTTGAATGGCGTGGTGTGTTCTATTTGAGCTGACTGCTACTATGAGTTTGGTTTCCTTTCTTTCTTTTGGTCATATGCTCACAGGAAGAGTTATATATTATTGGAGTTGTGTTTTATAACGGATGAAACAGCCACCCCAGTGGCAAGCACACACTAGCACGCGCCCTTTAACCCCTAGGACTGGGGTTCAAATCCCCCTCGCCCCAGTCCTTTTATTTTAATTTTTCTAATTCGCTTCACTTTACATATATATCACTGCTACATGGCTTTGGTTTTAGGCTGCATACGCATGGTCCTGGGTTCAATCCCTAGGAGGGCCTTTCCCTTCTTTTTTTTACCATATGATTATTTTATTTCCTTTGGTTTATGCATTACTTTTCAAACCTTCATAACTTATTTATTTTATATCCTTTTCCTTCTATTCTTTTTGCCAATTGTTTCTAATTGAATTTACTTTTTGAACATAAAAAGAAATGGTTGAAAATATTTAATCTTGATGGCCTTTATTCATGTTGAAATTGGGAGTATCTTTTAGGGTGTTTATTGCACTATTTTATTCATCCTATTATGTTATCCTTGTTTATTATGTTTAAGCAATGTTTAATGTATTTAATTTCAACCTGGAATGATGTTATAACTTTGTGCCACCCCAATATCTTGTTTATATCTTGTTATATTTTCATATAATTCATGTAAACCCTTATTTTCATAATGATAAGTAAAACTGTTATCTTCCCCTATTCCAAAGGAAAGTCCTCCTAAATTGACTCATGAGTCACTAAACAAACCACCCTACCTTAACCTCATAAGAGCTTATCCCTTTTCTTGGCCTCATGAGAGCCATGAAATTATAATTTAGCAATAGGTTAGAGTTTTGAACTCTATGTGATTCTCACCATCATGAGAACTCACTTTCCCCCTATAACTTAGATTTAGAGAGTTATCGTGAACTATAAAATGAGCTCATACTCATTTACCCTTGGAACTTTGGCCATAGTCAATGGTTCCTCATTCCTCTCTTAGTTAGGCGAACTACGGTTACTCTGATTCCACTCCCGTCCGGATATGTAGGCACAAGACGTGATGTCTTTGAGTGTATACTTAGATATTAACCCCTAGGGTTTCAACCTTTAGCATAGTACCCTTAGCATACCATAACACAAACATAAACAAGAGGTTCCTGTAGAGTACTACAGATACTTAGGGTGCTAATACCTTCCCTTAGTATAACCAACCCCCGAACCTTAGATCTCCCCCCTTTAGGTTTTTCTAGATCTTGAACCTTTCCTTTGGATAAATCAAAGTCGGTGGTGAACTTCAAAGTTTTACGATGCAAGTTAATTAATAGCTTGTTATCCGATTCTCACCGCAACACTTGTTTTCCCCAGATAGAGTTGACAAATGGCATCTCTAACAGAGAAATTTGTGCACCTCTACAACTCAGACGAATGGGTTCCCCAGCAAGTCTGACATCAAAATGTTTTCCACTCAAATGGCATATCCCCAGGAAAATTCGGCGAGAAGTTTGAGGAAAACCGCTACACATAGCGCCCCTTGTCAAGAAAGTTTATTGACAAAAGAAACTAAGACCAGTTCCTTGGTAGGAAACCAGGATCGAGGGGAAGTTTGTTTCAGAAACTTAGACCAGTTCCTTGGTAGGAAACCAGGATCGAGGGGAAGTTTATTTCAGAAACTGAGACCAGTTCCTTGGTAGGAAACCAAGATCGAGGGGAAGTTTATTTCAGAAACTGAGACCAGTTCCTTGGTAGGAAACCAAGATCGAGGGGAAGTTTGTTTCAGAAACTTAGACCAGTTCCGTGGTAGACAACCAGGACCGAGGGGAAGTTTTACCTTTTCTAAGCATCATTGCCTAGCAAAAGAAGATGAATGCGTAAGCTACCATTCATAACCACCATCAAAATTTTGGGTATTCCGATATTTAATCCTCTTGCACCCCGAATGCCCGAATACCTTTGCCATTCATACCTTTGGGTCCAAGAAGATTAATTAGGGGCATCTGTCATACCCAAAATTTTGACCACTAAGATTTCCCATCATTGTGCAAATCATTATCACAATATGGATAAACCATTAGTCTCCCCAAAGATGGGTGAGCATCCACTACAATCAAACTTAGGGTTTCAAGCCCTCTCAGAGCCTTGGACAAAGGATTAATCAAGAAATGACATGATCTTCAACTTGTCTAACTTCTCAAACATCCATAATGGATCAAGAGGACTTCCACAACAAGGATTAAGCACAAGGCTGCTCCCTTTCAGGTGGATTAAGCCTCACGATCGCCAGTGTCACAAAATTAGGGTTTTGGTCGACCAGGACCTCCAGATGGAAATTTTCCTCTGGGCATGAGCCAATGCTTCAAAGCATAACTTTAATTACTCCATGGAACACCATGGACCCAATCATCAAGTCAATTTTGCCTCAGGGGATGCATTCAATAAAAATCAGGAATTATGGTTTTTTGACCTAATTCACCCCTAAGTTGACTTTTGGGACAAATCATGAGCCAAGACCTCAAGATATGATTTTAGGGTCCCTAACACACCACATTTATCCACTTGCAACAATGGGTTGATCCAAGAAACTTGAGCAACAAGTCTCAATTTCATCAGAGCCACAATTAGGGTTTCACGAGAAAAGTCAACTGTAGCTTTGACCTTTGACCAGGACATGCTCCCAAACCCTAGGACATGATTCAATACACCCCATAACACCTATGGAATTAATCCATCAAGTTTGATTTAGGTCAAGGACTTGATTTCATAGAGGATCGCACAGTTTGGAATTCATCTGATAAAAAGTCAACTGTGCACAAAAGTCAACTTTGACTTTTTGATATTTTTCACAAAAATGGTTTTTTAACCCTAAAATGATGTTAATGTGTGATTTGAATCATCATTCATCAATAAAAATCAAGAAAAGTGGGATAACTTGTAAAAGGGGTAACCATAAAAACTTAGAATTTTTCTAAGTTATGAAATAAAGTGGCAAGGGTACCAACTTTGGAGGATCATAACTCCTAAACCACAAAGCCATTTTTCCCCATCCAAAGCTGGATTTGTAGACCTCATGGCCCTCTACAAAAGCTTCAACTACACCTCACCCCAATTCATTGTGGATTCTGAGTTATGATTGGGCCAAAATGACTAAAACATGAAAATACATCATTTTCCAACACTTAGAAAAATTCTGGCCAAGGAAGATTTTGTTGAAAACACCAAAACTTGTGAGATCTTTTCACATAGTTGCAAGCTGAATCAATTCCAAAGGTAAATATCAATGTTGTTGCATATGTTTCTAAGAATCCAAAGAGCCTCTCAGCATGAATTGATTCAACTTGAGCCAAGAGGAATCCATGCCCAAAGTCATGCTGCTGCAAGCTATTTTGGAAAAATCAGTTTGCATGTTTGCTTACCACACACGATTTCTGAATCAAAACCAAGGATCATTATGCCACATGTACTCAAAACAACCATAATGCATCTGATCCAACCTACAAAGCTGAGTCACAAAGCCAAGGAATCTTCCAACTTGAAGTTCATGCATTTTGTCACATTTTACCTTGAATTCAAAGGGCATTAATGTGGAATAGTGCATTGTCAAGATTCTTACTCTCCTCGGTCAAGTTCTCTGATTAAACAACAATTAAAATGACTGATGAATGTGATTTCAGTCAAGGCATATCTGATCTATTTGGAGCAGCTGTTACACCTAATGCAAGAGGCATTTATGCCCAACCAATCCCTTTGAAGGTGATCTGATCCAGCAGTCATTCACTATTCCTCCAAGACAAGAGTTGATCACCTATAAATAGAGGTTCCAATGGATCATTCAAGGTACACCAAATCACTTTATAGAACTTCCTTCTCTCATTCTCTCTTAAGTGCCAATTTTCTTTGTTTTTGAGCAACCACCATCGGGTTTTGAGTTGCAGCCCTAAGCAATCCATTCCAATTGCTCAGACACATCACATATGATGTATTTGAGGTGTCCAAACACTTAAACACCAACTATAACACCCCTAGCTCAAAATCACTCTTCAACCAAGCCATTATGCCTCAATTATGCAGTTGGAGTTCTCCAACTTGATCCAGAAGTTTTCAGAGTGTTCCAAAGCTTGCAACACACTCCACAACATCCATTGAAGCTGTAAGGATCATAAAATCGCATCTGGAATACCATTTGTGCAGAGTTCCATTTTAGCTTGCATCAAGGTAACCCTCAAAACTCCATTTTCATGATCCATGCATATTTCATCGCATGATATTTTTTCCAATTGCTTGCCATCATATGTTGAGTGTTTCCCCTCAAGAAATTTGATCATAGCCCTCATAACCATGTCTGCACGACTGCTTTTGCAAAATTAGGGTTCATACGGTCATGATGATATAATTTGCTATACAGTGAAAATAAATAAAATCAAGTATTGCCATCTTGTTCCTTGTTGAAAAACACACGAGTTTGGTGTTTGAATCATGTCAAATGGTTGAGAGATGAGTGAGATAGGGTGCTTCATGCACGAGCTCAAGGAAGAAGATGGCCATGGCGCCATTCTTCAGGTTTTCCAACCAAGTTCTCTTCATATTTATTTTAAATGATTTGAAAAATTAATAACTCACTCAATTTTAATTATTTTTTATTGGTTCTTTTTGCAAAAAATCACAAAAATATTGAAATATTTTATTCCACAAAAAAATTAGATTTATATTATTTATTTAATATAGTTAGTATTTTTTGTGAATAAATTCATTTTTATTGTTTTTAAACCTTTTAAAAATAAATATTCATGATGGAAAATCAACACCAAATAGCTTTTAATTCATCTTGTGATTAAAACCTCATTTTTCAAACCTAAAACCAAAATCACAAGTTGTTTATTCAAATTTATTTGGAATTTGTATCATTTTAATTAATTTTCTTTGAATAATTACTTTAAAAATGATGAAATTAGGGTTTTATTGATTTTCACCCTAACAAACTTTTCAAACACTCACTGGGCCTCTAATAGAGTGTAAGACCTAATCCTTTATAAATACAAACCTATTGTGGGTCTCACTTATTGTATAAGTCCCGTTGTATTTCAAAAGTTCGGTGCGATTATCGCCCGTTTAAAACAAACAATCTGGGCCTCTCCTCGAGCTATAAAACCCATTCAAAATCATTTTTGGGCCTCTAATAGAGTGTAAGACCCAATCCCCTTTTAACCAAAACAATTTTTGGGCCTCAGATATTGTATAAGTCCCTCTGTGTTAAAAGAAAACCTCGGCGCGATCGCCAGTTGAGAAATCAAATCTTTGGGCCTACCCTAATGTTATAAGCCCCATTATTTAAAAATAAATATTTGGGCCTCTTGAGAGAGTGTAAGACCCATCCCCTTTGTACAGAAAACCTTTCTTGGGCCTCAGTCACTTGTACAAAACGACAGTGCGATCACTGATAAAACCCTGGGCCTCTCCTTGAGCTGTAAGCCCCAATTTCCTTTCCAAAAGCACTTTCTCCTTTGATTTTGCATATAATATTATTATCAAAGTTTTCTTTGTTGGACAACTAACAATACAGCATGGAAGCTCTACAACTGAGTAAGTGTTTACCCGCCTTCCTTTACCACTTTCATATGTATATAACTGTATTGTGGGGCTATTTTACTGTAAGTCTTCTTTCATAAACTCATATCGACTGTGTAATACTAGTATAGATATTTAGAGTTTCCCCGGTAACTACGTCTAGAACTAGACAGAACCTCGTATCCCGATGTTCTCCCAGATATTTCAACATAACCCAAGCAGTAAAGAACTTTCTAGATAACTAGATCTAAGAAATTCCCCCTTTGAACAGTTCATATACAGAAGGCCAATGTTCCAAGTGAAACCCCTTCTGGAACTATTCATCAGCCTCCTCTTGGGCTTAGTGAAAGGACCCACAGGCTTCTTAAAAGCATCCCCGCCTCCTCTTGGGCGTTGTACAAGGACCCGTCGGCTTCTTAGAAGTTTTCACAGCCTCCTCTTAGGTTTCGTATAATGATTCTTCCCCCGGGAAGATAGCCTCCTCTTGGGCTTCGTACAAATTGTCCCTTTGTCTTCTTAAAAGTTTCTCGCCTCCTCTTAGGCTTTGTACAAATTGTCCCGACGACCTCTTAAAGGTATAGGAACATAAATTAGTCATCTTAATAGAACAGTCTTTCAAAGAGTCTAGATCTTTCTACCGTAAATGTACTGTCTCTTAAGTTCTCTTAAGCATATTACAAAAGATAAAACTCTAGACTTGGACAGTCTAAGACCCTTGAGTCTCAAAGACATTCTCAAGCCCCTTTCAAGAATGGGAAGAACACCCGTAGACTTGGACAGTCTCAAAAACCCTTTGGATTCCCCGTTTCCTTAGAGAACAGGAAATAATCCCAATTCTCAGATCAAATCCATGAGTTCCACATTACTCATATAAGAACTGATTTTCTCTTTTAAATCGACATACTGGACCTGTCACTCAACTGAAATAGTAACCCTAGCCTTCTCTTGGGCTTTGTACAATGATTCCCCCAGCGGAGCCAAAACCTCTTTTAGCCTCCATCTCATGTTTCGTACGAGATACAAAAACACTCTTGTTGAGTATAAAAGATCCTCTTGTTAGGTCACAACCTCTTTTAGCCTCCATCTCGAACTTCGTACGAGATACAAAAACACTCTCTTGTTGAGTCAATCTCCCTTTTAGCCTCTATCTCGGGCTTCGTATGAGACAGATAAAAAGCACCCTCTTGTTGGGTCAATAGCCTCCTCTTAGGCTTTGTATAAGGAAACCCCAGTTGAGTCAATCAACCTTTTAGCATCAAAGTTGTGCCTCATTCACAGCATACAAACATCAACAACTCCTTCGTCTAATTGCTGTAAGCGGCAAGCCTCTGGATTATTTACATCCACGCCACTGTCCCTCTTTTAGCATGAGAAATTCCTAAGGAAAGATAGCATTGCTCTACACTGAGTTAAAGTCTTCCCCTTCAGGTTAAAATCCCCTATAAAGGAAATTATGGCATTGCTGGATTCACATATCCCAGTTAAAGTAATTCTCCTTTATGACCATTCACCCAACAGTTGTGGCAAATAGACCAGAAATCTCCTTTAGAGATGACAATTTCTCTCTTATCCATAAACCCTTTAGCTTCACATCTTGGGCTTTGAACAAGATACAAATAAACCCTTCAGGTTCACATCTTGGGCTTCGAACAAGATACAAATCACCTCCAGGTTCACATCTTGGGCTTCGAATAAGATACAAATCACCTTCAGCTTCACATCTTGGGCTTCGAACAAGATACAAATCACTTTTAGCTTCACGTCTTGGGCTTTGAACAAGACACCAAAACACCATTTCCTCCCATAAAATAGGAGGAACTATGATCGCTCTGATTTCCCTATCCCGGGAATACGTAGGCATAAGATTGAAAGATCTTAGCGAGCACACTAATCAAAAACCCAAAAAAATCCCAACACCCTACCCAGTCACTGTTTTCAACAAAATAACCCCAAAGGGCGAACCCCCCTATTTTGGTAGTGTCGCTACTCGAAAAATAGTCGACCGGAGGCGAAAAGAGGAAGAAACAGAAGAATCGCCATCGAACTTTATTTATCCCATGAGGGGAAGGGAAAACATCGAGAAAACCCAAAGAAGGAAAGGATAAGATGGTCTCGCAACCAAATTACGGGTTCGGAAGCCGGTTATGCGGAGGGAAGGTATTAGCACCCCCCACATCCATCGTACTCGATGGGAACCATTTGCTTGTCTATGTGTAAGGATGTTTGCTAAAGGTATTGCTTTCTAAGAGTGTTCTAAAGAGGGAGAGAAAAGGGATTTAGAAACAAAGAATGTGAAAGAAAATAAAAGAAAGAGTGGGGAGAAGAAGAGGGGACTCGATAGGACTTCGCGGTCCTATGCCTACGTATTCCCTCGTGCAATGGGAAAGTCATAGTCAACGTAGTTCGCAGGACTACGGGTAAAGAAAATGAAAGGGGGCTCGCCAAGATTATTGCCATCTTGTGCCTACGTATCTTACATTCGGACGAGAATGGAGAATCAGAGCGATCGTAGTTCGACTACGGGGTTTGACGGAAAAAGATGGTAGTGTGCTCGCCAAGATCATCACAATCTTGTGCCTACGTATCTTTACTCGGACGAGAATAAAGAATCAGAGCAGTCGTAGTTCGTCCTACGATTTGTTGGTGTTTTTTATGGACGATGTTATCGTGCGGGTTCTAGCAGTTAGGTGTTTTGCGGCTCGCTCGTGGAGTCTTATGCGTTACCTGTTTGCGGTAGAACGGACGCAACATGTCCTTTTTGAAAAGGTTGATTTTCGCCATCAAGGCAAGATGTCACATTTGATTTGTTAATGTTGATTTTAAGGGGTGAAATAAGTCCTCGGATAGGAACCCCTTCGGGTAGTACCCAATTCTTTATCTCAAAAGATATGTTATGAAAATTGTGTGGCGAATATAGTTACGTCTTCGTATTGAAAGACGAGTATCAAGACCACACACTCTAAAGTGAACATCCTAATACTCGAAGAGGAAGAGGTCTTCACCCAATCCTCTCTTTTTAGTTCAATACAAAGAGAACATATTCTCTTATTAACGATGTTTTGATTTAGATGGTAAGTGCTTTACGACAGTGAACCCTAAAGGTAATGTCAAGCACTCGGGATAGGAGAAGGCCTTCGCCTAACCACTCCACGACCATCTAAGTTTATTGAGAAAAGAGTTTGAAAATGCACTTGGTACGGGACCAAGGTTTTTAGACACAAGGAGATAAAAGGTGTTGAAAGAATAGGTGGTGAATATAGTCACGTCTTCGTATTGAAGGACGAGTATTGAGACCACACACTCTAAAGAGAGCATCTTAATACTCGAAGAGGAATAGGTCTTCACCCAATCCTCTCTTTTTAGTTCAATACAAAAAGAAGTTTTGAAAATGAGCACTTAGTACTAGACCAAGGTTTTTTGACTTTAGAAGAGAATGAAAATGAGAAATGAAATAGAAATCAAAATGAAATCGGAACGGAAATAAAATGAGATGGGAATCGAAATAAATATAATGAAATCCTAACATCAAGAATCAACCACCCCATTATTAAACAAGTAATAAAATGAAAATAGTATTATTCTTTTTAGGATATGAAATTCTAAAAATGTGAAAATAAAATAGTATGAAGTTCTATATAATGAAATGCTTAAATTTATTTCTAAATAAAATAAAACAATAATAATAATAATAATAATAATAATAATAATAAATAAATAATAAAGTAAAAACAAGTGAAACATGTAAAGGGTGGTGCATCGGATCGTGTGGTGCAAACCTATGGGTGGTATGTGTAATCCAAAACGAGCTTCAAGCCCAAAAGCCAATCAGATAAAAACACAGCAATAGCATAAAATCCTTCCACTCTAAAAACGCTGAAAAGTAAACGGTTCCAAGGTCAAAATCAAAACACCAGACTTCCACACAATCCTCTTTTAAAAAAACAAAACGAAAGCCAAATTAAAACTCAGGTTGCAAACGCATCTCATTCCCACCTTTCCCGCCTTCAATCACTTTGATTCTTCTGTGTTTCAGGTTCGCTCTTGTTCGCGTCTATGATTCGAGGTTCGCGGCTTCAATCTCTTGTTCTCTTTCTGACCTGAGTCGATTTTCTCGATTCTTCATTAATTCTCATGGCGACGGCGCGAGTCTTGGTAGTGTTGTGGTCCTGTTGTCGTTGATGCTATCACGATTCGGTGATGTTGTTGTTCAAAAAAAAACACGGTTGTTGGTTGTAGTTCTGAAACTGTGTTAAAGAGAAGTGGTGAGCAAGGTTGTATTATAGTTATGTTGTTTGAAGTTTCAAAGGTGTGGTGATGATATTGTAGGGGACGATTGCGTCGTTGAGTGAAACAGAGGGGAAAAGAAAGAACGGCGGTGGTTTGTGATGAGCGTAGTAGGTGAGGGGGTTTGTGGATGTGTTTTCGCGGTGGTGGTTGTTTGGAACTATGAAAAAGATGCAAGATATGTGGACTACATGAAGGTTAGAGTTTGTAGGTGGGCGATGACGTGAAAAAAAAAGTTGCAGGTCTCCATAATAGAGGGAGGTTGGAGGTAGTTGTTGTTACAGGATGCGTGAGTTGTGTGTGTATGGATTCGTTTTGAAACGTCGCGGAATGGTATGTGGTGATTCAGTTTTGCTCGAAGAGGTTGAGCTGTGATTTGAGGATGAAGAAGGTTGATGGATGAAGAGGATTTGAAGTTGTTGTGGTTAGTGTGGTTGAGTGTGTATGATTCACAGGTGGTGTTGAGTCAAAACCAAACTGAGAATGAAGGTTTGTCTCTTTTTTTTAGATTTTTCTCTCTAATTTTTTTTCTTTTCGTTCAGTTCCTCCTTTTCATATGAAGCCTTCTTTTTAAAAAAACACTCTTACCTCTCTCTTGCTGTTGTTGGGTCCTTTTCAGTGCAGGATGGTTTTGGTTTTGGCATGTTGCAGGTACGGTTGGCTTTGTAGCAGTGGCGCAGGTCATGGCTTATTGCCATTTTGTGTCAAGGTTTTGCAAGTCGCGTGGCTTTGTGGTATGTTGTTTTGGAGTCTTGGCATTTGGTCTTGTGCAGTTTTTGGCGTGATGTATTTGGAGTAGCATATGTTATGTTGGTATTGATGGTGGGGTAGCAGGTGGATGGTACAAAGTGTAGTAGCTCTTATTTGGTGAAACAACCTGCTCACAAGATAAAGTCAAACGTGATTGCCTTGTGATCCCTTTCCTTCTTTTTTTGTAAAATCTTGTGTAGAGATTATTGTAATGGGCTTTCTTTTTGTAACATGGACTATTTATTTTTTGGTAGAAACTTGTGATAAAAATGGGCTTTGAATGCAATATGGAGTTTGTTGAATTTATAGAATAATAATGATGTAAAATAAAATTGACAAATGGTTAAAAATGGGCTTGTGAACTTTAATAGATTTGAATGGATTAAAAAGGTTATTGAAAAATGAAAATTGGATGGGAAAAAAATGGAAAATTGTTTGAAAATGAAATGGATTTTGGTTTGGATATGAAATGGAAAATTGGATAATTAGATGGATATTGGGATGAAATTGGTTTTTTTTTTTATAAAAATGGATAATGGAAAAAATGTGGATGATGTGGATAAAAAGAAATGGATTTTTATGGATATGGAAATTGTGTTGGATAATGGATACATGAATGGAGAATGGTTTAGAAATATGGGTTAAAAAGAAATACAAAGAATTTGGTTTAGAATATGGATTAGGAAAAATGGATAAATAACAAAGTGGATAGAAAAAAAATGGTTACGGGAATGGATGTGAATTTTGTACTGTGCATCCACACTTGAACAACACTAAACCTTGACAAGCGACCTTGAATGCCACAATTCTTGAATTAGGTCGAAGAAAGATCCACCTTGAATCAATCTCTGATGAATGGCATCAAAACAAACGAATCCATCTGATCCTAGTCACTCGAGTACTGAAAAGTCAAAATCTTCATTATGACCCAATCGAGCAAGAAGGTGCTTTTAAAATCAGAAGATTATGAATTGATCCATGAATCTCAATGCGCTGCGCCAAACCCTGATTGGAAAGCAAATCTGATCCTTGGTAATCTTCAACCATGAAGCAATTGACTTACACACAACCTGATAACTTGTTCCACACACAGACAACCTACATTGGATCTTCAGACACAACCACCGGAATGAAACACACCCTGGCCCTGATCTTGAAACAAAACTCGTCCGACCAAGATTAGGTCAAGACCGTTGAACCTCTATCAGTGTTGCATACGTGCACCTGCCCTGACAAGCCTGATGAATCTTGATGAGGAGTTAGAACTCAACCCTTGCGTCAGACTTGAATGGAAGAACCTCAAAACAAATAAGAAACCTTGATTCAAAAGACCTCCTGATCCCAAGCCTTAGGAGCTCAATGAAACACATGATTGATATGACCTAATGGGATGCATAGATGATAGAAATGTTATGTTATGCCAGGTTAGGGTGAAAATGAGGGTGTGACAGATGCCCCTATTTAATCTTCTTGGACTTGAAGGTGTGAGTGACAGAGGTTGTCTTACAGTCAAGGTACAAGGGAATTAAATATAAGAATACCCAGAGTTTTTAGCCGGAAAAGTAAGTGGAATGAAAGTGATGAATTGGTGGGATGGCTTGAAAAAGGCATCTGTCATTGGGAAAAAGAGATTGGTTATGAGGAAGATATGATGATATGCTTGGGATGCAATGAGAAATGAACATGAGTGCTTTGCCAGTCTTGAAAGGGGGGCATCCCTGCAGTATCCTGGTGAGATATAATAAGTCGAGATATTCCTTCTACGAAAGGTAGATAGGACTCTAGAAGTTAAAAGATGAGATATTCCTCCTACGAAAGGTAAAGAGGACTCAAGAAATAAAAGATGAGATATTCCTCCTACGAAAGGTAAAGAGGACTCCAGAATAAAGGATAGAAACTGGTTCTCCTCTTGCAAAAGGCAAAGAGGACCCCTGAACGAAAGGTTAGGAGAAAAAAATAAATTCCTGCTACAACAAGTAGAGGAGACTCCCTTGGGAGAAGACGATCGTATTATTTTCTGCAGAAGCAGAAACGACTCCAGAACACAAGGTTTGGAGAATAATTCCTCTTACAAAAGGTATAGAGGACTCCAGAACAAGAGGATTGGAGATAAATTCCTTCTACAAAAGGTAGAGAGGACCCCAGAACAAAAGGTTAAGAGACAATTCCTTTCTACGAAAGGTAGAAAAGACCCCAGAACAAAAGGCTTGGAGAAATAACATAACTCCCTTGGGAGAAGACGATCGTACTTACTTCTGCGAATAGCAGAAATGACTCCAGAACAAAAGGTTTGGAGACAGATTCCTTTCTACAAAAGGTAGGAAGGAGACCTACAAAAGGTAAGCTGGGAAGAAATTGAGCAAAAGGCACGGGAAGGCTCTTACTAAAGGTAAGTTGGACACATTGTAAAAGGCAAAGAGGAGAAACATCGCGAAAGGACAAGACTTCACGTGAAAGGCACGGAAGGAGTTGGAAGTAATAAGTGATGGGGGGACAAAGCCCACAAGAATGCCCCTATCCTCTACAAGAACTGGCTAAACAAGCATGCAAATGATGCAAAAATGTATGCAAAATGCTGGGGATATGAAAGTCTGGAGTGACGGTCGTGCCAAGCGTGGTTGGGCTTCGGTTTAAGGTGCCAAGGAATGGTTGGGCTTGCTGGGGGAAAAGGAGATAGGTAAGGTGAAGGATACCAACCGAAGATGGCTTTTAAATGAGTTACCAAACGAGAACTGGTTTTTAAGGGGTAGACTACCAGACGAGAACTAGTGGCAAAAGGTTAAGTTGTCAAACGAGAACTGACTTTATGGTTGGCCAGATGAGAACTGGTTTTTAAGATATGTTTACCAGACGAGAACTGGTTTCAAAGTGGCTAAAGAATAAGTGATCAGATGGGAACTAGCATATAAGTTGTTTACCAGACGAGAACGGGTATTATGGTTTTGGTTTTCCATACGGGAACTGATTTTATGGTTTGCCAGACGAGAACTGGTTTTTAAAGTTGTGCAAGCAGGATGGATTTTGTATTTGGTTAAGGGTGCCGAGTATGTTCGGGATTATGGTGGGAGGTGCCAAGATGGTTGGGCTTTGGTTGGTGTGCCAAGTATGATTGGGCTTTGGGTTGGATGGGGAATGAGCTTAACTTCCCGACACTCGAAACCTGACGATGCTACGATCAGATGATAGATGTGGATGCTTCTAATGCTCCAAGTTTGGTCATTTGCAGAAGTTGCGCTTGCTCCTAAGAGAACCTCACTTCTAACTGAGACGCCAAGATGACTTTGCAAACGATAGTATGAGCATAGCGACTTAACTTATGCATATTGGTTGCGCTTTTGCTCTGCCCCAAGGCTTTCTGACACTTGTTGCAAACTCAACATTTACTGGCGTCTGACAGGGTCTGCTCGACCAATCTTGAAAGTATAGAGGAAAACTGCCCCTTTGAAATTTATCTGCCCCAGTCTGTAGGGTTTTTGAATGAATCCTCCTGGAATAGAAACTTTGGGGATGGTTATACCATGACATGTCTTGAGATGATTTACCCTAGTGTCTGAATCCGCAATGGCCAGCCTCTGCTTGAGTCTTTTGAAGGACTTTCCCCAGAATGAGCGTTGAAGCGACTTAACTTGTGTTGATTGAGCCTCGGAGGGATTTGCCCTCAGTCACAAGAATCTCTGAGTGGTCTACCTTTGGCTGGCGGAGTCTTGAGATGATCCTCTGCTCAACGGACTCTTGAATGCTTTGTCCCAGATTCACAAGGTTTGGAGAAGGTTTTGATTTGAGTCAGCACCAACGAATGATCAAGTTTCTCCCTGATTGCACTTTTGGAATCTCTTTAATGTCAAGTACTTTCTTGTAGTTAAAATTGTTCATTTAAAAATGGTAATTTTAATGCAACGATCATGCAGGTTTTGAAAGAAATCACTTATTGTAATGATGTGAAAGTGCGTGACGAATAAACCATTAGTCCAAACGCATTGTTGATTTACTGGTGTGCGAAAGATATAGCAAGAATATGACACCAATTTTGAATATTAGTAAATTTGCGAGGAGTCAGTTTACGCAACCTTGCAATAGTACGCTTTCAGAATAAACCCTACTTCAATTAGGTCTTTCGAGGGTTGTAATGTGGTCTGGTTCATGGTTATTTGAAACAAAGGATATTAGGCTCAAATTTTGATTTGTACCCACCCCTTCTTCGTGACGAACTCCAGTCCTACGATCAGTTATACTACACACCTTTATCTTCCAAAAGGGTTGACGGTGTAAGGGTGAATTTGCTTGGAATGACAGTCACCTTATTTTGTTTTTGTGGATGTAGTGACCTTTCTAATCCATTTTGGTGGCCACTGAATCGGGTTTTGGTTTTGCTGAGGATTTGAGGGCCTCTGTTGCTTTATTCATTTTTTGATCCCTAACTTTTGCATGGACCGACTTCATTGTTCGAGTCCATCGGGATTGCCCTAATTTTGCCTAAGTTTCCTCTTTGGGGTGGTGGACTTAGCGGGCTATCTTCTTTTTTTTTTTTTTTTTAAGGGTCGTGACTGCCAAGTCTTTGGTCTTTGAAGAATAATCGCCATAATAAAAGGTTTCACCTTGGAATTCGAATGTGTAACCAGGACAACTGAACACTACCCATGCCCCAGGTTAAGCGTAAGGGTTTAGAAATATGAAGGAAACTCCTACTTCTAGGCCCGAAGGGGTTGACTAGGGACTAACTCCTTATATCTCCTGTGTTTAGGGGATTTGAAACAATGCATATAGTTTGCAATTATAGGTATTTCGTTTTCATCATCCTCCCTCAAATCTTTACTAAGACAACAACTGATAAAGGGAGTGAAGTGTGGGAAAAAAATTTGTGATTTTTTGCAATATATGAGAAAAAATGAGTGGATACGAATGGACTTGTTCAAAAAAGCACGTTCATTATATTAACAAAACCATAAGTAAGCAACAATGTTTAACAACAAGTAGCACTTAACAGAGAAGAAACTACAAATGCAAATAAATGACGAGATCTAAAAATTGCCAATCCTGGGAATGTCTTCTGTCTGACCCACTAGCTCGAGGAGATGACCCTTGTAGTCTTTGAACTCAAATAGACGAGAGGTTGACGTGCACAACGAGGCTTCCTTCTGGAAAGGATATGTAACCTTTGTCAATCAGTTGTTGCACTTTGGCTTTGTAGGCTTTGCAATCTTCAGTCGAATGCCCCATTGATCCAGCATGATATCCACATTGCACATCGGGGTCATACCCAGGAGGGTATGGCTCTGGCAACGACTTGAGAGACTTAGGAACCACCAGCGAGCTTTGAATCAGATGCGGCAAGAGTTGACTGTATGACATAGGGACTGTATGAAGAGGAGCATTCCTTCTTTCTAGATTATTGCGAGGCCTATGCTGACTCTGACGCTGATTTTGATATCCTCGGCCATGGGCTCGTTGATTTACATGAGGAGCAATCCACGGTTTCTGGGACGAAGCTATAAGCATTACTGGTTGCCCATAAGGATAGCATGGCGCTGGAAATGATGACTGCTGAGAAGATGAGGGACCAAAAGGTTTTGCTGGTACACCATGAGAATACTCAACATTTGCTATAACTACATTGGTTTCATCGTCTTCCTCTTGGGAGTTAATGAGGGATTCAGTCTCACCGGCTTGGCTGCTTGAGACATCTTGGATTAGTCCACTCTTGAGGTAGCTCTCGATGCGTTCCCCTACCATCACAAGGTCATAGAAGCTTGATGGCGTACTGCCAACCATTCTTTCAAGATAAGAGCCATGCAGACTATTTATGAACATGTCAATCAATTCCATGTCCAAGAGTGGTGGTTGCACCCTAGCTGCTAATTCTCTCCATCGTTGTGCGTATTCTTTGAAGGATTCATCGCCATTCTGAGATAGGCTTTGCAACTGCATGCGACTAGGCGCCACGTCTAGATTGTACTAATATCGTTTTAGAAAAGCGCTGGATAAGTCCTTCCATGATTGGATATGGCTTCTTTCTAAATCCGTGTACCAACTTAAAGATGCACCACTCAAACTGTCTTGAAAACAGTGAATCATCAACTTATCATCGTAGGTATATGTGGTCAATTTTTGGCAGAACATCACCAAATGACGCTTCGGGCAACTACGACCTGCATACTTCTCGAAGTTGGGTATTATGAATTTCGGAGGGATTACCAAATCTGGCACTAGGCACATATCTGCAGCATCGAGCCCAGACGTACCCTGCACTTTCATAGCTTGGAGTTTTTCCTCAATGGCACGAAGCTTTTCCATCATAGGATCAGTCAATGGCTTCCTCTGGGGTCGAGTAGGAACATTTAATCGTGGATGATCATCATCAGGCAGAAGACCATACTGTGGATTATTTGTCACAGTGAAACCTGGTGGGGGATCAACATTCTGACGGTTGCTCTCTGACATGGCTACCTCAGCTTCCAACTTGCTTTGTCTAACTGGCCTTTCAAGTCGTCTATGTCCCACTTGCTTTAAATGCTTCCCATCTACCACAGGTTCAATGCGAGTGTCGAGAAATCAACTGCGGGTTATGGGCAAAGGACTGAATGAGCTCTCTGGTTTAAGGTTGGAGAATGATATGCAACATGATGCGAAAATGCTTATGCAAATGCAATGTTATGAATGCAACAAGGCATGGGATCAAAGATCAGAGGTTCACGTCACAGGTATCAAGGTCACAGATTCTGCAGGACAACACAACAAGATATCCCTCACCTCGGGTAGTTAATCTATTGGGTTATAACAGGGCATTCCAAGGGTTTTCAAACAAGGTCCCATGCACTAACCCTCAAAAGTTTTCCATCATAACGACGATTCGTAAGACGGTAATCCATTCAAAGGATGAGCACAGAGTTATGTCTTAATAACCTTTGGAATAAGGTTCTAAAAGTCCTCAAAATCACGGACTCCCAGGTAGGAAACAAAGACGCCATTACGACTGATCGTAAGACATAATCATTCCCAAAGGGGCCTCATCTGAGCGGTGGAAGTCAAACCAACTTGACGAGTCCTAAGTCTCGCAAATCAGTAAGCAACCACCTCCTAGCTTAGTGTATACTTGAAAAGCTCGGGCAGAAAGCCTTTCTCCTCACAACCATCCCCAATATACCCAACAGATAAGAGAACACAAGATAACAAAGCAATGATAAAGCAAACAAAAATACACATATGATAAACAAACTAGACTTGGCTTGCTAGGGTGAACCACATTCCCCAGCAGAGTCGCCAGCTGTCGCTACTGAAAATATAGTCGACCGGAGGCGAAAAGAGGAAGAAACAGAAGAGTCGCCATCGAACTTTATTTATCCCATGAGGGGAAGAGAAAACATCGAGAAAACCCAAAGAAGGAAAGGATAAGATGGTCTCACAACCAAATTAAGGGTTCGGAAGCCAGTTATGTGGAGGGAAGGTATTAGCACCCCCCACATCCATCGTACTCGATGGGAACTATTTGCTTGTCTATGTGTAAGGATGTTTGCTAAAGGTATTGCTTTCTAAAAGTGTTCTAAATAGGGAGAGAAAAGGGATTTAGAAACAAAGAATGTGAAAGAAAATAAAAGAAAGAGTGGGGAAAAGAAGAGGGGACTCGATAGGACTTCACGGTCCTATGCCTACGTATTCCCTCGTGCAATGGGAAAGTCAGAGTCAACGTAGTTCGCAGGACTACGGGTAAAGAAAATGAAAGGGGGCTCGCCAAGATTATTGCAATCTTGTGCCTACGTATCTTACATTCGGACGAGAATGAAGAATCAGAGCGATCGTAGTTCGACTACGGGGTTTGACGGAAAAAGATGGTAGTGTGCTCGCCAAGATCATCACAATCTTGTGCCTACGTATCTTTACTCGGACGAGAATAAAGAATCAGAGCAGTCGTAGTTCGTCCTACGATTTGTTGGTGTTTTTTATGGACGATGTTATCGTGCGGGTTCTAGCAGTTAGGTGTTTTGCGGCTCGCTCGTGGAGTCTTATGCGTTACCTGTTTGCGGTAGAACGGACGCAACATGTCCTTTTTGAAAAGGTTGATTTTCGCCATCAAGGAAAGATGTCACATTTGATTTGTTAATGTTGATTTTAAGGGGTGAAATAAGTCCTCGGATAGGAACCCCTTCGGGTAGTACCCAATTCTTTATCTCAAAAGATTTGTTATGAAAATTGTGTGGCGAATATAGTCACGTCTTCGTATTGAAAGACGAGTATCAAGACCACACACTCTAAAGTGAACATCCTAATACTCGAAGAGGAAGAGGTCTTCACCCAATCCTCTCTTTTTAGTTCAATACAAAGAGAACGTATTCTCTTATTAAAGATGTTTTGATTTAGATGGTAAGTGCTTTACGACAGTGAACCCTAAAGGTAATGTCAAGCACTCGGGGTAGGAGAAGGCCTTCGCCTAACCACTCCACGACCATCTAAGTTTATTGAGAAAAGAGTTTGAAAATGCACTTGGTACGGGACCAAGGTTTTTAGACACAAGGAGATAAAAGGTGTTGAAAGAATGGGTGGTGAATATAGTCACGTCTTCGTATTGAAGGACGAGTATCGAGACCACACACTCTAAAGAGAGCATCTTAATACTCGAAGAGGAATAGGTCTTCAACCAATCCTCTCTTTTTAGTTCAATACAAAAAGAAGTTTTGAAAATGAGCACTTAGTACTAGACTAAGGTTTTTTGACTTTAGAAGAGAATGAAAATGAGAAATGAAATAGAAATCAAAATGAAATCGGAACGGAAATAAAATGAGATGGGAATCGAAATAAATATAATGAAATCCTAACATCAAGAATCAACCACTCCATTATTAAACAAGTAATAAAATGAAAATAGTATTATTCTTTTTCGAATATGAAATTCTAAAAATGTGAAAATAAAATAGTAAGAAGTTCTATATAATGAAATGCTTAAATTTATTTCTAAATAAAATAAAACAATAATAATAATAATAATAATAATAATAATAAATAAATAATAAAGTAAAAACAAGTGAAACATGTAAAGGGTGGTGCATCGGATCGTGTGGTGCAAACCTATGGGTGGTATGTGTAATCCAAAACGAGCTTCAAGCCCAAAAGCCAATCAGATAAAAACACAGCAATAGCATAAAATCCTTCCACTCTAAAAACGCTGAAAAGTAAACGGTTCCAAGGTCAAAATCAAAACACCAGACTTCCACACAATCCTCTTTTAAAAAAACAAAACGAAAGCCAAATTAAAACTCAGGTTGCAAACGCATCTCATTCCCACCTTTCCCGCCTTCAATCACTTTGATTCTTCTGTGTTTCAGGTTCGCTCTTGTTCGCGTCTATGATTCGAGGTTCGCGGCTTCAATCTCTTGTTCTCTTTCTGACCTGAGTCGATTTTCTCGATTCTTCATTAATTCTCATGGCGACGGCGCGAGTCTTGGTAGTGTTGTGGTCCTGTTGTCGTTGATGCTATCACGATTCGGTGATGTTGTTGTTCAAAAAAAAACACGGTTGTTGGTTGTAGTTCTGAAACTGTGTTAAAGAGAAGTGGTGAGCAAGGTTGTATTATAGTTATGTTGTTTGAAGTTTCAAAGGTGTGGTGATGATATTGTAGGGGACGATTGCGTCGTTGAGTGAAACAGAGGGGAAAAGAAAGAACGGCGGTGGTTTGTGATGAGCGTAGTAGGTGAGGGGGTTTGTGGATGTGTTTTCGCGGTGGTGGTTGTTTGGAACTATGAAAAAGATGCAAGATATGTGGACTACATGAAGGTTAGAGTTTGTAGGTGGGCGATGATGTGAAAAAAAAAAGTTACAGGTCTCCATAATAGAGGGAGGTTGGAGGTAGTTGTTGTTACAGGATGCGTGAGTTGTGTGTGTACGGATTTGTTTTGAAACGTCACGGAATGGTATGTGGTGATTCGGTTTTGCTCGAAGAGGTTGAGTTGTGATTTGAGGATGAAGAAGGTAGATGGATGAAGAGGATTTGAAGTTGTTGTGGTTAGTGTGGTTGAGTGTGGTTGAGTGTTTATGATTCACAGGTGGTGTTGAGTCAAAACCAAACTGAGAATGAAGGTTTGTCTCTTTTTTTCAGATTTTTCTCTCTAATTTTTTTTCTTTTCGTTCAGTTCCTCATTTTCAAATGAAGCCTTCTTTTTAAAAAAACACTCTTACCTCTCTCTTGCTGTTGTTGGGTCCTTTTCAGTGCAGGATGGTTTTGGTTTTGGCATGTTGCAGGTACGGTTGGCTTTGTAGCAGTGGCGCAGGTCATGGCTTATTGCCATTTTGTGTCAAGGTTTTGCAAGTCGCGTGACTTTGTGGTATATGTTGTTTTGGAGTCTTGGCATTTGGTCTTGTGCAGTTTTTGGCGTGATGTATTTGGAGTAGCATATGTTATGTTGGTATTGATGGTGGGGTAGCAGGTGGATGGTACAAAGTGCAGTAGCTCTTATTTGGTGAAACAACCTGCTCACAAGATAAAGTCAAACGTGATTGCCTTGTGATCCCTTTCCTTCTTTTTTTGTAAAATCTTGTGTAGAGATTATTGAAATGGGCTTTCTTTTTGTAACATGGACTATTTATATTTTGGTAGAAACTTGTGCTAAAAATGGGCTTTGAATGCAATATGGAGTTTGTTGAATTTATAGAATAATAATGATTTAAATAAAATGAACAAATGGTTAAAAATGGGCTTGTGAACTTTAATAGATTTGAATGGATTAAAAAGGTTATTGAAAAATGAAAATTGGATGGGAAAAAAAATGGAAAATTGTTTGAAAATGAAATGGATTTTGGTTTGGATATGAAATGGAAAATTGGATAATTAAATGGATATTGGGATGAAATTGGTTTTTTTTTTATAAAAATGGATAATGGAAAAAATGTGGATGATGTGGATAAAAAGAAATGGATTTTTATGGATATGGAAATGGTGTTGGATAATGGATACATGAATGGAGAATGGTTTAGAAATATGGGTTAAAAATAAATACAAAGAATTTGGTTTAGAATATGGATTAGGAAAAATGGATAAATAACAAAGTGGATAGAAAAAAAAATGGTTACGGGAATGGATGTGAATTTTGTATTGTGCCTCCACACTTGAACAACACTAAACCTTGACAAGCGACCTTGAATGCCACAATTCTTGAATTAGGTCGAAGAAAGATCCACCTTGAATCAATCTTTGATGAATGGCATCAAAACAAACGAATCCATCTAATCCTAGTCACTCGAGTACTGAAAAGTCAAAATCTTCATTATGACCCAATCGAGCAAGAAGGTGCTTTTAAAATCAGAAGATTATGAATTGATCCATGAATCTCAATGCACTGCGCCAAACCCTGATTGGAAAGCAAATCTGATCCTTGGTAATCTTCAACCATGAAGCACTTGACTTACACACAACATGATAACTGGTTCCACACACAGACAACCTACATTGGATCTTCAGACACAACCACCGAAATGAAACACACCCTGGCCCTGATCTTGAAACAAAACTCGTCCGACCAAGATTAGGTCAAGACCGTTGAACCTCTATCAGTGCTGCATACGTGCACCTGCCCTGACAAGCCTGATGAATCTTGATGAGGAGTTAGAACTCAACCCTTGCTTCAGACTTGAATGGAAGAACCTCAAAACAAATAAGAAACCTTGATTCAAAAGACCTCCTGATCCCAAGCCTTAGGAGCTCAATGAAACACATGATTGATATGACCTAATGGGATGCATAGATGATAGAAATGTTATGCTATGCCATGTTAGGGTGAAAATGAGGGTGTGACAGGTAGCATCCGTAAATCAATAGTTTTGATTGTTTAACCTCAGTTTGCAAGTAAAGTTAATTGGAGACATCTATTTCCCTTCCTTCATCAGCTTTAATAGGATAAAAAATGAATCGAACTGTAGTACCCAAGCGATAGTGCTTCGAAACCACAAAAATCGCGCTACACTCCTAAGTTTAAGTATAAAGAACACACAGGTGATCACGTAAGATATGAGCAACAACTCCTTGCTTATCTAAGAAACTACAAGGATGTTTAATGATTTGACAGTTGTTGACATCTTGTAGATCTTCTTCTTCTTCGTCTTCTAGGTTGAGCAAGCTTTGAGCAACAACTCCTTGCTTCAGATCTTCAATGTAGAGCTGACGAGAAGGTGGTTGATGACTTGACTGATTTTCAATGTTGTCTTCTTCATCAACAGCTTATGTACCAATTGATTGTTGTTGTGTTGATTTATGATCTTTGAGCTTCAACAATAATGGCCATGTGTAAATGGTGATAGCTTTGGATATTCTAAGTGTTACAACGAGAACTCATCGTTGTTGCTATCTTCACACAATGACATGATCAATTCATCTTTGACAGAATGAATCGATTGCATTCAGAAGCTAATACTCCTTTCTTTAAATAGCCCAATAAAATATAGCCATTTGAATTACTGTTGGTTGTTGGAAAAGAGACGTTGTGTAATAATTAGCTGTACTGACACATCTCTTTTTTTCTGTGGGAGAAGTGATGGGATATATCTTTCTTGGGCAGTTTGTACATTCGTTCACAACGCTAAGATTTGACTTCCAAACTTCAGAGGCTTCTGATGGTAAATTAATGAAGCATGAGTAGAGCCTTCTTTAACAGGATATCTGATACGTCAAGTCTTCATTCATTTGAAGAAGTCCATTAGGAATCAGTCTTCAGAACTTCAGCACTTGTCTTTAAGAACATTATCCTTTACTACTTCAAGTCTTCCGAAACTTCAGAGCTTGTCCATTAGGAATCCGTCTTCAGAGTCTTCAGCACTTGACCTTTGGAACCATAATCTTCAGAACGCATAAGTCTTCAGAGTCTTTCTGTACTTGGTCTTCAGAGCCTTCTGCCTTTAGAACTTCAAGTCATGAGAGTCTTCAGCACTTCGGTTCTCCAGAAGATTATCTTCTTCAGAAGATTCGCAATCTTCAGAATCACAACCACTTTCAGAGAGCATCCACAAGAGCATTGCAACAGCAATCTTGGCATCCTTGGATCTGACTGATCATGATTAGATACAGAAGTGTTCTTGCTTCTTGCGACTTGAGTCACACGTAGTAACTTCACATATTATCAATTAAGCTCATCTGGCTGGTGCTTTGTAGGATCTGATATCTTCTGTAATTATGATCTACACACAACACATGTTTAGAACATAAACTAGTTCTTTCACAAATACGTATTGTTATCATCAAAACATAGATTGACTTGTAGAGACAACTCTTGCTCTCACAATCTCCCACTTTTTTATGATGACAAAACCAAGTATTTTGATTGAACATTTTATTCAAGGTAATCACCAAACAACCATATTCATAGTCTGGAACAACAGCTCCCTCTGAATGTGTTATCCTCAAAGTTTTATCTGTGATCATCTAGAATCTTATATGTTCCAAAGAAATACAGAATAACAACTTGAGTTGCCAGAACGAAGAATAGAAAATGACTACTTCTCTATCTTGTCTTTAAGAAAACAGAGAGTCTTTAGCATCTGGACTAGTTCATCAAAACTTCCATCTTCAGATCTTCAGAACTCTGTTCCTTTGTATCAGAGCTTATAATCTTCAGAGTCATCTGAAGCATTTCTACTTTTCAGCAGATTTATTTAAGCATAAGTAGAACAATTCTTATCTAATAACATATCATCGCTATTCATCAGAGACAGACACTATCTTTTGAGAAACTCCCCCTGAGTTTCAGACTTTGTGAAGATTTTAGATTTTGCAATTTGAATCTTCTGGGTAGTCTCCCCCTAATTTCCATAAGTCAAATATTGGGATCTTCAGAACGTAGTTCAGAAATTTTAAATTTACAATCACCAATAAAGATCATGAATTTTCGGAGTTTGACTTTGAACACATGCCTTCATCTCAGAACCTTGTTACTGTCACAACTCAGTGGTTCATCAAAGCTTGATTTTTTATCAGATACCAATTGAAGGTTAATTTTTGTGATCAATCAATGCTTGATTCTGAAACTGGTACACATGTTTTAATCTTAGTCTGATACTGAGTTATACCAGAGTATGTTGTGTCTGATTCCAACTGATATATCCTTCTTATACCAATTGAAGATATTCTCTTAGTGTGCTGAGGTTGATACCAATGAAGGTATTTGACGTTCTTTCACAGCTTTTCCCTGATTGATATTACTGCAGACTGAGTCTGATACCAATCTTTATGTATACTGAGTCTGATTACTAATTGTTGATTTAGTTTGAAACCAAATCATTTTCTTCTTAATTGATTCTTGGTAGACATCAGAACTACTTCTTCTAGGATCTTCAATTCGGATCTTCAGATAGTTCTTGACTTCTGATTTGCACAGTTCTTCTGATAAGCATCTTGAGATGTAGACTTGTCTTGACTGCTTTCAGAGTTTTCTTCTTCAGATTCTTACGTTCTGAATCTCATATTTTTAGACATCTTACATCTTCTGAACCAAGTGAGACAGAGATCACGATAAACTTTGACTTTAAGAAAGTTCTCAACTACTGAAAAGTACTGGGTAGATCTGATTCTGAACACGTGTTCACGAAGTGTACAACTTCGATCATATGAACAAACTGTTCATAAGAGCTTTTGCCAAGTTCTTCTTTCTCAACCTGTTCTTAGAATGCCTAGTGAACTTGTTCAGTGTTCCTCGGTTTAAACATCAAACAAACGTTAGTAGTAAACGCATTTTATATGATTAATTTACTTGTTTGAGTTTGTATTCTTTCTTCTTTTAAGATTTCTTCTTCTTTCCAATCAAAATCATATTATATTTCTCCCCCTTTTTGACATCATCACAAAGTTTAGAGCATATGAGCATTTAAGCATGAGATTCAAAACATAGATATGATATGATAAGGAACGGTTTTAGTGATAAGCATCTTTAAAGATCAGAGCATTTTCATTGATTAATAATAACATGGAACCATCAACACAAAACAGAGTTTCACACAAAATTAAGTTCAAAGCATAGGTTGATTTTAATTCAAAATAATCAAAACATAGATCTTATGAGAATAGGTTCCTAGGGGTTAGACTAAAAGGATCCTAATGAAGATGATGAGGATGAGAACGAATTTCCAGACTCATCAGTTCTTGCAGAATGCAGCTTTTCTTCTGCTTGAGTAATTTCCAGCCTCTTATTTTTCACAATCTCTTGTGAAACCCATTCATGGAAATCAGTCCAGATATTTCTTATTTCCATGGGGTTCACACAGGAACTGGACGCATCCACTAAGCTTAGGATTCTTGAGATGGCATTATCCTTGAAGGATGTTAATGCATCATTCATCGTTTTTGATTTTTTGATGAAGGTTCTCCATCATCAGTATCCTTCTGCTTCTTACTTATTCTCTTCCAATCTGAGAGCTCTTGAAGTACATTAGTAATATTCTTCATATTAATCCATACGCTGATGTCTTCATCCTTAAATCGTTTCAGATAGTTCCCAACTTCTGCCTGAATGTGAGTGGCGAATTTTGGAAATCCTTCAACCGGAACTCTGGGAGACAGAGTCAGTTCCCTAAAGGATGTATTATCCAGAGTGGCGTCTTTCTTCTTGGGATCCTCAAACCTGAGAATCTTCCCTGCGCTTTTAAGCAGCTTCCTTGATTCGCCTTCATTGATTAAAATATCATCAACTACTCCTGATTCAACCAAAATGTCAGAGATGAGTCTTCCGTACGGAATAAGTTTGATTTCCGGATCAGAACCAGTTCTGGAGTTTCTTATGGCTTCCTTGAGGAGTTTGAAGAGAACGGAAGGCAAATGGATCTTAATTCCTTTAAGGAGAAGGAACAGGACGCACTTTTGAGAGTCATTAAGTTGATATGAAGGAAGATGGTGAAAGACACTTCCTTGTAGGATTCTGAGCCAAACTTGTAGTGAATCCTTCAGATTTGGGAGGATTTGATTCTCAACTGTAACTTTATTTTTGAAAATAGAAGCCATGACCTTAACCTCTCTTTCTTCACTAAGTAGATTCTTAGTGATTATGAACCTGTCGTTCTCATGCATCAAGAGATCTACAATAGTCTTCTCAGAGATGAAGACTTTTCTTTCAAAAACGAAGGAGACATTGAGGGTATTGGATGTGTTGGCGTGGATCTAGAAATCCTTAACCAGATAACCATAAGTTAGTCCTTCCAACCTCTTGAAGTAATTACTCCATCCTTGAGTTTCCATTGAGGGGGTAATATTACATCCATTTGACTTTAGATTGTTGAAGTTTACAATCATTTTTGACAAAACGACGAGGCTGTCAACTGGAATCTGTGTGGTTATGGGAGTTAAGGCATTTTGGGAGATGAAAGCTATTGTAGATGATGATATGACGAAGAAGATAGAATGTATTTAGGCAGGATTTTCTTAAGATTCAAACGGGTGAACGTTGGGTTACCGATTTAGAGTTTAGCGCTTTTATAGATGAATGAATAGGGTAAGGTCTTAGAGGATTTGAAAGAGCAACGGTTGATTTTTCTAGAAATGCTAAGCAACGTGGGAAAAGAGGTTTAATGATTAATTTCTTAAAGGAGATTATCCTATCAAGAGTCATGACTTAATTATTATGAGTGGTAATAGTGACAGTCACCTAATTATGGCCTAAGAGGGATTTATGTTTTCTAGATGATCCTAAACCTTTTCGTGTGAATTTTAATAGTCACTTATGATTGATTAAGATGATTAAGTATTTTGATTTAATTTCCATTCAGTTAATCAACACAAACAAATTATTCACGAGAAAGAGCAATTTATAGATAGGAATGATTGATCATGAGGATACATATTCATTTTAAATACATGAATATAATCAGATAGGAACCTTAATTAACCTATGATTCTAGAAAGACTGACTTCCTATCTTAGACTAAGAACGTCATAGGTTAACAAAACTCAGGAAGGATCTTCTCAGTCATTCCATTTCTTCTACAATGACCAACTACTCCTTGAAGATCAAGAATGTGGGAGATGACCCTACAATATGGAATTTGATAGATTGTGTCTTCCCTAGACAAAAGGATTTCTTCCTTCAAATGATTATACATGGATTGGGGTAGGTTTATTTTGATCCTAGCAATTAGGAAGAAAATGAATATTCTTTCCTTGTCAGATAGCCATCCTGCTCCTCTTTCTCTTGGTCTTAGATTTATTACCATTAGCTGGTACTAGTCTTTGGCTATTGGAGAGAGGGTACAAGGTTGAGTGGGGTGTCCTTGAGTTTCAAAAATCACATGCAAGTGATTATCGAAACAAACATTGTTGGCATGATTTTCCACAGTCACACCATCCTCAATGCATTCAAAGGCTTTGGCAATGATGGTGGGGTTTATCATGACTGGGCAGCCAGCAACTACTGATAAAATAACGTCTTTGCCAAAATCATATTCAAGTGATCTGGAATTTGCCCAGAACTCAGTCACTAGTTCAGGGAAGACAGGTCCAACAAGCATGGAGAAATAATTCTCCCAGTTCTGAAATTTAATTTCAGAGACAATACTTGTTTTGTTGAGTTGTGGCAGAAGATTTAAATTCGACGTGAATTCTTTCAGGAGTTCTAGATCAGATGTTTCTCCTCTGATGTTGTGGGAAGACATTTTGAGCAATGTTGATTTATTTGAGAGACGAGGTTCAACCTATTTGATAGTTAGACAATGATTTTCTCTAGAGTGGATATGATGGTGTGAGGAGGACTTTGGGATTTAGTAGCTATTTTTTAAGCTGGAACACGCGAGGTTCATCATTTTCGAGACTAGCTATAAGTAGTTGTGGTAGTCAGCAAAAAGACGTGTGATAGACTCTAATCGCCGTATACCTATGAGTAGTAAAAGGGTGGCTGACACAATCGTAATCATAACTGCTTATTTAATTCTTGAGAATTGTCTAATCATAAATGCGTGAGAATCTTATTCTTATTTCAATAATCCTAATATGTCAGTGAATGACGAAGTTCAAATTATTGCTACTATTTTAAATTCTGATAGTGAGGATGAACGAAGACAACCATACCTTAGAGATTCTGAAATCTTCTTACAGCAATTCTGAGTGCTTTCAAATCTGACTCTGAGTGATCAGTTGATAGTTCCCTCATTCTGTAGAAATTCATTTGTATTCTGGCTTCTGAAGAGTACAGTTTATTCTCTGAACTTCTGATCCTGGTTTGAGAGTAAGAACCAATCTATTCAAAAATCCTTTCCATTTTCCTATTTAGACCTATTCATCTGATTTTGAGATCAACCATTCAGAGGCTCTGAACTTGATTGTCAGAAGGGCAAACTTCTATCACGCTTTCTCATTTTTCAGAAGATCATTATATTCAATTTTATCATAAACCATTGAGAGGTTATGTGTTGAGAGGATTTGATCTTCTTCTCATAGCATGTTCCTTTGAGCAGATACAAATCATGTTCAAAGGTGAGTATCATCAAACGTGTGTGTAACACATGACATTGTTTGCATGACACATATTGTCCTCGCAATGCTGTATTAACTTGTTTATAGAATTAGTTCATCAAGGATCAACATCATATCTTCTTCTAAAAGAGTGTCAACTGATTCTCTTCATTCAGAAGTACATCAACAACCTAAGTTCTTTGGACTTCAAGAGATGACCTTAGGTAATGTATCAAATTGAACATCTTCTATTTTCGAATTAATGAGGTTCTGAGGAACTTATCAGATAGAATCTGACCAATCACAACTGGTTCAACTGAGATAGAATCTCAGGTTTAATAGAACTTAATCATTTGAGTTCATTCAATCAAGACTTAGAATATGCAAAAGTCAAGTACTAGATGAATCATTGGATTTCTTCTTTCTGAATATTCTTTATGTTTTTCAAGAAAACAATATTCAGTTCTTCAATGAGTCTTTTAACTTCTTAATCAGTCATGATTCAAAATTTGAATCATTTCTAAGAGTTTGAATTCTGCAGATTTCTGACTTTAGCATAATTTTATTCTAAATTTCAAAATCATATAACAACAATCTTTCTTCTTTACATGAAGAGATTCTGAATGAGTTTTAAACGAGAAAGTCAAGGCTGGACCTAATCCGTTTCTTGAAAACATCTCAAAAACTCATAAAGAATTAATCTTCAGCAAACAAGACTTCTTGTTTTCTGATGTGTCATACCCCAAATTTTAACGACTAAGATTTCCCATCATTGTGAAAATCATCATCACAATATGGATGAACCATCATACCTCATTAGTCTCCCCAAAGATGGGTGAACTTTCACTACAATCAAAAGATTAGGGTTTCAAGCCTTCTCAGAGTTCTTAGACAAAAGGCCAATCAAGGAATGACATGATCTTCAACTTGTCTAACCTCTCAAACACCCACAAAGGATCAAGAGGACTCCCACATCAAGAATCAAGCACAAGGTTGCAACATTCCAGGTGGATTAAGCCTCAAGATTGCCAGTGTCACCAAATTAGAGTTTTGGTCGACCAGGGCCTCCAGGTGGAAATTTTCCTCTGGACATGAGCCAATGCTTCAAAGCATAACCCAAGATACTCAAAGGGACCTCATGGACCCAATCATCAAGTCAATTTAGCCTCAGGAGATGCATTTACCAGAAATCAGGAATTAGGGTTTCTTGACCTAATTCACCCCTAAGTTGACTTTTGGGACAAAACATGAGCCAAGACCTCAAGACATGATTTGAGGGTCTCCAATAAACCACATTGATCCATTTGCAACAATGGATTGATCCAACAAGCTTGATCAACAAGTTTCATTTTCATCTCGACCACAATTAGGGTTTTGAGGAAAAAGTCAACTGTATCTTTGACTTTTGACCTAGGCATGCTCCCAGACCTTAGGACATGATTCAATACACCCTATAACACCCATGGAACATGTCCACCAAGTTTGATTTAGGTCAAGGACTTGATTTCATAAAGAATCGCACAGTTTGGAATTCATCTGATAAAAAGTCAACTATGCACAAAAGTCAAAGTTTGACTTTTTGAGATTTTTCACAATTATGGTTCCTTGACCCTAAAATGATGTTAATGTGTGATTTGAATCATCATTCATCAAGAAAAATTAAAGAAAGTGGGATAACTTGTAAAAGGGGTAACCATAAAAACTTAGAAATTTTTCTAAGTTATGAAATAAAGTGGCTAGGGTACCAACTTTCAGGGATCATAACTTGAGATCCAAGCAACCATTTTGGCTGATCCAAAGATGGATTTGTAGCTCTCATGGCATACTTTAAAAGTGTCAACTACACCTCATTCTAATTCATCATGGATTTTGAGTTATGGTTGGATCAAAATGGATGAAAACCTAAAATTAACATTTTTCAACACTTAGCCAAAATCTGCCTTGTAATTTCAGCAAGAATGTCCCAACTTCAAGGATGTTTTTCTCCATGATCCAAGTTGAACCAAGTCAAACATCAAAGTTGAAGTATATCATCTCACCTTTCCAGAAAGTCCTAGAACCCTCATTTATCATTCTCGAGCAGAAAGTTATGATCTCTGCAAAAGGCATTGATGAAACAGAATTTTCATGACAACTTTTTGGACAGATTTGATCACACAAGTTCAAGGTCATTTTTGACAACTTTACAAGTCTTATCTTCACAAACCTTGAACATCAAAGTTGAAGTACGTCATCTCAGCTTTCTAGAAAGTCCTAGAACGTCCATTTATCATACTCGAGCAAGGAGTTATGGATTTTACAATAAGTCTTGTTGCAGCTAAATTTTTCAGGACAGATTTGTACATTTCTTGTGCCACACGAATTTTCAAGCCTTGTCATCATTTTGGACACATCTAAGGATCAAATCCAAGGGGGTGATCTAATCCATTAGCCTCCCAAGTCCAAGATTCCACAAATAGCATGCCAAACCTAGAAAACCCTAAAAGAGGGACAAGACTCCAATTTTGGTTTGGAGCATTTAATGGATGCTTAAAGGTGGCATGAACTGAGCTTCCTCCAACTGAATTCAGTCAAGATTCATCCAACAACTAGGGAACCAAAGGCCTGTGCTCTAACCTCTAGTCAATGGCTAGAGGAGACTTGGATTTTCATTGATCAACATTTTCCAAACCTCTACTGCAGCCACCATTCACTATTTCTTGCAAAACAAACTTGCTCTACTATAAATAGAGCTCATTTGTGCTCAGTTTGAGTACACCAAAGCCATCAAACAAATGCTTTCCTCAAATTCTCTCTTTCACTCCAAAATGCCTTCTTTAGTAAGGTAATTCTGAGTTTTTGAGTTAGAGAGCATTTCCATCACAACTCATGATCCAAACACATCCAATATGTCATATCTAAGCTGTCCAAACCCTCACAAGTGACCTATAACACCAAAATCACAAAGTCACCTCTCAAAACCTCAAAATTGGACTTTTTTGCATTTTTCAAACCATGTCTTGATTCAGTCACTTTCCAAACCAGATAAGACCTCAAACACACTCCAAATATCATCCCTGAATTGTCCCAAATGCCCCCCCCCATCTGGAACACTGTTTGAGAGAATTGGCATTTTGGCCACTTTTGCCCATTTTGCAAGAAAGTGCTCAAACTTGCTCCAGAGGTTTCCAGTTGATTCCAACCATCCTAAAAGCTTCTAAGAGGTCATTTGAGGGTGTCTAAAGCATCAAACCATTTCTGGAACAAAGCACTTGGTAGGTTGCACAAAATCTCCAAAAAAGAGGTAAGCACCACAACTTGATTTCTTTGAATCATGCTTTCCTTTGATGTCCACATACATGCATCATATTGAACAATTCTTGAAGCAAAAATGTAGTCCATAATGTGTATGTTGTGATCCTCCTACTGTTTTCACTTTAACATGTTTATATGTGGAGTTTATGTTGTTTTAAATTAACAGTCCAGTTCTGGTTTTTCAATTCGTGTGCTTTGTATGTTGAGTTTCAGTGTGTATGAGTAATACCATTGGATTCCTTGTGAAAAATCGGTCAAGATAGGTTCTTACGCATTTTAATTTCGTTAAAAATTAAGAGAGTTATGAGTCTTGGAAATTTGACGAGAAATACGTCGAAAACTACAATAGCAGTTCTGGTTTTTTGCATTGTGTGTTTTGTACGTTGAGTTTCAGTGTGTATGTGTGGTACCATTGGATTCCTTGTGAAAATTGGTCAAGATAGGCTCTTACGGATTTTAATTCCGTTAAAAATTGAGAGAGTTATGCGTGTTGTAAATTTGACGAGAAATACGTCGAAAACTCAAAAGTGCAGTTCTGGTTTTTCAATTCGTGTGTTTTGTACGTTGAGTTTCAGTGTGTATATGTGGTACCATTGGATTTCTTGCGAAAAATTGGTCAAGATAGGTTCTTACGGATTTTAATTTCGTTAAAAATTGAGAGAGTTATGCGTGTTGGAAATTTGACGAGAAACGACGTCGAAAACTCAATAGCAGTTCTGGTTTTTTGCATCGTGTGTTTTGTACATTGAGTTTCAATGTGTATGTGTGGTACCATTGGATTCCTTGCGAAAAATCGGTCAAGATAGGTTCTTACGGATTTTAATTCCGTTAAAAATCGAGAGAGTTACGCGTGTTGGAAATTTGATGAGAAACGATGTCGACAATTAAGTGCAGTTCTGGTTTTTTAGTTCGTGTATTTTGTACGTTAAGTTTCAGTGTGTATGTGTGGTACCATTGGATTCCTTGCGAAAAATCGGTCAAGATAGGTTCTTACGGATTTTAATTTCGTTAAAAATTGAGAGAGTTATGAGTGTTTGAAGTTTGATAAAAAATGTGTTGAAAACTAAAGTTTCAGTACTGGTTTTTGCCCTATAAGAGATGTCGAAGATGATGTTGTGACATCTTTCCTCTTTTTCTTATTTTATTTTCCAAACTCAACCAATTCTTTTACATATCAAAAATCATCACTTTCCAATTTTGGTTTACACACTTCTTATTCATACTCCATAATATTTTAATCCACAAAAAATCACAAAAAATATTATTTTTAGATTATGTTTAATATATTTAAAAATATTGTTTTAAATTGTTTTAAATGCTTTTAAAATGATTTCTTTTTCTTGATTTTTAAAACCAAAATAATTTTAAATATTCATGTGGATAAAATACTTTTTCATAAACCTTAATCATTGTTTATAACATGATTAATGATTTTATTTGAAATTTTTATAATTTTTTACTTGATTTTTCTTTGAAAAATGCCTTTAAAAAATGAAATTGGGGTTTCTTTGATTTTCACCCTAACAAATATTTTTCAAACACTTTGGGTCTCTAATAGAGTGTAAGTCCCACCCCATTTGTAAATAAAATGTTTTGGGCCTCACACATTGTATAAGTCCCTTTGTACATTTTCAAAGTTCGGCGCGATCGCCGCCTTTTAAAAGACTATTGGGCTTCTCCTTGAGCTATAAGTCCAATTTCTTTTCATTTTAAAATCATTTGGGCCTCTAATAGACTGTAAGACCCAACCCTGTTTGTACAAAAATATTTTGGGCCTCAGTTATTGTATAAGTCCCGATACATTAAAAATCTCGGCGCGATCGCCAATTTTCAAACAAAAAAACCCATTGGGCCTCTCCCTGAGTTGTAAGCCCCATATTTTGTACAAAAATACACTTTGGGCCTCTAATAGAGTGTAAGACCCAATCCCCTTTTAACCAAAACCTTTTTGGGCCTCAGATATTGTATAAGTCCCTCTGCGTTAAAAGAAAAATCTCGGCGCGATCGCCAATTCAAAATAAAATCATTTTTGGGCCTCTCCTTGAGCTGTAAGCCCTATCTTGTTGTACAAAAATACTTTTGGGCCTCTAATAGAGTGTAAGACCCAACCCCTTATTTTTTTAAACCAAATCATTTTTGGGTCTCAGATATTGTATAAGTCCTGATACGAAAAATCTCGGCGCGATCGTCATTTTCAAATTGAAAATCATCTGGGTCTCTCCTTGAGCTGTAAGCCCCAACCATTTTTATTTCAAAGCACTTTCTCCTTTGATTTTGAATATACTGTTATTTTCAATTTTTCTTTGTTGAACAACTAACCAAACAGCATGGAAGCTCTACAACCGAGTAAGTGTTTATGCGCTTTCATTTACCGCTTTCATATGTATATAACTGTACTATGGGGATGTTTCACTGTAAGTCTTCTTTCAGAAAATCATATCAACTGTGCAATAATAGTATAGATATTTAGAGTTTCCCCGAAAAATACGTCTAGAACTAGACAGAACCTCGATTGTTTCAACAGAGCCTAAACAGTAAAGAACTTTTTAGATAACTAGATCTAAGAAATCTCCCCCTTGAACAGTTTAGATACAGAAGGACATTGTTCCAAGTGAAACCCCTTCTGGAACTGTTCATCAGCCTCCTCTTGGGCTTAGTTCAAGGACCCACAGGCTTCCTAGAAGCATCCCCGCCTCCTCTTGGGCGTTGTACAAGGACCCGTCGGCTTCTTAGAAGTTTTCACAGCCTCCTCTTAGGCTTCATATAATGATTCTTCCCCCGGGAAGATAGCCTCCTATTGGACTTTGTACCAATTGTCCCTCGGCTTCTTAAAAGTTTCCAGCCTACTCTTAGGCTTCGTACAAATTGTCCCGACGACCTCCTAGAGGTATAGGAACAGAAATTAGTCATCTTAATAGAACAGTCTTTCAAAGAGTCTAGATCTTTCTATCGTGAACATACTACTATTATTTCTTTAAGCATAGTACAAAAGATAAAACTCTAGACTTGGACAGTCTAATCTCCTTGAGTCTCGAAGGCATTCTCAAGTAGGGAAAAACACCCGTAGACTTGGACAGTCTCAAATACCCTTTGGATTTCCCATTTCCTTAAAGAACAGGAAATAACCCTGATCCTCTGATCAATCCCAAAGCATAGCCTTACCTTTAATCAGTCTCTTTATAAGAACTGATTTTCTCTTAACCAACATACTGGACCTGTCACTCAACTGAAACTGAACTTTTTAGCCTCCATCTCGGGCTTCGTACGAGATACAAAGACTCTCTTGTTGAGTCAAAACTTTTTAGCCTCCATCTCGGGCTTCGTACGAGATACCAAAACACTCTCTTGTTGAGTATAAAAGATCCTCTTGTTGGGTCACAACCTCCTTTAGCCTCCATCTCGGGCTTCGTACGAGATACAAAATCACTCTCTTGTTGAGTATAAAGCACTCTCTTGTTGAGTCAAACCTTTAGCCTCCATCTCGGGCTTCGTACGAGATACAAAAACACTCTCTTGTTGAGTATAAAAGATTCTCCTGTTGAGTCAACCCTTTTAGCCTCTCTCTCGGGCTTCGTACGAGACACATAAAAACTCCCTCTTGTTGGGCCAATAGCCTCCTCTTAGGCTTGGTATAAGGAAACCCCGGTTGAGTCAATCAACCTTTTAGCATCAAATATGTGCCTTGCTTAAAGTATACAAACATTAACAACTCCTTTTCTCCTTCATCTAATTGCTTTAAGCGGCAAGCCTCTGGATTATTTACATGCACGCCATTGTCCCTCTTTTAGCATGAGAAATTCCTAAGGAAAGATAGCATTGCTCTACACTGAGTTAAAGTCTTCTCCTTCAGGTTAAAAATCCCCTATAAAGGAAATTATGGCATTGTTGGATTCATATATCCCAGTTAAAGTAATTCTCCTTTATAATCAGTCACCCAACACTTGTGACAAACAGACCCCCTTTAGAGATGACAAATTCTCTCTGAAGTTGAGACCCCTTTAGCTTCACATCTTGGGCTTCGAACAAGATACAAATAGAACCTTCAGCTTCACATCTTGGGCTTTGAACAAGATACAAACCACCTTTCGCTACACGTCTTGGGCTTTAAACAAGACACCAAAACTCCTTTTTCCTCCCATAGAATAGGAGGAACTACGATCGCTCTGATTTCCCTGTTTCGGTAAACGGGAATACGTAGGCATAAGATTGAAAGAAAAAATCTTAGCGAGCACACTAATCCAAAACCCCAAATCCCCTACCTCCATACATCAATCGAAAAGTATCGGTCCTAGCATCCTAACAAAATTCCCCATGCATAGTCCCAGTGTTTCGTTCTAAACCAAGTAAGAAGAAAGAGGCCCCATCACCATATAGCATCCGTAACCTAACAGACTGCTGTTTAAACTCAGTATGCAAGCAAGGTTAATTGGAGACATTTATTTCCCTTCCTTAGTCAGCTCAATAAGATAAAAAATGAATCGACCTGTAGTAACCCCAGAGCGACAGTGCTTAAGAACCACGTCCCAAAATCGCTCGCTACAGAAAAGTGGCACCCACCGTGGGGCCGACTGTTTTCATATCTTAGGTATAAGAATGGTGACTTCACTGGAGATAAGACTTTTGTCGGCCTTCACTAGGATCTTAGGTCAAAACCTTTAAATTGGGAAGGTACCACAGAATGGCGACTCCGCCGGGGAGCCATTTTCTGTCAGGAACATAGAAGTCATAGCTCTTAAAAAGTCTAGGACATTAGGACAAATATATATACTTCTTTTCCTAATTGATATCTGTGTTTATTTTTCTGCTAATGGGAATGCGTGTGATGTCGCATGTGGAAAGATTAAGTATACACCTAGGAAAAACCTCTTTTAGTAGTGCGGAAGCTATCGAAAATAGTTGTCACGCGATACTACCCTCTTCTGAAGGTTCTTCGAAATAACATCACCTAGCATGGTTCCCGGCCCGATGACTTCATGACACCGACCCTTTGACCCCATGTTTTTTCTATGTTTTGTGTGTTGCATTCATGCATCCATCTAAAAAACATTAAAGCAAAGAAAAACTTCTCTTCTAGTCTCTCTTTTTCAAATTAAACTAAGACAATGATTGCAAATGTCAGAGAAAAAGGATTGCGCTCATGGATTTCGGTAGAAGGAAAACTCATAAGTACACCTTCAAGGTTCTAAAACTAGAGAATTTTAGAGAATTAGCAAGAATGATCACAAACCATGAGGCTTTCAGAGCTAAATACGGAGGTTTGCTACCTCTGTTAAGGGTCCAGATAATTGAAAGAATCATGGAGGCACTCATTTAGTTTTACGATCCGGTCTATCACTGTTTCACATTCCCGGATTACCAGCTCGCACCAACGCTGGAGGAGTATTCTCATCTAATCGATTTACACATTACTGATCAAGCTCCCTTTTCCGGACTGGAAGAAATTCTGAAGGACCAAATCATTGCAAGAGCAATTTATTTGAATGAGTCAGAAGTTAAGACTCACATGAACACCAGGGGAGGAACCTCAGGTTTACCAGCCCAATTCTTGATAAAGAAAGCTCTGTACTTTGCTAGTATAGGGAACATGACTGCTTTTGAAAGCATCTTTGTTTTGCTCACCTACGGGTTATTTCTATTTCCCAACATTGATAACTTCGTCGATATCAACGCCATTAAGGGTTTTCTCATTGGAAACCCTGTACCGACTTTGCTCGCGGATGCGTATCATTCTGTACACTTAGAGAATTTGTACAACGGAGGAATGATCACGTGATGTGTACCCCTGCTATACAAATGGTTTATCTCCCATTTGCCTAAGTCTGCTGCTTTTTGGGATCATAAGAGTGCTTTACGCTGGTCGCAAAAAATCATGTCTCTCACCAACTCTGACATTGATTGGTGCAATAGGATTTATGACGGGATCAAGATAATTGATCGTTGTGGAAACTTCCCCAACGTACCCCTTATAGGAACTAAGGGAGGAATCAACTACCATCCGGTATTGGTTCGTCGTCAATTTTGATACCCAATGAGGCATGTCTCGCGTAATGCTCATCTGTAAGGTCTTTTCTTCAAAGAAGGAGAAAATGACAGGGCACTAAAGATGGAAATAGTGCACGCTTGGAAACATGTTCATAAGAAAGAACGGGAGTCTCTAGGAAAACCGGGTTGTGTCTCGGTGGAGCCTTATCTCCACTGGGTACAAACTAGAGCTCTCAAGCTAAAGATGTCGTATCCTCATCACGGAGTTCTTCCACCAAGGGAATCTGTCATGTACTTCATGACTGAAACGGAAAAACTTCAGGTTACTCTCAACAAAGTTCAACAGGAGAGGAGGTCTTGGAAGAACAAGTACCGCATTCTCAACGTGAAGTGTACCAAAATACAGCAACTACTGAAAGAAAGGATGCTCTGATCCAGATTTTAGAGCAACATGCTGTGGATAATTAGGATGACCAAAGGAATTTGCTCGCTCCTTTCACTTGGCAAAGGAATGACAACCCGACAACGGCCCAAGAGACCCGGTCAAAGAAAAGGAAAGTAACTGAATTAGCACCCGAGTTCTCCTCAGAGAGGACTTGGGACCCATTAGCTTAGGTTTCTATTTTCGCACCTTGTAATTTACTGTATTTCCATTTCTGCAATCCTTTGAATTCAATAAAACGGGGCTTCCCCACTGTTTGATATTTGCAATCTAATTGTCGAAGTTTACTTTGAATAAACAAAACAACTAATATAATTATTGCATTCATCATTCTCACGTCACATATTCTTCTTACCTACGAATCTCACGTTTGTATCTCGATTCTAGAGTCAAACTGTTTCATTCGTACAATACTCGGGCCAATCGTCAAAAAAAGATGGATGATCTTGAGGAAGAGAACAGAGAGTTGAAAGAAGAGATCGACGCTCTAAGAGAGGATATGAGAAAGCTTTGTAACGACATGTAAGCCATGGCAGAAGCTCAGCTACAAAGAACTGTGATCTCAGAGATCACCTCAATGCCCATAGTGGAGAAGTATGATCCTAGGTATCAAATACCGAAAGATTGTCCCTGGGGCATGCCTATTAACTATATCCAGGAAGGATATGTTCCTTCGATCACTGAAGATCAGGGAATCATAGCAGAAGCTGTTGGGCCTGAAGGTTACAAACTTCGGGAAAGCAAGGATGCCAGAGGCATAATGAGGACTCCTGAAGGTTACAAACTTTGGGAAGCGCCAAGATTCACTGTCGTAGTCACGGTACCGCCCCCTGTGATGCACACTGTCCCGGAAGGACAGATTCCCCAGATACCTTCTGGTGGAAACGAAAGCATGTTCGAAAGAATGAACGAGTTCCAGGAACAGTTCCTGGAAATACAGAAAGAACTGCAGGCTATTCACGGTCAGGATCTATTTGGAAAGGACGCCGCAGACCTCTGCTTAGTCCCCAATGTGAAAGTTCCGCACAAGTTCCAAGTTCCCGACTTTGAAAAGTACAAGGGTAACTCTTGCCCTCAGAGTCACTTGGTGATGTACGCTCGACGAATGTCAGCTTAGACAGAGAATCAGGATCTACTAATTCACTACTTCCAGGATAGTTTAACCGGTGCCGCATTAAAATGGTACATGGGTTTAAACCACGCCACGATTAGCACTTTCAGAGATCTCGGCACTGCCTTTATCCAACAATATAAATACAATTTGGACATGGCACCCGACAGAGATCAACTCAGATCAATGTCACAAAAGGACAAGGAAACCTTTAAGGAGTACGCTCAGAGATGGCGTGAAATTTCCGCTCAGATTTCTCTACCTCTTGAGGAAAAAGAGATGACAAAGATCTTCTTAAAGACCTTGAGCTCATTTTACTATGACGGAATGGTTGCCAGTGCGCCCAGTGACTTCACCGAGATGGTGGGCATGGGGGTTCGTCTTAAGGAAGCCATCCGGGAAGGACGTTTAGTAAAAGATGCTGGATCATCAAGTAGTACAAAACGATACGGTAGTGCTCTACCTAAGAAAAAAGAGCAGGATATTGGGAATATCTCTCTCGGAAAGCAAAGGCGACGATATCAACCAGTAGCAGCTATGACTCCTGCTATTAACCCTACGCCTGTTTCTATGTATCAACCTCAGGTTGCGCATAGCCAACCTAATCAACAGCAGTTTCAGCAAAGGACACAACAACCTTTTCAGCAGGCTCGTCCTCAATACAACAACAACCGTACAACGCGGCCACCAGGATTTGATCCTATACCCGTATCATACGCAGAATTATTTCCATTACTACTGACTAAGGGACATGTTCAGACCAAGTCTCCTCTTACAATGCCGGAAAATCCGCCTTTTTGGTTTAAGGTGCATCAGACTTGCCCTTACCATCAAGGAGGACCAGGGCATAATATAGAGAATTGTCTCAGTTTCAAATCTGACATGCAAAAGCTTATTAGGAGCGGGGTCTTATCTTTCAAAGATACGAATCCAAATGTTCTCATGAACCCGCTGCCTCAACACGAGAAGGCTACAATCAATTTGATAGAGGAAGAGTTTAACAACATCTATCAAATTCATGATGTACTCTTATTAAGGGACAACTTGGTCAAGATGCATTGTAGACAGAGTGGATATGGCCATGTGCCACCTCATAATTATCACCAGTGTGATATCTGCTCTAGAAGCAATCGAGGGTGTTCTGTGGTGCAATCAGCTCTACAGGAACAGATGGATCTCGGATGGATCCAAGAGCACCGAGTTCGTGGAGTTAACATGGTTTATACGAATTCCAACGTCATTCAAAACCATGACGTCCGTGCAATGAATGTCAACCTGGTGGCGATGCACTCCAGGCAAAGCCAGTATCATAATCTGCCGCGGCACGATTACAGTTCCTGTCTGACTTGCTCGGTAAACAAACAGGGATGCTCTTTTGTACAAGAGGCCCTCCAGCGTCAGATGGACCTTGGGTGGATCCAGGACTACCATGATAGGAATCCCTATCAGATCAACATGATTCAAATCTTTGATATTCGTCTGATGAATACCAACCTGGGGGAGTTACATGCTAAACAGGTCCGTCTCGGATTCTTGGTATCACATGATTATCAGAGCTGTAACGCGGGTTGCAAAAATGATCAAGGTTGTGCCCTTGTCTAGGAAACACTTCAGCACTTGTTGAACCACTGGTGGCTTCCGATCTATATGAATGAAGACACCCAGCAAGTTTGTGTCACTAACGGGAACCCTCCTCGGCATCAAAGTCAGGATGCTCGATCTGTGGAAACTGACCTAGTGAGGTTACATTGTATTCAAAGCGGGCGTGGCCAGGTGCCGCCACACAACTATGAATGTTGTAGAGTCTGTTCGGAAAGTAACCAAGGATGTTACCTTGTGCGAGCAGCTCTTCAGGGTCAGGTGGATCATAGAGAGATTCGCCCATGTCCGGGTTCTGGACCAATCAACTGGGCGCCGGATTACCTCGCTAATCAAATTGAGGACGTTGTCATAATCTCTGATCATCAGAGGGCTAGGGATGTTTGTGCCATTATCCCTCTACTTGACGAATCGAGAGTTCCCAACCAGGAACGGATCGAAATTACTTCTGATGGTCAGAAAAATTAGAAGGCTCCTATAGTCATCTATCTGCCAGGACCACTACCATATGAATCAACTAAGGTTATCCCTTATAAATACGGTGCAACAACAGTCGAGAATGGAAGGGAAATTCCATTACCCTCTATCGTGAATATTGTAGACATCAGTCGAGTAACACGGAGCGGCCGAATCTTCAATCGAGGAGTTGGAGAACTTAACAAAGAAAAGGAACCTCAGACAGAAGTTCCCAATCCACCAGTCGGTCAATCCAGTAATCCCTACCTTTCGAAAAACGATGATGAGATGCTGAAGCTCATCCAAATGAGTGAATACAACATTGTGGATCAACTGTTACAAACTCCTTCAAAAATCTCGGTGCTATCACTATTACTCAGTTCGGAAGCGCACAGGGAGGCTCTACAGAAAGTCTTAGAGTAGGCCTTTGTGGAACAGGATGTAACCATCAGACAGTTCAATAGCATTGTCTCTAACATCACTTCCTGTAACAACTTAGGGTTCAGTGATGAGGATTTGCCAGAGGGAGGCAAAAGCCATAACTTGGCTCTCAATATCATGGTCAACTGCCAGGGCGATGCTTTAGCCAGCGTACTGGTAGACACAGGGTCAGCCCTGAATGTTATGCCGAAGTCTACTTTGATGCAATTATCCTTCAAAGGACCCCCGATAAGAACCAACGAGGTCGTCGTCAAAGCATTTGATGGATCCAGAAAAACGGTTATCGGCGAAGTCGACCTTCCCATAACTATCGGTCCTCACATTTTCCAAGTCACTTTCCAGGTCATGGACATCCAGGCAACTTATAGTTGTTTATTAGGAAGACCTTGGATACATCAGGCTGGGGAGGTCACTTCAACCCTCCACCAAAAGCTAAAGTTCGTCCAGAACGGCCAACTCATCACCGTCTGTGGAGAACAGGCCTTGCTCGTAAGCAACTTATCGGCATCCACTTATGTGGAACCAGAGGGGATAATCGGAACCTAGTTCCAAATGCTTTCGCTACACAAGGACGATCAACCCGAAGAGGGAACTTCCATTTACTCATACAAAGATGCTATCAAAGCAGTTGAGAGTGCCAATACAACAGGATGGGGACAGCTTGTCATTCCTACTAACAGTAAAACAAAGAAGGGTCTTGGTTTTTCTTCAACCTATACCCAGACAGCTACTAACAATGAAAGTCTCCATCCCATTCAGAATTTCTTCCACAGTGGAGGCTTCCTTCAACCAGTGACTCAAGAAGTGCATACCATCAATAAAGATGATTTATCCGATACGAAGGAAGAATGGAAGTCCTATATCAACGAGGACGGTTATATGTCTCAGGACGCAATGCAGATTCCCTTTTGCTTTCCTACACAGAGTCCGAGATTTATACCCAGGTCAGGCGTCGAAATGATATATGGAGATTGTGATCCGAAAGGATGTCGTGCTCCACCAAACTCATTAGAGGAGGACACTCTGATGAAGGACAATTTTGACCACAACTATTATGGCCTGATGGATGGCCTGCCTATCTGGCAGCCGTGCCCAAGAGACTTGGGGGAAGAGAATCAGCCGAACAATGAAAATCAGCTGAGCATCATTGAACAGAATACCTGCGTCCCCACCATGTTATGGGATCAACACTCAGGTCATTCAGAAAATATCCAGCACGACTATGAATTTGCAAAGTTTGCCGGACTGGAATTCATTAACTATGCTTTTCCCGAGGTCAACGTCATCGAGAAGGATGACTCCTCCAGTTCCAAAGAAGTGTGGGACACCTTGGGTCAACCAAGTGGAAAATATGACTATATGGTCAAGTACACTGCTCCCAAAAGCTCTCGCATCAGGATCGAAGACATTCAGCCAACTGGATGGGAAGATCTGCCTGAGAGTACAAATACTCTGCAAAATGCAACAGAGGAATCCTCCTACGACAACTCTGCATGGGAGACAGATTCCAATGATCCTGCTCCACCAGAAATCAGCGTTATTTCTGAAGACAAATCAAGGAAGGTGCCAGACTTTGTGATTCACTGAGGAGTTCGCCGCCAATGGGTTGTTGTCAATGTCCCGAAGATTATTCATAAGTCAAAGTAATTGTCGTCTTTAACTTTTCACCCCGCCCAGGTGAAACAGATGTTTTGATAGGGCTCGCTTTCTGTAAATTTCCCTCTTCGCTTTGCCCAAAGCGACAGAGTTTTGTTTTATAGGGCTGTAGTTTCAAGAATTGACTTGTTCATTAATAAAATAACGTCGTTCTGTAATTTCTGCATTAATTACTGTTTTCTCTTTTCGTTTTTCAGACAATGGTAATCATAAAAAACAACTCAATAATAAAAACAAGCAGTAAAAGAAAAACACACTGCACACACTTGCATTTTCTCTATCTCTTCTAAACACAAATCATCACGTCATGCAGATTGCTTGTTTTAAACCCCCGTTGAAACATACGATCTGATGCCTTCTCCCGACTTTGAATTCCCGATATTTGGGGCTGAAGAAGAAGTTAACGACGAAATTCCAGAAGAAATCTCCCGATTACTCAGACAAGAGGAAAGGTCCATTGAACCTCACAAAGAGCCATTGGAAACGATCAACTTAGGTTCGGAAAAAGAGAGAAAAGAAATCAGGATTGGGGCACTGCTCAGTCCAACTTCCAAAGAGGGTTTGATAAAGCTTCTCAAAGAATTCCCCGATGTATTCGCTTGGTCCTATCAGGATATGCCAGGGTTGGATACCAGCATCATGGAACATCATTTACCGTTGAGATCGGAATGTCCGCCAGTAAAACAGAGGTTGAGACGGACTCACCTGGACATGGCCATCAAAATCAAAGAGGGAGTACAAAAACAGATTGACGCGGGTTTCCTCGCCACATCTGAATATCCTCAATGGTTAGCCAACATCGTACCTGTTCCCAAAAAGGACGGAAAGGTCAGAATGTGTGTCGATTACTGAAATCTAAACAAGGCTAGTCCAAAGGACGACTTTCCTTTACCACACATTGACATGCTGATAGACAGTACAACAAAGTTCAAAATTTTCTCCTTCATAGATGGATTCTCGGGCTATAATCAAATAAAAATGGCGCCGAAAGACATGGAGAAAACTTCTTTCATTACCCCATGGGGTACCTTTTTCTACAAGGTAATGTCGTTCAGTTTGAAGAATACCGGGGCAACCTATCAAAGGGCCATGACAACTCTATTTCATGACATGATACACAAGGAAATCGAGGTATATGTTGATGATATGATTGCCAAATCAAAAACAGAGAATGAGCACGTTGAACATCTGTCAAAATTGTTCGAACGTCTAAGAAAATCTAAACTCCGTTTGAATCCTAACAAGTGTACATTCGGTGTTCTTTCAGGAAAACTCTTAGGGTTCATCGTCAGCCAGAAAGGAATTGAGGTGGATCCTGATAAGGTCAAGAGGATTTTTGGGACGTTTGAATTACATTTCTAGATTTATATTCCTCATGACCGCGACATGCACGCCGATCTTCAAATTACTCAAAAAGAATCAGGACTGCGTTTGGATAGAAGACTGTCAAACCGCCTTCGACAGTATCAAGGAATACTTGTTGAACCCACCTATTCTATCACCTCCAGTGGAAGGAAGACCACTGATCATCTACCTCACAGTCTTGGAAGACTCAATGGGTTGTGTACTTGGCCAACAAGACGAAACGAAATGGAAAGAGTCTGCCATTTACTATTTAAGCAAGAAATTCACCGACTGCGAGACTCGGTACACTATGTTTGAGAAAACTTGTTGTACTTTGGCTTGGGCAGCCAAATGTCTTCGCCAGTATATGATTCGTCACACTACTTGGTTAATCTCCGAAGTGGATCCAATCAAGTACGTCTTTGAAAAAACTGCTCTCACGGGAAGGATTGCCCGTTGGCAGATGTTGCTATCAGAATATGACATAGAATACCATGCTCAGAAAGCTGTTAAAGGAAGTTGTTGATTCTTTATTTTTAAGGGTTAGCATTAATTTTGTAAAACAAATAATAGCAGCAATATGTTAGATAGGATAGTTTATCTTGCTAAAGAAGAACAGGTTGAGCAAGAAGTCCTAGTGTGCAATGGAACATGTTGAGCTGAAGTAGTTTCAACATCTGGAACAACATGTCGTATCAAGATGTCCCATGCAAGTTCATTCGACATCGCGCCAGAACTGAAGAGAATTTAGAATTCTGTTTTGTCTTAACAGATGCAGAAGATTCAGGAAATAATATGCAAATTCTATGTGGCGCTGAATTAAAAGGTCTGAAGATTCAAGTCTGAAATTGAGAAGAATATTGGAAAATATACACTTTCTAAATATGGAGATATTTTAGGAAGTTAAAGATTGAAGTCTTATTATGTAGCAGAAGTCTCTGCTGATTTGTAGCAGCTCATTTGCTATGTTTTTGAAGGCCCGAATCCAATTGGGAATAGGTTATATATAGATACATTATAACCTAGAATTGTAACGCAACCAAAGATGTAAAAGTACTAGTATTAGGGTTGGTTCCTGTACCACTCGACATGTGAGTTGGACAGTTTGTGAGTGTGATCCTCGAAGCTGTTAAGCAAGAGGAGTATTGTTCTTGGAGGAAGCTTTTAAGTAACTCTAAGTTGTGTATTAGAAGGGTGTCCTTCTTGTTGAATTGTTGTATAGGTAAAGAGCCGTTGATGCAGTGGCGGATTGTCGACTGCTAGACATCATTGCGATGATTGGGAGTGAGAAGAGTTTCTCATAGCTAGAGAGGATCTAGGTAGAAGGGTCATTGGGTAGTGATTGAGTGATAAGCTGTAAACTGAGAGTTTAGCTTTGAATTGATACTACTAATAGTGGACTTCATCCCTGGCTTGGTAGCCCCCAGAGTAGGTGTGTTAAACTGAACTGGGTTAACAATTCTGTGTGTCTTGCTTTTATCTTTTCAGTACCATGGCTATTGATATATACCTTGCCATTTATGTTCATGTCAGACCAGATGTCGAATGGCATGTTATAGGACATCTGAACTCTGCACATGTACCAGAATTTCAATTGGTATCAGAGCAGGTCATTCTGTTTTGTATCTGGATGAGATCCGAGGGAAGATACTTTCTGGTTCATGGTCAAGGTAGAAGCTTTCTACTGAAAAGTTGTTTGAACTTAGAGAAGTTCATATAGGTGTGAGAATGATCCCTAGAAGTGGAGGATGGACTGTTCGTGACAGGCAGTGGCATGTGCTGAAGGCTTGGAGGTTTGGTTGAAAAGCTGTTGTGTTGTGGTTATGTTAGGTTTGATTTATTTTCAAACCTGTGGTATTGTGGTGTCACCTGGATTATGATGATATGGCTGATATGTGACACCTGAAGGTTTTGAGGAGTTTATGTTTTGATCTGCTAAGTATCTATTTGAAAACTCCTGAGGTTGTAATTGAGAAGGTTGTTCTTCTCTGAATGTATATACTATGGTGATGAGATATATGCAAGACTGCTTCAACTTACCTTGTCAACGATACTTGAAGATTATTGTTCAAGTCCACTCATAAAGGCATTGATAAGTGAAGTTGTAAGGAAGAGATCTGAAGATAGTGAGCAGTAATTTACTTTTGCCTCTATTCCTAAAAGGGCTAATCTCCAGTCTTTGATCTCTTGATGTGTTCCTTGGAATGATGTCCTATCTTGTGTTAGAACATCACGTCAGAATTGTGCTGAATTCTGTTGTCTGAAGGAATGGCATAGCAGATGCTCTGGGTGCTAAACTAATGTGGTTTGATCACATGAGTTTAGAACCTACTCCTGATCTGGAAGAGGAGGCATCTGGGTGGTATGTCTAAGAAGTTTCTGGCCCTGGAACTTATCTTAGATGTGTGAGTTGGTCAAGGTGTGATCAACATGTTATTTACTCCTGAGGTCAGTTTATTTCTGGTCATTGCTGCAGGAGTGGAGAACCTGAGATTCAAGAAGTATTATCTCTAGCAGACATCTTGGACATGAAGGTAAAGATACTCATCAACTGATCAGGAGTATTCCAAATTATCATATGGGAGAATGATAGGGAATGATTGCCTTTGGAGAGTTGGATGAGAGAATACTGTTCTTGTGATCTTCTGTGATGTGATGGGTTATGATGGTTGTTTCTGGTCCCGAGGCTTAAAGGAAGATTTGTTTTGGAATATGGTGTTTTTCTTAGCGCAGCTGGACTCTGTTCATGATGTCAAGACTGATGTCTTAACATCTGTTGACAGAACATTCTGTTCAGAATGTTATGGGGTTTGTCTCCTGAGATCACAAGCCTCTACCTGATTTATGTACTGATGTGAGGGTCTAGCAGTAGGTGAATGTGTTCAGCAGGTGTGTTAAACAGAGAGTACGCTCTTGAAGACATGAAGATGAGTCTCATGTTCTCCATTCATTTAAGGTGTTCTTCTTGCAAAGGAGTACTGGTGGTCTTAGATAGAGAAAAGTTGATCAGATTGGGATCATGTGAGTATTGGTACAAGTGATGATTGTGTTCAACTTGTGAGTTGAACAAAGAGCGAGCTCTTGAAGACATGAAGATGCGTCTTATGTTTTCCATTCTTCAAGGTACGAAGAAGCACATGTTATTCTTGATAGGGGGAGAGTGTTACAATTTTATGCAGCTGGAAGTGTAATGTTAAGGGGGAGATTGATAATTCTGCAGCTTTTGGTGTTGGCACTTATTTTGAAGCAAATTAGGAATTTGCATACATAAGGATTAAGTGTGCTGTGATGTGTCTTGTGCAGTTGTGATCCTTATTGCATTTGTTTAGTTTAAAGGAAACAATATTGAAACATAATTTTATTGCACTGCTGAAAGCATACAAGATTAGAAAAAGCAACAAACAAAGAGTCTAAAGATTATCCCAACCCCCGAATCAAGAAATGTTTTCCAATCTTTGTCCCATTCATCATCAGAAGCTTGAAGTTGCACTGAAGGTTTTTTGATGGCCTTCATCCTTGTCTCTGATGTTTTTCTTGTTCTTGTTGCTCCTGAAGTTGCCCCAACCGTGGACAGTGTTTTGTTCTTCAACTTCTGTGGATCTGGTTTCAACACTTCCTGCATGTGTCTCTTCTCTGCATCTTTGCTAGACTGACTCATGGCTCTATCTGTGATGCGATGTTAGAAGCTAGGAAGCTTGGTTTTTATATTGCATAAAGAGATCTTGGTTGTATCACCCGACCAGTCCAAATAGTCATTGGTGTGGGAATTTGTTTTTCTTGGGAACTTGTTTTTTTTACATTGGATGCCAGAACTTCGTGTTTGGTGCCTTGGTAGAGGTTGCCATAGTGTAACTAAAAGGATGAGCCTAGGTCTTGTCTAGTTGTCTGATGTGATTCCCTCTAGTTTACCTTCGGTATAGCTGCTGATTATGATCAAGTGGTTGTGACTACCTGAATGAAATACAGAAGGTGTGTTCTTTTGTCTTTATTGATGTCCTACATACTGTTGCAACATCGTTGGTTGTTGTGTACCATGCTTATGGAGTTGGAAGAAGCAGCATTATCGTCTGAAGTGGCAGTTCTGACATAATGTGGATTAGAATGGGCAGATTCTAATCTTGATGGTAAGTAGTTCTGGAAATACAAGACTACTTTCATGTTGAAGACTCAATTAGGGTGCTACGAATGTAAGGTCAGAAGGCTGTTGCGAGTGGTGCAATCTGATCAGAATGGCTGAAGATAGGGAGGTTCCTTCTAATACAAGTAAAAGGTGGTGGCAGTCCTTATCTTGTGTTGCATGTAATCTAAAGACATTTGTTATGGAATATGTGAGAAATCAAATGGGCCTTTGTTTATTGGACTTGGCAGACCATGTATCTAAAATCACCATGGTGAGGTCTTGTTCAACATATACCAGAATGTGGCAATATTGATGTGATATCATAAAGAGCATTGATGGTTAAGGTTGTTGTCTATAGCTTATTGCTGCAAGTGTGCTGATTTCTGTGTAGCCTGTGTGCTGTTCAAGTTTGTGCAGTGTGATGTTATACATCTTGATGGGATATATCATAGCTATGTGAAGTTATTGCTTATGCAGGAGAGGTCTGAAAAGAAGAATTGTTGTATCTGGGTGTCTTTATTTTTCTTTGCTGTTTTTGAAGGAATCTAGAAGGGATTGTGATAAGTCATCTCAGTGTCCATTAGATAAGAAAATGTGTTTGTATAAGGTTCTGTGGAGTCATGGGTTGATAAGTTTATGAGCTAGCAAACAACTAGTTGGTAAGATGTCAGAACATGGTACAGGACATGTTTCTCTTAAGCTAAACAAGGAATTATTCTGGTCGGTAGTGCAAGGATAAGGTGAAACACGTGTCTCTGCCTATGCATGGAGCGTTATTGGCCTAATTTATGGTAAGATTCAATTGAGAAACATTAAAGGCAGTCAAGGCTGTTTTGGGAAGGTAGGCATTGAATTTGAATGGAGTTTTTGGTACCTAAAATAGCGTTTCTTTGACCAAGAACCTTGACATATTCAAAGCTCGTTAATTCCAAAGTAACTGATCAGCTATTTATAGGGGTTGTTCTCTTCTCCTCCAGCCAAGTGAGTGTTCTTGTTTCACAAGTCTTATGGCGTTTGTTCGTGTTTGGGTTAACATCACTTGGATCTGGTTCTGTGAGGGTCTTCTTTGCCAATTTTTGGCTAAAAAGGGGGAGAAAAGGTGTGTGAAATGGGTTGCGCAGATGCCTTGTTTGCAGTCTGGAGTTCTAATTGTGTGCAGAGAAGTCGAAGGGGGTGTCCTTTCCTTGAGTTGGTGTTGAGTTCTTTGTGACTTGTGTCCTGAGTTATGAACACAGTTGTGACTTGTATTCTGAGTTACCTGGGCTGATAGATTGATACTTCTTAAGTTTCATCTTATGCCACAGGTCGACTGGGGGCGTCTGATCAATTAAGGTGTGCAGAAATCTCTTATGCCACCATTGGTCCTTTGTGTCAAGACAAACGTTTCTTTTCTGGAGGAGTCTTCTACAATTAATCCGGGTATGAGCTGAAAGGAAAAAGAAATGTGTTGTATTAAGGGGGAGTGTCAGACATCTTCTTCCTCATGTACACCAGATATCTTCTTCCTCATGTGCATCAAATGGCTTCAGGACTTTCTACTTCTTAAGTCCTATTGTGCTGCCTGAAGTTGTTGTGCTGTGGTGTCCGAAGGTGATGTTATGGAGCTCATAGATTATGCTTGAAAAATTGTCAAACATGATGTCCTAACATCATTCAAGTATGCCCAAGAAGATGATTCTCCATGATTACTGTTCTCAGTAGCTACTAATGGCTACTATTAGGTTCAGTAGTTACTGATGACTACTGACAGTTGTATAGAGTTGTGGTTGCTGCTGTAATCTGAGTTGTAATGTTTATGTATTTGTTTTAGCCAAAATTTTCCAAAGGGGGAGAATGTTGATTCTTTATTTTTAAGGGTTGGGATTAATTTTGTAAAACAAATAATAGCAGCAATATGTTAGATAGGATAGTTTATCTTGCTAAAGAAGAACATGTTGAGCAAGAAGTCCTAGTGTGCAATGGAACATGTTGAGCTGAAGTAGTTTCAACATTTGGAACAACATGTCGTATCAAGATGTCCCATGCAGGTTCATTCGACATCGCGCCAGAACTGAAGAGAATTTAGAATTCTGTTTTGTCTTAACAGATGCAGAAGATTCAGGAAATAATATGCAAATTCTATGTGGCGCTGAATTAAAAGGTCTGAAGATTCAAGTCTGAAATTGAGAAGAATATTGGAAAATATACACTTTCTAAATATGGAGATATTTTAGGAAGTTAAAGATTGAAGTCCTATTATGTAGAAGAAGTCTCTGCTGATTTGTAGCAGCTCATTTGCTGTGTTTTTGAAGGCCCAAATCCAGTTGGGAATAGGTTATATATAGATACATTGTAACCTAGAATTGTAACGCAACCAAAGATGTAAAAGTACTAGTATTAGGGTTGGTTCCTGTACCACTCGACATGTGAGTTGGACAGTTTGTGAGTGTGATCCTCGAAGTTGTTAAGCAAGAGGAGTATTGTTCTTGGAGGAAGCTTTTAAGTAACTCTAAGTTGTGTATTGGAAGGGTGTCCTTCTTGTTGAATTGTTGTATAGGTAAAGAGTCGTTGATGCAGTGGCGGATTGTCGACTGCTAGACATTATTGTGATGATTGGGAGTGAGAAGAGTTTCTCATAGCTAGAGAGGATCTAGGTAGAAGGGTCATTGGGTAGTGATTGAGTGATAAGCTGTAAACGGAGAGTTTAGCTTTGAATTGATACTACTAATAGTGGACTTCATCCCTGGCTTGGTAGCCCCCAGAGTAGGTGTGTTAAACCGAACTGGGTTAACAATTTTGTGTGTCTTGCTTTTATCTTTTCAGTACCATAACTATTGTTATATACCTTTCCATTTATGTTCATGTCAGACCAGATGTCGAATGGCATGTTATAGGACATCTGAACTCTGCACATGTACCAGAATTTCAGAAGTGTTTTAGCCGATCATTTGGTCATCAACCGATTGATGATCAAGAATCCGTCGGATTTGACTTCCCAGACGAAGATGTCATGTATTTGAAAATGAAAGATGGCGATGAATCGACATGATTGGCATAATCGAACCCAAAGCTTTAAACGGACATAGGTTCATTCTAGTAGTTATTGATTACTTCACCAAGTGGGTCGAAGCAGCGTCATACGCCAATGTAACCCGACAAGTTGTGTTCCGCTTTATCAAAAACAATATCGTCTGCCGTTATGGTGTTCCAGGCCAGATCATTACTGATAATGGATCTAACTTGAACAATAAGATGATGAAAGAGTTGTGCGTAGAGTTCAAGATCAAACACCATAACTCATCTCCCTACCGACCCAAGATGAACGGAGCAGTTGAAGCGGCTAACAAGAACATCAAGAGGATCGTTCAAAAGATGATTGTAACTTACAAAGACTGGCACGAGATGCTACCCTTTTCTCTTCACGGTTATCACACATCTGTCTGCACTTCAACAGGGGCAACCCCTTTTCTCTCTAGTATATGGCATGGAAGCAGTGCTCCCCATAGAAGTAGAGATCCCATCAATCCGGGTATTGATGGAAGCCAAGCTCACCGAAGCTGAGTGGTGTCAAAGTCGACACGATGAACTGAATCTGATCGAAGAGAAACGAATAACGGCACTATGCCATGGTCAGTTGTATCAGCAGAGAATGAAGAAGGCGTTCGACAAAAAGGTTCGACCTCGCATCTTCAGAAGAGGAGACCTTATGCTAAAAAAGATACAATCATTTCTCACTGATTCCCGGGGCAAATGGACTCCGAATTATGACGGCCCCTATGTGGTCAAGAAAGCTTTCTCAGGTGGCGCCTTGAGACTTGTAACCATGGATGAAGAGGAATTTGCCTATCCCACAAATGTTGACGTAGTCAAGAAATACTTCTCCTAAAAAAAACGTCTCGGTGGATTGAAAACCCGAAAGGGCGGTCCAGGCTAAAATTAGAGACATGATCAAAAATCATCCCGGTGGATTGGAAATCTCCAAGTACAATCCAGGCAAAAGTTAGGGATAATGGCAAGTAACTACGTTCAACAAAGAGGCAAATCCCTCTGCAGTAGTTACATCATCCGTCAGGAAAACTCCAATCAAGGTCATCTTCGATAGAAGCTCAGGATGTCCGGAATTCACAGTTGGTAGAAGGATAGTGGTCGTTATGTTTCAACGTAGCCCTTTTCCCTATAAATTACCATTTTCTAAACTTTGTAAATACTCTATGGAATCATGCGTTTGGCTGATCTCCATCCTATCAATAAAATTTGAGCTCTTGTACTTTTGTTTGTAATTCTTACTTGTTTTAGCTTTACATAATGATGTTTTTAACATGATTAACGATTCTTGAAAATAAAACAAAAATGAATTTACTTGTTAAACTTTTTCTGCTTTTAAAATAAAGATGGCAATTTCTTTTGACTATTGAACATCAGAAGAACATCGGTCGCTTCTCCAGAAGTAATCGCACCTCAAAGTGCATAATCAAAGTACTCATTCTAAACCAGTACGCCTGAACGAAGGATCAACTGTATTAGATTTTATTTTCCCATCTGATATCCTCGGCAGAGTTCTTACCTCCTAAGCCCGACCAACAGTGTTCCCCGCAGGGACCACTTCTCCTAAGCAAGGCAGAATTGCTATTTTGAACCATTGATACTTTTTGTCCCACTATGGCCGAGTATCCAGTCGTGTTCATCTACTAGTCTGTATGTCGTGTCAGTTGTGTCATCATAAACATACATACATCATGCATTATTATTTTACATGCATATTCATATCACATCACTCTCGCTTTAGTCGGTCTTATCCCCTAGTGATAAAAGTCTTCTCAATCGAGTTGTCAGATCTTTCCTCGGCAGGAAGTGAATCATCTATGTAATCTCTCTCCCGTTTATCTCTGGATTAGAGACGGTCCTTGACCACTTTGATAACTTGAACCTCTGAGAAACAAGAAAACTTTCAACAAATATCATTCTTCGCCATTGAAGATGATATATTCGCTTTCCCGGATTAAGGAAAATCCCCAGAGAAAGCCCCTCAAAATTGGGGTACATTGTATGGCATTTCTCCAAGAAGACCTCAGGAAAAGTATGATGTAACACCCCCAAACAGAAACAGTCTCTCAAGAGACTCGCTTTCCCCAGTAGAGTCGACAAATGGCGTCTCCAAACAGAGAAGTTTGTGTACCTCTACAATTCAGACGAATGGGTTCCCCAGCAAGTCTGACATCAAAATTTTTTCCACTCAAATGGCATCTCCCCAGGAAAATTCGGCGAGAAGTTTGAAGGAAAGCCGCTACAAATAGCGTCCCTTGTCAAGAAAGTTTATTGACAAAAGAAACTGAGACCAGTTCCTTGGTAGGAAACCAGGATCGAGGGGAAGTTTACTTCAGAAACTAAGACCAGTTCCTTGGTAGGAAACCAGGATCGAGGGGAAGTTTACTTCAGAAACTAAGACCAGTTCCTTGGTAGGAAACCAGGATCGAGGGGAAGTTTTCTTCAGAAACTAAGACCAGTTCCTTGGTAGGAAACCAGGATCAAGGGGAAGTTGACAAAAGAAACTAAGACCAGTTCCTTGGTAGGAAACCAGGATCGATGAGAGGTTTATTTCAAAAGAAAACTGAGACCAGCTCCATGGCTGAAGACCAGGATCGAGGGGAAGTTTACCTTTTCTAAGCATCATGGCTTGGCAAAAGAAGATGAATGTATAAACCACCATTCATAACCACCGTCAAAATTTCGGGTATTCCGATATTTAATCCTCTTGCACCCCGAATGCCCGAATACCTTCGTCATTCACACCTTCGGGTCCAAAAAGATTAAATATGGGCATCTGTCATACCCCAAATTTTGACCACTAAGATTTCCCATCATTTTGAAAATCATCATCACAATATGGATGAACCATCATACCTCATTAGTCTCCCCAAAGATGGGTGAACTTTCACAACAATCAAAAGATTAGGGTTTCAAGCCCTCTCAGAGTTCTTAGACAAAATGTCAATCAAGGAATGACATGATCTTCAACTTGTCTAACCTCTCAAACGCCCACAAAGGATCAAGAGGACTCCCACATCAAGAATCAAGCACAAGGTTGCAACATTCCAGGTGGATTAAGCCTCAAGATTGCCAGTGTCACCAAATTAGGGTTTTGGTCGACCAGGGCCTCCAGGTGGAAATTTTCCTATGGACATGAGCCAATGCTTCAAAGCATAACCCAAGATACTAAAAGGGACCTCATGGACCCAATCATCAAGTCAATTTAGCCTCAGGGGATGCATTTACCAGAAATCAGGAATTAGGGTTTCTTGACCTAATTCACCCCTAAGTTGACTTTTGGGATAAAACATGAGCCAAGACCTCAAGACATGATTTTAGGGTCTCCAATAAACCACATTGATCCATTTGCAATAATGGATTGGTCCAACAAGCTTGATCAACAAGTTTCATTTTCATCTGGACCACAATTAGGGTTTTGAGGAAAAAGTCAACTGTATCTTTGACTTTTGACCCAGACATGCTCCCAGACCTTGGGACATGATTCAATACACCCTATAACACCCATGGAACATGTCCACCAAGTTTTATTTAGGTCAAGGACTTGATTTCATAAAGGATCGCACAGTTTGGAATTCATCTCATAAAAAGTCAACTGTGCACAAAAGTCAAAGTTTGACTTTTTGAGATTTTTCACAATTATGGTTCCTTGACCCTAAAATGATGTTAATGTGTGATTTGAATCATCATTCATCAAGAAAAATCAAAGAAAGTGGGATAACTTGTAAAAGGGGTAACCATAAAAACTTAGAAATTTTTCTAAGTTATGAAATAAAGTGGCTAGGGTACCAACTTTCAAGGATCATAACTTGAGATTCAAGCAACCATTTTGGCTGATCCAAAGATGGATTTGTAGCTCTCATGGCATACTTTAAAAGTGTCAACTGCACCTCATTCTAATTCATCATGGATTTTGAGTTATGGTTGGATCAAAATGGATAAAAACCTAAAATTGACATTTTTCAACACTTAGCCAAAATCTGCCTTGTAATTTCAGCAAGAATGTCCCAACTTCAAGGATGTTTTTCTCCATGATCCAAGTTGAACCAGGTTTAGGATCAAACATCAAAGTTGAAGTATGTCATCTCACCTTTCCAGAAAGTCCTAGAACGCCCATTTATCATTCTCGAGCAGAAATTTATGATCTCTGCAAAAGGCATTGATAAAACAAAATTTTCATGACAGCTTTTAGGACAGATTTGATCACACACGTTCAAGGTCATTTTTGACAACTTTACAAGTCTTATCTTCACAAACATTGAACATCAAAGTTGAAGTACGTCATCTCAGCTTTCCAGAAAGTCCTAGAACGTCCATTTATCATACTCGAGCAAGGAGTTATGGATTTTACAATAAGGCTTGCTGCAGCTAAATTTTTCAGGACAGATTTGCACATTTCTTGTGCCACACGAATTTTCAAGCCTTGTCATCATTTTGGACACATCTAAGGATCAAATCCAAGGGGGATAATCTGATCCATGAGCCTCCCAAGTCCAAGATTCCACAAATAGCATGCTAAACCTAGAAAACCCTAAAAGAGGGACAAGACTCCAATTTTGGTTTGGAGAATTTAATGGATGCTTAGAGGTGGCATGAACTGAGCTTCCTCCGACTGAATTAAGTCAAGATTCATCCAACAACTAGGAAACCAAAGGCCTGCGCTCTAACCTCTAGTCAATGGCTAGAGGAGACTTGGATTTTCATTGATCAACATTTGTCAAACCTCTGCTGCAACCACCATTCACTATTGCTTGCAAAACAAACTTGCTCTACTATAAATAGAGCTCATTTGTGCTCAGTTTGAGTACACCAAAGCCATCAAACATATGCTTTCCTCAAATTCTCTCTTTCACTCCAAAATGCCTTCTTTAGTAAGGTAATTCTGAGTTTTTGAGTTAGAGAGCATTTCCATCACAACTCATGATCCAAACACATCCAATATGTCATATCTAAGCTGTCCAAACCCTCACAAGTGACCTATAACACCAAAATCACAAAGTCACCTCTCAAAACCTCAAAATTGGACTTTTTTGCATTTTTCAAGCCATGTCTTGATTCAGTCACTTTCCAAACCCGATAAGACCTCAAACACACTCCAAATATCATCCTTGAACTGTCCCAAATGCCCCCCATCTGGAATACCATTTGAGAGAATTGGCATTTTGGCCACTTTTGCCCATTTTGCAAGAAAGTGCTCAAACTTGCTCTAGAGGTTTCCAGCTGATTCCAACCATCCTAAAAGCTTCTAAGAGGTCATTTGAGGGTGTCTAAAGCATCAAATCATTTCTGGAACAAAGCACTTGGTAGGTTGCACAAAATCTCCAAAAAAGAGGTAAGCACCACAACTTGATTTCTTTGAATCATGCTTTCCTTTGATGTCCACCTACATGCATCATATTGAACAATTCTTGAAGCAAAAATGTAGTCCTTAATGTGTATGTTGTGATCCTCCTAACAGACCGCTGTTTAAACTCAGTATGCAAGCAGGGTTAATTGGAGACATCTATTTCCCTTCCTTAGTTAGCTCAATAGGATAAAAAAATGAATCGACCTGTAGTAACCCCAGAGCGACAGTACTTAAGAACCACGTCCCAAAATCACTCGCTACATGATGATTCAACCTTGAGCAAAGTACGTGGGTCATTCACACGTATCTTCTAAGATAGGCATTCAGCAGATATTACTACTTATCTGATGAATCTATCTTGTCAGCCGATTCTTCAATCTTCATCAAGACTTTAGAAGGAGGATTTAGTTGTTGGTAAACTACAAAGCTTCTAGAATCAGTGACTTGCTCACTTAATCAGATTGGTTACAATTTTGTACACAGTCATCTTCTGAGCTGTTACAGAAATTGTAAGTGGATTAAAATCTCACCCAAAGTATTTCTACGCACCGCATCTGGATCTTTTTCTGACATTGTTAAGTGTTTTGATATCCATCAATAACAGAACTGGAGCTCTGATACTAATTAAAGGTGTGAGAAAGACACAAGAAAATGGGGGTTTGAATTATGTATTTACTCTTTTACAACTTTTCACTTCTTGTCGCTAGGACACTTTAAGTAACATCAAAATTCTTAGTGATACTCTAACTTGCAAAGTTACATTCAGACCTGCTATACGTGAAGCATAATAACCAACAAGAGTCTGAACATAAAATACATTTCTCAGAACTTGCAGTGCGAAAGCTTATCAGAGTTAAGCTGCAAGGTTCTGACTTGCTTATGTAAGGTTCTGATAATCTATAGGAAACATAAACAAAGAAATTAAACATAAAAAAAGTAAAGGACACACGATATATCCTGGTTCACCATAAAGGCTAATCCAGTCCACCCTCCTCAGGTGATTTTGCCTTGAACACAAGGTCTTAATCCACTATAATCAATCTCGATTACAGATGCACGGGCAACATCCGGTGACTAACAACTTGCACAGCCACACTGTGACTAACCCACAATGAACCATTCAGGGATTCAACTTAATGAATATAACGAACATTGACCTACAGGTTCCAATCTCGCAAGATCTACTTCTAGGATTTCAACAGCTAGACATTCAGGGATTCATCGCAATGAATATAACGCTACTGACCTTATTTCAGGATTTACCACAATGACATCTTGCCATTGTCTTCTTGAGTCTCCGGTCACACTGACCACTCAAGGAATCCTAATTCACCAAGAATTAGTTATACAGGAGATTACATAGATGCTTCTTAACAAGCAGATTACTCCTAAGTTTAAGTACAAAGAACACACAAGTGTTCAGGCAAGATATGAGCAACAACTCCTTGCTTATCTAAGAAACTACAAGGATGTTTAATGATTTGACAGTTGTTGACATCTTGTAGATCTTCTTCTTCTTTGTCTTCTAGGTTTAGCAAGCTTTGAGCAACAAATCCTTGCTTCAGATCTTCAATGTAGAGCTGACGAGAAGGTGGTTGATGACTTGACTGATTTTAAATGTTGTCTTCTTCATCAACAGCTTCTGTACCAACTGATTGTTGTTGTGTTGATTTATGATCTTTGAGCTTCAACAACAATAGCCATGTGTAAATGGTGATAGCTTTGGATATTCTAAGTGTTACAACGAGAATTCATCGTTGTTGCTATCTTCACACAATGACATGATCAATTCATCTTTGACGGAATGAATCGATTGCATTCAGAAGCGAATACTCCTTTCTTTAAATAGCCCAGTAAAATATAACCATTTGAATTACCGTTGGCTGTTGGAAAAGAGACGTTGTGTAATAATTAGCTGTACTGACACATCTCCTTTTTGCTGTGGGAGAAGTGATGGGATATATCTTTCTTGGGCAGTTTGTACAGTCGTTCACAACGGTAACATTTGACTTCCAAACTTCAGAGGCTTCTGATGGTAAATTAATGAAGCATGAGTAGAGCCTTCTTTGACAGGATATCTGATACGTCAAGTCTTCAGTCATTTGAAGAAGTCCATTAGGAATCAGTCTTCAGAATTTCAACACTTGTCTTTAAGAACATTATCCTTTACTACTTCAAGTCTTCCAAAACTTCAGAGCTTGTTCATTAGGAATCCGTCTTCAGAGTCTTCAGCACTTGACCTTTGGAACCATAATCTTCAGAACGCATAAGTCTTTAGAGTCTTTCTGCACTTGGTCTTCAGAGCCTTCTGCCTTTAGAACTTCAAGTCATGAGAGTCTTCAGCACTTCGGTTCTCCAGAAGATTATCTTCTTCAGAAGCTTCACAATCTTCAGAATCACAACCACTTTCAAAGAGCATCCACAAGAGCATTGCAACAACAATCTTGGCACCCTTGGATCTGACTGATCATGATCAGATATAGAAGTGTTCTTGCTTCTTACGACTTGAGTCACACGTAGTAACTTCGCATATTATCAATTAAGCTCATCTGGCTGGTGCTTTGTAGGATCTGATATCTTCTGTAATTATGATCTGCACACAACACACGTTTAGAACATAAAATAGTTCTTTCACAAATACGTATTGTTATCATCAAAACATAGATTGACTTGTAGAGACAACTCTTGCTCTCACATCTCTCACATTTCTCAACCATTTCACACGATGTAAAGTTGAAAATCGTGTGTTTTTAAACAAGGAACACAATGGTTCTTTTCAATTTCATTTTAATTAAGTGTAACAAAAGATATTACACCCTAACCAGATGAACCCTAAAATGTGCAAGAACTTAATGAAATCTCATACACATAAGATAAATAGCAATTGATTGAGGGAAAATTATCTATAAACATCCAGAAACACAATGGTAACTTAAAAACATGTTTATGATGCATGATACATTGAGTTCTAAAGTTTAAGGCTTACCTCTGCAAGAAGGAATTGATTTCAATGGTAGAGGTGTTACAGAAGTGAAAGAGTGGTTTAGTTAGCTTCCTTGAGTCTCAAGGATCGTGTTGCAACCTTCAGGATGTTTTGAAACTCTTTGGATAGGTTGGCTCAACTCTGAATGCAATTGGTCCAAGTGAGAAATTGAGATGATGATCCTGATGTTTCAGAAGTGTAAGAAGTGTTTGATCAGCTCATATATGATGTATGGAAGGTGTTAGATCAATTGGTTGTGATGGAATGGCTTTCTAATGAAAATTCGATAGTGACTTGCAAATGAAGGCATTTTTGGAGTGAAAGAGGGATTTTGAGTAAAGCATCAGTTTGGGTGCTTTGGCGTACTCAAACTGATCACAATTAATGTCTGTTTATAGTGCAATAAGTTTATTTTGGCATCAATAGTGAATGGAGGCTTGGACAGTCCCTTGGCCAATGTTGATCAAAAGGCATCTTTGTTATTCTCTAACCATTGACTTGAGTCAATGTAGCAGGTTATGAGTCCTTTGGTTCAGAGATGAATCTTGACTCAATTCAGTCATGAATGTCTTGATGCTTGCCACATTGTGAATCCATTGAATGCATTGAAACAAAATTGGAGTCTTTGAGTTTTTTAGCCTTTTTAGGGTACTTATGGCTACATGTAGATCCTTGGACTTGGGAGGCTTGTGGATCAGATCATTTCCCTTTGATGTTATCCCTTGAGGTGTCCAAATGGATGACAAGACTTGTCCTTATCTGATTTTGCCAAATCGAGCAAAAATGCAAAATTCTGTCTTGTACAAGACAGTTTGAATGTGTGGTTTTGAGAAGATCATACCTCCTTGCTCAGATGAAGTTATGGAAAGTTCATGTACTTTTTAGAAAGCCCTCATATGGTACAATTTATGTGTGATCATAGTTTGTCTTGAAACTACTTAAATCTAATTGAAAAATCCTCATGAACATTGATGTTTAAGGCTAATACTTAGACAGTTTTGCACTAAGTGTTAAATTCTTGATTTTTCACCACTTTGATCCATCCTTAACTAAATATCCATGAATATTTAGAGTTTCATGTAGTTGAAGCTTTTGTAGAATGTAGGAAGACCAACAAATCAGGCTTTGGATCACTCAAAATGGCTGTCTAGATCAAACGTTATGGTCTTTGGAAGTTGGCACCAAAACCATCCAATTTTAGAAACTTAGAAAAAATTTCAATTTTTCAAGATTACCCCTTTTACAAGTTATCATGATTTCTTGATCAATTCTTGTTCAAATGACATTATAAATCATATTTTATGAAAATATGAGTCATAAAGATCATTTTTACCAAAAAAGTCATGTTTTGACTTTTGGCTCCGAAGCGGTTCGTCGCGGAGAAACCCTAATTCCCGACTTTTGAGGAATGCAATTTCTGAAGGTAATCTAACTTTGCAAAGGGACTCTTAGGGTTATCTTGAGAATATTGAGTCATATTTAGAAGCCTTGGCTCATTCTCCTATGAAAATTTCATTCTGGAGGTCTTAGTAGACCAAAACCCTAATTTGGTAACACCGGGGTTTTCGAGGCTCAATTGTCCGGAGATTTTGCACTTTTGTGCTAGATTCTTGATATGGGAGACCTCTTGATCCTTCATGGATGCTTGGGGAGGTTAGACAAGTTGAAGATCATGTTATTTCTTGATTGATCTTTTGTCTAAGCTCAGAGAAGGCTCAAAACCCTGATTCTCGATTGTAATGAATGCTCAACAAACTTTGAGGAGATTGATGAGGCCTGATGATTTATCCATATTATGGTGATGATTCTCACAATGATGTGAAATCTTGGTGGTCAAAATTTGGGGTATGACAGATATTAACTGATAAAGTACAAGAGATTAAGAGACATTTGAATAAACCATTTGTTTTGAAAAGCACTGTGAGAACAATATTATACATAGAGATATTACAACTAATTAAATGATATAGTCGATGTGTGGCTATTTTATATACATATATTCTTAACACTATATATTTACAAATATTAACACTCCCCCTCAAGCTTGAACACATAAGTCAAATGCATCAAGCTTCTCACATATATGATTAGTTATGGGACTTTTCCTGGACTTTGTAAGCACATTTGTCAATTGATTATTAGAGTTGACGAACCTTGTGACGATGTCGCTTGATTCAATCTTATCTCTGACAAAATGACAGTGTATCTCAATATGTTTGGTCTTTTCATGGAAGACTGGATTTGAAGCAAAGTACAATGCAACTTGATTATCACAAAAAAGGGGCATTGATCTCGCTTCTTTAATTTAAAGTTCTTTGAGCAACTATTTTAACCAAATGAGTTCACCTGTTGTCATTGCCATGACTGTATACTGTGCCACATCGCTTGATCTTGCAACTACATTTTATTTCTTATTTTTTCAATATATAAGGTTTCCTCCAACAAGTCCACAATATCCAGAGGTGGATCGTTTATTAATGGGTGATCCTGCCCAATCAGCATCAGAGTATCCAACTATCTAAGTATGTCCTTTATCTTCATACACAAGGCCTTTTCCTAGAGCACATTTGATGTATCTCAGAATCCAGACAACAACATCCATGTGTTCTTGGCAAGGAGAATTTAAGAACTGGTTTTCCAGACTAACTGCAAAAGAAATGTCTAGGCGAGTGACTGTGAGATAATTCAGTTTTCCAACCTATCTCCTATACCCTCCAGAGTCAGATATAGGCTCCCTCTGATTGGGTAGGAGTTTGACACTTGGATCTATAGGAGTATCAACTGATTTAGCATTCAACAAACTTGTTTCTTCCAAAATATCCATAGCATATTTTCGATGAGTAATCACCAAATTATCTTAAGATTGAGCTACCTCAATACCTAAAAAATAGCGGAGTTTACCATGGTCTTTTGTCTAAAATTGATTCGAGAGATATTATTTCAACAAAAGTGTTCCCTGCTGGTCACTACCAGTTATGACAATATCATCTACATACACAATAAAATAAATACACCATTGGGCTGAGTGACGATAAAACACATGATGGTCAACTTCACTACGGACCATACCAAATTGTTGTACTAACGTGCTGAATCTGCCAAACCAAGCTCTCGGATATTTCTTAAGACCATAAAGAGACTCGTATAGCCTACAAACCATACTCGATGACTCCCCCATAAGAAATAAACCTAGATGGTTGCTCTATATATACTTCCTTATCAAGATCACCATGTAAAAATGCATTTTTGATGTCAAGTTAATGAAGCGGTCAATATCGAGTGGCTGCAATGGCGAGAAGAAGTCGAATTTATGCCATTTTTGCCACATGTGAGAAAGTATCACTATAATTTAACCCAAAAATCTGAGTGTATTCCTTGACTACCAAGCAAGCTTTGAATCGATTAATCTTACCATATAGAAATAGGAACGAGTTTCCCAAGAAAATAGGAACAAGTTTCTAGGTACCCACTATTTTAAAAAGCACACATCTCATCAATCACCGCTTGCCTCCAACGCTTCACTTGGCGTTTTAGGAGTATAAACAGAAGACAAACAAGTATAATGCAAAGGAGAAAGATATTGGTAACATAAATCAATATAATATGGAGAAGGATTTTGTGTTTGACGTATACCTTTTCAAAGGGAAATCGAAAGATCAAACTCGGATTGCAGGATCGGATTCGGTGATGCCGGGGGCGTCGGAGGAAAGTCTGTAATGATCTCAGGGACATGTATGACCTCAGGGACAGGGACGATAAACGTTGGCTGACGATGCTGATATGTTTGAAGTGGTCGAGAAGTGGGGGTAAGGAGCTATAAAATGATGAGGGATAATTGTAGACAGAACATTAATAACTGCCAGAAAAGGTGTGGGAGTACTTTCCTAAAGGGGTTCTAGAGTTACGTGGCTGAACTCGAAATATAGAACTGACTCGAAGAAGGTAACATCACTCGATATGAGGTATCGTTGTAGAGTATGTGAGTAACAAAGATAACTTTTTTGAATCAATGATAACCAAGAAAGACACGCTTTAGTGATCGAGTTGATAGTTTATCAAGACCAGGAGAAAGATTGTGTACAAAACATGTGGACCCGAAGACTCGAGGAAGAATTGGGTGAAGTGGGGAATTGAGAAAAATGATTGAATGAGGGGTTTTATTGTTAAGGATGAATGACGACATGCAATATATAAGGTAACATGTTGTTAGCACAACATCCCCCCAAAACCGAAGTGGAACATTACCATATAGAAGTAGGGTTCAAGTGGTTTATACGAGATGCCGATTTTTGCATTCGACTACCCGATTTTGTTGAGGTGTGTGAGCGCAAGATGTTTGATGGAGAATACCATTGCATGACATAAAATTTTGAAATTGTTGGGATAAATATTCACGGGCATTGTCACTTAAGGTACAGATAGACACACTGAATTGAGTTCTTATTTCTCGATAAAATTGTTCAAAAGTAGAAAATAATTTCGATATATTTTTCATTAAAAATAACCACGTGCAACGTGAAAAAATCATCAATAAAGATGACAAAATACCTAAACTCAAGAGTAGATACAGTACGCGGGGGACCCCAAGCATCGGTGTGAACTAAAACAAAAGGGGACGAAACTGGTTTATTGACTCGATTAGGAAATTGACTATAAGTGTGCTTCCCTACACGACTCACAATCTAAATTAGATACCTTCGATAAATATGACACCATCTTATGTAGTTTGGAAAGACTAGGATGACCTAACTGAGCATGGATAGTGAGTGGAAAATCTTTGACTGAGCATGTCTGAGATGACACTGAGAGGTAATAAAGGCCTTGAGACTCACATCCGACGCCAATCGTTTGTCCCGAACTCCGATCCTACAGAGTAACATTATTGTTAGTGAAGGTGACACTACAATCAAGAGAACGAGATAAACGACTGACTGAAAGTAAATTAAATGGATAATTGGATACATAGAGGATAAAGTAACATAGAGAGAAAAGGTAGAATTTGAACAGTACCAATCCCTTCGAATCAGGTTTGAGAATCATTGATAGAAATTATAGTAGGTAAGAAACCAGAGGTAGAGAGGGAAGAGAATTTTTTTTATTACCGGTAACATGACCAGTCGCACCAGAATCAAGGACCTAATGTCCTAGAGAAGATGATTGAGAGAGACAAACAAATGAATTACCAGTGTGTGCTACTGAAGTAGTAGAATCTGAGTTCTGATAATTCTGATACCACCTGAGAAAATCATTGTAGCTTGGCATAAAGTTCTGAGAAGTAGCCATGAGTATCTGAAGAGAGAAAATATCACGCCAACCAAGTGAAAAAGGCTCTGTTTAAACTGGATCACAGTTTTCTGCATGTGGAAAATAAAATTTAAGACCGGATTTAAAACAGCTGCACGATGACGAGTGAAACGATGAAAAATTATTGAGATCTGAAACACACTATATATTTACAAAGGGTTAATACATATTTTAACCCCTGCCATTTGGGGCGATTTCGAAAAAGAACCCTTTAAAAAAACATAGATTTCATCCCTGCCATTTAAAGATTCTTTCATTTTAGCCTCTCAGTGCACACAGTCAGCAGAATCTGTGACGTGGCGTTGCTTTGTTGGCTTTTTATATTTTTTTTATTTTTTAATATGACGTGTTAGCTTTGTTGAAATTTTTTATATTTTTTCTTTTTATTTTAAATACACGCGTGACATTTTTATTATTATTTTATTGTTGTGGTTTAAAATGTTAAATTTTAAAGCTTAAAAATTTTGCACCCAACCCATGACACGTTGCTTACAAATGACACTCTCTTCCATTCTTCTATATACTTATTTGCATTAAATAGTTATATTGTTTCTTCTGTTTATTTTGTTTAATTTTTAACATACTTATACATCAAATACTTATTTTAATTTAAAATACTTATAGTAATTAAAATATTAATGTTAATTAAAATATTTATTTTAACATATTTATATTAAAATATTTATAATAAACATAATTAATGTTAATTATAATATTTATTTTAACATAATTATATTATTACTTTCAATTTACTATTAATTTTAATTTTTTAATAATAATTAAAATATTAATGGACTTGTTAATTAAAATATTTAATTTAGCTTACTTATATAAAAATATTAAGTAGTTTTACATACTTATTTTAATATTACTAGTTTAATAATAAACTGAAAATAAAAATATTTTTTAATTAAAATAGCAATTTTTAATATTAATAATTTATATTAAACTGAAAATAAAAATATTTTTAATTAAAATAGTAATTTTAATTAAAAGTAGTTTAATTATAAACAGAAAATAAAAATATTTTTAGATAAAATAGCAGTTTTTAATATTAATAATTAATAATAAACTGAAAATAAAAATAATTTTAAGTAAAATAGTAATTTTAATATTAGTAGTTTAATTATAAACGGAAAATAAAAATATTTTTAGATAAAATAGCAGTTTTTAATATTAATAATTAATAATAAACTGAAAATAAAAATAATTTTAATTAAAATAGTAATTTTAATTTTAGTAGTTTAATTATAAACGGAAAATTAAAATATTTTTAGATAAAATAGCAGTTTTTAATATTAATAATTAATAATAAGCTGAAAATAAAAATATTTTTAATTAAAATAGTAATTTTAATATTAGTAGTTTAATTATAAACGGAAAAAAAAAATATTTTTAAATAAAATAGTCATTTTTAATATTAATAATTAATAATAAACTGAAAATAAAAATATTTTTAATTAAAATAGTAATTTTAATATTAGTAATTTAATTATAAACGGAAAGTAAAAATATTTTTAAATAAAATAGCAGTTTTTAATTATTTTAACGTTAACTAATTATAATTATATACATAAATATATAAAAATATGAAATTGAATAAATTTCATTTTTATAAAATAAAATTAAAAAAAAAAATATTAACGTTTGTATAAAAAATAAACTATATATTTATATTAATATTTAGTATTTAAAAAATAAACTAATTTATTAATTGTAAATATAATAAATATTAAACTGAAATAAAATACATAAACAAAATATTAACATTTAATATTTAAGCCATTTATGCATTTATGTAATTCTATGAGATTGTACTATGAGATTGTGTCTTTGCACATAGGAACGCATTAAGTAGGCCAAGGTAAAAAATATAATATAAAAATAATAAACCAAAAACTAGAGAGAAGGAGGAGCCCTTCTCTCTAGAACCGTATTTCTCCTCTTAAGTGTCCTTCATGGCGTGGCAGAGGGCTAGAAGTTGCAACTTTAGGCATATCCAATCTAGGTGGGATTCATTCCCCAAAGGAAGCAGACTTCAGCTGGAGGAGGCATCCAAGCTTTCTTCCTTCTATTTTTCCGAAATACCATATCACACTAAGGCTTCAGACATTTTCGATTTATTTGGGTGCTCGGGAGATATCGTGGAAGTGGTTATTCCAGCCAAGAAGAATAAGGTTGGGAAACGGTTTGGTTTTGCGAGGTTCAAGGATGTAACGGATGAAAGATTACTGGCCGTGAAGCATGATAATATCATTATAGGGGGGAAGAAAATCCATGCAAACGCCCCTCTGTTTGGCCGGAGGAAGATTAGTTCTTTTAATGGCGTCGAGAAGGCTATTCCAGCTCCCGTTTTGAAGATGGGCGTTCACTTTAACGGGCATCGTAGGCCTCCCGCCAAAGTGGACCAGAGATCTTTTGCAACGGTTGTCAGTAAAGAAGGTACTGTAAAGGGTGACGGTGGGGTGGCTTTCAACTTCTCATCTAGCGTTGAGGACAGGTTGAGGCTTGATAAAGCATTCGTCAGTGTTGTTGTCAGCCCAGGTTTACCTTATAACTTACAAACTTCGTTCGAAATGGAGGGTTATTCGTTCATTAAGGTCACCCCTTTAGGTGCTAATCTATGTTTGTTGGAAGAGACGGTTGAGCACGCCATTTCTGATCTGGTTCTTAACGGAAGGAGTTGGTGGTCTCAATGGTTCTTAGATATTCAACCTTGGAAAATCTCCGATGTCGACAAGGAGAGGGTGACATGGGTTAGGGTTCATGGAATTCCATGTCATGCTTGGAATGCTGCGTTTTTCGAACTCGTGGCCAACCATGTGGGGTTCTTTGTTTGCGTTGATGATTACACATCCAAGGCGGTGAACATGGATGTTGCGAGGATTTTGATTAGAACCTCCTCTGGCGTCTCTTTGGATAAACTTCTGGAGGTTAAAATTGATGGGGTTTCTTTCAAATTAAAATTAACTGAAGACATGTATGGTCCTCTTCGGTGGGATTCGAATCGTTTTAATGGAGGGGGAGTTGGTGCTTATTCTTCTTCGAGTTCTGAGGGAGAATGGATCGATGATAATTTTGATAACTCCGGGGAAGATGATTCGTGTTTTTCTGTTGGGGAAACGAACCACAAGGAAGAAGACATTGGGTCTAGGTCTCCAAATATTCGCAATGCTAGCAGAAAGGCTAGTGCGTCTCAGCAGGGTAGAGAGGGCAGGACAAAGTCAGCTGACAGACTAGACTTTGGGGGAAATTCTTTCGACGCAGCAGTCTTTTCAGCTAAGGTTTCTTGGGAGCGGAGTTTGTCTGATAAAGCTGGTGGCCCTCTCAACTCCTTTTCCTCCTCTGATACAAAGGTTGCGTGTACCGAGGAATTGCGCTGTTTAGGACGTGACAAAAAGGAGCTTTCTCATATTGATTTGCCCTCTAGGAGAAAGATAAAGAAACTTAAAGAATTGGGTGGACTTGTTTTGGGCCATAAGTTTAGGCCCTTTAAGCGTAAAGTTAATTCTATTCATTCTGGGGCTGTTGGGCCAATCTTTTTTCCGCACATGGTTGGGCCTATCAATGAGGGCGAAGGTCCTTCCCAGAATGATTCCATTTGCTCCTTTTCTGGGAACTCGTTGGAGTGTAAAGCGGCTAAAGGTTGTTGTTTGGCTAGTGACTCCCAGGTCGTGGTTTGCAATCATCGCTTTTGGGAAAACATGGACCCTGATGGGGGAAACAAAGTAGGGCGTGCTATTCATAATTTGGGCATCGTTTCAAAAGGGGCTGACAAATTCCAGTCTAAGCTTATTGAAGGGTTGGATTTATGTGAGCTGAAGCTTAATCACGGTCAGAAGGTGAACTCTAACGTGTTGCCATGATCATCAGGTCCATGAATATTCGAGGGGGTTGCAGTATCGTTAAGAGGAAGCGCATCAATAAAATAATTTCCGCTTGCAAAGCTGACATTTTTCTTATACAAGAATCGAAGCTGGCAGTTGTGGACGAAGGTATTGCGAAGAGCTTTTGGAGCAACGATAACATCAACTGGTCTTGTGCGAACTCGTTGGGTATGTCTGGGGGGATGATAACCTTGTGGAAGGATGGTTTGTTCGATGTGGAGTTTAGCTTCAAAGGGCTTGGTTATTTGGGTATTAAACTGAAGTGGAAGGATCTGTGGATTTATATCGTGAATGTTTATGCTCCGTGTCCGTTCAACCAGAGGAAGAGAATGTGGAGGGAGTTGTTGGATTTCAAATCTAAACACAACGATGGCGAATGGTGTATCGCGGGCGATTTTAATTCTACTGCCAGTTTGAGTGAAAGGAAGGGGAGCTCTCTAGGTTCCAGAACTAGTGAGCTGCGCGAATTTTTTGATTTCTTGGTTGCTACCAATTTAGTGGATCCTCCGTGCAAAGGGAAACGCTTTACTTGGTTTGGTGGAAACGGTCGAAACATGAGCAGAATCGATAGGTTTCTTTTATCGGATACTCTGATGGAAAGATGGGGGGTTGAGGGCCAGTTTATCGGTGACAGGAACATCTCTGATCACTGTCCCTTGTGGTTGGTTGTTAACAAAGGCGATTGGGTCCCTAAACCTTTTAGGGTGAACAATTATTGGTTTGATGACAAAAGTTTTACCCCTTTTGTAGAGGCCGAATGGAAGAATTTGGCAGTTTTTGGCAGGAGCGATTACGTTTTAAAAGAGAAACTGCGTCTCTTGAAGCCGATTTTACGTAAGTGGGATCTAGAGGTGTTTGGTAGAATTGACCTTAACATCGAAGATAGCAGCAAAACAATTAACGACATGGATGGTTTCTTATGCGATTGTGGGGATAGCGATGTTGAGGATGCGGTTGTTAGCAGAGGGGCTGCTACTCACAGATTTTGGAATGACATCAAGAAGAAGGAAAATATGCTCTATCAAAAATCCAGAATAAGATGGGATTTCGAAGGGGATCAAAACAGTAAATTCTTTCACACGGTTATGAAGGAGAGAAGGAGAAGGAATGCTATTGGTATCCTTAATTCTGAAGGAGGTATTATCGAAGGTGTTGATCCTGTCAAGCACGAGGTGTTGAGGTATTTTGCTGTTCTTTTCAAAGAAACTGATGGTAATCGGCCCACGCCGGACGGTTTAGAGTTTCCTACTCTTCAGGACAGCAATCGCAATTGCTTGGAAGCTGCATTCACTGAAGAAGAGGTTAAGGAGGCAGTTTGGTCGTGCGGAGGCTCTAAAAGTCCTGGCCCTGATGGTTATAATTTTCTCTTTATCAGGAATTGCTGGCACTTTCTGAAGAATGACTTCTTTAATTTTTTCCAAGAGTTCCACCGTAATCCAATTTTATCGAAGGCGGTTTCTTCCTCTTTTTTGGCTATCATTCCTAAGAAAGAGAATCCTCTCGGGCTTGGCGATTATCGTCCAATTTGCCTCGTAGGGTGTCTTTACAAAGTTTTGGCAAAGGTTCTTGCGGGTAGGTTGAAACGTGTTTTAAATACGCTTGTATCCAGTTCTCAATCTGCTTTTGTTCCGGGAAGGAGTTTATTGGATGGTGTTGTGATTGCAAACGAAGTCGTTGACTACGCGACCAAGGAAAAGTCGGACTGTTTACTCTTTAAAGTGGACTTTGAAAAAGCTTACGATAAGGTTAGCTGGAGCTTCTTGAAGTACTTATTGGGGAGGATGGGATTCGGCGCCAAATGGAGAAAGTGGATGGATGCGACCATTTTCACCAGTTTTGTATCTGTTCTGGTGAACGGTAGTCCAACGGCTGAAATTATTGTTGAGAGGGGTTTAAGGCAGGGGGATCCCCTCTCCCCCTTCCTTTTTGTCCTCGTCACTGAAGCTCTTAATCGTTTGGTCAAGAAATCGGCTGCGAATAGGGAGTTCGCTGGTTTTGAAGTAGGTAATTTTTATACGGACATTCTCCAGTTCGCCGACGATACTCTTCTGTTAGGAAAAGCCTCTTGGAAACATTTATGGGCTCTCAAATCAGTTCTTGGAGGTTTCGAAATTATATCCGGGTTGGGAGTGAATTTTCTCAAGAGCAAGCTGATCGACATTAATGTCAATCACAATTTTCTCACGGCGGCTGAACATTTTTTGGGTTGCAAATTGGAAGGTGCGGAGTTTACTTTCCTGGGCATACCGGTTGGGATGAATCCTAAGCGCATATCATCGTGGAGTTTTCTTATTAAGAAGTTGGTGGCGCGGCTGTATAATTGGAAAGCTAGATTTCTGAGTTTTGGCGGTCGGATCACTCTTTTGAAGTCCATTTGGACTAGCCTTCCTGTTTTTGTTTTCTCTTTTTACAGGGCTCCTATGAAGATTTGTCGGGAAATTACTAGTATTCAAAACAAATTTTTGTGGGGAGGTCTAACCGAGAGACGCAAAGTACATTGGGTCGGCTGGGAGAATCTTTGCCTTCCCTTTGATAAAGGTGGTTTAGGATTCAAAAGAGTCCACGAGTTCAACATTAGTCTTCTCCTCAAGTGGAGGTGGCGCCTTTTGAATCACAAGGAAGCGGCTTGGAAACAAATTCTGTTCGCCAGGTACAGTGTTTGTTCTGCAGGCGGGGGTTTGCTTTCTCGCTACAAATCTAGCTCGGTTTGGTGGAGGGATCTCATGGTAATTGATAAAAAAGCTAGGCCTAGCGTATTTGCGGATCATGTTACTCATTGTGTCGGCAACGGTGCTTACACTTTGTTCTGGGTTGATAGGTGGTTAGGAGGCGAACCTCTTGCGGTTGCCTTTCCAGAGTTGTATGCTGCTAGCAGTTTGAAGGATAATGTTGTTAGACAGATGGGTTCGTGGCAGCAAGAGGGTTGGGTCTGGGGGGATTGCGGGTTACCTGGCAGTGCTGCTTTGTCTGTTTCAACGCAAGGATTGCAGGCCCTGCTCGCGCAGGCGGTTCTGGTTGTCGATCAGGAGGATTTGGTTGTTTGGAAAAATCACAATTCTGGAGGGTATTCGGCTGCTGAAGGGTATGCAGAGTTGTGTGCTAGTTTTCTTACCGTTCCCATGCCAACAGTGGCGGCTAATACTTTCACTTCCCTCTGGAAATTAGCTGTGCCTTTCTGGGTCAAAGCTTTTGGTTGGAAGCTTTTTCTTAACAGGCTTCCGCTTAGGGACAGTCTCATTTTCAGAGGCATAATTCCGCCTTCGCATTGTCACTATGTGTTTTGTAACGTAGGAGTGGAGGATTTGTCACACCTATTCTTTTCTTGTAGTGTGTCCAAACTGGTGTGGAAAGAGATGGCTTCTTGGGTTGGGGTGGACTTTGCCCAGGACATTTCTGATCCTAAGCATCATTATATGGCTTGGTATCTTTTTTGTAGGAGGGTGGAGGTTAGGAAGGGGAGAGAAGGGAGTATTTGGATGGCGACTTGTTGGAACATATGGAGGTTGAGGAATGGGATGATGTTTGGCCGGGATAGTTGCGTCGTTAATGATCTAGTTTGGAGTATTAAAATTTTGGTTTGGCGGTGGTTTTTTATAGGGGAAATTACTCACCCCAATTGTAATTTTTACGATTTTTGCAAAATGCCTTTGCATTATCTTACCTAAGTTGCAATTGGTTTCTAATTTCCTTGCCTTGGGCGGCTTTCCCTTTTGTATCAGGGTTCGAGTACCCCCAGTACTCGTTTAATATTGATCCTTGCTTACAAAAAAAAAAAAGTAGGCCAAGGTTGATGTACTCTGTTAATACTTCCATGAAATCGTTTTAACATTTTCCCACTAGTTATAGATAAAGTCATTTCCTTTAGCTATCTATGATGCTATACGTCTTTATGTTTTCCTCTTGAAACCTTCCTAACTGACCCTTGATGGATATTAATAGGACAAGCATTAAGGTCACTACATACTAGAGGTGTTAAATATTTCAGATCTTGAAGGCTTCAAATATTTCGGTAAGAATTTAAATCTTGTAGAAGGATTGAATCATTTACTTGAGCCAATAACGAACAAAATAATTGAAACACTGTACGTTAGTCTATACATTAGTGAATTAGAATCTCTATCAAGAATAGATGAACATTTCAACTCTATGGATATCTAGAAAACATTCTATATTATTGATTGCCTCTCAGTTTGATGCTTGTGAACTGATTAATCGGAAACAAAATTTTTAAAGGCGTATCATATTGAGATCAGTTGACCTCAACATACAGATTAAAATGGAAACCTCATTCAAAATGTAGCTTATTCATTTGTTTCTGCATTTTCAATGAACAAATAAATTTCTAATTGATTTACCCTTTTTTCTGTGGAACCTAGAATGATTGGCAATGCATTTCCAATAGTACTGACTTCTGTTGTTTACCTCCTTTTCTGTCTCAATATACAAGCATGTGAATCTAATGCAAACATTGGCTAGATTTTAAATTGAGTACCAGGTAATGAATTTCCTCAAATTAGATTCATGTTATATTTACATATTATATTTACACAAAACAGACATTTTCATCATGGAAAACTTGCAGCTCCAACTAAAGTATGAAATATGAAGTTTCATATGTATAACACTATACTATAAATATAAATAGATACAAGTGTATATTTATATGTGTGTGTCAAAAGAAAGAAATAGAAGAAAGAAAGCAAAGATATAAATAGCAATACTTGAGCTGGTTTGATTTGGTGAATCTTAAGCGACAAAGTTGTTTGCGTCACGCGTGTAATAATGTATGTTGACAGATGGCGACAGTAATGGAAGCATCTTGAAAAATGATGAAAGGCATTATTATTATTAAATGCTCATAGAATACAAAAAATGGAATCAATTAAATCTGATTCAATGAATAACTAAAGTACTGATGGGCTATTTATACAAGCCAACAAGTAACGGTCAAAAAACTAGAAAAAAGGAAAAAACAAAAAAAAAAGAGAAAAAAAAAGGAAAAAGAGGAAAATAAAGGAAAAATAAACTAGGTAGGTATTTTGACAGCCCCCCTCAAACTGGAGTGTATATTCAACAGTCCAAGTTTGGAAACACATGGGCAAAGGGACCAAGGTGCAGAGCTTTAGTGAACAAGTATGCAATTTGATTGACTGTGTTGATAGGCAGTAGATGAATGGTCTTGGATAGGATTTTATCACGAACAATGTGGCAGTCCATCTCTATATGCTTTGTACGTTCGTGAAATATTGGATTTGTAGCAATGTAGATCGCACTTTGGTTGTCGCAATAAATAGTGACAGGAGTATAATGATTGATGTTGATATCATGAAGGAGATAAAGGAGCCATTGAGCTTCGCACGTGGTGTTGGCGAGGGCACGGTATTCTGCCTCAGAAGAAGAGCGAGATACAACAACTTGCTTCTTTGTTTTCCAGCTTATTAGGTTATCTCCTAAGAAAAAACAAAATCTTGTGGTTGATCTGCGAGTCGTGGGACAAGAACCCCAGTCTGAGTCTGCAAAGCCTGTTAGTTTGAATGAGGAATGTCGCTTGAAGAAAAGACCCAATGCGGGAGCATTTTTGAGGTAACGAATAATGCGTTGAGCGACATGGAGATGAAGTTCAGTAGGCTTGGCAAGGTACTGGCTCAATCTGCACATAACAAAAACAATATCAGGTCGTGAGTGAGTTAAATATAGCAATTTTCGTATGAGTTTTCTGAATTGTGCAGGATCTGTCAAGAGTGGATCATCTGAATTATCAAGTTTCTGCTTTGGGTCCATTGGTGTAGAGGCAGGTTTGGCTCCTAAGAGGCCAGTTTCTTGCAGGAGATCCAGACAGTACTTGCGTTGGCAAAGTGTAAGGCTGGCAGAGGATTGCGCAATCTCAAAGCCAAGGAAGTAACGCAGGCAGCCAAGATTCTTGATACTGAACTTTTTGTCCAGCTGTTGTTTTATGTTGTTGATTTCTATAAGTGATGTACCTGCAAGAATCAAGTCGTCAACGTATACGAGTATGGCAGTAAAATAATTATCAGCATGTTTGGTAAATAGTGAATAGTCAGATTTGGATTGAGAGAATCCAAGACTAGTGAGTGTGGAAGCAAGTTTATGATTCCATTGGCGACTGACCTGTTTAAGGCCATAAATAGACTTTCTGAGTTTACAAACCATATTTTTAAGAACCTGTAGACCAGGGGGAGGTTTCATATAAACTTCCTCCTCAAGGTCACCATGTAAAAAGGCAGTGTTTATATCAAGCTGGTGAGGTGCCAATTTTCAGAGACAACAATAGATAATAACAAACGAATTATAGTCATTTTTATTACAGGGCTAAAAGTCTCTAAATAATCAAGGCCTTTAGTTTAATTAAAGCCTTTAGCAACGAGATGTGCCTTATATCGCTCAATAGTACCATTTGAAAAGTATTTAAGTTTGAAAATCTACTTGCATCCAATGACACGTTTGTGTGGAGGTAAATGTGTTATTTCCCACGTTTTGGTGCTATTGAGAGATTGCAATTCACAGTCTATGGCCTGTTTCCAATTAGGATTGGTAATAGAAGAGGCATAGGAAGAAAGTTCTTTGATAGATGAAATTTTTAAATTAAAGGTACAATGAGAATTTGACAAATTATCATAAGTAATATAATCAGAAAGGGAATAAGGTTACATACCTGGAACATTGGATGAGGCAGGAAGAGAATTACCTATAATGAGAGAACAATGATAATCCTCCAAGTACGTTGGTTGTTTAATAGATCTGGTGGATCTTCTAACAGTAGTAGGGGGTTCTGTTGGTGAAATAATGGCAGGAGGGGTATTGGTTGTTGTAATAGGTGGTGTGATGGTTGGAGAAGTAATATTTTGGTCAGACTGGTCAGAGTTATCTATGGTGGGGGGAGGGTAATCTAATGAGTCATCTTGGTTGGGATGATGAATAGGTTAGGATGAAGGAACGGAGGTGTTGATGGGAGATGCGTAGGGAAAGATCTCCTCATAGAAAATAGTGTCATGAGAGATAAGAATGTTCCTGTTATGAATATTGTAAAGGATAGAGCCTTTGACTCCATTCTTGAAGACCAAGAAAATACATTTGTGGGCTCTAGTGTCAAGTTTAGTTCGTTGAACACTATTACTACAAGCATAAACTAAACATCCAAAGGTTTTGAGTGTTGTGTAATCAGGAATAGAAGCATATAACATAGTGAAAAGACACTTATTTGAGAGAAGTCTAGTAGGCAAATGATTAATGAGGTGAACAACATAAGATAAAGCATATGACCAGAAAATGTTAGGAAGGTGAGAGTGAAACAGAAGGGCACGGGTGACATTCAGTAGATGCTGATGTTTGCGTTCCACCAGACCATTCTGTTGAGGGGTATACACACAAGAGGTTTCGTGAAGAATGCCATTTGTGGAATAGAACTCTCTTAAGAGGAACTCAGGACCATTGTCGGATCTAATCGTTTTAATGGTAATGTTAAATTGTGTAGCAATAAGTTGGACAAAATATTTAACTAACGAGGATGTTTCAGATTTAGATTTCATTAGAAAAATCCAGCAATATCGACTATAATCATCGACCACAGTTAGAAAGTACTTATGTCCATGTATAGAGGGGCACGAAATAGGGCCCCAAATGCCCATGTGAATGAGATCAAATATTTTTGAAGTGTTAGTAGTGCTATTATGAAACGGTAAACGTTTTTGTTTAGCTTTAAAGCAAGTATCGCAGGGAATATCAGTAGCATGTAAATTGTCTAAAGGAAAAACTTTATTAATTTGTGTAAGAGTGTCATGTGAAGGGTGGCCAAGCCTGTTGTGCCAACGATTACAATTGTGAATATTGGGGGAGGGGGGAGTATGAATGGAAATAGAAGGGGAAATCAAAATGCAGAGACCTTGATGTAGCCTAGCTGCACCAATCTTCATCAGGGTATGGAGCCCCTGTATGAGTAGTGAGAGGCAGTAAAAATAAAGGCACAATTTAGGGAGCTAGCAAGTTTAGAAACAAAGATAAGATTAGTGTTAAACGAAGGAATATATAAGACATCATTAAGATAAAAGGAATCATTAAAATGCACAGATCCTGAAAAATTGGTTGTAATAGAAGCTCCATTAGAAAGCTTAACTATGATAGGTTTAATAGGATTTAGGTTAGTGAACAATGTTTTGTCATGGCAAACATGATCTGTTGCCCCTGTGTCTAGCAAACATTCTAAATTACTACCATGAACATTATGAATGTAAGAAGAACCTGAATCATGAGTTTGAGTAGTGTGCAGGTGCTGAATGTTGGGTTCTGAAGATACAACAGTTTGCTAGAGGAGAGCTAACAGGGCGCGTTGTTGTTCATTTGTGAGAGATATGTTGTCAGCAATAGCTTCATTTGGAGAAGGATCAGTTGAAGTGTCTTCCTGTGATGTGTGGGTCAAATTTGTCTTCTTGAGATAGGGTGGCAATTCGTGTTTCTTGAAACACACCTCAATGGTGTGACCTGGTTTGTTGCAATAGGAACAAATTTTGATCCCTTTGGATCGAAGAGATGTAGAGGGTTTGTTGGCTTGTTCATTGGAACGACTCCGGTTGTAGGGTTTGTTGACTTGAGCAATGAGTTTTCCCTCTGCTACAGGTGATGACAGTTGCCTTTCCTGTTGAATAAGTAGAGAGAAAACTCTGTTGACGGTAGGAAGAGGGGACATGAGCATTATCTGAGCACGAACATCAGCATATTGGTCATTAAGGCCTTTCAGAAACCGGACTACATAATCATTGTCCCTGTAGGTTTTGATTGTAGGTAGGAGGGTACAGGTGCAAATAGGAACGCAAATACATAATGGAAGAGGTCGAAAATTGTCAAATTCTTGCCAAAGCTTCTTCAATGTGGTGAAGTACTGAGTAATCGATTGATCTCCCTGTTTCTGGGCATAGATCTCTTCTTGAAGATCAAAGATACGGAAGATATCGCCTTGGTGATATCGTTCATAGAGTTCATCCCATATGTTTTTGGCAGAATCCATCCACAGAACGCTTTCAGAAATTTCTTTATCAATAGAGTTCGTAATCCACGCCATGACCATGTTATTGCAGCGACACCAAAGAACGTATGTAGAGTGAGTAGTATCAGGTCGAGGGAGAGTACCGTCAATAAAACCTAACTTGTTCTTGGAAATTAGGGCTAGCTTCAGAGACCTAGACGAAGAATGGTAATTCGTGTTATTCAATGGCGGCGAAACAATGGCGAGGCCAGGATTGTCGCTAGGGTGCATAAAGAAAGGGCCGAGCATGTCTTGTTGGTAGGAGCGGGTGGTTGTGGATTTGTCAGACGTCGTTTTTGGGGGAGACGGTGGTGGTGGATTAGATAGATCTGCCATTGTTGAACGAAGAAGGTAAGGAAATTAAGAAGACGAAGAGAGCGACTCGTGAGAAGAAAAATAACGACGATTTTGAGAGAAAAAAAAAGAAGCGATTTCGTAGAGGAGAGAATGGGAAAAAAACGAAACCAAGAATCAGATGGGGAAGACGAAGGAAAAAGATGATAAGATGAGAACACGTGTAGGGCCACGGAAAAGATAGGGTGAGAAAAAAATCAGAGCAATCCCATACTCTTAATACCATGTTGACAGATGGCGACAGTAATGGAAGCATCTTGAAAAATGATGAAAGACATTATTATTATTAAATGCTCATAGAATACAAAAAATGGAATCAATTAAATTTGATTCAATGAATAACTAAAGTACAGATGGGCTATTTATACAAGCCAAGCTGTAAAAAACTAGAAAAAAGGAAAAAAAACATAAAAAAAGAGAAAAAAAAGGAAAAAGAGAAAAATGAAAGAAAAATAAACTAGGTAGGTATTTTGACAATGTACATTATTATACAATACTTTATTACTTTATTTAATCAAGTACATTTAAATAGATGTTTCACACAAAAAAATCGATAAAACAATACTAATAATTTGATTTATTACAAAGTACACGAATGAAAGAATATACTTAACTGATAATTATTATAAACAAATATTCTTTTAATGTATTTGAAAATTAGATATATTTATTATTTAACAAACTTAAAAAATAGTTTTTATAATATTGATTAGTAAAAATTTAAGCTAAAACTAATAAAATACATATTCACACTTGTTAACAAAATTGAAAAATACATGGATGAAATGGTTTGATAATAGATTAAGTGGTAGTATGTAATGTAAGAGCATTAAATATATACTAGTAGTAGCATTGAAGGTACGAATAAAGATGAGTGAGAAAAACAAGTCAATGTCCTTGGCCCACACGAGCAGTAATCCCGAATCCCACGCTATAATATCTTCACTTTTTGTTATTCTTAATTTGACATTAACCCCTTGGATTTCATCGTGTTCAAATAGGCATATCTACAAACACATAAGTGGCATCATATCATTTTTGTTAATTTCAAGATAATAATGGTATAAAAGATAAATGGCATATCTGGATACTCCACATTCTCCAATTCAAGTTGATCCAACCATGGCTATCCCTAATGATCAATTCAAATACGATGTTTTTCTCAGTTTCAGAGGCGAAGATACCCTCCATGGTTTCACCGAAATTCTCTGGAAAGCTCTGCACAGTAGAGGAATAAACACCTTCATCGATGACGTGGAGCTTCGAAAAGGGCAAGAAATCACACCATCACTCATCAACGCTATTCAAGACTCCAAAATGGCTATCATCGTGCTTTCCAAGGATTATGCATCTTCTTCCTCTTGTTTGCAAACACATTCAATGATCATTGATTCCATAAAGCATAAGGGCCGGTTGGTGTTGCCGGTTTTATATAAAGTGAATCCTTCTGATGTGAGGTGGTTAAGAAGGTCTTTTGGAGAGCCAATGACTAAACATGAGGTAGGAGAATCCAGTAGGAACATCAATATGTTGCAGAAAAAGAAATGGAAGAATGCTCCCCACCTAGATGCTGGTTTGTCTAGCTTTCATTTCCAAAAAAGGTATATATATTTTTATTTTCATTTATATTTCAATTTCACCTATAATAAATAGGTGTTAAAATGGAGACCATGGTTTTAAATTGTGATACGGATTGCGGAAGTTGGCGTGAATTTGTTTTTTATCACCATAAAATAGTATACTTTATTATTTATATTATATTAGGTTTCACATATCTTCCATGTTCTATCTAAATCTTTATATATATCTCATTAACAATTCGTCATTGCTTTGAATCTCTCAAATCCTTTGAAAACACACCTTTAATCTACGATTTAAATAAGAAGTAAGATAGACCAAGTAATTTTTTCAAACAAAGCGTAATATGTTGCGGTCTGATGCGGGCGTTGCCGTGTTATGATGCCGCCGTTGTTGTGTTATGATGCGGTTTTAGTGTGATTTACACCGCAATTTAAAACCATGATGTAGACATGATAAACTTCTCTTCTCTTATCTGGCAGGGCTGATCATAAACATTTTTTTATTGACAAGATAATTGAACGAGTCTCAAGGGATCTTCGAAAAGGGCAAGAAATCACACCATCACTTATCAAAGCTATTCAACACTCCAACATTGCTTTCCCTAACGATCGATTCAAATACGATGTTTTTCTCAGCTTCAGAGGCAAAGATACCCGCCACGGTTTCACCGGAAATCTCTGGAAAGCTTTAGACAACAAAGGAATCAAAACCTTCATCGATGAGGAGGAGCTTCGAAAAGGGCAAGAAATCACACTATCACTTATCAAAGCTATTCAAGACTCCAACATGGCTATCATCGTGCTTTCCGAGGATTATGCATCTTCTTCCTTTTGTTTACAAGAACTTTGCACAATCCTTGATTCCATAAATGATAAGGGCCGGTTTGTTTGGCCGGTTTTTTATCAAGTGGATCCTTCTGATGTGAGGTGGTTAAGAGGCTCTTATGGAGAGGCAATGGCTAAACATGAGATGAGATCCAATAGGAACGTCGAGAAATGGAAGACTGCTCTCGAAGTAGTTGCTGCTTTGTCTGGCTTTCATTTCAAAAAAGGGTATGTATATGGATTACGTTGTGTAGCTCCAATATTTTAGATTGTATACATGTATAGTGTTCAAAATGTAGTGGTGTCCGACACACTTAGACGACAATGACACGCATGATTATATTCAATCACTTCTATTTTCTCAAATTATTATCGGTGTCTACGGACTAGTATGTCTCTGTGTATGTGTCATTGGTTCATAGGCATTGCTTTTCGTTTGCCTAATTAATTGTATTACAATTTAATTGTGATAAATAGGTGTTAAAATGTAGTCATGATAAACTTCACTTCTCTTATATGGCAGGGTTGATTATGAACATGTTTTTATTGAGAAGATCGTTGAAAAAGTCTCAAGGGAGATTATACCTCTTACTTTACATGTTCCTGATTATCTAGTTGGGCTAGAGTACCAAAAGGAAACCTTAACATGTCATTTGCGTCTTCTGTCTGATGATGCAGTCCACATGGTAGGGATCTATGGGATTGGTGGAATAGGAAAAACCACTCTTGCTCTAGAAGTTTATAATTCTATTGTCCATCAATTTCAAGGTTCCTGTTATCTTGAAAAAGTCAGAGAAAATTCAGACAAAAATGGCTTGATATATCTCCAAAAGATCCTTTTGTCTCAAATTGTCGGTGAGAAGAACATTGAGATAACAAGTGTTAAACAAGGAATTTCAATACTAAAACAAAGGCTACCCCAAAAAAAGATTCTTTTGCTTCTAGACGATGTTGACAAGGAGGAGCAGTTAGATGCTATTGCTGGAAGATCCGATTGGTTTGGTCCTGGCAGTAGAGTCATCATCACAACTCGGGACATAAGGTTGCTAACATGCCATGGGGTTGAAACAAAATATGAGGTGAAGGGGTTGAATGAGGAAGATGCGTTTGAATTGGTTAGATGGAAAGCTTTTAAAAATGACATGCCTGGAGAGAAAGCTTTTATGGATGAAACAGTTTTTTCAGGTTATGTGGATGTTTTAAAACGTGCTGTAACATATGCTTCTGGCCATCCACTTGCTTTGGAAGTCATAGGTTCTCACTTTTTTAAAAAGTCAAAAGAACAATGTTACGCTGCACTAGATCGCTATGAAAGGATTCCTGATGAAAAGATCCAATCCATACTACAAATAAGCTTTGATGCTTTGCGGAAAGAAGAGAAGTCTGTTTTTCTTGACATTGCTTGTTGCTTTAACGGATATAATTCGACAAGGGTGGAGCAAATACTTAATGCTCATTATGACGATATCATGAAACATCACATTAGTGTGTTAGTGGAAAAATCTCTCATAAAAATAAGTAAGTCTGGTTATGTGACATTACATGATTTGTTAGAGGATATGGGGAAAGAAATTGTTAGACAAGAGTCACCAAAAGATCCTGGAAAACGCAGTAGGTTATGGGACTCTGAAGATATAATTCAAGTTTTAGAAGAAAATACGGTGAGTAATAATGATACGGTTTGGCTTTTCACTTTTAACTATGGTTTATTTTACTAATGTTTCCAATGCTCACGTCATTTTTTTATCCCCATTTATAATATTTGAAGTTGTATAAATTGGTGTGCTGAAGCTCTTATACATGTACATGTATTTCGGTTGATTTGTGCTTTTTCATGTTAAAGGGAACAAGTGAAATTGAAACCATATGCCTAGGCTCCCAGATTGAAGTAGAATGGGATGGAGAGGCTTTCAAGAAAATGGAAAATCTTAGAACACTAATTATTCTGGATGGCCAATTTACTGAAAGTCCCAAACATCTTCCGAATAGCCTAAGAATACTCGAACTTTGTCTATATTTTTCTTGGGATTTACCGTCTGAGTTTTATCCAAGGAAACTTTCCATATGCAATATTCCCTCTAACTCTATATCGTTCGAGTGGGGGGGCTTTTTCAAAAAGGCAAGTATGATGTATTTATTTTTCCGTCATATATTAGTAAATCCATTTTCATTTATTTCTTATTTGTTTGTTGGTTCTTATCTTTTTATTTTTGCAGAATTTCAAGAATATAAGGGTCTTAAATTTTGATTGCCAAGAGATTTTAACTCGGATACCTGACATATCCGGTCTCGTAAATTTAGAAGAACTTTCATTTCGAGATTGTGTGAATTTAATGACTGTCGATGACTCAGTTGGGTTGTTGGGTAAACTTAAAACCTTGAAAGCTAGGGGATGCATTAAGCTCAGGAGTATTCCGCCTATCAAGTTGGCTTCTATACAAGAACTGGATCTTTCCCAGTGTCATTGTCTCGAGAGTTTTCCACCTTTTCCTGATGGGTCAGCGGATAAACTTAAAACCCTGCTTGTTAGTCATTGTTACAGTCTCAGGAGTATTCCACCTCTTAAGTTGGATTCTTTAGAAGAACTGGACCTTTCATGTTGTTATAATCTCGAGTGTTTTCCAAGTGTGGTGGATGGGTTGTTGGATAAACTTAAATTCTTGAATATTGAACGTTGCGTCATGCTTAGGAGTATCCCACCACTCAGGTTGACTTCCTTGGAACGATTCAATCTTTCATATTGTCTAAGTCTAGAGACTTTTCCAAAAATATTGGGAGAGATGAGAAATATACCGGAACTCCTCTTTTATGAAACTATCGTGAAAGATTTTCCATTTCCAGTTCAAAATCTTACTCCGCCTCCAACATCATATCGGTGTAAATGTCGCATTGTTAAATTACCGATTAGAGTTTATGCCATGTCAATGCTGGCTCAACTTACCCTTGAGGCTGAAACAAAACTGAGCCCAATGCAATCTTCACATGTAGAATGTCTTTGTCTCAAGAACTCCAAATTTTCAGATAAATATTTGTCAACAAGTCTCATGCTGTTTGCTAACATGAAAGAATTACACCTAACTCAAAGTCATTTCACAATTCTTCCTAAATCTATTGAAAAATGTCATTTTTTACGGAGGCTTGTCTTGGATGGTTGTAAGGAACTTCGGGAAATTAAAGGGATTCCTCCGTGCTTAAAAACTTTATCTGCAATAAACTGCAAATCGTTGACTTTGTCGTGCAAAACCAATTTACTAAATCAGGTTCTGATTTATTTTGTTATTTATGCAATGTATTTGATACGATAATCGATATTCTTTCTGATATAGTTAAATTTCATTACTTACGACTAGCAGGAATTACATGAGGCTGGGAACACTTTGTTCCGTTTGCCACGAGCAAAAGTTCCAGAGTGGTTTGACCACAAATGCTCGGGAGGATTATCAATTTCTTTCTGGTTTCGTAACAAGTTTCCCGCGATAGTTGTATGTGTTGTTTCCCCAATTATGATGAATTCTCGATGTCTAAGAGTGTTCATCAATGGCAATGAATTTTTCCATTCGCATGGTGAGACTATATCCAGGATTCTGGAAATGTATCATTTACATATTTTTCATATGCAAATGGAAAACTTCAATGACAACATGGACAAAGCACTTTTAGAAAACAAGTGGAACCATGCAGAGGTTGACTTTGGAATCGCATTCCTCAGAAGTGGAATTCATGTATTGAAAGATAAAAGTATCATGAAGGATATTGAATTCACCAACCCAAAGAATGATGCTAAGATTGAGCTCACTCTTTAAAAACACAACTCTAAGTTATTGTTGAAGTAAGTATGTCATTCATTTTGAATTCTAGATTATGGGCCATCCTAATTTTGAAATGTTAGTTGTTATCGTCAGAAATGCAGTTACATATGAATGTATGTATAAATCTAATGGTGGAAGCAATCAACCAAAATCATGTTGGGTTTTGTACACGGCCTAAAAAAATCTTCATATTTCTAGATCTGGTTAATGTGATTCACTCCATATCTTCATGCAAAACAAAATTTGAACTATGAAGCACGGACACCTCAAATACGACACCGACACCGACACGGCAATATCGATAAAAATTTAAAAAATGAATAAATTAAAGGGAATTACAAGTGTCGGTGCAGGTGTCGGCGCCTGGCACAGACACGGACACGCCATTTTTCAGAGGTGTCGGTGCTTCATAGAATTTGAACGTTTGTATTTTGTAGATTAATACGCCATGAGTTAATTCGATGGTCATTGTTTCTTGTTGATTATGCTTATTAAACTGTGTAGCTAACTAATCTTCTCTTGTTTCTATTTGGGATGTGGTTTTTCCTATTACATATTTTAAATTTGAAGGGTTGGTGCTATATAACTTATATAACACCCATCACCAAAGAGCCACTCCTTTAAAAGATAATTATTAGCACATGTACACCGTTTCTTATTAATAAACAATGAAACTAACTAGTTTTGTTCTCTTTGTAGTCCAGTGGAAGAGCAGATTGAGATTCAGGAAAAGGTAATGCCCAAGTGGATTTACAAGAATTGTGTTTTTTACTTGAAATATTAAGCAATGACGCGTTGTATCATTGCTAGTTCTACCTCCTTTATTCTCATTCTCCCTTCTTCTTTTTCTTTCTACTTGTATTACTTGTATGTCCATGATATTTTGATCCGTGTGGTCAGCTGAGCCTTCAGTTTGAGCATGTTTAGAACTGTTGTATTGGGTTATGTTTGTTTTGGTTCAGGTTGGGAAGTGTATGTTAGGAAACTAAGCAAAATTTCCTCATATTATCAGATTTGTGGAAGGACAAAATAACGCGGAAGCACATTAAAATTAATAATAATGAAATGTACAAAGTGCTTATGACAACTAATCTCTCACCGAACCCACAACCCAATTACACCCAAAGAAATATTTCTCTCTAAATATTTCTCACAAAAATTTCATTACTGAAATTTTTCTTCTCTTTGTAACTCGCTGGTTGTGTTTTCTTGTTTTATGTAATGAATGAAACATGACATGACTTTCATAGCTAAATGAAGAAAGAAATAAATGGTTAAAATCTACTGAGAGTTTTTCTTTTTCTCTCTCCATGTATTTTCTCCTTCAATTTCTCTATGCCTTTCTTATTTCTATTTTGTTTCATTACTCTTTCTTTTTCTCATCTATTTTGACCAACAATCTTCCACTTGAAGATTGACTTCAGTCGGTCTTCACACCTCGATCATGCAGCAGCTTTCTCTGGTATGTTATTCTAGCAGACCAGCTGAAGTTGAGCATAACTTCAGTTTATCAATAGTCACCACCTTTGTTAACATGTCTGTTGGGTTCTTATTTCCGAGAACCTTTGTCAACATATCAAAATCTTTGTCTTTTAAATCATCGAAATCAACAAACTTTTCATTAATAACGAACAAAAGTTTTTTATCTAAGGTTGTTGAAGACATTTTTGAAGAAAATAAAAGACTTTGAAACTAGGTTTGAAGACACAAATAGTTGAAAATGAGATGTTGAAATTAGGAATAATGTTTAAATAAAGTGGTGAATAGGAAGCAAAACAAACAGAGAAGATCAAACGCCTCCTTGAAAATCCAAAAGATACGTTACATTTTTGAATATGGATGATCATTTCTATTCTAGTGATATGATTCAAATGCGTGCTATGATTTATTTTATTTTAGAAATAGAAACCATATATTACCTCGCTTATTCAAAAAATTCGAGGGGAAAAACAATTCAGGAACCTTTTTATTATTATAATTTTTTTTGTAAAATAAATGATATATCCTGTCGGTTTCCTTAATAACCAAGGGATAAGATAATCAGATCTTACTATAAAAACACTCGTTAAACATATTTTACCATAGCCGTAACTTATATGTAGTCGCTCCAAACTCGAACGCATCATTTTTTTGGGGCCCATTTCACAAAATGGTGTTGATGTTGTTGTTGTTGTATTTAAGAGCTTGAAAAAGTCCTCTATGATGGATTGTAAGTGCAGAAAATCATTTTTTCGAATTTGGAACAGATAATTTCTTTAGAAGTTGAATGCATTCAATGCATGGAAAAGATAACTCCAAGAAATTGGATGCATGCAATATTTGGAACACATATCTCCTTACACCAAAATTCTTCTTTTGTTGTATTATTGTTTTTACATATTTTGTGTAAACAATGTAATTTTTTTTATTAAAAAAAATAATGTTTACCTCGGTTTTTAACAAAACCAACCGAGGGGATAACTTAGCATGATAATTTTAGATATTGATCACCGTCCTTAAACAAATATTTGTTGCCCATTTAATGATTATCAATGCGCAAGATACTACCATTAGTGATCCACGTGAAACCTAAAAAATTTCTGTTATAAAGGTCTTCTGATATCTATAATTGATAAAGAAACAACAAGAAGAGCTTGAAACTATCTACATCCGCCACTTTAACTTTTGCCATTAGGAGTTCTCTATGATGGATTGCAAGTGCAGAAAATTATCTAGGTTTAAAATTTGCGTTTTTAAATATTCATTTGAGTAGAAAATTATTGATATTTCTAACCCTTTTTTGTTTTATACCAGAAACAAATACTTGCAAGGTGAAGCATTTGATCTAGCTCAAATATCAATGAGTCGAAGATCCAACATATGAACTTCAAGGATAAATTAATTTTTTTAATATTCTGTGTAAACAATGTAATATTCTGGGTAAATATTGTAGTTAATATACAAATTATTTTTATTTATTTTCTGTGTAAATAATGTAACGAATTTCAATTAAAAAAATATATCTTTCCCCTCGGTTTTATTGTAAACCGAGATATATGAGGCCCTAGTTTTGTAAATAATAAAAATGTAGATGTTGGGGTTCCAAACCATGTGCAAATTAATATACCCTTTGGTGTTTAAAAAACCGAGGTGCTAAGCCGTTACTTTTCATGACGCCCTTTGTTATATCGCTACTGCAGTCGAGGTAAAATGCATTTCGCGTCCGACGTTAAAAGCACTTTTTGAAGTAATGCTAAGTCCCATATTAACCGCAAAGTGTCTAACCTAGTGGATAGCTCGGGGTATTGGAAGTGAAAACGCCTGCAAAACTTACTTTTCCAAGATATTTTTAATAGAATGTGTGCAATCCCTCCCCAAATACAAAAATTGGAGTTGATGTGTGTGTATAGAGTGGTACAAGAAATAGGAAATTCACATTCTCTAGTGTGTTTGAAGTTCTCAACAATACTCAATGTTGTGAATCGGACACCTTAGAAACAAAGTATAATTGGTTCCTTGATCAGTCAAGAAACTAACAAGGGTTAGGGTTAACAAAGAAAACAAGAGTAAACAACAAGGATTGGTTATAAAACTGTTATTCTTTCCTTTCTCCTTAAAACAAGGATTACAAGTATACAAGAATAACAAACTAACCACTCTCACTCTAATTAGGTTTTGTCACACTCTAGAATGAGAGACTAGCATGCTATTTATAATAAAACCTAGCACACTAAACTAATGGGCTTTTTAACAATTACCCATTACAAGCTAACTTAGGGTACAAGCTAACTTAAACAATTGGATCCTTAACACAAGGCCCAATTCAATATGCTAACAAACCTAGCAATATTAACTAATACATGTTAGAACAATCTTCGACTACAAACATGCATTATTTTCGACAGCAGCATGTGATCTAACTTCGACGGCATGCTTCTTCTAGAGTTCGATCCAAATTCCACAAATCTCCACCTTGGATCTAACTCTAACAACAAGAAAGCAAACTAGCTTTCTTCATGCAGCTTTATCAACTGCATACAGTGGAAAAACTTGCAACTTGGCAATGTCTTGGTGATCATATCAGCAGCATTATGATCTGTCGAAACCTTCAGCACTTGGACTTCTCCACGCTCGATTACCCCTCTGACAAAATGCAGCCTCACATCAATGTGCTTGGTTCGCTCATGATAGGCTGAGTTCTTCGACAGGTGTATTGCACTTTGACTATCACATTTAATAGTGATACTTCGACCTTGAAGTTTCAGCTCCTTTGCAAAACCATCAAGCCACAATGCTTCCTTCACAGCTTCAGTGAGGGCAATATATTCAGCTTCAGTGGTTGATAAGGCAACAACCTTTTGGAGCGTCCCTTTCCAACTGATTGTTGTGCCAAACATTGTGAAAACATATCCAGAAATAGACTTTCTGGAATCCATACAACCTGCATAATCAGAGTCAACAAATCCTTCGACTGCTGCTTTACTATCTTCACCCAAGGCTCCACCATAAATTAGGACTCTATTCAGAGACCCATTTATGTACCTTAAAATCCACTTCAATGCTTACCAGTGAGCCTTTCCAGGATTCGCCATGTACCTGCTTACAAGATTTACTGCATATGCTATGTCGGGTCTAGTACAGACCATAGCATACATCAAAGAACCAACTATATTAGCATACGGAATGCTATTCATATAAGTTCTTTCGACATCAGTACTGGGACACTGATCTATACTCAGCTTGAATTGAGGGTTTGTCGGAGTTACAACAGGCTTTGAATTCGACATACCATACTTTTCGAGAATCTTCCGTAGGTATGTCTCTTGAGATAAGCATAATTTCGACTGCTTTCTATCTCTTCGGATGTCAATCCCAAGGATCCTGGACGCAGCTCCCAGATCCTTCATTTCGAACTCCTTACTGAGTTCAGCCTTCACCCTCACTACCTCTTCGACATTGTTGCTTGCTATTAGAATATCATCCACATAAAGCAACAAAATAACAAATGAATTACCCGGTCGAAATCTGAAGTAAACACAGTGGTCGAACTGACTTCTGATGAAACTTATGCGTGCCATGAACTTGTCGAATCTCCTATTCCATTGTCGAGGAGATTGTTTCAGTCCATATAAAGATCTCTTCAGCTTGCACACATAATCTTCCTTCCCCTTTTCGACATACCCTTCAGGCTGCCTCATCAGGATCGTTTCATCTAGGTCACCATACAAGAATGCAGTCTTCACATCCATCTGTTCCAGTTCAAGATCGAACTGTGCAACCATGGCTAACAACATTCGAATGGATCTATGCTTTACAACAGGCGAGAACACATCATTGAAATCGACACCTTCTTTCTGAGTGAACCCCCTAGCAACCAACCTTGCCTTGTATCTTTTCGACGCCACTCCTTCGATTCCTTCCTTGACTTTGAAAATCCATTTACAGCTGACTAACCTGGCTCCAGCAGGTTTCTTTATCAGTTCCCATGTGTCATTATCATGAAGAGATTTCATCTCGTCATCCATGGCTTTCAGCCATTCAGTCTTCTTTCGACTCCTCATAACTTCCTTATAGTCTCTAGGTTCTTCGTCGAGAACCTCACTTGCAGAGATTAAGGCATAAGCTATAAGATCTGCATACCCAAGTCTCTGAGGTGGCTTGATGACTCTTCTCGACCTGTCTCTTGCTAACAGGTAGTCATTATCAGTTTCCTCATCTTCGACAACATCTTCTGTTTCGTCTTCGACTTCATCTGGGGTACGCACTTCAGAATCAACATGCTCCACCTCAACAGGAATCTCTCCCTGTTCCAGCTCTTCGTCAGCAACATCAATTTTCTTGAAAGCCATCTCAGCTTCATTGAAAACTACATCTCGACTGGTGATACACCTCCTGTGACCTGGCTCTAGGCACCATAGCCTATAAGCTTTGACTCCTTCAGGGTATCCCATGAACATGCACTTCAGAGCTCTAGGTTCGACCTTGTCTTGCCTAATGTGAGCATAGGCCACACAACCAAATACTCTCAGTCTGTCGAGACTAGGTGGATTTCCCGACCAAACTTCTTCAGGTGTCTTCATATCTAATGCAGTCGAAGGACATCTATTTATCAGATATGCAGCTGTCGAAACAGCTTCAGCCCAAAACACCTTCTTCAATCCAGCACTAACCAACATGCATCTAACCCTTTCAAGGATTGTTCGATTGAATCTCTCAGCTAAGCCATTTTGTTGAGGGGTACCTGCTACAGTCTTATGCCTTGCAATCCCAGACTCAACACAGTAACTGTCGAACGCTTTGTTGCAGAACTCAAGGCCATTGTCAATTCTCAATTCTAACTTTTGAAATTCTCAAAAGTTTCATCCTTCGTCTTCTGAATGAATACCCATAGCTTTCTGGAATAGTCATCAACAATGGATAGAAAATACCTTGCACCTGAGTGTGAAGGATTCCTTGCAGGCCCCCAAAGATCAGCATGAATGTAATCAAGGGATCCATGTGTTCTTTGCTTGCCTTTGTTGAACTTCGCCCTACAGGATTTACCAAATACACAAGATTCATAAAACTCCAACTTTTTGACTTTGTCACCACCTAGCAGGTTCTGCTTCCCCAATTCGACTAGGCCTATTTCGCTGACATGGCCCAATCTCATGTGCCATAACTCCGTCTTCGACATAGGTTTCGTGGATACAACATTAGTCGAACCACTTACAACCTCAGCCTCCAGGGTATACAAGCCTTGGTTTTTCACGCCTCTCAAGACTTCCTTCGACCCTTTCATGACTCTCAGGGTACCTTGCCCTCCTTTGAAAACATATCCCTTTCTGTCGAATTCACCAAGAGAAATTAAATTTCTCTTCAAGTCAGGTACATACCTAACTTCAGTCAATAATCTTATTGACTCATCATGGAGCTTGAATCTCACGGATCCAATACCTGCAATTTTGCAAGCTTTGTTGTTTCCCAGCAGCACTGATCCTCCATCTTGATCACATAATTCTTCAAACACATTCTTGTTTGGAGTCATGTGCCAAGTACATCCAGAATCCATAATCCACTCTTTTCTTGAGTCGCCGCTTGAAACTACAAGAGCATCAGATGAGTCGAAGTCATCTTGAACAATGGCTGCGTTGCCATTATCCTTACCTCCATGATCTTTCAGGCATTCAGGGTACAATTTTCTTGTGTGACCCTCCTTCTTACAGTGATAACATCGAAAACCAGATGTTTCGCCACTAGAAGACTTCTGCTGACTTTTACCTTTCTTCTTGTCGAACCTACCATCCTTTCGCAAGAATTTTCCCTTAACTGCCAAACCTTCACCAACCGTCGAAGGTTTATGCTCCTTTCGTTCGTTCAGGTCCTTAGAGTACAAAGCTGATTGAACTTCTTCAAAGGTCAGGGACTCTCTTCCATACAAGAAAGTTTCTTTGAAGTGAGCATGCGATTTGGGCAAAGCACACAACAACAACAATGCTTGATCTTCATCATCAATCTTCACATCAATGTTTTCAAGATCAAGAATCAGTTTGTTGAAAGAATCCAACTGCTCAGCCAAAGCCTTTTCTTCATTCATCTTGAACGAATACAAGGCTTGCTTCAGGTAAAGACGATTCACCAAGGATTTGGTCATATACAAACTTTCCAGCTTCGTCCATAATCCCGCCGCCGTCGTCTCTTTTGATACCTGTCGAAGAACCTTATCACCAAGGCTCAACAATATTGCGCTGTGTGCTTTCTCGATCATGGTAGTATTTTCTTTTTCCGTTAACGCAACATCCATGGCTGCCATTCCCTTCAACGCTTCCAAACAACCCTGCTGAACCAGTAGGGCTTTCATCTTCAAGCGCCACAGACCGAAGTCGTTCACTCCGGTGAACTTCTCGATCTCATACTTTGTTGAAGGCATCTCCTCCACGCTCACCGCACCAATTTGTTGTGAATCGGACACCTTAGAAACAAAGTATAATTGGTTCCTTGATCAGTCAAGAAACTAACAAGGGTTAGGGTTAACAAAGAAAACAAGAGTAAACAACAAGGATTGGTTATAAAACTGTTATTCTTTCCTTTCTCCTTAAAACAAGGATTACAAGTATACAAGAATAACAAACTAACCACTCTCACTCTAATTAGGTTTTGTCACACTCTAGAATGAGAGACTAGCATGCTATTTATAATAAAACCTAGCACACTAAACTAATGGGCTTTTTAACAATTACCCATTACAAGCTAACTTAGGGTACAAGCTAACTTAAACAATTGGATCCTTAACACAAGGCCCAATTCAATATGCTAACAAACCTAGCAATATTAACTAATACATGTTAGAACAATCTTCGACTACAAACATGCATTATTTTCGACAGCAGCATGTGATCCAACTTCGACGACATGCTTCTTCTAGAGTTCGATCCAAATTCCACACTCAAGATAATGAGACTGAAGATAATTGGAATAAAGTATGGAAGATTCAAACTGTTGAAAGGATTACATTGTTTATCTGGATGATACTGCGAGAAGGATTGAAAACTAATAAAAGACTGCACCATCTTCATCTTAAGCAACCATTTTGTAATGATTGTACGAGAGTTATTGAAACTCATATTCATGCCCTAAGAGATTGTTGTTATGCTAAGCATACTTAGAGAACACTGGTTAAGAAAGATCATTGGAATTTCTTTTTTAATTCAAACTTGCAGGAGTAGATTAAGCTCAACTTGGACAATGACATAGGCAATGGTAATTAGGATTAGGCAACTCTCTAGGTCACACCTTGCTATACAGGTTAGTTATGGAGGAATCATAAATAAAATATTGATAATTATGGTCTTCCGATTAATCTTAGAAGTGTGATAAAAAGAAGGCTCGGAATTATCATGATAGCATGGAGTTACAAAAAAAGAAATGAAGAGACACATCCAACCTCACCATAACAATTGGAAACCATAGGATCATGAGTGAATCAGGCTGAACACAAATGGAGAAGTGAAGAAACTTGGCTTGTCAGGGTGTGAGAGGTTCCTTCGAGACAACTGTGGAGGTTAGAGAGGTGAACTTGCGTAACATCTTAGCATTTGTCAAGTTGGAGTGGCGGAGCTTTAGGGAGTATAAGAAGGGCTAAATTACGCGTACGTAAAAGGATACAAGAAAGTTGAATTACATATAGATAGTATGGAAGTTCTCAAGGAAATCACCACCAATGAAAAAATAATGAGAGTAAGATAGGGGTTAATACATTGAATAAAAAGAATTATCACGCGCGACTGGGAGATCTGAATCAAGAACATTTACCATGAATCAAATAGATGTGCAAACCCTTTGGAAAGTATAATGCGACCTGATCGTACCTAATTAGAAATAGATCGGTGGCCAGCAACACGTCGTGAGCTCCGTTACTCCGGTGGTGGTGAGAAGGTGGGGGTGTACCTGTAAGGCACTCCGATGCCAAAGTAAGAGACGGAGTAAAGCGCAAGTACAGAAAGGTAGTGAGAGTAAAGATCAGAATATCTGACCCTCTAGTGAAAAAGGGTATTTATAGTGTGCCCCCAGCGCTTGGCCAACGATCATCTGCACTAGGTTGGGTCACTAGGCCAAATGAAGATAACTGTCAGGGCTTACGTGGCGTAGGGAAGACCAGCACGTGGTCTTCACCCTGGAGCAACTGCCCCGTGATCTTCAGAAGGTGGGCTGACCAGTTCTTTAGGAAGTGGGTAGTTTCCTGATGACGTGCCCCCGCGTGGGGAACACGTGGAGACGTGGCAGAGACACGTGGTTTCTACCCATACTGGGTAGTGATCTGCTCGACGAGGGGATCGTTAGATGTGCCCGACGATGGGCAGGATTGGGCCTTAATGGGCCTCTCAAGTAATCATCGGGTTTGGCCTGCCCGACTGATGGGCAGGCGCCGACCCAGTCCAGAACAGGAGCCCCCCATGTCGTTGCTCCGAAGTGTCGGAGTAATGACTTAAGGCCATTCATCGGGGACCCGTAGTAGGGTGCAGCGTGCCCGAAATACTGAGTGAGTGGAGGATGCAGGTGGGTAGGAGCAGGCGATGTTGGATGGGACATGAGTCGCGGGGATATATACCCGTTCGGCGCCCTAAAGGCCATTTCTAGTCGGAGAGTGTCCCCGTCCGGTGCCTTGGTCGACGACATGGGGGAGACGGAAAGAGACTGGCGCGCTCAACACGTGGACGCGAAGGGAATTAAGAAGATGCACGCCGGGTCTCAAGGTGCCATGTGTCACGCGCCATCAATGCCTAGGACGGCTAGGAGTAGGGCACTCAAGTGCCTAGGAGGGCCTCGAGTCCCGTGTCAGGACTATAAATAGGATTTGAGTCCATTTCATTTGCATGTTTCTGCTCTTCTGCTCAGACTTTTCCCACTCTCCCTTCGCTTCTTCAGCTTCCACTTCCGTTTGTCTGCCGTATCGCCGATCCACCACCACCGTGTTCAAGTAAGTTTCTGGTTCCCTCATATTGTTTTATACGTTTCCCGGTGGTTCCTCCGGTGAATCCACGAAGTTCCAGGGGAAACCACAGACTTTCTGGAGAAAACGCCGGAACTCCTCTAAGCATCCGATGAATGTCCCGGGCACCTGTGAAGAATGCCCCGGGGAGATAAGTTGAAGGACTCGAGGACCTGATGCAGGTCCCGAGGACATGGGATGACATCCCAAAGTCATAGGATGAAGAACTCGAGGACCTGATGAAGGTCCCGAGGACGTGTGATAAAGGTCCCGAGGACCCTGATGAAGGTCCCGAAGACGTCAGGTGGATGTCTCGAGGACCTTTGCCGATGGTCTCGAGGGGGGGGGGGGGTCGTGCCCCCGGTTGCTAGCTAACACGGCGACGCCTGGGGAGAGTTTTATGACTCTGTATAGGGCAGAGTCTCCTCGTGTGCACGAGTTTCCTGAGGAAAGCTTTATTTGAGGATGTTTACTGAGCTACTCCTCGCCTCCTTTCTTCGCCTTTTCACTTGATCTGCGGTGGAAGGGTGGATTTGATCTGGAATGTTGAATTCACCGTTTTCCTCTACTGTTCAGGTAAAAATAGCAACGAGGATTGCGGGGGTCATTGAGACCGACGACGAGCCCGACTCACCGGTGGCGAAGACCAATGGTGTTCGGAGACAAACGCCCGAGGACTGGGCCGGGGAGGAGCCTCTGGGCGTATCTTCTTTATTTTCCACGAACGACTCGGACGCCTACGCCACTGTCGAGGATTGTTATGAGGGCTCCCCCCAGAACTGGCAGGTGTACAAGCCCCGGGAGCACCACCGAATATGCTAGAGCTTCAAAGGAATGAGATTCCCCATGTACAAATTCACCTTCCTAGAAGCGGGCCCACGTCTGTCCTTTAGCGGTTTCCAGCAGGAGGTATTTTCCTGGCTGCATCTGGCGCCCTCGCAGTTTCATCCAAATGCGATCGCGTTCGTGCGGGCGTATGATCTCGTATGTCAATACATCGGCGTTGGGGCCAAGATACCTCTTTTCTTCCGCATCTACCATCTGCAGAGGCAGACGGTCGAGGGCCGACACAGCTGGGTGTCCTTTAAGCAACCGAGGAGGCTGTTTTGGGCTTATCTTGATTCTGTCCGGAATTTCAAATACCGGTGGTCCGTCGTCAAGCCCATCACCCACGTGGCCGCAGACTCATTGTACGACCGTGTGTTCAGGGAGAAAAATGGACGGCGGGAGGAAATCCTCGAATCAAAGTGTCCCCTGGAGTGGACGGAGGTGAAGGGAAATTGTGACGCCCCCAATCTATACCCCCAAAAACATGCAATTAAAGCAGTAAAAGAAAATTTGAAATTTCGTCAGAGTATATTTGAAAACACGGCATAGAAAGGGAGAATCACATCAATTTGAAACAAAACATAACATACAACACCTGCCCATAAAGATATGCAACAGTGGGGTAGCAATCAACAGAGGAAAATTTGTTCCTTACACCCACTTTTCAGAAGTTAGAATAAAAGCGGAAAATCTAAAATCTGAATAACATATATACATATATACATATAAACAGTCTGACATACATCAAGTTATACACGTACAATCCAAAATATATCATCACATAAACAAAATAATCACAATCGGCCACCCTAGCTACCCGGTGTCACATATCAGAGCCGACCGACAAAAGAATGAAGACACAAAGCTTCACAACAAGAATACCTCCAGCCACTCTAATCTGCAATGCCTCATAGGGCATTATAAAATAGCAGAAGGGTGAGAAAAACAACCATAATATATATGCATATAATTATATATATATCAACATAAAAATACACATATCAAGTATTCTCACCACAGGGTCACATGCCAACACATAAAGCATATACAGATTATATTCACATAATCCCATATTCACACATCATGCATACGTTTATACACAAAACATATCATTCATAATTCAAGGCATTTGACACGAATACACCTCAATTCGCAAATGCTATCACCCACTCAATCACACAATGTCTCTATCCCCAATTACATATTAATCATGTCCAATACATGTATCACAAATGCATATCACAATGTCTCGCACATAATCACATAATCAACTAAATCCTGATTTTCCACATATAACCAATGCAATCATAATTCATGCAGATGCAAAGAGACCGACACAACGACTCTCTATGCAAATGCATATGCGGTACCGACTCCAAGATTTCATATCTCATCACTAGTTCACTCAGGAACTCTGCTGGAACCATCGCTCGTTACTGAGGATCACTCAAGTAACACCCCGACGGGCCTACGATGTTCACCCGTCACTTTAGGTCCTCTTGGTATAAGGCGCACGACGTTTATGGATTGCTTTAGGTCCTCTCGGTATAAGGCGCACAATCCGATCGCTTTAGGTCCTCTTAATATAAGGCGCACGATCGTCTATAATCATCGCTTTAGGTCCTCTCGACATAAGGCACACGATGTCATAGCGGATTCCCTATGGAACCAAACCGTCACTCAGGACGTTTCAACAATGCATATCATGATGTTTGGCATACAATGACTCATGACATTTAATATGCACATATATACACATCCATAATCATGCATATATCAACAATTACCATACATCATATTTTCTTGCCGTAAGGCCACCAATCATCATCACAATAAGTATTTCATGCAAGTGCATCACACAATAGTGCACAAGTCACACAATATCCACACCAACAACACATTGCATATACACATCAAGTTCACACAATTAAACGGCAAAAGTCGACAAAACACACTATTCAAACATCATACATCCATCACCAATACATATCAATCATGCACAACATTTTATCACATATACTCACGTCATATAACAGCACACAAGCTATACGTTACATATCAAAAGCATGTAGCATGATAACACATCATTCGCACACCAATACGACGGTAAAAATCCGACAATACAACACTTTTCAAAATCACGACTTAAATAAATCATCTACTGACCTCCAACCCATTTTTATTAGAAAGAATATTTTATAAGCTTTCCAACGCTTCGAACGGGTGTCAAAACGGACTTACGGATCAAAAGTTACGATCGAAACAATTTTGAAAGAAAAACCTACAGCAGGGCTGACACGGCCCCCGTGTTGTGGGACACGGCCCGTGTCACCCAAAATCCCAAATTTCACCTTTTTTTCGCGTTTCCACCCTCCATAGTCAGTGTTCTGACACGGCCCCGTGTTGTGTGACACGGGCCGTGTCAGGGCCCAGAAAATTGCAATTTTACCGTCGGAAGCCTTCCGGACCTCCGATTTCGATTCCGTAAAAAGCTGCGATCTCAGAATTCAACGTGCTACAATATTTTCACCATTAAAAAGCCATCCAACATATTTTCCATTTTTTAAATATTTTAAACCATAATTTTATCAATATAATCACACTCCAAAACTCAATCAACACCTATGGAAACATACCAACAAGTTTACCCGATTAAATCATATCATCACCCGACTATACTACGCAATTTATTCCACCTTCCAACCGTGAAAACATCGATTTCTCACCATTTCATCATTATTTCCCTAACTCTCACAAACGATATAACTCAATCCAAAACTCCCTAAATCATACCAACGAGTATTCCCGATTAAACCCAAACATTACTCGGCTATTCTACACGATCTATTCCAAGTTCTAACCGTTAAAACATCGATTTCTAACACTTTCTACAAAAATGGGTTTTGTTATATTTTCATACAATCCAACAAAACAACAAACAAACACATACATAATCATACACATGTATAGGATAATCGAGTTTCACACCCTTACCCGATTAAATCGATTATTAGAAGTTGTTTTGGAGATTTCCAAGCTTTTTCCTCTTTCCTCTCTTTTTCTTCTTTCTCTTCTCTTTTCTTTCTTTCTCCTTTCTTTCTCTCTATTTCTCTTTCTTTCTATCTCTATCTCTTTTCTCTCTCTCTTACTACTTTTCTAGTTTTATAAAAAAATCAAAATATCTAACCACCCAAAAAGACCAAAATACCCCTACACTCAAATTTCTCGCAAACGTTCCCAAAACGCGACAAAATATCACAACATTGAAAAATAACATATTTCCAAATAAAAGTCAGAAATAAAATAATATAATAATAGAATAATAATAAAATAATAAAAAACGACTCAATTAAATAAAAAATACTAAAACTGGGGCGTTACAACTCTCCCCCACTTAGACATTTTCGTCCTCGAAAATATAACCGATACAAAGAACTCCGGACACGGCTCCCGCATCCGACCAACAAACACCAGGCCTACCAAAAGGCACACCATGAATAACACCGCTGACAAAACTACCTTGCTAACCGCAACCAAAACGACGACACGACAACGACGACAACTACTACGACAAGATGCAAAGCCCATACAATGCACTTGACGACCAACTCACAACTCAAAGAATACACAAGCACAAACTCACAGATTCACTCTTGAACCGAAACACAACAGGATCGTTACCCTCACCCTAGGTAACACTCCCCTAATTCCCCACACAGGAATTAGCTACCCGCACTCGAACCAACACAATGGAAATGAGGCAATAACACAAACAAGAACATAAAGTTCCACGACACAACAAGATCTCAACGACATCAACAAAACCAGAATACCAACATCCTTGTCACACAACCTTATTACAACCATGCTACGATTCACCAATCGAACATATAACCAACAAAAGTCCAAAAAGTTTCTAATCACCTTAACTAACTTCGGAGCATCTCATAGTAACACCGCATCTACTTCCGATGATAACAAATATATCCCGTCACATAAAGTCGATCAACGCCTCAACTCAAACAAATCACCACTCTTATTAAACATTCCAACAATTGTAATTCTAATCAAACTCAACCAAACCATTCCAGTTACCTAATCCTAGAAGTGAACACTCATTCTCAATCGTCACCCTATACCACTGTCCGTACTCCATACACAATTTCTGCTCTTGACAATCCAAATTCCATCCAACAACCAACCAAAAAGGAACTCTCAAATATTAGATCCACCCCTAAGGGTTTCCTACTCACTTAGCAGATATAGTCTCGACTATTCCCTGTTGTCCAATTAAGTTCACACACTACTCTCTGAGAACAACCCCTTAGTAATACCCAATCATTCTCTCCCAATGACTTCCCAACTTGACCAACATACCAAAAACCTCTAATCCATCTCATCTTCCAGTATAAGAGTCTTCATCAACTCATCGAAGCAATCCATAATCATTTCCTTAATTCCAAACAATTCATTGCACACACTATCAAAGCCGGAAAGACACGTCTATTCCATCCAACATAATTTCCGTCTACTATCAACAAGAGATTAAGGGTGATCAGTTCCTCAATTTGTCAATAGACAGCCGACAATCATGATGAGGCATAAACGGTCTCCACCAAACTATAATAGCATTCCTTACATCCTATCCACAAAACTACCTAAGGCACAAATCCTTAGTTGACGTAACCCTACTTCTGCATCCCTTCTTGAACCAGAAACCACAATTATAATCTTGCAATTCATAACACACTGAGCCAGCGCTCTACACCTGAAACAACCCGGAGAAGTACCAGCTTCTCCCCCACTTATCTCATTCTAACCTCTCCAACTGTAAACACACCAAATCCATCACAAGCCTTTACCATAAACGGTCAAAGAACAATTTAAACAAACCAAAGAAGTAATTACCGACCCCTAAGCAAAAGTATCGATAACCATCCCCAAAAATACAACAACAAATTCAAACGCTTCACACACCCATACGAAATAAACGAATGAGTCGCTCCAGTACCAATAATAGCAAATAAAGGCGTACTATTAATAAAATAAGTACCTTCAATCGAACGATCCGCACTAGTAGTCTCAGTTCCTGCCAATGCAAAAACCTTCTCACCAGCCTAAGCTTGCTTTGGTTTCGTACACCTCGCACTAATATGACCTATTTCACCACAGGTAAAGCACTTAACCACATTCTTTCTCTTGCACTCAGCTGCTACATGTCCTAAGCCTCCACAAGTAGAACACCTACTCACATCTTTCTTACATTCGAGCTGACGATGTCCTACTTCACCACACTTAAAACATCTCGGAGAATTAGACATACCTCCTCCACCTGACCTTCGGTCAAAAGTACCTCTTTGTTTACCCTTATCAGCCGGTGACACATACGGACCACCACGGAATTGTTGCTTCCCTTTCCTGTCACTTACACTTTTATAGTGAGCAGAACGAGCCTTACTATTTTCATCATAAATCCTACAGCATTCCACCAAATTAGCAAACCTCCGAATCCTCTGATAACCAATAGCCTGCTTAATCTCAGGACGCAATCCACTTTCATACTTCACACACTTAGAAAATTCAGCAGTCGCTTCCGCATAATGAGGATAAAACTGCATAAGTTCCACAAACTTAGCAGTATAGTCAACAACAGACATATTACCTTGTTTTAGTTCCAAAAACTCAATTTCCTTCTTTCCTCGGACATCCTCGGGAAAATACTTCCTTAGAAACTCTCGGCTAAACACTTCCCAAGTGATCTCTTCTTCCTCCGCAGCTTCCAACACCTGACGAGTACTAACCCACCAGTCATCAGCCTCCTCATGTAACATATGAGTGCCCAGCCTCACCTTATGATCATCTTCACAGTCCATTACTCGAAAAATCCTTTCAATTTCTTTCAACCAAATCTGTGCACCATCCGGATCATGTTTCCCTTTAAAGACCGGCGGCTTATTCTTTTTGAACTCATCATTTCCGGCAGCATTCGGTGCCCTCTGCACAGCTCGTGCCATAGCTTGCATCGCAGCAGCCAAAGCAGCATCATTTCGACCAGCCATATTCTGTTCGTCCAATTACAGAAACTATGGTTAAACAACAACTCACCAGAACACAACTGCCGCACCACAACAACTCACCCAAAACTCCAGACACAACAGACACAACGGACACGGACTGGCTCTGATACCACTTAATGTGACGCCCCCAATCTATACCCCCAAAAACATGCAATTAAAGCAGTAAAAGAAAATTCGAAATTTTGTCAGAGTATATTTGAAAACACGGCATAGAAAGGGAGAATCACATCAATTTGAAACAAAACATAACATACAACACCTGCCCATAAAGATATGCAACAGTGGGGTAGCAATCAACAGAGGAAACTTTATTCCTTACACCCACTTTTCAGAAGTTAGAATAAAAGCGGAAAATCTAAAATCTGAATAACATATATACATATATACATATAAACAGTCTGACATACATCAAGTTATACACGTACAATCCAAAATATATCATCACATAAACAAAATAATCACAATCGGCCACCCTAGCTACCCGGTGTCACATATCAGAGCCGACCGACAAAAGAATGAAGACACAAAGCTTCACAACAAGAATACCTCCAGCCACTCTAATCTGCAATGCCTCATAGGGCATTATAAAACAACAGAAGGGTGAGAAAAACAACCATAATATATATGCATATAATTATATATATATCAACATAAAAATACACATATCAAGTATTCTCACCACAGGGTCACATGCCAACACATAAAGCATATACAGATTATATTCACATAATCCCATATTCACACATCATGCATATGTTTATACACAAAACATATCATTCATAATTCAAGGCATTTGACACGAATACACCTCAATTCGTAAATTCTATCACCCACTCAATCACACAATGTCTCTATCCCCAATTGCATATTAATCATGCCCAATACATGTATCACAAATGCATATCACAATGTCTCGCACATAATCACATAATCAAATAAATCCTGATTTTCCACATATAACCAATGCAATCATAATTCATGCAGATGCAAAGAGACCGACACAACGACTCTCTATGCAAATGCATATGCGGTACCGACTCCAAGATTTCATATCTCATCACTAGTTCACTCAGGAACTCTGCTGGAACCATCGCTCGTTACTGAGGATCACTCAAGTAACACCCCGTCGGGCCTACGATGTTCACCCGTCGCTTTAGGTCCTCTTCGTATAAGGCACACGACGTTTATGGATTGCTTTAGGTCCTCTCGGTATAAGGCGCACAATCCGATCGCTTTAGGTCCTCTTAATATAAGGCGCACGATCGTCTATAATCATCGCTTTAGGTCCTCTCGACATAAGGCACACGATGTCATAGCGGATTCCCTCTGGAACCAAACCGTCACTCAGGACGTTTCAACAATGCATATCATGATGTTTGGCATACAATGACTCATGACATTTAATATGCACATATATACACATCCATAATCATGCATATATCAACAATTACCATACATCGTATTTTCTTGCCGTAAGGCCACCAATCATCATCACAATAAGTATTTCATGCAAGTGCATCACACAACAGTGCACAAGTCACACAATATCCACACCAACAACACATTGCATATACACATCAAGTTCACACAATTAAACGGCAAAAGTCGACAAAACACACTATTCAAACATCATACATCCATCACCAATACATATCAATCATGCACAACATTTTATCACATATACTCACGTCATATAACAGCACACAAGCTATACGTTACATATCAAAAGCATGTAGCATGATAACACATCATTCGCACACCAATACGACGGTAAAAATCCGACAATACAACACTTTTTCAAAATCACGACTTAAATAAATCATCTACTGACCTCCAACCCATTTTTATTAGAAAGAATATTTTATAATCTTTCAAACGCTTCGAACGGGTGTCAAAACGGACTTACGGATCAAAAGTTACGATCGAAACAATTTTGAAAGAAAAACCTACAGCAGGGCTGACACGGCCCCCGTGTTGTGGGACACGGCCCGTGTCACCCAAAATCCCAAATTTCACCTTTTTTCGCGTTTCCACCCTCCATAGTCAGTGTTCTGACACGGCCCCCGTGTTGTGTGACACGGGCCGTGTCAGGGCCCAGAAAATTGCAATTTTACCGTCGGAAGCCTTCCGGACCTCCGATTTCGATTCCGTAAAAAGCTGCGATCTCAGAATTCAACGTGCTACAATATTTTCACCATTAAAAATCCATCCAACACATTTTCCATTTTTTAAATATTTTAAACCATAATTTTATCAATATAATCACACTCCAAAACTCAATCAACACCTATGGAAACATACCAACAAGTTTACCCGATTAAATCATATCATCACCCGACTATACTACGCAATTTATTCCACCTTCCAACCGTGAAAACATCGATTTCTCACCATTTCATCATTATTTCCCTAACTCTCACAAACGATATAACTCAATCCAAAACTCCCTAAATCATACCAACGAGTATTCCCGATTAAACCCAAACATTACTCGGCTATTCTACACGATCTATTTCAAGTTCTAACCGTTAAAACATCGATTTCTAACACTTTCTACAAAAATGGGTTTTGTTATATTTTCATACAATCCAACAAAACAACAAACAAACACATACATAATCATACACATGTATAGGATAATCGAGTTTCACACCCTTACCCGATTAAATCGATTATTAGAAGTTGTTTTGGAGATTTCCAAGCTTTTTCCTCTTTTCCTCTCTTTTTCTTCTTTCTCTTCTCTTTTCTTTCTTTCTCCTTTCTTTCTCTCTATTTCTCTTTCTTTCTATTTCTATCTCTTTTCTCTCTCTCTTACTACTTTTCTAGTTTTATAAAAAAATCAAAATATCTAACCACCCAAAAAGACCAAAATACCCCTACACTCAAATTTCTCGCAAACGTTCCCAAAACGCGACAAAATATCACAACATTGAAAAATAACATATTTCCAAATAAAAGTCAGAAATAAAATAATATAATAATAGAATAATAATAAAATAATCAAAAACGACTCAATTAAATAAAAATACTAAAACTGGGGCGTTACAACTCTCCCCCACTTAGACATTTTCGTCCTCGAAAATATAACCGATACAAAGAACTCCGGACACGGCTCCCGCATCCGACCAACAAACACCAGGCCTACCAAAAGGCACACCACGAATAACACCGCTGACAAAACTACCTTGCTAACCGCAACCAAAACGACGACACGACAACGACGACAACTACTACGACAAGATGCAAAGCCCATACAATGCACTTGACGACCAACTCACAACTCAAAGAATACACAAGCACAAACTCACAGATTCACTCTTGAACCGAAACACAACAGGATCGTTACCCCCACCCTAGGTAACACTCCCCTAATTCCCCACACAGGAAATAGCTACCCGCACTCGAACCAACACAATGGAAACGAGGCAATAACACAAACAAGAACATAAAGTTCCACGACACAACAAGATCTCAACGACATCAACAAAACCAGAATACCAACATCCTTGTCACACAACCTTATTACAACCATGCTACGATTCACCAATCGAACATATAACCAACAAAAGTCCAAAAAGTTTCTAATCACCTTAACTAACTTCGGAGCATCTCATAGTAACACCGCATCTACTTCCGATGATAACAAATATATCCCGTCACATAAAGTCGATCAACGCCTCAACTCAAACAAATCACCACTCTTATTAAACATTCCAACAATTGTAATTCTAATCAAACTCAACCAAACCATTCCAGTTACCTAATCCTAGAAGTGAACACTCATTCTCAATCGTCACCCTATACCACTGTCCGTACTCCATACACAATTTCTGCTCTTGACAATCCAAATTCCATCCAACAACCAACCAAAAAGGAACTCTCAAATATTAGATCCACCCCTAAGGGTTTCCTACTCACTTAGCAGATATAGTCTCGACTATTCCCTGTTGTCCAATTAAGTTCACACACTACTCTCTGAGAACAACCCCTTAGTAATACCCAATCATTCTCTCCCAATGACTTCCCAACTTGACCAACATACCAAAAACCTCTAATCCATCTCATCTTCCAGTATAAGAGTCTTCATCAACTCATCGAAGCAATCCATAATCATTTCCTTAATTCCAAACAATTCATTGCACACACTATCAAAGCCGGAAAGACACGTCTATTCCATCCAACATAATTTCCGTCTACTATCAACAAGAGATTAAGGGTGATCAGTTCCTCAATTTGTCAATAGACAGCTGACAATCATGATGAGGCATAAACGGTCTCCACCAAACTATAATAGCATTCCTTACATCCTATCCACAAAACTACCTAAGGCACAAATCCTTAGTTGACGTAACCCTACTTCTGCATCCCTTCTTGAACCAGAAACCACAATTATAATCTTGCAATTCATAACACACTGAGCCAGCGCTCTACACCTGAAACAACCCGGAGAAGTACCAGCTTCTCCCCCACTTATCTCATTCTAACCTCTCCAACTGTAAACACACCAAATCCATCACAAGCCTTTACCATAAACGGTCAAAGAACAATTTAAACAAACCAAAGAAGTAATTACCGACCCCTAAGCAAAAGTATCAATAACCATCCCCAAAAATACAACAACAAATTCAAACGCTTCACACACCCATACGAAATAAACGAATGAGTCGCTCCAGTACCAATAATAGCAAATAAAGGCGTACTATTAATAAAACAAGTACCTTCAATCGAACGATCCGCACTAGTAGTCTCAGTTCCTGCCAATGCAAAAACCTTCTCACCAGCCTAAGCTTGCTTTGGTTTCTTACACCTCGCACTAATATGACCTGTTTCACCACAGGTAAAGCACTTAACCACATTCTTTCTCTTGCACTCAGCTGCTACATGTCCTAAGCCTCCACAAGTAGAACACCTACTCACATCTTTCTTACATTCGAGCTGACGATGTCCTACTTCACCACACTTAAAACATCTCGGAGAATTAGACATACCTCCTCCACCTAACCTTCGGTCAAAAGTACCTCTTTGTTTACCCTTATCAGCCGGTGCCACATACGGACCACCACGGAATTGTTGCTTCCCTTTCCTGTCACTTACACTTTTATAGTGAGCAGAACGAGCCTTACTATTTTCATCATAAATCCTACAGCATTCCACCAAATCAGCAAACCTCCGAATCCTCTGATAACCAATAGCCTGCTTAATCTCAGGACGCAATCCACTTTCATACTTCACACACTTAGAAAATTCAGCAGTCGCTTCCGCATAATGAGGATAAAACTGCATAAGTTCCACAAACTTAGCAGTATAGTCAACAACAAACATATTACCTTGTTTTAGTTCCAAAAACTCAATTTCCTTCTTTCCTCGGACATCCTCGGGAAAATAATTCCTTAGAAACTCTCGGCTAAACACTTCCCAAGTGATCTCTTCTTCCTCCGCAGCTTCCAACACCTGACGAGTACTAACCCACCAATCATCAGCCTCCTCATGTAACATATGAGTGCCCAGCCTCACCTTATGATCATCTTCACAGTCCATTACTCGAAAAATCCTTTCAATTTCTTTCAACCAAATCTGTGCACCATCCGGATCATGTTTCCCTTTAAAGACCGGCGGCTTATTCTTTCTGAACTCATCATTTCCGGCAGCATTCGGTGCCCTCTGCACAGCTCGTGCCATAGCTTGCATCGCAGCAGCCAAAGCAGCATCATTTCGACCAGCCATATTCTGTTCGTCCAATTACAGAAACTATGGTTAAACAACAACTCACTAGAACACAACTGCCGCACCACAACAACTCGCCCAAAACTCCAGACACAACAGACACAACGGACACGGACTGACTCTGATACCACTTAATGTGACGCCCCCAATCTATACCCCCAAAAACATGCAATTAAAGCAGTAAAAGAAAATTCAAAATTTCGTCAGAGTATATTTGAAAACACGGCATAGAAAGGGAGAATCACATCAATTTGAAACAAAACATAACATACAACACCTGCCCATAAAGATATGCAACAGTGGGGTAGCAATCAACAGAGGAAACTTTATTCCTTACACCCACTTTTCAGAAGTTAGAATAAAAGCGGAAAATCTAAAATCTGAATAACATATATACATATATACATATAAACAGTCTGACATACATCAAGTTATACACGTACAATCCAAAATATATCATCACATAAACAAAATAATCACAATCGGCCACCCTAGCTACCCGGTGTCACATATCAGAGCCGACCGACAAAAGAATGAAGACACAAAGCTTCACAACAAGAATACCTCCAGCCACTCTAATCTGCAATGCCTCATAGGGCATTATAAAACAGCAGAAGGGTGAGAAAAACAACCATAATATATATGCATATAATTATATATATATCAACATAAAAATACACATATCAAGTATTCTCACCACAGGGTCACATGCCAACACATAAAGCATATACAGATTATATTCACATAATCCCATATTCACACATCATGCATATGTTTATACACAAAACATATCATTCATAATTCAAGGCATTTGACACGAATACACCTCAATTCGCAAATGCTATCACCCACTCAATCACACAATGTCTCTATCCCCAATTGCATATTAATCATGCCCAATACATTTATCACAAATGCATATCACAATGTCTCGCACATAATCACATAATCAACTAAATCCTGATTTTCCACATATAACCAATGCAATCATAATTCATGCAGATGCAAAGAGACCGACACAACGACTCTCTATGCAAATGCATATATGGTACCGACTCCAAGATTTCATATCTCATCACTAGTTCACTCAGGAACTCTGCTGGAACCATCGCTCGTTACTGAGGATCACTCAAGTAACACCCCGTCGGGCCTACGATGTTCACCCGTCGCTTTAGGTCCTCTTGGTATAAGGCGCACGACGTTTATGGATTGCTTTAGGTCCTCTCGGTATAAGGCGCACAATCCGATCGCTTTAGGTCCTCTTAATATAAGGCACACGATCGTCTATAATCATCGCTTTAGGTCCTCTCGGCATAAGGTGCACGATGTCATAGCGGATTCCCTCTGGAACCAAACCGTCACTCAGGACGTTTCAACAATGCATATCATGATGCTTGGCATACAATGACTCATGACATTTAATATGCACATATATACACATCCATAATCATGCATATATCAACAATTACCATACATCGTATTTTCTTGCCGTAAGGTCACCAATCATCATCACAATAAGTATTTCATGCAAGTGCATCACACAACAGTGCACAAGTCACACAATATCCACACCAACAGCACATTGCATATACACATCAAGTTCACACAATTAAACGGCAAAAGTCGACAAAACACACTATTCAAACATCATACATCCATCACCAATACATATCAATCATGCACAACATTTTATCACATATACTCATGTCATATAACAGCACACAAGCTATACGTTACATATCAAAAGCATGTAGCATGATAACACATCATTCACACACCAATACGACGGTAAAAATCCGACAATACAACACTTTTTCAAAATCACGACTTAAATAAATCATCTACTGACCTCCAACCCATTTTTATTAGAAAGAATATTTTATAAGCTTTCCAACGCTTCGAACGGGGGTCAAAACGGACTTACGTATCAAAAGTTACGATCGAAACAATTTTGAAAGAAAAACCTACAGCAGGGCTGACACGGCCCCCGTGTTGTGGGACACGGCCCGTGTCACCCAAAATCCCAAATTTCACCTTTTTTTTCGCGTTTCCACCCTCCATAGTCAGTGGTCTGACACGGCCCCCGTGTTGTGTGACACGGGCCGTGCCAGGGCCCAGAAAATTGCAATTTTACCGTCGGAAGCCTTCCGGACCTCTGATTTCGATTCCGTAAAAAGCTGCGATCTCAGAATTCAACGTGCTACAATATTTTCACCATTAAAAAGCCATCCAACACATTTTCCATTTTTGAAATATTTTAAACCATAATTTTATCAATATAATCACACTCCAAAACTCAATCAACACCTATGGAAACATACCAACAAGTTTACCCGATTAAATCATATCATCACCCGACTATACTACGCAATTTATTCCACCTTCCAACCATGAAAACATCGATTTCTCACCATTTCATCATTATTGCCCTAACTCTCACAAACGATATAACTCAATCCAAAACTCCCTAAATCATACCAACGAGTATTCCCGATTAAACCCAAACATTACTCGGCTATTCTACACGATCTATTCCAAGTTCTAACCGTTAAAACATCGATTTCTAACACTTTCTACAAAAATGGGTGACCGTGTCAGGTTGCTGTGTTGTAATTTTTTTTTTGATGTTTTGGAACCGTGTCTCAGGTTTCCTGACATGGGCCGTGTCAAAGGACACGGGCGGCCATGTCAGGCCACTGAGAAATTTTTGTTTTTGCTGTTTTGACGTTTTCTCTTGCTGATTGTTATTGTCTTGTTGTTTTGCTGCTGTCTGGTCGTTTTGTCGTCTATTTCATGAGGTTTTGATGTTTCTCATGTTGAATCATTGTTGTATAATTGTTGTTGATACGTGGATGATAAAACATGATTTTATGATGAATATTGTTGAGCTGAAATGAATGATGCACATGTTGATATTTGGATGAATGAGGAGTTTAGCATCATTGAATTTCATAGCATTTCTATGTTGGGGCTTTGGCCTATTGGTAGCTTCAATCCCATAGTGCGGATTGGAGTGATATGTTGTTATGTTGTGCTCCCTTGTGGAGGGTTGATGGCCAGCGTCCATCACATGGAGAAAAATCGGTACCACATGCATCCTTGCATACCATTATGTTGACATCGCATTTTTATGAAGTAGTTGAGACTGTGTTGTGAATAATTGTTGATGATGATTCCGATGTTGTTGTTGCTTAATTATTTATTTTCCATGTCCATGTATTACTATAATGAATTATGTTTTCTCACCCTGACTGCTTGGAAATGTTGCCTCTTATGTGGGTAACTTGCAAGTAACTAAGAATAGCTACGAGGTGACGAAGGAAGTATCTTTGGAGTGTTTCGTTATTACTGTCTAGTTAGAGGTGTCCTGCTCTGTGTCATGTAACATCGGGTTGGGAAAATTGTTGCGAACCTCGAGTTCTTTTGGTTTATATTTGAAGTTCCTTATTGTTGACGTTATTTTGATTGGATACAGTTCTTTATGAAGCATTTTAATTGATTTAAATTTGAGAAGGTTGATTCCGCTGCGTAGTTAATGATTTTATTATGATGAAATGAATAACCCGTGTTACGGGACAGGACAATGATTGTTTACATGATGTTTTGAATATATGTGACACCTTTTATGTTGATTTTACTCTGATAACATGAAATGTTTTACTAGAAATTATATGTGGGGTAGAAGGGTGTTACATTAGTGGTATCAGAGCAGGTCGGTCTTTCTGGCCAAGTTTTGTGTGGTCAGTCTGTTGTCAGTCATTACTTGTTAATGATTATTTGTTTCTTTCTGACGTGGTGAGTGTTGTACAGAATGGCTGGAAACAACATGCGCGCTCTTGCTGATGCTATTGCAGCTCTTGCTTGAAATCATGCTCCTGATGAGTTTCGTGCGTTGGAGAAGTTTCAGAGGAACAACCCACCGAAGTTTGAAGGAACTCATGACCCGGCGAGCGCACAAAAGTGGCTCAAGGCGATTGAGAAGATTTTTAGAGTGATGGGGTGCTCTGATGTGCAGCAAGTGCAGTTCGGAATACATATGCTCGAAGAAGAGGTCGAGGACTGGTGGGATAACACCCGTCAGAGGCTGGAAGATGTTGGAACTGTGGTGACTTGGAATGTGTTCAAGCAAGAATTTCTAGGCAAGTATTTTCCTGAAGATGCTCATGGTAAGATGGAAGTAGAATTCATTGAATTGAAGCAAGGGAATATGACTGTGGCGGAGTATGCTGCCAAATTTGAGAGGCTTGTGAAGTTTTGTCCTCATTACAACCGTGCAGATGCTGAACTTTCTAAGTGTCTCAAGTTTGAGAATGGGCTGAGACCAGAGATTAAGCAGGGGATTGGATGCCAACAGATTCGCAGGTATGCGGAACTAGTGGATAAGAGTAGGATCTATGATGAAGATACTCGAGCTCGATCTGCTCACTACAAACAGCTAAGTGAAAAGAAAGATAAGGGTCAGTTTAGAGGAAAACCTTATGCGACCCAAGGTGATAAAGGGAAACAGAGGGTATCAGATGAGAAGAAGTCAAGTAGGGGAGCCGTTAATGCAACTACTAAGTGCTATAAGTGTGGAGAGTCAGATCACAAAGCTGATGTGTGTACTAACAAAGTTCTGAGATGTTACCGTTGTGGTAAGACTGGGCATAGAATTGGTGATTGTCCGAATGAGGGTCCGACCTGTTTCAACTGTGGTGAACAGGGGCATATCAGTACTCAATGCCAGAAACCAAAGAAGACTGCTACTGCTGCCCAGACTAATGGGAGAGTGTTTGCTTTGGCTGGCTCAGAGGTTCCCAAGACGGACAACTTAATTCGAGGTACTTGTTTTATTAACAATGTTGAGTTGATTGCTATTATTGATACTGGAGCTACGCATTCATTTATCTCTCTTGAGTGTGCTACTAGATTGGGTTTGAATTTGTCTAACATGAATGGTAGTATGATAATAGAGACTCCGGCTAATGGTTCGGTGACTACCATGCTTGTTTGTTTGAAGTGTCCTTTGACAATCTTTGAGAAGAATTTTGTGATGGATTTGGTGTGCTTACCTTTGCACCAAATCGATGTTATCATTGGTATGAACTGGTTGGAGTTCAACTACGTTCATATTAATTGTTATAGCAAGGTTGTGAGGTTTCCAGAGTTAGGTGAGGACGGTGAGCTGATGTTCTTATCTGCTAAACAAGTGGGTGAACTTTTATTAGATGAACCGTCGATGTTCGCAGTGTTTGCATCATTGCCAGCTGATGGTGGAGCCGTCAGTGCTGAGTTGCCCGTGGTTTGTGAGTTTCAAGATGTGTTTCTTGAGGATATAAGTGATTTACCTCCGGAACGCGAAGTTGAGTTTACCGTGGACTTAATACGAGGTACGAGTCCAGTGTCGATGGCTCCTTATCGGATGTCTGCTTCGGAATTGAGTGAGCTGAAGAAACAACTAGAAGAATTGTTAGAAAAGAAGTTTATTCGACCTAGTGTTTCTCCGTGCGGTGCCCCAGTGTTGTTCGTTAAGAAGAAAGATGGTAATATGAGATTGTGTGTCGATTATCGACAGTTGAATAAGATGACCATCAAGAATAAATATCCGCTTCCGAGAATCGACGATTTAATGGATCAACTCGTAGGTGCTTGCGTGTTCAGTAAGATTGATTTGAGGTCCGGTTATCATCAGATTAGAGTTAAAGCTGATGATATTTCAGAAACAGCTTTCAGAACGAGGTATGGTCATTATGAATATACGGTGATGCCATTTGGGGTTTCTAACGCGCCTGGTGTGTTCATGGAGTATATGAACAGGATCTTTCATGAATATCTTGATAAATTTGTGGTGGTTTTCATAGATGACATCTTGGTATATTCTAAATCAGAAGAAGAGCATGCAGAACATTTGAAGATTGTGTTACAAGTGTTGAGGAAAAAGAAATTGTATGCTAAGTTGTCGAAGTGCGAATTCTGGTTGAAAGAAGTGAGTTTCCTAGGCCATGTGATTTCAAGTGGTGGAATTTCTGTGGATCCCTCGAAGATTGATGCGGTGTTGCAGTGGGAGACTCTGAAGTCTGCTACGGAAATTCGTAGTTTTCTTGGATTGGCTGGTTATTATCGTAAGTTCATTGAAGGTTTTTCTAAGTTGGCTTTGCCTTTGACGCAATTGACTCGAAAGGGGCAAGCGTATGTGTGGGATGTCGCTTGTGAGGAGAGTTTTGTGGAACTAAAGAAAAAGTTGACGACTGCTCCGGTGTTAGTTTTGCCAGACCCGAATGAGTCCTTTGTGGTTTATTGTGATGCTTCAAAGATGGGCCTTGGTGGAGTTTTAATGCATAATGGTAAAGTGGTCGCTTATGCTTCTAGGCAGTTAAGAGTCCATGAGAGGAATTACCCTACACACGACTTAGAGTTGGCTGCTGTAGTATTTGTGCTGAAAATTTGGAGGCACTATCTTTTTGGTTCGAAATTTGAGGTATTCAGTGATCATAAAAGTTTAAAATACTTGTTCGATCAGAAGGAGTTAAACATGAGGCAGAGAAGGTGGCTAGAATTGTTGAAGGATTTTGAGTTCGATTTGAATTATCATCCCGGTAAAGCAAATGTAGTGGCTGATGCTTTGAGTAGAAAGTCATTGCATATTTCGATGCTTATGGTGAAAGAACATGAAATGATTGAGCAATACAGAGACATGAGTTTGTTGTGTGAGACGACCGCTGATAGTGTGAAATTGGGCATGCTAAAGCTGACTAGTGGAATTTTGGAGGAAATTCGGGAAGGTCAGAAATCTGATTTGAAATTAATTGACCAATTAATGAAGATTAATCAAGGTAATGGAGGTGAATTCCGAATTGATGAAGATGGAGTTTTGAGATTTCGAGATAGAGTATGTATTTCGGATATTTCTGGAATAAAAAAGAGTATTTTGGAAGAAGGGCATAGAAGTCGATTGAGTATTCATCCTGGTGCTATGAAGATGTATCAAGACCTGCGTAGATTGTTTTGGTGGCCAGGTATGAAAAGAGATATTGCTGAATTTGTGTATGCATGTTTGACTTGCCAAAAGTCCAAGATTGAACATCAGAAGCCTTCAGGTATGATGCAGCCGTTGAATGTTCCTGAATGGAAATGGGATAGCATTTCCATGGATTTTGTGACTGGGTTACCAAAGACTGCAAGAGGTAATGACTCGATATGGGTAATTGTGGATAGGTTGACTAAGTCGGCGCACTTCTTACCGATGAGAATTAATCACTCTATGCAGAAATTAGCTGAAATTTATATTGATGAAATTGTGAAGTTGCATGGGACGCCTTCGAGTATTGTATCGGAAAGAGATCCGCGGTTTACGTCAAGGTTTTGGAAGAGTCTACAGGATGCTTTGGGTACTAAGTTGAGGATGAGTTCTGCTTATCACCCACAGACAGATGGTCAGACGGAAAGAACAATCCAATCTTTAGAAGATTTGTTGAGAGCTTGTGTGCTGGAGCAAGGAGGATCTTGGGATAGTCACTTGTCGTTGATTGAGTTTACATACAACAACAGTTTTCATGCTAGTATTAGGATGGCTCCATATGAGGCGTTGTATGGTAGACGTTGTCGAACTCCATTGTGTTGGTATGAGTCGGGAGAGAGTACTGTACTTGGACCTTAGATTGTTCAAGAAACAACGGAGAAAATTAAAATGATTCAGGATAAAATGAAGACGTCGCAGAGTCGTCAGAAGAGTTACCATGATAAGAGAAGAAAGGCACTGGAATTCCAAGAGGGAGACCACGTGTTCTTAAGAGTTACTCCGATGACAGGTGTGGGACGAGCTTTGAAGTCTAGAAAGCTCACTCCGCGCTTTGTTGGCCCGTATCAGATTATGCAGAGGATAGGAGAGGTTGCCTATCGGGTGGCTTTACCACCGTCACTTACGAATTTGCGTGATGTGTTTCATGTGTCGCAGTTGAGGAAGTATATTCCGGATCCGTCGCATGTGATTCAAATGGATGATGTTCGGGTGAGAGATAACCTGATGATAGAAGCTTTGCCTGTGAGGATTGATGGTCGAGAATTGAAGCAACTGCGAGGTAAAGAGATTGCTTTAGTGAAAGTATTTTGGGGCGGACCAGCTGGTGATAGTTGGACTTGGGAGCGTGAAGATCAGATGAAGTAGTCGTATCCGACTCTGTTTACCTCAGGTAATTTTTGAGGACAAAAATTCTTAAAGTAGGGGAGAGTTGTAACGACCCAAAAATCTAAATCAATTATTTAATTATTTATTTAATTAATTTAGAAGGAATTAAGAGGTTTTTGATGATTTTGGAGGATTTTGGAGAAAAAGGGCATTTTTGAATAATTTTAATGAAATAAATGAGCATGTGTTAGTTATATTATTATTATTATTTAAAATAAGATGAGAAAGGGCAAGGTGGTCTTATTGGAAAGTAAGTAAGGTTAGGATGGGAAGTTCATAAGTTGGGACTTGTTAGCCAAAAGAAGGAGAACGATCAATTTCTCACTTTATCGTATCTTTTGTGAAGAACACTGAGGAAGAGAGAAGAAGGAGAGCTAGGGCTTGAGGATTGCTAGAGGAATCTTGAAGAAAGAAGGAAAAAGCTTTAGATTACTCTAAGGTATGGGGAGAGTTCATAATTTCTTATAGTTTTATAGGAATTGAAGATGAATAGATTAAGTAATGTATGATTTATGTTGATTTTGGATGATTGTTGATGTAGAATGAGTAATGTGATGAAAGTATGATAGATTTGATTGATATGTATTGCTATATGTGTATTTGATGAGTATTTTTATCAAATTTCATGTAGAACACTGATTTTGGGGTAATGGGAATAAAAAATGCAGAAAAATCACGTTTTGGGGAAAAGTGGGTTTTGTCGCACTCTGACACGGGCCGTGTCACAGGACACGGGCGGCCGTGTCAGCTTGCTGGTCTTGTATAAAATTTTGGTTTTTGGAAATTTGGTCCCAGACTTTCTGACACGGGCCGTGTCACAGGACACGGGTGACCGTGTCAGGCTGCTGTGTTGTAATTTTTTTTTTGATGTTTTGGAACCGTGTCTCAGGTTTCCTGACACAGGCCGTGTCAAAGGACACGGGCGGCCGTGTCAGGCCACTGAGAAATTTCTATTTTTGCTGTTTTGATGTTTTCTCTTACTGATTGTTATTGTCTTGTTGTTTTGCTACTGTCTGGTTGTTTTGTCGTCTATTTCATGAGGTTTTGATGTTTCTCATGTTGAATCGTTGTTGTATAATTGTTGTTGATACGTGGATGATAAAACATGATTTTATGATGAATATTGTTGAGCTGAAATGAATGATGCACATGTTGATATTTGGATGAATGAGGAGTTTAGCATCATTGCATTTCATAGCATTTCTATGTTGGGGCTTCGGCCTATTGGTAGCTTCAATCCCATAGTGCGGATTGGAGTGATATGTTGTTATGTTGTGCTCCCTTGTGGAGGGTTGATGGCCAGCGTCCATCACATGGAGAAAAATCGGTACCACATGCATCCTTGCATACCATTATGTTGACATCGCATTTTTATGAAGTAGTTGAGATTGTGTTGTGAATAATTGTTGATGATGATTCCGATGTTGTTGTTGCTTAATTATTTATTTTCCATGTCCATGTATTACTATAATGAATTATGTTTTCTCACCCTGCCTGCTTGGAAATGTTGCCACTTATGTGGGTAACTTGCAAGTAACCAAGAATAGCTACGAGGTGACGAAGAAAGTAGCTTTGGAGTGTTTCGTTATTACTGTCTAGTTAGAGGTGTCCTGCTCTGTGTCATGTAACATCGGGTTGGAAAAATTGTTGCGAACCTCGAGTTCTTTTGGTTTATATTTGAAGTTCCTTATTGTTGACGTTATTTTGATTAGATACAGTTCTTTATGAAGCATTTTAATTGATTTAAATTTGAGAAGGTTGATTCCGCTGCGTAGTTAATGATTTTATTATGATGAAATGAATAACCCGTGTTACGGGACAGGACAATGATTGTTTACATGATGTTTTGAATATATGTGACACCTTTTATGTTGATTTTACTCTGATAACATGAAATGTTTTACTAGAAATTATATGTGGGGTAGAAGGGTGTTACAATTACCCTTTTGCCCTTATGTCTATATTGAACACAAGGCATATACCGTGTCATCCTTGTTCAGTTCAATATTGAGCCATTAGACAATTATCCTGTTATGCAGGATGGGCAAATTCCATCTAGGTCACTCATGTCCCTCAGCATGCTTTATGAATTACCCATCAACTGTCTTTATAGTCATCCAATTACAAACAATGTTTGATCAGCAATAAAGTACTTGACTCTACATCTAGGGTCTATAGTGGTTTCAGGTCGAAGGGTGGTATACACCACTATCACCATGAGAGTAACTTATGACACTTTGCATAAAATTCTATGTAGTACTCTCACAGTGGGTCAATCCAGTATAAATATTACTCCTAATATTCATACCTATGTTAAGACTTGATAACTCCTTATTCATGATCCATGAGATGTGACCATCAGTCTATCTACATAATGATCTTAATGCTTTAAGGTTATCCCATTTCACATCAAAGCTCGACTATGAATACTTTAAGAATAGTGTCCTTATGTTTAATGGAATTTCATGATTAAGTCACACTTAATATTTCATTAAACGAACTAGTTATTCTAGGGACTTTATCAATTTGGAAAAACAAACATAATAAAGAAATGCCTTTTATTATTAATAAATAATTCGATACAAGTACCAAAAGTATTGACCTCTAGGGATTACACCAACAATCTCCCACTAGCACTAGAGCCAATCAGGCATACCCCTAATACCCATAGATCTAGTATGGCCATCATTCTTCTGTTGCACAAGAGGCTTTGTTAGTGGGTCAGCAATGTTGTCAAGTGTAGGTACTCTGCATATCTTCACATCTCCCCGATATATTATCTCTCGAATGAGATGATAACGCCTAAGTATGTGTTTGGATCGTTGGTGAGAACTAGGCTCCTTAGCTTGTGCGATGGCACCATTGTTATCACAATAGACATCAATGGGATCCACAATGCTAGGGACTATGCCAAGTTCACTAATGAACTTTTTGATCCAAACAGCTTCCTTTGCTGCATTTGAGGCAGCAATGTACTCGGCCTCGGTTGTAGAATCAGCAACTGTTTCTTGCTTTGAACTTTTCCAGCTCACAGCGCCACTATTTAGGCAAAACACATAACCAGATTGCGATTTAAAGTTATCCTTATCTGTCTGGAAGCTAGATCAGTGTATCCAATTACCGCGAGCTCTTCCTGACCTCCATATATCAAAAATGAATCCTTAGTCCTTCTCAAGTACTTAAGGATATTCTTGACAGCTACCCAATGAGCATCACCAGGATCAGATTGGTACCTACTCGTTGCACTTAAGGCATACGAGACATCCGGTTGAGTACAGAACATGGCATACATGATAGATCCTATTGCAGATGCATATGGAATCTTATTCATGTGATCCCTTTCTTCCTTAGTTAAAGGAGATTGTGTTTTTGATAGACACAGGCCATGTTGCATAGGTATGAATCCTTTCTTGGAATACTGCACATTAAAGCGTCTCAACACTTTGTCTATGTATGTACTCTGACTTAGGCCAAGTAGTTTTTATGATCTATCTCTATAGATCCCGATTCCTAATATATAGGCTGCTTCACCAAGGTCTTTCATAGAAAAGCATTTCCCTAACCAACTTTTTACTTGTTGCAAGGTAGGGACATCGTTTCCAATGATTAATATGTCATCTACATATAATACCAGGAAGACGATCATGCTCCCACTAACCTTCTTGTAGACACAAGGATCATCTTCATTCTTTATGAATCCATATTGTTTTACAGTTTCATCAAAACAAAGATTCCAGCTTCTGGAAGCTTGCTTTAATCCATAGATCGATCGCTGTAACTTGCATATCTTTTGGGCTTCTTATGGTATGTCAAATCCTTCAGGTTGTGTCATGTACACATCCTCAAGAAGATTCTCATTAAGGAAAGAAGTCTTGACATCCATCTGCCATATTTCATAATCATGATATGCAGCGATAGCAAGTAAAATCCGAACAGATTTAAGAATTGCAACTGGTGAAAAGTTTTCATCATAGTCTACACCATGAATTTGTTTATAACCTTTAGGAACCAGTATTGCCTTATAGGTATATACCTTACCATCCATGTCAGTCTTCTTTTTGAAGACCCACTTGCATCCTATAGGATTAACTCCTACATGAGGCTCTACCAAGGTCCAAATCTTGTTTGTGTACATGGAATCCATTTAAGATTTCATGGCTTCTAGCCACTTCTCAGACTCAGGACCAGTTATGGCCTATTGATAGGTTACATGCTCATCTTGATCCATGAGTAATACATCACGTTTGTCATTTATGAGATATCCATATCTCTCTGGTTGGTGACGCATCCTGCTCGACCTACACTGGTCTTGTTCTACTTGAGCAGGTTTCTCTTCCACAACTACTTGTGGTTCCTGCTCTAATTCCTCCATAGGTGTATCAATGCTTTGTGATTCTTGAATTTCTTCAAGCTCTTCTTTCCTCCCACTGATTCCTTTGAAAATAAAGTCCCTTTCCAAGAAAACTCTAGTTCGAGCGACAAACACTTTGCCCTCAGAAGGATTGTAGAAGTAATACCCTATTGTTTCTTTATGATACCCCACAAATAAGCATTTGTCAGATTTGGGCTCATGCTTAGTTGAAATTTGTCGTTTCACATAAACTTCACAACCCCAAATCTTCATGTAAGACATATGTGGTTTCTTACCACTCCATATTCCATATGGTGTCTTTTCAACCTTTTTGGATGGAACACGATTAAGTGTGTAAGCTGCTGTCAGTAGTGCATGTCCCAAAAGGAGTTTGGAAGATCGGCGTGACTCATCATAGATCGGACCATGTCTAACAAGGTTCGATTTCTTCTCTCAGATACACCATTCCATTGTGGTGTTCTAGGAGGAGTGAGTTGGGATAGAGTCCCACACTCTTTTAGATGGTCATCAAACTCTAGGCTTAAATATTCACCGCCTCAATCTGATCGAAGAGTTTTAATATTCTTACCTAGTTGGTTTTGTACTTCATTCTTGAACTCCTTGAACTTTTCAAAGGATTCAGATTTGTGTTTCATTAAATAGACATAACCATATCTACTGAAATGATCGGTAAATATGATAAAGTATTGAAAACCTCCTCTGGATGGTATGTTAAGTGGTCCACATACATCAGTATGTATGAGGGCCAAAAGATCATTAGCCCTTTCACCTTTTCCAGTGAATGGGGACTTTGTCATCTTTCCAATTAAACAGGATGCATGTATCATATGATTCGTAATCAAAAGAGTCCAATAATCCATCTTTATGGAGTTTGGAGATGCGTTAGGTTTCATCCTTTTAGTATTAATGTTATAAATTGGCATTTCAAGATCAAGGACATACAATCCATTATTCATTTGTGCAGTAGCATATAATATATCATTCAGATAAGTAGAGCAATAATTGTTCTTTATTATAAATGAAAAACCAAACTTGTCCAAACAAGAAACATAAATAATATTCCTGCTAATTGCAGGTACATAATAACAGTTCTCTAGCTGAATTATTAAACCACTAGGTAAAGTCAATACATAAGTTCCTACGGCTAAACCAACAACCTTTGCTCCATTGCCAACTCGTAGGTCAACTTCACCTTTTGCCAAAACTCTACTCCTTTTTAGCCCCTGCACATTGGTACAAATGTGAGAACCACATCCAGTATCTAATACCCATGATGCAGAAGTAGATAAATTTATTTCTATAACAAAAATACCTGAAGTAGAAGTCTCCACTCTATTCTTCTTATCTTCCAGGTACTTTGGGCAGTTTCTCTTCCAGTGTTCGGTCTTACCGCAATAGAAGCAAGTGCCCTCCTTTGCTATACCTCCACTAGGCTTCAAGGCAGGGGCAGTATGTTTGGGTTTGGCAACTTCCTTTCCTTTCCATTTACCACCCTGCTTTGTGGGCCTTTTGTTCTGTTTCTTTCCATTACTGACCATCATAATGGATTTCCCTTTTGACTTCAGATTTTGCTCAGCAGTTCTTAACATGCCTAGCGATTCAGGAAGAGTTTTGTCCATATCATTCATGTTGAAGTTAAGGACAAATTGACTGAAGCTTTCCGACAACGTTTGCAGGATCAAATCAGTCGCAAGCTCCTTTTTTAGGGGAAATCCCAATCTTTCAAGGTTCTCCACATACCCAATCATCTTGAGTACATGGGGACCTACAGGGGTTCCCTCAGATAACTTGGCTTGAAAAAGGGTTTTTGAAACTTCAAACCTCTCATGCCTTGCCTGCTCTTGATAGAGCACCTTCAGGTGTTTGATCATATCGAACGCTGCCATGTTTTCATGTTGATTTTGCAATTCAATTCATGGTAGCCAGCATGAGGCAAGCAGTTTCATTGGCATCATTGACATGCTTCTTATAAGCATCTCTTTCATCCTTAGGAGCAGAACTAGGAGGCTCCTCCTTAGGAACATGTGTCTCTAAGACATACAACTTTTTGTCATGTTTGAGGACAATCCTCATATTTCGGTGCCAATCTAGGAAATTTGTCCCAGACAATTTTTCCTTATCAAGGAGTAATAGTAAAATGTTGTTAGATGTGTTTGTTGTCATGGTAATCTACAAAATAGAATGGAAAAATGTAAGTATCATTAAAACAACATATTCAATTAGGCCTTTAATTAAATATGCTCCCACTATTTTACTCAAACCAAATGACCCTCACCATTTGATTCGGAAAATCCCGTTGGAAGATTTTCTAGTGGATCGAGATCCATATTTCACTTTGTTTTAAGTCAGCATTAGGCTGATTACATAAAACTCAGTTATTTAGGTAGGAACTCTTTCCAATTGTATCTGTAGCGACCGATTTTGGACGTGGTTCTTAAGCACTATCGCTTTCTTGGGGTTACTACAGGTCGACTCATTTTTTATCCTATTAAAGCTGATGAAGGAAGGGAAATAGATGTCTCCAATTAACCCTACTTGCATACCGAGTTTTAACAGGGGTCTGTTAGGTTACGGATGCTATGTGGTAGTGGGGCCTCTCTTATGTTATTTTGACAGAATGACGGGTTTATTCTATGGGCAGGAAGTTAGGACTGATGTTTTCAATTGATATGGGATTTAGGATTTTTGTTTAGTGTGCTCGCTAAGATTTTTCTTTCAATCTTATGCCTACGTATTCCCGTTTACCGAAACAGGGAAATTAGAGCATTCGTAATTACTCCTATCCTATGGGAGGAAATTGTGTTTTGGTGTCTTGTTCAAAGCCCAAGACGTGAAGCGAAAGGTGATCTGTATCTTGTTCAAAGCCCAAGATATGAAGTAAAGGTGGTTTATATCTTGTTCAAAGCCCAAGATGTGAAGCTGAAGGGTCTATTTGTATCTTGTTCGAAGCCTAAGATGTGAAGCTAAAAGGTGTTGTCTTTAGAGAGAATTTGTCATCTCTAAAGAGGGTCAATTTGTCACAACTGTTTATAAAGGAGAATTACTTTAACCAGGATATGTGAATTCGACAATGCCATAATTTCCTTTATAGGGGGGTTCCAACCTGAAGGAGAAGACTTTAACTCAGTGTAGAGCAATTTTATCTTTCCTTAGGAATTTTTCATGATAAAAGAGGGACAGTGGCATGGATGTAAATAATCCAGAGGCTTGCCGCTTACAATAATTAGATGAAGGGGAAGGAGTTGTTGATGTTTGTGTACTGTGAAAGAGGCACAACTTTGATGCTAAAAGGTTGATTGGCTCAACCTGGGTTTTCTTATACAAAGCCTAAGAGGAGGCTATTGGGCCAACAAGAGGGAGTTCTTGTGTCTCTCGTACGAAGCCCGAGAGAGAGGCTAAAAGGGTTGACTCAACAGGAGAATCTTTTATACTCAACAAGATAGTGTTTTTGTATCTCGTACGAAGCCCGAGATGGAGGCTAAAGATGGTGACTCACCAAGAGAATCTTTTATACTCAACAAGAGAGTGATTTTGTATCTCGTACGAAGCCCGAGATGGAGGCTAAAAGGTGATTGACTAAACAAGAGAGTCTTTTATACTCAACAAGAGAGTGTTTTTGTATCTCGTATGAAGCCCGAGATGGAGGCTAAAAGGGTTTGACTCAACAAGAGAGTCTTTTATACTCAACAAGAGAGTGTTTTGTATCTCGTACAAAGCCCGAGATGGAGGTTAAAGGTGTGACTCAACAAGAGAGTCTTTGTATCTCGTACGAAGCCCGAGATGGAGGCTAAAGGTTCTGTTTCAGTTGAGTGACATGTCCAGTATGTTTGTTAAGAGAAAATCAGCTCTTATATGAGCAACACTATACTCATGGATTTGATCTGAGGATCGGGATTATTTCCTGTTCTTTAAGGAAATGGGAAATCCAAAGGGTATTGAGACTGTCCGAGTCTACGGGTTTCTTCCTATTTTTGAAGGGTGCTTGAGAATGTCTTCGAGACTCAAGGAAATTAGACTGTCCAAGTCTAGAGTTTATCTTTTGTACTATGCTTAGAAACTGTAGGTGTACGTTCACAGTAGAAAGATCTAGACTCTTTGAAAGACTGTTCTATTAAGATGACTAATTTCTGTTCCTATACCTCTAGGAGGTCGTCGGGACAATTTGTACGAAGCCCAAGAGGAGGCTGGAAACTTTTAAGAAGCCGGGAAGTCCTTGTACGAAGCCCAAGAGGAGGCTATCATTCCCAGAGGAAGAATCATTATACGAAGCCTAAGAGGAGGTTGTGAATACTTCTAAGAAGCCGACGGGTCCTTGTACTAAGCCCAAGAGGAGGCGGGGATGCTTTTAGGAAGCCTATGGGTCCTTGTACAATGCCCAAAAGGAGGCCGATGCTTTTAAGAAGCCTGTGGGTCCCCAAACCCCGAGAAATTCAAGACAGGCTATTCACAAGGAATAGATCAAGCCAGGAAAGTTCTAGAATTTGGAAGAAACTCAAGAGATGCCATTCACGTAGAAGACATTCATCTCTAGGGAGGTAGAGTTTCTTGACAATTCCTAAGGAGGACAGCCGAAGAGAAGACTGTATCTGGTGCTCCTATTGGGGATCTAGCTTGTCTATTTCTACGAATAATCGAAACGGCTTTACCTAGTGCTAGACGTAGTTGCCGGGGAAACTCTAAATATCTATACTATTATTACACAGTTGATACGAGTTTATGAAAGAAGACTTACAGCGAAACAGCCCCACAATACAGTTATATGTATATGAAAGCGGTAAATGAAAGCGTATAAACACTTACTCGGTTGTAGAGCTTCCATGTTGTTTGGTTAGTTGTTCAACAAAGAAAGATTGAAAACAACAATATATTTCAAAATCAAAGGAGAAAGTGCTTTGAAAAAGAAAGATTTGGGGCTTACAGCTCAAGGAGAGGCCCAGGGTTTCACCAGTGCTTGCGCTGTTAAATTTGTACAGAGGGACTTATACAAGTGACTGAGGCCCAAGAAAGGTTTTCTGTACAAAGGGATGGGTCTTACACTCTCTCAAGAGGCCCAAAAAGTTTTAAAGAAAAAGAGTGTGGCTTATAACACGAGGGTAGGCCCAGATGATTTTTCGTTTAAAATGGCGATCGCGCCGAGGTTTTCTTTTAATGCAAAGGGACTTATACAATAAGTGAGGCCCAAAAAGTTTTGGTTAAAAGGGGGATTGGGTCTTACACTCTAATAGAGGCCCAAAAATTTTGAATGGGTCTTATAGCTCGAGGAGAGGCCTAATTGATTGATTTTTAAAAGGCGACGATCGCGCCGTTTACTTGTACAGAGGGACTTATACAGTAAGTGAGGCCCAAAATTGTTTGTACAAGGGGGTTTGGGTCTTACACTCTCTCAAGAGGCCCTAAAATGTTTGAAAATGATTTGTGAGGGTTGAATTAATCAAAAACCCTAATTTATTTCCAAAATGTATTTTAATTGAATAAAAATTCAATTAAAATAATAAAAAATTGTTAAACATGTGGGAAACAAATTATGATCTTGGATTAATGCTTCAAAAATCATGTTTTGCCCTACAAAATGATTAGAAGTCATTAAAGTTTACAAAATCAAGAGGGAAAAAATATTTTAAATGTCAAAAACAATTAAAATACTAATTCTTTGCAAAAATATCAATTATATGAAATAAATAATATTTTTGGGATTTTTTGGTAAATTAAAATATTTTAACATTTTTGTGAATTATTAAAAAAAGAATCAATTCAAAATCATTAAAACTCAGAGAGAAATTAATTTTTGAATCAATTAAATAAAATCACAAAATTCAAATATTTGAATTTGAGAGAAATGGCGCCAAGAACAGCTGAAGAACACGCACGTTTTTCAGTTTTGCCCAGATTTGCATTTTCTATCCAATCTCACTGAATACTTGATTATATCATGCAATCCACATATCAATATGCTCGTATCAACCTCACGATCATGTCTATGACAATTAATTTCATTTAAATTAAGCATAAAACAAGAAATCACGACAAATCCTCAAGAACCCTAATTTCTGCATGAAGGCTGGGATTTTTGGTACACGATTCAAACAAAGCAATTAATTGAGGGGAAACATTCCATGCATGATTATGAACATTTGGCAAAAGTATTGTGCGAGGAAATATGCATAGATTGAGAGATGACCAAGTTTAGGCTTACCTCCAGGTCGTGACAGCAAGTTCAAAATGATTTCTGAGTAGGAGGTGTTACAGATGAGTTGTGATGATCTGAACAGCTTCCCTACACCCTATGGAGTGTGTTTGAATGCTTGGACTTGATGGAAATTAGCTGGATCACTTCATGGCATCTCAACTGTAACTTGGTTAAAACCTTAAGCAATTGACTGGTGATTCTGAGAAATCAGTGCTCCAGGTGTTGTTTAAGTGTTTGATCAGCTCACATATGATGTTTATGAGGTGTGTGTGTGATTGGTTTGATTGGAATTGCTCTCAAACTCAAAACCCGATAGTGACTTGCCTTTGAAGGCAAAATTGGAATGAAAGAAGAGATTTTGAGGAAAGCATTTGTTTGATGGCTTTGGTGTACTCAAACTGATCACAATTGAGCTCTATTTATAGTAGAGCAAGTTTGTTTTGCAAGGAATAGTGAATGGCAACTGCTGAGTAGGGTTGGCCAATGTTGGCAAATGAAAATCCAAGTCTCCTCTAGCCATTAACTAGAGGTTAGAGCACAGAGCTTTGGTCCTCTTGGTCTTGGATAAGTCTTGACTGAATTCAGTTGCCAATAGCTCAGTCCATGCCACCTTGGTGCTTCCATTGAATGCTCCAATACAAAATTGGAGTCTTGTCCCTATTTTAGGCAATTCTAGGCTTGGCATGCTATTTCTTGTTCCAAGGACTTTGGAGGCTTGGCTCAGTGATTGTCCCCTTTAGATTCAATCCTCAAATGTGTCCAAAGTGATGACAAGGCTTGGAATTGACTGATTTTGGCAAATCGACCAAAAGTGCAAAAATCTGCCTTGCCTTGGCAGATTTCAGCAAGGCATCTTGCCAATGTCATAGCTCATGGCTCAAGTTGAATTTGGTGATGTTCTTGGCCATTTTGGAAAGCCCTTATATGATACAACAACTGTTTGATCATATTTGGTTTTGATACTTTTTGGATCCAAGTGAAAAATGTCCCTACAATTGGAAAAAAATGAAAGCAGATTCTGACTTAGTGAAATTTTCACTAAGTGTTGGAACAAAGTGACTTTTCTTGATTTTGATCACTCCATAACTCAAAATCCATGAGGAATTTGGAAATAGGTCAGTTTTTAGCTTTTGTAGAGGGCAATGAGATCTACAAGTCAAGCTTTGGATGGGGAAAAATGGCTTTGTGGTTTAGGAGTTATGATCCTCCAAAGTTGGTACCTTTGCCACTTTATTTCATAACTTAGAAAAATTTCTAAGGTTTTTATGGTTACCCCTTTTACAAGTTATCCCACTTTTCTTGATTTTTCTTGATGAATGATGATTCCAATCATACATTAACATCATTTTAGGGTTAAAAATCCATTTTTGTGAAAAATCTCAAAAAGTCAAAGTTGACTTTTGTGCACAGTTGACTTTTTAGCAGATGAATTCCAAACTGTGTAATTCTTCAGGAAATCATGTCCTTGACCTAAATCAAACTTGATGGACATGTTCCATGGGTGCTATAGGGTGTATTGAATCATATCCTATGGTTTGGGAGCATGTCCTGGTCAAAAGTCAAAGATACAGTTGACTTTTCTCGCGAAACCCTAACTGTGGTACTGATGAAATTGAGACTTGTTGCTCAAGCTTCTTGGATCAATCCATTGTTCCAAATGGATCAATATGGTATATTAGAGACCCTAAAATCCTCTCTTGGGGTCTTGGTTCATGATTTGTCCCAAAAAGTCAACTTAGGGGTGAATTAGGTCAAGAAACCCTAATTCCTGATTTTTGATGAATGCATCCCCTGAGGTCAAATTGACTTGATGATTGGGTCCATAAAGTTCCATGGAGTAAATTAGGTTATGTTTTGGATCATTGGCTTGTGCCCAGAGGAAAATTTCCATCTGGAGGCCCTGGTCGACCAAAACCCTAATTTGGTGACACTGGCGATCTTGAAGCTTGATCCACCTAGAAGGGAGCAACCTTGTGCTTAATCCTTGAAGTGGGAGTCCTCTTGATCCATTGAGGATGTTTGGGAGGTTAGACAAGTTGAAGATCATGTCATTCCTTGATTGATCCTTTGTCTAAGCACTCAGAGAGGGCTTGAAACCCTAAATTTGATTGTGGTGAATGCTCAACAATTCCTTGAGGAGATTGATGAGGCATAAAGGTACATCCATATTGTGATGATTATTTGCACAATGATGGGAAATATTAGTGGTCAAAATTTGGGGTATGACAGATGCCCCTATTTAATCTTCTTGGACACGAAGGTGTGAATGGCGAAGGTATTCGGGCATTTGAGGTGCAAGAGGATTAAATATCAGAATATACGAAATTTTGACGGCGTCTATGAATGGTAATTCACACATTCATCTTCTTTCGCTAAACAATGATGCTTAGAAAAGGTAAACTTCCCCTCGATCCTGGTTTCCTACCAAGGAACTGGTCTCAGTTTCTGAAATAAACTTTCCCTCGATCCTTGTTTCCTGCCAAGGAACTGGTCTCAGTTGATGAAATAAACTTCCCCTCGATCCTGGTTTCCTACCGAGGAACTGGTCTTAGTTTCTTTTGTAAACTTCCCCTCGATCCTGGTTTCCTACCAAGGAAATGGTCTCAATTTCTTTTGTCAATAAACTTTATTGACAAGGGACGCTACTCGTAGCGGTTTTCCTCAAACTTCTCGCCGAATTTTCCTGGGGAGATGCCATTTGATGGAAAAAGTTGACGTTAGACTTGCTGGGGAGCCCAATCGTCTGAGTTGTAGAGGTGCACAAACTTCTCTGTTGGAGACGCCATTTGTTTCTACCGGGGAAGACGAGTCTCCTGAGAGACTGCTTTTATTTGGGGTCTCACATCATACTTTTCTCGGGATCTTCCCGGAGAAATGCCATACGATGCGATCCAATTTTGAGGTGCCGATGACCTTTTCATCAGTGGTTTTTTCGGAGAAAAACTGTTGTACCACTGAATCTCTGATTAGGAGGCTTTCTCTATGGATTTTCCTTAATCCGAGAAAGCAAGGATATCATCTTCAATGGCGAAGAGTGATATCTGTTGAAAGTTTCTCTCGTCCTTTAGAGGTTCAAGTTATCAAAATGGCCGAGGAGCCAACTTCATTCCAGAAATAAACTGGAGGAGAGAGATTGTTCAGACGCAGCATTTCCTGATGAGGAAAAAAAACTTGACAACTCGATTGAGAGGACTTTTTATCACCAGGGGATAAGACCGATTAGAGTGATAGTGATGCAATATAAAATGTGAATGCAAATCAATAATGCATGATGTATGTATGTTTATGCTGACAAAACTGACGCGACTTACAAACTAAAAGATGAACATGACTGGATACTCGGCCATCGCGGGGCGAAGAAGTACCGTTGGTCCAAAAAGTACCAATTCTATTTTGCTTAGGAGAAGTAGTCCTCGCGGGGAACTATGTTGGTCGGGCTTAGGAGATAAGAACTCGCCGAGGCGTGTCAGACGAAACAAGGTCTCTGACACAATTGATCCCTTCATTCAGGTGTACTGGGTTATAAGGAGTACTTTGATTCTGTACTTTGAAGTTCGCTTACTTCTGGAGAAGCGATTAATGTTCTTTTGATGTTTAACAGTCAAAAGAAATTGCCATCTTTATTTTAAAAGCAGAAAAAGTTTAACAAGTAAATTCTTTTTTGTTTCATTTCAAGAATCGTTAATCAAGTTAAAAACGTCATTCTGTAAAGCTAAAATAAGTAAGAATTACAAACAAAAGCACAAGGGCTCAAATTTTATTGATAAGATGGAGATCAGCCAAACGCGTGATTCCAAAGAGTATTTACAAAGTTTGAAAATGGTAATTTACAGGGAAAAAGGGTTGCGTTGAAACATAACGACCACTATCCTTCTACCAACTTTGAATTCGGGACATCCTGAGCTTTTGTCAAAGATGACCTTGATTGGAGTTTTCCTCCGATGGATGATGTAACTGTTGCTAAGGGACTTGCCTCTGTTGAACATAGTTACTTGCCATTATCCCTAACTTTTTCCTGGATTGTACTTTGAGATTTCCAATCCACCGGGATGATTTTTTCCTATGTCTCTAATTTTTGCCTGGACCGCCCTTTCGGGGTTTCAATCCACCGAGACGTTTTTTTTAGTTTAGGCCAAGTATTTCTTGACTACATCAACATTCGTGGGGTAGGCAAATTCCTCTCCGTCCATGGTTGCAAGTCTCAAGGCGCCGCATGAGAAAGCTTTCATGACCACATAGGGGCCATCATAATTCGGGGTCCACTTGCCCCAAGAATCAGTGAGAAAAGATTGTATCTTCTTGAGCATGAGGTCTCCTTTTCTGAAGACACGGGGTTTGACCTTTTTGTCAAGCACCTTCTTCATTCTTTGCTGATACAACTGACCGTGGCATAGTGCCGTGATTCGCTTCTCTTCGATCAGGTTGAGTTCGTTGTGTCGACTTTGACACCATTCGGCTTCTGTAAGCTTAGCTTCCATCAACACTCTGATTGATGAGATCTCTACTTCTATGGGGAGCACTGCTTCCATGCCATATACTAAAGAGAAAGGGGTTGCCCCTGTTGAAGTGTGGACAAATGTGTGATAACCGTGAAGAGCAAAGGGTAGCATCTCGTGCCAATCTTTGTAGGTTACAACCATCTTTTGAACAATCTTCTTGATGTTCTTGTTAACCGCTTCTACCGCTCCGTTCATTTTGGGTCGGTAGGGAGATGATTTATGGTGTTCGATCTCAAACTCTACGCACAATTCTTTCATCATCTTGTTGTTCAAGTTAGATCTATTATCGATAATGATCTGGCTTGGAACACCATAACGGCAGATGATATTGTTTTTGATAAATCAGACCACCACTTGTTGGGTTACATTAGCGTATGACGCTGCTTCGACCCACTTGGTGAAGTAATCAATGGCTACTAGAATGAACCGATGTCTGTTTGAAGCCTTAGGTCCAATCAAGCCAATTATGTCGATTCCCCATATGGAAAAAGGCCACGGGGAAGAAAGAACTTTGAGATGCGTTGGCGGTACATGGATTTTGTCGGAGTATATCTGACACTTGTGACACCTTCTCATGTACTTGTAGCAGTTGGATTCCATGGTTAACCAGTAGTACCCTGCTCTTAGAATTTTTCTCGCCATTGTGTGTTCGTTGGCATGAGTGCTAAAGGATCCTTCATGAATTTCTTTTATCAGCATGTCTGCTTCTGGTCTGTCGATGCATCGGAGCAAGACCATGTCAAAGTTCCTCTTATAGAGTGTATCACCGCTTAGGAAAAAGCTGCCTGCTAGTTTTCTGAGGGTCTTTCTATCTTTCCTGGACGCCCCAGGTGGGTACTCTTGTTTCTGAAGGAAGCATTTGATATCATGATACCAAGGTTTGTAGTCTATGACTACTTCAATTGAAAATATATAGGTGGGCCGTTCAAGGCGCATAATGTCAATTTTAGGTAGGTCATTCCATCGACCTACGCTAATCATGGAAGAGAGAGTGGCTAATGCATCAGCCATGTGATTCTCCTTACGAGGGACATGATGAAACTCAATTCCGTTGAAGAAAGGCAACAACCTTCTTGCATAGTCTTTGTAAGGAATCAATCCTGATTGGTATGTGTCCCAATCTCCTTTGATCTGATTGATGACCAGAGCTGAGTTGCCATATACGTCCAAGTTCTTGATCCTTAAATCAATCGCTTCTTCGAGACCCATACTACAAGCTTCGTATTCGGCCTTGTTGTTTGTACATTTGAACGCAAGTGTGACAGTGAAAGGAATGTGGGTACCCTGAGGGGTAATGACGATTTCCCCAATTCCGTTTCCGTAATGATTAACTGCTCCATCAAAGATAAGTCCCCACTGGGTACCTGGTTCTGGCCCTTCACTGGGTAGCGGTTCATCGCAATCTTTCAGTTTTAGATACATGACATCTTCATTTGGGAAGTCAAACCCGATTGATTCCTGATCGTCAATCGGTTGATGAGCCAAATGATCGGATAAAACACTTCCTTTAACGGCTTTTTGAGCATGGTACTCTATGTCATATTCCGATAACAACATCTGCCAACGGGCAATCCTTCCCGTGAGAGCAGGCTTTTCAAATACATACTTGATTGGATCCATCTTGGAGACCAACCAAGTAATGTGATGAATCATGTACTGGGGCAGACGTTTGGCTGCCCAAGCCAAAGCACAACAAGTTTTCTCGAGCATCGTGTACCGAGTTTCACAGTCGATGAATTTCTTGCTCAGATAGTAGATGGCAGACTCTTTCCTTTTGGTTTCATCTTGTTGGCCAAGTACACAACCCATTGAGTCTTCCAAGACTGTGAGGTAGATGATCAATGGTTTTCCTTCCACTGGAGGTGATAGAATCGGAGGATTCAACAGATATTCCTTAATACTGTCGAAGGTGGTTTGGCAATCTTCTGTCCAAACACAGTCCTGGTTCTTTTTGAGTAGTTTGAAAATTGGCGCACATGTCGCGGTCATGAGGAATATGAATCTGGAGATGTAGTTCAAACGTCCCAGGAATCCTCTGACTTATTTTTTAGTTTTCGGAGAAGGCATTTCTTGAATGGCCTTGACCTTGTCAGGATCAACCTCAATTCCTTTCTGGCTGACGATGAACCCTAAGAGTTTCCCTGAACGGACACCGAAGGTGCACTTGTTGGGATTCAAGCGGAGTTTGTACTTCCTCAAACGCTCGAATAGTTTTGACAGGTGGGTCACATGCTCCTCTTCTGTCTTAGATTTTGCAATCATATCATCGACATATACCTCGATTTCTTTGTGTATCATGCCATGAAACAGAGTAGTCATGGCCCTTTGATAGGTTGCCCCGACGTTCTTCAAGCCGAACGGCATCACCTTGTAACAAAAGGTACCCCATGGGGTAATGAACGAAGTTTTCTCCATGTCTTCCGGCGCCATTTTGATTTGATTATAGCCCGAGAATCCATCCATGAAGGAGAAAACTTTGAACTTTGCTGTACTGTCAACCAGCATGTCAATGTGTGGTAAAGGAAAGTCGTCCTTTGGACTTGCCTTGTTCAGATCCCTGTAGTCCACACACATTCTGACTTTTTTGTCCTTTTTCGGAACAGGTACCATGTTGGCTAACCATTGAGGATATTCAGATGTAGCGAGGAAACCTGCGTTAATCTGTTTCTGTACCTCCTCTTTGATTTTGATGGCCATGTCCGGGTGAGTCCGTCTCAACCTTTGTTTTACTGGCGGACATTCCGACCTTAACGGTAAATGATGTTCCACGATGCTGGTATCCAACCCTGGCATGTCCTGATAAGACCAAGCGAATACATCGAGGAATTCTTTGAGAAGCTTTACCAAACCCTCTCTGGGAGTTGGACTGAGCAGTGCCCCCATCCTGATTTCTTTTCTCTCTTTTTCTGAACCCAAGTTTACCGTTTCCAAAGGCTCTTTGTGAGGTTCAATGGACCTTTCCTCTTGTCTGAGTAATCGGGAGATCTCTTCTAGAATTTCATCGTCAACTTCTTCTTCAGCCCCAAATACCGGGAACTCAAAGTCGGGAGAAGGCATCGGATCATATGTTTCAACGGGGTTTAAAACAAGCAATCTGTAGGACGTGATGATTTGTGTTTAGAAGAGATAGAGAAAATGCGAGTGTGTGCAGTGTATTTTTCTTTTACTGCTTGTTTTTATTATTGAGTTGTTTTTCAGGATTACCATTTTCTGAGAAAAACAAAAAGAAAAAACAGCAATTAATGCGGAAATTACAGAACGACGTTATTTTATTAATGAACAAGTCGATTCTTGAAACTACAGCAATATAAAACAAAACTCTGTCGCTTTGGGCAAAGCGAAGAGGGAAATTTACAGAAAGCGAGCCCTATCAAAACATCTGTTTCACCTGGGAAGGGTGAAAGGTTAAAGACGGCAATTACTTTGACTTATGAACAATCTTCGGAACATAGACAGCAACCCATTGGCGGCGAACTCCTCGGTGAATCACAAAGTCTAGCACCTTCCTCGATTTGTCTTCAGAAATAACGTTGATTTCTGGTGGAGCAGGATCATTGGAATCTGTATCCCAGGCAGAATTATCGTAGGAGGATTCCTCTGTTGTATTTTGCAGAGTATTTGTACTCTCAGGCAAATTTCCCCATCCAGTTGGATGGATGTCTTCGAACCTGGTACGAGAGCTTTCGGGAGCGGTGTACTTGACCACATAGTCAAATTTTCCACTTGGTTGTCCCAAGGTGTCCCACACTTCTTTGGAACTGGAGGGGTCATCCCTCTCGATGACGTTGACCTCGGGAAAAGCATAGTTGATGAATTCCAATCCTGTAAATGCTACAAATTCATCGTCATGTTGAGTAGTTTCTGAATGACCTGAGTGTTGATCTCATGACATGGTGGGGACACAGGTATTCTGTTCAATGATGCTCAGCTGAGTTTCATTACTCGGCTGACTTTCTGGCCCCAAGTCTCCTGGGTAAGGCTGCCACATTGGCAGGCCATTCATCGGGCCATAATAATTGTGGTCAAAGTTGTCTTTCATCAGAGTGTCCTCCTCTAATGAATTTGGCGGAGCACGGCATCCTTCCGGATCACAACCTCTGTATATCATTTCGACATCTGACCGGGGTATAAATCTCGGACTCTGTACGAGATAGCAAAAGGGTGTAGGCACCTCTTCCTGGGACATATAACCGTCCTTATTAAGATAGGACTTCCATTCCTCCTCTGTGTCAGAGGGATCCTCTTCATTGATAGTATGTACTTCTTGAGTCACTGGTTGAAGGAAACCTCCACTGTGGAAGAAATTCTGAATGGGATGAAGACTTTCATTCTTGATAGCTGTCTGGGTGCAGGTTGCAGAAAAACCAAGACCCTTCTTTGCTTTATTGTCAGTAGGAATGACAAGCTATCCCCATCCTGTTGTATCGGTACTCTTGACTGCTTTGATAGCATCTTTATATGAGCAAATCGAAGTTCCTTCTTTTGATTGATTGTCCTTGCTCACCGACAGTGCTTGGAACTGCGTCCCAATAACCTCCTCGAGGTCTACACAAGTAGATGATGATAAGTTACTCAAGAGCAAGGCCTGCTCCCCACAGACTGTGATGAGTTGGCCATTCTGGACAAACTTTAGCTTTTGTGGAGGGTCGAGGTGACCGCTCTAGCCTGATGTATCCAAGGTCTTCCTAATAAACAACTGTACGTTGCCCGGATGTCCATGACCTGGAAAGTGACTTGGAAAGTGTGAGGAGCGATAGTTATGGGAAGATCAACGTCGCTGATAACCGCTTTTCTGGATCCATCTAATGCTTTGACGACAACCTCGCTGATTCTCATCGGAGGGCCTTTGAATGATAATTGCATCAAAGTGGACTTCGGCATAACATTCAGGGCTGACCCTGTGTCTACCAATACGCTGGCTAAAGCATCGCCCTGGAAGTTGCCTGTAATATTGAGTGCCATGTTATGATGGCGACCCTCTTCAGGTAATTCCTCATCACTAAATCCTAAGTTATTGCAGGAAGTGATGTTAGAGATAATGCTATCGAACTGTCTGATTGTTACATCCTGTTCCACAAAGGCTTGCTCCAAGACTTTCTGTAGAGCCTCCCTGTGCGCTTCTGAACTGAGTAACAGTGATAATACCGAGATCTTTGAAGGAATCTGTAACAGTTGATTAACAATGTTGTATTCACTCCTTTGGATGAGCTTCAGCATCTCATCATTGTCTTTTGAAAAGTCAGTATCACTGGATTGACCGACTTGCGGATTAGGAACTTCTGTCTGAGGTTCCTTTTCTTTGTTAGGCTCTCCAACTCCTCGATTGAAGATTCGACCACTCCGTGTTACTCGACTAATGTCTACAATATTCACAATGGAGGGTAATGGAATTTCCTTTCCATTTTCAATTGTTGTTGCACCGTATTTGTAAGGGATTGCCTTAGCTGATTCATACTATAGTGGTCCCGGTAGATAGATGACTATGGGAACCTTCTGATTTTTCTGACCATCATAAGTAATCTCGATCCGTTCCCGGTTGGGAACTTTAGATTCGTCAAATAGAGGGATGATGGTACAAACATTCCTGGTCCTTTGATTATCAGAGATGACGACAACGTCCTCAATTTGATCGGCAAGGTATTTCGGCGTCCAGTTGATGGGTCTGGAACCCAGATATGGACAAATCTCTCCACGATCCACCCGACCCTGAAGAGCTGCCCTCACAAGGTAGCATCCTTGGTTACTTTCTGAACAGACTCCACAATGGTCATAATTGTGTGGTGGCACCTGGCCCCGCCCACTTTGAATACAATGTAACCTCACTAGGTTAGTTTCCACAGATCGGACATCCTGACTCTGACGCCGAGTAGGATTCCTATTTTTGATACTAATTTGCTGAGTATTTTCATCCATATAAATTGGCATCCACCAGTGATTTAACAAGTGCTGAAGTGCCTCCTGGACAAGGGTACAAACTCGATCATTTTCGCAACCCGCTTTACAGCTTTGGTAATCATGTGATATTAAGAATCCGAGTCGGACCTGCTCAGCATGTAACTCTGCCAGGTTGGTATTCATCACGCAAATATCAAAAATCTGAACCATGTTGATCTGATAAGGGTTCCTATCATGGTAGTCTTAGATCCATCCAAGATCCATCTGACGCTGGAGGGCCTCTTGTATGAAAGAGCATCCCTGTTTGTTTACCGAGCAAGTCAGACAGGAATTGTAATCGTGCCGTGGTAGATTATGATACTGGCTTTGCCTTGAGTGCATTGCCACCAAATTAACATTCATCGCACGGATGTCGTGGTTTTGAATGACGTTGGAATTCGTATAGACCATGTTAACTCCACGAACTCGGTGCTCTTGGATCCATCCGAGATCCATCTGTTCCTGTAGAGCTGATTGCACCACAGAACATCCTCGATTGCTTTAAGAGCAGATATCACACTGGTGATAATTATGAGGTGGCACATGGCTATATCCACTCTGTTTACAATGCATCTTGACCAGATTGGTCCTCAACAAGAGTACATCGTGAATTTGATAGACATTGTTAGACTCTTTCTCAATCAGGTTGACTGCAGCTTTTTCATGTTGAGGCAGCGGGTTTGTGAGAACATTGGGATTTGTAACTTTGAAAGATAAGAGCCCGCTCCTAACAAGCTTTTGCACGTCAGATTTGAAATTGAGACAGCTCTCTATGTTATGCCCCGATCCTCCTTGATGGTAAGGGCAACTTTGATCCACCTTAAACCAAAAAGGCGGATTTTCAGGTACTGTAAGAGGAGACTTAGTCTGGATGTGCCCCTTAGCCAACAGTAACGGAAATAGTTCTGCGTACAACATGGGTATAGGATCAAACCCTGGTCGCGTTGTACGGTTGTTATTGTATTGAGAACGAGCTTGCTGAAGAGGCTGTTGTGTCCTTTGCTGATTAGGTTGGCTCTGCGCAACCTGAGGTTGATACGTAGGAATAGGCGCGGAGTTGATAGCAGGAGTTACAGCTGCTACCGGTTGGTACCGTCGCCTTTTCTTTCCGAGAGAGATATTCCCAATATCTTGCTCTTTTTTCTTAGGGAGAGCACTACCGTATCGTTTTGTACTACTCGATGATCCAGCGTCTTTTGTCAAACGTCCTTCTTGGACGGCTTCCTCAAGACGAACTCCCATACCGACCATCTCGGTGAAGTCACTGGGTGCACTGGTAACTATTCTGTCGTAGTAAAATGAGCTCAAGGTCTTTAAGAAGATCTTTGTCATATCTTTTTCCTCAAGAGGTGGAGAGATCTGAGCGGCAATTTCACGCCATCTCTGAGCGTACTCCTTAAAGGTTTCCTTGTCCTTTTGTGACATTGATCTGAGTTGATCTCTGTCCGGTGCCATGTCCAAATTGTATTTGTATTGTTGGACGAAGGCAATGCCAAGATCTCTGAACGTGATAATCGTAGCGCGGTTTAAAGCCATGTACCATTTTAAGGCGACACCGGTTAAACTATCCTGGAAGTAGTGAATCGGTAGGTTCTGATTTTCTGTCTGAGCTGACATTTGTCGAGCGTACATCACCAAATGACTCTGAGGGCAAGAGTTACCCTTGTATTTTTCAAAGTCGGGCACTTGGAACTTGTGCGGAACTACCACATTGGGGACCAGACAAAGGTCTGCGGCGTCCTTTCCAAATAGATCCTGACCGCGAATGGCTTACAGTTCCTTCTGCATTTCTAAGAACTGTTCCTGGAATTCATCTATTCGGTCAAACATAGTTTCCTTTCTACCAGAAGGTATCTGTGGAATCTGTCCTTCCGGGACAGTGTGCACCACAGGGGGTGGTACCGTAACTACAGCAGTGAATCTTGGCGTTTCCTGAAGTTTGTAACCTTCAGGAGTCTTCAATATGCCTCTGGCATCTTCGCTTTCCCGAAGTCTGTAACCTTCAGGACCAACGACATCTGTTGTGATTCCCTGATCTTCAGCGATCGACGGAATATATCCTTCCGGGATATAGTTAACAGGCATGCCCCAAGGACGATCTTTCGGCATTTGATACCTAGGATCATACTTCTCCACTATGGGCGTTGAGGTGATCTCTGAGATCACAGTTCTTTGTAGCTGAGCTTCTGCCATGGCTTGCATGTCGTTACGAAGCTTTCTCATATCCTCTCTCAGAGCGTCGATCTCTTCTTTTAACTCTTTGTTCTCTTCCTCAAGATCATCCATCTTTTTCTGATGATTGGCCCGAGTATTGTACGAATGGGACAGTTTGACTCTAGAATCGAGACACAAACGTGAGATTCGTAGGTAAGGAGAATACGTGACGTGAGAATGATGAATGCAATGATTATATTAATTGTTTTTTGGTTTAATCAAAATAAACTTCGACAATTAGATTGCCAATATCAAACAGTGGGGAAACCCCTTTTTATTGAAATTCAAAGGATTGCGGAAATGGAAATACAGTAGATTACAAGGTGCGGAAACAGAAACCTAAGCTAATGGGTCCCGAGTCCTCTCCGAGGAGAACTCGGGTGCTGATTCTGGTACTTTCCTTTTCTTTGACCGGGGCTCTTGGGCCGTTGTCGGGTTGTCATTCCTTTGCCAAGTGAAAGGAGCGAGCAAATTCCTTTGGTCATCCTGATTATCCACAGCATGTTGCTCTAAAATCTCAACCAGAGTATCTTTCTCTCTCAGTAGTTGGTGTATTTGGGTACACTCTACATTGAGGGCGCGGTACTTGTTCTTCCCAGACCTCCTCTCCCGCTGGACTTTGTTGAGAGTAACTTGGAGCTTTTCCGTTTCAGTCATGAAGTACATGATAGATTCCCTTGGCGGAAGAATTCCGTGACGAGGATAAGGCATTTTTAGCTTGAGAGCTCTAGTTTGTACCCAGTGGAGATAAGGCTCCACCGAGACACAGTCCGGTTTTCTTAGAGACTCCCGTCCTTTCTTATGAACGTGTTTCCAAGCGTGCACTATTTCCATCTTTAGTGGTCTGTCATTTTCTCCTTCCTTGAAGAAAAGACCTTCCAGATGAGCGTTGCGCGGGACATGCCTCATTGGGTATCCAAATTGAGGACGAACCAATATCGGATGGTAGTTGATTCCTCCCTTAGTTCCTATAAAGGGTACGTTGGGGAAGTTTCCTCAACGGTCAATGATCCTTATTCCATCATACATCCTATTGCACCAATTAATGTCAGAGTTGGTGAGGGACATGATTTTCTGCGACCAACGTAAGGCACTCTTATGATCCCAAAAAGCAGCAGACTTAGGCAAATGGGAGATAAACCATTTGTAAAGCAAAGGTACACAACATGTGATATCCCCTCCGCTGTACAAAATTCCTAGGTGTACAGGATGATACGTATCCGCGAGCAAAGTCGGCACAGGGTTTCCAATGAGAAAAACCTTAATGGCGTTGATATCGACAAAGTTATTAATGTTGGGCAACAGAAATAATCCGTAGGTGAGTAAAACAAAGATGCTTTCAAAAGCAGTCCCGTTCCCTATACTAGCAAAGTACAGAGCTTTCTTTGTTAAGAACTGGGCTGGCAAACCTTGGATGCCACCCTTGGTAGTCATGTGAGTCCTGACCTCAGACTCGTCCAAATGAATTGCTCTTGCAATGGTCTGATCCTTTGGAATTTCTTCCAGTCCAGAAAATGGAGCTTGATCAGTAATGTGTAGATCAGTCAGGTGAGAGTACTCCTCCAGCGTTGGTGCTAGCTGGTAATCTGGGAATGTAAAACAGTGATAGACCGGATCGTAAAACTGAACGAGTGCATCCATGATTCCTTCAATCACATGGACTCTTAGCAGAGGTAGCAGACCTCCGTACTTGGCTCTGAAGGCCTCTTGGTTTGTGATCATTCTCGCCAAACCTCTCAAATCCTCTAGTTTTGGAACCTTGAAGGTGTACTTATGAGTTCTCCTTCTACCGAAATCCATTAGCGCAATCTTTTTCTCTGACATTTGCAATCACAGTCTTAGTTTAATTTGAAAAAGAGAGACTAGAAGAGAAGATTTTTTTGAATGTTTTAATGTTTTTTTTAAATGAATGCATGAATGCAGCACACAAAAACATAGAAAAAACATGGGGTCAAAGGGTCGTTGTCATGGAGTCAAGGCTGCACCCATCCCAAAGGTTTACTAGTGATTTTTGTACCTGTCTCTCATCATCATCAACTCTTGTCAAGAAAACACCAGCGGGCCGGGAACCGTGCTAGGTGGTGTTTTTTGAAGAGTCCTCGGAAGAGGGTGGCATCGCATGACAACTATTTTCGATAGCCTCTGCGCCACTAAAGGGGTTTTTCCTAGGTGTATACTCAATCTTTCCACATGCGGCATCACACGCATTCCCATTAGCAGAAAAATAAACACATATATCAATTAGGAAAAGAAGTATATATATTTGTCCTAATGTCCTAGACTTTTAAAGCTATGACTCCTACGTGCCTGACAGAAAATGGCTCCCCGGCGGAAACGCCATTCTGTGGTTTCTACATAAGAGATGAAAAGAAAAGAAAGAGCCCCACTGTGGGCGCCATTTTTCTGTAGCGAGCGATTTTGGACGTGGTTCTTAAGCACTGTCGCTCTCTTGGGGTTACTACAGGTCGATTCATTTTTTATCCTATTAAAGCTGATGAAGGAAGGGAAATAGATGTCTCCAATTAACCCTGCTTGCATACTGAGTTTTAACAGCGGTCTGTTAGGTTACGGATGCTATGTGGTAGTGGGGCCTCTCTTATGTTATTTTGACAGAATGACGGGTTTATTCTATGGGCAGGAAGTTAGGACTGATGTTTTCAATTGATATGGGATTTAGGATTTTTGTTTAGTGTGCTCGCTAAGATTTTTCTTTCAATCTTATGCCTACGTATTCCCGTTTACCGAAACAGGGAAATCAGAGCGTTCGTAGTTCCTCCAATCCTATGGGAGGAAATGGTGTTTTGGTGTCTTGTTCAAAGCCCAAGACGTGAAGCGAAAGGTGATCTGTATCTTGTTCAAAGCCCAAGATATGAAGCTAAAGGTGGTTTGTATCTTGTTCAAAGCCCAAGATGTGAAGCTGAAGGGTCTATTTTTATCTTGTTCGAAGCCCAAGATGTGAAGCTAAAAGGTGTTGTCTTTAGAGAGAATTTGTCATCTCTAAAGAGGGTCAGTTTGTCACAACTGTTTATAAAGGAGAATTACTTTAACCTGGATATGTGAATCCGGCAATGCCATAATTTCCTTTATAGGGGGGTTCCAACCTGAAGGAGAAGACTTTAACTCAGTGTAGAGCAATGCTATCTTTCCTTAGGAGTTTTTCATGCTAAAAGAGGGACAGTGGCATGGATGTAAATAATCCAGAGGCTTGCCGCTTACAGCAATTAGATGAAGGGGAAGGAGTTGTTGATGTTTGTGTACTGTGAACGAGGCACAACTTTGATGCTAAAAGGTTGATTGGCTCAACCTGGGTTTTCTTATACAAAGCCTAAGAGGAAGCTATTGGCCCAACAAGAGGGAGTTTTTGTGTCTCTCGTACGAAGCCCGAGAGAGAGGCTAAAAGGATTGACTCAACAGGAGAATCTTTTATACTCAACAAGAGAGTGTTTTTGTATCTCGTACAAAGCCTGAGATGGAGGCTAAAAGTTTTAACTCAACAAGCGAGTCTTTGTATCTCGTACGAAGCCCGAGATGGAGGCTAAAGATGGTGACTCACCAAGAGAATCTTTTATACTCAACAAGAGAGTGATTTTGTATCTCGTACGAAGCCCGAGATGGAGGCTAAAAGGTGATTGACTCAACAAGAGAGTCTTTTATACTCAACAAGAGAGTGTTTTTGTATCTCGTACGAAGCCCGAGATGGAGGCTAAAAGGGTTTGACTGAACAAGAGAGTCTTTTATACTCAACAAGAGAGTGTTTTGTATCTCGTACAAAGCCCGAGATAGAGGCTAAAGGTGTGACTCTACAAGAGAGTCTTTGTATCTCGTACGAAGCCCGAGATGGAGGCTAAAGGTTCTGTTTCAGTTGAGTGTCAGGTCCAGTATGTTGGTTAAGAGAAAATCAGTTCTTATATGAGCAACACTATACTCATAGATTTGATCTGAGGATCGGGATTATTTCCTGTTCTTTAAGGAAATGGGAAATCCAAAGGGTATTGAGACTGTCCGAGTCTACGGGTTTCTTCCTATTTTTGAAGGGTGCTTGAGAATGTCTTCGAGACTCAAGGAAATTAGACTGTCCAAGTCTAGAGTTTATCTTTTGTAATATGCTTAAAGAAACAGTAGTAGTACGTTCACGGTAGAAAGATCTAGACTCTTTGAAAGACTGTTCTATTAAGATGACTAATTTCTGTTCCTATACCTCTAGGAGGTCGTCGGGACAATTTGTACGAAGCCCAAGAGGAGGCTGGAAACTTTTAAGAAGCCGGGAAGTCCTTGTACGAAGCCCAAGGGGAGGCTATCATTCCCGGAGGAAGAATCATTATACGAAGCCTAAGAGGAGGTTGTGAATACTTCTAAGAAGCCGACGGGTCCTTGTACTAAGCCCAAGAGGAGGCGGGGATGCTTTTAGGAAGCCTATGGGTCCTTGTACAATGCCCAAGAGGAGGCCGATGCTTTTAAGAAGCCTGTGGGTCCCCAAACCCCGAGAAATTCAAGACAGGCTATTCACAAGGAATAGATCAAGCCAGGAAAGTTCGAGAATTTGGAAGAAACTCAAGAGATGCCATTCATGGAGAAGACATTCATCTCTGGGGAGGTAGAGTTTCTTGACAATTCCTAAGGAGGACAGCCGAAGAGAAGACTGTATTTGGTGCTCCTATTGGGGATCTAGCTTGTCTATTTCTACGAATAATCGAAACGGCTTTACCTAGTGCTAGACGTAGTTGCCGGGGAAACTCTAAATATCTATACTATTATTACACAATTGATATGAGTTTATGAAAGAAGACTTACAGTGAAACAGCCCCACAATACAGTTATATGTATATGAAAGTGGTAAATGAAAGCGTATAAACACTTACTCGGTTGTAGAGCTTTCATGCTGTTTGGTTAGTTGTTCAACAAAGAAAGATTGAAAACAACAGTATATTTCAAAATCAAAGGAGAAAGTGCTTTGAAAAAGAAAGATTTGGGGCTTACAACTCAAGGAGAGGCCCAGGGTTTCACCAGTGCTTGCACTGTTAAATTTGTACAGAGGGACTTATACAAGTGACTGAGGCCCAAGAAAGGTTTTCTGTACAAAGGGATGAGTCTTACACTCTCTCAAGAGGCCCAAAAAGTTTTAAAGAAAAAGAGTGGGGCTTATAACACGAGGGTAGGCCCAGATGATTTTTCGTTCAAAATGGCGATCGCCCCGAAGTTTTCTTTTAACGCAAAGGGACTTATACAATAAGTGAGGCCCAAAAAGTTTTGGTTAAAAGGGGGATTGGGTCTTAGACTCTAATAGAGGCCCAAAATTTTTGAATGGGTCTTATAGCTCGAGGAGAGGCCCAATTGATTGATTTTTAAAAGGCGATGATCACGCCGTTTACTTGTACAGAGGGACTTATACAATAAGTGAGGCCCAAAATTGTTTGTACAAGGGGGTTTGGGTCTTACACTCTCTCAAGAGGCCTAAAAATGTTTGAAAATGATTTGTGAGGGTTGAATTAATCAAAAACCCTAATTTATTTCCAAAATGTATTTTAATTGAATAAAAATTTAATTAAAATGATCAAAAATTGTTTAACATGTGGGAAACAAATTATGATCTTGGATTAATGCTTCAAAAATCATGTTTTTCCCTACAAAATGATTAGAAGTCATTAAAGTTTACAAAATCAAGAGGGAAAAAATATTTTAAATGTCAAAAATAATTAAAATACTAATTCTTTGCAAAAATATCAATTATATGAAATAAATATTATTTTTGGGATTTTTTGGTAAAATAAAATATTTTAACATTTTTGTGAATTATTAAAAAAAGAATCAACTCAAAATCATTAAAACTCAGAGAGAAATTAATTTTTGAATCAATTAAATAAAATCACAAAATTCAAATATTTGAATTTGAGAGAAATGGCGCCAAGAACAGTTGAAGAACACGCGCGTTTTTCAGTTTTGCCCAGATTTGCATTTTCTATCCAATCTCACTGAATACTTGATTATATCATGCAATCCACATATCAATATGCTCGTATCAACCTCACGATCATGTCTATGACAATTAATTTCATTTAAATTAAGCATAAAACAAGAAATCACGACAAATCCTCAAGAACCCTAATTTCTGCATGAAGGCTGGGATTTTTGGTACATGATTCAAACAAAGCAATTAATTGAGGGGAAACATTCCATGCATGATTATGAACATTTGGTAAAAGTATTGTGCGAGGAAATATGCATAAATTGAGAGATGACCAAGTTTAGGCTTACCTCTAGGTCGTGACAGCAAGTTCAAAATGATTTCTGAGTAGGAGGTGTTACAGATGAGTTGTGATGATCTGAACAACTTCCCTACACCCTATGGAGTGTGTTTGAATGCTTGGACTTGATGGAAATTGGCTGGATCACTTCATGGCATCTCAACTGCAACTTGGTTAAAACCTTGAGCAATTGACTGGTGATTCTGAGAAATCAGTGCTCCAGGTGTTGTTTAAGTGTTTGATCAGCTCACATATGATGTTTATGAGATGTGTGTGTGATTGGTTTGATTGGAATTGATCTCAAACTCAAAACCCGATAGTGAAGGCAAAATTGGAATGAAAGAAGAGATTTTGAGGAAAGCATTTGTTTGATGGCTTTGGTGTACTCAAACTGATCATAATTGAGCTCTATTTACAGTAGAGCAAGTTTGTTTTGCAAGGATTAGTGAATGGCAACTGCTGATTAGGGTTGGCCAATGTTTGCAAATGAAAATCCAAGTCTCCTCTAGCCATTGACTAGAGGTTAAAGCACAGAGCTTTGGTCCCCTTGGTCTTGGATAAGTCTTGACTGAATTCAGTTGCCAATAGCTCAGTCCATGCCACCTTGGTGCTTCCATTGAATGCTCCAATCCAAAATTGGAGTCTTTTCCCTATTTTAGGCAATTCTAGGCTTGGCATGCTATTTCTTGTTCCAAGGACTTTGGAGGCTTGGCTCAGTGATTGTCCCCTTTAGATTCAATCCTCAGATGTGTCCAAAGTGATGACAAGGCTTGAAATTGACTGATTTTGGCAAATCGACCAAAAGTGCAAAAATCTGCCTTGCCTTGGCAGATTTCAGCAAGGCATCTTGCCAATGTCATAGATCATGGCTCAAGTTGAATTTGGTGATGTTCTTGGCCATTTTGGAAAGCCCTTATATGATACAACAACTGTTTGATCATATTTGGTTTTGATACTTTTTGGATCCAAGTGAAAAATGTCCCTACATTTGGAAAAAAATGAAGGCAGATTCTGACTTAGTGAAATTTTCACTAAGTGTTGGAACAAAGTGACTTTTCTTGATTTTGATCACTCCATAACTCAAAATCCATGAGGAATTTGGAAATAGGCCAGGTTTTAGCTTTTGTAGAGGGCAATGAGATCTACAAGTCAAGCTTTGGATGGGGAAAAATGGCTTTGTGGTTTAGGAGTTTTGATCCTCCAAAGTTGGTACCTTTGCCACTTTATTTTATAACTTAGAAAAATTTCTAAGTTTTTTATGTTTACCCCTTTTACAAGTTATCCCACTTTTCTTGATTTTTCTTGATGAATGATGATTCCAATCATACATTAACATCATTTTAGGGTTAAAAATCCATTTTTGTGAAAAATCTCAAAAAGTCAAAGTTGACTTTTGTGCACAGTTGACTTTTTAGCAGATGAATTCCAAACTGTGCAATTCTTCAGGAAATCATGTCCTTGACCTAAATCAAACTTGATAGACATGTTCCATGGGTGCTATAGGGTGTATTGAATCATGTCCTGGTCAAAAGTCAAAGATACAGTTGACTTTTCTCGCGAAACCCTAACTGTGGTACTGATGAAATTGAGACTTGTTGCTCAAGCTTCTTGGATCAATCCATTTTTCCAAATGGATCAATATGGTATATTAGAGACCCTCAAATCCTCTCTTGAGGTCTTGGTTCATGATTTGTCCCAAAAGTCAACTTAGGGGTGAATTAGGTCAAGAAACCCTAATTCCTGATTTTTGATGAATGCATCCCCTGAGGTCAAATTGGCTTGATGATTGGGTCCATGAAGTTCCATGGAGTAAATTAGGTTATGTTTTGGATCATTGGCTTGTGCCCAGAGGAAAATTTCCATCTGGAGGCCTTGGTCGACCAAAACCCTAATTTGGTGACACTGGCGATCTTGAAGCTTGATCCACCTAGAAGGGAGCAACCTTGTGCTTAATCCTTGAAGTGGGAGTCCTCTTGATCCATTGAGGATGTTTGGGAGGTTAGACAAGTTGAAGATCATGTCATTCCTTGATTGATCCTTTGTCTAAGCACTCAGAGAGGGCTTGAAACCCTAAATTTGATTGTGGTGAATGCTCAACAATTCCTTGAGGAGATTGATGAGGCATAAAGGTACATCCATATTGTGATGATGATTTGCACAATGATGGGAAATATTAGTGGTCAAAATTTGGGGTATGACAGTATCCAATACAATTCTCGAATATTTCAGTTGGGTGAATAACTCTCTATTCTAATCCATCATATGGATTATTTCCAACTCTTGATGAGGGAATTTTCATTAGTTTGATCTCACCGGCTTATTTATCATATAAATCGTCTCTCACATGCATCAATATACATACACATGCATTAACATACATACAAAATGAAACAGTTATGGCCCCTAGCGCAATTTTTCTCCCAAGCCAATGAGAGAACCTATGCTAAACCTAATAACGATCTACACTTCTCCAAGCAAGATCTCCAAGGTTGTCTCCTTTGATCTTATAGTCTTCTTCTTCTTCTTCATAACATTACATTACATTAAAGAATACTCATTTGACATACGAGGGAGTGAGATGAGAAAAGAAGTTACATCAAGAGATTAAAAGAGAGGCACGACACGCATGTCGTATTTTAAAATCCCAAAACAAAATAAAGGAAAACTAAGGCCATAACTGATCACCACAAGAGAAAAATAATAAACACATTTTTATTATTATTAATCTAAACCCTGTTAATTAAATGAATCAAATTAAATTTTGGCGAATGATCACACTACGCAGACGGGGGTTCCGCTGCCCGGTCAGCAAACGGAGGTTCCGCTGACTGGTCAGCGGACGGAGGTCGAGGGGGCAGCGCCCCAATGATTTTTTTTCAATGAACAATTCATTTGAAATCGGCGACGTTTTTCATATCAACACTTGATACTTTCCATAAAATTAAAGCAACTTTTGTGCCATCACAACCCTAATCGCAGACCTTTCAAACAACACAACCCTTGTGCCGTCATGAACCCTAATGCAACAACTTCATATCGTCAAAACTCCATGATCAATAGTGCAGTATGTTTGATCCATATGCCACTGCTTCACCATACTAAAGTTGGTTTCTGAAGCAAATGAACACGGATCGCTCAAAGGAATAATGATCATTACATAATTTAAATGAACGAAATAGAAACAGTATATCCAATATACCATCTTTGCATCAGAGTTAATTATATCACATATAAAATTTGGTCGATCATATTTTTGTAACTTAAGGACAATCGATATATCGCTGCTTCACCATACTATTGTCAGTTCCGAAGCATAGTCACTATCGATCATCTAAATCGTACACAGCCTCATGCCAAAATTCAACTTCTCGATTTAATTTAATTTGTTATGTGTTTTAATCGAATTAAAACAAAAAAAATAGAAAATAAATACTTATCCGATGCATGGTTTCGTAAGTGGCTCTGATACCACTGAAGGGAAATCGCGATTCAAAAACGCAGCGGAAATTAAAATTTCCCTTTAGCGATCCTTACGAAAGATCATGATCAGTGATAGAATGGTTACCTCTTGTGGTGATGAAACCTTTGATTCTGAATCGAAGGAATGATCACGAGCGATGTATGATGAACATTGCCTCTACTCAGTCCACACGAACAGCTTCCTTCAGTCTCAGTGCTAGCTGCTACGATTGAAGGCTTTGAGTGAGAGATAGAGAGAAGGAAAATACGGCTAGGGTTTCACAGCTGAATTTTCATCAAGTGTTTATGCTTCTGCACAAGGGTTATATTTATAGAACCACTTGTATGGGCTGCAAGCTAAAAAGCTCACTTAAGTGCATGCACACCATATCTTATAATGTACCGTATATCACTTAAGCACGTGGTACCTTACCATAATCCGTATTCCACTTAAGTGCACATTACCTTATGGTGTTACATATTTACTTAAGTACACCGTACCTTACGGTGTTCCTTATTTACTCTACCTCTTATCAAACTTTCCCTATGTGTGTGACCCTGTAGGATTTCGCGACGTTGGTAATTATATTAAATCATAATAAACAGTGAGCGGTATCTAGCAACACATCACTGCTACCCAAGTCACGAAATTGTCATGTGATCTGACAAAACCTTTTGTGATAGTGCTTGTGTGTACAATTACCCTTTTTCCCTTATGTCTATATTGAACACAAGGCATATACTGTGTCATCCTTGTTCACTTCAATATTGGGCCCTTAGACATTTATCCTGTTATGCAGGATGCGTAAATTTCATCTAGGTCACTCATGTCCCTCAGCGTGCTTTATGAAGTACCCATCAACTGTCTTTATAGTCATCCAATTACGGATAATGTTTGATCAGCAATAAAGTACTCGACTCTACATCTAGGGTCCATAGTGGTTTCAGGTCGAAGGGTGGTATACACCACTATCACCATGAGAGTAACTTATGACACTTTGCATAACATTCTATATAGTACTCTCATAGTGGGTCAATCCAGTATAAATATTACTCCTAATATTCATACCTATGTTAAGACTTGATAACTCCTTATCCATGATCCATGAGATGTGATCATCAGTATATCTACATAATAGTATTAATGCTTTAAGGTTATCCCAATTCACATTAAAGCTCGACTACGGATACTTTACGAATAGTGTCATTATGTTTAATGGAATCTCATGATTAAGTCACACTTAATATTTCATTAAACGAACTAGCTATTCTAGGGACTTTATCAATTTGGAATAACAAACTTAATAAAGAAATGCCTTTTATTATTAATAAATAATTCGATACAAGTATTAAAAGTATTGGCCTCTAAGGCTTACACCAACAGGAGGAACATTTCAAAAGAGGCACATACATTTACATAATCAGTCCTGGTGCGTTGGGCGAGAAGGACCGGCTGGCCTACCAGGAGTTAGTCAAGTTTGTCTCCGGCTTCACTCGCGCGAAGCTGGTGACTCCAGACGGGAAATTTATGCGCAACGATCATGGGGAGATTTTAGCGGAGGCCCGATTGATAAACACCAAAGCCCTCCTCAAGTGCGAGTCCGACGAGGAAGCTATCCGGTTCTTAGGTAGCGGACATCCCCTTCATTCGAACCCCATCAATGTTTTTATCGGTGGTTCGCTGACATGTTTATTTTTCCTTTTGTAGGTAAAATGTTGAGTTTGGAAGAACGCGTGAAGAAGCTGGCGGCTGCTAGAGGTCCGAAGAAAACTGGAAAGGGGCGAGTCTCCCAGGTTCAGCAGGTGTCAGGCCCTAACTCGACGCCCAGAGGCTCATCTTCTTCCCCCTAGTGTAGCCAGTCTCCAACGTCACAGGGTTCCCCTAAGAGACAACGCGTCACTGAGCCCGTGCATGTCGACCTCACCGAGAACTCGTCTGATGAGAAGTTCGTGCTCCCGCCCTGCTACCTGCAGCCCAACTTCTTCTCCAAGACCAACTCCCCGACCGTAAGCGCTGCCGAGTGCAAAGCTATCTTGGGTGCTGATCGGAGCGCGAGGAGGAAGGCCTTGTCGGAAGACATGGCTACGGTGATGTGGGTCTTTGCAATGGCTTTGGTCCTAAACGACGAGACCTGCCCCTCGGTTGAGCTCACCAAATTGCAAAACAACTTCGCGTCAGTCGAGGCATAGATGAAGAAGCTGGCGCCGACCTTGATGAGTGCAAGAAGCAGAACTCCGCTCAGGTCAAGCTTCACGGGGAGATGGAGAAGAAGATGGAGGACGCTGACGAGGAGAGGAAGAGTCTCTTAGCTAGGATCACCGAGCTGGAGGCGGCTGCCAGACCCGTCGAAGGTGAGACCGCCGAGGACAAGTTTCTGACTTCTCGGGCTGAAATGATATCAAAGATCCGACTACTCGAGCAGGATGTTCTGGGGGCTGTCGAGGTGGGCTTTGCTGCCGTTGTGGAGCAACTATAGCTCGTGAACCCTGGTGTTCAACTCATCACTGAAGGGATAAGTCCTTACCATCAGGTGGTCGAAGGTCGGGTTGTCGCGCCAGAAACTGAGGAAGAGGAAGACGACCAAACCATGGTGGGCGAGCAACCCGAGGAGAATGCAGCGGTCTAGTTCTATTTTTCTTTTGTTTAGTTTGTTTGTCCTACGTGCCACTTTTTGACTATTGCTTAGTTCGGCTTGCGTGCCATGATCTTGTACTGACTTTTTGCCCGGCATGCATGCCATGGGTTTGGATTCCCTTTTGTATTTCTTGAACAATGGGCTTCTACCCGACTTAATGCATTGTCTTTTCTTATCTTGTGTGTGCTGTTTGTGTGTTGATTATATATTTGCTACTTTCGTATTTGTTTAAGTATTTGGGGCCTTTGCTCGACTTCGTTGATCCTCGACAGTGTAGGAAACTGGTCAAGTGGTCGGAGCTGTATTCCCACCTTCGACGAAGCTAAGAGCTCGGTCCAGGCCTTAGCTTCGTGGCGTAAACTTCCCATCGCGAGCTGGGTGTCCTGCCTAGTTGGTACGACGACGGTGGAGCTCGGTCGAGGTGTCCCCGTCGGATCAAGGGTCCTCGCACACACACAAAGTGGGCCCTTGTCTTCTTGTCTCGAGGTAAGGAGTCGCGCTTGTACCTTAGTGCGCTCCCGTGGTCGCGACGCGGATGGGTCGTGGGCAGTGTTTAACTGTATTACTGTTTAATTTTTTCAGTGTTCCATGGTCGAGCAAGTTCCCCCCCCCCCCCCGTGCAGATTTTCAAGGTAGTAGGCTTCCGTCCTCGTTTTCACGCGGACGCGATAGGGGCCTTCCCAGTTCACGGCGAGTTTGCCTTCGCGCGAATCTTTCTGGTTCCTTCGCAGGACAAGGGTGCCTACCTAAAATTTGCGTTTGATAACTTTGCTGTCATGGCTTAAAGTTATCTTCTGTTTGAGCGAGGCTTTGCGGAGGGATGCGCCCAACTGTATCTCTTCGACCAGGTCGAGCTCCTCCCTTAGGGCCTCATCGTTCATCTCCTCATCGAGGGGAGACTCGGTCCTTCTTGAGGGTTCCCTTATTTCTACTAGGATTACCACCTTAGTTCCATAGGTCATTCGGAATGGGGTTTCCCCAGTAGTCGAGTGCGGGGTTGTCCTGTAGACCCAGTCTCTGTTTCATACCTCGCAGGATCACCGTGTTTGCGGCTTCGGCTTGTCCGTTTGTTTGCGGGTGCTCGACCGATGTGAAATGTTGCTTTGTACCCAGTTTGGTGACAAAGTCCTGAAAGTTCTTGTCGCTGAACTGTGTCCCGTTGTCGGTGACAATTGCCTGGGGTACGCCAAACCAGGTGATTATATTCCTCTTGTATAAACGGAGTATGTTGTGGGCCGTGATTTTGGCCAAGGCTTCGGCCTCTATCCACTTGGTGAAGTAGTCGACGCTGACAATCAGGTACTTATTTTGGTACGAACCTACGATGAAGGGTCCGAGGATGTCCATCCCCCACCAGGAAAACTGCCATGGGGACGAAAGCGTTTTGAGTTCACTAGGCGGGGCCAAGTGCATGTCCCCGTGTCGCTGGCATCTGTCACACTTCTTGACGTGCTCTTTGGCATCTTGCTGCATGGTGGGCCAGTAGTACCCTGCTCGTAGTGCTTTACGAGCTAGGAACCGTCCACCGAGGTGTTGCGCGTTGATTCCTTCGTGGATCTCCTGTAGTATGTCGGGGACTTTAGGCTCCTCGACGCACCTAAGGAGGGGAATTGAGAAGCCCCTCTGGTATAACTTGTCCTCGACGATAGTATATGAGCAGGCACGCCGCCTAACTATGCCGGCATCCTTGGGGTCGTCAAGTAGTTTTCCCGTCCTGAGGTATTCGTATACCGAGGTCATCCAGTAGCGGCTATCTCCAATGGCGTGTACATCAGCCATGTGGAGAGACTTCTCGATGCTCGGATGCGGAAGCACCTCTTGGATGACGAACTTGTTCCCTCCGTTTTTCTTTGTGCTCGTGAGCTTTGATAGGACGTCTGCCCGAGTATTGTGTTCACGTGGGACGTAACTCACTTCCGCCGAGGTGAACTTTTTCATCATTTCTTTCACCAAAGCCAAGTATTCGATAAGGCTGTCGTTCTTGGCTTGGTACTCTCCTCGTACCTGGGAGGCCACGAGCTGGGGGTCGGTGAATTTTTTTACTTCTTTGGCACCGAGATCCTCGGCTAGTCGTAACACGGCGAGGAAAGTGTAGCGTACGATTTTTGTCGGTGACGCGACCACCTTACCGCAATGGTTGGAATTGGGTGCTACTTTCTGATTTCTTATTTATCCTATGAAGCTGAAAAGGAAAGGGAAGATATCTAAAACTAGCCTTGCACGCAAATGTTTTCTTTAACAAATGCTAAGAGATTGAGGATTCAGGGTCAGATTATACAAAGGGAAGCTGTTAACACCCAGTGTATATATGGTTATCCATAGACTTTTTATTTTATGTTTCTCTGTTGATTTAAGTTGTTCTCTGGTGTTTATCTGCTGTGGTTTGGGAAAGTTTCTCCTTTGGGAGTGTTGAGAGAGTGTTTTTGTTGTTTTCGGGTTTTCCGTTGTTTTTGGGAAGGTACTGGACCTAAAGTTTTTTATTTGTGTGCTCACTAAGATTTCGCAATCTTATGCCTACGTATTCCCATAAAGATATCAGGGAAATTAGAGCAATCGTAGTTCCTCCTATTTATATGGGAGGAAAAATGTTTAGTGTCTTGTTCAAAGCCCAAGATTGAAGCTAGCTTGTGTTTGTGTCTTGTTCAAAGCTCAAGATTGAAGCTAAAGGTTTGACTGAGAGAGAATTTGTCATTTCTAAAGGGAGATATCTCCTCTATTCATCACAAGTATTGGGAAATTGATTATAAAGGAAAATTACTTTAACTGGAATATGAGAATCCAGCTATGCCATACTTTCCTTTATAAGGGTGATGTCATGAAGGAAGAAAACTTTAACTCAGTATAGAGCAATGCCATTTTTTCCTTTATGAATCTTTCATGCTAAGAGAGGGACATTGGCTTGGATGTAAATAATCCAGAGGCTTGCCACTTACAGCTGTAAGATGAAAGATGATTTTTGACCAGGATAAGAGAAGGACTCCAGCTTGGATTTTGAATCAACAAGTGTGCCACTTACAGGAATTATCTGGAAAAAGGTTGTAATTGTTTGTTTTGATGTGTGATGTTCAGAGAAAATATCCACCTTCAGAGAGGATTCTTGGTTTCCTATAAGGGGATGTTGATTTTTGTGTGCCTTGATCAAAGCCCAAGGTTGAAGCTAAAAGGTTGACTCTACTAGGGGAGTTTTATGTCTTGTCTTGTACAAAGCCCAAGATTGAGGCTGAAAAGTGATTGACTCCACTAAGAAGGGTTTTATCTGTCTTGCACAAAGCCCAAGATTGAGGCTAACTGGCTCCACTGGGGGAAGTTCTTATATGAAGCCTAAGAGGAGGCTAACTCTACTTGAGGAAAATCATTATATAAAGCCTAAGAGGAGGCTGGCTTCTGCTGAGGATTGTTGAAATCCAGAGACAGGTCGTGTTAGTTCTGTTGTTGGCTGCAATTTTGGTAAAACAATGTGGTGGTTCAAGATGTCATGTCTGATGTCTTAACATGTGCTTCTAACATTCTGCATATGGCGTGTTAGTTGGTATTACAGTTTTTGTGCATGATGTCAAGACTGATGTCTTAACATCTATTGACAGAACATCATGTTCAATCTGTTATTTGGGATGCGTGTTAATTGGTTTGTTTTAAGAGATTCTATTTGAAAGATTGCAGGCGAAATTCGTGTAGAAGAGTTATTCAGATGCAATTGTTTGTTTCTTTATTTAGGGCAAAAAGATTTGAAGATAAAATCAGTTTTAATTGTGCATCAAATCTGAGTTTTTCACAGAGCCCAAGCCCAAGAAATCTGTTTCTATTTAAAGGAGTCTCAACCCTACTTGAAGATAACGAAGACAAGAGATTGTGTACTGAGTGTCAAGTATTAGGGTTTGTGTTTTCGTCTGTGTATTGTGAGCCATTCATTCATCTATTTGGATGTGTGAATTGGACTGATTTAGTTGAGTCGTATGTTGTCCACTCAAAGCTTTTAAGCTCGAGTGTTTGTTCTTGATCGAAGCTTTTAAGCAAGATCAAGTATTACCTTTGAAGTGTATCTTCTATTGTAAGTTGTTATCACTGGTGTGATTGAGGGGGGGGGGTGAGAGGTGTCTCATATCTAAGAGTGTCTTAGGTAGAAGTATCATTGGATAGTGATTAAGTGAGTAGATTATCAACTTGTGTGTTGATTGTGGAGTCTATGAATTGATACTACTAATGGTGAACTTCCTCCTTGGCTTGGTAGTCCCTAGATGTAGGTTGTTAGACCGAACTGGGTGAATAATTCTCTGTGTTGTTTATTATTTTTAAGTACTGTTACTGTTATTGTCTTGTTCATATAACAGATATTGATGTTGTGACATATTACTTAACATCACATATCTGATACCAGAATTTCAATTGGTATCAGAGCAGGTCATCCTGCTCTGTATCTGGGTGAGATCTAGGGTTGTTACTTTCTGGTGCTATGGACAAGGAGAGTGGTGGATTTGTGAATAGACCCCCTATTCTAGATGGATTAAATTATGACTATTGGAAACCTCACATGGTTGCCTTTTTGAAGTCTTTAGACAGTAGGGCTTGGAAGGCTGTTTTGACAGGATGGAAAAACCCTGTCAGTTTGGGAAAAGATGGTGTGTCAAAGCTGAAACCTGAAGAGGAGTGGACCAAGGAAGAAGATGAACTTGCACTTGGGAATTCTAAGGCCTTGAATGCCTTATTTAATGGTAGTGACAAGAACATTTCCAGGCTGGTCAACACATGTGAAGTGGCTAAGGAGGCTTGGGATATCCTAAAAATAACTCATGAAGGAACCTCCAAGGCCAAGATGTCAAGACTCCAGCTGCTAACAACCAAGTTTGAAAGTTTGAAGATGAAAGATGAAGAGACCATTCATGACTTTCACATGAATATACTTGAACTGTCAAATGCTTCTAGTGCTCTAGGAGAGAGGATGTCTGATGAGAAGCTGGTGAGAAAAATTCTCAGATCTCTCCCCAAGAGATTTGATATAAAGGTGACTGCTATAGAGGAAGCTCAAAACATCAGCCAGATGAGGGTAGATGAATTGATTGGTTCACTTCAGACATTTGAATTAGGGTTGAATGACAGGTCTGAAAAGAAGGTCAAAAGCATAACCTTGGTGTCTAGTACAGAAGATGATGAGAAAGAGTGTGGTCCTAAAACTCAGGAGGAGCTATCCAATGCCATTGTTCTGCTGGGAAGACAGTTTAATAACGTTTTGAAAAGAATGGACAGGAGCTATAAACCTAATGTCAAGAACATCACATCTGACATCAACAGGTCAGGTGATCAGATGAAGAAAACTAGAACTGAGGAGAAGCCTACCTTTGACAAAGGAATCCAATGTCATGGCTGTGAAGGTTATGGTCACATCAGAGCTGAATGCCCCACATATCTTAAGAAGCAGAAAAAGGGCTTATCTGTGTCCTGGTCTGATACTGAGAGTGAGGAAGATGAAGAGACTGCCCAACATGTTAGGGTTTTGACTGGAAGGTATATATCTGATGATGATTCTATGGATGAAGAGAGCACATATGATGAGATTACTGATTCTTATAGAGAACTATGCATTAAAAGTGAAGAAGCCTGTCAAGAAGGGGAGAGGCAGAAGAAGATTATTACCCAACTCAAGGCTGAAAAGACAGAGCATTTGGAAACCATTGCCAAGCTGGAAGATGAAGTATCTGTACTGAACTATAAACTTGAATATATGACCAAGTCTATTAGAATGCTGAATAGTGGGACTAATGTTCTAGACAAGATTCTTGATGTTGGTATAACTGCAGGAGACAAAAGTGGATTGGGGTTCAACAGTGGATCTGCTTCAAATGATGTTATTCCTAGTTCCAAGCCAGTGATGTTGAAACATCCTGACAGGACTCCCTCTAGGAAGAAATTCAGGCGCTGGAGATGCCATCATTGTGGGAGCTTTGGACACATAAAGGCTTTCTGTTATAAGTTACATGGGTATCCTGAGAGTACTCCTAATTGTGCACCCAAAAAGGTCATCCATAAAGGTAATCAAGTCATCAAGCAAAAGAAGTAATGGGTCTCCAAAACCAATGGTGTCAGCTTGATAGCCCATACTTCTCTTAGAGTCTCCACTAAAGAAGACTGGTACTTTGACAGTGGCTGTTCAAGACACATGATAGGAGTGAAGAATTTGCTGGTGGATGTTAAACTTCATTCCTCTGGCCATGTGACTTTTGGTGATGGTGTTAAAGGAGAAATCAAGGGTATGGGAAAGCTGAATTGTGAAGGTGCACCTAGACTTGATGATGTACTGCTTGTCAAGGCGTTGATCAGTATTAGTCAACTATGTGATCAAGGACTCATGGTTAATTTTACAAAAACTGAGTGCATTGTCACAAATGAGAAAGGTGAAGTTATCATGAAGGGTGCTAGGTCTAAGGACAACTGTTACCTATGGGTGGCACCAGACTCAAGTTCCTCCACATGTGTTCTTACAAAAGAAGATGAAGTCAAAGTATGACATCAAAAGTTGGGACATCTACATCTGAAGGGAATGAAGAGAATCATATCCACTGAAGTAGTAAGAGGAATCCCTAAGCTCAGAATTGAAGAGGGAAGAGTCTGTGGATATTGTCAGATAGGGAAACAGACCAAGATGTCACATCCAAAGCTTCAACAATTCACTACTTCTAAAGTTTTGGAACTTCTTCATATGGACTTAATGGGGCCTATGCAGGTGGAAAGTCTAGGTGGGAAGAAATATGCTTATGTTGTTGTAGATGACTATTCCAGGTACACTTGAGTGAACTTTATCAAAGACAAAATAGAAGTGTTTGATGTGTTTAAAGATCTATGTCAAAGACTCCAAAGAGAAAAGGAGAGCAATGTCATCAGAATAAGGAGTGATCATGGGAGAAAGTTTGAAAATAGCAAGTTTGTTGAGTTTTGTTATACTGAAGGCATCAGTCATGAGTTTTCTTCTCCCATTACCCCTCAGCAAAATGGAGTAGTTGAAAGGAAGAACAGAACCATTCGGGAATCTGCTAGGGCAATGATTCATGCCAAAAAGCTTCCTTACCATTTCTGTGCTGAAGCTATGAATACTGCCTGTTACATTCACAACAGAGTGACTTTGAGAAGAGGTACTTCAGCTACCTTGTATGAACTATGGAAGGGAAGAAAACCAAGTGTGAAGTACTTTCATGTATTTGGTAGTAAGTGTTATATCCTGGCAGATCGTGAACAAAGGAGAAAAATGGATCCAAAAAGTGATGAGGGAATCTTTCTGGGATACTCTACAAACAGCAGAGCTTATAGGGTATTCAATTCTAGAACCAAAGTCATGATGGAATCTATAAATGTGGTTGTTGATGACAATGATATGAAGGAAGATGCTGATGTCCTAGATGATGTTGGAACATTTTTTGATGATGTATCAACAGAAGCTGAAGACAGAAGTGTAAATCCCAGTCCTGTTGCTGTTGAACCTGATCCTGAACAACCTAACAAGGAACCATCTATCAGAGTGCATAAGGACCATCCAAAAGAGCTTATCATAGGTGATACAAACTCAGGAGTTACCACTAGGTCAAGAGAAGTTGTGTCAAACTCTTGCTTTGTATCCAAGATTGAACCCAAAAATGTCAAAGAAGCCTTGACTGATGAATTTTGGATTAATGCCATGCAAGAAGAGCTGGGACAATTCAAAAGGAATGAAGTGTGGGATCTTGTACCAAGGCCTGATGGAATAAATGTGATTGGCACCAAGTGGGTTTACAAGAATAAATCTGATGATCAAGGAGTGGTCACCAGAAATAAGGCTAGACTGGTTGCCCAAGGTTACACTCAGGTAGAAGGGATTGATTTTGATGAGACTTTTGCTCCTGTGGCCAGATTGGAATCTATAAGGTTACTCTTAGGTGTGGCTTGTAATCTCAAATTCAAGTTATTCCAGATGGATGTAAAGAGTGCTTTCTTGAATGGGTACTTAAATGAAGAAGTTTATGTAGATCAACCCAAGGGGTTTATTGATCCAACATTTCCTAACCATGTCTACAAACTAAGGAAATCTCTTTATGGATTAAAGCAAGCACCTAGAGCTTGGTATAACAGGCTTACTGAATTCCTGTCTCTGAATGGTTACAGAAAAGGAGGAATTGACAAGACATTGTTTGTCAAAGAAGAAGGAGGAAAACTGCTAATAGCTCAAATATATGTTGATGACATAGTGTTTGGTGGGATGTCAGATGAAATGGTTCAAAATTTTGTGAAACAGATGCAGTCTGAGTTTGAAATGAGTCTTGTTGGTGAGCTCAGCTATTTTCTGGGTCTGCAAGTTAAACAAATGGAAGACTCCATATTTATCTCTCAGAGCATGCAAAGAACATAGTCAAGAAGTTTGGTCTGGAGAATGTTAATCACAAGAGGACACCTGCTCCTACTCATCTGAAGCTGTCCAAGGATGAACATGGAGTGAGTGTGGATAAAAGCTTATACAAAAGCATGATTGGAAGCTTACTGTATCTCACAGCTAGCAGACCTGATATCTCCTTTGCTATAGGAGTTTGTGCCAGATATCAATCTGAACCTAAAGTGAGCCACATGAATCAAGTGAAGAGAATTCTGAAATATGTGAATGGTACTAGTGACTATGGCATACTATACAGTCATGGAACAGGCACTGAACTGAGTGGATATTGTGATGCTGATTGGGCAGGAAGTGCAGATGATAGAAAAAGTACTTCAGGAGGATTCTTCTTCTTAGGGAACAATCTTATCTCGTGGTTTAGCAAGAAGCAGAACTGTGTGTCTCTCTCTACTGCTGAGGCTGAGTACATAGCAGCAGGAAGTAGTTGTTCACAACTGGTTTGGATGAAGCAAATGTTAACTGAATACAATGTCAAGCAAGATGTCATGACATTGTACTGTGATAATCTGAGTGCTATCAATATCTCCAAGAACCCAATTCAACATAGCAGGACTAAGCATATTGACATACGTCATCACTTTATAAGAGATCTGGTTGAAGATAAAGTGGTTGCTTTGGAACATGTTGCTACTGAAATGCAATTAGCTAATATTTTTACTAAGGCCTTAAATGCAAATCAATTTGAAAATTTAAGAAGCAAATTAGGGATTTGCATATATGAGGATTAGTGGATCGTTTGTTGGAGTGCAGGAGGTTGGTGTTTTTGGTGCAGTTGTCTTATGTGTGTGAGCTTATCTAGTTAGTGAAATTGACAAATTAAGAATGTTTGGAAACAAACAAGAATTTTTTTTATTGGTGGAAGTACTCAACATTACATTTTTTTTAACAGAAACTACAAGCAAAGAGGTTTATTGTTTGGATTTAGCTACTCATTTCATCCACCCGAGTTAATGAAATTAACCCAGTCTTCATCTGCTTCATCATCAGAAGCATGTAGTAGCACTGGAGGCTTCTTGATGGTCTTCATTCTTGTTTCTGTGTTTCTTCCTGTTCTTGTTGCTCCTGTAAAGGATCCTGCTATTGTCAATTCTTTGTACTTCATCTCATTTGGTTTGGTGGTCTTGTTTTTCTGGTCTTGCTCCAACTGACCCTTGTGTGTTTCAACTGTTCTGGAGGACTGGCTCATGTTTCCTTCCTTGTTTGCATGTCTACACTAGCGTTTTGGTGTGGGTTTTATAATTCAAATAAAAGTCATTGTTTGTATCGCCTGGTCAAAGTTGTTTGGTGTTTGTGCACTTCTCTTTGTGGAGTAATGTGTCACTTTTTCCCATCTGTGGTTCAACATTCCTTCTTGGCATTTTTTTTGAAACTTAGAGTTTGACCATGTTTGACAAAGTGTCAGAACATTGTGCTTGCTATGTTCTGAGTTTGTCCAATTATGGCTAAAAAGGGGGAGAGTAGAGTTCTAGAGTGAATGTTTTGTTGTACTGTGAGGTTCTAATGTTGGTTTGGTTTCTGGTTGTTGTTGGTCCCTTGGCTTGAGGAGGAGATTGAGTTTTGTTTGCTTGGTTGTTTTGTTTTTCAGAATGTTAGTTGTTTGTGAGGTGTGTTTCTGTTGTTGGTATCTCTGATGTGTGCTGATGTTGTTGTTTTAGCCAAAATTGGCCAAAGGGGGAGATTGTTAGTTCTGTTGTTGGCTGCAATTTTGGTAAAATAATGTGGTGGTTCAAGATGTCATGTCTGATGTCTTAACATGTGCTTCTAACATTCTGCATATGGTGTGTTAGTTGGTATTACAGTTTTTGTGCATGATGTCAAGACTGATGTCTTAACATCTATTGACAGAACATCATGTTCAGTCTGTTATTTGGGTTGCGTGTTAATTGGTTTGTTTTAAGAGATTCTGTTTGAAAGATTACAGGCGAAATTCGTGTAGAAGAGTTATTCAGATGCAATTGTTTGTTTCTTTATTTAGGGCGAAAAGATTTGAAGATAAAATCAGTTTTAATTGTGCATCAAATCTGAGTTTTTCACAGAGCCCAAGCCCAAGAAATCTGTTTCTATTTAAAGGAGTCTCAACCCTACTTGAAGATAACGAAGACAAGAGATTGTGTACTGAGTGTCAAGTATTAGGGTTTGTGTTTTCGTCTGTGTATTGTGAGCCATTCATTCATCTATTTGGATGTGTGAATTGGACTGATTTAGTTGAGTTGTATGTTGTCCACTCAAAGCTTTTAAGCACGAGTGTTTGTTCTTGATCGAAGCTTTTAAGCAAGATCAAGTATTACCTTTGAAGTGTGTCTTCTATTGTAAGTTGTTATCACTGGTGTGATTGAGGGGGAGTGAGAGGTGTCTCATATCTAAGAGTGTCTTAGGTAGAAGTATCATTGGGTAGTGATTAAGTGAGTAGATTATCAACTTGTGTGTTGATTGTGGAGTCTATGAATTGATACTACTAATAGTGAACTTCCTCCTTGGCTTGGTAGCCCCTAGATGTAGGTTGTTAGACCGAACTGGGTGAACAATTCTCTGTGTTGTTTATTGTTTTTAAGTACTGTTACTGTTATTGTCTTGTTCATATAACAGATATTGATGTTGTGACATCTTACTTAACATCACATATCTGATACCGGAATTTCAGGTCCAATATGTATTGAGGAATCCAAAAGGAATATCAACTCTTGCTAGGGATTGAAGAAGAGTTGAAATATCAGAGTCTATGAGGTTCTGATTCTGTTGGAGATTTGTTAATGGTAAATTGACCCTGGCTGGGATTTTTGAACCTTGATGGGATCAAAGGGGTTTAAAGGTGAGTCTGAAGACCTATAAAGGTTTTAAACTCTGCTGGAGACTGATGTAGGGGTAGCCTGATTTGGGTTTTTCCTGTACTTTTTAGGAAACTTGAGGGTCTCTGTGAGATTCAAGAGGAGATGAGACTTTCCAAGTCTACTTGTATGAAGAGGTTGACTCTTAGCTGGAGAATGATCTTTGTATGATGCCCAAGAGGAGGCTGAGACTGTCCAAGTCTGCTTGTATGAAGTGGTAGGTTATAGTTGTAGAGAGTGATCTTTGTATGATGCCCAAGAGGAGGCTGGGGGTTTAAGGGATGCAGATCAACCCTAAAATAGTTTGATGTTTGGGAATTCTGACTCTCCTGAGGATTGAACTAGTAGAGATGACTAATTTCTATCCTATACCTGTAGGAGGCCTTTGGGTCCTTGTACTAAGCCCAAGAGGAGGCTGAGAACTTCTAAGAAGCCTGTGGGTCCCTGTACTAAGCCCAAGAGGAGGCTGGGGAACTTTTAGGAAGCCTAGGGGTCCAAACCAAAGAAAAGTTCAAGAAAGGTTTCACCGAGAATTAATCCTTCCTTTACTGAACAGTTCTAGGGTTTGAAGAAATTCAAAAGAGGTTTCACCGGGAATTATTCCTCTTTGGGGAAATGAATTTCTTGTACACATATACTTCTAAGTTTGGACAGTCTTGAGAAAAGTTTCATCGGGAATAATGCCTTTCTCTGTTCCATATTGTATAAGCCCAAGAGGAGGCAAGACTGTATCTGGAATGTCCTATGGGGGACTAGTTTTGACTATATTGAAAGTAACCTCTGGTTTGATCTTAAACCTAACCTAACTTCCAAGAAAAACTCTAAGCAAATATGTACAAGCATATATATATATATATATATATATATACATACAATTATATTAACAGATATATATAGAAATATGCATTGAAGAAGATGTGGGGACTTACCTTCTAAGAAGCATCCCAATCATAATGTGCTCTGTTGTATTTATTACAATTGTATTCCCTCTTTTAGGGTTTCAAGAAATTGAAGAAAGTTTTGAAAGGAAACAACATTGAATATGAATTTGAATTAAAAAGAAAGTTGTTAAAAAATTTTGCTTGGGGATTATAGCTCAAGGAGAGGCCATATGATTTATTTGAAAAGGCGACGATCGCGCCGTGATTTTGAAAACCACAGAGAGACTTATACACTGACTGAGGCCCAAAAATGTTTTTGTGTGACAAAGGATGAGTCTTACACTCTATTAGAGGTCCAAAATTGTTTAAAAAGAAGAAAGATGGGACTTACAAATCAAGGAGAGGCCCAGATGATTTTTTTTGAAAATATCGATCGCGCCGAGATTTTTAAAAATCGTATCGGGACTTATACAATGAATGAGGCCCAAAATTATTTATGTACAAAGGGATGGGACTTACATTCTACAAAGAGGCCCAAAAAGTTTATTTCTATACAAGAGTTGGGGCTTATAACTCAAGGAGATGCCCAAATGAAAAATAGCGATCGTACCGTTTATTTTGAAAATCGTATTGGAACTTATACAATGACTGAGGCTCAAAAATGGTATATTTACAAAGGGGATAGGTCTTACACTCTAATAGAGGCCCAAAAGTGTTTTGAAAAGTATTTGAAAAATTAAAATTTAGAGAATCCCTAATTTTAATTAAAAAAATATTTTTAAAGGAAATTAAATATAAAATGATACAAAATATCAAATATATTCAAGAACAAGTTGTCAACTTTAAAAAATATTTTGAAAAATCATGTTTAATCACATGAAAGCTTGAAATCCAATTGGTTTTGAAAAATCAAGGTGAGAATTTCATTTAAAATGTTTAAAAACAAATAAAATGAATTATACACGATAGCTACAAAGCAATTGATTGAGGGGAATCACTCTACATAAGTGCAGAAACATGTTTGTAACTTGAAAACACATTTATAATGCATGGATTATAGAGTTTGAGAGTGTCAGGCTTACCTCTTGCACGAAGAATTCGAATTCTATGTTGGAGGTGTTACACATGTTGTGTAATGATCTGGATAACTTCAATGGACCTCAAGTAATGTGTTTGAAGGCTTGGAATAGTTTGAAGCAGCTTGGAACTTGTTGTGGCACCTCAACTGCAAATAGGCCAAAAAGCTTGAGCAAATGGGGGGTGACTTTGTGATTCTGGTGTTCCAGATGTATTTTAAGGTTATGGATCACTCATATGTGATGTATATATGTTAGGTGTTGGCATCATTGGTTTTGATTGAATTGCTCTTAAATTGAAAATTTGATAGTGACTTGAAAGAGAAGCAAAAATTTGGTTTTTAGTGAGATTTGGAGGAAAGCATGTATTGCTATGCTTTGGCGTGCTTGAATTGATTAGAAAGAAGCTCTATTTATAGTAGAACAAGTTTGTTTTGGGAGCAATAATGATTGGAGGCTGGATCACTCCAATATCCATTAAACTTTGTCATGTAGACAAAGTCTCCTCTAGCCATTGACTTGAGTCAATCTTGCAGGCTATGAGTCTTCTGTTGCAAGGATAAGGCTTGACTCATTTGGTTGATCATGGACTGATACATGCCAGCTCTATGCATCCTTTAAATGCCTCATGACAAAATTGGAGTTTTTGGATTTTGAACTTTGAATGTCACATGCCAAATGATGAGATTTTTGACTTGCAAGGCTCTATGGTGTTGTAGCTCTATAGAGATCATGTTCATTGCACTTTAGAAACTTGTCTTGTATGGTGACAAGGCTTGCTAAGTCATGGAAGTGACAAAATCGTGTGGCATGTGCAAGACTGCTTGTAAAACTAGTCTTGGAGGTGTCATGTTTCCATGCTTATAACTCCCTACTTAAGTTGAATTAGGGTGAGTTATTGTACTTTTTGGAAAGCCCTAATAACATGCTTTAACTTTAATATCCAACATTGGTCTTGAATCAACTTGGATCATGGTGAAAAATGGCCTCAAAGTTGGTGAAAACCCAAGACAGATTATGTCCAAAATTTTCACAAGTGTTGGAAAAAGTGGTCATTTTCATGTTTTTGTGATTTTGATCAATCCATAACTCAATCCATGAGGATTTGGAATCTGATGTAGTTGAAAATTTTGAAGTATGTAATGAGAGCTTTCATTTGACCCTTGGATGGAAAAAAAAGGCCTTATGGTTTGGAAGTTATGACCTTGCAAAGTTGGTACCAAATCACTTTTCTTCCATAACTTAGAAAATTTTAAGTTTCTCAAGGTTGCCCCTTTTTCAAGTAACCTCATTTTTCTTGAATTTTCTTGATGGATGATGATCCAAACCATGAATTAACATTGTTTTTGACTTAGGGAAGTGTAGCGTGCGATTTTTGTCGGTGACGCGACCACCTTATCGCCATGGTTGGAATTGGGTGCTACTTTCTGATTTCTTATTTATCCTATGAAGCTGGAAAGGAAAGGGAAGCTATCTCAAACTAACCTTGCATGCAAATGTTTTCTTTAACAAATGCTAAGAGATTGGGGGGTTCGAGGTCAGGTTATACAATGGGGAGTTGTCAATTACCCATCCTATATGTGGTTATCCATAGGTTGTTTGGCAATTTCTTCTGCTTTTCTACTTATCGATGTTTGTCTGTTGTGGGTCGGGAAAGTTTCTCCTTTGGGAGTGTTGAGAGAGAGAGAGAGAGAGAGTATTTTGTTGATTTTCAGGTTTTTCGATGTTTTTGGTAAGGTACTGGACCTAAGGTTTTTGTTTAGTGTGCTCGCTAAGATTTCACAATCTTATGCCTACGTATTCCCGTTAAATAAAACAGGGAAATCAGAGCAATCATAGTTCCTCCTATTCTATGGGAGGGAAAAATGTCTGGTGTCTTGTTCAAAGCCCAAGATTGAAGCTAAATGAGTATTTGTGTCTTGTTCAAAGCCCAAGATTGAAGCTAAAGGTTTTGACTGAGAGAGAATTTGTCAACTCTGAAGGGAGATATCTCATCTGTTTATCACAACTTTTAGGTGACTGATTATAAAGAGGAATTACTTTAACTGGGATATGAGAATCCAGAAATGCCATAATTTCCCTTATAAGGGATTTATCCTAAAGGAGAAAACTTTAACTCAGTGTAGAGCAATACCATTTTTCCTTAGGAATCTTTCATGCTAAGAGAGGGACATGGGCGTGGATGTAAATAATCCAGAGGCTTGCCACTTACAGTTGTTAGATGAAAGAAGGGATTTACCAGGATAAAGAAGGACCATAGCTTGGTTTTTTTGAATCAACAAGTGTGCCACTTATAGCAGTTATCTGGGATTAAGATTTGTTTGATTTTTTGTTTTGATGTGTGATATACAGAGAAATGTCTTCCTACAGAGAGGTTTTTGATTTCCTCTGAGGGGATATTTGATTTGTTTTGGTGTGCCTTGATCAAAGCCCAAGGTTGAAGCTAAAAGGATTGACTCTATTTAGGGAGTTTTATATCTGTCTTATACAAAGCCCAAGATTGAGGCTAGAAAGAGACTGACTCTTTCGGGGAGATCATTATACAAAGTCTAAGAGGAGGCTGAACATTGACTTTTCTGGGGAAATATTTTGTCTGTCTTGTACAAAGCCCAAGATTGAGGCTAAAAGGGATTGACTCCATTGGGGAGATTTTATAAGTGTCTTGTACAAAGCCCAAGATTGAGGCTAAAAGGGGAACTGACTCTACTGGTGAGAGGTTTTATCTGTCTTGTACAAAGCCCAAGATTGAGGCTAAAAGATATTTGACTGACTCAACTGAAGATATTTATGGGTGTCTTGTACAAAGCCCAAGATTGAGGCTGAACAATTTGGACTGACTCCACTGGGGAAGTTTTATTTGGTGTCTTATATAAATCCAAAGATTGAGGCTGAAACTATTGAGGATGATCATTATACAAAGCATAAGAGGAGGCTGATTGGGGAAATTACTTATATAAAGCCTAAGAGGAGGCTAACTTCTGCTGAAGATCATTGGGATCCAGAGGCAGGTCCAAATTGAGGAATCAACTCTTGTTGAGGATTACAGAAGAGTTGAGATATCAGATGCCTTGAGGTTCTGATTTTGGAAGATGTTGTATTGATGATAAGATGACCCTAGCTGGGAAATTCTAGGATGAAAGATTGAGTGTTTATGGAATGATCAAGGTTGTTCCTGTGTTCTTTTGGGAAACTTGAGGGTTTCTTTGAGATCCAAGAGGGGATGAGACTTTCCAAGTCTACTGGTATGAAAGGGTTTATCTTTGTATGATGCCTAAGAGGAGGCAGGTGTCTTTAAGGGATGAGAATCAACCCTAAATTGATCTGATGTTTTGACTCTTAGAAAGACCGCTCTAACAAAGGATGACTAGGTTCTGTCCTATACCTGTAAGAGGTCCCGGGTCCTTGTAATAAGCCTAAGAGAAGACATGAGAACTTCTAAGAAGCCTGAGGGTCCTTGTACAAATCCCAAGAGGAGGCCGGAGATGCATTTAGGAAGCCTGTGGGTCCAAACTTAAGAAAAGTTCCAGAAAGGTTTCACCGGGAATTAATCCTTTTTGTAGTGAACAGTTCTAGGGTTTGAAGAAATTCAAGAGAGGTTTCACCGGGAATTAATCCTCTCCCGGGGAAATGAATTTCTTGACAAATTTCAAAATATTGACAGTCTTGAGAAAAGTTTCACTGGGAATAATGACTTTCTCTGTTCCATATTGTATAAGCCCAAGAGGAGGCAAGACTGTATTTGGAATTTCCTACGGGGAACTAGTTTTGACTGTGTTGAAAGAGTGACCACTGACTTTATCTAAATTCTAGACCTAATTGCCGGGGAAACTCTAAGCAAGATATACAGGCATATATATATATATATATATATATATAGACAGATGAAATATATATGAGCAAGTATGTTGAAGAGTGTAGAAGGACTTACAGGTGAGCAAGCTTCCAGCAATATAAATATATATATATATATACAAGTATGTAAAAGAAAGCTGATAAAACTTACAGGCGAGCAAGCTTCCATTGTAACAGCTATATGGTTAGTTGTTCAAGAAATTAAAGAAAGTTTTGATAACAACTATGAATTTGAATCTAGATAAAATGGAAATTTGTTTAAAAGAAGATTGGGGCTTATACTCAAGGAGAGCCCCAGATGAAAAACATCAATCATGCTATTATTCTGAAAATTGTATCGGATTTATACGATGTTTGAGGCCCAAATTATTGTATTTACAAAGAGGTTATGTCTTACTCTATTAGAGGCCCAAAGTTTATTTTTTTTACAAGAGGTGGGGCTTACAACTCAAGGAGAAGCCCAGAAAGTTTTGTTTAAAAGGCGACGATCGCACCAAGATTTTTGAAATCGTATCGGGACTTATACAATGACTGAGGCCCAAAAAGGTTTTCTGTACAAAGGGATGAGACTTAAACTCTATTAGAGGCCCAAAGTGTTTTAAAAAGAAAAGAAAATGGGTTTTATAACTCAGGGAGAGGCCCAATGAAAGACAGTGATCGCACCGTCGTTTTGAAAATCGCAGAGGGACTTATACAATGAATGAGGCCCAAATATGTTTGTGTGTGTCAAGGGATGGGTCTTACACTCTATTAGAGGCCCATGAGTGTTTTGAAAAAGATTTGTGAGGGTGTGTAATAATCAAAACCCTAATTTGATTTTAAAATGTATTTTAATTGAATAAAATTCAATTAAAATGATCAACATGTGTGAAAAACAATTTGTGATCTTGGATTAGTGTTTGAAAAATCATGTTTCATTCATAGAATGATTTGAAAATCATTTGAATAAAAAACAAGAGAAAGAAATATTTTTAAATACCTAAAAACAAATAAAACATAATTCTTTACAAAAATATTAAATATATGACATAAATAATATTTTTTGTGAAATTTTTGTGGAATAAAATGTTTTAATATTTTTGTGAATTTTCAAAAAAAGAACCAATAAAAAATATCTAAAATTGAGGGAGAAATTAATTTTGGAATTAATTAATAAAAACCATAAAAAAATGTGAAAAATAGCAAAATAGGGGGAAGTGGCAAAATGGTCTGCGTGGGTCTTAAACCCACGACCTCCAAACCAAACACACATGCGCGCTACCACTGGGGTGGTGATACATCAGTGTATCAAAACCACCCCAAGAATATATGAGGGTGACTTGGTTTTAGGCCTGGCCAAGGCAAAAAACCAAGTTTTGGTGGATTTGCATGAAGGCTCTAACTTCCTCAATTCTCCATGGATTTGGACAAAATTTAGGTGTAACTTGCCTAGAATTTCATGAGGAATCCAATGGTGCTTTTAGATTTTTCTAAAGATGTCCCTATTTTAAAACCCGATAGTGGTTTCAAAATAGGCCTAGATTTGCATGTTCTATGCTATCTCATCATACAAGCAACAATAACATGGCAAATTGGTTCAAACACAACACATATGATATGTATGAGATATCCATGATTAATGGACATCAAAGCAATGCATGATTTAAAGAGTTCAAGTTGTGATGCACTTACCTCTTGAAGCTCCTTGTGTAACGCCCCAAATCTGTATGAATATTTAATTAATTTATTTAAATATAATATCCGTGAATTTTTGTGAATTTTGGTGGTTTGTGTTGGTGTCGGTATTTTTGTGGAGTTTTGGGTTATTTATTTAAATAATAGTATATAATATATAATATATTGCATTATTATTGATTTAAATAATATTAGAGGAATTAAGGGTAAGATGGACTTTTGAGGAGGATTAGTGAGGGTATTATTGGGAAAGCCCATTTTAGAAGCCCAAAGGTTAGGTTTAACAAAAAGGAGAATTTTAGGAAGAATAGGATTCATTTGGTCAGAACGTGAAAAGAAGGAGAAAGGCGAGAGCTCTGAGGAAAAAGGGAAAGGCGAGGATTCGAGAAGGTTTCCAAAGACTCAGTAGAGACAACTCTGAATCGACGATCTAAGGTATGGGGAGTATTGCCATTCATTGTTTTTGATATAGGAATTTGATGTGTTTAAAGCTGATTTGAGGTTTATATGTGTTTATGGGTTTTTGAGTAAATTGGTTCTTTAGGGAATTTTTGTGATCGATTATTAAGGGTTGAATTGAATCGGATAAAAGTGCGCCTTCGAGGCTAATTTCTCTGTTGATGTTGTTTGGACCTTGTGGGGAAAGGGATTTATGGGGTTTATGAGAATCTTGAGAGTTTGTGAAGGTTTAGGTGATTTGAGGTTTCGAATAGGGTAACGAATCGACCTAATAGTCATAGGTTTTAAGCCTTTGATTACCATAATGCCTTATGAATATTGTAGGGATGTTTTTGGGGTAATTGGGGTTGAGATCGTAAGAGCTTTTGGATCTGATATGCTACTGATGCGTAGCAGCGATTTCCTGAAATCGCAGGTTCGCAAAGCGAACGTTTCCTTCGCAAGGCGAACACTCGCCTCAGACTCGCAAAGCGAGCAGCGCGGCGAATGCGTGATAATTTGTTTGATGATACTGGAATGAATTCTAGGATGTGAATTTTAGCTCGCAAAGCGAACATCCCAGCGAAGGGCTTCGCAAAGCGAATGAAGGTGGTGAGGAGAGACAGAATGGGAACTCTCTGGTTTTTGTATGGGATTTTGAGGTTCGCTGGCAGCTCGCAAAGCGAACGCCAAATCGAACAGGTTCACACGACGAACTTAGTAGTGAACGTCTGCTGTTCGCGAAATGTTTTATGATGCTTGTGCTGTCTTGATGGTTTGATGTTATGATTTTTCTGATGATTTACCATGACGTTATTGATGACTATGATGATGATGATTTCATGATGTTTTGACGATTATGATTAACATGAGATTTTTTATGAATGATGATGCACGTGATGAATTTTATTGCTGATGATGATGATTATGACGTTGTGTATCATGCATTCATAGCATTTAGACTCCGGTCTATTAACGATGTTAGGACTTTGTTCCAGTGATGAGGTTAGGACTTCGGTCCAATGGTGGCTCTAATCCCATTGTGTGGATTAGGGTGTATGACGTGCTCCGGTTCTTGTGCAGAATCGATCCTAATGACATGGATCTTTGGAGGGTGATGGCCTAGTGTCCATCGATTGTGACGATTGGTACCACATGCATGAGTCTTATTGTGCATTGCATTTATTTGGCATTGATGTAATTTATGATGTCGTGATCTTTGATGTTTGCCTTGTGATGACCCTGATGATGTTGTATATGATGATGACGTCAATTTTATGCATATCTTGTTTTTATATTGATTATAATGAATTATGATTACTCACTCTGACTGTTTGAATGTTGCCTCCACGTGGGTAACGTGCAGGTGATCAGGTTTAGCTAGATGCCTTCGAGGACATTTTTGGAGTTTTAGTGCTTTTGGTCGACTTAGAGGGTCATTGCTCTGATAGTGTAACATCGGGCCGGGGTCGTTGAGTCGAACCATGTTGAACTCATTATTCGTTGTTATTATTTTTGAAGATTATGGTTTTTATTATAAACCCTTTTGTTTTGGGTTAGTGTGGTTATGGTGGTTCTGCTGCTATAATTGATGACTTTTGAATATTTTGAGGACCTTTGAGTATTTTGAGGAAAACCCGTGTTTACGGAGCAAATGTTTTATTTTGAGTTTTATTGAGAAATGTGCACCCTTCTGAGGTGATTTTTACTCTGATAATTTGTGTATTTTGCCGTGTATATTCGTGGGGTAGAAAAGGGTGTTACATTAGTGGTATCAGAGCAGGTCGGTCCGTCCGACCAGGTTTTTACATGGTGCCAGTCCCCTGTCAGTCGACGAGTGTTGTACACTGTCGATGTTTTGGTTCTTCTAACCTTGTTAGTGGTATGAAGGATGGCTGGAAGAAATGATCGTGCTATTGCCGACGTGTTGGAATCGGTTGCTCAAGTAGTGGCGCAGCTCAATCCGAATGGTGGAGTTCCAGATGAGTTTCGTGCTTTAGGAAAGTTTCAGAGGAACAATCCACCGACTTTTATGGGTGCTCATGATCCAGCAAGTGCACACAAGTGACTGAAGGCGATTGAGAAGATCTTCCGAGTGATGGGGTGTACTAATGAGCAATAAGTTCAGTTTGGAACGTATATGCTGGAAGAAGAGGCCGAGGATTGGGGGGATAACACCCATCAGAGACTCGCAGATGTTGGAACTGTGATAACTTGGGCTGTGTTTAAGCAGGAGTTTCTGGGAAATTATTTTCCAGAAGATGCTCGTGGCAAGAGAGAAGTAGAGTTCCTTGAGCTGAAGCAAGGAGACATGACTGTGGTGGAGTATGCTGCGAAGTTCGAGGCACTGGTGAAGTTCTGTCCGCACTACAATCGTGTTGATGCTGAGATGTCCAAGTGTCTCAAGTTCGAGAATGGGATGAGACCGGAAATTAATCAGGGTATTGGGTATCAATAGATCCGCAGGTATGTTGAGTTGGTGGAAAAGAGCAGAATCTACGATGAGGATAACCGAGCTCGATCTGCTCACTACAAGCAGTTAAGTGAGAAGAAAGGGCAATATAGGGGGAAACCTTATACAACTTCAGCTGACAGAGGGAAGCAGAAGGCTTCAGAGGAGAAAAAGACAAGTGGGGGGGACCAGCTCCCGCTTCTGGGAAGTGCTATAAGTGTGGCGAGCAAGGCCACCGTGCTGATGTGTGTACCAATAATGTGTTGAGGTGCTACAAGTGTGGTAAGAAGGGGCATAGAGCTACTTATTGCAAAGATGAAGGTCCAACCTGTTTCAATTATGAAGAGAAGGGTCACATCAGTACCCAGTGTTAGAAGCCGAAGAAGACTGCCACTGCTGCTCAGACCAGTGGAAGAGTGTTTGCTTTGAGTGGTGCAGAAGTGCCAGAGAAGGACAACCTGATTCGAGGTTCATGTTTTATTAATAATATCGAGTTGGTTGCTATCATTGATACCAGTGCTACTCATTCTTTTATCTCGCTTGAATATGCTAATAGATTGGGTTTAAAGTTGTCTGATATGAATGGTAATATGGTAATAGAAACTCCAGCTAATGGTTCTGTTACTACTACCTTTGTGTGTTTGAGATGTCCTGTGACGATTTTTGAGAAGATTTTTGTGATGGATTTGGTGTGCTTACCCTTGCACCAAATCGATGTAATTTTTGGAATGAACTGGTTGGAGTTCAACCACTTTCATATTAATTGTTATAACAAGACAGTAGAGTTTCCTGAGTTTGGGGATGGTGGGGAGTTGATGTTCTTGTCTGCTAAGCAAGTGGATGAACTGGTGGAAGACGAAGCCTTGGTGTTTGCAATGTTTGCATCGTTGCAGATTGATCGTGAAGCTGCGAGTGTCGAATTACCTGTTGTTTGCAAATTTCCAGATGTGTTTCTGGATGACATCAGTGATTTACCTCCAGAACAAGAAGTAGAGTTTGCAGTGGACTTAATACCAGGTACGAGTCCAGTGTCAATGGCTCCTTATTGGATGTCAGCTTCCGAGTTAAGTGAACTGAAGAAACAGTTGGAAGAGTTGCTTGAGAAGAGGTTTGTTCGACCAAGTGTTTCTCCGTGGGGTGCTCTGGTGTTGTTAGTGAAGAAAAAAGACGGAAGTATGAGGTTGTACGTTGATTATCGGCAGTTGAATAAAGTGACTATCAAGAATAAATATCCACTTCTGAGAATCGACGATTTGATGGATCAGCTAGTAGGTGCCTATGTGTTTAGAAAGATTGATTTGAGGTCGGGTTATCATCAGATTCGTGTTAAACCTGATGATATTCTGAAGACGGCGTTCAGGACGAGGTATGGTCACTATGAATACACTGTGATGCCATTTGGTGTGTCCAATGCACCCGGTGTGTTCATGGAGTATATGAATCGGATATTTCATGAGTATTTGGATAAGTTTGTGGTTTGTGTTTATCGATGATATCTTGATATATTCTAGATCCGAAGAAGAACATGTTGAGCATTTGAGAACCGTGTTGCAAGTATTGCAGGAGAAGAAGTTGTATGCAAAGTTGTCCAAGTGTGAGTTTTGGTTGAAGGAAGTGAGTTTTCTTGGCCATGTGATTTCAAGTGGTGGAATTGCTGTTGACCCTTCTAAAATTGATGGTGTATTACAATAGGAGACTCCGAAGTCTGCTACTGAGATACAAAGTTTTCTGGGATTGGCGGGTTATTACCGCAAGTTTAGCGAGGACTTTTCTAAGTTGGCATCACCTTTGACTCAGTTGACTCGAAAGGGTCAAGCTTTTGTGTGGGATGTAGCTTGCGAAGAGAGTTTTATGGAATTGAAGAAGAAGTTGACGACCGCTCCAGTGTTGATTTTGCCTAATCCGAGCGAATCTTTTGTGGTGTATAGTGATGCATCAAAGATGGGTCTTGTTGGAGTATTGATGCAGAATGGACAAGTTGTTGCCTATGCTTCTAGACAATTGCGAGTTCATGAGAGGAATTATCCTACACATGATTTGGAGTTGGCCGCTGTGGTGTTTGTGTTGAAGATTTGGAGACATTATCTGTTTGGCTCTAAGTTTGAAGTGTTCAGTGATCATAAAAGTCTGAAGTATTTATTTGATCAGAAGGAATTGAATATGAGGCAGAGGAGGTGGTTAGAGCTGTTGAAGGATTTTGATTTTGATTTGATTTATCATCCGGGAAAAACAAATATAGTGGCTGATGCATTGAGCAGAAAGTCATTGCATATGTCGATGCTTATGGTGAAAGAGTTGGAGTTCTTGAACAATTCTGAGATTTAAGTTTGGTGTGTGAAGCGACTCCTGACAGTATAAAGTTGGGAATATTGAAGTTGACGAGTGGTATTCTGGAAGAGATCAGAGTGGGATAACAATCTGACTTGAAGTTGGTTGACCGGTTGATTTTGATTAACCAAGGTAACGGAGGAGAATTCTGAATTGATGAGAATGGTGTGATGAAGTTTCGGGATAGAGTGTATGTCCCAGATGTTCCTGAAATCAAGAAGAACATTCTAGAAGAAGGACACCGAAGTGGGTTGAGTATTCATCCCGGTGCTACGAAGATGTACCAGGATTTGAAAAAGTTGTTTTGGTGGCCGGGTATGAAGAAGGATATTGCAGAGTTTGTTTATGCGTGCTTGACGTGCCATAAATTGAAGATTGAGCATCAGAAGCCTTTAGGTATGATGCAGCCATTGAATATTCCAGAATGGAAATGGGATAGTATTCCATGGATTTTGTGTCGGGATTACTGAGAACTGCTAAGTGAAATGATTCAATTTGGGTGATCGTGGATAGATTAACTAAATCGGCTCATTTCTTGCCGATGAAGATTAATCATTCTATGCAGAAGTTAGCCGAGATGTATATTGAGGAGATTGTGAAGTTACATGGGATACCTTTGAGTATTGTGTCGGATAGAGACCCGAGATTTACATCGAGGTTCTGGAAGAGTTTGCAGGATGCTTTGGGTACTAAGTTGAGGATGAGTTCTGCCAACCATCCACAGACGGACGGTCAGACAGAAAGGACCATCCAATCTTTGGAGGATTTGCTGAGGGCTTGTGTGTTGGATCATGGAGGATCTTGGGATAGCCATTTACCATTGATTGAGTTCACGTACAATAAAAGTTTTCATGCTAGTATTGGAATGACGCCCTATGAAGCTTTGTATGGGAGAAGGTGTAGGACTCCTTTGTGTTTGTATGAGTCGGGTGAGAATGTTGTACTCGGACCTGAGATTGTGCAAGAGACGACTGAGAAGATTAAGGTGATCCAAGAAAGGATGAGAGCGTCGCAGAGTTGCCAGAAGAGCTACCATGATAAGAGGAAGAAGACACTTGAATTCCAAGAGGGAGATCATGTGTTTTTGAGAGTGACACCAGTGACTTGTGTGGGACGAACTTTGAAGTCTAGGAAGGTTACTCCACGTTTTGTTGGTCCATATCAAATCTCGCAGAGGATAGGATAAGTAGCCTATCGGATTGCTTTACCGTCGTCGCTTGCGAATTTGCTTGACGTGTTCCATGTGCCTCAGTTGAGGAAGTACATTTCGGATCCATCGCATGTGATGATAATGGATGAGGTACAAGTGAGGGATAACCTGACAGTGGAAGCTCTACCTGTGCGGATTGACGATCGAGAGATAAAGCAACTGCGGGGTAAAGAGATAACCTTGGTGAAGGTGTTGTGGGGTGGACCGGCTGACGAAAGTAGGACTTGGGAACGTGAAGATCAGATGAGGGAGTGGTATCCGACCCTATTTCTTTGAGGTAATTTTCGAGGGCAAAAATCCTTAAAGTGGGGGAGAGTTGTAACGCCCTAAATCTGTAAGAATATTTATTTAAATATAATATTCGTGAATTTTTGTGAATTTTGGTGGTTTGTGTTGGTGTCGGTATTTTTGTGGAGTTTTGGGTTATTTATTTAAATAATAGTATATAATATATAATATATTGTATTATTATTGATTTAAATAATATTAGAGGAATTAAGGGTAAGATGGACTTTTGAAGAGGATTAGTGAGGGTATTATTGGGAAAGCCCATTTTAGAAGCCCAAAGGTTAGGTTTAACAAAAAGGAGAATTTTGGGAAGAATATGATTCATTTGGTCAGAACGTGAAAAGAAGGAGAAAGTCAAGAGCTCTGAGGAAAAAGGGAAAGGCGAGAGCTCTGAGGAAAAAGGGAAAGGCGAGGATTCGAGAAGGTTTCCAAAGACTCAGTAGAGACAACTCTGAATCGACAATCTAAGGTATGGGGAGTATTGCCTTTCATTTTTTTCGATATACGAATTCGATGTGTTTAAAGCTGATTTGAGGTTTATATAGGTTTATGGGTTTTTGAGTAAATTGGTGCTTTAGGGAATTTCTGTGATCGATTATTAAGGGTTGAATTGAATTGGATAAAAGTGCGCCTTCGAGGCTAATTTCTCTGTTGATGTTGTTTTGACCTTGTGGGGAAAAGGATTTATGGGGTTTATGAGAATCTTGAGAGTTTGTGAAGGTTTAGGTGATTTGAGGTTTCAAATAGGGTAACGAATCGACCTAATAGTCGTAGGTTTTATGCCTTTGATTACCATAATTCCTTAGGAATATTGTAGGGATGTTTTTGGGGTAATTGGGGTTGAGATCGTAAGAGCTTTTGGATCTGATATGCTACTGATGCGTAGCAGCGATTTCCTGAAATCGCATGTTCGCAAAGCGAACGTTTCCTTTGCAAGGCGAACACTCGCCCCAGACTCGCAAAGCGAGCAGCGCATCGAATGCGCGATAATTTGTTTGATGATACTGGAATGAATTATGGGATGTGACTTTTAGCTCGCAAAGCAAACGACCCAGCGAAGTGCTTCGCAAAGCGAATGAAGGTGGCGAGGAGAGACAGAATGGAAATCTCTAGTTTTTGTATGGGGTTTTGAGGTTCGTTGGCAGCTCGCAATGCGAACGCCAAAGCGAGCAGGTTCGCACAGCGAACTCAGTAGTGAACGTCTGCTATTCATGAAATGTTTTATGATGCTTGTGTTGTCTTGATGTTTTGATGCTGTGATTTTTCTGATGATTTACCATGATGTTATTGATGACTATGATGATGATGATGATGATTTCAAGATGTTTTGAAGATTATGATTAACATGAGAGTTTTTATGAATGATGATGCACGTGATGACTTTTATTGATGATGATGATTATGACGTTGTGTATCATGCATTCATAGCATTTAGACTCCGATCTATTGACGATGTTAGGACTTCGGCCCAGTGATGATGTTAGGACTTCGGTCCAGTGGTGGCTCTAATCCCATTGTGTGGATTAGGGTGTATGACGTGCTCCGGTTCTTGTGTAGAATCGATCCTAATGACGAGGATCTTTGGAGGGTGATGGCCTAGTGTCCATCGATTGTGACGATTGGTATCATATGCATGAGTCTTGTTGTGCATTGCATTTATTTGGCATTGATGTAATTTATGATGTCGTGATCTTTGATGTTTGCCCTGTGATGACCCTGATGATGTTGTATATGATGATGACGTCAATTTTATGCATATCTTGTTTTTATATTGATTATAATGAATTGTGATTACTCACCCTGCCTGTTTGAATGTTGCCTCCACGTGGGTAACGTGCAGGTGATCAGGTTTAGGTGGATGCCTTCGAGGACATTTTTGGAGTTTTAGTGCTTTTGGTCGACTTAGAGGGTCATTGCTCTGATAGTGTAACATCGGGTCAGGGTCGTTGAGTCGAACCATGTTGAACTCATTATTCGTTGTTATTATTTTTGAAGATTATGGTTTTTATTATAAACCCTTTTGTTTTGGGTTAGTGTGGTTATGGTGGTTCCGCCACTATAATTGATGGCTTTTGAATATTTTGAGGACCTTTGAGTATTTTGAGGAAAACCCGTGTTTACGGAGTAAATGTTTTATTTTCAATTTTATTGAGAAATGTGCACCCTTCTGAGGTGATTTTTACTCTGATAATTTGTGTATTTTGCCATGTATATTCGTGGGGTAGAAAAAGGTGTTACACCTTGTGCTATCTTTCAAGATGCTTGTGCCAGAAGTGATCCAATGCTTTAGACACCTTTGATTGATTCCTTAGAAGCTTTTAGAATCATCAAAACCAGCTGGAATCCTCAAGAACAAGAATTGGCTTTTTCTTGCAAAAGTGGCAAAAGTGACCAAAGTGGTATCTCACTCAAATGATGTTACAGTTGAGGGAAACTTATTAGGACAGTTTGAGGATGATATTTGGAGTGTGTTTGAGGCTTTTTTTGGTTTTGAAAGTGACTGAATCAAGACATGGCTAGAAAAATGCAAAAAAGTCAAAATTTGAGGTTTTGGAGGTTGACTTTCTGATTTTGGTGTTTCAGATCAAGGATGAGTGTTTGAACAACTTATATATGATACATTGGATGTGTTTGGATCATGAGCTATGGTGGAATTGCTTTCTAACTCGAAAACTCAGTGATGACTTGCAAAAGATGGCATTTCTGCATAATGAGAGAGATTTTGAGGAAAGCAATTGTTGTTGTGCTTTGGTGTACTCAAACTGACCACAAATGAGCTCTATTTATAGTAGAGCAAGTTTGTTTTGCAAGGAATAGTGAATGGCAGCTGGTACAGGCCTTTGGCCAATGTTGATCCAAGGGAATCTCTAGTCTCCTCTAGCCATTGACTTGAGGTTAGGGCACAGGCTATGAGTCCTCTGATTCAGAGATAAGGCTTGGCTCAATTCAGTTAGCAATATATTGATGCTTGCCATCATGCGAATCCATTGAATGCATTGATACAAAATTGGAGTCTTTGAGAATTTTAGCCTTTTTAGGTGCCACATAGCTACATGTAGATCTTTGGACTTTGGAGGCTTGTGGATCAGATCTTTTCCCTCTGATGTTATCCCCTGAGGTGTCCAAATAGATGACAAGTCTTGAAATTGTTTGATTTGGCTAATTCGAGCAAATGCACAAAATCTTCCTTGGGAAGAAACCAGTTTTTGATGCCATGTTCCAAGGGTTGTAACTCCCTACTCAAATTGAATTTGGAGATGATCTGGTACTAGTTGGAAAGCTCTCATGACATACTTTAACTTTGATGTCCAAGATTGGTCTTGGTTCAGCTTGGATCAAAGTGAAAAATGGCCTCAAAGTTTGAAAAAAGTGGAACAGATTCTGACTTTTTGAAAATTTCACCAAGTGTTTGAAAAAGTGGCCATTTCCCATTTTTATGATTTTGATCAATCCATAACTCAAAATCCATGAGGATTTGGAATTTCTTGTAGTTGACATATTTGAAGTATGTAAGATGAACTTTCATTTGAGCTTTGGATGGAAGAAAAAGGCCTTGTGGTTTAGGAGTTATGACCTTGCAAAGTTGGCACCAAAGCCATTTTGTCACATAACTTAGACAAATTTTGGTTTCTCATGGTTGCCCCTTTTGCAAGAAACCTCACTTTTCTTGACTTTTCTTGATGAATGATGATCAATATCATACATTAACATTGTTTTTGACTTAGGGGAACTATATTTGTGAAAAATTCCAAAAAGTCAAACTTGATTTTGTGCACAGTTGACATTTTATCAGATGAAATCCAAATTGTGCGATCCTGTGTGCAATCAAGTGCTTGACCTAATTCAAACCTAATGGATGAATTCCATAGGTGTTATAGGGTGTATTGAATCATGTCCCAAGGTTTGGGAGCATGTCTTGGTCAAAAGTCAAAGATACAGTTTACTTTTTCTTCAAAACCCTAATTGTGGTCCAGATGAAAATGAAGCTTGTGAATCAAACTTCTTGGATCAATCCATTGTTGTAAATGGACCAATGTGGTGTATTTGAGGCCCTCAAATCATGTCTTGAGGTCTTGGCTCATGTCTTGCCTCAAAAGTCAGCTTAGGGGTGAATTAGGTCAAGAAACCCTAATTCCTGATTTTAGATTAATGCTTCCCTTGAGGCTAAATTGACTTGATGATTAGGTCCATGAGGTACCTTTGAGAATATTGGTTCATGCTTTGAGGTATTGGCTCATGTCCAGATGAAATTTTTCATCTTGAGGCTGTCATACCCCAAATTTAGACCACTAAGATTCCCCATCATTGAGAAAATCATCATCACAATATGGATGAACCATCATACCTCATTAGTCTCCCCAAAGATGGGTGAGCATCCACTACAATCAAACTTAGGGTTTCAAGTCCTCTCAGAGCTCTTGGACAAAGGATCAATCAAGGAATGACATGATCCCTAACTTGTCTAACCTCTCAAACATCCACAAAGGATCAAGAGGACTCCCACTTCAAGGATTAAGCACAAGGCTGCTCCCTTTTAGGTGGATCAAGCCTCAAGATCGCCAGTGTCACCAAATTAGGGTTTGGTCGACCAGGGCCTCCAGATGGAAAATTTCCTCTGGGCATGATCCATTGCTTAAAAGCATAATTTTAATTACTCCATGGGACCTCATAAACCCCATCATCAAGTCAATTTAGCCTCAGGGGATGCATTCACTAAAAATCGGGAATTAGGGTTTCTTGACCTAATTCACCCCTATGTTGACTTTTGGGACAAATCATGAGCCAAGACCTCAAGACATGATTTGAGGGTCTCCAATACACCACATTTATCCATTGGTAATAATGGATTGATCCAAGAAGCTTGATTCACAAGTTTCAATTTCATCAGAACCTCAATTAGGGTTTCGCGGAAAAGTCAACTGTAGCTTTGAATTTTGACCAAGACATGCTCCCAAACCCTATGAAATGATTCAATACAACCTATAACACCTATGAAATCAATCCATAAAGTTTGATTTAGGTCAAGGACTTGATTTCATAAAGGATCGCACAGTTTGGAATTCATCTGACAAAAAGTCAACTGTGCACAAAAGTCAACTTTGACTTTTTGAGATTTTTCACAATTATGGTTCCTTAACCCTAAAATGATGTTAATGTGTGATTGGAATCATCATTCATCAAGAAAAATCAAGAAAAGTGGGATAACTTGTAAAAGGGGTAATCATAAAAACTTAGAAATTTTTCTAAGTTATGGAACAAAGTGGCTAGGGTACCAACTTTGGGGGATCATAACTCCTAAACCACAAGGTCATTTTTACCCATTCAAAGCTGGATTTGTAGCTCTCATTAACCTCTACAAAAGCTTCAACTACACCTCATTCCAATTCATCATGGATTTTGAGTTATGGAATGATCAAAATCACAAAAAGAGAAAATGTCACTTTTTTCCAACACTTAGTGAAATTTTCACTAAGTCAGAATCTGCCTTCACTTTTTTCCAAATGTAGGGGCATTTTTCACTTGGATCCAAAAATTATCAAAACCAAATATGATCAAACAGTTGTTGTATCATATGAGGGTTTTCCAAAATGGCCAAGAACTCCATCAAATTCCACTTGAGCCATTAGATATGACAATGGCAATATGCCTTGCTAAAAACTGCCAAGGCTAGGCAGAATTTTAAACTTTTGCTCGATTTGGAAAAATCAGATAATTCCAAGCCTTGTCATCACTTTGGACACATCTGAGGATCAAATCTAAAGGGAACAAACACTGATCCAAGCCTCCAAAGTCTTTGGAACAAGAAGTAGCATGCCAAACCTAGAAATCCCTAAAAGAGGGACAAGACTCCAATTTTGGATTGGAGCATTCAATGGATGCACTAAGGTGGCATAGACTGACACATTTGCAACAAAATTCAGTCAAGAATGATCCAATAACTAGGGAACCACAGCTCTGTGCTCTAACCTCTAGTCAATAGCTAGAGGAGACTTCGATTCTCATTGCTCAACATTGGCCAAACCTCTGCTGCAGTTGCCATTCACTATTGATCCCGAAACAAACTTGCTCTACTATAAATAGAGCTCATTTGTATTCAGTTTAAGTACACCAAAGCCATCAAACAGATGCTTTCCTCAAAATCACTTTCTTTAGGCAAAAATACCTTCTTTATCAAGGTAACTCTGAGTTTTTGAGTTAGAGAGCAATTCCACCACAGCTTATGATCCAAACACATCCAATATGTCATATCTAAGCTGTCCAAACTCTCACAAGTGACCTGTAACACCAAAATCACAAAGTCACCTCTCAAAACCTCAAAATAGGCCTTTTTGTGCATTTTCCAGCCATGTCTTGAATCAGTCACTTTCCAAACCAGATAAAACCTTAAACACACTCCAAATATCATCCTTGAACTGTCCCAAATGGTTCCCCCCATCTGGAACACCATTTGAGGGAGTTGCTATTTTGGCCACTTTTGCCCCTTTTGCAAGAAAGAGCTCAAACTCATCCCTGAGGTTTCCAGCTGATTCCAACCATCCTAAAAGCTTCTAAGAGATCATTTGAGGGTGTCCAAAGCATTAAATCATTTATGGAACAAGTGGCTTGGCAGATTGCACAAAAACTCCAAAAAGAGGTAAGCATTACAACTTGAACTCTTTGAAATATGCATTGCTTTGAGGTCCACTGATCATGCACATCTTGTACATGTTATATGTGTTGTGTTTGCACCAAATTTCCATGCAATTCATGCCTGTATCATGAGATAGCACAGAAAATGCAATTGGAGGCCTATTTCAAAACCACTATTGGGTTTTAAAATGGGGACATGATCTTGAAAAACTACCACCACCATTGGATTCCTTGTGAAATTCTAGGCAGGATAGACCTAAATTTTGTCTCAATCCATGGAGAAATGAGAAAGTTATGACCTTCACGTTTCTGAGCAAAAACTTGCCTTGGCCAGGCCTAGAAAACAAGGCAAGCCCTGTGTATTTGTTGGTTTGTTTTAATCAACGGATGTATCACCACCCCAGTGGTAAGGCGTGCGCCCTATAACCTTGAGGTCGTGGGTTCAAACACCACCCAGACCATTTTGTGTTTTCTCACATTTTTGCTATTTTTCCAATATTTTCATGTTTTATTAATTAATTGGAAAATTAATAACTCCTTCAATTTTAATTATTTTTTATTGGTTCTTTTTGTAAAAAATCAAAAAAATGTTGAAATATTTTATTCCACAAAAAAATCAGATTTATATTATTTATTTAATATAATTAGTATTTTTGTGAATAAATTCCTTTTTAATTATTTTTTAAACATTTAAAAGTGAATATTTACTTTGAAAATCAAAACCAAATGAGTTTTAATTCATCTTGTGATTAATCCCTCATTTTTCAAACCTTAAAAAAAATCACAAATGGTTTATTCAAACTTATTTGGCATTTTTATCATTTTTATTTGATTTTCTTTAAATATTTACTTTTAAAGAAAAGCAAAATTAGGGTTTCTTTGATTTTCACCCTCACAAAACATTTTCAACTTTTGGGCCTCTAATAGATTGTAAGACCCAACCCCCCTTTTAACAAAACCTTTTTAGGGCCTCAGATATTGTATAAGTCCCTCTGTGTTAAAAGAAAACCTTGGCGCGATCGTCAGTTGAAAAATCAAACCCTTGGGCCTACCCTTGTGTTATAAGCCCTATTCTTCTTCTTTAAACACCTTTGGGCCTCTAGTAGAGTGTAAGACCCAATCCGTTTTGAAACCAAAATGATTTGGGCCTCAGTGTATTGTATAAGTCCCGATACCATCAAAAAGTTCAGCGCGATCGTCGCCTTTTTTAGATACAACCATGGGCCTCTCCTTGAGCTGTAAGCCCCATCCATTTTACAAAAATAAACCTTTGGGCCTCTTGAGAGAGTGTAAGACCCATCCCTTTGTACAAAAAACCTTTTTTGGGCCTCAGTCACTTGTATAAGTCCCCCAGTACAAATTCAAAACAACATTACAAACACTGATAAAACCTTGGGCCTCTCTTTGAGCTGTAAGCCCCAACAATCTTTTCAAAAATACTTTCTCCTTTGATTTTGAATATAATATTGTTATCAAAGCTTTCTTTGTTGAACAACTAACCAAACAGCATGGAAGCTCTACCACCGAGTAAGTGTTTACCCGCTTTCTTTATCTGCTTTCATATATATAACTGTATTGTGGGGCTGCTCACTGTAAGTCTTCTTTCACAAACTTTTATATACCCGTCAAATATCCTCTGTGTAATACTAGTATAGCTATTTAGAGTATTCCCCGGCAACTACGTCTAGCACTAGGTAAAGCCCCGTTGATCGCTCTTAAATACAGTCAAAACTAGATCCCCATAGGATTACCAGACACAGTCTTCCCTCCTCTTGGGGTTAAACAATATGGAGATGTGAAAGGCAGATTCTTTTTGAACCCTTTCTCAGACTGTCACCCTTAGAAGTTGTCAAAGAGACTCTACTCCCCAGAGATGATCTTTTCTCCGTGAATGGCATCTCTTGAGTTTCTTCCAAATTCTCGGACTTTCCTAGCTTGATCTATTCTCTGTGAATGGCATGTCTTGAACTTCTCGGGGTTTGGGGACCCACCGGCTTCTTAAAAGCATCCTCGCCTCCTCTTGGGCGTTGTACAAGGACCCGTCGGCTTCTTAGAAGTTTTCACACCCTCCTCTTAGGCTTTGTATAATGATTCTTCCTCAGCAAAGATAGCCTCCTCTTGGGCTTCGTACAAATTGTCCCTTCGGCTTCTTAAAATTTTTCTAGCCTTCTCTTGGGCTTTGTACAAATTGTCCCGACGACCTCTTAAAGATATAGGAACAGAAACTAGTCATCTTAATAGAGCAGTCTTTCAAAAGAGTCTAGACCTTCATCCCTTAACGTTCCAGCCTTCACTCAGGCATCATACAACATGCCTTCGCTATCTGAGAATATATTTCTCAAAACACCCGTAGACTTGGACAATCTCAATACCCTTTGGATTTCCCGTTTCCTTAAAGAACAGGAAATAAACCCGATCCCCTGATCAGTGCCAAAGCACAACAATACCTTTAATCAGTCTTTTTATAAGAACTGATTTTCTCTTTTATCCAATATACTGGACCTGTCACTAAACTGAAACAGTTACAATAGCCTCCTCTTGGGCTTGGTACAATGATTCTCCCCAGCGGAGCTAACCTATTCACACTCTTTTGTTGAGTATAAAAGACTCTCTTGTTGAGTCAAACCTTTTTAGCCTCCATCTCGGGCTTCGTACGAGATACCAAAACACTCTCTTGTTGAGTATAAAAGACTCTCTTGTTTAGTCAAACCCTTTTAGCCTCCGTCTTGGGCTTCGTACAAGACACATACTAAAACACTCTCTTGTTGAGTATAAAAGACTCTCTTGTTGAGTCAAACCTTTTAGCCTCCATCTCGGGCTTCGTCCGAGATACTAAATCACTCTTTTGTTGAGTATAAAAGACTCTCTTGTTGAGTCAAACCTTTTAGCCTCCATCTCGGGCTTCGTACGAGATACAAAATCACTCTCTTGTTGAGTATAAAAGAGTCTCTTGTTGAGTCGATCTCCTTTCAGCCTCCATCTCAGACTTCGTACGAGATACAAAACCACTCTCTTGTTGAGTATAAAAGAGTCTCTTGTTGAGTCAATCACCTTTCAGCCTCCATCGCGGGCTTCGTACAAGATACAAAAACACTCTCTTGTTGAGTACAAAAAGACTCTCTTGTTGAGTCAATCCCTTTTCGCCTCTCTCTCGGGCTTCGTACGAGAGACAAAAACATCCTCTTGTTGAGTCAATAGCCTCCTCTTAGGATTTGTATAAAGAAAACCCCGGTTGAGTCAATCAACCTTTTAGCATCAAAGTTGTGCCTTGTTCATAGCATACAAACATCAACAACTCCCCTTTAGAGATGACAAATTCTCTCTAAAATCAAAACCCTTTAGCTTCATATCTTGGGCTTCGAACAAGATACAAATAGACCCTTCATCTTCACATCTTGGGCTTTGAACAAGATACAAACCACCTTTAGCTTCACGTCTTGGGCTTTGAACAAGACACCAAAACACCATTTTTCCTCCCATAGAATAGGAGGAACTATGATCGCTCTGATTTCCTTGTTTCATTAAACGGGAATACGTAGGCATAAGATTGAAAAAAATCTTAGCGAGCATACTAATCAAAAACCCAAAATCCAGTATCTCCACCAAATCAATCGAAAAGCACCAGTCCTAAAAACCCCATGAATAGTTCCATCATTTCATTCTTAACAAAATAAGCAGAGAGATGCCCACAATCTAAACCGCATCTGTAAACCAACAGTCATCTGTTTAAACTCAGTATGCAAGCAGGGTTAATTGGAGACATCTATTTCCCTTCCTTCATCAGCTTCAATAGGATAAAAAATGAATCGACCTGTAGTACCCCAGAGCGGCAGTTCTTAAGAACCACGTCCAAAATCGCTCGCTACAGAAAAACTAGCGCCCACCGTGGGGCCACGCAGGGCATTTTGTCCCTCTTATCTCTCTGGGTGAAACCTTAAGCCTGAAAACTGCCTGAAAATTGGCGACTCTACTGGGGACAATCTTGTCCTTATTAGATGTTCCCATCTCTTAGGCAGAGACCTTGAGTTCACATTTATGTCACATAAATGACAACTCTACGGGGTGTCATTGTCTGTATAGGATCATAAGGCTAGAGGTCTAGGATGATTAAGATAAATATATATACCGCTTTTCCTAATTGATATCTATGTTTATTTTTCTGCTAATGGGAAGTGTGATGCCGCCTGTGGAAAGATTGAGTATACACCTAAGATAGGTGATGGCAATGCGGATAATCTTACGGGGAGTGAATTCCAGTTAAGAGCCCCCGATCGACCATCAAACTCAGTGGAGACTCCTTTTGCAAATACATTGCCTATACGACTTCAATTGTTGAAAGTAGTGTGGTCGACTGGGTTATCTGAAAAGCTGAGGTTTTTAGTAGACTTAGCCATTTTGTAGTGCGGAAGCTATCGAAAATAGTTGTCACGCGATACTACCCTCATCTGAGATCACTCCAGGATACATCAGCTCGCTGGCGATCCGCTTGCTGTTGTTATCCCAGAGGGGTCAATGATTTTGCGGACAGGTACAAAAAATCACCAGTATAAACTTTGGGGGGAGGGGGTAGAGGCTTGACTTCATGACACCGACCCTTTGACCCCGTGTTTTTCTATGTTTTTGTGTGCTGCATTCATGCATTCATTTAAAAAACATTAAAACAAAGAAAATCTTCTCTTCTAGTCTCTCTTTTTCAAATTAAACTAAGACAATGATTGCAAATATCAGAGAGAAAGGAGATTTCGCTAATGGATTTCGGTAGAAGGAAAACTCATAAGTACACCTTCAAGGTTCCAAAGTTAGAGGATTTGAGAGGTTTGCCGAGAATGATCACCAACCACGAGGCTTTTAGAGCCAAGTATGGAGGACTGTTGTCCTTATTAAGGGTCCACGTAATTGAAGGAATCCTGTCCACGCTAATCCAGTTCTACGATCCAGTCTATCACTGTTTCACATTCCCGGATTATCAACTTGCACCAACACTTGAGGAGTACTCTCACCTGACTGATTTACATATCACTGATCAGGCTCCTTTTTCTGGACTGGAAGAAATTCCAAAGGATCAAACCATTGCAAGAGCAATCTATTTGGACGAGTCAGAAGTCAGAACTGACATGACCATTAAGGGTGGCATACAAGGTTTGCCAGCCCAGTTCTTGACAAAGAAAGCCCTGTACTTTGCCAGTATAGGGAACGTGGCCGCTTTCGAGAGCATCTTTGTTTTGCTCACCTACAGGTTATTTTTGTTTCCCAACATTGATAACTTCGTAGATATCAACGCCATTAAGATTTTCCTGACTGGAAACCCTGTACCGACCTTACTCCCAGATGTGTATCATTCGATACACTTAAGGAATTTATACAGCGGAGGAATGATCACGTGCTGTGTACCATTGCTTTACAAATGGTTCACTTCCCATTTGCCCAAGTCTGCTGCATTTTGAGATCAAAAGAATACTTTACGTTGGTCGCAGAGAGTCATGTCTCTTACTAACTCGGACATCGATCGGTACAATCGAATCTACGACGGGGTCAGAATCATTAACCATTGTGGAAATTTCCTAAATGTACCCCTTATAGGAACTAAGGGAGGAATCAACTATCATCCGGTGTTAGTTCATCGTCAATTTGGATACCCGATGAGGCATGTCCCGCGCAATGCTCATCTAGAAGGTCTTTTCTTCAAGGAAGGAGAAAATGACAGGGCACTAAAAACGGAAATAGTGCACGCTTGGAAACACGTTCATAGGAAAGGACGAGAGTCTCTAGGAAAACTAGACTGTGTCTCGATGGAGCCTTATCTCCATTGGGTACAAACTAGAGCTCTTAAGCTGAGGATGCCTTACCCTCGCCAGGAAGTTCATCCATTAAGGGACTTTGCCCTTTATTTCATGTCTGAGATGGAAAAACTTCAGGTTACTCTCAGCAAAGTTCAGCAGGAGAAGAGGTTTTAGAGGAACAAGTACCGTATTCTCAATGTGAAATGTATGAAAATACAGCAACTATTACGAGAAAAAGATGCCCTGATTGAGATTCTAGAGAAACATGCTGTAGAGAATCAGGATGACCAAAGGAATTTGCTCGCTCCTTTCACTTGGCAAAGGAATGACAACCCGACAACGGCCCAAGAGCCCCGGTCAAAGAAGAGGAAAGCACCAGAACCAGCACTTGAGCTCTCCTCAGAGAGGACTCAGGATCCATTAGTTTAGGTTTCCTTTTTCAACACTTTATAATCTACTGTATTTCCATTTCCGTAATCCTTTGAATTCAATAAAATGGGGTTTCCCCACTGTTTGATATTTGCAATCCAGTTGTCGAAGTTTCTTTTGATTAATTAACAAAAAAATTATTAATTAATATAATCATTGCATATCATTCATCATTCGCCCATAATGCATTCTTCTTCCCTACGAATCTCACGTTTGTGCCTCGATTCTAGAGTCAAACTGTCTCATTCGTACAATACTCGGGCCAATCAACAAAAGAAAATGGATGATCTCGAGGAAGAGAACAGAGAGTTGAGAGAAGAAATCGACACTCTGAAAGAAGATTTGAGGAAACTTCATAATGACATGCAATCTCTGGCAGTAGCCCAGATGCAACAACAAAAGGCTGTGATCTCAGAGATCACATCGACGCCCATAGTGGAAAAGTATGATCCTCGGTATAACATGCCAAAGGATCGTCCCTGGGGCATGCCACTCAACTATATCCCAGAAGGATATATTCCACCGATCATGGAAGATCCGGAAACTGCAGCAGGAGCCATTGGGCCTGAAGGTTACAAAATTCGGGAAAGCGAAGATGCAAGGGGCATGAAAACAACTCCTGAAGGTTACAAACTTAGGGAAGCACCAAGAGTCACAATCGTAATGACTGTACCACCACCCGTGGTACACACTGTCCTGGAAGGACAGATTCCCCAGATACCTTCTGGTGGAAATGAGAGTATAAACGATAAAATGAAGGAATTCCAGGAACAATTCTTGGAGATGCAGAAAGAACTGCAAGCCATTCGCGGTCAGGATCTATTCGGAAAAGACTCCGCAGACCTTTGTTTGGTCCCTAATGTGAAAGTTTCGCACAAGTTCAAGGTGCCCGAATTTGAAAAATACAAGGGTAACTCTTGCCCTCAAAGTCACTTGGTGATGTACGCTCGGCGGATGTCAACTCAGACAGAGAATCAACAGCTACCGATCCATTATTTCCAGGATAGTTTAATCGGTGCCGCACTCAAATGGTACATGGGTTTAAACCGCACTAAGATTGTCACTTTTAGAGATCTTGGCGCTGCCTTTGTTCAACAATATAAGTATAATCTGGACATGGCACCGGACAGAGATCAACTCAGAGCCATGTCGTAGAAGGGTAAGGAAACCTTTAAGGAATATGCTTAGAGATGGCGTGAAATTGCCGCCCAGATTTGTCCACCTCTTGGGGAAAAAGAGATCACAAAGATCTTCTTGAAAAACTTGAGCTAAATTTACTACGATAGAATGGTCGCCAGCGCGCCCAGTGACTTTACAGAGATGGTGGGCATGGGAGTTCGTCTTGAGGAAGCAGTCCGAGAAGGACGTTTAATTAAAGATGTTGGACCATCAAGCAGTACCAAAAGATACGGTAGTGCTTTCCCTAAGTAAAAAGAGCAAGATATTGGCGATATCTCTCTCGGAAAGCAAAGGCGACGTTACCAACCAGTAGCAGCTGTAACTCCTGCTATTAACCCTGCACCTGTTCCTACGTATCAACCTCAGGTTGCTTAGAGCCAACCGAATCAACAACAATATCAGCAAAGAACCCAACAACCACTTCAGCAGGCTCGTCCTCAGTACAGCAACAACTGTACAATGGGACCACCAGGGTTTGACCCTATGCCAATGTTGTACGTAGAACTGTTTCCGTTACTACGGGTCAAGGGGCATATCCAGACTAAGTCTCCTCTTACAGTACCGGAAAATCTGCCTTTCTGGTTCAAAGTGGATCAGACCTGTCCTTACCATTAAGGAGGACCAGGGCATAACATAGAGAACTGTCTCAGTTTCAAATCTGACGTACAAAAGCTTGTTAGGAGCGGGCTCTTATCTTTAAAAGATACGAATCCTAATGTTCTCACAAACCCGCTGCCTCAGCATGAGAAAGCTGCAGTCAATTTGATAGAGGGAGAGTCTAATGACACCTATCAAATTCATGATGTACTCTTGTTAAGGACCAACTTGGTCAAGATGCATTGTAGACAGAGTGGATATGGCCATGTACCACCTCATAATTATCACCAGTGTTATATCTTCTCTAAAAATAATCAGGGATGTTCTGTGGTGCAATCAGCTCTACAGGAACAATTGGATCTCGGATGGATCCAAGAGCATCGAGTTCGTGGAGTCAACATGACCTATACGAATTCCAACATCATTCAGAACCACGACATCCGTGCAATGAATGTCAACTTGGTAGCGATGCACTCAAGGCAAAGCCAATATCATAATCTTCCGCGGCACGATTACAGTTCCTGTCTGACTTGCTCGGTAAACAAACAGGGATGCTCTTTTGTACAAGAGGCCCTCCAGCATCAGATGGATCTTGGGTGGATCCAGGATTATCATGATAAAAATCCTTATAAGATCAACATGATTCAAATATTCGATATTCTTCTGATGAATACCAGCTTGGTGGAGTTACATGCCAGGCAGGTCCAACTCGGTTTTCTCACTTCGCATGATTATCTGAGCTGTAAAGGATGTTGTGAGAGTAACCAAGGGTGTGCTCTCATTCAAAGGACTTTACAACACTTGTTAAATCACTGCTGGCTTCCAATTTATATGGATGAAGACACGCAACAAATCAGTATGCATAATGGAAACCCTACTCGGCGTCAAAGTCAGGATGTCCGATCTATGGGAACAAACCTGGTAAGGTTGCACTGCATTCAAAGCGGACGTGGCCAGGTGCCACCACACAACTATGAACGTTGTAGAGGCTGCTCGGAGAATAACCAAGGATGCTACCTCGTGCGAGCAGCTCTCCATGGTCAGTTGGATCGCAAAGAGATTCACTCATACCTAGCTTCGGGGTACGTTGACTGGACGCCTGACTACTTCGCTGATCAAATCAGAGATGTTGTTGTAATCTCTGACCCTGAGAGAAACAAGGATGTTTGTGCCATCATTCCTCTACTGGACGAATCAAAAGTTCTTAGCAAGGAACTGATTGAAGTTAGTTACGACAGCCAAAAAAATCAGATGGCTCCTATAGTTATCTATTTGCTGGGACCGTTACCGTATGAATCAACTAAGGCGATCCCTTACAAATACGGTGCAACGATAGTTGAAAATGGAAAGGAAATTCCATTACCCTCCGTCGTGAATATTGCAGACATCAGTCAAGTAACACGGAGCGGTCGAATCTTCAACCGAGGAGTTGGAGAATCTAACAAAGAAAAAGAACTTCAGACAGAAGCTCCTGAACCACCAGTCGGTCAATCCAGTGATACCGACCTTTCGAAAAACAATGATGAGATGTTGAAGCTCATCCAAAGGAGTGAATACAACATTGTTGATCAACTGTTACAAACTCCTTCAAAGATCTCAGTGCTATCACTTTTACTCAGTTCCGAAGCCCACAAAGAGGCTCTACAGAAAGTCTTAGAGCAGGCCTTTGTGGAACAGGATGTGTCAATACGACAGTTCGATAGCATCATCTCTAGCATTACTTCCTGCAATAACTTAGGATTCAGTGATGAGGATTTGCCAGAGGGGGGCAGAAGCCACAACATGGCACTCAATATTACAGTTAACTGCCAGGACGATGCTTTAGCTAGCGTACTGGTAGATACAGGATTGGCCATCAACGTTATGCCGAAGTCATCTTTAATGCGACTATCATTCAAAGGGTCCCCGATGAGGGGCAGTGAGGTTATCGTCAAAGCCTTTGACGGGTCTCAGAAAGCAGTTATCGGCGAAGTCGACCTTCCCATAACTATTGGTCCTCACACTTTCCTAATCACTTTCCAGGTCATGGACGTCCGGGCAGCATATAGCTGTTTATTAGGAAGACTGTAAACACCCATATATAAAACTCATACATCAAAGCATAATTGTTATATATGAATCCAAGTGTTTGGTACTGAAACACTATAAGCTCCTAGGTAACACATTATATATATTACATGCCCCAAAATACAACAACTAAAAGTTCTAAAGGCATAATATACATAAGATGTTCAAACGATAAAAACTAAGAACTAGATCAACAATGATCTCAAAATAAACTCCGCTACGGAAGCTAGCCATCAACAAGCAAGGAAAAGATCACACGACCTTATCCTTACCCTTCTCGGAACCTGAAGTACCTGAAATAAATCAACAACGTGAGGTGAGATACATCAAATCTCAGTGAGTTCCCTATCTTATGGATTCTCTCGGATTAAAAAGGTTCTAACAATCCTAACTCAAGTCCAGGGAAAAGGAAAAAGGACTCTTGAGTTCACACTTTATAATTCTAATACTATATAGAAACATGACATGAGTTCATTAACTCACAACATCACTAATCGATAACCATACCAAGGCATCTCGTCTTCCCGTCTGCTTCTACGTCTAGAAGGCGACCCAAGTCATAGATCCTTGTAGTTACTTGGCATACGAATTGGGTTCGGGATCATCGGCTTGTTAACCGTGAACCGTCACTTCTCATGGCCTGTTAACCATCACAAGTCTCTACCCATAGCATAGGCCCCAATAGTACTACACGTAGGGAATCAAACCTACCAAGTAATCGTGTACCCATTTCAGAGGAGCTCGAGACCCATGAAACTACACTCAAAACATTCCGGTTACGATTACATGATCACATACAATAATACGATTATATTCGACAATTACAAGGCTATAATGCCTTAAGGCCTCTCTTGCCTTTTCCACAACCACAAAGGGTAACCACATGTTCCATACTAGTGTGTCTCTCTCAACTAGGCCAATACTCGGCAAGGGTGTATCTTCCAACAACACGAGCCCGAGCATCGCCATCTAGAGTTGTCTACAATTTCTAGTTCCTTTCTAGATTCTCCTATAGTTCAAGTTTGAGGTTTCCTCACTCTTCCTATCTCATTTCATATTAACATGCATATTCACTTACAATCATGCTAAATAATAGTAGGATAGGCAAGACATATCATAATTTCATAATAGAACAATATACAACGATTAAAACATAATTATATTGCTTTTTGAACTTTCTCGATTATTTAATCTGTCGGTAAATTCGACATATTTCATCTCCAGTCCATAGAATATTTCCTCAGCTTTACATCGATATAAAGAATGATCAAATCCGATAAACAAGTCGAAAGTTATGAATATTTCCCCAAAAGGAATAAAATCTCAACTCCCAGGTCGCGCTAAGCGCGCCCCTGTCCGCGCTGAGCGCGTTTTTCTCTGACTCGAGGGGTTGCAGAATTTCTTGACCGCGCTAAGCGGACTTCTGCGCGCTGAGCGCGCTCTGCGAAACTCAGAAAAATCACCTGCTATAACAGTTCAAAACCAGTTCCTCTACATCCTCAATACCAGTTCCAACAACCAATTAGAGGCATATTCAACATGTTTCTAACATAGTTTCATCATCAAACTTCATAAACCAAGTTTTGAACAAAATCACAAATTTCTACATCAACCTAAAATTTCCAACAAATCAAAACAAACTAAAAGTTCAAAACAATCATCAATATATGTTTCTACAAGTATATTGATCATTCATTTTGATTTATATCAAATTCCAACCGTTAAAACATCGATTTCTACATTCTAACCTAAAACTCATATTATCCAAAATCTCTAAACAATGGTACTTACTAGAACCCACCTTAGATAGAGGTTGAAAATGGGGAAGATGAGATGATTGGGTGAAGCTTGGATGAATGGATGGTGATTTGTTCTTGAAGTTCTTCAAATTTCTTCTCCTCCACTTTTCTCCTTCCTTTCCTTTTCTTTCTTCTTCTTTTCCTTCTTTTCTCTTTCTCTTGCTATGTTTTTCTTTTTGTTTGGAAAATGGGAGGAAAAGGAAATAAGTAGTAAACTAGTATTAGAAATAATACTACTAAATGTCCAAAAAGTCTCTTAAGTCCAAATTAATAAAATACCTCTGAGTCAGATAATATTAATTGGATTTATTCTAAGTTCCACAGTTACTCTAATTATTTTATCAAATAATTTCTCAGAGTACACTGGGCTCAGTCGATCACAATATAATATCATCCGGTAGTAAAAATACGGGGTATTACATCCCCCCCCCCCTTAAATAGAAATTCGCCCTCGAATTTAAAGATTACCTGAACAAATGAGGGCAAGCATCTCGCATTTCCGATTCGAGTTCCCAAGTTGCATCACCCGGATGCATTACATCCCACTGCACCTTAACGAGAGAAATGTCCTTGTTCCTTAATACTTTCGTTTCTCTTCCTACAATGCGGCTCGGTTGAGGTTTAAACGTTAAGTCTGCTTCTATTTCAATAGTATCTGGTAGGATTGGCTGAAGAGGATCCGGAACAAATCTGCGAAGTTGAGATACATGAAAAACATCATGCATTTCTGACAGAGAAGGAGGTAAGGCCAACCTGTACGCTACTTCGCCAATCCTTTCTAAAACTTGATACGGTCCCACGTATCTCGGACTTAACTTCCGTGACTTAAAAGGTCCTTTCAGTCTTAATCTCGGAGTAACTTTCAAAAACACATGGTCACCTTCTTCAAATTCTAAAGGCCTCCTCCGGTTATCCGCATAACTCTTCTGTCGATCTTGTGCTTGTTTAATTTTCTTGCGGATCATTCGAATCTTTTCCGTAGTTTCTTGGATAATTTCGGGTCCTAAGATTCTATCTTCCCCAACTTCCGCCCAACACAAAGGTGTTCTACATTTTCTCCCATACAAAGCTTCATAAGGAGCCATTCAGATGCTCGCATGGTAACTATTATTATAAGAAAACTCAATCAATGGTAGTAGTTCTTTCCAATTACCTTTACTTTCCAGTACATAAGCTCTCAACATGTCCTCCATTGTTTGTATCGTTCGTTCAGTTTGACCATCCGTCTGAGGATGATTAGACGTGCTCAAACGCAACTCTGTCCCCATAGCTTGTTGAAAAACTTTCCAAAATCTTGAAGTAAACTTTGGATCTCTATCTGACACAATATTAGAGGGAATACCATGCAATCTTACAATATCCGCAATAAACAACCTCGCAAGATGACTTGCCTTGAAGGTAGTCTTCACGGCCAAGAAATGCGCCGACTATGTCAACCGATCTACTATTACCCAAATCGAATCGTAACCACCTTGCGTACGGGGTAAACCTACTGCAAAATCCATAGAAATACTATCCCATTTCCAAATTGGGATTTCTAATGGTTGCAATAATCCACCCGGTCTTTGATGTTCAATCTTAACTTGTTGGCATACCGCACATTCCGACACGAAGACCGCAACATCTCTTTTCATACCGGACCACCAATAGTCCTTCTTTAAATCTTGATACATCTTTGAAGACCCGGATGTATAGTGAAGGCACCCTTATGCGCTTCCTCTAAAATCCTTCTTTTCAAAGTCGCGTCGTTTGGAACGTAAATTCTTTGGTTAAACATAATCATTCCACCGCTAGCGTGCACAAAACCCGGTTGACTTAGCATCTCTTGCAACTTCTCATCCAATAACTGTCCTTGTTGAATTTCAACTCTTAAAGTAGAACTGACGTTCAAATTCCCCATAATCACTCCATTAGGAGTCCACACAAATTGAAGATTTAAATCTCTAAACTTTTCCAACAACGAATATTCTAACATCATCAATTCGGCCTTTCTAAAAAATTTCCTACTCAAGGCATCGGCCACTTTGTTCACTTTACCCGGATGGTATTTTAGCTCTAGATCATAATCCTTTAAATATTCCATCCACCTCCTTTGACACATATTCAACTCTTTTTGGTCAAAGAGGTACTTTAAACACTTGTGGTCACTAAACATTTCAAAATGTACTCCATACAAATAGTGACGCCACACTTTCCAAGTAAACACCACCGCCGCTAATTCCAAATCGTGGGTTGGATAATTCTTCTCGTGAATTTTCAATTGTCGAGAAGCATAAGCCACCACGTGACTTTCTTGCATTAAAACGCCTCATAATCCCATCTTAGATGCATCACAAAATACCTCATATGACTTTCTCAGATCGGGAATAATCAGAACGGGAGCTGTAGTCAATCTTTCCTTCAAAATCATAAAACTTTGTTCACACGCCGAATCCCACTCAAAGGGGCAATCCTTCTGAGTAAGCTTAGTCATTGGCAACGCTAATTGCGAAAAGTCTTTGATAAACCGTCTGTAGTAACCTGCTAGACCCAAGAAACTTTTAATCTCGGAAACATTCTTCGGTCGTTCCCAATTAATTACCGCCTCAACTTTTGATGGGTCTACTGCCACACCTCCCTGAGATATGACGTGTCCAAGAAAACTAACCTCCGACATCCAAAATTCACACTTGCTTAACTTGGCAAAGAGTTGCTTCTCTTGTAAGATCGATAAAACAATTATCAAATGTCCTTCGTACTCTTGTGAAGTACGAGAATAAATAAGAATGTCATCAATGAAGATCACAACGAATTGGTCCAAGTAGGCCTGAAATATTCGATTCATGTACTCCATAAAAACAGCTGGAGCATTGGTCACACCGAAAAGCATCACTAAGAATTTGTAATGACCATAACGGGTCCTAAATGCAGTCTTAGGTACATCGAAACTCTTCACTCTGATTTGGTGATAACCCGACCTCAAATCAATCTTCGAGAACACACAGGCTCCTTTCAATTGATCTAACAGGTCGTCTATCCTGGGCAAGGGATACTTGTTCTTAATGGTGACTTTATTCAGCTGACGATAATCAATACACAACCGCATCCCACCGTCCTTCTTCTTTACTAACAAAACTGGGGCTCCCCATGGTGAGACACTAGGTCTAACAAAATGCTTAGCCATAAGCTCTTCCAATTGTTCCTTTAGTTCCTTTAACTCCAATGGTGCCATCCGATACGGAGAAACGGATATAGGAGCCGTTCCCGGTACCAGGTCAATAGAAAATTCCACTTCCTTCTCCGGAGGAAGAGAAGTGACATCCTCAGGGAAAACTTCAGAAAACTCACAGACTACCAGAATATTAAGGACTTGAAGGTCGCTACTCCCTTCCTTAGTGAGAACCAAAAGAACAGATTTCTCTTCTTCGAACAAGAAATTTGTCATTCCAACCGTACCTTCTAGAATAGTTGTTAAGACATCTTTCGGGGTAGCATCAATAGATGGAATGATGATGATCTTTTCCTCGCACCCAATAAACACCGAATTAGCAGAAAACCAATCCATTCCCAAAACGACATCAACTTACTTAAGCGGTAGACAAATAAGATCAATCTGAAAAACTCTACCGTCCACAGACACAACACAGTTTTAACACATCAACGGTGTCTCAACTATTTCATCCATGGCGGTAGTGACCACCATAGGAGGAGACAAAGGAACGGACCGCAACCTAAGTCGCTTCATACATTGTGTCGATACAAAAGAGTGTGTAGCTCCGCAATCAAATAGAACAAAACAAGGAAATCCGTTAACGAAGCACGTACCAGCAATTAAGGAATTGTCACTCTTCTTCTTCCTTGCATCTAAGGTATAAACCCTTCCTTGCGTTTGAGTCCTATTCTGAGGATAATCTCTTTTCAGATGACCCACCTTCTGACATTGGAAGCACTTTACCCCTTCAAGACTACACCTTCCAGAATGATTCCTGCCACAAGTGCGACACATAGGAGGTGTAGTCGCCCTTGAATCTTGAACTTGTTTCCCTTTGAAGGATTGTTGCCTAGGCCTAAATTGTTGGTTGGATCTTCCGCGATCCCCTTGATTTACTCTATATGCTCGGCCACATAGCATTGCCTTAAAACTTTAGCATATGTAGTGAACTCTCTCTGAGATACACTATGGGATATTTCAGCTTTTAGTCCAAACAGAAACTGGTCTATTTTCTACCTTTCGTCAGGAGCATACATAGCCTGCCTAGAATAAGCAGGCATGTTCTCAAACTTCTCGGCATAACTGGCCACAGTCATACTACCTTGTCTTAATTGTTGAAATTAAAATTCTTTCTGAGTCCTCAATGAGCTCGGAAAATACTTCTCCATGAAAATAAATTTGAATTGTTCCCAAACTTTAGGCACTTCCTGAATAGCCATCAAAGCCGAAGCGCTCTCCCACCACCTCATAGCGGGACCCTTCAGTGAATGAGAAGCGAACAACACCTTGTTTTCTTCGCTGCATTGGACTATCAAGAAAATCCTCTCCATGCCAGAAATCCATTCGTGAGCCTTCACGGGATCTAATCCACCATGAATTTCTGGGGATTCATGCGGATAAAATCCCAGAATTTCCCACCTTCAGCTTCTGGAGCAACCACCGTAGGATGTAAACCTCCATTCATTTGTTGCACCATTTGCTGCATGAATAGATTCTGTTGCTGCTGCATCTGTTGCATAAACTGATACAGAGGAGCATTACCATCGCCGCCCGGCGGATTCGTCCCTTCAGGAGTGATGCGGGGTCTACCACAAGTGTTTCTACGTCCATCAGCCATGTTCCTAAAGGTCATACAAATAGGATTAAGTTGATCAGGCTCAATGCCATAAATATAACACTTAAGACCAATGACGACACAACGTATATGAAACGGAAAGAAATACTTATACTATTTCATGGCTAGGTCGAGGATACGACCTGCTCTGATACCAACTATAAACACCCATATATAAAACTCATACATCAAAGCATAAATGTTATATATGAATCCAAGTGTTTGGTACTGAAACACTATAAGCTCCTAGTTAACACATTATATATATTACACGCCCCAAAATACAACAACTAAAAGTTCTAAAGGCATAATATACATAAGATGTTCAAACGATAAAAACTAAGAACTAGATCAACAATGATCTCAAAATAAACTCTGCTACGGAAGCTAGCCATCAACAAGCAAGGAAAAGATCACACGACCTTATCCTTACCCTTCTCGGAACCTGAAGCACCTGAAATACATCAACAACTTGGGGTGAGATACATCAAATCTCAGTGAGTTCCCTATCTTATGGATTCTCTCGGATTAAAAAGGTTCTAACAATCCTAACTCAAGTCCAGGGAAAAGGAAAAAGGACTCTTGAGTTCACACTTTATAATTCTCACACTATATGGAAACATGACATGAGTTCATTAACTCACAACATCACTAATCGATAACCATACTAAGGCATCTCGTCTTCCCGTCCACTTCTACGTCTAGAAGGCGACCCGAGTCATAGATCCTTGTAGTTACTTGGCATACGGATTGGGATTAGGATCATCGGCCTGTTAACTGTGAACCGTCACTTCTCATGGCTTGTTAACCATCACAAGTCTCTACCCATAGCATAGGCCCCAATCGTACTACACGTAGGGAATCAAACCTACCAAGTAATCGTGTACCCGTTTCAGAGGAGCTCGAGACCCATGAAACTACACTCAAAACATTCCGGTTACGATTACATGATCACATACAACAATACGATTGTATTCGACAATCACAAGGCTATAATGCCTTAAGGCCTCTCTTGCCTTTTCCACAACCACAAAGGTTAACCACATGTTCCATACTAGTGTGTCTCTCTCAACTAGGCCAATACTCGGCAAGGGTGTATCTTCCAACAACACGAGCCCGAGCATCGCCATCTAGAGTTGTCTACAATTTCTAGTTCCTTACTAGATTCTCCTATAGTTCAAGTTTGAGGTTTCCTCACTCTTCCTATCTCATTTCATATTAACATGCATATTCACTTACAATCATGCTAAACAATAGTAGGATAGGCAAGACATATCATAATTTCATAATAGAACAATATACAATAATTAAAACATTATTATATTGCTTTTTGAACTTTCTCGATTATTTAATTGGTCGGTAAATTCGATATATTTCATCTCCAGTCCATAGAATATTTCCTCGGCTTTACATCGATATAAAGAATGATCAAATCCGATAAATGAGTCGAAAGTTATGAATTTTTCCCCAAAAGGAATAAAATCTCAACTCCCAGGTCGCGCTAAGCGCGCCCCTGTCCGCGCTGAGCGCGTTTTTCTCTGACTCGAGGGGTTGCAGAATTTCTTGACCGCACTAAGCGGGCTTCTGTGTGCTGAGCGCGCTCTGCGAAACTCAGAAAAATCACCTGCTATAACAGTTCAAAACCAGTTCCTCTACATCCTCAATACCAGTTCCAACAACCAATTAGAGGCATATTCAACATGTTTCTAACATAGTTTCATCATCAAACTTCATAAACCAAGTTTTGAACAAAATCACAAATTCTACATCAACCTAAAATTTCCAACAAATCAAAATAAACTAAAACTTCAAAACAATCATCAATATATGTTTCTACAAGTATATTGATCATTCATTTCGATTTATATCAAATTCCAACCGTTAAAACATCGATTTCCACATTCTAACCTAAAACTCATATTATCCAAAATCTCTAAACAATGGTACTAACTAGAACCCACCTTGGATAGAGGTTGAAAATTAGGAAGATGAGATGATTGGGTGAAGCTTAGATGAATGGATGGTGATTTGTTCTTGAAGTTCTTCAAATTTCTTCTCCTCCACTTTTATCCTTCCTTTCCTTTTCTTTCTTCTTCTTTTCCTTCTTTTCTCTTTCTCTTGCTATCTTTTTCTTTTTGTTTGGAAAATGGGAGGAAAAGGAAATAAGTAGTAAACTAGTATTAGAGATAATATTACTAAATGTCCAAAAAGTCTCTTAAGTCCAAATTAATAAAATACCTTTGAGTCAGATAATATTAATTGGATTTATTCTAAGTTCCACAGTTACTCTAATTATTTTGTCAAATAATTTCTCAGAGTACACTGGGCTCAGTCGATCACAATATAATATCATCCGGTAGTAAAAATACGGGGTATTACAAAGACCTTGGATACACCAGGCTGGGGCAGTCACTTCGACACTGCACCAAAAACTGAAGTTCGTCATGAACGATAAACTCGTCACGGTCTGTGGAGAGCAAGCCTTGCTCGTGAGCAACTTGTCATCATTTACTTATGTAGAACCCGAGGAGGTTGTTGGAACCCAGTTCCAAGCACTGTCGGTGAGCAATGAAAATCAATCAGAGAAAGGAACCTCGATTTCCTCATACAGAGATGCTCTCCAAGTGATCAAAAGTAACGATACAAAAGGATGGGGACAACTTGTCATTCCTACTGATAACAAAACAAAGAAGGGTCTTGGATTTTCTGCAACCTATACCCAGACAGCTGCTAACGATGAAAGTCTTCATCCCATTCAGAACTTCTTCCACAGTGGAGGTTTCCTTCACCCAGTGCTTCAAACAGTCCATACTATCAACGAGGAGGATTCCTCCGATATGGATGAGGAATAGAAGTCCTATCTTAACGAGGACGGGTACATGTCTCAGGAAGAGGTGCCTACGCCATTCTGCTATCCCGTACAAAGTTCGAGATTTATACCCAGGTCAGATGTCGAAATGATATATGGAGATTGTGATCCGGAAGGATGCCGTGCTCCACCAAACTCATTAGAGGAGGACACTCCGATGAAATACAACTTTGACCATGACTATTATGGCCCAATGGATGGCATGCATATTTGGCAGCCATATCCAGGAAACTTGGGGCAAGAAAATCAGTCGAACAATGAGAATCAGATGAGCATCATTGAACAGAATACCTGCGTCCCCACCATGTCATGGGATCAACACCCAGGTCATTCAGAAAATATCCCGTACGACGATGAATTGGCAAAGCTTCCCGGACTAGAGTTCATCAACTATGCTTTTCCTGAGGTCAACGTCATCGAGAAAGATGACTCCTCCAGTTCCAAAGAAGTGTGGGATACCTTGAGACAACCGAGTGGTAAATACGACTATATGGTCAAGTACACTACTCCTGAAAGCTCTCGTGTCAGGCTCGAAGACATCCAGCCAACTGGATGGGGAGATATACCTGAGAGCACAAATACTATGCAAAATACAACAGAGGAATCCTCCTACGACAACTCTGCCTGGGAGACAGATTCCAATGATCCTGCTCCACCAAAAATCAGTGTTATTTCTGAAGACAAATCAAGGAAGGTACCAGACTTTGTGATTCACCAAGGAGTTTGCCGCCAATGCGTTGCTGTCGATGTTTTGAAGATTGTTCATAAGTCAAAGTAATTGCCATCTTTAACCTTTCACCCTACCCAGGTGAAACGGATGTTTTGATAGGGCTCACTTTCTGTAAATTTCCCTCTTCTCTTTGCCCAAAGCGACAGAGTTTTGTTTTATAGAGCTGTATTTTCAAGAATCGACTTGTTCATAAATAAAATAACGTCGTTCTGTAATTTCCGCATTAATTGCTGTTTTCTCTTTTTGCTTTTCTCAGAAAATGGTAATCCTAAAAAACAACTCAATAATAAAAACAAGAAGTTTTCCAAAATACACTGCACACCACTCTTGCATTCTCTCTATCTCTTCTAAAACACGAATCATACCGTCATGCAGATTGCTTGTTTTAAACCCCGTTGAAACATACGATCCGATGCCTTCTCCCGACTTTAGGTTACCGGTATTTGGGGCTGAAGAAGAAGTTGACGACGAAATTCCAGAAGAGATCTCCCGATTACTCTGACAAGAGGAAAGGTCCATTGAACCTCACAAAGATCCGTTGGAAATGATCAACGTGGGTTCAGAAAAAGAGAGAAAAGAAATCAGGATTGGGGCACTGCTTAGTCCAACTGCCAAAGAGAGTTTAACAAAGCTTCTCAGAGAATTTCCCAATGTGTTCGCTTGGTCCTATCAGGACATGCCAGGGTTGGATACCAGCATCGTGGAACATTATTTACCGTTGAAGTCGGAATGTCCGCCAGTGAAACAAAGGTTGAAACAGACTCATCCAGACATGGCCATCAAAATCAAAGAGGAGGTATAGAAACAGATTGACGCGGGTTTCCTCGCCACATCTGAATATCCTCAATGGTTAGCCAACATCGTACCAGTTCCAAAAAAGGACGGAAAGGTCAGAATGTGTGTCGACTACAGGGATCTGAACAAGGCTAGTCCAAAGGACGACTTTCCTTTACCACACATTGACATGCTGGTAGACAGTACAACAAAGTTCCAAGTTTTCTCCTTCATGGATGGATTCTCGGGCTATAATCAGATCAAAATGGCGCCGAAAGACATGGAGAAAACTTCGTTCATTACCCCATGGGGCACCTTTTGTTACAAGGTAATGCCATTCGGTTTGAAGAATGTCGGGGCAACCTATCAAAGGGCCATGACTACTCTGTTTCATGACATGATACACAAGGAGATCGAGGTATATGTCGATGATATGATTGCCAAATCTAAAACATAAGAGGAGCATGTGACCCACCTATCAAAACTATTCGAGCGGTTGAGAAAGTACAAACTCCGCTTGAATCCAAACAAGTGCACCTTCGGTGTCCGTTCAGGGAAACTACTAGGGTTCATCATCAGCCAGAAAGGAATTGAGGTTGATCCTCACAAAGTCAAGGCCATTCAAGAAATGCCTTCCCCAAAAACTGAAAAACAAGTCAGAGGATTCCTGGGACGTTTGAACTACATCTCCAGATTCATATTCCTCATGACCGCCACATGTGCGCCGATTTTCAGATTACTTAAAAAGAACCAGGACTGTGTTTGGACAGAAGACTGTCAAACCGCCTTCGACATTATTAAGGAATACGTGTTGAACCCACCGATTCTATCACCTCCAGTGGAAGGAAGACCGCTGATCATCTATCTCACAGTCCTAGAGGACTCAATGGGATGTGCACTTGGCTAACAAGACAAAACCAAAAGGAAGGAGTCTGCCATCTACTATTTGAGCAAGAAATTCACCGACTGTGAGACTCGGTACACGATGCTTGAGAAAACTTGCTGCGCTTTGGCTTGGGCAGTCAAACGTCTTCGTCAGTACATGATTCGTCACACTACTTGGTTGGTCTCTGAAATGGATCCAATCAAGTATGTATTTGAAAAGCCTGCTCTCACAGGAAATATTTCCCGTTGGCAGATGTTGCTATCAGAATATGACATAGAGTACCATGCTCAAAAAGCCGTTAAGGGGAGTATTTTAGCTGATCATTTGGCTCATCAATCGATTGACGATCAAGAATCAATCGGGTTTGACTTCCCAGACGAAGATGTCGTGTATTTGAAAATGAAAGATTGCGATGAACCGCTACCCAGTGAAGGGCCAGAACCAGGTTCCTAATGGGGGCTAATCTTTGACAGAGCCGTCAATCAGTATGGAAACGAAATTGGGGCAATCATTGTTACCCCTCAGGGTACCCACATTCCTTTCACTGCCAGACTTACGTTCAAGTCTACAAACAACGAGGCCGAATACGAAGCTTGTATCATGGGTCTCGAGGAAGCAATCGACTTAAGGATCAAAAACTTGAATGTATATGGCGACTCAGCCCTGGTTATCAATCAGATCAAAGGAGATTGGAACACGTACCAATCAGGACTGATTCCTTACAAAGACTATGCGAGAAGGTTGTTACCCTTCTTCAACAGAATCGAGTTTCATCATATCCCTCGTGAGGAGAATCACATGGCTGATGCCTTAGCCACTCTCTCTTCCATGATTAGTATAGGTCAATGGAATGACCTACCTAAGATCGACGTAATGTGCCTTGAACGGCCCGCTTACATCTTCGCGATCAAAGCAGTCATAGATGACAAGCCTTGGTATCACGATATCAAATGCTTCTTTCAGAAATAGGAGTACCCACTTGGGGCGTCCAGAAAGGACAGAAAAACCCTCAGAAGACTGGCTGGTAGCTTCTTCCTGAGCGGTGATACACTCTATAAGAGGAACTTTGACATGGTCTTGCTCCGATGCATAGACAGACCAGAGGCAGACATGCTGATAAAAGAAATTCATGAAGGATCCTTTGGCACTCATGCCAACGGACACACAATGGCGAGAAAAATCCTCAGAGCAGGATACTACTGGTTGACCATGGAATCTGACTGCTACAAGTACATGAGGAAGTGACACAAGTGTCAGATATACTCCAACAAAATCCATGTACCACCATCGCGTCTCAAAGTTCTCTCTTCCCCTTGGCCTTTTTCCATATGGGGAATCGACATGATTGGCATGATTGAATCTAAGGCTTCAAATAGACATCAGTTCATTCTGGTAGCCATTGACTATTTCACCAAGTGGGTCGAAGCAGCGTCGTACGCTAAGGTAACCCGACAAGTGGTGGTCCGATTTATCAAAAACAATATCATCTGCCGTTATGGTGTTCCAAGCCAGATCATTACCGATAATGGGTCTAACTTGAACAATAAGATGATGAAGGAGTTGTGTGTTGAATTCAAAATCGAACACCATAACTCATCTCCCTACCGACCCAAGATGAACGGCGCGGTAGAAGCAGCTAATAAGAACATCAAGAGGATCGTTCAAAAGATGGTTGTAACCTACAAAGATTGGCACGAGATGCTACCCTTTGCTTTTCACGGTTATCGCACATCTGTCCGCACTTCAACAGGGGCAACCCCTTTCTCTCTAGTATATGGCATGGAAGCAGTGCTCCCCATCGAAGTAGAGATCCCATCAATGCGAGTATTGATGGAAGTTAAGCTAACAGAGGCTGAATGGTGTCAAAGTCGACACGACGAACTGAATCTGATTGAAGAAAAGAGAATAATGGCTTTATGCCATGGTCAGTTGTATCAACAGAGAATGAAGAGGGCGTTCGACAAAAAGGTTCGACCTCGCGTCTTCAGGAAAGGAGACCTTGTGCTAAAAAAGATACAATCATTTCTCACTGATTCTCGGGGCAAATAGACACCGAATTATGACGTCCCCTATGTGGTCAAGAAAGCTTTCTCAGGTGGTGCCTTGAGACTTGCAACCATGGATGTAGAGGAATTTATCTACCCCACGAATGTTGACATAGTCAAGAAATACTTCGCCTAAAAAAACAAAAAAGGTCTCGGTGGATTGAAAACCTGAAAGGGAGGTCCAGGCAAAAATTAGAGACAGGATCAAAAATCATCCCGATGGATTGGAAATCTCAAAGTACAATCCAGGCAAAAATTAGGGATTAATGGCAAGTAACTACATCTGATCAGTTCAACTCCTCAGCAATAATGCCATCCATCGAAAGAAAACTCCAGTCAAGGTCATCTTCGATAGAAGCTCAGGATGTCCCAAATTCTAAGTTGGTAGAAGGATAGTGGTCGTTATGTTTCTACGTAGCCCTTTTCCCTGTAAATTACCATTTTCTAACTTTGTAGATACTCTTTGGAATCACGCGTTTGGCTGATTTCTATCCTATCAATAAAATTTGAGCCCTAGTGCTTTTGTTTGCAATTCTTATTTGTTTTAGCTTTATAGAACGATGTATTAATATGATCAACGATTCTTGAAATAAAACAAAAATGAATTTACTTGTCAAACTTTTTCTGCTTTAAAATAATGATGGAAATTTCTTTTAACTGTTGAACATCGAAAGAACATCGATCGCTTCTCCAGAAATAAGCGAGCTTCAAAGTGCAGAATCAAAGTACTCATTCTAAGCCAGTACGCCTAAATGAAGGATCAGTTGTATCAGATGCGGCTTTCCCATCTGATGCCCTCGGCAGGGTTCTTACATCCTAAGTCCGACCAATGATGTTCCCCGCAGGGACTATTTCTCCTAAGCAAGGCAGAATTGCTATCTTGAACTAGCGGTACTTCTTCGTCCCCAGCAGTGGCCGAGTATCCAGTTGTGCTCACCCGTCAGTTTGTATGTCACGTCAGTTGTGTCAGCATAAACATACATACATCATGCATTATTGATTTACATTCATATTCATATTGCATCACTATCACTCTAGTCGGTCTTATCCCCTAGTGATAGAAGTCTTCTCAATCGAGTTGTTAGTTCTTTCCTCGTCAGGAAATGTTGCGTCTGAATAATCTCTCTCCTCCAGTTTATTTCTGGATTGGAGTGAACCCTTTACCACTTTGATAACTTGAACCTCTAAGAAGCCAGAGAGCTTTCGACAAACGTCACTCTTCGCCAGTGAAGATGATATCTCCGCTTTCCCAGATTAAGGAAAATCTCCCGAGAAAGCCTCGTAATCAGAGATTCGACAATACATTCGTTTCTCTCCAGGAAAAAACCGCTGACGAAAAGGTCATCAGCACCTCAAAATTGGATCACATCATATGGTATTTCTCCGGGAAGATCCCGAGAAAAGTATGGTGTAATACCCCAAGCAGAAGCAGTCTCTCAAGTGACTCGTTTTCCCCAGATAGAGTCAACAAATGGCGTCTCCAACAGAGAAGTTTGTACACCTCTAAAACTCACACGACTGGGTTCCCCAACAAGTCTGACATCACCACTTTTTCCATCAAATGGCATCTCCCCAAGAAAATTCGGCGAGAAGTTTGAGGAAAATCGCTACACATAGCGTCCCTTGTCAAGAAAGTTTATTGACAAAAGAAACTTAGACCAGTTCCTTGGTAGGAAACCAGGATCGAGGAGAAGTTCATAAACTAAGACCAGTTCCTTGGTAGGAAACCAGGATCGAGGGGAAGTTTATATCAGAAAACTGAGACCAGTTCCTTGGCTGAAGACCAGGATCGAGTGGAAGTTTTTACCTTTTCTAAGCATCATTGCTTAGCAAAAGAAGAAGGATGTGTGAACTACCATTCCTAACCTCCATCAAAATTTTGGGTATTCTGATATTTAATCCTCTTGCACCCCGAATGCCCGAATCCCTTTGCCATTCACACCTTCGGGTCCAAGATGATTAAATAGGGGCATCTGTTATACCCCAAATTTTGACCACTAAGATTCCCCATCATTGAGAAAATCATCATCACAATATGGATGAACCATCATACCTCATTAGTCTCCCCAAAGATGGGTGAGCATCCACTACAATCAAACTTAGGGTTTCAAGCCCTCTCAGAGCTCTTGGACAAAGGATCAATCAAGGAATGACATGATACCCAACTTGTCTAACCTCTCAGACATTCACAAAGGATCAAGAGGACTCCCACTTCAAGGATTAAGCACGAGGCTGCTCCCTTTTAGGTGGATCAAGCCTCAAGATCGCCAGTGCCACCAAATTAGGGTTTGGTCGACCAGGGCCTCCAGATGGAAATTTTCCTCTGGGCATGAGCCATTTCTTCAAAGAATAATTTGAATTACTCCATGGGACCTCATAAACCCCATCATCAAGTCAATTTAGCCTCAGGGGATGCATTCACTAAAAATCGGGAATTAGGGTTTCTTGACCTAATTCACCCCTATGTTGACTTTTGGGATAAATCATGAGCCAAGACCTCAAGACATGATTTGAGGGTCTCCAATACACCACATTGATCCATTTGCAACAATGGATTGATCCAAGAAGCTTGATTCACAAGTTTCAATTTCATCAGAACCTCAATTAGGGTTTCACGGGAAAAGTCAACTGTAGCTTTGACTTTTGACCAAGACATGCTCCCAAACCCTAGGACATGATTCAATACACCCTATAACACCTATGAAATCAATCCATCAAGTTTGATTTAGGTCAAGGACTTGATTTCATAAAGGATCGCACAGTTTGGAATTCATTTGACTTTTTGAGATTTTTTACAATTATGGTTCCTTAACCCTAAAATGATGTTAATGTGTGATTGGAATCATCATTCATCAAGAAAAATCAAGAAAAGTGGGATAACTTGTAAAAGGGGTAACCATAAAAACTTAGAAAATTTTCTAAGTTATGGAACAAAGTGGCTAGGGTACCAACTTTGGAGGATCATAACTCCTAAACCACAAGACCATTTTTCCCCATTCAAAGATGGATTTGTAGCTCTCATTACCCTCTACAAAATCTTCAACTACACCTCATTCCAATTCATCATGGATTTTGAGTTATGGAATGATCAAAATCACAAAAAGTGAAAATGTCACTTTTTTCCAACACTTAGTGAAATTTTCACTAAGTCAGAACCTGCCTTCACTTTTTTCCAAATGTAGGGGCATTTTTCACTTGGATCCAAAAAGTAACAAAACCAAATATGATGAAAAAGTTGTTGTATCATATAAGGGCTTTCCAAAATGGCCAAGAACTCCATCAAATTCCACTTGAGCCTTGAGATATGACAATGGCAATATGCCTTACTGAAAACTGCCAAGGCTAGGCAGAATTTTGCACTTTTGCTCGATTTGGCAAAATCAGATGATTCCAAGCCTTGTCATTACTTTGGACACATCTGAGGATCAAATCTAAAGGGAACAAACACTGATCCAAGCCTCCAAAGTCTTTGGAACAAGAAGTAGCATGCCAAACCTAGAAATCCCTAAAAGAGGGACAAGACTCTAATTTTGGATTAGAGCATTCATTGGATGCACTAAGGTGGCATGGGCAGACACATTTGCAACTGAATTCAGTCAAGAATGATCCAACAACTAGGGAACCACAACTCTGTGCTCTAACCTCTAGTCAATGGCTAGAGGAGACTTGGATTCTCATTGCTCAACATTGGCCAAACCTCTGCTGCAGTTGCCATTCACTATTAATCCCAAAACAAACTTGCTCTACTATAAATAGAGCTCATTTGTGCTCAGTTTGAGTACACCAAAGCCATCAAACAGATGCTTTCCTCAAAATCACTAGCAAAAATACCTTCTTTAGCAAGGTAACTCTGATTTTTTGAGTTAGAGAGCAATTCCACCACAACTTATGATCCAAACACATCCAATATGTCATATCTAACCTGTCCAAACTCCACTAGTGGCCTGTAACACCAAAATCACAAAGTCACCTCTCAAAACCTCAAAATAGACCTTTTTGTGCATTTTTCAAGCCATGTCTTGAATCAGTCACTTTCCAAACCAAATAAAACCTTAAACACACTCCAAATATCATCCTTGAACTGTCCCAAATGGTTCCCCCCATCTGGAACACCATTTGAGGGAGTTGCTATTTTGACCACTTTTGCCCCTTTTGCAAGAAAGAGCTCAAACTCATCCCTGAGGTTTCCAGTTGATTCCAACCATCCTAAAAGCTTCAAAGAGATCATTTGAGGGTGTCCAAAGCATCAAATCATTTTTGGAACAAGTGGCTTGGCAGATTGCTCAAAAACTTCAAAAAGAGGTAAGCATCACAACTTGAACTCTTTGAAATATGCATTGCTTTGAGGTCCACTGATCATGCACATCTTGTACATGTTATATGTGTTGTGTTTGCTCCAAATTTCCATGAATTCTTGCCTGTATCATGAGATAGCACAGAAAATGCAATTGGAGGCCTATTTCAAAACCACTATCGGGTTTTAAAATGGGGACATGATCTTGAAAAACTACCACCACCATTGGATTCCTTGTGAAATTCTAGGCAGGACATACCTAAATTTTGTCTCAATCCATGGAGAAATGAGAAAGTTATGGCCTTCACGTTTCTGAGCCAAAACTTGCCTTGCCTTGCCTTGGCCAGGCCTAGAAAACAAGGCAAGCCTTATGTATTTGTTGGTTTGTTTCAATCAACGGATGTATCACCACCCCAGTGGTAAGGCGCGCGCCCTATAACCTTGAGGTCGTGGGTTCAAACCCCACCCAGAAAATTTTGTGTTTTCTCACATTTTTGCTATTTTTCCAATATTTTCATGTTTTATTAATTAATTGGAAAATTAATAACGCCTTCAATTTTAATTATTTTTAATTGGTTCTTTTTGCAAAAAATCACAAAAATGTTGAAATATTTTATTCCACAAAAAAAATCAGATTTATATTTTTTATTTAATATAATTAGTATTTTTGTGAATAAATTCCTTTTTAATTGTTTTTTAAACATTTAAAAGTGAATATTTACTTTGAAAATCAAAACCAAATGAGTTTTAATTCATCTTGTGATTAATCCCTCGTTTTTAAAACCTTAAACAAAAATAAAAAATGGTTTATTCAAACTTATTTGGCATTTTTATCATTTTTATTTGATTTTCTTTAAATATTTACTATTAAAGAAAAGCAAAATTAGGGTTTCTTTGATTTTAACCCTAACAAAACATTTTCAACCTTTGGGCCTCTAATAGAGTGTAAGACCCAACCCCCCTTTTAACAAAACCTTTTTAGGGCCTTAGATATTGTATAAGTCCCTCTGCGTTAAAGAAAACCTCGGCGCGATCCCCAGTTGAAAAATCAAACCCTTGGGCCTACCCTCGTGTTATAAGCCTCATTCTTCTTCTTTAAACACATTTGGGCCTCTAGTAGAGTGTAAGACCCAATCTTTTTTGAAACCAAAATGATTTGGGCCTCAGTGTATTGTATAAGTCCCGATACCATCAAAAAGTTCGGCGCGATCGTCGCCTTTTTTAGATACGACCCCGGGCCTCTCCTTGAGCTGTAAGCCCCATCCCTTTTACAAAAATAAACCTTTGGGCCTCTTGAGAGAGTGTAAGACCCATCCCTTTGCACAGAAGACCTTTTTTGAGCCTCAGTCACTTGTATAAGTCCCCCTGTACAAATTCAAAACAACAGTGCAAACACTGATAAAACCTTGGGCCTCTCTTTGAGTTGTAACCCCCAACAATCTTTTCAAAAATACTTTCTCCTTTGATTTTGAATATAATATTATTATCAAAGCTTTCTTTGTTGAACAACTAACCAAACAGCATGGAAGCTCTACAACCAAGTAAGTGTTTACCCGCTTTCTTTATCCTCTTTCATACATATAACTGTATTGTGCGGCTACTCACTGTAAGTCTTCTTTCACAAACTTTTATATACCCATCAAATATCCACTGTGTAATACTAGTATAACTATTTAGAGTATTCCCCGGCAACTACGTTTAGCACTAGGTAAAGCCCCGTTGATAGCTCTTAAATACAGTCAAAACTAGATCCCCATAGGATTACCAGACACAGTCTTCCCTCCTCTTGGGGTTAAATAATATGGAGATGTGAAAGGCAAATTCTTTTTGAACCCTTTCTCAGACTGTCACCCTTAGAAGTTGTCAAAGAGACTCTACTCCCCAGAGATGATCTTTTCTCTGTGAATGGCATCTCTTGAGTTTCTTCCAAATTCTCGGACTTTCCTGGCTTGATCTATTCTCTGTGAATGGCATGTCTTGAACTTCTAGGGGTTTGGGGACCCACCGACTTCTTAAAAGCATCCTCGCCTCCTCTTGGGCGTTGTACAAGGACCCGTCGACTTCTTAGAAGTTTTCACAGCCTCCTCTTAGGCTTTGTATAATGATTCTTCCTCAACGAAGATAACCTCCTCTTGGGCTTCGTACAAAGTATCCCTTCGGCTTCTTAAAATTTTTCTAGCCTCCTCTTGGGCTTTGTACAAATTGTCCCGACGACCTCTTAAAGGTATAGGAACAGAAACTAGTCATCTTAATAGAGCAGTCTTTCAAAAGAGTCTAGACCTTCATCCCTTAACGTTCCAGCTTTCACTCAGGCATCATACAACATGACTTCGCTATCTGAGAATATATTTCTCAAAACACCCGTAGACTTGGACAGTCTCAATACCCTTTGGATTTCCCGTTTCCTTAAAGAACAAGAAATAAACCTGATCCCCTGATCAGTGCCAAAGCACAATAATACCTTTAATCAGTCTCTTTATAAGAACTGATTTTCTCTTTTATCCAATATACTGGACCTGTCACTAAACTGAAACAGTTACAATAGCCTCCTCTTGGGCTTGGTATAATGATTCTCCCCAACGGAGCTAACCTATTCACACTCTTTTGTTGAGTATAAAAGACTCTCTTGTTGAGTCAAACCTTTTTAGCCTCCATCTCGGGCTTCGTACAAGATACCAAAACAATCTCTTGTTGAGTATAAAAGACTCTCTTGTTGAGTCAAACCCTTTTAGCCTCCATCTTGGGCTTCGTACAAGACACATACTAAAACACTCTCTTGTTGAGTATAAAAGACTCTCTTGTTGATTCAAACCTTTTAGCCTCTATCTCGGGCTTCGTACGAGATACTAAATCACTCTTTTGTTGAGTATAAAAGACTCTCTTGTTGAGTCAAACCTTTTAGCCTCCATCTCAAGCTTCGTACGAGATACAAAATCACTCTCTTGTTGAGTATAAAAGACTCTCTTGTTGAGTCGATCTCCTTTCAGCCTCCATCTCAGGCTTCGTACGAGATACAAAACCACTCTCTTGTTGAGTATAAAAGACTCTCTTGTTGAGTCAATCACCTTTCATCCTCCATCTCGGGCTTCGTACGAGATACAAAAATACGCTCTTGTTGAGTACAAAAAGACTCTCTTGTTGAGTCAATCCCTTTTCGCCTCTCTCTCGGGCTTCGTACGAGACACAAAAACATCCTTTTGTTGGGTCAATAGCCTCCTCTTAGGCTTTGTATAAAGAAAACCCCGATTGAGTCAATCAACCTTTTAGTATCAAAGATGTGCCTTGTTCATAGCATACAAACATCAACAACTCCCCTTTAGAGATGACAAATTCTCTCTAAAATCAAAACCCTTTAGCTTCATATCTTGGAATAGGAGGAACTACGATCGCTTTGATTTCCCTGTTTCATTAAATGGGAATACGTAGGCATAAGATTGAAAAAATTCTTCGCGAGCATACTAATCAAAAACCCAAAATCCAGTATCTCCACCAAATCAATCGAAAAGCATCAGTCCTAAAAACCCCATGAATAGTCCGGTCATTTCATTCTTAACAAAATAAGCAGAGAGGCCCACAATCTAAACCGCATCTGTAAACCAACAGTCATCTGTTTAAACTCAGTATGCAAGCAGGGTTAATTGGAGACATCTATTTCCCTTCCTTCATCAGCTTCAATAGGATAAAAAATGAATTGACCTGTAGTACCCCAGAGCGGCAGTGCTTAAGAACCACGTCCAAAATCACTCGCTACAGAGGCCTTGGTTGATCCAAGGGAATCTTTAGTCTCCTCTAGCCATTGACTTGAGGTTAGGGCACATGCCTATGGTCCTTTGATTCAGAGCTGAATCTTGACTCATTCAGTTAGAAATGTCTCAGTCCATTTCACCTCGTTGCATCCATTAAATGCTTAGAAACAAAATTGGAGTCTTTTGCACTTTTTAGCCTTTTTAGGTTTGTTATGGCTATATGTAGATTCTTGGACTTGGGAGGCTTGGGGATTAGATCATTCCCCTTGGATTTTATCCTCTGATGTGTCCAATTGGATGACAAAGCTTGGAGTTGTCCAATTTTGGCAAATCGAGCAAAAATGCCAAATTCTTCCTTGTACAAGACAGTTGGAAATGGTGATTTTGAGGGGATCATATCTCCTTGCTCAGGTTGAGTTATGGGAGGATCTTGTGCTTTTTAGAAAACCCTCATATGATACAATACATGTGTGATCATAGTTTGTCTTGAAACTATTTGAATCCAACTGAAAAATCCTCATGAACATTGATGTCCAAGGCTGGTAACTTAGGCAGATTTTCACTAAGTGTTGGAAAAGTGCCATTTTCTTCATTTTTGTCATTGATCAGTCCATAACTCAAAATCCATGAGGATTTGGAATCTCTTGTAGTTGACACTTTTAAAGTATGTCAGATGGACTTTCATTTGAGCTTTGAATGGGAGAAAAAGGCCTTGTGGTTTAGGAGTTATGACCTTGCAAAGTTGGTACAAAATCACTTTTGTTCCATAACTTAGAAAATTTTTGGTTTCACATGGTTGCCCCTTTTGTAGGAAACCTCATTTTTCTTGATTTTTCTTAATGAATGATTATCAATACCATACATTAACATTATTTTTGACTTAGGGGAACCATATTTGTGAAAATTTCCAAAAAGTCAAACTTGATTTTGTGCACAGTTGACTTTTTATCAGATGAAATCCAAACTGTGCGATCCTTTGTGAAATCAAGTTCTTGACCTAATTTAAACCTAATAGATGGATTCCATAGGTTTTATAGGGTGTCTTGAATCATGTCCCAAGATTTGGGAGCATGTCTTGGTCAAAGGTCAAAGATACTATTGACTTTTCCTTTAAAACCCTAATTGTGGTCCAGATGAAATTGAAACTTGTGAATCAAGCTTCTTGGATCAATCCATTGTTGTAAATGGATCAATGTGGCGTATTTCAGGCCCTCAAATCATGTCTTGAGGTCTTGGCTCATGCTTTTCCCCAAAAGTCAACTTTGGGGTGAATTAGGTCAAGACACCCTAATTCCTGATTTTTTATGAATGCATCCCATGAGGCTAAATTGACTTGATGATTGGGTTCATGAGGTCCCTTGGAGTATCTTGGGTTGTGCTTTGAAGCATTGGCTCATACCCTGAGGAAAAATTTCATCTGGAGGCCTTGGTCGACCAAAACCCTAATTTGGGGACACTGGCGATCTTGAGGCTTGATCCACTTGGAATTTTTCGACTTTGTACTTGATTTTTTATGTGGGAGTCCTCTTGATCCCTTATGGGTGTTTGAGAGGTTTAGATAAGTTGAAGATCATGTCATTTCTTGATTGATCTTTTGTCTAAGAGCTCTGAGAGGGCTCAAAACCCTAAGTCTTGATTGTAGTGAATGCTCAACAATCCTTGAGGAAATTGATGAGGCATGGAAGTACATCCATATTGTGATGATGATTTGCACAATGATGGGAAATCTTGGTGGTCAAAATTTGGGGTATGACAGATCCCCCTATTTAATCTTCTTGGACCCGAAGGTGTGAATGGCGAAGATATTCGGACATTCAGGGTGCAAGAGGATTAAATATCGAAATACCCAAAATTTTGACAGTGGTTATGAATGGTGGTTTGCTCATCCATCTTCTTTCGCTAAGCAATGTTACTTAGAAAAAGGTAAAACTTCCCCTCGATCCTAGTCTTCAGCCAAGGAACTGGTCTCGGTTTCTTGATAAACTTCCCCTCGATCCTAGTTTTCAGCCACAAAACTGGTCTCAGTTTGTGAAATAAACTTCCCCTCGATCCTAGTTTTTAGCCATGGAACTGGTCTTAGTTTTTGAGATAAACTTCCGCTCGATCCTGGTCTTCAACCACGAAACTGGTCTCAGTTTCTTCTTGTCGAATTTCTTCCTTGACAAGGGATGCTATGTGTAGCGGTCTTCATCAAACTTCTCGCCGAGTTTTACTAGGGAGACGCCATTTGATGGAAAATATTTGAGGTCAGACTTGCTGGGGGTACCCATTTGTCTGAGCTGTAGAGGTGTGCAAACTTCTTTGTTGGAGATGCCATTTGTTGGCTCTACTGGGGGGAAAAAAGAGTCTCTTGAAAGACTGTTTTTCGATCGGGGATATTACATCATACCTTTCTTTGAGATCTTTTGGGAGAAATGCCATGTGATGTAATCCAATTTTGAGGTGTTGATGACTTCATTAACATCGAATTTCTTGGGAGAAAAACCGATGCGTTGCTGAGAGTCTTTGGTCGAGAGGCTTTCTCTGGGGATTTTCCTTAATTCGGGAAAGCGAATATATCATCTTCAATGGTGAAGAGTGATGTTTCAAAGGTGTCGGTTGAATGTTTTCTTGCCTTTCTGAGGTTCGAGTTATCAAAGTGGTCGAGGACCGTCTCCAATCCAGAAATAAACTAGGGGATAAATATTGTTCAGACAAAACATTTCCTGATGAGGAAAGAACTGACAACTCGATTGATGAGAGGACTTTATCACTTGGGGATAAGACTGACCAGAGTGATAGTAATGCAATATAAATATGAATCAATAATGCATGATGTATGTATGTTTATGCTGACAAGACTGACGTGACATACAGACTAGTGAATGAACACGACTGGATACTCGGCCACGGTGGGAAATGAAAAGTATCACGGGTTCAAAAATAGCAATCCTGCCTTGCTTAGGAGAAACGGTCCCTGTAGGGAGGAAGAATTGTCAATCGGTCTTAAGAGGTAAGAACTCGGTCGGGGATATCAGATGAAACATGGCATCTGAAACTGTTGATCCTTCATTCAGGTGTACTGGTTTAGAAGGAGTATTTTGATTCTGCACTTTGAGGTCCAATCACCTTTAGAGAAGCTATCGATGTTCTTTTTGAAGTTCACAGTCAAAAGGAATTGCCATCTTTATTTTAAAAGCTGCAAAATTTTGGCAAGTAAATTCATTTTTTGTTTTATTTCAAGAATCATTGATCATGTTAAAAATGTCATCCTGTAAAACTAAAACACATGAGAATTGCAAACAAAAGCACTAGGGCTCAATTTTTATTGATAGGATGGAAATAAGCCAAACGCGTGATTCCATAGAGCGTTTACAAAGTTTAGAAAATGGTAATTTAAGGGAAAAGGGGCTACATTGATATATGACGACCGTTATCCTTCTACCAACTTTGAATTCTGGACATCATGAGCTTCTGTCGAAGATGACCTTGACTGAAGTTTTCCTGATGGATGGCGTGACTGCTGAGGAGTTGATTTGATCAGACGTAGTTACTTGCCATTAATCCCTAACTTTTGCCTGGATTGTACTTTGAGATTTCCAATCCATCGGGATCATTTTTGCTTATGTCTCTAATTTTTTCCTGGACTGCCCTTTCAGATTTTCAATCCACCGAGACATTTTTTTTTTATTTTTTTATTTAGGCAAAGTATTTCTTGACTACGTCAACATTCATGGGGTAGGTAAACTCCCCTCCATCCATGGTTGCGAGTCTCAAAGCGCCGCCTGAGAAGGCTTTCTTGACCACATAAGGGCCATCATAATTCGGAGTCCATTTTCCCCGGGAATCAGTGAGGAATGATTATATCTTTTTGAGCACAAGTTCTCCTTTTCTGAAGACACGGGGTCGGACCTTTTTGTCGAACGCTTTCTTCATTCTTTTTTTATACTACTGACCATGGCATAGTGTCGTTATTCTCTTTTCTTCTATTAGGTTCAGCTCATCGTGTCGACTTTGACACCATTCATCCTCTGTTAGCTTAGCTTCCATCAATACCTGGATTGATGGGATCTCTACTTCTATAGGAAGCACTGCCTTCATGCCATATACTAGAGAGAAATGGGTTGCCCCTGTTGAAGTGTAGACAGATATGCGATAACCGTGAAGAGCAAAGGGCAGCATTTTGTGCTAGTCTTTGTATATTACAACCATCTTTTGAACGATCTTCTTGATGTTTTTGTTAGCCGCTTCTACCACTCCGTTCATCTTAGGTCGGTAGGGAGATGAGTTATGGTGTTCGATCTTGAACTCAGTGCACAACTCTTTCATCATCTTGTTGTTCAAGTTGGATCCATTGTCAGTAATGATCTGGCTTAGAACACCATAACAGCAGATGAGATTGTTTTTGATAAATTGGACTACCACTTGTCGGGTTACATTGGTGTATGACGTTGCTTCGACCCATTTGGTGAAGTAGTCAATGGCTACCAGGATGAACCGATGTTCGTTTGAAGCTTTGGGTTCAATCATGCCAATCATGTCGATTTCCCATATAGAAAAAGGCCATGGAGAAGAAAGAAATTTGAGATGCGTTGGCGGTACATCGATTTTATCTACGTATATCTGACACTTGTGACACTTCCTCATGTACTTGTAGCAATCGGATTCCATGGCCAACCAATAGTATCCTGCTCTCAGAATCTTTCTGGCCATTGTGTGTCTGTTGGCATGAGTGCCAAAGGATCCTTCGTGAATTTCTTTCATCAGCATGTTTGCTTTTGGTCTGTCTACGCATCGGAGCAAGACCATGTCAAAGTTTCGCTTATAGAGTGTATCATCGCACAGAAAGAAGCTGCCAGCCAGTCTCCTGAGAGTTTTCCTATCTTTTCTGGATGCCTCAGGCGGGTACTCTTGTTTATGAAGGAAGCATTTGATATCGTGATACCGAGGTTTGTCGTTTAGGACTGCTTCAATTGTGAAAATGCAAGTGGGCCTTTCAAGGCGCGTTATGTCAATCTTAGGTACGTCGTTCCATTGACCTACGCTAATCATGGAAGAGAGAGTGGCTAGTGCGTCAGCCATGTGATTCTCTTCTTGAGGGATATAATGAAACTCGATTCTGTTGAAGAATGGTAACAACATTTTCGCGTAATCTTTGTAAGGAATCAGTCCTGATTGGTATGTGTTCCAATCTCCTTTGATCTGATTGATAACCAGGGCTGAGTCTCCATACACATCCAAGTTCTTAATTCTCAAGTCAATTGCTTCTTCGAGACCCATGATACAAGCTTCGTATTCGGCCTCGTTGTTTGTGCACTTGAATGTCAATCTGGCAGTGAAAGGAATGTGGGTACCCTGAGGTGTTACGATGATTGCCCCAATTCTGTTTCAGTAATTATTGATAGATCCGTCAAAAATTAGTCCCCATTGGGAACCTGGTTCTGGCCCTTCACTGGGTAGCGGTTCATAGCAATCTTTCATTTTCAAGTACATGACATTTTCGTCTGGGAAGTCAAATTTGACTGATTTCTGATCTTCAATCGGTTGATGAGCCAAATGATCGGCTAAAATACTTCCTTTGATGGCTTTCTGAGCATGGTACTCTATGTTGTGTTCTGATAACAACATCTGCCATCGGGCAATCCTTCCCGTGAGAGCAGGTTTTCCAAAGACATACTTGATCAGATCTATTTCGAAGATTAACCAAGTAGTGTGACAAATCATGTACTGGCGAAGACGTTTGGCTGCCCAAGCCAGGGCACAACAAGTTTTCTCAAGCATAGTGTACCGAGTTTCACAATCGGTAAATTTCTTGCTCAAATAGTAGATGGCAGACTCCTTTCTTTTGGTTTCGTCTTGTTGGCCAAGTACACAACCCATAGAGTCTTCCAAGACTGTTAAGTATATGATCAGTGGTTTTCCCTCCACTGGAGGTGATTGAATCGAAGGATTCAACAGGTATTCCTTGATACTATCAAAGGCTGTTTGGTAGTCTTCTGTCCATACACAACTTTGATTCTTTCTGAGTAGTTTGAATATTGGTGCGCATGTCGCGGTCATGAGGGATATGAATTTGGAAATGTAATTCAGATGTCCCAAAAATCCTCGGACTTGTTTCTCAGTCTTTGGAGAAGGCATTTCTTAAATGGCCTTGACCTTGTCAGAATCAACCTTAATCCCTTTCTGGCTGACGATGAACCCTAAAAGTTTCTCTGAGCGGACACCGAATGTGCATTTGTTAGGATTCAAGCGGAGTTTATATTTTCTCAAACGCTCAAATAACTTTGACAGGTGGGTCACATGTTCCTCCTCTGTTTCAGATTTGGCAATCATATCATCGACGTACACCTCGATTTCTTTGTGCATCATGTCGTGAAACAGAGCAGTCATGGCTCTTTGATAGGTTGCCCTAGCGTTCTTCAAACTGAACGACATTTCCTTGTAACAAAAGGTTCCCCATGGGGTGATGAATGAAGTTTTCTCCATGTCTTTCGGTGCCATTTTAATTTGATTATAGCCCGAGAATCCATCCATGAAGGAGAAGACTTTAAACTTTGTTGTGCTGTCTACCAGCATGTCTATGTGTGGCACGGGAAAATCATCCTTTGGACTGGCTTTGTTCAGATCCCTGTAATCTACACACATTCTGACTTTTTCGTCCTTATTCGTAACTGGCACTATATTGGCCAACCATTGAGGATACTCTGAGGTGGCGAGGAAACTTGCATCAATCTGTTTCTGCACTTCCTCTTTGATTTTGATGGCCAGGTCCGGGTGAGTCTGTCTCAGTCTTTGTTTCACTGGCGGACATTCTGATCTTAACGGTAGATGATGTTCCACGATGCTGGTATGCAACCCTGGCATGTCCTGATAGGACCAAGCAAATACATCTGGAAACTTTCTGAGAAGTTCTATCAAGCTTTCTTTGACAGTTGGACTGAGCAGTGCCCCAATCTTGACTTCTTTTCTCTCTTCTCCTGAACCCAAGTTTACCGTTTCCAACGGCTTTTTGTGGGGTTCAATGGACCTTTCCTCTTGTCTGAGTAATCGGGAGATCTCTTATGGAATTTCTTCGTCCTCTTCTTCTTCAGCTTCAAATACCGAGAATTCAAAGTTGGGAGAAGGCATCAGATCGTATGTTTCAACGGGGTTTAAAACAAGCAATTTGCATGACGTGATGATTTGTTTTTTAGAAGAGATAGAGAGAATGCAAGAGTGTGTGCAGTGTATTTTCTGAAAAATGCTTTTTTTTATTTTGAGTTGTTTTAGGATTACCATTTTCTGAAAAAGTGAAAAGTGAAAACAATAATAAATGCAGAAATTACAGAACGACGTTTATTTATTTATGATTTTGTCGATTCTTGAAACTACAGCCCTATAAAACAAAACTCTGTCGCTTTGGGCGAAGCGAAGAGGGACATTTACAGAAAAGTGAGCCCTATAAAAACATTTGTTTCACTTGGGCAGGGTGAAAGGTTAAAACAAAGACAAGAATTAATTAGACTTATGGACGACTTTCGGGACATCGACAGCAACCCATTGGCGATGAACTCCTCGGTGAATCACAAAGTCTGGTACCTTCTTTCTTGGTTTGTCCTCAGAAATGACACTGATTTCTGGCGGAGCAGGATCGTTAGAGTCTTCCTCCCATGCAGAGTTGTCGTAGACGAACTCTTCTGTTGTATTTTTCTTAGTGTTTTCACTCTCGAGAGGATCTCCCCATCCAGTTGGCTGGATGTCCTCGTATCTAATGCGAGAGCTTTCAGGAGCGGTGTACTTGACCAAGAAGTCGTACTTGCCACTCGGCTATCGTAAGGTGTCCCATACTTCTGTGGGACTGGAAGAGTCATCTTTCTCGATGACGTTGACCTCAGGAAAAGAATAGTTGATGAACTCTTGTCTTGCAATCTTTATAGATTCATCGTTGTGCTGGATATCTTCGGAATGTCCTGAGTAATGAACCCATGACTGGGTGGGGACGCAGGTATTCTTTTCAATATTACTCAGTTGATAAGCGTCGTTTGGCTGACTCTTTTTCCCCAAGTCTTCTGGGTACGGCTGCCAGATATGCAAGTCATCCAGTGGGTCATAATAGTCATAGTCGAAGTTATCTTTCATCGGATTGTCTTCTAATGAGTTAGGTGGAGAACGACATCCCTCAGGATCGCAATCTCCGTACATCATCTTGACGTCTGATCTTGGTATATATCTCAGACTCTGTTTGGGAAAACAGAATGTCATATGGGTTTCTTCCTGAGACATATAACCGTTATCTTTGAGATAAGATTTCCATTCCTCGTCTATATCGGAAGAGTCACCCTTATTGATGGTGTGTACTTCTTGAGACGCTGGGTGGAGGAAGCCTCCACTGTGGAAGAATTCCTTAATGGGATGAAAACTTTCATCTTTCTTAGTCTGGGTACAGGTTGAAGAGAAACCAAGACCTTTCTTTGTCTTGTTATCAGTAGGAATTATGAGTTTTCCCCATCCTTTTACGTCATTACTCTTGTTCACTTCGAGAGCATCTTTGTATAAGGAAATCGACATCCCTCTCTCTGTTTGATTCTCATCGCTCACCGAGAGTGCTTGAAACTGGGTTCCAACGACCTCCTTGGGTTCTAAATAGGAGAATGATGATAAGCTGCTCAGGATTAAGGCTTGCTCTCCGCAGACTGTGACTAGCTTGTAATTCTTGACAAATTTCAGCTTCTGGTGAAGTGTCGAAGTGACTGCCCCAGCCTTGTGTATCCAAGGTCTTCCTAATAAACAGTTGTATGATGCCCGGATGTCCATGACCTGGAAATTGACTTGGAAAGTGTGAGGATCGATGGTTATGGGAAGATCAACTTTGTTGATAACTATTTTTCTGGATCCGTCAAAGGCTTTGACGATGATCTCACTGCTTCTCATCGGAGCTCCTTGAAATGATAGTCGCATCAGAGTAGATTTGGCATAATATTCAGAGCTGATCATGTGTCTACCAGTACGCTGGCTAGATCATCGTCCTGGCAGTTGACTGTAATGTTAAGCGCCATGTTGTGATTTTTGCCTTCTTCTGGCAGTTTCTCATCACTGAATCTAAGTTGTTGCAGGAAGTGATGTTGGAGATGATGCTGTCAAATTGTTTTGTCGTCACATCTTGTTCCACGAAAGCTTGCTCTAAGATTTTCTGTAGAGTTTCCCTGTGAGCTTTGGAACTGAGCAAGAGAGATAACACAGAGATTCTCAAAGGAGTTTGCAACAGTTGGTCTATAATGTTGTACTCGCTTTTTTGGATGAGCTTCAGCATCTCATTGTTGTTCTTTGAAAGGTCGAGATTACAGGATTGCCCGACTGGTTGATTTGGAACTTCTGTTTGAGGTTCCTTTTCTTTGGCGGGTTCTCCAACTCCTCTGTTGAAGATCCGACCGCTCCGTGTTACTCAACTGATGTCAGCAATGTTTATAACGGAGGGTAATGGAGTTTCCTTTCCATTCTCGATTGTTGTTGCACCGTACTTGTAAGGGACAACCTTATCGGATTTGTATGGTATTGGTCCCGGCAAATAGATAACCACATGAGCCTTTTGTTTTTTCTGACCATCGTAGCCAGCCTCAATTGGTTCGAGGTTGAGAATCTTTCTACTATCAAGAGGAACTCTTGATTCATGGAGTAAAGGGATTATGGCGCATACGTCTTTGGCCATTTCATGATAAGAGATTAAGACAACGTCTTTACTTTGATCCGGAAGATAGTCGGGTATCCAGTTGGTCGACCCAGAACTTGAACATGGTCGGATCTCTTTGTGGTCCAACTGATTTTGAAGAGCCGCTCGCACGAGGTAGCATCCTTGGTTGTTCTCTTAGAAAACTCTACAGCGCTCATAATTATGTGGTGGCACCCGGCCTCCGCTTTGTATGCAGTGCAACTTCACTAGATCTATTTCCATCGAGCGGACATCCTGGCTTTGATAGCTATAAGGATTCTCGCCAGTCATACTGATCTGTTGTGTAGCTTCATCCAAATAGATTGGAAGCCACCAGTGGTCCAACAAGTGTTGGAGTGTTCTTTGGACAAGTGCACATCCTTGGTCGTCTCTACGACACACTTTACTGCCTTGATAATCATGTGAAGCCAGAAAGCCAAGCCTGACCTGCTTAGTGTGTAATTCTACCAGAATGGTATTCATCAAGCGAATATCAAAGATCTGAATCATATTGACTTGATGGTTATTTCTCTCCTGATAGTCCTGAATCCATCCTAGATCCATCTGATGTTGGAGGGCCTCTTGTACAAAAGAGCATCCTTGATTGCTTATTGAGCAGATCGGACAGGAATTGTAATCGTGTCGTGGCAGATCATGGTATTGACTTTGCCTTGAGTGCATCGCCACCAAATTGACGTTCATCGTGAGAATGTCGTGGTTCTGCATAATTTTGGGATTTGCGTGAGCCATATTGATTTCCCAGATTCGGTGATCTTGAATCCATCCGAGATTCATTTGTTCTTGTAGAGCTGATTGCACTACGGGACACCCCTGATTATTCTTTGAGCAGATATCACATTGGTGATAATTGTGAGGTGGTACATGACCGTACCCGCTCTGTCTGTAATGCATCCTGACCAGATGGGTTCCTAATAGGAGTACATCACGAATTTGATAAATGCGGATAAATTCCTCCTCTATCAAATTTACTGCAGTCTTCTCATGTTGTGGCAACGGGTTTGTCTGAACATTTGGATTAGTTTCTTTGAAAGATAGGACCCCATTCCTGACAAGCTTCTGCGCATCAGATTTGAAGCTGAGACAGTTTTTAATGTTGTGCCACGGTCCTCCTTGATGATAAGGGCAAGTTTGATCCGCTTTGAACCAAAAAGGTGAATTTTTCGGTATTGTAAGAGGAGACCTGGTTTGGACGGGCCCCTTGGCCAATAGAAGTGGAAATAGTTATGCGTACAACATCGGTATAGGGTTAAACCCTGATGGTCGTGTCGTACGATTGTTATTCTTGTACTATGGACGGGCCTACTGAAGGGGCTGTTGTGTCCTTTGCTGATACTGTTGTTGATTTGGTTGACTCTGAGCAACCTGAGGTTGATATGTCGGAGCCGGCACAGGGTTGATAGCAGGAGTTACCGCTGCTACTGGTTGATACCTTCGCCTTTGCTTTCCGAGAGAAATATTACCAATATCTTGCTCTTTTTTCTTTTGGAAAGCACTACCGTATCTTTTGGTACCACTTGATGGCTTTGCATCTTTGACCATACGTCCTTCTCGGACTGCCTCTTCAAGGCGTACTCCAATGTTCACCATCTAACTGAAGTCGCTTGGCGCATTGGAGACCATTCGGTCGTAATAGAATGAGCTCAAGGTTTTCAAAAAGATCTTTGACATCTCTTTTTCCTCAAGAGGGGGACAGATTTGGGAGGAAATTTCATGCCATCTCTGAGCATACTCCTTGAAAGTTTCTTTGTCCTTCTGCTACATTGCTCTGAGTTGATCTCTGTCTGGTGCCATGTCTAGGTTATACTTATACTGCTGAATGAAGGCAGCGCCAAGATCTCTGAAAGTGTTGATCTTGGTGCGGTTTAAACCCATGTACCATTTGAGTGCGGCACCGGTTAAACTGTCTTGGAAGTAATGGATCAGTAGCTGTTGATTCTCTGTCTGAGTTGACATCTTTTGAGCGTACATCAACAAATGACTTTGAGGGCAAGAGTTGCCCTTGTATTTTCCAAAGTGAGGCACCTTGAATTTGTGCGGTATTTTCACGTTAGGGACCAGACAAAGGTCTGCGGCGTCCTTTCCGAATAAATCCTGACCATGAATGGCATGCAGTTCCTTCTGCATCTCCAGGAATTGTTCCTGGAACTCATTCATCCTCTCGTACATATCTTCGTTTCCACCAGAAATTTTTTGTGGAATCTGTCCTTCCGGAACAGTGTGTACCACTGGTTGTGGTATAGTCATTATGGCAGTGACCCTTGGTGCTTCCATGTCCCGAAGTTTGTAACCTTCAGGAGTTGTTGTCATCACTCTTGCGTCTTCGCTTTCGCGACGTTTGTAACCTTCAGGCCCAGCAGTTCCTGCGGCTGTTTCTTGGTCTTCAGTGACCGACGGGATGTATCCCTTAGGGACAAAGTTGATAGGCATGCCCTAGGGGCGATCTTTAGGCATGTTGTACTGAGGATCATATGTCTCCACTACGGGCATAGATGTGATCTCTGAGATCACAGTCCTTTGTTATTGCCTCTGAGCTGCTGCCAGAGATTGCATGTCACTGTGAAGTTTCCTCAGATCTTTCTTCAGAGCGTCGACTTCTTCTCTCAGCTCTCCGTTCTCTTCCTTGAGATCGTCCATTTTCTTTTGTCAATTGGCCTGAGTATTGTATGAATGAGATATTTTGACTCTAGAATTGTGACACATACTTGAGATTCGAAGATAAGAAGAACGCGTTATTTGAGAATGATTAATGCAATGCTATATGTTTTTTTAATCCAAAAGAAACTTCAACAAATAGATTGCAAATATCATACAGTAAAGGGTGGAGACCCTGTTTTATTGAATTCGAAAGATTGTAGAAAGGGAAAATACAGTATTTTACAAAGTGTTGTAAAAGGAAATGTCTAAGTTTATGGATCCTGAGTCCTCTCTAAGGAGACCTCAGATGTTGGTTCTGGTATTTTCCTTTTCTTTGACCAGGGTTCTTCAGCCGTTGTCGGGTCATCAGTCCTTTGCCAAGTGAAAGAAGCGAGCAGATTTCTTCGGTCTTCCTGACTTTCTACAACATGTTACTCTAATGTCCTAATCAGAGCATCCTTTTCCTTTAAAAGTTCCTGAATTTTGGAACACTCCACATTGAGGATTCGGTACTTGTTTTTCCAAGTGTTTTTCTCTCGTTGAACTTTGTTGAAAGTGACCTGGAGTTTTTCTGTATCAGACATAAAATAAAGGACAGGTTCCTTTAACGGAAGAACTTATTGACGAGGGTAAGGCATCTTCAGCTTGAGAGCTCTAGTTTGTACCCAGTGGAGATAAGGTTCCACACAGATACAGTATGGTCTTCCTAGAGACTCTCTTCCTTTCTTGTGAACATGTTGCCAGGCATGCACTATTTCCTTCTTTAGTGCTCTGTCATTTTCTCCTTCCTTGAAGAAAAGACCTTCCAGATGAACATTACGTGGGATATTATTCATCAGGTATCCGAGTTGACGGCGAACTAAAATTGGATGATAGTTGATTCCTCCTTTAGTTCCTATGAGGGGTACGTTGGGGAAATTTCCACATCTGTCGACGACCTTTATCCCCTCATAAATCCTATTGTACCTATCTATGTCATAGTTGGTAAGAGACATGATTCTCTGTGACCAACGTAGAGTACTCTTAAGGTCCCAAAAAGCAGCAAACTTGGGTAAATGGGAAGTGAACCATTTGTAAGAGACATGATTCTCTGTGACCAACGTAGAGTACTCTTACGGTTCCATTGTAATAGCTGTATGGTTAGTTGTTCAAGAAATTAAAGAAAGTTTTGATAACAACTATGAATTTGAACCTAAATCAAAAGGGAAAGTTATTTTTGAAAAGAAGATTGGGGCTTATACTCAAGGAGAGGCCCATATATAACAGCAATCGCACCGTTGATCTGAAAATTGTATCGGGACTTATACAATGACTGAGGCCCAAAAAGGTTTTCTGTTCAAAGAGATGGGTCTTACAACTCAAGGAGAGGCCCAAAAGTTTGAAAAAAGAAAAGAAATGGGATTTACAACACAAGGGTAGGCCCAGATGATTTTATTTTGAAAAGCGACGATCGCACCGAGATTTTGAAAACACAGTGGGACTTATACAATGATTGAGGCCCAAAATGGTTTTTATGTACAAGGAATGGGTCTTACACTCTATTAGAGGCCCAAAAGTTTATTTTTGTTCAAGAGATGGGGCTTACAACTCAAGGAGAGGCCCAGATGAAAAATAACGATCACACCGTTATTTTGAGAATCGTATCGGGACTTATACAATGACTGAGGCCCAAATGGTTTGTGTGTGACAAGGGATGGGTCTTACACTCTATAAGAGGCCCATGCGTGTTTTGAAAAAGATTTGTGAGGGTGAGAATAATCAAAACCCTAATTTGATTGTTAAATGTATTTTAATTGAATAAAAATTTAATTAAAATGATCAAAATTATCAAACATGTGTGAAAAAACAAGTTGTGATCTTAGATAAATGTTTGAAAAATTATGTTTCATTCATAGAATGATTTGAAAATCATTTTAATTTGCAAAATCAAGAGAATGAAATATTTTTAAATGTTTAAAACCAAATAAAACATAATTCTTTACAAAAATACTAAATATATGAAATAAATAATATTTTTGTGAAATTTTTATGGAATAAAATATTTTAACATTTTTGGGAATTTTCGAAAAAAGAACCAATAAAAAATAATTAAAATTGAGAGAGAAATTAATTTTGGAATTAATTAATAAAAACCACAAAATATATGAAAAATTGTAAAAAATGGAAAAATGATAAAATGGTCTGGGTGGGTGTTGAACTCACGACCTCAACAACAAACACACATGCGCGCTACCACTAGGGTGGTGATACATCCGTATATCAAAGACACCCCATTAATACATAAGGGTGCCAAGTTTCTAGGCCTGGGCAAGGCGCCATGGTCTGGCCCTTGGCCAAGGCAAAGCCTAGTTTTGGCAATTTGCATGAAGCCTCTAACTTTCTCATTTCTCCATGGATTGGGACAAAATTTAGGTGTATCCTGCCTAGAATTTCATGAGGAATCCAATGGTTCCCTTGGAATTTTTAGAAAATGTTTCCATTTTAAAATCCAATAGTGATTTCAAAATAGGCCAAATTTTGCATGTTCTATGCTATCTCATGGTACAGGCAATAATAGCATGTTAAATTGTTTCAAACACAACACATATGATATGTATGAGAGGTCCATGATCAATGGACCTCAAAGCAATGCATGATTTAGAGAGTTCAAGTTATGATGCACTTACCTCTTGGAGCTTCTTGTGCTATCTGCCAAGTTCCTTGTGCCAAAAGTAATTCAATGCTTTGAACACTCTTGATTGATCCCTTAGAAGCTTTTAGGATGATCAAAACCAGCTGGAATCCTCAGGAACAAGTATAGGCCTTTTCTTGCAAAAGGGGCAAAACTCTCTCAAATGGTGTTCTAGATGAGGGAAACCAATTGGGACAGTTTGAGGATGATATTTGGAGTGTGTTTGAGGCCTTATTTGGTTTTGGAAGTGACTGAATCAAGACATGGCTTGAAAAATGCAGAAAAGTCAAATTTTGAGGTTTTGGAGGTTGACTTTCTGATTTTGGTGTTTTAGATCATAAGTGAGTGTTTAAACAGCTTAGATATGACATATTGGATGTGTTTGGATCATGAGCTATGGTGGAATTGCTCTCTACCTCAAAAACTTAGAAATGACTTGCAAAAGAAGGCATTTTGGCCTAAAGAGAGAGATTTTGAGGAAAGCATCAGTTGTAGTGCTTTGGTGTACTCAAACTGAGCATAAATGACCTCTTTTTATAGTGCAACAAGTTGGTTTTGCAAGCAATAGTGAATGGCAGCTGGTACAGGCCTTTGGCCAATGTTGATCCAAGGGAATCTTTAGTCTCCTCTAGCCATTGACTTGAGGTTAGGGCACAGGCTTATGGTCCTTTGATTCAGAGCTGAATCTTGACTCATTCAGTTAGAAATGTCTCAGTCCATGCCACCTTGATGCATCCATTAAATGGTTGGAAACAAAATTGGAGTGTTTTGCACTTTTAGCCTTTTTGGGTTTGTTATGGCTATAAGTAGATTCTTGGACTTGGGAGGCTTAGGGATTAGATCATTCCCCTTGGATTTTATCCTCTGATGTGTCCAAATGGATGACAAGGCTTGGAGTTATCCAATTTTGCCAATTCGAGTAAAAATGCCAAATTCTGCCTTGTACAAGACAGTTGGAAATGGTATTTTGAGGGGATCATATCTCCTTGCTCAGGTTGAGTTATGGGAGGCTCTTGTGCTTTTTAGAAAGCCCTCATATGATACAATACATGTGTGATCATAGTTTGTCTTGAAACTATTTGAATCCAACTGAAAAATCCTCATGAACATTGATATCCAAGGCTGGTAACTTAGGCAGATTTTCACTAAGTGTTGGAAAAGTGTCATTTTCTTCATTTTTGTCATTTTGATCAGTCCATAACTCAAAATCCATGAGGATTTGGAATCTCTTGTAGTTAAAACTTTTAAAGTATGTCAGATGGACTTTCATTTGAGCTTTGAATGGGAAAAAAAAGGCCTTGTGGTTTAGGAGTTATGACCTTGCAAAGTTGGTACAAAATCACTTTTGTTCCATAACTTAGAAAAATTTTGGTTTCACATGGTTGCCCCTTTTGCAAGAAACCTCACTTTTCTTGATTTTTATTAATGAATGATGATCAATACCATACATTAACATTATTTTTTACTTAGGCGAACCATATTTGTGAAAATTTCCAAAAAGTCAAACTTGATTTTGTGCACAGTTGACTTTTTACCGGATGAAATCCAAACTGTGCGATCCTTTGTGAAATCAAGTTCTTGACCTAATTTAAACCTAATGGATGGATTCCATAGGTGTTATAGGGTGTCTTGAATCATTTCCCAAGATTTGGAGCATGTCTTGGTCAAAAGTTAAAGATACAGTTGACTTTTCCTTTAAAACCCTAATTGTGGTCCAGATGAAATTGAAACTTGTGAATCAAGCTTCTTGGATCAATCCATTGTTGTAAATGGATCAATATGGTGTACTTGAGGCCCTCAAATCATGTCTTAAGGTCTTGGCTCATGCTTTGCCCAAAAAGTCAACTTAGGGGTGAATTAGGTCAAGAAACCCTAATTCCTGATTTTTTATGAATGCATCCCCTAAGGCTAAATTGACTTGATGATTGGGTTCATGAGGTTCCTTGGAGTATCTTGGGTTGTGCTTTGAAGCATTGGCTCATGCCCAGAGGAAAATTTTCATCAGGAGGACTTGGTCGAGCAAAACCCTAATTTGGTGACACTGGAAATCTTGAGGCTTGATCCACTTGGAATTTTGCAACTTTGTGCTTGATTTTTGATGTGGGAGTCCTCTTGATCCCTTATGGGTGTTTGAGAGGTTTAGACACGTTGAAGATCATGTCATTTCTTGATTGATCTTTTGTCTAAGTGCTTTGAGAGTGCTTAAAACCCTAAGTCTTGATTGTAGTGGATGCTCAACAATCCTTGAGGAAATTGATGAGGCATGGAAGTACATCCGTATTGTGATGATGATTTGCACAATGATGGGAAATATTGGTGGTCAAAATTTGGGGTATGACAGGTTCTAAAACTCAGTCCTTTATCCTAAGTTTCCCCAGCTAGGGTCAGCTTATCATCAGTATAACACTATCCCAAATCAGAACCTCAAGGCATCTGATACCTCAACTCTTCTATAATCCTCAGCAAAAGTTGATTCCCCATTTTGGACATGCCTCTGGATCTCAATAATCCTCAGCAGAAGCCAGTCTCCTCTTACGTTTTGTATAATGATTTTCCTCAGTAGATTTAGCTTCAAAAGCACTCTCTTGTTGAGTCAATCACCCTTTTTAAAAGCACTCTCTTGTTGAGTCAATCATCTTTTCAGCACTCTCTTGTTGAGTCAATCTCCTAAAAGCACTATCTTGTTGAGTCAACCCTTTTTTCAGCCTCAATCTTGGGCTTTGTACAAGACGCCATATAAACACTCTCTTGTTGAGTTAGCCATCTTTTCAGCCTCAATCTTGGGCTTTGTACAAGACACCCACATAAATATCTCTCCAGTAGAGTCAGTCATAACTTTCAACCTCAATATTAGGCTTTGTACAAGACACATATAAATCTCCCTAAGCAGAGTTAATTCTCTTATCAGCCTCCTCTTAGGCTTTATATAATGATTTTCCTCAATAGAGTTAGCCTCAATCTTGGGCTTTATACAAAACAAATCATACTCTCCAGCTGAGTCAATCCCATTTTAGCCTCAATCTTAGGCTATGTACAAGACAGATAAAACCTCTCACCAGTAGAGTTATAAAATCCTTTTTAGCCTCAATTTTGGGCTTTGTGCAAGACAGACAAAATATTTCCCCAGAAAAGTCAACTTTTAGCCTCCTCTTAGGCTTTGTATAATGATATCCCCAAAGAGTCAGTCTCATTTTTAGCCTCAATCTTGGGCTTTGTACAAGATAGATTAAACACTCTCTTATTGAGCCAGTCTTTTCTAGCCTCCTCTTAGGCTTTGTATAAGGACTTCCCCAGTGGAGTCAATCAATCTCTTAGCTTCAACCTTGAGCTTTGATTAAGGCACATACAAAAACCAACATCCCCTCAGAGGAAATCAAAAATATCTCTGTGGGAAGACATTTCTCTGTATGTCACAATCTCAAAACAGATAAAATAAAACAAACCCTAATCCCAGATAACTGCTGAAGGTGGCACACTTGTTGATTCAAAAATCCAAACTGTAGTCCCTCTCTTATCCTGGTAAATCCTCTCTTTAATCTAATTGCTGTAAGTAGCAAGCCTCTGGATTATTTACATCCACGCCACTGTCCGTCTCTTAGCATGAAAGACTCCCTAAGGAAAAATGGCATTGCTTCTACACTGAGTTAAAGTTTTCTCCTTCAGGATAAATCTCCTATAAAGGAAATTATGGCATCGCTGGATTCTTATATCCCAGTTAAAGTAATCCTCCTTTATAAATAGTTACCCAACAGCTGTGATAAATAGACGAGATGTCTCCCTTTAGAGATAACAAATTCTCTCTCAGTCAAATCTTTAGCTTCAATCTTGGGCTTTGAACAAGACACAAATACTCCTTTTAGCTTCAATCTTGGGCTTTGAACAAGACACCAAAACATCATTTTTCCTCCCATAGAATATGAGGAACTACAATTGCTCTGATTTCCCTGTTTATATTTAATGGGAATACGTAGACATGAGATTGCGAAATCTTTGCGAGCACACCAATCAAAAACTCTAGGTCCATTACCTTCACACATTCATCAAAAACATCAGAAAACCCAAAATCAAACAAAAAACTCTCTCTCTCAAACACTCCCAAAGACGAAACTTTCCCAATTAACAGATAAACACCAGTAAGTAGAAAGCAGTAAGGAAAATTGCTAACAACCTGCGGATAACCACATATAAAATGGGTAATTGACAACTCCCCATTGTATAACCTGACCCCGAACTCCCCGAATCTCTTAAGCATTTGTTTAGTTAAACATTTGCGTGCAAGGTTAGTTTTAGATAGCTTCCCTTTCCTTTATAGCTTCACAAGATAAATAAGAAATCAGAAAGTAGCACCCCCAACTCCTACCATTGCGGTGAGGAGAAACCCATGGCGATAAGGTGGTCGCGTCATCGACAAAAATCGCACTCTACAGAGTAACCTTATTATGAATTGTAATACATAACAGATAGTGTAGTTGCCCAGTTGAATAATATTTTCTTAGTTTGAGAGCAGAGAGTTACTCTGCAGAAATCACCTTCTTCTTCCCAATTTTTTTCAAACACTAATCTTCTTTCTTGTTCCATTTTCTTTCTTTTTCTTCCATTAAAAACTGATGCGCAGAATCATTCTTGCAATTAAGGTTTGATTTATTCACTCAAGTGAAGAGTGAAGAACAAGGGATTTCGATCGGTTGATTGAATCTTGTTCATCAAGATTGGTTCAGAATTACTCGAAGACTTGGGTTAATTCTAACATCTGGTATCTGGAGCACTGGCTGAGCAATTCGTGGGTAGAAACTCACGATGGCAATGAATCCTCTAAACGGGAATTTTTCGGCGAGTCTTATGATTCTCGAGAACAATAATTATGAGAATTGGTGCAAGCAGAAGAGGGTGGTTTTGTGTTATCAAGATCTTTGGGATCTTATGAAGGAAGGAGTAACACCTCTTGCAAAAAATGTGACAAATGAAGAAAAGGCTACACACAACAAATTGAAGAAGAGATATTATAAAGCTCTCTTTATAATTCATCAATGTGTTTATCCAAATAACTTTAAAAAGGTTTGTGATGTAGAATCAGCGAAAGAAGCATGTGAATTTCTGGAAAAATCATTTGGAGGCGCATAAAAGGTGAAAGAGGTGAATTTACAACCTCACAAAAGAACCTATCAATTACTTCAGATGGAAAACATAACAGAGTTTTTCACTAGGGTTACAAAACCGGTGAATGAAAAGACCAGTTGTTGCAAAGATCTTGAGATCATTGGCTCCAAAGTTCGACCACGTGGTAGTAGCTATAGAAGAGTTGAAAGATTTGTCAAAAATGACAAAGGAAGAGCTTCAAGGGATGCTTGAATCTCATGAACAAAGAATGGATGAAAGAGCTGTAGAAAAGTCGATGAGTGATATGGATTTGCAAGCGTAATTAGTAAAAGAAAAGAAAGGAAAAGGAAGTTGGAATGGCAACAAAGGCAGGGGAGGCTACAACAATTCGAATGGTCGAAATCAGCAAGAAGGAAATTGTTCGAATTAGAGAAAACCCTTGAACCAAGGCAACTAAAGAGGTGATATTGCAGGTAGAAGAAGAGGTGGTGGTCGAAAACCTGACAAAAGTAACATTCAGTGTTACAATTTTCAGAAGTATAGTTACTATTCTAGTGATTTTTCTAAAAAGCAGAAGAATCAAGAAAATGATGTAAAGTTGGCAAAACGTGAAGAAGAAGAGATGTTGCTGATGGTTACAACAAGAGATAAAGAGAGATTCAAAGACCCGTGGTACTTGGACTTAGGATGTTTATCACATATGTCTGGAAGGAAAGATTGGTTTGTCAACATAAAACCCTCAATCAAGAACATGGTGAAATTTGCAAATGACAATACTCTAGCAGCTGAAGGTGTTCTAGCCAAAAATGGTTAGACCACCAAAAGTGATAACTCTCCTTCTCTTTGAACAAAGAAAGTTACGCTGTCTATTCTACTGAGAGTGTTGAAATGAATATCTGGGGATTTGAGGACTATACAAGCGTTGTATGTTGCCTCAAGATGAATGTCTTGCTTAATCCTCATGCGGGAGCCTCTTTATATAGTATATTCTTTAATTCAAGACATTAAGAGAAACCTCTTGGACTTCTGGCGTTATGTGGCCATCATTGCCGTAACCTTCATCCACGAATACAGGTTTTGAAGCCCTTGATAGCATCTGTATTGATGCGTCGCCGCCATTACAAAAGATGGAGTGACACCTGACGAGCATATGTCTGGCATCGATGCCGGGTAGAGTGAAGTACTCAACCTCATGATAACTCGGCATGGGGGGAATCAGGCTTCATGCTCCGTCCGGGTTGTGCACGAGGCTTATCTAGCTCTCTTCATTGTACAATTTCTCCTGCTACTATAGTCTGGTCCGTGCTCACCCTTATCCGGCTACTCAACTCGGCGCCAAATATATTTGGTATGTACAGAAGGTATTGAAGATGTTCTGATTATGAGGAAAGGTGGCAAAAGGTCAGCAATTTCCAATGTGCTGTACATACCAGGCATCAAGAGCTATTTTCTAAGAATAGGGCAATTGTTGGAAAAGAACTACAAGGTGTCGATCAAAGACAAGATGATGAGAGTTCTCGACTCAAGAGGAAGGTTAATCTTGAAGGCTCCTATGTCTCAAAATAGAACCTTCGAGATTGAGCTTAATGTGATGGAGCATAAGTGCCTTGCAACTGCAGCTAGCAGGGATGAATGGATATGACACTATAGACTTGGCCATCTTAACTTTAAAGACATCAGAAATCAGAAATGAAGAAATATGGTTCCATCAAGTCGAAGGCAATTCTAGAAGTCATATATATTGAAATAAGTTTGGTTCATACCATGAATCCTCCATGGTTTTGATGATAACAAAGTATTTGAAAAAACAATTAGGATCTCTAACTAGCCAGTTTGTGTGTACAGAATTATATTTACTTGATGGAACTAGTTCTGACACTTAAATGGATTTGGTTCAGTTCTGGTCAAACTCTTGCAAACATTTCAGCTCAGAAGCGTGCTATGTTGCCTCTGATGCTAAGTAATGTCATATCAGTTATGCTAACACGGGACTCAAGTTTTATTGACATTATCTTCTGCAGGTTGTGTTGTACTTGAATCAGAGTTGTATCATCTGGACAAAGGCCTTATTTCACAGATACTCTTGTGACTGAAAGTCCCAACACTTGCTCCATTTGATAAAGAAGATGCACTACAGGATTTGGTTCTGTTTTTAGCCGTTGTCTTTATTTTCCTTGGTTATAAAAAGGAGCTGAAGATTTAAAGATCTCTTAAGAAAAAACGCTACAAATACTACTAAGATATACACGCATTAGCTTCAGAAAAGCTGAGTATGCTAAGAGTCTTTGTAATAGTGTGTTTATTACTTGAACACCTCTGATATTTTATCAAGTGTTTTTCTTTTGTAAGTTATTACTTCTCTAAACTAGTTGTTTAGATTAAAGTCATAGACACGAGCTCTAAGTAAGGTAAAAGTCTTAGACATGAGCTCTAAGCAAGGTAAAAGTATTAGACACGAGCTCTAAGCAAGGTGAAGTCTTAGGCATGTGGTCTAAGCAAGAGAAGTCTCGGTCAGGAGCTGATTGAGCAGAGTGAAGTCTTAGACATAAGCTCTAAGCAAGGGAAGTCTTGGACAAGTGGTCTGACCAAAAAGAAAAGTCTTATACAAGTGTGTATAAGCAAGTGTATTTTGGTTGATTATAATGGAAAATCTCTTGCATGGCAAGGGGACAGGAGTACTCTCACTTAGGAGAGGAACCAGGATAACTACTGTGTTTTCTTTGCTATTTTACTTTACTTCTGTCTTTATTTCCACTGCACCTTATCAGATTTTGAATTCAGTTTTAGAATCTGAACTCTGGTTCAGAAGTAAATCTAACTTTTGCAAAACACAATTCAACCCCCCTTCTTGTGTATTTTTCTCACCTTTAGTTGGCATCAGAGCAAGGTCTGTACGTAACACTTAACGGTGGTACAATCAAAGATCCAACAAGAAAAATATGGATCCCGAGGTTATTAATCTGGTACCTCAAGGGGGATTCCCTTGGATTAAAATAGCTCTGAGAGAAATCATTATATTACTAAACCTCCTATATTCAGTGGTGACTCTACTGAATTCAAATGGTGGAAAAGCAAGATGTGCACATATATAAATTTGACTCGATGATGAGCTATGTGGAATTCTTGAGGATGGCATTGAAATTCTTGTAGACAGTGTTGGTATGGTCGCTAATGGAAAAGCTCTGACTCTAGCTCAAAAGAAAATTTACAGAAAACATCAGAGTCAGAAGTATTCTAGTTGAAACACTTCCACATGCTGAGTATTTGAAGATCATTGATAAGTCCTCTTCTAAGACTATCTTTGAATCACTGTAATCTACTTATCAAGGAAATCAACATGTCAAAGAAGCCAAAGCTGACTTGTTGATACAAAAGTATGAGTTATTCAAAATGAAGGAAGACGAGGATATTGAAACCATGTTCTCCAGGTTTCAGGTTCTTGTCTCAGACCTTCAAGTACTGAACAAAAGCTACTCAAAAGCTTATCATGTGAAGAAAATTCTGAGAAGTCTCTCTCAAAAGTTTAGACCTAAAGTAACAGCTATTTAGGAAGCTAAAGATCTGAATACGTTGTCTCTTAAAAGTATAATCAGCAATATTCAAAGTCATGAGATGGAAATCAATGGAAATGATACTACTCAAAAGCTTAAATCACTAGCATTGAGATCTACCTCTGAAAAATCTGGTGACAAGTCCAGAAGATCTTCAAAAAATGGTAAAGTTGATGAATCGTCTGAAGAAGAATCTGATGGAAGATCTCAAGACGAAGACATGGCATGATTCATCAGAGGAATACAACAAATGGCCAAAAGGAACAGAAGATTCTCTAAAAACAACATGAGGATCAACCTCAAAGATGAAGACATAATCTGCTACAATTGCAACAAACCAGAACATTTCAGAAATGATTGTCCTGAACCTCTAAAGGACAATCAGAGAAAAGGAAGTTATCAGAAGGATAATTTCAGAAACAGGTTCAAAAAGAATTTCATGGAAACATGGGAAGAACTAGATGAAGAAGAATCAGAAAAGGAAGATAATGCTAATTTAGCATTGATGGCTCACTCATCTGAAGATGAACGTCTATCCGAATCTGAAAATAAAGATGAGGTATTCTCTTACTCTAACTTTATTTCTTGTGCTAAAAATCTTCTAGATCATTGCAAAAATTAGTCTAGTCAGATTAAGATCCTTAGAAGAGATAAATCAATCTTACGAGAAGAATTAAAAGAAGTTAATATATATCAAAATGAATGTTCATCTCTGGGTAAACATGATCATGCTTTTCATAAATTCATTATATCTGGAATTGATCGTACTAAACTTGCATCTGTGATTTATGGAGTTGGAAAATATAATAAGGAAGGTCTAGGATATGATGAAGGTTGCTCTGGTACTAATAACTCTTCGAAAGTGCTTCAAGATTTATGCTCATCTTGTATTGCCCAAACTGTGTTAAGTAACCATTTTGATCCTGCTACTAAAGCAATGAATCCAACTGAACCTATTGATCAAAATTTTAAAGGCATTGCTATAGCAGAATCTGATAAATCAAATAATCTTATGACATCAATGTTCAAAGCCTCTGAATCACAGGATAAGTTCAAATCTGCTGATAAGGTTAAGAAAAACTCCTATCAGAACTCTTTTAAGAAAAATGATAGGAGTAAAGCTGAATCTTCTCACAGGGTTAAGGGACAAAATAGGAGAAAATTTGTTGAAACTAACCCAAAAGGACCCATACGTGTATGGGTACCTAAATCTCAAATAATATTTGTTACAGATATGCCCAAAGAAACAGATGGAATGCCAATCCTGGTACCTGGATAGTGGCTGCTCACAACATATGACAGGAGTTGTGTGATGATGGTTGCAAAGTATTGTTTGAAAAGGACTTCTGTTCTGTTGTCAAATCTGACAAATCTATAGTATTTAAAGGGAAAAGAAAAAGGAATGTTTATAAAATCAATCTTTCTGAATTGGTTGTTCAAAAGGTCGTTTTCCTAATGATAATGAGTGATGAAAATGAGTCTGGCTCAAAAGGTTAGGTCATGCTAACTGGAGATTAATCTCTAAAAATTCCAAGCTAAAACTTGTGAAAGGGCTGCCAGATATTGATTATCACTCAGATGCTCTTTGTGGAGCTTGTCAAGTTGGGAAGATTGTAAAAACTTCTTTAAAAAAAACTGTTTCTTCTTCTAGACCCTTGAAACTGCTTCATATTGATTTATTTGGTCTTATTGGGACTGCTTCAATCATTGGAAAGAAATATGGTTTAGTTATAGTTGATGATTTTAGCAGATGGACTTGGGTGAAGTTTCTCAAATCCAAAGAGGAAACATATGAAATGTTTAACATCTTCTACAATCAAGTACAATCTGAGAAAGAATTGAAAAATCTAAAGGTCAGAAGTGACCATGGGGGTGAGTTTGAAAATGAATCATTTGAATCCTTTTGTGAAAAATATAGAATTATCCATGAGTTCTCTTCTCCCAAAACTCCACAGCAAAATGGAGTTGTTAAGAGAAAGAACAGATCTATGCAAGAAATGGCAAGGACAATGATTCATGAAAATAAACTCCCTAAGTACTTGTGGGCAGAAGCTATTAGCACTGCTTGGTATATTTAGAACCGAATTTATATCAGACCAATTCTGAATAAAACATCATATGAATTATTTAAAGGTAGAAGACCTAGTATCTCTTATTTTCATCAATTCGGATGTACCTGTTACATCCTGAATAACAAGGTCTACCTAAAGAAATTTGACGCTAAAGCTCAAAAGGGTGTCTTTTTAGGATACTCTGAACGCTCAAAAGCATATAGAGTTTATAACTCTGAAACCAGAAGGTTGAAGAGTCTGTGCACGTTAAATTTGATGACAGTCTACCTGACCATGACAAGACAGAGTATGTAGTTCAAAATGATTTCTCTGCAGGATTTCAGAATCATGAGGAACATTCCGTGGTATGCATCCCTAAAGAATAGATATAGTGAATAATAATCCAGAATCTGTCACTATATCTGAAGCTATACCAGAAGCTGCAGAAACTGAAGTTACTTCAACCGGTCCTTCTTCTACTGATTCAGTGATTGCTCACAATGGCTCAGAAGGCCATGTTCAACCTAAGAGATTATTTAAGTATAAAACATCTCATCCAGAAGAACTGATCATTGGTAATAAGGAAGAGCCATTGAGAACCAGATCTGGCTTCAGAAATGATCACTCAATGATTGGACTTATTTCACCAATTGAACCTCCTTCTATTGATGATGCCTTAACTGATAATGGTTGGATCTTGGCTATGCAAGACGAACTTAATCAGTTTCAAAGAAATGATGCGTGGGATCTTGTTCCAAGACCACAAGAGAAAAACATCATTGGGACCAAGTGGGTCTTCAGAAACAAACTTAATGAACTTGGTGAAGTCGTTAGAAATAAAGCCAGACTTGTGGCTCAAGGCTATAGTCAGCAGGAGGGAATAGACTTCTTTGAAACCTTTGCACCTGTTGCAAGGTTAGAAGCCATAAGACTACTTCTCTCATATGCCATCAACCATGACATAATTCTCTATCAAATGGACGTGAAAAGTTCTTTTCTAAATAGAGTCGTTACTGAATAAGTGTATGTCAAACAACCGCTAGGATTTATTGATTTAAATAATCCAAATCATGTCTTCAAGCTTAAAAAATATCTTTATGGTCTTAGACAAGCTCCAAGAGCTTGGTATGAAAGATTGAGTGATTTTTTGCTTGAAAACAGTTTTGTTAAAGGAAAGGTTGACACTACACTTTTCAGGAAGAATTTAAAGGAAGAAATCTTGATTGTTCATATTTATGTTGATGACATAATTTTTGGTTCCACTAATGCATCTCTTTGTCAAGAATTTTTTAAGATCATGCAGGCGGAATTTGAGATGAGCATGATGGGTGAATTAAAATACTTTCTTGGTATTCAGATTAATCAGAAGTATGAAGGTATTTACATTCACCAGTCTAACTATACAAAGGAGCTTTTGAAAACGTTCAATCTTGATGAGTGCAAAGTCTTGTTAACTCCTATTCATCCTACATGTATCCTTGGTGCTGAAGAGTGTTGTTCTAAAGTGGATCCAACTAAATATCGAGGTATGATAGGTTCCTTACTCTATCTCACTGCTTCTAGACCTGATATTTTATTCAGTGTATGTTTATGTGCAAGGTTCCAAGCAGATCCTAGAGAGACTCACTTAACTACCGTTAAAAGAATCTTTAGGTATCTAAAAGGAACATTAAATCTTGGACTTCTTTATAAAAAGTACTTAGACTATAAACTGGTTGGATTCTGTGATGAGGACTATGCTAGAGATAGAATTGAAAGGAAGTCCACCAGTGGTTCCTGTCAATTTTTAGATGAAAACCTTATCTCTTGGGGTAGTACAAGACATACAACTGTTGCCTTGTCTACAGCAAAAGCAGAATACATCTCAGCTGCTAATTGTTGCACTTAACTACTCTGGATGAAATATCAACTTGAAGACTATCATTTATTTGGAAACAAAATTCCAATCTTTTGTGATAATACCGCCGCTATCTGTCTAACAAAGAATCTAATTTAGCATTCCAGAACCAAGCACATTGAAATCAAATATCACTTTATAAGGGATTATGTTCAAAGGGTGTAATAGATATCCAGTTCATAGATTCTGAACATCAATGGGCTGATATATTTACAAAACCCCTGACCATCAATCAATTTGATTTCATCAAGAAAAATTTATGTCGCATAATAAGTGCTTATTCTCTGAATGATGTGTTGGAATGTTTGTTGGAATCTGTTAGTAGTTAGTTGAGTTACTTCTGATAGTTTCTTTAAGTATGGTCTTTAAGTCTGAATAGAGGTCAAAGGATATCTCTCTTCATTGACTGCTTTATTTAAAGCATACAGTAATAAGTTAATTCTTTTCTATGTGCCGTGAGTTAACCATTGGACTATTTCTTAAGTTCTGATAAAATAAAATCCTTGTTTTAATACTCTGATTTTCTGAATATTCTCTAAACAGTTTGGTTCATTAAAAGGAGAGTATTCTGATAAAGATTTTAACTTGTTTTTATTCAGACTTCAGGCTGTCGAAACATTTTATTACATACTTGCTTAAAATTCTAGCATTTTATGTGTTATGTTGCAAAACTGTTTTTTTTTACAGATTATCTTCTACATAAGATATTTCTGTGAACTCAATTCTTCATCTTAATACTTCTTCTTCTAAATGTCCTTTTAGTTCATCAAAGATGAATGTTTTGATCTAGCTCTGTTTAACGAATTGATGGCGATTAATCCTTTACAATTTATTGTGAGAATTTTTTTGGCTAATCCTCATATTCATCAGAATGAGCAAAATGATTGTCTGATTCTGTCTGTTATAACAACTCAGAAAATGATTTAAACATCATCTATTATAACATCTCAGAAAATGATTTAAACATCATCTATTCTTTCTCCTATGGAAAAAGTCTAGTGAACATTCTAAGGACTAAAGTATAAAGATCAGGATGACTTTCTCTAATGTGAAAACAAACCATTATTCTTTCTAAACCTTTTTTTCTCTTCTCTTCTCTTTTTTATTGATGACAAAGGGGGAGAATGGATTGAGTATTTTAGGCTAATAATGGTACCGAATGTGGTTAGCAATCCTATTTAGGGGGAGTTTGTAAATCTCACCCTTGGAGTAAATTTATTGTTCTGCATGGAGAGGAGCTTACAAACCTCAACTACAAGACTTTACAGATAGGACTCATGGGGAGCTTACAAACCTTATCTCTTAAACTATTTGACTCAGGGGGAGCTTACAAACCTCAGAATCTGAAAGTTGCTGAGTAATTTATTTTTACTTCTGATTGTTTTTAAAATACATAATGTTGTCATCATAAAAAAGGGGGAGATTGTTAAAACAAGTTTGGTTCATGCCATGAATCATCCAAGGTTTTGATGATAACAAAGTATTTGAAAAACCAATTAGGACCTCTAACTAGCCAGTTTGTGTATGCAGGATTATATTTACTTGATGGAACTAATTCTAAAACTTAAATGGCTTTGGTTCAGTTCTGGTCACACTCTTGCAAGGACGTTTGATTAGAAAAGTTGTTGCTAATACATTTCTGCTCAGAAGCGTGCTATGCTGCCTCTGATGCTAAGTAATGTCATATTAGTTATGCTAACACGGGACTGAAGATTTATTGACATTATCTTTTACATGTTGTGTTGTACTTGAATAAGAGTTGTATCCTCTGGACAAAGGCCTTTTTTCACAGATACTCTTGTGACTGAAAGTCCCAACACTTGCTCCATTTGAAAAAGAAGATGTACTACAAGATTGGGTTCTGTTTGTAGCCGTTAAAGATCTCCAACATCTTTATTTTCCTTGGCTATAAAAAGGAGCTGAAGATTTGAAGATCTCTCAAGAAATAACACTGCAAATACAACTAAGGTATACAAACACTACCTTCAGAAAAGCTGAGTATGCTAAGAGTCTTTGTAATAGTGTGTTGTATTGCTTGAACACCTCTGATATTTTATCAAGTGTTTTTCTTTTGTAAGTTATTCCTTCTCTAAACTAGGTGTCTAGATTAAAGTTTTAGACACGAGCTCTAAGCAAGGTAAAAGTCTTAGAAATGAGCTCTAAGTAAGGTAAAAGTCTTAGACACGAGCTCTAAGAAAAGTGATGTCTTAGGCAGGTGGTCTAAGCAAGAGAAGTCTTGGTCAGGAGCGGATTGAGCAGAGTGAAGTCTTAGACACGAGCACTAAGCAAGGGAAGTCTTGGACAAGTGGTCTGAGCAAAAAGAAAAGTCTTATACAAGTGTGTATAAGCAAGTGTAATCTGGTTGATTATAGTGGAAAATCTCTTGCTTGACAAGGGGTCTGGAGTACTCTTAATTGGGAGAGGAACCAGGATAACTACTGTGTTTTCTTTGCTATTTTACTTTACTTCTATATTTATTTCCACTGCACCTTATCAGATTCTAAATTCAATTTTAGAATCTGAACTCTGGTTCAAAAGTAAGTCTAAATTTTTCAAAACACAATTCAACCCCCCTTCTTGTGTATTTTTCTCACCTTCAATATACTCTGATGTGTGTAGACCTATCTAGGTGCATTCAATTGAAGGTAATAGATACTTTGTCACATTCATAGATGATTTTAATTGAAAACTGTGGACTTATCTGATCAAGAAGAAAAGTGAAGTGATCGAGGTATTTGCCAAGTTCAAATCTAAGGTCGAAAGACAAAGTCGTCGAAAGCTAAAGGTTTTGAGGACTGATGGTGGTGAAGAGTATGTGTTGAAAGATTTTGATGCATTATGTGAGAAAGAAGGGATTGTGCATGAGGTGGTGCCACCCTACACTCCACAACAGAATGGAACTGGAAAAAGGAAGAATAGAACCATCATGAATATGGTGAGAAGTACTTTGAAAGGCAAACATCTACCCAAAGAATTATCGGGAGATGTTCTATCGACTGCAACATACATCTTGAACAGATGTCCAACAAAGAAGCTAGAAGGAATTACACCAGAAGAATGTTGGTATGGTGTCAAACCTAGCCTAAGTCATTTGAAGGTGTTTGGATATATAGCACATAGACATGTGCCAGATCAGTTAAGAATAAAACTTGATGACAAGTCGAGTCAAATGATCTTTATAGGATATCATTCGACTAGAGGATACATATTTTTCGACCCAATGAACAAGCAAGTTGTAATCAGGAGGGACATGATCATAGATGAGCTTAAAGAATGGGATTGGACTGAGAATGTTAAGAAGGATTCAGTGAGAATTGTTAAATGATATGCTTTGATCTAGAGGGGGTGAATAGATCATAAATTTTACAACAAAAAACTTTTGGCAAAAATGTGTTTTCAAAATATGGTGCAACAGAAAAATGACCCGGATCGAATCGTCTAACCAAACCTACTATCGAAAAGCAATATACGTATCGCAAACCAAACGGAGTGATAACGAATGTATATGTTCAACAATGATCAAGCTACAAATCAATTAAATGCAATGCTAATCGTAACTCGTATATCCAATGAACCAAAACACAAACAATTTATCGAACACTTGATGTGAAATTGATAAAAATTGGAAATATAGTTCCTTTTGTTAATGTTAAAACCTATCACAATCAATGTGATTGTGATTATATCAATAACAACACCTTTAAAAGATAGTAGAAAACAATTTCTAATCGAATTGATCAAACAACGACAAATTCGATAAATTGCGTAATAAACAATACAAAGATAAAGAGATGAAGAGAGAGAGAGACTAAGATTTGTTTAGGAAGTTCCCCAATCAGCCTCGCTATGGGTACATCTGCCCTCAATTCGAAATCAAATTGAGATAGTGCCATTAACCTTTTCTTTGCAAAAATGTTTATACAGGAGATGAAGAATGCAAACCCCAAAAACCGTATTGTTTTGTGTTGATTTTTTCACCTTCAAACCCTTGATTAAAGCTTGATCAAGTGACAAAAAAATGCGGATACAATCCTCCGATTATCCCAAGCACACAACTTATTAAAACTCGAGATTCTAAAACACAATTCACCGTCTCGCGCTACTTCCTTGCAAGGAAACCACCTTGTCCTAAGGCTTTCACTCGATCGAATCTGCGTTGACGTGATCTCGTCCAAAACCTTCAAATCAACCCGATCTTAAAGGAAAACCCCACCTTGGTTTTCTTATTTGAAACACACAAAGCCCCTAACCAAATATTCTCAGTTACACCAAACCTAATTGGACGTTATCAACCCTAATCTAGATTGTCACCCAACCGAAAAATGATTATGTGTCGTTCAATTGTGTGTGTGCATAGAAGAAGGGATGAATAATAATCTATTTTCGTTTAGGTTTTATTCACTAGGAAACCTTACCTAGAAGAAGATGCATGTATGAGTATATATAGATATATGAAGAAAATGGGCAAAAGGATGCAAGAAAAATAAGATGCAAAAAGAAATTTTCAAGTTTTAACTTGCATAGGTAGACCTATGAAGGTCATAGGTCGGCCTATGAATGTGTTCAGGCCGGTCTGTTAAGCGACTTGAAATGGAACCTGTGGGTAGACTCTACAGGCTTTGTTCTTGGAGCATAGGAGTCGACCTGAAACATGGATGTCTCGGCCTATACTGAAGCTGAAACTTCCATAGGTCGGCCTGATCACGTATAGGTCAGCTTATGCTGTTATTTTGACACAAAATTTTGATTTTTGATGTGTATGACATACCTAAGACCTATCAAACTTTTTCAAAGACTCTTTTTATGCATCCTAAAGCTAAGGGAACAAATGATCATCTAAACGAAGGTTGACACCGTCCAATATTCAAGAGCACTACGATAAACTACCTTTTTCCTGGTTTGACATCATTCAAAACCTAGTTGAATTTGTAGTTAGAAATACTTAACACTCACATACTCCTCTTTTTTAATGATGGCAAACGTATATGATGTAACCGTAGCTTGCCATGCTTCTCTTGATACACATAACAACTCCCCCTGACTTTATGCATTATTCTTGATATCTCTTTGATAGTTCCCCCTAAGTGTATGCATATATCATGCATAATCCTCTTCATTATCTCATCTTCTCCCCCTTTGACAACATCAAAAAGAAAGAAAACAATCAATTTGTTAGAAGCATCAGATAGATGCACAACTCATATATTACAAATACTATACAGAAGCAATTGCAATGAAAATGTTGTGCGTTCACACATGGTAAAGAGTACATGCTTAATAAACAAAAAACACAATACTCATACTAATTTTGATTAATTAAAGTACAAACATTGAAACATTACATGATTCAAAGTGATAAACATCAAATCAAATTCAAAGGCATGAAACAACCAAACAAAGACACACTAAATACAAAAAAATCTTATGAAACACTAAGAGGACACACACAAACACACTCCTCATCACTCTCTCCCATGACCTGCAGGTCTAGCTCCACGAAACCAGCTCTTACCATCATGTTCAAATTGACGGTCTAAGAAATCACACATTTCTTGATAGAATTGTGTGTAGTGATAATGATCTTCATTTTGGGCAGCAATCACGTGATTGACCCTTGCGATGGTAGAGGCGGTATTCGCATCCATCTCCTCCTTCAAGGTGACTAGATTTTCTGAGACAAATGTGGCAAATCCCTCAAAGTTTGCATCTTGAGTTTTCATATGCTCATGCATACTTTGGAGCAGCGCCATTTGGGAATTTTGTTTTTGCAGCAGATTTTGAAGAAACGAAGTGATGTATGAATTGTTGCCAGCAACATTGATATCTTCCTGTACAGTGACATTTTCTGCATCATGCATAGGCACATCATCTTCAATATGTTGCTCAGTAGAGGAATCAGCAAATTTGGTAGGATCATCAAAGTTTTATATCTTCTGACCATACTTTTCCAGCCTTAGATAGTATGCTTGATGCTCTTCATCCCAAAAGTATCTCGTATTAGTTAGAGTCCTTTGAGAAAACTCTTGAATTGGACCATGTGAAATGAGTGGTAGATTTGGCACGCCAATGTCAAAGAAACTCAGAACTTTTGAGATCATATATGGATACCAGAAGGGTATCCCCTTGTATCCATCCTTGATAGTGAACATTCTGGAGACGAAGTAGTGTGTCCAATCGATGTGAATCTTGGGCATCAGGACATACACAAGATGAACCTCTGCACTGTACACTCCAGTGTATCCTCCTTTTTTGCTCGTAGAATATGAGAAACAAACCACAAAAGGATTCTCCGAGTCATTTTGAATTGACTGACTGCTAGAGCCTCATTAGAGTCTTCTGGCCTTGGGGCTTTGGGCATTTCGTTGAGATGAACATTCCACTCAAAATCCTTATGAGCATGAGTGTCTATTACCAAAGGATTAGCTTCATCCTCTACATTAGGATCGCTTATGATAATGTCAAACAGTTTCTTCCAGACATCGCCGTTGACATCATAAATCTTATTTCCAATAGTGAATTTGAAAGAGGATCCATTTTGCTCATGCAGTCCGGAATAGAATACACGAACCAGATCCTCATTGTAATCTTGTAACAACTGCAGAAGTAATTGATTTACTGGTGTTCTAAGTCTAGCCACAGCAGGAATTTTCAAACTTCCAACAACAGAAGCCTTCCATACATGTTGTTTCATGACAATGCGATGCAAAATTTTCTCTTCAAATTCTGCAACACAATTGTCAGAAACCAGAGATAGCCCCGTATCTGGAATGGTTGTGTTGTGGTGAGAATCAGATATCAAGCTATTAATTAACTTGCATCACAAAAAATGAAATTCACCACCGAGCTTTGATTTATCCAAAGGAAAGGGTAAAGAACGAAAACCCTAAAAAGATAATCTAGGTTCGGGGGTTGGTTATACAAAGGGAAGATATTAGCACCCTAAGTATCCATAGTACTCTACGGGAACCTCTTGTTTGTTTGCGTTATGCCAAAGTTTGCTTGCTAAAGAAAAGTGCTAAGGTAAAGGACCTAGGGTATGTACACTAAGTATGCTCGCCAAGACATCGCATCTCGTGCCTACGTATCCTGAAGGGAATGGAATCCGAGCATTCGTAGTTCCCCACAATGGGGGTGAGGAACTCTTGACTGTGGTCAAGGTTCCAAGGGAAAGTAGGGTGGAAAGCTTGAAAGCAAAGCTTGTAAGGATTGATTATTTTGGAGAAGAGATTAATGGCTATCTCTCTTGAAAGGATTGTGAAGGGTTAGACCGTCTTGAAGGAGAAGAGATTAATGGCTATCTCTTGGGAAGGCTAGGTTAAAAGGGGTGATGAACGGTTACCTATGACTATGGGGTCAAGGAGGGAGGTTATGAGCTTTCTATGACTTTGAGGTCAATAGAGAGACTTTCCTTTGGAAGGGGGGAAAGCAACATCATGTAAACAAGCGTTGATGTGGGATTGAAAGGGGTGATAAACATGAGAGTTCAAGGACTCAAAAGCAATCAAGAAAAATAGTAGCATTAATCAAGTATGAACATCAAAGCATGATATATACATCCATGTATGAGTATGGCAAAAGATAATGAAATAGTTCACAACAAACATGAATAAATGAACACAAGCATATCAAGTATTCAAGAACTAAGGAGTGAGACAAATATATCCACACAAAGTTATCTCTACAAGACAAACTTTAAGAAGTGTCACAAATTGTGGACAAGGGTGATGAGGTGCTAACCAAAATTCAAACAAGACTTAATCAAAGTCCTCAAAATAAAGTTGATGATCACACTCAAAAATAACATTTTCAAAAATATCCTAAAACTTCTTTTAGAAAATTATCCAAGAAAGTTTGAAAGAAAATAAGTCCAAAATTAGGCTTGAAATAAAATTCTTAAATTCACTAAATTAAAATAACTATTAAAATAAAGTGAAAATAACATAAAAGTGAAAATAATAATTAGAAAATTAAACTAAATATTAAAATGTATCTTTAAATTTTTTTGGTATTTTTTGAGTGGAAAAAATATTTTAACTAATTAAAAGTGAAGAGAAGAAAAAAGAAAATAAAACATTGTGAGATTAAAACACAAGGAGGTGCATTAGAAACTTGTCACAAACTAACTCTAAGCTTGCAACGTATAGTGGGCTTCTGGAGGGGTGTAAAGAGCAATGACCCAAGCTGGAAAAAATAGGAGAAAGTGAAATAAAATGCACAAAAGGGTGTCTGGGGCGAGGGGGATTCGAACCCCAGACCCCTTGGTGAAAGGCGTGTGTGCAATACCACTGGGCTGGCTATACATCCAATGTATAAGCCAACCCCATAAACTTATAAGCCATAAGCAAAATAAAAATGCCTGGTTAAAAGGAAACACATGAAAATGTTACATGAGCGTGCTAGCAACCTAGTATCAAACGGTCACATGTTTCATTTAAATGACTACCAGACAAAACATTCTCATAACCAATCACAACTCGCCACACTAGCTACCTTCATGCAACGTGAAATGAGGCTCGTGAGTTCATCGTGAAAAGAAAAAAAATAGCAGCATTCACATGGTTTTTCCTCACCTTGTTCAACCATTTCCAATTCCTCTTTCAACCAAAAGCCGTGAAATAAAACACCACTCTGTAGGGCTCACATGGTAGAACAAAACTAAACCTTAAGCCTACTCAAAATAACTACTAGAACATGGATAAAAATGGACGTGAAACTCATGTGTTCAAACTGACAAAATCTAACAGAGTAAGAATACAACATGCAAGTTCAGACATCCATTCATATTGTCATTCTAATCTAACACAGATGCAAATACAAGAGCAGGATAACAGCATAAAGATTATTTAGACTTATACATATGTACATGGAATCAAGGATGTAGGTAAGAGCAAAACTTCAATAAAACCTACATGCTATTAATCTGAACCAACGTGGGATGAACAGCTTTAGGACAACTCAAACATACAAACTACATGAAACAAACAGATAGAGCTGCAAGAAATGCATCAAAAGGAGTCACACACCACATTATCATTTGATCTTAATGCAGGACCAGCACATGATAACAGTATGAAGTTCATGATACTCTAAACTTGGAGTTAGGAACTAGGGAAGAATGAGAGCCAAAGCTTGTCAAACAAAACTCCAGCAACCTAACTATATTAGTCAGGAACGAAATGGATATCTCAAAAATAGTTTGTACCTAAAAATTATACCTTGAAGGCACAAACACCTCTAAATCATGGCAAAACACACTCAAGCACACATGGTGTCAGCCTATGCACATGATCACAGACAGAAAAGAGTAAAAAAAAAGCAATGTCATACCCTTACCATATCAGCATAACCCCAAACCTAACTTTTCATGTTGTTTAACAATGGTAACTTTATCCATTCAAAATCAGTGTCAAGATATGAACATTATAATGTCAAGGACTGATATTGTAAAAAGACACAAACATATAAACTTTACAATACCATTCACAGGGTCATTGGCTTAAGAGTGAAGCAAGATAATACAATGACAGTATGGTCATGGCTTTTGAAACGTAGAGTAAAGGAGAGATGAAGGTTACCTGGTGAAGCACTAACTTAACAGAACAAGACATTCTCCTTGCAGCAGCTGTGCTTTCCCTTTCTCCAAACTTCCTTACTTACCAAGCTTGAACTTAGAGGTTTTTTCAAAATGAGTATGAGAAGTGTTGGTGATTGTTGGTGAGAAATGAATGAGAATGTGTCCCCTTTTATAGGAGAGCAGACTGGTCCATAGAATTGAGGACATGGTGGATATTGGCTTTGCATTGGAAGGAAAGATCATGGGGAAAAATCCTGCGCATGGTTTTGTTCTGACTTCTTTTCTTGAGCCAAGTGATATTGTCTTGGTTGCTTGTATTTAGCCTTGGATCAGAAAAAAAACAAACCAACACAGCTTGGTGCCAACCGACATTACACGATGGTTTTGACTTTTTTACAACATATTGTCAATTCCACAAGTACAAGATGGTTGTACTTTGGAAATCTTCTCTTGCACGACTTTTGGAAAAGTGTTAGAATTGATGGTAAGGAAATCAGGACTTGTATTTGGATTTGGCTCAAGTGGTAATTCAAAATGAAACAAGATTGTGTAATGAAATGCCAAGTTATGGACCTCTCTAGGTTAAGTTAAAATGAATTAAACTAAAAAAATCAAAAAAAGAAAAATAAAACTATAAAAACGAAAATAAAACTACACTAAATTAACTTAAAAGAAAAAACTAAATTAAAATCAAAATTAAGTTTAAAATTAAATATATACTATATAAAAAGATAGGCTAAAGTGGATTTAAATAAATTCTAAATAAATCAAAAATAAATATTTAACTAAATAGAAAAATAATGATAGTAATTAAAATCAGGAATGACAAGATTGACAAGAAAAAAAGTATGATTAATGGTTAATGGACCAAGTGACTGCAAATGCTAAGACAGATGACCTAGGATGATATGATAAATGGCCAGGGTATCTGAGGGTAAAATTTGGGGTACAACAGTTGCCCCTATTTAAATAGCTTTACCGGATGGCACGAGGGATGGAAATCCTCGGGACATCAAGGTGAAAGGTATTTAAATATAGCAAATCGAAAATTTTTCCCTCAGATGGAATGCAAATGCTAAGGACAAACAACAGACATGCTCATGCTAGCATGCCATGAACTTCTAGTATGATGATATGTTGTCATGATAGATGCAAATATGCAGACAAACAAAACACCAAGGATGAAGGGCAATCCACCACAGGTGAGCTTACTGGGGAAGGATAAGGTTAGCATCTACGAGAAAGACTCACTGGGGATAAAGATTGACCAATAAAAAAACTCACTGGGAGACCTTGAGGAAACACCGGGGATAGAGAAATGAAGAGGAAATCCTACAGGTCTTCACTGGGGAAAAGTCCAAGGAGATGGACGGCAGGTTTATTGGTGACTGGACGACACTGGGGAAATGAAAGTACACTCTTTACTGGGCATGGAACCAGAAAGAAGACATGATCTCCACTGGGGATCAATTTGAAATGAAAGGATAGACATCAACAAAAGATTTTCTGGGATTTTCTTATACTGAAGAGTTCAAATGGGATCTTCAAGAAAAGCCAGAAAAGACAGAGAAAGGCACATCCAGAAAAACATCAGATGGCAAAAGAAACCAGACATCCAATAATGGCTTTGAATGAAAGGTATAACTCACAATATCTAATAATGGCTTTAGATAAAAAGTGGATAAAACTCGATCTGGAAAAACATCAAAAAGAGAAAGGCACATCCAGAAAAGCATCAGATGATAAAGAAACCAGACATCCAATAATGGCTTTGAATGAAAGGTATAACTCACAATATCTAATAATGGCTTTAGATAAAAGTGGATAAAGACTCGATCTGGAAAAACATCAGAAAGAGAAAGGCACATCCAAAAAAGCATCAGATGATAAAGAAACCAGACATCCAATAATGGCTTTGAATGAAAAGTACAAATCACAATATCTAATAATTGCTTTAGATGAAAGTGAACAAAGACTCGATCTGGAAAAACATCAGAAAGAGCAAGGCATATCCGAAAAAGCATCAGATGATGAAAGCAATGTTGTTCCGGAAAAGCATCAGAATAACGAAGCGAAATATCTGGGAAAACATCATATATGTTCTGGAAAAACATCAGAACAAAAGACTCAATCTGGAAAAACATCTGATAGGTTCTGGAAAAACATCAGAACAAAAGACTCAATCTGGAAAAACATCAGAACAAAAGACTCAATCTGGAAAAACATCAGAAAGAGAGACACATCCGGAAAAGCATCAGATAGCAAAACCAATGTCATTCGGGAAAAGCATCAGAATCACAAAGGGGTATATCTGGAAAAACATCAGATAACACAAAGAGAGAGTTCCGGGAAAACGTCATAACAGAAGACTCGATCTGAAAAAAACATCAAAAAGAGAGAGGCACGTCTGGAAAAGCATCAGATGATGAAAGCAATGTCATTCCGGAAAAGCATCAGAATAAACGAAGTGGTTATCTGGAAAAACATCAGATAGGTTCTGGAAAAACATCAGAACAAAAGACTCAATCTGGAAAAACATCAGAAAGAGACAAATAAACGACATCCAAGAACGTCATTAGATATAAAAAAAGGAACAAACATATCCGAAAAATATCGGATAAGAAAGGTCATATTTGGAAGAACGTCAGATAGACACGACAATATCTGTTTGGTAGGTGCCAAGTAAGTTGGACTTTGACCACAAGGTAAGACGTGGATAACAACACGACCTCGGGAGAAATGCAAATGAGGATGAAACACTCATGCTATGCATATGGTATAAATTATGTAGATGATATATGATCAAATGCGAATGCAGATGTAGATGCTGACGACACAGCTCGACTCTTTTAGTGAGAAGACAAGACTAGAAAACTGATTCCTCAACACGGAGATCACTGCCATTCTGCTTGGGACTAGAGATGCTAATACTGAACACATCTCTGCCACACTGGTAAACTTTATCCAAACTGATGATCCTTGTAGGAAGGATAAAGCGTTGCTTGGGGATTCTTCAGGTAAACTGCACCAGACTAACTGATTATTGTAGATGAGCTGATCATTGCTTCAGCTTGTCTGATTCTGGAAATGACCGTCTCATGGTGCTCTTAGAAAGCTTGCCCCATGTAGCGAGCGATTTTGGACGCGGTTCTTAAGCGCTGGTCGCTCTCTGCGGTTTGAGCTTTGACTACAGGTCGATTCATTTTTTATCCTATTGTGAGCTGAATAAGGAAGGGAAATAGATGTCTCCAATTAACCCTGCTTGCATACTGAGTTTAAACAGCGGTCTGTTAGGTTACGAATGCTATCAATGTGGGGGGGCCTTTGTACTGGTTATTTGTATTTTTGCCAATACGGTTTTCTTTCTTTTTACCTGGGCAGAAGGTTTCTGGCGGGGAACAAGGATTAGGATGTTAGGACTGATGCTTTTGAATTACTGCTTTTGATTTATGGAGATATGGGATTTTGGTTTTTTGTTGATTGTGCTCGCTAAGATCTTTTCTTTCGATCTTATGCCTACGTATTCCCGTTTACCGAAATAGGGAAATCAGAGCGTTCGTAGTTCCTCCTATTCTATGGGAGGAAATGGGTTTTTTTGGTGTCTTGTTCAAAGCCCAAGACGTGAAGCAAAAGGTGGTTTGTATCTTGTTCAAAGCCCAAGATGTGAAGCTAAAAGATCTGACTTTAGAGAGAATTTGTCATCTCTAAAGAAGGGTTTGTCTGTCACACTATTGGGTGACTGGTTATAAAGGAGAATTACTTTAACCGGGATACGCGGATCCTAGCAATGCCATAATTTCCTTTAAAGGGGATTTTAACCTGAAGGAGAAGACTTTAACTCAGTGTAGAGCAATGCCATCTTTCCTTAGGAATTGCTCATGCTAATAGAGGGACAGTGGCATGGATGTAGATGATCCAGAGGCTTGCCGCTTACAGCAATTAGATGAAGAAGAAGGAGTTGTTGATGTTTGTGTACTGTGAACGAGGCACAACTTTGATGCTAAAAGGTTAATTGGATCAACCAGTGTTTTTCTTATACAAAGCCTAAGAGGAGGCTAATTTCCGCTAGGAAAATCATTATACAAAGCCTAAGAGGAGGCTATTTTGTGTCCCGTACAAAGCCCGAGAGAGAGGCTAAAAGATTTTGACCCGACGATGGAGTCTTTGTGTCTCGTACGAAGCCCGAGATGGAGGCTATTGTTTGTTTGACTCAACGAGGGAGTCTTTATGTGTCTCGTACGAAGCCCGAGAGAGAGGCTAAAACGTTGTTTGACTCCGCTGGGGAGAATCATTGTACAAAGCCCAAGAGAAGGCTAAGGTTACTGTGTCAGTTAAGTGACAGGTCCAATATACTGATTTTGAAAAAGAAAATCAGTTCTTATATGAGCATTACTGTACTCATGGGTTAGATCTGAGGATCGAGTTTGTTTCCTTTTCTTTGAGGAAACTGGAAATCCAAAGGGTATTAAGACTGTCCGAGTCTACGGGTTTTCTTCCTATTCTTGAAGGGGTCACTTGAGAATGTCTTTGAGACTCAAGGAGATTAGACTGTCCAAGTCTAGAGTTTTATCTTTTGTACTATGCTTTGAGAAACAGTAGTAGACTCTATGAAAGGACTGTTCTATGAGGATGACTAGGTTCTGTTCCTATACCTCTAGGAGGTCGTCGGGACAATTTGTACGAAGCCCAAGAGGAGGCTGGAAACTTTTAAGAAGCCGACGGGTCCTTGTACGAAGCCCAAGAGGAGGCTATCATTCCCGGAGGAAGAGATCATTATACGAAGCCTAAGAGAAGGCTGTGAATACTTCTAAGAAGCCGTAGGGTCCTTGTACGAAGCCCAAGAGGAGGCGGGGTTGCTTTTAGGAAGCCTGTGGGTCCTTGAACAATGCCCAAGAGGAGGCCGATGCTTTTAAGAAGCCCGTGGGTCTTTCATCTCCTTTCCATTAGGAGAGATAACTCTTTTAAAGATAAAAACCACTGGTAAACATGCGAGGTTTACTATCCAGCGACTTTTAGCTTTTAAAGAGGGTTCCTTAGTTAAGGTCCAAGATTATGACCGTAATGGGTACCCAAACCCCGAGACATTCAAGGCAAGTTATCCACAAGGAATAGATCAAGTCAGGAAACTTCGAGAATTTGGAAGAAACTCAAAGATGCCATTCACGGAGAATACATTCATCTGGGGGAGTAGAGCTTCTTGACAATTCCTAAGGAGGACAGCCGAAGAGAAGACTATATCTGGTGCTCCTATTGGGGATCTAGGCGTCTATTTCTACGCATAAACGAAACGGCTTTACCTAGTGCTAGACGTAGTTGCCGGGGAAACTCGAAATATCTATACTATTATTACACAGTAGATATGAGTTTATGAAAGGAGACTTACAGTGAGCAGCCCCACAATACAGTTTATAATATAAAAGCAGTAAACAAAAGCGATAACCACTTACTCGGTTGTAGTGCTTCCATGCTGTTTGGTTAGTTGTTCAACAAAGAAAGATTGAAAACAATAGTATATTCAAAATCAAAGGAGAAAGTGCTTTGGAAAGGAAGGATTTGGGGCTTACAGCTCAAGGAGAGGCCCAGGGTTTTATCAGTGAGCGCACTGTTTGACTTTGTACAGAGGGACTTATACAAGTGACTGGGGCCCAAAATGGTTTTTGTACAAAGGGATGGGTCTTACACTCTCTCAAGAGGCCCAAAAAGTTTAGAGAAAAAAGAGTGGGGCTTATAACACGGGGTAGGCCCAAATGATTTTTCGTTTAAAAAATGGCGATCGTGCCGAGGTTTTCTTTTAACGCAGATGGACTTATACAATAAGTGAGGCCCAAGATGTTTGGTTAAAAGGGGGATTGGGTCTTACACTCTAATAGAGGCCCAAAGAGTTTTGAATGGGTCTTATAGCTCAAGGAGAGGCCCAAATGATTTTTTATTTTTAAACGGGCGACGATCGCGCCGTTTACTTGTACAGAGGGACTTATACAATGAGTGAGGCCCAAGAAGTTTTTGTACAAGGGGGGATGAGTCTTACACTCTCTCAAGAGGCCCAAAAAGTTTTTGAAAATGATTTATGAGGGTTGAATTAATCCAAAACCCTAATTTGTTTTCAAAATGTATTTAATTGAATAAAAATTCAATTAAAATGATCAAAAATTGTTTCACACATGGAAAACAAATTGTGATCTTGGATTAATGCTTCAAAAATTAAGTATTGACCTACAAAATAATTAGAAAGCATTAAAAGTTGCAAAATCAATGTAGAAAAAATATTTAAAATGCCAAAAACAATCAAAATATTAATTCTTTACAAAAATATCAATTATATGAAATAAATAATATTTTTGGGATTTTTTGGGAAAATAAAATATTTTAACATTTTTGTGAATTATTAAAAAAAGAATCAACTCAAAATCATTAAAACTCAGAGAGAAATTAATTTTTGAATCAATTAAATAAAATCACAAAATTCAAATATTCAAATTTTGAAAAAAGGCGCCAAGAACACACCAAGAACACGCGCGTGTTCTGGGCTTGGCCAGATTTGCATTTTCTCTCCAATCTCACTGAATACTTGATTATAACATGCAATCCACATATCATTATGCTCGTCTCAACCTCACGATCATGTCTATGTCAATTAATTTCATTTAAATTAAACATATAACAAGAAATCATGAAAAATCCTCAAGAACCCTAATTTCTGCATGAAGGCTTGGATTTTTGATACACGATTCAAACAAAGCAATTAATTGAGGGAAAACATTCCATGCATGATTATGAACATATGGCCAAATTATTGTGCAGCAAAAATTGCATGGATCATAGAGTTAGAAGAGCTCATGCTTACCACTTGCAGCTGGTGATCGTGATTTGTGTTGGAGGTGTTACAGCTAGGTTCCAATGATCTGGATAGCTTCCCTAGGTGCCAAGTGATGTGTCTGAGTGCTTGGAATGGATTGAAATGGTTTGGAGTTGAAGATGGCACCTCAACTGCAAAACTTTCAAGAACTTGAGCAATTGGCTGGTGATTTTGTGAAATCTGTGTTCCAGATGTTATGTGAGTGTTTGGATCACTTCTATATGATGTATGTGAGGTGTGTGAGTGATTGGTTTGATTGGAATTGCTCTCAAACTCAAAACCCGATAGTGACTTGCCTTAGAAGGCAAAATTGGAGTGAAAGAAGAGATTTTGAGGAAAGCATCTGTTAGATGGCTTTGGTGTACTCAAACTGACCAAAATTGAGCTCTATTTATAGTAGAGCAAGTTTGTTTTGGGATCCACAGTGAATGGCAACTGCAGCAGGTGTTTCCTCAATGTTGGCCAATGGAAATGCAAGTCTCCTCTAGCCATTGACTAGAGGTTAGGGCACAGAGCTATGGTCCCCTTGGTCTTGGATAAGTCTTGACTAATTTCAGATAAGAATGGCTCAGTCCATGCCACCTTGATGGTTCCATTGAATGCCTCATTCCAAATTTGAAGTCTTGTCCCTATTTTGGCCATTCTAGGTTCAACATGCTATTTCTTGTTCCATGGACTTTGGAGGCTTGGCTCAGTGATTGTCCCCTTTAGATTCAATCCTCTGAGGTGTCCAAGTGGATAGGAGCAATTGAATTTGGCTGATTTTGGCAAATCGACCAAAGTTACAAATTATGCCTTGCCTTGACAGATTTCAGCAAGGTAACTTGCCAATGTCATATCTCATGGTGTAAGTTGAATTTGGCAATGTTCTTGGCCATTTTGGAAAGCTCTTACATGATACAACAACTGTTTGAACAAGTTTGGTTTTGATCTCTTTTGATTCCAAGTGAAAAATCCCCCTACATTTGGCAAAAAGTGAGGCAAAATCTGACTTAGTGAAAATTTCACTAAGTGTTGGAAAAAGTGACATTTTCACTTTTCAGCCACTTTGATCACTCCATAACTCAAAATCCTTAATGAATTGGAATGACTTGTAGTTGAAGTTTTTGTAGATGACAATGAGGGCTACAAATCCATCTTTGGATGAGAAAAAATGGCCTTGTGGTTTAGGAGTTATGGTCCTCCAAAGTTGGTACCCTTGCCACTTTATTCTTAACTTAGAAAAATTTCTAAGTTTTTATGGTTACCCCTTTTACAAGTTATCTCACTTTTCTTGATTTTTCTTGATGAATGATGATTCAAATCATACATTAACATCATTTTAGGGTTAAAAATCCATTTTGGTGAAAAATCTCAAAAAGTCAAAGTTGACTTTTGTGCACAGTTGACTTTTTATCAGATGAATTCCAAACTGTGCAATTCTTCAGGAAATCATGTCCTTGACCTAAATCAAACTTGATGGACATGTTCCATGGGTGTCATAGAGTATATTCAATCATGTATTAGGGTTTGGGAGCATGTCTAGGTCAAAAGTCAAAGTTACAGTTGACTTTTCCCTTAAAACCCTAATTGTGGTGCAGATGGAATTGAGACTTGTTGCTCAAGCTTCTTGGATTAATCCATTGTTCCAAATGGATCAATATGGTATATTAGAGACCCTCAAACCCTCTCTTGAGGTCTTGGCTCATGATTTGTCCCAAAAGTCAACTTAGGGGTGAATTAGGTCAAGAAACCCTAATTCCTGATTTTTGATGAATGCATCCCCTGAGGCTAAATTGACTTGATGATGGGGTTTATGATGTTTCATGAAGTATATTAGGTTATGTTTTGGATCAATGGCTTGTGCCCAGATGAAATTTTTCATCTGGAGGCCCTGGGTGATCAAAACCCTAATTTGGTGACACTGTCGATCTGGAGACTTGATCCACCTAGAAAGGAGCAGCTTTGTGCTTAATCCTTGAAGTAGGAGTCCTTTTGATCCTTTGAGGATGTTTGGGAGATTAGACAAGTTGAAAATCAAGTCATTTCTTGATTGAGCCTTTGTCTAAAGCTCAGAGAGGGCTTAAAACCCTAATTTTGATTGTAGTGAATGCTCACCCATCTTTGGGGAGACTCATGAAGCATAAAGGTACATCCATATTGTGGTGATGATTTGCACAATGATGGGAAACTTTAGTGGTCAAAATTTGGGGTATGACAGATGCCCCTATTTAATCTTCTTGGACCCGAAGGTGTGAATGGAGAAGGTATTCGGGCATTCGGGGTGCAAGAGGATTAAATATCGGAATACCCGAAATTTTGATGGTGGTTATGAATGGTAGCTTACGCATTCATCTTCTTTAGCTAAGCAATGATGCTTATAAAAGGTAAACTTCCCCTCGATCCTGGTCTTCAGCCAAGGAACTGGTCTCAGTTTTCTTTTGTCAACTTCCCCTCGATCCTGGTTTCCTACCAAGGAACTGGTCTTAGTTTCTGATTTAAACTTCCCCTCGATCCTGGTTTCCTACCAAGGAACTGGTCTTAGTTTCTTAAGTAAACTTCCCCTCGATCCTGGTTTCCTACCAAGGAACTGGTCTTAGTTTCTTTTGTAAACTTCCCCTCGATCCTGGTTTCCTACCAAGGAACTGGTCTTAGTTTCTGATTTAAACTTCCCCTCGATCCTGGTTTCCTACCAAGGAACTGGTCTTAGTTTCTGATTTAAACTTCCCCTCGATCCTGGTTTCCTACCAAGGAACTGGTCTTAGTTTCTTTTGTCAATAAACTTTATTGACAAGGGACGCTATGAGTAGCGGTTTTCCTTCAAACTTCTCGCCGAATTTTCCTGGGGAGATGCCATTTGAGTGGAAAAACTTTTGATGCCAGACTTGCTGGGCAACCCAGTCGTCTGAGTTGTATAGTTGTACAAACTTCTCCGTTGGAGACGCCATTTGTTGACTCTACTCGGGGAATGCGAGTCCCTTGAGAGACTGCATTCGTTTGGGGTCTTTACATCATACTTTTCTTGGAGATCTTCTCAGAGAAATACCATATGATGTGATCCAATTTTGAGGTGCCGATGACCTTTTCATCAGTGGGTTTTTCGGAGAAAAACTGCCGTACTACCGAATCTTCGATTAGGAGGCTTTCTCTGTGGATTTTCCTTAATCCGGGAAAGCAAGGATATCATCTTCAACGGCAAAGAGTGATGTTAACTGAGGGCTTCTCTGGTTTTTCAGAGGTTCAAGTTATCAAAGTGGTCAATTGCCGACTCTGGTCTAAAGATACACTGGTGGCGAGATTGTGCAGACACAACACTTCCTGACGAGGAAATAACTGACAAACTCGATTGAGAAAACTATTTATCACTAGGGGACTAGACCGACTCAAGTGATAGTGATGCAATACAAAATGCGAACTCAAATAAAATGCATGAAGTACGTATGTATATGCTGACAAAACAGACGCGACATACAGACTAATGGATGAACACAATTGGATACTCGACCATCGCGGGGCGAAGAAGTACCGTTGGTTCAAAATAGCAATTTCGCCTTGCTTAGGAGAGATAGTCCCGTTGGGAGCTATGTTGATCGGGCTTAGGAGATGAGAACTCGGCCGAGGTGTGTCAGACGAAACAAGGTCTCTAACACAGTTGATCCCTTCATTCAGGCATACTGGCTTAGAAGGAGTACTTTGATTCTGCACTTTAAAGTTCGCTTACTTCGGGAGAAGCGATCGATGTTCTTCTGATGTTCAACAGTCAAAAGAAATGCCATCTTTAATTTAAAAGCAGAAAAAGTTTAACAAGTAAATTTATTTTTGTTTTATTTCAAGAATCGCTGATTAAGTTTAAACAACGTCGTTCTGTAAAGCTAAAACAAGTAAAGAATTACAAACAAGAGCACAAGGGCTCAAATTTTATTGATAAGATGGAGATCAGCCAAACGCGTGATTCCAAAGAGTATATACAAAGTTAGAAAATGGTAATTTACAGGGAAAAGGGCTACGTTGAAACATAACGACCACTATTCTTCTACCAACTTTGAATTCGGGACATCCTGAGCTTCTGTCGAAGATGACCTTTGACTGGAGATTTCCTCCGATAGATGATGTAACTGCTGCTGAGGGACTTGCCTCTGTTGAACATAGTTACTTGCCATTATCCCTAACTTTTGCCTGGATTGTACTATGAGATTTCCAATCCATCGGGATGATTTTTTTCCATATCTATAACTTTTGCCTAGACCGCCCTTTCGGGTTTTCAATCCACCGAGACGTTTTTTTTTAATTTTTTTTAGTTTAGGCGAAGCATTTCTTGACTACATCAACATTCGTGGGGTAGGCAAATTCCTCTCCGTCCATGGTTGCAAGTCTCAAGGCACCGCCTGAGAAAGCTTTCGTGACCACATAGGGGCCATCATAATTTGGGGTCCATTGCCCCGAGAATTAGTGAGAAATGATTGTATCTTCTTGAGCACAAGGTCTCCTTTCCTGAAGACACGAGGTCGGACCTTTTTGTCAAACGCCCTCTTTATTCTCTACTGATACAACTGACCGTGGCATAGTGCCGTGATTCGCTTCTCTTCGATCAGGTTCAGTTCGTCGTGTCGACTTTGACACCATTCAGCTTTGGTGAGCTTAGCTTCCATCAATACCCGGATAGATGGGATCTCTACTTCTATGGGGAGAACTGCCTCCATGCCATATACTAGAGAGAAAGGGGTTGCCCCTGTTAAATTGCGGATAGATGTTCGATAACCGTGAAGAGCAAAGGGTAGCATTTCGTGCCAATCTTTATAGGTTACAACCATCTTTTGAACGATCTTCTTGATGTTCTTGTTAGCCGCTTCTACCGCTCCGTTCATCTTGGGTCGGTAGGGAGATGAGTTATGGTGTTCGATCCTGAACTCTGCACACAACTCTTTCATCATCTTATTGTTCAAGTTAGATCCATTATCAGTAATGATCTCGCTTGGAACACCATAACGGCAGATGATATTGTTTTTGATAAATCGGACCACCACTTGTCGGGTTACATTGGCGAATGATGCTGCTTCGACCCACTTGGTGAAATAGTCAATGGCTACCAAGATGAACCGATGTCCGTTTGAAGCCTTGGGCTCAATCATACCAATCATGTCGATTCCCCATATGGAAAAAGGCCATGGGGAAGAAAGAACTTTGAGATGCGTTGGCGGTACATGAATTTTGTCGGAGTATATCTGACACTTGTGACACCTCCTCATGTACTTGTAGCAGTCGGATTCCATTGTCAACTAATAGTACCCTGCTCTGAGAATTTTTCTCGCCATTGTGTGTCCGTTGGCATGAGTGCCAAAGGACCCTTCATGAATTTCTTTCATAAGCATGTCTGCTTCTGGTCTGTCTACGCATCGGAGCAAGACCATGTCAAAATTTCTCTTATAGAGAGTGTCACCGCTCAGGAAGAAGTTTCCAGCCAATCTTCTGAGGCTTTTCCTGTCTTTTCTGAGTGCCCCAGATGGGTACTCTTGTTTCTGAAGGAAGCATTTGATATCGTGATACCAAGGTCTGTCGTCTATGACTGCTTCAATCGCGAAGATGTAAGCGGGCCTTTCAAGGCGCATGATGTCAATCTTAGGTATGTCATTCCATTAACCTACGCTAATCATGGAAGAAAGAGTGGCTAATGCATCAGCCATGTGATTCTCATCACGAGGAATGTGATGAAACTCCACTCTGTTGAAGAAAGGTAGCAACCTTCTTGCGTAGACTTTGTAAGGAATCAATCCTGATTGGTATATGTTCCAATCTCCTTTTATCTGATTGATAACCAACGCTGAGTCGCCGTATACGTCCAAGTTCTTGATCCTTAAATCAATCGCTTCTTCGAGACCCATGATACAAGCTTCATATTCGGCCTCGTTGTTCGTACATTTGAACGTAAGTCTAGCAGTGAAAGGAATGTGGGTACCCTGAGGGGTAACAATGATTGCCCCAATTCCGTTTCCATAATGATTGACTGCTCCGTCAAAGATAAGTCCCCATTGGGAACCTGGTTCCGGCCCTTCACTGGGTAGCGGTTCATCGCAGTCTTTCATTTTTAGATACATGACATCTTCGTCTGGGAAGTCAAACCCGATTGATTCTTGATTGTCAATCGGTTGATGAGCCAAATGATCGGCTAAAATACTTCCTTTAACGGCTTTCTGAGCGTGGTACTCTATGTCATATTCTGATAACAGCATCTGCCAACGGGCAATCCTTCCCGTGAGAGCAGGTTTTTCGAAAACGTACTTGATTGGATCCATTTCAGAGACCAACCAAGTAGTATGACGAATCATGTATTGGCGAAGACGTTTGGCTGCCCAAGCCAAAGCGCAACAAGTTTTCTCAAGCATCGTGTACCGAGTTTCACAGTCAGTGAATTTCTTGCTTAGATAGTAGATGGCAGACTCTTTCCGTTTGGTTTCGTCTTGGCCAAGTACACATCCCATTGAGTCCTCTAGGACTGTGAGGTAAATGATCAGTGGTCTTCCTTCCACTGGAGGTGATAGAATCAGAGGATTTAACAGATATTCCTTAATACTGTCGAAGGCAGTTTGGCAATCTTCTGTCCAAACGCAATCCTGGTTCTTTTTTAGTAACTTGAAAATCAGCGCACATGTGGCGGTCATAAGGAATATGAATCTGGAGATGTAGTTCAAACGTCCCAGGAATCCTCTGACTTGTTTTTCAGTTTTCGGAGAAGGCATTTCTTGAATGGCCTTGACCTTGTCAGGATCAACTTCAATTCCTTTCTAGCTGACGATGAACCCTAGTAATTTCCCCGAACGGACACCGAAGGTGCACTTGTTGGGATTCAAGCGGAGCTTGAATTTTCTTAGACGTTCGAACAATTTTGATAGATGTTCAACGTGCTCATCCTCTGTTCTTGATTTTGCAATCAAATCATCGACATATACCTCGATTTCTTTGTGTATCATGTCATGAAACAGAGTAGTCATGGCCCTTTGATAGGTTGCCCCGACATTCTTCAAACCGAACGACATTACCTTGTAACAAAAGGTACCCCATGGTGTAATGAACGAAGTTTTCTCCATGTCTCTTGGCGCCATTTTGATCTGGTTATAGGCCGAGAATCCATCCATGAAGGAGAAAACTTTGAACTTTGTTGTGCTGTCAACCAGCATGTCAATGTGTGGTAAAGGAAAGTCGTCCTTTGGACTTGCCTTGTTCAGATCTCTGTAATCAACACACATTCTGACCTTTCCTTCCTTTTTGGGAACGGGTACGATGTTGGCTAACCATTGAGGATATTCAGATGTAGCGAGGAAACCCGCGTCGATCTGTTTATGTACCTCCTCTTTGATTTTGATGGCCATGTCCGGGTGAGTCCGTCTCAACCTTTGCTTTACTGGCAGACATTCCGATCTTAACGGTAAATGATGTTCCACGATGCTGGTATCCAACCCTGGCATATCCTGATAGGACCACGCGAATACATCGGGGAATTCTTTGAGAAGCTTTATTAGATCTTCTCTGGCAGTTGGACTGAGTAGTGCTCTGATCCTGATTTCTTTTCTCTCTTTTTCTGAACCCAAGTTTACCGTTTCCAATGGCTCTTTGTGAGGTTCAATGGACCTTTCCTCTTGTCTGAGTAATCGGGAGATCTCTTCTGGAATTTCGTTGTCAACTTCTTCTTCAACCCCGAATACCGGGAACTCAAAGTTGGGAGAAGGCCTCGGAGTGTATGTTTCAACGGGGTATAAAACAAGCAATCTGCATGATGTGATGATTCGTGTTTAGAAGAGATAGAGAAAATGCAAGTGTGTGCAGTGTATTTATTTTACTGCTTGTTTTTATTTTTGAATTGTTTTTTAGGATTACCATTTTCTGAGAAAAAGCAAAAAGAGAAAACAGTAATTCATGCAAAAATTACATAACGACGTTATTTTATTAATGAACAAGTCAATTCTTGAAACTACAGCCCTATAAAACAAAACTCACTCGCTTCGGGCAAAGCGAAGAGGGAAATTTACAGAAAGCGAGCCCTATCAAAACATCTGTTTCACCTGGGCAGGGTGAAAGGCTAAAAGATGGCAATTACTTTGACTGACGAACGACCCTCGGAACCTCGACGGCAACCCATTGGCGGCGAACTCCTCGGTGAATCACAAAGTCTGGCACCTTCCTCGATTTGTCTTCAGAAATAACGCTGATTTCTGGTGGAGTAGGATCATTGGAATCTGTTTCCCAGGCAGAATTGTCGTAGGAGGATTCCTCTGTTGCATTTTGCATAGCATTGGTGCTCTCAGCTGTATCTCCCCATCCAGTTGGCTGAATGTCTTCGAACCTGATACGAGAGCTTTCGGGAGCAGTGTACTTGACCATAAAGTCGTATTTTCCACTTGGTTGTGCCAAGGTGTCCCACACTTCTGTGGAACTGGAGGAATCATCCCTCTCGATGACGTTGACCTCAGGAAAAGCATAGTTGATGAATTCTAGTCCGGTAAATGTTGCGAATTCATCTTCATGTTGAGTAGTTTCTGAATGACCTGAGTGTTGATCCCATGACATGGTGGGGATACAGGTATTCTGTTCAATGACGCTCAGTTGAGTTTCATTGTTCGGCTGACTTTCTTGCCCCAAGTCTCCTGGGTAAGGCTGCCACATTGGCAGGCCATCCATTGGGCCATAGTAGTTGTAGTCAAAATTATCTTTCATCGGAGTGTCTTTCTCTAATGAATTTGGCGGAGCACGGCATCCTTTCGGATCACAATCTCCGTAGATCATTTCGACATCTGATCTTGGTATAAATCTCGGACTTTCTGTAGGAAAGCAAAAAGGCATAGGCACCTCTTCCTGAGATATATAACCGTCCTCATTAAGATAGGACTTCCATTCCTCATCTGTGTCGGAGGGATCTTCCTCATTGATAGCATGTACTGTCTGAGACACTGGGTGAAGAAAACGTCCATTGTGGAAGAAGTTTTGAAGGGGATGAAGACTTTCATCGTTGGCAGCTGTCTGGGTACAGGTCGCAGAAAAACCAAGACCCTTCTTTGTTTTATTGTCAATAGGAATGACAAGCCGTCCCCATCATGTCGTATCGGTACTCTCGGCCGCTTTGATAGCATCTTTGTATGAAGAAATTGAAGTTCCTTCTTTGAACTGATTGTCCTTGCTCACCGATAGTGCTTGGAACTGAGTTCCAATAACCTCCTCAGGTTCCTCACAAGTAGATGATGATAGGTTACTCACAAGCAAGGCTTGTTCCCCACAAACCGTGACAAGTTGGCCGTTCTTGACAAACTTTAGCTTTTGGTGGAGGGTTGAAGTAACCGCTCCAGCCTGATGTATCCAAGGTCTTCCTAATAAACAACTGTATGTTGCCCGGATGTCCATGACCTGGAAAGTGACTTGGAAAGTGTGAGGAACAATAGTTATGGGAAGATCAACTTCGCCGATAACTGTTTTTCTGGATCCGTCGAATGCTTTGACGACGACCTCGCTGACTCTCATCGGAGGGCCCTTGAATGATAATTGCGTCAAAGTGGACTTTGGCATAACATTCAGGGCTGACCCTGTGTTTACCAGTACGTTGGCTAAAGCATCGCCCTGGCAGTTAACTGTAATGTTGAGCGCCATGTTATGACGGCGACCCTCTTCGGGTAATTCCTCATCACTAAATCCCAAATTATTGCAGGAAGTGATATTAGAGACAATGCTATCGAACTGTCTGATTGTTACATCCTGTTCCACAAAGGCTTGCTCCAAGACTTTCTGTAGAGCCTCCCTGTGGGCTTCTGAACTGAGTAACAGTGATAATACCGAGATCTTTGAAGGAGTCTGTAACAGTTGATCAACAATGTTGTATTCACTCCTTTGGATGAGCTTTAGCATCTCATCTTTGTCTTTTGAAAAGTCTGGATTACTAGATTGACTGACTGGTGGATCAGGAATTTCTGCCTGAAGTTCCTTTTCTTTGTTGGATTCTCCAACCCCTCGGTTGAAGATTCTACCACTCCGTGTTACACGACTGATGTCTACAATATTCACGACGGAGGGTAATGGAATTTCTTTTCCATTCTCAATTATTGTTGCACCGTATTTGTAAGGGATCGCCTTAGCTGATTCATACGGTAGTGGTCCCGGCAGATAGATGACTATGGGAACCTTCTAATTTTTTTTACCATCATAAGCAATCTCGATCCGTTCTCGGTTGGGAACTTTAGATTCATCAAGTATAGGGATAATGGAAAAAACATCCCTGGTCCTGTGATGACCAGAGATCGTGACCACATCCTCGACTTGGTTGGCAAGGTAGTTCGGCGACCAGTTGATGGGTCTGGAACCTGGATATGGGCGAATTTCTCCACGATCCACCTGATCCTGAAGAGCCGCTCTCACAAGGTAACACCCTTGGTTACTTTCCGAACAGACGCTACAACTGTCATAGTTGTGTGGTGGCACCTGGCCATGCCCACTTTGAATACAATGTAACCTCACTAGGTTAGCTTCCACAGATCGGACATCCTGACTTTGACGCCGAGTAGGATTCCTATTACTGATTTGCTGAGTATCTTCATCCATATAGATTGGCATCCACCAATGATTTAACAAGTGCTGAAGTGCCTCCTAGACAAGGGCACAACCTCGATCATTTTCGCAACCCGCTTTACAGCTTTGATAGTCATGTGATATTAAGAATCCGAGTCAGACCTGCTCAGCATGTAACTCTACCAGGTTGGTACTCATTACGCGGATATCGAAGATCTGAACCATGTTGATTTGATAGGAGTTCCTATCATGGTATTCTTGGATCCATCCAAGATCCATCTGATGCTGGAGGGCCTCTTGTATGAAAGAGCATCCCTGTTTGTTTACCGACCAAGTCAGACAGGAACTGTAATAGTGCCGCGGCAGATTATGATACTGGCTTTGCCTTGAGTGCATCGCCACCAAGTTGACATTCATCGCACGAATGTCGTGGTTTTGAATGAAATTAGAATTCGTAGAGACCATGTTAACTCCACGAACTCAGTGCTTTTGGATCCATCCGAGATCCATCTGTTCCTGCAGAGCTGCTTGCACTACAGAACATCCCTGGTTGTCTTTAGAGCAGATACCACACTGGTGATAATTATGAGGTGGCACATGGCCATATCCACTCTATTTACAATGCATCTTGACCAGATTGGTCTCCAATAAGAGTACATCGTGAATTTGATAGACATTGTTAGTCTCTTTCTCAATCAGATTGACTGCAGTTTTCTCATGTTGAGGCAGCGGGTTCGTAAGAACATTAGGATTCATATCTTTGAAAGATAAGAGTCCGCTCCTAACAAGCTTTTGCACGTCGGATTTGAAATTGAGACAAGTCTCAATGTTATGCCCTGAACCTCCTTGATGATAAGGGCATGTATGATCCGCTTTAAACCAAAAAGGCAGATTTTCCGGAACTGAAAGGGGAGACTTAGTCTGAATGTGCCCCTTAGCCAGCAGTAACGGAAACAGCTCTGCGTACGTTACGGGTATAGGATCAAATCCTGGTGGCCGTGTTGTACGATTGTTGTTATATAGAGGACGACCCTGCTGAAGAGGTTGTTGTGTCCTTCGTTGGTCAGGTTGGCTCTACGCAACCTTAGGTTGATACATAGGAATAGGCGCGGGGCCAATAGCAGGAGTAACAGCTGCTACTGGCTGATAACGTCGCCTTTGCTTCCTGAGAGAGATATTCCCAATATCTTGCTCTTTTTTCTTAGGGAGAGCACTACCGTATTTTTTAGTACCGCTCGTTGATCCAGTGTCTTTTACCAAACGTCCTTCTCGGACGGCTTCCTCAAGACGTACACCCATGCCGACCATTTCGGTGAAATCACTGGGCGCACTGGCGACCATTCGGCCATAGTAAAATGAGCTCAAGGTCTTTAAGAAGATCTTTGTCATCTCTTTTTCCTCAAGAGGTGGACAAATTTGAGCGGCAATTTCACGCCATCTCTGAGCATATTCCTTAAAGGTTTCCTTGTCCTTTTGTGACATTGATCTGAGTTAATCTCTGTCGGGTGCCATGTCCAAATTGTACTTGTATTGTTGGACGAAGGCAGTACCAAGATCTCTGAATGTACTGATCGTAGTACAGTTTAAACCCATGTACCATTTGAGTGCGGCACCAGTTAAAATATCCTGAAAGTAGTGAATCAGTAAGTCCTGATTCTCCGTCTGAGCTGACATCCGCCGAGCGTACATCACCAGATGGCTCTGAGGGCAAGAGTTACCCTTGTATTTTTCAAAGTCGGGCACTTGGAATTTATGCGGGACTTTCACATTTGGGACCAAGCAGAGGTCTGCGGCGTCCTTTCCAAATAGATCCTGACCGCGAATGGCTTGCAGCTCCTTCTGCATTTCCAAGAACTGTTCCTGGAATTCATCCATTCGGTCAAACATAGTTTCCTTCTTACCAGAAGGTGTCTATGGAATCTGTCCTTCCGGGACAGTGTGCACCACAAGGGGTGGTACCGTGACTACGGCAGTAAGTCTTGGTGCCTCCCGAAGTTTGTAACCTTCAGGAGTCTTGAGTATGCCCCTGGCATCTTCGCTTTCCCGAAGTTTGTAACCTTCAGGCCCAACGGCTTCTGTAGTGATTCCCTGATCTTCAGTGATCGGCGGAACATATCCTTCCGGGATATAGTTAACAGGCATGCCCCAAGGGCGATATTTCGGCATTTGATACCTAGGATCATACTTCTCCACGATGGGCGTTGAGGTGATCTCTGAGATCACAGTTCTTTGTAGATGAGCTTCTGCCATGGCTTGCATGTCGTTACGAAGCTTTCTCATATCCTCTCTCAGAGCGTCGATCTCTTCTTTCAACTCTCTGTTTTCTTCCTCAAGATCATCCATCTTTTTCTGACGATTGGCGCGAGTATTATACGAATGAGACAGTTTTACTCTAGAATCGAGACACAAACGTGAGATTCGTAGGGAAGAAGAATACGCGATGTGAGAATGATGAATGCAATGATTATATTAATTGTTTTTTTTTGTTTAATCAAAATAAACTTCGACAATTAGATTGCAAATATCAAACAGTGGGAAAACCCTTTATTGAATTCCAAAGGATTACAGAAATGGAAATACAGTAGATTACAAAGTGCAGAAACATAAACCTAAACTAATGGGTCCTGGTACTTCCTCTTCTTTGACCGGGGCGCTTGGGCCGTTGTCGGGTTGTTATTCCTTTGCCAGGTGAAAGGAGCGAGCAAATTCCTTTGGTCATCTTGATTCTCTATAGCATGTTGCTCTAAAATTTCAATCAGAGCATCTTTCTCTCTCAGTAGTTGCTGTATTTGGATACACTCTACGTCGAGGGTGCGGTACTTGTTCCTCCAAGACCTTCTTTCCTTTTGAACTTTGTTGAGAGTAACCTGAAGCTTTTAAGTTTCCGTCATGAAGTACATGACATTTTCCCTCGGCGGAAGAATTCCGTAACGAGGATAAGGCATCTTTAGCTTGAGAGCTCTAGTTTGTACCCAATGGAGATAAGGCTCCACCGAGACACAGTCCGGTTTTCCCAGAGACTCTCGTCCTTTCTTATGAACATGTTTCCAAGCTTGCACTATTTCCATCTTTAGTGCTCTGTCGTTTTCTCCTTCTTTGAAGAAAAGACCTTCCAGATGAACACCCAGTGGGATGTGTCTCATCGGGTATCCAAATTGACGAAGAACCAATACCGGATGGTAGTTGATTCCTCCTTTAGTTCCTATGAGGGGTACGTTGGGGAAGTTTCCACAACGGTCAATGATCCTGATTCCCTCATAAATCCTATTACAGCAATCTATATCAGAGTTGGTGAGAGACATGATCTTCTGCGACCAACGTAAGACACTCATGCAATCCCAAAAAGCAGCAGACTTGGGCAAGTGAGAGATAAACCATTTATAAAGCAGAGGTACACAACATGTGATCTCCCCTCCGCTGTACAAATTCCCCAAGTGTACAGAATGATACGCATCTGCGAGCAAAGTCGGCACAAGGTTTCCAATGAGAAAAACCTTAATGGCATTGATATCGACGAAGTTATTGATGTTGGGAAACAAAAATAACCCGTAGGTGAGTAAGACAAAGATGCTTTCAAAAGCAGTCCCGTTCCCTATACTAGTGAAGTACAGAGCTTTCTTTGTCAAGAACTGGGCTGGCAAACCTTGGATGCCACCCTTAGTGGTCATGTGAGTCCTGACCTCAGACTCGTCCAAATGAATTGCTATTGCAATAGTCTGATTCTTTAGAATTTCTTCCAGTCCAGAAAATGGAGCTCGATCCGTGATATGTAAATCAGTCAGATGAGAATACTCCTCCAGCGTTGGTGCAAGCTGGTAATCCGGGAATGTGAAACAGTGATAAACTGGATCGTAGAATTGAACGAGCGCGTCCATGATCCCCTTAATCACATGGACTCTTAACAGTGGTAGCAAACCTCCGTGTTTGGCTCTGAAAGCCTCAGGGTTAGTGATCATCCTTGCTAACCTTCTCAAATCCTCTAGCTTTGGAACCTTGAAGGTATACTGGCGAGTTCTCCTTCTACCGAAATCCATTAATGCAATCTTTTTCTCTCTGATATTTGCAATCACAGTCTTAGTTTAATTTGAAAAACAGAGAGACTAGAAGAGAAGTTTTTTGAATGTTTTAATGTTTTATTAAATGAATGCATGAATGCAACACACAAAAACATAGAAAAAACATGGGGTCAAAGGGTCGTTGTCATGAAGTCAAGGCTCTACCCATCCCCAAAGGTTTATATTAGGGTGATTTTTGTACCTGTACTCATTATCATCAGCTCCTCCCAGGAAAGCAAGACAACAAGCGGATCGCCAGCGAGTTGTAGAGCAATCTTAGAGTAAGTGCCATTCACCGAGAATAGATCACCAGCCTCAAATGAGGGTAGTATCGCGTAACAACTATTTCTGATAGTTTCCGCACTACGAAAGGGTTTAGCTCCTCAGCTTCTCAGACTTAACAATCGGCCCATTGGCTAGAAGAGTGAATGGGTTGCGTTGGTCGGCCTCCACTGAGGTTGATGGTCGACCCCGTCGCCATCACTTATCTTAAGTGTATACTCAATCTTTCCACATACGGCATCACCCGCATTCCCATTAGCAGAAAAATAAACACGTATAGCAATTAGGAAAAGCAGTATATATATTTGTCCTAATCATCCTAGACTTATAAAGCTATGAATCCTAAGTTCCTGACAGAAAATGGGTTCCCCGGCGGAAGCCCCAATCTGTGGTATCAACCAAAGGGGTGAAAAGGAGGAAAAAGGAAAGAAGCTGAAGAGATAGGCCCCACGGTGGGCGCCACTTTTCTGTAGCGAGCGATTTTGGACGCGGTTCTTAAGTGCTGGTCGCTCTCTGTGGTTTGAGCTTTGACTACAGGTCGATTCATTTTTTATCCTATTGTGAGCTGAATAAGGAAGGGAAATAGATGTCTCCAATTAACCCTGCTTGCATACTGAGTTTAAACAGCGGTCTGTTAGGTTACGAATGCTATCAATGTGGGGGGGCCTTTGTACTGGTTATTTGTATTTTCGCCAATACGGTTTTCTTTCTTTTTACCTGGGCAGAAGGTTTCTGGCGGGGAACAAGGATTAGGATGTTAGGACTGATGCTTTTGAATTACTGCTTTTGATTTATGGAGATATGGGATTTTGGTTTTTTGTTGATTGTGCTCGCTAAGATCTTTTCTTTCGATCTTATGCCTACGTATTCCCGTTTACCGAAACAGGGAAATCAGAGCGTTCGTAGTTCCTCCTATTCTATGGGAGGAAATGGGTTTTTTTGGTGTCTTGTTCAAAGCCCAAGACGTGAAGCGAAAGGTGGTTTGTATCTTGTTCAAAGCCCAAGATGTGAAGCTAAAAGGTCTGACTTTAGAGATAATTTGTCATCTCTAAAGAAGGGTTTGTCTGTCACACTATTGGGTGACTGGTTATAAAGGAGAATTACTTTAACCGGGATACGCGGATCCTAGCAATGCCATAATTTCCTTTAAAGGGGATTTTAACCTGAAGGAGAAGACTTTAACTCAGTGTAGAGCAATGCCATCTTTCCTTAGGAATTGCTCATGCTAACAGAGGGACAGTGGCATGGATGTAGATAATCCAGAGGCTTGCCGCTTACAGCGATTAGATGAAGAAGAAGGAGTTGTTGATGTTTGTGTACTGTGAATGAGGCATAGCTTTGATGCTAAAAGGTTAATTGAATCAACCAGTGTTTTTCTTATACAAAGCCTAAGAGGAGTCTAATTTCCGCTAGGAAAATCATTATACAAAGCCTAAGAGGAGGCTATTTTGTGTCCCGTACAAAGCCCGAGAGAGAGGCTAAAAGATTTTGACCCGACGATGGAGTCTTCGTGTCTCGTACGAAGCCCGAGATGGAGGCTATTGTTTGTTTGACTCAACGAGGGAGTCTTTATGTGTCTCGTACGAAGCCCGAGAGAGAGGCTAAAACGTTGTTTGACTCCGCTAGGGAGAATCATTGTACAAAGCCCAAGAGAAGGCTAAGGTTACTGTGTCAGTTAAGTGACAGGTCCAGTATACTGATTTTGAAAAAGAAAATTAGTTCTTATATGAGCATTACTGTACTCATGGGTTAGATCTGAGGATCGGGTTTGTTTCCTTTTCTTTGAGGAAACTGGAAATCCAAAGGGTATTAAGACTGTCCGAGTCTACGGGTTTTCTTCCTATTCTTGAAGGGGTCACTTGAGAATGTCTTTGAGACTCAAGGAGATTAGACTGTCCAAGTCTAGAGTTTTATCTTTTGTACTATGCTTTGAGAAATAGTAGTAGACTCTATGAAAGGACTGTTCTATGAGGATGACTAGGTTCTGTTCCTATACCTCTAGGAGGTCGTCGGGACAATTTGTACGAAGCCCAAGAGGAGGCTGGAAACTTTTAAGAAGCCGACGGGTCCTTGTACGAAGCCCAAGAGGAGGCTATCATTCCCGGAGGAAGAGATCATTATACGAAGCCTAAGAGGAGGCTGTGAATACTTCTTAGAAGCCGTAGGGTCCTTGTACGAAGCCCAAGAGGAGGCGGGGTTGCTTTTAGGAAGCCTGTGGGTCCTTGAACAATGCCCAAGAGGAGGCCGATGCTTTTAAGAAGCCCGTGGGTCTATCATCTCCTTTCTATTAGGAGAGATAACTCTTTTAAAGATAAAAACCACTGGTAAACGTGCGAGGTTTACTATCCAGCGACTTTTAGCTTTTAAAGAGGGTTCCTTAGTTAAGGTCCAAGATTATGACCGTAATGGGTACCCAAACCCCGAGACATTCAAGGCAAGCTATCCACAAGGAATAGATCAAGTCAGGAAAGTTCGAGAATTTGGAAGAAACTCAAAGATGCCATTCACGGAGAATACATTCATCTTGGGGAGTAGAGCTTCTTGGCGATTCCTAAGGAGGACAATCGAAGAGAAGACTGTATCTGGTGCTCCTATTGTGGATCTAGGCGTCTATTTCTACGAATAAACGAAACGGCTTTACCTAGTGCTAAACGTAGTTGCCGGGGAAACTCGAAATATCTATACTATTATTACACATTAGATATGAGTTTATGAAAGGAGACTTACAGTGAGCAGCCCCACAATACAGTTTATAATATGAAAGCAGTAAACGAAAGCGATAACCACTTACTCGGTTGTAGTGCTTCCATGCTGTTTGGTTAGTTGTTCAACAAAGAAAGATTGAAAACAACAGTATATTCAAAATCAAAGGAGAAAGTGCTTTGAAAAGGAAGGATTTGGGGCTTACAGCTCAAGGAGAGGCCCAGGGTTTTATCAGTGAGCGCACTGTTTGACTTTGTACAGAGGGACTTATACAAGTGACTGGGGCCCAAAATGGTTTTTGTACAAAGGGATGGGTCTTACACTCTCTCAAGAGGCCCAAAAAGTTTAGAGAAAAAAGAGTGGGGCTTATAACACGGGGTAGGCCCAAATGATTTTTCGTTTAAAAAATGGCGATCGCGCCGAGGTTTTCTTTTAACGCAGAGGGACTTATACAATAAGTGAGGCCCAAGATGTTTGGTTAAAAGGGGGATTGGGTCTAACACTCTAATAGAGGCCCAAGATGTTTGGTTAAAAGGGGGATTGGGTCTTACACTCTAATAGAGGCCCAAAGAGTTTTGAATGGGTCTTATAGCTCAAGGAGAGGCCCAAATGATTTTTTATTTTTAAACGGGCGACGATCGCGCCGTTTACTTGTACAGAGGGACTTATACAATGAGTGAGGCCCAAGAAGTTTTTGTACAAGGGGGGATGGGTCTTACACTCTCTCAAGAGGCCCAAAAAGTTTTTGAAAATGATTTATGAGGGTTGAATTAATCCAAAACCCTAATTTGTTTTCAAAATGTATTTAATTGAATAAAAATTCAATTAAAATGATCAAAAAATGTTTCACACATGGAAAACAAATTGTGATCTTGGATTAATGCTTCAAAAATTAAGTATTGACCTACAAAATAATTAGAAAGCATTAAAAGTTGCAAAATCAATGTAGAAAAAATATTTAAAATGCCAAAAACAATCAAAATATTAATTCTTTACAAAAATATCAATTATATGAAATAAATAATATTTTTGGGATTTTTTGGGAAAATAAAATATTTTAACATTTTTGTGAATTATTAAAAAAAGAATCAACTCAAAATCATTAAAACTCAGAGAGAAATTAATTTTTGAATCAATTAAATAAAATCACAAAATTCAAATATTCAAATTTTGAAAAAAGGCGCCAAGAACACACCAAGAACACGCGCGTGTTCTGGGCTTGGGCAGATTTGCATTTTCTCTCCAATCTCACTGAATACTTGATTATAACATGCAATCCACATATCATTATGCTCGTCTCAACCTCACGATCATGTCTATGTCAATTAATTTCATTTAAATTAAACATATAACAAGAAATCATGAAAAATCCTCAAGAACCCTAATTTCTGCATGAAGGCTTGGATTTTTGATACACGGTTCAAACAAAGCAATTAATTGAGGGAAAACATTCCATGCATGATTATGAACATATGGCCAAATTATTGTGCAGCAAAAATTGCATGGATCATAGAGTTAGAAGAGCTCATGCTTACCACTTACAGCTGGTGATCGTGATTTGTGTTGGAGGTGTTACAGCTAGGTTCCAATGATCTGGATAGCTTTCCTAGGTGCCAAGTGATGTGTCTGAGTGCTTGGAATGGATTGAAATGGTTTGGAGTTGAAGATGGCACCTCAACTGCAAAACTTTCAAGAACTTGAGCAATTGGCTGGTGATTTTGTGAAATCTGTGTTCCAGATGTTATGTGAGTGTTTGGATCACTTCTATATGATGTATGTGAGGTGTGTGAGTGATTGGTTTGATTGGAATTGCTCTCAAACTCAAAACCCGATAGTGACTTGCCTTAGAAGGCAAAATTGGAGTGAAAGAAGAGATTTTGAGGAAAACATCTGTTAGATGGCTTTGGTGTACTCAAACTGACCACAATTGAGCTCTATTTATAGTAGAGCAAGTTTGTTTTGGGATCCACAGTGAATGGCAACTGCAGCAGGTGTTTCCTCAATGTTGGCCAATGGAAATGCAAGTCTCCTCTAGCCATTGACTAGAGGTTAGGGCACAGAGCTATGGTCCCCTTGGTCTTGGATAAGTCTTGACTAATTTCAGATGAGAATGGCTCAGTCCATGCCACCTTGATGGTTCCATTGAATGCCTCATTCCAAATTTGAAGTCTTGTCCCTATTTTGGCCATTCTAGGTTCAACATGCTATTTCTTGTTCCATGGACTTTGGAGGCTTGGCTCAGTGATTGTCCCCTTTAGATTCAATCCTCTGAGGTGTCCAAGTGGATAGGAGCAATTGAATTTGGCTGATTTTGGCAAATCGACCAAAGTTGCAAATTCTGCCTTGCCTTGACAGATTTCAGCAAGGTAACTTGCCAATGTCATATCTCATGGTGTAAGTTGAATTTGGCAATGTTCTTGGCCATTTTGGAAAGCTCTTACATGATACAACAACTGTTTGAACAAGTTTGGTTTTGATCTCTTTTGATTCCAAGTGAAAAATCCCCCTACATTTGGCAAAAAGTGAGGCAAAATCTGACTTAGTGAAAATTTCACTAAGTGTTGGAAAAAGTGACATTTTCACTTTTCAGCCACTTTGATCACTCCATAACTCAAAATCCTTAATGAATTGGAATGACTTGTAGTTGAAGTTTTTGTAGATGACAATGAGGGCTACAAATCCATCTTTGGATGAGAAAAAATGGCCTTGTGGTTTAGGAGTTATGGTCCTCCAAAGTTGGTACCCTTGCCACTTTATTCTTAACTTAGAAAAATTTCTAAGTTTTTATGGTTACCCCTTTTACAAGTTATCTCACTTTTCTTGATTTTTTTTTATGAATGATGATTCAAATCATACATTAACATCATTTTAGGATTAAAAATCCATTTTGGTGAAAAATCTCAAAAAGTCAAAGTTGACTTTTGTGCACAGTTGACTTTTTATCAGATGAATTCCAAACTGTGCAATTCTTCAGGAAATCATGTCCTTGACCTAAATCAAACTTGATGGACATGTTCCATGAGTGTCATAGGGTATATTCAATCATGTATTAGGGTTTGGGAGCATGTCTAGGTCAAAAGTCAAAGTTACAGTTGACTTTTCCCTTAAAACCCTAATTGTGGTGCAGATGGAATTGAGACTTGTTGCTCAAGCTTCTTGGATCAATCCATTGTTCCAAATGGATCAATATGGTATATTAGAGACCCTCAAACCCTCTCTTGAGGTCTTGGCTCATGATTTGTCCCAAAAGTCAACTTAGGGATGAATTAGGTCAAGAAACCCTAATTCCTGATTTTTGATGAATGCATCCCCTGAGGCTAAATTGACTTGATGATGGGGTTTATGATGTTTCATGAAGTATATTAGGTTATGTTTTGGATCAATGGCTTGTGCCCAGATGAAATTTTTCATCTGGAGGCCCTGGGTGATCAAAACCCTAATTTGGTGACACTGTCGATCTGGAGACTAGATCCACCTAGAAGGGAGCAGCTTTGTGCTTAATCCTTGAAGTAGGAGTCCTTTTGATCCTTTGAGGATGTTTGGGAGATTAGACAAGTTGAAAATTAAGTCATTTCTTGATTGAGCCTTTGTCTAAAGCTCAGAGAGGGCTTAAAACCCTAATTTTGATTGTAGTGAATGCTCACCCATCTTTGGGGAGACTGATGAAGTATAAAGGTACATCCATATTGTGGTGATGATTTGCACAATGATGGGAAACTTTAGTGGTCAAAATTTGGGGTATGACACCCCAGTCTGGGTCTTGAAAGATGATTGTTTTACTGTACACTGGGAAAGCTTGCCCTAGTATGAGTCTTAAAAAATCTTCTGTATAAACTAATTCTGAGAAGTCGCCATTAAACCACAAATCTTCAACTGATTCTCAACAGGATATGGAAGGAACTTGCCCCTGATTGGATCACCGACCAAGTTTCTCAATTGTTTGAAAATTCCTTAAGAAGAGAGCTAGTTTGCAAACAAAAGTATTTGTACAAACATGGTAAATGCAAAGTTCATGCAACTTTTGAAATCAAAATCATTTTTGAAAGAGGCAAAGTATATGAGTCATTAGTCAGAACACGGTGGTTCAAGACATTAAAGTGAAAAGTTTAAGCAAAAGGTATGATGCCAACAACAAATAATTTGCAAAAATATTTTGGAGTCAGTTTACGCAACCTTGCTGTAGTATGCTTTCAAAATGACCTTGCTTCAATTAGGTCTTTTGAGGGTTGTAACGTGTCCTGGTTCACGGTTTAAGAAACAAAGGATAAAAGCTCAAAGTTTATTTGTACCCACCCAATCTTCATGATGATCTCCAGTCCTATGCTCAGTTAACTCAAACTACGCACTCAAATCCCCATGAGTTAGGAATTGTACTGATGATGATGATGGTTCAGAAGTTAAGAGACTTTGAAATGGCGGTCACTACTTCCTTACAAAGTTGTTTGCCATTGAGGACTTACAGGATAAAGGATTTAAAGATTTCCTCCTTTGGTTGTCATACAAACTTTTCTTTCTTATTTTTTCTTCTTTTTTTTTTTTAGTGACTGCCTGGCTTAAGGATTACGGTGAACCATCATTGGTGTTTGACTTGAAAGACATCTTCGACACTTGCTTGCTGTGCGCGAAGGAAAATTTGTGAATGCAATCTTTTGTTGAAAGGCGTCTTGTGAATGCACAATCAAATTAACTGAGAACTACCCTGCCCCAGGTTAAGATTGCGGGTTTTTATTTGTAAAGAAAAGAAACTCCTACTTCAAGGCTCAAAGGGGTTGACGAGGGGTTATCTTCCTTATTTCTCCAGTGTTTGGGGATTGAAACAATGCCTTACATCGTCAGCAAAGTTTCTTTGAAAGCATACTAACAGCAATTATGAGTATTTTGTTTTCATCATCCTCCCTCCAATCTTTGCATAATCAAAAGAAAGTGGACAAGAGAAGTTTTTATTTTCTTGAAACAGAAAGCATTAAGAAGTAAATAGCAAAAACAAATGAATTGAATCAAAAAGTTGCAAATGCTTATTTCATTAACATGAAAGTACAACTATCATTTGAAAGCAAACAGCTAATACAAGATAAGGAAAATGAAAACAATAAGAAACATGGTATAGTGACAAATCAGAAACAAAAATGAGTTGTCCTGTCTTTAAGAAGTAGCTGACCTGAAGTCGACCGAAGCTTCACTTGCCCTGGTAGAGGGTTGTTCTTGACATTCTGCATCTGATGTTAGCTCTAGTCTGGTACTTGTGTCGAGGAATCAGCTTGACGACTCACAGGTGAACTCTGGAATATAGAGACCACTGGAAATAAGTAACTGGACAGACAGACACATGCAATGAGTCATGCAAAGATGCAAATGATATGCAATGCAATGCAAACAAGAAGCGAAACACATGCAACAGGATCAAAGGTTCGAGATCACAGCATGGAGTCTGGGTAAAGAACCAATCCACGAGGTGTGTACTAGGGTTCTTGTATCCGTAGAACGGGGTTCTAAGAAGTTCCCAGAGTTAACAACCCATCTTTCGAATTTTATCGACTTCCCGAATGACTCGGTAATCAATAAACTTGCATCACAAAACATGAAATTCACCACCGAGCTTTGATTTATCCAAAGGAAAGGGTAAAGAACGAAAACCCTAAAAAGAGAATCTAGGTTCAGGGGTTGGTTATACAAAGGGAAGGTATTAGCACCCTAAGTATCCGTAGTACTCTACGGGAACCTCTTGTTTGTTTGCGTTATGTCAAAGTTTGCTTGATAAAGAAAAGTGCTAAGGTAAAGGACCTAGGGTATGTACACTAAGTATGCTCGCCAAGACATCGCATCTCGTGCCTACGTATCCTGAAGGGAATGGATCAGAGCATTCGTAGTCCCCCACAATGGGGGTGAGGAACTCTTGACTGTGGTCAAGGTTCCAAGGGAAAGTAGGGTGGAAATCTTGAAAGCAAAGCTTGTAAGGATTGATTGTTTTGGAGAAGAGATTAATGGCTATCTCTCTTGAAAAGATTGTGAAGGGTTAGACCGTCTTGAAGGAGAAGAGATTAATGGCTATCTCTTGGGAAGGCTAGGTTAAAAGGGGTGATGAATGGTTACCTATGACTATGGGGTCGAGGAGGGAGGTTATGAGCTTTCTATGACTTTGAGGTCAATAGAGAGACTTTCCTTTGGAAGGGGGGTGGGGGAAGCAACATCATGTAAACAAGCGTTGAAGTGGGATTGAGAGGGGTGATAAGCATGAGAGTTCAAGGACTCAAAAGAAATCAAGAAAAATAGTAGCATTAATCAAGTATGAACATCAAAGCATGATATATACATCCATGTATGAGTATGGCAAAAGATAATGAAATAGTTCACAACAAACATGAATAAATGAACACAAGCATAGCAAGTATTCAAGAACTAAGGAGTGAGACAAATATATCCACACAAAGTTATCTCTACAAGACAAACTTTAAGAAGTGTCACAAATTATGGACAAGGGTGATGAGGTGCTAACCAAAATTCAAACAAGACTTAATCAAAGTCCTCAAAATAAAGTTGATGATCACACTCAAAAATAACATTCTCAAAAATATCCTAAAACTTCTTTTAGAAAATTATCCAAGAAAGTTTGAAAGAAAATAAGTCCAAAATTAGGCTTGAAATAAAATTCTTAAATTCACTAAATTAAAATAACTATTAAAATAAAGTGAAAATAATAATTAGAAAATTAAATTAGATATTAAAATGTATCTTTAAATTTTTTTGGTATTTTTTGAGTGGAAAAAATATTTTAACTAATTAAAATTGAAGAGAAGAAAAAAGAAAATAAAACATTGTGAGATTAAAACACAAGGGGGTGCATTAGAAACTTGTCACAAACTAACTCTAAGCTTGCAACGTATAGTGGGCTTCTGGAGGGGTGTAAAGAGCAATGGCCCAAGCTGGAAAAAATAGGAGAAAGTGAAATAAAATGCTCAAAAGGGTGTCTGGGGCGAGGGGGATTCGAACCCCATACCCCTTGGTGAAAGGCGTGTGTGCAATACCACTGGGGTGGCTATACATCCAATGTATAAGCCAACCCCATAAACTTATAAGCCATAAGCAAAATAAAAATGCCAGGTTAAAAGGAAACACATGAAAATTTTACATGAGCGTGCTAACAACCTAGTATCAAACGGTCACATGTTTCATTTAAATGACTACCAGACAAAACATTCTCATAACCAATCACAACTCGCCACACTAGCTACCTTCATGCAACGTGAAATGAGGCTCGTGAGTTCATCGTGAAAAGAAAAAAAACAGCAGCATTCGCATGGTTTTTCCTCACCTTGTTCAACCATTTCCAATTCGTCTTTCAACCAAAAACCGTGAAATAAAACACCACTCTGTAGGGCTCACATGGTAGAACAAAACTAAACCTTAAGCCTACTCAAAATAACAACTAGAACATGGATAAAAATGGACGTGAAACTCATGTGTTCAAAATGACAAAATCTAACAGAGTAAGAAATGCAACATGTAAGTTCAGACATCCATTCATATTGTCATTCTAATCTAACACAGATGCAAATACAAGAGCAGGATAACAGCATAAAGATTATTTAGACTTATACATATGTACATGGAATCAAGGATGTAGGTAAGAGCAAAACTTCAATAAAACCTACATGCTATTAATCTGAACCAACGTGGGATGAACAACTTTAGGACAACTCAAACATACAAACTACATGAAACAAACAGATAGAGCTGCAAGAAATGCATCAAAAGGAGTCACACACCACATTATCATTTGATCTTAATGCAGGACCAACACATGATAACAGTATGAAGTTCATGATACTCTAAACTTGGAGTTAGGAACTAGGGGAGAATGAGAGCCAAAGCTTGTTAACCAAAACTCCAACAACCTAACTATATTAGTCAGGAACGAAAAGGATATCTCAAAAATAGTTTGTACCTAAAAATTCTACCTTGAAGGCACGAACACCTCTAAATCATGGCAAAACACACTCAAGCACACATGGTGTCAGCCTATGCACATGATCACAGACAGAAAAGAGTAAAAAAAAAAGCAATGTCATACCCTTACCATATCAGCATAACCCCGAACCTAACTTTTTCATGTTGTTTAACAATGGTAACTTTATCCATTCAAAATCAATGTCAAGATATAAATATTATAATGTCAAGGACTGATATTGCAAAAAGACACAAACATATAAACTTTACAATACCATTCACAGGGTCATTGGCTTAAGAGTGAAGCAAGATAATACAATGACAGTATGGTCATGGCTTTTGAAACGTAGAGTAAAGGAGAGATGAAGGTTACCTGGTGAAGCACTAACGTAACAGAACAAGACCTTCTCCTTGTAGCAGCTGTGATTTCCCTTTCTCCAAACTTTCTTACTTACCAAGCTTGAACTTAGAGGTTTTTTCAAAATGAGTATGAGAAGTGTTGGTGATTGTTGGTGAGAAATGAATGAGAATGTGTCTCCTTTTATAGGAGAGCAGGCTGGTCCATAGCATTGAGGACATGGTGGATATTGGCTTTACATTGGAAGGAAAGATCATGGGGAAAGATCCTGCGCATAGTTTTGTTCTGACTTCTTTTCTTGAGCCAAGTGATAGTGTCTTGGTTGCTTGTATTCAGCCTTGGATCAGAAAAAAAACAAACCAACACAGCTTGGTGCCAACCGACATTACACGATGGTTTTGACTTTTTTACAGCATATTGTCAATTCCACAAGTACAAGATGGTTGTACTTTGGAAATCTTCTCTTGCACGACTTTTGGAAAAGTGTTAGAATTGATGGTAAGGAAATCAGGACTTGTATTTGGATTTGGCTCAAGTGGTAATTCAAAATGAGACAAGATTGTGTAATGAAATGCCAAGTTATGGACCTCTCTAGGTTAAGTTAAAATGAATTAAACTAAAAAAAAAAATAAAAAAAAATAAAACTATAAAAACGAAAATAAAACTACACTAAATTAACTTACAAGAAAAAACTAAATTAAAATCAAAATTAAGTTTAAAATTAAATATATACTATATAAAAAGATAGGCTAAAGTGGATTTAAATAAATTCTAAATAAATCAAAAATAAATATTTAACTAAATAGAAAAATAATGATAGTAATTAAAATCAGGAATGACAAGATTGACAAAAAAATGTATGATTAATGGTTAATGGACCAAATGACTGCAAATGCTAAGACAGATGACCTAGGATGATATGAAAAATGGTCAGGGTATCTGAGGGTAAAATTTGGGGTACAACAGGTTGATTATGATGATGCGCTAGCCTTATCACTCTTGCTTCTTGCTATTTTGGGAGCCATTTGTATTGATAGAAGTTTATGATAGAATTGAAATGTTTGAAACAAGACGAAAATAGATGCCAATTTATAGGAAATGAGAGAAAGAAGAGAAATTTAGAAGATTCATTGTTACAAAAATGTGGAGAGTTGGATGATTCAATGTCATGAAATGAATGACATTAGTGACGAAATAAGAACATAAAGATGAGTTATATTGGTTGACTGGAATTTGAATAGCAAATGACTCACATTCATGAACCAACTATGAATGTAGGAAAGTGAAAATTTTTTGTCAAATGAGCCATAATTCGTCCACTCATTGTCACAGGCCGACCAATACGATAGCATGTGCTGACCTATACTATTAGTCTTTAAAAAATACACTATTTTAATTCTCATATGCCGACCTATATGAGGTCAGGTCGACCTAAACTGAACAAGGTAAAATAAGAATTTCAATTCACATGACATGGGTCGACCTATTCGATTATGTGTTGACCTATAAACTTCTTATTAGAAGAATTTGAATCAAATGAATTTCCAGACACCAGGAATGACTCAAATTAGACTCATGCATACTACATTGATTGAAGACCCATGCATATGATAAGGTTTCATGATTTTTTTGCTTTAATCATGTAACATATAATCACGCAAGCATGACTTGGTCCAAGATACAAATGAATCATAATGACATTTATGTATGGTTATTATAAACATGTAAAATGCAACATACAACAATCACATTTGATATTTTTGGAAGTAGACACATATCACAAGCATCACACATAGTTCATCACATATCCTTATTGTCATACCCTATTTTTTGACCATAAGATTCCACCATCTTTGTGCATCATCTTGCATAGCATCTTTAGGTCATACGGTCTTTGTGTGTTTGCTTATCATGACTAACCAGCTTGTGCAGTTGCAGTGAGTTCAAGTGTAGATGTTACTCATTTCTCAGTCAAGTTTTTCAAGACATGGCCAGTTTTTCAAGACATGGCCAATGATCCTGATCCAAAAAGGTCCTAAGGTTTCTTCTTGACATGGGCTCCACTTTTAGAAATCTGTCTTCTTGGGCAACTCTTGGATTAACACTTTGAAGATATCATTGGATGAAGTTATAGGCCTCATTTCTTTATCGATAACTTGTTGCTTTAAACACAAGATGACTTGGATTTGAGATAAGTGTGCTACGTCTGGAAGGAGGATTCGTATGAATTTCTTGAAATGCAACTTCAACATTTATTCCGAATTATTCATGGTCCAAGAAATAAAAAGTGGTAGAGTGGAAAGTTCAAAATTTTCCAAAGAACATCCGCAAGCTAAAAAGGTTTATTCAAGATTGCAACACATTTTTCTCATCAAGTTCTAATCATGGATCAAAGGTCAATGCCAAAGCTACATGATAAAAGTTTCCAAGCATACAGTTCACAATGTTCATCACATCATTCAAATTTACAATTTTAAAGTAGCCTACAAATATAAGTTTAGGCTATAAAAAGACAAAATGTCACAGGCTCATCTGCTGCCTATGGTAGTAGATCCCTGTGATAACTTGAATTGTTGTCAAAAATATATACTTCAGGCGGCATCATTAATGCACTAGAAGCCACCGGTTTTATAGGCGTATCATGCAGCTCCTATAGAACGAGTTAAAGCAATTCCCACTCCTTATGCTTCCTACCATTCTATTAATACCACAAAGTCAAAAGGGACCTCACATTAAAGATGAAATCGCACCGTCTATCTGTAGCTCCGCGATAGTCAACCGTTTCAGCTTTGAAAAAAAAGATACTTGGTAATGTTAGAATTTGAAACATAATCAAACCAGTATCATGACAAATTCTGATTCATTAAACACAATCAAGCATTAAAATCAAAATTGATTGAGAGAAGAAATATGAATATGTTCGGACATGTTTTAATGCAAAATTGAATGAGAGAAGAAATATGAATATGTTCAGACATGTTCGAGTCAAAAACGAAATTCATCAATTTATTTCTTTCCATCATCATCAATAATCACAAAAAAAAAAACTTATCCCTAACATGTTCCCAACAGCTTTATTCCTTACCAAAACCGATTCCGACACGATTTAATTTCGAAATCATTGTGTTAATCCTATAAAAGAGAACAGGATTCAAGAACTAAGGGGATACACGGATTATAAAGAAAAATCACAGAGAAAGATTCAGGCCACGAAACACCTCATCGGCAGAAAAAAAGGGTCATATAGAGCAGAAAAATCACACCCATATTCACATCAAAAAGCCATATAGCAAAGAACTCATTCTCACACAGCTGCAAAAGGCCTCAGCACAATACCTTCACGCGAACAATTTGTGGCGAATGACACAAACAAGCACATATACCAAGAAGTACTCACAGCAACAAGCAGATGCTTTGGAAAATTGAAGTAGAAACAGGGGCAGCGGGTGTACGCATAGAGTCAATAGCAGCAACAGGGGAAGGCATCAATGTCATTCATACACAAGGGAATTCACACGCACCAGATTCATTCAAAACCATACACACATATTGCAGAAAAAAATTCATAGCAGCAAGAAGAGTTTTCACGCATAGCATACAAACTAGGGGTGGCAAAATGGATAGATTGGATAGATATGAATTATTAATGGATGGATCAAAACAATCCATTAGTCCATTGACAATCCACTAAAATTTTCTTAAAATTATTCAATCAAATCCATCCGTTAAGAATAAAATACATCCGTTAAGAATAAAATCCATCCAATCTATCCATTAACATATTTTTAATGGATGGATACCCATCCATCCATTTTTTTTTTGCTAAAAAAAAACTAGTTTATTTTTTCGGAAAAAAAAGTCAGTTTATTTTTTCGCAAAAAAAACTTGGTTTTCTTTTTTTCGGAAAAAAAGTCGGGTTTTTTTTTCGGAAAAAAATGTCGGTTTTTTTTTTTCGGAAAAAAAGTCAGTTTTTTTTCAGAAAAAAATCGGGTTTTTTTTTTCGGAAAAAAAGTCGGTTTTTTTTTTCGGAAAAAAAAGTCGGCTTTTTTTTTTCGAAAAAAAATGTCGGTTTTTTTTTCGGAAAAAATTGTCGGTTATTTTTTCGGAAAAAAAAATCAGTTTTTTTCGGAAATAAAAGTCGGTTAAAGAAAACCGATTTTTTCCGAAAATAAACCGACTTTTTTTCTGGAAAAAAATTGGTTTATTTTTTTGGAAAAAATAAATTTAAAAAAAAAATCATTTTTAATTATTTTTAAAAAAATAAAACTAACAGAGATAAATATAATCCATTGAATCCTTAAAATATGTTGGATGGATTGAATCAATCCATGCATATAAATAGATGGATTTAATCCAATCAATTAACTTACTTTTTATGTGATGGATGGATTTGATAGATTTTTTGATGGATGGATTGAATGGATTTTGCCTTAATGGATTCAATTGTCACCTCTAATACAAACGCACTCATACATGCATATTGCAGAAGTTCATAACCACATCCATTCACAAAGTTCTGAACCAAGAAAAATTCACAGAGAAATACACCGTTTTCACACAAAACACTGAAACACACAAAAGGAGCAGACGACGAGAAGCAAAAAATTCGCGAACCTGCAGTACGACGAGAGAGGTTGAAATTGTGCAATACGGTTCGTTCCTGCCGTGCCGTGTCATCTTCGAATCTTCCACCGTGCTCATTATCAGGACGAAATCAAAAGGAAAGAGATTTAGAATTCAACAACATCAATAACAGCGACGAACACGCAGAGAAAAAAAGACTCACCGGAGAATTCTGGAGATTCGGTTAGGTATAAACACATTCTTACATTGCTTCGTTTTTCTTTAACATGTTGTGCGCCTATATCTCTTGAATATTAACCCCAGCTAAATTTGTTGATTCATGGTGTGGTCACTGTTTAATTTGGGGTTTGGGTTTTAGGTTTTGTGTTGAGAATTGAAGAAGAAAGAGGCTTATAGTTTGTATATGGTAGTATTAAGGTTAGGATTGAGTTCAAGAAGTGAGAATTGGTGGAGATAGGGTTCGAATTGGGGGAAACCGGCACCGTCACAGCTTGTCGTTGTCCATCCTTTCTGGCAAAAATGAGGGGAGCGAGAGAGTAGAAAGAAGGCATTTGAGCTTTGAGCTTGTTCTTGTTTTCATTCATGTGGTTTTTTTTTAAATTATATTTTTTTTTTTGTTTTGTTAGAGTAATAAGGAGTGGGCAATGTGCAAGGCCCACGGGTTTATTTTTATTTTTATTTTTATCTTAATTTTGTTTTTTCCTTTTACAATTTAGTTTTTATATTTATTTCTTTCTACCAAATGATAATTTTAATTTTAAATTTAGTTGTTAGACAAGGTCTTAAACTTGTTTTTTAAATTGATTAATTGATTAAGTTTCTAATTAATTTTAGTTAATTCTGATAATATTGTTAGTTACTTACTTGTCAATGATCTTGTGAAGTCTTGATGTGAAGTTTTAACGGCCTTGATTCATATGCTCCTTTAGAATATCTTAATTTAATTTTAACCTTTGATCAATTTGAATCAAGTTTAGACATTAGTATAAACTATTGCATGACCACTTTAGTTTAGCATGTTCCCTCTAATCTTATTCCGAAGGAAAAGGTATCCTCAGTTGACTCCATGTCATGATTAGGATATCTTAACCTAACTTTAGGTCCTTCCCTTTCATCCTAGCCTTAGGATTGGACTCACCGCACTCCATGTAAGTGTTCTGCCATGAACATTTACCTCTTTTTAACTTAACATTGAGTTTAGAGTCGCCGCACTCTATGTGAGTGTCTTGCCATGGATGCTTACCTCCCCCTTGGAACCTTAACCACAGCCAAGAGTTCCTCACCCTCCTTGAGGGGAACTACGAAGCTCTGATTCCATTTTCGTCAGGATACGTAGGCACGAGATGCGATGTCTTGGCGAGCATACTTTGTATATACCCTTAGGTCTTTACCTTAACACATTTTCCTTAGCAAGCAAACTTTAGCATAACACAAATACTAGCAAGAGGTTCCTGTAGAGTACTACAGATACTTAGAATGCTAACACCTTCCCTAAGTATAACCAACCCCGAACCTAGATTCTCTTATTAGAGTTTTCTTCGATCTTTACCCTTTTCCTTTGGATAAATCAAAGCTCGGTGGTGAATTAAGATTTGTGATTCAAGTTAATCCAATAGCTTGGTATCCGATTTTCACCGCGACAGAAATGGCGACTTCACTGGGGATGACGAGGGTTAAGCCCACCTTGTTTGTATTGGTGTTATTTTACATGTTTGCTTACTTGTATATTTGTACATATTTATATCTGTATATATATCTGCTTGTGATTGGGTTTTCTGTATGTAGGGTGGTTACTTTGAGTGGTAAGGATAAGTCCTATACCCGGACGTGAGAGTACACTTATGATTAGATGATGGTATATTCAAGGAGACTTTGAGGGAGTTGATTCCTGAAAAAGTTGACTTGAGAAACCATCACTCAGTGGAGGCCCTCTTGGGAGTAGTCGTGTTGAACGAGTTATTCGTGAAAACATTGCTACTTTCGACCTAGGAGCCCATGACGCTGATGACCTTTAGTCACCTTTTCATCCCACTTTGGCCTTGTTAGGACGTAGTGCAATGACTATGAGGGAATAGTCCCAAAATATTTTATACGAGATACTACACTCGGACGAGACTCTCTTGAGAATATTATTGACTACCGAGTTATTTGGAAAATCGATAATATCTGAAAGAAAGGTTGTTGACTCTGGGAACTCTTTAGAACCCTGTTCTACGGATACAAGAACCCTAGTACATACCTTATGGTTGGTTCGTTACCCAGACATCATGTTGTGATCTCGAACCTTTGATCCTGATCTGTGTTTCGCATCCTGTTTGCATTGCATTGCATATCATTTGCATCTTTGCATGATTCATTGCATACATTCGTTTGTCCAACAACTCATTTCCAGCTGTCTTTATCTTTAGTGTCACCTGTGAGTCGTCAAGTTGATTCCTCGACACAGATACCAGACTAGGGCTAACTACAGATGCAGAATGTCAGAGCAAGAAGCACACAACGCTGAGATCCGAATGAAGATTGATGATCTTAATTCAAGCATGACAAAGCTCACTGAAATGCTCCAGGTCTTGATTACTAGAGGAGAGCAACCCCAAAGGACTGTTATCCAGGAGGTCTCAAATGTTGATCCTCAGCCTGTTCAAGTGCCACCTTTAACTTGGCCAGAGTTTGGTTTGCCACACAATTACTCTCCACCTCTTGCATCTACTGGTATGATTGGTCAGACTGATGGACCAGTTTTTCAAGCTCCAGTTTTCGCTGAGCCCAGACGTATGGTTCATACTGTTGCCCAGACTACTCGAGCTCCTTTTGAGAACCGTCTCTATGAGCATAATGTTGCCAGGGCACACCAAGTGAAGCTTCAGTCGACTTCAGCTCAGCTACTTCCCGAAGACAGGACAACTCATCCTTGTGTTGATTAGTCACTAGGCCATGTTTCTTGTAACGCCCCAATTTGTTTAATTGTCTTTATTTATTTCATTTATGTGAATTTTGTGGAATGTGTGAATTTATTGTATTTTACCTGCTAATGGAGTTAATTGGTTAATTTCTCTTATAGATAAAATAATTGTATTAAATTATAATTTTTTTTCAACTTTTATTTCCCGAAATATATTTCATCGGTATGTTTATGTTTTATCGCATTTTGAGAGCATTTGGGAGATATTTGAGCTGAGGGGTATTTTGGTCATTTGGGTAGTAGATATTTTATAAATAGAAAGTGGAGAGAAAAAGAGAGGAAAGAAAAAGAAAAGAAAGAGAAGAGAAGAGAAAGGAGAAGAAAGAAAGAGAGAAGAGGAGAAAGAGGAAAAATCAGGAATTCATCTGTTTCAAGCGCGAATAATTGGGTAAGGGTGAGAAGTTTCGATTATATCATGCTTGTATATGTATATGTATGTTTTGTTTGAATGTTTGGGTGAAAAATATATGTTTTCTATTTGGTTGAATTTGTGAGCAATTGATTGAAATCGATGTTTTAACGGTTAGAATGCGGAATAGTTCGCGTAGAATAGTCGGGAAATGATAGGATTTAGTCGGGAATACTTGTTGGTATGATTGGGGGGTTTAAGGATGAGTTTGGAGGGATTTTGTGTCATAAAATTCTGGTTTTTCTGCTGTTTCGCGATGGTTAATCGATTAACCAAATGCGTTAACCGATTAACAGTGTAAGTTTTCAGAAAAATATTATTTTCAAAAACCCATAACTTTTGAACCGTAAGTCGGTTTTGGTCCCCGTTCGAAGCGTTAGAAAGCTAACGAAATATTATTTCTGTTAACAATGGTTTGGAGGGTAAAAGATGATTTAATTAATTCGTGTTTTTGGAAAAATAGTCGGGTTGTCGGGTTTTATCGCGTACAATGTGTGCGATTGATGTGTTATTATGCTATATGCTTTTGATATGTAACGTGTAGCTTGTGTGTCGTTATATGATGTGAATATACATGATGGAATGTTGTGATGATGGTTTGTGGCTTTATGGCAAATATGTGCATTGTTTTGAATTAGACTTCGATGCGGGATTAATGATGTTGTTGTGTGGTAAAATACATTGTTTGATTGAATATCAATGTATGTTGTTATGATGTGTTGTGGGTAGCCTTTGTGGTGTGAATCCCTTGTGGAAGTAATTGTGATGGCATGATTGTTGTGGTTTGTAGTTTGTGGTGAAATGTATTGTTTATGTGAAATTTAATGTATGTTGTGTGGTGGCCTTTATGGTTTGAAATGCATTGTTTGAATTGATTTGCAATGCATGAATGTGATGAGGTTGATTAATTCATATGGTTGAATTGTGAATGTATGGAATTGATGAGTTGAAATATATGCATGATTGTGGTTGCATATATGTGTGAAGATGCATGTGATGTCATGAGTCATTGTATGCCAAGCATCATGATATGCATTGTTGTGACGTTCTGAGTGACGGTTTGGTTCCAGAGGGAATCTGCTATAACATTGTGTGCCCATGTGGGGACCTAAAGCGATGGTTATAGACGATCGTGTGCCCATGTGGGGACCTAAAGCGATCGGATTGTGTGCCCATGTGGGAACCTAAAGCAATCCATAAACGTCGTGTGCCCATGTGGGGACCTAAAGCGACGGGTGAACATCGTAGGCCCGACGGGGTGTTACTTGAGTGATCCTCAGTAACGAGCGATGGTTCCAATAGTTCCTGAGTGAACTGGTTTTGAGAAATGTTGGAAGTCGGTACCGAATGGCATTTGCATAGAGTTGTTATGTCGGTCTCTGTGCATTTGCATAAATCATGGATTCATTATGTGTGAGAATTGTGAATGGATGCATTATGTGTGGAAAATCATGAATGGATTGATTATGTGATTATGTGTGGGAAATTGTGAATTGATTGAATATGTGTTGAGATTTATGATTGGATTGGTGAATTGGTGTGCATATGTGGTAAATGCATTGGTTGTGGATAATATGTTTTATGTATAGACATATGTTTTGTGGTGATGTGGTGGTGTGCTTCCATGTGTCATAACTTTGGGGTGCATTATGTGTGAATATGTTATTATGTGGGCATAATTGATATATGTTATGTGTTCGGATTGTCAGAAATATGTTATGCATCTGTGGCTTGCTATATGTATTGGTATGTGATGCGTGAGGTGAGAATAACTGTGTATGTGATTTTCATGTGTGTTTGCATATTATTATGCAATCTTGATTTAGTTGTTATTTCTCACCCTTCTGCTGTTTTATAATGCTCTATGAGGCATTGCAGATTAGAGTTGTTGTCGGTCTTGGTGTCTGCTCTGATACGTAGCACGGGAGTCGGGGAACGCTTTTGTGATATATATGTATACAATTGTTGAATATATTTGGTATTACTTTGGTATGTATATTTTGGTGTTATAAAACAACTTATTTGTAAAACAAGTCGGTTATGGATCTTTTCGCTTTATTCCATAATTGACCTTTCCTTTTGTTGGAAAAAGTTTCCCCTTTGAGGGTATTTTATTTTGTGCTATGTATCAAAAATATTGAGCAGGGATTGTATTTTATTTCTTTAAGTGTGACATCCCTGTTTCTGTCGGAAAAATAAATTTTTATTCACTCTGATTTATTTATGTATTATTTATTCGCGATGGAAAGTGGGGTGTTACATTAGTGGTATCAGAGCAGGTCGGTCCGTCCGGCCAAGTTGTTGAGTTAGTTGGTGTGACAGTTGAATACTGTCGGTGTTGTTTGTCCCTTAGTACGTGATATGTGTGGAAGCACTGTCAGTACTTTTTGGTTTTCTAATCCTTTGTCTGCAGGAGTTAGAATGAGATAAGTGGGGGCGGAGCTTGTACTTCTCCATGTTGCTTCAGGTGGGGAGCATTGGCTCAGTGTGCCGCTGGTTGCAAGAGTGTAAGTGTTGTTTGGGCCGTGTTGGTTCTCGGTTTAAGAGGGGATGCGGAGGTAAGGTTTATGTCAACTAAGGATTTGTGCCTTAGGTAGTTTTGTGCACGGATGCAAGAAATGCTATTATAGTTTGGTAAAGATGGTTTATGCCCCATCATGATTGTCGGCTGTCTATTGACAAACTGAGGAACTGATCACCCTTAATCTCTTGTTGATAGCAGACGGGAATTATGTTGGATGGAATAGACGTGTCTTTCCGGCTTTGATAGTGTGTGCCATGAATTGTTTGGAATTTAAGGAAATGATTACGGATTGTTTTGATGAGTCGATGAAGATTACTATATTGGAAGATGAGACGTGTATTAGAGGTTTTGGTATGTTGCTCCAGTTGGGAAGTCATTGAGAGAGAACGGTTGGGTATCGTTAATGGTTGTTCTCAGAGAGTAAAGTGTGAACTCAAATTTGACGAAGGTGAGGATTTGAGGTTTGGATCTGCTAAGTAAGTAGAAGAACTTTTAGGACGTGAAACTAAGATATTGTTATGTTTGTGGCGATAGTGTTCTAGAAATTGGCAGAAAGGCCACAGTGAGGGGCTGCCAGTTGTGCGTGATTTTCAGACGTATTTCCGGATGGAATCTTGGATGTTAGCATTAGAAGTACCCGGACTGATAGAGCAGTTGGAAGATTTACTGGAAAGGAGAATTGTGAGGCCAAGTGTGTCGTCTTGGAGGGCTCCAGTATTGTTAGTAACAAAAAGGAAGGATGATTGAGCGGAATAACAAGCATGATGTGTATAAGGGTATTGAGACTATGGAAAGCCAAACTTAGAGTTCTGGTGAGGTTTGGAGTCTTTGGAATTGTAGAGCATTAAGGGAAATTTTGAGAGAACTCTTAGGTGTGGATATAATATTTAAGAGTTCTTTTTGGTTGGTCGTTGATACATGTTGGAATTTGTGGAATTGGACGGTCAAGAGAAGAAATTGCATATGGATTACTAACAGTTGAATAAGGTAACGATTGAGAATAAGTGCCCACTTTCAAGAATAGATGACTGGAATGGTTTGGTTGAGATTGATTGAATGGTGTTTGGATAGGTTTGGTATAATTGTTATTGGCTGGTATTTAATCGGGTTTCGGTTGGTTTTTCTGTCATTAAAACAGAGTTTTTGGTGGTTCTGCATCAGTGTTAACCGATTAACCAAATGTGTTAACCGATTAACACGTGAAAAATTTGTGTGTTTTTATGTTAGTTTTATACTGTTAACCGGTTAACCAAATGCGTTAACCGATTAACCAAGGCAAAAATTTGAAAAATCCAAAACTTTAAAATTTCATATCTTTCGAATTGTAAGTCCATTTTGGCCGCCGTTCGAAGTGATAGGAAGCTAATGAGATGTTCTTTCTTATAAAAATGGTTTTGCTACCAGTGGCCGATTTGATTGTGTCGTGAATTTGGATAAGTTTGTAGTGGTTTTGATTGAGGATATTGGGATCTGTTATAAACTCAGAGGAAGAACAAGTAGAGTGTTTGAGAATTGAATCACAAGTGTTGAAAAGAGACAAAGTGTTATGCTAAGTTATTCAAGTGAGAATTTCGGTTGAAAAAGGTTAGTTTCTTGGATATGTTATTTCAGGTAATGGTATTGTTATGGATCCATCGGAAGTAGATGCAGTTCTACAATGAGAGGCTCTGAAGTTGGTTAAGGTGATTAGAAGCTTTTTGGACTTTAGTTGGTTATTACCGGAGGTTATGGAAGGTTTTTCCAAGTTAGCATTTTCGTTACTTCGGTTGACTTGCAAAGGGTAAGTCGTTTGCTTTGGATGTTCATTGTGAGGTATTGTGATGTGTTTTTGATGAGTTTAGGCAGTTTGTTAATGCAAGAAAGTAAATTCATGGCTTATGCTTTACGACCATTGAGGATTCATAGAAGGATCTATACTATTCAGGATTTGGAATTGGTTGCGGTTGTATTGCGTTGGAAAATTTGGAGGTATTATCTTTATGGTTCTGGGTTCGAAGTGTTTAGTAATCACAAGAATATTGAGTACCTGTTTGGTCGGAAGGAATATAGTATGAGACCGCGAGGATGGTTGGAATTTGTGATGAGTTATGAATTTAGTTGGAATTATCCCATTGGTGAAGTTAATGTCGTGCCTGATGAGTTAAGTCGAAGGTTTTATACATGTCTATTTTGATGGTCAGGGAGTTAGAATTATTTGAGCAGTTCAGAGACTTGTGTCGGGTGTGCAAGCTAACATGCAGAGTGCGAGGTTGGGTATATTAAAGTGCACAGTGATTTTTGGCAGAGGTGAGAAAGAGTTAGACTTTGGACGTGAGATTGGTAGTTGTGATGGTTGCGAGTAATCAGAGTGTGCAACGGAAGCGTGAAGTGGCATGATTCGTATATACGTGTGGGACTGGTAAGAGTTCATAGGTTGAACATTGGGAACATGTAAGAATGGTGAGACTATTGGACGTTTCAGGATGGAAGTGATATGTGAAAGGTTTAACTATTATCCATGGGCTACTATGTAGATGGATGTTTGGTTGTATGTTCGATTGGTGAATCGTAGCATTGTTGTATCGTGGAACTTTATGTTCTTGTTTGTGTTGTTGCCTCGTTTCCATGGTGATGGTTCGAGTGTGTGTAGCTAATTCCTGTGTGGGGAATTAGGGGAGTGTTACCTAGGGTAGGGTAACGATCTTGTTGTGTTTTGGTTCTAGAGTGAACCTGTGTGTTGGTATCTTGGTTTTTCTTTTAGTCGTGAGTTTGTCGTCAAGTGCATTGTATGGGCTTTGCATCTTGTCATCGTAGTTGTCGTCGTTGTCGTCGTTGTCGTGTCGTTGTTGTAGTTAGCAAGGTGGTTTGTCAGTTGTGTTATTCGTGGTGTGCCTTTTGTTGGCATGTTAGTTTGTTAGTCGGATGCGAGAGTCGTATCCGGAGTTATTCGTATCGGTTATATTTTCGAGGACGAAAATGTCTAAGTGGGGGAGAGTTGTAACGCCCCAATTTGTTTAATTGTATTTATTTATTTCATTTATGTGAATTTTGTGGAATGTGTGAATTTATTGTATTTTACCTGCTAATGGAGTTAATTGGTTAATTTCTCTGATAGATAAAATAATTGTATTAAATTATAATTTCTTTTCAACTTTTATTTCCCAAAATATATTTCATCGGTATGCTTATGTTTTATCGCATTTTGAGAGCGTTTGGGAGATATTTGAGCTGAGGGGTATTTTGGTCATTTGGGTAGTAGATATTTTATAAATAGAAAGTGGAGAGAAAAAGAGAGGAAAGAAAAAGAAAAGAAAGAGAAGAGAAGAGAAAGGAGAAGAAAGAAAGAGAGAAGAGGAGAAAGAGGAAAAATCAGGAATTCATCAGTTTCAAGCGCGAATAATTGGGTAAGGGTGAGAAGTTTCGATTATATCATGCATATATCATGCATATATCATCAAATACCACACATTGCATTTCCTTGCCCTTAGTCCACAAATCATCATCACAACATGTATCACGTGCATTTTCATTTCACAACAGCACACAAGTCATACGATACATATCACAAGCATGTTGCATAATAACACGTCAAATGCACATCATTAAAACGGTAAAAGTCAACAAATGACACATTCCCAATTCCTGACATAATTAAATTAGCCAACAATCACGAAACCATTAATATAAGAAAGAACATGCCAAAAGCTTTCTAACGCACCAAACCACGCCTCAAACCAACTCACGGATCAAAAGTTATAGAGAAAACAAATTGGGAAAAGTTGTCACATTCGCAATGCGAAGCTCCTAGCGAGTCCTTCGTTACTTCATTCGCAGTGCGAATGTCCTAGCGAACCAAGTCAGAAAGGAAAATAGCCTATAAAATTCCCAACATTCGCAGTGCGAACGTCCCAGCGAACCTTCGCTACCCCCTTCGCAGTGCGAGTTCCCCAGCGAACCAAGTCAGAGAGCAAAACAACATGAAACAACACAAAATTCGCAGTGCGAACCTCTGGCGAACGTTCGCCCCCACCTTCGTAATGCGAACAGCCAGCGAATGCTCGCTTTCCCCTTCGCTAGGGGATTCGCAGTGCGAACCTGCGAATACCAGAAATCCCAGCTGCGCTGTTACATAACCCAAAACCATATTTTCTACCCCAAAACATTTCCAAACCAACATATAACAATCAGAACATAGTCTAATCATGGTAACAAGTATTCTACTGCATTTACATCGATTTCCAACCGCGAAAACATCGATTTCTCTATACCGACCTAGAATCGAAAAGCCATGAAACACAACAAACAATCCAATACACACATACATAATCACACACAAGCATAGTATAATCAAATTTCGCACCCTTACCCGATTAAATTGTGTTTGAAAAGTCGGTTGAATCGGTTCCTAGATTTTCCAAGTTTTCTCTCTTGCTCCTTTTCTTTCTCTTTTCTTTCTTCCTCTTTTTCTTCTCTTCTTTTTTCTTTCCTTTCTATTTTTCTCTCTTTCTATTTCTATTATATGAAAAATATAATATCTACCCAACCAAAAGACCAAAATACCCCTACACTCAAATATCCCGCAAACGTTCCCAAAACGCGATAAAATATAATCACGATGAAAAATAACATATTTTCAAATAAAAGTCAGAAATAAAATAATATAATAATAAAATAATCAAAACGACTCAATTAAATAAAAATAACTAAAACTGGGGCGTTACACATAGAGTATTTACAAAGTCTAGAAATTGGTAATTTAAGGGAAAAGGGCTACATTGAAATATAACAACCGTTATCCTTCTACCAACTTTGAATTCCGGACATCCTGAGCTTCTGTCGAAGATGACCTTGACTGAAGTTTTCTTGATGGATGGCATTACTGCTGGGGATTTAACCTCGTCGGACGTAGTTACTTGCCATTAATCCTTAACTTTTGCCTGGATTGTATTTTGAGATTTTCAATCCATCGGGATGGTTTTTTTTGCTTATGTCTCTGATTTTTGCCTAGACCGCCCTTTCGGGTTTTCAATCCACCGAGACGTTTTTTTTTTCTTTAGGCGAAGTATTTCTTGATTAAGTCAACATTTGTGGGGTATTTAAACTCCTCTCCATCCATGGTTGCGAGTCTCAAGGCGCCGCCTGAGAAGGCTTTTTTGACCACATAGGGGCCATCGTAATTCGGAGTCCATTTGCCCCAGGAATCAGTGAGGAATGATTGTATCTTCTTGAGCACAAAGTCTTCTTTTCTGAAGATGCGAGGTCGGACCTTTTTGTCGAACGCCTTCTTCATTCTTTGTTGGTACAATTGACCATGGTATAGAGTCGTTATTCGCTTTTCTTCGATCAGATTCAACTCATCGTGTTGACTTTGACACCATTCAGCCTCTATTAGCTTAGCTTCCATCAATACCCGGATTGATGGGATCTCTACTTCTATGGGAAGCACTGCCTCCATGCCATATACTAGAGAGAAAGGGGTTGCCCCTGTTGAAGTGCAGACAAATGTTCGATAACCGTGAAGAGCAAAGGGTAGCATCTCGTGCCAGTCTTTGTAGGTTACAACCATCTTTTGAACAATCTTCTTGATGTTCTTGTTAGCCGCTTCTACTGCTCCGTTCATCTTAGGTCGGTAGGGAGATGAAATATGGTGTTCGATCTTGAACTCAGCACACAATTCTTTCATCATCTTATTGTCCAAGTTGGATCCATAATCAGTAATGATCTGACTTGGAACACCATAACGGCATATGAGATTGTTTTTGATGAATCAGACCATCACTTGTCTGGGCACATTGGTGTATGACGCTGCTTCCACCCACTTGGTGAAGTAGTAAATGGCTACCAGGATGAACTGATGTCCGTTCGAAGCCTTGGGTTCGATCATGCCAATCATGTCAATTCCCCATATGGAAAAAGGCCATGGAGAAGAAAGAACTTTGAGATGCGTAGGCGGTACATGGATTTTGTCAGCGTATATTTGACACTTGTGACATTTCTTCATGTATTTGTAGCAATCGGATTCCAGGGTCAACCAATAGTATCCTGCTATTGTGTGTCCGTTGGCATGAGTTCCAAAGGATCCTTCTTGAATTTCTTTCATCAGTATGTTTGCTTCTGGTATGTCTACGCATCGGAGCAAGACCATGTCAAAGTTTCTCTTATAGAGTGTATCACCGCTCAGGAAGAAGTTGCTAGCCAGTCTTCTGAGAGTTTTCCTGTCTTTTCTGGATGCCCCAGGTTGGTACTCTCATTTCTGAAGGAAGCATTTGATATCGTGATACCAAGGTTGGTCGTCTATGACAGTTTCAATCGTGAAGATGTAAGCGGGCCTTTCAAGGTGCATTATGTCAATCTTAGGTACGTCGTTCCATTGACCTACACTAATCATGGAGGAGAGAGTGGCTAATGCATCAGCCATGTGATTTTCTTCACGAGGGATATGATGAAACTCGATCCTGTTGAAGAATGGTAACAACCTTCTCGCGTAGTCTTTGTAAGGAATCAGTCCTGATTGGTATGTGTTCCACTCTCCTTTGATCTGATTGATAACCAGGGCTAAGTCTCCATACACATCCGAGTTCTTTATCCTTAAATCAATTACTTCTTCGAGACCCATGATACAAGCTTCGTATTCGGCCTCGTTGTTTGTACATTTGAATGTCAGTCTGGCAGTGAAAGGAATGTGGGTACCCTGAGGTGTTACGATGATTGCCCCAATTTCATTTCCATAATTATTGACAGCTCTGTCAAAGATTAGTCCCCAATGGGAATCTGGTTCTGGCCCTTCACTGGGTAGCGGTTCATCGCAATCTTTCATTTTTAAGTACATGACATCTTCGTCTGGGAAGTCAAACCCGACTGATTCCTGATCGTCAATCGGTTGATGAGCCAAATGATCGGCTAAAATACTTTCTTTGACGACTTTTTGAGCGTGATACTCGATGTCGTATTCTGATAACAGCATCTTCCAATGGGCGATCCTTCCCGTGAGAGCAGGTTTTTCAAAGATATACTTGATCGGATCCATTTTAGAGACTAACCAAGTAGTGTGCCAAATCATGTACTGCCGAAGACGTTTGGCTGCCCAATCCAAAGCACAACAAGTTTTCTCAAGCATAGTGTACTGAGTTTCACAGTCGGTAAATTTCTTGCTTAAATAGTAGATGGCAGACTCTTTTCTTTTTGTTTTGTATTGTTGGGCAAGTACACAACCCATAGAGTCTTCCAAGACTGTTAGGTAGATGATCAATGGTCTTCCCTCCACTGGAGGTGACAGGATAAGTGGATTCAACAGATACTCTTTGATACTGTCGAAGGCGGTTTGGCAGTCTGTAGCGAGCGATTTTGGACGCTGTTCTTAAGCGCTGGTCGCTCTCTGCGGTTTGAGCTTAAAACTATAGGTCGATTCATTTTTTATCCTATTGTGAGCTGAATAAGGAAGGGAAATAGATGTCTCCAATTAACCTTGCTTTGCATACTGAGTTTAAACAGCAGTCTGTTAGGTTACGAATGCTATCAATGTGGGGGGCCTTTGTACTGGTTATTTGTATTTTCACCAATACGGTTTTCTTTCCTTCTAGGACTTTCTAGCCGGGAACAAGGATTAGGATGTTAGGACTGATGCTTTTGAATTACTGCTTTTTGATTGATGGAGATATGGGATTTTGGGTTTTTGTTTAGTGTGCTCGCTAAGATCTTTTCTTTCGATCTTATGCCTACGTATTCCCGTTTACCGAAACAGGGAAATCAGAGCGTTCGTAGTTCCTCTTATTCTATGGGAGGAAATGGGTGTTTTTATGTCTTGTTCAAAGCCCAAGACGTGAAGCGAAAGGTGATTTGTATCTTGATCAAAGCCCAAGATGTGAAGCTGAAGAGTTTATTTGTATCTTGTTCGAAGCCCAAGATATGAAGCTAAAAAGTCTCAACTTTAGAGAGAATTTGTCATCTCTAAAGAAGGGTTTGTCTGTCACAACTGTTGGGTGACTGGTTATAAAGGAGAAATACTTTAACCAGGATACGCGGATCCTAGCAATGCCATAATTTCCTTTATAGGGGATTTTAACCTGAAGGAGAAGACTTTAACTCATTGTAGAGCAATGCCATCTTTCCTTAGGAATTTCTCATGCTAAAAGAGGGACAGTGGCATGGATGTAGATGATCCATAGGCTTGCCGCTTACAACGATTAGATGAAGGGGAAGGAGTTGTTGATGCTTGTGTACTGTGAACGAGGCACAACTTTGATGCAAAAAGGTTGATTGGATCAACCAGTGGTTTTCTTATATAAAGCCTAAGAGGAGGCTATCATGTGTCTCGTACAAAGCCCGAGAAGGAGGCTAAAAGGTTTTGACTTGACGATGAAGTCTTTTGGTATCTCGTACGAAGCCCGAGATGGAGGCTGAAGAGGTAATAGACTCAACGAGGGAGTCTCTTATGTGTCTCGTACAAAGCCCGAGAGAGAGGCTAAACGTTTGTTTGACTCCGCTGGGGAGAATCATTGTACCAAGCCCAAGAGGAGGCTAAGATGTCTGTTTCAGTTGAGTGACAGGTCCAATTTACTGATTTTGAAAGAGAAAATCAGTTCTTATATGAGCAACACTGTACTCATGGATTCGATTCAAGGATCCAGGTTATTCCTGTTCTTTAAGGAAGCGGGAAATCCGAAGGGTATTGAGACTGTCTGAGTCTACGGGTTTCCTTCCTATTTTTTTTTTGAAGGGTGCTTGAGAATGTCTTTGAGACTCAAGGAGATTAGACTGTCCAAGTCTAGAGTTCCATCTTTTGTACCATGTTTTGAGAAACAGTAGTAGACTCTATGAAAGTACTGCTCTATGCAGATGACTAAGTTCTGTTCCTATACCTCTAGGAGGTCGTCGGGATAATTTGTACGAAGCCCAAGAGGAGGCTGGAAACTTTTAAGAAGCCGAGGGGTCCTTGTACGAAGCCCAAGAGGAGGCTATCATTCCCGGAGGAAGAGATCATTATACGAAGCCTAAGAGGAGGCTATGAATACTTCTAAGAAGCCGTAGGGTCCTTGTACGAAGCCCAAGAGGAGGCGGGGTTGCTTTTAGGAAGCCTGTGGGTCCTTGTACGATGCCCAAGAGGAGGCCGATGCTTTTAAGAAGCCCGATGGGTCTCCAAACCCCGAGAAATTCAAGGCAAGCTATTCACGAGGAATAGATCAAGTCAGGAAAGTTCGAGAATTTGGAAGAAACTCAAAGATGCCATTCACGGAGAAGACATTCATCTTGGGGAGTAGAGTTTCTTGACAATTCCTAATGAGGACAGCCGAAGAGAAGACTGTATCTGGTGATCCTATTGGGGATCTAGCTGTCTATTTCTACGAATAAACAAAACGGCGTCACCTAATTCTAGACGTAGTTGCCGGGGAAACTCGAAATATCTATACTATTATTACACAGTTGATATGAGTTTATGAAAGAAGACTTACAGTGAAACAACCCCATAATACAGTTATATGTATATGAAAACGGTAAATGAAAGCAATAACCACTTACTCGGTTGTAGAGCTTCCATGCTGTTTGGTTAGTTGTTCAACAAAGAAAGATTGAAAACAACAGCATATTCAAAATCAAAGGAGAAAGTGCTTTGAAAAAGAAAGATTTGGGGCTTACAGCTCAAGGAGGGGCCCAGGATTTTATCAGTGAGTGCACTGTTGTTTTTGTACAGAGGGACTTATACAAGTGACTGAGGCCCAAAAAGGTCTTCTGTACAAGAGGGGTTGGGTCTTACACTCTAATAGAGGCCCAAAAAGTTTAAAGAAAAAGAGTGGGGCTTATAACACGAGGGTAGGCCCAATTGATTTTTTCGTTTAAAATGGCGATCGCGCCGAGGTTTTCTTTTTAACGCAGAGGGACTTATACAATAAGTGAGGCCCAAAATTGTTTTGGTTAAAAGAGGATTGGGTCTTACACTCTATTAGAGGCCCAAAAAAGTTTTGAATGGGTCTTATAGCTCGAGGAGAGGCCCAAGGTTATTTTTCAAAAGGCGACGATCGCGCCGTTTGTTTTTGACGGTGTCGGGACTTATACAATACACTGAGGCCCAAAAATGATTTGGTCAAAAAAAGATTGGGTCTTACACTCTATTAGAGGCCCAAAGTGTTTTGAAAATGATTTATGAGGGTTGAATTAATCCAAAAACCCTAATTTGTTTTCAAAAATGTATTTAATTGAATAAAAATTCAATTAAAATGATAAAAATTGTTTACCATATGAAAAACAAATTGTGATCTTGGATTAATGCTTCAAAAATTAAGTATTGACCTACAAAATAATTAGAAAGCATTAAAAGTTGCAAAATCAATGTAGAAAAAATATTTAAAATGTCAAAAAACAATTAAAATATTAATTCTTTGCAAAAATATCAATTATATGAAATAAATAATATTTTTGGGATTTTTTGGAAAAATAAAATATTTTAATATTTTTGTGAATTATTAAAAAAAGAACCAATCAAAAATGATAAAAATTGAAGGAGTTATTAATTTTTCAAATCATTAAAAATAATAACATGAAAAATAACAAAATGAAAAAGTGGTAAAAAGAAGTCTGGGGCGAGGGGGATTCGAACCCCAGACCTCTCGCTTGCCAATACTCACAAAACTAGGTGATGAACCGCTAGGGCGCAATGCCAATTCATTAATAACATGGCAAGTGAAAAATATATATCAAACTTGTTGGATTTTCTGAAGAATGGCGCCATGGCCATCTTCTTCCTCGAGCTCGTGCGTGAAGCACCATATCTCACTCATCTCTCAACCATTGGACATGATTCAAACACCAAACTCGTGCGTTTTTTCACAAGGAATAAGATGGCAATACCCAATTTTATTCATTTTCAGTGTGGAGTAAAATAATCATGATGAACACAGATGAACCCTAATTTGCAAAAGCAATCGTGCAGGCATGGTTATGAGGTCTATGATCCAATTTTTTGAGGCAAAACAATCAACACATGATGGCAAGCAAATGGCAAAAATATCATGCGAGGAAATATGCATGGATCATGGAGTTTGAGTTTGAAGCTCACCTTGATGCAAGCTGAAATGGAACTTTGCCCAGATGGTGTTCCAGTCATGAATTAATGATCCCTACAGCTTCAATGGATGTTATGGAGTGTGTTGCAAGCTTTGGAACACTCTGAAACCTTCTGGATCAAGCTAGAGACCTCCACCTGCAAAATTGAAGCATAATGGCTTGGTTGAAGAGTGATTTTGAGCCTGGGGTGTTACAGTTGGTGTTTAAGTGTTTGGACACCTCAAATACATCATATATGATGTGTTTGAGCAATTGGAATGGATTGATTGTGGCTGCAACTCAAAACCCGATAGTGGTTACTCAAAAATAAGAAAACTTGAGGTTTAAGAAAGCATGAGAGAAAGCAGTGTTGTAATTGGCTTTGGTGTGAGTTGAATGATCCATTGGGACCTCTATTTATAGGTGATCAACTTTTGTTTTGGAGGAATAGTGAATGGCTACTGGATCAGATCACATTTGCATGGATTGGCTTGGAAGATTTCTTCTAAAGCAAAGCAAGCTAGCCATTCCCAAGAGCAGGGCTATGCCTTGACCAAAACCACATTCCTCAGATGTTTTTATTGTTGTTTAATCATAGAAATTGACTGAGTAGGGTAGCTACCTTGACAATGCACTATTCCACATTAATGCACTTTGAATTCAAGGCAAAATGTGCCAAAGTGGATGAACTTCAAGTTGGAAGATTCCTTGGTCTTTTGACTCAGATTTATCAGTTGGATCAGTTGCATTGTGATTGGTTTGAACACATGTGGCATAGTGATCCTTAGTCTTTGGCTCAAAATCGTGTGTGGCAAGCAAACATGCAAACTGATTTTTCCAAAACAGCTTGCAGCAGCATGACTTTGGGCAAGGATTTTTCTTGGCTCAAGTTGAATCAATTCATGCTGTTGAGTTCTTTGAATTCTTGGCAACATATGCAACAACATTGATGTTTAACTTTGGACTTGATTATGCTTGCAACTGTGTGAAAAAATCCCACAAGTTTTGGTGTTTCAACAAAATCTGTCTTGGACAGAATTTTTCTAAGTGTTGGAAAATGGTACATTTTCATGTTTTCAGCCACTTTGGCTCACTCATAACTCAAAATCCATAATGAATTGGAGTTAGGCCTAGTTGAAGTTTTTGTAGAGGGTAATGAGATCTATAAATCAAGCTTTGGATGAAAAAAAATGGCCTTGTGGTTTAGGAGTTATGGTCCTTCAAAATTGGTACCTTTGTCACTTTATTATTAACTTAGAAAATTTTCTAAGTTTTTATGGTTACCCCTTTTACAAGTTATCCAACTTTTCTTGATTTTTCTTGATGAATTATGATTCAAATCATACATAAACATCATTTTAGGGTCAAAAATCCAATTTGGTGAAAAATCTCAAAAAGTCAAAGTTGACTTTTGTGCACAGTTGACTTTTTATCAGATGAATTCCAAACTGTGCAATTCTTCAGGAAATCATGTCCTTGACCTAAATCAAACTTGATGGACATGTTCCAAGGGTGTCATAGGGTGTATTGAGGTATGTCCTAGGGTTTAGGAACATGTCTTGGTCAGAAGTCAAAGTTACAGTTGACTTTTCCCTTAAAACCCTAATTGTGGTGCAGATGAATTTGAGACTTGTTGCTCAAGCTTCTTGGATTAATCCATTGTTCCAAATGGATCAATATAGTTCATTAGAGACCCTCAAATTATGTCTTGAGGTCTTGGCTCTTGATTTGCCCTAAAAGTCAACTTAGGGGTGAATTAGGTCAAGAAACCCTAATTCCTGATTTTTGATGTATGCATCCCCTGAGGTCAAATTGACTTGATGATAGGGTCCATGAGGTTCCATGGGGTATATTAGGTTATGTTTTGGATCATTGGCTTGTGCCCAGATGAAAATCTCCATCTGGAGGCCCTGGTCGATCAAAACCCTAATTTGGTGAGACTGGCGATCTTAAGGCTTGATCCACCTAGAAGGGAGCAGCTTTGTGCTTAATCCTTAAAGTGGGAGTCCTTTTGGTCCATTGTGGATGTTTGAGAGGTTTAGACAAGTTGAAGATCATGTCATTCCTTGATTGATCCTTTGTCTAAGGCTCTGAGAGGGCTTAAAACCCTAATTTTGATTGTAGTGAATGCTCAACAACCCTTGAGGCATTTGATGAGGCATGATGGTTCATCCATATTGTGATGATGATTGACACAATGATGGGACATCTTAGTGGTCAAAATTTGGGGTATGACACAGTCTTCTGTCCATACGCACTCCTGATTCTTTTTTAGTAATTTGAAAATTGGCGTGCATGTCGCGGTCATGAGAAATATAAATCTGGAAATGTAATTCAGACGTCCCAGGAATCCTCTGACTTGTTTCTCAGTCTTTGGAGAAGGCATTTCTTGAATGGCCTTGACTTTGTCAGTATCAACCTCAATTCCTTTCTGGCTGACGATGAACCCTAGCAGTTTTCCTGAGCGGACACCGAACGTGCACTTGTTAGGATTCAAGCGGAGTTTATTTTTTCTCAGACGCTTAAATAACTTTGACAGGTGGGTCACATGTTCCTCCTCTGTTTTAGATTTGGCAATCATATCATCGACATACACTTCGATTTCTTTGTGCATCATGTCGTGAAACAGAGTAGTCATGGCCCTTTGATAGGTTGCCCTGGCGTTCTTCAAGCCGAACGACATTACCTTGTAACAAAAAGTGCCCCATGGGGTGATGAATGAAGTTTTCTCCATGTCTTTCGGCGCCATTTTGAGTTGATTATAGCCCAAGAATCCATCCATGAAGGAGAAGACTTTAAACTTTGTTGTACTGTCTACCAGCATGTCTATGTACGGTAAGGGAAAGTCATCCTTTGGACTGGCCCTATAAAAACATCTGTTTCACTTGGGCAGGGTGAAAGGTTAAAACAAAGATGGCAATTACTTAGACTTATGGACGACTTTCGGGACATTGACAGCAACCCATTGGCGGCGAACTCCTCGGTGAATCACAAAGTCTGGTACCTTCTTTCTTGGGTTGTCCTCAGAAATGACGCTGATTTCTGGCAGAGCAGGATCGTTGGAGTCTTCCTCCCATGCAGAGTTGTCGTAGACGAACTCTTCAGGAGCTGTGTACTTGACCAAGAAGTCTTACTTGCCACTCGATTGTCCTAAGGTGTCCCATACTTCTGTGGGAGAAGAGGAGTCATCCTTCTCGATGACGTTGACCTCTGGAAAAGCATAGTTGATGAACTCTTGTGCTGCAATCTTTGTAGATTCATCGTTGTTCTAGATATCTTCAGAATTTCCTGAGTAATAATCCCATAATTTGGTGGGGACGCAGGTATTCTTTTGAATGATGCTCAGCTGATAAGCGTCGTTGGGTTAACTCTTTTTCCCTAAGTCTTCTGGGTACGGCTGCCAGATAGGCAAGTCATCCATTGGGTCATAATAGTCATAGTCAAAGTTGTCTTTCATCAGAGTGTCCTCCTCTAATGAGTTGGGTGGAGCACGACATCCTTCCAGATCACAATCTCCGTACATCATCTTGACGTCTGATCTTGGTATATATCTCGGACTTTGCGTGGGAAAGCAAAATGGCGTATGCGTTTCTTCCTGAGACATATAACCGTCCTCGTTGAGATAGGACTTCCACTCTTCATCTGTATCGGAGGAATCACCCTCATTGATGGTATGTACTTCTTGAGACACTAGGTGAAGGAAGCCTCCACTGTGGAAGAAGTCCTGAATGAGATGAAAACTTTCATCGTTATTAGCAGTCTGGGTACAGGTTGAGGAAAAACCAAGACCTTTCTTTGTCTTGTTATCGGTAGGAATGAAAAGTTGTCCCTATCCTTTTGAGTTGTTACTCTCGATCACTTTGAGAGCATCTTTGTAGGAGGAAATCGACGTCCCTCTTTCTGATTGATTCTCATTGCTCACCGAGAGTGCTTGGAACTGAGTTCCAACGACCTCATCTGGTTCTACACAGGAAAATGATGATAAGTTGCTTACGATTAAGGCATGCTCTCCACAGATTGTGACTAGCTTGTCATTTTTGACGAACTTCAACTTCTGGTGAAGTGTCGAAGTGACTGCCCCAGCTTCGTGTATCCAAGGTCTTCCTAATAAACAGCTGTATGTTGCCCGGATGTCCATGACCTGGAAAGTGACTTGGAAAGTGTGAGGCCTGATAGTTATGGGAAGATCAACTTCGCCGATAACTGTTTTTCTGGATCTGTCAAAGGCTTTGACGATGACCTCGCTGCCTCTCATCGGAGATCCTTGAAATGATAGTCACATCAGAGTAAATTTTGGCATAACATTCAGAGCTGATCCGGTATCTACCAGTACGCTGGCTAGAGCATTGTCCTGGCAATTGACTGTAATGTTAAGTGCCATGTTGTGATTTTTACCTTCTTCCGACAGTTCTTCATCACTAAATCCCAAGTTGTTACAAGAAGTGATGTTGGAGATGATGCTTTCAAATTGTCTTATCGTCACATCTTGTTCCACAAAGGCTTGCTCTAAGACTTTCTGTAGGGCTTCTCTGTGAGCTTCGGAACTGAGCAAGAGAGATAGTACATAGATTCTCGAAGGAGTTTGTAATAGTTGGTCTACAATGTTGTACTCGCTCTTCTGGATGAGCTTCAGCATCTCATCGTTGTTCTTTGAAAGGTCGGGATTACTGGATTGACCGATTGGTTGATTGAGAACTTCTGTTTGAGGTTCCTTTTCTCTGGTGGATTCTCCAACTCCTCTGTTGAAGATCCGACCGCTCCGTGTTACTCGACTGATGTCGGCAATGTTTAAGACGGAGGGTAATAGAGTTTCCTTTCCATTCTTGATTGTTGTTGCACCGTAATTGTAAGGGATAGCCTTATCGGATTTGTACGGTATTGGTACCGGCAAATAGATAACCACAGGAGCCTTCTGATTTTTTTGACCATCGTAGGCAGCCTCAATTGGTTCGAGGTTGAGAATCTTTCTACTATCAAGAGGAACTCTTGATTCATGGAGTAGAGGGATTATGGCGCATACGTCTTTGGCCATTTCATGTTTAGAGATTAAGACAACGTCTTTGCTTTGATCAGGAAGATAGTCTTGCATTACGTTGATCGAACCAGAACTTGAACATGGTCGAATCTCTTTTTGATCCAACTGATTTTGAAGAGCTGACCGTATAAGGTAGCATCCTTGGTTGTTCTCTGAGAAAACTCTACAGCGCTCATAGTTGTGTGGTGGCACCTGGCCACATCCACTTTGTATGCAATGCAACCTTACTAGATCTATTTCCATCGCGCGAACATCCTGACTTTGATGCCTAGTAGGATTCCCATCAGCCATACTGATCTGTTGTGTAGCTTCATCCAAGTAAATTGGAAGCCACCAGTGGTCCAATAAGTGTTGAAGTGTTCTTTGGACAAGTTCACATCCTTGGTCGTTTTTACGACACATTTTATAGTCCTGATAATCATGTGAAGCCAGAAAGCCAAGCTTGACTTGCTTAGCATGTAATTCTACCAGACTGGTATTCATCAAGCGAATATCAAAGATTTGAATCATATTAACTTGATGGCTACTTCTATCACGGTAATCCTGGATCCATCTGAGATCTATCTGACGTTGGAGGGCCTCTTGTACAAAAGAGCATCCCTGATTGTTTATTGAGCAGATCGGACAGGAATTGTAATCGTGCCATGGCAGATCATAATGTTGGCTTTACCTTGAGTGTATTGCCACCAAGTTGACATTCATTTCCAGAATGTTGTGGTTCTGGACAATGTTGGGATTTGCGTGGGCCGTATTGACCTCATGGATTCGGTGATCTTGGATCCATCCGAGATCCATCTGTTCTTGTAGAGCTGATTGCACTATAGAACATCCATGATTATTCTTTGAGTAGATATCAAACTGGTGATAATTGTGAGATGGTACATGACAATATTCTCTCTATCTGCAATGCATCCTGACCAGATTGGTTCCCAATAGGAGTACATCGTGAATTTGATAACTGTGGTTAAATTCTTCTTGTATCAAATTTACTGTAGTTTTCTCATGTTGAGGCAACGGGTTCGTTTGAACATTTGTATTTGTATCTTTGAAGGATTGTACCCTATTACTGACAAGCTTCTGTACATTAGATTTGAAGTTGAGACAGTTTTCTATGTTGTGCCCCGGTCCTCCTTGATGATAAGGGCAAGTTTGATCCGCTTTGAACAAAAAAGGCAGATTTTCTGGTATTGTAAGAGGAGACCGGGTTTGGACATGCCCCTTGACCAGTAAGAGTGGAAATAGTTTTGCGTACAACATCGGTATAGGGTCGAACCCTGGTGGTCATGTCGTACGATTGTTGTTGTTGTTGTACTGTGGATGAGCCTGCTGAAGAGGTTGTTGTGTCCTTTGCTGATACTGTTGTTGATTCGGTTGGCTCTGAGAAACCTGAGGTTGATACGTTGGAGCCGGCGTCGGGTTGATAGCAGGAGTTACTACTGCTACTGGTTGATACCTTTGCCTTTGCTTTCCGAGAGAGATATTACCAATATCTTTCTCTTTTTTCTTTGGGAAAACATTCAAAAAGATCTTTGTCATCTCTTTTTCCTCAAGAGGGGGACAGATCTGGGCGGCAATTTCACGCCATCTCTGAGCATATTCCTTAAAAGTTTCCTTGTCCTTCTGCGACATTGCCCTCAGTTGATCTTTGTTTGGTGCCATGTCCAGGTTATATTTATATTGTTGGACGAAGGCAGCACCAAGATCTCTGAAAGTGACAATCTTGGTGCGGTTTAGACCCATGTACCATTTGAGTGCGGCACCAGTTAAACTATCTTGGAAGTAATGGATCAGTAGTTGTTGATTCTTAGTCTGAGTTGACATCTTTCAAGCATACATCACCAAATGACTTTGAGGGAAAGAGTTGCCGTTGTATTTTTCAAAGTCAGGCACCTTGAATTTGTGCGGGATTTTCATATTGGGGACCAGACAAAGGTCCGCGGCGTCCTTTCCGAATAAATCCTGACCGCGAATGGCATGCAGTTCCTTCTGCATTTCCAGGAACTGCTCCTGGAACTCATTCATTTTTTCGAACATGTCTTCGTTTCCACCAGATATTACTTGTGGAATCTATCCTTCAGGGACAGTGTGTACCACGGGTTGTGGTATAGTCATTACGGCAGTGACTCTTGGTGCTTCCCTATCCCGAAGTTTGTAACCTTCTGGAGTTGCTGTCATGACTCTTGTATCTTCGCTTTCCCGAAGTTTGTAACCTTCAGGCCCAGTGGTTCCTGCTACCGTTTCTGGGTCTTCAGTGACCGGCGGGATATATCCTTCAGGGACAAAGTTGATAGGCATGCCCCAGGGACGATCTTTAGGCATATTGTACCGAGGATCATACGTCTCCACTATGGGCGTAGATGTGATCTCTGAGATCACAGTCCTTTGTTGTTGTCTGTGAGTTGTTGCCAGGGATTGTATGTCACTGTGAAGTTTTTTCAAATCTTCCTTCAGAGCGTTGATTTCTTCTCTTAGCTCTCTGTTCTCTTCCTCGAGATCGTCCATTTTCTTTTGTCGATTGGCCCGAGTATTATACGAATGAGACAGTTTGACTCTAGAATCGTGACACAGACGTGAGATTCGAAGGTAAGAAGAATGCGTTATGTGAGAATGATGAATGATATGCAATGATATATATTAATTTTTTGTTTTTGCTTTAATAAAAAAGAAACTTCAACAAATAGATTGCAAATATCATACAGTGGGGCGACCCCATTTTATTGAATTTAAAAGATTACAGAAAGGGAAATACGGTATTTTACAAAGTGCTATAAAAGAAATGTCTGAACTTATGGATCCTGAGTCCTCTCTGAGGAGAACTCAGATGCTGGTTCTGGTATTTTCCTTTCTTTGACCGGGGCTCTTCAGCCATTGTCGGGTTGTTAGTCCTTTGCCAAGTGAAAGGAGCAAGCAAATTTCTTTGGTCATCTTGATTTTCTACAACATGATGTTCTAGTATCTTAATCAGAGGATCCTTCTCTTTTAACAGTTCCTGAATTTTGGTACACTCTACATTGAGAATTTGGTACTTGTTTTTCCAAGAGTTCTTTTCCCGTTGAACTTTGTTGAGAGCGACCTGGAATTTTTAGCAATAAGACATAAAATAAAGGACAGATTCCTTTAACGGAAGAACTTCTTGATGAGGGTAAGGCATCCTCAGCTTGAGGGCTCTAGTTTATACCCAGTGGAGATAAGGTTCCACAGAGATACAATCCAGTCTTCCTAGAGACTCTCTTCCTTTCTTGTGAACATGTTACCAGGCATGCACTATTTCTTTATTTAGTGCCCCGCCATTTTCTCCTTCCTTGAAGAAAAGACCTTCCAGATGAGCATTACGCGGGATATGCCTCATCGGGTATCCGAGTTGACGACGAACTAAAATTGGATGATAGTTGATTCCTCCTTTAGTTCCTATGAGGGGTACATTAGGGAAGTTTCCGCAACGGTCGATGATCCTTATCCCGTCATAGATCCGATTGTACCAATCTATGTCAGAGTTGGTAAGAGACATGATTCTCTATGACCAATGTAGAGTACTCTTATGATTCCAAAAAGCAGCAGACTTGGGTAAATGGGAAGTGAACCACTTGTAAAGCAGGGGCACACAGCATGTGATCATTCCTCTGCTGTACAAATTCCTTAAGTGTACAGAATGATAAGCATCTCCGAGCAAGGTTTAAAGGTGTGAAAAACGCAAGAAAGGGGGGTTTGAATTGGTTTTGCAAAATAATCGTTTCTTTTAAATAACTTTCTTGTTAAAACTTTTACCCTTTTCTAAAGAACAACAACTTAGTTAAACAAAGAAATATAAACATGTTATGTTTATACTAGTTCACTTGAGAATCTCTCAAGTTAATCAAGTCCACCCGCCAAGGTGATTTCGCCTCTCTCAACGAGGTCTTAATCCACTATTCAACAAAATAGTACACTGCACCAGCTACACAGCTGGTGACTAACAACAACCTCTAGAACTCACACGTTCTAGACTTCTCAAGTAATCTAACCACACAGGTCTTACTTAAGGCACAACCTCTAAGACACATGTCCTAGACTTCTCAAGAGATCTGGTCACTAAGACTCTCTTAAGGAATACAACTTTTAGTTCAAATACAATGGGTTTACAGATAGTTGCTTCTTATCAAGCTGATAATGTAAACAAGTTTTTAGACCAAGAATGACATAAGAAAGAATAGAGTTAGAAAGTATTGTCGTTGTTCGCATGTGTATCTTTCTTCAAGTCTTTGAGCTTCCTTTTATAGCCGAGGGAAAAGAGCCATTGAGATGGAATCATGAAGGCTAGGTAGGCTACGGCTAGAAGCGTGAGGACAGGTACACAATCTTCTGCATGCTGCGCGTCCTGTCTGTGTCAGATTGTTTAGTTTGTATTTTGCATAGTCTTCAAGAATATTAACGTTGTAATGTGGTACAGCTGTACAGTGTGGCAGGTTTTCTTGGCTTCTCAACTTCAGAAGCTTTTTGTGAGCGTGAGTAAGAAGGGAAAACATTACTCGATTCTTGAGATTATCAAGTCTTCGAATCATCAGCTCTGCTCTTCCAGAATCTTCAAAACTTTTCTTTAGAACCTTGTTCTCTTAATCCACTTTCTTCATATCTTCAGAGTCTTCTGATAATATTTGATTGAAGCATGAGAGTCGACTTTGGGTAGGTCTTCAGAACCTTGATTGAAAATCGTGAGGCTTCAGCATCTGGACTTCGTTCCATCAGAACCCTTGTCTTTTGATCTTCAGAATTCATTCTCTTTTCCTTTCGTATCAGAGTTATGTGAATCTTGTCTTATCTTCGAATTGAGTTCAGTTCTTCGAAGCATCTTTCATTAAGCATTGCGCCAATTCACGGAAGCAGAACCTGTTTGCTAGGTTCTCACAAATAACAACATTAGTTTCACAAAATTGTTCATACAAATATCCATCTATTATCATCAAAACTTAGAGATAATATTGCAGAACCAAATCATGTTCTCACAATCTCCCCCTTTTTGATGATGACAAAACTATATATTTTGATGACACAATTTTGATATATATAACACAGGGAAAATGAAAAGATTTTTAGGATAGCTTATCCTTTTTATGAAATGCTCCCCCTGAGTATTAGATTAAGGTTCTTGCTTGGGCTCCCCCTGACTTCATTAACCTTTGAGTCTTTCTTCATCATCAGAATTCTGAGTTATCTGCACAGAGAAAAAAATACAGAAAAACAATCTAATAGAGATGATGGATTTATCTGTTAGCATCTAAGCAGCATTGTTTTCTGGAGAATGACTATAGGATCAAAATTATCACATTCATATACTTTCTCCCCCTTTTTGTCATGAATTAAAAAGATAAACATAGGGTGGTCCAAGGGTGAAAAACACAGAACTAAAACTTAAAAGAAAAACAGAGGTTTATTTACTGTCAGAGGACTGTTTGTCCCAGATTTTCTTCATCATTATATGAAGATTTTCATTGATAGTATCTTGCTTGTCAAACCTTTCTCTGAAGTTCTTCTGTTCAGTTCTGATTTCATCAACGGCGTCTCCCAGACGCTTGATAACAGGATCAGAGGTGGAAGCAATCATATCACTTTCTTTAGCTCTTTCAGCCTCTGCAGCTTCTTGTGCCTTTCTAGCAGCTTGCTCTTCTGCTTCTTTAACAGCCTTTTCTTCAGCTTCTTTCTGCTTAGCAGCTAAGAACTTGAGTACTCTGACTCTTGCTTCAGCTTCTGCTCTCTCCTTAGCTTTTGCTAGTTCAGTAGTTATGGTTGTGTTTGAGAAACTTACAATTCTTGTAAGTTCCATGTCCAGCCATTTTTTAAAACTTTGACAGGCACTCTCAAGTTCCATGAGCTTTGTGCTTGTACAAAGTTCCGCTCTTCGCTTAGCAAACTTCTCAAGTGCTTTGTCATGAAATTGACTTGTACATTCTTCAAAGGAAGTTGGAGGTGGAGCATTGTAGATAACCAGAGCGAGATTAGATTCGGCAGAGTTGGTTTCTGGTGGTGTTTGCTGAGATAAGTCAATCTCAGTAGCAGCCGATTCAGGTGGTTGTTGTTGATCGTTAGGAGAGATTACTTCTAGATTGTCAGAGTTCATGAGGTTTTCAGGTAAGACAATTTCTAGAGATTCATAGGAGGTTCCCTCAGAACTAGATTCAGTATTGGGAGCTTGAGATTCAGAGATTTGATTTTGTTAGTTCTTTATTTTTAAGGGTTGGCATTAATTTTGTAAAACAAATAATAGCAGTAATATGTTAGATAGGATAGTTTATCTTGCTAAAGAAGAACAGGTTGAGCAAGAAGTCCTAGTGTGCAATGGAGCATGTTGAGCTGAAGTAGTTTCAACATCTGGAACAAGATGTCGTATCAAGATGTCCCATGCAGGTTCATTCGACATCGCGCCAAAACCGAAGAGAATTTAGAATTCTGTTATGTCTTAACAGATGCAGAAGATTCAGGTAATAATATGCAAATTCTATGTGGCGCTGAATTAAAGGTTTGAAGATTCAAGTCTGAAATTGAGAAGAATATTGGAAAATATACACTTTCTAAATATGGAGATATTTTAGGAAGTTATAGATTGAAGTCCTGATTTGTAGCAGAAGTTTCTGCTGATTTGTAGCAGCTCATTTGCTGTGTTTTTTGTAGGCCCAAATCTAGTTGGGGATAGGTTATATATAGATACATTGTAACCTAATTTTGTAACGCAACCAAAGATGTAAAAGTTCTAGTATTAGGGTTGGTTCCTGTACCACTCGACATGTGAGTTGGACAATTTGTTAGTGTGATCCTCGAAGCTGTTAAGTAAGGGGAGTATTGTTCTTGGAGGAAGCTTTTAAGTAACTCTAAGTTGTGTCTTGGAAGGGTGTCTTCCTTGTTGAACTGTTGTATAGGTAAAGAGCCGTTGATGCAGTGGCAGATTGTCGACTGCTAGACATCATTGCGATGATTGGGAGTGAAAAGTGTTTCTCATAGCTAGAGAGGATCTAGGTAGAAGGGTCATTGGGTAGTGATTGAGTGATAAGCTGTAAACGGAGAGTTTAGCTTTGAATTGATACTACTGATAGTGGACTTCATCCCTGGCTTGGTAGCCCCCAGAGTAGGTGTGTTAAACCGAACTGGGTTAACAATTCTGTGTGTCTTGCTTTTATTTTTTCAGCACCATGATTATTGCTATATACCTTGCCCTTTGTGATCATATCAGACCAGATGTCGAACGGCGTGTTTTAGGACATCTGAATTCTGGACATGTACCAGAATTTCAATTGGTATCAGAGCAGGTCATTCTGTTCTGTATCTGGATGAGATCCGAGGGAAGATACTTTCTGGTTCATGGTCAAGGTAGAAGCCTTCTACTAAAAAGTTGTTTGAACTTGGAGAAGCTCATATAGGTGTGAGAATGGTCCCTAGAAGTGGAGGATGGACTGTTCGTGACAGGTAGTGACGTGTGCTGAAGGCTTAGAGGTTTGGTTGAAAAGCTTTTGAGTTGTGGTTATGTTAGGTTTGGTTTATTTTCAAACCTGTGGTATTATGGTGTCACCTGGATTGTGATGATAGGGCTGATATGTGACACCTGAAGATTTTGAGGAGTTTGTGTTTTGATCCGCTGTGTATCTATCTGAAAACTCCTGAGGTTGCAATTGAGAAGGTTGTTCTTCTCTAAATGTATACTATGGCGATGGGATATATGCAAGACTGCTTCAACTTACTTTGTCAACGATACTTGAAGATTATTGTTCAAGTCCACTCATAAAGGCATTGATAAGTGAAGTTGTAAGGAAGAGAAGTAATTTACTTTTGCCTCTATTCCTAAAAGGGATAATCTCCAGTCTTTGATCTCTTGATGTGTTCATTGGAATGATGTCCTATCTTGTGTTAGAACATCACGTCAGAATTGTGCTGAATTCTGTTGTCTGAAGGAATGGCATAGCAGATGCTCTGGGTACTAAACTAATGTGGTTTGATCACATGAGTTTGGAACCTACTCCTGATCTGGAAGAGGAGGCATCTGGGTGGTATGTCTAAGAAGTTTCTGGCCCTGGAACTTATCTTAGATGTGTGAGTTGGTCAAGGTGTTAGTTACTCCTGAGGTCAGCTTATTTTTGGTCCTTGCTGCAGGAGTGGAGAACCTGAGATTTCAAGAAGTATTCTTGCTAGCAGACTTCTTGGACATGAAGGTCAAAGATCAAAGAGGCATGATTTTTCTCTGGATGTATCATCTGAATGATCATGTGAAGCTAGACTAGTATTGACTGTGTGTGATCCAATCATAGCCTGTGTTGCTGTTAAAGGTGATTGGTTACAGATTGGAGAGTTGGATGAGAGAATACTACTATCATTCTTCTGTGATATGTTGAGTTATGATGGTTGTTTTTGGTCCCGAGGTTTAAAGGGGGAAGTTTGGAGATTCTGTTTCGGAACGTGGTGTTTTTCTTAGTGCAGCTGGACTATGTTCATGATGTCAAGACTGATGTCTTAACATCTGTTGACAGAATATTCTGTTCAGAATGTTATGGTGTTTGTCTCCTGAGATCACGAGCCTCTACCTGATTTATGTACTGGTGTGAGGGTCTAGCAGTAGGTGAATGTGTTCAGCAGGTGTGTTGAATAGAGAGTGCGCTCTTGAAGACATGAAGATGAGTCTCATGTTCTCCATTCATTTAAGGTATTCCTCTTACAAAGGAGTACTGATGATCTTAGATAGAGAAAAGTTGATCAGATTGGGATCATGTGAGTATTGGTACAAGTGATGATTGTGTTCAACTTGTGAGTTGAACAAAGAGTGAGCTCTTGAAGACATGAAAATGCGTCTTATGTTTTCCATTCTTCAAGGTACGAAGAAGCACATGTTATTCTTGATAGGGGGAGAGTGTTTCAATTTTTTTTTGCAGCTGGACGTGTGATGTTAAGGGGGAGATTGATTATTCTGCTGCTTTTGGTGTTGGCATCTACCTTGAAGCAAATTAGGAATTTGCATACATGAGGATTAAGTGTGCCGTGATGTGTCTTGTGCAGTTGTGATTCTTATTGCATCTGTTTAATATAAATGGAACAGGATTAAAACAGAAATTTATTGCATTTTTGAAAGCATACAAGATGAGTAAAAACACCAAACAAAGGGTCTAAAGGTTATCCCAACCCCACGAATCAAGAAAAGTTTTCCAATCTTCATCCCATTCATCATCAGAAGCTTGAAGTTGCACTTGGTTTTTCTTGATGGTCTTCATCTTTGTCTCTGATGTCTTTCTTGTTCTTGTTGCTCCTGAAACTGCCCCAGCTGTGGACAGTGGTTTGTCCCTCAACTTCTATGGATCTGGTTTCAACACTTCCTGGTTGTGTCTCTTCTCTGCATCCTTGCTAGACTGACTCATGGCTCTATCTGTTCCGATGTTAGAAGCTAGGAAGCTTGGTTTTTATACTGCATAAAGAGATCTTGTTTGTATCGCCCGACCAGTCAAAGTAGTCTTTGGTGTGGGAATTTGTTTTCTTGGGAACCTGTTTTCTTCTTATCACATTGGATACCAGAACTTCGTGTTTGGTGCCTTGGTAGAGGTTGTCCTTTTGTATCTAAAAGGATAAGCCTAGGTCCTGTCTAGTTGTCTGATGTGATTCCCTTTAGTTTGCTTTCGGTATAGCTGCTGGTGCTGGTTGTGATCAAGTGGTGTGCTCTTTTCTCTTATGCTGATGTCCTACATACTGTTGCAACATCGTTGTTGTGTACCATGCTTGTGGAGTTGGAAGAAGCAGCATTATCGTTCGAAGTGGCAGTTCTGACATAATGTGGATTAGAATGGGCAGATTCTGATCTTGATGGTAAGTAGTTCTGGTAATACATGACTACTCTCATGTTGAAGACTCAATTAGGGTGTTATGAATGTAAGGACAGAAGGTTGTTGCCAGTGGCTGAAGATAAGGAGGTTCCTTCTAATACAAGTAAAAGGTGGTGGCAGTCCTTATCTTGTGTTGCAAGTAATCTAAAGACATTTGTTATGGGATATGTGAGAAATTTCAAATCAAATGGGCTTTTGTTTATTGAACTTGGCAGATCATGTATCACCATGGTGAGGTCTTGCTCAACACATACCAGAATGTGGCAATATTGGTGTGATATCATAAAGAGCATTGAATGTTAAGGCTGGTGTCTATAGCCTATTGCTGCAAGTGTGCTGATTTCTGTGTAGCATGTGTGCTGGTCAAGGTTGTGCAGTGTGATGTCAAACATCTTGATGAGACATATCATAACTGTGTGAAGTTAGTGATTATGCAGGAGAGATCTGAAAAGCAGAATTTTTGTATGTGGGAGAGTTCATTTTTCTACTGTGATGAAGGAATCTGGAAGAGATTGTAAGTTGGGTTGATCGATAGAAGCCATCTCAGTATCCAACGGACAAGAAAATGTGCTTGGAATGTATAACTTTTTGTGGAGTCTTGGGTTGATAATTTTATGAGTAAGCAGACAAACTGTTTTGGTAAGATGTCAGAACATGGTACAGGACATGTCTCTCTTGAGCCAAACAAGGAATTATTTTGGTCGGTAGTGCAAGGATAAGGTGAAACACGTGTCTCTGCCTATGCATGGAGCGTTATTGGCCTAATTTATGGTAATATTCAGTTGAGAAACATTTAAGGCAGTCAAGGCAGTTTTGGAAGGTAGGCATTGAATTTGAGTGCAGTTTTTGATACCTAAAATAGCGTTTCTTTGACCAAGAACCTTGACATATTCAAGGCTCGTTAATTCCAATGTTACTGGTCAGCTATTTATAGGGGTTGTTCTCTTCTCCTTCAGCCAAGTGAGTGTTTTGTTTCACAAGTCTAATGGAATTTGTTCGTATTTGGGTAAGCATCACTTGGGTCTGGTTCTGTGAGGGCCTTCTTTGCTAATTTTTGGCTAAAAAGGGGGAGAAAGGGTATGTGAAATGGGTTGTGCAGATGCCTTGTTTTGAGTCTGCAGTTCCAATTGTGTGCAGTGATGTCGAAGAGGGTGTCATTTCCTTGAGTTGGTGTTGAGTTCCTTGTGACTTGTGTCCTGAGTTATGAACACAGTTGTGACTTGTGTTCTGAGTTACCTGGGTTGATAGAGTGATACTTCTTAAGTTTCATCTTATGTCGCAGGTCGACTGGGGGCGTCTGATCAATTAAGGTGTTTCTTAAGTTTCATCTTATGCCGCAGGTCGACTGGGGGCGTCTGATCAATTAAGGGGTGCATAAATCTCTTATGCCACCATTGGTCCTTTGTGTCAAGACAAACGTTTCTTTTCTGGAGGAGTCTTCTACGATTCATCCAGGTCTGAGCTGGAAGGAAAAAGAAATGTGTTGTATTAAGGGGGAGTGTCAGATATCTTCTTCCTCCTGTACACCAGATATCTTCTTCCTCATGTGCACCAAATTGTGCTGTGGTGCTCGAAGGTGATGTTATGAAGCTCATAGAATTTGCTGAAAAGAGTTGTCAAACATGATGTCCTAACATCATTCAAGCATACCCAAGAAGATGTTTCTCCATGATTGCTGTTCTCAATAGCTACTGATGGCTACTGTTAGGTTCAGTAGTTGCTGATGACTACTGACAGTAGTATAGAGTTGTGATTGCTGCTGTAATCTGAGTTGTAATGTTTATGTATTTGTTTTAGCCAAAATTTGCCAAAGGGGGAGAATGTTAGTTCTTTATTTTTAAGGGTTGGCATTAATTTTGTAAAACAAATAATAGCAGCAATATGTTAGATATGATAGTTTATCTTGCTAAAGAAGAACAGGTTGAGCAAGAAGTCCTAGTGTGCAATGGAACATGTTGAGCTGAAGTAGTTTCAACATCTGGAACAACATGTCGTATCAAGATGTCCCATGCAGGTTCATTCGACATCGCGCCAGAACTGAAGAGAATTTAAAATTCTGTTATGTCTTAACAGATGCAGAAGATTCAGGTAATAATATGCAAATTCTACGTGGCGCTGAATTAAAGGTCTGAAGATTCAAGTCTGAAATTGAGAAGAATATTGGAAAATATACACTTTCTAAATATGGAGATATTTTAGGAAGTTATGGATTGAAGTCCTGATTTGTAGCAGAAGTTTCTGCTGATTTGTAGCAGCTCATTTGCTGTGTTTTTTGTAGGCCCAAATCCAGTTGGGGATAGGTTATATATAGATACATTGTAACCTAATTTTGCAATGCAACCAAAGATGTAAAAGTTCTAGTATTAGGGTTGGTTCTTGTACCACTCGACATGTGAGTTGGACAGTTTGTTAGTGTGATCCTCGAAGCTGTTAAGTAAGGGGAGTATTGTTCTTGGAGGAAGCTTTTAAGTAACTCTAAGTTGTGTCTTGGAAGGGTGTCTTCCTTGTTGAACTGTTGTATAGGTAAAGAGCCGTTGATGCAGTGGCGGATTGTCGACTGCTAGACATCATTGCGATGATTGGGAGTGAGAAGTGTTTCTCATAGCTAGAGAGGATCTAGGTAGAAGGGTCATTGGGTAGTGATTGAGTGATAAGCTGTAAACGGAGAGTTTAGCTTTGAATTGATACTACTGATAGTGGACTTCATCCCTGGCTTGGTAGCCCCTAGAGTAGGTGTGTTAAACCGAACTGGGTTAACAATTCTGTGTGTCTTTCTTTTATTTTTTCAGCACCATGATTATTGATATATACCTTGTGATCATGTCAGACCAGATGTCGAACGACGTGTTCAAGGACATCTGAATTCTGCACATGTACCTGAATTTCAGATTTGTTGGTTCTAGTTCATTTGGCTTAATTGTTGAGGTAGTTGTTGTTGAAATATGGGTAAAAACAATCTCAGACAGGATTGGGGTAGTTATTGATGGACTGTTGGTTGATTGATTAGTGGTTGGTAAAGGAATAGAGAAAGATGGAGGTTTAAACCTTACTTGTGGAATGGAGGTAGATGTGATTGATGAAGATGGTGCAGCAACAAATGGATTTGCATCAACTTTATTGATTTTTTCAAGAAGAATGGCTTCTTTTCTGGAGATTTCAGTTTCATCCTTTTTCTTCTTTTTACACTCCGCATCCTCTTCAGCAAGCTTCCTCTTACCTCTGGTAATGTGCTTTGACTGAGGGACAACTTCTTTAACTCTAGATTCTGCTTCTTTCATTATGGCAATGTAAGAGGCTATTGTTGTTGGATTATCTTCTTTGCGGTAGAATGGATAGTTTTCCACTGGATTCCTGATCTTTTTCACCGTGTCGGGAGAAATAGGTGTTGGTTTCACCTCTAAACTTGCAATCATCTTCATATGTTTAAGATTTACAGCATTGAAAACTTCTCCAACTTTTTCATTCAGATATTCCGTGAACTTTTCTTTCTTGGTCACATAATCCACTAATCCACATTCCACCAGAATGTCATAGATCAGTCTTCCAGCTGATTTTTCATCCATAGCATTTGAGTGTTGCATAGAGAAGCTGATATGTATTATGCTTCAGCTGTTGAGAGAGCAAAAGTGGATTGTCTCTTGCTTGACCATGAGATTAGGTTGCTTCCTAAGAACTGACAGTTCCCCGATGTGCTCTTTCTTTCTAATCTGTCTCCGGCATAATCTGCATCGCAGTAACCAGAAAGAGTATACTCTGATGTTTTCCTATACATCAGGCCAAGGTTAGATGTTCCTTTCAGATACCTTAGAATTCGCTTGACAGCGCTTAAATGTGATTCTCTTGGATCTGATTGGAATCTAGCACATAGATGTACACTGAATAATATATCAGGTCTAGAAGCAGTTAAATATAAGAGAGAACCTATCATACCACGAAAGAGTTTTTGACAAACCTTAACTCCTGTTTCTTCCTTTCCCATGACACACGTTGGATGCATTGGTGTTTTAGCAATGTTACAATCCGCCATATTGAACTTCTTCAGAAGTTCTTTTGTGTACTTGGTTTGATGGATGTAAGTGGCCTCTGGCCTTTGATCAATCTGAATTCCAAGGAAGAACTTCAGTTCTCCCATGAGACTCATTTCAAATTCGGCCTGCATTAACTTTGAAAATTCTTGACATAGAGAAGAGTTAGCAGAACCAAAAATAATGTCATCAACATAGATTTGAACAATGAGAATGTCATTCTTATATGTCTTGCAGAAAAGAGTTGTGTCAACCTTTCCTCTGGTGAAATTGTTTTCTAGTAAAAACTTGCTCAATCTTTCATACCAAGCTCTGGGAGCTTGTTTTAAATCATAGAGTGATTTTTTAAGTTTAAAAACAAAGTCTGATTTTTCTGAATTTTCAAAACCAGGAGGTTGTTTGACATAAACTTCTTCTTATATATAACCATTTAAGAATGCACTCTTAACATCCATTTGATATAGAGTGATGTCATGATTTACTGAAAAGGATATTAGCAAACGTATTGCTTCAAGTCTTGCAACTGGACCACATGTTTCGTTGTAGTCAATTCCTTCTTGTTGACTGTATCCTTGAGCAACAAGTCGTGCTTTGTTTCTGACAACTTCTCCCTTTTCATTTATCTTGTTCCTAAATACCCACTTGGTTCCTATTACATGAACATTCTTAGGTTTAGGAACTAGATCCCAAACATCGTTTTTGGAGAACTGGTTGAGTTCTTCTTCCATAGCCAGAACCCAGTCTTTGTCCATGAGGGCTTCTTCAGTTGTAGCTGGTTCTATCAATAATACTAGTCCTACAAGTGTTTCTTCTGATGGTCTAAAGGCTGATCTGGTTCTGATAGGAGCATCTTTGTTACCCATAATTAGTTCCTCAGGATGTGATGTGGACAGTCTTCTTCTTCGTTGAGATGGGGTATTTGGAGTTACTTCACTGGTTTCTTGTGTAGGATCTTGCTGTTCTTTAACTTCATCTGTCTTTTCCTTAGGTTCGGAGAATCTAATTTCCAAATCTGCAAGTTTCTCAACTAGCTCTGACTTTTCTGAGTCAGGCTTGTCATTGAATCTAACATGAATAGATTCCTCCATAGTTCTTGATTCTGTGTTGTAAACTCTGTAGCCTTTCGAGCGTTCAGAGTATCCCAACAACAGACACTTATGTGCTTTGGAATCAAACTTGCTAAGATTCTCTTTAGTGTTAAGCATAAAACCGACACATCCAAATGGATGAAAATAAGAGATGTTGGGTAATTTATTCTTCCACAATTCATATGGAGTTTTATTCAAGATAGGTCTTATAGAGATTCTATTTTGAATATAACATGTTGTCTTAATTGCTTCTGCCCAGAAGTGCTTAGCTATGTCAGTTTCTTGGATCATGGTGCGAGCCATTTCTTGTAAAGTTCGATTCTTTCTTTCTACAACTCCGTTTTGTTGTGGAGTTCTAGAGCAAGAAAAATCGTGAGATATTCCATATGAATCAAAAAGTTCTTCAAAGTTTTTATTTTCAAATTTTCCACCATGATCACTTCTGACTCTGATTATTTTACAATTTTTCTCATTTTGTACTTGAGTGCAGAAGGAAGCAAACACAGAATGTGATTCATCCTTGTGTTTTAAGAATTTTACCCATGTCCATCTGCTGTAGTCATCAACGATGACTAGTCCATATTTCTTACCATTGAGAGAGGCCATTTTTACAGGGCCAAACAGATCAATGTGAAGAATTTCCAACGGTCTAGAGGTAGAAACAACATTTTTAGTTTTGAAAGAGGTTTTTGAAAACTTTTCTTTCTGACATGCCTCACAAAGAACGTCTGACGAATATTTCAGATTTGGCAAGCCTCTAACAAGACCAAGCTTGTTAAGCTGAGAGATTCTTCTCAGACTGACATGGCCAAGACGTCTGTGCCAGACCCATTTCTCTTCGTTTACAGAAAGAAGAAATTTTACATTTTGATGTTTTAAATCAGATAACTTAATTTTGTAAGTGTTTTTTTCCTCTTTTTGTTGAATAGGACGGATCCATCCTTCTGACTTACAGCTTTACAAGACGTTTGATTAAAAATGAGATCATAGCCACTGTCGCTAAGTTGACTTATTGACAACAGATTATGCATTAGACCTTCTACTAATAGAACATTCTTAATGGAAGGAAGCTTACCATTTCCAACAGTTCTGGAGCCAATGATTCTTCCTTTCTGATTTCCTCCGAAACCGACGACGCCTCCAGGTTTAAGTTTCAGATCTTGGAACATAAGCCTTTCTCCCGTCATGTGTCGCGAGCACCCAATGTCCAGGTACCATGACTGGTGTTTCAATGGAGCTATTAAGGATATCTGCAACATAGATTATCTTGTTTTTAGGTACCCATTTTGTGGTTCCTTTCACATTAGTTCTTCTAAAGGTTCTGATCCCTTTAGATTTCCGTACGTTAGTGAAACGGTGTGTAGTTTGTGCATAGTGTTCGTGTTTAGGATATTTCCTTAGTGTGTGTGTTTGTGTAATCCCAGTGTTTGAGCCTTTTGGTTCTGAATGCTTAAGGCCAGTACCAGAGGGAATAAACTATTTGAATAGAGGTATTATTTTGATGTTTCTGGTTTCATCATACGGTTGAGATGGTCCTGAATATCCTAGACCTCTACTGCCATTTCTACTAACTCCATAGATTAGTGAAGCAATTTTGCTTCTATCTACGCTTTTGGCAAGAAAATTTTTAAATGCGTTATCATATTTGTCTTCTTTACTAGTGTTAGTTGAGTTTGAAACAATTTCTTCTTCTAACTTAGATAATTTACATTTCAGGACAGCGTTTGAATTTTCTAAGACAAATATTTTCTCATTTTGTTCAGAAATGGTTTTCTTGTTTTTAGTAAGATCATCTGAAGAAACTATAAAACTCTTTTTCAAGATTTTGAATTTGCTTTGAAGATTTTGATATCTTTTTATAAGTTCAGTTAATCCTAATTCAAGTTCAGATCGTGATAAGGAGGAAAGTACCTCTCTTTCATCGTCAGAGTCTGATTGTTCTTCCTCTGACGAGTCACTTCTGGTTTCTGCCATGAAAGCCATGTTGACCCGACCTTCATCAGCATCATCTTCAGATTCCGAATCATCCCAGGTTGCCATGAGACCCTTTTTGGTTTTCCTAGGTCTTTCTTCTTTCTTGGCCTTTGGACAGTCATTTTTGAGATGTCCAGGTTCTTTGTATTCAAAGAACGTAACATCTTTTCCATAGTTTCTTCTTTGACCAGATGTAGATTCGAATATTCTCCTTGGTCCTTTGAACTTGTTCCTTCTGTATTTCAAAAGTTGACTTATCTTTCTTGATATGAGTGATATATCATCTTCTTCTGAATCTTCTTCAGATTCTTCCATTTCTTCTTCTGCCTGATACGCCTTCTTCTTTTCTGGCTTTGCCTTTAGTGCAATGGATTTGTTTTTCTCTTGAGGTTCATCTCCTTAAAGCTCTATTTCATGACTTCTTAAAGAACTGATAAGTTCTTCAAGACTGATATTATTCAAATCCTTTGCAAGTTTCAAGGCAGTCACCATTGGTCTCCATTTTGCCGGAAGACTTCTGATGATTTTCTTGACATGATCAGTAGTAGAATATCCTTTGTTCAGAACTCTGAGTTCGGCAACAAGTATTTGAAACCTTGAGAACATGGTTTCAACCGACTCATCTTCCATTTTGAAGACTTCGTATTTTTGGATTAGCGCAAGAGCCTTCGTCTCCTTGACTTGAGCATTTCCTTCGTGAGTCATACGAAGAGAGTCAAAGATGGAATTTGCAGTTTCTTTGTTTGTGATTTTCTCATACTCGGTATAAGAGATTGCGTTCAACATAATGGTTCTTGCTTTGTGATGATTTTTGTAAGTTTTCTTCTGAGCATCTGTATACTCACTTCTTTCAATCTTTTTACCTACAGAATCTACAGGATGACTATAGCCATCAAGTACTAGATCCCATAGATCTAGATCAAATGATAAGAAATAACTTTCAATTCTATCTTTCCAATAATCAAACTTTTCGCCATCAAAGATAGGAGGTTTTGCAGTGTAAGATTCTCTTTCAATAACATTTGTTTCAGAAGTTGTTGGTGGTGGTGTAGTCATTGTTTTTCACACTTGGATCGGTACTGAACACTATTAAGTGCTTGATAAAAATTCAATCTTTTTATCACCTCAGAACCGGAGCTCTGATTCCAATTGAAGGTGTGAAAAATGCAAGAAAGGGGGGTTTGAATTGGTTTTGCAAAATAATCATTTCTTTTAAATAACTTTCTTGTTAAAACTTTTACCCTTTTCTAAAGAACAACGGCTTAGTTAAACAAAGAAATATAAACACGTTATGTTTATACTAGTTCACTTGAGAATCTCTCAAGTTAATCTAGTCCACCCGCCAAGGTGATTTCCCCTCTCTCAACGAGGTCTTAATCCACTATTCAACAAAATAGTACACTGCACGAGCTACACAGCTGGTGACTAACAACAACCTCTAGAACTCACACGTTCTAGACTTCTCAAGTAATCCAACCATACAGGTCTTACTTAAGGCACAACCTCTAAGATACACGTCCTAGACTTCTCAAGAGATCTGGTCACTAAGAATCTCTTAAGGAATACAACTTTTAGTTCAAATACAATGGGTTTACAGAGAGTTGCTTCTTATCAAGCTGATAATGTAAACAAGTTTTTAGACCAAGAATGACTTAAGAAAGAATAGAGTTAGAAAGTATTATCGTTGTTCGCATGTGTATCTTTCTTCAAGTCTTTGAGCTTCCTTTTATAGCCGAGTGAAAAGAGCCGTTGAGATGGAATCATGAAGGCTAGGTAGGCTTACGGCTAGAAGCGTGAGGACAGGTACAAAATCTTCTGCATGCTGCGCGTCCTGTCTGTGTCAGATTGTCTAGTTTGTATTTTGCACAGTCTTCAAGAATATTAACGTTATAATGTGGTATAGCTGTACAGTGTGGCAGGTTTTCTTAGCTTCTCAACTTCAGAGGCTTTTTGTGAGCGTGAGTAAGAAGGGAAAATATTGCTCGATTCTTGAGATTATCAAGTCTTCGAATCATCAGCTCTGCGCTTCCAGAATCTTCAGAACTTGTCTTTAGAACCTTGTTCTCTTAATCCACTTTCTTCATATCTTCAGAGGCTTCTGATAATATTTGATTGAAGCATGAGAGTCGACTTTGGGTAGGTCTTCAGAACCTTGATCGAAAATCGTGAGGCTTCAGCATCTGGACTTCGTTCCATCAGAACCCTTGTCTTTTGATCTTCAGAATTCATTCTCTTTTCCTTTCGTATCAGAGTTATGTTAATCTTGTCTTATCTTCAAATTGAGTTTAGTTCTTCGAAGCATCTTTCATTAAGCATTGCGCCAATTCACGGAAGCAGAACCTGTTTGCTAGGTTCTCACAAATAACAACATTAGGTGCACAAAATTGTTCATATAAATATTCATCTGTTATCATCAAAACTTAGAGATAATATTGCAGAACCAAATCTTGTTCTCACAAGGTTGGTACGTGGTTTCCAATCAAAAATATCTTAATGGAATTGGTATCGACGAAGTTATCGATGTTGGGAAAGAGGAACAACCCGTATATGAGTAGATCAAAGATATCTTCGAAAGCAGTAACGTTTCCTATACTAGCAAAGTATAGGGCTTTCTCTACCAAAAACTTGGCCGGTAAACCCTGGTTTCCTTCCTTAGCGGTCATGTGATTCCTGACTTTTGACTCGTCCAAATAGATTGCTCTTGCAATGGTTTGATCCTTTGGAATTTCTTCCAGTCCAGAAAAGGGAGCTTGGTCAGTGATGGGTAAATCAGTCAGGTGAGAGTATTCTTCTAGCATTGGTGTTAGTTGATAATCCGAGAATGTGAAACAGTGATAAACCGGATCGTAGAATTGAATCAGCGTAGACAGGATTCCTTCAACTACATGGACCCTTAACAGAGACAACAGCCCTTCGTACTTAGCTCTGAAATCATCAGGGTTGGTGATCATCCTTTCCACCCCCCTTAAATCCTCTAGTTTTGGAGCCTTGAAGGTGTACTTGTGCGTCTTCCTTCTACCGAAATCCATAACGCAATCTTTCTCTCTGATATTTGCAATCATTGTTTTAGTTTAATTTGAAAAAAGAGAGAAGAGAAAAGAAGATTTTTTTCTTTGTTTAAGAGTTTTTTAGATGAATGCATGAATGCAGCACACAAAAACATTGAAAAAAAATGGGTTCAAGGTTTCAACGTCACGAGCATGGAGTCATGGCTCTACCCATCCTCAAAGGTTGTATTCTGGTGACTTTTTGTACCTGTAGAACGGGTTAAAAGTTCCCAAAATCATTGACCCCCCTATGGATAACAACAATAAGCTGGCTCACCCGCGTGAGCTATAGCATCCTAGGGTGATCTCAATTGAGTGTAGTATCACGTGTCAACTATTTCCGATAGCTACCGCACTACCAAATGGCCACATGGTTAATGTTTACTAAATCCTCAGTTTCACGGATACCACATTGGGACAATCTGCTTTCACGATGGAGTCGTTCAACATTGAATCCGCAAAGGGTATCTCCACTGATTTGATGGTCTACCAGGATCGCTTATTCAGGAATCACTCCCTGTAAGACCACCCGTATATGCCATCACGTATCTTAGGGTTCTATATAGTATGTAGAAATAATCATCCTAGACCTCTTAGGAATTCTAATCCTAGTCCTAGTTTGGCTCCCCAGCAGAGTCGCCATTTTTCTGTAGGAAAATGGGGGCGAATGATGACTAAGGTAAAACAGATCATAAGGGCACTCCCCAGCAGAGTCGCCATTTTTCTGTTGGAAAATGGGGACGAATAATGACTAAGGTAAGACAGATCCTAATGGCACTCCCCAGCAGAGTCGCCATTTTTACTGTAGCGTGCGATTTTTGTCGGTGACGCGACCACCTTGTCACCATGGGTTTCTCCTTACCGCAATGGTAGGAATGGGGTGCTACTTTTTGATTTCTTATTTATCCCGTGAAGCTGGAAGGGAAAGGGAAGCTATCTAAAACTAACCTTGCACGCGAATGTTTAACTGAACAAACGCTTAAGAGATTCGGGAGTTCGGGGTTAGGTTATATAATGGGGAGTTGTCAATTACCCATCCTATATATTGTTATCCACAGGTTGTTAGCATTAGGTTCTACTTTATACTCGATGGTGTTTTATCTGTTGTGGGTTGGGGAAAGTTTTTGGGAGTATTTGAGAGAGAGAGAGAGAGAGAGAGAGAGAGAGTTTTTGTTTGATTTCGGTTTTTTCCGATGTTTTTGATGAGTGAAGGTACTGGACCTAAAGTTTTGTTTTGCTTGGTGTATGAAGGTACTGGACCTGAAGTTTTTTATTGGTATGCTCACTAAGATTTTGCAATCTTATGCCTACGTATTCCCGTTAAATATAACTAGGGAAATTAGAGCAATCGCAGCTCCTCCTATTTTATGGGAGGAAAAAAGATATTGTGGTGTCTTGTTCAAAGCCCAAGATTGAAGCTAAAAGGTTGAGTATTTGTGTCTTGTTCAAAGCCCAAGATTGAAGCTAAAAGTTTGACTGAGAGAGAATTTGCCATCCCTAAAGGGAGACATCTCGTCTGTTTATCAGAACTGTTGGGTGACTGATTATAAAGGAGAATTACTTTAACTTGGATATGTGAATCCAGCAATGCCATAATTTCCTTTATGAGGGATTTTTCCTGAGGGAGAAAACTTTAACTCAGTATAGAGCAATGCCATTTTTCCTTAGGAATTTCTCATGCTAAGAGAGGGACAGTGGCGTGGATGTAAATAATCCAGAGGCTTGCCACTTACAGCAATTAGATGAGAGAGGGTTTACCAGGATAAAAGATGGATGACAGCTTGGATATTTGAATCAACAAGTGTGCCACTTACAGCAGTTATCTGGGATTAGGGTTTGTTTGATTTGTTTGTTTTGATGTGTGATAACACAGAGAAATGTCTTCCTACAGAGAGATTTAGATTTCCTCTGAGGGGATGTTGATTTTTGTGTGCCTTGATCAAAGCCCAAGGTTGAAGCTAAGAGATTGATTGACTCCATTGGGGAAGTCCTTATACAAAGCCTAAGAGGAGGCTGAAAAGACTGACTCAACAAGAGAGTGTTTATCTGTCTTGTACAAAGCCCAAGATTTAGGCTAAAAAGAGACTGACTCTTTGGGGGATATCATTATACAAAGCCTAAGAGGAAGCTAAAAGTTGACTTTTCTGGGGAAATATTTTGTCTGTCTTGTACAAAGCCCAAGATTGAGGCTAAAAGGGGAAACTAACTCTACAGGTGAGAGGTTTTATCTGTCTTGTACAAAGCCCAAGATTGAGGCTAAAAGAAGATTGACTCTATTGGAGAGATTTATACGGTTTCTTGTACAAAGCCCAAGATTGAGGCTGAACGACGTTGACTCCACTAGTGAGAGGATATTTATGGGTGTCTTGTACAAAGCCCATGATTGAGGCTGAAAAGAGAATTGACTCTGCTTAGGGATATTAATTCCCAAAGCCTAAAAGAAGGATGGGAGGAATTGACTTCACTAGGGAAGATATTTATCCAGAGCTTAAGAGAAGGTTATGAAGATTTTTACTTTGTTGGAGAAAGTTTATATATGTCTTGTACAAAACCCAAGATTGAGGGTAAAAAGATGACTGACTCAGCTGAGGATTTTTCAGGTGTCTTGTACAAAGCCCAAGATTGAGGCTAAAAAGGTTGGCTCAACAAGAGAGTTTTTATGGTTAACTCTACTGAGGAAAATCATTATACAAAGCCTAAGAGGAGGCTGAAAAGGGTTGACTCAACAAGAGAGTCCTTTTAGGAGATTGACTCAACAAGAGAGTGTTGAAAAGGTGATTGACTCAACAAGAGAGTGCTTTTTAAAAAGGTGATTGACTTAACAAGAGAGTGCTCTTATTTTGTACCATTGACTCAACAAGAGAGTGTGGAAAGGTTATTGACTCAACAAGAGAGTACTTTGTTTGTCTTGTACAAAGCCCAAGATTGAGGTTGGAAAAGATTAACTCAACAAGAGAGTGTTTTAAGAAAGAAGATGGACTCAACAAAAGGGTACTTTTGAGGCTAACTTTGCTGAGGAAAATCATTATACAAAGCCTAAGAGGAGGTTGACTTCTGTTAAGGATTATTGAAATCCAGAGGCAGGTCCAAGTCGGGGGATCAACTCTTGCCGAGGGTTACAGAAGAGTTAAGGTATCAGATTCCTTGAGGTTATGATTTGGGATAGTGTTATACTGATGATAAGCTGGCCCTGGCTGGGGAAATTTAAAGTGAGAGTTTAAAGATTGAGTTTTGAAAACCTATAGAGGTTTCAACTCTACTGGAGATTAGATAAAATGACCAGGGTTTTTCCTGTGTTTGTAGGGAACTTGAGAATGTCTTTGAGATCCAAGAGGAGATTAGACTGTCCAAATCTACTGGTATGGAAGAGTTTATCTTTGTATGATGCCCAAGAGGAGGCATGTGTCTTAAGGGATGAGAATCAACCCTAAATTGTCCAAGGTTTTGACTCTTTAGAAAGACTGCTCTAACAAAGGATGACTAAGTTCTATCTTATACCTTTAAGAGGTCTTTAGGGTCCATGTATTAAGCCCAAGAGAAGGCATGAGAACTTCTAAGAAGCCGGAGGATCCTTGTACAAAGCCCAAGAGGAGGCGGGGATGCTTTTAGGAAGCCTGTGGGTCCAAAGTTAAGAAAAGTTCAAGAAAAGTTTCACCGGGAATAATCTTTTCTTTAGTGAACAGTTCTAGGGTTTGAAGAAATTCAAGAGAGGTTTCACCGGGAATTAATCCTCTCTGGGGAAATGAACTTCTTTGACAATTTTTCTAATAGTGACAGTCTGAGAAAAGTTTCACCGGGAATAATTCCTTTCTCTTTGTTCCATATTGTATAAGCCCAAGAGAAGGCAAGACTGTATATGGAATTCCTATGGGGAACTAGGTTTGACTATTGAAAGAGTGACCACTGGCTCTATCTAATTCTAGACCTAATTGCCGGGGAAAACTCTAAGCAGATAATATACAGGCATATATATGTACAAATATATAGACTGTATGTAAAAGAAGATAGAAGGACTTACAGGTGAGCAAGCTTCCAGCACAAACAAATATATATATATATATATATATATATGCAAATATGTAAAAGAAAGCTGATAAAACTTACAGGAGAGCAAGCTTCCATTGTAACAGCTGTATGGTTAGTGTAGCGAGCGATTTTGGACGCGGTTCTTAAGTGCTGGTCGCTCTCTGCGGTTGAGCTTTGACTACAGGTCGATTCATTTTTTATCCTATTAAAGCTGATGAAGGAAGGGAAATAGATGTCTCCAATTAACCCTGCTTTGCATACTGAGTTTAAACAGCGGTATGTTAGGTTACGAATGCTATCAATGTGGGGGACCTTTGTACTGGTTATTTGTATTTTCGCCAATACGGTTTTCTTTCCTTCTAGGACTTTCTAGCGGGGAACAAGGATTAGGATGTTATGACTGATGCTTTTGAATTACTGCTTTTTGATTGATGGAGATATGGGATTTTGGGTTTTTGTTTAGTGTGCTCACTAAGATCTTTTCTTTCGATCTTATGCCTACGTATTCCCGTTTACCGAAACAGGGAAATCAGAGCGTTCGTAGTTCCTCCTATTCTATGGGAGGAAATGGATGTTTTTGTGTCTTGTTCAAAGCCCAAGACGTGAAGCGAAAGGTGATTTGTATCTTGTTCAAAGCCCAAGATGTGAAGCTGAAAAGTTTATTTATGTCTTGTTCAAAGCCCAAGACATGAAGCTGAAGAGTTTATTTGTATCTTGTTCGAAGCCCAAGATATGAAGCCAAAAAGTCTCAACTTTAGAGAGAATTTGTCATCTCTAAAGAAGGGTTTGTCTGTCACAACTGTAGGGTGACTGGTTATAAAGGAGAAATACTTTAACCGGGATACGCGGATCCTAGCAATGCCATAATTTCCTTTATAAGGGATTTTAACCTGAAGGAGAAGACTTTAACTCAGTGTAGAGCAATGCTATCTTTCCTTAGGAATTTCTCATGCTAAAAGAGGGACAGTGGCATGGATGTAGATGATCCAGAGGCTTGCCGCTTACAGCGATTAGATGAAGGGGAAGGAGTTGTTGATGTTTGTGTACTGTGAACGAGGCACAGCTTTGATGCTAAAAGGTTGATTGGATCAACCAGTGGTTTTCTTATATAAAGCCTAAGAGGAGGCTATCATGTGTCTCGTACAAAGCCCGAGAAGGAGGCTAAAAGGTTGACTCAACAGGAGAATCTTTTATACTCAACAAGAGAGTGTTTTTGTATCTCGTACGAAGCCCGAGATGGAGGCGAAAGGGTTTTGACTTGACGATGAAGTCTTTTGGTATCTCGTATGAAGCCCGAGATGGAGGTTGAAGAGGTAATAGACTCAACGAGGGAGTCTCTTATGTGTCTCGTACAAAGCCCGAGAGAGAGGCTAAAAGTTTGTTTGACTCCGCTGGGGAGAATCATTGTACCAAGCCCAAGAGGAGGCTAAGATGACTGTTTCAGTTGAGTGACAGGTCCAATATACTGATTTTGAAAGAGAAGATCAGTTCTTATATGAGCAACACTGTACTCATGGATTCGATTCAAGGATCCGGTTTATTCCTATTCTTTAAGGAAGCGGGAAATCCGAAGGGTATTGAGACTGTCCGAGTCTACGGGTTTCCTTCCTATTTTTTGAAGGGTGCTTGAGAATGTCTTTGAGACTCAAGGAGATTAGACTGTCCAAGTCTAGAGTTCCATCTTTTATACCATGTTTTGAGAAACAGTAGTAGACTCTATGAAAGTACTGCTCTATGCAGATGACTAAGTTCTGTTCCTATACCTCTAGGAGGTCGTCGGGACAATTTGTACGAAGCCTAAGAGGAGGCTGGAAACTTTTAAGAAGCCGAGGGGTCCTTGTACGAAGCCCAAGAGGAGGCTATCATTCCCGGAGGAAGAGATCATTATACGAAGCCTAAGAGGAGGCTGTGAATACTTCTAAGAAGCTGTAGGGTCCTTGTACTAAGTCCAAGAGGAGGCGGGGTTGCTTTTAGGAAGCCTGAGGGTCCTTGTATAATGCCCAAGAGGAGGCCGGAAACTTTTAAGAAGCCCGTGGGTCCCCAAACACCGAGAAATTCAAGGCAAGCTATTCACAAGGAATAGATCAAGTCAGGAAAGTTCGAGAATTTGGAAGAAACTCAAAGATGCCATTCACGGAGAATACATTCATCTCTGGGAGTAGAGTTTCTTGACAATTCCTAATGAGGACAGCCGAAGAGAAGACTGTATCTGGTGATCCTATTGGGGATCTAGTTGTCTATTTCTACGAATAAACGAAACGACGTCACCTAGTTCTAGACGTAGTTGCCGGGGAAACTCGAAATATCTATACTATTATTACACAGTTGATATGAGTTTATGAAAGAAGACTTACAGTGAAACAGCCCCACAATACAGTTATATATATATATGAGTTTGTGAAAGGAGACTTACAGTGAAACAACCACACAATACAGTTATATACATATGAAAGCGGTAAATGAAAGCAATAACCACTTACTCGGTTGTAGAGCTTCCATGTTGTTTGGTTAGTTGTTCAACAAAGAAAGATTGAAAACAACAGTATATTCAAAATCAAAGGAGAAAGTGCTTTGAAAAAGAAAGATTTGGGGCTTACAGCTCAAGGAGAGGCCCAGGGTTTTATCAGTGAGCGCACTGTTTGAATTTGTACAGAGGGACTTATACAAGTGACTGAGGCCCAAAGAGGTCTTCTGTATAAGAGGGGTTGGGTCTTACACTCTAATAGAGGCCCAAAAGGTTTAAAGAAAAAGAGTGGGGCTTATAACACGAGGGTAGGCCCAATTGATTTTTTCGTTTAAAATTGCGATCACGCCGAGGTTTTCTTTTTAACGCAGAGGGACTTATACAATAAGTGAGGCCCAAAGTGATTTTGGTTAAAAGGGGATTGGGTCTTACACTCTATTAGAGGCCCAAAAGTTTTGAATGGGTCTTATAGCTCAAGGAGAGGCCCAAGGTTATTTTTCAAAAGGCGACGATCGCGCCGTTTGTTTTTGACGGTATCGGGACTTATACAATACACTGAGGCCCAAAAATGATTTGGTCAAGAAAGGATTGGGTCTTACACTCTATTAGAGGCCCAAAGTGTTTTGAAAATGATTTATGAGGGTTGAATTAATCCAAAAACCCTAATTTGTTTTCAAAAATGTATTTAATTGAATAAAAATTCAATTAAAATGATCAAAATTGTTTACCATATGAAAAACAAATTGTGATCTTGGATTAATGCTTCAAAAATTAAGTATTGACCTACAAAATAATTAGAAAGCATTAAAAGTTGCAAAATCAATGTAGAAAAAATATTTAAAATGTCAAAAAACAATTAAAATATTAATTCTTTGCAAAAATATCAATTATATGAAATAAATAATATTTTTGGTATTTTTTGGGAAAATAAAATATTTTAACATTTTTGTGAATTATTAAAAAAAGAACCAATAAAAAATGATAAAATTTGAAGGAGTTATTAATTTTTCAAATCATTAAAAATAATAACATGAAAAATAACAAAAATGAAAAAGTGGTAAAAAGAAGTCTGGGGCGAGGGGGATTCGAACCCCAGACCTCTCGCTTGCCAATACTCACAAAACCAGCTGATGAACCGCTGGGGCGCAATGCCAATTCATTAATAACATGGCAAGTGAAAAATATATATCAAACTTGTTGGATTTTCTGAAGAATGGCGCCATGGCCATCTTCTTCCTCGAGCTCGTGCGTGAAGCACCATATCTCACTGATCTCTTAACCATTGGACATAATTCAAACACCAAACTCGTGCGTTTTTTCACAAGGAATAAGATGGCAATACCCAATTTTATTCATTTTCAGTGTGGAGTAAAATAATCATGATGAACACAGATGAACCCTAATTTGCAAAAGCAATCATGCAGGCATGGTTATGAGGTCTATGATCCAATTTTTTGAGGCAAAACAATCAACACATGATGGCAAGCAAATGGCAAAAATATCATGCGAGGAAATATGCATGGATCATGGAGTTTGAGTTTGAAGCTCACCTTGATGCAAGCTGAAATGGAACTTTGCCCAGATGGTGTTCCAGTCGTGAATTGATGATCCCTACAGCTTCAATGGATGTTATGGAGTGTGTTGCAAGCTTTGGAACACTCTGAAACCTTCTGGATCAAGCTAGAGACCTCCACCTGCAAAATTGAAGCATAATGGCTTGGTTGAAGAGTGATTTTGAGCCTGGGGTGTTACAGTTGGTGTTTAAGTGTTTGGACACCTCAAATACATCATATGTGATGTGTTTGAGCAATTGGAATGGATTGATTGTGGCTGCAACTCAAAACCCGATAGTGGTTAGTCAAAAACAAGAAAACTTGAGGTTTAAGAAAGAATGAGAGAAAGCAGTGCTGTAACTGGCTTTGGTGTGAGTTGAATGATCCATTGGGACCTCTATTTATAGGTGATCAACTTTTGTTTTGGAGGAATAGTGAATGGCTGTTGGATCAGATCACATTTGCATGGATTGGCTTGGAAGATTTCTTCTAAAGCAAGGCAAGCTAGCCATTCCCAAGAGCAGGGCTATGCCTTGACCAAAACCACATTCCTCAGATGTTTTTATTTTTGTTTAATCATAGAAATTGACTGAGTAGGGTAGCTACCTTGACAATGCACTATTCCACATTAATGCACTTTGAATTCAAGGCAAAATGTGCCAAAGTGGATGAACTTCAAGTTGGAAGATTCCTTGGTCTTTTGACTCAGATTTATCAGTTGGATCAGTTGCATTGTGATTGGTTTGAACACAGGTGGCATAGTGATTCTTAGTCTTTGGCTCAAAATCGTGTGTGGCAAGCAAACATGCAAACTGATTTTTCCAAAACAGCTTGCAGCAGCATGACTTTGGGCAAGGATTTTTCTTGGCTCAAGTTGAATCAATTCATGCTGTTGAGTTCTTTGAATTCTTGGCAACATATGCAACAACATTGATGTTTAACTTTGGACTTGATTCAGCTTGCAACTGTGTGAAAAAATCCCACAAGTTTTGGTGTTTCAACAAAATCTGTCTTGGACAGAATTTTTCTAAGTGTTGGAAAATGGTACATTTTCATGTTTTCAGCCACTTTGGCTCACTCATAACTCAAAATCCATAATGAATTGGAGTTAGGCCTAGTTGAAGTTTTTGTAGAGGGTAATGAGATCTATAAATCAAGCTTTGGATGGAAAAAAATGGCCTTGTGGTTTAGGAGTTATGGTCCTTCAAAGTTGGTACCTTTGTCACTTTATTTTTAACTTAGAAAATTTTCTAAGTTTGTATGGTTACCCCTTTTACAAGTTATCCAACTTTTCTTGATTTTTCTTGATGAATGATGATCCAAATCATACATAAACATCATTTTAGGGTCAAAAATCCAATTTGGTGAAAAATCTCAAAAAGTCAAAGTTGACTTTTGTGCACAGTTGACTTTTTATCAGATGAATTCCAAACTGTGCAATTCTTCAGGAAATCATGTCCTTGACCTAAATCAAACTTGATGGACATGTTCCAAGGGTGTCATAGGGTGTATTGAGGTATGTCATAGGGTTTAGGAACATGTCTTGGTCAAAAGTCAAAGTTACAGTTGACTTTTCCCTTAAAACCCTAATTGTGGTGCAGATGAAATTGAGACTTGTTGCTCAAGCTTCTTGGATTAATCCATTGTTCCAAATGGCTCAATATAGTTCATTAGAGACCCTCAAATCATGTCTTGAGGTCTTGGCCCTTGATTTGCCCTAAAAGTCAACTTAGGGGTGAATTAGGTCAAGAAACCCTAATTCCTGATTTTTGATGTATGCATCCCCTGAGGTCAAATTGACTTGATGATAGGGTCCATGAGGTTCCATGGGCTATATTAGGTTATGTTTTGGATCATTGGCTTGTACCCTGATGAAAATTTCCATCTGGAGGCCCTGGTCGATCAGAACCCTAATTTGGTGACATTGGCGATCTTGAGGCTTGATCCACCTAGAAGGGAGCAGCTTTGTGCTTAATCCTTAAAGTGGGAGTCCTTTTGGTCCATTGTGGATGTTTGAGAGGTTTAGACAAGTTGAAGATCATGTCATTCCTTGATTAATCCTTTGTCTAAGGCTCTGAGAAGGCTTAAAACCCTAATTTTGATTGTAGTGAATGCTCAACAACCCTTGAGGCATTTGATGAGGCATGATGGTGCATCCATATTGTGATGATGATTGACACAATGATGGGACATCTTAGTGGTCAAAATTTGGGGTATGACAGATGCCCCTATTTAATCTTCTTGGACCCAAAGGTGTGAATGACGAAGGTATTCGGGCATTCGGGGTGCAAGAGGATTAAATATCGGAATACCCGAAATTTTGATGGTGGTTATGAATGACAGCTTGCGCATTCATCTTCTTTTGCTAAGCAATGATGCTTAGAAAAGGTAACTTCCCCTCGATCCTGGTCTTCAGCCAAGGAACTGGTCTCAGTTTTCTGATGTAAACTTCCCCTCGATCCTGGTTTCCTACCAAGGAACTGGTCTTAGTTTCTGATGTAAACTTCCCCTCGATCCTGGTTTCCTACCAAGGAACTGGTCTTAGTTTCTGATGTAAACTTCCCCTCGATCCTGGTTTCCTACCAAGGAACTGGTCTTAGTTTCTTTTGTCAATAAACTGTATTGACAAGGGACGCTATTCGTAGCGGTTTTCCTCAAACTTCTCGCCGAATTTTCCTGGGGAGATGCCATTTGACGGAAAAAGTTTTGATGTCAGACTTGCTGGGGAACCCAGTCGTCTGAGTTGTAGAGGTGCACAAACTTCTCTATTTGGAGACGCCATTTGTCGATTCTACTGGGGGGAAAGCGAGTCTCTTGAGAGACTGTTTCCACTTGGGATCTTACATCATACTTTTCTCGGGATCTTCCCGGAGAAATGCCATGTGATGGGGTCCAATTTTGAGGTGCCGATGACCTTTTCATCAGCGATCTTTTCGGAGCGAAACTGGCATGCTGCCGAATCTCTGATTACGAGGCTTTCTCTATGGATTTTCCTTAATCCGGGCAAGCAAGGATATCATCTTCAATGGCGAAGAGTGACATCTGTTGAAAGTTTTCTCTGGCTTTTCAGAGGTTCAAGTTATCAAAGTGGTCAAGGACCAACTTCTTTCCAGAAATAAACTGGAAGCGAGGTTGTTCAGACACAGTATTTCCTGACGAGGCAAGAACTGACAACTCGATTGAGAGAACTTCTATCACTAGGGGACAAGACCGACTAGAGTGATAGTGATGCAATATGAAATGTGAATGCAAATCAAAAATGCATGATGTATGTATGTATATGCGGACAAAACTGACGCGACATACAAACTAAAAGATGAACATGACTGGATACTCGGCCATCGTGGGGCGAAGAAGTACCGTTGGTTCAGAAATAGCAATTCCACCTTGCTTAGGAGAGATAGTCCCCGTTGGGAGCTATGTTGGTTGGGCTTAGGAGATAAGAACTCGGCCGAGGTGTGTCAGACGAAACAAGGTCTCTGACACAGTTGATCCTTCATTCAGGCGTACTAGCTTAGAAGGAGTACTTTGATTATGTACTTTGAAGTTTGCTTACTTCTGGAGAAACGGTTGAGGTTCTTTTGATGTTCAACAGTCAAAAGAAATTGCCATCTTTATTTTAAAAGCAGAAAAAGTTTTAACCAGTAAATTCATTTTTGTTTTATTTCAAGAATCGTTAATCAGGTTAACAACGTTGTTCTGTAAAGCTAAAACAAATGAGAATTACAAACAAAAGCACAATGGCTCAAATTTCATTGATAAGATGGAGATCAGCCAAACGCGTGATTCCAAAGAGTATATACAAAGTTTGAAAATGGTAATTTGCAGGGAAAAGGGCTACGTTGAAACATAACGACCACTATCCTTCCACCAACTTTGAATTCGGGGCATCCTGAGCTTCTGTCGAAGATGACCTTGACTGGAGTTTTCTGACAGATGATGTAACTGCTGTTGCTGAGGGACTTGCCTCTGTTGAACATAGTTACTTGCCATTATCCCTAATTTTTGCCTGGATTGTTCTATGATGTTTCCAATCCATCGGGATGATTATTTTTCATGTCTCTAACTTTTGCCTGGACCGCCCTTTCGGGTTTTCAATCCACCGAGACGTTTTTTTTTTTTTAGTTTAGGCGAAGTATTTCTTGACTACATCAACATTCGTGGGGTAGGCAAATTCCTCTCCGTCCATGGTTGCAAGTCTCAAGGCGCCGCCTGAGAAAGCTTCCGTGACCACATAGGGGCCATCATAATTCGGAGTCCATTTACCTCGCGAATCAATGAGAAATGATTGTATCTTCTTGAGCAATTTGAAGATCGGCGCGCATGTCGCGGTCATAAGGAATATGAATCTGGAGATGTAGTTCAAACGTCCCAGGAATCCTCTGACTTGTTTTTTATTTTTCGGAGAAGGCATTTCTCGAATGGCCTTGACCTTGTCAGGATCAACCTCAATTCCTTTCTGGCTGACGATGAACCCTAGTAGTTTCCCTGAACGGACACCGAAGGTGCACTTGTTGGGATTCAAGCGGAGCTTGAATTTTCTTAGACGTTCGAACAATTTCGACAGATGTTCAACGTGCTCACTCTCTATTTTTGATTTTGCAATCATATCATCGACATATACCTCGATTTCTTTGTGTACCATGTCATGAAACAGAGTAGTCATGGCCCTTTGATAGGTTTCCCCGGCGTTCTTTAAACCGAACGGCATCACCTTGTAACAAAAGGTGCCCCATAGGGCGATGAACGAAGTTTTCTCCTTGTCTTTCGGCGCCATCTTGATTTGGTTATAGCCTGAGAATCCATCCATGAAGGAGAAAACTTTGAACTTTGTTGTACTGTCTACCAGCATGTCAATGTGTGGTAAAGGAAATTCGTCCTTTGGACTTGCCTTGTTCAGATCTCTGTAGTCGACACACATTCTGACCTTTCTGTCCTTTTTGGGAACGGGTACGATGTTGGCTAACCATTGAGGATATTCAGATGTGGCGAGGAAACCCGCGTTAATCTGTTTCTGTACCTCCTCTTTGATTTTGATGGCCATGTCCGGGTGAGTGCGTCTGAACCTTTGCTTTACTGGCGGACATTCTGATCTTAATGGTAAGTGATGTTCCACGATGCTGGTATCCAACCCTGGCATATCCTGATAGGACCAAGCGAATACATCGGGGAATTCTTTGAGAAGCTTTATCAAACTTTCTTTGACAGTTGGATTGAGCAGTGCCTCAATCCTGATTTCTTTTCTCTCTTGCTCTGAACCCAAGTTTACCGTTTACAACGGTTCTTTATGAGGTTCAATGGACCTTTCCTCTTGTCTGAGTAGTCGGGAGATCTCTTCTGGAATTTCGTTGTCATTTTCTTCTTTAGCCTCGAATACCGGGAACTCAAAGTCGGAAGAAGGCATCGGATCGTATGTTTCAACGGGGTGTAAAACAAGCAATCTGCATGACGTGATGATTCATGTTTAGAAGAGATAGAGAAAATGCAAGTGTGTGCAGTGTTTTATTTTACAGCTTGTTTTTATTTTTGAATTGTTTTTTAGGATTACCATTTTCTGAAAAAGCAAAAAGAGAAAACAACAATAAATGCGGAAATTACAGAACGACGTTATTTTATTTATGAACAAGTCGAATCTTGAAACTACAGCCCTATAAACCAAAACTCTGTCGCTTTGGGCAAAGCGAAGAGGGAAATTTTACAGAAAGCGAGCCCTATCAAAACATCCGTTTCACCTGGTCAGGGTGAAAGGTTAAAGATGGCAATTACTTTGACTGATGAACGACCTTCGGAACCTCGATAGCAACCCATTGGCGGCGAACTCCTCGGTGAATCACAAAGTCTGGCACCTTCCTTGATTTGTCTTCAGAAATAACGCTGATTTTCGGTGGAGCAGGATCATTGGAATCTGTTTCCCAGGCAGAATTGTCGTAGGAGAATTCCTCTGTTGCATTTGTGCTCTCTGGTGTATCTCCCCATCCAGTTGCCTGGATATCCTCGAGCCTGATACGAGAGCTTTCGGGAGCGGTGTACTTGACCATATAGTCGTATTTTCCACTTGGTTGTCCCAAGGTGTCCCACACTTCTCTAGAACTGGAGGAGTCATCTCTCTCGATGACGTTGACCTCGGGAAAAGCATAGTTGATGAATTCAAGTCCTGCAAACGTTGCGAATTCATCTTCATGTTGAGTAGTTTCTGAATGACCTGAGTGTTGATCCCGTGACATGGTGGGGATACAGGTATTCCGTTCAATGATGGTCAGCTGATTTTCATTGTTCGGCTGACTCTCTTACCCCAAGTTTCCTGGATAAGGTTGCCACATTGGCAGACCATCCATTGGGCCATAGTAGTTGTAGTCAAAATTGTCTTTCATCAGAGTGTCCTCCTCTAATGAATTTGGCAGAGCACGGCATCCTTCCGGATCACAATCTCCATATATCATTTTGACGTCTGACCTTGGTATAAATCTCGGACTTTCTGTAGGAAAGCAAAAAGGCATAGGCACCTCTTCCTGAGACATATAACCGTCCTCATTAAGGTAGGACTTCCATTCTTCATCTGGGTCAGAGGGATCTTCCTCATTGATAGCATGAACTGTCTGAGACACTGGGTGAAGGAAACCTCCACTGTGGAAGAAGTTTTGAAGGGGATGAAGACTTTCATCGTTGGCAGCTGCCTGGGTACAGGTTGCAGAAAAACCAAGGCCCTTCTTTGTTTTATTATCAATAGGAATGACAAGCTGTCCCCATCCTGTTGTATCGGTACTCTCGACTGCTTTGATAGCATCTTTGTATGAGGAAATCGAGGTTCCTCCTTTGAAGTGATCGTTCTTGCCAACCGATAATGCTTGGAACTGCGTTCCAATAACCTCCTCGGGTTCTACACATGTAGATGATGACAAGCTGCTTACAAGCAAGGCTTGTTCCCCACAAACCGTGACAAGTTGATCGTTCTTGACGAACTTTAGCTTTTGGTGGAGGGTTGACATGACTGCTCCAGCCTGATGTATCCAAGGTCTTCCTAATAAACAACTGTACGTTGCCCGGATATCCATGACCTGGAAAGTGACTTGAAAAGTGTGAGGTCCAATAGTTATGGGAAGATCAACTTTGCCGATAACTGTTTTTCTGGATCCGTCGAATGCTTTGACGACGACTTCGCTGACTCTCATCGGAGAGCCTTTGAATGATAACTACAACAAAGTAGACTTCGGCATAACATTCAGGGCTGACCCTGTGTCTACCAGTACGCTGGCTAAAGCATCGCACTGGCAGTTAACTGTGATATTGAGTGCCATGTTATGACGACGACCCTCTTCAGGTAATTCCTCATCACTAAATCCCAAATTATTGCATGAAGTGATGTTCGAGACAATGCTATCGAACTGTCCGATTGTTACATCTTGTTCCACAAAGGCTTGCTCCAAGACTTTCTGTAGAGCCTCCCTGTGGGCTTCGGAACTGAGTAACAGTGATAATACTGAGATCTTCGAAGGAGTTTGTAACAGTTGATCAACAATGTTGTATTCACTCCTTTGGATGAGCTTCAGCATCTCATCATTATTTTTCGAAAGGTCGGGATTACTGGACTGACCGACTGGTGGATCGAGAACTTCCGTGTGAGGTTCCTTTTCTTTGTTGGGTTCCTCAACCCCTCGGTTGAAGATTCTACCGCTCCGTGTTACACGACTGATGTCTGCAATGTTCACGATGGAGGGTAATGGAATTTCCTTTCCATTATCAATTGTTGTTGCATCATATTTGTAAGGGATCGCCTTAGCTGATTCATACGGTAGTGGTCCCGGTAGATAGATGACTATGGGAACCTTCTGATTTTTTTGACCATCGTAAGTAATCTCGATCCGCTCCCGGTTGGGAACTTTAGATTCGTTAAGTAAAGGGATGATGGCAAAAACATCCCCGGTATGGTGATGACTAGAGATGGTGACAACATCCTCAATTTGATTGGGAAGGTAGTTCGGTGTCCAGTCGATGGGTCCAGAACCCAGATATGGACGAATCTCTCCACGATCCACCCGTCCCTGAAGAGCTGCTCTCACAAAGTAACACCCTTGGTTACTTTCTGAACAGACGCTACAACTGTCATAATTGTGTAGTGGCACCTGGCCACGCCCACTTTGAATACAATGTAACCTCACTAGGTTACCTTCCATTGATCCGACATCCTGACTTTGACGACTAGTAGGATTCCTGTTACTGATACTAATTTGTCGAGTATCTTCATCCATGTAGATTGGCATCCACCAGTGATTTAACAAGTGCTGAAGTGCCTCCTGGACAAGGGTACAACCCTGATCGTTTTCGCAACCCGCTTTACAGCTTTGATAGTCATGTGATATTAAGAATCCGAGTCGGACCTGCTCAGCATGTAACTCTACCAGGCTGGTATTCATCACACGAATATCGAAGATCTGAACCATATTGATCTGATAAGGGTTCCTATCATGGTAGTCTTGAATCCATCCAAGATCCATCTGACGCTGGAGGGCCTCCTGTATGAAAGAGCATCCCTGTTTGTTTACCGAGTAAGTCAGACAGGAACTGTAATCATGTCGCGGCAGATTATGATACTGGCTTTGCCTTGAGTGCATCGCCACCAAGTTGACATTCATTGTACAGATGTCGTGGTTTTGAATGACGTTGGAGTTCGTATAGACCATGTTAACTCCACGAACTCGGTGCTCTTGGATCCATCCAAGATCCATCTGTTCCTGTAGAGCTGCTTGCACCACAGAACATCCCTGGTTTTCTTTACAGCAGATATCACACTGGTGATAGTTATGATGTGGCACATGGCCATATCCACTCTGTCTACAATGCATCTTAACCAGATTGGTTTTCAACAAGAGTACATCGTGAATTTGATAGACATTGTTAGTCTCTTTCTCAATCAGATTAACTGCAGCTTTCTCGTGTTGAGGCAGCGGGTTCGTGAGAACATTGGGATTCGTATCTTTGAAAGATAAGACCCCGCTCCTAACAAGCTTTTGCACATCGAACTTGAAATTGAGGCAAGTTTCTATGTTATGCCCCGATCCTCCTTTATGATATGGGCATGTCTGATCCACCTTAAACCAAAAAGGTGGATTTTCCGGTACTGTAAGAGGAGACTTAGTCTGGATGTGATCCTTACCTAGCAGTAATGGAAATAATTCTGCGTACAACATGGGTATAGGATCAAACCCTGATGGTCGTGTTGTACGATAGTTATTGTATGGAGGACAAGCCTGCTGAAGAGGCTGTTGTGTCCTTTGCTGATCAGGTTGGCTCTGCGTAACCTGAGGTTAATACGTAGGAACAGGCGCAGGGCTGATAGCAGGAGTCACAGCTGCTACCGGCTGATAACGACGCCTTTGCTTTCCGAGAGAGATATTCCCAATATCTTGCTCTTTTTTCTTAGGGAGAGCACTACCGTATTTTTTAGTACCGCTCGTCGATCCAGTGTCTTTTACCAAACGTCCTTCTCGGACGCCTTCCTCAAGACGTACGCCCATGCCGACCATCTCGGTGAAATCACTGGGCGCACTGGCAACCATTCGGTCATAGTAAAATGAGCTTAAGGTCTTTAAGAAGATCTTTGTCATCTCTTTTTCCTCAAGAGGTGGACAAATTTGAGCGGCAATTTCACGCCACCTTTGAGCATACTCCTTAAAGGTTTCCTTGTCCTTTTGTGACATTGATCTGAGTTGATCTCTGTCGGGTGCCATGTCCAAATTGTATTTGTATTGTTGGACGAAGGCAGTACCAAGATCTCTGAATGTACTGATCGTAGTACGGTTTAAACCCATGTACCATTTGAGTGCGGCACCGATTAAACTATCTTGAAAGTAGTGAATCAGCAGGTCCTGATTCTCCGTCTGAGCTGACATCCGCCGAGCGTACATCACCAGATGGCTCTGAGGGCAAGAGTTACCCTTGTACTTTTCAAAGTCGGGCACTTGGAACTTGTGCGGGACTTTCACATTGGGGACTAAGCAGAGATATGCGGCGTCCTTTCCAAATAGATCCTGACCGCGAATGGCCTGCAGTTCCTTCTGCATTTCCAGGAACTGCTCCTGGAATTCATCCATTCGGTCAAACATAGTTTCCTTTTTACCAGAAGGTATTGGTGGAATCTGTCCTTCCGGGACAGTGTGCACCACAGGAGGTGGTACCGTGACCACGGTGGTGAGTCTTGGCGTTTCCCGAAGTTTGTAACCTTCAGGAGTCTTCAGTATGCCCCTGGCATCTTCGCTTTCCCGAAGTTTGTAACCTTCAGGCCCAGCGGCTTCTGTTGTGATTCCCTGATCTTCAGTGATCGGCGGAACATATCCTTCCGGGATATAGTTAACAGGCATGCCCCAAGGACGATCTTTCAGTATTTGATACCTAGGATCATACTTCTCTATGATGGGCGTTGAGGTGATCTTGGAGATCACAGTTCTTTGTAGCTGAGCTTCTGCCATGGCTTGCATGTCATTATGAAGCTTTCTCAGATCCTCTCTCAGAGCGTCGATCTCTTCTTTCAACTCTCTGTTTTCTTCCTCAAGATCATCCATCTTTTTCTGACGATTGGCCCGAGTATTATACGAATGAGACAGTTTGACTCTAGAATCGAGACAACGTGAGATTTGTAAGGAAGAAGAATACGCGATGTGAGAATGATGAATGTAATGATTATATTAATTGTTTAATGGTTTAATCAAAATAAACTTCGACAATTAGATTGCAAATATCAAACAGTGGGGAAACCCCTTTTTATTGAATTCAAAGGATTACAGAAATGGAAATGCAGTAGATTACAAGGTGCAGAAACAGGAAACCTAAGCTAATGGGTCCTGAGTCCTCTCTGAAGAGAAATCAGGTGCTGACTCTGGTACTTTCCTTTTCTTTGACCGGGGCTCTTGGGCCGTTGTTGGGTTGTCATTCCTTTGCCAAGTGAAAGGAGTGAGCAAATTCCTTTGGTCATCTTGATTCTCTACAGCATGTTGCTCCAAAATTTCAATCAGAGCATCTTTTTCCTTTAGTAATTGCTGTATTTTGATGCACTCTATGTCGAGGGTGCGGTACTTGTTCTTCCAATACCTCATTTCCTTCTGAACTTTGTTGTGAGTAACCTGAAGCTTTTCAGTCTCAGTCATGAAGTATATGACAGATTCCCTCGGCAGAAGAATTCTGTAACGAGGATAAGGCATCTTTAGCTTGAGAGCTCTAGTTTATACCCAATGGAGATAAGGCTCCACCGAGACACAGTCCGGTTTTCCCAGAGACTCTCGTCCTTTCTTATGCACGTGCTTCCAAGCGTGCACTATTTCCATCTTTAGTGCTCTGTCACTTTCTCCTTCCTTGAAGAAAAGACCTTCCAGATGAACACGCCATGGGATGTGTCTCATCGGGTATCCAAATTTGACGAAGAACCAATACCGGATGGTAGTTGATTCCTCCTTTAGTTCCTATGAGGGGTACGTTGGGGAAGTTTCCACAACGGTCAATGATCCTGATTCCCTCATAAATCTTATTACACCAGTCTATATCAGAGTTGGTAAGAGACATGATCTTCTGCGACCAACGTAAGGCACTCTTGCAATCCCAAAAAATAGCAGATTTGGACAAGTGAGAGATGAACCATTTGTAAAGCAGAGGTACACAGCATGTGATCTCCCCTCCACTGTACAAATTTCCTAAGTGTACAGAATGATACGCATCTGCGAGCAAAGTCGGCACAGGATTTCCAATGAGAAAAACCTTAATGGCGTTGATATCAACGAAGTTATTGATGTTGGGAAACAAAAATAACCCGTAGGTGAGCAAGACAAAGATGCTTTCAAAAGCAGTCACGTTTCCTATACTGGCGAAGTACAGGGCTTTCTTCGTCAAGAACTGGGCTGGCAAACCTTGGATGCCACCCTTAGTGGTTAGGTGAGTCCTGACCTCAGACTCGTCCAAATGAATTGCTCTCGCAATGGTCTGATTCTTTGGAATTTATTCTAGTCCAGAAAATGGAGCTCGATCCGTAATGTGTAGATCGATCAGATGAGAATACTCCTCCAGCGTTGGTGCGAGCTGGTAATCTGGGAATGTGAAACAGTGATAAACTGGGTCGTAGAACTGAATGAGCGCATCCATGATTCCCTCAATCACATGGACTCTTAACAGAGGCAACAGACCTCCGTGTTTGGCTCTGAAAGACTCAGGGTTAGTGATCATCCTTGCTAACTTTCTCAAATCCCCTAGTTTTGGAACCTTGAAAGTGTACGTATGAGTTCTCCTTCTACCAAAATCCATTAGTGTAATCCTCTTCTCTGATATTTGCAATCACAGTCTTAGTTTAATTTGAAAAACAGAGAGACTAGAAGAGAAGTATTTTGAATGTTTTAATGTTTTATTAAATGAATGCATGAATGCAGCACACAAAAACATAGAAAAAACATGGGGTCAAAGGGTCGTTGTCATGAAGTCAAGGCTCTACCCATCCCCAAAGGTTTATACTAAGGTGATTTTTGTACCTGTACTCATTATCATCAGCTCCTCCCAGGAAAGCAAAACAACAAGCGGATTGCCAGCGAGTTGTAGAGCAATCTTAGAGTAAGTGCCATTCACCGAGAATAGATCACCAGCCTTAAATGAGGGTAGTATCGCGTAACAACTATTTCCGATAGCTTTCGCACTACGAAAGGATTTGGCTCCTCAGCTTCTCAGACTTAACAACCGGCCCATTGGCTAGAAGAGTGAATGGGTTGCGTTGGTCAGCCTCCACTGAGGTTGATGGTCGACCCCGTCGCCATCACTTATCTTAAGTGTATACTCAATCTTTCCACATACGGCATCACCCGCATTCCCATTAGCAGAAAAATAAACACATATTCAATTAGGAAAAGCAGTATATATATTTGTCCTAAACATCCTAGACCTTTAAAGCTAAGAATCCTAAGTTCCTAACAGAAAATGGGTTCCCCGGCGGAAGCCCCAATCTGTGGTATTCACACAAGAGGTGAAAAAGGAAATCAGAATTAGGCCCCACGGTGGACGCCATTTTTCTGTAGCGAGCGATTTTGGACGCGATTCTTAAGCGCTGGTCACTCTCTGCGGTTGAGCTTTGACTACAGGTCAATTCATTTTTTATCCTATTAAAGCTGATGAAGGAAGGGAAATAGATGTCTCCAATTAACCCTGCTTTGCATACTGAGTTTAAACAGCGGTCTGTTAGGTTACGAATGCTATCAATGTGGGGGACCTTTGTACTGGTTATTTGTATTTTCGCCAATACGGTTTTCTTTCCTTCTAGGACTTTCTAGTGGGGAACAAGGATTAGGATGTTAGGACTGATGCTTTTGAATTACTGCTTTTTGATTGATGGAGATATGGGATTTTGGGTTTTTGTTTAGTGTGCTCACTAAGATCTTTTCTTTCGATCTTATGCCTACGTATTCCCGTTTACCGAAATAGGGAAATCAGAGCGTTCGTAGTTCCTCCTATTCTATGGGAGGAAATGGGTGTTTTTGTGTCTTGTTCAAAGCCCAAGACGTGAAGCGAAAGGTGATTTGTATCTTGTTCAAAGCCCAAGATGTGAAGCTAAAAAGTCTATTTGTGTCTTGTTCAAAGCCCAAGACGTGAAGCTGAAGAGTTTATTTGTATCTTGTTCGAAGCCCAAGATATGAAGCTAAAAAGTCTCAACTTTAGAGAGAATTTGTCATCTCTAAAGAAGGGTTTGTCTGTCACAACTGTTGGGTGACTGGTTATAAAGGAGAAATACTTTAACCGGGATACGCGGATCCTAGCAATGCCATAATTTCCTTTATAGGGGATTTTAACCTGAAGGAGAAGACTTTAACTCAGTGTAGAACAATGCTATCTTTCCTTAGGAATTTCTCATGCTCAAAGAGGGACAGTGGCATGGATGTAGATGATCCAGAGGCTTGCCGCTTACAGCGATTAGATGAAGGGGAAGGAGTTGTTGATGTTTGTGTACTGTGAACGAGGCACAGCTTTGATGCTAAAAGGTTGATTGGATCAACCAGTGGTTTTCTTATATAAAGCCTAAGAGGAGGTTATCATGTGTCTCGTACAAAGCCCGAGAAGGAGGCTAAAAGGTTGACTCAATAGGAGAATCTTTTATACTCAACAAGAGAGTGTTTTTGTATCTCGTACGAAGCCCGAGATGGAGGCGAAAGGGTTTTTACTTGATGATGAAGTCTTTTGGTATCTCGTACGAAGCCCGAGATGGAGGCTGAAGAGGTAATAGACTCAACGAGGGAGTCTCTTATGTGTCTCGTACAAAGCCCGAGAGAGAGGCTAAACGTTTGTTTGACTCCGCTGGGGAGAATCATTGTACCAAGCCCAAGAGGAGGCTAAGATGACTGTTTCAGTTGAGTGACAGGTCTAATATACTGATTTTGAAAGAGAAGATTAGTTCTTATATGAGCAACACTATACTCATGGATTCGATTCAAGGATCCGGGTTATTCCTATTCTTTAAGGAAGCGGGAAATCCGAAGGGTATTGAGAATGTCCGAGTCTACGGGTTTCCTTCCTATTTTTTGAAGGGTACTTGAGAATGTCTTTGAGACTCAAGGAGATTAGACTGTCCAAGTCTAGAGTTCCATCTTTTATACCATATTTTGAGAAACAGTAGTAGACTCTATGAAAGTACTGCTCTATGCAGATGACTAAGTTCTGTTCCTATACCTCTAGGAGGTCGTCGGGACAATTTGTACGAAGCCCAAGAGGAGGCTGGAAACTTTTAAGAAGCCGAGGGGTCCTTGTACGAAGCCCAAGAGGAGGCTATCATTCGCGGAGGAAGAGATCATTATACGAAGCCTAAGAGGAGGCTGTGAATACTTCTAAGAAGCCGTAGGGTCCTTGTACTAAGCCCAAGAGGAGGCAGGGTTGCTTTTAGGAAGCCTGAGGGTCCTTGTATAATGCCCAAGAGGAGGCCAGAAACTTTTAAGAAGCCCGTGGGTCCCCAAACCTCTAGAAATTCAAGGCAAGCTATTCACAAGGAATAGATCAAGTCAGGAAAGTTCGAGAATTTGGAAGAAACTCAAAGATGCCATTCACGGAGAATACATTCATCTCTGGGAGTAGAGTGTCTTGACAATTCCTAATGAGGACAGCCGAAGAGAAGACTGTATCTGGTGATCCTATTGGGGATCTAGTTGTCTATTTCTACGAATAAACGAAACGATGTCACCTAGTTCTAGACGTAGTTGCCGGGGAAACTCGAAATATCTATACTATTATTACACAGTTGATATGAGTTTATGAAAGAAGACTTACAGCGAAACAGCCCCACAATACAGTTATATATATATATATATATATATATATATATATATATATGAGTTTGTGAAAGGAGACTTACAGTGAAACAGCCCCACAATACAGTTATATACATATGAAAGCGGTAAATGAAAGCAATAACCACTTACTCGGTTGTAGAGCTTCCATGCTGTTTGGTTAGTTGTTCACCAAAGAAAGATTGAAAACAACAGTATATTCAAAATCAAAGGAGAAAGTGCTTTGAAAAAGAAAGATTTGGGGCTTACAGCCCAAGGAGAGGCCCAGGGTTTTATCAGTGAGCGCACTGTTTAAATTTGTACAGAGGGACTTATACAAGTGACTGAGGCCCAAAGAGGTCTTCGGTACAAGAGGGGTTGGGTCTTACACTCTAATAGAGGCCCAAAAGGTTTAAAGAAAAAGAGTGGGGCTTATAACACGAGGGTAGGCCCAATTGATTTTTTCATTTAAAGTGGTAAAAAGAAGTCTGGGGCGAGGGGGATTCGAACCCCAGACCTCTCGTTTGCCAATACTCACAAAACCAGCTGATGAACAGCTGGGGCGCAATGCCAATTCATTAATAACATGGCAAGTGAAAAATATATATCAAACTTATTGGATTTTCTGAAGAATGGCGCCATGGCCATCTTCTTCCTTGAGCTCGTGCGTGAAGCACCATATCTCACTCATCTCTCAACCATTGGACATGATTCAAACACCAAACTCGTGCGTTTTTTCACAAGGAATAAGATGGCAATACCCAATTTTATTCATTTTCAGTGTGGAGTAAAATAATCATGATGAACACAGATGAACCCTAATTTGCAAAAGCAATCGTGCAGGCATGGTTATGAGGTCTATGATCCAATTTTTTGAGGCAAAACAATCAACACATGATGGCAAGCAAATGGCAAAAATATCATGCGAGGAAATATGCATGGATCATGGAGTTTGATTTTGAAGCTCACCTTGATGCAAGCTGAAATGGAACTTTGCCTAGATGGTGTTCCAGTCATGAATTGATGATCCCTACACCTTCAATGGATGTTATGGAGTATGTTGTAAACTTTGGAACACTCTGAAACCTTCTGGATCAAGCTAGAGACCTCCACCTGCAAAATTGAAGCATAATGGCTTGGTTGAAGAGTGATTTTGAGCCTGGGGTGTTACAGTTGGTGTTTAAGTGTTTGGACACCTCAAATACATCATATGTGATGTGTTTGAGCAATTGGAATGGATTGATTGTGGCTGCAACTCAAAACCCGATAGTGGTTACTCAAAAACAAGAAAACTTGAGGTTTAAGAAAGAATGAGAGAAAGCAGTGTTGTAACTGGCTTTGGTGTGAGTTGAATGATCCATTGGGACCTCTATTTATAGGTGATCAACTTTTGTTTTGGAGGAATAGTGAATGGCTGCTGGATCAGATCACATTTGCATGGATTGGCTTGGAAGATTTCTTCTAAAGCAAGGCAAGCTAGCCATTCCCAAGAGCAGGGCTATGCCTTGACCAAAACCACATTCCTCAGATGTTTTTATTGTTGTTTAATTAGAGAAATTGACTGAGTAGGGTAGCTACCTTGACAATGCACTATTCCACATTAATGCACTTTGAATTCAAGGCAAAATGTGTCAAAGTGGATGAACTTCAAGTTGGAAGATTCCTTGGTCTTTTGACTCAGATTTATCAGTTGGATCAGTTGCATTGTGATTGGTTTGAACACAGGTGGCATAGTGATCCTTAGTCTTTGGCTCAAAATCGTGTGTGGCAAGCAAACATGCAAACTGATTTTTCCAAAACAGCTTGCAGCAGCATGACTTTGGGCAAGGATTTTTCTTGGCTCAAGTTGAATCAATTCATGCTGTTGAGTTCTTTGAATTCTTGGCAACATATGCAACAACATTGATGTTTAACTTTGGACTTGATTCAGCTTGCAACTATGTGAAAAAATCCCACAAGTTTTGGTGTTTCAACAAAATCTGTCTTGGACAGAATTTTTCTAAGTGTTGGAAAATGGTACATTTTCATGTTTTCAGCCACTTTGGCTCACTCATAACTCAAAATCCATAATGAATTGGAGTTAGGCCTAGTTGAAGTTTTTGTAGAGGGTAATGAGATCTATAAATCAAGCTTTGGATGGAAAAAAATGGCCTTGTGGTTTAGGAGTTATGGTCCTTCAAAGTTGGTACCTTTGTCACTTTATTTTTAACTTAGAAAATTTTCTAAGTTTTTATGGTTACCCCTTTAACAAGTTATCCAACTTTTCTTGATTTTTCTTGATGAATGATGATCCAAATCATACATAAACATCATTTTAGGGTCAAAAATCCAATTTGGTGAAAAATCTCAAAAAGTCAAAGTTGACTTTTGTGCACAGTTGACTTTTTATCAGATGAATTCTAAGTTGTGCAATTCTTCAGGAAATCATGTCCTTGACCTAAATCAAACTTGATGGACATGTTCCAAGGGTGTCATAGGGTGTATTGAGGTATGTCCTAGGGTTTAGGAACATGTCTTGGTCAAAAGTCAAAGTTACAGTTGACTTTTCCCTTAAAACCCTAATTGTGGTGCAGATGAAATTGAGACTTGTTGCTCAAGCTTCTTGGATTAATCCATTGTTCCAAATGGATCAATATAGTTCATTAGAGACCCTCAAATCATGTCTTGAGGTCTTGGCTCTTGATTTGCCCTAAAAGTCAACTTAGGGGTGAATTAGGTCAAGAAACCCTAATTCCTGATTTTTGATGTATGCATCCCCTGAGGTCAAATTGACTTGATGATAGGGTCCATGAGGTTCCATGGGGTATATTAGGTTATGTTTTGGATCATTGGCTTGTGCCCAGATGAAAATTTCCATCTGGAGGCCCTGGTCGATCTAAACCCTAATTTGGTGACACTGGCGATCTTGAGGCTTGATCCACCTAGAAGGGAGCAGCTTTGTGCTTAATCCTTAAAGTGGGAGTCCTTTTGGTCCATTGTGGATGTTTGAGAGGTTTAGGCAAGTTGAAGATCATGTCATTCCTTGATTGATCCTTTGTCTAAGGCTCTGAGAGGGCTTAAAACCCTAATTTTGATTGTAGTGAATGCTCAACAACCCTTGAGGCATTTGATGAGGCATGATGGTTCATCCATATTGTGATGATGATTGACACAATGATGGGACATCTTAGTGGTCAAAATTTGGGGTATGACAGTTAGTTCTTCAAGAAATTAAAGAAAGTTTTCATAACACCTATGAGTTTGAATCTAAATCAAAAGGGAAAGTTGTTTTTGAAAAGATTGTTGGGGCTTATACTCAAGGAGAGGGCCAGATGAAAAACAGTAATCGTACCATTGATCTGAAATTTGTATCGGAACTTATACAATGACTGAGGCCCAAGAAAGGTTTTATTTACAAAGGGATGGGTCTTACAACTCAAAGAGAGGCCCAAAGGTTTGAAAAAGAAAAGAAATGGGACTTACAACACAAGGGTAGGACTTATACAATGACCGAGGCCCAGAAAATTTTATTTACAAAAGTATGGGACTTACACTCTATAAAGAGGCCCATAGTATTTTTAAAAAAAGATTTGCGATGGTGAAAATAATCAAAACCCTAATTTGATTTTAAAATGCATTTTAATTGAATAAAATTCAATTAAAATGATCAAAATTATCAAACATGCATAAAAAAACAAGTTGTGATCTTGGAGTTTGAAAAACCATGTTTCATTCATAGAATGATTTGAAAAATATTTGAATTTGCAAAACCAAGAGAAAGAAATATTTTTAAATGTTTAAAAACAAATAAAAACATAATTCTTTACAAAAATACCAAATATATAAAATAAATAATATTTTTGTGAATTTTTTGTGGAATAAAATATTTTAACATTTTTGGGAATTTTCAAACAAAGAACCAATAAAAAATAATTAAAATTGAGAGAGAAATTAATTTTGGAATTAATTAACAAAAACTTTAAAAATAGCAAAAATATCAAAATATGGCAAAGTGGATAAAATGGTCTGGGTGGGTGTTGAACTCATGACCATCAAGCCAAACACACATGAGCGCTACCACTGGGGTGGTGATACATCCGTGTATCAAAACCACCCCATTAATACATAAGGGGTGCCAAGTTCTAGGCCTGGCCAAGGCGCCATGGCTGGTCCTTGCCCAAGGCAAGGCCTAGTCATGGCAATTTGTATGAAGCCTCTAAATTTCTCATTTCTCCATGGATTGAGACAAAATTTAGGTGCATCTGACCTAGAATTTCATGAGGAATCCAATGGTGCCCTTGGAATTTTCAGAAAAATGCCTCTATTTCAAAATTCGATAATGATTTCAAAATAGGCCTAATTTTACATGTTCTATGTTATCTCATGGTACATGCAATAATAGCATGATAAATTGGTTCAAACACAACACATATGATATGTATGAGAGGTCCATGATCAATGGACCTCAAAGCAATGCATGATTTAGAGAGTTCAAGTTGTGATACACTTACCTCTTGGAGCTCCTTTTGCTATCTGCCAAGTTCCTTGTGCCAAAAGTTATTCAATTCTTTGAAAACTCTTGATTGATCCCTTAGAAGCTTTTAGGATGATCAAAACCAGCTGGAATCCTCAGGAACAAGTATTAGGCTCTTTCTTGCAAAAGTGGCAAAGTGACCAAAATAACAACTCTCTCAAATGGTGTTCCAGATGAGGGAAACCAATTGGGACAGCTTGAGGATGATATTTGGAGTGTGTTTGAGGACTGGTTTGGTTTTTGAAGTGACTGAATCAAGGCATGGCATGAAAAATGCAGAAAAGTCCAATTTTAAGGTTTTGGAGGTGGATTTTCTGATTTTGGTGTTTCAGATCACAAGTGAGTGTTTGAACAACTTAGATATGACATATTGGATGTGTTTAGATCATGAGCTGTGGTGGAATTGCTCTCTAACTCAAAAACTCAGAGATGACTTACAAAAGAAGGCATTTTGGCCTAAAGAGAGAGATTTTGAGGAAAGCATCAGTTGTAGTGCTTTGGTGTACTCAAACTGGTCACAATTGAGCTCTATTTATAGTGTGTCAAGTTTGTTTTGGCATCAATAGTGAATGGCAACTGCAGCAGGCCTTTGGCCAATGTGGATCAAATGGAATCTCAAGTCTCCTCTAGCCATTGACTTGAGGTTAGGGCACAGACCTATGGTTCTTTGATTCAGAGCTGATTCTTGACTCATTCAGTTAGGAATGTGTCAGTCCATGCCACCTTGATGCATCCATTAAATGCTTGGAAACAAAATTGGAGTCTTTTGCACTTTTTAGCCTTTTTAGGTTTGTTATGGCTATATGTAGATTCTTGGACTTGGAAAGCTTGGGGATCAGATGATTTCCCTTTTGTTTTATCCTATGATGTGTCTAAATGGATGACAAGGCTTGGAGTTGTCCAATTTTTCCAAATCGAGAAAAATGCCAAAATCTGCCTTGTACAAGGAAGTTGGAAATGGTGATTTTGAGGGGATCATATCTCCTTACTCAGGTTGAGTTATGGGAGGCTCTTGTGGTTTTTAAAGAGCCCTCATATGATACAAAACATGTGTGATCATAGTTTGTTTTGAAACTATTTGGATCCCATTGAAAAATCCTCATGAACCTTGATGTTCAAGGTTGGTAACTTAGGCAGATTTTCACTAAGTGTTGGAAAAAGTGTCATTTTAATGTTTTTGTGATTTTGATCAATCCATAACTCAAAATTCATGAAGAATTTGAGTTTCTTGTAGTTGAAGCTTTTGTAGAATGTAGGAAGACCTACAAATCAGGTCTTGGATCACCCAAAATGGCTGCTTGGAACTCAAGTTATGATCCTTGGAAGTTGGCACCAAAATCCCTTTTGTTCCATAACTTGCAAAAATTTTGGTTTCTTTTGGTTGCCCCTTTTGCAAGAAACCTCACTTTTCTTATTTTTCTTAATGAATGATGATCAATACCATACATTAACATTATTTTTGACTCAGGGGAACCATATTTGTGAAAAATTCCAAAAAGCCAAACTTGATTTTGTACACAGTTGACTTTTTATCGGATGAAATCCAAATTGTGCGATCCTTTGTGAAATCAAATCCTTGACCTAATTCAAACCTAATGGATGGATTCCATAGGTGTTTTAGGGTGTCTTGAATCATGTCCCAAGGTTTGGGAGCATGTCTTGGTCAAAAGTCAAAGGTACAGTTGACTTTTCCATCAAAACCCTAATTATGGTCTAGATGAAATTAAAACTTGTGGACTAAGCTTCTTGGCTCAATCCATTGTTGTAAATGGACCAATTTAGTGTACTTGAGTCCCTCAAATCATGTCTTGAGGTTTTGGCTCAGGCTTTGTCCCAAAAGTCAACTTAGGGGTGAATTAGGTCACGAAACCCTAATTCCTGATTTTTTTTATGAATGCATCCCCTGAGGCTAAATTGACTTGATTATGGGGTCCATGAGGTCCCTTGGAGTATCTTGGGTTATACTTTGAAGCAATGGCTCATGCCCAGAGGAAAAATTCCATCTGGAGGCCTTGGTCGACCAAAACCCTAATTTGGTGACACTGGCGATCTTGAGGCTTGATCCACTTGGAATGTTACAACCTTGTGCATGATTCTTGATGTGGGAGTCCTTTTGATCCTTTATAGGTGTTTGAGAGTTTAGAAACGTTGAAGATCATGTCATTCCTTGATTGATCCTTTGTCTAAGGCTCTGAGAGGGCTTGAAACCCTAAGTCTTGGTTGTGGTGAATGCTCGCCCATCTTTGAGGAGATTGATGAGGCATGATGGTACATCCCTATTGCGGTGATGATTTGCACAATGATGGGAAATCTTGGTGGTCAAAATTTGGGGTATGACAACTATGTTTGTATGAACACTTTTGTTTGCAAACTGGCTATCCTCTCAAGGAATATCAAACAATTAAGAAACTTGGTCGGTGATCCTATCAGGGGCAAGTTTCTTCCATATCCTGTTGAGAATCAGTTCAAGATTTATGGTTCAGTGCAAGTCCTTCATAATTGGTTTATCCAGAAGATTTTTCAAGACTTAGACCGGGGCAAGCTTTCCAAGAGCACTGGGAAATAGTCATGCCAAGAATCAAAAAAATTGGAGCAATGATCAGTTCATCTATAAGAATCAGGTAATCTGGGGCAGTTTACTTGAAAATTCCCCAGGCAGCTCTTCATCCTTCCTACCAGGATCATCACTTGATACAGTTTACTAGTGTGGCAAAGATGTGTTCAGTGGTAGCATCTCTAGTCCCCAGACAGAATGACAATGATCTTCGTGTTGAGGAATCAGTCTTTCAGTCTTGTCTTTTCCACAAAAGAGTCGAGTCATGTCGTCGACGTCGGCATTACACCTGCATTTACATTGGATCATATATCATGGTATAATTCATATACATATGCATAGCAAGAGTGTCATCCTCATTTGCACTCATTTGCATTCTCCATAGGTCGTGTTGTTATCCATGTCTTACCTTGTCGTCTAAGTCCAACTCACTTGGCACCTACCGAATAGATATTGTCGCATCTATCCAATGCTTTCTTGGGTATCTCCTTGTTCATATTCGTTCAATGCATTCTTGGATATTGTGATTCTTTGTATCCAATGCCTTCTTGGGTATCACTTTGTTCACATTCATCCAATGCTTTCTTAGATATTGTGATTCCTTTTATCCAATGCTTTCTTGGATCTCTACTTTGTTCACAGTCATCTAAAGCCATTATTAGATATTGTAAGTATACCTTTCATTCAAAGCCACTATTGGATGACTGGTTTCTTTTATCCAATGCTTTCTTGGATCATTATCTTTGTTCACATTCATCTAAAGCCATTATTAGATATTGTGATTATACCTTTCATTCAAAGCCATTATTTGATGTCTGGTGTCCTTGTATCCAATGCCTTCTTGGATTACACCATTTATCTCATTATCATCTGATGCCTTCTCAGATATTATGAGTTTGCCTTTCATTCAAAGCCATTATTGGATGTTTGGTGTCTTTTTCATCCAATGCCATTCTTGGATGATGTTTTTCCAGATATTTCGCTTTGTTTGTTCTGATGCTTTTTCGGAATGACATTGCTTTTAACCGTCTGACATTTTTTCCAGATGTGTCTGCTCCTGATGCTTTTCCAGAGCCCCTTTTGTGTCTATCTGATGTTCTTCTAGATATGACCTTGTTTATCCGATGTTCTTCCGGATATGCGACTTTATTCTGATGCTTTTCCAGAACCCCTTTTGTGTCTATCTGATGCTCTTCCGGATATGACCTTGTTTATCCGATGTTCTTCCAGATATGTGACTTTATTCTGATGCTTTTCCAGAACCTTGTTTGTGTCTATCTGACGTTCTTCCAGATATGTCTTCAAATATTTTCCCGTACATTTAATGCTTTTCTAAATGTTTCGGATGTATCTTCAGAATCGTTGTCTTCATCTAATGCTCTTCTGGATGTCTTCAACTTATTTCTGGTTGTGGTTAACAGCTGTCGATTGTTCTCAAGTCTGTCTCCATTCCCCATAGGATCCTTGTCTTGCAGTCATTTCATATCATAGCATTTCATGTCATATCATAAGCATTCTGTGGTACCTTAGGGCCAAAAATTGCGCATGTTTGTATTTAAGTCTCTTCTATCTCGTCGAGACGAAGATTTCAATCTCCATATCTCCGGATAGAAGAAACTTAAATAGGGGCATCTGTCATATCCTAATTTTTTACCATAAGATTCCACCATCTTTGTGCATCATCCTGCATAGCATCTTTAGGTCATACGGTTTTTGTGTGTTTGCTTATAATGACTAACCAGCTTGTACAGTTGCAGTGAGTTCAAGTGTAGATGTCATTCATTTGTCAGTCAAGTTTTTCAAGACATGGCCAATGATACTGATCCAAAAAGGTCCAAGGGTTTCTTCTTGACATGGGCTCCACTTTTAGAAATCTGTCTTCTTAGGCAACTCTTGGATTGACACTTTGAAGATATCTTTGGATGAAGTTATAGGCCTTATTGCTTTCTCAATTACATGTTGCTCTAAACACAAGATGACTTGGATTTGAGATAAGCATGCTAAGTCTGGAAGGAGGATTCATATGAATTTCTTGAAATGCAACTTCAACATCTATTTCGAATTATTCATGGTCCAAGAAATAAAAAGTGGAAGAGTGGAAAGTTCAAAAATTTCCAAAAAACATCCGCAAGCTAAAAAATTGTATTCAAGATTGCAATACATTTTTCTCATCAAGTTCTAATCATGGTTCAAAGGTCAATGCCAAAGCTATATGATAAAAGTTTCCAAGCATACAGTTCACAATGTTCATCACATCATTCAAATTTACAATTTTAAAGTAGCCTACAAATATAAGTTTTGGCTATAAAAAGACAAAATGTCACAGGCTCATCTGTAGCCTATGGTTAGGGATGGCAGGCAGACCCAAACCCGCGGGGCCCACCCGCACCCGAACCCGAGTCAACGGGTGAAAACCCGAGTTGACTGGGTTCGGGTTCGGGTTCGGGTGCGGGTTTGGGTAGTGTAAAACCTGTGCCCAAAACCCGAACCCAACGGGTGCGGGCGTGGGTGTTATTTAGTTTTTTTTAGTTTTTGCTACGGGTTCGGGTGAAAAAACCCGAAACCAACGGGTACGGGCGTGGGTGTTATTTTGCCACCCGAATAGTCTTTGGGTTCGGGTTCGAGTTCGGGTGGTGATTTCGGGTGCGGGTTTGGGTAGTGTGAAACCCGCACCCGACCCGACCCGTTGCCATCCCTACCTATGGTAGTAGATCCCTGTGATAACTTGAATTGATGTCAAAAATATATACTTGCAGGCGGCGACATTAATGCACTAGATGCCACCGGTTTTATAGGCGTATCATGCAGCTCCTATAGAACGAGTTAAAGCAATTCCCACTCCTTATGCTTCCGACCATGCTATTAATACCACAAATTCAAAAGGGAATTCACATTGAAGATGAAATCACACCGTCTATCTGTAGCTCCGCGATAGTCAACCGTTTCAGCTTTGAAAAAAAAAGATACTTGGTAATGTTAGAATTTGAAACATAATCAAACCAGTATCATGACAAATTCTGATTCATTAAACACAATCAAGCATTAAAATAAAGAATCAAAATTGGATGAGAGAAGAAATATGAACATGTTCGGACAAGTTCGAGTCAAAAAGGAAATTCATCAATTCATTTCTTTCCATCATCATCAATAATCACAAAAAACATATCCCAAACATGTTCCCAACAGCTTTGTTCCTTACCAAAACCGATTCCGACACGATTTAATTTCGAAATCATTGTGTTAATCCTAAGAGGCCTATAAAAGAGAACATGATTCAAGAACTAAGGGATACACAGATTAGAAAGAAAAATCACAGAGAAAGACTTAGACCACGAAACACCTCATAAGAAGAAAAAAAAGAGTCACAGAGAGCAGAAAAATCACACCCATATTCACATCAAAAAGCCACATACCAAAGAACTCATTCTCACACACATCTGCATAAGACCTCAACATAATACCTTCACGCGAACAATTTGCGGCAAATGACACAAACAAACACATATACCAAGAAATATTCACAGCAACAAGCAGAAACTTTGGAAAATTGAAGTAGAAACAGGGGCAGAAGGTGTACGCATAGAATCAATAGCAGCAACAAGGGAAGGCATCAATGTCATTCATACACAAGGGAATTCACACGCACCAGATTCATTCAAAACCATACACACATATTGCAGAAAAAAAATTCATAGCAGCAAGAAGAGTTTTCACGCATAGCATACAAACTCACTCATACACACATATTGCAGAAGGTTCATAACCACATCCATTCACAAAGTTCTGAACTAAGAAATATTCACAGAGAAATACACTGTTTTTCACACAAACACTGAAACACACAAAAGGAGCAGACGACGAGAAGCAAAGAATTCGCGAACCTACAATACGACGAGAGAGGTTGAAATTGTGCAATACGGTTCGTTCTTGCTGTGCCGTGCCGTCTTCGAATCTTCCACCGTGCTAAAGGACAGAGATTCAAAATTCAACAACATCAATAACAGCGACGAACACGCAGAGAGAAAAGACTCACCGGAGAATTCTAGAGATTCGGTTAGGTATGAACACATTCTTACACTGCTTTGTTTTTCTTTAACATGTTGTGCGCCTATATCTCTTGAATATTAACCCCAGCTCAATTTGTTGATTCATGGCGTGGTCACTGTTTAATTTGGGGTTTGGGTTTTAGGTTTTGCGTTGAGAATCGAAGAAGAAAGAGGCTTATAGTTTGTATCTGGTAGTATTAAGGTTAGGATTGAGTTCAAGAAGTGAGAATTGGTGGAGATAGGGTTCGAATTGGGGGAAACCGGCACCGTCGCAGCTTGTCGTTGTCCATCCTTTCTGGCGAAAATGAGGGGAGCAAGAGAGTAGAAAGAAGGCGTTTGAGCTTTGAGCTTGTTCTTGTTTTCATTCATGTGGTTTATTTTTAAATTATATTTTTTTTTGTTTATTTTGTTAGAGTAATAAGGAGTGGGCCATGTGCAAGGCCCACGAGTTTATTTTTATTTTTATTTTATTTTTGTTGTTGTTTTTTTTCATATTTTATCTTAATTTTGTTTTTTTTTCTTTTACAACTAGTAGCTAACCCGTGCGTTCGCACGGGCCTGTCTGTTCGAGGATTTTATGTTATGGACGCGTAATTGTAAATCAAATTGAAAAGAGAAATGGTAAAATTATAAAAATAGATACAATTGAAATTAAAAATTTATATTGGTAAGTATAAGAATATGTTATGGCCGTTTATAACATGTAGTATTTTTTTCGTATATAAAAATTTGAATAAAAATTAAACTTGTGCCCGTTTATGACAATAGTAATATTTTCGTATATAAAAATATTTAAATCAAAATGAAAGTTGTCACTGTTTATAACAGTAGTATTTTATCTAATATAAAAATTTTTGAATCAAAATTAAAGTTGTCCCTGTTTATAACAATAGTATTTTTTCGTATATAAAAAAATTTGAATCAAAATTAGAGTTATCCCTGTTTATAACAATAGTATTTTTTTCGTATATAAAAATATTTGAATCAAAATTATAGTTGTCCCCGTTTATAACAGTAGCATTTTATCTTATATAAAAAATTTGGAATCAAAATTAAAGTTGTGCCGGTTTAAAACAATAGTATTTTTTTCGTATATAAAACAATTGAATCAAAATTAAAGTTGTCCCCATTTATAACAATATTATTTTTTTCGTATGTAAAAATATTTGAATCAAAATTATAGTTGTCCCCGTTTATAACATTAGTATTTTATCTTATCTAAAAAAATTTGAATCAAAATTAAAGTTGTGCCCGTTTAAAAGAATAGTATTTTTTTTCGTATATAAAACAATTTGAATAAAAATTAAAGTTGTGCCCGTTTATAACAATAGTATTTTTTTCGTATATAAAAATAATTGAATCAAAATTATAGTTGTCCCCGTTTATAACATTAGAATTTTATCTTATATAAAAAAAATTGAATAAAATTAAAGTTGTGCCCGTTTAAAAGAATAGTATTTTTTTCGTAAATAAAACAATTTGAATCAAAATTAAAGGTGTGTCCGTTTATAACAATTTTATTTTTTCGTATATAAAATTTTTTGAATCAAATTTATAATTGTCCCCATTTATAACATTAATATTTTATCTTATATATAAAAAATTGAGTCAAAATTAAAGTTGTGTCCGTTTAAAACAATAGTATTTTTTCGTATGTAAAAAAATTTGAATCAAAATTAAAGTTGTGCCCGTTTATAACAATAGTATTTTTTGCGTATATAAAAATATTTGAATCAAAATTATAGTTGTCTCTGTTTATAACAATAGTATTCTTTCTTATATAAACAAAATTTAATCAAAATTAAAGTTGTGCCCGTTTATAACAATTAGTGTTTTTTGTATATAACAAAATTTGAATCAACAATAATAGTAAATTTATGACAATGTATTTTAATCAACAATATTAGTAAATTTGAATCCCCTATATAAAAACATTTTAATCAACAATGTACTTTTTCTCGTATATAAATATTATTTTTGTTTTGACATTATTTATAAAAAAATTATATCAATAGTAAAGTTGTTCTCGTATATAAAAAATATTTGAATCAAAAGTAAAGTTTTACCCGTTTATAACAATAGTTTTTATCGTAGACAAAAATATTTGAATTAACATTGTATTTTTTTCCGTATATAAATATTATTTTTGTTTTGACACTATTTAAAAAATATTTGAATTAATAGTAAACTTGTTCCGTATATAACAATAACACTGTTTAGTGAAAATATTGCAGATTTATAATGGACCAATAAAAATTATTTTTTAATACATGTATGAAACTATAGATAAATTATTAATATAGATAATTAAAATCAAAATAAAAATGATTTAAAATTATTAATATAGATAATTAAAATCAAATTAAAAATGAGAAACAGAAACTAAATTATTAATATAGATAATTAAAATCAAAATAAAAAAACTACTGTAATTATTTAAAATTAATTAAAAACTATTTATTTAAGATTTATAATGGACTAATAAAAAATATTTTTTAATACATGTACGAAACTATAGAAAATTAACTAATGATTCATAATTTAAATTATTATGTTAATAACATTTCAATGTTTTATCAATATCATCATATAAATCAGTATAAACATGAAATATGAAATTTGTTAATAAAATATTTAGAGTATAATATTTTAAAGCAACCTTTAGAAAAATTAAGAACAAAAGTGATTGTATATCGAAGATAGTTTAATTATTTTTTGTTTTATTACTTTTATAAATTGAGAAATTTTAGAACAAAAGTATATTTTCAAAGATATATTGCAGATTCAAAGATATATTGCAGATTGAATGAATATCACAGCCATCTCTGTCTAGACATGGAAACAAAATCCATACTCGCGGGTATTTACCCGAACCTGCTCTGAAGTTGACGGGAGAAAACCCGCTTTAACTGGGTTTGGGTTCGGGTTTGGATTTTTTCCGATTAAAAAATATAGGGACGAGTCGGGTAATGGGGACACTAGTACCCACCCCGAATCTGTTCCCGAACCCGCTCCGTTTATTTTATTATGTATATTATTATTTAATTTTGTTAATTTAGAATATTAAATATGTGCCTAATGTTTTAATATTTTGATTTGTATTAATTATTTAAAATATTTAAAATGTATGTAAGAATTTTCTTTGAGATTTGTTTTTATTATTTGAAATGTAATTTGATTTTGGAAAAAATAAATATTTTCTATTAAAAAATTGATTTTACTAAATAGATGGTGGCGGGGCTGGGATATCCGAACTCAACCCGAATCCGTTTGGAACGGGTTTGGGTTTTAATTTTCCATCCCGTTTGAGTTTGGGGCGGAAAACGGGGATTGTTTAGGGATTCGGATTTGAGTTTGAGGGAAGTAAAAACTGTCTCCGACCCGCTCCGTTGCCATCCTATTTCGGTCCCATATCTGTTAAAAAGGTGATGTTTACTTTATGCCTGCATTTATTAAATTAATCTAGGTTTTGAGGAATTTACAGCTCGCAAATATGTGACTTTTTACAATGTTATATCATTCCCATATATCAAAGCGAAAGCAGTACAACTCCACAACCTATGCATTGAGACCCCATGACCCTCTAATCTAGGTAACTACATCTCTTATATCTCTATGCATAGATATATTTGCTTTTTTTATACGATGTTCATTATTTTATTATATTTTCCATATTATTTATTTTTATTATGGTACTATGATTAGAAAACAATTTTATAATAATCTTAATTAAAAAGAGTGCTAGAATATGATGGAATATGTTGAGTTTGTTTAGACTATGTTATGTGGTTCTTGGAATATGTTAGTAAAATGAAAGAAAGACAAAATTGGTTAATCAAAAGAATTTATTATTTTTAAAAGACATAATAAATTTATGTTTATAACTTTTTTAATGTATAAAAATATTTGAATTAACAATTTTTCATATATAAATAGTAATTTTGTTTTAACATTATTTATAAAAATATTTAATTCAAAAATAAATATAATCCCCGTATTTATATATGAGTGAAAATAATTTTTATGGAACATATATAAAACTACCAAGGATATTTTATGTACTCTTTTTATTTATATTAATCTCTATATCTTGTTTTTTATACAAAACTATTTTCAATGATAATAATCTCCCTGTCATATTTTCATTTTTTATTTGTATATTTATTAACTAAAAAAAATTATGAGAATATGAAAGGTTTAGACCAAATAACTGAACACCAAATTTATTACACATTATATTTCTTTAATATATTAAAATTTTAAAATGTACATACAGTAAATTTTAAAATTGTATCTATTTACTATTTTAGTTCAAGGAATATCATTATTACCTTAAACATAAATGTTATTATCTCCATATAAAATTTATTAAAGCATTTATTCATATTAGAATTTATTAGCCCTTAAAATTATTTATCACCATAATCGATAAATGTGGTTTATGATATTTGATGATAAAAAATTGAATGACCATAAAATTATTTACCACCATTAATTACACTAAAAAATAAAAATTGTACAAATTTCTATTTAATTTATCGGTCAGATTAATAAAAAAAAAAAAAGTTGTAACCACACCTGCTACCGTTGCAGTTATATCATAGTTATGTCAAATCATAACAACAATTCATAGTAAAAAAAATTAAAATTAAACACCTGCTCCTGCACTTTACATATTTTTTTAAATGCTTACATTTAAATTTAAATTAAAGTTTAGTTTTAGTTTCCTTGTTGTTTAATAAATCCAAATTATTCTTATCAAGTTCTTCCAAAAGTTTTTAGTAATTAGTTCCATATCAAGAGTAAAAATCATAAATAAAAATTGCATAATGTGAAATATTTTTAAGAAAAAATATATATGGCTAGGTTCGGATAGAATTGCTATAAATTGAACTTACCTATTATAATAAAAAAAGACTATTATATATAATATTTTAATCTGATTTGATAAACATACTAAAGTTGTTAAGTTCACCTGTTTTCATTAAATAAAAAAGAGCATAGTATTGTTATAGTCATAGAGCCAGCATAACAGAGCATAGGAGATAATAGCAGCAGATGGTTTGATACTCAAGTGTTTAAATTTTCTCTATTTTTAAAGGATTATTTAAATACATAGTAAAGCATAACAGTAATATAGTACCATATAATTCTATTTAATTTCATTTTAAGTTTTTTACTTCTTCATTGCTTAAAATAATACTCCTCCACCTCTATCTTGTTTTTCTTCTACTTTATCTTCTTCTTTTTATTTTTTTCTTAAATCTTTATCTTCATCTTTTTTTTTCCTTCTTAACTCTCTTTTTAAATTTTTTAATTTTATAATAGTTGATATCTTCTTTTTAATTTATGCAATACACAACTATCAATGAGAGAATAACTGACAAAACACTATAATTGTTGTAAAGTTAATAATTTGAAATTTTACTCTACTACAAGTAAAAGATGTGAGCAAACTGTTGTATAGTAACATTGAATTATAAAGTAAATTGTAGACAATTTAATGCTATCTAGCTCATCCATCTCCTCTAAAAAAAATAATCATCAAATTATTTTTATAATTTTTGAACAATTTAGTTTAGAGTTGTAGAAATAGTAAAAGAATAATATTAAACTGATTTAAAAACTAAGATATAAGATTAAGAATAATTTATAAAAAAATATAAAAAAGAAAAATAAAGTGAAGTGACACAAGAAATTAATCAACAAAATGAAAATAAATTCTAATTTTCTTTAATCTAAAACCAAATATAAAACTATATGTAATTTACAATGTAAACATTAACATCTTGCTTGGAGTTTTTTCAATTTGAGAAAGCAGATGAGTTGTAGAGAGAGAAAGGTAAGAGTGAGAAAATTAAATGATATAATAAATTTGAAATCAAGTAAGTAGTAGTCTACTCACCAAAACCCAAATATAATATCTATTAATGAATGAAACAGAATCACCAAATTTCCAACCACAAAATACATTTGAAGAAAAATCAGAAACACCAAATCGAACACAGTGTAGGTGAGAATGAAGAATGTTAGTATAATAGTTGAAGTTGATAGCTTTAAATGAAGAAAAAAGAGATAAATCCAGTTATATAGAAGCATGTATTCAAACATTTAAATGTTCAAATAATATGTGAAGTTCTTATCTTGAAAATGTAAAACAAACAACATACAGAAAAATAAAAAGATGAAGAAGATTCAACGTGAATGAGGCATGTTTGTGTGAGATTAGAAAATAACACCTACAAAGTTTGAATATACAGTTGAGCTGATTATGAAGATGATGAAAAATGAGAGGATGAAGTCAAAGAGAGAAAAGATGAATGAGAGGATGGAGTCGGAGAGAGAGAAAAGAAGAGTTGGTAGTGAAGTGAATGTTGGGTTTGAAAAATAAATGTTGGTTTTGATAAAAGTAGAAAAGTGAGACTTTGGACAGATTTTGTTAGGGATACAAAAGTTGCATTGGGAAACAAAAATGGTTGAATATTGAAGAATATAAAGTTTGTTTTCAACTGAAAGTGATAGATATAGTAGTAATTGTTTAAAAAGTGAAAGTAAATAGAAATGATGGTAAACCATATCTTTAAAAATGTTAGTTTGGTTGGAAAAAACAAATTTAAGACATAAAATGCCCCCAAATCGATGAAGTGGCAATTATATAGGTAAGGGAAAAATGGTGTTTTTCAGAACATTGAATTTTCTTATATTATAGATTTAGTTTTTATATTTATTTCTTTCTACCAAATGATAATTTTAATTTTAAATTTAGTTGTTAGACAAGGTCTTAAACTTGGATTAATTATTTTTTAAATTGATTAATTGATTAAGTTTCTAATTAATTTTAGTTAATTCTGATAATACTGTTAGTTACTTACTTGTCAATGATCTTGTGAAGTCTTGATGTGAAGCCTTAACGGCCTTGATTCATATGCTCCCTTAGAATATCTTAATTTAATTTTAACCTTCGATCAATTTGAATCAAGTTTAGATATTAGTATAAACTATTGCATGGCCATTTTAGTTTAGCACGTTCCCTCTAATCTTATTCCAAAGGAAAAGGTATCCTCAGTTGACTCCATGTCATAATTAGGATAGCTTAACCTAACTTTAGGTCCTTCCCTTTCATCCTAGCCTTAGGATTGGAGTCACCACACTCCATGTAACTGTTCTGCCATGAACACTTACCTCTTTTTAACTTAACCTTGAGTTTAGAGTCGCAACACTCTATGTGAGTGTCTTGCCATAGATGCTTACCTCCCCCTTGGAACCTTGACCACAATCAAGAGTTCCTCACCCTCCTTGAGGGGAACTACGAATGCTCTGATTCCATTCCCGTCAGGATACGTAGACACGAGATGCGATGTCTTGACGAGCATACTTTGTATATACCTTTAGGTCTTTACCTTAGTACATTTTCCTTAGCAAGCAAACTTTAGCATAACACAAATACTAATAAGAGGTTCCTGTAGAGTACTACAGATACTTAGAATGCTAACACCTTCCCTAGGTATAACCAACCCCCGAACCTAGATTCTCTTATTAAGGTTTTCTTCGATCTTTACCCTTTCCTTTGGATAAATCAAAGCTCGGTGGTGAATTAAGATTTGTGATTCAAGTTAATCCAATAGCTTGGTATTCGATTCTCACCGCGACACTTATGAAATAAACAGGTAAAAGAAACACTTGCGTACATAACAAGAAACAAGGTTAAAACGATATTACTTCACCGTACGCAGCATGGTGGTTTATCTCTATGAACCATTCTTATAACCAGGGATTCATTTTAGAAGTTTACCTTGTACATTGATGAAGATGTAGCCAAAGCGTCTTCCATATGATTTTCTTCTCTAGGGATGTGGTGAAAGGTGATTTCTTGAAAATTCTTCATCAGTTCTACGACTCGATCACGGTATGGGATTAGCTTTAGATGATGGGGTTCCCATTCGCCTTTTACTTGGTAAATGACTAGTTAAGAGTCCCTATATACCTCTAGGATCTTGATCCTTAAGTAAATAGTGGCTTTAGTACCCATGATACACGCTTCGTACTCTACCATATTGTTTGTGTAATCAAAGCATAGTCTTGTTGTGAAAGGAGTGTAACCATTATTTATAGAGATCAAGACAACCCTAATTCTATGCCCCATTGCATTTGAAATGCCATCGAATGCAAGCTTCCATCTAGCTTTTGGTTTGGGGCCTAAATCATCACCTACGACCTTTTCAACTCTTAGAAACATGATATCTATGTCTAGAAATTAAAATTGCACAAGTTGATAGTCATCTACCGGTTGGTGCAAAAGATATTCTGAAAACACACTTATTTTTATTTACTTATAAGTGATGCATTGAATGTTATATTAAGATAGCAACATTTTCCAACGACAGTTTCTTCTGGTCAGAGCTGTCTTTTCAAAGATGTATTTTATGGGGTCCATCTTTATTATCAACAACATGGTGTTGGTTAACATGTATTGCTGTAGGCGCCGGGCGGCCCATGCTGGTGCGCTGTAAGTCTTCTTAAGTAGAGAGCATATGAATTCACAATCGGTGGACTTCTTGCTCAAGTAGCGGATACCATTTTCCTTTCTGCCCGTTTCATCTTGTTGCCCTAGCAGACAACCCATTGATCCATCGAGTACTATTAAGTACATAATGAGAGGTCTCCCTAGGACTGGAGGTTTAAAGATTGGTGACTCTTGTAAGTATTCATTGATTCTATCGAAGGACTTTTGACAACCTTCATTCCACTCAATTGTTTGATCCTTCCTTAGCAATTTGAAAATCGATTCACAAGTGACCGTAAGGTGTGAGATGAACCTGGCAATGTAATTCAATCTTCCTAAAAAACTACAAACTTTCTTTATTTTTTTTTAATAAATTAGTGTAACTCTTGATTAATTTAGTGTTTTCATTCTTGCACTTAAACTCTTCCATTCATGTAGTATTTCAACTTTAATCTCCCATTTTATCCTTCTAACATGAACACCACTAGTACTACACCACCATTGATCTCATCCTATACATGAAGAATTCATCACTCAAATTCTCTATTGGAATATTTCAACTCTGCTCTCCTTTTTTATCCTTATCAAATGAATATCACTAATGTTACTCTCATTCTCCTTTTATTTATGGATAGTACATAAAAAAATTTAATTTCTATTTGTTTTTGTTTAAAAAAATAAGAAATAATGGTAGAAAGAGAAAAGGAAAAAGAAAGAAAAGAAAAGTAAGAAAAAGGAAAGTAAAAGATTTAAAAAAATGAATAAAAAGAAGAACGTGTGGAGTAGGAAAGCAAAAAAGAAAAAGAAAAAGAAAAAGAAAAAGAAAAAGAAAAAGAAAAAGAAGAAAAGAAGATAGAGCAAAGAAGAGAAAAAGAAAGAAAGAAAGTAGGACAAAAAATCTAATGCAACATTTGAATATAAATTATTTTGTATAGTTAATACTAGTAAGAGACCCGTGCGTTCGCACGGGTGTTTGTAGTTAGGTTTAAAACGAAAAAATATAAATTGAGATATTAAATAATTATGAACTTGATTTTTTATTGATCAATATGAGATACAATATTATTAATAAAAAATAAAGGATAAATAGAAAGATGGTGATGTAATAGGCATAAAAATAGGGTTTAAAAATAATAAAGGTTATCTAATATAAGAAATGGACCAAAAATATAATAAGAATAATAATATAAATCAATTATAATTAAGGGAATGCAAAATGAGTTTTTAATTAGTATAATAATAATGATAAAATCTGAAACGATAGCCCAATAGAAAAAAAGGTATTGTGGTGATAGTGTCCCGTGAAAATAATGAATTTCAGTGATAAAAGTTACAAGAGTTGGTAGCTTTGTGTTTTAATTGCAATCCAACCGATTCTCCAGGTTTTAATTACAAGAATAAATTAATGATAGATCAACATCTACTAAATAACAACAAATTATCATGACTATGACAATGAAATGGTTCTACAATCATATTATAGTAAAAAGATTGAAATACATATTAATCAAATACATTTTATTCCTTCTTTTTTGCCTCATTCGCAAAAAATGATAGTATAGATTATAATGATTCTTCTATTATAAAGATTAATATATTCAGGAGCTTAATTTTGGTACCAAAGAACAGCTGTATTGGAGGAATTTTACAACAATTATATTGTTGACATATAAAAAATCAGACACAATGTATTTGTCTGTGATGCATGCTTTGATACAAGTATCACGCAATCTGTCTCAGTGGTGATAACAGTAGGCCTGTGTATTGGAGGTTGAAAAGTGTAGTTTCATTTGAACTTGGTTCAATTATGTAGGTAGGATACTGGACAGAATGAATTGATGGTCTCATTTCATGAATTTATTGAATCTTGTTTTTATTGTGCCAGTCACAGTTTCTATACATAGAGTATTTCTTGCTGATATAATATTTGCAAAATTTCTTAAATAGAGAAAATTACAGTTCAAAACAATTTCAAATAATGACCACAACATATATTAGAACACAAGCATAAATAACGTTAAAAACACACAAACCAAACAATCAACATTTTTAATAAACATATTACAAATGTTTCACCAATAGCTCTTGTGGTATACTGACTCCTATTACAAATGCCCTCATACACATTCAAATTCAATTTCTTGAAACACAGTATTTGTAGCCACCAAAGAATTCATAATACAATATAAATATCAAGAAAATTGTGAAGAAGAGAATCTTTCACAACCTCATTCTTATTGCTTGTATCATCTTTTTATGCTTGCACACCGTCACCAGGGAGTGAAAGCAGAGACTCTACATACACGACCACTTGAGATCCACGTCGATCGATACCATAGGAGCGATGTTCTAGCAGCTGCCATTTGTCATCATATTTCACCAACCCTGTACTACCGTTCGTTCCAATAATATCACCACTGTATATACAGACCATAAATTTCAATATTTGAGAAAAGGTGATAATGAAATGTTGAAATGCTTACAATGGCCAGTTTTTTTCGTTTTTCTCCTGTGGAGGAAGACCAACTCCCCAATCATTGGAATTGTATGTAAAGTCAAGCCTGAAATTGTGAGATTAAAGGTGAAGTTAGGTGCAAAAGGTAGCAGATTACTAAGTAACACTAAATCTGCAAAAATAATAGAGTAACCACTATAAAGATATAGATGATACTAATTTTGGTAAGGTTAAAACAGTAACAGTGATAGTTAATATGCATAGCAGAAACTGAATATTTAGAGAATACCTGTTGAACCAATCCCCATAATTGTATGAATCTCGATCCAGTGACTTTGAGTGGAGTATCTCATCACCAGAGTGAAAAAATGGTATGCCCTAAGAACAGAAAATCTTTAGTACCATAATAGTCTCTTTACAGTAGTCACATTTTCTGATTTTAGCAAAGTCTGTACATGCACATACATGGAAAAAAAAGGAAATAGATCAGGAATGTTCCCAAACCTGTTTACATCAAGTTGTATGTAATTTTTCAAGTATCAATCAACAATGATGTGTGCGACATAATTTCCAAACATGAAATTACATAACAAACTTCAAGTTGTTTGAGTAATGGAAATAGATGGTGAGTGAGTGAGATGGTTATGCACGACGTATATATTTAAAATCCTTCAGATTTGGTAAGCATGACAGTAAATTGTTTCCTCTTCTTTTCCTAAAGATGACATAATTGGTGAAAGGTGTGTTAAATTTAGGAATGGCTTACTCACCAGTGAAAGATGACATAATACTATTGCTCATTTTAAACATTGCAGTGAACCAACTCACCAATGTTCTTCTCCTGCTGACAAAATTGATAGGAATGGCTTACATTTGAAATTCGGTTATACATTGTTGCTTTGAAAATAAACTTGATTCAAGACTATTACCTTTCAAGACTATTACCTTTTACAAACCTTCTCACGACGGCTACAACCTTCCAGTCTTCTCGATCTTTCCGCTACCACTCTCTCTTCTACTTCACTACAACTTCTTCCTTCAACAGCCATGCCATTAGCAAAAATGATGATAATGTGCTCACTATTCACAACATGAATTGTCTCCGCAAACCTGCACGAAAATCCAGCGACAAAACTCGTCAAAAGAAATGATCCGCAACATATTTGCAAAAGGGAAATGTCATTCAAAGACCATTGCATATTCAACAACAATTTTATAACTAACATCGCAAACATGAAATTAATAAAATCCCTCAAACCTAATAGCCCTTTAGCATTCATTTCCAATTCCTGAAACTTTTTGTCAAATTCCATCCAAGTTTTGCATACAATTCACTCGAACATGCATGTTATCATTCAAACATTTCAAACCAGAATTCATTAGTTCATTCATCACATCCTAATTCACATTTTAATGGAAAGTTGATTTCAACAGGTTTGTTGTAAAATACTGACCATTGCAGTAGTCCTGTAAATTAGCAACTGCAACTTCTAATCCCTGGCTAGCAGTTGCATTTCCCACTGCTGATGGGACATTTATACCTAATCTCTATGTTATTACCATTCTGAAAACATCACTTAAAGTTGATCCCATTCCTAAAAGCATCAGAGCAACCTGCTCGAATTCAAGAAGCACTGTAGTTATATTAATGGTGTATAAAAAAGCTTAGCTAGATCCATTTGGTGATATGGTAATGATTTATACCAAGTTGACAATTTTATCCAATCGATTATCTAAAGTATCATTTAAGAAATATATTTGTAACTATGAGAAGTCAAATGACTAAAAAGTTCAGGTAGAAAAACATCAAATTTGTACTAAAGATCATTGGAAACACATCCAAAAAAAAAATTCTAGTATGAAAAATTAACAAAACAAAAGATGCTTGTTCAAAATTTTGTCATATATCGGTAGTAGAAAGGGAAAGAATAAGATGTGATGAAATTATCTTAGGAAAAATTAAAATGGAACAGACTTGGCCTTACATTGACTCTTTCTATGTGGCGCATTTCGTCTTCAAGTAATGATAGTTGTGCAGTTGATGTCCAATGAATGCAGTCAACAGGGCTAAAATACAAAAAGGAATGTCAAATTAATATCAGAAATCTCCATTATCTTAGTTACTTCATAAACAATATTGTTTTTGTGCCGAATAAAGAATACATAATTGTGGTTAATGTAAAATTGAAACCTATTTGGAAAAGTAAAACAACAAATGAACTATTACTCATAGAATAAAGAAATACCAACTATCAATAGCCTGTTGAATTAAATCCGGGTTCCCGCACTAATTATATACTCTGGCTCTTCCAAAGTCTTCCTCAATTACAAATACATCGCAAACAACATTGGCACAATTTTTGCAGCCTGCTCAAGGATTTGAGTTGTATGATTACATAAATAGATCACATCAGCAGCTAACAAAGTTAACAATGCATAATCTAAGTGTAACAATAAATAAAGTATATCATTTAAGAACATAATAACATAAGAAGTAGATGTCGCATTATTATCTCTTTGGCATTATTTCACTGATTAGTGATTCGTCGTCGATTCATAAATGCTTTTCAATAAAGGAAGTGTTGTCAGATTATTAGGGTAACTTACCAAATGAATTAAACTAAGTATATGTCAAATATTAAGCAATAATAGTTGCACCGACATAGATGGAACTATTAAGCCATTCTAGCACATTGGCAAGATCTCAGTAAGCCATAGGTATTGGTAGATAGATGTTTACCTCCATGATGGAAGTAATGCCTATCAAATCAACCAGTTGGCGAAATACATGCTGATGGGCCTGCAGAAAGTATGCTGAAGCATGAATGCAAGACCATTTCACAAGGATACTACCTGACATACAGGTTAACTCTAAAATAGACTACAAACAGCATTGCATAAAGATACTATGAACAAAAGGAAAAAGTTTTATAATCGGTGGTAGTTTGTTGTCCTCTTAAAAATGTAAAATATCATTTTATAATAAAAACAATTACTAAAAATCAACATTATTCCACTTACTTGAACATAACTGATAAGTTGTGTTGTCTTCCGGATCATTAGACTAACAACAACCTGAAAATGGCAAGAACTTAATATCAAGCAAGTGATTTCAACACAACCATATAGCTACTGTTGGTCATTGTTAACAATAATATTTCATAATATTTTATAAAATTCAGTTCATGATACCTAAGAAACAACACAGGATCACCAGACACAAGCTTCTTCTTGTTCACAAATGCGCTCCACCCAGTTGTCAGCAAATGCCTCCTTGGCTGCCCTGCTCACACGAACACCATAAATCAAACCTTCGAGCAGTCAGCTGGCAGTGTACTATAATGCAAAGTGTTATAAGCGACATACGCCTGTAGATGTGCTGAAACCTCCATTCCAGGCCATGTAGATCCTTAGCTACAAGCTCTTGAGAATGTCTCTACTGGCTGTAATCCTAAAATAATATAGTGGTGGATTCAAATTCAAAATGCTTCGAAAGATGATCAAATTATACTTCAATAAATTTGAAACCATGACATAAAGCACAATTTGAAATGAGCAATGTAAGTATGTTAAAACAGAGTTAAAATAGAGTTAAACTATTAGGAAAAAAATCTAAGAAAAACAACCACAATAGAAGAGAAATAGACAATACATAGGCAAAACATGAACAATGTTTTATCAGAAATGGGCAACCTGTTAGTAATGGTTGAACCTGGTTGTTGCCAGCATTCACTATTATCTGATTCGGATTCAGATTTTTAAACAATGGATAATTTATTCTCTCCTTGATGATTTTTCCAATGCAACTCCTCTAACATCTGAACCATTTTGCAGGCTTCATTATCAATTACAACCCTGACAAGTCAACAACAAAAACACAAACATATAAAAAAAAAGAATCATTCAAATTTTTGCATCTATTAAGGACAAAATAAAATAATTACCTAGGAGGATTCATTCTCCTGAAGAGTTTCTCATATTCATCATCCATGTAATGAGAAGAAGAGTAACTCATGTTGACCTCAGAAATAAAAGCTATGAAAGAGAAAAACAAAAACAAACAACAAACCAATCAGAAGATAGAATATGAAAACAGAACCCTCATAACCAATAAAAACCAAAATCTTGCAAAAAAAACTGAATATGTGCTTCCCAACAATAAGCTCAGAAGTGAGGTCCAACAGTCAAGATCTCGTGAATTAGATCTTCAATGCAAATGATTATGTGCTTCCCAAGAACCTGCCAATGAATAGCATGTTAGTAGAAAAATATGGAAGAAAATAGTGAGGCAACAAAAACATTTAAAAGCAACTATGATAGCAGCACCATAACACAGGATATCAAAATTTCATCAGTCAGGAAAACACATTAGACACTGCCAAGCAACCAGGACTGCGTTTGAAATCTTAAACAACTTGCATTCTTACTTGTTCAAATTGAATAAAGTATTGGGCAAACATGATTTAGGGCAGACAATGCAGAACAACACTCACTATGTTGCATTTGAGGTTTGTGAGAACAACACTCACTTCTGAGAGCAATCCTGGCCTATCACTTCCCATTAACTCTATTGTTGTGTGGTCCATTGTTTGTTTAACGCCGACAGATCTCATCGTAGTCGGAAAGCAGGATTCAGGTCCAAGAGACTAAATCCATAAATGCCATCAGTGTCTATATATATACTTAGTGATTTTGTACATTAAAGAACACTAAAGTTAAAAAAAAAAACACCATATGAGAAACACTTTTACCTTTCTAATGTAATCCAAAATGACTTCATCTGTGACTTTGTTTCCATCTTGGCCAGTTACATTAAAAACTGAAATACCAGAACAAATTTTTTTACCCAAAACTATCATCAATAATCAATATATAAATTCAAGAAAAAGTAGAAAACTTATTACCATCCATGAACCATCCCCCATCGGATGATATGTAAGCCTTAGTTATGATGAGACTCAAATCAGTCAGGATTTGCACAACTTCAAGAAGTATTCCATGTTTGTTTGCACTATCCACCTTCATAAAACAAATTGATAGAATTATCCAATCCACTCAAGTTTCATTCATCCAACAGATTTGATAGTGTTGCATGAAGAAAACATGGATGACCGCTCCTTGCTCTCCCTCAACCTTCCCTCCTATGAACAAATGTGTTTGGAACTGTGACGGTCAGTGACAGAGAGAGTGGTTGTTCAAAACAAAAATCCAACTAATATATTAAAAAGGCAGTGAGATGATGAGTACGAAAATAGCTTTGAAGGTGGTGGTGGCCGTAGATATGATGGAGAAAGGGGCGGCGGTGATGCTAGGGTTTGAGGAGAAAATGGGGGAAAGAGAATGTAGAAGAGAGAGAACCTGAGAAATGATTTGTGTTGTGGTGGTCGTATTATTTTAATTGATTCCTTTAACAAATGGACACGTGGATTCATAAGCCATATAAAGTGTAGCTTCTTATTGATTTAGCTAGTTACTGAATTGTCCTTGAAGTAGTGTAATTAATTTTAGTGGAAAGGGCAATTTAGGTAGTTTGAACAACCTATTAGTAATGGGTAGATATTTGATGAAGGTTGACAACAGTAAGAATAAAAAAGTGTATATAAATGGACATAAAGAAACGAAACTATGAAACACGTTTTTCATGTGACCAAGTTAGAACAGTCAAATTTTGTGTTTGGAACAGTTAGAAATAAAAGAAAGAAACCGACACGAAGTTTCCCATATATAATTGTGGGTTAAACTTTGTTTACATACATTTGTGATTGTAAATCAAGCTCATTCTCTCTTTCGTCTTGGCATTAAAAAACTGAATAAGAAATATTCATGGCTAACTCTAAAGTTCTCCTTTTCTATACCCTTGTCAAATTCATCTGTTTTGCAACGATAAATGCACAAGACAATCCTTCTCTCATTTATTATGATTGTCCCGAAAACATAACCACAGACAATAGCATCTTCCAACACAATCTAATGACCCTCTTCTCTTCCATGTCATCAAAATTCATGGAATTTTACAACAACACAGTCACTGGTATAAACCCCTCTGATTCTGCCTATGGATTGTTCATGTGCAGAGGGGATGTAACCTCTCAGCTCTGTCATCATGACTGCATAGTTAATGCAACTCAAACACTATCCTCAAACTGCTCTTTGTCCAAAGAAGCTGTGATTTGGTACGACGAGTGCATGCTTCGATGTTGGTGTACAAGGTGAAAATAATGGATGAACAAGAGAAGAATGTATTATAGAGAATGACGGCTACAAGGATTACAAAAGGATTACTAAAATACTCACTACCACTAGTCTATTTATAAGCTAAAACTAGGGCTACAAAAGCAACAATAAAATACTAAAATACCCTCTAACAAACTTGGTCACCAAGTTTGTAAATTAAAATAAAATATAAATTATTATTCTAATACCATCCCTTAATTTATATTTCCTCAAAACTAACAACTCCAATTCCATCCCTTAAGCGAAGGAATTGATCCGTCTTGATAGCCTTCGTCAGAACATCTGCCAACTGCTTCTGGGTGCTACAGTGCAGAACTTCTAACACTCCATTCTGAACTTGACTTCTCAGATAGTGATACTTTGTCTCAATATGCTTGCTTCTCCCATGCAACACTGGGTTTCTGGCAAGATTGATTACAGACTTGTTATCAATCATCAGCTTCAGAGGTTTGTCAACTTTGATCTTCAGATCCTCCAGCAAGTTCAGAATCCACACAGCTTGACATGCAGTAACAACACCTGCAATATATTCAGCTTCACAGGTTGATAGCGCAACAACAGGTTGCTTCTTAGAACTCCAAGAAATAGGACCTCCCAGAAACTTAAACAAGTATTCAGAAGTACTTCTTCTGTCAACTCTGTCTCCACACCAATCAGAATCTGAGTAACTCAGAAGTTCTGATTCAATCTTTCTTCCAAAAGGGAACAGCACTCCATACTTCAGAGTTCCCTTGATATACCTCATAATCCTGACAGCAGCTTGGTAATGGGACCACTTGGGTTTACTCATGAATCTGCTAACCATTCCAACTGCATAGCAAATATCAGGTCTGGTATTACACAAATACCTCAGAGAACCAACCAACTGTTTGAAGGTTGTAGCATCCACATCCTCACCATCAGAATCAGAATCTAGTTTCTGATTCGTATCTGCAGGTGTGATAGCAGCCTTACAATTCTGCAGCTTAAATCTCTTCAGAAGTTCTCGTTCATACTTCAGCTGATGCAAAATGATACCTTTCTCAGAATATCTGAACTCCATCCCTAGAAAGTATGTCATTTTCCCGAGATCAGTCATTTCAAACTCATTCATCAGCACCTTCTTGAACTTAGCTAATTCTTGTTCAGAACTTCCGGTCAGCAGTATGTCATCAACGTACAAACACACCAAAATCATATATCCTTCAGAAATATGCTGAACATAAACACCGTATTCCATCTCACATTTCTGAAAACCCTGCTTCTTGAAAAATGAATCAATCTTCTGATTCCAAGCTCTGGGCGCTTGCTTCAATCCATACAAAGCTTTATGTAATCTGTACACCATCCCTTCCTGATTCTTTTTCACAAATCCAGGAGGTTGTGACACATAAACTTCTTCTTCTAATGGACCGTTCAGAAATGCAGATTTCACATCTAAATGCATCAGAGGCCAATTCCTGTTAGCAGGTATTGCAATCACTAATCTGATTGTTTCATGTCTCGCTACAGGTGCAAACACTTCAGAATAATCCAGCCCAGGTTTCTGCAGAAATCCTCTTGCTACCAACCTCGCTTTGTGTTTGCCAATTGATCCATCTGGCTTTAGCTTCTGCTTGAAAACCCATCTGACACTGATGGCTTTCTTGTCCTTTGGAAGTTCTGTCAGCTTCCAAGTCTTGTTTCTCTCTATGGCCTCAAGTTCTTCTTTCATGGCCTTTAGCCAGAACTTCTGCTTGAGAGCCTCTTCTGTACTCACAGGTTCAGAGTCTACTAACATGGCACACTGAATAATTTCTCCTTCAGAATCTACTTCAGTGTCTTGTAACATGTCAAACTCTTCAAATCTTCTTGGAATGTTTCTGATTCTCTGTGGCCTCTGACCTCGTTCAGAACTTTCTCCGGATGCTTGAACCTCAGAAGTTCTGTCCTCAGAAGTTTCAACTTCAGAAGCTCTTGCTCCAGAAGGTTGACTTCCTCTAGAACCTTGACCACCTTCAGAATCTGGCATATTCCCAGAATCTGAATCACCACCAGAATCTGAATCATCATCAGAATCTGGATCATCAGAATCACCTTCATCTTCTGAGTTTCCTTCAATGTCAGAATCACCATCAGTTTCAGAAATTCTTATTTTTGACCTTTCTTCAGAAGTTCTCACATCAGAATCAGATTGAGACTTATCCCAATTTCAAACTTCTGATTCCTTCACAATAACGTCTCTGTTGAACTCAACTTTATTAGTTTCTGGACAATAAAGCTTGTACGCACCCGTACTGTGGTACCCCACCAGTAACATTACTTTGCTTCTATCATCCAACTTCTGTCTTCTAGCTTCTGGAACATGTTTGTAACACACAGAACCAAAAACCTTCAGATGACTAACACTTTGCTTTTCTCCCGTCCACTTCTGAATATGAACTATTTCCTTCAGCTTCTTCGTTGGACATCTGTTGAGCACATATGTTGCGGTGGCAACAGCTTCAACCCCAGAAGTTCTGAGGAAGCTTCTTCTCCTTCAGCATGCTTCTCACCATATCAAGCAAAGTACGATTTCTTCTTTCAGCAAGACCATTGTGTCGAGGGGTGTAAGGAGCAGTAACCTCATGCTCAATTCCATTCTCCTCACAAAACTTCTGAAACTCTTTGGAGTTATACTCACCCCCACCATCAGTTCTGAGAATCTTCAGATTCTGACCACTCTGATTCTGAACCTTCATTCGGAACTTCTTGAATTCAGCAAACACCTCGTGTTTGAACTTAATAAGGGATACCCATGTCATTCTCGTGAATTCATCAACAAATGACACGAAGTATTTATTCCCTCCGATCGATTCTACTGGAAATGGACCACACACATCAGAATGTACTACTCCCAAGGCATGTTTTTCTCTTGGAGCAACTTCTGACGCAAATGGCAATCTTGGTTGCTTTCTTTCCATCCACACTTTGCATGACTTCTCAGGCTTCTTAATTGTAGGAATTCCATGTACCAGCTTCTTCGAATTCAGATGTTCTAAGCTTCTGAAATTCAGATAACCAAATCTTCTGTGCCACAACTCACTTTCTTTCACAACACTTGTTGCACTAAGACATTCAGAGTCAGAAGTTCTGACATTCACCTTGAATGTTCTATTCCTTCCCTGTTCTGACTCCATAATCAACTTCTGATTACAGTCATACAGCTTCAGAAGATTGTCCTTCATGGTAACTGAAAAACCTTTCTCAATTAATTGTCCCACGCTCATCAGATTGCTTTTTATGCCAGGTACATACCACACTTTCTGAATCAATGCTGTTTTCCCATTATTCAGAACAACTCTGACATTTCCCATACCTTCAGCGTTAAGATATTAGTCATCAGCACATCTGATCTTTGTCCTCTTCTCAGAATCAAAATCAACCAGCCATTTCTTATTTCCAGTAAGATGATTTGAACAGCCAGTGTCCATATACCACCAGTCTGTCAAATTCGTATCATCAGATTCAGAAGCCATCAGTAGCACAGATTCATCATCAGAACTTCTGGCTATATTTGCTTCTTCTGACTTCCTTTCTTTGTTTGACCAACAATCTCTAGCAAAGTGACCAAACTTCTTGCAACAGTAACATTGAATCTTCTTCTTGTTATACTTCTCTTTTCCCTTCTGAGCATTCTTTTGCCTATCAGAAGTTGAGGTTTCTGACTTCTGACCACCATCAGATCTTCTCCTGGCTTCTGACCAAGACTGCTTCTGATGCTTCTTATCAGAAACTGCTTTCAGAGCCTACTGCTCTACTTCCCTTTCAGAAGTTCTCTCAGTCAGACGCAACTCTTGCGCTTCTAGACTGCTTTGCAGCTCTTCAATTCTCATGGTGCTCAGATCTTTAGAATGTTCTATTGCTACCACAATGTAATCAAACTGAGGAGTAAGGGATCTCAATATCTTCTCAATGATTACTTGTTCAGAAAGAGTTTCTCCACACGCCTTCATCTCATTAGTGATCAGAATCACTCTGGAGATGTACTCAGAAACTTTCTCATTGTTCTTCATGTTGAGATTCTCGTACTGCTTACGTAGAGACTGAAGCTTCACCTTCTTCACTGATGCGTCACCACCGTAACATCTGACCAGTGTGTCCCACGCCGCCTTTGCCGTTGTTGAATCTGCAATCTTCTCAAACACATTCGCATCCACACACTGATGGATGTAGAACAATGCTTTCTGATCTTTCTTCCTTGTATCCTTCTGCGCCTTCTTCTGTTCCTCCGTCGCATCTGCTGCTACCGGAACATAACCTTCGGTGACAAGATCTAGAACATCTTGAGCACCGAACAGTACACGCATTTGAATCATCCAACGATTCCAGTTTTTGCCATCAAATACTGGAAGCTTGGTATTCATGCCGCCGCCGTTCATCATCTTCAACCTTGTACAGTACACTCAGAACTTACCACACACAGTGTTTTCCAACCCACAAAATCACAAAAAAATTATGATTCTGATCAGAATTTCGTTCTAGATTCTACACAAATCAAGAACCAAAATTCAATCACACAAGAATCCTCACGTTTCACTCGTGTTTCCCGTGTTTTCCCGTTGATCCTAACTGGAGCTCTAGATACCAATTGTTGGTGTACAAGGTAAAAATAATGGATGAACAATAGAAGAATCTATTATAGAGAATGACGGCTACAAGGATTACAAAAGGATTACTAAAATACTCACTACCACTAGTCTATTTATAAGCTAAAACTAGAGCTACAAAAACAACAATAAAATACTAAAATACCCTCTAACAAACTTGATCACCAAGTTTGTAAATTAAAATAAAATATAAATTATTATTCTAATATTCGATACTCCAACTACTCTTTCTTTTCCACTATTGATACATTGCCTAGTGTTTACACGTTGACATTCGCCAATGTCTCAAACACGAAAAGCTTCATGCCTTTATTGTTTTCAACCATGAATCAAACTGCAGATAAAGCAAGTCTCCTTTCTAGTAATAGTAACAAGTTGTTTGCCACAAATGAAGGTAAAGTTTCGAAATTTCAGACCCTGTACTGTCTAGCTCAGTGCACACCGGACTTGTTGCCCAATGATTGCAGAACCTGTCTTAGTTATGCTATTCAACTTCTTCTAGAGTGTTGTGATGGAAAGCAGGGTGGGAGAGTTCTATATCCTAGCTTAACATTAGGTATGAAGTATATCCTTTTTATAGATCTATTAATCCTCCATCTCCAAATGAACTTGTTCCAGAAACAAATGATTCGGAACAAGATAGAGGTTTTTCACAGGATCCATTTTATCTTGATTATAACTGCTCAAGTAGCAAGAGTACAATCACTAAGAATAACATCAAATTACTTCTCACTTATATATCTTCCAACGCCACAAACGGCAAAACATTTGATACAGTTAAACTGAAAGACATTGTGTACGGCCTCTTCATGTGTCGAGGTGACCTTCCCTCTCGCCTTTGTGATCGATGCGTGAAAAATGCAACAGATCAAATATACTCAAAGTGTCACTCTTCCCCCGAGGGTATAATTTGGTAGTCACTGCTTGGTTCGCTATTCATATCGGAATTTTTTCTCTACAACGGACACGGGTCCTATGTATAGACATATCAATATCACAAATTCCATGTCGGACCAAAACTTGTTCACTAGTAAATTATCAAATCAGCTGTCTCAACAAGCGAATGATACAGGGGACAGTGTTGATAGATATACGACAAGATCATTACAATTGAATGATGTACAAACCTTGTATACACTTGAACAATGTACTCGAGATTTGTCTGGTACCCAATGCTCTTCATGTCTTTATGATGTGATCACTACATCAATTGCATGGTCATATTTGGGAAGTATTGGGGGAAGAATTCTATATCCCAGCTGCAATCTAAGGTTTGAATTGTTCCAATTTTACAACGATAGCGATGAAGATAAGCTGCTAGGGACTCCTCCAGTACCACGAACAAGAAACACAGGTGATCTCTTGGCTCAAGTAGGATTAGATTCTTCTAAAAATGACAAAATTAGAGATTAGCAACTGATTTTTTTTATCAATAGTTAATATTTCTTATTTAACAGTCTAGAATGAACTATCTAAAATAATAGTCTAAATAATAGTCTGTTTTCCATAAGTTTTCAGAGATAGATAACATAAAAACAAGAGAAAACTTATGTTCTTTTCAAAACAAAAAAAAAAGGAAAGCAAAAAAAAGTTTTTTATTTCTAAAAAATAAATACAGAAATTGAATAGTGTCATGAATTATTATTTACTACTACTACATTGTCTTCATTGTGGTCCTTATACTTAATTTATGCAGAGGAAAGGAGAATCATCTTCATAGTTGTCCCCACCATTATTTCTGTGATGTTCTTTTTTATTGGTTATTATTTTCTAAAGATAAGAAGAAGAAAGACTCGTAGGACTATTCTTCAAGAAAATTGTAAGTATTATTTTTAGAAGACATTTTTTGAAATTGTAATTTCTTATAAAATTATAGCATGATATGAACTGAGAATAATGCAAATAAATTTTATCTAGTTGGAGAAGAAAGTGCCACTTTAGAACCATTACAATTCGACTGGTTTGTAATTGAAGAAGCAAGTAACAACTTTTCTAAAGATAATTACATTGGCAAAGGTGGATTTGGAGAGGTTTACAAGGTGAGAAAGTAAAAGAAAATTTTGTGTCTATTTTACTTATATGATAATTCTTATGTTTTTTACCGGTAATAAAATAAGCATTAAAGAAGATATTATAGTAGTTTATGAAAAATAGGTTACTTACTTTTGGAAATGCAATTTCTCTTGTTAATAAACTATCAAATTTACTTTATTATAATTGATAAGAAAAATACATAACCCAATGTGACATACAAAGTCAATATTTAAAATATTATTTAGGCTAAAATACAGTTTTGGTCCTCCTGTTTTTCAAAATTCACAGTTTTGGTCCCCCTGTTTTTTTTTTAACAGTTTTGGTCCCACACCCCAATTTTGGCCTAAAAAAAGTGATGAACAGTAACTTGTCCGTACATGAACAGTACACGTCCGTACATGAACAGTGAGGGGTGGGGGACCAAAACTGTTAAAAAAAAAAACAGGGGGACCAAAACTGTGAATTTTACAAAACAGGGGGACTAAAACTGTATTTTAGCCTATTATTTAAAACTAAATAATTCTATGCAATTTTTGATATATATTAGGGTATCCTTTTTGATGGACGGGAAGTAGCTATAAAGAGACTTTCAAGATGTTCTAAGCAAGGTGTAGAAGAGTTTAAAAATGAAGTTTTATTGATAGCTAAACTTCAACATAGAAATCTAGTGACATTTATTGGATTTTGTCTTGAAGAAGATGAGAAAAAACTTATTTATGAATATGTGGCTAACAAGAGTCTTGCTTACTTTTTATTCGGTCAGACACTATTTACTCTTAGCCTTTTTTTTTTCTTTCAATTTTTAGATTGATACATTATATATATATATATATATAGGGCCGTCACAAAATTTTGGAGGTCCTGTATAGGTTTTTCATAGTTTGACTACGAAAAAATAAATATGGGCCCTATTTTATTATGTTTGAATCATAAGAAATATTTTATGAGGCCCTTTTTAGGCATGGTTTAGCCTTGAAAAATTTTGGGCCCTGTGCGGTAGCTCACCTTGCACGCCCTCAAAGACGGCCCTATATATATATATATATATATATATAAAAGTAGAGATCAACTTACTTCAAAAGTAAGTTTTTTTAACTTACTCCAAATTATATCTTTTGAATTGAATCTAATCTAATTGTAAATTAGAGTTTTTATTTAATTAACTATTAGATTAGATTCAATTCAAAAATTACGATTTGGAGTAAGTTAAAAAAACATACTCTTTGAGTAAGTTGATCCCCACCCTCTATATATATATATATATATATATATATATATATATATATATATATATATATATATATATATATATATATATATATATATATATATATATAATAATAATAATAATAATAATAATTTTGTAGATTCTCAAAGACAAAGGCTATTAACTTGGGTTGAACGATATAACATCATAGGAGGAATTGTTCGAGGAATTCTATATTTACATGAACATTCTCGACTTAAAGTTATACATCGTAATCTTAAGTCGAGTAATATTTTGTTAGATGAAAACATGATTCCTAAAATTTCAGATTTTGGCTTAGCTCGAATTGTTGAAATAACTCAAGATGAAGAGACTACAAATAAAATAGCTGGAACATAGTAAGTTTTGAATATTCACTCCTCTTTCAAATATTTTCAATTTTTTTTTTATATTTTAGATAAACTATTGTTGAAATTAATTTCTTTTATAATGGTTACATGTCTCCAGAATATGCAATGCATGGACAATTTTCAGAAAAATCAGATATTTATAGTTTTGGCGTCATGCTTTTAGAGATTGTTACCGGAAAGAAAAATAGAAATTCAAATACACTGCACCATTTTACTGATGGCTTCTTGAATTATGTGAGTATCGTGATCTATTGATCATATTGATCATTAATGCTTGTTTCTCCATGGTAATAAAAAGATAAGAACAAAAATATACATTCTCTTTCGACCAAAATAAGTTGATAAATTTAATTTTACATGTTGTTTTAGGTTTGGAGACATTGGAGCAATCAAACACCTTTAAATATATTGGACTTAAATATTAAAGATTATTCAAAATCTGAAGTTGTTAAGTGCATTCAAATTAGTTTATTATGTGTTCAACATGACCCGAATGCTCGACCATCAATTGGGACAATTGCTTCTTATCTAAGTAGTGATACAATTGAATTACCAATTCCACAAGAACCTGTGTTTTTCTTGCACGGTGTAGAGAGAGAAGTTCTCCCTTCTCTCTAAACTTAGGGTTTCCCTCTTTTGGTGGGTGCTGCCTCCCCTCTTGTAGGGGATCCTCCTCCCTCATCGGATCTATTCACCACTATTATGGTAGTCATCTCCTCTTCAATAGAGGTTCTTTCCCCACTGTAAGTTTCTCCTCCTCTCTTTTCATTCCTTTGAAACCCTCACCTATGTTAGATTTACACATCTTTCTTCCTCCAACCTCCATCAAGCTCCTCCTCCTCTCCGTCATCAACCATCAATCGCTTGTAATCCCAAAATCACCTCCACTAACCGATGATCCAGAGTGGTACGGATATGGAAATCGTCCCCCACCGGAGCCGCCACCACCGGAAGATAAGGAGGTCCTGAGTTTATGTGTGTGTTCATGTAATATTTTCTATTATTGTGCTTGTTTTGTTGTGGGTTATGTTTTTTCTCCCTTGGTTTGTTTTGTTGGGTGTGTTGGTATTAGGTTTAGGTTATTTTAAGTTTGTGCTCAAGGTATTTGATGAAATGCCTCAAAGAAGTTTGGTTGAAGGAGTTGTGTTTTTGAGTAAGAAACTAGCTAGGGATGTGGCAAATCAAACTCCTCATTCCAATCAACAATTGTTTCTTCCACAAGTTGTGAGTTTTTTCAATATTGTGAACCTAAATAATCGAATTGAGCGTGATAAAGCTAGCGATAAAGCTAAAGATATGATCCGTAACTGGATAGATTTAAAGATTGGGGTTCCAAATCTCATTTGTCTCTTGCGAAAGAACTTTGCTTGGTTGATTGGATTAAGGATTCTGATTGGTAACTTCCTGTTGGTTTCTAAATTCTCAAAGTTTTTTGATCTCCATAGCTTGTTTCACTTAATTATTAGTGTTGTTAATTTGTGGGAGGGAAATGCCCAAACACATTTTCTTTCTCTATATTTGTACTCGCTCCTTTTCATCTAATGAATGAGATTGTTTATCTAAAAAAAAAAATTCAAGAGGTCTTGCAGAAGAATCAAGTTCTACTCAATGTGCTAATAATTCAACAATATGCTCTATCAATCAAATGTCTGCAAGTACTTTTATTCCTCGATAGTTGATTAAATTTTATTTTAGTTGTATAATTAAACTTATTAGAATAGGGTTTTTTAAAAACACTGTTAATTTGTTATATTTTTTATTATGTTGTTAGTGTATTTGTTGTTGGTGTATTCATTTATCACTATGTAATGAATGGTTAAACTATATAATGCAACTCATCCTCTCCTTCGTCTTGGCATTAACAGGTTGAATAAAAAATATTAATCGCTTACTTTAAAATTTTCCTTTTCTATATCCTTGTTAGATTTTAGTTGCAATTTGATATTTTTCTCTTCTTTAAAAGTTGTCATGAGTTATATTTACGACTTTTACATTATTGTCCATTTTGTTGTCCTAATAATTGTGTTGTCGGGAAGTGGACAATCAAATTGTTGTCTGTGTCCCTATCTTTATTATGGTGATGCTTTTTTATTTATTGGATAATGAGTTATATTTACCACTTTACATTAGTGTCCATTTTGTTGTCCTAATAATTGTGTTGTAGAGAAGTGGACAATCAAATTGTTGTGTCCCTATCTTTATTATGGTGATGCGTTTTTTTATTTATTGGATACTACTTCTTAAAAGAGAAATGATATTTCACTCTATTTTTACACCTACACTGCTATTCACTAATATGATAAACAGTGAAATATTATAATAATATTTGTTTTTTAATTTTTTTATTAAAGAATACCGATATAAAATTGTGTGATTAACCAACTTTATAATTTCATTAACCAATTTTTACATTGTATTAACCAACTTTGATTACAGTTAAAAATTATTTTTAACATCTCAACGTTTATTAACCAACTTCATAACTTTATTAACCAATCTTTTACATTGTATTAACCAACTTTGATTACAGTTAAAAATCATTTTTAATATCTAAACGTTTATTAACCAACTTCATAACTTCATTAACCAATTTTTTACTTTTAATTAATCAACTTTGATTCACAACTAATTTTTTTTTTAATATCTGGATGTTTATTAACCAATTTCATCACTTCATTAACCAACTGTTTATATTTTATTAACCAACTTTGTTTCACTACTTTAAGTAACTATTCATGGGTACTGTTCACGAACATTATTCAAACACTGTTCCTGCAATGTTCATAAAAAATATGTTTGTTTTTATTTTAAAAAACACTGTTCACCGTTTAAATACGGTGAACAGTGTATACGGTGTAGGTATTGGTGTAAGAAAAGAGTGTAGGAATAACAATGTTGTTTTTAAAAAGTTGTAGATGTGTTCATCAATAAAATTACAAATATTGGTTATGTAGTAAAACTTTGAACTTGTACTTTCTTATGTCTTATATAAGTTTAATAACAATGTGTAGCAATTAAACCAAATAAATTTAATAACAATGTATAGCGATTAAACCAAATAAATTTAATTTAGTTGGTGAAAAATGTGTGACGTTGGTACCACTACACATACCGCAGATTATAGGTTATAAGCTATTGTTGCAGCAAACTCTGTCGAAGTCGAAGAGCTAATGTAGTTGTCGAAATATGTTAACTTGTTGAAGTTAGCATGTTGAATTGGGTCAGTCTGTTGGATCAGTTGTTTAGTATGTTAGTTGAAAGTTAGGGTTTAGTTTTCTTATAAATAGCATGGTAGTCATCATTTCTTCATCAATCCTTGATAATCATAATCAGAGGAAAAAAGTGATGTGTTTGAGATTCAATTATAAACATTGTTTGTTAATGTGTAATTGAATCAAGAGTCCATAATTTTAAACCACTTTGCATTGTCTTTCTCTTCTCTTCTCTCTTTTCTTTTTCTTTTTGGTTTTCTTGTTAATTATTTTTTGTAGAGGAAAGGAGAATCATCTTCATAGTTGTCCACACCATTATTTTTTATATGCTCTTTTTATTGGCTATTATTTTCTAAAGAGAAGAAGAAGAAAGAGTTGTAGGAGTTTTCTTCAAGAAAATTGTAAGTATAATTTTTATAAGATTTGTTTTTTGAATTGTAATTTCTTATAAAATTTATACTAGTTTAATAACACGGTATGAACCGAATAAACCAAATAAATGTTATTTAGTTGGGGAAGAAAGTGCCAATTTAGAACCACTATAATTCGATTGGTTTGTAATTGAAGTAGCAAGTAACAACTTCACTATAACACCCTAACAACCCCAACGCGAAAAAAATACGAAATTAAAAAAACTATACACATAAGATGTCACACAAACACAACATACACATGCTTCATAACACGGTTTAGATAGAACAAGTAATAACTTAGCATCTGTCGTCACATGCTCTCCTTTACACAGACTCATCACAGTGGAAAATAAATCAAATAAGGCAACTCAGCAAACGATTAAGTCTCATAACACTTTCAGTTAGACATAAAACTTGGTTATGGAAGAATGCCTTCAAATCAACGACCTCATAATAATAACAAATAATAAAACATAATGTTCGTCCGCCTAATGTTACAGATTATAGCAACAAAATCTAAATATCACATCAAACGGGAAAATAAGAATATCCTCAACGTCATCCTTCAGTTTCTAAACACCTACTCATTTACCTGCTCTTCTGTACCCCGAGAAGGAGCACATAACCACACAAATAACAAAGAGGTGAGAATACGCTCGAAATGTATAATGGTGCAAAATATGCAAGAGTTTCCTAAGAAAACATCAACAGTCACATACTTCATTCACATCATTTCAACACAATTTAATCACATGACCAACATAGTGTTCGCCCGCGCGAACAACCGATGGCCTTCCGTCGTAGGCTCGCTTGCAGGATCGGCCAGACGAATCCCAGGACTTGGAATTGGAAGCGTATGTTTATACCGCATTTCAGTTTATGTTTGTTTAAGTGTCACACTCAAGTGACTTGGGTGACGCAAAAAGTGTCTTAACGGTTGCGAGTTGGATGCAAGAAAACAAAGAAATGCAAGGACAAGCTGAGCGGGAAAAAACAAGAGAAGTAAAGATTTTAAATTATATGCGGAAAATAAATTGCACTAAATAAGATTTGGACGCAAATGTACATTTGTTTGCGGGAGTGAACTCGTTTCTCTCTAAGCTTGGTACTTTGAGTATTTTTCCCTTACAATCTGAAAAAATGCGACCCTTAAAATAAAAAAACAATGCCTTATATAGCCCTAAGAAATAACTGTTTGTCTGCCAAAACGTTTTCTGAAGCTGACACGTGGCACCCCACTCTCTTTTCAACTTCCCATAGTCTTGGACATTTCAAACTTTTCCCGCCTAAACATTTGTTTCTTGAAGTCGACATCAATTCGTCTCCTCATTCTCCCCCGACGTCAAAACTCGTCGCTGGCTCTCCGACACGCCTTTCTGCTGGTGTATACTTGACACCTCATTGTATCTCTTTCTTGCGTTGATTCGCTTTGGAAGTTTCCCGACACCACTGCTAGTCGAAATCTAGTGCCAACAAATTGCCCCCTCAAAAGGCCAGTTTCGACTGAGTATTGCGTCGATGGAGAAATCTGGCTTTTTGGTTTCTCGCAAGATTTCGACGGCTTTTCTTTTTTGCCAATCGTTTTGTCTTCTTTCTCAATACGTGGCAAGCGCCGCCTGATATGATGATGGCGATCTCCTCCCACGATTTCCAAGAAAAACGCAATGATGGCTAGTCTCATCCAAGTTATGGGCTTTGACACCAAATCCCACTTACTTTCAGAAGTTGAAAAGTCTTGATTTTCATTTTCTGCATGTGCCCTATAAATAGTCTTGTCTAGAAACCCTTTCCACTTTTCGCAACCCCTCTTTCGCGAAAACCCTCATCAGCTTTGTGATATTTTCCTTTCCTGACGCTTTGCACCTTTTTGCGTTTCTTTCTTCCAATGGCTTCATCAAGAACAACTACCACTCGCTTTCCTCAAACCACTGGCAATAATCCGGTTGCGTACGTACTTTCAGAAGCAGAAACACATCACTCTCTTCCTCAACCATTTTCAACTGACGAGACGGTGGTATCCAACTGGTGCCGTCAAATGGTCACTCCATTCGCAGTGGAAAACACGCTGTGTGGTTTCCATGGTCCTTTCCCGGACAACAAACCTAGTCCTCAAGAACTCCAAAAAATTTTCCCTTGTTTTGACCAAACGATCCCACCCGCCTTCGAAAAAGGGGGTACCTTGGATCTCAAATACATGGCACCAAAGTCTAGAGTTTTCAGGTCTATGCCAACTCCAGGCAACAAGGATTACCTCGCCTGGCTCGACAAGGTTAAAGGGAAACGTCAACAACAATGGAAGGATTATAGTATCTTCGACGTCATCCAACTCTCCAGAACCGCCCACAGGGTTAACCCTTGTTTGCTGTTGGCGTCGATGTACTTTTGGGAAGGGTCGACAAACACATTCCACCTTCCTTGCGGCATGTTCACGCCGATACTTTTTGATGTGGCGGCCATTACTGGCCTTTCGCCACTGGGTGAAACTTTCGACCCGACTTGGGAGACAGAGAACGCCTTCGACTTCGAGCGTGCTAGTTTCCAAAACTACGTCGAGGATCACCACGACAAAGACTCCCAAGAAGTCTCCGACGAAGAACATATTGCCTTCTTAACCCTCTGGTTATCGTACTACATGTTTTGCCCTGGCTCTCTGCAAATAGCCAAAAGCTTCATCAATTTGGCCATTCAAATTCATGAAGGCCGACAAATATCTCTGGCCAAACTCCTGTTGGCCTCCCTTTATCATTCTCTTGGCCAGTCGGCCATGAGACTAAAACTCCTTCATCAAACCACTAAAGCCCTAAACATCTCAGGGCCTATGTGGTTGTTGCAGCATTGGCTCAACGCCGCTTTCGAGCACAAACTAGGATATCCAGCCTCTGCAAAGATGGAGATTCTCAACAAAACGCGTTCTGTCGAAGGGTTACGACTAGCTTTGATGACCACTCAAGAAGCTCTAAGACAAGCCCTCTTTATGAGGTATCTAAGTATGTTTGTGGAAACTTCCTCTTTCGTTCCTGACATGGCGCTATTTGTGGAGCGTAAGTTTGGGCCTGACTGGTTCAGAATCCCGTTCCCTGGAGTCTCACCCCAAGCTGCTGCGCTGTCGAGTGCTGTATGGCGGGCGTTTCTTACTCCTACCATGATTTTTTCCGTATCGAAACAGGGAACAATGGGTATGGTTTTATGAACTATTGTCCAAATTTGGTGGCCCGAAAATTTGGCTTGAGCCAAATGTTGCCAAAACCCTTAGTGAGGCATCCTGATGACATAGTCCGGTCTGGTCGACGCCTAACTCAAGTTGGCCACAAAGCTTGCTTGAGGTTTGTCAGAGCCTCTCAACACTTGGAACTACCGGTCTTCTCTTTCCGGCCTTCCTTTTTCACCACTCAGGAATTTGAGGCTTGGTGGTTGGAGTACCAAACTCAAGCTTTCACTCCCAACCTCTTTCTGGAAAACGTGGTCGACGCCTTTGCTTCTACAGCTGGTATCCCTAAACCGTTGACCACCGTGGATGCCGATCCTGCAGATGAAATTTTGACAATGGTAGATCCTAGACTCTTGATTTTATTTTTCCGCAAGCCTGGACTAAATAGTTGCAGTGTTGCTTTCAGGAACGCAAACGGGAAACAACTACTGGGTCAACTTCCACCAGACCTGCCAAAAAACCTAGGGCCAACCTTGTACAGGTATGTTTATTTTCTTGTTCTGTGGATTTGTCATCCCCTTGTTCTCATGTTATTTCTGCGCAGGTTTCTGAGAAAGCAACGTCCCCCGAAAGGACTGAATCGAATGAGAGTGATACCGGATCGGCCGCAGACGCTCCCAATGCTAGTGTAACCATTACACCAAGTCCCCAAAAGATTGACGAATTTCATTCCCTCATGCACGAGGAAAACTTGGCGACGACACCTCCTGCGTCAACTGAAAACGTCGAGCCCGATGATACACTCCCTGGGGTCACTATCATTCCTTCGCCTACGGTGGGTACTGTCGCCGGAGAGAAACTCCAGATTCTTGAACACCAACCAGAGAAGGCCTCACTTGCTGCTGAGGAATCTCCTACTCTAGAGGCACTCTTAGCAGACAAGGCCACAAATCCAGCAGCGACTCTAAGAGCGCTACACAAACTTCGACAGACAGCCGAAGAGATTCGACCCACCATTTCGACCTCGATCCCTACTCCAGAAGTGGATGCTTCTTTCAATCTCAAGCTTCAGCAGCTGCGGTCTTACCTTTTTGAGGAACAGTTTCTGGCGGCCGTTGCTGAGGAATCCGACATAGCTAATGACGTCTTCAACCTCCTGAGTGAACTCTCTGAGTTCCAGCTTCCTGCCCCCATGGCCACCTATCTAATTGAGTTCGAAGCTTTCTTTACTCAAATGGCCAAGGATCTCTCGACGCATCATCAGGCCGACGCCCAAATTCGGTTTCGACATGAAGACATGAAGCGCTAGTGGCATCTTAGCTCTGTCTGTGAACAGAAGCTTGGAGACTACGAAGCCAAGAAACAAGAGCATTCCAACAAACTCCAAGCCTTCGATCAGCAGATATCTTAGTATCAAGCCCAGATCACGGAGCTGACGAAAAGAATAGCTGAGGTCGAACATAAAAAAGCCTCTTTGGACTCAGCTGAGCCCTTGCCCTCTCAAGAAACCATCGACCACGAAGTCGCTCAAGGCCTTGTACATGTCGAAGCGGCTATGAAGATTAAGGACGCTATCAGCCGTATGCAACGACGAAAGATTATTCTGGAGAGCAAAATAACTCATGAAAGGGTCCTCTTCGATGATTTTAAAGTTAGATTCCCTGAATTCCCTTAGGTTCTATTTTGATACAATGTAATGCACCATCTTGTAAGTCATTCTTGGCCTTAATTTTAATGAAAATTATGTTTTGATGTGAACCTCTTGCAGCATGGGTCTGTATTTTTTCAAATATTTCCCATTTACTCTTAATACTCGTTGGTCTGCCCCCAACTCCTGTACTTCGTATGCGTTGTTACTGAACACTCGCGTCACCTGAAATGGTCCCTCCCAGTTAGGTGACCATTTTCCCATCGTTTGATCTCGTCGATCTATGGGCAACACCACTTTCCAAACATAGTCATTTGTGGCAAAGCTTTTCTCCTGGACTTTCTTATTGTATGCTCTGGCGACTCGAGACTTCTGGCGTAGCAACACGTTTAAAGCTACCATTCTTTCCTTGTCTAAGTCTACAAGTTCGTCTAACATCATCTCCCAGTATTGCTCCGACGGAATCTCATATTGTCGCTGAAATTCTGGTACATGTGCAGAATCCAGATGTCCTATAACATGTCGTTTAACATCTGGTCTGACATGAATACAAATGGCAAGGTATATAACAATAATAACGGTACTGAAAAGATAAAAGCAAGACACACAGAATTGTTTACCCAGTTCGGTTGAACACACCTACTCTGGGGGCTACCAAGCCAGGGATGAAGTCCACTATCAGTAGTATGAATTCAAAGCTAAACTCTCCGTTTACAGCTCATCACTTAATCACTACCCAATGACCCTTCTACCTAGATCCTCTCTAGCTATGAGAAACTCTTCTCACTCCCAATCATCGCAATGATGTCTAGCAGTCAACAATCCGCCACTGCATCAACGACTCTTTACCTACACAACAATTCAACAAGGAAGACACCCTTCCAAGACACAACTTAGAGTTACTTAAAAGCTTCCTCCAAGAACAATACTCCTCTTACTTAGCAGCTTCGAGGATCACACTAACAAGCTATCCAACTCACATGTCGAGTGGTACAGGAACCAACCCTAATACTAGAACTTTTACATCTTTGGTTCAGTTGCAAAACTAGGTTACAAAGCATCTATATATAACCTATTCCCAACTGGATTTGGGCCTACAAAAACACATCAAAAGAGCTGCTACAAGTCAGCAGAAACTTCTGCTACAAAATAGGACTTCAATCTATAACTTCCTATAATATCTTCGTATTTAGAAAGTGTATATTTTCCAATTATCTTCTTGATTGCAGATTTGAATCTTCAGACCTTTTAATTCAGCGCCACATAGAATTTGCATATTACTCCCTGAATCTTCTGCATCTGTTAAGACATAACAGAAACTTTGATTCACTTCAGTTCTGGCGTGATGTCGAATGGTCCTGCATGGGACATCTTGATACGACATGTTGTTCCAGATGTTGAAACTACTTCAGCTCAACATGTTCCATTGCACACTAGGACTTCTTGCTCAACCTGTTCTTCTCTAGCAAGATAAAACATCCTATCTAACATATTGCTGTTATTATTTGTTTTACAAAATTAATGCCAACCCTTAAAAATAAAGAACTAACACTCTCCCCCTTTGGCAAATTTTGGCTAAAACAAATACATAAACATTACAACTCAGATTACAGTAGCAATCACAACCCTACACTACTGTCAGTAGTCATCAGTAACTACTGAACCTAACAGTAGCCATCAGTAGCTACTGAGAACAGCAATCATGGAGAATCATCTTCTTGGGAATACTTGAATGATGTTAGGACATCATGTTTGACATCTCTTTTCAGCATATTCTATGAGCTCTATAACATCACCTGCGAGCACCACAACACAATAACTTCAGGCAGCACATTAGGACCTAAGAAGTAGAAGGTCCTGAAGTTATTTGGTGCACATGAGGAAGAAGATATCTGGTGTACATGAGGAAGAAGATATCTGACCCTCCCCCTTAATACAACACATTTCTTTTTCCTTCCAGGACAGACCCAGAATAATTGTAGAAGACTCCTCCAGAAAAGAAACGTCTGTCTTGACACAAAGGACCAATGGTGGCATACGAGATTTCTGCACACCTTAATTGATCATACGCCCCTAGTCGACCTGTGGCATAAGATGAAACTTAAGAAGTATCAATCTATCAACCCAGGTAACTCAGAACACAAGTCACAACTGTGTTCATAACTCAGGACACAAGTCACAAAGACTCAACACCAACTCAAGGAAGGAGCACCCTCTTCGACCTCTCTGTACACAATTAGAACTGCAGATTCCAGACATGGCATCAGCACAAACCATTTCGCACACCCTTTCTCCCCCTTTTTAGCCAAAAATTGGCAAAGAAGGCCCTCACAGAACCAGACCCAAGTGATGCTTACCCAAATTCGAACAAACGCCATAAGACTTGTGAAACAAGAACACTTACTTGGCTGAAGGAGAAGATAACAACCCCTATAAATAGCTGGCCAGTTACATTGGAATTAACGAGCTTTGAATATGTCAAGGTTCTTGGTCAAAGAAACACTATTTTAGGGACCAAAAACTCCATTCAAATTCAATGTCTACCTTCCAAAACAGTCTTGACTGCCTTTATTGTTTCTCAACTGAATCTTACCATAAATTAAGCCAATAATGTTCCATGCATAGGCAGAGACACGTGTTTCACCTTATCCTTGCACTACCGACCAGAATAATTCCTTGTTTGGCTTAAAAGAAACATGTCCTATACCATGTTCTGACATCTTACCAAACAATTATCTGCTTGCTCATAAAATTATCAACCCAAGACTCCACAGAAACTTATGCATTCCAAGACATAAGCACATCTTCTTTTCTGTTGGATTCTGAGCCAACTTCTACCGATCAGTACAACTCACAATCCCTTCTAGATTCCTTCAAAACAACAGAGAAAAATAAATTCTCCCAGATACAACAATTCTGCTTTTCAGACTTCTTCTGCATAAGCACTAGCTTCGCGCATCTAGGGTTTGTCCCATCATGATGTTTGACATCACACTGCACAAACTTGAACAGCACACAAGCTACATAAAAATCTGCACACTTGCAGTAGTAGACCATAGACATCAGCCTTAACTTCCCCTGACATGAGCACCCAAAGATAACACAACGGTATATCCACATTCTCAACACTCAAGTACTGCCGCTACTTGTAATTGTTGAGTAAGATCTTACCATGTTAATTTCAGATACATGGTCTGCCAAGTCCAATAGAAGAGCCCACTTGATTTTGAATTTCTCACAAATTCCATAACAGATGTCTTTAGGTTACTCGCAACACAAGATAAGGACTGCCACCACCTTTTACTTGTATTAGAAGAAACCTCCTTATCTTCAATCATTCTGAGCAGCCTCCAGTCCTTACATTCATAAGCACTTAATAAAGTCTTCATCATGAAAGTAGTCCTGTATTGCCAGACTAAACTACTTAACATCAGGATCAGAATCTGCCCATTCTAATCCACATTATGTCAGAACTGCCACTTCAGACGATAATGCGGCTTCTTCCAACTCCACAAGCATGGTTCCTAGACCTCCATCCAGGATACACAACAAATAATGATGTTGTAACAATATGTAGGATATCAGCATAAGATAAGAGAACACACCTTCTGTACTTTAATCAGGTAGTCACATCCACCTGATCACTACTAGCACCAGCAACAGCTTTACCGAAAGCAAACTCAAAAGAATCACATCAGACAACTAGACAAAGCCTAGGCTCACTCTCCATCCTTTTAGTCATAATTGAACAACCTCTTAACCTACCAAGGCACCAAACACGAAGTTCTGACATCCAATGTGACATGGTAAAAAAAACATGTTCCCAAGAAAACAAGTTTCCAACCCAAAGACCACTTTGACTGGTCGGGCGATACAAACAAGGACTCATTATGCAGTATAAATAACCAAGCCTCCTTGCTCCTAACAGCACATCACAGATAGAACCATGAGTCAATCTAACAAGGATGCAGAAAAGAGACACATGCAGGAAGTCAAGAAACCAGATCCACAGAAGTTGAAGGACCAAACACTGTCCCCAGCTGGGGCAACTTCAGGAGCAACAAGAACAAGAAGGGAATCAGAGACAAGAATGAAAGCCACCAAGAAAAGCCAAGTGCAACTTCAAGCTTCTGATGATGAATGGGATGAAGATTGGAAGACTTTTCTTGATTCGGGGGGTTGGGATAACCTTTAGACCCTTTGTTTGTTGCTTTTACTAATCTCGTATGCTTTCAATAGTGCAATAAAGTTTGGTTTTAATTTTGTTCCATTTACCATAAACAACTGCAATAAGGATCACAACTGCACACACCACATCCCAGCACACTTAATGCAACTACCTAAATTGCTTTCGGATAAAACACATAAAAAATGCAGCAGCAGAAGACAGAAGCCAGACCATCCCTTTAGACATGTAGTTACCACAATACATACTCCCCCTATCAAGAATAACATGTGCTTCTTCGTACCTTGAAGAAAGGAAAACATAAGACGCATCTTTATGTCTTCAAGATCTCACTCTTTGTTCAACTCACAAGTTGAGCACAATCATCCCTTGTACCAATACTCACATGATTCCAATCTGATCAATTTTACTCTATCCAAGACCACCAGTACTCCTTTGCACAAAGAATACCATGTCTTCAAGAGTGCACACTCAGATCAACACACATTCACCTACAGCTTGGCCTTCACAACCGGTAGAGGCTTGTGATCTCAACAAAAAAAACCCAAAACATTCTGAACAGAACGTTCTGTCAATAGGTGTTTAAGACATCAGTCTTGACATCATGAACAGAGTCCAGCTGCACTATACAAAACACCATATTCCCATCACATCCTTACCTATAACAACAGCACAGACTTTTTGATCTTTGATCTTTATGTCCACGAAGTCTGCTAGCGATAATTCTTCTTGAATCTCAGGATCTCCACTCCTGCAGCAAGGGCCAGAAATAAACTGACCTTAGGAGTAAATAACATGTTGATCACACCTTGACCAACTCACACATCTAAGATAAGTTCTAAGGCCAGAAACTTCTTAGACAAGCCACCCAGATGCCTCCTCTTCCAGATCAGGAGTAGGTTCTAAACTCATGTGATCAAACCACACTAGTTCAGAACCCAGAGCATCTGCTATGCGATTCCTTTAGACCACAGAATTCTTCACAACGCAAGATAGGACATCATTCCAAGGAACTCACCAAGAGATTAAATATTGGAGATTAATCCTTTTAGGAATAGCCGTAAATTACTTCTCTTTTACCTCAGATCTCTTCCTTACACCTTCACTTATTAATACCTTTATGAGTGGACTTGAACAATAGTCCTCAAGTATCATTGACATAATAAGTTGAAGCAGTCTTGCACACCTCCCTTCACCATAGGATATACATTCAGACAAGAATAATCTTCTTAGTTACACCCTCAGGAGTTTTCAGATAGATTCGCAGCGGATCAAAATACAAATTCCTCAAAACCTTCAGGTGTCACATATCAGCCCTAGCATCATAATCCAGGTGACACCACAATACCACAGGTTTGAAAATAAATCAAACCTAACATAACCACCACACAGCAGCTTTACAACCAAGACTCCAAGCCTTCAGCACATGTCACTGCCTGTCACGAACAGTCCATCCTCCACTTCTAGGGACCATTCTCACAACTATATGAACTTCTCCGAGACCAAACAACTTTTCAGTAGAAAGCTTCTACCTTGACCATGAACCAGAAAGTATCTTCCCTCGGATCTCATCCAGATACAGAACAAAATGACCTGCTCTGATACCAATTGAAATTCTGGTACATGTGCAGAATCCAGATGTCCTATAACACGCCGTTCAACATCTGGTCTGACATGAATACAAATGGCAAGGTATATAACAATAATAACGGTACTGAAAAGATAAAAGCAAGACACACAGAATTGTTTACCCAGTTCGGTTTAACACACCTACTCTGGGGGCTACCAAGCCAGGGATGAAGTCCACTATCAGTAGTATCAATTCAAAGCTAAACTCTCCATTTACAGCTCATCACTTAATCACTACCCAATGACCCTTCTACCTAGATCCTCTCTAGCTATGAGAAACTCTTCTCACTCCCAATCATCGCAATGATGTCTAGCAGTCAACAATCCGCCACTGCATCAACGACTCTTTACCTACACAACAATTCAACAAGGAAGACACCCTTCCAAGACACAACTTAGAGTTACTTAAAAGCTTCCTCCAAGAACAATACTCCTCTTACTTAGCAGCTTCGAGGATCACACTAACAAGCTGTCCAACTCACATGTCGAGTGGTACAGGAACCAACCCTAATACTAGAACTTTTACATCTTTGGTTTAGTTGCAAAACTAGGTTACAAAGCATCTATATATAACCTATTCCCAACTGGATTTGGGCCTACAAAAACACAGCAAAAGAGCTGCTACAAGTCAGCAGAAACTTCTGCTACAAAATAGGACTTCAATCTATAACTTCCTAAAATATCTCCTAATTTAGAAAGTGTATATTTTCCAATAATATTCTTGATTGCAGATTTGAATCTTCAGACCTTTTAATTCAGTGCCACATAGAATTTGCATATTACTCCCTGAATCTTCTGCATCTGTTAAGACATAATAGAAACTTTGATTCACTTCAGTTCTGGCGCGATGTCGATTGGTCCTGCATGGGACATCTTGATACGACATGTTGTTCCAGATGTTGAAACTACTTCAACTCAACATGTTCCATTGCACACTAGGACTTCTTGCTCAACCTGTTCTTCTTTAGCAAGATAAAACATCCTATCTAACATATTGCTGTTATTATTTGTTTTACAAAATTAATGCCAACCCTTAAAAATAAAGAACTAACAGTCGCTGCACTCTGATGGATTGCAAGTGTACTTCTGCGGGTAACACATCATCGTGTCTGTAGGTTAGACGGAATAGAGTCGAATTCGTCGATGCTTTGGGTGATGTCCGACAAGCCCACAACACTTGACTCAGCGTCTTGTGCCAGTTCTTTGGCTTATTTACAACGTGTTTTTTGATTAAGCCAATTATTATCTTGTTGGCTGCTTCAACCTGACCATTCGCCTGGGCATAGTATGGCGTTGAAGTAACCAACTTGAAACCCGTTTCTGCCGCAAACTCTTGCATCTTCTGTCCCACAAACACGGAACCCTGATCTGTTGTGACTATCTCGGGTATCCCAAATCTATACAAGATATGATTTTGGATGAAGTTTATCACAGTCTCTTGATCCACTTTCACCAAAGGCACAACCTCTATCCATTTCGTGAAATAGCCTATTCCCACGAGGATGAATTTTTGCTGCTTTGACGAAGCTGGCCGAATCTCTCTTATTACGTCCAAAGCCCATCCTCGAAAAAGCCATGGTTTGACAATCACATGTAATTCGCTGGCTGGGACATGTTGGATGTTGGCATGCTTTTGGCAATCCTGACACCCTTTCGCGAAATCTATACAATCCTTAAGCATGTTGGGCCAGTAGAAACCTTGTCGACACAAAAGCCATTTCATTTTTTGGCCAACCTGGTGAGCCCCACAAGCCCCACTGTGAACCCCCGAGATTGCCAGATATGCATCAGTGTCCCCCAGACACTTTAGCAACACCCGTTCTGGAGTTTTCTTCAGTAACTCGTTTCCCATTAGGACATAGCCCATGGCTCTATACTTGGTCCTTCGATCGGTGCTGCCCAGTGGGTTCTCCAGATACTCTATAATTGTTCTTCGCCAGTCTGTTGGTGGCATATCGTTAACGAAAACCTCACCCCTTTCTAAACCTTCGACCAAACTCGTTGAGTCTTTGGGTATCGACCAGCTTGGTGGTGTGCGTACATTTGACACCATCTTTTTTCTAGTTTCGACGAAGCCTTTCAACTTACCTTCTGACACTTTATACCCAGGCGCAATTTGTGCCAGTTCGTTAGCTTTCTGGTTTTCCATTATTGGCACATGCGAGATGCTGACAACTTTGAAATGTTCCAACCAACGCTTCGCCAGCGAAAAGTAACTTAAAAGATGTTCGCTTACGCATTTATACTCTCTTGTAATTTGTTTAATCACCAATTCTGAATCTCCTTTTATCTCCAACTCTTTGGCTCCCAAGTACTTGAGTATCTTGAGACCAGTAGCTAAAGCTTCGTATTCTGCCTCGCTATTTGAACATTCGCCATCGACTTTGCATTTAAAGGTAGTTGGAATTCCCTGCGGGGAGATTATTAGGACTCCGACACCTGCCCCATTTTTATGGCTCGACCCATCAAAGTACAATTTCCATGGGGCGACATCGATGCTATGTATTGACGTTTCGATCACAGCGTGGTTGACAATGAAGTCCGCCACTATTTGATCCTTCATCGCCCTTAAAGGGACGTATGTCAGGGAGAATTCAGTAAACACTAGTGTCCATTTCCCAATTCGACTATGAAAAATAGGTTTGGACAGCAGATGCTTAATAACATCAAAATGCGACTAAACATAAACATTAACTGGTTTGATATATTGCTTAAATTTCATACATGAGAAGTACAAACATAGGCATAACTTTTCAATCACAGTGTATTTAGTCTCAGCGTCTATTAATATCCTACTAAGGTAATAGATGGGTCTTTCGATGCCACCATCATCCTCTTGTGCTAACATACTGCCTATAGTCGTGTTCGACGCCGCAATGTACAACTTCATGCTTTTATTTATACTAGGTGGTAATAGGATTGGAGGCTTTGTCAGGTACTCTTTGATCGTGTCGAAAGCCTCTTGTTGTTCTTGCCCCCAGCGAAATTCACTTTCTTTCTTGGTCTTGAGCAGTGGTGAAAACACTTTAGTCTTGCCACTTAGGTTTGAGATGAACCTTCTCAAGAAATTTATCTTCCCCAACAAAGACTGGAGCTGTTTCTTTGTCTTCGGAGGCTTGAGATCTAAGATTGCCTTTGTTTTGTTCTGGTTGATCTCGATGCCTCGCTTGTGGACTACGAAACCCAGGAAATCCCCTACACAAACACCAAAGGCACATTTTAGTGGATTCATTTTTAATCCATATTTTCTCATTCGCTCAAATGAGCGTCGGAGGTGGTCGAGGTGACCATCCTCTGACGATGATTTTATGACTATGTCATCGATATATACCTGCATGAAATTCTCAATAAAATCATGGAATATAGCATTCATAGCCCTTTGGTAGGTTGCCCCAGCGTTTTTCAACCCAAAAGGCATCACCACCCATTCATATGTCCCCAAAGCTCCAGGGCATCGAAATGCAGTTTTGGGGACATCCTCTTCGGCTATAAGAATTTGATTGTAACCGGAATAACCGTCGAGCATGCTCAAATACTCAAATCCAGCAGCTGAGTCAACTAGCATCTCCGCCACGGGCATTGAATATTCGTCTTTAGGAGTAGCGTTTTTCAAATCCCTAAAGTCAATACATACTCGAAGGGTCCCATTTTCTTAATAACAGGAACTATGTTTGCTATCCATTCTACATACCTCGCAGTTCTGATGAGCCAACTTTTGAGCAACCTTTCAATTTCTTGCTTGATCTTCGACGTCACTTCTGGGGCGAAACGTCTAGGGGGTTGCTTTACTGGCCTCTTGCCTGGCTGGATTGGGAGGCGATGCTCAACTACGCTCCGACTCAATCCAGGAATTTCACCATAATCCCAAGCAAAACAGTCCTTGTACTCCTTCAGTACTTTAAATAGTTTACCTTTCATTGTCGGTCCTACCTTGGTACTCACGTAGGTGGGCCTTTTTGTCATTCCATCCCCTAAGTCGACTTCCTCGAGCAGGTCTTGGGCTTGCATTCTCTGTAGTTCATGATCTGACCCCTTTTCAAACCCTAGAGGCTCATCATCGTAAATACCATTAAGCCTCTGATTTTCTTTGTCATGGTCGGCTCCCTTAGTTGCTTGGAGTGTCTCGTCTTTTTCGAGTGCCGACATTTTTCTGTTTTCAGCCAGATAGGCCGAAATCTGAGTCGTACTTTCTGACTCAGCAGTCATCTTCACCAATAGTAGACCACCCTGTTGGTGGCATTTCCATTGGCTCCATACCTTCGTCGGCAGCATCCCAGATGAACCCATAGTCGGGGTCTAGGTTCAAGACATGACCCGTGTCGACAGAGGTGTAAGATCCTGATCTGTCATCACAAGGAGCCACATTGGCTAATTGCTGGTCAAAAAATTTCTTAGTACCTTTGGTTTCGTCGACTTTGTAATAGCGTTGGTCTGCTTCAATATTTTCGACGATGCCATCCTTCCTCCAAATGATCAACCTCTGGTGCATAGTTGATGGTACTGCCCCAATTCCATGGATCCACTCACGTCCCACCAACAGATTGAAGTTTGCCTTCAACTTAATGACCATGAAGAGTGTCAGCCTGTTGGTTGTACCTACTGCCAGATCTACTTGGACAACCCCCAGGATGTTACTGGTCTTGCCTTCGTAGTTGGACAAAACCATGCTGTGCTGTCGGAGGTCAGCCTCCGTCTTTCCAATTCTCTTAAACAAACTGTGAGGCATTGTCATACCCCAAATTTTGACCACTTAGATTTCCCATCATTGTGCAAATCATCATCACAATATGGAGGAACCATCATGCTTCATTAGTCTCCCCAAAGATGGGTGAGCATCCACTACTATCAAAATTAGGGTTTCAAGCCCTCTCAGAGCCTTAGACAAAGGATCAATCAAGAAATGACATGATCTTCAACTTGTCTAACCTCTCAAATATTCACAAGGGATCAAGAGGGCTCCCACTACAAGGATTAAGCCCAAGGCTGCTCCCTTCTAGGTGGATTAAGTCTCAAGATCGATAGTGTCACCAAATTAGGGTTTGGTCGACCAGGGCCTCCAGATGGAAGTTTTCCTCTGGGCATGAGTCAATGCTTCAAGGTATAACCAAAAGTACTCCATGGAACCTCATGGACCTAAGCATCAAGTCAATTTGGCTTCAGGGGATGCATTCATCAAAAATCAGGAATTAGGGTTTCTTGACCTAATTCACCCCTAAGTTGACTTTTAGGGCAAATTATGAGCCAAGACCTCAAGAGAGGATTTGAGGGTCTCTAATAAACTATATTGATCCATTTGGAACAATGTATTAATCCAAGAAACTTGAGCAACAAGTTTCAATTTCATCTGCACCACAATTAGGGTTTTGCGAGAAAAGTCAACTGTAGCTTTGACTTTTGACCTGGACATGCTCCGAAGCCCTAGGACATGAATCAATATACCCTATGACACCCATGGAACATGTCCATCAAATTTTATTTAGGTCAAGGACATGATTTCCTGAAGAATTGCACAGTTTGGAATTCATCTGATAAAAAGTCAACTGTGCACAAAAGTCAACTTTGACTTTTTGAGATTTTTCATCAAAATGGACTTTTAACCCTAAAATGATGTTAATGTAAGATTTGAATCATCATTCATCAAGAAAAATCAAAGAAAATGGGATAACTTGTAAAAGGGGTAACCATAAAACTTAGAAAAATTTCTAAGTTATGGAAAAAGTGACACTAATGTGCCAACTTTGGAGGACCATAACTCCTAAACCACAAGGCTATTGTTCCCCATTCAAAGCTTGATTTGTAGATCACATTGCCCTCTACAAAAGCTTCATACTGACCTATGTCCAAATTCCTCATGGATTTTGAGTTATGGAGTGATCAAAATCAAGAAAAGTCACTTTGTTCCAACACTTAGTGAAATTTTCACTAAGTCAGATTTTACCTTACTTTTTGCCAAATGTAGGGGGATTTTTCACTTGGATTCAAAAGAGATCAAAACCAAACATGTTCAAACAGTTGTTGTATCATGTAAGGGCTTTCCAAAATGACCAAGAACATTACCAAATTCAATTTGAGTCATGAGTTATGACATTGGCAAGTTGCCTTGTTGAAATCTGTCAAGGCAAGGCAGAATTTGCACTTTTACTCGATTTGCCAAAATTGTGCAAATCCAAACACTCCTATCCACTTGGACACATCTGAGGATTGAATCTAAAGGGGACAATCACTGAGCCAAGCCTCCAAAGTCGTTGGAACAAGAAATAGCATGTTGAACCTAGAATGGCCAAAATAGGGACAAGACTCCAATTTTGGATTGGAGCATTCAATGCATACACCAAGGTGGCATGGACTGAGCCATTCTCAACTGAATTCAGTCAAGACTTATCCAAGACCAAGGGAACCAAAGCTCTGTGCCCTAACCTCTAGTCAATGGCTAGAGGAGACTTGGATTTTCATTTGCCAACTGTCGCTCCCGGGATTTTCATCCTAGTACAAACTCGAAAGTGGCACCGAAACAGAGTCGCCAGCAATGTGTATTTATCCCATGAGAGGGAAAGGAAACACCGCATAAACCTGAAGGAAAGGAAAGAGCATGGTCTTACGACCAAGAGAAAGGGTAAGGGAGTCGGTTACGCGAGAGGAAGGTATTAGCACCCCCTCACGTCCATCGTACCCGATGGGATCCACGCTTGCTTGTCTCGATCAAAGGGTGATAAAAAAGGATACTGGAAAAGGAACTGAAAAAGGAATGGAAAGAGAAAGAGAAAGAGAAACAAATGTAGGGAAAATAAAAGAAGTGCTCGCATGGGCCCTACCCCACTGCCTACGTATCTCATCGGGAGTATGAGAATCAGAGCGACGTAGTTCCCCTCACTAGGGATGGATTGTTTGTTTTTTTAGAAAACGGCTTACGTTCTAGCTCAGGTGTTGCAGGCTCGCTGGTCCGAGTGCGTTACCGTCTTGCAAGAGAACGAGTAGAAGCGCGTTCGTGCGTTGAGAATGAATGAGATGAGAAAAGAATTCCCGAAGGAAAGACGTTATTGTTGGTTTTTGTCTTTTAAGAGTCTTTTCATTTGTTTGCATATGACAGTGTATCTGGATCTTAGCCATTGGAATGTGTACGTTCTCACATTCCAAGATGGAATGGGTAAGAATGCACACTAAGAGTGAAGAAGACCCCCACACTTAGTTCCAATTGTCAAGGTTCAAACACACTAGCATACTTGTGTTTATTAAGTGTTTTTGTTAATTAAGAAATGAAGAAGTGTTTTTATTATTTGTGCCTTCAACAAGTATTGCATTTAAGTCCCTCATACAAGATCAAATGTTTAACACATTGACCCAAGATGGGCTATATGCTACACATTCTAAGATTACAAGAGAAGACCCCTTATAATCTTTTCTTTATATGAAAGGCCTAAATGCAATAAATGCCTACCTTTATTATATGTTTTGAATTTTCTTTGAGATGAGAAAAGAGACTCAAGAGAGGATAAAGGTAAAACCTATATGGACTAAGACTCAATCCTAATTGAAGATTAAAGGGAGTGATCCTAAAGGTTTGTGAGGTTTCAACCTAAAGTCTAAAGAAAGAAAGAATTAAACAATTCACTTCCAAAGTTAGAAGATGAATTGTAATTCAAAAAGGGAAAGTGATGAGTTATTAAAAGAAAACACATAAGTGCTTAACAAAACACAAAATGGAATTGTAAAAGAGAAAGGATAGAAGCTGAATGGGGATTCCTTATCCACACTCAATTGAAACTTACCAAAGCCCCTACATGGTTAGTAAACATGTATAAGAAGTATAAGAAGTAAAAGAACATTTAATGCATCATAAAACTCAAAAGAATTAAATGAGAAAACAAATCCTAGAACCACAACCAGAATGAGCATCATATGGACAACAAGTGAATATCATCATACAAGTGCAAGTGAATAAGCAATAATCATCATCCATTAGCATTTAAACATGTTACAAGAAGAAGGAATAGATGAAAGATGGAAAGAAATGAAAAGGACATGCATAAATGGAACATGTAAATCAACAACCAGAATTGAAACTAAATGGAAAATGGTTTATAAACATCTCAAAAGTATTTATGAATCAACTTCAAGACATTCAAGAAGTAATATAAGAAGAAGTGAGATGAAAACTCAAAAAGAAGGTGCAAACAATACATGTTAATGATGCACAAAGTTCAAATTGAAATGAACATGTAAAGATGACCTATAATGTGTATCAAAGACCTATAATATCATATGAATGGCTCATAACATATGCAAATGCTCATACAAATGTGCACAAAAGAATTCATGTAAACATGCACTAAAGATTACAATGATATAACATGTCATAATGCTTTAAATGAAATGCATCAAGCAAAAATCAAATGTCCTCATGAAAATTATGAAAACATGGTATTGGAGTTCACTAATCAGAGATGAATCACATATCAAAATAGCATATCAAAATTCAAAGCAAAATGACTTCAAACAAAGCAATTAGGTCAAATTGAAACATCATGCAAAGTGGTACAAATATAGGCATCAAGACATGTGATAAAGTGACCTAAAAATCAAACAAAAATCCTCTAACATGCTTCAATGTATTAGTGAATCAATGCAAAAAGAATCATGCCAAAACAGTTTGTAATGAGCAAGAACAAAATTAAACAAATTCAAGTATCATGCTTAGAATGCATCTAAATGGAAATTCAAAGAAAATTACGGACCAGGGGTAAAAAGGTCATAAAATCAGAAAATAAAATCATGAAAAATTTCCTAAATGTTTCAATGATATTCATGAATTTTTGTGGAATTTAATAATGCAATTTGGTATTTTTAAAAATTGGAAATGAAACATGTATAAAAAATAAGAAAAATGAAAATGAAATGCAAAGGAAAGGGGGTATGAACATAGCAATTGGACAGTGCATATTCATTGGGCTTCCAAACAGTGGGGTGCAAATATCAATCTGACAAGGTCCATTTACACGCCAAACACAATAACAAGTGTGCACCATCAGTCAACAATTTTGACTCACTCACAACCATTAGATCAAGTCCAAGTCCAGTCAAAGTCAAAGTACGCATGATCAACAAACACACGTGAAGGAACACATGACATACCATGCACCACACCACACCATGCTTAAGTGAAATCAGAAATATGACACATGCATAGCACGTGATTTTTAATGTGCTGTCACCATTGTGAGCATTAGATCAAACGAAATCAACGGCTGAGATTAAAACGCACACAAACCCTAACAGTTAAAGTCACCGGCCGGAGATGACCTCCGGTCATCTTCTCCGGCCAGCAGCCACCACCTGCAACTCACATTTTCTCCAGAAATTCACAAGCCATATACCAAACGAAAGCTAAGCTCATGAGGAACACAAATCCAACAACAAAATTCAGAGATCAAGCATGGATACAGAGAATCGAAGAAGAGAAATTTGCCCTAAGTTTCAGTTCTAAACTCCTAAGGAGCTCTATCAACTAACCGGTTTCATATAGCTTCTAATAAGCTCAAATAACACATCAACCAGTTAAAATAACATCAAATCGTGCAAGCAAAGTTTGAGAACTTTTGGAACCTGAAACTTGAAGATCTTTGGATTTTTGAGAAAACCAGAGGTGAGAACTTGTTCTTGAACTTCTAGCACTTCAATTTGAGCAAAATAAATGCTATTTGATCTTGAGAATAAGAGGAAATCTGAATCTGAAATTGGAGATAACTGTGCTATTCCATGCTTCAGTGATGTCTTCTTGCTTGATTGTGAAGATTGAGGAAGAACTTGAGGAATTCGTGCAGGTAGAGAGAAAATTCAGAGAGAAAGCTTGAGAGTGCTTTTGGAGTGAGAGTGAAAAAATGAGAATCCTCCTTTCCAAATCTGTTAGAATTGTTTATATAGGCGTGGTTATGATTTGACCCTGGTGGTTGATGGTTAGAACTACAGCTAACTGAGTTAGTTAACTGAGTTTGAGTTAACAGAATGAGTCATGACAGTTAGTGACACGAGTTGGAGAGGTTTTGTTTTAGTGTGGAAGAGCTCATGGTCACTTATGGTGAGGATAAGAGTGAGGTTGTGTTATGCAGCAGTAGCTTGTGGTGGAAGTTTTGCAAGTTTCCCTTCTCATGTAAGAGGTAACAAAAATGGAAGCACGTGCAAGAATGTTTGGGCAAATGAGGAAAAGAAAACAGCTGGTGATGGTGGAGTGTTTGTGGTGTGACTGAACCAAAAACAAAGTGTGAACTGCTACACATGACAGTCAATGCCTCAATGCAGATGGTGATTTTTGAACATGGATTCCTTTATGACCAAGGCACGAAAATGAATCATCTTGGTGTCAATGGATTGAGGATGCATCATAGGACAATTTTGGTGTTGGACTTGAGTTGAAAAGGTACCTCAAACATGTCTAAAAATCATCATAAACAGATGGAAAAATGACTGGTACATATGTGTACAAAGCACGTCATGGCATGGCAAGTGACGTGCATGGAAGTTCAGCTGAATCAACCTATCTTGAGACCATTATAACTCACTCATCCTTGATCAACTCAAAATTTTCCCAACATCAATATTAAAGATAACACTACAAAGAACAACTTTGATGTTGAAAACTTTTCCATTTGAGGTTTTTATCCTGATGAAAAATGGGTGGACATTTGGCTCACCAACTGTTTGAGAAAATGACTGCGCGCGTGCCCTGAAAATCCTTGGTCATGACCTAGTTTTGGACCTACTTTGCTCAAACTTTGATCAATCATATCTCACTCAATTTTTATCCAATGGAGATGTTCCACATATGGATGTGAAGCTTAAAACAAGATCTTTTGTTGTGGCCGAGTGGAATTTTCATTTGATGCTTCAATTTTAAATGGCCTTGGTTCAAACTCTGATGCAAAATGGCCAAAACTTGCTATTTTTAGTAACCCTTCTTCACCCAAAAATGGCAACTTTTTACATCTTGATTTTTTCATGATTCCTTTGGAGTTTCTTGACCAAATTTTGTACATTGGACACATATAACATGAATTTCATGAATTTGGCCTCAAAAAGTCAAGAGTTGACTTTTTCCTCTGATTATTTGACTTGGCCCCAAATTCTCTGATTTTTTATCTTTCTTCCAATTGAACCACTTCCAAAACCAATTGAGATGCAATCTTCCACATACATACACTTAAGGACATATGGAATACCATGACATCAAGTTTTGTTCAAAAAATCAAAGATTCCCTGATTTAATGGGAAACCCTAGTTTTGACCCCCTTTGGTTAGGAGGAAATTGCACATCTTCCAAATCCAAATTCCTCAGAGTATGTTGTGTATCCTCTTAAAGGATGATGAGAAATGCCACTTGAGGATGATTTTGAATCAATGAGCTATCTCTTTTGAGGATTTTCCTTCAATTTTTGGACTTCTTGCATAGTGTAGGATGTAATGCCTCAATCTCCTATTGTATCTCTTATCCTTGAGGTTGTGGATGATCAATTGAGATAGTATGAGACATGAAAGACCTCTTGGCTTGCCTTGAGGGCACTTGATTGACCTTTTGTGCTTTGAATGATTCCTTGATTGTCCACCTTCCACCTGATCACATGCCTTGATGGTAAGAAGGATGCCATGCTTCATTTTCTATGTTAAATGCAATGCAATGTTAATGAGGTGGATATGATATGATAAATGATAATGCCATGCTATGATGACAAAGAGGGAGAGCAAATTTTGGGGTATTACACCAACATTGGCCAAACCTACTCAGCAGTTGCCATTCACTATTCCTTGCAAAACAAACTTGCTCTACTATAAATAGAGCTCAATTGTGATCAGTTTAAGTACACCAAAGGCCTACAACACTTTCCTTTCTCAAAATCTCTTTCTCTTGGCAAAAATACCTTTCTTAGCAAGGTAGCTATCGGGTTTTGAGCTAGAGGGCAATTCCACTCAAACCAATCACACACACACCTCATATACATCACATATGAGTTGATCAAACACTTAAACAACAACTGGAACACTGATTTCTCAGAATCACCAGTCAATTGCTCAAGGTTTTAACCAAAGTGCAGTTGAGATGCCATGAAGTGATCCAGCCATTTCCAATCAAGTCCAAACATTCAAACACACTCCATAGGGTGTAGGGAAGCTGTTCAAATCATCACAACTCATCTGTAACACCTCCAACACAAATCACGATCACCAGCTGCAAGTGGTAAGCATGAGCTCTTCTAACTCTATGATTCATGCAATTTTTGCTGCACAATAATTTGACCATATGTTCATAATCATGCATGGATTGTTTCCCCTCAATTAATTGCATTGTTTGAATCGTGTATCAAAAATCCCAGCCTTCATGCAGAAATTAGGGTTCTTGAGGATTTTTCGTGATTTCTTGTTTTAGGCTTAATTTAAATGAAATTAAATGACTTAGACATGATCGTGAGGTTGAAACGAGTTGATTGGTATGTGGATTGCATGATATGATTAAGTATTCAGTGAGATTGGAGAGAAAATGCAAATCTGGGCAAACCCAGAACACGCGCGTGTTCTTGCCTTTGTTCTTGGCGCCATTTTCCAATATTTGAATATTTGAATTTTGTGATTTTATTTAATTGATTCAAAAATTAATTTCTCTCTGAGTTTTAATGATTTTGAGTTGATTCTTTTTTTAATAATTCACAAAAATGTTAAAATATTTTATTTTCCCAAAAAATCCCAAAAATATTATTTATTTTATATAATTGATATTTTTGCAAAGAATTAATGTTTTAATTGTTTTTAACATTTAAAATATTTTGTAGGTCAATACTTAATTTTTGAATCATTAATCCAAGATCACAATTTGTTTTCCATATGTTAAACAATTTTGATCATTTTAATTGAATTTTTATTCAATTAAAACACATTTTGAAAACAAATTAGGTTTTTATTTTTATTAATTAAACCCTCATAAATCATTTTCAAAACACTTTGGGCCTCTAATAGAGTGTAAGACCCAATCCTTTTTTGACCAAATCATTTTTGGGCCTCAGTGTATTGTATAAGTCCCGATACCGTAAAAAACAAACGGCGCGATCGTCGCCCTTTTGAAAAATAACCCCTGGGCCTACCCTCGAGTAGTAAGACCCATTTCTTTTCTTTTGGGCCTCTAATAGAGTGTAAGACCCAATCCTTTGTAAATACAAATCATTTTTGGGCCTCACTTATTGTATAAGTCCCGTTGTATTTCAAAAAGTTCGACGCGATCATCGTCCGTAGAAAAACAAACCTTGGGCCTCTCCTTGAGCTATAAGACCCATTCAAAACTTTTGGGCCTCTTGAGAGAGTGTAAGACCCATCCCTTTGTACAACAAACAATTTTTGGGCCATAGTCACTTGTATAAGTCCCTCTGTACAAATTCAAACAGTGCGCTCACTGATAAAACCCTGGGCCTCTCCTTGAGCTGTAAGCCCCAAATCTTTCTTTTTCAAAGCACTTTCTCCTTTGATTTTGAAATATACTATTGTTTTCAATCTTTCTTTGTTGAACAACTAACCAAACAGCATGAAAGCTCTATAACCGAGTAAGTGTTTATACGCTTTCATTTACCGCTTTCATATACATATAACTGTATTGTGGGGTTGTTTCGCTGTAAGTCTTCTTTCATAAACTCATATCAACTGTGTAATAATAGTATAGATATTTAGAGTTTCCCTGAAAACTACGTCTAGAACTAGGTGACGCCGTTTCGTTTATTCGTAGAAATAGACACCTAGATCCCCAATAGGATCACCAGATACAGTCTTCTCTTCGGCTGTCCTCACTAAAAGCAACCCCGCCTCCTCTTGGGCTTAGTACAAGGACCCGCCGGCTTCTTAGAAGTATTCACAGCCTCCTCTTAGGCTTCGTATAATGATTCTTCCTTCGGGAATGATAGCCCCCTCTTGGGCTTCATACAAGGACCGATCGGCTTCTTAAAAGCTTCCAGCCTCCTCTTGGGCTTTGTACAAATTGTCCTGACGACCTCCTAGAGGTATTGGAACAGAACTTAGTCATCTGCATAGAACAGTCCTTTCAAAGAGTCTACTACTGTTTCTCAAAGCATAGTACAAAAGATAAAACTCTAGACACGGACAGTCTAATATCCTTGATTCTCAAAGACATTCTCAAGTGACCCCTTCGTTAAATAGGAAGAAAACCCGTAGACTTGGACAGTCTCAATACCCTTCGGATTTCCCACTTCCTTAAAGAACAGGAATAACCCAGATCCTCGAATCAAATCATTGAGTACAACATTGCTCATATAAGAACTGACTTTCTCTTTCAAAATCAGTATACTGGACCTGTCACTCAACTGAAACAGTCACCATAGCCTCCTCTTGGGCTTTGTACAATGATTCTCCCCAGCGGAGTCAAACAACGTTTAGCCTCTCTCTCGGGCTTTGTACGAGACACATAAGAGACTCCCTCGTTGAGTCAATCACCCCTTTCGCCTCTATCTCGGGCTTTATACGAGATACAAAAAGGTTCTTATTGAGCCAAACAAACTTTCGCCTCCATCTCGGGCTTTGTACGAGATACAAAAACTCTCTTGTTGAGTCAAATAGCCTCCATCTCGGGCTTTATACGAGATACCAAAGGATTCCCTCGTTGAGTCAAAACCTTTTAGCCTCTCTCTCGGGCTTTGTACGAGACACATATTAGCCTCCTCTTAGGATTTGTATAAGAAAACCACTGGTTGATCCAATCAACCTTTTAGCATCAAAGCTGTGCCTCATTCACAATACACAAACATCAACAACTCCTTCCCTTTCATCTAATCGCTGTAAGCGGCAAGCCTCTGGATCATCTACATCCATGCCACTGTCCCTCTTTTAGCATGAGAAATTCCTAAGGAAAGATAGCATTGCTCTACATTGAGTTAAAGTCTTCTCCTTCAGGTTAAAATCCCCTTTAAAGGAAATTATCGCATTGCCGGATTCACATATCCCGGTTAAAGTAATTCTCCTTTATAAACAGTTGTGACATACAACCCCCCCTTTGGAGATGACAAATTCTCTCTAAAGACCAACCCTTTCAGCTTCACATCTTGGGCTTTGAACAAGATATAGATCACCTTTTCGCTTCATGTCTTGGGCTTTGAACAAGACACCAAAACACCATTTCCTCCCATAGAATAGGAGGAACTACGAATGCTCTGATTTCCCTGTTTCGGTAAACGGGAATACGTAGGCATAAGATTGAAAGAAAAGATCTTATCGAGCACACTAAGCAAAAACCCTAAATCCCATACTCTCACATATCAATCAAAAAGCATAAGTCCTAACATCCTAATCCTTGTTCCCCGCCAGAAACCTGTCATTCTGTCAAAATAGCACAAGAAAGGCCCCACGACCACATAGCATCCGTAACCTAACAGACCGCTGTTTAAACTTGGTATGCAAGCAGGGTTAATTGGAGACATCTATTTCCCTTCCTTCATCAGCTCACAATAGGATAAAAAATGAATCGACCTGTAGTAAACCCCAAAGAGCGACAGCGCTTAAGAACCGTGTCCAAAATCGCTCGCTACAGAAAAATGGCGCCCACCGTGGGGCCGATCTAACTTTTTTTGTTCACTTGTGTGAATACCACAGATTGGGGCTTCCGCCGGGGAACCCATTTTCTGTCAGGAACTTAAGATTCATAGCTTTAAAAGTCTAGGATGATTAGGACAAATATATATACTGCTTTTCCTAATTGCTATACGTGTTTATTTTTCTGCTAATGGGAATGTGTGTGATGCCGCATGTGGAAATATTGAGTATACACTTAAGATAAGTGATGGCGACGAGGTCGACCATCAACCTCAGTGGAGGCATCCTAACGTAACCATTCTCTCACCTAGACAATGGGTCAGTTGTGATGCCTGAGAAGCTGAGGAGCCAAACCCTTTTGTAGTGCGGAAACTATCGGAAATAGTTGTCACGCAATACTACCCTCATTTGAGGCTGGTGATCTATTCTCGGTGAATGACACTTACTCTAAGATTGCTTTACAACTCGCTGGCGATCTGCTTGTTGTTTTGATTTCCTGGGAGGAGCTGATGATAATGAGTACAGGTACAAAAATCACCCTAGTATAAACCTTTGGGGATGGGTAGAGCCTTGACTTCATGACAACGACCCTTTGACCCCATGTTTTTTCTATGTTTTTGTGTGCTGCATTCATGCATTCATCTAAAAAACATTAAAACATTAAAAAAAAATCTTCTCTTCTAGTATCTCTGTCTTTTCAAAATAAACTAAGACAATGATTGCAAATGTCAGAAAAAAAGGATTGCGCTCATGGATTTCGGTAGAAGGAGAACCTATAGGTATACCTTCAGGATTCCGAAACTAGAGAATTTAAGAGGTTTGGCGAGGATGATCACAAACCAAGAGGCTTTCAGAGCCAAGTACGGAGGTTTGCTATCTCTGCTAAGAGTCCATGTGATTGAGGGAATCATGGACGCGCTCGTCCAATTCTACGATCCGGTTTATCACTGCTTTACATTCCTGGATTACCAGCTAGCACCAACGCTGGAGGAGTATTCTCATCTGATCGATTTACATATCACTGATCGAGCTCCATTTTCCGGACTGGAAGAAATTCCAAAGAATCAGACCATTGCAAGAGCAATTCATTTGGATGAGTCTGAGGTCAGGACTCACATGACTACCAAGGGTGGCATACAAGGTTTGCCAGCCCAGTTCTTGACAAAGAAAGCCATGTACTTCGTTGGTATCAGGAACGTGACTTCTTTTGAAAGCATCTTTGTCTTGCTCACCTACGGGTTATTTTTGTTTCCCAACATCAATAACTTCGTCGATATCAACTCCATTAAGGTTTTTCTCATTGGAAACCCTGTGCCGACTTTGCTCGCAGATGCGTATCATTCTATACACTTGGGAAATTTGTACAGCAGAGGGGAGATCACATGCTGTGTACCTTTGCTTTACAAATGGTTTATCTCCCACTTGCCCAAGTCTGCTGCTTTTTGGGATTGCAAGAGTGCCTTACGTTGGTCGCAGAAGATAATGTCTCTTACCAACTCTGATATAGATTGGTGTAATAGGATCTATGATGGAATCAGAATCATTGATCATTGTGAAAACTTCCCCAACGTACCCCTCATAGGAACTAAGGAGGAATCAACTACCATTCGGTATTGGTTCTTCGTCAATTTGGATACCCGATGAGGCTTGTTCCACGGAATGCTCATCTGGAAGGTCTTTTCTTCAAGGAAGGAGAAAACGACAGAGCACTAAAGATGGAAATAGTGCATGCTTGGAAGCATGTTTATAAGAAAGGACGAGAGTCTCTGGGAAAACCAGACTGTGTCTCGGTGGAGCCTTATCTCTATTGGGTACAAACTAGAGCTCTCAAGCTAAAGATGCCTTATCCTCGTTATGGAATTCTTCCGCCGAAGGAATCTGTCATGTATTTCATGACGGAAACTGAAAAGCTTCAGGTTACTCTCAACAAAGTTCAAAAGGAGAGAAGGTCTTGGAAGAACAAGTACCACACTCTCAACGTAGAGTGCATCGAAATACAGCAATTACTGAAAGAGAAAGATGCTCTGATTGAAATTTTGGAGCAACATGCTGTAGAGAATCAAGATGACCAAAGGAATTTGCTCACTTCTTTCACCTGGCAAAGGAATGACAACCCGACAACGGCCCAAGAGGCCCGGTCAAAGAAAAGGAAAGTACCAGAGTCAGCACCCGGTTTCTCTTCAGAGAGGACTCGGGACCCATTAGCTTAGGTTTCTGTTTCTGCACCTTATAATCTACTGTATTTCCATTTCTGTAGTCCTTTGAATTTCAATAAAAAGGGGTTTCCCCACTGTTTAATATTTGCAATCTAATTGTCGAAGTTTATTTTGATTAAACCAAAAAACAATTAATATAATCATTACATTTCATCATTCTCACATCGCGTATTCTTCTTACCTACGAATCTCACGTTTGTGTCTCGGTTCTAGAGTCAAACTATCTCATTCGTATAATACTCGGGCCAATCTTCAGAAAAAGATGGATGATCTTAAGGAAGAAAACAAAGAGTTGAAAGAAGAGATCGACGCACTAAGAGAGGATATGAGAAAGCTTCGTAACGACATGCAAGCCATGGCAGAAGCTCAGTTACAAAGAACTGTGATCTCAGAGATTAACTCAGCGCCCATAGTGGAGAAGTTTGATCCTAGGTATCAGATGCCGAAAGATCGTACTTGGGGCATGCCTGCAAACTATATCCCGGAAGGATATGTTCCGCCGGTCGCTGAGGATCAGGGAATCACAACAGATGCCGCTGGTCCTGAAGTTTACAAACTTTGGGAAAGCGAAGATACCAGAGGTATATTGAAGACTCCTGAAGGTTACAAACTTCGGGAGATGCCAAGATTCACTGCCGTAGTCACGGTACCACCCCCTGTGGTGCACACTGTCCCGAAAGGACAAATTCCACCAATACCTTCTAGTAAAAAGGAAACTATGTTTGACCGAATGGATGAATTCCAGGAACAGTTCTTGGAAATGCAGAAGGAACTGCAAGCCATTCGCGGTCAGGATCTATTTGGAAAGGACGCCGCAGACCTCTGCTTGGTCCCCAATGTGAAAGTTCTGCACAAATTCCAAGTGCCCGACTTTGAAAAGTACAAGGGTAACTCTTGCCCTCAAAGCCATCTGGTGATGTACGCTCGGAGAATGTCGGCTCAGACGGAGAATCAGGACCTATTGATTCATTACTTCCAGGAAAGTTTAACCGGTGCCGCATTAAAATGGTACATGGGTTTAAACCGTGCTACGATTAGCACATTCAGAGATCTTGGCACTGCCTTCGTCCAAGAATACAAATACAATTTGGACATGGCACCCGACAGAGATTAACTCAGATCGATGTCTCAAAAGGACAAGGAAACCTTTAAGGAGTACGCTCAGAGATGGCGCGAAATTGCCGCTCAGATTTGTCCACCTCTTGAGGAAAAAGAGATGACAAATATCTTCTTAAAAACCTTAAGCTCATTTTACTATGGCCGAATGGTTGCCAGTGCACCCAGTGATTTCACCGAGAAGGTGGGCATGGGCGTACGTTTTGAGGAAGCCGTCCAAGAAGGACGTTTGGTAAAAGATATTGGATCGACGAGCGATACTAAAAAATACGGTAGTGCTCTCCCTAAGAAAAAAGAGCAAGATATTGGGAATATCTCTCTCGGAAAGCAAAGGCGACGTTATCAACCAGTAGCAGCTGTAACTCCTGCTATCGGCCCTGTGCCTATTCCTACGTATCAACCTTAGGTTGTGCAGAGCCAACCTAACCAACAAAGGACACAACAGCCTCTTCAGCAGGCTCGTCCTCCATATAACAACAACCGTACAACGCGACCATCAGGGTTTGATCTTATACCCATGTTGTACGCAGAACTATTTCCATTACTACTGGCTAATGGGCACATCCAGACTAAGTCTCCTCTTACAGTACCAAAAAATTCGCCTTTTTGGTTTAAGGTGGATCAAACATGCCCTTATCATCAAGGAGGATCAAGGCATAATATATAGAATTGTCTCAATTTCAAATCCGACGTGCAAAAGCTTGTTAGGAGCGGGCTCTTATCTTTCAAAGATACGAATCCTAATGTTCTTACGAACCCGCTGCCTCAACACGAGAAAGCTGCAGTCAATTTGATAGAGAGAGAGACTAGCAATGTCTCTCAAATTCACGATGTACTCTTATTGAGGATCAATCTGGTCAAGATGCATTGTAGACAGAGTGGATATGGCCATGTGCCACCTCATAACTATCACCAGTGTGATATCTGCTCTAAAGACAATCAGGGATGTTCTGTGGTGCAAGCAGCTCTACAGGAACAAATGGATCTCGGATGGATCCAAGAGCACCGAGTTCGTGGAGTTAACATGGTCTACATGAATTCTAACGTCATTCAGAACCACGATATCCGTGCAATGAATGTCAATTGGTGGCGATGCACTCAAGGCAAAGCCAGTATCATAATCTGCCACGTCACGATTACAGTTCCTGTCTGACATTCTCGGTAAACAAACAGGGATGCTCTTTCATACAAGAGGCCCTCCAGCGTCAGATGGATCTTGGATGGATCCAAGACTACCATGATAGGAACCCTTATCAGATCAACATGGTTCAGATCTTTAATATTCGCGTGATGAATACCAACTTGGTAGAGTTACAAGCTGAGCAGGTCCGACTCGGATTCTTGATATCACATGATTACCAAAGCTGTAAAGCAGATTGCGAAAATGATCGAGGTTGTACCCTTGTCTAGGAGGCACTTCAGCACTTGTTAAATCACTGGTGGATGCCAATCTACATGGATGAAGATACTCAGTAAATTAGTATCAGTAACAGGAATCCTACTCGGCGTCAGAGTCAGGATGTCCGATCAATGAAAGCTAACCTAGTAAGGTTACATAGTATTCAAAGCGGGCGTGGCCAGGTGCCACCACACAATTATGACCGTTGTAGCGTCTGTTCGGAAAGTAACCAAGGGTGTTATCTTGTGAGAGCAGCTCTTCAGGGTCAGGTGGATCGTGGAGAGATTCGTCCATATCCGGGTTCTAGACCCATCAACTGGACGCCAGACTACCTTGCCGATCAAGTTGAGGATGTCGTCACGATCTCAGGTCGTCACCAGACCAGGGATGTTTTTGCCATTATCCCTCTACTTGACGAATCTAAAGTTCCCAACCGGGAACGGATCGAGATTACTTATGATGGTCAGAAAAATCAGAAGGTTCCCGTAATCATCTATCTACCGGGACCACTACCATATGAATCAGCTAAGGCGATCCCTTACAAATACGGTGCAACAATAGTTGAAAATGGAAAGGAAATTCCATTACCCTCCGTCGTGAATATTACAGACATCAGTCATGTAACACGGAGTGGTCGAATCTTCAACCGAGGAGTTGGAGAACCTAACAAGGAAAAGGAACCTCAAACAGAAGTTCCCAATCCATCAGTCGGTCAATCCAGTAATCCCGACCTTTCAAAAAACAATGATGAGATGCTGAAGCTCATCTAAAGGAGTGAATACAACATTGTCGATCAACTGTTACAAACTCCTTCAAAGATCTCGGTTTTATCACTGTTACTCAGTTCAGAAGCCCACAGGGAGGCTCTACAGAAAGTCTTGGAGCAAGCCTTTGTGGAACAGGATGTAACAATCAGACAGTTCGATAGCATTGTCTCTAACATCACTTCCTGCAATAATTTGGGATTTAGTGATGAGGAATTACCCGAAGAGGGTCGCCGTCATAACATGGTGCTCAATATCACAGTTAACTGCTGTAGCACCCCAAAATTTGCCCTACCTTTTTCTAACCTTTTCTGGCTTATGTTTCTTTTTTTCATTTGCATCTCATTTAGGTCTTAACTCATAATCAGGCATTGCATTGAGCTCTCGAGCCATCGGATCACGGTATCCTTGTGGCTAAGGACTTCTCTTATTCTAAGCAGCAAGCATTAGAGTGCCCCAGCATTTATTTTGCTCGGTAATTTGGTACCAGATCATTCTTTTTCCAACAGGGTATTTTGAGAGTTCACAGCTTATTCCAGGCATTTTTAATATTTTCGTATCACTGTATTTCCACTCTGCATCATCTAAATAGCATAAAATAGTGCTTTTCATCTCGCATACTGCCTAAAATATTGGTCAGAATAATTTCTCGGAAATTTACAGACAGAGTGGTCAAATTGAATTTCAGCGGTGCTTAAAATCAGGGGACGGAAAATTTTAAAATTGAACTTGCAGACGTCAATTATATTATTCTACGATTCGCGTAGTTTAACTCGGCGTGTTCGTTTTAATTTTTCGTCGTATTTTGATCAATTTGAGCATTCTTACGGATCAAAATTTATTTTAAAATCTGACCAAATGCTGTATTTTTTTGAGTCATATATTTCGTACTAATCATTTTAGTATACTCGGTTTGTTTTTTTCGATCACTAGGGCATTCGATTTTTATTTATTTGATGTTTGTTTATTTTACTTTTTTTAACTAATATTGTTTAGAATAGATAAATAGGATAATTAGTATTTTTATTTTAAATATTTATTTTTATTTTTAGATTTAACTAATATTGTTTTTAGGATTTTTAGTTTCTGTTCTAAATTTATTGAATTGTTTAAATTTTATTTAATTTTAATATTAGTTATTTGGACCTTAAAATGGACACTACGGGTATTAAAATAGTTCACCCTAATTTATTTCAATATATATATGTGTGCTGATGTTAAGAATAGGAGAGGAGAAACTGAGGGAGACCGAAAGGAGGACCAGATACGTAGAAGCGGTAGGATCTATTGTGTTTTCATAATTTTTCTTGTTCGTCTAATTCTAATCTCCACGAATTCTCCTTTTTAAACTATATGTGCATTTCCGGTTTGCAGCGACATACATATTATTATTTTCGTCTTGTTATATGTGCCTATTATCCTCCTCGTTTACATATATATTGAGGTTCATATAGAGACATACAGATTTGCTTTCTACTCTTATATATATGCACTGCGGTCACATATCCTTGCTTTTGAATTTTGTGAGTTGCAACAGGCACTGTTCTGTTTCATGTTAATAAATATATATATTACAATGTTAGTTTCATGCTAATATATATTATAATATGTTTTCTCGACATTTACGTTTGGTTATATATAATGTTGTTACAAACTATTGCTTTATCTTAATATAAATTTCTAACACTTTGTAATAAACTAACAATTATCTTTATTTTACAAAACTCTCTATATATATATATTATAATATGAATAATGTTTTATGTTTTGGTTTTAATATAATATGATTTTATTTTAGTTTTTTATTATTCGGATCGAATTGTGTCGATACGCAGTATGTATATTTGTGTACGACGCATGACATGGGTGTTAATTCAGTCCGGTTGCGATGATCGCATTTTTGCGTTAGCGACATAATTATTATTATTTTTTTTACACGTTTTAAAATTCATTTTGTTTTATTTTTTTTACAAATTCAGATTGACACGATTCGGATCCGGTTGCGATGACCGCGTTTTCGCGATAGCAATATTGTTGAGGTTTTTTTATCAAAGTTAAATTTCTCTTTTTTGAGTCGCCTTTTTTTTCGTTATATTTAGATCCGTACAATTCGGATCCGGTTGCGATGACCGCGTTTTCGCGATAGCAATATTGTTGAGGTTTTTTTTATCAAAGTTAAATTTCTCTTTTTTGAGTCGCCCTTTTTTTTTCGTTATATTTAGATCCGTACAATTCGGATCCGGTTGCAATGCAACTTAGGAACTAACTTAAGCCACTTCTGTCCTAAAAAACACAAACCAACTTCAAACTTTTTTTGTCCTTCGGGACCTTCAACTTAAAGGCTATTTTCAAAAAGGGCACGTTACTTTCCGTCTGAGACGCAAACAGGCATCGACCCTAACTGCCGGACGCGAACTTAGCGTTGCTCATAAAAAACACAAAACGAACTTGGTCCGAACTACGTTGACTCTGAATTCCCCATTGCACAACGGGGGTACGTAGGCCTAGGACGTCGACGTCCTACCGAGTCTGTCTTTGTTTTCCCTTTCCCCGTTTCAGTACAACCATAGATGATAGGATAACTCACCCTTAGAATAGACAACAAGCGTGGATCCTATCGAGTACGATGGACGCGTGGGGTGCTAGCACCTTCCCCTCGCGTAACCGACTCCCGAACCCAGGTTATAGTTGCGATGACCATTCCTTTCACTCTTCCTCAGGTTTATGCGGTGTTCCCTTTCCCTCTCTTGGGATAAATTTACACGGCTGGCGACTCTGTTTTTTCTGCGCTACTCTCGCGTTTGTACCTGGATGAAAATCCTGGGAGCGACAGCTGGCGACTCTGCTGGGGACTCTGGTTGACCTATGCTGGTCCATCCCTAAGCGAGTCAATCCTAACGCTTGCTTGTCTTTGTTCTCTTTGGGGTGCTTTGTTTTTGTTTTGCTTTATGTGTTGTATTTTATTTTTATTTTTACCGCATTTTCTGCATTTCATTTTTTATTACTGTCATGCTGCTGTGCTGTGCTGCCTGTCTTTGTTTTGCAGGTTGGGTGGGTCTGAGAGATAAGCCCAATACCAAGGCTTGAGAATACCCTAGGACTAGAGTGGAAAGTAGTGGGACCTACGTGCCCGCTTGGTACGTTTGTGTGTTCACAAAATTCACAACCAGACGAGGCTATCTTGGGACACATTCTAACGTGTGTGTCTTGCGCATGTTGGGGTGTTGATCTAGAGAGCTGTCGACTTTGGTGACCGATCATTGAGGACCTTAGTGGAAACATCCCTCTTTAGTGGTGACAGTGGCAGACCACATCCTATGGCAAACCCATTCGCACCCGAGGGCCCGCTTTGGAACTCGCATAGGATGGCCCCTACGTTTTGAAGAGAATCAGTGGAGGCACTCCCCGATTGACTTTAGTACTGTACCCCGAGGGATGAATGTACTATTGTTTCTCGACCTCAGTGCCAAAGCTGAGGACCTTCCGCTTTGGAGAATCAGTTGAGGCCTCCTCGATTGATGATGATGCCAAACCAGAAATGGTGAACGTATCATCATTTCTCGACCTGAGAGCCCGGGATACTGAACATCCTAGTACCCACACGAGAGAGGGGATGGGCGTTTACAGGTTTGCAGGTAACCTTGACCTTCAACATACCCAGTTTTCTGATCACAGGTTTATCAGCGTGGTACTACGGTTATTCTGGTATTCTGGGTATTTGGGGCAGATCTTTGAGATGGTTCAGTTTGTTCAGTGCAGCAGTTGTCCAGTCTGTGTGGCATCCTTGATCCCATACGTGCATTTGCATCATCATTTTGCATCCCAACATGTTTATTCATCTGTAGGGTTGCATCCTAACTCTGATTATGGTTTTTGAAATTAAACTGGAATCAAGGGGTGGATCGCCCTGCGAATTTTTTAAACATGTTCATTTGCGTTCGCATATCCATAATCATTTTGCATAACAGGTGTTTATCTCTGGCGTTCTTACTTGGTTCTCTTCCACCGCACCAGATTGCAGATCAACGCATTCACTGGTATCCTACCAGACAGAATCAGAAAATACCCATGGATCAGATACAAAATGAGATGACTGAGATGCGGACTCGCATGAACCAATTCATGGATTTGATGCAAGGGGTTGAACAGGGCCAAGAGCAGTTAAGAACTGTTGTCCGACCACTGATTGCAAGGATTGATAACGAAGTTGTCCTTCAGGGAGAAGTCCATACTGGTGTTACTAGGACTAGTGTGCAGAATGGCCCTCCGGGCGGAGGTATTCCTGTTTCTGGTGTTGCGATTCCTCCGGGCGGAGGAGAAAGTATTATGGTTCCCACTGCAGCGGGAGGAGGTAATGGCGCTGGCACAGTTCATGGTCGTCAGTATGATGATGTTCAAGATGATGCATTTTCTCTGCCAGACGGGGATGCTGGTCCCCAGATTGACAATGATCAGAGGATCAGGTTGATTAAGGAACAACTAAGGGGTGTTATGAATCAGGATGCTTTGGGTATGGACCTAGAGGATTTGGGGCTGGTTTCAGGCGTTGTTATCCCACACAAGTTCCAGATCCCTACTTTTGAGAAGTATAATGGTATGACTTGCCCGAGGACCCACGTGAGGGCATACGCAAGCAAAATGGCTGCGCATGCGAAGAATGAAAAGTTGATGATGCGTTGCTTCCAGGATAGCCTATCTGGGGCATCCCTGGAGTGGTACATACAACTAGAAAGGAAGGATGTGCGTAGTTGGAGAGATCTGGCAGGGGCATTTATTAGACACTACCAATATAACACTGATATGGCTCCTAACCGAACGCAGCTGCAGAACTTATCACAGAAGAATAATGAGGGTTTCAAAGAGTACGCCCAGAGGTGGCGTGAACTGGCAGCTAGATTTCAGCCTCCCATGTTAGAACGTGAAATGATAACTATGTTTATGGCCACCTTGCAGGGTCATTACTATGAAAAGCTGGTACCGTGTATGACTGGAAAGTTTGCTGATTTGATCTTGGTAGGAGAGATGGTAGAAAGCGGAATTAAGGCGGGGAAAATATCAGGCGGTGATGTGTCCTCATCTGGAGGAAGTAAGAAACCTTATGCTGGGTCCTCCAAGGGAAATGAAGGAGAAACTAGTACTGTGTATGTTCCCCCTGTTGTTCAACGGTCTGTTCAAAATCAGCGATCTTATGCTCCTCAGCAACAGAGACAACAAAGATCACGAAGGCCTGCGAGAAGTTTCGATCCACTCCTTATTCCTCACAGTAATGTTCTTGCCCGTCTACTTGAGAGTTCTCTGGTTGAACTAAGGGATGCCAAGCCTATTCCTGACCCTATCCCTCATGATTATGATCTGGATGCCAGATGTGATTATCACTCAGACACACTGGGTCATTCAATTGAAAACTGTAACGTGTTCAAGCACAAGGTGCAAGACCTGGTAGACTCAAAGATCATTGCATTCACTGAAGATGATATGTACATCAATTGAAGCCTCCCTTCTCAAGTGAACACTCAGTCTGCAAGTACGTCCAGGCAGAATCAAGCTTCCTCAGCAATGGCAATCTTCAGCTTCTTTACTGCATTTTCATTTGTAGTTTTTTTATTTCTTGTTAAAGCATCGTATGCATGTAAGACTCGTTTGTTTTTTAATGATGATATTAATGCAATGAGTATGTTTTCCTTGAAGTAATCCATTCGTGTTCACTCTTAAATGTTTATATGCACTGCAATACCAATTTTCTTGTCTAGTACTCTCGAGGGAGGATGATGAGACGAAAACACAAAATCTCTGGTTGTATGTTCAAGGATAGAACCCTGTTGAGGATGTACAGGCATTGTTTCAAACCCCTAAACACTGGAGATATAAGGGAGATAGACCCTCGTTAACCCCTTTTGAGCCTTGAAGTAGGAATTTCTTTCGTACGAAAAAACCCTCATACTTAACCCAGGGGCAGGGTAGGCGTCAGTTAGTTTGACCGAGCATTCAAATTTCAAGGAGAGTGTGCATCCGAGGAACCATTACCTTCTATCCCACCGTCAAGAGGTCAGGAGATGTGAAACCACGATGATTATTCATCAACAACTAATGAGTGAGGCAGTCACAACCCTTTCAAGCAAGTAAGATAACCAGTGTCACACGCTTTGTTCAAAAAGGGGAATAAAAAAAAAGAAGAAAAGCCCTCTAAGTCGAAACTTGTAAACAAGTGACTTAGGCAAAAGTCAGGGCATCCCGCTGGACTTCAAAATCGAAAAAAACTTAAAAGAGTCAGTCCAGGCAAAAATTAGGGATCAAAAAAGCAAAAAAAGAGCGAAAAGCATTACAACAGAAAATCCTTGATAAGAACAAATTCGTGTGATTACACAAAAGACAAAAAGGGGTGACTGTCATTCCAAAACTTCCTTAGGTGTCAAACCATTAGCGGCATGGGTTCCTTAAAGATCATAAACCTTTTGAGAGATGAGCGTTTATGTCAGATTAACTGAACCTAGGACTGGAGAACATCACGAAGAGTGGGTGGGCACCGATAAATTTTGAGCCATAAACCCTTTTTTTATTTTCTCTGAAACCGTGAACCAGACCACATTACAACCCTTAAAAGTCCTAAATGAAACAGGGTTTATTCCGAAAGCGTACTTCAACAGGACAGCGTTCCTGACTCCTATAAGTTGTGCTAATAAGATTTGTTGGTATTGCATGTGCGCATTGTTTGGCCATTCAAAAATCAAGGTCGCATCCCAGCTAGTGATTTGTTCACAAGGCTTGGCGACGCATTTCCAATAAAACTTCAAGGTTAACATGGGTGTTTCATTAGAATTGTCATAATAAACTTGTTCTGTTTGCATATATGTGCCCAAGCATCAATGCAACTTACACAATGAACGTCAGTCGAGAAGCTTGATCCTGCCAAGTTGGGATGCTTGGAAATTCTGAAGGATAGTCATATCAAGGGGCATGTCGCCAAGAAACCCAGCGCAGAGTGGGCTTTCCCCAATAAGTCGTGTTAAGATGTAGCCATTCTGGGGCAGTCAAGTCGAGAAATCTCTCCGAAATTCAGTTATTCTGGGGCATTCATTCTAAGATTAGGGGCAAAATCACTTCAAAGCTCATATTGAGGCAAGCCATCTCTAGAGCATGAGAAGTTGTCCTCTCCAGAAGACAGTTAATCAGAAGCACCTCTTCAAGGTTCAAAATACTGAAGCAGAGTATTTCAAGTCATTTTAAGTCCTCTCGAGGAAAATTCCTTCAAAGATCATACAGTCTGGGGCAGATACGTCGAGATCCAATAAATCTCTCCAAGAGTTTGAATACCCTGGGGCAGTGTGAACGCCCGGTCTTCTATAAAATCCTCTTGAGATGACTTCTTCCATTAAACCCTGTGGCCTGGGGCAAGTCGAGAATTAAAGGAACTGTTGTTCACTCTTGATAATCAGTATGCAGTTGATCAACAGAAACTTAAAGTACTAAGTCTCCCCCAGCAAGGTGCCAGAAGGTACCTTTGTCCAGTGAGGTGTTGGAATTATTATTCTTCCCCAAGCAGAGAATCGTCCTCAAATCAAAAGGGGTTCTTCATGAAGATTCCTTATCCCCAACAGTGCAGGTGGATTCCTCATTCTTAGCAGGGTAAGACGATGGAATATTTTCAAGCAGTTTGAAGATGGTGAGAAGTCAGAGTATTCTCTTCCTCAAAAGTCAGGTTTGGTATTTCCCTGCAAGTCAAAGTCCAATGGTTATTGGCATTCTCAGCAGTTCAAAGTCCAATCTTCAATGGCATCTCCCCGACAGAGTTTGCAATTCAGCTTGCAGTTCCCCTACAGAGTTCACATCACCAGTGGTTATTGGTGGTACAGTTGGTTATCTCCCCACGGGAGATCAAATATTGGTGATCCCTTCCTCAGTGAAGTCTGCTTGTTCTACTCTGCGCATTCCCCGGTGGAGTGTCCTCTCATTCTTGCATATAGTAATCGTCATTGCATTACATCCTCAAAATGCGTAGCATTTCCATTTTGCATGGAGCATTACGCCATAGAAAAAATTCAAACATGCATCGAAGCATAAGCCAGATTTGGTACCTTGTGCGAAAGCCCAGATCAACCCTCAATACAGTTTTCCCAACCTCAGAGTTGATGAAATATCCTTTCTTCCCCAACTTCAAAGTTGTTGTACACCTTTTCTCGACCTCAGAGTTGATGAAATATCTTTTCTTCCCCAACTTCAAAGTTGTTGTACACCTTTTCTCGACCTCAGAGTTGATGAAATATCTTTTCTTCCCCAACTTCAAAGTTGTTGTATACCTTTTCTCAACCTCAGAGTTGATGAAATATCCTTTCTTCCCCAACTTCAAAGTTGTTGTACACCTTTTCTCGACCTCAGAGTTGATGAAATATCTTTTCTTCCCCAACTTCAAAGTTGTTGTATACCTTTTCTCAACCTCAGAGTTGATGAAATATCTTTTCTTCCCCAACTTCAAAGTTGTTGTACACCTTTTCTCGACCTCCGAGTTGATGAAATATCTTTTCTTCCCCAACTTCAAAGTTGTTGTACACCTTTTCTCGACCTCAGAGTTGATGAAATATCTTTTCTTCCCTAACTTCAAAGTTGTTGTATACCTTTTCTCAACCTCAGAGTTGATGAAATATCCTTTCTTCCCCAACTTCAAAGTTGTTGTACACCTTTTCTCGACCTCAGAGTTGATGAAATATCTTTTCTTCCCCAACTTCAAAGTTGTTGTATACCTTTTCTCAACCTCAGAGTTGATGAAATATCTTTTCTTCCCCAACTTCAAAGTTGTTGTACACCTTTTCTCGACCTCCGAGTTGATGAAATATCTTTTCTTCCCCAACTTCAAAGTTGTTGTATACCTTTTCTCAACCTCAGAGTTGATGATCTACCTTCTTATCCCCAGCGAAGTCCACTTTCTGTAGGTCTTCCTTTGCAGACACGGTTGAGGTCGTATTCGCTATTCTTCAGCACGCTCCTTTTCGTTATCCTCACCATTAGCAAATTTCCGGGTTCTTTTGGTATTCAATCCCAGTGTATCCTGGAATGTCTGAAAGTCGTAGCTATCATACCTTCTGGACCAAGTGGATTGAATAGGGGCAGCTGTAGCACCCCAAAATTTGCCCTACCTTTTTCTAACCTTTTCTGGCTTATGTTTCTTTTTTTCATTTGCATCTCATTTAGGTCTTAACTCATAATCAGGCATTGCATTAAGCTCTCGAGCCATCGGATCACGGTATCCTTGTGGCTAAGGACTTCTCTTATTCTAAGCAGCAAGCATTAGAGTGCCCCAACATTTATTTTGCTCGGTAATTTGGTACCAGATCATTCTTTTTCCAACAGGGTATTTTGAGAGTTCACAGCTTATTCCAGGCATTTTTAATATTTTCGTATCACTGTATTTCCACTCTGCATCATCTAAATAGCATAAAATAGTGTTTTCATCTCGCATACTGCCTAAAATATTGGTCGGAATAATTTCTCGGAAATTTACAGACAGAGTGGTCAAATTGAATTTCAGCGATGCTTAAAATCAGGGAACGGAAAATTTTAAAATCGAACTTGCAGACGTCAATTATATTATTCTACGGTTCGCGTAGTTTAACTCGGCGTGTTCGTTTTAATTTTTCGTCATATTTTGATCAATTTGAGCATTCTTACGGATCAAAATTTATTTTAAAATCTGACCAAATGCTGTATTTTTTTGAGTCATATATTTCATACTAATCATTTGAGTATACTCAGTTTGTTTTTTTCGATCACTAGGGCATTCGATTTTTATTTATTTGATGTTTGTTTATTTTACTTTTTTTAACTAATATTGTTTAGAATAGATAAATAGGATAATTAGTATTTTTATTTTAAATATTTATTTTTATTTTTAGATTTAACTAATATTGTTTTTAGGATTTTTAGTTTCTGTTCTAAATTTATTGAATTGTTTAAATTTTATTTAATTTTAATATTAGTTATTTGGGCGTTAAAATGGACACTACGGGTATTAAAATAGTTAACCCTAATTTATTTCATTATATATATGTGTACTGATGTTAAGAATAGGAGAGGAGAAACTGAGGGAGACCGAAAGGAGGACCAGATACGTAGAAGCGGTAGGATCTATTGTGTTTTCATAATTTTTCTTGTTCGTCTAATTCTAATCTCCACGAATTCTCCTTTTTAAACTATATGTGTATTTCCGGTTTGCAGCGACATACTGTAATACCCCAAATTTTGACCACTTAGATTTCCCATCATTGTGAAAATCATCATCACAATATGGATGAACCATCATGCTTCATCAGTCTCCCCAAAGATGGGTGAGCATCCAATACAATCAAAAATAGGGTTTCAAGCCCTCTCTGAGTGCTTAGACAAAGGATCAATCAAGAAATGACATGATCTTCAACTTGTCTAATCTCTCAAACATCCACAATGGATCAAAAAGGAATCCCACTTCAAGGATTAAGCACAAGGCTGCTCCCTTCTAGGTGGATCAAGTCTCAAGATCGACAATTGCACCAAATTAGGGTTTTGGTCGACCAGGGCCTCCAGATGGAAATTTTCATCTGGGCACAAGGAAATGATCCAAAACATAACCTAATATACTTCATGGAACCTCATGAACCCATGCATCAAGTCAATTTTGCCTCAGGGGATGCATTCATCAAAAATCAGGAATTAGGGTTTCTTGACCTAATTCACCCCTAAGTTAACTTTTGGGACAAACCATGAGCCAAGACCTCAAGACATGATTTGAGGGTCTCTAATATACCATATTGATCCATTTGGAACAATGGATTGATCCAAGAAGTTTGAGCAACAAGTCTCAATTTCATCTGCACCACAATTAGGGTTTTAAGGGAAAAGTCAACTGTAACTTTGACTTTTGACCAGGACATGCTCCCAAACCCTAGACCATGCCTTAATGTACCCTATGGCACCCTTGGAACATGTCCATCAAGTTTGATTTAGGTCAAGGACATGATTTCATGAAGAATTGCACAGTTTGGAATTCATCTGATAAAAAGTCAACTGTGCACAAAAGTTAACTTTGACTTTTTGAGATTTTTCACCAAAATGGATTTTTAACCCTAAAATGATGTTAATGTATGATTTGAATCATCATTCATCAAGAAAAATCAAGAAAAGTGAGATAACTTGTAAAAGGGGTAACCATAAAACTTAGAAATTTTTCTAAGTTAAAAATAAAGTAGCAAAGGTACCAACTTTGGAGGACCATAACTCCTAAATCACAAGGCCATTTTTTCTCATCCAAAGATGGATTTGAAGCCCTCATTATCACCTACAAAAACTTCAACTACAAGTCATTCCAATTCATTAAGGATTTTGAGTTATGGAGTGATCAAAGTGGCTGAAAAGTGAAAATGTCACTTTTTCCAACACTTAGTGAAATTTTCACTAAGTCAGATTCTGCCTCACTTTTTGCCAAATGTAGGGGGATTTTTCACTTGGAATCAAAAGAGATCAAAACCAAACTTGTTCAAACAGTTGTTGTATCATGTAAGAGCTTTCCAAAATGGCCCAGAACATTGCCAAATTCAACCTACACCATGAGATACAACATTGCCAAGTTGCCTTGCTGAAATTTGTCAAGGCAAGGCAGAATTTGCAACTTTGGTCGATTTGCCAAAATCAGCCAAATTCAATTGCTCCAATCCACTTGGACACCTCAGAGGATTGAATCTAAAGGGGACAATCACTGAGCCAAGCCTCCAAAGTCCATGGAACAAGAAATAGCATGTTGAACCTAGAATGGCCAAAATAGGGACAAGACTTCAAATTTGGAATGAGGCATTCAATGGAACCTTCAAGGTGGCATGGACTGAGCCATTCTCATCTGAAATCAGTCAAGACTTATCCAAGACCAAGGGGACCAAAGTTCTGTGCCCTAACCTCTAGTCAATGGCTAGAGGAGACTTGGATTTTCATTTGCCAACATTGGCCAAACCTACTTACCAGCTGCCATGCACTATTCCTTGCAAAACAAAATTGTTCTGCTATAAATAGAGCTCAATTGTGGTCAGTTTAAGTACACCAAAGCCATCTAACAGATGCTTTCTTCAAAATCTCTTTTTCTTGGAAAAAATGCCTTTCTTAGCAAGGTAGCTATCGGGTTTTGAGTTTGAGAGCAATTCTGCACAAACCAATCACTCACACACCTCACATACATCACATATGAGCTGATCAAACACTCACATAACATCTGGAGCATCAAAATCTCAAAATCACTTGCCATCCACACAAGTTTGAAGTGAAGTTGCAGCTGAGATGCCATAAACTGATCCAGTCCATTTCAATTCAATCCAAGTGTCCAAACACACTCCATATGGTGTAGGGAAGCTGTTCAGATCATCACCACTCATCTGTAACACCTCCAAATCAAAAATCACATTGCACTTGCTGTCACGACTTGGAGGTAAGCACATACTTGGTCATCTCTCAATCTATGCATATTTCCTCGCACAATAATTTGGCCATATGTTCATAATCATGCATGGAATGTTTTCCCTCAATTAATTGCATTGTTTGAATCGTGTATCAAAAATCCTAGCCTTCATGCAAAAATTAGGGTTCTTGAGGTCTCTTCGTGATTTCTTGTTGTATGTTTAATTTAAATGAAATTAAAGTACATAGACATGATCGTGAGGTTGAGACGAGCATAATGATATGTGGATTGCATGATATGATTACGTATTCATGGAGATTGGATAGAAAACGCAAATCTGGGCAAACTGAAAAACGCGCGTGTTCTTGGTGTTGTTCTTGGCGCCATTTTTAGAAATTCAAATATTTGAATTTTGTGATTTTGTTTAATTGATTCAAAAATTAATTTCTCTCTGAGTTTTAATGATTTTGAGTTGATTCTTTTTTTAATAATTCACAAAAATGTTAAAATATTTTATTTTATCAAAAAATCCCAAAAATATTATTTATTTCATATAATTGATATTTTTGCAAAGAATTAATATTTTGATTGTTTTTGACATTTTAAATATTTTTTCTACATTGATTTTGCAACTTTTAATGCTTTCTAATTATTTTGTAGGTCAATACTTAATTTTTGAAGCATTAATCCAAGATCACAATTTGTTTTCCATGTGTTAAACAATTTTTGATCATTTTAAATGAATTTTTATTCAATTAAATACATTTTTGAAAACAAATTAGGGTTTTTGGATTAATTCAACCCTCATAAATCATTTTCAAAACTCTTTTTGGGCCTCTTGAGAGAGTGTAAGACCCATCCCCCTTGTACAAAAACTTTTTGGGCCTCATCCATTGTATAAGTCCCTCTGTACAAGGAAACGGCGCGATCGTCGCCCGTTTAAAAATAAAAGAACCATCTGGGCCTCACCTTGAGCTATAAGACCCATTCAAAACACTTTGGGCCTCTATTAGAGTGTAAGACCCAATCCCCCTTTTAACCAAAACATCTTGGGCCTCACTTATTGTATAAGTCCCTCTGCGTTAAAAGAAAACCTCGGCGCGATCGCCATTTTAAACGAAAAATCATTTGGGCATACCCTCGTGTTATAAGCCCCACTCTTTTTCTTTAAAACCTTTTGGGCCTCTTGAGAGAGTGTAAGACCCATCCCTTTGTACAGAAAACCTTTTTTGGGCCCCAGTCACTTGTATAAGTCCCGCTGTACAAATTCAAAAGTGCGCTCACTGATAAAACCCTGGGCCTCTCCTTGAGCTGTAAGCCCCAAATCTTTCTTTTTCAAAGCACTTTCTCCTTTGATTTTGAATATATTGTTGTTTTTAATCTTTCTTTGTTGAACAACTAACCAATAACATGGAAGCACTACAACCGAGTAAGTGGTTATCGCTTTCATTTACTGCTTTCATATTATAAACTGTATTGTGGGGCTGCTCACTGTAAGTCTCCTTTCATAAACTCATATCTACTGTGTAATAATAGTATAGATATTTCGAGTTTACCCGGCAACTACGTCTAGAACTAGGTGACGCCGTTTCACTTATTCGTAGAAATAGACGCCTAGATCCCCAATAGGAGCACCAGATACAGTCTTCTCTTCGGCTGTCCTCCTTAGGAATCGTCAAGAAGCTCTACTCCCCAAGATGAATGTATTCTTTGTGAATGGCATCTTTGAGTTTCTTCCAAATTCTCGAACTTTCCTGACTTGATCTATTCCTTGTGGATAGCTTGCCTTGAATGTCTCGGGGCTTGGGTACCCACTACGGTCATAATCTTGGACCTTAACTAAGGGACCCTCTTTAAAAGCTAAAAGTCGCTGGATAGTAAACCTCGCACGTTTACCAGTGGTTTTTATCTTTAAAAGAGTTATCTCTCCTAATGGAAAGGAGATGATAGACCCACGGGCTTCTTAAAAGCATCGGCCTCCTCTTGGGCATTATTCAAGGACCCTACGGCTTCTTAGAAGTATTCACAGCCTCCTCTCAGGCTTCGTATAATGATCTCTTCCTCCGGGAATGATAGCCTCCTCTTGGGCTTAGTACAAAGGACCCGTCGGCTTCTTAAAAGTTTCCAGCCTCCTCTTGGGCTTCGTATAAATTGTCCCGACGACCTCCTAGAGGTATAGGAACAGAACTTAGTCATCTTCATAGAACAGTCCTTTCATAGAGTCTACTACTGTTTCTCACAGCATAGTACAAAAGATAAAACTCTAGACACGGACAGTCTAACTTCCTTGAGTCTCAAAGACATTCTCAAGCACCCTTCGTTAAATAGGAAGGAAACCCGCAGACTCGGACAGTCTCGACACCCTTTGGATTTCCCGTTTCCTCAAAGAGAAGGAAATATCCCTGATCCTCAAATCAAACCCCTGGGTACAGTGATGCTCATATAAGAACTGATTTTCTCTTTTAAAATCAGTATATTGGATCTGTCACTCAACTGAAACAGTTACAATAGCCTCCATCTCGGGCTTCGTACGAGATACCAAAATTATCCCCAGTGGAGTCAAACAACCTTTTCGCCTCTCTCTCGGGCTTCGTACGAGACACATAAGCGACTCCCTCGTTGAGTCAATCCCCCTTTCGCCTCCATCTCAGGCTTTGTACGAGATACAAAAAGGTTCTCATTGAGCCAAACAAACAATCGCCTCCATCTCGGGCATTATACGAGATACAGAAAGGTTCATATTGAGCCAAACAAATAGCCTCCTCTTAGGCTTTGTATAACGATATGCCCCACTGGGTCGAACCCTTTTAGCCTCTTTCTCGGGCTTTGTACGAGACACCAAATAGCCTCCTCTTAGGCTTTGTATAATGATTTTCCTAGCGGAAATTAGCCTTCTCTTAGGCTTCGTATAAGAAAACCACTGGTTGATCCAATTAACCTTTTAGCGTCAAGCTGTGCCTCGTTCACAGTACACAAACATCAACAACTTCTTCCCCTTCATCTAATCGCTGTAAGCGGCAAGCCTCTGGATCATCTACATCCACGCCGCTGTCCCTCTTTTAGCATGAGAAATTCCTAAGGAAAGATGGCATTGCTCTACACTGAGTTAAAGTCTTCTCCTTCAGGTTAAACCCCTTTCCTCGGAAATTATGGCATTGCTCGGATCCGCGTATCCCAGTTAAAGTAATTCTCCTTCAAACCCTTCTTTAGAGATGACAAATTCTCTCTAAAGTCGAGGTCTTTCAGCTTCACGTCTTGGGCTTTGAACAAGACACAAATAGACCTTTCAGCTTCACATCTTGGGCTTTGAACAAGATACAAACCACCTTTCGCTTCACGTCTTGGGCTTTGAACAAGACACCAAAAACCAATTTCCTCCCATAGAATAGGAGGAACTACGAACGCTCTGATTTTCCTGTTTCGGTAAACGGGAATACGTAGGCATAAGATCGAAAGAGAAGATCTTAGCGAGCGCAATCAACAAAAAAACCAAATCCCATATCTCCATCAACCAAAAGCAGTATTTCAAAAGCATCAGTCCTAACACCCTAATCCTTGTTCCCCGCTAGAGATTCCTAGAAAGAAAGAAAACCGTATTGGCGAAAATACAAATAACCAGTACAAAGGCTCCCCACATTGATAGCATCCGTAACCTAACAGACCGCTGTTTAAACTCAGTATGCAAGCAGGGTTAATTGGAGACATCTATTTCCCTTCCTTATTCAGCTCACAATAGGATAAAAAATGAATCGACCTGTAGTCAAAGCTCGAACCGCAGAGAGCGACCAGCGCTTAAGAACCGCGTCCAAAATCGCTCGCTACACATGCATATTATTATTTTCGTCTTGTTATATGTGCCTATTATCCTCCTCGTTTACATATATATTGAGGTTCATATAGAGACATACAGATTTGCTTTCTACTCTTATATATATATGCACTGCGGTCACATATCCTTGCTTTTGAATTTTGTGAGTTGCAACAGGTACTGTTCTGTGTCATGTTAATAAATATATATATTACAATGTTAGTTTCATGCTAATATATATTATAATATGTTTTCTCGACATTTACGTTTGGTTATATATAATGTTGTTACAAACTATTGCTTTATCTTAATATAAATTTCTAACACTTTGTAATAAACTAACAATTATCTTTATTTTACAAAACTCTCTCTATATATATATTATAATATGAATAATGTTTTATGTTTTGGTTTTAATATAATATGATTTTATTTTAGTTTTTTATTATTCGAATCGAATTGTGTCGATACGCAGTATGTATATTTGTGTACGACGCATGACATGGGTGTTAATTCAGTCCGGTTGAGATGATCGCACTTTTTCGTTAGCGACATAATTATTATTTTTTTTTTACACGTTTTAAAATTCATTTTGTTTTATTTTTTTTACAAATTCAGATTGACACGATTCGGATCCGGTTGCGATGACCGCGTTTTCGCGATAGCAATATTGTTGAGGTTTTTTTATCAAAGTTAAATTTCTCTTTTTTGAGTCTCCTTTTTTTTCGTTATATTTAGATCCGTACAATTCGGATCCGGTTGCGATGACCGCGTTTTCGCGATAGCAATATTGTTGAGGTTTTTTTATCAAAGTTAAATTTCTCTTTTTTGAGTCGCCCTTTTTTTTCGTTATATTTAGATCCGTACAATTCGGATCCGGTTGCGATGACCGCGTTTTCGCGATAGCAAAGTTGTTGAAGTTTTTTTATTTTCTTTTTTTTTGTAATATTATTTGAATAATTTACTTTTGAATTTAATTCATGCATCATTTTTACCATTTTATAAAATTTTCACAAATTTTTTTTTTATTTTTTATTTTATTTTTTATTATCTAAATTAAATATTTATTCAATTTCTTTTTGCATCACACATTTCATGCATACCTGAAATTGTTTATTTTATTTCTTCGCATCCCTAAAATACTTTTAATCCGTTCTTTTTGCATTTGTTCACTAACATTCTAAAGTGCATTAAAATATTTTTCTTTCACTTTTAAATTTATTTCATATTGCATTTTGGTCCTTCCCTTTGGCACATTGAACTCTACCTCTCACCTGAGCTTTGCCTGATTATTTGAATAACTAACACTTTGAATTTTTGCAGGAATTTTTGATGTGTTGTTTGTCTCTGGTTGAAAAACCTTGATATTTAATTTGGGAATTTTAGGAGTTATTTCTCTAATTGTTTGAATGGTTTTCACTTGAGATTTTCTCGCATGTGCATCTTCGGACCTTGTCTGATTATCTGTTTGAAAAGGCACTTGTGCCATGGTACTGGGATTGTTCATTTGACTTCTTTATGCATGTTTGGATTGTTATCACCGTAGTATGTCTTTATTGGGTTCCATCTATCTCACTTCTTTTACTTGTGTCTGTTTCTCATTAACCTTTTATGCAGGGACTCAGGAAAGCTCTTTAAGGGTATGGATAAGTCATCCGTATTCACCCTTATTCTTTCTTTCTCTCATCTTCTTCCTTTAGGATTTAGGTTGTCGTCAAACCTCACTAACCATAGGTCACCCATGCATGACAACTTTAGGATTCATAGCTCCCTTTAGAGTTACCCTTGTGTCTTCTCTCTTCCCATCTCAAATTTCTTTAAAACACTTAATAAGAATAAGGTGTATTGCGCACGAGCCTTAAGTATGGGGAATGAGAAATGAGGGGCTTCCTCTCATCTTTCTAGAGTGCTTAATGAGCGTCCTGTCTTGGGACGATGCGTTAAGTATTCGCCCCTGTGCCCTAGACTTTGGTGCAATGCAACTTAGGAACTAACTTAAGCCACTTCTGTCCTAAAAAACACAAACCAACTTCAAACTTTTTTTGTCCTTCGGGACCTTCAACTTAAAGGCTATTTTCAAAAAGGGCACGTTACTTTCCGTCTGAGACGCAAACAGGCATCGACCCTAACTGCCAGACGCAAACTTAGCGTTGCTCATAAAAAACACAAAACGAACTTGGTCCGAACTACGTTGACTCTGAATTCCCCATTACACAAGGGGGATACGACAGCCATAGATGATAGGATAACTCACCCTTAGAATAGACAACAAGCGTGGATCCCATCGAGTACGATGGACGCGTGGGGTGCTAGCACCTTCCCCTCGCGTAACCGACTCCCGAACCCAGGTTATGGTTGCGATGACCATTCCTTTCACTCTTCCTCAGGTTTATGCGGTGTTCCCTTTCCCTCTCTTGGGATAAATTTACACGGCTGGCGACTCTGTTTTTTCCGCGCTACTCTCGCCTTTGTACCTAGATGAAAATCCTGGGAGCGACAACTGCCAAGACGATGCTTTAGCCAGCGTACTGGTAGACACAGGGTCAGCCCTGAATGTTATGCCGAAGTCCACTTTGATGCAATTATCATTCAAAGGCCCTCCGATGAGAATCAGCGAGGTCGTCGTCAAAGCATTCGACGGATCCAGAAAAACAGTTATCGGTGAAATTGATCTTCCCATAACTATTGGTCCTCACACTTTCCAAGTCACTTTCCAGGTCACGGACATTCGGGCAACATACAGTTGTTTATTAGGAAGACCTTGGATACATCAGGCTGGAGCGGTTACTTCAACCCTCCACCAAAAGCTAAAGTTTGTTCAGAACGATCAACTTGTCACAGTCTGTGGGGAACAAGCCTTGCTCGTGAGTAGTTTATCATCATCTACTGGTATAGAACCCGAGGAGGTTATTGGAACTTAGTTCCAAGCACTGTCGGTGAGCAAGGACAATCAATCCCAAGGAGGAACCTCAATTTCCTCATACAAAGATGCTATCAAAGCAGTTGAGAGTACCGATACAACGGGATGGGGACAGCTTGTTATTCCTATTGACAATAAAACAAAGAAGGGTCTTGGTTTTTCTGCAACCTGTACCCGGACAGCTGCCAATGATGAAAGTCTTCATTCCCTTCAAAACTTCTTCCACAGTGGAGGTTTCCTTCACCCAGAGTCTCAAGCAGTACATGCTATCAATGAGGAAGATCCCTCTGACACAGATGAAGAATGGAAGTCCTATCTTAATGAGGACGGTTATATGTCTCAGGAAGAAGTGCCTACACCATTTTGCTATCCTGCACAGAGTCCGAGATTTATACCACGGTCAGATGTCGAAATGATATACGGAGATTTTGATCCTGAAGGATGTCGTGCTCCGCTAAATTCATTAGAGGAAGACACTCTGATGAAAGATAACTTTGACTACAACTACTATGGCCCAATGGATGGTCTGCCAATGTGGCAACCTTATCCAGGAGATTTGGGGTAAGAAAGTCAGCCGAACAATGAAAATCAGCTGAGCATCATTGAACAGAATGCCTGTGTCCCCACCATGTCATGGGATCAACACTCGGGTCATTCAGAAACTACTCAACATGATGATGAATTTACGACGTTTGCAGGACTTTAATTCATCAACTATGATTTTCCCGAGGTCAACGTCATCGAGAGAGATGACTCCTCCAGTTCCAAAGAAGTTTGAGACACTCTGGGAGAACCAAGTGGAAGATACGACTTTATAGTCAAGTACACTGCTCCCGAAAGCTCTCGTATCAGGCTCGAAGACATCCAGCCTACTGGATAGGGAGATACAGCTGAAAGCACAACTACTCTGCATAATACAACAGAGGAATTCTCCTACGACAACTCTGCCTAGGAGACAGATTCCAATGATCCTGCTCCACCAGAAATCAGCATTATTTCTGAAGACAAATCAAGGAAGGTACCGGACTTTGTGATTCACCGAGGAGTTCGCAGCCAATGGGTTGCCGTCAAGGTTCCAAAGATCGTTCATCAGTCAAAGTAATTGCCATCTTTAACCTTTCACCCCGCCCAGGTGAAACGGATGTTTTGATAGGGCTCGCTTTCTGTAAATTTCCTTCTTCGCTTTGCCCGAAGCGACAGAGTTTTGTTTTATAGGGCTGTAGTTTCAAGAATCTACTTGTTCATTAATAAAATAACGTCGTTCTGTAATTTTCGCATTAATTACTGTTTTCTTTTTTTGCTTTTGCTTTTTCAGAAAATGGTAATCCTAAACAATAATCCATAATAAAAATAAACAAGCAGTAAAAAAAAATACACTGCACACACTTGCATTTTCTCTATCTCTTCTAAACACGAATCATCACGTCATGCAGATTGCTTGTTTTACACCCCGTTGAAACATACGATCCGATGCCTTCTTCCGACTTTGAGTTCCCGGTATTTGGGGCTGAAGAAGAAGTTGACAACAAAATTCCAGAAGAGATCTCCCGATAACTCAAACAAGAGGAAAGGTCCATTGAACCTCACAAAGAGCCATTGGAAACGGTAAACTTGGGTTCGGAAAAAGAGAAAAAAGAAATCAGGATTGGGGCACTGCTCAGTCCAACTGCCAAAGAGAGTTTTGGAAAGCTTCTCAAAGAATTCCCTGATGTATTCGCTTGGTCCTATCAGGATATGCCAGGGTTGGATACCAGCATCGTGGAACATCATTTACCGTTGAGATCGGAATGTCCGCCAGTAAAGCAAAGGTTGAGACGCACTCACCCGAACATGGCCATCAAAATCAAAGAGGAGGTACAGAAACAGATTAATATGGGTTTCCTCGCTACATCAGAATATCCTCAATGGTTAGCCAACATTGTACCCGTTCCCAAAAAGGACGGAAAGGTCAGAATGTGTGTCGACTACCGAGACTTGAACAAGGCTAGTCCAAAGGACGACTTTCCTTTACCACACATTGACATTCTGGTTGACAGTACAGCAAAGTTCAAAGTTTTCTCCTTCATGGATGGATTCTCGGGCTATAATCAGATCAAAATGGCGTCGAAAGACATGGAGAAAACATCGTTCATTACCCCATGGGGTACCTTTTGTTACAAGGTAATGCCGTTCGGTTTGAAGAACGCCGAGGCATCCTATCAAAGGGCCATGACTACTCTGTTTCATGACATGATACACAAAAAGATAGAGGTATATGTCGATCACATGATTGCAAAATCTAAGACAGAAGAGGAGCATATGACCCACCTGTCAAAATTGTTCGAGCGTTTGCGAAAGTACAAACTCTGCTTAAATCCCAACAAGTGCACGTTCGGTGTCCGTTCAGGGAAACTCTTATGATTCATCGTCAGCCAAAAATGAATTGAGGTTGATCTTGACAAGGTCAAGGCCATTCCAGAAATGCCTTCTCCGAAAACTGAAAAACAAGTCAGAGGATTCCTGGGACGTTTGAACTACATCTCCAGATTCATATTCCTCATGACCGCAACATGTACGCCGATTTTCAAATTACTTAAGAAGAACCAGGACTGCGTTTGGACAGAAGACTGCCAAACCGCCTTTGAGAGTATCAAGGAATATCTGTTGAATCCTCCGATTCTATCACCTCCAGTGGAAGGAAGACCACTAATCATTTACCTCACGGTCCTAGAGGACTCAATGGGGTGTGTACTTGGCCAACAAGACGAAACCAAAAGGAAAGAGTCTGCCATTTACTATCTGAGCAAGAAATTCACCGACTGTGAAACTCGGTACATGATGCTTGAGAAAACTTGGTACGCTTTGGCTTGGGCAGCCAAACGTCTACGCCAATACATGATTCGTCACACTACTTAGTTAGTCTCCGAGATGGATCCGATCAAGTACGTCTTCGAAAAACCTGCTCTTACAGGAAGGATTGCCCATTGGCAGATGTTGCTATCAGAATATGACATAGAGTACCACGCTCAGAAAGCCGTTAAAGGAAGTATTTTAGCCGATCATTTGGCTCATGAACCGATTGACGATCAAGAATCAGTCGGGTTTGACTTCCTAGACGAAGATGTCATGTATCTAAAAATGAAAGATTGCGATGAACCGTTACCCAGTGAAAGGCCAGAACCAGGTTCCCAATGGGGACTTATCTTTGACGGAGCAGTCAATCATTACGGAAACGGAATTGGGGCAATCATTGTTACCCCTCAGGGTACCCACATTCCTTTCACTGCAAGACTGACGTTCAAATGTACGAACAACGATGCCGAATACGAAGCTTGTATTATGGGTCTCGAAGAAGCGATTGATTTACGGATCAAAAACTTAGACGTATATGGCGACTCAGCCTTGGTTATCAATCAGATAAAAGGAGATTGAAACACATACCAATCAGGACTGATTCCTTACAAGGACTATGCAAGAAGGTTGTTGCCCTTCTTCAACAGAGTTGAGTTTCATCACATCCCTCGTGATGAGAATCACATGGCTGATGCATTAGACACTCTCTCTTCTATGATTAGTGTAGGTCAATGGAATGACCTACCTAAGATCAACATAATGCGCCTTGAACGACCCGCTTACATCTTCACGATTGAAGCAGTCATAGACGACAAACCTTGGTATCACGATATCAAATGCTTCCTTCAGAAACAAGAGTACCCACCTGGGGCAACCAGGAAAGACAGAAAGACTCTCAAGAGATTGGCTGGAAACTTCTTCCTGAGCGGTGACACTCTCTATAAGAGAAATTTTGACATGGTCTTACTCCGATGTGTAGACAGATCAGAAGCAGACATGCTGATGAAAGAAATTCATGAAGGATCCTTTGGCACTCATGCCAACGGACATACAATGGCGAGGAAAATTCTAAGAGCAGGGTATTACTGGTTGACCATGGAATCCGACTGCTACAAGTACATGAGGAGGTGTCACAAGTGTCAGATATACTCCGACAAAATTCATGTACCGCCATCGTATCTCAAAGTTCCCTCTTCCCCGTGGCCTTTTTCCATATGGGGAATCGACATGATTGGCTTGATCGAACCTAAGGCTTTAAACTGACATCGGTTCATCCTGGTAACCATTGACTATTTCACCAAGTGGGTCGAAGCAGCGTCGTACGCTAATGTAACCCGACAAGTGGTGGTCCGATTTATCAAAAACAATATCATCTGCCGTTATGGTGTTCCAAGCCAGATCATTACTGATAATGGATCTAACTTGAACAATAAGATAATGAAAGAGTTGTGCGTAGAGTTCAAGATTGAACACCATAACTCATCTCCCTACCGACCCAAGATGAACGGAGCGGTAGAAGCGGCTAACAAGAACATCAAGAGGATTGTTCAAAAGATGGTTGTAACCTATAAAGACTGGCACGAGATGCTACCCTTTGCTCTTCACCGTTATCGTACATCTATCCGCACTTCAACAGGGGCTACCCTTTTCTCTCTAGTATATGGAATGGAGCCAGTGCTCCCCATAGAAGTAGAAATCCTGTCAATCCGAGTATTGATGGAAACTAAGCTCACCGAAGCTGAATGGTGTCAAAGCCGACACGAAGAACTGAACCTGATCGAAGAAAAGCGAATAACGGCTCTATGCCACGGTCAGTTGTATCAACAGAGAATGAAGAAAGCCTTTGACAAAAAGGTTCGACCCCGTGTCTTCAGAAAAGGAGACCTCGTGCTCAAGAAGATACAATCGTTCCTCACTGATTCTCAGGGCAAGTGGACCCCAAATTATGATGGCCCCTACGTGGTCACGAAAGCTTTCTTAGGCGGCGCCTTGAGACTTGCAACCATGGACGGAGAGGAATTTTCCTACCCCACTAATGTTGATGTAGTCAAGAAATACTTCGCCTAAACTAAAAAAAAAAGACGTCTCGGTGGATTGAAAACCTGAAAGGGCGGTCCAGGCCAAAGTTAGAGACATGAAAAAAAATCATCCCGGTGGATTGGAAATCTCATAGTACAATCCAGGCAAAAATTAGGGATAAAGGCAAGTAACTATGTTCAACAGAGGCAAGTCCCTCAGCAGCAGTTACATCATCCATCGGAGGAAAACTCCAGTCACGGTCATCTTCGACAGAAGCTCAGGATGTCCCGAATTCAAAGTTGGTAGAAGGATAGTGGTCGTTATGTTTCAACGTAGCCCTTTTCCCTGTAAATTACCATTTTCTAACTTTGTAAATACTCTTTGGAGTCACGCGTTTGGCTGATCTCCATCTTATCAATAAAATTTGAGCCCTTGTGCTTTTGTTTGTAATTCTCAGTTGTTTTAACTTTACAGAACGATATTTTAACATGATTAACGATTCTTAAAATAAAACAAAAATGAATTTACTTGTAAAACTTTTTCTGCTTTAAAATAAAGATGGCAATTTCTTTTGACTGTTGAACATCAGAAGAACATCAATCGCGTCTCCAAAGGTGTTCGAACCTCAAAGTACAGAATCAAAGTACTCCTTCTAACCCAGTACGCCTGAATGAAGGGATCAACTGTGTCAGAGACCTTGTTTCGTCTGACACACCTCGGCCGAGTTCTCATCTCCTAAGCCCGACCAACATAGCTCCCAACAGGGACTATCTCTCCTAAGCAAGGTGGAATTTCTATTCTGAACCAACAGTACTTCTTCGCCCCGCGATGGCCGAGTATTCAGTCGTGTTCACTTGTCAGTTTGTATGTCGCGTCAGTTTTGTCAGCATAAACATACATATATCATGCATTAATTGATTTGCATTTACATTTCATATTGCATCACTATCACTCTAGTCGGTCTTGTCCCCTAGTGATAGAAGTTCTCTCAATCGAGTTGTCAGTTCTTGCCTCGTCAGGAAACGTTGCGTTTGAACAACCTCGCCCCAGTTTATTTCTGGAAGGAAGTTGGTCCTCGACCACTTTGATAACTTGAACCTCTGAAAGACCAGAGAACCTTCAACAAATGTCACTCTTCGCCATTGAAGATGACATCCCTGATTTCCCGGATTAAGGAAAATCCCGAGAGAAAGCCTTTTAACAAAAGATTCGATAATACAGCAGTTTTTCTCCGAAAAACCCACTGATGAAAAGGTCATCGGCACCTCAAAATTGGATCCCATCATATGGCATTTCTCCAGGAAGATCCCGAGAAAAGTATGATGTAAGACCCCCAAGCGGAAGCAGTCTCTCAAGAAACTCGCTTTCCCCAGTAGAAACAAATGGCGTCTCCAATAGAGAAGTTTGTGTACCTCTACAATTCAGACAATTGGGTTCCCCAGCAAGTCTGACATCAAAACCTTTTCCGTCAAATGGCATCTCCCCAGGAAAATTCGGCGAGAAGTTTTAGGGAAAACCGCTACGAATAGCGTCCCTTGTCAATAAAGTTTATTGACAAAAGAAACTAAGACCAGTTCCTTGGTAGGAAACCAGGATCGAGGGGAAGTTTACTTCAGAAACTAAGACTAGTTCCTTGGTAGGAAACCAGGATCGAGGGGGAGTTTACTTCAGAAACTAAGACTAGTTCCTTGGTAGGAAACCAGGATCGAGGGGAAGTTGACAAAAGAAACTAAGACCAGTTCCTTGGTAGGAAACCAGGATCGAGGGGAGGTTTATTTCAAAAGAAAACTGAGACCAGCTCCTTGGCTGAAGACTAGGATCGAGGGGAAGTTTACCTTTTCTAAGCATCATCGCTTAGCTAAAGAAGATGAATGTGTAAGCTACCATTCATAATCACCATCAAAATTTCGGGTATTCCGATATTTAATCCTCTTGCACCCTGACTGCCCGAATACCTTCGTCATTCTCACCTTCGGGTCCAAGAAGATTAAATAGGGGCATCTGTCATACCCCAAATTTTGACCACTTAGATTTCCCATCATTGTGCAAATCATCATCACAATATGGAGGAACCATCATGCTTCATTAGTCTCCCCAAAGATGGGTGAGCATCCACTACTATCAGAATTAGGGTTTCAAGCCCTCTCAGAGCCTTAGACAAAGGATCAATCAAGAAATGACATGATCTTCAACTTGTCTAACCTCTAAAATATTCACAAGGGATCAAGAGGACTTCCACTACAAGGAGTAAGCCCAAGGCTGCTCCCTTCTAGGTGGATCAAGTCTCAAGATCGATAGTGTCACCAAATTAGGGTTTGGTCGACCAGGGCCTCCAGATGGAAGTTTTCCTCTGGGCATGAGTCAATGCTTCAAGGCATAACCTAAAGTACTCCATGGAACCTCATGGACCCAAGCATCAAGTCAATTTGGCTTCAAGGGATGCATTCATCAAAAATCAGGAATTAGGGTTTCTTGACCTAATTCACCCCTAAGTTGACTTTTATGGAAAATTATGAGCCAAGACCTCAAGAGAGGATTTGAGAGTCTCTAATAAACTATATTGATCCATTTGGAACAATGGATTAATCCAAGAAGCTTGAGCAACAAGTTTCAATTTCATCTGCACCACAATTAGGGTTACGCGAGAAAAGTCAACTGTAGCAAGTACTTTTGACCTGGACATGCTCCCAAGCCCTAGGACATGAATCAATATACCCTATGACACCCATGGAACATGTCCATCAAGTTTGATTTAGGTCAAGGACATGATTTCCTGAAGAATTTCACAGTTTGGAATTCATTTGATAAAAAGTCAACTGTGCACAAAAGTGAACTTTGACTTTTTGAGATTTTTCACCAAAATGGATTTTTAACCCTAAAATGATGTTAATATATGATTTGAATCATCATTCATCAAGAAAAATCAAAGAAAATGGGATAACTTGTAAAAGGGGTAACCATAAAACTTAGAAAAATTTCTAAGTTATGGAAAAAGTGACACTAATGTGCCAACTTTGGAGGACCATAACTCCAAAACAACAAGGCCATTGTTCCCCATTCAAAGCTTGATTTGTAGATGACATTTCCCTCTACAAAAGCTTCATACTGACCTATGTCCAAATTCCTCATGGATTTTGAGTTATGGAGTGATCAAAATCAAGAAAAGTCACTTTGTTCCAACACTTAGTGAAAATTTCACTAAGTCAGATTTTACCTTACTTTTTGCCAAATGTAGGGGGATTTTTCACTTGGATTCAAAAGAGATCAAAACCAAACATGTTCAAACATTTGTTGTATCATGTAACATTGCCATTTTAGAATTTATTTTTAAGCAAAACAAAGGAAAATGAAACATTGCCATTTTATTATATATTTTTTTGCAAAAATAAAAACTGACAGACAGAGAACAAAATTTGATTGCAAAACGTCCTTTATTAATGATTAAACATTGCAAATGCAACCATGGTGGCCCTACAAATGAATCTATACGCCTTGGGCAAAGCGCAAGATTTTGACATGCATTATGGTTAGAAAAAAACAAAGAAAAATTACTCTGTCTGAAGAGTAACCCGGATGACTTCTTCAACAGACCAGTTTTGCACTTGTTGTCCCGGAGCATGAGGGCGTACCCAGTTGTCCAGGTCACAATTACTGTCAACACTATCCTCTGTGGCTGCACAAGACTGGTCCATGTAGATAATTCCCCCACTATTGAAAGTAATGGGTCCTCTGCCCCACGCATCTGAAGTTGTAGAGGGATGATAACCAATACCAAATTTGTCTTCCTTCATTGGGGTCTCTATCAACCTGCCCCAACCTTGGGCGTTGCCTGCCCTGACGACTTCGACAGCTTGTTTGTAAGATGAAATGGAGGTACCGGCCCCAACTGGTACAGAAGAAGACTCAGGTGCATCGTCAATATTGACTGCTTCAAATGATTGGCACAGCATCTCATGAATTTCCCCATCCATTTCAATGTACTTGAACGTGGACAGGTGACTCACAAAGATGTCTTCTTCCCCGCACACCGTCACAACCTGCCCTTCAAACTCATACTTCAACTTTTGGTGCAAAGTGGAAGTAACAGCCCCTGCTCCGTGAATCCAAGGGCGTCCCAATAGGCAGCTATATGCAGGTTGTATGTCCATTACATGGAACGTGGATTTGAATACTTGTGGTCCAATTTGTACGGGCAATTCCACCTCAGCAAACACAGATCGTCTAGTCCCATCGAATGCTCTGACCACCAATTCACTAGGCCTTAAGATCAAACCATCAACTTCCAGCTTCATTAATGCCTTCTTGGGCAAGACATTGAGTGATGAACCAGTGTCTACCAGTACATGAGATAACACTGCGCCCTTACACTCCATCGTGATATGCAAAGCCTTATTATGGTTTCTTCCTTCAACAGTCAAATCTCTACTTGTAAAGCCCAAGCCATGGCTAACATTAACATTGGAGATTACGCCCTCGAGCTGATTAACAGTAATTTCTTGTGGCACGTATGCACTCTTCAACACTTTCAACAACGCCTGCCGATGCGCATCAGAGCACATCAATAGTGACAAGATTGAAATCTTTGAAGGGGTCTGATTCAGTTGGTCCACAATCTTATAATCGCTTTTCTTGATTATCTTCATAAATTCTTCCATTTCCTTATCAAAAGTAATCTTTGTCTCTGCTTCAGGTGTAGGCGCATTTTCAACCACCTGTTTACCTTTAGCCTTTGCTGCAGCTTCTGCCTCTTTATCACTTCTCAAGGTTTGGGGAGCGAACAACCTTCCACTCCTTGTAAAGCCCCCTACACCCCCTACATTATCAATATTTGGGCTAACTGACGACTCAACCTCCTGCTTTTTACCTTCGTAATACACATCTGCCCCATAGTGCCATGGGATAGCCTTCGTAGATGTGAATGGAATTGGTCCTGGCACCGTGATAGTGACAGGACTGGACCTTTCTTGCGTAACATTCGCCACGGGAGCTGCATTGACCGGCATTTGAATCTCAGCGGGAGTGTAATAGATGGTCACGGTTGATATCTCATCAGTGTCTTTCACGACTCTGTCGAACTGTAGACATCCTTCATCGATCAGATTCTGTAAACCCATCTTCAACTTATCACAGCCGTTCTCCTGATTCATACACTCAGAGCAATCTTGATTACAGCCTGGGAACACCTGTCCCTTCAATAAACGATCTTTTACCAACAACAAAGAAGTTCTCACTTGATGAACGTCTAATACCAAATTCAATCTCCTCCCATCTTCAATTGCGTACACATTTGCTGCACTATGATCAGGCATGGGATGCTGAGTAATATTAGGAGCGGGAGAGAAATTGATGGCTTTAGCATCAATCAAATCTTGTACTTTATGATGGAAAGCCCAGCATTTTTCAATGGAGTGCCCCTGAGCACCTGAGTGGAACTCACAACGAGCATTAGCATCGAAGTTAGGTGGCAGGTTTCCAGCAACCGGAGCTTTCATAGTACGGAGTTCTACCAACTTTAACTCGAGTAGCCGGGGCAACAGCGCGGCATAAGTCATAGGGAGAGGATCCATCTTACGATCCCTCTGCCTAGACCTTTGCTGGAAAAAAGGTTGTTGTTGTTGAACCTGTTGTTGGGGTTGTTGTTTCTGAACAGATGGTGTGGGGATTGTTACAGCATCTACCTGATAATAAGCTTGAGAACGCCCTCTGCCTCGTCCTCTAAACACAGCATTCGTATCACCTTCTCTTCTTTTCTGGTTACTAACAAATGGTTTCTTCGTCCCCGAAGAGCCAGCCCCACTCACATCCTGGATCTTTCCAAGCTTTAACAGACTTTCTATTCTTTCTCCTGCAATCACGATATCAGCAAATCCAGTTGACGGACAAGCAGCTAATCTATCAAGATAGGCCCCTTGCAAGGTGCCCATAAACATATCCGCCATTTCTCTGTCTGACAAGGGAGGTTGGACCTGGGCAGCCATTTCCCTCCACCTCTGTGCATATTCTTTGAAACTCTCCTTGGCATTCTGGGACAACCCCTGCAATTGGGTGCGGTTGGGCGCCATGTCGATATTGTACTAGTATTGCTTCAAGAACGCTTCTGCCAGATCTTTCCAACTCTTCACAGCAGCTCTATTCAACTTCATATACCAGGTCAAGGACGCCCCAGCCAGACTGTCCTGAAAATAGTGCATCCATAGCTTCTCGTCGTCCGTATGGGCTGAAATCTTCCCAAAGTAAGCTTGAAGATGCGTTTGGGGACACACATTGCCGTGATACTTATCAAAAGTGGGAGGTTTGAATTTAGGGGGAATTCTGACTCCTGAGACCAGCCCCAAGCTGGTAACATCAATACCCATAGAGTTCTTGCATTCTATGGCCCTGATCTTTTCTGCTAACTCATCATACCTTCGATCACCTTGATTACCCACATCAGCATCCAGCAGAGTAAATTGATCTTCCAGGGTATCTTCAAGAGTAACACCAGCATGCCTACCATTTCCATTACCCCGATTGTTACCACCAGGAGGAGGGTTGCCACCGGGAGGAGGAATGCCATGTCCCTGTGAATTGTCATGCTGATCACCTTCGGGCCCATTGTCTGGACGCTCGACCAGAAGCCTCAATCTCTCCTGATTTTGCGCCATACCAGTCATGAGGGTCATGAACTGGTCCATACGCGCCCTCATTTCAGCCAAATCACTTTGCACTTGATCCATGATTCTTACTTGATTTCTTCGCGTCGAATATCGGTGAATATGATTCTCAGCTATACTGCCTGAAACCAAATAAAGGTTAGAGACCCTGCAACGAGTACCTGAAAAGCAAGTAACAAAAATGTAAAATGATATGCAATGCCATGCAATGCCATGTTTGTCATTTCCGAGGTGCTTTATACCCTGATTCCAATCCAACCACAGAAATCTGAAGACCAAAAATCGTGATATAAAGAGACGTGTCGTGGTCATGTGCTTGTGTGCAGCTATCTGATAAGGAATAACTCTGAATAAAATAGCTCATACTCATTCAACGAAGTATTCAAGTACATTTAAGAAAGGTTCAACCGCAAATGCAATACAAGGAAAAATGGATCCATCAACAAGCCTGATGGTAACCATTAACAACAAAATATAAGGAAAAGAACATCAGTCTGACAATTCCACATCCTTCAGCTTATCACTTGAGTATTTGATCTCCTCAAAAAGTATACGGGTACGTTGGTGATTCGGCTTTTCAATCATTTCTTTGATCAAGACATCCCTTTTCTCAAGAGCTTCAGTTAAAGAACCCATATGCAGCATCAGAGCCTCGTCATCACACACTCCTTTGTGTCTCTTTATGCCAGCTTGCGTCTTGAGTATCTCCCTTTCTATCATGACTTCTTCAAGCTCTTTCTTAGTATTCCTCAGCTCACCTCTAGTTTCTTCTAGCTGTTCTTGACTCTTACCGAGGCTTTCCCGATACTTTCTCCTCTGCTCATGCGCCTTTTCAAGCTCTTCGTCCTTAATCTGCAACTGTTCCTGTAATTCGGCATTCTCTATCCTAACTTCGTCCCAAGCGTGCTGAAACTTTGTTAACTTTTCTTTGGTCTGTGCTAACCCCTGTTTGGTTTGCTTGTGGGCTTGAGTAGCATCATCAGCACCTTTACTAATCTTCCGGAAATGTTGGGCTCTTCCAGCAAAGTCTTTTTCTTTTGCAGTTAGGATTTGTTCAGCATCTTGGGCTTTCCGCTCCAGCTCTTTGTTGGCATGTAGAGCATTCTGAAGACGGCTACTCAACTCGGAATTCTCTCCTTGGAGCTTTTTCACCAAGGCTTGCAACTTGTCAACTTCTTCCACAGTAGCAGTGCTTCTTGCTTTCTCATTCTCTGGATACAAAAGGGGTGCCTTACCAAAAGGCAAGAGAAAATCTTCAACTCTTTTCTTCACCCACTCTTCATATGCTGGATAAACCCGGTTGTTAGGCTTGCCTAGAGTAACTTTCCCCTTTTTCAGTATGCTACCCCAGCTTTCAGAAGCTTTCTGTGCTGCTTCCCAACCATCTGATGTATGAAAATAGAGGGACTCCTCCACATCTCTCTTAATAGGCGGACCTGTCAGGGCATACCCAAATTGTCGAATGGCCAAAGAAGGATTGTAGTTAATCCCACCCATTCTTCCTATCAGTGGAACGTTAGGGAACTTACCACAGCTGTGGATAATATTCTTGCCAATCAGCCCATGATCTACCCATACGATGTCCTTGGCCACCAATCCCATTAAACGCTGTTTCCACTCTAGGGAATCTTTGGAATCCACAAAAGCCCCTGATTGTGGTAAACGGCCTGCAAACCACTTATAGAACAAGGGTGCACAACAACGAATTATCCCTCCTCTTTTCCTTTCGTTTCGGTTGTACAACGAGTAGTGAAGATCTCCCAGTAGCGTTGGCACCGGGTTCTTCATCATGAATATTCGTATAGCGTCCGTATCAATAAAATCCGGCTCGTTGGGAAACAACACTATGCCGTATATACAAAGGGCTAGCAAAGCATTAAAAACAAGCCAATTCTCGCCTTTAGCTGCTTCCTGGGCCTTCTTAATCAGATATTCCAGCTTGTAACCACGAATCTTTCCTTTGTTGGAGACATTGGCGTCTAACTCTGATTTGCTCAAATAAAGAGCACCAGCCACCTTTCCAAAGTCAAGATCCCCCACTGATCCAAAGAAAGGGGGCTCCTCCTTGATAGCAATCCCCAACATGTTGGAATACTCCTCCAGGGTAGGAACCAACACATAGTCTGGAAATACAAAACACCTCAGAGGCGGATCATAGAACTGCATCAACGTATGGAGACCTCTGGCTTCATAATCACTGACATTACGGACCATAGATAAAATCCACCCATATTTCTCTTCAAAAGCTTCTCGTGCTGCAGGGCTCACCATTCCCTTCAGCATAACAATAGGGCCTAAAGTAGGCGTAAGGAACTTATAGCTAATGATATTCTTCCTCTCTTTAGTGTTCATCTTTGCAGGGACCTGATGACTGGAATCAAGGGTAATATATGCATCTGGAAATGAATAAACATGTATGTTAGGATATGATAATGCAATGCAAAGGGCAATGTGATCAGGTAATCAGGTGTCTGTGCTGAACTGTGAACGGTGTCAGTGTAACTCTGAGACTAATATAGAACCATAGATAAGAACCATCTGAATACAATAGGATGAAACTTCCTTTTTGTGCAATGATGATAGAAAACCGGGTATGTAGGAGGTCATGGTTACCTGCAAACCTGTAAACAACCCACCCTTCTCACATGTGGGTACTAGGATGTTCAGTATCCCGGGCTCTCAGGTCGAGAAATGATGATACGTTCACCATTTCTGGTTTGGCATCATCATCAATCGAGGAGGCCTCAACTGATTCTCCAAAACAAAAGGTCCTCAGCTTCTGGCACTGAGGTCGAGAAGCAATAGTACATTCATCCCTCAGGGTACAGTACTATCGCCAATCGAGGAGTGCCTCCGCTGATTCTCTTTCAAAAAGGGATGTCCTATAGCAAGTTCCCAGCATTGGGTCCTCGGATCGAGAATGTGCAATGGGTTTGCCACGGAATGTGGTCTGCCACTGTCACATCTCGGGAGGAGTGCCGCAACTGAGTCCTCGGGAATGGTTACCAGAGTCGACAGTTCCTCAAGAGAATAACCACTGGCCTGCATAACATGCAGTAGCAGAAAGCTCCTGATAGAACCTCGTCTGGTTGTGGGTCTCATGAACAACAATACGTGGTCACCACCACGCAAGCGTCATGACTATCCACTCTAATACCTATGTGTGTACTCAAGCCTGTGTAGTGAGCTTATCTCTCAGAACACCCCGCCCGCCAAACAGAAAATACAGCACAGTCCAGCACAATAGTGATATGTAATGCAGTAAATGCGATAAATACAGCAATGTACAGTAAAGCAGTAAGTGACTATACAATAACAGTAAATATAGCACAACAGTAGACACCCAATGAAAGAAAAACAGACAAGCGCTAGGATTGACTCGCTAAGGAAACCAGAGATTCTGGGTTCGTTCCCCAGCAGAGTCGCCAGCTGTCGCTCCCGGGATTTTCATCCTAGTACAAACGCGAAAGTGGCACCGAAACAGAGTCGCCAGCAATGTGTATTTATCCCATGAGAGGGAAAGGAAACACCGCATAAACCTGAAGGAAGGAAAGAACATGGTCTTGCGACCAAAAGAACTGAGTTCGGGAGTCGGTTACGCGAGAGGAAGGTATTAGCACCCCCTCGCGTCCATCGTACCCGATGGGATCCACGCTTACTGCTTCAATCAAAGGGTGTAAGGAAAAGATACTGGAAAAAGAACTGGAAAAGGAATGAAAAGAGAAAGAAGAGAGAAAGAGAAACAAATGTAGGGAAAATAAAAGAAGTGCTCGCATGGGCCCTACCCCACTGCCTACGTATCTCATCGGGAACATGAGAATCAGAGCGACGTAGTTCCCCTAACTAGGGATGGATTGTGTTTTTTAGAGAACGGCTTACGTTCTGGCTCAGGTGTTGCAGGCTCGCTGGTCCGAGTGCGTTACCATCTTGCAAGAGAACGAGTAGAAGCGCGTTCGTATGCTAAGAGTGAATGAGGTGAGAAAAGAATTCCCGAAGGAAAGACGTTATTGTTTGTTTTTTGTCTTTTAGAAGGAAGTGTTTTGGATTTGTTTGCATATGACAGTGTATCTGGATCTTAGTCATTGGAATGTGTACATTCTCACATTCCAAGATGGAATGGGTAAGAAAGCCCACTAAGAGTGAAGAAGACCCCCACCCTTAGTTCCAATTGTCAAGGTTCAAACACACTAGCATACTTGTGTTTATTAAGTGTTTTTGTTAATTAAGAAATGAAGAAGTGTTTTTTATTTGTACCTTCAACAAGTATTGCATTTAAGTCCCTCATACAAGATCAAATGTTTAACACATTGACCCAAGATGGGCTATATGCTATACATTCTAAGATTATAAGAGAAGACCCCTTATAACCTTTTCTTTATATGAAAGGCCTAAATGCAATAAATGCCTACCTTTATTAGATATTTTGAATTTTCTTTGAGATGAGAAAAGAGACTCAAGAGAGGATAAAGGTAAAAATCTATATGGACTAAGACTCAATCCTAATTGATTAGTTAAGGGAGTGATCCTAAGGTTTGTGAGGTTTCAACCTAAAGTCTAAAGAAAGAATGAATTAAACAATTCACTTCTAAAGTAGAAGATGAATTGTAATTCACAAAGGGAAAGTGATGAGTTATTAAAAGAAAGCACATAAGTGCTTAACAAAACATAAAATGGAATTGTAAAAGAGAAAGGATAGAAGTTGAATGTGGATTCCTTATCCACACTCAAATGAAACTTACCAAAGCCCCTACATGGTTAGTTAACATGTATAAGAAGTATAAGAAGTAAAAGAACATGTAATGCATCATAAAACTCAAAAGAATTAAATGAGAAATCAAATCCTAGAACCACAACCAGAATGTACATCATATGGAAAACAAATGGTTATTATCATGCAAGTCCAAGTGGATAGGCAACAAACATCATCCATGGCATTAGAACATGCCACCATAAGAAAAGGGAGAATGAAAGATGAAGGGAAAAAGAAGAAATGTGCATAAATGGAACATGTAATCCATGGATCAGAATTGAAATGAAATGAAAAATGATTCACAAAACTCTCACAAGTATTCATGAAGCACATCAAGACATTTAAGAAGTGATAGAAGAAGTAGAATTGAAATGGAAGTTCAAAAGAAAACACAAGTACAAACACCACATGTTAAAGGTGCACAAGGTTTAAATGAAAGTCAACATGCAAGAATGACATATAATATGTACCAATGACCTATAATGTCAAGTGAATGGTTCACCAAATATGCAAATGATCATGCCATTATGTACAAAAGAAGTCATGTAAACATGCACCAATGTTGGGATGATATGACATGTTATTATGCTTCAAAGGTAATGCCTTAAAAAAAAATTAGATGGCCTCATGAAAATTATGAAAACATGGTATTGAAGTTCACAAATCAGGTATGAATCACATATCAAAGTAGCATGCAAGAAACCAAGGTAAAATGATGTCAAACAACGCACTTAGGTCAAATAGACATATCATACAAAGTAGCACAAAAATGAACACCAAACATGCCATAAACTAAACTAAAAAAATCAAATAAAAACATTTAACATACCTCAAGATGATAATGACCCAATGCAAAAAGAAGAGCATCAAAACAATTTTTAATGATCAAGAACAAAATTAAACAAGATCATGTACCATATTAAGAATGCACATCAAAGAAATTCAAAGAAAAATATAGAACAGGGGGAAAAGAGTCATAAAATCAAGAAACAAAATCATGAAAAATTTTCTAAATGTTTTAATGATGCTCATGAATTTTTATGGAATTTTATGATGCTATTTAGTATTTTTAAAAATTAAAAAGAAAACGTGTAGAAAAATGGAAAAATAAAATGCAATGCAAAAAGGAATGGGGGTGCATGACTAGTAATTAATCAGTTCAAATTACATTGGGCCTTAAACAAGGGAGGTGCGAATATCAAATTGGTCTAGGTCCAAGTCTGCGCAATCCACACTAATTAACATGTACACTCAGTCAACAAGAGTCAAACAAAAGATCACCATTGGATCAGGTCAAGTCAACCAACAAGTCAAAGTATTTGGATCCAACGCACTCACATGAATGTCCACTCACACTACCATGCACTGCACCACACGAAGCTTAAGTGAATTCAGAAACAATGCACATCACATGCACATGCGTTTTAATGTGTTGGCACGCTCCTCACCACACGATTAGAACACATCAACGGCCATGATTTAAACTGCAAACAAAACCCTAACCAAAACCACCGGCCGGAGAGGGACCTCCGGTCACCTTCTCCGGTCACACGCCACCGTCTGCAACTTCAATTTTCCCAGAATCTTACAAACAGTATACCAAAATGAAGAGGAAGTAATGTAGAGCATGAATCCAGTGACAAAACATACAAAAAGTTCATGAAATGGGAGAATCGAGCATATGAAGATTTGCCCTAACATTTCAACTATGCCTCTAAAGGCCTATCAACTAGCCAGACAAGTTCTTGAGCTTATATGAAGCATCAAGAACCTGATAACATCTTCACATTAGGTCTATAAGGGAAGAAATTCGTACCTGAAGATTTATGATCTTGATGTGTTCTTCAGAAAAACCAGAGATGTTGCTTCTTCTTTGAGTTTCTTTTGGCCAAATAAAGGCTTAGATGCAGAGAATGAATGATGCTTCAGTGGAGGAGAGTTGATATCCAAGCTTCAAAACAGTTGCAATGTGATGAAAATGGAGATAGAATCAGAGAGATTCTGAGATGAAGATGAGGAAGATGAATGAAATGGAGTTTGACAATCAGTTGCAATGTGGAGGAATTGAGAGAATTTCTGAGTTGAATGTGAGAAAATGAAGTTAGCCCTGAAATTTGAGAGTGAAGTTTTTATTTATAGTGTGAGCTAACCATAGTTAAACTGAGTGAGTCAGCTGAGTCATGGTGGTTTGGGTGAGTCATCCCTAACTAACTGAGTTAAGTTAGTTAGGGAGAGCAATGATATGGTGATGGCAACTCATGATATGCTATGGTGGAGGTGAAAAGAAAATGAAGGCACGGCTGGTTGTAGCAGAAACTTGCTCAGCAAGTTTGTTTCTTTCCATTCTCATGTATGCCAAGGCAAGTGTGCAAAGGGTAAGTCATGTGTGTTTGGTTTAATGTGGAAAGCTGAGGTTAAGAAGTGTTTGTGGTGTGTGTGAACCAAAATCGTGCAACATGCTGTCAATGTATCCATGCCAACATAAGGTAGTTTGTGGAGGTTTTTCTCTCTACTCAATGGCTGCATTAGGGAGTTTATGGGTTCATTGGAAAGAGGATGCATTGGAGCACAATATTGATTTGGAAATTGAAGTGGAATGAGGTCTCAAACATGTCTAAAAATGACCTTAAACAGATGGGCCAAGAACTGGTACATGGGTGCGCAGACTTGTGGCATGACCTGGTTGTGACCTGGTCAAATTTCAGTTGCAATGACCATTCTTTGAGCCATCATAACTCCTTAACCTTTGATCAGATGAAAAATTGATAAACACCAACTTTGAAGATCTCACATAGAGGAACAACTTTGATGTTGAAAGATTTTCCATTTGAAGCCTCTAATCATGAGTAATTGATCAATACATTTGGCCCACCAAGTGTTTGAGAAAATGACTGCGCGCGTGCCTTGAAAATCTTGGTCATGACCTAGTTTTGGACCCACTTTGCTCAAACTTTGATCAATCATATCTCACTCAATTTTTATCCAATGGAGATGTTCCACATAGGGATGTGAAGCTTAAAACAAGATCTTTTGTTGTGGTCGAGTGGAATTTTCATTTGGTGCTTCAATTTTAAATGGCCTTGGTTCAAACTCTGATGCAAAATGGCCAAAACTTGCTATTTTTAGTAACCCTTCCTCTTCCAAAAATGGCAACTTTCCACCTCTTGATTTTTTCATGATTCCTTTGGAGTTTCTTGACCAAATTTTGTACATTGGACATATGTAACATGAATTTCATGATTTTGGGCTCAAAAAGTCAAGAGTTGACATTTTCCTCTGATTATTTGACTTGGCCCCAATTTTCCTGATTTCTGATCTTTCTTCCAATTGAACCACTTCTAAAACCAATTGAGAGGCAATTTTCCATACACATACACTTAAGAACATGTAGGACACCATGACATCAAGTTTTGTCCAAGAAATCAAAGATTCCCTGATTTAATGGGAAAGCCTAGTTTTGGTACCCACCTCCTAGGAGAAAAATGTGCAGTCTTCAATTTCAAATTCCTTAGAGTATGTTATGTATCCTCTTAAAGGATGATGAGATATACCATTTGAGGATGACTTTGGATCAATGAGCTATCTCTTTTGAGGATTTTCCTTCAGTTTTTGAACCTCTTGCATAGTGAAAGATGTAGTGCTTCAATCTCCCATTGAATCTCTCATCCTTGAGGTTGTGGATGATCCATTGAGATGGTATGAGACATGAAAGACCTCTTGGCTTGCCTTGAGGAAACTTGATTGACCTTTTTGTGCTTTGAATGATCCCTTGATTGACCACCTTCCACCTGATCCATGCCCTGATGGTAAGAAGGATGCCATGCTTCATTTTTCTATGTTAAATGCAATGCAATGCTAATGAGATGGATATGATATGATAAATGATAATGCCATGCTATGATGACAAAGAGGGAGAGCAAATTTTGGGGTATTACAGCCTTGTTGAAATTTGTCAAGGCAAGGTAGAATTTGCACTTTTGCTCGATTTACCAAAATTGTGTAAATCCAAACACTCCTATCCACTTGGACACATCTGAGGATTGAATCTAAAGGGGACAATCACTGAGCCAAGCCTCCAAAGTCTTTGGAACAAGAAATAGCATGTTGAACCTAGAATGGCCAAAATAGGGACAAGACTCCAATTTTGGATTGGAGCATTCAATGCATACACCAAGGTGGCATGGACTGAGCCATTCTCAACTGAATTCAGTCAAGACTTATCCAAGACCAAGGGAACCAAAGCTATATGGCCTAACCTCTAGTCAATGGCTAGAGGAGACTTGGATTTTCATTTGCCAACATTGGCCAAACCTACTCAGCAGTTGCCATTCACTATTCCTTGCAAAAAAAACTTGCTCTACTATAAATAGAGCTCAATTGTGGTCAGTTTAAGTACACCAAAGACCTACAACACTTGCCTTTCTCAAAATCTCTTTCTCTTGGCAAAAATGCCTTTCTTAGCAAGGTAGCTATCGGGTTTTGAGCTAGAGGGCAATTCCACTCAAACCAATCACACACACACCTCATATACATCACATATGAGCTGATCAAACACTTAAACAACAACTGGAACACTGATTTCTCAGAATCACCAGTCAATTGCTCAAGGTTTTAACCAAAGTGCAGTTGAGATTCCATGAAGTGATCCAGCCATTTCCAATCAAGTCCAAACATTCAAACACACTCCATAGGGTGTAGGGACGCTGTTCAGATCATCACAACTCATCTGTAACACCTCCAACATAAATCACGACACCAGCTGCAAGTGGTAAGCATGAGCTCTTCTAACTCTATGATCCATGCAATTTTTGCTGCACAATAATTTGGCCATATGTTCATAATCATGCATGGATTGTTTCCCCTCAATTAATTGCATTGTTTGAATCGTGTATAAAAAATCCTAGCCTTCATGCAGAAATTAGGGTTCTTGAGGATTTTTCGTGATTTCTTGTTTTATGCTTAATTTAAATGAGATTAAATGACATAGACATGATCGTGAGGTTGAAACGAGTTGATTGGTATGTGGATTGCATGATATGATTAAGTATTCAGTGAGATTGGAGAGAAAATGCAAATCTGGGCAAATCCAGAACACGCGCGTGTTCTTGCCTTTGTTCTTGGCGCCATTTTCCAATATTTGAATATTTGAATTTTTTGATTTTATTTAATTGATTAAAAAATTAATTTCTCTCTGAGTTTTAATGATTTTGAGTTGATTCTTTTTTTAATAATTCACAAAAATGTTAAAATATTTTATTTTCCCAAAAAATCCCAAAAATATTATATATTTTATATAATTGATATTTTTGCAAAGAATTAATGTTTTAATTGTTTTTAACATTTAAAATATTTTTTCTACCTTGATTTTGCAACTTTTAATGCTTTCTTATTATTTTGTAGGTCAATACTTAATTTTTGAAGCATTAATCCAAGATCACAATTTGTTTTCCATATGTTAAACAATTTTGATCATTTTAATTTAATTTTTATTCAATTAAAACACATTTTGAAAACAAATTAGGGTTTTTTTGGATTAAGTCAACCCTCATAAATCATTTTCAAAACACTTTGGGCCTCTAATAGAGTGTAAGACCCAATCCTTTTTTGACCAAATCATTTTTGGGCCTCAGTGTATTGTATAAGTCCCGATACCGTCAAAAACAAATGGTGCGATCATCGCCCTTTTGAAAAATAACCCCTGGGCCTACCCTCGAGTAGTAAGACCCATTTCTTTTCTTTTGGGCCTTTAATAGAGTGTAAGACCCAATCCTTTGTAAATACAAATCATTTTTGGGCCTCACTTATTGTATAAGTCCCGTTGTATTTCAAAAAGTTCGACGCGATCATCGTCAGTTGAAAAACAAACCTTGGGCCTTTCCTTGAGCTATAAGACCCATTCATAACTTTTGGGCCTCTTGAGAGAGTGTAAGACCCATCCCTTTGTACAACAAACAATTTGTGGGCCTCAGTCACTTGTATAAGTCCCTCTGTACAAATTCAAACAGTGCGCTCACTGATAAAACCCTGGGCCTCTCCTTGAGCTGTAAGCCCCAAATCTTTCTTTTTCAAAGCACTTTCTCCTTTGATTTTGAAATATACTATTGTTTTCAATCTTTCTTTGTTGAACAACTAACCAAACAGCATGGAAGCTCTACAACCGAGTAAGTGTTTATACGCTTTCATTTACCGCTTTCATATACATATAACTGTATTGTGGGACTGTTTCGCTGTAAGTCTTCTTTCATAAATTCATATCAACTGTGTAATAATAGTATAAATATTTAGAGTTTCCCCGGCAACTACGTCTAGAACTAGGTGACGCCGTTTCGTTTATTCGTAGAAATAGACACCTAGATCCCCAATAGGATCACCAGATACAGTCTTCTCTTCGGCTGTCCTCATTAGGAATTGTCAAGAAACTCTACTCCCAGAGATGAATGTATTCTCCGTGAATGGCATCTTTGAGTTTCTTCCAAATTCTCGAACTTTCCTGACTTGATCTATTCCTTGTGAATAGCTTGCCTTGAATTTCTCGGGGTTTGGGGACCCACGGGCTTCTTAAAAGCATCGGCCTCCTCTTGGGCATCGTACAAGGACCCACAGGCTTCCTAAAAGCAACCCCGCCTCCTCTTGGGCTTAGTACAAGGACCCGCCGGCTTCTTAGAATTATTCACAGCCTCCTCTTAGGCTTCGTATAATGATTCTTCCTCCGGGAATGATAACCTCCTCTTGGGCTTCATACAAGGACCGATCGGCTTCTTAAAAGCTTCCAGCCTCCTCTTGGGCTTCGTACAAATTTTCCCGACGACCTCCTTGAGGTATAGGAACAGAACTTAGTCATCTGCATAGAACAGTCATTTCAAAGAGTCTACTACTGTTTCTCAAAGCATAGTACAAAAGATAAAACTCTAGACACGGACAGTCTAATATCCTTGAGTCTCAAAGACATTCTCAAGTGACCCATTCATTAAATAGGAAGAAAACCCGTAGACTCGGACAGTCTCAATACCCTTCGGAGTTCCCACTTCCTTAAAGAATAGGAATAACCCAGATCCTCGAATCAAATCATTGAGTACAACATTGCTCATATAAGAACTGATTTTCTTTTTCAAAATCAGTATACTGGACCTGTCACTCAACTGAAACAGTCACCATAGCCTCCTCTTGGGCTTTGTACAATGATTCTCCCCAGCGGAGTCAAACAACGTTTAGCCTCTCTCTCGGGCTTTGTACGAGACACATAAGAGACTCCCTCGTTGAGTCAATCACCCCTTTCGCCTCTATCTCGGGCTTTATACGAGATACAAAAAGGTTCTTATTGAGCCAAACAAACTTTCGCCTCCATCTCGGGCTTTGTACGAGATACAAAAACTCTCTTGTTGAGTCAAATAGCCTCCATCTCGGGCTTTATATGAGATACCAAAGGATTCCCTCGTTGAGTCAAAACCTTTTAGCCTCTCTCTCAGGCTTTGTACGAGACACATATTAGCCTCCTCTTAGGCTTTGTATAAGAAAACCACTGGTTGATCCAATCAACCTTTTAGCATCAAAGTTGTGCCTCGTTCACAGTACACAAACATCAACAACTCCTTCCCCTTCATCTAATCGCTGTAAGCGGCAAGCCTCTGGATCATCTACATCCATGCCACTGTCCCTCTTTTAGCATGAGAAATTCCTAAGGAAATATAGCATTGCTCTACATTGAGTTAAAGTCTTCTCCTTCAGGTTAAAATCCCCTTTAAAGGAAATTATGGCATTGCCGGATTCACATATCCCGGTTAAAGTAATTCTCCTTTATAAACAGTTGTGACATACAACCCCCCCTTTGGAGATGACAAATTCTCTCTAAAGACCAACCCTTTCAGCTTCACATCTTGGGCTTTGAACAAGATATAGATCTCCTTTTCGCTTCACGTCTTGGGCTTTGAACAAGACACCAAAACACCATTTCCTCCCATAGAATAGGAGGAACTACGAATGCTCTGATTTCCCTGTTTCGGTAAACGAGAATATGTAGGCATAAGATTGAAAGAAAAGATCTTAGCAAGCACACTAAGGAAAAACCCTAAATCCCATACTCTCACATATCAATCAAAAAGCATCATTCCTAACATCCTAATCCTTGTTCCCCGCCAGAAACCTGTCATTCTGTCAAAATAGCACAAGAAAGGCCCCACGACCACATAGCATCCGTGACCTAACAGACCGCTGTTTAAACTTGGTATGCAGGTAGGGTTAATTGGAGACATCTATTTCCCTTCCTTCATCATCTCACAATAGGATAAAAAATGAATCGACCTGTAGTAAACCCCAAAGAGCGATAGCGCTTAAGAACCGAGTCCAAAATCGCTCGCTACAGGCATTAGGTTCACAGTCGCTCCGCCATCCACAAACACTTTGTTGACTGACACCCCATTAATCTTTGCTTTTATGAACAACGGCTTCAAATGATACATCATCGCAGGGGTAGGACGTTCGAACATAGCCGTTTGTTCCTCGACCACGCCACTGTTCATCACATAATAACATAGTGGCTTGTCGTCCGCATCTTCCCCTGTGATGAAGTCTTCTTCAGTCTCGGAGATCTCAGACACTACGTCGTACTCAGCTGGTAGCACCGACACAATACCACAGTTCACCACGAAATCTTCACCATAGGTGTCGTCATTGGTGTCGTCGTACATGTCTTCATCAAAATCCCCTTCAGGTGATGGGTCATACTCTTCATCGGACTGAGGAGAGTATTTTGGCTCCTCTTCATCTGACTGAGGAGTATACTTTGGTTCTTTCTTATTTTCTGCCAACGAAGTACACTTTGAGCTCTGGTTCGACACCACTTCCTTCCCTCCTGAAGCGTTCAAAGTTACTGCCATGGTCTGGTTCGTCGCCACCTTGCTCTTTTCTACCCACTTTTCTTTCGGGTACTGGCGTTTCTGTACAGATATTCTGACAGCCTTCACCTTTGACGTTGCAGCCTCTCTTTCAGCCTTCTTATTGCACTGATAGCACCTCCATTGGGTCCTAGTCATAGGTTTCCTTCCATTGTAGTTGGGGGACACCCTATATCCTGCCTGTTCGACCCTTTCATCAGTGACATTCGCCTCCTTCTCCAAATTAAGAGCTTTCCACTTTGGCCTTTTGCTTCCTTTCTGATTCACCGGGGCCATCCACCTTTCCTGTGGGGAATCTGATGGGGGCACGAAAGTTCTGGGCCTTGCCCCTTGGAACAACTTTCTGTACTTTTCATTTCGACGAGGGACCCTGCTCCTGTCGAGCACAAACCTTGGGATAGGTGGCTTGCTATCTGGCAACACTTCTTTCTTGCTTTCCTCGTACTTCTCAGCTGCTTTCTCATCGAACACGACATTGTACCTGGGGCATAGCGCGGCTTTGGAGCCGCTTATCCTGCACTTTTCCTGAAACTCTTCCAAAATTTCACGAGCCTGGGGATACACTTCTTCGAGTTTGCCCTTTGCTTTCTTGTCGGAACCCTCAGTAGTTTTGACCATCATGCATTCCACCACTTTAGCCCTTGGTGGTTTGTCGAGGCCCTCAGTAGCTTCGACCATCATGCATTCGTACACTTCTAAATACAAAGCCTCTTCGACCTGCAGTGGGTCAGTGTCAACCTGCAACTTCGGCTTCTCGCCAAATTGGAGCCGACCCTCCTTCAAAGCCTTTTGCACCAAATCCTTGAAAAGAACACATTGAGCTGTTTTATGACCAAGGAAATTATGAAACTTACAAAATCCCCTATTTTTCTTTTGTTCTAGAGGGGGGTCTTTCAAACCAGGTGGAATAATAATTTGACCATCTTTAACTAATAAATCAAATATTTCATCACATTTCGAAACGTCAAAGGTATAAGTTTTAGTGACGTATTTATCCGTCTTGTTAGTTTCGGTGGGATTTTTCCCATTCGATGGTTTTAACAACTTGCATGTGTAGGGAGGTCCTGGCTTAAGCTCAGCCACGTGGATCTCACTTTCGTCGACGGATTCCTCTTCGTCGGACGAGTATTCGTCAGCAGCCACATAAGCTACTTTTTCCTTTTTACGATATCTGTTAGACTGAGCTTTTTCAGCTTTCAATCTTTCGACCTGGCGAACCCGGTCAGCTAATTGCGCCATGTCTCTAAGATATTGCGTGTCCAACTTCTTCCTGATCGAATAGTCCAGGCCGCCAGCGGCTATTTCGACTAACTCGTGTTTAGGGACTTGAGTAAAGCAACGTGCTTTCAAAAGTCTAAACCTATTTAAGTACTGGTCTACCGACTCCGCGGCTTTGCGTTTGACGCTTGCCAATTCTTTTAGACTTATTTTTTACTGTCCCATATAGAATTATTCGTGGAAAAGCCTCTCCAATTGTGCCCATGTGTGAATGGACTGTGGGGGCAATGTGATGAACCACGTGAACGCATTCTTTGTGAGGGAGCTTGGGAAATATTTCAATTTCAAATCCTCATTGTTCGCTATGTCGCCCGCTTCGGTTTGATACCTAGCGACGTGTTCGACGGTAGACTCTTCTATTTCCCCAGCGAACTTGGTAAATTTTGGCACTTTCCATCCCCTAGGCAACTCTGTTTGTAGGATAAAATCTGGTAAAGGAGACGTATAGGTTGGTCGTCGAAGGCCAGGGTTCGCCCCATTACGGACCATGATACGTTCGACCACAGCTTCCAAGTTATGTTCTTCAGCCAGGGTGTCCTGTCGAACCTGTTGGACAACAAAATCTGGATCTTGGTGCCTATGGACAATTACAGGTGGCCTTTGAACCCTCCTAGGAGTCTCTTCGAACTCGCGGGGTTGTTCTATAGTCTCGTCGAAGACTTCGTCCTGACGAAGTGGCGTCATAGGTCGTGGTGGTGGGGTCTGTCGACCCTAAGCCCTATGTGCGCCTAAAAATCACCGATTCGTGTCATTTGAGTCGCCAGTTGCTGGTAACTCTGGGTTGACTCTTGTATCAATGTCTTAATATTGTACCCATCTACTGAGTCAACATGTGAACCATCTCATGGTTACTCTCGTCCATTTGTTGCCTCATGACCGCGACGGAACTAGAGGTAAAAGTCGGTATGGATTGAGAGGACATGTTGAATCCCGGAGGTCGAACCATCGGGTTCGACAAGGGTCCTATCCCTTGATAAGTCGAAAATACTGGGGGCGAATTCTCTCCAAACAAATGTCCGCTAGAATGCACACTTGACATGAACTCTGGTGGCATTCCATACGATCTAGGTATGGGCATGGTGATACTATGCATATATTGCACCGTAGTCCTAGCCATTGTCGCCCTAGGGTCGTTTCGATGCGGTGTTGTAATTGGTCCGCTAGGAGAGGTTGACACTGCTGATATGGTACCAGAGCTAACATCGGTTGTGTGTGTCCCTACCGCAGTTTCTGTCGGAGACGGTTCTTCGTTTGGTCGTGGTGTTACCATTTTACCACTACGCAAAAACATATACTCAATTCACACGGGTCCCACCAGGTGTGCCACTTTGTTCGCCCGCGCGAACAACCACTGGCCTTCCGTCGTAGGCTCGCTTGCGGGATCGGCCAGACGAATCCCAGGACGAGGAATTGGAAGCGTATGTTTATACTGCGTTTCAGTTTATGTTTGTTTAAGTGTCACACTCAAGTGACTTGGGTGACGCAAAAAGTGTCTTAACGGTTGCGAGTTGGATGCAAGAAAACAAAGAAATGCAAGGACAAGCTGAGCGGGAAAAAACAAGAGAAGTAAAGACTTTAAATTATATGCGGAAAATAAATTGTACTAAATAAGATTTGGACGCAAATGTACATTTGTTTGCGGGGGTGAACTCATTTCTCTCTAAGCTTGGTACTTTGAGTATTTTCCCTTACAATCTGAAAAAATGCGATCTTAAAATAAAAAAACAATGCCTTATATAGCCCTAAGAAATAACTGTTTGTCTGCCAAAACGTTTTCTGAAGCTGACACGTGGCACCCCACTCTCTTTTCAACTTCCCATAGTCTTGGACATTTCAAACTTTTCCCGCCTAAACATTTGTTTCTTGAAGTCGACATCAATTCGTCTCCTCATTCTCCCCCAACGTCAAAACTTGTCGCTGGCTCTCCGACACGCCTTTCTGCTGGTGTCTACTCGACACCTCATTGTATCTCTTTCTTGCGTTGATTCGCTTTGGAAGTTTCCCGACACCACTGCTAGTCGAAATCTAGTGCCAACACATAGGTATTCTTAGTCACCAACATCAACATAATCATTCAATTATATATGTAAACAATGGATGCAATGTGTAGCATGCAATTTTTGTCGGTGTCGCGACCACCTTACCGCAATGGTTGGAATTGGGTGCTACTTTCTGATTTTTTATTTATCCTATGAAGCTGGAAAGGAAAGGGAAGCTATTTAAACCTAACCTTGCACGCAAATGTTTTCTTTAACAAATGCTAAGAGATTAGGGGGTTGTGTCATACCCCAAATTTTGGCCACTTAGATTCCCATCATTGTGCAAATCATCATCACAATATGGATGGATCTTTATACCTCATCAGTCTCCCCAAAGATGGGTGAGCATTCACTACTATCAAAAATTAGGTTTTCAAGCCCTTTCTGATCTTTAGACAAAGGATCAATCAAGGAATGACATGATCATCAACTTGTCTAAACTCTCAAATATCTACAAAGGATCAAGAGGACTCCCACTTCAAGGATTAAGCACAAGGTTGCTCCCTTCTAGGTGGATCAAGCTTCAAGATCGACAGTGTCACCAAATTAGGGTTTTGGTCGACCAGGGCCTCCAGTTGGAAATTTTCCTCTGGGCATGAGCCAAGGATCCAAAGCATATCCTAAAATACTCCATGGAACCTCATGGACCCAATCATCAAGTCAATTTTTGCCTCAGGGGATGCATACATCAAAAATCAGGAATTAGGGTTTCTTGACCTAATTCACCCCAAGTTGACTTTTGGGACAAATCATGAACCAAGACCTCAAGACATGATTTGAGGGTCCTTAATATACCATATTGATCCATTTGGAACAATGGATTGATCCAAGAAGTGTGAGCAACAAGTCTCAATTTCATCTGCACCACAATTAGGGTTTCGCTGGAAAAGTCAACTGTAACTTTGACTTTTGACTGGGACATGCTCCCAAACCCTAAGACATGATTCAGTACACTCTATACCACCCATGGAACATGTCCATCAAGTTTGATTTAGGTCAAGGACATGATTTCCTGAAGGATTGCACAGTTTGGAATTCATCTGATAAAAAGTCAACTATGCACAAAAGTCAACTTTGACTTTTTGAGACTTTTCACTAAAATGGATTTTTAACCCTAAAATGATGTTAATGTATCATTTAAATCATCATTCATCAAGAAATATCAAAGAAAGTGGGATAACTTGTAAAAGGGGTAACCATAAAACTTAGAAATTTTTCTAAGTTATGGAAAAAGTACCACTAATGCACCAACTTTGAAGGACCATAACTCCTAAACCACAAGGCCATTGTGCCCCATTCAAAGCTTGATTTGTAGATCACATTACCCTCTACAAAAGCTTCATACTGACCTATGTCCAAATTCCTCATGGATTTTGAGTTATGGAGTGATCAAAATCAAGAAATCACACTTTGTTCCAACACTTAGTGAAAATTTCACTAAGTCAGATTTGACCTCACTTTTTGCCAAATGTAGGAGGATTTTTCACTTGGATTCAAGAGAGATCAAAACCAAATATGTTCAAACTGTTGTTGTATCATGTAAGGGCTTTCCAAAATGGCCAAGAACATTACCAAATTCAACTTACACCATGAGATATGACATTGGAAAGTTGCCTTGCTAAAATCTGTCAAAGGCAAGGCAGATTTTTCACTTTTGCTCGATTTGCCAAAATCAGCCAAATTCAAATGCTCCTATCCACTTGGACACATCTGAGGATTGATTCTAAAGGGGACAATCACTGAGCCAAGCCTCCAAAGTCCATGGAACAAGAAATAGCATGTTGAACCTATAATGGCCAAAATAGGGACAAGACTCCAAATTTGGATTGAAGCATTCAATGGAAGCATCAAGGTGGCATGGACTGAGCCATTCTCATCTGAAATAAGTCAAGACTTATCCAAGACCGAGGGGACCAAAGCTCTGTGCCCTAACCTCTAGTCAATGGCTAGAGGAAACTTGGATTTTCATTTTCCAACATTGGCCAAACCTACTCAGCAGTTGCCATTCACTATTCCTTGCAAAACAAACTTGCTCTACTATAAATAGAGCTCAATTGTGATCAGTTTAAGTACACCAAAGGCCTACAACACTTGCCTTTCTCAAAATCTCTTTCTCTTGGCAAAAATGCCTTTCTTAGCAAGGTAACTATCGGGTTTTGAGTTTGAGAGCTTTTCCAACCAAACCAATCACTCACACACCTCATATACATCACATATGAGCTGATCAAACACTTAAACAACAACTGGAACATTGATTTCTCAGAATCACCAGTCAATTGCTCAAGGTTTTAACCAAGGTGCAGTTGAGATGCCATTAAGTGATCCAACCAATTTCAATCAAGTCCAAGCATTCAAACACACTCTATAGGGTGTAGGGAAGCTGTTCAGATCATCACAACACAACTGTAACACCTCCTACACAAATCACGATCACCAGCTGCAAGTGGTAAGCATGTGCTCTTCTAACTCTATGATCCACACAATTTTTGCTGCACAATAATTTGGCCATATGTTCATAATCATGCATGGAATGTTTTCCCTCAATTAATTGCATTGTTTGAATCGTGTATCAAAAATCCTAGCCTTCATGCAGAAATTAGGGTTCTTGAGGATTTTTCGTGATTTCTTATTTTATGCTTAATTTAAATGAAATTAATTGCCATAGACATGATCGTGAGGTTAAAACGAGTTGATTGGTATGTGGATTGCATGATATGATTAAGAATTCAGTGAGATTGGATGGAAAACCAAATCTGGGAAACTCAGAACACGCGCGTGTTCTTGCTTGTGTTCTTGGCGCCATTTTCATAAATTCAAATATTTGAATTTTTTGATTTTGTTTAATTGATTCAAAAATTAATTTCTCACTGAGTTTTAATGATTTTGAGTTGATTCTTTTTTTAATAATTCACAAAAATGTTAAAATATTTTATTCTCCCAAAAAATCCCAAAAATATTATTTATTTTATATAATTGATATTTTTGCAAAGAATTAGTGTTTTAATTGTTTTTAACATTTAAAATATTTTTTCCATCTTGATTTTCTAACTTTTAATGCTTTCTAATTATTTTGTAGGTCAATAATTAATTTTTGAAGCATTAATCTAAATTCATAATTTGTTTCCCACATGTTAAACAATTTTGACCTTTTTAATTGAATTTTTATTCAATTAAAACACATTTTGGAAATAAATTAGGGTTTTTGGATTAATTCAACCCTCACAAATCATTTTCACACTTTTTGGGCCTCTTGAGAGAGTGTAAGACCCACCCCGCTTGTACAAAAACACTTTGGGCCTCACTCATTGAATAAGTCCCCCTGTACAAGTAAATGGCGCGATCGTCGCCCGTTTAAAAATAAACCAAAATTGGGCCTCTCCTTGAGCTATAAGACCCATTCAAAACTCTTTGGGCCTCTATTAGAGTGTAAGACCCAATCTCCCTTTTAACCAAAACATTTCGGGCCTCACTTATTGTATAAGTCCCTCTGCGTTAAGAGAAAATCTCGGCGCGATCGCCATTTTAAACGAAAAATCATCTGGGCCTACCCTCGTGTTATAAGCCCCACTCTTTTCCTTTAAAAACTTTTTCGGCCTCTTGAGAGAGTGTAAGACCCATCCCTTTGTACAGAAAACCTTTTTGGGCCACGGTCAGTTGTATAAGTCCCTCTGTACAAATTCAACACTAAAACCCTGGGCCTCTCCTTGAGCTGTAAGCCCCAAATCTTTCTTTTCAAAGCACTTTCTCCTTTGATTTTGAATATACTGTTGTTTACAATCTTTCTTTGTTGAACAACTAACCAAACAGCATGGAAGCTCTACAACCGAGTAAGTGTTTATCCGCTTTCATTTACTGCTTTCCTATACATATAACTGTATTGTGGGGTTGTTTCGCTGTAAGTCTTCTTTCATAAACTCATATCAACTGTGTAATAATAGTATAGATATTTAGAGTTTCCCCGGCAACTACGTCTAGAACTAGGTGACGCCGTTTCGTTTATTCGTAGAAATAGACACCTAGATCCCCAATAGGATCACCAGATACAGTCTTCTCTTCGGCTGTCCTCATTAGGAATTGTCAAGAAACTCTACTCCCAGAGATGAATGTATTTTCTGTGAATGGCATCTTTGAGTTTCTTCCAAATTCTCGAACTTTCCTGACTTGATCTATTCCTTGTGAATAGCTTGCCTTGAATTTCTCGGGGTTTGGGGACCCACGGGCTTCTTAAAAGCATCGGCCTCCTCTTGGGCATCGTACAAGGACCCACAGGCTTCCTAAAAGCAACCCCGCCTCCTCTTGGGCTTAGTACAAGGACCCGTCGGCTTCTTAGAAGTATTGACAGCCTCCTCTTAGGCTTCGTATAATGATCTCTTCCTCCAGGAATGATAGCCTCCTCTTGGGCTTCATACAAGGACCGATCGGCTTCTTAAAAGTTTCCAGCCTCCTCTTGGGCTTTGTACAAATTATCCCGACGACCTCCTAGAGGTATAGGAACAGAACTTAGTCATCTGCATAGAACAGTCATTTCAAAGAGTCTACTACTGTTTCTCAAAGCATGGTACAAAAGATAAAACTCTAGACTTGGACAATCTAATTTTCCTTGAGTCTCAAAGACATTCTCAAGTGACCCCTTCGTTAAGTAGGAAGAAACCGTAGACTCGGACAGTCTCGATACCCTTTGGATTTCCCCGTTTCCTTAAAGAACAGGGAACAATCCCGATCCTCAGATCAAATCCAGGAGTACAGTGTTACTCATATAAGAACTGATTTTATCTTAATCAGTATACTGGACCTGTCACTCAACTAAAACAGTCACCAGCACGATAGCCTCCTCTTGGGCTTTGTACAAATGATTCTCCCCAGCGGAGCAAACCTTTTAGCCTCAATCTCGGGCTTCGTACGAGATACAAAAGACTCCCTCGTTGAGTCAAACCACTTTTAGCTTCTCTCTCAGGCTTTGTATGAGACACCTAAGAGACTCTCTCGTTGAGTCAAGCAAATTTCAGCCTCCATCTCGGGCTTCGTATGAGATACAAATTCCCTTAAGCAGAGTCAAACTCTTTTACAGCCTCCATCTCGGGCTTCGTACGAGATATAAAAACACTCTTTTGTTGAGTATAAAAGATCCTCTCGTTAGGTCAACCCCTTTTAGCCTCTCTCTCGGGCTTCGTATAAGATACAAAAACTCCCTCTTGTTGGACCAACAGCCTCCTCTTAGGCTTTGTATAATGAAATCCCTAGCTGAGCCAATCAACCTTTTAGTATCAAACCTGTGCCTCATTCACAGTACACACAAACATCAACAACTCCTTCCCTTTCATCTAATCGCTGTAAGCGGTAAGCCTCTGGATCATCTATATCCATGCCAGTGTCCCTCGTTTAGCATGAGAAATTCCTAAGGAAAGATGGCATTGCTCTACACTGAGTTAAAGTCTTCTCCTTCAGGTTAAAAAAAACCCTTTCTTAGGAAATTATGGCATTGCTAGGATTCGCATATCCCGGTTAAAGTAATTCTCCTTTACCCCTCTTTAGAGATGACAAATTCTCTCTAAAGTCGGAAACTTTCAGCTTCACATCTTGGGCTTTGAACAAGATACAAATAGACCTTTCAGCTTCACATCTTGGGCTTTGAACAAGATACAAATAGACTTTTCAGCTTCACATCTTGGGCTTTGAACAAGATACAAACAACCTTTAGCTTCACGTCTTGGGCTTTGAACAAGACACTAAAACCCCATTTCCTCCCGTAGAATAGGAGGAACTACGAATGCTCTGATTTCCCTGTTTCGGTAAACAAGAATACGTAGGCATAAGATCGAAAGAAAAGATCTTAGCGATCACACTAAACAAAAACCCAAAATCCCATACTCTCACATATCTGTCAAAAACGTCCGTCCTAACATCTCAAAACACCCCCTTTTTAACAAAATAACCTAGGAGAATCCCCGAATCTTTGTAGCATCTGTAACCTAACAGACCGCTGTTCAAACTCAGTATGCAAGCAGGGTTAGTTGGAGACATCTATTTCCCTTCCTTCATCAGCTTAAATAGGATAAAAAATTCAATCGAGCTGTAGTACTAGAGCGATCGTGCTTCGCAACCACATCCAAAAATCACTCGCTACAGAAAAATGGCGACTCTGCTGGGGAAGGGCATCACAGTGGCATCTAGTCATCATCGTCACCATTCACAACAGAAAAATGGCGACTCTGTTGGGGACCTTCTCGTGCATTGTTTGTTCATTCTTGTCTCCTAGGTAGAAACCTTAAAAAAGGGAATTTCACTGAGATAAGACTTTTTGACTCTACTAGGATCTTAGGTCAAAACCTTTACTTTGGAAAGAAATCACAGAATGATGACTCCACCGGGAAGCCATTTCTGTCAGGAACATAGGTTTCATAGCTTTAAAGTCTAGGACTTTAGGACAAATATATATACTGCTTTTCCTAATTGATGTATGTGTTTATTTTTCTGCTAATGAGAATGCGTGTGATGCCGCATGTGGAAAGATTGAGTATACACCTAGGAGAACCCCTTTAGTGGCGCAGAGGCTATCGGAAATAGTCGTCATGCGATGCCACCCTCTTCTGAAGACTCTTCAAAAAACATCACCTAGCACGGTTCCCGGCCCGCTGGTGTTTTCTTGACAAGAGTTGATAATGATGAGAGACAGGTACAAAAATCATTAGTAAACCTTTGGGATGGGTAGAGCCTTGACTCATTGACAACGACCATTTGACCCCATGTTTTTTCTATGTTTTTGTGTGCTGCATTCATGCATTCATCTAAAAAACATTAAAACATTCAAAAAATTTCTCTTCTAGTCTCTCTGTTTTTCAAATTAAACTAAGACTATGATTGCAAATATCAGAGAAAAAGATTGCGCTAATGGATTTCGGTAGAAGGAGAACTCATAAGTATACCTTCAGGATTCCGAAACTAGAGGATCTGAGAGGTTTGGCGAGAATGATCACAAACCGAGAGGCTTTCAGAGCCAAGTACGGAGGTCTGCTACCTCTGCTAAGAGTCCATGTGATTGAGGGAATCATGGACGCGCTCGTCCAGTTTTACGATCCGGTTTATCACTGTTTCACATTCCCGGATTACCAACTAGCACCAACGCTGGAGGAATTTTCTCATCTGATTGATTTACATATCACTGATCGAGCTTCATTTTCTAGACTGGAAGAAATTCCAAAGGATCAGACCATTGCAAGAGAAATTCATCTGGATGAGTCAGAAGTTAAGACTCACATGACTACCAAGGGTGGCATACAAGGTTTGCCAGCCCAGTTCTTAACAAAGAAAGCTCTGTACTTTGCTAGTATAGGGAACGGGACTGCTTTTGAAAGCATCTTTGTTTTACTCACCTACGGGTTATTTCTATTTCCCAACATTAATAACTTCGTCGATATCAACGCTATTAAGGTTTTTCTCATTGGAAACCCTGTGCCGACTTTGCTCGCAGATGCGTATCATTCAGTACACTTAGGAAATTTGTACAGTGGAGGGGAGATCACATGTTGTGTACATTTGCTTTACAAATGGTTTATCTCCCATTTGCCTAAGTCTGCTGCTTTTTGGGATCATAAGAGTGCCTTACACTGGTCGCAGAAAATCATGTCTCTTATCAACTCTGACATTGATTGGTGTAATAGGATTTATGATGGAATGAGGATCATTAATCGTTGTGGAAACTTCCCCAACGTACCCCTCATAGGAACTAAAGGGGGAATCAATTATCATCCGATATTGGTTCATCGTCAATTTGGATACCCGATGAGGCTTGTCCCGCAGAATGCTCATCTGGAAGGTCTTTTCTTCAAGGAAGGAGAAAACGACAGAGCACTAAAGATGGAAATAGTGTAAGCTTGGAAGCATGTTCATAAGAAAGGACGAGAGTCTCTGGGAAAACCGGACTGTGTCTCGGTGGAGCCTTATCTCCACTGGGTACAAACTAGAGCTCTCAAGCTAAAGATGCCTTATCCTCGTTACGGAATTCTTCCGCCGAGGGAATCTGTCATGTATTTCATGACTGAAACTGAAAAGCTCCAGGTTACTCTCAACAAAGTTCAGCAGGAGAGAAGGTCTTGGAAGAACAAGTACCGCACCCTCAACGTAGAGTGTATCCAAATACATCAATTACTGAAAGAGAAAGATGCTCTGATTGAGATTTTAGAGCAACACGCTGTGGATAATCAAGATGACCAAAGGAATTTGCTCACTCCTTTCACCTGGCAAAGGAATGACAACCCGACAACGGCTCAAGAGCCCCGGTCAAAGAAAAGGAAGAATCAGCACTCGAGTTCTCTCGGGACCCATTAGCTTAGGTTTCTATTCCTGCACCTTGTAATCTACTGTATTTCCATTTCCGCAATCCTTGAATTTCAATAAAAAAGGGGTTTCCCCACTGTTTGATATTTGCAATCTAATTGTCGAAGTTTATTTTGATTAAACCAAAAAACAATTAATATAATCATTGCATTTCATCATTCTCACATCGCGTATTCTTCTTACCTACGAATCTCACGTTTGTGTCTCAATTCTAGAGTCAAACTGTCTCATTCGTATAATACTCGGGCCAATCATCAGAAAAAGATGGATGATCTTGAGGAAGAAAACAGAGAGTTGAAAGAAGAGATCGACGCTCTGAGAGAGGACATGAGAAAGCTTCGTAACGACATGCAAGCCATGGTAGAAGCTCAGCTACAAAGGACTGTGATCTCAGAGATCACATCAGCGCCCATAGGGGAGAAGTTTGATCCTAGGTATCAGATGTCGAAAGATCGTCCCTGGGGCATGCCTATTAACTATATCCCGGAAGGATATGTTTCGTCGATCATTGAAGATCAGGGAATCACAACAGAAGCCGCTGGGCCTGAAGGTTACAAACTTCGGGAAAGCGAAGATGCCAGGGGCATACTGAAGACTCCTGAAGGTTACAAACTTTGGGAAATGCCAAGATTCGCTGCCGTAGTCACGGTACCACCCCCTGTGGTGCACACTGTCCCAGAAGGACAGATTCCACAGATACCTGCTGGTAAAAAGGAAACTATGTTTGACCCAATGGATGAATTCCAGGAACAGTTCTTGGAAATGCAGAAGGAGCTGCAAGCCATTCGCGGTCAGGATTTATTTGTAAAGGACGCCGCAGACCTCTGCTTCCCCAATGTGAAAGTTACGCACAAGTTTCAAGTGCCCGACTTTGAAAAATACAAGGGTAACTCTTGCCCTCAGAGCCATCTGGTGATGTACGCTCGGCGAATGTCAGCTCAGACGGAGAATCAGGACCTGCTGATTCACTACTTCCAGGATAGTTTAACCGGTGCCGCATTAAAATGGTACATGGGTTTAAACCGTGCTACGATTAGCACATTCAAAGATCTTGGCACTGCCTTTGTCCAACAATACAAATACAATTTGGACATGGCACCCGACAGAGATCAACTCAGATCAATTTCACAAAAGAACAAGGAACCTTTAAGGAGTACGCTCAGAGATTGCGCGAAATTGCCGCTCAGATTTGTCCACCTCTGGAGGAAAAAGAGATGACAAAGATCTTCTTAAAGACCTTGAGCTTATTTTACTACGACAGAATGGTTGCCAGTGCGTCCAGTGACTTCACCGAGATGGTGGGTATGGGAGTTCGTCTTGAGGAAGCCGTCCGAGAAGGACGTTTGGCAAAAGACGCTGGACCATCAAGCAGTACAAAACGATACGGTAGTGCTCTCCCTAAGAAAAAAGAGCAAGATATTGGGAATATCTCTCTCGGAAAGCAAAGGTGACGTTATCAACCAGTAGCAGCTGTAACTCCTGCTATCGACCCTGCGCCTATTCCTACGTATCAACCTCAGGTTGCGCAGAGCCAACCTAACCAACAAAGGACACAACAACCTCTTCAGCAGGCTCGTCCTCCATATAATAACAATTGTACAACGCGACCATCAGGGTTTGATCCTATACCCATGTTGTACGCAGAGCTATTTCCGTTACTACTGGCTAAGGGGCACATTCAGACTAAATCTCCTCTTACAGTACCAGAAAATCTGCCTTTTTGGTTTAAAGCGGATCAGACATGCCCTTATCATCAAGGAGGATCAGGGCATAACATAGAGAATTGCCTCAATTTCAAGTCTGACGTGTAAAAGCTTGTTAGGAGCGGGCTCTTATCTTTCAAAGATACGAATCCTAATGTTCTCACGAACCCGCTGCCTCAACATGAGAAAGCTGCAGTCAACCTGATTGAGAAAGAGACTAACAATGTCTATCAAATTCATGATGTGCTCTTGTTAAGGACCAGTCTGGTCAAGATGCATTGTAGACAGAGTGGATATGGCCATGTGCCACCTCATAACTATCACCAGTGTGATATCTGCTCTAAAGACAATCAGGGATGTTCTGTGGTGCAAGCAGCTCTACAGGAACAAATGGATCTCGGATGGATCCAAGAGCACCGAGTTCGTGCAGTTAACATGGTCTACACGAATTCTAACATCATTCAGAAACACGATATCCGTGTGATGAATGTCAACTTGGTGGCGATGCACTCAACGCAAAGCCAGTACCATAATCTGCCACGACACGATTAAAGTTCCTGTCTGACTTGCTCGGTAAACAAACAGGGATGCTCTTTCATACAAGAGGCCCTCCAGTGTCAGATGGATCTTGGATGGATCCAAGACTACCATGATAGGAACCCCTATCAAATCAACATGGTTCAGATTTTTGATATCCGCGTGATGAATACCAACCTGGTATAGTTACATGCTGAGCAGGTCCGACTCGAATTCTTAATATCACATGACTATCAAAGCTGTAAAGCGGGTTGCGAAAATGATCGAGGTTGTACCCTTGTCCAGGAGGCACTTCAGTACTTGTTAAATCACTGGTGGATGCCAATCTACATGGATGAAGATACTCAGTAGATTAGTATCAATAACAGGAATCCTACTCGGCGTCAGAATCAGGATGTCTGATCTGTGGAGACTAACCTAGTGAGGTTACATTGCATTCAGAGTGGGCGTGGCCAGGTGCCACCACACAATTATGACCATTGTAGTGTCTGTTCAGAAAATAACCAAGGGTGTAACCTTGTGAGAGCAGCTCTTCAAGGTCAGGTGGATCGTGGAGAGATTCGTCCATATCCGAGTTCTGGACCCATCAACTGGACGCCAGACTACCTTGCCGATCAAGTTGAGGATGTTGTCACAATCTCTGGTCGTCACCAGACCAGGGATGTTTTTGCCATCATCCCTCTACTTGACGAATCTAAAGTTCCCAACCGGGAACGGATCGAGATTACTTATGATGGTCAGAAAAATCAGAAGGTTCCCATAGTCATCTATCTACCGGGACCCCTACCGTATGAATCAGCTAAGGCGATCCTTTACAAATATGGTGCAACAATAGTTGAAAATGGGAAGGAAATTCCATTACCCTCCGTCGTGAATATTGCAGACATCAGTCGTGTAACACGGAGCGGTCGAATCTTCAACCGAGGAGTTGGAGAACCTAACAAAGAAAAGGAACCTCAGACAGAAGTTCCCAATCCACCAGTCGGTCAATCCAGTAATCCCGACCTTTCAAAGGACAAAGATGAGATGCTGAAGCTTATCCAAAGGAGTGAATACAACATTGTTGATCAATTGTTACAAACTCCTTCAAAGATCTCGGTATTATCACTGTTACTCAGTTCAGAAGCCCACAGGGAGGCTCAATAGAAAGTCTTGGAGCAAGCCTTTGTGGAACAGGATGTAACAATCAAACAGTTCGATAGCATTGTCTCTAACATCACTTCCTGCAATAATTTGGGATTTAGTGATGAGGAATTACCTGAAGAGGGTCGTCGTCATAACATGGCGCTCAATATCATAGTTAACTGCTAGGACGATGCTTTAGCCAGCGTACTGGTAGACACAGGGTCAGCCCTGAATGTTATGCCGAAGTCTACTTTAATGCAATTATCATTCAAAGGCCCTCTGATGAGAATCAGCGAGGTTGTCGTCAAAGCATTTGACGGATCCAGAAAAGCGGTTATCGGCGAAGTTGATCTTCCCATAACTATTAGTCCTCACACTTTCCAAGTCACTTTCCAGGTCATGGACATCCGGGAAATGTACAGTTGTTTATTAGGAAGACCTTGGATACATCAGGCTGGAGCGGTTACTTCAACCCTCCACCAAAAGCTAAAGTTCGTTCAGAACGATCAACTTGTCACGGTTTGTGGAGAACAAGCTTTGCTCGTAAGCAACTTGTCATCATCTGCTGGTATAGAACCCGAGGAGGTTATTGGAACTCAGTTCCAAGCACTGTCTGTGAGCAAGAACAATCAATCCGAAGGAGGAACATCGATTTCCTCATACAAGGATGCTATCAAAGCGGTCGAGAGTACCGATACAAAAGGATGGGGACAGCTTGTCATTCCTATTGACAATAAAACAAAGAAGGGTCTTGGTTTTTCTGCAACCTGTACCCAGGCAGTTGTCAACGATGAAAGTCTTCATCCCATTCAGAATTTCTTCCATAGTGGAGGCTTCCTCCAACCAGTGACTCAAGTAGTCCATGCTATCAATGAAGAGGATCCCTTTGGCACAGATGAGGAATGGAAGTCCTACCTTAACGAGGACGGTTATATGTCTCAGGACGAAATGCAAACTCCATTTTGCTATCCTGCACAGAGCCCGAGATTTATACCACGGTCAGAGGTCGAAATGATATACGGAGATTGTGGTCCTGAAGGATGTCGTGCTTCGCCAAATTCATTAGAGGAAGACACTCTGATGAAAGATAACTTTGACTACAACTACTATGGCCCGATGGATGGTCTGCCGATGTGGAAACCTTACCCAGGAAACTTGGGGCCAGAAAGTCAGCCAAGTAATGACACTCATCTGAGCATCATTGAACAGAATACCTGTGTCCCCACCATGTCATGGGATCAACACTTAGGTCATTCAGAAACTACTCAACATGACGATGAATTTGCAACATTTACAGGACTTGAATTCATTAACTATGCTTTCCCGAGGTCAACGTCATCGAGAGAAATGACTCCTCCAGTTTGAAATAAGTGTGGGACACCTTGGGACAACCGAGTGGAAAATACGACTATATGGTCAAGTACACTGCTCCCGAAAGCTCTCGTATCAGGCTCAAAGATATCCAGCCAACTGGATGGGGAGATACGACTGAGAGCACAAATGCTATGCAAAATACAACAGAGGAATTCTCCTACGACAACTCTGCCTGGGAGACAGATTCAAATGATCCCGCTCCACCAGAAATCAGCGTCATTTCTGAAGACAAATCAAGGAAAGTACCAGACTTTGTGATTCACTGAGGAGTTAGCCGCCAATGGGTTGCCGTCGAGGTTCCGAAGGTCGTTCATCAATCAAAGTAATTGCCATCTTTAACCTTTCACCCTGCCCAGGTGAAACAGATGTTTTGATAGGGCTCGCTTTCTGTAAATTTCCCTCTTCGCTTTGCCCGAAGCGATAGAGTTTTGTTTTATAGGGTTGTAATTTCAAGAATCGACTTGTTCATTAATAAAATAACGTCATTCTGTAATTTCCGCATTAATTACTGTTTCCTCTTTTTGATTTTCTCAGAAAATGGTAATCCTAAAAAACAATCAATAATACAAACAAGCAGTAAAAGAAATACACTGCACACACTTGCATTTTCTCTATCTCTTCTAAACACGAATCATCACGTCATGCAGATTGCTTGTTTTACACCCCGTTGAAACATACGATCCGATGCCTTCTCCCGACTTTGGGTTCCCGGTATTTGGGGCTGAAGAAGAAGTTGACGACGAAATTCCAGAAGAGATCTCCCGATTACTCAGACAAGAGGAAAGGTCCATCGAACCTCACAAAGAGCCGTTGGAAACGGTAAACTTGGGTTTGGAAAAAGAGAGAAAAGAAATCAGGATTGGGGCACTGCTCAGTCCAACTGCCAGAGAGGGTTTGATAAAGCTTCTCAAAGAATCTCCCGATGTATTCGCTTGGTCCTATCAGGATATGCCAGGGTTGGATACCTGCATCGTGGAACATCACTTACCGTTGAGATCGGAATGTCTGCCAGTAAAGTAAAGGTTGAGACGCACTCACCCGGACATGGCCATCAAAATCAAAGAGGAGGTACAGAAACAGATTGACGCGGGTTTCCTCGCTACATCTGAATATCCTCAATGGTTAGCCAACATCGTACCCGTTCCCAAAAAGGACGGAAAGGTCAGAATGTGTGTCGACTACAGGGATCTGAACAAGGCTAGTCTAAAGGATGACTTTCCTTTACCACACATTGACATGCTGGTAGACAGCACAGCAAAGTTCAAAGTTTTCTCCTTCATGGATGGATTCTCGGGCTATAATCAAATCAAAATGGTGCCGAAAGACATGGAGAAAACTTTGTTCATTACCCCATGGGGTACCTTTTGTTACAAGGTGATGTCGTTCGGTTTGAAGAATGCCGGGGCAACCTATCAAAGGGCCATGACTACTCTGTTTCATGACATGATACACAAAGAAATCGAGGTATATGTCGATGATATGATTGCAAAATCTAAAACAGAGGAGGAGCATGTGACCCACCTGTCAAAACTGTTCGAGCGTTTGAGGAAGTACAAAATCCGCTTGAATCCTAACAAGTGCACCTTCGGTGTCCGTTCAGGGAAACTCTTAGGATTCATTGTCAGCCAGAAAGGAATTGAAGTTGATCCTGACAAGGTCAAGGCCATTCAAGAAATGCCTTCTCCGAAAACTGAAAAACAAGTCAGAGGATTCCTGGGACATTTGAACTACATCTCCAGATTCATATTCCTTATGACCGCCACATGTGCGCCGATTTTCAGGTTACTGAAAAAGAACCAGGACTGCGTTTGGTCAGAAGACTGCCAAACTGCCTTCGACAGTATTAAGGAATATCTGTTGAATCCACCGATTCTATCACCACCAGTGGAAGGAAGACCACTGATCATTTACCTCACAGTCCTAGAGGACTCAATGGGATGTGTACTTGGCCAACAGGACGAAACCAAAAGGAAAGAGTCTGCCATTTACTATCTGAGCAAGAAGTTCACCGACTGCGAAACTCAGTACACGATGCTCGAGAAAACTTGTTGCGCTTTGGCTTGGGCAGCCAAACGTCTTCGTCAATATATGATTCGTCATACTACTTGGTTGGTCTCCGAGATGGATCCAATCAAGTACGTCTTTGAAAAGCCTGCTCTCACGGGAAGGATTGCCCGTTGGCAGAAGCTACTATCAGAATATGACATAGAGTACCATGCTCGAAAACCCGTTAAGGGGAGTATTTTAGCCGACCATTTGGCTCATCAACCGATTGACGATTAAGAATCAATCGGGTTTGATTTCCCAGACGAAGATGTCATGTATCTAAAAATGAAAGATTGCGATGAACCGCTACCCAGTGAAGGGCCAGAACCAGGTTCCCAGTGGGGACTTATCTTTGACGGAGCAGTTAATCATTATGGAAACAGAATTGGGGCAATCATTGTTACCCCTCAGGGTACCCACATTCCTTTCACTGCCAGACTTACGTTCAAATGTACGAACAACGAGGCCGAATACGAAGCTTGCATTATGGGTCTCGAAGAAGCGATTGATTTAAGGATAAAAAACATGGACGAATACAGCAATTTAGCCTTGGTTATCAATCAGATCACACGAGATTGGAATACATACCAATCAGGATTGATTCCTTACAGAGATTATGCAAGAAGGTTGTTGCCCTTCTTCAACAGAGTTGAGTTTCATCACATACCTCGTGGTGAGAATCACATGGCTGATGCATTAGCCACTCTCTCTTCCATGATTAGAGTAGGTTGATGGAATGACCTACCTAAGATTGACGTAATGCGCCTTGAACGGCCCGCCTACATCTTCGTGATTGAAGCAGTCATAGACGACAAACCTTGGTATCACGATATCAAATGCTTCCTTCAGAAACAAGAGTACCCACCTGGGGCATTCAGAAAGGATAGAAAAACCCTCAGAAGGCTAGCAGGTAGCTTTTTCCTGAGCGGTGATACTCTCTATAAGAGGAACTTTGACATGGTCTTGCTCCGATGCGTCGACAGACCAGAGGCAGACATGCTGATGAAAGAAATTCATGAAGGATCCTTTGGCACTCATGCCAACGGACACACAATGGCGAGAAAAATTCTCAGAGTAGGGTACTACTGGTTGACCATGGAATCCGACTGCTACAAGTACATGAGGAGGTGTCACAAGTGTCAGATATACTCCGACAAAATTCATGTACCGCCAACGCATCTCAAAGTTCTTTCTTCTCCGTGGCCTTTTTCCATATGGGGAATCGACATGATTGGCTTGATCAAACCTAAGGCTTCAAACGGACATCGGTTCATCCTAGTAGCCATTGATTACTTCACCAAGTGGGTCGAAGCAGCGTCGTACGCTAATGTAACCCGACAAGTTGTGGTCCGATTTATCAAAAATAATCTCATCTGCCGTTATGGTGTTCAAAGCCAGATCATTACTGACAATGGATCCAACTTGAAGAATAAGATGATGAAAGAGTTGTGCGCAGAGTTCAAGATCGAACACCATAACTCATCTCCCTACCGATTCAAGATGAACGGAGCGGTAGAAGCGGCTAACAAGAACATCAAGAGGATTGTTCAGAAGATGGATGTAACCTACAAAGACTGGCACGAGATGCTACCCTTTGCTCTGCACGGTTATCGCACATCTGTCCGCACTTCAACAGGGGCTACCCCTTTCTCTCTATATATGGCATGGAAGCAGTGCTCCCCATAGAAGTAGAAATCCCATCAATCAGGGTATTGATGGCAACCAAGCTCACCGAAGCTGAGTGGTGTCAAAGTCGACACGACGAACTGAATCTGATCGAAGAAAAGAGAATGACAGCTTTATGTCACGGTCAGTTATATCAGCAAAGAATGAAGAGGGCGTTTGACAAAAAGGTTCGACCCCGCATCTTCAGGAAAGGAGACCTCGTGCTCAAGAAGATACAATCTTTTCTCACTGATTCGCAAGGTAAATGGACTCTGAATTATGATGGCCCCTATGTGGTCACGAAAGCTTTCTCAAGCGGCACCTTGAGACTTGCAACCATAGACGGAGAGGAATTTGCCTACCCCACGAATGTTGATGTAGTCAAGAAATACTTCGCCTAAAAAGAAACATCTCAGTGGATTGAAAACCCGAAAGGGCGGTCCAGGCAAAAATTAGAGACATAAGAAAAAAAATCATCCCGGTGGATTGGAAACATCACAGTATAATCCAGGCAAAAATTAGGGATAATGGCAAGTAACTATGTTCAACAGAGGCAAGTCCCTCAGCAGCAGTTACATCTCCCATCGGAGGAAAACTCCAATCAAGGTCATCTTCGACAGAAGCTCAGGATGCCCCGAATTCAAAGTTGGTAGAAGGATAGTGGTTGTTATGTTTCAACGTAGCCCTTTTCCCTGTAAATTACCATTTTCTGAACTTTGTAAATACTCTTTGGAATCACGCGTTTGGCGGATTTCCATCTTATCAATAAAATTTGAGCCTTTGTGCTTTTGTTTGTAATTCTTACTTGTTTTAGCTTTACAGAATGACGTTTTAACATGATTGACGATTCTTGAAATGAAACAAAATGAATTTACTTGTTAAACTTTTTCTGATTTTAAAATAAAGACCGCAATTTCTTTTGACTGTTGAACATCAGAAGAACATCGGTTGCTTCTCCAGAAGTAAGCGAACTTTAAATTGCAGAATCAAAGTACTCCTTCTAAGCCAGTACGCCTGAATAAAGGATCAACTGTGTCAGAGACCTTATTTCATCTGACACCCTCGGCCGAGTTCTCATCTCCTAAGCCCGACCAACATAGCTCCCAACAGGGACTATTTCTCCTGAGCAAGGTGGAATTGCTATTTTGAACCAGCGGTACTTTTTCGTCCCCAGCAGTGGCCGAGTATCCAGTCGTGTTCATCTTTTAGTTTGTATGTCGCGTCTGTTTTGTCAGCATAAACATACATACAATATGCATTTTTTATTTTGCATTCACATTTCATATTGCATCACTATCACTCTAGTCGGTCTCGTCCCCTAGTGATAACCGTCCTCTCAATCGAGTTGTCAGTTATTTCCTCGTCCAGAAATGTTGTGTCCGAACAACCTCGCCTCCAGTTTATTTCTGGAAGGAAGTTGGCCCTTGACCACTTTGATAACTTGAACCTCTGAAAGGCCAGAGAACCTTCAACAAATGTCACTCTTCGCCATTGAAGATGATATCCTTGCTTTTCCGGATTAAGGAAAATCCCCAGAGAAAGCCTCTTAAGTAGAAATTCGGCAGTACATAAGTGTTCCTCCGAAAAACCGCTGATGAAAAGGTCATCGGCACCTCAAAATTGGATCACATCATATGGCGTTTCTCCGGGAAGATCCCGAGAAAAGTATGATGTAAGACTCCGAACGAAAGCAGTCTCTCAAGAGACTCACTTTCCCCAGTAGAAATAAATGGCGTCTTCAACAGAGAAGTTTGTGCACCTCTACAATTCAGACGAATGGGTTCCCCAGCAAGTCTGACATCAAAACTTTTTTCGTCAAATGGCATCTCCCCGGGAAAATTCGATGAGAAGTTTGAGGAAAGCCGCTACGAGTAGCGTTCCTTGTCAATAAAGTTTATTGACAAAAGAAACTAAGACCAGTTCCTTGGTAGGAAACCAGGATCGAGGGGAAGTTCAAATTAGAAACTAAGACCAGTTCCTTGGTAGGAAACCAGGATCGAGGGGAAGTTTATTTCAGAAACTAAGACCAGTTCCTTGGTAGGAAACCAAGATCGAGGGGAAGTTCAAATCAGAAACTAAGACCAGTTCCTTGGTAGGAAACCAGGATCGAGGGGAAGTTTATTTCAGAAACTAAGACCAGTTCCTTGGTAGGAAACCAGGAACGAGGGGAAGTTTACCTTTTCTAAGCATCATTGCTTAGCAAAAGAAGATGAATGCGCAAGCTGCCATTCATAGCCATCAAAATTTCGGGTATTCCGATATTTAATCCTCTTGCACTCCGAATGCCCGAATACCTTCGCCTTTCACACCTTCGTGTCTAAGAGGATTAAATAGGGGCATCTGTGATACCCCAAATTTTTACCACTTAGATTCCCATCATTGTGCAAATCATCATCACAATATGGATGGATCTTTATACCTCATCAGTCTCCCCAAAGATGGGTGAGCATTCACTACTATCAAAAATTAGGGTTTCAAGCCCTTTCTGAGCTTTAGACAAAGGATCAATCAAGAAATGACATGATCATCAACTTGTCTAAACTCTCAAATATCTACAAAGGATCAAGAGGACTACCACTTTAAGGATTAAGCACAAGGTTGCTCCCTTCTAGGTGGATCAAGCTTTAAGATCGACAGTGTCACCAAATTAGGGTTTTGGTCGACCAGGGCCTCTAGTTGGAAATTTTCCTCTGGGCATGAGCCAAGGATCCAAAGCATATCCTAAAATACTCCATGGAACCTCATGGACCCAATCATCAAGTCAATTTTTGCCTCAGGGGATGCATACATCAAAAATCAGGAATTAGGGTTTCTTGACCTAATTCACCCCCAAGTTGACTTTTGGGACAAATCATGAACCAAGACCTCAAGACATGATTTGAGGGTCTCTAATATACCATATTGATCCATTTAGAACAATGGATTGATCCAAGAAGTGTGAGCAACAAGTCTCAATTTCATCTGCACCACAATTAGGGTTTCGCGGGAAAAGTCAACTGTAACTTTGACTTTTGACTGGGACAAGCTCCCAAACCCTAAGACATGATTCAATACACTCTATACCACCCATGTAACATGTCCATCAAGTTTGATTTAGGTCAAGGACATGATTTCCTAAATGATTGCACAGTTTAGAATTCATCTGATAAAAAGTCAACTGTGCACAAAAGTCAACTTTGACTTTTTGAGATTTTTCACTAAAATGGATTTTTAACCCTAAAATGATGTTAATGTATGATTTGAATAATCATTCATCAAGAAAAATCAAAGAAAGTGGGATAACTTGTAAAAGGGGTAACCATAAAACTTAGAAATTTTTCGAAGTTATGGAAAAAGTACCACTAATGCACCAACTTTGGAGGACCATAACTCCTAAACCACAAGGCCATTGTGCCCCATTCAAAGCTTGATTTTTAGATCACATTACCCTCTACAAAAGCTTCATACTGACCTATGTCCAAATTCCTCATGGATTTTGAGTTATGGAGTGATCAAAATCAAGAAATCACACTTTGTTCCAACACTTAGTGAAAATTTCACTAAGTCAGATTTGACCTCACTTTTTGCTAAATGTAGGAGGATTTTTCACTTGGATTCAAGAGAGATCAAAACCAAATATGTTCAAACAGTTGTTGTATCATGTAAGGGCTTTCCAAAATGGCCAAGAACATTACCAAATTCAACTTACACCATGAGATATGACATTGGAAAGTTGCCTTGCTGAAATCTGTCAAAGGCAAGGCAGATTTTGCACTTTTACTCGATTTGCCAAAATCAGCCAAATTCAAATGCTCCTATCCACTTGGACACATCTGAGGATTGATTCTAAAGGGGACAATCACTGAGCCAAGCCTCCAAAGTCCATGGAACAAGAAATAACATGTTGAACCTAGAATGGCCAAAATAGGGACAAGACTCCAAATTTGGATTGAAGCATTCAATGGAAGCATCAAGGTGGCATGGACTGAGCCATTCTCATCTAAAATCAGTCAAGACTTATCCAAGACCAAGGGGACCAAAGCTCTATGCCCTAACCTCTAGTCAATGGCTAGAGGAGACTTGGATTTTCATTTGCCAACATTGGCCAAACCTACTCAGCAGTTGCCATTCACTATTCCTTGCAAAAAAAACTTGCTCTACTATAAATAGAGCTCAATTGTGTTCAATTTAAGTACACCAAAGGCCTACAACACTTGCCTTTCTCAAAATCTCTTTCTCTTGGCAAAAATGCCTTTCATAGCAAGGTAACTATCGAGTTTTGAGTTTGAGAGCTTTTCCAACCAAACCAATCACTCACACACCTCATATAAATCACATATGAGCTGATCAAACACTTAAACAACAACTGGAACATTGATTTCTCAGAATCACCAGTCAATTGCTCAAGGTTTTAACCAAGGTGCAGTTGAGATGCCATGAAGTGATCCAACCAATTTCAATCAAGTCCAAGCATTCAAACACACTCCATAGGGTGTAGGGAAGCTGTTCAGATCATCACAACACAACTGTAACACCTCCTACACAAATCACGATCACCAGCTGCAAGTGGTAAGCATGTGCTATTCTAACTCTGATCCACACAATTTTTGCTGCATAATAATTTGGCCATATGTTCATAATCATGCATGGAATGTTTTCCCTCAATTAATTGCATTGTTTGAATCGTGTATCAAAAATCCTAGCCTTCATGCAGAAATTAGGGTTCTTAAGGATTTTTCGTGATTTCTTATTTTATGCTTAATTTAAATGAAATTAATTGCCATAGACATGATCGTGAGGTTAAAACGAGTTGATTGGTATGTGGATTGCATGATATGATTAAGTATTCAGTGAGATTGGATGGAAAACGCAAATTTGGGAAACTCAGAACACGCGCGTGTTCTTGCTTGTGTTCTTGGCGCCATTTTCATAAATTCAAATATTTGAATTTTGTGATTTTGTTTAATTGATTCAAAAATTAATTTCTCTATGAGTTTTAATGATTTTGAGTTGATTCTTTTTTTAATAATTCACAAAAATGTTAAAATATTGTATTCTCCCAAAAAATCCCAAAAATATTATTTATTTTATATAATTGATATTTTTTGCAAAGAATTAGTGTTTTAATTGTTTTTAACATTTAAAATATTTTTTCCATCTTGATTTTGCAACTTTTAATGCTTTCTAATTATTTTGTAGGTCAATACTTAATTTTTGAAGCATTAATCCAAAGTCATAATTTGTTTCCCACATGTTAAACAATTTTGACCTTTTTAATTGAATTTTTATTCAATTAAAACACATTTTGGAAATAAATTAGGGTTTTTGGATTAATTCAACCCTCACAAATCATTTTCCCACTTTTTGGGCCTCTTGAGAGAGTGTAAGACCCACCCCACTTGTACAAAAACACTTTGGGCCTCACTCATTGTATAAGTCCCCCTGTACAAGTAAACAGCGTGATCGTCGCCCGTTTAAAAATAAACCAAAATTGGGCCTCTCCTTGAGCTATAAGACCCATTCAAAACTCTTTGGGCCTCTATTAGAGTGTAAGACCCAATCCCCCTTTTAACCAAAACATTTTGGGCCTCACTTATTGTATAAGTCCCTCTGCGTTAAGAGAAAACCTCGGCGCGATTGCCATTTTAAACGAAAAATCATCTGGGCCTACCCTCGTGTTATAAGCCCCACTCTTTTCCTTTAAAAACTTTTTGGGCCTCTTAAGAGAGTGTAAGACCCATCCCTTTGTACAGAAAACCTTTTTGGGCCACGGTCACTTGTATAAGTCCCTCTGTACAAATTCAACAGTAAAACCCTGGGCCTCTCCTTGAGCTGTAAGCCCCAAATCTTTCTTTTCAAAGCACTTTCTCCTTTGATTTTGAATATACTGTTGTTTTCAATCTTTCTTTGTTGAACAACTAACCAAACAGCATGGAAGCTCTACAACTGAGTAAGTGTTTATCTGCTTTCATTTACTGCTTTCCTATACATATAACTGTATTGTGGGGCTGTTTCGCTGTAAGTCTCCTTTCATAAACTCATATCAACTGTGTAATAATAGTATAGATATTTAGAGTTTCCCCGGCAACTACGTCTAGAACTAGGTGACGCCGTTTCGTTTATTCGTAGAAATAGACACCTAGATCCCCAATAGGATCACTAGATACAGTCTTCTCTTCGGCTGTCCTCATTAGGAATTGTCAAGAAACTCTACTCCCAGAGATGAATGTATTCTCCGTGAATGGCATCTTTGAGTTTCTTCCAAATTCTCGAACTTTCCTGACTTGATCTATTCCTTGTGAATAGCTTGCCTTGAATTTATCGAGGTTTGGGGACCCACGGGCTTCTTAAAAGCACCGGCCTCCTCTTGGGCATCGTACAAGGACCCACAGGCTTCCTAAAAGCAACCCCGCCTCCTCTTGGGCTTAGTACAAGGACCCGTCGGCTTCTTAGAAGTATTGACAGCCTCCTCTTAGGCTTCGTATAATGATCTCTTCCTCCGGGAATGATAGCCTCCTCTTGGGCTTCATACAAGGACCGATTGGCTTCTTAAAAGTTTCCAGCCTCCTCTTGGGCTTCGTACAAATTGTCCTGACGACCTCCTAGAGGTATAGGAACAGAACTTAGTCATCTGCATAGAACAGTCCTTTCAAAGAGTCTACTACTGTTTCTCAAAGCATGGTACAAAAGATAAAACTCTAGACTTGGACAGTCTAATTTTCCTTGAGTCTCAAAGACATTCTCAAGTGACCCCTTCGTTAAGTAGGAAGAAACCGTAGACTCGGACAGTCTCGATACCCTTTGGATTTTGCCATTTCCTTAAAGAACAGGGAACAATCCCGATCCTCAGATCAAATCCAGGAGTGCAGTGTTACTCATATAAGAATTGATTTTCTCTTAATCAGTATACTGGACCTGTGACTCAACTAAAACAGTCACCAGCACGATAGCCTCCTCTTGGGCTTTGTACAAATGATTCTCCCCAGCGGAGCAAACCTTTCAGCCTCCATCTCGGGCTTCGTACGAGATACAAAAGACTCCCTCGTTGAGTCAAACCACTTTTAGCTTCTCTCTCAGGCTTTGTATGACACACCTAAGAGACTCTCTCGTTAAGTCAAGCAAATTTCAGCCTCCATCTCGGGCTTCGTACGAGATACAAATTCCCCTAAGCAGAGTCAAACTCTTTTACAGCCTCTATCTCGGGCTTCGTACGAGATATAAAAACACTCTCTTGTTGAGTATAAAAGATCCTCTCGTTGGGTCAACCCCTTTTAGCCTTTCTCTCAGGCTTCGTATGAGATACAAAAACTCCCTCTTGTTGGACCAACAACCTCCTCTTAGGCTTTGTATAATGAAATCCCTAGCTGAGTCAATCAACCTTTTAGTATCAAACCTGTGCCTCGTTCATAGTACACACAAACATCAACAACTCCTTCCCTTTCATCTAATCGCTGTAAGCGGCAAGCCTCTGGATCATCTATATCCATGCCACTGTCCCTCTTTTAGCATGAGAAATTCCTAAGGAAAGATGGCATTGCTCTACACTGAGTTAAAGTCTCCTCCTTCAGGTTAAAAAACCCTTTCTTAGGAAATTATGGCTTTGCTAGGATTCGCATATCCCGGTTAAAGTAATTCTCCTTTACCCCTCTTTAGAGATGACAAATTCTCTCTAAAGTAGGAAACTTTCAGCTTCACATCTTGGGCTTTGAACAAGATACAAATAGACCTTTCAGCTTCACATCTTGGGCTTTAAACAAGATACAAATAGACTTTTCAGCTTCACATCTTGGGCTTTGAACAAGATACAAACAACCTTTAGCTTCACGTCTTGGGCTTTGAACAAGACACCAAAACCCCATTTCCTCCCGTAGAATAGGAGGAACTACGAACGCTCTGATTTCCCTATTTCGGTAAACGGGAATACGTAGGCATAAGATCGAAAGAAAAGATCTTAGCGAGCACACTAAACAAAAACCCAAAATCCCATACTCTCACATATCATTCAAAAATGTCTGTCCTAACATCTCAAAACACCCCTTTTTTAACAAAATAACCTAGGAGAATCCCCGAATCTTTGTAGCATCTGTAACCTAACAGACCGCTGTTCAAACTCAGTATGCAAGCAGGGTTAGTTGGAGACATCTATTTCCCTTCCTTCATTAGCTTAAATAGGATAAAAAATGAATCGAGTTGTAGTACTAGAGAGATCGTGCTTCGCAACCACATCCAAAAATCACTCGCTACAGGTCGGGGTCAGGTTATACAAAGGGAAGTTGTCAATTACTCAGTGTATATATGGTTATCCATAGATCTTCTTTGGCATATTTAAATAATTTCTGGTGTTTATCTGTTAGGGGTTGGGAAAGTTCTTTTTTTGGGAGTGTTGAGAGAGTATTTTTGTTGATTTCGGTTTTTCTATTATTTTTGGTAAGGTACTGGACCTAAAGTTTTTGATATGCGTGCTAGCTAAGATTTCGCAATCTTATGCCTACGTATTCCCGTAAAGGTACTCGGGAAATTAGAGCAATCGTAGTTCCTCCTATTCTATGGGAGGAAAAAGATGTTTGGTGTCTTGTTTAAAGCCCAAGATTAAAGCTAAAGGGTTTGAGAGAGGATTTGTCATCTCTAAAGGGAGATATCTCACCTGTTTATCACAGTTGTTGGGTAACTTATTATAAAGGAGAATTACTTTAACTGGAATGTATGGAATCCATCAATGCCATAATTTCCTTTATAAGGGAAATGTCCTGAAAGAGGAAACTTTAACTCAATGTAGAGCAATGCCACTTTTCCTTAGGAATCTTTCATGCTAAGAGAGGGACATTGGCTTGGATGTAAATAATCCGGAGGCTTGCCACTTATAGCAATTAGATGAAATAGGAAGTTTACCAGGATAAACGACGGATCACAGCTTGGATTTTTGAATCAACAAGTGTGCCACTTACAACAGTTACCTGGAATTAGTGTTTGTTTGATTGTTTGTCTTGATGTGATATACAGTGAAATGTCTTCCTACAGAGAGAACTCCTAATTTTCTCTGAGGGGATGTTGATTTTTATGTGCCTTGATCAAAGCCCAAGGTTGAAGCTAAAAGGTTGACTCTACTAGGGAGTTTTATATTTGTCTTGTATAAAGCCCAAGATTGAGGCTGAAAAGAATTGACTCTTCTGGGGAAAGTTTTGTTTGTCTTGTACAAAGCCCAAGATTAAGGCTAAAAGGAGATTGACTTGGCTGGAGAGTATTATCTATCTTATATAAAGCCCAAGATTGAGGCTAAAAAGAAATTGACTCCATTAGGAAGAGGTTTTATCTGTCTTATACAAAGTCCAAGATTGAGGCTGAATCTGCTGAGGAAAAATCATTATACAAAGCCTAAGAGGAGGTTGGCTGGGGAAATTCTTATTTAAAGCCTAAGAGGAGGCTAGCTTCTGCTGAGGATTCTTGAGATCCAGAGACAGGTCCAAATTAGGGAATCAACTCTTGCTGAGGATATCGGATGCCCTGAGGTTCTGATTCTGTTAAGGTTATATTGATGGTAAAGGTTTAAACTTTGAGTTATGAAAACCTATGGAGGTTTCAAACTTCGCAGGAGATTGATGAAGTGATTAGGGTTTTTCTTGTGCTTTTAGGAAACTTGAGGGTTTCTTTGAGATCCAAGAGGAGATGAGACTTTCCAAGTCTACTGGTATGAAGAGGTTGACACTTAGTTGGAGGATGATCTTTGTATGATGCCCAAGAGGAGGCTGATGTTTTAAAGGATGAGAATCAACCCTAAATTGGTCTGATGTTTTGGAATTCTGACTCTTTGGGGGATTGAACTAGTAGAGATGACTAAGTTCTATCCTATACCTGTAGGAGGTCTTTAGGTCCCTATACTAAGCCTAATAGGAGGCTGAGAACTTCTAAGAAGCCTGAGGGTCCTTGTACAAAGCCCAAGAGGAGGCTGGGGATGCTTTTAGGAAGCCTGTGGGTCCAAACATAAGAAAAGTTCAAGAAAGGTTGCATTGGGAATAATCCTTTCTTTAGTGAACAGTTCTAGGGTTTGAAGAAATTCAAAAGAGGTTTCACCGGGAATTAATCCTTTTTTGGGAAGTAAATTTCTCGTACAAATGTTTCTAAGTTGTGACAGTCTTGAGAAAAGCTTCACCGGGAATAATGCCTTTCTCTGTTCCATATTGTATAAGCCCAAGAGGAGGCAAGACTGTATCTGGAATTTCCTATGGGGAACTAGTTTTGACTGTGTTGAAAGAGTAACCACTGGTTTGACATAAATCTAGACCTAATTGCTGGGGAAAACTCTAAGCAAGTATGTACAGGCATACATATACAGATGAAATATATAAACCAGTATGTGTAGCAGAAATAGTAGAACTTACAGTTGTGCAAGCCCAAGCATTGTAACCACAATTGTATGGCTAGTTATTCAAGAAATTGAAGAAAGTTTTGATAATAACTTAGAATTTGACTCTAAATCAAAAGGAAAGCTGTTTTAAAAATAAGTTTGGGGGCTTATACTCAAGGAGAGCCCCAGATGAATTCTTTCGAAAAGGCGACGATCGCGTCGTAGTTTTGAAAACCAAAGAAGGACCTATACAATGACTAAGGCCCAAATTATTGTGTTTACGAAAAGGATGGGTCTTACACTCTATTAGAGGCCTAAAATTTTATTTTTATACAAGAGATGGGGCTTACAACTCAAGGAGAGGCCTAGATGAAAAAACAACGATCGCACTGTTATTTTGAAAATTGCACCGGGACTTATACAATGACTGAGGCCCAAATTATTTATTTACAAAGGGGGTTGGGTCTTACACTCTATTAGAGGCCAAAAAGTGTTTGAAAAGAATAAATATGGGACTTACAACACAAAGGGAGGCCTAAATGAAAATTGTTTTGAAAACGGTGATCGTGCTGAGATTTTTTAAAACGTATCGAGACTTATACAATGACTGAGGCCCAAAATGGTTTAATTACAAAGGGATGTGACTTACACTCTATCAAGAGGCCCAAAAATGTTTTAAAAAGAAGGAAGATATGACTTACAACCAAAGGGAGGCCCAAATGATTTTTACTTAAATGGCGACGATCGCGCCGCAGTTTCGGAAAACACAGTGGGACTTATTTAGTGACTGAAGCCCAAAATATTTATTTATGCGACAAGGGATGGATCTTACACTCTATTAGAGGCCCAAAAGTGTTTTGAAAAAATGTTTGTGAGGGTGAAAACAATTAAAACCCTAATTTGATTTTAAAAATACATTTTAATTTGAATAAAAATCAATTAAAATGATAAAAGTTATCAAACATGTATAAAAAACAAGTTGTGATCTTGGATTAATGTTTTAAAAATAATGTTTTATTTATAGAATGATTTGAAAATCATTTGAATTTGAAAAATCAAGAGAAATAAATATTTTTAAATGTTTAAAAACAAATAAAAATAAAATCTTTACAAAAATATCAAATATATAAAATAAATAATATTTTTGTGAAATTCTTGTAGAATAAAATATTTTAACATTTTTGTGAATTTTGAAAAAAATAATCAATTCAAAAACCTTAAAATTCAGAGAGAAAGTAATTTTTGAATCAATTAAATAAAATATCAAAATATTCAAATATTTGAATATTCAAAAAAGGCGCCAAGAACAAAGGGGAAGAACACACACGCACTCTGTTTCCCAGATTTGCAAAAGCTACGATATCTCACGGATTAGGCAATGAAATTGTATGAAACCAACTCCAAACTTGTTAGATTTTAACCCACGAACATGATGGTGGTGTTTAATTTCATTTATTTTAAGTGTGTAGTGAGAAATTCGTGATGAACACTGAAACCCTAGAATTTTGCATAAAGCTCATGAAATCTTAAACATGTAATAGATGAAGCAATTGATTGAGGGTTATCACTCTATAGACTACCAGAAACATGTTGGTAACTTGCAAATGAATTTATAATGCATGCAATATATAATTTGATAGGTTTAGGCTTACTTGAACTTTCTTGTGCAAGAGACTTTCGAATTTGGAGTTGGAGGTGTTCCAGATGTGTTGTGATGACTTGAACAGCTCCATTATACCCTATGGAGTGTGTTGAGATGTCTGACCTTGATTGGAGATGCTTGGATCACCTTGTAGTACCTCAACTTCAAGTAGGCCTTAAGTGGAATTTGAGGTCTATGATTCTGGTGTTCCAGATGAAGGATGAGTGTTTTAACAGCTTATATATGATATATTGGATGTGTTTGGATCATAAGTTGTGGTGGATTTGCTCTCTAACTCAAAATTCAATGGTGACTTGCAAAATAAGGCAATTCTGGTTTTTTGAAAGATATTTTTAGGAAAGCATCTGTTGTGGTGCTTTGGTGTACTCAAACTGACCACAAATGAGCTCTATTTATAGTGCAATAAGTTTGTTTTTGCAGCAATAGTGAATGATGGCTGGTACAACCCTTTGTCCATTGGTTTTCAAAAGGAATCTCAAGTCTTCTCTAGCCATTGACTTGAGTCAATGTTGCAGGCCTATGGTCCACTGATGCTTGAGTTTATCTTAACTCAGTTGGTTGATCATGGACTGATACATGCCAGCTCTATGCATCCTTTAAATGCTTCATGACAATTTTGAAAGTTTTGGATTTTGAACTTTGAATGCTACTTGCCAAATGATGAGGTTTTTGACTTGCAAGGCTCTATGGTGTTGTAGCTCTGCAGAGATCATGTTCATTGCACTTTAAAAACTTGTCTTGCATGGTGACAAGGCTTGCCAAGTCATGGAAATAAAAAAATCGTGGGGCAAGTGCAAGACTGTCTTGCAAAAACCAGTTTTGGAGGTGTCATGTTTCCATGCTCATAACTCATTACTCAAATTGAATTAGGATAAGTTCTGGTACTCTTTGGAAAGCTTGCATGACATACTTTAACTTTCATGTCCACCAATGGACCTGGTTCAGTTTGAATCAAAGTGAAAAATGTCCTCAAAGTTGGTGAAAAACCTAGACAGATTCTGTCTAAAATTTTCTAAGTGTTGAAAAAATGGTCATTTTCATTTCTTTGTGATTTTGATCAATTCATAACTCAAAATCCATGGATTTTGAATCTTTTTTAGTTGACACTTTTGAAGTATGTCATATGAACTTTCATTTGAGATTTGGATGGAAGAAAAAGGCCTTAAGGTTTGGGAGTTATGACCTTGCAAAGTTGGTACCAAATCCATTTTGTTCCATAACTTAGAAAAATTTAAGTTTCTTATGGTTGCCCCTTTTTCGAGTTACCTCACTTTTCTTGATTTTTCTTGATGGATGATGATCCAAACCATGAGTTAGCATTGTTCTTGACTTAAGTAATCCTTGTTTGTCAAGAAATTCAAAAAGTCAAACTTGACTTTTTGACACAGTTGACTTTTTGTCAGATGAAATTCAAACTGTGTGATCCTTTATGAAATCAAGTCCTTGACCTAATTCAAACCTAATGGATGGACTCCATAGGTGTTTTAGAGGGTCTTGAATCATGTCCCAAGGTTTGGGACCATGTCTTGGTCAAAAGTCAAAGGTACAATTGACTTTTTCTTCAGGAAACCCTAATTGGCCCAGATGAATTTGAATCTTTGTATGGCTTATGAACCAAGTTATTTGAATCAATCCAATCTTATAAATGGATCAATATGATGTATTGGAGGTCTTCAAAATACTTCTTGAGGTCTTGGCTCATATCTTGCTCCAAAAGTCATCTTAGGGGTGAATTAGGTCAAGAAACCCTAATTCCTGATTTTTGATGAATGCATCCCCTGAGGCTATTTTGACTTGATGATTGGGTCAATGAGGTCCCTTTGAGAATTTTGGGTCATGTTTTGAAGTATTGGCTCATGCCCAGATGAAAATTTTCATCTGGAGGCCTTGGTCGACCAAAACCCTAATTTGGTGACACTGGCGATCTTGAGACTTGATCCACTTGGAATGTTGCAACCTTGTGCTTGATTATTGATATGGGAGACATCTTGATCCTTAAGGGGTGTTTGAGTGACTTTCCAAGTTGAGGATCATGTTATTTCTTGATTGATCCTTTGTCTAAGTGCTATGAGAGGGCTCAAAACCCTAATTCTTGATTGTAGTGAATGCTCAACAATTTTTTAGGAGATTGATGAGGTATGATGGTACATCTATATTGTGGTCATAATTTACACAGTGATGAGAAATATCGTGGTCAACATTTGGGGTATGACAGATGCCCCAATTTAATCTTCTTGGACCCGAAGGTGTGAATGGCGAAGATATTCGGACATTCAGGCTACAAGAGGATTAAATATCAAAATATCCGAAATTTTGACTGTGGTTATAAATAACAGTTTTCACATCCATCATCTTTTGCTAAGCAATGTTACTTAGAAAAGGGTGAAACTTCCCCTCGATCCTGGTCTTCAGCCACAGAACTGGTCTCGGTTTCTCTTGAAATAAACTACCACTCGATCCTGATCTTCAGCCACGAAACAGGTCTCAGTTTCTTTTGAAATAAACTTCCCCTCGATCCTGGTCTTCAGCAATGGAATTGGTCTCAGTTTCTGTTGAAATAAACTTCCCCTCGATCCTGGTATTTAGCCATGGAACTGGTCTCAATTTCTTCTTGTCGAGTTTCTTCCTCGACATGGAACACTGTTTGTAGCGGTCTTCATTAAACTTCTCTCCGAGTTTTACTGGAGAGACGCAATTTGATGGAAAAATGAATTGATGTCAGACTTGCTAGGGAAACCCATTTGTCTGAACTGCAGATGTGTGTAAACTTCTCTATGGGAGATGCCATTTGTCGACCTACTAGGGGGAAAAACGAGTCTCTGGAGAGACTGCTTTTTGTTTAAGGATATTACATCATACTTTTCTTTGAGACCTTTTCGGAGAAATTCCATGTGATGTAATCCAATTTTGAGGTGCTGATGACTTCATTAACATCGAATTTCTTGGGAGAAAAACTGATGTATTGCCAAGAGTTTTCGGTTAAAAGGCTCTCTCTGGGGATTTTCCTTAATTCGGGAAAGCAAAAATATCATCTTCAATGGTGAAGAGTGATGTTCCAAAGGTGTCAATCGAATGTCTTCTTGCCTTTCAGAGGTTCAAGTTATCAAAGTAGTCGAGGATATGCTCCAATCCAGAAATAAACTGGGGAGAAATTGCTCAGACGATACATTTCCAAATGAGGAAAGAACTGACAGCCTGATCGACGGGAGGACGTTTATCACTTTGGGGATGAGTATGACTAGAGTGATATTAATGCAACATTAATATGAATATGAATCAATTATGCATGATGTATGTATGTTTATGCTGACAAAATAGATGGGACATACAGACTGGTGAATGAACACGACTGGATACTCGGCCACTGTGGGGAATAAAAAGTATCATTGGTTCAAGATAGTAATCATTTCCTTGTTTAGGAGGGGTAGACCCTACTGGAAAGAGAAAGTTATCAATTGGTCCTCAGAGGTAAGAACTCCGTCGGGGATATCAGACGGGGTATTATATCTAAAATGGTTAATCTTTTATTCAGGTGTACTGGTTTAGAAGGAGTACTTTGATTCTGCACTTTGAGGTTTAATCATTTCTGGAGAAGCCATCGATGTTCCTTTTTGTGTTCAGTAGTAAAAAAGAATTGCCATCTTTATTTTAAAAGCAGAAGAAAATCTGAAAGTTAAATTCATTTTCGTTTTGTTTCAAGAATCGTCGATCGTGTTAAAAATTTCATTCTGTAAAGCAAAATAAATGAGAATTGCAAACAAAAACACTAAGGTTCAAATTTTATTGATAGAATGGTAATCGGCCAAGCGCGTGATACCATACAGCTCAACAAGAGAGTGTTTATCTATCTTGTACAAAGCCCAAGATTGAGGCTTAAAGAGAATTGACTCTTTTGGGGATATCATTATATAAAGCCTAAGAGGAGGCTGAAAGTTGACTTTTTCGGGGAAATATTTTATCTGTCTTGTACAAAGCCCAAGATTGAGGCTAAAAGGGGAAGCTGACTCTAGTGGTGAGAGGTTTTATCTATCTTGTACAAAGCCCAAGATTGTGGCTGGAAAAAGATTGACTCTGCTAGAGAGATTTATATGTGTCTTGTACAAAGTCCAAGATTGAGGCTAAATGATTTTTATGGGTGTCTTGTACAAAGCCCAAGATTGAGGCTGAAAAGAGGATCGACTCCTGTTTAGGGATATTAATTCTCAAAGCCTAAAAAAAGGCTGGGAGGATTTGACTCAGCTGGGGAAGATATTTATCCAGAGCTTACGAGAAGGTTATGAAGATTTTGACTTTGTTGGAGAAAGTTTATATATGTCTTGTACAAAGTCCAAGATTGAGGAAAAAAAGAGATGAATGGCTCAACAAGAGAGTGTTTATGTTTTGTACCATTGACTCAACAAGAGAGTGGGAAAGGTGATTGAATCAACAAGAGAGTACTTTGTTTGTCTTGTACAAAGCCCAAGATTGAGCCTGAAAGGGGTTAACTCAACAAGAGAGTGTTTTAAGAAAGAAGATGGACTCAACAAAAGGGTGCTTTCGGGGCTAATTCTCTGCTGAGGAAAAATCATTATACAAAGTCTAAGAGGAGGCTGGCTTCTGCTGAGGATTATTGAGATCCAGAGGCATGTCCAAAATGGGGAATCAACTCTTACTGAGGATTTACAGAAGAGTTGAGATATCAGATACCTTGAGGTTTTGATAGGCTAGTATTTGATGATGATGTGACCCTAGCTGGGGGAATTTAGGATAAAGATTGAGTTTTAGATCCTGTGAGGATTTCAACTCTACTAGAGATTGATCGAATGATCAGGGTTTCTCCTGTATTCGTAGGGAACTTGAGAATGTCTTTGAGATCCAAGAGGAGATTAGACTGTCCAAGTCTACTGGTATGGAAGAGTTTGTCGTTGTATGATGCCCAAGAGGAGGCTGACTATTTTAAGGGATGTGTATTAACCCTAAATTGTCTAAGGTTTTGACTCTTTGGAAAAACTGCTCTAACAAAGGATGACTAAGCTCTGTCCTATACCTTTAAGAGGTCTTCAGGGTCCTTGTATTAAGCCCAAGAGAAGGCATGAGAACTTCTAAAAAGCCGAAGGGTCCTTGTACAAAGCCCAAGAGGAGACGGGGATGCTTTTAGGAAGCCTGTGGGTCCAAACCTAAGAAGAGTTCAAGAAAAGTTTCACCGGGAATAATAATGTCTTTAGTGAACAGTTCTAGGGTTTCAAGAAATTCAAGAGAGGTTTCACCGGGAATTAATCCTCTCTGGGGGAAATGAACTTCTTTGACAATTTTCTAATAGTGAGAGTCTGAGAAAAGTTTCACCGGGAATAATGCCTTTCTCTTTGTTCCATATTGTTTAAGCCCAAGAGAAGGCAAGACTGTATCTGGAATTCCTATGGGGAACTAGTTTTGACTGTGTTGAAAGAGTGACCACTGGCTTTATCTAGTTCTAGACCTAATTACCGGGGAAAACTCTAAGCAGATAATATACAAGCATATATATATATATACAGATGAAATATATAGTGTATGTAAAAGTGGGTAGGAGGACTTACAGGTGAGCAAGCTTCCAGCTCAAACAATTATATATGTATATGTGCAAGTATGTAAAAGAAAGCTGATAAAACTTACACGTGAGCAAGCTTCCATTGTAACAGTTGTATGGTTAGTTGTTCAAGAAATTAAAGAAAGTTTTGATAACAACTATGAATTTGAACCTAAATCAAAAAGTAAGTTGTTTTTGAAAAGATTTTCGGGGCTTATACTCAAGGAGAGGCCTAGATGAAAAAGAGTAATCGTACCGTTGATCTGAAAATTGTACTGGGGCTTATACAATGACTGAGGCCCAAATTATTTTATGTACAAAAGAGGGTGGGGTCTTACACTCTATTAGAGGCCCAAAAGTGTTTTAAAGAGAAGAAATGGGACTTACAACACAAGGGCAGGCCCGATTGAATTTTGTTTAGAAATGGCGATCGCACCGAGATTTTTGAAAACACAGTGGGTCTTATACAATAACTGAGGCCCAAAAAGTTTTGGTTTTTTTTAAAAGGTGTTGGGTCTTACACTCTATTAGAGGCCCAAAAGTTTATTTGTAAAAGAGATGGGGCTTATAACTCAAGGAGAGGCCAGATGAAAAACAACGATCGCACCGTTATTTTGAAAATCGTGTCGGGGCTTATACAATGACTGAGGCCCAAAAATTATTTTATTTACAAAAGGATGGGACTTACACTTTATTATAGGCCCATGAGTGTTTTGAAAAAGATTTGTGAGGGTGAAAATAATCAAAACCCTAATTTGATTTTAAAATGTATTTTAATTGAATAAAAATTTAATTAAATTGATCAAAATTATCAAACATGTGTGAAAAACAAGTTGTGATATTGGATTAATGTTTGAAAAAAACATGTTTTATTCATGGAATGTTTTGAAAACCATTTGAAGTTGAAAAAACAAGAGAAAGAAATATTTTTAAATGTTTAAAAACAAATAAAATATAATTCTTTACAAAAATACTAAATATATGAAATAAATAATATTTTTGTGGAATAAAATATTTTAATATTTTTGGGAATTTTCAAAAAAAGAACCAATAAAAAATAATTAAAATTGAGAGAAAAATTAATTTTGGAATTAATTAATAAAAACCACAAAAAATATGAAAAATAGCAAAAAAGAGAGAAAAGGCAAAATGATCCTGGTGGGTGTTGAACCCACGACCTCAGCAACAAACACACATGCGCGCTACCACTGGGGTGGTGATACATCCGTGTATCAAAACCACCCCATTAATACATAAGGGGTGCCAAGTTCTAGGCCTGGCCAAGGCGCCATACCTAGCCCTTGCCCAAGGCAAGGCCTAGTTTTGGCAATTTACGTGAAGCCTCTAACTTTCTCGTTTATCCATGGATTGGGACAAAATTTAGGTGTATCTGACCTAGAATTTCATGAGGAATCCAATGGTTCCCTTAGAATTTTCAGAAAATGTTTCCATTTTAAAATCCGATAGTGATTTCAAAATAGGCCAAATTTTGCATGTTCTATGCTATCTCATGGTACAGGCAATAATAGCATGATAAATTGGTTCAAACACAACCCATATGATATGTATAAGAGGTCCATGATCAATGGACCTCAAAGCAATGCATGATTTAAAGAGTTCAAGTTGTGATGCACTTAACTCTTGGAGTTTCTTGTGCTATCTGCCAAGTTCCTTGTGCTAGAAGTAATTCAATGCTTTGAACACTCTCAATTGATTCCTTAGAAGCTTTTAGGATGATCAGAACCAGCTGGAATCCTCAGGAACAAGTATAGGCCCTTTCTTGCAAAAGGGGCAAAAGTGACCAAGATAGTAACTCTCTCAAATGGTGTTCCAGACGAGGGAAACCAATTGGGATAGTTTGAGGATGATATTTGGAGTGTGTTTGAGGCCTGGTTTGGTTTTGGAACTGACTGAATCAAGACATGGCTTGAAAAATGCAGAAAAGTCAAATTTTGAGGTTTTGGAGGTTGACTTTCAGATTTTGGTGTTTCAGATCACAAGAGAGTGTTTGAACAGCTTAGATATGACATATTGGATGTATTTGGATCATGAGCTGTGGTGGAATTGCTCTCTAACTCAAAAACTCAGAGATTACTTGTAAAAGAAGGCATTTTGGCCTAAAGAGAGAGATTTTGAGGAAAGCAAGTGTTGTAGTGCTTTGGTGTACTCAAATTGATCAGAATTGAGGCCTATTTATAGTGCAACAAGTTTGTTTTGGCAGCAATAATGTGTGGCAACTGCAGCAGGCCTTTGGCCAATGTTGATCCAAGGGAATCTTTAGTCTCCTATAGCCATTGACTTGAGGTTAGGGCACAGGCCTATGGTCCTTTGATTCAGAGCTGAATCTTGACTCATTCAGTTAGGAATGTCTCAGTCTATGCCACCTTGATGTATCCATTGAATGCTTGGAAACAAAATGGGAGTCTTTTGCACTTTTTAGCTATTTTAGGTTTGTTATGGCTATGTGTAGATTCTTGGACTTGGAAGGTTTGGCGATCAGATCATTCCCCTTTTGTTTTATCCTCTGATGTGTCCAAATAGATGACAATGCTTGGAGTTGTCCAATTTTGTCAAATCGAGCAAAACACCAAATTCTGCCTTGCTTAGGACAGTTGGAAATGGTGATTTTGAGGGATTCATATCTCCCTACTCAGGTTGAGTTATGGGAGGCTCTTGTGCTTTTTAGAAAGCCCTCATATGATACAATACATGTGTGATCATAGTTTGTTTTGAAACTGTTTGAATCCAACTGAAAAATCCTAATGAACATTGATGTCCAAGGCTGGTAACTTAGGCAGATTTTCACTAAGTGTTGGAAAATTGTCATTTTCTTCCATTTTGTCATTTTGATCACCCCATAATCAAAATCCATGGGGATTTGGAATGAGTTGTAGTTGACATATTTGAAGTATGTCAGATGGACTTTAATTTGAGCTTTGAATGGGAGAAAAAGGCCTTGTGGTTTAGGAGTTATGACCTTGCAAAGTTGGTACCAAAATCACTTTTGTTCCATAACTTAGAAAATTTTTGGTTTCTTATAGTTGCCCCTTTTGCAAGAAACCTCACTTTTCTTGATTTTTCTTAATGAATGATGATCAATACCATACATTAACATTATTTTTGACTTAGGGGAACCATATTTGTGAAAAATTCCAAAAAGTCAAACTTGATTTTGTGCACAATTGACTTTTTTATCGAATGAAATCTAAACGGTGCGATCCTTTGTGAAATCAAGTTCTTGGCCTAATTTAAACCTAATGGATGGATTCCATAGGTGTTATAGGGTGTATTGAATCATGTCCCAAGGTTTGGGAGCATGTCTTGGTCAAAAGTCAAAGGTACATGTTGACTTTTCCTTTAAAACCCTAATTGTGGTTCAGATGAAATTGAAACTTGTGAATCAAGCTTCTTGGATCAATCCATTGTTACAAATGGATCAATATGGTGTATTTAAGGCTCTTAAATCATGTCTTGAGGTCTTGGCTCATGCTTTGCTCCAAAAGTCTACTTAGGGGTGAATTAGGTCAAGAAACCCTAATTACTGATTTTTTATGAATGCACCGCCTGAAGCTAAATTGACTTGATGATTGGGTCCAAGAGGTCCCTTGGAGTATCTTGGGTTATGCTTTGAAGCATTGGCTTATTCCCAGAGGAGAATTTCCATCTGGAGGCCTTGGTCGTCTAAAACCCTAATTTGGTGACACTGGCGATCTTGAGGCTTGATCCACTTAGAATGTTGCAATATTTGTGCTTGATTCTTGATGTGGGAGTCCTCTTGATCCTTTAAGGATGTTTGAGAGGTTAGACAAGTTGAAGATCATGTCATTTCTTGATTGATCCTTTGTCTAAGTGCTCTGAGAGGGGTTAAAACCCTAATTCTTGATTGCAGTGAATGCTTAACCATTTTTGAGGAGCTTGATGAGGCATGAAGGTACATCCATATTGTGGTGATGATTTGCATAATGATGGGAAATCTTGGTGGTCAAAATTTGGGGTATGACACACCGAGACATTTTTTTTTTATTTAGGCGAAGTATTTCTTGACTACATCAACATTCGTGGGGTAGGTAAACTCCTCTCTATCCATGGTTGCGAGTCTCAAGGCACCGCCTGGGAAGGGTTTCTTAACAACATAAGGGCCGTCGTAATTCGGAGTCCATTTTCCCCTGGAATCAGTGAGGAATGATTGTATCTTCTTGAGCACGAGGTCTCCTTTTCTAAAGACACGGGGTCGAACTTTTTTGTCGAACATTTTCTTCATTCTTTGTTGATACAACTGACCATGGCATAGAGCCGTTATTTTATTTTCTTCGATCAGGTTTAGTTCGTCGTGTCTGCTCTGACACCATTCAGCTTCTGTTAGTTTGGCTTCCATCAATACCCTTATTGACGAGATATCTAATTCTATGGGGAGCACTGCTTCCATGGCATATACTAGAGAGAAAGGGGTTTCCCCTGTTGAAGTGTGGACAAATGTGCGATAACCATGGAGAGCAAATGGCAGCATCTCATGCCAATTTTTGTAGGTTACAACCATCTTCTGAACGATCTTCTTGAAATTTTTATTAGCCGATTCTACCGCTTCATTCATCTTAGGCTGATAGGGAGATGAGTTATGGTGTTCGATCTTGAACTCAGCACATAACTCTTTCAGCATCTTGTTGTTCAAGTTAGATCCATTATCCGTAAGGATCTGGCTTGGAACACCATAACGGAAGATGAGATTGTTCTTGACAAATCGGACCACCACTTGTCGGGTTACACTGGTGTATGACGCTGCTTCGAACCATTTGGTGAAGTAGTCAATGGCTACCAGGATGAAACGATGTCCGTTTGAAGCTTTGGGTTCAATCATGCCAATCATGTCGATTCCCCATATAGAAAAAGGCCATGGAGAAGAAAGAACTTTGAGATGCATTGGTGGTACATGGATTTTTTCTGCATATATCTGACACTTACGACACCTCCTTATGTACTGGTAGCAATCAGATTCCAGTTTTAGCCAATAATATCCTGCTCTCAGGATTTTTCTCACCATTGTGTGTCCATTGGCATGAGTACCAAAGGATCCTTCGTTGATTTCTTTCATCAGCATGTTTACTTCTTGTCTGTCTACGCATCTGAGCAAAACCATGTCGAAGTTTCTCTTATAGAGTGTATCACCGTTTAGGAAGAAGTTGTTTGCCAGTCTTTGTAGCGTGAGATTTTTGTCGGTGACGCGACCACCTTATCGCCATGGCTTCCTCACCGCAATGGTAGGAGGGGGGTGCTACTTTCTGATTTCTTATTTATCCCATGAAGCTGGAAGGGAAAGGGAAGCTATCTAAAACTAACCTTGCACGTGAATGTTAACTGAACAAACGCTTAAAGAGATTCGGGGAGTTCGGGGTCAGGTTATACAATGGGGAGTTGGCAGTTACCCATCCTATATGTGGTTATCCACGGGATGTTAGCTTTAGGTTATGCTTTGTACTTGATGGTGTTTATCCGTTAATGTGTTGGGAAAGTTTCTTGGGAAATATGAGAGAGAGTGAGTTTTTGTTGATGTTCGGGTTTTTTTGATGTTTTTGGTATGGTACTGGACCAAAGTTTTGATTGGTATGAAGGTACTGGACCTAGAGTTTTTTATTAGTATGAAGGTATTGGACCTAGAGTTTTTGATTAGTATGCTCACTAAGATTTCGCAATATTATGCCTATGTATTCCCGTTTAAACGAAACAGGGAAATCAGAGCAATCGTAGTTCCTCCTATTCTAAGGGAGGAAAAAGATATTTTGGTGTCTTGTTCAAAGCCCAAGATTGAAGCTAAAAGGTTGAGTATTTGTGTCTTGTTCAATGCCCAAGATTGAAGCTAAAAGTTTGACTGAGAGAGAATTTGTCATCTCTAAAGGGAGACATATTTGTCTGTTTATCACGATTGTTGGGTGACTGATTATAAAGGAGGATTACTTTAACTGGGATATGAGAGACCAGCAATGCCATAATTTCCTTTATAGGGGATTCATCCTAAAAGAGAAAACTTTAACTCAGTGTAGAGCAATGCCATCTTTCCTTAGGAATTTCTCATGCTAAGAGAGGGACAGTGGCATGGATGTAAATAATCCAGAGGCTTGCCGCTTACAGCAATTAGATGAAAGAAAGGGAGTTTTAATTTTTCTATTTTGACATGTGATAAACAGAGAAATGACTTCCTATAGAGGGATTTTGATTTCTTCTGCGGGGATGTTGATTTTTGTGTGCCTTGATCGAAGCCCAAGGTTGAAGCAAAGAGGTTGATTGACTCCACTGGGGAAGTCCTTATACAAAGCCTAAGAGGAGGCTGGGAATGGCTGACTTAATAAGAGAGTGTTTATATATGTATCTTGTACAAGGACCAAGATGGAGGCTAAAAGAGACTGACACTTTTGGGGAAAACATTATACAAAGCCTAAGAGGAGGCTAAAAATTTGACTTTTTAGGGGAAAGTGTTCTATATGTCTTGTACAAAGCCCAAGATTGAGGCTAAAAAAGGATTTTGACTCCGTGGGGAGGGTTTGTGTGTGTCTTGTACAAAGCCAAAGATTGAGGCTGAAAAGAAACTGACTCAGTGGGAAAGAAATCTTTATCTGTCTTGTACAAAGCCCAAGACTGAGGCTAAAAGGAGACTTTATTAACTCGGCTGAGGATATTTTAGGTATCTCGTATAAAGCCCAAGATGGAGGCTGAAATGAGTTTGACTCTGCGGGAGAGTATTACCTGTCTTGTACAAAGCCCAAGATTGAGGCTGAAAAGAGGATTGACTCTGCTTAGGGTATTATTTTTCATAGCCTAAAAGAAGGCTGGGAGGAATTGACTCCGCTGGGGAAGATATTTGTCCCAAGCTTAAGATAAGATTATGAAGATTTATGTCTTGTACAAAGCCCAAGATTGAGGCTGAAACGGTTTGACTCAACAAGAGAGTGCTTTTATCTGTCATGTACAAAGCCCAGGATTATGGCTGAACAAGGTGGAGAAATCATTATACAAAGCCTAAGAGGAGGCTAACTTTGCAAGGGGAAATATTTATACCAAGCCAAAGGAGGCTGGAAAAGATTGTCCCAACAAGAGAAGGGTTTTTATCTGTCTCGTACAAAGCCCGAGATTGAGGCTGAAAAAAGGCTTGACTCAACAAGAGAGTCCGAAAAGGGTGATTGACTCAACAAGAGAGTCTGAAAAGGGTGATTGACTCAACAAGAGAGTCTGAAAAGGTCACTGACTAAACATGAGAGTCTGAAAAGGTTAGCTCCGCTGGGGAGAATCTTTGTACAAAGCCCAAGAGGAGGCTGACTGTGCTGAGGAAAGAATCATTATACAAAGCCTAAGAGGAGACTAGCTTCTGCTGGGGATTCATGAGATCCCGAGGCATGTCCAAATGGGAAAACCAACTCTTGCTGAGGGTTACAAAAGAGTTGAGGTATCAGATGCCTTGAGGTTCTGATTTGGGATAGTATTATACTGATGATAAACTAACCCTGGTTCTGGAATTTTTAGGAGAGGGACTAGGTTTTAGCTTTGCTGGAGATTGATCCAGAATGACCGGGGTTTCTCCTATATTTGTAAGGTGCTTGAGAATGTCTTTGAGACTCAAGGGGATTTAGACTGTCCAAGTCTATTGGAAAAGATTATCTTTGTATCACGCCCAAGAGGAGGCTGACTCTTTTTAAGGGATGAGTATCAACCCTAAAATTAGTTTGAGGGTTTTGACTCCTTTTAGAAAGATAACTCTAACAAAGGATGACTAAGTTCTGTCCTATACCTTTAAGAGGTCTTCAGGGTCCTTGTATTAAGCCCAAGAGAAGGCATGAGAACTTCTAAGAAGCCGGAGGGTCCTTGTACAAAGTCCAAGAGGAGGCGGGGATGCTTTTAGGAAGCCTGTGGGACCAAACCAAAGAAAAGTTCAAGAGATGTCATTCACCTAGAATGAATCATTTCTGAACAGTTTTGGGGTTTGAAGAAACTCAAGAGACGTCATTCACCGAGAATGAATCATTTATGGGGAATAGAATTTCTTTGACAATTTCTAATAGTGACAGCCTGAGAAAAGGTTCACCGAGAATACTGCTTTTCACTTTGTTCCATATTGTTTAAGCCCAAGAGAAGGCAAGACTGTATTTGGAAGTCCTATGGGGATCTAGTTTTGACTGTATTAAAGAGTGACCAACTGGCTTTACCTAGTTCTCGACCTAGTTGTCGGGGAAAAATCTAAATAACTATACTAGTATATATACAGTTGATATATGACGAGTATGTAAAAGGGTATGAAAGAAGGACTTACAGTGGAGCAGCTTCCCATAATACAATTATATATATGAAAGCAAGTAAATGAAAGTTGATAAAAACTTACAGGTGAGCAAGCTTCCATGCTGTATTGTTAGTTATTTAAAGAAATTAAAGAAAGCTTTGATAACAACAGTATAATTGAACCTAAATCAAATGGAAGTTGTTTTGAAAATATTGTTGGGGCTTATACTCAAGGAGAGGCCCAAATGGAAAACAGTAATTTTACCGTTGTTTATAAACTGTAATGGGTCTTATACAATGACTGAGGCCCAAAGAGGTTTTCTGTACAAAGGTTTGGGTCTTACAACTCAAGGAGAGACCCAAGGAGTTTTAAAAGAAAAGAAGTGGGACTTATAGCTCAAGGAGAGGCCCATGTGATTTGATTTTAAACTGGCGATCGTGCCGAGGTTTTTGAAAATGTGTTGGGACTTATACAATATTTGAGACCCAAAATGGTTTTGGTTAAAAGGGGATTGGGTCTTACACTCTATTAGAGGCCCAAAGTGTTTTTATACAAAAGATGGGGCTTACAATTCAAGGATAGGCCCGAGTGATGGACAGTGATCGCACCGTCGTTTTGAAAATCGTCGAGGGACTTATACAATGTCTGAGGCCCAAAGAGTTTGGTTTTCAAAATGGGTTGGGTCTTACACTCTATTAGAGGCCTAAAGTGTTTGAAAATGTTTGATAATGATAAAAAATCAAAGAAACCCTAATTTCATTTTCTTTTAAAATTAATTATTTAAAGAAAATCAATAAAATGATAAAAGTACCTAATAATTTTAAATAAACTACTTGTGATTTTTGGTTAGGGTTTTAAAAATGAGGTTTTAATCACAAGATGATTTAGAACTCATTTGGTTTTGATTTTCAAGACAAAAATTCACTTTTAAAATGTTTAAAAACAATAAAAATGAATTTATTTACAAAAATATCAACTATATTAAATAAATAATATAAATTTGAATTTTTTGTAGAATAAAATACTTTAATATTTTTTTGATTTTTTGGAAAAAGAACCAATAAAAAATAATTAAAATTGAGAGAGAAATTAATTTTTCAAATCATTTAAGAAAATAATATGAAAAATATAAAAATAGTGGAAAAAGTGATAAAAAAAGGGTCTGGGGCGAGGGGGATTCGAACCCCAGACCTCCAAGCCAAACACATCCGCGCGCAATCACTGGGGTGGTGATACATTAGTGTATTAAAACCACCCCATAAATATATATGGGATGCCTTGTTTTAGGCTTGGGCAAGGCAAGGCAAGGCAATGCCAGCTTTTGGGCCATTTACGTGAAGCCTCTAACTTTCTCATTTCTCCATGGATTGGGACAAAATTTATATGCATCTGGCCTAGAATTTCCCAAGGAATCCAATGGTAGTCTTGGTTTTTTCAGATGAGGTTCCTATTTTAAAATCCGATAGTGGTTTTGAAATAGGCCACAATTTGTATTTTCTCTGCCACCTCATGGTACAGGCAGGAATTACATGATGAATTGGTTCAAACATAACATATATAACATGTATGAGATGTTTATGATCAGTGGACTTCAAAGCAATGCATAATTCTATGAGTTTAAGTTGTCATGCACTTACCTCTTGGAGTTTTCTGTGCTATCTGCCAAGTTCCTTGTGCCAGAAGTAATTGGATGCCTTGGACACTCTTAATTGATCCCTTAGAAGCTTTCAGAATGGTTGGAACCGCTGGAATCCTCAGGAACAAGTTTGAGCTCTTTCTTGCAAAAGGGGCAAAAGTGACCAATATGGCAACTCTCTCAAATGGTGTTCCAGATGAGGGGAACCAATTGAGACAGTTCAAGGATGATATTTGAAGTGTGTTTGAGGTTTTATCTGGTTTTGAAAGTAACTGAATCAAGACATGGCTTGAAAAGTGCAAAAAAGTCAATTTTGAGGTTTTGGAGGTTGACTTTGTGATTTTGGTGTTACATGTCACATGTTAGTGTTTGTACATCTTAGATACAACATATTAGAGGTATTAGGATTATGAGCTGTGATGGAATTGCTCTCTAGCTCAAAAACTCAGAGATACCTTGCAAAAGAAGGCATTTTAGCCTAGAGAAAGGGATTTTGAGGAAAGCAAGTGTTGTAGTGCTTTGGTGTACTCAAACTGAACACAAATGAGCTCTATTTATAGTAGAGCAAGTTTGTTTTGCAATCAATAGTGAATGGCAACTGCAGCAGGCCTTTGGCCAATGTTGAGCAAAAGGAATCTCAAGTCTCCTCTAGCCATTGACTTGAGATTAGGGCACATGCTTTGTAGCTTTAGTTCAGAGATAAGTCTTGACTGAATTCAGTTGGAATAGGCTCAGTTCATGCCACCTTGGTGTATCCATTGAATGCCTCAAAACAAAATTGGAGTCTTGAGGTATCTTTAGCTTTTTAGGTTTGGCATGGCTAATTGTAGAATCTTGGACTTGGGAGGCTTGGAGATCAGATCATCCCCCCTTGGATTTGATCCTCTGATGTGTCCAAATTGATGACAAGGCTTGGAGTTATCATATTTGGACAAATCGAGCAAATGTGCACAATTCTGCCTTGTAAAACCAGTTCATAATGCCATGTTTCAAGGGCTGTATCTCCCTGATCAAATTGAATTTGGAGATGATCTGGTACTTGTTGGAAAGCCCTTATGTCATACTTTAAATTTGATGTTCACCCCCAGACCTGGTTTGACTTTGATGAAGGTGAAAAATGTCCCTACATTTTGGAAAAAGTAAGGCAGATTCTGACTTAGTGAAAATTTCACTAAGTGTTGGAAAAATGTCATTTTCATGTTTTTAGCCATCTTGATCACTGCATAACTTAAAATCCATGAGGAATTGGAGTTTGATGTAGTTAAAGCTTTTGTAGAGTGTAGCAAGACCTACAAATCCAGTATTGGATCACCCAAAATGGTTGCTTGGATCTCAAGTTATGGTCCTTTGAAGTTGGTACCCTAGCCACTTTGTTCCATAACTTAGAAAAATTTCCAAGTTTTTTATGGTTACCCCTTTTACAAGTTAACTCACTTTTCTTGATTTTTCTTGATGAATGATGATTCAAATCACATATTAACATTGTTTTAGGGTTATTTAACCTTGGTTGACCAAAAATTCAAAAAGTCAAACTTTGACTTTTTGTACAGTTGACTTTTTCATCAGATGAAATTTTGACTTCGCGATCCTTTTGTGAAATCAATCCTTGGGCTTAATCAAACTTCATAAATGACCTCCAAGGGTATTTAGGAATGTCTTGGACCCCTTCCCAAGGTTTGAGATCAAGGGTAGGTCAATATTCAATGATAGGGTTGACTTTTTCCGTCAGAAACCCTAATTTGTGATCAAATGGTTTTGAGTTCTTGTGGATTATGATTTGAGCTATTTGAGTCAATAAAATCTTGTAAACATGTCAATATGATGTATTTGAGGTCTTTTAAGTTCATTTTGAAGCTTCAAGCCATGCCTCGCTTCACAAGTTAACTCAAGGGTTAAATTAGGTCAAAACCCTAGTTCCTGATTTTTTGATAGATGGACCCTCAAGGTGATTTTGTCATTGTGGATGGGCTCTTAAGATTCCTTTGAGCTAAATGGACCAAATATTGAGGCATTGGCTCATGCCCATATGGAAATTTTCATCTGGAGGCCTCAGTCGACCAAAACCCTAATTTGGTGACACTAGCGATCCTGAGGCTCGATCCACTTGGAATGCTGCAACCTTGTGCTTGATTCTTGATGTGGGAGTCCTCTTGATCCTTCATGGATGTTGGAGAGGCTAGACAAGTTGAAGATCATGTCATTTCTTGATTGATCCTTTGTCTAAGTGTTCTAAGAGGGCTCAAAACCCTAACTCTTGATTGTAGTGAATGCTCACCCATCTTTGGGGGAGACTGATGAGGTATGATGGTTCATCCATATTGTGATGTTGATTTGCACAATGATAGGAAATATTGGTGGTCAAAATTTGGGGTATGACAGATTCCCCTATTTAATCTTCTTGGACCCGAAGGTGGGAATGGCGAAGGTATTCGGGCATTCGGGGTGCAAGAGGATTAAATATCGGAATACCCAAAATTTTGATGGTGGTTATGAATGGCTACTTGCTCATCCATCTTCTTTTGCTAAGCAATGATGCTTAGAAAATGTAAAAACTTCCCCTCGATCCTGGTCTTCAGCCATGGAACTGGTCTTAGTTTCTTTTGTCACTGAACTGCCCCTCGATCCTCGTTTTCAGCCACAGAACAGGTCTCAGTTTCTGAAATGAACTTCCCCTCGGTCCTGGTTTTCAGCCATGGAACTGGTCTCAGTTTTTTTGTCAATAAACTTCCCCTCGATCCTGTCTTCAGCCAAGGGACTGGTCTTAGTTTCTGAAATAAACTTCCCCTCGATCCTGGTTTTTAGCCATGGAACTGGTCTCAGTTTCTTTTGTCAATAAACTTTCTTGACAATGGACGCTATTGGTAGCGGTTTTCCTCAAACTTCTCGCCGAATTTTCCTGGGGAGATGCCATTTGATGGGAAAAAGTGTTGATTCCACACTTACTGGAGAAACCCATTCGTCTGAGCTGTAGAGTTGTACAAACTTCTTAGTCGGAGACGCCATTTGTTGACTCTATTGAGGAAAATGAGTCTCTTGAGAGACTGCTTTCTGCTTGGGGATACTACATCATACTTTTCTTCGAGATCTTCTCGGGGAAATGCCATGTGATTTAATCTGATTTGGAGGTGCTGATGACCTCATTAACATCGACCTTTTGGAAAGAAAAAACCAATGTACTGCGGAGAGCCTTTAGTTGTGAGGCTTTCTCTGGGGATTTTCCTTAATCCGGGAAAGCAAAGATATCATCTTCAATGGTGAAGAGTGGCGTCTGTCGAAGGTTTTCTTATTTTTCAGAGGTTCAAGTTATCAAAGTGGTTGAGGACCAACTTCATCCCAAAAATGAACTGGGAGAGAGACTGTTTAGGCACAACATTTCCTGACGAGGAAAAAACTGACAACTCGAGTGACAAGAGAACTTTACTACTAGGGATACCGACTAGAGTGATGGTGATGCAATATGAATATGAATATGAATCAATAATGCATGATGTATGTATGTTTATGCTGACAGAGCTGACACGACATACAGACTTGTGGATGAACACGACTGGATACTCGGTCACTGTGGGGATGAAAAGTACCATTTGGTCCAAAATAGCAATTCTGCCTTGCTTAGGAGAGATAGTCCCTGTGGGGGGAAAATGCTGGTCGGGTTAAGGAGATAAGAGCTCTGTCGGGGATGTCAGATGAAATATTCACATCTGACACTGTTGATCCTTCATTCAGTCATACTGGTTCAGGAAGGAGTACTTTGATTCTGCACTTTGGAGCTTAACCGCCTTTGGGAGAAGCGATCGATGTTCTTTCGATGTTCAACAGTCAAAAGAAATGCCATCTTTATTTTAAAAGCAGGAAAATTTTGACAAGTAAATTCATTTTTGTTTTATTTCAAGAATCGTTAATCATGTTAAAATGTCGTTCTGTAAACCTAAAATAAATAGGAATTGCAAATAAAAGCACGAAGGCTAAAATTTTATTGATAGGATGGAAATCAGCCAAGCGCGTGATCCCATATAGTATTTACAAAGTTTAGAAAATGGTAATTTAAGGGAAAAGGGCTACATTGAAACATAACGGCCATTATCCTTCTACCAATTTTGAATTCTGGACATCCTGAGCTTCTGTCGAAGATGACCTTGACTGGAGTTTTCCTGATGGATGGCATGACTACTGAGGAGTTGAACTGATCAGACGTAGTTACTTGCCATTAATCCCTAACTTTTGCCTGGATTGTACTTTGAGATTTCCAATCCATCGAGATGATTTTTTTTTGCTTATGTCTCTAATTTTTGCCTGGACCGCCCTTTCGGGTTTTCAATCCACCGAAACATTTTTTTAATTTTTTTTATTTAGGCGAAGTATTTCTTGACTACATCAACATTTGTGGGGTAGGTAAATTCTTCTCCATCCATGGTTGCGAGTTTCAAGGCATCGTCTGAGAAGGCTTTCTTGACCACATAGGGGCCGTCATAGTTCGGAGTCCATTTGCCCCGAGAATCAGTGAGAAATGATTCTATCTTTTTTAGCACAAGGTCTCCTTTTCTAAAGACACGAGGTCGGACCTTTTTGTCGAACGCCTTCTTCATTCTTTGCTGATACAACTGACCATGGCACAGAGCCGTTATTTGCTTTTCTTCGATCAGATTCAGTTCATCCTGTCGACTCTAACACCATTCAGCCTCTGTCAGCTTAGCTTCCATCAATACCCTGATTGATGGGATCTCTACTTCGATGGGGAGAACTGCTTCCATGCCATATACTAGAGAAAAGGGGTTGCCCCTGTTGAAATGCGGACAGATATACGATAACTATGAAGAGCAAAAGGCAGCATTTCGTGCCAGTCTTTGTAGGTTACAACCATCTTTTGAATAATCTTCCTGATATTCTTGTTAGTCGCTTCTACCGCTCCGTTCATCTTAGGTCGGTAGGGAGATGAGTTATGGTGTTCGATCTTAAACTCGGCGCACAACTCTTTCATCATCTTGTTGTTCAAGTTAGATCCATTATCAGTAATGATCTGGCTTGGAATATTGTAACGACATATGAGATTGTTTTTGATAAAGCGGGCCATAACTTGTCGGGTTACATTGGCGTATGATGTTGCTTCAACCCATTTGGTGAAGTAGTCAATGGCTACTAGGATGAACCGATGTCCGTTTGAAGCTTTGGGTTCAATCATGCCAATCATGTCAATTCCCCATATGGAAAAAGGCCATGGGGAAGAAAGAGATTTGAGATGCGTTGGCTGTACATGGATTCTGTCTGAGTATATCTGACACTTGTGACACTTCCTCATGTACTTGTAGCAATTAGATTCCATTGTCAACCAATAGTACCTGGCTCTTTGAATTTTTCTCGCCATTGTGTGTCCGTTGGCATGAGTGCCAAAGGATCCTTCGTGAATTTCTTTTATCAGCATGTTTGCTTCTGGTCTATCTATGGATCGGAGCAAGACCATGTCAAAGTTTCTCTTATAGAAGGTATCACCGCTCAGGAAGAAGCTGTCAGCCAGTCTTCGGAGGGTCTTTCTATCTTTTCTGGATGCCCCAGGTGGGTACTCTTGTTTCTAAAGGAAGCATTTGATATCGTGATACCAAGGTTTGTCATCTATGACTGCTTCGATCGTGAAGATGTAAGCGGGCCGTTCTAGGCGCATTATGTCAATCTTAGGTATGTCATTCCATTGACCTACACTAATCAGGGAAGAGAGAGTGGCTAGTGCATCAGCCATGTGATTCTCTTCACGAGGGATGTGGTGAAACTCGATTCTGTTGAAGAATGGTAACAACCTTCTCGCATAGTCTTTGTAAGGAATCAGTCCTGATTGGTACGTATTCCAATCTCCTTTGATCTGATTGATAACCAAGGCTGAGTCTCCATACACGTCAAAGTTCTTAATCCTTAAGTTAATTGCTTCCTCTAGACCCATGATACAAGCTTTGTATTCGTCCTCGTTGTTTGTACACTTGAATGTTAATCAGGCAGTGAAAGGAATGTGGGTACCCTAAGGTGTTATGATGATTGCCCCAATTCTGTTTGCATAATGGTTGACAGCTTCGTCAAAAATTAGGCCCCACTGGGAACTTGGTTCTGGCCCTTCACTGGGTTGCGGTTCATCGCAATCTTTCATTTTCAAATACATGACATCTTCGTCTGGGAAGTCAAATCCGACTAATTCCTGATTGTCAATCGGTTGGTGAACCAAATGATTGGCTAAAATACTTCCTTTAACGGCTTTCTGAGCATGGTACTTGATGTCGTATTCTGACAACAACATCTTCCAACGGGCGATTCTTCCCGTAAGAGCAGTCTTTTTAAAAACATACTTGATCGGATCCATTTTGGAGATTAACCAAGTAGTGTGACGAATCATATATTGGCGAAGATGTTTGGCTGTCCAAGCCAGAGCACAACAAGTTTTCTCAAGCATAGTGTACCGAGTCTCATAGTCGGTAAATTTCTTGCTCAAATAGTAGATGGCAGACTCTTTTCTCTTTGTTTCGTCTTGTTGGCCAAGTACACAACCATTGAGTCTTCCAAGACTGTTAAATAGATGATCAGTGGTCTTCCTTCCACTAGAGGTGATAGAATCGATGGATTCAACAAGTATTCCTTGATACTGTCGAAGGCGATTTGGTAGTCTTCTGTCCATACGCAGTCCTGATTCTTTTTGAGTAATTTGAAGATTGGCGCACATGTCGCGGTCATGAGGGATATAAATCTGGAAATGTAATTCAAACGTCCCAGGAATCCTCTGACTTGTTTTTTAGTATTTGGAAAAGGCATCTCTTGAATGGCCTTGACCTTGTTGGGATCAACCTCAATTCCTTTTTGGCTGACGATGAACCCTAGCAGTTTCCCTGAGCGGACACCGAACGTGCACTTATTGGGGTTCAAGCGGAGTTTGTACTTCCTCAAACGCTCGAATAGCTTTGACAGGTGGGTCACATGCTCCTCTTCTGTCTTACATTTGGCAATCATATCATCGACATACACTTCTATTTCTTTGTGTATCATGTTATGAAACAGAGTAGTCATGGCCCTTTGATAGGTTGCCCCGACGTTCTTTAAACCGAACGACATTACCTTGTAATAAAAGGTGCCCCATGGGGTGATGAATGAAGTTTTCTCCATGTCTTCCGGCGCCATTTTGATCTGATTATAGCCCGAGAATCCATCTATGAAGGAGAATACTTTAAACTTCGTTGTGTTGTCAACCAGCATGTCAATGTGAGGTAAAGTAAAGTCATCCTTTGGACTGGCCTTATTTAGTTCCCTGTAATCCACACACATTCTGACCTTTCCGTCCTTCTCCGGAATATGGTATGATGTTGGCTAACCATTGAGGATATTCTGATGTGGCGAGGAAACTCGCGTCAATCTGTTTATGTACTTCATCTTTGATTTTGATGGCCATGTCCGGATGAGTCCATCTCAATCTTTGTTTTACCGGAGGACATTCTGATCTTAACGGTAGATGATGTTCCACGATGCTGGTATCCAACCCTGGCATGTCCTGATAGGACCAAGCGAACACATCGGGAAATTCTTTGAGAAGCTTTATCAAACCTTCTTTGACAGTCGGACCGAGCAGTACCCCAATCTTGACTTCATTTTTCTCTTCTTCTAAACCCAAGTTGACTGTTTCCAACGGCTCTTTGTGAGGTTCAATGGACCTTTCCTCTTGTCTGAGTAATCGGGAGATCTCTTCTGGAATTTCTTCGTCATTTTCTTCTTCAGACTCAAATACCGGGAATTCAAAGTTGGGAGAAGGCATTGGATCGTATGTTTCAATGGGGTTTAAAACAAGAAATCTACATGATGTGATGATTGATTTTAGAAGAGATAGAGAGAATGCAAGAGTGTGTGCAGTGTATTTTTTTTTTAAAATGCTTGTTTTTATTATTTGAGTTGTTTTTAGGATTACCATTTTTTGAAAAAGTGAAAAGAGAAAACAACAATAAAATGCGGGAATTACAGAACGACGTTATTTTATTTATGATCTTGTTGATTCTTGAAACTACAGCCCTATAAAACAAAACTCTGTCGTTTCAGGCAAAGCGAAGAGAGACATTTACAGAAAGTGAGCCCTATCAAAACATCTGTTTCACCTGGGCAGGGTGAAAGGTTAAAATAAAGACGGCAATTACTTAGACTTACGTGTAGCGCGGTTTTTGTGGTTTCGAATCACTATCGCTTTGGTACTACAATTCGATTCATTTTTTATCCTATTGAGCTGATTAAGGAAGGGAAATAGATGTCTCCAATTAACCCTGCTTGCATACCGAGGTTAAACAGTCAAAACTGTTGATTTACAGATGCTATCAAAAGGGGGTTTTTCTTAGGGTTATGCGTTTAAGAACGAAAGTGTCTTTGCTGTATAGGGGTCTTTTTGGTTTAGGATGCTATACTAGATTTTTCCTTGGTTGATATATGAAAAGACTGGACTGGGAGTGTTTATTTATTATGCTCGCTAAGATTGTTGCAATCTTATGCCTACGTATTCCCGTTTAATTAAACAGGGAAATCAGAGCGATCGTAGTTCCTCCTATTATATGGGAGGAAAGAGATGTTTTGGTGTCTTGTTCAAAGCCCAAGACACGAAGCTAAAGGTGATTTGTATCTTGTTTAAAGCCCAAGATGTGAAGCTAAAGGGGTCCTAACTGAGAGGGAATTTCTCATCTCTAAAAAGGAGTTGTTGATGTTTGTATATTGTGAGTAAAACACCACTTTGATTCTAAAAGGTTGATTGACTCAACCGGGGATTTCCTTATACAAAGCCTAAGAGGAGGCTGGAAGTTTGACTTTTCCGGGGAAAATGTTTTGTCTGTCTTGTACAGAGCCCAAGATTGAGGCTAAAAGGGTTCACTCAACAAGAGAGTGTTATCTGTCTTATACGAAGCCCATGACGGAGGCTAAAAAAGGCTGATTGACTCAACAAGAGAGTCTTTTACACTCAACAAGAGAGTGATTTGCTGTCTCGTATGAAGCCTGAGATGGAGGCTAAAAAGAGAGTTACTTAACAAGAGAGTCTTTTATACTCAACAAGAGAGTGATTTTCTATCTTGTATGAAGCCCGAGATGGAGGCTAAAAGGAGATTGACCCAACAAGAGGGTCTTTTATACTTAACAAGAGAGTGTTTTTCTATCTCGTACAAAGCCCGAGATGGAGGCTAAAAGGCTTGACTCAACAAGAGAGTCTGAAAAGGTTATCTCCGCAAGGGAGGATCATTTGTACAAAGCCTAAGAGGAGGCTGTCTTACTGCCAAAGGTCACTGAGATTCCTAGGTAGGTCCAAGTGTGGGGACCTCTCATGAGAGAGATTGGGCTTCTGCTTATGTTTCGGGGGAACTTGAGAATATCTTCAAGACTCAAGAGGTTTAGACTGTCTAAGTCTAGAGTTTTATCTTTTGTACTATGACCCTAGTGAATGCACGAGCATTAAGGGATGAGTATCAACCCTGAAGTTGTCGAAGTTTTGACACTGGAAAGAATGCTCTATCAAAGGATGACTAAGTTCTCTCCTATACCTTTAAGAGGTCGTCAGGGTCCTTGTATTAAGCCAAAGAGAAGGCATAAGAACATCTAAGAAGCCGAAGGGTCCTTGTACAACGCTCAAGAGGAGGCGGGGATGCTTTTAGGAAGCCTGTGGGTCCTCAAACCACGAGAAGTTCAAAACATGCTATTCACAGAGAATAGATCAAGCCAGGAAAGTTCGAGGATTTGGAAGAAACTCAAGAGATGCCATTCACGGAGAAAAGATCATCTCTGGGGAGTTAGAGTTTCTTTGACAATTTCTAAGGGTGACAGTCTGAGAAAAGGTTCACCGAGAATATTGCCTTTCTCTTTGTTCCATATTGTTTAACCCCAAGAGGAGGGAAGACTGTATCTGGAATCCTACGGGGGATCTAGTTTTGTTTGTTTTTAAGAGTGGCCAACAGGGCTTGACCTAGTTCTAGATGTAGTTGCCGGGGAAACTCTAAATAACTATACTAGTATTACACAGTGGATATATGATCAGTATATAAAAGGATGTGAAAGAAGACTTACAGTGAATAGATCAAGACATGCTATTCACAGAGAATAGATCAAGCCAGGAAAGTTCGAGGATTTGGAAGAAACTCAAGAGATGCCATTCACGGAGAAAAGATCATCTCTGGGGAGTTAGAGTTTCTTTGACAATTTCTAAGGGTGATAGTCTGAGAAAAGGTTCACCGAGAATATTGCCTTTCTCTTTGTTCCATATTGTTTAACCCCAAGAGGAGGGAAGACTGTATCTGGAATCCTACGGGGGATCTAGTTTTGTTTGTTTTTAAGAGTGGCCAACAGGGCTTGACCTAGTTCTAGATGTAGTTGCCGGGGAAACTCTAAATAACTATACTAGTATTACACAGTGGATATATGATCAGTATATAAAAGGATGTGAAAGAAGACTTACAGTGAAACAGCCCCACAATACAGTTGTATACATATGAAAGCGGTAAAGAAAGAGGATAAACACTTACCCGTTGTAGAGCTTCCATGTTGTTGTTAGTTTTTCAACAAAGAAAAGTTTGATAACAACATATATTTGAATTCAACATCAAAGGAGAAAGTGTTTTGAAAATATTGTTGGGGCTTACAGCTCGAGGAGAGGCCCAAGGTTTCATCAGTGATTGCACTGTTGTTTCGAATTTGTACGGGGACTTATACAAGTGACTGAGGCCCAAAAAAGGTTTTCTGTACAAAGGGGCGGGTCTTACGCTCTCTTAAGAGGCCCAAAAGTATTTAAAGAAAAGGAATGGGGCTTATAACACGAGGGTAGGCCCAGATGATTTGATTTTTGAACTGGCGATTGTGCCGAGATTTTTCTTTTAACGCAGAGGGACTTATACAATATCTGAGGCCCAAAAAGTTTTGGTTAAAAAGGGGTTGGGTCTTACACTCTTTTAGAGGCCCTAAGTTTATTTTTTGTACAAGAGATGGGGCTTACAACTCGGGGAGAGGCCCATAGTTTTTATTAAAAAAGGCGATGATCGCGCCGAACTTTTTGATGGTATTGGGACTTATACAATACACTGAGTCCCAAATCATTTTGGTTTTCAAAAAGGGTTGGGTCTTACACTCTACTAGAGGCCCAAAAGTGTTTGAAAAAGATTTGTTTGGGTGAAAATCAAGGAAACCCTAATTTCATCATTTTAAAAGTAAATTCTCAAAGAAAATCAATAAAAAATGATAAAATACCAAATAAGTTTGAATAAACAACTTGTGATTTTTGGTTGAGATTTGAAAAATGATGTTTTAATCACAAGATGAATTAAAATTCATTTAGTTTTGATTTTCAACATGAGAATTCATTTTTAAAATGTTTAAAAATAATTAAAAGTGAATTTATTCACAAAAATAGCAACTATATTAAATAAATAATATAAACTTGATTTTTTGTGGAATAAAGTATTTCAACATTTTTGTGATTTTTTTCAAAAAGAACCAATCAAAAATAATTAAAATTGAGGGAGTTATTAATTTTTCAAATCATTAAAAATAATATGAAAAATAATAAAAAAGTGGAAAAAGAATTAAAAAGGGGTCTGGGGCGAGGGGGATTCGAACCCCAGACCTTTTGTGTGCAGTGCGCGCCTCCTATCACTGGGGTGGTGATACATCCGTGTATTGAAATACAACCACAAATATACAAGGCTTGCCTTGTTTTTGGCCTGGCCCAAGGCAAGGCAAGGCAAGATTTTGGTTAGAAACGTGAAGGCCATAACTTTCTCATTTCTCCATGGATTGGGACAAAATTTATATGCATCTGGCCTAGAATTTTACAAGGAATCCAATGGTGGTGGTAGTTTTTTCAGAAAACAAATCCTCCTCAAAACCCGATAGTGGTTTTGAAATAGGCCATGTTTTGCATTTTCTGTGCTACCTCTTGGTACATGTATGAATTACATGATAAATTGGTGCAAACACAACACATATAACATGTATAAGAGATGCATGATCAGTGGACTTCAAAGCAAGGCATATTTCAGAGAGTTCAAGTTGTGATGCTAACCTCTTTTGGAGCTTTTTGTGCTATCTACCAAGTGCTTTATTCCAGAAATGTTTTGATTCTTTGGACACCCTCAAATGATCCCTTAGAAGCTTTTAGAGTGGTTGGAACCAGCTGGAAACCTCAGGAATGGAAACTGGGCCTTTCTTGCAAAAGGGGCAAAAGTGGCCAAAATAGCAACTCTCTCAAATGGTGTTCCAGATGTGGGGAACCATTTGGGACAATTCAAGGATTATATTTGGAGTGTGTTTGAGGTTTTATTTGGTTTTGAAAGTGACTGAATCAAGTCATGGCTTGAAAAATGCACAAAAATCCTATTTTGAGGTTTTGAGAGGTGACTTTGTGATTCTGGTGTTACAGGTCACTTGTGTGAGTTTGGACAGCTTAGATATGACATATTGGATTTTTTTGGATCATGAGCTGTGGTGGAAATGCTCTCTAACTCAAAAACTCAGAGTTACCTTGCTAAAGAAGGTATTTTTGCCTAGAGAAAGTGATTTTGAGGAAAGCATCTGTTTGATGGCTTTGGTGTACTCAAACTGACCACAAATGAGCTCTATTTATAGTGGAGCAAGTTTGATTTGGCTGCAATAGTGAATGGCAACTGCTGCAGAAGTTTGGCCAATGTTGATCAATGAGAATCCAAGTCTCCTCTAGCCATTGACTAGAGGTTAGAGCACAGAGCTGTGGTTCCCTAGTTGTTGGATCATCCTTGACTGAATTCAGTTGGAAAAGGCTCATTCCATGCCACCTTGGTGCATCCATAAAATGCTCCAAAACAAAATTGGAGTCTTGTCCCTCTTTTAGGCATTTCTAGGTTTGGCATGCTACTTTTGGTTCCAAAGACTTGGGAGGCTGATGGATCAGTATTTGTCCCTCTTTGGTCTCCCCCTGAGGTGTTCAGATGGATAGAGTTGCTTGCCCTTTGCAAAATTTGAGAAAATCGAGCAAAATGCCCAAATCTGCCTTGTTATGACAGTTGCAGCAAGGCATATTGCCACTGTCATAACTTCTTGCTCAGATTGAGTTTGGTGAAGTTCTTCGTCATTTTGGAAAACCCTCATATGATACCACATACGTGTGATCATAGTTTGTTTTGACACTTTTTGGATCCAAGTGAAAATGCCCTTACATTTTGGAAAAAGTGAAACAGATTCTGACTTAGTGAAAATTTCACTAAGTGTTGGAAAAAGTGACATTTCATGTTTTCAGCCATTTTGACCCAACCATAACTCAAAATCCATGATGAATTGGAATGAGGTGTGGTTGAAGCTTTTGTAGAGGGCCATGAGAGCTACAAATCCAGCTTTGAATGGGGAAAAATGGACTTGTGGTTTAGGAGATATGATCCTCCAAAGTTGGTACCCTAGCCACTTTGTTCCCTAACTTAGAAAATTTCTAAGTTATTTATGGTTACCACTTTTACAAGTTATCCCACTTTCTTGATTTTTCATGATGAATTATGATTCCAATCACACATTAACATCATTTTAGGGTTAAGGGGCCATAATTGATCAAAACATCAAAAAGTCAACTTTGACTTTTTGGCACAGTTGACTTTTTTGTCAGATGAATTCCAAACTGTGCGATCATTTATGAAATCAAGTCCTTGACCTAAATCAAACTTGATATATGGATTCCATAGGAGTTATAGGGTGTGTTAACTTATGTCCCAAGGTTTGGGAGCATGTCCTGATCAAAAGTCAAAGGTACAGTTGACTTTTTTCCTCAAAACCCTAACTGTGGTCCAGATGAAATTTAAACTTGTTGATCAAGCTTCTTGGGTTAATCCATTGTTACAAATGGATTAATATGGTATATGAGAGACCCTCAAATCATGTCTTGAGGTCTTCGCTCATGTTTTGTCCCAAAAGTCAACTTAGGGGTGAATTAGGTCAATAAACCCTAATTCCTGATTTTTTATGAATGCATCCCGTGAGGCTAAATTGACATGATGATTGGGTCCATGAGGTCCCTTTGAGTATCATGGCTTATGCTTTAAAGCATTGGCTCATGCCTAGAGGAAAATTTCCACCTGGAGGTCCTGGTCGACCAAAACCCTAATTTGGTGACACTGATGATCTTGAGACTTGATCCACCTGGAATGCTGCAACCTTGTGCCTGATTCTTGATGTGGGAGTCCCCTTGATCCATTGTGGTGTTTGAGAGGTTAGAAAAGTTGAATATCATGTCCTTTCTTGATTGATCCTTTGTCTAAGGGCTCTGAGAGGGTTTGAAACCCTAATTCTTGATTGTAGTGAATGCTCACCCATCTTTAGGGAGACTAATGAGTATGAAAGGTCATCGATATTGTGATGATGGTTTTCACAATGATTGGAATCTTGGTGGTCAAAATTTAGGGTATAACAGATGCCCATATTTAATCTTCTTGGACCCGAAGGTGTGAATGGCGAAGGTATTCGGGCATTCGGGGTGCAAGAGGATTAAATATCGGAATACCCGAAATTTTGATGGGTTGTTATGAACAGTAGTTTGCTCGTCCATCTTCTTTAGCTAAGCAATGATGCTTAGAAAAGGTAGAAAACTTCCCCTCGATCCTGGTCTTCAGCCAAGGACATGGTCTCAATTTTCTTTTGAAATAAACTTCCCCTCGATCCTGGTTTCCTACCAAGGAACTGGTCTCAGTTTCTGATACGAACTTCCCCTCGATCCTGGTTTCTTACCAAGGAACTGGTCTCAGTCTCTGATACAAACTTTCCCTCGATCCTGGTTTCTTACCAAGGAACTGGTCTCAGTTTCTGATTTAAACTTCCCCATGATCCTGTTTTCCTACCAAGGAACTGGTCTCAGTTTCTTTTGTCAATAAACTTTCTTGACAAGGGACGCTATTCGTAGCGGTTTTCCTCAAACTTCCCGCCGAATTTTCCTAGGGAGATGCCATTTGATGTAATCCAATTTGGAGGTGTTGATGACCTCGTTTGATAGCAAATTTTTAGAGAGAAACTGCTATGTTGCCGAAGCTTTGATTGAGAGGCTTTCTCTGGGGATTTTCCTTAATCCGGGAAAGCGAAGATATCATCTTCAATGGCGAAGAGTGACGTTTGTTGAAGGTTTTCTTGCCTTTTCAGAGGTTCAAGTTATCAAAGTGGTCGAGGACCATCTCTAATCCAGAGATAAACTTGGAGAGAGGTTACTTAGTTGTTTTACTTCCTGACGAGGAAAGGACTGACAACTGGATTGACAAGAGGACCTTTATCACTAGGGGATAAGACCGACCAGAGTGATAGTAATGCAATATGATTATGAATGTGAATCAAATAATGCATGATATATGTATGTTTATGCAGACAAAAATTGACGCGACATACAAACTGATAGATGAACATGACCGGATACTCGGCCACAGTGGGAGATGAAAAGTATCACTGGTTCAAGATAACAATTCTGGCTTGCTTAGGATAGGTAGTCCCTGCGGAAAAAACCGTTGGTCGGGCTTAGGAGGTAAGAACTCTGCCGGGGATGCAGATGAAACATGGTATTTGACACAGTTGATCCTTTATTCAAGTGTACTGGTTTAGAAGGAGTACTTTGATTCTGCACTTTGAGGTTCGATTACTTCTGGAGAAGCGATCGATGTTCTTTTGATGTTCAACAGTCAAAAGAAATTGCCATCTTTATTTTAAAAGTAGAAAATTTTTTGCAAGTAAATTCATTTTTGTTTTATTTCAAGAATCTTTGATCATGTTAAAATGTCGTTCTGTAAAGCTAAAACAAATGAGAATTGCAAACAAAAGCACAAGGGCTCAAATTTTATTGATAGGATGGAAATCAGCCAAGCGCGTGATACCATAAAGTATTTACAAAGTTAGAAAATGATAATTTAAGGGAAAAAGGGCTACATTGAAACATAACGACCGTTATCCTTCTACCAACTTTGAATTCTGGACATCCGGAGCTTCTGTCGTAGATGACCTTTACTGGAGTTTTCTGATGAATGGCGCGACTGGTGCTGAGGATTTACCTGTGTCAGACGTAGTTACTTGCCATGAATTCCTAACTTTTGCCTGGATTGTACTTTGAGATTTCCAATCCATCGGGATGATTTTTTATCATGTCTCTAATTTTTGCCTGGATCGCCCTTTCGGGTTTTCAATCCACCGAGACGGTTTTTTTATTTATTTAGGCTAAGTATTTCTTGACTATGTCAACATTTGTGGGGTAGGCAAACTCTTCTCTATCCATGGTTGCAAGTCTCAAGGCACAGCCTGAGAAAGCTTTCTTGACCACATAGGGGCCGTCATAATTAGGAGTCCATTTGTCCAGAGAATCAGTGAGAAATGATTGTATCTTCTTGAGCACAATGTCTCCTTTTCTGAAGACATGGGGTCGGACCTTTTTGTCAAATGCCTTGTTCATCCTTTGCTGATACAACTGACCGTGGCATAGTGTCATTATTCACTTTTCTTCGATTAGATTCAGTTCGTCGTGTCTGCTTTGACACCATTCAGCTTCTGTTAGCTTAGCTTCCATCAATACCCGGATTGATGGGATCTCTACCTCTATGGGGATCACTGCTTACATGCCATATACTAGAGAGAAAGGGGTTGCCCCTATTAAAGTGCGGACAGATGTGCGATAACCGTGGAGAGCAAAGGGCAGCATTTTGTGCCAGTCTTTGTAGGTTACAACCATCTTCTGAATGATCTTTTTAATATTCTTGTTAGCCGCTTCTACCGCCCCGTTCATCTTAGGTCGATAGGGAGATGAGTTATGGTGTTCGATCTTGAACTCTGCGCACGACTCTTTCATCATTCTATTGTTCAAGTTAGATCCATTATCAGTAATGATCTGGCTTGGAACACTATAATAGCATATGAGATTGCTTTTGATGAATCATACCACCACTTTTCGGGTCACATTGGCGTATGACGTTGCTTCGACCCACTTGGTGAAATAATCAATGGCTACCAGGATGAACCGATGTCAGTTTGAAGCCTTGGGTTCGATCATGCCAATCATGCCGATTCCCCATATGGAAAAAGGTCATGGGGAAGAAATAACTTTGAGATGCGTTGGCGGTACATGGATTTTGTCTGAGTATATTTGACACTTGTGACACTTTCTCACGTAGCAGTCAGATCCCATGGTCAACCAATAGTACCCAACTCTCAGAATTTTTCTCGCCATTGTGTGTCTGTTGGCATGAGTGCCAAAGGATCCTTCATGAATTTCTTTTATCATCATGTTTGCTTCTGGTTTGTCTACGCATCAGAGCAAGACCATGTCAAAATTTCTCTTATAGAGGGTATCACCGCTCAGGAAGAAGTTTCCAGCCAGTCTTCTGAGGGCCTTTCTATCTTTTCTGGATGCCCCAGGTGGGTACTCTCATTTTTGAAGGAAGCATTTGATATCGTGATACCAAGGTTTGTCGTCTATGACTGCTTCAATTGTGAAGATGTAAGCGGGCCGTTCAAGGCGCATTATGTCGATCTTAGGTATGTCATTCCATTGACCTACACTAATCATGGAGGAGAGAGTGGCTAATGCATCAGCCATGTGATTCTCTTCGCGAGGGATGTGATGAAACTTGATTCTGTTGAAGAAAGGTAACAACCTTCTTGCATAGTCTTTGTAAGGAATAAATCCTGATTGGTATGTGTTCCAATCTCCTTTGATCTGATGGACGACCAGAGCTGAGTTGCCATATACATCCAAGTTCTTGATCTTTAAGTCGATCGCTTCATCGAGACTCATGATACAAGCTTCGTATTCGGCCTCGTTGTTTGTACACTTGAATGTCAGTCGGGTCGTGAAAGGAATGTGGGTACCCTGAGGTGTTATGATAATTGCCCCAATTCCATTTCCATAATGATTGACAGCTCCGTCAAAGATTATTCCCCTTTGGGAACCTGGTTCTGGCCCTTCACTGGGTAGCGGTTCATCGCAATCTTTCATTTTTAAATGCATGACATCTTCATCTGGGAAGTCAAATCCGACTGATACTTGATTATCAATCGGTTGATGAGCCAAATGATCGGCTAAAACACTTTCTTTAACGGCTTTCTGAGTGTGGTACTCGATGTCGTATTCTGATAACAACATCTGCCAATGGGCATTCCTTCCCGTGAGAGCAGGATTTTCAAAGACGTACTTGATCGGATCCATTTTGGAGATTAACCAAGTAGTGTGACGAATCATGTACTGGCAAAGACGTTTGGCTGCCCAAGCCAAGGCACAACAAGTTTTCTCGAGCATAGTGTACCGAGTTTCACACTCGGTGAATTTCTTACTTAAATAGTAGATGGCAGACTCCTTCCTTTTTGTTTCGTCTTGTTGGCCAAGTACACAACCCATTGAGTCTTCCAAGATTGTTAGGTAGATGATCAGTGGTCTTCCTTCCACTAAAGGTGATAGAATCGGTGGGTTTAACAGGTATTCCTTGATACTGTTGAAGGCGGTTTGGCAATCTTCTGTCCAAACGCAGTCCTGATTCTTTTTGAGTAATTTGAAGATTGGCGCGCATGTCGCGGTCATGAGGAATATGAATCTGGAAATGTAGTTCAAACGTCCCAGGAACCCCCTGACTTGTTTTTCAGTTCTTGGAGAAGGCATTTCTTGAATGGCTTAGACCTTTTCAGGATCCACCTCAATCCGTTTCTGGCTGACGATGAACCCTAGCAATTTCCCTGAACGGACTCCGAAGGTACATTTGTTAGGATTCAAGAGGAGTTTGTACTTTCTCAACCGCTCGAATAATTTTGATAGATGGGTTACATGCTCCTCCTCTGTTTTAGATTTTGCGATCATATCATCGACAGATACCTCGATTTCTTTGTGTATCATGTCATGAAACAGAGTAGTCATGGCAATTTGATAGGTACCCCGACATTCTTTAAACCGAACGACATCACCTTGTAACAAAAGGTGCCCCGTGGGGTGATAAATGAAGTTTTCTTCATGTCTTTCGGCGCCATTTTTATATGATTATTGCCCGAGAATTCGTCTATAAAGGAGAATACTTTGAACTTTGCTGTATTGTCGACCAGCATGTCAATGTGTGGCAAGGGAAAGTCATCCTTCGGACTAGCCTTGTTTAGATATCTGTAGTCCACACACATTCTGACCCTTCCGTCCTTTTTCGAAACTGGTACTATGTTGGCTAGCCATTGAGGATATTCTGATGTGGCAAGGAAACCTGCGTCAATCTATTTTTGTAATTCCTCTTTGATTTTGATAGCCATGTCCGGGTGAGTCCGCCTCAACCTTTGCTTTACTAGCGGATAATCTGATCGTAACGGTAAATGATGCTCCACGATGCTGGTATCCAACCCTGGCATATCCTGATAGGACTAAGCTAATACATCAGGAAACTCTTTGAGAAGCTTTATCAAATCCTCTTTGACAGTTGGACTGAGCAGTGCCCCATTCTTGACTTCTTTTCTTTCCTCTTTTGAACCCAAGTTGACCGTTTCCAACGGCTCTTTGTGAGGTTCGATAGACCTTTCCTCTTGTCTGAGTAATCGGGAGATCTCCTCGGGAATTCCTTCGTCATCTTCTTCTTCAGCCTCGAATACCGGGGACTGGAAGTTGGGAGAAGGCGTCGGATCGTATGTTTCGATGGGGTTTAAAATAAGCAATCTGGATGACATGATGATTGCTTTTAGAAGAGATAGAGAGAATGCAAGAGTGTGTGAAGTGTATTTGAACAATGCTTGTTTTTTTTATTATTTGTTGTTTTTTAGGATTACCATTTTTTGGAAAAGAAAAAAGAGAAAACAGCAATAGATGCAGAAATTACAGAACGACGTTATTTTATTTATGATCAGTCGAAACTTGAAACTACAGCCCTATAAAACAAGACTCTGTCGCTTTGGGCGAAGCGAAGAGGGATATTTACAGAAAGTGAGCCCTATCAAAACATCCATTTCACCTGGGCAGGGTGAAAGGTTAAAGATGGCAATTACTTAGACTTATGAACGACTTTCGGAACGTTGACTGCAACCCATTGGCGGCGAACTCCTCGGTGAACCACAAAGTCTGGTACCTTCTTTCTTGGCTTGTCCTAAAAAATGACGATGATTTCTGGCGGATCTGGATCATTGGAATCTGTCTCCCAGGCAGAGTTATCGTAGGAAGATTCTTGAAATGTATTTTGCATAGTTTTTGTATTCTCAAGCGGATCTTCCCATCCAGTTGGCTGGATGCCTTCGAGCTTGATACGAGAGCTTTCGGGAGCGGTGTATTTGACCATGAAGCCGTATTTACCACTCGGTTGTCCCAAAGTGCACTACAAAAAACCGAGTAAATTGTGGCGGTTTGAACCGACACAATTTACAATTACGACGTTTTTGAAAACGCCGTAAATTTGGTTGCTGCAAGGAAAATAGCGGCGATTTATAATTAAACGTCATGCAAACCACCGTAATTTACATTATCAAAACAGGCGGTTTTTGTTTGAATATAGTGGCGGTTTCAAACGCCGTAATGTTCACAAAATAAACAAATATCTGCAAATTTTACGTCGGTTAAAACCGTCCTAATTTTCTTATGATATTAGCCAAAACAACATTGCATAAACCGCCACAATTTTAATATTAATTTGAAAAAAAATCTATAAGTTAAAATTTTTTGTCACAATTTAACACCAACACTAAAAGTAAATTAAAATATCTATAATAAATTTACATTTATGCATTATTGTAAAAAGATTAAAAAACATATTTTAAAAGGCGCAAAATTTATATATATATAAAAAAGTCGATGCCATTGTTTAACTTTTTTAAAATTACATAGAAACTTTAAATGTTTGATATATGTATCACAATCTATTCATGAAATATTAAAACATAAAAATAACCAACAATTTTTGTATCCAGTATCTTAAGCTATTCTCAACAAACAAGTTTTAGAACATAAAAGTGCCTTAAAAATCATAATTCCTCTTAAAGGACTCTGATGATTTTCTTCATGTGTATTGCTTGCATCTGATGATCTTCTTATGTCACAAGGTGATGAAGGTTCACTTCCTGCTTCAAAAACCTGCAAAAAAACATAACAAGAATTATAGTAGAACTAATCACTATAGAAATATAGAGTTATTAAATGAGATATATCATTAAATGGGATGAAATGTTTGTGACACTCAAATGAACACCATATATGCAAGTATGTCATATGATCAACTTTAAGAATCCACTATTTTTCCAGAATCCTATAAAATTAATTTACTCTACTTCGAAATTTGAAAATCAATATTAAATATATTTATAAACAAAGGATAATTTGGTAATACTTATGCACCAAATATACAAATTAACTACGTTAACCTCTTTTCTTAATATTTATAAAAAAAAATATCAAATAAAATGCCAATCCAATGAAATAATCTATATAATGATAAAGTTGTAGTCAATCAAAATATTGCAAAACAGTTAAAATACTATAATTATAGCTATGCAAACATAACTGACTTCACATTTAAGTGCGTGTTAGATTTATTTAAATATATGTAGACAACAAGAAAACCACTCATTATGTTCATAAACTCTATTATGATCTTCAATAATCATGATCTGTTGTCGGACATCACTCAAGTTTAAAGGTTCATTTTGCTTAAATATTTGATAGCATGTTTATTTAATATAAGATACAAACATGCCAATGTAATGGGGCAGATGTGTATTATTTGATAACTAGTTTGTAAATATGTGTCAAACTATGTATGTCTGTCTTAAATAACGTTATCTTACATTCTATTGGAAGACATACATATGAATGTAAGAAAACTTTAACCAAATTGTTTAAAATCAATTGTTATGACTCTCATTACAAACCAGACTAGAGATACTACATTTATGAATATCCTAGTATAGTTCTACTATCCAAAATGGGCTTTGGAGGCTTTTATCATTGCAACTGCTGAAAGGTATGCTTACATCTAAAATCATATACATGTCTAACTTAGTTTAACATGAGGAAAACTATGCATTTCTCATGTTTGGAAATTAGTTGAAGTTTCAATGTTTCCCATATAAAATTTTGAATTTGCTCTTTTTTCTTAGGTACACTAATAAGGCAGACAAACTAGTAACCAAATTAAGATAACTGCTAGGTTAAAGTTATTTAATATGACATATTATTTAATATGACATATTATTTAATATGTATCTCTGTCAAATATTTAGAATGTAAGATAACTTTAAATATGTATGTCTGCCTTAACTATGTATGTCTGCCTTAATTTATGCTAAAGATAATTATAGGCTTAGATAATTATGTTAGGTAACTTTTCTCTATATAACCAAATTTATGCTAAAGAACTTAGATTTTTCATATCCCTATAATATCACATACCTATTATCTATCCTTATAACAGTTAAAGAACTTCTAATTAACTAAAGTAAAACTACACTAAATCACAAAAATAACAGTACATAAAGAGGAAAAGGCTACAAAATTAACTACATTGATTTTAAAATATAAATCTAAAGCCAAAGATTCAATAAAAATAATTAACTAATTGATATACCTGTTCTACTGTATTTGCAAGTACGGAAGCTAACTTTGCAGGGAGTGTACCACCTTCTTTCGCACTAATGTAGCCAACAACTGCTTTTAATAAAGCAGTCACTTTAATGAACACTTTATGGTGCTGGTACTTGACTATTGTCACTTGCATTCAAATATTTGGGGTATGGTGCTTCTGCCTCACGGTCTCCTTTTTAAAGTAAAAAATATATAAATGTTTAAGATAATTTAAATGTTCAAACATAACAAGATGACTATATAACAAGTACTTACTTCAATACTTCTTCGACAACAAAAAGAAGTTCAGTAAAATTTATATGACTCTTGTTTCTATTTCTGCAAAAAGTGAATAACTTTTATAACTATGATTAGAAAAAGCATATAAGAGGTATAAAGAATCTAAATAAAAATGGAATAGAAAATTCTTCGAGGAAATTGCTCTTAAGATAGTCTTGTATTCACCAAAGGAAAAATTTAATCCAAATGAATGTTGTTGGTGTTACATATGAATTTAGTACCTGTTAGTCTTAGAGCAAAAACAAAACATAAGCACATACATGAGTTTAGTATCTAAATATAGCTCTTAGGTTGTTCTAAAATAGATTCTCTGGTGTATAATTTTTTGTCAAAATTCAAAGCATTACTCTTATATTTTCCTTTATTCTATGAACAACAGCATGATCCATAAAAAAATAACATTGTATTGTTAATTCCTTAGTGCAGCTGCCACCATTATTCAACTTCCCAAAGTCACAACTTCACTGCTATGGTGAATCAATAATGACTATCTATTTCTATAACCATAGTTGGACTATATTTTTGGCAGGAAGATAAGTAGGTAAATCTGCATGTATAATCGCAGCAAAATATTCCGTAGATAAATCAATAGGTAATTTTAATCCGCATGTATAACCGCGCCAAAATGTTCTAGTTGCTAATAGATGCTATAAAATTTTAGGTCTTAGCAGTCCCTAACATATATGTTCATGAGACTCGAGTAAAATTATCAACCTTGGTACAACATTGAGGTAACTACCTAGAAACATAGGGTTATTGGTTATTGTCTATATATTGTGTATGGTCAGTCATCATCAACTTACTTTGCTTACTCAATAAAGAACCAATATTTTTATAATTTCATTTGTTGATAAAAGTAATTTGAAGTTATATTATGATATAATATAACAATTTTACTTAATCAATATGAAAAGGCTCTGTTTTGAATATGTTGTGCTAAGTTAAATTCTATAAGTTGAATCACTTATAAATGTCCACCAAGGTTTAAAGGATTTTAAGTTTTGGGAGTTAATATTTTTCTTTTACTTTTCCAATTTAATATATATGTTGTTGTTTTATATATGAGTTGAATCATGACATGATGAAAGTATGAGTTATGTGAATGTTTGGATTATATGTAGTTATGTAGTACCTGATTTAGTTATGGTGATGAGAATATAAGTTAAAATTTAAACTTGCTTGCATTGGTTGCTGGTGGTCATTGGACACAAGCCTCTAAATTATTAAAATATTACAAAGTAATTATTAAGCTTTTAAATTATTAAAATATTTTGTAGATATTAAATTTAATGATGCATCCACCCTAAAGTTTGCATATATTGGTTTACCTAATAGTTAAAATAAAATTCTTTGAATCGTATATGACAGTGTTAGGGTCATTTACATTATTACATTTAGTATCATGACTTGCCATTTCCATCTTTATCTCTTCTCAACATAGATTTTTCAATATAGTTAAAATAACATCAATATCTCATATAATGTATGACAAATAGATTAATTTATATAAATCAGAAATCAAATGCTTATTAAAATTAACTATAGATGCTATAAAATTTTAGGTCTCAGCAGTCCCTAATATATATGTTCATGTGACTCGAGTAAAATTATCAACCTTGGCATAAATGAATTCTAAAAGGTTCAATGCCCTGTTATTTCAGATCAGGGAAATATGAGAGATCCTACAAGGTTCAATGCCCTGTTATTTCAGATCGGGGAAATATGAGAGATCCTAAAAGGTTCAATGCCCTGTTATTTCAGATCAGGGAAATATGAGAGATCCTAAAAGGTTACAGTGTTTATTCCATGAAGTCAAGAAGCTAAGTATTTACCTTTTCCCCTTTAGGATACATTTCAAGAAGATTTATATATTCTAATTGAAACTAATTTGCTGCTGTTTCAAAACCATAAGTACATAGTAGCTTAGATTTACATTTTCGAATTGAACTGGGCCTGAATATTATTACCAATCAGCGATACTTCATAACTTAGATTCATATAAACCTTATATTGTTAACAACTTTATACACCTCCAGCATATATGTACTATAAAAATCATAGAAACAAATAAGCAAACACTATAACAATTATTTATGACGAAATAAAGAACTCGTTCTAAATTTAGCTTTCGATAAAATGCGAAATAAACACTCTAACAATATTAGTAGCACTATCAGTCCGCTTTCCTAAATCAAACAAACAAACACAAAATACAAAAGGATAACCTACCTCTAAAATCCAATTCAAAACCAAAAAACTAAAATTTCAAACACAAAACACAGCTCTATCATCCTAAAGAACATAAGAACTTATTCGCATACATCAACTCCATCTCAAAAGTAATAATTTCAGAAAAATACAGTATCAATAACATCCTAATTCAGAAAGAATGCACAATGTTACCTTTAAGTATTCCAATTGTGGAACTACGAAACGTTAAGTAATAGAATGGGACAGGTGAACATCGATTGTGTAACTGCAGAATGCGGAATACGAACTATGGATTACAAATTTGTGACGGAACTAAGCAAAAAGGAAGGTTGAAATGTTTGGTAGCGTTGATTGTTAGGGTTCCATATTGATATTGATATTGAAACCCTAAATTCAAATCATTGTTAGGGTTTGAACTTGAATGATTTACGGTTGGGTATCGATTGAAAACAAAAGAATTTGACTAAGAGAAAGTTGAAATTGAAAACTGATTGGGGTTAATTGAATGATGGAGAGGAAGTGTTAAAGATTTGGTTTTCTCGATCGTGTTTTCTTAGAAGATGAAGTTGGAAGACGAAGAAGGAGATGAAAAGATTGAGTTGCATTAGGTTTTGTTATTTTTAATGAATATTTTATTATTATTTTCATTTTTTATTTAATAAAAATAAAATTTTATTTTATTAGGTAAATAAGAAAATATGATAATATAATTATAATAAACTAATAAAAAGAAAAAAGAATTGAGAGTATTTTTCGTAAAAAGAAAAAATATTAGGAGAGTAAAAAAGCGCTACGTGTACTGTGCCAAATTTTAAAAACAACTAAGTAAATTATGGCGTTTAAAACCATCATTTTTTTACTAAAATTTGGGCGTTTTGTAAATTCGTCGTAATCAACCGTAAATTGTGGCGGTTTTTACTAAACGCCATAATTAAACCGCCATAATTTACACGTTTTTTTATAGTGGTGTCCCACACCTCTTTGGAACTGGAAGAGTCATCCCTTTCAATGACGTTAAACTCGGGAAAAGCATAGTTGATGAACTCTAATCCTGCAAATGTTGCAAACTCATCGTTGTGCTGGATATTTTCTGAATGCCCTGAGTGTTGATCCCATGACATAGTGGGGACGCAGGTATTCTTTTCAATGATGCTTAACTGATTTTCATCGTTCGGCCGATTCTCTTGCCCCGAGTCTCCTGGGTACGACTTCCAGATAGGCAGGCCATCCATCGGGCCATAATAATCGTGGTCAAAGTTGTCTTTCATTAGAGTTTCCTCCTCTAATGAGTTTGGTGGAGCACGGCATCCTTCCGGATCACAATCTCCGTATATCATTTTGACGTCTGACCTTGGTATATATCTCAGACTCTGTGATGGAAAACAGAATGGAGTCTGTGTTTCGTCCTGAGACATATAACCGTCTTTGTTAAGATAGGATTTCCATTCTTCCTCCTTATCGGAGGAATCACCTTCATTGATGGTATGCACTTCTTGAGATACTGGGTGAAGGAAACCTCCACTGTGGAAGAAATCCTGAATGGGATGAAAACTACTTTCATCGTTAGCAGCAGTCTGGGTACAGGTTGAGGAAAAACCAAGACCTTTCTTTGCTTTGTTATTAGTAGGAGTGACAAGCTGTCCCCACCCTTTCGTATTGTTACTTTCAATTGCTTCGAGAGCATCTTTGTACGAGGAAATTGAGGTTCCTCTTTCTTCCTAATTGTCATTGCCCACCGAAAGTGCTTGGAACTGGGTTCCGATTATTTGCTCCGGTTCTACACAGGTGGATGATGATAAGTTACTCACGATCAAGGCATGTTCTCCGCAGACTGTGACGAGTTGGTCGTTCTTCACAAACTTCAGCTTTTGGTGTATCCAAGGTCTTCCTAATAAGCAACTGTATGTTGTCCGGACGTCCATGACCTGGAAAGTGAGTTGGAACGTGTGAGGACCGATAGTTATGGGAAGATTGACTTCGCCGATAACTGTTTTACGGGATCCGTCAAATGCTTTGACGGTGACATCACTGGCCCTCATCGGAGATCCTCGGTATGATAGTCGCATTAATGTAGATTTCAGCATAACGTTTAGAGCCGATCCGGTGTCTACCAGTACGCTGGCTAATGCATCGTCCTGGCAGTTGACTGTAATATTGAGCGCCATGTTGTGACGGTGGCCCTCTTCTGGAAGTTCTTCATCACGGAATCCTAAGTTATTGCAGGAAGTGATGTTGGAGATGATGCTATCGAACTGTCGTACTGTTACATCCTGTTCCACGAAGGCTTGCTCTAAGACTTTCTGTAGAGCTTCTCTGTGAGCTTCAGAACTGAGTAAAAGTGATAACACCGAAATTTTTAAAGGGGTTTGCAACAGTTGATCAACAATGTTGTATTCACTCCTTTGGATGAGTTTCAGCATCTCATCGTTGTTCTTTGAAAGGTCGGGATCATTGGACTGACCGACTGGTGGATTGGGAACTTCCTTTTGAGGTTCCTTTTCTTTGATGGGTTCTCCAACTCCTCGGTTGAAGATCCGACCGCTCCGTGTTACTCGACTGATGTCTGCAATATTCACGACGAAGGGTAATGGAGTTTCCTTTCCATTATCGATTGTCATTGCACCGTATTTGTAAGGCATAGCCTTAGTTGATTCATACGGTAGTGGTCTCGGTAGATAGATAACTACAGGAGCCTTCTGATTTTTCTGACCATCATAAATGATTTCAATCGGTTCCAGGTTAGGAACTTTTATAGCATCAAGTAGGGGGATGATGGCACAAACATCTTTGTTCCTTTGATGATCAGAGATTACGACAACGTCCTTAATTTGATCAGTGAAATAGTCCGGCGTCCAGTTGATTGACCCAGAACTTGGACATGGCTGAATCTCTTTACGATCCAACTGACTTTGAAGAGCTGCCCGCATGAGGTAGCATCCTTGGTTATTCTCCGAGCAGACTCTACAGCGTTCATAGTTGTGCGGTGGCACATGGCCATGTCCGCTTTGAATGCAGTGTAACCTTACTAGATCCATCTCCATAGATCAAACATCCTGACTTTGACGTCTAGTAGGGTTCCCGTTATTCACGCTAATCCGTTGCGTGTCTTCGTCTAGATAGATCGGAAGCCACCAATGGTTTAACAAGTGTTGTAAAGTTCTTTGAACGAGAGCACACCCTTGGTTGCTCTCACTGCATACTTTACAGCTCAGATAATCATGGGAAGTGAGAAAACTGAGTTGGACTTGCTTGGCGTGTAACTCCACCAGGCTGGTATTCATCAAACGAATATCGAAAATGAAATTCTGGTACATGTGCAGAATCCAGATGTCCTATAACACGCCATTCAACATCTGGTCTGACATGAATACAAATGGCAAGGTATATAACAATAATCACGGTACTGAAAATATAAAAGCAAGACACACAAAATTGTTTACCCAGTTCGGTTTAACACACCTACTCTGGGGGCTGCCAAGCCAGGGATGAAGTCCACTATCAGTAGTATCAATTCAAAGCTAAACTCTTCGTTTACAGCTCATCACTTAATCACTACCCAATGACCCTTCTACCTAGATCCTCTCTAGCTATGAGAAACTCTTCTCACTCCCAATCATCGCAATGATGTCTAGCAGTCAACAATCCGCCACTGCATCAACGACTCTTTACTTACACAACAATTCAACAAGGAAGACACCCTTCCAAGACACAACTTAGAGTTACTTAAAAGCTTCCTCCAAGAACAATACTCCTCTTACTTAGCAGCTTCGAGGATCACACTAACAAGCTGTCCAACTCACATGTCGAGTGGTACAGGAACCAACCCTAATACTAGAACTTTTACATCTTTGGTTCAGTTGCAAAACTAGGTTACAAAGCATCTATATATAACCTATTCCCAACCGGATTTGGGCCTACAAAAACACAGCAAACGAGCTGCTACAAGTCAGCAGAAACTTCTGCTACAAAATAAGACTTCAATCTATAACTTCCTAAAATATCTCCGTATTTAGAAAGTGTATATTTTCCAATAATCTTCTTGATTGCAGATTTGAATCTTCATACCTTTTAATTCAGCGCCACATAGAATTTGCATATTACTCCCTGAATCTTCTGCATCTGTTAAGACATAACAAAAACTTTGATTCACTTCAGTTCTGGCGCGATGTCGAATGGTCCTGCATGGGACATCTTGATACGACATGTTGTTCCAGATGTTGAAACTACTTCAGCTCAACATGTTCCATTGCACACTAGGACTTCTTGCTCAACCTGTTCTTCTTTAGCAAGATAAAACATCCTATCTAACATATTGCTGTTATTATTTGTTTTGCAAAATTAATGTCAACCCTTAAAAATAAAGAACTAACATTCTCCCCCTTTGGAAAATTTTGGCTAAAACAAATACATAAACATTACAACTCAGATTACAGCAGCAATCACAACCCTACACTACTGTCAGTAGTCATCAGCAACTACTGAACCTAACAGTAGCCATCAGTAGCTACTGAGAACAGCAATCATGGAGAATCATCTTCTTGGGAATACTTGAATGATGTTAGGACATCATGTTTGACATCTCTTTTCAGCATATTCTATGAGCTCTATAACATCACCTGCGAGCACCACAGCACAATAACTTCAGGCAGCACATTAGGACCTAAGAAGTAGAAGGTCCTGAAGTTATTTGGTGCACATGAGGAAGAAGATATCTAGTGTACATGAGGAATAAGATATCTGACCCTCCCCCTTAATACAACACATTTCTTTTTCCTTCCAGGACAGACCCAGAATAATTATAGAAGACTCCTCCAGAAAAGAAACGTCTGTCTTGACACAAAGGACCAATGGTGGCATAAGAGATTTCTGCACACCTTAATTGATCAGACGCCCCTAGTCGACCTGTGGCATAAGTGAAACTTAAGAAGTATCAATCTATCAACCCAGGTAACTCAGAACACAAGTCACAATTGTGTTCATAACTCAGGACACAAGTCACAAAGACTCAACACCAACTCAAGGAAGGAGCACCCTCTTCGACCTCTCTGCACACAATTGGAACTGCAGATTCCAGACATGGTATCTGCACAAACCATTTCGCACACCCTTTCTCCCCCTTTTTAGCCAAAAATTGGCAAAGAAGGCCCTCACAGAACCAGACCCAAGTGATGCTTACCCAAATACGAACAAACGCCATAAGACTTGTGAAACAAGAACACTTACTTGGCTGAAGGAGAAGATAACAACCCCTATAAATAGCTTGCCAGTTACATTGGAATTAATGAGCTTTGAATATGTCAAGGTTCTTGGTCAAAGAAACGCTATTTTAGGTACCAAAAACTCTATTCAAATTCAATGTCTACCTTCCAAAACAGTCTTGACTGCGTTTATTGTTTCTCAACTGAATCTTACCATAAATTAAGCCAATAATGTTCCATGCATAGGCAGAGACACGTGTTTCTCCTTATCCTTGCACTACCGACCAGAATAATTCCTTGTTTGGCTTAAAAGAAACATGTCCTGTACCATGTTCTGACATCTTACCAAACAATTGTCTACTTGCTCATAAAATTATCAGCCCAAGACTCCACAGAAACTTATGCATTCCAAGACATAAGCACATCTTCTTTTCTGTTGGATTCTGAGCCGACTTCTACCTATCAGTACAACTCACAATCCCTTCTAGATTCCTTCAAAACAGCAGAGAAAAATAAATTCTCCCAGATACAACAATTCTGCTTTTCAGACTTCTTCTGCATAAGCACTAGCTTCGCGCAGCTAGGGTATGTCCCATCATGATGTTTGACATCACACTGCACAAACTTGAACAGCACACAAGCTACACAAAAATCTGCACACTTGTAGTAGTAGACCATAGACATCAGCCTTAACTTCCCCTGACATGAGCACCCAAAGATAGCACAACGGTATATCCACATTCTCAACACTCAAGTACTGCCGCTACTTGTAATTGTTGAGTAAGATCTTACCATGTTAATTTCAAATACATGGTCTGCCAAGTCCAATAGAAGAGCCCACTTGATTTTGAATTTCTCACGAATTCCATAACAGATGTCTTTAGGTTACTCGCAACACAAGATAAAGATTGCCACCACCTTTTACTTGTATTAGAAGAAACCTACTTATCTTCAATCATTCTGAGCAGCCTCCAGTCCTTACATTCATAAGCACCTAATGAAGTCTTCATCATGAAAGTAGTCCTGTATTGCCAGACCAAACTACTTAACATCAGGATCAGAATCTGCCCATTCTAATCCACATTATGTCAGAACTGCCACTTCAGACGATAATGTTGCTTCTTCCAACTCCACAAGCATGGTTCCTAGACCTCCATCCAGGATACATAACAAATAATGATGTTGTAACAATATGTAGGATATCAGCATAAGATAAGAGAACACACCTTCTGTACTTTAATCAGGTAGTCACATCCACCTGATCACTACTAGCACCAGCAGCTTTACCGAAAGCAAACTCAAAAGAATCACATCAGACAACTAGACAAAGCCTAGGCTCACTCTCCATCCTTTTAGTCACAATTGGACAACCCCTTAACCTACCAAGGCACCAAACACGAAGTTCTGACATCCAATGTGACATGGTAAAAAAAACATGTTCCCAAGAGAACAAGTTTCCAACCCAAAGACCACTTTGACTGGTCAGGCGATACAAACAAGGACTCATTATGCAGTATAAAGAACCAAGCCTCCTTGCTCCTAACAGCACATCACAGATAGAACCATGAGTCAATCTAACAAGGATGCAGAAAAGAGACACATGTAGGAAGTCAAAAAACCAGATCCACAGAAGTTGAAGGACCAAACACTGTCCCCAGCTGGGGCAGCTTCAGGAGCAACAAGAACAAGAAGGGCATCAGAGACAAGAATGAAAGCCACCAAGAAAAGCCAAGTGCAACTTCAAGCTTCTGATGATGAATGGGATGAAGATTGGAAGACTTTTCTTGATTCGGGGGGTTGCGATAACCTTTAGACCCTTTGTTTGTTGCTTTTACTAATCTTGTATGCTTTCAATAGTGCAATAAAGTTCGGTTTTAATTCTGTTCCATTTACCATAAACAACTACAATAAGGATCACAACTGCACACACCACATCCCAGCACACTTAATGCAACTACCTAAATTGCTTTCGGACAAAACACATAAAAAATGCAGCAGCAGAAGACAGAAGCCAGACCATCCCTTTAGACATGTAGTTACCACAATACACACTCCCCCTATCAAGAATAACACGTGCTTCTTCGTACCTTGAAGAAAGGAAAACATAAGACGCATCTTTATGTCTTCAAGAGCTCACTCTTTGTTCAACTCACAAGTTGAGCACAATCATCCCTTGTACCAATACTCACATGATTCCAATCTGATCAATTTTACTCTATCCAAGACCACCAGTACTCCCTTTGCACAAAGAATACCATGTCTTCAAGAGTGCACACTCAGATCAACACACATTCACCTACAGCTTGGCCTTCACAACCGGTAGAGGCTTGTGATCTCAACCAAAAAAACCCAAAACATTCTGAACAGAACGTACTGTCAATAGGTGTTTAAGACATTAGTCTTGACATCATGAACAGAGTCCAGCTGCACTATAAAAAACACCACATTCCCATCACATCCTTACCTATAACAGCAGCACAGACTTTTTGATCTTTGATCTTTATGTCCACGAAGTCTGCTAGCGATAATTCTTCTTGAATCTCAGGATCTCCACTCCTGCAGCAAGGGCCAGAAATAAACTGACCTTAGGAGTAAATAACATGTTGATCACACCTTGACCAACTCACACATCTAAGATAAGTTCTAGGGCCAGAAACTTCTTAGACAAGCCACCCAGATGCCTCCTCTTCCAGATCAGGAGTAGGTTCTAAACTCATGTGATCAAACCACACTAGTTCAGCACCCAGAGCATCTACTATGCCATTCCTTTAGACCATAGAATTCTTCACAACACAAGATAGGACATCATTCCAAGGAACTCACCAAGAGATTAAAGATTGGAGATTAATACTTTTAGGAATAGCCGTAAATTACTTCTCTTTTACCTCAGATCTCTTCTTTACACCTTCACTTATTAATACCTTTATGAGTGGACTTGAACAATAGTCCTCAAGTATCGTTGATATAATAAGTTGAAGCAGTCTTGCACACCTCCCATCACCATAGGATATACATTCAGAGAAGAATAATCTTCTTAGTTACACCCTCAGGAGTTGTCAGATAGATTCGCAGCGGATCAAAATACAAACTCCTCAAAACCTTCAGGTGTCACATATCAGCCCTAGCATCATAATCCAGGTGACACCACAATACCACAGGTTTGAAAATAAATCAAACCTAACATAACCACCACACAGCAGCTTTACAACCAAGACTCCAAGCCTTCAGCACATGCCACTGCCTGTCACAAACAGTCCATCCTCCACTTCTAGGGACCATTCTCACAACTATATGAACTTCTCCAAGACCAAACAACTTTTCAGTAGAAAGCTTCTACCTTGACCATGAACCAGAAAATATCTTCCCTCGGATCTCATCCAGATACATAACAGAATAACCAGGCTCTGATACCAATTGAAATTCTGGTACATGTGCAGAATCCAGATGTCCTATAACACACCATTCAACATCTGGTCTGACATGAATACAAATGGCAAGGTATATAACAATAATCATGGTACTGAAAAGATAAAAGCAAGACACACAGAATTGTTTACCCAGTTCGGTTTAACACACCTACTATGGGGGCTACCAAGCCAGGGATGAAGTCCACTATCAGTAGTATCAATTCAAAGCTAAACTCTCCATTTACAGCTCATCACTTAATCACTACCCAATGACCCTTCTACCTAGATCCTCTCTAGCTATGAGAAACTCTTCTCACTCCCAATCATCGCAATGATGTCTAGCAGTCAACAATCCGCCACTGCATCAACGGCTCTTTACCTACACAATAATTCAACAAGGAAGACACCCTTCCAAGACACAACTTAGAGTTACTTAAAAGCTTCCTCCAAGAACAATACTCCTCTTACTTAGCAGCTTCGAGGATCACACTAACAAGCTGTCCAACTCACATGTCGAGTGTTACAGGAACCAACCCTAATACTAGAAATTTTACATCTTTGGTTCAGTTGCAAAACTAGGTTACAAAGCATCTATATATAACCTATTCCCAACTGGATTTAGGCCTACAAAAACACAGCAAAAGAGCTGCTACAAGTCAGCAGAAACTTCTGCTACAAAATAGGACTTCAATCTATAACTTCCTAAAATATCTCCGTATTTAGAAAGTGTATATTTTCCAATAATCTTCTTGATTGCAGATTTGAATCTTCAGACCTTTTAATTCAGCGCCACATAGAATTTTCATATTACTCCCTGAATCTTCTGCATCTGTTAAGACATAACAGAAACTTTGATTCACTTCAGTTCTGGCGCGATGTCGAATGGTCCTGCATGGGACATCTTGATACGACATGTTGTTCCAGATGTTGAAACTACTTCAGCTCAACATGTTCCATTGCACACTAGGACTTCTTGCTCAACCTGTTCTTCTTTAGCAAGATAAAACATCCTATCTACCATATTGCTGTTATTATTTGTTTTACAAAATTAATGCCAAGCCTTAAAAATAAAGAACTAACAGAAAATTTGAATCATGTTGATCTGATAAGGATTTTTATCATGATAGTCCTCGATCCATCCAAGATCCATCTGACGCTGGAGGGCCTCTTGTGTGAAAGAGCATCCCTGATTGTTTACCGAGAAAGTCAGACAGGAATTGTAATCGTGTCGCGGCAGATTATGATACTGGCTTTGCCTTGAGTGCATTGCCACCAAATTGACCTTCATTTCCAGAGCGTTGTGATTCTTAATGATGTTGGAATTTGTGTAGGTCATGTTGACTCCACGAACTCAGTGCTCTTGGATCCATCCGAGATCCAACTGTTCTTGTAGGGCTGATTGCACCACAGAACATCCTTGATTGTCTTTAGAGCAGATATCACACTGGTGATAATTATGAGGTGGCACATGGCCGTATCTGCTCTGTCTACAATGAATCTTGACCAAGTTGGCCCTTAATAAGAGCATATCATGAATTTGATAGATGTTGTTACACTCTTCCTCTATCAAATTAACTGTAGCTTTTTCATGTTGAGGCAGCGGGTTCGTGAGAACATTAGGATTTATATCCTTGAAGGATGAGACCCCGCTCCTAACAAGCCTTTGCACATCGGATTTGAAACTGAGACAGTTCTCTATGTTATGCCTTGGTCCTCCTTGATGGTAAGGACAAGTCTGATCCATTTTGAACCAGAAAACTAGATTTCCCGGTATTGCGAGAGGAGCCTTGGTCTGAACATGCCCCTTGACCAGTAGTAACGGAAATAACTCTGCGTATAACATGGGTATAGGATCAAACTCTAGTGACCGTGTTGTACGGTTGTTGTTGTATTGAGGACGGGCCTACTGAAGAGGCTATTGTGTCCTTTGCTGGAATTGTTGTTGATTCGGTTGGCTTTGAGCAACCTGAGGTTGATACGTAGGTACAGGCGCAGAGTTGATAGCAGGAGTTACAGCTGCTACTGGTTGGTATCGTCGCCTTTGCTTTCCGAGAGAGATATTCCCAATATCCAGCTCTTTTTTCTTAGGGAGAGCACTACCGTATCGTTTTGTACTACTTGATGATCCAGCGTCTTTAACTAAACGTACTTCTCGGACTGCTTCCTCGAGACGTACCCCCATACCGACCATTTCGGTGAAGTCGCTGGGCGCACTGGCAACCATTCTATCATAGTAAAATGAGCTCAAGGTCTTTAAGAAAATATCTGTCATCTCTTTTTCCTCAAGAGGTGGACTAATCTGAGCGGCAATCTCGCGCCATCTCTGAGCGTATTCCTTAAAGGTTTCCTTGTCCTTTTGTGGCATGGCTCTAAGTTGATCTCTGTCCGGTGCCATGTCTAGGTTATATTTGTACTGTTGCACGAAGGCAGCACCAAGATCTCTGAAAGTGCCGATCTTGGTGCGGTTCAAACCCATGTACCATTTGAGTGCGGCACCAGTTAGACTATCTTGGAAGTAGTGGATCAGTAGCTCTTGGTTTTTTGTCTGAGTTGACATCCTCCGAGCGTACATTACTAAATGGCTTTGAGGGCAAGAGTTACCCTTGTACTTTTCAAATTCGGGCATTTTGAATTTGGGCGGAACCGTTACATTGGGAACCAAACAAAGGTATGCGGCGTCCTTTCCAAATAAATCTTGACCGCGGAGGGCTTACAGTTCCTTCTGCATTTCCAGGAACTATTCCTGGAACTCCTTCATTCTGTCATCCATACTTGTGTTTCCAACAGAAGGTGTCTGTGGAATCTGTCCTTCCGGGACAGTGTGCACCACGGGTGGTGGTACAGTCATTACGACTGTAAATCTTTGCGTCTCCTGAAGTTTTTAACCTTAAGGAGTTGTTGTTATGCCCCTGGCACCTTCGCTTTTCCGAAGTTTGTAACCTTCATGCCCAGCGATTCCTGCTGCGGTTCCTGGATCTTCAGTGATCGGCGGAACATATCCTTCCGGGATAAAGTTGATAGGCATACCCCAGGGACGATCTTTTGGCACGTTATACCTAGGATCATACTTCTCCACTATGGGTGTTGATGTGATCTCTGAGATAACAGTCCTTTGAAGCTGGGCTTCTGCCAGAGCTTGCATGTCACTGTGAAGCTTTCTCAGATCCTCTCTCAGAGTCTCGATTTCTTCTCTCAACTCTCTGTTCTCTTCCTCGAGATTATCCATATTTTTCTGACGACTGGCCCGAGTATTGTACGAATGAGACAGCTTGACTCTAGAATCGAGACACAAACGTAAGATTCGTAGGGAAGAAGAATGCATTAAGTGAGAATGATTAATGATATGCAATGATTATATGTAAGTTTTTTGTTATTCAAAGTAAACTTCGACAACTGGATTGCAAATATCAAACACTGGGGAAACCCCGTTTTATTGAATTCAAAGATTTCAGAAATGGAAATACAGTAGTTACAAAGTGATGTAAAAGGAAATCTAAACTAATGGATCCCGAGTCTTCTCTGAGGGGAGCTCAGGTTCTGGCTCTGGCATTTTCCTTTTCTTTGACCGAGGCTCTTGGGCCGTTGTCGGGTTGTCATTCCTTTTCCAAGTGAAAGGAGCGAGTAAATTCCTTTGGTCTTCTTGATTCTCTACAGTATGTTGCTCTAAAATCTCAATCAGAGCATCTTTATCCTTCAGTAGTTGCTGTATTTTCTTGCACTCCACATTGAGAATACGGTACTTGTTCCTCTAAGACCTCTTCTCCTATTGAAATTTGTTGAGAGTCACCTGAAGTTTTTCCGTATCAGACATAAAATAAAGGACAGGGTCCCTTAATGGAAGAACTTCTTGACGAGGGTAAGGCATCCTCAGCTTGTGAGCTCTAGTTTATACCCAGTGGAGATAAGGTTCCACCGAGACACAGTTCCGTTTTCCTAGAGACTCTTGTCCTTTTCGATGAACGTGCTTCCAGGCATGCACTATTTCTGTCTTTAGTGCTCTGTCGTTTTCTCCTTCCTTGAAGAAAAGACCTTCCAGATGAGCATTTTGCGGAACATGCCTCATCGGGTATCCAAATTGATGACAAACTAAAACTGGATGATAATTGATTCCTCCTTTAGTTCCTATGAGGGGTACATTAGGGAAGTTTCCACAACGGTCAATGATTCTGATCCCGTCATAGATGGGATTGTACCAGTCAATGTCAGTGTTGGTAAGAGCCATGATTCTCTGCGACCAACGTAAAGAACTCTTAGGATCCCAAAATGTAGCAGACTTAGGTAAATGGGAAGTGAACCATTTGTACAGCAGGGGTACACATCATGTGATCATTCCTCCGCTGTACAAATTCCTCAAGTGTACATAATGATACGCATCTGCGAGCAAGTTTGGTACAGGGTTTCCAATCAGAAAAACCTTAATGGCATGGATATCAACGAAATTATCAATGTTGGGAAACAAAAATAACTCGTAAGTGAGCAAGGCAAAGATGCTCTCGAAAGCAGTCACGTTCCCTATATTAGCAAGTATAGAGCTTTCTTTATCAAAAACTTGGCTGGTAGACCCGGGATTCCACCCTTAGTGGTCATGTGAGTCCTGATTTCTGACTCGTCCAAATAGATAGCTCTTGAAATGGTTTGATCTTTTGGAATTTCTTCCAGTCCAGAAAAGGGAGCTTGATCAATAATGTGTAAATCAGTCAGGTGAGAGTATTCCTCCAGCGTTGGTGCTAGCTGATAATCCGGGAACGTGAAACAGTGATAGACCGGATCATAAAACTGCATGAGTGTAGCCAGGATTCCTTCAATTACATGGACCCTTAACAGAGATAGTAGACCTCTGTACTTAGCTCTGAAAGCCTCAGGGTTGGTGATCATCCTTGCCAATCCTCTCCAATCCTCTAGTTTTGGAACCTTGAAGGTGTACTTATGAGTCTTCCTTCTACCGAAATCCATTAGCGCAATCTTTCTCTCTGACATTTGCAATCATTGTCTTAGTTTAATTTGAAAAAGAGAGACTAGAAGAGAAGATTTTTTTTTTATTTGTTTAAAGTTTTTTAGATGAATGTATGAATGTAGCACACAAAAACATAGAAAAAACATGGGGTCAAAGGGTCAGTGTCATGAAGTCAAGGTTCTACCCATCCCCAAAGGTTTTATACTGGTGATTTTTGTACCTGTCCTCAAAATCATTGACCCCTCCTTAGGATACCAACAGCAAGCAGATCACCAAGCGAGCTTGTGTATCTTGTAGAGTAGTCTCAAATGAGGATAGTATTGCGTGACAACTATTTCTGATAGCTTCCACACTACAAAATGGTTTAGTCTATGAAAATCCTCAGCTTCTTAGATAACCCAATGGAATAATCTACTTTCAACAACCGAAGTCGTATAGGCATTGAATCCGCAAAGGGCATCTCCACTGATTTGATGGTCGACCGGGAACTCTTATCTGGGATTCACTCCCCGTAAGATTACCCGTCTAGTGCCATCACTTATCTTAGGTGTATACTCAATCTTTCCACATGCGGCATCACACGCATTCCCATTAGCAGAAAAATAAACACAGATATCAATTAGGAAAAGCAGTATATATATTTTTCCTAATATCCTAGACCTCTAGAATCTTATGATCCTATACAGACAATGACTCCCAAGCAGAGTCGCCATTTCTGTGACACTTTGTGAAATTAAAGTCTCATCCTAAGAGAGGCAAGAAAGAATGCCTCCCACTGTGGTCGTCATTTTTATGTGGAAAATGGGGACGACTAGATCTTACTACGACTCCCACTCTGGTCGCCATTTTTCTGTAGTGCGGTTTTTGTGGTTTCGAATCACTATCGCTTTGGTACTACAGTTCGATTCATTTTTTTATCCTATTGAGCTGATTAAGGAAGGGAAATAGATGTCTCCAATTAACCCTGCTTGCATACCGAAGTTAAATAGTCAAAACTGTTGATTTACAGATGCTATCAAAATGGGGGTTTTTCTTAGAGTTATGCGTTTAAGAACGGAAGTGTCTTTGCTGTATAGGGGTCTTTTTGGTTTAGGATGCTAGACTGGATTTTTCCTTGGTTGATATATGAAAAGACTGGACTGGAAGTGTTTATTTATTATGCACGCTAAGATTGTTGCAATCTTATGCCTACGTATTCCCGTTTAATTAAACAGGGAAATCAGAGCGATCGTAGTTAGAATAGGAGGAAAGAGATGTTTTGGTGTCTTGCTCAAAGCCCAAGACATGAAGCTAAAGGTGATTTGTATCTTGTTTAAAGCCCAAGATGTGAAGCTAAAGGGGTCCTAACTGAGAGGGAATTTGTCATCTCTAAAGAGGAGTTGTTGATGTTTGTATGCTGTGAGTAAAGCACCACTTTGATGCTAAAAGGTTGATTGGCTTAACTGGGGATTTCCTTATACAAAGCCTAAGAGGAGGCTGGAAGTTTGACTTTTCCGGGGAAAATGTTTTGTCAGTCTTGTACGAAGCCCAAGATTGAGGCTAAAAGGGTTTACTCAACAAAAGAGTGTTATCTGTCTTATACGAAGCCCAAGACGGAGGCTAAAAAAGGCTGATTGACTCAATAAGAGAGTCTTTTACACTCAACAAGAGAGTGATTTGTTGTCTCGTACGAAGCCCGAGATGGAGGCTAAAAAGAGAGTGACTCAACGAGAGTCTTTTATACTCAACAAGAGAGTGATTTTCTATCTCGTACGAAGCCCGAGATGGAGGCTAAAAGGAGATTGACCCAACAAGAGGGTCTTTTATACTCAACAAGAGAGTGTTTTTCTATCTCGTACGAAGCCCGAGATGGAGGCTAAAAGGCTTGACTCAACAAGAGAGTCTGAAAAGGTTATCTCCGCAGGGGAGGATCATTTATACAAAGCCCAAGAGGAGGCTGTCTTACTGCCGAAGGTCACTGAGATTCCTAGGTAGGTCCAAGTGTGGGGACCTCTCATAAGAGAGATTGGGCTTCTGCTTATGTTTCGGGGGAACTTGAGAATGTCTTCAAGACTCAAGAGGTTTAGACTGTCCAAGTCTAGAGTTTTATCTTTTGTACTATGCCCCTAGTGAAGGCACGGGCATTAAGGGATGAGTATCAACCCTGAAGTGGCCAGAGTTTTGACACTAGAAAGACTGCTCTATCAAAGGACGACTAAGTTCTGTCCTATACCTTTAAGAGGTTGTCAGGGTCCTTGTATTAAGCCCAAGAGAAGGCATGAGAACTTCTAAGAAGCCGAAGGGTCATTGTACAACCCCCAAGAGGAGGCGGAGATGCTTTTAGGAAGCCTGTGGGTCCCCAAACCATGAGAAGTTCAAGACATACTATTCATAGAGAATAGATCAAGCCAGGAAAGTTCGAGGATTTGGAAGAAACTCAAGAGATGCCATTCACGGAGAAAAGATCATCTCTGGGGAGTTAGAGTTTCTTTGACAATTTCTAAGGGTGACAGTCTAAGAAAAGGTTGACCGAGAATACTGCCTTTCTCTTTGTTCCATATTGTTAAACCCCAAGAGGAGGGAAGACTGTATCTGGAATCCTACGGGATCTAGTTTTGTTTGTTTTTAAGAGTGACCAACAGGGCTTTACCTAGTTCTAGACGTAGTTGCTGGGGAAACTCTAAATAACTATACTAGTATTACACAGTGGATATATGACCAGTATATAAAAGGATGTGAAAGAAGACTTACAGTGAAACAACCCCACAATATAGTTGTATACATATGAAAGCGGTAAAGAAAACGGATAAACACTTACCTGTTGTAGAGCTTCCACGTTGTTGTTAGTTGTTCAACAAAGAAACGTTTGATAACAACATATATTTGAATTCAAAATCAAAGGAGAAAGTGTTTTGAAAATATTGTTGGGGCTTACAGCTCGAGGAGAGGCCCAAGGTTTTATCAGTGATTGCACTGTTGTTTCGAATTTGTATGGGGACTTATACAAGTGACTGAGGCCCAAAAAAGGTTTTCTGTACAAAGGGATGGGTCTTACACTCTCTTAAGAGGCCCAAAAGTATTTAAAGAAAAGGAATGGGGCTTATAACATGAGGGTAGGCCCAGATGATTTAATTTTTGAACTGGCGATTGTGCCGAGATTTTTCTTTTAACGCAGAGGGACTTATACAATATCTGAGGCCCAAAAAGTTTTAGTTAAAAAGGGGTTGGGTCTTACACTCTTTTAGAGGCCCCAAGTTTATTTTTTGTAGAAGAGATGGGGCTTACAACTCGAGGAGAGGCCCATAGGTTTTTATTAAAAAAGGCGACGATCGCGCCGAACTTTTTGATGGTATCGGGACTTATACAATACACTGAGGCCAAAATCATTTTGGTTTTCAAAAAGGGTTGGGTCTTACACTCTACTAGAGGCCCAAAAGTGTTTGAAAAATATTTGTTTGGGTGAAAATCAAGGAAACCCTAATTTCATCATTTTAAAAGTAAATTCTCAAAGAAAATCAATAAAAAAAATGATAAAATACCAAATAAGTTTGAATAAACAACTTTTGATTTTTGGTTGAGATTTGAAAAATGATGTTTTAATCACAAGATGAATTAAAATTAATTTAGTTTTGATTTTCAACATGAGAATTTATTTTTAAAAATGTTTAAAAACAATTAAAAGTGAATTTATTCACAAAAATACCAACTATGTTAAATAAATAATATAAACTTGATTTTTTTGTGGAATAAAATATTTCAACGTTTTTGTGATTTTTTGCAAAAAGAACCAATAAAAAATAATTAAAATTGAGGGAGTTATTAATTTTTCAAATCATTAAAAATAATATGAAAAATAATAAAAAAAAAAAGTGGAAAAAGCATTTAAAAGGGGTTTGGGGCGAGGGGGATTCGAACCCCAGACCTCTTGTGTGCAGTGCGCGCCTCCTACCACTGGGGTGGTGATACATCTGTGTAATGAAACACAACCACAAATATACAAGGCTTGCCTTGTTTTTGGCTTGGCCCAAGGCAAGGCAATGCAAGATTTTGGTTAGAAACGTGAAGGCCATAACTTTCTCATTTCTACATGGATTGCGACAAAATTTATATGCATCTGGCCCAGAATTTCATAAGGAATCCAATGGTGGTGGTAGTTTTTTCAGAAACAAATCCTCCTCAAAACCCGATAGTGGTTTTGAAATAGGCTATGTTTTGCATTTTCTGTGCTACCTCTTGGTACAGGTATGAATTACATGATAAATTGGTGCAAACACAACACATATAACATGTATAAGAGATGCATGATCAGTGGACTTCAAAGCAAGGCATATTTCAGAGAGTTCAAGTTGTGATGCTTACCTCTTTTGGAGCTTTTTGGGCTATCTACCAAGTGCTTTGTTCCAGAAATGTTTTGATGCTTTGGACACCCTTAAATGATCCCTTAGAAGCTTTTAGAGTGGTTGGAACCAGCTGGAAACCTCAGGAATGGAAACTGGCCCTTTCTTGCAAAAGGGGCAAAAGTGGCCAAAATAGCAACTCTCTCAAATGGTGTTCCAGATGTGGGGAACCATTTGGGACAGTTCAAGGATGATATTTGGAGTGTGTTTGAGGTTTTACCTAGTTTTGAAAGTGACTGAATTAAGACATGGCTTGAAAAATGCACAAAAGTCCTATTTTGAGGTTTTGAGAGGTGACTTTGTGATTCTGGTGTTACAGGTCACTTGTGTGAGTTTGGACAGCTTAGATATGACATATTGGATTTTTTTGGATCATGAGCTGTGGTGGAAATGCTCTCTAACTCAAAAACTCAGAGTTACCTTGCTAAAGAAGGTATTTTTTCCTAGAGAAAGTGATTTTGAGGAAAGCATTTGTTTGATGGCTTTGGTGTACTCAAACTGACCACAAATGAGCTCTATTTATAGTGGAGCAAGTTTGTTTTAGCTGCAATAGTGAATGGCAACTGCTGCAGAAGTTTGGCCAATGTTGATCAATGAGAATCCAAGTCACCTCTAGCCATTGACTAGAGGTTAGAGCACAGAGCTGTGGATCCCTAGTTGTTGGATCATCCTTGACTGAATTCAGTTGGAAAGGCTCAGTCCATGCCACCTTGGTGCATCCATTAAATTCTCCAAAACAAAATTGGAGTCTTGTCCCTCTTTTAGGCATTTCTAGGTTTGGCATGCTACTTTTGGTTCCAAAGACTTGGGAGGCTGATGGATCAGTGTTTGTCCCTCCTTGGTCTCCCCCTGAGGTGTTCAGATGGATAGAGTTGCTTGCCCTTTGCAAACTTTGAGCAAATAGAGCAAAATGCCCAAATCTGCCTTGTTATGACAGTTGCAGCAAGGCATATTGCCACTGTCATAACTTCTTGCTCAGATTGAGTTTGGTGAATTTCTTGGTCATTTTGGAAAGCCCTCATATGATACAACATATGTGTGATCATAGTTTGTTTTGACACTTTTTGGATCCAAGTGAAAAATGCCCTTACATTTTGGAAAAAGTGAAACAAATTCTGACTTAGTGAAAATTTCACTAAGTGTTGGAAAAAGTGACATTTCATGTTTTCAGCCATTTTGACCCAACCATAACTCAAAATCCATGATGAATTGGAATGAGGTGTAGTTGAAGATTTTGTAGAGGGTCATGAGAGCTACAAATCCAGCTTTGAATGAGGAAAAATGGCCTTGTGGTTTAGGAGATATGATCCTCCAAAGTCGGTATCGTAGCCACTTTGTTCCATAACTTAGAAAATTTCTAAGTTATTTATGGTTACCCCTATTACAAGTTATCCCACTTTTCTTGATTTTTCATGATGAATGATGATTCCAATCACACATTAACATCATTTTAGGGTTAAGGAACCATAATTGATCAAAAAATCGAAAAGTCAAACTTTGACTTTTTGGCACAGTTGACTTTTTGTCAGATGAATTCCAAACTGTGCGATCCTTTATGAAATCAAGTCCTTGACCTAAATCAAACTTGATAGATGGATTCCATAGGTGTTATAGGGTGTGTTAACTTATGTCCCAAGGTTTGGGAGCATGTCCTGATCAAAAGTCAAAGGTACAGTTGACTTTTTTCCTCAAGACCCTAACTGTGGTCCAGATGAAATTGAAACTTGTTGATCAAGCGTATTGGGTTAATCCATTGTTGTAAATGGATTAATGTGGTATATGAGAGACCATCAAATCATGTCTTGAGGTCTTGGCTCATGTTTTGTCCCAAAAGTCAACTTGTGGGTGAATTAGGTCAAGAAACCTTAATTACTGATTTTTTATGAATGCATCCCCTGAGGCTTAATTGACTTGATGATTGGGTCCATGAGGTCCCTTTGAGTATCCTGTCTTATGCTTTAAAGCATTGGCTCATGCCCAGAGGAAAATTTCCACCTGGAGGCCCTGGTCGACCAAAACCCTAATTTGGTGACACTGATGATCTTGAGACTTGATCCACCTGGAATGCTGCAGCCTTGTGCCTGATTCTTGATGTGGGAGTCCCCTTGATCCTTTGTGAATGTTTGAGAGGTTAGACAAGTTGAAGATCATGTCCTTTCTTGATTGATCCTTTGTCTAAGGGCTCTGAGAGGGTTTGAAACCCTAATTCTTGATTGTAGTGAATGCTCACCCATCTTTGGGGAGACTAATGAGTATGAAAGGTCATCCATATTGTGATGATGGTTTTCACAATGATGGAAATCTTGGTGGTCAAAATTTGGTATATGACATTATGGGCGACTTTTGGAACATCGACAGCAACCCATTGGCGGAGAATTCCTCGGTGAATCACAAAGTCTGGTACCTTCTTTCTTGACTTGTTTTCATAAATGACGCTGATTTCTGGCAGAGCAGGATCGTTGGAATCTGTCTCCCAGGCAGAGTTGTCATAGACGAACTCTTCTGTTGTATTTTGCACAGTGTTTGCACTCTCAGGCGGATCTCCCCATCCAGTAGGCTAGATGTTCTCGAGCCTGATGCGAGAACTTTCAGGAGCGGTGTACTTGACCAAGTAGTCGTACTTGCCACTTGGTTGTCCTATGGTGTCCCACACTTCTTTGGAACTGGAGAAGTCACCCCTTTCGATGACGTTTACCTCAGGAAAAACGTAGTTAAGGAACTCTAGCCCTGCAATCTTTGCAAATTCGTCGTCGTGCTGAGTATTTTCTGAATGCCCTGAGTGTTGATCCTATGACATGGTGGGGACGCAGGTATTCTTTTCAATGATGCTCAATTGATATGTGTCGTTGGGCTGATTCTTTTGCCCCAAGTCTCCCGGGTACGGCTGCCAGATAGGCAGGCCATCCATTGGGCCATAATAGTCATAGTCAAAGTTGTCTTTCATCAGAGTGTCTTCCTCTAATGAGTTTGGTGGAGCACAAAATCCCTCAGGATCACAATCTCCGTATATCATCCTGACATCTGATCTCGGTATATATCTCGGACATTGCGTGGGAAAGCAAAATGGCATAGGCGTTTCGTCCTGAGACATATAACCGTCCTCGTTGAGGTAGGACTTCCATTCTTCATCTGTTTCGGAGGAATAACCCTCGTTGATAGTGTGCACTTCTTGAGATACTGGGTGAAGGACACCTCCACTGTGGAAGAAATCCTGAATGGGATGAAAAATTTCATCGTTAGTAGCAGTCTGGGTACAGGTTGATGAAAAGCCAAGACCTTTCTTTGTCTTGTTGTCAGTAGGCATGACGAGCTGTCCCCATCCTTTTGCATTGTTCCTTTTGATCACTTCGAGAGCATCTTTGTACGAGTAAATTGATGTTTCTTTCTCTGATTGGTTATCATTGCTCACCAAAAGTGCTTGGAACTGGGTTCCAATAACCTCCTCTGGTTCTACACAAGTGGACGATGATAAGTTGGTCACGATCAAGGCTTGCTCTCCACAGACTGTGACTAGTTGGTCATTCTTGACGAACTTCAGCTTCTGGTGAAGTGTCGAAGTGACTGCCCCGGCCTCGTGTATCCAAGGTCTTCCTAACAAATAGTTGTATGCTTCCCGGATGTCCATGACCTGGAAAGTGACTCAAAAAGTGTGAGGGCCGATAGTTATGGGAAGATCGATTTTGCAGATAACTGTTTTCCAGGATCCGTCAAATGCTTTGACGATGACCTCACTGCCTCTCATCGGAGATCCTTTAAATGATAGTCGAATTAGAGTAGACTTTGGCATAACATTCAGAGCTGATTCGGTATCTACCAGTATGCTGGCTAAAGCATCTTCCTGGCAGTTGACTGTAATGTTAAGCGCCATGTTGTGACTTTTGCCTTCTTCCGGCAGTTCCTCATCATTGAACCCTAAGTTGTTGCAGGAAGTGATGTTGGAGATGATGATGTCAAATTGTCTTATTGTTACATCTTGTACCACAAAGGCCTGCTCTAAGACTTTTTGTAGAGCCTCTATGTGGGCTTCAGAACTGAGTAAAAGAGATAGCACCGAAATTTTTGAAGGAGTTTGCAACAGTTGATCTACAATGTTGTACTCACTTTTTTGGATGAGCTTCAGCATCTCATCTTTGTTCTTTGAATGGTTGGGATTACTGGATTGACCAACTGGTTAAATAAGACCTTCTGTTTGAGGTTCCTTTTCTTTGGTGGATTCTCCAACTGCTCTGTTGAAGATCCGACCACTCTGTGTCACTCGACTGATGTCTGTAATATTCACGACTGAGGGTAATGGAGTTTCCTTTCCATTATCAATTATTGTTGCACCGTAATTGTAAGCGATAGCCTTATCAGATTTGTACAGTACTGGTCCCAGCAGATAGATAACTACAGGAGCCTTTTGATTTTTCTGACCATCATAGTCGGCCTCAATTGGTTCGAGGTTGAGAATCTTTCCACTGTCAAGAGGAAATCTTGATTCATGGAGTAAGAGGATTATGGCACATACATCTTTGGCCACTTCTCGTTTAGGGATCAAGACAACTTCTTTGTCTCGATTTGGAAGATAGCCTGACATTATGTTAACTGGCCCAGAGCTTGAACACGGTTGAATCTCTTTGTGGTCCAACTGACTTTGAAGGGCTGCTCGCACAAGGTAGCATCCTTGGTTATCCTCTGAGCAAACTCTACAGCACTCATAGTTATGTGGTGGCACCCAGCCACGTCCGCTTTGTATGCAGTGTAACCTCACTAGATCTATTTTCATTGATGGAACATCCTGACTTTGATGCCTAGTAGGGTTCCCGTTAATTATACTGACTTATTGTGTGTCTTCGTCTAGAATATCGGAAGCCACCAGTGGTTCAACAAGTGTTGCAGCGTTCTTTGAACGAGATCACATCCTTGGTCACTCTCACGATATACTTTATAGCTTTGATAATTATGTGAAGTTAGAAAACTGAGTTGGACTTGCTTAGCATGTAATTCCATCAAGCTGGTATTCATCAAGCGAATATCGAAGATTTGAATCATATTGACTTGATAATGACATCTATCACAGTAGTCCTGGATCCATCCAAGATCCATCTGATGCTGGAGGGCCTCTTGTACAACAGAGCATCCCTGATTATTTATCGAGCAGATCAGACAGGAATCGTAATCGTGCCGTGGCAGATCATGATGTTGGCTTTGCCTTGAGTGCATTGCCACCAAGTTGACATTCATCACACGAATGTCGTGGTTTTGAATGATGTTTGAATTTGTATAAGTCATGTTGGCCTCACGGATTTGGTGGTCTTGGATCCAACCGAGATCCATCTGTTCCTGTAGAGCTGATTGCACCACATAACATCCTTGATTGTTTTTAGAGCGGATATCACACTGATGATAATTGTGAGATGGTACATGCTAGTATCCGCTCTGTCTGCAATACATCTTGACCAGGTTAGTTCCCAATAAGAGTACATCATGAATTTGATAGTTGTGATTAAATTCTTTCTCTATCAAATTTACTGCAGCTTTCTCGTGTTGAGGCAACAGGTTCATCTCAACATTTGGATTTGTATCCTTGAAGGATAAGACCCTGCTCCTGACAAGCTTTTGCACATCGGATTGGAAGTTGAGACAGTTTTCTATGTTATGCCCCGACCCTCCTTGATGGTAAGGGCAAGTCTAATCCGCTTTGAACCAAAAAGGCGGATTCTCTGGTACTGTAAGAGGAGACCTGGTTTGGACATACCCCTTGGCCAGTAGTAGTGGAAACAGTTATGTGTACAACATCAGGATAGGGTCAAACCCTGGTGGTCGCGTTGTACGGTTGTTGTTGTGTTGAGGGCGAGCCTGCTGAAGAGTCTGTTGTGTCCTTTGCTGATATTGTTGTTGATTTGTTTGGCTCTTAGCAACCTGAGGTTGATACGTTGGAACCGGCGTTGGGTTGATAGCAAGAGTTACTGCTTCTACTGGTTGGTACCATCGCCTTTGCTTTCCGAGAGAGATATTACCAATATCTTGCTCTTTTTTCTTAGGGAAAGCACTACCGTATCTTTTGGTACTGGTTGATGGTCCAACATCTTTGACCACACGTCCTTCTCGGACTGCTTCTTCAAGGCGTACTCACATATTCACCATTTTAGTGAAGTCGCAGGGCGCACTGGCGACCATTCAGTTGTAGTAAAATGAACTTAAGATTTTCAAAAAGATCTTTGTCATCTCTTTTTCCTCAAGAGGTGGACAAATCTGGGCTGCAATTTCACACCATCTCTGAGCGTATTCCTTAAAGGTTTCCTTGTCCTTCTGCGACATGGCTCTGAGTTGATCTCTGTCTGGTCCCATGTCCAGATTATACTTATATTGTTGAATGAAGGCAGCGCCAAGATCTCTGAAAGTGACGATCTTAGTGCTGTTTAAACCCATGTACCATTTGAGTGCAGCACCGGTTAAACTATCCTAGAAATAATGGATCAGTAGCTGTTGATTCTCAGTCTGAGTTGACATCTTTCGAGCGTACATCACCAAATGACTCTGAGGGCAAGAGTTTTCCTTATATTTCTCAAATTTAGGCACCTTGAATTTGTGCGGAATTTTCACATTGGGGACCAAACAAAGGTCTGCGGCGTCCTTACCGAATAAATCCTGACCGCGAATGGCATGTAGTTCCTTCTGCATCTCCAGGAATTGCTCCTAGAACTCATTCATTCTGTTGTACATATTTTCATTTCCACCAGAAGTTATCTGTGGAATATGTTCTTCCTGGATAATGTGTACCATAGGTGGTGGTATAGTAATTATGGAAGTGACTCTTGGTGCTTCCCTATCCCGAAGTTTGTAACCTTCAGGAGTTGCTGTTATGCCCCTTGCATCTTCGCTTTCCCGAAGTTTGTAATCTTCAGGCCCAACGGTTCTTACTGCAGTTTTCGGATATTCCGTGATCGGCGGAATATATCCTTCCGAGATATAGTTGAGTGGCCTGCCCCAGGGACGATCTTTAGGCATGTTGTACCGAGGATCATACGTCTCCACTATGGGCGTAGATATGATCTCTAAGATCACAGTCCTTTGTTGTTGCCTCTGAGCTGTTGCCAGAGATTGCATGTCATTGTGAAGTTTTCTCAGATCTTCTTTTAGAGTGTCAATTTCTTCTCTCAACTCTCTGTTCTCTTCCTCGAGATCATCCATTTTCTTTTGTCGATTGGCCCGAGTATTGTACGAATGAGACAGTTTGAGGCTAGAATCGAGACACAGACGTGAGATTCGAAGGTGAGAAGAATGCGTTATGTGAGAATGATGAATGATATGCAATAATTATATTGATTAATTTTTTTTGTTATTTTCAAAAGAAACTTCAACAATTGGATTGCAAATATCATACAGTGGGGAAACCCCGTTTTATTGAATTCAAAGATTGCGGAAATGGAAATACAGTAATTTACAAAGTGCTATAAAAGGAAATGTCTAAACTTATGGATCCTGAGTCCTCTCTGAGGAGGGCTCAGGTGCTGGTTCTGGTATTTCCCTTTTCTTTGATTGGGGCCCTTGAGCCGTTGTCGGGTTGTCACTCCTTTTCCAAGTGAAAGGAGCGAGCAAGTTCCTTCGGTCTTCTTGATTTTCTACAGCATGTTGCTCTAAAATCTCGATCAGAGCAACTTTTTATTTTAACAGTTGTTGTATTTTGGTACACTCCACATTGAGAATGCGGTACTTGTTCTTCCAAGATTTCCTTTCCCGTTGGACTTTGTTGAGAGTGACCTGGATTTTTTCCGTATAAGACATAAAATAAAGGACAGATTCCTTTAACGAAAGAACTTTGTGACAAGGGTATGGGATCCTCATTTTGAGGGCTCTAGCTTGTACCCAGTGGAGATAAGGTTCCACAGAGACGCAGTCTGATTTTCCTAGAGACTCTCTTCCTTTTCGGTGAGCATGTTTCCAGGCATGCACTATTTCTGTCTTTAGCGCCCTGTCGTTTTCTCCTTCCTTGAAGAAAAGACCTTCCAGATGAACATTACGTAGGATATGTCTCATCGGGTATCTGAATTGACGACTGATCAGAAAAATAGCAAATGTACAATTTTTACCGATGCAGTAATAAGTGGGGTTATCCCCAGAATCGATCTCTCGAGGACTGCGTGCAATTGTAAGTACAGGTGTTGTTTCAATTAAACAAAAATATCCTTGGGGGGTTTTGTTTGGTGATTTTGAAATAATTATAGTGACAGAATGAAATAAGCAGAATAATAAAAATACTTTAACAATTATGAGAAAATATGCTAGGAGAGGTGTATGAATTGCTCAGTAAGAACCCTAAATCATTATCAATGAGACATGCCTCAAAACCTTAATTTTTACTGAACCTAAATAATATTTTTCTTAAATTCTTTAACCGAAAAACCTCTGAGATTCTTCCTTAACCCTAATTCCTTAGCAGTCAAGGAAGAACATCAAGCAATATTTCTAACAAGGTTTTTTTTCAATCACTACAGGATATCCCTATTCCTAGGCAATGCTACCGTAATGTATTATGCAAAACAATAGATTGGTTTTTCAGGCCAAATCCCTAATCGTAAATCGTTCCCAATTTGTATGATCGAAAAAGTATTAAATATTTTGCATAACAAAAGATTAAGGTAAGAAAGCAAAGTCTCATTGAATAATTCAACAGATGTTCATTACATAACAATTCAGGGACACCCCCTAGCATTGGGGGGTTTAGCTACTCATAATATTTGAAGAAAACAAAATATAAAATAAAGACATTACAAGAATTGGTGATAAAAGTTGATCTTTAATTTCTTCCGATCATGAAAATCTCCTCTTTTCCCAATCCTCCAGAGCTCTATTCTTTCTTCTGTAATTCTTTCGTATGATCCAAAAAAAGTTCCTTTCTCCTTCCAAAAATCAAATCTTAATAGTATAAGATCATTCCTTCCCATGCACAATGTCCAAAATACCCTTAATGATCAGATGTCCTATCGAGATGTCAAGACACTGATATACGACAACAATGAACAAGTTCAATACAATAGTGTGCAGAAAATGTAAAGAACACCAGAAATTGTTAACCCAGTTCGGATCTAACTATCCTACATCTGGGGGCTACCAAGCCAGGGATGAAATCAATATTTGATAGTATCAATTCACTGATAACCACACCCGGTTAAATCAGCTCACTTAATCACTACCCTTCCTATGACTTCTACCTAAGACTCCCCTAGGTATGATGCCCTCCTCAAATCCCTCTTCAATCACAACCCGTGACTGGTTCCTTACAAGACAAGTAACAATGGTTGAAACACAAATTCTCAATACTTCAAAGCTTATGAGAATTAACACACAACCACTCAATGCTTAAAAGCTTATGAGCAACCTTACATAACTTACACTACAGTCCTTATACTGTTATCATAAGATACCAGTTAGGCTCACAAAATACAAGCACACAACCCTAAGAATACATGTAAGTTCGACACCTAAAACTAGGTTTACATCAGTCAATATATAGTAATTATTCTGGACTGAATTGGGCTTCAAAAACGCAGCAAATGGACTGCTCACAAATCTGTAAAATTAACTCCAACAAAATAGGTCTTCAATCCAAAGTTTCCTATTTTGTCTCCATAATTAGAAACAGTAGCAAATCTGAAAACCAACAAATAACCATAATCCAAAAATGCTTTGGATGCCACATAGGATAACCAAATATTCACAGAATATTCAGTAACAAATCATAGTAACAGAATCTACATTAAAACTGACTTCACAGCGCGATGTCCTATGAGCTGCCATGGAACATCTTCATTCGACATGTTGAAAGCAGCCACTTAGAACATTATGATTCAACATCTTGCGGCTATAATAGTTTTAGCAAAATAAATGCCAACCACAAAAGCATAGAAATAACAATCTCCCCCTTTGGCTTATTTTGGCTAAAACTACACACACACAAACAACCTTTCAAAGAAGCATAACAGACAGCAGCGAAAACACCAAAAAAAATTGACTGCATAGCAGCATTCCCCTTCAGCTGCATCCAGACACACAATACAGCAAACAACTCATCATAGCAAACGAGCAGAAACTCCCCTTCAACAACTGCAGCAGCACACCATCTACCTGCAACACACACACTCCCCCTCAACAGCACAAGCACATAACAATGCTGCTCCCCCTCACATACCAACAACACAGCTCCCCCTCACACTTACTACTCCCCCTTTATAGCCACAAATATGACAAAGAGAGGTCATAGACAAATGTAAACATATTACATAGCAATATATTGTTCAAAACCAAAACAGAATTAAGTTGTCCTAAATTAAAACAAACAAAAACAGAAAATAAACTTGCAGATAGCCTATAGCTATTTAGCACTGTCCTCTTCATCAGCAACCTCATTACTTTCACCTTCAGATTCAGAAGCACCATTCTCAGAACCAGAATCATCAGACTGCTGGACACTCCTTCGATCAGACTCAGTAGATTCACCTTGTCCATCATCTTCAGTCATCTCTTGATTTTTAGCAGCATTTCTCTTTTCAACCAAGACTTTAACCAGCTGCTCGAGCTTTGCCTTCCTTGTTGTATCTCTCCTGATAGATTCTTCCAGCTCTTTACAAGTTTCTTGCATCTGTGCAATGGCTTCATCATCAAGAGTGGCATGACGTGAAGTTGAGGAGGATGTCCCAACAACATCAGACACATGAACTCCACCTAGCAGCCTATAATGCAAAGTCATTGGAGGTTTTCTCTTGCCGACTTTGTCACTTCTTACTAAGCTGTCAGGAAATTGGTCCAGGATCATTCCACAGATTAAGGATGGAAAACATATGGGTAGCTTAACAGCAGATGAGCTAGCTTGCTTCAAAACTTGTTCAAAGATATATGCTCCAAAGTTGAAAGGGACCTTCTTTCCAATAGCATAGATGAATTTTCCAAGCATGGATGAGATGGTGGAAGTATGGTTGGTAGAAACCCAGTTTACCACTGCAATTCTGTGAAGGATAGCATATTTGACACTTAGCTTCCCAGAAGAGAGCTTTCCTTCATTTGGCCAAACTTTGATGCAACCACCTATTATCTCCTCACAGATTTCATCATCTGTTGCTCCTAACTCAGCCTGATGGTCCGTAGGTCTCCCCAGAAAGTTATTAATCACTTTGGGAGAAAATTTCACAACTTTGCCTCTTACATAGACTTTTCTGAGTTTGCTATTACAGTCTTCAGGGATACTCACAACAAACTCCTTAAGCAACTTCTCATAACATGGTCCTATGTCAGACACAGTCTTCATCAACCCAGCAGCTTCAATAAGATCAACCACTTCCTTATACTTGTTGAAGTCTTTTCCCAGTTCTCTCTCTAAAGCTACTCTTCTTTGGCTGACAATTTTCCACCTATCAGTTTGCCTCTGAGACCTGACAGTTTGATCCTCCCTTCTCCTACTGATGTCCTGGACATCAGTTCCAGCATTTGACTCATTCAGGCCTGTGACCCTCCTTTTCTTGATTGGAACCACAACTTTACTCCATTGCTTAGAGGGACCTGCTCCAGCCTTTCTTTTGTTACTCCCCACATTAGCAGATTTCCTAATCATTTCTGCATCCTTTGAATTCTCAGCCACAATGGTATTCTCTTTTCTACTCTTAATTCTTTGTAGTATGTCAGCTATTGGTTCCTCATCAGAGTTTTTCTCAGCAACATTACTACACATCTCAGCCCTCTTCTTGCTTCTTCTTTCCCTAGCCACCTGAACTGGTATACAACTCTCAGTCCTATCAGTAGGACTATTATTTGTATTTCCAGCCATGGATGTTGGGACATCAGACCCGACATCTTTATCAGCTTCACTAACAGCACTGGTGGCAAATCTTCTAAGACTCTGATCTCTACTGAAAACATTATCATCAAGAGTCCTACTATCATTCTTAGTTTCATCCACCCTCCTATTTGAATTCTTATCACTAACATTTTTTATAGGGCTTATCTTATCAGAATAAAACCTAGTAATCATTTTGTCTTTCTTCCTAGATGAAAGGGGTTTAGACTTCTTACTTGACATACTTTCATTCACAGAGTGGGAAACTGGTTGCTCACCTCTAGTGTCAGCAGGAACAACATTCAACGGGGCGATATCAAGAACAAGGTTTGTGAGTTTGATCATTCGGTGAGGATCATAGTCTTCATCATTGACTTGAGAAGTTCTTGAATCAGCAGGAGAATCATGATGTTGAGACATTTTTTGTTGCTCACAAAATGCAGTATTGAAGAGAGTAAGAGCAAACCCTAGCGGAGAAGAGTTTTGAAAGAATAGGTCAGATGAAGTTTTTGCACTGTAGGATTGAAGTTGGAATGTGTTAGCTGGGCTATTTATAAGTTTTGGAAATGGGTCCTTATACACGTGCCATTCACAAGTTCTTTGGTTTAACACTTCCACAATAGTGCTTTCATCTTTCCACAAATAGCAATTCTCTGAGGTTTTTTCACTTCTCATAACAACAGAATTCTTTTCATCCATTATTAAACCTTCGTAGTTTGTAAAGATGACCCTAAGACCTTGATCACACAACTGGCTTATGCTTATTAGGTTAGTATCTAATCCTTCAACAAGTAATACTTCTTCCAGAATTGGCTGTCCTGGAGAATCCACTCTTCCAACACCAAGCACTTTTCCTTTTGATCCATTACCAAAAATCACCTCATTAGGAGCATGATACTTAACATCTGACATATATCTACTAACACCAGTCATATGTCGAGAACATCCACTATCAAAGAACCATTTTTCATCTGTAGAGACTCTGAAAGACTTGTAGTCCCTATTGTCATACCCCAAATTTTGACCACTAAAGTTTCCCATCATTGTGCAAATCATCACCACAATATGGATGTACCTTTATGCTTCATCAGTCTCCCCAAAGATGGGTGAGCATCCAATACAATCAAAATTAGGGTTTCAAGCCCTCTCTGAGTGCTTAGACAAAGGATCAATCAAGAAATGACATGATCTTCAACTTGTCTAATCTCTTAAACATCCACAATGGATCAAAAAGGACTCCCACTCCAAGGATTAAGCACAAGGCTGCTCCCTTCTAGGTGGATCAAGTCTCAAGATCGACAGTGTCACCAAATTAGGGTTTTGGTCGACCAGGGCCTCCAGATGGAAATTTTCATCTGGGCACAAGGCAATGATCCAAAACATAACCTAATATACTTCATGGAACCTCATGAACCCATGCATCAAGTCAATTTTGCCTCAGGGGATGCATACATCAAAAATCAGGAATTAGGGTTTCTTGACCTAATTCACCCCTAAGTTGACTTTTGGGACAAACCATGAGTTGAGACCTCAAGACATGATTTGAGGGTCTCTAATATACCATATTGATCCATTTGGAACAATGGATTAATCCAAGAAGCTTGAGCAACAAGTCTCAATTCCATCTGCACCACAATTAGGGTTTTAAGGGAAAAGTCAACTGTAACTTTGACTTTTGACCTAGGCATGCTCCCAAACCCTAATACATGATTGAATATACCCTATGACACCCATGGAACATGTCTATCAAGTTTGATTTAGGTCAAGGCCATGATTTCCTGAAGAATTGCACAGTTTGGAATTCATTTGATAAAAAGTCAACTGTGCACAAAAGTCAACTTTGACTTTTTGAGATTTTTCACCAAAATGGATTTTTAACCCTAAAATGATGTTAATGTATGATTTGAATCATCATTCATCAAGAAAAATCAAGAAAAGTGAGATAACTTGTAAAAGGGGTAACCATAAAAACTTAGAAATTTTTCTAAGTTAAAAATAAAGTGGCAAGGGTACCAACTTTGGAGGACCATAACTCCTAAACCACAAGGCCATTTTTTCTCATCCAAAGCTTGATTTGTAGCCCTCATTATCATCTACAAAAAAATTTAACTACAAGTCATTCCAATTCATTAAGGATTTTGAGTTATGGAGTGATCAAAGTGGCTGAAAAGTGAAAATGTCACTTTTTCCAACACTTAGTGAAATTTTCACTAAGTCAGATTTTGCCTCACTTTTTGCCAAATGTAGGGGGATTTTTCACTTGGAATCAAAAGAGATCAAAACCAAACTTGTTCAAACAGTTGTTGTATCATGTAAGAGCTTTCCAAAATGGCCAAGAACATTGCCAAATTCAACTTACACCATGAGATATGACATTGGCAAGTTACCTTGCTGAAATCTGTCAAGGCAAGGCAGAATTTGCAACTTTGTTCGATTTGCCAAAATCAGCCAAATTCAATTGCTCCTATCCACTTGGACACCTCAGAGGATTGAATCTAAAGGGGACAATCACTGAGCCAAGCCTCCAAAGTCCATGGAACAAGAAATAGCATGTTGAACCTAGAATGGCCAAAATAGGGACAAGATTTCAAATTTAGAATGAGGCATTCAATGGAACCATCAAGGTGGCATGGACTAAGCCATTCTCATCTGAAATTAGTCAAGACTTATCCAAGACCAAGGGGACCATAGCTCTGTGCCCTAACCTCTAGTCAATGGCTAGAGGAGACTTGCATTTCCATTGCCATTCACTGTGGATCCCAAAACAAACTTGCTCTACTATAAATAGAGCTCAATTGTGGTCAGTTTGAGTACACCAAATCCATCTAACAGATGCTTTCCTCAAAATCTCTTCTTTCACTCCAATTTTGCCTTCTAAGGCAAGTCACTATCGGGTTTTGAGTTTGAGAGCAATTCCAATCAAACCAATCACTCACACACCTCACATACATCACATATGAGCTGATCAAACACTTAAATTACTTCTGAAACACCAATTTCACAAAATCACCAGCTGGTTGCTCAAGGTTTTAACCAAAGTGCAGCTGAGGTATCACAAAATGATCCAGCCAATTTCAATCAAGTCCAACCATCCAAACACAATCCATAGGGTGTAGGGAAGCTGTTCAGATCATCACAACCCATCTATAACACCTCCAAAGTAAAAATCACATTGCACTTGCTGTCACGGCCTAGAGGTAAGCACATGCTTGGTCATCTCTCAATCTATGCATATTTCCTCGCACAATAATTTGGCCATATGTTCATAATCATGCATGGAATGTTTTCCCTCAATTAATTGCATTGTTTGAATCGTGTATCAAAAATCCTAGCCTTCATGCAGAAATTAGGGTTCTTGAGATCTCTTCGTGATTTCTTGTTGTATGTTTAATTTAAATGAAATTAATGGACATAGACATGATCGTGAGGTTGAGACGAGCATAATGATATGTGGATTGCATGATATGATTACGTATTCAGTGAGATTGGATAGAAAATACAAATCTGAGAAACCAAGAACACGCGCGTGTTCTTCAGCTTGTACTTGGCGCCATTTTTAGAAATTCAAATATTTGAATTTTGTGATTTTGTTTAATTGATTCAAAAATTAATTTCTCTCTGAGTTTTAATGATTTTGAGTTGATTCTTTTTTTAATAATTCACAAAAATGTTAAAATATTTTATTTTCCCAAAAAATCCCAAAAATTTTATTTATTTCATATAATTGATATTTTTGTAAAGAATTAATATTTTGATTGTTTTTGGCATTTTAAATATTTTTTCTACATTGATTTTGCAACTTTTAATGCTTTCTAATTATTTTGTAGGTCAATACTTAATTTTTGAAGCATTAATCCAAGATCACAATTTGTTTTCCATGTGTGAAACAAATTTTGATCATTTTAATTGAATTTTTATTCAATTAAATACATTTTGAAAACAAATTAGGGTTTTGGATTAATTCAACCCTCATAAATCATTTTCAAAACTTTTTGGGCCTCTTGAGAGAGTGTAAGACCCATCCCCCCTTGTACAAAAACTTCTTGGGCCTCACTTATTGTATAAGTCCCTCTGTACAAGTAAACGGCGCGATCGTCGCCCGTTTAAAAAATAAAAAATCATCTGGGCCTCTCCTTGAGCTATAAGACCCATTCAAAACACTTTGGGTCTCTATTAGAGTGTAAGACCCAATCCCCCTTTTAACCAAACATCTTGGGCCTCACTTATTGTATAAGTCCCTCTGCGTTAAAAGAAAACCTCAGCGCGATCGCCATTTTTAAACGAAAAATTATTTGGGCCTACCCCGTGTTATAAGCCCCACTCTTTTTTCTCTAAACTTTTTGGGCCTCTTGAGAGAGTGTAAGACCCATCCCTTTGTACAAAAAACCATTTTGGGCCCCAGTCACTTGTATAAGTCCCTCTGTACAAAGTCAAACAGTGCGCTCACTGATAAAACCCTGGGCCTCTCCTTGAGCTGTAAGCCCCAAATCCTTCCTTTTCAAAGCACTTTCTCCTTTGATTTTGAATATACTGTTGTTTTCAATATTTCTTTGTTGAACAACTAACCAAACAGCATGGAAGCACTACAACCGAGTAAGTGGTTATCGCTTTCGTTTACTGCTTTCATATTATAAACTGTATTGTGGGGCTGCTCACTGTAAGTCTCCTTTCATAAACTCATATCTACTGTGTAATAATAGTATAGATATTTCAAGTTTCCCCGGAAACTACGTCTAGCACTTGGTAAAGCCATTTCGTTTATTCGTAGAAATAGACGCCTAGATCCCCAATAGGAGCACCAGATACAGTCTTCTCTTCGGCTGTCCTCCTTAGGAACCGTCAAGAAGCTCTACTCCCTAAGATGAATGTATTCTCCGTGAATGGCATCTTTGAGTTTCTTCCAAATTCTCGAACTTCCCTGACTTGATCTATTCCTTGTGGATAGCTTGCCTTGAATGTCTCGGGGTTTGGGTACCCACTACGGTCATAATCTTGGACCTTAACTAAGGAACCCTCTTTAAAAGCTAAACGTTGCTGGATAGTAAACCTCGCACGTTTACCAGTGGTTTTTATCTTTAAAAGAGTCATCTCTCCTAATGGAAAGGAGATGATAGACCCACGGGCTTCTTAAAAGCATCGGCCTCCTCTTGGGCATTGTTCAAGGACCCACAGGCTTCCTAAAAGCAACCCCGCCTCCTCTTGGGCTTCGTACAAGGACCCTACGGCTTCTTAGAAGTATTCACAGCCTCCTCTTAGGCTTAGTATAATGATCTCTTCCTTCGGGAATGATAGCCTTCTCTTGGGCTTCGTACAAGGACCCGTCGGCTTCTTAAAAGTTTCCAGCCTCCTCTTGGGCTTCGTACAAATTGTCCCGACGACCTCCTAGAGGTATAGGAACAGAACCTAGTCATCCTCATAGAACAGTCCTTTCAAAGAGTCTACTACTGTTTCTCACAGCATAGTACAAAAGATAAAACTCTAGGCACGGACAGTCTAACTTCCTTGAGTCTCAAAGACATTCTCAAGTGACCCCTTCGTTAAATAGGAAGGAAACCCGCAGACTCGGACAATCTCAATACCCTTTGGATTTCCAGTTTCCTCAAAGAAAAGGAAACAAACCTGATCCTCAGATCTAACCCATGAGTACAGTAATGCTAATATAAGAACTGATTTTCTCTTTCAAAATCAGTATACTGGACCTGTCACTTAACTGACACAGTAACCTTAGCCTTCTCTTGGGCTTTGTACAATGATTCTCCCCAGCGGAGTCAAACAACGTTTTAGCCTCTCTCTCGAGCTTCGTACGAGACACATAAAGACTCCCTCGTTGAGTCAAACAAACAATAGCCTCCATCTCGGGCTTCGTACGAGACACAAAGACTCCATCGTCGGGTCAAAATATTTTAGCCTCTATCTCGGGCTTTGTACGGGACACAAATAGCCTCCTCTTAGGCTTTGTATAATGATTTTCCTAGCGGAAATTAGCCTCCTCTTAGGCTTTGTATAAGAAAAACACTGGTTGATCCAATTAACCTTTTAGCATCAAAGTTGTGCCTCGTTCACAGTACACAAACATCAACAACTCCTTCTTCTTTATCTAATTGCTGTAAGCGGCAAGCCTCTGGATCATCTACATCCATGCCACTGTCCCTCTGTTAGCATGAGCAATTCCTAAGGAAAGATGGCATTGCTCTACACTGAGTTAAAGTCTTCTCCTTTAGGTTAAAATCCCCTTTAAAGGAAATTATGGCATTACTAGGATCCGCGTATCCCGGTTAAAGTAATTCTCCTTTATAACCAGTCACCCAACAGTTGTGACAGACAAACCCTTCTTTAGAGATGACAAATTCTCTCTAAAGTCGAGGTCCTTCAGCTTCACGTCTTGGGCTTTGAACAAGACACAAATAGACTTTTCAGCTTCACATCTTGGGCTTTGAACAAGATACAAATAACCTTCAGCTTCACATCTTGGGCTTTGAACAAGATACAAATCACCTTTCGCTTCATGTCTTGGGCTTTGAACAAGACACCAAAAACACCCATTTCCTCCCATAGAATAGGAGGAACTACGAACGCTCTGATTTCCCTGTTTCGGTAAACGGGAATACGTAGGCATAAGATCGAAAGAAAAGATCTTAGCGAGCACAATCAACAAAAAACCCAAATCCCATATCTCCATCAATCAAAAGCAGTAATTCAAAAGCATCTGTCCTAACATCCTAATCCTTGTTCCGCGCCAGAAACCTTCTGCCCAGGTAAAAAGAAAGAAAACCGTATTGGCGAAAATACAAATAACCAGTACAAAGGCCCCCCCACATTGATAGCATCCGTAACCTAACAGACCGATGTTTAAACTCAGTATGCAAAGCAGGGTTAATTGGAGACATCTATTTCCCTTCCTTATTCAGCTCACAATAGGATAAAAAATGAATCGACCTGTAGTCAAAGCTCAAACCGCAGAGAGCGACCAACGCTTAAGAACCGCGTCCAAAATCGCTTGCTACAGAAAAGTGGCGCCCACCGTGGGGCCGAATTCTGATTTCTTTTTCATCTCTTGTATGAAACCACAGATTGGGGCTTCCGCCGGGGAACCCATTTTCTGTCAGGAACTTAGGATTCATAGATTCATAAAGGTCTAGGATGTTTAGGACAAATATATATACTACTTTTCCTAATTGCTATACGTGTTTATTTTTCTGCTAATGGGAATGCGGGTGATGCCGTATGTGGAAAGATTGAGTATACACTTAAGATAAGTGATGGCGACGGGGTCGACCATCAACCTTAGTGGAGGCTGACCAACGCAACCCATTCACTCTTCTAGCCAATGGGCCGGTTGTTAAGCCTGAGAAGCTGAGGAGCCAAACCCTTTCGTAGTGCGGAAACTATCGGAAATAGTTGTTACGCGATACTACCCTCATTTGAGGCTGGTGATCTATTCTCGGTGAATGGCACTTACTCTAAGATTGCTCTACAACTCGCTGGCGATCCGCTTGTTGTTTTGCTTTCCTGGGAGGAGCTGATGATAATGAGTACAGGTACAAAAATCACCCTAGTATAAACCTTTGGGGATGGGTAGAGCCTTGACTTCATGACAACGACCCTTTGACCCCATGTTTTTTCTATGTTTTTGTGTGCTGCATTCATGCATTCATTTAATAAAACATTAAAACATTCAAAAAACTTCTCTTCTAGTCTCTCTATTTTTCAAATTAAACTAAGACTGTGATTGCAAATATCAGAGAGAAAAAGATTGCATTAATGAATTTCGGTAGAAGGAGAACTCGCCAGTATACCTTCAAGGTTCCAAAGCTAGAGGATTTGAGAAGGTTAGCAAGGATGATCACTAACCCTGAGGCTTTCAGAGCCAAACACGGAGGTTTGCTACCACTGTTAAGAGTCCATGTGATTAAGGGGATCATGGACGCGCTCGTTCAATTCTACGATCCGGTTTATCACTGTTTCACATTCCCGAATTACCAGCTTGCACCAACGCTGGAGGAGTATTCTCATCTGACTGATTTACATATCACGGATCGAGCTCCATTTTCTGGACTGGAAGAAATTCCAAAGAATCAGACTATTGCAATAGCAATTCATTTGGACGAGTCTGAGGTCAGGACTCACATGACCACTAAGGGTGGCATCCAAGGTTTGCCAGCCCAGTTCTTGACAAAGAAAGCTCTATACTTCGCTAGTATAGGGAACGGGACTGCTTTTGAAAGCATCTTTGTCTTGCTCACCTACGGGTTATTTTTGTTTCCCAACATCAATAACTTCGTCGATATCAATGCTATTAAGGTTTTTCTCATTGGAAACCCTGTACCGACTTTGCTCGCAGATGCGTATCATTCTGTACACTTGGGGAATTTGTACAGCGGAGGGGAGATCACATGCTGTGTACCTCTGCTTTATAAATGGTTTATCTCTTACTTGCCCAAGTCTGCTGCTTTTTGGGATTGCAAGAGTGTTTTACGTTGGTCGCAGAAGATCATGTCTCTCACCAACTCTGATATAGATTGGTGTAATAAGATTTATGAGGGAATCAGGATCATTGACCGTTGTGGAAACTTCCCCAATGTACCCCTCATAGGAACTAAAGGAGGAATCAACTACCATCCGATATTGGTTCTTCGTCAATTTGGATACCCGATGAGACACATCCCACTGGGTGTTCATCTGGAAGGTCTTTTCTTCAAAGAAGGAGAAAATGACAGAGCACTAAAGATGGAAATAGTGCAAGCTTGGAAACATGTTCATAAGAAAGGACGAGAGTCTCTGGGAAAACCGGACTGTGTCTCAGTGGAGCCTTATCTCCATTGGGTACAAACTAGAGCTCTCAAGCTAAAGATGCCTTATCCTCGTTACGGAATTCTTCCGCCGAGGGAAACTGTCATGTACTTCATGACGGAAGCTGAAAAGCTTCAGGTTACTCTCAACAAAGTTCAAAAGGAAAGAAGGTCTTGGAAGAACAAGTACCGCACCCTCGACGTAGAGTGTATCCAAATACAGCAACCACTGAGAGAGAAAGATGCTCTGATTGAAATTTTAGAGCAACATGCTGTAGAGAATCAAGATGACCAAAGGAATTTGCTCGCTCCTTTCACCTGGCAAAGGAATGACAACCCGGCAACGGCCCAAGCGCCCCGGTCAAAGAAGAGGAAGTACCAGGACCCATTAGTTTAGGTTTCTGTTTCTGCACTTTGTAATCTACTGTATTTCCATTTCTGTAATCCTTTGGAATTCAATAAAAAGGGGTTTCCCCACTGTTTGATATTTACAATCTAATTGTCAAAGTTTATTTTGATTAAACCAAAAAAACAATTAATATAATCATTGCATTCATCATTCTCACATCGCGTATTCTTCTTCCCTACGAATCTCACGTTTGTGTCTCGATTCTAGAGTCAAACTATCTCATTCGTATAATACTCGGGCCAATTGTCAGAAAAAGATGGATAATCTTGAGGAAGAAAACAGAGAGTTGAAAGAAGAGATCGACGCTCTGAGAGAGGATATGAGAAAGCTTCGTAACGACATGCAAGCCATGGTAGAAGCTCAGCTACAAAGAACTGTGATCTCAGAGATCACCTCAACGCCCATCGTGGAGAAGTATGATCCTAGGTATCAAATGCCGAAAGATCGTCCTTGGGGCATGCCTGTTAACTATATCCCGGAAGGATATGTTCCGCCGATCACTGAAGATCAGGGAATCACTACAGAAGCCGTTGGGCCTGAAGGTTACAAACTTCGGGAAAGTGAAGATGCCAGGGGCATACACAAGACTCCTGAAGGTTACAAACTTCGGGAGGTGCCAAGACTTACTGCCGTAGTCACGGTACCACCCCCTGTGGTGCACACTGTCCCAGAAGGACAGATTCCACAGACACCTTCTGGTAAGAAGGAAACTATGTTTGACAGAATGGAGGAATTCCAGGAACAGTTCTTGGAAATGCAGAAGGAGCTGCAAGCCATTCGCGATCAGGATTTATTTGGAAAGGACGCCGCAGACCTATGCTTGGTCCCAAATGTGAAAGTCCCGCACAAATTCCAAGTGCCCGACTTTGAAAAATACAAGGGTAACTCTTGCCCTCAGAGCCATCTGGTGATGTACGCTCGGCGGATGTCAGCTCAGACGGAGAATCAGGACTTACTGATTCACTACTTTCAGGATAGTTTAACCGGTGCCGCACTCAAATGGTACATGGCTTTAAACCGTACTACGATCAGTACATTCAGAGATCTTGGTACTGCCTTCGTCCAACAATAGAAGTACAATTTGGACATGGCACCCGACAGAGATCAACTCAGATCAATGTCACAAAAGGACAAGGAAACCTTTAAGGAGTATGCTTAGAGATGGCGTGAAATTGCTGCTCAAATTTGTCCACCTCTTGAGGAAAAAGAGATGACAAAGATCTTCTTAAAGACCTTGAGCTCATTTTACTACGGCCGAATGGTCGCCAGTGCGCCCAGTGATTTCACCGAAATGGTCGGCATGGGTGTACGTCTTGAGGAAGCCGTCCGAGAAGGACGTTTGGTAAAAGACACTGGATCAATGAGCGATACTAAAAAATACGGTAGTGTTCTCCCTAAGAAAAAAGAGCAAGATATTGGGAATATCTCTCTCGGAAAGCAAAGGCGACGTTATCAGCCAGTAGCAGCTGTTACTCCTGCTATCGGCCCCGCGCCTGTTCCTATGTATCAACCTCAGGTTGCGCAGAGCCAACCTGACCAACAAAGGACACAACAGCCTCTTCAGCAGGCTCGTCCTCCATATAACAACAACCGTACAACACGGCCACCAGGATTTGATCCTATACCCGTAACGTACGCAGAGCTGTTTCCGTTACTGCTGGCTAAGGGGCACATTCAGACTAAGTTTCCCCTTTCAGTTCCGGAAAATCCACCTTTTTGGTTTAAAGCGGATCAAACATGCCCTTATCATCAAGGAGGTTCAGGGCATAACATTGAGACTTGTCTCAATTTCAAATCCGACGTGCAAAAGCTTGTTAGGAGTGGGCTCTTATCTTTCAAAGATAGGAATCCTAATGTTCTTACGAACCCGCTGCCTCAACATGAGAAAACTGCAGTCAATCTGATTGAGAAAGAGACTAACAATGTTTATCAAATTCACGATGTACTCTTATTGGAGACCAATCTAGTCAAGATGCATTGTAAATAAAGTGGATATGGCCATGTGCCACCTCATAATTATCACCAGTGTGGTATCTGCTCTAAAGACAACCAGGGATGTTCTGTAGTGCAAGCAGCTCTGCAGGAACAGATGGATCTCGGATGGATCCAAGAGCACCGAGTTCGTGGAGTTAACATGGTCACTACGAATTCTAATGTCATTCAAAACCACGACATCCGTGCGATGAATGTCAGCTTGGTGGCGATGCACTCAAGGCAAATCCAGTATCATAATCTGCCGCGGCACGATTACAGTTCCTGTCTGACTTGCTCGGTAAACAAACAGGGATGCTCTTTCATACAAGAGGCCCTCCAGCGTCAGATGGATCTTGGATGGATCCAAGACTACCATGATAGGAACTCCTATCAAATCAACATGGTTCAGATCTTCGATATTCGCGTAATGAATACCAACCTGGTAGAGTTACATGCTGAGCAGGTCCGACTTGGATTCTTAATATCACATGACTATCAAAGCTGTAAAGCGGGTTGCGAAAACGATCGAGGTTGTACCCTTGTCCAGGAGGCACTTCAGCACTTGTTAAATCATTGGTGGATGCCAATCTATATGGACGCAGATACTCAGCAGATTAGTATCAATAACAGGAATCCTACTCGTCGTCAAAGTCAGGATGTCCGATCAATGGAAGGTAACCTAGTGAGGTTACATTGTATTCAAAGTGGGCGTGGCCAGGTGCCACCACACAACTATGACAGTTGTAGCGTCTGTTCAGAAAGTAACCAAGGATGTTACCTTGTGAGAGCAGCTCTTCAGGGTCAGGTCGATCATGGAGAAATTCGTCCATATCCAGGTTCAGGACCCATCATTTGGTCGCCGAACTACCTTGCCGAGCAAGTTGAGGATGTTGTCACGATCTATGGTCATCACAGGACCAGGGATGTTTTTGCCATCATCCCTCTACTTGACAAATCTAGAGTTCCCAACCGGGAACTGATCAAGATTACTTACGATGGTCAGAAAAATTAGAAGGTTCCCGTAATCATCTATCTACCGGGACCACTACCGTATGAATCAGCTAAGGCAATCCCTTACAAATACGGTGCAACAACAATTGAGAATGGAAAGGAAATTCCATTACCCTCCGTCATGAATATTGCAGACATCAGTCGTGTAACACGGTGTGGTAGAATCTTCAACCGAGGGGTTGGAGAATCCAACAAAGAAAAGGAACTTCAGGCAGAAATTCCTGATCCACCAGTCGGTCAATCTAGTAATCTCGACTTTTCAAAAGACAAAGATGAGATGCTAAAGCTCATCCAAAGGAGTGAATACAACATTGTTGATCAACTGTTACAGACTCCTTCAAAGATCTCAGTATTATCACTGTTACTCAGTTCAGAAGCCCACAGGGAGGCTCTACAGAAAGTCTTGGAGCAAGCCTTTGTGGAACAGGATGTAACAATCAGACAGTTCGATAGCATTGTCTCTAATATCACTTCCTGCAATAATTTGGGATTTAGTGATGAGGAATTACCCGAAGAGGGTCGCCGTCATAACATGGCACTCAACATTACAGTTAACTGCCAGGGCGATGCTTTAGCCAACGTACTGGTAGACACAGTGTCAGCCCTGAATGTTATGCCAAAGTCCACTTTGACGCAATTATCATTCAAGGGCCCTCCGATGAGAGTCAGCGAGGTCGTCGTCAAAGCATTCGACGGATCCAGAAAAACGGTTATCGGCGAAGTTAATCTTCCTATAACTATTGGTCCTCACACTTTCCAAGTCACTTTCCAGGTCATGGACATCCGGGCAACATACAGTTGTTTATTAGGAAGACCTTGGATACATCAGGCTGGAGCGGTTACTTCAACCCTCCACCAAAAGCTAAAGTTCGTCAAGAACGACCAACTTGTCACGGTTTGTGGGGAACAAGCCTTGCTTGTGAGTAACCTATCATCATCTACTTGTGTGGAACCTGAGGAGGTTATTGGAACTCAGTTCCAAGCACTATTGGTGAGCAAGAACAATCAGTTCAAAGAAGGAACTTCAATTTCTTCATACAAAGATGTTATCAAAGCGGTCGAGAGTACCGATACGACAGGATGGGGACGGCTTGTCATTCCTATTGACAATAAAACAAAGAAGGGTCTTGGTTTTTCTGCGACCTGTACCCAGACAGCTGCCAACGATGAAAGTCTTCATCCCCTTCAAAACTTCTTCCACAGTGGAGGGTTTCTTCACCCAGTGTCTCAGACAGTTCATGCTATCAATGAGGAAGATCCCTCTGACACAGATGAAGAATGGAAGTCCTATCTTAACAAGGATGGTTATATGTCTCAGGAAGAGGTGCCTATGCCTTTTTGCTTTCCTACAGAAAGTCTGAGATTTATACCAAGATCAGATGTCGAAATGATCTACGGAGATTGTGATCCGAAAGGATGCCGTGCTCCGCCAAATTCATTAGAGGAAGACACTCCGATGAAAGATAATTTTGACTACAACTACTATGGCCCGATGGATGGCCTGCCAATGTGGCAGCCTTACCCAGGAGACTTGGGGCAAGAAAGTCAGCCGAACAATGAAACTCAGCTGAGCGTCATTGAACAGAATACCTGTATCCCCACCATGTCATGGGATCAACACTCAGGTCATTCAGAAACTACTCAACATGAAGATGAATTCGCAACGTTTGCAGGACTAGAATTCATCAACTATGCTTTTCCTGAGGTCAACGTCATCGAGAGGGATGATTCCTCCAGTTCCACAGAAGTGTGGGACACCCTGGGACAACCAAGTGGAAAATACGACTATATGGTCAAGTACACCGCTCCCGAAAGCTCTCGTATCAGGCTCGAAGATATCCAGCCAACAGGATGGGGAGATACAGCTGAGAGCACAAATACTCTACAAAATGCAACAGAGGAATCCTCCTACGACAACTCTGCCTGGGAGACAGATTCCAATGATCCTGCTCCACCTGAAATCAGCGTCATTTCTGAAGACAAATCAAGGAAGGCGCCAGACTTTGGGATTCACCGAGGAGTTCGCCGCCAATGGGTTGCCGTCGAGGTTCCGAGGGTCGTTCGTCAGTCAAAGTAATTGCCATCTTTTAGCCTTTCACCCTGCCCAGGTGAAACGAATGTTTTGATAGGGCTCGCTTTCTGTAAATTTCCCTCTTCTCTTTGCCCGAAGCGAGTGAGTTTTGTTTTATAGGGCTGCAGTTTCAAGAATCGACTTGTTCATTAATAAAATAACGTCGTTCTGTAATTTCCGCATTAATTGCTGTTTTCTCTTTTTGCTTTTTCTCAGAAAATGGTAATCCTAAAAAACAATTCAAAAATAAAAACAAGCAGTAAAATAAAACACTGCACACACTTGCATTTTCTCTATCTCTTCTAAACACGAATCATCACGTCATGCAGATTGCTTGTTTTAAACCCAGTTGAAACATACGATCCGATGCCTTCTCCTAACTTTGAGTTCCCGTTATTCGGGGTTGAAGAAGAAGTTGACAACGAAATTCCAGAAGAGATCTCCCGATTACTCAGACAAGAGGAAAGGTCTATTGAACCTCACAAAGAGCCGTTGGAAACGGTAAACTTGGGTTCAGAAAAAGAGAGAAAAGAAATCAGTATCGGAGCACTGCTCAGTCCAACTGCCAGAGAAGATCTGATAAAGCTTCTCAAAGAATTCCCCGATGTATTCGCGTGGTCCTATCAGGATATGCCAGGGTTGGATACCAACATCGTGGAACATCATTTACCGTTAAGATCAGAATGTCTGCCAGTAAAGCAAAGGTTGAGACGCACTCACCCGGACATGGCCATCAAAATCAAGGAGGAGGTACAGAAACAGATCGACGCGGGTTTCCTCGCTACATCTGAATATCCTCAATGGTTAGCCAACATCGTACCCGTTCCCAAAAAGGACGGAAAGGTCAGAATGTGTGTTGATTACAGAGATCTGAATAAGGCAAGTCCAAAGGATGACTTTCCTTTACCACACATTGACATGCTGGTTGACAGCACAACAAAGTTCAAAGTTTTCTCCTTCATGGATGGATTCTCGGGGTATAACCAGATCAAAATGGCGCCGAGAGACATGGAGAAAACTTCGTTCATTACACCATGGGGTACCTTTTGTTACAAGGTAATGCCGTTCGGTTTGAAGAATGCCGGGGCAACCTATCAAAGGGCCATGACTACTCTGTTTCATGACATGATACACAAAGAAATCGAGGTATATGTCGATGATTTGATTGCAAAATCAAGAACAGAGGATGAGCACATTGAACATCTATCAAAATTGTTCGAACGTCTAAGAAAATTCAAGCTCCGCTTGAATCCCAACAAGTGCACCTTCGGTGTCCATTCGGGGAAATTACTAGGGTTCATCGTCAGCCAGAAAGGAATTGAAGTTGATCCTGACAAGGTCAAGGCCATTCAAGAAATGCTTTCTCCGAAAACTGAAAAACAAGTCAGAGGATTCCTGGGACGTTTGAACTACATCTCCAGATTCATATTCCTTATGACCGCGACGTGTGCGCCGATTTTCAAATTACTCAAAAAGAACCAGGATTGCATTTGGACAGAAGATTGCCAAACCGCCTTTGATAGTATTAAGGAATATCTGTTGAATCCTCCATTCTATCACCTCCAGTGGAAGGAATACCACTGATCATTTACCTCACAGTCCTAGAGGACTCAATGGGATGTGTACTTGGCCAACAAGACGAAACCAAACGGAAAGAGTCTGCCATCTACTATCTAAGCAAGAAATTCACCGACTGCGAGACTCGATACACGATGCTTGAGAAAACTTGTCGCGCTTTGGCTTGGACAGCCAAACGTCTTCGCCAATACATGATTCGTCATACTACTTGGTTGGTCTCCGAAATGGATCCAATCAAGTACGTTTTTGGAAAACCTGCTCTCACGGGAAGGATTACCCGTTGGCAGATGCTGTTATCAGAATATGACATAGAGTACCACGCTCAGAAAGCCGTTAAAGGGAGTATTTTAGCCGATCATTTGGCTCATCAACCGATTGACGATCAGGAATCAGTCGGGTTTGACTTCCCAGACGAAGATGTCATGTATCTAAAAATGAAAGACTGCGATGAACCGCTACCCAGTGAAGGGCCGGAACCAGGTTCCCAATGGGGACTTATCTTTGACGGAGCAGTCAATCATTATGGAAACGGAATTGGGGCAATCATTGTTACCCCTCAGGGTACCCACATTCCTTTCACTGCTAGACTCACGTTCAAATGTATGAACAACGAGGCCGAATACGAAGCTTGTATCATGGGTCTCGAAGAAGCGATTGATTTAAGGATCAAAAACTTGGACGTATACGGCGATTCAGCCTTGGTTATCAATCAGATTAAAGGAGATTGGAACACATACCAATCAAGATTGATTCCTTACAAAGACTATGCAAGAAGGTTGTTACCCTTCTTCAACAGAATCGAGTTTCATCACATCCCTCGTGATGAGAATCACATGGCTGATGCATTAGACACTATCTCTTCCATGATTAGTGTAGGTCAATGGAATTACATACCTAAGATTGACATCATGCGCCTTGAAAGGCCCGCTTACATCTTCGCGATTGAAGCAGTCATAGACGACAGACCTTGGTATCACGATATCAAATGCTTCCTTCAGAAACAAGAGTACCCACCTGGGGCATCCAGGAAAGACAGGAAAACCCTCAGAAGATTGGCAGGAAACTTCTTCCTGAGTGGTGACACTCTCTATAAGAGAAATTTTGACATGGTCTTGCTCCGATGCATCGACAGACCAGAAGCAGACATGCTTATGAAAGAAATTCATGAAGGATCCTTTGGCACTCATGCCAACGGACACACAATGGCGAGAAAAATTCTCAGAGCAGGGTACTATTGGTTGACAATGGAATCCGACTGCTACAAGTACATGAGGAGGTGTCACAAGTGTCAGATATACTCCGACAAAATTCATGTACCGCCATCACATCTCAAAGTTCTTTCTTCCCCATGGCCTTTTTCCATATGGGGAATCGACATGATTGGTATGATTGAGCCCAAGGCTTCAAACGGACATCGGTTCATCCTGGTAGCCATTGACTATTTCACCAAGTGGATCGAAGCAGCGTCATTCGCCAATGTAACCCGACAAGTGGTGGTCCGATTTATCAAAAACAATATCATCTGCCGTTATGGTGTTCCAAGCAAGATCATTACTGATAATGGATCTAACTTGAACAATAAGATGATGAAAGAGTTGTGTGCAGAGTTTAGGATCGAACACCATAACTCATCTCCCTACCGACCCAAGATAAACGGAGTGGTAGAAGCGGCTAACAAGAACATCAAGAAGATCGTTCAAAAGATGGTTGTAACCTATAAAGATTGGCACGAAATGCTACCCTTTGCTCTTCACGGTTATCGAACATCTATCCGCACTTTAACAAGGGCAACCCCTTTCTCTCTAGTATATGGCATGGAAGCAGTTCTCCCCATAGAAGTAGAGATCCCATCTATCCGGGTATTGATGGAAGCTAAGCTCACCGAGGCTGAATGGTGTCAAAGTCGACACGACGAACTGAACCTGATCGAAGAGAAGCGAATCACGGCACTATGCCACGGTCAGTTGTATCAGCAGAGAATGAAGAGGGCGTTTGACAAAAAGGTCCGACCTCGTGTCTTCAGGAAAGGAGACCTTGTGCTCAAGAAGATACAACCATTTCTCACTGACTCTCGGGGCAAATGGACCCCAAATTATGATGATCCCTATGTGGTCACGAAAGCTTTCTCAGGCGGCGCCTTGAGACTTGCAACCATGGACGGAGAGGAATTTGCCTACCCCACGAATGTTGATGTAGTCAAGAAATACTTCGCCTAAACTAAAAAAAAACTAAAAAAAAACGTCTCGGTGGATTGAAAACCCGAAAGGGCGGTCAAGGCAAAAGTTAGAGACATGGGAAAAATCATCCCGATGGATTGGAAATCTCATAGTACAATCCAGGCAAAAGTTAGGGATAATGGCAAGTAACTATGTTCAACAGAGGCAAGTCCCTCAGTAGCAGTTGTATCATCTATCGGAGGAAATCTCCAGTCAAAGGTCCTCTTCGACAGAAGCTCAGGATGTCCCGAATTCAAAGTTGGTAGAAGAATAGTGGTCGTTATGTTTCAACGTAGCCCTTTTCCCTATAAATTACCATTTTCTAACTTTGTATATACTCTTTGGAATCACGCGTTTGGCTGACCTCCATCTTATCAATAAAATTTGAGCCCTTGTGCTCTTGTTTGTAATTCTTTACTTGTTTTAGCTTTACAGAATGACGTTGTTTAAACTTAATCAGTGATTCTTGAAATAAAACAAAAATAAATTTACTTGTTAAACTTTTTCTGCTTTTAAATTAAAGATGGCATTTCTTTTGACTGTTGAACATCAGAAGAACATCGATCGCTTCTCCCGAAGTAAGCGAACTTCAAAGTGCATAATCAAAGTACTCCTTCTAAGCCAGTATGCCTGAATGAAGGGATCAACTGTGTCAGAGACCTTGTTTTGTCTGACACACCTCGGCCGAGTTCTCATCTCCTAAGCCCGATCAACATAGCTCCCAACGGGACTATCTCTCCTAAGCAAGGTGGAATTGTTATTTTGAACCAACGGTACTTCTTCGCCCCGCGATGGCCGAGTATCCAATTGTGTTCATCCATTAGTCTGTATGTCGCGTCTGTTTTGTCAGCATATACATACGTACTTCATGCATTTTATTTGCGTTCGTATTTCGTATTGCATCACTATCACTTGAGTCGGTCTTGTCCCCTAGTTATAAACAGTTTTCTCAATCGAGTTTGTCAGTTCTTTCCTCGTCAGGAAGTGTTGTGTCTGCACAATCTCGCCACCAGTGTATCTTTAGATCAGAGTCGGCAATCGACCACTTTGATAATTTGAACCTCTGGAAAGCCAGAGAAAACATTCAGCAGATGTCACTCTTCGCCATTGAAGATGATGTCCTTGCTTTCCCGGATTAAGGAAAATCCACAGAGAAAGCCTCCTAACCAGAGATTTGGCAATACAGCTGCCATTCTCGAAAAAAACCCTGCTGATGAAAAAGTCATCGGCACCTCAAAATTGGACCCCATCATATGGCATTTCTCCGGGAAGATCCCGAGAAAAGTATGATGTAAGATCCTAAGCGACAGCAGTCTCTCAAGAGACCTGCTTTCCTCCAGTAGAGACAAATGGCATCTCCAACAGAGAAGTTTGTACAACTATACAACTCAGACGACTGGGTTCCCCAGCAAGTCTGACATCAAAAGTTTTTCCACTCAAATGGCATCTCCCCAGGAAAATTCGACGAGAAGTTTGAAGGAAAACCGCTACTCATAGCGTCCCTTGTCAATAAAGTTTTTTGACAAAAGAAACTAAGACCAGTTCCTTGGTAGGAAACCAGGATCGAGGGGAAGTTTAAATCAGAAACTAAGACCAGTTCCTTGGTAGGAAACCAGGATCGAGGGGAAGTTTAAATCAGAAACTAAGACCAGTTCCTTGGTAGGAAACCAGGATCAAGGGGAAGTTTAAATCAGAAACTAAGACCAGTTCCTTGGTAGGAAACCAAGAACGAGGGGAAGTTGACAAAAGAAAACTGAGACCAGTTCCTTGGCTGAAGACCAGGATCGAGGGGAAGTTTACCTTTTCTAAGCATCATTGCTTTGCTAAAGAAGATGAATGCGTAAGCTACCATTCATAACCACCATCAAAATTTCGGGTATTCCGATATTTAATCCTCTTGCACCCTGAATGCCCGATATCCCTTCGTCATTCACACTATTGTCATACCCCAAATTTTGACCACTAAAGTTTCCCATCATTGTGCAAATCATCACCACAATATGGATGTACCTTTATGCTTCATCAGTCTCTCCAAAGATGGGTGAGCATCCAATACAATCAAAATTAGGGTTTCAAGCCCTCTCTGAGTGCTTAGACAAAGGATCAATCAAGAAATGACATGATCTTCAACTTGTCTAATCTCTCAAACATCCACAATGGATCAAAAAGGACTCCCACTCCAAGGATTAAGCACAAGGCTGCTCCCTTCTAGGTGGATCAAGTCTCAAGATCGACAGTGTCACCAAATTAGGGTTTTGGTCGACCAGGGCCTCCAGATGGAAATTTTCATCTGGGCACAAGGCAATGATCCAAAACATAACCTAATATACTTCATGGAACCTCATGAACCCATGCATCAAGTTAATTTTGCCTCAGGGGATGCATACATCAAAAATCAGGAATTAGGGTTTCTTGACCTAATTCACCCCTAAGTTGACTTTTGGGACAAACCATGAGTTGAGACCTCAAGACATGATTTGAGGGTCTCTAATATACCATATTGATCCATTTGGAACAATGGATTAATCCAAGAAGCTTGACCAACAAGTCTCATTCCATCTGCACCACAATTAGGGTTTTAAGGGAAAAGTCAACTGTAACTTTGACTTTTGACCTAGGCATGCTCCCAAACCCTAATACATGATTGAATATACCCTATGACACCCATGGAACATGTCCATCAAGTTTGATTTAGGTCAAGGACATGATTTCCTGAAGAATTGCACAGATTGGAATTCATTTGATAAAAAGTCAACTGTGCACAAAAGTTAACTTTGACTTTTTGAGATTTTTCACCAAAATGGATTTTTAACCCTAAAATGATGTTAATGTATGATTTGAATCATCATTCATCAAGAAAAATCAAGAAAAGTGAGATAACTTGTAAAAGGGGTAACCATAAAAACTTAGAAATTTTTCTAAGTTAAAAATAAAGTGGCAAGGGTACCAACTTTGGAGGACCATAACTCCTAAACCACAAGGCCATTTTTTCTCATCCAAAGCTTGATTTGTAGCCCTCATTATCATCTACAAAAAACTTCAACTACAAGTCATTCCAATTCATTAAGGATTTTGAGTTATGGAGTGATCAAAGTGGCTGAAAAGTGAAAATGTCACTTTTTCCAACACTTAGTGAAATTTTCACTAAGTCAGATTTTGCCTCACTTTTTGCCAAATGTAGGGGGATTTTTCACTTGGAATCAAAAGAGATCAAAACCAAACTTGTTCAAACAGTTGTTGTATCATGTAAGAGCTTTCCAAAATGGCCAAGAACATTGCCAAATTCAACTTACACCATGAGATATGACATTGGCAAGTTACCTTGCTGAAATCTGTCAAGGCAAGGCAGAATTTGCAAATTTGGTCGATTTGCCAAAATCAGCCAAATTCAATTGCTCCTATCCACTTGGACACCTCAGAGGATTGAATCTAAAGGGGACAATCACTGAGCCAAGCCTCCAAAGTCCATGGAACAAGAAATAGCATGTTGAACCTAGAATGGCCAAAATAGGGACAAGACTTCAAATTTAGAATGAGGCATTCAATGGAACCATCAAGGTGGCATGGACTGAGCCATTCTCATCTGAAATTAGTCAAGACTTATCCAAGACCAAGGGGACCATAGCTCTGTGCCCTAACCTCTAGTCAATGGCTAGAGGAGACTTGCATTTCCATTGGCCAACATTGAGGAAACACCTGCTGCAGTTGCCATTCACTGTGGATCCCAAAACAAACTTGCTCTACTATAAATAGAGCTCAATTGTGGTCAGTTTGAGTACACCAAAGCCATCTAACAGATGCTTTCCTCAAAATCTCTTCTTTCACTCCAATTTTTCCTTCTATGGCAAGTCACTATCGGGTTTTGAGTTTGAGAGCAATTCCAATCAAACCAATCACTCACACACCTCACATACATCACATATGAGCTGATCAAACACTTAGATTACTTCTGAAACACCAATTTCACAAAATCACCAGCTGGTTGCTCAAGGTTTTAACCAAAGTGCAGCTGAGGTATCACAAAATGATCCAGCTAATTTCAATCAAGTCCAACCATCCAAACACAATCCATAGGGTGTAGGGAAGCTGTTCAGATCATCACCACCCATCTGTAACACCTCCAAAGCAAAAATCACATTGCACTTGCTGTCACGGCCTAGAGCTAAGCACATGCTTGGTCATCTCTCAATCTATGCATATTTCCTCGCACAATAATTTGGCCATATGTTCATAATCATGCATGGAATGTTTTCCCTCAATTAATTGCATTGTTTGAATCGTGTATCAAAAATCCTAGCCTTCATGCAGAAATTAGGGTTCTTGAGGTCTCTTCGTGATTTCTTGTTGTATGTTTAATTTAAATGAAATTAATGGACATAGACATGATCGTGAGGTTGAGACAAGCATAATGATATGTGGATTGCATGATATGATTACGTATTCAGTGAGATTGGATAGAAAATGCAAATCTGAGAAACCAAGAACACGCGCGTGTTCTTCAGCTTGTTCTTGGCGCCATTTTTAGAAATTCAAATATTTAAATTTTGTGATTTTGTTTAATTGATTCAAAAATTAATTTCTCTCTGAGTTTTAATGATTTTGAGTTGATTCTTTTTTTAATAATTCACAAAAATGTTAAAATATTTTATTTTCCCAAAAAATCCCAAAAATATTATTTATTTCATATAATTGATATTTTTGTAAAGAATTAATATTTTGATTGTTTTTGGCATTTTAAATATTTTTTCTACATTGATTTTGCAACTTTTAATGCTTTCTAATTATTTTGTAGGTCAATACTTAATTTTTGAAGCATTAATCCAAGATCACAATTTGTTTTCCATGTGTGAAACAATTTTTTATCATTTTAATTGAATTTTTATTCAATTAAATACATTTTGAAAACAAATTAGGGTTTTGGATTAATTCAACCCTCATAAATCATTTTCAAAACTTTTTGGGCCTCTTGAGAGAGTGTAAGACCCATCCCCCTTTGTACAAAAACTTCTTGGGCCTCACTTATTGTATAAGTCCCTCTGTACAAGTAAACGGCGCGATCGTCGCCCGTTTAAAAAATAAAAAATCATCTGGGCCTCTCCTTGAGCTATAAGACCCATTCAAAACACTTTGGGCCTCTATTAGAGTGTAAGACCCAATCCCCCTTTTAACCAAACATCTTGGGCCTCACTTATTGTATAAGTCCCTCTGCGTTAAAACAAAACCTCGGCGCGATCGCCATTTTTAAACGAAAAATCATTTGGGCCTACCCCGTGTTATAAGCCCCACTCTTTTTTCTCTAAACTTTTTGGGCCTCTTGAGAGAGTGTAAGACCCATCCCTTTGTACAAAAAACCATTTTGGGCCCCAGTCACTTGTATAAGTCCCTCTGTACAAAGTCAAACAGTGCGCTCACTGATAAAACCCTGGGCCTCTCCTTGAGCTGTAAGCCCCAAATCCTTCCTTTTCAAAGCACTTTCTCCTTTGATTTTGAATATACTGTTGTTTTCAATCTTTCTTTGTTGAACAACTAACCAAACAGCATGGAAGCACTACAACCGAGTAAGTGGTTATCGCTTTCGTTTATTGCTTTCATATTATAAACTGTATTGTGGGGCTGCTCACTGTAAGTCTCCTTTCATAAACTCATATCTACTGTGTAATAATAGTATAGATATTTCGAGTTTCCCCGGCAACTACGTCTAGCACTAGGTAAAGCCGTTTCGTTTATTCGTAGAAATAGACGCCTAGATCCCCAATAGGAGCACCAGATACAGTCTTCTCTTCGGCTGTCCTCCTTAGGAATCGTCAAGAAGCTCTAATCCCTAAGATGAATGTATTCTCCGTGAATGGCATCTTTGAGTTTCTTCCAAATTCTCGAACTTCCCTGACTTGATATATTCCTTGTGGATAGCTTGCCTTGAATGTCTCGGGGTTTGGGTACCCACTACGGTCATAATCTTGGACCTTAACTAAGGAACCCTCTTTAAAAGCTAAAAGTCGCTGGATAGTAAACCTCGCACGTTTACCAGTGGTTTTTATCTTTAAAAGAGTCATCTCTCCTAATGGAAAGGAGTTGATAGACCCACGGGCTTCTTAAAAGCATCGACCTCCTCTTGGGCATTGTTCAAGGACCCACAGGCTTCCTAAAAGCAACCCCGCCTCCTCTTGGGCTTCGTACAAGGACCCTACGACTTCTTAGAAGTATTCACAGCCTCCTCTTAGGCTTAATATAATGATCTCTTCCTTCGGGAATGATAGCCTTCTCTTGGGCTTCGTACAAGGACCCGTCGGCTTCTTAAAAGTTTCCAGCCTCCTCTTGGGCTTCGTACAAATTGTCCCGACGACCTCCTAGAGGTATAGGAACAGAACCTAGTCATCCTCATAGAACAGTCCTTTCAAAGAGTCTACTACTGTTTCTCAGAGCATAGTACAAAAGATAAAACTCTAGGCACAGACAGTCTAACTTCCTTGAGTCTCAAAGACATTCTCAAGTGACCCCTTCTTTAAATAGGAAGGAAACCCGCAGACTCGGACAATCTCAATACCCTTTGGATTTCCAGTTTCCTCAAAGAAAAGGAAACAAACCCGATCCTCAGATCTAACCCATGAGTACAGTAATGCTCATATAAGAACTGATTTTCTCTTTCAAAATCAGTATACTGGACCTGTCACTTAACTGACACAGTAACCTTAGCCTTCTCTTGGGCTTTGTACAATGATTCTCCCCAGCGGAGTCAAACAACGTTTTAGCCTCTCTCTCGGGCTTCGTACGAGACACATAAAGACTCCCTCGTTGGGTCAAATAAACAATAGCCTCAATCTTGGGCTTCGTACGAGACACAACGACTCCATCGTCGGGTCAAAATCTTTTAGCCTCTCTCTCGGGCTTTGTACGGGACACAAAATAGCCTCCTCTTAGGCTTTGCATAATGATTTTCCTAGCGGAAATTAGCCTCCTCTTAGGCTTTGTATAAGAAAAACGCTGGTTGATCCAATTAACCTTTTAGCATCAAAGTTGTGCCTCGTTCACAGTACACAAACATCAACAACTCCTTCTTCTTCATCTAATCGCTGTAAGCGACAAGCCTCTGGATCATCTACATCCATGCCACTGTCCCTGTGTTAGCATGAGCAATTCCTAAGGAAAGATGGCATTGCTCTACACTGAGTTAAAGTCTTCTCCTTCAGGTTAAAATCTCCTTTAAAGGAAATTATGGCATTGCTAGGATCCGCGTATCCCGGTTAAAGTAATTCTCCTTTATAACCAGTCACCCAACAGTTGTGACAGACAAACCCTTCTTTAGAGATGACAAATTCTCTCTAAAGTCGAGGTCCTTCAGCTTCACGTCTTGGGCTTTGAACAAGACACAAATAGACTTTTCAGCTTCACATCTTGGGCTTTGAACAAGATACAAATCACCTTCAGCTTCACATCTTGGGCTTTGAACAAGATACAAATCACCTTTCGCTTCATGTCTTGGGCTTTGAACAAGACACCAAAAACACCCATTTCCTCCCATAGAATAGGAGGAACTACGAACGCTCTGATTTCCCTGTTTCGGTAAACGGGAATACGCAGGCATAAGATCGAAAGAAAAGATCTTAGCGAGCACAATCAACAAAAAACCCAAATCCCATATCTCTATCAATCAAAAGCAGTAATTCAAAAGCATCTGTCCTAACATCCTAATCCTTGTTCCCCGCCAGAAACCTTCTGCCTAGGTAAAAAGAAAGAAAACCGTATTGGCGAAAATACAAATAACCAGTACAAAGGCCCCCCCACATTGATAGCATCCGTAACCTAACAGACCACTGTTTAAACTCAGTATGCAAAGCAGGGTTAATTGGAGACATCTATTTCCCTTCCTTATTCAGCTCACAATAGGATAAAAAATGAATCGACCTATAGTCAAAGCTCAAACTGCAGAGAGCGACCAGCGCTTAAGAACCGCGTCCAAAATCGCTCGCTACACCTATGTTCTTTTACAATATCCTTTGAAGTCCATATCCTTTTTGTTTCAACCCTGCTCTTTTTTCTATTATACTGTTGCATGGGTTTGGGATAACCATGTAGCTTGTAGCAAAAGGCTTTTATATGACCAAACTTCCCACAATGGTAGCATGTCCATCTTTGATTCTTTTTCTTTTTGAACTTCTTCTGATGTCTGGGAGGATGTTGCAACATGTTATTCAACATCTTCAAACTTCTCTTATCTTGAACGGATACTTCCTCAGATTTCTTTCCTTCATCTAATTCATTTGTACCTTCAAATCCAATACCATTGACATTTCTAGCATCTCTTCCTGACTTCAAAATTTCATCAAGTACATCAGAACTCCCATTTAACATTCTGACATTTTTGATCATGTTGTCCAGTTTTGAATTCAAAACATTTACTTCACTTTGTAGATCAGCTATAGTAGACACATGCTCAGTATTCTCAGCTTTTAAATGAACAGTAACACATGCTTGTTCTTCTTTCTGCTAACATACTTCTTCATGTTCAATGCACAACTTCTTATAAGAGATAGCCAGCTCTTCAAAAGTAAGCTCTTCAGATTCTTCATCTGATTCACATACTCCTGTTAATACTGTCACCAACTTTGCAGATTTCTCATCAGCTTCAGTTTCAGAATCATCTTCTGACCATGTCACAGATAATGCCTTCTTCTGTCTTTTGAGATAAGTGGGACACTTAGTTTTTACGTGCCCAAATCCTTCACATTCATAGCATTGAACTCTCTTCCTTCGAGAGACTTGTTTTGAACATTTTCTCTTGACTTCCAGTCCATCCTTTTCAACACTTTATTAAATTGCCTTCCAAGCAACACTAGCTCTTTGGACGCATCTTCATCTTTGACCAGTTTTCCTTCATCATCTGAGTCATCAGCATTCGACACAAATGCTATACTCTTCTTCTTTTCAGCTTTTTCACTGAATCCTAACTCAAAAGTTTGGAGTGATCCCATAAGCTCATCCACCTTCATCTTGTCAATGTCCTGAGCTTCCTCTATAGCAGTGACCTTCATATCAAATCTCTTAGGTAGAGACCTGAGAATCTTCCTGACCAGCTTGCCGTCAGACATCTTTTCTCCTAAAGCACTTGAGGCATTTGCTATCTCAATGATATTCATGTGGAAGTCATGAATACTCTCATCTTCCTTCATCTTCAGATTTTCAAACTTGGAAGTGATGAGTTGAAGCTTTGACAACTTCACCTTTGAGTTTCCTTCATGTGTGACTTTCAAGACCTGCCAAGCCTCTTTGGCAATAGTACAATGCTCAATCAGCCTGAAGATATTTCTGTTGACACCATTGAACAATGCATTCATGGCTTTAGAATTTCCAACAGACCCTTTGTAGTCATCATCATCTCAGTCCTCTTCTTCCTTCAGAACATCAGTAAGATTTCCTTCTCCATCTCTTACCTTTGGAGGCTCCCAACCTTTGAGAACAGCTTTCCATGCTTGATCATCCATGGACTTGATGAAAGCTATCATCCTAGGTTTCCAATACTCATAGTTTGAACCATCCAGCAGAGGTGGTTTATTCAGAGCTCCTCCATCCTTGTCCATTGTACCAGAAAGTACCTTCCCTGAATCTCACCCAGAAACAACTAAGGGTGCCTGCTCTGATACCAATTAAAATTCTGGCCTATATATCAGATGTCCTATCGAGATGTCAAGACACTGATATACGACAACAATGAACAAGTTCAATACAATAGTGTGCAGAAAATGTAAAGAACACCAGAAATTGTTAACCCAGTTCGGATCTAACTATCCTACATCTGGGGGCTACCAAGCCAGGGATGAAATCAATATTCGATAGTATCAATTCACTGATAACCACACCCGGTTCAATCAGCTCACTTAATCACTACCCTTCCTATGACTTCTACCTAAGACTCCCCTAGGTATGAGGCCCTCCTCAAATCCCTCTTCAATCACAACCCGTGACTGGATCCTTACAAGACAAGTAACAATGGTCGAAACACAAATTCTCAATACTTCACAACTTATAAGAATTAACACACAGCCACTCAATGCTTAAAAGCTTATGAGCAACCTTACACAACTTACACTACAGTCCTTATACTGTTATCATAAGATACCAGTTAGGCTCACAAAATACAAGCACACAACCCTAAGAATACATGTAAGTTCGACACCTAAAACTAGGTTTACATCAGTCAATATATAGCAATTATTCTGGACTGAATTGGGCTTCAAAAACGGAGCAAATGGACTGCTCGCAAATCTGCAAAATTAACTCCAACAAAATAGGTCTTCAGTCCAAAGTTTCCTATTTTGTCTCCATAATTAGAAACAGCAGCAAATCCGAAAACCAACAAATAACCACAATCCAAAAATGATTTGGATGCCACATAGGATAACCAAATATTCACAGAATATTCAGTAACAAATCATAGTAACAGAATCTGCATTAAAACTGACTTCACAGCGCGATGTCCTATGAGCTGCCATGGAACATCTTCATTCGACATGTTGAAAGCAGCCACTTAGAACATTATGATTCAACATCTTGCTGCTATAATAGTTTTAGCAAAATAAATGCCAACCACAAAAGCACAGAAATAACAACAGGAAATACTTCAAAAAAATCAGAAATGAGTTCGCGCCTGCCAACACGGGCCGTGTCAGGTGACACGGGCACCCGTGTTGGCCTCTTGCCTTTGTTAATTAAGTTTTTAGCTTCAGGCATGCTGACACGGGCCGTGTCAGGCGACACGGGCACCCGTGTCAGCCCACTAGTCTCTCAATTCAGCTTCTCTCCTCTTCCCATCCTGACACGGGCCGTGTCAAGTGACACGGGCACCCGTGTCAGGCCTCTGACTTTGAGAAAAATCTCTCCGAACTTAGCCAAATTAACACCCATTCCTCGGAACATTCACATGAACCTGAAAACACCAAAACTACCAGACCAAGACTTCAAAAGTACTTTATTTATCATAAATTTAAACTAAAGCAATGCAAGCAAACAAAATGCGAAAACTTAAATACTTAAAGGAAAGCGATAGAAACAAACCAAAGTGTTACCGATTAAACGGAATTCTTGCCGAATAACTGACGGAAACTAAGTAGAATAGGTGACCGATCAACGACGAACTAAAATTGGATGATAGTTGATTCCTCCTTTAGTTCCTATGAGGGGTATATTAGGGAAGTTCCCACAACGGTCAATGATTCTTATCCCATCATAGATTCGATTGTACCAATCTATGTCAAAGTTGGTAAGAGACATGATTCTCTATGACCAACGTAAAGTACTCTTATGATCCCAAAATGCAGTAGACTTAGGTAAATGGGAAGTGAACCATTTGTATAGCAGGGGTACACAACATGTGATCATTCCTCCGCCATACAAATTTCTTAAGTGTACAGAGTGATAAGCATCTGCGAGCAGGCTCGGTACAGGGTTTCCAACTAGAAATATCTTAATGGCATTGATATCGACGAAGTTATCATTGTTGGGAAACAAAAATAACCCGTAGGTGAGCAGAACAAAGACGCTCTAGAAAGCAGTAATGTTTCCTATGCTGGCAAAGTACGGAGCTTTCTTTATCAAAAACATGGCTGGTAAACCTTGGATTCCACCTTTAACGGTCATGTGAGTCCTGACTTCTGACTCGTCCAAATAGATTGCTCTTGCAATGGTTTTATCTTTTGGAATTTCTTCCAGTCCAGGAAAGGGAGCTTGGTCAGTGATAGGTAAATCAGTCAGGTGAGAGTACTCCTCCAGTGTTGATGCCAACTGATAATCCGGGAATGTGAAACAGTGATAGACCAGATCGTACAACTGACTCAGCGTGGACAGGATTCCTTCAATTACATGGACCCTTAACAGAGACAGTAGTCCTCCATACTTAGCTCTGAAATCATCAGGGTTGGTGATCATCCTTGCCAACCCTCTTAAATCCTTTAATTTTGGAACCTTGACGATGTACTTATGAGTCTTCCTTCTACCAAAATCCATAACGCAATCTTTCTCTCTGATATTTGCAATCATTGCTTTAGTTTAATTTAAAAAAGAGATAGACTAGAAGAGAAATTTTTTCTTTATTTACAGTTTGTTTAGATGAAATGAATGCATGAATGCATCACATAAAAACATAGAAAAAACATGGGTTTAAAGGTTTAGCGTCACGAGCATGAAGTCATGGCTCTACCCATTCCCAAAGGTTGTATTCTGGTGATTTTTGTACCTGTCCTCAAAATCATCGATCCCCTTGGGATAACAACAGCAGGCTGGTTCACCCGAGCGAGCTGATGTATCTTAGCGTAATCTCAAATGAGGGTAGTATCGCATCACAACTATTTCCGATAGCTTCCGCACTACAAAATAGTCACATGGTTTCAGTCTACTAAATCCTCAGTTTCATGGATACCATAATCGAACAATCTGCTTTCAACAACCAAAGTCGTTTAGACATTGAATCCGCAAAGGGTATTTGTCATACCCCAAATTTTGACCACCAAGATTTCCCATCATTGTGCAAAACATCATCACAATATGGATGAACCATCATGCTTAATCAATATCCTCAGAGATGTTTGAGTATTCACCACAGTCAAGAATTAGGGGTTTCAAGCCCTCTCAGAGCACTTGGACACAGGATCAATCAAGGAATGACATGATCTTCAACTTGTCTAAACCTCTCAAAACATCCATAAAGGATCAATAGGACTCCCACATCAAGAATCAAGCACAAGGTTGCAACATTCCAAGTGGATCAAGCCTCAAGATAGTCAGTGTCACCAAATTAGGGTTTTGGTCGACTAAGACCTCCAGATGGAAGATTTCATCTGGGCATGAGCCAAGGTTTCAAAACATAACCCAAGATACTCCAAGGGACCTCATGGACCTAATCATCAAGTCAATTTAGCCTCAAAGAAAGCATCAATAAAAAATCAAGAATTAGGGTTTCTTGACCTAATTCACCCTTAAGTTGACTTTTGGGATAAAACATGAGCCAAGACCCCCAAGACATGATTTGAGGTTCCCCAATAAACTACATTGATCCATTTGAAACAATGGATTGATCCAAGAAACTTGATCAACAAGCTTCAATTTCATCTGAACCACAGTTAGGGTTTCGCAGGAAAAGTCAATTGTATCTTTGACTTTTGACCTAGACCTGCTCCCAAACCTTGGGACATAAGTCAACACACCCTATAACAACTATGGAATCCATCCATCAAGTTTTATTTAGGTCAAGACTTGATTTCATAGAGGATCGCACAGTTTGGAATTCATCTGATAAAAAGTCAATTGTGCCAAAAAGTCAAAGTTTAACTTTTTGATTTTTTGATCAATTATGGTCCCTTAACCCTAAAATGATGTTAATGTGTGATTTGAATCATCATTCATCAAGAAAAATCAAGAAAAGTGGGATAACTTGTAAAAGGGGTAACCATAAATAACTTAGAAATTTTCTAAGTTATGGAACAAAGTGGCTAGGGTACCAACTTTCGAGGATCATATCTCCTAAACCACAAGGCCATTTTCCCCCATTCAAACCTGGATTTGTAGCTCTCATGGCATACTTTAAAAGTGTCAACTACACCTCATTCCAATTCATTATGGATTTTGAGTTATGGTTGGATCAAAATGTCTGAAAACATGAAATGTTACTTTTTCCAACACTTAGTGAAATTTTCACTAAGTCAGAATCTGTTTCACTTTTTCCAAAAAGTAAGGGCATTTTTCACTTGGATCCCAAAAAAAAGTATCAAAACAAACTATGATCACACATATGTTGTATCATATGAGGACTTTCCAAAATGACCAAGAACTTCACCAAACTTAATCTGAGCAAGAAGTTATGACAGTGGCAATATGCCTTGCTGCAACTGTCATAACAAGGCAGATTTGGGCATTTTGCTCGATTTGATCAAATTTTACAAAGGCCAAGCAACTTTATCCATCTGAACACCTCAAGGGGAGACCAAGGAGGGAAAAACACTGATTCATCAGCCTCTCAAGTCCTTGGAACCAAAACTAGCATGCCAAACCTAGAAATGCCTAAAAGAGGGACAAGACTCCAATTTTGTTTTGGGGCATTTAATGGATACACCAAGGTGGCATGGACTGAGCATTTTCCAACTAAATTCAGTCAAGGATGATCCAACAACTAGGGAACCACAACTCTGTGCTCTAACCTCTAGTCAATGGCTAGAGGAGACTTGGATTCTCATTGATCAACATTGGCCAAACCTCTGCTATAGTTGCCATTCACTATTGATCCCAAAACAAACTTGCTCTACTATAAATAAAGCTCATTTGTGCTCAGTTTGAGTACACCAAAGCCATCAAACAGATGCTTTCCTCAAAATCTCTTTCTCTAGGCAAAAATACCTTCTTTAGAAAGGTAACTCTGAGTTTTTGAGTTAGAGAGATTTTCCATCACAGCTCATGATCCAAACACATCCAATATGTCATATCTAAGTTATCCAAACTCTCACAAGTGACCTGTAACACCAAAATCTCAAAGTCACCTCTCAAAACCTCAAAAATAGGACTTTTGTGCATTTTTCAAGCCATGTCTTGATCTAGCCACTTTCCAAACTAGATAAAATCTCAAACACACTCCAAATATCATCCTTGAACTGTCCCAAATGGTCCCCACATCTGGAATACCATTTGAGAGAGTTGCTATTTATGCCACTTTTGCCCCTTTTGCAAGAAAGAGCTCAAAATTGTTCCAGAGGTTTCTAGCTGATTCCAACCATCCTAAAAGCTTGTAAGAGATCATTTGAGGGTGTCCAAAGTATCAAATCATTTCTAGAACAAAATACTTGGCAGATTGCACAAAAACTCCAAAAAGAGGTAAGCAGCACAACTTAAACTCTTTGAAATATGCATTGCTTTGAAGTCCACTGATCATACACATCTCATACATGTTATATATGTTGTGTTTGAACAAATTCATCATGTAATTCATGCCTGTAACAAGAGATAGCACAGAAAATGCAAATCATGGCCTATTTCAAAACCACTATCGGGTTTTTCAATAGGAGCATGATCTAAAAAAACTACCACCACCATTGGATTCTTGTCCCAATCCATGGAGAAATGAGAAAGTTATGGCCTTCACGTTTCGAACTAAAATCTTGCCTTGCCTTGCCTTCGGCCAGGCCAAAAACAAGGTAAGCCTTGTATATTTCTGGTTGTGTTCCAATACACGGATGTATCACCACCCCAGTGGTAGGAGGCGCGTACTGCACACAAGAGGTCTGGGGTTCGAATCCCCCTCGCCCCTGATCCTCTTTTTACCACTTTTTCCTATTTTTTTGTTATTTTTCATATTATTTTTAATGATTTGAAAAATTAATAACTCACTCAATTTTAATTATTTTTGATTGGTTATTTTTGCAAAAAATCACAAAAATGTTAAAATATTTTATTCCACAAAAAAATCAGATTTGTATAAATTATTTAATATAGTTAATAGTTTTGTGAATAAATTCATTATTTTTGTTTTTTAAACATTTTAAAATGAATATTCACCTTGAAAAATCAAAACCAAATGAGCTTTAATTCATCTTGTGATTAAGACGTCATTTTTCAAACCTTAACCAAAAATCATAAGTTGTTTATTAGAACTTATTTGGTATTTTTATCATTTTAATTAATTTTCTTTGAATAATTACTTTAAAAAATGATGAAATTAGGGTTTTGTTGATTTTCACCCTAACAAACTTTTTTTTCAAAACCATTTGGGCCTCTTGAGAGAGTGTAAGTCCCACCCCTCTGTGAATAAACCTTTCTTGGGCCTCAGTGTATTGTATAAGTCCCGATACCGTCAAAAAGTTCCGCGCAATCGTCGCCTTTTTAACAAAAACCCATGGGCTTCTCCTTGAGTTATAAGACCCATCTTTATTCATTTTCAAATACTTTTGGGCCTCTAATAGAGTGTAAGACCCATCCCTTTGTACAGAAAACCTTTCTTGGGCCTCAGTCACTTGTATAAGTCCTTGTACAAATTCAAAACAACAGTGCAATCACTGTTAAAATTTGGGTCTCTCTTTGAGCTGTAAGCCCCAATTTCTTTTCAAAGTACTTTCTCCTTTGATTTTGAAATATACTATTGTTTTCAAACTTTCTTTGTTGAACAACTAACAAAACATCATGGAAGCTCTACAACCGCGTAAGTGTTTATCCGCTTTCATATGTATATAACTGTATTGTGGGGCTGTTTCACTGTAAGTCTTCCTTCACATCCTTTTATATGCTTGTCACATATCCACTGTGTAATACTAGTATAGTTATTTAGAGTTTCCCCGGCAACTACGTCTAGCACTAGGTAAAGCCTCGTTGGTCACTCTTAAATACAAACAAAACTAGATCCCCATAGGATTCCAGATACAGTCTTTCCTCCTCTTGGGGTTAAACAATATGGAACAAAGAGAAAGGCAGTATTCTCGGTGAACCTTTTCTCAGACTGTAACCCTATAAATTGTCAAAAGGAATTCTACTCCACGGAGTTGATCTATTCTCAGTGAATGACATCTCTTGAGTTCCTCAAACCCGGAACTCTTACTAAATGATCTATTCTCTGTGAATAGCATTTCTTGAACTTTCCCGGCTTGGGACCCAAGGGCTTCTTAAAAGCATCCCCGCCTCCTCTTGGGCGTTGTACAAGGATCCTTCGGCTTCTTAGAAGTTTTCACAGCCTCCTCTTAGGCTTCGTATAATGATTCTTCCCCCGCGAAGATAGCCTCCTCTTGGGCTTCGTACAAATTGTCCCTTCGGCTTCTTAAAAGTTTTTTCTCGCCTTTTCTTGGGCTTTGTACAAATTGTCCCGACGACCTCCTAAAAGTATAGGAACAGAAATTAGTCATTTTAATAGAGAAGTCTTTCAAAGGAGTCTAGATCTTTCTCCCGTAAACGTACCTCTTGGGCATAGTACAGAAGATAAAACTCTAGACCTGGACAGTCTAATCCCCTTGAGTCTCGAAGACATTCTCAAGTTTCCTTCAAAACATAGGAAGAAACCCAGCCTCTCTCAGGAGAGCGCTCTACTTGGACCTGCCTAGGGATTTCAATAATCCTCAGCAGTAAGATAGCCTTCTCATGGGCTTTGTACAATGATTCTCCTCAAACGGAGCTAACCTTTTCAGACTCTCTTGTTGAGTCAACCTCCCCTTTAGCCTCAATCTCGGGCTTCGTATGAGATAGAAAAACACTCTCTTGTTGAGTATAAAAGATGGACTTGTTGAGTCACCCTTTAGCCTCCGTCTTGGGCTTTGTACAAGGCACATATAAAAACACTCTCTTGTTGAGTATAAAAGATTCTCTTGTTGAGTCACCCTTTAGCCTCCGTCTTGGGCTTTGTACAAGACACATATAAAAACACTCTCTTGTTGAGTATAAAAGATTCTCTTATTGAGTCACCCTTTAGCCTCCGTCTTGGGCTTTGTACAAGACACATAGAAAAACACTCTCTTGTTGAGTATAAAAGACTCTCTTGTTGAGTCAAACCCTTTTAGCCTCTTATCTCGGGCTTCGTACGAGACAGAAAATCACTCTCTTGTTGAGTATAAAAGACTCTCTTGTTGAGCTAAATCCTTTTAGCCTCCATCTCGGGCTTCGTACGAGACACAAAAACACTCTTTTGATTGAGTGAACCATTTTAGCCTCAATCTTGGGCTTTGTACAAGACAGAAAGAACATTTTTCCCCGGAAGAGTCAAACATTCAGCCTTTTCTTAGGCTTTGTATAAGGAAATCCTCGGTTGAGTCAATCAACCTTTTAGCATCAAAACATGCCTTGCTCACAGCATACAAACATCAACGACTCCTCTTTGGAGATGACAAATTCCCTCTCAGTCAGGACCCCTTTAGCTTCATATCTTGGGCTTTGAACAAGATACAAATCACCTTTTAGCTTCAATCTTGGGCTTTGAACAAGATACCAAAATACCTTTTTCCTCCCTTAGAATAGGAGGAACTACGATCGCTCTGATTTCCCTGTGTCATTAAACGGGAATACGTAGGCATAAGATTGCAGAATCTTAGCGAGCATACTAATCAAATACTCCAAATCCGGTACCCTCATACATCAATCAATATGGTGCAGTATCCTAACCAAAAGTCCCCTAAACGATTCCGACACTTGCGTTCTTAAAACAAATAACCCAGAGAGAGACCCCTTTTTGATAGCATCTGTAAACCAACAGTTTTGACTGTTTAAACTCAGTTTGCAAGCAGGGTTAATTGGAGACATCTATTTCCTTTCCTTAATCAGCTCAATAGGATAAAAAATGAATTGAACTGTAGCACCAAAGCGATAGTGATTCGAAACCACAAAAACCGCGCTACAGAAAAATGGCGACCACAGTGGGAGGCATTCGGTCTTGCTTCTCTCAGGGTGAACCTTTGAGTTCACAAGACTTCACTGGGGACCAGTATTATTGCTAGGATCTGTCATTACTAGGATCTTAGGTCGAAACCTTTAAAGATAGGAAGGTACCACAGAATGGCGACTCTGCCAGGGAGCCATTTTCTGTTAGGATCATAGGATTTATAGCTCTTAAAATGTCTAGGATGTTAGGACAAATATATATATATTGCTTTTCCTAATTGATATATATATGTTTATTTTTTTGCTTATGGGAATACGTGTGATGCCGCATGTGGAAAGATTGAGTATACACCTAAGATTGGTGATGGCAATACGGGTAATCTTACGGGGAGTGAATCCCAGCTAAGAGTCCCCGGTTGACCATCAAACTCAGTGGAGACTCCCTTTGCAGATGCATTGCCTATACGACTTCGGTTGTTGAAAGTAGTGTGGTCGATTGGGTTATCTGAGAAGCTGAGGTTTTAGTAGACTTAAACCATTTTGTAGTGCGGAAGCTATCGGAAATAGTTGTCACGCGATACTACCCTCATTTGAGATTACTCTAAGATACTACAACTCGCTGGCGATCCACTTGTTGTAGTTATCCCAAGAGGGGTCAGTGATTTTGAGGACAGGTACAAAAAATCACCAATATAAACCTTTGGGGATGGGTAGAGCCTTGACTTCATGACACCGACCCTTTGACCCCATGTTTTTTCTATGTTTTTGTGTGCTGCATTCATACATTCATTTAAAAAACATTAAACAAAGAAAATCTTCTCTTCTAGTCTCTCTTTTTCAAATTATACTAAGACAATGATTGCAAATATCAGAGAGAAAGATTGCGCTAATGGACTTTGGTAGAAGGAAGACTCACAAGTATACCTTCAAGGTTCCAAAATTAGAGGATTTGAGAGGGTTGGCAAGGATGATCACTAACCCTGAGGCGCTCAGAGCCAAATACGGAGGTCTACTGTCTCTGTTAAGGGTCCATGTAATTGAGGGAATCCTGGCTACGCTCTTTCAGTTCTACGATCCGGTCTATCACTGTTTCACATTCCCGGATTACCAGCTAGCACCAACATTGGAGGAGTATTCTCACCTGACTGATTTACCCATTACTGATCAAGCTCCCTTTTCTGGACTGGAAGAAATTCCAAAGGATTAAACCATTGCAAGAGCAATTTATTTGGACGAGTCAGAAGTCAAGACTCACATGACCACTAAGGGTGGAATCCCAGGTTTACCAGCCAAGTTCCTAGTAAAGAAGGCTCTATACTTCGCTAGTATAGGGAACGGGACTGCATTCGAAAGTGTCTTTGTTCTACTCACCTACGGGTTATTTCTGTTTCCCAACATTGATAACTTTGTTGATATCAACGTCATTAAGGTTTTTCTCATTGGAAACCCTGTACCAACCTTGCTCGCAGATGCTTATCATTCTGTACACTTAAGGAATTTGTACAATGGAGGAATGATCACATGCTGTGTACCCCTACTATATAAATGGTTCACTTCCCATTTACCCAAGTCTGCTGCATTTTGGGATCATAAGAGTGCCTTAAGTTGGTCACAGATAATCATTTCTCTTACCAACTCTGACATCGACTGGTACAATCGCATCTATGACGGGATCAGGATCATTGGCCGTTGTAGAAATTTCCCTGATGTACCCCTTATACGAACTAAAGGAGGAATCAATTATCATCAAGTTTTAGTCCGTCGTCAATTTGGGTACCCGATGAGACATGTCCCGCGTAATGTTCATCTGGAAGGTCTTTTCTTCAAGGAAGGAGAAAATGACAGGGCACTAAAGACAGAAATAGTACACGCTTGGAAGCATGTTCATAAGAAAGGATGAGAGTCTCTAGGAAAACCAGACAGTGTCTCGATGGAACCTTATCTCCACTGGGTACAAACTAGAGCTCTCAAGCTGAAGATGCCTTGCCCTCATCACGGGATTCTTCCGCCAAAGGAATCTGTCATGTACTTTATGTCTGATACGGAAAAACTGTAGGTTACTCTCAACAAAGTTCAACAGGAGAGAAGGTCTTGGAAGAACAAGTACCGTGTTCTCAATGTGTAGTGTAACAAGATGCAACAATTGTTAAAGGAAAAGGATGCTCTGATCGAGATTTTAGAGCAACATGCTGTAGAAAATCAAGATGACCAAAGGAATTTGCTCTCTCCTTTCACTTGGCAAAGGAATGACAACCCAACAACGGCCCAAGAGCCCCAATCAAAGAAAAGGAAAGTACCAGAACCAACACTTGAGCTCCCCTCAGGGAGGACTCAGGATCCATTAGCCTAGACTTTTCTCTTACAGCACTTTGTAAAATGTTGTATTCCCATTTCCGCAATCTTTGAATTCAATAAAACGGGGTTTCCCCACTGTATGATATTTGCAATCCAATTGTCGACGTTTACTTTGATTAAACAAAAAAATATATACATAAATATCATTGCATATCATTCATCATTCTCATATAAGTGCATTCTTCTTCCCTACGAATCTCACGTTTGTGTCTCGATTCTAGAGTCAAACTGTCTCATTTGTACAATACTCGGGCCAGTCAACAAAAGAAGATGAATGATCTTAAGGAAGAAAACAGAGAGTTGAGAGAAGAGATCGACACTCTGAAAAAGGATCTAAGAAAGCTTCACAGTGACATGCAAGCTCTGGCAGAAGCCCAACTTCAAAGGACTGTAATTTCAGAGATCACATCAACGCCCATAGTGGAGAAGTATGATCCTAGGTATAACATGCCGAAAGATCGTCCCTGGGGCATGCCACTCAACTATATCCTGGAAGGATATGTTCCGCCGATTACTGAAGATCCAGGAACCACAGTTGGAACCGCTGGGCCTGAAGGTTACAAACTTCGGGAAAGAGAAGATGCCAGGGGCATGACAACAACTCCTGAAGGTTACAAACTTCGGGAAGCGCCAAGATTCAATGCCGTAGTAACGGTACCACCCCCCGTGGTGCACACTGTCCCGAAAGGACAGATTCCACAGATACCTTATGGTAGAAAGGAAAGTATGTTCGACAGAATGGATGAGTTCTAGGAACAGTTCCTAGAAATGCAGAAGGAACTGCAGGCCCTTTGCGGTCAGGATTTATTTGGAAAGGACGCCGTAGACCTTTGTTTGGTCCCCAATGTGAAAGTTCCACAGAAATTCCAAGTACCCGATTTTAAAAAGTACAAGGGTAACTCTTGCCCTCAAAGCCATTTGGTGATGTATGCTCGGCGAATGTCAGCTCAAACAAAGAACCAACAGCTACTGATTCACTATTTCCAGGATAGTTTAACCGGTGCCGCACTCAAATGGTACATGGGATTAAACCGCACTAAGATCGCCACTTTCAGTGATCTTGGCGCTGCCTTCGTGCAACAATACAAATATAACATGGTCATGGCACCGGACAGAGATCAACTCAGAGCCATGTCACAAAAGGACAAAGAAACCTTTAAGGAATACGCTCAGAGATGGCGCGAGATTGCCGTTCAAATTTGTCCACCTCTTGAGAAAAAAGTGGTGTCAAAGATCTTCTTAAAGACCTTGAGATCATTTTACTACGACCGAATGGTCGCCAGTGCGCCCAGCGACTTCACCAAAATGGTCAGTATGGGGGTCCATCTCGAGGAAGCAGCCCTAGAAGGATGTTTAGTAAAGACACTGGATCATCAAGTAGTACAAAACGATACGGTAGTGCTCCCCCTAAGAAAAAAGAGCAGGATATTAGGAATATCTCTCTCGGAAAGCAAAGGCAACGATTCCAACCAGTAGCAGCTGTAACTCCTGTTATCAACCCTGCGCCAGTTCCTATGTATCAACCTCAGGTTGTTCAAAGCCAACCGAATCAACAGCAATTTCAGCAAAGGACACAACAGCCTCTTCAGTAGGCTCGTCCTCCGTGCAACAACAACCGTACAACGCGACCACCAGGGTTCGACCCTATACCAATCTTGTACGCAGAGTTATTTCCATTACTGCTGGTCAAGGGGCAGGTCCAGACCAAGGCTCCTCTCGCAATACCAGAAAATCCGCCTTTCTGGTTCAAAACGGATCAGACTTGTACTTACCATCAAGGAGGACCAGGGCATAACATAAAGAACTGTCTCAGTTTCAAATCCAATGTACAAAAGCTTGTCAGGAGAGGGGTCTTATCCTTCAAGGATACAAATCCTAATGTTCTCACAAACCCGCTGCCTCAACATGAGAAAGCTACAGTCAATTTGATAGAGGGAGAGTCTAACAACATCTATCAAATTCATGATGTATTCTTACTAAGGGCCAACTTGGTTAAGATGCATTGTAGACAGAGCGGATACGGCCATGTGTCGCCTCATAATTATCACCAGTGTGATATCTGTTCTAAAGATAATCAAGGTTGTTCTGTGGTGCAATCAGCTCTACAAGAACAGTTGGATCTCGGATGGATCCAAGAGCACCGAGTTCGTGGAGTCAACATGACTTATACGAATTCCAACATCATTCAGAATCACAACATTCTGGCAATGAAGGTCAATTTGGTGGCAATGCACTCAAGGCAAAGCCAGTATCATAATCTGCCGCGGCACGATTACAGTTCCTGCCTGACTTGCTCGGTAAACAATCAGGGATGTTATTTCATACAAGAGGCCCTCCAGCGTCAGATGGATCTTGGATGGATCTAGGACTATCATGAAAAAAATCCTTATCAAATCAGCATGATTCAAATCTTCGATATTCGTTTGATGAATACCAGCTTGGTGGAGTTGCATGCCAAGTAAGTCCAACTCGGTTTTCTCACTTCACATGATTATTTGAGCTGTAAAGTATGCCGTGAGAGTGACCAAGGATGTGCTCTCATTCAAAGAACTTTGCAACACTTGTTAAACCATTGGTGGCTTCCGATCTATCTAGACGAAGACACGCAACAAATCAGTGTGACAAACGGGAACCCTACTAGACGTCAAAGTCAGGATGTTCGATCTATGGAGACGGATCTAGTAAGGTTACACTGCATTCAAAGCAGACGTGGCCGGGTGCCACCACACAACTACGAGCGTTGTAGAGTCTGCTCGGAGAATAACCAAGGATGCTACCTCGTGCGAGCAGCCCTTCAAAGTCAGTTGGACTGCAAAGAGATTCAACCGTGTTCGAATTTTGGGTCAATCAACTGGACGCCGGACTACTTCGCTGATCAAATCAAGGACGTTGTCATAATCTCTGATCATCAGAGAAACAAAGATGTTTGTGCCATCATCCCTCTACTTGATGACTCAAAAGTTCCTAACTTGGAACCGATTGAAATTACTTACAATGGTCAGAAAAATCAGAATGCTCCCGTAGTTATCTATCTGTCGGGACCATTACCGTATCAATAAACTAAGGCTATCCCTTACAAGTACGGTGCGACAACAATTGAAAATGGAAAAGAAATTCCATTACCCTCTGTCGTGAATATTGCAGACATCAGTCGAATAACACGGAGCGGTCGAATCTTCAACCGAGGAGTTGGAGAACCTACCAAAGAAAAAGAACCTCAAACCGAAGTTCCTGATCAACCAGTCAGTCAATCCAGCGATCCCGAGCTTTCAAAAAATGAGGATGAGATGCTGAAGCTCATCCAAAGGAGTGAATACAACATTGTTGATCAGCTGTTGTAAATTCCTTCAAAAATCTCAGTACTATCTCTTTTACTCAGTTCAGAAGCTCACAGGGAGGCCCTACAGAAAGTCTTAGAGCAAGCCTTTGTGGAACAGGATGTAACAATCAGACAGTTTGATAGCATCGCCTCTAACATCACTTCCTGCAACAACATGGGATTTAGTGATGAAGAACTGCCAGAAGAGGGCCGCCGTCACAACATGGAACTCAATATCATAGTTAACTGCCAGGACGATGCATTAGCCAGCGTGCTGGTAGACACCGGATCGACTCTCAATGTTATGCCGAAGTCTACTTTAATGCGACTATCATTTAGAGGATCTCCAATAAGGACCAGTGATGTCACCGTCAAAGCATTCGACGGATCCCGAAAAACAGTTATCGGCGAAGTCGACCTTCCCATAATTATCGGTCCTCACACTTTCCAAGTCACTTTACAGGTCATTGACATCCGAGCAACATACACCTGGTTGTTAGGACGACCTTGGATACATCAGGTTGGGGCAGTCACTTCGACACTTCACCAGAAGCTGAAGTTTGTCAAGAACGACCAACTCGTCACAGTCTGTGGAGAGCAAGCCTTGCCCGTGAGTAACTTATCATCAACCACTATTGTAGAACCAGAAGGGGTAATCGGAACCCAGTTCCAAGAACTTTCGCTACACAACGACAATCAACTCGAAAGAGGAACATCGATTTACTCGTACAAAGATGCTCTCAAAGCGGTCGAAAGTACCAATACAACAGGATGGGGACAACTTGTCATCCCTACTAACAATAAGAAAAAGAAAGGCCTTGGGTTTTCCTCGACCTGTACTCGGACTGTTGCTAACGATGAAGGTCTTCATCCCATTCAGGATTTCTTTCACAGGGGAGGTTTCCTTCACCCAGTGTCTCAAGAAGTACATACCATCAACGAGGGTGATTCCTCCGATACAGAGGAAGAATTGAAATCCTATCTCAACGAGGACGGTTATATGTCGCAGGATGAAACGCATACTCCCTTCTGCTTTCCTTCACAGAGCCTGAGATTTATACTAAGGTCAGACGTCAAAATGATCTACGGAGATTGTGATCCGGAAGGATGTCGTGCTGCACTCAACTCATTAGAGGAGGACACTTTAATGAAAGATAACTTTGACCACGATTATTATGGCCCGATGGATGGCCTGCCATATGGCAGCCGTACCCAGGAGACTCGGGGCAAGAGAATCAACCGAACAATGAAAATCAGTTAAGTATCCTTGAAAAGAATACCTGCGTCCCTACCATGTCATGGGATCAACACTCAGGGTATTCTGAAAATGCCCAACACGACGATGAATTTGCCAAGTTCGCAGGACTAGAATTCATCAACTATGCTTTTCCCGAGGTCAATGTCATTGAAAGAGATGATTCCTCTAGTTCCAAAGAAGTGTGCGACACCCTGGGATAACCGAGTGGCAAATACGACTTCATGGTCAAATACACCACTCCTGAAAGCTCTCGTATCATGCTCGAAGACATCCAGCCAACTGGATGGGGAGATATACCTAAGAGTACGAATACTATGCAAAATACAACTGAGGAATCCTCCTACGACAACTCTGCCTGGGTGAGAGATTCCAACGATCCTGCTCCGCCAGAAATCAGCGTCATTTCTGAGGACAAACTAAGAAAGAAGGTACCAGACTTTGTGATTCGCCGAGGAGTTCGCTGCCAATGGATTGCTGTCGATGTCCCGAAAGTCGTCCATAAGTCTAAGTAATTGTCGTCTTTACTTTAACCTTACACCCTGCCCAAGTGAAACGGATGTTTTGATAGGGCTCACTTTCTATAAATGTACCTCTTCGCTTCGTCCAAAGTGACAGAGTTTTGTTTTATAGGGCTGTATTTCAAGAATCGACAAATTATAACTAAAATAACGTCGTTCTGTAATCTCTGCAAATATTGTTGTTTTCTCTTTTTGATTTTCTAGAAAATGGTAGTCCTAAAAAACTCTAATAAAAAAAACAAGCATTTTTCAGAAAATACACTTCACACACTCTTGCATTCTCTCTCTCTCTCTTCTAAAAACAATCATCACGTCTTGCAGACTGCTTGTTTTAAACCCTGTTGAAACACGCGATAAAATGCCTTCTCCCAACTTTGAGTTCCCGTTATTTGAGGCTGAAGAAGAAAATGACGAAGAAATTCCAAAAGAGATCTCCCGATTACTCAGACAAGAGGAAAGGTCCATTAAACCTCACAAAGAGCCGTTGGAAATGGTTAACTTGGGTTCAGAAGAAGAGAGAAAAGAGGTCAAGATTGGGGCACTGCTCAGTCCGACTGTCAAAGAGAGTTTGACAAAGTTTCTCAAAGAGTTTCCCGATGTATTCGCTTGGTCCTATCAGGATATGCCAGGGTTGGATACCAGCATCATGGAACATCATCTACCGTTAAGATCAGCATGTCCACCAGTAAAACAAAGGTTGAGACGGACTCATCCGGACATGGCCATCAAAATCAAGTTGGAGGTACAGAAATAGATCGACGCAGGTTTCCTCGCCACATCAGAATATCCTCAATGGCTAGCCAACATTGTTCCAGTTCCAGAAAAGGATGGAAAAGTCAGAATGTGTGTAGACTACAGGGATCTGAACAAAGCCAGTCCAAAGGATGACTTTCCCTTACCACACATTGACATGCTGGTAGACAGTACAACAAAGTTCAAAGTCTTCTCCTTCATGGATCGATTCTTGGGCTATAACCAGATAAAAATGGCGCTGAAAGATATGGAGAAAACTTCATTTATCACCCCATGGGGCACCTTTTGTTACAAGGTGATATCGTTCGGCTTGAAGAACGCCGGGGCAACCTATCAAAGGGCCATGACAACTTTGTTTCATGACATGATACACAAGGAAATCGAGGTATATGTCGATGATATGATCGCCAAATCAAAAATAGAGAATGAGCACGTTGAGCATCTGTCAAAACTGTTCAAACATCTAAGAAAATTCAAACTCTATTTGAATCCCAACAAATGTACCTTCGGTGTCCGTTCAGGGAAACTGCTAGGGTTCATCGTCAGCCAGGAAGGAATTGAGGTTGATCGTGACAAAGTCAAGGCCATTCAAGAATTGCCTTCTCCGAGGACTGAAAAACAAGCCAGGGAATTCCTGGGACGTTTGAATTACATTTCCAGATTCATATTCCTTATGACCGCGACATGCGTGCCAATCTTCAAATTACTCAAAAAGAATCAGGACTACGTTTGGACAAAAGATTGCCAAAATGCCTTCGACAGTATTAAGGAATACTTGTTGAACCCACCGATTCTATCACCTCCAGTGGAAGGAAGACCACTGATCATCTACCTAACAGTCTTGGAAGACTCAATGGGTTGTGTGCTTGGCCAACAAGACGAAACCAAAAAGAAAGAGTCTGCCATTTACTATTTGAGCAAGAAATTCACCGAGTGTGAAACTCGGTACACGATGCTTGAGAAAACTTGTTGTGCTCTGGCTTGGGCAGCCAAACGTCTTCGCCAGTACATGATTTGCCACACCACTTGGTTAATCTCAGAAATGGATCCGATCAAGTACGTCTTTGAAAAGCCTGCTCTCACGGGAAGGATTGTCCGTTGGCAGATGTTGCTATCAGAATATGACATAGAGTACCACGTGCGAAAAGCCATTAAAGGAAGTGTTTTAGCTGATCATTTGGCTCATCAACCGATTGACGATCAAGAATAAGTCGGATTTTACTTCCCGAACGAAGATGTCATATATTTGAAAATGAAAGACTGCGATGAACCGCTACCCAGTGAAGGGCCAGAACCAGGTTCCCAATGGGGACTAATCTTTGACGGAGCTGTCAATCATTATGGAAACAGAATTGGGGCAATTATCATAACACCTCAGGGTACCCACATTCCTTTCACCGCCCGACTGACATTCAAGTGTACAAACAACGAGTCCAAATACGCAGCTTGTATCATGGGTCTCGAAGAAGCGATCGACTTAAGGATCAAGGACTTGGATGTATATGGTGACTCAGCCCTGGTTATCAATCAGATCAAAGGATATTGGAACACGTACCAATTAGGATTGATTCCTTACAAAGATTACGCGAGAAGGTTGTTACCATTCTTCAACAGAATCGAGTTTCATCATATCCCTCGTGAAGAGAACCACATGGCTGATGCACTGGCTACTCTCTCTTCCATGATTAGTGTAGGTCAATGGAATGACATACCTAAGATCGACATAATGCACCTAGTACGGCCCGCCTACATCTTCACGATTAAAGCAGTCATAGACGACAAACCTTGGTATCACGATATCAAATGCTTCCTTCAGAAACAGGAGCACCCACCTAGGGCATCCAGAAAAGATAGAAAAACCCTCAGAAGACTGGCTGGCAACTTCTTCCTGAGCGGCGATACACTCTATAAGAGAAACTTTGACATGGTCTTGCTGCGATGTGTAGACAGACCAGAAGCAAACATGCTGATGAAGGAAATTCATGAAGGATCCTTTGGCACTCATGCCAACGGATACACAATGGCGAGAAAAATTCAAAGAGCAGGGTACTACTGGTTGACCATGGAATCCGACTGCTACAAGTACATAAGGAGGTGTCACAAGTGTCAGATATACTCAGACAAAATCTATGTACCGCCGACGTATCTCAAAGTTCTCTCTTCCCCATGGCCTTTTTCTATATGGGGAATCGACATGATTGGCATGGTTGAACCAAAGGCTTCAAACGGACATCGGCTCATCCTAGTAGCCATTGACTATTTCACCAAGTGGGTCGAAGCAGCATCGTACGCCAATGTAACCCAACAAGTCATGGTCCGCTTTATCAAAAACAATCTCATCTGCCGTTATGGTGTTCCAAGCCAGATCATTACTGATAATGGATCCAACTTGAATAACTAGATGATAAAAGAGTTGTGCGCTGAGTTCAAAATCGAACACCGTAACTCATCTCCCTACCGACCTAAGATGAACGGAGCAGTAGAAGCGGCTAACAAGAACATCAAGAAGATCGTTCAAAAGATGGTTATAACCTATAAAGACTGGCACGAGATGCTACCCTTTGCTCTTCACGGTTATCGCACATTTGTCCGCACTTCAACAGGGGCAACCCTTTTTTCTCTAGTATATGGCATGGAGGCAGTGCTCCCCATAGAGGTAGAGATCACATCAATCCGGGTATTGATGGAAACTAAGCTAACAGAGGCTGAATGGTGTCCAAGTCGACACGACGAACTAAATCTAATTGAGAAAAGCGAATAACGGCACTATGCCACGGTCAGTTGTATCAGCAAAGAATGAAGAAGGCGTTCGACAAAAAGGACTGACCTCGTGTCTTCAGGAAAGGAGACCTCGTGCTCAAGAAGATACAATCATTTCTCACTGATTCTCAGGGCAAATGGACTCCGAATTATGATGGCCTCTATGTGGTCAAGAAAGCTTTCTTAGGCGGTACCTTGAGACTCGCAACCATGGACGGAGAGGAATTTGCCTACCCCACGAATGTTGACATAGTCAAGAAATACTTCGCCTAAAAAAATGTCTCGGTGGATTGAAAACCCGAAAGGGCGGTCCAGGAAAAAATTAGAGACATAATAAAAAATTATCCCGGTGGATTGGAAACCTCAAAGTACAATCCAGGCAAAAGGTATGGATAATGGCAAGTAACTACGTCCAACAAAGGGGCAAATCCCTCAGCGACAGTTACACCATCCGTCAGAAATCTCAATCAAGGTCATCTTCGACAGAAGCTCAGGATTCCCAGAATTCAAAGTTGGTAGAAGGATAGCGGTCGTTATGTTTCAACGTAGCCCTTTTCCCTGTAAATTACCATTTTCTAGCTTTGTATATACTTCATGGAATCACGCGCTTGGCTGATTTCCATCCTATCAATAAAATTTGAGCCCTTGTGCTTTTGTTTGCAATTCTTATTTTGTTTTAGCTTTACAGAATGACATTTTAACATGATTAACGATTCTTGAAATAAAACAAAAATGAATTTACTTGTCAAACTTTTTCTGCTTTTAAAATAACGGTGGAAATTTCTTTTGACTGGTGAACATCGAAAGAACTTCGATCGCTTCTCCAGAAGTAATCGAACCTCAAAGTGCAGAATCAAAGTACTCCTTCTAAGCCAGTACGCTCGAGCAAAGGATCAACAGTGTCAGATGCGAATGTTCTATCTGACATCACCGACAGAGTTCTTATCTCCTAAGCCCGACCAACGGTTGTCCACACAAGGATCATCTCTCTCCTAAGCAAGGAAGAATTGCTATTTTTGAACCAACGATACTTTTCATCTCCCGCAATAGCCGAGTATCCAGTCGTGTTCATTCACTAGTCTGTATGTTGCGTCAGTTTTGTCAGCATAAACATACATACATCATGCATTGATTTACATTCATATTCATATCGCATCACTATCACTCTGGTCGGTCTTATCCCCTAGTGATAAAGGTCCTCTTGTCAATTGAGTTGCCAGTTCGTTCCTCGTCAGGAAGTGAATCGTCTAAGTAATCTCTCTCCAAGTTTATCTCTGGATTGGAGCCGGTCCTTGACCACTTTGATAACTTGAACCTCTGAAAAGGCAATAAAACCTTCAAAAAATGTCACTCTTCGCCATTGAAGATGATGTCTTCGCTTTCCCGGATTAAGGAAAATCCCTAGAGAAAGCCTCACGACTAAAAACTCTCAGCAGCACATTGGTTCTTCTCTATAGAAAGTCAATGTTAATGAAGTCATCGGCACCTCAAAATCAGGGTACATCGTATGGCATTTCTCCAAGAAGATCTCTGAGAAAAGTATGATGTAGTATCCCCAAGCGGAAAGCAGTCTCTCAAGAGACTCGTTTTCCCCAGTAGAGTCGACAAATGGCGTCTCTAAGCAGAGAAGTTTGTGTACCTCTACAGCTCAGACAGATGGGGTCCCCAGCAAGTCTGACATCGAAACTTTTTCCCATCAAATGGCATCTCCCCTGGAAAATTCGGCGAGAAGTTTGAGGAAAACCGCTACAAACAGCGTCCCTTGTCAAGAAATTTTATTGACAAAAGAAACTGAGACCAGTTCCTTGGTAGGAAACCAGGATCGAGGGGAAGTTTATATCAGAAACTGAGACCAGTTCCTTGATAGGAAACCAGGATCGAGGGGAAGTTTATTTCAGAAACTTAGATCAGTTCCTTGGTAGGAAACCAGGATCGAGGGGAAGTTTATTTCAGAAACTAAAACCAGTTCCATGGCTGAAGACCAGGATCGAGGGGAAGTTTTTACCTTTTCTAAGCATCATTGCTTAGTAAAAGAAGATGGATGAGCAAGCAGCCATTCGTAACCACCATCAAAATTTCGGGTATTCCGATATTTAATCCTCTTGCACCCCGAATGCCCGAATACCTTCGCCATTCACACCTTCGGGTCCAAGAAAATTAAATAGGGGCATCTGTCATACCCCAAATTTTGACCACCAAGATTTCCCATCATTGTACAAATCATCATCACAATATGGATGAACCATCATGCCTCATCAATATCCTCAAAGATGTTTGAGCATTCACCACAGTCAAGAATTAGGGTTTCAAGCCCTCTCAGAGCACTTAGACAAAGGATCAATCAAGGAATGACATGATCTTCAACTTGTATAAACCTATCAAAACATCCATAAAGGATCAAGAGGACTCCCACATCAAGAATCAAGCACAAGGTTGCAACATTCCAAGTGGATCAAGCCTCAAGATTGCCAGTGTCACCAAATTAGGGTTTTGGTCGACTGAGGCCTCTAGATGGAAATTTTCATCTGGGCATGAGCCAAGGTTTCAAAACACAACCCAAGATACTCCAAGGGACCTCATGGACCTAATCATCAAGTCAATTTAACCTCAGAGAAAGCATTAATCAAAAATCAGGAATTAGGGTTTCTTGACCTAATTCACCCCTAAGTTAACTTTTGGGATAAAACATGAGGCAAGACCTCAAGACATGATTTGAGGTTCTCCAATACACTACATTGATCTATTTGCAACAATAGATTGATCCAAGAAACTTGATCAACAAGCTTCAATTTCATCTGAACCGCAGTTAGGGTTTCGCGGGAAAAGTCAACTGTATCTTTGACTTTTGACCCAAACCTGCTCCCAAACCTTGGTACATAAGTCAACACACCCTATAACACCTATGAAATCTATAAATCAAGTTTGATTTAGGTCAAGGACTTGATTTCATAGAGGATCGCGCAGTTTGGAATTCATCTGATAAAAAGTCAAAGTTTGACTTTTTGATTTTTTGATCAATTATGGTCCCTTAACCCTAAAATGATGTTAATGTGTGATTTGAATCATCATTCATCAAGAAAAATCAAGAAAAGTGGGATAACTTGTAAAAGGGGTAACCATAAATAACTTAGAAATTTTCTAAGTTATGGAACAAAGTGGCTAGGGTACCAACTTTCGAGGATCATATCTCCTAAACCACAAGGCCATTTTCCCCCATTCAAACCTGGATTTGTAGCTCTCATGGCATACTTTAAAAGTGTTAACTACACCTCATTCCAATTCATTATCGATTTTGAGTTATGGTTGGATCAAAATGGCTGAAAACATGAAATGTTACTTTTTCCAACACTTAGTGAAATCTTCACTAAGTCAGAATCTGTTTCATTTTTTCCAAAACGTAAGGGCATTTTTCACTTGGATCCCAAAAGTATCAAAACAAACTATGATCACACATATGTTGTATCATATGAGGGCTTTCCAAAATGACCAAGAACTTCACCAAACTCAATCTGAGCAAGGAGTTATGACAGTGGCAATATGCCTTGCTGCAACTGTCATAACAAGGCAGATTTGGGCATTTTGCTCGATTTGCTCAAATTTTGCAAAGGGCAAGCAACTCTATCCATCTGAACACCTCAAGGGGAGACCAAGGAGGGACAAACACTGATCCATCAGTCTCCCAAGTCCTTGGAACCAAAAGTAGCATACCAAACCTAGAAATGCCTAAAAGAGGGACAAGACTCCAATTTTGTTTTGGGGCATTTAATGGATACACCAAATTGGCATGGACTGAGCATTTTCCAACTGAATTCAGTCAAGGATGATCCAACAACTAGGGAACCATAGCTCTGTGCTCTAACCTCTAGTCAATGGCTAGAGGAGACTAGGATTCTCATTGATCAACATTGGCCAAACCTCTGCTGCAGTTGCCATTCACTATTGATCCCAAAACAAACTTTCTCTACTATAAACAGAGCTCATTTGTGCTTAGTTTGAGTACACCAAAGCCATTAAACTGATGTTTTCCTCAAAATCTCTTTCTCTAGGCAAAAATACCTTCTTTAGCAAAGTAACTCTGAGTTTTTGAGTTAGAGAGCATTTCCATCATAGCTCATGATCCAAACACATCCAATATGTCATATCTAAGCTGTCCAAAATCTCACAAGTGACCTGTAACACCAAAATCTCAAAGTCACATCTCAAAACCTCAAAAATAGGACTTTTGTGCATTTTTCAAGCCATGTCTTGATCTAGCCTCTTTCCAAACCAGATAAAACCTCAAACACACTCCAAATATCATCCTTGAACTGTCCCACATCTGGAAAAACCATTTGAGAGAGTTGTTATTTTGGCCACTTTTGTCCCTTTTGCAAGAAAGAGATCAAACTTGCTCCAGAGGTTTCCAGCTGATTCCAACCATCCTAAAAGCTTCTAAGAGATCATTTGATGGTGTCCAAAGCATCAAATCATTTCTGGAACAAAATACTTGGCAGATTGCACAAAAACTCCAAAAAGAGGTAAGCATCACAACTTGAACTCTTTGAAATATGCATTGCTTTGAAGTCCACTGATCATACACATCTCATACATGTTATATATGTTGGGTTTGACCCAATTCATCATGTAATTCATCCCTGTAACAAGAGATAGCACAGAAAATGCAAATCATGGCCTATTTCAAAACCACTATCGGGTTTTTTAATAGGAGCATGATCTGAAAAAACTACCACCACCATTGGATTCCTTGTGAAATTCTATGCCAGATGCATATAAATTTTGTCCCAATCCATGGAGAAATGAGAAAGTTATGGCCTTCACGTTTCGAACCAAAATCTTGCCTTGCCTTGCCTTGGGTCAGGCCAAAAACAAGGCAAGCCTTGTATATTTGTGGTTGTGTTCTAATACACTGATGTATCACCACCCCAGTGTTAGGAGGCGCGCACTGCACACAAGAGGTCTGGGGTTCGAATCCCCCTCGCCCCAGATCCTCTTTTTACCACTTTTTCCTATTTTTTGTTATTTTTCATATTATTTTTAATGATTTGAAAAATTAATAACTCACTCAATTTTAATTATTTTTGATTGGTTATATTTGCAAAAAATCACAAAAATGTTAAAATATTTTATTCCACAAAAAATAGATTTGTATTAATTATTTAATATAGCTAATATTTTTGTGAATAAATTCAGTTTTTTGTTTTTTAAACATTTTAAAATGAATATTCACCTTGAAAATTCAAAACCAATTGAGCTTTAATTCATCTTGTGATTACGACGTCATTTTTCAAACCTTAACCAAAAATCGTAAGTTGTTTATAAGAACTTATTTGGTATTTTTATCATTTTAATTAATTTTCTTTGAATAATTACTTTAAAAAATGATGAAATTAGGGTTTTGTTGATTTTCACCCTAACAAACTTTTTTTCAAAACCATTTGGGCCTCTTGAGGGAGTGTAAGTCCCACCCCTCTGTGAATAAACCTTTCTTGGGCCTCAATGTATTGTCTAAGTCCCGATACCGTCAAAAAGTTCGGTGCGATCGTCGCCTTTTTAACAAAAACCCATGGGCTTCTCCTTGAGTTATAAGATTCATCTTTATTCATTTTCAAACACTTTTGGGCCTCTAATAGAGTGTAAAACCCATCCCTTTGTACAGAAAACTTTTCTTGAGCCTCAATCACTTGTATAAGTCCATGTACAAATTAAAAACAACAGTGCAATCACTGTTAAAATTTGGGCCTCTCTTTGAGTTGTAAGCCCCCATTTCTTTTCAAAGTACTTTCTCCTTTGATTTTGAAATATACTATTGTTTTCAAACTTTCTTTGTTGAACAACTAACAAAACAGCATGGAAGCTCTACAACCGCGTAAGTGTTTATCCGCTTTCATTTAACCCCTTTCATATGTATATAACTGTATAGTGGGGCTGTTTCACTGTAAGTCTTCCTTCACATCCTTTTATATGCTTGTCACATATCCACTGTGTAATACTAGTATAGTTATTTAGAGTTTCCCCGACAACTACATCTAGCACTAGGTAAAGCCTCGTTGGTCACTCTTAAATACAAACAAAACTAGATCCCCATAGGATTCCAAATACAGTCTTCCCTCCTCTTGGGGTTAAACAATATGGAACAAAGAGAAAGGCAGAATTCTCGGCGAACCTTTTCTCAGACTATAACCCTAGAAATTGTTAAAAGGAATTCTACTCCCCGGAGTTGATCTATTCTCAGTGAATGGCATCTCTTGAGTTCCTCAAACCTGGAACTCTCACTAAATGATCTATTCTCTGTGAATAGCATTTCTTGAACTTTCCCGGCTTGGGACCCACGAGCTTCTTAAAAGCATCCCCGCCTCCTCTTGGGCTTTGTATAAGGACCATTCGGCTTCTTAGAAGTTTTCACAGCCTCCTCTTAGGCTTCGTATAATGATTCTTCCTCCGCAAAGATAGCCTCCTCTTGGACTTCGTACAAATTGTCCCTCCGGCTTCTTAAAAGTTTTTTCCCGCCTTCTCTTGGGCTTTGTACAAATTGTCCCGACGACCTCCTAAAGGTATAGGAACAGAAATTAGTTATCTTAATAGAGCAGACTTTCAAAGGAGTCTAGATCTTTCTCCCGTAAACGTACCTCTTGGGCATAGTACAGAAGATAAAACTCTAGACCTGGACAGTCTAATCCCCTTGAGTCTCGAAGACATTCTCAAAATCCCTTCTAAACATAGGAAGAAACCCGACCTCTCTCAGGAGAGCTCTCTAGTTGGACCTGCCTAGGGATTTCAATAATCCTCAGCAGTAAGATAGCATTCTCTTGGGCTTTGTACAATGATTCTCCTAAAATGGAGCTAACCTTTTTAGACTCTCTTGTTGAGTCAACATCCCCTTTACCCTCAATCTTGGGCTTCGTACGAGACAGCAAAACACTCTCTTGTTGAGTATAAAAGATTCTCTTATTGAGTCACCCTTTAGCCTCCGTCTTGGGCTTTGTACAAGACACATATAAAAAGACTCTCTTGTTGAGTATAAAAGATTCTCTTGTTGAGTCACCCTTTAGCCTCCGTCTTGGGCTTTATACAAGACACATATAAAAACACTCTCTTGTTGAGTATAAAAGATTCTCTTATTGAGTCACCCTTTAGCCTCCGTCTTGGGCTTTGTACAAGACACATAGAAAAACACTCTCTTGTTGAGTCAAACCCTTTTAGCCTCTAATTTCGGGCTTCGTACAAGACAGAAAATCACTCTCTTGTTGAGTATAAAAGGCTCTCTTGTTGAGCCAAATCCTTTTAGCCTCCATCTCCGACTTCGTACGAGACACAAAAACACTCTTTTGATTGAGTGAACCCTTTTAGCCTCAATCTTGGGCTTTGTACAAGACAGAAAGAACATTTTTCCCCGGAAGAGTCAAACATTGAGCCTCCTCTTAGGCTTTGTATAAGGAAATCCTCGGTTGAGTCAATCAACCTTTTAGCATCAAAACATGCCTTGCTCACAGCATACAAACATCAACGACTCCGCTTTGGAGATGACAAATTCCCTCTCAGTCAGGACCCCCTTTAGCTTCATATCTTGGGCTTTGAACAAGATACAAATCACCTGTTAGCTTCAATCTTGGGCTTTGAATAAGACACCAAAACACCTTTTTCCTCCCTTAGAATAGGAGGAACTACGATCGCTCTGTTTTCCCTGTGTCATTAAACGGGAATACGCAGGCATAAGATTGCAGAATCTTAGCTAGCATACTAATCAAATAATCCAAATCCGGTACCCCCCTATACATCAATCAATCTGGTGCAGTATCCTAACCAAAAGTCTCCTAAACGATTCCGACACTTGCGTTCTTAAAACAAATAACCCAGAGAGAGACCCCCTTTTGATAACATCTATAAACCAATAGTTTTGACTGTTTAAACTCAGTTTGCAAGCAGGGTTAATTAGAGACATCTATTTCCCTTCCTTAATCAGCTCAATAGGATAAAAAATGAATCGAACTGTAGCACTAAAGCGATAGTGATTCGAAACCACAAAAACCGCGCTACAGTATCTCCACTGATTCGATGGTCTACCAGGATCGCTTATTCGGGAATCACTCCCTGTAAGACCACCCGTCTATGCCATCACTTATCTTAGGTATTACTCTAACTTTCCAGATGCAGCATCACCCGCAGTCCCATTAGCAGAAAAATAAACACGGATACCAAGTAGGAAAATCAATATATATATATATATATATATATATATATTCATTCCTAAAACTAACATCTTAGACCTCTTAAGAATTCTAGTCTATAAACTTATACAATCAAAATAACGTCCCCAGTAGAGTCACCATTTTACTGTAGCGTGCGATTTTTGCCAGTGACACGACCTCCTTATCGCCATGGGTTCCTCACTGCAATGGTAGGAGGGGGGTGCTACTTTCTGATTTCTTATTTATCCCATGAAGCTGGAAGGGAAAGGGAAGTTATCTATAACTAACCTTGCACGCGAATGTTAACTGAACAAACGCTTAAAGAGATTCGGGGAGTTCGGGGTCAGGTTATACAATGGGGAGTTGTCAGTTACCCATCCTATATGTGGTTATCCACAAGATGCTAGCTTTAGGTTAGGCTTTGTACTTGATAGTGTTTATCCGTTAATGGGTTGGGAAAGTTTCTTGGGAAATGTGAGAGAGAGTGAGTTTTTGTTGATGTTCGGGTTTTTCCGATGTTTTTGGTAAGAACTGGACCTAATTTTTTATTGGTATGAAGGTACTGGACCTAGAGTTTTTTATTAGTATGAAGGTACTGGACCTAGAGTTTTTGATTAGTATGCTCGCTAAGATTTCGTAATCTTATGCCTACGTATTCCCGTTTAAATGAAACAGGGAAATCAAAGCAATCGTAGTTCCTCCTATTCTAAGGGAGGAAAAAGATATTTTGGTGTCTTGTTCAAAGCCCAAGATTGAAGCTAAAAGGTTGAGTATTTGTGTCTTGTTCAAAGCCCAAGATTGAAGCTAAAAGTTTGACTGAGAGAGAATTTGTCATCTCTAAAGGGAGACATCTTTGTCTGTTTATCACGATTGTTGGGTGACTCATTATAAAGGAGGATTACTTTAACTGGGATATGTGAGACCAGCAACGCCATAACTTCCTTTATAGGGGATTCATCCTGAAGGAGAAAACTTTAACTCAGAATAGAGCAATGCCATCTTTCCTTAGGAATTTCTCATGCTAAGAGAGGGACAGTGGCATGGATGTAAATAATCTAGAGGCTTGCCGCTTACAACAATTAGATGAAAGAAAGGGAGTTTTAATTTTTCTGTTTTGACATGTGATAAACAGAGAAATGACTTCCTACAGAGGGATTTTGATTTCCTCGGAGGGGATGTTGATTTTTGTGTGCCTTGATCGAAGCCCAAGGTTAAAGCTAAGAGGTTGATTGACTCCACTGGGGAAGTCCTTATACAAAGCCTAAGAGGAGGCTGGGAATGGTTGACTTCACAAGAGAGTGTTTATATAGGTATCTTGTACAAGGCCCAAGATGGAGGCTAAAAGAGACTGACTCTTTTGGGGATATCATTATACAAAGCCTAAGAGGAGGCTAAAAGTTTGACTTTTCTGGGGAAAATGTTCTATCTGTCTTGTACAAAGCCCAAGATTGAGGCTAAAAAAGGATTTTGACTCCGCTGGGGAGGGTTTGTGTGTGTCTTGTACAAAGCCCAAGATTGAGGCTGAAAAGAAACTGACTCAGTGGGAAAGAAATCTTTATCTGTCTTGTACAAAGCCCAAGACTGAGGCTAAAAGGAGACTTTACTGACTCAGCTGAGGATATTTTAGGTATCTCGTACAAAGCCCAAGATGGAGGCTGAAATGAGTTTGACTCTGCGGGTGAGTATTATTTGTCTTGTACAAAGCCCAAGATTGAGGCTGAAAAGAGGATTGACTCTGCTTAGGGTATTATTTTTCATAGCCTAAAAGAAGGCTGGGAGGAATTGACTCCACTGGGGAAGATATTTGTCCCAAGCTTAAGAGAAGATTATGAAGATTAATGTCTTGTACAAAGCCCAAGATTGAGGCTAAAAGGGTTTGACTCAACAAGAGAGTGCTTTTATCTATCCTGTACAAAGCCCAGGATTGTGGCTGAACAAGCTGGAGAAATCATTATACAAAGCCTAAGAGGAGGTTAACTTTGCTATAGGAAATATTTATACCAAGCGAAAGGAGGCTAGAAAAGATTGTCCCAACAAGAGAAGGGTTTTTATCTGTCTCGTACAAAGCCCGAGATCGAGGCTGAAAAATGGCTTGACTCAACAAGAGAGTCTGAAAAGGGTGATTGACTCAACAAGAGAGTCTAAAAAGGGTGATTGACTCAACAAGAGAGTCTGAAAAGGTCACTGACTCAACAAGAGAGTCTGAAAAGGTTAGGTCCGCTGGGGAGAATCATTGTACAAAGCCCAAGAGGAGGCTGACTGTGTTGAGGAAAGAATCATTATACAAACCCTAAGAGGAGGCTAGCTTTTGATGGGGATTCTTGAGATCCCGAGGCAGGTCCAAATGGGAAAATCAACTCTTGCTGAGGGTTACAGAAGAGTTGAGGTATCAGATGCCTTGAGGTTCTGATTTGGGATAGTATTATACTGATGATAAACTGACCCTGGTTGGGGAATTTTTAGGAGAGGGACTGGGTTTTAGCTTTGCTGGAGATTGATCCAGAATGACCGGGGTTTCTCCTATATTTGTAAGGTGCTTGAGAATGTTTTTGAGACTCAAGGGGATTTAGACTGTCCAAGTCTATTGGAAAAGTTTATCTTTGTATCATGCCCAAGAGGAGGCTGGCTCTTTTTAAGGGATAAGTATCAACCCTAAAATTAGTCTGAGGGTTTTGACTCCTTTTAGAAATACAACTCTAACAAAGGATGACTAAGTTCTGTCCTATACCTTTAAAAGGTCTTCAGGGTCCTTGTATTAAGCCCAAGAGAAGGCATGAGAACTTATAAGAAGCCTGAGGGTCCTTGTACAAAGCCCAATAGGAGGCGGGGATGCTTTAAGGAAGCCTGTGGGACCAAACCAGAGAAAAGTTCAAGAGATGTCATTCACCGAGAATGAATCATTTCTGAACTGTTCTGGGGTTTGAAGAAACTCAAGAGATGTCATTCACTGAGAATGAATCATTTCCGGGGAATAAAATTTCTTTGACAATTTCTAATAGTGACAGCCTGAGAAAAGGTTCACCGAGAATACTGCCTTTCTCTTTGTTCCATATTGTTTAAGCCCAAAAGAAGGCAAGACTGTATCTGGAAGTCCTATGGGGATCTAGTTTTGGCTGTATTAAAGAGTGACCAACTGGCTTTACCTAGTTCTAGACCTAGTTGTCGGGGAAAACTCTAAATAATTATACTAGTATATATACAGCTGATATATGATGAGTATGTAAAAGGTTATGAAAGAAGGGCTTACAGTGAAGCAGCTTCCCACAATACAGTTATATATATGAAAGCAAGTAAATGAAAGATGATAAAAACTTACAGGTGAGCAAGCTTCCATGCTGTATTGTTTGTTGTTCAAAGAAATTAAAGAAAGCTTTGATAACAACAGTATATTTGAACCTAAATCAAAAGGGAAGTTATTTTGAAAAGATTGTTGGGGCTTATACTCAAGGAGAGGCCCAAATGGAAAACAGTAATTTTACCGTTGTTTGTAAACAGTAATGGGTCCTATACAATGACTGAGGCCCAAAGAGGTTTTCTGTATAAAGGTATGGGTCTTACAACTCAAGGACAGACCCAAGGAGTTTTAAAAGAAAAGAAGTGGGACTTATAGCTCGAGAAGAGGCCCATGTGATTTGATTTTAAACTGGCGATCGTGCCGAGGTTTTTGAAAATGTGTTGGGACTTATACAATGTCTGAGGTCCAAAATGGTTTTGGTTAAAAGGGGATTGAGTCTTACACTCTATTAGAGGCCCAAAGTTTTTTATACAAAAGATGGGGCTTACAATTCAAGGATAGGCCCGAGTGATGGACAGTGATCGCACCATCGTTTTGAAAATCGCCGAGGGACTTATACAATGTCTGAGGCCCAAAGAGTTTGGTTTTCAAAAGGGGTTGGGTCTTACACTCTATTAGAGGCCCAAAGTGTTTGAAAATGTTTGATAATGATCGAAAATCAAAGAAACCCTAATTTCATTTTCTTTTAAAAGTAATTATTTAAAGAAAATCAATAAAATGATAAAAATACCATATAAGTTTAAATAAACTACTTGTGATTTTTGGTTAGGGTTTGAAAAATGAGATTTTAATCACAAGATGAGTTAGAACTCATTTTGGTTTTGATTTTCAAGACAAAAGTTCACTTTTAAAATGTTTAAAAACAATAAAAATGAATTTATTTGCAAAAATATCAACTATATTAAATAAATAATATAAATTTGATTTTTTTGTAGAATAAAATACTTTAATATTTTTGTGATTTTTTACAAAAAGAACCAATAAAAAATAATTAAAATTGAGAGAAATTAATTTTTCAAATCATTTAAGAAAATAATATGAAAAATATAAAAATAGTGGAAAAAGTGATAAAAAAGGGTCTGGGCGAGGGGGATTCGAACCCCAGACATCTAAGCCAAACACATGCGCGCGCAACCACTGGGGTGGTGATACATCCGTGTATCAAAACCACCCCATAAATATATATGGGATGCCTTGTTTTAGGCCTGGGCAAGGCAAGGCAAGGCCAGCTTTTGGGCCATTTACGTGAAGCCCGATAGTGGTTTTGAAATAAGCCACAATTTGCATTTTCTCTGCCACCTCATGGTACAGGCAGTAATTACATGATGAATTGGTTCAAACATAACATATATAACATGTATGAGATGTTTATGATTAATGGACTTCAAAGCAATGCATAATTCTATGAGTTCAAGTTGTCATGCACTTACCTCTTAAATTTTTTTGTGCTATCTGCCAAGTTCCTTGTGCCAGAAGTAATTTGATGCCTTGGACACTCTCAATTCATCCCGTAGAAGATTTTAGAATGGTTGGAACCAGCTGGAATCCTCAGGAACAAGTTTGAGCTCTTTCTTGCAAAAGTGGCAAAAGTGACCAATATGGCAACTCTCTCAAATGGTGTTCCAGATGAGGGGAACCAATTGAGACAGTTCAAGGATGATATTTGAAGTGTGTTTGAGGTTTTATCTAGTTTTGAAAGTGACTGAATCAAGACATGGCTTGAAAAGTGTAAAAAAGTCAATTTTTGAGGTTTTGGAGGTTGACTTTGTGATTTTGGTGTTACAGGTCACATGTTAGTGTTTGGACAACTTAGATACAACATATTAGAGGTGTTTGGATCATGAGCTGTGATGGAATTGCTATCTAACTCAAAAACTCAGAGATACCTTGCAAAAGAAGACATTTTGGCCTAGAGAAAGGGATTTTGAGGAAAGCAAGTGTTGTAGTGCTTTGGTGTACTGAAACTGAGCACAAATGAGCTCTATTTATAGTATAGCAAGTTTTTTTTGCAAGTAATAGTGAATGGCAACTGCATCAGGCCTTTGGCCAATGTTGAGCAAAAGGAATATCAAGTCTCCTCTAGCCATTGACTTGAGATTAGGGCACATGCTTTGTAGCTTTGGTTCAGAGATAAGTCTTGACTGAATTCAGTTGGAATAGGCTCAGTTTATGCCACCTTGGTGTATCCATTGAATGCCTCAAAACAAAATTGGAGTCTTGAGGTATCTTTAGCTTTTTAGGTTTGGCATGGCTACTTGTAGAATCTTGGACTTGGGAGGCTTGGAGATCAGATCATCCCCATTGGATTTGATCCTCTGATGTGTCCAAATTGATGACAAGGCTTGGAGTTATCAGGTTTGGAAAAATCGAGCAAACGTGCACAATTCTGCCTTGTAAAACTAGTTCATGATGCCATGTTTCAAGGGCAGTATCTCCCTGCTCAAATTGAATTTGGAGATGATCTGGTACTTGTTGGAAGCCCTTATGGCATACTTTAACTTTGATGTTCACCCCTAGACCTGGTTTGACTTGGATCAAGGTGAAAAATGTCCCTACATTTTGGAAAAAGTAAGGCAGATTCTGACTTAGTGAAAATTTCACTAAGTGTTGGAAAAATGTCATTTTCATGTTTTTAGCCATCTTGATCACTCCATAACTTAAGATCCATGAGGAATTGGAGTTTGATGTAGTTGAAGCTTTTGTAGAGTGTAGCAAGACCTACAAATCAAGCTTTGGATCACCCAAAATGGTTGCTTGGATCCCAAGTTATGGTCCTTGGAAGTTGGTACCCTAGCCACTTTGTTCCATAACTTAGAAAAAAATCTTAGTTTTTTATGGTTACCCCTTTTACAAGTTAACTCACTTTTCTTGATTTTTCTTGGTTACCCCTTTCACATATTAACATTTTTTTAGGGTTAAGGAACCTTGGTTGACCAAAAATTCAAAAAGTCAAACTTTGACTTTTTCTACAGTTGACTTTTTCATCAGATGAAATTTTGACTTTGCGATCCTTTTGTGAAATCAATCCTTGGGCTTAATCAAACTTCATAAATGGCCTCCAAGGGTATTTAGGAATGTCTTGGACCCCTTCCCAAGGTTTGAGATCAAGGGTAGGTCAACAGTCAAGGATAGGGTTAACTTTTTCCATCAATAACCCTAATTTGTGATCAGATGGTTTTGAGTTCTTGTGGCTTATGATTTGAGCTATTTGAGTCAATCAAATCTTGTAAACATTTCAATATGATGTATTTGAGGTCTTTGAAGTTCATTTTGAAGCTTCAAGCCATGCCTCACGTCACAAGTTAACTCAAGGATTGAATTAGGCCAAAACCCTAGTTCCTGATTTTTTGATAGATGGAACCTCAAGCTAATTTTGCCATTATGGATGGGCTCTTAAGATTCCTTTGAGCTTAATGGACCAAATATTGAAGCATTGGCTCATGCCCAGATGGAAATTTTCATCTGGAGGCCTCAGTCGACCAAAACCCTAATTTGGTGACACTGGCGATCCTGAGGCTCGATCCACTTGGAATGCTGAAACCTTGTGCTTGATTCTTGATGTGGGAGTCCTCTTGATCCTACATGGATGTTGGAGAGGTTAGACAAGTTGGAGATCATGTCATTTCTTAATTGATCCTTTGTCTAAGTGTTCTAAGAGGGCCCAAAATCCTAACTCTTGATTGTAGTGAATGCTCACCCATATTTGGGGGAGACTGATGAGGTATGATGGTTCATCCATATTGTGATGATGATTTGCACAATGATAGAAAATCTTGGTGGTCAAAATTTGGGGTATGACAGTCTTCTGAGAGTCTTGTTTGGATGCCCCGGGTGGGTACTCTTGTTTTTTAAGGAAGCACTTGATATCATGATACCAGGGTTTGTCATCTATGGCTGCTTCAATCGCGAAGATGTAAGTGGACCTTTCAAGGTGCATTATGTCAATCTTAGGTACGTCATTCCATTGACTTACAGCAATCATGGAAGATAGGGTGGCTAATGTAACAGTCATGTGATTTTCTTCACAAGGGATATGATGAAACTAGATTCTATTGAAGAATGTGTCATACCCCAAATTTTGACCACTAAGATTTCACATCATTGTGAGAATCATCACCATAATATGGATAAACCATCATAGCTCATCAGTCTCCCCAAAGATGGGTGAGCATTCAATACAATCAAGATTAGGGTTTCAAGCCCTCTTAAGACACTTAGACAAAGGGTCAATCAAGAAAGGACATGATCTTCAACTTATCTAAACCTCTCAAACACCCACAATAGATCAAGAGGACTCCCACATCAAGGATCAAGCACAAGGCTGCAACATTCCAAGTGGATTAAGCCTCAAGATCACCAGTGTCACCAAATTAGGGTTTTGGTCGACTGAGGCCTCCAGATGAAAATTTTCATCTAGGCTTGAGCCAATGCTTCAAAGCATAACCCAAGGTATTCCAAGGGACCTCATAGACCCAATCATCAAGTCAATTTAACCTCAGGGGATCCATTCACAAAAATCAGGAATTAGGGTTTCTTGACCTAATTCACCCCTAAGTTGACTTCTTGGACAAAACATGAGCCAAGACCTCAAGGCATGATTTAAGGGCCTTAAATACACTACATTGATCCATTTGCAACAATGGATTTATCTAAGAAGCTTGATTCACAAGTTTCAAATTCATCAGGATCACAATTAGGGTTTTGGGGAAAAAGTCAACTGTACCTTTGACTTTTGACCAAGACATGCTCCCAAACCTTGGGACATAAGTCAACACACCCTATATCACCTATGGAATCCATCTATCAAGTTTGATTTAGGTCAAGGACTTGATTTCATAGAGGATCGCACAGTTTGGAATTCATCTGATAAAAACTCAACTGTACCAAAAAGTCAAAGTTTCACTTTTTTATTTTTGGTCAATTATGGTTCCCTAACCCTAAAATGATGTTAATGTGTGATTGGAATCACCATTCATCATGAAAAAGAAAGGAAAGTGGGATAACTTGTAAAAGGGGGTAACCATAAAAAACTTAGAAATTTTCTAAGTTATGGAACAAAGTGGCTAGGGTACCAACTTCCAAGGATCATAACTTGTGATCAAGCAACCATTTTGGCTGATCCAAAGATGGATTTGTAGCTCTCATGGCATACTTCAAAAGTGCCAACTACCCCTCATTCCAATTCCTCATGAATTTTAAGTTATGGAATGATCAAAATGGCTGAAAACACAAAAGTGACATTTTTCAAACACTTAGTGAAATTTTCACTAAGTCAGAATCTGTTTCACTTTTTTCAAAATGTAGGGGCATTTTTCTCTTGGATCCAAAAAGTTCCAAGAAAAATTATGATTACACATGTGTTGTATCAAATGAAAACTTTCCAAAATGTCCAAGAACCCCATGAAACTCCATTTGAGCTAAGAGTTATGACAGTGGCAATATGCCTTGCTGCAACTGTCATAACAAGGCAGATTTGTGCATTTTGCTCAATTTGAGCAATTTGTGCAAATGACAAACAAGTTTATCCATCTGAACACCTCAGGGGGAGACCAAGGAGGAACAAACACTGATCCATAAGCCTCCTAAGTCTTTGGAACTAAAAGTAGCATGCCAAACCTAAAAAACCCTAAAAGGAGAACAAGACTCCAATTTTGTTTTGGAGCATTCAATGGATGCACCAAGGTGGCATGAATTGAGCCTTTTCCAACTGAATGAGTCAAGGATGATCTCTGAACTAGGGAGCCAAAGGCCTATGCTCTAACCTCTAGTCAATGGCTAGAGGAGACTTAAGATTCCAAAGTGACACCATTGGCCACAGACTTGTACCAGTTGCCATTCACTATTGCTTGCAAAACAAACTTGCTCTACTATAAATAGAGCTCATTTGTGCTCAGTTTAAGTACACCAAAGGCCTACAACACTTACCTTTCTCAAAATCATCTTCTCACTCTCAAATTTACCTTCCAAAGCAAGTCACTATCGGGTTTTGAGCTTGGGAACAATTCCAACCAAACCAATCACACACACACACCTCATAAACATCATATAGAAGTGATCCAAGCACTTAAACAACATCTGGAACACCAATTTCACAAAATCACCAGCCAATTGCTCAAGGTTTTAACCAAGTTGCAGCTGAGGTGCCATACTTTGTTCCAGTCCATTTGAGATCACTCCAAGCATTCAAACACACTCCATATGGTGTAGGGAAGTTGTTCAGATCATCACAATTCATCTGTAACACCTCCAACTCAAAAATCACATTGCTCTTGCTGTCACGACCTTCAAGTAAGCCTAAACTTGGTCATCTCTTAATCTATGCATATTTCCTCGCACAATACTTTTGCCAAATATTCATAATCATGCATAGAATGTTTCCCCTCAATTACTTGCTTTGTTTGAATCGTGTATCAAAATTCTCAACCTTCATGCAAATTTTAGGGTTCTTGATGTTTTGCCTTGATTTCTTATTCCATGATTAAAATAAATGAAATTAAAGACCATAGACATGATTGTGAGGTGAAAACAAGCAGATTGATATGTGGATTGTGTGATTTCATCAAGTATTCAGTGATATTGGAGAGAAAATGCAAATCAGCCAAACCCAGAACACGCGCGTGTTTTTGATGTGTTCTTGGCGCCTTTTTTGAAAATTCAAATATTTGAATTTTTGTGATTTTATTTAATTGATTCAAAAATTAATTTCTCTCTGAGTTTTAATGATTTTGTGTTGATTCTTTTTTTAATAACTCACAAAAATGTTAAAATATTTTATTTTGCCAAAAATTCCCAAATTTTTTATTTATTTCATATACTTGATATTTTTGCAAAGAATTAATCTTTTATTTTTTTTAACATTTAAAATATTTTTTCCTCCTTGATCTTCCAAATTTAATTGGTTTCCAATCATTTTGTGAATAAAAACATAATTTGAAACATTGATCCAAGATCACCACTCATTTTTCTCATGTTTTCAATAATTTTTATTAATTTTTTAACAAAATTAATTCCATTCTAAACAAAGTTAGGGTTTTGATTAATTCAACCCTCACAAATCTTTTTCAACTTTTATGGGCCTCTTGAGAGAGTGTAAGATCCAACCCTTTGAAAATACAAAAACCTTTTTGGGCCTCAGACATTGTATAAGTCCCACTATATTTTCAAAATCATGGCGCGGTCGTCGCCTTAAAAAACAAAATCATCTGGCCCTACCCTCGTGTTGTAAGTCCCATTTCTTTTCCTTTAAAATCTTTTGGGCCTCTATTAGAGTGTAAGACCCATCCCCTTTGTAAATACAACTTTTTTGGGCCTTAGTCATTGTATAAGTCCCACTGTATTTTCAAAGCAACAGCGCGATCGTCGCCTATTTTAACAAAACCACCATGGGCCTCTCCCTGAGTTGTAAGCCCCACCACTTGTACAAAAATAAACTTTGGGCCTCTACTAGAGTGTAAGACCCAATCCTTTTTTAAACAAACCATTTTGGGCCTCACATATTGTATAAGTCCCTCTGTACATCTTCAAAACGACAGTGCGATCACTGTCCACTATGGGCCTATCCTTGAGTTGTAACCCCCATCTCTTGTACAAAAAAAAACACTCATGGGCCTCTAATAGAGTGTAAGACCCAACCCATTTTGTACATAAATAACTTTTTGGGCCTCACATATTGTATAAGTCCCTCTGTACATTTTCAAAATAGCAGTGCGATCATTGTTAAAACCTTGGGCCTCTCCTCGAGCTGTAAACCCCAACCATCTTTTCAAAGCACTTTCTCCTTTGATTTTGAATTCAAATGTACAATTATTATCAAAACTTTCTTTGTTGAATAACAAACAAAACCGCGTGGAAGCTCAACAATGGGTAAGTGTTTATCCGCTTTCATTTATTGCTTTCATATATATAATTGTATTGTGGGGCTGCTTCACTGTAAGTCTTCTTTCACATCCTTTTACTTACTTGTCATATATCAACTGTATATATACTAGTATAGTTATTTAGAGTTTTCCCCGACAACTACGTCTAGAACTAGGTAAAGCCTATTGGTCACTCTTCAATATAAATAAGACTAGATCCCCTATAGGATTCCAGATACAGTCTTCCCTCCTCTTGGGGTTAAACAATATGAAACAAAGAGAAAGGCACTATTCTCGGTGAACCTTTTCTCAGACTGTCACCCCTAGAAATTGTCAAAGAAACTCTACTACCCAAAGTTGAACTATTCTCCGTGAATATCATCTCTTGATTTTCTTCCAAATCCTCGAACTTTCCTGGAATGATCTCTTCTATGGGAATTACATTTCTTGAACTTCTCTTGGTTTGGGGACCCACAGGCTTCCTAAAAGCATCCCCGCCTCCTCTTGGGCGTTGTACAAGGACCATTCGACTTCTTAGAAGTTCTCATGCCTTCTCTTGGGCTTAGTACAAGGACCCTGAAGACCTCTTACAAGTATAGGTCAGAACTTAGTCATCCTTCGTTAGAGCTGTCTTTCTAAAAAGAGTCAACACTCTCAGACCAATCTTAGGGTTGATATTCATCCCTTAAATGAGTCGGCCTCCTCTTGGGCATAATACAAAAGATAAAACTCCACCAATAGACTTGGACAGTCTAAATATCCTTGAGTCTCAAAGACATTCTCAAGTTCCCTCCAAAACATAAGAGAAACCCCAGATTCTGGATTAATCACCAGCAAGAGTTAAAACTTGTGGGTTTTATAACCCCGTCATTCTCCCAAATTTCCCCAACCAAGGTCGGTTTACCATCAGGATAACACTATCTCAAATCATAGCCTCGAGGTTTCTGATCTTTCAACACTTCGGCATTCCCCTGCAAGAGTTGATTCCCCATTTGGACCTGCCTCGGGACCTCAAGAGTCCCCTGCAGAAGTTTAGCCTCCTCTTAGGCTTCGTATAAGGACCCTTTCCTCAGTATACTTAGCCTCCTCTTGGGCTTTGTACAATGATTCTCCCCAGCGGAGCTAACCCTTTCAGACTCTCTTGTTGAGTCAATCACCTTTTCAGACTCTCTTATTGAGTCACTCACTTTTCCAGACTCTCTTGTTGAGTCAACCCTTTTCTAGCCTCCGTCTTGGGCTTCATACAAGACAGATAAAAGTACTCTCTTATTGAGTCAATCTCCTTTTAGCCTCAATCTCGGGCCTTGTACGAGACAGCAAATCACTCTCTAGTTGAGTATAAAAAGACTCTCTTGTTGAGTCAAACCTTTTCAGCCTCCGTCTTGGGCTTCGTACAAGACATATAAAAGCACTATCTTCTTGAGTCAATCACTTTTAGTACTCTCTTGTTGAGTCAACCCCTTTTAGCCTCTATCTCGGGCTTTGTACGAGACAAAAAATAAACACCCTCTTGTTGGGTCAATAGCCTCCTCTTAGGCTTTGTATAAAGAAATCCCTGGTTGAGTCATCAACCTTTTAGCTTCAATCTTGGGTTTTGAACAAGACACCAAAACATCTTCTTCCCCCCTTTAGAATAGGAGGGAACTACGATCGCTCTGATTTCCCTGTTTCGCTAAACGGGGATACGTAGGCATAAGATTGAAAAATCTTAGCGAGCATACTAATCAAAAAACACTAAAGTCCAGTACCTCCATACTCATCAATCAAAAAAAGCATCAGATCCCATACCCTTACCAAAAGCCTCACAAATAGTCCAGACAATCTATTCTTAAAAAATAACCTAAGAGAGACCCCCCCCCCTTTTATAGCATCTGTAAACTAACAGTCATCTGTTTAAACTTAGTATGCAAGCAGGGTTAATTGGAGACATCTATTTCCCTTACTTAATCAGCTTCACGGGATAAAAAATGAATCGAACTGTAGTACCAAAGCGATAGTGATTCTAAACCACAAAAACCAAGCTACAGAAAAAATGGCGACCACAGTGGGAGGAAAGAACTTCTCCCATCTCTTAGGTAGAAGCCTTAAGTTTACAAAGTAGCGCAGAAATGGCGACTCTCCTGGGGAGTCATTGTCTGTATAGGATCATAGGACTAGAGGTCTAGGATGTTAGGACAAATATATATATATTGCTTTTCCTAATTGATATCCGTGTTTATTTTTCTGCTAATGGGAATGCGTGTGATGCCGCATCTGGAAAGATTGAGTATACACCTAAGATAAGTGATGGCACTAGACGGGTAATCTTACTGGGAGTGACTCCCAAATAAGAGATCCCGGTCGACCATCGAATCAGTGGAGATGCCTTTTGCGGATTCAATGCCTATACGACTTCGGTTGTTGAAAGAAGATTGTTCGATTGGGTTATATGAAAAGCTGAGGATTTTAGTAGACTGGAACCATTTTGTAGTGCGGAAGCTATCGGAAATAGTTGTCACGCGATACTACCCTCATTTGAGACTACTCTAAGATACTACAGCTCGCTGGCGATCCGCTTGCTGTCGTTATCCCAAGAGGGGTCAGTGATATTGAGGACAGGTACAAAAAATCACCAGTATAAACCTTTGGGGATGGGTAGAGCCTTGACTTCATGACACCGAACCTTTGACCCCATGTTTTTTCTATGTTTTTGTGTGCTGCATTCATATTTTCATCTAAAAAATATTAAAACAAAGAAAAATTTCTCTTCTAGTCTCTCTTGTTCAAATTAAACTAAGACAATGATTGCAAATATCAGAGAGAAATATTGCATTATGGATTTTGGTAGAAGGAGGACTCACAAGTACACCTTTAAGGTTCCAAAACTAGAGGATTTAAGAGGTTTGGCGAGGATGATCACCAACCCTGAGGCTTTCAGAGCTAAGTACGGAGGACTGCTGTCTCTATTAAGGGTCCATGTAATTGAAGGAATCCTGTCCACGCTCATCCAGTTCTACGATCCGGTCTATCACTGTTTCACATTCCCGAATTATCAGCTAGCACCAACACTGAAGGAGTACTCTCACTTGACTGATTTACCTATCACTGATCACGCTCCCTTTTCTGGACTGGAAGAAATTCGAAAGGATCAAACCATTGCAAGAGCAATTTATTTGGACGAGTCAGAAGTCAGGACTCACATGATCATTAAGGGTGGGATCCAAGGTTTTCCAGCCCAGTTTTTGATAAAGAAAGCCCTGTATTTTGCTAGTATAGGAAACATGGCCACTTTCGAAAGCATATTTGTTTTGCCCACCTACAGGTTATTTCTATTTTCCAACATTGATAACTTCGTTGATATCAATGCCATTAGATCTTTTTGATTGGAAACCCTGTACCAACCTTGCTCGCAGATGCTTATCATTCTGTACACTTAAGGAATTTGTACAGCGGAGGAATGATCACATGTTGTGTACCCCTGCTATACAAATGGTTCACTTTCCATTTGCCAAAGTCTGCTGCATTTTGGGATCAAAATAGTACTTTACGTTGGTCGCAGAGAATCATGTCTTTTACCAACTCTGACATTGATTGGTACAATCGAATCTATGACGGGATAAGAATCATTGAACATTGTGGAAACTTCCCCAATGTACCCCTTATCGGAACTAAGGGAGGAATCAATTATCATCCAGTTTAAGTTCGTCGTCAATTCGGATACCCAATGTGGCATGTGCCGCGTAATGCTCATCTGGAAGGTCTTTTCTTCAAGGAAGGGGAAAATGACAGAGCACTAAAGACAGAAATAGTGCATGCTTGGAAACATGTTCACCGGAAAGGAAGTAAGTCTCTAGGAAAACCAGACTGTGTCTCGGTGGAACCTTATCTCCACTGAGTACAAGCTAGAGCTCTCAAGCTGAGAATGCCTTACCATCGTCACAAAGTTCTTCCGTTAAAGGAACCTATCCTTTATTTTATGTCTGATACGGAAAGACTTCAGGCTACTCTCAACAAAGTTCAACAGGAGAGGAAGTCTTGGAAGAACAAATACCGCATTCTCAATGTGGAGTGTAAGAAAATACAGCAACTATTGAAAGATAAAGATGCTCTGATCGAGATTTTAGAGCAACATGCTGTAGAAAGTCAAGAAGACCAAAGGAACTTGCTCGTTCCTTTTGGTTGGCAAAGGAATGACAACCCAACAACGGCCCAAGAGCCCCGGTCAAAGAAGAGGAAAGTATTAAAACCAGCACCTGAGCTCCCCTCAGAGAGGACTCAGGACCCATAAGTTTAGATTTCCTTTTTCAACACTTTGTAAATTACTGTATTTCCATTTCCGCAATCTTTGAATTCAATAAAATGGGGTTCCCCCACTGTTTGATATTTGCAATCCAATTGCTGAAGTTTCTTTTGATTAAACAAAAAATAGTTAATATAATCATTGCATATCATTCATCATTCTCGTATCACGCTTTCTTCTTCCCTACGAATATCACGTTTGTGTCTAGATTCTAGAGTCAAACTATCTCATTCGTACAATACTCGGGCCAGTCAACAAAAGAAAATGGATAATCTCGAGGAAGAGAACAGAGAGTTGAGAGAAGAAATCGACGTTCTGAGAGAGGATCTGAGGACGCTTCACAGTGACATGCAAGCTCTGGCAGCAGCCCAGATGCAACAACAACGGACTGTGATCTCAGAGATCACATCTACGCCTGTAGTGGAAAAGATTGATCCGTGGTACAACATGCCTAAAGATCGTCCCTGGGGCATGCCACTCAACTATATCCCGGAAGGATATATTCTGCCTATCGCTGAAGATCTAAAAACTACAGCAGAAGCCACTGGGCCTGAAGGTTACAAACTTCTGGAAAGCGAAGATGTCAGGGGCATGACAATAACTCCTGAAGGTTACAAACTTCGGGAGACGCCAAGAGTCACAACCGTAATGACTATACCACCTGTGGTACATGCTATCCCGGAAGGACAGATTCCCCAGATGACTTCTGTTGGAAACGAAAGTATGGAAAATAAAATGAAGGAGTTCCAGGAATAATTCCTGGAGATGCAGAAGGAACTGTAGGCCATACGCGGTCAGGATCTATTTGGAAAAGACGCCGCAGACCTTTGTTTGGTCCCCAATGTGAAACTTCCACCCAAATTCAAGGTGCCCGAATTTGAAAAGTACAAGGGTAACTCTTGCCCTCAAAGCCACTTGGTGATGTACGCTCGGAGGATGTCAACACAGATAGAGAACCACCAGCTACTGATCCATTATTTCCAAGATAGTTTAACCGGTGTCACACTCAAATGGTACATGGGTTTAAACCACACTAAGATCGCTACTTTCAGATTTCTTGGCACTGCCTTCGTTCAGTAGTACAAATATAATCTAGACATGGCGCCAGACAGAGATCAACTCCGAGCCATGTTACAAAAGGATAAGAAACCCTTCAAGGAATATGCTCAGAGATGGCGTGAAATTGCAGCCCAGATTTGTCCACCTCTTGAGGAAAAAGAGATGACAAAAACCTTCTTGAAAACGTTGAGCTCATTTTACTACGATCGAATGGTTGCCAGTGCGCCCAACGACTTTACTGAAATGGTCGATATGGGAGTTCATCTTGAGGAAGCAGTCCGAGAAGGACGTTTAGTTAAAGATGCTGGAACATCAAGCAGTACCAAAAGATACGGTAGTGCTCTCCCTAAGAAAAAAGAGCAAGATATTGGAAATATCTCTCTCGGAAAGCAAAGGCGACAGTACCAACCAGTAGCAGCTGTAACTCCTGCTATTAATCCTGCGCCTATTCCTACGTATCAACCTCAGGTTGCTCAAAGCCAACCAAATCAACAACAATATCAGCAAAAGACACAACAGCCTCTTCAGCAGGCTCGTCCTCCGTACAACAACAACTGTATAATGCGACCACCAGGGTTCGACCCTATACCAATGTTGTACGCATAACTATTTCCATTACTACTGGTCAAGGGGCATGTCCAAACCAGAGCTCCTCTTGCGATTCTGGAAAATCCACCTTTTTGGTTCAAAATGGATCAGACTTGTCCTTACCATCCAGGAGGACCAGGGCATAGCATAGAAAACTGTCTTAGTTTCAAATCCGATGTACAAAAGCTTGTCAGGAGCGGGGTCTTATCCTTCAAGGATACAAATCCGAATGTTCAAACGAACCCGCTGCCTCAACACGAGAAAGCTGCAGTAAATTTGATAGAAGGAGAATCTAACAACAGCTTTCAAATTCATGATGTACTCTTATTGAGGGCCAATATGGTCAAGATACATCGCAGACAGAGCGGATACGATCACGTACCAACTCACAATTATCACCAGTGTGATGTCTGCTCTAAAGACAATCAAGGATGTTCTGTGGTGCAATCAGCTTTGCAGGAACAATTGGATCTCGGATGGATCCAAGAGCACAGAGTTCGCGGAGTCAACATGACTCATACGAATTCCAACATTATTCAAAATCACGACATCCATGCGATTAATATCAACTTGGTGGCAATGTATTCAAGGCAAAGCCAGTATCATAATCTGCCGCGGCATGATTACAATTCCTGTCTGACTTGCTTAGTAAATAATCAGGGATGCTCTTTTATACAAGAGGGCCTCTAGCATCAGATAAATCTTGGATGGATCCAGGACTATCATGATAAAAATCCTTATCAGATCAACATGATTCAAATCTTCGATATTCGTTTGATGAATACCAGCTTGGTGGAGTTACAGCTAAGCAAGTCCAGCTCGGTTTTTTGACTTCGCATGAGTATCAGAACTGTACAGTATGCCGGGAGAGGGACCAAGGGTGTGCTCTCGTTCAAAGAACTTTGCAACATTTGTTAAACCACTGGTGGCTTCCGATCTATCTAGACAAAGACACACAACAAGTCAGTATGATTAATGGGAACCCTACTAGGCATCAAAGTCAGGATGTTCGATCTATGGAAATAGACCTAGTAAGGTTACATTGCATACAAAACGGACGTGGCCGGGTGCCACCACACAACTACGAGCACTGTAGAGTCTGCTCGGAGAATAACCAAGGATGCTACCTCGTGCGAGCAGCCCTTCAGAGTCAGTTGGACCGCAAAGAGATTCAACCATGTCCAGGTTCTGGGTCAATCAACTTAAGGCCTGACTATTTCACTTATCAGCTCAAAGATGTTGTCGTAATCTCTAATCACGAAAAGACCAAAGATATTTGTACCATAATCCCTCTGCTTGAGGAATCAAGAATTCCTGTGGACAGTAAGAAAGTTCCCAATCAGGAACTGATTGAAATTACTTACAATGGTCAGAAAAATCAAAAGGCTCCTGTAGTTATCTATCTGCCGGGACCAGTATCGTACAAGTCTGATAAGGTGATCCCATACAAATACGGTGTAACAACAATTGAGAATGGAAAGGAAACTCCATTACCCTCCGTCGTGAATATTGCAGACATCAGTCGAGTGACACGGAGAGGTCGAATCTTCAACCGAGGAGTTGGAGAACCTAACAGAGAAAAGGAACCTCAAACTGAAGTTCCTAATCCACCAGTCGGTCAATCCAGTGATCCCGACCTTTCCAAGAACGATGATGAGATGCTGAAGCTCATCCAAAGGAGTGAATACAACATAGTAGATCAGCTGTTACAAACTCCTTCAAAAATCTCTGTGTTATCACTTTTACTCAGTTCCAAAGCCCACAGAGAGGCTCTACAGAAAGTCTTAGAGCAAGCCTTTGTGGAACAGGATGTAACGATACGACAATTTGACAGCATCATCGCCAACATCACTTCCTGCAATAACTTGGGGTTTAGTGATGAGGAATTGCCAGAGGAAGGCAAAAGTCACAACATGGCGCTCAATATTATAGTTAACTGCCAGGACGATGCTTTAGCCAGCGTACTGGTATATACCAGATCGGCTCTCAATGTTATGCCGAAGTCCACTTTAATGCGACTATCATTTAAAGGATCTCCGATGAGAGGCAATGAGGTCATCGTCAAAGCATTTGACGGATCCCGAAAAACAGTTATCGGCGAAGTCGACCTTCCCATAACTATCGGTCCTCACACTTTCCAAGTCACTTTCCAGGTCATGGACATCCGAGCAAATACAGTTGTTTATTGGGAAGACCTTGGATACACCAGGCAGGGGCAGTCACTTCGACACTTCACCAAAAACTAAAGTTCGTCAAGAACGACCAACTCGTCACTGTCTGTGGAGAACAAGCCTTGATCATGAGTAAACTATCATTGTCCACTTGTGTAGAACCCGAGGAAGTTGTTGGGACCCAGTTCCAAGCACTTTCGGTGAGCAATGAGAATCAGTCAGAGAAAGGATCTCCTCGTACAAAGATGCTCTCGAGGTGATCAAAAGTAACAATGCAAAAGGGTGGGGACAACTTGTCATTCCTACTGATAACAAAACAAAGAAGGGTCTTTGTTTTTCCTCAACCTGTAACCAGACTGCTACTAACGATGAAAGTCTTCATCCCATACAAGACTTCTTCCACAGTGGAGGTTTCCTTCACCCAGTGTCTCAAGAAGTACATACCATCAACGAGGGTGACTCCTCCGATATAGATGAAGAATGGAAGTCCTACCTCAACGAGGATGGTTATATGTCTCAGGAAGAAACGCATATGCCATTTTGCTTCCCCACGCAAGGTCCGAGATATATACCAATGTCAGATGTTAAGATGATATACGGAGATTGTGATCCGGAAGGATGCCGTGCTCCACCAAACTCATTAGAGGAGAACACTCTGATGAAAGATAACTTTGACCACGACTATTATGGCCCGATGGATGGCCTGTCTATCTGGCAGCCGTACCCAGGAGACTCGGGGCAAGAGAATCAGCCGAACAATGAATATCAGATGAGCATCATTGAAAAGAATACCTGCGTCCCCACCATGACATGGGATCATCACTCAGGGCATTCAGAAAATACCCAGCACAACGATGAATTTGCGAAGCTCGCAGGGCTAGAATTCATCAACTACTCTTTTCCCGAGGTCAACGTCACCGAAAGGGATGACCCTTCCAGTTCCAAAGAAGTGTGGGACACCTTAGGACAACCGAGTGGAAAGTACGACTACCTGGTCAAGTACACCGCTCCTGAAAGCTCTCATATCATGCTCGAAGACATCCAGCCAACTGGATGGGGAGATTTACCTGAGAGCACAAACACTATGCAAGATATAACTTAAGAATCCTCCTACGACAACTCTGCCTGGGAGACAGATTCCAACGATCCTGCTCCACCAGAAATCAGCGTTATTTCTGAAGACAAGTCAAGAAGAAAGGTACCAGACTTTGTGATTCACCGAGGAGTTCACCGCCAATGGGTTGCTGTTGATGTTCCGAAGATTGTTCATAAGTCAAAGTAATTGCCGTCTTTATCTTAACCTTTCACCCTGCCCTGGTGAAACTGATGTTTTGATAGGGCCCGCTTTCTATAAATTTCCCTCTTCGCTTTGCCCAAAGCGACAGAGTTTTGTTTTATAGGGCTGTAGTTTCAAGAATCGACTAAATCATAAATAAAATAATGTCGTTATGTAATTTCCGCATTAATTGTTGTTTTCTCTTTTCGCTTTTTCAGAAAATGGTATTCCTAAAAAACAACCCAAACAATAAACAAGCAGTTTTCCAAAAAAAAAAAATACACTGCACACACTCTTGTATTCTCTCTATCTCTTCTAAAATAAATCATCACGCCTTGCAAATTGCTTGTTTTAAACCCTATTGAAACATACGATCCGATGCCTTCTCCCAACTTTGAATTCCCGGTATTCGAGGCAGAAGAAGAGGACGAAGAAATTCCAGAAGAGATATCCCGATTACTCAGACAAAAGGAAAGGTCCATTGAACCTTACAAAGAGCCGTTGGAAACAGTCAACTTGGGTTCAGAAGAAGAGAGAAGGGAAGTCAAGATTGGGGCACTGCTCAGTCCAACTTCAAAGAAAGTTTGACAAAGCTTCTAAAAAAGTTTCCCGATGTATTCACTTGGTCCTCTCAGGATATGCCAGGGTTGGATACCTGTATCGTGGAACATCATCTCCCATTGAGATCAGAATGTCCGCCAGTAAAACAAAGGTTGAGACAGACTCATCCAGACATGGCCATCAAAATCATAGAGGAAGTACAGAAACAGATTGACGCGGGTTTCCTCGCCACATCAGAGTATCCTCAATGGTTAGCCAACATAGTACCAGTTTCGAAAAAGGACGAAAAGGTCAGAATGTGTGTAGACTACAGGGATCTGAACAAAGCCAGTCCAAAGGATGATTTTCCCTTACCGTACATTGACATGCTGGTCGAGAGTACAACAAAGTTCAAAGTTTCCTCCTTTATGGATGGATTCTCGGGCTATAATAAAAAAAATGGCGCCGAAAGACATGGAGAAAACTTCCTTCATCACCCCATGGGGCACATTTTGTTACAAGGTAATGTCGTTCGGTTTAAAGAACGCCGGGGCAACCTATCAAAGGGCCATGACTACTCTGTTTCATGACATGATACACAAGGAAATCGAGGTATATATCGATGATATAATTGCCAAGTCTAAGACAGAAGAGGAGAATGTGACCCACCTGTCAAAGCTATTCGAACGGTTGAGGAGGTACAAACTCTGGTTGAATCCCAACAAGTTCACCTTCGGTGTCCGTTCAGGGAAACTGCTAGGGTTCATTGTCAGCCAGAAGGGAATTGAGGTTGATCCTGATAAGGTCAAGGCCATTCTAGAAATGCCTTCTCCGAGGACTGAAAAACAAGTCTGAGGATTCCTGGGACGTTTGAATTATATTTCCATATTTATATTCCTTATGACCGCGACATGCGCGCCAATCTTCAAATTACTCAAAAAGAATCAGGACTGCGTTTGGACAAAAGACTGACAAACTGCCTTTGACAGTATTAAGGAATACCTGTTGAACCCACCGATTCTATCACCTCCAGTGGAAGGAATACCACTAATCATCTACTTAACAGTCTTGGAAGACTCCATGGGATGTGTACTTGGCCAACAAGACGAAACAAAAAGGAAAGAGTCTGCCATCTAATACCAGAGCAAGAAATTCACCGAGTGTGAAACTCGATACACTATGCTCGAGAAAACTTGTTGTGCTCTGGCTTGGGCAGCCAAACGTCTTCGCCAGTATATGATTCATCACACTACTTGGTTAATCTCCGAAATGGATCCAATCAAGTATGTCTTTGAAAAGCCTGCTCTTACGGGAAGGATTGCCCGTTGGCAGATGTTGTTATCCGAGTAGGACATCGAATACCACGCTCAAAAATCCGTTAAAGGAAGTGTTTTAGCCGATCATTTGGCTCATCAACCGATTGACGATCAGGAATCAATCGGGCTTGACTTCCCAGACGAAGATGTCATGTATTTGAAAATGAAAGATTGTGATGAACCACTACCCAGTGAAGGGCCAGAACCAGGTTCCCTATGGGGACTAATCTTTGACGGAGCTGTCAATCATTACGAAAAAAGAATTGGGGCAATCATCATAACACCTTAGGGTACCCACATTCCTTTCAGTTCCAGATTAACATTCAAGTGAACAAACAACGAGGCCGAATACAAAGCTTGTATCATGGGTCTCGAAGAAGCGATCGACTTAAGGATCAAGAACTTGGATGTATATGGCGACTCAGCTCTGGTCGTCAATCAGATCAAAGGAGATTGGAACACATACCAATTAGGATTGATCCCTTACAAAGACTATGCGAGAAGGTTTTTACCATTCTTCAACAGAATCAAGTTTCATCATATCCCTCGTGAAGAGAATCACATGGCTGATGCATTAGCCACTCTCTCTTCCATGATTAGTGTAGGTCAATGGAACGACGTACCTAAGATCGACATAATGCGCCTAGAACGGCCCACTTATATCTTCACGATTGAAGCAGTCATAGACGACAAACCTTGGTATCACGATATCAAATGCTTCCTTCAGAAACAAGAGTACCCACCTGGGGCATCCAGAAAAGATAGAAAGACCCTCAGAAGATTGACAGGCAGCTTCTTTCTGAGCAGTGATACACTCTATAAGAGAAACTTTGACATGGTCTTGCTCCGATGTGTAGACAGACCAGAAGCCAACAAGCTGATAAAAGAAATTCATGAAGGATCCTTTAGCACTCATGCCAATGGACACACAATGGCCAGAAAAATTCTAAGAGCAGGGTACTATTGGTTGACCATGGAATCCGACTGCTACAAGTACATGAAGAGATGTCACAAGTGTCAGATATACTTAGACAAAATCCATGTACCGCCAACGTATCTCAAAGTTCTTTCTTCCCCATGGCCTTTTTCTATATGGGGAATCGACATGATTGGCATGATTGAACCAAAAGCTTCAAACAGACATCGGTTCATCCTAGTAGCCATTGACTATTTCACCAAGTGGGTCGAAGCAGCGTCGTACGCCAATGTAACCCGGCAAGTGGTGGTCCGATTTATCAAAAACAATATCATCTGCCGTTATGGTGTTCCAAGCCAGATCATTACTGACAATGGATCTAACTTGAACAACAAGATGATGAAAGAGTTGTGCGCAGAGTTCAAGATCGAACACCATAATTCATCTCCCTACCGACCTAAGATGAACGGAGCGGTAGAAGCGGCTAACAAGAACATCAAGAAGATCATTCAAAAGATGGTTGTAACCTACAAAGCTTGGCATGAGATGCTACCCTTTGCTCTTCACGGTTATCGCACATCTGTCTGCACTTCAACAGGGGCAACCCCTTTCTCTCTAGTATATGGCATAGAGGCAGTGCTCCCCGTAGAAGTAGAGATCTTATTGATCATGGTATTAATGGAAGCTAAGTTAACAGAGACTGAATGGTGTCAAAGCAGACACGATGAACTAAATCTGATCGAAGAAAAATGAATAACGGCTCTATGTCATGGTTAGTTGTACCAGCAAAGAATGAAGAAAGCGTTTGACAAAAAGGTCCGACCCCGTGTCTTCAGAAAAGGAGACCTTGTGCTCAAGAAGATACAATCATTTCTCACTGATCCTCGGGGCAAATGGACTCCGAACTTTGACGGCCCCTATGTGGTCAAGAAAGCCTTCTCAGGCGGCGCCTTGAGACTTGCAACCATGGATGGAGAAGAATTCGCCTATCCCACGAATGTTGACGTAGTCAAGAAATACTTCGCCTAAACTAAAAAAAAAAAGAAAAAAAACGTCTCGGTGGATTGAAAACCCGAAAGGGCGGTCCAGGAAAAAATTAGAGACATAATCAAAAATCATCCCGGTGGATTGGAAATCCCAAAGTATAATCCAGGCAAAAGTTAGGGATTAATGGCAAGTAACTACGTCTGATCAGTTTAACTCCTCATCACCATCCATCAGAAAACTCCAGTCAAGGTCATCTTCGACAGAAGCTCAGGATGTCCAGAATTCAAAGTTGGTAGAAGGATAGTGGTCGTTATGTTTCGATGTAGCCCTTTTCCGTAAAATTCCCATTTTCAAACTTTGTAAATACTCTATGGGATCACGCGCTTGGCTGATTTCCATCCTATCAATAAAATTTGAGCCCTTGTGCTTTTGTTTGCAATTCTTTTTTGTTTTAGCTTTACAGAACGACGTTTTAACATGATTAACGATTCTTGAAATAAAACAAAAATGAATTTACTTGTCAAATTTTTTCTGTTTTTAAAATAAAGATGGCAATTTCTTTTGACTGTTGAACATTGAAAGAACATCGATTGCTTCTCCAAAGGCGTTTGAGCTTCAAAGTGCAGAATCAAAGTACTCCTTCTCAAACCAGTATACCTGAATGAAGGATCAAATGTATCAAATGTGGTTCTCCCATCTGATATCCCCGGCAGAGTTCTTACCTCCTAAGCCCGACCAACGGTTTTGCCTGCAGGGACTATCTCTCCTAAGCAAGGCAGAATTGCTATCGTGAACCAATGGTACCTTTTCGTCCCCCGCAGTGGTCGAGTATCAGGTTGTGTTCATCCCTTAGTCTGTATGTCTGGTCAGTTTTATTAGCATATACATACATACATCATGCATTATTTATTTACATTCACATTCATATTGCATCACTATCACTATCCCCTAGGGATAAAAGTCCTATTGTCAATCGAGTTGTCAGTTCTTTCCTCGTCAGGAAGTGAATCATCTAAGCAATCTCTCTCCAGTTTATCTCTGGATTAGAGATGGTCCTCGACCACTTTGATAACTTGAACCTTTGAAAAGCAAGAAGGCATTCAACAAACGTCGCTCTTCACCATTGAAGACGATATTTTCGCTTTCCCGGATTAAGGAAAATCCCCAGAGAAAGCCTCGCGACTAAGGACTCTCGGCAACACATTGGTTCTTCTCTCCAGAAAGTCAATGTTAAAAAAAAAAGTCATCAGCACTCCAAATTGGATTACATTACATGGCATTTCTCTGAAAAGGCCACGAGAAAAGTATGATGTAATATCCCAAAACGGAAAGCAGTCTCTCAAGAGACTCGTTTTCCCTAGTAGAGTCGACAAATGGCGTCTCCAACAGAGAAGTTTGTACACCACTACAGCTCAGACAGATGGGTTCCCCAGCAAGTTTGACATCAAAACTTTTTCCGTCAAATGGCATCTCTCCAGGAAAATTCGGCGAGAAGTTTGAGGAAAACCGCTACACATAGCATCCCTTGTCAAGAAAGTTTATTGACAAAAGAAACTGAGACCAATTCCTTGGTAGGAAACCAGGATCGAGGGGAAGTTTACTTCAGAAACTTAGACCAGTTCCTTGGTAGGAAACCAGGATCGATTGGAAGTTTACATCAAAAACTTAGACCAGTTCCCATGTAGGAAACCAGGATCGAGGGGAAGTTTATTCCAAAGGAAACTCAGACCAGTTCCTTGGCTGAAGGCCAGGATCGAGGGGAAGTTTTTACCTTTTCTAAGCATCATTGCTTAGCACAAGAAGATGGGTGGGCACACTGCCATTCATAACCACCATCAAAATTTTGGGTATTCCGATATTTAATCCTCTTGCACCCCGAATGCCCGAATACCTTCTCCATTCACACCTTCGGGTCCAAGAAGATTAAATATGGGCATCTGCGTACCCTAAATTTTGACCACTAAGATTTACCATCATTGTGAGACTCATCACCACAATATGGATAAACCATCATACCTCATCAGTCTCCCCAAAGATGGGTGAGCATTCACTACAATCAAGATTAGGGTTTCAAGCCCTCTCAGGACACTTAGACAAAGGATCAATCAAGAACGGACATGATCTTCAGCTTGTCTAAACCTCTCAAACACCCACAATAGATCAATAGGACTCCCACATCAAGGATCAAGCACAAGGCTGCAGCATTCCAAGTGGATTAAGCCTCAAGATCACCAGTGTCACCAAATTAGGGTTTTGGTCGACTGAGGCCTCCAGATAAAAATTTTCATCTGGGCATGAGCCAATGCTTCAAAGCATAACCCAAGGTACTCCAAGGGACCTCATGGACCCCAATCATTAAGTCAATTTAACCTCAGGGGATGCATTCATCAAAAATCAGGAATTAGGGTTTCTTGACCTAATTCACCCCTAAGTTGACTTCTGGGACAAAACATGAGCCAATACCTCAAGGCATGATTTGAGGGCCTTAAATACACTACATTGATCCATTTGCAACAATGGATTGATCCAAGAAGCTTGATTCACAAGTTTCAAATTCATCAGGACCACAATTAGGGTTTTGGGGAAAAAGTCAACTGTACCTTTGACTTTTGACCAAGACATGCTCCCAAACCTTGGGACATAAGTCAACACATCCTATAACACCTATGGAATCCATCAATCAAGTTTGATTTAGGTCAAGGACTTGATTTCATAGAGGATCGCACAGTTTGGAATTCATCTGATAAAAAGTCAACTGTACCAAAAAGTCAAAGTTTAACTTTTTGAATTTTTGGACAATTATGGCTCCCTAACCCTAAATGATGTTAATGTGTAATTGGAATCATCATTCATCAAGAAAAATCAAAGAAAGTGGGATAACTTGTAAAAGGGGTAACCATAAAAAACTTAGAAATTTTCTAAGTTATGGAACAAAGTGGCTAGGGTACCAACTTACAAGGATCATAACTTGTGATCCAAGCAACCATTTTGGCTGATCCAAAGATGGATTTGTAGCTCTCATGGCATACTTCAAAAGTGTCAACTACACCTCATTCCAATTCATCATGAATTTTAAGTTATGGAATGATCAAAATGGCTGAAACACAAAAGTGACATTTTTCCAACACTTAGTGAAATTTTCACTAAGTCAGAATCTGTTTCCCTTTTTTCAAAATGTAGGGGAATTTTTCACTTGGATCCAAAAAGTTCCAAGAAATATTATGATCACACGTGTGTTGTATCATATGAAAGCTTTCCAAAATGTCCAAGAACCCCATGAAACTCCATTTGAGCTAAGAGTTATGACAGTGGCAATATGCCTTACTGCAACTGTCATAACAAGGCAAATTTGTACATTTTGCTCGATTTGAGCAATTTGTGCAAATTGCAAACAAGTTTATCCATCTGAACACCTCATGGGGAGACCAAGGAGGAACAAACACTGATCCATAAGCTTCCCAAGTCTTTGGAACTAAAAGTAGCATGCCAAACCTAAAAAACCCTAAAAGGGGGACAAGACTCCAATTTTGTTTTGGAGCATTCAATGGATGCACCAAGGTGGCATGAACTGAGCCTTTTCCAACTGAATGAGTTAAGGATGATCTCTGAACTAGGGAACCAAAGGCCTGTGCTCTAACCTCTAGTCAATGGCTAGAGGAGACTTAAGATTCCAAAGTGACACCATTGGCCACAGACCTGTACCAGTTGCCATTCACTATTTCTTGCAAAACAAACTTGCTCTACTATAAATAGAGCTCATTTGTGCTCAGTTTAAGTACACCAAAGACATACAACACTTGCCTTTCTCAAAATCATCTTCTCACTCTCAAATTTTCCTTCCAAAGCAAATCATTATCGGGTTTTGACCTTGGGAACAATTACAACCAAACCAATCACACACACACACCTTATAAACATCATATAGAAGTGATCCAAGCACTTAAACAACATCTGGAACACCAATTTCACAAAATCACCAGTCAATTGCTCAAGGTTTTAACCGTGTTGCAGCTGAGGTGCCATACTTTGTTCCAGTCCATTTCAGATCACTCCAAGCATTCAAACACACTCCATATGGTGTAGGGAAGCTGTTCAGATCATCACAACTCATCTGTAACACCTCCAACTCAAAAATCACATTGCTCTTGCTGTCACGACCTTCAAGTAAGCCTAAACTTGGTCATCTCTTAATCTATGCATATTTCCTCGCACAATACTTTTTCCAAATGTTCATAATCATGCATAGAATGTTTCCCCTCAATTACTTGCTTTGTTTGAATCGTGTATCAAAATTCTCAGTCTTCATGCAAACTTTAGGGTTCTTGAGGTTTTGTCTTGATTTCTTATTCCATGCTTAAAATAAATGAAATTAAAGACCATAGACATGATCGTGAGGTGAAAACAAGCAGATTGATATGTGGATTGTGTGATTTCATCAAGTATTCAGTGAGATTGGAGAGAAAATGCAAATCAGTCAAACCCAGAACAGACGTGTGTTCATTGTGCGTTCTTGGCGCCTTTTTTGAAAATTCAAATATTTGAATTTTTGTGATTTTATTTAATTGATTCAAAAATTAATTTCTCTCTGAGTTTTAATGATTTTGAGTTTATTCTTTTTTAAATAATTCACAAAAATGTTAAAATATTTTATTTTGCCAAAAAAATCCCAAAAATATTATTTATTTCATATACTTGATATTTTTACAAAGAATTAATCTTTTATTTGTTTTTTAACATTTAAAATATTTTTTCCTCCTTGAGCTTCCAAATTTAATTGGTTTCCAATCATTTTGTGGATAAAAACATAATTTGAAACATTGATCCAAGATCATCACTCAATTTTCACATGTTTTCAATAATTTTAATTAATTTTTTAACAAAATTAATTCCATTTTAAACAAAATTAGGGTTTTGATTAATTCAACCCTCACAAATCTTTTTCAACTCTTATGGGCCTCTTGAGAGAGTGTAAGACCCAACCCTTTGAAAATACAAAAACCTTTTTGGGCCTCAGACATTGTATAAGTCCCACTGTATTTTCAAAATCATGGCGCGGTCGTCGCCTTAAAAAACAAAATCATCTGGGCCTACCCTCGTGTTGTAAGTCCCATTTCTTTTCCTTTAAAATATTTTGGGCCTCTATTAGAGTGTAAGACCCATCCCCTTTGTAAATACAACTTTTTTGGGTCTTAGTCATTGTATAAGTCCCACTGTATTTTTAAAGCAACGGCACGATCGTCGCCTTTTTTAACAAAACCACCACGGGCCTCTCCCTGAGTTGTAAGCCCCACCACTTATACAAAAATAAACTTTGAGCCTCTACTAGAGTGTAAGACCCAATCCTTTTTTCAACAAACCATTTTGGGTCTCACATATTGTATAAGCCCCTCTGTACATTTTCAAAACGACAGTGCGATCACTGTCCACTATGGGCCTATTCTTGAGTTGTAAGACCCATCTCTTGTACAAAAAAAAACACTCATGGGCCTCTAATAGAGTGTAAGACCCAACCCCTTTTGTACATAAATAACTTTTTGGGCCTCACATATTGTATAAGTCCCTCTGTACATTTTCAAAATAGCAGTGCGATCACTGTTAAAACCTTGGGCCACTCCTAGAGCTGTAAGCCCCAACCATCTTTTCAAAGCACTTTCTCCTTTGATTTTGAATTCAAATGTACAGTTATTATCAAAACTTTCTTTGTTGAACAGCAAACAAAACAGCATGGAAGCTCTACAATGGGTAAGTGTTTATCCGCTTTCATTTACTGCTTTCATATATATAATTAGAGTTTTCCCATCCTTTTAAATCCTTTTACATACTTGTCATATATCAACTGTATATATACTAGTATAGTTATTTAGAGTTTTCCCCGACAACTACGTCTAGAACTAGGTAAAGCCTGTTGGTCACTCTTAAATTAAAACAAAACTAGATCCCCCATAGGATTCCAGATACAGTCTTCCCTCCTGTTGGGGTTAAACAATATGGAACAAAGAGAAAGACAGTATTCTCGGTGAACCTTTTCTCAGACTGTCACCCCTAGAAATTGTCAAAGAAACTCTACTCCCCAGAGTTGATCTATTCTCTATGAATAGCATCTCTTGAGTTTCTTCCAAATCCTCGAACTTTCTTGGAATGATCTCTTCTCTGTGAATTGCATTTCTTGAACTTCTCTTGGTTTGGGGACCCACAGGCTTCCTAAAAGCATCCCTGCCTCCTCTTAGGCGTTGTACAAGGACCCTTCAGCTTCTTAGAAGTTCTCATGCCTTCTCTTGGGCTTAGTACAAGGACCCTGAAGACCTCTTACAGGTATAGGACAGAACTTAGTCATCCTTCGTTAGAGCTGTCTTTCTAAAAATAGTCAACACTCTCAGACCAATCTTAGGGTTGATACTCATCCCTTAAACGAGTCGGCCTCCTCTTGGGCATAATACAAAAGATAAAACTCTACCAATAGACTTGGACAGTCTAAATATCCTTGAGTCTCAAAGACATTCTCAAGTTCCCTCCAAAACATAGGAGAAACCCCAGATTCTGGATTAATCTCCAGCATAAGTTAAAACTTGTGGGTTCTATAACCCCGTCTTTCTCCTGAATTTCCCCAACCAAGGTCGGTTTACCATCAGGATAACACTATCTCAAATCAGAGCCTCGAGGTTTCTGATCTATTAACTCTTCGGCATTCCCCTACAAGAGTTGATTCCCCATTTGGACCTGCCTCGGGACCTCAAGTGTCCCCTGCAGAAGTTTAGCCTCCTCTTAGGCTTCGTATAAGGACCCTTTCCTCAGCATACTTAGCCTCTTCTTGGGCTTTGTACAATGATTCTCCCCAGCGAAGCTAACCCTTTCAAACTCTCTTGTTGGGTCAATCACCTTTTCAGACTCTCTTGTTGAGTCACTCACTTTTCCAGGCTCTCTTGTTGAGTCAACCCTTTTCTAGCCTCCGTCTTGGGCTTCGTACAAGATAGATAAAAGCACTCTCTTGTTGAGTCAATCTCCTTTTAGCCTCAATCTCGGGTCTTGTACGAGACAGCAAATCACTCTCTTGTTGAGTATAAAAAGACTCTCTTGTTGAGTCAAACCTTTTTAGCCTCCATCTTGGGCTTCATACAAGACATATAAAAGCACTCTCTTGTTGATTCAATCACTTTTAGTACTCTCTTGTTGAGTTAACCCCTTTTAGCCTCTATCTCGGGCTTTGTACGAGACAAAAAATAAACACCCTCTTGTTGGGTCAATAGCCTCCTCTTAGGCTTTGTATAAAGAAATCCCCGGTTGAGTCAATCAACCTTTTAGCTTCAATCTTGGGCTTTGAACAAGACACCAAAACATCTTCTTCCCTCCTTTAGAATAGGAGGGAACTACGATGCTCTGATTTCCCTGTTTCGCTAAACGGGAATACGTAGGCATAAGATTGAAAAATCTTAGCGAGCATACTAATAAAAAAAAAACACTAAAGTCCAGTACCTCCATACTCATCAATAAAAAAAGCATCAGATCCCATACCTTACCAAAAGCCTCACAAATAGTCCAGACAATCTATTCTTAACAAAATAACCTAAGAGAGATCCCCATTTTGATAGCATCTGTAAACTAACAGTCATCTGTTTAAACTCAGTATGCAAGCAGGGTTAATTGGAGACATCTATTTCCCTTCCTTAATCAGCTTCACAGGATAAAAAATGAATCGAACTGTAGTACCAAAGCGATAGTGATTCGAAACCACAAAAACCGCGCTACAGAATGGCAATAACCTTCTCGCGTAATCTTTGTAAGGAATCAGTCCTGATTGGTATGTATTCCACTCTCCTTTGATTTGATTGATAACCAGGGTTGAGTCTCCATACACATCCAAATTATTTATCCTTAAGTCGATAGCTTCTTCGAGACCCATGATACAAGCTTCGTATTCGGACTCGTTATTTGTGCATTTGAATGTCAGTCTGCCAGTGAAAGGAATATGGGTACCCTATGGTGTTACGATGATTGCCCCAATTCCGTTTCCATAAGTATTGACAACTCCGTCGAATATTAGTCCCCATTGGGATCCTGGTTCTGGCCCTTCGCTTGGTAGCGGTTCATCGCAATCTTTCATTTTCAAGTACATGACATCTTCGTCAGGGAAGTCAAACATGACTCATTCCTGACCATCAATTGGTTGATGAGCCAAATGATCAGCTAAAATACTTCCTTTGACGGCTTTCTGAGCATGGTACCCAATGTCGTATTCCGATAACAACGTCTGCCACCGAGAAATTCTTCCTGTGAGAGCAGGCTTTTCAAGGACGTACTTGATCGGATCCACTTCGGAGATTAACCAAGTAGTGTGACAAATCATGTACTGGCGAAGACGTTTGGCTGCCCAAGCCAGAGCGCAGCAAGTTTTCTCGAGCATAGTGTATCGAGTTTCACAGTCTGTGAACTTCTTGCTTAAGTAGTAGATGGCATACTTTTTTCTTTTTGTCTCGTCTTGTTGGCCAAGTACATAATCCATGGAGTCTTCCATGACTTTTAAGTAGATGATCAGTGGTCTTCCCTCCACTGGAGGAGACAGAATTGGTGGATTTGTAATACCTCAAAATTTGCCCTCTTATTTATTACCCTATACCAGTGGCTTATGCTTCACATTCATCTGCATCTCTATTAAGTCATGTCTTATTCACTCATTTACATTGAGCTCCTGAGGCGTGGGGTCATGGTTTCTTATCTTCTGTGCGACTTGGTTGATATTCATCAATTGAAGATGGTGATTGGGGTTCATGACAAAGGCATCTTGACATGAGATCCAGTTGTGGATTTATATTATGGTCAGGACTGAATTATTCTCTCAGTTGCTTATGGTTCATTGCGCATAATACAAGTTATTGAGGGAGGAGATTGAAGTTGATTCGAGGTGGAGTTCAGGGAGTATTTGATTTTGAATTTGGATTGGGCAAGCGCTATAAGATATTTGGAATTTAAGATACAAGTTCGTAAATCCGTATCCACCACATATCATAAACCATAATCCACTTTTGATATTCATTTCAACCGTAAACCATTATCCAATTCCCAATTTCCATTTTTAGTCCAATTATCCATATTCAATTCAACATCCATTTTCCATATCCATTTTATTCAACATCCATATCCAAATTGTCCATTTCATTTCCAATTTCACTATTCAATTTTAAGTCTAGATCCAAATTCATCAAACCACACTTAAATTCAAATTCTATATCCATTTTACACCCAAAATGCACATTCAAAACTTCAAATCATTTTAATCCAATCCCCATTTACAACAGAAAATAAAAAAGGATACATAATTCATTTTTTCACGCTATCCATTCAAGTTCTCATAATAGAAAATTCCATTTTTCATAACAGAAAAATAACTAAACTTTTCTTTTTTTATCTTCTTACTGATAACAGAAATTGATTCACAAATGCCAATTCCTCTAACACAATTTACACAACAGCTTCAAATCCTCTAACGAATTCTATCTAACAGAATTTCTCTAACAGTTTTGATAACAGAATTTTTTACTAACCTCTAACAGTCCCTAACTAACTACTGATTTCTCACAAAACTTCTCAATTTTCCATCTTCAATCCTTCAAAACCTTCATCGATCAAAGATCTTCATCGACCTTCAACCTGCCATAAAACTCAGAATGCATCAGCCGTAACTCACTGATTATCATCTTTGATTCATTTCGTCATCAATTATTGAAACCACAACAAATTCTTCATCCGTTCTCCCTAATCCATCTTCACAAGAATTCTGATTTCACAGCACATCATCATCACCTCCATCGAGACTCTGCGATGAATATCAACAACAACGATTCAGATTCACGATCATTAACGCAACACGCACGCGGATCACAGAAGAAAGAATCGAACTATAGAAACAATTCAAGAATCACGCACCACACCTCAGTTTCGAAAGCTTCATTCTCCGGATTCTGCACCGCCTTCTTCAAGTCCCTCTCTTGCCTCTTCTTCAACTTATATTCACTTCTTCACATTTCAAGCTTCAAGAACCTGCAAAATCGAATTTCAATATCAACAAAACAATTGCAGAACTCCTCAACACCATTCATGATTAATTGTAAAAATTCAAGGAAAATTTGCAATTCGTAGAGAGAAGAAAAGGAGAAGAGTACTGAACAAGAGGAAGAAGAATTCGCGATAACAATAACAGCAGAAAAGAAGTAGAAGAAGGAGGGAGTAGAACGCAATGAGATTCGCAACGAGGAGCCCCATAGACATCCATCACCAATCGGTTGCGAGTGTGGAAGAAGGAAGAACCGAAACTCACCAGTAAGTATTTTAATCTCCTTTTGAGCTCTGATTCTTTGATGTCGTTGCCGTTTCGTCACCGATTTGCTGCTAGCTTTAGCCGTGTATCCTTTCCGTTTGTGATTCGTCTTGTGTTTTGGAGAGAGAATTGGACATTGTGCGATACGTAGAAGCTCCGCCGTCGACGGCGCAAGGCCATGGCGTGGCGGAGTAAGTTGTTTTACCCGTTGAAGATGAAAAGTAGGACGACGGCGGAGCGTCGTTGTTGCGTCGGCGACGCAAGTTGGAGAATTTGAAGAAGACAGTGGTGATTTAAACAGTGCAACGAGGCAAAGAAAGAGGACAGTGAGCAACGAGAGAAGAGATTGAGGGTTGTTGAAAGAGCCTTTAGGGTTTTTAGTTTCAAGTGAACCGTGTTTCTCATGGTTCAGGCCCATGTAAATTCTACCCACACCACCACATCACTTCCTGCACCCCCATCCATGGTTTCTTTTAATTAATTTCTTCTAGATTTTAGGTTTTTGTAAAATTAGTTAATTTTGAATAGTTAGAAATAAATTTTGATAATGATTTTGACTAATTGATTTTTAGTTGAACTGCACAAATCAAATTTTTAGCTTAATTGTTCATTAATCATTTTTTCGGCTTAACTGCTTTGTTAATCGAGTTGTAGATTAATTGTTCTTTTACTAGATTAATTCTAGTTGGTCTTTTAGAATTAGAATTAGAACTTTTAGAAATTAACGATTAATCTTGGTTAGTTGATTTAGGATAATTATAATTAGTTCATAATTTTAGAAATAGGTTTTTAGAATTAATTCACCATTTTAGAATTTGTTTTTGAATTCGAACTTAACCTAGTCTTTTACATGGTTTAATCTTTGTCCAATTGTTGACTAATGGTAGATCAATTTCAATTAACCTTTGTTTAGGAACTAATTTCAATTTGGTTTAGATATTTACTTTAGACCTTAACTTTGATAATTAGATTTAAATTTCGTTAATGGTTTTTGGCTAATTGTTTTTGCTTAATTGCACTACTCATTTTTTGCTTAATGGCATTAATTATTTTTGGCTTAAGCGCTCACTAGTTTTCAGAATTAGAAACTAACTTTGAAATAATTGACATTGACTTAGTTCTAACATCGACTAATCATTTTAATAGTTTCATTTGGTAACTTTGTTAATAGTCCTTAATACTTGTTACATGTTAGTTTTTGACTAATTGTTGTTTGCATTTTAGTATTGATCTCACTTACTTCTTATTTGACAATTTCCATTTGAATTGTAACTAACTTTTGAGTTGTTTTGTAGTGTTTCACATTTGATTAGAAGTTGTTGTAGCATACATTGCTGTAATGGACAAAGGGTGCTGTAAACTGTTGTCATCCTGCCTGATTGCATACACACCTGTCTTGTTCTGGAAATAGTAGCTGTTATAGGCTGTTTTTGCTTGTTGCTGGTTTTTACAGCTATGCATGTGCTGGAGCACTGTTGTTGCTGCTGTTTGTGGCTTATTGCCTTGTTTTATTGTTTTATTCATGCAGGGTGAAGAGAATTTGGTTCCATGTCTTTCACGGATCCGTTTCGCTTTCTAACACTCTTGTTCATTTATACTAGGTTACTAGAAGTGTGCCGGTTTGCTAACACTTTGCTCACGTTGCTACGGATTGACATTCGTTCGATATTACTTCTCTTCTCTTTTACTAATTTCGCATTTTTTCCTTTCGATGCCATGAGAAGTAGGATTGGGAGTCCGTGCCACTTGGCCGGCAATGCTGGAAGTCCTCAAAGGAGGCTCTGTTTGTGATTGTTTAATATTGTGTCTAAGACCTCCAAAGAGGCATCCCATTCCCGTATCCCCTTGTATGACCTCCAAGAACGCAATTGACGGAAGATATGGTTCGCAACCGACCCCCGTTATTCTAGTTGAGTCGTTCTTAGCTCTCATTACATGATTGAAGCTTTGAACATCACCTGCTTCTGTTATCGAGTTGGTCAAGTGGAAGGAGGGTTTAGTAATCAAACCCCCACACCTTGTCTATAGCTCGCATTGACCGATGCTGATGCTTATGTGATCTGATTCACATTTTCCCCTTTCTTACTCTGCTCTCCATGGTCCTCGATACCATTGGGTGGGTACCCCTATTTCCCACAGCTAGCTTGTTTGCCTCAGTTGATATGACTCCTTGGCTAAAGCTTCCTCTTTTTCTTATTTTGACTATGTGACATTACTGTTTATTGACACTATTTACTCTTTCATTGCTTTTAGTTCATTTTGTGATTGATTTATCTTGTGTTTACTTGTCTGACGACATGATCTCGTAGGATTCCTCGCTCCACTTAATTTTTGATTAAGTCGGAGGTAGGAGAGACATTAGGATAGCAATCCATGCATGACAACATTAGGTAGACTTCCCTTCCTAATCCTGACATTAGGACCACCTTGGCATGCTAACTTGTAGGACCGAGTTTCCCTTTAGCCTTCTGTAAGCCTTTTCTCTCGCCATAGTGCGATCGAGACCGTTCCCTGTGTTCTGTAGTAGCGTGAACTATGGATGCTCTGATTCCTCCTTCTTTTCAGATTGCGGATACGTAGGCACGAGATGCGATATCTCGACAAGCACACTAACAACTAACTTCCCTTTTCTCTCGCACCCATGCGATCGAGATGAATCCCCTAGCACACTAACAACTAACTTTCGTTTCTCTTACACCTTTGAGTCATCTCCTCTCATCTCCCTTGATCCACTTGTAAAGGATGTATCATTTCTGTTCTACCGCAAATAGGTAAACGCGTAAGACTCCCACGCCGAGCGGAAACACCTAAACTACTGGAATGCGAACGTTGGCATATTCTACTTAAAAAACACAAACAAAGCAAAGTCATCCCTAATGAGGGGAACTACGTCGCTCTGATTCTTCATTGGTTAATGGAGATACGTAGGTAGGAGATCATGCGATATCTCTGCGAGCACCACCTTATTTATCAAACCTTTCTCTCGCCGCGTGCGATCGTGACTCTTTCACCAAAACAAAACCGACCCGTAGGTCGAACTACGACTGCTCTGACTTCCTCCTTCTGGTTAGATTGAGGATACGTAGGCACGAGACGCGATGTCTTGGCGAGCAAACTTCCCCCATCAATCTCGTAGTCCTCCGAACTACGTTGACTCTGACTTTCCCACTCCTGAGGGAATACGTAGGCCTAGGTCGGCGATGTCCTATCGAGTCACCTCTTTTCTTTTCCCTCTGTTTCTCTGTTTCCCGTTCCTTTTCCTTGCCGTTAGCAATTAAGCTTCAGATAACCTATACCCTTTGATCGATAACAACAAGCGTGGATCCCATCGAGTACGATGGACGCGAGGGGGTGCTAATACCTTCCTCTCGCGTAACCAACTCCCGATCCGAGGTTATGGTTGCGACGACCATTCCTTTCCCTTTGTTGAGGTTTTCTTCGATCGTTTCCTTTCCCTGCGTCGGGATAAATAACGTTCGGTGGCGACTCTTCTGTTCCTTTCCGTCGGTTGATTTTCGCAGATGCGACAGCTGACGACTCTGCTGGGGACAGATTGACCTCTTGCTGGTCCATCCCCTATGCGAGTCAATCCTAGCACTTGGTTGTTTGTTTTCATTGGGTGTGTTGCGGTGAGAATCGGATAACAAGCTATTAATTAACTTGCATCACAAAACTTTGAATTCACAACCGACTTTGATTTATCCAAAGGAAAGGTTCAAGATCGAGAAAAACTTAAAGGGGGGAGAGATCTAAGGTTCGGGGGTTGGTTATACTAAGGGAAGGTATTAGCACCCTTAATATCTGTAGTACTCTACAGGAACCTCTTATTTATTATGTATTATGTTATGTTTGCTTGCTAAGAGAAATCTGTACTAAGGTGAAGACCTAAGGGTATACACACTAAGTTTGCTCTCCAAGACGTCGCATCTTGTGCCTACGTATCTGACTAAAGAATCAGAGCAACCGTAGTTCTCCTAACTAAGGGTGAAAGAGGAACTATTGACTATGGCCAAAGTTCCAAGGGGAAATGAGTATGATCTCATTTTAGAGTTTTAAGAAACTCTCTAAGTCTAAGTTATGATGGGGAAAAGTGAGTTCTCATGATAATGAGAATCACATAGAGTTCAAAACTCTAACCTATTGCTAAGTTATGATTCCATGGCTCTTATGAGGCCAGGAAAAGGGAAAGGCTCTTATGAGGCCTAGGTGAGGTGATTTGTTTATTGACTTATGAGTCAACTGAGGGGAACTTTCCTTTGGAATAGGGATGTGTTAAATAAAACAGGCAACCACAAACATAACAGGAAATATGTACAGGTCTCACCAAGGAGAGAAATGAAGAGTTAGTATTCAAAGAAGTTAAAAATTGAAATGGAGCATAAATACTCTCGTCTTCATCATAATTTAATCGAGAAATTGATAATCAATGATTCTTGACTTTCATCGACTAAACAGTAAATGAAACTGAAATAAAAAGAAAGTGGTCTCATGTCGATCGAAGTTTTGTCGATTCAATGAAATCAACCAAACCAGGAAGTTTGTTATATCATCGACCAAAATAAAGATAATAGAGTCGGAATGAAAATAAAGTTAGTCTCGTCTAAATTAAGATTTAATCGACAAATCGATAATTTTGGATTTTTTACTTTCATTGACCAACCAAAAAGAAAAATATGGCCTCATATAATCAAAATTTATTGATTTGCATTAATCAACAAAATTATGATGTTTTTATGTCATTGACCTAAAATAAAGAAAATGAAATAAAAATAAGGTTGATCTCGTCTTAATCAAGATTTAAATCGGTAAATCGATAATCTTGATATTTGACTTTCATCGACCAATAAAGATAAATAAAAAAGTGGCCTCATATATATCAAGACTTTTAGTCATTTAGAATAAATCAACCAAGTCATGATTTTGTAATATCATTGGCCAAAATGAAGAAATTGGAATCGAAATGAAAAATAAAGTTGGTCTCGTCTTAATCAAGATTTAAATTGGTAAATCGATAATCTCGATATTTAACTTTCATCGACCAATAAAAGTGAATAAAAAGTGGCCTCATATAAACAAAATTTATTGATTTGCAATAATCAACAAAATTATGATGTTTTTATGTCATTAGCCAAAATAAAAATAGGAAATGAAATGAAAATAAAGATTAAGTTGGTCTCATTTAAATCAAGATTTATATCAGTAAATCGATAATCTCGATATTTAACTTTCATTGACCAACAAAATAAAAATAAAATGGCCTCATATAAATCAAGATATTTAGTGGTTTGAAATAAACCACCAAGTCATGATTTTTATATATCATTGGCCAAAATAATGAAAGATGGAATTGATAATGAAAAAAAAATCAAAGATAAAAATCCAAATAAACTAGCAAATAGTTAACAAGGATTTATAAAAACTTCATTAACAAAAACTTAAAAATGCTTAACAAGAAGAACTTGTCCAAGATTTTAACAAAACAAATTAATAAAAATATTTAGAGAAAAATAAAGGAGGGAAACAAGTCAACAGAGGTGTGAGTATGGAATCTAGGGTGCAGACATGAAGAAGTCCTCATGGGCCTCACGGCCCATTCCTTTCTTCCCCCAAGAAACGCACGGTTAAAAAAATAAGTGAAACAAATTCCTAGTTTGGCTAAAAACAAATATCATCACCAGCTTTTCCTTAAAGAAACGAAATGGGGTTTGAGAGAATCATCAGGTCTAAACCTTCTTCTGCTTTCCCATTCGAAATAAACACTCACTCATTTGAGTAAAGGACAAATTAAACAACAACAACTTCAGGAAATGTCACCGCGGTTCTCAATGCAACCTTCTCCTGGCTATTTCAATCAAAAACAGAACATCAGCTGAAGAGAGAAAAACAACATCAACGTCGATGACGCTCGCAACCATGGCGAGAAAACTGAGTTCAAGGAAAATGAAGGATATCAACATCATCAAAACGAGATCGATGCCGAACTACATTGTCTCCTTTCCGTGCTTCTTCGTCTCAATTTAAGGTTTGATTTTAGGTTTTGATTTATTCTTTTTGTTCTCACTCTTCTACCCTTTTTTGGTTCTAATTTGTGGCAATTTGGTTTGGTTAGGATTTGAGTGCGGTTTAGAAGATAGTTTTGTGGTTGATGTTGAAGGGAGGATGAAGGGGAATTGTTGAAGAGAAGTTGTTGGATGTTTTTGAGGTTTTACGGTTTGTGTTCATTTGAAGGATTGACAGAATGATTTGAAGTGATTGAGGGAGATACGATGAAGTTCAAGGGTTTCGGTTGTTAAGGAATTTGGAGAAGGTGAGTTATGGTTCTGAAACAGGGTGAAGTGGTTTGATGGTATATGGTGGTGCGAAGGGAAGGAGTCGTTAAAAGGTTGGACGTGTGGTTTGTTGAGTTTGGAATGGAGTTATTGTGAAAAGGATGGAAGTTGGTATTGGTGTTCGGTTGTTGTTGTTGTGAATAGAGAGGTTGTTGTTTTGATTACAGAGAAATCGGGGAGAAGGTTGATGGTTTCCCCGATTGAAGTTGTTGCTGAGGGTTTTTTATTGAGGGTAGGTTCGCAGAAGGTGATGGTACGTGGTTTTCCGATTGAAGTTTTGAAGGTGTGTTTTTATCCTTTTGTTTTTTCCCGCTTCAAAACACTCGCCTCCTCCTTTAAAACAAAGTCTGGGATCTTGTTGCTGAACTGTTGCTCTCAACTGCAGAAAAACATTGTTGTCTTGTGCTGTTTGATAGGTCCCTTTCCATGATACAGGTCTGAGCTGTGTGCAGCAGATCCTTGGAGTGTAGCTGTAGAGTTTGACTCGTGTTGTTGTTATTCCATTGATGCCGTTTTTCTCTTTTGATTTTGCAGGATCTAACAGGTGGGTTTTTAGTGCAAATTTTGGGTGGAGTGTTGCAGACTGTCATCGCAAGGCCTTTGGAGTGTAGTGTAGAGTATGGTTTTGCTTAGTAGCAGTACGCGCGACTTTGTTTTGGTGTAACTTTGCAAAGATTTTGTTTGATTCATGGCAGGTTGAATTTGGCAGTTAGAAGAAGCAACCTCTTATTTGGTTTTTGTCCTTTGTGCAACTAGTTGTAAATGGGCTTGGCAATTCCTCATGGGCCTTTTGGTTTATAAATGGAATTGTAAATTGGGCAATTGACTAAACATGGGAATTAGATGGATAAACGAATAATTGTTTAGATAAAAAAAAATAAAGTAAAAATCGATATGAAGTGAATTTGAAAGATGGATTTTGGATGATGAATTTAAACAATGGATATGGATAATTGGAATGAAAAAGGAAAGAATTGGTTATAGAAATTGAAAAGAACAAAAAAAATGTGGATAATTATGGAATATGGATTCAAATGAAATGTGGATGGGTTAATGTCTTAAAAACAAAATGGATTACTGGATGAATAATAAACAGAACATCGAAATGGAAAATGGGTATTGAAAATGGAAATGGGTATTATGAATTTATGAGTGGATAATGAGATGAATTGGATTATAGAAAATGGATTTTAAATGGTTAATTAGGAAAATGGATGATTAAAAGAAAAAGAATTGATAATGGTAAAGGTAACACGCCACCACAACACTTAGCATTGACCACTGCACTTGACTACCACAAATCCTAAACTACATGACCAAACACTTGCACATAACTTGAAATGTACCAACTGCTTTAACCTCTTTGACGGCTTTACAACCTCAATTAAACTGAAACAACACTGCACACACCATGAACCAGCTAGCCTTAGGAGACTCAACTGAACGATATTTGTCAATCATAAACTCCAAGGGTGAGAAACCCTAATCCTCGTGCCTTGAGTGCACAATTATGAAACAAATGACTTGATGAGGACCAAAACCCAGATTCAGAATCTCTGCCACAGCCTGATAACCTGATACTAATACAAACCACTTGTTTGACCAAGATTAGGTCAAACTTCCACTGAATCTCAAACCACACCACACAGACCCTTGTCCTGATGACCTTGTCTGGTCCTTGACGAAGAACTTATGATGAAAACAAATCACATTGGATTATTGAGGAGAGGAGGTGTCTTGAAACAAACCCTGATTTACAAGTGAAACAAAACAAACAAAAATTGATAAAATGGTTAGTTATGCAATGATTGACATATGATGCTCATGCAAAAGATGTTATGACATCTAAGGGGTAAAATTTGGGGTACAACAGTTGCCCCTATTTAAATAGCTTTACTGGATGGTACGAGGAAAGGAAATCCTCGGGGCATCAAGGTGAAAGGTATTTAAATATAGAAAACCGAAAATTTTGCCCTTAGATGGAATGCAGATGCTAAGGACAAGCGACGGACATGCAAATGCTAACATGCCATGAATTTCTAGTATGATGATATGATGCCATGATAATGAAAAGATGCATACAACCAAGACACAAAGGATAGAGAGCAAACCACCACAGGTGGGCATCACTGGGGAAGGATGAAGGTTAGTATCCACGAGGAAGACTCAAAGGGGATACAGGTTGACCAACAAAAGAGACTCACTAGGGAGACTCTGAGGCAACACTGGGGATAGAGGAATAAAACTGAAGGGAGAAACCCTACAGATCCTCACTGGAGATAGGAGCCAGAAAGGTATTCTCCACTAGGGAAAGATTCAGGGAGATGGATGATAGGTTCATATGTGACCGGACGACACTGGGGAAAAAGACACATTCTTACTGGTCATGAAACCAGAAAGAAAACATGATCTCCACTGGGGGATCAATTTGAAATAAAAGGATAGACATCCAAGAAGGTTTTCTAGGGATTTCTTATACTGAAGAGTTCAAACGGGATCTTCAAGAAAAACCAAAAAAGACAGATACAAACTCTGTGTGTGCCAAATGATGATCAATCACAAGGACTTTCAAAGAGATAATGATAATGACTGAACTTCTGCTGGGAACCAGATTAAAGTGACAACAAGGATTGGACTCAGAAGTGATATGCCAGTATACACCAATTTGAGTTGGATAAAATAACAATTTGGATTATGAAGAATACCAGTATGAGCTGGATTTGGGGTTTAGGTTCATATTTGACCTAAGTTTAAGCAATACAGGTTCACGATAACCTGATACAAATAAACGGTTCACGATAACCGGGAATACAGGTTCACGATAACCTGATACAAACAAATGGTTCATGATAACCAGAAATACAGGTTCACGATAACCTGATTTCAAACAACAGACTCACGATAATCTGAAGTTTAGGTTCACGATAACCTGAAACAAACAACTGGTTCACGACAACCAGAGGTTGAGGTTCACGATAACCTGATACAAACAACTGGTTCACGATAACCAGAAGTTTAGGTTCACATCTTGAGACGCCCTATGTCTCATTGGTGGAACTCTAATTAAAACCCTTAATAAAATACTAAAATTTAGAAACTTTCCGATAACAATATTTAATTGATTAAAACATACTGCTTCATATATATATATATATGTTTTCCATTTATACACAGAGTTTGACACAGCTAAGACTGGTGGCACTGCCACATAGATAAAACTTAAAAGAAAAGTACATAAAGAACCCAAAAGATAGCATAATAAAAAAAGAACTCCTAAGTCCAACAGGACTGACACTTATACTGACCGTAATAGTGATATGATTAGCGTTTGACAGAACACTAACAACCTTTGTTTTTGATATCGTTGTAATCCAACTCCATGTCACTCACTGGTCTTTACTCTTGGACTGTCGAGCTCGTTGTCTGATCGTCATAAATTATCCAAAAATGCAAGACAAAAAGAAATACAGGGCTAAGATTTTCGTACAGGTATAGAAAATTGGGATTGAGTGTAAAATAGGAATATATATGCCAACCACAAGTATTCAAACAAACGTATCCTTATCCTATATTTACCTCTAATGTTTATTCTAATGCATTCCTGAACTATATGCGGACTCAGGCCACTAGACGCTGTCAAGGACATCCTCCCAATTACCGAGATCAGATGTCATGAGACCACATGCCACCAACGTTCTCCCATTTACCAAGAGCAACGCCACCTGACTGTCACATATGGAGTCTAGGTGTTATAAGTCGATCGCCCCTAGGAAAATAGGCCAAGATCTCCTTATCTTGCCAGGTGCACAGTAATAATCCTCGTCAGGATTCAGGCAGCTGATCAACCTCGTGCGCCCATACACATGACAGTGGACTTATACTTTCCTAAATGCAACTCTATATGAATTTCCACTCAGATCCTGGAAACTTCCTTAGTAGTAATTTACTCTTCAGGAATCCATTATTTTGGTTCTCATATCACCCAACCTTACAGTAAGTTCAGCTTGTACAATAAATAGTGTATGGTTGACTTCCCAGGAAAGAGAGGCAACTGTAAAGTACATAGTCTACCAAGTCTTTCCTTAGCCAGAACCCAATCGAATACAGTTATTCAATGTACCACACTTCCCTTCTGTGAGTATGGATTCTACACTTAATAGCTCAAGATGTTGTCGTTTTTCATCTCAAGGAGTAATAGATCATTTTCTTAGTCTAACAATCACAATCATTCAAGTATCACATTTAAACAATTAATCACATAATGCAAGCACAATACATCCTCAAATTATCATAGATCATTCTTGTGATAAATAATTAAGGCCGGCGTAACCTCGTTAAGTGATTCGTGAAAATCATTATCCGAGAATAGGCTCTCCTTACTTATTTATCTCTAGTGTAGGGCTTGGGGAACCACTACACACATACATATTAAGCTATTTTACGCTAACCGTCCCATGTGTACGGAATCTTGCCCCAATCTTTTGTAGTTGAGCGTTGTTGAAAGTCCACGAGCGTTTTCTCCGATCTTTGCCAAAAACCTAATTTACGATAATCGTTGAATAGTACAAAATTTATAAAATAATTAGAATTTAATTTTATGGTTAATTAAACATAATCCCGTTAAAACTTGAAATATTTATTTATTAAAATATTTAATAATACACTCCACTATATTTAAATAATTATTAAATTCAAATATAAATTAGACTATACCCCCGTTTGTTTTAGAAAAATTATCAAGAGTATATTCCTAATAACATTTAAATTTTAATATAATACTTGGGCATTATAACGACTTAAAATGGTAAAATTTATCTGGGACTTTATAGGTTCAATATCTCGACGTCTAACCGAAAATTTACATAGTCCTTTTAAAATAACCTTTATATAAATAATATAATTAAAATAATATAATTAAATTATAACAGCTTACCGGTAACGAAGAAAATCTCAACGGAGTTTTCTTAAATGTGGATTTGCACCAAAACAAAACTTAAATAAGATGCAAAGAGTTTATGTATGAAATTATAGAAAGAGAGAGATTTATGTGTGAATGAAAATGGTGGTAAGACCTTAGCTATTTATACTAGTTTCTACAAAATAAAATATTAATTTTTTCACAACTTGATTTAATAAAATGATGAGTTTTTAAAAGTAAAAATTGGTTGGCTTCATATAATTCATCCAACACATAATATTAGGGAGAGGTGTATAATATTAGATTTATGACTCAAAAGTTATTAATTGTGTATTAATTTAATTGGTACAACAAATACAATATAGACTTATAAGGTGTTAAATACTAGATTTTTCTATGCATATTTTATTAAATTAAAGCATGAATTAACATATATCTCATATTTGCATTAATTAATTAATTAATTAATATATTAATATACATGCTAAGTATTGTGTGGTGATGTTAATTCATATATTATATAGTATAACAAAATATACTAACCATGCCTTTTCACTATTATATTATAATATTGGGTACAATCTTAATATCAAATAATAATAATTCAGTGGTATTAGATTTTCTATGAATATTTTAGTAACTTAAAGTATAAATTGACATATATATCATATATGCCCTCCTATTTTCGTTTTTCTCTTTTTTTTTTTTTTTTTAATAATAAAATTTATAATAATTATTTAGAAATCTTAAAATTGAATTCATAAAATTTAAGGATGTCACATTACTATCCCCCATAAAATAAATTTCGTCCTCGAAATTTAACGTAAATAAATGAGGATATTGTCGTCGCATCTCTACTTCCCTTCCTAGGTTGAGTCGCATGTTGCTTCGTCCCACATAACCCGAACCAATGGTATCTCTTTCCCTCGAAGTACCTTTACTCTATGGTCCACAATCCTAATTGGTAAAGCTTCGTATTCTAAGTTATCCTTGAGTTCTAATGTTTCATATTCGATAATGTGGGATGGGTCTGGATAATATTTCCTCAACTGAGAAATATGAAACACGTCATGAAGATTAGATAGATGTGGTGGTAAAGCAATACAGTATGCTACTGGTCCAACTCGGTTTAGAATCTGGAAATGCCCGATAAACCTTGGCGTCAACTTTTTGGTCTTGATTGCTCGTCCAACTCCTGTCCTAGGAGTAACTTTTATGAACACATGATCATCTTTTTCAAATTCCAAAGGTCTTCTTCTTTTATCACTATAACTCTTTTGTCTATCTTGTGCAACCTTCATCTTATCTATGATAATTTTAACCTGATTTGTTGTTTGTACTACAAATTCCGATCCAAGAATCTTATTTTCTCCAATTTCGTACCAACACAAGGGTGTGCGACATTTCCTTCCATATAATGCTTCATAGGGTGCCATACCTATACTCCAATGGAAACTGTTATTGTAATTAAATTCGATTAAAGGTAGAAACTCATCCCAACTCCCTTTTATGTTCTATAACACAAGCTCTTAGCAAATCTTCTAGTGATTGAATTGTCTGTTCTGATTGACCATTTGTTTGTGGATGATAAGCTGAACTCAGTCTTAACTTAGTTCCCAATTCCTGATGTAGTTGCTTCCAAAACTTTGACGTAAATCGAGGATCTCGATGACTCACTATACTTGCTGGAATTCCATGCAGCCTCACAATATCTCTGACATAAATTTGTGCTAACTTCTCAAAGCTATAAGTTTGAATGATAGGAATGAAATGAGCTGACTTTGTCAATCGATCAATTACAACCCATATTGCATCAAACTTCTTCTGAGTTTTTGGTAATCCAACTATAAAATCCATAGCAATTCCATCCCACTTCCATTCTGGAATATCTAGCGATTGTAATAACCCAGCTGGTTTCTGATGTTCAATCTTTGCTTTTTGACACACCAGACATGATTGAACATACTTTGCTATTTCCTTCTTCATTCCAAACCACCAAAACATTTTTCTTAAATCTTGATACATCTTAGTGGATCCTGGATGAAAACCTAACTTACTACTGTGACCTTCTTCAAGTATTAATCTCCGAATTTCTATATTTTGAGGTACACAAAGTCCTTTTCTAAATCTCAGTATTTCATCACCACCTATATGAAAGTCTCCACCCTGACCATTTTCTATCATTTCTTTATATTCATCAAATGTTCATCAGCCTTTTGTCCTTCTTTAATCCTATTCATAATTTCACTAGCTACTACGGTAGTACCCAGGAACATCCTTCCTTGAACAAATTCTGCACCTGAATTCAAACCTACAAATTATTGAATCAAATCTTCTTCCTTTAGCATCATTGCTGACACATGGAGAGTTTTTCTGCTCAAGGCATCTGCTACAACATTGGTTTTTCTTGGATGGTAGTGTAATTCAAAGTTATAGTCCTTTAAGAAATCCATCCAACGTCTTTGTCGCATGTTTAGATCCTTTTGATCAAACAAATACTTCAAACTTTTGTGATCACTCCATACTCTACACTTTGATCCATATAAGTAATGCCTCCAAATCTTCAAGGCGAAAATAATTGCTGCTATCTCTAGGTCATGAGTAGGGTAATTCCTCTCATGTGTTTTTAACTGTCTCGATGCATAAGCTATCACCTTGCGTTCTTGCATCAACACACAACCCAATCCTTGGTATGATGCATCACAATACACATCGAATTGTCCTAATGGATCTGGTAAGGTAAGAATTAGAGATGAAGTTAATCTTTCTTTTAACTTTTGAAAACTTTCCTCGCACTCCTTTGTCCATTCGAAGCTTTTACCTTTCCTCGTCAACTGAGTCATAGGTAAAGCGATCTTTGAAAATCCTTCGATGAACCTTCGATAATATCTAGCTAGTCCCAGAAAACTTCGAACCTCACCAACATTCTTAGGACTTTCCCACTTCATCATTACTTCAACTTTACTTGGGTCAACTGATATACCTTCCGCACTGATTACATGACCCAGAAATTGCACCTTCTTCAACCAAAACTCACATTTTGAAAATTTCGCAAACAACTGTCGGTCCTTCAATGTTTGCAATAAAATCCTCATATGCTTTTCATGCTCTGCCTCATTCTTGGAGTAAATCAAAATATCATCGATGAAAACTACAACAAATTGATCTAAATATGGCCTAAAGATCCTATTCATGTAATCCATGAATGCAGCTGGAGCATTAGTCAAACCAAATGGCATAACTAAGTACTCATAATGTCCATATCGGGATCTAAAAGCTGTCTTTGGAATATCATCCTCCTTCACCCTACTCTGATGATATCCTGACTTCAAGTCAATCTTTGAGAATATTGATGCTTCCTTCAATTGATCCATCAAGTCATCTATTCTAGGCAATGGATACTTATTCTTTATGGTAGCTTTGTTAAGCTGTCTATAATCCACACAAAGTCTAGACGAACCATCTTTCTTATTTATTAACAAGATAGGAGCTCCCCATGGTGATACACTTGGTCTAATAAACTCTTTCCCCAACATGTCATCTAATTGCTTCTTTAACTCTGCCAATTTTGATGGTGACATTCGATAAGGAGAAATAGAAATTCAGCCCAGTTCCTGGAACCAAATCTATAGCAAACTCCACTTCCCTAACCGGTGGTAAACCTGGAAAATCTTCTGGAAAGACTTTCGGAAATTCACAAACTATTGGAAAATTTTCAACACTGAGGGTTTCTTCTACTGACATGGAGAATAACATCTTAAATTTTTTGAGTGAGAGTTTCAACCTTGCTAACTTCTCCACTGTCTTCTCCAAACGTAAAATTTTCTTCTTAAGTTTTGGAACGTGCACATATTAGATTACACCATTACTCTTTCAATACTTTTGTTATGATCAAAACCTTGAGGAATACTTGTTATGAACAAATCATGTTCTAACGGACTCTAGTTCCTTTGTCAATAAATATTGAATGCATGAATTTCCAGAGTTTATTGATAAAATGGATCTTATTGATATTCTTGTTATTGGGAACAAGTTTACGTGGTTCAATATCGAAAGGAATACTATGAGCAGGTGAGATAGAAATCACATATCTAAAGTTATTAGGTTCAATCATTCATAAGACATAAAGAACATAACAATTATGTATATTTATATCCCCATGAATGATTCATCGATAAGGATTTTTGTCAAGTCTCTCACAAGAAAGGGATAGTTATTTCTAAAATGTTGAATTAATGCTTTAGACATGATTATATCTAGAATTCGGGAAAACATCATAAAAATATATCAATTTATTCAATAACAACGATTACAAAAACCATGACTATGTCTCATTCAAAACCTCTATTTGTAAACCAAGCTAAGACTAATAATGGTAAAACTATAATTATCATTATTGCTACGAAATCTTTACCTAATTCTTCATGCTTGATAATACCAATAATAAAAAGGATAATGACGAGAAGAGTGATGAATAAAAGAAAACATTTAGCCATTTGAAAGGTATAGATAAATATTCTAAAATTGATATGAAAATAATGAATGGGTGTGAAGTATTTATAGAATGAATTTTGTGAAGTGTCCGTTGGGCTTGTGACCGTTGGGTTTGTGACCGTTGGGGGAGGAAAAAGTTAAGTGTGTTAAAGACTCTTCCTAGATCACTGTACTAGAAGACTCTCAAGATGAAGACTCGACGCACAGAAGAAATGTTATCATCCAGTTTAGAATTCACCTTGATACAGTCAGTATAATTCTAGACACTTATGGTCAGAGCTGAATCGACCAGCTCTGATACCATAAAATGAGACGCCCTATGTCTCATTGGTGGAACTCTAATTAAAACCCTTAATAAAATACTGAAATTTAGAAACTTTCCGATAACAATATTTAATTGATTAAAACATACTGCTTCATATATATATATATATATGTTTTCCATTTATACACAGAGTTTGACACAGCTAAGACTGGTGGCACTGCCACATAGATAAAACTTAAAAGAAAAGTACATAAAGAACCCAAAAGATAGCATAACAAAAAAAGAACTCCTAAGTCCAACAGGACTGACACTTATATTGACTGTAATAGTGATATGATTAGCGTTTGACAGAACACTAACAACCTTTGTTTTTGATATCGTTGTAATCCAACTCCATGTCACTCACTGGTCTTTACTCTTGGACTGTCGAGCTCGTTGTCTGATCGTCATAAATTATCCAAAAATGCAAGACAAAAAGAAATACAGGGCTAAGATTTTCGTACAGGTATAGAAAATTGGGATTGAGTGTAAAATAGGAATATATACGCCAACCACAAGTATTCAAACAAACGTATCCTTATCCTATATTTACCTCTAATGTTTATTCTAATGCATTCCTGAACTATATGCGGACTCAGGCCACTAGACGCTGTCAAGGACATCCTCCCAATTACCGAGATCAGATGTCATGAGACCACATGCCACCAACGTTCTCCCATTTACCAAGAGCAACGCCACCTGACTGTCACATATGGAGTCTAGGTGTTATAAGTCGATCGCCCCTAGGAAAATAGGCCAAGATCTCCTTATCTTGCCAGGTGCACAGTAATAATCCTCGTCAGGATTCAGGCAGCTGATCAACCTCGTGCGCCCATACACACGGCAGTGGACTTATACTTTCCTAAATGCAACTCTATATGAATTTCCACTCAGATCCTAGAAACTTCCTTAGTAGTAATTTACTCTTCAAGAATCCATTATTTTGGTTCTCATATCACCCAACCTTACAGTAAGTTCAGCTTGTACAATAAATAGTGTATGGTTGACTTCCCAGGAAAGAGAGGCAACTGTAAAGTACATAGTCTACCAAGTCTTTCCTTAGCCAGAACCCAACCGAATACAGTTATTCAATGTACCACACTTCCCTTCTGTGAGTATGGATTCTACACTTAATAGCTCACGATGTTGTCGTTTTTCATCTCAAGGAGTAATAGATCATTTTCTTAGTCTAACAATCACAATCATTCAAGTATCACATTTAAACAATTAATTACATAATGCAAGCTTAATACATCCTCAAATTATCATAAATCATTCCTGTGATAAATAATTAAGGTCGGCGTAACCTCGTTAAGTGATTCGTGAAAATCATTATCCGAGAATAGGCTCTCCTTACTTATTTATCTCTAGTGTAGGGCTTGGGGAACCACTACACGCATATATATTAACCTATTTTACGCTAACCGTCCCATGTGTACGAAATCTTGCCCCCACCTTTTGTAGTTGAGCGTTGTTGAAAGTCCACGAGCGTTTTCTCCAATCTTTGCCAAAAACCTAATTTACGATAATCGTTGAATAGTACAAAATTTATAAAATAATTAGAATTTAATTTTATGGTTAATTAAACATAATCCCGTTACAACTTGAAATATTTATTTATTAAAATATTTAATAATACACTCCACTATATTTAAATAATTATTAAATTCAAATATAAATTAGACTATACCCCCGTTTGTTTTAGAAAAATTATCAAGAGTATATTCCTAATAACATTTAAATTTTAATATAATACTTGGGCATTATAACGACTTAAAATGGTAAAATTTATCTGGGACTTTATAGGTTCAATATCTCGACGTCTAACCGGAAATTTACATAGTCCTTTTAAAATAACATTTATATAAATAATATAATTAAATTATAACGGCTTACCGGGAACGAAGAAAATCTCAACGGAGTCTTCTTAAATGTGGATTTGCACCAAAACAAAACTTAAATAAGATGCAAAGAGTTTATGTATGAAATTATAGAAAGAGAGAGATTTTATGTGTGAATGAAAATGGTGGTAAGACCTTAGCTATTTATACTAGTTTCTACAAAATAAAATATTAATTTTTTCACAACTTGATTTAATAAAGTGATGAGTTTTTAAAAGTAAAAATTGGTTGGCTTCATATAATTCATCCAACACATAATATTAGGGAGAGGTGTATAATATTAGATTTATGACTCAAAAGTTATTAAATGTGTATTAATTTAATTGGTACAACAAATACAATATAGACTTATAAGGTGTTAAATACTAGATTTTTCTATGCAAATTTTATTAAATTAAAGCATGAATTAACATATATCTCATATATGCATTAATTAATTAATTAATATATTAATATACATGCTAAGTATTGTGTGGTGATGTTAATTCATATATTATATAGTATAACAAAATATATTAACCATGCCTTTTCACTATTATATTATAATATTGGGTACAATCTTAATATCAAATAATAATAATTAAGTGGTTTTAGATTTTCTATCAATATTTTAGTAACTTAAAGTATAAATTGACATATATATATCATATATGCCCTCCTATTTTCGTTTTTCTCTTTTTTTTTTGTTTTTTTTTTAATAATAAAATTTATAATAATTATTTAGAAATCTTAAAATTGAATTCGTAAAATTTAAGGATGTCACACATCTGACATGGTTTCGAACAACGGATTCACGATAACCTAAAGTCCTAGTTTCAAACAACGGGTTCATGATAACCTAAAGTTTAGGTTCATATTTGACCTGGGTTCAAACAACGGGTTCATATTTAACTCGAAGTTTAGGTTCATAATTGACCTGTTTAAACAATGCCAGTGATTACTGGACTTTAGGTATCCAAATGAGGAGATCAAGTATCAGATGGGTTAATATCGGGGTTGCATCAATGAAGATTAGACTTCCTGGGGAATACCAATTATGGTTGCAAAAAGGTTGGATAAACCAGAGATAGATAAGTTTCTCATAAGAGACTGCCACTTATCGCCATGGAAAAACAAGCTTCTCCAAGAGAATGCCACTGAAGGTATATTTTGAATTGAGGTTCACAACTGACCAAAGTTCACATTGTCAAAAAGGGTTGACGGCAAGGAACAAGACCTATAACATCATCCACGTCAAAGGATTGACGAAATGAAGAAATTTACTTCATCGAAGAGATACCTCGTCAAAGAAATGACGGAAAGAAACGGATCACCAAACATCATCCACGTCGAAGGATTGACGGAATGAAAACTAACTGACATTGTCAAAAGGGGTTGACAGAAAGATACAACTGAATTGAAGAGTTACATCACCAAAGGATTGATGGAAAGAAAACTGACATTGTCAAAGGATTGACAGAGCAACGATTGGTTCACTAAAGAGTGACATCATCAAAGGGTTGATGAGAATGAAGAAATTAACCTCATCGAAGAGACACCTCGTCAAAGAATTGATGGAAAGAAACAGACCCAAACATCAACATTGTCAAAGGATTGACAGAATGGAACAAATCACTAAAAAGTGGCATCATCAGAGGATAGATGGTAAAGACACTGAAATAAATGGTCACGTCATCAAAGGATTGATGGAAAGAAAGCTATCATCGTCAAAGGGATTGACGGAAAACAATTGGCTCACTAAAGAGTGACATCATCCAAGGGTAGATGAATAGGAAACTTTTCACTAAAGAGTGACATCATCAACGGGTTGACGGGGAAGATACCAACATAAATGATGACATCGTCAAAGAGTTGACAGAAATGAGAAGACCTCAAATAAGAAACTCATCAAGGGATTGATGGAAATGTCTGATCGAGGGTAACACCATTGGTAACTGTAGAAGGGTGAATAAGACCAAGGACATATAAGCTTCTCGTGAGAGAGATTGTTACTTATTGTTGTAGAGGTAATGATAGCAAAACAAGCTTCTCAAGGAGATTGCCACTTGTTGTAGGGTATGAATTCCAAAGAGATGTTGATATTACAACACTGCTTGAGAAGTAATTTTGTCTTCAATGAGGATCTGTAAAAGATTCTTCCTACGAGACATAGTGCAAAATAAATGTACTTCCAAAGATAGGTTCAGAAACCATACCTGCCAGGAATTAAAGTTCGATCTCGAAACAAGCTAGAAAGAAACGGTCACACAAGACTCCAATTGAGGAATGAACTCAAATGGGGATTTATCTTATCCACATGTGGAAAAGATAACTGAACCAACCATCATCCACGAGAATCAAACTCTGTGAGGAATTCTGAAAGAATGGGCACTTTATGCCTAAGGCTGACAACTCTATTGGAGAGAAAAGACAAACCCAGTCACTTGGGGAAATAACCACCAAAGTGAACAAAGCAGGTAAACACCAGGAAGATAGCAAAATGCTAAGATGCTATGCATATGAGTGCTTATGCCATGCTTATGCTTATGCTGACAAAACAGACAAAAGGAAATGAGACTGAAGATGAAATAAACATCTTGACAAGGATACCCAGCCAAACTCATCAGATTGGACCATTACTGGGGATGAACAAGTAGGATCATCAGATATACTTCACTGGGAAAAGAGTATTCCATCTGAGGTATAGCATCATGACTTCACTAGGATTGCCATCATGAGCTTGATTTCATTAATGGAGAAAAATCCATGGAGATTGCCAAGGTTAGATGAAATAACAGCTTATTGGGAAGTTGGCAAACGATATCACAAGAACAGGGTAATTCTACTTCCTAACTTGTACGATGATCACCATAATGAACAACGGCTCTTGCAATAGGTAATCTTCAAACCTTCTCTACCCCAGATTACACGGTTTGTTGGGAGAAAATACCAAGAGGATTTTACAGGAGAATCGGCATACGAAATGCTTCAATATCTTCAAACTCTTAAATTCATGAATCTCGGCGTAACTGCCCCAGATTAACGGCGTTTTCACAACAAAGTATTTGAACTTGCTCTTCAGACTGGCTGATCTGTGAAAGAGATGCCCCAGACTGATTGGCCTTTTAGAGATTTACCGAATCTCGACTTGATTTCCCCTGATTAACGGTATTCGTGATATAAAGTCCTCAGACTGCGGTAGAAACGACTGGCGAACACACTTGCCCCTGTTGGTGGGTCACTGGAGTCCAAACTTTAAACTTGTCATAAGATGACCTCAAGAAGGCTTGCTCCAATATTCTGAATCTTGAAGAATTCTGCCCCTGATTCGATAGCTCTTGGAATGGTGGATTGGAAAATCCCTCCGCTTGGTTGCCCCTGACTGAGTTTTTTTTATCAAGTCGAATTCCCTAGCTGGCTGCATTCGTTGGGATTTCTTTGACATTGAATTGTTTTGCAAACAAGTATTGTTCATTAAAAATTGGAAATTTCAATGCAAAGTTCATGCAAGATTTTGAAAACAAAATTTTATTGATGAAACGCACACGGTGGAATGATTAAAAACAAAATGGATCTAGTCATTTACGGAATGACAGATGAAGTAATCAACACACGCAGATAGCAAAGATCATTAGGAGTCAGGTTAATCAACCTTGCTGTAGTATGCTTTCAAAACAACCTTACCTCAATTAGGTCTTTTAAGGGTTGTAATGTGGCTTGGTTCATGGTTTATGAAACAAAAGATAAAGGCTCAAAGCTTATTTGTCCCCACCCACTCTTCGTGATGAACTCTGATCCTAAGCTCAGTTAACTCAAGCTATACATTCAGATTCCCATAGGCTAGGAATTGAGCTGATGATAATTGATGATTCAGACACCTTTGAAGTCATTACTCCCTTGCAGAATTTGGTTATCCTTTAATGCTGAGGTTTTGAGACCTTTTTTTGTCTTCACTGAGGTTTTGAGACCTCTTCTTTGTTTTTGATGAGGTTTTGAGACCTCTTCTTTGTCTTTATAAGACCTCATCTTTGCTTGATTGAGGTTATGAGATCTTTTTCTTTTCTCGATTGTTGTACGAACCTTCTTGTATAAGGCGAAGTTTTGGGCTTCCCATCTTTCTTGGCTTTTGCCTTGAAAGGGACTCGGGTTATTCTTCAATTAAGGATTTCTTGACGATCCTCCCTTATTTGTCGCTTGGAGGAACAACTTGTATAATGCTAACTCATTTGATCTGAGAGCTGACTAGTGTCTTGCATGAAGCGCTTGCATTAGAATGCATAACCAAGTAAAACTGAGAACTACCCACCCCAAGGTTGAGATTTAAGGGTTTTTGTGTACGGAAAGAAAACTCCTACTTCTAGGCTCGAAGGGTTAACGAGGGATTATTTTCCTTATTTCTCAAGTGTTTAGGGATTGAAACAATGCCTTACATCCTTGCAAAGGTTTAATCGAAAGCTTACCACAGCTATTAGGGATGTAACGTTTTCGTCATCCTCCCTAATCTTTGGTTAAACAAACAGTTTGATGAGTGGGAAGAAACAAGATAAAGATATATTTTTTGTTTTTTTTTTCAAAAACATAAAAGTAAATGAGTGAAACGGATGGACTTAATCCAAAGATGCATAAACACTTCATTAATCTTGCCAACTTGAAAAACAACAAAAACTTATAAGCAAATACAAAGTCAAACATGCAAAGAAAAATACAACAAAATGCTGAAACAGCCAAAACATTGCCGGCTTCGGGGAACTGGAATTTCCTTTTTGATTTTCCAAGCTGAGATAACCGTCTTCAGAGTTGTTTGTCGAGATCAGTCTGAGAATCATCTTCACATCCACTCTCGGAAATTTCTTCCATCTCAGACTCTGATGAACTCGCCTGATTAGGTGCAGGATCGTTGATTTGAATACCTTGAGGCATGAACAAGAACATATTGGAGTCGAGCAGAGTCTGAACCTTGCTCCTAAGCACCTTGCAGCCTTCAGTTGAATGCCCTTGTACCCCAGCATAGTAGTCACATCGGGCGTCGGCGTCAAAGCCTGGTGGATATGGAGGAATCACAGGATCTATCTCCTTCGGTACTATCAATCCACCTTTGATTAAATCTGGAAAGAACTGATTGTATGAAATTGGCAACTGAGTGAAATTCCTCTCTGGCTTTCTTGGCCTTCGTCTTGGGAATCTAGCTCAGAGAATGCGAAACTACGATATTCCACAGCATCAACAGAAGAGGAATGCCCGTCTCGGACAATGGCATGTTCTTGTATAACCTGATTCTCAACAGGAATCTGCACAGGTTGAGCGATAAAAGTCCTCTGAGTGTTGTCATCTTTCTTTGCCAAGGCTGTCATGATCTGATCCAACTGGTTTCTCAACAAGTCGAAATCCGCTCTGGTCACGAACTGGTTCTGCTCTTCTGAGTTCATGATCCTCCAAAATCTACTTCAAGTCCAATGATGGCTTCAGGAAGTCAACTGGGTTACAGACAGAGGGTGGATGAGACTCAAGACTGAGAAATGTAAATGCAATGCAAATGCAAATGTGATGCGATGCTAAAGCAAGCCAAATGGTTTCAAGGAGCTCAGAAGCAAGTTGCAAATTTTTTTGTGGAAAAACTGAGTTTTGTTTCAAAATCCATGATCTTTATTGGTTTTTACAAAGGAAAAGACACTTGAATTCCTTAAAATCAAAAGGCTGTCATGAATGGATGAATGTATGCACAAACACACATATACAGATATTCACATATTCACACACATGTACAGGGAAACAAATGAGGGCCTAGGTTTGAAGATCACGAGCATGGAGCCATGGTCTACCCATCCCCAAAAGGTGTGTACTATGGGTTTTCATCTGCAGAACAGGGTTCTAAAAAGTTCCCAGAGTCGACAACCCATCTTTCGGATTTTAAGGATTTCCCAAATGACTTGGTAATCAATAAAATTCTCAAGAGGATCTCGTCTGAGTGTAGTATCGCGTGACAACCAATTCAGAAATAGACTCCATCATGGTCACCGCACTACATCCTAAAAGGCCAAGTGGGGTTTGGTAACTACGGTTCTCAATATCATGGGCTCCTAGGTTGAGAGTAGCACGTCTTCACGAACGGATTCGTTCAACATAACTAGACTCTCAAGAGGGCCTCAACTGAGTGATGGTGTTCTCAATCCAACTTTTCAGGATTCGACTCCCTCAAAGCCTCCTTGAATACCATCGTCCTATCCTAAGTACACTCAAGTCCGGGTTAGGACTTATCTCACCACTCAATAGTAACACCCTGCACACAGAAGATCCCAAACAGCCAGATATACAGGTATACAGATATATGCAGATATGTACAAGTATAGCAATCAAACGTAAATAACATAAACAAAACAAGGTGGGCTTAACCCTCCAAAATAATGACTCAGCTCCCCAATGAAGTCGCCATTTCTGTTGCAGTGAGAATCGGATAACAAGCTATTAATTAACTTGCATCACAAAACTTTGAATTCACAACCGACTTTGATTTATCCAAAGGAAAGGTTCAAGATCGAGAAAAACCTAAAGGGGGGAGAGATCTAAGGTTCGGGGGTTGGTTATACTAAGGGAAGGTATTAGCACTCTTAATATATGTAGTACTCTACAGGAACCTCTTGTTTAGTTTGTGTTATGTTATGTTTGTTTGCTAAGAGAAATCTATACTAAGGTGAAGACCTAAGGGTATATACACTAAGTTTGCTCGCCAAGATGTCGCATCTTATGCCTATGTATCTGACTAAAGAATCAGAGCAACCATAGTTCACCTAACTAAGGGTGAAAGAGAAACCATTGACTATGGCCAAAGTTCCAAGGGGAAATGAGTATGAGCCCATTTTAGAGTTTTAAGAAACTCTCTAAGTCTAAGTTATGATGGGGAAAAGTGAGTTCTCATGATGATGAGAATCACATAGAGTTCAAAACTCTAACCTATTGCTAAGTTATGATTCCATGGCTCTTATGAGGCCAGGAAAAGGGAAAGGCTCTTATGAGGCCTAGGTGAGGTGATTTGTTTATTGACTTATGAGTCAACTGAGGGGAACTTTCCTTTGGAATAGGGATGTGTTAAATGAAACAGGCAACCACAAACATAACAAGAAATATGTACAGGTCTCACCAAGGAGAGAAATGAAGAGTTAGTATTCAAAGAAGTTAAAATTTGAAATGGAGCAGAAATAGTCTCGTCTTCATCATGATTTAATCGAGAAATCGATAATCAATGGTTCTTGACTTTCATCGACTAAACAGTAAATGAAACTGAAATAAAAAGAAAGTGGTCTCATGTCGATCGAAGTTTTGTCGATTCAATGAAATCAACCAAACCAGGAAGTTTGTTATATCATCGACCAAAATAAAGATAATAGAGTCCGAATGAAAATAAAGTTGGTCTCGTATAAATCAAGATTTAATCGACAAATCGATAATCTTGGATTTTTGACTTTCATCGACCAACCAAAAAGAAAAATATGGCCTCATATAATCAAAATTTATTGATTTACATTAATCAACAAAATTATGATGTTTTTATGTCATTGGCCTAAAATAAAGAAAATGAAATAAAAATAAGGTTGATCTCGTCTTAATCAAGATTTAAATCGGTAAATCGATAATCTTGATATTTGACTTTCATTGACCAATAAAGATAAATAAAAAAGTGGCCTCATATATATCAAGACTTTTAGTCATTTAGAATAAATCAACTAAGTCATGATTTTGTAATATCATTGGCCAAAATGAAGAAAGTGGAATCGAAATGAAAAATAAAGTTGGTCTCGTCTTAATCAAGATTTAAATCGGTAAATCGATAATCTCGATATTTAACTTTCATCGACCAATAAAAGTGAATAAAAAGTGGCCTCATATAATCAAAATTTATTGATTTGCAATAATCAACAAATTTATGATGTTTTTATGTCATTGGCCAAAATAAAAATAGGAAATGAAATGAAAATAAAGATTAAGTTGGTCTCGTTTAAATCAAGATTTATATCGGAAAATCGATAATCTCGATATTTAACTTTCATTGACCAACAAAATAAAAATAAAATGGCCTCATATAAATCAAGATATTTAGTGGTTTGAAATAAACCACCAAGTCATTATTTTTATATATCATTGGCCAAAATAAATAAAGATGAAATTGATAATGAAAAAAAAATCAAAGATTAAAATCCAAATAAACTAGCAAATAGTTAACAAGGATTTATAAAAACTTCATTAACAAAAACTTAAAAATGCTTAACAAGAAGAACTTGTCCAAGATTTTAACAAAACAAATTAATAAAAATATTTAGAGAAAAAGAAAGGAGGGAAACAAGCCAACAGGGGTGTGAGTATGGAATCTAGGGTGCAGACATGAAGAAGTCCTCATGGGCCTCACGGCCCATTCCTCTCTTCCCCCAAGAAACGCACGGTTAAAAAAATAAGTGAAACAAATTCCTAGTTTGGCTAAAAACAAATATCATCACCAGCTTTTCCTTAAAGAAACGAAACGGGGTTTGAGAGAATCATTAGGTCTAAACCTTCTTCTGCTTTCCCATTCGAAATAAACACTCACTCATCTGAGTAAAGGACAAATTAAACAACAACAACTTCAGGAAATGTCACTGCGGTTCTTAATCCAACCTTCTCCTGGTTATTTCAATAAAAAACATAACACTATCTTAAGAGAGAAAAACACCATCAACGTCGATGACGCTCGCAACCATGGCGAGAAAACCGAGTTCAAGGAAAACGAAGGATATCAACATCATCGAAACGAGATCGATGCCGAACTACATCGTCTCCTTTCCGTGCTTCTTCGTCTCAATTTAAGGTTTGATTTTAGGTTTTGATTTATTCGTTTTGTTCTCACTCTTCTACCCTTTTCTGGTTCTAATTTGTGGCGATTTAGTTTGGTTAGGATTTGAGTGCGGTTCAGAAGATGGTTTTGTGGTTGATGTTGAAGGGAGGATGAAGGGGAAGTGTTGAAGAGAAGTTGTTGGATGTTTTTGAGGTTTTACGGTTTGTGTTCATTTGAAGGATTGACGGAATGATTTGAAGTGATTGAGGGAGATACGATGAAGTTCAAGGGTTTCGGTTGTTAAGGAATTTGGAGAAGGTGAGTTATGGTTCTGAAACAGGGTGAAGTGGTTTGATGGTATATGGTGGTGCAAAGGGAAGGAGTCGTTAAAAGGTTGGACGTGTGGTTTGTTGAGTTTGGAATGGAGTTATTGTGAAAAGGATGGAAGTTGGTATTGGTGTTCGGTTGTTGTTGTTGTGAATGAAGAGGTTGTTGTTTTGATTACCGAGAAATCAGGGAGAAGGTTGATGGTTCCCCCGATTGAAGTTGTTGCTGAGGGTTTTTTATTGAGGGTAGGTTCGCAGAAGGTGATGGTACGTGGTTTTCCGGTTGAAGTTTTTAAGGTGTGTTTTTATCCTTTTGTTTTTTCCCGCTTCAAAACACTGGCCTCCTCCTTTAAAACAAAGTCTGGGATCTTGTTGCTGAACTGTTGCTCTCAACTGCAGAAAAATGTTGTTGTCTTGTGCTGTTTGATAGGCCCATTTCCATGATACAGGTCTGAGCTGTGTGCAGCAGATCCTTGGAGTGTAGCTGCAGAGTTTGACTCGTGTTGTTGTTATTCCATTGATGCAGTTTTTCTCTTTTGATTTCGCAGGATCTAACATGTGGTTTTTTAGTGCAAATTTTGGGTGGAGTGTTGCAGACTGTCATCGCAAGGCCTTTGGAGTGTAGTGTAGAGTATGGTTTTGCTTAGTAGCAGTACGCACGGCTTTGTTTTGGTGTAACTTTGCAAAGATTTTGTTTGATTCATGGCAGGTTAAATTTGGTAGTTAGAAGCAGCAACCTCTTATTTGGTTTTTGTTCTTTGTGCAACTAGTTGTAAATGGGCTTGGCAATTCCTCATGGGCCTTTTGGTTTATAAATGGAATTGTAAATGGGGCAATTGACTAAACATGGGAATTAGATGGATAAATGAATAATTGTTTAGATAAAAAAAATAAAGTAAAAATCGATATGAAGTGAATTTGAAAGATGGATTTTGGATGATGAATTTAAACATTGGATATGGATAATTGGAATGAAAAAGGAAAGAAATGGTTATAGAAATTGAAAAGAACAAAAAAATGTGGATAATTATGGAATATGGATTCAAATGAAATGTGGCTGGGTTAATGGCTTAAAAACAAAATGGATTACTGGATGAATAATAAACAGAACATCGAAATGGAAAATGGGTATTGAAAATGGAAATGGGTATTATGAATTTATGAGTGGATAATCAGATGAATTGGATTATAGAAAATGGATTTTAAATGGTTAATTAGGAAAATGGATGATTAAAAGAAAAAGAATTGACAATGGTAAAGGTAACACGCCACCACAACACTTAGCATTGACTACTGCACTTGACTACCACAAATCCTGAACTACATGACCAAACACTTGCACATAACTTGAAATGTACCAACTACTTTAATCTCTTTGACGGCTTTACAACCTCAATTAAACTGAAACAACACTGCACACACCATGAACCAGCTAGCCTTAGGAGACTCAACTGAACGATATTTATCAATCATAAACTCCAAGGGTGAGAAACCCTAATCCTAGTGCCTTGAGTGCAAAATTATGAAACAAATGACTTAATGAGGACCAAAACCTTGATTCAGAATCTCTGCCACAGCCTGATAACCTGATACTGATACAAACCACTTGTTTGAACAAGATTAGGTCAAACTTCCACTGAATCTCAAACCACACCACACAGACCCTTGTCCTGATGACCTTGTCTGGTCCTTGAGGAAGAACTTGTGATGAAAACAAAGCACATTGGATTATTGAGGAGAGGAGGTCTCTTGAAACAAACACTGATTTACAAGTGAAACAAAACAAACAAAAACTGATAAAATGGTTAGTTATGCAATGATTGACATATGATGCTCATGCAAAAGATGTTATGACATCTAAGGGGTAAAATTTGGGGTACAACAGGGTGTTTACTGTTGTGCTTTATTTTACTGTATTACTGTTTTACTGTTTTACTGTATTTACTGCATTTAAGGCATTGCATTTCATTATTATGCTGGACTGTGCTGTGATGTGCTGGATTTTTCTATTTGGTGGGCAGGGTGATCTGAAAGATAAGCCCACTACCCAGGCTTGAGCATACATATAGGTATTAGAGTGGATATTCATGACGCTTGCGTGGTGGTGACCATGTATTGTTGTTCACAAGACCCACAGCCAGACGAGGTTCTATTGAGAGCTATCTGCTACTGTATGTTGATACAGGCCAGTGGATATTCTCTTGAGGAACTGTCGACTCTGGTGACCATTCCCGAGGATTCATTTGCGGCACTCTTCCCGAGATGTGATAATGGCAGGCCAGAAATGGAAAACCTATTACACTTCTTGATCCGAGGACCCAATGCTGGGAACTTGCTATAGGATGACCTTTTTTTGGGGAATCAGTGGACGACCTCTTTGTTTGGCGATAGTATTGTACCCCGAGGGATGAATGTACTATTGCTTCTCAAATAGAGAATTCGAAACTGAGGAACCTTCATTTTAGTACCCCACGTGTAAGAGGGGCGGGTTGTTTACAGGTTTGTAGGTAACCTTGACCTTCAACCTACCCGGTATTCTGGTTTTCCTATCAGTGTGGACTCATCAGCCTGGTATTATGGTATTTTGACATTCTGACTATCTCAGTATTCTGATTAGGTCGGTACTCTGATTATGCCGATATTCTGGCATTTTGGTATTCTGATTATGCCGATATCCCGGCATCCTGGTATTCTGATTAGTCGTATATTCTGGTATTCCGGTATTCTCTTCAGAGCAGACCTATGAGCTTATTCAGCCATCAGCACAACACTAATTCAGACTATATGGAAGCTTTGATCCCAGGTCTTATTGCATTCATATTATTGCATTGCATTTGCATCTTGCATCATTTTGCATATCGTTCTCCGGGTCAGAACATTGAGCTCATCCATCCTTTGTCCGTAACACGCAGTTGATTTCCCGACTTTCATATTGGACTTGAATCAGCTTCTGGGGGAATCTTGAATTCAGGAGAGCAGAATCAATTTGTGACTAGGGCCAATGTTGAATTGATGAAGAATCAGTTGGGCCAACTCATGGAAGCTATGAAAGCCATGACAAGGGGAGAGGCCAATATTCAGAGAACTGAGAATGTCATTCCACCTCTGGTGAATAATGTTGCCTAAACTCAGCTGGTACGAATCCCTGTTGAGGATCCTGTTATACAAGAACGTCCCATTGTCTGAGGCGGACATTCGTCCTCCCTTGATGCTGCAGACTATCGAAGTTTTACCTTTTCTTTGCCTGATTTCCAAGGGGTAGTTCCAAAGATGAAGCCTAAGGACCCACGATCTGTTGATGATGAAAGATACCGTGTAAAACCCTAGAAAGGCGTGATACTCTTGATCTGAATGCTTCGAGCATGTGTTTGGTGTCTGGCCTTGTGTTGCCTCCAAAGTTTAAGGCGCCGAAGTGTGAGAAATACAGAGGAGATAGTTGTCTAAAGCAACACTTGGTGATGTTTTGCCGAAGAATGACCTCACATGTCCACAATGATAAGCTTATGATCCACTGTTTCCAAGACAGTCTGAGTGGGCATCTTTGAGTTGGTATATACAGTTGGAAAGTGGTAGCATCCGATCATGGACAGACCTAGCTAATGCCTTTGTGAAGCAATACAGTTATAATCTTGACATGGCTCCCAGCCGCCTGCAGTTGCAAGGTTTATCTCAAGCGGATAATGAATCATTCAGAGAGTATGCTTAGAGATGGAGAAAGTTAGCTGCTCGTGTTTAACCATCACTTTTGGATAGGGAATTGGTTGATATATTCAGGGGTACTTGTAGCGAGCGATTTTGGACGTGGTTCTTAAGCACTGCCGCTCTGGGGTACTACAGGCCGATTCATTTTTTATCCTATTGAAGCTGATGAAGAAAGGGAAATAGATGTCTCCAACTAACCCTGCTTGCATACTGAGTTTAAACAGATGACTGTTAGGTTACAGATGCTATGTGGAAGTGGGGACTCTCTCTGCTTATGTTGCTAAAAACATGGTATGACGGGATTATGCTATTGGTAGGATGCTAAGACTGATGCTTTTCGATTAATGTGTGATGGTATAGAATTTTGGGTTTTTGATTAGTGTGCTCGCTAAGATTTTTACAATCTTATTCCGATGTATTCCTGTTTGACGAAACAAGGAAATCAGAGCGATCGTAGTTCCTCCTATTCTATGGGAGGAAAAAGGTTGTTTTGGTGTATTGTTCAAAGCCCAAGACGTGAAGCGAAAGGTGGTTTGTATCTTGTTCAAAGCCCAAGATGTGAAGCTGAAGGGTCTATTTGTATCTTGTTCGAAGCCCAAGATGTGAAGCTAAAAGGTTTTTTTTAGAGAGAATCTGTCATCTCTAAAGAGGAGTTGTTGATGTTTGTATACTATGGTGAGGCACAACTTTGATGCTAAAAGTTTGATTGACTCAACCGGGGTTTTCTTTATACAAAGCCTAAGAGGAGGCTAGTGACCCAACAAAGGGGGTGTTTTTATGTGTCTCGTACGAAGCCCGAGATAGAGGCTAAAGAGTTTTGACTCAACAAGAGAGTCTTGAACAGATGATTGACTCAACAAGAGAGTCTGGAGGTTGTTTGACTCAATGAGAGAGTCTTTTATACTCAACAAGAGAGTGTTTTTGTATCTCGTACGAAGCCCGAGATGGAGGCTGGAAGTGGTTTGACTCAACAAGAGAGCCTTTTATACTCAACTAGAAAGTGATTTATATCTCGTACGAAGTCCGAGATGGAGGCTAAAATGAGATTGACTCAACAAGAGAGTCTTTTATACTCAACAAGAGAGTTATTTTGGATCTCGTACAAAGCCCGAGATAGAGGCTAAAGAGGTTTTTGATCGACTCAACAAGAGAGTCTTGACCAGGTGATTGACTCAACAAGAGAGTCTATTATAATCAACAAGTGAGTGTTTTTATCTGTCTTATACGAAGCCTAAGACAGAGGCGAAAAGAGGGGTTTGACTCAATAAGAGGGTCTTTTATACTCAACAAGAGATTGTGGGGAGAATCATTGTACAAAGCCCAAGAGGAGGCCAAAAGGTGTGTTGACCCAACAAGAGGATCTTTTATACTCAACAAGAGAGTGTTTTTGTATCTCGTACGAAGCCCGAGATGGAGGCTAACGAGGTTGGTGACTGTTTCAGTTGAGTGAAAGGTCCAGTATGTTATAAAAGAGAAAATCAGTTCTTATAAATAGGCTGATTCCAGGTGGGGTTGTACTTTGGTACTGATCAAAAGGTCATGGTTATTTCCTGTTCTTTAAGGAAATGAGAAATCCAAAGGGTATTGAGACCATTAAAGTCTACTGGTGTTTGAGATGTAGTTTCTCAGATAGCGAAGGCATGTTGTATGATACCTGAATGAAAGCTGGAAGGTTAAAGGATGAAGGTCTAGACTCTTTTGACAGACTGTTCTATTAAGATGACTAGTTTCTTTTCCTATACCTTTAAGAGGCCGTCGGGACAATTTGTACAAAGCCCAAGAGAAGGCAGAAAAACTTTTAAGAAGCTGAAGGAACAATTTGTACGAAGCCCGAGAGGAGGCTATCTTCGCTGAGGAAGAATCATTATACAAAGCCTAAGAGGAGGCTGTGAAAACTTCTAAGAAGCAGAAGGGTCCTTGTACAAAGCCCAACAGGAGTCGGGAATGCTTTTAAGAAGCCTGTGGGTCCCCAAATCTTGAGAAGTTCAAGACAGGCTATTCACAAAGAATAGATCAAGCCAGGAAAGTTCGAGAATTTGGAAGAAACTCAAAAGATGCCATTCACGGAGAAAAGATCATCTCTGGGGAGTTAGATTTTCTTTGAGAATTTCTAAAGAGAACAGCCGAAGAGACGACTATATCTGGTGCTCCTATAGGGGATCTAGTCTTGTCTATTTTTAAGAGTGATCAACGGGGCTTCACCTAGTGCTAGACGTAGTTGCCGGGGATGACTCTAAATAGCTATACTAGTATTACACGGTATATAAAGTATGTGAAAGAAGACTTACAGTGAGCAGCCCCACAATACAGTTATATATATATATATTTATATATATATATGAAAGCGGATAAAGAAAGCGGGTAAACACTTACTCGGTTGTAGAGCTTCCATACTGTTTGGTTAGTTGTTCAACAAAGAAAGCTTTGATAATAATATTATATTCAAAATCAAAGGAGAAAGTGCTTTGAAAAGATTTGTTGGGGCTTACAGCTCAAGGAGAGGCCCAAGGTTTTATCAGTGATTGCACTGTTGTTTGAATTTGTACAGGGGGACTTATACAAGTGACTGAGGCCCAAAAAGGTTTTCTGTACAAAGGGATGGGTCTTACACTCTCTCAAGAGGCCCAAAGGTTTTAAAGAAAAGAAATGGTGGGGCTTGAAACTCAAGGGGAGGCCCAGGGATTTGTTTAGAAATGGCGATCGTGCCGAGATTTTCTTTTAACGCAGAGGGACTTATACAATATCTGAGGCCCAAAAAGGTTTTGGTTTAAAGGGGGTTGGGTCTTACACTCTATTAGAGGCCCAAAAAGATTATTTTAAAAGAAAAAGTGGGGCTTACAGCTCAAGGAGAGACCCAGGAAGATTATTTGAACTGGCGACGATCGCGCAGTTTATTGAAAATGTACAGAGGGACTTATACAATAAGTGAGGCCCACAAATGGTTTATGTACAAAAAGGGTTAGGACTTACACTCTATTAGAGGCCCAAAGTGTTTTTAAAGAGTTTGATGAGGGTTGAATTAATCAAAACCCTAATTTGTTTTCCAAATGTATTTTAATTGGAAAAAAAATTCAATTAAAATGACCAAAATTGTTTAACATGTGGAAAACAAATAGTGATCTTGGATTAATATTTCAAAAATCAAGTTTTGACCTACAAAATGATTAGAAATCATTAAAATTTGCAAAATCAAGAAGGAAAAAATATTTTAAATGTCAAAAACAATTAAAACATTAATTCTTTGCAAAAATATCAATTATCTGAAATAAATAATATTTTTGGGATTTTTTGGTAAAATAAAATATTTTAACATTTTTGTGAATTATTAAAAAAACAATCAACTCAAAATCATTAAAACTCAGAGAGAAATTAATTTTTGAATCAATTAAATAAAATCACAAAATTCAAATATTCAAATATTTGAAAAAGGGCGCCAAGAACATGGCAAGAACACGCGCCCTTCCTCTGTTTCTGCAGATTTGCGTTTTCTATCCAATCTCACTGAATACTTGATTATATCATGCAATCTACATATCAATCTATTCGTTTCAACCTCACGATCATGTCTATGGTCTTTAATTTCATTTATTTTAAGCATGGAGTAAGAAATCAAAGAGAAACCTCAAGAACCCTAAATTCTGCATGAAGGTTCAAAAATTTCACACACGATTCAAACAATGCAATTGATTGAGGGAAAACACTCTATGCATGATTATGAACATATGGCCAAATTATTGTGCAGCAAAAAATGCATGGATCATAGAGTTAGAAGAGTTCATGCTTACCTCTTGCAGATGGTGATCGTGTTTTGTGTTAGAGATGTTACAGCTAGGTTCCAATGATCTGGATAGCTTCCCTAGGTGTCATGGAGTGTGTCTGAATGCTTGGAATGGATTGAAATGATCTGGAACTTGAGATGGTACCCCAACTGCAAATCTGTCAAGAACTTGAGCAATTGGCTGGTGATTTTGTGATTTTGGTGTTCCAGATGTTATGTGAGTGTTTGGATCACTTCTATATGATGTTTATGAGGTGTGTGTGTGATTGGTTTGGTTGGAATTGCTCTCAAACTCAAAACCCGATAGTGACTTGCTTTGGAAGGAAAATTTGGAGTGAAAGAAGAGATTTTGAGGAAAGCATATGTTGGATGGCTTTGGTGTACTCAAACTGATCACAAATGAGCTCTATTTATAGTACATCAAGTTTGTTTTGCAAGGAATAGTGAATGGCAACTGCTGCATAGTTTTGGCCAATGTTGAACAATGAGAATCCAAGTCTCCTCTAGCCATTGACTAGAGGTTAGGGCACAGGCTGCTGGTTTCCTTGGTCTTGGATAAGTCTTGACTAAATTCAGTTGGAAATGGCTCAGTCCATGCCACCTTGGTGCATCCATTGAATGCTCCAAAACAAAATTGGAGTCTTGTCCCCTCTTTAGGGATTTCTAGGCTAGGCATGCTATTTTTTGTTCCAAAGACTTGGGAGGCTTGGGATCAGAGTTGGTTCCTCCTTGGTCCCCCCTTGAGGTGTTCAGATGGATAGAGTTGCTTGCTCTTTGCAAAATTTGGGCAAATCGAGCAAAATGCACAAATCTGCCTTGCCTTGACAGTTTTCAGCAAGGCATATTGCCATTGTCATATCTCATGGCTCAAGTGGACTTTGATGGAGTTCTTGGCCATTTTGGGAAGCCCTTATATGATACAACAACTGTTTGATCATAGTTGGTTTTGATACCTTTTGAATCCAAGTGAAAAATCCCCCTACATTTGGAAAAAAGTGAAGGCAGATTCTGACTTAGTGAAAATTTCACTAAGTGTTGGAAAAAAGTGACATTTTCACTTTTTGTATTTTGATCATTCTATAACTCAAAATCCATGATGAATTAGAATGAGGTGTAGTTAAAGCTTTTGTAGAGGGTAATGAGAGCTACAAATCCAGCTTTGGATGGGGAAAAATGGCGTTGTGTAGGAGTTATGATCCTCCAAAGTTGGTACCCTTGCCATTTTGTTCCATAACTTAGAAAAATTTCTAAGTTTTTATGGTTACCCCTTTTACAAGTTATCCCACTTTCCTTGATTTTTCTTGATGAATGATGATTTCAATCACACATTAACATCATTTTAGGGTCAAAGAACCATAATTGTGAAAAATCTCAAAAAGTCAAAGTTAACTTTTGTGCACAATTGACTTTTTGTTAGATGAATTCTAAACTGTGTGATCCTCTGTGAAATCAAGTCCTTGACATAAATCAAACTTTATGGATTGATTTCATAGGTGTTATAGGGTGTATTGGATCATGTCCTAGGGTTTGGGAGCATGTCCTGGTCAAAAGTCAAAGCTACAGTAGACTTTTCTCGCGAAACCCTAACTGTGGTTCAGATGAAATTGAAACTTGTTGATCAATCTTCCTGGATTAATCCATTGTTGTAAATGGATCAATGTGGTATATTGGAGACCCTCAAATCTTCCCTTGTGGGCTTGGCACATGATTTGTCCCAAAAGTCAACTTAGGGGTGAATTAGGTCAAGAAACCCTAATTCTTGATTTTTGATGAATGCATCCCCTAAAGCCAAATTGACTTGATGATTGGGTCCATGAGGTTCCATTGAGCATTTTAGGTTATGCTTTGAAGCATTGGCTCATGCCCAGAGTAAAATTTCCATCTGGAGGCCCTGGTCAACCAAAACCCTAATTTGGTGACACTGGTGATCTTGAGGCTTGATCCACTTAGAATGCTGCAACCTTGTGCTTGATTCTTGCTGTGGGAGTCCTCTTGATCCATTGGGGATGTTTGAGAGGCTATACAAGTTGAAGATCATGTCATTCCTTGATTGACCCTTTGTCTAAGAGCTCTAAGAGGGCCTGAAATCCTAATTTTGATTGTAGTGGATGCTCACCCATCTTTGGGGAGACTAATGAGGCATAATGATACACCCATATTGTGATGATGATTTGCACAATGATGGGAAATCTTAGTGGTCAAAATTTGGGGTATGACAGATGCCCCTATTTAATCATCTTGGACTCGAAGGTGTGAATGGCGAAGGTATTCGGGCATTCGGGATGCAAGAGGATTAAATATCGGAATACCCAAAATTTTGATGGTTGTTATGAATGGTAGCTTACACATTCATCTTCTTTTGCTAAGCAATGATGCTTAGAAAAGGTAAACTTCCCCTCAATCCTGGTTTCTTACCAAGGAACTGGTCTTAGTTTTTGAAGTAAACTTTCCCTCGATCCTGGTTTCCTACCAAGGAACTGGTCTAAGTTTTTTATATAAACTTTCCCTCGATCCTGGTTTCCTACCAAGGAACTGGTCTCAGTTTCTTTTGTCAATAAACTTCTTGACAAGGGACGCTGTTCGTAGCAGTTTTCATCAAACTTCCCGCCGAATTTTCCTGGGGAGATGCCATTTGACGGAAAACATTTTGATGTCAGACTTGATGGGGAACCCATCATTTGAGTTGTAGAGGTGCACAAACTTCTCTGTGGGAGACGCCATTTGTCGACTCTACTGGGGAAAACGAGTCTCTTGAGAAACTGCTTCCGCTTGGGGATATTATATCATACTTTTCTCGGAGATCTTCTCGGAGAAATGCCATATGATGTGATCCAATTTTGAGGTGCCGATGACTTTGTTAACATTGACTTTCTGGAAAGAAGAACCAATGTGCTACTGAGAGTCTTCGGTTGAGAGGCTTTCTCTGGGATTTTCCTTAATCCGGGAAAGCGAATACATCATCTTCAATGGGGAAGAGTGACGTTGGCTAAAGGTTCTCTTGCTTTTCAGAGGTTCAAGTTATCAAAGTGGTCAAGGACCAATTCTAATCCAGAAATAAACTGGAGGAGAGATTGTTCAGACATGACATTTCCTAACGAGGAAATAATTGACAACTCGATTGAGAGGACTATTATCACTAGGGCATAAGACCGACTAGAGTGATAGTGATGCACTATGAATGCAAATGTAAATAAATAATGCATGATGTATGTATGTTTATGCTGATAAAACTGACGCGACATACAGACTAGTAGATGAATACGACTGGATACTCGGCCACTGCTAGGGACGAAGAAGTACCGCTGGTTCAAGATAGCAATTCTGCCTTGCTTAGGAGAAATAGTCCCTGCGGGGAACAACGTTGGTCGGGCTTAGGAGGTAAGAACTCTGTCGGGGGTAGCAGATGGGAAAGCCGCATCTGATATAGCTGATCCTTCATTCAGGCGTGCTGGTTTAGAAGGAGTACTTTGATTCTGCACTTTGAAGCTTGCTTACTTCTGGAGAAGCGATCGACGTTCTTTCAATGTTCAACAGTCAAAAAAATTGCCAACTTTATTTTAAAAGCAGAAAACGTTTTACGAGTAAATTCATTTTTGTTTCGTTTCAAGAATCGTTGATCATGTTAAAAACGTCGTTCTGTAAAGCTAAAACAAATGAGAATTATAAACAAAAGCACAAGGGCTCAAATTTTATTGATAGGATGGAAATCAGCCAAGCGCGTGATTCCATAGAGTATTTACAAAGTTTAGAAAATGGTAATTTAAGGGAAAAAGGGCTACATGACGACCGCTATCCTTCTACCAACTTTGAATTCTGGACATCCTGAGCTTCCGTCGAAGATGACCTTGACTGGAGTTTTTCTTCCGATGGATGGCATTACTGCTGAGGAGTTGAACTGATCAAACGTAGTTACTTGCCATTAATCCCTAACTTTTTCCTAGATTGTACTGTGAAGTTTCCAATCCACCGGGATGATTTTTGATCACGTCTCTAATTATTGCCTGGACCGCCCTTTCAGGTTTTCAATCCACCGAGACGTTTTTTTTTTTAGTTTAGGCGAAGTATTTCTTGACTACATCAATATTCCTGGGGTAGGAAAATTCCTCTCCGTCCATGGTTGTGAGTCTCAAGGTGCCGCCTGAGAAAGCTTTCTTGACCACATAGGGGCCGTCATAATTCGGAGTCCATTTTCCCTGGGAATCAGTGAGGAATGATTGTATCTTTTTTAGCACGAGGTCTCCTTTTCTGAAAACGCGAGGTCGGACCTTTTTGTCAAACGTCATCTTCATTCTTTGTTGATACAACTGACCGTGGCATAGCGCCGTTATTCATTTTTCTTCGATCAGATTCAGCTCGTCGTGTCGGCTTTGACACCATTCAGCCTCTGTAAGCTTAGCTTCCATCAATACCCAGATTGATGGGATCTCTACTTCTATGGGGAGCACTGCTTCCATGCCATATACTAGAGAGAAAGGGGTTGCCCCTGTTAAGGTCCGGACAGATGTTCGATAACCGTGAAGAGCAAAGGGTAGCATCTCGTGCCAATCTTTATAGGTTACAACCATCTTTTGAACGATCCTTTTGAGGTTCTTGTTAGCAGCTTCTACCGCTCCGTTCATCTTAGGTCGGTAGGGAGATGAGTTATGGTGTTCGATCTTGAACTCTGTGCACAACTCTTTCATCATCTTATTGTTCAAGTTAGATCCATTATCAGTAATGATCTGGCTTATAACACCATAATAACAGATGAGATTGTTTTTGATAAATCGGACCACCACTTGTCGAGTTACATTGGCGAATGACGCGGCTTCGACCCACTTGGTGAAGTAGTCAATGGCGACCAGGATGAACCGATGTCCGTTTGAAGCTTTAGGTTCAATCATGCCAATCATGTCAATTCCCCATATGGAAAAAGGCCATGGGGAAGAGAAAACTTTGAGATACATTGGCGGTACATGGATTTTGTCTGAGTATATCTGACACTTGTGACACTTCCTCATGTACTTGTAGCAGTCGGATTCCATGGTCAACCAGTAGTACCCTGCTCTTAGAATTTTTCTCGCCACTGTGTGTCCATTGGAATGAGTGTCGAAGGATCCTTCGTGAATCTCTTTTATCAGCATGTTTGCTTCTAGTCTGTCTACACATCGGAGCAAGACCATGTCGAAATTTCTCTTGTAGAGTGTATCACCACTCAGAAAGAAGCTTCCAGCCAGCCTTCTGAGGGTCTTTCTGTCGTTCCTGGATGCCCCAGGTGGGTACTCTTGTTTCTAAAGGAAGCATTTGATATCGTGATACCAAGGTTTGTCGTCTATGACTGCTTCAATTATGAAGATGTAAGCGGGCCATTCAAGGCGCATTATGTCGATCTTAGGTAGGTCAGTCCATTGACCTACGCTAATCATGGAAGAGAGAGTGGCTAATGCATCAGCCATGTGATTCTCATCACGAGGGATGTGATGAAACTCGATTTTATTGATGAAGGGTAACAACCATCTAGCATAATCTTTGTAAGGAATCAATCCGTATTGGTATGTGTTCCAATCTCCTTTGATCTGATTGATAACCAGGGCTGACTCACCATATACATCCAAGTCTTGATCCTTAAGCCGATCGCTTCTTCGAGACCCATGATACAAGCTTCGTATTCAGCCTCGTTGTTTGTGCACTTGAACGTAAGTCTGGCGGTGAAAGGAATGTGGGTACCCTGAGGTGTTATGATGATTGCCCCAATTCCGTTGTCGTAATGATTTATGGCTCCGTCAAAGATGAGTCCCAATTGGGATCCTGGTTCTGGCCCTTCACTTGGTAGCGGTTCATCGCAATCTTTCATTTTCAAATACATGACATCTTCGTCTGGGAAGTCAAACCCGATTGATTCTTGATCGTCAATCGGTTGATGAGCCAAATGATCGGCTAAAATACTTCCTTTAACGGCTTTCTGAGCGTGGTACTCGATGTCGTATTCTGATAACAACATCTGCCAACGGGCAATCCTTCCAGTGAGAGCAGGTTTTTCAAAGACATACTTGATTTGATCCATTTCGGAGATCAACCAAGTAGTGTGACGAATCATATACTGGCAAAGGCGTTTGGCTGCCCAAGCCAGAGCACATCAAGTTTTTTTGAGCATAGTGTACCGAGTCTAGCAGTCGGTGAATTTCTTGCTCAGATAGTAAATGGCAGACTCTTTCCTTTTGGTTTTGTCTTGTTGGCCAAGTACACAGCCCATGGAGTCTTCCAAGACTGTGAGGTAGATGATAAGTGGTCTTCCTTCCACTGGAGGTGATAGAATCGGTGGGTTCAACAGGTATTCCTTAATACTGTCGAAGGCGGTTTGGCAATCATCTGTCCAAACGCAGTCCTGGTTCTTTTTGAGTAATTTGAAAATCGGCGCACATGTCGCGGTCATTAAGAATATGAATCTGGAGATGTAGTTCAAACGTCCCAGGAATCCCCTGACTTGTTTTTCAGTTTTTGGAGAAGGCATTTCCCGAATGGCCTTGACCTTGTCAAGATCAACCTCAATTCCTTTTTAGCTGACGATGAACCCTAAAAGTTTCCTTGAACGGACACCGAAGGTGCATTTGTTAGGATTCAAGCGGAGTTTGTACTTTCTCAGCCGCTCGAATAGTTTTGACAGGTGGGTCACATGCTCCCCCTCTGTTTTAGATTTGGCAATCATAGCATCAGTATATACCTCGATTTCTTTATGTATCATGTCATGAAACAGAGTAGTCATGGCCCTTTGATAGGTTGACCCGACATTCTTCAAACTGAACCGCATCACCTTGTAACAAAAGGTACCCCATGTGGTAATGAACGAAGTTTTCTCCATGTCTTTCGGCGCCATTTTTATCTGATTATAGCCCGAGAATCCATCCATGAAGGAGAAAACCTTGAACTTTGATGTACTGTCTACCAGCATGTCAATGTGTGGTAAAGGAAATTCGCCCTTTGGAATAGCCTTGTTTAGATCTCGGTAGTCGACACACATTCTGACTTTTTCATCCTTTTTCGGAACAGGTACTATGTTGGCTAGCCATTGAGGATATTCTGATGTGGCGAGGAAACCCGCGTCAATCTGTTTCTGTACCTCCTCTTTGATTTTGATGGCCATGTCCGGGTGAGTCCGTCTCAACCTCTGTTTTACTGGCGGACATTCCGATCTTAACGGTAAATGATGCTCCACGATGCTGTTATCCAACCCTGGCATGTCCCGATAGGACCAAGTAAACACATCAGGAAATTCTCTGAGAAACTTTGTCAAACTCTCTTTGGCAGTTGGACTGAGCAGTGCCCCAATCCTGATTTCTTTTCTCTCTTTTTCCGAACCTAAATTGACCATTTCCAACGGCTCTTTGTGAGGTTCAATGGACCTTTCCTCCTGTCTAAGTAGTCGGGAGATCTCTTCTGGAATTTCGTCGTCACCTTCTTCTTCAGCCCCAAATACCGAGAATTCAAAGTTGGGAGAAGGCAATGGATCGTATGTTTCAACGGGGTTTAAAACAAGCAATCTGCATGACGTGATGATTGTTTTTTAGAAGAGATAGAGAGAATGCAAAAGTGCGTGTAGTGTATTTTTTTTTAAAAACTGCTTGTTTATTATTATTTGTTTTTTAGGATTACCATTTTCTAAGAAAATCAAAAAGAGAAAACAGCAATTAATGCGGAAATTACAGAACGACGTTATTTTATTAATGAACAAGTCTATTTTTGAAACTACAGCCCTATAAAACAAAACTCTGTTGCTTTGGGCAAAGTGAAGAGGGATATTTACAGAAAGTGAGCCCTATCAAAACATCTGTTTCACCTGGGCAGGGTGAAAGGTTAAAGACGACAATTACTTTGATTTATGAACAATCTTCGGAACATCGACAGCAACCCATTGGCGGCGAACTCCTCGGTGAATCACAAAGTCTAGTACCTTCCTTGATTTGTCTTCAGAAATAACGCTGATTTCTGGTGGAGCCGGATCATTGGAATCGGTCTCCTAGGCAGAGTTATCATAGGAGGATTCCTCAGTTGTATTTTGCATAGTATTTGTGCTCTCAGGCAAATCTCCCCATCCAGCTGGCTGGATGTCTTTGAGCCTGATGTGAGAGCCTTCAGGAGCAGTGTACTTGACCATATACTCGTACTTTCCACTTGGTTGTCCCAAGGTGTCCCACACTTCTGTGGAACTGGAGGAGTCATCCCTTTCGATGACGTTGACCTCGGGAAAAGTGTAGTTGATGAACTCAAGTCCTGCAAACTTTGCGAATTCATCATCACACTGGATAGGTTCTGAATGACTTGAATGTTGATCCCATGACATGGTGGGGACATAAGTATTCTGTTCAATGATGCTCAGCTGATTTTCATTATTCGGCTGATTTTCTTGCCCCAAGTCTCCTGGGTACGGCTGCCAGATAGGCAGGCCATCCATTGGGCCATAATAGTCATGGTCAAAGTTGTCCCTCATTAGAGTGTCCTCCTCTAATGAGTTTGGGGGAGCATGGCATCCTTCCGGATCACAATCTCCGTATATCATTTCAACGTCTGACCTGGGTATAAATCTCGGACTCTGTACGGGATAGCAAAATGGCGTAGGCACCTCTTCCTGAGACATATAACCGTCCTCGTTAAGATAGGACTTCCACTCCTCATCCGTGTCGGAGAAGTCTTCCTTGTTGATAGTATGGACTGTTTGAGGCACTGGGTGAAGCAAACCTCCACTGTGGAAGAAGTCCTGAATGGAATGAAAACTTTTATTGTTAGCAGCTGTCTGGGTGCAGGTTGCAGAAAAACCAAGACCCTTCTTCATTTTGTTATCAGTAGGAATGACAAGCTGTCCCCCTTCTTTTGTATTGTTATTTTCAATTGCCTCGAGGGCATCTTTGTATGAGAAAATAGAGGTTCCTTTCTCTGATTGATTCTCATTGCTCACCTAAAGTGCTTGGAACTGGGTTCCAACAACCTCCTCGGGTTCTACACAAGTAGACGATGATAAGTTAGTTACGAGCAAGGCTTGTTCTCCACATACCGTGACGAGTTGATCGTTCTTGACGAACTTCAGTTTCTAGTGCAGCGTCGAAGTGACTGCCCCAGCCTGGTGTATCCAAGGTCTTCCTAACAAACAGTTGTACGCTACCCGGACGTCCATGACCTGGAAAGTGATTAGGAAAGTGTGAGGACCGATAGTTATGGGAAGGTCGACTTCGCCGATAACTGCTTTCCGAGATCCGTCAAAGGCTTTGACGATAACCTCAATGCCCCTCATTGGGGACCCTTTGAATGATAGTCGCATTAAAGTGGAATTCGGCATAACGTTGATGGTCGATCCTGTGTCTACCAGTACGCTGGCTAAATCATCGTCCTTGCAATTGACTGTGATATTGAGCGCCATGTTGTGACTTTTACCTCCCTCTGGAAAGTCCTCATCACTGAATCCTAAGTTGTTGCAGGAAGTGATGTTAGAGATGATACTATCGAACTGTCGTATTGACACATCCTGTTCCACAAAGGCCTGCTCTAAGACTTTCTGTAGAGCCTCCCTGTGGGCTTCGGAACTGAGTAAAAGTGATAGCACAGAGATCTTTGAAGGAGTTTGTAACAGCTGATCAACAATGTTGTATTCACTCCTTTGGATGAGCGTCAGCATCTCATCCTTATTTTTCGAAAGGTCTGGATTACTGGATTGACCGACTGGTGGATCAGGAGCTTCTGTCTGAAGTTCCTTTTCTTTGTTAGGTTCTCCAACTCCTCGGTTGAAGATTCGACCGCTCCGTGTTACTCGACTGATGTCTGCAATGTTTACAACAGAGGGTAATGGAATTTCCTATCCATTCTCGATTATTGTCGGACCATATTTGTAAGGGATCGCCTTAGCTGATTCATACGGTAATGGTCCTAGAAGATAGATAACTACAGGAGCCTTCTAATTTTTTTGACTGTCATAAGTAACTTCAATCAGCTCCTGGCTAGGAACTTTTGATTCGTCCAGCAGAGGGATGATGGTACAAACATCCTTATTTTGTTGATGATCATAGATTATGATAACGTCTCTGATTTCATCAGCGAAGTAGTCTGGCGTCCAGTCGATTGGCTCAGAACTCGGGCATGGGCGAATTTCTCTACGATCCAACTGACCTTGAAGAGCTGCCCGCACAAGGTAACATCCTTGGTTATTCCCTGAGCAGACGCTACAGCGTTCATAATTATGTGGTGGCACCTGGCCACGCCCGCTTTGGATGCAGTGTAACCTCACTAGGTCAGTGCCCATAGATCGGACATCCTGATTTTGACGCCGAGTAGGGTTCCCATTAAGCACACTGATTTGTTGTGTGTCTTCATCCATATAGATCGGAAGCCACCAGTGGTTTAACAAGTGTTGTAAATTTCTTTGAACGAGAGTGCACCCTTGGTTACTCTCACAACATCCTTTGCAGCTTTGATAATTATGAGAAGTGAGAAAACCAAGTTGAACCTGCCTGGCGTGTAACTCCACCAAGCTGGTATTCATCAAATGAATATCGAAGATTTGGATCATGTTGATCTGATAAGGATTTTTATCATGGTAGTCCTGGATCCACCCAAGATCCATCTGATGCTGGAGGGCCTTTTGTAGAAAAGAGCATCCCTGTTTATTTACCGAGCAAGTCAGACAGGAATTGTAATCGTGATGCGGCAGATTATGATACTGGCTTTGCCTTGAGTGCATCACCACCAAGTTGACATTCATTGCATGGCTGTCGTGGTTCTGAATGATATTGGAATTTGTGTAGGTCATGTTGACTCCACGAACTCGATGCTCTTGGATCCACCCGAGATCCAATTGTTCCTGTAGAGCTGATTGCACTACAGAATATCCTTGATTGTTTTTAGAGCAGATATCACACTGGTGATAATTATGAGGTGGCACATGGCCATATCCACTCTTTCTACAATGCATCTTGACCAAATTGGCTCTTAATAAAAGTACATCATGAATTTGATAGCTGTTGTTAGACTCTCTCTCTATCAGATTGACTACAACTTTCTCGTGTTGAGGCAGCGGGTTCTTGAGAACGTTCGAATTCGTATCTTTGAAAGATAAGACCCCGCTCCTAACAAGTTTTTGCACATCGGATTTGAAATTTGAGGCAGTTCTCTATGTTATGCCCTGGTACTCCTTGATGGTAAGGACAAGTCTGATCCGCTTTGAACCAGAAAGGCTAATATTTCCGTACTGTAAGAGGAGACCTGGTTTGGACATGCCCCTTGACCAGTAGTAATGGAAATAGTTCTGCATACAACATGGGTATAAGATCAAACCCTGGTGGTCATGTTGCACGGTTGTTGTTGTACGGAGGACGAGCCTGCTGAAGAGGCTGCTGCGTCCTTTGCTGATATTGCTATTGATTAGGTTGGCTCTGCGCAACCTGAGGTTGATACGTAGAAACAGGTGCAGGGTTGATAGCAGGAGTTACAGTTGCTACTGGTCGGTAACGTCGCCTTTGCTTTCCGAGAGAGATATTCCCAATATCCTACTTTTTTTTCTTAGGGAGAGCACTACCGTATCGTTTTGTACTACTTGATGATCCAGCGTCTTTTACCAAACGTCCTTCTCGGACGGCTTCCTCAAGACGAACTCCCATGCCCACCATCTCGGTGAAGTCACTGGGCGCACTGGAAACCATTCTATCGTAGTAAAATGAGCTCAAGGTTTTTAAGAAGATCTTTGTCATCTCCTTTTCCTCAAGAGGTGGAGAAATCTGAGCGGCAATTTCACGCCATCTCTGAGCGTACTCCTTAAAGGTTTCCTTATCCTTTTGTGACATCGATCTGAGTTGATCTCTGTCCGGTACTATGTCCAAATTGTACTTATATTGTTGAACGAAGGCGGCGCCAAGATCTATGAACGTGCCTATCGTAGCGCAGTTTAAACCCATGTACCATTTTAATGCGGCACCGGTTAAACTATCCTGAAAGTAGTGAATTAGTAACTTTTAGTTCTTTGTCTGAACTGACATTCGTCGAGCGTACATCACTAAATGGCTCTGAGGGCAAGAGTTACCCTTGTACTTTTCAAAGTCGGGCACCTGGAACTTGTGCGGAACTTTCACATTGGGGACCAAGCAGAGGTTCGTGGCATCCTTTCCAAATAAATCCTGACCGCGAAGGGCTTGCAGTTCTTTCTGCATTTCCAGGAACTGTTCCTGGAATTCATTCATTCTATCGAATATAATGTTGTTTCCACCAGAAGGTATCTGTGGAATCTGTCCTTCCGGGACAGTGTGTACCATGGGTGGTGGTATAGTTATTATGGCCGGGACTCTCGGTGCCTCTCGAAGTTTGTAACCTTCAGGAGTTGCTGTCATGCCCCTGGCATCTTCGCTTTCCCAAAGTTTGTAACCTTCAGGCCCAGTGGTTCCTGTTGTGGTTCCTTGATCCTCAACAATCGGCGGAACATATTCTTCCGTGATATAGTTGGGTGGCATGCCCCAGGGACGATCTTTCGGCATTTTGTACCTAGGATCATACTTTACCACTATGGGCGTTGATGTGATCTCTGAGATCACAGTCCATTGTTGTTGCATCTGAGCTTCTACCAGAGCTTGCATGTCGTTATGAAGCTTTATCAGATCCTCTTTCAGAGTTTCGATCTCTTCTCTCAACTCTCTGTTCTCTTCCTCGAGATCATCCATCTTTTTCTGACGATTGGCCCGAGTATTGTACGAATGAGACAGTTTGACTCTAAAATCGAGACACAAACGTAAGATTCGTTGGTAAGAAGAATGCGTTTACGCGAGAATGATAAATCATTTGCAATGATTATATTAATTGTATGTTTTTGTTTATTCAAAGTAAACTTCGACAACTAGATTGCAAATATCAAATAGTGGGGAAGATCCCGTTTTATTGAATTCAAAGAATTGCGGAAATGGAAATACAGTAGATTACAAAGTGCTGAAAAAGGAAATCTAAACTAATGTATCCTGAGTCCTCTCTGAAGAGAGCTCAAGTGCTGGTTCTGGTGCTTTTCTTTTCTTTGACCGGGGCTCTTGGGCCGTTGTCGGGTTGCCATTCCTTTGCCAAGTGAAAGGAGCGAGCAAATTCCTTTGGTCATCCTAATTTTCCAAAGCATGTTGTTCTAAAATTTCAATCAGAGGATCTTTTTCTCTTAACAGCTGCTGTATTTTCTTGCATTCTACATTGAGAATACGGTACTTGTTCCTCCAAGACCTCTTCTCCTGCTGAACTTTGCTGAGAGTAACCTGAAGCTTTTTCGTCTCAGACATAAAATAAAGGGCAGAGTCCCTTAATGGATGAACTTCCTGACGAGGGTAAGGCATCCTCAGCATGAGAGCTCTAGTTTATACCCAGTGGAGATAAGGCTCCACCGAGACACATTCTGATTTCCCTAGAGACTCTCGTCCTTTCCTATGAACGTGTTTCCAAGCATGCACTATTTCTGTCTTTAGTGTCCTGTCATTTTCTCCTTCCTTGAAGAAAAGACCTTCCAGATGAGCATTTCGTGGGACATGCCTCATCAGGTATCCAAATTGACGACGAATGAGAATTAGGTTATAGTTGACTCCTTCCTTAGTTCCTATAAGGGGTACATTTGGGAAATTTCCACAACAGTCAATGATTCTGATCCCGTCGTGGATTCGATTGTACCAATCGATGTCAGAGTTGGTAAGAGACATGATTCTCTGCGACCAACGTAAAGTATTTTTTTGATCCCAAATTGCAGCAGACTTGGGCAAATGGGAAGTGAACCATTTGTAAAGCAGGGGTACACAGCACGTGATCATTCCTCTGCTGTATAGATTCCTTAGGTGTACCGAATGATACGCATCTGTGATCAGGGTCGATACGGGGTTTCCAATCAGGAAAATCTTAATGGCGTTTATATCTACGAAGTTATCAATGTTGGGAAACAAAAATAACCCGTAGGTGAGCAAAACAAAGATGCTCTCGAAAGCGGCCATGTTCCCTATACTAGCAAAGTACAGGGCTTTCTTTGTCAAGAACTGGGCTGGCAAACCCTAGATGCCACCCTTAGTGGTCATGTGAGTCCTGACTTCTGACTCGACCAAATGAATTGCTTTTGCAATGGTTTGATCTTTTGGAATTTCTTCCAGTCCAGAAAAGGGAGCTTAATCAGTGATATGCAGGTCAGTCAAGTGAGAGTACTCCTCCACCGTGGTGCTAGCTGATAATCCGGGAATGTGAAACAGTGATAAACCGGATCGTAGAACTGGATTAGTGTGGACAGGATTCCTTCGATTACATGAACCCTTAATAGAGATAGTGGTCCTCCATACTTGGCTCTGAAAGCCTCGTGGTTGGTGATCATTTAGCCAAACCTCTCAAATCCTCTAACTTTGGAACCTTGAAGGTGTACTTATGAGTTTCCTTCTACCGAAATCCATTAGCGCAATCTCCTTTCTCTGACATTTGCAATCATTGTCTTAGTTTAATTTGAAAAAGAGAGACTAGAAGAGAATATTTTTTTCTGTTTTAATGTTTTTTAATGAATGTATGAATGTAGTACACAAAAACATAGAAAAAACATGGGGTCAAAGGGTCGGTGTCATGAAGTCAAGGATCTACCCCCCCCCCCCCCAAGGTTTTATACTGGTGATATTTTGTACCTGTCCGCAAAATCATTGACCCCTCTTAGGATAACAACAACAAGCGGATCGCCAGCGAGCTGATGTATCCTAGAGTAATCTCAGATGAGGGTAGTATCGCGTGACAACTATTTCCGATAGCTTCCGCACTATAAAATGGCTTAAGTCTGCTAAAAACCCCAGCTTATCAGATAACCCAGTTGACCACACTACTTTCAACAACCGAAGTCGTATAGGCAATGTATCTGCAAAGGGAGTCTCCACTGAGTTTGATGGTCGATCGGGGGCTCTTAACTGGAATTCACTCCCAGTAAGATTACCCGCATTGCCATCACCTATCTTAGGTGTATACTCAATCTTTCCACATGCGGCATCACACGCATTCCCATTAGCAGAAAAATAAACACAGGTATCATTTAGGAAAAGCAGTATATATATTTGTCTTAATCATCCTAGACCTCTAGTCTTATGATCCTATACAGACAATGACTCCCCAGAAGAGTTGCCATTTCTGTGATACTTGTTGAATTTAAAGGTTTCCACCGAAGATTGTAAGAAAGAGAAGAAGGCCCCACGGTGGGCGCCACTTTTCTTTGGAAAATGGGGACGACCGTGACTAGATCTTACTTTGGCTGGCCCCAAGGTGGACGCCACTTTTCTGTAGCGAGCGATTTTGGACGTGGTTCTTAAGCACTGCCGCTCTGGGGTACTACAGGTCGATTCATTTTTTATCCTATTGAAGCTGATGAAGGAAGGGAAATAGATGTCTCCAACTAACCCTGCTTGCATACTGAGTTTAAACAGATGACTGTTAGGTTACAGATGCTATGTGGAAGTGGGGACTCTCTCTGCTTATGTTGCTAAAAACATGGTATGACGGGATTATGCTATTGGTAGGATGCTAAGACTGATGCTTTTCGATTGATATGTGAAGGTATGGAATTTTGGGGTTTTGATTAGTGTGCTCGCTAAGATTTTTACAATCTTATGCCTACGTATTCCCGTTTGACGAAACAAGGAAATCAGAGCGATCGTAGTTCCTCCTATTCTATGGGAGGAAAAATGTTGTTTTGGTGTCTTGTTCAAAGCCCAAGACGTGAAGCGAAAGGTGGTTTGTATCTTTTTCAAAGCCCAAGATGTGAAGCTGAAGGGTCTATTTGTATCTTGTTCGAAGCCCAAGATGTGAAGCTAAAAGGTTTTTTTAGAGAGAATTTGTCATCTCTAAAGAGGAGTTGTTGATGTTTGTATACTGTGGCGAGGCACAACTTTGATGCTAAAAGGTTGATTGACTCAACCAGGGTTTTCTTTATACAAAGCCTAAGAGGAGGCTAGTGACCCAACAAAGGGGGTGTTTTTATGTGTCTCGTACGAAGCCCGAGATAGAGGCTAAAGGGTTTTGACTCAACAAGAGAATCTTGAACAGATGATTGACTCAACAAGAGAGTCTGGAGGTTGTTTGACTCAATGAGGGAGTCTCTTATACTCAACAAGAGAGTGTTTTTATATCTCGTACGAAGCCCGAGATGTAGGCTGAAAGTAGTTTGACTCAACAAGAGAGCCTTTTATACTCAACCAGAAAGTGATTTATATCTCGTACGAAGCCCGAGATGGAGGCTAAAATGAGATTGACTCAACAAGAGAGTCTTTTATACTCAACAAGAGAGTTATTTTGGATCTCGTACAAAGCTCGAGATAGAGGCTAAAGAGGTTTGTGATCGACTCAACAAGAGAGTCTTGACCAGGTGATTGATTCAACAAGAGAGTCTTTTATACTCAACAAGAGAGTGTTTTTATCTGTCTTATACGAAACCTAAGACAGAGGCGAAAAGAGGGGTTTGACTCAACAAGAGAGTCTTTTATACTCAACAAGAGAGTGTGGGGAGAATCATTGTACAAAGCCCAAGAGGAGGCCAAAAGTTGTGTTGACCCAACAAGAGGATTTTTTATACTCAACAAGAGAGTGTTTTTGTATCTCGTACGAAGCCCGAGATGGAGGCTAAAGAGGTTGGTGACTATTTCAGTTGAGTGACAGGTCCAGTATGTTATAAAAGAGAAAATCAGTTCTTATAAAGAGACTGATTCCAGGTGGGGTTGTACTTTGGTACTGATCAAAATATCAGGGTTATTTCCTTTTCTTTAAGGAAATGAGAAATCCAAAGGGTATTGAGAGCATTCAAGTCTACTGGTGTTTGAGAAGTAGATTCTCAGATAGCGAAGGCATGTTGTATGATGCCTGAATGAAGGCTGGAAGGTTAAGGGATGAAGGTCTAGACTCTTTTGAAAGACTATTCTATTAAGATGACTAGTTTCTGTTCCTATACCTTTAAGAGGCCGTCGGGACAATTTGTAAAAACCCAAGAGAAGGCAGAAAAACTTTTAAGAAGCCGAAGGGACAATTTGTACGAAGCCCGAGAGGAGGCTATCTTCGCTGAGGAAGAATCATTATACTAAGCCTAAGACGAGGCTGTGAAAACTTCTAAGAAGCCGACGGGTCCTTGTACAACGCCCAAGAGGAGGCGGGGATGCTTTTAAGAAGCCTGTGGGTCCCCAAATCCTGAGAAGTTCAAGACAGGCTATTCACAGAGAATAGATCAAGCCAGGAAAGTTCGAGAATTTTGAAGAAACTCAAGAGATGCCATTCACGGAGAAAAGATCATATCTAGGGAGTTAGAGTTTCTTTGACAATTTCTAAAGAGGACAGCCGAAGAGAAGACTGTATCTGGTGCTCCTATAGGGGATCTAGTCTTGTCTATTTTTAAGAGTGATCAACGGGGCTTCACCTAGTGCTAGACGTAGTTGCCGGGGATGACTCTAAATATCTATACTAGTATTACACGGTATATAAAGTATGTGAAAGAAGACTTACAGCGAGCAGCCCCACAATACAGTTATATATATGAAAGCGGATATAGAAAGCGGGTAAACACTTACTCGGTTGTAGAGTTTCCATGCTGTTTGGTTAGTTGTTCAACAAAGAAAGCTTTGATAATAATATTATATTCAAAATCAATGGAGAAAGTGCTTTGAAAAGATTTGTTGGGGCTTACAGCTCAAGGAGAGGCCCAAGGTTTTATCAGTGATTGCACTGTTGTTTGAATTTGTACAGGGGGATTTATACAAGTGACTGAGGCCCAAAAAGGTTTTATGTATAAAGGGATGGGTCTTACACTCTCTCAAGAGGCCCAAAGGTTTTAAAGAAAAGAAATGGTGGGGCTTACAACTCAAGGGGAGGCCCAGGGATTTGTTTAGAAATGGCGATCGTGCTGAGATTTTCTTTTAATGCAGAGGGATTTATACAATATCTGAGGCCCAAAAAGGTTTTGGTTAAAAGGGGGTTGGGTCTTACACTCTATTAGAGACTCAAAAAGATTATTTTAAAAGAAAAAGTGGGGCTTACAGCTCAAGGAGAGGCCCAGGAAGATTATTTGAACAGGCAACGATCGCGCCGTTTATTGAAAATGTATAGAGGGACTTATACAATAAGTGAGGCCCACAAATGGTTTATGTACAAAAAAGGTTGGGACTTACACTCTATTAGAGGCCCAAAGTGTTTTTAAATAGTTTGATGAGGGTTGAATTAATCAAAACCCTAATTTTTTTTCCAAATGTATTTTAATTGAAAATAAATTCAATTAAAATGACCAAAATTGATTAACATTTGGAAAACAAATTGTGATCTTGGATTAATGTTTCAAAAATCAAGTTTTGACCTACAAAATGATTAGAAATCATTAAAATTTGCAAAATCAAGAAGGAAAAAATATTTTAAATGTAAAAAACAATTAAAACATTAATTCTTTGCAAAAGTATAATTTATATGAAATAAATAATATTTTTGGGATTTTTTGGTAAAATAAAATATTTTAACATTTTTGTGAATTATTAAAAAAACAATCAACTCAAAATCATTAAAACTCAGAGAGAAATTAATTTTTGAATCAATCAAATAAAATCACAAAATTCAAATATTCAAATATTTGAAAAAGGGCGCCAAGAACATGGCAAGAACATGCGCCCTTCCTCTGTTTCTGCAGATTTGCGTTTTCTATCCAATCTCACTGAATACTTGATTATATCACGCAATCTACATATCAATCTACCCGTTTCAACCTCACGATCATGTCTATGGTCTTTAATTTCATTTATTTTAAGCATGGAATAAGAAATCAAAGAGAAACCTCAAGAACCCTAAATTCTGCATGAAGGTTCAGAAATTCCACACACGATTCAAACAATGCAATTGATTGAGGGAAAATACTCTACGCATGATTATGAACATATGGCCAAATTATTGTGCAGCAAAAAATGCATGGATCATAGAGTTGGAAGAGCTCATGCTTACCTCTTGCAGCTGGTGATCGTGTTTTGTGTTAGAGGTGTTACAGCTAGGTTCCAGTGATCTGGATAGCTTCCCTAGGTGCCATGGAGTGTGTCTGAATGCTTGGAATGGATTGAAATGATCTGGAACTTGAGATGGTACCCCAACTGCAAATCTGTCAAGAACTTGAGCAATTGGCTGGTGATTTTGTGATTTTGGTGTTCCAGATGTTATGTGAGTGTTTGGATCACTTCTATATGATGTTTATGAGGTGCGTGTGTGTGTGTGATTGGTTTGGTTGGAATTGCTCTCAAACTCAAAACCCGATAGTGACTTGCTTTGGAAGGCAAATTTGGAGTGAAAGAATAGATTTTGAGGAAAGCATCTATTTGATGGCTTTGGTGTACTCAAACTGATCACAAATGAGCTCTATTTATAGTAGATCAAGTTTGTTTTGCAAGGAATAGTGAATGGCAACTGCTGCATAGGTTTGGCCAATGTTGAGCAATGAGAATCCAAGTCTCCTCTAGCCATTGACTAGAGGTTAGGGCACAAGCTTCTGTTTCCCTTGGTCTTGGATAAGTCTTGACTGAATTCAGTTAGAAATAGCTCAGTCCATGCCACCTTGGTGCATCCATTGAATGCTACAAAACAAAATTGGAGTTTTGTCCCCTCTTTAAGGATTTCTAGGCTTGGCATGCTATTTTTTGTTCCAAAGACTTGGGAGGCTTGGGATCAGAGTTGGTTCCTCCTTGGTCCCCCCTTGAGGTGTTCAGATGGATAGAGTTGCTTGCTCTTTGCAAAATTTGGGCAAATCGAGTAAAATGCACAAATCTACCTTGCCTTGACAGTTTTCAGCAAGGCATATTGCCATTGTCATATCTCATGGCTCAAGTGGATTTTGATGGAGTTCTTGGCCATTTTGGGAAGCCCTTATATGATACAACAACTGTTTGATCATAGTTAGTTTTGATACCTTTTGAATCCAAGGGAAAAATCCCCCTACATTTGGAAAAAAGTGAAGGCAGATTCTGACTTAGTGAAAATTTCACTAAGTGTTGGAAAAAAGTGACATTTTCACTTTTTGTGATTTTGATCATTCTATAACTCAAAATCCATGATGAATTAGAATGAGGTGTAGTTGAAGCTTTTGTAGAGGGTAATAAGAGCTACAAATCTAGTTTTGGATGGGGAAAAATGGCCTTGTGGTTTAGGAGTTATGATCTTCCAAAGTTGGTACCCTTGCCACTTTATTCCATAACTTAGAAAAATTTCTAAGTTTTTATGGTTACCCCTTTTACAAGTTATCCCACTTTCCTTGATTTTTCTTGATGAATGATGATTCCAATCACACATTAACATCATTTTAGGGTCAAAGAACCATAATTGTGAAAAATCTCAAAAAGTCAAAGTTGACTTTTGTGCACAGTTGACTTTTTGCCAGATGAATTCCAAACTGTGCGATCCTCTGTGAAATCAAGTCCTTGACCTAAATCAAACTTGATGGATTAATTTCATAGGTGTTATAGGGTGTATTGGATCATGTCCTAGGGTTTGGGAGCATCTCCTGGTCAAAAGTCAAAGCTACAGTAGACTTTTCTCGCGAAACCCTAACTGTGGTTCAGATGAAATTGAAACTTGTTGATCAAGCTTCCTGGATCAATCCATTGTTGCAAATGGATCAATGTGGTATATTGGAGACCCTCAAATCTTCCCTTGAGGTTTTGGCTCATGATTTGTCCCAAAAGTCAACTTAGGGGTGAATTAGGTCAAGAAACCCTAATTCTTGATTTTTGATGAATGCATCCCCTAAAGCCAAATTGACTTGATGATTGGGTCCATGAGGTTCCATTGAGAATTTTAGGTTATGCTTTGAAGAATTGGCTCATGCCCAGAGTAAAATTTCCATCTGGAGGCCCTGGTCAACCAAAACCCTAATTTGGTGACACTGGTGATCTTGAGGCTTGATCCACTTAGAATGTTGCAACCTTGTGCTTGATTCTTGCTGTGGGAGTCCTCTTGATCCGTTGGGGATGTTTGAGAGGCTAGACAAGTTGAAGATCATGTCATTCCTTGATTGATCCTTTGTCTAAGAGCTCTAAGAGGGCCTGAAACCCTAATTTTGATTGTAGTGGATGCTCACCCATCTTTGGGGAGAGTAATGAGGCATAATGATACACCCATATTGTGATGATGATTTGCACAATGATGGGAAATCTTAGTGGTCAAAATTTGGGGTATGACAGTACTTTGCAATGACCATACTTTGATTTGATGATTAGCAGTGGGATATCAAAATTTTCTGACTTGGTAATAATTGGAGAAGGCATTGAGTTCGGTATTAAGTGTGGAAAAATCCAAAACGCCTCGAATTTCCCAGCCAACGAAAATGAATCAGTTGTCAATTCTCAAGAGGAATGGGAGGAAGAAAGTAATTCCGTCCGAGAATCTCCGCTACCTCATTCTCAGCGTTCAGGTATATCAACTGTTCAGAGTCAGCAATCTTCTGGGTATTCGTATCACGGACAATATCCATCTCCAAATCAGGGACCCTCTCAGAATCAATGATCATACCGTCATCAGCCACGTCAGCATGCCCGAGAGGCATTTCACGCAGTTGCCAATGTCGTACAGTCGGATGTTGCCAGATTCAGTCAGAGGTGGACTTATAGTGCCAAAGGAGATAGATCCAATGATTCCTCCGTACCCACCAGCTTTCGATGTCAACGCCCACTGTGACTACCATACTGGGGCACAGGGGCATTCAGCCGAAGACTGTAAGGTGCTCAAGAGAAAGGTTCAGACACTTCTTAACTCCAATACATTCTCATTTACGCCTCAGGGTATTCAGATCAACGATTCTCCTTCATCCAGTCAGGTGGGTTCATCAGTCCAGGTTATGGAAGAAGGCACCAAGAATAGTTGTGCAGATGATTATCAGATTGACTTCGACGAGCAATTCTGAATATGGTTAGCTCAGTGGAAAATCAAGCTTGGAAAGCCCAGTTCCTCGAAGCTGTCAATCATTATATCATGTCATTCTTTGCATTTGTAGTTTCTTTTCTGTTAAAGTGTAAACTCATTTGTAAAACTTGTCTGTTTTTAATTGATAATGATAATGAAATGAATATGCATGTTTTGATTTAATTCATTCGTGTTCACTCATACTTTTTATCGACACCATATGCTTGTTTAAGCAGGATCTGAGGGAGGTGTGAAGACATGGCTTCTCAAGAATTTTAATGAAGACAACATTGGTTATGTCATTTACTATGCTTGCTTAAAATGGAATTGGATCAAGGACTTTGAAGCTACATTGAAGAATTAAACAAAATTGCACATTGGTTCAAGTCTTGAAGAACTCTCAAGGATTGATCAAAGGTATAATCAATTACTCCTTAGCAATGTGCATACAAGTGTTCCAACTGGTCTTTATTTGTGTCTTGGTCATTGGAAAATACTTTTAGCATCAAAAGAATGTTGCAGCTCTGTTTCTAAGCATTTTTCACAAAACTGACTTCAAGTAACCGGTTACTGACAGTATGTTAACCGGTTACTCTGAGCATTTTTTCAAAAATTATTTAAACGTTGCATGAAGTAACTGGTTACTGACAGAGTGTTAACCGGTTACCACTGATCAGATTTAAAAAATTATTGCATCTCTTCATGCTTCTTTCACAAACCTTTTCCATACGAACCATGGCATCCCTTAATCAATTATAGCTGTTTGTAGAGATGTTTAAGCATTATAAAAGCACAAAATTGTCAGATTTTAAACTCACCTTCTTTGCTAAACTTTTCAAACAATCATTCTTCTCCATTCTTACATTTTTATCAAAGTCTTCTTCAAACTTTTCTAAAGTGAAACTTTTGCACAGAAACTTTCATATATATTGCATTTGTTTCATCCTCATTGTGTCAAACACTTGTATAAACATTCTTAGAGTGATTGCTACAAAGAAGAAGATCAATCTTTAGATTGATACATTGAAGATCCAAAATTTCTACACATATACAAAATTCAGATTTTTTGATATTTTTGATTACAACTTATTTTTAGGATTGTTAAAGATAAGTTTGTAAGGTTTTTCCTTGTAATCCGGATTGTGGATACAAGAGGTCCATTTGTGAGTTATTGATTCTCGGTTGGACTTTAAATATTTTTAAATCCAAGAGGATTGTTCTTGGTTGTTAGAGTAGTATAGAGAGACATAATTTTGTCTTGTCTAGGAATCTAACATTATAGTGAAATTCTCTTTCAAGATTGAAATGGGAGTGGAGTGCTCTCGACGTGTGAGGGGAACCACTATACGTCTTGGTGTTCATTTACTTTCCGCCTTTACCATTTCAACACTTAGAAATCTTTAGGAAAGTAAAGAAAAATAAAATCGTCAAAAATCGGGATAATATTCTAAGAACCTAATTCACCCCCCTCTTAGGCTCACATATAACTTACAGGAGGATGACGAAATAGAAAGACGCAAAGCTTCCGATTGTATGCTTTTAAAATAAGACCCTGTTGATGATGTACAGATATTGTTTAAACTCCCTAAACACCAGAGACATAAGGAAGATAATCCCTCATCAACCCCGTCGAGCCTAGTAGTAGGAGTTCTTTCTGAAAATGAAAAACCCTCAATCTTAAACCAGGGGCAGGGTAGTTGTCAGTTGAATTGACCAGGCGCTCAAATTTCAAAAGGAATGCGCGTCCGAGGACCCATCACCTTTTTTTCTCATCAGGAGGCCAAGGAGCATGAAACCACAATGGTTATCCCCACACTGCAAGGAGTGAAGCAGTCATAATCCTTTTAACAAAGTCAAAACGAGCCAGTGTCACCCGATTCGTTAAAAAGAAAAAAAGAGAGAAAAAGAAAAAGGAGAAAGCCCGTTAAGTCGAAAGCTTGAAAGCAAATGACTTAGGCAAAAATTAGAGCATTCCGCTGGACACCAAAATCGAAAACAATTCAAAAGAATTCGGTCCAGGCAAAATTAGGGAAACAAACAAAAAAAAAGAAGCAAATAGAAAAAGCAAAAAGGATTACAAAAGAAAAATCCTCGAACAAAAACGAGTCGTGTGACTACAGGCACCAAAGACGAAAGGAGCGATTGCCATTCCGAAAGCAGTGTGGGCTCCTTGACCATCGATGATGACATGCAATAACCTTTTGGAAGGTGAGCACTTGTGTCAAATAAACTGAACGTAGGACTGAAGGACATCAAGGAGAATGGGTGGGTGCAAACAAAACTTTGAGCCTTATATCCTTTCTTTCTCAAACCGTGAACCCGGCCACGTTACAACCTTTAAAAGACCTAATTGAAGCATGGTTGTTTCGAAAGCATACCTCGGTAAAATCGCGTCAGTTCTGACTCCTAAAAGGTTTTTCTTACCGTTCATGTTGGTATCGATGTGACATTCTGATAAGTGATTCGTTCACTATATGCCATGACATTTTTCCAGTGAACAGACTTGGATTTCAAAACTGTCATATGCATTGCATTAAAATTGTCATTTTCAAAACGATCAGTTTTACTTGCTAGTAAGTACTTGACTCGGGAAAGTTTCTACAATAGAAAGATTGATCAAGATAAGATGCAAACGCCAGAAGACTCCGTGGAGCAGGGGCAAGTCATCAAATGATCACGTCAAATGGGCAAGTCATTCCAAAGATTCAGCTAATCAGGGGCAATCACGTCGATAAATCTCTTCAAAGTGTAGCCAAGCTGGGGCAGTCACGTTGAGAAAGTCTTTTTAGAGAGCGGTCAATCATGAGCAGTCAAGTCGAGAAATCTCTTCAAATTTTAGACAAACTGGGGGCAGCCACGTTGAGATCCGTCGAATCTCTCCAGAAGTGTTTAACATGGGGCAATCAGGTCGATTTGGAAAATCTCTCAAGGATCAGCCAGTCAGGGGCAAAAGCACTTCAAGGTTCGTACTGGTGTGTCATACTCCAAATTTTGACCACTAAGATTCCCATCATTGTGCAAATCATCAGCACAATATGGATGTACCTTTATGCCTCATCAATCTCCTCAAGGGTTGTTGAGCATCCACTATAATCAAAATTAGGGTTTTGAACTCTTTTCGAGCCTTAGACAAAGGATCAATCAAGGAATGACTTGATCTTCAACTTGTCTAACCTCCCAAGAACCTACAATGGATCAAGAGGACTCCCACTTCAAGGATTAAGCACAAGGCTGCTCCCTTCTAGGTGGATCAAGCTTCAAGATCGACAGTGCCACCAAATTAGGATTTTGGTCGACCAGGGCCTCCAGTTGGAAATTTTCCTCTGGGCACAAGCCAAAGATCCAAAACATAACCTAAAATACTCCATGGAACCTCATGGGCCCAAGCATCAAGTTAATTTTGCTTCAGGGGATGCATTCATCAAAAATCAGGAATTAGGGTTTCTTGACCTAATTCACCCCTAAGTTGACTTTTGGGACAAATCATGAACCAAGGCCTCAAGACATGATTTGAGGGTCTCCAATATACCATATTGATCCATTTGGAACAATGGATTAATCCAAGAAGTGTGAGCAATAAGTCTCAATTTCATCTGCACCACAATTAGGGTTTCGTGGGAAAAGTCAACTGTAACTTTGACTTTTGACCGTGACATGCTCCCAAGCCCTAGGACATGAATCAATATACCCTATGACACCCATGGAACATGTCCATCAAGTTTGATTTAGGTCAAGGACATGATTTCCTGAAGAATTGCACAGTTTGGAATTCATCTGATAAAAAGTCAACTGTGCACAAAAGTCAACTTTTACTTTTTGAGATTTTTCACAAAATTGGATTTTTAACCCTAAAATGATGTTAATGTATGATTGGAATCATCATTCTTCAAGAAGAATCAAAGAAAGTGGGATAACTTGTAAAAGGGGTAACCATAAAACTTAGAAATTTTTCTAAGTTATGGAAAAAGTACCACTAATGCACCAACTTTGGAGGACCATAACTCCTAAACCACAAGGCCATTGTGCCCCATTCAAAGCTTGATTTGTAGGTCTCATTACCCTCTACAAAAGCTTCATACTGACCTATGTCCAAATTCCTCATGGATTTTGAGTTATGGAGTGATCAAAATCAAGAAATCACACTTTGTTCCAACACTTAGTGAAAATTTCACTAAGTCAGATTTTGCTTCACTTTTTGCCAAATGTAGAAGGATTTTTCACTTGGATTCAAAAGAGATCAAAACCAAATATGTTCAAACAGTTGTTATATCATGCAAGGGCTTTCCAAAATGGCCAAGAACATTACCAAATTCAACTTACACCATGAGTTATGACATTGGCAAGTTGCCTTGTTGAAATCTGTCAAAGGCAAGGCAGATTTTGCATTTTGGCTCGATTTGCCAAAATCAGCCAAATTCAAATGCTCCTATCCACTTGGACACATCTGAGGATTGATTCTAAAGGGGACAATCAGTAAGCCAAGCCTCCAAAGTCCATGGAACAAGAAATAGCATGTTGAACCTAGAATGGCCAAAATAGGGACAAGACTTCAAATTTGGATTGAAGCATTCAATGGAAGCATCAAGGTGGCATGGACTGAGCCATTCTCATCTGAAATCAGTCAAGACTTATCCAAGACCAAGGGAACCACATCTCTGAGCCCTAACCTCTAGTCAATGGCTAGAGGAGACTTGCATTTCCATTGGCCAACATTGAACAAACACCTGCTGCAGTTGACATTCACTGTGGATCCCAAAACAAACTTGCTCTACTATAAATAGAGCTCAATTGTGTTCAGTTTGAGTACACCAAAGCCATCAAACAGATGCTTTCCTCAAAATCTCATTCTTCACTCCAATTTTTCCTTCTAAGGCAAGTCACTATCGGGTTTTGAGTTTGAGAGCTTTTACAATCAAACTAATCACATACACACCTCATATATATCATATGTAAGCTGTGTAAACCATCAAAAGTGACCTGTAATCACAACATCACAAAGTCACCTCTCAAAACCTCAAAATAGCACTTTTTTGCATTTTTCAAGCCATGTCTTGATTCAGCCACTTTCCAAACCAGATAAAACCTCAAACACACTCCAAATATCATCCTTGAACTGTCCCAAATGGTTCCCACCATCTGGAACACCATTTGAGGGAGTTGCTATTTTGGTCACTTTTAACCCCTTTTGCAAGAAAGGGACTGTTTGTGTTTTTGCAGGTACCAGCTGATTCCAATCATCCTAAAAGCATCCAAGGGATCATTTGAGGTGGTTCAAAGCATAAAATCATATATGGAGCAAGAGGGTTGGCAGATTGCAGAGAAACCTCCAAAATCCCAAAGAAGGGTAAGCCTCTCAACTTGCACTCACCAAAACATGTGTGCATTTGAAGTCCACTGAGTATGCATCCATTGTACATGTCATATGTGTTGTGTTTGTGCCAATTGATCATGTAATTCATGCCTGTATCCAAGTGTAGCATAGAAAATGCAATTATAGGCCATTTTCAAAACCACTATCAGGTTTTGAGGAGGGAGTGTGATCTGAAAAAACCACCACCACCATTGGATTCCTTGTGAAATTCTGGACCAGATACATATAAATTTTGTCTCCAACCATTAAGAATTGAGAAAGTTATGACCGTCACGTTTTTGAGCCAAAACCAAGGCATGACTTGTGTATTTGTTGGTTTGTTTCAAACAATGGATGTATCACCACCCCAGTGGTAAGGCGCGTGCCTTGTATGCTTGAGGTCGTGGGTTCAAACCCCACCCATGCCATTTTGTGATTTTTCACATTTTTGCTATTTTTCCAATATTTTCATGTTTTGTTAATTATTTGGATAATTAATAACTCTTTCAATTTTAATTATTTTTTATTGGTTCTTTTTGAAAAAAATCACAAAAATGTTGAAATATTTTATTCCACAAAAAAAATTAAGTTTATATTATTTATTTAATATAATTAGTATTTTTGTGAATAAATTCATTTTTATTTGTTTTTAAACATTTTTAAAATGAATATTCATCTTGAAAAATCAAGACCAAATGGGTTTTAATATCTCTTGTGATTTATACCTCATTTTCAAACCTTAAACAAAAATCACAAGTGGTTTATTCAAACCTATTTGGCATTTTTCATTGATTTTCTTTAAATATTTACTTTTAAAGAATGAAATTAGGGTTTCTTTGATTTTCACTCAAACAAATCATTTTCAAACACTCATGGGCCTCTAATAGAGTGTAAGACCCAATCCTTTTTTGACCAAATCATTTTTAGGCCTCAGTGCATTGTATAAGTCCCGATACCGTAAAAAACAAACGGCGCGATCGTCGCCCTCTTGAAAAATAACTTTGGGCCTACCCTCGAGTAGTAAGACCCATTTCTTTTCTTTCAAACTATTTGGGCCTCTAATAGAGTGTAAGACCCAACCCTTTGTAAATACAACCCTAATTTTGGGCCTCACTTATTGTATAAGTCCCGTTGTATTTCAAAAAGTTCGACGCGATCATCGTCCGTTGAAAAACCAATTGGGCCTCTCCTTGAGCTATAAGACCCATTCAAAACTTTTTGGGCCTCTATTAGAGTGTAAGACCCAACCCCCTTTTAACCAAAACCTTTTGGGCCTCAGATATTGTATAAGTCCCTCTGCGTTAAAAGAAAACCTCGGCGCGATCGCCATTTTAAATGAAAAATCATCTGGGCCTACCCTCGTGTTATAAGCCCCACTCTTTTTCTTTAAACCTTTTGGGCCTCTTGAGAGAGTGTAAGACCCATCCCTTTGTACAGAAAACCTTTTTGGGCCACATCCACTTGTATAAGTCCCTCTGTACAAATTCAAACATTGCGCTCACTGATAAAACCCTGGGCCTCTCCTTGAGCTGTAAGCCCCAAAACTTTCTTTTTCAAAGCGCTTTCTCCTTTGATTTTGAATATACTGTTGTTTTCAATCTTTCTTTGTTGAACAACTAACCAAACAACATGGAAGCTCTACAACCGAGTAAGTGTTTATATGCTTTCATTTACTGCTTTCATATATATATATATATAACTGTATTGTGGGGCTGTTTCACTGTAAGTCTCCTTTCACAAACTCATATATATAACTGTATTGTGGGGCTGCTCGCTGTAAGTCTCCTTTCATAAACTCATATCAACTGTGTAATAATAGTATAGATATTAGAGTTTCCCCGGCAACTACGTCTAGAACTAGGTGACGCCGTTTCGTTTATTCGTAGAAATAGACTCCTAGATCCCCACATAGGATCACCAGATACAGTCTTCTCTTCGGCTGTCCTCATTAGGAATTATCAAGAAACTCTATTCCCAAAGATGAATGTATTCTCCGTGAATGGCATCTTTGAGTTTCTTCCAAATTCTCGAACTTTCTTGACTTGATCTATTCCTTGTGAATAGCTTGCCTTGAATTTCTCGGGGTTTGGGGACCCACGGGCTTCTTAAAAGCATCAGCCTCCTCTTGGGCATCGTACAAGGACCCTCAGGCTTCCTAAAAGCAACCCCGCCTCCTCTTGGGCTTAGTACAAGGACCTATCGGCATCTTAGAAGTATTCACAGTCTCCTCTTAGGCTTCGTATAATGATCTCTTCCTCCGGGAATGATAGCCTCCTCTTGGGCTTCATACAAGGACCGATCGGCTTCTTAAAAGCTTCCAGCCACCTCTTGGGCTTCGTACAAATTGTCCCGATGACCTCCTAGAGGTATAGGAACAAAAATTAGTCATCTTCATAGAACAGTCCTTTCAAAGAGTCTACTACTGTTTCTCAAAGCATAGTACAAAAGATGAAACTCTAGGCTTGGACAGTCTAACTTCCTTGAGTCTCAAAGACATTCTCAAGCACCCTTCGTTAAATAGGAAGAAACCCGCAGACTTGGACAGTCTCAATACCCTTCGGATTTCCCCATTTCCTTAAAGAACAGGGAACAATCTCGATCCTCAGATCAAATCCATGAGTACAATGTTGCTCATATAAGAACTGATTTTCTCTAAAAATCAGTATTCTGAACCTGTCACTCAACTAAAATAGTCACCAGCAGATAGCCTCCTCTTAGGCTTTGTATAATGATATCCCCAAAAGAGTCGGTCTCTTTTTAGCCTCCTCTTGGGCTTTGTACAAATGATCCTCCCCAGCGGAGCAAACCTTTCAGCCTCCACCTCGGGCTTCGTACGAGATACAAAAAGACTCCCTCGTTGAGTCAAATAACTTTTAGCCTCTCTCTCAGGCTTTGTATGAGACACATAAAAGACTCCCTCGTTGAGTCGATCACCCTTTCGCCTCCATCTCGGGCTTCGTACGAGATATAAATTCCCCTAAGCAGAGTCAAACTCTTTTTCAGCCTCCATCTCGGGCTTCATACGAGCTATGAAGGACTCTCCAGCTGAGTCAAAACCCTTTTAGCCTCTCTCTCGGGCTTTGTACGAGACACATATTGGCCTCCTCTTAGGCTTTGTATAAGAAAACCACTGGTTAATCCAATTAACCTTTTAGCATCAAATTTGTGCCTCGTTCGCAGTATACAAACATCAACAACTCCTTCCCTTTCATCTAATCGCTGTAAGCGGCAAGCCTCTGGATCATCTATATCCATGCCATTGTCCTTCTTTTAGCATGAGAAATTCCTAAGGAAAGATGGCATTGCTCTACACTGAGTTAAAGTCTTCTCCTTCAGGTTAAAAAACCCCTTCTTAGGAAATTAATGCATTGCCAGATTCGCATATCCTAGTTAAAGTAATTCTCCTTTACCCCTCTTTAGAGACGACAAATTCTCTCTAAAGTTGAGACCTTTTTAGCTTCACATCTTGGGCTTTGAACAAGATATAGATCACCTTTCGCTTCACGTCTTGGGCTTTGAACAAGACACGAAAAACCATTTCCTCCCATAGAATAGGAGGAACTACGAACGCTCTGATTTCCCTGTTTCGGTAAATGGGAATACGTAGGCATAAGATCGAAAGAAAAGATCTTAGCGAGCACACTAAACAAAAACCCAAAATCCCATACTTTCACACATCAATCAAAAAAACGTCCGTCCTAAAACATCTCTTCGAACAAAATAACCTGAGACAATCCCCGAATCTTTGTAGCATCTGTAAACCAATAGTTTTGACTGTTTAACCTCAGTATGCAAGCAGGGTTAGTTGGAGACATCTATTTCCCTTCCTTCATCAGCTTTAATAGGATAAAAAATGAATCGAGTTGCAGTACCAGAGCGGTTGTGCCTCGCAACCACGTCCAAAAATCGCTCGCTACAGAAAAATGGCGACTCTACTGGGGACGTTTTTGATCCATGCATTGTTTGTTCATTCTTGTCTCCTAGGTAGAAACCTTCGCTGAGGTGAGACTTTTTGACTCTATTAGGATCTTAGGTCAAAACCTTTACTTTGGAAAGAAACCACAGAATGGTGACTTCGTCGGGAAGCCATTTCTGTCAGGAACATAAGATTCATAGCTTTAAAAGTCTAGGACATAGGACAAATATATATACTGCTTTTCCTAATTGCTATACGTGTTTATTTTTCTGCTAATGGGAATGCGTGTGATGCCGCATGTGGAAAGATTGAGTATACACCTAGGAAAACCCCGTTAGTGGCGCAGAGGCTATCGGAAATGGTCGTCATGCGATGCCACCCTCTTCTGAGGACTCTTCAAAAAACATCACCTAGCACGGATCCCGGCCCGCTGGTGTTTTCTTGACAAGAGTTGATGATGAAGAGAGACAGGTACAAAAGTCATTAGTAAACCTTTGGGGATGGGTAGAGCCTTGACTTCATGACAACGACCCTTTGACCCCATGTTTTTTCTATGTTTTTGTGTGTTGCATTCTTGCATTCATTTAAAAAACATTAAAACATTCAAAAAATTTCTCTTCTAGTCTCTCTGTTTTTCAAATTAAACTAAGACTATGATTGCAAATATCAGAGAAAAGGATTGCGCTAATGGATTTTGGTAGAAGGAGAACTCATAAGTATACCTTCAAGGTTCCAAAACTAGAAGATATTAGAGGTTTGGCGAGAATGATCACAAACCAAGATGCCTTCAGAGCCAAGTACGGAGGTCTGCTACCTCTACTAAGAGTCCATGTGATTGAGGGAATCATGGACGCGCTCGTTCAATTCTACGATCCGGTTTATCACTGTTTCACATTCCCGGATTACCAGCTAGCACCAACGCTGGAGGAGTATTCTCATCTGATCGATTTACATATCACTGATCGAGCTCCATTTTCTGGACTGGAAGAAATTCCAAAGAATCAGACCATTGCAAGAGCAATTCATTTGGACGAGTCTGAGGTCAGGACTCACATAACTGCCAAGGGTGGCATACAAGGTTTGCCAGCCCAGCTCTTAACAAAGAAAGCTCTGTACTTTGCTAGTATAGGGAACGGGACTGCTTTTGAAAGCATCTTTGTTTTACTCACCTACGGGTTATTTCTGTTTCCCACCATTAATAACTTCGTCGATATCAACGCCATTAAGGTTTTTCTCATTGGAAACCCAGTGCCGACTTTGCTCGCAGATGCGTATCATTCTGTACACTTAGGAAATTTATACAGCGGAGGGGAGATCACATGTTGTGTACCTTTGCTCTACAAATGGTTTATCTCCCATTTGCCTAAGTCTGCTGCTTTTTGGGATCATAAGAGTGCCTTACGCTAGTCGCAGAAAATCATGTCTCTCACCAACTCTGACATTGATTGGTGCATTAGGATTTATGATGGAATGAGGATCATTGATCGTTGTGGAAACTTCCCCAACGTACCCCTCATAGGAACTAAGGGAGGAATCAACTACCATCCGGTGTTGGTTCTTCGTCAATTTGGATACCCGATGAGGCTTGCTCCGCGCAACGCTCATCTGGAAGGTCTTTTCTTCAAGGAAGGAGAAAACGACAGAGCACTAAAGATGGAAATAGTGCACGCATGGAAGCATGTTCATAAGAAAGGACGAGAGTCTCTGGGAAAACCAAACTGTGTCTCGGTGGAGCCTTATCTCCATTGGGTACAAACTAGAGCTCTCAAGCTAAAAATGCCTTATCCTCGTTACAGAATTCTTTCGCCGAGGGAATCTGTCATGTATTTCATGACGAAAACTGAAAAGCTGCAGGTTACTCTCAACAAAGTTCAACGGGAGAGAAGGTCTTGGAAGAACAAGTACCGCACCCTCAACGTAGAGTGTATCCAAATACAGCAACTACTGAAAGAGAAAGATGCTCTGATTGAAATTTTAGAGCAACATGCTGTAGAGAATCAAGATGACCAAAGGAATTTGCTCACTCCTTTCACCTGGAAAAGGATGACAACCCGACAACGGCCCAAGAGCCCCGGTCAAAGAAAAGGAAGATACCAGAATCAACACCCAATTTCTCTTCAAAGAGGACTCGAGACCCATTAGCTTAGGTTTCTGTTTCTGTACCTTGTAATCTACTGTATTTCCATTTCCGCAATCTTTGAATTTCAATAAAAAGGGGTTTCCCCACTGTTTGATATTTACAATCTAATTGTCGAAGTTTATTTTGATTATACCAAAAAAAACAATTAATATAATCATTGCATTTCATCATTCTCGCATCGCGTATTCTTCTTACCTACGAATCTCACGTTTGTGTCTCGGTTCTAGAGTCAAACTGTCTCATTCGTATAATACTCGGGCCAATCGTCAGAAAAAGATGGATGATCTTGAGGAAGAAAACAGAGAGTTGAAAGAAGAGATCGACGCTCTGAGAGAGGATATGAGAAAGCTTCGTAACGACATGCAAGCCATGGCAGAAGCTCAGCTACAAAGAACTGTGATCTCAGAGATCACCTCAGCGCCCATAATGGAGAAGTATGATCCTAGGTATCAGATGCCGAAAGATCCTCCTTGGGGCATGCCTGTTAACTATATCCCGGAAGGATATGTTCTGCCGATCACTGAAGATCAGGGAATCGCAACAGATTCCACTGGTCCTGAAGGTTACAAACTTCGGGAAAGCGAAGATGCCAGGGGTATACTGAAGACTCCTGAAGGTTACAACCTTCGTGAAACGCCAAGATTCACCACCGTAGTTACGGTACCACCCCCTGTGGTGCACGCTGTCCCGGAAGGACAGATTCCATAAACACCTTCTAGTAAGAAGGAAACTATGTTTGACCGAATGGATGAATTCCAGGAATAGTTCTTGGAAATGTAAAAGGAATTGCAAGCTATTCGCGGTCAGGATCTTTTTGGAAAGGACGCCGCAGACCTTTGTCTGGTCCCCAATGTGAAAGTTCCGCACAAATTCCAAGTGCCTGACTTTGAAAAATACAAGGGTAACTCTTGCCCTCAAAGTCACTTGATGATGTACGCTCGACGAATGTCAGCTCAGACTGAAAATCAGGACCTACTGATTCATTACTTTCAGGATAGTTTAACCAGTGTCGCCTTAAAATGGTACATGGGTTTAAACCGCGCCACCATCAGTACATTCCGAGATCTTGGCAAAGCCTTCGTTCAACATTATAAATACAATTTGGACATGGCACCCGACAGAGATCAACTCAGATCAATGTCACAAAAGGACAAGGAAACCTTTAAGGAATACGCTCAAAGATGGCGTGAAATTTTCGCTCAGATTTGTCCACCTCTTGAGGAAAAAGAGATGACAAAGATCTTCTTAAAGACATTGAGCTCATTTTACTATGACCGAATGGTTTCCAGTGCACCCAGTGACTTCACAGAGATGGTAGGCATGGGAGTTCGTCTTGAGGAAGCCGTCCGAGAGGGATGTTTGGCAAAAGACGCTGGACCATCAAGCAGTACAAATTGATACGGTAGTGCTCTCCCTAAGAAAAAAGAGCAGGATATTGGGAATATCTCTCTCGGAAAGCAAAGGCGACGTTATCAACCAGTAGCAGCGGTAACTCCTGCTATCAATCCTGTGCCTATTCCTACGTATCAACCTCAGGTTGCGCAGAGCCAACCTAATCAGCAAAGGACACAACAGCCTCTTCAGCAGGCTCGTCCTCCATACAATAACAACCATGCAACGCGGCCGCAAGGATTTGATCCTATACCCATATCGTACACAGAACTATTTCCGTTACTACTGGCTAAGGGGCACATTCAGACTAAGTCTCCTCTTACAGTGCCGGAAAATTTGCCTTTTTGGTTCAAAGCGGATCAGACATGCCCTTATCATCAAGGAGGATCGGGGCATAACATAGAGACTTGTCTCAATTTCAGGTCTGACGTGCAAAAGCTTGTTAGGAGCGGGCTCTTATCTTTCAAAGATACGAATCCTAATGTCCTCACGAACCCGCTGCCTCAACATGAGAAAGCTGCAGTCAACCTGATTGAGAAAGAGACTAACAATGTATATCAAATTCACGATGTACTCTTGTTGAAAACCAATCTGGTCAAGATGCATTGTAGACAGAGTGGATATGGCCATGTGCCACCTCATAACTATCACCAGTGTGATATCTGCTCTAAAAGCAATCAAGGATGTTCTGTAGTGCAAGCAGCTCTACAGGAACAGATGGATCTCAGATGGATCCAAGAGCACCGAGTTCGTGGAGTTAACATGGTCTGCACGAATTCTAACATCATTCAGAACCACGACATCCGTGCGATGAATGTCAACTTGGTGGCGATGCACTCAAGGCAAAACCAGTATCATAATCTGCCACGGCACGATTACAGTTCCTGTCTGACTTGCTCGGTAAACAAACAGGGATGCTCTTTGGTACAAGAGGCCCTCCAGCGTCAGATGGATCTTGGATGGATCCAAGACTACCATGATAGGAATTCCTATCAAATCAACATGGTTCAGATTTTTGATATCCGCGTGATGAATACCAACCTGGTAGAGTTACATGCTGAGCAGGTCCGACTCGGATTCTTAATATAACATGACTACCAAAGCTGTAACGCAGGTTGGAAAAATGATCGGGGTTGTACCCTTGTCCAGGAGGCACTTCAGCACTTGTTAAATCACTGGTGGATGCCAATCTACATGGATGAAGATACTCAGTAAATTAGTATCAGTAACAGGAATCCTACTCGGCATCAGAGTCAGGATGTCCGATCTGTGGAAGCTAACCTAGTAAGGTTACATTGTATTCAAAGTGGGCGTGGCCAGGTGCCACCACACAATTATGACCGTTGTAGTGTCTGTTCGGAAAATAACCAAGGGTGTTACCTTGTGAGAGCAGCTCTTCAGGGTCAGGTGGATCGTGGAGAGATTCGTCCATATCCAGGTTCCAGACCTATCAACTGGACGCCGAACTATCTTGCCGATCAAGTCGAGGATGTTGTCACTATCTCTGGTCATCACCAGACCAGGGATGTTTTTGCCATCATCCCTCTGCTTGACGAGTCAAGAATTCCCAACTGGGAATGGATCGAGATTACATATGATGGTCAGAAAAATCAGAAGGTTCCCATAGTCATCTATCTAACGGGACCATTACCGTATGAATCAGCTAAGGCTATCCCTTACAAATACGGTGCAACAATAATCGAAAATGGAAAGGAAATTCCATTACCCTCCGTCGTGAATATTGTAGACATCAGTCGTGTAACACGGAGTGGTCGAATCTTCAACCGAGGAGTTGGAGAACCTAACAAAGAAAAGGAACTTCAGACAGAAGCTCCCGATCCTTCAGTCGGTCGATCCAGTAATCCCGACCTTTCGAAAAATAATGATGAGATGCTGAAGCTCATCCAAAGGAGTGAATACAACATTGTCGATCAACTGTTACAGACTCCTTCAAAGATCTCGGTATTATCACTGTTACTCAGTTCAGAAGCCCACAGGGAGGCTCTACAGAAATTCTTGGAGCAAGCCTTTGTGGAATAGGATGTAACAATCAGACAGTTCGATAGTATTGTCTCTAACATCACTTCCTGCAACAATTTGGGATTTAGTGATGAGGAATTACCTGAAGAGGGTCGCCGTCATAACATGGCGCTCAATATCACAGTTAACTGCCAGGACGATGCTTTAGCCAGCGTACTGGTAGACACAGGGTCAGCCCTGAATGTTATGCCGAAGTACACTTTGATGCAATTATCATTCAAAGGCCCTCCGATGAGAATCAGTGAGGTCGTTGTCAAAGCCTTCGACGGATCCAGAAAAATAGTTATCGGCGAAGTTGATCTTCCCATAACTATTGGTCCTCACACTTTCCAAGTCACTTTCCAGGTCATGGACATCCAGGCAACGTACAGTTGTTTATTAGGAAGACCTTGGATACATCAGGCTGGAGAGGTCACTTCAACCCTCCACCAAAAGCTAAAGTTCGTCAAGGACGATCAACTCATCACAGTTTGTGGAGAACAAGCCTCGCTGGTGAGTAACTTATCATCGTTTACTGGTATAGAACCCGAGGAGGTTATTGGAACGCAGTTCCAAGTACTGTCGGTGAGCAAGGACAATCAAACTGAAGGAGGAACTTTCATTTCCTCATACAAAGATGCTATTAAAGCGATCGAGAGTACCGATACAAAAGGATGGGGACAGGTTGTCATTCCTATTGACAATAAAACAAAGAAGGGTCTTGGTTTTTCTGCAACCTGCACCCAGCCAGCGGTCAACGATGAAAGTCTTCATCCCATTCGGAATTTCTTCCATAGTGGAGGCTTCCTCCAACCAGTGACTCAAGTAGTCCATGCTATCAATGAAGAGGATCCCTTTGACATAGATGAGGAATGGAAGTCCTATCTTAACAAGGACGGTTATATGTCGTAGGATGAAACGCAAACTCCATTTTGCTATCCCGCACAAAGTCCTAGATTTATACCCAGGTTAGACGTCGAACTGATATATGGAGGTTGTGATCCAGAAGGATGCCGTGCTCCACCAAACTCATTAGAGGAAGACCCTCTGATGAAAGACAACTTTGACTCTACCTACTATGGCCCGATGGATGGTCTGCCAATGTGGCAACCTTACCCAGGAGACTTGGGGCCAGAAATTCAGCCGACTAATGACACTCAGCTGTGCATCATTGAACAGAATACCTGTGTCCCCACCATGTCATGGGATTAACACTCAGGTCATTCAGAAACTACTCAACATAACGATGAATTCGCAACGTTTGCAGGACTTGAATTCATAACTATGCTTTTCCCGAGGTCAACGTCATCGAGAGGGATGACCCCTCCAGTTCCAAAGAAGTTTGGGACACCTTGGGACAACCGAGTGGAAAATACGACTTCATGGTCAAGTACACCGCTCCCGAAAGCTCTCGTATCAGGCTCGAAGATGTCCAGCCAACTGGATGGGGAGATACAGCTGAGAGCACAAATACTTTGCAAAATGCAACAGAGGAATCCTCCTACGACAATTCTGCCTGGGAGACAGATTCCAATGATCTTGCTCCACCAGAAATCAACATCATTTCTGAAGACAAATCAAGGAAGGTGCCAGACTTTGTGATTCACCGAGGAGTTCGCCGCCAATGGGTTGATGTCGATGTTCCGAAGGTCGTTCACCAGTCAAAGTAATTGCCATCTTTAACCTTTCACCTTACCCAAGTGAAACGGATGTTTTGATAGGGCTCGCTTTCTGTAAATTTCCCTCTTCGCTTTTCCCGAAGCGATAGAGTTTTGTTTTATAGGGCTGTAGTTTCAAGGTTCGACTTGTTCATTAATAAAATAACGTCGTTCTGTAATTTCCGCATTAATTGTTGTTTTCTCTTTTTGCTTTTCTCAGAAAATGGTAATCCTAAAAAACAAAATAATAAAAACAAGCAGTAAAAATAAAACACTGCACACACTTGCATTTTCTCTATCTCTTCTAAACACAAATCATCACGTCATGCAGATTGCTTGTTTTACACCGCGTTGAAACATACGATCCAATGCCTTCTCCCGACTTTGAGTTCCCGGTATTTGGGGCTGAAGAAGAAGTTGACAACTAAATTCCAGAAGAGATCTCCCGATTACTCAGACAAGAGGAAAGGTCCATTGAACCTCACAAAGAACCGCTGGAAACGGTAAACTTGGGTTCATAAAAAGAGAGAAAAGAAATCAGGATTGGGGCACTACTCAGTCCGGTTGCCAAAGAGAGTTTGACAAAGCTTCTCAAAGAATTCCCCGATGTATTCGCTTGGTCCTATCAGGATATGCCAGGGTTGGATACCAGCATCGTGGAACATCACTTACCGTTGAGATCAGAATGTCCGCCAGTAAAGCAAAGGTTGAGACGCACTCACCCGGACATAGCCATCAAAATCAAAGAGGAGGTACAGAAACAGATCGACGCGGGTTTCCTCGCTACATCTGAATATCCTCAATGGTTAGCCAACATCGTACCCGTTCCTAAAAAGGACGGAAATGTCTGAATGTGTGTCGACTATAGGGATCTGAACAAGGCTAGTCCAAAGGACGACTTTCCTTTACCACACATTGACATGCTGGTTGACAGTACAGCAAAGTTCAAAGTTTTCTCCTTCATGGATGGATTCTCGGGCTATAATCAAATTAAAATGGCGCCGAAAGACATGGAGAAAAATTTGTTCATTACCCCATGGGGAACCTTTTGTTACAAGGTAATGCCGTTCGGTTTGAAGAACGCCGGGGCAACCTATCAAAGGGCCATGACTACTCTGTTTCATGACATGATACACAAGGAAATCGAGGTGTATGTCGATGACATGATTGCAAAATCTAAGACAGAAGAGGAGCATGTGACCCACCTGTCAAAACTATTCGAGCGGTTGAGAAAGTACAAACTCCGCTTGAATCCCAACAAGTGCACATTCGGTGTCCGTTCAGGGAAACTATTAGGGTTCATCGTCAGCCAGAAAGGAATTGAAGTTGATCCTGACAAGGTCAATGCCATTCAAGAAATGCCTTCTCCGAAAACTGAAAAACAAGTCAGAGGATTCCTGGGACGTTTGAACTACATCTCCAGATTCATATTCCTTATGACCGCCACGTGTGCGCCGATTTTCAAATTACTGAAAAAGAACCAGGAATGCGTTTGGTCAGAAGACTGCCAAACTACCTTCGACAGTATTAAGGAATATTTGTTGAATCCGCCGATTCTGTCACCTCTAGTGGAAGGAAGACCACTGATCATTTACCTCACGGTCCTAGAGGACTCAATGGGATGTGTACTTGGACAACAGGACGAAACCAAAAGGAAAGAGTCCGTCATTTACTATCTGAGCAAGAAGTTCACCGACTGCGAGACTCGGTATACGATGCTTGAGAAAACTTGCTGCGCTTTGGCTTGGGCAGCCAAACGTCTTCGTCAGTACATGATTCGTCACACTACTTGGTTGGTCTCCGAGATGGATCCAATCAAGTACGTCTTTGAAAAGCATGCTCTCACGGGAAGGATTGTCCGTTGGTAGATGCTACTATCAGAATATGACATAGAGTACCATGCTCAAAAAGCCGTCAAAGGGAGTATTTTAGCCGACCATTTGGCTCATCAACTGATTGACGATCAAGAATCAATCGGGTTTGATTTCCCAAACGAAGATGTCATGTATCTAAAAATGAAAGATTCACTAGTACAAAATTATCTTTTTAGCAGAGGTTTTTAAGTCAGTTCATATACCACCTGACTTAAGAAAGGACGCGGTGGCAAATTTGTAAATAATTTTTACTTTGTTAGGTCGGGTGCAGAATCAACCGACTTAATAAAGATTAAATAAAATAAATATACTTCGCTTCAAATTTCTTAAATCAGCTCCTTTATCTAACTGACTTAAGAAGTCATTTATTAAGTCAGGTGTTTTTCAGTGTCTTTCACCTGACTTAAGAGGTTTTAACATGATGCCGGTTTGATTCCAACTTTATTCACTTTAGTGAAATAAAACAATATTAATAAAATTTTATTTTGATACAAGGAGTCGAACCGAAGACCTCGGGTCCCAAAATTATATCATCACCACTACGCTATCTCAAAATTTTGCTATATAAAATGAATATATATTATATATAATTAAACTAACGTTTTGTGAATGAAATATTTTTGTACGAAGACAAAAGCACCGCACAGTAAAATATAAACTTACGAAAGAGTTTCCCTCCTTGGTTCGTGCAGTGCCTTTCTCTCTGCCTTTGCATTTTTGTAACCACCAACATATAAACCCTAAATCACCATTATCACCATTATCATCACTCTCACCACAACCATAATCATAAACCCTAAATCAATAATCAACCAAAAATGTATTGATGTAGCGAGATTCCGTTTAGGTTTTGTCACTCTCTCATCTCCACTGCAACTTTCGTTTTCTCTCCAATCGCTGCTACAACATCTCTCTTTTTTTGTCGTTATACCACCGTCACCATACTCAATCTTTTCTCTCCAGGTTCTCTCTCTTATCTTCGTGTTACTGATGAGCTTTTATGATTTGGGTTTGTGTTTATTTGGCGGTAACAACATTTTGTTACACATGAACTTTAATTTTTTGAAACCTGGCTTGTCGTATATGATTCTTACATCAAAATAGGGATAAATAGCTACTGTATGTGGAAACTTTAATTTGAATAGAAGCTAACAGTTGTGTATGAGTTTTCAATTTGAAGTGTTAAACAATAAGGTTAATTCATTTGATATCAGCAAGTTGTCTTGGAACTGTTAAATGGAAATCTTTAATATTTCTTGTACTTGTGTCTATGTCTGCATCGGACACCGGCACCGACATTTATTATTACGTTTAGTTTATTTAATTTTTAAAATTAGTATCGATGTTGTCGTATCGGTGTTGGGTTGTGTTCGGAGTCTATGTGATTCATATTCTAAACTCTTCATGTCTTTACTAAAAATGTAAGAGCCCACTTTGAATTATCATTTAAATGTCCATATTAGATTTTAAGATCTATGTTTCCTTTAAAAAAATCAAAGGTATAAAAGGATTGTACTAGAACTTTGTTGGCTTACCTGCTATAAACCCCTCTAATTATGTCTATGGATTGTTCATGTGCAGGGGAGATGAATATGTAAGGAATGCATAGGTGATGCAATCCAGCAGCTGTCCTTACAGTGTCTTGTTCCACATCCATACAGACAGTAGTAATTTTATTTGATTGAACACAAGTAAAGGTAAGATGACTTTTAAATTGGTACTATTCTAGAATATAATTTTCTATATTTTTAGTTAAAAATATGTTGGATTGATTAACCTCTTATATGTTTGTTTTCTTTACATTGGTGAGTGGGTGTGGTGCAATGACCATGTAAAAGTGTATGAGATCTAAATAATGCTCCAACAAGGAGTTTTGTTTGAGTAAAAATGACATGTCAATATTTGCTATTGAATGACTTAAAGCTTAGAACATAAACAACATACAAGATCAATGTCATTGTCACTTGTAATATTTCTTTAACATGGGGTTTGAACATACAAGATCAATCTCATTGTCACTTGTGATACAATTTTCTTTTAGTTTCTAATACTTTCAATAAATTTCTAAGTATGGTTCTATTAGTCAAGTAAAAAGTTAATTATCCACCAATGGCAATTAAAATTACGGTTTTTTTGTTGCAATGTTAATGCTTCTAGTTCATATTTTCCCCTGTTTTTCTATCTTCATGAGCTAAATAGCCAACTTGTAACCATTGCCAAAGAACATACTGTTTCTAATATTTATTTTGGAAATTACTATTTTTTTCTGACTAGAGTAGTCTAAAGATTATAATTTTATCTTATAAAAATGAATAAATGAGAAATCATCAAATCCGCGCTTGCGTTTTGCAGTTGAATATTTTTGAAACTATCAATTAAGTTAAATTTGATTGAAAATTAATATTTTAATATGTATGTAAAATAGTAGGGTTTTGAGGATTAATCAGATGATTTAGTCAGTGTGAATACCTATGTCAATTGTAGTTGCAGAATAAATGTTTTCTAAGTCGGAACTATTTTTTGCTTGCACGAATGTATTATCAATTGTTATTGTTAAACGGTTTTCATCCACTGTTTGGTTTGTGTTTGAAAAATGAGCCATTGTTTGCTTGTCAAATTTCATCCACTGTAATGTAAAAGGCAGTAGTAAATTAGATTATTGATCCCATGATATAGTTGTGATTTCTAAGGCCCCACAAACATTGAAGTTTGCAGATTGCTAAAAAATAGTAAAAGAAGAGCATGATCTATATACGGGGCGCCATTGTTAACAGTTGACGCTTCAAATTGTCTATAATACATACTAACACATTATATATTTTATTTTAAAATTTTCCAAATAATCAATGAAAAAATACACAATTTCCTATTTGTTGAACTGATGTTATGAGTGCTAAACTGTTTTCTATGAGTCCTGAACTAGTGTTGTTTTGCTGAAATATTGAACTAGTTTTTACTATTTATTGTTGCTGAACTGTTTGTAGGATTCTCTGGTTTCAGAAGGGACCTTTGTGCCACAAGGACGGCAAAATATTTTGACAGAAGCCACGAGGCAAGGTGAGCACCTTGGTCGTGTTCGTGCTGTTGGTCGAGGTGTGGGGATTCGATAATTCTTTGGATGTCATTCTCGTAAACATTCTCGTACCCCGCCTGTTATGAATAGAGACCAAATAGAGACCATAAAGGCTAAGCTTACTAAGGATATTAGAGAGCAAGTGATGCGGGATATATCCTCTTTGCCAGCTTTCTCATAAAAATACCCAAATGACCAAGTTTCTGCTCCTAATACCACTCTACAATATGCAAGTGCAAAAAGTAGTTGCCGCATATGCTAGATGATGATCAAGAGGATATTCTTGAAGAGTGTGAATTGTGTATTGATGGAAACACTCATGTAGTGGCATATGCTAATGTGTATAGGTTGGGGCCCAATATACATAATCAGGTGCTGAATAATGATATGGTGAGAGTGACTGTTACCAAGGTGATATATGTAAATGCTAAAGTACCTGTGCCCACGGATGAGGTTACAACGGTTGGTGAGGCCCTCAATACGTTCATTCAATGACCGAAAAGACTTTTGCAACTTACTCCTAATAAGGTATTTATTACATTTATTATTCTCTTTTTACACAATTGAGACCTTTTTAAATATGTTGACTGTAACATTCATAACTTTTCAATCTAGAATAACTAGAATGAAAATTAACATTAGTACATGATACAATTAATATTACAGTATTTTACACTGCTAATATGACAGCAAATATGTATTATTGAGATAAATAAAAATAAAGTTGTGCATTTGTTTATAATGGCTTACACTAAATTAATTTATGTTGTTTTTTTGCATGTAACATGTAACCATTAATTAGGCCAATATATAATATTATTTTATATAATTTTCATTAGATTTGCAATTTTCAAAACATATAACATGTCAACATTTGTAACATGTCAACATTTGTTTACTCAGATATTTCAGGATTCAAATCCATTTCAAAAAGATGAAGTTAAAAATGTTCAAGAACGTTGTACAAACATGATATTGAAACATATTGAAGCAAGTGAGGACAATAACATGAATCAGGTGCAATTTTGTGTTGGATGTTAGCTATTAGCTATTCGGACAATGATGTGAACTTTTCTGGCCAATTATTAAGGTTTCTTGTTTTGATTGTATTTTGATAGTAACTCTTGTTTGTATTTTTTTATATGACTATTGTTATCTCTATTGAGTTTATATTTTAGTGCAATTGAACTTACTTGCTAGCGCAGTGGATGTGTACCTATTTTGGTTACAATGAAATTTTAATTTGATATGATAATATTTTCATTTCTATGATTTTATTTTTATTATTATGCCTACTGTTGCTGTCAGTTTTATATATATATATATATATATATATATATATATATATATATATATATATATATATATATATATATATATATATATATGCCATAAAAAACTGATATTACAAAAAAAAAAATTCAACTTGTTAGGTCGGTTAATAATATCCTATTTAAGAAAAGAAATTATTAGGTCGGTTATAAAAGGCGCAAGAGTTTTTTAAAAGCCTAGACTTATTAAGTCGGTTTCTATTTACTTGACCTAACAACTATTTATTAAGTCAGTTCTAAAATCTACTTAAGAAGTCAAAACTTCTTATGTCGGCAACTCTTAGGTTGGGCTCGAACCCGACTTAAAAAGTCATTTTTAACCGACTTAACAAGTGTTTTTTCTACTAGTGATTGCGATGAACTGTTACCCAGTGAAGGGCCAGAACCAGGTTCCCAATGGGGACTTATCTTTGACAGAGCAGTCAATCATTACGGAAACGGAATTGGGGCAATCATTGTTACCCCTCAGGGTACCCATATTCCTTTCACTGCCAGACTTACGTTCAAATGTACGAACAACGAGGCCGAATACGAAGCTTGTATTATGGGTCTCGAAGAAGCGATTGATTTAAGGATCAAGAACTTGGACGTATACGGCGATTCAGCCTTGGTTATCAATCAGATCACAGGAGATTGGAACACATATCAATCAAGATTGATTCCCTACAAAGACTATGCAAGAAGGTTGCTACCTTTCTTCAACAGAGTTGAGTTTCATCACATTCCTCGTGGTGAGAATCACATGGCTGATGCTTTAGCCACTCTTTCTTCCATGATTAGCGTAGGTCGATGGAATGAACTACCTAAGATTGAAGTTATGCGCCTTGAATGGCCCGCCTACATCTTCGTGATTGAAGCAGTCATAGACGACAAACCTTGGTATCACGATATCAAATGCTTCCTTCAGAAACAAGGGTGCCCACCTGGGGCATCCAGGAAAGATAAAAAGACCCTCAGAAGACTAGCTGGAAGCTTCTTCCTGAGCGGCGAAATGCTGTATAAGAGAAATTTTAACATGGTCTTGCTCCGATGCGTAGACAGACCAGAAGCAGACATGCTGATGAAAGAAATTCATGAAGGATCCTTTGGCACTCATGCCAACGGACATACAATGGCGAGAAAAATTCTCAGAGCAGGGTACTACTGGTTGACCATGGAATCCGACTGCTACAAGTACATGAGGAGGTGTCACAAGTGTCAGATATACTCCGACAAAATTCATGTACCGCCATCACATCTCAAAGTTCTTTCTTCCCCGTGGCCTTTTCCCATATGGGGAATCGTCAGGATTGTGCTTGATCGAACCTAAGGCTTCAAACGGACATCGGTTCATCCTGGTAGCCATTGACTATTTCACCAAGTGGGTCGAAGCAGCGTCGTACGCTAGTGTAACCCGACAAGTCGTGGTCCGATTTATCAAAAACAATATCATCTGCCGTTATGGCATTCCAAGCCAGATCATTACTGATAATGGATCTAACTTGAACAACAAGATGATGAAAGAGTTGCGCGTTGAGTTCAAGATCGAACACAATAACTCATCTCCCTACCGACCCAAGATGAACGGAGCGGTAGAAGCGGCTAACAAGAACATCAAGAAGATCGTTCAAAAGATGGTTGTAACCTACAAAGACTGGCACAAGATGCTACCCTTTGCTCTTCACGGTTATCGAACATCTATCCGCACTTCAACAGGGGCTACCCCTTTCTCTCTAGTGTATGGCATGAAGGCAGTTCTCCCCATAGAAGTAGAGATCCCATCATTCCGGGTATTGATGGAAGCTAAGCTCACCGAAGCTGAATGGTGTCAAAGCCGACATGATGAAATGAATCTGATCGAAGAAAAGAGAATGACAGCTTTATGTCACGGTCAGTTGTATCAGCAAAGAATGAAGAAGGCCTTCGACAAAAAGGTTCGACCTCGCGTCTTCAGAAAAGGAGACCTCGTGCTCAAGAAGAAACAATCTTTTCTCACTGATACTCGGGGCAAATGGACCCCGAATTATGATGGCCCCTATGTGGTCACGAAAGCTTTCTCAGGCGGCGCCTTGAGACTTGCAACCATGGACGGAGAGGAATTTGCCTACCCCACGAATGTTGATGTAGTCAAGAAATACTTCTCCTAAACTAAAAAAAAAAAAACGTCTCGGTGGATTAAAAACCCGAAAGGGCGGTCCAGGCAAAAGTTAGAGACATGAAAAAAATCATTCCGATGGATTGGAAACATCATAGTACAATCCAGGCAAAAGTTAGGGATAATGGCAAGTAACTATGTTCAACAGAGGCAAGTCCCTTAGCAACAGTTACATCATCCATCAGAAAAACTCCAGTCACGGTCATCTTCGACAGAAGCTCAGGATGCCCCGAATTCAAAGTTGGTAGAAGGATAGTGGTCGTTATGTTTCAACGTAGCCCTTTTCCCTGTAAATTACCATTTTCTGAACATTGTAAATACTCTTTGGAATCACGCGTTTAGCAGATTTCCATCTTATCAATAAAATTTAAGCCTTGTGCTTTTGTTTGTGACTCTCATTTGTTTTAGCTTTACAGAATGATGTTTTTAACATGATCAACGATTCTTGAAATAAAACAAAACGAATTTACTTGTTAAACTTTTTCTGCTTTTAAATTAAAGATGGCATTTCTTTTGACTGTTGAACATCAGAAGAACATCGGTCGCTTCTCCAGAAGTAAGCGAACTTCAAAGTGCAGAATCAAAGTACTCCTTCTAAGCCAGTGCGTCTGAATGAAGGATCAACTGTGTCAGATGCGGTTTTCCCATCTGATACCTTTGGCCGAGTTCTCATCTCCTAAGCCCGATCAACATAGCTCCCAAGACAGACTATCTCTCCTAAGCAAGGTGGAATTGCTATTTTGAACCAGCGGTACTTTTTCGTCCCCAACAGTGGCCGAGTATCCAGTCGTGTTCATCTTTTAGTCCGTATGTCGCGTCTGTTTTGTCAGCATAAACATACATACATCATGCATTTTTGATTTGCATTCACATTTCATATTGCATCACTATCACTTGAGTCGGTCTTATCCTGCCGTGATAACCGTCCTCTCAATCGAGTTTGTCAGTTCTGGCTTCGTCAGAGTCGGCAATTGGCTACTTTGATAACTTGAACCTCTGAAAGATCAGAGAACCTTCAACAGATGTCACTATTCGCCATTGAAGATGATATCCTTGCTTTCCCGGATTAAGGAAAATCCCCAGAGAAAGCCTCTTAAGCAAAGGTTCGGCAGTACATCAGTGTTTCTTCGAAATGCCGCTGATGAAAAGGTCATCGGCACCTCAAAATTGGGTCGCATCATATGGCATTTCTCTGGGAAGATCTCGAGAAAAGTATGATATAATATCCCCAAGCGAATGCAGTCTCTCAAGGGACTCGCATTCCCCAAGTAGAGTCAACAAATGGCATCTCCAACAGAGAAGTTTGTACACCTCTACAACTCAGACGACTGGGTTCCCCAGCAAGTCTGACATCGAAACTTTTTCCACTCAAATGGCATCTCCCCAGAAAAATTCGGCGAGAAGTTTGAGGAAAACCGCTACGAATAGCGTCCCTTGTCAATAAAGTTTATTGACAAAAGAAGCTAAGACCAGTTCCTTGGTAGGAAACCAGGATCGAGGGGAAGTTTATTTCAGAAACTGAGACCAGTTCCTTGGTAGGAAACCAGGATCGAGGGGAAGTTCATTTCAGAAACTGAGACCAGTTCCTTGGTAGGAAACCAGGATCGAGGGGAAGTTTAAATCAGAAACTAAGACCAGTTCCTTGGTAGGAAACCAGGATCGAGGGGAAGTTCATTTCAGAAACTAAGACCAGTTCCTCGGTAGGAAACCAGGATCGAGGGGAAGTTTACCTTTTCTAAGTATCAGTGCTTAGCAAAAGAAGATGAATGCGTACGCCACCATTCATAGATGCCGTCAAAATTTCGGATATTCCGATATTTAATCCTCTTGCACCCCGAATGCCCGAATACCTTCGCCATTCACACCTTCGTGTCCAAGAAGATTAAATAGGGGCATCTGTCATACCCCAAATTTTGACCACTAAGATTCCCATCATTGTGTAAATCATCAGCACAATATGGATGTACCTTTATGCCTCATCAATCTCCTCAAGGGTTGTTGAGCATCCACTACAATCAAAATTAGGGTTTTAAACTCTTTTTGAGCCTTAGACAAAGGATCAATCAAGGAATGACTTGATCTTCAACTTGTCTAACCTCCCAAGAACCTACAATGGAACAAGAGTGTAGCGAGCGATTTTGGACGCGGTTCTTAAGCGCTGGTCGCTCTCTGCGGTTTGAGCTTTGACTACAGGTCGATTCATTTTTTATCCTATTGTGAGCTGAATAAGGAAGGGAAATAGATGTCTCCAATTAACCCTGCTTGCATACTGAGTTAAAACAGCGGTCTGTTAGGTTACGAATGCTATCAATGTAGGGGGCCTTTGTACTGGTTATTTGTATTTTCGCCAATACTGTTTTCTTTCTTTTTACCTGGGCAGAAGGTTTCTGGCGGGGAACAAGGATTAGGATGTTAGGACTGATGCTTTTGAATTACTGCTTTTGATTAATGGAGATATGGGATTTTGGTTTTTTGTTGATTGTGCTAGCTAAGATCTTTTCTTTCGATCTTATGCCTACGTATTCCCGTTTACCGAAACAGGGAAATCAGAGCGTTCGTAGTTCCTCCTATTCTATGGGAGGAAATGGGTTTTTGGTGTCTTGTTCAAAGCCCAAGACATGAAGCGAAAGGTGATTTGTATCTTGTTCAAAGCCCAAGATGTGAAGCTGAAGGTCTATTTGTGTCTTGTTCAAAGCCCAAGACGTGAAGCTGAAGGACCTCGGCTTTAGAGAGAATTTGTCATCTCTAAAGAAGGGTTTGCTTGTCACAACTGTTGGGTGACTGGTTATAAAGGAGAATTACTTTAACCGGGATACGCGGATCCTAGCAATGCCATAATTTCCTTTAAAGGGGATTTTAACCTGAAGGAGAAGACTTTAACTCAGTGTAGAGCAATGCCATCTTTCCTTAGGAATTGCTCATGCTAACAGAGGGACAGTGGCATGGATGTAGATGATCCAGAGGCTTGCCGCTTACAGCGATTAGATGAAGAAGAAGGAGTTGTTGATGTTTGTGTACTGTGAACGAGGCACAACTTAGTTGCTAAAAGGTTGATTAGATCAACCAGTGTTTTTATTATACAAAGCCTAAGAGGAGGCTAATTTCCGCTAGGAAAATCATTATACAAAGCCTAAGAGGAGGCTATTTTGTGTCCCGTACAAAGCCCGAGAGAGAGGCTAAAGGATTTTGACCCGACGATGGAGTCTTTGTGTCTCGTACGAGGCCCGAGATGGAGGCTATTGTTTGTTTGACTCAACGAGGGAGTCTTTATGTGTCTCGTACGAAGCCCGAGAGAGAGGCTAAAACGTTGTTTGACTCCGCTGGGGAGAATCATTGTACAAAGCCCAAGAGAAGGCTAAGGTTACTGTGTCAGTTAAGTGACAGGTCCAGTATACTGATTTTGAAAGAGAAATCAGTTCTTATATGAGCATTACTGTACTCATGGGTTAGATTTGAGGATCGGGTTTGTTTCCTTTTCTTTGAGGAAACTGGAAATCCAAAGGGTATTGAGATTGTCCGAGTCTGCGGGTTTCCTTCCTATTTAACGAAGGGGTCACTTGAGAATGTCTTTGAGACTCAATGAAAGGACTGTTCTATGAGGATGACTAGGTTCTGTTCCTATACCTCTAGGAGGTCGTCGAGACAATTTGTACGAAGCCCAAGAGGAGGCTGGAAACTTTTAAGAAGCCGACGGGTCCTTGTACGAAGCCCAAGAGGAGGCTATCATTCCCGGAGGAAGAGATCATTATAAGAAGCCTAAGAGGAGGCTGTGAATACTTCTAAGAAGCCGTAGGGTCCTTGTACGAAGCCCAAGATGAGGCGGGGTTGCTTTTAGGAAGCCTGTGGGTCCTTGAACAATGCCCAAGAGGAGGCCGATGCTTTTAAGAAGCCCGTGGGTCTATCATCTCCTTTCCATTAGGAGAGATAACTCTTTTAAAGATAAAAACCACTGGTAAACGTGCGAGGTTTACTATCCAGCGACTTTTAGCTTTTAAAGAGGGTTCCTTAGTTAGGGTCCAAGATTATGACCGTAGTGGGTACCCAAACCCCGAGACATTCAAGGCAAGCTATCCACAAGGAATAGATCAAGTCAGGAAAGTTCAAGAATTTGGAAGAAACTCAAAGATGCCATTCACGGAGAATACATTCATCTTGGGGAGTAGAGCTTCTTGACGATTCCTAAGGAGGACAACCGAAGAGAAGATTGTATCTGGTGCTCCTATTGGGGATCTAGGCATCTATTTCTACGAATAAACGAAACGGCTTTACCTAGTGCTAGACGTAGTTGCCAGGGAAACTCGAAATATCTATACTATTATTACACAATAGATATGAGTTTATGAAAGGAGACTTACAGTGAGCAGCCCCACAATACAATTTATAATATGAAAGCAGTAAACGAAAGCGATAACCACTTACTCGGTTGTAGTGCTTCCATGCTGTTTGGTTAGTTGTTCAACAAAGAAAGATTGAAAACAACAATATATTCAAAATCAAAGGAGAAAGTGCTTTGAAAAAGAAAGTTTTGGGGCTTACAGCTCAAGGAGAGGCCCATGGTTTTATTAGTGAGCGCACTGTTTGACTTTGTACAGAGGGACTTATACAAGTGACTGGGGCCCAAAAAGGTTTTTGTACAAAGGGATGGGTCTTACACTCTCTCAAGAGGCCCAAAAAGTTTTAAAGAAAAAGAGTGGGGCTTATAACACGGGGTAGGCCCAAATGATTTTTCGTTTAAAAATGGCGATCGCGCCGAGGTTTTCTTTTAACGCAGAGGGACTTATACAATAAGTGAGGCCCAAGATGTTTGGTTAAAAGGGGGATTGGGTCTTACACTCTAATAGAGGCCCAAAGTGTTTTGAATGGGTCTTATAGCTCAAGGAGAGGCCCAGATGATTTTTTATTTTTAAACGGGCGACGATCGCGCCGTTTACTTGTACAGAGGGACTTATACAATGAGTGAGGCCCAAAAAGGTTTTGTACAAGGGGGGATGGGTCTTACACTCTCTCAAGAGGCCCAAAGAGTTTTGAAAATGATTTATGAGGGTTGAATTAATCCAAAACCCTAATTTGTTTTCAAAATGTATTTAATTGAATAAAAATTCAATTAAAAAGATCAAAAATTGTTTCACACATGGAAAACAAATTGTGATCTTGGATTAATGCTTCAAAAATTAAGTATTGACCTACAAAATAATTAGAAAGCATTAAAAGTTGCAAAATCAATGTGGAAAAAATATTTAAAATGTCAAAAACAATTAAAATATTAATTCTTTGCAAAAATATCAATTATATGAAATAAATAATATTTTTGGGATTTTTTGATAAAATAAAATATTTTAGCATTTTTATGAATTATTAAAAAAAGAATCAACTCAAAATCATTAAAACTCAGAGAGAAATTAATTTTTGAATCAATTAAACAAAATCACAAAATTCAAATATTTGAATTTCTAAAAATGGCGCCAAGAACAAGCTGAAGAACACGCGCGTGTTCTTGATTTCTCAGATTTGCATTTTCTATCCAATCTCACTGAATACGTAATCATATCATGCAATCCACATATCATTATGCTCGTCTCAACCTCAAGATCATGTCTATGTCCATTAATTTCATTTAAATTAAACATACAACAAGAAATCACGAAGAGACCTCAAGAACCCTAATTTCTGCATGAAGGCTAGGATTTTTGACACACGATTCAAACAATGCAATTAATTGAGGGAAAACATTCCATGCATGATTATGAACATATGGCCAAATTATTGTGCGAGGAAATATGCATAGATTGAGAGATGACCAAGCATGTGCTTACCTCTAGGCCGTGACAGCAAGTGCAATGTGATTTTTGATTTGGAGGTGTTACAGATGGGTGGTGATGATCTGAACAGCTTCCCTACACCCTATGGATTGTGTTTGGATGGTTGGACTTGATTGAAATTGGCTGGATCATTTTGTGGTACCTCAGCTGCACTTTGGTTAAAACCTTGAGCAACCAGCTGGTGATTTTGTGAAATTGGTGTTTCAGAAGTAATCCAAGTGTTTGATCAGCTCATATGTGATGTATGTGAGGTGTGTGAGTGATTGGTTTGATTGGAATTGCTCTCAAACTCAAAACCCGATAGTGACTTGCCTTAGAAGGCAAAATTGGAGTGAAAGAAGAGATTTTGAGGAAAGCATCTGTTAGATGGCTTTGGTGTACTCAAACTGACCACAATTGAGCTCTATTTATAGTAGAGCAAGTTTGTTTTGGGATCCACAGTGAATGGCAACTGCAGCAGGTGTTTCCTCAATGTTGGCCACTGGAAATGCAAGTCTCCTCTAGCCATTGACTAGAGGTTAGGGCACAGAGCTATGGTCCCCTTGGTATTGGATAAGTCTTGACTAGTTTCAGATGAGAATGGCTCAGTCCATGCCACCTTGATGGTTCCATTGAATGCCTCATTCCAAATTTGAAGTCTTGTCCCTATTTTGGCCATTCTAGGTCAACATGCTATTTCTTGTTCCATGGACTTTGGAGGCTTGGCTCAGTGATTGTCCCCTTTAGATTCAATCCTCTGAGGTGTCCAAGTGGATAGGAGCAATTGAATTTGGCTGATTTTGGCAAATCGACCAAAGTTGCAAATTCTGCCTTGCCTTGACAGATTTCAGCAAGGCAACTTGACAATGTCATATCTCATGGTGTAAGTTGAATTTGGCAATGTTCTTGGCCATTTTGGAAAGCTCTTACATGATACAACAACTGTTTGAACAAGTTTGGTTTTGATCTCTTTTGATTCCAAGTGAAAAATCCCCCTACATTTGGCAAAAAGTGAGGCAAAATCTGACTTAGTGAAAATTTCACTAAGTGTTGGAAAAAGTGACATTTTCACTTTTCAGCCACTTTGATCACTCCATAACTCAAAATCCTTAATGAATTGGAATGACTTGTAGTTGAAGTTTTTGTAGATGATAATGAGGGCTACAAATCCATCTTTGGATGAGAAAAAATGGCCTTGTGGTTTAGGAGTTATGGTCCTCCAAAGTTGGTACCCTTGCCACTTTATTTTTAACTTAGAAAAATTTCTAAGTTTTTATGGTTACCCCTTTTACAAGTTATCTCACTTTTCTTGATTTTTCTTGATGAATGATGATTCAAATCATACATTAACATCATTTTAGGGTTAAAAATCCATTTTGGTGAAAAATCTCAAAAAGTCAAAGTTGACTTTTGTGCACAGTTGACTTTTTATCAGATGAATTCCAAATTGTGCAATTCTTCAGGAAATCATGTCCTTGACCTAAATCAAACTTGATGGACATGTTCCATGGGTGTCATAGGGTATATTCAATCATGTATTAGGGTTTGGGAGCATGTCTAGGTCAAAAGTCAAAGTTACAGTTGACTTTTCCCTTAAAACCCTAATTGTGGTGCAGATGGAATTGAGACTTGTTGCTCAAGCTTCTTGGATCAATCCATTGTTCCAAATGGATCAATATGGTATATTAGAGACCCTCAAATCCTCTCTTGAGGTCTTGGCTCATGATTTGTCCCAAAAGTCAACTTAGGGGTGAATTAGGTCAAGAAACCCTAATTCCTGATTTTTGATGTATGCATCCCCTGAGGCAAAATTGACTTGATGCATGGGTTCATGAGGTTCCATGAAGTATATTAGGTTATGTTTTGGATCAATGGCTTGTGCCCAGATGAAATTTTTCATCTGGAGGCCCTGGGTGATCAAAACACTAATTTGGTGACACTGTCGATCTGGAGACTTGATCCACCTAGAAGGGAGCAGCTTTGTGCTTAATCCTTGAAGCAGGAGTCCTTTTGATCCTTTGAGGATATTTGAGAGGTTAGACAAGTTGAAAATCAAGTCATTCCTTGATTGATCCTTTGTCTAAAGCTTAGAGAGGGCTTGAAACCCTAATTTTGATTGTAGTGGATGCTCACCCATCTTTGGGGAGACTGATGAAGCATGATGGTTCATCCATATTGTGATGATGATTTTCACAATGATGGGAAACTTTAGTGGTCAAAATTTGGGGTATTACAGATGCCCCTATTTAATCTTCTTGGACCCGAAGGTGTGAATGACGAAGGGATTCGGGCATTCGGGGTGCAAGAGAATTAAATATCGGAATATCTGAAATTTTGATGGTGGTTATGAATGGTAGCTTACGCATTCATCTTCTTTAGCTAAGCAATGATGCTTAGAAAAGGTAAACTTTCCCTCGATCCTGGTCTTCAGCCAAGGAACTGGTCTCAGTTTTCTTTTGTCAACTTCCCCTCGTTCTTGGTTTCCTACCAAGGAACTGGTCTTAGTTTCTGATTTAAACTTCCCCTCGATCCTGGTTTCTTACCAAAGAACTGGTCTAAGTTTCTGAAATAAACTTCCCCTCGTTCCTGGTTTCCTACCAAGGAACTGGTCTTAGTTTTTGAAATAAACTTCCCCTCGATCCTGGTTTCCTACCAAGGAACTGTCTCAGTTTCTTTTGTCAATAGACTTTCTTGACAAGGGACGCTATTTGTAGCGGTTTTCCTCAAACTTCTCGCCGAATTTTCCTGGGGAGATGCCGTTTGAGTGGAAAAAGTTTCGATGTCAGACTTGCTGGGGAACCCAGTCGTCTGAGTTGTAGAGTTGCACAAACTTCTCTGTTGGAGACGCCATTTGTCGATTCTACTGGGGAAAGCGAGTCTCTTGAGAAACTGCTTCTGATTGGGGATATTACATCATACTTTTCTTGGGATCTTCCCAGAGAAATGCCATATGATGGGATCCAATTTTGAGGTGTCGATGACCTTTTCATCAACGACTTTTCGGAGAAATACTGATGTACTGCCGAATCTCTGTTTAAGAGGCTTTCTCTGGGGATTTTCCTTAATCCGGGAAAGCGAGGATATCATCTTCAATGGCGAAGAGTGACATCTGTTGAAGATTTCTCTGGTCATTCAGAGGTTCAAGTTATCAAAGTGGCCAATTGCTGACTCTGATCTTAGAGATTCACTGGAAACGAGATTGTGCAGACGCAACACTTCCTGACGAGGAAAGAACTGACAAACTCGATTGAGAAAACTGTTTATCACTAGGGGACAAGACCGACTCAAGTGATAGTGATGCAATACGAAATGCGAACGTAAATAAAATGCATGAAGTACGTATGTATATGCTGACAAAACAAACGCGACATACAGACTAATGGATGAACACAATTGGATACTCGGCCATCGCGGGGCGAAGAAGTACCGTTGGTTCAAAATAGCAATTCCACCTTGCTTAGGAGAGATAGTCCCGTTGGGAGCTATGTTGATCTGGCTTAGGAGATGAGAACTCGGCCGAGGTGTGTCAGACGAAACAAGGTCTCTGACACAGTTGATCCCTTCATTCAGGCATACTGGCTTAGAAGGAGTACTTTGATTCTGGACTTTGAAGTTCGCTTACTTCGGGAGAAGCGATCGATGTTCTTCTGATGTTCAACAGTCAAAAGAAATGCCATCTTTAATTTAAAAGCAGAAAAAGTTTTAACAAGTAAATTTATTTTTGTTTTATTTCAAGAATCGCTGATTAAGTTTAAACAACGTCGTTCTGTAAAGCTAAAATAAGTAAAGAATTACAAACAAAAGCACAAGGGCTCAAATTTTATTGATAAGATGGAGATCAGCCAAACGCGTGATTCCAAAGAGTATATACAAAGTTAGAAAATGGTAATTTACAGGGAAAAGGGCTACGTTGAAACATAACGACCATTATCCTTCTACCAACTTTGAATTCGGGGCATCCTGAGCTTCTGTCGAAGATGACCTTTGACTGGAGATTTCCTCCGATAGATGATGCAACTGCTGCTGAGGGACTTGCCTCTGTTGAACATAGTTACTTGCCATTATCCCTAACTTTTGCCTGGATTGTACTATGAGATTTCCAATCCATCGGGATGATTTTTTTTCATGTCTCTAACTTTTGCCTGGACCGCCCTTTCGGGTTTTCAATCCACCGAGATGTTTTTTTTTTTAGTTTAGGCGAAGTATTTCTTGACTACATCAACATTCGTGGTGTAGGCGAATTCCTCTTCGTCCATGGTTGCAAGTCTCAAGGCGCCGCCTGAGAAAGCTTTCGTGACCACGTAGGGGCCATCATAATTTGGGGTCCATTTGCCCCGAGAATCAGTGAGAAATGATTGTATCTTCTTTAGCACAAGGTCTCCTTTCCTGAAGACACGAGGTCGGACCTTTTTGTCAAACACCCTCTTCATTTTCTGCTGATACAACTGACCGTGGCATAGTGCCGTGATTCGTTTCTCTTCGATCAGGTTTAATTCGTCGTGTCGACTTTGACACCACTCAGCTTTGGTGAGCTTAGCTTCCATCAATACTCGGATTGACGGGATCTCTACTTCTATGGGGAGCACTGCTTCCATGCCATACACTAGAGAGAAAGGGGTAGCCCCTGTTGAAGTGCGGATAGATGTTCGATAACTGTGAAGAGCAAAGGGTAGCATTTCGTGCCAATCTTTATAGGTTACAACCATCTTTTGAACGATCTTCTTCATGTTCTTGTTAGTCGCTTCTACCGCTCCGTTCATCTTGGGTCGGTAGGGAGATGAGTTATGGTGTTCGATCTTGAACTCTGCACACAACTCCTTCATCATCTTGTTGTTCAAGTTAGATCCATTATCAGTAATGATCTCGCTTGGAACACCATAACGGCAGATGATATTGTTTTTGATAAATCGGACCACCACTTGTCGGGTTACATTGGCGAATGACGCTGCTTCGACCCACTTGGTGAAATAGTCAATGGCTGCCAGGATGAACCGATGTCCGTTTGAAGCCTTGGGCTCAATCATACCAATCATGTCGATTCCCCATATGGAAAAAGGCCACGGGGAAGAGAGAACTTTGAGATGTGATGGTGGTACATGAATTTTGTCGGAGTATATCTGACACTTGTGACACCTCCTCATATACTTGTAGCAGTCGGATTCCATTGTCAACCAATAGTACCCGACCCTGAGAATTTTTCTCGCCATTGTGCGTCCGTTGGCATGAGTGCCAAAGGATCCTTCATGAATTTGTTTCATAAGCATGTCTGCTTCTGGTCTGTCGATGCATCGGAGCAAGACCATGTCAAAATTTCTCTTATAGAGAGTGTCACCGCTCAGGAAGAAGTTTCCAGCCAATCTTCTGAGGGTTTTTCTGTCTTTCCTGGATGCCCCAGGTGGGTACTCTTGTTTCTGAAGGAAGCATTTGATATTATGATACCAAGGTCTGTCGTCTATGACTGCTTCAATCGCGAAGATGTAAGCGGGCCGTTCAAGGCGCATGATGTCGATCTTAGGTATGTCATTCCATCGACCTACACTAACCATGGAAGAGATAGTGGCTAATGCATCAGCCATGGGATTCTCATCACGAGGGATGTGATGAAACTCCACTCTGTTGAAGAAAGGTAGCAACCTTCTTGCGTAGTCTTTGTAAGGAATCAACCCTGATTGGTATGTGTTCCAATCTCCTTTTATCTGATTGATAACCAAGGCTGAGTCGCCGTATACGTCCAAGTTCTTGATCCTTAAATCAACCGCTTCTTCGAGACCCATGATACAAGCTTCGTATTCGGCCTCGTTGTTCGTACATTTGAACGTAAGTCTAGCAGTGAAAGGAATGTGGGAACCCTGAGGGGTAACAATGATTGCCCCAATTCCGTTTCCATAATGATTGACTGCTCCGTCAAAGATAAGTCCCCATTGGGAACCTGGTTCCGGCCCTTCACTGGGTAGCGGTTCATCGCAGTCTTTCATTTTTAGATACATGACATCTTCGTCTGGGAAGTCAAACCAGATTGATTCTTGATTGTCAATCGGTTGATGGGCCAAATGATCGGCTAAAATACTTCCTTTAACGGCTTTCTGAGCATGGTACTCTATGTCATATTCTGATAGCAGCATCTGCCAACGGGCAATCCTTCCCGTGAGAGCAGGTTTTTCGAAAACGTAGTTGATTGGATCCATTTCGGAGACCAACCAAGTAGTATGAAGAATCATGTATTGGCGAAGACGTTTGGCTGCCCAAGCCAAAGCGCAACAAGTTTTCTCAAGCATCGTGTACTGAGTCTCACAGTTGGTGAATTTCTTGCTTAGATAGTAGATGGCAGACTTTTTCCATTTGGTTTCGTCTTGTTGGCCAAGTACACATCCCATCGAGTCCTCTAGGACTGTGAGGTAAATGATCAGTGGTCTTCCTTCCACTGGAGGTGATAGAATCGGAGGATTCAATAGGTATTCCTTAATACTGTCGAAGGCGGTTTAGCAATCTTCTATCCAAACGCAATCCTGGTTCTTTTTGAGTAATTTGAAAATCGGCGCACACGTCGCGGTCATAAGGAATATGAATCTGGAGATGTAGTTCAAACGTCCCAGGAATCCTCTGACTTGTTTTTCAGTTTTCGGAGAAGGCATTTCTTGAATGGCCTTGACCTTGTCAGGATCAACTTCAATTCCTTTCTGGCTGACGATGAACCCTAGTAATTTCCCCGAACGGACACCGAAGGTGCACTTGTTGGGATTCAAGCGGAGCTTGAATTTTCTTAGACGTTCGAACAATTTTGACAGATGTTCAACGTGCTCATCCTCTGTTCTTGATTTTGCAATCAAATCATCGACATATACCTCGATTTCTTTGTGTCTCATGTCATGAAACAAAGTAGTCATGGCCCTTTGATAGGTTGCCCCGGCATTCTTCAAACCGAACGAAATTACCTTGTAACAAAAGGTACCCCATGGTGTAATGAACGAAGTTTTCTCCATGTCTTTCGGCGCCATTTTGATCTGGTTATAGCCCGAGAATCCATCCATGAAGGAGAAAACTTTGAACTTTGCTGTGCTGTCAACCAGCATGTCAATGTGTGGTAAAGGAAAGTCGTCCTTTGGACTTGCCTTGTTTAGATCTCTGTAATCAACACACATTCTGACCTTTCCGTCCTTTTTGGGAACGGGTACGATGTTGGCTAACCATTGAGGATATTCAGATGTAGTGAGGAAACCCGTGTCGATCTGTTTTTGTACCTCCTCCTTGATTTTGATGGCCATGTCCGGGTGAGTGTGTCTCAACCTTTGTTTTACTGGCGGATATTCCGATCTTAACAGTAAATGATGTTCCACGATGCTGGTATCCAACCCTGGCATATCCTGATAGGACCACGCGAATACATCGGGGAATTCTTTGAGAAGCTTTATCAAACCCTCTCTGGCAATTGGACTGAGCAGTGCTCCGATCCTGATTTCTTTTCTCTCTTTTTCTGAACCCAAGTTTACCGTTTCCAACGGCTCTTTGTGAGGTTCAATAGACCTTTCCTCTTGTCAGAGTAATCGGGAGATCTCTTCTGGAATTTCGTTGTCAACTTCTTCTTCAACCCCGAATAATGGGAACTCAAAGTTGGGAGAAGGCATCGGATCGTATGTTTCAACGGGGTATAAAACAAGCAATCTGCATGACGTGATGATTCGTGTTTAGAAGAGATAGAGAAAATACAAGTGTGTGCAGTGTATTTATTTTACTGCTTGTTTTTATTTTTGAATTGTTTTTTAGGATTACCATTTTCTGAGAAAAAGCAAAAAGAGAAAACAGCAATAATGCGGAAATTACAGAACGACGTTATTTTATTAATGCATAAGTCGGCTCTTGAAACTACAGCCCTATAAAACAAAACTCACTCGCTTCGGGCAAAGCGAAGAGGGAAATTTACAGAAAGCGAGCCCTATCAAAACATCCGTTTCACCTGGGCAGGGTGAAACGTTAAAAGATGGCAATTACTTTGACTGACAAACGACCCTCGGAACCTCGACGACAACCCATTGGCGGCGAACTCCTCGGTGAATCACAAAGTCTGGCACCTTCCTTGATTTGTCTTCAGAAATAACGCTGATTTCTGGTGGAGTAGGATCATTGGAATCAGTTTCCCAGGCAGAATTGTCGTAGGAGGATTCCTCTGTTGCATTTTGCATAACATTGGTGCTCTCACCTGTATCTCCCCATCCAGTTGCCTGGATGTCTTCGAACCTGATACGAGAGCTTTCGGGAGCAGTGTACTTGACCATAAAGTCGTATTTTCCACTTGGTTGTCCCAGGGTGTCCCACACTTCTGTGGAACTGGAGGAATCATCCCTCTCGATGACGTTGACCTCAGGAAAAGCATAGTTGATGAATTCTAGTCCTGCAAACGTTGCGAATTCATCTTCATGTTGAGTAGTTTCTGAATGACCTGAGTGTTGATCCCATGACATGGTGGGGATACAGGTATTCTGTTCAATGACGCTTAGCTGAGTTTCATTGTTTGGCTGACTTTCTGGCCCCAAGTCTCCTGGGTAAGGCTGCCACATTGGCAGGCCATCCATCGAGCCATAGTAGTTGTAGTCAAAATTATCTTTCATCGGAGTGTCTTCCTCTAATGAATTTGGCGGAGCACGACATCCTTTCGGATCACAATCTCCGTAGATCATTTCGACATCTGATCTTGGTATAAATCTCGGACTTTTTGTAGGAAAGCAAAAAGGCATAGGCACCTCTTCCTGAGTCATATAACCGTCCTTGTTAAGATAGGACTTCCATTCTTCATCTGTGTCAGAGGGATCTTCCTCATTGATAGCATGAACTGTCTGAGACACTGGGTGAAGGAAACCTCCACTGTGGAAGAAATTTTGAAGGGGATGAAAACTTTCATCGCTGGCAGCTGTCTGGGTACAGGTCGCAGAAAAACCAAGACCCTTATTTATTTTATTGTCAATAGGAATGACAAGCCGTCCCCATCCTGTCGTATCGGTACTCTCGACCGCTTTGATAGCATCTCTGTATGAAGAAATTGAAGTTCTTTCTTTGAACTGATTGACCTTGCTCACCGATAGTGCTTGGAACTGAGTTCCAATAACCTCCTCAGGTTCTACACCAGCGGATGATGATAAGTTGCTTACAAGCAAGGCTTGTTCCCCACAAACCGTGACAAGTTGATCGTTCTTGACGAACTTTAGCTTTTGGTGGAGGGTTGACGTAACCGCTCCAGCCTGATGTATCCAAGGTCTTCCTAATAAACAACTGTACGTTGCCCGGATGTCCATGACCTGGAAAGTGATTTGGAAAGTGTGAGGACCAATAGTTATGGGAAGATCAACTTCGCCGATAACCATTTTTCTGGATCCGTCGAATGCTTTGACGACGACCTCGCTGACTCTCATCGGAGGGCCCTTGAATGATAATTGCGTCAAAGTGGACTTTGGCATAACATTCAGGGCTGACCCTGTGTCTACCAGTACGTTGGCTAAAGCATCGCCCTGGCAGTTAACTGTAATGTTGAGGGCCATGTTATGACGGCGACCCTCTTCGGGTAATTCCTCATCACTAAATCCCAAATTATTGCAGGAAGTGATGTTAGAGACAATGCTATCAAATTGTCTGATTGTTACATCCTGTTCCACAAAAGCTTGCTCCAAGACTTTTTGTAGAGCCTCCCTGTGGGCTTCTGAACTGAGTAACAATGATAATACCTAGATCTTTGAAGGAGTCTGTAACAGTTGATCAACAATGTTGTATTCACTCCTTTGGATGAGCTTTAGCATCTCATCTTTGTCTTTTGAAAAGTCGAGATTACTAGATTGATCGACTGGTGGATCAGGAATTTCTGCCTGAAGTTCCTTTTCTTTGTTGGATTCTCCAACCCCTCGGTTGAAGATTCTACCACTCCGTGTTACACGACTGATGTCTGCAATATTCATGACGGAGGGTAATGGAATTTCCTTTCCATTCTCGATTATTGTTGCACCGTATTTGTAAGGGATTGCCTTAGCTGATTCATACGGTAGTGGCCCCAGCAGATAGATGACTATGGGAACCTTCTGATTTTTCTGACCATCATAAGTAACCTTGATCCGTTCCCGGTTGGGAACTCTAGATTTGTCAAGTAGAGGGATGATGGCAAAAACATCCCTGGCCCTGTGATGACTAGAGATCGTGACAACATCCTCAACTTGCTCGGCAAGGTAGTTCGGCGACCCAATGATGGGTCCTGAACCTGGATATGGACGAATTTCTCCATGATCGACCTGACCCTGAAGAGCTGCTCTCACAAGGTAACACCCTTGGTTACTTTCTGAACAGACGCTACAACTGTCATAGTTGTGTGGTGGCATCTGGCCACGCCCACTTTGAATACAATGTAACCTCACTAGGTTACCTTCCATTGATCGGACATCCTGACTTTGACGACGAGTAGGATTCCCGTTATTGATACTAATCTGTTGAGTATCTGCGTCCATATAGATTGGCATCCACCAGTGATTTAACAAGTGCTGAAGTGCCTCCTGGACAAGGGTACAACCTCGATCATTTTTGCAACCCGCTTTACAGCTTTGATAGTCATGTGATATTAAGAATCCGAGTCGGACCTGCTCAGCATGTAACTCTACCAGGTTGGTACTCATTACGCGAATATCGAAGATCTGAACCATGTTGATCTGATAGGGATTCCTATCATGGTAGTCTTGGATCCATCCAAGATCCATCTGACGCTGGAGGGCCTCTTGTATGAAAGAGCATCCCGGTTTGTTTACCGAGCAAGTCAGACAGTAACTGTAATTTTCTCATGTTGAGGCAGCGGGTTCGTAAGAACATTAGGATTCGTATCTTTGAAAGATAAGAGCCCGCTCCTAACAAGCTTTTGCACGTCGGATTTGAAATTGAGACAATTCTCTATGTTATGCCCTGAACCTCCTTGATGATAAGGGCATGTTTGATCCGCTTTAAACCAAAAAGGCGGATTTTTCGGAACTGAAAGGGGAGACTTAGTCTGAATGTGCCCCTTAGCCAGCAGTAACGGAAACAGCTCTGCGTACGTTACGGGTATAGGATCAAATCCTGGTGGCCGTGTTGTACGGTTGTTGTTATATGGAGGATGAGCCTGCTGAAGAGGCTGTTGTGTCCTTTGTTGGTCAGGTTGGCTCTGCGCAACCTGAGGTTGATACATAGGAACAGGCGCGGGGCCGATAGCAGGAGTAATAGCTACTACTGGCTGATAACGTCGCCTTTGCTTTCCGAGAGAGATATTCCAAATATCTTGCTCTTTTTTCTTAGGGAGAGCACTACCGTATTTTTTAGTACCGCTCGTTGATCCAGTGTCTTTTACCAAACGTCCTTCTCGGACGGCTTCCTCAAGAAGTACACCCATGCCGACCATTTCGGTGAAATCACTGGGCGCACTAGCGACCATTCGGCCGTAGTAAAATGAGCTCAAGGTCTTTAAGAAGATCTTTGTCATCTCTTTTTCCTCAAGAGGTGGACAAATTTGAGCGGCAATTTCACGCCATCTCTGAGCATACTCCTTAAAGGTTTCCTTGTCCTTTTGTCACATTGATCTGAGTTGATCTCTGTCGGGTGCCATGTCCAAATTGTACTTGTATTGTTGGACGAAGGCAGTACCAAGATCTCTGAATGTACTGATCGTAGTACGGTTTAAACCCATGTACCATTTGAGTGCGGCACAGGTTAAACTATCCTGAAAGTAGTGAATCAGTAAGTCCTGATTCTCCGTCTGAGCTGATATCCGCCGAGCGTACATCACCAGATGGCTCTGAGGGAAAGAGTTACCCTTGTATTTTTCAAAGTCGGGCACTTGGAATTTGTGTGGGACTTTCACATTTGGGACCAAGCAGAGGTCTGCGGCGTCCTTTCCAAATAGATCCTGACTGCGAATGGCTTGTAGCTCCTTCTGCATTTCCAAGAACTGTTCCTGGAATTCCTCCATTCTGTCAAACATAGTTTCCTTCTTACCAGAAGGTGTCTGTGGAATCTGTCCTTCCGGGACAGTGTGCACCACAGGGGGTGGTACCGTGACTACGGCAGTAAGTCTTGGCGCCTCCCGAAGTTTGTAACCTTCAGGAGTCTTGAGTATGCCCCTGGCATCTTCGTTTTCCCAAAGTTTGTAACCATCAGGCCCAATGGCTTCTGTTGCGATTCCCTGATCTTCAGTGATCGGCGGAACATATCCTTCCGGGATATAGTTAACAGGCATGCCCCAAGGACGATCTTTCGGCATTTGATACCTAGGATCATACTTCTCCACTATGGGCGTTGAGGTGATCTCTGAGATCACAATCCTTTGTAGCTGAGCTTCTGCCATGGCTTGCATGTCGTTACGAAGCTTTCTCATATCGTCTCTCAGAGCGTCGATCTCTTCTTTCAACTCTCTGTTTTCTTCCTCAAGATCATCCATCTTTTTCTGACGATTGGCCCGAGTATTATACGAATGAGACAGTTTGACTCTAGAATCGAGACACAAACGTGAGATTCGTAGGGAAGAAGAATACGCGATGTGAGAATGATGAATGCAATGATTATATTAATTGTTTTTTTAGTTTAATCAAAATAAACTTCGACAATTAGATTGCAAATATCAAACAGTGGGGAAACCCCTTTTTATTGAATTCCAAAGGATTACAGAAATGGAAATACAGTAGATTACAAAGTGCAGAAACAGAAACCTAAACTAATGGGTCCTGGTACTTCCTCTTCTTTGACCGGGGCGCTTGGGCCGTTGTCGGGTTTTCATTCCTTTGCCAGGTGAAAGGAGCGAGCAAATTCCTTTGGTCATCTTGATTCTCTACAGCATGTTGCTCTAAAACTTCAATCAGAGCATCTTTCTCTCTCAGTAGTTGCTGTATTTGGATACACTCTACGTCGAGGGTGGGGTACTTGTTCTTCCAAGACCTTCTTTCCTTTTGAACTTTGTTGAGAGTAACCTGAAGCTTTTCACTTTCCATCATGAAGTACATGACAGATTCCCTCGGCGGAAGAATTCCGTAACGAGGATAAGGCATCTTTAGCTTGAGAGCTCAAGTTTGTACCCAGTGGAGATAAGGCTCCACCGAGACACAGTCCGGTTTTCCCAGAGACTCTCGTCCTTTCTTATGAACATGTTTCCAAGCTTGCATTATTTCCATCTTTAGTGCTCTGTCGTTTTCTCCTTCCTTGAAGAAAAGACCTTCCAGATGAACACCCAGTGGGATGTGTCTCATCGGGTATCCAAATTGACGAAGAACCAATACCGGATGGTAGTTGATTCCTGCTTTAGTTCCTATGAGGGGTACGTTGGGGAAGTTTCCACATCGGTCAATGATCCTAATTCCCTCATAAATCCTATTACACCAATCTATATCAGAGTTGGTGAGAGACATGATCTTCTGCGACCAACGTAAGACACTCTTCCAATCCCAAAAAGCAGCAGACTTGGGAAAGTGAGAGATAAACCATTTATAAAGCAGAGGTACACAGCATGTGATCTCCCCTCCGCTGTACAAATTCCCCAAGTGTACAGAATGATACGCATCTGCGAGCAAAGTCGGCACAGGGTTTCCAATGAGAAAAACCTTAATAGCGTTGATATCGACGAAGTTATTGATGTTGGGAAACAAAAATAACTCGTAGGTGAGCAAGACAAAGATGCTTTCAAAAGCAGTCTCGTTCCCTATACTAGCGAAGTACAGAGCTTTCTTTGTCAAGAACTGGGCTGGCAAACCTTGGATGCCACCCTTAGTTGTCATGTGAGTCCTGACCTCAGACTCGTCCAAATGAATTGCTATTGCAATAGTCTGATTCTTTGGAATTTCTTCCAGTCCAGAAAATGGAGTTCGATCCGTGATATGTAAATCTGTCAGATGAGAATACTCCTCCAGCGTTGGTGCAAGCTGGTAATCCGGGAATGTGAAACAGTGATAAACCGGATCGTAGAATTGAATGAGCGCGTCCATGATCCCCTTAATCACATGGACTCTTAACAGTGGTAGCAAACCTCTGTGTTTGGCTCTGAAAGCCTCAGGGTTAGTGATCATCCTTGCTAACCTTCTCAAATCCTCTAGCTTTGGAACCTTGAAGGTATACTGGCGAGTTCTCCTTCTACCGAAATCCATTAATGCAATCTTTTTCTCTCTGATATTTGCAATCACAGTCTTAGTTTAATTTGAAAAACAGAGAGACTAGAAGAGAAGTTTTTCGGATATTTTAATGTTTTATTAAATGAATGCATGAATGCAGCACACAAAAACATAGAAAAAACATGGGGTCAAAGGGTCGTTGTCATGAAGTCAAGGCTCTACCCATCCCCAAAGGTTTATACTAGGGTGATTTTTGTACCTGTACTCATTATCATCAGCTCCTCCCAGGAAAGCAAGACAACAAGCGGATCGCCAGTGAGTTGTAAAGCAATCTTAGAGTAAGTGCCATTCACCGAGAATAGATCACCAGCCTCAAATGAGGGTAGTATCGCGTAACAACTATTTCCGATAATTTTCGCACTACAAAAGGGTTTGGCTCCTCAGCTTCTCAGACTTAACAACCGGCCCATTGGCTAGAAGAGTGAATGGGTTGCGTTGGTCAGCCTCCACTGAGGTTGATGGTCGACCCCGTCGCCATCACTTATCTTAGGTGTATACTCAATCTTTCCACATACGGCATCACCCGCATTCCCATTAGCAGAAAAATAAACATGTATAGCAATTAGGAAAAGCAGTATATATATTTCTCCTAATCATCCTAGACTTATAAAGCTAAGAATCCTAAGTTCCTGACAGAAATGGCTCCCCGGTTGAGTTACCACTCTGTAGTTTCTACACGACGAAAACAGAAAGAAAGAAATAAATGGCCCCACGGTGGGCGTCACTTTTCTGTTGGCGGCCACCGCCATGAAAATGACTTACCCAAGGTTTAAATTGTAAGAAAGAAAGACCCAGCCCCATGGTGGGCGCCACTTTTCTGTAGAGAGCGATTTTGGACGCGGTTCTTAAGCGCTGGTCGCTCTCTGCGGTTTGAGCTTTGACTACAGGTCGATTCATTTTTTATCCTATTGTGAGCTGAATAAGGAAGGGAAATAGATGTATCCAATTAACCCTGCTTGCATACTGAGTTTAAACAGCGGTCTGTTAGGTTACGAATGCTATCAATGTGGGGGGCCTTTGTACTGGTTATTTGTATTTTCGCCAATACTGTTTTCTTTCTTTTTACCTAGGCAGAAGGTTTCTGGCGGGGAACAAGGATTAGGATGTTAGGAGTGATGCTTTTGAATTACTGCTTTTGATTAATGGAGATATGGGATTTTGGTTTTTTGTTGATTGTGCTCGCTAAGATCTTTTCTTTCAATCTTATGCCTACGTATTCTCGTTTACTGAAACAGGGAAATCAAAGCGTTCGTAGTCCCTCCTATTCTATGGGAGGAAATGGGTTTTTGGTGTCTTGTTCAAAGCCTAAGACGTGAAGCGAAAGGTGATTTGTATCTTGTTCAAAGCCCAAGATGTGAAGCTGAAGGTCTATTTGTGTCTTGTTCAAAGCCCAAGACGTGAAGCTGAAGGACCTCGGCTTTAGAGAGAATTTGTCATCTCTAAAGAAGGGTTTGTTTGTCACAACTGTTGGGTGACTGGTTATAAAGGAGAATTACTTTAACCGGGATACGCGGATCCTAGCAATGCCATAATTTCCTTTAAAGGGGATTTCAACCTGAAGGAGAAGACTTTAACTCAGTGTAGAGCAATGCCATCTTTCCTTAGGAATTGCTCATGCTAACAGAGGGACAGTGGCATGGATGTAGATGATCCAGAGGCTTGCCGTTTAGCAGCTAAGCTGTGCCTCGTTCACAGTACACAAACATCAAAAACTCATTCTTCTTCATCTAATCGCTGTAAGCGGCAAGCCTCTGGATCATCTACATCCATGCCACTGTCCCTCTGTTAGCATGAGCAATTCCTAAGGAAAGATGGCATTGCTCTACACTGAGTTAAAGTCTTCTCCTTCAGGTTAAAATCCCCTTTAAAGGAAATTATGGCATTGCAAGGATCCGCGTATCCCGGTTAAAGTAATTCTCCTTTATAACTAGTCACCCAACAGTTGTGACAAACAAACCCTTCTTTAGAGATGACAAATTCTCTCTAAAGCCGAGGTCCTTCAGCTTCACGTCTTGGGCTTTGAACAAGACACAAATAGACCTTCAGCTTCACATTTTGGGCTTTGAACAAGATACAAATCACCTTTCGCTTCACGTCTTAGGCTTTGAACAAGACACCAAAAACAACCATTTCCTCCCATAGAATAGGAGGAACTACGAACGCTCTGATTTCCCTATTTCGGTAAACGGGAATACGTAGGCATAAGATCGAAAGAAAAGATCTTAGCGAGCACAATCAACAAAAAACCAAAATCCCATGTCTCCATTAATCAAAAGCAGTAATTCAAAAACATCAGTCCTAACATCCTAATCCTTGTTCCCCGCCAGAAACCTTCTGCCCAAGTAAAAAGAAAGAAAACAGTATTGGCGAAAATACAAATAACCAGTACAAAGGCCCCCCACATTGATAGCATCCGTAACCTAACAGACCGCTGTTTAAACTCAGTATGCAAAGCAGGGTTAATTGGAGACATCTATTTCCCTTCCTTATTCAGCTCATAATAGGATAAAAAATGAATCGACCTGTAGTCAAAGCTCAAACTGCAGAGAGCGACCAACGCTTAAGAACCGCGTCCAAAATCGCTCGCAACAGAAAAGTGGCACCCACCGTGGGGTCATTTATTTCTTTCTTTCTGTTTTCCTCGTGTAGAAACTACAGAGTGGTAACTCAGCCGGGGAGCCATTTCTGTCAGGAACTTAGGATTCTTAGCTTTATAAGTCTAGGATGATTAGGACAAATATATATACTGCTTTTCCTAATTGCTATACGTGTTTATTTTTCTGCTAATGGGAATGCGGGTGATGCCGTATGTGGAAAGATTGAGTATACACTTAAGATAAGTGATGGCGACGGGGTGGACCATCAACCTCAGTGGAGGCTGACCAACGCAACCCATTCACTCTTCTAGCCAATGGGCCGGTTGTTAAGCCTGAGAATCTGAGGAGCCAAACCCTTTCGTAGTGCGGAAACTATCGGAAATAGTTGTTACGCGATACTACCCTCATTTGAGGCTGGTGATCTATTCTCGGTGAATGGTACTTACTCTAAGATTGCTTTACAACTCGCTGGCGATCCGCTTGTTGTCTTGCTTTCCTGGGAGGAGCTGATGATAATGAGTACAGGTACAAAAATCACCCTAGTATAAACCTTTGTGGATGGGTAGAGCCTTGACTTCATGACAACGACCCTTTGACCCCATGTTTTTTCTATGTTTTTGTGTGCTGCATTCATGCATTCATTTAATAAAACATTAAAACATTAAAAAAACTTCTCTTCTAGTCTCTCTGTTTTTCAAATTAAACTAAGACTGTGATTGCAAATATCAGAGAGAAAAAGATTGCATTAATGGATTTCAGTATAAGGAGAACTCGCCAGTATACCTTCAAGGTTCCAAAGCTAGAGGATTTGAGAAGCTTAGCAAGGATGATCACTAACCCTGAGGCTTTCAGAGCCAAACACGGAGGTTTGCTACCACTGTTAAGAGTCCATGTGATTAAGGGGATCATGGACGCGCTCGTTCAATTCTACGATCCGGTTTATCACTGTTTCACATTCCCGGATTACCAGCTTGCACCAACGCTGGAGGAGTATTCTCATCTGACTGATTTATATATCACGGATCGAGCTCCATTTTCTGGACTGGAAGAAATTCCAAAGAATCAGACTATTGCAATAGCAATTCATTTGGACGAGTCTGAGGTCAGGACTCACATGACCACTAAGGGTGGCATCCAAGGTTTGCCAGCCCAGTTCTTGACAAAGAAAGCTCTGTACTTCGCTAGTATAGAGAACGGGACTGCTTTTGAAAGCATCTTTGTCTTGCTCACCTACAGGTTATTTTTGTTTCCCAACATCAATAACTTCGTCGATATCAACGCTATTAAGGTTTTTCTCATTGGAAACCCTGTGCCGACTTTGCTCGCAGATGCGTATCATTCTGTACACTTGGGGAATTTGTACAGCGGAGGGGAAATCACATGTTGTGTACCTCTGCTTTATAAATGAATTATCTCTCACTTGCCCAAGTTTGCTGCTTTTTGGGATTGCAAGAGTGTCTTACGTTGGTCGCAGAAGATCATGTCTCTCACCAACTCTGATATAGATTGGTGTAATAGGATTTATGAGGGAATCAGGATCATTGACCGTTGTGGAAACTTCCCCAACGTACCCCTCATAGGAACTAAAGGAGGAATCAACTACCATCCGGTATTGGTTCTTCGTAAATTTGGATACCCGATGAGACACATCCCATTGGGTGTTCATCTGGAAGGTCTTTTCTTCAAAGAAGGAGAAAACGACAGAGCACTAAAGATGGAAATAGTGCAAGCTTGGAAACATGTTCATAAGAAAGGACGAGAGTCTCTGGGAAAACCGGACTGTGTCTCGGTGGAGCCTTATCTCCATTGGGTACAAACTGGAGCTCTCAAGCTAAAGATGCCTTATCCTCGTTACGGAATTCTTCCGCCGAGGGAAACTGTCATGTACTTCATGACGGAAACTGAAAAGCTTCAGGTTACTCTCAACAAAGTTCAAAAGGAAAGAAGGTCTTGGAAGAACAAGTACCGCACCCTCGACGTAGAGTGCATCAAAATACAACAATCGTTGAAGGAGAAAGACGCTCTGATCGAGATTTTGGAGCAACATGCTGTAGATAATCAAGATGACCAAAGGAATTTGCTCGCTCCTTTCACCTGGAAAAGGAATGATAACCCGACAACGGCCCAAGCGCCCCGGTCAAAGAAGAGGAAGTACCAGGACCCATTAGTTTAGGTTTCTGTTTCTGCACTTTGTAATCTACTGTATTTCCATTTCTGTAATCCTTCAGAATTCAATAAAAAGGGGTTTCCCCACTGTTTGATATTTGCAATCTAATTGTCGAAGTTTATTTTGATTAAACCAAAAAACAATTAATATAATCATTGCATTCATCATTCTCACATCGCGTATTCTTCTTCCCTACGAATCTCACGTTTGTGTCTCGATTCTAGAGTCAAACTGTTTCATTCGTATAATACTCGGGCCAATCGTCAGAAAAAGATGGATGATCTTGAGGAAGAAAACAGAGAGTTGAAAGAAGAGATCGACGCTCTGAGAGAGGATATGAGAAAGCTTCGTAACGACATGTAAGCCATGGCAGAAGCTCAGCTACAAAGAACTGTGATCTCAGAGATCACCTCAACGCCCATAGTGGAGAAGTATGATCCTAGGTATCAAATGCCAAAAGATCGTCCTTGGGGCATGCCTGTTAACTATATCCCAGAAGGATATGTTCCGCCGATCACTGAAGATCAGGGAATCACAACAGAAGCCGCTGGGCCTGAAGGTTACAAACTTCGGGAAAGCGAAGATGCCAGGGGCATACTCAAGACTCCTGAAGGTTACAAACTTCGGGAGGCGCCAAGACTTACTGTCATAGTCACGGTACCACCCCCTATGGTGCACACTGTCCCGGAAGGACAAATTCCACAGACACCTTCTGGTAAGAAGGAAACTATGTTTGACAGAATGGAGGAATTCCAGGAACAGTTCTTGGAAATGAAGAAGGAGCTGCAAGCCATTCGCGGTTAGGATCTATTTGGAAAGGACGCCGCAGACATCTGCTTGGCCCCAAATGTGAAAGTCCCGCACAAATTCCAAGTGCCCGACTTTGAAAAATATAAGGGTAACTCTTGCCCTCAGAGACATCTGGTGATGTACGCTCGGCGGATGTCAGCTCAGACGGAGAATCAGGACTTACTGATTCACTACTTTCAGGATAGTTTAACCGGTGCCGCACTCAAATGGTACATGGGTTTAAACCGTACTACGATCAGTACATTCAGAGATCTTGGTACTGCCTTCGTCAAACAATACAAGTACAATTTGGACATGGCACCTGATAGAGATCAACTCAGATCAATGTCACAAAAGGACAAGGAAACCTTTAAGGAGTATGCTCAGAGATGGCGTGAAATTGCCGCTCAAATTTGTCCACCTCTTGAGGAAAAAGAGATGACAAAGATCTTCTTAAAGACCTTGAGCCCATTTTACTACGGCCGAATAGTCGCCAGTGCGCCCAGTGATTTCACCGAAATGGTCGGCATGGGTGTACGTCTTGAGGAAGCCGTCTGAGAAGGACGTTTGGTAAAAGACACTGGATCAACGAGCGGTACTAAAAAATACGGTAGTTCTCTCCCTAAGAAAAAAGAGCAAGATATTGGGAATATCTCTCTCGGAAAGTAAAGGCGACGTTATCAGCCAGTAGCAGCTGTTACTCCTGCTATCGGCCCCGCGCCTGTTCCTATGTATCAACCTCAGGTTGCGCAGAGCCAACCTGACCAACAAAGGACACAACAGCCTCTTCAGCAGGCTCGTCCTCCATATAACAACAACCGTACAACACGGCCACCAGGATTTGATCCTATACCCGTAACGTACGCAGAGCTGTTTCCGTTACTACTGGCTAAGGGGCACATTCAGACTAAGTCTCCCCTTTTAGTTCCAAAAAATCCTCCTTTTTGGTTTAAAGCGGATCAAACATGCCCTTATCATCAAGGAGGTTCAGGGCATAACATCGAGACTTGTCTCAATTTCAAATCCGACGTGCAAAAGCTTGTTAGGAGCGGGCTCTTATCTTTCAAAGATACGAATCCTAATGTTCTTACGAACCCGCTGCCTCAACATGAGAAAACTGCAGTCAATCTGATTGAGAAAGAGACTAACAATGTCTATCAAATTCACGATGTACTCTTATTGGAAACCAATCTGGTCAAGATGCATTGTAAACAGAGTGGATGTGGCCATGTGCCACCTCATAATTTCCGCTCAGATTTGTCCACCTCTTGAGGAAAAAGAGATGACAAAGATCTTCTTAAAGACATTGAGCTCATTTTACTATGACCGAATGGTTTCCAGTGCACCCAGTGACTTCACCGAGATGGTGGGCATGGGAGTTCGTCTTGAGGAAGCCGTCCGAGAGGGATGTTTGGCAAAAGACGCTGGACCATCAAGCAGTACAAATTGATACGGTAGTGCTCTCCCTAAGAAAAAAGAGCAGGATATTGGGAATATCTCTCTCGGAAAGCAAAGGCGACGTTATCAACCAGTAGCAGCGGTAACTCCTGCTATCAATCCTGTGCCTATTCCTACGTATCAACCTCAGGTTGCGCAGAGCCAACCTAATCAGGAAAGGACACAACAGCCTCTTCAGCAGGCTCGTCCTCCATACAATAACAACCGTGCAACGCGGCCGCAAGGATTTGATCCTATACCCATATCGTACACAGAACTATTTCCGTTACTACTGGCTAAGGGGCACATTCAGACTAAGTCTCCTCTTACAGTGCCGGAAAATTTGCCTTTTTGGTTCAAAGCGGATCAGACATGCCCTTATCATCAAGGAGGATCGGGGCATAACATAGAGACTTGTCTCAATTTCAGGTCTGACGTGCAAAAGCTTGTTAGGAGCGGGCTCTTATCTTTCAAAGATACGAATCCTAATGTCCTCACGAACCCGCTGCCTCAACATGAGAAAGCTGCAGTCAACCTGATTGAGAAAGAGACTAACAATGTATATCAAATTCACGATGTACTCTTGTTGAAAACCAATCTGGTCAAGATGCATTGTAGACAGAGTGGATATGGCCATGTGCCACCTCATAACTATCACCAGTGTGATATCTGCTCTAAAAGCAATCAAGGATGTTCTGTAGTGCAAGCAACTCTACAGGAACAGATGGATCTCAGATGGATCCAAGAGCACCGAGTTCGTGGAGTTAACATGGTCTCTACCAATTCTAATGTCATTCAAAACCACGACATCCGTGCGATGAATGTCAGCTTGGTGGCGATGCACTCAAGGCAAAGCCAGTATCATAATCTGCCACGGCACGATTACAGTTCCTGTCTGACTTGCTCGGTAAACAAACAGGGATGCTCTTTCATACAAGAGGCCCTCCAGCGTCAGATGGATCTTGGATGGATCCAAGACTACCATGATAGGAACCCTTATCAGATCAATATGGTTCAGATCTTTGATATTCGCTTGATGAATACCAACCTAGTAGAGTTACATGCTGAGCAGGTCCGACTCGGATTCTTAATATCACATGACTATCAAAGCTGTAAAGCAGGTTGCGAAAACGATCAAGGTTGTACCCTTGTCCAGGAGGCACTTCAGCACTTGTTAAATCACTGGTGGATGCCAATCTATATGGACGCAGATACTCAGCAGATTAGTATCAATAACGGGAATCCTACTCGTCGTCAAACTCAGGATGTCCGATCAATGGAAGGTAACCTAGTGAGGTTACATTGTATTCAAAGTGGGTGTGGCCATGTGCCACCACAAAACTATGACAGTTGTAGCGTCTGTTCAGAAAGTAACCAAGGGTGTTACCTTGTGAGAGCAGCTCTTCAGGGTCAGGTCGATCATGGAGGAATTCGTCCATATCCAAGTTCAGGACCCATCATTTGGTCGCCGAACTACCTTGCCGAGCAAGTTGAGGATGTTGTCACGATCTCTGGTCATCACAGGGCCAGGGATGTTTTTTCCATCATCCCTCTACTTGACAAATCTAGAGTTCCCAACCGGGAACGGATCAAGGTTACTTATGATGGTCAAAAAAATCAGAAGGTTCCCATAGTCATCTATCTGCCGGGGCCACTACCGTATGAATCAGCTAAGGCAATCCCTTACAAATACAGTGCAACAACAATTGAGAATGGAAAGGAAATTCCATTACCCTCCGTCGTGAATATTGCAGACATCAGTCGTGTAACACGGAGTGGTAGAATCTTCAACTGAGGGGTTGGAGAATCCAACAAAGAAAAGGAACTTCAGGCAGAAATTCCCGATCCACCAGTCGGTCAATCCAGTAATCCCGACCTGTCGAAAAATAATGATGAGATGTTGAAGCTCATCCAAAGGAGTGAATACAACATTGTTGATCAACTGTTACAGACTCCTTCAAAGATCTCGGTATTATCACTGTTACTCAGTTCAGAAGCCCACAGGGAGGCTCTACAGAAAGTCTTGGAGCAAGCCTTTGTGGAACAGGATGTAACAATCAGACAGTTCGATAGCATTGTCTCTAACATCACTTCCTGCAATAATTTGGGATTTAGTGATGAGGAATTACCCGAAGAGGGTCGCCGTCATAACATGGCGCTCAACATTACAATTAACTGCCAGGGCGATGCTTTAGTCAACGTACTGGTAGACACGGGGTCAACCCTGAATGTTATGCCAAAGTCCACTTTGACGCAATTATCATTTAAGGGCCCTCCGATGAGAGTCAGCGAGGTCGTCGTCAAAGCATTCGACGGATCCAGAAAAACGGTTATCGGCAAAGTTGATCTTCCCATAACTATTGGTCCTCACACTTTCCAAATCACTTTCCAGGTCATGGACATCCGGGCAACATACAGTTGTTTATTAGGAAGACCTTGGATACATCAGGCTGGAGCGGTTACTTCAACCCTCCACCAAAAGCTAAAGTTCGTCAAGAACGATCAACTTGTCACGGTTTTTGGGGAACAAGCCTTGCTTGTAAGCAACTTATCATCATCTACTGGTGTAGAACCCGAGGAGGTTATTGGAACTCAGTTCCAAGCACTATCAGTGAGCAAGGACAATCAGTTCAAAGAAGGAACTTCAATTTCTTCATACAAAGATGCTATCAAAGCGGTCGAGAGTACCGGTACGACAGGATGGGGACGGCTTCTCATTCCTATCGACAATAAAACAAAGAAGGGTCTTAGTTTTTCTGCGACCTGTACCCAGACAGCTGCCAGCGATGAAAGTCTTCATCCCCTTCAAAACTTCTTCCACAGTGGAGGGTTTCTTCACCCAGTGTCTCAGACAGTTCATGCTATCAATGAGGAAGATCCCTCTAACACAGATGAAGAATGGAAGTCCTATCTTAACAAGGACGATTATATGTCTCAGGAAGAGGTGCCTATGCCTTTTTGCTTTCCTACAGAAAGTCCGAGATTTATACCAAGATCAGATGTCGAAATGATCTACGGAGATTGTGATCCGAAAGGATGCCGTGCTCCGCCAAATTCATTAGAGGAAGACACTCCGATGAAAGATAATTTTGACTACAACTACTATGGCCCGATGGACGGCCTGCCAATGTGGCAACCTTATCCAGGAAACTTGGGGCAAGAAAGTCAGCCGAACAATGAAACTCAGTTGAGCATCATTAAACAGAATACCTGTATCCCCACCATGTCATGGGATCAACACTCAGGTCATTCAGAAACTACTCAACATGAAGATGAATTCGCAACGTTTGCAGGACTAGAATTCATCAACTATGCTTTCCCTGAGGTCAACATCATCGAGAGGGATAACTCCTCCAGTTCCAAAAAAGTGTGGGACACCTTGGGACAACCGAGTGGAAAATACGACTATATGGTCAAGTACACCGCTCCCGAAAGCTCTCGTATCATGCTCGAAGATACCCAGCCAACTGGATGGGGAGATACAGCTGAGAGCACAAATACTCTGCAAAATGCAACAGAGGAATCCTCCTACGACAATTCTGCCTGGGAAACAGATTCCAATGATCCTACTCCACCAGAAATCAACGTTATTTCTGAAGACAAGTCGAGGAAGGTGCCAGACTTTGTGATTCACCGAGGAGTTCGCCGCCAATGGGTTGTCGTCAGGGTTCCGAGGGTCGTTCGTCAGTCAAAGTAATTGCCATCTTTTAACCTTTCACCCTGCCCAGGTGAAACAGATGTTTTGATAGGGCTCGCTTTCTGTAAATTTCCCTCTTCGCTTTGCCCGAAGCGAGTGAGTTTTGTTTTATAGGGCTGTAGTTTCAAGAGCGGACTTATGCATTAATAAAATAACGTCGTTCTGTAATTTCTGCATTATTGTTGTTTTCTCTTTTTGCTTTTTCTCAGAAAATGGTAATCCTAAAAAATAATTCAAAAATAAAAACAAGCAGTAAAATCAAAACACTGCACACACTTGCATTTTCTCTATCTCTTCTAAACACGAATCATCACGTCATGCAGATTGCTTGTTTTATACCCCGTTGAAACATACGATCCGATGCCTTCTCCCAACTTTGAGTTCCCGTTATTCGGGGTTGAAGAAGAAGTTGACAACGAAATTCCAGAAGAGATCTCCCGATTACTCAGACAAGAGGAAAGGTCTATTGAACCTCACAAAGAGCCGTTGGAAACGGTAAACTTGGGTTCAGAAAAAGAGAGGAAAGAAATCAGGATCGGAGCACTGCTCAGTCCAATTGCCAGAGAAGATCTGATAAAGCTTCTCAAAGAATTCCCCGATGTATTCGCATGGTCCTATCAGGATATGCCAGGGTTGGATACCAGCATCGTGGAACATCATTTACCGTTAAGATCGGAATGTCTGCCAGTAAAGCAAAGGTTGAGACGCACTCACCCGGACATGGCCATCAAAATCAAGGAGGAGGTACAGAAACAGATCGACGCGGGTTTCCTCGCTACATCTGAATATCCTCAATGGTTAGCCAACATCGTACCCGTTCCCAAAAAGGACGGAAAGGTCAGAATGTGTGTTGATTACAGAGATCTGAACAAGGCAAGTCCAAAGGACGACTTTCCTTTACCACACATTGACATGCTGGTTGACAGCACAACAAAGTTCAAAGTTTTCTCCTTCATGGATGGATTCTCGGGCTATAACCAGATCAAAATGGCGCCGAAAGACATGGAGAAAACTTCGTTCATTACACCATGGGGTACCTTTTGTTACAAGGTAATGCCGTTCTGTTTGAAGAATGCCGGGGCAACCTATCAAAGGGCCATGACTACTCTGTTTCATGACATGATACACAAAGAAATCGAGGTATATGTCGATGATTTGATTGCAAAATCAAGAACAGAGGATGAGCACGTTGAACATCTGTCAAAATTGTTCGAACGTCTAAGAAAATTCAAGCTCCGCTTGAATCCCAACAAGTGCACCTTCAGTGTCCGTTCGGGGAAATTACTAGGGTTCATCGTCAGCCAGAAAGGAATTGAGGTTGATCCTGACAAGGTCAAGGCCACTCAAGAAATGCCTTCTCCGAAAACTGAAAACAAGTCAGAGGATTCCTGGGACGTTTGAACTACATCTCCAGATTCATATTCCTTATGACCGCGACGTGTGCGCCGATTTTCAAATTACTCAAAAAGAACCAGGATTGCGTTTGGTCAGAAGATTGCCAAACTGCCTTCGATAGTATTAAGGAATACCTGTTGAATCCTCTGATTCTATCACCTCCAGTGGAAGGAAGACCACTGATCATTTACCTCACAGTCCTAAAGGACTCGATGGGATGTGTACATGGCTAACAAGACGAAACCAAACGGAAAGAGTCTGCCATCTACTATCTAAGCAAGAAATTCACCGACTGTGAGACTCGGTACACGATGCTTGAGAAAACTTGTTGTGCTTTGGCTTGGGCAGCCAAACGTCTTCGCCAATACATGATTCGTCATACTACTTGGTTGGTCTCCGAAATGGATCCAATCAAGTACGTTTTCAAAAAACCTGCTCTCACGGGAAGGATTGCCCGTTGGCAGATGCTGTTATCAGAATATGACATAGAGTACCACGCTCAGAAAGCCGTTAAAGGAAGTATTTTAGCCGATCATTTGGCTCATCAACCGATTGACAATCAAGAATCAATCGGGTTTGACTTCCCAGACAAAGATGTCATGTATCTAAAAATAAAAGACTGCGATGAACCGCTACCCAGTGAAGGGCCGGAACCAGGTTCCCAATGGGGACTTATCTTTGACGGAGCAGTCAATCATTATGGAAACGGAATTGGGGCAATCATTGTTACCCCTCAGGGTACCCACATTCCTTTCACTGCTAGACTCACGTTCAAATGTACGAACAACGAGGCCGAATACGAAGCATGTATCATGGGTCTCGAAGAAGCGATTGATTTAAGGATCAAGAACTTGGACGTATACGGCGACTCAGCCTTGGTTATCAATCAGATAAAAGGAGATTGGAACACATACCAATCAGGATTGATTCCTTACAAAGACTATGCAAGAAGGTTGTTACCCTTCTTCAACAGAGTCGACTTTCATCACATCCCTCGTGATGAGAATCACATGGCTGATGCATTAGCCACTATCTCTTCCATGGTTAGTGTAGGTCGATGGAATGACATACCTAAGATCGACATCATGCGCCTTGAACGGCACGCTTACATCTTCGCGATTGAAGCAGTCATAGACGACAGACCTTGGTATCACGATATCAAATACTTCCTTCAGAAACAAGAGTACCCATCTGGGACACTCAGAAAAGACAGGAAAACCCTCAGAAGATTGGCTGGAAACTTCTTCCTGAGCGGTGACACTCTCTATTAGAGAAATTTTGACATGGTCTTGCTCCGATGCATCGACAGACCAGAAGCAGACATGCTTATGAAACAAATTCATGAAGGATCCTTTGGCACTCATGCCAACGGACGCACAATGGCGAGAAAAATTCACAGGGCCGGGTACTATTGGTTGACAATGGAATCCGACTGCTAGAAAGTACATGAGGAGGTGTCACAAGTGTCAGATATACTCCGACAAAATTCATGTACCGCCATCACATCTCAAAGTTCTTTCTTCCCCATGGCCTTTTTCCATATGGGGAATCGACATGATTGGCATGATTGAGCCCAAGGCTTCAAACGGACATCGGTTCATCCTGGTAGCCATTAACTATTTCACCAAGTGGGTCGAAGCAGCGTCATTCGCCAATGTAACCCGACAAGTGGTGGTCCGATTTATCAAAAATAATATCATCTGCCGTTATGGTGTTCCAAGCGAGATCATTACTGATAATGGATCTAACTTGAACAATAAGATGATGAAAGAGTTGTGTGCAGAGTTCAGGATCGAACACCATAACTCATCTCCCTACCGACCCAAGATGAACGGAGCGGTATAAGCAGCTAACAAGAACATCAAGAAGATCGTTCAAAAGATGGTTGTAACCTATAAAGATTGGCACGAGATGCTACCCTTTGCTCTTCACGGTTATCGCACATCTGTCCGCACTTCAACAGGGGCTACCCCTTTCTCTCTAGTGTATGGTATGGAAGCAGTGCTCCCCATAGAAGTAGAGATCCCGTCAATCCAAGTATTGATGGAAGCTAAGCTCACCGAGGCTGAATGGTGTCAAAGTCGACACGACGAACTGAACCTGATCGAAGAGAAGCGAATCACGGAACTATGCCACGGTCAGTTGTATCAGCAGAGAATGAAGAGGGCGTTTGACAAAAAGGTCCGACCTCGTGCATTCAGGAAAGGAGACCTTGTGCTCAAGAAGATACAATCATTTCTCACTGATTCTCGGGGCAAATGGACCCCAAATTATGATGGCCCCTATGTGGTCACGAAAGCTTTCTCAGGCGGCGCCTTGAGACTTGCAACCATGGCCGGAGAGGAATTTGTCTACCCCACGAATGTTGATGTAGTCAAGAAATACTTCGCCTAAACTAAAAAAAAAATAATAAAAAAAAAACGTCTCGGTGGATTGAAAACCCGAAAGGGCGGTCCAGGAAAAAGTTAGAGACATGGGAAAAATCATCCCGATGGATTGGAAATCTCATAGTACAATCCAGGCAAAAGTAAGGGATAATGGCAAGTAACTATGTTCAACAGAGGCAAGTCCCTCAACAGCAGTTGCATCATCTATCGGAGGAAATCTCCAGTCAAAGGTCATCTTCGACAGAAGCTCAGGATGTCCCGAATTCAAAGTTGGTAGAAGAATAATGGTCGTTATGTTTCAACGTAGCCCTTTTCCCTGTAAATTAACATTTTCTAACTTTGTATATACTCTTTGGAATCACGCGTTTAGCTGATCTCCATCTTATCAATAAAATTTGAGCCCTTGTGCTTTTGTTTGTAATTCTTTACTTGTTTTAGCTTTACAGAACGACGTTGTTTAAACTTAATCAGCGATTCTTGAAATAAAACAAAAATAAATTTACTTGTTAAAACTTTTTCTGCTTTTAAATTAAAGATGGCATTTCTTTTGACTGTTGAACATCAGAAGAACATCGATCGCTTCTCCCGAAGTAAGCGAACTTCAAAGTGCAGAATCAAAGTACTCATTCGAAGCCAGTATGCCTGAATGAAGGGATCAACTATGTTGATCCTAAGCCCGATCAACATAGCTCCCAACGGGACTATCTCTCCTAAGCAAGGTGGAATTGCTATTTTGAACCAATTGTACTTCTTCTCCCCGCGATGGCCGAGTATCCAATTGTGTTCATCCATTAGTCTGTATGTCGCGTCTATTTTGTCAGCATATACATACGTACTTCATGCATTTTATTTGCGTTCGCATTTCATATTGCATCACTATCACTTGAGTCGGTCTTATCCTGCCGTGATAACCGTCCTCTCAATCGAGTTTGTCAGTTCTTTCCTCGTCAGGAAGTATCACGTCTGAACAATCTCGTTTCCAGTGAATCTCTAAGATCAGAGTCGGCAATTGGCCACTTTGATAACTTGAACCTCTGAATGACCAGAGAAACCTTCAACAGATGTCACTCTTCACCATTGAAGATGATATCCTCGCTTTCCCGGATTAAGGAAAATCCCCAGAGAAAGCCTCTTAAACAGAGATTCGGCAGTACATCAGTATTTCTCCGAAAAGTTGTTGATGAAAAGGTCATCGACACCTCAAAATTGGATCCCATCATATGGCATTTCTCTGGGAAGATCCCAAGAAAAGTATGATGTAATATCCCCAATCAGAAGCAGTTTCTCCAGAGACTCGCTTTCCCCAGTAGAATCGATAAATGGCGTCTCCAACAGAGAAGTTTGTGCAACTCTACAACTCAGACGACTGGGTTCCCCAGCAAGTCTGACATCGAAACTTTTTCCACTCAAATGGCATCTCCCCAGGAAAATTCGGCGAGAAGTTTGAGGAAAACCGCTACAAATAGCGCCCCTTGTCAAGAAAGTTTATTGACAAAAGAAACTGAGACCAGTTCCTTGGTAGGAAACCAGGATCGAGGGGAAGTTTATTTCAGAAACTAAGACCAGTTCCTTGGTAGGAAACCAGGATCGAGGGGAAGTTTATTTCAGAAACTTAGACCAGTTCTTTGGTAAGAAACCAGGATCGAGGGGAAGTTTAAATCAGAAACTAAGACCAGTTCCTTGGTAGGAAACCAAGAACGAGGGGAAGTTGACAAAAGAAAACTGAGACCAGTTCCTTGGCTGAAGACCAGGATCGAGGGGAAGTTTACCTTTTCTAAGCATCATTGCTTAGCTAAAGAAGATGGATGCGTAAGCTACCATTCATAACCACCATCAAAATTTTGGATATTCCGATATTTAATCCTCTTGCACCCCGAATGCCCGAATCCCTTCGTCATTCACACCTTCGGGTCCAAGAAGATTAAATAGGGGCATCTGTAATACCCAAAATTTTGACCACTAAAGTTTCCCATCATTGTGAAAATCATCATCACAATATGCATGAACCATCATGCTTCATCAGTCTCCCCAAAGATGGGTGAGCATCCACTACAATAAAAATTAGGGTTTCAAGCCCTCTCTGAGCTTTAGACAAAGGATCAATCAAGGAATGACTTGATTTTCAACTTGTCTAACCTCTCAAATATCCTCAAAGGATCAAAAGGACTCCTGCTTCAAGGATTAAGCACAAAGCTGCTCCCTTCTTGGTGGATCAAGTCTCCAGATCGACAGTGTCACCAAATTAGGGTTTTGATCACCCAGGGCCTCCAGATGAAAAATTTCATCTGGGCAGAAGCCATTGATCCAAAACATAACCTAATATACTTCATGGAACCTCATGAACCCATGCATCAAGTCAATTTTGCCTCAGGGGATGCATACATCAAAAATCAGGAATTAGGGTTTCTTGACCTAATTCACCCCTAAGTTGACTTTTGGGACAAATCATGAGCCAAGACCTCAAGAGAGGATTTGAGGGTCTCTAATATACCATATTGATCCATTTGGAACAATGGATTGATCCAAGAAGCTTGAGCAACAAGTCTCAATTCCATCTGCACCACAATTAGGGTTTTAAGGGAAAAGTCAACTGTAACTTTGACTTTTGACCTAGACATGCTCCCAAACCCTAATACATGATTGAATATACCGTATGACACCCATGGAACATGTTCATCAAGTTTGATTTAGGTCAAGGACATGATTTCCTGAAGAATTGCACAATTTGGAATTCATCTGATAAAAAGTCAACTGTGCACAAAAGTCAACTTTGACTTTTTGAGATTTTTCACCAAAATGGATTTTTAACCCTAAAATGATGTTAATGTATGATTTGAATCATCATTCATCAAGAAAAATCAAGAAAAGTGAGATAACTTGTAAAAGGGGTAACCATAAAAACTTAGAAATTTTTCTAAGTTAAAAATAAAGTGGCAAGGGTACCAACTTTGGAGGACCATAACTCCTAAACCACAAGGCCATTTTTTCTCATCCAAAGATGGATTTGTAGCCCTCATTATCATCTACAAAAACTTCAACTACAAGTCATTCCAATTCATTAAGGATTTTGAGTTATGGAGTGATCAAAGTGGCTGAAAAGTGAAAATGTCACTTTTTCCAACACTTAGTGAAATTTTCACTAAGTCAGATTTTGCCTCCCTTTTTGCCAAATGTAGGGGGATTTTTCACTTGGAATCAAAAGAGATCAAAACCAAACTTGTTCAAACAGTTGTTGTATCATGTAAGAGCTTTCCAAAATGGCCAAGAACATTGCCAAATTCAACTTACACCATGAGATATGACATTGTCAAGTTGCCTTGCTGAAATCTGTCAAGGCAAGGCAGAATTTGCAACTTTGGTCGATTTGCCAAAATCAGCCAAATTCAATTGCTCCTATCCACTTGGACACCTCAGAGGATTGAATCTAAAGGGGACAATCACTGAGCCAAGCCTCCAAAGTCCATGGAACAAGAAATAGCATGTTGAACCTAGAATGGCCAAAATAGGGACAAGACTTCAAATTTGGAATGAGGCATTCAATGGAACCATCAAGGTGGCATGGACTGAGCCATTCACATCTGAAACTAGTCAAGACTTATCCAAGACCAAGGGGACCATAGCTCTGTGCCCTAACCTCTAGTCAATGGCTAGAGGAGACTTGCATTTCCATTGGCCAACATTGAGGAAACACCTGCTGCAGTTGCCATTCACTGTGGATCCCAAAACAAACTTGCTCTACTATAAATAGAGCTCAATTGTGGTCAGTTTGAGTACACCAAAGCCATCTAACAGATGCTTTCCTCAAAATCCCTTCTTTCACTCCAATTTTGCCTTCTAAGGCAAGTCACTATCGGGTTTTGAGTTTGAGAGCAATTCCAATCAAACCAATCATTCACACACCTCACATACATCACATATGAGCTGATCAAACACTTAGATTACTTCTGAAACACCAATTTCACAAAATCACCAGCTGGTTGCTCAAGGTTTTAACCAAAGTGCAGCTGAGGTACCACAAAATGATCCAGCCAATTTCAATCAAGTCCAACCATCCAAACACAATCCATAGGGTGTAGGGAAGCTGTTCAGATCATCACCACTCATCTGTAACACCTCCAAATCAAAAATCACATTGCACTTGCTGTCACGGCCTAGAGGTAAGCACATGCTTGGTCATATCTCAATCTATGCATATTTCCTCGCACAATAATTTGGCCATATGTTCATAATCATGCATGGAATGTTTTCCCTCAATTAATTGCATTGTTTGAATCGTGTATCAAAAATCCTAGCCTTCATGCAGAAATTAGGGTTCTTGAGGTCTCTTCGTGATTTCTTGTTGTATGTTTAATTTAAATGAAATTAATGGACATAGACATGATCGTGAGGTTGAGACGAGCATAATGATATGTGGATTGCATGATATGATTACGTATTCAGTGAGATTGGATAGAAAATGCAAATCTGAGAAACCAAGAACACGCGCGTGTTCTTCAGCTTGTTCTTGGCGCCATTTTTAGAAATTCAAATATTTGAATTTTGTGATTTTGTTTAATTGATTCAAAAATTAATTTCTCTCTGAGTTTTAATGATTTTGAGTTGATTCTTTTTTTTAATAATTCAGAAAAATGTTAAAATATTTTATTTTCCCAAAAAATCCCAAAAATATTATTTATTTCATATAATTGATATTTTTGTAAAGAAGTAATATTTTGATTGTTTTGGCATTTTAAATATTTTTTCTACATTGATTTTGCAACTTTTAATGCTTTCTAATTATTTTGTAGGTCAATACTTAATTTTTGAAGCATTAATCCAAGATCACAATTTGTTTTCCATGTGTGAAACAATTTTTGATCATTTTAATTGAATTTCTATTCAATTAAATACATTTTGAAAACAAATTAGGGTTTTGGATTAATTCAACCCTCATAAATCATTTTCAAAACTTTTTGGGCCTCTTGAGAGAGTGTAAGACCCATCCCCCCTTGTACAAAACCTTTTTGGGCCTCACTCATTGTATAAGTCCCTCTGTACAAGTAAACGGCGCGATCGTCGCCCGTTTAAAAATAAAAAATCATCTGGGCCTCTCCTTGAGCTATAAGACCCATTCAAAACACTTTGGGCCTCTATTAGAGTGTAAGACCCAATCCCCCTTTTAACCAAACATCTTGGGCCTCACTTGTTGTATAAGTCCCTATGCGTTAAAAGAAAACCTCGGCGTGATCGCCATTTTTAAACGAAAAATCATTTGGGCCAACCCTCATGTTATAAGCCCCACTCTTTTTTTCTCTCAACATTTTGGGCCTCTTGAGAGAGTGTAAGACCCATCCCTTTGTACAGAAAACCATTTTGTGCCCCAGTCACTTGTATAAGTCCCCCTGTACAAAGTCAAACAGTGCGCTCACTGATAAAACCCTGGGCCTCTCCTTGAGCTGTAAGCCCCAAAACTTTCTTTTTCAAAGCACTTTCTCCTTTGATTTTGAATATACTGTTGTTTTCAATCTTTCTTTGTTGAACAACTAACCAAACAACATGGAAGCACTACAACTGAGTAAGTGGTTATCACTTTCGTTTACTGCTTTCATATTATAAACTGTATTGTGGGGCTGCTCACTGTAAGTCTCCTTTCATAAACTCATATCTACTGTGTAATAATAGTATAGATATTTCGAGTTTCCCCGGGAACAACGTCTAGCACTAGGTAAAGCCGTTTTGTTTGTTTGTAGAAATAGACGCCTAGATCCCCAATAGGAGCACCAGATACAGTCTTCTCTTCGGCTGTCCTCCTTAGGAATCGTTAAGAAGCTCTACTCCCCAAGATGAATGTATTCTCCGTGAATTGCATCTTTGAGTTTCTTCCAAATTCTCGAACTTTTCTGACTTGATCTATTCCTTGTGGATAGCTTGCCTTGAATGTCTCGGGGTTTGGGTACCCACTACGGTCATAATCTTGGACCTTAACTAAGGAACCCTCTTTAAAAGGTAAAAGTCGCTGGATAGTAAACCTCGCACATTTACCAGTGGTTTTTATCTTTAAAAGAGTTATCTCTCCTAATGGAAAGGAGATGATAGACCCACGGGCTTCTTAAAAGCATCGGCCTCCTCTTGGGCATTGTTCAAGGACCCACAGGCTTCCTAAAAGCAGCCCCGCCTCCTCTTGGGCTTCGTACAAGGACCCTACGGCTTCTTAGAAGTATTCACAGCCTCCTCTTAGGCTTCGTATAATGATCTCTTCCTCCGGGAATGATAGCCTCCTCTTGGGCTTCGTACAAGGACCCGTCGGCTTCTTAAAAGTTTCCAGCCTCCTCTTGGGCTTCGTACAAATTGTCCCGACGACCTCCTAGAGGTATAGGAACAGAACCTAGTCATCCTCATAGAACAGTCCTTTCAAAGAGTCTACTACTGTTTCTCAAAGCATAGTACAAAAGATAAAACTCTAGGCACGGACAGTCTAATTTCCTTGAGTCTCAAAGACATTCTCAAGTGACCCCTTCGTTAAATAGGAAGGAAACCCGCAGACTCGGACAATCTCAATACCCTTTGGATTTCCAGTTTCCTCAAAGAAAAGGAAACAACCCCGATCCTCAGATCTAACCCATGAGTACAATGATGCTCATATAAGAACTGATTTTCTCTTTCAAAATCAGTATACTGGACCTGTCACTTAACTGACACAGTAACCTTAGCCTTCTCTTGGGTTTTGTACAATGATTCTCCCCAGCGGAGTCAAACAACGTTTTAGCCTCTCTCTCGGGCTTCGTACGAGACACATAAAGACTCCCTCGTTGAGTCAAACAAACAATAGCCTCCATCTCGGGCTTTATACGAGATACCAAAAGACTCCATCATCGAGTCAAAAATCTTTTAGCCTCTCTCTCGGGCTTTGTACGAGACACAAAATAGCCTCCTCTTAGGCTTTGTATAATGATTTTCCTAGCGGAAATTAGCCTCCTCTTAGGCTTTGTATAAGAAAAACACTAGTTGATCCAATCAACCTTTTAGCAGCTAAGCTGTGCCTCGTTCACAGTACACAAACATCAACAACTCGTTCTTCTTCATCTAATCGCTGTAAGCGGCAAGCCTCTGGATCATCTACATCCATGCCACTGTCCCTCTGTTAGCATGAGCAATTCCTAAGGAAAGATGGCAATGCTCTACACTGAGTTAAAGTCTTCTCCTTCAGGTTAAAATCCCCTTTAAAGGAAATTATGGCATTGCTAGGATCCGCGTATCCCGGTTAAAGTAATTCTCCTTTATAACCAGTCACCCAACAGTTGTGACAAACAAACCCTTCTTTAGAGATGACAAATTCTCTCTAAAGCCGAGGTCCTTCAGCTTCACGTCTTGGGCTTTGAACAAGACACAAATAGACCTTCAGCTTCACATCTTGGGCTTTGAACAAGATACAAATCACCTTTCGCTTCACTTCTTGGGCTTTGAACAAGACACCAAAAACAACCATTTCCTCCCATAGAATAGGAGGAACTACGAACGCTCTGATTTCCCTGTTTCGGTAAACGGGAATACGTAGGAATAAGATCGAAAGAAAAGATCTTAGCGAGCACAATCAACAAAAAACCAAAATCCCATATCTCCATTAATCAAAAGCAGTAATTCAAAAACATCAGTCCTAACATCCTAATCCTTGTTCCCCGCCAGAAACCTTCTGCCCAGGTAAAAAGAAAGAAAACAGTATTGGCGAAAATACAAATAACCAGTACAAAGGCCCCCCACATTGATAGCATCCGTAACCTAACAGACCGCTGTTTAAACTCAGTATGCAAAGCAGGGTTAATAGGAGACATCTATTTCCCTTCCTTATTCAGCTCACAATAGGATAAAAAATTAATCGACCTGTAGTCAAAGCTCAAACCGCAGAGAGCGACCAACGCTTAAGAATCGCGTCCAAAATCGCTCGCTACACTACCCTCGAGTAGTAAGACCCATTTCTTTTCTTTCAAACTCTTTGGGCCTCTAATAGAGTGTAAGACCCAACCCTTTGTAAATACAACCCTAATTTTGGGCCTCACTTATTGTATAAGTCCCGATGTATTTCAAAAAGTTCGACGCGATCATCGTCCGTTGAAAAACCAATTGGGCCTCTCCTTGAGCTATAAGACCCATTCAAAACTTTTTGTGCCTCTATTAGAGTGTAAGACCCAACCCCCTTTTAACCAAAACCTTTTGGGCCTCAGATATTGTATAAGTCCCTCTGCGTTAAAAGAAAACCTCGGCGCGATCGCCATTTTAAACGAAAAATCATCTGGGCCTACCCTCGTGTTATAAGCTCCACTCTTTTTCTTTAAACCTTTTGGGCCTCTTGAGAGAGTGTAAGACCCATCCCTTTGTACAGAAAACCTTTTTGGGCCACAGTCACTTGTATAAGTCCCTCTGTACAAATTCAAACAGTGCGCTCACTGATAAAACCCTGGGCCTCTCCTTAAGCTGTAAGCCCCAAATCTTTCTTTTTCAAAGCACTTTCTCCTTTGATTTTGAATATACTGTTGTTTTCAATCTTTCTTTGTTGAACAACTAACCAAACAGCATTGAAGCTCTACAACCGAGTAAGTGTTTATATGCTTTCATTTACCGCTTTCATATATATATATATATATATATATAACTGTATTGTGGGGCTGTTTTACTGTAAGTCTCCTTTTACAAACTCATATATATAACTGTATTGTGGGGCTGCTCGCTGTAAGTCTCCTTTCATAAACTCATATCAACTGTGTAATAATAGTATAGATATTAGAGTTTCCCCGACAACTACGTCTAGAACTAGGTGACGCCGTTTCGTTTATTCGTAGAAATAGACACCTAGATCCCCACATAGGATCACCAGATACAGTCTTCTCTTCGGCTGTCCTCATTAGGAATTGTCAAGAAACTCTATTCCCAAAGATGAATGTATTCTCCGTGAATGGCATCTTTGAGTTTCTTCCAAATTCTCGAACTTTCCTGACTTGATCTATTCCTTGTGAATAGCTTGCCTTGAATTTCTCGGGGTTTGGGGACCCACGGGCTTCTTAAAAGAATCGGCCTCCTCTTGGGCATCGTACAAGGACCCTCAAGCTTCCTAAAAGCAACCCCGCCTCCTCTTGGGCTTAGTACAAGGACCTATCGGCCTCTTAGAAGTATTCACAGCCTCCTCTTAGGCTTCGTATAATGATCTCTTCCTCCGGGAATGATAGCCTCCTCTTGGGCTTCATACAAGGATCGATCGGCTTCTTAAAAGCTTCCAGCCTCCTCTTGGGCTTCGTACAAATTATCCCGACGACCTCCTAGAGGTATAGGAACAGAAATTAGTCATCTTCATAGAACAGTCCTTTCAAAGAGTCTATTACTGTTTCTCAAAGCATAGTACAAAAGATGAAACTCTAGTCTTGGACAGTCTAATTTCCTTGAGTCTCAAAGACATTCTCAAGCACCCTTCGTTAAATAGGAAGAAACCCGCAGACTCGGAGAATCTCAATACCCTTCGGATTTCCCCGTTTCCTTAAAGAACAGGGAACAATCCCGATCCTCCGATCAAATCCACGAGTACAGTGTTGCTCATATAAGAACTGATTTTCTCTTAAAATCAGTATACTGGACCTGTCACTCAACTAAAACAGTCACCAGCAGATAGCCTCCTCTTAGGCTTTGTATAATGATATCCCCAAAAGAGTCAGTCTCTTTTTAGCCTCCTCTTGGGCTTTGTACAAATGATCCTCCCCAGCGGAGCAAACCTTTCAGCCTCCACCTCGGGCTTCGTACGAGATACAAAAAGACTCCCTCGTTGAGTCAAATAACTTTTAGCCTCTCTCTCAGGCTTTGTATGAGACACATAAAAGACTCCCTCGTTGAGTCTATCACCCTTTCGCCTCCATCTCGGGCTTCGTACGAGATACAAATTCCCCTAAGCAGAGTCAAACTCTTTTTCAGCCTCCATCTCGGGCTTCGTACGAGCTATAAAGGACTCTCCAGCTGAGTCAAAACCCTTTTAGCCTCTCTCTCGGGCTTTGTACGAGACACATATTGGCCTCCTCTTAGGCTTTGTATAAGAAAATCACTGGTTAATCCAATTAACCTTTTAGCATCAAATCTGTGCCTCGTTCACAGTATACAAACATCAACAACTCCTTCTCTTTCATCTAATCGCTGTAAGCGGCAAGCCTCTGGATCATCTATATCCATGCCACTATCCTTCTTTTAGCATGAGAAATTCCTAAGGAAAGATGGCATTGCTCTACACTGAGTTAAAGTCTTCTCCTTCAGGTAAAAAAACCCCTTCTTAGGAAATTATGGCATTGCCGGATTCGCATATCCTGGTTAAAGTAATTCTCCTTTACCCCTCTTTAGAGACGACAAATTCTCTCTAAAGTTGAGACCTTTTTAGCTTCACATCTTGGGCTTTGAACAAGTTACAGATCACTTTTCACTTCACGTCTTGGGCTTTGAACAAGACACCAAAAACCATTTCCTCCCATAGAATAGGAGGAACTACGAATGGGAATACGTAGGCATAAGATCGAAAGAAAAGATCTTAGCGAGCACACTAAACAAAAACTCAAAATCCCATACTTTCACACATCAATCAAAAAAACATCCGTCCTAAAACATCTCTTTGAACACAATAACCTGAGACAATCCCCGAATCTTTGTAGCATATATAAACCAACAGTTTTGACTATTTAACCTCAGTATGCAAGCAGGGTTAGTTGGAGACATCTATTTCCCTTCCTTCATCAGCTTTAATAGGATAAAAAATGAATTGAGTTGCAGTACCAGAGCAGTTGTGCCTCGCAACCACGTCCAAAAATCGCTCGCTACATGGGGCAGGCCACCTCAAAAGTACGAGAAGTTGTCCTTTCCAAAAGATGACTAGTCAGAAGCACCTCCACAAGAGTTTGAAGACACTAGGGCATTTTTTGCTACGTCTTCTGTAAAATTCTCTCGAGGCGAAATTCTTTCATAGACCTTTCAGTCTAGGGCAAATGAAGAATTAAATGAATTATTGTTCACTCATGGCGATTAATGGGCAGTTGATCGACTCAGAAGCTTGAAATAGAGGTCATTTCCAGCATGTGGTGTCATTGATCTCTTTTCCCCAGCAGGATTCAGTATGTTTCCTCTCCCCAACAGAGTATCTGAATATCCTTCCCCTAGCAAGACATAGGGAAGTTTGATTTCCCCAGTGGAGTCCATGGTCATGGTTCTCCCCAAGCAGAAGTGGGTCCCTCAACAGGAAAGTTCATCCTTGAGGTTGCCATCCCCAACAGTATAGAAGAATTCCTCACTCCCAGCAAGGTAAAGTGATGGAATGTTCCCAAGCAGTTTTGAATATGGTGGAAAGTCAGAGTGTTCTCCTCCTCTAGCATATCAGATCAATGATGTTGCCTGCAATTAAAGTCTAATGGTCATTGACTATTCAGACCCATCGGTTGTTCAGAGGTTATCCCCAGTAAGAGTTTTGGTTGATTTTCAGTCCCCTAGCAAGTGTTTCTGCCCATAGGAAGAAATATGGTTGATCTCAGTCCCTCAGCAGGTTGTTCCTTCCTCAGCAAGAGTTCGTTTGATCTCAACTCCCCAACAGCCAGGTCAGAAAATTGTCATTTCCCTAGCGGAATTATGTGGTTATAGTTCTTCCTCAAGCAGATTGGTTCGGATGATACCTCCCCAGCAAGGTTATTATTCCTCACAGTAATCCTCAGCAAGTTTGGCAATTCAAAGCCCAGATTGTGTCAATGTCTTCCCCAGCTGAGTTGATATTTTTTTCACAGAGTGTCAGAAGATCAGATTGGTGGTTAATTCTTTAGCAATTGCAATTGTTATCCCCATCGGAGTTGCCTTCATATCCTCAGCATTTATTTTGCTGAGGAGCCTCCTTGCATTTTGCATATAGTAATCGTTACATCCTTAAAAACGCGTAGCATTTCCATTTGAGATGGAGCATTACGCCATGGAAAAATCCAAAGATATGCATACGAAGCATAAGCCAGTTTTGATACCTCGTGCGAGAGCCCAAGATTATTTCTCACCGATCAGATTAACAAAGCCAGAAAGAATGCCTCACTCATTCCCCAACAGACATTTCAAAGCAGTACCAGGGTTTTACCTCTTTTCTCCTCACCAGAGTCCCAGTTTTCAGTTTGTGGATCCTTTGAGCTTACATCTTAACCATATATTTCAGGAACCATTCCCAATAGGATAACTTCAGCCGTTCCCGACAGGAAAACTTCAACCGTTCCCGATAGGCATACTTCAGCCGTTCCCGACAGGCATACTATAAGTTTTAACTTCAGTCGTTCCCGACAGGCGACCTTTAAGTTTTAGACCTAGCCATTCCCGATAGGCCCGCATGTGCCATTCCCGATAGGTAACCATAGGTTTACAACTTTAGCCGTTCCCGACAGGCGACCGTTGAGTTTTAGACCTAGCCGCTCCCGACAGGCCCATTTACCATTCCCGATAGGTAAGGCATAGGATTTCAACTTTAGCCGTTCCCGACAGGCAACCTTTGAGTTTTAGACCTAGCCGTTCCCGACAGGCCAATTTACCATTCCTGATAAGTAACCCATAGGTTTTCAACTTTAGTCGTTCCCTACAGGCGCCCTTTGAGTTACAGACCTAGCCGTTCCCGACAGGCCCATTTACCATTCCCGATAGGTAACCATAGGTTTTTAACTTTAGCCGTTCCCGACAGGCGACCTTTGAGTTACAGACCTAGCCGTTCCTGACAGGCCCATTTACGATTCCCGATAGGTAACCATAGGTTTTTAACTTTAGCCGTTCCCGACAGGCGACCTTTAAGTTTTAGACCTAGCCGTTCCCGACATGCCCATTTACCATTCTCGATAGGTAACCCATAGGTTTTCAACTTTAGCCGTTCCCGACAGGCAACCTTTATGTTTTAGACCTAGTCGTTCCTGACAGGGCCATTTACCATTCCCGATAGGTAAGCCATAGGTTTATAACTTTAGCCGTTTGTGATAGGTAACCATAGGTTTTCAACTTTAGCCGTTCCCGACAGGCCCATTTACCATTCCCCATAGGTAACCATAGGTTTTCAACTTTAGCCGTTCCCGACAGGCCCATTTACCATTCCCCATAGGTAACCATAGGTTTTCAACTTTAGCCATTCCCGACAGGCCCATTTACCATTCCCGATAGGTAAGCCATAGGTTTTCAACTTTAGCCGTTCCTGACATGCGACCTTTGAGCTTAAGCTTAGCCGTTCCCGACAGGCATACTACAAGTTTTAAACTCCAGTCGTTCCCGACAGGCAAAACTTTAGCCGTTCCCGACGTGCATCCTTTGGGTTTCAACTTTAGCAGGTTCCGGACTCTTTTCCACAAATATCCTTTCCCACAACTGCTGTGTTTGTCATATATCCATTCTTTTTACCCACAGAGCGCAAATTTTCTGGTTATTTTTGTATTCAATCCCTATGCACCTTGAATGTCTGACAGCCACTGCTCTCATCCCTTCAGGTCCACAGTGATCGAATAGGGGCAGCCGTAATATCTCAAAATTTTCCCTCTTATTTATTACCCTATACCAGTGGCTTATGCTTCACATTCATCTGCATATCCATTAAGTCATGACTCATTCACTCATTTGCATTGAGCTCCTGAGGCGTGGAGTCATGGTTTCTTATCTTCTGTGCGACTTGGTTGATATTCATCAATTGAAGATGGTGATTGGGGTTCATGACAAAGGCATCTTGACATGAGATCCAGTTGTGGATTTATATTGTGGTCAGGACAAAATTATTCTCTTAGTTGCTTATGGTTCATTGCGCATAATACAAGTTATTGAGGGAGGAGATTGAAGTTGATTCGAGGTGGAGTTCAGGGAGTATTTGAGTTTGAATTTGGATTGGGCAAGCACTATAAGATATTTGGAATTTAAGATACAAGTTCGTAAATCCGTATCCACCACATATCATAAACCATAATCCACTTTTTATATTCATTTCATTATCTAATTCCCAATATCCATTTTTAGTCCAATTATCCATATTCAATTCAACATCCATTTTCCATATCCATTTTATTCAACATCCATATCCAAATTGTCCATTTCATTTCCAATTTCACTATTCAATTTTAAGTCTAGATCCTAATTCATCAAACCACACTTAAATTCAAATTCTATATCCATTTTACACCCAAAATCCACATTCAAAACTTCAAATCATTTTAATCCAATCCCCATTTACAACAAAAAATAAAAAAGGATACACAATTCATTTTTTCACGCTATCCATTCAAGTTCTCATAATAGAAAATTCCATTTTTCATAACAGAAAAATAACTAAACTTTTTGTTTTTTATTTTCTAACTGATAACAGAAATTGATTCACAAATGCCAATTCCTCTAACACAATTTACACAACAGCTTCAAATCCTCTAACGAATTCTATTTAACCGAATTTCTCTAATAGTTTTGATAACAGAATTTTTTCCTAACCTCTAACAGTCCCTAACTAACTACTGAATTCTCACAAAACTTCTCAATTTTCCATCTTCAATCCTTCAAAACCTTCATTGATCAAAGATCTTCATCAACCTTCAACCTGCCATAAAACTCAGAACGCATCATCCGTAACTCACTGATTATCATATTCGATTCATTTCGTCATCAATTATTGAAACCACAGCAAATTCTTCATCCGTTCTCCCTAATCCATCTTCACAAGAGTTCTGATTTCACAGCACATCATCATCACCTCCATCGAGACTCTGCGATGAATATCAACAACAACGATTCAGATTCACGATCATTAACGCAACAAGCATGCGGATCACAGAAGAAAGAATCGAACTACAGCAACAATTCAAGAATCACGCACCACACCTCAGTTTCGAAAGCTTCATTCTCCGGATTCTGCACCGCCTTCTTCAAGTCCCTCTCTTGCCTCTTCTTCAACTTATATTCACTTCTTCACATTTCAAGCTTCAAGAACCTGCAAAATAAATTTCAACATCAACAAAACAATTGTAGAACTCCTCAACACCATTCATGATTTATCGTAAAAATCCAAGGAAAATTTGCAATTCGCAGAGAGAAGAAAATGAGAAGAGTATTGAACAAGAGGAAGAAGAATTCGTGACAACAATAACAGCAGAAAAGAAGTAGAAGAAGGAGGGAGTAGAATGCAACGAGATTCACAACGAGGAGCCTCATAGACATCCATCACCAATCGGTTGCGAGTGTGGAAGAAGGAAGAACCGAAACTCACCGGTAAGTATTTTAATCTCCTCTTGAGCTCTGATTCTTTGATGTCGTCGCCATTTCGTCACCGATTTGCTGCTAGCTTTAGCCGTGTATCCTTTCTGTTTATGATTCGTCTTGAGTTTTGGAGAGAGAATTGGACATTGTACGATACGTAGAAGCTCCGCCGCCGCCGGCGCAAGGTCATGGCGCGGAAGAGTAAGTTGTTTTACCCTGTTGAAGATGAAAAGTAGGACGACGACAGAGCATCGTTGTTGCGTCAGCGAAGGGCGTGTGAGAGAAGCAGATTGGCGACGCAAGTTGGAGAATTTGAAGAAGACAGTGGTGATTTGAACAGTGCAACGAGGGAAAGAAAGAGGACAGTGAGCAACGAGAGAAGAGATTGAGGGTTGTTGAAAGAGCCTTTAGGGTTTTTAGTTTCAAGTGAACCGTGTTTCTCATGGTTCAGGCCCATGTAAATTCTACCCACACCACCACATCACTTCCTGCACCCCTAGCCATGGTTTCTCTTAATTAATTTCTTCTAGATTTTAGGTTTTTGTAAAATTAGTTAATTTTGAATAGTTAGAAATAAATTTTGATAATGATTTTGACTAATTGATTTTTAGTTGAACTATACAAATCGAATTTTTAGCTTAATTGTTCATTAATCATTTTTTCGGCTTAACTGCTTTGTTAATCGAGTTGTAGATTAATTGTTTTTTACTAGATTAATTCTAGTTGGTTTTTTAGAATTAGAATTAGAACTTTTAGAAATTAACGATTAATCTTGGTTAATTGATTTAGGATAATTAGAATTAGTTCATAATTTTAGAAATAGGTTTTTTGAATTAATTCACCATTTTAGAATTTGTTTTTGAATTCGAACTTAACCTAGTCTTTTACATTGTTTAATCTTTGTCCAATTGTTGACTAATGGTAGATCAATTTCGATTAACCTTTGTTTAGAAACTAATTTCAATTTGGTTTAGATATTGACTTTAGACCTTAACTTTGATAATTAGATTTAAATTTTGTTAATGGTTTTTGGCTAATTGTTTTTGCTTAATTGCACTACTCATTTTTTGCTTAATGGCATTAATTGTTTTTGGCTTAAGTGCTCTCTAGTTTTTAGAATTAGAAACTAACTTTGAAATAATTGACATTGACTTAGTTCTAACATCGACTAATCATTTTAATAGTTTCATTTGGTAACTTTGTTAATAGTCCTTAATACTTGTTACATGTTAGTTTTTGACTAATTGTTGTTTGCATTTTAGTATTGATCTCACTTACTTCTTATTTGACAATTTCCATTTGAATTGTGACTAACTTTTGAGTTGTTTTGTAGTGTTTCACATTTGATTAGAAGTTGTTGTAGCATACACTACTGTAATGGACAAAGGGTGCCATCCTGCCTGATTGCATACACACCTGTCTTGTTCTGGAAATAGTAGTTGTTATAGGCCGTTTTTGCTTGTTACTGGTTTTTACAGCAGGTGCTGAAGCGCTGTTGTTGCTGTTGTTTGTGGCTTATTGCCTTGTTTTATTATTTTATTCATGCAGGGTGAAGAGCATTTGGTTCCATGTCTTTCACGGATCCGTTTCGCTTTCTAACACTCTTGTTCATTTATACTAGGTTACTAGATGTGTGCCGGTTTGATAACACTTTGATCAAGTTGCTACGGATTGACATCCGTTCGGTATTACTTCTCTTCTCTTTTACTAATTCTGCATTTTTTCCTTTCGATGCCATGAGAAGTTGGATTGGGAGTCCGTGCCACTTGGCCGGAAATGCTGGAAGTCCTCAAAGGAGGCTCTGTTTGTGATTGTTTAATATTGTTCCTAAGACCTCCAAAGAGGCATCCCATTCCCGTATCCCCTTGTAAGACCTCCAAGAAGGCAATTGACGAAAGATATGGTTCGCAACCGACCCCCATTATTCTAGTTGAGTCGTTCTTAGCTCTCATTACATGATTGAAGCTTTGAACATCACCTTCTCCTATTATCGAGTTGGTCAAGTGGAAGGAGGGTTTAGTAATCAAACCCCCACACCTTGTCTATAGCTCGCATTGACCGATGCTGATGGTTATGTGATCTGATTCACATCTTCCCCTTTCTTACTCTGCTCTCCATAGTCCTCGATACCATTGGGTGGGTACCCCTATTTCCCATAGCTAGCTTGTTTGCCTCGGTTGATATGACCCCTTGGCTAAAGCTTCCTCTTTTTCTTATTTTGACTGTGTGACATTACTGTTTATTGACACTGTTTACTCTTTCATTGCTTTTAGTTCATTTTGTGATTGATTCATCCTGTGTTTACTTGTCTGACGACATGATCCCGTAGGATTCCTCGCTCCACTTAAGTTTTGATTAAGTCAGAGGTAGAAGAGACATTAGGATAACAATCCATGCATGACAACATTAGGTAGACTTCCCTTCCTGATCCTGACATTAGGACCACCTTGGCATGCTAACTTGTACGACCGAGTTTCCCTTTAGCCTTATGTAAGCCTTTTCTCTCGCCATAGTATGATTGAGACCGTTCCATGTGTTTTGTAGTAGCGTGAACTACGGATGCTCTGATTCCTCCTTCTTTTCAGATTGAGGATACGTAGGCACGAGATGCAATATCTCGGCGAGCACACTAACAACTAACTTCCCTTTTCTCTCGCACCCGTGCGATCGAGATGAATCCTCTAGCACACTAACAACTAACTTCCATTTCTCTTACACCTTTGAGTCATCTCCTCTCATCTCCCTTGATCCACTTGTAAAGGATGCGTCATTTCCGTTCTACCGTAAATAGGTAAACGCGTAAGACTCCCACCCCGAGCGGCAACACCTAAACTGCTGGAACGCGAACGTTGGCGTATTCTACTTAAAAAACACAAACAAAGCAAAGTCATCCCTAGTGAGGGGAACTACGTCGCTCTGATTCTTCATTGGTTAATGGAGATACGTAGGCAGGAGATCGTGCGAGATCTCTGCGAGCACCACCTTATTTATCAAACCTTTCTCTCGCCCGCGAGCGATCGAGACTCATTCACCAAAACAAAACCGACCCGTAGGTCGAACTATAACTGCTGTGACTTCCGACTTCTAGTTAGATTGAGGATACGTAGGCAGGAGACACAATGTCTTGGCGAGCAAACTTCCCCCATCAATCTCGCAGTCCTCCGAACTACGTTGACTCTGACTTTCCCACTCCTGAAGGAATACGTAGGCCTAGGACGGCGATGTTCTATCGAGTCACCTCTTTTCTTTTCTCTCCGTTTCTCTGTTTCCCGTTCCTTTTCCTTACTGTTAGCAATTAAGCTTCAGATAACCTACACCCTTTGATCGATAATAACAAGCATGGATCCCATCGAGTACGATGGATGCGAGGGGGTGCTAATACCTTCCTCTCGCGTAACCGACTCCCAAACCCAGGTTATGGTTGTGACGACCATTCCTTTCCCTTTGTTGAAGTTTTCTTCAACCGTTTCCTTTCCCTGCGTCGGGATAAATAACGTTCGGTGGCGACTCTTCTGTTCCTTTCCGCCGGTTGATTTTCGCATATGCGACAGGATTCAACAGATATTCTTTGATACTGTCGAAAGCTTTTTGGCAGTCTTCTGTCCATACGCAGCTTTGACTCTTTCTGAGTAGTTTGAAGATCGGCGCGCATGTCGCGGTCATGAGGGATATGAATCTTGAGATGTAATTCAGACGTCCCAAATATCCCCTGACCTGTTTTTCAGTCTTCGGTGAAGGCAGTTCTTGAATGGCCTTGACCTTGTCAGGATCAACCTCAATTCCTTTCTGGCTGACGATGAATCCCAAGAGTTTCCTGAGCAAACACCGAATGTGCACTTATTGGAATTCAAGCGAAGCTTGTATTTTCTCAGACGCTTGAATAACTTTGATAGGTGTGTCACATGCTCTTCTTCTGTTTTAGATTTGGCAATTATGTCATCGACGTACACTTCAATCTCTTTGTGTATCATGTCGTTAAACAGAGTTGTCATGGCCCTTTGATAGGCTGCCCCCGCGTTCTTCAGATCGAATGGCATTATCTTGTAACAAAATGTGCCCCATGGGGTGATGAATGAAGTTTTCTCCATATCTTCCGGTGCCATTTTGATTTGATTATAGCCCGAGAATCCATCCATGAAGGAGAAGACTTTGAACTTTGATGTACTGTCTACCAGCATGTCAATGTGTGGTAGGGGAAGTCATCATTTGGACTTGCTTTGTTCAGATCCCTTTAGTCCACGCACATTCTGACTTTTCCATCCTTTTTTCGGAACTGGCACTATGTTGGCTAACCATTGAGGATATTCTGAGGTGGCGAGGAAATCTTGATGGCCATATCTGGATAAGTCCTTCTCAGTCTTTGTTTTACTGACGGACATTCCGTTTTTAGCGGGAAGTGATGTTCCACGATGCTGGTATCCAACCCTGGCATGTGCTGATAGGACCAAGCAAACACATCTGGAAACTCTTTGAGAATTTTAATCAAGTCTTCTCTGACAGTTGGATTGAGCAGTGCTCCAACCTTAACTTCTTCCTTTTCTTCCTCTGATCCTAAATTGACCGTTTCCAACAGCTCTTTGTGAGGCTCAATAGACCTTTCCTCTTGTCTGAGTAGTTGGGAGATCTCTTCTGGAATTTCTTCGTCCTCTTCTTCTTCAGCTTCAACTATCGGGAATTTAAAGTTGGGAGAAGGCATTGGATCGTATGCTTCAATGGGATTTAAAACAAACAATCTGCATGACGTGATGATTCATTTTTTTTAGCAAAGACAGAAAGAATGCAAGAGTGTGTGCAGTGTATTTTCTAAAAAATGCTTGTTTATTTTTATTTTGGGTTGTTTTTAGGATTACCATTTTCTAAAAAAATGAAAAGTGAAAACAGCAATAAATGCGGGAATTCAGAATGACATTATTTATTCATGATTTGTCGATTCGTGAAATTCTGCCCTATAAAACAAAACTCTATCTCTTTGGGCGAAGCAAAGAGGGATATTTACAGAAAGGTGAGCCCTATAAAAACATTCGTTTCACCTGGGCAAGGTGAAAGGTTTAAAACAAAGATGGTAATTACTTAGTCTTATAGACGACTTGCGGGACATCTACAGCAACCCAGTGGCGACGAACTCCTCTGTGAATCACAAAGTCTGGTATCTTCCTTCCTGGTCTGTCTTAAAAAACAACGCTGATTTCTGGCGGAGTAGGATCATTGGATTCTTCCTCCCTATAGCGAGTGATTTTTGGATGTGGTTGCGAAGGACGATTGCTCTGGTACTACAGCTCGATTCATTTTTTATCCTATTAAAGCTGATGAAGGAAGGGAAATAGATGTCTCCAATTAACCCTGCTTGCATACTGAGGTTAAACAGTCAAAACTGTTGGTTTACAGATGCTACAAAGATTCGGGGTCTCTCCTAGGTTATTTTGTTGAAAAGGGGTGCTTTAGGCTATCAGTTAGGATGTTAGGACAGATATATGAAAGTATGGGATTTTGGATTTTTGTTTAGTGTGCTCGCTAAGATTTTTCTTTCAATCTTATGCCTACGTATTCCCGTTTTTTCTGAAATAGGGAAATCAGAGCGATCGTAGTTCCTCCTATTCTATGGGAGGAAATGGTTGTTTTGGTGTCTTGTTCAAAGCCCAAGACGTGAAGCTAAAGGTGGTTTGTATCTTGTTCAAAGCCCAAGATGTGAAGCTGAAGGTAGTTTGTATCTTTCAAAGCCCAAGATGTGAAGCTAAAAGGGTTTGACTTTAGAGAGAATTTGTCATCTCTAAAGAGGGGTTTGTTCGTCACAACTGTTTATAAAGGAGAATTACTTTAACCGGGATTTGTGAATCCGGCAATGCCATAATTTCCTTTATAGGGGATTTCCAACCTGAAGGGGAAGACTTTAACTCAGTTTAGATCAATGCCATCTTTCCTTAGGAATTTCTCATGCTAAAAGAGGGACAGTGGCATGGATGTAGATGATCCAGAGGCTTGCCGCTTACAGCGATTAGATGAAGGGGAAGGAGTTGTTGATGTTTATGTACTGTGAACGAGGCACAGCTTTGATGCTAAAAGGTTAATTGGATTAACCAGTGGTTTTCTTATACAAAGCCTAAGAGGAGGCTAATATGTGTCTCGTACAAAGCCCGAGAGAGAGGCTAAAAGGTTTTGACTCGACGATGGAGTCTTTTGGTATCTCGTATAAAGCCCGAGATGGAGGCTATTTGACTCAACAAGAGAGTTTTTTGTATCTCGTACGAAGCCCGAGATGGAGGCTAAAAGGGAGTTGACTCAATAAGAGAGTCTTTTATGGTATCTCGTACGAAGCCCGAGATGGAGGCTAAAGGTTTTATACTCAACAAGGGAGTGATTTGTGTCTTGTACAAAGCCCAAGATGGAGGCTAAAAGAATTGTGACTCAACAAGAGAGTCTTTTGTATCTCGTACAAAGCCCGAGATAGAGCCTATTGTTAGCTCCGCTGGGGAGAATCATTGTATAAAGCCCAAGAGGAGGCTATTGTGACTATTTTAGTTGAGTGACAGGTCCAGTGTGCTGATTTAAAGAGAAAATCAGTTCTTATATGAGTAATGTTGTACTCAAGGATTTGATTCGAGGATTAGGGTTATTTCCTTTTCTTTAAGGAAAGGGGGAATCCAAGGGTATTGAGACTGTCCGAGTCCACGGGGTTCCTTCCTATTCTTGAAGGGTGCTTGAGAATGTCTTGGAGACTCAAGGAAATTAGACTGTCCAAGTCTAGAGTGTCATCTTTTGTACTATGCTTTGAGAAAAAGTAGTAGACTCTTGGAAAGACTGCTCTATTAAGATGACTGATTTATGGTCCTATACCTCTAGGAGGTCGTCGGGACAATTTGTACGAAGCCCAAGAGGAGGCTGGAAACTTTTAAGAAGTCGAGTGATCCTTGTATGAAGCCAAAGAGGAGGCTATCATTCCCGGAGGAAGAATCATTATACGAAGCCTAAGAGGAGGCTGTGAATACTTCTAAGAAGCCGACGGGTCCTTGTACAACGCCCAAGAGGAGGCGGGGATGCTTTTAGGAAGCCTGTGGGTCCTTGAACAACGCCCAAGAGGAGGCCGATGCTTTTAAGAAGCCGATGGGTCCCCAAACCCCGAGAAATTCAAGACAGGCCATTCATGAGGAATAGATCAAGCCAGGAAAGTTCGAGAATTTGGAAGAAACTCTAGAGATGCCATTCACGGAGAAAAGATCATCTCTGGGGAATAGAGTTTCTTGACAAGTGCTTTTAAGAAGTCTGTGGGTCCCCAAACCCCGAGAAATTCAAGACAGGCTATTCACGAGGAATAGATCAAGCCAGGAAAGTCCGAGAATTTGGAAGAAACTTAAGAGATGCCATTCACGGAGAAAAGATCATCTTTGGGGAGTAGAGTTTCTTTGACAACTTCTACGAGTGACAGTCTATGAAAGGGTTCACAGAGAATTCTGCCTTTCATATCTACATATTGTTTAACCCCAAGAGGAGGGAAGACTGTGTCTGGTAATCCTATGGGGATCTAGTTTTGACTATTTAAGAGTGATCAACGGGCTTAATGCTAGACGTAGTTGCCGGGGAAACTCTAAATATCTATACTATTATTACACAGTTGATATGAGTTTATGAAAGAAGACTTACAGCGAAACAGCCCCACAATACAGTTATATGTATATGAAAATGGTAAATGAAAGCGTGTAAACACTTACTCGGTTGTAGAGCTTCCATGCTGTTTGGTTAGTTGTTCAACAAAGAAAGATTGAAAAACAACAGTATATTCAAAATCAAAGGAGAAAGTGCTTTGAAAAAGAAAGATTTTGGGGCTTACAGCTCAAGGAGAGGCCCAGGGTTTTATCAGTGAGCGCACTGTTGTTTTGTACAGAGGGACTTATACAAGTGACTGAGGTCCAAAGAATGGTTTTTTGTACAAAGGGGTGGGTCTTACACTCTCTCAAGAGGCCCAAAAGGTTTAAAGAAAAAGAGTGGGGCTTATAACACTAGGGTAGGCCCAAAGTTCATTTTTCCGTTTGAAATGGCGATCGCGCCGAGATTTTCTTTTAACACGAAGGGGCTTATACAATATCTGAGGCCCAAAATGTCTTGGTTAAAAGGGGATTGGGTCTTACACTCTAATAGAGGCCCAAAAGTTTTGAATGGGTCTTATAGCTCGAAGAGAGGCCCAGTTGATTTTTTAAAAGGCGACGATCGCGCCGTTTACTTGTACAGAGGGACTTATACAATAAGTGAGACCCAAAATGGTTTGTACAAGGGGGGTTGGGTCTTACATTCTATTAGAGGCCCAAGTGAGTTTTAAGAAAAGAAATGGGTCTTACTACTCGAGGGTAGGCCAAAGGTTTTTTTGTTTTGAAAAGGCGACGATCGCGCCGTTTGTTTTTGACGGTATCGGGACTTATACAATATACTGAGGCCCAAAAATGATTTGGTCAAAAAAAGGATTGGGTCTTACACTCTATTAGAGGCCCATGAGTGTTTGAAAAATGATGCTTTAATCACAAGATGAAATAAAATTCATTTGGTCTTGATTTTCAATATGAGAATTCACTTTTAAAATGTTTTAAACACATTAAAAAGGAATTTATTCACAAAAATACTAATTATATTAAATAAATAATATAAAACTAATTTTTTTGGGGAATAAAATATTTTGGAGTATGAATAAGAAGTGTGTAAAACAGAATTGGAAAATGATGATTTTTGCTATGTAAAAGAATTGGTTGAGTTTTTTGAGAATAAACTAATGTCACAACATCACATTCGACATCACTCATGAGTTTTGAAGATAAGAGAAAAAGGAAAGATGTCACAACATCACATTTGACATCAGAACTGCACATTGATTTTTCAACATCTTTGCTATCAAACTTCAAACATTCATAACTCTCTCAATTTTTAACGAAATTAAAATCCTTAAGAACCTATCTTGACCAATTTTTCGTAAGGAATCCAATGGTATCACTCATACATACTGAAACTTAATGTACACCACACACAAGGCAAAAAACCAGATCTGCACCTTAAGTTTAAAACAACATAAACTCCACATATAAACATGTTAAAGTGCAAACAGTAGGAGGATAATAACATACACATTAAGGACTACAATTTTACTTTAAGAATTGTTCAATATGATGCATGTATGTGGACAACAAAGGAAAGCATGATTCAAAGAATTCAAGTTGTGAATTTTACCTCTTTTTTGGTGATTTTGTGCAACCTACCAAGTGCTTTGTTCCAGAAATGATTTGATGCTTTGGACACCCTCAAATGACCACTTGGATGCTTTTAGGATGATTGGAATCAGCTAGTACCTGCAAAAACACAAACTGTCCCTTTCTTGCAAAAGGGGTTAAAAGTGACCAAAATAGCAACTCTCTTAAATGGTGTTCCAGATGGGGGGAACCATTTGGGACAGTTCAAGGATGATATTTGGAGTGTGTTTGAGGTTTTATCTGGTTTGGAAAGTGACTGAATCAAGACATGGCTTGAAAAATACAAAAAAGTCCAATTTTGAGGTTTTGAGAGGTGACTTTGTGATGTTGTGATTACATGTCACTTTTGATAGTTTGGACAGCTTACATATGATATATGGGAGGTGTGTGTGTGATTATTTTGAGTGGAATCGCTCTCTAACTCAAAAACTCAGAATTACTTGCTTTGGAAGGCAAATTTGAGGTGAAAGAAGAGATTTTGAGGAAAGCATTTGTTTGATGGCTTTGGTGTACTCAAACTAAGCACAAATGAGCTCTATTTATAGTAGAGAAAGTTTTTTTTGGGATCCACAGTGAATGACAACTGCAGCAGAGGTTTGGCCAATGTTGTCCAATGAAAATCCAAGTCTCCTCTAGCCATTGACTAGAGGTTAGGGCACAGGCTACTGGTTCCCTAGTTGTTGGAGGAATCTTAACTGAATTCAGTTGCAAATGTGTCAGTCCATGCCACCTCTAAGCATCCATTAAATGCTTCAATCCAAAATTGGAGTTTTGTCCCTCTTTTAGGCATTTCTAGGTTTGTCATGCTACTTCTTGTTCCAAGGACTTTGGAGGCTTGGCTCAGTGATTGTCCCCTTTAGATTTGATCCTCAGATGTGTTCAAAATGATGACAAGGCTTAAAAATTCGTGTGGCACAAGAAATGTGCAAATCTGCCCCATGAAAAATTTAGCTGTAGCAAGCCTTTTTGTAAAATCCATAACTCCCTGCTCGAGTATGCTACATGGACGTTCTAGGACTTTCTGGAAAGCTGAGATGATGTACTTCAACTTTCATGTTTGACCCCAGACCTGGTTCAACTTGGATCATGGAGAAAAACAGCCTTGAAGTTGGGACATTCTTGCTGGAAAAATATTAGTGATGTCCTATGCAATGTTGGAACATCAGACAACTTTGAACATTAATAATTCCAAAATTTAATCACTTGTATCTTTTAATCCCCTATGATATTTTGAGCTGAAGTGAATTGCATCTTTGATGCTTGTCTTGCATGGTGACAAAGCTTGAAAATTGAGCGGCACAAGAAAAGTGTACAAAATCTGTCCTAAAAAAATCAGCTCGAGCAAGGTCTGTTGTAAGGTTCATAACTCCTTGCTCAAGTTGAATTAATGGGAGTTCTTATACATTTTGGAAAGCCCTAATGACATACTTTAACTTTGATGTTTGACTTTGGTCTTGGTTCAGCATGCAAAGTCATCAAAAATGGTCTTGAACTTGTGTAGTCAAATCTGTCCTAAAAGCTGTCATGAAAATTCTGCTTTATCAATGCTTTTTACAAAAATCATATCTCCTTGCTCGAGTATGCTACAAGGACGTTCTAGGACTTCCTGGAAAGCTGAGATGATGTACTTCAACTTTCATGTTTGACCCCAGATCCGGTTCAACATGGATCATGGAGAAAAACATCCTTGAAGTTGGGGCATTCTTGCTGAAAAAATATTAATGATGTCCTATGCAATGTCAGAACATTGGACATTAAGAATTCCTAACTTTGATCACTTATATCTTTCAATCCTTATGATATTTTGAGTTGATTCCTTCTACAATGTTGAAGTATCAAATACCCTCTTTAAAAGTAGCTCTTACTCAAAATCAATGGATGCTTGGATCAATAGTTGCAACCTTGAAAAGTTGTGCACTTGAACATGATTTTAACTTAGAAAAAATTTCTAATTTTCTTTCAATTTGATCAATTTTGCAATTTTGCATGATTTCTTGATTTAAATTTGATCAAATTAAATCAACCATCATATTTTCTTGAGTAATGGCTTCTGAAGCTTAAAGTTGACCAAAAAGTCAAACTTTGACTTTCTACGTCAGTTGACTTTGTATTAGACGAACTTGAGGCTTGATCCACTTGGAATGTTGCACTCTTGTGCCTAATTCTTGATGTGGGAGTCCTCTTGATCCATTGTGGATGTTTGAGAGGTTAGAAAAGTTGAAGACCATGTCATTCCTTGATTGATCATTTGTCTAAAGGCTCTGATTGGATTTGAAACCCTAGTTTGATTGTAGTGAACGCTCAACAATTCCTTGAGGAGATTGATGAGGCACAAAGGTACATCCATATTGTGCTAATGATTTGCACCATGATGGGAAATCTTAGTGGTCAAAATTTGGGGTATGACAGATGCCCCTATTTAATCTTCTTGGACACGAAGGTGTGAATGGCGAAGGTATTTGGGCATTCGGGGTGCAAGAGGATTAAATATCGGAATATCCGAAATTTTGATGGCGTCTATGAATGGTAGTTCACGCATTCATCTTCTTTTCAAAGCGATGATGCTTAGAAAAGGTAAACTTCCCCTCGATCCTGGTTTCCTACCAAGGAACTGGTCTTAGTTAAAATAAACCTCCCCTCGATCCTGGTTTCCTACCAAGGAACTGGTCTTAGTTTCTGATTTAAACTTCCCCTCGATCCTGGTTTCCTACCAAGGAACTGGTCTTAGTTTCTTTTGTCAATAAACTTTATTGACAAGGGAGGCTATGTGTAGCGATTTTCCTCAAACTTCTCACCAAATTTTCCTTGGGAGATGCCATTCGATGGAAAAAGTTTTGATGCCAGACTTGCTGGGGAACCCATTCGTCTGAATTGTAGAGGTACACAAACTTCTCTGTTGGAGATGCCATTTGTTGACTCTATTTGGGGAATGCAAGTCCCTTGAGAGACTTCCTTCACGCTTGGGGATATTACATCATACTTTTCTCGGGATCTTCCTGGAGAAATGCCATATGATGGGATCCAATTTTGAGGTGTCGATGACCTTTTCATCAGTGGTTCTTTCGGAGAAAAACTCCCGTATTGCCGAAGCTCCGATTATGGGGCTTTCTCTAGGGATTTTCCTTAATCCGGGAAAGCAAAAATATCATCTTCAATGGCGAAGAGTGATGTTGACTGAAGGTTCTCTGGTTTTTCAGAGCTCCAAGTTATCAAAGTGGTCCAGGACCTATCTTCAATTCAGAAATAGTTGGAGGCGAGATTGTTCAGATGATTCACTTCCTGGCAAGGAAAGAATCGACAACTCGATTGAGAGGACTGTTATCACTAGGGGATAAGACTGACTAGAGTGATAGTGATGCAATATGAATGCAAATGTAAAATAATAATGCATGATGTATGTATGTATATGCTGACAAAGACTTGATACAACACAGAGACTGACGGATGAACACAACTGGATACTCGGCCACTGCTGGAGATGAAAGGTATCACTTGGTTCAAGATAGCAATCCTGCCTTGCTTAGGAGAAATAATCCCTGCGGGGAATACCATTAATCGGGCTTAAGGGATAAGGACTTTGCCGAAGATGTTAGATGGATTAGTCGCATCTGACACTGTTGATCCTTCATTCAGGCGCACTGGCGTAGAAGGAGTACTTTGATTCTGCACTTTGAGGTTCGCTTACTTCTGGAGAAGCGGTTGATGTTCTTTTGATGTTCAACAGTCAAAAGAAATTGCCATCTTTATTTTAAAGCAGAAAAAGTTTTACAAGTAAATTCATTTTTGTTTTATTTCAAGAATCGTTGAGCATGTTAAAATGTCGTTCTATAAAGCAAAAATAAATGAGAATTACAAACAAAAGCATAAGGGCTCAAATTTTATTGATAAGATGGAGATCAGCCAAACGCGTGATTCCAAAGAGTATATACAAAGCTAGAAAATGGTAATTTACAGGGAAAAGGGCTACGTTGAAACATAACGACCACTATCCTTCTACCAACTTTGAATTCGGGACATCCTGAGCTTCTGTCGAAGATGACCTTGACTGGAGTTTTCCTCCGATGGATGGTGTAACTGCTGCTGAGGGACTTGCCTCTGTTGAACATAGTTACTTGCCATTATCCCTAATTTTTGCCTGGATTGTACTTTGATGTTTCCAATCCACCGGGATGATTATTGATCATGTCTCTAATTTTTGCCTGGACTGCCCTTTCGGGTTTTCAGTCCACCGAGACGATTTTTTTTAGTTTAGGCGAAGTATTTCTTGACTACATCAACATTTGTGGGGTAGGCAAATTCCTCTCCGTCCATGGTGGCAAGTCTCAAGGCGCCGCCTGAGAAAGCTTTCGTGACCACATAGGGGCCATCATAACTCAGAGTCCATTTGCCCCGAGAATCAGTGAGAAATGATTGTATCTTCTTGAGCAGTTTGAAGATTGGCGAACATCTCGCGGTCATGAGGAATATGAATCTGAAGATGTAGTTAAAATGTCCCAAGAATCCTCGGACTTGTTTTTCAGTTTTCGGAGAAGGCATTTCTTGAATGGCCTTGACCTTGTCAGGATCAACCTTAATTCCTTTCTGGCTGACGATGAACCCTAAGAGTTTCCCTGAACGGACACCGAAGGTGCACTTGTTGGGATTCAAGCGGAGTTTGTATTTTCTCAAACGCTCGAAAAATTTTGACAGGTGGGTCACATGCTCCTCTTCTCTCTTAGATTTTTCAATCATATCATCAACATATACCTCGATTTCCTTGTGCATCATGTCATGAAACAGAGTAGTCATGGCCCTTTGATTGGTTGCCCTGGCGTTCTTCAAACCGAACGACATTACCTTGTAGCAAAAGGTACCCCATGGGGTGATGAACGAAGTTTTCTCCATATCTTTCGGCGTCATTTTGATCTGGTTATAGCCCGAGAATCCATCCATGAAGGAGAAAACTTTGAACTTTGCTGTACTGTCTACCAGCATGTCAATGTGTGGTAAAGGAAAGTCGTCCTTTGGACTTGCCTTGTTTAGATCTCTGTAGTCGACACACATTCTGACCTTTCCGTCCTTTTTCGGAACGGGTACGATATTGGCTAACCATTGAGGATATTCTGACGTGGCGAGGAAACCCGTATCAATCTGTTTCTGTACCTCCTCTTTGATTTTGATGGCCATGTCCGGATGAGTGCGTCTCAACCTTTGCTTTACTGGCGGACATTCCGATCTCAACGGTAAATGATGTTCCACGATGCTGGTATCCAACCCTGGCATATCCTCATAGGACCAAGCGAATACATCGGGGAATTCTTTGAGAAGCTTTATCAAACTCTCTTTGGCAGTTGGACCGAGCAGTGCTCTAACCCTGATTTCTTTTCTCTCATTTTCTGAACCCAAGTTTACCATTTCCAACGGCTCTTTGTGAGGTTCAATGGATCTTTCCTCTTGTCTGAGTAATCGGGAGATCTCTTCTGGAATTTCGTTGTCAACTTCTTCTTCAGCCCCAAATACCGGGAACTCAAAGTTGGGAGAAGGCATCGGATCGTATATTTCAACGGGGTTTAAAACAAGTAATCTGCATGACGTGATGATTTGTGTTTAGAAGAGATAGAGAAAATGCAAAAGTGTGTGCAGTGTATTTTTTTTTTATTACTGCTTGTTTTTATTATTGAATTATTTTTTAGGATTACCATTTTCTGAGAAAAGCGAAAAGAGAAAACAACAATTAATGCGGAAATTACAAAACGACGTTATTTTATTAATGAACAAGTCGATTCTTGAAACTACAACCCTATAATACAAAACTCTGTCGCTTTGGGCTAAGCGAAAAGGGAAAATTTACAGAAAGTGAGCCCTATTAAAACATCTGTTTCACCTGGGCAAGGTGAAAGGTTAAAGATGGCAATTACTTTGATTGGCGAACGACCTTCGGAACATCGACAGCAACCCATTGGCGGCGATATTTGGAGGGAACCATTTGGGACAGTTCAAGGATGATATTTGGAGTGTGTTTGAGGTTTTATCTGGTTTGGAAAGTGACTGAATCAAGACATGGCTTGAAAAATACAAAAAAGTCCAATTTTGAGGTTTTGAGAGGTGACTTTGTGATGTTGTGATTACAGGTCACTTTTGATAGTTTGGACAGCTTACATATGATATATGGGAGGTGTGTGTGTGATTATTTTGAGTGGAATCGCTCTCTAACTCAAAAACTCAGAATTACTTGCTTTGGAAGGCAAATTTGAGGTGAAAGAAGAGATTTTGAGGAAAGCATTTGTTTGATGGCTTTGGTGTACTCAAACTAAGCACAAATGAGCTCTATTTATAGTAGAGAAAGTTTGTTTTGGGATCCACAGTGAATGACAACTGCAGCAGAGGTTTGGCCAATGTTGTCCAATGAAAATCCAAGTCTCCTCTAGCCATTGACTAGAGGTTAGGGCACAGGCTACTGGTTCTCTAGTTGTTGGAGGAATCTTAATTGAATTCAGTTGCAAATGTGTCAGTCCATGCCACCTCTAAGCATCCATTAAATGCTTCAATCCAAAATTGGAGTTTTGTCCCTCTTTTAGGCATTTCTAGGTTTGGCATGCTACTTCTTGTTCCAAGGACTTTGGAGGCTTGGCTCAGTGATTGTCCCCTTTAGATTTGATTCTCAGATGTGTTCAAAATGATGACAAGGCTTAAAAATTCGTGTGGCACAAGAAATGTGCAAATCTGCCCCATGAAAAATTTAGCTGTAGCAAGCCTTTTTGTAAAATCCATAACTCCCTGCTCGAGTATGCTACATGGACGTTCTAGGACTTTCTGGAAAGCTGAGATGATGTACTTCAACTTTCATGTTTGACCCCAGACCTGGTTTAACTTGGATCATGGAGAAAAACAGCCTTGAAGTTGGGACATTCTTGCTGGAAAAATATTAGTGATGTCCTATGCAATGTTGGAACATCAGACAACTTTGAACATTAATAATTCCAAAATTTAATCACTTGTATCTTTTAATCCACTATGATATTTTGAGTTGAAGTGAATTGCATCTTTGATGCTTGTCTTGCATGGTGACAAAGCTTGAAAATTGAGCGGCACAAGAAAAGTGTACAAAATCTGTCCTAAAAAAATCAGCTCGAGCAAGGTCTGTTGTGAGGTTCATAACTCCTTGCTCAAGTTGAATTAATGGGAGTTCTTATACATTTTGGAAAGCCCTAATGACATACTTTAACTTTGATGTTTGACTTTGGTCTTGGTTCAGCATGCAAAGTCATCAAAAATGGTCTTGAACTTGTGTAGTCAAATCTGTCCTAAAAGCTGTCATGAAAATTCTGCTTTATCAATGCTTTTTACAAAAATCATATCTCCTTGCTCGAGTATGCTACAAGGACGTTCTAGGACTTCCTGGAAAGCTGAGATGATGTACTTCAACTTTCATGTTTGACCCCAGATCCGGTTCAACTTGGATCATGGAGAAAAACATCCTTGAAGTTGGGGCATTCTTACTGAAAAAATATTAATGATGTCCTATGCAATGTCAGAATATTGGACATTAAGAATTCCTAACTTTGATCACTTATATCTTTCAATCCTTATGATATTTTGAGTTGATTCCTTCTACAATGTTGAAGTATCAAATACCCTCTTTAAAAGTAGCTCTTACTCAAAATCAATGGATGCTTGGATCAATAGTTGCAACCTTGAAAAGTTGTGCACTTGAACATGATTTTAACTTAGAAAAAATTTCTAATTTTCTTTCAATTTGATCAATTTTGCAATTTTGCATGATTTCTTGATTTAAATTTGATCAAATTAAATCATCCATCATATTTTCTTGAGTAATGGCTTCTGAAGCTTAAAGTTGACCAAAAAGTCAAACTTTGACTTTCTACGTCAGTTGACTTTGTATTAGACGAACTTGAGGCTTGATCCACTTGGAATGTTGCACTCTTGTGCCTAATTCTTGATGTGGGAGTCCTCTTGATCCATTGTGGATGTTTGAGAGGTTAGAAAAGTTGAAGACCATGTCATTCCTTGATTGATCATTTGTCTAAAGGCTCTGATTGGATTTGAAACCCTAGTTTGATTGTAGTGAACGCTCAACAATTCCTTGAGGAGATTGATGAGGCACAAAGGTACATCCATATTGTGCTAATGATTTGCACCATGATGGGAAATCTTAGTGGTCAAAATTTGGGGTATGACAGATGCCCCTATTTAATCTTCTTGGACACGAAGGTGTGAATGGCGAAGGTATTTGGGCATTCGGGGTGCAAGAGGATTAAATATCGGAATATCCGAAATTTTGATGGCGTCTATGAATGGTAGTTCACGCATTCATCTTCTTTTCAAAGCGATGATGCTTAGAAAAGGTAAACTTCCCCTCGATCCTGGTTTCCTACCAAGGAACTGGTCTTAGTTAAAATAAACCTCCCCTCGATCCTGGTTTCCTACCAAGGAACTGGTCTTAGTTTCTGATTTAAACTTCCCCTCGATCCTGGTTTCCTACCAAGGAACTGGTCTTAGTTTCTTTTGTCAATAAACTTTATTGACAAGGGAGGCTATGTGTAGCGATTTTCCTCAAACTTCTCACCAAATTTTCCTTGGGAGATGCCATTCGATGGAAAAAGTTTTGATGCCAGACTTGCTGGGGAACCCATTCGTCTGAATTGTAGAGGTACACAAACTTCTCTGTTGGAGATGCCATTTGTTGACTCTATTTGGGGAATGCAAGTCCCTTGAGAGACTTCCTTCACGCTTGGGGATATTACATCATACTTTTCTCGGGATCTTCCTGGAGAAATGCCATATGATGGGATCCAATTTTGAGGTGTCGATGACCTTTTCATCAGTGGTTCTTTCGGAGAAAAACTCCCGTATTGCCGAAGCTCCGATTATGGGGCTTTCTCTAGGGATTTTCCTTAATCCGGGAAAGCAAAAATATCATCTTCAATGGCGAAGAGTGATGTTGACTGAAGGTTCTCTGGTTTTTCAGAGCTCCAAGTTATCAAAGTGGTCCAGGACCTATCTTCAATTCAGAAATAGTTGGAGGCGAGATTGTTCAGATGATTCACTTCCTGGCAAGGAAAGAATCGACAACTCGATTGAGAGGACTGTTATCACTAGGGGATAAGACTGACTAGAGTGATAGTGATGCAATATGAATGCAAATGTAAAATAATAATGCATGATGTATGTATGTATATGCTGACAAAGACTTGATACAACACAGAGACTGACGGATGAACACAACTGGATACTCGGCCACTGCTGGAGATGAAAGGTATCACTTGGTTCAAGATAGCAATCCTGCCTTGCTTAGGAGAAATAATCCCTGCGGGGAATACCATTAATCGGGCTTAAGGGATAAGGACTTTGCCGAAGATGTTAGATGGATTAGTCGCATCTGACACTGTTGATCCTTCATTCAGGCGCACTGGCGTAGAAGGAGTACTTTGATTCTGCACTTTGAGGTTCGCTTACTTCTGGAGAAGCGGTTGATGTTCTTTTGATGTTCAACAGTCAAAAGAAATTGCCATCTTTATTTTAAAGCAGAAAAAGTTTTACAAGTAAATTCATTTTTGTTTTATTTCAAGAATCGTTGAGCATGTTAAAATGTCGTTCTATAAAGCAAAAATAAATGAGAATTACAAACAAAAGCACAAGGGCTCAAATTTTATTGATAAGATGGAGATCAGCCAAACGCGTGATTCCAAAGAGTATATACAAAGCTAGAAAATGGTAATTTACAGGGAAAAGGGCTACGTTGAAACATAACGACCACTATCCTTCTACCAACTTTGAATTCGGGACATCCTGAGCTTCTGTCGAAGATGACCTTGACTGGAGTTTTCCTCCGATGGATGGTGTAACTGCTGCTGAGGGACTTGCCTCTGTTGAACATAGTTACTTGCCATTATCCCTAATTTTTGCCTGGATTGTACTTTGATGTTTCCAATCCACCGGGATGATTATTGATCATGTCTCTAATTTTTGCCTGGACTGCCCTTTCGGGTTTTCAGTCCACCGAGACGTTTTTTTTTAGTTTAGGCGAAGTATTTCTTGACTACATCAACATTTGTGGGGTAGGCAAATTCCTCTCCGTCCATGGTGGCAAGTCTCAAGGCGCCGCCTGAGAAAGCTTTCGTGACCACATAGGGGCCATCATAACTCAGAGTCCATTTGCCCCGAGAATCAGTGAGAAATGATTGTATCTTCTTGAGCAGTTTGAAGATTGGAGAACATCTCGCGGTCATGAGGAATATGAATCTGAAGATGTAGTTAAAATGTCCCAAGAATCCTCGGACTTGTTTTTCAGTTTTCGGAGAAGGCATTTCTTGAATGGCCTTGACCTTGTCAGGATCAACCTTAATTCCTTTCTGGCTGACGATGAACCCTAAGAGTTTCCCTGAACGGACACCGAAGGTGCACTTGTTGGGATTCAAGCGGAGTTTGTATTTTCTCAAACGCTCGAAAAATTTTGACAGGTGGGTCACATGCTCCTCTTCTCTCTTAGATTTTTCAATCATATCATCAACATATACCTCGATTTCCTTGTGCATCATGTCATGAAACAGAGTAGTCATGGCCCTTTGATTGGTTGCCCTGGCGTTCTTCAAACCGAACGACATTACCTTGTAGCAAAAGGTACCCCATGGGGTGATGAACGAAGTTTTCTCCATATCTTTCGGCGTCATTTTGATCTGGTTATAGCCCGAGAATCCATCCATGAAGGAGAAAACTTTGAACTTTGCTGTACTGTCTACCAGCATGTCAATGTGTGGTAAAGGAAAGTCGTCCTTTGGACTTGCCTTGTTTAGATCTCTGTAGTCGACACACATTCTGACCTTTCCGTCCTTTTTCGGAACGGGTACGATATTGGCTAACCATTGAGGATATTCTGACGTGGCGAGGAAACCCGTATCAATCTGTTTCTGTACCTCCTCTTTGATTTTGATGGCCATGTCCGGATGAGTGCGTCTCAACCTTTGCTTTACTGGCGGACATTCCGATCTCAACGGTAAATGATGTTCCACGATGCTGGTATCCAACCCTGGCATATCCTCATAGGACCAAGCGAATACATCGGGGAATTCTTTGAGAAGCTTTATCAAACTCTCTTTGGCAGTTGGACCGAGCAGTGCTCTAACCCTGATTTCTTTTCTCTCATTTTCTGAACCCAAGTTTACCATTTCCAACGGCTCTTTGTGAGGTTCAATGGATCTTTCCTCTTGTCTGAGTAATCGGGAGATCTCTTCTGGAATTTCGTTGTCAACTTCTTCTTCAGCCCCAAATACCGGGAACTCAAAGTTGGGAGAAGGCATCGGATCGTATATTTCAACGGGGTTTAAAACAAGCAATCTGCATGATGTGATGATTTGTGTTTAGAAGAGATAGAGAAAATGCAAAAGTGTGTGCAGTGTATTTTTTTTTATTACTGCTTGTTTTTATTATTGAATTATTTTTTAGGATTACCATTTTCTGAGAAAAGCGAAAAGAGAAAACAGCAATTAATGCGGAAATTACAAAACGACGTTATTTTATTAATGAACAAGTCGATTCTTGAAACTACAACCCTATAATACAAAACTCTGTCGCTTTGGGCTAAGCGAAAAGGGAAAATTTACAGAAAGCGAGCCCTATTAAAACATCTGATTCACCTGGGCAAGGTGAAAGGTTAAAGATGGCAATTACTTTGATTGGCGAACGACCTTCGGAACATCGACAGCAACCCATTGGCGGCGAACTCCTCGGTGAATAACAAAGTCTGGCACCTTCCTTGATTTGTCTTCAGAAATAACGTTGATTTCTGGTGGAGCAGGATCATTGGAATCTGTTTCCCAGGCAGAGTTTTCGTAGGAGAATTCCTCTGTTGCATTTTGCATAGCATTTGTGCTCTCAGCTGCATCTCCCCATCCAGTTGGCTGGATATCTTCGAGCCTGATACGAGAGCTTTCAGGAGCGGTGTATTTGACCATATAGTCGTACTTTCCACTCGGTTGTCCCAAGGTGTTCCACACTTCTTTCGAACTGGAGGAGTCATCCCTCTCGATGACGTTGACCTCAGGAAAAGCATAGTTGATGAATTCAAGTCCTGTAAACGTTGCAAATTCATCGTCATGTTGAGTAGTTTCTGAATGACCTGAGTGTTGATCCCATGACTTGGTGGGGACACAGGTATTCTATTCAATGATACTCAGCTGAGTTTCATTACTCGACTGACTTTCTGGCCCCAAGTCTCCTGGGTAAGGCTGCCACATTGGCAGGCCATCCACCAGGCCATAGTAATTGTGGTCAAAGTTGTCTTTCATCAGAGTGTCCTCCTCTAATGAATTTGGCGGAGCACGACATCCTTCTGGATCACAATCTCCGTATATCATTTCGACATCTGACCGTGGTATAAATCTCGGACTCTGTGAGGGATAACAAAATGGCGTAGGCACCTCTTCCTGAGACATATAACCGTCCTTGTTAAGATAGGACTTCCATTCTTCATCTGTGTCAGAGGGACACTCCTCATTGATAGCATGGACTATTTGAGACACTGGGTGAAGGAAACCTCCACTGTGGAAGAAGTTCTGAATGGGATGAAGACTTTCATCGTTAGCAGCTGTCCAGGTACAGGTTGCAGAAAAACCAAGACCCTTCTTTGTTGTATTGCTAGTAGGAATGACAAGTTGTCCCCATCCTGTTGTATTGGTACTCTCGACGGCTTTAATAGCATCTTTGTATAAGGAAATCGAAGTTCCTCCTTCGGATTGTTCGTCCTTGTGTAACGAAAGTGCTTGGAACTAGGTTCTGATTATCCCCTTCTGGTTCCACATAAGTGGATGACAATAAATTGCTGACGAGCAAGGCCTGTTCCCCACAGACTGTGATAAGTTGGCCGTTCTGGATGAACTTTAACTTTTGGTGGAGGGTCGAGGTGACCGCTCCAACCTGATGTATCCAAGGTATTCCTAATAAACAACTGTACATTGCCCGGATGTCCATGACCTGGAAAGTAACTTGGAAAGTGTGAGGACCAATAGTTATGGGAAGGTCAACTTCGCCGATAACCGTTTTTCTGGATCCGTCGAACATTTTGACGACGACCTCGCTGGTTCTCATCGGAGGGCCCTTGAATGATAATTGCATCAAAGTGGACTTTGGCATAACATTCAGGGCTGACCCTGTGTCTACCAGTACGCTGGATAAAGCATCATCCTAGCAGTTGACTGTGATATTGAGCGCCATGTTATGACGGCGACCCTCTTCAAGTAATTCCTCATCACTAAATCCCAAGTTATTGCAAGAAGTGATGTTAGAGACAATACTATCGAATTGTCTGATTGTTACATCCTGTTCCACAAAGGCTTACTCCAAAACTTTCTGTAGGGCCTCTCTGTGCGCTTCTGAACTGAGTAACAGTGATAATACCAAGATCTTTGAAGGAGTCTGTAACAGTTGATCGACAATGTTGTATTCACTCCTTTGGATGAGCTTCAGCATCTCATCATCGTTTTTCGAAAGGTCGGGATTACTGGATTGACCGACTGGTGGATCGGGAGCTTCTGTCTGAAGTTCCTTTTCTTTGTTAGACTCTCCAACTCCTCTGTTGAAGATTCTACCACTCCGTGTTACACGACTGATGTCTGTAATATTCACGACTGAGGGTAATGGAATTTCCTTTCCATTTTTAATTATCGTCGCACCGTATTTGTAAGGGATTGCCTTAGCTAATTCATACGGTAGTGCTCCCGGCAGATAGACGACTATGGGAACCTTCTGGTTTTTCTGACCATCATAGGTAATCTCGATCCGTTCCCGGTTGGGAGTTCTTAATTTGTCAAGAAGAGGGATAATGGTAAAAACATCCCTAGTTCTTTGATGATCAGAGATTACAACAGCGTCCTCAATTTGATCGGCAAGATAGTTCGGCGACCAATTGATGGGTCCGGAACCTGGATATGAGCGGATCTCTCCACGATCCAATTGCCCCTGGAGAGCTGCTCGCACAAGGTAGCACCCTTGGTTACTTTCCGAACAGACTCCACAACATTCATAATTGTGTGGTGGCACCTGGCCACGCCCAGTTTGAATACAATGTAACCTCACTAGGTTAGCTTCCACGAGTCGGACATCCTGACTTTGACGCCGAGTGGGGTTTCTATTATTGATACTAATTTGCTGAGTATCTTCATCCATGTAGATTGGCATCCACCAATGATTTAACAAGTGCTGAAGTGCTTCCTGGACAAGGGCACATCCCTGATCGTTTTTGCAACCCATTTTACAGTTGTGATAATTATGTGATATCAAGAATCCGAGTCAGACCTGCTCAGCATGCAACTCTACCAAGTTGGTATTCATTAAGCGAATGTCGAAGATTTGAACCATGTTGATCTGATAGGGATTCCTATCATGGTAGTCTTGGATCCATCCGAGATCCATCTGACGCTGGAGGGCCTCCTGTATGAAAGAGTATCCCTGTTTGTTTACCGAGCAAGTCAGACAAGAACTGTAATCATGTCGCGGCAGATTATGATACTGGCTTTGCCTTGAGTACATCGCCACCAAGTTGGCATTCATCGCACGGATGTCGTGGTTCTGAATGATGTTGGAATTCGTGTAAACCATGTTAACTCCAAGAACTCGGTGCTCTTGGATCCATCCGACATCCATCTGTTCCTGCAGAGCTGCTTGCACCACAGAACATCCTTGATTGTTTTTAGAGCAGACATCACACTGGTGATAATTATGAGGTGGCACATGGCCATATCCACTCTGTCTACAATGCATCTAGACCAGATTGGCCCTCAACAAGAGTACATCGTGAATTTGATAGACATTGTTAAATTATTTCTCTATCAGGTTGACTGCTGTAGCACCCCAAAATTTTCCCTACCTTTTTCTGGCTTATGTTTCTTTCTCATTTTGCATCATTAGGTCATAGCTTTGCATTAGTCATTTGCATTGGTTCTTGAGACATGGGATCGAAAGTTTTTCTTATTGGCCTTATTCAGAGGATTCATCAAAGGCTGTGGGCCATGGATTCATTGGTGTGAATTAGGGTTTAACTCCTTCTCAGATCAAGACATTTCATTGTTATTGCAAGTGAGAGTATTATTGGACATGGGTTGTGGGGTCTCAGTATCCAAGTCCTTCTTTCATCAGGGTGCATTCAAGGAAGATCACAGTTTCTCATTCAAGGTTGAGTTGTGGGTTTCTTCAGTTTATTAAGCATTGGTTCATGTGGGGTTGATTTAAAAGTTAGGATCTGTGGGTTTATTTTACCAGAGATTTATTCAGGCAGATTCATGTGAGGATTCACTTGATCAAAGATTCAGAGGATGTGTGATTTAGGCGTTTTGTTTCAGTGATAGTTGTGTGCCTTTAATCGGGTGTTGTGGAAAGTCGAGAGTTGGTATAATGTGGTTATCCCTTTTTTAGAACCATTTCTCTTTGTCCATGTACAAATCCATAACCCATTTCCTATATCCATTTTCAAAAACTTTTTAATCCATTTCCACCAAAAACCATATTATTCATTTAATCTTTTTATCCATATTTTTTATCCATTACTAAACCTTTTTATCTTTTCCATTATCCAATTTTATCATAAATGCCCATATTTAAAATCCAAATAGGTCCATTTTAATCCATTTTTCATTTATCCATACTTATTGCCCATATCCATTTTTAACCATTTTCCTTATCCATTTACAATCCACTTTATAAACCCTTTCTCATTTTTTTTTAAAACCAATTTCTAAACTCATTTCAAATTCATGTTCATGTCCATTTTGTGTAAAATTTAAATCCGTTTTTTTATCCATTAAATCATTCTCTACCAATTTCCAACACCACCAATCTTTTTGATTCTTAACAGTGGAAAGAAAAACAAGAAGGGACCCATATAACAGAATGACAAGAAAATGATTCACACGCAAATACAATGCATACACCAAGCCACCAAATGAATCACCAATTCCACTACATTTCACAACTTTTCTGATAATAGAATTTCAGCTCATCTTCCCAAACTACCCCTCCTAAAGCTCTGTATAAAGATGCTCACTCTCCACTACCGCAAAACTGAGAATTCACGATCCGTTTCCTTCTTCATTCTTTAAAGTTATCCTCTCTTTGCTCACTTCACCTTCAATCCAAGAGCTCACCTTCATCGATCCATTGATAACTGACAAGTTCACCTCATTACCATCACAAAATAAATCGCAGCCAGCACAAGCGAGATCCTTTCTCGCCATCTTCAACTCACCTTCATCAGTTATGCGCAGGCCTTCATCATATTTCCCATCAAATCTACAACCTGCAATTCAATTCAGAGCAAACTATCACATAACAATTTCTGAATTCATCAGCATTTCTTCACTTATTGAACAAATTGTTTGCCTCACAGCAGCACGATTCACGCAAGAATTCAACTCATTAACAACGATTCAGCAACCACAACAACGATTTGACGATTCAACACGCAGTGTTCAACAAGGAGAATTCACGATTTGGAGCAGAAAGAGAAGTGAATTGGAGAGAGCAGATTCGAGAACGAGAACGGCATACCTGGAGCGTTCCTTCCATCTTCGTCGTCGCGTCAACTCGGTAATTCCGTTCTGAGTTCCATTTGTGTGATTGGCTTGATTTTATGATCGTCTATTCATGTGCTTTGGTATTTGTGATTGGCTCGATTGTGTGCTTGTCTATATACTCTGATATTCGCGTTTGATATGATGCTGTGTCTTGATCATATGCTGCGAATCTGGTTGTGTGTTCTTGCTTTTGCTTCTGCTTTATGTTCTTATCAGTGCTTAGTAGAGAAACCGATTTTTGTGAGAAATAAGAGGAAAGTTTTGAGAGTGGTGAAAGGAGATTTGTAGTGAGGAGAAGGTGAGCGGAAGTGTTGTGATGAGGATGGAGGGAGTCGCGAGCCATTAACGAAGGAAGCGAGGGGGTAGTTTCGGCGAGGCGTCGTTTTCTACCGGTGCGCTGTGTTTTTCACTGGCGAGGTTTTAGAGAGAAGAAGCATAACAGAGAAAACGCATTGAAGATGAGGAGAGGTTATGGTAAGCGGAGAAAGAAGGTGAGGTAGAAAAAGTTTAGATGAAGGTGATGTTGAAGAGCAAGGAGGAGTGAACGGTGAAATTGTGTTTATTGACGGCGGCGAGGAATGAAGCCATTGTTGTGGTTGGGGAGAAGAAGCACAGCGGAGGAGATGAATTGAGACGGAAGAGGAGGCGGTCTTGGTTTGTTTTATTAGGGTTTCATTTGTTTGTGATAGTGGACCGGACTCATAAGGCCCATACGCCCGGATTTCACTTCCACACACTCTAAACACTCCGCACCCCCCTGGTTTTTGCTGATTCACATCATTGGGCCTGCTAGACTTCAGCCCACACGCCTTTTTTCTGCTGCACCCCCTCAAGTTGTTTGTTTTTCTTTTTGGTTTTTATTAATTGTTTGTTTAATTAGATTAATTTTAGAATTTAATTAGGATTAATCTTGTTTCTTTTTTTAATTAACTTTGGTTATTTGTTCTTAATTAAAATATAGATAATATTTTTAGAATTAGATTAATTTTAGAATTAATTTTTAATTAGAGATTAGAATTTAGTTTTAATTTGTTTTCTAATTAACTTAGGATAACTTTTAAATAGAAATTAATTTTGATTTGATTTGTTAATTAGAAGTAAATTGTGTTAGATTTTAGGTTTAATTTTCTAATTAGTTTTTAGTTTTAGATTAACCTTTTTACTTAGAATTTAATCTTCTTTTTAATTAGCATTTTATTCCTCACTCGGATAATTTTTGTTAACCTTTAATCTTGCTTTTAATGTTCCCTTTATTTTATCTTGGATATTCTTGATCTTAATTTTGATGCATATTTTGATTAATTCCTGATTAATTACTTGGTTTCATATTTGATTCTCTCTTTGTGATTGAGTTGTCTTATGTTTACTTGCTGATTACTCTGTATTCACATGCTCCCTTAAGGCTCCTAGTCCGACTTAATTTCTGATTAAGCTCGGAGTAGGATAGACATTAGGCTCTCAATCCAAGCATGATAACATTAGGTAGGTCCCCTCCTAATCCTTGACCTTAGGGCCATTTTCCATGATAACTTGTAGGATTCAGTTTCCTCTTTAGACTTTCTGCGAGTCCCGACTCTTTTCTCTCGCACCCGTGCGATCGAGACCGATCTCGTTTTCCCAATTCGTGGTCGTTCCCACGAACTACGATGCACAAAAGTCAACTTTGACTTTTTGAGATTTTTCACCAAAATGGATTTTTAACCCTAAAATGATGTTAATGTATGATTTGAATCATCATTCATCAAGAAAAATCAAGAAAAGTTGGATAGCTTGTAAAAGGGGTAACCATAAAAAACTTAGAAAATTTTCTAAGTTAAAAATAAAGTGGCTAGGGTACTAACTTTGGAGGGTCATAACTCCTAAACCACAAAGCCATTTTCTCCCATCCAAGGCTTGATTTATAGATCTCATTGCCCTCTACAAAAACTTCAACTAGACCTAATTCCAACTCCTCATGGATTTTGAGTTATGGAGTGATCAAAATCAAGAAAAGTCACTTTGTTCCAACACTTAGTGAAAATTTCACTAAGTCAGATTTTACCCTACTTTTTGCCAAATGTAGGGGGATTTTTCACTTGGATTCAAAAGGGATCAAAACCAAATATATTCAAACAGTTGTTGTATCATGTAAGGGCTTTCCAAAATGACCAAGAACATTACCAAATTCAATTTGAGTCATGAGATATGACATTGGAAAGTTGCCTTGCTGAAATCTGCCAAGGCAAGGCAGAATTTGCATTTTTGCTCGATTTGCCAAAATTAGCCAAATCCAAATGCTCCTATCCACTTGGACACCTCTGAGGATTGAATCTAAAGGGAACAATCACTGAGCCAAGCCTCCAAAGTCTTTGGAACAAGAAATAGCATGTTGAACCTAGAATGGCCAAAATAGGGACAAGACTCCAATTTTGAATTGGAGCATTCAATGGAAGCATCAAGGTGGCATGGACTGAGCCATTTGCAACTCAATTCAGTCAAGACTTATCCAAGACCAAGGGAACCACAGCCCTGTGCCCTAACCTCTAGTCAATGGCTAGAGGAGACTTGGATTTCCATTGGCCAACATTGAACAAACACCTGCTGCAGTTGCCATTCACTGTGGATCCCAAAACAAACTTGCTCTACTATAAATAGAGCTCAATTGTGATCAGTTTGAGTACACCAAAGCCATCTAACAAATGCTTTCCTCAAAATCTCTTCTTTCATTCCAATTTTGCCTTCTAAGGCAAGTCACTATCGGGTTTTGAGTTTGAGAGCTTTTCCAATCAAACCAATCATACACACACCTCACATACATCATATAGAAGTGATCCAAACACTCACATAACATCTGGAACACAGATTTCACAAAATCACCAGCCAATTGCTCAAGTTCTTGACAGATTTGCAGTTGGGGTACCATCTCAAGTTCCAGATCATTTCAATCCAGTCCAAGCATTCTAACACACTCCATAGGGTGTAGGGAAGCTGTTCAGATCATCACAATTCATCTGTAACACCTCCTACTCAGAAATCAATTTGCTCTTGCTATCACGACCTAGAGGTAAGCTTAAACTTGGTCATCTCTCAATCTATGCATATTTCCTCGCACAATACTTTTGCCAAATGTTCATAATCATGCATGGAATGTTTCCCCTCAAGTAATTGCTTTGTTTGAATCGTGTGTTAAAAATCCCAGCCTTCATGCAGAAATTAGGGTTCATAAGGATTTATCGTGATTTCTTGTTTTATGCTTAATTTAAATGAAATTAATTGTCATAAACATGATCGTGAGGTTGAGACGAGCATATTGATATGTGGATTACATGGCATAATCAAGTATTCAGTGAGATTGGAGAGAAAATGCAAATCTGGGCAAGCCCAGAACACGCGCGTGTTCTTGGGTGTTCTTGGCGCCATTTTTTCAAAATTTGAATATTTGAATTTTGTGATTTTATTTAATTGATTCAAAAATTAATTTCTCTCTGAGTTTTAATGATTTTGAGTTGATTCTTTTTTTAATAATTCACAAAAATGTTAAAATATTTTATTTTCCCCAAAAATCCCAAAAATATTATTTATTTTATATAATTTATATTTTTGCAAAGAATTAATGTTTTAATTGTTTTTAACATTTAAAATATTTTTTCCTCCTTGATTTTGCAACTTTTAATGCTTTCTAATTATTTTGTAGGTCAATACTTAATTTTTGAAGCATTAATCCAAGATCACAATTTGTTTTTCTTATGTTAAACAATTTTGATCATTTTAATTGAATTTTTATTCAATTAAAACACATTTTTTAAAACAAATTAGGGTTTTTGGATTAATTCAACCCTCACAAATCATTTTCAAAACGCTTTGGGCCTCTAATAGAGTGTAAGACCCAATCCTTTTTTTGACCAAATCATTTTTGGGCCTCAGTGTATTGTATAAGTCCTGATACCGTAAAAAACAAACGGCGCGATTGTCGCCTTTTGAAAAATAACCTTTTGGGCCTCTCCTCGAGCTATAAGACCCATTTAAAACTTTTTGGGGCTCTAATAGAGTGTAAGACCCAACCCCCTTTTAACCGAAATCACTTTGGGCCTCAGATATTGTATAAGCCCCCTGCGTTAAAAGAAAACCTCGGCGCGATCGCCATTTCAAACGGAAAAATCATCTGGGCCTACCCTCGTGTTATAAGCCCCACTCTTTTTCTTTAAAACCTTCTGGGCCTCTTGAGAGAGTGTAAGACCCATCCCTTTATACAGAAAACAATTTTTGGGCATCAGTCACTTGTATAAGTCCCTCTGTACAAATTCAAACAGTGCGCTCACTGATAAAACCCTGGGCCTCTCCTTGAGCTGTAAGCCCCAAATCTTTCTTTTTCAAAAACACTTTCTCCTTTGATTTTGTATATACTGTTGTTTTCAATCTTTCTTTGTTGAACAACTAACCAAACAGCATGGAAGCTCTACAACCGAGTAAGTGGTTATTGCTTTCATTTACCGCTTCATATACATATAACTGTATTGTGGGGCTGTTTCACTGTAAGTCTTCTTTCATAAACTCATATCAACTATGTAATAATAGTATAGATATTTAGAGTTTCCCCGGCAACTACGTCTAGAACTAGGTGACGTCGTTTCGTTTATTCGTAGAAATAGACAACTAGATCCCCAATAGGATCACCAGATACAGTCTTCTCTTCGGCTGTCCTCATTAGGAATTGTCAAGAAACTCTATTCCCAGAGATGAATGTATTCTCCGTGAATGGCATCTTTGAGTTTCTTCCAAATTGTCGAACTTTCCTGACTTGATCTATTCCTTGTGAATAGCTTGCCTTGAATTTCTCGGGGTTTGGGGACCCACGGGCTTCTTAAAAGCATCGGCCTCCTCTTGGGCATCGTACAAGGACCCACAGGCTTCCTAAAAGCAACCCCGCCTCCTCTTGGGCTTAGTACAAGGACCCGCCGGCTTCTTAGAAGTATTCACAACCTCCTCTTAGGCTTCGTACAATGATCTCTTCCTCCGGGAATGATAGCCTCCTCTTGGGCATCGTACAAGGACCGATCGGCTTCTTAAAAGTTTCCAGCCTCCTCTTGGGCTTCGTACAAATTGTCCCGACGACCTCCTAGAGGTATAGGAACAAAAATTAGTCATCTGCATAGAACAGTCCTTTCATAGAGTCTACTACTGTTTCTCAAAGCATAGTACAAAAGATGACACTCTTGCCTTGGACAGTCTAATCTCCTTGAGTCTCAAAGACATTCTCAAGTGACCCCTTCAAGAATAGGAAGAAAACCCGCAGACTCAGACAGTCTCAATACCCTTCGGATTTCCCACTTCCTTAAAGAACAGGAATAACCCGGATCCTCGAATCAAATCCTCGAGTACAGTGTTGCTCATATAAGAATTGATTTTCTCTTTAACAATCAGTCTACTGGACCTGTCACTTAACTGAACAATCGCCACAACCTCCTCTTAGGCTTTGTATAATGATCCTTCTCCAGTGAAGTTAGCCTCTCTCTTGGGCTTTATACAATGATTCTCCCCAGCGGAGTTAACAACGATTAGCCTCTTTCTCGGGCTTTGTACGAGACACATAAGAGACTCCCTCGTTGAGTCGATTTCCCCTTTTGCCTCCATCTCGGGCTTTATACGAGATACAAAAAGGTTCTTATTGAGCTAAACAAACAACAGCCTCCATCTCGGGCTTCGTACGAGATACAAAAAAACTCTCTTGTTGAGTCAAATAGCCTCCATCTCGGGCTTCGTACGAGATACAAAAAACTCTCTTGTTGAGTCAAATAGCCTCTATCTCGGGCTTTGTATGAGATACAAAAAACTCTCTTGTTGAGTCAAATAGCCTCCATCTCGGGCTTTATACGAGATACCAAAAGATTCCCTCGTTGAGTCAAAACCTTTTAGCCTCTCTCTCGGGCTTTGTACGAGACACATATTAGCCTCCTCTTAGGCTTTGTATAAGAAAACCACTGGTTGATCCAATCAACCTTTTAGCATCAAAGTTGTGCCTCATTCACAGTACACAAACATCAACAACTCCTTCCCCTCCATCTAACTGCTGTAAGCGGCAAGCCTCTGGATCATCTACATCCATGCCAATGTCCCTCTTTTAGTATGAGAAATTCCTAAGGAAAGATGGCATTACTCTACACTGAGTTAAAGTCTTCTCCTTCAGGTTGAAATCCTTATAAAGGAAATTATGGCATTGCCGGATTCACAAATCCCGGCTAAAGTAATTCTCCTTTATAAAACAGTTGTGACATAGAACCCCCTCTTTAGAGATGACAAATTCTCTCTAAAGTCAACACCTTTAGCTTCATATCTTGGGCTTTGAACAAGATACAAATAGACCTTTCAGCTTCACATATTTGGGCTTTGAACAAGATACAAATCACCTTTCGCTTCACGTCTTGGGCTTTGAACAAGACACTAAAACAACCTTTTTTCCTCCCATAGAATAGGACGAACTACGAACGCTCTGATTTCCCTGTTTCGGTAAACGGGAATACGTAGGCATAAGATTGAAAGAAAAATCTTAGCGAGCACACTAAACAAAAACCCAAAATCCCATACTTTCATATATATCCATCCTAACATCCTAACCAATAGCCTAAAGCACCCCCTCGTCAACAAAATAAACCTAGGACAAACCCCGAATCTTTGTAGCATCTGTAAACTAACAGTTTCGACTATTTAATCTCAGTATGCAAGCAGGGTTAGTTGGAGACATTTATTTCCCTTCCTTCTTCAGCTTTAATAGGATAAAAAATGAATCGAACTGTAGTACCAGAGCGGTCGTGCTTCACAACCACATCCAAAAATCACTCGCTACAACCATATCATACTCCGCAGGCAATAACGACACGATACCATAGTTTACGACGAAATATTCACCGTACGTGTCATCATTGGTATCATCATACATATCTTCGTCGAAGTCGTCTTCTGGTGATGGGATATATCCTCCATCTGACTAGGGAGAATACTTTGGTTCTTCTTCATCTCACTAGGGAGTGTACTATGGATCTTTCTTGCTTTCGACCAAAGATGTGTACTTCGAGCTTTGGGTTGATACCACCCCCTTTTCTCCTGAAGCTTCAACAATCACTGGCATTGTTTGATTCATCATGATTTATTCCTTCTCGACCCACCTTCCTTTTGGGTATTGCCTTTTCTGTCCAAAGGTTCCGACAAGTTTCAACTGTGAAGTTGAAGCCTCTTTCCCAGCCTTTTTATTTCGCTGATAACGCCTCCACTGAGTCCTTGTCATAGGATTATTCCCTTTGTAATTAGGAGACACCACATAGCCCTTGGGTTCGACCCTTTTTTCGGAGATCTTAGCCTCCTTCTCAAGATCCAACACCTTCCATTTCGGGCCTCTTGCTCCCTTTCTCACTCATGGGTTCCACCCACTTCTCTTGTGGAGTGTATGATGGTGGCATAAAGGTCCTGGGTCGTGTTGACTGGAACAACTTCTTGTACTCCTCGTTTTGCCGAGGGGCACCGCTTTGGTCGAACACAAATCTTGGAACGGGCAGCTTACCATCTCGCAGTGTCTCTTTCTTGCCAACTTCATATTTCTCAGCTGCCTTTTCGTCAAAGACGGCATTGCACCTTGGGCATAACACCGCCTTTGACCCACTCACCCTATATTTCTCCTAGAAATATGTCAGGCTTTCGCCAACTTAAGGGTAGAATGCCTCTAGTTCTTCTTCAGTCTTCTTGTCAGAACCATCAGCAGTCTCGACCATCATGCATTCAAAAGATTCAGTTGTTAAATGTTTGGTGAGACCTTCAATAGTCTCAACCATCATGCAGTCATACAGCTCAGAGTACAAGGCTTCTTCGACCTTTAGAGGGCCTGTGCCAACTTGAATCTTCGGCCTTTTGTCAAATTGAAGTCGGCCTTTCTTCAAAGCTTTCTGCACCAAATCCCTGAAAAGAACACATTGAGATGTCTTATGACCAAGGAAATTATGAAACTTACAAAATCCCCTTTCTCTTCTTTTGCTCTAATGGGGGGTCTTTGAAACCAAAAGGGATAATAATTTGACCATCTTTAACTAATAAATCAAATATTTCGTCACACTTAGATACATCAAAAGTATAAGTTTTTGCAACGTATTTATCTGTTTTTTCAGTTTCGACGAGATTTTTCCCGTTCAATGGTTTTAATAATTTACACGTGTATGGAGGCCCTGGCTTGAGTTCAACCACGTTAACCCCGCTTTCATCGACGAGCTCTTCATCGTCAGAAGAGTATTCGCCAGCGGCTACGTATGAAACTTTCTCTTTCTTATGGTATCTACTAGTTTTGGTTTTTTCTGCTTTCAAATGTTCGACCTTTTGGACCTTATCGGCTAACTGCGCCGTATCTCTGAGATATTGTGTCTAACTTTTTCCTGATTGAATAATCTAGGCCGCCAGTAGCCATCTCGACTAGCTCAGGTTCAGGGACTTAAGTGAAGCATCGTGCTTTCAAGAGTCTAAACATGTTGAGATATTGGTCCACCGACTCTGTGGCCTTCCATTTGACACTGGCCAATTCTTTCAGGCTAATTTTCAATTGTTCCATGTAAAACTGTTCATGAAACAATCTTTCTAATTATGCCCTTGTATGGACAGATTGTGGAGGTAACATGGTGAACCAAGTAAACGCATTCTTTGTGAGGGAACTTGGAAAGTATTTCATTTTCAAGTCCTCATTATTTGCTATGTCACCAGCTTCAGTTTGATATTCGACAACGTGTTCGACGGTGGACTCTTCAGTCTCTCCGGTAAATTTGGTAAACTTTGGACCTTCCATCCCCTAGGAAATTATGTTTGTAAAACAAAATCTGGTAGTCGGGACGTATATGTTGGCTATCGCAGGCCGCTCTATTCTGCACCATGATCTGTTCAACCATAACTTCTAAGTTTTGTTCGCCAACCATGGCTTCGTGTCGAACTTACCTGACCACGTAGTCTAGATCTTGGTTCCTATGAACAAACACAAAGGGAGGCCTTTGGGAAACCCTAGGTGTGTGTTCAACCTCATGGGGTTGCTGGTCAATTGTTTCGTCGAAGACTTCTTCTTGTTGAACTGGTGTCTCCGGCCGAGTTGGAGGAGTTTGTCGACCCGGTGTTCTAGGAGCCCCTAGGAAATCACCTATCTGTGTCATCTGAGTTGCCAATTGTTGGTAACTCTGGGTCGAATCTTGTATTAATGGTCTTAATATGGTGCCCATTTGCTGAGTCAACATGTGAATCATTTCATGATTACTCTCATCCACCTGATGTCTCATGACTACGACAAAACTTGAGGTGAAAGTTAGAACAGATTGAGATAGAAGACTAAACCCTGGGGGTCGATTAACTTGGTTTTCCAAAGGCCCTAATCCTTGATACGGTGAGAAAGCTGACGACGAACTTTCCCCAAACACCAGACCACTAGGATGTAGATTCGACATGAACTTTATTGGCATCCCAAAAGCTTGAGGCATGGGCATTGTGAAACTAGGCACATGCTGCCCCGCAGTCCCTGTCATTGTCGGCCTAGGTTCAGGCCGACGTGGTGTTGAGGTCGGCCCACTATGAACGGTCGAAACCGCAGACACAGTTCCAGAGCCAACATCAGTTGTTTGCGTCACAACCGTACTTTCTGCCAAAGACGGTTCTTCGTTTGGACGTGGTGTCACCGTCTTACCACTACGTAAATGCATACACTTAAACTCAATGGGTCCCACCAGGCACACCAATTTGTTCGCACGTGATTCCCGCGCGAACAACCTCTGGCCTTCTACCACAGGTTTACTTGCGATATCGGCCATGAAATCCCAGAGCAAATGGTTGGAGTATATGTGATGTTGGTAGAGTGGTTTTGATTTAGAGGAAGTTGGAAAAAAACATGCAGAAAAGGTGTATGTGAATTGATAAATAAACAAGCCTAATACGTAAATGAAAAGATATATTAAAACTTGGTAATGTAAATTACTTAAAAGGAAATGTGGACGCTATCATACATTTTACAGAAATGAACTCTTTTCTCTTAACGCTCAGTACTTCGAGTGTATTCCTTTGACAATGTTACAAATGTGACCCCTCAAAATGGAAATAAACATTGCTTAAATAGGGGAATGAAATAACTGCTATTCTCTCAGTATTGGCTCTGGATGTGACACGTGTTGACCCACCATCTTCGTAACTTCCCCCATGTTCTCAACATTTCAAATCTCTTCCCGCCCAAAGATTCTTCAGCTTTGTGTCGGTTTCGTTGGCCGTCAATCGAAACCCTTCGACAACATAGCCTTTTGGGTCGACCTCTGACACGTCTTCTGCTGGTGTCGACCTGCGTGTTGGCCTTCTCACCATCTTTTCCTTCTAAATTCGACCTACATGTTGGCCTTCTCATCATCTCTTCCTTCTTCCTGCTCAGTCAAAATCTTTCAGCCAACAATTACAACATATCAGCACTTCTTACAAGAGTCTTAAACAGAAAGCTAAATAAAAGCTAACAAAAAGACCTAAGAAGATCCTCCTAGCAGCTTCTTGAACTCTTCTTCCATCTGAGCCTTTTCAAGAATAAGCTTATCCACAATCAGCTTCCACGGAGTTGACTGAGGGCTAAAGGAAAATAAATCCTCTTGCGTTTTTCTCTTCTTACAAGAGAGTACTTCTTCATTCTTCGCCTGTAGTTACCTTTGGAGTTCAGTATTCTCCTCAACAACCACTTGGTACTTATGCTTCCAAGCATCTCCTGTTTGTTGTTCTTTATTCAAAGCGATTCTCAGCTCCTCTGCTTCAGACATGAAGATTAGGGTAGGTTCCTTCTTTAGAACCATGGGCTCTTGTCGGGAATAGGGCATCTTTAGCTCAATAGGCCTTTTTCGAACCCATTGGAGATAGGTTCCAAGGAGACACAATTAGACTTTCCTATGTCCTTCTTCCCCTTCTTGTGCAAGTGGCTCCAAGCATTCAAAATCTTCTCCTTTAGCTCCTTGTTATCTTCATCCTCCTTGAAAAAGATATTTTCCACGTGAACACAGAGGGGTTTGTCCCTCAAAGGATGTCCCAACAGTCGACGAGCTAGAACTGGGTTATAGCTAATCCCTCATTTGGTGCCAAAAAGATGCTCATTACCAAAATCTCCACAATTGTCAATAATCATCACCCCATCATAGACACGATTGTACCAATCAATGTCAGAGTGGGTGAAAGCCATGATCTTCTGTGGCCACCAACCTTTCTTAGGATCCCAAAAAGAGTTAGCCTTAGGCAAGTGTACACAGCACGTGATCATCCCTCCATTGTGGAAATTCCTCAGATGAACGGAATGGTAGGCATCCGCTAGCAAAGTAGGCACAGGGTTATTCTTTAGAAAGATTTTGATGGCGTTGAGGTCTACAAAGTCTTCAAAGCTAGGGAACAGAAAGATACCATAGATGAGCAAGGAAATATTAGCTTCAAATGCATCCATGCTCAAATGATCAGCGTAAAACTGGGCTTTCCCAACCAAAAACTCCGCATTCAACCCAAAAGCTCCCCCTTTGGTAGTCATATTATTTTGAATATCAACTAACCCCAAATGCGTGGCCTTATCAATATCTTCCTCCTTAGGGTCTTTCTCGAAGATAGGAAAAGGATACTTGTCAAGAATAGGGAAACCAACTAGATGGGAGTATTCTTCCAGTGTAGGCACGAGCTGGTAATCAGGGAAAGTGAAACAATGGTAGACTGGATCGTAGAACTGAAGCAGGGTGGAACAACCTTCCTATCATAGGTGCACTCAAGTCAGGGTATAGGACTTATCCTCACCACTCAAGGTAACAACCCTGCATACAGAAAAACCCAAGCACAAACATATATATATACAGATATTTACAAATATACAGATATACAAGCAAGCAAACATATAGCAAACACAAATACAAGCAAGGTGGGCTTAACCCTCTTAGGGGAAAGTTTTATCCCCAGTGAAGTCGCCATTTCTATTGCGGTGAGAATCGGATATCAAGCTATTAATTAACTTGAATCACAAATCAGGAAGTTCACCACCGAGCTTTGATTTATCTAAAGGAAAGGATAAAGATCAAAGAAAACCCTAAGTGCGCTATGAAACAACACAGCTAAGAGATCTAAGGTTCGGGGTTGGTTATACCTAAGTATCTGTAGTACTCTACAGGAACCTCTTGTTAGTATTTGTGTTATGCTAAAGTTTGCTTGCTAAGGGAACGGTGCTAAGGTAAAGACCTAAGAGTATATACACTAAGTATGCTCGTCAAGACATCGCATCTCGTGCCTACGTATCTTGACTAGGATGGAATCAGAGCATTTGTAGTTCACCATACTATGGTTGAGGAACTCTTAACTGTGGTCAAGGTTCCTAAGGGAAATGAGTACTCATAACTATGGTACTCACATAGAGTTAACGAACTCTCTAAATCTATGTTGAAAAACTAACCAAAAGTTGACTTTTGTCAAAGTCAAAGGGGAAAATGAGTACACATCACAATGGTACCCACGTAGAGTTTATAAAGTCTAAATTTAATTCTAAGTTGTAAAGTAAAATGGCTCTAACAAGGCCAAGAAAGAAAAGTAAGTATCTATAACAATAGTACTTACATAGGGTTAACAAATCCTAACCTAAAGCTAGGTTAAAGAGGGAAGATGGCTCTAACAAGGCCAAAGGGAAATGATCCTAACAAAGTCATGAAATAGGTAAGGAAACAACACTAAATTATCCTAAAAATAGGCATCAAAATTAGGATTTAATCACAGCTAAACGCAATAAGAATAAAATTGAACATCTAGAATTGGCTAAAATGATAACGAGGATTGTCAAGATTAATCTAAGAATTAACTAAGAATAAAACCCAATTAAACCACATTCTAATTAAACTAAAAATTAAATTAACAACTAATTAATTTAAAAACTAATTTACTAATGCTAACTAAAATCTATTTTTTTTTAATTACTAAACTAAGTCTAACTAAAATCTAGTTAACCAATTCTAACCAAAATCTAGTTAACTAATTCTAATTAAAATCAGATTAAAAAAACTAATTAAATCTAATTAACTAATTCTAATTAAAATCAGATTAAAAAACTAATTAAAATCTAGTTTAAAAAACTAAACTAACTTAATCTAATCTAAAAAAAAGGGAAAGATGGGCCTGTGATGTGTTATTATGATGCCCAAATAACAAAAATGCCCAGAAGGGATCAGTCCAAAGAGAGAGGCGGGTTGGACCTATTTCTGACCCGGTTCGATTCACTAATGAAAAAAAAGAAAACCCTAGATATGCTACAACGACCATGCTTTCTTTTTTTCAGCAACAAATATCTTATTTACAGAGAAAAGCAAACACGATAAACTCATTATAGAAAACTAACCTACAATAACACTCTGGTCTCCCTTTCCTTCTCTTATGAAAACGAATTCAAACTCGCAGCCAATACACGAATCAACACGAATAGCAACCTAGTTTTACTTTCAAAATCGCTCACTCATTCAATTTCAGAAATCGATCAAACTCCCTAAACAAATAATGAACAAGGGCGGAGACTTACGAAGGAAAATAATTAAACAGAGTTCAAACTACCTAAGCTGAAGAATGAGAGCCCACGACAAGGATTTCCATGTATTCTCTCTTTCTCGCGGCGATTCTGCTTTACCCTTTTAAGTTTCGATTTCGATCGAATCTCTCTCTTTCTCTGTGTTTTGTGCAATTTCTGTGAAGGGTGTATTGAAGATTTTGGTGAGAGGTGTAGCGAATTAATGAAAAAGGTTTGAGGTTTTCCGTGAAGAAAATCGATGGAGGTTTGTGTGAGTATTGTGTGAGAAAAGAAGGGCGTGTGGTTTATGTTGGTAAGAGTTTAAGAATTGTGTGTTTGGTGAGCTGATGAAGAATGGGACAGTGATGGTCGAGATAAGGTGTTACGAGATATGGTTTTGTTGGTAAAGTGAAGAAAAACCGTTCAAGACAAGGACGCAAGGTCAGGTTTTTTTCATCCCCGGTATTTTCTCTATCCATCATCTTTTCTATTGCTCTGTTCTTATGTGAATTTTGACCCTTTCTGCATAGGATATGTCCTTTTCATGGCGCAAGTTGCTGCAGCATAGCAGGTGGCGCAAGTTGTTGCAGTATGTTCACAGTTTGCAGAATTTGTCTTGTAATGGGTAAAACACAAACCTACTCTTCAGTTGTTGGTTCACTCAGCTAATTCTATTATTGCTAATGAATTCTTCTCTGCTTTCTTCAATTTTTTTTTCCCCTCTTAACATAATTTGGTTCTCTCTCTTTTTTAAAATGTTGTTGCTTTCCTTGTGTGGTTGTTTTCACAGCAGGCTTTTGGTTTTAGTCTTACGCAGGTGGTTTTGGAGGCTTGTGGAATTATGCAGGACTTAGTTTTTTGGCAAACAAATGCAGTAGGTTGGAGTCTTGTGGTCTAAAAATTCTGATCCTTTTTTAATTTCTTCGGTTTTTGTTTACTTTTTAGAGTTTTTCGCCTCTGTTTATGTCCTCTACTCCTCCTCTTTAGAACAAAATCAAAAAAGGTTATAATGATCTGTCCTTTTCCTTTCCAGGTCAAAGATGCAGTGTTGTGGTTTTGTCTTGGTGTAGCAGTGTAAGATGATGCAGATGATGGGGAAGGTCTTGGAAGGTATGAACATGGACTCAAATAGGTCTTTTTGTAATGAAGGGTTGTCTGAAAAAATGACATGGACTTAAAAAATGTAATTTTCATGAAATGTTTTTTTTGGAATTTTGTATTCTTGTTTTATGTGGTAATTTTGAAATTTGATGGACTTAAATGAAATGATTTACATGGACTAAGTGAAAATTGTATAAACTTAACACACACAAAAAGAATATGGATTGGATAATGAAGAGTGACTAAAGGTGGATATAAAATGGACAAGTTTGGTTTTCGAAAAGTGGAAGTTGAATTGGTTTTAGAAATTTAAATGAATAAAAGAACAAAAATATGGATAATTATGGAATGTGGATTCAAATGAAATTGGATGGGTTAATGGCTTAAAAACAAAATGGATTACTAGATGAATAATAAACGGAAAATCAAAATGGAAAATGGGTATTGAAAATGGAAATGGATATTGTGAATTAAATTTCTAGTGGAATTTGGATTATAGATAATAAGATGGATGGTTACGAGAATGGATATGAAAAATCTTGAAGGCCACCCATCCTGAACAACATCATAACTTTGAATTCATCTCGAAATAATCACGCTTGAATGACAAATCTAATGAGTCATTTAGATCAATGATGAGAGCCTAAACTGCACCACCAATACTTGCACTCAACTCCACTGCTTTTACCTTTGATGATCCTATAACCTGACCAATACTAAATCACATTCGACTGAAACACAACCGTGTACACATACTTGACATGTTAGCCTCAGGTGAAACTCAACTTGAACGACATTTGCCGATCATAAACACCAAGGTGAGAAACCCTAATTTTCCAAAATCCTGATTCAAGATCTTTCCAGTCAAACCATTGATGAAATCCTAAACAAACGACACCCTTGTGGTAGTTCATAGAAACTGATGTCATGTCTTGATAAACCTCTGATAAGAACTGCTCATGACAATTGAAAACCCAACACCTCTACCTCAAACTTGAGTACAAAAACCGACAGAAACAACCTCTTGACAAAGAGAATCCAACTCAACAGAAAACCTCCATTTCCCCATCTTCAGAGCTTAAATGGTGGATGACCTATCCAAAACCCTACTTCACCGACCTTTGAAGCTTTTGTAGCAGACTCTGATTCACAAGAAACAAGACATAACAAAACCTGACAAAACGGTTAGTCATGCAAGGATGATTGACCTAAGATGCTTATACAAATGATGACGACATCTAAGGGGTAAAATTTGGGGTATGACAATTTGTTTAGCCTATGGTAATTGATACACATTCTCTAAGCAGTCAAGGTTCTTGTTGGTATTAATTTATTCTTTTCATTCTGAATCATCGTCATCCCACCTTTCTTCGGCACCACTTGCACCGGACTAACCCACAGACTATCAAAAATAGGATAAATCATTCCAGCCTCAAGCATTTTTACCACATCTTTCCTCACCACTTTTTTCATGGTAGGATTTAAGCGGCGTTGAGGTTGAGCTACCGGCTTAAAGTCATCCTCCATTAAGATCATATGCATGCAATAGGATGGGCTTATTCCTTTTAAATTTAAAAAAGTCCAACCCATAGAATTTTGATTCTTTTTCAAACCATAATCAATTTTTCTTCCTCTTTGTCGGTTAATTCGTTGCTTATGATCATCGGTTTGTGCCCCCCATCATCAAGAAACACATACTTTAAATTAGGGGGAAAAATCTTCAACTCAATTTTGTTTCATCCACCTTTTCTTTTTTCAACTCTTCATCAAGCTCTTCCAAGGGAGGAACTTCTTCTAAAGCTTCAAGTTCTCACAAACACATTTTAATCTCATTTTCTTCACTCTCATTTAAACTAAGAAAAGCACGAGTAAGAACTTTTTTCCAATAGGGTAGCAACATGAACTTCTCTTTTCACCTCTTCAATCACTTCCTCCATTGCGTCAAGATGGAAACAATCATTCTTGTCTTTTGAATTTTTCATGGCTTTAAAGAGATTAAAGCAAACTTCTTTATCTTGAACTCGCACTTTCATAAGACCATCATCCATATCAATCACCATTCTTGTTGTTTTCATGAAAGGTCTTCCAAGAATTAGAGGGGCATCATCATATTCGTCCATGTCTATTACCACAAATTCAATGGGAAACAAAAACTTATCAACTTTCACCAATACATCCTCATCTACACCGTGAGGATGGGTAGTGGATTTATCAGCTAATTGCAAAGTCATTCTAGTAGCCCTCAACTCCACATGTCCCAATCTTTTAACAATTGACAATGGTATCAAATTTATGCTAGATCCCAAATCAATCAACCCATTACCAACATAGATATTGTCGATGGTAACTGGTAAGGTAACTCTTCCCGGGTAACTTTGTTTCCTATGAAGAGTCTTTTGAATAATTTTACTACAACAAGAATCAACAACTACGGTTTCTTGGTCCATGTACCTTTTCTTCTTGGTGATGATATCCTTCATAAATTTCGCATAAGTAGGCATTTTCTCCAATGCCTCGGAAAATGGAATATTGATTTGCAATTGGTTAAAAATATCCATAAACCGAGCATATTGCCTTGCGTTGTCCCTTTTTCTAGGAATATGAGGATAAGGTAAATTTTGAATAGGGATGTTCACTTGCTCCTTTCCCTTCCTATCATTATTATTTTTCTCTCCTCTCCATTTCTTTTCAACAACATCATCCTTCACAGTTTTTCAAATTTCTCCTCAACATTTTCATCCTCCTTTTCAACTACAACCTCAGTCTCCACTTCATTCTCACCAATGCCCAAATCAATCGTCATACCACTCCTAGTAAGGATAGATTTGCTCTTTTGGTTAGACATTGAGAGTTGCATGAATTGATTGAGATTTTCCTCTATCTTTGAGCTTCTGCCTTGGTTTTGTTGTGGTTGATTGTAACTTTGGTAAGGTTGACGGTTAGAAGTTCCGGTTCTTGCCTCCATCCTTATTGGTAACCTTGGCTATTACCTCTCGGTTGGTAGCCTTGGTTATTGCTTTGATATGGTGGTCTTGGTTGATCGCCTTGATTTTGGTTTCCCGCATAGTTGGCTTCTTCAATGATCGATGGACAATAGCCGGTAGGATGATCACCTTTGCAAAGTTCATAACTTGCTACATGTTGATTTTGGTTGGGAACTTCTTACATCTCTTTGATTTTTTGTGTAAGCTTTGACATTTGCTTTGTCAACAACTCCACTTGTTGCGAGAGTAATTTATTTTGAGCAAGAATAATATCATTCATCCCCAAATCGATAATTCTCGATTTTCTTTGCGAAGCCATCCTATCAATGATGAACACCTCATCTTCCACGCTTTTTGGCATTAGAGAACCACCCACCGTAGCATCCAAAAGAGTTTTATGAACGGGTTGAATTTCGTTATGGAAAATGTGCACTTGATTCAAATCATCAAAACCATGACCCTTGCATTTTCTCAGCATAAATTTGAATCTCTCCCAAGCTTCATTGAGAGATTCGCTTCCTTCTTGCACAAATACCGAAACTGCTGTCTTGGCCTTCATAAACCGACAGTGAGGGAAGAATCATTCAAGAAACTTCTCTTCCAATATGTTCCAATCTGTCATCACAAGAGTAGGTTGGTCAATATACCATTTATACGCCTTCCCAATCAAGGAATGCGGGAATAATCTCTTGAACAAAGGTTCCTCTTCGACTTCCGGAGCTCCAGTTTCACCCGCTATCTCATAAAACTTCGTGAGATGTGTAAACGGATCCTCATGGTCTATCCTCGCAAAGGGATTTGCATATTAAAGAGCAATGATTACTGTTTTCATCTCAGAATGCCTCCCGTTGTGGGTGTTGCATGAAAACTGAGCGTTGTGTCTTGGACTGTTAGCACAAGGGGTTGAAGCAGGGGGTGTTGGTGGGGGATCTGCCATGTTTGGCATAAGAATGGGTGTAGATGAAGAAGTTTCTCCGCGCTCTTGTCTTTCTTTGGCAAGTTGCCTCCTCCGCCTAGTTCTGCTATTGAGCCTACAAGCGGTTCTTTCAATCTCAGGATCGAAAAGAAGTTGAATCGCAGGTACACTCCCACGCATAAATAAAACTTGTACACTTAACCAAACAAATTAAACAACACAAGAAAAATAAACAGAGGTAAGAGATAACAATACAAAGATCTAAAAATTAATAAACTATTGCAATGCTTACAATATCAAACAATCTCCGGCAATGACGCCATTTTGTTTGAATCTTACGATAGGTGGGTTTTTGTTATCGTCTCCACAGGGATTATTGGATATCTTGATACTTGGCTTTCAATAGTTTATCGTTTCAAGAAAAAAGGATTTTCAAAGTTTGTTCATAATTTGTCACGTTTTTAGTAGCAAAGCTTACAAATTCTAAAGTGTTTGATTAACAAAGTATATCAAAAGTAGTTTTCATCTACCCTAACTTATACGTATTCTTTCAATCTTGTATGTGAAGTCGGATCCAATTAATATCGTCACCCATTCCCTAACTTATAGATTCATCGCTACACAATCTCTCCATATAACAACCAATATATTAAGCTTTAAGTTCAACACAAAGCAACTATCAACCACAGACCGATCTCTCAAATCTATAAATTGATAGATGGATATTTTAGGTCAAGTTTCACAAAATCTATGTCTAGAGTTTTACAAAACAAGAATGGATCATTAAGAATAAAAATATTCATCATATATTAATTATCACTTGTTCACGTACAAGGCCAATCAAAAGAAATATATAAAGCTAAAGGTAGACTACCTCTACCTTTGATACAAAGGAAATTAGCTACCCATAACCATGGTAGCTTGCTTTATAAGGAATGAGAGAAGATGAATGAGCATCCACGTCGAAGAATCGAACTCGGATGGGAATCCAGCTTCTATTTGCAAAACATCACCTTTTGGTGAAGAAATGCTGAGAAATGAAGTTTTGAGGTGAAAATTGGGTTATGATCCCCAAAAAGTGTGAAAAGTACTTATATAATACAACTAGAATATGTCAAGTTTTCTCAACGAACTCATTCTTCGCCCAGTGAACTCTACTTTATGGCACCTGAAGTGCCTCTAAACAGATAAATCATCCTTGAGGATTTTACAAAGTTCGATGTGCGAGCAATTATTTGCCCAACGAACTACTTCGCTACAAGTTTGCACTGCAAACTTATGGTCCTTTAGCTACTGCCTCAAATTTGGGAAGGTTCGTTGGTCCTTTGCTACAACCTCTCCCAAAGAACATTCGCTTCAAGTTCGCCCAGCGAACTTAATGCCCTTTTCTTACTGCCCTCATTCTGAGATGGATCGCTAGGGCTTCGCCATGAGCTCGCCCAGCGAACATTCGCCGCTACTCCTCACTGGTTGTTCGCCCAACGAACATGCTGAATCTCTTCTTTTCTTTTGGCTTCCTTGTCCATTTACTTTTGTCTCACACTTTGATGTTTTATGTCTAATTCCTGCACAATAACACACAAATCAAAGCAACCAAGGGTATTTTCCACAATATTGAAGAATATCATGAAAACATGGAGTAAATCCAACAAAACATAACAAATGAGATGAAAAATTCCAATAAAATATGGATCAATTTAAAGCATGTTTGGCATTCAACAGTTGGGTAGAGTGCCAACCTCCCAAAAGAAATAAAAATATTGGCTCTAAAGTTTCACAAATTCAAGTATTAATTTAATTCAATTGTTGTCTTTTGTCAATTAAATAAAATTGTAATTTCTATTCTTTTATGTCATGTAGCATGATAAGGGCGTGATTCACAACTTGGTAAAAAAGAAAAAGACGATTACATAGGTAATTCACAAACACAAGTTCAACATGGAGTGTCCAATACAAGTGCATCTATTTGACTCAATATTTCTCAATTTAAGTATGTGAACTTACCAAAAAATATTTATTAATTGGATGATTTTATGGTTTGTGAGGGAAAATAAGATCCCAAGTCAATTCGGTACCATTTGTTTTACTAGATTATTGATGGAAAAATTTAACAATTATATAAATTTTAATTTTTTTATCAAGGTGATTATTTTCATATCTATATTTAAATTATTAACTTATGTCCTTTTAATTATAGGAAAACCTTCATGGAGATGTTACAACATTGAACAATTCATAGAGAAATGAAGAACTGCTTTCTACTAGTTTAATGAATTTTCTGCTACATGTTGGTCTATGTTTTATACCAATAATATTTTATGAAAAATGTTACAGTGTACTATTTTGTGAAAGATTTCTTAATTTGGGAAGAAATCATTCAGAATGAATACATGCAAGTAATTTGTGAAAGGTGATTTTCATGACAATTCTTATTTATGGAGGTTGGGATTATGATTCTATCTTATTATAATAAAATTCTGCCTTTTGCTGATTTAAAAAAGATTTGGATAAATGTCTTTAATTTTGTATTATATCACTATACTTTTGGATTATACATTTTGCTGATTCTACCACTTTAATTTTGAATTATAGACACCTCAATACCACTTTTTTTAGTTACAGGTGTAATAAGAGCAATTATAAAATGCAACATACCGGCGACGGCAGCGGTAAAATACGAATTTTTTAGTTACTTGTATACTATTTTGTTCATGACAAGAGAAGAAAAGATTAATTTTAAAGAACATAAAAAATATGATGGTTTCTCTATCTTCTAACTTCCGTTGATAAATTATTTTCTCTGTCTTCTAACCGTTTTTTCATTCATTTTATTATTTAACCATGAGATTAATCACGTGGCTTAAAATTGCACTGGAGGGATAGCAGTAGAGAAAACACAGCAGAAAATCTTAGTCCTAAAGGGTAAGAGGTTGAAGATTTATTTCTCTAGTGAAAGAGGTTGAATGATTTGTCTCAGTGTTTTGTTTTGTTTCTGCCTTTTTGGTCCATCTTATATTTTGGGTTATAGCATTTTTTATGTACAATAATAAAAAAGAGGATTTCTTAATGCATCTTATATGTTTCTTAAACACTACGCGAAAATCCAAAAATGTCTTCAATTTCTAGAGATACATCTCCGGACGTACCCAAATACACATATTTCATTCGTTTTTGAGTCACACCCCAATTTTATGAATAAATTTATTCCGGAAATGTATCTCCAGAAAATTTCCAAAAATGTATTTCTGAAACGTAAAAAAAAATGCAATTACATATATTGGATACCTATTTCATGCATATTCTTTTGTTTCACTTTTTATTGCATGTGTTAGTCTTGCATTACTTGGCAAACGAAGACATGTGAATGCTTTTGTAATTAAGCATGGCTTTGATTCAGATTTGTCTGTGAGTAATGCCTTGGTTACTATGTACAGTAAATGTTGTGAAATTGACTCTTAGCTATCCTTTAGACAAATTTTCTCATCCAGACATTGTTTCATGAAGACCCAATATGAAGTGATATAAAAGAATGTGCATGAAATAGGTACCCAATATATGTAATTGCATTTTTCTGTTTTTTTTTAGGTTTCGGAAGTACATTTAAAAAAAAAATTGAAGATGCATTTTCTGAATAAATTTATTCATAAATTTAGGGTGTGACTTAAAAACGAATGAAATGTGTGTATTGAGGTACGTCCGAAGATGCATATCTGGAAATTGGAGGCATTTTTTAATTCTTGTGTGGTACCTAAGAAACATATAAGGTGCATTAAGAAATTCTCATGAAAATTGATGGGGTCTTCTTATGATGAAGCAATTTCATGGTGATGATGAAACAATATAACAGAATGAAATAGATTTTTGCAATGAAAGTAAATGCAGTAGAAGAAGAAGGGGGGAATTTCTGTTATTCATCATACAAAATCAGAGTACAAGTGGTGTATTTATATCCACACATAAGAGGGTAATACAAAAATCAGGCCAATCATCTAGTGACACCTATGCCTCAATAAGCTATATCTAATATCAAGTTAAGACTAGCTTAAGACTTCAAATACTTCAATAGCCCCTCTCAAGCTAAGCATGGTAAATGTTTATCATGCCAAGCTTGGAAACAAATTTGTTGAACGTTGAGATTGTCAAGGCTTTGGTGAGAAAGTCAGCAAGCTGTTCTTAAGTAGAGATTGGCAATAGTTGAAGCATCCCTTTTTGAAGTTTTTCACGAACCAAATGACAATCAATCTCTAAATGCTTTGTTCGCTCGTGAAACACCAGATTAGAAGCAATATGTAATGCACTCTGGCTGTCACAGTAGAGAACATGAAGTTTGGAGCATGTAACATTCAATTCCTTTAGCAACACGTTCAGCCAAATCAGTTCACAAGTGGCAAACGACAATGCACGATATTCAGCCTCCGACAATGATCTGGAAATTTTTTGTTGTTTCTTCGTACGCCATGATATAAGAGAAGAGCCAAGAAAGAAGCAATACCCCAAAATAGATTTCCTAGAGTCAATGCACCCGGCCCAATCAGCATCTGAAAAACCAAGGAGCTGAAACTTAGATTTTCTGCGAAATAGAAGGCCTCTACCAGAGTTGGTCTTCAAGTATCGTATTACTCTGCAAGCAGCGTGATAGTGTGCCATGGTGGGTTTGTGTAGAAATTGACTCAATTGTTGTGTGGCATAAGTGATGTTAGGGCGTGTGATATTGAGGTACAGCAAGCGACCTATTAGTCGTCTATAAGCTCCAATGTCTTCAAACGGTTTACCATTATCGGCGTGGAGTTTAATTGATGGGTTAATGGGTGTAGAGGCTGGTTTTGATCCAAGCAGTCCAGATTCCTGCAATAAATTAAGACAGTACTTGCGTTGGGACAATGATATTCCTTCCTTGGAATGAGCAACTTCCAAGCCAAGAAAGAATTTTAATATCCCAAGATCTTTGATGCTAAAATTCGTGTCCAATGAAGTTTTAATGCGTGAGAACTCAATAAGAGAAGTACGAGCTAGTATTATGTCATCCACATAAACTAGAATTGATGTAAAATCAGTGTTAGTACTCAAGGTGAATAAAGAGTAATCAGATGTGGACTGGGTGTAACCTTGTTGTACAAGTAAGGCTGTTAACTTTTCATACCATTTACGGCTAGCTTGCTTCAGACCGTAGAGACTTTTCTGAAGCTTGCATACCTGATTGGGCATGTTACATTTAGTGCCTTCAGGTATTGTCATGTATACATCTTCTTGTAACTCTCCATGAAGAAATGCATTATTCACATCAAGCTGATGTAAAAACCAGTTATTGATAGCTGCAGTTGCAAGAAGAGTTCGAACAGTTGTGAGTTTTGCAACAGGTGAGAAAGTGTCAAAGAAATCCAGTCCCTCAATTTGATTGTAACCCTTGGTAACGAGTCTTGCTTTGTACCTCTCTATCGTGCCATCAGCTTTATGTTTTACCTTGAACACCCATTTGCTACCAATAGGTTTAACATGAGGTGGCAACTCTACTATGGTCCAAGTTCTATTCTTGTCCAATACTTCTAATTCAGAATTCATAGCTTTGGTCCAGTGTTCAGACATGCATGCTTCCTTGTAGTTCTTTGGCTCATGAGTAAATGTAATATTGGATGCAAATGCACGATGAGATACAGATAAAAAAGACAAGGAATCATGATTTGAAATAGGATAAATGACTTTGGATTTACCTGAAGATGCCTTGCCTGCTGAAGCCTCAGATGCACTACTTACATAATCTGAGAGATAATGAGGTACATACTTAGTTCTGATAGGTCTGGTGTGTGAAGTGTTTTCAGTGTTTTGAGGAATAATGACATTTTGTGAATCAGAATTTTCTGTGTGTGTTGAGTCAGAAGTATTATGAGAGCCATTGTCATCAAGGTGCTTCTCATCAACTTATATGTCATCTGATTGCTCCAAATGGTCATGGTTTTGTATGTGGTTTTCTGGTGTGTCATTATTTATGTCTTGGGATAATATGGGAGTTTCATCATGGTCTATGTGTGATGAAGGGATAGTATTTGGTATAGGTGAAATATTTGAGTTTGTATAAGGGTGATATGCCCAAGTAGCAGAATTTTCACTTGAGTAAGGGAATATGTGTTCATGATGTATGACATTTCTAGAAGTAAAAATTTCATGATTATTAATATCATAGAGCACACTACCCTTCATACCACTCTTGTATCCTAAAAAAACACATTTTCTACCTCTTGGCTCAAGTTTAGTTCTATGCATATGAAGAGTGGATGCATAAGCTAATGATCCAAAAACTTTAAGACTATGCATATCAGGAACTTCATTATGTAAAATAAAATGAGGTGAAAGGTTGTTTAAAACTTGTGTAGGAAGTTTATTTATAATAAATGTTGCATGTGAAATAGCATATGACCAAAATTTCTTAGGAAGTTTTGATTGAAAAAGAAGAGCTCTTCCTACATTTAACAAATGTTGATGTTTCCTCTCCACCCTACCATTTTGTTGTGGAGATTCAACACAACTATTTTGATGCATGATACCTTTAGATGCATAAAATTCAGGCATGTTAAACTCAAGACCATTGTCTAATCTAATGGCTTTAACTGTGGTACCTTTTTGGTTTTCAATGAGTTTAATAAAGTTAATGATATGCTGCCTAGTTTCAGACTTATTTTTCATAAAAGTCACCCATGTGTATCTGCTGCAATCATCAACAGCAGTTAAAAAATATGAATGATTATGACAGGATTTTATGGCTAGAGGGCCCCAAATGTCAAGGTGGATCATATCATAAGGGTTAGCAGCTCTATTCTTACTAACAACATAAGGCAATTTCTTTTGTCTAGCATAACAACATACATCACAAACATCTTTATTATTCATAGTAATAAAAGGAAACTGGGAATGTAAGTACATCAGTCTATTTTATGATAAGTGTCCTAGTCTGAAATGCCATAAGGCTCTATCAGGTAAAGATACAGTATCAACTAGTCTAGGTTCAGAAATAGGTGAATGTGTTGTATGTGTGTGTGGAACTTTAGTATGCAAATCACTATCTCTTAGTGTTAGATAGTACAATCCATCCTTTTGCTCAGCAGAACCAGTCATCTTCATGGATGTCTTGTCCTGTATGATACATTTTGAGTCAAGTAATTTAACATTGCAATTAGAAGATGCGCACAATTTTGAGACATATAACAAATTTAAACAAAATTCAGGAATTAGCAGAACATTGTAAACAATGAGTTCAGGGGAAAAACGAATTGTGCCAGAATGTTTGGCAACTAACCTATGCCCATTAGGCAATTTAACATTGATAGGAATAATTTGTTTATAAGAATGAAACCTATGAATAGAACTACAAATATGGTCAGTGGCTCCTGAATCAATGATCCAAGAACCAACTGTATCATGATGCAAAGTATGATGTATGTTACCTGTTGATGAATGACCAACAAAAACTTGGTTGGATGAAGCATGTGCTGAACTCTGGGCAAGACTTGATTTCTGAAGTAGATCCATTAGAACTGAGAATTGGCCCTGAGTCATAGGAGAGTTGTCATCCCTTGTATCAGTACTATTAGGTACAGACCTGAAGATGGCTGGTTTCTACCTGAGTGAATCTCACACTCAAAGATACAACAGAGTCACCACCGAACTTTATTTAGTCCCAAAGGACAGGGAAAATATCGATAAAACCCAAGGGGAAGAGAAATGGGAACGCGGGGTCGGTTATGCGAAAGGAAGGTATTAGCACCTAACGCATCCGTCGTACTCGACGGGAGCCATTTCACTTGCTTCTAGGGTTGGATGGGTTATCTATCTAAAGGCTTCTAGCTAAAAGAAAAGGGAGAGAGAAAGGAAGGGGAAAAAGAAAAGAAAGAAAGAAAGTGCTCGCGGAGGAACGAAGTCCTCGTGCCTACGTACCCTCATAGTGCAATGAGGAATTCAGAGCGTCGTAGTTCAGAGAACTAGAGGACAAAGAAGAAGAAAGGAAAGCGAGGAGGAAGACGGAAGAAAGGTGGAAGTGTGCTCGCCAAGACCTTACGTCTCGTGCCTACGTATCATACATTCAGAAGAATGCAGAATCAGAGCTTCCGTAGTTCGGGGAACTGAACGGAAAACAAAACAATAAAGAAACAAGGAGACAAAAGAAGTGGTGTCAAAACCAAGAGCAAGAGTGAAAGAAGAAACTCTACTGGGAAAGTCCCCGCAGTAAGAGCGTTTGCACAAAAGAATAGGAAAATAATGGTGTCAAAACCAAGAATGAAAGAAACGCCGCTGGGGATAACAAAAGAATTGGTGTCGAAACCAAGAAAGTAAGAGCAAGAGGAACAGAAAGGACTCCCCTGGGGATCCGAACAAAGGTATGGTGTTATAACCAAGAGGAAAGAGGAGACTCGGTAAATTAACTGGCTGGCAATGGTTAACCGAAGAAAGAGAGTAGACCCTGGCGGGGAAAAGAAGCTGGTGTCAACAGACGGACTGTGATAAACCAAGAAAGAGAGTGCTGAACCGAGAGAAGGTGCTTGACTCTGAAGGGGTCTCGGTATGCTAACTGATGAATAGTGGTTAACCGAGGAAAGAAAGGACTGCAACTCTGTGGGAATAGAGAAGCATTGGTTTTAACAGAGGAAACTGTGATTAACCAGAAGCACGGGTGTGGGACCAATCAAAGGTCGTGACCCAAAGGACGGGTGTAGGACCGAGCAAAGGTCGTGACCCAAATGGGTTCGGTAAACTGACTCAACAAACAGTACTCAACCGAAGAGAGGGTATTTGACCCAAAGAAAGGTTACTAACCCAAGGGTGCAAGTATTCGAACCAAGAGGAGGTTGCCAACTGCGGGGGATTCGGTGTTTACAGACGGACTGTGATTAACCGAAGAGAACAGCGAGTGATTAACCAAGAGAAGGTGATTAACTCGAAAGGGTTCAATATTTTAACAGGCGGACTATGGTTAACTGAAGAGACGGGTGATTAACCAAGAAGAGGTGATTAACCCAAGGAGTGCTCAGTGATTAACAGAAGGACTGTGATTAACTGAAGAGACGAGTGATTAACCAAGAATAGGTGATTAACCCAAGGAAGGAGGAGAACCAAGAGAAGGCTGTGAACTCTAGGGGAAAAATGGTCGTGATGGGAAAACTGTGTTGGACCACAGACAGAGAATTGAAACTCTTCAAGGGAATCAAAAGCAATGATTGATTACAAGAAGAAAGGAGAGATGGAACAAAGAGAGATTGCTAGCGCAAGAATAATGATCTCAACCAAGAAGGATGGTGATTGATCAAAAGGAGAGATTGAAAGAGATAGGAGCGATCAAGGATGAAAGAGATTGCAAAGAGAGAAAAGTGATCCAGGATCGACTCGATAAGGGAATAAGAAACACTATAGCTAGAGGATAGAGGTGACTATTCTCGAGGAGAGGACAAGACGCCCTTACCAAAGAAATAGCCAGAATGAGGGTAGAAAAACTCCATCCTTATTCCTTCTCTAGCACCCAAAATATAGTGTGGGAAGGAAACAGACAGTGCAACCGCTCAAATGTTGTACAGTGCTCCTGCGTAGAGAAACGGACAGCGTAACAGCGTCAATTTGTACAGTGCTCCGATGCAAGGCGCAGCGCGAAACTCCAGCTCCACGGGGGGAATGAGAGAAAAAGCTCTACAGGAGGCCTAAAGAGGGGAAAAGGGGAGATCGATTAATCGAAACAAAGTTTCGATCAATTAATCAAGGGAGAAACCTGCTAACAACTTTCCAAAGAGGATGAAAAGTCATTAAAGCAAAAAAAAGGGATTGAACTATTGATTATACAAGATTAAGTTTATCCATGAAGAATAAACCTAATGCAAACTGAAATGGAAGATGCACAACAGTTCCAAATGATCACCAAAATGTCACACAAAGTCATGTATCATGTGAACAAAGATAGTGCAAGAATTGTTATGTTCATACAATGCTAAGAACATGAAACAAACGAATAATCGAAAATGTGCATCGAAAGTTCGTAAACATGCTTCAATCAGAAGTGAAATGACATTTAGAACATCCATAAAATCAAGCATAATGATCAATGGAAATTAAAATGAATAAAGCATGGCAAACACACTTGAAAATGCAAGAAAATGGCATTATGTACAGTGGTAACCGGTTACAGCATATGTGCTAACCGGTTACATACTTGAAAACACGTGTTCCTGGGGAAAATTGCACTGTGTAACCGGTTACAGCATAACTGCTAACCGGTTACCACTGTAACAAAGGCAAAAATAACAATAAAAACAGCTTTTCAAAAGTAGTTTTCAACACATAATCACTTATGCAAACTAACACATGCTAGAAACTGAGATTGTGCACCAAAATGGAACTTGAAAACAACAAATAAATAGAGATAGAATCATTAATACAATTGGATCATGGATCAAACAAATGCAACACCAAATCATACACAACACTTATCGACTATATTGCGAGCAATACGAAAATGTGCGAAACGGTAAAATTAGTTAGATCTACCAACCTACAAGCCGGAGATTTGGCTTGGTGAATGTTGCAAAGGATTATTGATGCAGAAAATCAAAGAAAACCAGAGGAATCTTCAATTTGTAGTCGAATCGTATCGGAATCGAGCAAAATGCGATAAAACTCCAAAATGCGAACTCGAACCGTTGGAAGTTGCAGCAACTACTCAAAATCAATCCAAAAGCTGAAGTAACTCCAGAAATCCAAGTGTAATAGCAAGAATGATGGAGGTTGAGCTCAAGAAATAATCACCTTTGATGTAAAAGTGATTATCCTTCAAAGTAGAAATGAGCTTTGGTGAGGTTTTGGAAGAGAATTGAGATGAAGATGAAGATGTAGTAGAGAAATTCAGAGATAATGTGTGAGAATTGAGAGTGAAATGGAGCAAATGGTTGAAGGTCCTTGAAAATGAGTGAAGGTGAGTTTATATAGATTTTAGGTTTGGAGTGTGAAATGGTTTGGAATTTGGTTTGGTGATTAGCTTTGGGTTTGGAACTAGGTTAGGAGTTAGTTGGACTTGACTCACCGAGTCAAGGCGGTTAACTCGGTTAGTTAGAACCAACTCGGTGCCAATCCCAATGTGAGCTTCCACATCCAAAGGTTGACATGTTGGTAGATTAAGTACCATGGTGCACTTAAATTAAAGTGATGCATTGGAATAAATGTACTTGGGTTGAAATGAATAGTGTTGAAATATCTAGAGGTGTCTAGAATGTTTCACACACTGCTAGAATCAAGTGGAACCAAAGCCCAAAGAGAGTGCATGGCTACTGTCTCAAAAATGCAACAGAATCTGCAACTTTGTACAGAGTAACCGGTTACAGCATATGTGCTAACCAGTTACATGCTTGAAAACTTGCGTAAATTTGTGAAAAATACACTGAGTAACCGGTTATCAGTTATGCTGTAACCGGTTACTGCAGCCAAACTTTCCCAAATTTGCTTGGAAATGATGCTGAAGTCCCGTCATTGATTTTCCAACTCGTGTCTCGATAAATAAACATGAAAATCTTTATTTTGAGCTTGTTTTTGTGATGAAATAATCTTGAGAGGATGCAATTAATCGGGCCTTGGAAAACCTGCAGATCCTACCATAAGAAACACACAGAGAAAAGTGCGAGTGCGTATGGTGATGATGCGAATGCACATGCTTATGCAAAAAGGGAAAAGAGGGAGGTCAAATATCGGGTTACGACAGCTGCCCCTATTTAATCCTCTTGGACCTGAATGTACGAATTGCGCTAGCTTTTCGATGATTCGAGGTAAAAGGGGATTAAATAAAAGAGTAGCTCGAGAATTTGGCCGATGGTGACAAACAGAGCGGTGCAAGGTAGAATAGATGCAAGGATTAGCTGAAAATTTGCTGGGAGATAAGTCAGCCAAAAAGAGAGGGAGTATGAATGATGCATATGCTATGTATGCATTTCTACATGATGCTTGATATTATGCAATGTAAAGGCTCAAGATGAGGCACGATGAGAAGCGATTAAACAGAAACCATAGCAAAACGACTTCGACACCCTCGGTCGGGGAGAGGACCTGCAGATGAAGATCATCCCTGCTGGAGAGGAAAGCTCACCAAGGATGATGATTCCGCCAGAGGAAGAAACCTATAACATCTTAGGTTCTTAGATCATCATGGCCGTCCCTGTTGGGGATGAAAGGATGAAATCAATTCTTCCTACCAAGACTGGCTCTGCACGGGGAAAAGAGAATCTGAATCATGTTAACTCAGCTGAGGAGAAACCACCGTTGCTAGTGACACATAGTTCCTAATCATTGGAGAGGATGCTCAACCCTTGCTGACGTGAAGTGAACAAAGATGTCTTTTGTAACACCCCCAATCTATATCCCCAAGCTATTAAAGCAATATATAAAATACAAAATTTCATCAGAGTATATTTACACATTCACGGCATAGACTGGAGACGCCACATCAATTTGAAACAAACATACAATAACCCTGCTCATAAAGATATGCAACAATTCAGGTAGTAATACACCCACAATTCAAATACAGAATAAAAGCGGAAAATCTGTACTGAAATCTCATATATATATATATATATATATATATATATCATGAAAGGTTTATCTGCCAAATACAATCATACATGTACAATCCAAAAGATACATATACATAATACAAATACTCACAAATGGCCTCCCTAACTACCCGGTGTCACATATCAGAGCCGACCGACAAAAGAATGAAGACCCTACCTTCACAAAAAGACCTCCAGCAACTCTAATCTGCAATGCCTCATAGAGCATTATAAAACAGCAGAAGGGTGAGAAACACAATCATAATACAGTTGCATATAATTATATATTAACACAGAAATGCACAAGTAAAATATTCTCACCACAAATGCACCACAATCAAATACCACACAACACAAGTCTCAGATACCCAATACCAACACACATCAGTCATACACAATACACTCATCATCAATACAATTATACATATTCCATCTCATTAATCATATTCCCAATTCAATACACAATTACTCCATGATTTATGCAAATGCACAGAGACCGACACAACGACTCTATGCAATGCACATGTGGTACCGTCTTCTAATGTTTCTCATCACTAGTTCACTCAGGAACTCTGTTGGAATCATCGCTCGTTACATCACTGAAACTCCCCGTCGGGCATACGATGTTCCCCGTCGCTCACACCCCACACGGGCACACGACGTTTATGGATCATTCACACCCCACACGGGCACACGACCCGATCGTTCACACCCCACATGGGCACACGATCGTCTATAACCATCGCTTTCGGTCCTCTTATTTTTAAGGCGATTCATACCTCTTATTTTTAAGGCGCACGATGTTATAGCAAATTCCCTCTGGAATCAATCCGTCACTCAGGACGTCACAAGAATGCATATCATGTTGCTTGGCATACAATGACTCATGACATTCAAAATGCACACACATACACATCCACAATCATGCATATATCATCAAATACCACACAATGCATTTTCCTGCCCTAAAGCCACAAATCATCACCACGACATATATTTCATGCATTTTCATCACACAACAGCACACAAGTCATACAATATCCACATCAACAACACATCGCATATACACATCAAGTTCACACAATTTAAAATGACAAAAGTCGAAAAAACGACATATTTTCTAATTCCTGACATAATTTAATCGGCCAACAATCTCAAAACCATCATCATAAGCAAGAACATTTTATAAGCTTTCTAACGCATCAAACCACGCCTCTAACCGAACCACCGATCAAAAGTTATGAATTTTTCAAAGAAAAGAATTTATTGAGAAACTGCCAGATTCGCCTGGCGACTTAGGAATTCGCCTGGCGGATCCCCATTCGCCAGCACTTCGCCTGGCGAACTAGTGGCGAGACACAAAATTAGAAAACTCCAAAAGTTACAGAAGCTACCCCAATTCTGTCTTTCCGATTTCGCCTGGCGACTTACGATTTCGCCTGGCGAATCTCCCTTCGCCAGCACTTCGCCTGGCGAACTAGTGGCGAGACTTAATTCGCCTGGCGAATCCCAAATTCGCCTGGCGAATCACACCAGAACCAGAAAAATTCTGTTACGGGTTACACGATCCAAAACCCCCCAAAAATCTCATTTTTCATTCCAAATCAATTCCAATAGCAAAACAATTATCAGTAATGACTCATAAACACATTATGATCATACAACGCAAATTATATCGATTTTCGACCGCGAAAACATCGATTTCTATTCGTTTTATCATTTCCCACCTAGAAGTGAAAAACATGGAAAGGCAAGAGAATCATCCAAACACACACATACATAATCATACACAAACATAGTATAATCGAGTTTCGCACCCTTACCCGATTAAATCGCGTGTAGAAAAGTCGGGAGATTGATTTCTTCTTTCTCAAGTTTTTCTCTCTTTTCTTCTTTCTCTTCTCTTTTCTTCTTTTCTCTTTTTCTTCTTTTCTCTTTTTCTTCTTTTCCTTACTATTTTCTCTCTTTTTCTTTCTATTTTATATTCTAACTCAATCAAAATAAAGTGAAAAGACCAAAATACCCCCACACTCAAATATCTCGCAAACGCCCCCAAAACGCGATAAAATATAATCACGATGAAAAATAACATATTTTCACATAAAATTCAGAAATAAAATAATATAATAATAAAATACTCAAAACGACTCAATTAATTAAAAAGACAAAACTGACAAAACTGACTGGGGCGTTACAACTCTCCCCCACTTAGAAACTTTCGTCGTCGAAAATATTACCTGAGACGAACAACTCTGGATACGACTCCCGCATCCGACTCTCCAACTCCCAAGTCAAATTGCCCTCAGCAGCGCCTCCCCACGCTACTTTCACAAGTACAATATCCTTGCCCCGCAACCGCTTCACCTCGCGATCCAAAATCCTCACTAGTAACGCCTCAACTGTAAGATTCTCTCTTACCTCAACCTCATCCATCAGAATCACATGCGACGGATCCGGAACATAGTTTCGAAGCTGTGAAACATGGAACACATCATGCAAATTCGACAGATTCGGCGGCAACGCCACCCGATAAGCCACAACACCCACTCTCACAGATATCTGGTAAGGACCAATAAACAGAGAAGTAAGTTTCTTCGACTTCAATGCCCTACCAACACCCGTTACCGGCGTAACCCTCAGAAATATATGATTTCCCTCTTGAAATTCAAGATCCTTCCTTCTACGATCATGATAACTCTTTTGCCTACTTTGAGAAGCCTTCATTTTCTCACGAATAAACTTCACTTTTTCCGTAGTCTGTTGTACTAACTCCGGTCCAACCACCATCCTCTCACCAGATTCATGCCAACACAACAGTGTCCTACATCTTCGTTCATACAATGCTTCAAACGGTGCCATTCCAATACTAGAATGGAAACTGTTATTATACGTGAATTCAATCAACGCAAGATAACTATCCCACGCACCACCTTGTTCCAAAACACACGCTCGCAACAAATCTTCCAAAGACTGAATCGTTCTCTCCGTTTGCCCATCCGTCTGCGGATGATAAGCCGAACTCAGCCTCAATTTAGATCATAAAGCCTTCTGTAAACTTTCCCAAAACCTCGAGGAAAACCTCGGGTCTCGATCCGAAATAATACTTAACGGAATCCCATGCAACTTCACAATCACACTGATGTAAATCTCAGCTAACCGCTCCAAAGAAAAACTGATGTCAATCGGAATGAAATGAGCCGATTTAGTCAGCCTATCCACAATCACCCAAATAGCATTATGTCCTCGCTGAGTATTCGGCAACCCCGTTACAAAATCCATAGAAATGCTATCCCATTTCCATTCCGGAATATCCAACGGTTACAACAAACCACTAGGCCTCTGATGTTCCACTTTTGACTTCTGGCACGTCAAACAAGCATGCACAAACTGAGCCACATCTCTTTTCAATCCAGACCACCAGAAAATCTTCTTCAAATCTTGGTACATCTTATTCGCTCCCGGATGTATACTCAAATTACTCTGGTGTCCTTCTTCCAAAATCATCCGTTTCAAATCCGAATCGTCCGGAATACAAATTCTACCTCGGAACCTCAACACACCATTAACGTCCACTTGAAAATCACCACTCGCATCTTTTCCGCCAACCAACATCAAATCCACCAATTTCACGTCCAACTTCTGTTTCTCACTTACCGTCATCAGAAAATCATTAGTAACCTTCAACATACCCAGCCTCACACAATCCGACGTCACTTCACATACCAAGCTCAAATCTCTAAACGATTCCAAAAGCTCCCACTCCTTAACCATTAAAGCAGGCATATGCAACGATTTCTGACTCAACGCATCGGCTACCACATTAGCCTTACCAGGATGGTAATTCAAGCCAAAGTCGTAGTCCTTCAAAAATTCCAACCATCTCCGTTGCCTCATATTCAACTCCTTCTGATCAAACAGATATTTCAAACTCTTGTGATCACTAAAGACTTCAAACCTCGCACCAAAAAGATAATGCCTCCAAATCTTCAACACAAAAACCACAGCCGCTAGTTCCAAATCGTGAGTAGGATAATTTTTCTCATGCACTCTCAACTGCCTCGAAGCATACGCCACGACCTTACCGTCTTGCATTAGTACACCACCTAGACCAATCAAAGACGCATCACAATATACTACAAACGGTTCATTAGGATTCGGCAAAATCAATATCAGAGTTGTCGTCAATCTTCTCTTCAGCTCATTAAAACTTTCCTCACACCGAATATCCCAAATGAACGCTTGTCCTTTACAAGTCAACTGGGTCAAAGGAAGTGCTAGCTTAGAAAAACCTTCAATAAACCTTCGATAATATCCGGCCAAACCCAAAAAGCTTCGAATTTCAGTAACAGATCTCGGAGCCTCCCATTGTAGAACTGCTTCTACTTTAGATGGATCCACAGCAATACCATAACCTGAAATTACGTGACCAAGAAAACTCACTTCCGACAACCAGAATTCACAGTTAGACAATTTGGCAAAAAGCTTCTTTTCCTTCAAAACCTGCAAAACAATACGCAAATGCTCCGCGTGCTCCTCACGAGACTTAGAATAAATCAATATGTCGTCAATAAACACAACAACAAATCGATCCAAATGCTCGTGGAAATTACGATTCATGTACTCCATAAACACACCTGGCGCATTAGAAACCCCGAACAGCATCACAGAATATTCATAATGACCATAACGTGTCCTAAAAGCCGTCTTCTGAATATCTTCCTCTTTCACCCTTATCTGATGATACCCTGACCTCAAGTCAATCTTACTAAACACACAAGCACCAACCAACTGATCCATCAAATCATCAATTCTCGGAAGAGGATACTTATTCTTAATCGTCAACTTATTCAACTGGCGATAATCAATACACAACCGCATACTTCCATCTTTCTTTTTCACCAATAAAACTGGAGCACCCCAAGGAGAAACACTTGGTCTCACAAACCTCCTCTCCAACAATTCATTCAAATGCTTCTTCAACTCTACCAATTCAGATGCCGACATACGATAAGGTGCCATAGAAACAGGTCTAGTACCAGGAACTAGATCTATAGAAAACTCCACCTCTCTCTCTGGCGGTAAGTCTGAAATATCCTCAGGAAACACTTCCGAAAAATCACACACAACAGGAAACACATCAAGTGAAACTTGACTATCCACAGTCAACGACGCAAACAACCCAAACAACTGAGCTTCATCCGCCAAAAGTTTCTTCAACTCTTTGGTAGATAAGAAACTCGAGTCTTCATCTTCTTCAAGAGAAGGAAACCTTACTAGCTTATGATAACAATCAATATGAACCCGATTGAACTGCAACCAATTCATTCCCAGAACCACATCTAAACCCTCCAACGACAAACACACTAAATCCATCTCAAAGTCTTTACCATAAATGGCCAAAGGACAACTTAAACAAACCAAAGAAGTAGTTACTGACCCCATTGCTGGAGTATCAATAACCATCTCACCATCCATCAAAGACAACACAAGATTCAAACGCTTCACGCACTCAGACGAAATAAACGAATGAGTCGCTCCAGTATCAATAATAGCAACTAAAGGCGTACTATTAATAAAACAAGTACCTCTAATCAGACGATCTGCATTAGTAGTCTGAGTCCTTGCCAATGCAAACATTTTCCCACCAGATGGAGCCTGCTTCGGTTTCGGACACTTTGTGCTAATATGACCAGGTTCACCACAGTTGAAACACTTCACCACATTCTTCCTTTTACAATCAGCTACGACATGTCTGACACCTCCATAATTAGTACACTTCCTCATATCTTTCCTGCACTCAAACTGACGATGCCCCAACTCACCACATTTATAACACCTCAGAGGACCAGACATACCTCCACCACTGGGCCTTCGATCAAAAGTACCCCTTTGTTTACCCTTATCAGCTGGTGTTACATACGGACCACTACGGAACTGTTGCTTCCCTTTTCTGTCACTCACACTCTTATAGTGAGTAGAACGAGCCCTACTATCCTCTTCATAAATCCTACAACATTCCACCAAATCAGAAAACCTTCTTATCCTTTGATAACCGATTGCCTGCTTAATCTCAGGACGCAATCCGCTCTCATACTTCACACACTTAGAAAATTCTGCAGTCGCTTCAGCATTATGAGGATAAAACTGTACAAGCTCCACAAACTTAGCAGTATAATCAACAACAGACATATTACCTTGTTTCAATTCCAAGAACTCAATTTCCTTCTTTCCTCTTACATCTTCGAGAAAATACTTCCTCAGAAACTCCCGGCTAAACAATTCCCAAGTAACTTCCTCATCCCCAGCTTCCAACACCTGACGAGTACTAACCCACCAATCATCAGCTTCCTCCTGCAACATGTGAGTACCCAGTCTCACTTTCTGATCCTCAGCACAATCCATAACTCGGAAAATCCTTTCAATCTCTTTCAACCAAATCTGTGCACCATCAGGATCATGTCTTCCCTTAAAGACAGGCGGTTTGTTCTTCCTGAACTCATCATTACCAGTAGCATTAGGTGCACCCTACACAGCCCGAGCCATAGCTTGCATCGCAGCAGCTAGAGTAGCGTCTTTTCTACCAGCCATATTCTATTCAGTTCCAATGACAGCAACTATGGTTAAACAAACAGCTCACCCACACACCAACAACGACAAGGACTGACACAAATAGACGCGAACTGACACGGACTGGCTCTGATACCACTTAATGTAACACCCCTAATCTATACCCCCAAGCTATTAAAGCAATATATAAAATACAAAATTTCATCAGAGTATATTTACACATTCATGGCATAGACTGGAGACGCCACATCAATTTGAAACAAACATACAATAACCCTGCTCATAAAGATATGCAACAATTCAGGTAGTAATACACCCACAATTCAAATACAAAATAAAAGCGGAAAATCTGTACTGAAATCCAATATATATATATATATATATATATATATATATATATATATATATCATGAAAGGTTTATCTTCCAAATACAATCATACATGTACAATCCAAAAGATACATATACATAATACAAATAATCACAAACGCCCCCTAACTACCGGGTGTCACATATCAGAGCCGACAGACAAAAGAATGAAGACCCTACCTTCACAAAAAGACCTCCAGCAACTCTAATCTGCAATGCCTCATAGAGCATTATAAAACAGCAGAAGGGTGAGAAACACAATCATAATACAGTTGCATATAATTATATATTAACACAGAAATGCACAAGTAAAATATTCTCACCACAAATGCACCACAATCAAATACCACACAACACAAGTCTCAGATACCCAATACCAACACACATCAGTCATACACAATACACTCATCATCAATACAATTATACATATTCCATCTCATCAATCACATTCCCAATTCCATACACAATTACTCCATGATTTATGCAAATGCACAGAGACCGACACAACGACTCTATGCAATGCACATGCCGTACCGTCTTCCAATGTTTCTCATCACTAGTTCACTCAGGAACTCTGCTGGAATCATCGCTCGTTACATCACTGTAACTCCCCGTCGGGCATACGATGTTCCCTGTCGCTCACACCCTACACGGGCACACGACGTTTATGGATCGCTCACACCCCACACGGGCACACGACCCGGTCGCTTACACCCCACATGGGCACACAATCGTCTATAACCATCGCTTTCGGTCCTCTTATTTTTAAGGCGATTCATACCTCTTATTTTTAAGGCGCACAATGTTATAGTAGATTCCCTCTGGAATCAATCCGTCACTCAGGACGTCACAAGAATGCATATCATGATGCTTGGCATACAATGACTCATGACATTCAAAATGCACACACAGACACATCCACAATCATGCATATATCATCAAATACCACACAATGCATTTTCCTGCCCTAAGGCCACAAATCATCATCACGACATATATTTCATGCATTTTCATCACACAGCAGTACACAAGTCATACAATATCCACATCAACAACACATCGCATATACACATCAAGTTCACACAATTTAAAACGACAAAAGTCGACAAAACGACATATTTTCTAATTCCTGACATATTTTAATCGGCCAATAATCTCAAAACCGTCATCATAAGCAAGAACATTTTATAAGCTTTCTAACGCATCAAACCACGCCTCAAACCGAACCACCGATCAAAAGTTATGAATTTTTCAAAGAAAAGAATTTATTGAGAAACAGCCAGATTCGCCTGGCGACTTAGGAATTCGCCTGGCGGATCCCCATTCGCCAGCACTTCGCCTGGCGAACTAGTGGCGAGACACAAAATTAGAAAACCCCAAAAGTTACAGAAGCTATCCCAATTCTGTCTTTCCGATTTCGCCTGGCGACTTACGATTTCACCTGGCGAATCTCCCTTCGCCAGCACTTCGCCTGGCGAACTAGTGGCGAGACTTAATTCGCCTGGCGAATCCCAAATTCGCCTGGCGAATCACACCAGAACCAGAAAAATTCTGTTATGGGTTACACGATCCAAAACCCCCCAAAAATCTCGTTTTTCATTCCAAATCAATTCCAATAGCAAAACAATTATCAGTAATGACTCATAAACACATTGTGATCATACAACGCAAATTATATCGATTTTCGACCGCGAAAACATCGATTCTATTCGTTTTATCATTTCTAACCTATAAGTGAAAAACATGGAAAGGCAAGAGAATCATCCAAACACACACATACATAATCATACACAAACATAGTATAATCGAGTTTCGCACCCTTACCTGATTAAATCGCGTGTAGAAAAGTCGGGAGATTGATTTCTTCTTTCTCAAGTTTTTCTCTCTTTTCTTCTTTCTCTTCTCTTTTCTTCTTTTCTCTTTTTCTTCTTTTCTCTTTTTCTTCTTTTCCTTACTATTTTCTCTCTTTTTCTTTCTATTTTATATTCTAACTCAATCAAAATAAAGTGAAAAGACCAAAATACCCCCACACTCAAATATCTCGCAAACGCTCCCAAAACGCGAGAAAATATAATCACGATGAAAAATAACATATTTTCACATAAAAGTTAGAAATAAAATAATATAATAATAAAATACTCAAAACGACTCAATTAATTAAAAAGACAAAACTGACAAAACTGACTGGGGCGTTACATCTTTGCTGGGGAACACCTTGGCCACCTGCTAGGGAGAATGATGACTCTGCTGAGGAACTGCTGAGGAGACAACAACTTCTTCACTGAATCAAAACATTGTCGGCCAGGCGTTAGGCTTACCAATGGATATTATCGCTCACCCTGCAGGAGTTACCAGTAACACACGCACTGCATATTGCTTTCTCGGTTAATTTAGCTTTTTATTGTTCTCAACGTTTTTTAGTATTATGTGATCACAAATAATTGTTTATTTTGCAAACAAAATACTGGAATGAAAACGAATTGAGATAACAAAAAATGCATTTTATTGAATATGAAAACTTTTGTACATAAGGTGTGTACAAAGATGCAAAATCCTTGATGAGGAAATTTGCAATAAAATTGAAAACAAATGTAAATGGCAAAGGGAAATCATGATTTGCATTGATTACAACATTGACCACCATCCACTGTAAGTCCAGGTTCCAATGCCTTGCCCCAGTCGATGATGATTGGACTGCTCTGTTACCGTCTGAGGTCTAGCCGTGAGGAAGAGAGGCTCAAGTGTTCACAGTCAATGCCTTTATCCCTAATTTTTGCCTGGACATGTTTTCATTTCATTTTTTTTCGTCCACCGGGATGCCCATTTTTGCCTAAGTCGCCCTTTCGGGTTTTCAACTTAGCGGACTATTATTGTTTTTTTTTTCATTGTCCCTAACTTTTGCATGGACATTTCTTTTTTTTTGTCCATCGGGACATCCATTTTTGCCTAGATTGTCCTTGCGGATGTGAATCTAGCGGACTCTTATCCATTTTTTTCAGGCATAATATTTTTTTACTGTATCGGAGTTCACGGGCGACGACAACTCCTCCCCATCCATTGTGGTGAGGATCAGGGCTCCGCCTGAGAAGGCCTTCTTGAAAACAAAGGGTCCTTCGTAATTGGGAGTCCATTTGCCTCGTGGATCCGAGTGAACATGTGAGTATCTCTTGAGCACAAGTTCGCCTTCACAGAATGTTCGAGGAAGAACTTTCTTGTCAAAAGCTCACTTGAGGCGTCTCTGATACAATTGACCATGGCAAACGGCTGCAAGGCGCTTCTCTTCGATGAGATTCAGCTGATTGTATCTGGATTGGACCCATTCGACTTCATCAAGACCTGCTTTCATGATGACTCTGAGCGAAGGAATTTCGACTTCGATGGGTAGAACAGCCTCCATACCGTACACAAGTGAATACGGAGTTGCCCCAGTAGAAGTGCGAACTGAAGTTCTGTAGCCACGCAATGCAAAGGGAAGCATTTCATGTCAATCTTTGTAGATCCTGACCATTTTCTGGACAATCCTCTTGATGTTTTTGTTTGCTACTTCAACGGCGCCATTCATCTTGGGCCGATATGGTGAAGAGTTGTGGTGCTCGATCTTGAATTCTTGACACAACTCCTTCATCATGTTGTTATTCAGGTTGCTCACTTTGTCCGTGATAATGCTGCTAGGAATGCCATATCGACAGATTACCTCTTTCTTGATAAATCTAGCAACCACTTGTCGTGTGACGTTCGTGTAGGAAGTAGCTTCAACCCACTTGTGAAGTAGTCAATAGCAACTAGAATAAATCGATGACCGTTAGAGGCCTTCGGCTCGATCATTCCAATCATATCTATACCCCACATGGAGAATGGTCAAGGTGAAGTTAAAACATTCAATGGAGTTAGAGGCACATGGATCTTGTCTCCATAGATTCGGCAGTTGTGACATCTTTTGGCAAAGTTGTAACAATCTACCTCCATCGTTGTCCAGTAATAGCCAGCCCGAAGGATCTTCTTAGCCATAGTAGGACCTTTAGCTTGTACACCCTCGCAGCCCTCATGTATGGACCTTATGATCGTGTTTGCTTCGTGTCTATCCATGCATCTGAGCAACACGGAATCATAATTCCTCTTGTATAGTATGCCACCACTTAAGAAGAATTTGGCGCAAAGCCACCTAAGAGCCTTCTTGTCAGTGATAGTGATACCCTCGGGATATTCCTGTTTTTCTAGATATCTTTTGATGTCGTAGAACCAAGGCTTGTCATCAGACTCATCCTCGATTGCTAAACAGTGTGCTGGTTCGTTCAAGTGATCCATGCGGATAGGAGCTTCATTCTTCCAATTGACCTTGAACATGGATGCTAATGTGGCAAGAGCATCAGCTAGTTGATTTTCCTCTCTGGGGATATGATGAAAAGTGATCTCATCAAAGTAAGGAATCAACTTCGCTATGTGTTGTTGGTACGGAACCAGCTTGGAATCCCGAGTCACAAAGTTCCCTCTGACTTGACCGATGACCAAGGCAGAATCTCCATAGACCTCAAGAATCTTGATTCTCATGTCAATTGCCGCTTCAATACCGTAGATACATGCTTCGTATTCAGCCATATTATTGGTGCATGCAAAGCATAATCTGGCAGTGAAGGGAAGGTGAAAACCTGTTTGAGAGATAAGGATAGCACCGATTCCACGACCCTTATCATTGGACGCACCATCGAACACGAGCGTCCATCGCGCCCCTGGTTTGGGTCCTATATCAGGATCTGGAGTCTCATAATCTCTGATAAACAGAACATCCTCATCGGGAAAGTCAAACTTCATATGTTGATAACCCTCTACAGGTTGATGAGCAAGGTAGTCAGACAAGACGCTCCCTTTTATTGCTTTCTGGGTAACATGCTGGATATCATACTCACTTAACAGCATCTGCCACCGAGCAATCCTTCCAGAGACACAGGCTTTTCAAATATGTACTTTATTGGATCCATTTTGGATATCAACAAAGTAGTATGGCAAATCATGTATTGTCGCAGGCGTCGAGCAGCCCAGACCAGAGCACAACAAGTTTTCTCCAAGAGTGAGTATCTGGTCTCACAATCGGTGAACTTCTTGCTCAGATAGTATATTGCATGTTCTTTTCTGCCAATGTCGTCATGTTGACCCAATACACATCCCATCGATTCATCGAGAACGGTGAGATACATGATTAAAGGCCTACCAGGAACCGGCGGTACTAAGATCGGTGGTTCTTGCAAGTACTGTTTTATTTTGTCAAATGCTTCCTGACAATCATTATTCCATTCAACCGATTGATTTTTTCTTAGTAATTTGAACATTGGTTCACAGGTAGCCGTCAAATGTGAAATGAATCTCGAGATGTAATTGAGTCTGCCCAGAAAGCCACAGACTTCTTTTTCTGTTTTGGGAGGCGGCATGTTCTGAATTGCCTGGACCTTATTAGGATCAACTTCAATGCCCTTCTGACTTACAATAAAGCCCAACAGTTTACTAGATCGAACTTCGAAGGTGCACTTCGCAGGATTCAACCGCAGTCTGAACTTCCGGAGTCTGTCAAACAGTTTCTTCAGATGAACCAAGTGATCATCTTCAGTTTTGGACTTGGCAATCATATCGTCCATGTAAACTTCAATCTCTTTATGAATCATATCGTGAAAGAGGGTTGCCATGGCACGCTGGTATGTTGCCCCTGCATTTTTTAGACCGAATGGCATGACTTTGTAGCAATATGTACCCCATGACGTGATGAAAGTTGTTTTCTCCATATCAGTTAGGGACATCTTGATCTGATTATATCCTGAAAAACCGTCCATGAAGGAAAAGACAGAGAACTGCACAGTGTTGTCTACCAAAACGTCAATATGAGGCAAAGGAAAATCATCCTTCGGGCTTGCTTTATTGAGATCTCGATAGTCCACACACATTCTGACTTTGCCGTCCTTCTTTGGAACTGGGACGATGTTGGCAATCCATTCAGGATATTCGGAAGTGGCTAGGAACCCAGCGTCAAGCTGCTTCTTTACCTCTTCTCTGATTTTGAGTGCCATGTCGGGTCTAGTCCTTCTGAGTTTCTGCTTGACAGGAGGACATCCGGGCTTGAGTGGCAAGTGATGTTCAACGATGTTGGTATCTAACCCAGGCATATCTTAATAGGACCAGGAGAAGATATCAACATACTCTTTCAATAACTTGACCAACTCAGAGTGTACATGCTTTGCGAGGGATGCGCCGACCTTGACTTCTCTTCTGACTTCATCGGTACCAAGATTGACAACTTCCACTGGCTCTTTGTGTGGTTGAATCTCTCTACGCTCGTGCTCAAGGAGCCTTGCCAGTTCAGCCGGTAACTCACAATCTTCCTTACCATCTTCTTCGGCTTGGTTAATTGGAATTCCAGAATTACAATGGATGTTTGCCATGTTGTTATCAATGCTTTTATTAGTTCTACATGTTTATGAATATGTTTAGAATGAGCTATTTAAAAAGTGAAAAAGAAAAGAAACTTTTGCCATTTGTTTTGTGAAAAAGTAAAATAAAGAAAAAAATAGAGCATGATTTTGAATGCAAAAAACTTTTATTTATTGATCACATAATATTGCAAAAGCGTGAGGCCCTTTACAAGCTATCCACTCGTCTCGGGCGAGGACGAGGGAACAAGAAAGAAAAATGCATTACATGTTATATGGGAAAACCACAGGAATCACAGTAGATGTCCAATTGTTGAGCTTGAAACCCGGCGGACACTTGCGTACAAAGCTTGAAATCTGATTGCTAGGACCAGCATCATCAGCAGCTGCCACGATGTCACCTTGCTGGAAACCCGCAATGTGAAACTTGATAAAGTTTCATTGCTTTCGATTAGAGAAACCAGATTAACGACCAGGATGATAACCCACTCCAAAACGATTATGCTTCTCAACCACATCAATCACGTGCCCCCAGCCTGGCAAGGCACCGCTATCAATGGTCTCTTTAGCACTCTTAGCAGATGCTAAAGTCAATTGTGGTGACTCAACCACATCAAGCAGAGCTGACGTCTTCGAACTCGAGACACTGCAACGGCACCTCTGTTATGCCTTCTTCGGTCTCGACATATCGGAAAGATGATAACTCGCTTATAATCAAATCCTCTTCACCACAAACAATGACAAGCTGATCACCAAACATGAATTTCAACTTCTGAAGTAAAGTGGAGGTAACTGCCCCTGCCGCGTGGATCCACGGACGACCCAAAAGGCAACTATACATTGGGTTGATATCCATCACTTGGAAAGTAATGGTAAACAGATGCGGCCCAATGTTGATGGGTAAGTCCACTTCTCCAATGACCTGTCTTCGAGAACCGTCAAAGGCTCTGACAATTAAGGCGCTTGGTCTCATCTCGATTCCTTCCACTGGTAATTGACTCAATGTGCCCTTAGGCATCACATTGAGAGAAGAACCGGTATCCACTAGAACACGAGATAACAGGATGTCTGTGCATGTTACGGATATGTGCAGCACTTTATTGTGGGCAGTTCCTTCAGGAGGTAATTCTGATTCATTGAAACCCAAGTATCGACTTGCAGTTATGTTGGCCACAACATCATCGAATTCGACGACGGATATGTCTTGCATGACATGGGTGCTGTTCAAGACCTTCAACAAAGCTGATCTGTGGGCAGGCGAACTCATGAGTAAGGACAAAATTAAGATCCTCGAGGGAGTCTGGCCCAACTGATCCACAATCTTAAAGTCATTTTTCTTGATCAGCTTAAGGAACTCTTGATCATCAAAGGTTTCCTTGCTCTTTGAAATATCCTCAAACGGAATAATCGGTACAAGAACAGCAGTAGATGATGCCCCTTGTTGAACAACCGGAACCACAGTCAGAATTTGAACAGGCTTTGTAGTGACCTTTGGAGCAAACACACGTCCACTGCGAGTCATACCTCCACCAGCGGTAACATTCACGATCTCTGATTCAGCGAACCTTATCTCTTGACCTCCAGAAAAGACAGAAGACCCATACTTCCACAGTACCTCCTTAGAATTCTGATACAGAAATGGCTTCGGCGGACAAACCACGATGGGTTGCACCTTCTTCTGCTTAGGGGATTCAACTGGAACCTTCCTATATACGATGGTGAATGGCTCAATAGCAGCGACCTCCTCAACAGGTTTAGATCTGGCGAATTGCACTTCGCCACGGTTCATCAGAATCTGGACACAACCTTTCAGCGTTCGACACTGGTTGGGATTATCATCATAAATCTGACACTTACCATGCAAACCTTTCAATAGCCCATGTTCCTTCAATTTCTTGAAAACCACAGCCATTGGAGTTTTTACCTCATCGGCATCCATAATCAGTTCAGCCCTTGAACTATCCTCAATCATGTTAACTATAGGTCCACCGTGATCCGGCAACGGATTACTCTAAATATTGGGTCCTTCCTCAGCAAAAGTCAGAACCTTCTTTTCAATGAGTTCCTGAACCTTGGTTTTGAAAACAAAGCAGTCCTCTGCTGCATGTCCTATGTATCCAGCATGATAGGCACAAGATGCATTTGGGTTATGCTTCGGGCCAAATGGAGGAATCGCAGGTGCAATTTGCTTGGGGACAATTGCCCCTTGGTGAACCAAGTAAGGAAACAACTTCGTGTATGACACCGGAATTCTATCAAAATTCGGACGCTTACGGCTTCCTTGATTGTTGTTGTTCTGACGGCTTTGATTCTGCTGATTTTTGTTGTTTTGTTGATTCTGTTGCTGATTCTGAGCATTCTGAACTGGTTGTTGCGGATGATACTGATATGGAAGTTGTTGATACTGTGCAGCAGCAATGTACGGGTATGGATAGTACGGCAAGGGAGCCAGGGGAGCTTGATATTGAGGAGAAACTTGAGCTGTAACAGCATTGGCTTCACCTTCCTTCTTCTTTGACTGATTCTGAGACTTCCGAGTGGTCGGCTGCTGGGAAACATCTCCAGGAATCTTTCCAGTTTTCAAACCATTCTCAATCCGTTCACCAATCGTCACCACATCAGCAAAGTTCGATGAAGAACTACCCACCATTTTCTCATAGTAAGATCCCTGCAATGTACCCATAAAGATGTCAACCAACTCATTATTAGAAAGAGCAGGTCGCACACGAGATGCCATCTCTTGCCATCTTTGTGCATACTCCTTGAATGTTTCAGCTGAGCGCTGTGATTGATTCTGCAATTGCAACCTAGTTGGCGCCAGATCAAGATTATATTTGTATTGTCTCACGAACGCGTCAGATAGATCCCTCCAAGAACGGATTTTGCTGTGCTCCAAGCCCATGTACCAATCCAACGAGGCTCCAGAGAAACTATCTTGAAAATAATGAACTAGAAATTCATCATTATCAATATGGGATGCCATCTTCCTGCAGTACATAGTGATGTGACTACGCGGCAGCTCAAACCTTTGTACTTTGGCAAATCAGGTATCTTGAATTTCTGCGGCAGCACAACATTCGGAACCAAACACAAATCTTTGGCCTCTATGCCAAAAGTAGAAAACCCTTCAATAGCTCTGATACGGTCTTCCAACAATTTGTAGTCAACCGATCTATTCTGATTAGTGGGCCTGACAAGGATCTGAGGATTTGGCAGCTGAGAAGCGGCAGGAGCGTTCACTTGCGGAGTAGCAAACTGAGAAGGATAAACTAAACCCGGATTAACCATCTGACCCACATTCTGAACCATTGGAACACCATACGGATAATTTGGAGGAGGTACCCCAGAAGTTGAGGAAGATGCCCCAGGATAGAACATACCAGGATGAACATTCGGAACAACGGCTGGAGCAGTCTGAGATGGAACCGGAACATGAATAGGAGGACCCCTATACACATGCTCTTCTTCATCATAGGTTTCAGCATCAACCAATTCGGAAGTTTGATGGGTTTGAGCCTGAAGATTCTCAGGATCATCATTCATCACTGTAGGCGGGACTAGAGTAGGCATGACCCATGGATAGGCGGCAGCATTCCCGTTAGGCATGGGTGCAACAAAAGGCTGATATGGCATGAAGGCACTACCATTATTTGCGATCTGAGGAGTGTAATTGGGAGGCATTCCCCAAGGAAAACCAGTGGGCATCTGGTTAAAACTAGGCTGAACAGCAGGCTGATTCACAGGCTCAACTGGCACGTCAACTCTAGCAGGAGAAGGAACAACGACAGCAGGAGTAGTTGTGACAACAGGAGGAACAGTCACAACAGGAGTGACAACAGTTGCATTTGTAGTGGTTGCAACAACAGTGGCAGGGGCGGCAGTGTCCCTCTGAGCATGAAGGAGCTCCATAATGACATCCATGTTCGTCTGGAACTGATCCATCCGACCTTGGAATTGTGCCAAAGTTTCCTTGTAAGCAGCGTTCTCAGCTTCAAAGTCAGCCATGATTCTGGATTTGTTTGAGCGGGTAAAATACCGATGTCGAGTCGTCGTCTTGCTACAAGGCGGAAATGATCAGAGTGAACAAAGGTTCCCAGATGAAGGACATGCATATGCGGGCATGAATGAATGCAATTTATGCAAAAATACAGTTTTAAAATGCTTATGCAAAAATTAATTTGACATGATGAGATGATGTGCAACACCAGAATCAACAAGCCAGCATAGTCTGAATAATCAAATCTAGACATCTGTAAAGGTAGTGTTGTGTCGGTGCGAGATCTGCCGTAATGAGAGAACAAAGGTTAGAAGAGTCCTGGTTTCCTGCAGAAAAACCCAATATCCCACTCACAGGTATGATATAGAAAGCGGGATTCTCAGTTTCAGATTCTCGATTTGAGAAGCAATAGTACATTCATCCCTCGGGGTACAGTACTATCGCCAAACAAAGAGGTCGTCCACTGATTCCCCAAAAAAAAGGTCATCCTATGGCAAGTTCCCAGCTTTGGGTCCTCGAATCAAGGAAGCATAATGGGTTTGCCATTTCTGGTCTACCATTATCGTTCCTTGGGAGGAGTGCCGCAACTGAGTCCTCGGGAATGGTCGCCAAAGTCGACAGCTTTCTAGATCAACACCCTGAAATGCGCAAGACACGCACGTCAGAGCATCTCCAAAGAAAACCTCGTTTGGATGTGAATTTCGTGAACACCAAATGCACCAAGATGGCACGTAGGTCCCACTACTTTCCACGCTAATCCTAGGTGTATACTCAAGCCTGTGTAATGGGCTTATCTCTCAAGTAACAACCCCAACCGGCAACAGCAGAGAAAATTGCAGATATCCAGAATATGCAGCATATGAATATTCAAAGCAGTAAAGAAATGCAATAAATAAACATAAAGCAAATAAAGCATAAAGATAAAACTAGTAAAGCGCAGAAGATAAACACCCAAACAAGCAAGAAAGCAAACAAAACTAGGCGAGACCCCTCAAGGGAAGGACCAGCAGTAGGTCAACCAGTCCCCAGCAGAGTCGCCAGCTGAAGATGGTTGGTTTCTACCTGAGTGAATCGCACACTCAAAGATACAACAGAGTCGCCACTGAACTTTATTTAGTCCCAAAGGACAGGTAAAATATCTATAAAACCCAAGGGGAAGAGAAACGGGAACGGGGGGTCGGTTATGCGAAAGGAAGGTATTAGCACCTAACGCATCCGTCATACTCGACAGGAGCCATTTCACTTACTTCTAGGGTTGGATGGGTTATCTATCTAAAGGCTTCTAGCTAAAAGAAAAGGGAGAGAGAAAGGAAGGGGAAAAAGAAAAGAAAGAAAGAAAGTGCTCGCGGAGGAACGAAGTCCTCGTGCCTACGTACCCTCATAGTGCAATGAGGAAGTCAGAGCGTCGTAGTTCCGAGAACTAGAGGACAAAGAAGAAGAAAGAAAAGAGAGGAGGAAGACGGAAGAAAGGTGGAAGTGTGCTCGCCAAGACCTTACGTCTCGTGCCTACGTATCATACATTCAGAAGAATGCAGAATCAGAGCTTCCGTAGTTCGGGGGATAACAAAAGAAACTCCGCTGGGGATAACAAAAGAATTAGTGTCGAAACCAAGAAAGTAAGAGCAAGAGGAACAGAAAGGACTCCCCTGGGGATCCGAACAAAGGTATGGTGTCATAACCAAGAGGAAAAAGGAGACTCGGTATATTAACTGGCTGGCAGTGGTTAACCAAAGAAAGAGAGTAGACCCTGGCGGGGAAAAGAAGTTGGTGTCAACAGACGGACTATGATAAACCAAGAAAGAGAGTGCTGAACCGAGAGAAGGTGCTTGACTCTGAAGGGGTCTCGGTATGCTAATTGATGAATAGTGGTTAACCGAGGAAAGAAAGGACTGCAACTCTGTGGGAATAGAGAAGCATTGGTTTTAACAGAGGAAACTGTGATTAACCAGAAGCACGGGTGTGGGACCAATCAAAGGTCGTGACCCAAAGGACGGGTGTAGGACCGAGCAAAGGTCGTGACCTAAAGGGGTTCGGTAAACTGACTCAACAAGCAGTACTCAACCGAAGAGAGGGCATTTGAACCAAAGAAAGGTTACTAACCCAAGGGTGCAAGTATTCGAACCAAGAGGAGGTTGCCAACTGCGGGGGATTCGGTGTTTACAGACGGTCTGTGATTAACCGAAGAGAACAGCGAGTGATTAACCAAGAGAAGGTGATTAACTCGAAAGGGTTCAGTATTTTAACAGGCGGACTATTTTTAACTGAAGAGATGGGTGATTAACCAAGAAGAGGTGATTAACCCAAGGAGTGCTCAGTGATTAACAGACGGACTTTGATTAACTGAAGAGACGAGTGATTAACCAAGAATAGGTGATTAACCCAAGGAAGGAGGAGAACCAAGAGAAGGTTGCGAACTCCAGGGGAAAAATGGTCGTGACAGGAAAACTGTGTTGGACCACAGAGAGAGAATTGAAACTCTTCAAGGGAAGCAAAAGCAATGATTGATTACAAGAAGAAAGGAGTGATGGAACAAAGAGAGATTGCTAGCGCAAGAATAATGATCTCAACCAAGAAGGATGGTGATTGATCAAAAGGAGAGATTGAAAGAGATAGGAGCGATCAAGGATGAAAGAGATTGCAAAGAGAGAAAAGTGATCTAGGATCGACTCGATAAGGGAATAAGAAACACTATACCTCGAGGATAGAGGTGACTATTCTCGAGGAGAGGACAAGACGCCCTTACCAAAGAAATAGCCAGAATGAGGGTAGAAAAACTCCATCCTCATTCCTTCTCTAGCACCCAAAATATAGTGTGGGAAGGAAACGGACAGCGCAATCGCTCAAATGTTGTACAGTGCTCTTGCGTAGAGAAACGGACAGCGTAACAACGTCAATTTGTACAGTGCTCCGATGCAAGGCGCAGCGCGAAACTCCAGCTCCACTGGGGGAATGAGAGAAAAAGCTCTACAGGAGGCTTAAAGAGAGGAAAATGGGAGATCGATTAATCGAAACAAATTTTCGATCAATTAATCAAGGGAGAAACCTGCTAATAACTTTCCAAAGAGAATTAAAAGTCATTAAAGCAAAAAAAAGGGATTGAACTATTGATTATACAAGATTAAGTTTATCCATGAAGAATAAACCTAATGCAAACTGAAATGGAAGATGCACAATAGTTCCAAATGATCACCAAAATGTCACACAAAGTCATGTATCATGTGAACAAAGATAGTGCAAGAATTGCTATGTTCATACAATGCTAAGAACATGAAACAAACGAATAATCGAAAATGTGCATCGAAAGTTCGTAAACATGCTTCAATCAGAAGTGAAATGACATTTAGAACATCCATAAAATCAAGCATAATGATCAATGGAAATTAAAATGAATAAAGCATGGCAAACACACTTGAAAATGCAAGAAAATGCCATTCTGTACAGTGGTAACCGGTTACAGCATATGTGCTAACCGGTTACATACTTGAAAACACGTGTTCCTGGGGAAAATTGCACTGTGTAACCGGTTACAGCATAACTGCTAACCGGATACCACTATAACAGAGGAAAAAATAACAATAAAAACAACTTTTCAAAAGTAGTTTTCAACACATAATCACTTATGCAAACTAACACATGCTAGAAACTGAGATTGTGCACCAAAATGGAACTTGAAAACAGCAAATAAACAGAGATAGAATCATTAATACAATTGGATCATGGATCAAACAAATGCAACACCAAATCATACACAACATTTATCGACTACATTGCGAGCAATACGAAAATGTGCGAAACGGTAAAATTAGTTAGATCTACCAACCTAAAAGCCGGAGATTTGGCTTGGTGAATGTTGCAAAGGATTATTGATGCAGAAAATCAAAGAAAACCAGAGGAATCTTCAATTTGTAGACGAACCATATTGGAATCGAGCAAAATGTGATAAAACTCCAAAATGCGAACTCGAATCGTTGGAAGTTGCAGCAACTACTCAAAATCAATTCAAAAGCTGAAGTAACTCCAGAAATCCAAGTGTAATAGCAAGAATGATGGAGGTTGAGCTCAAGAAATAATCACTTTTGATGTAAAAGTGATTATCCTTCAAAGTAGAAATGAGCTTTGGTGAGGTTTTGGAAGAGAATTGAGATGAAGATGAAGATGTAGTAGAGAAATTCAGAGAGAATGTGTGAGAATTGAGAGTGAAATGGAGCAAATGGTTGAAGGTCCTTGAAAATGAGTGAAGGTGAGTTTATATAGATTTTAGGTTTGGAGTGTGAAATGGTTTGGAATTTGGTTTGGTGATTAGCTTTGGGTTTGGAACTAGGTTAGGAGTTAGTTGGACTTGACTCACCGAGTCAAGGCGGTTAACTCGGTTAGTTAGAACCAACTCGGTGCCAATCCCAATGTGAGCTTCCACATCCAAAGGTTGACATGTTGGTAGATTAAGTACCATGGTGCACTTAAATTAAAGTTATGCATTAGAATAAATGTACTTTGGTTGAAATGAATAGTGTTGAAGTATCTAGAGGTGTCTAGAATGTTCCACACACTGCTAGAATCAAGTGGAACCAAAGCCCAAAGAGAGTGCATGGCTGCTGTCTCAAAAATGCAACAGAATATGCAACTTTGTACAGAGTAACTGGTTACAGCATATGTGCTAACCGGTTACATGCTTGAAAACTTGCGTAAATTTGTGAAAAATACACTGAGTAACCGGTTATCAGTTATGCTGTAACCGGTTACTGCAGCCAAACTTTCCCAAATTTGCTTGGAAATGATGCTGAAGTCCCGTCATTGATTTTCCAACTCGTGTCTCGATAAATAAACATGAAAACCTTTATTTTGAGCTTGTTTTTGTGATGAAATAATCTTGAGAGGATGCGATTAATCGGGCCTTGGAAAACCTGCAGATCATACAACAAGAAACACACAGAGAAAAGTGCGAGTGCGTATGCTGATGATGCGAATGCACATGCTTATGCAAAAAGGGAAAAAAGTGACAATATGATAGTATATGAGCGATGGATAAATAGGAAAAACGAAATAAAGAACACAAAATGTTTAATAATCTAGTTTGGTGCAATGTCACCTACGTCTGGATGGCTCTGCCTAAGAAAAGAAAATTCACTCTTAATAGTCAAAAGTACAAATTTGTTTTATATGAACCCTCTCAGTTCAGTTCATTTTTCATCATACTACATGTGAACTTCAATCCAAAGTCCCCTTGAATCTAAGATCCCTAGTATACTCAATTACAAAAATGAAAGATAAAACTCTAATACAACTCAAAATTATTTATGTTTAACTTATAATAAATGCCCTGGAATATAGTGTACAAATTACAAATACAAAAACTCAACTAAAACAAAACTCTCCTACATAGTAGATAGTCTCTCTTCAAGTCTGAGTCTTCACAAATGAGAACGCCATCTTAAATAGCAACAAAAATCCAACAATAAACTCTACTAGGGTTTTTCCATGAATTCGATTGGAACCTTGGAAGCACGTAAAATCAAATCTTCATAACGGAGATTGAAGTCTTTTTTTTTTGTAAACAAGAATTCAATAACGGGAGAACTAAGGGTTCTCCAACCTGTTTACAACGGAAACGGGAAAAACCCAACAAAAGATGAAATTACAAACCAATTGAGTTACGAGAGAAAAAATAAAGGATCTTTACTAAACTCGTAAAAGGTGAAATTGGAATGTGTAATTTCACCGCAAAAAGACCACTTCCAAACTAAATATTTTATACCCCACACCGTATTGTTTAAATTCCAAACCTCCGACCTAAAGCAAATACCATTCCTTCCTAACCAAATGCTCCAAGTAGTAGCTAGCCAAACCAAACCCAAATTGCCCTCTTTAACCTTTTTTACACGACAAAACGAGTGTCAATCCATAAAACTCGATAAACACTCTTCCTCCACCTCATCCGATTTACCAATCCAAATGGCTACCTCCTTCCAAAGCTTTTTAACCACCAAACAAGAAAAAAAGGAATGGTTTCTATTTTATAACTCTATCCCACAAAAAGAACACTTTAAAGAATCCAACGAAAAATTCACACCTCTTAGAGCCAATAAATCTTTGGTTGGAAGTCTATCCAAAAAAAGTCTCCAACCAAAAGCCTTGATTTTAAAAGGAATCGACAACTTCCAAATTAAACAAAAAGCCATGTCCCACCTATTAGAAGGACCGTAAGGAATACGGAAACTAGCCAAAAAATAATAACAAGAACTAACCGAGAATTTGGCTCCGGGGTCAAGATCCCAAAGGATGTCGTCATTCCCTTCCTCCATTAAAACATGGTTACCAAGCAAAGCCTTCAAAGAAGCAACCTCCCTTTGGATTAAAACTTCGTTATCATTCTCCATTGGAATGCCAAAATCTCCCCAATTCCACGCCCCACCACTCCACCCCCCTATCCCTGCTATAGACATTTTCTTCAAATAAGATGCATTATAGGAATTCGGAAATATCTCCTTCAAAATCTTATTCTCCTTCCATTTAGCTTCCCAAAAAGGCGTGGTAAAGCCTTTTCCAACCTTGAAGGTACTACACTTGGTGAAAGGATCCCTAATTGAATTTTTTCTTATCAAATACAAATCCTTCCACCAAAAGGAAGAGTCCTTTAAAGGACACTCGCCACAAAACACGTTGGAAGAAATATCTCCGTACCGAGCCTTCAAAACCTTGTGCCATAGAACATTAGGATTTTGAAGAATCCTCCACCTCCATTTATGAAGAAGAGCTAAATTAAATTCCTCCAAGTTTTTGATCCCCAACCCTCCTTTTTCGTAAGGTAAGCAAACATCCTTCCAACTTACCCAATGAATCCTCCTCTTCTCCTCTACCCTGCCCCATAAAAAATTACTTTGAATCTTGATAAACTCTTTAACAATTTTCTTTGGCATTTTGTAAAAAGACATGGTGAAAATAGTTAAAGAGCAAAGGATTGATTTAAGGAGAGTGATCTTACCACCAAGATTAAGAAATCGATTTTTCCATCCCGCCAACCGATTTTTCATCTTCATCAAAATGGGGTTCCATGTCGAAATCTTCCTAGGATTGAAACCAATGGGAATACCAAGGAAAATAAACTTACTTTCCTCCCTTTTGAAAAATGGTGGTTAGTGTTTATGCCGATCAACTTACTTTTATGATAATTAATACCAAGACCGGAAACAAGTTCAAAAGCTCTCAAAACCGTCTTAATCGCCCACACATGTTTCCAAGACCCTTCTCCCACCAACAAGGTGTCATCCGCAAATTGAAGGATATCCACCGTACACTTCCCTTCCAAATTGAATCCACTATACTCTCCATTCTCAAAAGACTTTCTCACTAGCCCCGTTAAACCTTCTGCCACCAAAACAAAAAGAAAAGGTGAAAGAGGGTCACCTTGCCTCAAACCTTTTTCAACTTTGAACTCATTCGTAGGGCTACCATTCACTAAGACCGACATGTTACTTTGAAAGATCAATAATTCCATCCATTTCCTCCACAATGGGTCGAAGCCCATTCTATTCAACAAGTACCTCAAAAAGTTTCAATTAACCTTGTCATACGCCTTTTCAAAGTCCACTTTGAAAAGAAGACAATTCATTTCCTTCTTCTTAGCGTAATCCACTACTTCATTAGCCACCAAAACACCATCAAGTAATTGTCTCCGCGGAACAAACTCACTTTGGCACGGAGAAACAAGAAAATTCAAAACCCGTTTCAACCTCCCCGCTAGAATTTTTGCCACAACCTTGTACATGCAACCAACTAAACAAATGGGTCTATAATCATCCAACGTAACCGAATTTGGGAGCTTTGGGATCAAAGAAAGGAAAGAAGAGGCGACCGCCTTCGAAAGATGATTCCCGCCATGAAAATAATTGCAAAACCGGATGAAGTCATCTTTAATAAAGTTCCAACACCTTCTTATGAAAAGAAAAGAAAAGCCATCCGGACCCGGACTTTTAGAACCTCCGCAACCCCAAACCGCTTCTTTAACCTCCTCCTCTTGAAATGTCCTTTCAAGAAACAAATTTTCTTCCTCACCCAATCTCTTAAAAGGAACCCCTTCAAGCAACGGCCTCGCTCTAAATGGTTCCTCGAACTTTTTAGAAAAATGACTCCAAACCTCCTCCTTAACCTCCGAAACCGTCTCCATCAAACCATTAGAAGAAACAATGGGTCCAATGTGATTATGTCTCCACCTTTCCTTCATCACCTTGTGAAAAAAACCACTATTAGAATCTCCCTCCTTAAGCCACCTCAATTTCGACTTTTGAAGAAGCATATTCTCTTTAATTCTCAAATTCATCCAAAATTTACTCGAAGAATCCTTCCGACTAAGTATGATATCCGGATTCAACTCCACATCCTCTTCCTCCGCCCTAACATCGCCAATATTGATATTTTTAACCTCCTCCTCCACATTCAAATCAAACCTCCCAAAAACCTCCGTATTCCACCACCTAAGGTTGTCTTTAAGGAGTCTTAGTTTCTCCTTTAAAACAAAGTCCCCTCTTCCTTCCACCTTATAACCTTTCCACTTCTCTTCCACAAAAGGGATGAACGATTTATGATTAAACCATTCATTGTTGAACTTGAAAGGTTTAGGTCCCCAATTAGCAATATCCAAAACCAACCATATGGGACTATGATCGGAAATGTCCCTAGGCCCTATTAGTTGGCCTATGACTCCCCATCTATTCACAATGACATCTGACATGATAAAACGGTCAATCCTACTCATGGACGAACCATCCCCACTATACCACGAAATTTTTTTTTCTTTGCAAGGAATATCCACCAACAAACTATTATCAATAAACTCCGCAAAAGCTTTCATTTCGTTGCTACTCCCTCCTTCCGTCCTCCCTTTCCTTTCTCTACCATGCTTCACCACGTTGAAATCTCCCCCTATAATCCACTCTCCGTCTTTATGTTCCGCTTTAAGGTCCAACAAATTATTCCACAACTCCTTCTTGTTGAGAAAAAAACAAGAAGAGTAAACGTTCACAATATAGTAAACATGACCCTTCCACACAATCTTGATGCCTAGAAAACCATCTCCCCTGAAACTATGAATCACTTCTCCCAAGCTCTCCCTCCACATAATTAAAAGACCACCAGACGCACCCCTAGCATTGGTGAAAGAATAACCAACATCGGAGTTACTCCAAAAACTTTTGGCCATGGAATCATTTAAGTTGGACAACTTCGTTTCTTGGATTAAAAAAATGTCCGTATTTCCCTTTTTGATCAAGGAACTAATTCTTCTTCTCTTAAGAATGTTCCCTCCCCCTCTAATGTTCAACGATCCTATAATCATTGAGAAAAACATTGAAGCTCCTTCCTACCTTCCTTCCTTTGCCTCTCGACTCGCTCTAAGCTCCCAAAATTTTGGACTAAATCTCCACGCCCCTCCGCATCCACCAATCCTAAATCAATCATAGCTTTCCACAATCTAGGCCCAACCTTGTTGTCCAAAACTTGCCATTGTCTCTCGTTAATTCGAACAATACCAGAATTTTCGGACTGTTCACCATAAACTCCAGCACTAGAGTAATTAGAATTCACCGCAGGTGCAGAAAATTGAGAAGGAATGTCCTCTCCACCAACTGCAGTAAGAGAACCAGCACCAATGTTATTCCTCCCACCTCTATTTTTAGTTCTTTTAATCTGCCTCCAAGACTTCTTCTTCAGCCCACACCCCACCTCCGCCATATTAACAAACCGCATTTTTTTCTTCCTTCTCTTCCCATTCTGAACTCCAACCGAACAGGGCACAGTACTGCATTCTGGCCCAACTGTTACCGGCAATTTGAAGAATTCAGAACTCTGTGAATGTTCTGCCCCCTGCAAGCCGACATTTCCCATAGCAAGATCGAAACTCCCGTCAATCTGGCTAGACGGATGAAAATCCTGCGTACCCTCAACAGCATGAACAACCAAACCCTCCGCCTTATTTCCACCCAAACTCGACGCCTTATTACCCTCCACACGTTCAGAAAAATCTTCAATTGTGTCTTCTGTACCTCCATTTGTCGGCGCAACGGAGTCGTCACTGTGATTCAAAAACCAACTTTCTTCTGAAACAGAAGAAGTGGCACCAGTAATTTGAGTTTTTGGATTACCTGGATTTCGACGCGGAGAATCTGGAGCTTCTTCCCGCAGGACTAAGTTGAACAAAACACCATCAATCATCACTTTCAACGAATCTGGAAGTTTGAATGACAGCCCGATCTTCAACTTCAATCTTGCAGCAATTAAACTTTTCCCCTCTGCAGAACTATCATCGATGCAAACCAGAGAACCAATCGAGTTCGCCAATATCCTGAAAAAATCGACATTCCAAGCATGTGCCGGTATCCCGAAAACCCTGACCCAAACTACTCTATCCGTGTCCACTTCTTCAGCTTTCCAAGGCTTGATAACAGAAAACCAGTTTTTCCACCAACAACTAACATCATCAAGTAAATTATCAATTGCTCCTTCTTCCGTTTCCTCAATCAAACAAGAATTCCATCCCAACGGAGTGATGCTGATATTATAAAGCCCTTCCAATTGAAACTGAGTTTGAATATTAACATTAGAGTCGGGTGACGCTACAACCCCGATGTAAGCTTTTAGAAACCTATTTCTGTCTTCCTGTTTAGAAGTGTAATTCAGCCACACCTTGCTTTCTTCAGAGATGAAACTTGACGTGTTTGTAACCATACACATCTTGAATAAAATAGAATATCAAAAAATATTTTTAAAAATAGATTTAGGCTAAATCTTTTCGAAATCCAAATACACGCTTACACAATCGTATCTCTGATTGAACCAAAAAAAAAACAAAACTCAAAATTACAAAATATCATTTGAACAACCTTGTACGCCAAGCAAACTAGCCGAGACAAGATGTCTCACAAAATATGAGACATTTTATTTAATATGTTGTTTTCCACATATAATCATAAAGACAATTATGAATCTTGAATAAAATAAATTCAATAATATATTTATTTGATATAATTAAGAATCTCGAAGTATTAAATAAATAAATGATTCATAATAAAATATCTTCCAAAATAGAAACCCGTTTTGAATCATCTTTAATAAAAGTTGTAGATCTTATCGTTAAATGCAAATCAAAATCATGTCATTAAAGCAAATTCAATGAAATCTCTTCATGCAAGATTTGTTTAATTAATTATTTTTCTATCAAAAACTTTCCAAGCAAACTTCAACCAAATCTTGGACGGATCAAAATTGAACCAAATCTTCTAATCAGTGCTGGAATCAAACACATAATCAAATGAGTCAAAAACAAACTTTTTAAAAATAGCGTGACAGATAAACCCGTAGTCAAGATGACCTCAACAATTTTCAAGACATTTTGATTGTATTTTTTTTATGCCAATAAGTCAATCCAAATGTAATAAAATTATATTTATGTTACTGAATATCAAAATAAAACATTTAATTTATAAAAAAATATTTTAAAAAAACTTTTTGTATTTAAAAAAATATATATTTTTATAAAAAATATTTTAAAAATATAAAACAAAAATCTTTTTTTTTTTTTAAAGTTAAAACAAATGGATTCATTATTTGATAAAATTAATCTATTTTATTTTTACGTATATAAGGAATAAATATTAGATGATGTTAAAATAGTAGAAGGTTTATAAAAATAAGTTATGGACTGAGAAAACTATTGGAAAATATGAATAAAGTTTTTACTCATATACATTACTGAAGTTTCTAAAATGCTTCATTTTGTTAATTGACTTAAGAAAGTTGTGAGTAAATTCACAACAATATTAAATATTGTGATGCTTAGCTTGAAGTGCATTCAAACAATTACAATACAAACGATATTACTCTTAAGTGATATAGAAATGGAAATGCTAATTAAATGATACAATAAGTTGTTGTAAAATTGGAAGGTTCGATCAAACTAAAACATTTGATGTCAGACTAAAAATTTGATGTGGTGGAACAAAGAAAATGACAATTAAATAAATTGTTATAAACAAAAATAACGCTCTATGCAATGAGACATCATTTTAATTGGAAGAAAAAGATAAAATAAAGACAAAATATGATAACTTATTTATTCAGTTCAATCAAATGATATACTCTAAGAGAAATAGTAGCTCTCGGATTCACCATACTTTCAAAAGTAATAAAATATTACAAATTTGTTAAAAAAAATAGTCATCAAACTTTCCAACAACAAACCTTATTTTTTTAACCAAGTGTTTCCTAATCTCTCCAATTCTTTATATATGCATCATACAAACCCAAACAATGTTTATAAGTGTTTCTCAATCCCCTTAGATACCCTAAAGATTTCCTTCAACCATTGCCTCTCTAATTTTTTCCTTGCTAGGATTGTCACCTCTTCCATTTATTTTAACTTATAAAGTTTTAAAGATTGTAATAACAATAATAGAAGAGATACATATTTATAATAGCTGAAACACAATGGAACCATAACAAGTCTAAAAGACACACGAAGAAAACCATACACGATAACCTAAAACCTAAACCACACGTGGACTGGCCGAAACCGTCAGCGCCCACCTCCGTCAGACTTCCTACATGTGGTTCCGACGCCTTTTAAAGACATCCCAGTTGCTTTTACGCCTTTTTATTTTTTGCAATATTGAAATCTATTTTAATTCTCTTCATCACTTAAGGTTTAAGGCATAGTTCAATATTCTCCAGTTTGACTTAAAGTCGTGGTGATGCCAATTTATCCAACAACCACCTTGTTACTCTCTACCATGTTGAGTCACTATTTAACAACATGAACAACTTCAAGCCACGCATGAACTATGATCTTGCCATTTGTATCCACTTTCTTTCAACCATCTTTTAATGCCTTAGTTGTTTAACTAGCCCACAAGTATGATTTTTCAACTGTATTTGACTCCACTTGCTTTTGGATGCCTAATTGAAGGTCCATAGTTCTTAGTTTTACAACCCTTCAGCTACATTCAAAGCATAATTTCCAAGGTCAGCTTAACTGTCTCTTTGACATGGTACAATCTCCCTCTTAACCTTATCACGGACAAATGATAAATATAGGTCTCTCTAATAGTTCCCTCACTACTACTAGTATACATAGTAGTAACCTTATCCTCAAAATGAGTCTTCTCCACCATAGTGTCTAAAAGTTTCATCCTCAAGTATTTAATTTTCTTTCCCTGACGGGACACACTGAATGTAATACATTTGTAATTAATGAACTGTGATGCTCTATGTTCCACTACGATCAAATCATAACCCTTCTTACCTCATTGATAACCATTGAAGATACAATCTACACCTTTACCATCAAACTGAATTAGCCTGATTTGTACAATAGGCAAAGCTTTTACGACATTCAAAACAGGGTAAGTTACATTCTTTCTACTCCAAACTTCCATAAGTGTTTGGAAGTCTATGCCTATAAATGAAAACCTGTCAACCAAGTATATAGCTTTGGTACCATACTTACCCTAAAAAATCAATGTCAACTTAGCGTTCATAAGTGTTTGTATCCCTTATCTTCTAAAAAAACTCATTAAAGTGTTCTAAAACAAATTTAAGGCATCCACCATGCCTTGAACTCAAACCGCACACCCTGTTCATGTCATGAAAGTCTTCAATAGTTAATGATGAATGAATAATAACTTTGAAATCTTCACAAATATATAAATCACGTATTTTAGACCCATTAGCTATGATCACTTCACCATATGAAATCTTCAACACCACATGTTCAACTCTAGTGCAGTAACCTAGATCATCAAACATGCTTATGTATTAAAAAAATCACCCGAGCTCTAGAACATATCTCATGTTGTGAAGAAGAAACTCATTATCATAGAACATTTTAAGTTTTATTAAACCAATACTATAAACCTTGCAAGCATTGTTGTCACCAATGTGAACTACTCCACCTTTCACCAAATTTAAAGTCTCAAAGTACTCTTTTCATGGACACATGTGATAAGAGAAACTTGAGTCCATGATCCAACTCTCTTCAATCTTAAAACTCAACACCACTAGTGTACCACAACTCCCATAACTTCCTTATCTCAACCAACTTCTATTTGAATAAAATCATTATTGCCCTTTCTTTTGGAACAATAGGAAATGACCAGATTTATGACAAGTGAAGCATTTTAACCTTGATTTGTCATTCCATTTTTATTTCAACATCCCTCTATGCCCATTTCCTCCTCTTTAGACACTCATTCCTACACCACTATCGTTAATCTTCAAGTCTTTGAAAATCATAATCCTCTGTATTTCATCCAAAGTAATAGTAATAATGCATTTCTTATGATAAATAAAGGCACCCTTGGGGTGCTTAAAGGATCTGAGTAATGAGCTTAACAAGAATGTGACATTGTCCTAATCATCAATCATCACGTTAATATTCTCTAGATCATCAATGATCTTGTGAAATTTCTTCAACGGTTCCATTAAGGATTTATTCTCTACCATTTTCTATGTGTAGAGTTATTGTTTCAGACACAACCTATGAGGAATAGAAGACACAGTCGTCTCTCTGAGGAAATCCCTTAAAACATTATCACTGAGGAACAAGTAATGGAACTTTTGACCTTATCCATCATCTCGGTCTTCCTTGTTTGTGTTAGGCATGCAGGCATCAATGCATCACCCTTAAATTCTTCAATACGGTTATCTTGAGTTAAGACTGCTTGCATCTTCACTTTCCATAACCCAAAATAGTTGACTCCAGAAAAATATTGATCTTTCATTTAGAACCCATGGTACTCACTTGCAAATAAAATACCTTTGCCCTGTGGTGGGTGCCACTTGTTGCGAAAAAATATATAGATTAAATCAAATGACTTGGTATAATTATTCAGAGTTCAAACACACTGAGGAATTCAATGTATAGGTACACATAACAATGGAAGCCAAAATGAATGGAACCAAGCAACATAATAACATGCCACGGGTAAAGGAAAATACACAACGAGACATAAGAAGATAAAATAGAAGAATAACAATAACTTTTTTACCCAGATCGATCAAACAGTCTACAATAGGATGGTAGACATATAACTACATACACAAGAGAGTGGGTGGAATTATGGAAGTTTGAAAAATATTAGTTTCAAACAAAATCATTTAATAAATAAGAGTGTATAAATTTATAAAACAATTGAATAAATACGCAGCAAAAATTCAAATTCAGAAAATAACTAGAAAGTAAAGAGATAAGGGACGAGAAATAACACTAGAGTTTTATACAGGTTCATCCAATAAGACATAATCATGTCCCTAAGAATTTTTCTTGAGAGTATCCAGTATACTTGAGAGCTTTTAGAAGGTTATGCCCACAAACTCCCTTATACATGGAAATGAACTTTCAAGCTAACTTTTAATCAAACAGCGAGCAACTCTTAGAGAGGTTAGTCTCTAAACCAATAGAGGTTTTGCACAAGATAATCTTGAACCAAGACAGAGTTTTGAGTTGGCTATCCTTCAAACCGAAACGGGGTTTTGTATAGGCTGACCACAAACTGAACCGAGATCTTTATTTGGCTAATCTCTAACCTACTATGTTTTAACAATTGGTTGAACTCAGAAACCAAAAGAGTATTAAACTGGGAGGATCTTGAACCAATAGAGATTTTAAACGGGATGAGCTCAAGAACCGTTGTGGAGATTTTTATTGGCTGATCTTCACAAACCAAAAGAGAGCTTCTTCTTTAAGGTGTAGCTCACAAACCAAATAGAGAGTTCCTAACAAAATCCACCAATATACACAAGAGCTTTTAACTGGTTTACCTCACAACTAAAATATTGATTTCCTATGGAAAAATTATTTTCTCAAAATAAACATCACTCTTGGCAAATTTACAATTTTCCCTTACCTAAAACAATATTCCTCACTAGACTTAAGAACACTCTTTAAGCACTATAACTAAAGTATGTGAGAAAATATGAGAGGATTTAGAGAGGTGATGAGAGAAATAAAAAGTGAGGTTTTCGCATTTTATGGATGTTAAAAAAAATAGAAATTGTTTATTTATAGGCCAAGGCATGGTATACATTTTGAAACAATCCATGGGCATATTCAATGTCCTAAATGATTAGGCTAATCAATTAGGTACGTCAACAAATCAATTGTTGATGTCCGAAATTGATGATTTTGATATAGAGGCGTTATCAACCATTAAATACGGTCAGAATCGATTATAGACTCAATAAAACATAATCTAATTTATTAGGAAAAATATTTAATCGATTAGACAGTTAGAAAAAGTCCCCTAATCAACTTGTTAGGCCCCAAAAATATGTTTTGGTAATTTTATTAAAACATGAAAGGCTTATCAAGAATTTTTCATTGTGTGTGTAATTTAATCATAATGTTTCCTAAAATGCCCTTGCGTATTTCAAGACATTAGTCACTCAAACAGACTCGACTAGTTGAGCTTTCACGCTCTGAAGCTTCAAGTCTTCGCATCATTATCTTTGATTTTAGCATCACACATGAACCTTGAGTCTTCTTGATAAGGCTTGAGATATATTCATGTTGATTACCATCATCTGAGAGTTAATAGGTCAAACGGTCGGTGATCCTTGAAATCTAAGTCTTCACTTGAGAGTTGCTGGACTACAATGTTCACTTTAAATATATGTCTAGCTTGATTCGGGAGGATAACTTAATCAAACATATTATGCATATTTTACCTCTTGAGCTATCTGCAGCAAATGCTTGACTTCAAGTGTTGTCATAATCAAAATTAAGCGGCTACTAGTTCACTTTCAACTTTGTTGTCCAAAAGCTTCACTATCTTGGATCACTTTTTGACTATACTTCCAAACATATAGATCCACATTCTCCACACTTTTAATGATGACAATGCATCTCTCAAGGAGGTAGTAAAAGAGAAAAACAGATAGATAAGATTTGAAGGGGTTAAACTCCCCCTCATAGGAGTAGAAAGTATACTCAACTCCCCATGCGAGTATACTTCTTCCCCTTTGTCATAATCAAAAAGGCAAGTAAAGATGCCAGGAATTAATTTTAAATATGCAATTACGTATTTCACATAGGTGAAACAAATTTTGTTAAGGAAGGGAAACATATAGTTATTGTCGGTGGGATGAGTTTAATCAGAGAGGAAGAACTTTTATTAATTAAGGCATGCGAAGTACAAAGAAAGAAATAAATAACTTAGAGTAATGGAAAATAAAATTGAAATTCTGGCCTATGCAGACAGCAGATGTCCTCACACATTGTAGCATACGATTTTTGTCGGTGACGCCACCACCTTATTGCCATGGGTTCTTTCTCACCGTAATGGTGGGGAAGGAGTGCTACTTTCTGATTTCTTATTTATCCCGTGAAGCTGGAAGGGAAAGGAAAGCTATCTAAAACTAACCTTGCACGCGAATGTGTAACTGAACAAACGCTTAAGAGAGATTGGGTAGTTCGGGGTCAGGTTATACAATGGGGAGTTGTCAATTACCCATCCTATATGTGGTTATCCACAGGTTGAAAGTTTTATGTTATACTTTGTACTTGATGGTGTTTATCTGTAAATGGGTTGGGAAAAGTTTGAGAGAGAGTGAGAGAGAGAGGGAGAGTGAGTTTTTGATGATTTTGGCGAGGTATTGGACCTCAGTTTTGATTGGTGTGAAGGTACTGGACCTAAGGTTTTTGATTGATATGCTAGATAAGATTTCGCAATCTTATGCCTACGTATTCCTGTTTAAAGAAACAGGGAAATCAGAGCAATCGTAGCTCCTCCTATTCTATGGGAGGAAAAAGATGTTTTTGTGTCTTGTTTAAAGCCCAGGATTGAAGCTAAAAGTTTGAGTATTTGTGTCTTGTTCAAAGCCCAAGATTGAAGCTAAAAGGTTTGACTGAGAGAGAATTTGTCATCTCTAAAGGGAGACATCTCATCTGTTTATCACAACTGTTGGTTGACTGATTTATAAAGGTGAATTACTTTAACTGGGATATGTGAATCCATCAATGCCATAATTTCCTTTATGAGGGGTTTATCCTGAAGGAGAAAACTTTAACTCAGTGTTAAGCAATGTCATTTTTCCTTAGGAATCTTTCATGCTAAGAGAGGGACAGTGGCGTGGATGTAAATAATCCAGAGGCTTGCCACTTGCAGCAATTAGTTGAAAGAAGAGGATTTACCAGGATAAAAGATGGACTACAGCTTGGATATGTGAATCAACAAGTGTGCCACTTACAGCAGTTATCTGGATTTAGGGTTTGTTTTGATTTATCTGTTTTGATGTAGTGATATGCAAAGAAATGTCTTCCTACAAAGAGTTTTTTATTTCCTCTTTAGGGATGTTGATTTTTGTGTGCCTTGATCAAAGCCCAAGGTTGAAGCTAAGAGATGGATTGACTCCACTAGGGAAGTCCTTATACAAAGCCTAAGAGGAGGCTAAAAAGGTTGACTCAACAAGAGAGTGTTTATTTGTCTTATACAAAGCCCAAGATTGAGGCAAAAAAAGAGACTGTCTCTTTTGGGGTACATCATTATATAAAGCCTAAGAGGAGGCTTTTTGGGGAAATATTTTGTCTGTCTTGTACAAAGCCCAAGATTGAGGCTAAGAAAGGGTTTTTGACTCACCTGGAGAGTATGATTTGTTTTGTACAAAGCCCAAGATTGAGGCTGACTCTACTGAGGAAGGTCATTATACAAAGCCTAAGAGGAGGCTGAACAGAAGATTGATTATGCTTAGGGAGATTTATATGTGTCTTGTACAAAGCCCAAGATTGAGGCTAAAGGATATTTGACTCACTCAGCTGAGGATATTTTAGGTGTCTTGTACAAAACCCAAGATTGAGGCTGAAGGATATTAGACTCACTCAGCTGAGGATATTTTAGGTGTCTTGTACAAAGCCCAAGATTGAGGCTGACTTTTGCTGAGGAAAAGAAGGATCATTATACAAAGCCTAAGAGGAGGCTAGGAAGTGATTAACTCAAGAAGAGAGTGTTTTAAGGTGATTGACTCAACAAGAAAGTGTCTTTGTGTATCTTGTATAAAACCCAAGATTGAGGCTGAACAAGCTGGAGAAATCATTATACAAAGCCTTAGAGGAGGCTAAAAGGGGTCGACTCAACAAGAGAGTTTTTTGGCTAACCCTTCTGACTTCTGTTGAGGATTATTGAGATCTAGAGACAGGTCTAAGTCGGGGGATCAACTCTTGCTAAGGATTACAGAAGAGTTGATGTATCAGATGCCTTGAGGTTCTGACTTGGAATAGTGTTATACTGATGATAAGCTGACCCTGGCTGGGGAAATTTAAAGTGAGAGTTTAAAGATTGAGTTTTGAAAACTTATAGAGGTTCCAACTCTACCGGAGATTGGTTAAATGACCAGGGTTTTTCTCCTATGTTTGTAGGGAACTTGAGAATGTATTTGAGATCCAAGGGGAGATTAGACTGTCCAAGTCTACTGGTATGGAAGAGTTTATCTTTGTATGATGCCCAAGAGGAGGCATGTGCTTTTAAGGGATGAGAATCAACCCTACAATTGGTCTGAGGTATTGACTTTTTAGAAAGACAGCTCTAACAAATGATGACTAAGTTCTGTCTTATACCTTTAAGAGGTCTTCAGGGTCCTTGTATTAAGCCCAAGAGAAGGCATGAGAACTTCTAAGAAGCCGGAGGGTCCTTGTACAAAGCCCAAGAGGAGGCGGGGATGCTTTTAGGAAGCCTGTGCGTCCAAACTTAAGAAGAGTTCAAGAAAATTTTCACCGGGAATAATCTTTTCTTTAGTGAACAGTTCTAGGGTTTGAAGAAATTCAAGAGAGGTTTCACCGAGAATTAATCCTCTCTAGGGAAATGAACTTCTTTGACAATTTCTAATAGTGACAGTCTGAGAAAAGTTTCACTGGGAATAATGCCTTTCTCTTTGTTCCATATTGTATAAGCCCAAGAGAAGGCAAGACTGTATCTGGAATTCCTATGAGGAACTAGTTTTGACTGTGTTGAAAGAGTGACCACTGGCTTTATCTAGTTCTAGACCTAATTACCGGGAAAAACTCTAAGTAGGTATACAAGTATATATACAATTGATATAGACAAGTTTTTAAAAGGATATGAAAGAAGGACTTACAGGTGAGCAAGCTTCCAGGAATACAGTTATATATATGAAAGCATGTAAAAGAAAACTGATAAAAACTTACAGGCGAGCAAGCTTCCATAGTAACAGCTGTATGGTTAGTTGTTCAAGAAATTAAAGAAAAATTTGATAACAACTATGAGTTTGAACCTAAATCAAAAGGGAAGTTATTTTTTGAAAAGGTTGTTGGGGCTTATACTCAAGGAGAGGCCCAGAAATAACAGTGATCACACCGTTGTTCTGAAAATTGTATCGGGGCTTATACAACGACTGAGACACAAATTATTTTATGTACAAGGGGGTTGGGTCTTACACTCTATTAGAGGCCCAAAGTTTATTTGAAAAAAGAAAGATGGGACTTACAACATGAGGGGATGCCCAGATGGTTTTGTTTAAAAGGCGACGATCGCGCCGAGATTTTGAAAACACAGTGGGACTTATACAATGACTGAGGCCCAAAAACATTTTGTATTTACAAAGGGGTGGGACTTACACTCTATCAAGAGACCTAGAGTTTATTTTTGATTTGTTAGGGTGATAATGATCAAAACCATAATTTTTTATTTAAAATGTATTTTAATTTGAATAAAAAATTCAAATAAAATAATTAAACATGTGAAAAAGGGTTATGATATTGGATTTACATTTGAAAAATCATGTTTTATTCATGGGATGATTTAAAAATCATTTGAATTTTGAAAAACCAAGAGAAAGAAATATTTTTAAATGTTAAAAAACAAATAAAAACTTAATTCTTTACAAAAATACTAAATATATGAAATAAATAATATTTTTGTGAAATTTTTATTGAATAAAATATTTTAATATTTTTGTGAATTTTCAAAAAAAGAATCAATAAAAAATAATTAAAATTGAGAGATAAATTAATTTTTGAATTAATTAACAAAAACCATAAAAATATTGAAAATAGCAAAAATATGGAAGGGTAGCAAAAAAGGTGTGGGTGGGGTTTGAACCCATGACCTCCAAGACAAACACATGCGCGCGCTACCACTGGGGTGGTGATACATCCGTGTATCAAAACCACCCCATTAATACATAAGGGTGGCCTGGTTTCTAGGCCCGGCCAAGGCAAGAAACCAAGTCATGGTGGATTTGCATGAAGGCTGTAACTTGCTCATTTCTCCATGGATTGGGACAAAATTTAGGTGCATCTGACTTAGAATTTCATGAGCAATCCAATGGTGCCTTTAGATTTTTCAGAAGATGTTCCTATTTTAAAACCCGATAGTGGTTTCAAAATAGGCTAAGATTTGCATTTTCTATGCTAACACATCATATACACACTAATAGCATGGTGAATTGGTTCAAACACAACATATATGATATGTATGAGATGTCTATGATTAGTGGACTTCAAAGGAATGCATAATTCAAAGAGTTCAAGTTGTCATGCACTTACCTCTTGGAGCTCTTTGTGCTATCTGCCAAGTTCCTTGTGCCAGAAGTGATCCAATGCTTTGAACATTCTTGATTGATTCCTTGGAAGCTTTTAGGATGATTGGAACCAGCTGGAATCCTCAGGAACAAGTATTAGGCTCTTTCTTGCAAAAGTGGCAAAGTGACCAAAATAACAACTCTCTCAAATGGTGTTCCATATGAGGGAAACCATTTGGGACAGTTTGAGGATGATATTTGGAGTGTGTTTGAGGCTTTGTTTGGTTTTGGAAGTGACTGAATCAAGGCATGGCTTGAAAAATGCAGAAAAGTCTAATTTTGAGGTTTTGGAGGTGGAGTTTCTGATTTTGGTGTTTCAGGTCACAAGTGAGTGTTTGGACAGCTTAGATATGACATATTGGATATGTTTGGATCATGAGCTGTGGTGGAATTGCTCCCTAACTCAAAAACTTAGAGATGACTTGCAAAAGAAGGCATTTTGGCCTAAAGAGAGAGATTTTGAGGAAAGCATCAGTTATAGTGCTTTGGTGTACTCAAACTGATCACAATTGTGCTTTATTTATAGTGTGTCAAATTTATTTTGGCATCAATAGTGAATGGCAGCTGCAGCAGGCCTTTGGCCAATGTTGATCCAAGGGAATCTTAAGTCTCCTCTAGCCATTGACTTGAGGTTAGGGCACAGGCCTATGGTCCTTTGGTTCAGAGCTTATTCTTGACTCATTCAATTAGGAATGTGTCAGTCCATGCCACCTTGGTGCATCTATTGAATGCTTGGAAACAAAATTGGAGTCTTGGTGTAACACCCCAATTTAAATTATTTAATCGTCGTATATTATTTTCAATTGTTTGACCTTGTTTGGGGGGGGGGGGGGGTCTGAGTACGAAGGGGTAATGTTAATAGTGATAAGGTGGGGGTGTATCCATTAATAGTAATATGGAACTTATTTTATTAGTAATATTATTATTATTATTATCCTTATTATTATTATTATTAATACTATTATTATTTTAAATTAAAATCTGATTTAATTAATTTGATAATGGGCAAATGGATGAATTAAGGGGCAGTTTAGTAATTAAGCTGATATTAGTGAGGGTTAGTGGGAGAGTTAGCCATAATCAGATTTTGGAAAAGAAAGAGTTAGAGAAGGAAGAACAAGGAAGAGCTAGGGTGTAATAGCCAGACCGGGACTCCCCCACAGACATCACAGACACTATTACTCACAAGCCAAATCACTAGCGCCCTTCACTACTAGTGTGTTTGCCTCCCGTGGGAATCGAACCGCGTACCTGGGGATAAGTACCACGTTCAATGCATTCCCACTACCAATTGAGCTAGTAGCTCAATTGGTAGTGGGAATGCATTGAACGTGGTACTTATCCCCAGGTACGCGGTTTGATTCCCACGGGAGGCAAAAACACTAATAGTGAAGGGCGCTAGTGATTTGGCTTGTGAGTAATAGTGTTTGTGATGTCTGTGGGGGAGTCCCGGTCCGGCTGTTACATAGGGCACCCATATTCATCAATTTCGCAGGAATTTGATCAAGATATTCGAGGTATGGGGGGAGAATGGGTTTAATATTGGCAATGTAATCATGAGAGGGTAGTGGGGAGTCCTTAACCCCGTAGGAATTGTATGAATTTATGCTGCATTATGATTATGTTGTGCATATGTGAATCTGTGATGAAAATGGTGTGAATCGAATCATTGTGGTTCTGATTGTTTGATATTTTGGTGTTGCTGTTACTGTATGAATATGAATGTTGCAGGTATGAGTTTTGTGCATGTTGAGTGAACGAGATTAGATCCAAGAACCGTAAATTTGACTAGCAATGATAGGTAAAAGAAGTAAGATGAAGAATAGGACCTAAAACTAGTGTAGAAACAAGTTTAGGACTGAATTGGAGTGGAAAAGTGAGGATCCCGTAGCAGAACCCAGACTGGTGTGGGGAAATTGCATTTGCGTAATAAATCTGGCCATACGCGTATCAGGTAGGGCAATATGCATATGGCTATGGTCAATACGCGTATGGGAGGGCCAAAAGGAGGCTTGGCACGACCCTCTGCCCGTACGCGTAACAGTACGCGTAGGGAAGCTTGACATTACGCGTAAGAATGGCGTTATGCGTAACGAGATTTGAAGTGGAATTTTGATGGAAAAACAGGTCTCTGCCCATACGCGTATCAAGTGGGGAAATACGCGTATGGATGGGCGAGCGGGATGGGAAATACGCGTATGGCCCAGGGCAATACGCGTATGGCCAGTGAGAGTGCATAATTTTGCCGTTTCACGATTTCTTTCCCGTTTTCGCGTCCGAAGTTGTTTCTTTTGGTTTGAGAGGTTGGGGATAGATGTCAGACCTTGAAAAATGTAGGATTGGTGATAAAAATAATTAATTTAATAATTTTGGTGAATTAATTAGTAATCAGCTAATTAGCGTCGTGTGAGGTGTTTTATGTGGTGTTATGTATTGATTGTGATCAAGAGGATCGTGGAAATGTGTGAGTGTGATTATACATGAATTATATGCATATTGATGTCATGCATTCATGATGTGTCAGTGGTGATGGATCATTGCTCAGGAGGAGTGTATGTTATTCATCCGAACTCCAATGTGGAGTGTGGTGGGATAAATCATTGCCAAGTAGAGGTGTATGTGATTTATCCGGGTTCGATTGAATGAACCATGGTGATTTTTGGTACCACATGTATTGTGTCTATTGTTGAGTCGCATTGCATTATTATTTTATGTTGATTGAATTATTATTGAAAGTGACAAGTAGGTCGTGCTTATGTGATTGTATGATTGTGTGTGGGCAACTACTCTTATCATGTGTTATTTGCCGTTTATTATTAAATGTAGTTCTCACCCCTTTGTTGTTGTTGTGTCTGTGCTTCTTCGGAAGTACAGATAATCCAGGTACTTGAGTTGCTTGGAGTGCGTATTGTCTGTTCGAGTCGTAAGAGTCGCTCTGATACGTAACACAGGAATTTTGGGGATTTTATTAATTGTTATTCTTCATTGAATTATGTGACGTATCTCTTTTGAATTCAATATTTTGAGGACCACGAGTTTATGTGGAGTTTTCGAGTATTTTGGCAAGTGTGTCGTGAACTTATGAAATGATTATTCCGCTGTTTTACTTCATTTAATACAAAGGAGTTTTATTGTTGATTTTATTTGGTGTAGCATTCTACTTGTAAAAGTTGAAAACTCTGATTTTATCCGTATTACTTTTATTTTTATAAAATGGGAAAGTGGGGTGTTACACTTGGCAGCTTTTTAGCCTTTTTAGGTTTGTTATGGCTAAGTGTAGATTCTTGGACTTTGGAGACTTGGGGATCATATCATTCTCCTTTTGTTTTATCCTCAAATGTGTCCAAATGGATGACAAGGCTTGGAGTTATCCAATTTTGTCAAATCGAGCAAAACACCAAATTCTGCCTTGCCTAGGACAGTTGGAAATGGTGATTTTGAGGGATTCATATCTCCCTGCTCAGGTTGAGTTATGGGAGGCTCTTGTGCTTTTTAAAGAGCCCTCATATGATATAATACATGTGTGATCATAGTTTGTTTTGAAACTATTTGGATCCCATTGAAAAATCCTCATGAACATTGATGTTCAAGGCTGGTAACTTAGGCAGATTTTCACTAAGTGTTGGAAAAAGTGTCATTTTCATGTTTTTGTCATTTTGACCTATCTCAACCCTAATGGATGGATTCCATAGGTGTTATAGGGTGTATTGAATCATGTCCCAAGGCTTGGGAGCATGTCTTAGTCAAAAGTTAAAGGTACAGTTGACTTTTCCTTCACCCTAATTGTGGTCCAGATGAAATTGAAACTTGTGGACCAAGCTTCTTGGCTCAATCCATTGTTGTAAATGGATCAATGTAGTGTATTTGAGGCCCTCAAATCATGTCTTGAGGTCTTGGCTCATGCTTTGCCCCAAAAGTCAACTTAAGGGTGAATTAGGTCAAGAAACCCTAATTCCTGAATTTTTTATGAATGCATCCCCGGAGGCTAAATTGACTTGATGATTGGGTCCATGAGGTCCCTTGGAGTATCTTTGGTTGTGCTTTGAAGCATTGGCTCATGCCCAGAGGAAAATTTCCAACTGGAGGCCTTGGTCGACCAAAACCCTAATTTGGTGACACTGCCGATCTTGAGGCTTGATCCACTTGGAATGTTGCAACCTTGTGCTTGATTCTTGATGTGGGAGACCTCTTGATCTTTTATGGGTGTTTGAGAGGTTAGACAAGTTGAAGATACTGATAAAGCAATTGCAAGCATCGCAATAACACTTGTTTGAAATACTGATAAACATCTCATTTTATTGAATATTTTCTGTGATGTTTGCAAAAGGAAAATCTCTAAAATCCTTGAAAATAGACTGAAACAGAATGTCCATGAATGCATGAGTGCATGTATGCAGCAACCACAAACAAGATCACACAAAGCACACGAGTTCAAGGTTCCGAGTCACGAGCATGGAGCCGAGGGTTAAGAACCTCCCACAATGGCATGTACTAAAGGTATAACACCTGCCGAACAAGGTTCTAAAGAGGTTCCCAGAGTCTACAACCCATCTTTCAGATATTATCGATTTCCCTACTTTCTTGGTAGTCAATAATATTCTCAAGAGAGTCTCGTTTGAGTGTGGTATCGCGTAACAACTGATTCAAGTCTGCACCTGAATAGCCACCGCACCACATCCTAATAAGGCCAAGATGGGTTAAGGGTTCTAAAGTCCTCAGCTTCAGGTTCTCAGATCAAGAAGCATAATGGGTTTTCCATTTCTGGTATGCCATTACTACCTCTTGGGAGGAGTGCCTCAACTGAGTCATCGGGGATGGTCGCCAGAGTCGACAGCTTCGTAGGTTACATTCTATCGTCTGCACCAATACGCAGGATAGAACATTACCAAAGAAAACCTCATATGGATGTGGAATTTTTGTGTATACTAAGTCTGGCCAAATGCCACACAAGTCACACTACTTTTCACCCTAGTCCTAGGTGTATACTCGAGCATGGGTATTGGGCTTATCTCACCACACAGATCACCAAGCACCCTAACAGAATAAACAATAAAAAAACAAATCAGACAAAAAGCGATAAATAAATCAAAGTAGGCTAAACCCCTCAAGGGAGGATATTTCCCCAGCAGAGTCGCCACTTTTCTGTAGCGAGGAATTTGTGAGTGTAAGCTATTGATTAACTTAACTCAAAAAAACAAGAGTCGCCACCGCACTTTTATTTTATCCAAAAAAGGAAAGGAAAAAGAGCAAACAAAACCTAAAGAGTTCTAAAAAAATAAGAACAAACAGAGAATGGGTAAGGGGGTTGGTTATGCAATGGGAAGGTGTTAGCACCCAAAACATCTATAGTACTCTATAGGAACCCTTTGAAATATCTACCGCTTTTTGGTCTGAAAAAGGTTTGCTTGAAAAGAGATTGTGGAGGTGAGAAGAGAAATATTTTTTAAGATTTTTGTGTTTGGAGAGACTTATCGCCTCATGCCTACGTACCCACGATGTGCAATGTAGGATCAAAATCTCGTAGTTCGTGGTACAAATAACAAAAATTTGTTTGTTATGATTGATTTTAAGTGTAAAGACAAGTCGTCATTTCCAAGCGAATAATTCCGCTTAAAGAAATGAATCATGTCTAAACTTATGAAAAAGTTTTAAAGGGAAAAAATGCACAAAGCACAAAAAGAGTTTGATGAGTTTTGTATTTTTTATGTCTTTTTGAAATGGTCAAAATATGATTAACATGGATTGACATTTATTAAAGAAAACAAAGTTAAAAAAATCACTTGACCGAAGTCAAGGTTTTATTATGAAAGCGGTTTTAAGTTTGAAAACAAGAAAGTTTTGAAAAAGAGAGGAGATTTTGAAAATTGAAGAAGGGGTGGAGAAGAAGTGAATAACCTAGTGCATAAAATAAAATCTAAGCATAAGAAAGATCTAACCACATGGACAAGCTCCATAGCATAAGCAGTTTTCCCTTTTTGATTTGGTCTTGATTCAAAATAAGTCTTCAAAAGAGGACTCCAAGTATCCAAAATCCAAGGTTTTCCATCACAAACTCCCAAGCATAGGTTAGGATCCTAATTCTAAGTCCAAAGTCCGTAATCAAGAGTATATGTCCTCCAATGCAAAGCATAGTGGCCATAGTCCAACAATTAAGAGCACAAGTATTTTAGTGGTTTAATCCTTTATTAATGTTTTTGAGTCCAAAATGGACAAAAGGAACAGGCATAAACATAAACATGTGTCCAACGGACAAAGGAAAAATTGCGGAAGCATAAACATGTGTCCAACGGACAAAGGAAAAATATGCGAAAGCATAAACATGTGTCTAACGGACAAAGGAAAAATAGCGGAAGCATAAACATGTGTCCAACGGACAAAGGAAAAATATGCGAAAGCATAAACATGTGTCCAACGGACAAAGGAAAAATTGCATAAAAGTAAAAGAGAGATAGGGAGCGAGAAGGAAATATAAAGTTAGAAGTTAGTGATTAGTAGCACAAGGCTCTAGTTCCATAAGCCTTCATCGATTATTCCGTTTCACGTTTTGAGCTATAGTGATTAAACAATGTACTTAGGTCAAGGTTAATGAAGACTTGTTAGAAGATTGATAGAATCAAAACCTCTACAACAACAAGCTTCAAAGATTTTGAACCTATTACAAAAGATTAACCAACATTGGGTTGACGCGACCAATCAAGGTCCGGACCACAAAACTTCAAATTCCGAATTGGATAAAGAGGGACAAATATTGCACTATGTTAAGCAATCTTCGAGTAATTTCCAGAGTAATTACCCTACAATGAGGCCAGTAAATAGATCTTTGTGCCATTGCATGCTAGATGAACGATATGTAAATCGTCATCCGAAAACAATACCGCACGAAAAGAAAATAGGTAGTGATCTAGTCTTGATCAAGAATTCAACAAAGAAATTCTAAGATCCATAAGACTTTCATCGATCAAAATAAAAAGAAATAGAAATAGATGAAGAGAAAGCCAAATTGAATTACACTTTCAAGATCCTTTCATCTTCAAGTTCAATCACTTTTAATTAATGAGTTTAAGTGTGAAAACATATCACTAATTCAAAGCACCTCAAATGAATTCAACAATTCATTAAAAGATAGATTTGAACTAATGAATATTTAATTACTTTAACCATATCCAAAGTCCATTGAAATTGAAGAGAAATTAATCTCAGCAATGCATTTCAAGGCTAAAACAAGAAGAAAGGGGAAGAAGGAGGAAGAAAAACCAAAACAGTCCCAAAAATAGGTGAAAAACATCATTCTGTTCAGTGCGAATCAATTGCACCAGTGTGCGAATCGATTGCACACTGACAGATTGCAAAAACAAGGAAAAAAAACATCACTGTGCAATCTATTGCACGAAAATACAAATCGATTGCACCCTGTTGTGCCAGCAAAAATTCAGCAAAATTCAGCATGATCATGATCTTAAACTTTCTTCAAATACCTCATGATCATGGAATCAAAAGTGCACGAAAATGCAAAGAAAATAGAAACAAATACTAGTAATTAAACACAATTACAAGATCCAAAAGATCAAGTAACAAGGATCTCCAAAGATCTACATTATGGAAGATGAAATTGAAGCTTCAACAATGGTGAATGATGAATTACCACTTCAAATCTGAAAATTCCTTCAAATTGCTTCAAGATCCAAACTCCAAAGCCTTGATCTATGAGAATTGATAAAGAAAACAAGTTTGGATGAAGGTTTAGCTCAAATTTGAACAAGATTCAATGTGAATTCTTGTTAACTTTCAAGAGAAGAAAAGTGAGCTTTGAATGAATTTTGTGGTTGAGGAGAGAAATTGCAAGAGGTTTGTTGGATATCAAAAGCTTCAAGAGAAATTTTAGCAAGGTGAATTTGGCTCTCCAAAGCTTGTAGAATGAATGAAATGAGGCCTCTATTTATAGAATTTAGGCTTGGAAAATTTGGTGGTTTGGAATTTGGTTTGGAAATGAAAATTAGGCTTGGAATTTGAATTTGAAGGGAAATTATCAAAAGAGTGGTGATTAGTGGAGGTACATGGTGGGGAATGATCAAAATGATGCAGGGGAATTAAAATGAGGTGATCTAGAATATTCCACATGTGATCAATGGTCAAGATTGGTGCCAAATGCTTCAAAACTTGATAAATGCTGATTTTAGCCAATTCTGTCTTCGTGCAATTGATTGCACTGTAGCGCGAATAGATTGCACTGCTGAAAATTTCAAAATCTAGGCAAAAACTACAGGGTGCAATCGATTGGACCATTAGTGCAATCGATTGCACAGTTGAAAATCTTCAAAAATGTCATTCTTGCTATGTTGTGCTGGATCTTAGCTCGATTCTCTTGTTCGTCAAAGAAGGCATGGAAATAAACACATGAACCTTGGAGTCTCTTGAATAATAATCAATTAAAACTTGGAAACTCTTGATCAAATGATTTTTAATTGTTTGCAGATCAACTTTGACTTTGTTCAGATGAAATTCATTCGAGCTGAGGGACTGATTATTTGGTATTTTTAACCTGTTCTTCCCCTGAAGATGTTAGTGAAAGAAAACAAAATATTTTTGGATTTTAATAAATGGTTAGTAAACATAAACAAATTAAGCAATAAAACAACTAACAAACAAACACACACACTCACACACACACACTCAAAGATCCCTGCAAGGCACAATCCTTCAAAAGAGGGAACCAATGTGTGATCCTGTTTGTGGTATGAAATGCGAAAATACATGTGGGATCTTAGGGGTAAAAATTAGGGTATTACACTGATAACCTTATTTCATAGCAAATTTTCAGAGATAAACTGCTGTATTGCCGAGAGTCTTTGGTTAAAAGGCTTCCTCTAGGGATTTCCTTAATCTGGGAAAGCGAGAACACTATCTTCAAAGGTGAATAGTGATGTTTGTTGAATGTTTTCTTGCCTTTCAGAGGTTCAAGTTATCAAAGTGGTCAAGGATTGTCTCCAATCCAGAAATAAACTAGGGGAGAGAGATTGTTAAGACAAAACATTTCCTGATGAGGAAAGAACTGACAACTCGATTGATAAGAGGACTTTACCACTTGGGGGTAAGACTGACCAGAGTGATAGTAATGCAATATGATTATGAATTTGAATCAATAATGCCTGATGTATGTATATTTATGCTGATAAAACTGATGCGACATACAAACTAATAGATGAACACGACTGGATACTCGGCCACTGCAGGGGATGAGAAGTATCATTGGTCCAAGATAGTACTTTTGCCTTGCTTAGGAAAGACGGTCCCTGCGGGGGAGAAAGAATTGTCAATCGATCTTAGGAGGTACGAACTCTGCCGGAGATGTTAGATGAAACATGGTCTCTAACATAGTTGATCCTTCATTTAGGCATACATGTTTAGAAGGAGTACTTTGTTTCTGCACTTTGAGGTTCAACCACCTTCGGAGAAGCGATCGATGTTCTTCCAATGTTCAACAGTCAAAAGAATTGTCGTCTTTATTTTAAAAGCAGAAAAATTTTGACAAGTAAATTCATTTTTGTTTTATTTCAAGAATCGTTAATCATGTTAAAATTTCATTCTGTAAAACAAAAACAAATGAGAATTGCAAACAAAAGCACTAGGGCTCAAATTTTATTGATAGGATGGGAATTAGCCAAGCGCATGATCCCATGGAGCATTTACAAAGTTTAGAAAATGGTAATTTAAGGGAAAAGGGGCTACATTGAAACATAACGACCGTTATCCTTCTACCAACTTTGAATTTTGGACATCCCGAGCTTCTGCCGAAGATGACCTTGACTGGAAGTTTGTCGACGAATAGTGCTACCGCTGGGGAATTTCACCTTGTTGAACGTAGTTACTTGCCATTAATCCCTAACTTTTGTCTGGATTGTGTTTTGAGATTTCCAATCCATCGAGTTGATTTTTTTTGCTTATGTCTCTAATTTTTTCATGGACCGCCCTTTCGGGTTTTCAATCCACCGAGACATTTTGTTTTTTTTTTATTTAGGCAAAGTATTTCTTGACTACGTCAACATTTGTGGGGTAGGTGAATTCCTCTCCATTCATGGTTGCGAGTCTCAAGGCACCGCCTAAGAAGGCTTTCTTGACCACATAGGGGCCATCATAATTCGGAGTCCATTTGCCCCAGGAATCAGTGAGAAATGATTGTATCTTCTTGAGCACAAGGTCTCCTTTTCTGAAGACACGGGGTCAGACCTTTTTGTCAAAAGCTCTCTTCATTCTTTGTTGATACACATGACCACGGCACAGAGCCGTTATTCGCTTTTCTTCGATCAGATTTAGTTCATCGTGTCAACTTTATCACCATTCAGCTTCTGTTAGCTTAACTTCCATCAATACTCTGATTGATGGGATCTCTACTTCTATGGGGAGCACTGCTTCCATGCCATATACTAGAGAGAAAGAGGTTTCCCCTGTTGAAGTGCAGACAGATGTGCGATAACCGTGAAGAGCAAAGGGAAGCATTTCTTGCCAATCTTTGTAGGTTACAACCATCTTTTGAACGATCTTTTTGATGTTCTTGTTAGCCGCTTCTACCGCTCCTTTCATCTTAGGTCGGTAGGGAGACGAGTTATGTTGTTCGATCTTGAACTCAGCGCACAACCCTTTCATCATCTTGTTGTTCAAGTTAGATCCATTATCAGTAATGGTCTAGCTTGTAACACCATAACGGAAGATGAGATTGTTTTTGATAAATCGGACCACCACTAGTCGGGTCACATTGGTGTATGACGCTGCTTCAACCCACTTGGTTAAGTAGTCAATGGCTACCAGGATGAAGCGATGTCCATTTGAAGCCTTGGGTTCGATCATGCCAATCATGTCGATTCCCCATATAGAAAATGCCCATGGGGAAGAAAGAACTTTGAGATGTGTTGGCGGTACATGGATTTTGTCTGAGTATATCTGACACTTGTGACATCTCCTCATGTACTTATAGCAATCGGATTCCATTGTCAACCAATAGTACCCTGCTCTTAGAATTTTTCTTGCCATTGTGTGTCCATTGGCATGAGTGCCAAAGGATCCTTCGTGAATTTCTTCCATCAACATCTTTGCTTCTGGTCTATCTATGCATCGGAGCAAAACCATGTCAAAGTTTCTCTTATAGAGTGTATCACCGCTTAGGAAGAAGTTTCCTACCAGCCTTTTGAGGGTTTTCTTGTCTTTTCTTGATGCCCCAGGTGGGTACTCTTGTTTCTGAAGGACGCATTTGATATCGTGATACCAAGGTTTGTCGTCTATGACTGCTTCCATTGTGAAAATGTAGGCGGGCCGTTCTAGGCGCATTATGTCAATCTTAGGTATGTCATTCCATTGACTTACATTAATCATAGAAGAGAGAGTTGCTAGTGCATCATCCATGTAATTCTCTTCACGAGGGATATGATGAAACTCGATTCGGTTGAAGAATGGTAACAACCTTCTCGCGTAATCTTTGTAAGGAATCAATCCTGATTGGTATGTGTTCCAATCTCCTTTGATCTGATTGGTAACCAGGGCTGAGTCTCCATACACATCCAAGTTCTTAATTCTCAAGTTAATCGCTTCTTCGAGACCTATTATACAAGCTTCGTATTCAGCCTTGTTGTTTGTGCACTTGAATGTCAGTCGGGCGGTGAAAGGAATGTGGATACCCTGAGGTGTTATGATGATTGCCCTAATTCCATTTCCATAATGATTGACAGCTCTGTCAAAGATTAGTCCCCATTGGGAACCTGGTTTTGGCCCTTCACTGGGTAGCGGTTCCTCGCAATCTTTTATTTTCAAGTACATGACATCTTCGTCTAGGAAGTCAAATCCGACTGATTCTTGATCGTCAACCGGTTGATGAGCCAAATGTTTGGCTAAAATACTTCCTTTGATGGCTTTTGGAGCATGGTATTCTATGTCATATTCTGATAACAACATCTGCCAACGGGCAATCCTTCCCGTGAGAGCAGGTTTTTCAAAGACGTACTTGATTGGATCCATTTCTGTGATTAACCAAGTAGTGTGGCAAATCATGTACTGGCAAATACATTTGGCTGCCCAAGCCAGAGCGCAGCAAGTTTTCTCGAGCATAGTGTACCGAGTTTCACAGTCGGTAAATTTCTTGCTCAAATAGTAAATGGTAGACTCTTTTCTTTTGGTTTCGTCTTGTTGGCCAAGTACACAACCCATGAAGTCTACCAAGACTGTTAGGTATATGATCAGTGGTCTTTCTTCCATTGGAGGTGACAGGATTGGTGGATTCAATATGTATTCTTTGATACTGTCGAAGGCTTTTTGGCATTCTTCTATCCATATGCAGTCCTGATTCTTTTTTAGTAGTTTGAAGATTGGCACGCATGTCGCGGTCATGAGGAATATGAATCTGGAAATGTAATTCAAACGTCCCAAGAATCCTCTGACTTGTTTTTCAGTCTTTGGTGAAGGTATTTCTTGAATGGCCTTAACCTTGTTAGGATCAACCTCAATTCCTTTTTGGCTGACGATGAATCCTAAATGTTTTCCTAAGCGGACACCGAACGTGCACTTGTTGGGATTCAAGCGGAGTTTGTACTTTCTCAGACGTTCGAATAATTTTGACAGGTGGGTCACATGCTCCTCCTCTGTTTTATATTTGGAAATCATATCATCAACATACACTTCAATTTCTTTGTGCATCATGTCGTGAAACAGAGTAGTTATGGCCCTTTGATAGGTTGCCCCGACGTTCTTCAAACCGAACGGCATTACCTGGTAACAAAAGGTGCCCCATGGGGTGATGAATGAAGTTTTCTCCATATCTTCCGGCGCCATTTTGATTTGATTATAGCCTGAGAATCCATCCATGAAGGAGAAAACTTTAAACTTTGTTGTACTATCCACCTGCATGTCTATATGGGGTAAGGGAATGTCATCCTTTGGACTGGCTTTGTTCAGATCCCTATAGTCTACACACATTCTGAATTTTCCGTCCTTTTTCGGAACTGGTACTATGTTGGCTAACCATTGAGGATGCTCTGAGGTGGCGAGGAAACCCGCGTCAATCTATTTCTGTATTTCCTCTTTGATTTTGATGGCCATGTCTGGATGAGTCCATCTTAGTCTTTGTTTCACCGACGGACATTCGGATCTTAACGGTAGATGATGTTCCACGATGTTGGTATCCAACCCTGGCATGTCTTGATAGGACCAAGCAAATACATCGGGAAAATCTTTGAGAAGCTCTATCAAGCTTTCTTTGACAGTCGGACTGAGCAGTGCCCCATTCTTGACTTCTTTCTTTTCTTCTTCTGATCCCAAGTTTACCGTTTCCAACGGCTCATTGTGAGGTTCAATGGACCTTTCCTCTTGTTTGAGTAATCAGGAGATCTCTTCAATTTCTTCGTCCTCTTCTTCTTCAGCTTCAAATACCGGGAATTCAAAGTTGGGAGAAGACATTGGATCATATGTTTCAACGGGGTTTAAAACAAGTAATCTGCATGACGTGATGATTCGTTTTTAGAAGAGATAGAGAGAAATGCAAAAGTGTGTGCAGTGTATTTTCTGAAAAATGCTTGTTTTTATTTTTGAGTTGTTTTAGGATTACCATTTTCTGAAAAAGCGAAAAGTGAAAACAACAATAAATGCGGAAATTACATAATGACGTTTATTTATTTATGATTTAGTCAATTCTTGAAACTACAGCCCTATAAAACAAAGAGGAACATTTATAGAAAGTGAGCCCTATAAACACGTCCGTTTCACCTGGGCAGGGTGAAAGGTTAAAACAAAGACGACAATTACTTAGACTTATGGACGACTTTTGGAACATCGACAGCAATCCATTGGCGGCGAACTCCTCAGTGAATCACAAAGTCTGGTACCTTCTTTCTTGGTTTGTCCTCAGAAATGACGCTGATTTCTGGCGGAGCAGGGTCATTGGAGTCTTCCTCCCAGGCGGAGTTGTCATAAACAAACTCTTCAGTTATATCTTGCACAGTGTTTTCACTCTCAGGCGGATCTCCCCATCCAGTTGGCTGGATGTCTTCGAGCCTGATACGAGAGCTTTCAGGAGCGGTGTACTTGACCAAGAAGTCATACTTGCCACTCGGCTGTCCTAAGGTGTCCCATACTTCGGTGGAACAGGAGAAATCATCTTTCTCGATGATGTTGACCTCAGGAAAAGAATAGTTGATGAACTCTTATCCTGCAATCTTTGCAGATTCATCGTTGTGCTGGATATCTTCGGAATTCCCTGAGTAATGATCACATGATGTGGTGGGGACGCATGTATTCTTTTCAATGATGCTCAGCTGATATGCCTCGTTGGGATGACTCTTTTGCCCTAAGTCTCCTGGGTACGGCTGCCAGATAGGCAAGTCATCCAGTGGGTCATAATAGTCGTAGTCAAAGTTGTCTTTAATTGGAATGTCCTCCTCTAATGAGTTAGGCGGAGCACGGCATCCTTCCGGATCAAAATCTCTGTACATCATCTTGACGTCTGATCTTGGTATATATCTCGGACTCTGTGTGGGAAAGCAAAATGGCGTATGCGTTTCTTCCTGAGACATATAACCGTCATCGTTAAGATAGGACTTCCACTCTTCATCTGTATCGGAGGAGTCACCCTCGTTGATGGTGTGTACTTCTTGAGACACTGGGTGAAGGAAACCTCCACTATGGAAGATGTTCTGAATGGGATGAAAACTTTCATCGTTCTTAGTCTGGGTGATCCGCTGTCGCGCACGGGTCAAAAACGAGTTTTACAAAAATGTAGTAACGGGAAGCGACACTCGGATGTCGTATCGCAAGGATTCTTGTCATAATTAACCAAGTAAGATTGGGGGGTTTGTTTTCCTTTCAAAAAGCTATGAGAAAAAGTGATTAAAAATAAGTGATTAAAAATAAGTGATTATAAAATAAGTCAATCTGCTGTTCGTTCTCCTACTTATCATTGATCATATAATTACCAAGCCCTAAGCGGATTTCATTCTCTTTCGACCATAGTAACAATAGCAAGCGTGATTGAATTACTATATGATTTATGTTCCTAAATCCGAATTAAGCAAACAGATAACGCAAACACGAATTAAGCAAACGCGGTTACGATTAACAGAACATACATCAATCGAATTAATTCAATCCTATTCTATAAAATATGCAATTGAATTAAGCAAACAATATGCAACTGAATTAAGCAAACAGGATTATAGATAGAATTGAAAAGATAATTGAAATTACTTGGAAAATATATTAACCTCAAAGTGAACAGAGATACGGTTATAGCAGATCAACTCAAAGGGTTTAGTTCCCCATGGAATACGTGAAAGCCAAATAAAAATTTGTGAAAGTAAGGTACGTCAACAGTAACATGCTTCTCTAATTATACATGAAACAAGGAAATCGGGTCATAACCCAATTGGGTCAAAAACAAGAAAAAAAATCGGCCCAAAAACGGTCCAAAACTAATTGTTTCTTATGACTGAAACTTCAACGAATTTTACGAGGCATCTATATTCCGAATCAGCTTCTGGCTTCCAAAATATAGTTGTAGTTCTTTCTCTTAGCTTTCCAACGAATATTATAACGCCTCAATCCGATTCCTGTAGCTCCAGTTATGAATTTTTTATTGAAAGCTGCTAATGCTGAAAATAACAAACGAAAATCAAATAAGGCTGAAAATAAATTGAATTATAAAAACATCATAAAATAGAAAAATAAACAAACCAAACCATAGAAATGCTTAAGTCTAAACATAAAGGAATGTGCATCAAAATTCACTGATCACTGGGTACAGGCTGAAGAAAAACCAAGACCTTTCTTTGTCTTGTTATCCGTAGAAATGACAAGTTGTCCCCATTCTTTTGCGTTGTTACTCTCGATCATTTCGAGAGCATCTTTGTATGAGAAAATCGATGTTCCTTTCTCTGATCGATTCTCATTGCTCACAGAAAGTGTTTGGAACTGAGTTCCAATAACCTCCTCGGGTTCTACACAGGAGAATGGTGATAAGTTGCTCATAATTAAGGCTTGCTCTCGCATACTGTGACTAACTTGTCATGCTTGACGAACTTCAGCTTCTGGTGAAGTGTCGAAGTGACTGCCCCAGCTTCGTGTATCCAAGGTCTTCCTAATAAAGAGTTATATGCTGCCCGGATGTCCATGACCTGGAAAGTGACTTGGAAAGTGTGAGGACCGATAGTTATGGGAAGGTCGACTTCGCCGATAACTATTTTTCTGGATCCTTCAAAGGCTTTGACGATGACATCACTGCCTCTCATCAGAGATCCTTAAAATGATAGTCGCATCAAAGTAGATTTTGGCATAACATTCAGAGCTGATCCTGTATCTACCAGTATGCTGGCTAGAGCATCGTCCTGACAGTTGACTGTAATGTTAAGCGCCATGTTATGATTTTTGCCTTCTTCCGGCAGTTCTTCATCACTGAATCCTAAGTTGTTGCAGGAAATGATGTTGGAAATGATACTGTCAAACTGTTTTATCATCACATCTTGTTCTATGAAAGCTTGCTCCAAAACTTTCTGCAAAGCTTCCCTGTGAGCTTCGGAACTGAGCAAGAGAGATAGCACAGAGATTCTCGAAGGAGTTTGCAACAGTTGGTCTACAATGTTGTACTCGCTTTTCTGGATAAGCTTCAGCATCTCATCATTGTTCTTTGAAAGGTCAGGATTACTAGATTGACCGACTGGTCGATTGGGAACTTCTGTTTGAGGTTCCTTTTCCATGGCGGGTTCTCCAACTCCTCTATTGAAGATCCGGCCGCTTCGTGTTACTCGACTGATGTCGGCAATGTTTACGACGGAGGGTAATGGAGTTTCCTTTCCATTTTCGATTGTTGTTGCACCCTAATTATAAGGGATAGCCTTATCAGATTTGTACGGTATTGGTCCTGGCAGACAGATAATCACAAGAGCCTTTTGATTTTTCTGACCATCGTAGTTAGCCTCAATTAGTTCGAGGTTGAGAATCTTTCTACTGTCAAGAGGAACTCTTGATTCATGGAGTAGAGGGATTATGGCACATACGTCTTTGGTTCTCCCATGATCGGAGATTATGACAACGTCTTTGCTTTAATTAGGAAGATAGTCTTGTATTACGTTAATCGAACTAGAACTGGAACATGGTCGAATCTCTTTTCGGTCCAACTAATTTTGAAGAGCTGACTGCACAAGGTAGCACCCTTGGTTGTTTTCTGAGCAAACTCTACAGCGCTCATAGTTGTGTGGTGGCACCTGGCCACGTCCGCTTTATATGCAATGTAACTTTACTAGATCTGTTTCCATCAAGCGAACATCCTGACTTTGATGCCTAGTAGGATTCTCGTCAGTCATACTGATCTATTGTGTAGCTTCATCCAAGTATATTGGAAGCCACCAGTGGTCCAACAAGTGTTGAAGTGTTCTTTGGACAAGTGCACATCCTTAGTCATCTTCACGACACACTCTACACCCTTGATAATCATGTGAAGCCAGAAAGTCGAGCCTGACTTGCTTAGCGTGTAATTCTACCAGACTGGTATTCATCAAGCGAATATCAAAGATTTAAATCATATGAACTTGATGGCTACTTCTATCATGGTAATCCTGGATCCATCCGAGATCCATCTAACGTTGAAGGGCCTCTTGTACAAAAGAACACCCCTGATTATTTATTGAGCATATCGGATATGAATTGTAATCGTGTCGTGGAAGATCATGATGTTGGCTTTGCCTTGAGTGCATTGCCACCAAGTTGACATTCATCGCCAGAATGTTGTGGTTCTGAACAATGTTGAGATTTGCGTGGGCCATATTGACCTCACGGATTCAATGATCTTGGACCCATCCGAGATCCATTTGTTCTTGTAGAGCTGATTGTACTACGGAACATCCTTGATTATTCTTTGACCAGATATCACACTGGTGATAATTGTGAGGCGGTACATGACTGTGCCCTCTTTGCCTGCAATGCATCTTGACCATATTGGTTCCTAATAGGAGTACATCGTGAATTTGATAACTGCGGTTAGATCCTTCCTCTATTAAATTCACTGTAGTTTTCTAATGTTGAGGCAACGGGTTCGTCTGAACATTTGGCTTTGTATCCTTGAAGGATAAGACCCCATTCCTGACAAGCTTCTATACATCAGATTTGAAATTGAGACAGTTCTCGATGTTGTGCCCCGGTCCTCCTAGATGGTAAGGGCAAGTTTGATCCGCTTTGAACCAAAAAGGCGGATTTTCTGGTACTGTAAGAGGAGACCTAGTTTGGACATACCCCTTGACCAGTAGTAGTGGGAACAATTCTGCGTACAACATTGGTATATGGTCAAACCCTGGTGGTCGTGTCGTACGATTGTTGTTATTGTATTATGGATGAGCCTGCTGAAGAGGTTGTTGTGTCTTTTGCTGATACTGTTGTTGATTTGGTTGGCTCTGAGCAACCTGAGGTTGATATGTTGGAACAGGCACAGGGTTCATAGTGGGAGTTACCGCCGCTACTGGTTGATACCTTCGCCTTTGCTTTCCGAGAGAGATATTACCAATATCTTTCTCTTTTTTCTTAGGGAAAACACTACCGTATCTTTTGGTACTGCTTGATGGTTCTGCACCTTTGACCAGACGTCCTTCTCGGACTGCTTCTTCAAGGCATACTCCCATGTTCACCATCTCAGTGAACTCACTGGGCGCACTGGCGACCATTCGGTCGTAATAGAATGAGCTCAAGGTTTTCAAAAATATCTTAGTTACCTCTTTTTCCTTAAGAGGGGGACAGATCTAGGCGGCAATTTCACTCCATCTCTGAGCATATTCCTTAAAATTTTCCTTGTCCCCTTGCGAAATTGCTCTGAGTTGATCTCTGTCTGGTGCCATGTCCAGGTTATACTTATACTGTTGAACGAAGGCTGCCCCAAGATCTCTGAAAGTAACGATCTTGGTGTGGTTTAAACCCATGTACCATTTGAGTGCGGCACCAGTTAAACTGTCTTGGAAATAATGGATCAGTAGCTGTTGATTTTCAGTCTGAGTTGACATCCTTCGAGCGTACATCACCAAATGAATTTGAGGGCAAGAGTTGCCCTTGTAGTTTTCAAAATCAGGCACCTTGAATTTGTGCGGTATTTTCACATTGGGGACCAGACAAAGGTCTGCGGCATCCTTTCCGAATAAATCTTGACCGCGAATGGAATGTAGTTCCTTCTGCATCTCCAGGAATTGTTCCTGGAACTCATTCATTCTGTCGTACATCTCTTCATTTTCTCCAGAGATTACTTGTGGAATCTGTCCTTCTGGGACAGTGTGTACCACGGGTTGTGGTATAGTCATTACGGCGGTGTCTCTTGGTTCTTCTATGCCCCAAAGTTTGTAACCTTCAGGAGTTACTACCATCACTCTTGCGTCTTCACTTTCCCGAAGTTTGTAACCTTCAGGCCCAGTGGTTCCTGCTGCAGTTCCTGGGTCTTCTGTGACCGGCGGGATGTATCCTTCAGGGACAAAGTTGAGCGGCATGCCCCAGGGATGATCTTTAGGCATGTTATACCGAGGATCGTACGTCTCCACTATAGGCGTAGATGTGATCTCCGAGATCACAATCCTTTGTTGTTGTCTCTGAGCTGCTGCCAGAGATTGCATGTCACTATGAAGTTTTTTCAGATCTTCCTTCAGAGCGTCGATTTCTTCTCTCAGCTCTCTGTTCTCTTCCTCGAGATCGTCCATTTTCTTTTGTCGATTGGCCAGAGTATTGTATGAATGAGACAGTTTGACTCTAGAATCGTGACAAATACGTGAGATTCGAAGATAGGAACAATGCGTTATGTGAGAATGATGAATGATATGCAATGATATATATTAATTTGTTTTGTTTTTGCTTTAATCAAAAAGAAACTTCAGTAAATAGATTGCAAATATCATACAGCGGGGGAACCCCTTTTTATTGAATTTGAAAGATTGCAGAAAGGGAAATATAGTATTTTACAAAGTGTTGTAAAAGGAAATGTCTAAGTTCATGGATCCTGAGTCCTCTCTGAAGAGAGCTCAGATACTGGTTTCGGTACTTTCCTTTTCTTTGATCGGGGTTCTTCAGCTGTTGTCGGGTTATCAGTCATTTGCCAAGCGAAAGGAGTGAGCAAGCTCCTTTGATCCTCTATAGCATGATGTTCTAGAATCTTGATCAGAGCGTCCTTTTCTTTTAACAGTTCCTGAATTTTGGTACACTCCACATTGAGGATACGGTATTTGTTTATTCCAAGAGTTCTTTTCCCGTTGAACTTTGTTGAGAGTGACCTAGAGTTTTTCTGTATCAGACATAAAATAAAGGACAAATTCTTTTAGCGGAAGGACTTCTTGACAAGGGTAAGGCATCCTCAGCTTGAGGGCTCTAGTTTGTACCCAGTGGAGATAAGGTTCCACAGAGACACAGTCTGGTTTTCCTAGAGCCTTCTTCTTTTCCTGTGAACATGTTTCCAGGCATGCACTATTTCTTTCTTTAGTGCCCTATCATTTTCTCCTTCCTTGAAGAAAAGACCTTCCAGATGAACATTATGCGGGATATTCTTCATCGGGTATCCGAGTTGACGGCGAACTAAAATTGGGTGGTAGTTGATTCCTCCTTTAGTTCCTATGAGGGGTACATTAGGGAAGTTTCCACATTGGTCGATGATCTTTATCCCCTCGTAAATCCTATTGTACCAGTCTATGTCAGAATTGGTAAGAGACATGATTCTCTGCGACCAACGTAGAGTACTCTTATGTTCCCAAAAACCAGCAGACTTGGGTAAATGGGAAATGAACCATTTGCAAAGCAAGGGTACACAGCATGTGATTATTCCTCCGCTGTACAAATTCCTTAAGTGTACAGAATGATAAGCATCTGCGAGCAAAGTTAGTACGGGGTTTCCAATCAGAAATATCTTAACAGCGTTGGTATCAACAAAGTTGTCTATGTTTGGAAAAAGGAAAAGCCCGTATGTAAGTAGGACAAAGATTTCTTCGAAAGCAGTAACATTTCCTATAATGGCAAAGTATAGGGCTTTCTCTACCAAAAACTTGGCTAGTAAACCTTGGATTCCTTCCTTAGTGATCATGTGAGTCCTGACTTCTGACTCGTCCAAATAGATTGCTCTTGCAATGGTTTGATCTTTTGAAATTTCTTCCACATTGGGACAATCTGCCTTCACAATGGAGTCGTTAAGCATTGAATCCGCAAAGGGTATCTCCACTGATTTGATGGTCTATCGTGATCGCTTATTCGATAATCACTCCCTGTAAGTCCACCCGTCTATGCCATCACCTATCTTAGGGTTCTCTCAATCTTTCCACATGCGACATCACTTGCATTCCCATTGACAGAAAAATAAACACGGATATCAAGTAGGAAAAGCGATATAATAGTATTCCTAAAACTAACATCCTAGACCTCTTAGGAATTCTAATCCTAGTCCTAGAAAGACAAAATGGATCCCCAACAGAGTCTCCATTTCTACTGTAGCATGCTATTTTTGTCGATGACGCGACCACCTTATCGCCATGGGTTCTTCCTCACCGTAACGGTAGGGAATGGGTGCTACTTTCTGATTTCTTATTTATCCCGTGAAGCTGGAAGGGAAAGGGAAGCTATCTAAAACTAACCTTGCACGCAAATGTTTAACTGAACAAATGCTTAAGAGAGATTGGGGAGTTCGGGGTCAGGTTATAGAATGGGGAGTTGTCAATTACCCATCCTATATGTGGTTATCCATAGGTTGATAGTTTTAGGTTCTACTTTGTACTTGATGGTGTTTATCTGTAAATGGGTTGGGAAAAGTTAGAGAGATAGAGTGAGTTTTTGATAATTTTGGCGAGGTATTGGACCTCAGTTTTGATTGGTGTGAAGGTACTGGACCTAAGGTTTTTTATTGATATGCTCGCTAAGATTTCGCAATCTTATGCCTACGTATTCCCGTTTAAAGAAACAGGTAAATCAGAGCAATCGTAGTTCCTCCTATTCTATGGGAGGCAAAAGATGTTGTGGTGTCTTGTTCAAAGCCCAAGATTGAAGCTAAAAGGTTGAGTATTAGTGTCTTGTTCAAAGCCCAAGATTGAAGCTAAAAGATTTGACTGAGAGAGAATTTGTCATCTCTAAAGGGAGACATCTTGTCTGCTTATCACAATTGTTGGGTGACTGATTTATAAAGGAGAATTACTTTAACTGGGATATGTGAATCTAGCAATGCCATAATTTCCTTTATGAGGGATTTATTCTGAAGGAGAAAACTTTAACTCAGAGTTGAGCAATGCCATTTTTCCTTAGGAATGTTTCATGCTAAGTGAGGACAGTGGCGTGGATGTAAATAATCCAGAGGCTTGCCACTTACAGCAATTAGATGAAAGAAGAGGATTTACCAGGATAAGAGATGGACTACACCTTGGATATGTGAATCAACAAGTGTGCCACTTACAGTAATTATCTGGAGTTAGGGTTTGTTTTGATTTATCTGTTTTGATGTAGTGATATGCAAAAAAATGTCTTCCTACAGAGAGTTTTTGATTTCCTTTGAAGGGATGTTGATTTTTGTGTGCCTTGATCAAAGCCCAAGGTTGAAGCTAAGAGATGGATTGACTCCTCTGGGGAAGTCCTTATACAAAGCCTAAGAGGAGGCTAAAAAGGCTGACTCAACAAGAGAGTGTTTATCTGTCGTGTACAAAGCCCAAGATTGAGGCAAAAAAGAGACTGACTCTTTTGGGGGACATCATTATATAAAGCCTAAGAGAAGGCTTTTTGGGGAAATATTTTGTCTATCATGTACAAAGCCCAAGATTGAGGCTAAGAAAGGGTTTTTGACTCAGATGGAGAGTATGATTTGTTTTGTACAAAGCCCAAGATTGAGGTTGACTCTACTGAGGAAGGTCATTATACAAAGCCTAAGAGGAGGCTGAACAGAATATTGATTCTGCTTAGGGAGATTTATATGTGTCTTGTACAAAGCCCAAGATTGAGGCTAAAGGATATTTGACTCACTCAGCTGAGGATATTTTAGGTGTCTTGTACAAAGCCCAAGATTGAGGCTTAAGGATATTAGACTCACTCAGCTAAGGATATTTTAGGTGTCTTGTACAAAGCCCAAGATTGAGGGTGACTTTTGCTGAGGAAAAGAAGGATCATTATACAAAGCATAAGAGGAGCCTGGGAGGTGATTAACTCAACAAGAGAGTGTTTGAAGGTGATTGACTCAACAAGAGAGTGTCTTTGTGTATCTTGTACAAAACCCAAGACTGAGGCTGAACAAGCTAGAGAAATCATTATACAAAGCCTAGAAGGAGGCTAAAAGGGGTCGAATCAACAAGAGAGTGCTTTTGGCTAACCCTGCTGGAGGAAATTATTATACAAATCCTAAGAGGAGGCTGGCTTCTACTGAGGATTATTGAGATCCAGAGAGAGGTCTAAGTCGAGGGATCAACTCTTCCTGAGGGTTACAGAAGAGTTGATGTATCAGATGCCTTGAGGTTTTGATTTGGGGTAGTACTATACTGATGATAAGCTGACTTTGGCTGGGGAAATTTAAAGTGAGAGTTTAAAGATTGAGTTTTGAAAACCTATAGAGGTTTCAACTCTACCAGAGATTGGTTATATAACCAGGGTTTTTCTCCTATGTTTGTAGGGAACTTGAGAATGTCTTTGAGATCTAAGAGGAGATTAGACTGTCCAAGTCTACTGGTATGGAAGAGTTTATCTTTGTATGATGCCCAAGAGGAGGCAGGTGCTTTTAAGGGATGAGAATCAACCCTACAATTAGTTTGAGGTTTTGACTTTTTAGAAAGACAACTCTAACAAAGGATGACTAAGTTCTGTCTTATACCTTTAAGAGGTCTTCAGGATCCTTGTATTAAGCCTAAGAGAAGGCATGAGAACTTCTAAGAAGCCGGAGGGTCCTTGTACAAAGCCCAAGAGGAGGCGGGGATGCTTTTAGGAAGCATGTGGCTCCAAAGTTAAGAAGAGTTCACGAAAAGTTTCACCGGGAATAATCTTTTCTTTAGTGAACAGTTCTAGGGTTTGAAGAAATTCAAGAGAGGTTTCACCAAGAATTAATCCTCTCTGGGGAAATGAACTTCTTTGACGATTTCTAATAGTGACAGTCTGAGAAAAGTTTCACCAGGAATAATGCTTTTCTCTTTGTTCCATATTGTATAAGCCCAAGAGAAGGCAAGATTGCATCTAGAATTCCTATGGGGAACTAGTTTTGACAGTGTTGAAAGAGTGACCACTGGCTTTATCTAGTTCTAGACCTAATTGTCGGGAAAAACTCTAAGCAGGTATACAAGTATATATACAGTTAATATTTGACAAGTATTTAAAAGGATATGAAAGAAGGACTTAGAGGTGAGCAAGCTTCCAGCAATACAGTTATATATATGAAAGCATGTAAAAGAAAACTGATAAAAACTTACAGGCAAGCAAGGTTCCATAGTAACAGCTGTATGGTTAGTTGTTCAAGAAATTAAAGAAAGTTTTGATAACAACTATGAGTTTGAACCTAAATCAAAAGGGAAGTTGTTTTTTGAAAAGGTTGTTGGGGCTTATACTCAATGAGAGGCCCAGAAATAACAGTGATCGCACCGTTGTTCTGAAAATTATATCGGGGCTTATACAACGACTAAGGCCCAAATTATTTTATGTACAAGGGGGTTGGGTCTTACACTCTATTAGAGGTCCAAATTTTATTTGAAAAAAGAAAGACGGGACTTACAATACGAGGGGAGGCCCAGATGGTTTTGTTTAAAAGGCGACGATCGCGCCGAGATTTTGAAAATACAGTGGGACTTATACAATGACTGAGGCCCAAAAAGACTTTGTATTTACAAAGGGGTGGGACTTACACTCTATCAAGAGGCCCAAAGTTTATTTTTGATTTGTTTGGGTGATAATGATCAAAACCCTAATTTTTTGATTTAAAATGTATTTTAATTTGAATAAAAAATTCAAATAAAATAATCAAACATGTGAAAAGGGTTATGATATTGGATTTACATTTGAAAAATCATATTTTATTCATGGGATGATTTAAAAATCATTAGAATTTTGTAAAACCAAGAGAAAGAAATATTTTTAAATGTTAAAAAACAAATAAAAACTTAATTCTTCACAAAAATACTAAATATATGAAATAAATATATGAAATAAATCATATTTTTGTGAAATTTTTATGGAATAAAATATTTTAATATTTTTGAGAATTAAAAAAAAAAGAATCAATAAAAAATAATTAAAATTGAGAGAGGAATTAATTTTTGAATTAATTAACAAAAACCATAAAAATATTGAAAATAGCAAAAATATGGAAGGGTAGCAAAAAACGTTTGGGTGGGGTTTGAACCCATGACCTCCAAGACAAACACATGCGCGCGCTACCACTGGGGTGGTGATACATCGGTGTATCAAAACCACCCCATTAATACATAAGGGTGGCCTGGTTTCTAGGCCTGGCCAAGGCAAGAAACCAAGTCATGGTGGATTTGCATGAAGGCTGTAACTTGCTCATTTCTCCATGGATTGGGACAAAATTTAGGTGCATCTGACCTAGAATTTCATGAGGAATCCAATGGTGCCTTTAGATTTTTCAGAAGATGTCCCTATTTTAAAACCCGATAGTGGTTTCAAAATAGGCTAAGATTTGCATTTTCAATGCTAACACATCATATACACACTAATAGCATGGTGAATTGGTTCAAACACAACATATATGATATGTATGAGATGTCTATGATCAGTGGACTTCAAAGGAATGCATAATTCAAAGAGTTCAAGTTGTCACACACTTACCTCTTGGAGCTCCTTGTGCTATCTGCCAAGTTCCTTGTGCCAGAAGTGATCCAATACTTTGAACACTCTTGATTGATCCCTTGGAAGCTTTTAGGATGATTGGAACCAGCTGGAATCCTCAGGAACAAGCATTAGGATCTTTCTTCCAAAAGTGGCAAAGTGACCAAAATAGCAACTCTCTCAAATGGTGTTCCAGATGAGGGAAACCATTTGGGACAATTTGAGGATGATATTTGGAGTGTGTTTGAGGCTTTGTTTGGTTTTGGAAGTGACTGAATTAAGGCATGTCTTGAAAAATGCATAAAAGTCCAATTTTGAGGTTTTGGAGGTGAAGTTTCTGATTTTGGTGTTTCAGGTCACAAGTGAGTGTTTGGACAGCTTAGATATGTCATATTGGATGTGTTTGGATCATGAGCTGTGGTGGAATTTCTCTCTAACTCAAAAACTCAGAGATGACTTGCAAAAGAATGCATTTTGGCCTAACGAGAGAGATTTTGAGGAAAGCATCATTTGTAGTTCTTTGGTGTACTTAAACTGATCTCAATTGAGCTCTATTTATAGTGTGTCAAGTTTGTTTTGGCATCAATAGTGAATGGCAGCTGCAGCAGCCCTTTGGCCAATGTTGACCCAAGGGAATCTTAAGTCTCCTCTAGCCATTGACTTGAGGTTAGGGCACAGGCCTATGGTCCTTTGATTCAGAGCTTATTCTTGACTCATTCAGTTAGGAATGTGTCAGTCCATGCCACCTTGGTGCATCTATTAAATGCTTGGAAACAAAATTGGAGTCTTGGCACCTTTTTAGCCTTTTTAGGTTTGTTATGGCTAAGTGTAGATTCTTGGACTTTGGAGGCTTGGGGATCAGATCATTCTCCTGTTATTTTATCCTCAGATGTGTCCAAATGGATTACAAGGCTTGGAGTTATCCAATTTTGTCAAATCGAGCAAAACACCAAATTCTGCCTTGCCTAGGACAGCTGGAAATGGTGATTTTGAGGGATTCATATCTCGCTGCTCAGGTTGAGTTATGGGAGGCTCTTGTGCTTTTTAAAGAGCCCTCATATGATACAATACATGTGTGATCATAGTTTGTTTTGAAACTATTTGGATCCCATTGAAAAATCCTCATGAACATTGATGTTCAAGGCTGGTAACTTAGGCAGATTTTCACTAAGTGTTTGAAAAAGTGTCATTTTCATGTTTTTGTCATTTTGATCACTCCATAACTCAAAATCCATGAAGAATTGGAGTTTGAGGTAGTTGAAGCTTTTGTAGAGTGTAGCAAGACCTACAAATCCATCTTTGGATCACCCAAAATGGTTGCTTGGATTAGAAGTTATGGTCCTTGGAAGTTGTTACCAAACCATTTTTGTTCCATAACTTAGAAAAAATTTGGCTTCTTATGGTGGCCCCTTTTGCAAGAAACCTCACTTTTCTTGATTTTTATTGATGAATGATGGTCAATCCCATATATTAACATTATTTTTGACTTAGGGGAACCATATTTGTGAAAAATTCCAAAAAGTCAAACTTGATTTTGTGCACAGTTGACTTTTTATCGGATGAAATCCAAACTGTGCGATCCTTTGTGAAATCAAGTCTTTGACCTAAATCAAACCTAATGGATGGATTCCATAGGTGTTATAGGGTGTATTGAATCATGTCCCAAGGTTTGGGAGCATGTCTTGGTCAAAAGTCAAAGGTACAGTTGACTTTTCCTTCAAAAACCCTAATTTTGGTCCAGATGAAATTGAAACTTATGGACCAAGCTTCTTGGCTCAATCCATTGTTGTAAATGGATCAATGTAGTGTATTTGAGGCCCTAAAATCATGTCTTGAGGTCTTGGCTCATGCTTTGCCCCAAAAGTCAACTTAAGGGTGAATTAGGTCAAGAAACCCTAATTCCTGAATTTTTTATGAATGCATCCCTGGAGGCTAAATTGACTTGATGATTGGATCCATGAGGTCCCTTAGAGTATCTTAGGTTGTGCTTTGAAGCATTGGCTCATGCCCAGAGGAAAATTTCCAACTGGAGGCCTTGGTCGACCAAAACCCTAATTTGGTGACATGCCGATTTTGAGGCTTGATCCACTTAGAATGTTGCAACCTTGTGCTTGATTCTTGATGTGGGAAACCTCTTGATCCTTTATGGGTGTTTGAGAGGTTATACAAGTTGAAGATCATGTCATTTCTTGATTGATCCTTTGTCGAAGTGCTCTGAGTGGGCTCAAAACCCTAATTTTTGGTTGTGGTGAATGCTCCACTATCTTTGAGGAGATTGATGAGGCATGATGGTACATCTATATTGTGGTGATGATTTGCATAATGATGGGAAATCTTTGGTGGTCAAAATTTGGGGTATGACACACACGTCAAGACATTGTGCTACATAATTATTTAAACTCAGAGGCGCAACAGCAGACTGATACCTTGAATATCAGAACTGCACAATCACAGATGTCACAACATCTAATCCAACATGTTTATCATGAACCCTAATGAAAATATAAATCTACAGAATGATAAAGAACACAACAATTGTTAACCTAGTTCGGTGCAACTCACCTACATCTGGGGGATACCAATCCAGGAAGAAGACTTCACTATCTGTAGAACTGTTACAAAGCTAAACTCCCCCGTTTACAACTTTATACCTAGCATCTACCCAATGAACATCTTTACCAAAGCTAAACTCAAACGTTTACAACTCTGATATGAGATACCCCACTCACTTCCCTTAATCACCAACTGTGATTTCTACATCATCCCTGTCAATACAGAAATCTGCCAAGCTTTCTTGACAAGCAAGCTAACTAGGATTTGCTTAAAATCTTCATCCAAGAACAATACACAATCCAATACCTCAAGGCTTATGGATCTGTGCGATACCTATATTTGCCACAATGCATCAACTGATACAAAGGGAGACTTACAACCTAGAGAGCCAGCGACTCTCAAAACCCTAAACCCTTGTTTCTTACGCGAGAACACAAGGTTACAAAAGGCGTACTAAAGGCGTTTTAAAACCTAGGTCTAAGAACTACTACGAAAAACCCATTTAACAACGGTTGGAAATGACATATAATGACGGGGGCGAAGGCGTTGTTATGTAGAGTGTTGTTGTATATGAGGTACATACAATGACGGTCCTGGGAAACATTATTGTATTCCAGTATGCGCGCACCATTTCACGACGGTTAGTTTAGTCAACCATTGTGATATACTAAACTGTGATCTGGTTCGATTCTCAGCAACAACATTTTTTATTTATATTAGCGTTTGACATACAACTACGGATAGGTTTATAACCGCTGCCAAAAACATACTGTTTTAAATATAAAATTTATCTGCGTATCAAATTATTCCCATAATTTATCCTGTCAAAACAGCTTCTGTTTACATGCAAACACAATATGTGCATCAAACATAATTCTTCCTATATTTTATCCTTATAAATGAATCAGAGAATTTACATCAAAAGCTAAATGAATCAGAGAATTAAACTGCTAACATTGTTTAAATCAAAGCCAATATTATTGATTTCATTATGTGCATCAAAAGCCAAAACTATTGTTCACATTATGTGCATCAAAAGCAAAAAATATGTGCATTAAAAAATGTTGCTGATATATCATACAGCAGGAGCAGAACCCTTAAGCTCATTGTGGATATACACCCAACGTTTACGAAGATCCACAAAGTCCTCAAGGGGGAATGGGGTTTCGTCGTTAAACATCTACATAAGAGCAAAAAATTGAAGATATATCATGCATGATAATAATTCAATAGTCAACTTATATATTAATATATGTAAACACTTTATGGCATATATTACCGTATCCCATTAATCAACAGTGCCGGCAAGGACGGTGTTTAACATGTGTTTCATGATAAAATACCCACACTCGTAACTCCCATGTTGTTTCCTCGTCTACAAATTACATGAATACAACCACACATGCATGAATGTAAATGAAATAAACAGGTAATCGGGCCACTTACTTTAGGAGCAAGGTATGTGGGCTTTTTTCTAACATTCCTCAATATATTAACTTGCTCCACAATACTGCACATTGAAAATTGAATTAAACATATTACATGATAAACTAATTACAATTAATGCCAAAGAAAATGATATTAAACAAAGACACTTACGTTAATACAAGATCTTTCATTGGTTTGTGGAGTGGATCGTGCAAGGAACACAGTAATGTCACCGTATTTGTCCTAAATGATATTACGATCAATTGCCAATGACCACTGAATGAACACGAGAATATATATATATATATATATATATATATATATATATATATATATATATTAGTTGTTACTAAAACAAAACTAATTATAGAATATAGAAATAAATTACAACAATACTAACCTACATAGGAATGGTGCAAGGTAACATTCTTTACCTCCGTCATTTAGCCGGCTTTTCAAGTAGTTTTCTCTGATATTTTTTTCATTATACGCCCAAGCAATAAAACTTGGGTCCAAGATTCCATAGGTACTTGATTTATTCAATTTTATACAAACACGGTGAATGTACCTAAATGGTCAAAGAAAATGAATAAATTAAGGGAGAAAATACAAAAAATTATAATGTTCTATAATGACATGTATATTCGACTATATACTTACGTGCACCAAACTTGCAAAATAGATATGTCAAGCCACATATATCCTGCGAGAAAATCCCTCACATCTTCAGGAGTGTAATACACAAAATCCAATTTTGGGCAATGTTCTAGCGGGAGAGCTTGCGCAAGGTCTGTTGTTGAAATGTAGTAGTATAAACTTGTTATTTCATTTGGACTAGGGTCCAATATTCCATTGCGGTTATCTACAGGTGGGGGAGGGGCTGTACAATTACTCCCTTTTGTAGAAGCGTGATTTACGACACTTCTACTTGGAGTTTGATCATCACCAACGCAACGACGATCTTCATTAGTTCGTTGTTCGAGGCTTTCACTTAATCTCTACATCATAACATTCAATTAGAACATAAAACAAAAATAAGCACAATATATTCAATTAGAACATATAATATATATCATACAAAAATAAGCGCGATTTACGACACATACCGAATACATCTCTTGTAACCTTTCCACTTCTTTCTCCCTTTTTTCCCTCTCCTCCTCAAACAGCCTCCTTTGCTCCGCCAATTGCTTCTCAACATTATCAATCTTTTGTCGTTGAGCTAGAAATTCTGCCATTTCGGTGCTTCTTCTTTGAGATCCAAAGTATGACCTCAAGCCGACACCATCTCCAACACCACGGACATGGCCTCCATGCTCAGCTGTTCCGATAGCTTCGAATAATATGTCATGTCGTGCTTCCGGAACTAATGTACCTTCACGGGCCGCGACAACCAAGTTATCCTACACAACATGAGCAACTTACATAAGCAAACGCATTTAAATAACAACTCATGAGCAATTTACATAAGCAAACGCATTTAAACAAAACATATACTTACAATTTTCTCAGCAACTACTCTTGAAGCCTCAGAGGTGTACTCTCCATTAGGTCTTAATCGAGCCCTCTTCCATTTATCATGTCTTGAAGGTGGAGATGGAATGTCACCATCTCCTCCTTCTTATAGTTTTTCCTGTAACCCCCACGAGACAATCTATGGGGGTACATGTTTTTCGCCTTGTTCTGAATCCCTACTTCGCTTTTAGCCTGTTATTAACATAGTGAAAAATGTGAATGATTAGTATCTATAACTCATTAGCATAACATTAAAGGTTACATAAGACTAGTACTAACCTTGAATTCCTCAGAACGGTGTTTCTTCGCAAACTTGTGCCACACCTTCTTCGATAAAAAACTATACCGAATCTATGGAGATTGAAGACCGCTCTTAGGCTTTGTAATGTAGTCAGCCATGAGCCGTGACTTAAATCCCCTCCAACGAACACCGGCATAAGTTATCCACTTTCTTTTCAATTTTGAGTCATCGGTAAAATCAAAATTCAACTACATTAAATCAATATATAAGTATGAATTAGAAACTATAGGTAGTGATATCAAATATATGAAAATTATAGTATGAAATACCTTAACGTCTGTCCATATGTTGTCTTTGACATTACCATCCACTTCTCTCCAATCATCAATCAGTATACTGACTTTGCTACGTGCAAGGAACGCAACATAACTCCTAAAAGTAGCATAATGTGGATAATCCACTAATCTGTAGTGCGAATCAAACTCGATCGGAATTTTTGCACCAGATGAGTTGCGGACTGATGTGAATTGAGGCATCATTGTGGCACCTCTTTGTGATCTTTTCGTTTTACTTTCAGTTGTTTTAGTTTCATTGGCTAACCTTTCATTTGTTTGAGTTTCTTCGCTGGTTTCTGATGAAGAACTCGACAAGGTCGACATCTAAGTTCAAAAACAACAATGGCAAAAGAGTTTATTGTAGATGCATGGGGAAAATATTTTACGCACCCTAAACGTGACGACGAAGTAAACGATGTTGGTGTTGGTGTTGTTGTTGTCTTCCTTCCTTACGACAACGACGGTGTTGTTGTTGTCTTTTTTCTCGACGGTGACGATGATGACGATGGTGTTGGTATGTGCGTAATCTTCTATTTTCTTCACTATCGTGACGATGATGACGAAAATGACAACAAATGGATACTGATGATGCAAGCTTTGGTGGAATCATGTATTGTTTCACAGTATTGAAGGTTAGGGTTTAGGGTTGAAATCGTGTAACGTTTCGTCTGGTTTCTATTTTCAATGGAAAAAAGGATACTGAAGAGACAATGAGACTAGCTAGTTTGGAGACTATTGAAACACTACTGCGACGGTCAAGAATTTACACCGTTATGATATATTATTTACATAATGAAATTTCATATTAAAGCGCTAGAGTTATATTTAGAATTAAAAATTAAAAAAAACATACAAAATATATCACAACGATGTATATAAACAACCGTGGTCATAACTTTTAAATTTTTTAATTAAAAGTAAATAAAAAAGTAAAGACGTGCTTTAACATAAAAGGAATAATATATATGAATGCGCTGAGGTTCAAACACATGAAAGCTTGAAGGTATCACCACGGTTGATCTATCAACCGTTGTTATATACAGATAATCACCGCGGTTGGTTTATCAACCGTTGTTATATACAGATAAGTTTTATTTAATAAAGAAATAAAATACAACCGCGCCTTAGTTTTGATATGTCACAACGGTGTAGGGATGAAGCGTTGTGAGCATGGCGTCATTGTTTACGCGTTTTGTAGTAGTGAAGTCTTCTATTTATAGGCTTCTGCTTCCTTGGGATTCAATCTTCTGTCCTTGATCCATGCGCATTAACTCTTGGCTGATTAGTTACAGATTTAACACTTGCTAAATCAGTGTTGTACTTTAGGATGTCACGACTTCAGGTTAAGACATCTTCTTCGACATCTTTGTTCAGTCCAGATTTCTTCATCTTTATCATCAATGTGTTTTACCAAAATTTAGTCAAACCATAGGAGATTTTAATCTCCCCCTTTTGACAAATTTTGGCTAAAACACTTTTTGAACGTCTCTTCACCCTGAGTGGTAGATATGATTGGAATACTGTGCAAACCGAGTCTATGTTGGTGTGCATGAGGAAGAAGATAACTCAGACTCCCCCTTAACCGATGAGACGGTACTGCCACATTTGAGGAAAATAGTAAATCGGAACGAGTGATTTTGAAAAATGTTCAGGCAATAGAAACTTCTAAGGAAGCTAGTAGGACGTTTGAAGCCAAAGAACAAAGGACATTCTTTTCAAACACACTCCCCCTCCAGAGATCAGTCGTAGTCTTCTTGAATCTGAGTACATAAAGTATGTAACTCAGGTCACATGACACATCTTGATTCTTAACTCAAGTCACCAGACACAAAGGAAATAGACACACAGAAAGGATGTTAGAACATCTTGTTTATCATCCTTGCAAAGAAAGTGCAAGAACAACCCATGCCTCCCCTGACCTAGCGACCCATACTCCCTTTTTTTAGCCAAAAATTGGCAAAAGAAACCAAGACATTCCCATACCCAACCAATACTTATCCAGACTTGAACAAAAGACATTTGGAACATACCACACAGCCTGATCCAAGGACTCCTTTAAATACCCCAGAAATTTCCTTTGAAAGATACGAACCAAGAAATAAACGAAGGGCAATTGAATGGGGTCATAAATTCAAGAATGTGACTTCACCAAAACCCAATTTGCACCGGCCAAGAATGCTTTGATTGTTTCTTCTTCAAGATAACCGTCCAACAATAATACAAGTAACGATGAACACGTTTAGCACGCGCATGTTGTCCACAATCCAAGGCCCACCGACCAAAAGACCAATTACTCTTGAAGCATGTCTTTAACAATGTTCTGACATCATGTCAGACACTGTCCACCAAGAAAACTTCTGTATTGACCAATATCTTCACAGTTTTGTGATCACAGTCTGCAGAGAAAAATAAATTCCCCCAGACTCAACCAATGATTCTTAAGCATCTAATAAGAACCATGTAACTTGCACTATCAAGTCTCCCCCAACTTGCAATAATACAAAATGTCAAGACATCCTTCTTGACATCTTATCCTCCTAGGATGGACACATAATCACAGCTTGCTTGACGTATAATACAAACTGGAACTCCACTGCATCCTAGCAGTAAAACATCTTAGATCAAGGAGCAACTCCCCCTATCTAAGGTAACCAGTGCTCCTCCACAGAATTCCTCCCTGATGAATGGAAAACATAAGACGCATCTTCATGTCTTCAAGAGCTCACCCTCAGTTCAAGCCACCTGCTGAACATAAATATCAACCCTCTTATTGCTTCTTCTGACAAGAACCAATAATCACTCACACATGATCACCATCATGCTACCCGTGAGGAAATAACAGGATAACCATCCTACCATAACAAACTCTTGGCTTAAGATCAAAGTCCCATTGATCCCCTTCTTCCTGCAACCATCTACACACCACACGAACTCCTCTTAAATTCTCATGTATAGACCTCCAGCTGCTTGAGGCACAAACCAATTGAATCAGAATGCTTCACATTCCTTAAAGAGATGCACAGGGCCCCTTAGTTTGTTATAATGATGTCAGATATCGTATGCATGCTCTAGAACTTCACAGCTACCAAACTGATCCACTACTAGCATGACTTGCAGCTAGGGGCAGTATCCCCTTCGCAAGATTTTCCACTGACCTTACCAATGCCAGCAACTGAGATAGACACCCCATAATCCAAGACAGTCATTCCTTATCATTCTCCCATATGATAACCTAGAATACTTCTAATTTTCTGGTGAATATCCACTTCTGAACGCATTAGAAACTAGACCTTCATGCAATCAACCCGTGATCCACTCCAGTCTTTGTCACACCATTCTCCCAAGGCAGTTCTTCTACTTTATCATTCTCCCGTATGATAGGATAGATACTCCTTAGACATGATGTAACCAATAAGTTCCTAGACCAGAACTTAAGAATCCTCCACCAAGGATAACTAACCCAAAAATGTTCTAACATCAGTTAGGACATCCTCCACACATTATAGACACCACACACCATGGTTCTTGATATGCTCCACCACTGGACTTACTATCTGTATAGTAATCTACACTGAAGATCTTCACACAATACTGCGCCACCAGCTTGAACAAAGAAAGCTTCAGAAACCCAGAGAGAAATAAACTCTCATCCACCAAAAGAAGGTATACTTCCATCCTTAATCCAGAACTTCTGCCACAAGCTCCAAGAGAATCAGAACCTCCTTACGTTTTCAACTAACTACTCTTCTGCACAAGAGCAATCAGTTTCAAGCATCCTGCTTGAATACGCACTATGAAACCAACCAAATGCCACCTTTTGATTGATCTCACTCTTCTTCAGAACTCCCACAAGATACACTGATCCACCAATGAAATCAGATCTTCAAGTCATATGAACTACTTGCTCCATAACAAGACATCTTGGATTCACCAAGCCTCTTAGACATGTAACATCTTCTCATCCACAACTCTCAAAAACTGCATGAGATAGACTTTTTTAAAGCATCCATAACTTTCATTCTCATGTAGATCACCTTATCTTAAGCTGACGTGCCACATCACCAGCTGAGACTCTGATGCTAAGCTAGATGTCAGAACATTCTGATATGACATCCAACTTCTGAATTCAGCTCCTCCTTCTGCCACTTAGAAGAACCTCCTCCCTTTGCAGAACAAGAGTTACATGCTCTCATAGACTTGATTCAACACCAAGTTTGAGTAGACAACCTTCATCCTGCTTTAAAACTCCAAAGACTTCACACCTACCACGTCTGAATCTTCAGAAAAATAAGTAGTCCAGGACTACACCATAGCCAAACTTAAGAATGCCACTCTCCTTAGTAAAGCAGATTGTAGAAAGTCAGAGATAATTGCCACTTAATTTTGACTTCCAAGAAGAGAAATATCCATGCTCCAAAGTACCTAGATCAGAAATAAACTAATCCAAGAAGTAACCATCAAGATTATGATGTATTCATCTTCATCTTCAATGGCATCAAAGTCCAGACCAGTTTCTTGCCAGGAAACTCTCCAGAGAACACATGATTATGTCACACCCGACTGAAGCCACTTCTTAAGTCACCACCTAAGACTAAAACAGATGCTAAAGCGTATGCAGTATCCCTCCCATGATTCTGTACAAACTCTGATGATGAGATGTTCCATCATCTTGTTGAACATCAGCAATCTTGACTTTCAAGGATAATCAATTAAATACTTATGGATTCCACAAATAGCAATTGATCTTAAATCCTTGTCCAGTAACCCTTCTTCACTATTGTAGCTAAGCTCCACCAGATCACTTCATGAACACGTATCAAGTATTCAATCTTTTGCAAGTATCTTCTTTGACAAACAGTGTTGAGATACCAAGGCTGCCACCCTTGACTCAAGTAACTAAGACTTCCTCTGAACAAATCTTATTTACCTCAATAATTCTTCAATCAGATTGGATCCACTCTTAGGGTCAAGAGAGATGAATCCTTCCTTGATGTTTTTGGATGGTGAAAATAAATCACCTCCACTTTGTTTAGATTGTGTTTCAAAGAAACACCTTCTAGTCAGAAGAATAACTAGAAGACTCCAGATGCACGACTTAGATTCCTTTATGAGTGGACTTGAGAGAATTCTCAAGTATCTTTGACAATCTAGCCAATCAATAATTTATCAAACTCCTATAGCAAGAACTTGATAAACTTAAACTCAACTCCTCTCCTCTTCAACTGACTTCAATTGCACCAAGAAACCAAGCTTCCAAGTACCAAGTCACCATACCAGATATCTACCAACAACTCCCTTCATTCCATCGCTCCCGACTTTGGAATAAAAGAAAACAGATATCTTCATATATAGAGGCCGACGATTGAGATCTTCCACCAACTGTCTTCAGTAACAACTCCAGAATCCCATAATTCTAGAGCTCTTCCATCAGAAACACATGCAGCGGAACCACTAAGGAACATATCCTTCTTGCCCTAATAGGATGTCAAAACATCTTATAAGACACCACAACAAGAGACCTAGCCATTTCTCCCGTAGTTGTTGTAGAACCTCCTCAACGACATGAATAACCTCCGGGTTGCTCCCTTCAATCCAGAACATCCATCTCATCCATTGATACCCTTAAGTATGTCCGAGTTGATTCATTTGATCTTCAAAACTCCTCCTTGTTTAAACGCCAGAAAGTATCTCCCAAAGATCTCATCCAGAACCAGACAGGATGCCTGCTCTGATACCAATTGAAATTCTGGCCTAGGAAGACAGCAGATGTCCTAACACATGTCAAGACATTATGCTACATAATCATTTAATCTCAGAGACGCAACAGTAGATTGATACCTTGAATATCAGAACTGCACAATCACAGATGTCATAACATCTGATCCAACATGTTTATCATGAACCCTAACAAAAAACGTAAATCTGCATAATGATAAAGAACACAACAATTATTAACCCAGTTCGGTGCAACTCACCTACATCTGGGGGATACCAATCCAGGAAGAAGACTTCACTATCTGTAGAACTGTTACAAATCTAAACTCCCCCGTTTACAACTTTATACCTAACATCTACCCAATGAACATCTTTACCAAAGCTAAACTCAAATGTTTATAACTCTGATATGAGATACCCCACTCACTTCCCTTAATCACCAACTATGATTTCTACATCATCCCTGTCAATACAGAAATCTGTCAAGCTTTCTTGACAAACAAGCTAACTCATATTTTCTTAAAAGCTTCATCCAAGAACAATACACAATCCAATACCTCAAGGCTTATGGATCTGTACGACACCTATATCTTCCACAATGCATCAACTGATATAAATAGAGACTTACAACCTAGAGAGACAACGACTCTCAAAACCCTAAACCCTTGTTTCTTACGCAAGAACACAAGGTTACAAAAGGCATACTAAAGGCGTTTTAAAACCTAGGTCTAAGTCTTCTATTTATAGGCTTCTGCTTCCTTGGGCTTCAATCTTCTGTCCTTGATCCATGCGCATTAACTCTTGGCTGAATAGTTACATATTTAACACTTTCTAAATCAATGTTGTACTTCAGGATGTCACGACTTCAGGTTAAGACATCTTCTTCGACATCTTTGTTCAGTCCAGATTTCTTCATCTTTATCATCAATGTGTTCTACCAAAATTTAGTCAAACCACAGGAGCTTTCAAAAATAGGAAATGAAAAAAGTATTAAAAAAAAAGAGAATATCTAATCTGCCTCATCATCATCACCATTAGATCTGATAAAAGATGTGATATGGGTTGCAACGAGCTTGTCGGCAAGACGATGAATCCCTGAGTTAGTCCTCCTTTTTATCCTTATCATTTATTTTTTATTATGGTGGAGGTTGTTAAGTACAGTGTTATAAGAGGAATTAGGAGGAATCTTATAACCAAAATCCTTTGAATTGTCTCCTAGTTGTTAAGCACGTGCTCTTACAGGAAGTTTTGGAGGTATCTCAATTAGTACCCCATTTTTTTACCTTTATCTTCATTATACTTAGATTTCTTTTTCGTATTCCTAAGTGTCTAATCTCTGATTCCTCCTCCTATGCTAAATTGAAGCCATTTTGCTCCAAGATTTTTGTGACTAGTTTAGTATATGGTAGAAGCGTGTTCTTCTTTTTGCTCCCCGTATGATAGATCACAATATCATCCTGATTATTTTAAACTCTTTTAGCAAGGAACTAATAAGAGTTATGTCATATTTATTTATATGGCTAGGGTTACTTTTCATTGGGAAAGGGACATGATTCATCACATTGTGAACTAGACAAATCTACATGCGTATTATTCCAATTGTGAAGGGAGTAGGAATGATAGAGGTTGGATTTTCCAAAAAAGAAATAGAAGCCTTTAGAACGTTAAAATGTTTACCTTCCTCACTATCATCATAGTCGGTGTCGTTGTATGGAAGATTGCAGATGTGTGCGAATTCATTAAGACTTAGACTTATTTGGTGTTTCGTTACTTCAGAGATGAGAACCCCATCTACATAGTCAAGGTCGGCATGAAAAATTCTCACCAAAGTGGGAAACGTTCTTCAGATCTGCTTTCGCAAAATCTTGAACAAAACCATAACCTTGGAAAATATCCTCTTTCAAATAGCAAGAGTCAAGTAGCATTCTTTCAGTATAGTAACGGTTGAAGTTGGTTTCTTGCTCTTGGGTTGAGAAAATTTCTGAGTAGTAGTAAGATGAGGCTTCGGAGATGTGTTCTCTCTTTGTTGCCAGTGATGAAGATGAAGAGATGAAGAAATTTTTTCTCTAAAACACTCAAATATGCACACAAGAGAAAAAATAGAATGAGAAGAAAAGAAGGGAGAAAAATTACCTATTTATAGTCATTATCTAATTGGTTAGAACACCTTCGTAATCGATTAGATCATTGAATGCTTATGTTTTAATTGATTATTTTCCAATGCCCTAATTGATTATTTCTTCAATATAATGGATTATTTTGTGTAGGGCACACCAAATTTAAATTTTAAAATCATCTAATCATTATGCCCTAAGTCTAATCAATTATTTAGTGTGTTTCCAACCTCCTTGGTCCTTTTGGGTCTTGGTTTGAGAGTTTTACTTTTATGGACTTCTTTTGGCCCTTTTTTTCATTTGAACTGCACCCCTTTCTCTAAACATGCTAAAGACTCAATTGAATCGTTAGTAAAAATAATTTAAATTATTTTAGTACATAATAAACCACTTATATAGAGATTTAATCAGATTTTTCTGATTATTCAACCTCTAAAAAGTATTCTACCTTAAATATTAAGTTCTCTTGATAAAAACTCCCCCTTTTGAGAGAATGGCAAAATAATGTTTTAAATCCTTCTATGTGAATCCTTGGAGCGAGAGTTAGTTAAAAAAAAATAAGAAAGATAAATCCATTACATACTTATCTTTTCAACCTACTTAGAGGTTAACTAATCATCACAAATCATAAGTGTTGAGAGCTACCCTCAACAAAAGGGAGCTTTGATCACGTTCATTGAAATACACCATCAACGAACATACTTGGATTACAAGCATCATCAAACTCCATTAGGTAGATCTTTTATAATCCAAGGTATACATCTTTCTGTGTACTACTTATTTTACTACGCACTAAGGCTTCATATAAATTTTCAAAGCATCCCCACAAACACAAACAAAGTTTTAACCTTTGGTACACAAATCTTTTTAGGTCCTGGTGCATTAGTATTTCTAAGAGGTCTATGGTTGATACCTTTAGACCTTCTTAGTTTATCAAAACAAAAGGTCTTTATATGGCCAAGCTTGTCACAATAGTATCATTTATAAATAGGGTGATTCAATTTCTTCCTATTAAAGCCTTTACTATGTGATGCACCAGATTTAAAACCTAATCCTAATTTATTTAAGTAAGGCCTATGATTTTATATAATCAAATCTATGTTTTCTTTCTCCTTGGTGAATTTACTTAGGTAGATCTTTCACTTCCTTTTTCATTTGGACACAAGTCTCACATTTAGTAGCTTGGTTTCTAAAATTAGTCATTTCATATCTTAGCGCTTCATTTCTATTTTCTAGAAACTCAATCGTATCATGTTCCTCAATTAACTTAGCATTTAATTTAAAAAATTTATTGTAAAAAATTTCTTTGTGAGAACCTTTCAAGCAAACTTGTTCATCTTCTTCGTTGGAAAAAAGATTCTTTGAAGATTCTACCAGAGGTTGATTCTTTGAGATTTCTCATTGATATCGAGTCTCTAAATATATTCTCGTTGAGACTTATTTTTCATTTCTTCTTTCGAAGATTCCACTGGATGAAACTTCTTATTCTTCATATTCTCTTATTGATGAAGTTTCTCCATTGGATGTTGAGTCTTCCGAGAATTATTCAATCACCAATATTGACCTTTCAAAGGAGACTATTGGAGTTTATTTTTCTTCATCATCTTCAAACAATTTCTTTGATGAAGTTGCTATAGTTTCTTCTAGATTTGTGTTCATCCCTTCATTCTTTAACAAATTGAATCATTTCATTCAACTTCTCGATGATTTATTCCTTCTTAGATTTTTCTTGAAACTTATAAACATTCTCATATCTTGATTTAAGGATTGGACTAGGTTTCTAATTCCCATTCTTAATTCTTAAACATTTGTAAGTGACAAAAGTTCTAACACTATTTCCAAAGTTTCTAAAGTTAGAACACCATATGTGACGGTGACCTTCACATTCATTTGGTGTTTTCCCTCGTGAGTTCATTCCCTTTTGTTAAATACTTGGAGATAGTCTGTAGATCATTTTAAGAGTGTCTCGCATTTCCATGGCAGAACTACAATCAAGGACATAAAGAAATTGATTTTAATTTGAAGACATAACTAAAAAGTTTTTAGTTTTTAAATCAATTTCAAACTTTATTTTTTCCTCTTTTGTTTAAAAGAAATCCGATTTATCTATTATTTCACCTTAATACAATGAGTAGGGATAAACGAACCATTGATTATTGTTTCCCAAAAATCAAGATCAAAACACTGAGTGAGTATTTTAAATCTAGCTTTCCACAATTCAAACCTATCACCATTAACGATGAAGGTGTTTTTAGGAAAGTCCTATAATTAAAAGAAATGTTGGCTACATACACTAGATAATTGGTGTGGGGGGGAATTGTAGAGGTTTAAAAAACTTTGGTTTAAAATAAAATCATTTGAGAAATCGGAGTTTAAAACTCTTTTATAAAACATTTGATTAAATATGCAGCGGAAATTCAAAGTGAAGAAAGTAACTAGAAAATAAAGAGATAAGGGAAGAGAAATAACATCACAAATTTATATAGGTTTGTCCAAGAAGACCACCATGTCCCCAATAATTGTTCTTGAGAGTATCCACCCGACTTGAGAGCTTTTAGAAGGTTATGACCAGGAACCCTCTTATACAAGGAAATGAAGTTTAAGGCTAATTTCTAACCAAACATCGAATATGACTAAGAGTAATTAGTCACCAAACCAAGCACATATTTTGCACATGGTGATCTTGAACCAAGATGGAGTATTGAGTTTTATATCCTCCAAACAGAATTGGGGTTTTAAACAAGCTGACCACAAACTGAATTGAGATTTTAACCGGGCTTATCTCCAACCTACCTAGTTTTTACATCATGTTGAACTTAGAAACCAAGAGAGACTTTAACCGGGTTGATCTTGAATTGATATAGCTTTTAACTAGGATGAGCTCAAGAACCGTTGTGGAGATTTTCACTGACGGATATCCACAACCAAAAAGAAAGCTTATTCTTCAAGGCAAAGCTCTCGAACAAAACGGGAAATTCATAAGACAATCCCCCAATACAAACAAGAGATTTTATAGTCACTAGACATAATAATATGTGGATAATCAATCATACTCTCAAATCACTATGGATAAAATATATGGAAAAATATGAAAGATTTTGAGAGGTGATGAAAGAAATGAAAAGTGTTATTTTTTATGTTGTTTGGATGTTAAAAAGTGATAGAGAAAATCTCTATTTATATTCCAAAGTATGGTATAAAATTTCAAACAATCCATGGGTTTTTCCACCCTCTTTGTATTTAGGTAGAATTAATTGTTTTACTTGTCTTCGGCAAAAGAATAAGTTTAAGGTTACTATTGAAAGTTAGAAATAAATAAGTTTGGGGTTGAGGTACTAGAGAAATTGGTCAAAAAGAAAGAAAATAAGAAGTTAAAATAGCTTCTTCAAAAAAAAATTGTGAAAAATAGGACCAAAAATATGCAATTCTCTAGCACCAAGTGCATAAAAGAGTGATATAGAAGGAATTTAATAACATTGGAAATACTAGATACCTAACTTCAAAGGTTTAAGCCTACTATCTTAAATTATTCTACCCCGACATAAATCATGTCACAACCTATAAAAGACCTCAAAAGTGTGTGTTTAAATATGACGTTCATTTATTGATTAGAAAAATTTCAAATTCATTGTTAAATGCTTTTGTATTTTGATTGAGTGATTACCCAATCAATTTGAGTGCATTATGGTGAGATGAGAGACAGGTTGAGTATTTGTATATTGGAAGAACTTTTTTGATTGATTAGATTGAAACAGGGAACCAAAGCTTTGATAAGAAAAAAATACAGGTGACGAGAATTGTTGAGGGTAAGCATTTTGATTCTGATGAAATGTTCAGTGTACAGACATGTTACTTGAGGACAAACAACAGTTCAAGTTTGGGGTTGTGATGACAGTCATCATTACGTGATTTTTAGAAAGAGAATTGGGTAAATTCAGAAGAAGAGTGATCAAAAACCTTGTTAAAGTGTGAGGAATCAAGCAAAAAAGTCAATACAAGAAATATACAAAGAATTAGTGAAAGTTGTGAAGAAAAATGAGAGAAAATGTGCATTTCACTGGGGGAATTCTCGTGTGCGCAATCCGTTCCATTGTGGTGCAATGAGACTTGCATCGATGTGTCATGTTGACTGTCGCAGGCCTGATGCAGCTTTTTCAGCTACCACGCTTTTTTATGTTCAAAGAAAATTTTGGCCACTTTTGAAGGGTTCCGAATTCCAAGAATGAAAGTGACGAAAAATCAAATTTTTTGGTGCTTTTGGAGGGAATTGGAGCCATTGGAGAGTATTTCCTTCAATGATTTTTTATGTACTCTGAATTCAAACTCATGGTATATTTATTTTACACTATGAGAAACTAGATTTCCCCTAGGTTGGTATTTTTGTATGATGAACCTATTTTTATTCCATTGGGACATATGAGTGGATGATATTAATATTATTATTTTGACATATTATTATTATTATTCAATTATCGCTTATGTTAATTTCCTATTGTATGTTACGACACACAATTTGATCTAGGCAAGTAGTGACATATAACCGTAGGGCTGATTATTGGAAATAGGATAGTTGTTCGGTTCTCTAATTTATTAAGGATAGTCTAAGTAGGAATTGTGACTTAGGGATTAATGCCCTCTAGTTCTTAGTCTGACGTTCTAATTGGCTTGAGGGATCAGATAATTAACACTTAGACTAGTGAGTTGCATACTAAAGGATTGGGTGCATTGGTAGGGTTAATCTGTCACATAACTCTTATGTCTCTGCATGTTTATTAATGTGTATTTCATCAATAGAATAAAAGTAAGGGATTCTGACGAAAAGGCCTAATCACCTTTATCATCGTGTATTTTCCAAAGTTAATTTTCTCTGATTTGCTGATCAAATAAACAATTTTCAAACAGCCCACCCCTCTTTTGTTATGTTAACTCACATTCGTTTTCCTTGTTAAAATCTAATCCTCGTAGAGACAAATATTTTATTATTACTTCGATACATACTACTACACTTCCTAGTTTTGTCATCAATAGTCTCGCTCAAATACACAATCTTTAGAGATGAGGGTCCACAACACCAGACAAGGACTAAGGTTGAAAATGATGAAAAATGTCAAAAGAATCGCACACACGCGCGTACACACACACACACACACACACACATTCATAGGCACACATGCACACATAAAATATCAACGTTAGTGAATAAATAACTCACACAAATGTTCTCTCAAGTTTCTAGGTGAAAATGGGTATTGGTTATTGATAGTTATCACGAGCTTGATCAAAATTGAATCATTACAAGGATTATAAAATCTCTTTCTCTGGTTTCCCTCAACAACAAATTACACACACAAAATGTAACAAAAATAAGATTAATATTTCATGGATTAAACTCAAGAAGTTGTTCTTCAAACAAGAGAATGATACAAATGTGCTAGGAATAGACATACTAGAGAAGGAAAGACAATTTGACATTTTTTCTAACAAAAGTGACATCAAAAACTTAATCATGAAAAAAGTTCATAATGAGATATTCTCTCCTCTTGGATAAAAAAACTATTTAAATCTAAGGTAGAAATTTGGAAAGGTTCTGATTTGGGTCATTATTCAAACCCATTATTTGAGTCAAGTGTAAACCATGATTCGAATCATATTGTGTTGTGATTCGAGTCACTTGCAATATATGATTTGAATCAAATATACCAAAGCCAAATTCTTGCTTTCAAAGAAAGTAGTGATTTGAGTCAAGTTAAATTTGTAATTCGAATCAAATCCCACAATGCCAAAATCCAATTTTAAAAAATTATATGATTCGAATCAGACAATGTACATGATTCAAATCAAGAAATTCAACACCTTGACTCAAGTGATCTAACTTGTGATTCAAGCAACACTTGATGAAAACACAAAAACCAACTTGCTAAGCTCAAAAGAATGGCACACAATATCATCAACTAACATTCTAATTTATTGATTGATGGGGGGATTAAGGTACAAGTCTAAATAGGAAAAGCGAACACAATACAATTCAAATGCAAATGAATTACAAGCACACAAATACTCACACTAGTACAAAAATTACTTTTTAAATTGGTTAAAAATGACTTTTTAAATCGGCTGGTGTTGCGATTTAATTTTGGCCGATTTAAAAAAAATTGTTTTTAAATCAGATTTGACTCGATTTAAAATATTTTATTAAATCGGTTAGTGCGATTTAAAAATGTTTATTTAAATCAGTTTGACACATTTAAAAAAAGTTCAAAAAGTAATGAAATTTTTTAAATCTATATGACCTGATTTAAAATCTCAAATTTAAATCAATTCACTTGATTTAGTAATGTTATTTTAAATCAATTGTTCCGATTTAAAATCACAATGCCATTTTTTTTACTAATTGTCATTTTTTTAATTCTTGTTTCTTCCACAATATTGTACAAAAAATTATGAATAATACAAAATTGCGTCACAACTAATTACTAATCAAATATGTCATACACAACCATTAATGCAAACAATACCATGGAACAAAGTTTTAAATAAATTCCATCAATTTTAAATTATTCAGGATACTATGTCATAAAACGTACCATGGAACTACATACCTCCTACCAAAACTAAACTGTGGTACTATCAAAACACTAGCTAGTCTGAACAAAGCTAAATAAAGTATGAGGCCTACAACAGAAGTACACAAACAAATGGCACCATCCTATTATTGCCATTTTTTACCTAAACAAATTACTTCAAATGGATTCTAGAATAAAATTTGCACAGCGTTCTTAAACATTTGTAACGTCATCCTCATGATTTCCATCTTAATATTGACCAGACAATTTTTAAAAGTCATGCAATCCAACCTCGAAGCAATGCTCTTTTGCAGTAAGGACTTGGCTAATTTTTAAAATGAACAATTGCATATTGTTTCTAGCAAGATAACCTGCAATGGAAACACAAAGATAAATCTGATGAGTTCAAATTAGGAATTACAGAGTTTACATTCTTCTAATAACTAAATTAAAATAGCATCCTATCCTATAAAGTGAAAAAAATCAATAAAAGCTCAACTTATCAGATGTGGAAACAAAAGCTCTTAATTTGAAATGTTACTGTGACAGCTCATGCAAGAAATCAAGAACGAGCATTTGGAGGATGGTCGGAAGGGGTGATAAATTTTCCACCGACTTATAAATATGAGGTCAATTCAGACAAGTACTACTAAAACAAATCAAAGACTACAAAACGTACACCAGCATTCAAGTTGAGCCTGAGCAGCTGCCCTATCTGGCCGGACGCTGGCTCCGCCAGTGATAGTCAGCCAATATAAAGCAACAAAAATTATTGGCAACTACAAAATATGGCTGGCCACTAATAACCAATATTAGGTACTTCACAAATAAAGTATACCACAACCATTTGAACTTAAAAAATCCATTCATCTTCATCAAATTTGAAAGGTATAGTGAATAACACAGATCGAAAACATATAAGGCAAGATAACAGGAGATATATACTAGATGTAAGACTGCTAAAAAATTTCAAACTAAAAATCTAAGTTTAACTATTCCTCTAACTTGGAACATCGTAAGTTTGTTACTTCATTTTAAAATGTCAATAACATAAAACATCAAATTTCAGTGCTTGGTTTGGAATAAAATCATGTATGTTTCTCAAATGTCATGTATGTTTCCACAAACTATTTAAAATATCTAACAAGTACTTAAAGTTCAAATAAATCAATCTAAACAAATGTTCTACAACCTAAGCACCTTACCATGGCTTCAAATTGGTTAACCATGAAATCAAGACCGGTTCTCAATTATTTTGCAAATATGTCCATCTAGAATTGCTAGAGTTACTAAAGTCATCACGCAATTATATGACAGAAAATAACTCTATATTATGCAAGTTGTAGTAACTCAGGTATGCTACAGTTATGGACTAATAGACATGAATATCGGTGATACTTATATTTATGACCCTTTACACTTCTATGTTCTGCTTACATGAGTATAGGTTATATAGCTCAAGCTTTGCATTTTAAAATAACGTTTTTTAGTCACTTATTGATTATGTTAGTTTCAAGATTTGAACTTTAGAGATTCTTCTTAAAACCAACCTACCTATCTACTATGACAAAAATGTATCACATATATAGGATACAATATTGATACAAAATCACAAACATAGGATAAAAGGCTCTTATGATTGAACACTAGTTACATCAATATAGGATGGCTCTTATGATTGAACACTAGTTACATCAATATAAGAATCTTTGGTCATCATTATCTCTAAACCAAATAATAATACGGTGCTACAAGACACTTTTAGAACAAGAGCCAATATAATTCTAAGTTGCATCCGACACAAATCATAAAAAGTTAGGAAGACAAAATGTTATTCCTAACATTAATAAATTTCTAGTGATGCATACACATAACATAACAAAGACCTACCTGATATTGCGAGAACATTGCCTACATTATCAGTTGTAAAGTCCAAACCACCCAACCTTCTAGGACTAACAGCCCATAATGAGAAAACTTATCTTGAAGTAGAATGGTGTTTACATATATCATACTAGATTAAATATTTGTTCTACTACTAAGCTAGTTAGAATGAGATATCAAGATAAATCCAGATTTGGATATATAGAAGAAAAGAAAACTATAACATTTATCGAATATGCATAAACTAAATTGTTAATAGTAGGTAACATGCACCATATTTGAAGACTTACAAAGGAATATGAAGTTGACCATATGAGGAAATAAGGTTCACGGCAGAGGAAGGTGTGACGCAATAGTGCTAATCCGACAGTTTCATGACAATGAGGAAACGATTATCGTAAGAGTCGCCTGAAACGAGGGTAAGTATGATACAGATGAAGGACCAAGTGACGAAGATTAAAAAAACGGCTTGTTTCTCTATATAAAGATATTCATTCAAGCATTTGAACAAACAGTTGGTATACACAATAGCAAACACAAGATTCAAAACAAGAAATCAAGTTGTATCGTTACCGCAACTGAAACGGTATACACAGTGTAACATCTTAAGAGTACCCACAAGGTTCACACACATAAAATTAATAAATACACGCGACATAAAAGAGAATCATAATTGAATAATACTCAAAACACATTAATGTTCTTGAACAATTACCTAAGAAAAGTGGTGGTTTTTGTTGAGATGTAAGTGCTCAGAACTGCTACTTGGTGGATGCGAGTGCATTCTAAACTGCATGGTTTCTTTGGCTTTGAAGAAGTTTCACCGGTTTCAGTGGCTTCTGATTCTCTTCGTTTTCTGAGTGTTGATGATCGGATGGAGGTTGTAGGGAGAGGTTGGGTTCCACAATTGTTGTGACTTGTGGATCTCATCTTTTTCATTGTATTGATGGAGAGAAGAGTTCCATGGTGCCGGTGGTCGAGCCTGGGCAGCTGCCCTACCTGGCCTGGCGCTGGCTCCACCACTGTAAATAGTATATACTAAAAGAGATACAATATTAATCATTATGATAAATTTATTAGCATAATGGGAACTTTGCCATAATGGGAACTTTTTTTTTTGAAACAGCAAAGTAAGTATATTAAACTAGACATAAGACATGTCCATGAGCCAAACAAAATGTTTACAACAAATAACCCCCAACAGGACCATGAGCTGCAAAAATACAACACCTGACAAACAAATACACCAGCAAGAATAACAATTAAGTAGAAAACACACTCCTAGAAATGAAGACACAAAACCACCCTACCCACCAAACGATGAACCAACATAACACTGAGACTGAGCTGCTACACCACTAAACACACTAAAACACATACTATATCCACCAGATACTCCACAAAATCGCCCAAACAGAAGCACATACTTCATTTCTTTGAATCGTATAGCAACTTAATATACTTGGCAGCGAAAGTAGACTTGTTGAAAAGCGATACTTCTCGCGTGACGCAGCGGCACACCAAACAGAACGCCGACATCAAACATGACAAGAAACATATATCTACCAAGCAGAATTAGATCAAGAAACACCAACCCGACAACTTTTAAACTGATCCTGCTTCGCCAGGCTGGATGCCACACAAAACCACGATGCAAATGATGAAATCCCACACTCCTTGAACAGCTGCTACAGACATAAGCTAACATGACCGAATAAGGATAATACACAGAAAGGAGGTCTGCTGCAGGCACTCCGAACCACCTCAAACAACACCTATACTAACTATTGCGATTGGCTGGTCTACTGCACAAGCTCCGAGCCACCACTGCATGAAAATACAGCACCTAAAAATTAACAATTGTGACCGACTGATATGCTACTGTCTTTTCTCAATATCCACCTTGTAATACATTTTAAGAATCAAACAAAAAGCACAATTTAATTTAACAAGCAACACTTGTGTTTCTAAAATAATTCTATATAAGTTGTATTATGTATAGTATACCATAATGCAACCATAAAAAACATTCAAATATTGGGTGGAAGATTAGGTTATCCACATGGCTCTTTAGCTACTTACAGCAGGAGCCGCAAACTCCTAGGAGAAACTTCAATTACAAATAATTTCATTTTTATCATAAAATAAAAGTAGTAGTTTCTATCTAATGTTGTATTTACACCAATTATAGCACATTGAGGTCCAAATCCAAGCTTAAGAGTATGATATTTAGTGGTCAGAAACTCCAAAATTAACAGTAAAGTATTTGGACACACTACACATGGAAGAACAACAAAAATCAATTTCATGGTTCAGCAACGAGTAATAAGCTTTTTGCATGGCAACCATACTTAAGACTCTGATGATGTTTTTTCAAAACCATAGTAATACACGGAATTGAAGATTATTGGAGACGGGGAGAGAGAACTTACGGAAGATAAGCACGAAATGGTGTTAATCGAGTGATGCGAGGGGTGGGAAGGAGTTTGAAATAGGGGTTAGGGTTAGGGTTAGAAATTGGGGAAAGTGATGATAATGATGAGAATGAAAGGGAGGTTCGCGGTTTTAGAGACCATCGTTGGGGCTAGGGTTTGTTTCCCTGTCCAGAGATAAAGTGGGAAGGAAATATGTAGGAAAAGGATTTAGAGTTTTCAGTATTTTTTGTGTGTTTAGCGCTTCTGTGAAATGAAAAAAGAGGGAATAATTTACGTTTTCCCGGAGAAGAGAGGTTACTAGTTTTTTTAATTATAAAAAATTCTTTTTAAATCAGGTTAATTGATTTAAATGTTTTCACTAAAAAGTATACATTCTGTGTCCTAGCTTTCCAGGTTTTTAAATCAAGTGGATAGTGTCTGATTTAAAAGGTCTGATTTAAAAAGTGTTTTTTGTACTAGTGTCAACTAACGAACGAATTACAATCACACGAATAATCAAATGACATATACAGGTAAATTTAAAAAAAAAATCAAAACTAAAAAACGATGAAATATGATAATGTGACAACAATTTCACTTTTGTCTTGTAACTCTAGCTTCATCTTCTTGAGGTTCTTTTTTGTTGGCACTGAACTCTATTACAAAATGACTATACTTTTGACAATTAAAGAATTGCACACTTCTTTTGTCTCCTTTCTTACTTCATCCTCTTCTTTTAATGTTGCCACCTCTAGAGTTATATGATCCACCAGCCCTATTGCTGCTGGTTTCACCCTTTTGAAGTGTTAAATTTTTGGAAGTTGGGATTCTCTTCCACCAAAATTCTGAAAGTTCCCTCTACTTTTGTTCATCGGCCACTTTCCTTTGGCCCTCTTGTCTCTTTCATTAAAATGGGTTTGCAAAGAGATTTACGTCTTTGCCTTATCAACATTACTTTCCTCCATTCTCTGCTCATGGGCTTCAAGAGATCTTTGTAATTTCTCCTTCCTCATTATCACAGCATCCTTTGATTCCTCAATGGCAACTACTACATTTTCAAATCTTGACGTCAAAGAACACAAGATTCTCGCAACCACATACTGCTCTATGATAGTTTTTTTTGCAAGCTTTCATTTGATTCACCAATCTTGCAATTCTTGTAGTAAATTCACTAATGGTTTCCTTATTCTCCATTTGAATTAATTCCATCTACCATTTGTGAGTTTATAACCTCACCACCCTTTGCCTTGTCATCTCCTGCATAACTTTTCTCCAAGATTTCCCAAGCTTCCTTTCAGGATGTACAATCACCAGCCTTTTCAAATTTGTCGGCATGAACACATTGATGAATGAGATACAACGTCTTGTAATCTTTTGCCTTGTCTTCCTTATGCGAAATATTTTGTGCAACTATTTTACCTTCTACAAGTGGAGTAACACCGTTATTGATCACTTCAAGAACATCTTGATAACCCAAAAACACCTTCGTTTGCTTGCACCACTTGTTGTAATCCCTCATTTCCTTGAACCACTTATGGGAAATTATTTTTGCACTTTAAATGTTTGATGGATCAAACTAGACTCTTGATGTCAAATGTTTAAATAAGGAACCATAAGAATGGTGATTTTTAATGTGTAGAGTGAGAGAGGGAGAGAATGAGAGAGATTAATTATTGAGGGTGAAAATTGGGATCTATCAATTTATGAGATACCAAAAGGGTATATATATATATATACAATTACATTGAGTGAGATACAAATAACAAACAAAAAATTGGAAAATTCTACAACTATAATTGGTTACAGACAGAGTGTAACTGATTACTAAACACTTATGTTTCTACTATAATTGATTATTGATAAAGTGTAACCGGTTACACTAACATTCTGATTCTTTTTAAAGGGGATGTTACTGGTTATAACCATGCAGTAATCAGTTACAGACACGTGAATTACACTTTTCACGTTACATTATGAATATGTAGAATGTTGGATTTGTAAGAAAGAACTTATATACTTAATGTCACAAAGTTTTTGGTGGAGATTTGACGACCCTCTCTTTGGGTTCTTAAGTATTCGACTCATTGTTGCTCCTGATTTCTCCCGACTCACCAATAGTGTAAGTATCTTTCCTTTATTTAATGTAAAACATAAGTTTAATAGTTTGGAAAATACCATTCAACAATTTTTTTTAAATCACGATGTCTCAAGATCAATTTTGGGTGACATATTTACAATATTTCAATAATGATATACAAATAAAGACAATGCTATATAATCCATATAAAGAAAAGCGTGACAAAACTGCATAACGACTTGGAAGAGACATTGATGAGCTCATGAAAGTGACCAATTTGAGGTTGAAAGAAAATGATATAAGATGAAAAATGAGTGAAGTTGAGAACATGTGACATTTTTTAATTAAAATAAAACATAAATCTTTAATTATAATCTAATAAATGTAATTTTGTTGTTTTTATTGATCATTATAAATAAGTTTTTTCATCTCTCTCTATCTCTCTCTCTCTCTCTCTCTCTCTCTCTCTCTCTCTCTCTCTCTCTCTCTCTCTCTCTCTCTCTCTCTCTCTCTCTCTCTCTCTCTCTCTCTCAATTTAACTTTTATATAAGATTATTAAGTGGATTAACTCAAACAAAATCTATTCTTGAAATATATATATATATAAAGCAAAATAACACCAATTAAATGCACAAGAAATGCTTAAAACCACCATATAACGAACAAGCTACAAGAAATGGCGACCATGCCAAATTAAACAAGATAAATCGTCGGATTATCGCACCAAGATGAGATCTCTAACATCCATTAGATCTATTATACGATAAAATTCATTCTCATAATAAGAATTTAGGATATGTTTGTTTCAGCTTTAAAAAAAATGGATTTTTTCTTTATATTTTTAAAAATAGATTTTACAAAATCGTTTTTTTTAAAATATTACAAGTTTTTTTATATTTCTTTTTTCTAAATTGAAATAATAACTTTTATTGAGAATGTTAATTCCTTGTGTCGAAGCAGGTGTAACTCGATAAAAATAAAGATGTGTCAAAATTAGCCTAATGTAATGTATGTCGAGTTGTGTTAGATGTCGAAGTGTCGAAGCAGGTTGCTTGACACAAGAATTTGACTTAGACCAAAATAAATTTTTTGGACTTTTGTATATTTTGGGCTTTACCTTAGGGATCAAGGTAGCTCAATTATAAATAAAGGGAGTAAATCCTATTTTGAGTAAGAAGAATAGAGAATAATATTGTAACACACAACAGAAAGTGCAGTTGCACAGTTGCATAATATTTTCTCAGTTTTAGAGCAGAGAGTGACTCTGCAGAGATCATTCTCCTCTTCCTATATTTTATCAAACCCTAATCTTCTTTCTTATTCAATTTTCTTTCTTTCTTCTTCCATTAACAATTGCTGCGCATAATCATTCTTGCAATCAAGATGTGATTGTTTCATTTGAGTGAAGAGTGAAGAACAAGGGTTTTGATCGGTTGATTGAATCTTGTTCATCAAGATTGATTCAGAATTTCTCAAAGTTTTTGGGTTAATTCCAACATCTGGTATCTAGAGCAATGGCTGAGCGATTCGTGGAAAGAAAATCATGACGGCAATGAATCATCCAAACAAGCATTTTTCGGCGAGTCTTCTGATTCTCAAGAACAATAATTATGAGAATTGGTGTAAGCAGATGAACGTGGTTTTCTATTATCCAGATCTTTCGGATCTTGTGAAGGAAGGAGTAACACCGCTTGTAGAAAACGCGGCGAATCAAGAAAAGGTTGCATACAAAGAATTGAAGAAGAAAGAATATAAAGCTCTCTTTATAATTCATCAATGTGTTGATCTAGACAATTTCAAAAAGGTTAGTGATGTAGAATCAGAAAAAGAAGCATGTGAAATCTTGGAGAAATCGTTTGGAGGCGCAGATAAGGTGAAATGGGTGAGGTTACAAACTCACAAAAGGACGTATGAATTGCTTCAGATGGAAGAAAGTGAAAGCATAAGTGATTTCTTCACTAAGGTTACTAAATTGGTGAATCAAATCAAGGTATGTAGAGAAGTGTTGACATCAAGATCAGTTGTTGTAAAGATCTTGAGGTCATTGGCTCCAAAGTTCGACCATGTGGTAGTAGCCATAGAAGAGTAAATTTTTTTTGTCAATATTGACAAAGGAAGAGCTTCAAGGGACACTTGAGTCTCATGAACAAATGATGGCTGAAAGAGCTGCAGGTAAGTCCAAGAGTGATGCGGCTTTGTAAAGGTGTGAGAAAGACACAAGAAAGGGGGTTTGAATTGTGTATTTGCTCTTTTGACTACTTTTCGTTTCTTGTCGTTGAATCACTTAGGATTACATCAGAGTTCGTTGAGAGACTCTGACTGGCAACGTTACATTCATACTTGCTAAGCATGAGGCTTGAGAACTAACAAGAGTTTGAACATAAGATCCATTTCTCAGAACTTGCAGTGCGGAAGCTTATCAGAGTTAAGCTGCAAGGTTCTGACTTACTTGTGTAGGGTTCTGGTACTCTATATAGAAACATAAATAAGAACATTAAGCATAAGAGTAAAGGACACATAATATATCATGGTTCACCATAAAAGGCTAATCCAGTCCACCCTCCTCAGGTGATTTCGCCTTGAACACAATGACTTAATCCACTATAATCAATCTCGATTACAGATGCACGGGCAACAGCCGGTGACTAACCATTTGCACAGCCGCACTGTGACTAACATACAATGAACCATTCAGGGATTCAACTTAATGAATATAACCAACATTGACCTGCAGGTTCCAATCTCGCAAAATCTACTGCTAGGCTTTCACAGCTAGACGTTCAGGGATTCATCGCTATGAATATAACGCTACTGACCATATTTCAGGCTTTTCCCACAATGACATCTCGCCATTGTCTTCTCGAGTCTCCGTTCACACTGACCACTCAAGGAATCCTAATTCACCAAGAATTAGTTATACAGGAGATTACAAAGATGCTTCTTAACAAGCAGATTACTCCTAAGTTTAAGTACAAAGAACACACAAGTGTTCAAGCAAGATGTGAGCAACAACTCCTTGCTATTCTAAGAAACTACAGAGATGTATAATGATTTGATAGTTGTTGACATCTTGTAGATCTTCTTCTTCTTCGTCTTCGGGGTGAGCAAGCTTTGAGCAACAACTCCTTGCTTCAGATCTTCAATGTGGCGCTGACGAGAAGGTGGTTGATGACTTGACTGATTTGCAATGTTGTCTTCTTCATCAATAGCTTCTAAACCAATTCATTGTTGTTGTGTTGAATGATGATCTTTGAGCTTCAACAACAATGACCATGTGCAAATGGTGATAGCTTTGGATATTCTAAGTGTTACAACGAGAACTCATCGTTGTTGCTATCTTTACACAATGACTTAATCAATTCCCCATTCATGGTTGAATCAATATGTGGACTGTGTCGTCTATTAGAAGCGAATACTCTTTCCTTTTAAGTAACCCGGTAGAAATATATTCGTTTGAAATACTGTTGGCTGTTGGAAAAGAGACGTTGTATAATAATTAGTTGTACTGACACATCTCCTTTTTGCTATGGGAGAAGTGATAGATTTTTCTTGGGCGTCGTGTACAGTTACTCACAATGGTAACATTTGACTTCTGAACTTTAGAGGCTTCTGATGGTTAATTATGAAGCATGAGTAGAGTCTTCCTAATCAGGATATCTGATACGTCAAGTCTTCAGTCAAATGAAGAAGTCCATTAGGAATCAGTCTTCAGAACTTCAGCACTTGTCTTTAAGCACGTTATCCTTTACTTCTTCAAGTCTTCCGAAACTTCAGAACATGTCCATTTGGAATCTGTCTTCAGAGTCTTCAATACTTGATCTTCAGAACCTTAATCTTCAGAACGCATAAGTCTTCAGAGTCTTTCTGCACTTGGTCTTCAGAGCCTTCCGCCTTCAGAACTTTAAGTCATGAGAGTCTTTAGCACTTCGGTTCTCTTCTTCAGAAGCTTCGCAATCTTCAGAATCTCGACCTCTTTCAGAGAGCATCCACAAGAGCATTGCATCAGCAATATCGGCACCCTTGGATCTGACTGATCGCGATCAGATACAGAAGCGTTCTTGCTTCTTGCGACTTGTGTCACACATAGTAACTTCGCATATTATCAATTACGCTCATCTGGCTGGTGCTTGTTGGATCTGATATATTCTATAATTATGATCTGCATACAACACACGTTAGACCATAAAATGGTTCTTTCACAAATACGTATTGTTATCATCAAAACATAGATCGACTTGTAGAGACAACTCTTGCTCTCACACTTTGTAGGCGCAATAAACAAAAGACAAGAAAGGAAAAGGAAGTTGGAATGACAAGAAAGGCAGAGGAGGCTACAACAATTCAACTGGTCAAAATTAGCAAGAAGGAAACTGGTCGAATCAGAGAAAACCGTGGAAACAAGAAACCAAAGAGGTGGTGTTGCAGGTAGAGGAAGAAGTGATGGTCGAAAACCTAACAAAAGTCACATTCAGTGTTACAATTGTCAGAAGTATGGCCATTATTTTAGTGATTGTCCTGAAAAGCAGAAGAATCAAGAAATTGATGCAAAGCTAGCGAAACATGAAGAAGAATATATGTTGCTGATGGTCACAACAAGAGATGAATAAATATTCCAGGACCAATGGTACTTGGACTCAGGATGCTCATCACACATGACTGGTAGGAAAGATTGGTTTGTCAACATAAAGCCCTCAATGAAGAACATGGTGATATTTGCAAATGACAATACTCTAGCAGCTGAAGGTATTGGTGATGTTCTAATTATGAGGAAAGATGGCAAGAGGTTAGTAATTTCCAATGTATTGTACATATCAGGCATGAAGAGTAATTTGCTCAACATAGGGAAACTGGTCGAAAAGAACTAGAAGGTGTCTTTTGAAGACAAGATGATGAGAGTATTCGACTCAAATGGAAGGTTGATCTTGAAGGCTTAAATGTCTCAGAATAGAACTTTCAAGATTGAGCTTAATGCGATGGAGCATAAGTGTCTTGCAACTGAAGCCAATAGAGATTAATGGATATGGCATTATAGACTTAGCCATCTCAATTTCAAAGAGATCAGATATTTGAAGAAAAGAAATATGGTTTCAGGATTACCAGAAATCGACATTCCAAGTGAAGTGTGTGAAGAATGTGTTCAGGAGAAACAACACAAGAATAGCTTTAACAAGGATGCAGGAAGCAAGTCGAAGGCAATTATTGAATTCATATACTCTGATGTATGTGATCCTATCCAAGTGGATTTGATTGGAGGTAACAAATACTTTGTCACGTTCATAGATGATTTTAGTCGAAAACTATTGACTTACCTAATCAAGAAGAAAAGTGAAGTGATCGAGGTATTTGCCAAATTTAAATATATGGTTGAAAGACAAAGTGGTCGAAAGCTAAAGATTCTGAGGATTGATGGTGGTGGAGAGTATGTGTCGAAAGATTTCGATGCATTATGTGAGAAAGAAGGGATTGTGCATGAGGTGGTGCCACCCACACTCCACATCAGAATGGAACTGTAGAAAATTAGAATAGAACCATCATGAATATGGTAAAAAGTATGTTAAAAGGCAAACATCTACTCAAAGAATTATGGGGAGAAGCTGTGTCGACTGCAACATACATCTTTGGTCTGGTGTCAAGCCTAGCCTAAGTCATTTGAAGGTGCTTGGATCTATAAAACATAGACATGTGCCAGATCAGTTGAGAAGAAAACTTCATGACAAGGCGAGTTAAATGATCCTAATAGGATATCATTCGAATGGAGGATACAAGTTGTTCGACCCAGTGAACAAGCAAGTAGTGATCAACAGGAACATGATCATAGATGAACTTAAAGAATGGGATTGGGCTGAGAATGTTAAGAAGGATTTAGTGAGAATCTTATATGAAGAACCAACTAGTGAAGTAGAAAGAAAAATTCGACAATGTGTGATTACATCAGATGATGTGGTCAATGAAGAAGGTGAGTTAGTACACTATGCTTTCTATGCAGATGTCGAACCAATTAATGCAGCTGAGGCATTGAAATATTCGAAGTGGGTGAAAGAAATGAATGAGGAACTAGATTCCATAGAAATCAACAACACTTGGTCACTTGTCGAATTGCCTCAAGGCAAGAAGGAAATCGAAGTGAAGTTGGTATACAAGGTGAGGCTGAATCCTAAAGGAGAAGTAACTTGACACAAAGTGAGACTTGTGGCGAAAGGATTTCTTTAGAAAGAAGGAATCGACTTCGACGAAGTTTTTGCACCCATTGCTAGGATCGAAACAATTAGGTTGCTTGTTGGTCTAGAAAACATGAACAACTGCAAGTATGTCAAATGGATGTGAAATGTGCATTCCTAAATGGCCCCTTAGATGAAGAAGTTTATGTCGCGCAACCAGTTGGGCTTGTGAAACAAGGCGAAGAAAGAAAGGTGTACAACTTGCATAAAGCCCTGTATGGACTTAAGCAAGCTCCAAAATCTTGGAATAAGAAGATAGATAGCTTTTTAAGGGAGAAGGAACTTGTGAAGTGCACGAATGAGCATGGAGTATATGTAAGAAGAAGCAATAGTGAATTGCTTATACTATGTCTCCATGTCGATGACCTGTTGATAACAGGAAGTTGCAAGAAGGAGATCGAAGATTTCAAACATGACCTAAGTGAGGAGTTTGAAATGGAAGACTTGGGAAATCTCTCATATTTCCTTGGCATCAAATTATATAATATTGGTAGAGGTTTGATGATGCATCAAAGAAGATATGCAGGCGAAATACTCAAGAGATTTGAGATGCAAGATTGCAACCCAACTTCGACTCCAACTGAGCCCAGATTGCAACTGTTGAAAGAATCATATAAATATGATGTCGATCCAACGCGGTACATAAGACTCATTGGATCACTTTAATACCTTTGTCACACAAGGCCTGATATAGCATACAGTGTAGGTATGGTGATTAGATTCATGCAGAAGCCAAAGGTATCACACCTAGCAGCGACGAAAAGGAAACTAAGGTATCTGAAAGGAACTCTCGACTATGGCATTTATTTCCTACAACTGATAAAGGAAAATAATGCAAGTTATTAAGTTACTGTTAGATGTCAAACATGCCTTATATTTCTTATTAATACTTGACATTTTTCAACTCTTTTATGTTTAATTGTTGGATTTTATTCTTGAATTGTTGCCATTTTTCAAACATTGAGAAAATACCTCTGGTGCTTGTAATATGTGTGTTATTGTGCAGAAAAAGGCACTAATTTATCAAAGAAGTAAGACACAAAGAAAGGATCCAAGTTGCCAAAGAAAGGATAAAACTTCAGTAAGTTCGCTTTGCGAATATCTGGCGAAGCTCCAGCGAACACTCCCAGACTTTGGGCAGTAAGAAAAGGGACATAAGTTCGCTTTGTAAACTTTCCAGCGAATGTTCGCTGATTCATCGCTCCAGCGAAGGCCTGGCGAAGGACACCAAGGATGAGGCAGTAGCTAAAGAGGCATATGTTCGCTTTGTGAATTGTAGGCAAATAGTTCGCTTTGCGAATAAAAGTTCGCATTGCAACTTATGCAGAAACTCAGAGGCGGTTTAGCAGATCAGAGGCACCTCAGGTGCCTATTTCGTAGTTCGCTAGGCGAACAAAAAGTTTGCAGTGCGAATTGGGCAGATTTCAAGTGAACTATAAAAGCACTTTATGTAATTTCTTAGGATCATAACCTATTTTTCTCACAACATAACCAAAGTTTCTGACTTTTCTTCATCCAAGAGAGATATTTCACCAAGAGAAGCTAGATTTGCATCCGATCTCGATTATTCGACGCGGATGCTTTTTCATCTCCTCCCGAAACTTGTGAAATAAGCTACCATGAATATGTGTAGCTAAACACATCTTGTGTCAAGATTAGTGGTAGGTAATCATTCATTTTTTATGTATTGATCTTGATATGTAGTTTGTGAACTTTGTTGATGATAAATATATGGTGAAAAACTTTGTTTGTATGGTTTATATTTTGTTTTGGTTCATGATTTAGAAATATGTTCTAAGACATGACCTAAGTTTTAATCCATCAACAATCATGAGGCTAGAGATAGTTTTGAGAGTTGATGTTCACAAATATTGATCTTGAATGTTATCATATTGATAGTTAGAGTGAGAGATCATCTAAGGATCAATATGATAAATCCCACAACAAGTGTTAGAGATAAACTTGTTGAGAGGATATGTGATTATATTCATCTTTAATAAGTTCACATACTTTATCGAGTAAATACGTATAAAACGGATTATCGGACCCTAATCTTGGCATGCTTTTACCAAATCTGTAAAACCAATTTCTTTACCGTTGTTATTAAATTCTTATGCAAACGATCCGTTACAAATCAACCAAAATTTTAGTTACTCTAAGTTTAAAACGATTTCGGCTATAGAACGGCGACAATATACATACAATCCATGTGGGTACGATAAAACACTCCCCGAAATACTTTTCAACAGTTACACCGACTCAAGCTGGTTTAGTGATGCTAAGGATCGAAAATCCACAGCTGGTTATGTGTTTATTCTATGTGGTGCACCAGTTGCTTGGAGTTCGAGAAAGAATCCTGTAGTGGCATTGTCGCTGTGCGAAGCAGAGTACACATCTGCTTTTCTCTGTGCATGTCAAGCAAAGTCGATGGTGAACCTGGTCGAAGAGATTACAGTGGAGAGTCATGAAGCAATTGCCATGAAGATCGGCAACATGTCTGCTATCAATCTGACGAAGAATCCGATAGCACATGGACGAGCAAGCACGTCGAAATAAAGTTTCACTATCTTCGTGAGCATGTAGCAGAAGAGGAGATGAACTTGGAATACTGTATAACTGAGAATCAGATTGTAGATATCATGACGAAAGGAGTGCAAGTCGAAGTGTTCAAGAAGTCTATGATGAATATAGATAGCTTAGACACAATGAATTAGGTGGTGTGTTGAGAATGTAATTGCTTGTGTCGAAACAGGTGTAGCTCGACAAAAACAATGATGTTTTGAAATTAGCCTAATGTAGTGTGTGCCGAGTTGTGTTAGATATCGAAATGTCGAAACAGGTTGCTTGACACAGGATTCCAATTTAGACCAAAATAGAAAATTTGGGCTTTTGTATATTTTGCGCTTTACCTTAGGGAGCAAGGTAGCTCAATTATAAATAGAGGGAGTAATCCATATTTTGAGTAAGAAGAATATAGAATAATATTGTAACACACAATAGAAAGTGTTGTACAGTTGAATAATATTTTCTCAATTTTAGAGAAGAGAGTTACTCTGCAGAAATCATTCTTCTTTTTCCCTACTTTGTCAAACCCTAATCTTCTTTCTTATTCAATTTTGTTTCTTTCTTCTTCCATTAACAATTGCTGCGTAAAATCATTCTTGCAATCAAAGTGTGATTGTTTCACTTGAGTGAAGAGTGAAGAATAAGGGATTTCGATTGGTTGATTGAATCTTTTTCATCAAGATTGATTCGGAATTTCTCAAAGTTTTTGGGTTAATTCCAACAATTTTGACATGCTATAACATAAATATACATTATTAAAGATCAAAAGATAGGCGAAATAGTAATTTTTTTTAAAAAAAAATTGTATCTCAAAAATAATTTTTATGAAAATTTATTTGAAATAGCTTCAAAATTAAGTGATTTTTTAAAAATTTGATATTAAAAAAAAATTCAATAAAATGATGAAATATTTAAAATAGCATTTCAAAAATAACTATTGAAACTAAATTTTCATTTGAAACTTTTATAAAAAAAATTTTTTTGTAAATTTTTTTACACAAAATCACATTACACTATAAAAATCAAGTTATACTATAAATATCATTTAAAAAAAACTAAAATAAGCGGATCCTTAATCATCTCCAAAACATCAAAATTTGATAAAACTCCTCCTTGAACCATATTGCGTTATTACAAATCCAGATTACCATTAGAGATAATGCATGAGTATTTTAATCCAAGGCTGAGAGATAATGTTTTGAGCTTAAAAAAGATTAGAGTTTGGATTGTGGGTGTTGGTGACCGACTACGACAGTGAGTCAACATGGATATTTAAATTATTATACAAAACAATCCAGCTAACCAATTAATGAGAAAAAATAAACCTCTCAAAGATGCAACCGGTTGTGTTAAATCTTTGTTTAAAAAAATATACAAATTGTTCCAAATACTCTCCTTTGTAATTAATACTGCTTTGCACATCTGCTACACTAATTTTTCAACAAGTGTCGTGAAAACCTTAATATAATTGCTTTAAATGGTAATTCAAAAATCAAGTTATATTAATATTTAATTTCACTTTTTAAACATTAAAAGCATCCTATTATTACTAACACAATCAATGTACATCGTTCCATACTGTGATTAGGCAAAGACGAAATAAATAAATTTTTTAATCACCTCAAAAAGTTCCATTGCTTTCAAAGGCTCACTATCTTGAACACCATGATAATCTCCTTTTGTAAAATCCCCCACAACATTCACTCCGTTTTCCTCCATCGATCTCACTAAATCAATCGAACGGTCCACAAGTGGGTCACCGTCACAATCGGTCACCAACACCCACCACTCAAACTCTCTAACCTTTTTCAATCTCACAACATTATCTCTCACCATTGGATTACAATACTCATGATCACGATCAACTCCAACCGGTAACGATAATTCCCAAAACATATCATTAGTACACAATGACAAATGAGAATCATTAGCAAGTTTAATTTCCGAACGTGTCCGGTGGGTTCCACTGAAAAAAGGTTGAATCAATATAAGCCCTTTGATCATCTTAGAAACTTCATCTCCTACGATTGCTACACGTAGACCCGTGTTGTATGCTATGTTTCCACCTGCACTACTACCCATTAGATAAACATTAGAATAATCAACATGGTTTTTTAACCAATCATCTGTTTGGTTAGTTCTGATCCAGTGCAGCGCCTCCACCGCATCTTCATATGCAGCAGGGAGTCTATGTTCCGGTGCGAGACGGTACTCTACCGACACGACAACCGCTCCAACGTTGTTTGCCATGCTGAAACAAAAATCATGAAAAATTGTTGAAGCTGCACTAAGTAAAAGGAATCCGCCACCGTGGAAAAAAATTATAAGTGGAAGTTTGTTGGAGGTGTAATCCAGTGCTTTGCGAGGTAGGTAGATCCGAGCCCACGTGGGTTTTGATTTGTTGATGATGAGATCTTTGGAGAGAATGGGGAGGGTAGGATCTAACGAGGGAGGGGTGTTTGGTTTGTTTGGTCGAATGATTGTGCCGTTTGGATTAAGGATAAGGTTGAGTTGTTTGTAAGGATCATCATTGCATGGTTTTGTTGGAGATTGTGTTTTGGGTGTTGTTGAGTTTAACAAGAAAAGGATTGTAAGAGAGAATGAAAGTATGAATATTGAAAATGAAAACAGGGCCATGGTTGATTTTAGAAATACCATAGGATCGTATTTAATGGCGAAAGCTATGGTTGATTTTAGAGATATGTTTTGGTTTTTTTAAATATCCACTCTCTGTTTCCCAGACGTCATGTTCATTATAGTGGATAAAAATTAAAATTGATGCGATACGACAAAAGTCTAAAATTAAATAAATTAATTTGTATGGTAACCATTTGTATTTAACTTTTTGTGCTACAAGTTGAAATTTTAAAGTATATTTATTCTGTATCAATATAACTTTGTTGTAAGTGGTGACATGTGCAATTTGTCGTGGCATTAGTTGTGTCTTAAGATTCTCTTTTTTGATGTTGGAAGTCATTAAGTGTTATGCTTTTAAAAATAATTATCTCTTTGATAGGTCTTTTGTTTATTATTTCACTTTAATTTTGATTGATATTGTATTAATTTATCATGGTGTTGGTGTATTTTAGTAGCTTCCTGTCCTATGTATGTTTTTTTATAAGAGTTAGCATACCTTGTGCATTTGTTAATGTAATTTGGCTTTTTCAAAAAACAAATATCATTTCCAAAATGGTTTTTATGGTTTGTGCTTAGGAAACATCATTCAGATTATCTTCACCCTTTATTCGAAACATAAGGATTTTCTTTTCAAATCATTTGATTTGGGATACATGATCCACATTGCATGATTCAAATCATTATTGTAGTTTTTCTAAAAGAATCCAATATTGAAAATTTGATCGGAATCAAATACATGTGTGATTCGAATTACGTGACTTGGATCATTCCAAATCTTGACCTTGACTTGAATCATGCTCTTAAATTTTATTTTTTTCTTGTTTAATTCGAATTACTTTATCTTAAAAAATTTAATAGGACGCTGCTATTGACTCGAATCATCATTCATATTTTTGACTCAAATCATATGTTTTTTTACCTCTTAATTTGTCTCTTATCTCTATCACTTATTAATACTTCTATTGTCATTATTTTCAATAGAGATTTTTTGAAAAAATTATTTTCTTTCTTAACCACTAAAACTTCATCTTGTTCATGAATGTTACTCAACTAATAAAGAATGTGAATTTATTGTGAGGGATTTATCAGAGTGCTAATGTTTTGATTGAATGTTTCTATTAAAAAAAACTATTTTGGAATTTTAGTAATGAACTTCCAAGAAGATAAAAAGTAGGTTATTTTCCAAAGGCAATTGAGCTTCGTGTATTCATCTTTACTCGAGGATTTAGTTTGTTCAAGTGATTTCGGGTAGAATTTTGGAAGATTGCTATTGAAAGAAAACTTGAAGATCGTAAAGAAGTATGTACTTGCTAAAAAGTACAATACATAACAACTTAGTGATTAAGGGTTGTCAGAGATTTTAAGGTGTGTTGTAGGGTTGAGAGCTAGCTCATGTAAGGGATGAAAAATTATGTATATATGATTTTCTCTTAAATCAAGATTCTAAGCCCTTTGGGAACAATAACCATCACTGAGAGAATGCGGGAATGGAACCACTATTTCAGAGAATGTGGCCAAATGACTCCTTATGCACCATTACAGAATATGGACATGTCATTTCCCATTTTCCCTCTCGGGCAACCATTCCTAAAGGGAGGCAACATATTCAATAGAGCATTGTAACATCCAGTAAGAGGACTTCTGAACTAGGAAACTAGCGACCTGAAAGGTGTTATGGACTTCACTAAAGTCCCTTGCTTCCGCCTCTCCCCTTATGGACCCTTTTTGAATATACCAATATGCAGTCCCTCAAGCACGAGGGCTTGTAAATAGAGAAGTGCTTTTTGTTTCTTTTCCTTCATTTAGATGCCCTAAAGGGGACCTTAAATGAAGAATTTTAAGCATGGCCTTAAGTTGTGTCCACTGATGAGACTTTAGTTGAGTCTTTCAGGCGAGACTTTAGTTGAGTCCCTCATGCGAGACTTTAGTTGAGTCATTTAAAAGAGACTTTATCTGAGTCCCTCAAGCGAGATATTAGCTAAGTCCCTCATGCAATACTTTAGTTAAGATGTTGTATAGAGACAACATTTATGTTGCCCCTTTCTATGACATCAGGATCTCATTGTTAAAGTTCAGCATTCATATCTATAATATAAGAAAATTAGACGTTGTGGAAAACTCAATATTGCCCTTTTCTCTTTTACTCCCATATCACCGATTTGGGGGAAAATGTGGTCCAAAATTTTCAAATTTGAATAAAGTTTTCTTTTTGACCATTTAGTTGCAAAAGTTATACACATTTATTGTATTTCATTTACTTTCATGTGCATTTGTTGATTGATTTTCATTTATTCTAGTTTGAAACCAACTACTTCATGTTTCTACTACATCATAACTTTTGTCACTTTCAAAATTTTGTTTCCCCCAAAAAATGGAAGTTCACGCTGTGGCCTGTACCTCTTTTCCCAACATCATCTCTCTCTTCATCTTCTTCTTTCTTCTCTCTTCCATCTCTTCCTTTCTTCTCTCTCCCCCTCTTCATCGGCCTGTACCTACATAATCTCTCTCTTCCTTTTCTTCTTTATTCTCTATTCATTTTCTTCAATAGAGACTACAAGGTTGTCGGGGGTACCGATCGGAATAGGGGGTACGACGACGGACATGTTGTTTCTGATGGTTTTATGACAATGTGCGGTTTTACAGTGATAGATCTGTGGTGAAAAAAGTGATAAATCAGTTTTACTGTGATAAGAGTGACAACCACATCAGGTTTGTGATTAGCTGATATGGTAATTTTATGGTTACACCTTCTTCTTCTTTACATTGAATCATCTTTCTTGCAGATTTTAGGGTTTTTTCTCTAGGCATTTTTATATGTGCTGATTTTTGGTACTTGCCGTTGGTGGCTCGATTTTTAATGTTATTACCACCAACAGAGCAAGGAACGTGTTTAGGAACAATTTCTCACTTTCTGTTTCGTTAGCATGATATTTTTTATAATTTATCATTATTTGATGAAACTTATAATTTCTCACTTTAGGGTTTAACTTTCACCTTATACTTTTATTTTATGGCTATAGCTATTGTTTGTTTGTTCAATTGGACGGAAATCATTTGATTTTTGTAAGGTTGTGACGTCGATTGTTGATTTGATTTTTATAGGGTTGTAAGGTTGATTATTTGTGTGATGTGATTTTAATTTTGTTTGGTGTTGAATATAGGACCTGCAAGATGTTACCGTCAAATTGAAAACAAGCCATACCCAAAGTCCCGATTCTGCCGTGGAAAGGTTGTATTCTACTTGAGAATCAGGGTTCACCAATTCCATGTTCTTAAGATTAACAAAATGCTTTCCTATTAATATTTTTGGCCAAAGATTTGGCAGATGGTCAAATAAGAGCATTAACTAAATCTTTGGATACAGCTCAAGAAGATCTTAAGCTGAAAGAGAACACGATAGTTGCAATCTACTTCAATAATATTCTGCCAAACTATATTAGTTTTCTATGATGGATTGTTTCCTAATAATAAATTTTAGGTTCAGATTTTAAAGCAGTCCTTGGGGAATCAGAAAATCTGGAAAATGAGAATGAATCAACATCATTAGTATCCAATGATGCAGTGAGACAAGATATTGAATGTAATTGTTGCTATTTTTCTCCTTTTTCTTATTGTTTTTTCTTTTGTTATATGTCCTTACACATATTTTTTACTTGGAGCCTTGGGACATACTAACACTCAATAAGTTCTTTGAAATCTTACACATATTTTTTGCTTGCAGCCTTGGTCCAGTAAGTATTAGTTACCTTATTTGGGACATAGCTCCTCATGTGTCTGCCATTGATTCTTTGAAATCTTACATCAATATTGTTTTCACTCCCCTCTTGGGACACAGCTCCTCACTATGGTGAACGAAAAGTTATTGTCTCAACTTGATAAGTTACCTTATTTTGAACCTTTGAAGAGCTTTTTTTTTAAGAGCTATTTATGATTAATTCTGCTTAGAATACAAGGTGTTTAAATGGAAACGCTTGCTATCTATGAATATGTAAAAGATCCAGCTCCTTAGTGTTCTTAGAAAGCTAAAATGAAAAAAAATGAATAAAGCCCTGTGATTATGATTTCCAAAGACATAAGTAAAAAATGGCAGTTGCAATTGGCAGAAACAAATGACATGTTATCTTGATGTACCAGCTATGGCAGAAGTAAAAGTTATACCACTCAAAGCAATTGGCAGTTAGATATGGTGTTCTTAATGTACCAGTTATGGTTCCAATACGCATATACAAGAATTCACTGATCTGCCCTCACTACCATACTTTTATAATGCTTTCCACCAAAGTGGTTGGTAGGGATATAATTTTAAGGGATAGGAAATGATTCCATTTCTTTAAGGATGGACAGTGTTCTTGTAGAGGTAACCCCTGGTGTAGAAACAATTCCTTGTCTTTTGTGCATTATATTTGTTATAGGCTTATAACAATGTAAATAAAAACCCAGACTGTGCTCTGCATCAATTTAGTTGGGTGAAAGATAACAAATATTGTTAATGTAACAAAATTAACATCCATTCTATTCAGCCTAGAAAGCTTGTTGAGTAATATAACTGGACAAATGCCATGTGTAGCGAGCGATTTTTGTCGGTGACGCGACCACCTTATCGCTGAAGTTTGGGTTTTCTCCTCGTGGAGAAAGGGTGCTACTTTCTGATTTCTTATTTATCTCGTGAAGCTGGAAGGGAAAGGGAAGGTATCTAAAACTAACCTTGCACGTGAATGTTTAACTGAACAAACGCTTTAAAAGAGATTGGGGGTCCGGGGTCAGGTTATACAATGGGTAGTTGTCAATTACCCATCCTATATGTGGTTATCCACAGGATGTTAGCTTTTAGGTTTTGCTTTGTAATTGATAGTGTTTATCTGCTGATGGGTTGGGAAAGTTTCTTGGGAAAATGTGACAGGGAGAGTGAGTTTTGTTTATGTTTTGGGTAAGGTACTGGACCTAAGTTTTGATTGATGAGAAGGTACAGGACCTAGGGTTTTTGATTGGTATGCTCGCTAAGATTTCGCAATCTTATGCCTACGTATTCCCGTTTAATAGAAACAGGGAAATCAGAGCAATCGTAGTTCCTCCTATTCTATGGGAGGAAAAAGATGTTTTGGTGTCTTGTTCAAAGCCCAAGACATGAAGCTAAAGGTGATTTATATCTTGTTCAAAGCCCAAGATATGAAGCTAAAGGGTTTTGGCCGAGAGAGAATTTGTCATCTCTAAAGAGGGACTGCTGATTTCTTGTATGCTTTGATCAAACACGAGTTTGATGCTAAAAAGTTGATTGACTCAGCTAGGGATTTCTTTATACGAAGCCCAAGAGGAGGCTATATGAGACCGACTCAACAAGAGAGTGTATATGTCTTGTACAAGGCCCAAGATTGAGGCAAAAAGAGACTGACCCTCTGGGGATATCATTATATAAAGCCTAAGAAGAGGCTAACAGTTTGACTTTTCTAGAGAAAATGTTCTTTCTGTCTTGTACAAAGTCCAAGATTGAGGCTAAAAGGGATTTTTGACTCCGTTGGGGAGCTTTATATGTGTCTTGTACAAAGCCCAAAATTGAGGTTGAAACGAGTTTGACTCTGGCTGGAGAGTATTATCTGTCTTGTACAAAGCCCAAGATTGAGGCTAAAATGGGAAATTTAACTGACTCTGGTGAGGATGTGTCTTGTACAAAGCCCAAGATTGAGGTTGCAATGAGTTTGACTCTACGTAGGGACATTATTCTTCAAAGCCTAAACGAAGGCTGGGAGAAAATGACTCGGCTTGGGGAAGGTATCTGTCCCCAACTCAAGAGAGGGAAATTTATGTCTTGTATAAAGCCCAAGATTGAGGCTATAGGGTTCTGACTTGACAAGATAGTTTTTATTTGTCTCGTACGAAGCCCGAGATAGAGGCTAAAAGGGGTTGACTCAACAAGAGAGTGCTCGACTCAACAAGAGAGTTTGAAAAGTGACTGACTCAACAAGAGAGTCTGAAAAGGTTATTGACTCAACAAGAGAGTCTGAAAGTTGATTAACTCAACAAGAGAGTCTTTTATACTCAACAAGAGAGTGATTTACTGTCTCGTACGAAGCCCGAGATTGAGGCAAATGGGTCTTGCCTCAACAAGAAAGTCTTGAAAAGTGATGGACTCAACAAGAGAGTCTGAAAAGGTTAGCTCCGCTAGGGGAGGATCATTGTACAAAGCCTAAGAGGAGAATGAAATGTTGAGGAAACATCATTATACAAAGCCTAAGAGGAGGCTATCTTACTGCTGAGGATTAGATCCATAGGCAAGCCCAAGGGCGGGGAACTCTCATGAGAAAGACCGGGTTTCTGCTGGAGATTTATCCAGAGTGATCGGTGTTTTTTCCTATGTTTGAAAGGAACTTGAGAATGTCTTTGAGACTCAAGGGGGGTTTAGACTGTCCAAGTCTACTGTTTTTTGAAGAGTTTTCTCTTTTTGTAGGATGCCCAAAAGAGGGCAAGAGCCTTAAAGAATGAGAATCAACCCTAAAGTGGCCTGAGGTCTGACACTGGAAAGACTGCTCTAGCAAAGGATGACTAAGTTCTGTCTTATACCTTTAAGAGGTTGTTAGGGTCCTTGTCTTAAGCCCAAGAGAAGGCGTGAAAACTTCTAAGAAGCCGAAGGGTCCTTGTACAACGTCCAAGAGGAGGCGGGGGTGCTTTTAGGAAGCCTATGGATCCCCAAACCAAGAGAAGTTCAAGAAATGCAATTCACAGAGAAGAGATCATTCCAGGAAAGTTCGAGGGTTTGGAAGAAACTCAAGAGATGCCATTCACGGAGAAAAGATCATATCTGGGGAGTAGAATTTCTTTGACAATTTCTAAGGGTGACAGTCTGAGAAAAGGTTCACCGAGAATACTGCCTTTCTCTTTGTTCCATATTGTTTAACCCCAAGAGAAGGGAAGACTGTATCTGGAATCTTATAGGGATCTAGTTTTATTTGTATTCAAGAGTGACCAACGGGCTTTACCTAGTTCTAGACGTAGTTGCCGGGGAAAACTCTAAATAACTATACTAGTATATATACAGTTGATATATGACGAGTATTTAAAAGGTGTGAAAGAAAACTTACAGTGAAACAACCCCACAATACAGTTATTTATATGAAAGCAGATAAAAGAAAGTGAATAAACACTTACCCGTTGTAGAGATTCCATGCTGTTTTGTTAGTTGTTCAAAGAAATTAAAGAAAGTTTTGATAGCAACTATACATTTGGATTCAAAATCAAAGAGGAAAGTATTTTGAACAGAGATCGGGGATTACAGCTCAAGGAGAGGCCCGAGTTTTAACAGTGATTGTACTGTTGTTTTGAATTTGTACAGGGACTTATACAAGTGACTGAGGCCCAAAAAGGTCTTCTGTACAAAGGGGCGGGTCTTACACTCTACCAAGAGGCCTAAAAGTGCTTTAAAGAAAAGAAATGAGACTTACAACACGAGGATAGGCCCAATTGTTTGTTTGAAAATGGCGATCGCGCCGAGGTTTCTGACGGTATCGGGACTTATACAATACACTGAGGCCCAAAATTGTTTATGTATAAAGGGATGGGACTTACACTCTACCAAGAGGCCCAAAGAGTTTGAAAATGAATAAAGATGGGTCTTATAGCTCGAGGAGAACCCCAGTTGAAAATTGTTATTTCTGTGCTTTTGTGGTTGGCATTTATTTTGCTAAAACTGTTATAGCAGCAAGATGTTGAATCTTAATGTTCTAAGTGGCTGCTTTCAACATGTCGAATGAAGATGTCCCATACCAGCTCATAGGACATCGCGTTGTGGATTCAGTTTTAATGCAGATTCTGTTACTATGAATTGTTACTGAATATTTGATTATCCTAGGTGGCATCCAAAGCACTTTTGGATTGTGGTTATTTGTTGGTTTTTCGGATTTGCTGCTGTTTCTAATTATGGAGACATAATAGGAAACTTTGGATTGAAGACCTATTTTGTTGGAGTTAATTTTGCAGATTTGTGAGCAGTCTATTTGCTGCGTTTTTGAAGCCTAATTTAGTCCAGATTAATTGCTATATATTGACTGATGTAAACCTAGTTTTAGGTGTGGAACTTACTTGTGTTTTGTTAGGGTTTTAGAGTGTATTTTGTGAGCTTAACTGGTATCATTTTGATAACAGTATAAGGACTGATTTTTGTGTTGTAAGTTCTGTCAAGTTACTCATAAGCTTTTAAGCATTGAGTTTCTTGTGTGTCAATTCTCATAAGCTGTGAAGTATTGAGGATTGTGTGTTTTGAAAGTGTGACTTTCGGTTTGTTTCTTGTGTGGAAAGGTACCAATCACGGGCGGTGGTTGTAGAGGGATTTGAGGAGGGCCTCATACCTAGGTGAGTCTTAGGTAGAAGTCATAGGAAGGGTAGTGATTAAATGAGCAGATTATTCGGTGTTTGTATGATCTGTGAATTGATACTATCGTATATTGGTTTCTTCCCTGGCTTGGTAGCCCCCAGAGTAGGATTGTTGACCCGAACTGGGTAAACATATCACTGTGTTATTTACCTTCTGCACTGTTATTTTTATTGTTATCTTGTTCATTGTGTTGGATATCAGTGTCTCAACATCTGTGTAGGACATCTGATATCTGTGCCAGAATTTCAATTGGCATCAAGAGCTTGCATCCTTATTTGGTTCTGGGTGAGATTCAGGGAAGGTACTTTCTGGTACAATGGACAAGGATGGAGGATTTCTGAACAAACCACCTCTGCTTGATGGTTCCAACTATGACTATTGGAAACCAAGGATGATAGCATTCATCAAATCCATGGATGATCAAGCATGGAAAGCTGTTATAAAAGGATGGGAGCCCCCTAAGGTTAAAGATGAAAAAGGTACCCCTACTGATGTGGTGAAGGAAGAGGAAGACTGGGATGATGCAGATTACAAAGGGTCCGTAGGAAATTCCAAAGCCATGAATGCATTGTTCAATGGTGTTAACAAGAATATCTTTAGGTTGATTGAACACTGCACCATTGCTAAAGAGGCGTGGGAGGTCTTGAAGGTTGCTCATGAAGGGACTTCAAAGGTGAAGATGTCAAAACTTCAGCTTCTCACTAGCAAGTTTGAGAGTTTGAAGATGAAAGAGGATGAGAGCATTCATGATTTTCATATGAACATTATTGAGATAGCTAATGCCTCTAGTGCCCTAGGTGAAAAGATGTTTGACAGCAAACTGGTCAGAAAGATCCTCAGATCTCTACCTAAGAGATTTGACATGAAAGTGACTGCTATAGAGGAAGCTCAGGATATAGACAAGATGAAAGTGGATGAACTGGTGGGATCTCTTCAAACATTTGAATTAGGGATCAGTGAAAAGTCTGAAAAGAAGAAGAGCATAACTTTTGTGTCAAGTGCTGGTGACTCAGAAGATGAAGGTGACCTGGTCAGAGATGAAGGGGTGTCTAAAGATCTAGTATTGCTTGGAAAACAATTTAAAAAAGTGTTGAAAAAGATTGACTGGAAGTCGAGAGCAAATGCTCAGAATAAGTCACTCGACATCAGTAAGAACCAGGATGGAGGCAGAAGATCCAGAACTGAAGAAAACTCCAATCAAGGGAAGAGAGTCCAGTGCTTTGAATGTGAGGGATATGGACACATAAAAACTGAGTGTCCCACGTATCTCAAAAGGCAGAAGAAGGGCCTATCAGTGTCTTGGTCAGAAGGAGAGTCTGAGAGTGATCTTGAAAAAGAATCAACAAAACTGGTGACAGCTTTGACTGGGATCTGTAAGGGTGATGGAGAAACTACTTGTGAGTCTGACTCTGACAAAGAATCCAATGTTGGAGAACTCACTAAGGAAGAAGCCTTCACAGGATTTTCAGAATTGTGTATCAAGAATGAAGAAAGGTGCCAGATAATATTGGAACAGAAGATTCTGATAGCTCAACTAGAAGCTGAGAAGGAAGAACACTTATCAACCATTGCTGATCTGAAAGAGGAGGTTGAATGGCAAAAGTCAAAACTTGACAATATGACCAAATCTATAAGAATGCTGAACAATGGTACCACGCAGCTGGATGAGATCCTTCAGAATGGGAAAGAAGCTGGAAATGTGCAAGGCCTTGGTTTTAACAATCAAGCAGAGACTTCCAAGAAGCATTTATTGAAGTTTGTTCCTCAGAAAATAAAGCAAGAAGTGGGGATGTCAAATCACATGTTTCAACATCAGATGAAGCATCAGAAAAGAGTTTGTAGATCAAAGTATAAACCATGGAGATGCCATTACTGTGGAAAGATTGGTCACTTAAAGTCCTTTTGCTACAAGCTGCACGGCTATCCCAAAACTGCTCAGCAACAAAATAAAGGACAGAGTTGGGGTAAAGTGAAGAGAAGATGGATTCCTAGATAAATGATGGCTGGTCTCATAGCACATACCTCTCTTAGAGCATATGCAAGAGAAGATTGGTACTTTGACAGTGGTTGTTCAAGACACATGACTGGTGTGAAGAAGTTCTTGTTAGATATCAGGCCTCACTCCACCAATTATATCACCTTTGGGGATGGATCAAAGGGTGAAATAAAAGGGGTTGGAAAGCTGGACTACACAGGACAACCAAATCTGGATCGTGTTCTATTTGTCAAAGGGCTGACCGCAAATTTAATCAGTATAAGCCAACTGTGTGATGTAGGCCTCAAAGTAAATTTCACCAAATCTGAATGTCTAGTAACCAATGAGAAAGATGAAGTTGTTATGAAGGGAACCAGGTCTAAGGATAACTGCTATCTGTGGAATCCTCAAGAACCTAAAAGTCTGTCTACTTGTTTGATGTCAAAGGAAGATGAAACCACACTGTGGCATCAGAAATTGGGTCACTTACACCTGAAAGGGATGAAGAAAGTTATGTCAAGTGAAGCTGTTAGGGGTATTCCCAAGCTGAAGATTGATGAGGATAAAATATGTGGTGAATGTCAAGTTGGGAAGCAAACAAGGGTGTCACACAAGAGGCTTCAACATCTTACCACAACTTCTAGAGTTCTGGAACTTCTTCACATGGACTTAATGGGACCTATGCAGGTTGAAAGTCTTGGTGGGAAGAAGTATGCCTATGTTGTCGTAGATGACTACTCCAGGTTCACTTGGATAAGTTTTATCAGAGAAAAGTCTGAAGTATTTGCAGCCTTCAAAGAGTTGTGTCAAAGGATTCAACGGGAAAAGGATTGTGGTGTTGTTCGAATCAGAAGTGACCATGGGAAAGAATTCGAAAATAGCAGGTTTGAAGAGTTCTGCTTATCTGAGGGAATCACTCATGAATTCTCATCACCGATCACTCCTCAGCAGAATGGTGTGGTGGAACGCAAGAATAGGACTATACAAGAGTGTGCAAGAGTCATGATTCATGCCAAAAAGCTTCCATATCATTTTTGGGCTGAAGCAATGAATACTGCTTGCTATATACACAATAGGGTGACTATCAGATCAGGTACTTCTGTCACTCTTTATGAGCTATGGAAAGGTAGAAAGCCAAATGTGAAGTATTTCCATGTGTTTGGTAGTAAGTGCTATATCTTAGCGGCTCGTGAGCAGAGGCGAAAGATGGATCCTAAGAGTGAGGAAGGAATATTTTTGGGATACTCTACAAACAGTAAAGCATATAGGGTATTTAATTCCAGAACTAAGGTGATGATGGAATCCATAAATGTGGTGGTTGATGACTCTGGCAAAGACGAAGATGTCCCAGATGATGTTGGAACATGTCTGCCCATGAACAATGAAATCTCCCAAGACATTGAGTCTGTAGAAGATAGTGCTCAAGAAACCAACACTATACCTGAGAATGAAGAGGTAGAGGATGCTAACAGGGGACCCTCTATAAGGATTCAGAAGGATCACCCTAAGGAATTAATTATTGGAGATCTGAATGAAGGTGTAAGAACCAGAACAAGGGAGACTGTGTCAAATGCTTGCTTTGTGTCAAAGATTGAACTAAAGAATGTCAAAGAAGCATTGACAGGTGAGTTCTGGATAAGTGCTATGCAAGATGAACTTTGTCAGTTCAAGAGGAATGAAGTCTAGGAACTGGTACCACGACCAGCAGGAACAAATGTGATTGGAACAAAATGGGTTTATAAGAATAAGTCTGATGAGCAAGGAGTTGTTACCAGGAACAAAGCCAGATTAGTTGCTCAAGGATACACACAGATTGAAGGAGTAGACTTCGATGAAACATTTGCGCCTGTGGCTCGATTGGAATCCATCAGATTGTTGCTAGGAGTGGCATGTTTGTTGAAATTCAGATTGTTTCAAATGGATGTCAAGAGTGCCTTTCTGAATGGCTATCTTAATAAGGAAGTCTATGTTGAGCAGCCTAAAGGGTTTGTGGATCCAAATTTTCCTGATCATGTTTACAAGCTGAAGAAGGCTTAGTATGGACTGAAACAAGCTCCACGAGCTTGGTATGAAAGACTGACTGAGTTCTTAGTCAACAATGGGTACATGAAGGATGGTATTGATAAAACACTTTTTGTCAAGGAGAAGGATGGGAAACTAATGATTGCTCAGATTTATGTAGATGATATTGTGTTTGGTGGGATGTCGGACGAAATGGTCCAACATTTTGTCAACCAAATTGTCGCGGTGAGAATCGGATATCAAGCTATTGAATTAACTTGAATCACAATTTTTGAAATTCACCACCGGTCTTTATTTTATCCAAAGGAAAGGTTTAAAGATCGAAAAACCTAAGAGATCTAAGGTTCGGGGGTTGGTTACGCCTAGGGAAGGTATTAGCATCCTAAACGTCTGTAGTACTCTAAAGGAACCTCTTGTTAGTATTTATGTTATTTATTGCTCGCTTGCTAAGGGTATGTGTTAAGGTAAGGACCTAGGGGTTAGTATCTAAGTATACTCGCCAAGACATCGCATCTTGTGCCTACGTATCCTGACGGGAGTGGAATCAGAGTATTCGTAGTTCCCCTCAATGAGGGTGAGGAACTCTTGACTGCGGTCAAGGTTCCAGGGGGAGGTAGCATCTATGGAAAGACACTACATAGAGTGCGGTGACTCTAAAGTTAAAATTAAGTTGAAAATGGTAGAAAGTGTCCATGGTAGAACACATGTATGAAGTGCGGTGACTCCGATCCTAAGACTAGGATTAAGGGAGGACCTAAAGTTAGGGTTGAAGGGGAAACCATCCTAGAAATGTGTGCAAAGGATTAATCATAAAATCTAATCTGATTCAATTTTATCAGAGATAAATTTAATCAGGACCCTAAAGGAGCATAGAAATAAAATCAATAATTCACAATAAATTTCAATAATTAGCAAAATGAAATTAGAATTCTAACTAAGATTAACTAAAAAATCTAATTTATTAATTAGAATTTTAGGAATTCCAATTAATCCATTAAACATTCAATTAACCCAAAGAAAAATATAATTAAGATTACCATATTAAAAAGAAATGCAAAAAATTAAATTCTAAAACATAAATGAAATTGTATTTATAGGAAATAAATTCCTAAGTTTTTTTTTTTATTTTTAAAAACAAGACCCTAAAATAAATAAAAAAACAAAATAAAAGTAAATAAAAAGAGGAAAATGGGCCGGGTTACGCCCAACAACAACAACAACATTGCATATCCAAAAGGGGGGAAAACCCCGACCTAACAAAATCAACACCCTCTCTCTCTGATTTCCTTTCCTTTCTTCCGTATTCACCATATCTCTCTCTCGCATCACACATCACCGGCCGTCGAAACTCCTTCTCGGCGTTTCTCTCTCGTATCACCACATTCGTGCCCGCAGCAGCGTCAATCAAGAGGTTTCGCTCATACCTCTGCTCGCATTTCCGTCCGCCCTCGTTTTTCCGATTTCATAATTCGTTTCGCTCGCCCATTGCCTTTCAAGAGCTTTGCCTTCTCGCTGAAATCTCACACTCGCGGTCTCTCTTTCTCTCAGATACCTCGTTCATTTCGCTGCGAACTCGCTCTCCATCTCTCCGCACTCGTGCAAACCTCACACACACCAATCCAAGACGAACCACAAAGTTCTTCAGAATTGAGGGCAATTCAAATTATTCAATGGAAACGAACATCAATTGAACAATACATATGCAATACAAGGGAAAGGTTCAACGGGATTACCTATCGGAGTTCGTCCGATGCGTCTTCGACGGCGAAACTCGAGAACTGGTATGCGTCTTCTTCAATTCTATATCAGTGTGTAGGTAGCTCTGTTGTTTTCGCTGCGAATCCGCGTATGGAAACTCCCTGGTGGTGCTTTGATCTTGCTCGGCGTGTGTGTGTTTTGAAGTTTAATTCATGTACGTAATGGTATGCGTGTGTATGCTTGTATTTGTGAACTGGTGTAAAAAGCTTTGAGTGTGTTGATAGTTTGAGTATAAATACTGATGTGTTTTTTTTTACTTTTTCTCTGTGTATGGTTGATACTGCCTGTGTGCTATGGATGCATTTTTTGTGTGTCCCCTGAATCGTGAGGGCTAGTTCCTTTTATAGGTACCTCAAATTTTCAGAATTTAATCATCATGAATTGTGAAATTTTCTTGTTGTTTTCAAATTGACCCGTCCTTGAAGAACCTTCCTTTTCCATTTGTTCATGTTTGATTTGGTTTTGAAAAACTTTCCGTAACCGTTTGATTCCTGTTTGATGTCTGTTGATGAACTTGCCATTTCTACTTATCATGTCTAATCACGTTTTGATGACTATCCTTGACAGCTAAAGAATGATCCTTGGCAGATTTGTCATGAAGTTGATATTAATGCGTTATTGTCTTGGCTAGAAGTATGTCAACAAACATGGACCTGGTAAGTTTGCTGGCTTAGAGCACTAAAACTAATCATCGGTAACATTTCCAATAGTAATAGAACTGATGCTATCCATGACAGCTTCCATCAAGCTCAAAACAGATATAGACCCTTGTGTAGGATCCTGGCTTCCATATGATGCACTGTTGCTGGTAATTATCCATCACCACTCTTCTTTACATATCTGCAAATGCTTATGTAGACATTATGCTCACTGTAATGATTTAATTGGCAGGTCTAAAATGGTCTACCGTGCTTATTAATGGGTCCACACTTTATAATCAATGATCTCAATTGTCGAACAAAAATGGTGGCACAGAACCATGGATGTCCCAAAGGTAGTTGTGGCAATTCAAGGCTTATTCCAAGATTCTGAAGAAAGGCACAACAAGTATACCGCAAGCGTGCTTTTATGGTGCACGTCAATATTTGAGTCCCCCAGCACTATTATTTTCAATATCTGGCTTATGTAACCAACAGGATATGTATTTTATATGTGGCCAAATACGTTTTTTCTTCATTTGCTGTATTGTATGCTTCTTTTAAGATGTTAGTATTTCTCTAATTCCTCAAAGCTGTTTTTACCATCCACAAAATCTTAACCTTGGCTTGTGAACTTTTAATTCGTGCATTTGTAAAAAGCTTTAGAATTTTGGGTACATTTTGACTTTACATGAACTTGAACTTGTAACTCTTTAAAAATCAAACCTTCATGATAAATTGAATAATTAAATCTCATGACGACTTGAATTTAAGTTTTGACCCTTCAAACTTTGAATTTTAACACTTGACAAATCACAGGGTTCCAAACCACCAAAATTCAATGAAACCGACTTACACTTGCGTCACAAGTAATGAGAACTTGAAAAGAAAACAATGCCTTGATTTTTAATTAACACAACTCAAACATCATAAATAAGGCAACCCCGATCTTCTTGGGATGTACACGGAGGCCATTGAGGAATTTTGAGGCAAACAACCAGTAAGAAACCTTATCACCATTCTGAATCAGAACTAACTGATCACGTCTCGAGGTATTTAATTGTGAAAACAAAGACGATCTCCACTTGAAATCAGTGTTCCTGCACAAACTGGTTAGTCACAATAAACATGCGGATATGCGAGATGATGCACAAAGAAGTGGAATCTTACGGTCAAAAATTAGGGTATGACACAAATGCAATATGAATTTGAGATGAGCTTGGTGGGTGAATTGACCTACTTCCTTGGATTACAAGTCAAGCAGATGGAAGACTCCATTTTTATTTGTCAGAGCAAATATGCGAGGAACATTGTGAAGAAGTTTGGACTGGATAATGCCAAGCATAAGAGGACTCCTGCTCCTACTCACTTAAAGTTATCCAAAGATGAAAAGGGAGTGAATGTTGAACAAAGTTTGTATAGAAGTATGATTGGCAGTCTGCTGTATCTTACAGCAAGTAGGCCAGACATAACTTTTGCTGTTGGTGTGTGTACAAGATATCAAGCGGAACCCAAGGTCAGTCACATCAATCAAGTGAAGAGAATTCTAAAGTATGTGAGTGGTACATGTGATTATGGGTTGCTTTACTCCCATGACTCAAGTCCCATTTTATTAGGTTACTTTGATGCTGATTGGGCTGGAAGTGCTGATGATAGGAAGAGTACCTCTGGAGGATGTTTCTTTTTGGGAAATAATCTTATTTCATGGTTTAGCAAGAAGCAGAATTCAGTATCCCTTTCTACTGCTGAAGCTGAGTACATAGCAGCTGGTAGTAGTTGTGCTCAAATGGTATGGATGAAGCAGATGTTATCTGAGTATAATGTCACACAAGATGTCATGACACTATTTTGTGACAACCTGAGTGCTATTAATATTTCCAAAAATCCAATTCAACATAGCAGGACTAAGCACATTGATATCAGGCATCACTTCATCAGAGAACTTGTGGAGGACAAAGTCATAACTCTTGAGCATGTGAGCACAGAAAATCAGCTTGCTGACATATTTACCAAGGCTCTAGATGCAGTTCAGTTTGAAAACCTGAGGAGCAGACTTGGGGTTCTGACTTGACAAGAGAGTTTTTATTTGTCTCGTACGAAGCCCGAGATAGAGGCTAAAAGGGGTTGACTCAACAAGAGAGTGCTCGACTCAACAAGAGAGTTTGAAAAGTGACTGACTCAACAAGAGAGTCTGAAAAGGCGATTGACTCAACAAGAGAGTCTGAAAGTTGATTGACTCAACAAGAGAGTCTTTTATACTCAACAAGAGAGTGATTTACTGTCTCGTACGAAGCCCGAGATTGAGGCAAATGGGTCTTGACTCAACAAGAAAGTCTTGAAAAGTGATGGACTCAACAAGAGAGTCTGAAAAGGTTAGCTCCGCAAGGGGATGATCATTGTACAAAGCCTAAGAGGAGGATGAAATATTGAGGAAACATCATTATATAAAGCCTAAGAGGAGGCTATCTTACTGCTGAGGATTAGATCCATAGGCAAGCCCAAGGGCGGGGAACTCTCATGAGAAAGACCGGGTTTCTGCTGGAGATTTATCCAGAGTGATCGGTGTTTTTTCCTATGTTTGAAAGGAACTTCAGAATGTCTTTGAGACTCAAGGGGGGTTTCGACTGTCCAAGTCTACTGTTTTTGAAGAGTTTTATCTTTTGTAGGATGCCCAAAAGAGGGCAAGAGCCTTAAAGAATGAGAATCAACCCTAAAGTGGCCTGAGGTCTGACACTAGAAAGACTGCTCTAGCAAAAGATGACTAAGTTCTGTCTTATACCTTTAAGAGGTCGTTAGGGTCCTTGTATTAAGCCCAAGAGAAGGCGTGAGAACTTCTAAGAAGCCGAAGGATCCTTGTACAACGCCTAAGAGGAGGCGGGGGTGCTTTTAGGAAGCCTGTGGATCCCCAAACCAAGAGAAGTTCAAGAAATGCAATTCACAGAGAAGAGATCATTCCAGGAAAGTTCGAGGGTTTGGAAGAAACTCAAGAGATGCCATTCACGGAGAAAAGATCATATCTGGGGAGTAGAATTTCTTTGACAATTTCTAAGGGTGACAGTCTGAGAAAAGGTTCACCGAGAATACTGCCTTTCTCTTTGTTCCATATTGTTTAACCCCAAGAGAAGGGAAGACTGTATCTGGAATCCTATGGGGATCTAGTTTGGTTTGTATTCAAGAGTGACCAACGGGCTTTACCTAGTTCTAGACGTAGTTGCCGGGGAAAACTCTAAATAACTATACTAGTATATATACAGTTGATATATGACGAGTATTTAAAAGGTGTGAAAGAAAACTTATAGTGAAGCAGCCCCATAATATAGTTATTTATATGAAAGCAGATAAAAGAAAGCGGATAAACACTTACCCGTTGTAGAGCTTCCATGCTGTTTTGTTAGTTGTTCAAAGAAATTAAAGAAAGTTTTGATAGCAACTATACATTTGGATTCAAAATCAAAGAGGAAAGTATTTTGAACAGAGATCGGGGCTTACAGCTCAAGGAGAGGCCCGAGTTTTAACAGTGATTGTACTGTTGTTTTGAATTTATACAAGGACTTATACAAGTGACTGAGGCCCAAAAAGGTCTTCTGTACAAAGGGGTGGGTCTTACACTCTACCAAGAGGTCTAAAAGTGCTTTAAAGAAAAGAAATGAGACTTACAACACGAGGGTAGGCCCAATTGTTTGTTTGAAAATGGCGATCGCGCCAAAGTTTCTGACGGTATCGGGACTTATACAATACACTAAGGCCCAAAATTGTTTATGTATAAAGGGATGGGACTTACACTCTACCAAGAGGCCCAAAGAGTTTGAAAATGAATAAAGATGGGTCTTATAACTTGAGGAGAACCCCAGTTGAAAATTGTTATTTCTGTGCTTTTGTGGTTGGCTTTTATTTTGCTAAAACTATTATAGCAGCAAGATGTTGAATCTTAATGTTCTAAGTGGCTGCTTTCAACATGTCGAATGAAGATGTCCCATACCAGCTCATAGGACATCGCGTTGTGGATTCAGTTTTAATGCTGATTCTGTTACTATAAATTGTTACTGAATATTTGATTATCCTAGGTGGCATCCAAAGCACTTTTGGATTGTGGTTATTTGTTGGTTTTTCGGATTTGCTGCTGTTTCTAATTATGGAGACATAATAGGAAACTTTGGATTGAAGATCTATTTTGTTGGAGTTAATTTTGCAGATTTGTGAGCAGTCTATTTGCTGCGTTTTTGAAGCCCAATTCAGTCTAGATTAATTGCTATATATTTACTGATGTAAACCTAGTTTTAGGTGTGGAACTTACTTGTGTTTTGTTAGGGTTTTAGAGTGTATTTTGTGAGCCTAACTGGTATAATTCTGATAACAGTATAAGGACTGATTTTTGTGTTGTAAGTTTTGTCAAGTTACTCATAAGCTTTTAAGCATTGAGTTTCTTGTGTGTCAATTCTCATAAGCTGTGAAGTATTGAGGATTGTGTGTTTTGAAAGTGTGACTTTCGGTTTGTTTCTTGTGTGGAAAGGTACCAATCACGGGCGGTGGTTGTAGAGGGATTTGAGGAGGGCCTCGTACCTAGGCGAGTCTTAGGTAGAAGTCATATGAAGGGTAGTGATTAAGTGAGCAGATTATTCGGTGTTTGTATGATCTGTGAATTGATACTATCGTATATTGGTTTTGTCCCTGGCTTGGTAGCCCCCAGAGTAGGATTGTTGATCCGAACTGGGTAAATATATCACTGTGTTATTTACCTTCTGCACTGTTATTTTTATTGTTATCTTGTTCATTGTGTTGGATATCAGTGTCTCAACATCTGTGTAGGACATCTGATATCTGTGCCAGAATTTCAAAAATAGTTTGAAAACGACGATCGCATCGAAATTTCCGACTATATCGAGACTTATACAATACACTGAGGCCCAAACATGATTCTTATTTACAAAGAGGTGGGACTTACACTCTATCAAGATGCACAAAAGTGCTTTGAAATTTCTGAGTATGATTAAAAATCAAAGAAACCCTAATTTTCACTTTTTAAAAGTTAATTTTCAAAGAAAATTAATAAAAAATGATAAAAATACCAAATAGGTGTAAATAAACCACTTGTGGTTTTTGGTTAAGGTTTGAAAAATGAGGTTTTAACCACAAGGTGATTTAAACTCATTTGGTTTTGATTTTTCAAGATGAATATTCATTTCTAAAATGTTTAAAAACAATAAAAAATGAATTTATTTACAAAAATATCAACTATTTTAAATAATTAATATAAATTTTGTTTTTTTTATAGAATAAAATATTTTACTATTTTTGTGATTTTTCAGAAAAAGAATCAACCAAAAATGATTAAAATTGAGAGAGTTATTCATTTTTCAAATCATTTGAAAATAATATGAAAAATGATAAAAAGTGGAAAAATGGTAAAAAAGAGGATCTGGGGCGAGGGGGATTCGAACCCCAGACCTCTTGTGTGCAGTGCGCGCCTCCTGCCACTGGGGTGGTGATACATCCGTGTATCAAAACCACCCCATGGATATATGAAGCATGCCTTGTTTTTGGCCTGGCCAAGGCAAGGCAAGGTAAGATATTGGCAAAAAACGTGAAGCTTGTAACTTTCTCATTTCTCCATGGATTGGGACAACATTTAGGTCTATCCTGCCTAGAATTTCACAAGGAATCCAATGGTGGTGGTGGTTTTTTCAGATGAGGCTCCTATTTCAAAACCCGATAGTGTTCTTGAAATAGGCCTAAAATTGCATTTTCTATGCTATCTCTTGTTACAGGCATGAATTACATGATGAATTGGTTCAAACACATCACATATAACATGTATGAGATGTGCATGATCAGTAGACCTCAAAGCAATGCATATTTCAAAGAGTTCAAGTTGTGATGCTTACCTCTTTAGGAGCTTTTTGGGCAATCTGTCAAGTGATTTGTTCCAGAAATAAATTGATGCTTTGGACACCCTCAAATGATCCCTTAGAAGCTTTTAGAATGGTTGGAATCAACTGGAATCCTCAGGAACAAGTTTGAGCTCTTTCTTGCCAAAGGGGCAAAAGTGGCCAATATAGTAACTCTCTCAAATGGTGTTCCAAATGTGGGGAACCATTTGGGACAATTCAAGGATGATATTTGGAGTGTGTTTGAGGCTTTATCTGGTTTTGAAAGTGACTGAATCAAGACATGGCTTGAAAAATGCAAAAAAGTCCAATTTTGAGGTTTTGAGAGGGGACTTTGTGATTTTAGTGTTACAGGTCACTTATGAGAGTTTGGACAGCTTAGATATGACATATTGGATGTGTTTGGATCGTGAGCTATGATCGAAATGCTCTCTAACTCAAAAACTCAGAGTTACCTTGCAAAAGAAGGCATTTTGGCCTAGAGAAAGAGATTTTGAGGAAAGCAAGTGTTGTAGTTCTTTGGTGTACTCAAACTGAGCACAAATGAGCTCTATTTATAGTAGAGCAAGTTTGTTTTGCAAGCAATAGTGAATGGCAACTGCAGCAGCTCATTGTCCAATTGCATCACTTTGGAATCTTAAGTCTCCTCTAGCCATTGACCATAGGTTAGAGCACAAGCCTATGGTTCTTTGGTTCAGAGCTTATCCTTGACTAATTCAGTTGGAAATGGCTCAGTTCATGCCACCTTGGTGCATCCATTGAATGCTTGGAAACAAAATTGGAGTCTTGGCCTCTTTTAGGTTTTTTAGGGTTTGGCATGCTACTTTGGGAATCTTGGACTTGGGAAGCTGATGAATCAGTGCTTGTCCCTTGGTTGTTCCCCCTTGAGGTGTTTAGATGGATAAGCATGCTTGGAATTTCATAATTTGAGCAAATCGAGCCTTTATGCACAAATCTGCCTTGCCAAGACAGTTTGCAGCAAGGCATGTTGCAGCTGTCATAACTCCTAGCTCAGATGGAGTTTGATGAAGCTCTTGGACATTTTGGAAAGCCCTTATGTGATACAACATATGTGTGAACATAGTTTGTCTTGAAACTTTTTGGATCCAAGTGAAAAATCCTCCTACATTTTGAAAAAAAGCAAGACAGATTCTGACTTAGTGAAAATTTCACTAAGTGTTGGAAAAAGTGACATTTCATGTTTTCAGCCATTTTGATCACTTCGTAACTTAAAATCCATGAAGATTTGGAATGAGGTGTAGTTGACACTTTTGAAGTATGCCATGAGAGCTACAAATCCATCTTTGGATCAGCCAAAATGGTTGCTTGGATCTCAAGTCATGATCCTTGGAAGTTGGCACCCTAGCCACTATCTCATAACTTAGAAAAATTCTAAGTTTTTATGGTTACCCCTTTTACAAGTTATCCCACTTTCTTTGATTTTTCTTGATGAATGATGATTCCAATCACACATTAACATCATTTTAGGGTTAAGGAACCATAATTATGAAAAATCTCAAAAAGTCAAACTTTGACATTTATGCACAGTTGACTTTTTACCAGATGAATTCCAAGTTATGCGGTCCTCTATGAAATCAAGTCCTTGCCCTAAATCAAATGTGATGGATATGTTCCTTAGGTGTTATAGGATGTATTGAATTATGTCCCAAGGTTTGGGAGCATGTCTTGGTCAAAAGTCAAAGGTACAGTTGACTTTTTCCTCAAAACCCTAATTGTGGTCCTGATGAAATTGAAACTTGTGAACCAAGCTTCTTGAATCAATCCATTATTGAAAATAGATCCATGTGGTTTATTAGAGACCCTCAAATCATGTCTTGAGGCCTTGGCTCATGTTTTGTTCCAAAAGTCAACTTAGGGGTGAATTAGGTCAAGAAACCCTAATTCCTGATTTTTTGGTGAAGGCATCCCCTGAGGTCAAATTGACTTGATGATTGGGTTTATGAGGCCCCTTAGAGTATTTAGGGTTATGCTTTGAAGCATCGGCTCATGCCTAGGTGAAAGTTTCCATCTGGAGGCCCTAGTCGACCAAAACCCTAATTTGGTGACACTGGCGATCTCGAGGCTAGAACGTCTTGGAATGTTGCAAACTTGTGCCTGATTCTTGATGTGGGAGTCCTCTTGATCCATTGTGGGTGTTTGAGAGGTTAGACAAGTTTAAGATCATGTCATTTCTTGATTGATCCTTTGTCTTAGGCTCTGAGATGGCTTGAAAACCCTAATCTCTGATTGTAGTGAATGCTCAACAATTCCTGAGGAGATTGATGAGGCATAAAGGTACATCCATATTGTGATGATTGTTTTCACAATGATGGGAATCTTGTGGTCAAAATTTGGGGTATGACAGATGCCCCTATTTAATCTTCTTGGACCCGAAGGTGTGAATGGCGAAGGTATTCGGGGTGCAAGAGGATTAAATATCGGAATACCTGGAATTTTGATGGTGGTTATGAATGGCAGCTTGCTCATCCATCTTCTTTTTATAAGCAATGATGCTTAGAAAAGGTAAACTTCCCCTCGATCCCGGTCTTCAGCCGAGGAATTGGTCTCAGTTTTCTTTTGAAATAAACTTCCCCTCGATCCTGGTTTCCTACCAAGGAACTAGTCTCAGTTTCTGATGTGAACTTCCCCTCGATCCTGGTCTTCAGCCGAGGAACTGGTCTCAGTTTCTTTTGTCAATAAGCTTTCTTGACAAGGGACCCGATTCATAGCGGTTCTTCCTCAAACTGCTCGCCAAATTTTCCTGGAGAGATGCCGTTTGATGGAAAAAGTTTTAATGTCAGACTTCCTGGGGAACCCATTCGTCTGAGTAGTAGAGGTGTACAAACTTCTCTATTGGAGACGCCATTTGTGGACTCTATTGGGGAAAATGAGTCTCTCGAGAGACTGGTTCCTGTTTGGGGGTATTACATCATACTTTTCCTCGAGATCTCCTCGAAGAAATGCCATGTGATGTAACCCAGTTTGGAGGTGCTGGTGACCTTTTCATCAGCGAACTTTCCGAAGAAGAATTGCTGTATTTGCCGAATCTTTGATTAAGAGGCTTTCTCCGGGGATTTTCCTTAATCCGGGAAAGCGATGATATCATCTTCAAGGGTGAAGAGTGACATTTGTTGAAGGTCTTCTTGTTTTTCAGAGGTTCAAGTTATCAAAGTGGTCGAAGACCGTCTCTAATCCAGAGATAAACTGGAGAGAGATTGCTTAGATGATTCACTTTCTGACGAGGAAAGAACTGATAACTCAATTGGCAAGAGGATTTTTGTTACTAGGGGGTGAGACCGACTAGCATAATAGTGATACAATATGAATATGAATGTAAATCAATAATGCATGATGTATGTATGTATATGCTGATAAAACTGACGCGACATACAGACTAACGGATGAACACGACTGGATACTCAGCCACTGCGGGGGATGAAAAGTACCATTTGTTCAAGAGTAGCAATTCTGCCTTACTTAGGAGAGATAGTCCCTGTAGGGAACAACCGTTGGTCGGGCTTAGGAGATAAGAACTTTGCCGGGGATATTAGACGGAAAAATCACATCTGATACAGTGGATCCTTCGTTCATGCGTACTGGTTTAGAAGGAGTACTTTGATTATGCACTTTGAAGCTTAACCGCCTTTAGAGAAGTTATCGATGTTTTTTCGATGTTCAACAGTCAAAAGAAATTGCCATCTTTATTTTAAAAGCAGAAAATTTTTGACAATTAAATTCATTTTTGTTTTATTTCAAGATTCGTTAATCATATTAAAATGTCATTCTGTAAAGCTAAAACAAATAAGAATTGCAAACAAAAGCACTAGGGCTCAAATTTTATTGATAGGATGGAAATCAGCCAAACGCGTGATTCCATGGAGTATCTACAAAGTTAGAAAATGGTAATTTTAAGGGAACAGGGCTACATTGAAACATAACGACCATTATCCTTCTATCAACTTTGAATTCTGGGCATCCTGAGCTTCCGGCGAAGATGACCTTGACTGAAATTTTCTGATGAACGGCATGACTGTTGCTGAGGGATTTGAACTTATCAGACTTAGTTACTTGCCATTATCCCTAACTTTTTCCTAGATTGTACTTTGAGATTTCCAATCCACCGGGATGATTTTTGATTATGTCTCTAATTTTTGCCTGGACCGCCCTTTCGGGTTTTCAATCCACCGAGATGTTTATTTTATTTTATTTAGGCGAAGTATTTCTTGACTACATCAAAATTTATGGGGTAGGCAAATTCCTCTCCATCCATGGTTGCGAGTCTCAAGGTGCCGCCTGAGAAGGCTTTCTTGACCACGTAGGGGCCGTCATAATACAAGGTCCATTTGAAGGGAAATTTGCGATCTAAACGCAGCGGAAAAAAAAATTTCCCTTTAGAGATCCTTACCAAAGATCATGATCTGTGATAGAAAGGTTACCTCTTGTGGCGATGAAACCTTTGATTCCAAATCTATGGATGATCACGAACGTTGTACGATGAACAGCGCCTCTACTCAGTCCACACGAACAACTTCCTTCAGTCACAGTGCTAGCTGATTATGATTGAAGGTTTTGAGTGAGGGAGAGGAAAAATAGAATACGGCCAGGGTTTCAACAACAACCACCTTTGAGCTTCTGCACAAGGGTTCTATTTATAGAACTACTTGTGTGGGCTACAAGCTAAAAAGCCCAACTCAATAATAATATTATTATATTATTATAATAACTATTATTATAATAAATATAATTTTATTATTATTATATTTTATATTTTATAACTATTATAAAATTAATAATAACTATTATTATATTACATGGTACCTTAGCATATTCCATATTCCATTCAAGTGCACCGTACCTTACGCTGTTTCTTATTTACTCTATCTCTTCTCCATCTGTCCTTATGTGTGTGACCCTGTAGTATTTCGCGACGTTGGCAATTATATTAAATCATGTATTTAACATAATAAACAGTGAGCGGTATCTAGCAACACATCACTGCTACCTAAGTCACAAAATTGTCATGTGATCTGACAAAACCTTTTGTGATAGTACTTGTGTGTACAATTACCCTTTTGCCCCTATGTCTATATTGAACACAAGACATATACCGTGTCATCCTTGTCCAGTTCAATATTGGGCCCTTAGATCTTTATCCTGTTATGCAGGATGGGCAAATTCCATCTAGGGTACTCATGTCCCTCAGCATGCTTTGTGAAGTACCCATCAACTGTCTTTATGATCATCCAGTTACGGACAATGTTTGATCAACAATAAAGTAATTGACTCTACATCTAGGGTACATAGTAGTTTCAGGTCGAAGGGTGGTATACACCACTATCACCATGAGAGTAACTTATGACACTTTGCATAACATTCTATGTAGTACTCTCATAGTGGGTCAATCCAGTATAAATATTACTCCTAATATTCATACCTATGTCAAGACTTGATAACTCCTTATCCATGATCCATGAGATGTGATCATCAGTCTATCTACATAATAGTCTTAATGCTTTAAGGCTATCCCATTTCACATTAAAGCTCGACTATGGATGCTTTAAGAATAGTGTCCTTATGTTTAATGGAATCTCATGATTAAGTCATACTTAATGTTTCATTAAACGAACTAGTTATTCTAGGGTCTTTATCATTTTGGAAAAACAAACATAATAAAGAAATGCCTTTTATTATTAATAAATAATTTGATACAAGTACCAAAAGTATTGGCCTCTAGGGCTTACACCAACAATCTCCCACTAGCACTAGAGCCAATCAGGCATACCCCTAATACCCATAGATCTAGTATGACCATCATGCTTCAGCTGCGCAAGAGGTTTTGTTAGTGGGTCAGCAATATTGTCAAGTGTAGGTACTCTGCATATCTTCACGTCTCCACGATCTATTATCTCTCGAATGAGATGATAACGCCTAAGTATGTGTTTGGATCGTTGGTGAGATCTAGGCTCCTTAGCTTGTGCGATAGCACCATTGTTATCACAATAGAGATCAATAAGGTCCACAATTCTAGGGATTATGCCAAGTTCACTAATGAACTTCTTGATCCAAACAGCTTCCTTCGCTGCATTTGAGGCAGCAATATACTCGGCCTCGGTTGTAGAATCAGCAACTGTTTCTTGCTTTGAACTTTTCCAGCTCACAGCGCCACCATTTAGGCAGAACACATAACCAGATTGCTATCTAAAGTCATCCTTATCTGTCTAGAAGCTAGCATCAGTGTAACTAATTACCGCGAGCTCTTCCTGACCTCCATATATCAAGAATGTGGCCTTAGTCCTTCTCAAGTACTTAAGGATATTCTTGACAGCTACCCAGTGAGCATCACCCGGATCAGATTGGTACCTACTCGTTGCACTTAAAGCATACGAGACATCTGGTCGAGTACATAACATGGCATACATGATAGATCCTATTGCAGAGGCATATGGAATCTTATTCATGCGATCCCTTTCTTCCTTTGTTGAAGGGGATTGTGTTTTTGATAGACATAGGCCATGTTGCATAGGTATGAATCCTTTCTTGGAATCATGCATATTAAAGCGTCTCAACACTTTGTCTATGTATGTACTCTGACTTAGACCAAGCAGTTTTTGTGATCTATCTCTATAGATCCTGATTCCTAATATATAGGCTGCTTCACCAAGGTCCTTCATAGAAAAGCATTTCCCTAACCAAGCTTTTACTTGTTGCAAGGTAGGGATATTGTTTCCAATGAGTAATATGTCATCTACATATAATACCAGGAAAACGATTATGCTCCCACTAACCTTCTTGTAGACACAAGGCTCATCTTCATTCTTTATGAATCCATGTTGTTTTACAGTTTCATCAAAACGAAGATTCCATCTTCTGGAAGCTTGCTTTAATCCGTAGATTGATCGCTGTAACTTGCATATCTTTTGGGCTTCTTCGGGTATGTCAAATCCTTCAGGTTGTGTCATGTACACATCCTCAAGAATATTCCCATTAAGGAAAGCAGTCTTGACATCCATCTGCCATATTTCATAATCATGATATGCAACGATAGCAAGTAAAATCCGAACAGATTTAAGCATTGCAACTAGTGAAAAGGTTTCATCATAGCCTACACCATGAATTTGTTTATAACCTTTAGCAACCAGTCTTGCCTTATAGGTATGTACCTTACCATCCATGTCAGTCTTATTTTTGAAGACCCACTTGCATCCTATAGGATTAATTCCTACAGGAGGCTCTACCAAGGTCCAAACCTGGTTTGTGTACATGGAATCCATTTCAGACTTCATGGCTTCTAGCCACTTCTCAGACTCAGGACCAGTTATGGCATCTTGATAGGTTACAGGCTCATCTTGATCCATGAGTAATACTTCACCTTGATCATTTATGAGATATCCATATCTCTCTGGTTGGTGACGCATCCTGCTCGACCTACGCTGGTCTTGTTCTACTTGAGCAGGTTGCTCTTCCACAACTACTTGTGGTTCCTGCTCTAATTCCTCCATAGGTGTATCAATGCTTTGTGATTCTTGAATTTCTTCAAGCTCCACTTTCCTCCCACTGATTCCTTTAGAAATAAAGTCCCTTTCCAAGAAAACTCCAGTTCGAGCGATAAACACTTTGCCCTCAGAAGGATTGTAGAAGTAATACCCTCTTGTTTCTTTAGGATACCCCACAAATAAGCATTTGTCAGATTTGGGCTCAAGCTTAGTTGAAATTTGTCGTTCTACATAAACTTCACAACCCCAAATCTTCATGTAAGACATATGTGGTTTCTTACCACTCCATATTTCATATGGTGTCTTTTCAACCTTTTTGGATGGAACACGGTTAAGTGTGTAAGCTGCTGTCAGTAGTGCATGTCCCCAAAAGGAGTTTGGAAGATCGACATGACTCATCATGGATCGGACCATGTCTAACAAGGTTTGATTTCTTCTCTCAGATACACCATTCCATTGTGGTGTTCCAGGAGGAGTGAGTTGGGATAGAATCCCACATTCTTTTAGATGGTCATCAAACTCTAGGCTTAAATATTCGCCGCCTCGATCTGATCGAAGAGTTTTAATATTCTTACCTAGTTGGTTTTTTACTTCATTCTTAAATTCCTCGAACTTTTCGAAGGATTCAGATTTGTGTTTCATTAAATAGACATAACCATATCTACTGAAACCATCAGTAAATGTGATGAAGTATTGAAAACCTCCTCTGGCTGGTATGTTTAGTGGTCCACGTACGTCAGTGTGTATGAGGGCCAAAAGATCATTAGCCCTTTCACCTTTTCTCGTGAATGAGGACTTTGTCATCTTTCCAATTAAACAAGATCTGCATGTATCATATGATTCATAATCAAAAGAGTCCAATAGTCCATCTTTATGGAGTTTGGAGATGCGTTTCTCATTTATATGGCCTAAGTGACAATGCCAAAGGTAACTTGGATTTAACTCGTTAGGTTTCATCCTTTTAGTATTAATGTTATAAATTGGCATTTCAAGATCAAGGACATATAATCCATTGTTCATTTGTGCAGTAGCATAGAATATATCATTCAAATAAATAGAGCAACAATTGTTCTTTATTATAAATGAAAAACCAAACTTGTCCAAACAAGAAACGAAAATAATATTCCTGCTAATTGCAGGTACATAATAACAGTTCTCTAACTGAATTATTAAACCACTAGGTAAAGTCAAAACATAAGTTCCTACAGCTAAAGCAGCAACCTTTGCTCCATTTCCAACTCGTAGGTCGACTTCACCTTTTGCCAAATCTCTACTCCTTTTTAGTCCCTGTACATTGGTACAAATGTGAGAACCACATCCAGTATCTAATACCCATGATGCAGAAGTAGATAAATTTATTTCTATAACAAAAATACCTGAAGTCGAAGTCACCACTCCATTCTTCTTATCTTCCAGGTACTTTGGGCAGTTTCTCTTCCAATGTCCGGTCTTACCGCAGTAGAAGCAAGTGCCCTCCTTTGCTATACCTCCACTAGGCTTCAAAGCAAGGGTAGTATGTTTGGGTTTGGTAACTTCCTTGCCTTTCCATTTACCAACCTGCTTGGTGGGCCTTTTGTTCTGTTTCTTTCCATTACTGACCATCAGAATGGATTTCCCTTTTGTCTTCAGGTTTTGCTCAGCAGTTCTTAACATGCTTAGCAATTCAGGAAGAGTTTTGTCCATGTCATTCATGTTGAAATTAAGGACAAATTGACCGAAGCTTTCCGACAACGATTGTAGGATCAAATCAGTCGCAAGCTCCTTTTTGAGGGCAAATCCCAATCTTTCAAGATTCTCCACATACCCACTCATCTTGAGTACATGGGGACCTATTGGGGTTCCCTCAGAAAGCTTGGCTTGAAAAAGGGATTTTGAAACTTCAAACCTTTCATGCCTTGCCTGCTCTTGATAGAGCATTTTCAGATGTTCGATCATATCGAACACTGCCATATTTTCATGTTGCTTTTACAATTCAGAATTCATGGTAGCTAGCATGAGGCAAGCAGTTTCATTGGCATCATCGACATGCTTCTTATAAGCATCTCTTTCAGTCTTAGGAGCAGAACTAGGAGGTTCCTCATCAGGAACAGGTGTCTCTAAGACATACAGCTTTCTGTCATGTTTGAGGACAATCCTCAGATTTCTGTGCCAATCCAGAAAATTTGTCCCAGACAATTTTTCCTTATCCAGGATTGTTCGCAAAATGTTATTAGATGTGTTTGTTGTCATGGTAATCTACAAAGTGGAATGGAAAAATATAAGTATCATAACATATTCAATTAGGCCTTTAATTAAATATGCTTCCACTATTTTACTCAAACCAAATGACCCTCATCATTTGATTCGGAAAATCCCGTTGGAAGATTTTCTAGTGGACCGAGATTCATATTTCACTTTGTTTTAAGTCAACGTTAGGCTGATTACACAAAACTTAGCTATTTAGGTAGGAACTCCTTCCAATTGTATCCAATACAATTCTCGAATATTTCAGTTGGGTGAATAACTCCTTATTCCAATCCATTATATGGACTATTCCCAACTCTTGCTTCTAAACGTATACAATCTTATTATATTTTGTTTAGTTAAGTTTGACCCATTATTTTATAAATTGGATATTACAATGATCCTATCGCACCTTACTAAATGGAACATGCACCTCGCGTTAGGCGAAACCTACAATATTCGATACTAGTCTTGATGAGTTCTAAAACTTGGAAAGCAAAAACTTAATATTTAGTTTTGAGGGATTTTTAATTAGTTTGATCTCACCGGCTTATTTATCATATAAATCGTTCCTCACACATGCATCAACATACATACAATATATATCAACATACATACATACAAATGAAACAGTTATGGCCCCTAGCACAATTGTTCTCCCAAGCCAATGAGAGAACTTAAGCTAAACCTAATAACGATCTTCACTTCTCCAAGCAAGATCTCCAAGGCTGTCCTTCTTTGTTTCGTAGTCTTCTCTTTCTTCATAATAATACATTACATAAAGGAAACTCGTCTTACATACGAGGGAGTGAGATGAGAAAAGAAGTTACATGATGAGAATAAGAGAGAGGCATGACACGCAGGTCGTATTTATAAAATCCAAAACAAAGAAAAATAAACTAAGGTCATAACTGATCACCACAAGAAAAATAATAAATAATTTTTATTATTATTAATTTAAATCCTGTTTATTAAATAAATCAAATTAAATTTTCGGCGAATGCATGACCTAAAGCGCAGACTGCATTGACGCAACATTTGCACCGTCATAATGCCTGTGACGACTGTCACAGTTTCCATGGCGACCGTCATACATCAGCCCATGACGACCGTCACAAAGCTATGGCGACCGTCACACCTGAAACTATGGAGACCGTCACGCTAACAGAACGTGTGACTTTTGATACCTCTTTGACGGCGCAACCCTTGTACCGTCATAAACCTTGATGCAACAATTTTATACCATCAAAACACCATGATCAATAATTCAGTATGATTGATCCGTATGTTATCGCTTCACCATACTAAAGTCGGATTCCGAAGCAGATAACCACATATCGCTCAATTGAATGATAATCATTACGTGATTTGAACTAACGAAATAAAATAGTATATCCAATATACCATATTTGCATCAAAGTTAATCATATCACATATGAATTAGATCGATCATATATGTGTAACTTATGGACGATTGACATATCGCTGCTTCACCATACTATTGTCGGATTCCAAAGCATAGTCAATATCAATCATCCAAACCGTACACAATCTGATGCCAAAAAATTCAATATCTGGATTTGATTTAATTTTTACGTGTTTTAATCCAATTAAAACAAAAAATGACAGAAAATAAACAATTACCAGACTCATGGTTTCGTAACCAGGCTCTGATACCACTGAAGGGAAATTTACGATCTAAACGCAGCGGAAAACAAAATTTTCCCTTTAGAGATCCTTACGAAAGATCATGATCTGCGATAGAAAGGTTACCTCTTGTGACGATGAAACCTTTAATTCCAAATCTATGGATGATCACGAGCGTTGTACGATGAACAACGCCTCTACTCAGTCCACACGAATAACTTCCTTCAGTCACAGTGCTAGCTGATTACGATTGAAGGTTTTGAGTGAGGGAGAGGAAAAATAGAATACGGCCAGGGTTTCAACAACAACCACCTTTGAGCTTCTGCACAAGGGTTCTATTTATAGAACTACTTGTGTGGGCTACAAGCTAAAAACCCAACTCAATAATAATATTATTATATTATTATAATAACTATTATTGTAATAAATATAATTTTATTATTCCGTATTCCATTCAAGTGCACCGTACCTTACGGTGTTCCTTATTTACTCTATCTCTTCTCCAACTGTCCTTATGTGTGTGACCCTGTAGGATTTCGCGACGTTGGCAATTATATTAAATCATGTATTTAACATAATAAACAGTGAGCGGTATCTAGCAACACATCATTGCTACCCAAGTCACAAAATTGTCATGTGATCTGACAAAACCTTTTGTGATAGTACTTGTGTGTATAATTACCCTTTTACCCCTATGTCTATATTGAACACAAGGCATATACCGTGTCATCCTTGTCCAGTTCAATATTGGACCCTTAGACATTTATCCTGTTATGCAGAATGGGCAAATTCCATCTAGGCTGATCATGTCCCTCAGCATGCTTTGTGAAGTACCCATCAACTGTCTTTATGATCATCCAGTTACGGACAATGTTTGATCAGCAATAAAGTACTTGACTCTACATCTAGGGTACATAGTAGTTTCAGGTCGAAGGGTGGTATACACCACTATCACCATGAGAGTAACTTATGACACTTTACATAACATTCTATGTAGTACTCTCATAGTGGGTCAATCCAGTATAAATATTACTCCTAATATTCATACCTATGTCAAGACTTGATAACTCCTTATCCATGATCCATGAGATGTGATCATCAGTCTATCTACATAATAGTCTTAATGCTTTAAGGCTATCCCATTTCACATTAAAGCTCGACTATGGATGCTTTAAGAATAGTGTCCTTATGTTTAATGGAATCTCATGATTAAGTCATACTTAATGTTTCATTAAACGAACTAGCTATTCTAGGGACTTTATCATTTTGGAAAAACAAACATAATAAAGAAATGCCTTTTATTATTAATAAATAATTTGATACAAGTACCAAAAGTATTGGCCTCTAGGGCTTACACCAACACCATTTGCCCCGGGAATCAGTGAGAAATGATTGGATCTTTTTGAGCACGAGGTCTCCTTTCCTGAAGACGCGAGGTCAGACCTTTTTGTCAAACGCCTTCTTCATCCTTTGCTGATACAATTGACCATGGCATAGTGTCGTTATTCACTTTTCTTCGATCAGATTCATTTCGTCGTGCCGACTTTGACACCACTCAGCTTCTGTTAGCTTAGCTTCCATCAATACCCGGATTGATGGGATCTCTACTTCTATGGGGAGCACTGCCTCCATGCCATATACTAGAGAGAAAGGGGTTGCCCCTGTTGAAGTACGGACAGAGGTGCGATAACCGTGAAGAGAAAAAGGTAGCATCTCGTGCCAGTCCTTGTAGGTTACAACCATCTTTTGAACAATCTTCTTGATGTTCTTGTTAGCCGCTTCTACCGCTCCGTTCATCTTGGATCGGTAGGGAGATGAGTTATGGTGTTCGATCTTAAACTCAGCGCACAACTCTTTCATCATCTTGTTGTTCAAGTTGGATCCATTATTGGTAATAATCTGGCTTGGAACACCATAATGGCAGATGAGATTGTTTTTTATAAATCGAACCACCACTTGTCGGGTTACATTGGCGAATTACGCTACTTCGACCCACTTGGTGAAGTAATAAATGGCTACTAGGATAAACTGATGTCCGTTCGAAGCCTTGGGTTCGATCATGCCAATCATGTCGATTCCCCTTATGGAAAAAGGCCATGGGGAAGAAAGAATTTTTAGATGCGTTGGCGGTACATGGATTTTGTCTGAGTATATCTGACACTTGTGACATCTCCTCATGTACTTGTAGCAATCGGATTCCATGGTCAACCAGTAGTACCCTGCTCTTAGAAATTTTCTCGCCATTGTGTGTCCGTTGGCATGAGTGCCAAAGGATCCTTCGTGAATTTCTTTTATCATCATGTTTGCTTCTGGTCTGTCTACGTATCGGAGCAAGACCATGTCGAAGTTTCTCTTATAGAGTGTATCACCACTTAGGAAGAAGCTGCCTGCCAATCTTCTGAGGGTCTTTCTGTCCTTTCTTAATGCCCCAGGTGGATACTCTTGTTTTTTAAGGAAGCATTTGATATCGTGATACCAAGGTTTGTCGTCTATAACTGCTTCAATTGTGAAGATGTAAGCAGGCCGTTCGAGACGCATTATGTCAATCTTAGGTATGTCGTTCCATTGACCTACACTAATCATGGAAGAGAGAGTGGCTAATGCATCAGCCATGTGATTCTCTTCACGAGGGATATGATGAAACTCGATTCTGTTGAAGAAGGGTAACAACCTTCTCGCGTAGTCTTTGTAAGGAATCAATCCTGATTGGTATGTGTTCCAATCTCCTTTGATCTGATTGATAACCAGGGCTGAGTCGCCATATACATCCAAGTTCTTAATCCTTAAATCAATCGTTTCTTAGAGACCCATGATACAAGCTTCCTATTCGGCCTCGTTATTTGTACACTTGAATGTTAGTCGGGCGGTGAAAGGAATGTGGGTACCCTGAGGTGTTATGATTATTGCCCCAATTCCGTTTCCATAATGATTGACAGCTCCGTCAAAGATAAGTCCCAATTGGGAACCTGGTTCTGGCCCTTCACTGGGTAGCGGTTCATCGCAATCTTTCATTTTTAAGTACATGACATCTTTTTCTGGGAAGTCAAACCCGACTGATTCTTGATCGTCAATTGGTTGATGAGCCAAATGATCAGCTAAAACACTTCCCTTTACGACTTTCTGAGCATGGTACTCGATGTCGTATTCTGATAACAACATCTAGCAACGGGCAATCCTTCCCGTGAGAGCAGGTTTTTCAAAGATGTACTTGATTGGATCCATTTCGGAGATTAACCAAGTAGTGTGACAAATCATATACTAGCGAAGACGTTTGGCTGCCCAAGCCAGAGCACAACAAGTTTTCTCGAGCATAGTATACTGAGTTTCACAGTCTGTAAAATTCTTGCTCAAATAGTAGATGGCAGACTCTTTCCTTTTGGTTTCGTCTTTTTGGCCAAGTACATAACCTATGGAGTCTTCCAAGACTGTTAAGTAAATGATCAGTGGTATTCCTTCCACTGGAGGTGATAGAATTGGTGGGTTCAACAGGTATTCCTTGATACTGTCGAAGGCGGTTTGGCAGTCTTCTGTCCAAACACAGTCTTGATTCTTTTTGAGTAATTTGAAAATCGGCGCACATGTTGCGGTCATGAGGAATATGAATCTGGAAATGTAATTGAAACGTCCCAAGAATCCCCTGACTTGTTTTTCAGTCTTTGGAGAAGGCATTTCTTGAATGGCCTTGACCTTGTCAGGATCAACCTCAATTCCTTTCTGGCTGACGATGAATCCTAGCAGTTTCCCTGAGCGGACACCGAATGTGCATTTGTTATGATTCAAATGGAGTTTGTACATTCTCAACCGCTCAAATAGTTTTGACAGGTGGGTCACATGCTCCTCCTCTATTTTAGATTTGGTAATCATGTCATCGACACATACCTCGATTTCTTTGTGTATCATGTCATGAAACAGAGTAGTCATGGCCCTTTGATAGGTTGCCCCGGCGTTCTTCAAACCGAACGACATTACCTTGTAACAAAAGGTGCACCATAGGGTGATAAACGAAGTTTTCTCCATGTCTTTCGGCGATATTTTGATTTGATTATAGCCCGAGAATCCATCCATGAAGGAGAAAACTTTGAACTTTACTATACTGTCTACCAGCATGTCTATGTGCGGTAAGAGAAAGTCATCTTTGGACTTGCTTTGTTCAGATCTTTGTAGTCTACACACATTCTGACCTTTCCGTCCTTTTTCGGAACTGGTACTATGTTGGCTAGCCATTGAGGATATTCTGACATGGCGAGGAAACCCGCGTCAATCTGTTTCTGTACTTCCTCTTTGATTTTGATGGCCATGTCTGGATGAGTCCGTCTTAGTCTTTGTTTCACTGACAGACATTCTGATCTCAATGGTAGATAATGTTCCACGATGCTGGTATCCAACCCTGGCATGTCCTGATAGGACCAAGCGAATACATCGAGAAACTCTTTGAGAATCTTTATCAAACCTTCTTTGATAGTTGGACTGAGCAGTGCCCCAATCTTGACCTCTTTTCTCTCTTCTTCTAAACCCAAGTTGACCGTTTCCAACGACTCTTTGTGAGGTTTAATGGACCTTTCCTCTTGTCTGAGTAATCGAGAGATCTCCTCTGGAATTTCTTCATCATCTTCTTCTTCAACCTCAAATACCGAGAATTCAAAGTTGGGAGAAGGCATTGGATCGTATGTTTCAATGGGGTTTGAAACAAGCAATCTGCATGACGTGATGATTTGTTTTTAGAAGAGATAGAGAGAATGCAAGAGTGTGTGCAATGTATTTTTTACTGCTTGTTTTTATTATTCGAGTTGTTTTTTAGGATTACCATTTCCTGAAAAAGTGAAAAGAGAAAGTAGCAATAAATGCGGAAATTACAGAACGACGTTTATTTTATTTATGATCTTGTTGATTCTTGAAATTGCAACCCTATAAAACAAAACTCTGTCGCTTTGGGCAAATCGAAGAGGGATATTTACAGAAAGTGAGCCCTATCAAAACATCTGTTTCACCTGGGCAGGGTGAAAGGTTAAAGTAAAGACGACAATTACTTATACTTATGAACGACTTTCGGAACATTGACAGCAACCTATTGGCGGCGAACTCCTCGGTGAATCACAAAGTCTGGTACTTTCCTTCTTGATTTGTTTTCAGAAATAACGCTGATTTCTGGTGGAGCAGGATCGTTGGAGTCTGTCTCTCAGGCAGAATTGTCGTAGACAAACTCTTCTGTTGTATCTTGCGCAATGTTTTCACTCTCAGGCAGATCTCCCCATCCAGTTGGCTGGATGTCTTCGAGCCTGATACGAGAGCTTTCCGGAGCGGTGTACTTGACCAAGAAGTCGAATTTGCCACTTGGTTTGTCCCAAGGTGTCCCATACTTCTTTGGAACTGGAGGAGTCATCCCTTTCGATGACGTTGACCTCGGGAAAAGCATAGTTAAGGAACTCTTGTCCTGTAATTGTTGCGAATTCATCGTTGTACTAGATGTTTTCTGAATGCCCTGAGTGCTGATCCCATGACATGGTGGGGACGCAGGTATTCTTTTCAATGATGCTTAGCTGATATGCATCGTTCGGCTGATTCTCTTGTCCCGAGTCTCCTGGGTATGGCTGCCACATTGGCAGGCCATCCATCGGGCCATAATAGTTGTTGTCAAAGCTGTCTTTCATCAGAGTGTCTTCCTCTAATGAGTTGGGTGGAGCACGACATCCTTCCGAATCACAATCTCCGTATATCATTTTGACATCTGACCTTGGTATATATCTCAAACTCTGCGCGAGATAGCAAAATGGCGTATGCGCCTCTCCCTGAGACATATAACCGTCCTCGTTAAGATAGGACTTCCATTCTTCCTCCGTATCAGAGGAATCACCTTCGTTGATAGTATGTACTTCTTAAGATACTGGGTGAAGAAAACCTCCACTGTGGAAGAAGTCCTGAATGGGATGAAAACTTTCATCGTTAGCAGCAGTCTGGGTACAGGTTGAGGAAAAGCCAAGACCTTTCTTCACTTTGTTATTAATATAAATGACAAGCTATCCCCATCCTTTCGCATTGTTGTTTTTGATTACTTCGAGAGAATCTCTGTACGAGGAAATTGATGCTCCTTTTCTGATTAATTCTCATTGCCCGCCGAAAGTGCTTGGAACTGAGTTCCAATTACCTCCTCTGGTTCTACACAAGTGGATGATAATAAGTTACTCACGAGCAAGGCTTGCTCTCCGCAGACCGTGACTAGTTGGTCGTTTTTGACAAACTTCAGCTTTTGGTGAAGTGTCGAAGTGACTGCCCTTGCCTCGTGTATCCAAGGTCTTCCTAATAAGCAACTGTATGTTGCCCGGATGTCCATGACCTGGAAAGTGACTTGGAAGGTGTGAGGACCGATAGTTATGGGAAGGTCGACTTCGCCGATAACCATTTTTTGGGCCGATAACCATTTTTTGGGATCCGTCAAATGCCTTGACGGTAACCTCCCTGGCTCTCATCGGAGATCCTTGGTATGATAATTGCATCAATGTAGACTTTGGCATCACATTTAGAGCTGATCCGATATCTACCAGTACGCTGGCTAATGCATCGTCCTGGAAGTTGACTGTAATATTGAGTGTCATGTTGTGACGGTGGCCCTCTTTCGGCAGTTCCTCATCACTGAATCCCAAATTATTGCAAGAAGTGATGTTTGAGATGATGCTATCGAACTGTCTTATCGTCACATCTTGTTTTGCGAAAGCTTGCTCTAAGACTTTCTGCAGAGCTTCCTTGTGAGCTTCGAAACTGAGCAAGAGAGATAACACAGAGATTCTCGATGGAGTTAGCAACAGTTGGTCCACAATGTTGTACTCACTCTTCTGGATGAGCCTCAACATCTCATCGTTTTTTTTAAAGGTCGGGACCATTGGACTGACCGACTGGTTGATCAGGAACTTCTGTTCGGGGTTCCCTTTCTTTGCTGGGTTCTCCAACTCCTCGGTTGAAGATTCGACTGCTCCGTGTTACTCGACTGATGTCTGCAATATTCACGATGGAAGATAATGGAATTTCCTTTCCATTCTCAATTATTGTGGCACCGTATTTCTAAGGGATAGCCTTAGTTAATTTATACGGTAGTGGTCCTGGCAGATAGATAACTACAGGAGCCTTCTGATTTTTCTGACCATTGTAAGTAATTTCAATTGGTTCCTGGTTAAGAACCTTCGATTCGTCAAGTAGAGGGATGATGGCACAAACATCTTTGGTACTCTCATGATCAGAGATTACGACAATGTCCTTGATTTGATCAGGGAAATAGTCTGGCGTCAAATTGATTGATCCAGAACTTGGACACGGTCGAATTTCTTTGTGGTCCAACTGACTCTGAAAGGCTGCTCGCACGAGGTAACATCCTTGATTATCTTCAGAACAAACTCGACATCGTTCATAGTTGTGTGGTGGCACCTGGCCACGTCCGCTTTGTATGCACTGTACCCTTACTAGGTCTGTCTCCATTGATCGGACATCCTGACTTTGATGTCTAGCAGGGTTCCCGTTAGTCATACTGACTTGTTGTGTGTCTTCATCTAAATAGATCGGAAGCCACCAGTGGTTTAACAAGTGTTGCAAAGTTCTTTGAATGAGAGCGCATCCCTGGTCGCTCTTACGACATACTGTACTATTATGATAATTATCTGAAATCAGAAAACCGAGCTGGACTTGTGCAGCGTGCAACTCCACTAAGCTGGTATTCATTAAACGAACATCAAAGATTTGAATCATGTTTACTTGATAAGGATTCCTATCATAGTAGTCCTGGATCCATCCAAGATCCATCTAACGCTGGAGGGCCTCTTGTACAAAAGAGCATCCTTGTTTGTTTACCGAGCATACCAGACAGAAATCGTAATCGTGCCATGGCAGATTATGATATTGGCTTTGCCTTGAGTGCATCGCCACCAAGTTGATATTCATCTCACAGATGTCGTGATTCTGGATGATGTTGGTATTCGAGTAAGTCATGTTGAAAATCACGAATTCGGTGCTCTTGGATCCATCCAAGATCCAATTGTTCCTGTAGAGCTTATTGCACCACAGAACATCCTTGATTATTTTTAGAGCAGATATTACAGTGGTGATAATTGTGAGGTGGCACATGGCCGTATCCGCTCTGTCTACAATGCATCTTGACCAAGTTGGACCTCAATAAGAGCACATCATGAATTTGATAGCTGTGGTTAGACTCTCCCTCTATCAAGTTTACCGCAGCTTTCTCGTGTTGAGGCGGCGGGTTTGTGAGAACATTTGGATTCGTATCCTTGAAGGATAAGACCCCGCTCCTAACAAGCTTTTGCACATCAGATTTGAAATTGAGACAGTTCTCTATGTTATGCCCCGGTCCTCCTTGATGGTAAGGGCAAGTCTGATCCGCTTTGAACCAAAAAGGCAGACTCTCCAGGATTACAAGAGGAGACCTGGTTTGGACATGCCCTTTGGCCAGTAGTAGCAGAAACAGTTATGCGTACAATATTGGTATAGGGTTGAACCCTGGTGGTCGCATTGTACGGTTGTTGTTGTATTGAGGACAAGCCTGCTGAAGAGGCTGTTGTGTCCTTTGCTGATATTGTTGTTGATTAGGTTGGCTTTGAGAAACCTGAGGTTGATACATAGGAGCAGGCGCAGGGTTGATAGTAGGAGTTACAACTGCTACTGGTTGGTACCGTCGCCTTTGTTTTTCGAGAGAGATATTACCAATATCTTGCTCTTTTTTCTTAGGGAAAACACTACCGTATTTTTTGGTACTGCTTGATGATCCAGCGTCTTTTACTAAACGTCATTCTCGGACTGCTTCCTCAAGACGAACTCCCATGCCGACCATTTTAGTGAAGTCACTGGGCGCACTGGCGACCATTCGGTCATAGTAAAATGAGCTCAAGGTTTTCAAGAAAATCTTTGTTATCTCTTTTTCCTCAAGAGGTGGACAAATCTGGGCGGCAATTTCACGCCATCTCTAAGCATACTCCTTGAAGGTTTCCTTGTCCTTCTGCGACATGGCTCTAAGTTGATCTCTGTCCAGTGGCATATCCAAGTTATACTTATATTGTTGAATGAAGGCAGCGCCAAGATCTCGGAAAATGGCGATCTTAGTGCGGTTTAATCCTATGTACCATTTTAGTGCGGCATCGGTTAAACTATCTTCAAAGTAATAGATCAGTAGCTGGTTGTTCTATGTCTGAGTTGACATCCTCCGAGCATACATCACCAAATGACTTTGAGGGTAAGAATTACCCTTGTACTTTTCAAATTTGGGCACTTTGAACTTGTGCGAAACTTTCACATTGGGGACCAAACAACGGTCTGTGGCGTCCTTTCCAAATAGATCCTGACCGCGAAGGGCTTGCAGTTCTTTCTACATTTCCAGGAACTGTTCCTGGAACTCCTTCATTCTCTCATCCATACTTTCGTTTCCACTAGACGGTATCTGGGAAATCTGTCCTTCCGGGACAGTGTGTACCATAGGTGGTGGTACAGTCATTATGGCAGTGACTCTTGGTACTTCCCTCTCCCTAAGTTTGTAACCTTCAGGAGTTGTTGTCATGCCTCTTGCATCTTCGCTTTCCCGAAGTTTGTAACCTTCAGGCCCAGTGGTTCCTGTTGTGGTTTCCGGATCTTCCGTGATCGGCAGAATATATCCTTCCGGGATATAGTTGATAGGCATGCCCTAGGGACGATCTTTCGGCATGTTATACCTAGGATCACACTTCTTCACTATGGGCGTTGATGTGATCTCTGAGATCACAGTCCTTTCTAGGTGAGCTTCTACCAGAGCTTGCATGTCATTATGAAGTTTCCTCAGATTTTCTTTCAGAGCGTCGAGTTCTTCTCTCAACTCTCTATTCTCTTCCTCGAGATTATCCATCTTTTTCTGTCGATTGGCCCGAGTATTGTACGAATGAGGCAGTTTGACTCTAGAATCAAGACACAAACGTGAGATTCATAGGTAAGAAGAATGCATTTAAGTGAGAATGATGAATGATATGCAATGATTATATTAATTATATATATTTTTTTGTTTAATCAAAATAAACTTCAACAATTGGATTGCAAATATCAAACAGTGGGGAAACTGAATTCAAAGATTGCAGAAATGGAAATACAGTAATTTACATTGTGCTGTAAAAGGAAATGTCTAAACTAATGGATCCAGAGTCCTCTCTGAGGAGGGCTCATGTGCTGGTTATGGTACTTTCCTTTTCTTTGACCGAGGCTCTTGAGCCGTTGTCAGGTTGTCATTCCTTTGCCAAGTGAAAGGAGCGAGCAATTTCCTTTGGTCTTCTTGATTTTCTACAGCATGTTGCTCTAAAATCTCAATCAGAGTATGCAGTACTTGTTCTTCCAAGACTTCTTCTCCTGTTGAACTCTGTTGAGAGTAACCTGAAGTTTTTCCGTATTAGACATAAAATAATGGACAGGGTCCCTTAACGGAAGAAATTCTTGACGAGGGTAAGGCATCCTCAGTTTGAGAGCTCTAGTTTGTACCCAGTGGAGATAAGGTTCCACAGAGACATAATCCTGCTTTTCTAGAGACTCTCTTCCTTTCCTATGAACATGTTTCCAGGCATGCACTATTTCTGTCTTTAGTGCTCTGTCATTTTCTCCTTCCTTGAAGAAAAGACCTTCCAGATGAGCATTACGCGGAACATGCCTCATCGGGTATCCCAATTGACGAAGAACTAAAACGGGATGATTATTGATTCCTCCTTTAGTTCCTATAAGGGGTACATTAGGGAAGTTTCCACAACGGTCAATGATTCTGATCCCATCATAGATTCGATTGTACCAATCGATGTCAGAGTTGGTAAGAGACATGATTCTCTGCGACCAATGTAAAGTATTCTTAGATCCCAAAATGCAGCAGACTTGGGCAAGTGGGAAATGAACCATTTGTACAACAGGGGTACACAACAGGTGATCATTCCTCCACTGTACAAATTCCTTAAGTGTACAGAATGATAAGCATCTGCGAGCAAGGTCGGTACAGGGTTTCCAATAAAAAATATCTTAATGGCATTGATATCTACAAAGTTATCGATGTTGGGAAACAAAAATTACCCGTAGGCGAGCAAAGCAAAGATGCTTTCGAAAGCAGTCACGTTCCCTATACTAGCAAAGTACAGGGCTTTATTTATCAAAAACTGGGCTGCAAAACCTTGGATTCCACCCTTAGTGGTCATGTGAGTCCCGACTTCTGACTCGTTCAAATAGATTGCTCTTGCAATGGTTTGATCTTTTGGAATTTCTTCCAGTCCAGAAAAGGGAGCTTGGTCAGTGATAGGTAAATCAGTCAGGTGAGAGTACTCCTTCAGTGTTGGTGCTAGTTGATAATCCGGGAATGTGAAATAGTGATAGACCGGATCATAAAATTGAATTAGCGTAGCCAGGATTCCTTCAATTACATGGACCCTTAACAGAGAAAGCAGTCCTCCGTACTTGGCTCTGAAAGCATCGGGGTTGGTGATAATCCTCGCCAAACCTCTCAAATCCTCTAGTTTTGGAACCTTGAAGGTGTACTTGTGAGTTTTCCTTCTACCGAAATCCAAAACGCAATCTCCATATCTGACATTTGCAATCATTGTCTTAGTTTAATTTGAAAAAGAGAGACTAGAAGAGAAGATTTTCTTTTTGATTAATGTTTTTTAATGAAATGAATGCATGGATGCAGCACACAAAAACATAGAAAAAACATGGGGTCAAAGGTTCGGTGTCATGAAGTCAAGGCTCTACCCATCCCCAAAGGTTATACTGGTGATTTTTTGTACCTGTCCTCAAAATCATTGACCCCTCTTGGGATAACAACAGTAGGATGGAATCACCCGAGCGAGCTGATGTATCTTAGAGTGATCTCAGATGAGGGTAGTATCGCGTGACAACTATTTCCGATAGCTTCCGCACTACAAAATAGTAACATGGTTTCAGTCTACTAAAATCCTCAGCTTCTCATATAACCCAATCGAACAATCTGCTTTCAACAACCGAAGTCGTATAGGCATTGAATCCGCAAAGGGCATCTCCACTGATTCGATGGTCGACCAGGACCTCTTATTTGGGAGTCATTCCCTGTAAGATTACCCATCTAGTGCCATCACTTATCTTAGGTGTATGCTCAATCTTTCCAGATGCAGCATCACACGCATTCCCATTAGCAGAAAAATAAACACAGATATCAATTAGGAAAAGCAGTATATATATTTATCCTAACATCCTAGACCTCTATAATCCTATTCCTATACAGACATTGACCCCCCCAGCAGAGTCGCCATTTTCCTGTAGAAAATAGGGAAGATGCCCCAAGGTAAAAATAGATCAAACAATGACTCCCCAGCAGAGTCACCATTTTCCTGTAGCGAGTGATTTTTGTCGGTGATGCGACCACCTTATCGCTGAAGTTTGGGTTTTCTCCTCGTGGAGAAAGGGTGCTACTTTCTAATTTCTTATTTATCCCGTGAAGCTGGAAGGGAAAGGGAAGGTATCTAAAACTAACCTTGCACGCGAACGTTTAACTGAACAAACATTTTAAAAGAGATTGGGGGGTCCGGGGATAGGTTATACAATGGGTAGTTGTCAATTACCAATCCTATATGTGGTTATCCACAGGATGTTAGCTTTTAGGTTTTGCTTTGTAATTGATAGTGTTTATCTGCTGATGGGTTGCGAAAGTTTCTTGGGAAAGTGTGACAGGGAGAGTGAGTTTTGTTTATGTTTTGGGTAAGGTACTGGACCTAAGTTTTGATTGATGTGAAGGTACAAGACCTAGGGTTTTTTATTGGTATGCTCGCTAAGATTTCGCAATCTTATCCCTACGTATTCCCGTTTAAACGAAACAGGGAAATCAGAGAAATCGTAGTTCCTCCTATTCTATGGGAGGAAAAAGATGTTTTGGTGTCTTGTTCAAAGCCCAAGACATGAAGCTAAAGGTGTTTTGTATCTTGTTCAAAGCCCAATATATAAAGCTAAAGGGTTTTGGCCGAGAGAGAATTTGTCATCTCTAAAGAGGGACTGCTGATTTCTTGTATGCTTTGATCAAACACGAGTTTGATGCTAAAAGGTTGATTGACTCAACTAGGGATTTCTTTATACGAAGCCCAAGAGGAGGCTATATGAGACCGACTCAACAAGAGAGTGTATATGTCTTGTACAAGGCCCAAGATTGAGGCAAAAAAAGATTGACCCTTTGGGGATATCATTATATAAAGCCTAAGAGAAGGCTAACAATTTGACTTTTCTGGAGAAAATGTTCTTTCTGTCTTGCACAAAGCCCAAGATTGAGGCTAAAAGGGATTTTTGACTCCGTTGGAGAGGTTTATATGTGTCTTGTACAAAGCCCAAGATTGAGGCTGAAACGAGTTTGACTCTGGATGGAGAGTATTATCTGTCTTGTAGAAAGCCCAAGATTGAGGTTAAAATGGGAAATTTAACTGACTCTGGTGAAGATGTGTCTTGTACAAAGCCCAAGATTGAGGCTGCATTGAGTTTGACTCTGCTTAGGAACATTATTCTTCAAAGCCTAAACGAAGGCTGGGAGAAAATGACTCGGCTGGGGAAGGTATATGTCCCCAACTCAAGAGAGGTAAATTTATGTCTTGTATAAAGCCCAAGATTGAGGCTACAAGGTTCTGACTTGACAAGAGAGTTTTTATTTGTCTCGTACGAAGCCCGAGATAGAGGCTAAAAGGGGTTGACTCAACAAGAGTGTGCTCAACTCAACAAGAGAGTCTGAAAAGTGACTGACTCAACAAGAGAGTCAGAAAAGGTGATTGACTCAACAAGAGAGTCTGAAAGTTGATTGAATCAACAAGAGAGTCTTTTATACTCAACAAGAGAGTGATTTGTTGTCTCGTACGAAGCCCGAAATTGAGGCAAATGGGTCTTGACTCAACAAGAGAGTCTTGAAAAGTGATGGACTCAACAAGAGAGTCTGAAAAGGTTAGCTCCGCTGGGGGAGGATCATTGTACAAAGCCCAAGAGGAGGCTGAAATGTTGAGGAAACATCATTATACAAAGCCTAAGAGGAGGCTATCTTACTGCTGAGGATTAGATCCATAGGCAGGCCCAAGGGTGGGGAACTCTCATGAGAGAGACCGGGTTTCTGTTGGAGATTTACCCAGAGTGATCGGTGTTTTTTCCTATGTTTGAAAGGAACTTGAGAATGTCTTTGAGACTCAAGGGGGGTTTAGACTGTCCAAGTCTACTGGTGTTGAAGAGTTTTATCTTTTCTAGGATGCCCAAAAGAGGGCAAAGGCCTTAAGGGATGAGAATCAACCCTAAAGTGGCATGAGTTCTGACACTGGAAAGACTACTCTAGCAAAGGATGACTAAGTTCTGTCTTATACCTTTAAGAGGTCGTTAGGGTCCTTGTATTAAGCCCAAGAGAAGGCGTGAGAACTTCTAAGAAGCCGAAGGGTCCTTGTACAACGCCCAAGGGGAGGCGGGGGTGCTTTTAGGAAGCCTGTGGGTCCCCAAACCAAGAGAAGTTCAAGAAATGCAATTCACAGAGAAGAGATCATTCCAGGAAAGTTCGAGGGTTTGGAAGAAACTCAAGAGATGCCATTCACGGAGAAAAGATCATCTCTGGGGAGTAGAATTTCTTTGACAATTTCTAAGGGTGACAGTCTGAGAAAAGGTTCACCGAGAATATTGCCTTTCTCTTTGTTCCATATTGTTTAACCCCAAGAGAAGGGAAGACTGTATCTGGAATCCTATGGGGATCTAGTTTTGTTTGTATTCAAGAGTGACCAACGGGCTTTACCTAGTTCTAGACATAGTTGTCGGGGAAAACTCTAAATAACTATACTAGTATATATATAGTTGATATATGACGAGTATTTCAAAGGTGTGAAAGAAAACTTACAGTGAAACAGCCCCACAATATAGTTATTTATATGAAAGCAGATAAAAGAAAGCGGATAAACACTTACCCGTTGTAGAGCTTCCATGCTGTTTTGTTAGTTGTTCAAAGAAATTAAAGAAAGTTTTGATAGCAACTATACATTTGGATTCAAAATCAAAGGGGAAAGTATTTTGAACAGAGATCGGGGCTTACAGATCAAGGAGAGGCCCGAGTTTTAACAGTGATTGTACTATTGTTTTGAATTTGTATAGGGACTTATACAAGTGATTGAGGCCCAAAAAGGTTTTCTGTACAAAGGGGTGGGTCTTACACTCTACCAAGAGGCCCAAAAGTGCTTTAAAGAAAAGAAATGAGACTTACAACACGAGGGCAGGCCCAATTGTTTGTTTGAAAATGGAGATCGCGCCGAGGTTTCTGACGGTATCGGGACTTATACAATACACTGAGGCCCAAAATTGTTTATGTACAAAGGGATGGGACTTACACTCTACCAAAAGGCCCAAAGTGTTTGAAAATGAACAAAGATGGGTCTTATAGCTCGAGGAGAAGCCCAGTTGAAAATAGTTTGAAAACGACGATCGCATCGAAATTTCCGACTATATCGGGACTTATACAATACACTGAGGCCCAAACATGATTCTTATTTACAAAGAGGTGGGACTTACACTCTATCAAGAGGCCTAAAAATGCTTTGAAATTTCTGAGTATGATTAAAAATCAAAGAAACCCTAATTTTCACTTTTTAAAAGTTAATTTTCAAAGAAAATTAATAAAAAATGATAAAAATACCAAATAGGTTTAAATAAACCACTTGTGATTTTTGGTTAAGGTTTGAAACACGAGGTTTTAACCACAAGGTGATTTAAACTCATTTGGTTTTGATTTTTCAAGATGAATATGCATTTCTAAAATGTTTAAAAATAATAAAAAATGAATTTATTTACAAAAATATCAACTATATTAAATAATTAATATAAATTTGATTTTTTTGTTGAATAAAATATTTTACTATTTTTATGATTTTTCAGAAAAAGAATCAACCAAAAATGATTAAAATTGAGAGAGTTATTAATTTTTCAAATCATTTAAAAATAATATGAAAAATGATAAAAAGTAGAAAAATGGTAAAAAAAAAGGATCTGGGGCGAAGGGGATTCGAACCCCAGACCTCTTGTGTGCAGTACGTGCCTCCTACTACTGGGGTGGTGATACATCCGTGTATCAAAACCACCCCATGGATATATGAGGCATGCCTTGTTTTTGGCCTGGCTAAGGCAAGGCAAGGCAAGATTTTGGCCAAAAACGTGAAGCTTGTAACTTTCTCATTTCTCCATGGATTGGGACAACATTTAGGTCTATCCTGCCTTGAATTTCACAAGGAATCCAATGGTGGTGGTGGTTTTTTCAGATGAGGCTCCTATTTCAAAACCCGATAGTGTTCTTGAAATAGGCCTAAAATTGCATTTTCTATGCTATCTCTTGTTACAGGCATGAATTACATGATGAATTGGTTCAAACACAACACATATAACATGTATGAGATGTGCATGATCAGTGGAACTCAAAATAGTGCATATTTCAAAGAGTTCAAGTTGTGATGCTTACCTCTTTAGGAGCTTTTTCGGCAATATGTCAAGTGCTTTGTTCCAGAAAAAAAATTGATGCTTTGGACACCCTCAAATGATCCCTTAGAAGCTTTTAGAATGGTTGGAATCAACTGGAATCCTCAGGAACAAGTTTGAGCTCTTTCTTGCAAATGGGGCAAAAGTGGCCAATATAGCAACACTCTCAAATGGTGTTCTAGATGTGGGTAGCCATTTGGGACAGTTCAAGGATGGTATTTGGAGTGTGTTTGAGGCTTTATCTGGTTTTGAAAGTGACTGAATCAAGACATGGCTTGAAAAATGCAAAAGTCCAATTTTGAGGTTTTGAGAGGGGACTTTGTGATTTTGGTGTTACAGGTCACTTATGAGAGTTTGGACAGCTTAGATATGACATATTGGATGTGTTTGGATCATGAGCTGTGATGGAAATGCTCTCTCACTCAAAAACTCAGAGTTACCTTGCAAAAGAAGGCATTTTGGCCTAGAGAAAGAGATTTTGAGGAAAGCAAGTGTTGTAGTGCTTTGGTGTACTCAAACTGAGCACAAATGAGCTCTATTTATAGTAGAGCAAGTTTGTTTTACAAGAAATAGTGAATGGAAACTGCAGCAGCTCATTGTCCAATTGCATCACTTTGGAATCTTAGGTCTCCTCTAGCCATTGACTAGAGGTTAGAGCACAATCCTATGGTTCTTTGGTTCAAAGCTTATTCTTGACTCATTCAGTTGGAAATGGCTCAGTTCATGCCACCTTGTTTAGAGCGATTTTTGTGGTCTTGAATCACGATCGCTTGGGTACTACAGTTCGATTCATTTTTTATCCTATTGAGCTGATCAAGGAAGGGAAATAGATGTCTCCAATTAACCCTGCTTGCATACTGAGTTTAAACAGCTGACTGTTAGTTTACAGATGCTATTAAGATGTGGGCCCTTCTTCGGTTATTTTGTTAAGATTAGAATGTATGGATTATTGGTTGGATGTTGGGTCTGATGTTTTTCTATTGATGTATGAAGGTATGGGATTTTGGGTTTTTTGATTAGTATGCTCACTAAGATTTTCAATCTTATGCCTACGTATTCCCGTTTAACGAAACAGGGAAATCAGAGCGATCGTAGTTCCTCCTATTCTATGGGAGGAAAAAGGTTGTTTTGGTGTCTTGTTCAAAGCCCAAGAGATGAAGCTAAAGGGAGTATATGTATCTTGTTCAAAGCCCAAGATGTGAAGCTGAAGGGTCTATTTGTATCTTGTTCGAAGCCCAAGATGTGAAGCTGAAGGGTTTTGACTTTAGAGAGAATTTGTCATCTCTAAAGAGAAGTTGTTTGGTCTGTTTATCACAACTGTTGGGTGACTGATTATAAAGGAGAATTACTTTAACTGGGATATGTGAATCCAGCAATGCCATAATTTCCTTTATAGGGAATTTTTAACCTGAAGGAGAAGACTTCAACTCAGTGTAGAGCAATACCATCTTTCCTTAGGAATTTCTCATGCTAAAAGAGGGACAGTGGCGTGGATGTAAATAATCCAGAGGCTTTCCAGTTACAGCGATTAGATGAAGGAAAAGGAGTTCTTGATGTTTGTATGCTGTGAGTAAGGCACAGATTGATGCTAAAAGGTTGATAGACTCAACCGAGATTTTCCTTATACAAAGCCTAAAAGGAGGCTATTGGCCCAACAAGAGGGTGTTTTTATATGTCTCGTACGAAGCCCGAGATAGAGGATGAAAGGTTTGTGACCCAACAAGAGGGTCTTTTATACTCAACAAAAGAGTGTTTTCTATCTCGTACGAAGCCCGAGATAGAGGCTAAAAGGTGATTGACTCAACAAGAGAGTCTTTTATACTTAACAAGAGAGTGTTTTGTGTCTCGTACAAAGCCCGAGATGGAGGCTGAAATTGTTTGACTCAACAAGAGAGTCTTTTATACTCAACAAGAGAGTGTTTTTTGTATCTCGTACGAAGCCCGAGATGGAGGCTAAAATTGTTTGACTCAACAAGAGAGTCTTTTATACTCAACAAGAGAGTGTTTTTATATCTCGTACGAAGCCCGAGATGGAGGCTGAAGAGGTGACTCAACAAGAGAGTCTTTTATACTCAACAAGAGAGTGTGGAGAGAATCATTTGTACAAAGCCCAAGAGGAGGCTAACTTTGTTGGTGACTATTTCAGTTGAGCGACAGGTCCATTGTGTTGGATAAAAGAGAAAATCAGTTCTTATATGGATTAATGTTGTGCTTTGGGATTGATCAGAGGATCAGGGTTATTTCCTGTTCTTTAAGGAAACGGGAAATCCAAAGGGTATTGAGACTGTCCAAGTCTACTGGTGTTTCGAGAAATCTATTCTCGGATAAGTGAATGATCTTTGTATGATGCCCAAGAGAAGGCTGGTATGTTAAGGGATGAAGGTCAAGGAGAGGCCCAGTTGATTATTTTTGAAAAGGCGATTGTGCCGAGATCTTTGAAAACACCGTGGGTCTTATACAATGACTGAGGCCCAAATTATTTTGGTTTCAAAGAGGGGTTGGATCTTACACTCTATTAGAGGCCCAAAGAGTTTTAAGAAAAAGAATTAGGACTTATAGCTCGAGGAGAGGCCCGGATGATTTTTGTTTGAAAACGGCAATCGTGCCGAGGTTTTTGAAAATACAGTGGGTCTTATACAATGACTGAGGCCCAAAGTGGTGTATTTACAAAGGGGATGGGTCTTACACTCTAATAGAGGCCCATGAGTGTTTGAAAATGATTTGTGAGGGTGAAAATCAAAGAAACCCTAATTTTGTTTTCCTTTAAAAGTAAATATTTAAAGAAAAATCAAATAAAATGATAAAAATACCAAATAAGTTTGAATAAACCACTTGTGATTTTTGTTTAAGGTTTGAAAAGTGAGGTTTTAATCACAAAACGATTTAGAACTCATTTGGTTTTGATTTTCAAAGTAAATATTCACTTTTAAATGTTTAAAAACAATTAAAAAATGAATTTATTCACAAAAATACTAATTATATTAAATAAATAATATAAATCTAATTTTTTTGTGGAATAAAATATTTCATTTTTGTGATTTTTTGCAAAAAGAACCAATAAAAAATAATTAAAATTGAGGGAGTTATTAATTTTTCAAATCATTAAAAATAATAAGAAAAATGATAAAATATGAAAAAGTGGTAAAAAAGAGGATCTGGGGCGAGGGGGATTCGAACCCCAGACCTCTTGTGTATAGGGCGCGTACCTTACCACTGGGGTGGTGATACATCCGTTGATTGAAACACAACCACAAATATACAAGGCTTGCCTTGTTTTTGGCCTGGCCCAAGGCAAGGCAAGGCAAGTTTTTGGTTGAAAACGTGAAGGCCATAACTTTCTCATTTCTCCATGGATTGGGACAAAATTTAGGTCTATCCTGCCTAGAATTTCACAAGAAATCCAATGGTGGTGGTGTTTTTTTTCAGATCATGCTCCTATTGAAAAACCCGATAGTGGTTATGAAATAGGCCGTGATTTGTATTTTCTGTGCCATCTCTTGGTACAAGCATGAATTACATGATAAATTGGTGCAACCACAACACATATAACATGTAGAAGAGATGCATGATCAGTGGACATCAAAAGAAAGCATGATTCAAAGAATCCAAGTTGTGATGCTTACCTCTTTTTGGAGTTTTTGTGCAATCTGCCAAGCACCTTGTTCCAGAAATTATTTGATGCTTTGGAAACCCTCAAATGATCTCTTAGAAGCTTTTAGGATGGTTGGAATCAGTTGGAAACCTCAGGAACAAGTTTAAGTTCTTTCTTGCAAAAGGGGCAAAAGTGGCCAAAATAGCAACTTCCTCAAATAGTGTTCCAGATGTGTGGAACCATTTGGGACAGTTCAAGGATGATATTTGGAGTGTGTTTGAGGTTTTATCTGGTTTGGAAAGTGACTGAATCAAGACATGGCTTGAAAAATGCACAAAAAGTCCTATTTTGAGGTTTTGAGAGGTGACTTTGTTATTTTGGTGTTACAGGTCACTTGTGAGAGTTTGGACAGCTTAGATATGACATATTGGATGTGTTTGGATCAAGAGTTGTGGTGGAATTGCTCTCTAACTCAAAAACTCATAGTTACCTTGCTAAAGAAGGTATTTTTTCCTAGAGAAAGAGATTTTGAGGAAAGCAAGTTGTTTAGTGCTTTGGTGTACTCAAACTGAACACAATTGAGCTCTATTTATAGTAGAGCAAGTTTCTTTTGGCTGCAATAGTGAATGGAAACTGCATCAGAGGTTTGGCCAATGTTGAGCAATGAGAATCCAAGTCTCCTCTAGCCATTGACTAGAGGTTAGGGCACAGGTTGCTGGTTCCCTTGGTCTTGGATAAGTCTTGACTGAATTCAGTTGGGAATGGCTCAGTCCATGCCACCTTAGTGCATCCATTAAATGCTCTAATCCAAAATTGGAGTCTTGTCCCTCTTTTAGGCATTTCTAGGTTTGACATGCTACTTTTGGTTTCAAAGACTTGGGAGGCTGATGGATTAGGGTTTGTCCCTCCTTGGTCTCCCCTTGAGGTGTTCAGATGGATAGATTTGTTTCCCCTTTGTAAAATTTGAGTAAATCGAGCAAAACTCCCAAATCTGCCTTGCCATGATAGTTTGCAGCAAGACACATTGGCATTGTCACATCTCATGGCTCAAGTGGAATTTGATGGAATTCTTGGCCATTTTGGAAAGCCCTCATATGATACAACAACTGTTTGATCATATTTGGTTTTGATACTTTTTGGATCCACGTGAAAAATGCCCCTACATTTGGAAAAAAAGCAAGACAGATTCTGACTTAGTGAAAATTTCACTAAGTGTTGGAAAAAGTGACATTTCATGTTTTCAGCCATTTTGATCATTCCATAACTCAAAATCCATAATGAATTGGAATGAGGTGTAGTTGAAGCTTTTGTAGAGGGCCATGAGAGATACAAATCCAGCTTTGAATGGGGAAAAATGGCCTTGTGGTTTAGGAGTTATGATCCTCCAAAGTTGGTACCCTAGCCACTTTGTTCCATAACTTAGAAAATTTCTAAGTTTTTTATGGTTACCCCTTTTACAAGTTATCCCACTTTTCTTGTTTTTTCTTGATGGATGATGATTCCAATCATAAATTAACATCATTTTAGGGTCAAAGAACCATATTTGTGAAAAATCTCAAAAAGTCAAAGTTGACTTTGGTGCACAGTTGACTTTTTGTCAGATGAATTCCAAACTGTGCGATCCTCTATGAAATCAAGTCCTTGACCTAAATCAAACTTGATGGATTGATTTCATAGGTGTTATTGGGTGTATTGAATCATGTCCCAAGGTTTGGGAGCATGCATGGGTCAAAAGTCAAAGGCACAATTGACTTTTTCCCGCGAAACCCTAACTGTGGTTCTGATGAACTTGAAACTTGTTGCTCAAGCTTCTTGGATCAATCCATTGTTGATAATGGATCAATTTAGTGTGTTAGGGACCATCAAATCCTCTCTTGAGGTCTTGGATCATGTTTTTGTCCCAAAAGTCAACTTAGGGGTGAATTAGGTCAAGAAACCCTAATTCGTAACTTTTGTATGAATGCATCCCCTGAGGCCAAATTGACTTGATGATTGGGTTCATGATGTCCCATGGAGCATCTTAGGTTATGATTTGGAGCATTGGCTCATGCCCAGAGGAAAATTTCCATCTGGAGGCCCTGGTCGACCAAAACCCTAATTTGGTGACACTGGCGATCTGGAGGCTTAATTCACCTAGAAGGTAGCAACCTTGTGCTTAATCCTTGATGTGGGAGTCCTCTTGATCCATTGTGGATGTTTGAGAGGTTATACAAGTTGAAGATCATGTCATTCCTTGATTGATCCTTTGTCTAAGAGCTCTAAGAGGGCTTGAAACCCTGATTTTGATTGTAGTGAATGCTCACCCATCTTTGGGGAGACTAATGAGACATAATGATACACCCATATTATGATGATGATTTGAACAATGATGGGAAATCTTAGTGGTCAAAATTTGGGGTATGACAGATGCCCCTATTTAATCTTCTTGGACTCGAAGGTGTGAATGGCGAAGGTATTCGGGCATTCAGGGTGCAAGATGATTAAATATCGAAATACCCAAAATTTTGATGGTGGTTATGAATGGCAGTTAGCGCATCCATCTTTTTTTGCTAAGCAATGATACTTAGAAAAGGTATAAACTTCCCCTCGATCCTGGTTTTCTACCAGGGAACTGGTCTCAGTTTCTGGAATGAACTTCCCCTCGATCCTGGTTTCCTACCAAGGAACTGGTCTAGGTTTCTGATATAAACTTCCCCTCGATCCTGGTTTTCTACCAAGGAACTGGTATAGGTTTCTAATATAAACTTCCCCTCGATCCTGGTTTCCTACCAAGGAACTGGTCTAGGTTTTTGATATAAACTTCCCCTCGATCCTAGTTTCCTACCACGGAACTGGTCTAGGTTTCTTTTGTCAATAAACTTCTTGACAAGGGACGCTGTGCATAGCGGTTTTCCTCAAACTTCTCGTTGAATTTTCCTGGGGAGATGTCATTTGACGGAAAAAGATTTGACGTCAGACTTGCTGGGGAACCCAGTCGTCTGAGTTGGAGAGGTGCACAAACTTCTCTGTTGGAGACGCCATTTGTTGATTCTACTGGGGAAAATGAATCTCTTGAGAGACTGCTTCCAGCTTGGGGATATTATTTCATACCTTTCTCGAAGATCTTCTCGGAGAAATGCCATATGATGTGATCCAATTTTGAGGTGCTGATGACCATTCCGTCAGCAGAAAAAATGGTTGCATTGCCGACTCTCTGATTAAGAGGCTTTCTCTAGGGATTTTCCTTAATCCGGGAAAGCGAAGACATCATCTTCAATGGCGAAGAGTGACGTTGGCTGAAGGTCCTCTGGTTTTTCAAAGATTCAAGTTATCAAAGTGGTCAAAAGCCCGCTACAATCCAGAAACAAACTGGAAGAGGGACTGTTTGGACGCAACGTTTCCTGACAAGGACAGAACTGACAACTCGATTGAGAGGACTTTTATCACTAGGGGACAAGACCGACTGAAGTGATAGTGATGCAATATGAATGTGAATGCAAATCAATGGTGCAAGATGTATGTATGTATATGCTGACAAAACTGACACGACATACAAACTGACGGATGAACACGACTGGATACTCGGCCACTGCGGGGGATGAAAAGTATCACTGGTTCATGATAGCAATTCTGCCTTGCTTAGGAGAAATGATCCTCGTGGTGAAAACTGTAACACCCCCATTCTATACCCCGAGCTATTAAAGCGATAACAAATAATTAGAGCAGACGAGAGCGTCACATCAATTGAAACGAAATAAAACAACCTGCTCATAAAGATATGCAACAATCAGGTAGCACATAACAGAGGAACTCAGTTCCTAACACCCACAATTCAGATACAGAATAAAAGATGAAAATCTGCAATTGAAATCTCATATATATATAACATAAAAGTTTGTCTGTCATATACAGAGTCATACATGTACAATCCAAAAAAAGAACATATATACATATACACATAATCACACAACGATCTCCCCGACTACCTAGTGCTACATATCAGAGCTGACTGACAAAAGAATGAAGACCTAAGCTTCACAAAAAGACCTCCAGCATCTAATCTGCAATGCCTCATAGAGCATTCAAAATAGCAGAAGGGTGAGAAACACAATTATAATATAATTGCATACAATTATATAATAACACAAAATACACATATAAAACATTCTCACCAAAACTTACACCATAATTCAAATACTAAACAACACAATTCACATCTCGTACATCTACCACGAAGGCATACCAATCAAGCTCAATACATTTATCACCAACATATATACATATATATATCAACTAATCAATTCCATTCACAATTCCCACACATAATCAATCCATTCATGATTTATACAAATGCACAGAGACCGACACAACGACTCTATGCAATGCAATGCGGTACCGTTCCATCCATCATTCTCATCATTAATTCACTCACGAATTATTGGAATCATCGCTTGTTACTTAGTGTAACTCCCCGTCGGGCAAACGATGTTCCCCGTCGCTTTAGGTCCTCTTTGTATAAGGTACACGACGTTTATGGATTGCTTTAGGTCCACTTTGTATAAGGCACACGATCCGATCGCTTTAGGTCCTTTTGTATAAGGCACACGATCATCTATAACGTCGCTTTAGGTCCTCTTTGTATAAGGCACACGATCGTTATAGCAGATTCCCTCGGGAATCATTTTGTCGCTCACACCCATTAGGGCACACGACATCACAAGAATGCATATCATGATGCTTGGCATACAATGACTCATGACAATCAAATGCATACATATACACATCCATGTGAACCATTCCAACATCCATAATCATGCATATTCAATCAAACACAACACAATGCATTTACTTGCCCTAAGGCCACAATCCTCATCACAACATTTCATCGCATGCATTCACATTATACAACAATACACAAGTCATACGATAGATATCAAAAGCATATTGCATGATAACACATCAATCACACACAGTTAAGACGGTAAAAGTTGACAAAACGACACATTTCCAAATTCCTGACATAATTAAATCCGCCACCAATCTCAAAACCATTTTATAAGAAAGAACGTCTCATTAGTTTTCCAACGGTACTAAGAACGCCTCGATCCGATTTACGGATCAAAAGTTATGAATTTTCAAAGAAAAGAATTTATTGAGAAACAGTCAGATTCACCTGGCGGCTTAGGATTTCGCCTGGCGGATCCCCCTTCTCCAGCACTTCGCTTGGCGAACTAGTGGAGAACCACAATTTTAGAAAAACCCCAAGAGTTACAGAAGCTAACCCATTTTTGTCTCTCCGTTTTCGCCTGGCGACTTACGATTTCGCCTGGCGAATCCCCCTTCGCCAGCACTTCGCCTTGCGAATTTGTGGCGAGACCTAATTCGCTTGGCGAATCGCACCAGAACCAGAATTTTCTGCAGCGGGTTACATGGTTCAAAAACCCCCAAAAATCCCATTTTTCATCCCAAATCAATTCCAACAGCAAAACAAGTATCTGCAATTGTTCATAGACACAATGTGATCATACAACGCAATTTATATCGATTTCCGACCGCGAAAACATTGATTTCTATTCATTTACTCATTTTCAACCTAGAAGTGAAAACTATGGAAAGACAAGTAGACATTCAAACACACACATACATAATCATACACAAGCATATGATAATCGAGTTTCGCACCCTTACCCAATTAATCGTGCTTCGAAGTGTCGGTTGAATCGGTTTCTTACTCTCCAAGTTTTTCCTCTTTTTCTTCTTTTCTTTCTTCTCTTTCTTTTCTCTCTATTTTTCTCTCTAAGTTTCTATTTTATGAAAAACATAATATCTACCCAACAAAAGACCAAAATACCTTTACACTCAAATATCTCGCAAACGCTCTCAAAACGCGATAAAACATAATAACGATGAAAAATAATATATTGTCAAATAAAATTCAAGAATAAAATAATATAAAAACAAAAATAATTAAATCGAATCGATTAAATAAATCTAACAAAAACTGGGGCATTACAACTCTCTCCCCCACTTAGACATTTTCGTCCTCGAAAATATACTGATACGAACAACTCCGGACACGGCTCTCGCATCCGACCAACAAACTATCATGCAAACAAAAGGCACACCACGAATAACACAAACTAACAAACCACCTTGCTAACAGTAGCTACAACAACGACACGACAACGACAACACTACCACGACAAGGTGCAAAGCCCATACAATGCACTTGATGACTAACTCACGACTCAAAGAATACCCAAGTTACGAATACACACAGGAATTAGCTACACGCACTCGAACCATCATGATGGAAACGAGGCAACAACATAAACAAGAACATAAAGTTCCACGACACAACATCGACTCAACAACCTCTACACATCCATAATACCAACATCTTTGTCACACAACAATATTACAACAATGCTACGCTCCACCAATCGAACATATAACCAAAACATCCATCTACATAGTAGCCCATGAATAATATTTACACCTTTCACCTAGCACTTCCATTCGGAAACGTCCAATGGTCTCATCACTCCTACATGTTCCCAATGTTCAACCTATAAACTCTCACAAGTCCCACACGCATATACAAAATGTGCCACATCACCCTTCCGTCGCGCACTCTGATTACTCGTAACCCATCAAAACTACTAATCTCACGTCCAAAGTCTAACTCTTTCTCATATTCGCCAAAAATCACAGTTCAATTTTAATATATCCAACCTCGCACTCTACTGTGTTATCTCACACACCAAACACAAGTCTCTGTATTGCTCAAATCATTTTAATTCTCTGACCATCAAAACAACCATATGCCACGACAATCGACTTAACTCTTCAGGCACAACCTCAGCTTTTCCCGAAGGATAATCCAAGCCAAATTCATAACTCATCACGAATTCTAACCATCCTCGCTATCTCTTACTCCATTCCTTCAGACCAAACAAGTACTCAAAACCCTTGTGATTACTAAACACTTCAAACCTAGAACCATAAAGATAATACCTCCAAATATTCCAACACCATACAACCGCAACCAATTCCAAATCCGAAATAGTATAGATCCTTTTTATGAATCCTCAATTATCGTAAAGCATAAGCCACGACTTTACTCTCTAGCATTAACACACTGACTAAACTCATCAAAGACGCATCCCAATACCTCACAAACGGTTTATTAGGATCATGCAGTATCAAAACTAGAGCCGCAGACAACTTCTACTTCAGCTCACCAAACTTACTCCCAACGAACATCCAAAGCAAACGACTTACCCCTTGTAAGGCAACTGAGATAACAGAAGTACTAACTTAGAAAAATCTTCCCTAGCCTGCAGTAACAACCAACTAAGCCCAAAAGTTTCTAATCTCCTTAACCGACTTCGGAGCCTTTCATTGTAGAACTGCATCTACTTCCGATGGATCCATAACCATACTCTCATCTGAAATAACATATCCAAGAAAACTAACCTTTTTTAACCCAAATTCTCACTTGAATAACTTAGCATAAAACTTTGTCTCTTTTCAACACTTGTAACTCAAATCTCAAACACTCTACCTGTTCTTCCTCTGAGTTTATAACAGATCCGAATACCCTTAATCAAAACCACCACGAACTCATCCAAATAAATATGGAAGATACGATTCATCTACTCTAGAAACATTACATACGCATTACTAACACCAAATAACATCACTGTACGTTGTAATGCCCAACCAAATTCCAAAAGATATAAATTCTTAAAGCTTTTGCAAAATTTTTCACTGGGTAACTGGTTACTCACAAACAAGCTTAACTGAGTAAATAACAGCCTATCCCGACAATAACAACCATAACCAGTCACATTAAATCGATCAAAGCCTCAACTCACATAATTCATCACTCTTATCAAACATTCCAACCAATTATGATTTCACTCAAACTCAACCAAACCAATCCAGTTATCTTTTCATGGAAGTGGATACTAATTCTCAATCGTTACCTTATTCAACTGTCAGTAAACCATACACAATTTCTTCTCTTAACAGTCAAAATTCCATAAATCCCAGCATGTAGCAACAACTAACCCAAAAGAACTCAAATTGTTCGCGATTCGTCACAATCCAAAACTTAAGCAATCCAGAACACAACTGCAAGTTTCCATACTACTCAATGATTAACACGCAACCTCATGCTATCATCCTTTCTCCTTACCAATCATGTTGGACCTCGTCAAGTCGACGCACTAATGTTCCATCCAAAAACACATCTGAAAACCATGCACAACTAACGACCCATCACTGTGACTTTCCTGCCAATTTCCAGAACACTATCATCACAAACATAACAAACATCTTAGTCTCATCCCCTGAGAGTTTTCTACTTACTTAGCAGATATAAACCTCAACTATTCACCTTCGTCCAATTTAAGTTCGCTCTCTACTCTCTGAGAACAACCATTAACGATACCCAATCGTTCCCTCTCAACGACTTCCCAACTGAACCAACATACCAAAACCTCTAATCCGCCTCATCTCCCGATATTAGAATCTTCATCGACTCATCAAAATAATCCGTAATCATTTTCTTAATTCCAAACAATTCATTGCACACACTATCAAAGCCGGAAAGACACGTCTATTCCATCCAACATAATTCCCGTCTACTATCAACAAGAGATTAAGGGTGATAAGTTCCTCAATTTGTCAATAGACAGCCGACAATCATGATGGGGTATAAACCGTCTTTACCAAACTACAATAGCATTCCTTGCATCTTGTGCACAAAACTACCTAAGGCACCAATCCTTATTCAACACAAACTTACCTCCTCTTTCCCTCCGGAACCAGGAATAACACTGTCCAAACAACACTTACAATCTTGCAACCAACGCTCCACAACCGAAGCAACTTGGAGAAGCACAAGCTTCTCCCCTACTTATCTCATTCTCACACCTGAAGACAAAGGATTAGAAAAACCAAAAAGTACTGACAGTGTTTCACACATCTATCGCGTACTAAGGAACAAACAACATCGACAGTATTCAACTGTCACAACAACTGACTCAACAACTTGGCCGGACGGACCGACCTTCTCTGATACCACTTAATGTAACACCCCCATTCTATACCCCGGGCTATTAAAGCGATAATAAATTATCAGAGTAAAATTAAAACATTCATGGCATAGACGGGAGCGTCACATTAATTGAAACGAAATAAAACAACCTGCTCATAAAGATATGCAACAATCAGGTAGCACATAATAGAGGAACTCAGTTCCTAACACCCACAATCAGATACAGAATAAAAGCGGAAAATCTGCAACTGAAATCTCATATATATATAACATAAAAGTTTGTCTGTCATATACAGAGTCATACATGTACAATCCAAAAAAAGAACATATATACATATACACATAATCACACAACGATCTCCCCGACTACCCGGTGCTACATATCAGAGCCGACCGACAAAAGAATGAAGACCTAAGCTTCACAAAAAGACAACATCTAATCTGCAATGCCTCATAGAGCATTCAAAACAGCAGAAGGGTGAGAAACACAATTATAATATAATTGCATACAATTATATAATAACACAAAATACACATATAAACATTCTCACCACAACTTACACCATAATTCAAATACTAAACAACATAATTCACATCTCGTACATCTACCACGAAGGCATACCAATCAAGCTCAATACATTTATCACCAACATAAATACATACATATATATATATATATATATATATATATATATATATATTAACTCATCAATTCCATTCACAATTCCCACACATAATCAATCCATTCATGATTTACGCAAATGCACAGAGACCGACACAACGACTCTATGCAATGCAATGTGGTACCGTTCCATCCATCATTCTAATCATTAATTCACTCACGAATTATTGGAATCATCGCTTGTTACTTAGTGTAACTCCCCGTCGGGAAAACGATGTTCCCCGTCGCTTTAGGTCCTCTTTTTATAAGGCACAGGACGTTTATGGATCGCTTTAGGTCCTCTTTGTATAAGGCACACGGTCGTCTATAACGTCGCTTTAGGTCCTCTTTGTATAAGGCACACGATCGTTACAGTAGATTCCCTCGGGAATCGTTTCGTCGCTCACACCCACTAGGGCACACGACATCACAAGAATGCATATCATGATGCTTGGCATACAATGACTCATGACAATCAAATGCATACATATACACATCCATGTGAACCATTCCAACATCCATAATCATGCATATTCAATCAAACACAACACAATGCATTTACTTGCCCTAAGGCCATAATCCTCATCACAACATTCCATCACATGCATTCACATCATACAACAGTACACAAGTCATACGATAGATATCAAAAGCATATTGCATGATAACACATCAATCACACACAGTTAAGACGGTAAAAGTTGACAAAACGACACATTTCCAAATTCCCGACATAATTAAATCGGCCACCAATCTCAAAACCATTTTATAAGAAAGAACATCTCATTAGCTTTCCAACGATACTAAGAACGCCTCGATCCGATTTACGGATCAAAAGTTATGAATTTTCAAAGAAAAGAATTTATTGAGAAACAGTCAGATTCGCCTGGCGACTTAGGATTTCGCCTGGCGGATCCCCCTTCGCCAGCACTTCGCCTGGCAAACTAGTGGCGAGCCACAATTTTAGAAAAACCCCAAGAGTTACAGAAGCTAACCCATTTCTATCTCTCCGTTTTCGCCTGGCGATTTACGATTTCGCCTGGCGAATCCCCCTACGCCGGCACTTCGCCGGGCGAACTTGTGGCGAGACCTAATTCGCCCGTCAAATTCCCAATTTGCCTGGCGAATCGCACCAGAACCAGAATTTTCTGCTGCGGGTTACATGGTTCCAAAACCCCCAAAAATAGCATTTTTCATCCCAAATCAATTCCAACAGCAAAACAAGTATCAGCAATTGTTCATAGACACAGTGTGATCATACAGCGCAATTTATATCGATTTCCGACTGCGAAAACATCGATTTCTATTCATTTACTCATTTTCAACCTAGAAGTGAAAACTATGGAAAGACAAGTAGACATTCAAACACACGCATACATAATCATACACAAGCATATGATAATCGAGTTTCGCACCCTTACCCAATTAATCGTGCTTCGAAGTGTCGGTTGAATCGGTTTCTTACTCTCCAAGTTTTTCCTCTTTTTCTTCTTTCTTTCTCTTTTCCTTCTTCTCTTTATTTTCTCTCTATTTTTCTCTCTAAGTTTCTATTTTATGAAAAACATAATATCTACCCAACAAAAGACCAAAATACCCCTACACTCAAATATCTCGCAAACGCTCTCAAAACGCGATAAAACATAATAACGATGAAAAATAATATATTGTCAAATAAAATTCAAGAATAAAATAATATAAAAACATAAATAATTAAATCGACTTGATTAAATAAATCTAACAAAAATCGGGGCATTACAAAAACCGTTGGTCGGGCTTAGGAGATAAGAACTCTGCCGAGTGTGTCAGATGGAACATGGTCCCTGACATAGTTGATCCTTCATTCAGGCGTGCTAGTTTAGAAGGATTACCTTGATTCTGCACTTCGAGGTTCGATTATTTCTGGAGAAGCGGTCGATGTTCTTTTGATGTTCGACAGTTAAAAGAATTGCCATCTTTATTTTAAAAGCCGAAAAAGTTTTAACAAGTAAATTCATTTTTGTTTTATTTCAAGAATCGTGAACCATATTAAAATGTCGTTCTGTAAAGCTAAAACAAATAAGAATTGCAAACAAAAGCACAAGGGCTCAAATTTTATTGATAGGATGGAGATCAGCCAAACGCGTGATTCCATAGAGTATTTACAAAGTTAGAAAATGGTAATTTTAAGGGAAAAGGGCTACATCGAAACATAACGACCATTATCCTTCTACCAACTTTGAATTCCGGGCATCCTGAGCTTCTGTCGAAGATGACCTTGATTGGAGTTTTATGATGGATGGCATGACTGCTGCTGAGGGACTTGCCCCTGTTGGACGTAGTTACTTGCCATTATCCCTAATTTTTGCCTGGATCGTAGTGTGATGTTTCCAATCCACCGGGATGATTTTTTTTTTTTAATTTTGTCTCTAAGTTTTTCCTGGACCGCCCTTTCGGGTTTTCAATCCACCGAGACGTTTTTTCCTCTTTTTTTTTTATTTAGGCGAAGTATTTCTTGACTACGTCAACATTTGTGGGGTAGGCAAATTTCTCTCCATCCATGGTTGCGAGTCTCAAGGCACTGCATGAGAAAGCTTTCTTGACCACATAGGGGCCGTCATAATTCGGAGTCCACTTGCCCCGAGAATCAGTGAGAAATGATTGTATCTTCTTGAGCACAAGGTCTCCTTTCCGGAAGACGCAAGGTCGAACCTTTTTGTCAAATGCCCTTTTTATTCTCTGTTGATACAACTGACCGTGGCATAGTGCCGTTATTCTCTTTTCTTCGATCAGATTTAGTTCGTCGTGTCGACTTTGACACCATTCAGCTTCTGTTAGCTTAACTTCCATCAATACTTGGATTGATGGGATCTCTACCTCTATGGGGAGCACTGCCTCCATGCCATATACTAGAGAGAAAGGGGTTGCCCCTGTTGAAGTGCGGACAGATGTGCGATAACCGTGAAGAGCAAAGGGTAGCATTACGTGCCAGTCTTTGTAGGTTACGATCATCTTCTGAACAATCTTTTTGATGTTCTTGTTAGCCGCTTCTACCGCTCCGTTCAACTTGGGTCGGTAGGGAGATGAGTTATGGTGTTCGATCTTGAACTCAGCACACAACTCTTTCATCATCTTATTGTTCAAGTTGGATCCATTATCAGTAATGAGCTGGCTCGGAACACCATAACGGTCGATGAGATTATTTTTGATAAATCATACTACCACTTGTCGGGTTACATTGGTGTATGACGCTGCTTCGACCCACTTGGTGAAGTAGTCAATGGCTACCAGGATGAACCGATGTTCGTTTAAAGCTTTTGGTTCAATCATGTCGATTCCCCATATGGAAAAAGGCCATGGGGAAGAGAGAACTTTGAGATGTGTCTGCGGTACATGGATTTTGTCAGCGTATATCTGACACTTATGACACTTCCTCATGTACTTGTAGCAGTAGGATTCCATTGTCAACCAATAGTACCCTGCTCTCAGAATCTTTCTCGCCATTGTGTGTCCGTTGGCATGAGTGCCAAAGGATCCTTCGTGAATTTCTTTTATCAGCATGTCTGCTTCTGGTCTGTCTACATATTGGAGCAAGACCATGTCAAAATTTCTCTTATAGAGAGTATCACCGCTCAGGAAGAAGCTGCCAGCCAGCCTTCTGAGGGTTTTCCTGTCCTTCCTTAGTGCCCCAGGAGGGTACTCTTATTTCCGAAGGAAGCATTTGATATCGTGATACCAAGGTTTGTCGTCTATGACCGCTTCAATCGTGGAGATGTAAGCGGGTCTTTCAAGGCGCATTATGTCGATCTTAGGTAGGTCGTTCCATTGACCTACGCTAATCATGGAAGAGAGAGTGGCTAGAGCATCAGCCATGTGATTCTCATCACGAGGGATGTGATGAAACTCGATTCTGTTGAAGAAGGGTAACAACCTTCTTGTGTAATCTTTGTAAGAAATCAATCCTGATTGGTAGGTGTTCCAATCTCCTTTGATATGATTGATAACCAGGGCTGAATCGCCATATACATCCAAGTTCTTGATCCATAAGTCGATCACTTCCGAGAGGCCCATGATGCAAGCTTCGTATTCAGCCTCGTTGTTTGTGCACTTGAATGTAAGTCTGGCGGTGAAAGGAATGTGGGTACCCTGAGGGGTAACAATGATTTCCCCAATTCCGTTTCCGTAATGGTTGACAGCTCCGTCAAATATTAGTCCCCACTGGGAACCTGGTTCTGGCCCTTCACTAGGTAGCGGTTCATCGCAATCTTTCATTTTCAAGTACATGACATCTTCGTTTGGGAAGTCAAACCCGACCGATTCTTGATCGTCAATCAGTTGATGAGCTAAATGATCAGCTAAAATACTTCCTTTAACGACTTCTTGAGCGTGGTATTCGATGTCGTATTCTGATAATAACATCTGCCAACGGGCAATCCTTCCTGTGAGAGCAGGCTTTTCAAAGACGTACTTGATTGGTTCCATCTCAGAGATCAACCAAGTAGTGTGACGAATCATATACTGGCGAAGACGTCTGGCTGTCCAAGCTAGAGCACAGCAAGTTTTCTCAACCATAGTGTACCGAGTCTCGCAGTCGGTAAACTTCTTGCTCAAATAGTAAATGGCAGACTCTTTCCTTTTGGTTTCGTCTTGTTGGCCAAGTACGCAACCCATCGAGTCTTCCAAGACTGTTAAGTAAATAATCAGTGGTCTTCCTTCCACTAGAGGTGATAGAATCAGTGGGTTCAATAGATATTCCTTGATACTGTCGAAGGCGGTTTGGCAGTCATCTGTCTAAACGCAGTCTTGGTTCTTTTTAAGTAATCTGAAGATCGGCGCGCATATCGCGGTCATGAGGAATATGAATCTGGAAATATAGTTCAAACGTCCCAGGAATCCTGTGACTTATTTTTCAGTTTTCGGAGAAGGCATTTCTTGAATGGCCTTGACCTTGTCAGGATCAACCTCAATTCCTTTCTGGCTAACGATGAACCCTAAGAGTTTCCCTGAACGAACACCAAATGTGCACTTATTGGGATTCAAGCAGAGTTTGTACTTTCTCAACCGCTCAAATAATTTTGACAGGTGGGTTACATGCTCCTCCTCTGTTCTAGATTTGGCAATCATATCATCGACATATACCTCGATTTCTTTGTGTATCATGTCATGAAACAGAGTAGTCATGTCCCTTTGATAGGTTGCCCCGACGTTCTTCAAACCGAACGACATTACCTTGTAACAAAAGGTACCCCATGGGGTAATGAAGGAAGTTTTCTCCATGTCTTTCGACGCCATTTTGATTTGATTATAGCCCAAGAATCCATCCATGAAGGAGAAAACTTTGAACTTTGTTGTACTGTCTACTAGCATGTCAATGTGTGGTAAAGGAAAATCATACTTTGGACTATCCTTGTTTAGATTCCTGTAGTCTACACACATTCTAACTTTTCCGTCCTTTTTCGGAACAGGTACTATGTTGCCCAGCCATTGAGGATATTCTGATGTGGCGAGGAAACCCGCGTCAATCTGTTTCTGTACTTCCTCTTTGATTTTGATGGCCATGTCCGGGTGAGTCCGTCTCAATCTTTGTTTTACTGGAAGACATTTCGATCTTAACGGTAGATGATGTTCCACGATGCTGGTATCCAACCCTGGCATATCCTGATAGGACCAAGCGAATACATCGGGAAACTCCTTGAGAAGCTTTGTCAAACCATCTTTGGCAGTTGGACTGAGCAGTGCCCCAATCCTCATTTCTTTTCTCTCCTCTTTTGAACCCAAGTTGACTATTTCCAACGGCTCTTTGTGAGGTTCAATGCACCTTTCCTCTTGCCTGAGTAATCGGGAGATCTCTTCTGGTATTTCATTGCCAACTTCTTCTTCGGCCCCAAATACCAGAAATTCAAAGTTGGGAGAAAGCATTGGATCATATGTTTCAACGGGGTTTAAAACAAGCAATCTGCATGACATGATGATTTGTGTTTAGAAGAGATAGAGAAAATGCAAGAGTGTGTGCAGTGTTTTCCTTTGGAAAACTGCTTGTTTTTATTATTGAGTTGTTTTTTAGGATTACCATTTTCTGGAAAAAACGAAAAGAGAAAACAGCAATTAATTCGGAGATTACAGAACAACATTATTTTATTTATGAACAAGTCTATTCCTGAAACTACAGCTCTATAAAACAAACTCTGTTGCTTTGGGCGAAGCGAAGAGGGATATTTACAGAAAGTGAGCCCTATCAAAACATCCATTTCACCTGGGCAAGGTGAAAGGTTAAAGACGGTAATTACTTTGACTTATGAACAATCTTCAGAACATCGACAGCAACCCATTGGCGGCGAACTCCTCGGTGAATCATAAAGTCTGGTACCTTCCTTGATTTGTCTTCAAAAATAACGCTGATTTCTGGTGGAGCAGGATCATTGGAATCTGTCTCCCAGGCAGAGTTGTCGTAGGAGGATTCCTCAGTTGTATTTTACATAGCATTTGTGCTCCCAGGCAAATCTCCCCATCCAGTTGGCTGGATGTCTTCGAGCCTGATACGAGAGCTTTCAGGAGCGGTGTACTTGACCATGAAGCTGTATTTACCACTCGGTTGTCCCAAGGTGTCCCACACTTCTTTGGAACTGGAGGAGTCATCTATTTCGATGACGTTGACCTCGGGAAAAGCATAGTTAATGAATTCTAGTCTTGCAAACTTTGAGAATTCATCGTCGTTCTGGACGTTTTCTGAATGACCTGAGTGTTGATCCCATGACATGGTGGGGACGCAGGTATTCTGTTCAATGATGCTCAGCTGATTTTCATTGTTCGGCTGATTTTCGTGCCCCAAGTCTCCTGGGTACGGTTGCCAGATAGGCAGGCCATCCATTGGGCCATAATATTTATGGTAAAAGTTGTCCTTCATCAGAGTGTCCTCCTCTAATGAATTTGGTGGAGCACGACATCCTTCCAGATCATAATCTCCGTATATCATTTCGACGTCTGAAATTGGTATAAATCTCGGACTCTGTGCGGGATAGCAAAATGGCATAAGCACCTCTTCCTGAGAGATATAGCCGTCCTTGTTAAGATAAAACTTCCATTCCTCCTCATCTGTGTTGAAGGGATCTCCCTCGTTGATGGTATGGACTGCTTGAGACATTGGGTGAAGGAAACCTCCACTGTGAAAGAAGTCCTGAATGGGGTGAAGACTTTCATCGTTAGCAGCCGTCTGGGTACAGGTCGAAGAAAAACCAAGACCCTTCTTTGTTTTATTATCAGCAGGAATGACAAGATGTCCCCATCCTTTCGTATTGTTACTTTCAATTGCCTTGAGGGCATTTTCGTATGAGAAAATAGAGGTTCCTTTCTCTGATTGATTCTCATTGCTCACCGAAAGTTCTTGGAACTGAGTTCCCATAACCTCCTCGGGTTCTATACAAGTAGATAATGACAGGTTACTCACGATCAAGGTTTGTTCTCCACAGACCGTGACGAGTTGATCGTTCTTGACGAAATTCAGTTTCTGGTGCAGCGTCGAAGTGACTGCCCCAGCCTGGTGTATCCAAGGTCTTCCTAATAAGCAACTGTACGTTGCCCGGATGTCCATGACCTGGAAAGTGATTTGGAAAGTGTGAGGACCGATAGTTACGGGAAGGTCGACTTTGCCGATAACTGCTTTCCGAGATCCGTCAAAGGCTTTGACGATGACCTCACTGCCCCTTATCGGGGATCCTTTGAATAATAGTCGCATTAAAGTGGACTTTGGCATAACGTTGATGGCTGATCTGATGTCTACCAGTACGCTGGCTAAAGCATCGTGCTGGCAGTTAACTGTGATATTGAGCGCCATGTTGTGGCGTTTGCCCTCCTCCGGCAAATCCTCATCACTAAATCCTAAGTTGTTGCAACAATGTTGTATTCACTCCTTTGGATGAGCTTCAGTATCTCATCATTGTTTTTCGAAAGGTCGAGTTTACTGGATTGACTGACTGGTAGATCAGGAGCTTCTTTCTGAAGTTCCTTTTTTTTGTTAGGTTCTCCAACTCCTCGGTTGAGGATTCGACCGCTCCGTGTTACTCGACTAATGTCTGCAATGTTCACGACGGAGGGTAATGGAATTTCCTTTCCATTCTCAATTATTGTTGCACCGTATTTGTAAGGGATCACCTTAGCTGATTCATACGATAATGGTCCTGGCAGATAGATAACTACAGGAGCCTTCTGATTTTTCTGACTGTCGTAGGTAACTTCAATCAGTTTCTGGATAGGAACCTTTGATTCATCCAGTAGAGGGATGATGGTACAAACATCCTTGTTCTGTTGATGATCAGAGATTATGAAAACGTCTCTGATTTGATCAGCGAAGTTGTCCGCGTCCAGTTGATTGGCTCGGAACTCAGACATGGGTGAATCTCTTTACGATCTAATTGACCTTGAAGAGCTGCTCGTACAAGGTAGCATCCTTGGTTATTCTCCGAGCAGACTCTACAGCGTTCGTAATTATGTGGTGGCACCTGGCCACGCCCGCTTTGGATGCAGTGTAACCTCACTAGGTCAGTTTCCATAGATCGGACATCCCCACTTTGACGCCGAGTAGGGTTTCCATTAAGCACAGTGATTTGTTGCGTGTCTTCATCCATATAGATTGGAAGCCACCAGTGGTTTAACAAGTGTTGCAAGGTTCTTTGAATGAGAGCGCACCCTTGGTTACTCTCACTGCATACTTTACAGTTCAGATAATCATGAGAAGTGAGAAAACCGAGTTGGACTTGCCTGACGTGTAACTCCACCAAGCTGGTATTCATCAAACGAATATCGAAGATTTGGATCATATTGATCTGATAAGAATTTCTATCATGGTAGTCCTGGATCCACCCAAGATCCATCTGACGCTGGAGGGCCTCTTGTATGAAAGAGCATCCCTGTTTGTTTACCGAGCAAGTCAGGCAAGAATTGTAATCATGTCGCGGCAAATTATGGTACTGGCTTTGCCTGGAGTACATCGCCACCAAGTTGACATTCATTGCACGGATGTCGTGGTTCTGAATGATGTTGGAATTCGTATAAGTCATGTTAACCCCATGAATTCGGTGCTCTTGGATCCATCAGAGATCCACTTGTTCTTGTAGAGCTGATTGCACCACAGAACATCCTCGATTGTCTTAAGAGCAGATATCACACTGGTGATAATTATGAGGTGGCACATGGCCATATCCACTCTGTCTACAATGCATCTTGACCAAGTTGGCCCTTAATAAGAGTACATCATGAATTTGATAGCTGTCGCTAGAATCTCCCTCTATCAAATTGACTGCAGCTTTCCCGTGTTGAGGTAACAGGTTCGTGAGAACATTCGGATTCGTATCTTTAAAAGATAAGACCCCGCTCCTAACAAGCTTTTGTACGTCGGATTTGAAACTGAGACAGTTTTCTATGTTATGCCCTGGTCCTCCTTGATGATAAGGACAAGTATGATCCGTTTTGAACCAGAAAGGCAGATTTTCCGGTACTGTAAGAGGAGACTTGGTTTGGACATGCCCCTTGACCAGTTGTAATGGAAACAGTTCTATGTACAACATGTGTATAGGATCAAACCCTGATGGTCGTGTTGTACGATTGTTGTTGTATGGAGGACGAGCCTGCTGAAGAGGCTGCTGGGTCCTTTGCTGATATTGATGTTGATTAGGTTGGCTCTGCGTAACCTGAGGTTGATACGTAGGAATAGACGTCGGGTTAATAGCAGGAGTTACAACTGCTACTGGCTGGTAACATCGCCTTTGCTTTCCAAGAGAGATATTCCCAATATCTTGCTCTTTTTTCTTAGGGAAAGCACTACTGTATCGTTTTGTACTACTTGATGATCCAACGTCTTTAACTAGACGTCTTTCTCAGACGGCTTCCTCAAGACGAACTCCCATGGCCACCATCTCGGTGAAATCACTGGGCGCACTGGCAACCATTCTGTCGTAGTAAAATGAGCTCAAGGTTTTTAAGAAAATCTTTATCATATCTTTTTCCTCCAGAGGTGGTGAAATCTGAGCGGAAATTTCACGCCATCTCTGAGCGTATTCTTTAAAGGTTTCCTTGTCCTTTTGGGACATTGATCTGAGCTGATCTCTATCCGGTGCCATGTCCAAATTGTATTTATATTGTTGAACGAAGGTAGCGCCCAGATCTCTAAACGTGCCGATCGTGGCGTGGTTTAAACCCATGTACCATTTTAATGCGACACCGGTTAAACTATCCTAAAAGTAGTGAATGAGCAGCTCCTGGTTCTTTGTCTGAGCTGACATTCGTCGAGCGTACATCACCAAATGGCTTTGAGGGCAAGATTTACCCTTGTACTTTTCAAAGTCGGGTACCTGGAACTTGTGTGGGACTTTCACATTGGGGACCAAGCAGAGGTCTGCGGCGTCCTTTCCAAATAAATCCTAATCGCGAATGGCTTGCAGTTCTTTCTGCATTTCCAGGAACTGTTCTTGGCATTCATTCATTCTATCGAACATGTTGTCGTTTCCACCAGAAGGTATCTGTGGAATTTGTCCTTCCGGGACAGTGTGTACCACGGGCGGTGGTATAGTCATTATGGCCGAGACTCTCGGTGCCTCCCAAAGTTTGTAACCTTCAGGAGTTATTGCCATGCCCCTGGCATCTTTGCTTTCCCGAAGTTTGTAACCTTCAGACCCAGCGGTTCCTGCTACGGTTCCCTGATCCTCAGCGATCGGCAGAACATATCCTTCTGGGATATAGTTAACTGCCATGCCCCAGGGACGATCTTTTGGCATTTTGTACCTAGGATCATACTTTTCCACTATGGGCGTTGACGTGATCTCTGAGATCACAGTGCGTTGTTGTTGCATCTGAGCTTCTGCTAGAGCTTGCATGTCGTTATGAAGCATTCTCAGATCCTCTTTCAGAGTGTCGATCTCTTCTCTCAACTCTCTGTTCTCTTCCTCGAGATCATCCATTTTTTTCTGATGATTGACCCGAGTATTGTACGAATGAGACAGTTTGACTCTAGAATCGAGACACAAACGTGAGATTTGTAGGTAAGAAGAATGCGTTTATGTGAGAATGATGAATGATATGCAATGATTATATTAATCGTATGTTTTTGTTTATTCAAAGTAAACTTTGACAATTAGATTGCAAATATCAAACAGTGGGGAAACCCCGTTTTATTGAATTCAAAGGATTGCGGAAATGGAAATACAGTAATTTACATAGTGCTGTAAAAGGAAATCTAAACTAATGGATCCTGAGTCCTCTCTGAAGAGAGCTCAGGTGGTGGTTCTGGTGCTTTCCTTTTCTTTGACCGGGGCTCTTCAGCCGTTGTCGGGTTGTCATTCCTTTGCCAAGTGAAAGGAGCGAGCAAATTCCTTTGGTCATCCTGATTTTCTACAACATGTTGCTCTAAAATTTCAATCAGAACATCCTTTTCTCTTAATAGCTGTTGTATTTTCTTACACTCCACATTGAGTATACGATACTTGTTCCTCCAAGACCTCTTCTCCTGCTGAATTTTGCTGAGAGTAACTTGAAGCTTTTCCGTCTCAGACATAAAATAAAGGGCAGAGTCCCTTAATGGAGGAACTTCCTGACTATGGTAAGGCATCCTCATCTTGAGAGCTCTAGTTTGTACCCAATGGAGATAAGGCTCCACCGAGACACAATCTGGTTTTCCTAGAGACTCGCGTCCTTTCCTATGAACGTGTTTCCAGGCATACACTATTTCTGTCTTTAGTGCCATGTCGCTTTCTCCTTCCTTGAAGAAAAGACTTTCCAGATGAGCATTCCGCGGGACATGCCTCATTGGGTATCCAAATTGACGACGAACTAAAATTGGGTGATAATTGATTCCTCCCTTAGTTCCTATAAGGGGTACATTTGGGAAATTTCCACAACGGTCAATGATCCTGATCCCGTCATAGATTCAATTGTACCAATCGATGTCAGAGTTGGTAAGAGACATGATTCTCTGCGACCAACGTAAAGTATTCTTTTGATCCCAAAATGCAGCAGACTTGGGCAAATGGGAAGTGAACCATTTGTACAGCAAGGGTACACAACACGTGATCATTCCTCCGCTGTATAGATTCCTTAAGTGTACCGAATGATACGCATCTGCGAGTAAGGTTGGTACAGGGTTTCCAATCAGGCATATCCTAATAGCGTTGATATCTACGAAGTTATCAAAGTTGGGGAACAAAAATAACCCGTAGGTGAGCAAAACGAAGATGCTCTCAAAAGCGGCCACGTTCCCTATACTGGCAAAGTACAGGGCTTTCTTTATCAAGAATTGGGCTGGCAAACCTTGGATGCTACCCTTAGTGGTCATGTGAATCCTGACTTCTGACTCGTCCAAATAAATTGCTCGTGCAATGGTTTGATCCTTTGGAGTTTCATCCAGTCCAGAAAAGGGAGCTTGATCAGTGATATGCAGATCAGTCAGGTGAGAGTACTCCTCCAGCGTTGGTGCTAGCTGGTAATCCGGGAATGTGAAACAGTGATAGACCGGATCGTAGAACTGGATTAGTGTGGATAGGATTCCTTCGATTACATGGACCCTTAATAGAGACAGTAGTCCTCCATACTTGGCTCTGAAAGCCTCGTGGTTGGTGATCATTCTTGCCAAACCTCTCAAATCCTCTAACTTTGGAACCTTGAAGGTGTACTTATGAGTTTTCCTTCTACCGAAATCCATTAGCGCAATCCCTTTATCTGACATTCGCAATCATTGTCTTAGTTTAATTTGAAAGAGAGAGACTAGAAGAGAAGATTTTTCTTTGTTTTAGTGTTTTTATAAATGAATGTATGAATGTAGCACACAAAAACATAGAAAAAACATGGGGTTCAAAGGGTTGGTGTCATAAAGTCAAGGCTCTACCCCCACCCCCCCCCCCCCAAAGGTTGATACTGGTGATTTTTTGTACCTGTCCGCAAAATCATTGATCCCTCTTGGGATGACAACAGCAAGCGGATCGCCAGTGAGCTGATGTATCCTAGAGTGATCTCAAATGAGGGTAGTATCGCGTGACAACTATTTCCGATAGCTTCCACACTACAAAATGGCTTTAGTCTACTAAAAACCTCAGCTTCTTAGATAACCCAGTCGACCACACTACTTTCAACAACCGAAGTCATATAGGCAATGTATCTACAAAGGGAGTCTCCACTGAGTTTGATGGTCGATCGGGGGCTCTTAACTGGGATTCACTCCCCGCAAGATTACCTGTATTGCCATCACCTATCTTAGGTGTATACTTAATCTTTCCACATGCGGCATCATACATATTCCCATTAGCAGAAAAATAAACACAAATATCAATTTGGAAAATCAGTGTATATATTTGTCTTAATCATCCTAGACCTCTAGTCTTATGATCCTATACAGGCAATGAACCCCCAGCAGAGTCGTCATTTCTGCGAACTGAACTTAGGGTTTCATCCCTTGGGAAAGCAAAAAGAGCTCTCCCACTGTGGTCGCCATTCTTCTGTGGCGTTTTCTAAACTTAAGGTTTCTACCGAAGATTGTAAGAAAGAGAAGGGCCCCACGGTGGGCGCCATTTTTCTGTAGCGCGATTTTTGGGGTCTTGAATCACGATCGCTTGGGTACTACAGTTTGATTCATTTTTTATCCTATTGAGTTGATTAAGGAAGGGAAATAGATGTCTCCAATTAACCCTGCTTGCATACTGAGTTTAAACGGCTGACTGTTAGTTTACAGATGCTATTAAGATGTGGACCCCTCTTCGGTTATTTTGTTAAGATTAGAATGTGTGGATTATTGGTTGGATGTTGGGTCTGATGCTTTTCGATTGATGTATGAAGGTATGGGATTTTGGGTTTTTTGATTAGTATGCTCGCTAAGATTTTCAATCTTATGCCTACGAATTCCCGTTTAACGAAACAGAGAAATCAGAGCGATCGTAGTTTCTCCTATTTTATGGGAGGAAAAAGGTTATTTTGGTGTCTTGTTCAAAGCCCAAGACATGAAGCTAAAGGGAGTATATGTATCTTGTTCAAAGCCCAAGATGTGAAGCTGAAGGGTCTATTTGTATCTTGTTCGAAGCCCAAGATGTGAAGCTGAAGGGTTTTGACTTTAGAGAGAATTTGTCATATCTAAAGAGAAGTTGTTTGGTCTGTTTATCACAACTGTTGGGTGACTGATTATAAAGGAGAATTACTTTAACTGGGATATGTGAATCCAGCAATGCCATAATTTCCTTTATAGGGAATATTTAACCTGAAGGAGAAGACTTCAACTCAGTGTAGAGCAATGCCATATTTCCTTAGGAATTTCTCATGCTAAAAGAGGGACAATGGCGTGGATGTAAATAATCCAGAGGCTTTCCGCTTACAACGATTAGATGAAGGAAAAGGAACTGTTGATGTTTGTATGCTGTGAGCAAGGCACATATTGATGCTAAAAGGTTGATTGACTCAACCGACATTTTCCTTATACAAAGCCTAAGAGGAGGCTATTGGCCCAACAAGAGGGTGTTTTTATATGTCTCGTACGAAGCCCGAGATAGAGGCTGAAAGGTTTGTGACCCAACAAGAGGGTCTTTTATACTCAACAAGAGAGTGTTTTTTATCTCGTACGAAGCCCGAGATAGAGGCTAAAAGGTGTTTGACTCAACAAGAGAGTCTTTTATACTCAACAAGAGAGTGTTTTGTATCTCGTACGAAGCCCGAGATGGAGGTTGAAATTGTTTGACTCAACAAGAGAGTCTTTTATACTCAACAAGAGAGTGTTTTTGTATCTCGTACGAAGCCCGAGATGGAGGCTAAAATTGTTTGACTCAACAAGAGAGTCTTTTATACTCAACAAGAGAGTGTTTTTGTATCTCGTACGAAGCCCGAGATGGAGGCTGAAGAGGTGACTCAAAAAGAGAGTCTTTTATACTCAACAAGAGAGTGTGGAGAGAATCATTTGTACAAAGCCCAAGAGGAGGCTAACTTTGTTGATGACTGTTTCAGTTGAGTGACAGGTATATTGTGTTGGATAAAAGAGAAAATCAGTTCTTTTATGGATTAATGTTGTGCTTTGGGATTGATCCGAGGATCAGGGTTATTTCCTGTTCTTTAAGGAAACGGGAAATCCAAAGGGTATTGAGACTGTCCAAGTCTACTGGTGTTTTGAGAAATTGATTCTCGGATAAGTGAATGATCTTTGTATGATGCCCAAGAGAAGGCTGGTATGTTAAGGGATGAAGGCCAACCCATTAACTGGTCTGACACTTGACTCAGAAAGACGACTCTAGCAAATTGATAACTAGGTTCTATTCCTATACTTGTAGAGGTCTCTGGGTCCTTGTACTAAGCCCAAGAGAAGGCATGAAAGCTTTTAAGAAGCCAAAAGGTCCTTGTACAACGCCCAAGAGGAGGCGGGGATACTTTTAAGAAGTCTATGGGTCCCCAAACCCCGGGAAGTTCAAGACATGCCATTCACCGAGAATAGATCAAGCCATGAAAGTCCGAGAATTTGGAAGAAACTTAAGAGATGCCATTCACGGAGAAAAGATTATCTCGGGGGAGTTAGAGTTTCTTTGACAATGTCTAAGGGTGATAGTCTGAGAAAGGGTTCACTGAGAATGCTTCCTTTCACGTCTCCATATTGTTTAACCCCAAGAGGAGGGAAGACTGTGTCTGGTAATCCTATGGGGATCTAGTTTTGTTTGTATTTAAGAGTGACCAACAGGGCTTTACCTAGTGCTAGACGTAGTTGCCGGGGAAAGCTCTAAATAACTATACTAGTATTACACAGTTAATATTTGACAAGTATATAAAAGTTTGTGAAAGAAGACTTACAGTGAGCAGCCCCACAATACAGTTATATACATATGAAAGCGATAAATGAAAGCTGGTAAACACTTACTCGGTTGTAGAGCTTCCATGCTGTTTTTTTAGTTGTTCAACAAATAAAACTTTGATAACAATACTATATTCAAAATCAAAGGAGAAAGTGCTTTGAAAAGTTGTTGGGGCTTACAGCTCAAGGAGAGGCCCAAGGTTTTATCAGTGATTGCACTGTTGTTTTGAATTTGTACAGAGGGACTTATACAATATGTGAGACCCAAAAGGTTTTGGTTAAAAGGGGATTGGGTCTTACACTCTATTAGAGGCCCAAAGGTGTTTTTGTACAAGTGATGGGGCTTACAGCTCAAGGAGAGGCCTAGTTGATTATTTTTTATAAGGCGATTGCGCCGAGATCTTTGAAAACACTGTGGGTCTTGTACAATGACTGAGGCCCAAATTATTTTGGTTTCAAAGAGGGGTTGGGTCTTACACTCTATCAGAGGCCCAAAGAGTTTTATGAAAAAGAATTGGGACTTATAGCTCGAGGAGAGGCCCAGATGATTTTTGTTTGAAAACGGCAATTGTGCCGAGGTTTTTGAAAATATAGTGGGTCTTATACAATGACTGGGGCCCAAAGTGGTGTATTTACAAAGGGGATGGGTCTTACACTCTAATAGAGGCCCATAAGTGTTTGAAAATGATTTGTGAGGGTGAAAATCAAAGAAACCCTAATTTTGTTTTCCTTTAAAAGTAAATATTTAAAGAAAAATCAAATAAAATAATAAAAATACCAAATAAATTTGAATAAACCACTTGTGATTTTTGTTTAAGGTTTGAAAAGTGAGGTTTTAATCACAAAACGGTTTAGAACTCATTTGGTTTTGATTTTCAAAGTAAATATTCACTTTTAAATGTTTAAAAACAATCAAAAAATGAATTTATTCACAAAAATACTAATTATATTAAATAAATAATATAAATCTAAATTTTTTTGTGGAATAAAATATTTCAACATTTTTGTGATTTTTTGCAAAAAGAATCAATAAAAAATAATTAAAATTGAGGGAGTTATTAATTTTTCAAATCATTAAAAATAATAAGAAAAATGATAAAATATGAAAATGTGGTAAAAAAAGAGGATATGGGGCGAGGGGGATTCGAACTCCAGACCTCTTGTGTATAGGGCACGCGCCTTACCACTGGGATGGTGATACATCCGTTGATTGAAACACAACCACAAATATACAAGGCTTGCCTTGTTTTTGGCCTGACCCAAGGCAAGGCAAGGCAAGATTTTGGTTGAAAATGTGAAGGCCATAACTTTCTCATTTCTCCATGGATTGGGACAAAATTTAGGTATATCCTGCCTAGAATTTCACAAGGAATCCAATGGTGGTGGTGTTTTTTTCAAATCATGCTCCTATTGAAAACCCGATAGTGGTTTTGAAATAAGCCATGATTTGCATTTTCTGTGCCATCTCTTGGTACAAGCATGAATTACATGATAAATTGGTGAAAACACAACACATATAACATGTAGAAGAGATGCATGATCAGTGGACATCAAAAGAAAGTATAATTCAAAGAATCCAAGTTGTGATGCTTACCTCTTTTTGGAGTTTTTGTGCAATCTGCCAAGCACCTTGTTCCAGAAATGATTTGATGCTTTGGACACCCTCAAATGATCTCTTAGAAGCTTTTAAGATGGTTGGAATCAGCTGGAAACCTCAGGAACAAGTTTAAGCTCTTTCTTGCAAAAGGGGCAAAAATGGCCAAAATAGCAACTCCCTCAAATGGTGTTCCAGATGTGTGGAACCATTTGGGACAGTTCAAGGATGATATTTGGAGTGTGTTTGAGGTTTTATCTGGTTTGGAAAGTGACTGAATCAAGACATGGCTTGAAAAATGCACAAAAAGTCCTATTTTGAGGTTTTGAGATGTGACTTTGTGATTTTGGTGTTATAGGTCACTTGTGAGAGTTTGGACAGCTTAGATATGATATATTGGATGTGTTTGGATCATGAGCTGTGGTGGAATTGCTCTCTAACTCAAAAAATCAGAGTTACCTTGCTAAAGAAGGTATTTTTGCCTAGAGAAAGAGATTTTGAGGAAAGCAAGTGTTGTAGTGCTTTGGTGTACTCAAACTGAACACAATTGAGCTCTACTTATAGTAGACCAAGTTTTTTTTGGCTGCAATAGTGAATGGCAACTGCAACAGAGGTTTGGCCAATGTTGAGCAATGAGAATCCAAGTCTCCTCTAGCCATTGACTAGAGGTTAGGGCACAAGCTGCTGGTTCCCTTGGTCTTGGATAAGTCTTGACTAAATTCAGTTGGGAATGGCTTAGTCCATGCCAACTTGGTGCATCCATTAAATGCTCTAATCCAAAATTGGAGTCTTGTCCCTCTTTTAGGTATTTCTAGGTTTGGCATGCTACTTTTGGTTCCAAAGACTTAGGAGGCTGATGGATCAGGGTTTGTCCCTCCTTGGTCTCCCCTTGAGGTATTCAGATGGATAGATTTGTTTCCCCTTTGTAAAATTTGATCAAATCGAGCAAAACTCCCAAATCTGCCTTGCCATGACAGTTTGCAGCAAGACACATTGGCATTGTCATATCTCATGGCTCAAGTGGAATTTGATGGAGTTCTTGGCTATTTTGGAAAGCTCTCATATGATACAACAATTGTTTAATCATAGTTGGTTTTGATACTTTTTGGATCCAAGTGAAAAATGCCCCTACATTTGGAAAAAAAGCAAGACAGATTCTGACTTAGTGAAAATTTCACAAAGTGTTGGAAAAAGTGACATTTCATGTTTTCAGCCATTTTGATCATTCCATAACTCAAAATCCATGATGAATTGGAATGAGGTGTAGTTGAAGCTTTTGTAGAGGGCCATGAGAGCTACAAATCCATCTTTGAATGGGGAAAAATGGCCTTGTGGTTTAGGAGTTATGATCCTCCAAAGTTGGTACCCTAGCAACTTTGTTCCATAACTTAGAAAATTTCTAAGTTTTTTATGGTTACCCATTTTATAACGTATCCCAATTTTCTTGATTTTTCTTGATGAATGATGATTCCAATCATACATTAACATCATTTTAGGGTCAAAGAACCATATTTGTGAAAAATCTCAAAAAGTCAAAGTTGACTTTGGTGCACAGTTGACTTTTTGTCAAATGAATTCTAAACTGTGCGATCCTCTATGAAATCAAGTCCTTGACCTAAATCAAACTTAATGGATTGATTTCATAGGTGTTATATGGTGTATTGAATCATGTCCTAAGGTTTGGGAGCATGCATGGGTCAAAAGTCAAAGGCATAGTTGACTTTTTCCCGCGAAACCCTAACTGTGGTTCTGATGAACTTGAAACTTGTTGCTCAAGCTTCTTGGATCAATCCATTGTTGCAAATGGATCAATGTAGTGTGTTAGGGACCCTCAAATCCTCTCTTGATGTATTGGCTCATGTTTTGTTCCAAAAGTCAACTTAGGGGTGAATTAGGTCAAGAAACCCTAATTCCTGACTTTTGTATGAATGCATCCCCTGAGGCCAAATTGACTTGATGATTTGGTTCATGATATCCCATGGAGCATCTTAGGTTATGCTTTGAAGCATTGGCTCATTCCCAGAGGAAAATTTCCATCTGGAGGCCCTGGTCGACCAAAACCCTAATTTGGTGACACTGGCGATCTGAAGGCTTAATCCACCTGGAAGGTAGCAACCTTGTGCTTAATCCTTGATGTGGGAGTCCTCTTGATCCATTGTGGATGTTTGAGAGGTTAGACAAGTTGAAGATCATGTCATTCCTTGATTGATCATTTGTCTAAGAGCTCTGAGAGGGCTTGAAACCCTGATTTTGATTATAGTGAATGCTCACCCATCTTTGGGGAGACTAATGAGACATAATGATACACCCATATTGTGATGATGATTTGAACAATGATGGGAAATATTAGTGGTCAAAATTTGGGGTATGACACCTTGGTGCATCCCTTGAATGCTTGGAAACAAAATTGGAGTCTTGGCCTCTTTTAGGCTTTTTAGGGTTTGGCATGCTACTTTGGGAATCTTGGACTTGGGAGGCTGATGGATCAGTGCTTGTCCCTTGGTTGTTCCCCCTTGAGGTGTTCAGATGGATAAGCATGCTTGAAATTGCACAATTTGAGCAAGTCGTGCCTTTATGCACAAATCTGCCTTACCAAGACAGTTTGCAGCAAGGCATGTTGCAGCTGTCATAACTCCTAGCTCAAATGGAGTTTGATGAAGCTCTTGGACATTTTGGAAAGCCCTTATTTGATACAACATATGTGTGAACATAGTTTGTCTTGAAACTTTTTGGATCCAAGTGAAAAATCCTCCTACATTTTGAAAAAAAGCAAGATAGATTCTGACTTAGTGAAAATTTCACTGAGGGTTGGAAAAAGTGACATTTCATGTTTTCAGCCATTTTGATCACTCCATAACTTAAAATCCATGAATATTTGGAATGAGTTGTAGTTGAAACTTTTGAAGTATGCCATGAGAGCTACAAATCCATCTTTGGATCAGCCAAAATGGTTTCTTGGATCTCAAGTTATGATTCTTGGAAGTTGGCACCCTAGCCACTTTATCTCATAACTTAGAAAAATTCTAAGTTTTTATGGTTACCCCTTTTACAAGTTATCCCACTTTCTTTGATTTTTCTTGATGAATGATGATTCCAATCACACATTAACATCATTTTAGGGTTAAGGAACCATAATTATGAAAAATCTCAAAAAGTCAAACTTTGACATTTATGCACAGTTCACTTTTTACCAGATGAATTCCAAACTGTGCGATCCTCTATGAAATCAAGTCCTTGCCCTAAATTAAACTTGATGTATATGTTACATAGGTGTTATATGGTGTATTGAATCATGTCCCAAGATTTGGGAGCATGTCTTGGTCAAAAGTCAAAGGTACAGTTGACTTTTTTCCTCAAAACCCTAATTGTGGTCCTGATGAAATTGAAACTTGTGAACCAAGCTTCTTGAATCAATCCATTGTTGCAAATGGATCCATGTGGTTTATTAGAGATCCTCAAATCATTTCTTGAGGCCTTGGCTCATGTTTTGTCCCAAAAGTCAACATAGGGGTGAATTAGGCCAAGAAACCCTAATTCCTGATTTTTTGGTGAAGGCATCCCCTGAGGTCAAATTGACTTGATGATTGGGTTTATGAGGTCCCTTAGAGTATTTAGGGTTATGCTTTGAAGCATTGGCTCATGCCCAGATGAAAATTTCCATCTGGAGGCCCTAGTCGACCAAAACCCTAATTTGGTGACACTGGTGATCTCGAGGCTGGATCCACTTGGAATGTTGCAACCTTGTACCTGGTTCTTGATGTGGGAGTCCTCTTGATCCATTGTGGGTGTTTGAGAAGTTAGAAAAGTTGAAGATCATGTCATTTCTTGATTGATACTTTGTCTAAGGCTCTGAGAGGGCTTGAAAACCCTAATCTCTGATTGTAGTGAATGCTCAACAATTCCTGAGGAGATTGATGAGGCATAAAGGTACATCTATATTGTGACGATTGTTTGCACAATGATGGGAATCTTGTGGTCAAAATTTGGGGTATGCCACCATGCTATCTTGAAAAAGAACTTGGGTGAGCATAAGTTTTTGTATTTATGAACTTTATTTTTTATATTACATTGGTTTTAACTAATAATTACTCAATATCAGTTTTTCACTTGCTTTATTTTTTCGTTTGACTCTCCAATTGATGAACAAATCAGAAGCGTGTGCTCCAGATTGTGAAATCATATCCAACTGATTGTGTGTAATTATCACATTGAAGGATGAATTGTGCAAATATATATTATTCCATCTTGAGCACTTCAATGTAGGGGGCGTTTTGTGGTTTTGATGAAAAATGCCAATACGTACTGAGACTGAAATTATTCATTAACCAATGTTCTTAGAAAACTCAAGATGGTATTGCTCTTTTTGGTGAATTTGTAAAATTGATATAGTTTTATCGCGTTGCAGGTATACTTAACTTTATATATGTTAAACTAAGGTCATTCAAGTTATCATTGCTAGTGCTGGTGGTGCAGCTCACTTGCCTGGTAAATTGCTTCAAGTGTGTTTGTATAATTAATGCAAATATCATGTGTCTTAATGGCTGCTAAGATAATATTTTGTATATATTGGTCTTCAATTTACAAGGCCGTGTATTTAATTCCCCAGTCCAAGGTTTTTATTCGTTTTCTTATCATGTTAAGGAATGAAGTCAAATTATTCCAACAATTATATTTCATAGGATTCTTCCAAAAGGTATTTTGTTTGAAATAAATGATATCATTTAAAAGTAAGATAATGATTGGAGAAAATAGAGAAATTCATTGAGAAATCAATTGTATATTTTGTGAATTGACAAACAATAGTGTTCAAGTCTTGAATCATTTGGACATGTTTGGTGCTTCATGTTTAAGTATACACACTTGCTATTTTGTTTAAATCTTTTTAAAGAATACTGTATGAACTTTGAAGCTGTGAAAACATTTTTTTTCTCATTGATATTGTACCTAATTATTCTAATTGTTGGCCTAGAGTCTTCCAATCTCATTGTTGGTATAGATTTTACAAAAAGCAACCAGGTCAATTCAAAAGAGATGGTAAATTAGATAACTTTTGCGAATTACATTAATTCTTTAGGATATAATTTACTGTTTGCGTGAGTTGTATTATGTGTTGGTTTACACTGACTGCTTCAACACATAACCAAGAAGTATTTGGTTTCAATGCTGATGATATATTTTGTCACGGGTTTGAAGAAGTTTTGTCACGTGGGAATCGGTCTCTCAGTTAAGGCTTGCAAGTATTTAGATATTAGTCAAACTTCATCTCATTCTTTATATGTATTTTATTTAGCTCTTTTCTTATGCTATTTCTCACCCCAAATTCATGACAGGGACCACATCATTTGCCACAGTCATTGAAATGGCAATCACCATAGTTGAGAAAAGTGAAGACCAATATTTCATCTATAATATTAAATCATTGTACACCTAGACCTAAATTTGCAAGTTACAGAGTGTATTTGGTTGCAATGAAGTTGACTATTTAATATATAAATTAAGTTTCTTAGTTTGTCATGTGATATTGAGCATGGACAATGATATCAATTTGAAAGTATAGTGTTTCAGTTTTGAGAAACTGTAATAGGGTGTTTTTTCACTAGTGCAGAAAGAGTAATTTACACCCTTTTTTTTTACATTTTACACCCATTTTTAGAGGGTGTGAATTCAACGGGTGAGAAATGTCTGACGAATTTACACCTGTTTTAAAATGGATGTAAATAAATGTTATATTACACCCTTTTTTTTAAATCGGGTGTAAATGTTTATATATACATACATTTATAGATGGTATATTACACTGTTTTATAGAAATCGGGTGTAAATGTTTACATGTATACATTTATAGATGGTATATTACACCCTTTTTGTTTAAAATGGGTGTATAAATATGTAATATTACACCCTATTTTAGAAAACGGGTATAAATTTTTAAATAATTGCATTTAAATTAAACTTATTTACTCCCCATTTGATAAAAATCGAGTGTAAAATGAGCAATGTTTACTCTGATTATTGACAAATTTACACCCTATTTTCTTTAAATAAAGTGTAAAAATATGATATATTACACCCAATTTTACTATGGATGTTGACAAATTTACACCCGATTTTACCATGGATGTTGACAAATTTACACTCTATTTTCATGATATACTACACCAGATTTTACCATAGATATTGACAAGTTTACACCCTATTTTCTTTAAATAGAATATGTTTGTTTTATTTTCATAATTATATTATATTTGATTTAAACATATTGCATTTAATCAAATATTTTTGTATATATCTAAACATTCAGTAAACAAAAAGCACAACCAAAACAAACATATAATTCATGTAATTCTCACTAAATCAAATGAATTCCATTTTCTATTCAATTAGACCTATTTCCACAATGACAAAACCAGCATAATTTTCAACTATAAATAGTGTGCTATTGTTGTTGTTGATACATGGAAGATTGTTGCTGGTTGACATAGCTGCCATTTGAACTGAAGGTGGAGCAGCCATCATGCCTCACGCCAGTGCTTGCTCCCATGGATTATAACTAACATTTTGGTTGTTTCTTCTGAGTGCGTCATCGTATAGGTTGTCTAGTGTAACCAGACCCAAACCTCCAGCCTGAATACCGAATAGATAATCTCGCTTATTAACAGAAATAGAAAGCATATGTGCAAGCAAGGAACCGAGGGAAGATTGAAGAAAAAAGCATACCAACTTGCTAGCTGCTATAGCACTCTCATTCGAACTGGGAGACGTAACAAGTGCCAATTCCCAACTAGTGGTTCCATTTGCATGATTTAAAGTGCCAATTCCCAACCAGTGGTTCCATTTGCATGATTTAAAACAGAAGGTTGTTGATCAACTGAAACCACCATTAACAAAAAAAATTATGAATTGTGGTCAAAACATCATATCTAATTTCAATATCCAACACAATACATAAATAGGAATGCGATGTTGGAGCATAGTTCATTTCACATGATTATTATCCTTTGATATCTTAAGAAAAAGTTGTTGAAATGTAACAAATTACCGACAGGAACGATGGCTAAAGCATTCTTCTCATCCAACTCTGCAGCAGCTAGAATATGATCCTCCATATTCTAGTAATCAAATCAAAACGAGAGAAAAAAAAAACTTCAGTTGAAATAAGATGTAAGTTTTTGTAAAAATGCACCCTTGATATCTAAAGGTAGACCGCAAAAAAAATTAAGTCACTGCCTGCTTCCAGGTTGCTAAAGATAAAGACAAGGTGCCATCTCAAGTACTAGAAGTATAGAGAATACATATGTACCATGCAAGATACTTTCCATCAGCTGAGACATTGAATGCAGATATTACATCCACCTTTATCTATACAAAACAATTAAATGTTGTTAGATAAATAAAAAAAATAACAAAAAGATGATGATTTTTCCTTCAAAATATATACCTGTTTTGGCAGCGATATATAGGACTTGAGTTGTATCATTTATTTGAGAAAACCTGCAAGAGCTAAAATTTTCACGCTGTATGAAATTCAACAAAATATGATTAGAATATGTATAATATAAAATTTATGCCAAAAAACAATTCTGTTACATCCTTCTTTTTATACCGTTAATTCTGTAGAAATACAATTCTGTAGAATTTTGTACAAGGGAACAACAAAAGTCAAGTTTGGAAGTTGGATTAGCATGTGAAGTGTGAATACAAAATGAACCTAAAGCTGAGTTTGCTCCTTAAGACTTCTAAAAAAAACCTTGCCTACTTTGTACCACAAAATTCAGCACACAAGAAATTGATTAATGGGCTTGAAGGGAGGTACATAAGCACCAAGACATAAGAGGATCTCCGTGACCGTGGCAAGACAAAAATGCTCAGTGCTTCACTCTATACGCTTGCTGTAGCCATTCCACCTGGACATTCATTCTGGAATCACATCATTTGCACTTTGAAGGCACACCTAAAACATGGCAATGAGGAATATTAAATAGTCACAATAAGCAGCAGTTAAGATAAAAAGAGTAAAGGGATGTTCTATACCAACATGAACAATTCTTGCTATTCTTGCTTCGCCATGAAGGTTTTGCCACAAACAATCACTAAAAAACCATACAATAAGACCGAGACAAAGCAATTACAAAGGTCACAATGAGAAAATCATTCATATGCAAACATACAAGAGGCCGAGTTCCATTATGCAATAATGCTGTCAACAATACAAATAATTCACAGCTTACAAGAATACATCAACATGTTCAGTTATCTTCTGTCCTCTCATTCGTCTACTCTACTAGCTATTTTGGGCACAAAACAATTCACAGCAATCAAGGTTTGCATATTTAAACCTCAACTCAAATAATTAAAAGCTTTTATAGTAGAATAAGCCTAATGACAGCAAGAGACAAACAAGCCATTGATAAGAGAGATATTTTTAAAATCATTATTAAAAATAATTTAAAGAAAAATTGGTTTTAAAACCAATTCATAATATAAATCAATTCTTTAAAGAGTTTAAATTATAACACCGATTTATGAGCAGTACACTAGTTTTTTTATAACTATCGATCATATGCCTACATCAAACATGGATGGCCTCGCCAAATAACAAATCCAAGATAGGTTTTGATACATGTCGACAAATTGTAAGAGTTTATAAAAAGAACCATATTCCATGTTCATAAATAATTTTCAATTTGATTACACACTCGCCCAATAAAAAAAACTTATAGTTAATATAAAAATAATTCGCCTTTATTATATCTTGTTGTAAAAATATCTTATAAATAGTTACGTTATAAACACTGAGTCAAATTGTTTATCCAAATAATACCATAATTTTAAGTTTTAAGTTTTAGATAACCCAAAATTGTTGTATTATAAACTTCATTCAGACTTAATAACAACTTGGATATTTCCAATAATATTTGAAAGTGCATCTTGACATTAATTGTAACAAAATTATGCCAAATCAAATAGAAGGGGAAGGCCCTTAGCAGCAGAATCATAGATGTACAAGGAGACTTCAAGTACCGGTGAGTTGACAAAAAAATTTCGACTTTATCACCTATTTAAAAGCTAAGGAATGAAATTTAAAATAAATAAATAAGAAATTGGAAGCTTAAGTTGAAGGGAACCTGTTCTTCTTGGAGAGAAGCTTGTTCGTTGTTCTCATTGATTTTGTGGCCACCATTCTCAGTAGTATTGCTGGTTCCTTCTTTCCATTTGTCTGGTACTATCAACTTTGATAATTTCTTCTGATCTGCAAGCCATAATGCAAATTACCGAAAGTCAGTTGAATTTTTGGCAGAGAAAAATATGGATGGATTGAAGAAAAGGATGAGATATTCACATTTCCAACAGACCATTGCAGTCGATAATGGTTTAAATTAGTGATTTGATTGTGAATTTTGTGATTCAAATATCAAGATTTTGGATCCCAAACCGGAGAAAAACCATATACCCCTTTATCAGCTATTCTGTCGCCAAACTACGATTCAGTTGAACTTTAAAATACCAATTATGCAAGGCGTAAAGTTATAAAACTAACATTAAACCAAAATTCAACCACAACAATATATTTTCATAGTAAAATACATATGTATTCAAGAATTTCCAGCTGATGAAGGAGTCCCTGAAACCGCAGAATTTCCTTCAGGGGCAGTAGCACCACCAAACAAAATAAGCCTCAGATCAATATGCCCAGGCGTCCCCTCCTCTCCGACCGTTGCGACCGCTGTCAACGTGTGTCCACACCTCTGCCCTGGTTCATCCTCCTTCTTCTCTAGAATTGCATCCACCATAGTGTAATTCGGCGCTAGCTTTGGCCCAACCACCGAAATCTGCTGCACATCATTAGACCCTTGCTGCTGCTGTTGCACCTCTGTCGGAGATCCACCGCCAGGAGGCGACGGTGGTTTCACAAACTGCTCTTGTGTTACTACAACCGGCGCCGAAACAGAAGTAGTCTGCTTCTGCACAACAGGATTGTGATCGGCCGCTTGAACCATTGAGGAATCAACATCCATTCCTTCAACCCTAAGTTTCAAGAAATTTCGTTAAGATTGAAGCTAGAATTGGCACATAATCGCATTACAAATTTGCTGAATTGAGAACTGAATTTTCTCGATAGCACGCGCAACGAACAAATTCAAATGTTCGCAACACAATTGAAAAAATCTGAGCTCAGATCGTTGATTTGTCAATATGTAGAAAACAAAAATCAAATACCCGTGAATTTTCCCACCATTATTTGCATTTAACCATATCAACACGTTCTTTTTCAAAAGTTAACTTCAAAAACATTCAACACGAACAATTAAACTAAAATTTAAATAAGTTCATACAAATAGATATTTCCAAATTGTTTTTTCTACTACGGATGGTAAAATGAAGAGAATGATAAATACCCTGATATGCCTCGTTTATATCTTGAAACATTGACATAGTAGAGTTCTGGTCTTTCTGTTCATCCGAGTGCCATTTCTGTGTTCAAACTCATAGCAAAAGAGATTATTAACTGCTCCACCAAGATGATAGAAGAAAAAGAAGAACACATAAAATGAAACTCACAAGAGCAAGTCGAATGTAATTAGAGCAAATAGCATACTCATTAGCATCGTAATCCACTTCCAATATCTTGTAATGATCCTAAATTGTAATATAAAAAAACCCTAAATTGACGAATTATTCATGAAAAAACCCTAAGTGAAGGTGAGGGTTTGGGAACCTTGGGTTTGGAGAGAGCTGAGGAGAAATCGAAATTGAGATAAGAATTAGGGTCACACCACACACCACACAAACGCGAGAGAGAGAGAGAAAGAGAGGGATTTGAGCTTGGGCATCGTAGAGATTTTTAGACTTCTCGGTCACACAAAATAATCCTAGTTTTTCTATATTTTTTTTAATCTTTTTTATTTTTATTTTTTTAATTGAAAACAATTAAAAGAAGGTGAAAAATTGAGCACCTTTGATGAAAATTAAAGGTGGAAAATTAAAGATATTCTTTGATGGAAGAGAATAAAAAACTTTTGCTTATTAATGTGTTTAGGTTAATTCATTTACACAATATTCACTTAAGAAAATTTATACCTATTATTCACTTAATTAGTCACTAAAATTAATATTTTGGATTATAAAACTAAATAATTTTATTCCGTCCATCTAAATTTACACCCATTTTAAATTTAAAGGGAGTAATACAAATTTGATTATAATAATAATTTAAATTTATACCCGTTTTTAAAATATAGGGTGTTTATGATCACATCCTAATAATTAAAATGACACTTTATTTACAAAATTGTCACCGTATTTTTTATTTACACTCATTTTTAATATAACAGATGTAAATTTTAAAATTATATTCTTCTTTTTGCACTAGTGTTTATTTATTTACTTTTGTATAGAATTATAAAAGAATAATGAATATTTTTCAAAAGCTATCCAAACTCAATGAAACTCAAGGAAATTGACAATAACGACTATCTTCTCTCTTAACTAGCAGTATTCTAGTAGCAAAGTCTTATTTGAAGCTACGGATGAAATGATTGCAATACTATGATTAGAGAATTCAAAATTACACTATGATTATTCATGAGGTGGCATGTGACCAAATCAGTTAGATTCAAGCCAAAAAACATGCATTAATATTGCTCTCAATGTCTTGGACTATCACTCATTTAATGTTGAAAATATGATTAAAATACTTTATAAAATGGGATAGGACACAACCAATTAGATTCAAACAAAATTAATTTGAGATATCAACTTTAGCACTTTCATCTTATGTATTACTTATTAAATTTTATACAATTAAAATAATTAATGAATAAATACATGAAAAAGTTATACTTATTAAAATGATCAATGAATAAAATTTATATTACTGATATAAATTCAAGAAAAATATGTGTATGATTTTGATGATAATACAGGAAAAATGAAACTACTAATCCAATTATAAATTATGTACTGAGTCAATAAAATCTCAAAAAATTGGTTTGCTCATATTTTGTAAATTATATGAAACAGAAAAAATGAAGCTATTGATCCAAATACGTAGTTAGTTAATAAAATTTTAATAAATTTTGTTTTCTCATATCGTGAAAATTATATGAAACGGAATAAATGAAACTACTGATCCAAATATGTACTGAGTCAATAAAATTTTAATAAAATTTATTTATTTCATATCATAGAAATTATATGAAATGGGAAAAATGAAACAACATATACAGTTATTTAGTGAGTCAATAAAATTTTAACAAACTTTGTTTATTTCTGATCTCGAGTATTCGATCAGATCCACGCACGCTGGTCGTCAGATGGCAAGGTGCTCGGCAGATGAAGGTCGTTAGACGTGCTGGGTGTTCGGACTGTTGATGAGGAGAAAAGGGGGTGTACCTGCAAGGCACTCCGACGCTCAAGTAAGAAAGGGTCAGAGAAAAAGGGGCAAGTACAAAGTGTATTCTTAGGGTGAAAAATGTGATACCTGACCCTCTCAAATGAGAGGGTTTATATAGAGCCCCCAGCGCGTGGCCAACGGTCCTATTTTCGGGGCGAACTAGCCGTTTTTCCCAAAGAATAGGTAACTGCCCAAACTAGCCGTTGTGACGGGCAGGTTGTCATGAACTAGCCGTTATGTCGGGCATAAACGCAGTTGCGGACACCTGCCCGTTGACGTTCGGGCAGCGAGGAAGGCGTGCGTAACGGGCATCAGAACCGGGGAGGGACGTTGCGTTCCTTGCCGGGGTGTAGGGGCAGGAATGTCACTTTTGCCCCTCTGTGGATTGAGCTTAGGCAATTTGGGCCGCTCTGGAGCAGAAGCGGATTGGGCCAATTCTAGCCATTGGTCCAGTCCAGAACAGGAGCCCCCCAAGTCGTTGCTCCCGAGCATGGGAGTGATGACTTAAGGACTTCTCATCGCGCAGAGTCGTCGCTTGGAGACGAGGAAAATTGTCTCGAGGTGCCCGTGGCCCTCTGTGCTGGTGATGTTTGTGGTCGTGACCACGCTGCCCGGTATTCGGGAAGATCAAGTGTCAGACAGAATGGGAAACGTTGGGCTGCCACGTGTGCATCGAGCCCTGCGTAGCAGTTAATAGGTAATTATGGCTAGTGGGCAGTCATTATTACCTACGGGCGCGTGTGTGCACGTGCCCCCCAGTATAAAAGGGGGAAGGTTGTCCCATTTTGCACTTTTTTCCTTCTGATCCTTCTTCGTCGTCATCAGCGTTCCTGCCCGTCACCGCCTTAGAGCAACCGACCACCGTGTCAAGTTTCGAGCAGCCTTCTCTTCTACTTAAAAACAAGTAAGTTTTCTGGTTTCCAGCTTGTTTTATTTCCCTTCACTGTCAATGGTAGATTGCATGCGGCTAGGGTTAGTTTTAGGTGACAAAGTAGGTAGATTTCTGGCGAGTGTTGGTGGTGGGCGGCGGTTCTGCCCATATGCTGCATCAAGCATCTCGCCGGAGTAGGTAGCGCGTTCGGTGCACGTGGTGGTCCACGTCGTGGTCGCGAGTCGTGACCACCGCGTCTTACCATCTTCCGGTGGGTTGGTGACTTTTCCGGTGGAGTGTTTCCAGATTCCGGTGGAGCTTCTAACGGAATTTGAGCGCGGGGAGGTTCCTCGTAGGAAGATGGCGTGTCTCGGTCGCCTCCTTGCGAGGAGGTTTTTCTTTCTTTGTTCGATGTTAGGGCTTAGGTCGGGGACGTTGTCCTTAGCCTTCCGCGCGCCCTTTCACTTGACTTAGCGGTGGAAGGGTGGATTTGATTTTCTGTCGAATTCACTGTCTTTCTCTGCTTTTTCAGGTGATCGTAGAGGCGATGGAGCCAGAGAGGGAAGTAATCCCCGTTACCTCCGAGGAGGAGACTGTGTCCGAGGAGAGCAGTAGTGCAGCGGTTTCGAGCTCTGCGTCCTCGAGCTCGTCGGCTTCGAACTCCTCGAGCGAAGTTGAGGGGGAAGCGAGCGATGCTGAGGAGGGAGAGGATTTGGAGGTCGTGGAGGAGGACGCAATGGAAGAGGACGTTGAGGGGTTCTGTCCGGAAGAGTGGGAGGTGGCCGAACCTTCAAACCATATATCCACGTTTGCCAGGTCTGCGGCGGACGTTTTTACTGAGGTGGGGCCAGCGGGTGAATGGAGAGTGCTTATGCCTAATCTGGACGAGCGGATCTGCTCGAACTTCGGGGACTACTTCGCCATGTACGAATATGCCTTCAAGGAATTGGGGCTGAGGTTGCCCTTTACTGACTTCCAGCGGTCGGTGTTCGAGCACCTGAAGTTGGCTCCTTCCCAGCTCCACCCTAATTCGTTGGCCTTCATACGGGCCTTTGAGTTGGTGTGCGAGCACCTTGCTCTGGGGACCACCCTTCCTTTGTTTTTTGTTGTCTTCAACCTACAACGGCAGCTGGCGGGGAAAAGGTATGGATGGGTCTCTTTGAAGCAGCCCAGAAAGCTGTTTAAGCCGTTCTCGGAGTCCATCCGAACGTTTAAGGGACGGTATTATATCGTCGAGCCCTTGTCCGAAGCTGCACAGGACAGCGTGTATGTCTGGGAGGTAGAGTATGATGAGAACGGGGACGAGTTGCTTACCGAGGAGGGGAAATATATCGGGGAGAGATTGTATAAGTTCCCGATCCGATGGACACCCGAACACTTCTCAAAGAAGCCCAGTGCCTACGTCTTTGAGCCGAGCGCGTTGCGCGGGCAGGATGTTGTGGCCTATGAGGCGTTGGTGAAGTGGGTAAACTCATTCGACCTTGCGACCTGCTGGACGAGCAAGGGTGCCCCTATCTACGAGGATGACGGGAGTCAGAGAGTCGAGCGCAGGTTTATCAATGTGAAGGCTCTGCTGGAGTGCAAGACTCCCGCGGATGCCATGAAGTTGCTCGGTAGTCTTAGATACTTAGACTTTATCTGTTATTTCTTTTTCTTCCCCGTTGCTAACGTGTTTGTTTCGTTTGTGCAGGTGAAATGCCTCAGGCTCGTGATCGTGTGGTGAGGAACGCCATGGCGCGGGGCAAGGCTGGAGCGGCTCATCCCAAGGCCCGTCCTGTTGGTGGTACACGTACTCTTCCCCTTGCTCAAGTTGTGGTGGGGACCTCTGCTTCTCCTACTCTAGCTCCCCGGGACTCTCCATTGGCTCTGGCTGGGCGAGCGAAGCGGCAAAGGTCGTCGGATGCCGTGGACCTGACTCGGGCACCCGAGAAAGGGAAGTTTGAGCTTCCTCCGTGTGTCCTTGACCGGAGGTTCTTTGAGGGCAACACTTTGGTCGTTCCGCGGGCAGAGTCACTCAACCTCGGAAGCATGGACCGAGCGAGCAAGAGGGCGATGGTGGCCCAGGATGCTTCCGCCATGGTGAGGATGCTGGAAATGGCGGCCGTTTATGCGGAAGGGGACTCTGTGCTTGAGGCTGAACTCACTACTGCCCGGGCCTCCGAGGCGTCCCTAAAGAAAGAAGTCAAGGGTGCTCGCGAGGCTAGGAGGAAGGCCGAGGAGGAGACGGCTAAGCTGATGGAGGAGGTAACCAGGCTGAAGGCGGAGAAGAAGGCTGCGGAGGACTTGAACAAGGAGCTGATGGCGGCCAGTGCCCCGGGTGCTGATGAACCGGACGAGATAAAGGTGCTGAAAACTAGGGCTGAGCTGGTCGCCAGCATACTGCAAGCCGAGGAGGATGGTATTGCTGTGGCATCAGAGTCTTTTGAAAGTGTCGTGGCCCAGTTACGGGTGGTGAACCCCGGGCTTGACATTTCGACCGATGGTATCCACTATCTTGCACGGGTGGAAGATGACCGCATCGTCTTACCCGCAGGCCTGGTTCTTGACACCCCCGAAGCTCAGACCGAAGATCAGCCCGCTGAGGAGCAGGAGACCGAGCCCGAGGCGACCGAGCATGTGGAAGGATGAGGATTCATGCCGTTTTGATGTTGTTGTTTTTTTCTGGCCTGCGTGCCGTTGATTAACTTGTAACTTATTTGGTTTTGGGGGGGGGGCATGGCCCCCTTTTTATGTAATATGCACAGTTTTTTTGCCCTTGTGGCCTTTTTATTTAATGCCCGGTACATTTATACAATTTTTGTTGTACTTTACATTATTGTTGTACTTTATCTTAGTTGTGCGCGTATGACTGCCCGTCGGAGGGTGTGTCCGTTAGTGGAGCTTTCTTTTGGAAGGTAGCTCGCTGCGTGTGAGTTCGCCAGTGCGGGGAACTGGGTGAACAGCCAGGGAAGTCCCTGGCGAGGTTGCGGATCTCAGGTCGCGATTGAGGCCTGAGGTCGCGGCGTGAACGTCCCATCGCGAGCTGGGGTTCTGCCAATCATGGTACTTGGGCGAAGGCGGTGCTCGGTCGAGGACCGCCGACGAGCAGAGTTCCGACTTGTTTGTTTGAGCGGGATTCTACTTTGTGTGCATCTGTCGCTTGTACCTAGGCGAGCATGATGATCGTTAGGTGGTCTCTTGATACGAGGAAGCCTAATGTTACTTTAGCTGTAGTACTGCTTAAGTTTCTCAGCGTTCCATGGTCGAGGGAGTGCCTCCCCGTTGAGGTTTTCTAGGAAGTATGCACCATTTCCTGTTTTGGCACGGACTCTGTATGGCCCTTCCCAGTTGGCCGCTAGTTTGCCATCGCGAGAGTCTTTGTGGTTTCTTCACATGACAAGGCTGCCCACGTCGAATTCTCGTCGTAAGACTTTGGCGTTGTGCCTGATTGCTATTTTTTGCTTAAGAGCCGCTTCGCGGAGGGCTGCTCTTGTCCGGATTTCCTCGACGAGGTCGAGCTCTTCTCTTATCGCTTCGTTATTCATCTCCTCGTCTAGAGGTGACTCGGTCCTTCTGGACGGTACGTGGATCTCGATGGGTAAAACAGCCTCCATGCCATATGCTAAGCGGAAAGGCGTCTCCCCGGTGGTGGACTGGGGAGTAGTGCGATATGCCCATAAGACGATGTGGAGCTCCTCGACCCAGACCTTCTTCGTTTCGTCCAGTCTTCGTTTGAGGCCACGAAGGATTACACGGTTGGCCGCTTCCGCCTGCCCGTTGGTCTGGGGGTGCTCGACCGAAGCGAAGTGTTGCTTTGTTCTGAGATGGGCGACGAAGTCTTGGAACTTCTTGTCCGTGAATTGTGTTCCATTGTCCGTGACGATTGCTTGGGGAATCCCAAAACGGGCAAGGATATTTCGCTTGTAGAAGCGTATAATGTTAAGTGCTGTTATCTTCGCTAAGGCTTCTGCTTCTATCCATTTTGTGAAGTAATCTACGCCCACTATCAGGTATTTGTTTTGGCTAGACCCCGTCACGAAGGGTCCTAGGATGTCTAGGCCCCACCAGGTGAATGACCACGGGGATGTCAAGCTTTTCAGCTCGTTAGGGGGAGCTAGGTGCATATCCCCGTGTCGTTGGCATTTGTCGCATTTCTTCACATGCTCTTTGGCGTCTTGCTGCATAGTTGGCCAGTAATATCCTGCCCGGAGGGCCTTGCGGGCAAGGGACCTTCCCCCCAAGTGTTGGGCGTTAATGCCTTCGTGGATTTCTCGTAATACGTGGGGGACAATCTCCTCCTCTATGCACTTTAGTAGCGGAATGGAGAAACCCCTTCGGTAAAGTTTGTTTTCGAGGATGACGTACGAGCAAGCTCTTCGTCTGATGGTGCTGGCTTCTTTGGGGTCATCCGGAAGTTCTTCCCTGGTGAGGTAGTTGTACACGGGCGTCATCCAGCAGTCGGTGTCCCCAATTGCGTGCACGTGTAGGGTCGAGGGCCCCTTGTCGATGCTGGATCGGGGAAGTATCTCTTGGATGACTGATCTGTTTCCGCCTTTCCTCTTGGTGCTCGCTAGTTTGGATAGGACGTCTGCTCGCACGTTGTGTTCGCGGGGAACATGTCTTACTGCTACCGTCCTGAACTTCGACATCTTTTCCCTAACTAGGGAGAGGTATTCAGACAGACTGTCATTTTTGGCCTGATACTCCCCGGAGACCTGGTGGGCTACGAGCTGAGAGTCCGTGCAGATGACGATTTCTTCTGCCCCTAGGTCTTCGGCTAGGTGTAACCCAGCGAGGAAGGCTTCATACTCGGCCTGGTTGTTCGACGTGGGAAAGGATAAAGTGAGAGACGCTTCGACTATGGTCCCTTCGTCGTTCTCCAGAATGACTCCTGCCCCACTGCCGCTCGAGCTGGAGGCTCCGTCTACGTAGATGGTCCATCTGTTTGCTACGTGGGGCGAGGAGTCTGAGAAGGTTACTTCTGCCACGAAATCGACCAGGGCCTGTGCTTTGAGAGCCTTTCTGCTTTCATACCGGACGTCAAATTCGGACAGCTCTAACTACCACTTGAGCATTCGACCGGCCATGTCTGGCCGTCCCAGCAACTGCTTGATGGGCTGATCCGTCCTCACCACGATCGTGTGGGCCAAGAAATAGTGCCTCAGTCGTCTGGCAGCGTTAACGAGGGCCAGTGCTACCTTCTCTATCTGCTGATATCGCAACTCCGCGTCTTGCAACGCTTTGCTCGTGAAGTATACGGGCTTTTGCCCGGCGTGATTCTCGCGGATGAGAACAGCGCTCACGGCCTCGGCGGTGACGACGAGGTATAGGAACAAAACTTCCCCGATATCTATCCGCGATAACACGGGAGGTTTCGACAGAGCTTGTTTTAAGTGAAGGAGGGACGCCTCGCATTCTTCGGTCCATTCAAACGCGGCTTTTTTTCTCAAGAGCTTGAAGAAAGGAAGGGCGTGTTGGGCGGATTTCACGACCAAGCGGGACAACGAGGTGAGTACCCCCGTTGAGGGACTGGATGTTCTTCTTAGACGTGGGCGTTGGGAACTCAGAGAATGCCCGGCATTTGTCGGGGTTAGCCTCTATTCCTCGTTCCGTTAGGTAGAAACCAAGGAATTTACCTGCCCGTACGCCGAACGTGCACTTCTCTGGGTTAAAACGCATTTGATATTTTCTTGCTTGCTCGAAAATTGTTCGAAGATGGGCGACATGGTCTAGTTCCTCGTGGTCCTTGACGATCATGTCATCCATGTATACCTCGAGCATGTCGCCTATTTTTCCTTGGAAGACTTTGTTCATCATTCGTTGGTATGTAGCGCCGGCGTTCTTCAGACCGAAAGGCATCACGTTGTAGTAATAATTGCCCGATTCGGTCATGATGGTCGTGTAAGTTTTATCGCTCACGGCCATCGGGATTTGATTGTAGCCCGAGTAGGCGTCGAGGAACGATAGCAGCCTAAAACCTGCTGCGTTATCCACGAGCTTATCTATATTGGGGAGGGGGTAGGCGTCCTTCGGACAGGCCTTGTTAACATCAGTATAATCAACGCACATTCTCCATTTGCCATTATTTTTTCTTACAAGTACAACATTTGAGATCCACGTAGTGTATTTGGCCTCGGAAATAAACCTAGCTTCTAGAAGGTCTTTAACAGCTTTCTCCGCGGCTTCCATCTTCTCCGGGGACTGTTTCCTTCTGCGCTGGGCAACGACTTTGATGGCCGGATCGATTGTAAGCTGGTGGCAAGCGACGAAGGGGTCCAATCCTGGCATTTCAGCGGCGCTCCATGCGAACAAGTCTGCGTTCTCCCTGAGGCACGCTTTTAGTTGTCTTTTGGCCAGGTCGGGGAGGTCTGCTCTGATATTTACTCCCCGTTGGGGGTCTTCTCCGAACGGGACGATCTCGAAGTTACCATCTGGTATGGGGCGCAGGAGATGGCCGTTGTTGTGGGACTGGCTACCCGAAGTCGTCGGGGCTTTGGCGTGATCCTCCTCGTTGAAATGGCTGTCCAAGTCGATGGATTCGACCTGGGGGAGTGGCTTTGGCCGCTCGAAGCTGCTGGGCAGAGGAGGGCGACCAGATGTCCTCGGCTTCGCTGAGATTGTGCTCAATCCTTTTGATGCTGCTTCAAAGCATCGACGGGCATCTTCGATGTCGCCGTGGAGGGTGGCGACCATCCCTTCAGAAGTGTAGTACTTTATCTTGAGATGTACGGTGGAAGGCACTGCAACCAACTCTGCCAGGGTTAGCCTTCCAAAAATGCACTGATATAGTGACGGGCAGTCGATTACCAGAAACTGTGCTTTGATTGCTCGGGTTGTCTTTCCTGAACCGAAAGTCACGATGAGCTCTACGTAACCTCGGGGCCTTGTTACTGCTCCGTTGAATCCCTGCAGGTCGGATCCAACGTATGGAGTAAGGTGAGAGTCGTCTAACTGCAGTGTCTCGAACAGGTGGTTGTACATTATATCAACTGAACTGCCCTGGTCTACGAGTATCCTGCGAACGTCGAAGTTCGCCATCCTTGCCCGGATGAGAAGCGGGATGCTTGAGTTCGGTGACCCGCCGAGGAGCTCCTCTTTGTAGAAGGAAATGGGAGAGGATCCTTTGCGAGTGGTATCCAGCGTGGTGACTTCGTTGGCGCTCTTGCTGATCAGTTAATCGAACTTTCTCTTGACCGAACCAACCGTGATTTTGTTGAATCCGCCACCGGAGATGACCATGGCCGACGGGAAGGTTTCCCACGGGCTGTGAGTGCCGAGGAATGTGGAAGCGGGCAGACTTTCAGGGATGCAGAAGTCTTCTGGTCGAGTCACGGATATAGCGACCTGTACGTTGGTGTCATCGGAGGGCGGAGTCTTTTCAGCCGCCTTCTTGCTCTCCTGGGTTTCTTGCCCGGGAGCTTCTTTTTTCTTCGTGAACTGCTTCAGATGGCCGTCGCGAATGAGGTTCTCTATGGCATCTCTGAGGTGGATGCATTCTTCCGTCGTATGGTCGTGGCTCTTGTGGAAGCGGCAATACTTGGATTTGTCCACACCTGGCCTGGCCGGCAGCTGTTTGGGGAAACGGACCCCCGCTTGTTTGAACTCTGAGTTGGCACATTCGGACAAGATTTTCTCCCTCGAGGTAGTGAGGGGGTATAGTCATGGAACCGTCCAGAAGGTCCTTTCTGTTCGCGTGCATCGCGAGGCCGATCGTTGTGTCTTTTATCTCCTCGACGGGATGTCGAGGGCTCTTCAGCTCTGGATGTCCGGGCGCCTTCTTGGTGACGGGAGGCCTGGACAGAGTGGGCAGCGACCTTCTCCTCGTACTGTATATGCGACTGGGCTTGGTGGAGGAGAGCGTTGAGGTTCCTTGGTGGATCTAGGCCGATGGCTTTCACGAAATCTGAGCCAGGACGTAATCCCTGCTCGAGCAGGAATTTCTTCATCTCGTCGGTCATTGGCACTTGGACGGCTTCCTTGTCGAACCGCTCAATGTAGTCCCGAAGGGGTTCATCTCTCCCCTGTACAACAGCTCCAAGGGATGCCTCAGTCTTAGGATGGCGTCGTGATGCGGTAAAGTGTCGGGAGAAGATCCTCCCGAGCTGCCTCCAGGAGGTGATGGATTCCTCGGGCAGTTGTTTGTACCAAGTCATTGCTCCCTTCCGGAGCGTGGTCGGGAACAGGCGGCACTTGATGGCTCCTCGTACACCTCAGTAGTCCAGAAGAGCATCTATGTTTTCTATGTGCTCGTCTGGGTCCGTGGTTCCATCATAAGTCCCTAGAGACAGAGGCTTCTCTAGTCCTTTGGGGAGACGGGTGGCCAGGATCCTGCAGGACAACGTGTCGCGAGGCTCGTCGTCGCTGTCCGCACTCGAAGTCGACGGTGACCGTTGTCTGCGCTCGCGGCGGCGGTCTCTGCGAGGTGAGGGCGATCGTGGCCGGTCGCGAGGTCTGATGTAGGACACAACCAATTAGATTCAAACAAAATTAATTTGAGATATCAACTTTAGCACTTTCATCTTATGTATTACTTATTAAATTTTATACAATTAAAATAATTAATGAATAAATACATGAAAAAGTTATACTTATTAAAATGATCAATGAATAAAATTTATATTACTGATATAAATTCAAGAAAAATATGTGTAGGATTTTGATGATAATACAGGAAAAATGAAACTACTAATCCAATTATAAATTATGTACTGAGTCAATAAAATCTCAAAAAATTGGTTTGCTCATATTTTGTAAATTATATGAAACAGAAAAAATGAAGCTATTGATCCAAATACGTAGTTAGTCAATAAAATTTTAATAAATTTTGTTTTCTCATATCGTGAAAATTATATGAAACGGAATAAATGAAACTACTGATCCAAATATGTACTGAGTCAATAGAATTTTAATAAAATTTATTTATTTCATATCATAGAAATTATATGAAATGGGAAAAATGAAACAACATATACAGTTATTTAGTGAGTCAATAAAATTTTAACAAACTTTGTTTATTTCTGATCTCGAGTATTCGATCAGATCCACGCACACTGGTCGTCAGATGGCAAGGTGCTCGGCAGATGATGGTCGTTAGACGTGCTGGGTGTTCGGACTGTTGATGAGGAGAAAAAGGGGTGTACCTGCAAGGCACTCCGACGCTCAAGTAAGAAAGGGTCAGAGAAAAAGGGGCAAGTACAAAGTGTATTCTTAGGGTGAAAAATGTGATACCTGACCCTCTCAAATGAGAGGGTTTATATAGAGCCCCCAGCGCGTGGCCAACGGTCCTATTTTCGGGGCGAACTAGCCGTTTTTCCCAAAGAATAGGTAACTGCCCAAACTAGCCGTTGTGACGGGCAGGTTGTCATGAACTAGTCGTTATGTCGGGCATAAACGCAGTTGCGGACACCTGCCCGTTGACGTTCGGGCAGCGAGGAAGGCGTGCGTAACGGGCATCAGAACCGGGGAGGGACGTTGCGTTCCTTGCCCGGGTGTAGGGGCAGGAATGTCACTTTTGCCCCTCTGTGGATTGGGCTTAGGCAATTTGGGCCGCTCTGGAGCAGAAGCGGATTGGGCCAATTCTAGCCATTGGTCCAGTCCAGAATAATTTCCTAATTTGAAAATTATATGAAACCGGGAAATCAAGTTATTGATCAAAATATTGAATGATAATGAGAACAACTTTACTATTGATTCAAATATTTTTATAAATAATAAAAAAACAAAAGTAATAGTTATATATAGGAAAAAATACATTGTTGATTAAAATATTTTATATACGGAAAGAAATACTATTGTTATAAACGATGACAACTTTACTTCTAATCCAAATATTGAATAATAGAAATTTATCGATCATATTTTTCAAATATGTGAAAAAGATTAAGGGAACTTATTAAAAAAAATTGATTTAAAATTATTTTCTCTCTTTATAAAATCATTGTCTTATTTGTAAAAAAAAAAAATAAAACAACTGATTTATCTAATACAAGTTCAATAATTTTTATTTTTAATCATATTATTCATAATATTATTGTTTATGATCTTTCCGGTTGATCAGAACCTGGAGTGGGGAAGAGACTTCGTCTGCGATGTTGGATATCAAGGATGAGGAGGGGGTGTACTTGCAAGGCACTCAGATGCTAAAGTAAGAATCGGGAGAAGAGAAGACAAGTACAAAGTGAGATGTCTTAGGATGATTTTTAGAATACCCGACCCTCTCAAATGAGAGGGTTTTTATAATGCCCCCAGCGCTTGGCCATTGGCCCCTATTTTCGGGGCGAGAAATTCGCTCCCCAAAAGTAGGTAACTGCCAGAAACTAGACGTTGAGACGGGCAGAGGTGCTCGGAACTAGCCGTTGCTGCGAGCAAGGGCGTGGTCATAGGTAAGGACGTCGTGACTGTTCCTGGATGGTGGAACCGTGCATGACGGGCAGAAATGTGACGAAGGGCAGTTGATCTTGGAGGTCAGTTGGCCAGCCTTCCTTAGTGGAGGGGCAGAGGAGAGAATGTTTTCTTTTTCCCTTAACTAGCAGGGCTTAGGCTATTGGGTCGTTCTGGGAGCAGAATTAGATTGGGCCATGCCTAGCCATTGGGCCAGTCCAGAACAGAAGCCCCTCAAGTCGTTGCTCCTGAGCATATGAGTGATGACTTAAGGGCAGCCCGTGGTCCCGAGGAGGAGTAGGCGTGGTCGACGCCTGTTACTGAGACGGGGTCGTTTCGTGGTGCTCGAGGGTACCTGTGTCCGAGGAACTTAAAACGTTGTCCTGCGTGCCCGGCAAGCGGGGAGCCAAACAGTTGATGGGATTTGAAGAGATGGAGTGTCATGCGTGCATCTAGCCATGTGCCGCATTTAATGCGTAATTATGGTTGTGCTAGGGTCATGATGATGCCCCTACGACGCGCGTACTCGTGGACGTGCCTTTGATATTTCTATAAATAGAGGGAGGAAGCATTCATTTTCACTTCGCGTTCCTTTTCACTTGACTAGCGGTGGAAGGTTGGATTTGATTTGTCGTCGAATTCACTTTTGTCCTCTGCTTTTCCGGTAAAGGAGATGTCTCGCAATCCCAAGGACGAAGTTATGCTAGAGCGGGAGCTGTCCGAGGAGAGCTCTTCAGAGGACAGTAGTGCTGACGAAATTGCTGCTCCCCAGAATACCGACGAAACCTCCGCTCCCAGTAGTACTGGGGAAGAGTGGATTGCTGGTGAGCCTCGGGAGCATGCCTCCCTTTTTGCCTTCCATACCCAGGACGCCTTCATGACGGTGGGGGTCGAGGGAGGCTGGAAGGTCCATTTTCCTGAGGAGGACGAACGAATATGCCCGGCTTATGGGGAGAGGTTCCCTATGCACGAATTTGTTTTCAAGGAGATCGGGTTGAGGCTGCACTTCATGAATTTTCAAGTGGCAGTTTTCGGACACCTAGACTTGGAGCCCTTTCAACTACACCCAAACTCGATTGCCTTCATCCGGGCATTCAAGATTACGTGTGAGTTTTTGAAGATTGGAACTACTTTCCCCCTCTTCTTCACTATCTTCCATCTCTAACGCCAAGTCGTGGGAAGGCAGTTCGGATGGGTTTCCCTGAAGCAGGGGAGAAAATTGTTCAAGGCCTTCTCCAAGTCCATCAGGATGTTTAAGGAGAGGTATTATATAGTTGAGCCTGTGTCGGAGAGGGCCAAAGACTCCTTGTTCGTTTGGGAGATTTCAACAGACGAGACCAGAGAGCCCCTCATCGACGAGCAGGGCAAGATAAATGGGCGTCAGTTGCTGAAGTTCCGCTTCTCCTGGAGTGAGGACCACTTCGCCCGAGAGACTGAGGAGTACATAGCTAAGCCTCACATGCTGGGGGAGGATGACTGGGCCAGCTATGACAAGCTGGTGGCTTTTTTTGAGGGCTTCTGCCCTGCCTAGTGCGTTACCAAGGGCGGGGACATTATTTATGAAGAAGACGGGGGGCCCAAGGTGGAGACCCGGTACATTAATACGAAGAAGCTCCTCGAGTATGGCACGCGCGAGGAGGCTCTGAAACGTTTGGGTAGCCGTTTATTTCTTCTTAGCTTGTATGTATTGCTGTTTTTCATTTACTAACTTGTGTCTGTTGTTTTGTAGGAAAAATGTCCCCGGTCCAAGAGCGTTTAGTGAAGAGTGTCCAAGCCAAGCTTAAGCTGGGGAAGAATATAGGGAAAAGTCGCCTCGGCGAGCAAATGGTTTCGCCCCCGACGGGGTTAGGGACCTCAGCATCCAGAGTCGCTGCCACCCAGACATCCCCTCTGCCGATAACCTCAAGGCCCAAGCGCCCCTGGGCGGATGAGGTGCTCAACCTTACCAACAAGGGGGAGAAGAGCAAATATGAGTTGCCTCCTTGCTTCCAAAATAAGAGTTTCTTCGAGGGCTCCTCCCTTGCACTCCATCGGGCGGAGTCCTTGGCGCTCAAGGAGCTGGACGATCCGAGCAAGAGGACACTGCTGGCCCAGGACGCCACTGCCCTGATAAGGGTCTTGGGCATGGCGGTGGTCTACACCGAGGAGGGGGCCTTCAAGAGGCAGAGCTGAAGAAGACCCAGGCCACCATGGCAGTCCTAAAGGAGGAGCTGAAGGTTGCGAAGGAGGCAGCGAAAAAATCAAAGGAAGAGCTGGTCGCGGTTACTAAGGAGAGGGATACCCTGGCCACGAAGAAGAAAGTTGCGGAGGACCTGGTCGTTTCATTGAGGGTTGCCGCTGCACCTGCTGAGGACGAAAACGATGAGGAGAAGAGTTTGAAGACTCGAGCCGAGCTTGTTTCTCGGATCAGCCATGCTGAGGAGGATTGCTTGAGGGCCTCCGAGGACGCCTTCAACAATGCGGTATAGCAGCTGAAGGTTGCGAACCCTGAGGTCGAGTTGTCTACCAAGGGGACTGGGTTCCTCAATAGTGTGGTGGACGGCTAGATTGTCGTTCTGGACTTTCTTAGATTTGGTGAGGAGCCTGAGTAGCCTTCCCGTGAGGAGCCTCAGCCTATGGCCGACTAATTTTCTCTTTTTTTACTTCCGACCTGCGTGCCGTACCTTGTAATTTTTTCCTTTTGGATAGGGCTTGGCCCCTTTTTAATGCAATCAGTACAACTGCGGTCCTCATGACCATTTTATATTATAATATTTAATTTTGGCCGTGGTGGTTAGTTATGTATGAATTATTTTTTATGTTTGCGCATGCATGTTTTACTTTGCTTAATTTTGCAAAGTGTCACGCGCTGCTCGTCATGTGCGCCCGTTGTATGGGCTATTTTTGTGAATGATTTTCATTATGTTTCGGGGCTTGCTCGACGAATTGATGTTCGACAGTGAGGTGAACTGGTCAAAAGGCCTGGGTAGTTTCCGGCCAAGAGAGTGGAGCTCAAGTCGCGTTTGTGGCCTGAGTTTGTAGCGTGAACTTCCCGTTGCGAGCTGGGTGTTCTGCCTTTTGTGGTACATTGGCGACAACGGGCTCGGTCAAGGGGCCCCTGTCGGGAAGGGGTTTTGCTCATTCCAGAGCTAAAGCCTGCCTTGATTTATTTTAGTATGCAGCGCTTGTACCGGGGCACGCACTTCGGGTCGGTGCACTATGCTCGTCGTGTCGACGGAGCACGCCGACAATTGTGGCCTTAACTATTATATTATTTTAGCTTTTCAGAGTTCCATGATCGAGCAAGTTCTTCCTCATTGGGATATTCTAGGTAGTAGGCCCTATTCTCTGGTTTTGCTCAAACACGATAGGGTCCTTCCCAGTTTGCGGCGAGTTTGCCTTCACGAGAATCTTTGTAATTTCTCCTTAGGACGAGACTACCCACTTGGAAGTCTCATCGTATGACTTTGGCATTATGCCTGATTGCGATTTTTTGTTTTAACGAGGCCTCGCGGAGGGCTGCTCCTGATCGGGCCTCTTTGACGAGATCGAGCTCCTCCCTTAGTGCCTCGCTATTTGCCTCCTCGTCCAGGGGAGCTTCAGTCCACCTGGAGGGCACGTGTATTTCGATAGGAATCACCGCCTCGGTCCCGTATGCTAAACAAAAAGGGGTTTCCCTAGTCGAAGAGTGGGGCGTAGTTCGGTAAGCCCAGAGCATGTTGTGCAGATCCTCGACCCACTGTTTCTTGGTTTCGTCTAGTCTTCGTTTGAGACCTCGTAGGATTACCCTGTTTGCTACCTCAGCCTGCCCATTCACTTGCGGGTGTTTGACGGACGCAAAATATTGTTTGGTGCCCAGTTGGGCGACAAACTCCTGGAATTGTTTGTCCGTGAACGGTGTCCTGTTATCGGTGACGATTTCTTGGGGAATACCAAAGCGAGCAAGAATGTTTCGCTTGTAGAAGCAGAGTATGTTTTGGGTCGTTATTTTGGCTAGAGCCTCTGCTCCTATCCACTTCATAAGGAATCTACACCCACTATTAAGTATTTATTCTGATTTGATCCTACGACAAATAGTCCTAGGATGTCCAGGCCCCACCATGCGAAGGGCCACGGGGAGGACATTGTTTTGAGCTCATTGGGCGGTGCCAAGTGCATGTCCCCGTGACGTTGGCATTTGTCACATCTTTTAACATGCTCCTTCGTGTCATGCTGCATGGTCGGCTAGTAATATCCTGCTCGCAGAGCTTTCCTGGTGAGGGATCTTTCTCCGAGGTGCTGGGAATTGATTCCTTCATGGAATTCACGCAAAACATGGGCAACCATTTCTTCCTCCACGAATTTGAGAAGAGGAATGGAGAACCCTCGCATGTAAAGCTTATTTTTGACTAGGACATAGGAACCGGCTCTACGCCTGACCACGCTGGCTTCTTTTGGGTCGGGCGGTAGTTCGTCCTTGGCGAGGTAGTTGTAGACTGGGGTCATCCAGTAGTTGCTGTTGCCGATGACGTTCACGTCGAGGGTCGGGGGGGGGGGGGGGTTCTCTCGATGCTTGATCGAGGAAGTATCTCCTGGATGACGGATTTGTTTCCTCCCTTCTTTTTTGTGCTCGCCAACTTTGACAGGATATCTGCCCGGACATTGTGTTCGCGGGGAACGTGCTTTACCTCCACTGATGTGAACTTTGTCTTCTTTTCCTTAACCAATGTCATGTATTCAGATAGGTTATCATTCTTGGCCTAATACTCTCCCCGAACCTGGAGGGTCACGAGCTGGGAATCTGTGCAGATTACGACTTCCTTGGCTCCCAGGTCTTCGGTAAGGCGTAAACCTGCGAGGAAAGCCTTATACCCTACCTGAGTGTTAGAGGTGGGGAAAGATAGGGTGAGCGAGACCTCGACGAGGATACCCTCCTCATTTTCCAGGATGATTCCTGCTCTGCTCTCCGCCGGGTTGGATGCTCCATCGACGAAGATTGTCCACTTACGAGCTCCGCAAGTCGGGGAGGCGGGCAAGGTCATCTTTGCCACGAAGTCGACCAGCGCATGAGCTTTTAGGGCTTTCCTGATCTCTTACTGGATGTCGAACTCTGATAGTTCCAGTGACCATTTGAGCATCCTGCCGGCCATGTCGGGGCGGCCCAATAGTTGCCTTACAGACTGGTACGATGATGTGGGATAGAAAATAGTGCCTCAGCCTCCTCGCCGCGTTGATGAGGGCCAAAGCTACTTTTTCGATCTGTTGGAATCTAATTTACGGTACTTGCAACGCTTTGCTCGTGAAGTATATGGGCTTCTGCCCTTCATGGGTTTCACGAATGAGGGTGGCGCTGACAGCCTCCGTGGCGACGACGAGATAGAGATAAAGGGTTTCCCCGTTATCTGGCTGGGAGAGGACCGATGGTTCCGACAGTGCTTATTTTATGTGGAGGAGGGCTTTTTCGCATTCCTCCATCCACTCAAAAGTCGCCTCATTGCGGAGGAGTTTGAAAAAGGGGAGCGCGTGCTGAGCAGATTTGGCCACGAACCGGGACAATGAGGCAAGCGTCCCATTCAGGGCTTAGATTGATTTTTTCGAATTCGACGTGGGGAATTCGGAGTAGGCTCTTCATTTGTCGGGATTGGCTTAGATTCCTCGCTCTGTTAGGTAGAAACCAAGGAACTTGCCTGCCCATACTCCGAACGTACATTTTTCCGGGTTGAAGCGCATCTTATACTTCCTGGCCTGCTCGAAGACCTTCTTTATATGTAGCGTATGATTGGATTCCTTGTGGGATTTCACGATCATGTCTTCCATGTAGACTTCGAGCATATCCCCGATTTCTCCTCGGAAGACTTTGTTCATCATTCTTTGGTAAGTAGCGCCAGCGTTTTTCAAATCGAAGGGAATTAGATTGTAGTAATAATTGCCCGACTCAGTCCTGAAAGCTATGTACCTTTTATTGCTTTTGGCCATGGGTATTTGGTTATAGCCCGAATATGCATCCATGAAAGACAATAGTTTAAAACCGGCAGAATTATCAACTAATTTGTCTATGTTGGGGAGGGGTATGGACCGATTTCTGTGCCCCCACCCATCCTGAGATGGTGGGACTTTCGTGAACCGTGCTTATGCCACTTTCGAATTTCTAATATTTATCATATGATGCTTAAAAGGAAGGGGAAGAAATCTAAACTAACCCTGCGTACAAATGTTTTCCCTACAAGTGCAAAGAGATCTGGAATCGGGGGTCAGTTATACTAAGGGAAGCTATTAACACCCTAAGTATCTATAGTACTCTATAGGAACCTTTTTGTACTCTTTTATTATTAGTTATCATCTCTTCTTACAATGTTTACTATTTGATTAGGGAAGCTCTAACATATGGATGGGAATGAGAATGTGAGATGTTTTTGGGAGTTTTTGTTTTATGAAAGGTACAGGGACCTAAGGGGTTTTATTTAAAGATGTGCTCGCTAAGATCTCGCAATTGTATGCCTACGTATTCCTAAAAAGTGACTTTGAGAAATCAGAGCAATCGTAGTTCCACCTAACTAAGGGTGGAATTTGTATCTTGTTCAAAGCCCAAGATGATGAAGCTAAAAGTTTTGTTGTTTTGAAAGAAAAGACAAATTGTCATTCTTAAGGAAGATATCCCACCTATTCATCACAAATAATTGAGAATAATATCATACATGAAGAAGCTTTGAACTTGGATGTTAAATAATCCTAAGCCATGCCACATCATCCTTTATGAGTCTTTGCATGCTAAGAGAAGAACCTTAACTTGTATATAGTATCAACAAGTGTTCCACTTACATCACTTAGATGAAAGAAAAAGTTTTGGACCATGATAAGAGAAGGAATCTAGCTTGGATTTTGAATCAACAAGTGTGCCACTTACATCACTTATATGGAAAAAGTTTTTAATGTTTGATTTTGAATTGTGGTGTATAGAAGGGATATCTTCCTACAGAGATGACTTAATGTCTCATCTCTGGGGAGAAGTTGACTCAATTGAGTATCTTGTTCAAATCCCAAGATGTTGAAGCTAAAATATTTGTATCTTGTTCAAAGCCCAACATGTGAAGCTAAAAGGTTTATTTGTATCTTGTTCAAAGCCTAAGATATGAAGCTAAAAGGTTTGTTTGTATCTTGTTAAAAGCCCAAGATGTGAAGCTATGATGCTTGGATAAAGCCCAAGAGGAGGCTATGATGCTTGGATAAAGCCCAAGAGGAGGCTATAATGCTTGGATAAAGCCCAAGAGGAGGCTATGATGCTTGACTTCATCCAAGGGGAACTAGTGTTTGAACTAAGTTGTAGTTGAGGGAACCCTAATGTTTAAACTAAGTCTAAACTAAGGTTGAGGTATTATAAATATCAAAAGAAACTTAATATGAACAAGTATAAGACAAGTATTTAACAAGTATAGACATGAATTGAAAGTGGAAGGTCTTATACTCTGATAGAGGCCCATGTCTAAGCATGGTTGAATTTAAAAGGTGGTGGGTCTTACACTCTTACAGAGGCCCAAGGGTTTTAGATTTTTCTTGAATGCCACTAGCGTTGTGTCTGATGAAAGTTGTAGATTTGAGTTTTGAACTATTGAAAGATATGAAAAATTGAAGAAAGTTTTGATGAGGAGGGGATGAACTTACACTCTAATAGAGGCCCAAGAGTTTTTTTGTTATGAGTGTTGATTGAAATTTTCTCAAAGAATTGTTTAAACCAATATGATTTTTACAAAATACTCACATGAACAAATAATTAATCATGGTGTGAGTTAAAAAAGGGAAGGGACTTATACCAAGTGGAGGCCCAAAGAGTTTTGAAAATGTAATGGGTCTTACACTCTAACAGAGGCCCAAGAGTTTTGAAAATGTAATGGGTCTTACACTCTAACAGAGGCCCAAGAGTTTTTTTTTGTTATTGAAAAGATGATGTGCATTTTAAAGAGATATATTTATCATGGTAAGAGTTTATGAAATAAATACTTGAACATGTAAGCAAATATTTAATCCATAGGAGCAATTACAGAGAAGTTCAAGCAAGTATATGTACTTAAGATGAATAAAGGATCCAATGAATATAAAAAAGGGAAAAAACCAAGCATACTTGAACATTTAAGCATGGATAAAAGTTGAACATGTTAATGCCAAGTTGGTAACAACCAAACATGGATATTAAGGTTCAAACATGGTCTTGAACAAAGTGGAAACATCACAAAGGTTCATATAAACAAACATGTATACAAAGGTATTTTCAAGACAAAGTTCAAGTGTTTTAGGAGTACATAAACATTGTGAATTTAATTAAAAAAGTAAGACATACACATCATGGTCATGCAAACATGGAAAGAACATCTCAAAAATAGTCAAAATAATCAAGCAAGTAGCTCATGGCATGGACAAAGTTAAACACACATTTACATGTAAACATATACTTGAAAATACATTAAAATCAAGTAAGAACAAGGATCTACAAATTCACAACCTCAATTAAGGTTCATACAATATGTATATGGTTCAAATAATGCATTGTGAGCAAGAAAAGGCAATGTATCATTCAAAAGATTCAAAAGAAGTCTTAAGAAAACCATAAAAAGTCACACACTTTAAGCACTTATAAATGTGAGAAAAATAATTATTTTTGATATTTTCTTTTCAACGCTAGAAAATAGACATTATCATGAATAATTTGCAAAAAGGATGGGTTTAAAATGATAAAAAAAATGAGAGAGTTATGATAGTTTGAAAATGTGAAGAAAAGTAAGAAAATAAGGTATTAAAAAAATGGGAAAGGTCCTCATGGGTGTTGAACCCATGACATCTTGCTTGCTGCATAAAACCTAGACCAACCAGCCAACGCGCGCAGGTTGATGGGAGAGGGATTTACAACAATATATGTGAAAAACACTTGACATTCAGATAATATAAAAAGAATTGGGGCGAAGGGGATTCGAACCCCAGTTCTGGTGGTGACAAGGTACATAGGGCGCACAGGTTTAACCACTGGGGTGGTGATACATTCGTGTATCAAACCAAACCCATTAATTCAAATACATAAATGTGCCCTAAAGCCTAACTAGAAATGCGCCATGACTTGGTTCTTGCCCAAGAATGCCAAGTTTCTTACTAAATGCAAAAGGCATTGTAACTTTCTCATTTCTCCATGAAAATGGATGAAATAAAGATCAAACTTCCTTAAAATTTCATGAGGAATCCAGTGCTGGTGTTGGTTTTCCCTAAAAATGATTCTAGTTTAAAACACGAAGGCAAGACCTAAAGGATTCAAATTTGCAAGTTCAATGGCATATCATCGTACAGTCAATAATAGCATCATAAAATGGTTCAAACACAACACAAATAACATATAAAACATGTTCAAACGAAATGTACATCAAAGCAATGCCTATTTAACAAAGTGCCAAGTTCTAGTGAAACTTACCTCTTGAAGCACAAAGCCAACTTCCAAGATACTTGTTAAAGAAGTGAATGAATGTCTTGGACACCTCTATTAGACCCCTTGGAAGCTTTTAGGATGATCAAAATCCAAAGAATACCCCTGGAACAGAAAGTGACATCTTCTTGCAAAATGGTCAAAAGTGACCAAAATGGAAACTCCACCAAATGATATTTTAGTTGAGAAACTATTGTTGGAACAGTATAAGGATGTTATTTAGAGTATGTTTGAAGTGTTGGATGGTTTTGAAATGGACTGGATAAGGACATGGCTTGTAAAATGCAAAAAGTCAAAGATATAAGGCTTTGACAGTTAACTTTCTGATTTTGGTGTTTGGAGAGGAAGATGAAGGTTTGAACACCTTCAAAGGATGATTTGTGATGTGCTTGGATGGTTGTTTGAGTGATTTAAGCTTTGGTTTTGAAAACTCGAAGCTTACTCTTTAGAACTTTTGAACATTTGAAGTAAAAGAGGAAGAATGAGAAAACAAGTATTGTGATTATTTTGGTGTCTTTTGAAACATCAAATGTGGTCTCTATTTATAGGGGAGCAAGTTTATTTTGGAGGAATAGTGATGGCGAAGGCTGAGTTCATTGTTCAATGGTTTTGGCAATGTATCATTACTTCTTATCCAAGGTACATTATCTCTTCCACTAGACTAGCTCTTCTTTTGACCAATTCCACATTCTGCAGAGGTGTTTATTGTTGTTTAAGAGTGCATCTTGACTGATGAGAGTGGTTTCTTTGACAATGCACTATTCCACATAAATTCCTCTTGAATTCAAGGCTTAAAGTGATGATGTCTCATCATTTCAAAGGGATTCCTCTTGACTTAGTGGCTCTATCTTGCAAGTTTTGGATGATTCATTCTGATCTTGTTTGAATGAGCATTGTGTGATCATCACACTTGGACTCAATAAATCGTGTACCCCAAGTAATGCCAAATTTGCCTAGCAAAAACAGTTGCATCAAGGCATATTGTGCACTTCATATCTCCTTGCTCAAATGGAATTAGAAGATGTTCTTGGACATTTTAGAAAGCTGGTATATGATACTTCAACTTTGATGTTTGCATTTAGTCTTGATTCTTCTTGGATCTTGGAGAAAAATGGCCTCAAGGTTGGTTAAAACGTAAAACAGATTCTGTCCAAAATTTCTCTAAGTGTCAAAGTTCAAAAAGTCTTGAAACCCTAACTTCATGGCTTCATATCTCAAAATTGATGCATTTTTTTGGGAATTCACCCTAAGTGACAAAGTTGTAGTATGTAACAAGCTCTTCACTTTGATCTTTAGATCAAAGAAAATGGTTGCTTGGTTTGGGAGTTATGACCTTGCAAAGTTTTCTCTAAATTAGAGTGTTCTTCATAACTTAGAAAAAATTTCATTTCTTCATGGTTGCCCTTTTTGCAAGTTACCTCTCTTTTCTTGATTTTTCTTTATCAATCATGATCCAAATTACATATTAACATTGTTCTTGACTTGAAGATGCCATGGTTGACCAAAAACTCCAAAAGTCAAACTTGATTTTGGGCACAGTTGACTTTTTGTATCCGATGAATCTTAAACTTTGTGAACTTTTGTGAAATCAAGTCCTTGGGCAATTTTAAACATCATGGATGGACTATAAGGGTGTTTTTGAGTGTTGGTCAAAAGTCAAAGGTACAGTTGACTTTTCATCAGAAACCCTAGTTTGTGATCCAAATGAATTTGAATCCTTGCATTAGTTATGAATCAAGTTATTTGGATTAATCCAATCATATGAATTGAGGTATTGGATCATGCCTTGCTCCACAAGTCATCCCAAGGACTGAATTAGGTCAAAACCCTTATTTTTCTGCACTGAGGATCTTAAGGCTTGATTAACATGAAATGATGTAGACTTGTACTTGATCATTGATGAATGAGAGCCCTTGACCTTCATGTATGAAAAAGGGACTTGAGATGTTGAATATCATGCTTATCCTTGATTGATCCTTTGCATGAGTCTTCTTTTGAGGCTCAAAACCCTAATTGGTAATCAAATGAAACAAACAACAATCTTTGTATCTCCAAATGGATTAGTGATGCATAAAAGTACACACACATATGATGCTAATGAAATGAAAATGATGTGGGATCTTAGGGTCAAAAATTAGAGTATGACAGATGCCCCTATTTAAGATTCTCCTATCTGAAGAGGTGAAGATTGACATCTTGATTTTGACTAGATAGGAGAGAGTTAAATACAACTAAGAGTGCACGAATTTTGGACCCTAAGATGCCATAAATGATGTGATGTTTGTGAGTGCAAGACATGAGACTCTTGAGGATGACACCACAGAAGACCAATAATTATTCGAATCGTTGGGGATAAAAGAATTATTCACTGGGAAAAGAAATTATGATTAAGGATGTAGTCTGCTGGGAAACAAGTAAGTATTTTAATTGGTTGGGGAGATGACATCCCCATCGGGGGATACGACTATGATTTTGATAGTTTGAATGGTAACAAGCTCCTACCGTCGAAATATGCTTACTCATCTTCTTTGACTAAGTAATCCTACTTAAAAAGGGCAAAACTTCCCTGTGTCTCTGGTCATAAGCCATGAAACTGGTCTTCGTTTTCGAAATAAACTTCCCCTCGATCCTAGTTTTTAGCCACAAAATTGGTCTTTGTTTCTTCTTATCAAGTCTTTCTCTTGAATAGGTTGAGATAACAAGCTCTGGAAAAGGTGATCACTTGTCGGATCAATAACTTCACCGGGAATCTTCGAGGAGATGCAGACTAGTTATCTTACGGGACAAATTTCTCAAATTAAGAGACACAATCTGTGATGGTCTTCACTAAACTTCTCACCGAGATTTACTGGGGAGACAACCATTTGATGAAAATAGATTTCATCATACTTCTCTTCGAGACTTCTTCGGAGAGACTTCATAGGATAAGTGTCAATCTGATGTCATTCTTGCTGGGGAATACCATTGTTTGGAATGTAGAGCTTTGCAAACTTCTCTGCTGAGATGCCATTTGCTAGAAAAATTTCATCATACTTCCCTTCGAGACTTCTTCGGGTAGATGCCATGTGATGCAGTATAATTTTGAGGTGCTGATGATTTTATTTAAAGAAGGATAAACTTCTCGGGATGAGATTGCCATTTGTCGATCCAGTGGAAATTTTGGGACAAAAACAAGATTCTTAAAAGACCGGCACTTGTTTGTCAGGTGTAGATTCCAAAGATAAACTTATCTTCAACGTGAACAGACAACTGCTCGGAAAGAGACTGATGTTCGTTGGTTAGTAGAGACTTCCTGGGGATGCGATATCCTCTTTTTTTTAAGAGGTTTTGCTTATAGGCTTCCACTGGGGGATTTACTTTTATCTTGGAATGTAAAGTGTGCCTCCGCTGGGGAAGAGTGGGGTTTAATGAGTGTAAACCTAAATTCCTTCTCATTCTTTAGAGGTTAGAGTTATCAAAAATGGTCAAGAACTGAATTCCATCCAGGAATAAACTAGAGAGAGACTTTTTAAACAAGACACTTCCCCATGAGGGATGAACTCAAACTTGGAATTTATCCTATCCAAGTGTGGAGAGGAGTACTGAAGAAAAACTTCCACGAGGATCAAACCCAGTGGGGAGTCGAAAAGGATATATACTTTCTGCTTAAAGTTGACAACTCTATTGGAGAGAAGGAAACTTACCACTTGGGGAAAAACACGACCAAAGTGAATGAACCATGTCAAGAGATGCATATGAATATGAATTATGATTTTAACTATGCATGATGTATGAATGAATGTTATGTTTATGCTGACAAAACAGACACGAGATAAGAACTGGTGATAAAAAAACCGGGTACTCGGCCAATCTTGCATAGATGGAAGCAACACTGGAGGTTTTGAAGGCAACACTCTACTGGGGAAATGGACCAAATCTTATCTTGATTCCAACATTCACCAGAGAAAAAAGGAAGTTCACTCCTTACTGGGGGTGATGGGTTGAGCACCTCAATTTGAAGTAATGATCCGCCGCTTGGAGATGTTTGTGATACTGGTCACAAAAGCACTTGATTATGTATTTCGAGGTTTGATCGTTCTTAAAGTATCTGTTGATATTCCTTCTTATGTTCATAAATCAAAGAAAGTTGCCGTATTTATTTTGAAATCAAAAGTAAATACATTTTTTTGTTTCAAGAATAAATTCCAATAAATAAAATGTTATTTTGCAAGGCAGAATAAAATAAGAATTGAAATCAAATGGGTGAAAGGGTCAAATTTTCATAGATGGAATGGTAATCAGCCAAAAGCGTGATTCCATGGAGCATTACAAAGTTAGGAAATGGCAATTTAAAGGGAAAGGGCTACATTGAAATATAATGACCACTATCCTTTTAACAACTTTTAATTCGAGTATTCTTGAACTTCTGTTGAAGGTGACTTGATTGAGGATCCTTTGACAGATGACGTTGCTTTAGATGATCAATCTTATTGGATGCAGTTACTTTCCATAAATCCCTAACTTTTGCCTAGATTGCCATTTCAGGTTTCCACTCTACCGGGATAGTTATTTTCTATTCATGTCTCGAATTTTTTAGGCGAAGTATTTCTTGACTGCATCAACATTTATAGGACGAGTGAACTCTTCACCATCCATATTTGTAAGCATTAAGGCACCACCTGAGAAGGCTTTCTTAACAACATATGGGCCATCATAATTTGAAGTTCATTTTCCCCAGGAGTCGACGAGGAAAGATTGGATCTTTTTTAGCACGAGGTCGCTTTCTCTAAATACCCGAGGTCAAACCTTTTTGTCAAAAGCTTTCTTCATCCTTTGTTGATATAACTTACCATGGCATAAAGTCGTCATCCTTTTTTCTTCGATTAGATTCAAGTCATCATATCTGCTTTGACATCATTCAGCTTTTGTTAGCTTGGCTTCCATCAAGACTCTTATTGACGGGATTTCAACTTCTATGGGGAGCACAACTTCCATGTCGTATACCAAAGAGAAAGGGGTTGCCCCTGTTGAAGTGCGGATGGATGTGTGATATCTATGAAGAGCAAACGGGTGCATCTCGTGCCAATCCTTGTAAGTCACGACAATATTTTTAATGATCTTCTTGATATTTTTGTTAGTTGCTTCAACCGCTCCATTCATCTTAGGCCGGTAGGGAGACGAGTTATGGTGTTTAATTTTGAATTCAGCACATAATTCCTTCATCATTTTTTATTCAAGTTCGATCCATTATCAATAATGATATGGCTTGGGACACCGTAGCGGCAGAAGAGATTGTTCTTGATAAACCTGACCACCACTTGTCTGGTTACATTAGCGTATAATGCTGCTTCGACCCACTTGGTGAAATAATCAATAACAACCAAGATGAAGCGATGTCCATTTGAAGCCTTAGGCTCGATCATGTCGATCATATCAATCCCACATATAGAAAAGGGCCATGGAGAGGATAAAACTTTGAGAAGAGTCGGAGGCACATGAATCTTGTCAGCATAAATCTAACATTTGTGACATTTCCTCAGATACATCACATTTTCATCGAGGAAGTCTAATCCGAGAGACTCATGATTATCAATTGGTTGGTGGGCCAGATGATCAGCTAGAATACTTCCTTTGACAGCTTTCTGAGCGTGGTACTCGATGTCATATTCTGATAGTAACATCTTTCATCGGGCAATTCTTCCAGTTAAAGCAGGTTTCTCAAAGACATACTTGATCGGATCTATTTCGGAAATTAACCAAGTGGTATGATAAATCATATACTGGCGAAGACGTTTAGCAGCCCAAGCTAAAACGCAACAGGTTTTCTCGAGCATAGAGTATCGAGTCTCACAGTCCGTGAATTTCTTACTCATTTAGTAAATGGCATACTCTTTTCTTATGGTTTTATCTTGTTGGCCAAGTACACAACCCATGGAATCTTCTAAGACTATTAAATATATAATCATGGGTTTTCCTTCCACTGGAGGAGACAAAATAGGAGGTTTGAGCAAATATTCTTTGATACTTTCAAAACCTTTTTAGCAATCTTTCGTCCATACACAACCTTAATCCTTTCGGAGGAGTTTGAAAATTGGTGCGCATGTCGCAGTCATGAGGAATATGAACCTTGAAATGTAATTCAAATGTCCCAAAAATCATCTTACTTGTTTCTCAGTTCTGGGCGAAAGTATTTCTTGAATGGCCTTGACTTTGTCAGGATCAACTTCAATTCCTTTTTGACTAACAATAAAACCTAGGAATTTTCCTGAACGAACACCAAATGTGCATTTGTTGGGATTCAAGCGGAGTTTGAATTTCCTCAAATGATGGAATAACTTTGATAAGTGTTCTACGTGTTCTTCTTCAGTTTTGGATTTATCAATCATGTCATCGACATATACTTCAATTTCTTTGTGTATCATGTCATGAAACAGAGTTGTCATAGCCCTTTGATAAGTTGCGTCTACATTCTTTAGACCGAATGGCATCAATTTGTAGCAAAAGGTTCCCCAGGGTGTAATGAAAGAAGTTTTCTCCATATCCTCTGGTGCCACTTTGATTTGGTTATAGCTTGAGAATCCATCCATGAAGGAAAACACTCTGAACTTTGTGGTACTATCGAACAACATGTCAATATGTGGTAATGGAAAATCATCTTTCGGACTAGCTTTGTTTAGGTCTCGGTAGTCCACACACATTCTGACTTTTCCATCCTTCTTGGGGACATGTACTATGTTGGCTAGCCATTGAGGATATTCTGACGTGGCAAGGAAGCCTGCATCGATCTGCTTTTGAACTTCTTCCTTAATTTGGATGGCCATATCTGGGTGAGTTCTTCTTAACTTTTGTTTGACTAGCAAACATTCTGGCTTCAATGGCAAATGATGCTCCACAATGTTGGTATCCAACCCTGGGATATCTTGGTAGGACCAAGCAAACACATTTGGGAATTCTTTGAGAAGCTTTATCATACTTTCTCTGATGGTTGCACTGAGCAATGCTCCAATCTTAACTTCTTTCTTTTCTTCTTCTGAACCTAAATTGACTATTTCCAACGACTCTTTGTGGGGTTGAATGAACTCTTCCTTATTGTGGACGGATTTCCGTGACCCCCACCAATCCTGGGATGGTGAAGTCCTCATGAACCGTGCTTGTGCCACTTTCAAATTTCTAATATTTATCCTATGATGCTTGAAAGGAAGGGGAAGAAATCTAAACTAACCCTGCGTGCAAATGTTTTCCCTACAAGTACAAAGAGATCTAGAATCGGGAGTCGGTTATACTAAGGGAAGCTATTAACACCCTAAGTATCTATAGTACTCTATAGGAACCTTTTGTACTCTTATTACTATTAGTTATCTTATCTTCTTCAAATGTTTACTGTTTGATTAAGGAAGTTCTAACCTGTGGATGAGAATGAGAATGTGAGATGTTTTTGGGATTTTGTTTTATGAAAGGTACGGGGACCTAAGGGGTTTTATTTAAAGGTGTGTGCTCTCTAAGATTTCGCAATCTTATGCCTACGTATTCTCAAAAGGAAGTTGAGAAATCAGAGCATTCGCAGTTCCACCTAACTATGGGTGGAAATTTTTATCTTGTTCAAAGCCCAAGAAGATGATGCTAAAAGTTTTGTTGGTTTTGAAAGAAAATACAAATTGTCATTCTTAAGGGAGATATCTCACCTATTCATCACAAACATTTGAGAATAATATCATAAGGGAAAAAGCTTTGAACTTGGATGTTAAACAATCCTAAGCAATGCCACCTCTTCCTTTATGAATCTTTGCATGCTAAGAAAAAGACCTTAACTGGGATATAGTATCAACAAGCGTGCCACTTATATCACTTAGATGAAAGAAAAGTTTTAGACCATGATAAGAGAAGGACTCCAACTTGGATTTTGAATCAACAAGTGTGCCACTTACATCACTTATATGGAAAAAGTTTTGGATGTTTGATTTTGAATTGTGGTGTATAGAAAAGATATCTTCCTACAGAGATGACTCAATGTCTCATCTCTGGGGAGAAGTTGAATTATTGGAGTATCTTGTTCAAATCCCAAGATGTTGAAGCTAAAATATTTATTTATATCTTGTTCAAAGCCCAAGATATGAAGCTAAAAATTTTATTTGTATCTTGTTCAAAGTCCAAGATATGAAGCTAAAACTTTTATTTGTTTGTAGCCTGAGAGGAGCCTGACTTAACTGGGGTGAGTTTTGAATTGATGGTATCTTGAATGAATCCCAAGATGGAGGCTATGAGGCTTAGATGAAGCCTGAAGAGGTGGCTAGGATGCTTGGATAAAGCCCAAAAGGAGGCTATGATGCTTGGATAAATCCCAAGAGGAGGCTATGATGCTTGGATAAAGCCCAAGAGGAGGCTATGATGCTTGGATAAAGCCCAAGAGGAGGCTATGATGCTTGGATAAAGCCCAAGAGGAGGCTATGATGAAGTTGACTTCATCCAAAGGGAATTAGTGTTTGAACTAAGTTGTAGTTGAGGGAACCTTGATGTTTGAACTAAGTCTAAACTAAGGATGAGGTGTTGTAAATGTCAAGAGAAACTAGGGCCGTGTTTGATGAAATTTGAAGATTGAGATTTGGAAGATTGAAAGCTTTGAGAAATTTAAGAAAGTTTTGAGGAGGAGGGGAGGGACTTACACTCAAATACATGCCCATGGTTTTGAAAATGGAATGGGGCTTACACTCTTGACAGAGGCCTAAAGAGTTTGAAATTGAGTGTTTGATTGAATTTATGAAATTCTATGAAAGAAATGTTTAAACCAGTATGATTTTTTACAAATTACTCACATGAACAAATAATTAATCATGGTGTGAGTTAAAAAAGGGGAAGGGAATTATACCAAGTGGAGGCCCATGGTTTTTTGTTATGAAAAGATGATGTGCATTTCAAAGAGATATATTCATGATGTTAAGAGTTTATGAAGCAAATACTTGAACATGTAAGCAAAGTTTTAAATCCATGGGAGCAATTACAGAGAAGTTCAAGTAAGTATATGTTTTTAAGATGAATCGAGGATCTAATGAATATAGTAAGGGAAACAACCAATCATACTTGAACTTTTAAGCATGGATACAAGTTGAACATGTTAATAACAACTTGGTAACAACCAAAAATGGATATTAGCGTTCAAACATAGTCTTGAACAAAGTGGAAACATCACAAGGGTTCATACAAACAAACATGTATACAAAGGTATTTTCAAGACAAAGTTCAACTTTTTAAGTACACTTAAAACATGGTATGATCAACACAAAGGTATCTACATACATCAAGGTCATACAAACATGGAAGAAAGTCACATGTTAAGGCAAAATATCAAGCAAAAAGTCTCATGGTATGGACAAAGTTCAACATACATTTACATGTAAGCATACACTTAAAAATGCATTCAAATTAAGTAAGGATGAGGATTTGAAAATTCACAACATCATTTAAGGTTCATTCAAGGTGTATATAGTTCAAACAATGCACTGTGAGCTAGGAAAGGCAGTGTATTATTCAAAAGAATCAAAAGAAGTCTTAAGAAAACCCTAAAAAGTGACACACTTTAAGCACTCATAAATGTAAAAAAGTAATTATTTTTGATAGTTTCTTTTCACAACTAGAAAATAGACATTATCATGAACAATTTGTAAAAAGAATGGGTTTAAAATGATAAAAAATGAGAGAGTTATGATAGTTTGAAAATGTGAAGAAAAGTAAGAAAATAAGGTATTAAAAAAGGGGAAAGGTCCCCATGGGCGTTGAACCCATGTTGGGTTGGCTGAGGCTTCAAAACTATACCAACTGAGCTAGCACGCGCGTGTGAAATAATGTTGAAAGCACTATATTATATATGAAGCTCAATTGAAAATCCAGAAAAATAAAACGAACTGGGGCGAAGGGGATTCGAACCCCGATTCTGGTGGTGACAAGGTACATAGGACGCGCAGGTTTAACCACTGGGATGGTGATACATCCGTGTATCAAACCACTCCCATTAAATGATAAGCGTGAACATGACCTAGTAACCTGAACAAAGGGAAGACGCCATGGCTGGCTTGGGCAAGGATCCAAGTTTTCTTAATTTGCAAGAACGGTATAACTTCATTTCTCCATGAAAATGGATGAAACAAAGATGGATCCTGCCTAGAATTAACTAAGGAATCTAGTGGTCGTCTTAAATGTTTCTAAAAATTCCTACATTTTAAAACCTGATAGTGTTTCCTAAAAGGATTCAAATTTGTAAGTTCTATGTCAAACCTCTATTCAGTCAATAATAGCACTCAAATAAAGTTCAAACACAACAAGTATGACATATATGACATGTTCAAACTTAGTGTACAACAAAGTCATGCATATTTAACAAAGTTCAAGTTCTTTGGAAACTTACCTTTTGAAGATCACTCGCCAATTTCCAAGAGACTTGTTACAGAAGCAAACCAATACCTTGGACACCTCTAATACACCTCAAAGAAGCTTCTTGGATGGTGGGAACCAAAGGGAAACCTCTAAAATAGAATCTGGCTCCTTCTTGCAAATGTGTCAAAAGTGGCCACAATGGAAACTCCACCAAGTGGTGTTACAGTTGATAAACTATGATTGGAACAGCTTAAGGATGTTATTTGGAGTGTGTTTGAAGTGTTGGATGGTTTTGAAATGGACAGAATCAAGACATGGCTTTGAAAATGCAGAAAAGTCAAAATATGAGGTTTTGATAGTTGACTTTTGGATTCTGGTGTTTGGAGAGGAATATGAAGGTTTGGACACATTCAAGGAATGATTTGTGATGTGTTTGGACAGTTGTTTGAGTGGTTTAAGCTCTGGTTTTGAAAATTTTAATCTCACTCTTTGAAAGTTTGAAGTTTTGAAGTGAAAGAAGAAGAATGAGAAAACAAGTGTTGTGATTGTTTTGGTGTGTTTTGAAACATCAAATATGGTCTCTATTTATAAGGGAGAAAGTTTGTTTTGGAGGAATAGTGATGGTTTAAAGACTGAGTTCATTGTTCAATGGTTTTGGTAATGTGTCATTACTTCCAACTCAAGGTACCTTATCTCTTCCACTAGGCTAGCTCTTCTTTTGACCAATTCCACATTCTGCAAAGGTGTTTATTGTTGTTTAAGAGTTCATCTTGACTGATGAGAGTGGTTTCTTTGAAAATGCACTATTCCACATAAATGCCTCTTGAATTCAAGGCTTTAAGGATGTCTCATCATTTCAAAGGGATTCCTCTTGACTTAGTGGCTCTATCTTGCAAGTTTTGGATGATTCATTCTGATCTTGGTTGAATGAGCATTGTGTGATCATCACACTTGGACTCAAGAAATCGTGTACCACAAGTAATGCCAAATCTTCCTAGCAAAAATAGTTGCATCAAGGCATATTGTGCCCTTCCTTTCTCCTTGATCAAATGGAATTAGATGATGTTCTTGGACATTTTGGAAAGCTGGTACATCATACTCCAACTTTGATGTTTGCATTTGGTCTTGATTCATCTTGGATCATGGTGAAAATGGCCTCAAAGTTGGTTAAAACACAAAACAGATTCTGTCCAAAATTTCTCTAAGTGTCAAAGTTCAAAAAATATTGAAACCCTAACTTCATGCACTACTAGAAAATTCGCTTTTAGTGGCCTAATTAGAGACCGAAAAAGCTTAAAAATCGGTCACTAAAGCGTTTTGCGACCAATTTAGAGACCATCATTTTTCGGTTGTAAAAGTACTAGTCGCTAAGCTTTTACGACGAATTTAGTGACCGAAATTTAGAGACCGATTTTGTGACCGAATTTAGAGACCGATTTAATGTTCTTTTTTTCAAAAAATAAAATAAAAGATGCCAAACTTGGGAATCAAACCTATCACCTCCAACTATTTCAATTAGGCCTTACCACTAGACCACTTAATATCATTTGTTATGTTCTCTATATTTAAGTATATATACATTTACAAAATAAAAAATATCTAAATAATATTTAGAAAATTACTAATTATTATTTAATTTAATGGGATGTAATGAAAATAAAATTTGATTTTTATTAATGTAATTTCATTATGCACATATAAAAATTGCATAATGAACATAGAATTCACTTTTATGCATATATAAAAAGATAGCATAATTGTTTATGTTTTATTTGTTAAAATAATAAAAAGCTGAATCTTTTACTAAAAAATTAAAAAAAATTTAAAAATCTTTAAAAAAATTGGGAGAGAAATAGTATCATAATAAAGGGGATTAAAAAATAAAGAAGAAAAAAAACAACAAAAATATCAGTGACCGAAATTTCGGTCTCTAAATTTTTTATATAAACTAAATATTGTATAAAAACATTTTTTCGAGACCGAATTGGTGGTCACAAACTTTTGGTCGCTAAATCGGTGGCTAATTTTTATTTAGTGACCGATTTAGTGACCCGTAAAAATGTACGCATGGATATCAAATTTTTGTGGCTAATTCGATGGCTACAGTGACCGAAGTTTTTGGGTCACTAAATCGGTCACTAAAAGTGAATTTTTTAGTAGTGATGGCTTCATATCTCAAAATTTATGCACTTTTTGGGAATTCACCCTAAGTGACAAGGTTGTAGTATGTAACAAGCTCTTTAATTTGATCTTTGGACCAAAGAAAATGGTTGCTTGGTTTGGGAGTTATGACCTTGCAAAGTTTGCTCCAAATTAGGGTTTTCTCCATAACTTAGAAAAATTTCATTTCTTCATGGTTGCCCCTTTTGCAAGTTACCTCACTTTTCTTGATTTTTCTTGATCAATCATGATCCAAATCACATATTAACATTGCTCTTGGCTTAAAGAGGCCATGGTTGACCAAAAACTCCAAAAGTCAAACTTGATTTTAGGCACAGTTGACTTTTTGTATCAGATGAATTTTGAATTTTGTGATCTTTTGTGAAATCAAACCCTTGGGCTATTTTAAACATCATGGATGGACTACAAGGGTGTTTTTTAGTGTCTTGAATCATGTCCTAAGGTTTGAGATCATGTCTTGGTCAAAAGTCAAAGGTACAATTGACTTTTCATCAGAAACCCTAGTTTGTGGTCCAAATGAATTTGAATCCTTGCATTGCTTATGAATCAAGTTCTTTGGATCAATCCAATCATATGAATGGACTAATGTGATGTATTTGAGGTCCTTGAAATATATCTTGAGGTATTGGATCATGCCTTGCTCCATAAGTCAGCCCAAGGACTGATTATGTCAAAACCTTAATTTTGGTGCATTGAGGATCTTGAGGCTTGATTGACTTGAAACGAGGCAATCTTGTACTTGATCATTGATGAATGAGAGCCATTGACCTTCATGGATGAATGAGGGACTTGAGATGTTAAATATCATTCTCATCCTTGATTGATCATTTGCCTGAGTCTTCTTTTGAGGCTCAAAACCCTAATTGGTAATCAAATGAAAAAACAACAATCTTTGTATCTCCAAATGGGCTAGTGATGCATAAAAGTATACACACGTATGATGCTAATGAAATGCAAATGATGTGGGATCTTAGGGTCAAAAATTAGGAAGTAATCGGGAGATCTCATCTGAAATTTCTTCTTCTTCAGCTTCGAATACTGAGAACTCATTGTTGGGAGAAGGCATTGGGTCATATCTTTCAATGGGGTCTTTTATGATTAATCTGCACAACATGATTTTTCTTTCTTTAGAAAACATATTAAAATGCAAAAGTGTGTGTGTTTTTTTGAAATCGTTTGTTATTCATTTTTGTTGTGTTAGGATTATCATTTTCTGAAAAAGAAAAAAACATAAATAGCAATAAATGTGGGAATTCATAATGACATCTTTTATTTATGATTTGTCGATTCTTGAAACATAGGCCCTATAAAAAGAAACTCTTCTGCTTTGGGCGAAACAAAGATGGGAAATTTCGTGTCCAACAATTCTTACGAATTCATCAAGACGATGATTGATATATTCAGGATTTTTCAGATAAGGCCTTCATTCCTGCGAAGGAACAAATGAATCTTTTTCAGGGCTATTTAGCATATATGCATTTTCTGGCTGGCTTTGATACCCTGGATCTTCCTTGTTAGGCTCCTAGATGGGAAGATCGTCCATGGCATCATACAAGTTGTAGTTAAAGTTATTGTTCACCGCATCATCAGTTTTAAATGAATCAGGGGGAGCACGACATCCTTCAGTATCATGATCTCCGTAGGCCATCCTGTTGTCTGACTTTGATATATATCTGAAGTTTTGTTGTGGACTGCAAAAGGGTATATATGTCTCTTCTTGCGACATATAACCATCATTGTTGAAGTATGATTTCCATTCTTCATCTGGATCGAAAGAAGTGTCCTTAAAGTCATCTCCTTTGATGGTGTCCACTTCTTGAGAAATGGGTGGATGAGACCTCTGTTGTGGAAGAAATCTTGAATAGGACGAATGGCTTCGTCTTTCTTCATAGCTTTGGTGGATGTTTGAGAGAAGCCAAGGCCTTCTCTTGTTTTGTTATCGCTAGGAATCACAACTTGTCCTCATCCTTTAGTGGTTCCACTTTCCATTACTCGGAGAGCGTCTTTGTAAGAGGAAATAGATGCTCTTTTTTCTTAAATGTCCTTTTTATTCACAGAAAGTGCCTGGAATTGAGTTCTGATGATTTCTTCTAGTTCTACGTAGGAAAATGATGACAGATTGCTTACAATCAAAGATCTTTCACCACATACTATAACCAACTTGTTATTGTTTACAAATTTCAGCTTTTGGTGAAGTGTTGAGGTAACTACTCCTGCTTCATGGATCCAAGGGCATCCTAACAAACATATGTATGCTGCTCGGATATCCATTACTTGAAAGGTGATTTGAAAATTATGAGGACCAATGGTTATAGGAAGGTCAACTTCGCCAATAATTGTCTTTCTAGATCCGTCAAAAGCTTTGACTACAATCCCATTACCTCTATTGGGGATGCCATGTCAGGATAATCGTTTATGAGTTGATTTTGGCATGACATTCAGGGATGAACCAGTGTCTACTAGTACGCTATCTAGAGCATCGTCCATGTAATTGATTATGATATTGAGTGCCATGTTATGATTTTTACCCTCCTCTGGGAGCTCTTCATCACTGAAGCCTAAGTTATTACAGGCAGTGATGTTAGCAACAATTCTATCGAACTGATTCACCGTTACATTTTGTTCTATGAAAGATTGTTCCAAAACCTTTTGCAGAGCTTCTCTGTGAGCTTCTGAACTCAGTAGAAGCGATAATATAGATATCCTAGAAGGAGTATGCAACAACTGATCCACAATGTTGTATTCACTTTTTTGAAGTAGTTTTAAAGTCTCATCATTGTTCTTTACAGGCTCTGTGCTGCTTGATTGGCATATCTACTTATCGGGAACTTCAATTTGGGTTTCCTTCTCCCCATTAATTTCTTCAACTCCCTTGTTGAATACCCGACCACTTCGGGTGACCCGGCTTATATCAGCGATGTTGACAATGGATGGCAGTGGAACTTCCTTTCCATCTTCTATCATGGTGGCATTATACTTATAAGGAATGGTTTTCTCTGATTTGTATGGTACTGGACCTGGCAAGTAAATGACCAAAGGAGTCACGTTGGTCTTACTACTATCATAGGTGACCTCTATTGGTTCCAACTTGGGGATATCATGAATTTTCCTACCATCAAAAGGGATTTCAATGTGCTTTGATTCACTGAGTAGAGGAATTATGGTGTAAACATCCTCATCACGTTCAGAATCAATGGGCTCTCTTTTCTGGAATGCCGTGATGGCCTTTTGATAGTAGTCTTTGAGCCTCATCCTGGATGAGGAGGCAACCGTGTCGGCTTTTACGGCGTCTTTTGCAAGTTAAGTGATCATGGTGATTTGGACCAACGCAGTCAGGTTCATGCAAGTTTTTTACTGAAGATTCTTTGTTACAAATTGCTTGTTGTTGTGGGTAATCTTGCACCATATTAATTGACTGATAATCCTCCCTTCAGTATGGTATGATCTCTCCTCGGTCCATCTGATTCTAGAGATCTTCCCGTACGACGTAGCATCCTTGGTCATTTTCTGAACATATCCCGCAACGTTCATAATTGTGGGGTGGTATACGACCCTGTCCACTATGTATGCAATGCATCTTTACCAAATCCGTTTCTAAAAAATGGATATCACAGCTTATACGTCTACTTGGGCTCCCATCAGTTATGTTGATTTGATCTGTATGCATGTTACGATATACTGGAAGCCCACCAATGGTCCAACATGTGTTGAAGAGCTCTTTGTATGACTAGACAACCTTGATTATCTTCAGAGCAGACTTTGCAGTCTTGATAGTTGTGTGATGTTACAAATCCAAGTCTGACTTGTTTGGCGTGTAATTTTACCAAATTGGTGTTTATCAGGCGGATGTCGAAAATTTGAACCCAGTTCGGATCTTTATCAATCATGTTGATTTGATAGTTGTTCCTTCCATGATAATCCTGAATCCACCCTAGATCCATTTGACGTTGGAGGGCTTCTTGCAGAAAAGAACACCCCTGATTATCCTTTGAACAAATTGGACAAGCGCTGTAATCGTGCAACGGTAGATGATGGTGTTGATTCTGTCGGGAGTGCATTGCCACCAGGTTTGCATTCATTAATCGAATGTAAAAATTTTGAAAAATGCTCGGGCATCCATAAACCATGTTTACTCCACGGATTCTGTGATCTTGGATCCAGCCTAGATCTATTTGCTCTTGAAGGGTTGTGTATACAATGCTGCACCTTTGGTTGTTCTTGGAACAAATGTCGCATTGATGATAGTTGTGAGGTGGCACATGGCCATATCCACTTTGCCTACAATGCATCTTAACTAGATTTGTTTCTAGTAAGCGTACATTATGAATTTGGTAATTGTTGCCAGGATCTTCGCCGATTAAGTTTACAGAAGCTTTCTCATGCTGAGGTAGCAGGTTCCTTTGAACATTTAGATTAGTATCTTTGAAAGACAAAACTCCATTTTTGACAAGTCTTTGTACATCAGATTTAAAACTGAAACAGTTCTCGATGTTATGCCCCGGTGCTCCTTGATGATAAACACAAAATTGGTCAGCCTTGAACCAATAAGGGGGATTCTCAGGATTGGCAGGGGGAGTCCGGGTTTGAATGTGTCCTTTTGCTAGCAAAACTGGGAATAGCTCCGCATATGGCATTGGTATAGGATCAAAACCTGGTGACTTTGAAATACGATTGTTGTTGTTGTATTGCGAGCGAGCCTGATAAAGAGGTTGTTGCCGCCTTTGCTGATACTGTGGTTATTAAATTTACTGATTTTGAGAAACTTGTGGTTGATATGCCCAAACTGGTGCTGAGTTAATAACAGGAGATACCGTTGATATCTGTCGAGGTTGGTATCTTCGTCTTTGTTTACCCTATGAGATAGTGCTGATATCTTGCTTTTTCCTCTTTTGGAAAGCACTTCCATACTTCTTGCTACTATTGGATGGATCTGTATCTTTGACCAATCACCCTTCTCGAACTGTTTTCTCAAGGCGTACTCCCATGTTCACCATCTCGGTGAAGTCACTAGGTGCACTTGCGACCATTCGGTCATAATAGAACAAGCTCAAAGTTTTTAAGATGATTTTTGTCATTTCTTTCTCCTCGAGAGGAGGACAAATCTAGGCGGCAATTTCATGCTATCTCTGAGCATATTCTTTGAAGGTTTCTTTATACTTTTGAGACATAGCCCTGAGTTGATCCTTATTAGGTGCCATATCCAAATTGTACTTGTATTACAGAACAAAAGCTGCCCCAACATCTCTGAAGGTACTGATATTTGTACGGTTTAACCTCATGTACCATTTGAGTGTGGCGCCAGTTAAACTGTCTTGAAAGTAGTGGATTAGTAACTGTTGATTTTTCCTTTGGGTAGACATCGTCTGAGCATACATCACCATGTGACTTTGAGGGCAGGAGTTGGCCTCGTACTTTTCAAATTCAGGCACCTTGAATTTGTGTGGTATTTTATTATTTGGGAATAAGCAGAGATCGACATCATCTTTCCCAAACAAGTCCTGTCCGCGAATGGCATGAAGTACTCCTATATCCTTGCTTGGAGCAGCGTGAAAGATCTGTTCTTCTGGAGTAGTATGCATCACAAGTTGTGGTACAGACAATATTGATGCGGTTCTTGGCGCTTCCGTGACCTGAAGTCTGTAAACTTTAGGTATAGGAGTCTCTGTCGTATCTCTTGCATCTTCATTTACCTGAAGTTTGTAACCTTCAGGTCTGGAGACTTCGGTTGTTGCCCTTGGGTCTTTAGTGACCGGAGGTGTATATCCCTCAGGCACAAAATTGAAAGGCATGCCCCATAGAAAACCTTTAGGCATGTTGTACTGAGGAAGACTGACTGGTACCTCAAATGTTAGCGCAGAGACAATTTCTGAGATCACAGTCCTTTGAGACGGTTGATCCTGAGCTACCGCCATTGTCTTTATTATGACGTTGAGTCTTTCTATACTTTCTTTTAGAGTAGTGACCTCTTTTCTCAATTCTCTGTTTTCTTCCTCAAGATCGTCCATTTTCTTCTGACGATTGGCCCGAGTGTTGTATGAATGAGACAGTTTGACTCTAAAGTGCGAAAAATATGTGTAAGTTTTTTTTTAAATTTTTTTTATGAAAGATGCTAGAATGATGCATGATGTGAAAAGGATGCAAATGTTCTTTTTTTTTCTTCTATAAAAAGAACTTTCAACAATTATGTTGCAAATATCATTCAGTGGTTAACACAAACATCAACACTTTTATTTAATAAACTAAAAAGATTACAAAATTACAATATTTACAATGCAAAAAAGGGAAACTAAGCCTATAGCCATTAAGGAACCCCCTTTGATGCGGCTCAAAACACTTGTTACTGACTTTTCTTCTGTTTCTTGAGCCGGGCCTCCTCAACTATCGTCGGATTGACGATCTTCTGCCAAGTGAAAGGGGAGAGTAAACTTTTCCATTCTTCTTAACTTTCTACAGCATTCTGCTCCAGTATCTCAATCAGAGCATCTTTTTCTTTTAGTGGTTATTGGATCTTTGTGTTCTCCAAGCTGAAAATTTGATATTTGTTCCTCCAAGAGTTCTTTTCATGTTGACTTTTGTTAAAAGCGACTTGAAGTTTCTATGTGTCGTTCATGAAGTAGAGGATAGATTCCTTTAGGGGAAATACTTCTTGACAAGGGTAAGGCATCTTCAACTTGATGGCTCTAGGTTGTAACCATTGGAGATAAGGCTCCGCAGAGATGCAGTTTGATTTTCCCAGAGATTCTCTTCCTTTCCTATGAATATGATGCCAGGCATGCACAATTTCCTCTTTAAGTGCTCTGTCATTTTCTCCTTCCTTGAAGAAAAGACCTTCCAAATGAATGTTATATGGTATGTCCTTCATAGGGTAACCAAGCTGACGACGAGCTAAAACTAGGTGGTAGTTGATCCCTTCTTTAGTACCAATGAGGGGTACCTTGGGGAAACTTCCGCAACTGTCAATGATCTTTGTTCCGTCATAGACCCGATTGTACCAATCTATGTCAGAGTGAGTGAGGGACATAATCTTTTGCGACCATCACATACCACTTTTGAGATCCCAAAAAGCAACAGATTTGGGAAAGTGAGAAATAAACCAGTTGTAGAGTAATGGTACACAACATGTAATCATCCATCTGTTGTACAAGTTCCTTAGATATACTGAGTGGTAAGTATCTACAAGCAAAGTTGGGACTAGATTCCCAATCAAGAATATCCTGATAGCGTTGACGTCGACGAAGTTGTCAATGTTGGGAAAGAGGAATAACCCATAGATGAGTAGAACAAAGATATCCTCGAAAGTCATGTTTCTTATACTGGCAAAGTATAGGGCTCTTTCCATCAGAAACTTAGCTGGCAGACCTTGAATTCCTCCCTTGGTTGTTATATGAGCTTTGATATCTGACACTTCCAATGAGGTAGCTCTTGTAATGACTTGATCTTTGGGAATCTCTTCTAGACCAGAGAATGGGTCTTGATCAGAATGGGTAAATCAATCAACTGAGAGTATTCTTCCAATGTTGGTGTGAGCTGATAATCTGGAAATGTGAAGTAGTTGTACACCGGATCATAGAACTGAACCAATTTAGATAGGACTCCTTCCACCATGTTGACTTTTAAAAGAGACAAAAGCCCTCCATACTTAGCTATGAAAGCTTCAGGATTAGCAATCAACCCTCCCAATCTTCTTAGGTCTTCCAGTTTTGGACATCTGAAGGTGTACTTTTGAGTCTTTCTTCCACCAAAATCCATAGCACAACTTATGATATTTGCAATAACCTGTTTTTTAGTTCTTTTGAAAATTTTGAAAAATTTTAATGAATGCATGTATGCACAAATAGAGATATTTACAAACATGAGTTTAAGGGTTTATCATCACAAGCATGGAGCCATGGATATACCCATCCCAAAGGTATGTACTAGGGGTTTATTTTGTACCTGTTGAACGGGTTCTAACAAGGTTCCCAAAATCACTGACTCCTCTTTAGGATATTACCAGCAAACCAATTAACTGATAAGAGCTGTAATATCCTCAAGATGAATCTCATTTGAGTGTAGTATCGCATATCAAATATTTCCGATAGTCACTGCACTACATCCTAAAATGGTCAAGTGGGTAAAGGGTACTAAAGTCACTACTACGTAAATACCAATTAACAACGGTTGGGAAAGGTATATAATGACGTCGGCGCATGCGTTGTTATGTAGAGTTTCGTTGTAAATGGATACTTATAATCATGGGCCATTAACAGTTGTAATTACCTGGAAACAATGCGCCCTATCACAACGGTTAATAAAACGAACCTTTGTGATAAATATAATGCTCCTAGGTTTGATTCCCAGCTGCGCCGTTTTGATATTTATTTTTTCTGTACAGCGCGCAGATATTATTACGGTTATATTTTATACTCGTCGTTATATATTGTGCAGACACAAATATACAACCACGGCTTGGTTTTGTAACTGCATTCAAAACTTCCTATGTTTTAAATATGTATTTCTCAGCAATTCAAATTCATTCCATTATTGAACTTGTAACCATTTTAAATATGCATTTCTCAGCAATTCAAATTCATCCCATTTTTTAACCTGTAACCATTTTAACCATAACAGATAAGCTAACATTCATTGGTAAGTATTGTAACTATTATAACCATAAAATACAGCTAACAGATAAGGTATATATTCTGTAAGTATTGTAACTATTATAACCATATTTACACTAAACACTATATTCATGCCATCAAAACAGAAAAGTGTTATTTACATCATCTCTACAGAAAAAAGTCATTGACATCATCAATCAGCAGGACCCTTAAGATCATTGTGGATATATGCCCAACGTTTACGAAGATCTACGAAGTCCTCAACGGGGAATGGGGTTTGATCGTTAAACATCTACATAAGAAAGAGGCAATAACATGTATGATAATAATTCAATAGTCAACTTATCTGTTAATATATGTAAAAAATTTATGACATGTATACCTTATCCCATGAATCAACAATGCCAGTAAGGACAATGTTTAGCATGTGTTTCAAGACATAATAACCACACTCGTAATTCCAGGGTTGTTTCCTTGTCTACAAATTTAAGCAAAAATCACATGAATACAACCACAATGAATGTAAATGAAAGAAACATAATTGTGCCACTTACTTTAGGACAGATCCATCTGGGCTTTCTTCTAACATTGTTCATCATATTCACTTGCTCCACAACACTGTACATTGAATTTGAATTAAACAAATTACATGATAAACTAATTACAATGTCAAAGAAAATTAATTAAGCATACACTTACGAATAAATCATATCTTTCATTTTGTTTTGCAGTGGATCATGCAAGGAACACAAAAAAGTTATCGTATTCGTCCGTAATGATATGATGATCAATTTCCAATGACCACTGAATAAACAAGAGCATATATATAGGTTAATGGTATTTGCTAAAACAAAACTAAATATAGAATAAACATCAATTCCAAAAATACTTACGTGTAGAGGAATGGTGCTAAGTGTAGCGAGCGATTTTTGTCGGTGACGCGACCACCTTATGCTGGGTTCTCCTCATCGCAATGGTAGGAGGGGTGCTACTTCCTGATTTCATATTTATCCCATGAAGCTGGAAGGGAAAGGGAATCTATCTAAAACTAACCTTGCACGCGAATGTTTAACTGAACAAACGCTTAAAAGAGATTGGGGGGTCCAGGGTCAGGTTATACAATAGGGAGTTGTCAATTACCCATCCTATATGTGGTTATCCACTGGATATTAGCTTTAGGTTTCGCTTTGTAATTGATGGTGTTTATCTGTTAATGGGTTGGGAAAGTTTCTTGGAAAAGTATGAGAGAGTGAGTGAGTTTTTATTGATGTTTTTGGTAAGGTACTGGACCTAAGTTTTGATTGATATGAAGGTACTGGACCTAAAGTTTTTTATTAGTATGCTCGCTAATATTTCACAATCTTATGCCTACGTATTCCCGTTTAAACAAAACAGGGAAATCAGAGCAATCGTAGTTCCTCCTATTCTAAGGGAGGAAAAAGATGTTTTGGTGTCTTGTTCAAAGCCCAAGATTAAAGCTAAAAGGTTTTGACTGAGAGAGAATTTGTCATCTCTAAAAAGGGATTGTTGATTTTTGTGTGCCTTGATCGAAGCCCAAGGTTGAAGCTAAGAGGTTGATTGACTCCACTGGGGAAGTCCTTATACAAAGCCTAAGAGGAGGCTAGAAATGACTGACTCAACAAGAGAGTGTTTATCTGTCTCGTACAAAGCCTGAGATTGAGGCAAAAAAGAGGATGACCCTTTAGGGATATCTTTATACAAAGCCTAAGAGGAGGCTAAAAGCTTGAATTTTTTGGGAAAAATGTTTTATCTGTCTTGTACAAAGCCCAAGATTGAGGCTAAAAGGGGTTTTGACTCCGCCGGGGAGATTTGATTGTGTCTTGTACAAAGCCCAAGATTGAGGCTGAAACGAGTTTGACTTTTGCTGGAGAGTATTATATGTCTTGCACAAAGCCCAAGATTGAGGCAAAAATGAGTTTGACTCTGCTTGGGAAAGATGTTGGTCCCAGCTTAAGAGAAGGTTATGAAGATTTATGTCTTGTACAAAGCCCAAGATTGAGGCTAAAAGGGTTTGACTCAACAAGAGAGTGCTTTTATCTGTCCTGTACAAAGCCTAGGATTGTGGCTGAAAAGGTGATTGACTCAACGAGAGAGTCTGAAGGGTGAGTGACTCAACAAGAGAGTCTGAAAGGTAATGGACTCAACAAGAGAGTCTGAAAAGTAATTGACTCAACAAGAGAGTCTGAAAAGGTTAGCTCCGTTGGGGAGAATCATTGTACAAAACCCAAGAGGAGGCTAACTTTGCTGAGGAAAAGTAATTATATAAAGCCTAAGAGGAGGCTAGCTTTTTCCGGGGATAATTGAGATCCCAAGGCAGGTCCAAGTGGGGAATCAGCTCTTGCTGAGGGTTCCAGAAGATTTGAAGTATCAAATGCCTTGAGGTTCTGATTTCGGATTTTTAGGAGAGAAACTAGAATTTAGCTCTGCTGGAGATTGGTCCAGAGTAACCGGGGTTTCTCCCTGTATTTGTAGGGAACTTGAGAATGTCTTTGAGACTCAAGGGGATTAGACCGTCCAAGTCTACTGGCGTGGAAGAGTTTTATCTTTTGTATGATGCCTTTAAGAGGAGGCACGAGTATTAAGGGATGAGAATCAACCCTAAAATCCGATATATGACACTGGAAAGACTGCTCTAGCAAAGGATGACTAAGTTCTGTCTTATACCTTTAAGAGGTTGTCAGGGTCCTTGTATTAAGCCCAAGAGAAGGCATGAGAACTTCTAAGAAGCCGGAGGGTCCTTGTACAAAGCCCAAGAGGAGGCGGGGATGCTTTTAGGAAGCCTGTGGGTCCCAAACCAAGAAAAGTTCAAGAAATGCTATTCACCGAGAATAGATCATTTAGTGAAAGTTCTGAGGCTTGAAGAAACTCAAGAGATGCTATTCACCGAGAATAGATCAACTCTGGGGAGTAGAATTCCTTTGACAATTTCTAAAGTGACAGCCTGAGAAAAGGTTCACGAAGAATACTGCCTTTCTCTTTGTTCCATATTGTTTAAGCCCAAGAGAAGGCAAGACTGTATCTGGAAATCCTATGGGGATCTAGTTTTGTCTGTATTTAAGAGTGACAACCATGGCTTTACCTAGTTCTAGACCTAGTTGCCGGGGAAAACTCTAAATAACTATATTAGTATATATACAGATGATATATGACAAGTATTTAAAAGGATATGAAAGAATACGAACCGTGCGCAGCTTCCCACAATACAGTTATATATATATATATATATATATATATATATATATGAAAGCGAGTAAATGAAAGCTGTTAAAACTTACAGGCGAGCAAGCTTCCATGCTGTATGGTTAGTTGTTCAAAGAAATTTAAAGAAAGTTTTGATAACAACTGTATATTTAATCTAAATCAAAAAGGAGTTTGTTTGAAAAGATTATTGGGGCTTATACTCAAAGAGAGGCCCAAGTCTTAACAGTGATCACACCGTTGTTCTGAATATCGTATCGGGACTTATACAATGATTGAGGCCCAAAAAAGATTTACTGTACAAAGGGATTGGGTCTTACACTCTCTCAAGAGGCCCAAAGAGGTTTTGAAAAAGAAAAGTGGGACTTACAACACGAGGGTAGGCCCAAAATTGTTTTTGCTCGGAAATGGCGATCACGCCGAGATTCTTTTAACACCGAGGGACTTATACAATATCTGAGGCCCAAAGATTTTGGTTAAAAGGGGATTGGGTTTTACACTCTATTAGAGGCCCAAAAGATTTATTTTTGTACAAGTGGTGGGGCTTACAACTCAAAGAGAGGCCCAAGTATTTTCTGTTTGAAAATGGCGATCGCGCCGAGATTTTTCATCGTGTCGGGACTTATACAATATTTGAGGCCCAAAAAAGGTTTATGTACAACAAGGGTTGGGTCTTACACTCTATTAGAGGCTCATGAGTGTTTGAAAAAGATTTGTTAGGGTGAACATCAAAGAACCCTAATTTTTGAATTAAAATGGCATTTTTTAAAGGTAATTTAAATAATAAATGATAAAATATCAATTATATTCAAAAACAAGTTGTACACTTTGGAAAATATTTTGGAAAATCAAGTTTAATCATATGAAAGCTTAAAATCCAATTAATTTTGAAAGACCAAAGTGTGAATTCCATTTAAAAAATGTTTAAAAACAACTAAAAATGAAATTAATTACAAAAATTATAATTATATTAAATAAATAATATAAATTGGATTTTTTGGTGGAATAAAATATTTTAACATTTTTGTGATTTTTTTCAAAAAAAACCAATAAATATAATTAAAATGGAGAGAGAAATTAATTTTTCAAATCATTTAAAATAATATAAAAATATTAAAAAAAAGTGGAAAAAGTGTTAAAAAGGGGTCTGGGGCGAGGGGGATTCGAACCCCAGACCTCAAGGTTGCAGTGCGTGCCTTCTACCACTAGGGTAGTGATACATCCGTGTATCAAAGCCACCCTAGAAATACATAAGGCATGCCATTTTTTAGGCCTGGCCAAGGCAAGGTTTTGGACCAAAAACGTAAAGGCCATAACTTTCTCATTTCTCCATGGATTGGGACAAAATTTATATGCATCTGGCCTAGAATTTCCCAAGGAATCCAATGGTGGTGGTGGTTTTTCTAGATGAGGTCCCTATTTAAAAACTCGATAGTGTTTTTGAAATAGGCCTATATTGCATTTTCTATACTAACACATGGTACGGACAAGAATTACATGGAAAATTGGTTTAAACACAACATATATAACATGTATGAGACGTTTATAATCAGTGGCCTTCAAAGCAATGCATAATTTAGAAAGTTTAAGTGATGATGCATTTACCTCTTGGAGCTTGTTGTGCAATCTGCCAAGTTTCTTGTGCCAGAAGTAATTTAATGCTTTGGACACTCTCAATTGATCCCTTAGAAGCTTTTAGAATGGTTAGAACTAGCTGGAATCCTCAGGAACAAGTTTGAGCTCTTTCTTGCAAAAGGGGCAAAAGTGACCAATATGGCAACTCTCTCAAATGGTGTTCCAGATGTGGGGAACCATTTGGGACAGTGCAAGGATGATATTTGGAGTGTGTTTGAGGCTTTATCTGGTTTTGAAAGTGACTGAATCAAGACATGGCTTGAAAAGTGCAAAAAAGTCCAATTTTGAGGTTTTGAGATGGGACTTTGTGATTTTGGTGTTATATGTCACATATGAGAGTTTAGACAGCTTAGATATGACATATTGGATGTGTTTGGATCATGATTTGTGATGGGATTGCTCTCTAATTCAAAAACTCTGAGATACCTTGCTAAAGAAGGCATTTTGGCCTAAAGAGAGGGATTTTGAGGAAAGCATCAATTTGGTTGCTTTGGTGTACTCAAACTGAGCACAAATGAGCTCTATTTATAGTAGAGCAAGTTTTTTTTGCAAGCAATAGTGAATGGCAACTGCAGCAAGCCTTTGGCCAATGTTATGCAAAAGGAATCTTAAGTCTCCTCTAGCCATTGACTAGAGGTTAGGGCACAGGCCTATGGTTCTTTGATTCAGAGCTTATCCTTGACTCATTCAGTTAGGAATGTATCATCCATGACACCTTGGTGTATCCATTAAATGCATCGCAACAAAATTGGAGTCTTGGCACCTTTTTAGCTCTTTTAGGTTTGGCATGCTACTTGTAGATTCTTGGACTTTGGAGGCTTGGAGATCAGATAATCCCCCTTGGATTTGATCATATGATGTGTCCAAATTGATGACAAGGCTTAGATTTATCAGATTTGGAAAAACCAAGCAAAATGCACAAAATCTGCTAAATCTGTCTTGAAAAAATCAGTTCATGATGCCATGTTTCAAGGGTTGTATCTCCTTGCTCAAATGGAATTTGGAGATGATCTGGTACTTGTTGGAAAGCCCTCATGGCATTCTTTAACTTAGATGTCCACCCCTAGACCTGGTTTGACTTGGATCAAGGTGAAAAATGTCCCTACATTTTGAAAAAAGTAAGGAAGATTCTGACTTAGTGAAAATTTCACTAAGTGTTGGAAAATGTCATTTTCATGTTTTCAGCCATTTTGATCACTCCATAACTTAAAATCCATGAGGAATTGGAATGAGTTGTAGTTGAAGCTTTTAAAGTATGCCATGAGAGCTACAAATCCAGCTTTAGACCATCCAAAATGGTTGCTTGGATCTCAAGTTATGGTCCTTGGAAGTTGGTATCCTAGCCACTTTGTTCCATAACTTAGAAAAATTCTAAGTTTTTTATGGTTACCCCTTTTACAAGTTAACTCACTTTCTTTTATTTTTCTTGATGAATGATGATTCCAATCACATATTAACATTGTTTTAGGGTCAAAGAACCTTAATTGTGAAAAATCCCAAAAAGTCAAACTTGATTTTGTGCACAGTTGACTTTTTATCGGATGAAATCCAAACTGTGTGATCCTTTTTGAAATCAAGTCCTTGACCTAAATCAAACCTAATAAATATATTCCATAGGTGTTATAGGGTGTATTGAATCATGTCCCAAGGTTTGGGAGCATGTCTGGGCCAAAAGTCAAAGGTACAGTTGACTTTTCCCTCGAAACCCTTATTGTGGTCCTGATGAAAATGAAACTTGTAGATCAAGCTTCTTGGATCAATCCATTGTTGGAAATGGATCAATGTAGTGTGTTCAAGGCCCTCAAATCATGTCTTGAGGTCTTGGCTCATGTTTTGTCCCAAAAGTCAACTTAGGGGTGAATTAGGTCAAGAAACCCTAATTCCTGATTTTTGGATAAATGCATCCACTGAGGTTAAATTGACTTGATGATTGGGTCCATGAGGTCCCTTGGAGTATCTTGGGTTGTGCTTTGAAGCATTGGCTCATTCCCAGAGAAAAATTTTCATCTGGAGGCCCCAGTCGACCAAAACCCTAATTTGGTGACACTGGCGATTCTGAGGCTTGATCCACTTGGAATGTTGCAACCTTGTGCTTGATTCTTGATGTGGGAGTCCTCTTGATCCTTTGTGGATATTTGAGATGTTAGACAAGTTGGAAATCATGTCATTTCTTGATTGACCCTTTGTCTAAGTGCTCTGAGAGGGCCTGAAACCCTAATTTCTGATTATGGTGAATGCTCAACCATCTTTGAGGAGATTGATGAGGAATGTAAGTACATTCATATTGTGAGGATGATTTGCACAATTATGGGAAACCTTAGTGGTCAAATTTTGGGGTATGACACTAAGTAACATTCTTTTCCTCCCTCACTTAACTGTGTTATCAAGTACTCTTGGATAGCTTTTGGTTCATTAAAAGTCCAACGAATAAAAAGTGTATCCAAGATTCTGTAAGTACTCGATTTATTCAGCTCTATACAAAGACGGTGAATGTACCTAAATGGTTAAAGAAAATGAATAAATCAGGGGTGATGTTCTATAAATCATAATGTTCTATAATGACATGTATATTTAACTATATATACTTACATGTACCAAACTTGCAATATCCCGATGTCCATCCCCTTATACCCACCAAGAAAATCCTTTACATCATCAGGACTATAATAGAATAAACTAAAACGTGGACAATGTTCTAGCGGGAGAGGTTGCGCTTCATTTATCACCACAACTTTCAAGTATAACATTGTGATTTCATTTGGACTAGGGTCCATTATATTATTGTGGTTACCCGCAGGGGGGATGGGCTGAATAATCACTTCCTTTTTTTAGAAGCATGACGTACAACACTTCTACTAGGAGTTCGTTCATCATCATCACCATCAACATTACGGTGTTCTTCATTTGTCCATTGTTCCAAATTTTCACTTAATCTCTACATCATAATATTCAATTAAAACATAAAACAAAAACAAGCACAATATATATCATACATTTCCGATAAAACACTAACATCTCAAGTAAATTACATACCGAATACATCTCTTGGAACCTTTCCATATCTTTCTCCCCTTTTTCCTTCTCCTCTTCTAACATTCTCCGTTGTTCTTCTAACTGCTTCTCAAAATTTTCAATCTTTTGTCTTTGTGCAATAATCTCCGGGCTTTCAGTACTTTTTCTTTGAGACCCAAAGAATGACCTCAAGCCGACACCTTCTCCAACAGCACAGACACACCCACCATGCTCATCTGTTCCGATAGCTTCTACCAATATTTCATGTCGTGCTTGCGGAACAAATGTGCCTTCACGGGCTACCTCAACCAACTTATCCTACATAACATGAGAAACTTACATATATTGTTACCAACACATTTAAATAAAAAATAACATAAGCACCACAAATCATACTTACAATTTTTCGGTAACTACTCTTGAAGCTTCAGAGGTGTACTCTCCATCTGGTCTTAATCGAGCCCTCTTCCATTTCTCATGTCTTGAAGGTGGAGATGGGATGCGGTCATCTCCAGTTTCTGATTGTCTTTCAAGCATGATTTTCTTCTCAAGATTCCTATAACCCCCACGAGATAATCTATGGGGGTACACGTTCTTGGCCTTATTGAGTATTCCGGCTTTGCTTTTAACCTGTTATGAACATAGTGAAAAAAATATATGATTAGTATCTATAACTCATTAGCATTACATTATCGGTTACATGAGAATAATACTAACCTTAAATTCCTCAAAATGACGTATCTTTGCAAACCTTTTCCATTGCTTCTTCGATATTAAACTATATCGAATCCATGGATGAGCAAGACCGCTCTTAGGCCTCCAAATGTGGTCAGCCGTGAGTTGTGCCTTAAATACCCTCCAACGAGTGCCAGCATATGATATCCACTTTTTTTTTCAAATTTGAGTCATCGTCAGTAAACTCAAAATTCAACTACATTTAAATAAATATATAAATATGTATTAGAAATTATAGATATTGCTATCGGTGATATATGAAAATTATAGTATGTAATACTTTAACATCAGTCCATATGCTTTCTTTGGCCTTATTATCAACTTGTTTCCAATCATTAATCAATATACTGACCTTGCTACGTGCAAGGAACGAAACATAACTCTTAAAAGTAAATAGGATTGACAATCCACTACTCTGTACAACGAATCAAATTTGATAGGAATTTTTTCACCTGATGTGTTCCGGACAAATGTGAATTGGGGTATCATTGTGACGCCTCTTTGTGATCTTTTCGTTTAAATTTCACTTTTTTTAGTATCATTGTTTAACATCTCATTTGTTTGAGTTTCTTTGCTGGTTTCTGATGAAGAACTCAACAAGGTCGACATCTAAGTTCAAAAACAACGACAACAACATAAAAAGCAAGAACATAAACATCAACCACAAAATAAAACAACAACAACCACAACAATGACAAATGAAGTTTACTGTAGATGCACGGGGAAAAATATTTTACGTACCCTAAACGTGATGACTAAGTAAATGATGTTGGTGTTGGTGATGGTGTTGTTTTCCTTCCTTGTGGTGACAACGGTGTTGTTGTTGTTTTCCTTTTAGACGATAACAACTTGGTTGATCGTGATGGTCTTGTCAACTTGGTTGACGATGATGACGACAATGGCAAATACATAGTGAAGTAAGAACGATGGTATTTTGGATGAAATCGTGTAATGTTTCACAGTAATGAAGGTTAGGGTTTGGGTTGAAATCGTGTATTGTTTCGTCTAGTTTCTATTTGCAATGGAAAAAGGATACTGAAGAAACAAGCTAACTAGGAGTGTATAATATTATCGCGCTACCATAACGACCAATAATAGCAACCGTAATGATATTTTACTTTCATGGTGAAATTTTATAAAAAAGCGCCAGAGTATTAACAATTAAAAATTTTAAATAAAAAACAAAATATATCACAACGGTTGTAAACATCAACTGTAGTTAAAAACTTTAAAGTTTTTTATTTAAAATTAAATAAAAATGAAAAAGCGCAACTTAACAGCGGTGGAAGTCTTGAACCGTCGTCATAAACTTTTAATTTTTTTATTTAAAAATAATTAAAAAAGAAAAGGCGCCACTTAACATTAAAGGAATAATATATATGAGGGCCCTGAGGTTCGAACCCATGAAAGCTTAAGGTTATCACAATGGTTGGCTTCGTAACCGTTGTTATATACAAATAATTTTTAATAAAAAAAATAATATTATGATAGCGCCTTAGTTTAGAGATGTCACAACGGTGTAGGAAATAAGCGCGGTGACCATGGCGTTGTTGTTTACACGTTTTGTAGTAGTGAGTACTCAGCTTCTTAGGTTCCCAGTGGAAAAAGTAATGTATTCACGACTTGCTCGCTCAACATCAGTAATTCCAAGAGGGTACCTCCATTGAATTGGCAAACTTTCAAGTTAGCTTGGTCGGGATTCACTCCCTATAAGCCTCCTTGATTATACCACCTCCTATCTTAAAGTATGTTCTCAAGTCCAAAGCTAGGACTTTTCCTTACCACATGTGTATTAATCATATTCCCGCAACAAGTGCATTTAAACAAATATGGCAAGTAAATAGATAGTATCAACAATAATAATAAATAATGAAATTATATTAACATTAATAGTAAAAAAGGTACAAAATAGGCTTAACCCTTTTAGGGGATGGGAAAGTCCCCAGTGAAGTTGCCATTTTCTGGTTGACCGATTTCCGTGCCCCCACCCATCCTAAGATGGCGGGACTCTCGTGAACCGTGCTTGTGCCACTTTCGAATTTCTAATATTTATCCTATGATGCATAAAAGGAAGGGGAAGGAATCTAAACTAACCCTGCATGCAAATGTTTTCCCTACAAGTGCAAGGTGATCTGGAATCGTGGGGTCAGTTATACTAAGGGAAGCTATTAACATCCTAAGTATGTATAGTACTCTATAAGAACCTTTTTGTACTCTTTTATTATTAGTTATCATCTCTTCTTACAATGTTTACTATTTGATTGGGGAAGCTCTAACCTATGGATGAGAATGAGAATGTGAGATGTTTTTGGGAGTTTTTGTTTTATGAAAGGTACGGGGACCTAAGGGGTTTTATTTAAAGGTGTGCTCGCTAAGATCTCGCAATCTTATGCCTACGTATTCCCAAAAAGAGACTTTAAAAAATCAGAGCAATCGTAGTTCCACCTAACCATGGGTGGAATTTGTATCTTGTTCAAAGCCCAAGATGATGAAGCTAAAAGTTTTGTTAGTTTGAAAGAAAAGACAAAATTTCATTCTTAAGGGAGATATATCACATATTCATCACAAACAATTGATAATAATATCATAAGGGAAGAAGCTTTGAACTTGGATGTTAAATAATCCTAAGCAATGCCACATCTTCCTTTATGAGTCTTTGCATGCTAAGAGAAGGACCTTAACTTGGATATAGTATCAACAAGTGTGTCACTTACATCACTTAGATGAAAGAAAAAGTTTTGGACCATGATAAGAGAAGGACTCCAGCTTGGATTTTGAATAAACAAGTGTGCCACTTACATCACTTATATGGAAAAAGTTTTTAATGTTTGATTTTGAATTGTGGTGTATAGAAGGGATATCTTCCTACAAAGATGACTTAATGTCTCATCTCTGGGGAGAAGTTGATTCATTTGAGTATCTTGTTCAAAGCCCAAGATGTTGAACCTAAAATATTTGTATCTTGTTCAAAGCCCAAGATGTGAAGCTAAAGGTTTATTTGTATCTTGTTCAAAGCCTAAGATATGAAGCTAAAAGGTTTGTTTGTATCTTATTCAAAGCCCAATATGTGAAGCTATGATGCTTGGATAAAGCCCAAGAGGAGGCTATGATGCTTAGATAAAGCCCAAAAGGAGGCTATGATGCTTGGATAAAGCCCAAGAGGAGGCTATGATGCATGGATAAAGCCCAAAAGGAAGCTATAATGCTTGACTTCATCCAAGGGGAACTAGTGTTTGAACTAAGTTGTAGTTGAGGGAACCCTAATGTTTGAACTAAGTCTAAACTAAGAATGAGGTGTTATAAATGTCAAGAGAAACTTAATATGAATAAGTATAAGACAAGTACCCAACAAGTATAGACATGAATTGAAAGTAGAGGGTCTTATACTCTGATAGAGGCCCATGTCTAAGCATGGTTGAATTTAAAAGGTGGTGGGTCTTACACTCTTACAGAGGCCCAAGAGTTTTAGATTTTTCTTGAATGCCACTAGTGTTGTGTCTGATGAAAGTTGAAGATTTGAGTTTTAAACTATTGAAAGATTTGAAAAATTGAAGAAAGTTTTGAGGAGGAGGGGAGGGGCTTACACTCTAATAAAGGCCCAAGAATTTTTTTTTTGTTATGAGTGTTGATTGAAATTCTATGAAAGAAATGCTTAATTCAATATGATTTTGACAAAATACTCACATGAACAAATAATTAATCATGGTGTGAGTTAAAAAAGGGAAGGGACTTATACCAAGTGGAGGCCCAAAGAGTTTTGAAAATGTAATAGGTCCTACACTCTAACAGAGACCCAAGAGTTTTAAAAATGTAATGGGTCTTACACTCTAACAGAGGCCCAAGATTTCTTTTTTGTTATTGAAAAGATGATGTGCATTTTAAAGAGATATATTCATCATGGTAAGATTTTATGAAAGAAATACTTGAACATGTAAGAAAATATTTAATCCATAAGAGCAATTACAGAGAAGTTCAAGCAAGTATATATACTCAAGATGAATCAAGGATCCAATGAATAAGGAAAGGGAAATAATCAAGCATACTTGAACATTTAAGCATGAATACAAGTTGAACATGTTATTGACAAGTTGGTAACAACCAAACATGGATATTAGGCTTCAAGCATGGTCTTGAACAAAGTGGAAACGTCACAAAGGTTCATAAAAACAAACATGTATACAAATGTATTTTCAAGACAAAGTTCAAGTGTTTTAGGAGTACATAAACTTTGTGAATTTAATCACAAAAGTAAGACATACACATCATGGTCATGTAAACATGGAAATGACATCTCAAAAATAGTCAAAATAATCAAGCAAGTAGCTCATGGCACTACTACGAAAAACCCATTTAACGACGCCAGGTTTACCACGGATTCGTATCCCAACATTGTAATACGTTAAAAAATTTATAACGCCATATTTAACGACGGTTGTACCAAAGAACCGTTGTAATACAAGTTGTGTAACAAGCTTCGATTCCCAGCTACTACATTTTTTCCATATTTTTACATTTTAAAAACGGTTGTATTAAAACACCATTGTAATACATGTAACAAGCTTCGATTCCCAGCAACTATTTTATTTTAAACATATATTTTATTTCTTTTGTTAGTGTTTTTAAGTGCAAGAGAATAGTATATATAACTTTAAAAATAAAACTGTAAGAGATGAGCATATATAAAATAACATTTTATTAAGATTCCATTAAAAAGAGTACATTGATAATCATATTACATATATTAATCAATGTCAGAGCCCATTGCTGCAAATGCATCTTCATAATCCAGACTTCTCTCCTCACTCCCCTCATCGGAATCATAATAAATTGTTCTACTTTTCTTCTTTATCTTTTTCTTCTTCAGCTTCTTCTTCTTCTTCTTCTTATCCTTCCTCACCCTTAAGGCATCCCTGGCCGCTGGTTGGACCTCCTCTATTGGCGCCTGACATTGCTCATTGGTGATTCTAGCATTCTCATTTGTAGAACTCATTGTTACGAAGAATATATTATGAAGAAATGTAAAGTTGTCTATTTATAGATGAGGTTGAAGATGAAAAGTCTGATAGTTTAATTCTTGCAATGATGATAACTTGTAAATGGTTGATATTCTGGAACGATATTATTTGAAAAACAGAGAAAATTTTTAATCATTATGGCCAGAGTGTTCTCTACTCCGGGAAGAGCAAGGGTTATAATATTACAACGGTTAGTAATAATAACCGTAGCGATACCCCTTATACTAGGCAACAACATTTTTCTATTTTACGTAATTATAGAAAAATGTTGTTGCCTGGAGTCGAACATTGTACCAATTAGAAGGGTTATTGCTACGGTTAATATAACTAACCATTGTGATATTATTAAAATAATATATATACTTATCATTACGGTTATTTTAGAAAACCGTTGTGAAATATTTACCTATATAAGGGAATTAACTTTCTATTATTGACAGTAGCGTCGTTTCCTTCACAGCGAATCCCTAGCACCCATTTTTGGCAATAAACTTCATCTTTTTATAGAATCTGCGAGAAGAAATACAAGAAGTATGAAGCTTTTGATTTAAGCTTCTTCCTCCTTGTAGTTCTTCCTGCAGAATCTAAAACTAGATGAACATGGTGATGATGCTGGCGGTAGCAAGCGTAATGTACATATTATTTATGGAAAATAAGGTAGTCTTCTACTTCAATATTTTTGTTAGATAGTTCCCATTATCTCGTTTGCTTCATGTTGTTTTTGTTGATTGTTCTCATTTTGTGCAGATTCGACTTCAATGCTTCACAAGCAAGGTGAACTTCATTGTAATGGTACAGTCCCATTTCTTAGGGTTTTGTTTCAACTTTGGTTGTTTTGTTTTGAATACTAACTAATTTTCTTCATTGCTTCCCACTTCTTAGGGTTTGTTTCACATGGTGATGATGATGGTGGTATATATATATATATATATATATATATATGAATTCATTCTGATAAGGTACATATATATGAATTCATTCTTATATTGTATATGAAATTTAGTTTATTATATACTATGTATATTGTTTGTTTCACTATCCTTTTATTGAAAATGTAATCAGTTAAATTGATATAGAACATTAGTTTATTATATATATACTATGTATATTGTATATAGTTAAATTGAATACTAACTAATTTTATTCATTGCTTCCCACTTCTTAGGGTTTGTTTCACATGGTGATGATGATGGTGGTACATACACATGAATTCATTCTGATAAGGTACATATATATGAATTCATTCTGATATTGTATATGAAATTTAGTTTATTATATACTATGTATATTGTTTATTTCACTATCCTTTTATTGAAAATGCAATCAATTAAATTGATATAGAAACTTATAATCTGAAAATTAGGATGTATTTGAAAACCAACCTTTATCATGTTAATCTTTTCCGAATTGCATTCATTTCATTCAGCACATTTAATGTTCCTTAACATAAAATTTATGGTCCAATGGTCCATTTGCTTCAATTCATCGATATCTTTTCTTATAGTTTACCTCATCGTCGTCACTAATCATCGTGGTTGTTAAGATCATGATTGTTATGATGATAAAATCGCGATGATTTTTGGCAATGATGAGGTAAACTATAATAAAAGATATCGATGGATTGAAGGAAACTGACCATTGAACCATAAATTTTATGTTAAGGAACATAAAATGTGCTGAATAAAATGGATGCAATTCGGAAAACAGTGATGTGTTTAAGTTGGTTTTCAAGAACAGTTAAATTTTCAAATTATATTTTTCTTTACCAATTTTAATGGTTGTATTTCTTTAATTAGGTGTATGGTAAAACAAGCAATATACATTTGTATTTAATAAACTAAGGGTACATTCCACAACGGTTGAGACACATAACCGTTGTGATAGTTAATATATATGACAACGGTTGATACTCTTAACCGCTGTGATAGTTAATTGATATTACAACGGTTGAAATACCTAACCGTTGCAATATAACGCGCGCTTCCAGAATACAACAACGGTTTTTAGACTGTTGTAGAAACGACGAACTTACAACAACAATCTACATAACAACGCCTTCGCCCGCGTCATTATATGTCATTCCCAACCGTTGCTAAATGGGTTTTTCGTAGTAGTGTGGCATGGACAAAGTTCAACACACATTTACATGTAAACATATACTTGAAAATAAATTAAAATCAAGTAAGAATAAGGATCTACAAATTCACAACCTCATTTAAGGTTCATATAAGATGTATATGGTTCAAACAATGCATTATGAGCATGAAAAGGCAATGTATCATTCAAAAGATTCAAAAGAAGTCTTAAGAAAACCCTAAAAAGTCACACACTTTAAGCACTAATAAATGTGAGAAAAATAATTATTTTTGATTTTTTTTTCACAACTAGAAAATAGACATTATCATGAATAATTTTCAAAAAGAATGGGTTTAAAATGATAAAAAATGAGAGAGTTATGATAGTTTGAAAATGTGAAGAAAAGTAAAAAAAAAAAATAAGGTATTAAAAAAATGGGAAAGGTCCCCATGGGTGTTGAACCCATGACATCTCGCTTGCAGCACAAAACCTAGACCAACCAGCCAATGCGCGCAGGTTGAATGGAGAGGGATTCACAATAATATATGTGAAGAACACTTGACATTCAAAAAATATAAAAAGAACTGGGGCGAGGGGGATTCGAACCCCAGTTCTGGTGGTGACAAGGTACATAGGGCATGCAGGTTTAACCACTGGGGTGGTGATACATCTGTGTATCAAACCTCACCCATTAATTCAAATACCTAAATGTGCCCTAAAGCCTAACCAGAAATGCGCCATGACCCGGTTCTTGTCCAAGAATGCCAAGTTTCTTACCAAATGCAAAAGCATTGTAAATTTCTCATTTCTCCATGAAAACGGATGAAATAAAGATCAAACTTCCTTAAAATTTCATGAGGAATCTAGTGGTGGTGTTGGTTTTTCCTAAAAATGATTCTATTTTAAAACACAAAGGCTAGACCTAAAAGGCTTCAAATTTGCAAATTCTATGGCATATCATCATACAGTCAATAATAGCATCATAAAATGGTTCAAACACAACACAAATAACATATAAGACATGTTCAAACTCAATGTACATCAAAGCAATGCATATTTAACAAAGTGCCAAGTTCTAGTTAAACTTACCTCTTGAAGCACAAAGCCAACTTCCAAGATACTTGTTACAGAAGTGAATGAATGCCTTTGACACCTCTATTAGACCCCTTGGAAGTTTTTAGGATGATCAAAATCCAAAGAAAACCTCTGGAACAGAAAGTGACCTCTTCTTGCAAAATGGTCAAAAGTGACCAAAATGGAAACTCCACCAAATAATTTTACAGTTGAGAAACTATTGTTGGAACAGTTTAAGGATGTTATTTAGATTATTTTTGAAGTGTTGGACGGTTTTGAAATGGACAGGATCGGGACATGGCTTGTAAAATGCAAAAAGTCAAAGATATGAGGCCTTGACAGTTGACTTTCTGATTTTGGTGTTTGGAGAGGAAGTTGAAGGTTTGAACACCTTCAAGGGATGATTTGTGATGTGTTTGGATGGTCGTTTGAGTGATTTAAGCTCTGGTTTTGAAAACTCAAAGTTTACTCTTTGGAACTTTTGAAAATTTGAAGTAAAAGAGGAAGAATGAGAAAACAAGCATTGTGATTATTTTGGTGTATTTTGAAACATCAAATGTGGTCTCTATTTATAGGGGAGCAAGTTTGTTTTGGAGGAATAGTGATGGTTAAAGGCCGAGTTCATTGTTCAATGGTTTTGGCAATGTATCATTACTTCCTATCTAAGGTACATTATCTCTTCCACTAGGCTAGCTCTTCTTTTGACCAATTCCACATTCTTCAGAGGGTTTTATTGTTGTTTAAGAGTGCATCTTAACTGATGAGAGTGGTTTCTTTGACAATGCACTATTCCACATAAATCCCTCTTAAATTCAAGGCTTAAAATGATGATGTCTCATCATTTCAAAAGGATTCCTCTTGACTTAGTGGCTCTATCTTGCAGGTTTTGGATGATTCATTCTGATCTTGGTTGAATGATCATTGTGTGATCATCACACTTGGACTCAAGAAATCGTGTACCACAAGTAATGCCAAATCTGCCTAGCAAAAACAGTTGCATCAAGGCATATTGTGCCCTTCCTATCTCCTTGCTCAATTGGAATTAGATGATGTTCTTGGACATTTTGGAAAGCTGGTATATCATACTTCAGCTTTGATGTTTTCATTTGGTCTTGATTCATCTTGGATATTGGAGAAAAATGGCCTCAAAATTGGTTAAAACGTAAAATAGCTTCTATCCAAAATTTCTCTAAGTGTCAAAGTTCAAAAAGTCTTGAAACCCTAACTTCATGGCTTCATATCTCAAAATCTATGCACTTTTTGGGAATTAACCCTAAGTGACAAAGTTGTAGTATGTAACAAGCTCTTCAATTTGATCTTTGGATCAAAGAAAATGGTTGCTTGGTTTGGGAGTTATGACCTTGCAAAGTTTGCTCCAAATTAGGGTTTTCTTCATAACTTAGAAAAAAATTCATTTCTTCATGGTTGCCCCTTTTGCAGTTACCTCTCTTTTCTTGATTTTTATTTATCAATCATGATCCAAATCACATATTAACATTGTCCTTGACTTGAAGAGGCCATGGTTGACCAAAAACTCCAAAAGTCAAACTTGATTTTGGGCACAGATGACTTTTTATATCAGATGAATCTTGAACTTTGTGATCTTTTGTGAAATCAAATCCTTCGGCTATTTTAAACATCATGGATGGACTACAAGTGTGTTTTTGAGTGTCTTGAATCATGTCCCAAGGTTTGAGATCATGTCTTGGTCAAAAGTCAAAGGTACAATTGACTTTTCATCAGAAACCCTAGTTTATGGTCCAAATGAATTTGAATCCTTGCATTGCTTATGAGTCAATTTATTTGGATTAATCCAATCATATGAATGGACTAATGTGATTTATTTTAGGTCCTTGTTAGGTGCTAAAAAGTGTTAATATTTAGATTAGTTTTTAGCACCTTTTTGTGAGCTTTATTTGTAAACCCATGCCTTTTCTCATTGTTTCCGTTTATAACCATTTTCTAGTTAATTTCGTTATTTGTCGTATCTATTTATCTTTTGTGTTTTTATTGCAGATTTTTACATGGAAGGGTGTGGATTGGAGCCTTGAGGATCCCACTAAAACAGTTTGGCAAAATTTGGATTTTTTGAGCATGCTTTGAGCGCGCTCCCAGCGCGAAGATGGAAGGACTTACAGGAGCTTGCGCGCTCAGCGGGCTCCTAAGCGCGCTCAGCGCGCATTTAGGCGGTTTAACTTTTAAGTGGAGCCCGCTCAGCGGGCAACTGCGCACTCAGCTCGCGCGGCGAAACTCAGCCCCTTTATAAAGTGTGTTGATCAGAATTTTGGCTCTCTCTCCATTACACTCTTAGATACAAATATATTACACTGTAGCATTTCAACTTTGGAAGATTAAAAAGCATCATTTTGTCGATAAAATCGTCGTTGATGCTCATTTCTCTTCTCCCGATTCTTGTTGATCAAGCTACCATGAATATGTGTAGCTAATTTCTCTTTTATGTCAAGGTTAGATGTAGGTAGACCTTTCCTTTGCATGTATATGGATTGATTCTAGTTTGTGAACTCTTAGATGATGAATGTATGGTGAAAAACCTTGTTTCTATGTTTATTCTTTGTGTTGGTTCATGATTGAGAAATATGCTCCAACTCTTTACCTAGGTTTTTCATCCATCAATGTCCATTAGCTAGAGATAGTAATGTGAGTTGATGTTCACCAAATATTGAACTTTAATGTTGTTATTTTGATAGTTTGTGTGAGAAATCAACAAAGGATCAAAATGGCAAAACTCACAATATGTGTTAGAGATAAACATATTGGGAGGATATGTGATTGTATTTATCATTTAACTGAGTTCATTAGCTTATCGATTATATACGTGCAAAGTGGTTTGTCGAACCCTAACCTTGACATGTTTTTATAAACCATTAAAACAATCTCTTTACCGCTTTTAATTAAATTTGAATGCAACCGCTACGAAACCAACCTAAAAACCCTTGTTACTTTAAGGCTTGAAACGTTACGACTGTAGAACGGCTGCGATATCACCGAACAATCTCTGTGGAACGATAACTAAATCCCGAACTCTATTTGTATTTCAACAAATTGGTGTCGTTGCCGGGGATTGTTATTTGATATTGCAAGCATTGCAATAGTTGTGAAGTTTTAGACTTGTTACAAATTTTCTTGTGCTTGTTGATTTGTTTTGTTTAAGTGTGCAGACTTTGTTTATGCGAGGGCAACTATCGGCGGACCAACTTCTATTCGATCCTGAGATTGAAAGAACCGCTCGTAGACTCAACAGCAGAACTAGACGGAGGAGGCAACTTGCTAGACAAAGGCAAGAGCAAGAAGGAAGTTCTACTACAACACCACCACCACCATTCACACCAATCATGGCGCAACCACCTCCACCTCCCGCATCCACACCTTGTGTGAACAGTCCACGACATACCGCTCAGTTTGCCAACAATACTCAAGGAAGGCAAGCCGAGATGAAAACTGGAACTTTGAACTTGTTGTATGGAAGTCCATTCACCGGAATGGACCATGAAGACCCTTTTGCGTTTCTCACAAAATTCTATGACATTGCATTAGCGGCCGGTGTAGATCCAGCACAAGAGTTACCTCTCTTTAAAAGATTATTTCCGCATGCTTTGCTTGGCAAGGCAAAGGATTGGTACCTCGATCAAACCCCCGCCGTGATGACCGATTGGAATGTCTTGGAGGAAAAATTTATTGAACGGTTCTTCTCTCATAACCGTTTCATGGAGTCAAAAACTGCAATTTCAGTGTTCTCGCAAGGAACCAATGAATCCCTCAATGAAGCATGGGAACGATTCAAGTCCATGCTTCGCAAATGTAAAGGTCACGGGTTTGATGAGTTAACACAAATTCATATCTTCAAGAATGGTCTCCAACCGAATTGTAAGACTTTGTTGGATGTGTAATACCCCAAATTTTGACCACTAAGATTTCCCATCATTGTGAAAATCATCATCACAATATGGATGAACCATCATGCTTCATCAGTCTCCCCAAAGATGGGTGAGCATCCACTACAAGCAAAATTAGGGTTTCAAGCCCTCTCTGAGTGCTTAGACAAAGGATCAATCAAGAAATGACATGAACTTCAACTTGTCTAATCTCTTAAACATCCATAATGGATCAAAAAGGACTCCCACTTCAAGGATTAAGCACAAGGCTGCTCCCTTCTAGGTGGATCAAGTCTCAAGATCGACAGTGTCACCAAATTAGGGTTTTGGTCGACCAGGGCCTCCAGATGGAAATTTTCATCTGGGCACAAGGCAATGATCCAAAACATGACCTAATATACTTCATGGAACCTCATGAACCCATGCATCAAGTCAATTTTGCCTCAGGGGATGCATTCATCAAAAATCAGGAATTAGGGTTTCTTGACCTAATTCACCCCTAAGTTGACTTTTGGGAAAAACCATGAGCCAAGACCTCAAGAGATGATTTGAGGGTCTCTAATATACCATATTGATCCATTTGGAACAATGGATTGATCCAAGAAGCTTGAGCAACAAGTTTCATTTTCATCTGTACCACAATTAGGGTTTTAAGGGAAAAGTCAACTGTAACTTTGACTTTTGACCAAGGCATGCTCCCAAACCCTAATACATGATTGAATATACCCTATGACACCCATGGAACATGTCCATCAAGTTTGATTTAGGTCAAGGACATGATTTCCTAAAGAATTGCACAGTTTGGAATTCATCTGATAAAAAGTCAACTGTGCACAAAAGTCAACTTTGACTTTTTGAGATTTTTCACCAAAATGGATTTTTAACCCTAAAATGATGTTAATGTATGATTTGAATCATCATTAATTAAGAAAAATCAAGAAAAGTGAGATAACTTGTAAAAGGGGTAACCATAAAACTTAGAAAATTTTCTAAGTTAAAAATAAAGTGGCAAAGGTACCAACTTTGGAGGACCATAACTCCTAAACCACAAGGCCATTTTTTCTCATCCAAAGATGGATTTGTAGCCCTCACTATCACCTAAAAAAAATTCAACTACAAGTCATTCCAATTCATTAAGGATTTTGAGTTATGGAGTGATCAAAGTGGCTGAAAAGTGAAAAAGTCACTTTTTCCAACACTTAGTGAAATTTTCACTAAGTCGGAATTCTGCTTCACTTTTTGCCAAATGTAGGGGGATTTTTCACTTGGAATCAAAAGAGATCAAAACCAAACTTGTTCAAAGAGTTGTTGTATCATGTTAGGGCTTTCCAAAATGGCCAAGAACATTGCCAAATTCAACCTACATCATGAGATACAACATTGGCAAGTTGCCTTGCTGAAATCTGTCAAGGCAAGGCAGAATTTGCATTTTGGCTCGATTTGCCAAAATCAGCCAATTGCAATTGCTCCAATCCACTTGGACACCTCAGAGGATTGAATCCAAAGGGGACAATCACTGAGCCAAGCCTCCAAGGTCCAAGGAACAAGGAATAGCATGTTGAACCTAGAGTTGCCAAAGTAGGGACAAGACTTCAAATTTGGAATGAGGCATTCAATGGAACCATCAAGGTGGCATGGACTGAGCCATTCTCATCTAAAATCAGTCAAGACTTATCCAAGACCAAGAGGACCAAAGCTCTATGCCCTAACCTCTAGTCAATGGCTAGAGGAGACTTTCATTCCCATTGGCCAACATTGAGGAAACCTACTTACTAGCTGCCATGCACTATTCCTTGCAAAACAAACTTGCTCTACTATAAATAGAGCTTAATTATGGTCAGTTTAAGTACACCAAAGCCATCTAACAGAAGCTTTCCTCAAAATCTCTTTCTCTTGGCAAAAATGCCTTTCTTAGCAAGGTAGCTATCGGGTTTTGAGTTTGAGAGCAATTCTACACAAACCAATCACTCACACACCTCACATACATCACATATGAGCTGATCAAACACTCACATAACATCTGGAACATCAAAATCTGAAAATCACTTTCCATCCACACAAGTTTGAAGTGAAGTTGCAGCTGAGATGCCATAAACTGATCCAGTCCATTTCAATTCAATCCAAGTGTTCAAACACACTCCATATGGTGTAGGGAAGCTGTTCAGATCATCACAACTCATCTGTAACACCTCCAACCCAGAATTTGATTTGCTCTTGCTGTCACGACTTGGAGGTAAGCCTAAACTTGGTGATCTCTCAATCTATGCATATTTCCTCGCACAATAATTTGGCCATATGTTCATAATCATGCATGGAATGTTTTCCCTCAATTAATTGCATTGTTTGAATCGTGTATCAAAAATCCTAGCCTTCATGCAGAAATTAGGGTTCTTGAGGTCTCTTCGTGATTTCTTGTTGTATGTTTAATTTAAATGAAATTAAAGTACATAGACATGATCGTGAGGTTGAGGCGAGCATAATGATATGTGGATTGCATGATATAATTACGTATTCAGTGAGATTGGATAGAAAATGCAAATCTGGGCAAACTAAAAAACGCGCGTGTTCTTGGTGTTGTTCTTGGCGCCATTTTCATATATTTGAATATTTGAATTTTGTGATTTTGTTTAATTGATTCAAAAATTAATTTCTCTCTGAGTTTTAATGATTTTGAGTTGATTCTTTTTTTAATAATTCACAAAAATGTTAAAATATTTTATTTTCCCAAAAAATCCCAAAAATATTATTTATTTCATATAATTGATATTTTTGTAAAGAATTAATATTTTGATTGTTTTTGGCATTTTAAATATTTTTTCTACATTGATTTTGCAACTTTTAATGCTTTCTAATTATTTTGTAGGTCAATACTTAATTTTTGAAGCATTAATCCAAGATCACAATTTGTTTTCCATGTGTTAAACAATTTTTGATCATTTTAATTGAATTTTTATTCAATTAAATACATTTTGAAAACAAATTAGGGTTTTGGATTAATTCAACCCTTGTAAATCATTTTCAAAACACTTTGGGCCTCTATTAGAGTGTAAGACCCAATCCTTTTTTGACCAAATCATCTTTGGGCCTCACTTATTGTATAAGTCCCGATACCGTCAAAAAACAAACGGCGCGATCGTCGCCTTTTTAAAAATCATCTGGGCCTACCCTCGAGTAGTAAGACCCATTTATTTTTCTTTAAACCTTTTTGGGCCTCTTGAGAGAGTGTAAGACCCATCCCCCCTTGTACAAAAAACTTTTTGGGCCTCACTCATTGTATAAGTCCCTCTGTACAAGTAAACAGCGCGATCGTCGCCCGTTTAAAATTAAAAACCATCTGGGCCTACCCTCGTGTTATAAGCCCCTCTCTTTTCTTTAAACCTTTTTGGGCCTCTTGAGAGAGTGTAAGACCCATCCCTTTGTACAGAAAACCTTTTTGGGCCCCAGTCACTTGTATAAGTCCCTCTGTACAAATTCAAACAGTGCGCTCACTGATAAAACCCTAGGCCTCTCCTTGAGCTGTAAGCCCCAAATCTTTCTTTTTCAAAGCACTTTCTCCTTTGATTTTGAATATACTGTTGTTTTTATCTTTCTTTGTTTAACAACTAACCAAACAGCATGGAAGCACTACAACCGAGTAAGTGGTTATCGCTTTCATTTACTGCTTTCATATTATAAACTGTATTGTGGGGCTGCTCACTGTAAGTCTCCTTTCATAAACTCATATCTACTGTGTAATAATAGTATAGATATTTCGAGTTTCCCCGGCTACTACGTCTAGAACTAGGTGACGCCGTTTCAATTATTCATAGAAATAGACGCCTAGATCCCCAATAGGAGCACCAAATACAGTCTTCTCTTCGGCTGTCCTCCTTAGAAATCGTCAAGAAATTCTATTCCCTAGAGATGAATTATTCTCGGTGAAACTTCTCTTGAATTTCTTCAAACCTCCGAACTGTTCAAACTCTCTTGAAAAGATAAAAGTTGCTGGATAGTAAACCTCGCACGTTTACCAGTGGTTTTATCTTTAAAAGAGTTTTCTTGAACTTTTCTTTGGTTTGGGACCCACGGGCTTCTTAAAAGCATCGGCCTCCTCTTGGGCATCGTACAAGGACCCACAGGCTTCCTATAAGCAACCCGGCCTCCTCTTGGGCATTATTCAAGGACCCTACGGCTTCTTAGAAGTATTCAGAGCCTCCTCTTAGGCTTCGTATAATGATCTCTTCCTCCGGGAATGATAGCCTCCTCTTGGGCTTCGTACAAGGACCCGTCGGCTTCTTAAAAGTTTCCAGCATCCTCTTGGGCTTTGTACAAATTGTCCCGACGACCTCCTAGAGGTATAGGAACAGAACCTAGTCATCCTCATAGAACAGTCCTTTCATAGAGTCTACTACTGTTTCTCGAAGCATATTACAAAAGATAAAACTCTAGACTTGGACAGTCTAACTTCCTTGAGTCTCAAAGACATTCTCAAGCACCCTTCGTTAAATAGGAAGGAAACCCGCAGACTCGGATAGTCTCAATACCCTTTGGATTTCCCATTTCCTCAAAGAAAAGGAAATATCCCTGATCCTCAAATCAAATCCCTGAGTACAGTGTTACTCATATAAGAACTAATTTTCTCTTTTAAATCAGTATATTGGATCTGTCACTCAACTGAAACAATTACAATAGCCTCCATCTCGGGCTTCGTACGAGATACCAAAATTCTCCCCAGTGGAGTCAAAACAACAACCTTTTAGCCTCTCTCTCAGGCTTTGTATGAGACACAAAAGATTCCCTCGTTGAGTCAATCACCCTTTTTTGCCTCCATCTCGGGCCTCGTACGAGATATAAATCCCTTAAGCAAGAGTCGAACTCTCTGTTAGCCTCCTCTTAGGCTTTGTATAACGATATGCCCCACTGGGTCAAAAACTTTTAGCCTCTCTCTCGGGCTTTGTACGAGACACAAAATAGCCTCCTCTTAGGCTTTGTATAATGATTTTCCTAGCGGACATTAGCCTCCCCTTAGGCTTTGTATAAGAAAACCACTGGTTGATCCAATCGACCTTTTAGCATCAAAGATGTGCCTCGTTCGCAGTACACAAACATCAACAACTCCTTTCCCTTCATCTAATCGCTGTAAGCGGCAAGCCTCTGGGTCATCTATATCCATGCCACTGTCCCTCTTTTAGCATGAGAAATTCCTAAGGAAAGATGGCATTGCTCTACACTGAGTTAAAGTCTTCTCCTTCAGGTTAAAACCCTTTCTTCGGAAATTATGGCATTGCTCGGATCCGCGTATCCTAGTTAAAGTAATTCTCCTTCTCCCCTCTTTAGAGATGACAAATTCTCTCTAAAGTCGAGGTCTTTTAGCTTCACGTCTTGGGCTTTAAACAAAACACAAATAGACCTTTCAGCTTCACATCTTGGGCTTTGAACAAGATACAAATCACCTTTCGCTTCACGTCTTGGGCTTTGAACAAGACACCAAAAACCAATTTCCTCCCATAGAATAGGAGGAACTACGAACGCTCTGATTTCCCTGTTTCGGTAAACGGGAATACGTAGGCATAAGATCGAAAGAAAAGATCTTAGCGAGCGCAATCAACAAAAAACCCAAATCCTATATCTCCATCAATTAAAAGCAGTAATTCAAAAACATCAGTCCTAACATCCTAATCCTTATTCCCTGCCAGAAACCTTTTGCCCAAGCCCTAGAAAGAAAGAACCTGTATTGGCGAAATACGAATAACCAGTACAAAGGCCCCCCACATTGATAGCATCCGTAACCTAACAGACCGCTGTTTAAACTCAGTATGCAAGTAGGGTTAATTGAAGACATCTATTTCCCTTCCTTATTCAGCTCACAATAGGATAAAAAATGAATCGACCTGTAGTCAAAGCTCAAACCGCAGAGAGCGACCAGCGCTTAAGAACCGTGTCCAAAATCGCTCGCTACAGGATGCCACTGCGGGAGGAAGTTTGATGGCAAAGAATGCCGAGGAAGCAACTGATATTATCAATTGAATGGCTCTAAACGATCTTCAAAGTCAAAGCTGTGGTAACTCTCAAAAGAAGCCCGGTGTCCTTGAATTGGGAACTAACGATGCGATCCTCACGCAAAACAAGCTTATCTCTCAACAAGTGGAGCTTTTGACTCAACAAATCAAAGAAATGAAGGAGCCGAGCAAAAGTAAGCAAGTAGCTTGTTGTGAAATTTGTAAAGGGGAGCATGACACCGGATTTTGTCCTCCTCCGGGTTTTGAAGAAGTGAACTATATGGGAAATTAAATGGATTATCAAGGTAGACAACAACAACCTTACCAACAATAACACAATTCTCAACAAAATTATCAAGGAAATCAAGGATTTCAACCGCGAGCAAATTATCAAAATAATCAAGGTTATGGTGCCAGTCCTTCAAACCGGAAAAATCCGTATCAACCTCCACCACCTCCGGTTGCTAGCTCAAAGTTGGAAGACACTTTAAACCAATTCATGCAAATGTCAATGGCCAACCAAAAGAGTAGTGACGCGGCTATTAAGAATCTTGAAAACCAAGTGGGGCAACTTGCCAAGCAAATTGCCGAACAACAATCGGGTCCTTCCTTTTCCGCGAACACTCAAGTGAATCCTAAGGAGCATTGCAAGGCGATTGTTACTAGAAGTAGGAAGGAGTTGGAGAAAGAAAAGGAGAAAAATGTGGAGGAAGAAAAACTTGATGGTCTTGTGGAGGATTGTAGTGATTAGGAAGTAGTTGAAAATAAACGTGAAAGTGAAGGTGTAGTTGAAAATAAAAGTAATGACATGGTTGAAGTTGAAAATAATAGTGGTGAGGAGTTGAAGAAAAAAGAGAGACTTATGAGAGTGAAGAAGGGAAAGGAACTAGTGAGCATTATTCCGATCCAAAACTTACCATATCCTCATGCTGCTTCAAAGAAGGAAAATGAGAGGCACTATACGCGTTTCATGGACATCTTCAAGCAATTACAAGTTAACATTCTGTTTGCCGAAGCTTTGGAACAAATGCCAAAGTATGCGAAGTTCATGAAAGACATTCTCACGAAGAAGCGGAGGTATTCGGAACCGGAAACTATTATTCTTGACGCGAGTTGTAGTGCCATCATCCAAAGAACTCTTCCTAAAAAAGAAGTTGACCCGGGGCGTGTGACTTTGCCGGTTACCATTGGTGACGTTTATGTTGGAAAGGGCTTAATTGATTTGGGCTCAAGCATTAATCTTATCCCATTGTCCATTGTAAAGAAGCTTGGGAACATTGAGATGAAAGCCATTCGTATGACTTTACAATTGGCCGACAAGTCCACAACTCATCCTCATGGGTTAGCTCAAGATGTTCAGAGCCAAGCACGGTGGTTTGCTACCACTGTTAAGAGTCCATGTGATTAAGGGGATCATGGACGCGCTTATTCAGTTCTACGATCCGGTTTATCATTGTTTCACATTCCCGGATTACCAGCTGGCACCAACGCTGGAGGAGTATTCTCATCTGACTGATTTACACATTACAGATCGAGCTCCATTTTCTGGACTGGAAGAAATTCCAAAGAATCAGATCATTGCAAGAGTAATTCATTTGGACGAGTCTGAGGTCAGGACTCACATGACCACTAAGGGTGGCATCCAAGGTTTGCCAGCCCAGTTCTTGACAAAAAAGGCTCTATACTTTGCTAGTATAGGGAACAGGACTGCTTTTGAAAGCATCTTTGTCTTGCTCACCTACGGGTTATTTTTGTTTCCCAACATCAATAACTTCGTCGATATCAACGCTATTAAGGTTTTTCTCATTGGAAACCCTGTGCCGACTTTGCTCGCAGATGCGTATCATTCTGTACACTTAGGAAATTTGTACAGCGGAGGGGAGATCACATGCTGTGTACCTTTGCTTTACAAGTGGTTTATCTTTCACTTGCCCAAGTCTGCCGCTTTTTGGGATTGCAAGAGTGTCTTACGTTGGTCGCAGAAGATCATGTCCCTCACCAACTCTGATATAGATTGGTGTAATAGGATTTATGAGGGAATCAGAATCATTGACCGTTGTGGAAACTTCCCCAGCGTACCCCTCATAGGAACTAAAGGAGGAATCAACTATCATCCGATATTGGTTCTTCGTCAATTTGGATACCCGATGAGACACATCCCACTGGGTGTTCATCTGGAAGGTCTTTTCTTCAAAGAAAGAGAAAACGACAGAGCACTAAAGATGGAAATAGTGCAAGCTTGGAAACATGTTCATAAGAAAGGACGAGAGTCTCTGGGAAAACCGGACTGTGTCTCGGTGGAGCCTTATCTCCATTGGGTACAAACTAGAGCTCTCAAGCTAAAGATGCCTTATCCTCGTTACGGAATTCTTTCGCCGAGGGAATTTGTCATGTACTTCATGACGGAAACTGAAAGGCTTCAGGTTACTCTCAACAAAGTTTAAAAGGAAAGAAGGTCTTGGAAGAACAAGTACCGCACCCTCGACGTAGAGTGTATCCAAATACAGCAACTACTGAAAGAGAAAGATGCTCTGATTGAAATTTTGGAGCAGCATGCTGTAGAGAATCAAGATGACCAAAGGAATTTGCTCACTCCTTTCACTTGGCAAAGGAATGACAACCCGACAACGGCCCAAGCGCCCCGGTCAAAGAAAAGGAAGATACCAGAATCAGCACCCGATTTCTCTTCAGAGAGGACTCGGGACCCATTAGTTTAGGTTTCTGTTTCTGCACTTTGTAATCTACTGTATTTCCATTTCTGTAATCCTTTGAATTTCAATAAAAAGGGGTTTCCCCACCGTTTGATATTTGCAATCTAATTGTCGAAGTTTATTTTGATTAAACCAAAACAACAATTAATATAATCATTGCATTCATCATTCTCACATCGCGTATTCTCCTTACCTACGAATCTCACGTTTGTGTCTCGATTCTAGAGTCAAACTGTCTCATTCATATAATACTCGGGCCAATCGTCAGAAAAAGATGGATGATCTTGAGGAAGAAAACAGAGAGTTGAAAGAAGAGATTGACACTCTGAGAGAGGATATGAGAAAGCTTCGTAACGACATGCAAGCCATGGTAGAAGCTCAGCTACAAAGAACTGTGATCTCAGAGATCACCTCAACGCCCATCATAGAAAGTATGATCCTAGGTATCAGATACCGAAAGATCGTCCTCGGGGCATGCCTGTTAACTATATCCCGGAAGGATATGTTCCGCCGATCACTGAAGATCAGGGAATCGCAACAGAAGCCGCTAGGCCTGAAGGTTACAAACTTCGGGAAAGCGAAGATGCCAGGGGCATACTCAAGACTCCTGAAGGTTACAAACTTCGGGAGGCGCCAAGACTTACTACCGTAGTCACGGTACCACCCCCTGTGGTGCACACTGTCCCGGAAGGACAGATTCCACCAACACCTTCTGGTAAGAAGGAAACTATGTTTGACAGAATGGAGGAATTCCAGGAGAAGTTCTTGGAAATGCAGAAAGAGCTGCAAGCCATTCGCGGTCAGGATCTATTTGGAAAGGATGCCGCAGACCTCTGCTTGGTCCCAAATGTGAAAGTCCCGCACAAGTTCCAAGTGCCCGACTTTGAAAAATACAAGGGTAACTCTTGCCCTCAAAGCCATCTGGTGATGTACGCTCGGCGGATGTCAGCTCAGACGGAGAATCAGGACCTGCTGATTCACTACTTCCAGGATAGTTTGATCGGTGCCGCACTCAAATGGTACATGGGTTTAAACCGTACTACGATCAGTACATTCAGAGATCTTGGTACTGCCTTCGTCCAACAATACAAATACAATTTGGACATGGCACCCGACAGAGATCAACTCAGATCAATGTCACAAAAGGACAAGGAAACCTTTAAGGAGTATGCTCAAAGGTGGCGTGAAATTGCCGCTCAAATTTGTCCACCTCTTGAGGAAAAAGAGATGACAAAAACCTTCTTAAAGACCTTAAGCCCATTTTACTATGACCGAATGGTTGCCAGTGCGCCCAGTGATTTCACCGAGATGGTCGGCATGGGTGTACGTCTTGAGGAAGCCGTCCGAGAAGGACGTTTGGTAAAAGACACTGGATCAACGAGCGGTACTAAAAAATACGGTAGTGCTCTCCCTAAGAAAAAAGAGCAAGATATTGGGAATATCTCTCTCGAAAAGCAAAGGCGACGTTATCAGCCAGTAGCAGCTGTTACTCCTGCTATCGGCCCCGCGCCTGTTCCTACGTACCAACCTCAGGTTGCGCAGAGCCAACCTGACCAACAAAGGACACAACAGCCTCTTCAGCAGGCTCGTCCTCCATATAACAACAACCGTACAATACGACCATCAGGGTTTGATCCTATGCCCATGTTGTACGCAGAGCTATTTCCGTTACTGCTGGCTAAGGGGCACATTCAGACTAAGTCTCCCATTTCAGTTCCGGAAAATCTGCCTTTTTGGTTTAAAGCGGATCAAACATGTCCTTATCATCAAGGAGGTTCAGGGCATAACATTGAGACTTGCCTCAATTTCAAATCCGACGTGCAAAAGCTTGTTAGGAGCGGGCTCTTATCTTTCAAAGATACGAATCCTAATGTCCTTACGAACCCGCTGCCTCAACATGAGAAGGCTGAAGTCAATCTGATTGAGAAAGAGACTAACAATGTCTATCAAATTCACGATGTACTCTTATTAGGGACCAATCTGGTCAAGATGCATTGTAGACAGAGTGGATATGGCCATGTGCCACCTCATAACTATCACCAGTGTGATATCTGCTCTAAAGACAACCAGGGATGTTCTGTGGTGCAAGCAGCTCTACAGGAACAAATGGATCTTGGATGGATCCAAGAGCACCGAGTTCGTGGAGTTAACATGGTCTCTACAAATTCTAACGTTATTCAAAACCACGACATCCGTGCGATGAATGTCAACTTGGTGGCGATGCACTCAAGGCAAAGCCAGTATCATAATCTGCCGCAGCACGATTACAGTTCCTGTCTGATTTGCTCGGTAAACAAACAAGGATGCTCTTTCATACAAGAGGCCCTCCAGCGTCAGATGGATCTTGGATGGATCCAAGACTACCATGATAGGAACTCCTATCAAATCAACATGGTTCAGATCTTCGATATCCGCGTAATGAATACCAACCTGGTAGAGTTACATGCTGAGCAGGTCCGACTCGGATTCTTAATATCACATGACTATCAAAGCTGTAAAGCGGGTTGCGAAAACGATCGAGGTTGTACCCTTGTCCAGGAGGCACTTCAGCACTTGTTAAATCACTGGTGGATGCCAATCTATATGGACGAAGATACTCAGCAGATTAGTATCAATAACAGGAATCCTACTCGTCGTCAAAGTCAGGATGTCTGATCAATGGAAGGTAACCTAGTGAGGTTACATTGTATTCAAAGTGGGCGTGGCCAGGTGCCACCACACAACTATGACAGTTGTAGCGTCTGTTCGGAAAGTAACCAAGGGTGTTACCTTGTGAGAGCAGCTCTTCAGGGTCAGATCGATCATGGAGAAATTCATCCATATCCAGGTTCAGGACCCATCATTTGGTCGCCGAACTACCTTGCCGATCAAGTTGAGGATGTTGTCACGATCTCTGGTCATCACCAGATCAGGGATGTTTTTGCCATCATCCCTCTACTTGACGAATCTAGAGTTCCCAACCAGGAACGGATCAAGGTTACTTATGATGGTCAGAAAAATCAGAAAGTCCCCATAGTCATCTATCTACCGGGGCCACTACCGTATGAATCAGCTAAGGCAATCCCTTACAAATAAGGTGCAACAATAATCGAGAATGGAAAGGAAATTCCATTACCCTCCGTCGTGAATATTGCAGACGTCAGTCGTGTAACACGGAGCGGTCGAATCTTCAACCGAGGGGTTGGAGAATCCAACAAAGAAAAGGAACTTCAGGCAGAAATTCCTGATCCACCAGTCAGTCAATCTGGTAATCCCGACTTTTCAAAAGACAAAGATGAGATGCTAAAGCTCATCCAAAGGAGTGAATATAACATTGTTGATCAACTGATACAGACTCCTTCAAAGATCTCAGTATTATCATTGTTACTCAGTTCAGAAGCACACAGAGAGGCTCTACAGAAAGTCTTGGAGCAAGCCTTTGTGGAACAGGATGTAACAATAAAACAATTCGATAGCATTGTCTCTAACATCACTTCCTGCAATAATTTGGGATTTAGTGATGAGGAATTACCTGAAGAGGGTCGCCGTCATAACATGGCGCTCAACATTACAGTTAACTGCCAGGCCGATGCTTTAGCCAACGTACTGGTAGACACAGGGTCAGCCCTGAATGTTATGCCGAAGTCCACTTTGATGCAATTATCATTTAAGGGCCCTCCGATGAGAGTCAGCGAGGTCGTCGTCAAAGCATTCGACGGATCCAGAAAAACAGTTATCGGCGAAGTTGATCTTCCCATAACTATTGGTCCTCACACTTTCCAAATTACTTTCCAGGTCATGGACATCCGGGCAACATACAGTTGTTTATTAGGAAGACCTTGGATACATCAGGCTGGAGCGGTCACTTCGACCCTCCACCAAAAGCTAAAGTTCGTCAAGAACGATCAACTTGTCACGGTTTATGGGGAACAAGCCTTGCTCGTGAGTAACTTATCATCATCTGCTTGTGTGGAACCCGAGGAGGTTATTGGAACTCAGTTCCAAGCACTATCGGTGAGCAAGAACGATCAATCCGAAGAAGGAACTTCAATTTCTTCATACAAAGATGCTATCAAAGCGGTCGAGAGTACCGATACGACAGGATGGGGACGGCTTGTCATTCCTATTGACAATAAAACAAAGAAGGATCTTGGTTTTTCTGCAACCTGTACTCAGACAGCCGCCAACGATGAAAGTCTTCATCCCCTTCAAAACTTCTTCCACAGTGGAGGTTTTCTTCACCCAGTGTCTCAGACAGTTCATGCTATCAATGAGGAAGATCCCTCTGACACAGATGAAGAATGGAAGTCCTACCTTAACAAGGACGGCTATATGTCTCAGGAAGAGGTGCCTATGCCTTTTTGCTTTCCTACAGAAAGTCCGAGATTTATACCAAGATCAGATGTCGAAATGATCTACGGAGATTGTGATCCAAAAGGATGCCGTGCTCCGCCAAATTCATTAGAGGAAGACACTCCGATGAAAGATAATTTTGACTACACCTACTATGGCCCGATGGATGGTCTGCCAATGTGGCAGCCTTACCCAGGAAACTTGGGGCAAGAAAGTCAGTCGAGTAATGAAACTCAGCTGAGCGTCATTGAACAGAATACCTGTGTCCCCACCATGTCATGGGATCAACATTCAGGTCATTCGGAAACTACTCAACATGAAGATGAATTCGCAACGTTTGCAGGACTAGAATTCATCAACTATGCTTTTCCTGAGGTCAACGTCATCAAGAGGGATGACTTCTCCAGTTCCAAAGAAATTTGGGACACTTTGGGACAACCGAGTGGAAAATACGACTATATGGTCAAGTACACTGCTCCCAAAAGCTCTCGTATCAGGCTCGAAGATATCCAGTCAACTGGGTGGGGAGATACAGCTGAGAGCACAAATGCTATGCAAAATGCAACAGAGGAATCCTCCTACGACAATTCTGCCTGGGAGACAGATTCCAATGATCCTGCTCCACCAAAAATCAGCGTCATTTCTGAAGACAAATCAAGGAAGGTGCCAAACTTTGTGATTCACCGAGGAGTTCGCCGCCAATGGATTGCTGTCGAGGTTCCGAAGGTCGTTCATCAGTCAAAGTAATTGCCATCTTTAAACCTTTCACCCTGCCCAGGTGAAACGGATGTTTTGATAGGGCTCGCTTTTTGTAAATTTCCCTCTTCTCTTTGCCCAAAGCGATAGAGTTTTGTTTTATAGGGCTGTAGTTTCAAGATTCGACTTGTTCATTAATAAAATAACGTCGTTCTGTAATTTCCGCATTATTGATGTTTTCTCTTTTTGCTTTTTCAGAAAATGGTAATCCTAAAAAACATTCAAAAATAAAAACAAGCAGTAAAATAAATACACTGCACACACTTACATTTTCTCTATCTCTTCTAAACATGAATCATCACGTCATGCAGATTGCTTGTTTTATACCCCGTTGAAACATACGATCCGATGCCTTCTTCCAACTTTGAGTTCCCGGTATTCGAGGCTGAAGAAGAAAATGACAATGAAATTCCAGAAGAGATCTCCCGACTACTCAGACAAGAGGAAAGGTCCATCGAACCTCACAAAGAGCCGTTGGAAACGGTAAACTTGGATTCAGAAAAAGAGAGAAAAGAAATCAGGATCGGAGCACTGCTCAGTCCAACTGCCAGAGAGGGTTTGATAAAGCTTCTCAAAGAATTTCCCGATGTATTCGCTTGGTCCTATTAGGATATGCCAGGGTTGGATACCAGCATCGTGGAACATCACTTACCGTTGAGATCAGAATGTCCGCCAGTAAAGCAAAGGTTGAGACGCACTCACCCGGACATGGCCATCAAAATCAAGGAGGAGGTGCAGAAACAGATCGACGCAGGTTTCCTCGCTACATCTGAATATCCTCAATGGTTAGCCAACATCGTACCCCGTTCCCAAAAAGGACGGAAGGGTCAGAATGTGTGTTGATTACAGAGATCTGAACAAGGCAAGTCCAAAGGACGACTTTCCTTTACCACACATTGACATGCTAGTTGACAGCACAGCAAAGTTCAAAGTATTCTCCTTCATGGATGGATTCTCGGGCTATAACCAGATCAAAATGGCACCGAAAGACATGGAGAAAACTTCATTCATTACCCCATGGGGTACCTTTTGTTACAAGGTAATGCCGTTCGGTTTGAAGAATGCCGGGGCAACCTATCAAAGGGCCATGACTACTCTGTTTCATGACATGATACATAAGGAAATCGAGGTATATGTCGATGATTTGATTGCAAAATCAAGAACAGAGGATGAGCACGTTGAACATCTGTCAAAATTGTTCGAACGTCTAAGAAAATTCAAGCTCCGCTTGAATCCCAACAAGTGCACCTTCGGTGTCCGTTCAGGGAAACTACTAGGGTTCATCGTCAGCCAGAAAGGGATTGAGGTTGATCCTGACAAGGTCAAGGCCATTCAAGAAATGCCTTCTCCGAAAATTGAAAAACAAGTCAGAGGATTCCTGGGACGTTTGAACTACATCTCCAGATTCATATTACTTATGACCGCCACTTGTGCGCCGATTTTCAAGTTATTGAAAAAGAACCAGGATTGCGTTTGGTCAGAAGATTGCCAAACCGCCTTCAACAGTATTAAGGAATACCTGTTGAATCCTCCGATCCTATCACCTCCAGTGGAAGGAAGACCACTAATCATTTACCTCACAGTCCTAGAGGACTCAATGGGATGTGTACTTGGCCAACAAGACGAAACTAAAAGGAAAGAGTCTGCCATTTACTATCTAAGCAAGAAATTCACCGACTGCGAGACTCGGTACACAATGCTTGAGAAAACTTGTTGCGCTTTGGCTTGGGCAGCCAAACGTCTTCGCCAGTACATGATTCGTCATACTACTTGGTTGGTCTCCGAAATGGATCCAATCAAGTACGTTTTCGAAAAACCTGCTCTCACGGGAAGGATTGCCCGTTGGCATATGTTACTATCAGAATATGACATAGAGTACCATGCTCAGAAAGCCGTTAAAGGAAGTATTTTAGCCGATCATTTGGCTCATCAACTGATTGACGATCAAGAATCAATCGGGTTTGACTTCCCAGACGAAGATGTCATGTATCTAAAAATGAAAGATTGCGATGAACCGCTACCCAGTGAAGGGCCAGAACCAGGTTCCCAGTGGGGACTCATCTTTGACGGAGCAGTTAATCATTATGGAAACGGAATTGGGGCAATCATTGTTACCCCTCAGGGTATCCACATTCCTTTCACTGCCAGACTTACGTTCAAATGTACGAACAGCGAGGCCGAATACGAAGCATGTATCATGGGTCTCGAAGAAGCGATTGATTTAAGGATCAAAAACTTGGACGTATACGGCGATTTAGCCTTGGTTATTAACCAGATAAAAGGAGATTGGAACACATACCAATCAGGATTGATTCCTTACAAAGACTATGCAAGAAGGTTGTTACCCTTCTTCAACAGAGTCGACTTTCATCACATCCCTCGTGATGAGAATCACATGGCTGATGTATTAGCCACTCTCTCTTCCATGATTAGTGTAGGTCGATGGAATGACATACCTAAGATCGGCATCATGCGCCTTGAACGGCCCGCTTACATCTTCGCGATTGAAGCAGTTATAGACGACAGACCTTGGTATCACGATATCAAATGCTTCCTTCAGAAACAAGAGTACCCATCTGGGGCACTCAGAAAAGACAGGAAAACCCTCAGAAGATTGGCTGGAAACTTCTTCCTGAGCGGTGACACTCTTTATAAGAGAAATTTTGACATGGTCTTGCTCCGATGCGTCGATAGACCAGAAGCAGACATGCTCATGAAAGAAATTCATGAAGGATCCTTTGGCACTCATGCCAACGGACACACAATGGCCAGAAAAATTCTGAGAGCAGGGTACTACTGGTTGACCATGGAATCCGACTGCTACAAGTACATGAGAAGGTGTCACAAGTGTCAGATATACTCCGACAAAATTCATGTACCGCCATCACATCTCAAAGTTCTTTCTTCCCCGTGGCCTTTTTCCATACGGGGAATCGACATGATTGGCATGATTGAGCCCAAGGCTTCAAACGGACATCGGTTTATCCTGGTAGCCATTGACTATTTCACCAAGTGGGTCGAAGCAGCGTCATTCGCCAATGTAACCCGATAAGTGGTGGTCCGATTTATCAAAAACAATATCATCTGCCGTTATGGTGTTCCAAGCGAGATCATTACTGATAATGGATCTAACTTGAACAATAAGATGATGAAAGAGTTGTGTGCAGAGTTCAAGATCGAACACCATAACTCATCTCCCTACCGGCCCAAGATGAACGGAGCGGTAGAAGCGGCTAACAAGAACATCAAGAAGATCGTTCAAAAATGGTTGTAACCTATAAAGATTGGCACGAGATGCTACCCTTTGCTCTTCATGGTTATCGCACATCTGTCCTCACTTCAACAGGGGCTACCCCTTTCTCTCTAGTATATGGCATGGAGGCAGTGCTTCCCATAGAAGTAGAGATCCCATCAATTTGGGTATTGATGGAAGCTAAGCTCACCGAAGCTGAATGGTGTCAAAGTCGACACGACGAATTGAATTTGATCGAGGAAAAATGAATCACGGCACTATGCCATGGTCAGTTGTATCAGCAAAGAATGAAGAGGGCGTTTGACAAAAAGGTCCAACCTCGTGTTTTCAGAAAAGGAGACCTCGTGCTCAAGAAGATACAATCATTTCTCACTGATTCTCGGGGCAAATGGACCCCAAATTATGATGGCCCCTATGTGGTCACGAAAGCTTTCTCAGGCGGCGCCTTGAGACTTGCAACCATTGACGGAGAGGAATTTGCCTACCCCACGAATGTTGATGTAGTCAAGAAATACTTCGCCTAAACTAAAAAAAAAACGTCTCGGTGGATTGAAAACCCGAAAGGGCGGTCCAGGCAAAAGTTAGAGACATGGAAAAAAAAAGAATCATCCCGATGGATTGGAAATCTCATAGTACAATCCAGTCAAAAATTAGGGATAATGGCAAGTAACTATGTTCAACAGAGGCAAGTCCCTCAGCAGCAGTTACAGCATCATCTATCGGAGGAAATCTCCAGTCAAAGGTCATCTTCGACGGAAGCTCAGGATGTCCCGAACTCAAAGTTTGTAGAAGGATAGTGGTCGTTATGTTTCAACGTAGCCCTTTTCCCTGTAAATTACCATTTTCTAACTTTGTATATACTCTTTGGAATCACGCGTTTGGCTGATCTCCATCTTATCAATAAAATTTGAGCCTTTGTGCTTTTGTTTGTAATTCTTAACTTGTTTTAGCTTTACAGAACGACGTTGTTTAAACTTAATCAGCGACTCTTGAAATAAAACAAAAATGAATTTACTTGTTAAAACTTTTTCTGCTTTTAAATTAAAGATGGCATTCCTTTTGACTGTTGAACATCAGAAGAATATCAATTGCTTCTCCCAAAGTAAGCGAATTTCAAAGTGCAGAATCAAAGTACTCCTTCTAAGCCAGTATGCCTGAATGAAGGGATCAACTGTGTCAGAGACCTTGTTTCGTCTGACATCCTCGGCCGAGTTCTCATCTCTTAAGCCCGATCAACATAGCTCCCCGCGTGGACTATTTCTCCTAAGCAAGGTGGAATTGCTATTTTGAAACAACGGTACTTCTTCGCCCCACGATGGCCGAGTATCCAATTGTGTTCATCCATTAGTCTGTATGTCGCGTCTGTTTTGTCAGCATAAACATACATACTTCATGCATTTTTGATTTGCATTCACATTTCATATTGCATCACTATCACTTGAGTCGGTCTTGTCCCCTAGTGATAAACAGTTTTCTCAATCGAGTTTGTCAGTTCTTTCCTCGTCAGGAAGTGTTGCGTCTGCATAATCTCGCCACCAGTGTATCTTTAGATCAGAGTCGACACTTGGCCACTTTGATAACTTGAACCTCTGAAAAATCCGAGAACCTTTAACAAACATCACTCTTCGCCATTGAAGATGATATCCTTGCTTTCCCGGATTAAGGAAAATCCACAGTGAAAGCCTCGTGATCAGAGATTCGGCAGCATGCCAGTTTTGCTCCGAAAGGACCGCTGATGAAAAGGTCATCGGCCCCTAAAAATTAGACCCCATCATATGGCATTTCTCCGGGAAGATCCCGAGAAAAGTATGATGAAAGATCCCAAACGAAAGCAGTCTCTCAAGAGACTCGCTTTCCCCAGTAGAAACAAATGGCGTCTCCAATAGAGAAGTTTGTACAACTCTACAACTCAGACGACTGGGTTCCCCAGCAAGTCTGACATCAAAACTTTTTCCACTCAAATGGCATCTCCCCAGGAAAATTCGGCGAGAAGTTTGAGGAAAGCCGCTATGAATAGCGTCCCTTGTCAATAAAGTTTATTGACAAAAGAAACTTAGACCAGTTCCTTGGTAGGAAACCAGGATCGAGGGGAAGTTTAAATCAGAAACTGAGACCAGTTCCTTGGTAAGAAACCAGGATCGAGGGGAAGTTTAAATCAGAAACTAAGACCAGTTCCTTGGTAGGAGACCAAGAACGAGGGGAAGTTTACCTTTTCTAAGCATCATTGCTCAGCCAAAGAAGATGAATGCGTAAGCTATCATTCATAACCACCATCAAAATTTTGGATATTCCGATATTTAATCCTCTTGCACCCCGAATGCTCGAATCCCTTCGTCATTCACACCTTCGGGTCCAAGAAGATTAAATAGGGGCATCTGTAATACCCCAAAATTTGACCACTAAGATTTCCCATCATTGTGAAAATCATCATCACAATATGGATGAACCATCATGCTTCATCAGTCTCCCCAAAGATGGGTGAGCATCCACTACAAGCAAAATTAGGGTTTCAAGCCCTCTCTGATTGCTTAGACAAAGGATCAATCAAGAAATGACATGATCTTTAACTTGTCTAATCTCTTAAACATCCACAATGGATCAAAAAGGACTCCCACTTCAAGGATTAAGCACAAGGCTGCTCCCTTCTAGGTGGATCAAGTCTCAAGATCGACAGTGTCACCAAATTAGGGTTTTGGTCGACCAGGGCCTCCAGATGGAAATTTTCATCTGGGCACAAGGCAATGATCCAAAACATGACCTAATATACTTCATGGAACCTCATGAACCCATGCATCAAGTCAATTTTGCCTCAGGGGATGCATTCATCAAAAATCAGGAATTAGGGTTTCTTGACCTAATTCACCCCCTAAGTTGACTTTTGGGACAAACCATGAGCCAAGACCTCAAGAGATGATTTGAGGGTCTCTAATATACCATATTGATCCATTTGGAACAATGGATTGATCCAAGAAGCTTGAGCAACAAGTTTCATTTTCATCTGTACCACAATTAGGGTTTTAAGGGAAAAGTCAACTGTAACTTTGACTTTTAACCAAGGCATGCTCCCAAACCCTAATACATGATTGAATATACCCTATGACACCCATGGAACATGTCCATCAAGTTTGATTTAGGTCAAGGACATGATTTCCTGAAGAATTGCACAGTTTGGAATTCATCTAATAAAAAGTCAACTGTGCACAAAAGTCAACTTTGACTTTTTGAGATTTTTCACCAAAATGGATTTTTAACCCTAAAATGATGTTAATGTATGATTTGAATCATCAAAGTGGCTGAAAAGTGAAAAAGTCACTTTTTCCAACACTTAGTGAAATTTTCACTAAGTCAGAATTCTGCTTCACTTTTTGCCAAATGTAGGGGGATTTTTCACTTGGAATCAAAAGAGATCAAAACCAAACTTGTTCAAACAGTTGTTGTATCATGTTAGGGCTTTCCAAAATGGCCAAGAACATTGCCAAATTCAACCTACATCATGAGATACAACATTGGCAAGTTGCCTTGCTGAAATCTGTCAAGGCAAGGCAGAATTTGCATTTTGGCTCGATTTGCCAAAATCAGCCAATTGCAATTGCTCCAATCCACTTGGACACCTCAAAGGATTGAATCCAAAGGGGACAATCACGGAGCCAAGCCTCCAAGGTCCAAGGAACAAGGAATAGCATGTTGAACCTAGAGTTGCCAAAGTAGGGACAAGACTTCAAATTTGGAATGAGGCATTCAATGGAACCATCAAGGTGGCATGGACTGAGCCATTCTCATCTGAAATCAGTCAAGACTTATCCAAGACCAAGGGGACCAAAGCTCTGTGCCCTAACCTCTAGTCAATGGCTAGAGGAGACTTTCATTCCCATTGGCCAACATTGAGGAAACCTACTTACCAGCTGCCATGCACTATTCCTTGCAAAACAAACTTGCTCTACTATAAATAGAGCTCAATTGTGGTCAGTTTAAGTACACCAAAGCCATCTAACAGATGCTTTCCTCAAAATCTCTTTCTCTTGGCAAAAATGCCTTTCTTAGCAAGGTAGCTATCGGGTTTTGAGTTTGAGAGCAATTCTGCACAAACCAATCACTCACACACCTCACATACATCACATATGAGCTGATCAAACATTCACATAACATCTGGAACATCAAAATCTCAAAATCACTTGCCATCCACACAAGTTTGAAGTGAAGTTGCAGCTGAGATGCCATAAACTGAACCAGTCCATTTCAATTCAATCCAAGTGTTCAAACACACTCCATATGGTGTAGGGAAGCTGTTCAGATCATCACAACTCATCTGTAACACCTCCAACCCAGAATTTGATTTGCTCTTGCTGTCACGACTTGGAGGTAAGCCTAAACTTGGTGATCTCTCAATCTATGCATATTTCCTCGCACAATAATTTGGCCATATGTTCATAATCATGCATGGAATGTTTTCCTTCAATTAATTGCATTGTTTGAATCGTGTATCAAAAATCCTAGCCTTCATGCAGAAATTAGGGTTCTTGAGGTCTCTTCGTGATTTCTTGTTGTATGTTTAATTTAAATGAAATTAAAGTACATAGACATGATCGTGAGGTTGAGGCGAGCATAATGATATGTGGATTGCATGATATAATTACGTATTCAGTGAGATTGGATAGAAAATGCAAATCTGGGCAAACTAAAAAACGCGCGTGTTCTTGGTGTTGTTCTTGGCGCCATTTTCATATATTTGAATATTTGAATTTTGTGATTTTGTTTAATTGATTCAAAAATTAATTTCTCTCTGAGTTTTAATGATTTTGAGTTGATTCTTTTTTTAATAATTCACAAAAATGTTAAAATATTTTATTTTCCCAAAAAATCCCAAAAATATTATTTATTTCATATAATTGATATTTTTGTAAAGAATTAATATTTTGATTGTTTTTGGCATTTTAAATATTTTTTCTACATTGATTTTGCAACTTTTAATGCTTTCTAATTATTTTGTAGGTCAATACTTAATTTTTGAAGCATTAATCCAAGATCACAATTTGTTTTCCATGTGTTAAACAATTTTTGATCATTTTAATTGAATTTTTATTCAATTAAATACATTTTGAAAACAAATTAGGGTTTTGGATTAATTCAACCCTCGTAAATCATTTTCAAAACACTTTGGGCCTCTATTAGAGTATAAGACCCAATCCTTTTTTGACCAAATCATCTTTGGGACTCACTTATTGTATAAGTCCCGATACCGTCAAAAAATAAACGGCGCGATCGTCGCCTTTTTAAAAATCATCTGGACCTACCCTCGAGTAGTAAGACCCATTTATTTTTCTTTAAACCTTTTTGGGCCTCTTGAGAGAGTGTAAGACCCATTCCCCCTTGTACAAAAAACTTTTTGGGCCTCACTCATTGTATAAGTCCCTCTGTACAAGTAAACAGCGCGATCGTCGCCCGTTTAAAATTAAAAACCATCTGGGCCTACCCTCGTGTTATAAGCCCCTCTCTTTTCTTTAAACCTTTTTGGGCCTCTTGAGAGAGTGTAAGACCCATCCCTTTGTACAGAAAACCTTTTTGGGCCCCAGTCACTTGTATAAGTCCCTCTGTACAAATTCAAACAGTGCGCTCACTGATAAAACCCTGGGCCTCTCCTTGAGCTGTAAGCCCCAAATCTTTCTTTTTCAAAGCACTTTCTCCTTTGATTTTGAATATACTGTTGTTTTTATCTTTCTTTGTTGAACAACTAACCAAACAGCATGGAAGCACTACAACCGAGTAAGTGGTTATCGCTTTCAATTACTGCTTTCATATTATAAACTGTATTGTGGGGCTGCTCACTGTAAGTCTCCTTTCATAAACTCATATCTACTGTGTAATAATAGTATAGATATTTCGAGTTTCCCCGGCTACTACGTCTAGAACTAGGTGACGCCGTTTCAATTATTCGTAGAAATAGACGCCTAGATCCCCAATAGGAGCACCAGATACAGTCTTCTCTTCGGCTGTCCTCCTTAGGAATCGTCAAGAAATTCTATTCCCCAGAGATGAATTATTCTCGGTGAAACTTCTCTCGAATTTCTTCAAACCTCCGAACTGTTCAAACTCTCTTGAAAAGATAAAAGTTGCTGGATAGTAAACCTCGCACGTTTACCAGTGGTTTTATCTTTAAAAGAGTTTTCTTGAACTTTTCTTTGGTTTGGGACCCACGGGCTTCTTAAAAGCATCGGCCTCCTCTTGGGCATCGTACAAGGACCCACAGGCTTCCTATAAGCAACCCGACCTCCTCTTGGGCATTATTCAAGGACCCTACGACTTCTTAGAAGTATTCAGAGCCTCCTCTTAGGCTTCGTATAATGATCTCTTCCTCCGGGAATGATAGCCTCCTCTTGGGCTTCGTACAAGGACCCGTCGGCTTCTTAAAAGTTTCCAGCCTCCTCTTGGGCTTCGTACAAATTGTCCCGACGACCTCCTAGAGGTATAGGAACAGAACCTAGTCATCCTCATAGAACAGTCCTTTCATAGAGTCTACTACTGTTTCTCGAAGCATAGTACAAAAGATAAAACTCTAGACTTGGACAGTCTAACTTCCTTGAGTCTCAAAGACATTCTCAAGCACCCTTCGTTAAATAGGAAGGAAACCCGTAGACTCGGATAATCTCAATACCCTTTGGATTTCCCGTTTCCTCAAAGAAAAGGAAATATCCCTGATCCTCAAATCAAATCCCTGAGTACAGTGTTACTCATATAAGAACTGATTTTCTCTTTTAAATCAGTATATTGGATCTGTCACTCAACTGAAACAATTACAATAGCCTCCATCTCGGGCTTCGTACGAGATACCAAAATTCTCCCCAGTGGAGTCAAAACAACAACCTTTTAGCCTCTCTCTCAGGCTTTGTATGAGACACAAAAGATTCCCTCGTTGAGTCAATCACCCTTTTTTGCCTCCATCTCGGGCCTCGTACGAGATATAAATCCCTTAAGCAAGAGTCGAACTCTCTGCTAGCCTCCTCTTAGGCTTTGTATAACGATATGCCCCACTGGGTCAAAAACTTTTAGCCTCTCTCTCGGGCTTTGTACGAGACACAAAATAGCCTCCTCTTAGGCTTTGTATAATGATTTTCCTAGCGGAAATTAGCCTCCTCTTAGGCTTTGTATAAGAAAACCACTGGTTGATCCAATCGACCTTTTAGCATCAAAGTTGTGCCTCGTTCGCAGTACACAAACATCAACAACTCCTTTCCCTTCATCTAATCGCTGTAAGCGGCAAGCCTCTGGGTCATCTATATCCATCCCACTGTCCCTCTTTTAGCATGAGAAATTCCTAAGGAAAGATGGCATTGCTCTACACTGAGTTAAAGTCTTCTCCTTCAGGTTAAAACCCTTTCTTCGGAAATTATGGCATTGCTCGGATCCGCGTATCCCAGTTAAAGTAATTCTCCTTCTCCCCTCTTTAGAGATGACAAATTCTCTCTAAAGTCGAGGTCTTTTAGCTTCACGTCTTGGGCTTTGAACAAGACACAAATAGACCTTTCAGCTTCACATCTTGGGCTTTGAACAAGATACAAATCACCTTTCACTTCACGTCTTGGGCTTTGAACAAGACACCAAAAACCAATTTCCTCCCATAGAATAGGAGGAACTACGAACGCTCTGATTTCCCTGTTTCGGTAAACGGGAATACGTAGGCATAAGATCGAAAGAAAAGATCTTAGCGAGCGCAATCAACAAAAAACCCAAATCCTATATCTCCATCAATTAAAAGCAGTAATTCAAAAACATCAGTCCTAACATCCTAATCCTTATTCCCCGCCAGAAACCTTTTGCCCAAGCCCTAGAAAGAAAGAACCTGTATTGGCGAAATACGAATAACCAGTACAAAGGCCCCCCACATTGATAGCATTCGTAACCTAACAGACCGCTGTTTAAACTCAGTATGCAAGCAGGGTTAATTGGAGACATCTATTTCCCTTCCTTATTCAGCTCACAATAGGATAAAAAATGAATCGACCTGTAGTCAAAGCTCAAACCGCAGAGAGCGACCAGCGCTTAAGAACCGCGTCCAAAATTGCTCACTACAGGATGCCACTGCGGGAGGAAGTTTGATGGCAAAGAATGTCGAGGAAGCAACTGATATTATCAATAGAATGGCTCTAAACGATCTTCAAAGTCAAAGCCGTGGCAACTCTCAAAAGAAGCCCGGTGTCCTTGAATTGGGAACTAACGATGCGATCCTCGTGCAAAACAAGCTTATCTCTCAACAAGTGGAGCTTTTAACTCAACAAATCAAAGAAATGAAGGAGCCGAGCAAAAGTAAGCAAGTAGCTTGTTGTGAACTTTGTAAAGGGGAGCATGACACCGGATTTTGTCCTCCTCCGGGTTTTGAAGAAGTGAACTATATGGCAAATCAAAGGGATTATCAAGGTAGACAACAACAACCTTACCAACAACAACACAATTCTCAACAAAATTATCAAGGAAATCAAGGATTTCAACCGCGAGCAAATTATCAAAATAATCAAGGTTATGGTGCCGGTCCTTCAAACCGGCAAAATCCGTATCAACCTCCACCACCTCCGGTTGCTAGCTCAAAGTTGGAAGACACTTTAAACCAATTCATGCAAATGTCAATGGCCAACCAAAAGAGTAGTGACGCGGCTATTAAGAATCTTGAAAACCAAGTGGGGCAACTTGCCAAGCAAATTGCCGAACAACAATCGGGTCCTTCCTTTTCCGCGAACACTCAAGTGAATCCTAAGGAGCATTGCAAGGCGATTGTTACTAGAAGTAGGAAGGAGTTGGAGAAAGAAAAGGAGAAAAATGTGGAGGAAGAAAAACTTGATGGTCTTGTGGAGGATTGTAGTGATGAGGAAGTAGTTGAAAATAAACGTGAAAGTGAAGGTGTAGTTGAAAATAAAAGTAATGACATGGTTGAAGTTGAAAATAATAGTGGTGAGGAGTTGAAGAAAAAAGAGAGACTTATGAGAGTGAAGAAGGGAAAGGAACTAGTGAGCGCTATTCCGATCCAAAACTTACCATATCCTCATGCTCCTTTAAAGAAGGAAAATGAGAGGCACTATACGCGTTTCATGGACATCTTCAAGCAATTACAAGTTAACATTCCGTTTGCCGAAGCTTTGGAACAAATGCCAAAGTATACGAAGTTCATGAAAGACATTCTCACGAAGAAGCGGAGGTATTCGGAACCGGAAACTATTATTCTTGACGCGAGTTGTAGTGCCATCATCCAAAGAACTCTTCCTAAAAAAGAAGTTGACCCGGGGCGTGTGACTTTGCCGGTTACCATTGGTGACGTTTATGTTGGAAAGGGCTTAATTGATTTGGGCTCAAGCATTAATCTTATCCCATTGTCGATTGTAAAGAAGCTTGGGAACATTGAGATGAAAGCCATTCGTATGACTTTACAATTGGCCGACAAGTCCACAACTCATCCTCATGGGTTAGCTCAAGATGTCTTGGTAAAAGTTAACAAATTTTTCTTCCCGGTTGATTTTGTTGTTATCGATATGGAGGAAGATGAAGATGCACCTTTAATTCTTGGCCGGCCTTTCATGAAAACCGCCCGAATGATGATTGATGTGGATGACGGTTTAATGAAGGTGAGGGTTCAAAATGAAGAGGTTTGTTTTGATCTTTTCGAAGCTATAAAGCATTCAAAGGATAAACATGATAGCTTTCGGATTGATGCAATTGAAGAAGCAACGTTGGAGGTTTCTAAGCATGTACATGAAATCTCTCCGTTAGAAATAGCGCTTAATGATTCTTTTGAAGTGTTTTCTAAAGAAGAAGAAAGAGCTCTTGAGGATTGTTTAAAAGAACTTGAATCCCTCAAAGAGTTGCAACCTTGGGAGGTAGAACCGGAAGAGTTAAAGAAGGATGTGAAAGATGAGAAGTCACCGCTTAAATTGAAGGTCTTGCCTTCCAATTTAAAATACGCTTTTCTTGATGACGGTGGTAACAAGCCGGTTATCATTAGTAACGTGTTGTCCAAAAAAGAGGAAGGTCGTCTAATTCATGTTTTGAAGAAAAACCAAGATGTTATAGGTTGGGTCCTTTCCGATTTAAAAGGAATTAGCCCGGCTTATTGCATGCATCGTATCTTGATGGAAGAAGATTTCAAGGCGGTAGCCCAACCGCAATGCCGCTTGAACCCAACAATGAAAGAGGTGGTGAGAAAAGAAGTGGTTAAGCTATTGGAAGCCGGTATGATTTACCCGATTTCTGATAGCCCTTGGGTTAGTCCAGTCCATGTTGTGCCAAAAAAGGGAGGTATGACCGTGATTCGTAACAAAAAAAATGAGTTGGTCCTGACAAAAACAGTGACGGGGTGGAGGATGTGCATTGATTATAGAAGGCTCAACACCGCGACAAGGAAAGATCATTTTCCATTACCATTTATGGACCAAATGTTAGAGAGGTTGTCCGGGCAGCAATTCTATTGTTTCTTGGATGGATATTCGGGGTATAACCAAATTGCGGTTGACCCGGCGGATCATGAGAAGACGGCCTTTACTTGTCCCTTTGGCATTTTTACGTATCGTAAGATGCCTTTTGGTTTATGTAATGCGCCGGCAACTTTCCAACGGTGCGTTCAAGCTATCTTCTCCGACCTAATAGAAAAGACGATGGAAGTGTTCATGGACGACTTTTCGGTTTTTGGAGGCTCATTTGATTTATGCTTGACAAATTTGGAAACCGTCTTAGAGAGGTGTGTGAAGACAAATCTAGTGCTAAATTGGGAGAAGTGTCACTTTATGGTGACGGAGGGAATTGTGCTCGGCCACAAAGTTTCGTCCAAAGGCCTTGAGGTTGATAGAGCAAAAGTTGAAGTGATAGAGAAGTTGCCTCCTCCGACCAACGTAAAAGGGATCCGAAGTTTCCTTGGGCATGCCGGATTTTATCGGCGTTTTATCAAAGACTTTGCAAAGGTGGCTAGACCATTGAGCAACTTGCTAAGCAAGGAACAGGTATTTCTTTTTAACGATGAATGTCTTCGCGCTTTCGAAATTTTAAAAGAAAAGTTAGTTACCGCTCCAATAATAATCGCTCCAAATTGGACCAAAAATTTTGAACTTATGTGCGATGCGAGCGATTATGCTGTTGGAGCGGTACTTGGTCAGAGGAAGGAAAAAAGTTTCCATGCCATACACTATGCAAGTAAAGTTTTAAATGAGGCACAAGTTAATTATGCCACAACCAAAAGAGAATTACTTGCTATTGTGTATGTGCTTGAGAAATTTAGATCTTACCTCATCGGGTCAAAAGTTGTTGTTTACACTGACCATTCGGCGATCAAGTATTTGCTTACCAAACCGGATTCGAAGCAAAGGCTCATCCAATGGATCCTTTTATTACAAGAGTTTGATTTAGAAATAAAAGATAAAAAGGGGTCGGAAAATTTGGCGGCAGATCACTTGTCTCGCCTTGTCAATGTTGAGGTCACAATCGCTGAAAAGGAAATCCAAGAGGAATTTCCTGATGAAAAACTTTTTAAAGTCCAAGTTAGGCCTTGGTTTGCAGATTTTGCTAACCATAAGGCTACTGGTTGGGTGCCTGAAGACCTAACTTGGAACCAAAAAAAGAAGTTCCTTGCGGATGCTAGTTACTACGTTTGGGACGACCCGTATTTGTTTAAGTTAGGAAGTGACAACCTTTTGAGAAGGTGTGTCACAAGTGATGAGGCTCAAAGCATTCTTTGGCATTGTCACAACTCGCTGTATGGAGGCCATTTTAATGGTGCGAGGACGGCCACTAAAGTCCTTCAATCGGGCTTTTATTGGCCTTCTCTTTTTAAAGACGCACATCTCCATGCCAAAAGTTGTGACATGTGCCAAAGAACAGGTGGAATTGGACAACTTGATGAAATGCCTCTCCAAAACATACAAGAGGTAGAAATTTTTTATTGTTGGGGTATCGATTTTGTTGGTCCATTTCCACCATCTTTTGGTAATGAATACATGTTGGTAGCCGTTGACTACGTTTCGAAGTGGGTTGAGGCGATTGCCTCACCTAAGGCTGATGGCAAAACGGTGATAAATTTTTTAAAGAAATACATTTTTTCCCGTTTTGGCACTCCTCGGGTGCTCATTAGCGATGGCGGGTCACACTTTTGTAATACACCTCTGGAAAATGTCTTAAAACACTATGGTGTATCACATAAGGTGGCGACCCCTTACCACCCGCAGTCGAATGGTCAGGCTGAGGTAACAAACCGTGAGGTCAAAAGAATCCTTGAAAAAATAGTGTCAATTTTGAAAAAGGATTGGTCGCAAAAATTGGTCGAGGCTTTGTGGGCATATCGCACTGCTTACAAAGCTCCAATTGGTCTAACTCTGTTTCAATTGGTTTATGGTAAAACTTGCCATTTACCGGTTGAATTGGAGCACAAGGCTTTGTGGGCCTTAAAAATGTTAAATTTTGACAAGGACTTGGTCGGTACCAAAAGAAAAGTGCAACTTCTTGAGCTGGAAGAAATGCGTAATGCCGCATACCACTCAAGTTGGTTGTACAAAGAGAAAGTTAAAAAAATACCACGACAAGAAGCTCCGACAAAAGGACTTCAAGGCTGGACAATTGGTGTTATTGTTTAACTCTCGGTTAAGAATCTTTCTGGGAAAATTAAAGTCCAAGTGGTCCGGGCCTTTTCGTGTGAAGGAAGTGAAGGACTTTGGAGCGGTAGTTATCGAAGACTTGGAAATGAAGGACTCTTGGACCGTAAACGGTAAGCGTCTAAAAATTTACCTTCTAGGGAATTTCGATCACGCTTCCAGTACTGTTCTCCTTGATGTTCTTAATTGAGCATCTTGGACCGTCGAGCTTAGCCGACGTTAAACAAGCGCTCGTTGGGAGGCACCCCAGCACTGTAAGTTTTTATCGTTTTTATTAGTGAATTTGCTGTTTAGACATGGTTTGTGAAAAATTAATGTTGTATGATGTTTAGGGTGATGTTTTGAACGTGTGAGTGGTGTCTTTTTGCTGCTGGGAGGATTTTTGATGTTGCCTTGCGCGCTCAGCGCGCAGGTTGCGCGCTCTTGAAAAAAATAAACCTTTACTTCCAGAAGCTAGCGCGCTCAGTGCGCTCTTTGCCCGCTCAGCGCGGGTTGCGAATTTTTGAAAAAAAATATTTTGCTTTTCTGGGCCCACCATGATGTACCCGGCCCAGATTGATGCTTAAGTGGCTAGGGTTCAGCAACCTTGCCTCTTTTTCTCATTTCCCTCACTTTCCCTCATTTTCTCTCCTCCAAATTTTTCAAAAACTTCCTTGGATTTTCAATTCTCTACATCATCTCCCTTTCATTTTCTACTAAGCATCATCATCCTCAAGCATTGTAAGTCTTTGTTTTTTGCAATTTTTCATTTTTTAATTAGAAACCCATTTTTGGGACATTGTTTGTAATTGTTGGATGTTTATGTTCTTCTTCTTTCCTTTGCCTTTGTATTGACGAAATTCTATGTAAGTGTTTACTTAGTATGCTTGCAAGTTGGTTAGAAGTTAGAATTGTGGAAATTAGGGTATAAAATTTTAGACTTAGGGTTTGTGGAAAGGTTAATTTGCTTTGATGTTTGATTTTTATTTCTCTGTAACTGGCTGTGTAGTGAAATTAGGGGTTGTGCTTATCTTTTAGAACCATCTGTGCAGAGGGGGGTTTTTTCTGCATTTCGCAGAGCCCGCTCAGCGCGCTCAGAGATTTGCAGAAAAATTCCCCCTTTTCCTAATTCTGTTCTGCTATGTTGTCATTGTTCTATATATTGTTTATATAATTTAGGAATTTTAGCTTGCTGTTTCACTAACTTGTGGTACTATTTTGTTTGTACGTTGTTTTTCTTTTTGTTTTTCAGATGTCAGGAAGGAAGAAGCAACGTGTTGGTTCGACGTCGAATCCTAACAGAAGAGCTCCCGCTGGCCAATTTGATTCAACGCGTTTTGTTGGCCTCGAGCAACAACAAAGATACGTGGAGTTTGAAAAAAGATCAATTTGGCCGGACAGGTTAATTATGATTGATCCCATTGGTCCCCATAGGAACATGAGTCATTTTGTGCAGGGTGGTGCGTGGGATAAGCTTAGTTCTCCCTTTCCTGAGTACAACATTGACATTGTTAGGGAGTTCTACGCCAATGCGTTGCCGTCCGTTGGAGAGACGTTCACTTTTCAAACATGGGTTCGGGGGAAAGTAATCAATTTCTCGAGGGAGTCCATCAATACCTACCTTGGGAGCCCACCTCAGCTGGGGGAAGATGACTTATGTGATTTTGGACGGACGTTGGCTCGGCGGAATTGGAATGCCGAGCAACTTAGGGAGGCTTTATGCAGAGAGGGGGCACTTGCACTTTAAGTGCTAGTGGAGCGCCGATAAAGTTTGCTATGAGGGTGTTGGATTCTGTCACTCAGCTTGTCATGTTGGTTGTTCTATACAACCTTCGACCTAGAAGCCACACCTCATCTATTCCCGTGGAGACCGCGGCTCTAATTTTTCATTTGTGCACAGAGGGACATACCGTGGACTTTGGGCGGATTATTTCTAATGAATTGAAGAGAACTGCCACCAGTGGTACACCACTTGGAGATCGTGTGGCTTGCCTCTTATTTATCCAGGTTTGATTATGGCTTTATGCCATGAGGCGCAAGTTGCATTACCTTCCCACCTGAATGTGAAGCTCCAGATTGTAGATGATAGCTATGTCCCTCGTCATTGTATGGGGGCGATTGATTTTGAGCAGGCTGTCCCTGTAGCTGCTGCTGCTCCTGCTCGTGGCCGTGGGCGCGGACGCGGGCACGCTTTTGATCCAAGTGCTGAGGCCAATTGGGCCATGCACGAGGCTCATCAGCGAGCTTTATTATTTATGCATGATTCTATGATGCAGTTGCAGTTGCAGATTCGGGAGCCACATGTGGACCACCGGCTGAGGACTCGCGAAGAACTCATTGCTTATGCTCGTTGGCCTGAGGGCAGGCCTGGTTTTCCGGAGGGGGCAGAGGAAGGAGACCTTGATGACGATGACGGTGATGATGGAGCGGATCATGGAGCGTCTAGCTCTAGTTCTGACTGATGTTGGGGTTTGACTAGTCTTTTATGATATTTTGTTTTTTTTATTATTATTTTACTTGGTATAACTATTATGGTTGGATTTTGTATTGACTACTAGGAATTTTGTATTCTCCATCCAGGCGGATGTGAGTTTGAATTTGGTGTTAAAAAATTTTTAGTTGATTTAATGAATTTAACATCCGGGTGGATGTTGTTTTATGTTTATATGGTTTGTTTGTACATAAATTTTTTGTTGTTTGCCAACTTTATTTTTTTAAGGTAATGGATGGTTGAAGCAAGTTTGTTTCTTTGAACATTAAGTGATGCACTTCACCTTTCATTGATGGTGATGATATAAGTCTAAGTTGGTGCACATAAAGGTACTCTGTTTTGTGCTTGGTAGAATGTTAGTATGTTTTTGAACTTTGTGCTTCACATGATTTTCAAGCTTTTCTTCATTTTGCATTTTTGTTCATTTTGGAATCAATTAGGACACAACCACAAATGTGAGTCCCTCCATTGTTCATAAATATTGAGTGATTTTGTAATTGTTGTTTAGCTCGTATGATTCATGTTTAATCTTTTATTCATGTGCAAACCGTGGAAACATTGAAATGACCTAGGCAATTTTTGATTATGAGAAAAACCACCAATCTATATAACCTTCAATTTTACCTTATGAGAGGTGTGAGCACTTGCTAGCCATGTTGAGCCTTGAATTGGAATGAATCTTGTATCTACCCGTCATATGATCAAAAGAATGCGCTTTATAGTGGGTTGTTGATGCTAAAAGAAAATCATTGTGATTCATTCTAGTTCTTTTATTTATACACTTAACCCTTTGTTTGAACATACTTTTGAAGAACATTGCCCATTAATTATAGTATGGTTTAAAGTTGGGGAGAGTTGTGCTAGTTTGTGAAAAAGAAAATGGAGTGGTGAATTGGTGCCTCTTGTGAAGAAAGAAAGAAACTTGAAGCACTATTTTGTGCTATGCTTTGCACTCCAAAGGGAGTTGTTTGAAAAGAAAATGAAAGAGTGCACCATAAGAAAAGAATAGAAAAGAAAAGAAAGGTTTGAATTGAATTGTTATGAGGTTTGTCTAAGTGGGTTATTGGCATGTTCTTCATTTGTTGATAATTTTTGTTAACCACTTTGTTTCATTGGCCTTTTACAAATATCCCTTTCTTGTTTAACCTTGCCTAGTTACAACCTTTAGAAGCCCTTAAGTGATTTTTGTTTCCTTGGTTTTCTTGTTGAATTGGTTTGATGAATGCATGAATTGTTCTGGATGCTGACACTTTTGCTATGAGTGTGTTTTGTCCCTTGGATATATTGAACTAGGCTCATTTGAATAAATTAGGTGATTCTAATTTGAACATTTGTTTGCTTATGATTTGTGCTTGTTAATTATGTTTAGAATTTAGTTCATTTACATATTTTCATTCTTCGTAAGGACGAGCGGTACTTGCGTGCATGTTTATTTGGTTTGAACCATTATGTTTTGTTGGTGTTTGTTCCCTGTTTTCCGCTTGCTTCTATTCTAAATTATCTTCGTTTGAGGACAAACAAAGAGACAAGTTGGGGAGAGTTGTTAGGTACTAAAAAGTGTTAATATTTAGATTAGTTTTTAGCACCTTTTTGTGAGCTTTATTTGTAAATCCATGCCTTTTCCCATTGTTTCTGTTTATAACCGTTTTCTAGTTAATTTCGTTATTTGTCATAACTATTTATCTTTTGTGTTTTTATTGCATATTTTTACATGGAAGGGTGTGGATTGGAGCCTTGAGGATCCCACTAAAACAGTTTGGAAAAATTTGGATTTTTTGAGCATACTTTGAGCGCGCTCAGCGCGCTCCCAGCACGAAGATGGAAGGACTTACAGGAGCTTGCGCGCTCAGCGGGCTCCTAAGCGCGCTCAGCGCGTGTTTAGGCGGTTTAACTTTTAAGTGGAGCCCGCTCAGCGGGCAACTGCGCACTCAGCGCGTGCGGCGAAACTCAACCCCTTTATAAAGTGTGTTGATCAGAATTTTGGCTCTCTCTCCATTACACTCTTAGATACAAATATATTACACTGTAGCATTTCAACTTTGGAAGATTAAAAAGCATCATTTTGTCGATAAAATCGTCGTTGATGCTCGTTTCTCTTCTCCCGATTCTTGTTGATCAAGCTACCATGAATATGTGTAGCTAATTTCTCTTTTATGTAAAGGTTAGATGTAGGTAGACTTCCTTTTATTTTATATGGATTGATTCTAGTTTGTGAACTCTTAGATGATGAATGTATGGTGAAAAACCTTATTTCTATGTTTATTCTTTGTGTTGGTTCATGATTGAGAAATATGCTCCAACTCTTTACCTAGGTTTTTCATCCATCAATGTCCATTAGCTAGAGATAGTAATGTGAGTTGATGTTCACCAAATATTGAACTTTAATGTTGTTATTTTGATAGTTTGTGTGAGAAATCAACAAAGGATCAAAATGGCAAAACTCACAATATGTGTTTGAGATAAACATATTGGGAGGATATGTGATTGTATTTATCATTTAACCGAGTTCATTAGCTTATCGATTATATACGTGCAAAGTGGTTTGTCGAACCCTAACCTTGACATGTTTTTATAAACCATTAAAACAATCTCTTTACCGCTTTTAATTAAATTTGAATGCAACCGCTACGAAACCAACCTAAAAACCCTTGTTACTTTAAGGCTTGAAACGTTACGACTGTAGAACGACTGCGATATCACCGAACAATCTCTGTGGAACGATAACTAAATCCCGAACTCTATTTGTATTTCAACAGTCCTTGAAACATATCTTGAGGTATTGGATTATGCCTTGTTCCACAAGTTTGCCCAAGGATTGAATTAGGTCAAAACCCTAATTTTGGTGCACTAAGGATCTTGAGGCTTGATTGATTTGAAATGATGTAGACTTGTACTTGATCATTGATGAATGAGAGCCCTTGACCTTCATGGATGAAAAAGGGACTTGAGATGTTGAATATCATGCTTATCCTTGATTGATCCTTTGCCTGAGTCTTTTTTTAGGCTTAAAACCCTAATTGGTAATCAAATGAAACAAACAACAATCTTTGTATCTCCAAATGGATTAGTGATGCATAAAAGTATACACACATATGATGCTAATGAAATGCAAATGATGTGGGATCTTAGGGTAAAAAATTAGGGTATGACAAGGGCATAGGCGTCTTTAGGGCATACCCTATTAAGACCAGTATAGTTAACACACATTCTCCATTTGCCATTTTATTTCTTTACAAGTACAACGTTGGATATCCAAGTAGTGTACTTGGCTTCCGAAATGAAATTTGCCTCTAGGAGGTCTTTTATAGCTTGTTTGGAAACCTCCATTTTTCTGGAGACTGCTTTCGCCTACATTGAGCTACTGCCCTAACGGCGGAATCAATGGTGAGCAGGTGGCAGGCCACCTCTGGATCCAGACCAGGCATCTCCGAGGTGCTCCACACGAACATACCTGCATTCTCCCGGAGACAGGCTTTCAGGTGCTTCCTTGCAAGGTCGGGGAGGCCGGTCCCGATCGTCATTCCTTTGTGGGGATCATCACCAAGGAGGACTAGCTCAAACTCGCCATCCGGGATTGGTCGCATTGGATGTGCGGTCTCGCCGCTGCTGGTTAATGTGGAAGGGTTGCTCGAGCTTGGCTAAACCTCCTTCCCCTTCCTTTTCTGGTCCTTGAAGTCGTCCTTGGAGAAATGGTTTTTGAGGTCGATAGAGTCGACGCAGGGAAGCGGTTTCGCCTCTTCGGAGCTGTAGGGAAGAGCAGGCTTGCTGGGAGTCTTTGGTCGGGCGGCGATGGTGTTCAGCCCTTTCGAGGCTGCCTCGAAATACCTTCTTGTTGCCTCTATGTCTCTGTGCAGGGTGGCGACGAGACCTTTGGAAGTGTAATACATCATCTTCAGGTGCACGGTGGAGGGAGCGGCTACTAATTCAGCCAGAGTTGGTCGTCCAAAGATGCATTGGTAGAGGGATGGGCAGTCAATGACCAAGAACTGGACTTCGATAGATCTGGCCGCTTCCCCTGTCCTGAAGGTGATGATTAGCTTCACGTATCCCCATAGCTTGGTGACAAAACCATTGAAGATTTGTAAATCAGAGCCTATGTATGGCGTCAGGTGTGTCTTGTCCAGCTGAAGTGTGGAGAATAGCTAGGAGTACATGATGTCGACCGAGCTTCCTTGGTCAACCAAAATTCGTCGAACGTCGAAATTGGCCATTTTCACCCTTACGAGTAGAGGAATTCTAGAGTTGGGAGCTCTGCCGAAGATTTCCTCGCGGTAGAAGGTAATGGGGACCGACTCTCCCCGGACCTTATCAATGGTAGAACTCCGGTTCGAGCTTGTGTTGATGAGGTGCTCAAATTTCCTCGTCACGGACCCCACGGCCACCTTGTTGAACCCCCCTCCCGATATGACCATGGCGGAGGGAAAGGTTTCCCATGGGCTGTGTGCAGCGAAGTAAGGAGGGACGTTGAGCCCATCGAGGACATAGAAGTATTCCGGACGTGAGATGCTCATGGCGACCTGAAGACTAGTCTCGCCCAAGGAAGGCACCTCCTCTTTAACCTTCTTTGATTCTTAGGCGTCCTGCCGAGGAGCGTCCTTCTTCTTCGCGAACTATTTTAGGTGACCTTCCCTGATCAAGATTTTGATTGCATCCTTGAGATGGATGCAGTCATCTGTCATGTGACCATGGCTCTTGTGGAACCTGCAGTACTCGTTTTATCTGTGTTTGGCTTGGCCGGTATCTACTCCGGGAAGTGGACCCCCGCCTGCCGGAACTCCAAGTTTGCGCATTCAGAGAGAATCTTCTTGCAAGAGACGGTCAGTGGAGTGTACTCGTGAAAATGGCCAGATGGCCCTTTGTGGTCTCGGGATTCCCTGGGGTGGTCATCCCGTCTTTTCTCTGCTCCCCGACGAGTTGACGAGGAGTCGTCGTGCTTGGAGGACCTGGCGCTCTCTTGGTGAATCGAGTCCTGGGCAGTGTTTGCAGCTTCCTTTTCTTCGTACTGGATGTATGCCTGAGTCTTGAGGAGAAGGGCGTCCAGTGTTGCTGGAGTCTCAATGTCAACCGCCTTGGCAAAGTCGCTGTGGGGACGGAGTCCTCGTTCGAGCAAGTACTTCTTCGTGTCGTCGGTCGTGGAGACCTAGACAACTTCTTTATTGAATCTTTCAATATATGCTCGAAGAGATTCATCTTTCCCTTGAATGATGGCCTCAAGGGAGGCTTCTGTCTTCGGGTGACGACGATAGGCCGTGAAATGTCTGGAGAACATCCTCCCCAACTGCCTCCACGATGTGATGGATTCGAAGGGGAGGCTTTTGTACCAATACATTGCTCCCTTCCTCAATGTAGTCGAGAAAAAACTGCATTTGATGGCACCTCTAATGGCACGATAGTCGAGCAGGGCATCGATGTTCTCGATGTGCTCGTCAGGATCTATAGTGCCATCGTATGTGCCAAGGGGTGGGGGTTTCTCCAGCCCTTTGGGTAGGCATGTGGCCATGATCTCTTGGGACAACGGACCTCGAGGCTTGTCATCGTTGTTGCTGCTAGACCGCGAATGAGAGAGGGTACTTCATCCAGGGAAGGGACCGCGATCTCGTCGGGGAGAAGGAGTTCGTGCTCGGCCCTTGGATCTGGGAAGAGGTGAAAGCTAGTGCTCTGTCCGCAGATTCCTTCTGGTTCTCTTAGTCCCTGGGGAGTGCTGGCCCCAGGGAGGAGTATGGTTGTGTTTCCTTATTGCCAGGGATTCTGGCTCCGCTGGCACCCGGCGGTCTCTTCCTCGTCTGGAAGAAGGACTCTGAGATCTTCGGCGCTCTCACCTCGGCAGAGGAGATCTTGGACAGCGGGTCTCTTCTAATGCTCCAATTCTTGCATTCTGTTGGAGGATAAGAAGGTTTGTCTTGTTGAGGGTCTCGAGTAGGGCTGAGATGGCTGGATCGGCATTGGGCGGAACTGGGATGGGCTGGTGGTCCTCCGAGGGCTAGACCTCAACATTGTCAGTACGATTCGTGGAAAGAGACGTGGTGGCTCCATCCCTCTGCTGATGAACGTCGTTCCCAAGAAAGGGGGTTGCCCCGTCAGTGACTGTCTTACTGACGGGAAGAACGGCAGTGTTGCGAGCATCGTTGACGTTGTCATGGCTGACCATGATCGGAATCTTGAAATAACTACTTTGGTCTTGGATTTACGGGGAAAGAAAGACTAAGAGAACAGAGTTTCCCACAGACGATAACACTGATCTTTCCGGTTGATCAGAACCTGAAGTGGGCCAGAGACTTCGTGTGCGATGCTGGATATCAAGGATGAGGAGGGGGTGTACCTGCAAGGCACTGCGATGCTAAAGTAAGAATTGGGAGAAGAGAAGACAAGTACAAAGTGAGTATGTCTTAGGATGATTTTTAGAATACCTGGCCCTCTCAAATGAGAAGGTTTTTATAATGCCCCCAGCGCTTGGCCATTGGTCCCTATTTTCGGGGCAGGATATTCGCTCCCCAAAAGTAGGTAACTTCCAGAAACTGGTCGTTGATACGAGCAGAGGTGCTCAGAACTAGCCATTGCTGCGAGCAAGGGCGTGGTCGCAGGCAAAGGCTTCTTGACTATTCCTGGATGGTGGAACCGTGTGTGACGGGAACAAATGTGACGAAGGGCAGCTGATCCTGGAGGTCAGCTGGCCAGCCTTCCTCAGCAGAGGGGCAGAGGAGAGAATGCTTCCTTTTCCCCTTAACTGGCAGGGCTTAGGCTATTGGGCCGTTCTGAGAGCAGAAGTGGATTGGGCCATGCCTAGCCATTGGACCTGCCCGGAACAGTTTGCATTTCATATTCTATATTTATTACTATTTCAATTTAAATTTACTATTATTCTTAAATCTATTTAATTGTTCTCCTACTTAATGCTTATTGTATGTTGGTCGGGGGCAATTTGATATTAGATATGTAGGAATGACTAAGACTTCCTATGAATATGAACTAGAGCAACTATTCTACTTTTTCCCGTTAAATAGGGATAGGAGACCACTAGTAGTTGCTTTTTATTTAATGCATTATAACAACACCTAATTTCACTTTCGTTAGTCGAATGGGGATATGAAGTCACTAGTAGAAATTAGTGAGTTGTACCCAAAGGATTGCATACAATGTTCTGTTAATTCAGTGTAGAACTATAACGACAATATTATTCATGTAATGAACTAAACAAAACCAGGGGAACAAGGGATTAGAGTAAAACATAATCACTTTCTCGTTAGTAAATTTAGAATCAATTTATTTCTCGTATTTTTATGTTGCAAAAACCAATCATAAAAAAACCTCTTATGACTATATTTGGCATTATTCTTACATTTTTAAATCTCAATCCTAGTGGAGACGATATCTTTTATTATTACTTCGACACTATCGATACACTTGCCAAGAAGTCATCAAGTTTTTTGCGCTGTTGTTAGGGATCACAAATTTCAACAACACAATTTTTGTGCAAAATTTATTATATATTTTTTTAGGTTTAGATTATTTTATTTCTATTTTTATTTTTATTTTTTTTTGTTTTTATTTTTTTTTATCTCTATTTTTTTATTCTTGTTTAGTTTTTATCTAGTGCAGTGCTTCTGAGGTATTCTTCTTTTGGTCTTTTATGTGAGATAAAGGAAGGTATGCACCCTAGTGTTTATGATCAATTAGAAAAGTTTGAAGCTTCATTATAGAAAATTTCGACATCAACTCTAGCTCAACCAAATGTTAATCAAGTCGAGTATTCAGGTGTGATTATTATTGCGAAGGTCATGCCAATAGCCATTGTGAACACGCCAAATATGTTGAAGAGATCAATTATGTCGTAAATTGTCATAAGCCAGATACTTACTTCAATACTTATAATCCATGGTGGTAGAATCATTCAAATCTTAAGTGGAGTAACAATCAATTTCAAAATTTTAATCGAGAAGCTCCTAACAATCCGCCACCTAGGATGTCATCTCCTCTAGAAGAGACTTTGAACAAATTCATGGAATTTACTGAAAACAAATTTGAAGCACCAAATATCCTCAAGATCCACCACCAAGGGAACCATCCTGTCTAGAAGAGACTCTGGACAAATACATGATAGATCAAAGCAACTAGGGAATGATGCACATAAATATTGAAGAATTCAACAAGAACATTGAAGCATCCTACAAGAACTTTCAAGCATCCATGAAGAGTGTGGAAAATCACATTAACCAGTTATCTAAACAAGTGGAAGCTCAATCAAGTGGAGGTTCTTATGATAATATGTTGGATAATCCTATAGATGATGAACTTGTTAGAGAAATCAAATATGAATGGGAAGTAGCGGATGAAGGACGGGTTGAAAAAGAAAAAGAAGAAGAAGAATGCACAACATCTAATGAAAAAACTGAATTAGGAATAGAAGAGTCTGGGGTGAAAATAGAATTGGGAAAAAACAATAATACAATATTAGGATTTGCTAGTTTTTGATGAAGCGCCAAATTCAATAGTTTGTGTATGTGTCCAATAAGAAACTCTTCAACAAAAACATTCCCCTAAAATGTATTGAGCAATAAGGCAGATGAAAGAACAAAAATTGATAAAGTACTGGATGAAATATATGTCTTGTTTGTTACTATCAAGCTGAGGAAAATATAAAAGAAAAGTCATCAATACCTTAAAGTAGTGGAATTCCTACCAAATCAAAGGAAGAATAACGATGATGTATTTCTTGTGTCATATATGCTGCACTGGCATAAAATCAAACGTTCAAACATAGCACCTTAAAGAAGGGTTTAATGGGAGGCAACCCATCAGTAAGTTTTTATTTTATTGAACTTTAATTTTTATTTTATTCATAGTGTTTTCTCTCTAGCATGTTATTAGGAGGATAAATTTGAAAAAATAATGGAAAAAGAAACAAAAAAGTAGGAAAAAATCCAAGAAACTTACAAATCCATTGGATTAGAGTTTTATGCTAATGATGCCCATCAAGACTCGAACAACCATGAATAATATGAAATATTATATCCACTCCAATGAAATGTGACTTGGAAGCACTATTCATCAGATTTATTTGTTTTTAGCAATTTCCTGTTTAGTTTCATGATCCAAAAAAGAGTAATAGCTACTTATCAATACTCTTCACATGTTTTTTTATTTGCCTTAATGAATGAGTTGACTATTTTGTTTCTTTCAAATTTATAATTCTCTACGATACCAAAAAATAGATGAACAAAAAGAATCACAAAATAAAAGATGATCATCGTGGAAATTCCCTTGGGGAATGAAAGTTAAGGAAGAAAAAGACAACCAATCAACTTGTATTGATTTTCCAGATACCTCAGCTAGTAAGGTTTGAGTCAAACTATTGCATTGTTTACTTTTTCTTCTATTGAGTCATGCAATAGTGTTTTATAGAATTTGCGAATTTTTTGAATTAGTTTATTGGTTGAATAATTAAACACTAAGGAAAATTTTTTGTTATAAACTCTGAACCTTTTTAAGGAAACCCATGTTTAATTTTATATCTTTCACATACCACTTTGAGCCTTAACCATTGTTTTGGTGACATAGCCAATTAATTAGCCTATGACTTGAAAGATTAAATCTTTCCACCCTCTCTTTGGAGCTAAGTAGAATTTTTAGTTTCCTTGTTGCAGGAAAAAGAATAAGTTTGGGTTGCTCTTAGAAGTGAGCAAAGTTTAAGTTTGGGGTAGGTATTAGATAAACTGATCAAAAATAAAAAATTTGTAAAAAAGAAAATAAAAAAGTTAAATAACTTCTTCACAAAAAAGAGAAAGAGAAAAAATGTATAAGAATTTAAAAGACTATCTCTAGTACGGATAGAACAAAGTAAAGAGTTGTATGAAGATGAATTTGATAAAATAAGGAAAACTAGGCATCTAACTCCATCCAAAGGTTTAAGCCTACTCTCCTAAATTATCCTACCTTGACATAAGCCACATTACAACCTGAAAAACAAAGTGTGTGTTTAAACGACTTTGATTTACTTCTTTAGAACTTTTCAAATTCAATATAAAATGCTCTTGTGTGTTGATTGATAGATTACTCTATCATTACGAGTGAAATTATAGTGAAATGAGAGACAAGTTGAATACTATTGTATTGGATGTATTTTTCAGAATTTTCTTGATCAAATTGGGAGCAGAAGTGATGGTTAGGTAATAAAAATTTAAAAAGGTGATGTTCATTGGTTATAGTTAGCAAGTTGTTTTTCTGTTGAAATTGTAGTTGCATGCAAGTAAATCGAGGACAAGCAACATATTAAATTTGGGGTTGTGACAACACTTTGTCATTACATGATTATTAGAAGTATTTTCGAGTAAATCGGTGAAATATTGAGCTAAATATGAGCTAAAGTATGAAGAATAAGGAAGAAAATGAAGAAGTCAGAGAAACAACGCAAAACCAATAAATCGAGAAGAAAGTGTAAACAACCATGTATTTTTCAGCATAATTTGTACACTAGTATAAATTAGTGAGTTTTACACTAAGGAATTAAGTAGAGTGGTTTTGTTAATTCACTGTAGAATTATAATGACAATGTTATTCATCTAATGAACTAAACAAAATCAAGGGAACATGGGATTAGAGTAAAACTTAATCTCTTTCTCATTTGTAAATTTAGAACAAATTTATTTCTCGTATTTTTATGTTGAAAAAAACCAATCATAAAAACCCTCCATTATTACTATATTTCACATAATTCTTACTCTTTTAAATTTCAATCCTCGTGGAGACGATATCTTTTATTATTATTTTAACGTTGTTGTCGGGGATTGCAAATTTCAACAAGACAATTTTTGTGCGAAATTTGTTATATTTTTTTAGGTTTAGTATGGTTTGAGCCAAATTATTTCATTGTTTACTTTTTCTTCTATTAAGTGTATCCATGTAATTGTGTTTTAAATAATTTTCAACTTTTATGAATTAGTTTATTAGTTGAATAAATACATACTGAGGCAAATTTTTTGTTATAATAATGTGACTACAATTTCACTATTGTCTTGTAACTCTAGCTTCATCTTCTCGAGGTTATTTCTTGTTGGCACTGACCTCTATTACAAAATGACTATACTTTTGATTATTAAAGAACTGCACACATCTTTTGTCTCCTTTCTTACTTCATCCTCTTCTTCTAATGTTGCCACCTCTAGAGTTATATGATCCACAAGCCCTATTGTCGTTGGTTTCACCCTTTTGAAGTGTTAAATTTTTGGAATTTTGGATTCTCTTCCACCAAAATTGTGAAATTTCCCTCTACTTTTGTTCATCACTCACTTTCCCTTGGCCTTCTTGTCTCTTTCATTAAAATGCGCTTGCAAAGCAATTTACGTCTTTGCCTTATCAACATTCCTTTCCTCCATTCTTTGCTCATGAGCTTCAAGAGAGCTTTGTAGCTCCTTCTTCCTTATTGTCACAACATCCTTCAATTCCTCAATGGCAACTACTATATTTTTAAATCTTGACGTCAAAGTGTAGCACGGTTTTTGTGGTTTCGAATCACTATCACTTTGGGGTGCTACAGTTTGATTCATTTTTTATCCTGTGAAGCTAATTAAGGAAGGGAAATAGATGTCTCCAATTAACCCTGCTTGCATACTGAGTTTAAACAGATGACTGTTGGTTTACAAATGCTATCAAAATCGTGGGTCTCTCTTTGGTTATTTGGCTTAAGAATAGAATATCTATGAGGCTTTTGGGAAGATACTATATTTAAGATTTTTCTGACTGGTGTATGAAGGTACTGGACCTAGAGTTTTTTATTAGTATGCTCGCTAAGATTTCACAATCTTATGCCTACGTATTCCCGTTTAACAAAACAGGGAAATAAGAGCAATCGTAGTTCCTCATATTCTATGGGAGGAAAAAGATGTTTTGGTGTCTTGTTCAAAGCCCAAGACATGAAGCTAAAGGTGATTTGTATCTTGTTCAAAGCCAAAGATATGAAGCTAAATGGTTTTGACTGAGAGAGAATTTGTCATCTCTAAAGAGGAATTATGTGTGCTTTGATCAAAGCACAAATTTAATGCTAAAAGGTTGATTGACTCAGCTAGGGATTTCTTTATACGAAGCCTAAGAGGAGGCTAGACAAGACTGACTCAACAAGAGAGTGTTTTTATATGTCTTGTACAAGGCCCAAGACGAAGGCTAAAAAGAGTTGACTCAACAAGAGAGCCTTGCAAAGGTGATTGACCCAACAAGAGAGTCTGAAAGTTAATTGACTCAACAAGAGAGTCTTTTATACTCAACAAGAGAGTGATTTTCTGTCTCGTATGAAGCCCGAGATTGAGGCTAAAAGGAGATTGACCCAACAAGAGAGTCTTTTATACTCAACAAGAGAGTGACTTGTTGTCTCGTACGAAGCCCGAGATTGAGGCTAAAAGAGTATTGACTCAACAAGAGAGTCTTGAAAAGTGATGGACTCAACAAGAGAGTCTAAAAAGGTTAGCTCCGCTAGGGGGGAGAATTATTATACAAAGCCCAAGAGGAGGCTGACTGTGTTGAGGGCAGATCATTATACAAAGCCTAAGAGGAAGCTATCTTACTGATGAGGATTAGATCCATAGGCAGGCCCAAGGGTGGGGAACTCTCATGAGAGAGACCGGGTTTCGGCTAGAGATTCATTCAGAGTGATCGGTGTTTTTTCCTATGTTTGAAAGGAACTTGAGAATGTCTTTGAGACTTAAGGAGGTTTAGACTGTCCAAGTCTACTGGTGTTGAAGAGTTTTATCTTTTATAGGATGCCCAAAAGAGGGCAAGGGCCTTAAGGGATGAGAATCAACCCTAAAGTGGCCTGAGGTTTGACACTGGAAAGACTGCTCTATCAAAGGATGACTAAGTTATGTCTTATACCTTTAAGAGGTCGTGAGGGTCCTTGTATTAAGCCCAAGAGAAGGCATGAGAACTTCTAAGAAGTCGAAGGATCCTTGTACAAAGCCCAAGAGGAGGCGGGGATGCTTTTATGAAGCCTGTGGGTTCCCAAACCAAGAGAAGTTCAAGAAATGCAATTCACAGAGAAGAGATCATCCAGGAAAGTTCGAGGGTTTGGAAGAAACTCAAGAGATGCTATTCACGAAGAATAGATCAACCCTGGGGAGTAGAATTTCTTTGAAAATTTCTAGGGGTGACAGTCTAAGAAAAGGTTCACCGAGAATACTGCCTTTCTCTTTGTTCCATATTGTTTAACCCCAAGAGAATGGAAGAGTGTATCTGGAAATCCTATGGGGATCTAGTTTTGTTTGTATTTAAAGAGTGACCAACAGGGCTTTACCTAGTTCTAGACGTAGTTGCCGGGGAAAACTCTAAATAACTATACTACTATATATACAGGCTATATATGACAAGTATTAAAAGGTATGAAAGAAGACTAACATGTGCAGCTTCCCACAATACATTTATGTATATGAAAGCATATAAAAGAAAGCGGCTAAACACTTACCTGTTGTAGAGCTTCCATGTTGTTTTGTTAGTTGTTCAAAGAAATTAAAGAAAGTTTTGATAGCAACTATAGATTTGGATTCAAATGGTTTTATACGAGGTTTGAAAACACAGTGGGTCTTATACGATGACCGAGGCCCAAATGGTTTTGTATTTTCAAAGGGTTGGGTCTTACACTCTCTCAAGAGGCCCAAAGTGTTTTAAAAAAGTTTGCTAGGGTGAAAATCAACAAAACCCTAATTTCATCATTTTTTTAAAGTAATTATTCCAAGAAATTAATTAAAATGATAAAGATACCAAATAAGTTTGAATAAACAACTTGTGATTTTTGGTTAAGGTTTGAAAAATGATATTTAACCACAAGATGAATTAAAACTCATTTGGTCTTGATTTTTCAAGGTGAATATTCATTCTTTAAAAGGTTCAAAAACAATAAAAATGAATTTATTTACAAAAATATTAACTATATTAAATAATTAATATAAATCTGATTTTTTTGTGGAATAACATATTTCAACATTTTTGTGATTTTTTGCAAAAAGAACCAATCAAAAATAATTAAAATTGAGAGAGTTATTAATTTTCCAAATCATTTAAAAATAACATGAAAAAATAATGAAAAGTGGGAAAAAATGATAAAAAGAGGATCTGGGGCGAGGGGGGTTCGAACCCCAGGCCTCTTGGGTGCAGCGCGCGTCCTCTACCACTGGGGTGGTGATACATCCGTATATCAAAACCACCCCATGAATACATGAGGCATGCCTTGTCTTTGGCCTGGCCAAGGCAAGGCAAGGTTTTGGCCAAAACGTGAAGCTTATAACGTTCTTATTTCTCCACTAGTAAGAGACCCGTGCGTTCGCACGGGTGTTAGTAGTTTTGTTTAAGATAGTTGATTAAAAATAAAAATATGTATAAAGAATAAATTGGACATAAACTCTCATACATCTCCCAAAATCACCAACATCAGAAATCCAATATGTCTAATAACTAAAAATATATACAAATGTCAATAATAACTATAAATTTAAGTGATAAAATTCGTAGGAGATGGTGAGACTTACATATATCACTTTTATTGTTTCTTTAGAATACAATAATAAATTGTTATAAAATCACTATGTAATTAAATTATTTATTAAAGATGAACATGATTGAAACCGTAATGATGACAAAGTATTCATAGTTCCATCTCAAACTATCGCATTCCTTCACACTCGATTTGCATTAACCAAAATTGTGATGTCGCATAGAAATTAAAGTTAAAGCATTATCTCACTCAACTGAAAGCTATATTTTGAAATAAACAATACATTGTGAAGACACAAATCCTATATAGATATAGCTTACTGCATTCTTCTATAAATTTATTATTAGGACAAGGTAACTCAATTTAGAGTACCATTTGTAAATGTAATATTTATGTAGATTTTTTTATAATCCTGTAAGACTTGCTTCACCTTGAGATTCATTATATTTATTAGTTTCCATATCAACAAAACTTGCATTATCTTAGATTGTTAAATAGTAGAAGATAAATAAGAAGTAACATTAACCTTAAATATCACTATATTGTAGAAGGCATGCTCCAAGATTCAAACATTTTTTATTAACAGTAAATCAAAACTAACATAAATAAATGTTATTGAAATCCCAAACAACACAAGCAACATAGTACATCTTTATGGACAAAACATGTCCACCAACAGAAATATAACTTCAAACCATTATCTCTTGCCAAAAATTATGATGGTTATATAACTTCAAACCACCGTACAGTTGTAAAATAGTCCAATAATTGTCCATTGTTTGTGTAAAAGTCGATGAAGAACTTCAAACCACTGAAAAAATAAAAAGCAAAAATATTATTATTAATCTGATAGTCACTGAACACTGTTAACGATTGAGATATGTACCTGTTTTATCATTCTCAGCTTCTTGGTGGTTCATTTCCAGATTCTGCATAACAAATATACTTGGGCAATATTCTAACAGAAATACATCATATGTAGCAGAAAACGCAATAAAATAGATAGCCAATATACGACATTCAATCAAAATATAAAAATGCATATAATGTAGCAAAATGGTTCCAAAAAACACATTAGTTGAAGTCGATGCTGACAATAATAAACTACTTTATCATAGATTTCATAAGAGCCCTAGATGAAAATATAAAATATTAAAGATCAAATCTAAAACCCCTTGCCCGCATAAAGTTACTCCAGCTAAAAGGTGCTTCATCTTCATCTTCTGAATCGAATAACCGCATCCTGGCTTGTCTTCTTCGCAATGCCCTTTTTCTTGCCCTTCATTTTTTCCCTATCCTCAGGTGATGGTTGTGTGATACTATGAAGAGAAAGTAGGATTTTATAATGGGTTATTTGATTCTTAATATTCTATTTACATTGGAAATCTACAACTTTTTAGTGGGATGTCATAATTGTTTGGTTAATTCAAAAGCCAATGTTGTTTATTGAGTTTTGATGGTCAAGCCTATCAATGACGTTTCAATAAACTGTAATTGAAAACTAAAGGTCAAATTAATGATTAACATTGGTAATTAAAACATATTAAAACCACAGTAATTAGAACATTCACATAGTAAAGTCATGAATAGGTAACAGAATACTAAACAACATGACAACTAATCATATAATATGAAGGGAGTAAAAAAGAAGGGAGAGAATTACTGGAGTCAAAAGTGTGAAAATAAATGATGGAGCCATACCAAAAGAAAGAAGAAGTGACCCACCGGGTGTCAATTTTAGGTGTTAATTTAGGATATTAAACACACAAACACATAATCAAGAAAAAAGAGTAGATAGGGACCTGAATTTGTAAAGCATTGTGAAGTTCTTCTTATCATGTGGTGTAATATCTTTTGCACACAACTGTCTACAAAAATCCCATAGCGTGAAAACAACATAGTTCTACAAAACAAAATAAAAACACTGATGACAGACATTATTGAAGCAGCATGACATTATGACATGAAGATAGTTACCTCTAAATTAGTGTCGGGAAATTTTTGGAGGATTAGTCGAAGAGGCTCAGAAAGAGTCTGTTAGACGGGTGCGACTGGCTCAGAAAAGACATTTGTTGGCAAAAGATAGTCAAACTACGACAATCGAAGAATATGGCAGATGTAAGAGCTGAGTTGTTACCATCATTGCTAGTGAAATCAATATAGTTATACAAAACACAACAAAAACATAGATCACAGACATTATTCAAGCAGGATGACATAATAAAATGAAGATAGTTACCGCTAAAACTGCGTCGTGAAAAAGTTGAAGGATTAGTCGTAGTGGCTCAGAAAGCATAAGCCGGATGAGTGAGACCGGCTCAGAATCACATTTGTTGCCAAAAAATAGTCAAACTACTACAATAGAAGAATATGGCAGCTGTAAGAGCTGAGTTGTTATCATCATTGTCAGTGAAATCAATATAGTTATACGAAACACAACAAAAACATGGATCAGGGACCTTCAATTGAAGCAGCATGACATAATAATATGAAGATAGTTACCGCTAAAACTGTGTCGTGAAAAACTTGAAGGATTAGTCGTAGTTGCTCAGAAAGCATAAGCTAGATGAGCGAGACTGGCTCAGAATCACATTTGTTGGCAAAAAATAGTCAAACTACTACCATAGAAAAATATGGCAGCCGTAAGAGCTGAGTTGTTATCATCATTGCCAGTGAGAATGGAAAGGTACTAAAGTGGCACAACTATTTTGAAGCGTGTAAAACAACCTGTTCGCCTGAAAACACTTTAGTTTGAACAAAACACAGCACAAACAGTGGTCAGCAGACATTAATAAAGTAGCATCACAATAAAACATGAATATGCTTACCTCTAAATGTGGCTCAACAAAGGGTAATTAGAACCTTCACATACTAAAGTCATGAATAGGTAACAGAAAACCAAACAACATGACAACTTATCATATAATACGAAGCCAGTAAAAAATAAGGGAGAGAATGACTGGAGGAAAAAGTGTGAAAATAAATGATGGAGCCATACCAAAATAAAGAAGAAGTGACCCACCGGGTGTCAATTTTAGGTGATACTTTTGGATATTAAACACAAACACATAATCAAGCGAAAACATGAGATAGGCAACTGACTTTGGAAAGCTCTGTGAAATTCTTCTGATCATGTGGTGTAATATCTTCTGCGCACAACTGTAAAAAAAAATCCCTTTCCGTGAAAAGAACATAGTTCTACAAAAGAAAAAAAACTCTGATGACAGACATTATTGAAGCAGCATGAGATTATGACATGAAGATAGATACCTCTAAAACTGCGTCTGAAATTTTTTGAAGGATTACTCGAAGAGGCTCAGAAAGAGTCTGTTAGACGAGTGCGACTGGCTCAGAAAAGACATTTGTTGGCAAAAGATAGTCAAACTACTACAATCGAAGAATATGGCAGATGTAAGAGCTGAGTTGTTACCATCATTGCCAGTGAAATCAATATAGTTATACAAAACACAACAAAAACACGCATCACATACATTATTCAAGCAGCATGACATAATAAAATGAAGATAATTACCGCTAAAACTGCGTCGTAAAAAAGTTGAAGGATTAGTCGTAGTGGCTCAGAAAGCATAAGCTGGATGAGTGAGACCGGCTCAGAATCACATTTGTTGCCAAAAAATAGTCAAACTACTACCATAGAAGAATATGGCAGTTGTAAGAGCTGAGTTGTTATCATCATTGTCAGTGAAATCAATATAGTTATACAAAACACAACAAAAACACGGATCAAGGACCTTCAATTGAAGCAGCATGACATAATAACATGAAGATAGTTACCGCTAAAACTGCGTCGTGAAAAACTTGAAGGATTAGTCGTAGTGGCTCAGAAAGCATAAGCTGGATGCGCAAGACTGGCTCAGAATCACATTTGTTGGCAAAAAATAGTCAAACTACTACCATAGAAAAATATGGCAGCCGTAAGAGCTGAGTTGTTATCATCATTGCCAGTGAGAATGGAAAGGTACTAAAGTGGCACAACTATTTTGAAGCGTGTAAAACAACCTGTTCGCCTGAAAACACTTTAGTTTGAACAAAACACAACACAAACAGTGGTCAGCAGACATTAATAAAGCAGCATCACAATAAAACACGAATATGCTTACCTCTAAATGTGGCTCAACAAAGGGTAATTAGAACATTCACATAGTAAAGTCATGAATAGGTAACAGAAAACCAAACAACATGACAACTTATCATATAATACGAAGCGAGTAAAAAAAAGGGAGAGAATGACTGGAGGCAAAAGTGTGAAAATAAATGATGGAGCCATACCAAAATAAAGAAGAAGTGACCCACCGGGTGTCAATTTTAGGTGTTACTTTTGGATATTAAACACAAACACATAATCAAGCGAAAACATGAGATAGGCAACTGACTTGGCAAAGCTCTGTGAAATTCTTCTGATCATGTGGTGTAATATCTTCTATGCACAACTGTAAAAAAATCCCTTTCCGTGAAAAGTACATAGTTCTACAAAAGAAAAAAAAACTCTGATGACAGGCATTATTGAAGCAGCATGAGATTATGACATGAAGATAGTTACCTCTAAAACTGCGTCGGAAATTTTTTGAAGGATTACTCGAAGAGGCTCATAAAGAGTCTGTTAGATGGGTGCAACTGGCTCAGAAAAGACATTTGTTGGCAAAAGATAGTCAGACTACTACAATCGAAGAATATGGCAGATGTAAGAGCTGAGTTGTTATCATCATTGCCAGTGAAATCAATATAGTTATACAAAACACAACAAAAACACGGACCACTGACATTATTCAAGCAGCATGACATAATAAAATGAAGATAGTTACCGCTAAAACTCCATCGTGAAAAAGTTGAAGGATTAGTCGTAGTGGCTCAGAAAGCATAAGCTGGATGAGCAAGACTGGCTCGGAATCACATTTGTTGGCAAAAAATAGTCAAACTACTACCATAGAAAAATATGGCAGCCGTAAGAGCTGAGTTGTTATCATCATTGCAAGTGAGAATGGAAAGGTACTAAAGTGGCACAACTATTTTGAAGCGTGTAAAACAACCTGTTCGCCTAAAAACACTTTAGTTTGAACAAAACACAACACAAACAGTGGTCAGCAGACATTAATAAAGAAGCATCACAATAAAACACGAATATGCTTACCTCTAAATGTGGCTCAACAAAGGGTAATTAGAACATTCACATAGTAAAGTCATGAATAGGTAACAGAAAACCAAACAACATGACAACTTATCATATAATACGAAGCCAGTAAAAAATAAGGGAGAGAATGACTGGAGGCAAAAGTGTGAAAATAAATTATGGAGCCATACCAAAATAAAGAAGAAGTGACCCACCGGGTGTCAATTTTAGGTGATACTTTTGGATATTAAACACAAACACATAATCAAGCGAAAACATGAGATAGGCAACTGACTTTGGAAAGCTCTGTGAAATTCTTCTGATCATGTGGTGTAATATCTTCTGCGCACAACTGTAAAAAAAAATCCCTTTCCGTGAAAAGAACATAGTTCTACAAAAGAAAAAAAAATTTGATGACAGACATTATTGAAGCAGCATGAGATTATGACATGAAGATAGATACCTCTAAAACTGCGTCTGAAATTTTTTGAAGGATTACTCGAAGAGGCTCAGAAAGAGTCTGTTAGACGAGTGCGACTGGCTCAGAAAAGACATTTGTTGGCAAAAGATAGTCAGACTACTACAATCGAAGAATATGGCAGATGTAAGAGCTGAGTTGTTATCATCATTGCCAGTGAAATCAATATAGTTATACAAAACACAACAAAAACACGGATCACTGACATTATTCAAGCAGCATGACATAATAAAATGAAGATAGTTACCGCTAAAACTCCGTCGTGAAAAAGTTGAAGGATTAGTCGTAGTGGCTCAGAAAGCATAAGCTGGATGAGCAAGACTGGCTCGGAATCACATTTGTTGGCAAAAAATAGTCAAACTACTACCATAGAAAAATATGGCAGCCGTAAGAGCTGAGTTGTTATCATCATTGCCAGTGAGAATGGAAAGGTACTAAAGTGGCACAACTATTTTGAAGCGTGTAAAACAACCTGTTCGCCTGAAAACACTTTAGTTTGAACAAAACACAGCACAAACAGTGGTCAGCAGACATTAATAAAGTAGCATCACAATAAAACATGAATATGCTTACCTCTAAAAGTGGCTCAACAAAGGGTAATTAGAACATTCACATAGTAAAGTCATGAATAGGTAACAGAAAACCAAACAACATGACAACTTATCATATAATACGAAGCCAGTAAAAAATAAGGGAGAGAATGACTGGAGGCAAAAGTGTGAAAATAAATTATGGATCCATACCAAAATAAAGAAGAAGTGACCCACCGGGTGTCAATTTTAGGTGATACTTTTGGATATTAAACACAAACACATAATCAAGCGAAAACATGAGATAGGCAACTGACTTTGGAAAGCTCTGTGAAATTCTTCTGATCATGTGGTGTAATATCTTCTGCGCACAATTGTAAAAAAAAATCCCTTTCCGTGAAAAGAACATAGTTCTACAAAAGAAAAAAAACTCTGATGACAGACATTATTGAAGCAGCATGAGATTATGACATGAAGATAGATACCTCTAAAACTGCGTCTGAAATTTTTTGAAGGATTACTCGAAGAGGCTCAGAAAGAGTCTGTTAGACGAGTGCGACTGGCTCAGAAAAGACATTTGTTGGCAAAAGATAGTCAAACTACTACAATCGAAGAATATGGCAGATGTAAGAGCTGAGTTGTTACCATCATTGCCAGTGAAATCAATATAGTTATACAAAACACAACAAAAACACGCATCACATACATTATTCAAGTAGCATGACATAATAAAATGAAGATAATTACCACTAAAACTGCGTCGTGAAAAAGTTGAAGGATTAGTCGTAGTGGCTCAGAAAGCATAAGCTGGATGAGTGAGACCGGCTCAGAATCACATTTGTTGCCAAAAAATAGTCAAACTACTACCATAGAAGAATATGGCAGTTGTAAGAGCTGAGTTGTTATCATCATTGTCAGTGAAATCAATATAGTTATACAAAACACAACAAAAACACGGATCAAGGACCTTCAATTGAAGCAGCATGACATAATAACATGAAGATAGTTACCGCTAAAACTGCGTCGTGAAAAACTTGAAGGATTAGTCGTAGTGGCTCAGAAAGCATAAGCTGGATGCGCAAGACTGGCTCAGAATCACATTTGTTGGCAAAAAATAGCCAAACTACTACCATAGAAAAATATGGCAGCCGTAAGAGCTGAGTTGTTATCATCATTGCCAGTGAGAATGGAAAGGTACTAAAGTGGCACAACTATTTTGAAGCGTGTAAAACAACCTGTTCGCCTGAAAACACTTTAGTTTGAACAAAACACAACACAAACAGTGGTCAGCAGACATTAATAAAGCAGCATCACAATAAAACACGAATATGCTTACCTCTAAATGTGGCTCAACAAAGGGTAATTAGAACATTCACATAGTAAAGTCATGAATAGGTAACAGAAAACCAAACAACATGACAACTTATCATATAATACGAAGCGAGTAAAAAAAAGGGAGAGAATGACTGGAGGCAAAAGTGTGAAAATAAATGATGGAGCCATACCAAAATAAAGAAGAAGTGACCCACCGGGTGTCAATTTTAGGTGTTACTTTTGGATATTAAACACAAACACATAATCAAGCGAAAACATGAGATAGGCAACTGACTTGGCAAAGCTCTGTGAAATTCTTCTGATCATGTGGTGTAATATCTTCTATGCACAACTGTAAAAAAATCCCTTTCCGTGAAAAGAACATAGTTCTACAAAAGAAAAAAAACTCTGATGACATGCATTATTGAAGCAGCATGAGATTATGACATGAAGATAGTTACCTCTAAAACTGCATCGGAAATATTTTGAAGGATTACTCGAAGAGGCTCATAAAGAGTCTGTTAGATGGGTGCAACTGGCTCAGAAAAGACATTTGTTGGCAAAAGATAGTCAGACTACTACAATCAAAGAATATGGCAGATGTAAGAGCTGAGTTGTTATCATCATTGCCAGTGAAATCAATATAGTTATACAAAACACAACAAAAACACGGATCACTGACATTATTCAAGCAGCATGACATAATAAAATGAAGATAGTTACCGCTAAAACTCCGTCGTGAAAAAGTTGAAGGATTAGTCGTAGTGGCTCAGAAAGCATAAGCTGGATGAGCAAGACTGGCTCGGAATCACATTTGTTGGCAAAAAATAGTCAAACTACTACCATAGAAAAATATGGCAGCCGTAAGAGCTGAGTTGTTATCATCATTGCAAGTGAGAATGGAAAGGTACTAAAGTGGCACAACTATTTTGAAGCGTGTAAAACAACCTGTTCGCCTAAAAACACTTTAGTTTGAACAAAACACAACACAAACAGTGGTCAGCAGACATTAATAAAGCAGCATCACAATAAAACACGAATATGCTTACCTCTAAATGTGGCTCAACAAAGGGTAATTAGAACATTCACATAGTAAAGTCATGAATAGGTAACAGAAAACCAAACAACATGACAACTTATCATATAATACGAAGCCAGTAAAAAATAAGGGAGAGAATGACTGGAGGCAAAAGTGTGAAAATAAATTATGGAGCCATACCAAAATAAAGAAGAAGTGACCCACCGGGTGTCAATTTTAGGTGTTACTTTTGGACATTAAACACAAACACATAATTAAGCGAAAACATGAGATAGGCAACTGACTTGGCAAAGCTCTGTGAAATTCTTCTGATCATGTGGTGTAATATCTTCTATGCACAACTGTAAAAAAATCCCTTTCCGTGAAAAGAACATAGTTCTACAAAAGAAAAAAAAACTCTGATGACAGGCATTATTGAAGCAGCATGAGATTATGACATGAAGATAGTTACCTCTAAAACTGCGTCGGAAATTTTTTGAAGGATTACTCGAAGAGGCTCATAAAGAGTCTGTTAGATGGGTGCAACTGGCTCAGAAATGACATTTGTTGGCAAAAGATAGTCAGACTACTACAATCGAAGAATATGGCAGATGTAAGAGCTGAGTTGTTATCATCATTGCCAGTGAAATCAATATAGTTATACAAAACACAACAAAAACACGGATCACTGACATTATTCAAGCAGCATGACATAATAAAATGAAGATAGTTACCGCTAAAACTCCGTCGTGAAAAAGTTGAAGGATTAGTCGTAGTGGCTCAGAAAGAATAAACTGGATGAGTGAGACCAGCTCAGAATCACATTTGTTGCCAAAAATAGTCAAACTACTACCATAGAAGAATATGGCAGCTGTAAGAGCTGAGTTATTATCATCATTGTCAGTGAAATCAATATAGTTATACAAAACACAACAAAAACATGGATTAGGGACCTTCAATTGAAGCAGCATGACATAATAACATGAAGATAGTTACCGCTAAAACTGCGTCATGAAAAACTTGAAGGATTAGTCGTAGTGGCTCAGAAAGCATAAGCTGGATGAGCGAGACTGGCTTAGAATCACATTTGTTGGCAAAAAATAGTCAAACTACTACCATAGAAAAATTTGGCAGCCGTAAGAGCTGAGTTGTTATCATCATTTCCAGTGAGAATGGAAAAGTACTAAAGTGGCACAACTATTTTGAAGCGTGTAAAACAACCTGTTCGCCTGAAAACACTTTAGATTGAACAAAACACAACACAAACAGTGGTCAGCAGACATTAATAAAGCAGCATCACAATAAAACATGAATATGCTTACCTCTAAATGTGGCTCAACAAAGGGTAATTAGAATATTCACATAGTAAAGTCATGAATAGGTAACAGAAAACCAAACAACATGACAACTAATCATATAATACAAAGCCAGTAAAAAATAAGGGAGAGAATGACTAGAGGCAAAAGGGTGAAAATAAATGATGGAGTCATACCAAAATAAAAAAGAAGTGACCCACTGGGTCTCAATTTTAGGTGTTACTTTTGGATATTAAACACAAACACATAATCAAGCGAAAACATGAGATAGGCAACTGACTTTGCAAAGCTCTGTGAAATTCTTCTGATCATGTGGTGTAATATCTTCTGTGTACAACTGTAAAAAAAATCCCTTTCCGTGAAAAGAACATAGTTCTACAAAAGAAAAAAAAACTCTGATGACAAACATTATTGAAGCATCATGAGATTATGACATGAAGATAGTTACCTCTAAAACTGCGTCGGAAAATCTTTGAAGGATTACTCGAAGAGGCTCAGAAAGAGTCTGTTAGATGGGTGCAAATGGCTCAGAAAAGACATTTGTTGGCAAAAGATAGTCAAACTACTACCATCGAAGAATATGGCAGCCGTAAGAGCTGAGTTGCTATCATCATTGCCAGTGAGAACAATATAGTTCTACAAAACACAACCCAAACACTGATCACAGACATTATTGAAGCAGCATGACATTATAACATGAAGATAGTTACCTCTAAATTAGCGTCGGAAATTTTTTGGAGGATTAGTCGAAGAGGGTCAGAAACAGTCTGTTAGATAGGTGCGACTGGCTCAGAAAACACAGTTGTTGGCAAAAAATAGTCATACTACTACCATAGAAGAATATGGCAGCCGTAAGAGCTGAGTTGTTATCATCATTGCCAGTGAGAATGGAAAGGTACTAAAGTGGCACAAATGTTTTGAACCGTGTAAAACAACCTATTCGCCTGAAAACAATTTAGTTCGAATAAAACACAACACAAATAGTGGTCAGCAGACATTAATAAAGCTGCATCACATTAAAACATGAATATGGTTACCTCTAAAAGTGGCTCAACAAAGGGTAATTAAAACATTCACATATTAAAGTCATGAATAGGTAACAGAAAACCAAACAACATGACAACTAATCATATACTACGAAGCCAGTAAAAAATAAGGGAGAGAATGACTGGAGGCAAAAGTGTGAAAATAAATTATGTAGCCATACCAAAATAAAGAAGAAGTGACCCACTGGGTGTCAATTTTAGGTGTTACTTATGGATATTAAACACACAAACACATAATCAAGACAAAACATGAGATAGGCAACTGACTTTGCAAAGCTCTGTGAAATTCTTCGGATCATGTGGTGTAATATCTTTTGTGCACAACTGTAGAAAAAAATCCCTTTGCGTGAAAAGAACATAGTTCTACAAAAGTAAATGACAGACATTATTGAAGCAGCATGACATTATGACATGAAGATAGTTACCTCTAAAACTGCGTCATGAAAAACTTGAAGGGTTAGTCGTAGTGGAATAAGCTAGATGAGCGACAGTGGCTCAGAAACACATATGTTGGCAAAAATTAGTCAAACTACTATCATAGAATAATATGGCAGTCGTAAGAGCTGAGTTGTTATCATCATTGCCAGTGAGAATGGAAAGGTACTAAAGTGGAACAAATATTTTGAACCATGTCAAACAACCTGTTTTCCTGAAAACAATTTTGTTTGAACAAAACACAACACAAACAGTGGTCAGCAGACATTAATAAAGCAGCATCACATTAAAACATGAATATGCTTACCTCTAAATGTGATTCAGGATCAATCATTCACTCTACCAGTAATGGAGCAGATTATTATGTTTTAGTCACCATATATGATGAAAGGTCAACTTATCAATGTTACAGTTGAGAGGCTCCTCGGCAGAAAAAGTTTCACCCATTCCAGCTTTCATAGTGTCGATGTTGATGATAACTAATTTTTCACCGTTTCCAACCTATACATGTTATAGTGCTTGGTTAACCAAAAGTTTGAAAAAGCCATAACATTTCTGAATAAGTAATTACATTCACAAAACACATTTTAACAGAAAGAGCATAGGACAATGGAATCAATGTGAGGAAAAAGATAAGTATTACCTCATAGCAATATGCCTTAGTCCACGGCGAGCAAGTTGGGCAAGTTCAGCAATAGGCGATAGACAAAAACATAATCACAAAAATGTACAGATCCTTTTTCAAATGTAAAACCACAAGTTGCCCAAGTTCATACATCCACCTAATATAGATATGCAATCATGATGAAGCAGCAATCTTAGAAGCAACAACAGGACAAACTATACAACCCAACAATGTAGATGTTGAAGGATAAATGTTGGACTTGCTGCTGTTTTATACTGATTCAGCATCCCTTTTAGGTTAAACGGACCAACGTAACGGTAACACAATTCAAATGTTTTCGATGATTAAAAAAAGTCTTCCTCACATGTTGCTCCAAACGCTTCCGAGCATGTCCTGCAACCTACATGCAGTAAAATAGAATCAAAGCAAAAGCACAAAATCTAACAAATATATGATAGACAAGAATTGAAAACAAACCAGAACAAAATCAAAATAAAAATCCAAACAATATAGATATGAACCACAACAACAACAAAACCAAAGTCAAAACCCAAAATTTTACCCAAACAAAATCAAAATCCAGAACCCACAAATACATTTGAACTGACCTTAAAAAACTTTCGTGTTGCTCCAAACGCTTCCGAGCATGTTCAGTAACCTATATGCAGTAAAATAAAATCAAAGCAAAAGCACAAAATCAAACAAAAATATGAGAGACAATAATCCAAAACAAAGTAGAACAAAATCAAAATACAAATCCAAACAAAACAGATATGAACCACAACAACAACAAAATCAAAATCAAAATCCAAAATTTTACCCAAACACCATCAAAATCCAGAACCATCGCAGCAATTGATGCGTCAAATGTGATAGTCACGAAGAAATAGATGTGACAGCAGATGAAATGTAATGGATGCAGGAGAGAGGAACGGGACGAGAGATGGAGATTGAGTATCGATTGAATTTTTCATTTAGGGTTTTGGGAGGAGCAATGGAGAAAGAATGGAGAGAGAGCTGAGAGAGGAGTAAGAGGAGAGAAAGGAAGGCGTGAAGGAGAGAGAAGGGGAGAGAAAGAGAGAGAGAGAGAGAGAGGAAGAAGAAAAAAAGGGAGAATAGTGTGAGGGGAAAATTTCAAATTACATGTGCCATGTGGACAAAACTGAAAATCTGATTGGCTGTGCACTCTCTATTATATAAAGTACTGAAAAGGGCAAATGGTAGTGTAAATGTAAAAACCAACAAAGGGTAAATTAGGGAGTGTATTAGTATGTTCCAATCTTATTTAGGAAGTTGATGGATTGGGACAAAATTTAGGTCTATCCTGCCTAGAATATCACAAGGAATCCAATGGTGGTGGTGGTTTTTTCAGATGAGGCTCCTATTGAAAAACCCGATAGTGGTTTTGAAATAGGCCATGATTTTCATTTTCTATGCAATCTCTTGTTACAGGCATGAATTACATGATGAATTGGTTCAAACACAACATATATAACATGTATGAGATGTGCATGATCAGTGGACTTCAAAGCAATGCATATTTCAAAGAGTTCAAGTTGTGATGCTTACCTCTTTAGGAGCTTTTTGGGCTATCTGCCAAGTTTCTTGTGCCAGACACAATTTGATGCTTTGGACATGCTCAAATGATCCCTTAGAAGCTTTTAGAATGGTTGGAACCAACTGGAATCCTCAGTAACAAGTTTGAGCTCTTTCTTGCAAAAGGGGCAAAAGTGACCAATATGGCAACTCTCTCAAATGGTGTTCCAGATATGGGGAACCATTAGGGACAGTTCAAGGATGATATTTGGAGTGTGTTTGAGGTCTTATCTGGTTTTGAGAGTGACTGAATCAAGACATGGCTTGAAAAATGCAAAAAAGTCCAATTTTGAGGTTTTGAGAGGGGACTTTGTGATTTTGGTGTTACAGGTCACTTATTAGAGTTTGGACAGCTTAGATATGACATATTGGATGTGTTTGGATCATGAACTGTGATGGAAATGCTCTCTAACTCAAAAACTCAGAGTTACCTTGCAAAAGAAGGCATTTTGGCCTTGAGAAAGAGATTTTGAGGAAAGCAAGTGTTGTAGTGTTTTGGTGTACTCAAACTGAGCACAAATGAGCTCTATTTATAGTAGAGCAAGTTTGTTTTGCAAGCAATAGTGATGGCAACTGCAGCAGCTCATTGTCCAATTGCATCACTTTGGAATCTTAAGTCTCCTCTAGCCATTGACTAGAGGTTAGAGCACAGGCATATGGTTCTTTGGTTCAGAGCTTATCCTTGACTCATTCAGTTGGAAATGGATTAGTTCATGCCACCTTGGTGCATCCATTGAATGCTTGGAAACAAAATTGGAGTTTTGACCTCTTTTAGGCTTTTTAGGGTTTGGCATGCTACTTTGGGAACCTTGGACTTGGGAGGCTGATGGATCAGTGCTTGTCCCTTGGTTGTTCCCCCTTGAGGTGTGCAGATGGATAAGCATGCTTGGAATTGCACAATTTGAGCAAAAACATGCCTTTATGCACAAATCTGCCTTGCCAAGACAGTTTGCAGCAAGGCATGTTGCAGTTGTCATAAATCCTAGCTCAGGTGGAGTTTAATGGAGTTCTTGGACATTTTGGAAAGCCCTTATGTGACACAACACATGTGTCAACATAGTTTGTCTTGAAACTTTTTGGATCCAAGTGAAAAATGCCCCCACATTTTGAAAAAAGCAAGATAGATTCCGACTTAGTGAAAATTTCACTAAGTGTTGGAAAAAGTGACATTTTATGTTTTCAGCCATTTTGATCACTCCATAACTAAAAATCCATGAAGAATTGGAATGAGGTGTAGTTGCCACTTTTGAAGTATGCCATGAGAGCTACAAATCCATCTTTGGACCAGCCAAAATGGTTGCTTGGATCTCAAGTTATGATCCTTGAAAGTTGGCACTCTAGCCACTTTATTTCATAACTTAGAAAAATTCTAAGTTTTTATGGTTACCCCTTTTACAAGTTATCCCAATTTCTTTGATTTTTCTTGATAAATTATTATTCCAATCACACATTAACATCATTTTAGGGTTAAGGAACCATAATTATGAAAAATCTAAAAAAGTCAAACTTTGAGTTTTATGCACAGTTGACTTTTTACCAGATGAATTCCAAATTGTGCGATCCTCTATGAAATCAAGTCCTTGACCTAAATCAAACTTGATGGATATGTTCCATAGGTGTTATAGGGTGTATTGAATCATGTCCCAAGCTTTGGGAGCATGTCTGAGTCAAAAGTCAAAGGTACAGTTGACTTTTTCCTCAAAACCCTAATTGTGGTCCTGAGGAAATTGAAGCTTGTGGATCAAGCTTCTTGGATCAATCCATTGCTGAAAATGGATCAATGTGGTTTATTGGAGACCCTCAAATCATCTCTTGAGGTCTTGGCTCATGCCCAGATGAAAATTTTCATCTGGAGGCCTCAGTCGACCAAAACCCTAATTTGGTGACACTGGCGATCTTGAGGTTGGATCCACTTGGAATGATACAACTTTGTGCTTGATTCTTGATGTGGGAGTCCTCTTGATCCTTTATAGGTGTTTGAGAGGTTAGACAAGTTGAAAATCATGTCATTTCTTGATTGATCCTTTGTCTAAAAGCTCTGAGAGGGCTTGAAACCCTAATCTTTGATAGTAGTGAATGCTCAACAATTCTTGAGGAGATTGATGAGGCATAAAGGTACATCCATATTGTGATGATGATTTTCATAATGATGGGAAATCTTAGTGATCAAAATTTGGGGTATGACAGATGCCCCTATTTAATCTCCTTGGACCCGAAGGTGTGAATGGCGAAGGTATTCGGGCATTCGGGGTGCAAGATGATTAAATATCAGAATACCCGAAATTTTGACGGCGTCTATGAATGGTAGTTTACGCATTCACCTTCTTTTGCTAAGCGTTGATACTTAGAAAAGGTAAAACTTCCCCTCGATCCTGGTTTCCTACCAAGGAACTGATCTCAGTTTCTGATATAAACTTCCCCTTGATCCTGGTCTCCTACCAAGGAACTGGTCTCAGTTTCTGATATAAACTTCCCCTCGATCCTGGTTTCCTACCAAGGAACTGGTCTTAGTTTATTTAATAAACTTCCCCTCGATCCTGGTTTCCTACCAAGGAACTGGTCTTAGTTTCTTTTGTCAATAAACTTTCTTGACAAGGGACACTGTTCGTAGTGGTTTTTCCTAAAACTTCTCGCCAAATTTTCCTGGAGAGATGCCATTTGCTGGAAAAAGTTTTGATGTCAGACTTGCTGGGGAACCCATTCGTCTGAGCTGCAGAGGTGTACAAACTTCTCTGTTGGAGATGCCATTTGTTGACTCTACTGGGAAAAATGAGTCTCTTGAGAGACTGCTTTTGCCTGGGGATATTCCTTATTCCGAGAAAGCGAAGATATCATCTTCAATGGCGAAGAGTGATGTTTGTCGAAAGTTTTCTTGCTTTTCAATGGTTCAAGTTATCAAAGTGGTCAAGGGACCAACTCCAACCCAGAAATAAACCGGAGGAGAGATCGTTCAGACGCAACGATTCCTGACGAGGAAAGAATTGACAACTGATTGAGAAGACGTTTATCACTAGGGAACAAGACCGACTAGAGTGATAGTGATGCAATATGAATATGAATATAAATCAATAATGCATGATGTATGTATGTTTATGCTGATAACTAACGCGACATACAGATTAATAGATGAACATGACTGGATACTCGGCCACTGCAGGGGATAAAAAGTATCATTGGTCCAAAAGTAGCAATTCTGCCTTGCTTAGGAAAGATAGTCCCTGTAGGGAACAACCATTGGTCGGGCTTAGGAGATAAGAACTTTGCTGGGGGTGTTAGATGAAACACGGTCTCTGACATAATTGATCCTTTGTTCAGGCGTACTGATTAAGAAGGAGTACTTTGATTCTACACTTTGAGGTTCGATTACTTCTGGAGAAGCGATCGATGTTCTTTCGATGTTCAACAGTCAAAAGAAATTGCCATCTTTATTTTAAAAGCAGAACAATTTTGACAATCAAATTCATTTTTGTTTTATTTCAAGAATCGTTAATCATACTAAAATGTCGTTCTGTAAAGCTAAAACAAATAAGAATTGCAAACAAAAGCACTAGGGCTCAAATTTCATTGATAGAATGGAAATCAGTCAAGGGCGTGATCCCATGGAGTATTTACATAGTTAGAAAATGATAATTTAGGGAAAAAGGCTACATTGAAACATAATGACCATTATCCTTCTATCAACTTTGAATTCTGGGCATCCTGAGCTTCCGTCGAAGATGACCGTGACTGGAGTTTTCCTGATGGATGGCATGATTGCTGTTGAGGGATTTTCCTCTTTGTTGGATGTAGTTACTTGCCATTCTCCCTAACTTTTGCCTGGATTGTACTTTAAGATTTCCAATCCACCGGGATGATTTTTGATTATGTCTCTAATTTTTGCCTGGACCGCCCTTTCGGGTTTTCAATCCACTGAGACGTTTTTTTATTTAGGCGAAGTATTTCTTGACTACGTCAACATTTGTGGGATAGGCAAATTCCTCTCCGTCAAGGGTTGCGAGTTTCAAAGCGCTGCCTGAGAAGGCTTTCTTGACCACATAGGGGTCGTCATAATTCGGAGTCCATTTGCCCCGGGAATCAGTGAGAAATGATTGTATCTTTTTTAGCACAAGGTCTCCTTTTCTGAAGACGCGAGGTTTGACCTTTTTGTCAAACGCCTTCTTCATCCTTTGTTGATACAACTGACCATGGCATAGAGTCGTGATTCGCTTTTCTTCGATCAGATTCAATTCATCGTGTCGACTTTGACACCATTCAGCTTCTGTTAGCTTAGCTTCCATCAATACTCGAATTGATGGGATCTCTACTTCTATGGGAAGTACTGCCTCCATGCCATATACTAGAGAGAAAGGGGTTGCCCCTGTTGAAGTGCGGACAGATGTACGATAACCGTGAAGAGAATAGGGTAGCATATCGTGCCAATCTTTATTAGTTACGACCATCTTTTGAACGATCTTCTTGATGTTCTTATTAGCCGCTTCTACCGCTCCGTTCATCTTAGGGCGATAGGGAGATGAGTTATGGTGTTCAATCTTGAACTCAGTACACAACTCCTTTATCATCTTGTTGTTCAAGTTGGATCCATTATCAGTAATGATATGGCTAGGAACACCATAACGGCAAATGATACTATTTTTGATAAATCGGACCACCACTTGTCGGGTTACATTGGCGAATGACGCTACTTCGACCCACTTGGTGAAGTAGTCAATGGCTACCAGGATGAACCGATGTCCATTTGAAGCCTTGGGTTCAATCATGCCAATCATGTCGATTCCCCATATGGAAAAAGGCCAAGGGGAAGAAAGAAATTTGAGATGTGTTGGCAGTACAAGGATCTTGTCTGAGTATATCTGACACTTGTGACACCTCCTCATGTACTTGTAGCAATCGGATTCCATGGTTAACCAATAGTACCCTGCTCTCAGAATTTTTCTCACCATTGTGTGTCCGTTGGCATGAGTGCGAAAGGATCCTTCATGAATTTATTTTATCAGTATGTCTACCTCTGGTCTGTCTACGCATCGGAGCAAGACCATGTCAAAGTTTCTCTTATAAAGTGTATCGCCGCTCAGAAAGAAATTGCCTTCCAATCTTCTGAGGGTCTTTCTATCCTTTCTTAATGCCTCGGGCGGATACTCTTGTTTTTGAAGGAAGCATTTGATATCGTGATACCAAGGTTTGTCGTCTATGACTGCTTCAATTGTGAAGATGTAAGCGGGCCATTCTAGGCGCATTATGTAACGCCCCAGTTTTGTCCGTTTTATTTAATTGAGTCGTTTTGATTATTTTATTATTATATTATTTTATTTCTGACTTTTATTGGAAAATATGTTATTTTTCATCGTGATTATATTTTGTCGCGTTTTGGGAACGGTTGCGAGATATTTGAGTGTAGGGGTATTTTGGTCTTTTGTCGGGTAGATATTATATTTTTCATAGAAATAGAAATAGAAAGAGAGAAAAGTAGAAAGAAAAGAAAAATAGAGAGAAAGGAGAAGAAGAAAAAGGAGAAGAGAAAGAGAAGAGGAAAAAGAGGAAACTTGGAAAATCTAGGAACCGATTCAACCGACTTTTCAAACGCGATTTAATCGGGTAAGGGTGCGAAACTCGATTATACTATGTTTGTGTATGATTATGTATGTTTGTTGGGAGTTTTGTTGGTTTTTCAAATATAGGTCGAAATGAGATAAACGAGTAGAAATCGATGTTTTCACGGTCGAAAATTGATATAAACTGTATTGTATGATCACACTGTGTGTATGAACAATCGTTGATGTTTGTTTTGGGTTGGAAGAGTTTTTGGGTGAAAAATATGATTTTGGACCTCAAAACAGCACTGCAGAATTTCTGGGTTTTCCTTGGTTCGCCTAGCGAACCTGGGGCGAAGCAGTAGCGAATGAGTTTTCGCGGGTTCGCCTAGCGAACCAGTTAACGAAGGTCAGCGAATGTTCGCTAACGTTGTTGCTGCCTTGGTTCGCCAAGGGGTTCGCCTAGTGAACTTTGTGTCTGTTTTTATCTGATAGTGGTTTCGCTGGACATTCGCCTAGCGAAGGTGGTAGCGAATACTCTCTAGAGGGTTCGCCTAGCGAACATGGCAGTTTGTGTAATTTTGTTTTCTTCCTAACTTTTGATCCGTAAGTCGGATTGGGTGCGGTTGGGTGCGTTAGAAAGCCTGTAAGTTGTTCTTTCTTATTAAAATGGTTTTGAGATTGTTGGCCGATTTAATTATGTTGGGAATTTGAAATAGTGTCGTTTTGTCGACTTTTGCCATTTTAATTGCGTAAATTTGATGTGTAATGTACACTGTGCTGTTGATATGAATGTTGTATGACTTGTGTGCTGTGGTGTGATGAGAATACATGTTGTGATGATGATTTGAGGCCTAAGGGCAAGAAAATGCTATGTGTGGTATTTGATGATATATGCATGATTATGGATGTGTATATGTGTGCATTTGAATGTCATGAGTCATTGTATGCCAAGCATCATGTTATGCATTCTTGTGATGTCGTGTGCCCTAGTGGGTGTGAGCGACGAATCGATTCCAGAGGGAATCCGCTATAACATCGTGTGCCTTATACAAAGAGGACTTAAAGAGGTGATTATAGACGATCGTGCGCCTTATACAAAGAGGACTTAAAGCGATCCATAAATGTCGTGCGCCTTATACCAAGAGGACTTAAAGCGACGGGGAACATCATTTGCCCGACGGGGTGTTACATGAGTAATCCTAAGTAACAAGCGATGGTTCCAATAGTTCCTGAGTGAACTAGTGTTGAGATTGATGGATGGATGGTACCGCATGTGCATTGCATAGAGTCGTTGTGTCGGTCTCTGTGCATTTGCATAAATCGTGAATGGATTGATGGTGTGTGAGAATTGTGAATGAAATTGATGAGTTGATATATGTTTATATGTTGGCGATATGTGTATTGTGCTTAGTTGATATACTTTGTAATGCTTGTGTTTTGAATTCTGGTATAATTGGTGGCGAGAATATTTTATATGTGTATTTTCGTGCTATTATATAATTGTATGCAAATATATTATGATTGTGTTTCTCACCCTTCCGCTGTTTTAAATGCTCTACGAGGCATTGCAGATTAGATGTTGGAGGTCTTTTTGCGAAGCTTAGGTCTTCATTCGTTTGTCAGTCGGGTCTGATATGTAGCACTGGGTAGTCGGGGAGATCGAGTGTGATTATTTGTATTATGTATACATGTATCTTTTGGATTGTACATGTATGATGTTGTATATGTCAGACAAACTCTTTATGTGATATATATATATATATATATATGAGATTCAGTACAAATTTTCCGCTTTTATTCTGTACCTGAATTGTGGGTGTTAGGAACTAAGTTCCTTTGTTATTTGCTACCTGAGAATGTTGCATATCTGTATGAGCAGGTTTATGTGTATTTGTTTCAATTGATGTGACCCCTCGGTCTATGCTGTGAATGTTTTAAATATACTCTGATGAAATTTTGAATTTTGTTACAATCTAGTAATTGGGGGTATAGATTGGGGGTGTTACATTAAGTGGTATCAGAGCCAGTCCGTGTCAGTTTGTGTCAGTCCTTGTTGGTCTTTGTGGTTCGGTGAGCTGTTTATTTAACCATAGTTGCTGTTATTGGAAATGAACAGAATATTGCTGGTAGGAATGATGCTGCTTTAGCTGTTGCGATGCAAGCTATGGCTCGGGATGTGCAGGGTGCACCTAATGCTGCTGGTAATGATGAGTTCAGGAAGAACAAACCGCCTGTCTTCAAAGGAAGATATGATCCTGATGGTGCATAGATTTGGCTTAAAGAGATTGAAAGGATCTTCCGAGTGATGGATTGTGCTGAGGATCATAAGGTGGTACTGGGGACTCACATGTTGCTGGAAGAAGCTGATGATTGGTGGGTTGGTACTCGTCATGTGTTGGAAGCTGCAGAGGAAGAAATCACTTGGGCTGTGTTTAGCATTGAGTTTCTGAGGAAGTATTTTCCTGAAGATGTAAGAGGAAAGAAGGAAATTGAGTTCTTGGAGTTGAAACAAGGTAGTATGTCTGTTGTTGATTATACTGCTAAGTTTGTGGAGCTTGTGCAGTTTTATCCACATTATGCTGAAGCTACTGCAGAGTTTTCTAAGTGTGTGAAGTTTGAGAACGGATTGCGTCCTGAGATAAAGCAGGCAATTGGTTACCAAAGAATTCAAAGGTTTTCTGACTTGGTGGATTGTTGTAGGATTTTTGAAGAGGATAGTAAGGCTCGTTCTACTCACTATAAGAGTGTGAACGAGAGGAAAGGAAAGCAACAGTTCTGTGGTAGTCCTTATGTGACACCGGCAGATAAAGGTAAACAAAGAGGGAATTTTGAGAGAAGGCCGAGTGGAGGAGGTATGTCTAATTCTCCGAGATGTTTTGGGTGTGGTGAATTAGGACATCGTCAGTTCGAATGCAGGAAGGGCATGATGAAGTGTTCCAATTGTGGAGGTTTAGGGCATGTAGCGGCTGAGTGCAAGAGGAAGAATGTGGTGAAGTGTTTCAATTGGTGAAGCTGGTCATATCAGTACAAAGTGTCTGAAATCGAAGTAAGCTCCAGCTAGCGGGAAAGTATTTGCATTAGCTGGGACTCAGACTTCAAGTGCAGACCGTCTGATCAGAGGTACTTGTTTTATTAATAGTACGCCTTTAGTTGCTATTATTGATACTGGAACGACTCATTCGTTTATTTCGTCTGAGTGCACGAAGCGTTTGAATCTTGTGTTGTCTTCGATGGGTGGAGAGATGGTTATTGATACTCCAGCAATGGGGTCAGTAACTACTTCTTTGGTTTGTTTGAGTTGTCCTTTGACCATTTATGGTAAAGACTTTGAGATGGATTTGGTGTGTTTGCCGTTGGAGGGTTTAGATGTGGTTTTGGGAATGAATTGGTTGCAATTCAATCGGGTTCATATTGATTGTTATCATAAGCTGGTAAGATTTCCTTCTCTTGAGGAAGACGAGGACTCGAGTTTCTTATCTACCAAAGAGTAGAAGAAACTTTTGGCGGACGAAGCTCAGTTGTTCGGGTTGTTTGCTTCGTTATCCGTGGATAGTCAAGTTGCACTTGATGTGTTTCCAGTTGTTTGTGAGTTTCCTGAAGTGTTTCCTGAGGATATTTCGGACTTGCCGCCAGAAAGAGAGGTGGAGTTTTCTATAGATCTAGTTCCTGGTACTAGACCTATATCGATGGCACCATATCGAATGTCGGCGGCTGAGTTGGTTGAGTTAAAGAAGCAGTTGAATGAATTGTTGGATAAGAGGTTCGTGAGGCCAAGTGTGTTGCCTTGGGGTGCTCCAGTTTTATTGGTGAAGAAGAAAGATGGAAGTATGCAATTGTGTATTGATTGTCGCCAGTTGAATAAGGTGACGATTAAGAATAAGTATCCTCTTCCAAGAATTGAGGATCTGATGGATCAGTTGGTTGGTGCGTGTGTGTTTAGTAAGATTGATTTAAGGTCAGGGTATCATCATATTAGGGTGAAAGAGGAAGATATTCAGAAGACGGCTTTTAGGACACAATACGGTCATTATGAATATTCGGTGATGCCGTTCGGGGTTTCTAATGCGCCAGGTGTGTTTATGGAATACATGAATCGTATTTTCCACGAGCATTTGGATCGTTTTGTTGTTGTGTTTATTGATGATATCTTGATTTATTCTAAGTCCCGAGAGGAACATGCGGAGCATTTGCGCATTGTGTTACAGGTTTTGAAGGAAAGGAAACTTTTTACCAAGTTGTCGAAGTGTGAATTCTGGTTGTCGGAAGTGAGTTTTCTTGGTCATGTGATTTCAGGTAACGATATTTCTGTGGATCCATCTAAAGTAGAAGCAGTTCTACAATGGGAGGCCCCGAGATCTGTTACTGAAATTAGAAGCTTTTTGGGATTAGCCGGATATTATCGATGGTTCATTGAAGGTTTTTCTAAGTTATCACTTCCTTTGACCCAATTGACTTGTAAAGGGCAAGCATTCATTTAGGATATTCGGTGTGAGGAAAGTTTTAATGAGCTGAAGAGAAGATTGATGACAGCTCCAATTTTGATTTTGCCGAATCCTACTGAGCCATTTGTGGTGTATTGTGATGCCTCTTTGATTGGGCTAGGTGGAGTGTTGATGCAAGAAGGTAAGGTTGTGGCTTATGCTTCGAGGCAATTGAGGATTCATGAGAAAAATTATCCTACTCATGATCTTGAGTTAGCGGCTGTGGTGTTTGTGTTGACGATTTGGAGGCATTATCTCTTTGGTGCAAGGTTTGAAGTCTTTAGTGATCACAAAAGTTTGAAATATCTGTTTGATCAGAAGGAACTAAATATGAGGCAACGTAGATGGTTGGAATTTTTGAAGTACTACGATTTTAGCATGAATTACCATCATGGTAAAGCTAATGTGGTAGCCGATGCGTTGAGTCGGAAATTGTTGCATATGTCTGCTTTGGTGGTTAAGGAGTGGGAACTTTTGGAATCGTTTAGGGATTTGAGTTTGGTGTGAGAATTGACGTCTGACAGTGTAAGGCTTGGTATGTTAAAGGTTACTAATGATTTTCTATTGACCGTTAGCGAGAAACAGAAATTGGATGTGAAATTTGTGGATTTGATTACGGTTGGGGATAAAAGTGAAAATGAGGACTTTAAAGTGGATAGTAATGGTGTTTTGAGGTTCCGAGGTAGAATTTGTATTCCTGATGATGCGGAGTTGAAAAGGATGATTTTGGAGGAAGGACACCAGAGTAGTTTGAGTATACATCCGGGAGCTAATAAGATGTATCAGGATTTGAAGAAGATCTTTTGGTGGTCCGGGTTAAAGAGAGACGTGGCTCAGTTTGTGTATTCCTGTTTGACGTGTCAAAAGTTGAAAGTAGAACATCTGAAGCCTAGTGGTTTGTTGCAACCGTTGGATATTCCTGAGTGGAAATGGGATAGCATTTCTATGGACTTTGTGACAGGGTTGCCGAACACTCAGCGGGGACATAATGCGATTTGGGTGGTTGTGGATAGGCTGACTAAATCGGCGCATTTCATTCCGATTGACATCAGTTTTTCTTTGGAGAGGTTGGCAGAGATTTATATCAGTGTGATTGTGAAATTACATGGGGCTCCGTTGAGCATTGTTTCAGATCGAGATCCGAGATTTACTTCCAGATTTTGGGAAAGTTTGCAAAAGGCTTTAGGATCTAAGTTGAGGTTGAGTTCTGCTTATCATCTGCAGACAGATGGACAGACCGAGAGAAAGATTCAGTCGTTGGAAGACTTGTTGAGGGCTTGTGTTCTTGAGCAAAGTGGTGCTTGGGATAGTTATCTTGCGTTGGTTGAATTCACGTACAATAACAGTTTCCATTCGAGTATTGGAATGGCACCGTTTGAAGCGTTATATGGACGAAGATGTCGAACATCATTGTGTTGGCACGAATCTGGTGAGAGTGCGGTGATTGGACCGGAATTGATTCAACAGACTACGGACAAGGTGAAACTTATTCGTGAGAAAATGAAGGCTTTTCAGAGTAGGCAAAAGAGTTATCATGATCGAAGGAGGAAAGATCTTGAGTTTCAAGAGGGCGATCATGTATTTTTGAGAGTTACACCGGTAACGGGTGTTGGTCGTGCATTGAAGTCGAAGAAGCTTACTTCTCGGTTTATTGGTCCTTACCAGATATCCGCGAGAGTGGGTGTTGTGGCTTATAGGGTGGCGTTGCCGCCGAGTCTGTCGAATTTGTATGATGTGTTCCATGTTTCACAGCTTCAGAAGTATGTTTCGGATCCGTCGCATGTGATTCCGATGGACGAGGTTGAGGTCAGGGAAAACCTTACGGTTGAGGCATTACCAGTGAGGATTTTGGATCACGAGTTGAAGCGGTTAAGAGGCAAGGAAATTGCACTTGTGAAAGTGGCGTGGGGAGGCGCTGCTGAGGGCAATTTGACTTGGGAGTTGCAGAGTCGGATGCGGGAGTCGTATCCGGAGTTGTTCGTCTCAGGTAATATTTTCGAGGACGAAAATTTCTAAGTGGGGGAGAGTTGTAACGCCCCAGTTTTGTCTGTTTTATTTAATTGAATCGTTTTAATTATTTTATTATTATATTATTTTATTTCTGACTTTTATTGGAAAATATGTTATTTTTCATCGTGATTATATTTTATCGCGTTTTGGGAACGGTTGCGAGATATTTGAGTGTAGGAATATTTTGGTCTTTCATCGGGTAGATATTATATTTTTCATAGAAATAGAAATAGAAAGAGAGAAAAGTAGAAAGAAAAGAAAAATAGAGAGAAAAGAGAAGAAGAAAAAGGAGAAGAGAAAGAGAAGAGGAAAAAGAAGAAAAAGAGGAAACTTGGAAAATCTAGGAACTGATTCAACCGACTTTTCAAACGTATTTAATCGGGTAAGGGTGCGAAACTCGATTATACTATGTTTGTGTATGATTATGTATGTTTGTGTGGGAGTTTTGTTGGTTTTTCAAATATAGGTTGAAATGAGATAAACGAGTAGAAATCGATGTTTTTTACGGTCGGAAATCGATATAAACTGTATTGTATGATCACACTATGTGTATGAACAATCGTTGATGTTTGTTTTGGGTTGGAAGAGTTTTTGGGTGAAAAATATGATTTTGGACCTCAAAACAGCGCTGGAGAATTTCTGGGTTTTCCTTGGTTCGCCTAGCGAACCTGGGGCGAAGCAGTAGCGAATGAGTTTTTGCGGGTTCGCCTAGCGAACCAGTTAGCGAAGGTCAGCGAATGTTCGCTAACGATGTTCGCTAGCGAACTTTGTATCTTTTTGGCTCTGGTTGTTGCTGCCTTGGTTCACCTGGCGAACTTTGTGTCTGTTTTTATCTAATAGTGGTTTCGCTGGATATTCACCTAGCGAAGGTGGTAGCGAATACTCGCTAGAGGGTTCGCCTAGCGAACATGGCAGTTTGTGTAATTTTGTTTTCTTCCTAACTTTTGATCCGTAAGTCGGATTGGGGTGCGGTTGGGTGCGTTAGAAAGCCTGTAAGTTGTTCTTTCTTATTAAAATGGTTTTGAGATTGTTGGCCGATTTAATTATGTCGGGAATTTGAAATAGTGTCATTTTGTCAACTTTTGTCGTTTTAATTGCGTGAATTTGATGTGTAATGTACACTGTGCTGTTGATATGAATGTTGTATGACTTGTGTACTGTGGTGTGATGAGAATACATGTTATGATGATGATTTGAGGCCTAAGGGCAAGAAAATGCTATGTGTGGTATTTGATGATATATGCATGAATATGGATGTGTATATGTGCATTTGAATGTCATGAGTCATTGTATGCCAAGCATCATGATATGCATTCTTGTGATGTCGTGTGCCCTAGTGGGTGTGAGCGACAAATCGATTCTAGAGGGAATCCGCTATAACATCGTGCGCCTTATACAAAGAGGACTTAAAGCGATGATTATAGACGATCGTGCGCCTTATACAAAGAGGACTTAAAGTGATCGGATCGTGCGCCTTATACAAAGAGGACTTAAAGTGATCCATAAACGTCGTGCGCCTTATACCAAGAGGACTTAAAGCGACGGGGAACATCGTTTGCCCGACAAGGTGTTACATGAGTAATCCTAAGTAACAAGCGATGGTTCCAATAGTTCCTGAGTGAACTAGTGTTGAGATTGATGGATGGATGGTACCGCATGTGCATTGCATAGAGTCGTTGTGTCGGTCTCTGTGCATTTGCATAAATCGTGAATGGATTGATGGTGTGTGAGAATTGTGAATGAAATTGATGAGTTGATATATGTTTATATGTTGGCGATATGTGTATTGTGCTTGGTTGATATACTTTGTGATGCTTGTGTTTTGAATTCTGGTATAATTAGTGGCGAGAATATTTTATATGTGTATTTTCGTGTTATTATATAATTGTATGCAAATAAATTATGATTGTTTTTCTCACCCTTCTGCTGTTTTAAATGCTCTACAAGGCATTGCAGATTAGATGCTGGAGGTCTTTTTGTGAAGGTTAGGTCTTCATTCTTTTGTCGGTCGGCTCTGATATGTAGCACCGGGTAGTCGGGGAGATCGAGTGTGATTATTTGTATTATGTATACATGTATCTTTTGGATTGTACATGTATGATGTTGTATATGTCAGACAAACTCTTTATGTGATATATATATATATATATATATATATATATATATATATATATATATGAGATTCAGTACAGATTTTCCGCTTTTATTCTGTACCTAAATTGTGGGTGTTAGGAACTAAGTTCCTTTGTTATTTGCTATCTGAGAATGTTGCATATCTGTATGAGCAGGTTTATGTGTATTTGTTTCAATTGATGTGACCCCTCGGTCTATGCCGTGAATGTTTTAAATATACTCTGATGAAATTTTGAATTTTGTTACCGCTCTAGTAATTGGGGGTATAGATTGAGGGTGTTACACATTATGTCGATCTTAGGTATGTCATTCCATTGACCTACACTAATCATGGAAGAGAGAGTGGCTAATGCATCAGCCATGTGATTCTCTTCACGAGGGATATGATGAAACTCTATTCTGTTGAAGAAGGGTAACAACCTTCTCGCGTAGTCTTTGTAAGGAATCAATCCTGATTGGTATATGTTCCAATCTCCTTTGATCTGATTGATAACCAAGGCTGAGTCGCCATATACATCCAAGTTCTTGATCCTTAAGTCGATCGCTTCTTTGAGACCCATGATACAAGCTTCGTATTCAGCTTCGTTGTTTGTATATTTGAAAGTCAGTCTAGTAGTGAAAGGAATGATCGGCTAAAACACTTCCCTTAACGGCTTTCTGAGAATGGTACTCGATGTCGTATTCTGATAACAACATCTTCCAACGGGTTATCCTTCCCGTGAGAGTAGGCTTTTTGAAGACGTACTTGATTGGATCCATTTCGGAGATTAACCAAGTAGTGTGACGAATCATATACTGGAGAAGACGTTTGGCTTCCCAAGCCAGAGCACAGCAAGTTTTCTCAAGCATAGTGTACCGAGTCTTGCAGACGGTGAATTTTTTGCTTAAATAGTAGATGGCAGACTCTTTCCTTTTTGTTTCGTCTTGTTGGCCAAGTACACAACCCATTGAGTCCTCCAAGACTGTTAAGTAAATGATCAGTCGTCTTCCTTCCACTGTAGGTGATAGAATCGGTGGGTTCAATAGGTATTCCTTGATATTATCGAAGGCGGTTTGGCAGTCTTTTGTCCAAACGCAGTCCTGATTTTTTTTGAGTAATTTGAAAATCGGCGCACATGTTGCGGTCATGAGGAATATAAATCTGGAAATGTAATTCAGACGTCCCAGGAATCCCCTGACTTGTTTTTCAGTCTTTGGAGAAGGCATTTCTTGAATGGCCTTGACCTTGTCAGGATCAACCTCAATTCCTTTCTGGCTAACGATGAACCCTAGCAGTTTTCCTGAACGGACACCGAATGTGCAATTATTGGGATTCAAGCGGAGCTTGTACTTTATCAACCGCTTGAATAGTTTTGACAGGTGGGTCACATGCTCCTCTTCTGTCTTAGATTTGGCAATCATATCATCGACATATACCTCGATTTATTTGTGTATCATGTCATGAAACAGAGTAGTCATGGCCCTTTGATAGGTTACCCCAGCGTTCTTCAAACCGAACGACATTACCTTGTAACAAAAGGTACCCCATGGGGTGATGAAGGAAGTTTTTTCCATGTCTTTCGGTGCCATTTTGATTTGATTATAGCCCAAGAATCCATCCATAAAGGAGAATACTTTGAACTTTGTTGTACTGTCTACCAGCATGTCTATGTGTGGTAAGGGAAAGTCATCCTTTGGACTTGCTTTGTTCAGGTCCCTGTAGTCTACACACATTCTGACCATTCCGTCCTTTTTCGGAACTGGTACTATGTTGGCTAGGCATTGAGGATATTCTGATGTGGGGAGGAAACCCGCGTCAATCTGTTTCTGTACTTCCTCTTTGATTTTGATGGCCATATCTGGGTGAGTCCGTCTCAACCTTTGTTTTACTTGCGAAAATTCCGATCTTAACGGTAAATGATGTTCCACGATGCTGGTATCCAACCCTGGCATGTCCTGATAGGACCAAGGGAATACATCGGGAAACTCTTTGAGAAGCTTTATCAAACCTTCTTTGACAGTCGGACTGAGCAGGGCTCCAATCTTGACTTCTTTTATCTCTTCCTCTGAACCCAAGTTGACCGTTTCCAACGGCTCTTTGTGAGGTTTAATGGACTTTTCCTCTTGTCTGAGTAATTGGGAGATCTCCTCTGGAATTTCGTCGTCATCTTCTTCTTCAGCCTCAAATATCGGGAATTCAAAGTTGAGAGAAGGCATTGGATCGTATGTTTCGATGGGGTTTAAAATAAGCAATCTGCATTACGTGATGATTTGTTTTAGAAGAGATAGAGAGAAATGCAAGAGTGTGTGCAGTGTATTTTCTGATAACTGCTTGTTTTTATTATTTGAGATGTCTCGCGGTGAAAATTGGATACCATAGTTATTGGTTAACTAGGATCACATTTCTTTTAATGTCACCGTCGTCTTTGATTTTATCCAAGGGAAGGGAGAAAGACCGAATACCCACAATGCAATGCAAATGCACTAAGATTCTAAGTTCGGGGGTTGGTTATACCTAGGGAAGGTGTTAGCATCCTAGATATCTGTAGTACTCTACAGGAACCTCTTGATTTTATTTTTTATGTTATTTGTTATCTGTTATTTGTTTTGCTAAGGGTTTAAGGGTAAGCAATTTATTATTTTAATCCTAAGTGTGCTCGACAAGATATCGTATCTTGTGCCTACATATCCTATCAGGAGGGAATCAGAGCACTTGTAGTTCCTTATTAAGGATACTAAAATGTTTTAAAGGTTTAGGAGAGAAGATGAGTCATCATCTTAAGAAAACCACCACAGTTTTTGAAAATGTTTATATTTTGTGGGGTATGGGATTGTATATCCCTTCTTTGATATGATTAACATCTAATTCTCTTGTGTGGAGAATTAGGTGGGCTAAAGTTTGATTAAAGAATCAAAATTGAGGGGGGACTAACCTAAGAAATCTATCCTAAGTTGTCTAATTGACTTATCTTAAAGTGTCGATTATGATGCAAATGATGTGCACCATGCACAATAACGTAGTTATCATGCATGGGATTTTCCCTTGGATATTTATGCGGTTAATTATTATTATTTAGGCGAGGGTGCTAGCAAAGTGATGCTAGACTTGTGTCTTGTGACCAAAGGTTGAATGCGATGCCTAAAGGCAATCTACTTACATGGGTAGAAAATGGGCTCGACGTTGGATCGAGAATTTTTGATATTTTGAAAGGTTTGACAAAAGCAATAACAAGTAAGCATTCAAATAGAGGTAAGCATACAAATGCATGATAGCAATCACAAATAAGATACTAAAAGAAACAACCAAACGTATGATTCGCTCAGGCACGTGACGAATAGTACTAACGGAGAATAGTTTATTAAGAAAAAGAGTTTTGTTTAATTATGGTTATTATTGTGAGAACTGTTAAGGATTATTTTAAAAAGGTTTATCTATTTTTTGAAGTTTATATTTATTTTTAAAATTATATTAATAAAGTTAATAAATAAGAAAAAATTTCCTATTAAAAAAATATTTTAAATATTAAAAAGGTATGTTATTATTTTGTTTAAAGTTAAATTGAAAAGGAGTTACTTAGGGAGGAAAAAAGAGTTTTATTAAAAAAGGTTTTAATTTTAGTATTTTAAGAATAATAATTTTTTTTTAAAAAAGAATTTTTACTAATAAAAGGAGAAGGTTTTTTTCTTTAACAGAGTTTTAATAAAGGTTCAAAAATTAGTTTACTTACATTTTTATTAAAAATGTGATATTTAGAAAATAAAAGAAAGTTATATTTAAAAAAAAAAAAAGGTCTACATCATTTTTTTTAGTTATGTAAAAACAAATCTTAATTATTAAAAAAGGTGTTTACTTATTAAAATAAAAAAAAAAATTTTAAATTAATCCGGAGTATTCTAGTATGTCAGGTGAGGGAGGGTCCATCGCGGACCCTCAGATCACAACCCCTGGTTCCGCGTGCTGTGAGATCTAACGATCATGACGGAGGGTACATGATAGTGCATGTATGTGAGTGTGTATAGGATAATACGCGTTTACAAGAGAGAATGGCTCTCTCATTTCTCAGACTCTCATCTATCTCTCTCAAAACGAGGATTAGGGTTTGTGAAACCCTCGCGGCATCGCCGCCTTCCTCTCATCGTCTCCGATCGAACATGCAAACAATCAACAACCCCAACCCCACACAACCCAATACCCCAGTTTTCACTATAATTTGGTTACATATTACAAGATTAAAGCGATGGAAAATAAAAAGATGCCGGCAGTTGAAGGCGAGGAACGGTGATCGCGACCTCAAGATCTCCTCTTAGATAAGCCTCGTTCTTCCTTCGTGGTGTATGTGTGTTGTTGTTCTGGAAATGTGTATGTGGATGTCTACCTCGCCCTGTTGCTGCTTCGAATTATTGATGTTGCTGATTGCTTTACTGACTTTGTTTGTTGATTGAATTTGAGAGTTGATATCTTGATGTCACGGATCGTGTGCGTGGCGTTGTATATGGTTTTGATGAATCTGGTTTATTGATGATGAATGGTTATGTTACTTGGTTTGAAATCTTGGTATGCATTTTTTTGAATCGCCTCCCCTTGCGTGTTGTGTAGGTGTGGTGTTTTTCTTCTCCCCCCGTAATGATATGTTATCCTCTCCTTATATAGGTGATTTTTGAAATTTGAATTGAAGCATGCTGTTAATGAGAATGAATTCCTTTCCTTTTTTTGAGTCATGTTCTAAAATTGTTTTGGAAATTGATGATGAGAAATAAATTGATGAAATTTTCCTTTTTGACTCAGAACCTGTCTAAACACGCTGCTATCTCTTCCCTCACTCAATTTTGATTCTTTATTTGAATGCTTGATTGAGTTTGCCATGTTTTTTTTGGAAAGAAAAATACGGTTGTTATGACTGTGATCTGGTCTTGGAAATAGTTTGAATTTCTCTTTGCCTCTTGAATGCTGTCAATGAAAGTGGTTTAGAACTTGCCTTTTCAAAATGGAACGTGTTTGATGTCGTGATAAATTCCTTTCTGTTTTTATTTTGAAATGCTTGTGTATTGCTTTGGAAAGTATTTGAATTTGTACTGAATATGTTCTGAGCTTTCTTAGAATCTGTTTTGGAAAGTTTGAAACTGGTCTGATCTCGCTTGATTATATTATTTTGGCTTGTTGGAGAGAATTGATATTGTCTGAAATAAACTCTAATATTTTCCTCTTTGGTTGCCATGAATACTAAGGTAAAACTTGCTAATTCCAAATTATTGTGTCTGATTATGCGTTAACTCTCAGTTATTGTCAAAACTGTGATGGATGATGTTGAAACGTGATGTTTGGACATATCATCTGCATTGATTTGGGTTTTTTACTTGTCCGAAATACTGACCTTCTTTCCTTCCTCCCCTTGTCATGTGTGTTTGAAGATTATGGCCCTGACTCTGGAGCTGTCTGGAAGATACATATCTTGGTATGGCGTTCACATATAGCCTTGGCAGCTGGAAATCCAAAGATTGGTGGAGCTCTTTCAATTGGTGGCTTATATCGTGAATACGGGTTTATGGCATGGCTCAAGAATCTACTGTGCCTCTACATGACTCGAACTTCATCAATTACTTCAGGGCTACGTCAAGATTTCCATGAAGGAGAGCTTTTTATAAGCCAAAAGTGAAACAGAATCTAACCATTCTAAGTTCCGACGCCGAGACAAGTTGACATCCCTTTCCATTGTTCACGAGACAAACAAATTGTTTCTCCAGATTGCACCATGTAGCCTGTTCTTCTCTTCCATGGTTAACAGGTAACGGTTCCGTCTCCTTCATTAATTACTTCAAAACTATGCATGTATCTTCTTTTAAGTCTGGTGATACTTTGGATGAACATGTAGTTTTCCATTGAAGTATACTTGTTGGGATTTGTTCAGGGCAGTCATAGTGTTGTTTGGTATTATTGATGCCCAGGATTACGGTTGATGAAGAAGACTTCCGCTTTGGTTCGTGCCACTGTAAGTGAGGTTTAGGTGCGTACTGGTGCGATACAAGTTTTGCACCCTATTGCTCATTCTGTTTGTACTGCTTCTAGCTTCTGTTTAGTTTGAGATATTGACGCTCTTCATTTCCTATTATCACTGCCTTTGTTTTCCAGCTTCAAGTTCAGAGCAGGTGAAAAACTTGGTCTTTACCTTGAATTTCTTAAAAGAATGCAGATGGTTGCAGGCAACAATGCAAGCCGACAGCTTCTCATGTTTCTAGCCACCGTGGTAAATACTGATATATAGGTTTCATGTAATACTGATGATTGTTGTTAGAATACCATAGCGCCAGGGTTGTAAATGATCACGAAGCATCTTCTGCAAATTGTTTTGTGCTGAAAATTCTTGTATTGTTTTACAGGGAAACATGATTATTGTAAACAATTAAGCCAAGGAGCTTGACCTGCTCGAGCACACCAGATGTAACCAAGGATTCGGTTGCTACGTGCCGCATACTCGTATTTGTGAAGCCTGATAGGAAACGAATCGAACTATGTAAAATACTGGTGGACATGTTCTCCATTTCATGTTTAGGAAATAGCTTTGTGCTTTTTTTTCTGGTTTTTTGACGATGACGTTATTCTAACCATATCTTTTTTGTAGTGTGAGTGTCGTGCCAAGGTGGATAATCTTGCATTGATTGAGTATAACTGATGTCCGTCGTCATAGAGGAATGGAGATCAGGTGGCGGAAGTAAGACATTAATATTAGGATATGCTTGCAGAGATTGATCATGATTTCTATCCGTATTCATCATGGAAGAATAGAATTTAGGTTGTGAATGTAAACCATTAAGTTCTGCACACTGCAAATTTTGCATTGACTGGGCATGGCCACTGTCTTTCAGGAATGCATGAAACTCCAGTTGCGGGTTAAGGAAAGTCTCGTGTGCGCATTGAGGATTCTTTGTGACTCTATTTCATAGCTTTTGACAGTTCATATAGGATTGTAGCAGTTCATGCAACGTTGAGTTGATGGTTGTATTTTGGGTGTAATTAGTTGGAAAGGAATTTGCGTCTAAAGTAACTTGTAATGAACACTGAAGTCTTTGAAAACGGTGAATTTTCAACCTTAATCCTAGAACTCGTTTGGAGTTTTTTTTTTTGTAAAGAACAGATGGACCTTCAATGAATTGATAAGCTTATGGGTCCTATTGGATTTGAGTTTGGTATTTTGGAATTAAACCTTGCAATTCTTCACAATTTGAACTTGATTCTAAATTTAAACTTATATCTTGGATTGTGAAAGAGTAATGAAAACTATCTTAAATCTTAAAACCACATGAAACTTCCCTTGTGATTTGAATGACTAATTTTGAATTTACTTGTAACAATCACCAATAATTTATTTGTCATAAGCTTGAACCTTTTAGAATTGAGTTTTTGTATTTTAAAAGAGAGCATGTAACCCTGAATCTTAGAATCAAGCTTGATGCACAAAAAACTCTTTTTTTTTTAAAAATACCTCTTTATGAAAGATATCTTGTCATAAGTCTGAAATTTGGATTTTGAACCTTCCTTGATGAACCAATACGTAAGAATATAGAGAAAACACATCTCTTAGTCTCGAGGAGCCTACAGAGGGGGGAAAACGTCATCTTGTGATACAATATGCTACACAACCAGTGACTGGTCTTTAGGGTGCCAGTTTCCATATCAGAGGGGATGAGGACCTAACATTCTGTGGGGAGAAGGCTTCTGAGAAGTCTTGAGGGAAGAAAGGTTTGGTAGTGGCTTAGGGACCAAAGGAATGAGGACAGAGGAATGAGGACACGATCACACAGGAGTCCAACACACATCTTGCAAAGACCAGAGAACCTTCACAAACACACACATAGCACAACCTTCAGGACCTTGAATCTTCTACAGCAGCACCTATCCTTTAAAGAGAAACAAACAGACCAATCTAGATAAAGCGGTTATATATGCACAAATGATTGACCTAATATATTACGAAAAGGGGAAAGCGGAGATCTTAGGGTCAAAAATTAGGGTGTGACAGATGCCCCTATTTAAGTTTCTTCTATCCGGAGATATGGAGATTGAAATCTCCGTCTCGACGAGATAGGAGGGACTTAAATACAAACATGCACAATTTTTGGCCCTAAGATGCCACCTAATGCACATGCTATGATATGAAATGATATGATATGCAAGACAGGAAAAACTGTGAAGGAATAATGTCACAGGGGATAGTCGATGTTAAAACACAAAGAGAGAAAGACCCTACGAGGATGACCTAGCAAAACGAGACTCCACGGGGAAAGAGATAACTCCACTGGGGGAAGAGACTACTAACTGACAATCACAGGGTGTCTTAAACATAAGGCAAGAACTCTGAAAAGAATGATAACTTACTACCAACAGCTGGTAGCCTAAGCGAAGGTATCCAATCGAAATAAAAGGGTGTATATTACCTACTATCATACAGGATAGCTTAAGCAGAAGTGTCCGACCCAAAAGAAAGGTGTGTTACCTACTATCAAGCATATGATAGCCTAAGCGAGGTAAACACCAAAGGAAAGATGACCTACTACCACCACGGTAGCTTAAGCGAGGCATCTGACCAAAACACCAAAAAAAATGACTGTTTGTCGAAGTCTGCTGGAGATCTACTGCTGAGAATAACCAGACAATTTAATGTGAAATACCTACTGCCGAGGTCTTCTGGAAATCGACTGCCGAGAATAACCAGGAAAATAAAAATGAAATACCTTCTGACGAGGTCTTCTGGAAATCTACTACCGAGAATAACCAGGAAAATAAAAATGAAATACCTTCTGCCGAGGTCTTCTGGAAATCTACTACCGAGAATAACCAGGAAAATAAACGACTGTTTGTCGAAGTTTAATGTAAACCAGGGAATCTATTGCCGAGATCCTGGAAAGAAACGACTGTTCGCCGCAGTTTAAAATAAACTAGGGAATCTACTGCCGAGATCCTGGAAGCTTCACCGGGGGTCTTCAAACGAGATGTGGGTCGGTTGACTTGTAAAATATGTCTTCTCAAATAAAGAGAAAGAACATTTGAATCTTCCCCAAACTTCTCAAAGAGATGCCGTTTGATGGAAGCAAATTGAATGGTGGACCCATTGGGGAGAATACCACTGAGAAATATTATCGCTGTAGCTGAACACTGCGTTGAAGCTAGTAAAATTCTTGTAATAGGGATTCTCAAATAAAGAGAATATTTGGGAAGTCTTCAATAGTTGATAACCTTGATAATTTCACCGGGGATAGACAAAATGTCTTGAGGAGACTGCCATTTGTCATCTAGGTAGAGAACTGAGCTCAAATAAAGAGCCACCACTTGTTGTCTGGATTTAAATCCCATAATAGTGTTGGAGGAATAACTTTGTCTTCCATAGAGATCTTTGAATAAATTATTTTTGGGGAGATAGGGCGCAAAATAAATGCACGCTTGATCTAGGTTCAACAACCTAGAGATATCCAAAATTGTGATTGTCAGGGACCAAAGTTCAATCTAGGAAATAACTGGAAAGAAACGGTCAAACAAGACTCCATCCATTGAGGACTGAGCTCGATGGGGTTTATCTTTATCCAAAAATGGAAAAAAAACTAAAGCAACCATCTTCCACAAGGATCGAACTCAGTGGGGAACTAAAAAGGATGTGTTCTTTCTGCTTAGGGCTAACGATTCTACTTGGAGGGAGAAGACAAACCCAATCACCTGGGGATAAGCGCAACCAAGGTGAAAGAACGAACAAACACACAAAATGAAAAATGCACAAATGCCATGAATCTACATGAAAGAATGCCATGTTATGCTTATGCTGACAAAACAAAACAAAGAGCAAACTAGAGACGGAAACAAGCATCCCGATACGGATACTCGGCCAATCTTCGCAAGGTAGAAGCATCACTGGGGATGAATGGAATGCCATATATGGAAACAAATCCCACTTCAAAGCTTCTCTGGGGAAAAGAGATCACTCCACTCGGGGATGAACATCGTGACTTCACTTAGGATTGTCAAGATGAACCTTGTGATTCTGTTGGGGACGAGAAGATTCGTTGGGAACAAATCAAACTCATGATCGAAGAGACTTCATGGGGATAAAATAAATATCCACTGCGAACTAACGTAGTCTGAATGAAAGTTGTAACTGGATAAAATAAATATCCACTCCATCGGGGAAACTCGCATCAATAGTAGTTGAAAATATCAGATATAAGACTTCGAGGGAATGAAATAAACATCCGTTTTCACTGGAGAAGATTGCGATAGTGAGAAGATCCAATGAGGAGTGAAATAAACACTCACTTTGCTGGGGAAGGTTAAAGTTATAAGAAAATCCACTGAGGATTCTTGGGTTGCCGACTGGGGAAATCTTGCATCAAACGTGTCGTAACTCCTTGACGTATAAGTAAAACTTACTGGGGAGTTGCCACATTACCCGGGATAGAAACTCTTTGAGCCATTAGTGAATAAAGTCGTGAGACTGACTTAATTCTGCATTGATATTGTATGGTAGTCGCCATTTTGAATAATAGTCGTTGCGAATGAGAAGCAATCTTCACTTCTCAAATGCCCCAGATCACTTGGTTCATAAGAAGAAGTTATCCCAAGAGGATTTTACAGAAAACTTGGCGTCCAACTATCCCAATGTTTTCAAACTCTTGGAGAGATTATCGAATCTCGACGTAACTGGCCCGGATTGACTGTGTTCTATAACCGAGTCTTTAAATTCTTCGAGAGATTTACCAAATCTCAACGTAACTTCCCCAGATTGACGGTGTTCTGAGTCTTCAAACTTTGTTCCTTGAGGTCAGACGGTGAAAGAAACAGCTGGGAAACAACTTGCCCCTGCTCAGCAAGGTCTTCAGGTGACGTGCCCCTGGATACTATCATCTCCTTGAAACAATACTAAATTTTTAGCTCATCAATGCCACACGTATGTTAATTTCTAGATGTCAAGAAATGTTAGCAAGTAGAAAATGTTAATTCTGAAACAGATAATGCAACGTATGTTTGTCTTGAAGTTTTATTTAAAATATTTTTGGTGGTCGAATTACCGATTTTATAATGCCAACGCAAGTTTTTGAGCATAGCTCATAGGAGTCAGGAAACGATATCTCAATGATTATGCTTTTTGAAGTAAACCCTGCTTCACTAAAGTCTTCTGAGGGTTGTATCGTGGCTGGGTTCACGGTTTAAGAAACGAAGGATAAAGGCTCAAAGTTTATTTGTACCCACCCAATCATCGTGATATTTTACTCCATTTTTGTTAACTGAAAAATTTCCCTGCCCCTGGTTAAGAAGGAGGGTTTTTGATTTGGAAGAAGAAAACTCCTACTTCAAAGGCTCAAAAGGGTTAACGAGGGTCTATCTCCTTATGTCTCCGGTGTTTAGGATATTTCAAATAATGCCTTATATCACCAGCAGAGTTTTATTCAAAAGCATACGACAAGAGATCTAATGTTTGGGATTTCATCATCCTCCATTCAATTCTCTTCCGAAGCAAGAGATTGGGCAGCATTGGCATTATAAAATAGAAAAAGCATTTAAAAATGAGTGAAACGAATGGATTTCTTCAAGACAAACATTGTTCATTGCATCAATTATTTAAAATTAACAAGTTCTCACGCGTAAAATAAGTGCATTAACGAACGCAGAAAATTACACATGAAAATAGAAAATAAGCTTAAAATATGACGAGACATAGCCTTAAGACCAGATGCGTTAGGTCCTTTCAACATCTTCAATTGTTCTTGGAGGTCACGAAATCCTTTTTCAATTTCTCCCAATCTAGGATCATTCATAGTTGTCACAAGACGGATGTTCTGAGAATTTGGCATATACCTTAGAAAATGGGAATCTCTTTCATTAACTTGACCAACCGGGTTATTTTGAACAGGCTGAGATCGAGTAGGAACTTCCATTTGTGGAGCATCGTCAGGAAGAAAATCAAACATTGGATTAGTCATCACTCTGAAGCCTGACACGTGATCCACACTTTGTGTTCTATCCATTATCCCTAGTAACTACTTCAAGTTGGTACGAATGCCAGAAGATCAACTGAGCAACACAAAGATAGGACTGAATAAGCTGAGGTAGAGAAAAGACGTATGCAGAAAGGATGCAATGCTAAAGATGCAATGCGAATGCAGCAACTTTCATGGAACTCAGCTATTTATAATCATCAAGGAATATCAAAAGACTCGTTTTTTTTTAATTATTAAAATGGTTACAACTATTAGTATTTGAATACTAAAAGATTGATTTATTACAAAATTGTTTACAACGCGTTGGTACACTTTCTAAGAGTCATAACGGAAAAGCTAAATAAAAGCTAATAATGATGGATCTAAGGAGACTCTTCCAACGGTCTTCGTTTGACTTCTTCTTCCAAATAAGCTTCCAAGGTATTGATCAAAGACTAGAGTAACTTCTTTCCACAATTTCTCCTTTTGTAGTCATCTTGGCTTGAATATGAACCTGAGATAGGAAATGAACTTTGGTCCTGAAATAGTAACTTGGTCAACTAGGAATATTCTTCATAAGGTGTCACCAACTAGTCCTCAGGAATAATGGTAGGCGGCAGTAGAATAACTTTTTATCTTGTCTTGAATTCTTCTTTGTCTGGCCGCAAGGTCTCCAATCTCCTTAGATCGTCCAAGTTATGACTATTGTAAGAGTACTTCAACGTTTTTTTTCAAGAGTCTATGATATTCTTACGATGTTTACAAATGAGACCAAGTTCCATGAATCTTTATGATATGATGCTAATGCAATGCAAGGATGAAAACACACAAAGCACAAAGCACACACAAGTAATCAAACAGACAAAAGGTCCTAGGTTTGAAAGGTCACAGCATGCATCTTCATAGTATTTTCAACTCTCCTTTTTAATTAGAGCCAAGGTTCTGCAATTTCAACTCTTCTCTTTAATTAGAGCTGAGGTTATGCAATTTCAACTCTCCTTTTTAATTAAAGTTGAGGTTCTGCAATAGTAGCAGGTATATAAATATGTGTGTGTGTGCAATGGTGCATATAAGAAAGAGGTTTTGAATTTTGCATATTTTTTATTTCAAAAATTGTTTATACATTAATGGGGCAACCATACCGTTTGATATTTTGATTGTTACAAAGATATTTTAGATTTTCTATAGCTATTTTACAATCAATTCCACCGGGATTTTTGTTCTGTGTTTAAAAAGATGTATTGTTACCAGAATAACTCAAAATCATTGGTATTTGATTAAGTTTTTAATGAATCACCATAATGATAAACACACTTTTTTGTGTGGCCATTTTATTTCACTTTCCAAAAAGTTTATTGAAAGAAATAAAGCGTCCATTACAAGTTGAGAAAGTTTTATTGCTAATTGCTTAGTCTCACTGTGATCTACGATTTCTATATTATAGCTACTGGCACCGCAATTGAATCAATTGAACTTGGTGATAAAGTTACCTTGAGAGTTATGGTGGACAAACAAAAGAATAAAGTTGTCTATGTTGAGGCTGGGAAGGATTTTGTTGAAGCTCTCCTAAGCTTCTTAACCATGCCTTTAGGTACTATATGTATGGAGTTGGATTTTAAATAACATAGGAGGTTCGTTTTCTTTGGTTGGAATTTTACTCCATTTTTTTTGCTATAGCTTTATAAGTTTTCACTTTTTTTGTAGTTTCTACATATATCAACTTGAGCTGCTCTGTTTTAATCCGACATCAAATTCCGACGCCGCCCTAGCCGTTTCCACCACCTTTATTTATAATTTTTTCTATTGTTTTAATAATTGTTATTTAAACTCTATAGTGATTTCATTTTGGTTGTTGTCCCAGATTGTAGATTTCTAGAATGAGGCATTGATGCCTAATCCATTGCATTAGATGAAGGAGGCGGTGGATTCAAGGATGAGGGGTAATAGTACGGGGTTGAGTAGGGGAGGCAAGATTGGCCTTGGCAATGATCCTGGTGTTGTGCAAAATGGATTTCATCAAGTGGCTTATAAGAGTATTTTTATTTTGAATGTGGAACATTTGATAGTTTCTGTTACAATGACGTTGGTTTTTATTATTGCACGGTCTTACGTTATTGAATGTGTGTAATGTATGTCAAAAAACGGTAAAGCGGTTGACAAGCAAGATGTTCGGTCAGTTTGTGCTTCGATTACGTCTTCCACAACCCATGTTGCGGGGAAAAGTACTAAAGTGTGAGTGTTTTTTTATTATTTATATAGAATTTAGTGCGACTTCATTTATAATTTTGCTTTTGATTGTCTGTGGCTTGATGTCAGTTTATTCCATGAGATAAGCTATCTGTTGAAAATGTTCCAATAGTGTTTTTGATGATGATTTTGGTATATGGTATCGTTTTATCAACATTGTCTTTGTCGCTTTCTCTGTTTTTGTGCATATCATGGTTTTTTTCCCTTTGGTAAAGGATATTCACGTGATTGTCATTGTTCATAAGTCCGTTATCATAGTGTCGCTGAAAAGTTCAGTCGCCCCGTTTGAATCACCAAGGAACTTATGACTAGACTGGAGGAATTTGAAGACATAATGGATATTTAATCATTTCCCTTAATTTAGAAACGCTCCTGGTGTGCGATTAGGTTTTCTGCCAACAACTATGTTTGTTTCAAATTTGACATACATGATACAGATCATGGGTGGTATCTTTTATTGCCATTGGATGTTAGTGACCACAACCAAACACTGTATTTTTGTGTATGCATTAATTGTATTTTGTATAATATAAAATAATACTAATACCTGATGGGGGATTTTGATACAATTGTTAGAGTTGTTATCATCTGTTTAATGTGTCACAAGTTCCAATCATGGAATCGGCATGTTGCAAATGCTAAGAAAGGTTACCTACATATTGACCTGTATTGGATTTGACCATTCAATGGAAACTGCTATGGTTGAACTGGTGATTATTTTTGTAAATAAATTGTAAGTATTTTACTCATTTTTATTTTAAAAATTGGTGCAGTGATTCCTTATATACTGATAATGGAAGACAATCATTAGGAGCAGTGCAAGGTTGAATGGTGTGGAAGAAATAAAAGAGAAGTTATGTGAATATTTTGGCAATTTGGTATCACAAAGTTTATATTTTCATAAAATATTACTAAATTGTCTTATGTGAAGCTGGATTTGTTTGAGTCCAAAGCATGAAATGAAGCCGGTCTTATGTGAAGCTGGTTTTACTGATGATGAGAATATTGAGTTATGTCGTATAGCACATAAACTTGGTAAATTACTTGAGAGCTATCATAATGCATCATCACTTACATTTTGTATCCATGTAAGAAACTTTTTAGACGAGAGTTTATAACATGTTTATTTTATGACCATTGCAATTTTTCAAATCAATCTTTTTGAACCATGTGATGGACTCATGTTCAGTGTTGGAAATCCGTTTCTCACGTCCATATTAGCATTTATACTAACAAATTGTTACAAATATTTGTTTTTAAAATGTCATTTTTATGTAATATATCTAATCATTAACTAAATAATTATAATATTGTTCCAATATTATATTTTGATAGGATTTAACATTATCAATAATAAATTATATTAGTAAAAAAATTATGTTGGAAGTTACAAATATATTTATAAATGTTGAAAGTCTATTGTGTTATTTATTTAAATATTTTGTTTTAATTTTGTTAATAGTTATAATTTACTGAAAAATTAAAAACATATTAATTAAGGTGAATTCTTATCTACCCACTTCAAAAAGTTGGGTAGAGTTACCCGTAAATTAGGCCACATTGCATTGGAAATCTACAAAATTTAAATCATTAAATAAATAATTAAGTATAATAAAATGATATGGCATTAGTGGATTGGTTGAAGGTAGACTACCCAACTTTTTGTGATGGGTAACGAAGTTGTCCCCATTAATTAATTCTCTTGATATATGAAATGGTATATGAAAAGGTTTATGTAAAAATAAATAAATTTTCTAGGAATATGAAAAAGCAGATAGGAAAAAGCATATTTGAGTTTAAAATTTGAATTATTGTAATTAATGGAAAGATATCTCTTAAAAAAATAGAAAAATATCACGTAATTATTGCAATTTAATATTCTAATATAATTGTAATTACTAATTCGTTAAAATTTTTAATCCCATATTTTAAAAAAATAAATAAATAAATATTCAATAGTTTTGTTTGAAAAAATTAAATGAAATTAAGGTGAATGGTTGGATTTGATTATGATTTAAATGAGGAATCAAATCTATTTATAATCATGTTTTTTTTCTCTACAATTATGTTTTTTTAATATTAAACCAAATTGTATTCTTTTTCAAAAAAATCAAAAAAATTACATCTCATTAAAATAAATGTAATTTATATCTTGATTGTACTTTATTTTAAAAATTGAAAGAGAATTAAATGTTATTATTTTTGTTTGAAAAATGCTTGAGTACGAGACCAAAACACACGATTAAATCTATAACATTATTCTTTATTAAAAACGCTTGATTGCACTATTAATTTGTTTTTTTTATCATTTAATTTTTTTTATTAAAATTCAAGATGTTTACCTGAAATAAAATATATTTTGTAATTATTTAGATTTTTAGAAAAAGGTTAATAAAACAAAACAAAATCAATAGAGATTTTGTAATTTTTTAATACTTATAAAATTACTAAAACAAAACAAAATCTTTTCAAAATAAATGATAAATGGTAGTCATGAAAAAATAATGATAAATTGTAATCATAAAAAAATAATGATAGATGGTAAAAGACACAGGAAAAAGTCTCTATGTTAATATAATTATTTTTATAAACGGGAATAAATTATAAATATTTTTATAAACGGAAATAAATTACAAATATTTTTATAAACGGGAAAAATTCAACTATTGATATAATTGTTTATAACGGGAATAAGTTAAAAATATTTTTATAAATGGACCCACATGTTCGGGACAAATTCTATATGTTGATACAATTATTTTTATAAACGGAACTAAGTTACAAATATTTTTATAAACGAGAATAAGTTACGAATATTTTTATAAACAAAAATAAGTTATAAATATTTTTATAAACAAGAATGATTTATATGATTATTATTTGATTTATGATTATTATTTACCAATATAATATCCAAAAAAAAAATATCTTTGATATATGATTATTATTTTCCAATAAAATATCTTTTATAAATATAATTAAATATGAGACATATATTTATCACTATTGAATAAATAATTTTGAGATGATATGATAAATATTTAGTATTTAATTCTAAAAACATATGAATAATATAGTTTTTCAATTTAAAATATTTTCACTATAAAAGTAATTTTAAAGTTCTCTTATTAAGTTAATGTGATATGCTTATACCATGTTTTGGTTTTTAGGGGTTAAATACTACTATTTTTTTTTATTATCATTTAAATGTTCTTATTAAAATTCGAGATTCTTACTTAAAATAAAATATATTTTGTATAATAATTGTAAACTTCAAAGAATTCAAATAATTTAATTATTTAAAAAATAAATATTCGATTTAATTTTAACATTTATTATTGATATGCAATTGATTTCATTTAATTATATTTCATTAATTAAACATATTGATTATTTTTAATTATATTCTATTAATTAATTTTATAAAAAGTAAGATACTCTACAATTTATTGTAAAATCATTTTTAAAATATGTCTTTTTTGTTTAATGTATCTAATAATAATTAATATTTGTATTTAAATAAAAAATTATAATATTGTTTCAATATTAGATTTTGATAGGATTTGATATTATCAATAATAAATTTATATGAGTAAAAAATAATCTTGGAAGATTCAATGTCTATAAAAAAATTAAATGTATTTAATGTTTTTTTTTTCTCTTCCTCGCAATTTTTGATATACCTACTAATATCTAGTAGGTAATAAATATTAAATTATTATTTTTTGATTTACCTACTTATAATTATTCGATATCATTAGAACAAAGAGATTTTTGTTTTTTCTCTTTCCTATATAAAGTTTAATACTTGATTTATTTTATTTGTTAATTTTTTTAATAATTAAAGCATGATTGAACTTGTAAAATTTTTAAAACCAACTCTTCTTTTTTACTCAAACCAACTGTCCTTTATTCCCATTTTTTTTATCATATTTTCTTTTTAATTGTTATTATTATTATTATTAAAGTATCAATTAAAAGTTGAATTGAATTATAAATTATGAATTGAATTATATCTAATTTTTTATTTAACTACTTATATTTACACTAATAAATATTAAATTATTATTTAATATTGTAATTGATGGTGGATACAATTATTTTTAATAATATAGTAGCTTATGATTTATTTAAATAAAAAAGAAAAATATCTTACCATTATTTTATTCTCCAAATATATTTAATTTCTTAATTAAAATTATTTTTTTAACATATAAAAAACTAAAATAAAACAAAATTTTTTCAAACATTTTATAATAATAATTATGATAAAAAAATGATAATGGTAATCATGAAAAAAATGGTAAAATTTTATTGACATAGAAAAATCAGAATTTTTAAGTTTTTAATTATTGATACAATTATTTTTATATATAGAAAAATTCAACTATTGATACAATTATTTTTATAAATAAATGACAATAAGTTATAATTATTTTTATAAACGGTAATAAGTTACAAATAATTTTATAAACGGAAAAATTCAACTATCAATACAGTTATTTTTACAAAGTTACGAATATTGTTATAAATGGACACACGAGTTCAAAGCGCTTATACATAAGAAAACGTTTACATGTTGATAAAATTATTTTTATAAACGAGAATAAGTTATAAATATTTTTATAAACGGAAATAAGTTACCAATATTTTTACAATGAAATACGTGAGTACATTTTCTATTTACACTATATTCAAAAATTCAAATATTAATACAATTGTTACCGATCATTTGAATTTTATTTTTCATATATTGAATTAAATTTGATATATTTACTCATGCTATTGTATGAATGAAAAATTCTATTAAGAAATTATTATTGTATGAATGAAAAATTCTATTAAGAAATTATTATTGGTGCATCGATGAAGTACCATGTTCGAGTCACATATTATATATTGAATGATATTACTATATATTTTTTAATTTAGCCATACTATTTTAGTTAAATTTATTAATCTATTAAATTAATTACGCTGTAAAACATTTAGAATCTAAAAAAAATACAAGTGATGTTCACGTAGCGTCTGAATACAAATAGCACGGATATCCCCAATACTTAATGTGAAAAAACAAACCTCTCAAACATCCAAGTACAATTAACCAATTAGTGTGAAAAAACAAACCTCTCAAACATACAAGTACAATTAACCAATTAATGTGAGAAAACAAACCTCCCAAACATACAATTGGTTGCGTTAAATTTTTGTTTCAAAAAATATACAAATTGTTCCAAATACTCTCCTTTGTAATTAATACTACTGCAACATATTGCACATCTGCTACACTAATATTTCAACATCAACAATCGTGTCGTAAAAACCTTAATATAATTGATTTAAATGGTAATTCAAAAATCAAGTTATATTAATATTTAATTTCACTTTTTAAAGATTAAAAGCATCCTACTAACACAATCAATGTACATCACTCCATAATGTGATTGGGCAAAGACGAAATAAATTTTTTAATCACCCTAAAAAGTTCCATTGCTTTCAAAGGCTCACTGTCTTGAACACCATGATAACCTCCTTTTGTAAAATCCCCCACAACATTCACTCCATTTTCCTCCATCAATCTAACTAACCCAATCGAACGGTCCACAAGTGGGTCACCGTCACAATCGGTCACCAACACCCACCACCCAAACTCCCTAACCTTTTTCAATCTCCTAACACTATCTGTCACCGTTGGATTACAATACTCACGATCACGATCAACTCCTACCGGTAACGACAATTCCCACAACATATCATTAGTACACAATGACAAATGAGAATCATTAGCAAGTTTAATTTCCGAAGGTGTCCGGTGGGTTCCACTGAAAAAAGGTTGAATCAATATAAGCCCTTTGATCATCTTAGAAACTTCATCTCCTACCATTGCTATACGTAGACCCGCGTTGTATGCTATGTTTCCACCTGCACTACTACCCATTAGATAAACATTGGAATAATCAACATGGTTTTTTAACCAATCATCTGATTGGTTAGTTTTGATCCAGTGCAGCGCCTCCACCGCATCTTCGTATGCAGCAGGGAGTTTATGTTCCGGTGCGAGACGATACTCTACCGACACGACAACCGCTACGAGGTTCTTTGCCATGTTGAAACAAAAATCATGAAAAATTGTTGAAGCTGCACTCAGAAAAATGAATCCACCACCGTGAAAAAAAATTACAAGGGGAAGTTTATTGGAGGTGTGATCCAGTGCTTTGTGAGGTAGGTAGATCCGAGCCCACGTGGGTTTTGATTGGTTGATGATGAGATCTTTGGAGAGAATGGGGAGGGTAGGATCTAACGAGGGAGGGGTGTTTGGTTTGTTTGGTCGAATGATTGTGCCGTTTGGATTAAGGATAAGGTTGAGTTGTTTGTAAGGATCGTCATTGCATGGTTTTGTTGGAGATTGTGTTTGGGGTGTTGTTGAGTTGAACAATAAGAGGATTGTTAGAGAGAATGAAAATGTGAATATTGATAATGAAAAGAAGAGGGCCATGGTTGATTTTAGAAATACCTATGATCGATCGTATGCGAAAGCTATGGTTGATTTTAGAGATATGTTTTGGTTTTTTTTAATATCCACTTTCTGTTTTCTAGGCCTCATATTCATTATAGCGGATAAAAATTAAAATTGATGCAATAATTGATATGCACTAAAATAATATCACGTGTGTTTTGCCACATCTCATTGTTAATGATATGACATGTCAAATTAATAAATTTTTACTGTAAAATTATTTTATATTGTCAATAAATACTCATTAAACTCTACAACAAAAGTCTAAAATTAAATAAATTAATTTGTATAGTAGCTATTTGTATTTTTCCTTTAACTTTTGTGCTACAAGTTGAAATTTTAATGTATATTAGTACCTCCTTCTTCTTCTCACAATAAAGGATTTAATTAACAATTTTACATAAATTAAATAAATAAATAAATAAATATTTTTACTAAAATATCCCTTATCAAATATTTAAAAGGTTAAAAATCATATTAATTAAAAAATAAAATAAAAAAAAACATATTAAAAATTAAAATGACTCATTCATTTTAAAATTCTTTTTTATTTAAATAAACCACTTATGATAAAAGTGAGAGAGTATTGTGTAACATATGCAATTTTTGCTGCAATTTGGGTGCATGCTAGTAAGCAGCTGGTTTTCCCGTTCAAGGTGTGGCCTGGCTTGGTTGTTGTTTCTGGTTATTAGTGTTTCGGGCTGCCGCGTGTCTGGTTGCGGTAGATATTAGTTTTGGCGGCATTGTTGTGGGTGGTTCTGCTTGGTTTCCGGTTCAGGTTCTGTTCCGGGTTTGAGGCGTCTTGTGAAGTAGTCTCTTGTTAATTTTTTGGTGTCTGTCATTATTATTATTGGTCTGTCTTAGGTTGGGTGTTCTTGGAGGTTTTATTAGTCCAATTTTAGCATTAGCTGGTTCTGGTGTAAAGCTTAATCTGGTGTGAGATTTTTCATTTTGGTCTGCACCAGTTATTGTATTTCAAGCACTCCTGGTGCTGGTTTTCTTTTTAATAAATTTGGCCATTTCAAAAAAAAAAAAAAAAGTTGCAAGGCTGACCCAACACTCTATAAGGCTTAAAGCAAATTTTAAATGGAAGTCTTTTATATTTTAATAAAAAATTAAATTAAATTAAATTATTATAATATTTATTTAAAATTTATTTTTCGAGCTTTTTGAGATGTAAAATTATTTATTAAACTATTATAATCAATTTCATTTAACATTAATAAAGTCAATCAATTTAATCTTTATTGAGACATTGTTGATTTTAGATAAGATTTTATTAATTTTTATTTTGAAAAACTTCTTTCTACTAAAACAACAGTTACATGAATCATTAACATTATTCTATAAACAACAAATATATTTGGGAAGGAGTTTAGTCTTTTATATTGTTAACATTATTCGCTGATAGAGGCTTTTTTTTAGGCCTTAATTTTTTGGATAACAAATTATATATTTGGAGGCCTAAAGCCCTAGCCTTAGTGGCTTGGCCGAATGGCCGGCCCTGATTAGGTGTGCAAGTTGCGTCTTAAGATTCTCTTTTCAGGTTGGAAAGTGTTTGTTTTTAAAAATAATTATTTTTTTGATAGGTTTTTTATTTATCATTTCACTATAATTTTTATTGATATTGTATTAATCTATCATTTCCAAAATGGTTTTTATAGTTTGGGTTTAGGAAACATGATTCAAATCATCTTCATCCTTGATTTGAATCATGAGATTTTTCTTTTCAAATCATTTGATTTTGGATACATAATTCACATTGCATGATTCAAATAATTACTGTAGTTTTTCTTAAAGGGTCAAATACTGAAAATTAATATGAATCAAATGCATGTGTGATTCAAATCAATGACTTGGATCATTTTAAATCTTGACTAGAATTATGCTCTTAAATTTTATCTTTTTTTATTCATTTCACTTTATCTCTTGATCAGAGCTGTCTTTAACGACGTGGAAGACACATTATCACACAAGTTTCAAATTTATTATGATTAAATTATAGTTATATAGTATTTCATAAAATATTTGTCATGTTAAATTATGATTAAATATGGTCTATATTTGTTTTTCTATGACTAAATTGTGACTAATCTACACAGAGCTTAAAAAAATTTGAGACGACTCTGTTCTTGACTGGAATCATCATTAATAATTTTGACTTGAATCATATGTTTTTTACCTCTTAATTTGTATCTTATCTCTATCACTTATAAATACTTTTATTGTCATTATTTTCAATAGAGATTTTTCAAAAAAAAAATAGTTTCTTCCTCAACCACTAAAACTTCATCTTGTTCATGAATGTTACTCAACTCAGAAAGAATGTGAGTTTGTTGTGAGGGGTTCATTAGAGTAATAATGTTTCGATTGAATGTTTCTAGTCAGAAAAACTATTTTGGAATTCTAGTAGTGAACTTCAAAGAATAAAAAAAAATGTTCTTTTCCAAAGGCTATGGAGCTGTTTGTATTCATCTTTATTCAAGGATTATGTTCAAGTGATTCTAGGTAGAATTTTGGAAGATTGCTACTGAAAGAAAACTTGAAGATCTTAAAGAAGTGAGTACTTGCTAAAAAGTATAATACATGATAACCCTTAATGATTAAGGGTTGTCAGAGATTTTAAGGTGTGTTGTAGGGTTGAGAGCTGAGTCTAGTGACGAGACTCTAGTAGAGTCCCTTAGGCAAGAATTTAGTTAAATCCCTCAGTCGAGACTTTAGTTGAGTCCCTCAGGTGAGACTTTAGGTGAGTCCCCTAGGCGAGACTTTACCTGAGTCCTTTAGAAGAGACTTTATTTGAGTCCCTCAATGGAGACGTTAGCTAAGTCCCTCATATGATACTTTAGTTGAGATTTTGTATAGAGACAACATTTATGTTTCCTCTTTGTAAGACATCAGGGATCTCATTGTGGAAGTCCAACATTCATATTTCCCTTTATAAGGTGGAGAGGATCTTCATGTGGAATCCCAGTATTTTTATTGCCCTTTTTAAGGTTGCAAGGATCTTCATGTGAAAGTCTAGCATTTATACTTCCCATTTTAAGGAGGCAAGGATCCTCATGTGGAAGTCCAACATTTATATTGATATTTGTAAGTCAACAAGGATCTTTTTGTGGAAGTCCAACATTAATATTTCCCTGTTAAAGCGACAAGGATCTTCCTGTGAGGGATACCCTTCTAGCTTTCTTATTTTAATGATGTCAACATATGCATTAGATTGTAATTTGAGCGGTATCACTTCACGTGTCGGTTATGTCTGTGTTGGTCGTGTGTCTAGATGTATATGATCTTATTCTTTCCAAAAATATATGTCCACAAATGATCTAATAGTGTCTAGCATGTATGTCTGACTCTGGTCTGGTGAAAAACGATTCAAAAAATTGAATTTTCTTGAAAAATCTGCCTTATGCGTCGACCTCAGCAATCATGCGCTGACCTCAAAAAGGTCATGCGCTTACCCGTGGGTGATAACTCAAAAATTGACCTTTTATGCGTCGACGCATAAAGTCCACAGGTCGACGCATGACTTTGTTTTTTGCCCTTTCCACTTAACTTTGTTTCTGTTACTTTCTGTTATTTCTTTTGGTCATATTTTCTGATATAAATAGTTTTGGGTCTTCATTTTTCACATAGAACAAGAAACGTGAAAAATATATGTCAGTTCTCTCTTCATCTTCATCTTCTTCATTGTGCAAACAAACAATCACACATAATCATCTTTGTCTGTGTCGCCCATTGTTAGAAGTGATAACGCTCAGAATTTAGGAAGTGTGATCTTCATCTTCTGGGTTGAGAGTTTGGCAGGTGTTTCTTCAATCAAATCAGTTGGGTTTGTCCTCCAAGAATCGAGGAGATTTTGGGGGTTTTTGCACAAACTGTTCTTTCTACAGGGATTCGGCTGGGCGAAGGTAGCCGAAAATTGGCGCAACTGTTTCGGTTTAGTAGCTGTAATCAGAGGATCGTAGAAGAAGGTTTGGGTTCGAATTCTTGGAAGATTTCAATTGACCGAGTGAAGGTAACTGAAGAACGAAGTTTTCTTTCGGTTTAGTAGCGTGGGACGGTAATTGAATCAACCAAATTCGGAGCACTTGATTCATCTTGAATCAAGGGAAGAGAAAATTCTGCATCAACGATCGAAGACGTTCGGGGTTTGTATGTTCATAGTTTTCTCTTGTAACAAACAATTTGCAACAGCAACATATATATATATATATATCTCAATTCCTTTTACGGAGTTGGGGGCAGACGTACCCAAAGCGAGGACGATTGGGGAACTGCCTAATCAAATCTCGGGTGTTCTCTTTCTTTCCCTTAACTCTTTTACATTTCAGTAGTGTTCGATTTCGTAACGTTGCAAACTATCGTAATTTCTGTCGTGGAATAATTGTACGCTGATAAACTGTTTTTGGTTAAATCAATACAATTCGTTGAATTGTGTTCTAGAGCAGCTGCACATTATTCTCCATAGAAATTATGCACATAGTGTGTTTACGCACACTACGTGTTTGATAATTTATTTTCAAGCAAAATTCGAACACAGTGCTTTTAATTATTTATCAATTAACCTCATTGGATTGGAATAAACATCAAGCAAGTGATTAATTTGTTGTCTGCGTTTGTAAGTGAAATATTCAGAACTGAATTTTTCTCCTTCATACTCATCCAAAATATATTCGTGCATATCCGATCCTTTTGGTAGAAGGTTCGTTGTAGAGATTTATCCAGCAGCGGCTTCCGTTAAACAGAATTTTTTAAAACAGGATTTTGTAGTCCATTTGCGTGTAAAACTCAAGGGATCTATTCAACCCCCCCTTCTAGATCCATAGCCATTGTCTAACAAGTGGTATCACGAGCTCCGGTTCATTTTGGTGCTTCGGTAAAACTTCTTGGATCATGGCGAACGAACCTAAGGGGGCTTATAATAGAGCTCCAGTTTTTATAGGTGAAAACTACAGCTACTGGAAGGATTGTATGCGCGTTCATATTAATTCCTTAGATCGGAAAGTTTGGAACGTTATTTTAAACGGTCCCATGGCAATTACTATGACTAACGCGGAAGGCGTTGTTGTTCCTAAACCCGAAGCTCAATGGAATGAGGAGGACGAGAAAAAGTACAGTTATGATTGGAAGGCTCGTAATATGATCATCTCCTCCTTGGGAGTTGACGAGTATTATAGAGTCTCTCATTGTGAAATGGCCAAAGCCATGTGGGATGCTTTACAAGTAGCTCACGAAGGCACAAATGATGTTAAGTTGGCTCGTATTAATACACTTACGCAAGAGTTTGATTTGTTTTACATGAAGCAAGGGGAAACCATTGCGGATATGCAAAAAGGATTCACTCACATTATCAACAAATTGCATGTCCTTGGTAAACCAATTCCAAATGAGGTTTCTACTAATAAAATTCTGAGGTGTCTTAGCAGGGAATGACAACCAAAGGTTACCGCTATCAAGGAGGCCAATGATCTTGCTACATTAGACCTCACAACACTCTTTGGTAAACTCGATGAGCATGAGCAAGTGCTCATTAGCTTGGATAAGTATGAGAAGAGTATAAAGAAACAGAAGGCAAAAGATACGGAAAAGAAGTCGATAGCTCTTAAGGCTTCTTGTTCAAAGTCCACACATCAAGAGCTAAGTGATGATGAAGCCAAAGATGACAAGGATGAAGAATCAGGTGATGATATGAGCTTATTTGTGAAGAGATACAATAGATACATTCGCAAGAATGATATTCAGCACTCGGACAGAAATCTTGTCAAGTTTCGGAAGCAATCTAGAAGTGAAGGAAATAAAAATGGCAAAGTAAAGGGGACATGCTACAATTGTGGAAAATCTGGGCACTACAAGCCGGATTGTCCATCCTTAAAGAAAGACAAAGATAAGGATAAAGACAAGAGTCGCTCAAACAAAAAGTCCAACAAGTCTCGACGAGCGTACATCGCTTGGGAAAGCGATAGCGAGTCGGAGAAAGATGACTCCTCAAGTGACGAAAGTGAATCCGTCAACCTTTGTCTCATGGCACGTCACAGCAAAGGAAAAGAGGTAAAACACTCTGAATATAAAAACTGTCAAAATATGTCTCATGCTGAATTGAAAAGAGCTTTTGACACATTACACCACGAAGCTAAGGAAGCATTTCAACGCTTAACTTCGAATAAAAGGATTTTTTTCCTATTTGGAGAAAAAGGTTTCCGATTCCCAAAAGGAATTGGAAGATCTTAAAAACTCTATGGTGAATGTATCAAAAACTAATATCGATGAGGATGAATATACATGGTTTGACCTTGGGGCTGTGGTACTTGTCACATTTGGCAAAAAGAGGTGAGAACCCTCAAAGCCAAGTTAGACAAGGCTCTCGAGCCTAAGATTACGTTTGCTATTGATCGATCACATTATCGTGAAACAATGAATAATCCGTATCAAAAATACACGTATGTGATTCGAGATAGTGATAGCAAAGGTAAACTCCAAACAAATCGTGATTGCTTATATTGTTGTAAGCCCGGTCATACTATTGCTAAGTGCCGCTTTCGAAGATATCTTGTTCCAAAGGGCATTTATCAATGGGTGCCCAAGGGCAATATTGGTTTCACTTACCATAAAGGACCCAATGAGAATTGGGTACCTACTCTCCCTTGATTATTTTTGTAGGTACAAAGTCTTAAGACCACCGAAAGAAGATGGGTTCTAGATAGTGGCTGCTCAAGACATATGACCGGAGACATATCTCTTTTCATCGACTTTATGTCAAAGAAAAAGGGGTTTGTCACTTACGGGGATAACAACAAGGGACAGATTCTCGGTAAAGGTAGTATAGGTAACCCCTCATCTACTACTATCTCTGATGTACTTCTTGTGGAGGGCCTTAGACACAACCTTTTAAGCATTAGTCAACTATGCGACAAAAATTATAAAGTCTCTTTTTCAAAGGATTGTTGCGTAGTTGAAGATTGCGACAAGAAGAATGTGTTTAAGGGCTTGAGGGTGAATAACGTCTATATGCTAGACTTAAACGAGGTATCATTGGATGGAGACAAGTGTTTAGTCACTATGAATGAAGATTCATGGTTGTGGCATAGACGCTTGGCTCATATCAATTTTGATTTGCTTAATAAAATTGTCTCTAAAGACCTAGTCATCGGTTTGCCCAAAATTAAATTTACAAAGGATCATCTTTGCGATGGATGCCAAACGGGGAAGCAAACAAGGATCTCTTTTAAATCTAAAAACACTGTTTCAACTATGAGACCTCTTGAGCTCCTCCATATGGATCTCTTTGGACCATCTAGGGTTAAAAGCCTAGGTGGTAACTATTATGGGTTTGTTATAGTCGATGATTTTTCTAGGTTTTGCTGGACAATTTTCTTGGCAAATAAGAGTGATACTTTTTCAGCCTTTGAATGATTTGCTAAGTTATCTCAAAATAAGTTAAACACAAACATTGGTTCAATCAGAAGTGATCATGGGGGCGAGTTTGAAAATCATTTATTTGAAGCATTTTGTGATTCCAACGGAATTGATCATAATTTTTCCGCACCACGTACTCCTCAACAAAATGGGGCAGTGGAACGTAAAAATAGAGTTTTGGAAGAACTTGGAAGGACTATGATCAATGATAGTGGATTACCAAAATACTTTTGGGCAGATGCCATAAGTACGGCTTGTTACGTTTTGAATAGGGTGCTTATCCGGCCTATTCTAAACAAGACACCGTATGAGCTTTTAAAAGGGCGTAAGCCAAATATCTCTCACCTTCATGTATTTGGTTGCAAATGTTTTGTGTTAAATAATGGAAAAGAGACTCTCGGCAAATTTGATGCCAAGGCTGACGAGGGTATTTTTCTTGGATACTCTCAGTCAAGTAAAGCTTATAGAATCTATAATAAAAGGTTACGTGTAGTTGAAGAGTCAGTTCATGTTTCTTTTGACGAGTCTTATCCGAGAAATGTCGGAGAAGGTAGTTCTTTTCATGGTGCAGGTGTACCTACTGAAGACATACTCAAGGACACTGATAAGGGAATTGATCAACCTGAAGCAGTGCGTATTGAGGAGGAAAAGGATCACCAACCAGTGAAAAGTGAGGATGATCATCATACTAATGAAGATGAACTTCCTCCAGCTTGGAAGTCTTCAAAAGACCATCCAATTGACAACATTCTCGGTGATATCTCTAAGGGAGTAACTACTCGCTCTAAACTTAGTAACTTTTGTTATTACTCTGCTTTTGTCTCCCAAGTTGACCCTAAAAACTCTAAGGAAGTGTTACTCGATGAGCATTGGTATCTATCAATGCAAGATGAACTAAATCAATTCTGGAGAAATGAGGTTTGGGACCTTGTCCCCCCTCCGCGAGTTCATCGAGTAATAGGCACCCGATGGGTGTTTAGGAATAAACTTGACGAAAATGGAGTAATAACGCGTAACAAAGCTAGGCTTGTAGCGCAAGGCTATAACCAAGAGGAAGGAATCGACTATGAGGAAACTTATGCGCCGGTTGCCCGACTCGAGGCCATACGCCTTCTACTTGCCTACGCTTGCACAAAGAACTTTAAATTATTCCAAATGGATGTTAAAAGTGCATTCCTTAACGGGTATATAAATGAAGAGGTGTATGTAGCCCAACCTCCAGGTTTTGAATCACATGAATATCCTGATCATGTCTATAAACTTAAGCGAGCTTTATACGGACTTAAACAAGCCCCTAGGGCTTGGTATGAATGTCTAAGCAAATTTCTACTTGATCAAGGGTATTCAAGAGGAAAGGTTGACACAACCCTCTTTATTAAACGTCTAGGAAAACACTTAATTTTGGTACAAATTTATGTTGACGATATTATATTTGGGTCTACTAACATGACCTTGGTCAAGGAGTTCTCTAGTTTGATGCAGGGGGAGTTTGAAATGAGCATGATGGGGGAGCTCAACTATTTCCTTGGATTGCAAATCAAACAACTTGAAGAGGGCACATTCGTGAGTCAAATGAAATATTGTCTTGAGTTACTAAAACGTTTTGATATGCTGAACTGCAAAGCAATAGATACTCCTATGCCTACTAGTGTAACCTCGATCGTGACGAAAAGGGTAAAGATGTTGAGGTAAAGAAGTACCGAGGTATGATAGGATCTCTTCTTTATCTTACCGCATCACGTCCCGATATAATGTTTAGTGTATGCATGTGTGCAAGGTATCAGGCACATCCCAAGGAATCCCACCTGAAGGCAGTTAAACGCATACTTCGATACCTATCTGGTACTCCAAAGTATGGGCTGTGGTATTCCAAAGGAGGTGCTTGTTCTTTAGTTGGCTACTCCGACTCCGACTTTGCCGGGTGCAAGTTGGATAGGAAAAGTACTAGTGGCACGTGTCACTTTTTCGCAAACTCCTTGGTGAGTTGGCACAGCAAGAAACAGGTTTCCGTTGCTTTGTCAACAGCCGAGGCGGAATATGTTGCCGCCGGTAGTTGTTGTGCTCAAATCTTATGGCTTAAACAACAATTACTCGATTTCAACTTAAAACTTAAACGTATTCCAATTTTGTGCGATAACACTAGTGCGATTAATCTAACTAAGAACCCTGTACTACATTCACGCACCAAGCATATCGAAATACGCCATCATTTTCTTAGGGATCATGTAGAGAAAGGTGATGTTATCTTTGAGCATGTTGACACTAAGAATCAACTTGCTGATAGATTCACAAAACCATTAGCTACAGAGCCTTTCTTTCATATCCGTAGGGAACTTGGCATTCTCGATATCTCGGATCGTGCATAACATCTTTTAGAATTATGATCTTCACATACATATATATATATGTATATGCTTGTGTTGTTTTACTAACAATGCAAAAAGAAATTCATTCATATGTGAGGGATCTCTCCGTCATGACGTTCAAGGTAATATCGTTCCAACTTATAGAGGTTAATCAACATTTTGTGCCATGTTACTTACTCTAGTCTTGATGTTTATTTCATTTTGAGCACTTATCATTCATGTGAATGTTTGGTTCTGTGTGTATATGTGTATTTATATGCTTGAAACAATAATTTTGCAAAAATCTCACTTTTTCACTTCCATGCGTCGACGCCTGATTTCATGCGCTGACCCATTAAACTCACGGGTAAGCGCATAGCCACATGGTCAAGTAATTTTAAATTTTTCAGGAAGCATGCGTCGACGCACAAGGTTTACAGGTCGACGCATGAAGAATTCGTTCAGACTTCTTTATGTTTCTGGGTTGCGTGCGCCGACCTATAAATACTTTACCTTCCCTATGTTTTCTCATTGCACATTAAACTATGATTATTGCATGTCATCTAATTAGCTTTTGTGGTCAATCTCTCCCTATTCTACTCCTTTAAACCTCATTAATCTCAGTAAATCTCCACTAAACCCTCATCAAAACCCTAATAATTAGCAAAGGGGGGAAGGCTCTATATATCTACTGCAAAGCATTCAAAGGATTTCACACATCTTCTCTTCTACCTCTGCAACTATCAAGTTTGAGAATCTTCCTTGAACCCTTTTTCAAAAATGGCTTCCAGAAGAAAGGCTGGTACAAGAGGAGGAAGAGGATCCACATCACAACAAGGACCAACAAGAAGCTCATCCTCACAACGGAATGTCAGGTGACAAACGATGTATGGTCTACATTGTTTGTGTTGGAAACTGATGAAAATCTCCCAAAGGTTACTGATAACACCTTTTTTTAGGGCTATGAATTCAAAACTGCTCTGAATTCAATGTTGAGGGAACCATATCCAGCTGAGTTTGTGGCAAGTGAAGCATTTCCTAAGAGTGTCACCACAGGTCACTTGAAATTTAAGGAACGTATTCTTTAGTGGATCGCTGCTCGCATCTTGAGGCCTAAGAAAGGAGGCCTCTCAAGAGTTGAACAAGCAGAGGTGCATCTCATCTACATCCTGAGGGAAAAGATTAAAATCAACTGGCCTTACTACTTTGCTTCTAGAATGTTTACAACTCGCAGCTCTGGAAAGTTTTTAGCACTTGGATATGCATCTGCTGTGGCAAATTTTCTGAATCACTTTGACATTCCTATTCCACAGATTTGTCATATTCACATTACTGCTGAACAACAGTTTCTGGCTAGAACTTTGTCCATGATGGATTACTATTGGAACTTACATGAGCGAAGGTTCATCTATAGACTAAGAGCTACCCATCATAAACCTGTCCATCTTGAAGCAAGTGAGGATGAAGGAAGTCAAGGTAATGCAAATCATGTTGGTAATGATGAAAATGTGGTGATACAGGAAGACGTTGTCATGCAAGACAATCCACCGGAAGAAGAAGCCAATCAAGAAGACAATGAGGCATGGATGGGATATCAACCAGAAGAATCCTATGCCAATCAAGGCTGGGGTCAGTGGCAACAAAACTGCTGGACCAACCTTGGTGCTGCATACGTTCCTCCATCCCATGATGAGGACTCTGAATGGCAGCTTCCAGATAATTTTGCTCCTCCAACTCCACCGTCTCAGCATAATCAACAAACCAATGATGAAATTTTGGCAAGACTGACTGAGTTGTCTCTGCAACATCAAGAATTTCAAGCACAGCAGGAAACTCGATACCTGACTCAGCAGGAACAACTCACAAACCTGTCCAACCAAATATCATCTCATGCCACCAACTTCAACAATTTTGCAAATGCTGCTATGAATAGGTTCAATCAAATGGATGCAAATCTGACCCCAGCAAAATCAAAATTTAGCCAACAGCCTTGGTAACCTCAATAGCGCCTTGATTGACCTCAACCTTCAACTAGAGGAGTTTCCACCACCAAGTCAATACCACAGGGGACGAGGTTATCCATTCAGGGGGAGGAGACCATAAATCTTAGGGCATCATGTTTAGTTGTGCATGAATGTGTGTTTTGTTGTCTGCTTTCTGTTATGTTGACATGTACTAAACTTTTCTGTCATGATTTGAATTTTCTGAAGTGAATGTTTTACTTTAATATCGTTGTTCCGTATTTAATCATTACTTGTTTACATTAGCGGTATCATATGTGGATACTGGTAATTGTTTTTGTTGTTGCAAATATTTGATGATCCACTACATACTTTCATATGCTATTTTGACCACTGTTCTCTCTTCTTTTTGATGTTGTCAAAGGGGGAGAAGAATGAATACATACAAGCTACAAAAATGTTAAAGTGTTAAAGACAGGGGGAGCATTGATCATCTCAAATTACATCTCTCGTAACAATTAAGGAAGTGTTACCATCATAAAAAAAGGGGAGTATGTGAGGGATACCCTTCTAGCTTTCTTGTTTTAATGATGTCAACAAATGCATTAGATTGTAATTTGAGCGGTATCACTTCACGTGTCAGTTATGTCCGTGTTGGTCGTGTGTCTAGATGTATAAGATCTTATTCTTTCCAAAAATATATGTCCACAAATGATCTAATAGTGTCTAGCATGTATGTCTGACTCTGGTCTGGTGAAAAACGATTCAAAAAATTGAATTTTCTTGAAAAATCTGCCTTATGCGTCGACCTCAGCAATCATGCGCTGACCTCAAAAAGGTCATGCGCTTACCCGTGGGTGATAACTCAAAAATTGACCTTTTATGCGTCGACGCATAAAGTCCACAGGTCGACGCATGACTTTGTTTTTTGCCCTTTCCACTTAACTTCGTTTCTGTTACTTTCTGTTATTTCTTTTGGTCATATTTTCTGATATAAATAGTTTTGGGTCTTCATTTTTCACATAGAACAAGAAACATGAAAAATATATGTCAGTTCTCTCTTCATCTTCATCTTCTTCATTGTGCAAACAAACAATCACACATAATCATCTTTGTCTGTGTCGCCCATTGTTAGAAGTGATAACGTTCAGAATTTAGGAAGTGTGATCTTCATCTTCTGGGTTGAGAGTTTGGCAGGTGTTTCTTGAATCAAATCAGTTGGGTTTGTCCTCCAAGAATCGAGGAGATTTTGGGGGTTTTTGCACAAACTGTTCTTTCTACAGGGATTCGGCTGGGCGAAGGTAATCAGAAATTGGCGCAACTGTTTCGGTTTAGTAGCTGTAATCAGAGGATCGTAGAAGAAGGTTTGGGTTCGAATTCTTGGAAGATTTCAATTGACCGAGTGAAGGTAACTGAAGAATGAAGTTTTCTTTCGGTTTAATAGCGTGGGACGGTAATTGAATCAACCAAATTCGGAGCACTTGATTCATCTTGAATCAAGGGAAGAGAAAATTCTGCATCAACGATCGAAGACGTTCGGGGTTTGTATGTTCATAGTTTTCTCTTGTAACAAACAATTTGCAACAGCAACATATATATATATATCTCAATTCCTTTTGCGGAGTTGGGGGCAGACGTACCCAAAGCGAGGACGATTGGGGAACTGCCTAATCAAATCTCGGGTGTTCTCTTTCTTTCCCTTAACTCTTTTACATTTCAGTAGTGTTCGATTTCGTAACGTTGCAAACTATCGTAATTTCTGTCGTGGAATAATTGTACGCTGATAAACTGTTTTTGGTTAAATCAATACAATTCGTTGAATTGTGTTCTGGAGCAGCTGCACATTATTCTCCATAGAAATTCTGCACATAGTGTGTTTACGCACACTACGTGTTTGATAATTTGTTTTCAAGCAAAATTCGAACACAGTGCTTTTAATTGTTTATCAATTAACCTCATTGGATTGGAATAAACATCAAGCAAGTGATTAATTTATTATCTGCGTTTGTAAGTGAAATATTCAGAACTGAATTTTTCTCCTTCATACTCATCCAAAATATATTCGTGCATATCCGATCCTTTTGGTAGAAGGTTCGTTGTAGACGATTTATCCAGCAGCGGCTTCCGTTAAACAGAATTTTTTAAAACAGGATTTTGTAGTCCATTTGCGTGTAAAACTCAAGGGATCTATTCAACCCCCCCTTCTAGATCCATAGCCATCGTCTAACACTTCCCGTGGAATTCTAACATTTATATTACCAACGAAGCTCACAATAAAATGTTGCAAATCATAAAAGTTTTTTTCAAAGAGATTCATGTATTGATAGCGACTCACCTTTCTAAAAACCAGTTATAATAATATCTTAGATTGATTGAGTTTAAAGTTTTGGGAATGAGTCATCCATCTAACTTCTTGAGCTTGTAGGCTCTGTGAGGTAGCTTCCCGTATATGTGATATGGTATGTCCCAGTTGGATTATAGCTTCCCCTGCCAAGCGGGCACAATGACTTATCTCAACACTTGTTCTCCCTCATGCATTTCCCTTCGAATCACTTTGGAGTTATATCTTCTGGTTTCCCTTTACTCGGCGGTGTCGTACCTCGAAAAATACGATCCTCGCGATGGACGCGGAAAAAAACTGTTCGAAACAGAGTCACCACCGAACTTTATTTATCCCAAAAGAGGGAAAGGAAAATATCGAGAAAACCTTTGAAAGGGATAAGGAAATGGTCATCGCAACCAAATTCGGGTTCGGGAGTCGATTACGCAAAAGGAAGGTATTAGCACCCTCTACGTCCGTTGTACTCAACGGGAACCTCTTGATTCGATTCGTGAGAAAGTTATCTAGGTTTGTTTGTTTATCTTCTAAAGGATTTGTTTCTAAGGGAAAACGGGGTGGTTTTTTATTAGTGTGCTTGGCAAGGATTGAGAACCCTTGTGCCTACGTATTCCCTCGTGCAATGGGAAAGTCAGAGCATTCGTAGTTCTGGGGACTACGGTTGTTTGGTTTGTATTTTTTAAGTGAACGAGTGTTTAATTCGCATTCTAACTGCTAAACGTTGGCTTGTCGGCTCGTCATGGGAGGCTGAAGCACTAGTTCATATGCGCGGAAGAATGGATTAAACAATGTTCTTTTTGTGAGAGTTGTTTGAGTATGAATTAAGTGTATTAGAGATTTGATTGAGAAAAAGACTTGATTTGAACGTGTTTTAGGCGAACGAGACTTTAGGTTGCATTCTAACTGCTAAACATTAGCTTGTCTGCTCGCTAGGGGGAGGCTGAAGCACGAGTTCATATGCGCGAAAGAATGACTTAAACAATGTTCTTTGGGAAAGGTGTTTGAGTTGCGGATTAAGTATGTTAAAGATTTGATTGAGAAAATAGTTTGATTTGCGTATGTTTTAGGGTTTCGGTCGCGCGTGGGCGAGGAAAGGAGAGTTTTATTCTTATTGGGTGTTTTAGAGGTGACAATTGCTCACACACGAGTAAGTGAACTCGCACCCAAACAATTGAGGAGAAGGGTCAAAGACTCGACCACCCTCACTTCACCTTTAGTAAAATGTGTTTAGATAAAGATTAAGTGTTTTAATGATTACTTGGAAAAAGGTTTGAATGTTGATTATGGTCGAGTTACAAGTGTTTTAGTGGTGTCAATTGTCCACACACAAGTAAGGGAACTCGCACCTAAATGATTGACAGGTTAAAGCTTAAGTTTTTTAGAGGCATCAATTGTTTACACACGAGTAAGTGAACTCGCACCTAAACAATTGATAGGTTAAGGTTTAAGTTTTTTAGAGGCATCAATTGTTTACACACGAGTAAGTGAACTCGCACCTAAACAATTGATAGGTTAAGGTTTAAGTTTTTTAGAGGCGACAATTGTTCACACACGAGTAAGTGAACTCGCACCCAAACATTTGAGGAGACGGATCAAAGACTCAACCCACCTCACTTCACCTTTTTTAAAAGTAATGTTTGAATATAAATTACGTGTTTTAAGCGGCGAGTGATTATAAAAAGGTTTCAATAGCGTATGAACAAAGAAAAAATTGTTAGATAAATATGAACATGATATGGCCAATATGAATAGTATGAATAAAAATATAATCGAGATAATATTTGACGGAAAATAAACAAGATAATGATTAATCCGGTGAATCGGGAAATAAAAGGTGACGACCTCGTCTTAATCAAGAACTCCAAAAAAGGTTCCATGATGTTTAAGACCTTCATTGATCCGAAATAAAAAAGAATATAGTGCAAAGTAAAATGTGAAATAAAATCGAAATCGAAGAAAAGTCTCATCTTAACCGACAAAATTTGGTTTTAGATGTTCATCGACCCATAAAAATAATGAAAAGTAAAAGTGAAAATAAAATCGGTATCGTCTTAATCAAGATCTTTAATCTTAGATCGATAAGCTATGATTTTTTGACTTTCATTGACCGATAAAAAAGGTGGCCTCATATAAATCAAGATTTTGAATCGATTTCAATAAATCAACTTAATCGAGATTTTTCATATCATTGGCCCAAAGATAAAATCGAAAAGAAGTTCGAAGATGAAAATCAAAGTAGAAATGAAAAGGAAATCAAAATGGAATGAGATGAGCCATAAAAGAAAATGGTCTAATCTTAATCATAGATTTTTATCGATAAATCGACAATCCACAACTCTTAGATATTCATTGACCAAAAATCAAAATCAATAAGTCAAATGATATGTAAACCAAGGAATTTAAATAGAACGATAATACAAGGTTTAAAGGAAAAAATAAATAAACAATCCAAGCACACATTAAAAGAATTAAAAATAAAAATAATAGACGAAAAGGGGGTGCTGGGTTTAGTAGTGGTGTGCATAGAAAAATCTTCATGGAATCATCATGGGCTTTTAAGCCCAAAAGCCCATACATCCAAACAAGAAGAGAAACACGGGTGTGATGAGCAACGTGGTGGGTGCGTAGAAACAAGAAATCAACTTGGGCTTCAAAGCCCAAGTTCACAACACGGTTCCCTTTACAAAAACCCCTAAGCAAAAGGAAATGGATGGAACGCGGCTCTCTACACCCTCAGAGCAACAGTTTGGATTTTTCTTCTAGAAAGCAACACAACATCAACATAATTAACGATTAAAGAACAGAAATCACAAAAACAAAGCTTAAAACGAAAAAACAAAGTAACCAGAATATCAATAGTGTAGCACCGTCCAATCTTGAGCTCTCTCTTTCGTTCAATCTCTCGTGCTTTGGTTTCTTTCGATCCGCCTGCGTTCGTCTCATCCGTCTCGACCGTCTCAGATGTCCAGGTTCGTAAGGTTTGTGTTTACCTCCATTTCCTTCGATCGCGACCCAAGTTTGTTCGTTGATCTTTGTTTCGGATCTCAATCGTTCTTCTACCCCTTCTGTAATTCTTGGTTCGTTCTGGAAGTTTCGGGATTTGGTTTATAAAGTGTAAATTGAAGATGTGGTTTGTGAAGGCTCTGTGTTGATGTTGTTGTTGGTGAGTTTACAGAAGATTTAAGTTGATGATGGTGAGTTGATCGTTGAAGTTATGGAGGAATATGGTGGTTGTGCTGAGTGGTTCCGGTGACGAATTAAGGAGGAGAGCGGTTGTGTGATGGTTCTGATAAAGACGAGTGTTGAGGTTGTGATTTACAGATGAGTGGCAACAATATGTTGTTGTTGAAACTCGGTGGTGAGTTTTTACGGTTGATGGCGGTGATGTGCTTTTGGTTGGTGAAGAAGAATGGAAAAGAACATAGGAGAGGGTGGTCAGTGGAAGGTTTCGAAAGTGGTTTTGTGAGTTTTTGTTCAGTTGTTTTTTTTATCTGTGTGGTTGGAAGGTGGACGATTTATGTGGTACTGTGAGAGGCTTTAAAGGTGGAAGCGGGTTTTTGCAGGTGAAGTTTTTACGCGATGGTGGTGATGAGGAGTTTTTTATGGTGATTGTGGAAGATGGATTTGTGGGTGAAGAGGTTGGTGAGGGTTGTTTTTGAAAAATGGTGAGGGTGGTGTTGGTGAAGGTTCGAAGTTAAAGCCTTTGAAAAAAATGTTCCGTTTGTGGTTTGCTGCGTGAGTTTTATTTCCTCTATTTTTTCTTGTTATTCCCCTGTTCTATTCCTCTCCCCTTTTTAATTCCGGAATCAAACTTGCTTTAGCTTTTTTTTAACTTTGAATCTTCCTGCCATTGCTTGTGCTGTTGCTCTCAGTGGCACAGGTTATGCAGGTTGTTGGTAGCAAGCTTGCAGGTTTTGGACAAGCTTTTGTGCAGGATGTCTGCTGTTGTTGTTGGTCCTTGATAGCAAAGGTGTTGCAGGCTCTGTTCTCGCGTAGCTTGTGTGTAGCATCGTGTTGTTGTTGTTCCTTGTGGGGTACCTGAAAATTGTCGTACGGGTCTGATGCGGTATAGCAGGAGGTGAGGCTATTGAGTTGTATTGGTTAGGCATCTTGTCTTCTTGTAGCATGGTAGACTCTTTTTTTTGAATATTTTTCTTGTAATAATGTGGGCCCTGGTGCCTTATTTCTATTTTTTTTTGTATTTTTTGTGTAATGGTAATGGGGTTAAAAAGAATTGAAATTGTGATTGGGATTTTTATATATTTTTTGTGTAATATTTTTGATAGACTTATATGGATTATGAAGTCTAATGGAATGTGGTAATAAGAATGTGACAGGAAATATGGATAGAAACAATGTACATGACAAGGTAGTTATTTGTTGAATAAAAAGGGTGGATTTAGAAAAAATGAATTTGGATCTTAAAAGTTGGTTGGAACAAAAATTGGTTCTTTTGTAAATGACTTTAAAATGGCTGTAAGTTGGAAATTGGTAAAAAAAAAAGTGAATATGGATCGGATATTTAAAATTGGTATGAAATGTTTAGAAATGGTTTAAAAGAACAAAAATGGTTTAAAGATAGGTTAGGAATGAAATAAAATGAATAATAAAAGAGAATTTTGGATGTGAAAAGATAAGAATTGGATATAAAAATGAATTTGAACAAGAAAATGGGCTTAGTGGAAATGGATATGATTTGGAAATGGATATTTGGATTTGAATTGGTTTAAAATGAATTAAATTGAAAGGTGGATTTGAAGAATGGTTTGGGTTTAGAAAAAAAGGATTTAAAGTGGATATGGATTTAATTAAATGGATTTGAAAAGAAATATGGGTTTATGGTAGAAATTTGGTTTTGAAAGTGACTCAAAGAATTGGATAATTAAATGAGGTTAAAATTAATATTAAATTAAACACGGACTTTTGGGATTTTTGTAGCATGAATTTAAATGAGGTTGAAAAATGAATTGAATTGAAAATTGAATTGTCACATGGATCTAGAAATGGATTTTTTGCAATGGATAATGGAAATGGTTATAAAAATGGATATGAGTATTAAAAATGGATAATGAAATAATATTAAAAATGGAATTGGATATTGGAAATGGGTATAGATATGAATGGTGTAATGGATAAAATGAATGTGGTCATAGAGAGAAAATGGATAGCAAAAAAGATAAAAATAGATATTGGATAAAAAAAGGTTTAAGGTGAAAAAGAGGGTGTGACAGATGAAAGTTATACACAGGTAGGACAAATTTGGGGTATGACAGGCGGAGAATTCTCGAACATGGGTAATATCTCTTGTTTTGTCGACTAGATCAGCGACATATCTTAACCATGCCTCATTCTCCTATGCATTGAATTGAGAGTATTTCCAAGAATGCGTGTAGATTTTGACAGGCAACATGATGTCTTCCCCGTACATCAGATTGAAATGGGTCTTTTTGGTGGTTGAATGAGGAGTGGTGTGATATGACCACAATACTTTGTGCATCTTCTCCGCCAACAGTTCTTTTGCCTCATCTAAATTCTTCTGGATCCCTTTTAGTATAATTTTGTGTGTTAATTTTGCTTACTCTTTGTTTATGTGGATGAACAATTTACTCGTCAAAAAGTACAGATGAGTGTGGTACAAGAGTAGGGGATACTCGGAGGTCTTAGTTGGTTTATAATTGTTTAGGGTGGCAGGAACTTGCTCGCAGCGGTGAGAAGCTCTATGTGATGTTGTTATAGTTTTTATGGCTATTTGAGAGGATAACTCACATGAGGTGAGAGGCTTTGTATGTAAGCGTGATGCTTTAGGTATTAGGGGTAAGTTATGAGATTTCCCTAATCCTATTAAAGGAAGAGATATTTATACGGGCCTTTGGGCCTAGGGTTTAGGATACCATAAGAGGTGGTAATTATTCCCCTTTGACTGAGGGGGTTGTTGACTATATATTTTTCAGGAAGTCATGGTATGACTCAATCTGTAAACTGGTAGAGGGGTACTAAAGTTATACACATGTATTGTCATGAGAGTGAGCCCCCTTACTACATAAAGGCAGCGCCCAGGAGTCACCTCACGGGGCAAGAACCCTTCTTTTGCCCTTACCTAAAAACTCTCGCAAATATAATATTACAAAGTCCCTCAAGAACGATGATATGTAAAGGGCGAAGTGTTTTATATAGTGATGGTATGACTCAGTCTGTATAACTGGTAGATGGGTCATGGTGTTATACACATGTATTGTCATAAGAGTGAGCCTCCTTACTACATAATGGCAGCGCCAAAGCAACACCTCACGGGGCATGAACTCTTTTGTCTCCCTTACCTAGGGGCTCTCACAAATATAACACTACACAGTCCCTCAAGCATGAGGATGTGTAAATGGAGAATTATTTTAAGGCTTCTTTCGGATCCCTTCCAGTGGTCTCGTACAAAGCTTTTAACAAGAATTAGGTCCAGAATTACGAGACGTGACCCCTTAAATGAGAGGTGGGTCCCTTAACTAAAGGTGGTCTTTTGAATTGTGGGGTGAGTCCCTCAATTGAATGTGACCTTTTTAAATGGGAGGTGTTTCCTTTTGTTTGGGATGAGTCCCTCAGTTGTGAAGGTGAGAAAAATACACAAGAAGTGGGGGTTGAACTGTGTATGTCCAAATATCAAAACTATTTTCACTAGTTGTTTCAGAACTACCAGATTCCAAATCACATTCAGAGTCTGATGTCAGAGTGATGACAATAGTTAAACATTTAATTCCTTTTCTTAACTCTGCTTTAGAACTAGAGGTGTTAAGCTCAGATTCTGATGTAGATAAGAGACTGATTCAGATCAGAAACTGACTTCAGGGTATGTTTACACAGCAGAATATAAATGCAGAAGTAAATAAAGAGACACACAATATATCCTGGTTCCTCTCTACTGAGAGTAGTACAAACCCCATACAACACAAAAGCTTTTCACTATAATCAAATTGATTACAATTGCTTAAGCTAGCAGCTCAAGACTTCATGCTCAATCCCACTGAAAGATACTTCTGCTCAAGCCTGCAAGCATGAGACTTCCTTGCCTAAACCCTAATTCAGGACTCTCTGCTCAATCATCCAGATCGAGACTTCCTTGCCTGAACTGCCCGTTCAGGACTTCATGCTCAAGCCCTTAAGCATGAGACTTCCTGCTCAATCACACTGATGATTAATTCCTACTCTGCCCGCAAGCATGAGACTTCAATGCATAAACATCCAGTTCAGGACTTTTTTCTCAATCATCAAAAAGAGACTTTACTCTTAGCACAAAGGCTAGAGTCTTCTTATTCTCTTAATTGAGACATCTGGTATTAACCTTGTGTTTATATATGTGCTTCTTAGATAAGCAGATTCACAAAGGTTTACACTCTTGAGCAGATTTGAGTTAATTGCTCCTGAATGTGGAAGAATAAAGAATTCATTCTTCTTCTCTACTTGCATAGATTTTCATCTTCTTGTGTCTTCTTGTTCTAATGAACATGTTCACATATTCTATATTCAGAATGTATATGAACATTTTTCACCCTGCTCTAACACACTTAACCCTTATGGTTAGATAATCTTTTGAATTGTTTTTCTCTAAACTCATTTCAGAGAACTGGTATTACATCCATGTGAACATGGTCACGAAATCTCCAACTCATATTCGTTCTCCTTGAGAGGTAGAGGTTCATCTCAGAGACATATTCCAAAAACCTTTCTTCTTCTTCTCAACATTTGAATGTTTTTAATCTTCATCCTTAAATAGATACTAAGAATAGATTCTTTGAAGATTGAAACTACCATCGTATAGATAACTGTTGAAAGCTACCATGGTACAAGTAGTCGTTGAAGGTCTTTAGCTTATGGACAATAGAGTGAGCTAAAAACTCAGCTAGCATAAAGACGTTGAGAGTAGCATAAGAGTTGGAGAGAGAAGATCTTGACAACGTCACTATCACAATATTTGACATAAAGTAGTGTATAATTGTCACATGATCTTCCTCGGATAACTTATGACTAGAGTCTTCTTGTAGATGCTTATTGAAGCTTGCTCAGAGTTGATGTTATCCTTATACTTTGCTTTTTGATTCAAAGGCATTTTGTAGAATTAGTTAAAGCATGATCAGAAGCTAAAGTATGTCTTCACAACCTGGTTGGAATGAGACTTCAGAGTCTTGAGTTCACATGTTTTCAGTCTTTCCTTCATTAGAATCTTGATCAGAACTAGTCTGGATAAGCACTTGCAGAGTTGTAGACTTGATGTAGACAAAATCCTTTGAAGCAATGTCTTTTTAATTGATGATGCAACTTGTTCAGAAGATGCAAAGTCATTCCTTATAATAGAGTCTGCTTGCTTCAAAAGGTTCCAGTCTTCAGAGCTGAGCTTATCTTTGTATTTCTAATTAAGCTTAGGTTCAGCATGTGAAAGACTTGAGTAATACTCTTCAAAGTCTGAAAGCTTGATTCTGATCCTTCAGATTCATAACAGCTTTGTTCTCTTTAATGGTTCTTCTGAGTAATTAACTTGATTCATATCATGGTTAATGTCTTTTGATCCTGTACACTTAAATAGCCATTAGTAAACCCTAATGTTCTTTCAATACTTTGTTATCATCAAAACCTTTTAAGGGAATGAACAAATCTTGTTCTAACAATATCCATTTTTTTATGATGACAAACAAATGTATTTAAGAGCAATGGTTGGTGATTTAATTAACATAGTCTAACATCAGAGTCTGAGGTTTGTAAGCTCCCCCTAAGTTAGACAGTCCTTTAAGGTGAGGTTTGTAAGCTCTCCCTAAGTTATACAGTCCTTTAAGGTGAGGTTTGTAAGCTCCCCCTAAGTCTATTAGTCCATATATGTTAATTTAATCTTATAACTTTAATCAACAAATTCTAACATCAGTTTGAGGTTTGTAAGCCCCCCCTGAGTTTAATCGACCTTAAGCCGAGGTTTGTAATCTCTTCCTTTAGTCTGACAGTTCATTAAGGTAAGGTTTGTAAGCTTTCCCTAATTTCATGCCTTTGTTAATTAAGTTAATCATTTAAGCCCAGTAAAATAAATTACACAAAAAATATATAATTAAAATAAATAACTTAAGGCTTATAACTCAGAAGCTTTATATTCACACACTACTTTATTCAGATGTTTTTCTCTTCTTAAATAATCTATACATTTTCTCCCCCATTGTCGTTATCAAAAGGATTTTAAAAGAAAGAGAAAAACAATAAAATTGAAAGAATTTTTTCTTAAAACAATTTAAATGCACAGAGTTGAAGAAGTTTAAAAACGCGATAAAATTTGAAACACACGAAAAAACAATCTAAAAGTTTAAAACATTTTGAAGTTTGATACCAACAGACGGTTTAAAAACAATTAATACCAAGATGAAAACAAATTTAAAAATAATTTTAACCAAAGAGATTCTTTACTTCTGATGGTTAATCATTACCGTTCAGTTTCCAAGAAGTAATTATGATTTAGTATGGCATGTTTAATTAGTGATTGGCTTTGAGAATTTTAAATATTAGAAACTGAAACACGCAGCGTGTTTGAACTTCCAGAATTCTCGTTATAAAAGCACACAACTTTGTTCAAGCCAAATCACAAATTCTTATTCACTTCAACATTCATCTGATTCAAAACGAATACATCTTCTGAGCAATCTGCTACTCCTATTTTTTCATAGGCTCCTACAATCTCTAAAGCAACTTCTGATCAAGGGGTCAGACCTTCTGAAGAGATTCCTTCAACATCTCTTCCTCAAGCACTGAAGTCACAGAAGAAGATTAAGAAGAAGAAGAAGAAAAGATATTCATTTCGTTTCTGATGAAATAAAAGAAGTGAATTTGGAATGGGAATACTCTTTCCACGCTTAGGAAAACTAGGGATGATTAGGGTTAATGTTATAAACATCATTTTGTAATCATTAATTTAATTCAATGAAGTTTTTTTCACATTTTTATTTGCATACCATTATTTTAATCATAATTATTTATGTTATGTCATCTGATTAAGAAGTTTAGAATCAAAACAAAATAAAAGAAAATAGTGTTTTAATCTTGATATTTCATTTTCATTAGATTTATTTGATATGTTCAATTAACCATAGTAATTGCTTTAGTTATACAATCAGAGGCTAAGATTGAATACATAAAAATATACTGAGAGTCAGAATGTGTTACAATATACATTTATTGATTAGAAATGCTTTACAAGTATTACAATCTAAAACAGAAAAGAATATTATATACATCGAAGCTCATAATCTAAAAAAAGGAGAAAAACACCAAAGATATGCATAAAAGAGAAAAGAAAAGAGGAAGAAAGTTAAGGCAGGTTCTAAAAGACTGCCAGAGCTTGAGAGGAGGAAGAGAGAGTTGGATTGTCCTTACGAAATAGTATAATGCTCATCAGGAACTCTCCAACATAAGGTGAAATGAAACTTCATCCAGATTTACAATGGTTCCTTCCGGAGGTACAAGTTCACCCATAAGTTGTTCTGAAGGAATGAAGAGTAGTAACTTTTGTCTCAAGGAGAGTCAGTGCTATCTTCAGAATGTTGAAAATAACTTGAGGAAATTTCATTCACAAGCCTGAGTAAAGACGAAGCAAGAGACTATGGTCAGAGGCTCCTGTCATACCCCAAATTCTACCCTTAGATCCTCTAATCATTGTCATATTATTTTAAGTCAACCATCTTTGCATTTACAGTCATGTAGTCCATTAATCAATAATCATGCTTTTTTTTCGTTTAATTTTTTGTCACATATTGTCATCTGGATTTTAATCTTTGTCTATTTTTATCTTAGACTTTGTTCTGATTTTTGTCATCTATTCTTATTTTTTTTAATTCAATTATTTTCATGCATAATCTTCAAGTTTAATCTTTATCTTAGAGTTTAGAACTTTTTGTTTTTTTTAATTTAGAATTATTTATTTTTAAATCACTAGTGTAGTTTAAATTTATTTCTTCTTTTTGTTAATATATTTTTATTTATTATTATTATTAGTTATTTATTATTTTTGTATTATTATTAGTTATTTATTATTATATATTATTATTATTATTAGCTATTTATTATTTTTTATTATTATTTTTATTATTACTATTTTTATTATTATTTTTATTATTATTTTTATCATTATTATTTCATTCATATTATTATAAGTCCATAAAACAAGTGCCAACAAAACTAGCACATTTGCCACTAGACTCCAAAGTACTCTGCTACAACCTTTGACCAAATACCCTGCTACTCTTGTGCATCACTCTCACTACCTTCCAATACAAAGGCCTGCACAAAGAACCAGCACTGCTATCACAAACCACACCCTGCTATCATCTTCTTCATAAACTCATACGAATCTCACCAACAGCCACCATACAACCACATACAAACAAAATCCTGCACCAAAATAAGACCCGTGCAATGCCATGTCCGTCCAAAACTTCAGACCAAAACCTCTACAAGTGACAACGACACAACAGTGTGGCTTTGAAATTCAAAAACAAAAAGGACAGGATTTCATGATTTTAAAGGAGAAAAAAACAGAATGACAAAGGGGAGGGAGGAAGCATTCTGAAAAAAATTCTAGGAAGAGCACCACTGCACAAAACCTTCCTCACGTCTCAACAACAACCCTCTCCTTCACAACCAACTCTCACCACATCATCAAGCACCAGCTCCTCCTATACAACAACAACGCCATGAAACTCTCTAACAAACACAAGAAAACCTGAAACAACAAAGCCACCCTTCTGATTCCAGCAACAAACATGAATCTGCCGACAACGACGACAATAATTCACCTGCTGCATTTCAACAACAACAACCAAAATCGACACCACTCAAATCTAATTGAAAAGAAGAAGGAGATTTGAGATTCAAACTGATTTGAGGAAAAAGCGAATCGCAGCGGGAGACCAATTCGAAGCAAAACAGAGAGATTACGACGGAAACACAGCGAAGCAAGTTGCTGCCATCGTAAAAAAGCCAAACACCTCCAAACACATTTCCATTACCCTCTCCCCGTCAGTTTTCTTCGCTGGCGAACAAACCATTTGCAACTCATCCAATCACTTGCACCAGCATCCACCATCACCTTTTCCGTTCATCCACAACCGCCCTCCACAACACCTTTTGCAAACCATTCCAACAGAGAGCATCGAGAGAGGAAGCTGGAAATTTTCACGAACAAGAAGATCAGAGAAAGGGAGAGACGATCTGTGAGGTGTTTTTGAAACATGGTTTTCTCTTGAGGAATAGAAGGAGAAGCGGGTATGGGAAGAAGAAGAAGAATGAAGGAGGAGAATGAATCGTATTTTGGGAGAAATCTGAACGTCTAGGTTTCTCAATTTCCTTTCCTTTTTTTTATTCTTTAACTTTTTTTTTTTGATGATTATTGGGCTTTTAAGCCCATGATTCTTTTCCTTCTTTTTTAATTTTACTGTTTTTTAAAATAATTTTAACAAAAATTATACTTCATTTATTTAAAATCTTAATTTAACTTTTTTTTTTTGGAATATTTATTTGATTAGTATTAAAAAAGGTCAAGAAAAATACATTTAGTAGATTTTCTTTATTTAAGATGTTTAGTTTCTTTATGTTTTTTTGCTTTAGTAATTTATAAATGTCATTTTCCCATTTAGCTTGTTCATTAAAATAATAAAAACCTCAAAAAGTATTTTCTTTATCTAGTTTTTTACTAATCCTTGGATTTATAATTTAATATTTAGGTTTTGTATAGTTTTTTTCTTATATTAATTAGTTTAGAATTTATTTGTTAAATGTCTAAAAAATCCGAAAAAATGTGTTCATCTCCTAAGCGTTACTCAAAAACCCTAAAAAAATTTCATTTGGTGGACTGTGCTTTTAGTCTTGATGCTTGAGGTTTATCTCTATCTTCCCTGTTATTACAAGTTACCTATCCCCAATTCCAAAGGAAAGGATTACACTTGTTGACTGCCATGTCATAATTAGGGTAGCCTTGTCCACTTTTCCCTTGAGACTTTGTTAGAGTCTTTCCTTTTATCCCAGCCTTAGGATTGGAATCGCTGCACTCCATGTAAGTGTCATAGTGATGAACACTTACTTTCCATGTTTAATCTAGCCTTAGGTTTGGAGTCGCTGTACTCCATGTAAGTGTCATGGTTATGAACACTTACTTCCCTTTGGAACCTTGATCATTATCAAGAGTTCCTCACCCGTAGTTAGGTGAACTATGGAGGCTCTGATTCCCCATTCCTAGTCAGGATACGTAGGCACAAGACGTGATGTCTTGTCGAGCCCACTAACTAGCTAACAACTAGCTCCCTTATCCATAGCCGTCGCGTGATTGAGACTAGTTTACCTTATCCTTTTATCCTAGCCTTAGGATTGGAGTCACCGCACTCTATGTAAGTGTCATGGTTATGAACACTTACTTTCCCTTTTATCCTAGCTTTAGGATTGGAGTCGCCGCACTCCATGTAAGTGTCATGGTTATGAACACTTATTCCCCCTTGGAACCTTAACCACAATCAAGAGTTCCTCACCCTTAGTAGGTGAACTACGAATGCTCTGATTCCATCCTAGTTATGATACGTAGGCACGAGATGCGATGTCTTGGCGAGCATACTTAGTGTATATACCCTAGGTCTTTACCTTAACACATTCTCCTTAGCAAGCAAATTTTAGCATAACACAAGTACTAACAAGAGGTTCCTGTAGAGTACTACAGATATTTAGGATGCTAACACCTTTCCTAGGCATAAACAACCCCCGAACCTTAGATCTCTAGCTTTATTGTTACATAATGCACTTAGGGTTTTCTTTCAATTTTTACCCTTTCCTCTGGATAAATCAAAGCTCGGTGGTGAACTTCATGATTTGTGATTCAAGTTAATTAATAGCTTGATATCCGATTCTCACCGCAACAGAAATGGCTACTTCACTAGGGATAATTCCCCTAAAAGGGTTAAGCCTATATTGTTTGCATTTGTGTTATTTTATATGTTTGCTTGCTTGTATACTAACATATTTGTAAATATCTGTATATATGCTTGTTATGCCTGGGTTTTTCTGTATGCAGGGTTGTTACCTTGAGTGGTGAGGATAAGTCCTATACCCGAACTTGAGTGCACCTATGATAGGAAGGTGGTATACTCAAGAAGGCTTATAGGGAGTTGATTCCCAACCAAGCTAACTTGAGAAACCACTGCTCAATGGAGGCCCTCTTGGGAGTAGTTTTGTTAAATGAGTATTCGTGAAAACATTACTACTTTCGACCAAGGAGCCTGTGACACTGGCGACCTTTAGTTACCTTTTACCCCCACTTGGCCTTTTAGGATGTAGTGCGGTGACTATGAGGTAGTAGTCCTGAAGTAGTTGATACGCGATACTACACTCAAACGAGACTCTCTTGAGAATATTATTGGTTCCAGAGTTAATTGGTGTGCCGATAATATCCGAAAAATGGGTTGTTGACTCTGGGAACTTCTTAGAACCCTGTTCTGCAGATACAAGAACCCTTAGTACACACCTTTTTGTGATGGGTAAATGTTCGCACGCGATTCCCGCGCGAACAACCGCTGGCCTCCTATCGCAGGTTTACTCGCGGGATTGGCCACAGAATCCCAGGAAAATCGGCTGAAGTGTACGTTTTATTGATATGACGGTTTTTAGTTTAGAGGAGTTGTAAGAAACTTGAACAAACAAAAAAGGTTTCGAATTGATAAATAAAAACAAAGTGAAAAACAGACAAGTAAATGACAAAATAATTTAAGCTTTGGTCATATAAATTGCATTAAAATAACAAGTGTGGACGTTATCATACATTTATGCGGGAGTGAACTCGTTTCTCTTAACGCTTGGTACTTTGAGTGTTTTCCCTTTTCAATGTTACAAATGCGACCCCTAAAATGGAAATAACTATTGCTTTAAATAGGCTGAAAAAATAACTGTTCATCTCCCAAGATTTGTCCTAGCTATGACACGTGTCACCCCACTATCTTTCTAACTTCCCATGTTCTTGGCTTTTAAACTTTTCCCGCTCAAAACCTATCAGCTTTGTGTTGGCTTCGTGGGCCACCAAGTGACGCCCTTCGACGGCCTTGTTCGCCTGCTTCCTCCCGACGCACCATTTGCTTATGTCGACCCAGCTTTGGCTTCCTCACTATCCTTTCTCCTGGCGTCGATCCACTTGCTTGGCATTTTCACCATTTCTTCACTTCTCATGTTTGGTCAAAATCTCTTGGCTAACAAATTGCCCCCCAAAAGGCCAGTTTCGACTGACCAATGCGTCGACTGAGAAAACTGGTGTTTTGATTTCCCACGAGATTTTGACGACGCTTTGGTTTCGACCCAACAACCAACGTTCTGTCTTTCGTCGAATCTTTGCCATGTGTCAGCCGCAGCCTGACGTGATGATGGCACATTTCTGCGCCACGATTTCCAAGAAACGTCATGATGGCTAGTCTCGTCCTAAGTTATGGGTCTCGAAACCACCCCCACTAACTGCAGAATTTGAACAGTTCTTGGCTCTTCAGTTGCATGCGTTTTTCCTTATAAATACATCCAGAACTCATTCGTTTGTTTTTTCGCCATTTTCTCACAGCTTCTTCTTCCTTCAAGTTTTCTTGCTCCCAAAACACTCTCTATTTCAATGGCATCCTCTACAACTGCTACTGCTTCCGTCACTCACACCACCGAGAACAACCCTATCGCCTTTGTCCTTTATGAGAAGGAATCACTCAGGCCTCTCCCTCAGCCATCATCTGCTGATGAAGCGGTGGTGGAAAACTGGCGACATCAGATGGTCATCCCTTTCGCGGTGGCTGGTAAACTCCATGCTTTTCATGGCCCATATCTAGATAAAAAGCCAAGTCATCAAGAGCTTCCAAAATTCTTCCCCTATTTTGCTCCTACCATACCACCAACTTTTGAGAAAGGTGGCACTTTGGACCTCAAAGTCATGGCACCCAAGGCTATGGTCTTTAGATCGATGCCTACACCTGGCAATAAAAAATACATTCTTGGCTCAACAAGGTCGAAGGCCAGCGCAAAGAACAATGGCAAAAAGCTGGCATCTTCGACGCCATTCAACTCTCAAGAAACGCTCACAGGGTCAACCCTTGCTTGCTACTTGCGTCGATGTATTTTTGGGAAGGCCAATACATTCCACTTCCCTTGGGATATCTTGCCTCTGCCACGATGGAGCTTCTGAAAAAAGAGCATTCTATAGAGGGTCTTCGACTCTCTCGGATGACCACCCAAGAAACCTGCAACAAAGGTATCTTCATTAAGTATCTCAATATGTTTGCAGAGACCACGTCTTTCGTCCCCAGTATGGAGCCCTTTGTGGCTCGACAATTCGGTTCGACATGGTTCACGAGTCTGTTTCCTGGTGTTTCCCCCAAAGCGGCAACGCAATCAAACTCAATATGGAGGGCATTCCTGACCCCCACCATGCTATCCTTTCGGATTGAGACGGGGAACACAGGTTATGGGTTCATGAATTACCAGCCTAACTTGGTGGCCCGTCAATTTGGCTTGAGCCAGATGTTACCAAAATCCCTAGTGAAACATCCTTCTGATATTGTACAGGCTGGTCGACGGCTGAACCTGGTGGGTCATAAAGCCTACCTTAGATTTATCAAGTCGACACAACATCTTGAGTTGTCTGTCTTTGCATTCCATCCTTCCTCGTTTACCACAGAAGACTTCGACGTCTGGTGGTTAGAATACGATAATCAGATTTTCCAACGTGACCTATTCCTGTCAAATGTGGTCGATGCTTTTTCCAGTCTTGCTGCTGAGGTTCCCAATCCGGTAGTTACTGTGCCTGTCGAGGACACGCAAGAAGTTGATGCCACAGAAAACCCACCATAGAAGGTAACTCCTTACTCTTTAAGTTTATTTCATTAGTTGTCTTTATCTAACCACCTGTGTTTATTTCCCAAGGTCGAAAACGGGAACCAGACACTGCCTCGACTTCCACCAGGTCGGCCAAGAAACCAAAGACCCTGAAACCACAGATATAACCTATTTCAATGCTACTTCGCATCCTCTTTTTTGCAAGTTTATCTGACTTTGTTATTTGCCAGGCTTCTGAAAAAATACCATCTCCTGAGGGTGACGTGTCGGATGTGAGTACTCAATCCCAAATCTTTCCCACTGGAGTCCCATCATCTCCTCCAGCTACTCCATTGGTAAGGAAGAAGAGGCCCCCCATCATGAAAACTCCTTCAAAGACGGTTGCTTCGATCGCCAAACCTGTTGTTCCCAGAAACCTTGCTGACGTCTTTGAGCCTGTCGAGGCTGAAATCCCTCCTCCAAAACAGTCTGCTGAGGTATTCATCATCATTGATTTTTTGCTTCGTATGGTATTTAGATTTTCCCTCACTGAAACTTCTATTGCAGGAAATTGTGGCCACTTCGACCACTGCTGAAGAGAATGACACTGCAGCGGCTACCATTGTCATTCCGCCTAAGACAACAACTATGTTTAGTCCTCAGACCGTCGATGAGTTCCAAGTGACTTTGACTGAAGAGGACTTAGTGAAGACAAAGCCTCCAGTTCACCAAACCACCACTGAGGCTAGAAAGGACGGTGCAACCACTGGTGATGATGAAAATCCTTCGACTGTTGCTGCCTCTACTGAAGTCAATGTGAAACCTAAAGCTTCTACTGAAGGTGGTTGCAACCTGCCAACGCCTAATGTTGACAATGCCCTCACCCCAGAGGAGATCTTGGCGACAAAATTAATAAATCCAGCGGCGGCTTTGAAGGCACTGCACAAGCTTCACCAAGAGTCTGGGGACGCCCAACCCACGAGTTCGACAGCCCCACCAACCCCAGAAATAGACGCTTCTTTCGCCCTCAAGCTCCAGCAATTGAAGACATACTTATTTGAGGACGAATTTCTGGCAGCCGTCGCATAGGTGCCTGTTGTGGCTCGTGATGTGTTCAAGATATTGGATGAACTTGCCGAATTTCAAGTTCCAGACCCCATGATCGCGTACTTAATTGAGTCTGAAGCACTCTTTACGCAACTGGCCAAGGACCTTACTAGGTGCAAACAAGCCGACGCTCAAATCAGGCAGAAATGCAATGAAATAGGTCATGAGTGGTATCTCAGCTCACTCTGTGAGAAAAAGCTTAAGGACTTTGAGGCCACCAAGCAAGAGCGCTCCGATAAGCACCGTTTCTTTGACCAATAGATATCTGACTACCAGGCTCAGATAGCTGAACTCACCAGAAAAATTGCTGAGGTCGAAAAGCAGAAGGCCTTTGTGGATTTTGTTGAACCCTTACCTACTCAAGAGGCAATCGATCAAGAAGTCGCTCAAGGGCTTGCTCACGTCGAAGCTGCTTTCAAGATAAAAGATACAATTGGTCAGATGCGGAAAAGAAAAGCTCTTCTCGAAAGCAAGGTTGTTCATGAGAAGACCATCTTTGAGGACTTTAAGTCTAGATTCTCTGCTTCCTCTTAACTATCATGTCGAGCTATTGTAATTTTATTCAGCTGTTTTGTAAGCCATCTTGGCAACCCTAGCCTATTTTGGCCACTTATCAATGAAAACATTACTTTTTAATTTGAATCTCTTGTAGCATAGGTTTATATTTTTTCAAATATTTCCCATTTACCCTTAAGATTCATTGGTACATTCCTAATTCTTGAACCTCGTATGCATTGTTGCTGAAACTTTGGATCACTTTGAATGGTCCCTCCCAATTTGGCGACCATTTCCCTAACGTTCAATCTCGTCGATCCATGGGCAACACTGCTTTCCACACATAGTCGTTAACTGCAAAGGTCTTCTTTCTGACCTTCTTATTATATGCCTTGGCAACTCGTGCCTTCTGACGTAATAACACATTCAACACTGCCATTCGTTCCTCGTCTAAGTCCACGATTTCATCCAGCAACATATTCCAGTATTGCTCTGACGGAATTTCATGTTGTCGTTACACTCTAACTGATTGCAGGCATATTTCTGCTGGTAACACAACGTCGTGCCCGAAAGCCAAATGAAACGGAGTCGAGTTTGTTGACTCTTTGGGGGATGTTCGACAAGCCCAAAAAATTTGACCCAACGTCTTGTGCTAATTTTTTGGCTTTTTGGCCACGTGTTTTTTGATGAGCCCAATTACCACTTTATTAGCTGCTTCGACCTGACCATTTGCCTGAGCATAATATGGTGTCGAAGTAACCAACTTGAAGCCTGTTTCTGCTGCGAACTCTTGCATTTTTTGACCAATAAATACAGAGCCTTGATCCGTCGTGATGGTTTTAGATATCCCGAATCTATACAAGATATGATTCTGGATGAACTCGATCACAACCTCTTGATCTACTTTCACTAGGGGCACAACCTCTATCCATTTTGTGAAATAGTTTATACCTACGAGGATGAATTTTTGTTGTTTCGACAAGGCCGGTCGAATCTCCCCTATGACATCCAATGCCCAACCCCGAAAGGGCCATGGTTTGACGATGGTGTGTAATTCGCTGGCTGGCACATGCTGAATGTCTGCATGTTTCTGACATTCTTGGCATCCCTTTGCGAAGTCTATGCAATCTTTGAGAATTCTTGGCCAATAAACGCCCTGTCGAAACAGTAACCATTTCATCTTGTGGCCAGCTGTCATACCCCAAATTTTGACCACCAAGATTTCCCATCATTATGCAAATCATCACCACAATATGGATGTACCTTCATGCCTCATCAATCTCCTCAAAGATGGCTGGGCATTCATCACAATCAAGAATTAAGGTATTAAGCCCTCTCAGAGCACTTAGACAAAGGATCAATCAAGAAATGACATGATATTTAACTAGTCTAACCTCTTAATCACCCATAAGGGATCAAGAGGACTCCCACATCAAGAATCAGGCACAGGATTGCAACATTCCAAGTGGATTAAGCCTCGAGATCGCCTGTGTCACCAAATTAGGGCTTTGGTCGACCAAGGCCTCCAGATGAAAATTTTCTTCTGGGCATGAGCCAATACTTCAAAACATGATCCAAAATGCTCCAAGGGGCCTCATGGATCCAATCATCAAGTCAAATTAACCTCAGGGGATGCATTCATAAAAAAATCAGGAATTAGGGTTTCTTGACCTAATTCACCCCTAAGTTGACTTTTGGAGCAGAGCATGAGCCAAGACCTCAAGACATGATTTGAGGGCCTCAAATACACTACATTGATCCATTTACAACAATGTATTGATCCAAGAAGCTTGATTCACAAGTTTCAATTTCATCTGGACCACGATTAGGGTTTTGAAGAAAAAAGTCAACTGTATCTTTGACTTTTGACCAAGACATGCTCCCAAACCTTGGGAAATGATTCAAGACACCCTACAACACCTATGGAATCCATCCATTAGGTTTGAATTGGGTCAAGAACTTGATTGCATAAAGAATCACACAGTTTGGATTTCATCTGACAAAAAGTCAACTGTGGCCAAAATCAAGTTTGACTTTTTGGAATTTTTCACAAATATGGTTCCCCTAAGTTAAAAACAATGTCAATGTATGGTATTAATCATCATTAATTAAGAAAAATCAAGAAAAGTGAGGTTTCTTGCAAAAGGGGCAACCATGAGAAACCAAATTTTTTCTAAGTTATGGAACAAAAGTGATTTTGTACCAACTTTGCAAGGTCATAACTCCTAAACCATAAGGCCTTTTTCTCCCATTCAAAGCTCAAATGAAATTTCATCTTACATACTTTAAAAGTGTCAACTACAAGAGATTCCAAATCCTCATGGATTTTGAGTTATGGATTGATCAAAATCACAAAAATGGGAAATGACCACTTTTTCCAACACTTAGTGAAATTTTCAACAAGTCAGAATCTGTTTCACTTTTTCCAAACTTTGAGGCAATTTTTCACCTTGATCCAAGCTGAACCAGGTTGTAGCGTGCGATTTTTGTTGGTGACGCGACCACCTTATCGCAGAGAATTGGTTTTTTTCCTCAATGAAGAGGAAGGGGGTGCTACTTTCTGATTTCTTATTTATCACATAAAGCTGGAAGGGAAAAGGAAGCTATCTAAAACTAACCTTGCACGCGAATGTTTAACTAAACAAACGCTTAAAGAGATTCGGGGAGTTCGGGGTCAGGTTATACAATGGGGAGTTGTCAGTTACCCATCCTATATGTGGTTATCCACAGGTTGTTAGTTTTAGGTTTCGATTTGTACTTGATTGTGTTTATCCGTTAATGGGTTGGGAAAGTTTCTTGGGAAATATGAGAGAGAGTGAGTTTTTTTGTTGATTTTCAGGTTTTCCGATGTTTTTGGTAAGGTACTAGACCTATGTTTTGATTGGTATGAAGGTACTGGACCTAGAGTTTTTGATTAGTATACTCCCTAAGATTTCGTGATCTTATGCCTACGTATTCCCGTTTAAATGAAACAGGGAAATCAGAGCAATCGTAGTTCCTCCTATTCTAAGGGAGGAAAAAAAATGATGTTTTGGTGTCTTGTTCAAAGCCCAAGATTGAAGCTAAAAGGTTTATTTGTGTCTTGTTCAAAGCCCAAGATTGAAGCTAAAAGATTTGACTGAGAGAGAATTTGTCATCTCTAAAGGGAAGACATCTCGTCTGTTTATCACAACTGTTGGGTGACTGTTTATAAAGGAGGATTACTTTAACTGGGATATGTGAATCCAGCAATGCCATAATTTCCTTTATGAGGGATTTGTCTTGAAGGAGAAAACTTCAACTCAGTGTTGAGCAATGCCATTTTTCCTTAGGAATTTCTCATACTAAGAGAGGGACAGTGGCGTGGATGTAAATAATCTAGAGGCTTGCCGCTTATAGCAATTAGATGAAAAAGAGGATTTACCAGGGTAAAAGATGGACAATAACTTGGATATTTGAATCAACAAGTGCGCCACTTACAGTAGTTATCTGGGATTAGGGTTGTTGTGAATGTCTGTTTTGATGAGTGATAAACAGAGAAATGGCTTCCTATAGAGGGATTTTGATTTCCTCTGAGGGGATGTTGATTTTTGCGTGCCTTGATCAAAGCCCAAGGTTGAAGCTAAGAGGTTGACTGACTCCACTGAGGAAGTCCTTATACAAAGCCTAAGAGAAGGCTAGAAAAGGCTGACTCAACAAGAGAGTTTTTATCTGTCTTGTACAAAGCCCAAGATTGAGGCTAAAAGAGACTGACTATTTTGGGGATATCATTATACAAAGCCTATGAGGAGGCTAAAAGTTTGACTTTTCCGGGGAAAATATTCTGTCTGTCTTGTACAAAGCCCAAGATTGAGGCTAAAAGGGATTTCGGTTCTGTCGGGGAGAGTTTGTATGTGTCTTGTATAAAGCCCAAGATTGAGGCTGAAAAGAAGACTGATTCTGTGGGAAAGAAATCCTTACCTGTCTTGTACAAAACCCAAGATTGAGGCTAAAATGAGACTTTACTGACTCGGCTGAGGATATTTTAGGTGTCTTGTACAAAGCCCAAGATTGAGGCTGAAATGAGTTTGACTCTGCTGGATAGTATTATTTGTCTTGTACAAAGCCCAAGATTGAGGCTAAAAACAAAGATTGACTCTGCTTAGGGAAATTTATATGATGTCTTGTACAAAGCCCAAGATTGAGGCTGGAAAGGGTTTGACTCAACAAGAGAGTGATTTTATCTGTCCTGTACAAAGCCCAGGATTTTGGCTGAACAAGCTGGAGAAATCATTACACAAGGCCTAAGAGGAGGCTAACTTCTGCCAGGGGAAATCATTATACAAAGCCTAAGAGGAGGCTAAAAAAGATTGTCTCAACAAGAGAATGGTTTTATCTGTCTTGTACAAAGCCCAAGATTGAGGCTAAAAAAGGGTTGACTCAACAAGAGAGTATTGAAAAGTGATTGACTCAACAAGAGAGTCTGAAAAGGTGATTAACTCAACAAGAGAGTCTGAAAAGGTTAGCTCTGCTAAGGGATAATCATTGTACAAAGCCCAAGAGGAGGCTGACTATGCTGAGGAAAGGAAGGATCATTATACAAAGCCTAAGAGGAGGCTAGCTTCTGCTGGGATTATTGAGATCCCGAGGCAGGTCCAAATGGGGAATCAACTCTTGCTGAGGGTTATAGAAGAGTTGAGATATCATAGACCTTGAGGTTCTGATTTGGGATAGTGTTATACTGATGATAAACCGACCCTGGCTGGGGAATTTTTAGGAGAGAGACTGGGTTTAGAACCCATGGGTTTTAACTCTATTGGAGATTAATCCAAAATGACCAGGGTTTCTCCTATGTTTGTAAGGTGCTTGAGAATGTCTTTGAGATCCGAGAGGGGATTAGACTGTCCAACTCTACTGGTATGGAAGAGTTTATCTTTGTATGATGCCCAAGAGGAGGCAGGTGTTAAGGGATGAGAATCAACCCTAAATTGGTCTGAGATTTGACACTGGAAAGATTGCTCTAACAAAGGATGACTAAGTTCTATATTATACCTTTAAGAGGTCTTCAGGGTCCTTGTATGAAGCCCAAGAGAAGGCATGAGAACTTCTAAGAAGCCGGAGGGTCCTTGTACAAAGCCCAAGAGGAGGTGGGGATGCTTTTAGGAAGCCTATGGGTCCCAAACCTAAGAAAAGTTTCACCGAGAATAATCTTTTCTTTAATGAACAGGTCTAGGGTTTGAAGAAATTCAAGAGAGGTTTCACCGAGAATTAATCCTCTTCGGAAAACTGAACTTCTTTGACAATTTCTAATAGTGACAGTCTGAGAAAAGTTTCACTGGGAATAATGCTTTTCTCTTTGTTCCATATTGTTTAAGCCCAAGAGAAGGCAAGACTGTATCTGGAAATCCTATGGGGGTCTAGTTTTGACTGTATTAAAGAGTGACCAACTGGCTTTACCTAGTTCTAGACCTAGTTGCCGGAGTAAACTCTAAGCAGATATACTAGTATATATATACAGTTGATATATGACAAGTATTTAAAAGGATATGAAAGAAGGACTTACCGGTGAGCAGCTTCCCACAATACAGTTATATATATAAAAGCATGTAAAGTAAAGCTGATAAAAACTTACAGGTGAGCAAGCTTCCATAGCTGTATTGTTAGTTGTTCAAGAAATTAAAGAAAGTTTTGATAACAACTGTATATTTAAACCTAAATCAAAAGGGAAGTTGTTTTTGAAAAGATTGTTGGGGTTTATACTCAAAGAGAGGTCCAGATGAAAAACAGTAATTTTACCGTTGTTTTATAAACTGTACTGGGACTTATACAATGACTGAGGCCCAAAGAGGTTTTCTGTACAAAGGGATGGATCTTACAACTCAAGGAGAGGCCCAAAAGTTAAAAAAAAGAAAATAAATGGGACTTACAACACAAGGGTAGGCCCAGTTGATTTTGTTTTGAAATGGCGATCGCGCCGAGATTTTGTAAAACACAGTGAAACTTATACAACGACTGAGGCCCAAAAATATTTTATATACAAAAGAGGGTTGAGTCTTACACTCTAGGAGAGGCCCATGGAAAAACAGTGATCGCACCGTTGTTTTGAAAGTTGTATCGGGACTTATACAATGACTGAGGCCCAAATTATTCTATATACAAAGGGGGTTGGGTCTTACACTCTATTAGAGGCCCAAAAGTTTGAAATGTTTGATAAGGATCAAAAATCAAACAAATCCTAATTTCATTTTCTTTTAAAAGTAATTCTTTAATGAAAATTAATAAAATGATAAAAATACCAAATGAGTTTAAATAAACTACTTGTTATTTTTTGTTAAGGTTTGAAAAATGAAGTTTTAATCACAAGATGATTTAGAACTCACTTGATTTTGATTTTCAAGATAAAAATTCACTTTTAAAATGTTTAAAAATAATAAAAATGAATTTATTCAAAAAAATACCAACTATATTAAATAAATAATATAAATCTGATTTTTTTTTTGTAGAATAAAATACTTTAATATTTTTGTGATTTTTCAGAAAAAGAACCAATAAAAAATGATTAAAATTGAATGAGAAATTAATTTTCCAAATCATTAACAAAAATAATATGAAAAATAAAATAAAATGGGACAAGTGATAAAAAAGAGGTCTGGGGCGAGGGGGATTCGAACCCCAGACCTCTCGCTCGATCAATACACATAAACCAGCTGATCAACCACCGGGGCGCAATGCCAATTCATTTATTATATGGCAAGCAATAAATATATAGAAAACTTGGTTGAATTTCTGAAGAATGGCGCCATGGCCATCTTCATCCTCAAGCTCAAATACGTGAAGCCTCCTATCTCACTCCTCTCTCAACCATTTCACATATCCAAATATGAAAATCGTACGTTTTCAGATGAGGAACACAATGGCAATACCCAATTTTATTGAAATTAAGTGAATCACAACATAATATGATAAAACCTGAAGAACCCTAAAATTGGCATGAACTTAATGAAATCCTATACACGAATTATAAACAATAATTGATTGAGGGTAAATGATCTACAAACATCCAGAAACACAATGGTAACAAGAAAACATGTTTATGATGCATGATTCATTGAGTTTGAGAGTTTAAGGTTTACCTCTGCAAGTGAGAGTTGAATTCTGATTTGGAGGTGTTACAGTTGTGTTCCAATGATTTGGACATCTTCCTTGTACCTCAAGGGATGTGTTTGAATGCTTAGGTTGATTGGAAAACCTCTGGATTAGCCAACTGGACCCAACCTGCAGTTGCTTTATAACTTTGAGAAATTGAGGTGTGATTTAATGATTTTGATGTTACAGATTGAATGTGATGGTTTAGATCACTCCTATATGTTGTATATGAGGTGTGTGAACCATTGGTTTGAGTTGCATTGGCCTCCAACTCAAAACCTGATAGTGCTTTCTCAAGAACAATAAAATTTGATGTGTGAGAAGGAAATGAGAGAAAGCAATGTTGTAAGCTGCTTTGGTGTAGTTTGAATGATAAGTTAGGACATCTATTTATAGTGGATCAATTCCTGTCTTGGAGGAATAGTGAATGGCCGCAAGATTAGATCACATTCAATGGCTTTGGCTTGGTGGCATTTCTTCTCATGCAAGGCAAACTAGCTTCTCCCAAGAGCAGGGCTATGTATTGACCAATTCCACATTCCTCAGGTGTTTTAATTGTTTTTTAAGTGAGCATCTTGATGGAGTAGAGTGGCTTTATTGAAAGTGCACTATTGCACATAAATGCCTTTGAATTCAAGGCATAATGTGACAAATGCATTAACCTCAAGTTGGAAAATCCCTTGGCTTTTTTACTCAGCTTAGCAGGTTGGATCAGATGGATTAGGATCAGATTGGATGAATGTGGCATAGTGATCATTGCTTTTTGGCTCAAAATCGTGTATGGCAAGAAATCTCACAAACTAATTTTTCATGACAGCCTTGCCATGGTGTCTTGTAGCAGCCATAACTCTTGGTTCAAGCTGAGTTGTTTCATGCCAATGAGTTCCTTGGATTATAGGAAATATGCTCAACAAATTTGATGTTTACATATTGAATTGATTCAACCTAGAACTATCGGAAACAGCCCTCCAAGTTTTGGTGTTTCACTTGTTTTTCTGACTTAGACAGAATTTTGTCTAAGTGTTGGAAAAGTGGTAAATTCCAAGTTTTTGTCATTTTGATCCAAACATAACTCAGAATCTATGAAGAATTGGAAAATATTGTAGTTGGAACTTTTGAAGTATGTAATGAGGGCTTCCATCTGAGCTTTGAATGGGAGAAAAAGGCCTTAGGGTTTGGGAGATATGGCCTTGCAAAGTTGGTACCCTAGCCACTTTGTTCCATAACTTAGAAAAATTTTAAGTTTTTTTTATGGTTCCCCCTTTAACAAGTTAACTCACTTTCTTTAATTTTTCTTGATGAATGATGATTCAAATCACATATTAACATTATTTTAGGGTTAAGGAGCCTTGGTTGACCAAAAATCCAAAAAGTCAAACTTGGATTTTTGTACAGTTAACTTTTTCATCAGATGAAATTTTGACTTTTTGATCCTTTTGTGAAATCAATCCTTGGGCTTAATTAAACTTCATGGATGGCCTCCAAGGGTATTTAAGAATGTCTTGGACCCCTCCCTAAGGTTTTAGATCAAGGGTAGGCCAACAGTCAAGGATAGGGTTGACTTTTTCCATCAGAAACCCTAATTTGTGATCAGATGGTTTTGAGTTCTTGTGGCTTATGATTTGAGCTCTTTGAGTCAATCAAATCTTGTAGACATGTCAATATGATGTATTTGAGGTCTTTGAAGTTCATTTTGAAGCTTTAAGCCATGCCTCACTTCACAAGTTAACTTAAGGGTTGAATTAGGTCAAAACCCTAATTCCTGATTTTTTTATAGATGAACCTTCAAGGTGATTTTTCCATTGTGGATGGGCTCTTGAGATCCTTTTGAGCTTTTTGGACCATACATTGAGGTATTGGCTCAGGCCTAGATGGAAATTTTCATCTGGGGATCCTGGTCGACCAAACCCTAATTTGGTGACACAGGTGATCTTGAGGCTTGATCCACTTGGAATGTTTCAACTTTGTGCTTGATTCTTGATGTGGGAGTCCTCTTGAACCTTTATAGGTGTTTGAGAGGTTAGACAATTTGAAGATCACGTCATTTCTTGATTGATCCTTTGTCTAAGTGCTTTGAGAGGGCTCAAAACCCTACTTCTTGATTGTAGTGGATGCTCAATCATCTTTAAAGAAAATGATGAGGCATGAAAATACATCCATATTGTGATGATGATTTGCATAATGATGGGAAATCTTGGTGGTCAAAATTTAGGGTATGACAGATGCCCCTATTTAATCTTCTTGGACCCGAAGGTGTGAATGGCGAAGGTGTAACACCCTTCTACCCCACGACATTTTCACACAATAATTTGAATAAATAATCAGAGTATCTTCACAAAAAGGGTGTCACATTTCATTTCATAAAATCACATCATAAATATGTTCCTGCTCCGTAACACGGGTTCTCAAAAAAATTTCATAATTATTATTCTCCAAGGAAATTCAGCATTAAAACTCCACAGCGGAAAATTTAGTCTCAAGTTCTTTATTAAAATACTTCATCATAACTTCATCAAACAGTAACTCAAAATTCAGCATTTAAATAAAATTCATGGAAACAATACATAAATCTCCAATAATAACCAAACAGAAGGAAAATAACGCAGTTGTTCCGATCAGACGATCCCAAACCCCGATGTTACATATATCAGAGTAAGACACCTTCTAGTCCACCGAAATAAAAATAAATGACTTCGAAGCTAAATCTCCAATGAGTCTATAGCTACTCCGGATCACCTGCGCGTTGCCCAGATAGGGGAAACATTCAACAGGCAGGGTGAGTAAATCGTAATCATCATAAAAGGTATAAGTAAGAGATATAGTAGTTATAACTATTGAAACAACACTATCATAGCAGCATGTATTCAGGGTAGTATATAATTCATAACAACATTTTGTTCATAACACATTTATTCATAACAGCATGTAATCATAAAATGTTGCACAAAAAATCATCTCAAAAGTCATCACGGAACAAATATGATGCAATGCCACCAGTCATAAAATGCAACATGCATGCGGTACCGAAACTTCACTGATGACTTAGTCATCTTCAATCTCCAAAGATCCCCACCAATAGGATCGGTTCCCTCTTGAAACCAGAACACATCAGAATTTGCACTTAATGCACACTACGGGATTAAGGCCATCACTGGACTATAAGTCCTACCAATTCACTGGATATCATCCTGCAAACTTCACTGGACAAGTTATCCTAAAAATATGCTATGAATGCATGATGCGTAATAATTCACAAAAACACGACCACTACTAGTCAAACGCATCATCATTCATATAATCAATCACCACAATTCATTACACATAGCAGAACATCATCATCACAGTCAACACAGCATCATCATCATCATCAGAACTATCATATACTCTCCACATATATCATAACACACATATCATGATCAAATAGTAGCATGTTAATATGATCCACACCAAAAGCCACTTCCAGGCATAACTCAGAGATTTCACACACAACACACCCACTCATTGACAAATTCATCACAAAACATCAATACATTATGATAGCATATTCAAACCTCATAATCTCTCCATCATCATCATAATATTATCATTTCATTATCACTAATATCCACTAAATCACTGCTAGATAAAATTCTGCAATTTCACACAGATATGCAACCTACGGGTATATCAATACAAGACACTCATCATTTAGTCTATCAATTTCAATTCGAGGATTACACTATATGACTTATTTTATTTTACCATGTTATAGATTATTTCATTACCTTTCCATAGCTTCAAATGGCATCAAAAACGGATTCATAAAACAAAAGTTATGATTTTTAGAAGAAAAACTGAAAAATACAATTCCCCCCCCCCCCCCCCCCCCCCCACTAAAATGGTGGCTTGCGCCACCCCTGCCATGCCTTTTTGGTGGCTTGCGCCACCCTTTACACCTTGTGGTTGGCGCCATGTAGTGTGAGTGGCTGGCGCCACTTCACACAATCCCTTTATTATTATTATTTTCTTTTTCTTTTCCTTACTATTCCTTCCCTTTTTCCAACCCGTCAATAATTTCAATACAATTTCGATTAACAATTCTAACACAGAGTTTCCACAGTTCACTTCATTCAATCATTTATCAGGTCCTCAATATTTTATACTAATCGAAATTCTTTCTGTTTGATCTACTTAAACCCTCATCACAATTCATCATCGGTTAACCAGTCAATCACCCTACAATTACCGAAAACTTAAATCAATTATAATAACACAATTTCACTCCCCATACCTGATATGATTCCTTAGCCTTGAATCCTCTTCGTGTTCTTCAATCCTTCCACTGTAAAAATCTCCAAGCCTAACCGCTTCTCTCTTCTCTCTGCTTCTTTTCCAAACGCAATGCAACAATGAAATTTCCAAAACCCTTATTCCTCCGTATAAACCCTTTAACCTCTTTTATGATTTTTCTCTATTGCCCTCACTAAACCTCCACCTTTTACGAAATTACCCTTACTCTCATCCAACACCAATTCTACTCTATTTTTCTACTTAAACAAATCTAATTTAATTAATCTAACTTGCTCCAAAATTCTCAAAATAATTCCAACTTCATATAGATTATAAATTTTCATCAAAACCATCCAAAATCATAATATTCACACAATTCTATAATAAAATTAATTAAATAAATATTTTAATTAATTCGGGGCGTTACAACTCTCCCCCACTTAAAAGAATTTTCGCCCTAAAAAATTACCTGATGCAAACAAGAACGGGTAGGACTCTTTCATATGATCCTCGCGTTCCCAAGTCAAACTGTCTCCAGCTGGTCCACCCCACAGTACCTTCACTAAGGCAATATCCTTGCCCCTGCAATTGCTTCATTTCCCAACCTTCGATTCGCACTGGCGATGCTTCGACAGTTAAGTTATCTCACACCTGTACGTCATCCATTTGAATCACATGCGAAGGATCCGGAATGTATTTCCTCAATTGAGACACATGAAACACATCATGAAGATTCGCAAGTGACGGTGGTAAAGTAATCTGATACGCCACTTCACTGTTCTTCTCTGAAATCTGATATGGATCAATAAATCGCGGTGTAAGTTTTCTCAACTTCAAAGCTATACCGACACCAGTTATCGGCGTAACTCTCAGAAATACATGGTCACCCACTTGAAACTCCAGTTCCTTTCTTCGCCTATCATGATAACTCTTCTGACAGCTCTGCAAAGCTTTCATCTTCTCTTGAATCATCTTAATCTTATCAGTTGTCTCTCGCACAATTTCAGGTCCGAGCACAGCACTCTCGCCCGACTCGTACCAACACAACGGTGTCCTACACCTTCGCCCATACAATGCCTCATACGGTGCCATATCGATACTCGCGTGAAAACTATTGTTGTACGTAAATTCAATCAAAGGAAAATGGTCGTCCCAAGCTCCTCCTTGGTCTAACATGCAAGCTCTCAACAAATCTTCCAAAGATTGGATAGTCCTCTCAGTCTGTCCATCTGTCTGCGGATGATAAGTAGAACTCAACCTTAACTTAGTACCCAAGGAATTCTGCAAACCTTTCCAAAATTTTGACGTAAAACATGGATCTCTATCTGATACTCGACGGTATTCCATGCAATCGCACAATCTCATCGATATATAGCTTGGCTAACCTCTTAATAGGATGATTAATCTTCATCGGCAAGAAATGAGCCGACTTAGTCAACCTATCTACTATTACCCAAATAGAATCATTACCCTTCGCAGTCCTCGGCAAACCCGTCCCAAAGTCCATCGAAATGCTATCCCACTTCCACTCGGGAATGCTCAACGGTTGCATCAAACCTGAAGGCTTCTGATGTTCAATTTTTGACTTCTGCAAGTCAAGCAAGCATAAACAAATTCTGCAACGTCCTTTTTCATTCCAGGCCACCAAAACAACTTCTTCAAGTCTGGATACATTTTCGTAGCACCGGGATGAATACTCAACCCACTTCTATGTCCATCTTCAAGAATACTCTTCTTAAGTTCAGGAATATTCAGAATACACACTCTATCTCCGAATCTCATCACACCATTTTCATCAATTTTGAACTCCCCACCATTCCCTTGGTTAATCAACGTCAACTGATCCACCAGCTTCAAATCGGATTTCTGACCTGCTCGAATTTCTTCAAGAATATTATTAGTCAGCTTCAACATTCCCAATTTTAAACTATCAGAATTGGCTTCACACACTAAACTCATGTCTCTAAACTTCTCAATCAATTCCAACTCACGCACCATAAGCATTGACATATGCAGCGACTTCCTACTCAACGCATCAGCTGTAACGACCCGAAAATCTAAATTAATTATTTAATTATTTATTTAATTAATTTAGAAGGAATTAAGAGATTTTTGATAATTTTGGAGAATTTTGGAGATAGAAGGCACTTTTGAATAATTTAATAAAGTAAATGAGCATGTGTTATTTATATTATTATTATTATTTAAAAATAAAATGAGAAAAGGGCGAGGTGGTCTTATTGGAGAATAAGTAAGGATAGCATGGGAAGTTCATAAACTGGAATATATGACTAAGAGAGAAAAGGAACGATCATTCTAACTGATCGTGTTTTGGGTGAAGGAAGCTGAAGCAGAGAAGAGGAAGAGGAAACCTAAGGGGCTGAGGAGCTTCGAGAAGAATCTTGAAGAAGGAAAAGAAAGGTTTCTGATTACTCTAAGGTATGGGGAGAATTCCTAATTCCTTGTAGTTTATGAATTTGGGGATTGAATAGATTAGGATTGTGTGGAATTGTGTTTGATTTTGATGATTTTGATGTGAAATGTATGATATGATGATAATATGAGGAACTTCACTGGTATGTGTTGATATATGTGTGTCTTATGAGTATTTTGATCGAATTTCGTGTAGAACACTGGTTTTGGGGGATATGGGGATCAAAATTGCAGAAAAATCAGATTTTTGGAAAAGTGGGTTTTGTCGCACTCTGACACGGGCCGTGTCACAGGACACGGGCGACCGTGTCAGCTTTTTGGTCTCGTATAAAAAATTGATTTTTTGGAAAATTGGTCCCAGACTTTCTGACACGGGCCGTGTCACAGGACACGGGTGGCCGTGTCAGGCTGCTGACTTGCTACTTTTTTTGATGTTTTGGAATCGTGTCTCAGGTCTTCTGACACGGGCCGTGTCACAGGACACGGGCGGCCGTGTCAGACTGCTGGTTGTTTTATATTTTGCTGTTTTCTTGGAGTTTCTCAATGTTTTCTCGTGTTGTTTACTTGGAGTCGAGGTGTTGATGATATATAATTGATGAAACATGATTTTATGATGAATATCGTTGAGATGAAATGAATGATGCACATGTTGATAATTGAATAGAATGAGGAGTTTAGCATCATTGCATTCCATGGCATATTTTATGTTGGGGCTTCGGCCTATTGGTAGCTTCAATCCCATAGTGCGGATTGGAGTGATATGTTGTTATGTTTTGCTCCCATTAGGGAGGGTTGATGGCCAGTGTCCATCACATGGAGATAAGTCGGTACCGCATTGCATACGTTGCATTTTCATTGAAGTTGACATTGCATTTTCTTATGAAGTAGTTGTGATGAGTCGTATTATGAATTTTAAGTTGATGATGATGTGAATGAAGGCGGATGATGATCTGTTGTTGCTGCTGCTTAATTTATTTAATTTCCATGTCTTTTATTACTATATCGAATTATGTTTTCTCACCCTGCCTGCTTGGAAATGTTGCCTCTTATGTGGGTAACTTGCAGATAACCCAGAGTAGCTTCGAGGTGACGAAGGAGGTAGCTTTGGAGTGTCTCGTTTATGTTGTTTAAGTTTAGCGGTGTCCTGCTCTGTGTCATGTAACATCGGGTTGGGATGAATTGCGAACTTCGTGTTCTTTTGATTCATGTTGGAATTTTATACTGATGATGTTGTTCTAGATTGGATAAGTTCTTATGAAGTGTTTAATTGAATTTAAAATGACAAGTTGATTCTGCTGCGAGATTATAATTTCTTTTGACGATGTTTGAGCAACCCGTGTTACGGGACATGACTACGAGAATTATATGATGTTTTTGAATATGTACACCCTTGGTTGTGGATTTTACTCTGATAATATGATTTATTTCTTTAAAACTGATTGTGGGGTAGAAGGGTGTTACATTAGTGGTATCAGAGCAGGTCGGTCTGTCCGTCCAAGTTTTGTGTTGTCAGTCTGTTGTCAGTCGTTACTTGTTAACGATTATTTGTTTTCTGACGTGGTGAGTGTTGTACATAATGGCTGGAAACAACACGCGCGCTCTTGCTGATGCTATTGTAGCTCTTGCTCGGAACCATGATCCTGATGAGTTTTGTGCATTGGAGAAGTTTTAGAGGAATAACCCACCGAAGTTTGAAGGAACTCATGACCCGCCGAGCGCACAAAAGTGGCTCAAGGCGATTGAGAAGATTTTTAGAGTGATGGGGTGCTCTGATGCACAGCAAGTGCAGTTTGGAACGCATATGTTGGAAGAAGAGGTCAAGGACTGGTGGGATAACACCCGTTAGAGACTGGAAAATGTTGGCACTGTGGTGACTTGGAATGAATTCAAGCAAGAATTTCTGGGCAAGTATTTTCCTGAAGATGCTCGTGGTAAGATGGAAGTGGAATTCATTGAATTGAAACAAGGAAATATGACTGTGGCGGAGTATGCTGCAAAATTTGAGAGGCTTGTGAAGTTTTGTCCTCATTACAACCGTGCAGATGCTGAACTTTCTAAGTGTCTCAAGTTTGAGAATGGGCTGAGACCAGAGATTAAGCAAGGGATTGGATGCCAACAGATTCGCAGGTATGCGGAACTGGTGGATAAGAGTAGGATCTATGATGAAGATAGCCGAGCTCGATCTGCTCACTATAAACAGCTAAGTGAAAAGAAAGATAAGGGTCAGTTCAGAGGAAAACCTTATGCGACCCCAGGTGATAAAGGGAAACAGAAGGTATCAGATGAGAAGAAGTCAAGTAAGGGAGTCGTTAATGCACCTACTAAGTGCTATAAGTGTGGAGAGGCAGGTCACAAAGCTGATGTGTGTACTAACAAAGTTCTGAGATGTTACCGTTGTGGTAAGACTGGGCATAGAATTGGTGATTGTCCGAATGAGGGTCCGACCTATTTCAACTGTGGTGAACAGGGGCATATCAGTACTCAATGCCAGAAACCAAAGAAGACTGCTACTACTGCCCAGACTACGGGAAGAGTGTTTGCTTTGGCTGGCTCAGAAGTTCCCAAGAAGGACAACTTGATTCGAGGTACTTGTTTTATTAACAATGTTGAGTTGATTGCTATTATTGATACTGGAGCTACGCATTCATTTATCTCTCTTGAGTGTGCTACTAGATTGGGTTTAAATTTGTTTAACATGAATGGTAGTATGATAATAGAGACTTCGGCTAATGGTTCGGTGACTGCCATGCTTGTTTGTTTGAAGTGTCCTTTGACAATCTTTGAGAAGAATTTTGTGATGGATTTGGTGTGCTTACCTTTGCACCAAATCGATGTTATCCTTGGTATGAACTGGTTGAAGTTCAACTACGTTCATATTAATTGCTATAGCAAGGCTGTGGAGTTTCCAGAGATAGGCGAGGATGGTGAACTGATGTTCTTATCTGCTAAACAAGTGGATGAACTTTTATTAGATGAAGCATTGATGTTCGCAGTGTTTGCATCGTTGCAAGTCGATGGTGAAGCCGTCAGTGCTGAGTTGCCTGTGGTTTGCGAGTTTCAAGATGTGTTTCCTGAGGATATAAGTGATTTACCTCCGGAATGTGGAATTGAGTTTGCTGTGGACTTAATACCGAGTACGAGTCCAGTGTCGATGGCTCCTTATCGGATGTCTGCTTCAGAATTGAGTGAGTTGAAGAAACAACTAGAAGGATTGTTAGAGAAGAAGTTTATTCGTCCTAGTGTTTCTCTGTGGGGTGCTCCAGTGTTGCTTGTTAAGAAGAAAGATGGTAGTATGAGATTGTGTGTCGATTATCGGCAGTTGAATAAGGTGACCATCAAGAATAAGTATCCGCTTCCGAGAATCGACGATTTAATGGATCAACTCGTAGGTGCTTGTGTGTTCAGTAAGATTGATCTGAGGTCTGGTTATCATCAGATTAGAGTTAAGGCTGATGATATTCCGAAAACAGCTTTCAGAACGAGGTATGGTCATTATGAATATACGGTGATGCCATTTGGAGTTTCTAATGCGCCTGGTGTGTTCATGGAGTATATGAACAGGATCTTTCATGAATATCTTGATAAGTTTGTGGTGGTTTTCATAGATGACATCTTGGTATATTCTAAATCAGAAGAAGAACATACGGAACATTTGAGGATTGTGTTACAAGTGTTGAGGGAAAAGAAATTGTATGCTAAGTTGTCAAAGTGTGAGTTTTGGTTGAAGAAAGTGAGTTTCCTAGGCCATGTGATTTCAAGTGGTGGAATTTCTGTGGATCCCTCAAAGATTGATGCAGTGTTGCAGTGGGAGACTCCAAAGTCTGCTACGGAGATTCGTAGTTTTCTTGGATTGGCTGGTTATTATCGCAAATTCATTGAAGGTTTTTCTAAGTTGGCTTTGTCGTTGACGCAATTGACTCGAAAAGGACAAGCGTATGTATGGGATGTCGCTTGTGAAGAAATTTTTGTGGAACTAAAGAAAAAGTTGACAACTGCTCCAGTGTTGGTTTTGCCAGACCCGAATGAGTCCTTTGTGGTTTATTGTGATGCTTCAAAGATGGGCCTGGGTGGAGTTCTGATGCAAAATGGTAAGGTGGTCGCTTATGCTTCTAGGCAGTTAAGAGTCCATGAGAGGAATTACCCTACACACGACCTAGAGTTGGCTGCTGTAGTATTCGTGCTGAAGATTTGGAGGCATTATCTTTTTGGTTCTAAATTTGAGGTATTCAGTGATCATAAAAGTTTGAAATACTTGTTCGATCAGAAAGAGTTAAACATGAGGCAGAGGAGATGGCTAGAATTGTTAAAGGATTTTGAGTTTGATTTGAATTATCACCCCGGTAAAGCAAATGTAGTGGCTGATGCTTTGAGTAGAAAGTCATTGCATATTTCAATGCTTATGGTGAGGGAACTTGAAATGATTGAGCAATTTAGAGACATGAGTTTGTTGTGTGAGACGACCGCTGATAGTGTGAAATTGGGCATGCTAAAGCTGACTAGTGGAATTTTGGAGGAAATTCGGGAAGGTCAGAAATCTGATTTGAAGTTATTGGACCAATTAATGAAGATTAATCAAGGTAATGGAGGCGAGTTCCGAATTGGTGAAGATGGAGTTTTGAGATTTCGAGATAGAGTATGCATCCTAGATATTTCAGGAATCAAAAAGAGTATTTTAGAGGAAGGACATAGGAGTCGATTGAGTATTCACCCTGGTGCTATGAAGATGTATCAAGACCTGCGTAGATTATTTTGGTGGCCAGGTATGAAAAGAGATATTGTTGAATTTGTGTATGCATGTTTAACTTGCCAGAAGTCCAAGATTGAACATCAGAAGCCTTCAGGTATGATGCAGCCGTTGAATGTTCCTGAATGGAAATGGGATAGCATTTCCATGGATTTTGTGACTGGGTTACCGAAGACTGCAAGAGGTAATGACTCAATATGGGTGATTGTGGATAGGTTAACCAAGTCGACACATTTCTTGCCAATGAGGATTAATTATTCTATGTAGAAGTTAGTTGAGATTTATATTGATGAGATTGTGAAGTTGCATGGAACACCTTCGAGTATTGTATCGGATAGAGATTCGCGGTTTACGTCAAGGTTTTGGAAGAGCCTACAAGATGCTTTGGGTACTAAGTTGAGGATGAGTTCTGCTTATCACCCGCAGACAGATGGTCAGTCGAAAAGAACAATCCAATCTTTAGAAGATTTGTTGAGAGCTTGTGTGCTGGATCAAGGAGGATCTTGGGAGAGTCACTTGCCGTTGATCGAGTTTACATACAACAACAATTTTCATGCTAGTATTGGGATGGCTCCATATGAGGCATTGTATGGTAGACGTTGTCGAACTCCATTGTGTTGGTATGAGTCAGGAGAGAGTTCTGTACTTGGACCTGAGATTGTGCAAGAGACAACGGAGAAGATTAAAATGATTCGGGATAAAATGAAGACATCGCAGGGTCGTCAGAAGAGTTACCATGATAAGAGAAGAAAAGTACTGGAATTCCAAGAGGGAGACCACGTGTTCTTAAGAGTTACACCGATGACTGGGGTGGGACGAGCTTTGAAGTCTAGAAAGCTCACTCCGCGCTTTGTTGGTCCCTATCAGATTATGTAGAGGATAGGAGAAGTTGCCTATCGGGTGGCTTTACCACCGTCACTTGCAAATTTGCATGATGTATTTCATGTGTCGCAGTTGAGAAAGTATATTCTGGATCCGTCGCATGTGATTCAAATGGATGATGTGCAAGTAAGGGATAACCGGACAGTGGAAACTTTGCCTGTGAGGATTGATGGTCGAGAGTTGAAGCAACTGCGAGGTAAAGAGATTGCTTTAGTGAAAGTACTGTGAAGCAACTGTGAAAGTACTTCAAGTAATTTTCGAGGACGAAAATTCTTAAAGTAGGGGAGAGTTGTAACGACCCGAAAATCTAAATCAATTATTTAATTATTTATTTAATTAATTTAGAAGGAATTAAAAGATTTTTGATAATTTTGGAGAATTTTGGAGATAGAAGGCACTTTTGAATAATTTAATAAAGTAAATGAGCATGTGTTATTTATATTATTATTATTATTTAAAAATAAAATGAGAAAAGGGCGAGGTGGTCTTATTGGAGAATAAGTAAGGATAGGATGGGAAGTTCATAAACTGGAATATATGACTAAGAGAGAAAAGGAACGATCATTCTAACTGATCGTGTTTTGGGTGAAGGAAGCTGAAGCAGAGAAGAGGAAGAGGAAACCTAAGGGGTTGAGGAGCTTCGAGAAGAATCTTGAAGAAGGAAAAGAAAGGTTTCTGATTACTCTAAGGTATGGGGAGAATTCCTAATTCCTTGTAGTTTATGAATTTGGGGATTAAATAGATTAGGATTGTGTGGAATTGTGTTTGATTTTGATGTGAAATGTATGATATGATGATAATATGAGGAACTTCACTGGTATGTGTTGATATATGTGTGTCTTATGAGTATTTTGATCGAATTTCGTGTAGAACACTGGTTTTGGGGGATATGGGGATCAAAATTGCAGAAAAATCAGATTTTTGGAAAAGTGGGTTTTGTCGCACTCTGACACGGGCCGTGTCACAGGACACGGGCGACCGTGTCAGCTTTCTGGTCTCGTATAAAAAATTGATTTTTTGGAAAATTGGTCCCAGACTTTCTGACACGGGCCGTGTCACAGGACACGGGTGGCCGTGTCAGGCTGCTGACTTGCTACTTTTTTTGATGTTTTTAAATCGTGTCTCAGGTCTTCTGACACGGGCCGTGTCACAGGACACGGGCGGCCGTGTCAGACTGCTGGTTGTTTTATATTTTGCTATTTTCTTGGAGTTTCTCGATGTTTTCTCGTGTTGTTTACTTGGAGTCGAGGTGTTGATGATATATAATTGATGAAACATGATTTTATGATGAATATCATTGAGATGAAATGAATGATGCACATGTTGATAATTGAATGGAATGAGGAGTTTAGCATCATTGCATTCCATGACATATTTTATGTTGGGGCTTCGGCCTATTGGTAGCTTCAATCCCATAGTGCGGATTGGAGTGATATGTTGTTATGTTGTGCTCCCATTGGGGAGGGTTGATGGCCAGTGTCCATCACATGGAGAAAAGTCGGTACCGCATTGCATACGTTGCATTTTCATTGAAGTTGACATTGCATTTTCTTATGAAGTAGTTGTGATGAGTCGTATTATGAATTTTAAGTTGATGATGATGTGAATGAAGGCGGATGATCATTTGTTGTTGTTGCTGCTTAATTTATTTAATTTCCATGTCTTTTATTACTATATCGAATTATGTTTTCTCACCCTGCCTGCTTGGAAATGTTGCCTCTTATGTGGGTAACTTGCAGATAACCCAGAGTAGCTTCGAGGTGATGAAGGAGGTAGCTTTGGAGTGTCTCGTTTATGTTGTTTAAGTTTAGCGGTGTCCTGCTCTGTGTCATGTAACATCGGGTTGGGATGAATTGCGAACTTTGTGTTCTTTTGATTCATGTTGGAATTTTATACTGATGATGTTGTTCTAGATTGGATAAGTTCTTATGAAGTGTTTAATTGAATTTAAAATGACAAGTTGATTCTGCTGCGAGATTATGATTTCTTTTGATGATGTTTGAGCAACCCGTGTTACGGGACAGGACTACGAGAATTATATGATGTTTTTGAATATGTACACCCTTGGTTGTGGATTTTACTCTGATAATATGATTTATTTATTTAAAACTGATTGTGGGATAAAAGGGTGTTACATCAGCCACTACATTTGCTTTTCCAGGACGGTAATTCAAATCGAAATCATAATCCTTCAATAATTCAAGCCACCTTCTCTGTCTCATATTCAACTCCTTTTGGTCAAATAAGTACTTTAAGCTTTTATGATCACTGAACACTTCGAACCTCGAACCAAAAAGATAGTGTCGCCAAATTTTCAGTACGAAAACTACAGCTGCCAACTCTAGATCATGTGTAGGATAATTCCTTTCATGAACTCTTAGTTGTCTCGATGCATAAGCAACAACTTGTCCATTCTGCATTATCACTCCACCAAGACCCATCTTCGATGCATCACAATATACCACAAAGGACTCATTTAGATTAGGTAAAATTAACACAGGAGCGGTCGTCAACTTCTTCTTTAATTCTATAAAACTCTCCTCACATGCCACATCCCACACATATGCTTGACCCTTCCGCGTCAGTTGCGTTAAAGGTAAAGCCAACTTAGAAAAGCCTTCAATAAACTTACGATAATAACCTTCCAATCCAATAAAACTTCGAATTTCAGTAGCGGATTTCAGAGTCTCCCACTTTAACACAACATTAGTCTTGGAAGGATCTACAACAATTCCACCACTCGAAATCACATGGCCAAGGAAACTCACTTCCTTTAACCAAAACTCACACTTCGACAGCTTTGCATACAACTTCTTCTCCTTCAGTACTTGCAACACAAATCTCAAATGATCATCATGCTCTTCTTCAGACATATAATATATCAGAATATCATCAATGAAAACCACCACAAACTGACCCAAATACTCATGAAAAAAAATACGATTCATATACTCCATGAACACCACACCTCATCCTAAAAGCTATCTTCGGGATATCATCAGGCTTAACACATATCTGATGATAACCAGACCTCAAATCAATCTTGCTAAAGTACAAGCGCCCACCAATTGATCCATTAAATCATCAATCCTTAGAAGTGGATACTGTAAGTTCTTGTAATTGGCTGTAATTTTGTTAAAACAATGTGTTGTCATGGTTGATGTTACAACATGAGCTTCTAACAGTATAGGTATGTTTTAACTAACATTCTGGTTTGCTGTTGAAGAATTAAAGTGCTGAAGAGTGATGTCACATGCGATGTCATAACATCACTATACCAGAACATCAGACTTTAATGTGTTTAGGACTGCACGTGGTTCTGGTGTGTTTGAGATTTTCTGCTAAAGAGATTCAGAGAATGCAGGCGAAAATCAAGGGAGATATATATTCTGTTACAATCTATTATGAAGATCAGATTATTACGAATCTAAAGCATAAAGATATGGAGAAGATTCTGATCTAATAAATGAAGATTTATTGAAGATATGATCAGATTTGTTACAGCTGATATGATATGATTGAAGGCCCAAATTCAGCTGGGAGGATATTATAAATAGAGTGCTTGTAACCTAGAATGAGTACGGGTCCAAGATGTAGAACCTTAGGGCTTTGTCTAGTGAACCACTCGGGGTGTGAGATGGTCACTAAGGTTATCTCGAAGCCTGTAGGTAAGAGATGTATTGTTCTTGGAGGAAGCTGTTAAGCAACTCTAAGTATTGGTCTTAGTCATGAGGGTCATGTCTAGGTATTGTCATGGAAGTGTGTCTTCCAAAGTCTATGTAATAGAAAACTTTAAGGAGTCAAGCTATTGATGCAGTGACGGTGTAGTTGACTGCTAGACATCATCGAGATGATTGGAAGTGAGATGGAGTCTCTTACTTAGGGAGGACTTAGGTAGAAGGGTCATTGGGTAGTAATTGAATTAGGTAGATTGTCAACTGGTGTGTTGAGTCTGTAATTTGATACTACTAATAGTGGACTTCCTTCCTGGCTTGGTATGCCCCCAGATGTAGGTTGGTTGAACCGAACTGGGTGAACAATTAATTGTGTTCATTTACTGTTTCTATTATTGCCTTGTTCAGCAGATTGCGATGTTGTGACATTGCACAAGACATCACACATCTGTACCAGAATTTCAATTGGTATCAGAGCAAGCATCCTGTCTGGTTCTGGATGAGATCTAGGGAAGATACTTTCTGGTCTGTGAGCAAGGAAGATAGTTATGGACTTGGTCAGCTCATAGAAGTGGAGATTGGAGTTATCAGGCGTGTAGCTTTGGTGATAAGCTGCCTTGTAGGTTGAATCCTATGTTGATCTAGTGCACATGAAGTGTTGTGTTTAGTATGTTGTGCCTGAAGGATATAGAGGAGTTTTCTGGTATGTGTTCCGCTGCGAAATTCCTGATGGTTATGTGTTCTCCTCTGAAGATGTATCACATGGTGTGGTGATACTTGAGGATATCTTCAACTAGAGTTACCTAAGATACTTGTGGTTTATCCCAAGTCCACTCATAAAGGAACTCTTGTATGAGCTTGTTGAAAAGAGATCTGAAGAAAGTTAGAAGCCATCTATTCTTGCCTTCAACCCTACATGGTCATTCCCTGGGATGTGTTAAAGGATCTTTTGGTGTTTTTCTGTGAAGAGAACTGATGTCCTACCTGATGTTAGAACATAAAACCAGCAGATTATGCAGTATCCTGTCAGCATAACAGATGCTAGGGGGCTAAACAAATGTGTTGATCACATCTGTTTGGAACCTACTCCTGGCTTGGAAGAGGAGGCATCTGGGTTGTGTGTCTAAGAAGTTTCCCTCAAGAAACATGTCTTAGATGTGTATATTGGTCAAGAGATGATCAATATAGTGTCACTCATTGGATAAGTGAGTAGGTGTTCAAAGGTTGTTTGTCTTGGTGGAGGTCAAGCTCAAATGTCAAGGACATTTTCTCTGATATCTGAAAGCTCCTTCTGATCAAAGCAGCCAGTTGTTTGCAATCTTGTTTATGGCCATGGAGCAGATTCTGTTTGAAAGGAGTTGTATGTGTGTACCAACCATAGGATGAGCATTTCAGATTTGTGCAAGGAGGTGTTGAGTGTTCTGCTGCATGGTATTTGTTGGAAAGACATTAGGGGTTGGTCTCCTCAGCAGGATGTTGTAGGTTGTGCAAGACAACTTCAACCGTTTGGTTAGAGATGCCAAAGTTACTTGAAGATTATCTCATATCTTTGTGTTGGGGATAGAAGTGATCAGAAGGTGAATAGGTCTTATTGAAGGTTGTGTCAACCTTCTTGATGATGAAAGAAGAGGGTAGAGTCAAAGCAAAAGAGTATCACTGTCAAAGCTTTCATGCGGGAGTGAAAATCTTGATAAGTTATCTCTTATGCTTAGGAGGATCCTTCTGGTTATGATGTTGCATGTAGTTCTTCAAATACATGATCTGGAAGAAGTTTCATCAAGGAAGAAGCTGAGCTTGATTTGTTCTTGTGTGTTCCCTGCAAGAGATCTGTGTGATTGGTTGTTGTTTCCAAAGCCGTAGAAGTGGGTAATGTGATGAAGACTGATGTCAGAACTAATGTTGATACATCATTCCAGCTAAAGAAAGTTAGTGATCAGTGGTTGGATTAGCAGAAGAGGGATCAGCTAGTGCCTCAAGTGTAGGGTGTCAGACCTGATAAAAGGTTGAGTATTTGTCTGCCTTCAACTAATGACAATATACATTGACGGGAGACTATGTATATGTCTAAGGTAAAAGTGCAGGACTATTGAGAATTTTCTAGGGTTAATCACTTTGAGTTGGATCATCTGGTGGGGTGGATTGGAGACTATGTACTTGGAGCATCATCCAAATTACTTGGGATAAGTTTCGATTAGAAGAGGCAGATTATTGACAAGCTGAAGTGTTTAAGGCTAAAAGATATACAGATATCATAATGGTTCATCTTGGATCAGGTTGGAGCATGGTGCTTGCTCTGGTGGTGAAGGTCGAGGATAAGTGGCAGTTATCTCTGGCTTTCTTTTGATGGCTCTACTAAGGAAAGTGGCAGTCTTTGGTATTGCTATGAGGTAGTCTTGGATTACCTATTTTCTGAAGATTCAGATGTGGTTGATTTGAAGTCTTTGGAGTTTCTAAGCAGGATGGAGGTTGTCTACTCAAACTTGATTGTTGAATCAAGTCTATGAGAGCATGGAAATCTGTTTCTGCAAAGGGAGGAGGTTCTTATGAGTGGCAGAAGGAAGAGCTGAATTCAACAGTTGGATATCATAATGTTTTGACATCTAACTTAACATCAGAAGTCTCAGCTGGTGATAGAGGTGATCTAAAGTAATGGAAGTTATGGATGCTTCAAAAAGATCGTTCTCATGGCAGTTTGCGGGAGCTGTAGGAAGGAGAAGATGTTACATGACCATGGCTTAGGGAGTCTAAGTGTGTTTGCTTTTGAGCAAGTGGAACATGTGACTTGAAGATCAAGTTTCCTTGGTGGATCAAGATATCTTTGTGAGAATTCTGACATACGTGAAAAAGGTCAAAATGTGGCAGTTGGCTATTTTCATATGAGGATTCATGAATGAGGTGATCAAACTGTGGCATTTGGTTGATCTCAGAAGTGGATTCGAAGAATCAAGATAATCAGAGTGTGGCAGCTGGTTATTTTTGAGGATTGTCTTGGAACAAGTTACTCTTGGGCAGAAGGGTGATGAGTTGAAGACTCAAGGAGATTATTCTTCTTGAAGGTGGATGAGAATTTAATTCTCTAGTTCTTTGGATTACTATGCAATAGTAAGTCCAGTTGGTGGAGCTTATTAAGAATCATTAGTTTGGATATCCTTGGTGAAGGATGATTATGCTCTAGGTCACGAGCTTGGTGCCTACATTATGCCTAAGGAGCGTCTACATAGTCATACGGGAGAATGATGAAGTAGAAGGTCTGCCTTAGATGGAGTATGTAGAGAAGACTGAAGTAGATCAGGATTGATTGCTTGAGAGTCTGAAAAGGGTTATTCACCTATTGTTTCAGTGAAGAAACACCTGTGAAGGAGATTTAGCCCTTTGGTCAAGTCCTGCTGAAGAGAAGTTGATCAGCCTAGCATGTGAAGTGAACTAACCAAGAGGTTCAGCAGACAAATGCATTGGGGTACTTGGCTATGGTTTCTGCTGCAAAGGTGCACATAGCTTGCAGGGTGTTCAAGCGTGTGGAGAGTTAGCCTAGGTGTGTAGGTGTGTGACCTTGTCTGATATGGTTCAGATGTTGAGAGGAAGTTATTCAAGAAGACTGGATATAATGTCAGACAACATGTTATGACATGTTGGTATGGACATGACAATTTTTGACCTGATTGAACCAGTAGTGTACATCTACCTCATTGTGTGAGTATGGTGGTTGGATGTTTGAGAGGTTGTCTTTGGAATTGTGTGTACTTGGTTGTCCTATTGTGGCTACAAGGAGGGAGAGATAGCCAATGTATGTTGACTAAGAAGGCTCTAGGATTGAGGGGGAGTGCGCATGTTTGTACAGCCGGTTCCTGCCTTTAGGAGGAGTTTAGCCTTGTGAAGTTTTGGATATTGGTTGTGTCTTGGAATCTACTGTGAAGTCTTGGATTGGTTATGCTGTGAACCAGCAGACAATGTCTGATGAGATGTCAGAACATGGGATAGGACATGTTTCTCTTGGGCCAAACAAGGAATTATTTTGGACGGTGAGGTGCAACACGTGGATCCGACTCTGCATGGAACTGTCTTGGCACAATTTATGGTATATATCAGTTAGGAAACAATAAATCTGGTCAAGACTGTTTTGGACGGAAGACATTGAATTTGGATGGAGTTTTTAGTTCCTAAAATAGCGTTTCCTTGACCAAGAACTTTGAAATATTCAAAGCTCGTTAATTCCTAAGTAACTGATCTGATATATATATAGGGGCAATTCCTCTCTCCTTCAACTCGTGAGTGTTCTTGGTTCATAAGTCTTATGGTTTTTGTGTGCCTTTGGGTGAGTACTTCTTGGATCTGGTTTTGTGAGGGCTTCCTTTGCCAATTTGTGGCTAAAAAGGGGGAGAAAAGTGAGAGATGGGCTAAATGGTTTGCACAGATGTTTTGCCTGAAGTCTGCAGTCCCAGCTGTTACAGAACGAGCCACAGTTGGTGTTGAGTCTTTGTGACTTGTGTCCTGAGTTATGAACATAGTTGTGACTTGTGTTCTGAGTTACATGAGTTGGCAGATTGGCACGTCTTAAGTTTCATAATTATGCCATAGGTCGACTAGGGGCGTCTGATCAATTTAGGTGTGCATAAGTCTCTCATGCCACCATTGGTCTTTGATGACTAGACAAGCATTTCTTTTCTGGAGGAGTCTTCTACATCCTCTCCGGGTCTGAGTTGAAAGGAAAAAGAAATGTGTTGTATTAAGGGGGAGTATTGGATATCTTCTTCCTCATGTGCACCTCCTGATGTGCTGCCTGGAGCTGATGTCGTATGGTGATGTCCTAACATCAGTCAGAAGAGGATTCCCCATGAATGCAGTACACTGTTAGGATCAGATAACACCCAACAGTAGTGTAGGATTGTAATTACTGCTGTAATCTGAGTTGTAATATCTATGTATATGTTTTAGCCAAAATTAGCCAAAGGGGGAGATTGTAAGTTCTTGTAATTGGCTGTAATTTTGTTAAAATAATGTGTTGTCATGGTTGATGTTACAACATGAGCTTCTAACAGTATAGGTATGTTTTAACTAACATTCTGGTTTGCTGTTGAAGAATTAAAGTGCTGAAGAGTGATGTCACATGCGATGTCGTAACATCACTATACCAGAACATCAGACTTTAATGTGTTTAGGGCTGCACGTGGTTCTGGTGTGTTTGAGATTTTCTGCTAAAGAGATTCAGAGAATGCAGGCAAAAATCAAGGGAGATATATATTCTGTTACAATCTGTTATGAAGATCAGATTGTTACGAATCTAAAGCATAAAGATATGGAGAAGATTCTGATCTAATAAATGAAGATTTATTTGAAGATATGATCAGATTTGTTACAGCTGATATGATATGATTGAAGGCCCAAATTCAGCTGGGAGGATATTATAAATAGAGTGCTTGTAACCTAGAATGAGTACGGGTCCAAGATGTAGAACCTTAGGGCTTTGTTTAGTGAACCACTCGGGGTGTGAGATGGTCACTAAGGTTATCTCGAAGCCTGTAGGTAAGAGATGTATTGTTCTTGGAGGAAGCTGTTAAGCAACTCTAAGTATTGGTCTTAGTCATGAGGGTCATGTCTAGGTATTGTCATGGAAGTGTGTCTTCCAAAGTCTATGTAATAGAAAAGTTTAAGGAGTCAAGCTATTGATGCAGTGACGGTGTAGTTGACTGCTAGACATCATCGAGATGATTGGAAGTGAGATGGAGTCTCTTACCTAGGGAGGACTTAGGTAGAAGGTTCATTGGGTAGTAATTGAATTAGGTAGATTGTCAACTGGTGTGTTGAGTCTGTAATTTGATACTACTAATAGTGGACTTCCTTCCTGGCTTGGTATGCCCCCAGATGTAGGTTGGTTGAACCGAACTGGGTGAACAATTGATTGTGTTCATTTACTGTTTCTATTATTGCCTTGTTCAGCAGATTGCGATGTTGTGACATTGCACAAGACATCACACATCTGTACCAGAATTTCAGATACTTATCCTTGATCATCACTTAATTAAACTGTCTACCATCCATACACAATCTCATAATACCATCTTTCTTCTTCACCGATAACACAAAAGCATCCCCCCGAGAAACACTCGGTCGGATAAACTTCATCCCAAGCAACTCTTCCAATTGCTTCTTCAATTCTCTCAACTCAGATGTAGACATCCGGTAAGGAGCCATTGACACCGGGTTCATACCTGGTATCAAATCCGCCACAACCTCTACCTCACGCTCTGGAGGCCAATCACTTACGTCATAAGGAAACACTTCCGGGATTTCACAAACAAATGGCAAAACACCAACTTCTCCATCTTCACTAATACTCAAAGTTGTCCTCAACATAAACACCTCAGCACCATCCTACATCGGCTCATCAAAACAATCTGTAAGCACTAGGCTTAATTCCAAACAATTCATTACGCACACTACTTAACCTCGCAAGACACGTCTATCCCATCCATCATGATCCCGTCTATTATCAACAAGAGATTAAGGGTGATCAGTTCCTCATTTTGCCAATAACAGCCGACTATCATGAGGCGGTATTAACTATCTTTACCAACTATCGTAGCGTCCAACACCACACTTAGCCATTGCTCCACACTTGAAGCATCTCGGAGAAGCACCATCTTCTCCCCCAGTTATTTCATTCCCAACCTGCAAATGGAAAACAAAACAAGTATCGACAGTGTTTTTACACACATGTCGCACGCTAGGGAATAGACAATGTTAGACAACCTGACCGAACGGACCGACCTGCTCTGATACCACTAATGTAACACCCTTCTACCCCACGACATTTTCACACAATAATTTGAATAAATAATCAGAGTATCTTCACAAAAAGGGTGTCACATTTCATTTCATAAAATCACATCATAAATATGTTCCTGCTCCGTAACACGGGTTCTCAAAAAAATTTCATAATTATTATTCTCCAAGGAAATTCAGCATTAAAACTCCACAGCGGAAAATTTAGTCTCAAGTTTTTTATTATAATACTTCATCATAACTTCATCAAACAGTAACTCAAAATTCAGCATTTAAATAAAATTCATGGAAACAATACATAAATCTCCAATAATAACCAAACAGAAGGAAAATAATGCAGTTGTTCCGATCAGACGATCCCAACCCCCGATGTTACATATATCAGAGCAAGACACCTTCTAATCCACCAAAATAAAAATAAATGACTCCGAAGCTAAATCTCCAATGCGTCTATAGCTACTCCGGATCACCTCCGCGTTGCCTAGATAGGGGAAACATTCAACAGGCAGGGCGAGTAAATCGTAATCATTATAAAAGATATAAGTAAGAGATATAGTAGTTATAACTATTGAAACAACACTATCATAGCAGCATGTATTCAGGGTAGCATATAATTCATAACAACATTTTGTTCATAACACATTTATTCATAACAACATGTATTCTTAAAATGTTGCACAAGTCCAAATCATCTCAAAACTCATCACGGAACAAATATGATGCAATGCCACCAATCATAAAATGCAACATGCATGCGGTACCGAAACTTCACTGATGACTTAGTCATCTTCAATCTCCAAAGATCCCCACCAATAGGATCGGTTCCCGCTTGGAACCAGAGCACATCAGAATTTTCACTTAATCCATATTATGGGATTAAGGCCATCACTGGACTATAAGTCCTACCACTTCACTGGATATCATCCTGCAAACTTCACTGGACAAGTCATCCTAAAAATATGATATGAATGCATAATGCGTAATAATTCACAAAAACACGACCACTGCTAGTCAAACGCATCATCATTCATATAATCAATCACCACAATTCATCACACACAGCAGAACATCATCATCACAATCAACACAACATCATCATCATCATAACTATCATATACTCTTCACATATATCATAACACACATATCATGATCAAACAGTAGCATATTAATATGATCCACACCAAAAGCCACTTCTAGGCAAAACTCAGAGATTTCACACACAACACATTCACTCACTGAAAAATTCATCACAAAACATCAATACATTATGATAGCATATTCAAACCTCATAATCTCTCCATCATCATCATAATATTATCATTTCATTATCACTAATATCCACTAAATCACTGCTAGATAAAATTCTGCAATTTCACACAGATATGCAACCTACGGGTATATCAATACAAGACACTCATCATTTAGTCTATCAATTTCAAATGGAGGATTACACTATATGATTTATTTTATTTTACCATGTTATATATTATTTCATTACCTTTCCATAGCTTCAAACGACATCAAAAACGGATTCATAAAACAAAAGTTATGATTTTTAGAAGAAAAACTGAAAAATACAATTCCCCCCCCCCCCCCAACTAAAATGGTGGCTTGCGCCACCCTTTACACCTTGTGGCTGGCGCCACTTCACACAATCCCTTTATTTATTTTTTTTTCTTTTTCTTTTCCTTACTATTCCTTCCCTTTTTCCAACCCGTCAATAATTTCAATACGATTTCGATTAACAATTCCAACACAGAGTTTCCACAATTCACTTGATTCAATCATTTATCAGGTCCTCAATATTTTATACTAATCGAAATTCTTTCTGTTTGATCTACTTAAACCCTCATCACAATTCATCATTAATTAACTAGTCAATCACCCTACAATTACCTAAAACTTAAATCAATTATAATAACACAATTTCACTCCCCATACCTGATATGATTCCTTAGCCTTGAATCCTCTTCGTGTTCTTCAATCCTTCCACTGCAAAAATCTCCAAGCCTAACTGCTTCTCTCTTCTCTCTGCCTCTTTTCCAAACGCAATGCAACAGTGAAATTTCCAAAACCCTTATTCCTCCGTATAAACCCTTTAACCTCTTTTATGATTTTTCTCTATTGCCCTCACTAAACCTCCACCTTTTACTAAATTACCCTTACTCTCACCCAACACCAATTTTACTTTATTTTTCTACTTAAACAAATCTAATTTAATTAATCTAACTTGCTCCAAAATTCTCAAAATAATTCCAACTTCATATAGATTATAACTTTTCATCAAAGCCATCTAAAATCATAATATTCACACAATTCTATAATAAAATTAATTAAATAAATATTTTAATTAATTTGGGGCGTTAAAGAAGATATTCGGGCATTCGGGGTGCAAAAGGATTAAATATCGGAATACCCAAAATTTTGATGGTGATTATAAATAGCAGTTTGCTCATCCATCTTCTTTTGCTAAGCAATGATGCTTTTTGAAAAAGGTGAAACTTCCCCTTGATCCTGGTCTTCAGCCAAGGAACTGGTCTCAGTTTCTGATATAAACTTCCCCTCAAACCGGGTCTTCATCCGCGGAACTGGTCTTAGTTTCTTTTGTCAATAAACTTCCCCTCGATCCTGGTCTTCAGCCAAGGAACTGGTCTCAGTTTCTTTTGTCAATAAACTTCCCCTCAATCCTGGTTTTCAGCCACGGAACTGGTCTCTGTTTCTGCTATAAACTTCCCCTGGATCCTGGTCTTCAGCCAAGGAACTGGTCTCAGTTTCTTTTGTCAATAAACTTTCTTGACAAGGGACGCTATTTGTAGCGGTTTTCCTCAAACTTCTCGCCGAATTTTCCTGGGGAGATGCCATTTGGTGGGAAAAAGTTTTGATGTCAGACTTGCTGGGGAACCCATTCGTCTGAGTTGTAGAAGTGTGCAAACTTCTCTGTTTGGAGACGCCATTTGTTGACTCTACTGGGGAAAATGAGTCTCTTGAGAGACTGCTTTCTGCTTGAGGATATTACATCATACTTTTCTTCGAGATCTTCTCGGAGAAATGCCATGCGATGTAACCCAATTTTGAGGTGCTGATGACTTCATTAACATTGACTTCCTGAAGAGAAAAACTAATGTGTTGCTGAGATTCTTTAGTTGTGAGGCTTTCTCTAGTGATTTTCCTTAATCCGGGAAAGCGAAGATATCATCTTCAATGGTGAAGAGTAACGTTTGTCGAATGCATTCTTGCCTTTCAGAGGTTCAAGTTATCAAAGTGGTCAAGGACCAACTCCAATCTAGAAATAAACTGGAGGAGAGATTGCTAGGGCGAAACACTTCCTGACGAGAAAAGAACTGACAACTTGATTGATGAAAGGACTTTTATCACTAGGGGATAAGACTGACCAGAGTGATAGTAAGGCAATATGAATATGAGTATGAATCAATAATGCATGATGTATGTATGTTTATGCTGGAAAACTGATGCGACATACAGACTAATGGGTGGACACGACTTGATACTCGGTCACTGCTGGGGACAGAGAAGTACCATTTGGTCCAAGATAGCAATTTTTCCTTGCTTAGGAAAAATAGTTCCTATGGGGAACAACGTTGGTAGGACATAGGAGGTAAGAACTCTGCCGGGGATATCAGATGGAATTTGGTCTCTGACACAGTTGATCCTTCACTCAGGCATACTGGTTTAGAAGGAGTACTTTGATTCTGCACTTTGAGGTTCAGTCACTTCCGGAGAAGCTGTCGATGTTCTTTCGATGTTCAATAATCAAAAGAATTGCCATCTTTATTTTAAAAACATAAAATTTTTTGAAAAGTAAATTCATTTTTGTTTTATTTCAAGAATCGTTGATCATGTTAAAAACAACATTCTACAAAGCTAAAACAAATAAGAATTGCAAACAAAAGCACTAGGGCTCGAATTTTATTGATAGGATGGAAATCAGCCAAGCGCGTGATTCCATAGAGTATTTACAAAGTTTAAAAAATGGTAATTTAAGGGAAAAGGGCTACATTGAAACATAACGACTATTATCCTTCTACCAACTTTGAATTCTGGACATCCTGAGCTTCTGTCGAAGATGACCTTGACTGAAGTTTTTTATGATGGATGGCATGACTGTTGAGGGATTCAACCTTGTCAGATGTAGTTACTTGCCATTAATCCCTAACTTTTGCCTGGATTGTACTTTGAGATTTCCAATCCACCGGGATGATTTTTTTGCTTGTGTCTCTGATTTTTGCCTGGACCGAGACGCTTTTTTTTAGACGAAGTATTTCTTGACTACATCAACATTTGTGGGGTAGGCAAATTCTTCTCCATCCATGGTTGCGAGTCTCAAGGCGCCGCCTGAGAAAGCTTTCTTGACCACATAGGGGCCATCGCAATTCGAGTCCATTTTCCCCAGGAATCAGTGAGAAATGATTGTATCTTTTTGAGCGCAAGGTCTCCTTTCCTGAAGACACGGGGTCGAACCTTTTTGTCAGACGCTTTCTTTATTCTTTGCTGATACAGCTGACCGTGGCATAGAGCCGTTATTCAGTTTTCTTCGATTAGATTCAGTTTGTCGTGTTGACTTTGACACCATTCAACCTTTGTTAGCTTAGCTTCCATCAATACCCAGATTGATGGGATCTCTACTTCTATGGGAAGCACTACTTCCATTCCATATACTAGAGAGAAAGGGGTTGCCCCTGTTGAAGTGCGGACAGATGTGTGATAACCATGAAGAGCAAAGGGTAGCATCTCGTGCTAGTCTTTGTAGGTTATAGCCATCTTTTGAACAATCTTTTTGATGTTCTTGTTAGCCGCTTCTACCGCGCCGTTCATCTTAGGTCGGTAGGGAGATGAGTTATGGTGTTCGATCTTGAACTCAGCACATAATTCTTTCATCATCTTGTTATTTAAGGTAGATCCATTGTCAGTAATGATATGGCTTGAAACACCATAACGGCGGATGAGATTGTTTTTGATAAAGCGGACCACCACTTGTCGGGTTACATTGGCGTATGATGTCGCTTCGACCCACTTGGTGAAGTAATCAATGGCTACCAGGATGAACCGATGTCCGTTTGAAGCTTTGGGTTTGATCATGCCAATCATGTCGATTCCCCATATGGAAAAAGGCCATGGGGAAGAAAGAACTTTGAGATGCGTTGGCGGTTCATGGATCTTGTCAGTATATATCTGACACTTGTGACACTTCCTCATGTACTTATAGCAATCGGATTCCATGGTCAACCAATAATATCTTGCACTTAGAATTTTTCTCGACATTGTATGCCTGTTGGCATGAGTGCCAAAGGATCCTTCGTGAATTTCTTTCATCAGTATGTTTGCTTCTGGTCTGTCTACGCATTGGAGCAAGACCATGTCAAAGTTTCTCTTATAGAGTGTATCACTGCTCAGGAAGAAACTGCCAGCCAGTCTTCTGAGAGTCTTCCTGTCTTTCCTGGATGCCCCAGGTGGGTACTCTTGTTTTTGAAGGAAGCATTTGATATCGTGATACCAAGGTCTGTCGTCTATGACTGCTTCAATTGCGAAGATGTAAGTGTAGCGGCAAAATCGTGAGTGTAAGCTATTGATTAACTTAACTCATAAAGCAAGAGTCGCCACCACACTTTTATTTTATCCAAAAAGGAAAGGAAAAAGAGCAAACAAGACCTAAACAAGCTCTAAGCAAGAACAAGTAAACAGAGACTGGGTAAGGGGGTTGGTTACGTTAAGGGAAGGTGTTAGCACCCAAAACGTCTATAGTACTCTATAGGAACCCTTTGAAATATCTACGCTTTTGGTCTGAAAATGGTTTGTTTGAAAAGGGATTGAGGAGATGAGAAGAGAAATTGTTTTTTAAGATTTTTGTGTTTGGAGAGACTTGTCATCTCATGCCTACGTACCCACAAAGTGCAATATAGGATCAAAACCACGTAGTTCGTGGTACAAAGAATGAAATTTTTTTGTTTTGGTTGATTTTAAATGTAAAGACAAGTCGTCATTTCCAAGCGAATAATTCCGCTTAAAGAAATGAATCATGTCTAAATTTATGAAAAAATTTTAAGAGAGAAAGTGCAAGAGGGCACAAAAAGAGAGTTTGATGAGTTTGGTGTTTTTTTAAAGTCTTTTGAAAAAGGTGTCAATATGCTTATGTAGTTTAGCATTTATTAAGAAATGAAAAGAAAAGAGTGAAATCACTTGACAAATTCAAGGTTTGATTATGAAAGAGGTGATAGTTTGAAATCAAGAAAGTTTTGAAAAAGGGAGAGAGTTTTGAAAATTGAAGATTGGGGAGGAGAAGAAGTGACTATCCTAAAGCATAAAGAAAAAGCTAAGGATAAGAAAGATCTAACCACAAATAATCTTCACCATAAACCAAAGCAAAAGCACAAGTCTTCAAAGTCTTCGAACCATAATTCCAAAGCAAAGGGAAAAGGTCCTAGTTCTAAGTCCAAGGTTCCAAGAATAGCATTGGATGTCCTAGTTCTAAGTCCAAGGATCCAAGAATAGCATTGAAGTCCAAGGTCTAGGTGCAAAACTCCATGTCCATTGCAAAGGATAGTAACCACAGTCCAAGATTAGAAGCACAAGTTTTTTAGAGGTTTTGGCCTTTATTAATGTTTTTGGTCCAAGTGGACAAAGAGAAAAAGGCATAAGCATAAACATGTGTCCAACGGACAAAGGAAAAATTGCAGAACCATAAACATATGTCCAACGGACAAAGGAAAAATTGCGGAAGCATAAACATATGTCCAACGGACAAAGGAAAAATTGCGGAAGCATAAACATGATATGAAATGATAATAATAGAGCATAAAAATAAAAGAGAGATAGGGAGCGAGAAGGAATTGTAAAAGTAAAAGTTAGAAGTTAGTGATTAGTTGTTAGTTGTTAGAGTAAGTGATCAATAATAATTGAATAATTGCACTTAGGTCAAGGTTAATGAGAACTCATTAGAGGATTGATAAGACCAAAGCCTCCTAACAACAAGTTTCATAAGTGTTGAACCAAAAGACAAAAAATCAATAATTTTTTATCGTTTTTCGATACCGGACATATGTTGCGCTATGTTAAGCAATCGCCGAGTAATTTACGGAGTAATTACCCTACAATGAGGCCGGTCAATAGATCTTTGTGCTAATGCATGCTAGATGAACGATATGTAGATCGTTATCCGAAAGCAATACCGCACGAAAAGAAAAGAAGGTAGCGATCTAGTCTTGATCAAAATTCAACAAAGGAATTCTAAGATCCATAAGACTTTCATCGATCAAAAGAAAAGAGATGAAGAAAAGTGGATCTAACAAGTTAGGATCCATCAACAACCAACAATAAAAGCCAAAATAGAAAAAGAAATCAAATGGAAAGAAAGAATTAAAATATTTTGAAATGATTTTTTTCAAGAGATTTTTTCTTTAAGATAAAACACCAAAAATTAAAATCTATTAAAAAAAATAAGAAAAAGAGAAAGAAATTAGTGAAAATAATAGTTTGAATAAAAAAGAATTAAAAGAAGTTTTAAAATATATAAAAAAAAGGGAGGTGGATAAAAAATATGGGGGTGATGTAAAATCAAACCACACGCATGGGCCAAGCCCAAGTTCCTTTGAAAAACATTAAAAACAAATACAAAAAGAAAAAAAAGAAAAATAAAAAGGGGAGAATCAGCTATGTGACTTTATCGTCTTCTTCCTCAAACAAAAATAGCCGCCGGTACTGTTCCTCTCACTCTTAGCTGCTTTCATCGCCGGTCACGGAAGAAGAGGGAAAAAAACCCCGTCACGCCGAATTTCATCACCGGCTGCGACGGATTCCAACTCTACATCCCTTTGAGAATCAATTCTATTACGAAATCAACCGATAACAGAATGTAAACCACGGATCCGCAACAGTATCGACTTATCAAACTACCTTCAGGTACGATCTCGAATTCGTTTCTGCTTTGCTCTTCTGATTCTTCTTCTCCTTTCTCTGAACGTGAGCGAGTTGTTGTTGTTGTTGATGTTGATGTTGCGGAAAAAAATTATTGATGTTGTTTATGAATTTGTGTGTTGAAGTGTTGATGATGTAGGTTGATTTGAATTGAAGAAGAGTTTGTGAATTGTTGTGTGATATTGAATTTCTGCAGAATTTGAAGGTAATTGAGGTAGGTTGAAGCTTGAAGTTATGGAAGGAGGATTAATGGAGTTTGGGAAATTAATTGAAGAATGGAAGTTGAGGGTGAAATTGGGCAGGGTATTGATGGTTGTTCAAGCTTGAAATTGGAATGAAGAAGAGGAGCTATTTATAGAAGAATTGGTGAGAATTTGGTTTTGAATTATGTTGCCGTTTTGAATTTTGGAAGCTGCGTTTTGTATCAGTGAGTTTATGCGTGACTTATTTGCTGAAATTTGGTGTCGTTTGAAGCTTTATGCGCGTTTGAATTGAATCCGTGTCAAATGGTTTGCTGCCGTTTTGTTCACTGAGTGCAGGTCGTTTTGATTTGTATTGTCTTCGCAAATTGTTGCGTTTTGTTAGCAGCTGAAATACGTTTTGCAGCCTTGGAATGTTCACATCATGGCTTGCTTTTTTTCACGGCGTGAGGTGGCTTACGAAGTAGCTCGCACGATTTGGTATTGGCAGCTTGGTGGAAGACACACGTGGGGGACGGCTTGAGTTTGATTGTGTCGTGTTTTTGTGATTTTCAGCTTCAAGATTTGAAGCTTTGGCTTTTGTATGGAATGGCTTACGTGTGTAAAAAAATGGATCGATGCCTTTTGAAGATTATTTGGATAAGGCTAGTGTGAAAGCCTGTACAACATGAGCACGTTCTTTTTTCTATATTTTTTTTTTTTGTGGCAATTGGATGCATTTGGTTTGTATTATTTCATATGGGCTGTGAGGAATGTAGCTTGGTCAATTTTTTTTTCAATTGTTTGGTTATTATAGAAATGGGCTTAAGGCAAAGAAAAGACAATGGGCTATGATAATGTTTTTTTATAAATTTGAAATGGATGTGGATGTTTAACATAGATTTGGTCATTAGGAAAAGTGGATATGATATTTGTATATGAAAAATGGATAAGAAAATGGTTATTTGGATTAAATATGGAAATGGTTTGTAAAATGGATAATTGGAATTTTGTGAATTTGATTGAGAAATGTGGATAAGATAAAATGTGGGTATTTGGTTAAGTGGAAAAATATGGATATTAAATGGATAAAAATTGAAAAATGTTTATGAAGAAATGGATTAGGTAAAAGGTTTAGAAATTGGATAATAGAAATGGTTTTAAAAAATGGATAGCCAAAATGGAAATGGATATGGATCATGGATGACAAATCTTTATTTTTTTAGCCCAAAATCAATCTCAACTTTTTTTTGCAAGCCTCTGATGCAACACAGCTACCAAAGAACAAACCACAACTGAACAACAACCATCCTCTGAATCTCTGATGATAAATTCTGAATTACTTCAAAATTCATCAATCTCTGGGAAAATAAATCCACATATGAACCCAATCTGGACTGGTGAACTCAGATGATCTTGACGGATATTACAACACAACAACTTGACAGTCACTGCTTGAGAAATAACCCACTGTAACAGATAACTTGCACTTGAAGTAATCTCTTGATAGTTTGACCAAGATTAGGTCAAACATCCATCTAAACAGGATCATGAACAAATAGCCACATTTGACTTGAAATCACTTCATTGTCTTCGACAAACATGCACAACACACAGAGAGAGAAAAAGCAAACAACAACATATTTTTGGTATTTTGGTTAGAGGTTAGTAAACACAAACAAGTAAGAATAATATACAGATGCTCAGGAGAAACAAAGATCGTGATCTTGTTTGTGGTATGAGATGTAAGAATGAGATGTGCGAAATCTTAGGGGTAAAAATTAGGGTTCAACAGTAAGCGGGCCTCTCAAGGCGCATTATGTCAATCTTAGGTACGTCGTTCCATTGACCTACACTAATCATGGAAGAGAAAGTGACCAGTGCGTCATCCATGTGATTCTCTTCACGAGGGATATGATGAAACTCGATTCTGTTGAAAAATGGTAACAACCTTCTCGCGTAATCTTTGTAAGGAATCAGTCCTGATTGGTATGTGTTCCAATCTCCTTTGATTTGATTGATAACCAGAGTTGAGTCTCCATACACATCCAAGTTCTTGATTCTTAAGTCAATCGCTTCTTCGAGACCCATGATACAAGCTTCGTATTCGGCCTCGTTGTTTGTACACTTGAATGTTAGTCTGGCAGTGAAAGGAATGTGGGTACCCTGAGGTGTTATGATGATTGCCCTAATTCTGTTTCCATAATGGTTGACAGCTCCGTCAAAGATTAGTCCCCATTGGGAACCTGGTTCTTGCCATTCACTGGGTAGCGGTTCATCGCAATCTTTCATTTTCAAATACAAGACATCTTCGTCTGGGAAGTCAAATCCGACTAATTCCCAATCGTCAATCGGTTGATGATCCAAATAATCGGCTAAAATACTCCCTTTGACGGCTTTTTGAGCACGGTACTCTATGTCGTATTCTGATAATAACATCTGCCAAGGTAATCCTTCCCGTGAGAGCAGGCTTTTCAAAGACGTACTTGATTGGATCCATTTCGGAGATTAACCAAGTAGTGTGACAAATCATATACTGTCGAAGACGTTTGGCTGCCTAAGCCAGAGCACATCAAGTTTTCTCGAGCATAGTGTACCGAGTTTCGCAGTCTGTGAATTTCTTGCTCAAGTAGTAGATGTCCGACTTTTTTCTTTTTGTTTCGTCTTGTTGACCAAGTACACAACCCATGGAGTCTTCCAAGACTGTTAAATAGATGATCAACGCTCTTCCCTCCACTGGAGGTGACAGGATAGGGGGATTCAACAGATACTCTTTGATACTGTCGAAAGCGGTTTGGCAGTCTTCTGTCCATACGCAGTCCTGATTCTTTTTGAATAATTTGAAGATTGGCGCACATGTCGCGGTCATGAGGAATATAAATCGGGAAATGTAATTCAAACGCCCCAGGAATCCCCTGACTTATTTCTTAGTCTTTGGAGAAGGCATTTCTTGAATGGCCTTGACCTTGTCAGGATCAACCTCAATTCCTTTCTGGCTGACGATGAACTCTAGCAATTTTCCTGAGCGGACACCGAACGTGCACTTGTTAGGATTCAAGCGGAGTTTGTATTTCCTCAGGCGCTCGAATAGTTTTGACAGGTGGGTCACATGCTTCTCTTCCGTTTTAGATTTGGCAATCATGTCATCGACATATACCTCAATTTCTTTGTGTATCATGTCATGAAATAGAGTAGTCATGGCCCTTTGATAGGTTGCCCCGACGTTCTTCAAACCGAATGGCATTACCTTGTAACAAAAGGTGCCCCATGGGGTGATGAATGCAGTTTTCTCCATGTCTTCCGGCGCCATTTTGATCTGATTATAGCCCGAGAATCTATCCATGAAGGAGAAGACTTTGAACTTTGCGGTACTGTCTACCAGCATGTCAATGTGCGGTAGGGGGAAGTCATTCTTCAGACTGGCTTTGTTCAGATCCCTGTAGTCTACACACATTCTGACTTTTCCGTCCTTTTTTGGAACTGGCACTATGTTGGCTAGCCATTGAGGATATTCTGATGTGGCGAGGAAACCCGCGTCAATCTGTTTCTGTACTTCCTCTTTGATTTTGATGGTCATGTCTGGATGAGTCCGTCTCAACCTTTATTTTGCTGGCGGACATTCTGATCTTAACAGTAGATGATGTTCCACGATGCTGGTATCCAACCCTGGCATGTCTTGATAGGACCAAGCGAATACATCGGGAAAATCTTTGAGAAGTTTTATCAAGCCTTTTTTGACAGTTGGACTGAGCAGTGCCCCAATCTTGACTTCTTTTCTTTCTTTTTCTGAACCCAAGTTTACTGTTTCCAATGGCCCTTTGTAAGGTTCAATGGACCTCTCCTCTTGTTTGAGTAATCGGGAGATCTCTCCTGGAATTTCTTCGTCATTTTCTTCTTCAACCTCAAATACCGAGAATTCAAAGTTGGGAGAAGGCATTGGATCGTATGTTTCAATGGGGTTTAAAACAAGAAATCTGCGTGACGTGATGATTGTTTTTTAGAAGAGATAGAGAGAATGCAAGAGTGTGTGCAGTGTATTTTTCCGAAAAATGCTTGTTTTTATTATTTTGAGTTGTTTTTTAGGATTACCATTTTCTGAAAAAGCGAAAAGCGAAAACAACAATAAATGCGGAAATTACAGAACGACGTTTATTTATTTATGATTTGGTCAATTCTTGAAACTACAGTCCTATAAAACAAAACTCTGTCGCTTTGGGCGAAGCGAAGAGGGACATTTACATAAAGTGGGCCCTATCAAAACATCTGTTTCACCTGGGCAGGGTAAAAGGTTAAAACAAAGATGGCAATTACTTAGACTTATGGACAATTTTCGGGACATTGACAGTAACCCATTGGCAACGAACTCCTCGGTGAATCACAAAGTCTGGTACCTTTCTTCTTGGTTTGTCTTCAGAAATAACATTGATTTCTGGTGGAGCAGGATCTTTGGAGTCTGTCTCCCAGGTAGAATTGTCATAGACGAACTCTTCTGTTGTATTTTGTACAGTATTTTCATTCTCAGGCAGATCTCCCCATCCATTGGGCTGGATGTCTTCGAGTCTGATACGAGAGCTTTCAGGAGCGGTGTACTTGACCAAGAAGTTGTACTTGCCACCCGGTTGTCCTAAAGTGTCCCATACTTCCGTGGAACTGGAGGAGTCACCCTTCTCGATGACATTGACCTCGGAAAAAGCATAGTTAATGAACTTTTATCCTGCAATCTTTGCAAATTCATCGTCGTGCTGGATGTTTTCTGAATGCCCTGAGTAATGATCCCATGGTTTGGTGGGGACACATGTATTCTTTTCAATGATGCTCAGCTGATATGCATTGTTTGGCTGACTCATTTGCCCCAAGTGTTCTGGGTACGGTTGCCAGATCGACAAGTCATCCATTGGGTCATAAAAGTCATAGTCAAAGTTATTTTTCATCAGAGTGTCATCCTCTAATGAGTTTGGTGGAGCACGACATCCTTCTGGATCTCAATCTCCGTACATCATCTTGACATCTGATCTCGGTATATATCTCAGACTCTATGCGGGATAGCAAAATGGCGTATGCACCTCTCCCTGAGACATATAACCATCCTCGTTGAGATAAGACTTCCACTCTTCATCTGTATCAGAGAAATCACCCTCGTTGATGGTGTGTACTTCTTGAGACACCGGGTAAAGGAAACCTCCATTGTGGAAGAAGTCCTGAATGGGATGAAAACTTTCATCGTTAGTAGCAGTCTGGGTACAGGTTAAAGAAAAACCAAGACCCTTCTTTGTCTTGTTATCAGTAGGAATGATAACCTGTCCCCATCCTTTTGCATTGTTACTTTTGATCACTTCGAGAGCATCTTTGTACGAGGAAATCAATGTTCCCTTTTTTGATCGGTTGTCATTGCTCACCGAAAGTGCTTGGAACTGAGTTCTAACAACCTCCTCTGGTTCTACACAAGTGGATGACGATAAGTTGATCACGATCAAGGCTTACTCTCCACAGACTGTGACTAGTTGGTCATTCTTGAAGAACTTCAGCTTCTGGTGAAGTGTCGAAGTGACTGCCCCAGCCTCGTGTATCCAAGGTCTTCCTAACAAACAGTTGTATGCTGCACGGATGTCCATGACCTGGAAAGTGACTTGGAAAGTGTGAGGAACGATAGTTATGGGAAGGTCGACTTCGCCGATAACTGTTTTTCTGGATCCGTCAAAGGCTTTGATGATGACCTCACTGCCCCTCATCGGAGATCCTTAAAATGATAGTCGCATTAGAGTAGAATTTGGCATAATATTTAGAGCTGATCCGGTATCTACCAGTACACTGGCTAAAGCATCGTCCTGGAAATTGACTGTAATGTTAAGTGCCATGTTGTGATTTTTGCCTTCTTCCGGCAGTTCTTCATCACTGAATTCTAAGTTGTTGTAGGAAGTGATGTTGGAGATGATGCTGTCAAATTGTCTTATTGTCACATCTTGTTCCACAAAGTCTTGCTCTAAGACTTTCTGTAGAGCTTCTCTGTGAGCTTCGAAACTGAGTAAGAGAGACAGCACAGAGATTCTTGAAGGAGTTTGCAACAGTTGGTGAACAATGTTGTACTCGCTTTTCTGGATGAGCTTCAGCATCTCATCATTGTTCTTTGAAAGGTAGGGATTACCGAATTGACCGATTGGTTGATTGGTAACTTCTGTTTGAGGTTCCTTTTCTTTGCTGGGTTCTCCAACTCCTCGGTTGAAGATCCGACCGCTTCGTGTTACTCGACTGATGTCTACAATATTCACGACGGAGGGTAGTGGAGTTTCCTTTCCATTCTCAATTGTTGTTGCACCGTATTTGTAAGGGATAGTCTTATCGGATTTATACGGTACTGGTCCCGGTAGATAGATAACTACATGAGCCTTTTGATTTTTCTAACCATTGTAGCCGGCCTCAATTGGTTCGAGGTTGAGAATCTTTCCACTATCAAGAGGAACTCTTGATTCATGGAGTAGAGGAATTATGGCACATACTTCTTTGGCCACTTCTCGTTTAGGGATTAAAATAACGCCTTTGCCTCGATTGGGAAGATAGTCTTGCATTACGTTAATCGAACCAGAGCTTGAACATGGTCTAATCTCTTTCTGATCTGCCTGATTTTGAAGGGCTGTTCGCACGAGGTAGCATCCTTGGTTATTCTCTGAGCAAACTCTACAGCGCTCATAGTTATGTGGTGGCACCCGGCCACGTCCGCTTTGTATGCAGTGCAACCTCACTAGGTCTGTTTCCATTGATCGAACATCCTGACTTTGATGCCTAGTAGGGTTCCCGTCAGTCATACTGACTTGCCGTGTGTCTTCATCTAGATAGATCGGAAGCCACCAGTGGTTCAAAAAGTGTTGCAGTGTTCTTTGAACAAGTGCACATCCTTGGTTATACTCACGACATACTTTACAGTTCTGATAGTCATGTGAAGTCAGAAAACCGAGCCGGACTTGCTTAGCGTGTAATTCCACCAACCTGGTATTCATCAAGCGAACATCAAAGATTTAAATCATATTAACTTGATAATGACTTCTATCACGGTAGTCCTGGATCCATCCGAGATCCATCTGACGCTGGAGGGCCTCTTGTACAAAAGAGTTTCCCTGATTATTTACCGAGCAGATCAGACAGGAATCTTAATCGTGCCGTGGCAGATCATGATGTTGGCTCTGCCTTGAGTGCATTGCCACTAAGTTGACATTCATCGCACGGATGTCGTGGTTTTGAATGATGTTGGAATTTGTATAAGTCATGTTGACCTCACGGATTCGGTGATCTTGGATCCACCCGAGATCCATCTGTTCTTGTAGAGCTAATTGCACTACGGAACATCCTTGATTATCTTTAGAGCATATATCACATTGATGATAATTGTGAAATGGTACATGCCCGTATCCGCTCTGTCTGCAATGCATCTTGACCAGGTTGGTTCCCAATAGGAGTACATCGTGAATTTGATAGCTGCGGTTAGACTCTTCCTCTATCAAATTTACTGTAGCTTTCTCGTGTTGAGGCAACGGGTTCTTCCGAACATTTAGATTTGTATCCTTGAAGGATAAGACTCCGTTCCTGACAAGCTTCTGCACATCGGATTTGAAGCTGAGACCGTTTTCTATGTTATGCCCTGGTCCTCCTTGATGGTAAGGGCAAGTCTGATCCACTTTGAACCAAAAAGGCGGATTCTTCAGTATTGTAAGAGGGGATCTGGTTTGGACGTGCCCCTTGACCAGTAGTAGTGGAAACAGTTCTGCGTACAATATTGGTATAGGGTCAAACCCTGGTGGTCGCATCGTACGGTTGTTGTTGTACTGAGGACGAGCCTGCTGATGAGGCTGTTGTGTCCTTTGCTGATATTGTTGTTGATTTGGTTGGCTCTGAGCAACCTGAGGTTGATACGTTGGAACAGGCACAGGATTGATAGCAGGAATTACAGCTGCTACTGGTTGGTACCGTCGCCTTTGCTTTTCGAGAGAGATATTACCAATATCTTGCACTTTTTTCTTAGGGAAAGCACTACCATATCTTTTGGTACTGCTTGATAGTCCTGTATCTTTGACCAGATGCCCTTCTCGGACTGCTTCTTCAAGACGTACTCCCATATTCACCATTTTAGTAAAGTCGCTGGGCGCACTGGCGACCATTCGATCATAGTAAATTGAGCTCAAGGTTTTCAAAAAGATTTTTGTAATCTCTTTTTCCTCAAGAGGTGGACAAATCTGGGCAGAAATTTCACGCCATCTCTGAGCATATTCCTTGTCCTTCTGTGACATTTCTCGGAGTTGATCTCTGTCTAGTGCCATGTCCAGGTTATACTTATATTATTGAACGAAGGCAGCTCCAAGATCTCTGAAAGTGACGATCTTGGTGCAGTTTAAACCCATGTACCATTTGAGTGCGGCACCGGTTAAACTGTCTTGAAAATAATGGATCAGTAGCTATTGGTTCTCTGTCTGAGTTGACATCTTTCGAGCGTACATCACCAAATGACTTTGAGGGCAAGAGTTACCCTTGTATTTGTCAAAGTCAGACACCTTGAACTTGTGCTGGATTTTCACATTGGGGACCAAGCAAAGGTTTGCGGCATCCTTTCCAAATAAATCCTGACCGCGAATGGCATGCAGTTCCTTCTGCATCACCAAGAATTGCTTCTGGAACTCATTCATTCTGTCGTACATACTTTCGTTTCCACCTGAAGGTATTTGTAGAATCTGTCCTTCTGGGACAGTGTGTACCACAGGTGGTGGTATAGTCATTACGGCAGTGACTCTTGGTGCTTCCTTATCCCAAAGTTTGTAACCTTCAGGAGTTACTGTCACGCCCCTTGCATCTTCTCTTTCCCAAAGTTTGTAACCTTCCGGCCCAGCGGTTCCTGCTGCAGTTTCCTGATCTTTCGTGACTGGCGGAATATATCCTTCAGGGATATTGTTGAGTGGCATGCCCCAGGGACGATCTTTAGGCTTGTTATACCGAGGATCATACGTCTCTACTATGGGCGTAGATGTGATCTTTGAGATCATAGTCCTTTGTTATTGTTTCTGAGCCGCTGCCAGAGATTGCATGTCACTGTGAAGTTTCCTCAGATCTTCTTTCAGAGCTTCGATTTCTTCTCTCAGCTCTCTGTTCTCTTCCTCGAGATCATCCATTTTCTTTTGTCGATTGGCTCGAGTATTGTACGAATGAGACAGTTTGGCTCTAGAATCGAGACACAGACGTGAGATTCGTAGGTAAGAAGAATGCGTTATGTGAGAATGATGAATGATATGCAATAATTATATTTAATTTTTTTTTGTTTTAATCAAAAGAAACTTCAATAATTGGATTGAAAATATCATACAGTGGGGAAACCCCGTTTTATTGAATTCAAAGATTGTGGAAATGGAAATACAGTATTTTACAAAGTGCTGTAAAAGGAAATGTCTAAGTTCATGGATCCTGAGTCCTCTCTGAGGAGAGCTCGGGTGCTGGTTCTGGTATTTTCTTTTTCTTTGACCGGGGCTCTTGAGCCGTTGTCGGGTTGTCAGTCCTTTGCCAAGTGAAAGGAGCGAGCAAATTCCTTTAGTCTTCTTGATTTTCTACAGTATGTTGCTCTAAAATCTCGATTAAAGCATATTTTTCTTTTAACAGTTGCTGAATTTTGGTACACTCCACATTGAGAATGCGGTACTTGTTCTTCCAAGATTTCTTTTCCCATTGAACTTTGTTGAGAGTGACTTGGAGTTTTTCCGCATCGGACATAAAATAAAGGACAAATTCCTTTAGCGAAAGAACTTCTTGACGAGGGTAAGGCATCCTCAGCTTGAGGGCTCCGGTTTGTACCCAGTGGAGATAAGGTTCCACTGAGACACAGTCTGGTTTTCCTAGAGACTCTCTTCCTTTCCTGTGAACATATTTCCAGGCATGCACTATTTCTGTCTTTAGTGCCCTGTAATTTTCTCCTTCCTTGAAGAAAAGACCTTCCAGATGAACATTACGCGGGATATGTCTCATCGGGTATCCGAATTGACGACGAACTAAAACTGGATGATAATTGATTCCTCCTTTAGTTCCTATGAGGGGCACATTAGGGAAATTTCCACAATAGTCAATAACTCTTATCCCATCATAGATTCGATTGTACCAGTCTATGTCAGAGTTGGTAAGAGACATGATTCTCTGTGACCAACGCAAAGTACTCTTATGATCCAAAAAAACGGCAAACTTAGGTAAATGGGAAGTGAACCATTTGTATAGCAGGGGTATACAGCATGTGATCATTCCTCCGCTGTACAAATTCCTTAAGTGTACAGAATGATAAGAATCTGCGAGCAAGGTCAGCACGGGGTTTCCAATCAGAAATATCTTAATGGCCTTGGTATCGACGAAGTTATTGATGTTGGGAAAAGGAATAACCCATATGTAAGTAGAACAACGATATCTTCGAAAGCAATAACGTTTCCTATACTGGCAAAGTACATGGCTTTCTCTATCAAAAACTTGGCCGGTAAACCTCAGACTCCATCATTAGCGGTCATGTGAGTCATGACTTCTGACTCATCCAAAAAGATTACTCTTGCAATGGTTAGATCCTTTGGAATTTCTTCCAGTCCAGAAAAGGGAGCTTAGTCAGTGATGGGTAAATCAGTCAGGTGAGAGTACTCCTCCAGTGTTGGTGCTAGCTGATAATCTGGGAATGTGAAAAAATGATAAACCGGATCGTAAAACTGAATCAGCGTGGACAGGATTCCTTCAACTACATGGACCCTTAATAGAGACAGCAGTCTTCCGTACTTAGCTCTGAAAGCATCAGGGTTGGTGACCATCCTTGCCAACCCTCTTAAATCCTCTAGTTTTGGAACCTTGAAGGTGTACTTGTGCATCTTCCTTCTACCGAAATCCATAACGCAATCTTTTTCTCTGATATTTGCAATCATTATTTTAGCTTAACTTGAAAAAGAGAGAGACTAGAAAAGAATATTTTTTCTTTGTTTAAAATTTTTTTAGATGAATGCATGAATGCAACACACAAAAACATAGAAAAAACATGGGTTCAAAGGTTCAGCGTCACGAGCATGGAGTCATGCCTCTACCCATCCCAAAGGTTGTACTATGGTGAAATTTGTACCTGTACTCAAAATCATTGACCCCCCTTGGGATAACAACAGCAAGCTGGTTCACCCGAGCGAGCTGTAGTATCTTAGGGTAATCTCACTTGAGTGTAGTATCGCGTGACAACTATTTCTGATAGCTTCCGCACTACTAAATAGTCACATGGTTACAGTCTACTAAATCCTCAGTTTCATGGATACCACAATCGAACAATTTGCTTTCACAACCGAAGTCGTTAGACATTGAATCCGCAAAGGGTATCTCCATTGATTTGATGGTCTATCGGGATAACTTATTCGGGAATCACTCCTTGTAAGACCACTCGTCTATGCCATCACCTATCTTAGGTATCACTCAAACTTTCCACATGCGACATCACCCGCATTCTGTAACGCCCTAGTTTGAGTTATTTTTATTTAATTGAGTAGTTTTGATTATTTTATTATTATATTATTTTATTTTTGCCTTTTATGTGAAAATATGTTATTTTTCATCGTGATTATGTTTTATCGCATTTTGAGAGCGGTTGCGAGATATTTGAGTGTAGGGGTATTTTGGTCTTTGTCGGGTAGATATTATATTTCTCATAGAAATAGAAATAGAAAGAGAGAAAAGTAGAAAGAAAAGAAAAGAGAAGAAGAAAAGGAAAAGAGAAAGAGAAGAGGAAAAAGAAGAAAAAGAGGAAAAACTTGTGGATTTAGGAACCGACTTGCTACACGCGATTTAATCGGGTAAGGGTGCGAAACTCGATTATCTTATCATTATGTATGATTATGTATGTGTGTGTGCATGTTGTCTTGCTTATTTCCATAGTTTTCGGTTTTAGGTCAAAAACGAGTAAATGAGTAGAAATCGATGTTTTTGCGGCCGGAAATCGATATAATTTGCGTTGTATGATCACAATGTGTTTATGAGTCATTGTTGAAATTGTTTTGCTGTTGGAATTGATTTTGGAATGAAAAATGAGATTTTGGGGGTTTTGGATCAATGTAACCCGTAACAGAATTTTTCTGGTTCTGGTGTGATTCGCCAGGCGAATTTGGGATTCGCCAAGCGAATTCAGTCTCGCCACACGTTCGCCAGGCGAAGAGCTGGCGAAGGGGGATTCGCCAGGCGAAATCGTAAGTCGCCAAGCGAAATCGGAAAGACAGAATTGGGGTAGCTTCTGTAACTTTTGGTTTTTTTCTAATTTTGGGATTCACCACTAGTTCTCCAGGCGAAGTGCTGGCGAATGGGGATCCGCCAGGCGAAATCCTAAGTCGCCAGGCGAATCTGGCTGTTTCTCAATAAATTCTTTTCTTTGAAAATTCATAACTTTTGATCCGTAAGTCGGATTGGGCCGTGGTTGGGTGCGTTAGAAAGCTTTTGAGTTGTTCTTTCTTATTAAAATGGTTTGGAGATTGTTGGCCGATTTAATTATGTCGGGAATTTGGAATACGTTGTTTTGTCAAATTTTGCCGTTTTAATGGTGGGAACTTGATGTGTATATGCAATATGCTGTTGGTGTGGATATTGTATGACCTGTGTACTGTTGTGTGCTGAAATTGCATGAAATACATATTGTGATGATGATTGGTGGCCTTAGGGCAAGAAAATGTAATGTGTGATAATTGATGATATATGCATGATTATGAATGTGTATATGTGTGCATTTTGAATATCATGAGTCATTGTATGCCAAGCATCATGATATGCATTCTTGTGACGTCCTGAGTGGCGGATTGATTCCAGAGGGAATCCGCTATAACATCGTGCGCCTTAAAAATAAGAGGACTGAAAGCGATCTGATTGGATCGCGTGCCTTAAAAATAAGAGGACCGAAAGTGATGATTATAGACGATCGTGTGCCCATGTGGGGTGTGAGCGATCGGATCGTGAGCCTTATACAAAGAGGACCGAAAGCGATCCATAAACGTCGTGAGCCTTATACAAAGAGGACCAAAAGCAACGGGGAACATCGTATGCTCGACGGGGAGTTACAGTGATGTAACGAGCGATGGTTCCAGCAGACTTCCTGAGTGAACTAGTATTGAGAAATGTTGGAAGTCGGTACTGCATATGCATTGCATAGAGTCGTTGTGTCAGTGTCTGTGCATTTGCATAAATCATGGATTAATTGTGTATGGAATTGTGAATGTGATTGATGAGATGGAATATGTATAATTGTATCAATGATGAGTGTATTGTGTATGACTGATGTGTATTGGTATTGGAAACCTGAGAATTGTAGTGTGTCGTGTTGTATTTGATTGTGGTGCATTTATGGTGGGAATATTTACTTGTGCATTTTTGTGATAATATATAATTATATGCAATTATATTATGATTGTGTTTCTCACCCTTCTGCTGTTTTATAATGCTCTATGAGGCATTGCAGATTAGAGTTGCTGGAGGTCTTTTTGTGAAGCTTAGGTCTTCATTCTTTTGTCGGTCGGCTCTGATATGTGACACCGGGTAGTCGGGGTGATCGAGTGTGATTATTTTGTATTATGTATATGTATCTTTTGGATTGTACATGTATGATGTTGTATAGGACAAACAAACTTTTATGATATATATGTGGGTGTATTACTACCTGAATTGTTGCATATCTTTATGAGCAGGTGTTGTATGTTTGTTTCAAATTGATGTGGCCCCCCGGTCTATGCCTTGAATTTTTAAATATACTCTGATGAAATTTTGAATTTTTTTTATCGCTTTTTATAGCTTGGGGGTATAGATTGGGGGTGTTACATTAATTGGTATCAGAGCCAGTCCGTGTCAGTTTGTGTCAGTCCTTGTTAGTCTTTGTGGTTCGGTGAGCTATTTGTTTAACCATAGTTTCTGTCATTGGAAATGAACAGAATATGGCTGGTAGGAATGATGCTGCTTTGGCTGCTGCGATGCAAGCTATGGCTCGGGCTGTGCAAGGTGCACCGAATGCTGCTGGTAATGATGAGTTCAGGAAGAACAAACCGCCTGTCTTTAAAGGGAGACATGATCCTGATGGTGCACAGATTTGGTTGAAAGAGATTGAAAGGATTTTCCGAGTTATGGATTGTGCGGAGGACAGTAAGGTGAGACTGGGAACTCACATGTTACAGGAAGAAGTGGATGACTGGTGGGTTAGTACTCGTCAGGTGTTGTACGCTGGGGATGAAGAAGTTACTTGGGAATTATTTAGCCGGGAGTTTCTGAGGAAGTATTTTCCTGAAGATGTAAGAGGAAAGAAGGAAATTGAGTTCTTGGAATTGAAACAAGGTAATATGTCTTTTATTGATTATACTGCTAAATTTGTGGAGCTTGTGCAGTTTTATCCTCATTATGCTGAAGCGACTGCAGAGTTTTCTAAGTGTGTGAAGTATGAGAGCGGGTTGCATCCTGAGATTAAACAGGCAATCGGTTATCAACGAATTAGGAGGTTTTCTGATTTGGTGGAATGTTGTAGGATTTATGAAGAGGATAGTAAGGCTCATTCCACTCACTATAAGAGTGTGAGTGACAGAAAAGGGAAGCAACAGTTCCGTAGTGGTCCGTATGTAACACCAGCTGATAAGGGTAAACAAAGGGGTACTTTTGATCGAAGGTCAAGTGGTGGAGGTATGTCTGGTCCTCTGAGGTGTTATAGGTGTGGTGAATTGGGACATCGTCAGTTTGAATGTAGGAAGAATTTGGGGAAGTGTACCAATTGTGGAGGTGTAGGACATGTTGCAGCTGAGTGCAAAAGGAAGAATGTGGTGAAGTGTTTCAAGTGTGGTGACCCTGGTCATATTAGCACGAAGTGTCCGAAACCGAAGCAAGTTCCATCTGGTGGGAAAGTATTTGCCTTAGCAGGGACTCAGACTACTAATGCAGACCGTCTGATCAGAGGTACTTGTTTTATTAATAGTACGCCTTTAGTTGCTATTATTGATACTGGAGCGACTCATTCGTTTATTTCGTCTGAGTGCGTGAAGCGTTTGAATCTTGTGTTGTCTTCGATGGATGGTGAGATGGTTATTGATACTCCAGCAATGGGGTCAGTAACTACTTCTTTGGTTTGTTTAAGTTGTCCTTTGACCATTTATGGTAAAGACTTTGAGATGGATTTGGTGTGTTTGCCGTTGGAGGGTTTAGATGTGGTTCTGGGAATGAATTGGTTGCAATTCAATCGGGTTCATATTGATTGTTATCATAAGCTAGTAAGATTTCCTTCTCTTGAGGAAGACGAAGACTCGAGTTTCTTATCAACCAAAGAGTTGAAGAAACTTTTGGCGGATGAAGCTCAGTTGTTTGGGTTGTTTGCGTCATTGACTGTGGATAGTCAAGTGTCGCTTGATGTGTTTCCTGTTGTGTGTGAATTTCCGGAAGTGTTTCCTGAGGAGATTTCAGACTTGCCGCCAGAGAGAGAGGTGGAGTTTTTGATAGATCTAGTTCCTGGTACTAGACCTGTATCGATGACACCTTATCGTATGTCGGCATCTGAGTTGGTTGAGTTAAAGAAACAATTGAATGAATTGTTGGAGAAGAGGTTTGTGAGGCAAAGTGTTTCTCCTTGGGGTGCTCCAGTTTTATTGGTGAAAAAGAAAGATGGAAGTATACGCTTGTGTATTGATTATCGCCAGTTGAATAAGGTGACTATTAAGAATAAGTATCCTCTTCCGAGAATTGATGATTTGATGGATCAGTTGGTTGGTGCTTGTGTGTTCAGTAAGATTGACTTGAGGTCGGGGTATCATCAGATTAGGGTGAAAGAGGAAGATATTCAGAAGACGGCTTTTAGGACACGTTACGGTCATTATGAATATTCTGTGATGCTGTTCGGGGTTTCTAATGCGCCAGGTGTGTTCATGGAGTACATGAATCATATTTTTCACGAGCATTTGGATCGATTTGTTGTTGTGTTTATTGATGACATATTGATTTATTCTAAGTCTCGGGAGGAGCACGCGGAGCATTTGCGTATTGTTTTGCAGGTTTTGAAGGAAAATAAGCTTTTTGCCAAATTGTCCAAGTGTGAATTCTGGTTGTCGGAAGTGAGTTTTCTTGGGCACGTGATTTCTGATAATGGTATTGCTGTGGATCCATCTAAAGTAGAAGCAGTTCTACAATGGGAGGCTCTGAGATCTGTTACTGAAATTCGAAGCTTTTTGGGTTTGGCTGGATATTATCGAAGGTTCATTGAAGGTTTTTCTAAGCTAACACTTCCTTTGACCCAGTTGACTTTGTCATACCCCAAATTTTGACCACTAAGATTTCCCATCATTGTGAAAATCATCATCACAATATGGGGGGAACCATCATACTTCATCAGTCTCCCCAAAGATGGGTGAGCATTCACTACAATCAAAATTAGGGTTTCAAGCCCTCTCTGAGTGCTTAGACAAAGGGTCAATCAAGGAATGACATGATCTTCAACTTGTCTAACCTCTCAAACATCCACAATGGATCAAAAGGACTCCCACTTCAAGGATCAAGCACAAGGCTGCTCCCTTCTAGGTGGATCAAGTCTCAAGATCGACAGTGTCACCAAATTAGGGTTTTGGTCGACCAGGGCCTCCAGATGGAAATTTTTCATCTGGGCACAAGCCAATGATCCAAAACCTAACCTAATATACTCCATGGAACCTCATGGACCCAATTATTAAGTCAATCTTGCCTCAGGGGATGCATTCATAAAAAATCAGGAATTAGGGTTTCTTGATCTAATTCACCCCTAAGTTGACTTTTAGGGCAAATCATGAGCCAAGACCTCAAAGGAGGGTTTGAGGGTCTCTAATGAACTATATTGATCCATTTGGAACAATGGATTAATCCAAGAAGTTTGAGCAACAAGTCTCAATTTCATCTGCACCACAGTTAGGGTTTTAAGGGAAAAGTCAACTGTAACTTTGACTTTTGACCAGGACATGCTCCCAAGCCCTATGACATGCATCAGTATACCCTATGACACCCATGGAACATGTCCATCAAGTTTGATTTAGGTCAAGGACATGATTTCCTGAAGAATTGCACAGTTTAGAATTCATCTGATAAAAAGTCAACTGTGCACAAAAGTCAACTTTGACTTTTTGAGATTTTTCACCAAAATGGATTTTTAACCCTAAAATGATGTTAATGTATGATTTGAATCATCATTCATCAAGAAAAATCAAGAAAAGTTGGGTAACTTGTAAAAGGGGTAACCATAAAAAACTTAGAAAATTTTCTAAGTTAAAAATAAAGTGGCTAGGGTACCAACTTTGGAGGGTCATAACTCATAAACCACAAGGCCATTTTCTCCCATCCAAGGCTTGATTTGTAGATCTCATTGTCCTCTACAAAAACTTCAACTAGACCTAATTCCAACTCCTCATGGATTTTGAGTTATGGAGTGATCAAAATCACAAAAAGTGAAAATGTCACTTTTTTCCAACACTTAGTGAAAATTTCACTAAGTCAGATTTTACCCTACTTTTTGCCAAATGTAGGGGGATTTTTCACTTGGATTCAAAAGATATCAAAACCAAATATGTTCAAACAGTTGTTGTATCATGTAAGGGCTTTCCAAAATGGCCAAGAACATTACCAAATTCAATTTGAGTCATGAGATATGACATTGGCAAGTTGCCTTGTTGAAATCTGTCAAGGCAAGGCAGAATTTGCATTTTTGCTCGATTTGCCAAAATCAGCCAAATCCAAATGCTCCTATCCACTTGGATACATCAGAGGATTGAATCTAAAGGGGACAATCACTGAGCCAAGCCTCCAAAGTCTTTGGAACAAGAAATAACATGTTGAACCTAGAATGGCCAAAATAGGGACAAGACTCCAATTTTGGATTGGAGCATTCAATGGAAGCATCAAGGTGGCATGGACTGAGTCATTTGCAACTGAATTCAGTCAAGACTTATCCAAGACCAAGGGAACCACAACCCTGTGCCCTAACCTCTAGTCAATGGCTAGAGGAGACTTGGATTTCCATTGGACAACATTGGCCAAACCTCTGCTGCAGTTGCCATTCACTGTGGATCCCAAAACAAACTTGCTCTACTATAAATAGAACTCAATTGTGATCAGTTTGAGTACACCAAAGCCATCAAACAGATGCTTTCCTCAAAATCTCTTCTTTCACTCCAATTTTGCCTTCTAAGGCAAGTCACTGTCGGGTTTTGAGTTTGAGAGCTTTTCCAATCAAACCAATCACTCACACACCTCACATACATCATATAGAAGTGATCCAAACACTCACATAACATCGGAACACAAATTTCACAAAATCACCTGCCAATTGCTCAAGTTCTTGACAGTTTTGCAGTTGAGGTACCATCTTCAGCTCCAAACCATTTCAATCCATTCCAAGCATTCATACACACTCCATGGCACCTAGGGAAGCTATCCAGATCATTGGAACCTAGCTGTAACACCTCCAACACAAATCACGATCACCATATGCAAGTGGTAAGCATGAGCTCTTCTAACTCTATGATCCATGCAATTTTTGCTGCACAATAATTTGGCCATATGTTCATAATCATGCATGGAATGTTTCCCCTCAATTAATTGCATTGTTTGAATCGTGTATCAAAAATCCTAGCCTTCATGCAGAAATTAGGGTTCTTGAGGATTTTGCATGATTCTTTGTTATATGTTTAATTTAAATGAAATTAAATACCATAGACATGATCGTGAGGTTGAAACGAGTTGATTGGTATGTGGATTGCATGATATAATCAAGTATTCAGTGAGATTGAAGAGAAAATGCAAATCTGGGCAAACCCAGAACACGCGCGTGTTCTTGGCGCCATTTTTTGAATATTTGAATATTTGAATTTTGTGATTTTATTTAATTGATTCAAAAATTAATTTCTCTCTGAGTTTTAATGATTTTGAGTTGGTTCTTTTTTTAATAATTCACAAAAATGTTAAAATATTTTAGTTTCCCAAAAAATCCCAAAAATATTATTTATTTTATATAATTGATATTTTTGCAAAGAATTAATGTTTTAATTGTTTTTGACATTTAAAATATTTTTTCCACCTTGATTTTACAAATTTTAATGCTTTCTAATTATTTTGTAGGTCAATACTTAATTTTTGAAGCATTAATCCAAGATCACAATTTGTTTTCCATATGTTAAACAATTTTAATCATTTTAATTGAATTTTTTATTCAATTAAATACATTTTTGAAAATAAATTAGGGTTTTTGGATTAATTCAACCCTCATAAATCATTTTCAAAACACTTTGGTCCTCTAATAGAGTGTAAGACCCAATCCTGTTTTGACCAAACCATTTTTGGGCCTCAGTGTATTGTATATGTCCCGATACCGTCAAAAACAAACGGCGCGATCGTCGCCTTTTGAAAAATAACCTTCTGGACCTCTAATAGAGTGTAAGACCCAATCCTTTTTTGACCAAACCATTTTTGGGCCTCAGTGTATTGTATAAGTCCCGATACCGTAAAAAACAAACGGCGCGATCGTCGCCTTTTGAAAAATAACCTTCTGGGCCTCTCCTTGAGCTATAAGACCCATTCAAAACTTTTGGGCCTCTAATAGAGTGTAAGACCCAACCCCCTTTTAACCAAAATCATTTTGGGCCTCAAATATTGTATAAGCCCCTCTGCGTTAAAAGAAAACCTCAGCACGATCGCCATTTCAAACGGAAAAATCATCTGGGCCTACCCTCGTGTTATAAGCCCCACTATTTTTCTTTAAACCTTTTGGGCCTCTTGAGAGAGTGTAAGACCCCTCCCTTTATACAGAAAACAATTTTTGGGCCACAGTCACTTGTATAAGTCCCTCTGTACAAATTCAAACAGTGCGCTCACTGATACAACCCTGGGCCTCTCCTTGAGCTGTAAGCCTCAAATCTTTCTTTTTCAAAGCACTTTCTCCTTTGATTTTGAATATATTGTTGTTTTCAATCTTTCTTTGTTGAACAACTAACCAAACAACATGGAAGCTCTACAACCGAGTAAGTGTTTATATGCTTTCATTTACCGCTTTCATATACATATAACTGTATTGTGGGGCTGTTTCGCTGTAAGTCTTCTTTCATAAACTCATATCAACTATGTAATAATAGTATAGATATTTAGAGTTTCCCCGGCAACTACGTCTAGCATTAAGCCCGTTGATCACTCTTAAATAGTCAAAACTAGATCCCCATAGGATTACCAGACACAGTCTTCCCTCCTCTTGGGGTTAAACAATATGGAGATATGAAAGGCAGCATTCTCGGTGAACCCTTTCATAGACTGTCACTCGTAGAAGTTGTCAAAGAAACTCTATTCCCCAGAGATGATCTCTTCTCCGTGAATTGCATCTCTTGAGTTTCTTCCAAATTCTTGGACTTTCCTGGCTTGATCTATTCTCAGTGAATGGCATGTCTTGAACTTCTCGGGGTTTGGAGACCCACAGGCTTCTTAAAAGCACTTGTCAAGAAACTCTACTCCCCAGAGATGATCTTTTCTCCGTGAATGGCATCTCTTGAGTTTCTTCCAAATTCTCGAACTTTCCTGGCTTGATCTATTCTCTGTGAATAACCTGTCTTGAACTTCTCGGGGTTTGGGAACCCATCGGCTTCTTAAAAGAATCGGCCTCCTCTTGGGCATCGTACAAGGACCCACAGGCTTCCTAAAAGCAACAGTGCCTCTTCTTGGGCTTAGTACAAGGACCCATCGGCTTCTTAGAAGTATTCACAGCCTCCTCTTATGCTTCGTATAATGATTCTTCCTCCGGGAATGATAGCCTCCTCTTGGGCTTAGTACAAGGACCCGTCGGCTTCTTAAAAGCTTCCAGCCTCCTCTTGGGCTTCGTACAAATTGTCCCGACGACCTCCTAGAGGTATAGGAACAGAACTTAGTCATCTGCATAGAACAGTCCTTTCAAAGAGTCTACTACTGTTTCTCAAATCATAGTACAAAAGATGACACTCTAGACTTGGACAGTCTAATCTCCTTGAGTCTCAAAGACATTCTCAAGTGACCCCTTCAAGAATAGGAAGGAACCCCGCAGACTCAGACAGTCTAAATACCCTTTGGATTTCCCAATTCCTTAAAGAACAGGAATAACCCGGATCCTTGAATCAAATCCTTGAGTACAACATTACTCATATAAGAACTGATTTTCTCTTTCAAAATCAGTATACTGGACCTGTCACTTAACTGAAACAGTACACCATAGCCTCCCCTTAGGCTTTGCATAATGATCCTTCTCCAGTGAAGTTAGCCTTTCTTTTGGGCTTTATACAATGATTCTCCCCAGCGGGATCAAACAACGTTTAACCTCTTTCTCGGGCTTTGTACGAGACACATAAGAGACTCCCTCGTTGAGTCAATCACCCTTTCGCCTCCATCTCGGGCTTCGTACGAGATACAAAAACTCTCTTGTTGAGTCAAATAGCCTCCATCTCGGGCTTTATACGAGATACCAAAAGATTCCCTTGTCGAGTCAAAACCTTTTAGCCTCTCTCTCGGGCTTTGTACGAGACACATAATAGCCTCCTCTTAGGCTTTGTATAAGAAAACCACTGGTTGATCTAATTAACCTTTTAGTATTAAAGCCGTGCCTCGTTCACAGTACACAAACATCAACAACTCCTTCCCCTCCATCTAACTGTTGTAAGCGGCAAGCCTCTGGATCATCTACATCCACGCCAATGTCCCTCTTTTAGTATGAGAAATTCCTAAGGAAAGATGGCATTACTCTACACTGAGTTAAAGTCTTCTCCTTCAGGTTAAAAATCCCCTTTAAAGGAAATTATGGCATTGCCGGATTCACACATCCCGGTTAAAGTAATTCCCCTTTATAAACAGTCGTAACAGACAGACCCCTCTTTAGAGATGACAAATTCTCTCTAAGGTCAACACTTTTAGCTTCAGATCTTGGGTTTCGAACAAGATACAAATAGACCCTTCAACTTCACATCTTGGGCTTTGAACAAGATATAAACCACCTTTTCAGCTTCACGTCTTGGGCTTTGAACAAGACACCAAAACACCCATTTCCTCCCATAGAATAGGAGGAACTACGAACACTCTGATTTCCCTGCTTCGGTAAACGGGAATACGTAGGCATAAGATTGAAAGAAAAATCTTAGCGAGCACACTAAACAAAAACCCAAAATCCCATACTTTCATATATATTCGTCCTAACATCTCAACCAATAGCCTAAAGCACCCCTCGTCAACAAAATAAACCTAGGAAAAACCCCGAATCTTTGTAGCATCTGTAAACCAACAGTTTTGACTGTTTAATCTTAGTATGCATGCAGGGTTAATTGGAGACATCTATTTCCCTTCCTTCATCAGCTTTAATAGGATAAAAAATGAATCGAACTGTAGTACCAGAGCGATCGTGCTTCGCAACCACATCCAAAAATCACTCGCTACAGACTTGTAAAGGGTAAGCGTTCATTTGGGATATTCGGTGTGAGGAAAGTTTTAATGAGCTGAAGAGAAGATTGACGACATCTCTGATTTTGATTTTGTCGAATCCTACTGAACCGTTTGTGGTGTATTGTGATGCGTCTTTGATTGGTCTAGGTGGTGTTTTGATGCAAGACGGTAAGGTTGTGGCTTATGCTTCGAGGCAGTTGAGAGTGCATGAGAAGAATTACCCTACGCATGATTTGGAATTAGCGACTGTGGTTTTTGTGTTGAAAATTTGGAGGCATTATCTTTTTGGTGCGAGGTTTGAAGTCTTTAGTGATCACAAAAGTTTGAAATATCTGTTTGATCAGAAGGAATTGAATACGAGGCAGCGTAAATGGTTGGAATTTTTGAAGGACTACGACTTTGGCCTGAATTACTATCCTGATTAAGCTAATGTGGTAGCCGATGTGTTGAGTCGGAAATCGTTGCATATGTCCGCTTTAATGGTTAAGGAGTGGGAGCTTTTGGAATCGTTTAGAGATTTGAGTTTGGTATGTGAAGTGACGTCGGATAGTGTGAGGCTGGGTATGTTGAAGGTTACTAATGATTTTCTGATGACGGTAAGTGAGAAACAGAAGTTGGATGTGAAATTGGTGGATTTGATCTTGGTTGGCGGAAAAGATGCGAGTGGTGATTTTCAAGTGGATGTTAATGGTGTGTTGAGGTTCCGTGGGCAAATTTGTATTCCGGATGATTCGGATTTGAAACGGACAATTTTGGAAGAAGGGCACCAGAGTAATTTGAGTATACATCCGGGAGCGAACAAGATGTACCAAGATTTGAAAAATATTTTCTGGTGGTCTGGATTGAAAAGAGATGTGGCTCAGTTTGTGTATGCTTGTTTGACGTGCCAGAAGTCGAAAGTGGAACATCAGAGGCCTAGTGGTTTGTTGCAACCGTTGGATATTCCGGAATGGAAATGGGATAGCATTTCTATGGATTTTGTAACGGGGTTGCCGAATACACAGCGATGGTATAATGCTATTTGGGTGGTTGTGGATAGGTTGACTAAATCGGCGCATTTCATTCCGATTGACATCAGTTTTTCTTTGGAGAGGTTGGCTGAGATTTACATCAGTGTGATTGTGAAGTTGCATGGGGTTCTGTTGAGTATTGTTTCTGATCGAGATCCGAGGTTTACTTCGAGATTTTGGGAAAGTTTACAGAAGGCGTTGGGATCTAAATTGAGATTGAGTTCGGCTTATCATCCGCAGACAGATGGTCAGACGGAGAGAACGATTCAGTCTTTGGAAGATTTGTTGCGAGCGTGTGTTTTGGAACAAGGTGGTGCATGAGATAGTTATCTTGCATTGGTGGAATTCACGTATAATAACAGTTTTCATTCTAGTATTGGAATGGCACCATTTGAAGCGTTGTATGAACGAAGGTGTCGAACACCGTTGTGTTGGCACGAATCTGGTGAGAGTTCGGTGGTTGGACCGGAGTTGGTGCAACAGACTACGGACAAGGTGAAGTTTATTCGTGAGAAAATGAAGGCTTCTCAGAGTAGGCAAAAGAGTTATCATGATCGAAGGAGGAAAGATCTCGAGTTCCAAGAGGGCGATCGTGTATTTTTGAGAGTTACGCCGGTAACGGGTGTTGGTCGTGCATTGAAGTCGAAGAAGCTTACTTCTCGGTTTATTGGTCCTTACCAGATATCTGCGAGAGTGGGTGTTGTGGCTTATCGGGTGGCGTTGCCGCCGAGTCTGTCGAATTTGCATGATGTGTTCCATGTTTCACAACTTCAGAAGTATGTTCCGGATCCGTCGCATGTGATTCTGATGGATGAGGTGGAAGTAAGGGAGAACCTTACGGTTGAGGCATTACCCGTTAGGATTTTGGATCGTGAGGTGAAGCGGTTGCGGGGCAAGGATATTGCACTGGTGAAGGTAGCGTGGGGAGGCGCTGCTGAGGGCAATTTGACTTGGGAGTTAGAGAGTCGGATGCGGGAGTCGTATCCAGAGTTGTTCGTTTCAGGTAATATTTTCGAGGACGAAAATGTCTAAGTGGGGGAGAGTTGTAACGCCCTAGTTTGAGTTATTTTTATTTAATTGAGTCGTTTTAATTATTTTATTATTATATTATTTTATTTTTGACTTTTATGTGAAAATATGTTATTTTTCATCGTGATTATGTTTTATCGCATTTTGAGAGCGGTTGCGAGATATTTGAGTGTAGGGGTATTTTGGTCTTTGTCGGGTAGATATTATATTTCTCATAGAAATAAAAATAGAAAGAGAGAAAAGTAGAAAGAAAAGAAAAGAGAAGAAGAAAAGGAAAAGAGAAAGAGAAGAGGAAAAAGAAGAAAAAGAGGAAAAACTTGTGGATTTAGGAACCGACTTGCTACACACGATTTAATCGGGTAAGGGTACGAAACTCGTTTATCTTATCATTGTGTATGATTATGTATGTGTGTGTGCATGTTGTCTTGCTTATTTCCATAGTTTTCGGTTTTAGGTCGAAAACGAGTAAACGAGTAGAAATCGATGTTTTCGCGGTCGGAAATCGATATAATTTGCGTTGTATGATCACAATGTGTTTATGAGTCATTGTTGATAATTGTTTTGCTGTTGGAACTGATTTTGGAATGAAAAATGAGATTTTGGGGGTTTTGGATCAATGTAACCCGTAACAGAATTTTTCTGGTTCTGGTGTGATTCGCCAGGCGAATTTGGGATTCGCCAAGCGAATTCAGTCTCGCCACACGTTCGCCAGGCGAAGAGCTGGCGAAGGGGGATTCGCCAGGCGAAATCGTAAGTCGCCAAGCGAAATCGGAAAGACAGAATTGGGGTAGCTTCTGTAACTTTTGGTTTTTTTCTAATTTTGGGATTCGCCACTAGTTCGCCAGGCGAAGTGCTGGCGAATGGGGATCCGCCAGGCGAAATCCTAAGTCGCCAGGCGAATCTGGCTGTTTCTCAATAAATTCTTTTCTTTGAAAATTCATAACTTTTGATCCGTAAGTCGGATTGGGCCGTGGTTGGGTGCGTTAGAAAGCTTTTGAGTTGTTCTTTCTTATTAAAATGGTTTGGAGATTATTGGCCGATTTAATTATGTCGGGAATTTGGAATATGTTGTTTTGTCGACTTTTGCCGTTTTAATGGGGCGAACTTGATGTGTATATGCAATATGCTGTTGGTGTGGATATTGTATGACCTGTGTACTGTTGTGTGCTGAAATTACATGAAATACATATTGTGATGATGATTGGTTGCCTTAGGGCAAGAAAATGCAATGTGTGATAATTGATGATATATGCATGATTATGAATGTGTATATGTGTGCATTTTGAATGTCATGAGTCATTGTATGCCAAGCATCATGATATGCATTCTTGTGACGTCCTGAGTGACGGATTGATTCCAGAGGGAATCCGCTATAACATCGCGCGCCTTAAAAATAAGAGGACTGAAAGCGATCTGATTGGATCGTGCGCCTTAAAAATAAGAGGACCGAAAGCGATGATTATAGACGATCGTGTGCCCATGTGGGGTGTGAGCGATTGAATCGTGAGCCTTATACAAAGAGGACCGAAAGCGATCCATAAATGTCGTGAGCCTTATATAAAGAGGACCGAAAGCGACGGGGAACATCGTATGCCCAACGGGGAGTTACAGTGATGTAACGAGCGATGGTTCCAGCAGAGTTCCTGAGTGAACTAGTATTGAGAAATGTTGGAAGTCGGTACCGCATATGCATTACGTAGAGTCGTTGTGTCGGTCTCTGTGCATTTGCATAAATCATGGATTAATTGTGTATGGAATTGTGAATGTGATTAATGAGATGGAATATGTATAATTGTATCAATGATGAGTGTATTGTGTATGACTGATGTGTATTGGTATTGGATATCTGAGAATTGTAGTGTGTTGTGTTGTATTTGATTGTGGTGCATTTGTGGTGGGAATATTTACTTGTGCATTTCTGTGATAATATATAATTATATGCAATTATATTATGATTGTGTTTCTCACCCTTCTGCTGTTTTATAATGCTCTATGAGGCATTGCATATTAGAGTTGCTGGAGGTCTTTTTGTGAAGCTTAGGTCTTCATTCTTTTGTCGGTCGGCTCTGATATGTGACACCGGGTAGTCGGGGTGATTGAGTGTGATTATTTTGTATTATGTATATGTATCTTTTGGATTATACATGTATGATGTTGTATATGACAAACAAACTTTTATGATATATATATATATATATATATATATATATATATATATATATATATATATATATATATATATATGAGATTCAGTTACATATTTTCCGCTTTTATTCTGTAATTGGATTGTGGGTGTATTACTACCTGAATTGTTGCATATCTTTATGAGAAGGTGTTGTATGTTTGTTTCAAATTGATGTGGCCCCTCGGTCTATGCCGTGAATTTTTAAATATACTCTGATGAAATTTTGAATTTTTTTTATCGCTTTTTATAGCTTAGGGGTATAGACTGGGGGTGTTACACATTCCAATTAGCAGAAAAATAAACACGAATATCAAGTAGGAAAAGCGATATATATATATATATATATATATATTCATTCCAAAAACTAACATCCTAGACCTCTTAAGAATTCTAGTCTATAATCCTAGACAGATAAAATGAGTCCCTAGCAGAGTCACCATTTATCTGTAGCGTGCGATTTTTGTCGGTGACGCGACCACCTTATCGCAGAGAATTGGTTTTTCTCCTCAATGAAGAGGAGGGGGGTGCTACTTTCTGATTTCTTATTTATCCTGTGAATCTGGAAGGGAAAGGGAAGCTATCTAAAACTAACCTTGCACGCAAATGTTTAACTGAACAAATGCTTAAAGAGATTCGGGGAGTTCGGGGTCAGGTTATACAATGGGGAGTTGTCAGTTACCCATCCTATATGTGGTTATCCACAGGTTGTTAGTTTTAGGTTTCACTTTGTACTTAATGGTGTTTATCCGTTAATGGGTTGAGAAATTTTCTTGGGAAATATGAGAGAGAGTGAGTTTTTTTTTTGTTGATTTTTGGGTTTTCCGATGTTTTTGGTAAGGTACTGGACCTAAGTTTTGATTGGTATGAAGGTACAGGACCTAGAGTTTTTGATTAGTATGCTCGCTAAAATTTCACGATCTTATGCCTACGTATTCCCGTTTAAATGAAACAGGGAAATCAGAGCAATCGTAGTTCCTCCTATTCTAAGGGAGGAAAAAAATGATGTTTTGGTGTCTTGTTCAAAGCCCAAGATTGAAGCTAAAAGGTTTATTTGTGTCTTGTTCAAAGCCCAAGATTGAAGCTAAAAGGTTTGACTGAGAGAGAATTTGTCATCTCTAAAAGGAAGACATCTCGTCTGTTTATCACAACTGTTGGGTGACTGTTTATAAAGGAGGATTACTTTAACTGGAATATGTGAATTCCAGCAATGACATAATTTCCTTTATGAGGGATTTTTCCTGAAAGAGAAAACTTCAACTCAGTGTTGAGCAATGCCATTTTTCCTTAGGAATTTCTCATACTAAGAGAGGGACAGTGGTGTGGATGCAAATAATCCAGAGGCTTGCCGCTTACAAAAATTAGATGAAAAAGAGGATTTACCAGGATAAAAGATGGACAATAACTTGGATATTTGAATCAATAAGTGCGCCACTTACAACAGTTATCTGGCATTTGGGTTTGTTTTGAATGTCTGTTTTGATGAGTGATAAACAGAGAAATGACTTCCTACAAAGGGATTTTGATTTCCTCTGAGGGGATGTTGATTTTTTTGTGCCTTGATCAAAGCCCAAGGTTGAAGCTAAGAGGTTGATTGACTCCACTGAGGAAGTCCTTATACAAAGCCTAAGAGGAGGCTAGAAAAGGCAGACTCAACAAGAGAGTTTTTATCTGTCTTGTACAAAGCCCAAGATTGAGGCAAAAAGAGACTGACTCTTTTGGGGATATCATTATACAAAGCCTAAGAGGAGGCTAAAAGTTTGACTTTTTCGGGGAAAATATTCTGTCTATCTCGTACAAAGCCCAAGATTGAGGCTAAAAGGGATTTCGGTTCTGTTGGGGAGGGTTTGTATGTGTCTTGTATAAAGCCCAAGATTGAGGCTGAAAAGAAGACTGATTCTATGGGAAAGAAATCCTTACCTGTCTTGTACAAAGCCCAAGATTGAGGCTAAACTGAGACTTTACTGACTCGGCTGAGGATATTTTAGGTGTCTTGTACAAAGCCCAAGATTGAGGCTGAAATGAGTTTGACTCTGCTGGATAGTGTTATCTGTCTTGTACAAAGCCCAAGATTGAGGCTAAAAACAAAGATTGACTATGCTTAGGGAAATTTATATGATGTCTTGTACAAAGCCCAAGATTGAGGCTGGAAAGGGTTTGACTCAACAAGAGAGTGCTTTTATCTATCCTGTACAAAGCCCAGGATTGTGGCTGAACAAGCTGGAGAAATCATTATACAAAGCCTAAGACGAGGCTAACTTCTGCTAGGGGAAATCATTATACAAAGCCTAAGAGGAGGCTGAAAAAGATTGTCTCAACAAGAGAATGGTTTTATCTGTCTTGTACAAAGCCCAAGATTGAGGCTAAAAAAGGGTCGACTCAACAAGAGAGTATTGAAAAGTGATTGACTCAACCAGAGAGTTTGAAAAGGTAATTAACTCAACAAGAGAGTCTAAAAAGGTTAGCTCTGCTAAGGGAGAATCATTGTACAAAGCCCAAGAGGAGGCTGACTATGTTGAGGAAAGGAAGGATCATTATACAAAGCCTAAGAGGAGGCTAGCTTTTGCTGGGGATTATTGAGATCTCGAGGCAGGTCCAAATGGGGAATAAACTCTTGTTGAGGGTTACAAAAGAGTTGAGATATCAGAGACCTTGAGGTTTTGATTTGGGATAGTGTTATACTAATGATAAACCGACCCTGGCTGGGGAATTTTTAGGAGAGATACTGGGTTTAGAACCCATGGGTTTTAACTCTACTGGAGATTGATCCAAAATGACCAGGGTTTCTCCTATGTTTGTAAGGTACTTGAGAATGTCTTTGAGATCCGAGAGGGGATTAGACTATCCAAGTCTAGTGGTATGGAAGAGTTTATCTTTGTATGATGCCCAAGAGGAGGCAGGTGTTAAGGGATGAGAATCAACCCTAAATTGGTCTGAGATTTGACACTAGAAAGACTGCTCTAACAAAGGATGACTAAGTTCTGTCTTATACCTTTAAGAGGTCTTCAGGGTCCTTGTATGAAGCTCAAGAGAAGGCATGAGAACTTCTAAGAAGCCGGAGGGTCCTTGTACAAAGCCCAAGAGGAGGCGGGGATGCTTTTAGGAAGCCTGTGGGTCCCAAACCTAAGAAAAGTTCAAGAAAAGTTTCACCGAGAATAATCTTTTCTTTAATGAACAGTTCTAGGGTTTGAAGAAATTCAAGAGAGGTTTCACCGAGAATTAATCCTCTCAGGGGAACTGTACTTCTTTGACAATTTCTAATAGTGACAGTCTGAGAAAAGTTTCACCCGGAATAATGCCTTTCTCTTTGTTCCATATTGTTTAAGCCCAAGAGAAGGCAAGACTATATCTGGAAATCCTATGGGGATCTAGTTTTGACTGTATTAAAGAGTGACCAACTGGCTTTACCTAGTTCTAGACCTAGTTGACGGAGAAAACTCTAAGCAGATATACTAGTATATATATACAGTTGATATATGACAAGTATTTAAAAGGATATGAAAGAAGGACTTACAGGTGAGCAGCTTTCCATAATACAGTTATATATATAAAAGCATGTAAAGTAAAGCTGATAAAAACTTACAGGTGAGCAAGCTTCCATAGCTGTATTGTTAGTTTTTCAAGAAATTAAAGAAAGTTTTGATAACAACTGTATATTTGAACCTAAATCAAAAGGGAAGTTGTTTTTGAAAATATTGTTGGGGTTTATACTCAAAGAGAGGTCCAGATGAAAAACAGTAATTTTACCGTTGTTTTATAAACTGTATTGGGACTTATACAATGACTGAGGCCCAAAGAGGTTTTCTATACAAAGGGATGGGTCTTACAACTCAAGGAGAGGCCCAAAAGTTAAAAAAAAAAGAAATGGGACTTACAACACAAGGGTAGGCCCAGTTGATTTTGTTTTGAAATGGCGATCGCTCCAAGATTTTTTAAAACATAGTGGGACTTATACAACGACTGAGGCCCAAAAATATTTTATATACAAAAGAGGGTAGGGTCTTACACTCTATTAGAGGCCCAAAGGTTTATTTTTGTACAAGTGATGGGGCTTACAACTCAAGGAGAGGCCCATGGAAAAACAGTGATCGCACCGTTGTTTTGAAAGTTGTACTGGGACTTATACAATGAGTGAGGCCCAAATTATTCTATGTACAAAGGGGGTTGGGTCTTACACTCTATTAGAGGCCCAAAAGTTTGAAATGTTTGATAAGGATAAAAAATCAAAGAAACCCTAATTTCATTTTTTTTAAAAAGTAATTCTTTAAAGAAAATTAATAAAATGATAAAAATACCAAATGAGTTTAAATAAACTACTTGTTATTTTTGGTTAACATTTGAAAAATGAGGTTTTAATCACAAGATGATTTAGAACTCACTTGATTTTGATTTTCAAGATAAAAATTCACTTTTAAAATGTTTAAAGACAATAAAAATGAATTTATTCACAAAAATACCAACTATATTAAATAAATAATATAAATCTGATTTGTTTTGTAGAATAAAATACTTTAATATTTTTGTGATTTTTCAGAAAAAGAACCAATAAAAAATGATTCAAATTGAATGAGAAATTAATTTTCCAAATCATTAATAAAAATAATATGAAAAATAAAATAAAATGGGACAAGTATTAAAAAAGAGGTATGGGGCGAGGGGGATTCGAACCCCAGACCTCTCGCTCGCTCAATACACACAAACCAGCTGTTCAACCACTGAGGCGCAATGCCAATTCATTTATTATATGGAAAGCAATAAATATATAGCAAACTTGGTTGAATTTCTGAAGAATGGCGCCATGGCCATCTTCATCCTCAAGCTCAAATACGTGAAGCCTCCTATCTCACTCCTCTCTCAATCATTTCACATGATCCAAATATGAAAATCGTGCGTTTTCAGATGAGGAACACAATGGCAATACCCAATTTTATTGAAATTAAGTGAATCACAACATAATATGATAAAATCTGAAGAACCCTAAAATTGGCATGAACATAATGAAATCCTATACACGAATTGTAAACAACAATTGATTGAGGGTAAATGATCTAAAAATATCCAGAAACACAATGGTAACAAGAAAATATGTTTATGATGCATGATTCATTGAGTTTGAGAGTTTAAGGTTTACCTCTACAAGTGAGAATCGAATTCTGATTTGAAGGTGTTACAGTTGTGTTCCAATGATTTGGACAGCTTCCTTGTACCTCAAGGGATGTGTTTGAATGCTTAAGTTGATTGGAAAACCTCTGGATTAGCCAACTGGACCCAACCTGCAGTAGCTTTGTAACTTTGAGTAATTGAGGTGTGATTTGATGATTCTGATGTTACAGATTGAATGTGATGGTTTAGATCACTCCTATATGTTGTATATGAGGTGTGTGAACCATTGGTTTGAGTTGCATTGGCCTCCAACTCAAAACCCGATAGTACTTTCTCAAGAACAATGAAATTTGATGTGTGAGAAGGAAATGAGAGAAAGCAATGTTGTAAGCTGCTTTGGTGTAGTTTGAACGATCAGTTAGGACCTCTATTTATAGTGGATCAATTCTTGTCTTGGAGGAATAGTGAATGGCTGCAAGATCAAGCCACATTCAATGGCTTTGGCTTGGTGGCATTTCTTCTCATGCAAGGCAAACTAGCTTCTCCCAAGAGCAAGGCTATGTATTGACCAATTCCACATTCCTCAGGTGTTTTAATTGTTTTTTAAGTGAGCATCTTTACTGAGTAGAGTGGTTTTATTGAAAGTGCACTATTGTACATAAATGCCTTTGAATTCAAGGCATAATGTGACAAAATGCATTAACCTCAAGTTGGAAAATCCCTTGGCTTTTTGACTCAGTTTAGCAGGTTGGATCAGATGGATTAGGATCAGATTGGATGAATGTGGCATAGTGATCATTGCTTTTTGGCTCAAAATCGTGTATGGTAAGAAATCTCACAAATTGATTTTTCATGACATCCTTGCCATGGTGTCTTGCAGCAGCCATAACTCTTGGCTCAAGCTGAGTTATTTGATGCCAATGAGTTCCTTGGATTGTAGGCAATATGAACAACAAATTTGATGTTTACATCTTGAATTGATTCAGCCTAGAACTATGTGAAACAACCCTCCAAGTTTTAGTGTTTCACTTGTTTTTCTGACTTAGACAGAATTTTGTCTAAGTGTTGGAAAAGTGGTAAATTCCATGTTTTTGTCATTTTGATCCAACCATAACTCAGAATCCATGAAGAATTGGAAACTGTAGTTGACACTTTTGAAGTATGTAATGAGGGCTTCCATCTGAGCTTTGAATGGGAGAAAAAGGCCTTAGGGTTTGGGAGATATGGCCTTGCAAAGTTGGTACCCTAGCCACTTTGTTCCATAACTTAGAAAAATTCTAAGTTTTTTTATGGTTACCCCTTTAATAAGTTAACTCACTTTCTTTGATTTTTCTTGATGAATGATGATTCAAATCACATATTAACATTGTTTTAGGGTTAAGGAGCCTTGGTTGACCAAAAATCCAAAAAGTAAAACTTGGATTTTTGTACAGTTGACTTTTTCATCAGATGAAATTTTGACTTTGAGATCCTTTTGTGAAATCAATCCTTGAGCTTAATTAAACTTCATTGATGGCCTACAAGGGTATTTAGGAATGTCTTGTGTAGCGAGCGATTTTGGACGTGGTTCTTAAGCACTGTCGCTCTGGGGTTACTACAGGTCGATTCATTTTTTATCCTATTGAGCTGACTAAGGAAGGGAAATAAATGTCTCCAATTAACCCTGCTTGCATACTGAGTTTAAACAGCGGTCTGTTAGGTTACGGATGCAATATGGTAATGGGGCCTTTTTCTTCTTACTTTGTTTAGAACGAAACACCGGGAATGTTCATGGGGAGTTTTGTTAGGATGCTGGGACTGATGCTTTTCATTTGATATGTGAAGGTACGGGATTTGGGGCTTTGGATTAGTGTGCTTGCTAAGATTTTTCTTTCAATCTTATGCCTACGTATTCCCATTTAGCGAAACAGGGAAATCAGAGCGATCGTAGTTCCTCCTATGCTATGGGAGGAAATGGTGTTTTGGTGTCTTGTTCAAAGCCCAAGACATGAAGCTAAAGGTGGTTTGTATCTTGTTCAAAGCCCAAGATGTGAAGCTGAATGTGTAGTCTTTAGAGAGAATTTATCATCTCTAAAGGGGGTATGTTTGTTACAACTGTTGGGTGACTGACTATAAAGGAGGATTACTTTAACCGGGATATGTGAATCCTAGCAATGCCATAATTTCCTTTATAGGGGGTTTTAACCTGAAGGAGAAGACTTTAACTCAGTGTAGAGCAATGTTATCTTTCCTTAGGAATTTCTCATGCTAAAAGAGGGACAGTGGCGTGGTTGTAAATAATTCAGAGGCTTGTCGCTTACCGCGATTAGATGAAAGGAGTTATTGATGTTTGTATCCTGTGAACGAGGCACAATTTTGATGCTAAAAGGTTGATTGACTCAACTGGAGTTTTTCTTATACAAAGCCTAAGAGGAGGCTATTGACCCAACAAGAGGATGCTTTTGTGTCTCGTACGAAGCCCGAGAGGGAGGCTAAAAGGAGTTGACTCAACAAGAGAGTGCTTTTAGATGTGTCTTGTACGAAGCCCAAGACGGAGGCTAAAGGTTGACTCAACAAGAGAGTCTTTTATACTCAACAAGAGAGTGTTTTTGTATCTCGTACGAAGCCCGAGATAGAGGCTAATAATGTTTAACTCAACAAGAGAGTCTTTTTGTGTCTCGTACAAAGCCCGATAGGGAGGCTAAAAGGAGTGCTGTTTCAGTTGAGTGACAGGTCCAGTAAGTTGGTTAAAAGAGAAAATCAGTTCTTATAAAGAGACTGATTAAAGGTAAGGCTATGCTTTGGGATTGATCAGAGGATCAGGGTTATTTCCTGTTCTTTAAGGAAATGGGGAATCCAGAGGGTATTGGAGACTGTCCGAGTTTACTGGTGTTTCTCCCTACTTGAGAATGCCTTCGAGACTCAAGGAGATTAGACTGTCCAAGTCTAGAGTTTTATCTTTTGTACTATACTTAAAGAAACAGTAGTAGTATGTTCACGGTAGAAAGATCTAGACTCTTTGAAAGTCTGTTCTATGAAGATGACTAATTTCTGTTCCTATACCTCTAGGAGGTCGTCGCGACAATTTGTACGAAGCCCAAGAGGAGCCTGGAAACTTTTAAGAAGCCGAGGGACAATTTGTACGAAACCCAAGAGGAGGCTCTCTTCCCGAAGGAAGAATCCTTATACGAAGCCTAAGAGGAGGCTATGAATACTTCTAAGAAGCCGTAGGGTCCTTGTACAACACCCAAGAGGAGGCGGGGATGCTTTTAGGAAGGTTGTGGGTCCCCAAACCCCGAGAAATTCAAGACAGGCTATTCACAGAGAATAGATCAAGCCAGGAAATTCTGAGAATTTGGAAGAAACTCAAGAGATGCCATTCACGGAGAAAAGATCATCTCTGGGGAGTAGAGTTTCTTTGACCATTTCTAAGGGTGACAATCTGAGAAAGGGTTTACCGAGAATGCTGCCTTTCACGTCTCCATATTGTTTAACCCCAAGAGGAGGGAAGACTGTATCTGGTAATCCTATGGGGATCTAGTTTTGACTGTATTTAAGAGTGACCAACAGGGCTTAGTGCTAGACGTAGTTGCCAGGGAAACTATAAATATTTATACTAGTATTACACAGTTGATATGAGTTTATGAAAGAAGACTTATAGTGAAACAACCCCACAATACAGTTTATATGTATATGAAAGCGGACAAAGAAAGCATATAAACACTTACTCGGTTGTAGAGCTTCCATGCTGTTTGGTTAGTTGTTCAACAAAGAAAGATTGAAAACAATAGTATATTCAAAATTTAAAGGAGAAATTATTTTGAAAAGATGTCGGGGCTTACAGCTCAAGGAGAGGCCCAAGGTTTATCAGTGATCGCACTGTCGTTTTGTACAGAGGGACTTATACAAGTGACTGAGGCCCAAGAAGTTTTTTGTACAAGGGGATGGGTCTTACACTCTCTCAAGAGGCCCAAGTGATTTATTTTTGTACAAGTGGTGGGGCTTACAGCTCAAGGAGAGGCCCAGGGTCATTTGTTTGAAAATGGCGATCGCGATGAGATTTTCGAAAATGCGGTGGGTCTTATACAATGCATTGAGGCCCAAAATGGTTTGGTTTTCAAAGGGGGTTGGGTCTTACACTCTAATAGAGGCCCAATGATTTTGAATGGGTCTTATAGCTCGAGGAGAGGCCCAGGGTTTGTTTTTCAACGGACGATGATCGCGTCGAACTTTTTGAAATACAACGGGACTTATACAATAAGTGAGGCCCAAAAATAGGTTTGTATTTACAAAGGATTGGGTCTTACACTCTATTAGAGGCCCAAAAGTGTTTGAAATTGTTTGATGAGGGTGAAAATCAAAGAAACCCTAATTTGTTATTCTTTAAAAGTAAATATTTAAAGAAAATCAAATAAAATACCAAATAAGTTTGAATAAACCATTTGTGATTTTTGTTTAAGGTTTGAGAAATGAGGGATTAATCACAAGGTTAATTAAAACTCACTTGGTTTTGATTTTCAAAGTAAATATTCACTTTTAAAATGTTTAAAAACATTAAAAAGGAATTTATTCACAAAAATACTAATTATATTAAATAAATAATATAAACTTAATTTTTTTTTGTGGAATAAAATATTTCAATATTTTTGTGATTTTTTTAAAAAAGAACCAATAAAAAATAATTAAAATTGAAGGAGTTATTAATTTTCCAATTAATTAATAAAACATGAAAATATTGGAAAAAATAGCAAAAACGTGAGAAAACACAAAATGGCATGGGTGGAGTTTGAACCCACGACCTCACGGTTATAGGGCGCGCGCCTTACCACTTGGGTGGTGATACATCCATTGCTTGAAGTGAAACCACAAATATACAAGGCATGCCTTGTTTTCTAGGCCCTGGCCAAGGCATGGCAAGGCAAGTTTTGCCAAGAAACGGGAAGGTCCATAACTTTCTCATTTCTTAATGGTTGGGGACAAAATTTATATACATCTGGCCTAGAATTTCCAAAGGAATCCAATGGTGGTGGTATTTTTTTCAGATCATACTCCCTCCTCAAAACCCGATAGTGATTTTGAAAAAGGCCTATAATTGCATTTTCTATGCTACACTTTGATACATGCATGAATTACATGATGAATTGGTTCAAACACAACATATATAATATGTATGAGGTGTGTATGATCAGTGGACTTCAAAGCAATGCATATTTTGGAAAGTTCAAGTCATGATGCTTACCTCTTTTTGAGCTTTTGGAGTTTTCTGTGCAATCTGCCAAACTTCTTGTTCCATAAATGGTTTGATGATTTGGACACTCTCAAATGATCCCTTAGAAGCTTTGAGGATGGTTGGAATCAGCTGGAACCTGCAAAAACACAAATTGGCCCTTTCTTGCAAAAGGGGTTAAAATGGCTAAAATAACAACTCCCTCAAATGGTGTTCCAGATGGGGGGAACCATTTGGGACAGTTCAAGGATGTTATTTGGAGTGTGTTTGAGGTTTTATCTGGTTTGGAAAGTTAATTGAATCAAGACATGGCTTGAAAAATGCACAAAAGGCCTATTTTGAGGTTTTGAGAGGTGACTTTGTGATTTTGGTGTTACAGGTCACTTTTAATAGTTTGGATCACCTACATATGATGTTTATGAGGTGTTAGGATCATGAGTTGTGATGGAAATTCTCTCTAACTCAAAAACTCAGAGTTACCTTGCTAAAGAAGGCATTTTGGCCTAAAGAGAGGGATTTTGAGGAAAGCATTTGTTTGATGGCTTTGGTGTACTCAAACTGAGCACAAATGAGCTCTATTTATAGTAGAGCAAGTTTGTTTTGGGATCAATAGTGAATGGAAACTGCAGTAGAGGTTTAGCCAATGGTTGCACTTTGGAATCCAAGTCTCCTCTAGCCATTGATTAGAGGTTAGGGCACAGGGTTGTGGTTCCCTTGGTCTTGGATAAGTCTTGACTGAATTCAGTTGCAAATGGCTTAGTCCATGCCACCTTGGTGTATGCATTGAATGCTCCAATCAAAAATTGGAGTCTTGTCCCTCTTTTAGGCAATTCTAGGTTTGGCATGCTACTTCTTGTTCCAAGGACTTTGGAGGCTTGGCTCAGTGTTTGTCCCCTTTAGATTTGATCCTCAGATGTGTCCAAAGTGATGACAAGGCTTGGAATTATCTGATTTTTCCAAATCGAGCAAAAATGCAAAATTCTGCCTAGCCTTGGCAGTTTTCAGCAAGGCATATTTCCATTGTCATATCTCATGGCCCAAGTGGAATTTGGTGATGTTCTTGGCCATTTTGGAAAGCCCTCATATGATACAACAACTATTTGATCATATTTGGTTTTGATACCTTTTGGATCCAAGTGAAAAATCCCCCTACATTTGGAAAAAAGTGAAGGCAGATTCTGACTTAGTGAAAATTTCACTAAGTGTTGGAAAAAAGTGACATTTTCACTTTTTGTGATTTTGATCATTCCATTACTCAAAATCCATGATGAATTTGGAGGGAGGTCAATTTTAAGCTTTTGTAGAGGGTAATGAGAGCTACAAATCTAGCTTTGGATGGGGAAAAATGGCCTTGTGGTTTAGGAGTTATGATCCTCCAAAGTTGGTACCCTTGCCACTTTGTTCATAACTCAGAAAATTTTCTAAGTTTTTATGGTTACCCCTTTTACAAGTTATCCCACGTTTCTTGATTTTTATTGATGAATGATGATTCAAATCATACATTAACATCATTTTAGGATTAAAAAACCATTTTTGTGAAAAATCTCAAAAAGTCAAAGTTGACTTTGGTGCACAGTTGACTTTTTGTCAGATGAATTCCAAAACTGTGCGATCCTTTAGGAAATCATGTCCTTGACATAAATCAAACTTGATGGACATGTTCTATGGGTGTTATAGGGTATATTGAATCATGTCCTAGGGTTTGGGAGCATGTCCTGGTTAAAAGTCAAAGCTACAGTTGACTTTTTCCGCGAAACCCTAACTGTGGTACTGATGAAACTGAGACTTGCTGCTCAAGCTTCCCGGATCAATCCATTGTTACAAATGGATCAATGTGGTATATTGGAGACCCTCAAATCCTCTCTTGAGGTCTTGGCTCATGATTTGTCCCAAAAGTCAACTTAGGGGTGAATTAGGTCAAGAAACCCTAATTCCTGATTTTTTATGTATGCATCCCCTGAGGTCAAATTGACTTGATGCTTGGGCCCATGAGGTTCCATAGAGTATTTTAGGATATGATTTGAAGCATTGGCTCATGCCCAGAGGAAAATTCTCATCTGGAGGCCCTGGTCGACCAAACCCTAATTTGGTGACACTGGCGATCTTGAGGCTTGATCCACCTAGAAGGGAGCAGCCTTGTGCTTAATCCTTAAAGTGGGAGTCCTCTTGATCCATTGTAGATGTTTGGGAGGTTAGACAAGTTGAAGATCATGTCATTTCTTGATTGATCCTATGTCTAAGAACTATGAGAGGGCTTGAAACCCTAAATTTAATTGTAGTGGATGCTCACCCATCTTTGGGGAGACTGATGAGGTATGATGGTTTCTCCATACTGTGATGATGATTTTCACAATGATGGGAAATCTGAGTGGTCAAAATTTGGGGTATGACAGATGACACTATTTAATCTTCTTGGACCCGAAGGTGTGAATGGCGAAGGTATTTGGGCATTCGGGGTGCAAGAGGATTAAATATCGAAATACCCGAAATTTTGATGGTGGTTAAGAATGGCAGCTTGCGCATCCTTCTTCTTTTGCTAAGCAATGATGCTTAGAAAAGGTAAGAACTTCCCCTCGATCCTAGTTTCCTACCAAGGAACTGGTCTTAGTTTTTGAAATAAACTTCCCTCGATCCTGGTTACCTACCAAGGAACTGGTCTTAGTTTCTGATGTAAACTTCCCCTCGATCCTGGTTTCCTACCAAGGATCGGGTCTCAGTTTCTGAAATAAACTTCCCCTCGATCCTGGTTTCTAACCAAGGATTTGGTCTCAGTTTCTGAAATAAACTTCCCCTCGATCCTGGTTTCTAACCAAGGAACTGGTCTCAGTTTCTTTTGTCAATAAACTTTCTTGACAAGGGACGCTATTCGTAGCGATTTTCCTCAAAATTCTCGCCGAATTTTCCTGGAGAGATGCCATTTTATAGAAAAAGTTTTGATGTCAGAGTTGCTGGGGTACCCAGTCATCTGAGTTGTAGAGGTGTACAAACTTCTCTGTTTGGAGACGCCATTTGCCGACTCTACTGGGGAAAACGAGTCTCTTGAGAGACTGCTTTCACGCTTGGGGATATTACATCATACTTTTCTCGGGATCTTCCTGGAGAAACGCCATATGATGTGATCCAATTTTGAGGTGCTGATGACCATTTCATCAGCGGTTTTTTTTCGGAGAAAAACTACTGTATTGCCGAATCTCTGCTTAAGAGGCTTCCTCTAGGGATTTTCCATAATCCGGGAAAGCGAAAATATCATCTTCAATGGCGAAGAGTGACATCGCTTGAAGGTTCTCTGGTCTTTCAAAGGTTCAAGTTATCAAAGTGGTCAAGGGCCAATTCTGATCTAGAAATAAATTGGAGGAGAGAGATTATTCAGACGCAACCTTTCCTGACGAGGAAAGAACTTGACAACTCGATTGAGAAGACTGTCACCACTACGGGACAAGATCGACGAGAGTGATAGTGATGCAATATGAATGTGAATGTAAATCAATAATGCATGATGTATATATGTATATTCTGACAAAACTGACGCGCCATACAAACTAATAGATGAACATGATTGGATATTCAGCCATCGCGGGGCGAAGAAGTACCGCTGGTTCAAGATAGCAATTCTGCCTTGCTTAGAAGAAACGGTCCCTGTTGGGAGCGACGCTGGTCGGGCTTAGGAGATGAGAACTCGTCCGGAGAGGTCAGATGGAGCATTCGCATCTGACATAGCTGATCCTTCATTCAGGCATACTGGTTTAGAAGAAGTACTTTGAGTCTGCACTTTGAGGCTCGAACACCTTTGGAGAAGCGATCGAAGTTCTTTCGATGTTCAACTGTCAAAAGAAGTTGCCATCTTTAGTTTTTTTTAAAAGCAGAAAAAGTTTGACAAGTAAATTCATTTTTGTTTTATTTAAAGAATCGTTGATCATGTTAAAATGTCTTTCTGTAAAGCTAAAACAAATAAGAATTGCAAACAAAAGCACGAGGGCTCAAATTTATTGATAGGATGGAGATCAGCCAAACGCGTGATTCCATAGAGTATATACAAAGTTAGAAAATGGTAATTTACAGGGAAAAGGGGCTACGTTGAAACAAAATGACCACTATCCTTCTACCAACTTTGAATTTGGGATATCCTGAGCTTCTGTCGAAGATGACCGTGACTGGAGCTTTCTTGACGGATGATGTAACTGTTGCCGAGGGACTTGCCCCTTTGTCGAACGTAGTTACTTTCCATTATCCCTAATTTTTTCCTGGACTGTACTTTGAGATTTCCAATCCACCGGGATGATTCTTGATCATGTCTCTAATTTTTGCCTGGACCGCCCTTTCGGGTTTTCAATCCACCGAGATGTTTTTTTTAGGCAAAGTATTTCTTCTTTTTTTTTTAGGCGAAGTATTTCTTGACTACATCAACATTCGTGGGGTAGGCAAATTCCTCTCCGTCCATGGTTGCAAGTCTCAAGGCACCGCCTGAGAAAGCTTTCTTGACCACGTAGGGGCCGTCATAATTTGGAGTCCATTTGCACCGAGAATCAGTGAGAAATGATTGTATCTTCTTGAGCACAAGGTCTCCTTTCCTGAAGACACGAGGTCGAACCTTTTTGTCAAACGCCATCTTCATTCTTTGTTGATACAACTGACCGTGGCATAGTGCCGTTATTCGTTTCTCTTCGATCAGGTTGAGTTCGTCGTGTCGACTTTGACACCATTCAGCTTCTGTAAGCTTAGCTTCCATCAATACCCGGATTGATGGGATCTCTACTTCTATGGGAAGCACTGCTTCCATGCCATATACTAGAGAGAAAGGGGTTGCCCCTGTTGAAGTGCGGACAGATGTGCGATAACCATGAAGAGCAAAGGGTAGCATCTCATGCCAATCTTTGTACGTTACAACCATCTTTTGAACAATCTTCTTGATGTTCTTGTTAGCCGCTTCTACCGCTCCGTTCATCTTTGGTTGGTAGGGAGATGAGTTATGGTGTTCGATCTTGAACTCTGCGCATAACTCTTTCATCATCTTATTGTTCAAGTTGGATCCATTATCGGTAATGATCTGGCCTGGAACACCATAACGGCAGATGATATTGTTTTTGATAAATCAGACCACCCCTTGTTGGGTTACATTTGGGTATGATGCTGCTTCGACCCACTTAGTGAAGTAATCAATGGCTACCAGGATGAACCGATGTCCGTTTGTAGCTTTGGGCTCAATTAAGCCAATCATGTCAATTCCCCATATGGAAAAAGGCCATGGGGCAGAAAGAACTTTTAGATGCGTTGGCGGTACATGAATTTTGTCAGAGTATATCTGACACTTGTGACACTTCCTCATGTACTTGTAGCAGTCGGATTCCATTGTCAACCGGTACTACCCTGCTCTTAGAATTTTTCTCGCCATTGTATGTCCGTTGGCATGAGTGCCAAAGGACCCTTCGTGAATTTCTTTCATCAGCATGTCTGCTTCTGGTCTGTCCACGCATCGGAGCAAGACCATGTCAAAATTTCTCTTATAGAGTGTATCATCGCTCAGAAAGAAACTGCTTGCCAGCCTTCTGAGGGTTTTCCTGTCTTTCCTTAGTGTCCCAGGTGGGTGCTCTTGTTTCTGAAGGAAGCATTTGACATCGTAATACCAAGGTTTGTCGTCTATGACTGCTTCAATCATGAAGATGTAAGCGGGCCGTTCAAGGCGCATTATGTCGATCTTAGGTATGTCGTTCCATTGACCTACACTAATCATGGAAGAGAGGGTGGCTAAGGCATCAGCCATGTGATTCTCTTCATGAGGGATATGATGAAACTCAATTCTGTTGAAGAATGGTAACAACCTTCTCGCATAGTCTTTGTAAGGAATCAATCCGAATTGGTATGTGTTCCTATCTCCTTTGATCTGATTGACGACCAAAACAGAGTCGCCATATACATCCAAGTTCTTAATCCTTAAATCAATCGCTTCTTCGAGACCTATAATACAAGCTTCGTATTCGGCCCCGTTGTTTGTGCACTTGAACGTGAGTCTGGCGGTGAAAGGAATGTGGGTACCCTGAGGTGTTATGATGATTGCCCCAATTCTGTTTCCGTAATGATTGACTGCTCCTTCAAAGATTAGTCCCCATTAGGAACCTGGTTATGGCCCTTCACTGGGTAGCGGTTCATCGCAGTTGTAATACCTCAAAATTTGCCCTCATGTTTTCTCAATAAATTGGTCTATGCTTTACTCATTTGCATTCCATAGTAGGTCATAAATTGCATATCATTGGTTGCATGGCATGGTATCTAGTGCTTCAAGGTGTGAACAATTGAAAACCAAAGAAAAGCAAGAGAACAAGAGCCAAGGGTCTTCAAACAAGCCTCAAAGGTCTCTTATATCATATATCCTCCCATTTGGTCCCACAGGTCATGAGAAGATGGGAATTCATCAAGAAGATTGGGCAGTGCATCATTTCCTAACAAAATAGTCCAAATTAGGGTTTTTGGTTCAAGAAGTCTCCTGATGAAATTTTGATCCAAACTTGATCTCAATATTTTCTACATGATGTCAAGTGTCTAAGGATGAAAGATTGGCCATTGGTTCATTTCAGAAGAGGTTCAATTGATCAGTTGCTTGAGAATCAAGAGATTGGGGAAAAAGTCAACTGTGCAAGGGAAAAAGTCAACTCCTGACTTTTTAAGGACAAATTCATGAAATTCAAGTTACATATGTTCATTGGACAAGATTTTATCAGGAAATTATGGAGGAATCATGAAAAATCAAGAAATGTACAAAGTTTCCATTTTTAGAAACTTAGGGTTTCCAAAAATGGCAAGTTTGGACCATTTTGCACCACACTTTGAGGCTACCTTTCTTCATGATACAAGCTCCAAACTTCAGGCCCAAGTTGAGCCATTTAAATTTCACATTCTAAGCTTCAAATCCATATAAAGAACTCTTCCATTGGATCAAAATTGAGGGAGTTATGGTCAATCAAAGTTTGACAAAACTAGGTCAAAAACCAAGTCATGACCAAGCAAGACCAGGCCCATGCGCCAAAATTTTGTCAAACATTTGGTGGGAAAAATGTACATCCATTTTTCTCATTGAGGGAAGCTTCAAATGAAAAAGTTTTGAACATCAAAGTTGTTCATATCAATGCCCTCTTCAACTTTGATGTTGGACATGTTTCCATTTGAGCAAGTTATGATGGCCCAAAGTTGAGGTGTTCATGCTAAAAATTCATAGGCCATGTTGCCTTGCTTGCAAACCAAGTTGCATGCCCATGCACCAGTTTGGATCCATTGAGTTCATAGACATTTTCAAGTGTGTTTGAGGTCCCATTTCAATTCAACTTCCACACCAATCTTGTTCTATGATGAATCATCTTTCATTTGACACCAAAATCTCATCAAACCATGCACTAACATGAGAGAATTCCATCCATGAACATCCATACTTTCATGTTGCCAAGAGTGTTGTAACATTGTTGTTGTTAATTCACACCAGCCACGCATACACCACACCATTCAATCATTTCCTCTTTAAGTCCAACATTCCCCTACACATACACGACACACTATCCATCATACATGAAAAGGGAAAGGAATAAAACTTGATGTGCAAGTTTCTGCTGCAACATACATTCATCACCACCATTCTTTCTCTTTCAATCTCACCATAACACCATGGACTCTCTTTACCATATCACAACCTCACTCACTCGCCCCTAACTAACTTGACTCAGTTAGTTAGGGTGCACTCACTTAACCCAACTCAGAACTCATTTTACCATTGTAGTTAAGCAACTAACTCCACATATAAATCAAAAAACTCACTCACAAATTCACGACAACACTTCATTTTCACTCTCACCTCAAATCACTCTCACTCTCACTCTCTGAATTCTCTCTCTCTCTCACTCTCTGAATTCTCTCTCTCTCTCTCTCTCTTTCTGAACGATTCTCTCATCCTCTTCCTCCATATTTTCACCTTCATCATCATCAATGGTGTATCTCTGATCAAGGGTAAGAGAAGATAAGTTCAACTCATCAAGTGCAACTTCAATTCAGTTGGATTTTCAGTTTGGTTTTCTTCACGATTTCAAGTTACAAAGCCTTTATTTGGCCACCTTAGAGCTCAAGAATTCAAGGCAGCATTTCTGGCTCTATTTTGATTCAAGTTTCTGCAAAGTTCAGGTTCCAATTCCTCCGACTTTATCGCACAAATTTATGTTGTTTTAGCTTGCTTTTCTGTTGTTTTTAGCTTAATAGAAGCATTATTCATCTCCGGCTAGTTGATAGGTCTCTTAGAGGCGTAGATTCAAAACTTAGGGCATTTTTAATCTCTTCGATTCTCCTCATATGTGATTGATATGTGAAAAATATTGGTGGATTCGTGACGTGCGTGAGTTCCTCTTTCAAATGGTATACGATTTGCATATTTCTGGAACAATGTAAAGTTTGCAGGTGGCGGAGAGTCGTCGGAGAAGACGACCGGAGGTCCTTCTCTGGCCGGTGAGGTTTAATGTTAGGGTTTTGCAATTTTAAATCATGGCCGTCTGATTATTCTCATCGTGTGGTTTAAACGTTTCCAGCACATTAAAATCCCATGTGCATCTCATGTGCTTGAATTTGTAACCTGAATGCTTGTGTACATGTGATCCATGCTTGTTATTGTATGTCTCCAATCTGATCCCCTCATCAAGTGTGATTGATTATCATAAAAATGATCCAACGCTTGATATTATGCCAACACATTAATGAGGGGGTGGCTTATCACGTGCTTCTTTTTTTTGGTTTCAGACGCTTACGTATGGGTGAGTGCATGGTAACTGTGGTGTGCGTGTTTTGTGTTTCATTGGATTAAGTTGCTTGATTAATCATGTGGTTCTAATTGCATCAGCGTGTTAACTGCATATACACACTATCACACACACAAGCACGCGTGTTGGACTGGATTGACTAATTGATGTTCACACCCCCATACTGAGCCCAATGCATATTTTAAACGTGCCTTTTACTTCTTCTGCACCCCCACTCTATTTTCTCTTGTTTTTTATTTTCTTTTCCATATCTGTTTGGTTTTCTTATTTTAAAAATAGAAAATCATTTCTAAAAATCCTAAATAAATTCATGTGTGTTCTTAATACATTTAAATAATTGTTTGCATTTTTTAATTCCGACTTTGTGAATTTTTGAGCATAATTCCATTATTTTCTTTTAATTTCTTTTGAGTGAATTTCTTCTTTGATATTCAAACTTGCACATTTTCTTTCTTCCATCTCACATAATATTTTTCATCCATTCTTTTTTCAGTTGGTAGATAACACATTGAAGCATGTAATACAATTTTCATTTGAATTTTAAAGTCATTTCATCATATGTTTTGATGTTCTTATTTGAGCTTTCTTTTGAGGTGTTTCAAGGTGAATTTGTGAACTTAATTGAGCATGGTTCTTGTTGAATTTTGTGCTATACTTTTGCTATGTGATTCCATTCTGACTTAATTGATTGGTGTTCTATTTTGCTAAATTGAAAAAAATCATTTGCTACTTGTTTATGCATGCTAGATTAGGAGACCTTTTGTGAAGTTTTGTTAACATCTAAACCCTAGTTTTAGGTAGGCATTTATGCCATCCTATTAGGACTTGTTTGTGCATCTTTTGTATGTCATTTGTATGATATTATAGGTCATCTTTGTTTCCTTATGGGTCACTTTGACTTTTGTTTGCATTTGACTTGAGTTTATGCATTGTAATTTGAGGTTTGACATGAATTCTTGCACCTCTTATCTCCTCTTATGCTCTAATTGTTTCATATGTGCATTTTGTATGACATTTCCCTCCTTCCATTTGCATTACATCAATGGTATGCCACTGCCCATATGCATTCTTTAATCATGTTACATGTTATGCATCTCTAATATGTCACTTTGTGCACCTAATTGAACATGTCTCTCTTATACTTAATTCTTCTTCATCTTATTTCTTCTACTTGTATCCTTTTATTCATGATTTGTGTGATGATCCATGTGCATCTTAAGACATTGACAAGTGGTATATAATTCTGACTTTGATCTTTTGTGAAGCATTAATGCATAATTACTTTGCATTTCCACTCATCTTCCATCTATTCTTTTCATGAGTGCACTTCTTTGAGGTTTAGGGCACTTAATTGTGTATAGTTCACTTGTGTTTGATACCTTAGGATTAGGGAACACTCTTATAGTTTAGGTTCTGACTTTGATTGATTTTAATCTCTTAGGATCCTTATTCTTTGATTCTTATTTTGTTTGATCACTATTTGGTATTCTTTCCTTATTCCACTACTTGTAAATAGTTTTTGAACTAACCATTTCATGTAAGTGCTAATGGTAAGTAAGTGTGTGGACATGCTTCCACATGCACTTATTTCTTTCATTCTCTATTATTTCTTTTAATAATTCAACTTGTGATCATGATAAGCATTCATATGCTTTCTTTGAATAACATCTTCTTCATCCCTCTTTAAGATCAACTTAACTTCCATCTTGGAAGTAAGTTGCTTCTTTCATTCTTCTTCTCCTTTCTTTTAGGATTAGGTTTCTTAAACCACATTAACCATAGGAACATCCATGTATGATAACATTAGGGTGAGTCTTAGTCCCCTTTAGTTTTCACCTTTTGCTCCCATTTGAGTCTCTTCTTCTCATCTCAAAACAAAAGTAAAAAATACTTAATAAAGGCATAACAAGTATTGTATTTGAGCCTTTCATGTGAGAATAAGGAGGTGAGGGGTCTTATCTCACCTTCTTAGAATGTTTAGCGTACGTCCCGTCTTGGTTCGATATGCGAAGCATTCGATCTTACATGAGGGACTTAAATCCAATATGTGTTGCAAAACACCAAGTAAACAAGACACTTCTTTCTAAAAGACAAAAACAAACAATAATTCTCTTCTCATCTTCTTCACTCATTCCTTAAGGATGCCTCATATCCGTTCTACCGCAAATAGGTGACACCTAAGTCTCCATACAGCGAGCTGCAACACCTAAACTGCTAGGACGCGAACGTTGACGTATTCCACTAAAAAACACAAGCAATTTTCCCTTAGTTGAGGGGAACTACGTCGCTCTGATTCTCATGTTCCCGATGAGATACGTAGGCAGTGGGGTAGGGCCCATTCGAGCACTTCTTTTATTTTCCCTACACTTGTTTCTCTTTCTCTCTCCTTTCCTTTTCCAGTTCTCCAGCTAGCAGTTCCTTTTCCAGTATCCTTTCCTTACACCCTTTGATTGAAGCAGCAAGCGTGAATCCCATCGGGTACGATGGACGCGTGGGGGTGCTAATACCTTCCTCTCACGTAACCGACTCCCGAACCCAGTTCTCTTGGTCACAAGACCATGCTCTTTCCTTTCCCTCAGGTTTACGCAGTGTTTCCTTTCCCTCTCTTGGGATAAATACACATTGCTGGCGACTTTGTTTCGGTGCCACTTTCGCGTTTGTACCTGGATGAAAATCCCGGGAGCGACAGCTGGCGACTCTACTGGGGAAAAGAAGGCAGAATCTCTGGTTCCCTTAGCGAGTCAATCCTAGCGCTCGTCTGTTTTTCTTTCATTTGGTGTTTGCTTTGATGTTGTATTTACTCTTTTTAATGTATTTCCATTTACTGTATTACTGCTTTACTGTACATTACTATATTTATCGCATTTTACATTACATATCATTATTATACTGGACTGTGCTGTGTTAGTTTTTCTGTTTGGCGGGTTGGGTATTCTGAGAGATACGCCCATTACACAGGCTTGAGTACATACATTGGACTAGAGTGGACGGTAGTGTGGCCTACGTAGCGTCTTGTTATGTATGGTTTACATGAAATTCACAACCAGACGAGGTTTTCTTCGGAGGTGTTCTGATTTGCGCGTCTTGTGCATTTCAGAGTGTTAACCTAGAAAATTGTTGACTCTGGTGACCGATCATTGAGGACCTTAGTGGAAACATCCCTCTTTAGTGGTGACAGTGGCAGTCCACATTCTGTGGCAAACCCATTCGCACCCGAGGGCTCACTTTGGAACTTGCATAGGATGGCCTTTATTTTTGGGGAATTACTGGACGATCTCTTTGTTTGGCGATGGCATTGTATCCTACGGGCTGAATGTGCTATTGCTTCCCACATGTGAAGATGGGCGGGGGTTTACAGGTTTGCATGTGACCATGCCTCCCACATACCCTGAAATTCTGGTATTTTCACAGACAGTTGATGTAACTTATTACAGTCAGTGGGTTTCTATCTACAGTGTCATTCTCAGATTTGTACAAACACCGTGCACACAGTCTAGCACAGACACAGAGCACGCTGATACCATGCCCTTTTGCAGTGCATTATCATGTCATAACATTCATGTTTGTCATTTACAGGTGCTTATTACACTTCTGATTCCAATCGATGGGCTCGACAGAGACAGTTATCAAGAGAAAGAGCAATGTTGCCTACAAGTTCCCAGAACCTGCTTTAGATTTACTGCATAAGGTGATAGCCATGGCTGACCTGGGTGTTCTTGTCAAATTCCAGAAGAAATATGGGAAATTGGTTGAGATGGTCCGCAGAATCACACAGTATGAACATGATGCTCTTCACACGTTGCTACAGTTTTACGAGCCTTCGCTGAGATGCTTTCTTTTTCCTGATTACATTTTGATGCCTACTTTGGAAGAGTTCTCATTTATTTTGGGAATTCTGGTCGAATCAAATTTGCCATTCTTTTCTGGTAGTCATCCTAGCATAGAGGAGATTGCAGCTGCGGTACAGGTGAAAGATTCAGTGTTAAAAGGAAATGTGGCTATAAAAAATGGAGTCAAAGGTTTTCACTTAGCCTTTCTTACTGACCACGCTCAAGAGGCTGCTGAAGCAAAGAATTGGGCAGTTTACAATTCCATCCTGGCTTTGTGCATTTATGGCATTGTTCTTTTCCCTAATCAACAAGATTTTATGGATATGCAGGCTATAAGAGTTTTTGTTCTCAAAAACCCGGTTCCCACCTTATTAGGAGATTTTTACTACTCGGTGCACTTCAAAAATGAAAAAAATAAGGGGAGGATCTGTCAATTGTTGCACTCCACTTTTATCTCATTGGTTTTTGAAACATTTACCTCAGGCGGGTGCTTTTATAGAAACAAAGGATTCCTTAAAATGGTCCAAGTGGATAATGGGATTAACTGCTGATAACATCGTATGGTTCGATCGTAAGTTGATGGGAATAGAGATTATCACCAGTTGTGGGAACTTTCCCAATGTGCCTCTAATTGGCAGGAAATAGGGAATCAACTATAACCCAATCCTGGCCATTAGACAGTTTGGATACGCTTCCAGGTCTCCTCCCATAGATCGGGATGTTGAGAAATCTTTATTCTTTACAGGGACTGATAATGAGGAAATGATGCGAGAAATTGTGAATGCTTGGGGTCACCAGCGTAGAACAGGAAAAACCGTTTTTGGGAAAATGGATTTTAGATCTTATCCTGACTATGAAAGATGGATTGAAATGAAGGTGAACGAATTACTCTTGCCTTTTTTAAAGGAACCCCCTTTATATCCTGTAATTCCAGAATAGCCTACCACGGTAGCCATCGAGGAGTTTGACAAGCTGCAGAAATTGGTAAAGGAACTTCGGGTGGAGAATTCAGATCTGAGTAGTGTAACACCCCCAATCTATACCCCAAGCTATAAAAAGAGATAAAAAAATTCAAAATTTCATCAGAGTATATTTAAAAATTCACGGCATAGACCAGGGGGCCACATCAATTTGAAACAAACATATAACACCTGCTCATAAAGATACGCAACAATTCAGGTAGTAATACACCCACAATCCAATTACAGAATAAAAGCGGAAAATCCGTAACTAAATCTCATATATATATATATATATATATATATATATATATATATATATATCATAAAAGTTTGTTTGTCCAATACAACATCATACATGTACAATCCAAAAGATACATATACATAATACAAAATAATCACACTCGATCACCCCGACTACCCGATGTCACATATCAGAGCCGACCGACAAAAGAATGAAGATCTAAGCTTCACAAAAAGACCTCCAGCAACTCTAATCTGCAATGCCTCATAGAGCATTATACAACAGCAGAAGGGTGAGAAACACAATCATAATATAATTGCATATAATTATATATTAACACAGAAATGCACAAGTAAAATATTCTCACCACAAATGCACCACAATCAAATACAACACAACACACTACAATTCTCAGGTATCCAATACCAATACACATCAGTCATACACAATACACTCATCATTGATACAATTATACATATTCCATCTCATCAATCACATTCACAATTCCATACACAATTAATCCATGATTTATGCAAATGCACAGAGACCGATACAACGACTCTATGCAATGCATATGCGGTACCAACTTCCAACATTTCTCAATACTAGTTCACTCAGGAACTCTGCTGGAACCATCGCTCGTTACATCACTTTAACTCCCCGTCGGGCATACGATGTTCCCCGTCGCTTTCGGTCCTCTTTGTATAAGGCTCACGACGTTTATGGATCACTTTCGGTCCTCTTTGTATAAGGCTCACGATCCGATCGCTCACACCCCACATGGGCACACGATCGTCTATAATCATCGCTTTCGGTCCTCTTATTTTTAAGGCGCACAATCCAATCAGATCGCTTTCAGTCCTCTTATTTTTAAGGCGCACGATGTTATAGTGGATTCCCTCTGGAATCAATCCGTCACTCAGGACGTCACAAGAATGTATATCATGATGCTTGGCATACAATGACTCATGACATTCAAAATGCACACATATACACATTCATAATCATGCATATACCATCAATTATCACACATTGCATTTTCTTGCCCTAAGGCCACCAATCACCATCACAATATGTATTTCAGGCAATTTCATCACACAACAGTACACAGGTCATACAATATCCACACCAACAGCATATTGCATATACACATCAAGTTCACACAATTTAAACTGCAAAAGTCGACAAAACAACATATTTTCTAATTCCCAACCTAATTTAATCGGCCAACAATCTCAAAACCATCATCATAAGCAAGAACATTTTATAAGCTTTCTAACGCATCAAACCACGCCTCAAATCGACTCACGGATCAAAAGTTACAGAGAGAACAAATTGGAATAAACTGTCACATTCGCAGTGCGAAGCTCCTAGCGAGTCCTTCGCTCCCTCATTCGTAGTGCGAATGTCCTAGCGAATAGTGGCAGAAGCAAAATAGCCTAGAAAATTCCCAACGTTCGCAGTGCGAACTCCCAGCGAATGCTCGCTACCCCATTCGCAATGCGAATCCTCCAGCGAACAGTGGCAGAATGAAAAATAATACAACGTTCGCAGTGCGAACCTCACGCGAACGTTCGCCACCCATTCGCTGGCCATTCGCAGTGCGAACCTGCAATTTCAGCAAAACCCAGCAGCGCACCAGATCATCCCAAAACCATATTTTCTCCACCCAAAACATTTCCAAATCAACATATAGCAGTCTAAACATAACCTAAGCATGGTAACAAGTATTCTACCGCATTTACACCGATTTCCAACCGCGAAAACATCGATTCCTCATCATTTTTCCCATTTCCAACCTAGAATCAAAAGCTATGGAAAGACAAGAAAATATGCAAACATACACATACATAATCATACACAAGCATAAGATAATCGAGTTTCGCACCCTTACCCGATTAAATCGTGTTTAGAAAAGTCAGTTGATCGATTTTCTTGGTTTCCAAGATTTCTCTCTTTTTCCTCCTCTCTTTCTCTTCTCCTTTTCTTCTTCTCTTTTCTTTTCTTTCTACTTTTCTCTCTTTCTATTTCTATTTCTATGAGAAATATAATATATACCCGACAAAGACCAAAATACCCCTACACTCAAATATCTCGCAACCGCTCTCAGAATGCGATAAAACATAATCACGATGAAAAATAACATATTTTCACATAAAAGTCAAAAATAAAATAATATAATAATAAAATAATAAAAAAGACTCAATTAAATAAAAATTACTCAAACTAGGGCGTTACAACTCTCCCCCACTTAGAAATTTTCGTCCTCGAAAATATACCTGAGATGAACAACTCTGGATACGACTCCCGCATCCGACTCTCTAATTCCCAAGTCAAATTGCCCTCAGCAGCGCCTCCCCACGCCACCTTCACAAGTGCAAAATCCTTGCCGCTTAACCGCTTCACCTCGCGATCCAAAATCCTCACTGGTAACGCCTCAACCGTAAGGTTCTCCCTTACTTCTACCTCATCCATCGGAATCACATGCGACGGATCCGGAACATACTTCCGAAGCTGTGAAACATGGAACACATCATGTAAATTCGATAGACTCGGCGGCAACGCCACCCTATAAGCCACAACACCCACTCTCGCAGATATCTGGTAAGGACCAATAAACCGAGAAGTAAGCTTCTTCGACTTCAATGCACGACGAACACCCGTTACCGGCGTAACTCTCAAAAATACATGATCGCCCTCTTGGAACTTGAGATCTTTCCTCCTTCGATCATGATAACTCTTTTGCCTACTCTGAGAAGCCTTCATTTTCTCACGAATAAACTTTACCTTTTCCGTAGTCTGTTGCACCAACTCCGGTCCAACCACCGAACTCTCACCAGATTCGTGCCAACACAACGGTGTTCGACACCTTCGTCCATACAATGCTTCAAACGGTGCCATTCCAATACTAGAATGAAAACTGTTATTATACGTGAATTCCACCAACGCAAGATAACTATCCCACGCACCACCTTGTTCCAAAACACAAGCTCTCAACAAATCTTCCAAAGACTGCCGTCTGCGGATGATAAGCCGAACTCAATCTCAATTTAGATCCCAAAGTCTTTTACAAACTTTCCCAAAATCCTGAGGTAAACCTTGGATCTCGATCCGAAATAATACTTAACGGAACCCCATGCAACTTCACAATCACACTGATGTAAATCTCAGCCAACCTCTCCAAAGTAAAACTGATGTCCATCGGAATGAAATGCGCCGATTTAGTCAGCCTATCCACAACCACCCAAATAGCATTATGCCCTTGCTGTGTATTCGGCAATCCCGTTACAAAATCCATAGAAATGCTATCCCATTTCCATTCTGGAATATCCAACGATTGCAACAAACCACTAGGCCTCTGATGTTCCATTTTTGACTTCTGACACGTCAAACAAGCATACACGAACTGAGCCACATCTCTTTTCAATCCAGACCACCAAAAAATCTTCTTTAAATCTTGGTACATCTTGTTCGCTCCCGGATGTATACTCAAATTACTCCGGTGCCCTTCTTCCAAAATCATCCGTTTCAAATCCGAATCATCCGGAATACAAATTTGCCCACGAAACCTCAACACACCATTAACATCCACTTGAAAATCACCACTTGAATCTTTTCTGCCAACCAACATCAAATCCACCAATTTCACATCCAACTTCTGTTTCTCACTTACCGTCATCAAAAAATCATTAGTAACTGTAGCGAGCGATTTTGGACGCGGTTCTTAAGCGCTGGTCACTCTCAGCGGTTGAGCTTAAACTACAGGTCGATTCATTTTTTATCCTATTGTGAGCTGAATAAGGAAGGGAAATAGATGTCTCAAATTAACCCTGCTTTGCATACTGAGTTTAAACAGCGGTCTGTTAGGTTACAGATGCTATCAATGTGGGGGGCCTTTGTACTGGTTATTTGTATTTTCGCCAATACAGTTTCTTTCTTTTTATCTTGGCAGAAGGTTTCTGGCAGGGAACAAGGGTTGGGATGTTAGGACTGATGCTTTGAATTACTGCTTTTGATGGATGGAGATATGGGATTTTGGGTTTTTGTTTAGTGTGCTCGCTAAGATCTTTTCTTTCAATCTTATGCCTACGTATTCCCGTTTACCAAAACAGGGAAATCAGAGCGTTCGTAGTTCCTCCTATTCTATGGGAGGAAATGGGTGTTTTTGGTGTCTTGTTCAAAGCCCAAGACGTGAAGCGAAAGGTGATTTGTATCTTGTTCAAAGCCCAAGATTTAAAGCTAAAAAGTCTATTTGTGTCTTGTTCAAAGCCCAAGACATGAGGCTAAAAGGGTGTTGACTTCAGAGAGAATTTGTCATCTCTAAAGAAGGGTTTGTCTATGACAAGAATTACTTTAACAGGGATTTGTGAATCCGGCAATGCCATAATTTCCTTTATAGGGATTTTAACCTGAAGGAGAAGACTTTAACTCAGTGTAGAGCAATGCTATCTTTCCTTAGGAATTTCTCATGCTAAAAGAGGGACAGTGGCGTGGATGTAAATAATCCAGAGGCTTGCCGCTTACAACGATTAGATGGAAGGGGAAGGAGTTGTTGATGTTTGTGCACTGTGAACGAGGCACAGTTTTGATGCTAAAAGGTTAATTGGATCAACCAGTGGTTTTCTTATATAAAGCCTAAGAGGAGGCTATTATGTGTCTCGTACAAAGCCCGAGAGAGAGGCTAAAAAGTTTTGACTCGACGAGGGAATCTTTTGGTGTCTCGTATGAAGCCCGAGATGGAGGCGAAAATTTGTTTGGCTCAGTAAGAACCCTTTTGTATCTCGTATAAAGCCCGAGATGGAGGCGAAAGGGTGACTGACTCAACGAGGGAGTCCCTTATGTGTCTCGTACAAAGCCTGAGAGAGAGGCTAAACGTTGTTTGACTCTGCTGGGGAGGATCATTGTACAAAGCCCAAGAGGGAGGCTATGGTTACTGTTTCAGTTAAGTGACAGGTCCAGTATACTGATTTTAAAGAGAAAATCAGTTCTTATATGAGCAACACTGTACTCATGGATTCGATTCAAGGATCTGGGTTATTCCTGTTCTTTAAGGAAGCGGGAAATCCAAAGGGTATTGAGACTGTCCGAATCTGCGGGTTTCCTTCCTATTTAACGAAGGGGTCACTTGAGAATGTCTTTGAGACTCAAGGAGATTAGACTGTCCAAGTCTAGAGTGTCATCTTTTGTACTGTGCTTTGAGAAACAGTAGTAGACTCTTGGAAAGGACTGTTCTATGATGATGACTAAGTCCTGTTCCTATACCTCTAGGAGGTCGTCGGGACAATTTCTATGAAGCCCAAGAGGAGGCTGGAAACTTTTAAGAAGCCGAGAGGTCCTTGTACGAAGCCCAAGAGAAGGCTATCATTCCCGAAGGAAGAGATCATTATACGAAGCCTAAGAGGAGGCTGTGAATACTTCTAAGAAGCCGGTGGGTCCTTGTACTAAGCCCAAGAGGAGGCGGGGTCGCTTTTAGGAAGCCTGTGGGTCCTTGAACGATGCCCAAGATGAGGCCGATGCTTTTAAGAAGCCCGTGGGTCCCCAAACCCCGAGAAATTCAAGGCAAGCTATTCACAAGGAATAGATCAAGTCAGGAAAGTTCGAGAATTTGGAAGAAACTCAAAGATGCTATTCACGGAGAATACATTCATCTCTGGGAATAGAGTTTCTTGATAATTCCTAATGAGGACAGCCGAAGAGAAGACTGTATCTGGTGGTCCTATTGGGGATCTAGCTGTCTATTTCTACGAATAAATGAAACAGCGTCACCTAGTTCTAGACGTAGTTGCCGGGGAAACTCAAAATATCTATACTATTATTACACAGTTGACATGAGTTTATGAAAGGAGACTTACAGTGAAACAGCCCCACAATACAGTTATATGTATATAAATGCGGTAAATGAAAGCAATAACCACTTACTCGGTTGTAGAGCTTCCATGCTGTTTGGTTTGTTGTTCAACAAAGAAAGATTGAAAACAACAGTATATTCAACATCAAAGGAGAAAGTGCTTTGAAAAGGAGAGATTTGGGGCTTACAGCTCAAGGAGAGGCCCAGGGTTTTATCAGTGAGCGCACTGTTTGAATTTGTACAGAGGGACTTATACAAGCGACTGAGGCCCAAAATGTTTTTCTGTACAAAGGGATGGGTCTTACACTCTCTCAAGAGGCCCAAAAGTTTTAAAGAAAAAGAGTGGGGCTTATAACACGAGGGCAGGCCCAATTGATTTTTCGTTAAAAATGGCGATCGCGCCGAGATTTTCTTTTAACGCAGAGGGACTTATACAATAAGTGAGGCCCAATTGATTTTGGTTAAAATGGGGTTGGGTCTTACACTCTAATAGAGGCCCAATAGTTTTGAATGAGTCTTATAGCTCAAGGAGAGGCCCAAGGTTATTTTTCAAAAGGCGATGATCGCGCCGTTTGTTTTTTTACGGTATCAGGACTTATACAATGCACTGAGGCCCAAAATGTTTTGGTCAAAAAAAAGGATTGGGTCTTACACTCTATTAGAGGCCCAAGGTTTTAAAAATGATTTAAGAGGGTTGAATTAATCCAAAAACCCTAATTTGTTTTCAAAAATGTATTTAATTGAATAAAAATTCAATTAAAATGATCAAAATTGTTTAACATGTGAAAAACAAATTGTGATCTTGGATTAATGCTTCAAAAATTAAGTATTGACCTACAAAATAATTAGAAAGCATTAAAAGTTGCAAAATCAATGTGGAAAAAATATTTAAAATGTCAAAAACAATTAAAATATTAATTCTTTGCAAAAATATCAATTATATGAAATAAATAATATTTTTGGAATTTTTTGGGAAAATAAAATATTTTAACATTTTTGTGAATTATTAAAAAAAGAATCAACTCAAAATCATTAAAACTCAGAGAGAAATTAATTTTTCAATCAATTAAACAAAAATCACAAAATTCAAATATTTGAAAATTCAAAAAAGGCGCCAAGAACAGCTGAAGAACACGTGCGTGTTCTGGGTTTGGCTGATTTGCATTTTCTATCCAATCTCCCTGAATACTTGATTATAACATGCAATCCACATATCATTATGCTCGTCTCAACCTCACGATCATGTCTATGTCCATTAATTTCATTTAAATTAAACATAAAACATGAAATCAAGAAGAAACCTCAAGAACCCTAATTTCTGCATGAAGGCTAGGATTTTTGATACACGATTCAAACAATGCAATTAATTGAGGGAAAACATTCCATGCATGATTATGAACATATGGCAAAAGTATTGTGCGAGGAAATATGCATAGATTGAGAGATGACCAAGTTTAGGCTTACCTCTAGGTCGTGGCAGCAAGTTCAATGTGATTTTTGATTTGGAGGTGTTACAGATGAGTTGTGATGATCTGAACAGCTTCCCTACACCCTATGGAGTGTGTTTGAATGCTTGGACTTGATTGAAAATGGCTGGAACGATTTATGGTACCTCAGCTGCAACTTGATTGAAAGTTTGAGCAACCAGCTTGTGATTTTGTTAAATATGTGTTCCAGATGTTATGTGAGTGTTTAGATCACTTCTATATGATGTATGTGAGGTGTGTGAGTGATTGGTTTGATTGGAAAAGCTCTCAAACTCAAAACCCGATAGCTACCTTGCTAAGAAAGGCATTTTTGCCAAGAGAAAGAGATTTTGAGGAAAGCATCTGTTAGATGGCTTTGGTGTACTCAAACTAATCACAATTGAGCTCTATTTATAGTAGAGCAAGTTTGTTTTGCAAGGAATAGTGAATGGCAACTAGTAAGTAGGTTTGGCCAATGTTGGCAAATGAAAATCCAAGTCTCCTCTAGCCATTGACTAGAGGTTAGGGCACGGAGCTTTGGTTCCCTTGGTCTTGGATAAGTCTTGACTGATTTCAGATGAGAATGACTCAGTCCATGCCACCTTGATGCTTCCATTGAATGCTTCAATCCAAATTTGGAGTCTTGTCCCTATTTTGGCCATTCTAGGTTCAACATGCTATTTCTTGTTCCATGGACTTTGGAGGCTTGGCTTAGTGATTGTCCCCTTTAGATTCAATCCTCTGAGGTGTCCAAGTGGATAGGAGCATTTGAATTTGGCGGATTTTGGCAAATCGAGCAAAATTGCAAATTCTGCCTTGCCTTTGACAGATTTCAGCAAGGCAACTTTCCAATGTCATAACTCATAGCCCAAATGGAATTTGGCAATGTTCTTGACCATTTTGGAAAGCCCTTACATGATACAACAACTGTTTGAACATGTTTGGTTTTGATCTCTTTTGAATCCAAGTGAAAAATCCCCCTACATTTGGTAAAAAGTGAAGGCAGATTCTGACTTAGTGAAAATTTCATCAAGTGTTGGAAAAAGTGACATTTTCACTTTTCAGCCACTTTGATCACTCCATAACTCAAAATCCTTAATGAATTGGACTTGGGTCTAGTTGAAGTTTTTGTAGAGGGTAATGAGGGCTACAAATCCATATTTGGATGAGAAAAAATGGCTTTGTGGTTTAGGAGTTATGATCCTTCAAAGTTGGTACCCTTGTCACTTTACTTTTAACTTAGAAAATTTTCTAAGTTTTTATGGTTACCCCTTTTACAAGTTACCCAACTTTTATTGATTTTTCTTGATGAATGATGATTCAAATCATACATTAACATCATTTTAGGGTTAAAAAACCATTTTGGTGAAAAATCTCAAAAAGTCAAAGTTGACTTTTGTGCACAGTTGACTTTTTATCAGATGAATTCCAAACTGTGCAATTCTTCAGGAAATCATGTCCTTGACCTAAATAAATCTTGATGGACATGTTCCATGGGTGTCATAGGGCATATTGAATCATGTCTTAGGGCTTGGGAGCATGTCCTGGTCAAAAGTCAAAGTTACAGTTCACTTTTCCCTTAAAACCCTAATTGTTGTGCAGATGAAATTGAGACTTGTTGCTCAAGCTTCTTGGATTAATCCATTGTTGTAAATGGATAAATATGGTCTATTAGAGACCCTCAAACTCTCTCTTGAGGTCTTGGTTCATGATTTGTCCCAAAAGTCAACTTAGGGGCGAATTAGGTCAAGAAACCCTAATTCCTGATTTTTGATGAATGCATCCCCTGAGGCAAAATTGACTTGATGATTGGGTCCATGAGGTTCCATGGAGTATATTAGGTTATGTTTTGGATCATTGGCTCATGCCTAGATGAAATTTTTCATCTGGAGGCCCTGGTCGACCAAAACCCTAATTTGGTGACACTGGCGATCTTGAAGCTTGATCCACCTAGAAGGGAGCATCCTTGTGCTTAATCCTTGAAGTGGGAGTCCTTTTGATCCATTATGGATATTTGAGAGGTTAGAAAAGTTGAAGATCATGTCATTCCTTGATTGATCCTTTGTCTAAGGCTCCGAGAGGGCTTGAAACCCTAATTTTGATTGTAGAGGATGCTCACCCATCTTTGGGGAGACTGATGAGGTATGATGGTTCCTCCATATTGTGATGATGATTTTCACAATGATGGGAAATCTTAGTGGTCAAAATTTGGGGTATGACAGATGCCCCTATTCGGGCATTCGGGGTGCAAGAGGAATAAATATCGGAATACCCGAAATTTTGATGGTGGTTATGAATGGTAGCTTACGCATTCATCTTCTTTAGCTAAGCAATGATGCTCAGAAAAGGTAAACTTCCCCCCGATCCTGGTCTTCAGCCAAGGAACTGGTCTTAGTTTCTGAAATAAACTTCCCCTCGATCCTGGTTTCCTACCAAGGAACTGGTCTTAGTTTCTGAAATAAACTTCCCCTCGATCCTGGTTTCCTACCAAGGAATTGGTCTTAGTTTCTTTTGTCAACCTCCCCTCGATCCTGGTTTCCTACCAAGGAACTGGTCTTAGTTTCTTTTGTCAATAAACTTTACTGACAAGGAACGTTATTTGTAGCGGATTTCCCTCAAACTTCTCGCTGAATTTTCCTTGGGAGATGCCATTTGACGGAAACAATTTTGATGTCAGACTTGCTGGAGAACCCAGTCGTCTGAGTTGTAGAGTTGCACAAACTTCTCTGTTGGAGACGCCATTTGTTTATACTGGGGAAAGCGAGTCTCTTGGGAGACTGCTGTCGCTTGGGGTCTTTACATCATACTTTTCTTAGAGATCTTCTTGGAGAAATGCCATATGATGTGATCCAATTTTGAGGTTCCGATGACCTTTTCATCGGTGGGTTTTTCGGAGAATGGCAGTTGTACTGCCAAATCTCTGCTTAAGAGGCTTTCTCTGTGGATTTTCCTTAATCCAGGAAAGCAAGGATATCATCTTCAATGGAAAAGAGTGACATTTGTAGAAGGCTTCTCTGGCTTTTCAGAGGTTCAAGTTATCAAAGTGGTCAAAGGCCAACTTCCTCCCAGAAATAAACTGGAGGCGAGGTTGTTCAAACGTAGCGTTTCCTGACGAGGCAAGAACTGACAACTCGATTGAGAGAACTTCTATCACTAGGGGACAAGACCGACTAGAGTGATAGTGATGCAATATGAATGCAAGTCAATAATGCATGATGTATGTATGTTTATGCTGACAAAACTGACGCAACATACAGACTAAAAGATGAACATGACGGGATACTCGGCCATTGCGGGGCGAAGTCGTACCGTTGGTTCAAGATAGCAATTCCGCCTTGCTTAGGAGAGATAGTCCCTGTTGGGAGCACCGTTGATCGGGCTTAGGAGATAAGAACTCGGCCGAGGCCTGTCAGACGAAACAAGGTCTCTGACACAGTTGATCCCTTCATTCAGGCGTACTGGGCCTAGAAGGAGTACTTTGATTCTGCACTTTGAAGTTCAAACGCCTTTGGAGACGCAATCGATGCTCTTTCGATGTTCAACAGTCAAAAGAAATTGCCATCTTTTTTAAAAAGCAGAAAAAGTTTTAACAAGTAAAATCATTTTTGTTTTATTTCAAGAATCGTTAATCATGTTAACAACGTCGTTCCGTAAAGCTAAAACAAATAAGAATTACAAACAAAAGCACAAGGGCTAAAATTTCATTGATAAAATGGAGATCAGCCAAACGCGTGATTCCAAAGAGTATATACAAAGTTAGAAAATGGTAATTTAAGGGAAAAGGGCTACGTTGAAACATAACGACCACTATCCTTCTACCAACTTTGAATTCGGGACATCCTGAGCTTCTGTCGAAGATGACCTCGACTGGAGTTTTCCTCCGATGGATGGTGTAACTGCTGCTATTGAGAGACTTGCCTCTGTTGAACATAGTTACTTGCCATTATCCCTAATTTTTGCCAGGATTGTACTATGATGTTTCCAATCCATCGGGATGATTTTTTTCTGTCTCTAACTTTTGCCTGGACCGCCCTTTCGGGTTTTCAATCCACCAAGACGTTTTTTTTTAATTTTAGGCGAAGTATTTCTTGACTACATCAACATTCGTGGGGTAGGAAAATTCCTCTCCGTCCATGCTTGCAAGTCTCAAGGCGCCGCCTGAGAAAGCTTTCGTGACCACATAGGGGCCATCATAATTCGGAGTCCACTTGCCTCGCGAATCAGTAAGAAACTATTGTATCTTCTTGAGCACGAGGTCTCCTTTTCTGAAAACACGAGGTCGAACCTTTTTGTCGAACGCCCTCTTCATTCTCTGTTGATACAACTGACCGTGGCATAGTGCTGTTATTCTCTTTTCTTCGATCAGATTCAGTTCGTCGTGTCGGCTTTGACACCATTCAGCTTCGGTGAGCTTAGCTTCCATCAATACTCGGATTGACGGGATCTCTACTTCTATGGGGAGCACTGCTTCCATGCCATACACTAGAGAGAAAGGGGTAGCCCCTGTTGAAGTGCGGACAGATGTGCGATAACCGTGAAGAGCAAAGGGTAGCATTTCGTGCCAGTCTTTGTAGGTTACAACCATCTTTTGAACGATCTTCTTGATGTTCTTGTTGGCCGCTTCTACCGCTCCGTTCATCTTGGGTCGGTAGGGAGATGAGTTATGGTGTTCGATCTTGAACTCTGCGCACAACTCTTTCATCATCTTATTGTTCAAGTTAGATCCATTATCAGTAATGATCTTGCTTGGAACACCATAACGGTAGATGATATTGTTTTTGATAAATCAGACCACCACTTGTCGGGTTACATTGGCGAATGACGCTGCTTCGACCCACTTGGTGAAATAGTCAATGGCTACTAGAATGAACCGATGTCCGTTTGAAGCCTTAGGTTCAATCAAGCCAATCATGTCGATTCCCCATATGGAAAAAGGCCACGGGGAAGAAAGAACTTTGAGATGTGATGGCAGTACATGAATTTTGTCGGAGTATATCTGACACTTGTGACACCTCCTCATGTACTTGTAGCAGTCGGATTCCATTGTCAACCAATAGTACCTTGCTCTTAAATTTTTTCTCGCCATTGTGTGTCCGTTGGCATGAGTGCCAAAGGATCCTTCATGAATTTCTTTCATAAGAATGTCTGTTTCTGGTCTGTCGACGCATCGGAGTAAGACCATGTCAAAATTTCTCTTATAGAGAGTGTCACCGCTCAGGAAGAAGTTTCCAGCCAATCTTTTGAGGGTTTTTCTGTCTTTCCTGGATGCCCCAGATGAGTATCCTTGTTTCTGAAGGAAGCATTTGATATCGTGATACCAAGGTTTGTCGTCTATGACTACTTCAATCGTGAAGATGTAAGCGGGCCTTTCAAGGTGCATTATGTCGATCTTAGGTAAGTCATTCCATTGACCTACACTGATCATGGAAGAGAGAGTGGCTAATGCATCAGCCATGTGATTCTCCTCACGAGGGATATGATGAAACTCGACTCTGTTGAAGAAAGGTAGCAACCTTCTTGCGTAGTCTTTGTAAGGAATCAATCCTGATTGGTATGTGTTCCAATCTCCTTTTATCTGATTGATAACCAAGGCTGAATCGCCGTATACGTCCAAGTTTTTGATCCTTAAATCAATTGCTTCTTCGAGACCCATAATACAAGCTTCGTATTTGGCCTCGTTGTTCGTACACTTGAACGTAAGTCGAGCGGTGAAAGGAATGTGGGTACCCTGAGGGGTAACAATGACTACCCCAATTCCGTTTCCATAATGATTAACTGCTCCATCAAAGATAAGTCCCCATTGGGAACCTAGTTCTGGCCCTTCACTGGGTAGCGGTTCATCGCAGTCTTTCATTTTTAGATACATGACATCTTCGTCTGGGAAGTCAAACCCGATTGATTCTTGATTGTCAATCGGTTGATGAGCCAAATGATCGGCAAAAATACTTCCCTTAACGGCTTTCTGAGCGTGGTACTCTATGTCATATTCTGATAACAACATCTGTCAACGGGAAATCCTTCCCGTAAGAGAAGGTTTCTCGAAAACGTACTTGATTGGATCCATTTATGATATTAACCAAGTAGTATGACGAATCATGTACTAGCGAAGACGTTTGGCTGCCCAAGCCAAAGCGCAGCAAGTTTTCTCGAGCATCGTGTATCGAGTTTCACAATCGGTGAATTTCTTGCTCAAATAGTAAATGGCAGACTCTTTCCTTTTGGTTTCGTCTTGTTGGCCAAGTACACATCCCATTGAGTCCTCTAGGACTGTGAGGTAAATGATCAGTGGTCTTCCTTCCACTGGAGGTGATAGAATTGGAGGATTCAACAGATATTCCTTGATACTATCGAAGGCAGTTTGGCAATCTTTTGACCAAATGCAATCCTGGTTCTTTTTGAGTAATTTGAAAATCGGCGCACACGTGGCGGTCATAAGGATTATGAATCTGGAGATGTAGTTCAAACGTCCCAGGAATCCTCTGACTTGTTTTTCAGTTTTCGGAGAAGGCATTTCTTGAATGGCCTTGACCTTGTCAGGATCAACCTCAATTCCTTTCTGGCTGACGATGAACCCTAATAGTTTCCCTGAGCGGACACCGAAGGTGCACTTGTTGGGATTCAAGCGGAGCTTGAATTTTCTTAGACGTTCGAACAATTTTGACAGATGTTCAACGTGCTCACTCTCTGTTTTTGATTTTGCAATCATATCATCGACATACACTTTGGTTTCTTTGTGTATCATGTCATGAAACAGAGTAGTCATGGCCCTTTGATAGGTTGGCCCGACGTTCTTCAAACTGAACGACATTACCTTGTAACAAAAGGTGCCCCATGGGGTGATGAACGAAGTTTTCTCCATGTCTTTCGGTGCCATTTTGATCTGATTATAGCCTGAGAATCCATCCATGAAGGAGAAGACTTTGAACTTTGCTGTACTGTCTACCAGCATGTCAATGTGTGGTAAAGGAAAGTCGTCCTTTGGACTAGCCTTGTTCAGATCTCTATAATCAACACACATTCTGATCTTTCCGTCCTTTTTGGGAACGAGTACAATGTTGGCTAACCATTGAGGATATTCAGATGTAGCGAGGAAACCCGCGTCGATCTGTTTCTACACCTCCTCTTTGATTTTGATGGCCATGTCCGGGTGAGTCCGTCTCAACCTCTGCTTTACTGGTGGACATTCCGATCTCAACGGTAAGTGATGTTCCACGATGTTGGTATCCAACCCTGGCATGTCCTGATAGGACCAAGCGAATACATTGGGGAATTCTCTGAGAAGCTTTATCAAACTCTCTCTGGCAGTTGGACTGAGCAGTGCCCCAATCCTGATTTCTTTTCTCTCTTTTTCTGAACCCAAGTTTACCGTTTCCAACGATTCTTTGTGAGGTTCAATGGACCTTTCCTCTTGTCTGAGTAGTCGGGAGATCTCTTCTGGAATTTTGTCGTCATTTTCTTCTTCAGCCTCGAATACCGGGAACTCAAAGTTGGGAGAAGGCATCGGATCGTATGTTTCAACGGGGTTTAAAATAAGCAATCTGCATGACGTGATGATTCGTGTTTAGAAGAGATAGAGAAAATGCAAGTGTGTGCAGTGTTTTATTTTACTGCTTGTTTTTATTATTGAATTGTTTTTTTAGGATTACCATTTTCTAAAAAAGTAAAAAGAGAAAACAGCAATTAATGCGGAAATTACAGAACGACGTTATTTTATTAATGAACAAGTCGATCCTTGAAACTACAACCCTATAAAACAAAACTCTATTGCTTCGGGCAAAGCGAAGAGGGAAATTTACAGAAAGCGAGCCCTACCAAAACATCCGTTTCACCTGGGCAGGGTGAAAGGTTAAAAGGTGGCAATTACTTTGACTGATGAACGGTCTTCGGAACCTCGACGGCAACCCATTGGCGGCGAACTCCTCGGTGAATCACAAAGTCTGGCACCTTCCTTGATTTGTCTTCAGAAATGACGCTGATTTCTGGTAGAGCGGGATTATTGGAATCCGTCTCCCAGGCAGAATTGTCGTAGGAAAATTCCTCTGTTGCATTATGCAGAGTATTTGTGCTCTCAATTGTATCTTCCCATCCAGTAGGCTGGATGTCTTCAAACCTGATAGGAGAGCTTTCAGGAGCGGTGTACTTGACCATGAAGTCGTATTTTCCACTTGGTTATCCCAAGGTGTCCCACACCTCTTTCGAACTGGAGGAGTAATCTCTCTCGATGACATTGACCTCGGGAAAAGCATAGTTGATGACTTCAAGTCCTGCAAATGTTGCGAATTCATCTTCATGTTGAGTAGTTTCTGAATGACCTGAGTGTTGATCCCATGACATGGTGGGGACACAGGTATTCTGTTCAATGATGGTCAGCTGGTCTTCATTGTTCGGCTGACTTTCTTGCCCCAAGTTTCCTGGGTAAGGCTGCCATATTGGCAGACCATCCATTGGGCCATAGTAATCGTGGTCAAAGTTGTCTTTCATCAGAGTGTCCTCCTCTAATGAATTTGGCGGAGCACAGCATCCTTCCGGATCACAATCTCCATATATCATTTCGACATCTGACCGGGGTATAAATCTCGGACTCTGTGCGGGATAGCAAAAAGGCATAGGCACCTCTTCCTGAGACATATAACCATCCTTGTTAAGGTAGGACTTCCATTCTTCATCCGTGTTAGAGGGATCTTCCTCATTAATAGCATGTACTTCCTGAGACACGGGATGAAGGAAACCTCCACTGTGGAAGAAGTTTTGAAGGGGATGAAGACTTTCATTGTTGGCAGCTGTCCGGGTACAGGTTGCAGAAAAATCAAAACCCTTCTTTGATTTATTGTCAGTAGGAATGACAAGCTGTCCCCATCTTGTTGTATCGGTACTCTCGACCACTTTGACAGCATCTTTGTATGAGGAAATCAAGATTCCTCCTTTGAACTGATTGTCCTTGCCCACCGACAGTGCTTGGAACTGAGTTCCTATAACCTCCTCGGGTTCTATACCAGTAGAGGATGACAAGTTGCTTACAAGCAAGGCTTGTTCCCCACAAACTGTGACAAGTTGATCGTTCTTGACGAATTTTAGCTTTTGGTGGAGGGTCGAAGTGACCGCTCCAGCCTGATGTATCCAAGGTCTTCCTAATAAACAACTGTACGTTGCCCGGAAGTCCATGACCTGGAAAGTGAATTGGAAAGTGTGAGGACCGATAGTTATGGGAAGATCAACTTCGCCGATAACTGTTTTTCTAGATCCGTCGAATGCTTTGACGACGACCTCGCTGATTCTCATCGGAGGGCCCTTGAATGATAATTGCATCAAAGTGGACTTCGGCATAACATTCAGGGCTGACCCTGTGTTTACCAGTACGCTGGCTAAAGAATCGTCCTGGCAGTTAACTGTGATATTGAGCGCCATGTTATGACGGCGACCCTCTTCAGGTAATTCCTCATCACTAAATCCCAAATTGTTGCAGGAAGTGATGTTAGAGACAATACTATCGAACTGTCTGATTGTTACATCCTGTTCCACAGAGGCTTGCTCCAAGACTTTCTGTAGAGCCTCCCTGTGGGCTTCAGAACTGAGCAACAGTGATAACACAGAGATCTTTGAAGGAGTCTGTAACAGCTGATCAACAATGTTGTATTCACTCCTTTGGATGAGCTTCAGCATCTCATCATTATTTTTCAAAAGGTTGGGATTAATGGACTGACCAACTGGTGGATCGGGAGCTTCCGTATGAAGTTCCTTTTCTTTGTTAAGTTCCCCAACCCCTCGGTTGAAGATTCTACCACTCCGTGTTACTCGACTGATGTCTGCAATGTTCACGACGAAGGGTAATGGAATTTCCTTTCCATTTTCAACTGTTGTTGCACCGTATTTGTAAGGGATAACCTTAGCTGATTCATAAGGTAGTGGTCCCGGTAGATAGATGACTATGGGAACCTTCTTATTTTTCTGACCATCATAAGTAATCTCGATTCGTTCCCGATTAGGAACTTTAGATTCGTCAAGTAGAGGAATAATGGCAAAAACATCCCTGGTCCTGTGATGACCAGAGATCGTGACAACATCCTCAACTTGCTCGGCAAGGTAGTTCGGCGTCCAGTCGATGGGTCTAGAACCCGGATATGGACGAATTTCTCCACGGTCGACCTGACCCTGAAGAGCTGCTCTCACAAGGTAACACCCTTGGTTACTTTCCGAACAGACGCTACAACTGTCATAGTTGTGTGGTGGCACCTGGCCACGCCCACTTTGAATATAATGTAACCTTACTAGGTTAGCTTCCACTGATCGGACATCCTGACTTTGACGCCGAGTGAGGTTTCTATTACTGATACTAATCTGCTGAGTATCTTCATCCATATAGACTGGCATCCAACAGTGATTTAACAAGTGCTGAAGTGCCTCCTGGACAAGGGTACAACCTCGATCGTTTTTGCAACCCGCTTTACAGCTTTGATAATCATGTGATATTAAGAATCCGAGTCGGACCTGCTCAGCATGTAACTCTACCAGGTTGGTATTCATCACACGAATATCGAAAATCTGAACCATGTCAATCTGATAAGGGTTCCTATCATGATAGTCTTGGATCCATCCAAGATCCATCTAACGCTGGAGGGCTTCTTGTACAAAAGAGCAACCCTGTTTGTTTACCAAGCAAGTCAGACAAGAATTGTAATCATGCCGCGACAGATTATGATACTGGCTTTGCCTTGAATGCATCGCCACCAAGTTGACATTCATTGCACGGATGTCGTGGTTTTGAATGACGTTAGAATTCGTGTAGACCATGTTAACTCCACGAACTCGGTGCTCTTGTATCCATCCGAGATCCATTTGTTCCTGTAGGGCTGCTTGCACCACAGAACATCCTTGATTATTTTTAAAGCAGATATCACACTGATGATAGTTATGAGGTGGCACATGGCCATATCCACTCTGTCTACAATGCATCTTGACCAAATTGGTTTTCAACAAGAGTACATCATGAATTTGATAGACATCGTTAGTCTCTCGTTCTATCAAATTGACTGCAGCCTTCTCATGTTGAGGAAGCGGGTTCGTAAAAACATTAGGATTTGTATCCTTGAAGGATAAGACCCCGCTCCTAACAAGTTTTTGCACGTCGGACTTGAAATTGAGACAAGTCTCTATGTTATGCCCTGATCCTCCTTGATGATAAGGGCAAGTTTGATCCACCTTAAACCAAAAAGGCGGATTTTCCGGTACTGTAAGAGGAGATTTAGTCTGAATGTGCCCCTTAGCCAGTAGTAATGGAAACAGCTCTGCTTACGTTACGGGTATAGGATCAAATCCTGGTGGCCGTGTTGTACGGTTGTTGTTGTATGGAGGACGAGCCTGCTGAAGAGGCTGTTGTGTCCTTTCTTGGTCAGGTTGGCTTTGCGCAACCTGAGGTTGATACGTAGGAATAGACGCAGGGTTGATAGTAGGAATTACAGCTGCTACCGGTTGATAACGTCGCCTTTCCTTTCCGAGAGAGATATTCCCAATATCTTGCTCTTTTTTCTTAGGGAGAGCACTACCGTATTTTTTAGTACCGCTCGTCGATCCAGTGTGTTTTACCAGACGTCATTCTCGAACGGCTTCCTCAAGACGTACGCCCATACCGACCATTTCGGTGAAATCACTGGGCGCACTGGCAACCATTCGGTCATAGTAAAATAAGATTAAGGTCTTTAAGAAGATCTTTGTCATCTCTTTTTCCTCAAGAGGTGGACAAATTTGAGCGGCAATTTCACGCCACCTTTGAGCATACTCCTTAAAGGTTTCCTTGTCCTTTTGTGACATTGATCTGAGTTGATCTCTGTCGGGTGCCATGTCCAAATTGTATTTGTATTATTGGACGAAGGCAGTACCAAGATCTCTGAATGTACTGATCGTAGTACGGTTTAAACCCATGTACCATTTGAGTGCGGCACCGGTTAAACTATCCTGAAAGTAGTGAATCAGTAGGTCCTGATTCTCCGTCTGAGCTGACATCCGCCGAGCGTACATCACCAGATGGCTTTGAGGGCAAGAGTTACCCTTGTATTTTTCAAAGTCGGGCACTTGGAATTTGTGCGGGACTTTCACATTTGGGACCAAGCAGAGGTCTGCGGCGTCCTTTCCAAATAGATCCTGATCGCGAATGGCTTGCAGTTCCCTCTGCATTTCCAAGAACTGCTCCTGGAATTCCTCCATTCTGTCAAACATAGTTTCCTTCTTACCAGAAGGTATCTGTCGAATCTATCCTTCCGAGACAGTGTGCACCACAGGGGGTGGTACCGTAACTACGGCAGTGAGTCTTGGCGTCTCCCGAAGTTTGTAACCTTCAGGAGTCTTCAGTATGCCCCTGGCATCTTCGCTTTCCCGAAGTTTGTAACCTTCAGGCCCATCGGCTTCTGTTGTGATTCCCTGATCTTCAGTGATCGGTGGAACATATCCTTCCGGGATATAGTTAATAGGCATGCCCCAAGGACGATCTTTCGGTATCTGATACCTAGGATCATACTTCTCCACTATGGGCGTTGAGGTGATCTCTGAGATCACAGTCCATTGTAGCTGAGCTTCTGCCATGGCTTACATGTCGTTACGAAGCTTTCTCATATCCTCTCTTAGAGCGTCGATCTCTTCTTTCAACTATCTGTTCTCTTCCTCAAGATCATCCATCTTTTTCTAACGATTGGCCCGAGTATTATACGAATGAGACAGTTTGACTCTAGAACCGAGACACAAACGTGAGATACGTAGGTAAGAAGAATACGCGATGTGAGAATGATGAATGCAATGATTATATTAATTGTTTATGGTTTAATCAAAATAAACTTCGACAATTAGATTGCAAATATCAAACAGTGGGGAAACCCCTTTTTATTGAATTCAAAGGATTACAGAAATGGAAATACAGTAGATTACAAGGTGCGAAAACAGAAACCTAAGCTAATGGGTCCTGAGTCCTTTCTGAAGAGAAATCAGGTGCTGATTCTGGTATCTTCCTTTTCTTGGCCGGGGCTCTTGGTCCGTTGTCGGGTTGTCATTCCTTTGCCAGGTGAAAGGAGTAAGCAAATTCCTTTGGTCGTCTTGATTCTCTACAATATGTTGCTCTAAAATTTCAATCAGAGCATCCTTTTCTTTCAGTAATTGCTGTATTTTAATGCACTCTATGTCGAGGGTGCGGTACTTGTTCTTCCAAGACCTTCTCTCCTTTTGAACTTTGTTGAGAGTAACCTGAAGCTTTTCAGTTTCCGTCATGAAGTACATGACAGATTCCCTCGGCGGAAGAATTCCGTAACGAGGATAAGGCCTTTTTAGCTTGAGAGCTCTAGTTTGTACCCAATGCAGATAAGGCTCCACCGAGACACAGTCCGGTTTTCCTAGAGACTCTCGTCCTTTCTTATGAACATGCTTCCAAGCTTGCACTATTTCCATCTTTAGTGCTCTGTCACTTTCTCCTTCTTTGAAGAAAAGACTTTCCAGATGAACACCCAGTGGGATGTGTCTCATCGGGTATCCAAATTGACGATGAACGAGAACTGGATGGTAGTTGATTCCTCCTTTAGTTCCTATGAGGGGTACGTTGGGGAAGTTTCCACAACGGTCAATGATTCTGATTCCCTCATAAATCCTATTGCACCAATCTATATCAGAGTTGGTAAGAGACATGATCTTCTGCGACCAACGTAAGGCACTCTTACAATCCCAAAAAGCAGCAGACTTGGGCAAGTGAGAGATAAACCATTTGTAAAGCAAAGGTACACAACATGTGATCTCCCCTCCACTGTACAAATTTCCCAAGTGTACAGAACGATATACATCTGCGAGCAAAGTCGGCACAGGATTTCCAATGAGAAAAATCTTAATGGAGTTAATATCGACGAAGTTATTAATGTTGGGAAACAAAAATAACTCGTAGGTGAGCAAGACAAAGATGCTTTCAAAAGCAGTCACGTTTCCTATACTGGCAAAATACAGGGCTTTCTTTGTCAAGAACTGGGCTGGCAAACCTTGGATGCCACCCTTAGTAGTAAGGTGAGTCCTAACCTCAGACTCGTCCAAATGAATTGCTCTTGCAATGGTTTGATTCTTTGGAATTTCTTCTAGTCCAGAAAATGGGGCTCGATCTGTGATATGTAGATCAATCAGATGAGAATACTCCTCCAGCGTTGGTGCTAGCTGGTAATCCGGGAATGTGAAACACTGATAAATCGGATCGTAAAACTGAATGAGTGCATCCATGATTCCCTCAATCACATGGACTCTTAACAGTGGTAGCAAACCTCCATGCTTGGCTCTGAAAGCCTCCTGGTTAGTGATCATCCTCGCTAACCTTCTCAAATCCTCTAACTTTGGAACCTTGAAGGTGTAACTATGAGTTCTCCTTCTACCGAAATCCATTAGTGCAATCCCTTTGTCTGATATTTGCAATCACAATCTTAGTTTAATTTGAAAAACAGAGAGACTAGAAGAGAAGATTTTTTTTTGAATGTTTTAATGTTTTTTAAAATGAATGCATGAATGCAACACACAAAAACATAGAAAAAACATGGGGTCAAAGGGTCGTTGTCATGAAGTCAAGGCTCTACCCATCCCCCAAAGGTTTATACTAGGGTGATTTTTGTACCTGTACTCATTATCATCAGCTCCTCCCAGGAAAACAAAATAACAAGCGGATCGCCAGCGAGTTGTAGAGCGATCTTAGAGTAAGTGCCATTCACCGAGAATAGATCACCAGCCTCAAATGAGGGTAGTATCGCGTAATAACTATTTCCGATAGTTTCCGCACTACGAAAGGGTTTGGCTCCTCAGCTTCTCAGAGTTAACAACCGGCCCATTGTCTAGGTGAGAGAATGGGTTGCGTTGGTCAGCCTCCACTGAGGTTGATGGTCGACCTTGTCGCCATCACTTATCTTAAGTGTATACTCAATCTTTCCACATACGGCATCACCCGCATTCCCATTAGCAGAAAAATAAACACGTATAGCAATTAGGAAAAGCAGTATATATATTTGTCCTAAACATCCTAGACCTTTAAAGCTATGAATCTTAAGTTCCTGACAAAAATGGGTTCCCCGGCGGAAGCCCCAATCTGTGGTATCACACAAGAGATAAAAAGGAAGACCGTGCCTAGATCTAACTTTGAAAAGCCCCACGGTGGGCGCCATTTTTCTGTAGCGAGCGATTTTGGACGCGGTTCTTAAGCGCTGGTCGCTCACTGCGGTTGAGCTTAAACTACAGGTCGATTCATTTTTTATCCTATTGTGAGCTGAATAAGGAAGGGAAATAGATGTCTCCAATTAACCCTGCTTTGCATACCGAGTTTAAACAGCGGTCTGTTAGGTTACGGATGCTATCAATGTGGCGGGGCCTTTGTACTGGTTATTTGTATTTTCGCCAATACAATTTCTTTCTTTTTATCTTGGCAGAAGGTTTCTGGCGGGGAACAAGGGTTGGGACGTTAGGACTGATGCTTTGAATTACTGCTTTTGATGGATGGAATATGGGATTTTGGGTTTTTGTTTAGTGTGCTCGCTAAGATCTTTTCTTTCAATCTTATGCCTACGTATTCCCGTTTACCGAAATAGGGAAATCAGAGCGTTCGTAGTTCCTCCTATTCTATGGGAGGAAATGGGTGTTTTTGGTGTCTTGTTCAAAGCCCAAGACGTGAAGCGAAAGGTGATTTGTATCTTGTTCAAAGGCCAAGATTTGAAGCTAAAAAGTTTATTTGTGTCTTGTTCAAAGCCCAAGACGTGAGGCTAAAAGGGTGTTGACTTCAGAGAGAATTTGTCATCTCAAAAGAAGGGTTTGTCTATGACAAGTGTTTATAAAGGAGAATTACTTTAACCGGGATTTGTGAATCTGGAAATTCCATAATTTCCTTTATAGGGATTTTAACCTGAAGGAGAAGACTTTAACTCAGTGTAGAGCAATGCTATCTTTCCTTAGGAATTTCTTATGCTAAAAGAGGGACAGTGGCGTGGATGTAAATAATCCAGAGGCTTGCCGCTTACAACGATTAGATGGAAGGGGAAGGAGTTGTTGATGTTTGTGCACTGTGAACGAGGCACAGTTTTGATGCTAAAAGGTTAATTGGTTCAACTAATGGTTTTCTTATATAAAGCCTAAGAGGAGGCTATTATGTGTCTCGTACAAAGCCCGAGAGAGAGGCTAAAAAGTTTTGACTCGACGAGGGAATCTTTTGGCATCTCATATGAAGCCCGAGATGGAGGCGAAAATTCGTTTGGCTCTGTAAGAACCCTTTTGTATCTCGTATAAAGCCCGAGATGGAGGCGAAAGGGTGACTGACTCAACGAGGGAGTTCCTTATATGTCTCGTACAAAGCCTGAGAGAGAGGCTAAACGTTGTTTGACTCTGCTGGGGAGGATCATTGTACAAAGCCCAAGAGGGAGGCTATGGTTACTGTTTCAGTTAAGTGACAGGTCCAGTATACTGATTTTAAAGAGAAAATCAGTTCTTATATAAGCAACACTGTACTCGTGGATTCGATTCAAGGATTCGGGTTATTCCTGTTCTTTAAGGAAGCGGGAAATCCAAAGGGTATTGAGACTGTTCGAGTCTGTGGGTTTCCTTCCTATTTAACGAAAGGGTCACTTGAGAATGTCTTTGAGACTCAAGGAGATTAGACTGTCCAAGTCTAGAGTGTCATCTTTTGTACTGTTCTTTGAGAAACAGTAGTAGACTCTTGGAAAGGACTGTTCTATGAAGATGACTAAGTCCTGTTCCTATACCTCTAGGAGGTCGTCGGGACAATTTGTATGAAGCCCAAGAGGAGGCTGGAAACTTTTAAGAAGCCGATAGGTCCTTGTACGAAGCCCAAGAGAAGGCTATCATTCCCGAAGGAAGAGATCATTATACGAAGCCTAAGAGGAGGCTGTGAATACTTCTAAGAAGCCGGCGGGTCCTTGTACTAAGCCCAAGAGGAGGCGGGGTCGCTTTTAGGAAGCCTGTGGGTCCTTGAAAGATGCCCAAGAGGAGGCCGATGCTTTTAAGAAGCCCGTGGGTCCCCAAACCCTGAGAAATTCAAGGCAAGCTATTCACAAGGAATAGATCAAGTCAGGAAAGTTCGAGAATTTGGAAGAAACTCAAAGATGCTATTCACGGAGAATACATTCATCTCTGGGAATAGAGTTTCTTGATAATTCCTAATGAGGACAGCCGAAGAGAAGACTGAATCTGGTGGTCCTATTGGGCATCTAGCTGTCTATTTCTACGAATAAACGAAACGACGTCACCTAGTTCTAGACGTAGTTGCCGGGGAAACTCAAAATATCTATACTATTATTACACAGTTGATATGAGTTTATGAAAGGAGACTTACAGTGAAACAGCCCCACAATACAGTTATATGTATATAAATTGGGTAAATGAAAGCAATAACCACTTACTCGGTTGTAGAGCTTCCATGCTGTTTGGTTAGTTGTTCAAAAAAGAAAGATTGAAAACAACAATATATTCAAAATCAAAGGAGAAAGTGCTTTGAAAAGGAGAGATTTGGGGCTTACAGCTCAAGAAGAGGCCCAGAGTTTTATCAGTGAGCGCACTATTTGAATTTGTACAGAGGGACTTATACAAGCGTCCGAGGCCCAAAATGTTTTTCTGTACAAAGGGATGGGTCTTACATTCTCTCAAGAGGCCCAAAAGTTTTAAAGAAAAAGAGCGGGGCTTATAACACGAGGACATGCCCAATTGATTTTTCGTTAAAAATGGCGATCGCGCCGAGATTTTCTTTTAACGCAGAGGGACTTATACAATAAGTGAGGCCCAATTGATTTTGGTTAAAAGGGGGTTGGGTCTTACACTCTAATAGAGACCCAATAGTTTTGAATGAGTCTTATAGCTCAAGGAGAGGCCCAAGATTTTTCAAAAGGCGATGATCGCACCGTTTGTTTTTTACGGTATCGGGACTTATACAATGCACTGAGGCCCAAAATGTTTTGGTAAAAAAAATGATTGGGTCTTACACTCTATTAGAGGCCCAAGGTTTTAAAAATGATTTAAGAGGGTTGAATTAATCCAAAAACCCTAATTTGTTTTCAAAAATGTATTTAATTGAATAAAAATTCAATTAAAATGATCAAAATTGTTTAACATGTGAAAAACAAATTGTGATCTTGGATTAATGCTTCAAAAATTAAGTATTGACCTACAAAATAATTAGAAAGCATTAAAAGTTGCAAAATCAATGTGGAAAAAATATTTAAAATGTCAAAAACAATTAAAATATTAATTCTTTGTAAAAATATCAATTATATGAAATAAATAATGTTTTTGGGATTTTTTGGGAAAATAAAATATTTTAACATTTTTGTGAATTATTAAAAAAAGAATCAACTCAAAATCATTAAAACTCAGAGAGAAATTAATTTTTGAATCAATTAAACAAAAATCACAAAATTCAAATATTTGAAAATTCAAAAAAGGCGCCATGAACAGCTGAAGAACACACGTGTGTTCTGTGTTTGGCTGATTTGCATTTTCTATCCAATCTCCCTGAATACTTGATTATAACATGCAATCCACATATCATTATGCTCGTCTCAACCTCACGATCATGTCTATGTCCATTAATTTCATTTAAATTAAACATAAAACATGAAATCACGAAGAAACCTCAAGAACCCTAATTTCTGCATGAAGGCTAGGATTTTTGATACACGATTCAAACAATGCAATTAATTGAGGGAAAACATTCCATGCATGATTATGAACATATGGCAAAAGTATTGTGCGAGGAAATATGCATAGATTGAGAGATGACCAAGTTTAGGCTTACCTCTAGGTCGTGGCAGCAAGTTCAATGTGATTTTTGATTTGGAGGTGTTACAGATGAGTTGTGATGATCTGAACAGCTTCCCTACACCCTATGGAGTGTGTTTGAATGCTTGGACTTGATTGAAAATGGCTGGAACGATTTATGGTACCTCAGCTGCAACTTGATTGAAAGTTTGAGCAACCAGCTTGTGATTTTGTGAAATCTGTGTTCCAGATGTTATGTGAGTGTTTGGATCACTTCTATATGATGCATGTGAGGTGTGTGAGTGATTGGTTTGATTGGAAAAGCTCTCAAACTCAAAACCCGATAGCTACCTTGCTAAGAAAGGCATTTTTGCCAAGAGAAAGAGATTTTGAGGAAAGCATCTGTTAGATGGCTTTGGTGTACTCAAACTGATCACAATTGAACTCTATTTATAATAGAGCAAGTTTGTTTTGCAAGGAATAGTGAATGGCAACTGGTAAGTAGGTTTGGCCAATGTTGGCAAATGAAAATCCAAGTCTCCTCTAGCCATTGACTAGAGGTTAGGGCAAAGAGCTTTGGTTCCCTTGGTCCTGGATAAGTCTTGACTGATTTCAGATGAGAATGGCTCAGTCCATGCCACCTTGATGCTTCCATTGAATGCTTCAATCCAAATTTGGAGTCTTGTCCCTATTTTGGCCATTCTAGGTTCAACATTCTATTTCTTGTTCCATGGACTTTGGAGGCTTGGCTCAGTGATTGTCCCCTTTAGATTCAATCCTCTGAGGTGTCCAAGTGGATAGGAGCATTTGAATTTGGCTGATTTTGGCAAATCGAGTAAAATTACAAATTATGCCTTGCCTTTGACAGATTTCAGCAAGGCAACTTTCCAATGTCATAACTCATAGCCCAAATGGAATTTGGCAATGTTCTTGACCATTTTGGAAAGCCCTTACATGATACAACAACTGTTTGAACATGTTTGGTTTTGATCTCTTTTGAATCCAATTGAAAAATCCCCCTACATTTGGCAAAAAGTGAAGGCAGATTCTGACTTAGTGAAAATTTCACTAAGTGTTGGAAAAAGTGACATTTTCACTTTTCAGCCACTTTGATCACTCCATAACTCAAAATCCTTAATGAATTGGACTTAGGTCTAGTTGAAGTTTTTGTAGAGGGTAATGAGGGCTACAAATCCATCTTTGGATGAGAAAAAATGGCTTTGTGGTTTAGGAGTTATGATCCTTCAAAGTTGGTACCCTTGTCACTTTACTTTTAACTTAGAAAATTTTCTAAGTTTTTATGGTTACCCCTTTTACAAGTTACCCAACTTTTCTTGATTTTTCTTGATGAATGATGATTCAAATCATACATTAACATCATTTTAGGGTTAAAAAACCATTTTGGAGAAAAATCTCAAAAAGTCAAAGTTGACTTTTGTGCACAGTTGACTTTTTATCAGATGAATTCTAAACTGTGCAATTCTTCAGGAAATCATGTCCTTGACCTAAATCAAACTTGATGGACATGTTCCATGGGTGTCATAGGGCATATTGAATCATGTCTTAGGGCTTGGGAGCATGTCCTGGTCAAAAGTCAAAGTTACAGTTGACTTTTCCCTTAAAACCCTAATTGTTGTGCAGATGAAATTGAGACTTGTTGCTCAAGCTTCTTGGATTAATCCATTGTTGTAAATGGATCAATATGGTATATTAGAGACCCTCAAACCCTCTCTTTAGGTCTTGGTTCATGATTTGTCCCAAAAGTCAACTTAGGGGCGAATTAGGTCAAGAAACCCTAATTCCTGATTTTTGATGAATGCATCCCCTGAGGCAAAATTGACTTGATGATTGGGTCCATGAGGTTCCATGGAGTATATTAGGTTATGTTTTGGATCATTGGCTAATGCCCAGATGAAATTTTTCATCTGGAGGCCCTGGTCGACCAAAACCCTAATTTGGTGACACTGGCGATCTTGAAGCTTGATCCACCTAGAAGGGAGCATCCTTATGCTTAATCCTTGAAGTGGGAGTCCTTTTGATCCATTGTGGATATTTGAGAGGTTAGAAAAGTTGAAGATCATGTCATTCCTTGATTGATCCTTTGTCTAAGGCTCCGAGAGGGCTTGAAACCCTAATTTTGATTGTAGTGGATGCTCACCCATCTTTGGGGAGACTGATGAGGAATGATGGTTCCTCCATATTGTGATGATGATTTTCACAATGATGGGAAATCTTAGTGGTCAAAATTTGGGGTATGACAGTAACCTTCAACATACCCAGCCTCACACTATCCGACGCCACTTCACATACCAAACTCAAATCTCTAAACGATTCCAAAAGCTCCCACTCCTTAACCATTAAAGCGGACATATGCAACGATTTCCGGCTCAACGCATCGGCTACCACATTAGCTTTACCAGGATGGTAATTCAGGCCAAAGTCGCAGTCCTTCAAAAATTCCAACCATCTACGCTGCCTCATATTCAATTCCTTGTGATCAAACAGATATTTCAAACTTTTGTGATCACTAAAGACTTCAAACCTCACACCAAAAAGATAATGCCTCTAAATTTTCAATACAAACACCACAGCCGCTAACTCCAAGTCATGCGTAGGGTAATTATTCTCATGCACTCTCAACTACCTCGAAGCATAAGCCACGACATTACCTTCTTGCATCAGAACACCACCTAAACCAATCAAAGACGCATCACAATACACCACAAACGGTTCCGTAGGATTCGGCAAAATCAAAATCGAAGCTGTCGTCAATCTTCTCTTCAGCTCGTTAAAACTTTCCTCACACCGAATATCCCAAATGAACGCTTGCCCTTTACAAGTCAACTGGGTCAAAGGAAGTGTTAGCTTAGAAAAACCTTCAATGAACCTTCGATAATATCCGGCCAAACCCAAAAAGCTTTGAATTTCAGTAACAGATCTTGGAGCCTCCCATTGTAGAACTGCTTCTACTTTAGATGGATCCACAGCAATACCGTTACCTGAAATCACGTGCCCAAGAAAACTCACTTCCGACAACCAGAATTCACACTTGGACAATTTGGCAAAAAGCTTCTTTTCCTGCAAGACCTGCAAAACAATACGCAAATGCTCCGCGTGCTCCTCCCGAGACTTAGAATAAATCAATATGTCGTCAATACACACAACAACAAATCGATCGAAATGCTCGTGAAAAATACGATTCATGTACTCCATGAACACACCTGGCGCATTAGAAACCCCGAACGACATCACAGAATATTTATGATGACCGTAACGTGTCCTAAAAGCCGTCTTCTGAATATCTTCCTCTTTCACCCTTATCTGATGATACCCTGACCTCAAGTCAATCTTACTGAACACACAAGCACCAACCAACTGATCCATCAAATCATCAATTCTCGGAAGAGGATACTTATTCTTAATCGTCACCTTATTCAACTGGCGATAATCAATACACAACCGCATACTTCCATCTTTCTTTTTTACCAACAAAGCTGGAGCACCCCAAGGAGAATCACTTGGCCTCACAAACCTCTTCTCCAACAATTCATTCAACTGTTTCTTTAACTCAACCAACTCAGATGCCGACATTCGATATGGTGCCATCGATACAGGTCTAGTACCAGGAACTAGATCTATCGAAAACTCCACTTTTCTCTCTGGCGGCAAGTCTGAAATATCCTCAGGAAACACTTCCGGAAATTCACACACAATAGGAAACACATCAAGCGACACTTGACTATCCACAGTCAACGACGCAAACAACCCAAACAACTGAGCTTCATCCGCCAAAAGTTTCTTCAACTCTTTGGTAGATAAGAAACTCGAGTCTTGGTCTTCCTCAAGAGAAGGAAATCTTACTAGCTTATGATAACAATCAATATGAACCCGATTGAACTGCAACCAATTCATTCCCAGAACGACATCTAAACCCTCCAACGGCAAACACACTAAATCCATCTCAAAGTCTTTACCATAAATGGTCAAAGGAAAACTTAAACAAACCAAAGAAGTAGTTACTGACCCCATTGCTGGAGTATCAATAACCATCTCTCCACCCATCAAAGACAACACAAGATTCAAACGCTTAGCGCACTCAGACAAAATAAACGAATGAGTCGCTCCGGTATCAATAATAGCAACTAAATGCATACTATTAATAAAACAAGTACCTCTGATCAGACGATCTGCATTAGTAGTTTGAGTCCCTGCTAAGGCAAATACTTTCCCACCAGATGGAACTTGCTTCGGTTTCGGACACTTCGTGCTAATATGACCAGGGTCACCACAGTTGAAACACTTCGCCACATTCTTCCTTTTGCACTCCGCTGCAACATGTCCTACACCTCCACAATTGGTACACTTCCCCAAATTCTTCCTACATTCAAACCGATGATGCCCCAAATCACCACACCTATAACACCTCAGAGGACCAGACATACCTCCACCACTTGACCTTCGATCAAAAGTACCCCTTTGTTTACCCTTATCAGCTGGTGTTACATACGGACCACTACGGAACTGTTGCTTCCCTTTTCTGTCACTCACACTCTTATAGTGAGTAGAACGAGCCTTACTATCCTCTTCATAAATCCTACAACATTCCACCAAATCAGAAAACCTCCTAATTCGTTGATAACCGATTGCCTGTTTAATCTCAGGACGCAATCCGCTCTCATACTTCACACACTTAGAAAACTCTGCAGTCGCTTCAGCATAATGAGGATAAAACTGCACAAGCTCCACAAACTTAGCAGTATAATCAATAACAGACATATTACCCTGTTTCAATTCCAAGAACTCAATTTCCTTCTTTCCTCTTACATCTTCAGGAAAATACTTCCTCAGAAACTCCCGGCTAAACAATTCCCAAGTAACTTCTTCATCCCCAGCATCCAACACCTGACGAGTACTAACCCACCAGTCATCTGCTTCTTCCTGTAACATGTGAGTTCCCAGTCTCACCTTATTGTCCTCAGCAAAATCCATAACTCGGAAAATCCTTTCAATCTCTTTCAACCAAATCTGTGCACCATCAGGATCATGTCTCCCTTTAAAGACAGTCGGTTTGTTCTTCTTGAACTCATCATTACCAGCAGCATTCGGTGCACCCTGCACAGCCCGAGCCATAGCTTGCATAGCAGCAGCCAAAGCAGCATCATTCCTACCAGCCATATTCTGTTCATTTCCAATGACAGAAACTATGGTTAAACAAACAGCTCACCGAACCACAAAGACTAACAAGGACTAACACAAACTGACACGGACTGGCTCTGATACCACTTAATGTAACACCCCCAATCTATACCCCCAAGCTAAAAAAAGCGATAAAAAAAATTCAAAATTTCATCAGAGTATATTTAAAAACTCACGGCATAGACCGGGGGGCCACATCAATTTGAAACAAACATACAACACCTGCTCATAAAGATATGCAACAATTCAGGTAGTAATACACCCACAATCCAATTACAGAATAAAAGCGGAAAATCTGTAACTGAATCTCATATATATATATATATCATAAAAGTTTGTTTGTCCTATACAACATCATACATGTACAATCCAAAAGATACATATACATAATACAAAATAATCACACTCGATCACCCCAATTACCCGGTGTTACATATCAGAGCCGACCGACAAAAGAATGAAGATCTAAGCTTCAAAAAAAGACCTCTAGCAACTCTAATCTGCAATGCCTCATAGAGCATTATACAACAGCAGAAGGGTGAGAAACACAATCATAATATAATTGCATATAATTATATATTAACACAGAAATGCACAAGTAAAATATTCTCACCACAAATGCACCACAATCAAATACAACACAACACACTACAATTCTCAGGTATCCAATACCAATACACATCAGTCATACACAATACACTCATCATTGATACAATTATACATATTCCATCTCATCAATCACATTCACAATTCCATACACAATTAATCCATGATTTATGCAAATGTACAGAGACCGACACAACGACTCTATGCAATGCATATACAGTACCGACTTCCAACATTTCTCAATACTAGTTCACTCAGGAACTCTGCTGGAACCATCGCTCGTTACATAACTGTAACTCCCCGTCGGGCATACGATGTTCCCCGTCGCTTTTGGTCCTCTTTTTATAAGGCTCACGACGTTTATGGATCACTTTCGGTCCTCTTTGTATAATGCTCACGATCCGATCGCTCACACCCCACATGGGCACACGATCGTCTATAATCATCGCTTTCGGTCCTCTTATTTTTAAGGCGCACGATCCAATCAGATTGCTTTCAGTCCTCTTATTTTTAAGGCGCACGAAGTTATAGCGGATTCCCTCTGGAATCAATCCGTCACTCAGGACGTCACAAGAATGCATATCATGATGCTTGGCATACAATGACTCATGACATTCAAAATGCACACATATACACATTCATAATCATGCATATACCATCAATTATCACACATTACATTTTCTTGCCCTAAGGCCACCAATCATCATCACAATATGTATTTCATGCAATTTCATCACACAACAGTACACAGGTCATACAATATCCACACCAACAGCATATTGCATATACACATCAAGTTCACACAATTTAAACTGCAAAAGTCGACAAAACAACATATTTTCTAATTCCTGACCTAATTTAATCGGCCAACAATCTCAAAACCATCATCATAAGCAAGAACATTTTATAAGCTTTCTAACGCATCAAACCACGCCTCAAACCGACTCACGGATCAAAATTTACAGAGAAAACAAATTGGAATAAACTGTCACGTTCGCAGTGCGAAGTTCCTAGCGAGTCCTTCGCTCCCTCATTCGCAGAGCGAATGTCCTAGCGAACAGTGGCAGAAGCAAAATAGCCTAGAAAATTCCCAACGTTCGCAATGCGAACTCCCAGCGAATGGTCGCTACCCCATTCGTAATGCGAATCCTCCAGCGAACAGTGGCAGAATGAAAAATAATACAACGTTCGCAGTGCGAACCTCTCGCGAACATTCGCCACCCATTCGCTGGCCATTCGCAGTGCGAACCTGCGATTTCAGCAAAACCCAGCAGCGCACCAGATCATCCCAAAACCATATTTTCTCCACCCAAAACATTTCCAAACCAACATATAGCAGTCTAAACATAACCCAAGCATGGTAACAAGTATTCTACCGCATTTACACCGATTTCCAACCGCGAAAACATCGATTCCTCATCATTTTTCCCATTTCCAACCTAGAATCAAAAGCTATGGAAAGACAAGAAAATATGCAAACATACACATACATAATCATACACAAACATAAGATAATCGAGTTTCGTACCCTTACCCGATTAAATCGTGTTTAGAAAAGTCGGTTGATCGATTTTCTTAGTTTCCAAGATTTCTCTCTTTTTCTCCTTTTTCCTCCTCTCTTTCTCTTCTCCTTTTCTTCTTCTCCTTTTCTTCTTCTCTTTTCTTTTCTTTCTACTTTTCTCTCTTTCTATTTCTATTTCTATGAGAAATATAATATCTACCCGACAAAGACCAAAATACCCCTACACTCAAATATCTCGCAACCGCTCTCAAAATGCGATAAAACATAATCACGATGAAAAATAACATATTTTCACATAAAAGTGAAAAATAAAATAATATAATAATAAAATAATCAAAACAACTCAATTAAATAAAAATAACTCAAACTAGGGCGTTACAAGTAGTCTTCTTCAAAACGCCTTGCATGCCAACAAAGAATTGGAGCATAAAGCCCAAGACACCGAAAGAATCTTAGCTGCAAGAGAAAAGGATTTTGCCAAAAGAGCTCAACATTTCCAGAAAATTAGTCAAGGTGCCGATGCTGCCACTCAAGCTCATAAGAAGACCAAACAGATTTTAGCTCAGACCAAGGATACGCTAGCCAAGCTTCAGCAAGCCTGGGATGAGGTTAGGATCGAAAATGCAGAGTTGCAGGAACAGCTGAAGATCAAGGATGACGAGCTCAAAAAGGCACATGAACAAAGGAGGAAGTATCGGGAGAACCTTGGTAAAAGCCAAGAACAATTGAGAAGCGCCAGAGAGGAGCTGAAGACTTCCAAGACAAAGCTTGAAGAGGCTATGGCAGATATGGGGAAACTCAAGATGCAAGCTGGTGTGAAGAGGCACAAAAGAGTATGTGATGATGAAGCTCTCCTGATGAATATGGATTCGTTGACTGAAGCCCTAACAAAGAGAGATATTCTGATTAAGGAGTTAATCGAAAGACCAAATCACCAGCGCACTCGCATACTCTTCGAGGAAGTCAAGTATTCAAGCGAAAAGTTGAAGGATTTGGAGCTATCAGATTGATAGTATTTCTCTCTTTCTTAATGTAATTTTGTTGATGGATATCATCAGGCTTGTTGATGAATCCACTATTTTGATGTTGTTGAACTCATTGTTGCACAATACGTGTATGTTTGTTTCCTTTTTAATTGAAATGAGCAGTTTATTTAGAATTTTCCTTTGGCAGATCTCTGTATACAAGCACATAGCCACGACACGTCTCATCACATCACGATTTCTAATCTTCAGATTTTTGTGGTTAAGATTGGAGTCAGGGTGTAGAGCACCTCGGAAATGATAAACATGGCATTTGTATTGCATTGCATATCATTTTGCATTTGTTGTTTGCTTTTCAGGTACTCGTGGTAGGTCCTCTAACCTTTATTTAGTTTCAGGCATAATAGCTGATTCCCACGTTCACGATATGCAACCAGACGAAACCAAACAAGGGTCATGGATCAGGTACAGACAGAGTTGGCTGAGTTAAGGGCACGCATGGAACAATTTATGAATTTGATGCAGGGCGTTGCCCAGGGGCAGCAGGACCTGAGAGCAGGGAAAGAAGACATGCGGGCAACCATCCAGAGGTTGGAGACAGAGATTCCTACTGGTGATCACGTTAATCCCCCTAGGGTTAACCCTCTTGTTGTCAATCCTCCTGTTGGTACTCCTCCTCCGGTTGGAGTTAACTTGGGTTTTGTTCCTGGCAACAATGGGCATGTGGAAGATCGTCAAGAGGACCAGTTTTCCCTACTTAATGCTGATATGGGATTCTACAATGATGACAGGAAATACGAGGGACTGGCTGAAAGAGTGAAAGCTATAGAAAATCAGAATCCTTTGGGAATTGATGTTGAGGATATGGGACTAGTACAGGGTGTCAAGATTCCCCCGAAGTTTAAACCACCTACTTTTGACAAGTACAATGGTAGCACTTGTCCTAAAACTCATCTCTAGGCATATAACCGGAAGATAGCTGCTTATTCTGATGATCAGAAGTTATGGATGTATTTTTTCCAGGACAGCTTGTCTGAAGCCTCACTGGAATGGTACATAAAGTTGGACAGGGCTCGCATCAGAAGTTGGAAAGAGTTTTGCTTGGCTTTCTTGAAGCAATACCAGTATAACATTGACATGGCACCGAATCGCACTCAGTTACAAAGCATGACACAAGACCCTAAGGAAGGTTTTAAGCAGTACGCCCAGAGGTGGCGTGAACTTGCTGCTCAGGTGCAACCTCCGTTGGCAGATAGAGAAATGGCTGATATGTTCATGAATACTTTGCAAGGTCCGTATCTCGATCGGTTGGCTACTTGTCCATCCACTGGGTTTGCTGACATAGTAATTGCTGGAGAGAGAATCGAGAGTTTGCTAAAAATGGGGAAGATTCAGGACGGAAGTGGTACAAGTTCAGCTCCCGCAAAGAAGTTTTTTGGTAACAATAATAGAAAGCATGAAGGTGACGCTAATGCTGCATATGCACAAGGGGGAGAGGTAGAGGATGGCAGGGTCCATATCACCAATCAGCATCTATAACTATTCCAACTCCGGGTACTGAGGCTCAACCTGCAGATCAAAGGCAGTATCACCCAAGAAAGAGAATGAATGACCGACATTTTGATGCTTTCCCTATGACATGCTCACAAATGCTACAGAATTTACTTCGTTTGAAGTTGGTACAATTGAGGACTTTGGTGCCCCCAGTGGGCAAATTACCTTTTGGGTATGATGCAAATGAAAAGTGTGAATTTCACTCAAATGCGCCGGGTCACAATGTGGAAAATTGCAAGGCTTTCAAACACGTGGTTCAAGATCTTGTTGATTCAAAGGCTATTAATTTCGCTCCGAGACCTAATGTAATTCAAAATCCCATGCCTCCGCATGGTGGACAAGGGGTGAATGCCATTGAAGAAGATAAAGGTTTGAATTTGGTGAGAGACATTAATGATGTCAAGACTCCGTTGAAAGTTGTGAAGGACCGCCTGCTGAAAGGGGCTGTATTTCCTGGTTGTTCAGAAAGTTGTGAAGATTGTTTGATTGTTGATAATGGTTGTGTGAAGTTGAGAAATAGCCTTCAGAGCATGATGGATGAATGACGTTTACAATTTGATCAGTTGAAAAAGAATGATGATGAAGTTTCTACTATTACAATCTACTTTGATCCTGTGGAAATTCCGGTGCCTGCTCCTGTACAGACATCTGCGCCTGAACGAGTAGCTCCTATAACTATAACTGTTCCCAGTCATGTCCCAAATGAGAACAAGGTTGCTATTCCATGGTATTATGGAACTAATAGTCAAGGGCAGAACAGACTCCTAAAGAAAGTGGTTCAAGTATCGGAAACGTTGGAGGAATGGGTGGCTTTACCCGTAGCGGAAGGCTTTTTGCTCCTCATACACTCAGGAAAGACGATACTGAAAGAGTGATTATAAGATCGTTGACCACCTACATCAAACTCCTTCTAAGATCTCCATTTTGTCATCGTTGCTATGTTTCGAAGCACATCAGAATGGTTTGCTAAAAATTTTGAATATGGCATACGTACCGCAAGAAATATCAGTGAACCAGCTTGAAAGTGTGATTTCCAACGTTAATGCCGATAACGGTCTAGGGTTCACAGATTTTGACTTAACGCCAGAAGGAAGGAACCACAATAAGGCTCTCCACATATCGATGGAATGTAAAGGTGCTATGTTATCTCATGTATTGGTGGACACTGGCTCGTCCCTCAATGTGTTGCCTAAGAAAGCATTAGCAAAGCTGGATGTGGAAGGGGTTGTACTTAGGCCTTGTGATCTAGTGGTGAAAGCATTTGATGGGTCAAAGAGATCAGTGTTTGGAGAAGTAGAGATGCCTGTCCAGATCGGACCCCAGGTGTTTAATACAGTGTTTTATGTAATGGACATCTAACCAGCTTATAGTTGTCTATTGGGTCGTCCATGGATCCACGCTGCTGGGGCCGTATCTTCAACCTTGCATCAGAAGATAAAATTTGTAGGTGACGGTCAGGTTGTTACGGTATGCGGAGAGGAAGATATTTTCGTTAGTCATCTGTCGTCCTTCAAGTACGTGGAGATGGACGGAGAAATCCACGAAACTCTCTGTCAGGCATTTGAAACTATGAATATGGTGAAAGACTCTCCGTCCGGTGAGGCAAGGGTGGGAACCTCTATGACTTCGTATAAGCAGGCTTTGGAAGTGGTGCAGTCTGGTCATACCGAAGGTTGGGCCCAAGTGATTGAGCTACCTTTCAAGGAAGATAAGGGCAGAATTGGTTATAAATCTCCTCAAGTTCCACTACTAAAGGGTCAAGACCGCCAAGGGCCAGTTATTTTCTCAAGTGGAGGAGTCATACATCCAAGCCAGATTTGTGCAGCAGTTGAAGATGGTGAAGATAGTGACTGTGACCTGGACAATTGGGTGCGCCCATGTGCCCCAGGAGTGAAGCTGAACAATTGGTTTTCGGAGGATCTCATCCAAGTTACTCTGCCGAATAAGTAATTTTCTGTGTTTTCTTTCATTAAGCATGCAAAGGTCCTATGCTCTGCTCAAGGCATAGTGACTTCATTGTAGGGCCCCATTTGTTCTCATACAAATTTTTATCATTAATAAAAGGACGTTTTTGTATTCAAAATTGTGTTCCCTGTCTTTCATTTTATTTTTTATATTAGATAAATAAAAATGGCATTGTTTTCTTCGCAGTTTTCTTGCATTTTTATTCTTTCTTTTCCTTTCAAAAAAAGGCAATTTCTAAAAGCATGAATTATCATTCATGCAGAAATAATTCTCTGGATCTTGTTGATGACGACCCTGCTATGGTTTATTATGACTTTGATAATCCAATATACCAAGCTGAAGAGGGGGATGAGGAAGACTGTGAACTTCCTGAAGAGTTGGCTAGATTATTGAAACAGGAAGAAAGAGCCATTCAGCCTCATCAGGAATCTATAGAAGTTGTCAATCTCGGTACTGAAGAGGTAAAGAAAGAGGTCAAAGTAGGGGCAAGCCTGGCAGAGAATGTAAAGAAAGAGCTGATTGAGATGTTGCGAGAGTATGTTGACATCTTCGCCTGGTCTTATCAAGATATGTCGGGGTTGGATACAGACATCATTGTGCACAGATTACCGCTGAAAGAGGATTGTTTTCCTGTCAAGCATAAGCTTCGGAGAACCAAACCTGAGATGGCCATCAAAATCAAAGAGGAGGTGCAAAAGCAGTTGGATGCAGGGTTTCTAGCTGTTACTAGTTATCCACCATGGGTCGCTAATATTGTGCCTGTACCGAAGAAGGATGGCAAAGTCAGAATGTGCGTGGATTATCGAGATTTGAACAGGGCGAGTCCAAAAGATGATTTTCCGCTACCACACATTGATGTGTTGGTAGATAATACGGCTCAATTCTCCGTGTTTTCTTTCATGGATGGGTTCTTCGGATATAACCAGATCAAAATGGCGCCGGAGGATATGGAGAAAACTACATTTATTACCCCTTGGGGCACATTCTGCTATAAGGTGATGCCGTTTGGTTTAAAGAACGCTGGGGCAACATATCAGCGTGCCATGGTGACGCTTTTCCACGATATGATTCATAAAGAAATTGAATTTTATGTGGATGATATGATTGCCAAATCACAAACGGAAGAAGAGCATTTGATAAATTTGAAAAAGTTGTTTGAACGGTTGAGACAGTTCAGACTGAGGCTGAACCCGAATAAGTGTACTTTCGGTGTAAGATCTGGTAAGCTACTGGGCTTCGTTGTCAGTGAAAAAGGAATCGAGGTGGATCCAGCAAAGGTAAAAGCCATTCAAGAAATGCCGGAGCCAAGAACAGAAAAACAAGTTCGTGGATTTTTGGGACGAATGAATTATATTGCAAAATTTATATCTCATCTTACCACGACTTGCGAGGCAATATTCAAATTATTGAGAAAAGATCAATCAATCCGATGGAACAATGACTGTCAAAAGGCCTTTGATAAAATAAAAGAATATTTGCAAAATCCTTCGATTCTAATGCCTCCAGTCCCTAGGAGGCCACTGATTATGTATCTCTCTGTACGTGATGGATTAATGGGTTGTGTTCTTGGTCAACACGACGAGACAGGTAGGAAAGAACATGCTATATACTACCTGAGCAAAAAATTCACCGATTGCGAGTACAGGTATTCGATGCTTGAGAAGACATGCTGCGCACTAGTATGGGCTGCTAAGCGATTGAGACAATATATGCTAACTCATACAACCCTACTGATTTCAAAAATGGACCCAGTCAAGTACATTTTTGAGAAACCAGCACTTAATGGAAGGGTCGCTTGGTGGCAGATGGTTTTGACTGAATATGATATACAATACACTTCCCAGAAAGCTATCAAAGGGAGTGTGTTGTTTGATTATCTTGCCGAGTCGCCTATTGATGATTATCAGCCAATGAGGTTTGACTTTCCTGATGAAGACATCATGTTTCTTAAGGCTAAAGATTGTGAAGAGCCTCCGGTTGACGAAGGGCCGGATCCTGATGATAAATGGAAACTGATGTTCGATGGGGCCATTAACATGAATGGAAGTGGTGTTGGGACAGTCCTTATCACTCCGAAAGGATCCCATATACCTTTCACTGCCAGGTTAACCTTTGATGTCACCAACAATGAAGCGGAATATGAGGCTTGTATCATCGGTATTGAAGAAGCCATTGATTTAAGGATCAAGACTCTTGAGATATTTGGGGACTCTGCTCTAGTGATCAACCAGATCAATGGAGATTGGTATACCAACCAGCAGAACTTGATTCCTTACAGAGACTATGCGAGAAGACTGTTGACTTTCTTTACAACAGTAAAATTGTGTTATATACCTCATGATGAGAATCAGATGGCTGATGCTCTAGCAACATTGTCTTCCATGATTCAGGTGAATTGGTGGAACCATATACCCAAGATTGATGTGATGAGGCTAGACAGACCCGCTCATGTGTTTGCTGCCGATACGACGATTGATGATAAACCTTGGTATTTTGATATCAAGCATTTCTTGAAGAGTCAAGAGTATCCGACTGGGGCATCAAACAATGACAAGAAGACTCTGAGGAGGTTAGCAGGAAGTTTCTTCTTGAATGAGGATGTGCTTTACAAGCGAAATTTTGACATAGTATTGCTCAGATGTGTGGATAGACACGAAGCAGACCTGTTAATGCAGGAAGTGCACAAAGGATCTTTCGGTACCCATGCTGGTGGGCATGCTATGGCGAAGAAGTTGTTGCGAGCCGGGTATTACTGGCTAACTATGGAGGCTGATTGCCTTAAGTACGCCCGAAAATGCCATAAATACCAAATCTATGCTGACAAGGTGCATGTGCCACCAAATCCCGTGAATGTGATGAGTTCTCCATGGCCCTTTGCTATGTGGGGCATTGATATGATAGGGAAGATTGAGCCTACAGCTTCCAACGGGCATCGATTCATTCTGGTGGCTATTGATTACTTCACCAAGTGGGTGGAAGCTGCCTCTTTTGCAAATGTCACCAGGCAGGTGGTAGCCCGGGTCTTTAAGAAGGAGATTATTTGTCGATATGGGGTGCCCGAAAGGGTCATTACGGATAATGGTTCTAATCTCAACAATAAGATGATGCAAGAGTTATGCCAGAGCTTCAAGATTGAACATCACAATTCTTCTCCTTATCGCCCGAAGATGAATGGTGCCGTTGAGGCAGCCAACAAAAATATCAAGAAGATTATGCAAAAGATGGTAGTGACGTATAAGGATTGGCATGAAATGTTGCCTTTCGCTTTGCATGGGTGCTGTACCTCCGTTCGTACATCTACTGGGGCAACCCCGTTTTCTCTTGTATACGGTATGGAAGCAGTACTACCGGTGGAAGTTGAGATCCCTTCTTTAAGGGTTATGATGGATGTTTAACTTGACGAGGCTGAATGGGTTCGAGCGAGGCTCAACAAGCTGAGTCTCATTGAAGAAAGATGATTGGCTGCAGTATGTCATGGACAACTGTATCAGAGGAGAATGAAACGGGTATTTGACCAGAAAGTGCGTCCTCGGACTTACCAGACAGGCGACTTGGTATTGAAAATGATTCTTCCTCCGAATACAGATCACAGGGGCAAATGGACTCCTAATTATGAAGGACCATATGTTATTAATAAGGTTTTCTCGGACGGAGCCTTGATGCTTACAACAATGGACGGTGAAGATTTTCTGTCACCTGTGAACTCAGACGCAGTTAAAAAAATACTTCGCATGAATAGACCCGCTGGACAGTAAAAAGAGGGTCCAGGCAAAAAAGGGCATCCCGGCGAACCAAAATAAAAAATAAAAGGTTCGGGCAAAAATTTGGGATAAAGATAAAAAAGAAAGTACACCCAGTAAGTTGAAAACCCGCAGGGGCAACTTAGGCAAAAAAGGGTATCTCGGTGGATTGAAAACCCGTAAAGGGCGATCCAGGCAAAATAGAGATTTAGCAAAAACTGCGATCTGAGTAATCTGTATCACCTCGTCTCAATCAATAAGTATTCCGAAGGACTAGAATCAGTTCAATCGTGCCCCTTTAAAGGCAAAGCTATTGGAAAATCTTGAAGATATATGAACCATAGCAGGGTTGAAACTCAATGGAGTTCCAGTTTCACATTGCCATTAGGACAGTTTCTTTTCTGTTTTGGCAATTACCTCTTTCCCGGAATTTCTTCTTGATGTAAATGCCTATTTTCAGGCTTTTCAATTAATAAGATGGTCGTTATTCAGAATAATTCTATCTGTTTGTTTTGTTTTTAATTTGTTTTGTTTACACAAACGTCCAAAATTTTTGATAAACATTTGCATGTGAAAACATTGGGGTTCTACAATGACATGCATAAAAGGAAAACATTTAAAATTGCTTTAAATGACGGGTGTGCTTGGGTGAATACTACAAAACCCATGTTACCCTGGGGGCATATGTGCGCATTCTTTTATATGCAGGTGTTGAGAGTTCACTGGATAGCTATGCAAAAAGGTATGACGCCTTTAAAGTCAAAATCCTTTACGAAGCACAAATGATCGTGCCTCCCCAAGCAGAGACGGTTCCTCAGCAGGAAAGTACTTCTGGGAGGTGGTCATCCCCAGCGTATTTACAGAGTTTCATGATCCCCAACAACATTGTCAAATGGTAGTACTGAAGCCATCATGTTCAGAAAAAAGATTCTCATTTCACTCTTTTGTCACAACGTTTACTGCTTGAATCCATCGTCTGGCCGACGGTCGCGCACGAAGATTCGATATTAACAAGTCAGTTTCAAATGGGTAGTGTTGTATCTTATTAAGTCGATTCTCCCATTCCGTACTTCCAACAGCTACAAGCTTTTCTGTGTCGATAACAGTTGTGAATTCCCAGTGAAGTCGCCATCCCAAGCATGGAGCATTTTGAAAATTCCCCCAGCAGGAGGTGTTCCAAATCTATTATCCCCAGTAGAGTTTGAAGAGGCGTGGTCTTCTGTAAAATCCTCTCAAGGGACATTTCCAGCATGAGATGCTCTGAAGTGGTTCTCCCCAGCAGAGTTTGTTGTACGCTCATTAATCCCCAGCAGGAGTTTTGGTTGATTTCAGTCCCCTAGCAAGTGTTTCTTCCCCTAGCAAGAAATATGGTTGATCTCAGTCCCTCAGCAGGTATTTCCTTCCTCTGCAAGAGTTCGTTTGATCTCAATTCCCCAGTAGCCCGACCAGAAGGTTATCATTTCCCCAGCGGAGTTCTATGGTTATAGTTATTCCCCAAGTGGACCGGTTCAGATGATGCCTCCCCAGCAAAGTTATCATTTCCTACAGCAACCTCAACAGGTTTGTTAGGTCAGTGCCCAGATTAGGAGGTCAGGTCAATTTGTCTTCCCCAGTACGACTTGCGACCACGAAGTCAATCCAGCTTGTTATCCCCAGCAGAGTTACTTACCTTTCCTCATCATTTATTTTACTAAGGGACCTCTTTGCATTTTGCATATAGTATGCATGGCATCCTCAAAACGCGTAGCATTTCCATTGAGATGGAGCATTACGCCATGGAAAAATTCAAACATATGCATGTGAAGCATAGGCCAGTTTTGATAACTCGTGCGAGAGCCCAAAACTTTGCTCCTTATATCATTGACAAAGCTAGAAAGAATGCCTCGCTCATTCCCCAACAGACATTTCATGGTGGCGCAAAGGGTTTCATCACTTTTCTCCCCACAGAGTCACATCTCTCAGCTTGCAAGTTTCTTGGAACCATTCTAGATAGGATTCCTGTAGCCGTCCCCGACAGCACCTTTGAGTTTTAACCTTACCAGTTCCCGATAGGTCCATTTACCCATCCCCGATAGGTAAGCCTTGGTTATAAACTGTAGCCGTCCCCGACAGCACCTTTGAGTTTTAACCTTACCAGTTCCCGACAGGTCCATTTACCCATCCCCGATAGGTAAGCCCTTGGTTATAAACTGTAGCCGTCCCCGACAACACCTTTGAGTTTTAACCTTACCAGTTCCCGACAGGTCCATTTACCCTTCCCTGATAGGTAAGCCCTTGGTTATAAACTGTAGCCATCCCTGACAACACTTTTGAGTTTTGACCATACCAGTCCCCGACAGGTCCATTTACCCATCCCCGATAGGTAAGCCCTTGGTTATAAACTGTAGCCGTCCCCGACAGCTCTCTTTAGTTTGAACTTTTCCAGTTCCCGACAGGTCCATTTACCCATTCCCGATAGGTAACCCAGGTCCAAGCTTACATGTTCCCGACAGGTAGTTCACCAGTTCCCGACAGGTAGTTCACCAGTTCCCGACAGGTTTCCTATGGGATCCAATGGTTCCAAATTCTTTCTCACAAACTGTTCTTCCTTACCATTGCTTCATTTACAACATTTTTCTTTATCCACACAGTGCAAATTTTCTCGGTTATTTTTGTATTCAATCCCTATGTATCTTGAATTCCTGATAGCCTTTGCTTTCATTCATTCAGATTCCCAGTTGATTGAATAGGGGAAGATGTAATACCTCAAAATTTGCCCTCATGTTTTCTCAATAGATTGGTCTATGCTTTACTCATTTGCATTCCATAGTAGGTCATAAATTGCATATCATTGGTTGCAAGGCGGTATCTAGTGCTTCAAGGTGTGAACAATTGAAAACCAAAGAAAAGCAAGAGAACAAGAGCCAAGGGTCTTCAAACAAGCCTCAAAGGTCTCTTATATCATATATCCTCCCATTTGGTCCCACAGGTCATGAGAAGATGGGAATTCATCAAGAAGATTGGGCAGTGCATCATCTCCTAACAAAACAGTCCAAATTAGGGTTTTTGGTTCAAGCAGTCTCCTGATGAAATTTTTATCCAAAATTGATCTCAATGTTTTCTACATGATGTCAAGTGTCTAAGGATGGAAGATTGGACATTGGTTCATTTCAGAAGAGGTTCAATTGATCAGTTGCTTGAGAATCAAGAAATTGGGGAAAAAGTCAACTGTGCAAGGGAAAAAGTCAACTCATGACTTTTTAAGGACAAATTCATGAAATTCAAGTTACATATGTTCATTTGACAAGATTTGATCAAGAAATGATGGAGGAATCAAGAAAAATCAAGAAATGTACAAAGTTTTCATTTTTAGAAACTTAGGGGTTCCAAAAATGGCAAGTTTGGACCATTTTGCACCACACTTTGAGGTTGCCTTTCTTCATGATACATGCTCCAAACTTCAGGCCCAAGTTGAGCCAATTAAAGTTCACATTCTAAACTTCAAATTCATATAAATAACTCTTCCATTGGATCAAAATTGAGGGAGTTATGGTCAATCAAAGTTTGACAAAACTAGGTCAAAAACCAAGTCATGACCAAGCAAGACCAGGCCCATGCGCCATAATTTTGTCAAACACTTGGTGGGGAAAATGTCCAGCCATTTTTCTCATTGAGAGAGGCTTCAAATGAAAAAATGTTGAACATCAAAGTTGTTCATATCAATGCTCTCTTCAACTTTTATGTTAGACATTTTTCCATTTGAGCAAGTTATGATGGAGTTATAATGGGCCAAAGTTGAGGTGTTCATGCTGAAAATTCATAGGCCATGTTGCCTTGCCTGCAAACCAAGTTGCACGCCCATGCACCAGTTTGGATCCATTGAGTTCATATACATTTTCAAGTGTGTTTGAGGTCCCATTTCAATTCAACTTCCACACCAATCTTGTTCTATGCTGAATCATCTTTCATTTGACACCAAAATCTCATCAAACCATGCACTAACATGAGAGAATTCCATCCATGAACATCCATACTTTCATGCTGCCAAGAGTGTTGTAACATTGTTGTTGTTAATTCACACTAGCCACGCATACACCACACCATTCAATCATTTCCTCTTTAAGTCCAACATTCCCCTACACATACACGACACAATATCCATCATACATGAAAAGGGAAAGGAATAAAACTTGTTGTGCAAGTTTCTGCTGCAGCATACCTTCATCACCACCATTCTTTCTCTTTCAATCTCACCATAACACCATGGACTCTCTTTACCATATCACAACCTCACTCACTCGCCCCTAACTAACTTGACTCAGTTAGTTAGGATGCACTTACTTAACCCAACTCAGAACTCATTTAACCATTGTAGTTAAGCAACTAACTTCACATATAAATAAAAAAACTCACTCACAAGTTCACGACAACACTTCATTTTCACTCTCACCTCAAATCACTCTCACTCTTACTCTCTGAATTCTCTCTCTCTCTTTCTGCACGATTCTCTCATCCTCTTCCTCCATATTTTCACCTTCATCATCATCAATGGTGCATCTCTGATCAAGAGTAAGAGAAGATAAGTTCAACTCATCAAGTGCAACTTCAATTTAGTTGGATTTTCAGTTTGTTTTTCTTCACGATTTCAAGTTACAAAGCCTTTATTTGGCCACCTTAGAGCTCAAGAATTCAAGGCAGCATTTCTGGCTCTATTTTGATTCAAGTTTCTGCAAAGTTCAGGTTCCAATTCTTTCGACTTTATCGCACAAATTTATGTTGTTTTAGCTTGCTTTTCTGTTGTTTTTAGCTTAATAGAAGCATTATTCATCTCCGGCTAGTTGATAGGTCTCTTAGAGGCGTAGATTCAAAACTTAGGGCATTTTTAATCTCTTCGATTCTCCTCATATGTGATTGATATGTGAAAAATATTGGTGGATTCGTGACGTGCGTGAGTTTAAATCATGGCTGTCTGATTATTCTCATCGTGTGGTTTAAACGTTGCCAGCACATTAAAATCCCATGTGCTTAAATTTGTAACCTGAATGCTTGTGTACATGTGATCCATGCTTGTTATTGTATGTCTTCAATCTGATCCACTCATCATGTGTGATTGATTATCATAAAACTGATCCAACGCTTGATATTATGCCAACACATTAATGAGGGGGTGGCTTATCACGTGCTTCTTTTTTTTGGTTTTAGACGCTTACGTATGGGTGAGTGCATGGTAACTGTGGTGTGCGTGTTTTGTGTTTCATTGGATTAAGTTGCTTGATTAATCATGTGGTTCTGATTGCATCAGCGTGTTAACTGCATATGCACACTATCACACACAAGCACGCGTGTTGGACTGGATTGACTAATTGATGTTCACACCCCCATACTGAGCCCAATGCATATTTTAAATGTGCCTTTTACTTCTTCTGCACCCCCACTCCATTTTCTCTTGTTTTTTATTTTCTTTTCCATATCTGTTTGGTTTTCTTATTTAAAAATAGCAAATCATTTCTAAAAATCCTAAATAAATTCATGCGTGTTCTTAATACATTTAAATAATTGTTTGCATTTTTTAATTCTGACTTTGTGAATTTTTGAGCATAATTCCATTATTTTCTTTTAATTTCTTTTGAGTGAATTTCTTCTTTGATATTCAAACTTGCACATTTTCTTTCTTCCATCTCACATAATATTTTTCATCCATTCTTTTTTCAGTTGGTAGATAACACATTGAAGCATGTAATAAAATTTTCATTTGAATTTTAAAGTCATTTCATCATATGTTTTGATGTTCTTATTTGAGCTTTCTTTTGAGGTGTTTCAAGGTGAATTTGTGAACTTATTTGAGCATGATTCTTGTTGAATTTTGTGCTATACTTTTGCTATGTGATTCCATTCTGACTTAGTTGATTGGTGTTCTATTTTCCTAAACTGACAAAATCATTTACTACTTGTTTATGCATGCTAGATTAGGAGACCTTTTGTGAAGTTTTGTTAACATCTAAACCCTAGTTTTAGGTAGGCATTTATGCCATCCTATTAGGACTTGTTTGTGCATCTTTTGTATGTCATTTGTATGATATTATAGGTCATCTTTGTTTCATTATGGGTCACTTTGACTTGTGTTTGCATTTGACTTGAGTTTATGCATTGTAATTTGAGGTTTGACATGAATTCTTGCACCTCTTATCTCCTCTTATGCTCTAATTGTTTCATATGTGCATTTTGTATGACATTTCCCTCCTTCCATTTGCATTACATCAATGGTATGCCACTGCCAATATGCATTCTTTAATCATGTTACATGTTATGCATCTCTAATATGTCACTTTGTGCACCTAATTGAACATGTCTCTCTTATACTTAATTCTTCTTCATCTTATTTCTTCTACTTGTATCCTTTTATTCATGATTTGTGTGATGATCCATGTGCATCTTAAGACATTGACAAGTTGTATATAATTCTGACTTTGATCTTTTGTGAAGCATTAATGCATGATTACTTTGCATTTCCACTCATCTTCCATCTATTCTTTTCATCAGTGCACTTCTTTGAGGTTTAGGGCACTTAATTGTGTATAGTTCACTTGTGTTTGATACCTTAGGATTAGGGAACACTCTTATAGTTTAGGTTCTGAATTTGATTGATTTTAATCTCTTAGGATCCTTATTCTTTGATTCTTATTTTGTTTGATCACTATTTGGTATTCTTTCCTTATTCCACTACTTGTAAATAGTTTTTGAACTAACCCTTTCATGTAGGTGCTAATGGTAAGTAAGTGTGTGGACATGCTTCCACATGCACTTCTTTCTTTCATTCTCTCTTATTTCTTTTAATAATTCAACTTGTGATCATGATAAGCATTCGTATGCTTTCTTTGAATAACATCTTCTTCATCCCTCTTTAAGATCAACTTAACTTCCATCTTGGAAGTAAGTTGCTTCTTTCATTCTTCTTCTCCTTTCTTTTAGGATTAGGTTTCGTAAACCACATTAACCATAGGAACATCCATGTATGATAACATTAGGGTGAGTCTTAGTCCCATTTAGTTTTCACCTTTTGCTCCCATTTGAGTCTCTTCTTCTCATCTCAAAACAAAAGTAAAAAATACTTAATAAAGGCATAACAAATATTGTATTTGAGCGTTTCATGTGAGAATAAGGAGGTGAGGGGTCTTCTATCACTTTCTTAGAATGTTTAGCGTACGTCCCGTCTTGGGTCGATATGCGAAGCATTCGATCTTACATGAGGGACTTAAATCCAATATGTGTTGCAAAACACCAAATAAACAAGACACTTCTTTCTAAAAGACAAAAACAAACAATAATTCTCTTCTCATCTTCTTCACTCATTCCTTAAGGATGCGTCATATTCGTTCTACCGCAAACAGGTAACGCCTAAGTCTCCATACAGCGAGCTGCAACACCTAAACTGCTAGGACGCGAATGTTAACGTATTCCACTAAAAAACACAAGCAATTTTCCCTTAGTTGAGGGGAACTACGTTGCTCTGATTCTCATGTTCCCGATGAGATACGTAGGCAGTGGGGTAGGGCCCATTCGAGCACTTCTTTTATTTTCCCTACACTTGTTTCTCTTTCTCTCTCCTTTCCTTTTCCAGTTCTCCAGCTAGCAGTTCCTTTTCCAGTATCCTCTCCTTACACCCTTTGATTGAAGCAGCAAGCGTGGATCCCATCGGGTACGATGGACGCGTGGGGGTGCTAATACCTTCCTCTCACGTAACCGACTCCCGAACCCAGTTCTCTTGGTCGCAAGACCATGCTCTTTCCTTTCCCTCAGGTTTACGCAGTGTTTCCTTTCCCTCTCTTGGGATAAATACACATTGCTGGTGACTCTGTTTTTGTGCCACTTTCGTGTTTGTACCTGGATGAAAATCCAGGGAGCGACAACAGTCTTTCATTTTTAGATACATGACATCTTCGTCTGGGAAGTCAAATCTGACTGATTCCTGATCGTCAATCGGTTGATGAGCCAAATGATCGGCTAAAACACTTCCTTTAACGGCTTTTTGAGTGTGGTACTCTATGTCATATTCTGACAGCAACATCTGCCAACGGGAAATTCTTCCCGTGAGAGCAGGTTTTTCAAAGACATACTTGATTGGATCCATTTCAGAGATTAACCAAGTGGTGTGACGATTCATGTACTGGCGAAGACATTTGGCTGCCCAAGCCAAAGCGTAGCAAGTTTTCTCAAGCATAGTGTACCGAGTCTCGCAGTCGGTGAATTTCTTGCTCAAATAGTAGATGGCAGACTCCTTCCTTTTTGTTTCGTCTTGTTGGCCAAGTACACAACCCATTGAGTCTTCCAATACTGTGAGGTAGATAATCAATGGTCTTCCTTCCACTGGGGGTGATAAAATCGGAGGGTTCAAAAGGTATTTCTTAATACTGTCGAAGGTGGTTTGGCAGTCTTCTGTCCAAACGCAGTCCTGATTCTTTTTAAGTAATTTGAAAATAGGCGCGCAGGTCGCGGTCACGAGGAATATGAATCTGGAGATGTAGTTCAAACGTCCCAGGAATCCTCTGACTTGTTTGTCAGTTTTTGAAAAAGGCATTTCTTGAATGGCCTTGACCTTGTCAGGATCAACCTCAATTCCTTTCTGGCTGACGATGAACCCTAAGAGTTTCCCTAAACGGACACCGAAGGTGCATTTGTTGGGATTCAAGCGGAGTTTGTACTTTCTCAACCGCTCGAATAGCTTTGACAGATGGGTCACATGCTCCTCTTCTGTCTTAGATTTGGCAATCATATCATCGACATATACCTCGATTTCTTTGTGTATCATGTCATGAAAAAGAGTAGTCATGGCCCTTTGATAGGTTGCCCCGGCGTTCTTGAAACCGAACGGCATTACCTTGTAACAAAAAGTGCCCCATGGGGCAATGAATGAAGTTTTCTCCATGTCTTTCGGCGCCATTTTTATCTGATTATAGCCCGAGAATCCATCCATGAAGGAGAAAATTTTGAACTTTGTTGTACTGTCAACCAGCATGTCAATGCGTGGTAAAGGAAAGTCGTCCTTTGGACGAGCCTTGTTTAGATCCCTGTAATCTACACACATTCTGACCTTTCCGTCCTTTTTCGGAACAGGTACTATGTTGGCTAACCATTGAGGATATTCTGATGTGGCGAGGAAACCTGCGTCAATCTGTTTTTGTACCTCCTCTTTGATTTTGATGGCCATGTCCGGGTGAGTCCGTCTCAACCTCTGTTTGACTGGAGGACATTACGATCTCAACGGTAAATGATGTTCCACGATGCTGGTATCCAACCTTGGCATATCCTGATAGGACCAAGCGAATACATCGGGAAACTCTTTGAGAAGTTTTATCAAACTCTCATTGACAGTTGGACTGAGTAGTGCCCCAATCTTGATTTCTTTTCTCTCTTTTTTCGAACCTAAGTTTACCGTTTCCAACGGCTCTTTATGAGGTTCAATGGACCTTTCCTTCTGTCTGAGTAATCGGGAGATCTCTTCTGGAATTTCTTCATCATCTTCTTCTTCAACCTCAAATACCGGGAACTCAAAGTTGGGAGAAGGCATCAGATCGTATGTTTCAACAGGGTTTAAAACAAGCAATCTGCATGACGGTATGATTTGTGTTTAGAAGAGATAGAGAGAATGCAAGAGTGTGTGCAGTGTATTATTTTGAAAAACTGCTTGTTTTATTAGTGAGTTGTTTTTTAGGATTACCATTTTCTTAGAAAAGCAAAAAGAGAAAACAACAACTAATGCGGAAATTACAGAACGACGTTATTTTATTAATGAACAAGTCAATTCTTGAAACTACAGCCCTATAAAACAAAACTCTGTCGCTTTGGGCAAAACGAAGAGGGAAATTTACAGAAAGTGAGCCCTATCAAAACATCCGTTTCACCTGGGCGAGGCGAAAGGTTAAAGACGGCAATTACTTTGACTTATGAACAGTCTTCGGAACATCGACAACAACCCATTGGCGGAGAACTCCTCGGTGAATCACAAAGTATGGCACCTTCCTTGATTTGTCTTCAGAAATAAAGCTGATTTCTAGTGGAGCAGGATCATTGGAATCTGTCTCCCAGGAAGAGTTGTTGTAGGAGGATTCCTTTGTTGCATTTTGCATAGCATTTGTGCTCTCAGGCAAATCTCCCCATCCAGTTGGCTGGATATCTTTAAACCTGATACGAGAGCTTTCAGGAGTAGTGTACTTGACCATATAGTCGTATTTCCCACTTGGTTGTCCCAAGGTGTCCCACAGTTCTTCAGAACTGGATGAGTCATCCTTCTCGATGATGTTGACCTCTGGAAAAGCATAGTTGATGAATTCAAGTCCTGCAAACGTTGCAAATTCATCGTCGTACTGGACGTTTTCTGAATGACCTGATTGTTGATCCCATGACATGGTGGGGATGCAGATATTCTTTTTAATGATGCTCAGCTGATTTTCCTTGTTCGGCTGATTTCCTTGCCCCAAGTCTCCTGGATACGGCTGCCACATTGGCAGGCCATCCATCGGGCCATAATAGTTGTGGTCAAAGTTGTCCTTCATCAGAGTGTCCTCCTCTAATGAGTTTGGTGGAGCACGACATCCTTCCGGATCACAATCTCCATATATCATTTCGACATCTGACCTGGGTATAAATCTTGGACTCTGTGTAGGAAAGCAAAAGGGAGTCTGCGTTTCGTCCTGAGACATATAACCGTCCTTGTTAAGATAGGACTCCCATTCTTCCTCCATATCAAAGGAATCATCTTTATTGATGGTATGCACTTCTTGAGGCACTGGGTGAAGGAAACCTCCACAGTGGAAGAAGTCTTGAATGGGGTGAAGACTTTCATTGCTGGTAGTAGCTGTCTGGGTACATGTTGCAGAAAAACCAAGACCCCTCCTTGTTTTATTGTCAGTAGGAATGACTTGCTGTCCCCATCCTGTTGTATTGGTACTCTCGACCGCTTTGATAGCATCTTTGTATGAGGAAATGGAAGTTCCCTCTTCGGATTGATTGTCCTTGCTCACCGACAGTGCTTGGAACTGAGTTCTAATAACCCCCTCGGGTTCTACACCAGTAGATGATGATAAGTTACTCACGAGCAAAGGTTGTTCTCCACAGACCGTGACATGCTGGTTGTTCTGGACGAACTTTAAATTTTGGTGGAGGGTCGAGGTGACCGCCCCAGCCTGATGTATCCAAGGTATTCCTAATAAACAACTGTACGTTGCCCGGATGTCCATGACCTGGAAAGCGACTTGGAAAGTGTGAGGACCAATAGTTATGGGAAGGTCGACTTCGCCGATAACCGTTTTTCTGGACCCGTCAAATGCTTTGACGACGACCTCACTGGTTCTCATCGGGGGTCCTTTGAAGGATAATTGCATCAAAGTGGAATTTGGCATAACATTCAGGGCTGACCCTGTGTCTACCAGTACACTGGCTAAAGCATCGCCCTGGCAGCTGACCGTGATATTGAGCGCCATGTTATGACAGCGACCCTCTTTAGGTAATTCCTCATCACTAAATCCCAAGTTATTGCAGGAAGTGATGTTAGAGACAATGATATCGAACTGTCTGATTGTTACATCCTGTTCTACAAAGGCTTGCTCCAAGACTTTCTGTAGAGCCTCCCTGTGCGCTTCTGAACTGAGTAAAAGTGACAGCACAGAGATCTTTGAAGGAGTTTGTAACAGTTGATCAATAATGTTGTATTCACTCCTTTGGATGAGCTTCAACATCTCTTCATTTTTCGAAAGGTCGAGATTATTGGATTGACCGACTGGTGGATTGGGAACTTCTGTATGAGGTTCCTTTTCTTTGTTAAGTTCTCCAACTCCTCGGTTGAAGATTCGACCACTCCGTGTTACTCGGCTGATGTCTGCAATATTCACGACGGAGGGTAATGGAATTTCCTTCCCATTCTCGAATTTTGTTGCACCGTATTTGTAAGGGATAGCCTTAGTTGATTCATACGGTAATGGTCCCGGTAGATAGATGACTATGGGAGCCTTCTGATTTTTCCGACTGTCGTAAGCAATTTCGATCCGTTCCTGGTTGGGAACTCTCGATTCGTCAAGTAGAGGGATGATGATACAAACATCCCTAGCCTTCTGATGATCAGAGATTACGACAACGTCCTCAATTTGATCAGCGACGTAGTCCGGCGTCCAGTTGATTGGTCTGGAACCCGGATATGGGTGAATCTCTCTACGATCCACCTGACCCTGAAGAGCTGCTCGCACAAGGTAACATCCTTGGTTACTTTCCGAGCAGACTCTACAACGTTCATAGTTGTATGGTGGCACCTGGCCACACCCGCTTTGAATACAATGTAACCTCACTAGACCAGTTTCCACAGATCGAACGTCCCGACTTTGATGTCGAGTAGGGTTCCCGTTGGTAATACTAATATGTTGGGTGTCTTCATCCATATAGATTGGAAGCCACCAGTGGTTCAATAAGTGCTGAAGGGTTTCCTGGACAAGGGCACAACCTTGATCGTTTTCGCAACCCGCCCTACAGCTCTGATAATCATGTGATACCAGGAACCCGAGCCGGACTTATTTAGCATGTAACTCCACCAGGCTAGTATTCATCAAGCGATTATCGAAGATTTGAATCATGTTGATCTGATAGGGATTCCTATCATGGTAGTCCTGGATCCATCCAAGATCCATCTGACGCTGGAGGGCCTCTTGTACAAAAGAGAATCCCTGTTTGTTTACCGAGCAAGTCAGACAGGAATTGTAATCGTGTCGCGGCAGATTATGATACTGGCTTTGCCTAGAGTGCATCGCCACCAAGTTGACATTCATTGCATGGATGTCGTGGTTCTGAATGATGTTAGAATTCATGTAAACCATGTTAACTCCACGAACTCGGTGCTCTTGGATCCATCAGAGATCCATCTGTTCCTATAGAGCTGATTGCACCACAGAACATCCTCGATTGCTTTTAGAGAAGATATCACACTGGTGATAGTTATGAGGTGGCACATGGCCATATCCACTCTGTCTACAATGCATCTTGACCAGATTGGTCCTTAACAAGAGTACATCATGAATCTGATAGACGTCGTTAGTCTCTCCCTCTACCAAATTGACCGTAGTTTTCTCGTGTTGAGGCAACGGGTTTGTGAGAACATTAGGATTTATATCCTTGAATTATAAGACCCCACTCCAAACAAGCTTTTGCACGTCAGATTTGAAATTGAGACAGTTCTCTATGTTATGCCCTGGTCCACCTTAATGGTAAGGGCAAGTCTGATCCACCTTAAACCAAAAAGGCGGATTTTCTGGTACTGTAAAAGGAGACTTAGTCTGGACATGCCCCTTAGCCAGTAGTAACGGAAATAGTTCTGCGTACAATACGGGTATAGGATCAAATCCTGGTGGCTGCGTTGTACAGTTGTTATTGTATGGAGGACGAGCCTGCTGAAGAGGCTGTTGAGTCCTTTGCTGATTAGGTTGGCTCTACGCCACCTGAGGTTGATACGTAGAAATAGGCGTAGGATTGATAGCAGGAGTCATAACCGCTACTGGCTGATAACGCCGCCTTTGCTATCCAAGAGAGATATTCCCAATATCTTGCTCTTTTTTCTTAGGGAGAGCACTACCGTATCGCTTTGTACTACTTGATGATCCAGTGTCTTTGACTAAACATCCTTCTCGGATGGCTTCCTCAAGACGAACTCCCATACCAACCATCTCGGTGAAGTCACTGGGCGCACTGGCAACCATTCTGTCGTAATAAAATGAGCTTAAGGTCTTTAAGAAGATCTTTGTCATCTCTTTTTCCTCAAGAGGTGGACAGATTTGAGTGGCAATTTCACGCCATCTCTGAGCGTATTCCTTAAAGGTTTCTTTGTCCTTTTGTGACATTAATCTGAGTTGATCTCTGTCGGGTGCCATGTCCAGATTGTATTTATATTGTTGGACAAAGGCAGTGCCAAGATCTCTGAAAGTGCTAATCGTAGCACGGTTTAAACCCATGTACCATTTTAGTGCGGCACTGGTTAAACTATCCTGAAAGTAGTGAATCAGTAAATCCTGATTCCCTGTCTGAGCTGAGATTCACCGAGCGTACATCACCAAGTGACTTTGAGGGCAAGAGTTACCCTTGTACTTTTCAAAGTCGGGCACCTGGAGTTTGTGCGGGACTTTCACATTAGGGACCAAGCAGAGGTCCGTGGCGTCCTTTCCAAATAAATCATGGCCGCGAAGGGCCTGCAGTTCTTTGTGCATTCCCAGGAACTGTTCCTAGAACTCATTCATTCTTTCGAACATGTTGTCATTTCCACCATAAGGTATCTGTGGAATCTGTCATTCTGGGACAGTATGTACCACGGGCGGTGGTATAGTCATTATGGCCAAGACTCTCGGTGCCTCCCGAAGTTTGTAACCTTCGGGAGTTGCTGTCATGCCCCTGGCATCTTTGCTTTCTCGAAGTTTGTAACCTTTAGGCCCAGCGGTTCCCTGATCTTCAGTGATCGGCGGAACATATCCTTCCGGGATATAGTTAACAGGCATGCCCCAAGGACGATCTTTCGGCATCTGATACCTAGGATCACACTTCTCCACTATGGGCGTTGAGGTGATCTCTGAGATCACAGTCCTTTGTAGTTGAGCTTCTGCCATGGCTTGCATGTCGTTACGAAGCTTTCTCATATCCTCTCTCAGAGCGTCAATCTCTTCTCTCAACTCTCTGTTCTCTTCCTCGAAATCATCCATCTTTTTCTGACGATTGGCCCGAGTATTGTACGAATGAGACAGTTTGACTCTAGAACCGAGACACAAACGTGAGATTCGTAGGTAAGAAGAATACGTGACATGAGAATGATGAATGCAATGATTATATTAATTGTTTTTTTTTGGTTTAATCAAAATAAACTTCGACAATTAGATTGCAAATATCAAATAGCGGGGAAACCCCGTTTTATTGAATCCAAAGGATTGCAAAAATAGAAATACAGTAGATTACAAGGTGCGAAAACAAAAACCTAAGCTAAGGGGTCCCGAGTCCTCTCTGGGGAGAAACTGGGTGCTGATTCTGGTACTTTCCTTTTCTTGGATCGGGGCTCTTGGGCCATTTTCAGGTTGTCATTCCTTTGCCAAGTGAAAGGAGCGAACAAATTCCTTTGGTCATCCTGATTATCCACAGTATGTTGCTCTAAAATCTCGATCAAAGCATCCTTATCTTTTAGCAGTCGCTGTATTTTGGTGCACTCTACATTGAGAATGCGGTACTTGTTCTTCCAAGACCTCCTCTCTTGTTGAACTTTGTTGAGAGTAACTTGAAGTTTTGTCCGTTTCAGTCATGAAGTACTTGACAAATTCCCTCAGGGAAATAACTCTGTGACGAGGATAAGGCATCTTTAGCTTGAGAGCTCTAGTTTGTACCCAGTGGAGATAAGGCTCCACCGAGACACAGTCCGGTTTTCCTAGAGACTCTCGTCCTTTCATATGAACATGTTTCCAAGCATGCACTATCTCCGTCTTTAGTGCCCTATCATTTTCTCCTTCCTTGAAGAAAAGGCCCTCCAGATGAGTATTACGCGGGACATGCCTCATCGGGTATCCAAATTGACGTCGAACCAATACTGGATGGTAGTTGATTCCTCCCTTAGTTCCTATGAGGGGTACGTTAGGGAAGTTTCCAGAACGGTCAATGATCCTGATCCCGTCATAAATCCTATTGCACCAATCTATATCAGAGTTGGTAAGAGACATGATTTTCTGCGACCAACGCAAGGCACTCTTATGATCCCAAAACGCAGCAGACTTGGGTAAATGGGAGATAAACCATATGTATAGCAGGGGTACACATCATGTGATCATCCCTCCGCTGTACAAATTTCCTAAGTGTACAGAATGATACGCGTCCGCGAGCAAAGTTGGCACAGGGTTTCCAATGAGAAAAACCTTAATGGCGTTGATATCGACGAATCTATTAATTTTGGGAAACAGAAATAACCCGTAAGTGAGTAAGACAAAGATGCTTTCAAAAGCAGTCATGTTCCCTATACTAGCAAAGTACAGAGCCTTCTTTGTCAGGAAATGGGCTGGCAAACCTGGGAGCCCTTCCTTGGTGGTCATGTGAGTCTTGATTTCTGACTCATCCAAATAGATTGCTCTTGCAATGGTCTAATCCTTTGCAATTTTTTCCAGTCCAGAAAATGGAGCTCGATCAGTAATGTGTAGATCGGCTAGGTGAGAATACTCCTCCAGCGTTGGTGCGAGCTGGTAATCCGGGAATGTGAAACAGTGATAGACCGGATTGTAAAACTGAATGAGTGCCTCCATGATTCCTTCAATCACATGGACTCTTAACAGAGGTAGCATACCTCCGTACTTGGCTCTGAAAGCTTCAGGGTTAGTGATCATCCTCGATAATCCTCTCAAATCTTCTAGTTTTGGAACCCTGAAGGTATACTTATGAGTTCTCCTTCTACCGAAGTCCATGAGCGCAATCTTTTTCTCTCTGACATTTGCAATCATTGTCTTAGTTTAATTTGAAAAAGAGAGACTAGAAGAGAAGTTTTTCTTTGATGTAATGTTTTTTAGATGAATGCATGAATGCATCACACTAAAACATAGAAAAAACATGGGGTAAAGGGTCGGTGTCATGAAGTCAAGCCTCTACCCCCCCCCCCCCCCAAAGGTTTATACTAGTGATTTTTGTACCTGTCTCTCAAAATCATCAGTTCTTGTCGAGAAAACACCAGCGGGCCGGGAACCGTGCTAGGTGATGTTTTTCGAAGAACCATCAGAAGAGGGTAGTATCGCGTGACAACCATTTCCAATAGTTTCCGCACTACTAAAAGAGGTTTTTCCTAGGTGTATACTCAATCTTTCCACATCGGCATCACACGCATTCCCATTAGCAGAAAAATAAACACAGATATCAATTAGGAAAAGCAGTATATATATTTGTCCTAAAGTCCTAGACTTTAAAGAGCTATGAATCCTATGTTCCTGACAAAAATGGATCCCCGGCGGAGTCGCCATTCTGTGGTACCTTCCCAAATTAAAGGTTTTGACCTAAGATCCTAGTGAAGTCAAAAAAGTCCTATCCCAGTGAAATCCCCAAAGAAAGAAAAGACAGTGTCCCACAGTGGGCGCCACTTTTCTGTAGCGAGCGATTTTAGACGTGGTTCTTAAGCACTGTCGCTCTGGGGTTACTATAGGTCGATTCATTTTTTATCCTATTGAGCTGACTAAGGAAGGGAAATAGATGTCTCCAATTAACCCTGCTTGCATACTGAGTTTAAACAGCGGTCTGTTAGGTTACGAATGCTATATGGTAATGGGGCATTTTTCTTCTTACTTTGTTTAGAACGAAACACCGGGAATGTTCATGGGGAGTTTTGTTAGGATGCTGGGACTGATGCTTTTCATTTGATATGTGAAGGTACGGGATTTGGGGCTTTGGATTAGTGTGCTCGCTAAGATTTTTCTTTCAATCTTATGCCTACGTATTCCCGTTTACCGAAACAGGGAAATCAGAGCGATCGTAGTTCCTCCTATGCTATGGGAGGAAATGGTGTTTTGGTGTCTTGTTCAAAGCCCAAGACATGAAGCTAAAGGTGGTTTTTATCTTGTTCAAAGCCCAAGATGTGAAGCTGAAGGTGTAGTCTTTAGAGAGAATTTGCCATCTCTAAAGGGGGTCTGTTTGTCACAATTGTTGGGTGACTGACTATAAAGGAGGATTACTTTAACCGAGATATGTGAATCCTAGCAATGCCATAATTTCCTTTATAGGGGGTTTTAACCTGAAGGAGAAGACTTTAACTCAGTGTAGAGCAATGCTATCTTTCCTTAGGAATTTCTCATGCTAAAAGAGGGATAGTGGCGTGGATGTAAATAATCCAGAGGCTTGCCGCTTACAGCGATTAGATGAAAAGAGTTGTTGATGTTTGTATCCTGTGAACAAGGCACATTTTTTATGCTAAAAGGTTGATTAACTCAACCGGGGGTTTTCTTATACAAAGCCTAAGAGGAGGCTATTGACCCAACAAGAGGATGCTTTTGTGTCTCGTACGAAGCCCAAGAGGGAGGCTAAAAGGAGTTGACTCAATAAGAGAGTGCTTTTAGATGTGTCTTGTACGAAGCCCAAGACGGAGGCTAAAGGTTGACTCAACAAGAGAGTCTTTTATACTCAACACGAGAGTGTTTTTGTATCTCGGACAAAGCCCGAGATAGAGGCTAATAATGTTTGACTCAACAAGAGAGTCTTTTTGTGTCTCGTACAAAGCCCGAGAGGAAGGCTAAAAGGAGTGCTGTTTCAGTTGAGTGATAGGTTAAGTAAGTTGGTTAAAAGAGAAAATCAGTTCTTATAAAGATACTGATTAAAGGTAAGGCTATGCTTTGGGATTGATCAGAGGATCAGGGTTATTTCCTGTTCTTTAAGGAAATGGGGAATCCAGAGGGTATTGGAGACTGTCCGAGTCTACTGGTGTTTCTCCCTACTTGAGAATGCCTTCAAGACTCAAGGAGATTAGACTGTCCAAGTCTAGAGTTTTATCTTTTGTACTATACTTAAAGAAACAGTAGTAGTACGTTCACGGTAGAAAGATCTAGACTCTTTGAAAGACTGTTCTATGAAGATGACTAATTTCTGTTCCTATACCTCTAGGAGGTCGTCGGGACAATTTGTACGAAGCCCAAGAGGAGGCTGGAAACTTTTAAGAAGCAGAGGGACAATTTGTACGAAGCCCAAGAGGAAGCTCTCTTCCAAAGGAAGAATCCTTATACGAAGCCTAAGAGGAGGCTGTGAATACTTCTAAGAAGCCGTAGGGTCCTTGTACAACGCCCAAGAGGAGGCGGGGATGCTTTTAGGAAGCCTGTGGGTCCCCAAACTCCGAGAAATTCAAGACAGGCTATTCACAGAGAATAGATCAAGCTAGGAAAGTTTGAGAATTTCGAAGAAACTCAAGAGATGCCATTCACGGAGAAAAGACCATCTCTGGGGAGTAGAGTTTCTTTGACGATTTCTAAGGGTGACAGTCTGAGAAAGGGTTCACCGAGAATGCTGCCTTTCACGTCTCCATATTGTTTAACCCCAAGAGGAGGGAAGACTGTATCTGGTAATCCTATGGGGATCTAGTTTTGACTGTATTTAAGATTGACCAACAGGGCTTAGTGCTAGACGTAGTTGCCGGGGAAAGTCTAAATATCTGTACTAGTATTACACAATTGATATGAGTTTATGAAAGAAGACTTACAGTGAAACAGCCCCACAATACAATTTATATGTATATGAAAGCGGACAAAGAAAACATATAAACACTTACTCGGTTGTAGAGCTTCCATGTTGTTTGGTTTGTTGTTCAACAAAGAAAGATTGAAAACAACAGTATATTCAAAATTTAAAGGAGAAAGTATTTTAAAAAGATGTTGGGGATTACAGCTCAAGGAGAGGCCCAAGGTTTATCAGTGATCACACTGTCGTTTTGTACAGAGGAACTTATACAAGTGACTGAGGCCCAAGAAGTTTTCTGTACAAGGGGATGGGTCTTACACTTTCTCAAGAGGCCCAAGTGATTTATTTTTGTACAATTGGTGGGGCTTACAGCTCAAGGAGAGGCCCAGGGTCATTTGTTTGAAAATGGCGATCGCGCCGAGATTTTTGAAAACGCGGTGGGTCTTATGCAATGCATTGAGGCCCAAAATGGTTTGGTTTTCAAAGGGGGTTGGGTCTTACACTCTAATAGAGGCCCAATGATTTTGAATGGGTCTTATAGCTCGAGGAGAGGCCCAGGGTTTGTTTTTCAACTGACGATGAATGCGTCAAACTTTTTCAAATACAACGGGACTTATATAATAAGTGAGGCCAAAAAATAGGTTTGTATTTACAAAGGATTGGGTCTTACACTCTATTAGAGGCCCAAAAGTGTTTGAAATTATTTGATGAGGGTGAAAATCAAAGAAGCCCTAATTTGTTATTCTTTAAAAGTAAATATTTAAAGAAAATCAAATAAAATACCAAATAAGTTTGAATAAACCATTTGTGATTTTTGTTTAAGGTTGGAGAAATGAGGGATTAATCACAAGGTTAATTAAAACTCACTTGGTTTTGATTTTCAAAGTAAATATTCACTTTTAAAATGTTTAAAAACATTAAAAAGGAATTTATTCACAAAAATAGTAATTATATTAAATAAATAATATAAACTTAATTTTTTTTGTGGAATAAAATATTTCAATATTTTTGTGTTTTTTTGCAAAAAGAACCAATAAAAAATAATTAAAATTGAAGGAGTTATTAATTTTCCAATTAATTAATAAAACATGAAAATATTGGAAAAAATAGCAAAAATGTGAGAAAACACAAAATGGCATGGGTGGGGTTTGAACCCACGACCTCAAGGTTATAGGGTGTGCGCCTTAGCACTGGGGTGGTGATACATCCATTGCTTGAAGTGAAACCACAAATATACAAGGCATGCCTTGTTTTCTAGGCCTGACCAAGGCAAGGCAAGACAAGTTTTGCCAAGAAATGGGAAGGTCCATAATTTTCTCATTTATTAATGGTTGGGGACAAAATTTATATGCATCTGGCCTAGAATTTCACAAGGAATCCAATGGTGGTGGTACTTTTTTCAGATCATACTCCCTCCTCAAAACCCGATAGTGGTTTTGAAAAAGGCCTATAATTGCATTTTCTATGCTACACTTTGATACAGGCATGAATTACATGATGAATTGGTTCAAACACAACATATATAACATGTATGAGGTGTGTATGATCAGTGGACTTCAAAACAATGCATATTTTGGAAAGTTCAAGTCATGATGCTTACCTCTTTTTGAGTTTTTGGAGTTTTTTGTGCAATCTGCCAAACTTCTTGTTCCAGAAATGGTTTGATGCTTTGGACACTCTCAAATGATCCCTTAGAAGCTTTGAGGATGGTTGGAATCAGCTGGAACCTGTAAAAACACAAACTGGCCCTTTCTTGCAAAAGGGGTTAAAATGGCCAAAATAGCAACTCCCTCAAATGGTGTTCCAGATGGGGGGAACCATTTGGGACAGTTCAAGGATGTTATTTAGAGTCTGTTTGAGGTTTTATCTGGTTTGGAAAGTGACTGAATCAAGACATGGCTTGAAAAATGCACAAAAGGCCTATTTTGAGGTTTTGAGAGGTGACTTTGTGATTTTGGTGTTACAGGTCACTTTTGATAGTTTGGATCACCTACATATGATGTTTATGAGGTGTTAGGATCATGAGTTGTGATGGAAATGCTCTCTAACTCAAAAACTCAGAGTTACCTTGCTAAAGAAGGCATTTTGGCCTAAAGAGAGGGATTTTGAGGAAAGCATCTGTTTGATGGATTTGGTGTACTCAAACTGAGCACAAATGAGCTCTATTTATAGTAGAGCAAGTTTGTTTTGGGATCAATAGTGAATGGCAACTACAGCAGAGGTTTGGCCAATGGTTGCACTTGGAATCCAAGTCTCCTCTAGCCATTGACTAGAGGTTAGGGCACAAGGCTGTGGTTCCCTTGGTCTTGGATAAGTCTTGACTGAATTCAGTTGCAAATGGCTCAGTCCATGCCACCTTGGTGTATGCATTGAATGCTCCAATCCAAAATTGGAGTCTTGTCCCTCTTTTAGGCAATTCTAGGTTTGGCATGCTACTTCTTGTTCCAAGGACTTTGGAGGCTTGGCTCAGTGTTTGTCCCCTTTAGATTTGATCCTCAGATGTGTCCAAAGTGATGACAAGGCTTGGAATTATCTGATTTTGCCAAATCGAGCAAAAATGTAAAATTCTGCCTAGCCTTGGCAGTTTTCAGCAAGGCATATTGCCATTGTTATATCTCATGGCCCAAGTGGAATTTGGTGATGTTCTTGGCCATTTTGCAAAGCCCTCATATGATACAACAATTGCTTGATCATATTTGGTTTTGATACCTTTTGGATCCAAGTGAAAAATCCCCCTACATTTGGAAAAAAGTGAAGGCAGATTCTGACTTAGTGAAAATTTCACTAAGTGTTGGAAAAAAGTGACATTTTCACTTTTTGTGATTTTGATCATTCCATAACTCAAAATCCATGATGAATTTGGAGGGAGGTCGGTTTTAAGCTTTTGTAGAGGGTAATGAGAGCTACAAATCTAGCTTTGGATGGGGAAAAATGGCCTTGTGGTTTAGGAGTTATGATCCTCCAAAGTTGGTACCCTTGCCACTTTGTTCATAACTTAGAAAATTTTCTAAGTTTTTATGGTTACCCCTTTTACAAGTTATCCCACTTTTCTTGATTTTTCTTGATGAATGATGATTCAAATCATACATTAACATCAATTTAGGATTAAAAAACCATTTTTGTGAAAAATCTCAAAAAGTCAAAGTTGACTTTGGTGCACAGTTGACTTTTTGTCAGATGAATTCCAAACTGTGCGATCCTTTAGGAAATCATGTCCTTGACCTAAATCAAACTTGATGGACATGTTCCATGGGTGTTATAAGGTATATTGAATCATGTCCTAGGGTTTGCGAGCATGTCCTGGTTAAAAGTCAAAGCTACAGTTGACTTTTTCCGCGAAACCCTAACTGTGGTACTGATGAAACTGAGACTTGCTGCTCAAGTTTCCTGGATCAATCCATTGTTACAAATGGATAAATGTGGTATATTGGAGACCCTCAAATCCTCTCTTGAGGTCTTGGCTCATGATTTGTCCCATAAGTCAACTTAGGGGTGAATTAGGTCAAGAAACCCTAATTCCTGATTTTTGATGTATGCATCCCCTGAGGTCAAATTGACTTGATGCTTTGGCCCATGAGGTTCCATGGAGTATTTTAGGATATGCTTTGAAGCATTAGCTCATGCCCAGAGGAAAATTTTCATCTGGAGGCCCTGGTCGACCAAACCCTAATTTGGTGACACTAGTGATCTTGAGGCTTGATTCACCTGGAAGGGAGTAGCCTTGTACTTAATCCTTAAAGTGGGAGTCCTCTTGATCCATTGTAGATGTTTGGGAGGTTAGACAAGTTGAAGATCATGTCATTTCTTGATTGATCCTTTGTCTAAGAACTCTGAGAGGGCTTGAAACCCTAAATTTGATTGTAGCGGATGCTCACCCATCTTTGGGGAGACTGGTGAGGTATGATGGTTCCTCCATACTGTGATGATGATTTTCACAATAATGGGAAATATGAGTGGTCAAAATTTGGTGTATGACATCTTGGACCCCTCCCCAAGGTTTGAGATCAAGGGTAGGCCAACAGTCAAGGATAGGGTTGAATTTTTCCATCAGAAACCCTAATTTATGATCAGATGGTTTTGACTTCTTGTGGCTTATGATTTGAGCTCTTTGAGTCAATCAAATCTTGTAGGCATGTCAATATGATATATTTGAGGTCTTTGAAGTTCATTTTTAAGCTTCAAGCCATGCCTCACTTCACAAGTTAACTCAAGGGTTGAATTAGGTCAAAACCCTAATTCCTGATTTTTTTGATAGCTGGACCTTCAAGGTGATTTTGCCATTGTGGATGGGCTCTTGAGATCCTTTTGAGCTTTTTGGACCATACATTGAGGTATTGGCTCATGCCTATATGGAAATTTTCATCTGGGGACCTTGGTCGACCAAACCCTAATTTGGTGACACAGGCGATCTTGAGGCTTGATCCACTTGGAATGTTGCAACTTTGTGCTTGATTCTTGATGTGGGAGTCCTCTTGATCCTTTATAGGTGTTTGAGAGGTTATAAAAATTGAAGATCATGTCATTTGTTGATTGATCCTTTGTCTAAGTGCTCTGAGAGGGCTCAAAACCCTACTTCTTGATTGTAGTGGATGCTCAATCATCTTTAAAGAGACTAGTGAGGCATGAAAGTACATCCATATTGTGATGATGATTTGCACAATGATGGGAAATCTTGGTGGTCAAAATTTGGGGCCTGACACAGGTCCATTTGTGAACATCAAAGTTAAAGTATGTCATGAGAGCTTTCCAAAATGTACAAGAACTCATCCTAATTCAACTTGAGTAGGGAGTTACAAGCCTGGAAACATGATACCTCCAAAACTGTTTTTCACAAGACAACTTTGTACATGCCACACAATTTTGGCATTTTCATGACTTGGCAAGCCTTGTCACCATACAAGACAAGTTTCTGAAGTGCAATGAACATGATCTCTGCAGAGCTACAACACCACAGAGCCTTGCAAGTCAAAAACCTCATCATTTGGCAAGAAGCATTCAAAGTTCAAAATCCAAAACTTTCAAATTTGTCATGAAGCATTTAAAGGATGCATAGAGCTGGCATGTATCAGTCCATGATCAACCAAATGAGTCAAGATAAACTCATGCAACAGAGGAGCATAGGCCTTCTCCCTAATCTCAAGTCAATGGCTAGAGGAGACTTAAGATTCCATTTGACAAACATTGGCCACAGACCTGTACCAGTTGCCATTCACTATTGCTTGGAAAACAAACTTGATCTACTATAAATAGGCATCAATTGTGATCAGTTTGAGTACACCAAAGCACCCAAACTGATGCTTTACTCAAAATCTCTCTTTCACTCCAAATTTGCCTTCCATTTCAAGTCACTATCGGATTTTGAATTTGGAAGTGATTCAAACCAAACCAATCATGCCAACACCTCATATACATCATATATGAGTGATCCATGGCCTTGAAACATATCTGAAACACCTGAATCACAAAATCACCAGTCAGTTGCTCAAGCTTTTGACAAGGTTGCAGTTGAGGTACCACAAGGTGATCCAAGCATCTCCAATCAAGGCTAAGCATCTCAACACACTCCATAGGGTATAGTGAAGATGTCCAGGTCCTTACAATACATCTGTAACATCTCCATCATCAAGCCGATCACCAGCTGCAAGAGGTAAGCATGAAGCCTTCAAACTCTATATTACATGTATCATAAATGTTATTTCAAGTTACCATCTTGTTTCTGCATGTGTATAGAGTGTTAACCCTCAATCAATTGCCATGAATCAATCGTGTATGGAATTTCATTGTGTTCATGCTGAAACTAGGGTTCTTGAGCTAATCTTCTGATTTCTCCCTCCATACTTAATATAAATGCAATTAATCTATATGGTTGTGATCCTTGTTAAAAAAAGAGCAAGATTGGTGTTTGAATCATGCAAAACCATTGAGTAATCAGAGAGAAAAGTGAGAAAATTCAAATTGGAGCAAAACAGGACACGCGGGCAAGAACAAGTTGTTCTTGGTGCCCTTTTTCAAACTTTTGAATTTTTGAATTTTAGTTATTTTATTTAATTGATTCAACAATTAATTTCTCTCTGAATTTTAATGTTTTTGAATTGATTATTTTTTTCAAAATTCATAAAAATGATAAAATATTTTATTCTACAAAAATTTCACAAAAATATTATTTATTTTGTATATTTAATATTTTTATAAATAATTTATTTTTATTTTTTTTTAACATTTGAAAATATTTCTTTTTCTTGATTTTTCAAACTCAAATGATTTTTAAATCATTCTAGGGTTAAAACATGATTTTTCAAACATTAATCCAAGATCACAAATTGTTTTTCACACCTGTTGATTATTTTAATTGAATTTTATTCAATTAAAATACATTTTTAAATCAAATTAGTGTTTTGATTATTACACACCCTCACAAATCTTTTTCAAAACTTTTTTGGGCCTTTAATAGAGTGTAAGACCCATCCCTTGTCAAATACAATAAATTTGGGCCTCAGTCATTGTATAAGTCCCACTGTGTTTTCAAAAACCGTGGCGCGATCATCGCCTTTTAAACACAATCATTTTGGGCCTCCTTTGTGTTGTAAGTCCCATCTTTCTCTTTTCAAACTTTTTTGGGCCTCTAATAGAGTGTAAGACCCACCCCTTTGTAAATAAAAACCTTTTTGGGCCTCAATCATTGTATAAGTCCCGACACGATTTTCAAAATAACGGTGGGATCGTTGTTTTCATCTGGGCATCTCTTTGAGTTGTAAGCCCCATCTCTTGTATAAAAATAAACTTTGGGCATCTAATAGAGTGTAAGACCCAACATCTTTTGTAAATACAATTTTTGGGCCTTAGTCATTGTATAAGTCCCGATACAATTTTCAGAACAACGGTGCGATCATTGTTATTTTCGGGCCTCTCTTTGAGTATAAGCCCCAATCTTCTTTCAAAACAACTTCCATTTTAATTTAGATTCAAATTCATAGTTGTTATCAAAACTTTCTTTAATTTCTTGAATAACTAACCATACAGCTGTAGTACTGGAAGCTTGCTCACCTGTAAGTTCTACAAGCTTTCTTTCGCATACTTGTATATATTTCATCTGTATATATATATATATGCCTATATATTATCTTGCTTAGAGTTTTCCCCGAAAATTAGGTCTAGGATTAGATCAAACCAGCGGTTACTCTTTCAACCCAGTCAAAACTAGTTCCCCATAGGAAATTCCAGATACAGTCTTGCCTCCTCTTGGGCTTATACAATATGGAACAGAGAAAGACATTATTCCCGGTGAAACTTTTCTCAAGACTGTCACTACTAGAAATTTGTCTAAGAAATTCATTTCCCCGGAGAGGATTAATTCCCGGTGAAACCTCTCTTGAATTTCTTCAAACCCTGGAAATGTTCACTAAAGAAAGGATTATTCTTGGTGAAACCTTTCTTGAACCTTTCTTAGGTTTGGACCCACGGGCTTCCTAAAAGAATCCCCGACCTCCTCTTGGGCTTTGTACAAGGACCCTCAAGCTTCTTAGAAGTTCTCATGCCACCTCTTGGGCTTAATACAAGGACCCAAAGACCTCCTACAGGTATAGGACATAACTTAGTCATCCTTTGATAGTTCAATCCTCCAGAGAGTCAGAATCTCAAAACATCAGAACAATTTAGGGTTGATTCTAATCCCTTAAAACACCAGCCTCCTCTTGGGCATCATACAAAGATAAACCTTTTCATACCAGTAGACTTGGACAATCTCACCTCCTTTTGGATCTCTAGAAACCCTTAAGTTTCCTAAAGACACAGGAAAAACCCTAATCAATCACCAACAGAGTTAAAACCTCTATAGGTTTTTAAAAATCAATCTTTAAACTCTCATTCTAAATTTCCCCAGCTTGGGTCAAGTTATTCCCAGTAAAACCCTCAGAAAAATCAGAACCTCAAGGTCTCTGATATTTCAACACTTCTGCAACCCTCGGCAAGAGTTGATTCCCCAATTTGGACCTGTCTCTGGATCTCAATAATCCTCAGCAAAAGCTAGCCTCCTCTTAGGCTTTATATAAGATATTACCCAACCAGCTTCCTCTTAGGCTTTGTATAATGACCATCCCTCAGCAGTTTTAGCCTAAATCTCGGGCTTTGTACAAGACACCCATAAATATTCTCTAGCTGAGTCAGTTAACCCTTTTTAGCCTCAATCTTGGGCTTTGTACAAGACACATATGGAACCTCCCTAATGGAGTCAGTCCTCTTTTAGCCTCAATCTTGGGCTTTGTACAAGACAGATAAAACCTCTCACCAGTAGAGTCACTCCTTTTAGCCTCAATCTTGGGATTTGTACAAGACAGACAAAATATTTCCCCAGAAGAGTCAATTCCTTCCAGCCTCCTCTTAGGCTTTGTATAATGCTCTCCCCAAGAGAGTCAGTCTTTTTTCAGCCTCAATCTTGGGCTTTGTACAAGACAGAATTAAACTCCCTACTAGAGTCAACCTTTTAGCTTCAACCTTGGGCTTTGATCAAGGCACACAAAAATTAACATTCCCTCAGAGGAAATCAAAAATCTCTTTGTAGGAAGACATTTCTCTGTACATCACACATCAAAACAGAAAATCAAAACAAACCTTAATCCCAGATAACTGTTGTAAGCGGCACAGTTGTTGATTCAAAAATCCAAGTTGTGGTCCCTCTTTATCCTGGTAAAACCCTCTTTCATCTAATTGCTGTAAGTGGCAGGCCTCTGGATTATTTACATCCAAGCCAATGTCCCTCTCTTAGCATGAAAGATTCCTAAGGAAAAATGGCATTGCTCAAAACTGAGTTAAAGTTTTCTCCTTCAGGACAAATCCCTTATAAAGGAAATTATGGCATTGTTGGACTCCATATATTCCAGTTAAAGTAATTCTCCTTTATAATCAGTTACCTAACAACTGTGATAAACAATGAGATATCTCCCTTTAGAGATGACAAATTCTTTCTCAGTCAAAACATTTAGCTTCAATCTTGGGCTTTGAACAAGACACAAACACCCTTTAGCTTCAGTCTTGGGCTTTGAACAAGACACCAAACATCTTTTTCCTTCCATAGAATAGGAGGAATTATGATTGCTCTGATTTCCCTGTTTTCTTTAAAGGGAATACGTAGGCATAAGATTGCGAAATCTTAGCGAGCACACATAACAAAAACTTTTGGTCCAGTACCTTACCAAAAACATCGAAAAAACCCGAAACCACAAAAATACTCTCTCGAACATTCCTAAAGGAGAAACTTTCCCAACCCACGACAGATAAACACCAGTAAGTAGATAGCAGAAGAAAATGCCAAACAATCTATGGATAACCATATATAGGATGGGTAATTGACAACTCCCCATTGTATAACCTGACCCCGGACCTTCCAATCTCATAAGCATTTGTTAAATAAAACACTTGCGTGTAAGGTTAGTTTTAGATAGCTTCCCTTTCCTTTCCAGCTTCATAGGATAAATAAGAAATCAGAAAGTAGCACCCAATTCCAACCAATGGCGATAAGGTGGTCGCGTCACCGACAAAAATCGCACTCTACACCAGCTTGGTGAGCTCCACATGTCCTACTATGAACTTCAGAAATTGCCAAGTAGGACTCTGTGTCTCCTAGACATTTGATCAATACTCCTTCTGGAGTCTTTTTTAGCAACTTATTTCCCATCAGCACATAACTTAGTGCTCTATATTTAGCCCTCCTATCAGCACTGCCCACCGGATTCTCTAAATACTCGATGATTAGTCTTCTCCAATCTGTTGATGACAGATTGCTGATAGCAAAAACCTCGTAACTCTCCAACTCTTCGGTCAAGTCTTCTGACAAGGCGTTGGCTTCCACTGCTTTTGAGATTGACAAGCCAGATGGTGGGCGTATGTTTGACACCATCTTCTCCCTAGTTTCAATGAAGTCCTTTAACTTTTCTTCCGATACCTTGTAACCGGAGGCGATCTGTGCTAGCTCATTAGCCTCTTGGTTTTCTATTCTGGGCACGTGCGTAATGCTGACAACTTCAAAGTGCTCCAAAAGGCGCTTTGCCATCGAGAAGTAAATCAAAAGATGCTCTTTGACGCACTTATATTCTTTCGTGATTTGTTTAATCACCAGTTCCGAATCTCCTCTTATCTCGACTTCCTTGCCACCTGAATCCTTATGTATTTTGAGACCAGTAATTAAGGCTTCATACTCTGCCTCGTTATTGGGGCATTTCCCGTCAACCTTGCATTTGAACTTAGTTGGAATACCCTGCGAGGATACTATTAGAATCCCAATGCCTGCCCCGTTTCTATGGCTCGACCCATCGAAGTATAACTTCCATGGGGCAATTTCGATGCTACATACCGATGGTTCGACTACTGCGTGGTCGACAATAAAGTATGCCATTATTTGACCTTTCATAGCCCTTAGAGGAACGTATATCAGGGAAAACTCAGTTAATGCTAGTGCCCATTTCCCAATTCGACTATGTAGAATAGGTTTGGATAACATATGCTTAATAACATCAAAATGCGATGAAACATAAACATCAACTGGTTTAATATATTGCTTTAATTTCATACATGAGAAGTACAAGTATAGACACAACTTTTCAATCACAATATACCTAGTTTCAGCATCTATTAACATTCTACTAAGGTAATAAATGGGTCTTTCGACGCCACTACTATCCTCTTGTGCTAACATGCTTCCTATGGTTGTATCTGACGCAGCAATGTACAACTTCATGTTTTTATTTATACTAGGTGGCAATAGAATTGGAGGCTTTATAAGATATTCCTTGATAGCATCAAAAGCCTCCTGCTGCTCCTGTCCCCAATGGAACTCACTTTCCTTCTTGGCTTTGAGTAATGGCGAGAATACCTTCGTCTTGCCACTTAGATTCGATATGAATCTTCTCGAGAAGTTTATCTTCCCCAAAAAAGATTGGAGCTGATTCTTTGTCGAAGGAGGCTTGAGATCCAAGATAGTTTTCGTCTTGTTCTGGTTTATCTCGATGCCTTTCTTGTGGACCACGAATCCCAGGAAATACCTTGCATGAACACTAAAGGCACATTTTAGTGGATTCATTTTTAATCCATTCCGATGCCGACATACGATAAGGTGCCATAGAAACAGGTCTAGTACCAGGAACTAGATCTATAGAAAACTCCACCTCTCTCTCCGGCGGCAAGTCTGAAATATCCTCAGGAAACACTTCAAGAAATTCACACACAACAGGAAACACATCAAGTGAAACTTGACTATCCACAGTTAAAGATTCAAACAACCCAAACAACTGAGCTTCCTCCGCCAAAAGTTTCTTCAACTTTTTGGTAGATAAGAAACTCGAGTCTTAGTCTTCCTCAAGAGAAGGAAACCTTACCAGCTTATGATAACAATCAATATGAACCCTATTGAATTGCAACCAATTCATACCCAAAACCACATCTAATCCCTCCAACGGCAAACACACTAAATCCATCTCAAAGTCTTTACCATAAATGGTCAAAGGATATCTTAGACAAACCAAAGAAGTAGTTACTGACCCCATTGCTGGAGTATCAATAACCATTTCACCACCCATCACAGACAACACAAGATTCAAACGCTTCGCGCACTCAGACGAAATAAACGAATGACTCGCTCCAGTATCAATAATAGCAATCAAAGAAGTACTATTAATAAAACAAGTACCTCGAATCAGACGATCTGCACTCAAAGTCTGAGTCCCCGATAATGCAAACACTTTTCCACCAGCTGGAGCTTGCTTTGGTTTCAGACACTTGGTACTAATATGCCCAGGTTCACCACAGTTGTAACATTTCACCACATTCTTCCTTGCACAATCAGCAGCAACATGTCCTACACCTCCACAATTAGTACACTTCCTCAAATCTTTCCTGCACTCAAACTGACGATGCCCCAACTCACCACATTTATAACACCTCATAGGACCAGACATTCCTCCTCCACCTGACCTTTTCTCAAAATTCCCTCTTTGTTTACCTTTATCAGCTGGTGTCACATACGAACCACCATGGAACTTTTGCTTCCCTTTCCTCTCGCTCACACTCTTGTAATGAGTAGAACGAGCCTTACTGTCCTCTTCATAAATCCTACAACAATCTACCAAATCAGAAAACCTCTGAATCCTCTGATATCCAATCACCTGCTTTATCTCAGGACGCAAGCCATTTTCAAACTTCACACACTTAGAGAATTCCGTAGTCGCTTCAGCATAATGAGGGTAAAACTGCACAAGTTCCACAAACTTAGCAGTATAATCGACAACAGACATATTACCTTGCTTTAGCTCCAAGAGCTCAATTTCCTTCTTCCCTCTCACATCTTCAGGAAAATACCTCCTAAAGAACTCCCGGCTAAAAACTTCCCAAGTAATTTCTTCCTCTTCTGCAGCTTCCAACACACGTCGAGTACTAACCCACCAATCATCAGCTTCTTTCAATAACATGTGAGTACCCAGTCTCACCTTCTGATCCTCCTCACAATCCATCACTCGGAAAATCCTTTCAATCTATTTCAACCAAATCTGTACGCCATCCGGATCATATCTTCCCTTGAAGACAGGCGGTTTGTTCTTCCTGAACTCATCATTACCCGCAGCATTAGGTGCACCCTGCACAGCACGAGCCATAGCTTGCATAGCCGCAGCCAAAGCAGCATCATTCCTACCAGGCATATTCTGTTCATTTCCAATAACAGAAACTATGGTTAAACAAACAACTCATCCAACCACAACGACCAACAAGGACTGACACGGACTGACACAAACTGGCTCTGATACCACTTAATGTAACACCCCTAATCTATACCCCCAATTAATAAAAAGCAGTAAAAGAAAATTCAAAATTTCGTCAGAGTATATTTAAATTATCATGGCATAGACCGGGAGAGTCGCATCAAATTGAAACAATTCATACAACACCTGCTCAAAAAGATATGCAACAGTGGGGTAGCAATCAAACACAGGAACTTAGTTCCCTAAACCCACATTTCAAAATTTAGAATAAAAGCGGAAAATCTAAATCTGAATAACATACCTATATATATATATATATATATATATATATATATATATATATATATATATATCATGAGAAATTTGTCATACATCAGGTTATACATGCACAAGCCAAGAGATATACATATACATAATATACAATTATCACAAACGGCCTCCCTAACTACCCGGTGTCACATATCAAAGCCGACCGACAAAAGAATGAAGACGCAAAGCTTCACAAAAATACCTCCAGCAACTCTAAGCTGCAATGCCTCAAAGAGCATTATAAAATAGCAGAAGGGTGAGAAAAACAACCATAATATAATTGCATACAATTATATATATAACACCAAAAATACACATGTATACGGTTCTCACCACAACTCACGCCATAAATCATACACAAGGCATTACAAGACATAATACATATTTCCATCACCAACACATATCCATATATCAATTTATCCATAAATCCACACATAACCAACCATAAATGATTTATGCAAATGCAAGAGACCGACACAACGACTCTATGCATATGCACATGCGGTACCGACTTCCATTGTTTCTCATCACTAGTTCACTCAGGAACTCTGCTGGAATCATCGCTCGTTACATCACTGTAACTCCCCGTCGGGCCTACGATGTTTCCCACCGCTTACACCCCACACGGGCACACGGTGTTTATGGATCGTTCACACCCCACATGGGCACACGACCCGATCGCTCACACCCCACATGGGCACACGATCGTCTATAATCATCGCTCACACCCCACATGGGCACACGAAGTTATAGCGAATTCCCTCTGGAATCCAAACCGTCACTCAGGACATTTCAACAATGCATAACATGATGCTTGGCATACAATGACCCATGACATTTAATATGCACACACACACATATATCCATTTACATCGATAAAATCACACTTTACACTTATGCCCAAAATAATGCATTTAATTTCCATACGGTCACAAATCATCACATCACCATCTAAGCGCATACATTTACCTCATACAACAGCACCTTGCATAATACACATCAATTACGCACGGTTATAACGACAAAAGTCGACAACCGACACTATTCCCGATTTTTTGACATAACTAAATCGGCTAACAATTTCGAAATCATCATAATGAGAAAGTACAGCTCAATAGCTACGCAACGATACCAAGAATGTAAAAATCGGACAAACGGAACTCAAGTTACGAAAGAAAACGAAAAAACGATATTTTGAGAAGTCCAATTTTGCAAAAAGTCCTGTTCATACGCGTATCACCATGATCCATACGCGTATGAGCAGAGACTCATTTTTCCCAAAATTCACGTGTAAATGTCCGTATGCATAATCACCAAACCCATACGCGTAATGCCCTACAATGCTACGCGTACCATACGCAAATGGGCAGATGGCCGAGAAAACAAGCAACCCATACGCGTATTGGCCCTATGGCTCGCCCACCATACGCGTATTGCCAAGGTTCATACGCGTATGAACATGCCCCATACGCGTATGACCTGGAAATCTCAGAAAAATTCTTCTGCATAATTTTTCATACGGGTTCCACCCAAAAACACTCCAAATCTTACCTACGCACCAGAAAATTGCCAATACAATGTCCAATAACAAGTATCTATCATGTATCAACAAGAATGAACACTTAACACATGATTTTCAACACATTTACTCACTTTTTAATCAATTTTACCAAAAATGGGTTTTACTAAATTTCTTCATTTCAATCCAACAAACATCACAAATATACATACATAATCAAACACAAGTATACAATAATTGAGTTTCGCACCCTTACCCGATTAAATCGATTCTAGAAGTTGATTTCTCTTGATTTTTCCAAGTTTTCCACTATTTCTCTTCTTCTTCTCTTTTCTCCTCTTTTTCTTTCTTTTCCTTGTCTTTCTTTCTCTTTTTCTCTCTTCCTAATTCCCTGTCTATTCTAACTTAACAAAATATTGTGAAATGTCCAAAATACCCCCACACTCAAATATCTCACAAACGATCCCAAAACCCGATAAAATATCACAACATTGAAAAATAACATATTTTCAGATAAAAGTCGAAAATAAAATAAAATAATAATATAATAATCAAACGACTCGATTAAATAAAACGCACACGAAAACTGGGTCGTTACAACTCTCCCCCACTTAGAAATTTTCGTCCTCGAAAATATTACCTGAGATGAACAACTCTGGATACGACTCCCGCATCCGACTCTCCAACTCCCAAGTCAAATTGCCCTCAGCAGCGCCGCCCCACTCCACTTTCACAAGTGCAATATCCTTGCCTCTCAACCGTTTCACCTCGCGATCCAAAATCCTAACTGGTAATGCCTCAACTGTAAGGTTCTCCCTTACCTCAACCTCATCCATCGGAACCACATGCGACGGATCTGGAACATACTTCCGAAGCTGTGAAACATGAAACACATCGTGCAAATTCGACAGATTCGGCGGCAACGCCACCCTATAAGCCACAGCACCCACTCTCGCGGATATCTGGTAAGGACCAATAAATTGAGAATTAAGTTTCTTCGATTTCAAAGCACGACCCACACCTGTTACCGGCGTAACCCTTAGAAATACATGATCGCCCTCTTGAAACTCAAGATCCTTCCGTCTTCGATCATGATAACTCTTTTGCCTACTCTGAGAAGCTTTCATCTTCTCACGAATAAACTTCACTTTCTCCGTCGTCTGTTGCACCAATTCTGGTCCAACCACCGTTCTCACACCAGATTCGTGCCAACACAAAGGTGTTCGACACCTTCGATCATACAGTGCTTCAAACGGTGCCATTCCAATACTAGAATGGAAACTGTTATTATACGTAAACTCAATCAATGCAAGATAACTATCCCACGCACCACCTTGTTCCAAAACACACGCTCTCAACAAATCCTCCAAAGACTGAATCGTCCTCTCCGTCTGACCATCCGTCTGCGGATGATAAGCTGAACTCAATCTCAATTTAGAACCCAAAGCCTTCTGTAAACTTTCCCAAAATCTCGATGTAAATCTAGGATCTCGATCAGAAACAATACTCAATGGAACTCCATGTAATTTCACAATCACACTGATGTAAATCTCCGCCAACCTCTCCAAAGAGAAACTGATGTCAATCGGAATAAAATGAGCCGATATAGTCAGCCTATCAACAACCACCCAAATAGCATTATGCCCTCGCTGAGTATTCGGTAACCCTGTTACAAAATCCATGGAAATACTATCCCATTTCCATTTAGGAATATCCAACGGTTGCAACAAACCACTAGGCCTCAGATGTTCCACCTTCGATTTCTGACAAGTCAAACATGCATAAACAAACTGAGCCACATCTCTTTTCAATCCAGACCACCAGAAAATCTTCTTCAAATCTTGGTACATCTTATTCGCTCCCGGATGTATACTCAAATTACTCCGGTGTCCTTCCTCCAAAATCATCTTTTTCAACTCCGTATCATCTGGAATACAAATCCTACCTCGGAATCTCAAAACACCATTAATATCCACTTGAAAATCACTATTCGCATCTTTTCCTCCAACCAACATCAAATCCACAAATTTCACATCCAGCTTTTGCTTCTCACAAACAGTCATCAGAAAATCGTTAGTAATCGTTAGCATACCAAGCCTAACGCTATCCGACGTCACTTCACAAACCAAACTCAAATCTCTAAACGATTCCAAAAGTTCCCACTCCTTAACCATTAAAGCAGACATATGTAACGATTTCCAGCTCAATGCATCGGCTACCACGTTAGCTTTACCAGGATGGTAATTCAAGCCAAAGTCGTAGTCCTTCAAGAATTCCAACCATCTACGTTGCCTCATATTTAGCTCTTTCTGATCAAACAAATATTTCAAACTTTTATGATCACTAAAGACTTCAAACCTTGCACCGTAGAGATAATGCCTCCAAATCTTCAACACGAAAACCACAGCCGCTAACTCAAGATCATGAGTAGGATAATTCTTCTCATGAACTCTTAACTGCCTTGAAGCATAAGCCACCACCTTACCTTCCTGCATCAGAACACCACCTAGACCAATCAAAGAAGCATCACAATAAACCACAAATGGTTCATTAGGATTCGGCAAAATCAAGATCGGAGCTGTCGTCAATCTTCTCTTCAGCTCAGTAAAACTCTCTTCACACTGAATATCCCAAATGAATGCTTACCCTTTACAAGTCAACTGGGTCAAAGGAAGTGCTAGTTTCGAAAAACCTTCAATGAACCTGCGATAATAACCGGCCAAACCCAAAAAGCTTCAAATTTCAGTAACAGATCTCGGAGCCTCCCATTGTAGAACTGCTTCTACTTTAGATGGATCCACAGCAATACCATTACCTGAAATTACGTGTCCAAGAAAACTTACTTCCGATAACCAGAATTCACACTTGGACAATTTAGCAAAAAGCTTCCTCTCCTTCAAAACCTGCAAAACAATACGAAAATGTTCTGCATGCTCCTCCCGAGACTTAGAATAAATTAAGATATCATCAATAAACACCACGACAAAACGATCCAGATGCTCGTGAAAAATACGATTCATGTATTCCATAAACACACCTGGCGCGTTAGAAACCCCGAACGGCATCACAGAATATTCAAAATGACCATATCGTGTCCTAAAAGCCGTTTTTTGAATGTCTTCCTCCTTCACCCTTATCTGATGATACCCTGACCCCAAGTCAATCTTACTGAACACACACGCACCAACTAACTGATCCATCAGATCATCAATCCTTGGAAGAGGATACTTATTCTTGATCGTCACCTTATTCAACTGGCGATAATCAATACATAACCTCATACTTCCATCCTTCTTTTTAACCAATAAAACTGGAGCACCCCAAGGAGAAACACATGGTCTCACGAACCTCTTCTCCAACAACTCATTCAACTGTTTCTTTAACTCCACCAATTCCGATGCTGACATACGATAAGGTGCCATAGAAACATGTCTAGTACCAGGAACTAGATCTATAGAAAACTCCACCTCTCTCTCCGGCGGCAAGTCTGAAATATCCTCAGGAAACACTTCCGGAAATTCACACACAACAGGAAACACATCAAGTGAAACTTGACTATCCATAGTTAAAGATGCAAACAACCCAAACAACTGAGCTTCCTCCGCCAAAAGTTTCTTCAACTCTTTGGTAGATAAGAAACTCGAGTCTTCGTCTTCCTCAAGAGAAGGAAACCTTACCAGCTTATGATAACAATCAATATGAGCCCTATTGAATTGCAACCAATTCATACCCAAAACCACATCTAATCCCTCCAATGGCAAACACACTAAATCCATCTCAAAGTCTTTACCATAAATGGTCAAAGGACATCTTAGACAAACCAAAGAAGTAGTTACTGACCCCATTGCTGGAGTATCAATAACCATTTCACCACCCATCACAGACAACACAAGATTCAAACGCTTCGCGCACTTAGACGAAATAAACGAATGAGTCGCTCCAGTGTCAATAATAGCAATCAAAGGAGTACTATTAATAAAACAAGTACCTCGAATCAGACGATCTGCACTCGAAGCCTGAGTCCCCGGTAATGCAAACACTTTTCCACCAGCTGGAGCTTGCTTCGGTTTCGGACACTTGGTACTAATATGCTCAGGTTCACCACAGTTGTAACATTTCACCATATTCTTCCTTGCACAATCAGCAGCAACATGTCCTACACCTCCACAATTAGTACACTTCCTCAAATCTTTCCTGCACTCAAACTGACGATGCCCCAACTCACCACATTTATAACACCTCATAGGACCAGACATTCCTCCTCCACCTGACCTTTTCTCAAAATTCCCTCTTTGTTTACCTTTATCAGCTGGTGTCACATACGGACCACCACGGAACTGTTGCTTCCCTTTCCTCTCGCTCACACTCTTGTAATGAGTAGAACGAGCCTTACTGTCCTCTTCATAAATCCTACAACAATCTACCAAATCAGAAAACCTCTGAATCCTCTGATATCCAATCGCCTGCTTTATCTCAGGACGCAAGCCATTCTCAAACTTCACACACTTAGAGAATTTCGCAGTCGCTTCAGCATAATGAGGGTAAAACTGCACAAGTTCCACAAACTTAGCAGTATAATCGACAACAGACATATTACCTTGCTTTAGCTCTAAGAACTCAGTTTCCTTCTTCCCTCTCACATCTTCAGGAAAATACCTCCTAAAGAACTCCCGGCTAAAAACTTCCCAAGTAATTTCTTCCTCTTCTGCAGCTTCCAACACACGTCGAGTACTAACCCACCAACCATCAGCTTCTTCCAATAACATGTGAGTACCCAGTCTCACCTTCTGATCCTCCTCACAATCCATCACTCGAAAAATCCTTTCAATCTCTTTCAACCAAATTTGTGCGCCATCCGGATCATATCTTCCCTTGAAGACAAGCGGTTTGTTCTTCCTGAACTCATCATTACCCGCAGCATTAGGTGCACCCTGCACAGCACGAGCCATAGCTTGCATAGCCGCAGCCAAAGTAGCATCATTCCTACCAGCCATATTCTGTTCATTTCCAATAACAGAAACTATGGTTAAACAAACAACTCATCCAACCACAACGACCAACAAGGACTGACACAACTGACACGGACTGACACAAACTGGCTCTGATACCACTTAATGTAACACCCCTAATCTATACCCCCAATTAATAAAAAGCAGTAAAAGAAAATTCAAAATTTCGTCAGAGTATATTTAAATTATCATGGCATAGACCGGGAGAGTCGCATCAAATTGAAACAATTCATACAACACCTGCTCATAAAGATATGCAACAGTGGGGTAGCAATCAAACAGAGGAACTTAGTTCCCTACACCCACATTTCAAAATTTAGAATAAAAGCGGAAAATCTAAAACTGAATAACATACATATATATATATATATATATCATGAGAAATTTTTCATACATTAGGTTATACATGCACAAGCCAAGAGATATACATATACATAATATACAATTATCACAAACGGCCTCCCTAACTACCCGGTGTCACATATCAAAGCCGACCGACAAAAGAATGAAGACGCAAAGCTTCACAAAAATACCTCCAGCAACTCTAATCTGCAATGCCTCAAAGAGCATTATAAAACAGCAGAAGGGTGAGAAAAACAACCATAATATAATTGCATACAATTATATATATAACACCAAAAATACACATGTATACGGTTCTCACCACAACTCACGCCATAAATCATACACAAGGCATTACAAGACATAATACATATTTCCATCACCAACACATATCCATATATCAATTTATCCACAAATCCACACATAACCAACCATAAATGATTTATGCAAATGCAAGAGACCGACACAACGACTCTATGCATATGCACATGCGGTACCGACTTCCATTGTTTCTCATCACTAGTTCACTCAGGAACTCTGCTGGAATCATCGCTCGTTACATCACTGTAACTCCCCGTCGGGCCTACGATGTTTCCCACCGCTTACACCCCACACGGGCACACGGTGTTTATGGATCGCTCACACCCCACATGGGCACACGACCCGATCGCTCACACCCCACATGGGCACACGATCGTCTATAATCATCGCTCACACCCCACATGGGCACACGAAGTTATAGCGAATTCCCTCTGGAATCCAAACCGTCACTCAGGACATTTCAACAATGCATAACATGATGCTTGGCATACAATGACCCATGGCATTTAATATGCACACACACACACACATATATCCATTTACATCGATAAAATCACACTTTGCACTTATGCCCAAAACAATGCATTTAATTTCCATACGGTCACAAATCATCACATCACCATCTAAGCGCATACATTTACCTCATACAACAGCACCTTGCATAATACACATCAATTACACACGGTTATAACGACAAAAGTCGACAACCGACACTATTCCCAATTTTTCAACATAACTAAATCGGCTAACAATTTCGAAATCATCATAATGAGAAATTACAGCTCAATAGCTACGCAACGATACCAAGAATGTAAAAATCGGACAAACGGAACTCAAGTTACGAGAGAAAACGAAAAAAACGATATTTTGAAAAGTTCCATTTTGCAAAAAGTCCTGTTCATACGCGTATCACCATGATCCATAAGCGTATGAGCAGAGACTCATTTTTCCCAAAATTCAAGTGTAAATGTCCGTACGCGTAATGACCAAACCCATACGCGTAATGCCCTGCAATGCTACGCGTACCATACACAAATGGGCAGATGGCCGAGGAAACAAGTAACCCATACGCGTATTGGCCCTATGGCTCGCCCACCATACGCGTATTGCCAAGGTTCATATGTGTATGAACATGCCCCATACGCGTATGACCTGGAAATCTCAGAAAAATTCTTCTGCATAATTTTTCATACGGGTTCCACCCAAAAACACCCTAAATCTTACCTACACACCAGAAAATTGCCAATACAATGTCCAATAACAAGTATCTATCTTGTATCAACAAGAATGAACGCTTAATACATGATTTTCAACACATTTACTCACTTTCTAATCAATTTTACCAAAAATGGGTTTTACTAAATTTCTTCATTTCAATCCAACAAACATCACAAATATACATACATAATCAAACACAAGTATACAATAATTGAGTTTCGCACCCTTACCCGATTAAATCGATTCTAGAAGTTGATTTCTCTTGATTTTTCCAAGTTTTCCACTATTTCTCTTCTTCTTCTCTTTTCTCCTCTTTTTCTTTCTTTTCCTTTTCTTTCTTTCTCTTTTTCTCTCTTCCTAATTCCCTTTCTATTCTAACTTAACAAAATATTGTGAAATGTCCAAAATACCCCCACACTCAAATATCTCACAAACAATCCCAAAACCTGATAAAATATCACAACATTGAAAAATAACGTATTTTCAGATAAAAGTCAAAAATAAAATAAAATAAAAATATAATAATCAAACGACTCGATTAAATAAAACGCACATGAAAACTGGGTCATTACAGGTGTTGTCGCTTTTGTCCAGAAGTTCCGACAGGCTTCAGCTGATAGCGTCTCTATTGAGTCCTGGTCATAGGGTTCTTCCCTTTATAGTTGGGGGACACGACATAGCCCCAAGGTTCGACTCTTTTGTCAGAGACTTTCAATTCCTTCTCTAAATCCAATACTTCCCACTTTGGCCTTTTGCTCCCTTTCTGGCTTACTGGTGCCACCCATTTCTCCCGTGGGGTGTCCGACGGTGGCACAAAAGTCTTGGGTCGTGCCTCTTGGAACAACTTTGTATATTCCTCGTTTCGATTGGGAGCACCATTCTGGTCGAATACAAACCTTGGGACAGGTGGCTTATCCCCTAGCGGCATCTCTTTCTTGCCCGCCTCGTATTTCTCAGCAGCTTTCTCATCAAAGACAGCATTGAACCTAGGGCATAACACCGTCTTCGACCCACTTACCCTGCATTTTTCTTGGAAATTTGCCAAGCTCTTGCCAGCTTGAGGGTAAACTTCCTCAAGTTCTTCCTCAGCCTTTTTGTTTGAACCGTCAGTGGCTTCGACCATCATGCATTCCACAAATTCAATTGTCGATTGTTTACTGAGACCCTCATTAGCCTCAAACATCATGCACTCGTACAACTCCGAATACAAATCCTCTTTGACCTTCAGCGGGTCGGTATAAACCTGCATCTCTGGCCTTTCGCCAAATTGAAGATGACCCTCATTCAAAGCCTTTTGCACCAAATCCCTGAAAAGAACACATTGAGCTATTTTATGACCAAGGAAATTATGAAATTTACAAAATCCCCTTTTCTTCTTTTGTTCTAAAAGGGGCTCCTTTAAACCAGGAGGAACAATTATTTGACCATGTTTAACCAGTAAATCAAATATTTCGTCACATTTAGACACATCAAACGTATAAGTTTTAGCAACGTATTTATCTGTTTTTCCAATTTCGACGGGATTTTTCCCGTTTGATGGTTTTAGTAATTTGCATGTGTATGGAGGCCCTGACTTGAGTTCAGCCACGTTGACCTCGCTTTCGTCAAGGAGTTCTTCATCGTCAGAAGAATATTCGTCAGTGGCTACGTACGACACTTTTTCTTTTTTACGGTATCTGTTAGTCTGATTTTTTTCAGCTTTTAACCGTTCGACTTGTTGGACTCGGTCAGCCAGCTGCGCCATATCCCTGAGATATTGCGTGTCCAGCTTTTTCCTGATGGAATAGTCTGAACCGCCAGCTGCCATTTCGACTAGCTCATGTTCAGGGACTTGAGTAAAGCATCGTGCTTTCAAAAGTATAAACTTGTTATGATATTGGTCCACCGACTCTGTGGCCTTCCGTTTGACACTGGCCAATTCTTTCAAACTAATTTTCGATTGTCCCATGTAAAATTATTCGTGTAACAATCTTTCTAATTGTGCCCAGGTGTGAACAGACTGAGGGGGCAACGTGGTAAACCATGTAAACGCATTCTTTGTGAGGGAACTTGGGAAATACTTCATTTTTAAGTCCTCGTTATTTTCTATGTCACTGGCTTCGGTTTGATACCTGGCGACGTGTTCGACGGTGGATTCTTCAGTCTCTCCGACGAACTTGGTGAACTTTGGTACTTTCCAACCCCAAGGCAACTCTGTCTGTAAGACAAAATCCGGTAACGAGGACGTGTGCATTTGCCGTTGAAGGCCTGTATTTGCCCCATTTTGGACCATGATACGTTCAACTATGGCTTCCAAGTTTGGTTCGCCATCCAACGCATCGTGTCAAACTTGCCTGACCACATAGTCGGGATCTTGGTTCCTATGTGAAATTCTGGTTAAGCAGATCACAAAGATATCAGACAGGATGTCGCGACAATTGATCTCTGCTTCTCACAAGGATATAAAGAAGAACAAAGATTAACTACAAAATGTAAAGAACACACAGAAATTGTTAACCCAGTTCGGTGATCAACAACACCTACGTTTGGGGGCTACCAAGCCAGGAATGAAATCACTAAGTAGAATTGGTTCTAAGCTAAACTCCAATGTTTACAACTTAGCACTTAGAAACTACCCTTCTTAGATTTCTACCTAAGACACTCCTAGGTATGAGACCCTTCTCAATTCCCTTCCAATCACAGCAGTGACTGAAAATATTACAACTCAATAAACAGTCCTTCTCAAGTATTCACACAATACACGAGAGGCTCACAAAAGTACAAACCCTAGTACTTCTAAAACAACTGCAATAATCAACCTTCAAACTAGGTTAACTCCAACCTATTTATATTGCAAACCACAACTGGACTTGGGCTGCAAAAGCGCAGCAATTCTCCTCCTCAGAATTTGCGACCTAATCCTTTCTTCAATCTGAAGTTACCAAAAATGTCTCCTTATAAGGAAACTGCATATTCCAATTAAAATAGAATCTTTGATTCCACAATCTCAGATGCCACCTGGAATCAAGTCATATTCCAAACACACCTGGCACACCTGTTATAAAAAAATAATAACAGACAAAGATGTCGAATCCACCTGATAGGACATCTTGTCAAACATCTTATTCTACAGTTAGTTCAACATGTTAGGTCATCTTGTCCAACATCTTTCTGCTAAGTTAGTTTTACCAAAATTAATGCCAACCTCAAAAGCAGGGACTCAACAATCTCCCCCTTTGGCAGATTTTGGCTAAAACTAATTTTCATTGTCCTGCAAAAACATATCAGGGAGACCACCATCAGAGCAGCAGCGGAATCATAACATGGATATGTCTCCCCCTCAATCAGTTCAGATCTACTCCCCCTCAGTGGTTAGTAGACAACCAACAGTTGTTAGTGATGTTAGTAATTCTCCCCCTTTTTAGCCACAATATGACAAAGGTAGAAGGACTAACTCAAAAACCAATAAAACAGATCAAAGTAGTTTAAATTACACACCCAACAGAATTAAAGAAATATCCTGGGCATTCAAAGTAAGAGAGAGTACTGAAAAACTCTCCCAATGTGGTGGGAATACATATTCAGAGATCAGAATACCATTCCCTCAACCAGTGGACAGTTATGCCTCATCATATAGGCAAACTCCAAGCTTGCCTCTTAATGTCTCAAATTGATTTGCATCCAAACCTTTAGTGAAAATGTCCGCAAGTTGATTTTCAGTGGCCACGTGCTCCAGAGTGATGACTTTGTCTTCCACAAGGTCTCGAATGAAGTGATGTCAATGTGTTTAGTTCGGCTGTGCTGGATAGGATTCTTAGAGATATTTATTTCACTCAAGTTGTCACAGAAGAGTGTCATAACATCTTATGGAACATTGTATTCAGTCAGCATTTGTTTCATCCACATCATTTGAGAGCAGCTACTCCCTGCTGCAATGTATTCGGCTTCAGCAGTAGACAAAGAGACACAGTTTTGGTTTTTGCTGAACCAGGAAATTAAATTGTTTCCTAAGAAAAAGCATCCACCAGAGGTACTTTTCTATCATCTGCATTTCCAGCCCAATCGGCATCATAGTATCCTATTAATACAGAGTCAAAGTTGTGTGTGTAGAGTAGACCATAGTTACATGTTCCATTCACATACTTCAGAATCCTCTTGACCGGATTAATATGGCTGGCTTTGGGTTCAGCCTGATACCTTGCACAGACTCCTACTGAAAAAGTTATATCAGGTCTACTAGTTGTAAGGTATAGGAGACTTCCAATCATGCTTCTATAGAGACTCTGATCAACACTTACACCATTTTCATCTCTTGTCAATTTTAGGTGTGTAGGGGCAGGAGTCCTCTTGTGCTTTGCATTTTCCAAGCCAAACTTCTTAACAATATTCTTGGCATATTTCCCTTGACAAAGAAAGATGAAATCTTCCATTTGTTTGACTTGGAGACCAAGGAAGTAGGTTAATTCTCCAACTAAACTCATTTCAAATTCAGAATGCATTTTCTTAACAAAATACTGAACCATCTCTTTAGACATTCCTCCAAAAACAATGTCATCAACATAGATTTGTGCTATCATAAGGTTACCTTCCCTTTCTCTGACGAAGAGAGTTTTATCAATTCCTCCCTTTCTGTAGCCATTTGTAACAAGGAACTCAGTCAGCCTTTCATACCAGGCCCTTGGAGCTTGTTTCAACCCATATAAGGCTTTCTTCAGCTTGTAGACATGATCTGGAAATTTTGGATTAACAAAGCCTTTGGGTTGTTCTACATAGACCTCTTCACTAAGATATTCGTTCAAAAATGCACTTTTACCATCCATTTGGAAGAGTTTGAACTTCAGAAGGCAGGCTATTCCAAGGAGCAGTCGTACATATTCTAGTCTAGCCACATGAGCAAAAGTCTCATCAAAATCCACTCCTTCTATCTGGGTGTATCCCTGTGCAACGAGTTTGGCCTTGTTTCTTGTGACAACTCCATGTTCATCAGACTTGTTCTTAAATACCCACTTAGTGCCGATCACATTTGATCCTTCTAGTCTGGGTACAAGATCCCAAACATCATGTCTCTTGAACTTTCCAAGCTCTTCTTGCATCGCATTAATCCAAAATTCATCTGTCAAGGCTTCTTTGACATTTTTTGATTCCATTTTAGACACAAAACAGGCACTCGCCACCACATCCCTTGATCTAGTCATCCTTCCTCCATTTGGATCCCCTATTATGAGTTCCTTAGGGTGATCTTTCTGTATTCTGATGGAAGGTCCCTTGTCAACTCTCTCGGTCATAGTAGATTCATGATTGTCATCGTTGGGCACTTCAATATCTTCAGAGTTATTTTGAGGTATTTCAACATCTTTTGTGACATCTTCCTCTTCCATTGGAAAGAATGCTCCGATATCATTTTTAGCTTCATCCTCCATAGGTGAATCATCAACCACAACATTTATGGATTCCAATACTACTTGAGTTCTTGGATTGTAGACACGGTATGCTCTGCTATTTGTGGAGTAACCTAGTAAGATTCCTTCCTCACTCTTGGGATCCATCTTTCTCCTCTGCTCACGATCTTCCATAATGTAGCATTTGCTTCCGAAGACATGAAAGTATTTCACCATTGGTTTTCTACCCTTCCATAATTGATACAAGGTAGCAGAAGTTCCAGACCTGATGGTTACCCTGTTTAGAATGTAGCAAGTTGTGTTCATTGCTTCAGCCCAAAAGTAATACGGGAGTTTCTTTGCATGGAGTATGACCCTTGCACACTCTTGAATAGTTCTATTTTTCCTCTCAACCACACCATTCTGTTGAGGAGTGATGGGTGAAGAGAACTCTTGACTTATTCCTTCTTAGGAGCAAAACTCATCACACTTACTATTTTCAAATTCCATCCCATGATCACTTCTGATTCTGATTATACCACAGTCCTTTTCTCGTTGAAGTCTCTGGCACAATCCCTTAAAAACTTCAAACACCTCTGATTTTTCCTTGATAAAGTGTACCCAAGTGTATCTAGAAAAATCATCAACAACCACATAGGCATACCTTTTTCCTCCAAGACTTTCGACTTGCATAGGTCCCATAAAATCCATATGGAGAAGCTCTAAGTTCCTTGAGGTGGTTTGTTGTTGAAGCCTTTTGTGTGATATTCTCGTTTGTTTACCAATCTGGCATTCCCCACATATCTTCCCTTCATCTATCTTAAGATTTGGAATTCCTCTGACAGCTTCCTTGGATATGACTTCTTTCATTCCTTTTAAGTGCAAATGCCCCAGTTTCTAATGCCACAACTTTACTTCATCCTCCCTTGACACCAAGCAGGTGGAGGGACTCTGAGTTTCGTGAGGAGCCCACAAGTAGCAGCTATCCTTGGATCTGGCACCTTTCATAATTAGTTTTTCTTTATCATTTGTAACCAGGCACTCAGATTCAGAGAAATTTACCTTAAGACCTTGATCACACAGTTGGCTGATGCATATTAGATTTGCAGTCAGCCCTTTGACATACAAAACTCTATCAAGACAAGGTTGACCTTCATACTTCAGCTTGCCAACACCTTTGATTACTCCTTTTGAGTCGTATCCAAAAGTGACGTGGCCAGTAGGATGGGGTTTTATGTCAGCCAAGAACTTCTTCACACCAGTCATGTGTCTGGAGCAACCACTATCAAAGTACCAGTCTTCTTTGGAAGAGGCTCTCAGGGAGGTATGGGAAATGAAAGCTACAGTTTGATCCTCAGGAATCCATTTCTTCTTCCCTTTGGGAGTCTTCCTTCTTCTTCTGGATTGTTTAGAAGATTTGGGATATTCATTCAACTTGTAACAGTGAGCCCTTATATGTCCAAACTTCTGGCAGTAATAGCACTATTTGTCCTATTTTTGTTTTCCTGGAGAGTTGTTTTGAGGCCTTTGGTGATGTCGAGACATCTTTCTTGACATCACCTGGGCTGAGTTCCCTCCAGTCCTATGTCTTTCAACTTGATCATTATAGCCAAGACTCTTTCCATTTTCGACATTTCTTTCTGACATAAGGATTTCATCTAGCATATCTGAGTTGTTATTCATCATCCTTATATACTTGGTCATATTGTTTAGCTTGGAGTTTAACCACTACACTTTATCCTCTAAATCCGAGATTGTTTCCAGGTGGTTCAATCTTTCATCACACAGTTGTGAGATAAGGTTCTGCTGATCTTGTCCTAGTTGAACCAATTCAGTAACGTCCTTGGGGTTGAGTGATCCGTTCTCTGACTCCTTGTCAGAATCATACACTCTAGTCATTGCAGACACCTTCTTAGTGGTCTCTCCATCGCTTGAGGAGTCATCCTCAGACCACGAGGTGGATTGACCCTTTTTCTCCTTCTTGTGGTATGTGGGACACTCACCTCTTGTGTGTCCAAAACCTCCATACTCAAAGCACTGAACTCCTTTTCCTCGATTGGGTTTTTTATCATAGGTGGGTCTTCTTCCAAAATTTCTTGATCTATGGATGTCAAAAGTCCGAGCCTTGACATTTGAATTCGACTTCTCGTCCAATTGCTTTGCCAGTTGTTGAAATTGTTTTTCAAGGAACCCTACAACTTTGGATAAATCCTCTTTAGTGTCACCCTCTTCTTGGTTGGTCACAAGAGCAAGGCTTTTCTTTTTTTCATCCTTTTCGCTAATATCCATCTCAAAGGTTTGAAAAGATCCCATAAGCTCATCTACTTTCATGGTATTTATGTCCTGAGCTTCTTCAATGGCTGTCACTTTCATATTAAACCTCTTGGGGAGAGACCTGAGGATTTTCCGAACCAACTTGACTTCAGGAATTTTTTCTCCAAGGTCACTGGATGTGTTGGCAATATCAACAATATTCATATTAAAGTCATGTATACTTTCATCTTCTCTCATCCTCAGGTTCTCAAACTTAGTAGTGAGAAGCTGAAGTCTTGAGGATTTGACTTGAAAAGTGCCTTCATGCGCAGTCTTCAGGGTTTCCTACGCATCCTTTACAACAGTGTAATTTTTTATGAGTCTGAAGATGTTCTTGTCCACCCCATTGAACAAGGCATTCAAGGCTTTGGTGTTTCCTTGAGCAAGCTTATCATCTTCATCGTCCCAATCTTCTTCAGGTTTCAGCTCCTCAGTGAGCTTCCCATCTTTGTCTTTGATCTTTGGTGGATCCCACCCCTTGACCACAGACTTCCAAGCCTTTCTATCCATAGACATGATAAACGCCACCATGCGAACTTTCCAATAATCATAATTGGAACCATCGAGTATTGGTGGTCTATTCAGAATTCCTCCTTCTTTATCCATCGTACCAGAAAGTATCGTCCCTGAATCTCATCCAGATACAGAGTATGATGTCTGCTCTGATACCAATTGAAATTCTGGTTAAGCAGATCACGAAGATGTCAGACAGGATGTCGCAACACTTGATCTCTGCTTCTCACAAGGATCTAAGGAAGAACAAAGATTAACTGCAGAATGTAAAGAACACATAGAAATTGTTAACCCAGTTCGGTGATCAACAACACCTACGTCTGGGGACTACCAAGCCAGGAATGAAATCACTAAGTAGAATTGGTTCTAAGCTAAACTCCAACGTTTACAACTTAGCACTTAGAAACTACCCTTCCTAGATTTCTACCTAAGACACTCCTAGGTATGAGACCCTTCTCAATTCCCTTCCAATCACAGTAGTGACTGAAAATATTACAACTTAATAAACAGTCCTTCTCAAGTATTCCCACAATACACGAGAGGCTCACAAAAGTACAAACCCAAGTACTTCTAAAACAGCTGCAATAATCAACCTTCAAACTAGGTTAACTCCAACCTCTTTATATTGCAAACCACAGCTGAACTTGGGCTTCAAAAGCGCAGCAATACTCCTCCTCAGAATTTATGACCTAATCCTTTCCACAATCTCATATGCTACCTGAAATCAAGTTATATTCCAAACACGCCTGGAACACCTGTTATAAAAAAACAATAACAGACAAAGATGTCAAATCCACCTGATAGGACATCTTGTCAAACATCTTATCATGCAGTTAGTTCATTATGTTAGGACATCTTGTCCAACATCTTTCTGCTAAGTTAGTTTTACCAAAATTAATGCCAACCTCAAAAGCAGGGGCTCAACACTATGAATCATCACAACAAGAGGCCTTTGGGCCCTTCCAGGGGTTTGTTCAAACTCGTGGGGTTGGTCAATTGTCTCGTTGAAGACCTCGTCTTGACGAATGGGTGTCTCCGGTCAAGGTGGAGGAGTCTGTCGACCCTGTGCCCTAGGAGCGCCTAGGAAGTCACCTATCCGTGTCATCTGAGCTGCCAATTATTGGTAACTCTGGGTCGAATCTTGTATTAATGGTCTCAATATGGTGCCCATTTGCTGAGTCAACATATGAACCATCTCGTGATTACTCTCATCCATCAGCTTCCATATGACCACGACATAACTTGAAGTGAAGGTTGGTATTGATTGGGATAACAGACTAAAACCTGGGGGTCAAGTAACTTGGTTTGCCAAAGGTCCTAAGCCTTGGTATGGTGAGAAAACTGGGGACGAACTTTCCCCAAACATCGGACTGCTAGAATGTAGACTCGACATGAACTCTGTTGGCATCCCAAAGGATCGAGGGATGTGTGTTGTGAAACTAGGCACATGCTGCCCTGTAGTCCCTGCCATTGTCGGCCTCGGGTCAGACCGACGTGATGTCGCGGTTGGCCCACTAGGGGCGGTCGAAACCGTAGACACGGTCCCAGATCCAACGTCAGTTGTTTGCATTACAATTGTACTTTCCGTCAAAGACGGTTCTTCGTTCAGACGTGGTGTCACCATCTTACCACTGCGCAAATGCATACACTCAACTCAAGCAGGTCCCACCAGGTGTGCCAATTTGTTCGCACGCGATTCCAGCGCGAACAACCGCTGGCCTCCTATCGTAGGTTTACTAGTGGGATCGGCCACAGAATCCCAAGACAAACAGCTGAAGTGTACGTTTTGTTGATATGAAGGTTTTTAGTTTAGAGGAGTCGTAAGAAACTTGAACAAACAAAAAGGGTTTCGAATTGATAAATAAAAACAAAGTGAAAAACAGAAAAGTAAATGACAAAATAATTTAAGCTTTGGTCATATAAATTGCATTAAAATAACAAGTGTGGACGCTATCATACATTTCTGCGGGAGTGAACTCGTTTCTCTTAACGCTTGGTACTTTGAGTGTTTTCCCTTTTCAATGTTACAAATGCGGCCCCTAAAATGGAAATAACTATTGCTTTAAATAGGCTGAAAAAATAACTGTTCATCTCCCAAGATTTGTCCTAGCTATGACACGTGTCACCCCACTATCTTTCTAACTTCCCATGTTTTTGGCTTTCAAACATTTCCCACTCAAAACCTATTAGCTTTGGTTGGCTTCATGGGCCACCAAGTGACGCCCTTCGACGGTCTTGTTCCACTGCTTCCACCCGACGCACCATTTGCTTATGTCAACCTGGCTTTGGCTTCCTCACTATCCTTTCTCCTGGCGTCGACCCACTTGCTTGTCTTTATCACCATTTCTTCACTTCTCATGTTTGGTCGAAATCTCCTGGCTAACAGTAGACCATGGCTCCACGCTCGTGATCTTCAAACCTAGGCCCTTGTTTGCTTGTCAGCATATATGTGAATATATGTATACGTGTGTTTGTGCATACATTCATCCATACATTCATGCGTTTATTAATAACCCTTTGGTTTCAAGGAATTCGCTTGTCCTTTTCTTTGGAAAAATCAGTAGAGATTATGGATTATGAAGTGATACTTTTCAATTTTTCCAAAAAAAGCTTGCAACTTGCCTTTGTGTTCCTTGAAACCATTTGGTTTGCATCTGCATTGCACGCGCATGTCATCACATTTGTATTTCATTTTCATTTCTCAGCCTTGAGTCTCATCCATCCTTTGTCCATAACCCAGCAGTTGATTTCCCTAAGCCAGCATTGGACTTGAAGTAGATTTTGAAGGATTATGAACTCAGGAGAGCAGAACCAGTTTGTGACAAGAGAGAATTTTGAATCGATGAAAGATCAGTTGGATCAACTTGTGGAAGCTATGACAGCCTTGGCAAAGAGAGATGACAATATACAAAAGACTTCTGTGAACAATGTTGCCCAAGCTCAACCTGTGCAGATTCTTGTTGAGAACCAAGTTATACAAGAGCGTACCATCGTCTAAGATGGAAATTCTTTATCTGTTGATTATGTGGAATACCTTAGTTTCGCATTCTCCGAGCCAGATTCCCAAGAGGTAGTCCCTCTGATGAAAACCAAGGACCCGTGATACGTTGAGATTATGGAAAAATGTCGTGCATTAGAAGAAAAGCTTGATTCCATTAAGGGTCGTGATGTTGTTGATCTGAATGCTTTGAACATGTGTTTGGTACCTGACCTTATGATACCTCCTAAGTTCAAGACACCAAAGTTTGAGAAGTACAAAGGGGATAGCTGTCTGAAGCAGTATTTGGTTATGTTTTACAGAAGAATGACCTTGCATGTCCATAATGACAAACTTATGATCAACTATTTCCAAGACAGTCTGAGTGGGGCATTGTTGAATTGGTACATGTAGCTAGAGAGTGGTTGCATCCAATCATGGTCAAATCTAGCTAATGCCTTTTTGAAGAAATATAACTACAATCTTGACATGGCTCCTAGCCGCCTACAGTTGCTAGGTTTATCTTAAGAAGACAATGAATCCTTCAGAAGGTATGCTCAAAGGTGGAGAGAAGTAGCTACTCGCGTTCAACCACCACTCTTGGATAAGGAATTGGTTGACTAGTTCGTGGATACTTTGCAAGGAACTTACCGAGAAAAGATGTTTAGCATTGTAACATCAATTTTCTCTGACTTGGTAATAGCTGGAGAGCGCATCGAGAACGGTCTTAAGAACGGAAAAATCTGAAGTACCTCAAACATCCCGGCTAGTGAGAGTGAATCAGTTGTCAACTCTTAATAAGAATGGGAGGAAGAAAGTAATTCCATCTGGGAATCTCCGATACCTCAGCCTCAGCGCTCATGCATCTCAACTATTCAGAGTCAGCAATCTTTTGGGTCTCCGCGTCAGACAGCATTCTCTCCACAGGGGCATTATTCTTCTCCAAATCAAAGACCTCCTCAGTATCAACAGTCCAACCGCCGTCATCCGCGTCAGCACGCCCGACAAACGCCGAGGAAGCCAGAGCGGCATTTCACTCCGCTACCAATGTCATACAGTCAGATATTTCCAGATTTGATCAATTGTGGATTAATAATGCCAAAGGAGATAGATCCAGTGATCCCTTCATACCCACCAGGATTTGACGCCAACGTCCGATGTGACTACCATGCTGGGGCACAAGGGCATTCAACTGAAGACTCTAAGGTGCTCAGGAGCAAGGTTCAGACTCTGCTTGACTCCCAGATGATCTCATTCACACCTTAAGGCATTCAAATCAACAATCCTCCCCCCAATTAGGCGAGTCCATCAATTCCGATTATGGAAGAAATTGTTGAGAATATAGGTGAAGATGATTCTCAGACTGATCTCAACAATCAACTTTGAAGATGGCTAGCTCAGCAGTAAATCAAGAAAGGAAGGCCCAATCCTCGAAGCTGGTAATCTTTCGTCTGTTTCAGCATTTCCTGTTGTATTTTCTTTGCATGTTGAATTTGTATTTGCTTGTAAGTTGTTGTTTTTTCGAATTGGCAGGATTAATGAAATGTTTATGCATCTGTTGATTAAGTCCCTTCGTATTCACTCTTTCTTCTTCCTTTCATTGTTTTAAAAAAATAAAATAAAAAACAACAAAAAGATTTTTTTCCATCCACTTATCTTTACCAAACTGTTGTTTAAGCAAAGATTGGGGAGGATGACGAAAATATTATACCCATAACTGCTATTGGTAGGCTTTCAATCAAACTTTGCTGATAATGTAAGATATTGTTTCAATCCCCAAACCCTGGAGAAATAAGGAAGATAATCCCTTGTTAACCCCTTTGAGCTTAGAAACAGGAGTTTTCTTTCCTTACAAAAAACCCGTAATCTCAACCTTGGGGTGGGTAGTTCTCAGCTAACTTGGCGATATGCGCATATAAGACACCTTTCATATAAAGGTTGTGCTCACAGGTTTTCCTTCGCACACAGCAATCGAGTGTCAAAGATGTTTTCCAAGCCTAAATGCCAATGATGGTTCACTGTAGCCATTAAACTAGGTAGTCACCTTCTTTCTCAAAAGAGGAAAATAAAAAAGAAAGGAAAAGCTCGCTAAGTCAAAACCTATGAAGGATACTTAGGCAAAACTGGGGCATCCCGCTGACTATAAAATCAAGAGAAAATAGTTCAGGAAAAAGTTAGGGACAATAAAAAGAGGAGGTCCTTAAAACTTTCACTCTAAAAGTCCTCATTAGCGAAAAACTACCGGATGTTGTAAGGGAGTAGTGACTGCCTTAGTTTTCTGAACCATCACCAACTATCACCAGTTCAATTCCTAGCCTATAGGAACCTGAATGTGTAGCTTGAGTTAACTGAACGTAGGATTGAAGTTCATCATGAAGATTGGGTGGGGACAAACAAACTTTGAGCCTTTATCCTTTGTTTCATGAGCTGTGAACTAAACCACGTTACAACCTTTAAAAGACCTAATTGAGGTAAGGTTGTTTTGAAAGCATACTACAACAAGGTTGGATAACCCGACTCCTAATGATCTTTGCTAATTGTTTGTGTTGATCACTTCATCTGTCATTCCGTAAATAACTAGATCCACTTCGTTTTGAGCATTGGATCACTCCACTGTGCATTTTATCAATAAACTTTGATTTCAAAATATTGCATGAATGTTACATTGAAATTTCCAGTTTTTAGTTGAACATTACTGTTTGCAAGATAGCCTAATGTCAAAGAAATCCCAACGAATGCAGCCAGCTAGGGAATTTGACTTGGTAAAGGAAGCTCGGCTTGGGGAAACCAATTTGAAATATTTGTCAATCAACCATTCCAGGAGTTAGTGAATCAGGGGCATACCTCTTCAAAGTTCAGAATATTGGGGCAAGCTGTCTTGAGGTCACCTTATGGCTAGTTGTTTCCCAACTCCTTTCAAGGCAAGGACTCCAAAGACCCATCAACAGGAGCAAGTTTTGTTTCCCAATTGTTATTCCTATAGTCTGAGGGCTTTGTTGTGCAAATGCAGTTAAACTGGGGAAATTACGCCGAGATTTGTGAATCTCTCCAAGAGTTTGAATACATTGAGACATCTCGTATGCCAATTCTTATGTAAAATCCTCTTGATGGTTTCTTCTCACAGACCATGTAATCTGGGGCGGATGAGATTTGAAGAGGACTACATTTCTGGTGATATCCTTTGCTTCCTCCCCAGTAAGTTGTTACTTCAGTTGATCTTGGTAATTCCCCATGGATCTTTCTCTTCCAACAAGGAAATCAGGCTCATGATGGCAATCCCTCAGGTGAAGTCATGATGTTATACCACGAGTGGAGTACTCTTCTCCCCAGAGAAGGTTGTAACCTTGAAGTATAACTGTTGGTTTGGCATGTTCATCCCTAGTGATGTTCCAATATGGTGGAGTTGGTTGGGTAACTTTATCGAGATGTTTATTTCATCTCCGGTTTTGCTTCCCCTTGTCTATTTTGTCAGCATAAGCATAAGCATAAACATGGCATACATGTGTTCATATATGTGCATGGCATCTAAGCATTTTTTCTACCATTCGGGTGTGTACCTGTTTCGCTCACTTTGGTGTTTATCCCCATGTGAATGGGTTTGTCATTTCTTTCCAATAGGGCCGTCAGCCCTAGGCATAAAGTGCCCATCCTTTCTAGAATTTCCCACAGAGTTTGATTCTCGTGGATGATGGTTGCTTCAGTTATCTTTTCCATGTTTGGATAAGATAAATCCCCATTTGAGTTCATTCCTCAATGATTAGATTCTTGTTTGACCTTTTCTTTCTAGATTGTTCCTAGATTGAACTTTGGTCCCTGGCAAATGTTGCTTTTGAACCTGATTAGGTCACCGAACCTAATTTGAACGTGCATTTATTTTGCACGGTGTCTTGTCGGAAGAATCTTTTATAGATCCTCATTGAAGACAAAAAAATTCTCAAGCAGTGTTGTTGTAACAACATCTCCTTGGAATTTATACTCAACAAGTGGCAATCTCCTTGAGAAGCTTATTTTTTCATTGATATTTTTGCGACGATAAGTGGCAGTCTCCCCTGAGAAGCTTATCTGTCTTTGGTGTTTCCTTCAGCTTTTTACAATGGTAAGTGGCAATCTCCTTGAGAAGCTTGTTTTGTCATTGATATTTTTACGACGATAAGTGGTAGTCTCCCCTAAGAAGGTTATTTATCTTTGGTGTTTCCTTCAGCTTTTTACAATGATAAGTGGCAATCTCTCCCGAGAAGCTTATCCATCTTTGTTGTTTTCCTCAATCTATTGTATGCAACAAGTGACAGTCTATTTGAGAAGCTTGTTTTCTATGGCGATAAGTGGCAATCTCTCCCGAGAAGCTTATTTGTCCTTGGTGTTATTCAACCTTTGGTGGTTACAATTGTTGTTACCCTCGATCAGTTATTTCCATCAACCCTTTTTATGACGACTTTCAAATGCATTCTTTTTCATCAACCCCTTGATGAGATCCCTATTTGAGGTCCTTTCTGTCAATCCTTTTGACGATGTAGTCCGAGATCAGGTTTTTTATTCTATCAATCCTTTGACGATGTGTTCCTTCAAACAGGTGTTCTTTCTGTCAATTCTTTGACGATGTGTTCCTTCAGACAGGTGTTCTTTCCATCAACCCTTTGACGATGATAATGTTTGGTGAATTGTTTCTTTTTGTTAACTCTTTGACGAGGTGTCTCTTTGATGAAGTCATTTTTCGTTTTGTCAACCCTTTGACGATGTCAGTTGGTTTTGTTCCATCAATCCTTTGATGATGCCATTCTTTGGTGAATATTTTCTGAATTGGAATGTATCTGTTAACCCATTTACAATGATAATGTTTGGTGATTTGCTTCCTGACCATCAACCCTTTAATGATGACTCTCAAGTTTATGTATCTTTTTATCAACCCTTTAATGATGCCACACATTTGTGAAGCTTTTCTTTCCCCAGTGGAGACCGTCCTTCCAGTTCAACCTTCATTAAGGATCTTGATGATCAATCATTCTAGATACCTTTATTAGAGCCCATCTTTTGGTTCTACTTCCAATGAGGTTATGTTGTTTCCTTTCCCCAATGGAGACCGTCTTTCCAGTTCTACCTCCAGTGAGGATCTTTCCTTCTAAAGTGCCAACCAGTCATGACTTGAACCTGTTGTTCCATCACTTTAGATGTCCTGTTATTTTCTTTCCCCACTAAAGTCCGTCTTTCTGGTTCTACCTCCAGTGAGGATCTTGTGTATCTTCTAATGTATCAGCCAGTCACGTCTGAACCAGTTGATCGATCACTTTAGATTCCTCCAGTTTGTTCCAGTTTCCCAGTTTGTTATCATCCCCAGTGAGTGGTTACTTATTGTGTCGACTCTATCCCTGTTTGCTTTCGTTTTTGTCTGCATTTTTCATTTTGCATTCCATCATTTTCATCATATTAGAGTTCATTGCATGTCAACATTGCATAGTTTCCTGTTGTCCATAGCACAACATATCATTGCATCTAAGGGTCAAATTTTTGGTTATCTATATCTAAATACCTTTCACCATGATTTCATGAGTATTATCATCACTCATGTCATCCGGTGAAGATATTTGAATAGGGGCAACTGTCATACCCCAAATTTTACCCTCAGATCCTCTGATCATTGTCATATCATTTTAAGTCAACCATCTTTGCATTTACAGTCATGTAGTCCATTAATCAATAGTCATGCTTTTTTTTCTCGTTTAATTTTTTGTCACATATTGTCATCTGGATTTTAATCTTTGTCTATTTTTATCTTAGAATTTGTTTCGATTTTTGTCATCTATTCTCATTTTTTTAATTCAATTATTTTCATGCATAATCTTCAAGTTTAATATTTATTTTAGAGTTTAGAACTTTTTGTTTTTTTAATTTAGAATTATTTATTTTTAAATCACTAGTGTAGTTTAAATTTATTTCTTCTTTTTGTTAATTTATTTTTATTTATTATTATTATTAGTTATTTATTATTTTTTATTATTATTAGTTTATTATTATTATTATTATTATTAGCTATTTATTATTTATTATTATTATTTTTATTATTATTATTTTTATTATTATTATTTCACTCATATTATTATTATTATTATTATAAGTCCATAAAAACAAGTGCCAACAAAACCAGCACATTTGCCACTAGACTCCAAAGTACTCTGCTACAACCTTTGAACAAATACCCGTTTACTCTTGCGCATCACCCTCACTACCTTCCAAGACAAAGGCCAGACGAAAGAACCAACACTGCTATCACAAACCACACCCCTGCTATCATCTGCTTCATAAACTCATACGAATCTCACCAACAACCACCATACAAACAAAATCCTACACCAAAATAAGACCAGTGTCAATGCCATGTCCTTCCAAAACTTCAGACCAAAACCTCTGAAAGTGACAATGACACAACAGTATGGCTTTGAAATTCAAAAACAAAAAAGACAGGATTTCATGATTTTAAAGGAGAAAAAAACAGAATGAAAAAGGGGAGGGAGGAAGCATTCTGAAAAAATTCTAGGAAGAGCACCACTGCACAAAATCTTCCTCACGTCTCAACAACAACAAACCTCTCCTTCACAGCCAACTCTCACCATATCATCATGCACTAGCTCCTCCTATACAACAACAACTCCATGAAACTCTCACAAAAACATGAAAACCTGAAATAACAAAGCCACCCTTCCGATTCCAGCAACAAACGTGAATCTGCCGACAATGACGACAATAATTCACCTGATGCATTTCAACAACAACAACCAAAATCGACACCATACAAATATAATTAAAAAGAAGAAGGAGATTTGAGATTCAAACTGATTTTAGGAAAAAGCGAATCGCAGCGGGTGACCAATTCGAAGTGAAACGAAGCGATTATGACGAAAACACTACGAAGCAAGTTGTTGCCATCGACAAAAAGCCAAACACCTCCAAACACATTTCCATTACCCTCTCCCCGTCAGTTTTCTTCACCGGCGAACAAACCCTTTACAACTCATCCAATCACTTGCACCAGCATCCACCATCACCTTTTCCTTTCATCCACAACCGCCCTCCACAACACCTTTCGCCAACCATTCCAATAGAGAGCATCGAGAGAGGAAGCAGCAAATTTTCAAGAACAAGAAGATCAAAGAAAGGGAGAGACGATATGTGATTTGTTTTTGAAACATGGTTTTTTCTTGAGGAATAGAAGGGGGAGCGCGTATTGGAAGATGAAGAATGAAGGAGGAGAATGAATCGTATTTTGGGAGAAATCTGAACGTCTAGGTTTCTCAATTTCCTTTCCTTTTTTTTTATTCTCTAACACTTTTTTTTCTTTTTTGATGATTATTGGGCTTTTAAGTCCATGATTCTTTTCCTTTTTTTTTTTAATTTTACTGCTTTTAAAAAAAAATCTAACAAAAATTATACTTCATTTATTTAAAATCTTAATTTAATTTTTTTTTGAAATATTTATTTGATTAGTATTAAAAAAGGTCAAGAAAATACATTTAGTAGATTTTCTTTGTTTAAGATGTTTAGTTTCTTTATGTTTTATTACTTTAGTAATTTATAAATGTCATTTTCCCATTTAGCTTGTTCGTTAAAATAATAAAAACCTCAAAAATTATTTTCTTTATCTAGTTTTTTACTAATCCTTGGATTTAGAATTTAATATTTATGTTTTGTATAGTTTTTTTCTTATTTTATTTAGTTTAGAATTTATTTGTTAAATGTCTAAAAAGTCGAAAAAATATGTTCATCTCTTAAGCGTTACTCAAAAACCCTAAAAAAATTTCGTTTGGTGGACTGTGCTTTTAGTTTTGATGCCTGGGGTTTATCGCTATCTTCCCTGTTATTACAAGTTGCCTATCCCCGATTCCAAAGGAAAGGATCAGACTTGTTGATTGTCATGTCATAGTTAGAGTAGCCTTGTCCACTTTTCCCTTGAGACTTTGTTAAAGTCTTTCCCTTTATCCTAGCCTTAGGATTGGAGTCGCCGCACTCCATGTAAGTGTCATAGTGATGAACACTTACTTTCCCCATTTAATCTAGCCTTAGGTTTGGAGTCGCCGCACTCCATGTAAGTGTCATGGTTATAAACACTTACTTCCCTTTGGAACCTTGATCATTATCAAGAGTTCCTCACCCGTAGTTAGGTGAACTACGAAGGCACTATGCCATAAAACACCTTTAGCAACGCTTTTTTTGGCCTATAGCAGCGCTTAAAAGCGTTGCCTAAAGTGGCGCTGCTGTAGGTAAAGGCAGCGCTTTTTTTCTTGGAAAAGCGCTGCCTTAGGTCCCCTTTAGGCAGCGTTTTTTAAAAGTGCTTCCTAAAGTGTCCTTTCTTTAAATTTTAGGATGCGTTTTTTCAAGGAAAAGTGCTTTTGTAGGACCCCCTTTAGCAGCGCTTATCAAAGAGCTTTCATAGGATCCCATTTCTTTACACTTTAGGCAGCGCTTTCTTTGGTACCACTTTAGACAACACTTTTTCAAGGAAAAGCGCTTTCGTAGGATTCCCTTTAGTAGCGCTTTTAGAAAGCGTTGTCTTTTCTAAAAGTGCTTTTTAAAAGCAATTTTTTTAAAATCAATTTTTTTGGAGCTTTTTTTTTTGCCAAAGCGTTGTCTATTGTGCATTTTTTCCATAAGTCTTATTTTGCGCTGTCTATTGGCAGCACAAACGATTATAATTCAAAATTTTCATTATCGCTAATCATAAACCTGTATAATTCAATACAAGCCTTTATTTCAACACATAGGCCTTATATACCAATATAATTCAACACATAGGCCTTGTATACCATTATAATTCAACACATAAACCGTATAATAACCATTATATATATTTCAACACAAACCTCATACACCAAAATAATTATTATATATATAACTCACTACAAACCTCATACATCCAAGTAAACATCCAAAATTCTAATAACTAACAACTTCCAAAACTAATTACACCAAACATCCTAAAGATGCACCAATTCTAAACCTCACACACCATTTCCATCACCTATACATCAACTTCCAAAACTATTCAACAATTTCCAAACTTAACACAAAAGAAAGAAAACAATAATATACCTTATATAATTCTCATTTCAATAATGTATTGACTCTGTTCCTCCTTTATGTCTTCCAATTTATCTTTCGTGTAGGTGGCACACTTGAATTCATCAAAGTGCTACATAATATAACATAATATGCATGATTTAGTTAAAAGTAATTAATTAGATGAAATATCCGATGATAAGTCTTAAAATAAATCATAATTTATAAATCCATACCATGTTTGGAATCTCTATTTGTTCCAAATGAATAGTTTCTTTCATGAACCTCAACACAAAATAACCACAATCTATACCATTACGCTGACGAGGACACTACACATAGAAAAAAAGTATGAATATGTATCAGGATATATAGTTTAACTCGTGTTATCAAATAGCATCACTATTATAATAAAAAATTTGAAAATATACCTGCACTCTTATCCATGTAATGTTGTTTACTTTTCTCTTTGGTACTCGAGCTTGTCGTAGTGATTGTAATATTTGTATGGCTCTATCATACTATAAAAGAATATTTAGAACACTCTCACATAAATAATAAAATACGCACGCGAATATTTAGAACAATCTCATCACTTACGTATCAATCATCTTCTTCATCTCCGGGTATTTTGTTTGAACACCATCTAGCAAGTCCAGATAATATACTATTTCTTTTATCAGATTAATCGCAAGCAACAACCAGTGTCCACTGTAAAATAAAACAAAATTTTAGATGGAAATGTTATACACAACGTAAAAAAGCGAAAGATTATAATAAATGAAGTTAGAATGAAAATCTAACCCATGGCCAGTATTATATGGTAAAATATACAACTTCTCTGTATCTTTGTTGGTCATAAATGCATCTACTAAGTGATCTTTGACCGCATTTGCAGTTCAATCGATTAGATTTGCGTTGACACAGCTGGGAGACAAGAAAGAGAATCTTCTTGTCAATTGACGCGGGAGCATCAATTTTTCATACAAGAACCTGAAATAAAAACATAATCAACATTAGAATATTCATTGAAATGAGTAAATAAATTGATCAATTAATTAAATAAAATCGATGGATTACCTGATGTATGAATTCATAACACCGATGCCTAATTCAGCATGCTGAAAAATCTGATCCAACTCTTCTTTAGCAATTGTTTCTGAATAGGCAAACCCAAAAATACCTTCTTCCATAGGTATTTCACGGATACCACCTTCCATCAAATCTGATGTGCCTACAAATGTTTCAAGGCACAACCGAAATCGAGGAATATAAGCTTTTTTTTGGCTTGGCCATGTTGCCTAATTCTGGCTTCTTATTCTTGCTACCTTGTTGCACCTCTTGTGTAGGAATCTAAAAATCATATAAGTTAGGTAAAGTATAAAATCATGAAGCTTTTGAATTCGGATCATAGAATTAACAATTTCAATGCATATATATCAATGTACCTCTTTTTTGATGCAACTGACTCGGTGTGCCACACAATCTCTTTATCTTTTGCTTTGGATTTTGTAGGAGTCTAACAATACCATGTAAATAAAATGTACATAAATGTAAACATAACATAACTTATATGCAAGTAAAGTAAATGAAAACTAAAAGGTTCATAATGGTTTTCAACATACCTCATCATCTATGACAATGAGGTTTGACGACCATGCAACATACGACCGTATTGTGTCCCCCACCAATGTTGCATCTGAAACGTCGCCAGGTATAGGTAGTAACGCATCCCGCTCTAAAGTAATATCAATCAAAAATTTAAAAAATCCAGCAGGGAGCGGTCTATGGTGAAGTAAGTCTCCCAAAGTGTTATGCATTTTTTCCCTTGCCAACCATGCGATATATCGGTGCCGATAAATATAGTTGACAAGGTGAAATGCCCTAAACAAAAAAAAATTAATATGAAATTGTTATTATGTATATATGTCAATATAAAAAATTGTGCTAATTTAATTTCATAATAATATATATAATTACCTCGGGAATTTTTTGTTGAAAATTGATACTATGTTTGTCACTAGTATATTTAAATTCTGAACCGCGCATTTCCGACATATATTTTTCTTTATCCTTTTACAGTTCACGAACTTGAGCTTTTAATTCTTCCAACGTTTTCATCACTCGTTTATTTCTAGGATTTTGGGTCTTTGGACGCTTATACAAGGAAGATGGAGTGACCCCAAATCCCTTACCCCTCACGCGACCAGAATACTCAGGAACATTTAATACTCGACTTAGTATGCTCCTGCAATCCTAGTCTTCAGTTAGAGTTAAGGACTGAGATAGAGTCTCCTGAAATTTATATGCATATCGAAAACCATTAGTGGGGATTAAAAAGCATAAATATTTAATATTTTCATAAACTTTTGATTTAATTAAACAAATAATGTTATACTTACACATTGTTCAAAAACTTGTTGAACACCTTCAGTAACAACTCCATCCTTTCCCACACGGACAACCTTCCACAAAACATGCTCTGGAAGAGATATTTCTTCACTTTTCTCCTCTTCAAGCTACACATTAAGTCAAGTATTAAGATGAATAATAACACATCGGGAACAAGTATATCATAGCAATTTTATATACTTACTATTCTTTGTTCTAAGCGTGCATATCCCAAACGCCCTTTCTTGTATGGATACGCGGGTTTTGAGGCTCTTTGACGATTTACGTCACTCACATCCTGGATAAACAATTTTAAGTCATATCAGAACATATGTGGAACAAGTATATAATACAATGTTCATGACAAATTAAATTAAGATTAAGTGGAATTCTTGAGTTCTTCGTTTTGCGACAAAAGTGTCCCATTCTTCGGGTGAAATCAAGTCTGCATACTTCTTCGGACGTTCCGCTTCAACAAAGTTTCCTTGGTTATCCTTAAGAAACTTGTTGGTTAAAAATGCTCGAAACCCTCTAAGTCTTTTTCCGGCTAATTGAAGACAATATTTTTGCCGGTCGTCACCAATGTTAAAAGACATCTACAAAAAAATATACATAAAGTGTGTTTGTATAAGTAATTTAAAGATATAATCATCAAAAATAACAAATAACATCACATATGGTACCTGTATCTCACTCCATATTTTATCTTTGGCGGGTTTCAACGATGGAGTTCTCCAATTGTCACAAGTAATAGGAATTTGTGAACGAACAAGTGCACCAATGTAACTTGTCAACATTGCGCCATTAGGCTCAATTAGTTGACCCGTTTCATTCCAATGAACGTCGTATTTTATTCCCTTGTCTCTAGCACGAATTATTCCTTTCATAATTGTTATTCCTCTTGAAATATCTCTTTCCGCATCATGAATTGATTCTTTTGCATCACTCTAGGAAGTATCGTGCGAGTTCTCCTCATTAGTAGCCATTTGACCTGTAATAAAGAAAAACACATATAAATCCATAATCCATAATCAGTTGAACATAAATATATGATTCATTCTCAAATATGAAATGACAAATACATAACACGACAAACACATGACAAATACATAAACCATAAATATGAAATGACAAAAGCATAACATGAAAAACACTTGGCAAATGCATAATCCATAAATATGAAATGACAGATACATAACACGACAAACACATGACAAACATATAAATCCATAATCCATAATCCATAACCCATAATCCATAATTAGTTGAACATAAATATACGATTCATTCTCAAATATGAAAAACACATGACATAATATGTAATTTTACTATTAACTTTTTATTAACATCTCTTTCTTTTCCGGGTAGGAATATGATCTACTTGTCTCTTAACAACACGGATGGATGGATTGATCCAAACTCCCTCATTATGATCATTTCTAATATATGATTCATTCGCTCCAATATTCTCGTCTTGATCACTTATAATATACGATTCATTCTCAATATCAATATCACCTTGATCTCCAATGTTATCATCAATTACTTTGTTAGATAAAAGCACTATAGACCATTTCGTACTTGTCGGATCAGTGACATAAAACACTTGTCTAACTTGAGAGGCTAGAATAAAAGGCTCATCTTTGTACCCCACCCTATTAAGATCCACTTGCAAAAATCCTGACTTATCCATTCGTATGCCACTATTATTTTCAACCCACTTGCAACCAAAGATAGGAATCTGAAACTTCTCATAATCAAACACCCAAATGCACTTGATAACCCCAAAATATGACATATTTGCATATTTGGGGTTTAAGTCCTTCACACTTGAAATGTGCATTGATTCAGCTACCAAGGTGACATCACTATTTTGCATGGTACTTTTATCATCTTGTTCTTTGGTATAAAATGTGTATCCATTAATTGCGTATGCGCTATAAGAAAACACATGCAAACTTGGACCATATGTTAAGCATCTCAACCTTTTTGTTATTGAAGCGGGATCTACATAAAACTTTGAATAAATATGATCCTTAAACCATGGTATGAAACTTCGATTGTGCTCTCGTACTATCCAATTTTCATTTCTATTTGGATTTAAACCTCGGAGAACATCGTTGTGAATTTCAACATACGGCTCAACCTCATTGTCATTGTGCAGAACATACAAATGCACTTGCTCTCGTTCATCCCTTGATACTGTCAAAATTTTATTTCCAATTAAATTGTTTCCTTCTTTTTTTTTCAACAATATGAGATTTGGGGAGTCCAATGGATTGAACATGGACAAATATTCAGTACAAAACTCAATCGCTTCTTCAACAATGTATCGTTCAACAGTACAACCCTCTGGTCGACTTCGGTTTTTCACATACCCTTTTAATATTTTCATATACCTTTCAATAGGGTACATCCATCGCATATAAGTTGGTCCACACAATTGTGTCTCTTTCACAAGATGAACAACTAGATGTACCATTGTGTCAAAAAATGAGGGAGGAAAAAACATTTCAAGCTCACACAATGTAATAGCTATTTATTTTTGCAATGTTGGTAAGATCGCAGGATTGATCACCTTACTACAAATTGACCTGAAGAAAAAACACAATTTAGTTATTGTGCTTCTTACTTTTTATGGCAAAATAGAATGTATACCTATTGGTAGAAAATGTCCCATTATAACATGACAATCATGTGTCTTCAAACTCTTTAACTTAAGGTCTTTCATAGACACAAGTCTTCTAATATCTGAAGAGTATCCTTCTGGAACTTTAACTTCACTTAGAAACTTACACAATATCTTTTTCTCCTTTCTAGATAGAGTATAAGCAGCAGGTGGTAGATATGTTCGTTTTCCTTTCTTCATGGGTCCTAATTCATTTCTTATTCCCATCGCTACCAAGTCCTTTCTTGCTTTAAGGCCATCCTTCGACTTTCCTTGTATATTGAGCAATGTACCAATAACACTTTCAAATACATTTTTTTCAATATGAATAACATCAAGAAAATGTCTTACATACAACGACTTCCAATATGACAATTAAAAAAAAATTGACCTCTTCTTCCACCCACGTTTGACAAGCGTATGTGCAAAAGGCTTTCCAAACTGAGTAGTCACATCTTTCCCTTTTTCAAAAATTTGGTCACTTGTCAATGTAGATGGAGCTCTACCTTGTTCTGGATTTCCATTGAATGCTTTTCTCCACCCATAGTAGTGATGATTAGAATTTAAAATTTTATAATGACCGAGAAAGACATTCTTCTGACAAAATTCCAAACGCGTCCAATCTGTGTTTTCTTCACAAATAGGACACGCACATTGACCTTTAATGCTATACCCTGATAGATTTCCGTATGCTGGAAAATCATTAATTGTGCCAAACAACAGCGCCATCAAATTGAAACTTTCTTTCCTATATCCATCATAAACCTCCACACCGTTCTCCCATAAAATCTTTAAGTCTTCGATTAAAGGTGTCAAGTATACGTCTATGTCATTCCCTGGTTGTTTAGGCCCAGAGATTAACATAGATAACATCATGTACTTACGCATCATAAATAGCCATGGAGGTAGGTTATAAATCATAATAATCACATGCCATGTGGTATGTGAGATACTTTGAAGACCATGTGGATTCATTTCATCAGTAGATAATGTCGCAAAACAAAGAATGGAAAAGAATAATACCTTGCTCACAAAACTGACGGTGCCGGAACTGTTACGGTGGTGGGTGAATCATGAATACACGGCCGAAACTGTTATGGTGGTGGGAGAATCACGAATACCTGGCCGGAGGAACAGTGACGGCGGCGGGAGACGACGCGAACAGTGGATGATACGACGTAGGGAGCAGCGGTTGTGAAATAATGGAATGCGGTGGAGAGAGTCGCGAGAGAGAAAAGCTTGGAATGTTGGGGTTAAAGAGTACAAATGAATAGTTACTGGTTTAGAGATTTATTTCATACTAACTAAAACACCTATAGCAGCACTTTCAAAAAGCGCTTTTGTAGGCTGCAACTTTAGCAGCGCTTTCTGGGAAAAGCGCTTTTTAAGGTGTGTAGAGAAACTGCCTTTAGCAGCGCTTTCCAAAAGCGCTGCCTAAAGTGTGGTATAGCTTGAACCTTTAGCAGCACTTTCCAAAAGCGTTGTCTAAGGTGTGGCTTATGAAAGACCTTTAGCAGCGCTTTCTAAAGGGTAGCCTTAGTTTGGCTTTTAGCAGCGCTTTTTAAAAGCCTGTCTAAAGTCTACCTTTAGCAGCGCTTTTTTGAGCGTTTTTTTTATATAAAACTTATAGCAGCGCTTTCTGGGAAAAGCGTTGTCTTTGTAGTGCTGCCAAAAATCATTTTTGGCATAGTGAGGCTCTGATTCCCCGTTCCTAGTCAGGATACGTAGGCACAAGACACGATGTCTTGTCAAGCCTACTAACTCACTAACAATTAGCTCCCTTATCCCTTGTCGCTGCGCGATTGAGACTAGTTTACCCTATCCTTTTATCCTAGCCTTAGGATTGGAGTCGACACACTCCATGTAAGTGTCATGGTTATGAACACTTACTTTCCCTTTTATCATAGCCTTAGGGTTGGAGTCGCCGCACTCCATGTAAGTGTCTTGGTTATGAACACTTATTCCCCCTTGGAACCTTGACCACAGTCAAGAGTTCCTCACCCTTAGTAGGTGAACTACGAATGCTCTGATTCTATCCTAGTTAGGATACGTAGGCACGAGATGCGATGTCTTGGCAAGCATACTTAGTGTATATACCCTAGGTCTTTACCTTAGCACATTCTCCATAGCAAGCAAATTTTAGCATAACACAAGTACTAACAAGAGGCTCCTGTAGAGTACTACAGATATTTAGGATGCTAACACCTTCCCTAGGCATAACCAACCCCCGAACCTTAGATTTCTAGCTTTGTTGTTACATAGCATGTAACGCCCCGTTTTGTCTTATTTATTTAATCGAGTCGATTAAATTAGTTTCGTTTTTTATATTATTTTATTCTTGACTTTTATTTGACAATATATTATTTTTCATCGTTGTTTATGTTTTATCGCATTTTGAGAGCATTTTGAGAGCATTCTGAGGGGTATTTTGGTCTTTTTGGGGGTTAGATATTTGTTATTATAAGAAAATAGAAAGAAATAGAGAGAAAAGGGAGAAAGAAGAAAAAGAGAAAAGAAGAGGAAGAGAAGAAAAAGAGGGAGAAGAGGAAAATCATCAAAATCAATGCTTGGACTTCGATTAACCGGGTAAGGGTGAGAAGTTTCAATTATATCTCGCTTGTGTATGTATATGTGTTGTTTGTTGTGATTGTTTTGGTTATTTCACGACTTTTACTCATTTGATAAATTGACGGACAATTGATAGGAATCGATGTTTCCACGGTCGGAAATCATTATAAATCGCGTGGTATGATCCTTCTATGCATATGAACATTTGCTGATACTTGTTTTTGCTGTTGGAATTGATTTAGGGTGAAAAATGGGGATTTTGGGGTTTTGGATCGTGTAACCCGTAATAGAATTTTTCTGGTTCTGGTGTGATTCACCAGGCGGATTTGGGATTCGCCAGGCAAATTGAGTCTCGCCACTCTTTCGCTAGGCAACGTGCTGGCGAAGGGTGATTTGCCAGGTGAAATCGTAAGTCGCAAGGCGAATTTGGAATGACAGAAATGGGGTAGCTTCTGTAACTCTTGGGGTTTTTCTAAATTTGTGACTCGCCACTAGTTCGCAAGGCGAAGTGCTGGCGAATGGAATCCGCCAGGCGAAATGCTAGGCGAAGTGCTGGCGAATGGGGATCCGCCAAGCAAATTCCTAATTCGCTAGACGAATCTGGCTTTTTCCCAATAAATTCTATTCTTTGAAAATTCATAACTTTTGATCCGTGGTTCGGTTTGAGGCATGGTTGGATGTGTTAGAAAGTTTATAAAATGTTCTTTTTTATGATGATGGTTTTGAGATTGATGGCCGATTAAATTATGTCGGGAATTAGGAAATGTGTTGTTTTGTTGTCGACTTTTGCCGTTTAATTGGGTGAACTTGATGTGTATGTGCAATATGTTATTGGAGAGGATATTTTATGACTTGCATACTGTGGTGTGATGTAATTGCATGAAATACATATGGTGATAATGATTGGTGGCCTTAGGGAAAGAAAATGAAACGTGTGGTATTTGTTGATATATGCATGATTATGGAATGTGTATATGTGTGCATTTGAATATCATCAGTCATTGTATGCTGAGCATCATAATATGCATTCTGGTAACGTCCTGAGTGACGGATTGATTCCAGAGGGAATCCGCTATAACATCGTGTGCCTTAAAAATAAGAGGTGCGAGCGATCGGATGGATCGTGTGCCTTAAAAATAAGAGGTGTGAGCGATGATTATAGACGATCGTGTGCCTTATACAAAGAGGTGTGAGCGATCGGGTCGTGTGCCTTATACAAAGAGGTGTGAGCGATCCATAAACATCGTGTGCCTTATACAAAGAGGTGTGAGCGATGGGGAACATTGTATGCCCGACAGGGAGTTACACTAAGTAACGAGCAATGGTTCCAGCAGAGTTCCTGAGTGAACTAGTGATGAGAAATGTTGGAAGTCGGTACCGCATGGAATTTGCATAGAGTCGTTGTGTCGGTCTCTGTGCATTTGCATAAATCATGGATGCATTATGTATGGAAAATCATGATTTGATTGATTATGTGTGAGAATTGTGAATGGATGCATTATGTGTGGAAAATCATGATTTGATTGATTATGTGTGGAAATTGTGCATTGATTTGTTATGTGGTGAGATTGTGATAGCATTGGTAATTTGATGTGCATATGTGATAAATGCATTGGTTGTGGATAATATGTATTAGGCGTAGACATATGCTATGTGATGTGTGATGTGTTTCTAAATGCTATGACTTGGTATGCCTTAGGTGCAAATATGTGAGTATATTGGATACTTGATATATGCTATATTGTTGGATTAATAGATATATGTTACGTATATGTGGTATGTTATATGTATTAGTATGTGGTGTTTGTGGTGAGAATAGCTATGCATGTGAATTGTTATGTATTTGCATATTATTATGCAATCCTAATTTTAGTTGTTATTTCTCACCCTTCTGCTGTTTTATAATGCTCTATGAGGCATTACAGATTAGAGTTGCTGGAGGTCTTTTTGTTAAGATTAGTCTTCCGTTCTGTTGTCGGTCTTGGTGTCTGCTCTGATACGTAGCACGGGAGTCGGGGAACGATTATATATATGTATACATTTGTTAAATGTATTTTGTAGTACTTTTGTGTATATAGTTGCTGTTCTAAAATGATCTACTTTGTAAAACAAGTCGGTTATGGATCTTTCCGCTTTATTCCATAATTGACATTTCATTTAATGTGGAAAAAGTTTCCCCTCTGAGGGTATTCTATTTTATGCTATGTATCAAATTTGTGAGCAGGGATGATGTTTTGTTTATTTAAATGTGACATCCTTGTCTCTGTCGGAAAAATAAATTTTTAGTTACTCTGATTTTATTTATGTATTATTTATTCGCGATAGGAATTGGGGTGTTACATTAGTGGTATCAGAGCAAGTCGGTCCGTCCGACCAAGTTGTTGAGTAAGTTGGTGTGACAGTTGAATACTGTCGATGTTGTTGTTTGTTCCTTAGTATATGATATGTGTGTGAAACACTGTCAGTGCTTTCTGGTTTTTCTAATCCTTTGTCTTCAGGATTGAGAATGAGATAAGTGGGGGAGAAGCTGGAACTTCTCCAAGTTGCTTCAGGTGTGGAGCGTTGGCACAGTGTGTTGTGAATTGCAATATTGTAAGTGTTGTTTGGACAGTGCTGTTCCTGGTTCCGGAGGGAATGCGGAGGTAAGGTTTATGTCAACTAAGGATTTGTGCCTTAGGTAGTTTTGTGCACAGGATGTAAGGAATGCTATTATAAGTTGGTAAAGACGGTTTACGCCCCATCATGATTGTCTGCTGTCTATGGACAAATTGAGGAACTGATCACCCTTAATCTCTTGTTGATAGTAGACGGGAATTATGTTGGATGGAATAGACGGGTATTTCTGGCTTGGATAGTGTGTGCCATGAATTGTTTGGAATTGAGAAAATGATTACGGATTGCTTCGAGGAGTTAATGGAGACTCTTATACTAGAAGATGAGGCGGATTAGAGGTTTTTGGTTTGTTGGTCAAGTTGGGAAGTCATTGGGAGAGAACGATTGGGTATTGTTAAAGGTTGTTCTCAGAGAGTAGAGTGTGAACTCAAATTTGACGAAGGTGAAGATTTGAAGTTTGGATCTGCTAAGTAAGCAGAAGACTCTTAGTAGATGGGACTAAGATGTTTGTTTGGTCTGTGATGATAGTGTTCTGGAAATTGGCAGGAAGTCACAGTGATGGGCCGTCAGTTGTGCATGGTTTTCGGATGTGTTTTTGGATGGAACATTAAGGTGTGGTCTTAGAGAGCTCCAGCTTTGTTAGTAACAAAAAGGGAATGATGATTGAATGGAATAACAAGCATTATGATGGTATTGGTATTGAGACTATGGAAAGCGAAACTTAGAGTTCTAGTGAGGTTTGGATTCTTTGAACTTTTAGACCATTAATGGAAATTTTGAGAAAACCTTAAGTGTGGATGTAATATTTGAGAGTTCTTTTGGGATAGTTGTTGCTACACGTGGGGATTTATGGAATTTGGACTATTAAGAGAAGAAATTGTGTATGGATTACTGGCAGTTGAATAAGGTAATGATCGAGAACAAGTGTCCACTTTCATGAACGGATGACTGGAATGGTTTGGTTGAGTTTGAGTGAAATTACAATTGTTTGGAATGTTTGATAAGAGTGGTGAATTGTGTGAGTGGAGGCTTTGATCAATTTGATGTGACTGGTTATGTTGTTATCATCGGAATAGGATGTTAATTACTCGGTTAAGCTTGTGTGTGAGTAGCCAGTTACCCAGTACAAGGTTTTGCAAAAGCTTTGAGAATTTATATCTTTTGGAATTTGGTTGGGCATTACAACGTACGGTGATGTTGCTTGGTGTTAGTAATGCGTCGGTAATGTTTGTGGAGTATATGAATCGTATCTTCCATATTTATTTGGATAAGTTCGTAATGGCTTTGATTGAGGATATTCGGATCTGTTATAAATTCAGAGGAAGAACAGGTAGAGTGGTTGAGAATTGAATTACAAGTGTCGAAAGGAGACGAAGTTGATGCTAAGTTGTTCGAGTGAGAATTTGGGTTGGAAAAGGTTAGCTTTCTTGGATATGTTATTTTCGATGATGGTATTGTTATGGATCCATCAGAAGTAGATGTAGTTCTATATCGGAGGTTCCAAAGTTGGTTAAGGAGATTAAAAACTTTTGGGCTCAGTTGGTTGTTACAGTAGGCTATGGAAGACTTTGCTAAGTTCGTACTTCTGTTATCTCAGTTGACTTGCAAAGGGTGAGTCGTTTGTTTTGGATGTTCGTTGTGAGTACATTTTGGTGAGCTGAAGTAGAAGTTGTCTACGGCTCCAGTTTTGATTCTGTGTGATCCTAATGAACCGTTTGTGAGGTATTGGGATGCGTCTTTGAAGAGTTTAGTCAGTGGGTTAATGCAAGAGGGTAAAGTCGTGGTTTATGCTTTACGAAAATTGAGGATTCATAAAAGGATCTATACTATTCTGGATTTGGAATTGGTTGCGGTCGTATTGTGTTGGAGTAATTGGAGGTATTATTTTTTTTTTGGTTCTAGGTTCGAAGTGTTTGGTAATCGCAAGAGTTTAGAGTACTTGTTTGGTTTGAAGGAACAGAGTATGAGACAACGAGGATGGTTAGAATTCGTGACGAGTTATGAATTTGGCTTGGATTATCCTTCGGGAAAAGCTAAGGTTGTGCCTGATGAGTTAAGCCGAAAGTTTTTATGTAAGTCTGTTTTGATGGTCAGAGAATTAGAATGATTTGAGCAGTTCCGAGACTGTGTCTGGTGTGTGAGATAACACAGTAGAGTGTGGGGTTAGGTATATTGAAAGTGAATAGTGATTTTTGGTGAATATGAGAAAGAGTTAGACTTTGGACGTGAGATTGGTAGTTTTGACGGTTACGAGTAATCAAAGTGGCGTAGCGGAAGCGTGGTGTGATGTATTTGGTATATGCGTGTGTGACTTGTAAGAATTAATAAGTTGAATATTGGAAATATGTAGGAGTGATGAGACCATTGGAAGTTTCAAAATAGAAGTGATAAGTGGAAGGTTTCAATATTAATCAGGTACTAATATGTAGTTGGGTGTTTTGGTCGTATGTTCGATTGGTGAAGGGTAGCATTGTTGTAATAGGGTTATGTGACAAGGATGTTGGTATCGTGGTTATGTAGAGGTTGTTGAATCGATGTTGTGTCGTGGAACTTGTGTTCTTGTTGTGTTTCGGTTCAAGAGTGAACCTGTGTGTGTTCGTAACTTGGGTATTCCTTGAGTCGTGAGTTGGTCGTCAAGTGCATTGTATGGGCCTTGCATCTTGTCGTTGTAGAAGTCGTCGTGTCGTGTTGTTGTAGTAGTTGTTGTTAGCGGGATAGTTTGTCAGTTGTGTTATTCGTGGGGTGCCTTTTGCGGGCATGTTAGTTTGTTGGTCGGTTACGAGAGTCGTATCCGGAGTTGTTCGTCTCAGTTAGATTTTCGAGGACGAAAATGTCTAAGTGGGGGAGAATTGTAACGCCCCATTTTGTCTTATTTATTTAATCGAGTCGATTAAATTAATTTCATTTTTTATATTATTTTATTCTTGACTTTTATTTGACAATATATTATTTTTCATCGTTGTTTATGTTTTATCGCATTTTGAGAGCGTTTGCGAGATATTTGAGTTGAGGGGTATTTTGGTCTTTTTGGGGGTTAGATATTTGTTATTATAAGAAAATAGAAAGAAATAGAGAGAAAAGGGAGAAAGAAGAAAAAGAGAAAAGAAGAGGAAGAGAAGAAAAAGAGGGAGAAGAGGAAAATCATCAAAATCAATGCTTGGACTTCGATTAACCGGGTAAGGGTGAGAAGTTTCAATTATATCTTGCTTGTGTATGTATATGTGTTGTTTGTTGTGATTGTTTTGGTTATTTCACGACTTTTACTCATTTGATAAATTGACGAACAATTGATAGGAATTGATGTTTCCACGGTCGGAAATCGTTATAAGTCGTGTGGTATGATCCTTCTATGCATATGAACATTTGCTGATACTTGTTTTTGCTGTTGGAATTGATTTGGGGTGAAAAATGGGGATTTTGGGGTTTTGGATCGTGTAACCCGTAATAGAATTTTTCTGGTTCTGGTGTGATTCGCCAGGCGGATTTGGGATTCGCCAGGCGAATTGAGTCTCGCCACTCTTTAGCTAGGCAACGTGCTGGCGAAGGGTGATTTGCCAGGCGAAATCGTAAGTCGCCAGGCGAATTTGGAATGACAGAAATGGGGTAGCTTCTGTAACTCTTGGGGTTTTTCTAAATTTGTGACTCGCCACTAGTTCTCCAGGAGAAGTGCTGGGAAATGGAATCTGCCAGGCGAAATGCTAGGCGAAGTGCTGGCGAATGGGGATCCGCCAGGCGAATCTTGCTGTTTCCCAATAAATTCTATTCTTTGAAAATTCATAACTTTTCATCCGTGGTTCGGTTTGAGGCGTGGTTGGATGCGTTAGAAAGCTTATAAAATGTTCTTTTTTATGATGATAGTTTTGAGATTGTTGGCCGATTAAATTATGTCGGGAATTAGGAAATGTATTGTTTTGTTGTCGACTTTTGCCGTTTAATTGGGTGAACTTGATGTGTATGTGCAATATGCTGTTGGTGTGGATATTTTATGACTTGCATACTGTGGTGTGATGTAATTGGATGAAATACATATGGTGATAATGATTGGTGGCCTTAGGGAAAGAAAATGAAACGTGTGGTATTTGTTGATATATGCATGATTATGGAATGTGTATATGCGTGCATTTGAGCATCATAATATGCATTCTGGTAACGTCCTGAGTGAGGGATTGATTCCAGAGGGAATCTGCTATCACATCGTGTGCCTTAAAAATAAGAGGTGTGAGCGATCGGATGGACCGTGTGCCTTAAAAATAAGAGGTGTGAGCGATGATTATAGACGATCGTGTGCCTTATACAAAGAGGTGTGAGCGATCGGGTCGTGTGCCTTATACAAAGAGGTGTGAGCGATCCATAAACATCGTGTGCCTTATACAAAGAGGTGTGAGCGACGGGGAACATCGTATGCCCGACGGGGAGTTACACTAAGTAACGAGCGATGGTTCCGGCAGAATTCCTGAGTGAACTAGTGATGAGAAATGTTGAAAGTCGGTACCGCATGGCATTTGCATAGAGTCGTTGTGTCGGTCTTTGTGCATTTGCATAAATCATGGATGCATTATGTGTGGAAAATCATGATTTGATTGATTATGTGTTAGAATTGTGAATGGATGCATTATGTGTGGAAAATCATGATTTGATTGATTATGTGTGGAAATTGTGCATTGATTTGTTATGTGGTGAGATTGTGATAGCATTGGTAATTTGATGTGCATATGTGATAAATGCATTGGTTGTGGATAATATGTATTAGGCATAGACATATGCTATGTGATGTGTGATGTGTTTCTAAATGCTATGACTTGGTATGCCTTAGGTGCAAATATGTGAGTATATTGGATACTTGATATATGCTATATTATTGGATTAATAGATATATGTTACGTATATGTGGTATGTTATATGTATTAGTATGTGGTGTTTGTGGTGAGAATAGCTATGCATGTGAATTGTTATGTATTTGCATATTATTATGCAATCCTGATTTTAGTTGTTATTTCTCACCCTTCTGCTATTTTATAATGCTCTATGAGGCATTGCAGATTAGAGTTGCTGGAGGTCTTTTTGTGAAGATTAGTCCTCCGTTCTGTTGTCGGTCTTGGTGTCTACTCTGATACGTAGCACGGGAGTCGGGGAACGATTATATATATATATATATATATATATATGTATGTATACATTTGTTGAATGTATTTTGTAGTACTTTTGTGTATATAGTTGATGTTCTAAAATTATCTACTTTGTAAAACAAGTCGGTTATGGATCTTTCCGCTTTATTTCATAATTGACATTTCCTTTAATGTGGAAAAAGTTTTCCCTCTGAGGGTATTCTATTTTATGCTATGTATCAAATTTGTGAGCAGGGATGATGTTTTGTTTATTTAAATGTGACATCCTTGTCTCTGTCGGAAAAATAAATTTTTAGTTACTCTGATTTTATTTATGTATTATTTATTCGCGATAGGAATTGGGGTGTTACATAGCACACTTAGGGTTTTCTTTCGATCTTTACCCTTTCCTCTGGATAAATCAAAGCTCAGTGGTGAACTTCATGATTTTTTATTCAAGTTAATTAATAGCTTGATATCCGATTCTCACCATAATAGCTCCCAATTCTTCAAGGAATACTATCCTTTCATTGATGCTCTCCAGTTGGTTTTTCACGCCAAGGTTTGATCTAGAGGTCATCTTAAGTTAGGACAGAAGCAAGAGAGAAGAGCTTTTAGAAAACCAGATCGAGGTTTCACATTGTGTCAACCTGGTTTGAAAGACAAGAATGAAAAATATAGAATGAGGAAAACCAGTTTAAATAGGAAATAAAAAGGTTTAACCAAGAAAAAGATTTAAGACAAATAGATTTTGAAAAGACAAAACACAAAAAATCTTTTGGAAACCCAACAGGCAAGATAAACAATTACAAAGAAAAAGTTAAGACATGACAAGAGAGAGAGAGAGAGAGAGAGAGAGAGAGAGAGAGAGAGAGAGAGAGACTATCTAAAGGATAAAGCATCACTACTACATAGGTTCTGCACACACAACTGTAGAGCATGCATGATTAATTTTCAAACCCATGCATCTTTAAGTGAGACAGTTGTCAAAAATATTTTTCACTTAAATGTTATTTGAAATTTTGTAGTCCTTTGTTGAGTCTCAGAGTCTGATACTTTTCACACTCATTAGAAATTATTTCCAGCTCTTGATGAGGTTACTTCTGATTAGCATAAATCTTTAATACTCTCTATCAAAATCATGCTTTTTAACAAGAACAAAAACCCTTTCTTTAGAAAAAGAATTCAGTCTTTAAAAGACAATGGGTAAAACAAGCAAAACAATTCAACAATGAATTGGCTTGAATAATAGCACATTCTGATCAAAGAATTTGAGCTCATACTAGATTTTGAATGAAGATCAGGAATAAACAGTTTTTCATAGGTTTGAAAATCCTCATAAGAGTAAGTTGTCCAAACTGGTTATGCATAGACATATCATATACATAGACCAATTACAAATAACATATCATGCATAAGATCTATCTAAAGAAAGAAAAGAAATGTCACACCTTTGCAGATTCTTTCTAAAAAGAGTTCATCTTCAAGATTGTCAAATGTTGAACCTGATTCAAGTTTAGCATATATTAGCAGCTCTGAAGGCTGGAGACAATAGCCTTCTTTTCCTTCCTCTACAAAGAGTTAAGATCTGGAACACATGCTTCCCTCTAGATGTGGTTGAAGATGTCCATCATCTAGACTCCAGAGCAAATGCGTTATCATTTGCCTTAGTTTCTGAATCATTTAGAAACTAGGATCCTGAGGTCTTTAGGTTACCTTGCAACCTTCTGACCTAAGGATCATAGTGTCTGAATCTTCAGAAACTGTTGACTTTGAAGTTTCAGGTTCAATATCAATCAAAACCTTTGACTTCTCTGTCATTGATTCTGGTGTATTCAGAATCTTACTACACTCAGCAGCAAATAAACCAAGGTCTTTAATCCTTTTATTAGCATGGCTGAAAAGAGGATTCTTTGGGTGTCTTTCATGTCATGATTTTGGAATCAAAACATTTTTAAAAAGACCCATATCTTCTCCTTTTCTTACTCTATAGACCATGAAAGCAGGCAAAGTTTTGTTAAGACTCACTGTCAAGAAATCTTGAAGTGCCATAACATACTCGTTAAATGTTCCTTGGAAATCCTTCTAAATCGAGCAGTTAGATTTATTTTCAATGTCTCACCAATTTTTCTTATAGAAGATTTCAATTCTTCTTAAAGAAAAACAAGTTGTTTCTTAACAGCTTCACCAGATTCTGAGTCAGAACCTGGCAAGAACTTAGAATCAGAGAGTGTGCTAAGCATAGATGTAGAGTTAACAACATCATCTTCTCTGTTTGAATATGTCCTTTTGTAGTTTAAGACAAATGATTATGGAACTAGATCATTTGAAGCTATAACTTCTACCAAATAATATCTTGATTATTCTTGGTCAGGTATTGAAACCTCTTGATAATAAAATCCATTTCCTCATCATCTGAGTCCCCATTAGAATCTTCTTCATCAGAAGTTTCTTCTGGTTTTTCTAACACATGAGGGTTAAGAAAATTTTATCACCAGATCTTTTAGCATTAGACCTTAAGTCAGAAGATCTGGGTTTCAACACAAGTTCAACATCATGAGTTCCATATCAAGGCTTTGAAGGTTACAGATCAACCTTTTAAGGTCCCAAGTATTCAGATCTTTAGCATTCTGAATAGTTGTAACCTTGAAGTTGTATCTTGCAGGAAAATTCCTCAAGATTTGTTACCAAGCCAACACCATTGATCTTCTAGTCAATGTTGTTTGCAAGATTCTCCCATAACTTATCACAACCAATGATATGAGTGGACATCTTGCTTTAAGTAGATTAAGATTAAACCAAGATTATTGCAGCAAGCACATTTGCCCCATAAGTCAGTCTTAAGGATTAGACATTCCTTTTATACTCACAAAGCAAATGACTCACAGCAGAAACGATTTCTTGATTTCTTCAACACGTTCACTTTCCCCACGAGTCAGTCTTAAAGATTAAAAATATTTTCATACTTACAAAAAAAGTGACTTAAAGAAGAAACAAGTATCTTAATCCACATAAATTTGAAAGAGCTCCTTCTATGGTTGTTCTAGAGTTCCTTCAAGATCATGTACTTAAGTTTAAGCATTCAGCACGACCTTCTTCGGATTATCTCTACTTCATCCAAGATAGAGCTCTTAACTGGGTAATTTTTCTCACCGCATCTTTTTTGTTTCACTGTTAATGACAAAACATAGTCGGGCTCTGATACCAACTCACGATGAGAAAAATACACAAGAAGGGGTTGAATTGTGTATGTCCAAATATCGAAACTATTTTCACTAACTGTTTTTGAACCATCAGACTCAGAATCACATTCAGAGTCTGATGTCAGCGTGAAGACAACAGTGAAAAGTTTATTTCCTTTTCTTAACTTTGCTTTAGAATAAGAGGTGTCAAGCTCAGATTCTGATGTAGGTAAGAGACTGAATCAGATCAGAGTCTGAATTCCGAGTATGTTTACACAGTGGAATATAAATGTAGAAGTAAATAAAGAGACAAATAATATATCCTGGTTCCTCTCAACTGAGAGTAGTCAAGCCCCTTTGCAGTACAAGAACTTTAAACTTTAATCAAAATGATTACAATTTCTTTAGCCAGAAGCTCAAGACTTCCTGCTCAATCCCACAGAAAGAGACTTATGCTCAAGGGTGCAAGTATGAGACTTCCATGTCTAAGCACTCGTTCAAGACTTCCTGCTCAATCACCCAGATTGATACTTCCTTGCCTGAAGTACCCGTTGAGAACTTCCTGCTCAAGCCCTCAAGCATGAGACTTCCTACTCAATCACAGTGATCGAGGCTTCCTGCTCTGCCCGCAAGCATGATACTTCAATTCCTGAACATCCAGTTCGGGACTATATTCTCAATCATCAGAAAAAGACTTTACTCTGAGCACAGAGGCTAAAGTTTTCATCATCTCTTAACAGAGACATTTGGTATTAACCTTATGTTCATATATATGCTTCTTGGATAAGCAGATACACAAAGGTTTACAATCTTGAGCAAATTTGAGTTGATTGCTCTTGAGTGTGAAAGAGTGAATAATTCATTCTTCTTCTCTCCTTGCACAGATTTTCATCTTGTTGTGCCTTCCTGTTCTGATGAACATATTCACATATTCTATATTCAGAATGTATGTGAAATTTTTTCACTCTGCTCTAACAGACTTAACCCTTCTGGTTAGATAATCTTTTGAATTTGTTTCTCTCAACTCATTTCAGTGAACTGGTATCACATCCATGTGAACACAGTCATGAAATATTCAACTCACATTCGTTCCCCTTGAAAGGTAGAGGTTTAGCTCCGAGAATGTTCCAGGAAGCATTCTTCTTGTCAACATTTGAATGTTTTCAATCTTAATCCTTAAATAGATACTAAGATTAGATCCGTTGAAGATTGAAACTACCATCGTACTGATAGCCGTTGAAAGCTACCATGGTACAAGTGGTCGTTGAAGGTCTTTAGCTGATGGACAATCGAGTGAGCTAAAAACTCAGCTAGCATAAATACGTTGAGAGTAGCATAACTGTTGGAGAGAGAAGATCCTGACAACGTCACTATCACCAGATTTGACATAAAGTAGTTTACCGATGTCACGTGATCTTCTTTGGATAACTTTTTACTAGAGTATTATTTTATACGTTTGTTAAGTCTTGGCCAGAGTCAATGTTATCCTTATACTTTTCTTTTTGATTCAGAGGCTATTTATAAAATTTGTTAAAGCATGATCAGAAGCTAAAGTATGTCTTTAGAACCTAGTTGGAACGAGACTTCAGAGTGTTGAGTTCACAGGTTCTGAATCTTGCCTTCATTAGAGTCTTGATCAAAACTAGTCTGGATAAGCACATGCAGAGTTGTAGACTTGATATAGACAAAATCCTTTGAAGAAGTATCTTCAGAATTGCTGATGTGGCTTGTTCAGAAGATACAAAGTCGTTCCTTATAACAGAGTCTTCTTGCTTCAAAAGGTTCAAGTCTTCAGAGTTAAGCTGATCTTTGTATTTCCAATTAAGCTTAGGTTCAGCATCTGAAAGACTTGAGTCAGACTCTTTAGAGTTTGAAACCTTGTTTCTAATCTTTCAAATTTAGAAGAGTTGTGTTCTCTTTAATGGTTCTTCTGAGTGATTAACTTTATTCATATCAAGGTTAATGTCTTTTGATCCAGCACACTCGAATAACTATTAGTAAACCATATTATTCTTTAAAGACTTTGTTATCATCAAAACCTTTTAAGGGAATGAACAAATCTTGTTCTAACAAGCTAAAGGTCACCTTTTTAAATGGGAGGTGAGTCCCTCAGCTTGGGGTGAGTATCCATCCCCGATAAGGTATGTTTTGGAGAGGCAGATGTTAGTGGGATATTCCAACCTTTCTTTTGATTGAACTTTGAGATATCAAAACATTAATCAATTATGACCTTTCCTTACCCAATTTTGGGGAGGAAAAATTGGGGAGGAAAGGTCACAATATCTCGAACATGAATATGTTTAATGTTCTTCTTACCCAATTTTTACTTCAGATTTAAAAGCATGGATATCAGTGTTTTGATTAATGTTTTGACGTCTTAAAGTTCAATCAAAAGAAAGCTTGATATCCCTGCTTTTACATGTGAATTAAAAATTGGGTAAGAAGAACATTAAACATATTCATGTTCGAGATATTGCATCCTTGTACTTTGATCCAAAAATGATTAACATTTTTCATCGGGGCATTAGATTTTCTAGTACCAGACGCGAGGATGATGTGATATTATAGACTTGCTTGGAAACAGAGAGAGCCAATATAGGCATTGTTGGTGAATTCTCCATTCCATATTATTAATTTCACCTGCTTGTTATTCACGAGTTAGGGTTTTTGATACCTTTTACCCCTTTTGAGGCGGAATTTTTTACTGTTGTTAATGTCGGCTATAATGCTCCGTTTTTCATATAGGATATTTTATCGTATTCTACTGATATATTATGTCTATTCGCTGATTTATTTATTTGTTGGAACATTTGTGAGGGTGTGAGTCCTTAAGTTAAGGGCATGGTCAAATAATAATGGGTGTATAGAATAATTTAGAATTATTTTTATTAAGTAAAATATTATTTTTTGTTATATTACATAGAAAAATAAGAAAAATAGACTGATTGAGCCAAATATGAGAATCTAGGAAAGTTATTGGGAGGAAGGAATAATAAGTATTTTAGGTTGGGCCAAGTTCATAATTTTGAGAAGTTTAACCCTAAGTATAAGTTTATGAGATAAACCTTGGTTTAGGGATTATTTTTACAGTATGTAGAATTTGGAAAACAAAAGAGGAGGAGGCAAAGTTGGCTAGAAGTAAAAGGAGAAGAATAAAAGGGATAATTTCATTGATTACTAGGGAAATCATGGTAAGGGGGGATGTGCGTCTCTAATGGGTGTTAAAGCATGAAGGGTATATAGAGAGACCCTTAACCTCCTTAGGGTTGGGTGTTTTAATTCATAATTATGAATTGTGAAGCTATGATAGTTGTTATATGATGATTGTCATGTTTTCTCGTGAATGAATATTTGAATGGTAATTTTTGGTGTTCATATGTATGATTGTGTGACTGAAATTATATTTGATTTACCTTGATTTTACATGTATGAAAATCTGCCATTGATGGATGTTTGAAGAAGTATCCTTAAGTGTGATAATGGTGATATAGAGATGTAGAATATGATGATATTGTTGTAATATGTTGTTGATTCATGAATCCATGGGGTAATATATGAGTTTAGGGTGCTATAACAGTATGAAATTTGATTAATTTGATAAATTTTAAAAGAATAAGTTGTTGACACATAAGATAGTGTTTGGATAGTTTAAAAACTGATTTTTCTTGGCAAAAACAGAAGTTAGAGTCGACCCATACATGTTTGGAGTCGACTCCAAACCAACAAAATGACTTTTTTTTTTAACAAAAACAATAGTATGTATCGATACATACGTGCTTGGAGTTGACTCCATTATGGCAGAATGCCTGTTTTGTCTTCTGTTGCATTGTCCAACGATTTTGAAGCGTTCGAAAGATAATTCAATTTACCATCAAATGGAATTAGTTTCAGGGGCTGATCATGTCGTGATAACATGAATAATTAATGAGAATTGTGTGTATTGTTGATGTTATCTTGTGATGATGTTATGATGTTGAGAATGTTAATTACAATTGGCTAACAATGTAAATGTTGAATATTGATGATGTTGTTATAATGGTGTGATTATAATAATGTTGTGTGGAAGATGCTTATATGTGTCGATAATGAATTGTTGAGCATAAATAATTGTGGTGATTGTTAAAGATGTTGCATATTTAATTAAACATATGATATACTTATGTTGATTATGTTGTTGGTGACATACAAAATCAGAAGAGGGGCCAATATGTATGTTTTATTGTTGCATGCTGAGAGTCCATGCATTCATGTTGTCGGAACATCGGTTCTTTTTGGTGAACCTCGATCCAATGATGATGGATTGGGTGTGAGTAGCTAATTATTATTTTGGGGGATTAGTGAAGCATTACCTATGATGATGGTAGCGATTTGGTGTGCTCCGGTTCCAAGAGGGAATATGATCCTATGGTAGGGATCGGGGAGCGAAATGAACTTGAGTGTTCATATTTGGTACCACATGCATGTCGAGTCGATGTTGAGTATATTGCATAAGTGTTGCATTTGTATTGATCGTTGTTGTTGATGTTTTGTCGGATGAAAATACTTAATATGTTGGTGTTGATTGAGTAATGTGTATGTTGTTACTACGTGATCATCTACAACTACTTGTTTTCACCATTAATTATTGAAGTGTATTCTCACCCCTTTGATTTAATGTTGTTTATCATGGAAAACTTGGAGATACTCAAGAGTAGCATTGTTGAAGTAAGTGGAAGATATCTCTTGGAGTGGATTCCATTAGTTTGTCATTTTTATTAGTAGGGTCTTGCTATGATCATGTAACATCGGGCTGGGAACGTTTGCTTTCACTTGTTTTGTTTTGTTGAAGTTGTTATTTATGTTTTGCTGAGATCTCAAAGTTATGTTGAGTTGAATAATACAACTCCTTTTACAGCGTTATGAAATTTGAAGTTTTTTAGACCAAATTTCATGGGTTGCAATATTGTGTTTATTTGATTTAATAATGGTTCCATTACGATGACACCCTAAGTTAAGGTGAGCATGTGATGACAGGTTCTAAATTGTTATGTTATAACCCGTGTTACGGGTCAGTCTATGTTTTATTTTGCGTGACACCCTGAATGGTTGCATTTTGTTTAATTAAATTCCATATTAAATTGTATGTGGGGTTTAGTGTGTTACATAGTGGTATCAAAGCAGGTCGGTCCATCCGACCAGGTTTTTAATGTAGTTTGTTCCCTAAGACGCGACATGTGTGTAATACTGTCGGTGCTCGTTTGTTTTTCTAACTACTTGTCTGTAGGAGCGAGATAAAAATAAGTGGGGGAGAAGCTTCTTCTTCTTTGAGGTGTTCAGGTGTGGAAAGATGGGTTGTCGTGCCACTGTTTGCAAGAGTGCGGGTTGTTGGATGAGACAGTTTCCTAAGTTCGTTGAAGAGGAATATTTGAAGTTCATAACAACTATTTCGACAAGACGGTATCATTTCCAGAGTTTGACCTAAGTGACAAGTTGTTCGTGTGCGGTAAGCAAATGGATGAGTTCGTGAAGGATGAGACAGAAATGTTTATGATATTAACTTCTATGAAGGCAGAAAGAAAATCTATGATTGGCGAGCTACCTATGGTGTGTGATTTTCCAGAGGTGTTTCCAGATAATATCAGTGAATTACCGCCTGAGCGGGAGGTGGAATTTGCCATCGACCTAGTACCAGGTACGAGTCCGGTGTCAATGACTGCTTATAGATTGTCTGCTTCAGAGTTGAGTGAAATTGAAGTATAAATTGGAAGATCTACTTGAAAAGAAGTTTGTTCATCCGAGTGTTTCACCGTGGGGTGCGCCGGTGTTGTTAGTAAAGAAGAAGGATTGTAGTACGAGGCTACATGTTGACTACCGACAACTGAATAAGGTAACTATCAAGAAAAAGTATCCACTTATGAGGATTGATGATTTAATGGATCAGTTAGTAGTGTTACACGGAGGAAACTTATCTATAGGGGGTGAATAGATCTCAAGTTAAAAATATTTACAAAAAACAGTTTTGAAAAATTTAACGACTAGCATAAATGACCCAAATTGAATCGTCTAATGCAAATCGCTATCGAAAATCCCAGATATGTGTATATAGAATCAAGTTATCGTAATAAGAACAAATTTATCTAAATACGTTTAACCACAATCACTTGAATGATACACTAAAAGAAAAGTCTATTTCCAATGACAAAATACACAAAAACGTAATTGAGACAAATTATCAAACACCTTGTGTGCAATCAATTTCGTTTAGAATTTTGTATGGTTTTGCTGATTTTCAAATCCAAACACAATCTAATAGATTGTGATCAACTCAACAAAAACTTTTTCAAAAGGTTATCAAAAAGTTTAACCAAACGTAATGATCGCACAATCGATGAATTCAACAATTTACAAATGAAAATTAATATATATATATATATATATATATATATAGAGAGAGAGAGAGAGAGAGAGACAGTACACAAGGATTTGTTTATGCAGTTCCCCAATCGGCCTTGCTATGGGCACGTTTGCACTCAATTCGAACTATAATTGAGATAATTAATCTTTCTTTGCAAAATTAGTTTGACAAGAGAAAGGTAGAAATACAACCCCCATAAACCCTATGTTTGATATTGATTCAAACACTTTCTCTTCCCTTGATCTGAACTTGATCAAGTCACCCAACAATACCAATTTGATCCACCGTCTCACGTTACTCCTTTGCAAGAAACCTCGTTCTTCAAAGCTTTCACTCAATCAGATCCAAATTGGGAATTATTGTCACCCAAGATTTACCAAGATGATCTACAGTCTCATGCCACTCCTTTGCAAGAAACCCCCATTCTTCAAAGCTTTCACTTGATCGAATCCAACTTGGGTAATCTTGTCCAAAACCTTCAAATCACCAATTGATCTCGAAGGAAAATCCCAAATTGGTTTTCTTATTTGAAACCCCAAAGATTCTCAACCTAATTTACAATTCAACAATCTAAATTGGACGTTATCAACTTGATTCTAGATGGCACCCAAACAAAGAATGATTATGTGTAATTTGTTGGTGTGTATGCATAGAACTTAGGTTGAAGATGAAGAGAACTCTTTGTATATTCATGGTTTCATATATGGTTTTCTCAAAACCCTCACTTGAAATGATGCATGTATGAAGTATATATATGTGTGCTAGTTGGAGAAAAAATGGAATGCAAGAGATTTAGAAAAAATACAAAGTTTTCAAGATTGTTAATGCATGTGCAGACCTATGTAAGTCACGTGTCGACTCATACAAGAGGCACATCAAACAAAATCTACGAGCTTTAAAATTGACCTACATGTGCTGACACATAACTCGTATGTGCTAAGACATAACTCGTATGTGTCGACTCATAGATTACAGGCTTTAAAAATGACCTACATGTGTCGGCACATAGCATGTATATGTCATCACATAGACCTGCTTTTCACACAAGAACTTGTTTTTATTGCATGGAAACTTTTCTAAACCTTTTCTAAAATGTTTTTGTGCTTCCTAATGCTAAAATGCACAATGAGACTCAGAGGATACCGTCTAATATACATAAACGTTAAAGTATCCTAGTTTTGACATCATACAAAATACATCTAACAGGAAGTTGCACTCACAAGTAGGTGCATGTTGTAGCACCCCAAAATTTGCCTTTTTGTTTCTAACACTAACTGGCTTATGTTTTTTTTTTCATTTTTCATTATCATTTGTGTATATCATTGGTTCTTAGCATGAGATCAAGGTATCTAGACCAACTCAAGGGAAGAGGGTGTTTTCCCAAGGTTCAAGCAAGAGTTCGTGTGTATTGTCCAAGAGATTAAGAGGAGAGATGGTTCTTGATGTCATCATACTCAAGCCACAAAGGAGCCTTGGACCTAAGGGCATCCTAATGTGTCTATCTCCTCATCAGAAGATTGTAACTGGCAAGAGATTTCAAGTGAATCACACCCTCATAGCTTGTATTCTCAAACTAGGGTTTTTGGAGATTCTTGGGTTTAACACCCCAATGGGCAAGATCCTTGAGTTTTTATCATCATCAAGTGGCATATATCATCTTTGTTTGAGAAGATGCACATCATATTCAGAGGAATTTGGATTTTGAGCATGGGTCGATTTCTCCTAAGCCACAGGTGCCAAAATTAGGGTTTGCCATAAAATCAGTTTATTTCTGATTTTTTGGGCAAGACTTGATTCCATGGTATTCCTCATGTCCCCAAGTGTCTAGGTATGGGAAATTGTCCATCAATTTGGTTTAGAAGGATTTCAATTGATCAGAAGATTGAAAATCAGGAGAATTGGGAACAAAGTCAACTGTACAGTGGAAAAGTCAACTCCTGACTTTTTGAGGTCAACATCATGATTTTCAAGTCAAATATGGTCCATGTATGAGATTTGATCAAGAAATGTTCAAGGATTCATGAAAAATCAGGAATGTGAAAAAGTTACCAAAAATGGAATTTAGGGTTTTAGAAACTTACTATTTTTAGTAAGTTTTTAGCCACTTTCAAGGTCACTTTTCACCATGTTCAAGGCCTCATTTGAACATTTCTTCCACATGAAAGTTGTAATATGAAACTTTCCCTTCAAAATGAGCACAAGAACCATGTCATTTGAGTTATTTTTGAATGAGTTATGGTGTTCCAAAGTTGGGTATTTTCACCTTTATCAAGTTCAAAAACTTAGAATTTTTTCTAAGTGTTTGGGGACAGATTTTGAAGCAACTTTCATGGAAAATTCCTTCATAGACCCCAGCTCCAATTCAAGATATAATCAACATGAGATATGTTCTTTGTCATGTGGGCTTTACTATGAGCACAAGAGCATACCAAATAGAGCCATATTGTTGAAATTATACTCATTCAAAGTAAGCCATGTGAATATTTTTCAAGGCATTGTGTCATGATGGTTTTGGCATAAATTTGAGTTCTTTCTTGCACATAATCACGTACATGCTGCAATCCCACGCATATCATCATCATTCTTTGCCCAAAATGGCTAGACAATAGTACATGCTCTCATGTGCATGCCATGCACACCTTATGTCATTCTTTCCACAAAATTGAGAAAAGAAGAAACGTCTCACGTGCAAATCCCTCATTCATTCTTTGCTTCATTTTTCTGACTTAATTTCCATCCAAAAATAAAAAAAACTGTCATTCACATGTGCTAACTGTCGCTCCCGAAAGATTCGCATCCAACGGTACAAACGCGAGAGTGGCACAAAAGAACACAGAGTCGCCAGCAAAGTGTATTTATCCCAAGGGAGGGAAAGGAAACACTGCGTAAACCTGAAAAAAGGGAAAGAGCATGGTCTCATGACCAAGAGAACGGGTACGGGAGTCGGTTACGCGAAGGGAAGGTGTTAGCACCCAACACGTCCATCGTACTCGATGGGATCCACGCTTGCTGTCTGCATCAAAGGGTGTCGTCGTCTGGAACTCCACTGCTACTGGACCGAAGAAAGAACGAGAACGGGAAAGAACGGAGAAACGAAGAAGAAAGGAAAAGGAAGTGACTCGATAGGACGGTATCGTTGTCCTAGGCCTACGTACTCCCTCGGTGCAACAGGAAAGTCAGAGTCAACGTAGTTCGGACGGGAACTGTGGGGGAAGGTTGCTCGCCAAGACAATCGCTGTCTTGTGCCTACGTATCCTCAATCGGACGAGAGAGATGAATCAGAGCTAACGTAGTTCGTGGGTACGACCACGGATGGGCAAGTGTTTTTTATGTGAGCGACGAGCTCTTTCTGAAAAAAGAAATTTGAAACCCAACAATCCCGAAGAATAGAAAGATTTGAATTGGTTTGGTGTTTTTTAGACAGAAGTGTCTTTTAAGTTGTTTCGTAACTTGCATCGAACCCAAGTCTTGAATACAGGAACGAATACTTTCGCGCATCGTCCCCAATAGGACAAACACTAGGTATCCTAGAAGAATGAGAGGAAGCCCCTCACTCCCCACTTCCCACATAGAAGGCTCAAGCGCAATACACGTTAACTTTTATTACGTGTCTTGAAGGAGTTTTGAGATGAGAAGAGAGACGACACAAAGGAGAACTCTAAAGGGGAACTAAGAGTCCTAATGTTATCATGCATGGATGTCCTATGGTTAGTGAGGTTTAGGAGAGACGACTACCTAACCTAATGCTAATCCTACTCCAAGCTTAATCAAAAATTAAGTTGGACTAGGTAGCTCTAACGGGAGAGAGTCCAAGACTTAAACAAGTCTCGAGACTCGAGGGATGAAAAGAGTGAAAGAGAAGAAGGAGAAAGAGAAGGAGAAGATATGATACAAGATGGGGCAGCAAGTACATCATATCATAAATATCCAACTCAAGTCAATCAACATGTTTCAAAGATTAATGCAAATCACTTCAAGTAATCATGCAAAGGTAAACATGGAAGGATGCAAGCACACTTGAATTAAATGCACAATTAAACACACATGGATCTCATACCAAAGTGACATGAAAGAAACAAGATGAAAATGAAACAAGACCAGAACTCACATCATATCATCATTAACAATCCACATATGCAAACTAGGTTCACATTATACAATACGATGCACCAAAGAAGTTACAAAGCAAAAGGGATGATATGCATCACATAATTCAAACCAAATGCATCCAACAATGCTCAAGTAACATGAAAATCAAATATAGAACTCAAGAGGCAGTAGCATATACATCAATGTCATATCAAACCCAAACTCAAGTCATACAAGATTAATCATCAAGCAACACATTCAAAGCATGCACCAAAAGTGAGAAAGACATCCACAAAACTCAAGTCAAAATAACAACACTTTGTAAAATCAAGAACAAATAGAAAAATGAGTGAAAAGAGATGATTCCAAAGCCACAAGTAAGCTCAAACAGTACATGATCATACCATAAAAACATCTTAAGCATCACTCCATCATAAGTAAGCAAATGCATCCAAACTAGATCAAGTACCCAAGTATGCTTCAAACAAACTTGCATCACAAGTAAAAATCAACCAAAAATGGTAAAGTGGATCAATAAAATCCCAAAAAAATAATCAAACAGAAGTTCAATCAGTCAAGTAACATATGCAAAAATATTGGAGCAAAAAGAGTTAAAGAGCTTGTCTAAAAGTGATCCACAAGTCAAGATGTGCACATAATCGAACAAAGATCGAGGGTCAACAAAACTTGAGTGGCAAGTCACTAAAAGTAACTCAAACCAACCTCAAACCAGCATTGGAACATCCTTATATCAAGGTCTAAGTGTGACAAAAAAAAGAGGTCTCAAGAGATGAGCAACGGCATGAAAATTTCCTAACCCTAAGTGAAGGGTATCATTGGAAAAGCACTATCAAATTAATTCAAAATAAAATAATAAAAAGAAAATAAAAAGAAAATAAAAATAATGAAACATAACATGAGACATTAAATATTCAGAAAAGTATTTTTTGGTATTTTTAAAATGATTGGAAATAGTAAGATAAAATCGAATAAGAAAATGTAAGAAAAGAAAAAAAAAAGAAAATAAAAAGAATTAAAAAGGAGGGGTGCACTCAGTTATTCCTGATACAAAGGAATGCAAGCATAAGCACGTTTGGGCCGTAACTCAGGAGGTGCGAAGATCAAAACTGCGCAGGCCCATTACCAACAAAACACATCCTCAGATTTTGTTTTTGAAATAAAAAAAAGAAAAAAAAATAATAGCAAAACAAGAAAAGGAAAAGGAAACAGCGCTACAAAATCATGTGAACATGACCCTCAATCGGTCAAGCATCACTTAAATCATGTAAGACAAAAACACCAACCAGCCACTCCCACGCCAACACGTCATCGTCTTCTTCAATCAAAAACCCTAAACAAACGCCATGCATCGTGTAAACCAGGGTAAAACCGAGCACACCATCCCAACTTCTACTCCACATATCTCCATGAAAATCTCACCAAAACAACTAAAATAAAACATGAAAATGAAGCTAATGGATCATAGATCAGCATGGTGACATATACTTCTCAAAATAAGCATTCAAACATAGAGAAAAATGGATTCAAAAACACGGGTACAAACACGAATTCAAGTGTTCAACAAATCAACATGCTCAGATTTGAACGATGCTTAATGCACACACAATGCCTACCTTATGTAGGACTTTAGACACATGCCAAATGATTTCCAAACTTTATAAATTTAACAAGAGAAAGTTTAGATCTATTACCTAGTGGAGTTACGTCCACCGCGCCTTCGATGTCTCACACAAAACCACCACAAACTGCAGCAAGCTTCCTTGCACTTTGAAGATCCCAGATCGAAACTCAAACCCAACAAAATGTTGTTGTGATTCCTCTGCCAGACTCAAATTAATGGTGAAGGGAAATGAAGTTGTAAAACCTCCAATGGTGGATTCAGAAGTAAGATCTTGCGCACAGAAGTGAGAGATTACTTAGTTGATGATGGTTTTTACCAAAAGGATTTCAAGAACTCTCAGAAAATACAGAGCTCGAAAAAATGAGAAGAAAAGGAGAGTTATGGTTCGGATCTGAGAAAAAAGTGGTGAGTCCCCTGATTTTGGAGTTATAATGAGTTTATATATGGTGCATTTAGGGTTGGCAATTGGTTTGGCAACAAGGCTGAGGTTTGGAGCAGTGTATTCTCGGTTTGGGATTAGAATGTGCTTAGAGAATAAAAGGCACATGTGTGGCTCGTGTTTTCCTTTGCCAAGAGATTTGGAAGTAATGGTTTTTGGCACATGAGAGAGGTATTTCCAATATTCACATGAGAAAGAGGGTGCCATCAGCTTTTTGTGCAAGCAAATCCTTTTCTCCTTTAGTGCAACATTCCCATTGAGGTGCAAAGTTGGTACAAGTGTGTGTGTCCTCATTTGGAAATATTTGGTAAGGCAAAAAAAAATAGTCATGGTAGGTGGGGTCATGCGCATGCTTTTGGGGCCAACCATGATGCTGCAAAATCAAATCCTATTATGTCTATTTTCATGCATCCATGCAAGCCTTCATATTCAACCTTCCATAACTTATGGCAACCTTACTTAATTTGAACAAATGAATATTCATTGGAAAGTAGGCATGACATAGAGCAATTTTGGTGTTTAATGCAATTGGACGTAATGCTTGGAAAACAATATAATGTGGTCATGAAAACATGTCTCCAAATCTGCCAAGAGAGATACTTAGAAAAAAATCTAAGTTTTGAAATTTTCCAACTTAAAAACTCCAACTTTGGGACACCATAACTCTCCCAAAAATGATTCAAATAGCACGGTTCTTGTGTCCATTTTGAAGGGAAAACTTCAATCTATAACTTTCATGTGGAAGGGATTTTCAAATAAAGCTTAAAACAAGGTGAAAAATGGCTTAGAAAGTAGTTAAAAACTTACTAAAAATAGTAAGTTTCTAAAACTTAAATTTCCAATTTTGGCAACCTTTTCCACATTCTTGATTTTTCATGAATCCTTGAACATTTCTTGATCAAATTTCATTTATGGACCATATTTGACTTGGAAATCATGGTGTTGACCTCAAAAAGTCAGGAGTTGACTTTTTCACTGCACAGTTGACTTTTGCTTAGTTCACAAGCAACTGATCCACTGAACATCCCCCACAATGAATCAATAACCAAACCCTCATCCATGAACACTTGTGAGCATAAAGAATACCATAAGAACATGCTTGAACACACCAAGCCTTCCAAGAAGTCCTCTTGTTCACAAACCCTAATTGGTCCCTCTGGTTAGGAGGGAGAGAATCACTTGAAATCCTTTGCCAATCTTGATCTTATGAAGATATAATGAACTCCATGAACCACCTTGAAGCTTGAGACTTGAGAATGTGGACCAAGTACCTTGATCCCATGCCGAGAACCAATGCTATGCACAGATGCTAATGCAAGAAATGAAAAGAAACATAAGCCAGTTAGCTAAAAACAACAAGGCAAATTTTGGGGTGTTACAGCTGCCCCTATTCAATCAACTTGATCCTGAAGGTATGATAGTGACGGCTATCATGCGTTCCAAGGATTCACGGAGATTGAATACCAAAAGAAACCTGAAATTTGCAATCCTCAAAGGAGGGACGACTCCACTGGGGAACAAGCAATAAATGTTGCACTGTCATAACACGTACGAGTGTTGGAAACCAAAACTGTATTGAAAAGTCTTGAAATAAACACAAACGAGTGTTAGCTATGCTGGGGATGAACACTGACGAGTGTCAAGGGATCCAGGATATCAAATATGAATGGGTATTGAGAAGATACACGGACGGGTATAACGTGTCAATGCGGACGGGCATTGGCCTAAAAGGTTCAAGCACGGACGGGTGCCAAATGTCAATGCGGACGAGCATTAAAACAAAAGCTTAAACACGAACGGGTGCTGAAATAACACGGACGAGTGTCATTAAAAGATCAATATGGACGGGTATTGAAAAGGTACACGGACGGGTGTAAAAAGATTCAAGGCAACCTCTCTGGGGATTGAAATGCAACACGGACGGGTGTCAGAAGTTCAATACGGACGGGTACTGAAAAGGTACACGAACGGGTGTAAAAGGATTCAATACGGACGGGTATTGAAAAGGTTATAAAGCAACTTTATCGGGAATTAATCTCGCTGGGGGAATGGAAGGCAACACGGACGAGTGTCATCAAAAGTTCAAAATGGACGGGTATTGAAATCAAAGGTGACCTCTCTGGGGATTGAAACGCAACACTGACGGGTGTCATCGAAAGATCAATACGGACGGGTATTGAAACAAAAGGTTCAAACACAGACGGGTGCCGAAGGAAACACGGACGAGTGTCATCAAAAGGTCAATACGGACGGGTATTGAAAAGGTCAATATGGACGGGTATTGAAAAGAACACGGACGGGTGTCTCAAAGGTCAATACGGACGGGTATTGAAAAAGTTCAAACACGAACGGGTGCTGAAGGAAACACGGACGAGTGTCTGACGGTAAAACTCTTGAGGGGATAAACCAAAGGACCACCTGGACGAAGGGGTAAAAATGAAATCAAGGATAAACAATCCTGGCAAAACACTCTGCCGGGGTACTGTCAAATATTGCTTAACCCAACACTTGTGGAGTAAAGTCAAAAGATATCTTCCTGAAATCTGGCTTTCCTAACGAAGGAAAACTCAAACCTGGCTTATGCTTCAGATGCACATGTTTGAATTTTGCCGTAATGCTCCACACGAAGTGGAAATGCTACGCATTTGGGAGGATGCCATGCAAACAAATGCTTATGCAATGCAAGAGAGATGTCTCAGCAAAATAAATGCTGAAGACCAGAAGCAACTCTGCTGGGGATGGCAAACTAAATTGCCACTGAAACAAAGGAAAACTTGTTGAGGAGAACTTCTCCCTGTTAGGGAAGATCACAATCACCAATTCTGTCGGAGATGGACGAAACTCCAAGAGAATATCCACTCTGTTGAGGAATGTCAAGATCAACAACTCTGCTGGAGATGGACGAAGCTCCGAGAGAATACCCACTCAGCTGGGGAGGGATATGAATACTGAAGATGGAAATTCCACCGCTGGGGACGACCAACTATTTCAGAACTTGTCTTCAGCGCCTGCCAAAAACGATTGGCCTTAAGACCTGCTGGGGATACCACTCACCACCAGACTCTGATTGGGGAAATGAGCTTAATCTGCTGCTAGGGAAGTAACTTTACCCTCACCCTGCTGGGTACTAGATCAAACCATTGTCGTCGAGACTATACTTTCTGACCAACCGAGGAAAGTAGACACCAGGACCCTGTGGGGATAATAACATCTTCGTCCACAAACTTCCTGCTGGAGGCACGGCAACACTCACCTTAAAGCAATCAACTTCTGAGTACTTGATGGGAAATAGCATTCCAAACACGACTTCGGCTGGGTATATAATCCTCTGTACTTTGTTGAGGAAGACGATCCTCAACGACTCCGCTTGGGAGAAAAAGTAATTGTCAACATCCACCTGCTAGGGGATAACACATGCTTCCTGACTAGCTGGGAGACAAATAAATGCCCCATGCTCCGTGGGGAGACATCACTTGCTGAAGAAAGATGAGTCGAATCACAACTCTGGCCGGAAAAAACCTTTTATATCCTGCTAGGGAGGACCATCCTTAACGACTCCGCTTAGGGAATTACTTCTTTACACTCTGGTTGAGGAAGACGACCCTCGATACTCTGATGGGGAAGAGTAAAAACCTGCTGAGGACGATCAGACTTCAAAGTTAAGGAGAGCTCTACTCTACTGGGGAAAGCATCCAACCGCTGAAGACGATCAGACTTCAAAGATGGAGAGAGCAACTCTACTGGGGAGGTACATCTGTCATCCTGCAAAACCAACAAAAAGTCTACGTGCAAGAATGAATACATTGATTATCCACATGGTGACTGTCGCCTAAGCAATTGCCACTGTTTTTCCATCTTGTGTCATAAAGCTCAACGTTTTAGCATGTAATGTTTTTATAAAAAATATCGGACATTTTCACAAACAAAACAGATAAAACAGAAAACAAAAGCTCTTTAACTAAAATGCAAACTTTATTGAATGAATTGGCCTGTGAATAGGCATTTACATCTAGAAGCAATTCCTGAAAAGAGGTAATTGCGCAAAAATCCAAAAGAAAATACAAATGTCGGCAATGTGGGGAACATACATCCACCATGACTCGACTCAGCTATAACCCACATGACTTGTTCATTCGCAGATACTTTGGCCTTCGAAGACGACTAACTGAACTGATTCCTTTCCTCCAAATTTTCCAAGTGCGAACGGTGATCACAGATCGAACGCGGATCGTAGTCTTTGCTTCAAAATCCCTAACTTTTGCCTGGATCACCCTTTTCGGGTTTTCAATCCACCGGGATACCCATTTTTGCCAAGGTTGCCTTTTCAGGTTTTCAACCTTGCGGGTTTATTCTTTTTCTTTTTATCCCTAATTTTTGCCCGAACCTTTTCTTTTTATGGTTCGCCAGGATGCCCCATTTTTGCCTGAACCTTCTTTTTATGTTCAACGGGTCTCTTTTATGCAAAGTATTTTTTGACTACATCCGCGTTCACAGGGGACGTAAAATCTTCGCCATCCATAGTTGAGAGTAATAAGGCTCCACCAGAGAAAACCTGTCTTACTACATATGGCCCTTCGTAATTCGGAGTCCACTTGCCCCTGTGATCTGTTTGAGGAGGAGTGTTCCTTTTCAGAACTAATTCACCAGCTTGAAAACACCGAGGACGCACCTTATGATCAAAGGCTTTCTTCATCCTGCTCTGATACAACCGGCCATGCGCAATGGCTTTCAGTCTCTTCTCTTCAATGAGGTTCAATTCATTCAGCCGGGAACGGACCCACTCAGCTTCATCAAGCTTCACATCTGTCAGAATTCTCAAAGAAGGAATCTCAACTTCTAATGGCAAGACCGCTTCCATACCATACACCAGTGAGAAAGGAGTTGCCCCAGTTGATGTGCGTACCGAAGTACGATAACCATGCAAAGCATAAGGCAACATCTCATGCCAGTCTTTGTATGTCACTACCATCTTCTGCACAATCTTCTTTATGTTCTTATTAGCCGCTTCAACAGCCCCATTCATCTTCGGACGATAGGGAGAAGAATTGTGATGTTCGATTTTAAAGCTCTGGCATAGCTCCTTCATCATCTTATTGTTCAAATTAGAACCATTATCGGTAATGATTCTCTCCAAGACTCCATACCGGCAGATGATGTCCTTCTTAATAAACCGGGCTACCACTTGTTTGGTGACGTTGGCATACGATGCTGCTTCCACCCACTTCGTGAAATAATCAATAGCCACCAGGATAAAACGATGTCCATTTGAAGCAGTCGGCTCGATCTTTCCAATCATGTCAATGCCCCACATAGCAAAAGGCCAAGGTGACGACAAAACATTTAGAGGAGTAGGCGGTACGTGCACCTTGTCAGCATAAATCTGGCATTTATGACATTTCTGGGCGTATTTAAAACAGTCAGACTCCATAGTCATCCAATAATACCCCGCTCTCAACAATTTTCTGGCCATAGCATGTCCATTGGCATGAGTACCGAAGGAACCTTCGTGAACCTCTTCCATTAACAAGCCTGCCTCGTGTTCATCCACGCAACGTAGCAAGACCATGTCAAAGTTTCTCTTGTACAACACATCATCCTTGTTCAAAAAGAAGTTTCCTGATAACCTCCTCAATGTCTTTTTATCCTTGGAAGATGCCCCAACTGGGTATTCCTGACTCTTCAAGAAGACTTTAATGTCATGATACCAAGGCTGGCCATCTGATACCCCTTCAACTGCAAATACAAAAGCAGGTCTATCCAAGCGCATGATTCTGATTGAGGGAGCTTCATTCCAAAGATTCACTTTATACATTGATGACAACGTTGCCAACGCATCAGCCATCTGATTCTCTATCCGGGGAATGTGATGGAAGTCTACTCTGTCAAAGAAAGGTAACAATCTTCTGGCATAATTGTTATATGGAACGAGATTTACTTGACGAGTCTCCCATTCTCCTGTAATCTGATTCACCACCAACGCAGAATCACCATAAACATCGAGGTTCTTGATTCTCAAATCAATTGCTTCTTCTAACCCCCATGATGCATGCTTCATACTCCGCCTCATTGTTGGTGCATATGAATGCTAATCAGGCAGTAAAGGGTATATGAGAACCCTGTGGAGTCGTAATGATTGCACCGATTCTGTTGCCATATGAATTAACAGCCCCATCAAAAACCATCTTCCATTGAGATCCAATCTCAGGTCCTTCATCAGGCAAAGGCTCTTCACAACCCTTCATCTTCAGATACATGATGTGCTCATCCGGAAACTCAAACTTCATCGGTTGATAATCCACAATTGGCTGTTCGGCAAGATACTCTGACAACACACTTCCCTTAATGGCCTTTTGGGAAACATACTGAATATCATATTCTGTCAGAACCATCTGCCAACGGGCTATTCTACCAGAAACTGCTTGCTTCTCAAACACATACTTGATCGGATCCATCTTAGAAATCAAAAGGGTTGTATGGTTTAACATATACTGCCTCAAACGCTTAGCGGCCCAAGCGAGTGCACAACATGTTTTCTCCAGCATCGAGTATCTTGACTCGCAATCAGTAAACTTCTTACTCAGGTAATAGATGGTGTGCTCTTTTTTACCTGACTCGTCTTGTTGACCGAGCACACAACCCATTGAATTCTCAAGAACCGTGAGATACATAATGAAAGGCCTTCCTGGCACTGGCGGCATAAGGACCGGAGGTTCCTGCAAGTATTCTTTAATCTTTTCAAACGCCTTTTGACAATTTTCATTCCACCTGACCGCTTGATCTTTTCTTAGCAACTTGAAGATTGGTTCACACGTGGCTGTGAGATGCGAGATGAACCTAGCAATGTAATTCAATCTCCCCAAGAAACCACGAACCTCTTTTTCTATTTTTGACACAGGCATTTCTTGTATGGCTTTTACCTTTGCAGGATCAACCTCAATACCTTTTTCACTAACAATAAACCCCAGCAATTTTCCTGATCTCACCCCGAAGGTGCATTTGTTTGGATTCAACCTCAGTCTGAATTTCCTTAACCTTTCAAATAACTTCTGAAGATTCACCAAATGTTCTTCTTCCGTCTGTGAGTTCACAATCATGTCATCAACATAGACTTCAATCTCTTTGTGAATCATATCATGAAAGAGAGTCACCATCGCCCGCTGGTAAGTTGCCCCTGCATTTTTCAATCCAAAGGGCATCACTTTGTAGCAGAAAGTTCCCCACGGTGTTATGAATGTTGTTTTCTCCATGTCCTCTGGGGCCATCTTGATTTGGTTATACCCAGAGAAGCCATCCATGAAGGAAAACACAGAATACTGAGCAGTATTGTCAACTAACACGTCAATGTGAGGGAGCGGGAAATCATCCTTTGGGCTTGCTCTATTCAAATCCCTGTAATCAACACACATCCTGACCTTCCCATCCTTCTTAGGTACAGGCACGATGTTAGCAACCCATGGAGGATAATTTGTTACGGCAAGAAATCCGGCGTCAAGCTGTTTCTGAACCTCTTCCTTGATCTTGACAGACATCTCCGGTTTAGTTCTTCTCAACTTTTGCTTGACCGGAGCACAACCTTCTTTGAGTGGTAGCCGGTGTACGACAATATCAGTATCGAGCCCGGGCATGTCTTGGTAAGACCAGGCGAAGATGTCCACATACTCATGGAGCATTTCAATCAATCTTCCCTTGACACTATCTTCCAATGCAGCCCCTACTCTTACTTCCATTCTGGCGTCCTCGGTTCCCAGATTCACAATCTCAATTTCCTCCTGATGAGGTAGGATGAATCTCTCCTCTTGCTTCAATAATCTGGCCAATTCTTTGGGCAGTTCACAGTCTTCGTTAGCCTCTTCTTCAGCCTGATAGATTGGATTGTCAAAGTCATACCGAGCTATAGCTGAGCCATGATCGGTGTCATCTGAATAAAAAGACCTGCAATGATTTATGAGGTATGTTTTATTATGATGCAACAAAAGAAACACATTGCCATTTTAATGTGGGTTTTTAATGCATAAAAATAAAAACAGAAAGACAGAGATCAAAATATTTGAGTGTGAAGAGTCCTTCATTGATGATAAAGCAAAACATGCAACAGTTAAAAGCCCTACAAACAGAATCACTACGTCTTGGGCAGAACGTAGGATTAACAAAATAGGAAAACAAAGCAATTACTCGAAGCCTGTCACTTGAATGACTTTCTCAGAAGACCAGTTGCACAGACTTTCCCCTGGGACGCAAGGACGGATCCAGCTATCCATGTCACAATCACTGTCTCCTTCTTCTTCAATAGCATTAACTCTGTCGAAGAAAACTCCAGCGCTAGTGAAACGGACTGGGCCATAGAATTTTGGGGGATCCTCATCTCTTTTGGATGGCTTATATCCCAATCCATAAGTATCCTTCTTTTTCTGGACTTCAACCACCTGGCCCCACCTCTGTGAGCTACCAGCTTCAACCACAGCTTTGGCGTCTCTCAACGAAGACATGGAACCCTCAGGTTGATTTGCCACTACGGGTTGTATTATAGCTTCAGACTGAACAACTTCTTCAGAAACTTTCACCTTCTCAAATCCCTGGCACAACGTCTCATGGATTTCACCATCCACTTCCACGTATTTGAAGGTTGACAGCTGACTGATCATTATGTCTTCTTCTCCGCACACTGTCACTACGTGACCATCAACCATATACTTCAGCTTTTGATGCAAAGTGGAAGTTACAGCACCTGCCCCATGGATCCAAGGACGACCCAATAAACAGTTGTACGCTGGCTGAATATCCATAATGTAAAACGTTGCATTAAAGATTTCCGGTCCAACCTTGATTGGAAGCACAATCTCACCAAAAACAGATCTCTTCGAGCCATCAAAAGCTCGCACCACCAAGTCGCTTGGTGTACAAATAAGTCCTCGAGTATCCAACTTCATTAACGCTTTCTTGGGCAATACATTCAACGATGAACTAGTATCAACCAAGACATGTGACATCAGCGAGCCATGGCATTTGATCGAAATATGCAGGGCATTGTTATGATTCCTGCCAGCAGAAGTCAAGTCAAGATCTGTAAAACCCAGGCCGTTACCCGCATTCACGTGCGCTATAACCCCTTCCAGCTGATTAACAGAAATCTCTTGAGGAACGTATGCTACATTCAAAACCTTCAAAAGAGCATTCCTGTGAGCCTCAGAACACAAGAGCAGAGACAGAATAGAGATCTTGGACGGGGTTTGATGTAATTGGTCCACGATCTTATAATCACTTTTTCGGATGAGCCTCATAAATTCCTCTACATTTTCTGAAAAAGCATCATCAACCGGCTTCACTGTAGATTCCACAATCACTGGAGTCTGAACAGAACCATCCATCACCTATTTTCCTCTATCTTGCCTAGAGGTACTGGGTTGATCGTTAACCGGAGGGAGCACTCTACCACTTCTGGTTATAGCATCAGTCTCAACTTTAACCCCTGAACTAGAACCCACTGGTGAAGTATTCATTAGCTCTTGCTTTTGCCTATTGACAAACACCTCTGCACCATAATTCCACGGAATAGCCTTAGAACTCTCATACGGAATGGGTCCAGCCCTTGTGATAATGACTGGAGGTGGCCTTGCTGGACCAAAAATAGTAATTGTTTTGAATGGAATAGTGATAGTGGCAACCTTCTCACTAACAACCTCTTCTAGCTGATTACCTCTGTCAAATTGTAAACAGCCCTCATCAATCAGATTCTGAATACCCCTCTTCAACGAATCACAACCATTAACCTTTATCAAACAATCTGAGCAGTTCTCACCACAACCTGGATAGACATCACCTTTCAATAATCTGTTCTTAACCACCACCAACGGAGTCTTCAATTCCTCCACATCCATGATCAAATTCAAAGTTTCACAGTCCTCAATTATAGCATTCACCCTTGGCCCATTGTGATTAGGCATCGGGTTTTGAATAACATTGGGTCCGTCATTCGAGAAATTGATGGCTTTAGAGTCCACAAGGTCCTGCACCTTGTGCTAAAACGCCCTGCACTTCTCCACCGTGTGCCCAGGAGCACCAGAATGAAAATCGCAGTGTGCGTTAGCATCGTAGCCTCGCGGGAGTTCCCCTGTTGGTGGAGCTAGGGTACGAAGCTCAACTAGACGCAACTGCAGTAAATGTTGCAACAATTGTGCATACGACATTGGGGGTTGATCAAAATGCCTCTCTGCATTCCTCTGTCTATTCTGATACTGACCCTACTGCCTATTCCGATTAGCATTACCCCTTTGTTGCTGTGGTGGAGGTAATGTTGCTGGAATGGTTACTGATGCTACCTGTTGATTGTTAAACTGGCGCTGTTTCCCTTTTCCCCTGTGGGATGATACAGCCTTGGTCTCTCCTTTCTTCTTATAATTATCAAACGACTTTTTTCCCTGTCCGGAAGACGATCCATCACCGCTAGAAACCTTCCCAGGCTTAATTCCCACCTCTATCTTCTGTCCAATAGCAATCACATCTGCAAACTTGCCTAGAGAGCAAGGCAAAAGCTTCTCATAGTAGTGCTTAGGCAGTGTGTCCATGAACATATCCAGCATCTCTTTCTCTAGCATTGGTGGCTGCACCCTAGCCGCCAACTCACGCCACCTTTGCGCGTATTCTTTGAAACTCTCATCATTCTTCTGGGACATGCTCAACAGCTGAGTTCTGTTGGGAGCCATGTCTGTGTTGTACTGATAATGCTTGATGAAAGCTGCAGCTAGCTCTCTCCAGGTACGAACATCTCTACTTTCTAGCCCCATGTACCATTCCAAAGACGCGCCAGACAGGCTGTCTTGGAAGAAGTGCATCATTAACTTTTCATCCTTAGCGTGAGCAGCCATCTTCCTGGTATAGGCCTTCACATGAGTCCTTGGGCAGGTAGAACCATTTTACTTTTCTAGCGTAGGAATCTGAATCTTGTGTGGAATAACAATATCAGGGACCAACCCTAGGTCGTCCAAATCAATCCCCAAATCATCATGTTTCACCACTCCTTTCAATTGAGCTTCGATTAAACGAATTCTTTCATCACTGACCACAGGAAGGGCAGCATCTAGACTCCTGACCGAGAACACATCGTCCTGTTGATCATCAAAATGATGGCCATGGATAGCCCGAACAGTACTTCCCTCTCCAACCACTGTTGGAATTCTGCCCTGTCCACCAGCACCAACTCCGCCCAGAGGGATATTACGGTTAATAAGACTACCGTGTAGGATACCATTTTCGTCGACCTGCGCCACTAACGGCTGAACCAGAGTTCTGAACTCGTTCTGACTTTGCACCACACCCTGCATCATTTCCATGAACTGGTCGATGCGAGCTTGCATAGCGGCCATATCTGCTTGAACTTTGTCCATCACTCTGTTTTGATTGAGCCTGGTAGAATAACGATGAGTTGGTTGATCAATCCTGACTGAAAGAAGGAGAGAACATAAGAAACCCAAGAGAACCTGCAATGCAAAGAATGAATATGATTATGCAAATGCAAATGCAACAAACATATTTGAACATTTCCAAGGTATATCCGCTTTGATTCCATTCCAAGCAACCGGGCCAGGGATTAGACGCAATATCGGAAAATAAATCCGACCCAGAAATACCACCGGATCCAACCACTGGAAACCAATCACAAAAATAGAAAACTACCAACGAAAAAATATCTGAATCAAACATTCTATTATCAAGATGGAAGAATTCATACAAATAAAGTCAATCGTAACCAACGGTGATTCCATCAACAATCCTGATGGTAACCACATAAAAAACAGATACACAATAAACTACAATTCTACCCCAAACAGGCTAGCCTCCACTTCTTCCAGAAGATTCAAAGTGTCAGGATGTGCCGGTCGCGAGATTAGCCCTTTGATTAACCTGTTTCTCTTTGCAATCTCTTAGTTCAGCGTTGCAATCTGCTCTTCAGCGTTGCTACTTTCATGTCTTACCTTCTTGATTCCAACTTGTAATTTGAGCTCTTCAATCTCCTTTTGGGATTCTTTCCACTTGTTGAAGAAATGCTTCCGCTTTTCTTTTGCCTTTTGCAACTCTTTGTTTAGCACCTCGTTTTCGACTTGGACCTTACTCCACATCTCTTGATAAACATCAAGCTCGGTTTCAGTCTTAGCCAAAAGCTTCTTAGTTGTCCTGGTGGTCTGGCTTGAAGTCTCTGCTGCCATGCTAATCTTCTTGAAATGCTGAATTCTGCTATCCAGATCATTTTCTGTCTTCTTCAGACGCTCAGTCGACTCTTTGACCTGCCACTTCAGCTCCAAATTGTCATGCAAAGCTCTTTGTAGCTGACTACTCATACCGGAATTCTCTGTCCTCAATTCTTGCACCAACTTCTGTTGCTTGTTGAACTCTTCAATAGGCACAGTAAGTCTTTCCTCCACACTCTCTGGATACAAGGGAGACGCCCGATTAAAAGGCAAATAGAACTCTTCTACCCTCTTTTTCACCCATTCAACATACGGAGCGAAAGCTTGGTTATTAGGTTTCCCCAAAATAGTTTTACCTATCTTCTGTCTACTGAGCCAGGCTTGAGAAGCTTCTTGTGCAATAGCTACACCATCAGTCATATGAAAATACAAGGATTCTTCCAAATCTTTTCCAGCTGGAGGATCTTTTAAGGCGTATGCAAACTGCCTGATAACCAAAGATGGGTTGTAGTTAATACCTCCCTTTCTTCCGATCAAAGGTACATTAGGATACCTGCCACAGCTATGTAGAATATCAGTCCCCAACAAACCCTTATCCACCCAGAGAATGTCTTTAGCAGCTAAGCCCATCAGACGCTTACTCCACTCTAAAGAAGTCTTCGAATCCACAAAAGCACCGAATTGGGGTAAACGTTTGGTAAACCCCTTGTAGAAGAGAGGTGCGCAACAACAAACCACACCACTTCGCTTTTTCTCATTCCTGTTGTATAGAGCGTAATGGAGATCACCTAACAAAGTCGGTACCGGATTCTGAGCTGTAAATATCTGAATAGCATCCGTATCGACGAAGTCAGACTCATTAGGGAATAACACAATGCCATATATACACAGAGCTAATATTGCATTGAAAGCCCTCCACCTATTCTCCTTAGCTTCCTCTCGAGCCCTCTTTACCAAGTACTCCAAATGATACCCTCGGGATTTTCCTTTCTTAGAAAAATCATCCTCCACTGTAGATCTGCTCAAATAAAGAGCCTCAGACACTGCCTGGAAATCACACTCTCCTTGGGAACCACAGAAAGGAACACCTTCTTTGACAGGAATCTGCAAGATGTTGGAGTATTCCTCCAGGGTAGGAACCAACACATAATCTGGCATCACGAAGCACCTCAGGGAAGGATCATAAAAGTGCATCAAGGTGTGTAGCCCATTATATTCATATTCACTGAGACTCCGAACCAGGGACAGTATCCAACCATACTTCTCTTCAAAGGCTCCCAAAACTTCCGGACCAGCTGTACTCTGTAAACTGCTCAAAGGACCAAGAGTGATCTTCGGAAACCTGTAGATGATGATATTCTTCTTACCCCTCTTAGTGTCCATCTCTAAGAACGCCCTCTGATTGGAATCAAAGACTAGATACTACCTGAAAATGCACAAACATGAATGTCAGATAAATGGAATGCAATGCAGAGCACGGGATCAAGGTATCCACATAAACTGGCTGCACTGTGCTGACTGAACAAATCAAGGCTCCGTACCAAAACTCAGAATCAACATCAACCATAGTGATAACAACAGAAAACCAGGTCGGTTGATGGTCACGGTTACCTGTAAACCTGTAAACAAACCGTCCCTCTCACATGTGGGTACTAGGATGTTCAGTATCCCGGGCTCTCAGGTCGAGAAATGATGATACGTTCACCATTTCTGGTTTGGCATCATCATCAATCGAGGAGGCCTCAACTGATTCTCCAAAAACGAAAGATCCTCAGCTTCAGAGGTTTGAGAACAATAGCACATTCAGCCCGAAGGATACAATGCTACCGCCAATCAAAGAGGTCGTCTGCTGATTCTCTTTCAAAAAGAAGGATGCTATGGCAAGTTCCCAGCATTGGGTCCTCGGATCGAGAGTGTACAATGGGTTTGCCACAGAAAGTGGGCTGCACTGTCACATCCCGGGAGGAGTACCGCAACTGAGTCCTCGGGAATGGTCATCAGAGTCGACGATTCCTCCAGAGAATAACTACTGGCCTGTACCAATATACAGTAGCAGAAAGCTCCAGATAGAACCTCGTCTGATGGTAGGGATCGTGATCACCCGCACGTGGCCAACACCACGGGAGCGTCATGCCTGCCCACGCTAAAACCTAGGTGTATACTCGAGCCTGTGTATTGAGCTCATCTCTCAGAACATCCCAACCCGCCAAACAGAACAACAGCCAGCACAACGCAGTATATCCAGTATGACAATATAAAATGCAATGCGATAAAAGCTGTAAAAACAGTAAAGCAGAAAAGCAAAAATACAGTAAACAACAGTACAGTAATATACAACAAAGCAAAGCACCATAGAAACACCTAACAAAAACAAACAGACAAGCGCTAGGATTGACTCACTAAAGGGGAAGGACCAGCAGTAGGTCAACCAGAGTCCCCAGCAGAGTCGCCAGCTGTCGCTCCCGAAAGATTCGCATCCAACGGTACAAACGCGAGAGTGGCGCAAAAGAACACAGAGTCGCCAGCAAAGTGTATTTATCCCAAGGGAGGGAAAGGAAACACTGCGTAAACCTGAAAGAAGGGAAAGAGCATGGTCTCACGACCAAGAGAACGGGTACGGGAGTCGGTTACGCGAAGGGAAGGTGTTAGCACCCAACACGTCCATCGTACTTGATGGGATCCACGCTTGCTGTCTGCATCAAAGGGTGTCGTCGACTGGAACTCCACTGCTACTGGACCGAAGAAAGAACGAGAACAGGAAAGAATGGAGAAACGAAGAAGAAAGGAAAAGGAAGTGACTCGATAGGACGGTATCGTTGTCCTAGGCCTACGTACTCCCTCGGTGCAATGGGAAAGTCAGAGTCAACGTAGTTCGAACGGGAACTGTGGGGGAAGGTTGCTCGCCAAGACAATCGCTGTCTTGTGCCTACGTATCCTCAATCGGACGAGAGAGAGGAATCAGAGCTGACGTAGTTCGTGGATACGACCACGGATGGGTAAGTGATTTTTATGTGAGCGACGAGCTCTTTCTGAAAAAAGAAATTTGAAACCCAACAATCCCGAAGAATAGAAAGATTTGAATTGGTTTGGTGTTTTTTAGACAGAAGTGTCTTTTAAGTTGTTTCGTAACTTGCATCGAACCCAAGTCTTGAATACAGGAACGAATACTTTCGCGCATCGTCCCCAACAGGACAAACACTAGGTATCCTAGAAGAATGAGAGGAAGCCCCTCACTCCCCACTTCCCACATAGAAGGCTCAAGCGCAATACACGTTAACTTTAATTACGTGTCTTGAAGAAGTTTTGAGATGAGAAGAGAGACGACACAAAGGAGAACTCTAAAGGGGAACTAAGAGTCCTAATGTTATCATGCATGGATGTCCTATGGTTAGTGAGGTTTAGGAGAGACGACTACCTAACCTAATGCTAATCCTACTCCAAGCTTAATCAAAAATTAAGTTGGACTAGGTAGCTCTAACGGGAGAGAGTCCAAGACTTAAACAAGTCTCGAGACTCGAGGGATGAAAAGAGTGAAAGAGAAGAAGGAGAAAGAGAAGGAGAAGATAAGATACAAGATGGGGAAGCAAGTACATCATATCATAAATATCCAACTCAAGTCAATCAACATGTTTCAAAGATTAATGCAAATCACTTCAAGTAATCATGCAAAGGTAAACATGGAAGGATGCAAGCACACTTGAATTAAATGCACAATTAAACACACATGGATCTCATACCAAAGTGACATGAAAGAAACAAGATGAAAATGAAACAAGACCAGAACTCACATCATATCATCATTAATAATCCACATATGCAAACTAGGTTCACATTATGCAATACGATGCACCAAAGAAGTTACAAAGCAAAAGGGTTGATATGCATCACATAATTCAAACCAAATGCATCCAACAATGCTCAAGTAACATGAAAATCAAATATAGAACTCAAGAGGCAGTATCATATACATCAATGTCATATCAAACCCAAACTCAAGTCATACAAGATTAATCATCAAGCAACACATTCAAAGCATGCACCAAAAGTGAGAAAGACATCAACAAAACTCAAGTCAAAATAACAACACTTTGTAAAATCAAGAACAAATAGAAAAATGAGTGAAAAGAGATGATTCCAAAGCCACAAGTAAGCTCAAACAGTACATGATCATACCATAAAAACATCTTAAGCATCACTCCATCACAAGTAAGCAAATCCATCCAAACTAGATCAAGTACCCAAGTATGCTTCAAACAAACTTGCATCACAAGTAAAAATCAACCAAAAATGGTAAAGTGGATCAATAAAATCCCAAAAAAATAATCAAACAGAAGTTCAATCAGTCAAGTAACATATGCAAAAATATTGGAGCAAAAAGAGTTAAAGAGCTTGTCTAAAAGTGATCCACAAGTCAAGATGTGCACATAATCGAACAAAGATCGAGGGTCAACAAAACTTGAGTGGCAAGTCACTAAAAGTAACTCAAACCAACCTCAAACCAGCATCGGAACATCCTTATATCAAGGTCTAAGTGTGACAAAAAAAAGAGGTCTCAAGAGATGAGCAACGGCATGAAAATTTCCTAACCCTAAGTGAAGGGTATCATTGGAAAAGCACTATCAAATTAATTCAAAATAAAATAATAAAAAGAAAATAAAAAGAAAATAAAAATAATGAAACATAACATGAGACATTAAATATTCAGAAAAGTATTTTTTTGGTATTTTTAAAATGATTGGAAATAGTAAGATAAAATCGAATAAGAAAATGTAAGAAAAGAAAAAAAAAGAATTAAAAAGGAGGGGTGCACTCAGTAATTCCTGATACAAAGGAATGCAAGCATAAGCACGTTTGGGCCGTAACTCAGGAGGTGCGAAGATCAAAACTGCGCAGGCCCATTACCAACAAAACACATCCTCAGATTTTTTTTTTGAAATAAAAAAAAGAAAAAAAAATACCAAAACAAGAAAAGGAAAAAGAAACAGCGCTACAAAATCATGTGAACATGACCCTCAATCGGTCAAGCATCACTTAAATCATGTAAGACAAAAACACCAACCAGCCACTCCCACGCCAACACGTCATCGTCTTCTTCAATCAAAAACCCTAAACAAACGCCATGCATCGTGTAAACCAGAGTAAAACCGAGCACACCATCCCAACTTCTACTCCACATATCTCCATGAAAATCTCACCAAAACAACTAAAATAAAACATGAAAATGAAGCTAATGGATCATAGATCAGCATGGTTACATATACTTCTCAAAATAAGCATTCAAACATAGAGAAAAATGGATTCAAAAACACGGGTACAAACACGAATTCAAGTGTTCAACAAATCAACATGCTCAGATTTGAACGATGCTTAATGCACACACAATGCCTACCTTATGTAGGACTTCAGACACATGCCAAATGATTTCCAAACTTTATAAATTTAACAAGAGAAAGTTTAGATCTATTAACTAGTGGAGTTACGTCCACCGCGCCTTCGATGTCTCACACAAAACCACCACAAACTGCAGCAAGCTTCCTTGCACTTTGAAGATCCCAGATCGAAACTCAAACCCAACAAAATGTTGTTGTGATTCCTCTGCCAGACTCAAATTAATGGTGAAGGGAAATGAAGTTGTAGAACCTCCAATGGTGGATTCAGAAGTAAGATCTTGCGCATAGAAGTGAGAGATTACTTAGTTGATGATGGTTTTTACCAAAAGGATTTCAAGAACTCTCAGAAAATACAGAGCTCGAAAAAATGAGAAGAAAAGGAGAGTTATGGTTCGGATCTGAGAAAAAAGTGGTGAGTCCCCTGATTTTGGAGTTATAATGAGTTTATATATGGTGCATTTAGGGTTGGCAATTGGTTTGGCAACAAGGCTGAGGTTTGGAGCAGTGTATTCTCGGTTTGGGATTAGAATGTGCTTAGAGAATAAAAGGCACATGTGTGGCTCGTGTTTTCCTTTGCCAAGAGATTTGGAAGTAATGGTTTTTGGCACATGAGAGAGGTATTTCCAATATTCACGTGAGAAAGAGGGTGCCATCAGCTTTTTGTGCAAGCAAATCCTTTTCTCCTTTAGTGCAACATTCCCATTGAGGTGCAAAGTTGGTACAAGTGTGTGTGTCCTCATTTGGAAATATTTGGTAAGGCAAAAAAAAATAGTCATGGTAGGTGGGGTCATGCGCATGCTTTTGGGGCCAACCATGATGCTGCAAAATCAAATCCTATTATGTCTATTTTCATGCATCCATGCAAGCCTTCATATTCAACCTTCCATAACTTATGGCAACCTTACTTAATTTGAACAAATGAATATTCATTGGAAAGTAGGCATGACATAGAGCAATTTTGGTGTTTAATGCAATTGGACGTAATGCTTGGAAAACAATATAATGTGGTCATGAAAACATGTCTCCAAATCTGCCAAGAGAGATACTTAGAAAAAAATCTAAGTTTTGAAATTTTCCAACTTAAAAACTCCAACTTTGGGACACCATAACTCTCCCAAATATGATTCAAATAGCACGGTTCTTGTGTCCATTTTGAAGGGAAAACTTCAATCTATAACTTTCATGTGGAAGGGATTTTCAAATAAAGCTTAAAACAAGGTGAAAAATGGCTTAGAAAGTAGTTAAAAACTTACTAAAAATAGTAAGTTTCTAAAACTTAAATTTCCAATTTTGGCAACCTTTTCCACATTCTTGATTTTTCATGAATCCTTGAACATTTCTTGATCAAATTTCATTTATGGACCATATTTGACTTGGAAATCATGGTGTTGACCTCAAAAAGTCAGGAGTTGACTTTTTCACTGCACAGTTGACTTTTGCTTAGTTCACAAGCAACTGATCCACTGAACATCCCCCACAATGAATCAATAACCAAACCCTCATCCATGAACACTTGTGAGCATAAAGAATACCATAAGAACATGCTTGAACACACCAAGCCTTCCAAGAAGTCCTCTTGTTCACAAACCCTAATTGGTCCCTCTAGTTAGGAGGGAGAGAATCACTTGAAATCCTTTGCCAATCTTGATCTTATGAAGATATAATGAACTCCATGAACCACCTTGAAGCTTGAGACTTGAGAATGTGGACCAAGTACCTTGATCCCATGCCGAGAACCAATGCTATGCACAGATGCTAATGCAATAAATGAAAAGAAACATAAGCCAGTTAGCTAAAAACAACAAGGCAAATTTTGGGGTGTTACAGCTGCCCCTATTCAATCAACTTGATCCTGAAGGTATGATAGTGACGGCTATCATGCGTTCCAAGGATTCACGGAGATTGAATACCAAAAGAAACCTGAAATTTGCAATCCTCAAAGGAGGGACGACTCAACTGGGGAACAAGCAATAAATGTTGCACTGTCACAACACGTACGAGTGTTGGAAACCAAAACTGTATTGAAAAGTCTTGAAATAAACACAAACGAGTGTTAGCTATGCTGGGGATGAACACTGATGAGTGTCAAGGGATCCAGGATATCAAATATGAACGGGTATTGAGAAGATACACGGACGGGTATAACGTGTCAATGCGGACGGGCATTGGCCTAAAAGGTTCAAACACGGACGGGTGCCAAATGTCAATGCGGACGAGCATTAAAACAAAAGCTTAAACACGAACGGGTGCTGAAATAACACGGACGAGTGTCATTAAAAGATCAATACGGACGGGTATTGAAAAGGTACACGGACGGGTGTAAAAAGATTCAAGGCAACCTCTCTGGGGATTGAAATGCAACACGGACGGGTGTCAGAAGTTCAATACGGACGGGTACTGAAAAGGTACACGGACGGGTGTAAAAGGATTCAATACGGACGGGTATTGAAAAGGTTATAAAGCAACTTTATCGGGAATTAATCTCGCTGGGGGAATGGAAGGCAACACGGACGAGTGTCATCAAAAGTTCAAAATGGACGGGTATTGAAATCAAAGGTGACCTCTCTGGGGATTGAAACGCAACACTGACGGGTGTCATCGAAAGATCAATACGGACGGGTATTGAAACAAAAGGTTCAAACACAGACGGGTGCCGAAGGAAACACGGACGAGTGTCATCAAAAGGTCAATACGGACGGGTATTGAAAAGGTCAATATGGACGGGTATTGAAAAGAACACGGACGGGTGTCTCAAAGGTCAATACGGACGGGTATTGAAAAAGTTCAAACACGGACGGGTGCTGAAGGAAACACGGACGAGTTTCTGTCGGTAAAACTCTTGAGGGGATAAACCAAAGGACCACCTGGACGAAGGGGTAAAAATGAAATCAAGGATAAACAATCCTGGCAAAACACTCTGCCGGGGTACTGTCAAATATTGCTTAACCCAACACCTGTGGAGTAAAGTCAAAAGATATCTTCCTGAAATCTGGCTTTCCTGACGAAGGAAAACTCAAACCTGGCTTATGCTTCAGATGCACATGTTTGAATTTTGCTGTAATGCTCCACACGAAGTGGAAATGCTACGCATTTGGGAGGATGCCATGCAAACAAATGCTTATGCAATGCAAGAGAGATGTCTCAGCAAAATAAATGCTGAAGACCAGAAGCAACTCCGCTGGGGATGGCAAACTAAATTGCCACTGAAACAAAGGAAAACTTGTTGAGGAGAACTTCTCCCTGCTAGGGAAGATCACAATCACCAATTCTGTCGGAGATGGACGAAACTCCAAGAGAATATCCACTCTGTTGGGGAATGTCAAGATCAACAACTCTGCTGGAGATGGACGAAGCTCCGAGAGAATACCCACTCAGCTGGGGAGGGATATTAATACTTAAATACAGAAAACCAAATTTTTAGCCATAAGATGTCACAAGATGATATGAATGCAAAGGATGAGACAGACTGCGGGGAAACTTGAAACAAGAGAGTTAAGGTAAATTGAGAGAGATGACGCGAAAAGAGACGCCGGGGAACACAAGATATTTCTGAAGATCTGTTAGGGTGACAAGAAGTATCCATCAATAGTTGGAAAGAGAGGGACAAGACCCTGGGGAGACAAGTAGTGACATCCAAGAATAGCATTGGATAGAAACTACGAACGAGACAAATGGTATGTCAAAAGATGTCCAAGAATGGCATTGGACAGCAACAAGAAAGTTTCTGGTAAAAACAACAGCATCATCCAAGAATAGCATTGGATGGAGGTGAAAAACACTCTATTAGGGATAAGATATCCAAGAATGGCATTGGATAACGGCGCTACAACATTCAAAAATGGAATTGAATGAGGCAACAACAAACATCAGAGACATCCAAGAATAGCATTGGATATAAACAAAATTCCACTTGAACAACTTCATTGTGGACATCTAAGAATGGCATTGGATGGCAAGGTTTAAACATCAGAGATATCCAAGAATATCATTGGACTTGGTTAGGGAAAAGGTGTCAAAGAATGGCATTGGATAGAAGAAATCACAACATCTAAGAATGGCATTGAATGAAGTGAGAAAAGTTCTGGAAAATATATCATAAGTATCCAGGAATGGCATTGGATAAAAAGAGTCTCAACATCCAAGAATGGCATTGGATGAAGTGAGCAGGGACTTTCAGGAATGGCACTGAAAGGTAAAGGTAAACCACTACATTCAAGAATGGCATTGAATGATAGTGAGAAAGACATCCAGGAATGACACTGAATGCAAAGGAGAAAACTCATTCAGGAATGACACTGAATGAACAGATAAGACTTTCAGGAATGGCACTGAAAGATATCCAAGAGAAATATAATGGGGATTACAGAACAGAGAAAAGACTTCCAGGAATAGCACTGGGAGAAACAAGAGGAACAATATATCCAGGAATGGCACTGGGGATCAAAAGAGACAGGCATCCAGGAATGGCACTAGAGATCAAAAGAGACAGACATCCAGGAATGGCATTGGAGATCAAAAGAGACAGACATCTAGGGATGACACTGAAGTGAAAGAAAGCAAAGATCCAGGAATAGCACTGGAGTGGAAGAAGACAAACATCTAACAACAGCAAAAGATGCACAGGGAAACGGCAACATCTAGGAATGGCACTAGAAGAGAAAGAAGACGAACAAGACATCCAGGAATAACACTGGAATGAAAGAAGATAGGTAAACAACAACATTCAAGAATGGCACTGAATGAAAAGGCAGGTAGAAGTTTTGGTAGGCGGCAAGTAAGTTGGACTTTGATCACAAGGTAAGATGTTGATAGCAACAGGACCTCGGAAAATGCATATGAGCGCAAAGCACACTTCGAGCTATGAAAATCTTTCTATGTATGATATATGAATGATTTATGTATGCAATGCAGATGATAGGGACAACCGAGATAGACTCCTTTGTGAGAGAAGAAAGGGAACTCTAATTCCTCAACACAGGGAACACTGCCCATTCTGCTTGGAGGGAAAATGTTGAACACATCTCTGTCACACTTATGAATTGTATCAGGCTGATGGTCTTTTGAGGAAAGACATCTTGAGGATTCTTGAAGAAGACTTCCCCAGATTGATTGACTGATGAAGATAAACTGATCATAGCTTCAGTTTGACTGCTGCAGGGGAAAAATGAACTGATCATGGCTTCAATTCCTGAAATGAATGTTGAGAATAAATTGATCATGGCTTCAGTTGCTGGGGATGAACTGATCATGGCTTCAGTTCTCGAAATGACTGTTGAGAAAGCTAAACTCAGCATGATTCTTGAAAGAGATCTTCTGGCTAACCAAATCTGAGAATAACTTGCACTGAGCAACAAATCTTGAACTGATTTACAACAGGATCTAGAAGTAGTATGTCCCTGATAGAATCACTGACCAAGTTCCACAACTGTTTGAAATTCTTGATGAGGAAAGTTTTCCTACAAATAGGATTATTCAAACAAACATGGTAATTTTAATGCAAAGCTCAATGCAATTTTGAAATCAAAAATCATTTTTGGAATGATATTATTGATGTAAAGCAAATGAGTCACTTGTCAAAACACGGCGGTTTAGACATACAAAATGAAAGAGAAAACGAAGGTAATACATCAAAGCAAATGATTGGCAACAAACATAGGAGTCAGTTTACGCAGCCTTATTGTAGTATGCTTTCAAAAGAAACCTGGCTTCAATTAGGTCTTTTGAAGATTGTAACGTGGTCTGGTTCACGGTTTTTGAAACAAAGGATATAGGCTCAAAGTCTATTTGTACCCAACCCATTCTTCGTGATGATCTCTAGTCCTATGCTCAGTTAATTCAAACTATGCATTCAGGTTCCAAGTGATTTTGGAATTGCAACACTGTTATGATGATGGCTCAAGGGCCAAAGGATTTTTGAGATGGAAGTCACTCTCTTACAACATTTTGTTGTTTTTGATGAGGACCTCAGTCATCTCGTTTTGTGTTTGAGGATTTTGGTAACCTCTTGATTTTTCTTTTGTTATCCCTAATTTTCGCCTGAACTGTGTCATTTGAGCTTACAGTCAGCGGGATGCCCCAATTTTTCCCTAAGTCTCCTTCATAGGTTTTGACTCAGTGGGCTTTTCTTTTGATTTTTTTTATTCATCATTTTTTTTAAAGACAGTGACTGCCTGGCTTAATGATTACGTTGAACCATCATTGGCTTTCAGTTTGAAAGTCATCTTCGACACTTCCTTGATGGGTGCGAAGGAAAGCTTGTGATTGCAACCTTTATTGGAAGGCGTCTTGAATGATTCATTTGAATTTGAATAAACAGCCAAATTAAATGAGAACTACCCATCCCCAGGTTAAAATTGCGGGTTTTTTCGTACAGAAAGAAACTCCAACTTCTAGGCTCGAAGGGTTGACAAGGGATTAACTTCCTTATTTCTCTAGTGTTTGGGAGTTGAAACAATGCCTGTACATCCTCAGCCAAGTTTTAATTGAAAGTATACATTTCAGCAATTTCAGGTATTTCGTTTTCAACATCCTCCCTCCAATCTTTGCATAAACAAAAGCTTGATAAAGAAAGTGAACAGGAGATATATTTTTTTGTGAAAAAGAAAGCATAAAGATGCACACAGTGGATATAAATCAATTGAATCAAAACATTGCAATGCTCATTTCATTGAAATTACCATGAAAGTACAAATAAAGTTCGAAAGCAAACAGTCAATACAATCAAGGAAAAATGCAAACAGAAAGAAACAAGGCCTAGTGAATAATCAGAAACAAGGATGAGCTGTCCTGTCTAAAACACTGGCTTTAGGAGATGATCCGTCTGAACTGACTCAAACTTCACTTGGCATGCTCTGGCAAAGGATTGTTGATAACATTGGGATTATCATCAGCAAAGGACAGAATCTTTGAGTTCACCAATTCTTGTACTCTAGCTTTAAATGCATAGCAACCTTCCAAGTTATGGCCTGCCCCACCTCGATGAAACTCACAGTGAAGATCAGCCCTATAGCTGGCTGGGAGAGGATTTGGAGGAGGAGGTAGATCCCTCGTTGTAATCAAACCTTTCTTTACAAGACATGGATAGAACTCAGTGTAAGACATCGGGATAGGATCAAAGTTAACCCTATTGCGATTCTGATTTTGTCTAACAGGCTGACGAGGAGCTTGAACTGGTTGAGCATTGACAATAGGAGCAACTGCAGCTACATATTGTTGTTGTCTGCGACGAGGTTTCCCTTCAACTGAAATAGCATGGGTATCACCATCCTTTTTCTTTTGAAAATTCCCAGTATACTTTTTAGCACCACTAAAGGCTTCAGCATTGGCAATCCTTCCTTTTTTGATACACTCTTCTAGTCTTTCTCCGATAGTGACTAGGTCAGCAAAACTAGATGATACACTGCCTATCCTCTTTTCCCAAAAGAGTGGCTGAAGAGTGTCCATGAATAATCCAGTCAATTCTTTTTCAGCCAAGGGTGGCTCCACTTGAGCAGCTAGCTCTCTCCAGCGCTGAGCGTACTCCTTAAAGGATTCCCTTTCTTTCTGAGACATGTTCTGCAACTGACGGCGATCAGGTGCCATGTCCAGATTGAACTTATATTGCTTTAAGAAAGCATCATACAAGTCCATCCAGCTTCGGATATGGTTATTCTCAAGTCCCATATACCATCTCATTGAAGCCCCACTCAAGCTGTCTTGGAAATAGTGAATGAGCAGTTTGCCATTTTTGGCATGAGCAACCATCTTGCGGCAGTACATCACCAAGTGGTTCTGGGACAGGTGTGCCCCTTGTATTTCTCAAAATCAGGAGTCTTGAATTTCGGAGGAATAACCAAGTCGGAAACCAAGCACATGTCCATTGCAAAAGCATTAAAGACATCACTTCCTTCCATGGCTCTTATCCTTTTGTCCAGAGTTTTCCATTGCTCTCTGACTTCTTCAATGTATCCAGGTTCTCCCTGACATTCAGATTGTGGACCAGCAGCATGGTACACGAAAGGATTCTCAAGAATAGCTTGAGCAACAGAATGCACAACAGGATGAGGTTCAGTGAACAATGGAGCTGAAGATACTGGTGAGACAAACACAGGAGTAGTTGCAAAGGGTGGCGAGTAATTCAGAGGTAACCCAAATTCTGGCCAAGTAGAAGCTGGTTGCTGAGTCAGTGGAGGGTCAACAGTAGCAGTTGAAGTTTCAACAATCACAGTCCTCTGAGGTGGTTCACCTCTAGCAATCAGAACTTGCATTATTTCTCTGAGCTTGGTCATACTGGCCTTCAACTCATCAATTTCCATTCTGACTTCGTCGTTGTGTTGTTCTTGGTTTTCCATTCTCAATCTGACAACAGCTCTAGTTCCGTAGTTGTGTTGAGGAAATAGCTTGACGGTGAACAGATAACTGGAGAAGGAGACAGTTGAAATGAGTTTCTGAGGCAACTGGGAAGAAATGCATATGTATGCTCATGGATGCAAGAGTGCATGAATGCAACAACCACAAACAAGATCACTCGAAGCACGCAGTTTCAAAGGTTCACTCTGAAGAGAATATCGGAATACCAATATACCAGAATACCGGAATACCAGGTTGATAAGTCTACACTGATAAGAAATCCAAAGTACCGGGCATGTTGAAAGTCAGGGTTTCCTGTAAACCTGTAAACACCCGCCCATTCTCACATGTGGGTATTAAAAAGCCCGGATCCTCAGTTTCAGATTCTCGATTTGAGAAGCAATAGTACATTCATCCCTCGGGGTACAATACTATCACCAAACAAAGAGGTCGTCCACTGATTCCCCCAAAAAGGATATCCTATAGCAAGTTCCCAGCATTGGGTCCTTGGATCGAGAAGTGTAATGGGTTTGCCATTTCTGGTCTGCCATTATCACATGTCGGGAGGAGAGGCGTTGCTAAGTTCTCGGGAGACGGTCGCCAGAGTCGACAATTTTCCAGGTCATATTCCATCGTCTGCCCCAAATGCGGAGGATAGAATATTACCAAAGAAACCTCGTCTGGATGTGGAGTTTTCATGTATAATAAGTCTGGCCAAATGCCACACAAGTCACACTACTTTCCACACTAATCATAGGTGTATGCTCAAGCCTGGGATTGGGCTTATCTCTCAGAACATCCCAACCAGAACAAACAGATAACAAGCAAGTCAGACAAAAAGTAGTAAATAAATCAAAGTAGGCTAAACCCCTTAAGGGATGGACCAACAAGAGGTCAATCTGTCCCCAGCAGAGTCGCCACTTTTTATGTAGCGGCAAAATCATGAGTGTAAGCTATTGATTAACTTAACTCGAAAAGCAAGAGTCTCCACCACACTTTTATTTTATCCTAAAAGGAAAGGAAAAAGAGCGAACAAAACCTACACAAGCTCTAAACAAGAACAAGTGAAGAGAGTCCGGGTAAGGGGGGTTGGTTACGCAATGGGAAGGTGTTAGCACCCAAAACGTCTATAGTACTCTATAGGAGCCCTTTGAAATATCAATCGCTTTTGGTCTGAAAATGTTTGCTTGAAAAGTGATTGAGGAGATGAGAAGAGAAATTGTTTTTAAGATTTTTGTATTTGGAGAGACTTGTCGCCTCATGCCTACGTACCCACGATGTGCAATGTAGGATCAAAACCCCGTAGTTTGTGGTACAAAGAATGAAAATTTGTTTGTTTTGGTTATTTTTAAATGTAAAGACAAGTCGTCATTTCCAAGCGAATAATTTCGCTTAAAGAAATGAATCATGTCTAAACTTATGAAAAAAAGTTAAGGAAAAGTGCACGAGGGCACAAAAAGAGAGTGATGAGTTTAATGTTTTTTAAGTCTTTTGAAAAAGGTGTGAACATGCTTATGTAGTTTATCATTTATTAAGAAATGAAAAGGAAAAGAGTAAAATCACTTGACAAAGTCAAGGTTTGATTATGAAAGAAGTGAAAGTTGAAATCAAGAATGTTTTGAAAAAGAGAGAGAGTTTTGAAAATTGAAGAAAGGGTAGAGAAGAAGTGACTATCCTAAAGCATAAAGTAAAAGCTAAGGATAAGAATAGCCTAACCATATAAGTGAGCTCCATAGTCTTCGAACCATAATTCCAAAGCAAAGGGAAAAAGGTCCTAATTCTAAGTCCAAGGTTCCAAGAATTGCATTGGATGTCCAAAGTCTAAGTTTAAAACTCCATGTCCATTGCAAAGGATAGTAACCATAGTCCAAGATTAGAAGCACAAGTTTTTTAGAGGTTTAGGCCTTTATTAATGTTTTTGGTCCAAGTGGACAAAGTGAAAAAAGGCATAAGCATAAACATATGTCCAACGGACAAAGGAAAAATTGCGGAAGCATAAACATGATATGAAATGATAAAAATGAAGCATAAAAGTAAAAGAGATAAGAAGCGAGAAGGAATTGTAAAGGAGTTAGTACAATAGTATTGTTAGTAAGTTAGTGATTAGTTTTTAGAATTAGTGATCAATAATAATTGAATAATTGCACTTAGGTCAAGATTAATGAAAACTCATTAGAGGATTGATAAGACCAAAGCCTCCTAACAACAAGTTTCATAAGTTTTGAACCAAAAGACAAATAATCAACTATTCTTGATAGTTTTCTGATGCGGGACAAATATTGCGCTATGTTAAGCAATCGCCGAGTAATTTATGGAGTAATTACCCTACAATGAGGTCGGTCAATAGCTCTTTGTGCTAATGCATGCTAGATGAACGATATGTAAATCGTCATCCGAAAGCAATACCACACAAAAAGAAAAAATAGTAACGATCTAGTCTTGATCGAAATTCAATAAAAGAATTCCAAAATCAATTAGACTTTCATCGATCAAAAAGAAAACGAATTAAGATGAAGAGAAGTGGATCTAACATTTATGATCCACACAACCAACAATAAGAGAATTTCAAGAAAATAAAATCAAGACTATTTTTAATGATTTTTTAAGAAAATGTTTATAAACGAAAACAAAATACAAAGATTTTCATAAAGAATAAAATCTATTAAAAAAAATTAAAAGAAAAAAAGAAGAAGAAAGTAGTGAAAATATTTTTCTAAATAAAAAAGAAAATAGAAAGAAAATTAAAAAGAAAATTAAAACAAAGAGAGGGAGGTTTCAAGAAAGATAATGGTGGTGAAATTAGCATTTGAAAACAGGCTAGGCCCAATATGATTTAGTGATTCTCTTAAAAAAACAAAATAACAAATTAAAAAAATCAGAAAAAACACAATCCATTATCTTCTTCTTCCATTGTCACGGCTACTGTTCAACGGCAGAAGGGAACACGACGGTTAGGCTCATCAACGGCAGAGCGGCGGTGAAAATTTTTTGTACCGAAACGATCAGAAAACAGCATAAACTCCAGATACATTATCAATTTCAAACGAAGCTCATATACGAAGTTGAAATTAGAATACGAGAGCTCGTTGAAACAGGTAACTACCTTCAAATTAAGGCGAGCAAGGCTTTGATTCTTCTTCTTCTTTTCTTTGAACTTGCTTCTGAAGTTGTTGTTGTTGAGTTGCGATGCGAAGAAAAATGAGATGTGGAATTGATTTTGAATTGTAGAAGAATTTGCGGTTCGCGTTGAGAGATGGTGAGTGATTTTGCAGAACTGAAAAATGAAAGTGAGATTGAAGAAGGTAGATTGAAGCTTTGGAAGTGAATTGATGAGGGTAATGGATTGAAATTGAAAAAAAAATTGATTTTCGCAGAGATTTATTGGCTTTTCAAGCTTGGTGAATGAATGAATTGAAGGCCCTTATTTATAGCAGAAGAGAATGAATTTGTGGTGAGTTTGCTGGATTTGAATTGAAATTTTCCTTTCCGTTTTGTGACGTTCGTGTTGCGTTTTGGAATGGCCTTGTTGCGTTGCCATTTTTGAATTGTTGTTCTTTTTATTTTTTCTTGCTGCAGTTTGCGTTTCATTTTGCAGTGTGACTTGTGGCAACGTTGCGTTTTGCGTTTGATGTGTTGGGACCTGTGTTTCAGACTCACATAGATGACGTTTTGCTGCGTTTTGATGAAGCTCACATGCAGGTTAGACGGCTGGGAGTGAAGTTGTGCGTGAGGTCTTGGCTTCGACTCGTATGAAGGTTAGTTTATGTGAAGCAGCTTATGGCTTTTGAAGTATAAATGACTTGCGTGGTAGCTGAAGAATGAAATAATTTGGGAATTTGATGCACGGCTGGCATATGGCTTGTACTTGTTGAAAATTATGTGGATGGGAATGATGGGGCGTGTGGAATGGCTTTATTCCTTTTCTTTATTTTTTTCTATGGTTATAAAAGGACCAATGGTTATGAAACAAAACAAAAAAAATGGATTTAAATGGAAATGATATATATAAAAAAATGGATACGGGCCTTAAAATGAAATTGAACATGGATTTAGAAAAATTGGAAATAGATAAAAAATTGACTAATTGAAATGAGTTAAATAAATGGATAATTGGTTATGGTTGTGATAATGGAAATTCAAATTGGATATTGAATTGGTTTAGGGAAAAAAATGAATTGGAAAATTTGGTTTTTAGAAAGAAAATGGATAGTTGAAAAATGGTTTTGGTAGTAAAATAAAAGGATATGGATACATTGATTAAAATGTGGATAATGGTTTATAATGAAAAATGGTTTATGAAGGGATCAGGAATATGGTTTAGCAAATGGATATTATTGGATATGGTTTGAACAATGGGTAATTGGATTTTGAGAAAAGGATAAGAAAATGGTTTAGAATGGTGGATATTCAAGCTAGATATGAGAAGGATCATGGATAACAAATGGATAACCAAACTTTTTTTCACAAGCCACTGATAAAGTGCACACAACTAACACTGAACAAACCACAACTGAACGACAACCATTTGAATCTATGAATATCGCCACACAACAACTTGACTGTCACTGCTTGAGAAATAGCCCAATGAAATAAATATCTTGCACTTGAAGCAATCTCTTGATAGTTTGACCAAGATTAGGTCAAACATCCATCTGAACTGGACCAAAGCTGAACAACCACACTTGATTTGAAATTATGCCTTGCTTGGACAAACCTGCGAAACCTAAACACACAGAGAGAAAGAAGAAAACTGAAGTATATATTTTTTGGTATTTTGGTTAGAGGTTAATAAACATAAACAAATAAAGCAAGTGAGAATCAAACAGGTGCTTAGGAGAAACAAAGATTGTGATCTTGTTTGTGGTATGAGATGCAAATGAAATGTGCTAAATCTTAGGGGTAAAAATTAGGGTTCAAGACATGCATGCTAACATTAGGTAGAATTTTACCCTCTTACCTCGACCTTAGGGCCACTTTTGCATGCAAACATTAGGATAGAATTCCCGTAGTGTTTTCTTTTTGACTTGAGTCTTCTCTTCTCATCTCATAACAACTCTAAAACACTTAATAAAGATAACGTGTATTGCGCACGAGCCTTAAGTGTGGGAAATGAGGAATAAGGGGTTTCCTCTCATTTTTCTAGAGTGTTTAGTGGACGTCCTGTCTTGGGACGATTTGCTATGCATTCGTTCCTATGCCATAGACTTTGGTGCAATGCAAGTTATGAACTAACTTAAATCACGTCTGTCTAAAAAAATACAAAAACGAATTCAAATCTTTTTATCCTTCAGGATTGTTAAGTTTCAACTCATTTTCAGAAAAGAGCACGTTATTTTCCGTTTTTTCGCAAACAGGCATCGACCCTAACTGCCGGACGCGAACTTAACGTCGCTCCTAAAAAACACTAAGACCTCGTTAGGTCGAACTACAACTGCTCTGATTTCCTCCTTCTGTTTAGATTGAGGATACGTAGGCACAAGACGGCAATGTCTTGGTGAGCAACCTCCCCCTTTAGTGCGTAGTCCATCGAACTACATTGACTCTGACTTTCCCATTTCACAAGGGAATACGTAGGCCTAGGACGACGATGTCCTACCGAGTCACTTTTTCTTTTCTTTTCCCCGTTCTGTTTCTGTTTAGCAGTAGGATTTAGATAACTCACCCTTTGAATAGACAACAAGCGTGGATCCCATAGAGTATGATGGACGCGTGGGGGTGCTAATACTTTCCCCTCGCGTAACCGACTCCCGAGCCCAGACTATGGTTGCGATGACCATGTCTTTCCCTCTGTTTAGGTTTTCTTCGATCGTTTCCTTTCCCTGCGTCGGGATAAATAACGTTCGGTGGCGACTCTTCTGTTCTAGTTTTTTCGCAGGTTGCGACAGCTGGCGACTCTGCTGGGGACTCTGGTTCCCTATGCGAGTCAATCCTAGCGTTTGTTTGTTTTTTTTTCATTGGGTGTTTTTTGTTGTTCTTTATTTTGTTGTATATTACTGTATTACTATTGTTAGTTCTTGGATTGGCTGGAATTTTGGTAAAACAAAGTATGTTCAATGTTGATGTCAAGGTGGTGATGTTGCAACATTGAGTCTTAACACTGGGCTGGGTTAAGTATTTAAAATTGCTGAAGTTGGATGTCTGATGTCACATGCGATGTTGTGACATGAGATCCGCATAATTAATAACATCAGGTTGTGATGTTGTTAGGGTTCGCGTGTTAGCTAGAATTGTGGAGAGCAATCTGTCTCATTGGATACGAATATCTTGGAATAGATATTTTCTGCTGTATGGGAGATCTGGTGCAGATTTGTAGGAGATTTAAAAGGTTAAAGATTTAAAAAGATTTTAGGAGAAAATCTGTTTTGAATATTCAATTTTAAAATAACAAATCAGGTTAGATATTGTAGGAGGTCCAATGTCCAATTCAAAGAGCTATATAAAGCGCACCAGTACTAAAGAAAAGGGACAAAGAAAATAGAGCTAAAGACTGATCGTCGTGTGTGTCTTCGTTTATGATTTGTAAACCATTCTAGTGTGAATTGGTATTATTGTTTTGAGTTGTTCTTGATCAAAGTTGTGAAGCAGAATCAAGTAGGGATATTCAAAGTGTGTGATCTTAGAATTATCTCACTGAAGTGTTTTAGGGATTGAGTAGTGTTCTCATATCTAAGTGGTTTCTTAGGTAGAAAGTCACTAGTAGGAATTAAGTTTAGGAGATTGTCAACTGGGTTGTTGAGTCTGTAAATTATTCTACAAGTAGTGAATTTCATCCCTGGCTTGGTAGCCCCCAGACGTAGGTAGTTAGACCGAACTGGGTGAACAATTCTTTGTGTTGATTTGTTACTGTTATTGCTGTCCATTGTGCAGAGTGTGTTGTGTGACATCGCACCTTAACATCACACGTCTGATACCATAATTTCAATTGGTATTAGAGCAGGCATCCTGTCTATCTCTGGGTGAGATCTAGGGAAGTTACTTTCTGGTGTAAAGATGGACAAAGAAGTTGGAGGATTCGTCAACAGACCCCCTATTTTGGATGGATCCAATTATGACTATTGGAAGCCAAGGATGACCACTTTCTTAAAATCCTTGGACAGCAGGGCTTGGAAGGCTATTATTAAAGAGTGGAAAGCACCTGTTGTGTGTGAGAAAGATGATGCTGGCAAAGATAAAGAAGGCACCTCAAAGCCAAAGCCTGAAGAAGAATGGACCAAGGAAGAGGATGAGCTTGCCCTTGGAAATTCCAAATCTCTATATGCAATTTTCAATGGAGTGGATAAGAATATCTTCAGGATAATCAATACATGTGAAGTTGCTAAGGAAACGTGGGATATTTTGAAGGCTACACATGAAGGAACGTCTAGAGTAAAGATGTCTAGACTTAAGCTTCTAACATCAAAGTTTGAAAGTCTGAAGATGAAGGAACATGAGACTATTCATGACTTCCACATGAGTGTTCTTGAGCTGGCCAATGCGTCTAGTGCTCTTGGAGAGAAAATGTCAGAAGAAAAGCTTGTAAGGAAGATTCTTAGGTCCTTTCCTAAGAGGTACAAGATGAAGGTGACTGCTATTGAAGAAGCTCAAGACATCAGCAAGATGAGAGTTGATGAGCTCATTGGATCTCTTCAAACTTTTGAGCTTGGTTTGAATGAAGAAGAACCAGAAAAGAAGCCCAAGGGTATTGCGTTGGTCTCCACTCCTGCAAAAGCTAAGGAAGTCAAAGATGATGATTCTCAGGAAGATTTGTCTCAAGCCATTGCTATGTTGGGAAGGCAGTTCAACAAAGTGTTAAAAAGGTGGAACAATAACTACAAGCCTAGTGTCAAGAACATCTCTTCTGACATCAGCAAGCCAAAAGAGAAAGATGAAGAGAAGACTGCCCAGGATAAAGGTGTTCAGTGCTTTGAATGTGGAGGGTATGGACATGTCAAGAAAGAATGTCCCACATTCTTGAAGAAGCAGAAGAAGGGCATGTCAGTTTCCTGGTCTGAATCTGATAGTGAAAGTGAAGGTGAGTCAGCAAGGCATGTTAGAGCCTTAACAGGAACTGTTGTGTCTGATGATGATAGTGATGGAGAAATAACTTATGAGGAGTTAGCATCTACTTATCAAGAGCTGTGTTTAAAAAGTACTGAGATTTGTCAAGAAAACAAGTGTCACAAGCAACAGATTGCTCAGCTTGAAAATGAAAAAGATGATATGGAAAATGAAGTTGTACTAGTTAAGTCTCAACTGGATCAGATGACAAAATCCGTTAGGATGATGAACAGTGGTACAACTACTCTTGATAAGATTCTTCAGTCGGAGAAAGCTGCTAGAGATAAATCAGGTATAGGATATGTGGCAAGCACTTCAGGAACAAAGAATGAGATGTCTCAGCCATTGTCTCAACATCAACCTAAGAGACAGGGTCCTACACCAAAGAAGGTTGTTCAGCCCCAGAATGTTGAGAAGAAGAATGGTCCTCATCAGAGGAAGATGCAACCCCAAGGAGTCAGTCAGCATATGCCTCCCCAATATCACAAGAGCATGCAAGCTGCAAGGTTCAAACAGAACTTGTCTCATCAGATGTCTCAACATCAGAAAAACTGGTATGGATATGGATACATCAATGATGTGCCTCATCACCTTGGAAGAAGGAAGCCTCATCACCATAGGAGACAGCCTAAAAGACAACATCCTCAGTACAGAAGAAGACAATCCAACTATGGAAGTAGGAGACAACATTATGGGTGGCAGCCACAACATTATCATCAAAGCGGCAAAAGATTTAACCACTTTGGAGGTGACAGAGTAAGATGTTTCTATTGTGGCAGGGTTGGACATATGCAGTCCTCGTGCTTCAAGCTCCATGGTTATCCAAATTCTTCTCCTCAACCCAGACAGAAAGAGGTCAGGCCTAAGGTGGTGAAGCAATGGGTTCCTAAAGTTACCGGCCTGATAGCTCACACCTCCTTAAGGGTTTCTACCAAAGAAGACTGGTATTTTGATAGTGAGTGTTCAAGACACATGACTGGAGTAAAGAATCTGCTTGTAGATGTGAAACTTCAGTCTTCTGGCTATGTTACATTTGGTGATGGGATCAAAGGAGAGATAAAGGGGATTGGTAAACTAAACTGTGCTAGTGCTCCCAGACTGGAGAATGTTCTTCTTGTTAAAGGACTAATAGCTAATTTGATTAGTATTAGTCAACTTTGTGATCAAGGATTCAAAGTAGACTTCACAAAGTCTGAATGTTTGGTCAAAGATGATAAAGGAGAAGTCATTATGAAAGGATCCAGATCTAAGGACAATTATTATCTTTGGGTGCCTCAAAGCTCAAATTCTTCCCCGTGTGTGCTTGCTAAAGAAGATGATGTCAAAATCTGGCATCAGAAGTTGGGACATCTTCACCTAAAGGGAATGAAGAGAATTATCTCCTCAGAAGAAGTCAGAGGGATTCCCAAACTTAGTATTGAGGAAGGAAAGGTGTGTGGAGACTGTCAAAAAGGAAAGCAGACAAAGATGTCTCATCCGAAGCTTCAACATGACACCACCTCCAAGGTATTGGAACTTCTTCATATGGACTTGATGAGACCCATGCAAGTTGAAAGTCTGGGTGGAAAGAAATATGCTTATGTAGTTGTGGATGACTATTCAAGATACACCTGGGTGAACTTCATCAAAGACAAATCAGAGGTGTTTGATGTGTTTATGTAGCGAGTGATTTTTGGATGTGGTTGCGAAGCACGATCGCTCGATTCATTTTTTATCCTATTAAAGTTGATGAAGGAAGGGAAATAGATGTCTCCAACTAACCCTGCTTGCATATTGAGATTAAACAGTCAAAACTGTTGGTTTACAGATGCTACAAAGATTCGGGGTTTTTTTAGGTTTATTTTGTTGACGAGGGGTGCTTTAGGCTATCAATTGAGATGTTAGGACGAATATATATGAAAGTATGGGATTTTGGGTTTTTGTTTAGTGTGCTCGCTAAGATTTTTCTTTCAATCTTATGCCTACGTATTCCCGTTTACCGAAACAGGGAAATCAGAGCGTTCGTAGTTCCTCCTATTCTATGGGAGGAAATGGGTGTTTTGGTGTCTTGTTCAAAGCCTAAGACGTGAAGCGAAAGGTGATTTATATCTTTTTCAAAGCCCAAGATGTGAAGCTGAAAAGTCTATTTGTATCTTGTTCAAAGCCCAAGATGTGAAGCTAAAAGGGTGTTGACCTTAGAGAGAATTTGTCATCTCTAAAGGGGTTTGTTTGTCACAACTGTTGGGTGACTGACTGTAAAGGAGGATTACTTTAACTGGGATTTGTGAATCCGGTAATGCCATAATTTCCTTTATAGGGGATTTTAACTTGAAGGAGAAGACTTTAACTCAGTGTAGAGTAATGCCATCTTTCCTTAGGAATTTCTCATACTAAAAGAGGGACATTGGCATGGATGTAGATGATCCAGAGGCTTGCCGCTTACAGCAGTTAGATGGAGGGGAAGGAGTTGTTGATGTTTGTGTACTGTGAACGAGGCACAGCTTTGATGCTAAAAGGTTAATTGGATCAACCAGTGGTTTTCTTATACAAAGCCTAAGAGAAGGCTATTATGTGTCTCGTACAAAGCCCGAGAGAGAGGCTAAAAGGTTTTGACTCAACGAGGGAATCTTTTGGTATCTCGTATAAAGCCCAAGATGGAGGCTAAAATTTGTTTGGCTCAATAAGAACTTTTTTGTATCTCGTATAAAGCCCGAGATGGAGGCAAAAGGATGATTTACTCAACGAGGGAGTCTCTTATGTGTCTCATACAAAGCCCGAGAAAGAGGCTAAATGTTGTTTGACTCGCTGGGGAGAATCATTGTACAAAGCCCAAGAGAGGCTAACTTCACTGGAGAAGGATCATTATACAAAGCCTAAGAGGAGGCTGTGGTGACTGTTCAGTTAAGTGACAGGTCCAGTATGCTAATTTAAAGAGAAAATCAGTTCTTATATGAGCAACACTGTACTCAAGGATTTGATTTGAGGATCCGGGTTATTCCTGTTCTTTAAGGAAGTGGGAAATCCGAAGGGTATTGTGATTGTCCGAGTCTACGGGTTTTCTTCCTATTTTTGAAGGGGTCACTTGAGACTCAAGGAGATTAGACTGTCCAAGTCTAGATTGTCATCTTTTGTACTGTGCTTTGAGAAACAGTAGTAGACTCTATGAAAGGACTGTTCTATGCAGATGACTAATTTCTGTTCCTATACCTCTAGGAGGTCGTCGGGACAATTTGTATGAAGCCCAAGAGGAGGCTGGAAGCTTTTAAGAAGCCGACGGGTCCTTGTACGATGCCCAAGAGGAGGCTATCATTCCCGGAGGAAGAGATCATTATACGAAGCCTAAGAGAAGGCTGTGAATACTTCTAAGAAGCCGGCGAGTCCTTGTACTAAGCCCAAGAGGAGGCTGAGGTTGCTTTTAGGAAGCCTGTGGGTCCTTGTACGATGCCCAAGAGGTGGCCGATGCTTTTAAGAAGCCGATGGGTCCCCAAACCCCGAGAAGTTCAAGACAGGCTATTCACAGAGAATAGATCAAGCCAGGAAAGTTCGAGAATTTGGAAGAAACTCAAGAGATGCCATTCACGGAGAAAAGATCATCTCTGGAGAGTAGAGTTTCTTGACAAGTGCTTTTAAGAAGCCGATGGGTCCCCAAACCCTGAGAAATTAAAGGCAAGCTATTCACAAGGAATAGATCAAGCCAGGAAAGTCCGAGAATTTGGAAGAAACTCAAGAGATGCAATTCACGGAGAAGAGATCATCTCTGGGGAATAGAGTTTCTTTGACAACTTCTACGAGTGACAGTCTATGAAAGGGTTCACCGAGAATGCTGCCTTTCATGTCTTCATATTGTTTAACCCCAAGAGGAGGGAAGACTGTGTCTGGTAACCCTATGGGGATCTAGTTTTGACTATTTAAGAGCGATCAACGGGCTTAATGCTAGACGTAATTGCCGGGGAAACTCTAAATATCTATACTATTATTACACAGTTGATATGAGTTTATGAAATAAGACTTACAGTAAAACAGCCCCACAATACAGTTATATGTATATGAAAGCGGTAAATGAAAGAAATAACCACTTACTCGGTTGTAGAGCTTTCATGTTGTTTGGTTAGTTTGTTCAACAAAGAAAGATTGAAAACAACAGTATATTCAAAATCAAAGGAAAAAGTGCTTTGAAAAAGAAAGATTTGGGGCTTACAGCTCAAGGAGAGGCCCAGGGTTTTATCAGTGAGCGCACTGTTGTTTTGAATTTGTACAGAGAGACTTATACAAGTGACTGTTGCCCAAAAATTGTTTTCTGTACAAAGGGATGGGTCTTACACTCTCTCAAGATGCCCAAAAGGTTTTAAAGAAAAAGAGTGGGGTTTACAACACGAGGGTAGGCCCAGATGATTTTTCCGTTTGAAATGGCGATTGCGCCGAGGTTTTCTTTTAACGCAGAGGGACTTATACAATAAGTGAGGCCCAAAGTTTTTGGTTAAAAGGGGGTTGGGTCTTACACTCTATTAGAGGCCCAAAAAGTTTTGAATGGGTCTTATAGCTCAAGGAGAGGCCCAAGGTTATTTTTCAAAAGGGCGACAATCGCGCTGTTTGTTTTTGATGGTATCGGGACTTATACAATACACTGAGGCCCAAAAATGGTTTGGTCAAAAAAGGATTGGGTCTTACACTCTATTAGAGGCCCAAAATGTTTTGAAAATGATTTATGAGGGTTGAATTAATCCAAAAAACCCTAATTTATTTTCAAAAATGTATTTAATTGAATAAAAATTCAATTAAAATGATTAAAATTGTTTAACATATGGAAAACAAATTGTGATCTTGGATTAATGCTTCAAAAATTAAGTATTGACCTACAAAATAATTAGAAAGCATTGAAAGTTGCAAAATCAAGGTGGAAAAAATATTTTAAATGTTAAAAACAATTAAAACATTAATTCTTTGCAAAAATATCAATTATACAAAATTAATAATATTTTTGGGATTTTTTGGGAAAATAAAATATTTTAACAGTTTTGTGAATTATTAAAAAAAGAATCAACTCAAAATCATTAAAGCTCAGAGATAAATTAATTTTTGAATCAATTAAATAAAATCACAAAATTCAAATATTCAAATATTCAAAAAATGGCGCCAAGAACACCCAAGAACACGCGCGTGTTCTGGGTTTGCCCAGATTTGCATTTTCTCTCCAATCTCACTGAATACTTAATCATATCATGCAATCCACATACCAATCAACTCGTTTCAACCTCACGATCATGTCTATGGTATTTAATTTCATTTAAATTAAGCATATAACAAGAAATCACGAAAAATCCTCAAGAACCCTAATTTCTGCATGAAGGCTAGGATTTTTGATACACGATTCAAACAATGCAATTAATTGAGGGGAAACATTCCATGCATGATTATGAACATTTGGCAAAAGTATTGTGCGAGGAAATATGCATAGATTGAGAGATGACCAAGTTTAGGCTTACCTCTAGGTCGTGACAGCAAAAGCAAATTGATTTCTGAGTTGGAGGTGTTACAGATGAGTTGTGATGATCTGAACAGCTTCCCTACATCCTATGGAGTGTGTTTGAATGCTTGGACTTGACTGAGAATGGCTGGATCACTTCATGGCATCTCAACTGCACTTTGGTTAAAACCTTGAGTAATTGACTGGTGATTTTGTGAAATCTGTGTTCCAGATGTTATGTGAGTGTTTGGATCACTTCTATATGATGTATGTGAGGTGTGTGAGTGATTGGTTTGATTGGAAAAGCTCTCAAACTCAGAACCCGATAGTGACTTGCCTTAGAAGGCAAAATTGGAGTGAAAGAAGAGATTTTGAGGAAAGCATCTGTTTGATGGCTTTGGTGTACTTAAACTAATCACAATTGAGCTCTATTTATAGTAGAGCAAGCTTGTTTTGCAAGGAATAGTGAATGGCAACTGCAGCAGGTGTTTGTTCAATGTTGGCCAATGGAAATCCAAGTCTCCTCTAGCCATTGACTAGAGGTTAGGGCACAGGGCTGTGGTTCCCTTGGTATTGGATAAGTCTTGACTGAATTCAGTTGCAAATGGCTCAGTCCATGCCACCTTGATGCTTCCATTGAATGCTCCAATCCAAAATTAGAGTCTTGTCCCTATTTTGGCCATTCTAGTTTCAACATGTTATTTCTTGTTCCAAAGACTTTGGAGGCTTGGCTCAGTGATTGTCCCCTTTAGATTCAATCCTCTGATGTGTCCAAGTGGATAGGAGCATTTGGATTTGGCTGATTTTGGCAAATCGAGCAAAAGTGCAAATTCTGCCTTGCCTTGGCAGATTTCAGCAAGGCAACTTCCCAATGTCATATCTCATGATTCAAATGGAATTTGGTAATGTTCTTGGCCATTTTGGAAAGCCCTTACATGATACAACAACTGTTTGAACATATTTGGTTTTGATCTCTTTTGAATCCAAGTGAAAAATCCCCCTACATTTGGCAAAAAGTAAGGTAAAATCTGACTTAGTGAAATTTTCACTAAGTGTTGGAACAAAGTGACTTTTCTTGATTTTGATCACTCCATAACTCAAAATCCATGAGATGTTGGAATTAGGTCTAGTTGAAGTTTTTGTAGAGGGCAATGAGATCTACAAATCAAGCCTTGGATGGTAGAAAATGGCTTTGTGGTTTAGGAGTTATGACCCTCCAAAGTTGGTACCCTAGCCACTTTATTTTTAACTTAGAAAATTTTATAAGTTTTTTATGGTTACCCCATTTACAAGTTACCCAATTTTTCTTGATTTTTCTTGATTAATGATGATTCAAATCATACATTAACATAATTTTAGGGTTAAAAATCCATTTTGGTGAAAAATCTCAAAAAGTCAAAGTTGACTTTTGTGCACAGTTGACTTTTTATCAGATGAATTCCAAACTGTGCAATTCTTCAGGAAATCATGTCCTTGACCTAAATCAAACTTGATGGACATGTTCCATGGGTGTCATAGGGTATATTGATGCATGTCATAGGGCTTGGGAGCATGTCCTGGTCAAAAGTCAAAGTTACAGTTGACTTTTTCCTTAAAACCCTAACTGTGGTGCAGATGAAATTGAGACTTGTTGCTCAAGCTTATTGGATTAATCCATCATTGCAAATGGATCAATATAGTTCATTAGAGACCCTCAAACCCTCTCTTGAGGTCTTGGATCATGATTTGCCCTAAAAGTCAACTTAGGGGTGAATTAGGTCAAGAAACCCTAATTCCTGATTTTTGATGAGTGCATCCCCTGAGGCAAAATTGACTTGATGATTGGGTCCATGAGGTTCCATGGAGTATATTAGGTTATGTTTTGGATCAGTGGCTTGTTCCCAGATGAAAATTTTCCATCTGGAGGCCCTGGTCGACCAAAACCCTAATTTGGTGACACTGTCGATCTTGAGACTTGATCCACCTAGAAGGGAGCAACCTTGTGCTTGATCCTTGAAGTGGGAGTCCTTTTGATCCATTGTGGATGTTTGAGAGGTTAGACAAGTTGAAGATCATGTCATTCCTTGATTGATCCTTTGTCTAAGGCTCTGAGAGGGCTTGAAACCCTAATTTTGATTGTAGTGAATGCTCACCCATCTTTGGGGAGACTGATGAAGTATGATGGTTCCTCCATATTGTGATGATGATTTGAACAATGATGGGAAATCTTAGTGGTCAAAATTTAGGGTATGACATATGCCCCTATTTAATATTCTTGGACACGAAGGTGTGAATGACGAAGGTATTCGGGCATTCGAGGTGCAAGAGGATTAAATATCGGAATACCCAAAATTTTGATGGTGGTTATGAATGGTAGCTTACGCATTCATCTTCTTTAGATAAGCAATGATGCTTAGAAAAGGTAAACTTCCCCTCGATCCTGGTCTTCAGCCAAGGAACTGGTCTCAGTTTCCTTTTGGGATAAACCTCCCCTCGATCCTGGTTTCCTACCAAGTGTAGCGAGCGATTTTGGACGCGGTTCTTAAGCGTTGGTCGCTCTCTGCGGTTTGACCTTTGACTACAGGTCGATTCATTTTTTATCCTATTGTGAGCTGAATAAGGAAGGGAAATAGATGTCTCCAATTAACCCTGCTTTGCATACTGGGTTTAAACAGCGGTCTGTTAGGTTACGGATGCTATCAATGTGGGAGGGCCTTTGTACTGGTTATTTGTATTTTCTCCAATACAGTTTCTTTCTTTTTTACCTGGGCAGAAGGTTTCTGGCGGGGAACAAGAATTAGGATGTTAGGACTGATGCTTTTGAATTACTGCTTTTTGATTGATGGAGATATGGGATTTGGGTTTTTTGTTGATTGCGCTCGCTAAGATCTTTTCTTTCGATCTTATGCCTACGTATTCCCGTTTACCGAAACAGGGAAATCAGAGCGTTCGTAGTTCCTCCTATTCTATGGGAGGAAATGGGTGTTTTGGTGTCTTGTTCAAAGCCCAAGACGTGAAGCGAAAGGTGGTTTGTATCTTGTTCAAAGCCCAAGATGTGAAGCTGAAAGGTCTATTTGTGTCTTGTTCAAAGCCCAAGACGTGAAGCTGAAAGACCTCGGCTTTAGAGAGAATTTGTCATCTCTAAAGAGGGGAGAAGGAGAATTACTTTAATTGGGATACGCGGATCCGAGCAATGCCATAATTTCCGAAGAAAGGGTTTTAACCTGAAAGAGAAGACTTTAACTCAGTGTAGAGCAATGCCATCTTTCCTTAGGAATTTCTCATGCTAAAAGAGGGACAGTGGCGTGGATATAGATGATCCAGAGGCTTGCCGCTTACAGCAATTAGATGAAGGGAAAGGATTTGTTGATGTTTGTGTACTGTGAACGAGGCACAACTTTGATGCTAAAAGGTTAATTGGATTAACCAGTGGTTTTCTTATATAAAGCCTAAGAGGAGGCTATTTTGTGTCCCGTACAAAGCCCGAGAGAGAGGCTAGAAGTTTTAGACCCGACGATAGAGTCTTTGTGTCTCGTACGAAGCCCGAGATGGAGACTATTGTTTGTTTGACTCAACGAGGGAGTCTTTGTGTGTCTCGTACAAAGCCCGAGAGAGAGGCTAAAACGTTGTTTGACTCCGCTAGGGAGAGTCATTGTACAAAACCCAAGAGGAGGCTATGTCAGTTAAGTGACAGGTCCAGTATACTGATTTTGAAAGAGAAAATCAGTTCTTATATGAGCATCACTGTACTCATGGGTTAGGTCTGAGGATCGGGGTTGTTTCCTTTTCTTTGAGGAAACTGGAAATCCAAAGGGTGTTGAGACTGTCCGAGTCTGCGGGTTTCCTTCCTATTTAACGAAGGGGTCACTTGAGAATGTCTTTTGAGACTCAAGGAAGTTAGACTGTCCGTGTCTAGAGTCTTATCTTTTGTACTATGCTTTGAGAAACAGTAGTAGACTCTATGAAAGGACTGTTCTATGAGGATGACTAAGTTTTGTTCCTATACCTCTAGGAGGTCGTCGGGACAATTTGTACGAAGCCCGAGAGGAGGCTGGAAACTTTTAAGAAGCCGACGGGTCATTATACGAAGCCTAAGAGGAGGCTGTGAATACTTCTAAGAAGCCGTAGTGTCCTTGAATAATGCCCAAGAGGAGGCCGATGCTTTTAAGAAGCCCGTGGGTCTATCATCTCCTTTCCATTAGGAGAGATAACTCTTTTAAAGATAAAAACCACTGGTAAACGTGCGAGGTTTACTATCCAGCGACTTTTAGCTTTAAAAGAGGGTTCCTTAGTTAAGGTCCAAGATTATGACCGTAGTGGGTACCCAAACCCCGAGACATTCAAGGCAAGCTATCCATGAGGAATAGATCAAGTCAGGAAAGTTCGAGAATTTGGAAGAAACTCAAAGATGCCATTCACGGAGAATACATTCATCTTGGGGAGTAGAGCTTCTTGACGATTCCTAAGGAGGACAGCCGAAGAGAAGACTGTATCTGGTGCTCCTATTGGGGATCTATGCGTCTATTTCTACGAATAAATGAAACGGCGTTACCTAGTTCTAGACGTAGTAGCCGGGGAAACTCGAAATATCTATACTATTATTACACAGTAGATATGAGTTTATGAAAGGAGACTTACAGTGAGCAGCCCCACAATACAGTTTATAATATGAAAGCAGTAAACGAAAGCGATAACCACTTACTCGGTTGGAGTGCTTCCATGCTGTTTGGTTAGTTGTTCAACAAAGAAAGATTGAAAACAACAGTATATTCAAAATCAAAGGAGAAAGTGCTTTTAAAAAGAAAGATTTAGGGCTTACAGCTCAAGGAGAGGCCCAGGGTTTTATCAGTGAGCGCACTGTTTAACTTTGTACAGAGGGACTTATACAAGTGACTGGGGCCCAAAATGGTTTTCTGTACAAAGGGATGGGTCTTACACTCTCTCAAGAGGCCCAAAAAGGTTTAAAGAAAAAAAAGAGTGGGGCTTATAACACGAGGGTAGGCCCAAATGATTTTTCGTTTAAAAATGGCGATCGCGCCGAGGTTTTCTTTTAACGCAGAGGGACTTATACAATAAGTGAGGCCCAAGATGTTTGGTTAAAAGGGGGTTTGGGTCTTACACTCTAATAGAGGCCCAAAGTGTTTTGAATGGGTCTTATAGCTCAAGGAGAGGCCCAGATAATTCTTTTATTTTAAACGGGCGACGATCGCGCCGTTTACTTGTACAGAGGGACTTATACAATGAGTGAGGCCCAAAAAGTTTTTGTACAAGGGGGGATGGGTCTTACACTCTCTCAAGAGGCCCAAAGAGTTTTGAAAATGATTTATGAGGGTTGAATTAATCCAAAACCCTAATTTATTTCCAAAATGTATTTTAATTGAATAAAAATTCAATTAAAATGATCAAAAATTGTTTAACACATGGAAAACAAATTGTGATCTTGGATTAATGCTTCAAAAATTAAGTATTGACCTACAAAATAATTAGAAAGCATTAAAAGTTGCAAAATCAAAGTAGAAAAAATATTTAAAATGCCAAAAACAATCAAAATATTAATTCTTTACAAAAATATCAATTATATGAAATAAATAATATTTTTTGGGATTTTTTGGAAAAAGAAATTATTTTAACATTTTTGTGAATTATTAAAAAAATAATCAACTCAAAATCATTAAAACTCAGAGAGAAATTAATTTTTGAATCAATTAAACAAAATCACAAAATTCAAATATTTGAATTTCTAAAAATGGCGCCAAGAACAAGCTGAAGAACACGCGCGTGTTCTTGGTTTCTCAGATTTGCATTTTCTATCCAATCTCCATGAATACGTAATCATATCATGCAATCCACATATCATTATGCTCGTCTCAACCTCACGATCATGTATATGTACTTTAATTTCATTTAAATTAAACATACAACAAGAAATCACGAAGAGACCTCAAGAACCCTAATTTCTGCATGAAGGCTAGGATTTTTGATACACGATTCAAACAATGCAATTAATTGAGGGAAAACATTCCATGCATGATTATGAACATATGGCCAAATTATTGTGCGAGGAAATATGCATAAATTGAGAGATGACCAAGCATGTGCTTACCTCCAAGTCGTGACAGCAAGTTCAAAGTGATTTTTGATTTGGAGGTGTTACAGATGAGTTGTGATGATCTGAACAGCTTCCCTACACCCTATGGATTGTGTTTGGATGGTTGGACTTGATTGAAATTGGCTGGATCATTTTGTGGTACCTCAGCTGCACTTTGGTTAAAACCTTGAGCAACCAGCTGGTGATTTTGTGAAATTGATGTTTCAGAAGTAATCTAAGTGTTTGATCAGCTCATATGTGATGTATGTGAGGTGTGTGAGTGATTGGTTTGATTGGAATTGCTCTCAAACTCAAAACTCGATAGTGACTTGCCTTAGAAGGCAAAATTGGAATGAAAGAAGAGATTTTGAGGAAAGCATCTGTTTGATGGCTTTGGTGTACTCAAACTGACCACAATTGAGCTCTATTTATAGTAGAGCAAGTTTATTTTGCAAGGAATAGTGCATGGCAGCTGGTAAGTAGGTTTGGCCAATGTTGGCAAATGAAAATCCAAGTCTCCTCTAGCCATTGACTAGAGGTTAGGGCACAGAGCTTTGGTTCCCTTGGTCTTGGATAAGTCTTGACTGGTTTCAGATGAGAATGGCTCAGTCCATGCCACCTTGATGGTTCCATTGAATGCCTCATTCCAAATTTGAAGTCTTGTCCCTAGTTTGGCCATTCTAGGTTCAACATGTTATTTCTTGTTCCATGGACTTTGGAGGTTTGGCTCAGTGATTGTCCCTTTTAGATTCAATCCTCTGAGGTGTCCAAGTGGATAGGAGCAATTGAATTTGGCTGATTTTGGCAAATCGACCAAAGTTGCAAATTCTGCCTTGCCTTGACAGATTTCAGCAAGGCAACTTGCCAATGTCATATCTCATGGTGTAAGTTGAATTTGGCAATGTTCTTGGCCATTTTGGAAAGCTCTTACATGATACAACAACTGTTTGAACAAGTTTGGTTTTGATCTCTTTTGATTCCAAGTGAAAAATCCCCCTACATTTGGCAAAAAGTGAGGCAGAATCTGACTTAGTGAAAATTTCACTAAGTGTTGGAAAAAGTGACATTTTCACTTTTCAGCCACTTTGATCACTCCATAACTCAAAATCCTTAATGAATTGGAATGACTTGTAGTTGAAGTTTTTGTAGGTGATAATGAGGGCTACAAATCCATCTTTGGATGAGAAAAAATGGCCTTGTGGTTTAGGAGTTATGGTCCTTCAAAGTTGGTACCCTTGCCATTTTATTTTTAACTTAGAAAAATTTCTAAGTTTTATGGTTACCCCTTTTACAAGTTATCTCACTTTTCTTGATTTTTCTTGATGAATGATGATTCAAATCATACATTAACATCATTTTAGGGTTAAAAATCCATTTTGGTGAAAAATCTCAAAAAGTCAAAGTTGACTTTTGTGCACAGTTGACTTTTTATCAGATGAATTCCAAACTGTGCAATTCTTCAGGAAATCATGTCCTTGACATAAATCAAACTTGATGGACATGTTCCATGGGTGTCATAGGGTATATTCAATCATGTATTAGGGTTTGGGAGCATGTCCTGGTCAAAAGTCAAAGTTACAGTTGACTTTTCCCTTAAAACCCTAATTGTGGTGTAGATGGAATTGAGACTTGTTGCTCAAACTTCTTGGATTAATCCATTGTCCCAAATGGATCAATATGGTATATTAGAGACCCTCAAATCATCTCTTGAGGTCTTGGCTCATGATTTGTCCCAAAAGTCAACTTAGGGGTGAATTAGGTCAAGAAACCCTAATTCCTGATTTTTGATGAATGCATCCCTTGAGGCAAGATTGACTTGATGCATGGGTTCATGAGGTTCCATGAAGTATATTAGGTCATGTTTTGGATCAATGGCTTGTTCCCAGATGAAACTTTTAATCTGGAGGCCTTGGGTGATCAAAACCCTAATTTGGTGACACTGGGGATCTTGAGGCTTGATCCACCTAGAAGGGAGCAACCTTGTGCTTAATCCTTGAAGTGGGAGTCCTTTTGATCCTTTGAGGATGTTTGAGAGATCAGACAAGTTGAAAATCAAGTCATTTCTTGATTGAGCCTTTGTCTAAAGCTTAGAGAGGGCTTGAAACCCTAATTTTGATTGTAGTGGATGCTCACCCATCTTTGGGGAGACTAATGAGGCATGATGATTCATCCATATTGTGATGATGATTTGCACAATGATGGGAAACTCTAGTGGTCAAAATTTGGGGTATTACAGATGCCCCTATTTAATCTTCTTGGACCCGAAGGTGTGAATGACGAAGGTGTTCGGGCATTCGGGGTGCAAGAGGATTAAATATCGGAATACCCGAAATTTTGATGGTGGTTATGAATGGTAGCTTACGCATTCATCTTCTTTAGCTAAGCGATGATGCTTAGAAAAGGTAAACTTCCCCTCGATCCTGGTCTCCTACCAAGGATCTGGTCTTAGTTTCTTTTTTGGTCAACTTCCCCTCGTTCCTGGTTTTCTACCAAGGAACTGGTCTTAGTTTCTTAAGTAAACTTCCCCTCGATCCTGGTTTCCTACCAAGGAACTGGTCTCAGTTTCTGATTTAAACTTCCCCTCGATCCTGGTTTCCTACCAAGGAACTGGTCTTAGTTTCTGATTTAAACTTCCCCTCGATCCTGGTTTCCTACCAAGGAACTGGTCTTAGTTTCTGATTTAAACTTCCCCTCAATCCTGGTTTCCTACCAAGGAACTGGTCTTAGTTTCTTTTGTCAATAAACTTTACTGACAAGGGACGCTATTCGTAGCGGCTTTCCTTCAAAGTTCTCGCCGAATTTTCCTGGGGAGATGCCATTTGAGTGGAGAAAATTTTGATGTCAGACTTGCTGGGGAACCCATTCGTCTGAATTGTAGAGGTACACAAACTTCTCTGTCTTGGAGACGCCATTTGTCGATTCTACTGGGGAAAGCGAGTCTCTTGAGAGACTGTTTTCGTTTGGGGTTACATCATACTTTTCTCGGGATCTTCCCGGAGAAATGCCATATGATGGGATCCAATTTTGAGGTGCCAATGACCTCCTCATCAGTGGTTTTTCGGAGCAAAACTGGCGTGCTGCCGAATCTCTGATCACGAGGCTTTCTCTGTGGATTTTCCTTAATCCGGGAAAGCAAGGATATCATCTTCAATGGCGAAGAGTGATGTTTATTGAAAGTTTTCTCTGGCTTTTCAGAGGTTCAAGTTATCAAAGTGGTCAAGGACCAACTTCTTTCCAGAATTAAACTGGAAGCGAGGTTGTTCAGACACAGTATTTCCTAACGAGGCTAGAACTGACAACTCGATTGAGAGGACTTCTACCACTAGGGGACAAGACCGACTAGAGTGATAGTGATGCAATATGAAATGTGAATGCAAATAAAAATTGCATGATGTATGTATGTATATGCTGACAAAACAGACGCGACATACAGACTAATGGATGAACACAATTGGATACTCGGCCATCGCGGGGCGAAGAAGTACCGTTGATTCAAAATAGCAATTCCACCTTGCTTAGGAGAGATAGTCCCGTAGGGAGCTATGTTGATCGGGCTTAGGAGATAAGAACTCGACCGAGGATGTCAGATGAAACATGGTCTCTGACATTATTGACCCTTCATTCAGGAGTACTGGTCTAGAAGGAGTACTTTGATTCTGCACTTTGAAGTTCGCTTACTTTGGGAGAAGCGATCGATGTTCTTCTGATGTTCAACAGTAAAAAGAAATGCCATCTTTAATTTAAAAGCAGAAAAAGTTTAACAAGTAAATTTATTTTTGTTTTATTTCAAGAATCGCTGATTAAGTTTAAACAACGTTGTTCTGTAAAGCTAAAACAAGTAAAGAATTACAAACAAAATCACAAGGGCTCAAATTTTATTGATAAGATGGAGATCAGCCAAACGCGTGATTCCAAAGAGTATATACAAAGTTAGAAAATGGTAATTTACAGGGAAAAGGGCTACGTTGAAACATAACGACCACTATCCTTCTACCAACTTTGAGTTCGGGACATCCTGAGCTTCCGTCGAAGATGACCTTTGACTGGAGATTTCCTCTGATAGATGATGCAACTGCTGTTGCTACTGAGGGACTTGCCTCTGTTGAACATAGTTACTTGCCATTATCCCTAACTTTTCCCTGGATTGTACTATGAGATTTCCAATCCATCGGGATGATTTTTTTTTCATGTCTCTAACTTTTGCCTGGACCGCCCTTTCGGGTTTTCAATCCACCGAGACGGTTTTTTTTTTTGTTTTAGGCGAAGTATTTCTTGACTACATCAACATTCGTGGGGTAGGCAAATTCCTCTCCGTCCATGGTTGCAAGTCTCAAGGCGCCGCCTGAGAAAGCTTTCGTGACCACATAGGGGCCATCATAATTCAGAGTCCACTTGCCCCGAGAGTCAGTGAGAAATGATTGTATCCTCTTGAGCACAAGGTCTCCTTTTCTAAAAACACGAGGTCGGACCTTTTTGTCGAACGCCCTTTTCATTCTCTGTTGATACAACTGACCGTGGCATAGTGCCGTGATTCGTTTTTCTTCGATCAGATTCAATTCGTCGTGTCGACTTTGACACCATTTAGCTTCGGTGAGCTTAGCTTCTATCAATACCCGGATTGATGGGATCTCTACTTCTATGGGGAGGACTGCTTCCATGCCATATACTAGAGAGAAAGGGGTTGCCCCTGTTGAAGTGCGAACAGATGTGCGATAACCGTGAAGAGCAAAGGGTAGCATCTCGTGCCAATCTTTATAGGTTACAACTGTCTTCTGAACAATCCTCTTGATATTCTTGTTAGCCACTTCTACCGCTCCGTTCATCTTGGGTCGGTAGGGAGATGAGTTATGGTGTTCGATCTTGAACTCTGCACACAACTCCTTCATCATCTTATTGTTCAAGTTAGATCCATTATCAGTAATGATCTCGCTTGGAACACCATAACGGCAGATGATATTGTTTTTGATAAATCGGACCACCACTTGTCGGGTTACATTGGCGTATGACGCTGCTTCGACCCACTTGGTGAAATAGTCAATGGCTACCAGGATGAACCGATGTCCGTTTGAAGCCTTGGGCTCAATCATACCAATCATATCGATTCCCCATATGGAAAATGGCCACGGGGAAGAAAGAACTTTGAGATGTGATGGCGGTACATGAATTTTATCGGAGTATATCTGACACTTGTGACACCTCCTCATGTACTTGCAGCAGTCGGATTCCATGGTCAACCAATAATACCCGGCCCTGAGAATTTTTCTCGCCATTGTGTGTCCATTGGCTTGAGTGCCAAAGGATCCTTCGTGAATTTCTTTCATGAGCATGTCTGCTTCTGGTCTGTCGACGCATCGGAGCAAGACCACGTCAAAATTTCTCTTATAAAGAGTGTCACCGCTCAGGAAGAAGTTTCCAGCCAATCTTCTGAGGGTTTTCCTGTCTTTTCTGAGTGCCCCAGATGGGTACTCTTGTTTCTGAAGGAAGCATTTGATATCGTGATACCAAGGTTTATCATCTATGACTGCTTCAATCGTGAAGACGTAAGCGGGCCGTTCAAGGCGCATGATGTCGATCTTAGGTATGTCATTCCATCGACCTACACTAATCATGGAAGAGAGAGTGGCTAATGCATCAGCCATGTGATTCTCATCACGAGGGATGTGATGAAAGTCGACTCTGTTGAAGAAGGGTAACAACCTTCTTGCATAGTCTTTGTAAGGAATCAATCCTGATTGGTATGTGTTCCAATCTCATTTTATCTGGTTAATAACCAGGGCTGAGTCACCATATACGTCCAAGTTTTTGATCCTTAAATCAATCGCTTCTTCGAGACCCATAATACAAGCTTCGTATTCGGCCTCGTTGTTCGTACATTTGAACGTAAGTCGAGCGGTGAAAGGAATGTGAATCTGGAGATGTAGTTCAAACGTCCCAGGAATCCTCTGACTTGTTTTTCAGTTTTCGGAGAAGGCATTTTTTGAATGGCCTTGACCTTGTCAGGATCAACCTCAATTCCTTTCTGGCTGACGATGAACCCTAGTAGTTTCCCTGAACAGACACCGAAGGTGCACTTGTTAGGATTCAAGTGGAGCTTGAATTTTCTTAGACGTTCGAACAATTTTGACAGATGTTCAATGTGCTCATCCTCTGTTTTTGATTTTGCAATCATGTCATAGACATATACCTCGATTTCCTTGTGTATCATGTCATGAAACAGAGTAGTCATGGCCCTTTGATAGGTTGCCCCGGCGTTCTTCAAACCAAACGGCATTACCTTGTAACAAAAGGTGCCCCATGGGGTAATGAATGAAGTTTTCTCCATGTCTTTCGGCGCCATTTTGATCTGGTTATAGCCCGAGAATCCATCCATGAAGGAGAATACTTTGAACTTTGCTGTGCTGTCAACCAGCATGTCAATGTGCGGTAAAGGAAAGTCGTCCTTTGGACTTGCCCTGTTCAGATCTCTGTAATCGACACACATTCTAACCTTTCCGTCCTTTTTGGGAACGGGTACGATGTTGGCTAACCATTGAGGATATTCAGATGTGGCGAGGAAACCCGCGTCGATCTGTATCTGTACCTCCACCTTGATTTTGATGGCCATGTCCAGGTGAGTGCGTCTCAACCTTTGCTTTACTGGCGGACATTCTGATCTTAACGGTAAATGATGTTCCACGATGCTGGTATCCAACCCTGGCATATCCTGATAGGACCAATCGAACACATCGAGGAATTCTTTGAGAAGCTTTATCAAACCCTCTCTGGTAGTTGGACTGAGCAGTGCCCCAATCCTGATTTCTTTTCTCTCTTGCTCTGAACCCAAGTTTACCGTTTCCAACGGTTCTTTGTGAGGTTCAATGGACCTTTCCTCTTGTCTGAGTAGTCGGGAGATGTCTTCTGGAATTTCGTTGTTAACTTCTTCTTCAGCCTCGAATACCGGGAACTCAAAGTCGGAATAAGGCATCGGATCGTATGTTTCAACGGGGTTTAAGACAAGCAATCTGCATGACGTGATGATTCGTGTTTAGAAGAGATAGAGAAAATGCAAGTGTGTGCAGTGTTTTGATTTTACTGGTTGTTTTTATTTTTGAATTGTTTTTTAGGATTACCATTTTCTGAAAAAGCAAAAAGAGAAAACAACAATTAATGCGGAAATTACAGAACGACATTATTTTATTAATGAACAAGTCGAATCTTGAAACTACAGCCCTATAAAACAAAACTCTGTCGCTTTGGGCAAAGCGAAGAGGGAAATTTACAGAAAACGAGCCCTAACAAAATATCTGTTTCACCTGGGCAGGGTGAAAGGTTAAAGATGGCAATTAATTTGACTGGCGAACGACCTTCGGAACCTCGACAGCAACCCATTGGCGGCGAACTCCTCGGTGAATCACAAAGTCTGGCACCTGCCTTGATTTGTCTTCAGAAATGACGCTGATTTCTGGTGGAGCAGGATCATCGGAATCTGTCTCCCAAGCAGAGTTGTCGTAGGAGGATTCCTCTGTTGCATTTTGCATAGCATTGGTGCTCTCAGCTGTATCTCCCCATCCAGTTGGCTGGATATCTTCGAGCCTGATACGAGAGCTTTCGGGAGCAGTGTACTTGACCATAAAGTCGCATTTTCCACTTGGTTGTCCCAGAGCGTCCCGAACTTCTTTGGAACTGGAGAAGTCATCCCTCTCGATGACGTTGACCTCGGGAAAAGCATAGTTGATGAATTCAAGTCCTGCAAACGTTGCGAATTCATCGTCATGTTGAGTAATTTCCGAATGACCTGAGTGTTGATCCCATGACATGGCGGGGACATAGGTATTCTGTTCAATGATGCTCACCTGATTTTCATTGTTCGACTGAATTTCTTGCCCCAAGTTTCCTGGGTAAGGCTGCCACATTGGCAGGCCATCCATCGGGCCATAGTAGTTGTAGTCAAAATTGTCTTTCATCGGAGCGTCTTCCTCTAATGAATTTGGCGGAGCACGGCATCCTTCCGGATCACAATCTCCGTAGATCATTTCGACATCTGATCTTGGTATAAATCTCGGACTTTCTGTAGGAAAGCAAAAAGGCATAGGCACCTCTTCCTGAGACATATAACCGTCCTCATTAAGGTAGGACTTCCATTCTTCATCTGTGTCAGAGGGATCTTCCTCATTGATAGCATGAACTGTCTGAGACACTGGGTGAAGGAAACCTCCACTGTGGAAGAAATTTTGAAGGGGATAAAGACTTTCATTGCTAGCAGCTGTCTGGGTACAGGTTGCAGAAAAACCAAGACCCTTCTTTGTTTTATTGTCAGTAGGAATGACAAGCTGTCCCCATCCTGTTGTGTCGGTACTCTCGACCGCTTTGATAGCATCTTTGTATGAGGAAATCGAGGTTCCTCCTTTGAAATGATTGTCCTTGCTCACCGATAGTGTTTGGAACTGAGTTCCAATAACCTCCTCGGGTTCCACACAAGTAGATGATGATAGGTTACTCTCAAGAAAGGCTTGTTCCCCACAAACCGTGACAAGTTGGCCGTTCTTGACGAACTTTAGCTTTTGGTGGAGGGTTGAAGTAACCGCTCCAGGCTGATGTATCCAAGGTCTTCCTAATAAACAACTGTATGTTGCCCGGATGTCCATGACCTAGAAAGTGATTTGGAAAGTGTGAGGACCAATAGCTATGGGAAGATCAACTTCGCCGATAACCGTTTTTCTGGATCCGTCGAATACTTTAACGACGACCTCGCTGACTCTCATCGGAGGGCCCTTAAATGATAATTGCATCAAAGTGGACTTCGGCATAACATTCAGGGCTGACCCTGTGTCTACCAGTACGTTGGCTAAAGCATCGTCCTGGTAGTTGACTGTAATGTTGAGCGCCATGTTATGACGGCGACCCTCTTCAGGTAATTCTTCATCACTAAATCCCAAATTATTGCAGGAAGTGATGTTAGAGACAATACTATCGAACTGTCTGATTGTTACATCCTGTTCCACAAAGGCTTGCTCCAAGACTTTCTGTAGAGCCTCCCTGTGGGCTTCTGAACTGAGTAACAATGATAATACCGAGATCATTGAAGGAGTTTGTAATAGTTGATCAACAATGTTATATTCACTCCTATGGATGAGCTTTAGCATCTCATCATTATTTTTCGAAAGGTCGGGATTACTAGATTGACCGACTGGCGGATCAGGAATTTCTGCCTGAAGTTCCTTTTCTTTGTTGGATTCTCCAACCCCTCGGTTGAAGATTCGACCGCTCCGTGTTACACGACTGATGTCTGCAATATTCACGACGGAGGGTAATGGAATTTCCTTTCCATTCTCTATTATTGTTGCACCGTATTTGTAAGGGATTGCCTTAGCTGATTCATACGGTAGTGGCCCCGGTAGATAGATGACTATGGGAACCTTCTAATTTTTCTGACCATCGAAAGTAATCTCGATCCGTTCCTGGTTGGGAACTCTAGATTCGTCAAGTAGAGGGATGATGGCAAAAACATCCCTGGTCCTGTGATGACCAGAGATCATGACAACATCCTCAACTTGCTCGGCAAGGTAGTTCGCCGACCAAATGATGGGTCCTGAACCTGGATATGGACGAATTTCTCCATGATCGACCTGACCCTGAAGAGCTGCTCTCACAAGGTAACACCCTTGGTTACTTTCCGAACAGACGCTACAACTGTCATAGTTGTGTGGTTGCACCTGGCCACGCCCACTTTGAATACAATGTGACCTCACTAGGTTACCTTCCATTGATCGGACATCCTGACTTTGATGACGAGTAGGATTCCTGTTATTGATACTAATCTGCTGAGTATCTTCGTCCATATAGATTGGCATCCACCAGTGATTTAACAAGTGCTGAAGTGCCTCCTGGACAAGGGTACAACCTCGATCGTTTTCGCAACCCGCTTTACAATTTTGATAGTCACGTGATATTAAAAATCCAAGTCGGGCCTGCTCAGCATGTAACTCTACCAGGTTGTTATTCATTACTCGGATATCGAAGATCTGAACCATGTTAATTTGATAGGAGTTCCTATCATGGTAGTCTTGGATACATCCAAGATCCATCTGACGCTGGAGGGCCTCTTGTATGAAAGAGCATCCCTGTTTGTTTACCGAGCAAATCAGACAGGAACTGTAATCGTGCCGCGGCAGATTATGATACTGGCTTTGCCTTGAGTGCATCGCCACCAAGTTGACATTCATCGCACGGATGTCGTGGTTTTGAATGACATTGGAATTCGTGTAAACCATGTTAACTCCACGAACTCGGTGCTCTTGGATCCATCCAAGACCCATTTGTTCCTGTAGAGCTGCTTACACCACAGAACATCCCTGGTTGTCTTTAGAGCAGATATCACACTGGTGATAATTATGAGGTGGCACATGGCCATATCCACTCTGTCTACAATGCATCTTGACCAGATTGGTCCCCAATAAGAGTACATCATGAATTTGATAGACATTGTTAGTCTCTTTCTCAATCAGATTGACTGCAGTTTTCTCATGTTGAGGTAGCGGGTTCGTGAGAACGTTGGGATTCGTATCTTTGAAAGATAAGAGCCCGCTCCTAACAAGCTTTTGCACATCGGATTTGAAATTGAGACAATTCTCTATGTTATGCCCTGAACCTCCTTGATGATAAGGGCACGTCTGATCCGCCTTAAACCAAAAAGGTGGATTTTCTGGAACTGTAAGAGGGGACTTAGTCTGAATGTGCCCCTTGGCTAGCAGTAACGGAAACAGTTCTGCGTACGATACGGGTATAGGATCAAATCCTGGTGGCCGTGTTGTACGGTTGTTGTTATATGGAGGACGAGCCTGCTGAAGAGGCTGTTGCATCCTTTGTTGGTCAGGTTGGCTCTGCGCAACTTGAGGTTGATACATAGAAACAGGCGCGGGGCCGATAGCAGGAGTAACAGCTGCTACTGGCTGATAACGTCGCCTTTGCTTTCCGAGAGAGATATTCCCAATATCTTGCTCTTTTTTCTTAGGGAGAGCACTACCATATTTTTTAGTACCGCTCGTCGATCTAGTGTCTTTTACCAAACGTCCTTCTCAGACGGCTTCCTCAAGACGTACACCCATGCCGACCATTTCGGTAAAATCACTGGGCGCACTGGCAACCATTCGGTCATAGTAAAATGAGCTTAAGGTCTTTAAGAAGATCTTTGTCATCTCTTTTTCCTCAAGAGGTGGACAAATTTGAGCGGCAATTTCACGCCACCTTTGAGCATACTCCTTAAAGGTTTCCTTGTCCTTTTGTGACATTGATCTGAGTTGATCTCTGTCGGGTGCCATGTCCAAATTGTATTTGTATTGTTGGACGAAGGCAGTACCAAGATCTCTGAATGTGCTGATCGTGGCACGGTTTAAACCCATGTACCATTTTAGTGCGGAACCGGTTAAACTATCCTGAAAGTAGTGAATCAGTAGGTCCTGATTCTCCGTCTGAGCTGACATCCGCCGAGCGTACATCACCAGATGGCTCTGAGGGCAAGGGTTACCCTTGTACTTTTCAAAGTCGGGCACTTGGAATTTGTGCGGGACTTTCACATTTGGGACCGAGCAGAGATCTGCGGCATCTTTTCCAAATAGATCCTGAACGCGAATGGCTTGCAGCTCCTTCTGGGGAATCTGTCCTTCCGGGACAGTGTGAACCACAGGGGGTGTACTCAAACTGACCACAATTGAGCTCTATTTATAGTAGAGCAAGTTTATTTTGCAAGGAATAGTGCATGGCAGCTGGTAAGTAGGTTTGGCCAATGTTGGCAAATGAAAATCCAAGTCTCCTCTAGCCATTGACTAGAGGTTAGGGCACAGAGCTTTGGTTCCCTTGGTCTTGGATAAGTCTTGACTGGTTTCAGATGAGAATGGCTCAGTCCATGCCACCTTGATGGTTCCATTGAATGCCTCATTCCAAATTTGAAGTCTTGTCCCTATTTTGGCCATTCTAGGTTCAACATGCTATTTCTTATTCCATGGACTTTGGAGGTTTGGCTCAGTGATTGTCCCTTTTAGATTCAATCCTCTGAGGTGTCCAAGTGGATAGGAGCAATTGAATTTGGCTGATTTTGGCAAATCGACCAAAGTTGCAAATTCTGCCTTGCCTTGACAGATTTCAGCAAGGCAACTTGCCAATGTCATATCTCATGGTGTAAGTTGAATTTGGCAATGTTCTTGGCCATTTTGGAAAGCTCTTACATGATACAACAACTGTTTGAACAAGTTTGGTTTTGATCTCTTTTGATTCCAAGTGAAAAATCCCCCTACATTTGGCAAAAAGTGAGGCAGAATCTGACTTAGTGAAAATTTCACTAAGTGTTGGAAAAAGTGACATTTTCACTTTTCAGCCACTTTGATCACTCCATAACTCAAAATCCTTAATGAATTGGAATGACTTGTAGTTGAAGTTTTTGTAGGTGATAATGAGGGCTACAAATCCATCTTTGGATGAGAAAAAATGGCCTTGTGGTTTAGGAGTTATGGTCCTTCAAAGTTGGTACCCTTGCCATTTTATTTTTAACTTAGAAAAATTTCTAAGTTTTATGGTTACCCCTTTTACAAGTTATCTCACTTTTCTTGATTTTTCTTGATGAATGATGATTCAAATCATACATTAACATCATTTTAGGGTTAAAAATCCATTTTGGTGAAAAATCTCAAAAAGTCAAAGTTGACTTTTGTGCACAGTTGACTTTTTATCAGATGAATTCCAAACTGTGCAATTCTTCAGGAAATCATGTCCTTGACATAAATCAAACTTGATGGACATGTTCCATGGGTGTCATAGGGTATATTCAATCATGTATTAGGGTTTGGGTGCATGTCCTGGTCAAAAGTCAAAGTTACAGTTGACTTTTCCCTTAAAACCCTAATTGTGGTGTAGATGGAATTGAGACTTGTTGCTCAAACTTCTTGGATTAATCCATTGTCCCAAATGGATCAATATGGTATATTAGAGACCCTCAAATCATCTCTTGAGGTCTTGGCTCATGATTTGTCCCAAAAGTCAACTTAGGGGTGAATTAGGTCAAGAAACCCTAATTCCTGATTTTTGATGAATGCATCCCTTGAGGCAAGATTGACTTGATGCATGGGTTCATGAGGTTCCATGAAGTATATTAGGTCATGTTTTGGATCAATGGCTTGTTCCCAGATGAAACTTTTCATCTGGAGGCCTTGGGTGATCAAAATCCTAATTTGGTGACACTGGCGATCTTGAGGCTTGATCCACCTAGAAGGGAGCAACCTTGTGCTTAATCCTTGAAGTGGGAGTCCTTTTGATCCTTTGAGGATGTTTGAGAGATCAGACAAGTTGAAAATCAAGTCATTTCTTGATTGAGCCTTTGTCTAAAGCTTAGAGAGGGCTTGAAACCCTAATTTTGATTGTAGTGGATGCTCACCCATCTTTGGGGAGACTAATGAGGCATGATGATTCATCCATATTGTGATGATGATTTGCACAATGATGGGAAACTCTAGTGGTCAAAATTTGGGGTATTACAGATGCCCCTATTTAATCTTCTTGGACCCGAAGGTGTGAATGACGAAGGTGTTCGGGCATTCGGGGTGCAAGAGGATTAAATATCGGAATACCCGAAATTTTGATGGTGGTTATGAATGGTAGCTTACGCATTCATCTTCTTTAGCTAAGTGATGATGCTTAGAAAAGGTAAACTTCCCCTCGATCCTGGTCTCCTACCAAGGATCTGGTCTTAGTTTCTTTTTTGGTCAACTTCCCCTCGTTCCTGGTTTTCTACCAAGGAACTGGTCTTAGTTTCTTAAGTAAACTTCCCCTCGATCCTGGTTTCCTACCAAGGAACTGGTCTCAGTTTCTGATTTAAACTTCCCCTCGATCCTGGTTTCCTACCAAGGAACTGGTCTTAGTTTCTCTTGTTAACTTCCCCTCGATCCTGGTTTCCTACCAAGGAACTGGTCTTAGTTTCTGATTTAAACTTCCCCTCGATCCTGGTTTCCTACCAAGGAACTGGTCTAAGTTTCTTTTGTCAATAAACTTTATTGATAAGGGACGCTATTCGTAGCGGCTTTCCTTCAAACTTCTCGTCGAATTTTCCTGGAGAGATGCCATTTGAGGGAAAAACTCTAATGTCAGACTCGCTGGGAGGACCCAGTCGTCTGAGTTGTAGAGGTGTACAAACTTCTCTGTTGGAGATGCCATTTGTTGACTCTACTTGGGGAATGTGAGTCCCTTGAGAGACTGCATTCGCTTGGGGTCTTTACATCATACTTTTCTCGGAGATCTTCTCGGAGAAATGCCATATGATGTGATCCAATTTTGAGGTGCCGATGACCTTTTCATCAGTGGGTTTTTCGGAGAAAAACTGCTGTACTGCCGAATCTCCGACTTAGGAGGCTTTCTCTCGGGATTTTCTTTAATCCGGGAAAACAAGGATATCATCTTCAATAGCGAATAGTGATGTTAACTGAGGGCTCTCTGGTCTTTCAGAGGTTCAAGTTATCAAAGTGGTCGAGGACCTAACTCAATCCAGAAATAAAACTGGAGGAGAGAGATTGTTCAGACGTAACACTTCCTGACGAGGAAAGGGCTGACAACTCGATTGAGAGGACTTTTATCACTAGGGGACAAGACCGACTAGAGTGATAGTGATGCAATATGAAATGTAAATGCAAATTAATAATGCATGATGCATGTATGTATACGCTGACAAAACCGACGCGACATACAAACTAAAATATGAACACGACTGGATACTCCGCCATTGCAGGGTGAAGAAGTACCGCTGGTTCAAGATAGCAATTCCACCTTGCTTAGGAGAGATAGTCCCTGCGGGGAATACCGTTGATCGGGCTTAGGAGATAAGAACTCGGCCGAGGCGTGTCAGACGAAACAAGGTCTCTGACACAGTCGATCCCTTCATTCAGGCGTACTGGCGTAGAAGGAGTACTTTGATTCTGCACTTTGAGGTTCGATTACTTCTGGAGAAGCGACCGATGTTCTTCTGATGTTCAACAGTCAAAAGAAATTGCCGTCTTTATTAAAAAGCAGAAAAAGTTTTAACAAGTAAATTCATTTTTGTTTTATTTCAAGAATCGTTAATCATGTTTAACAACGTCGTTCTGTAAAGCTAAAACAAATAAGAATTACAAACAAAAGCACAAAGGCTCAAATTTTACTGATAAGATGGAGATCAGCCAAACGCGTGATTCCAAAGAGTATATACAGAGTTTGAAAATGGTAATTTACATGGAAAAGGGCTACGTTGAAACATAACGACCACTATCCTTCTACCAACTTTGAATTCGGTACATCCTGAGCTTCTGTCGAAGATGACCTTGACTGGAGTTTTCTGGCGGATGATGTAACTGCTGCTGCTGAGGAACCTGCCTCTGTTGAACATAGTTACTTGCCATTATCCCTAATTTTTGCCTGGATTGTACCATGAGATTTCCAATCCATCGGGATGATTTTTTTTCATGTCTCTAACTTTTGCCTGGACCGCCCTTTCGGGTTTTCAATCCACCGAGACGTTTTTTTTTTTTTTAGTTTAGGCGAAGTATTTCTTGACTACATCAACATTCGTGGGGTAGGAAAATTCCTCTCCGTCCATGGTTGTAAGTCTCAAGGCGCTGCCTGAGAAAGCTTTCGTGACCACATAGGGGCCATCATAATTCGGAGTCCATTTAACTCGCGAATCAGTGAGAAATGACTGTATCTTCTTGAGCACGATGTCTCCTTTTCTGAAAACACGAGGTCGGACCTTTTTGTCAAACACCCTCTTCATTCTCTGTTGATACAACTGACCATGGCATAGTGCCGTGATTCTCTTTTCTTCGATCAGATTAAGCTCGTCGTGTCGGGTTTGACACCATTCAGCTTCGGTGAGCTTAGCTTCCATCAATACTCGGATTGACGGGATCTCTACTTCTATGGGGAGCACTGCTTGCATGCCATATACTAGAGAGAAAGGGGTAGCTCCTGTTGAAGTGCGGACAGATGTTCGATAACCGTGTAGAGCAAAGGGTAGCATCTCGTGCCAATCTTTGTAGGTTACAACCATCTTTTGAACGATCTTCTTAATGTTCTTATTAGCCGCTTCCACCGCTCCGTTCATCTTGGGTCGGTAGGGAGATGAGTTATGATGTTCGATCTTGAACTCTGCGCACAACTCTTTCATCATCTTATTGTTCAAGTTAGATCCATTATCAGTAATGATTTGGCTCGAAACACCATAACGGCAGATGATATTGTTTTTGATAAATCGGACCACCACTTGTCGGGTTACATTGGCGAATGACGCTGCTTCGACCCACTTGGTGAAATAGTCAATGGCTACCAGGATGAACCAATATCCGTTTGAAGCCTTAGGTTCAATCATGCCAATCATGTCGATTCCCCATATGGAAAAAGGCCATGGGGAAGAAAGAACTTTGAGATGTGATGGCGGTACATGAATTTTGTCGGAGTATATCTGACACTTGTGACACCTCCTCATGTACTTGTAGCAGTCATATTCCATTGTCAACCAATAGTACCCTGCTCTTAAAATTTTTCTCGCCATTGTGTGTCCGTTGGCATGAGTGCCAAAGGACCCTTCATGAATTTCTTTCATAAGCATGTCTGCTTCTGGTCTGTCGACGCATCGGAGCAAGACCATGTCAAAATTTCTCTTATAGAGAGTGTCACCGCTCAGGAAGAAGTTTCTAGCCAATCTTCTGAGGGTTTTTCTGTCCTTCCTTAGTGCCCCAAGTGGGTACTCTTGTTTTTTAAGGAAGCATTTGATATCGTGATACCAAGGTTTGTCATCTATGACTGCTTCAATCGTGAAGATGTAAGCGGGCCTTTCAAGGCGCATTATGTCGATCTTAGGTATGTCATTCCATTGACCTACACTAATCATGGAAGAGAGAGTGGCTAATGCATCAGCCATGTGATTCTCCTCACGAGGGATGTGATGAAACTTAACTCTGTTGAAGAAAGGTAATAACCTTCTTGCGTAATCTTTGTAAGGGATCAGTCCTGATTGGTATGTGTTCCAATCTCCTTTTATCTGATTGATAACCAAGGCTGAGTCGTCGTATACATCCAAGTTTTTGATCCTTAAATCAATTGCTTCTTCGAGACCCATGATACAAGCTTCGTATTCGGCCTCGTTGTTCGTACATTTAAACGTAAGTCGAGCGGTGAAAAGAATGTGGGTACCCTGAGGGGTAACAATGATTGCCCCAATTCCGTTTCCATAATGATTAACCGCTCCGTCAAAGACAAGACCCCATTGGGAACCTAGTTCTGGCCCTTCACTGGTAGCGGTTCATCGCAATCTTTCATTTTTAGATACATGACATCTTCGTCTGGGAAGTCAAACCCGATTGGTTCTTGATCGTCAATCGGTTGATGAGCCAAATGATCGGCTAAAACACTCCCCTTAACGGCTTTCTGAGCGTGGTACTCTATGTCATATTCTGATAACAGCATTTGCCAACGGGCAATCCTTCCCGTGAGAGCAGGTTTTTCGAAGACGTACTTGATTGGATCCATTTCGGAGATTAACCAAGTAGTATGACGAATCATGTATTGACGTAGACGTTTGGCTGCCCAAGCCAAAGCGCAACAAGTTTTCTCAAGCATTGTGTACCGAGTCTCGCAGTCGGTGAATTTCTTGCTCAAATAGTAAATGGCAGACTCTTTCCTTTTGGTTTCGTCTTGTTGGCCAAGTACACATCCCATTGAGTCCTCTAGAACTGTGAGGTAAATGATCAGTGGTCTTCCTTCCACTGGAGGTGATAGAATCGGCGGATTCAAAAAATATTCCTTGATACTGTCGAAGGCGGTTTGACAATCTTCTGTCCAAACGCAATCCTGGTTCTTTTTTAGTAATTTGAAAATCGGCTCACATGTGGCGGTCATGAGGAATATGAATCTGAAGATGTAGTTCAAACATCCCAAGAATCCTCTGACTTGTTTTTCAGTTTTCGGAGAAGGCATTTCTTGAATGGCCTTGACCTTGTCAGGATCAACCTCAATTCCTTTCTGGCTGATGATGAACCCTAGTAGTTTCCCTGAACGGACACCGAAGGTGCACTTGTTGGGATTCAAGCGGAACTTGAATTTTCTTAGACGTTCGAACAATTTCGACAGATGTTCAACGTGCTCACTCTCTGTTTTTGATTTTGCAATCATATCATCGACATATACCTCAATTTCCTTATGTATCATGTCATGAAACAGAGTAGTCATGGCCCTTTGATAGGTTGCCCCGACGTTCTTCAAATCGAACGACATTACCTTGTAACAAAAGGTGCCCCATGGGGTAATGAACGAAGTTTTCTCCATGTCTTTTGGCGCCATTTTGATCTGGTTATAGCCCGAGAATCCATCCATGAAGGAGAAAATTTTGAACTTTGATGTGCTGTCTACCAGCATGTCAATGTGTGGTAAAGGAAAGTCATCCTTTGGACTAGCCTTGTTTAGATCCCTGTAGTCGACACACATTCTGACCTTTCCGTCCTTTTTCGGAACAGGTACGATGTTGGCTAACCATTGAGGATATTCAGATGTGGCGAGGAAACCCGCGTCAATCTGTTTCTTCACCTCCTCTTTGATTTTGATGGCCATGTCCGGGTGAGTGTGTCTCAACCTTTGCTTTACTGGTGGACATTCCGATCTCAATGGTAAGTGATGTTCCACGATGCTGGTATCCAGCCCTGGCATGTCTTGATAGGACCAAGCAAATACATCTGGGAATTCTTTGAGAAGCTTTATCAAACTCTCTTTGGCTGTTGGACTGAGCAGTGCCCCAATCCTAATTTCTTTTCTCTCTTTTTCTGAACCCAAGTTTACCATTTCCAACGGTTCTTTATGAGGTTCAATGGACCTTTCCTCTTGTCTGAGTAGTCGGGAGACCTCTTCTGGAATTTTGTCATCATTTTCTTCTTCAGCCTCGAATACCGGGAACTCAAAGTCGGGAGAAGGCATCGGATCGTATGTTTCAACGGGGTTTAAAACAAGCAATCTGCATGACGTGATGATTCGTGTTTAAAAGAGATAGAGAAAATGCAAGTGTGTGCAGTGTTTTTATTTTACTGCTTGTTTTTATTTGAATTGTTTTTTAGGATTACCATTTTCTGAAAAAGCTAAAAGAGAAATCAGCAATTAATGCGGAAATTATAGAACGACGTTATTTTATTAATGAACAAGTCGATCCTTGAAACTACAGCCCTATAAAACAAAACTCTGTCGCTTTGGGCAAAGCGAAGAGGGAAATTTACAGAAAGTGAGCCCTATCAAAACATCCGTTTCACCTGGGCAGGGTGAAAGGTTAAAGATGGCAATTACTTTGACTGATGAATGACCTTCGGAACATCGACTGCGACCCATTGGCGGCGAACTCCTCAGTGAATCACAAAGTCTGGTACCTTCCTTGATTTGTCTTCAGAAATGACACTGATTTTTGGTGGAGCAGGATCATTGGAATCAGTCTCCCAGGCAGAGTTGTCGTAGGAGAATTCCTCCGTTACATTTTGCATAGCATTTATGCTCTCAGCTGTATCTCCCCATCCAGTAGGCTGGATGTCTCCGAGCCTGATACGAGAGCTTTCGGGAGCGGTGTACCTGACCATGAAGTCGTATTTTCCACTCGGTTGTCCCAAGGTGTCCCAAACTTCTTTGGAACTAGAGGAGTCATCTCTCTCGATGACGTTGACCTCAGGAAAAGCATAGTTGATGAATTCAAGTCCTGCAAATGTTGCAAATTCATCTTCATGTTGAGTAGTTTCTGAATGACCTGAGTGTTGATCCCATGACATGGTGGGGACACAGGTATTCTATTTAATGACGGTCAGCTGATTTTCATTGTTCGGCTGACTCTCTTGCCCCAAGTTTCCTGGGTAAGGCTGCCACATTGGCAGACCATCCATTGGGCCATAGTAATTGTGGTCAAAGTTGTCTTTCATCAGAGTGTCTTCCTCTAATGAATTTGGCGGAGCACGGCATCCTTCCGGATCACAATCTCCGTATATCATTTCGACATCTGACCTGGGTATAAATCTCGGACTCTGTGCGGGAAAGAAAAATGGTGTAGGCACCTCTTCCTAAGACATACAACCGTCCTCGTTAAGGTAGGACTTCCATTCTTCATCTGTGTCAGAGGGATCTTCCTCATTGATAGCATGTACTGCTTGAGACACTGGGTGAAGAAAACCTCCACTGTGGAAGAAGTTTTGAAGGGGATGAAGACTTTCATCGTTGGCAGCTGTTCGGGTACAGGTTGCAGAAAAACCAAGACCCTTCTTTGTTTTATTGTCAATAGGAATGACAAGCTGTCCCCATCCTGTTGTATCGGTACTCTCGACCGCTTTGATAGCATCGTTGTATGAAGAAATGGAAGTTCCTTCTTTGAACTAATTGTTCTTGCTCACCGACAATGCTTGGAACTGCGTCCCAATAACCTCCTCGGGTTCTATACCAGTAGACAATGACAAGTTGCTTACAAGCAATGCTTATTCCCCACAAACTGTGACAAGTTTATCATTCTTGACGAACTTTAGCTTTTGGTGGAGGGTTGAAGTAACCGCTCCAGCCTGGGGTATCCAAGGTCTTCCTAATAAACAACTGTATGTTGCCCGGATATCCATGACCTGGAAAGTGACTTGGAAAGTGTGAGGACCGATAGTTATAGGAAGATCAACTTCGCCGATAACTGTTTTTCTGGATCCGTCGAACGCTTTGATGATGACCTCGATGATTCTCATCGGAGGGCCTTTGAATGATAATTGCATCAAAGTGGACTTTAGCATAACATTCAGGGCTGACCCTGTGTCTACCAATACGCTGGCTAAAGCATCGTCCTGGAAGTTAACTGTAATGTTGAGCGCCATGTTATGATGGTGACCCTCTTCGGGTAATTCCTCATCACTAAATCCCAAATTATTGCAGGAAGTGATGTTAGAGACAATGCTATCAAACTGTCTGATTGTTACATCCTGTTCCACAAAGGCTTGCTCCAAGACTTTCTGTAGAGCCTCCCTGTGGGCTTCTGAACTGAGTAACAGTGATAATACCGAGATCTTTGAAGGAGTTTGTAACAGTTGATCGACAATGTTGTATTCACTCCTTTAGATGAGCTTTAGTATCTCATCATTATTTTTCAAAAGGCCGGGATTACTGGATTGACCGACTGGTGGATCAGGAGTTTTTGTTTGAAGTTCCTTTTCCTTGTTAGGTTCTCCAACTCCTCGGTTTAAGATTCTACCACTCCGGGTTACACGACTGATGTCTGCAATATTCACGACGGAGGGTAATGGAATTTCCTTTCCATTCTCGACTATTGTTGCACCGTATTTGTAAGGGATTGCCTTAGCTGATTCATACGGTAGTGGTTCCGGTAGATAGATGACTACGGGAGCCTTATGATTTTTCTGACCATCATAAGTAATCTCGATCCGTTCCCGGTTGGGAACCTTAGATTCATCAAGTAGAGGGATAATGGCAAAAACATCCCTGGTCCGGTGATGACCAGAGATCGTGACACCATCCTCAACTTGCTCGGCAAGGTAGTTCGGCGTCCAGTTGATGGGTCCAGAACCCGGATATGGACGAATCTCTCCACGATCCACCTGACCCTGAAGAGATGCTCTCACAAAGTAACACCCTTGGTTACTTTCCGAACAGACACTGCAACGTTCATAGTTGTGTGGTGGCACCTGGCCATGCCCACTTTGAATACAATGTAACCTTACTAGGTTAGCTTCCACAGATCGGACATCCTGACTCTGACGCCGAGTAGGATTCCTGTTACTGATACTGATTTGCTGAGTATCTTCATCCATATAAATTGGCATCCACCAGTGATTTAACAAGTGCTGAAGTGCCTCCTGGACAAGGGTACAACCTCGATCATTTTTGCAACCTGCTTTACAGCTTTGATAGTCATGTGATATTAAGAATCCGAGTCGGACCTGCTCAGCATGTAACTCTACCAGGCTGGTATTCATTATGCGAATATCAAAGATCTAAACCATGTTGATCTGATAGGGATTCCTATCATGGTAGTCCTGGATCCATCCAAGATCCATCTGACGATGGAGGGCCTCCTGTATGAAAGAGCATCCCTGTTTGTTTACCGAGCAAATCAGACAGGAACTGTAATCGTGCCGCGGCAGATTATGATACTGGCTTTGCCTTTAGTGCATCGCCACCAAGTTGACATTCATTGCACGGATATCGTGGTTCTGAATGACGTTAGAATTTGTGTAAACCATGTTAACTCCACGAACTCGGTGCTCTTGGATCCATCCAAGATCCATCTGTTCCTGTAGGGCTGCTTGCACCACAGAACATCCTTGGTTGTCTTTAGAGTAGATATCACACTGGTGATAGTTATGAGGTGGCACATGGCCATATCCACTCTGTCTACAATGCATCTTGACCAAATTGGTTTACAACAAGAGTACATCGTGAATTTGATAGACATCGTTAGTCTCTCCTTCTATCAAATTGACTGCAGCCTTTTCATGTTGAGGCAGCGGGTTTGTGAGAACATTAGGATTTGTATCCTTGAAGGATAAGACCCCGCTCCTAACAAGTTTTTGCATGTCGGACTTGAAATTGAGACAAGTCTCAATGTTATGCCCTGGACCTCCTTGATGATAAGGGTAAGTTTGATCCACCTTAAACCAGAAAGGCGGATTTTCCAGTACTGTAAGAGGAGATTTAGTTTGAATGTGCCCCTTAGCCAGTAGTAACGGAAACAGCTCTGCGTACGACACGGGTATAGGATCAAATCCTGGTGGCCGTGTTGTACGGTTATTGTTGTATGGAGGACGAGCCTGCTGAAGAGGCTGTTGTGTCCTTTGCTGATCAGGTTGGCTCTGCGTAACCTGAGGTTGATACGTAGGAATAGACGCAGGGTAGATAGCAGGAGTCACAGCTGCTACCGGTTGATAACGTCGCCTTTGCTTTCCGAGAGAGATATTCCCAATATCTTGCTCTTTTTTCTTAGGGAGAGCACTACCGTATTTTTAAGTACCGCTTCCTCAAGACGTACGCCCATGCCCACCATCTCGGTGAAATCACTGGGTGCACTGGCAACCATTCGGTCATCATAAAATGAGCTTAAGGTCTTTAAGAAGATCTTTGTCATCTCTTTTTCCTCAAGAGGTGGACAAATTTGAGAGGCAATTTCACGCCACCTTTGAGCATACTCCTTAAAGGTTTCCTCGTCCTTTTGCGACATTGATCTGAGTTGATCTCTGTCGGGTGCCATGTCCAAATTGTATTTGTATTATTGGACGAAGGCAGTGCCAAGATCTCTGAATGTACTGATCGTGGCACGGTTTAAACCCATGTACCATTTTAATACGGCACCGGTTAAACTATCCTGGAAATAGTGAATCAATAGGTCCTGATTCTCCGTCTGAGCTGACATCCACCAAGCGTACATAACCAGATGGCTTTGAGGGTAAGAGTTACCCTTGTACTTTTCAAAGTCGGGCACTTGAAATTTGTGCGGGACTTTCACATTTTGGACCAAGCAGAGATCTGCGGCGTCCTTTCCAAATAGATCCTGACCGCGAATGGCTTGCAGCTCCTTCTGCATTTCCAAGAACTGCTCCTGGAACTCCTCCATTCTGTCAAATATAGTTTCCTTCTTACCAGAAGGTTTCTGTGGAATCTATCCTTCTGGGACAGTGTGCACCACAGGGGGTGGTACCGTGACTATGGTAGTGAGTCTTGGCGTCTCCCGAAGTTTGTAACCTTCAGGAGTCTTCAGTATGCCTCTGCAATCTTCGCTTTCCCGAAGTTTGTAACCTTCAGGCCCAGTGGCTTCTATTGTGATTCCCTGATCTTCAGTGATCGGTGGAACATATCCTTCCGGGATATAGTTAACAGGCATGCCCCAAGGACGATCATTCGGTATTTGATACCTAGGATCATACTTCTCTACTATGGGCGTTGAGGTGATCTCTGAGATCACAGTTCTTTGTAGCTGAGCTTCTGCCATGGCTTGCATGTCGTTACGAAGCTTTCTCATATCCTCTCTCAGAGCGTCGATCTATTCTTTCAACTCTCTGTTTTCTTCCTTAAGATCATCCATCTTTTTCTGACGATTGGCCCGAGTATTATACGAATGAGACAGTTTAACTCTAGAACCGAGACACAAACGTGAGATTCGTAGGTAAGAAGAATACGCGATGTGAGAATGATGAATGCAATGATTATATTAATTGTTTAAGGTGGGGAAACCCCTTTTATTGAATTCAAAGGATTACAGAAATGGAAATACAGTAGATTACAAGGTGCAGAAATAGAAACCTAAACTAATGGGTCCTGAGTCCTCTCTGAAGAGAAATCGGGTGCTGATTCTGGTATCTTCCTTTTCTTTGACCGGGGCTCTTGAGCTGTTGTCGGGTTGTCATTCCTTTGCCAGGTTAAAGAAGTGAGCAAATTCCTTTGGTCATCTTGATTCTCTACAACATGTTGCTCCAAAATTTCGATCAGAGCATCCTTCTCTTTTAGTAATTGCTGTATTTTGATGCACTCTACGTCGAGGGTGCGGTACTTGTTCTTCCAAGACCTTCTTTCCTTTTGAACTTTGTTGAGAGTAACCTGAAGCTTTTTAGTTTTCGTCATGAAGTACATGACAGATTCCCTCGGCGGAAGAATTCCGTAACGAGGATAAGGCATCTTTAGCTTGAGAGCTCTAGTTTGTACCCAGTGGAGATAAGGCTCCAGCGAGACACAGTCCGGTTTTCCTAGAGAATCTCGTCCTTTCTTATGGACATGCCTCCAAGCGTGCACTATTTCCATCTTTAGTGCTCTGTCTTTTTCTCCTTCCTTGAAGAAAAGACCTTCCAGATGAACACCCCGTGGGACGTGTCTCATCGGGTATCCAAATTGACGATGAACGAGAACTGGATGATAGTTGATTCCTCCCTTAGTTCCTATAAGGGGTACGTTGGGGAAGTTTCCACAATGGTAAATGATCCTGATTCCATCATAGATCCTATTACACCAATCTATATCAGAGTTGGTAAGAGACATGATCTTCTGCGACCAACGTAAGGCACTCTTGCAATCCCAAAAAGTAGCAGACTTGGGCAAGTGAGAGCTAAACCATTTATAAAGCAGAGGTACACAGCACGTGATCTCCCCTCCGTTGTACAAATTTCCCAAGTGTACAGAATGATAGGCATCTGCGAGCAAAGTCGGCACAAGATTTCCAATGAGAAAAACCTTAATGGAGTTGATATCGATGAAATTATTAATGTTGGGAAACAAAAATAACCCGTAGGTGAGTAAAACAAAGATGCTTTCAAAAGCAATCACATTTCCTATACTGGCAAAATACAGGGCTTTCTTTGTCAAGAACTGGGCTGGCAAACCTTGGATGCCACCCTTGGTAGTTAGGTGAGTCCTAACCTCAGACTCGTCCAAATGAATTGCTCTTGCAATGGTCTGATCCTTTGGAATTTCTTCCAGTCCAGAAAATGGAGCTCGATCAGTGATATGTAAATCAATCAGATGAGAATACTCCTCCAGCGTTGGTGCGAGCTGGTAATCCGGGAATTTGAAACAGTGATAAACCGGATCGTAAAACTGAATGAGCGCATCCATGATTCCCTCAATCACATGGACTCTTAACAGTGGTAGCAAACCTCCGTGCTTGGCTCTGAAAGCCTCTGGGTTTGTGATCATCCTTGCTAACCTTCTTAAATTCTCTAGCTTTGGAACCTTGAAAGTATAACTATGAGTTCTCCTTCTACCGAAATCCATTAGTGCAATCCTTTTCTCTGATATTTGCAATCACAATCTCAGTTTAATTTGAAAAACAGAGAGACTAGAAGAGAAATTTTTTTGAATGTTTTGAATGTTTTTTTTTTAATGAATGCATGAATGCAGCACACAAAAACATAGAAAAAACATGGGGTCAAAAGGTCGTTGTCATGAAGTCAAGGCTCTACCCATCCCCAAAGGTTTATACTAGGGTGATTTTTGTACCTGTACTCATTATCATCAGCTCCTCCCAGGAAAGCAAAACAACAAGCGGATCGCCAGCGAGTTATAGAGCAATCTTAGAGTAAGTGCCATTCATCGAGAATAGATCACCAGCCTCAAATGAGGGTAGTATCGCGTAATAACTATTCCCGATAGTTTCCGTACTACAAAAGGGTTTGGCTCCTCAGCTTCTCAGACTTAACAATCGGCCCATTGTCTAGGTGAGAGAATGGGTTGCATTGGTCAGCCTCCACTGAGGTTGATGGTCGACCTCGTCACCATCACTTATCTTAAGTGTATACTCAATCCTTCCACATGCGGCATCACACGCATTCCCATTAGCAGAAAAATAAACACGTATAGCAATTAGGAAAAGCAGTATATATATTTGTCCTAATCATCCTAGACTTTTAAAAGCTAAGAATCTTAAGTTCCTGACAGAAAATGGTTTCCCGACGGAGTCACCATCCTGTGGTTTCATTTCAAATTAACGGCGTTTTGACCTAATATCCTAGTGACGTCAAGGTTTCCACCTAGGGGACAAAACAGAACAAGATCCCTAAAGAGACTAGTGTTGTCCCACGCAGAGTCGCCATTTTTCTGTAGTGAGTGATTTTTGGATGTGGTTGGGAAGCACGATCGCTCTGGTACTACAACTCGATTCATTTTTTATCCTATTAAAGCTGATGAAGGAAGGGAAATAGATGTCTCCAACTAACCCTGCTTGCATACTGAGATTAAACAGTCAAAATTGTTGGTTTACAGATGCTACAAAGATTCGGGGTTTTTTTAGGTTTATTTTGTTGACGAGGGGTGCTTTAGGCTATCGGTTGAGATGTTAGGATGGATATATATGAAAGTATGGGATTTTGGGTTTTTGTTTAGTGTGCTCGCTAAGATTTTTCTTTCAATCTTATGCCTACGTATTCCCGTTTACCGAAACAGGGAAATCAGAGCATTCGTAGTTCCTCCTATTCTATGGGAGGAAATGGGTGTTTTGGTGTCTTGTTCAAAGCCCAAGACGTGAAGCGAAAGGTGATTTATATCTTGTTCAAAGCCCAAGATGTGAAGCTGAAAAGTCTATTTGTATCTTGTTCAAAGCCCAAGATGTGAAGCTAAAAGGGTGTTGACCTTAGAGAGAATTTGTCATCTCTAAAGGGGTTTGTTTGTCACAACTGTTGGGTGACTGACTGTAAAGGAGGATTACATTAACCGGGATTTGTGAATCCGGTAATGCCATAATATCCTTTATAGGGGATTTTAACCTGAAGGAGAAGACTTTAACTCAGTGTAGAGTAATGCCATCTTTCCTTTGGAATTTCTCATACTAAAAGAGGGACATTGGCATGGATGTAGATGATCCAGAGGCTTGCCGCTTACAGCAGTTAGATGGAGGGGAAGGAGTTGTTGATGTTTGTGTACTGCGAACGAGGCACAACTTTGATGCTAAAAGGTTAATTGGATTAACCAGTGGTTTTCTAATACAAAGCCTAAGAGAAGGCTATTATGTGTCTCATACAAAGCCCGAGAGAGAGGCTAAAAGGTTTTGACTCAACGAGGGAATATTTTGGTATCTCGTATAAAGCCCGAGATGGAGGCTGAAATTTGTTTGGCTCAATAAGAACCTTTTTGTATCTCGTATAAAGCCCGAGATGGAGGCAAAAGGGTGATTGACTCAACGAGGGAGTCTCTTATGTGTCTCATACAAAGCCCGAGAAAGAGGCTAAACGTTGTTTGACCCGCTGGGTAGAATCATTGTATAAAGCCCAAGAGAGGCTAACTTCACTGGAGAAGGATCATTATACAAAGCCTAAGAGGAGGCTGTGGCGAATGTTCAGTTAAGTGACAGGTCCAGTATGCTGATTTAAAGAGAAAATCAGTTCTTATATGAGCAACATTGTACTCAAGGATTTGATTTGAGGATCCGAGTTATTCCTGTTCTTTAAGGAAGTGGGAAATCCGAAGGGTATTGAGATTGTCTGAGTCTACGGGTTTTCTTCCTATTTTTGAAGGGGTCACTTGAGACTCAAGGAGATTAGACTGTCTAAGTCTAGATTGTCATCTTTTGTACTGTGCTTTGAGAAACAGTAGTAGACTCTATGAAAGGACTGTTCTATGCAGATGACTAATTTCTGTTCCTATACCTCTAGGAGATCGTCGGGACAATTTGTACGAAGCCCAAGAGGAGGCTGAAAGCTTTTAAGAAGCCGACGGGTCCTTGCACGATGCCCAAGAGGAGGCTATCATTCCCGGAGGAAGAGATCATTATACGAAGCCTAAGAGAAGGCTGTGAATACTTCTAAGAAGTCGGCGGGTCCTTGTACTAACCCCAAGAGGAGGTTGGGGTTGCTTTTAGGAAGCTTGTGGGTCCTTGTACGATGCCCAAGAGGAGGCCGATGCTTTTAAGAAGCCGATGGGTCCCCAAACCCCGAGAAGTTCAAGACAGGCTATTCACAGAGAATAGATCAAGCCAGGAAAGTTCGAGAATTTGGAAGAAACTCAAGAGATGCCATTGACGGAGAAAAGATCATCTCTGGGGAGTAGAGTTTCTTGACAAGTGCTTTTAAGAAGCCGATGGGTCCCCAAACCCCGAGAAATTCAAGGCAAGCTATTCACAAGGAATAGATCAAGCCAGGAAAGTCCGAGAATTTGGAAGAAACTCAAGAGATGCAATTCACGTAGAAGAGATCATCTCTGGGGAATAGAGTTTCTTTGACAACTTCTACAAGTGACAGTCTATGAAAGGGTTCACCGAGAATGTTGCCTTTCATGTCTCCATATTGTTTAACCCCAAGAGGAGGGAAGACTGTGTCTGGTAACCCTATGGGGATCTAGTTTTAACTATTTAAGAGCGATCAACGGGCTTAATGCTAGACGTAATTGTCGGGGAAACTCTAAATATCTATACTATTATTACACAGTTGATATGAGTTTATGAAAGAAGACTTACAGTGAAACAGCCCCACAATACAGTTATATGTATATGAAAGCGGTAAATGAAAGCAATAACCACTTACTCGGTTGTAGAGCTTCCATGCTGTTTGGTTAGTTTGTTCAACAAAGAAAGATTGAAAACAATAGTATATTCAAAATCAAAGGAGAAAGTGCTTTGAAAAAGAAAGATTTGGGGCTTACAGCTCAAGGAGAGGCCCAGGGTTTTATCAGTGAGCGCACTGTTGTTTTGAATTTGTACAGAGGGACTTATACAAGTGACTGTTGCCCAAAAATTGTTTTCTGTACAAAGGGATGGGTCTTACACTCTCTCAAGAGGCCCAAAAAGTTTTAAAGAAAAAGAGTGGGGTTTACAACACGAGGGTAGGCCCAGATGATTTTTCCGTTTGAAATGGCGATCGCGCTGAGGATTTCTTTTAACGCAGAGGGACTTATACAATAAGTGAGGCCCAAAGTTTTTGGTTAAAAGGGGGTTGGGTCTTACACTCTATTAGAGGCCCAAAAAGTTTTGAATGGGTCTTATAGCTCAAGGAGAGGCCCAAGGTTATTTTTCAAAAGGGCGACGATCGCGTCGTTTGTTTTTGACGGTATCGGGACTTATACAATACACTGAGGCCCAAAAATAGTTTGGTCAAAAAAGGATTGGGTCTTACACTCAATTAGAGGCCCAAAATGTTTTGAAAATGATTTATGAGGGTTGAATTAATCCAAAAAACCCTAATTTATTTTCAAAAATGTATTTAATTGAATAAAAATTCAATTAAAATGATTAAAATTGTTTAACATATGGAAAACAAATTGTGATCTTGGATTAATGCTTCAAAAATTAAGTATTGACCTACAAAATAATTAGAAAGCATTGAAAGTTGCAAAATCAAGGTGGAAAAAATATTTTAAATGTTAAAAACAATTAAAACATTAATTCTTTGCAAAAATATCAATTATACAAAATAAATAATATTTTTGGGATTTTTTGGGAAAATAAAATATTTTAACATTTTTGTGAATTATTAAAAAAAGAATCAACTCAAAATCATTAAAACTCAGAGAGAAATTATTTTTTGAATCAATTAAATAAAATCACAAAATTCAAATATTCAAATATTCAAAAAATGGCGCCAAGAACACCCAAGAACACGCGCGTGTTCTGGGTTTGCCCAGATTTGCATTTTCTCTCCAATCTCACTGAATACTTAATCATATCATGCAATCCACATACCAATCAACTCGTTTCAACCTCACGATCATGTATATGGTATTTAATTTCATTTAAATTAAGCATATAACAAGAAATCACGAAAAATCCTCAAGAACCCTAATTTCTGCATGAAGGCTAGGATTTTTGATACACGATTCAAACAATGCAATTAATTGAGGGGAAACATTCCATGCATGATTATGAACATTTGGCAAAAGTATTGTGCGAGGAAATATGCATAGATTGAGAGATGACCAAGTTTAGGCTTACCTCTAGGTCGTGACAGCAAGAGCAAATTGATTTCTGAGTTGGAGGTGTTACAGATGAGTTGTGATGATCTGAACAACTTCCCTACATCCTATGGAGTGTGTTTGAATGCTTGGACTTGACTGAGAATGGCTGGATCACTTCATGGCATCTCAACTGCACTTTGGTTAAAACCTTGAGCAATTGACTGGTGACTGTGTGAAATCTGTGTTCCAGATGTTATGTGAGTGTTTGGATCACTTCTATATGATGTATGTGAGGTGTGTGAGTGATTGGTTTGATTGGAAAAGCTCTCAAACTCAGAACCCGATAGTGACTTGCCTTAGAAGGCAAAATTGGAGTGAAAGAAGAGATTTTGAGGAAAACATCTATTTGATGGCTTTGGTGTACTTAAACTGATCACAATTGAGCTCTATTTATAGTAGAGCAAGTTTGTTTTGCAAGGAATAGTGAATGGCAACTGCAGCAGGTGTTTGTTCAATGTTGGCCAATGGAAATCCAAGTCTCCTCTAGCCATTGACGAGAGGTTAGGGCACAGGGCTATGGTTCCCTTGGTCTTGGATAAGTCTTGACTGAATTCAGTTGCAAATGGCTCAGTCCATGCCACCTTGATGCTTCCATTGAATGCTCCAATCCAAAATTGGAGTCTTGTCCCTATTTTGGCCATTCTAGGTTCAACATGCTATTTCTTGTTCCAAAGACTTTGGAGGCTTGGCTCAGTGAGTGTCCCCTTTAGATTCAATCCTCTGATGTTTCCAAGTGGATAGGAGCATTTGGATTTGGCTGATTTTGGCAAATCGAGCAAAAGTGCAAATTCTGCCTTGCCTTGGCAGATTTCAGCAAGGCAACTTCCCAATGTCATATCTCATGATTCAAATGGAATTTGGTAATGTTCTTGGCCTTTTTGGAAAGCCCTTACATGATACAACAACTATTTGAACATATTTGGTTTTGATCTCTTTTGAATTCGAGTGAAAAATCCCCCTACATTTGGCAAAAAGTAAGGTAAAATCTGACTTAGTGAAATTTTCACTAAGTGTTGGAACAAAGTGACTTTTCTTGATTTTGATCACTCCATAACTCAAAATCCATGAGGAGTTGGAATTAGGTCTAGTTGAAGTTTTTGTAGAGGGCAATGAGATCTACAAATCAAGCCTTGGATGGGAGAAAATGGCTTTGTGGTTTAGGAGTTATGACCCTCCAAAGTTGGTACCCTAGCCACTTTATTTTTAACTTAGAAAATTTTCTAAGTTTTTTTATGGTTACCCCTTTTACAAGTTACCCAATTTTTCTTGATTTTGCTTGATGAATGATGATTCAAATCATACATTAACATCATTTTAGGGTTAAAAATCCATTTTGGTGAAAAATCTCAAAAAGTCAAAGTTGACTTTTGTGCACAGTTGACTTTTGTGCAGATGAATTCCAAAAGTGTGCAATTCTTCAGGAAATCATGTCCTTGACCTAAATCAAACTTGATGGACATGTTCCATGGGTGTCGTAGGGTATATTGATGCATGTCATAGGGCTTGGGAGCATGTCCTGATCAAAAGTCAAAGTTATAGTTGATTTTTTCCTTAAAACCCTAACTTTGGTGCAGATGAAATTGAGACTTGTTGCTCAAGCTTCTTGGATTAATCCATTGTTGAAAATGGATCAATATAGTTCATTAGAGACCCTCCAACCCTCTCTTGAGGTCTTGGCTCATGATTTTCCCTAAAAGTCAACTTAGGGGTGAATTAGGTCAAGAAACCCTAATTCCTGATTTTTGATGAGTGCATCTCCTGAGGCAAAATTGACTTGATGATTGGGTCCATGAGGTTCCATGGAGTATATTAGGTTATGTTTTGGATCATTAGCTTGTGCCCAGATGAAAATTTTCCATCTAGAGGCCCTGGTCGACCAAAACCCTAATTTGGTGACACTGTCGATCTTGAGACTTGATCCACCTAGAAGGGAGCAGCCTTGTGCTTGATCCTTGAAGTGGGAGTCCTTTTGATCCATTGTGGATGTTTGAGAGGTTAGACAAGTTAAAGATCATGTCATTCCTTGATTGATCCTTTGTCTAAGGCTCTGAGAGGGCTTGAAACCCTAATTTTGATTGTAGTGAATTCTCACCCATCTTTGGGGAGACTGATGAAGTACGATGGTTCCTCCATATTGTGATGATGATTTGCACAATGATGGGAAATCTTAGTGGTCAAAATTTGGGGTATGACAGTTTAAAGAGCTTTGTCAAAGACTCCAAAGAGAAAAGGAGAGTAAGGTTATCAGAATAAGAAGTGGTCATGAAAGAGAGTTTGAGAATAGCAAGTTTGAAGAATTTTGCTCTGCTGAAGGTATAAGTCATGAGTTTTCATCGCCTATCACTCCTCAGCAAAATGGAGGTGTTGAGAGGAAGAACAAAACTATCCAAGAGTCTACTAGAGCAATGATTCTTGCCAAGAAACTTCCTTATCATTTCTGGGCTGAAGCCATGAACACTGCATGCTACATTCACAACAGGGTTACCCTGAGAAGAGGCACTTCATCTACTCTGTATGAACTATGGAAGGGAAGACAACCTAATGTTAAATACTTCCGTGTTTTTGGAAGTAGATGCTATATACTGGCTGATAGAGAGCAGAGAAGAAAATTGGATTCCAAAAGTGATGAAGGCATATTTTTGGGATACTCTACTAACAGCAGCGCATATAGGGTGTTCAACTCTAGAACCAAGGTGATGATGGAGTCAATCAATGTGGTGATTGATGACAGTGACAAGCTGGAAGATGATGATGTCCCAGATGCTGTTGAGACATCAGTTGGTGAAGTTGCACCAGAAGCTGAAGACAGAAGCCAAACTCCTAGTGTTGCTGCTGCTGAGCCTGAAGCTGAGCAACCTCATAAGGATCCCTCCATCAGAGTGCAGAAGGACCACCCAAAGGAGCTCATTATAGGTGATCCAAACTCTGGAGTAAGAACTAGGTCAAGAGATGTTATAGCAAGTTCATGCTTTGTCTCCAAAATTGAGCCAAAAAATGTCAAGGAAGCATTGACTGATGAGTTTTGGATAAATACAATGCATGAAGAACTGGAGCAGTTCAGAAGAAATGATGTCTGGGATCTTGTGCCAAGACCAGAAGGGGTGAATGTTATTGGAACAAAGTGGATCTACAAAAACAAGTCTGACGAGCTTGGAGTAGTTACAAGAAACAAAGCTAGACTTGTTGTACAAGGCTATACTCATGTTGAGGGAGTTGACTTTGATGAGACTTTTGCTCCAGTGGCTAGATTAGAATTCTTCAGACTACTCTTGGGTATGGCTTGTAACCTAAGATTCAAGCAGTTCCAAATGGATGTGAAGAGTGCGTTTCTGAATGGCTATCTGAATGAAGAAGTCTATGTAGACCAACCTAAAGGATTCACTGATCCAAACTTCCCCAATCATGTGTTCAAACTGAGGAAAGCTCTGTATGGCTTGAAACAAGCTCCAAGGGCCTGGTATGAAAGGCTGACAGAATTCTTAGCAGCAAATGGATATAGAAAAGGAGGGATTGACAAAACTTTGTTTGTCAAGGAAGAAGGTGGAAAATTAATGGTAGCCCAAATCTATGTGGATGACATTGTATTTGGGGGAATGTCATATGCTATGGTGAAACAGTTTGTTCAACAAATGCAATCTGAATTTGAAATGAGTTTGGTTGGAGAACTTAGCTACTTTCTTGGATTACAAGTCAGACAAATGGAGGATTCCATCTTTATTTCTCAAAGCAAATATTCTAAGAGCATAGTAAATAAATTTGGCCTGGATAAAGCCAATCACAAAAGGACACCTGCTCCTACTCATTTGAAGCTATCAAAGGATGAAAATGGAGTGAGTGTGGACCAAAGCTTGTACAGAAGTATGATTGGGAGTTTACTGTATCTCACAGCAAGCAGACCTGACATTGCCTTTGCTGTTGGAGTGTGTGCTAGATATCAATCTGATCCTAAGATGAGTCACTTGAATCAAGTGAAGAGGATTATGAAATATGTGAATGGCACAAGTGACTATGGGATGCTATATAATCATGATTCTGGGACTGATTTAAGAGGATACTGTGATGCTGATTGGGCTGGAAGTGCAGATGATAGGAAAAGCACTTCAGGAGGTTGTTTCTTTCTAGGGAATAATCTGATTTCCTGGTTCAGTAAGAAGCAGAATTGTGCATCTCTCTCAACTGCTGAAGCTGAGTATATAGCAGCAGGAAGTAGTTGTTCTCAGCTGGTTTGGATGAAGCAGATGTTGAGTGAATACAATGTCAAACAAGATGTTATGACCTTATACTGTGATAATTTGAGTGCCATTAATATATCTAAAAATCCTATACAGCATAGTCAGACGAAGTACATAGACATAAGGCATCACTTCATAAGGGAATTGGTTGAAGAAAAAATTGTTACCTTGGAGCATGTAGCCACAGATAAATAGCTGGCTGACATATTCATTAAAGCCTTAGATGCAAACCAATTTGAAAGGTTAAGAAGCAAATTGGGAATCTGCATTTATGAAGACTAAATGTGCTAGATAGGGTTGTGAGCAGTTGGAGTTTTTTTAAAATGTTTAGTCAACTGCCAGGTGAAGGTTGTCAAATTGTGGATAAAAAGGGGGAGAAATAGCCAAATAGCCAAGGGCGTCAAGAGTATCAAAGAATGTCAAATACTGCTAAAGGGATGTAATTCAGAAGTGCAGATATTAAGGGGGAGTAATTGTTGATCTGCTGAACAGCTGTTATGCTGGTTCGTGCATTGAGGGGGAGTGCTAATTGCAGCTAATAATGAAATATGTGCAGCTGCTTGAATGTTTGAAGAGTGTAGTTGTTGAACTTGGTGATACAGCAGAGTTTTGTGAAGAGATTTGAAGATGCTGCTTGAAGTTTTAAAAATTATTGAAGTTTTTCCGCTGCTGAAGTCTCTGAAGGTGCAGAGATTGTTTTAGCCAAAATTAGCCAAAGGGGCAGATTGTTAGTTCTTGGATTGGCTGGAATTTTGGTAAAACAAAGTATGTTCAATGTTGATGTCAAGGTGGTGATGTTGCAACATTGAGTCTTAACACTGGGCTGGGTTAAGTATTTAAAATTGCTGAAGTTGGATGTTTGATGTCACATGGCAATGTTGTGACATGAGATCTGCAGAATTAATAACATAAGGTTGTGGTGTTGTTAGGGTTCGCGTGTTAGCTAGAATTGTGGAGAGCAAGTTGTCTCATTGGATGCGAATATCTTGGAATAGATATTTTCTGCTGCATGGGAGATCTGGTGCAGATTTGTAGGAGATTTAAAAGGTTGAAGATTTAAAAAGATTTTAGAAGAAAATCTGTTTTGAATATTCAGTTTTAAAATAACAAATCAGGTCAGATATTGCAGGAGGTCCAATGTCCAATTCAAAGAGCTATATAAAGCACACCAGTACTAAAGAAAAGGGACGAAGAAAATAGAGCTAAAGACTGATTGTCGTGTGTGTCTTCATTTATGATTTGTAAACCATTCTAGTGTGAATTGGTATTATTGTTTTGAGTTGTTCTTGATCAAAGCTGTGAAGCAGGATCAAGTAGGGATATTCAAAGTGTGTGATCTTAGAATTATCTCACTGAAGTGTTTTAGGGATTGAGTAGTGTTCTCATATCTAAGTGGTTTCTTAGGTAGAAAGTCACTAGTAGGAATTAATTTTAGGAGATTGTCAACTGGGTTGTTGAGTCTGTAAATTAATTCTACAAGTAGTGAATTTCATCCCTGGCTTGGTAGTCCCCAGACGTAGGTAGTTAGACCGAACTGGGTGAACAATTCTTTGTGTTGATTTGTTATTGTTATTGCTGTCCATCGTGCAGAGTGTGTTATTGTGACATCGCCCCTTAACATCACACGTTTGATACCAGAATTTCAACTATATTTTTACTGCATTTTATTGCATTTGATTATTGTTATCTTGCTGTTCTGCTGTTGGTGTGCTGTTGGGTGGGTTAGATTCATCAGAGATAAGCCCAAAACACAGGCTTGAGTATACACCTAGGACTAGAGTGGAAAATAGTGGGACCTACGCGCCGTCTTGGTACGTTTGGTGTTCACGAAATTCACATCCAGACGAGGTTTTCTTGGGAGATATTCTAACGTGCGTGTCTTGCGCATTTCGGGGTGTTGATCAAGAGAGCTGTCAACTCTGGCAACCATTTCCCTGAGGACTCAGTAGAGGCACTCCTCCCAAGAGGTAGTTATGGCAGACCAGAAATGGCAAACCCATTATACTTCTTGATCCGAGGACCCGAAGCTGGGAACTTACATAGGATGACCTTATTTTTGGGGGAATTAGTGGACGACCTCTTTGTTTGGCGATAATATTGTACCCCGAGGGATGAATGTACTATTTCTTCTCAAATCAAGAATCCGATGCTGAGGATCCTCAGTTTTCTATAACCCACATGTGAGGGGGGATGGGTGTTTGCAGGTGACCGAAAACTTCAACCTACCTGGTTTTCTAAATTTCTCGTCTGTGTGTAGTTATCTACCTGGTTTTCTGGTTATCTTAGTGATCTGATATTCTGGTATTCTGGGTTTCTGGATTTCTAGTCCCTATTCAGTTGACAGCGCATCAGATGTTCAGAGCAACTTGATACCTTGATCCCATGTGTGCATCTGCATCATCATTTTGCATTCTGACATACATGTTCTCATATTTCCAAGGATCTTAACTTTAAGATTAGCTGTTGAGCATTTCCATCTATTTCTTGTGGTTTGTAAGTGAAAAAAAAAAACTTGAATCAAAGCAGAATGATTCCTTGGAAATATTCAAACAAGGCATTTGCATTGCATTTCCATACTCATTTGCATAACAGGTGTTCGAGGCTGGTTATTCTTGTCCTGATCTGGTCTTCTTCAGAATTGCAGACTTAACATTTTAGGCCAGTTAGAAGTTGATCATGGAGCAAATTCAAGCGGAATTGAAGGAAGTACGGAGCCAAATGGGGCAGTTTATGGGGAACATGCAAGCATTGATTCAAGACCAGAGAATGCTGAAGGAAGAGGTCAATCAACTGAAGACACAGATGAGCCTGGTTATGGAGGTCGTGAGAAGTGTGCTCAAAAAGGAAGGCAACCCTATGCTTGAAGTTGTAACAGAAATTATTGTTCCGCCTTGCCTGCGTGATTTGCCTCGCGAGTTTTCTGCGCAACCCGAAGTTCCAGAATTCCAAGACAATCCCAAGGTTAAGAAGTATGCGCAAAGGATGAAGCAACAGGATAGAATTTCTGATCCTCCTCCTATGCCTTATGCTCAACTGTTGCCACATCTACTTCAGTTTCATTTGGTCTAGTTAAGGACTTTGAATCCTCTTGTTGGTAAGCCTCCACCGGGTTATAATGCAAATGCCCGTTGTGACTTCCACTCTGGTGCGCCGGGGAATAATGTATAAAATTGTAGGGCTTTTCAGCATTTTGTCCAGGACCTTATCGATTCAAAGGCAATTAAATTTACGTCGGGCGGCGTAAGCGTACAACGTGGTCCTATTCCAGCTGCTGAAAAAGAAGTGGATATCCCTGTTGTCTCTCCTAAAGTTGCATCAAGTCGGGGGCATATATTGCAGTCCTTGGTCTTAGAATCCCCACGCCTGCAGTTGTTGTCTGTTCTTAAGCCGAGTTTAAGGATGAGAGTGCATGGGCGAGAGGAAGGCATCAGTCGGTATCAGCAACAGAGCTATCCTCTGAAGAGTCAACAAAGGTCCAGAAGGTATGAGAGAAGGTTTGATCTCATTAATGTTCCTCACAGTCATGTTCTTGCCCGGCTACTTGAGAGTTCTTTGGTTCAACTAAGGGATGCCAAGCCTGTTCCCGACCCCATTCCCCCTGATTATGATCTGGATGCTAGATTTGACTATCACTCGGACACACCGGGCCATTCAATTGAAGATTGCAACGTGTTCAAGCACAAGGTGCAAGATCAAGTCAACTCAGGAGTCATTACTTTCACTGCAGATGGTATGCATTTCAATTAAATATTCCCAAATAAGCACTCAGACTGCAAGAACGTCATCAGAAGCAATCGGTCCAGACAGAGTCAAGCCTCCTCAACAATGGCAATCTTTGGCTTCTTTACTGCATTTTTATGTGTAATTTTTCATTGCTTGTTAGTACAGTGTTTGCATGAAAAAAAAACTTGTTTGTATTTTGAATGATGATTTTAATGCAATAAATGTGTTGTTCTTGAAGTACTTTACTTTTATGCATTCATATCATGTTTATATGCACTGCAATACCAACTTTCTTGCCTTAAACTCTTGAGGGAGGATGATGAAGTGAAAACGCAAAATCTTTGGTTGTATGCTTTTGGATAAGACCCTGTTGATGATGTACAGGCATTGCTTCAAATCACCAAACACCAGAGATATAAGGGAGATAGACCCTTGTCAACCCCTTTGAGCCTTGAAGTAGGAGTTTCTTTTCATTCGAAAAAACCCTCACATTTAACCTGGGGCAGGGTAGTTGTCAGTAATTTGACCGAGCGCCCAATTTTCAAAAGGAATATGCATCTGAGGAACCTTTCTTCCCTAACACATCAAGAGATCAAGGGACATGAAACACAATGGTTATCCCTCACCGACCAAGGAATGAGGCAGTCACAACCCTTTTCAAACAAGTCAGACAAGCCAGTGTTACACGATTTGTTAAAAAAAAAAAAGAGAATCAAAAGAGAAAGAAAAGAAAAAAGAAAGAAAGCCTGCTAAGTTGAAAACTTGAAAGCAAGTGACTTAGGCAAAAGTTAGGGCATCCCGCTGGACTTCAAAATCGAAAAACTAAAAAAGAATCAGTCTAGGCAAAATCAGGGAAATAAAAAAAAGCGAAAAACGAAAAAGAAAGGATAAAAAGAAAAATCCTCGGTAAAAAACAAGTCGTGTGACTACAGACACCAAAGACAAAGGTAAGTGGCTGCCACTCCGAAAACCTCGTGGGTTTCTTAACCATCACCCATCACAAAAATCCTATTGGGAGATGAGCGCTTGTGCCAAATTAACTGAGCATAGGACTGGAGAACATCATGGAGAATGGGTGGGTACAAACAAAATTTTGAGCCATAAAACCTTTTTTCTAAAAAGAAACCATGAACCAGGCCACGTTACAACCCTTAGAAGTTCTAATTGAAGCAGGGTTTATACCGAAAGCGTACTTCGGCGATATGGCGTTCCTGACTCCTATGAGTTGTGCTAATAAGATTTTAGTTGGTATTGCATGTGCGTATTGCTTTCCATTAAAAAATCAATGTCGCATCCCAGCTAGTGATTCATTCACAGGGCTTGGCTATGCATTTTCAGTAAAACTTCGAGGTTAACATGCTGTTGCGTTAGAATTATCATTCTCATAATAGTATTTCCTGCTTGCATGTGCTTAAGCATCAGGAGAGTTTACACAATTAACGCCAGTCGAGAAGCTTGATCACGCCGAGTTGAGATGGTGAAAATTCCCGAAGGACAGTCATGTCAAAGGGGCATATGGCTAAGAGACAGTGCGCAGCCTGGGCGTTCCCGGTGAGTGGTGATAAGATGTAGTCAATCTGGAGCGGTCACATTGAAAACTCTCCCTAAAGCAGCCAAACAGGGGTAATCACGTCGAGATTTGGGCAAATCTCTCGAAGACCAGTCGGTCAGAGACAAATTCATTTCAAGGTTCGTATTGGGGCAGGCCACCTATAGAGCATGAGAAGTTGTCCACTCCTGAAGACGGTTAATTGAAAGCACCTATTCAAAGTTCAGAATACTGGGGCAGAACATTTCAAGTCATTAAAATCCTCTCGAGGCAAATTACTTCATATATTATGCAGTCTGGGGCAGTTATGTCGAGATCTGATAAATCTCTAAGAGTTTGAAGACCCTGGGGCAGTGTGAACTCCCGGCCTTCTATAAAATCCTCTTGAGATGATTTCTTCCATTAGACCTGGTGGTCTGGGGCAGGTGGAAAGTTCAAAGGGACGTTTATGACCATAGAGACAGGTCAGGTTGGGTAGCAAGGTTTTTCCCTAGTAGAGTTACTCTCCCCAGCACTGAAAGTACATCATCCTCAGCAAAACTTATTCTCCCCAAGAAGAGTACAAAGGATTGATTCCCCAGCTTGAGTCATGGTTGGTTTATTACTCCCTAGCACGCAGTCAGAAGTGGATCGTTCCAAGGTGGATGTTGTTTTACCTCCGGCAGAAGATGTGTGGGATGTCTCTGGAAAAGACTTTATCTTCCCCACAGAGTCTGCTATTTACTTTCCTCAGCAGGTCTGGAAGGGTTTTTTTTTCACCAGCAACGACATGCTCTAATTCCCAGCAGGGTAAAATCTTTCCTCCAACGGCAGGTTAAGCTCAATGATACCCCTCGGCAGGTTTCCTATTGTTGATTTCTCTCCCCAAGAAGAGTTTGGTGGTAATCCTCACAGCGTTTGTTCAATGGTGGTTGACGTCCCCCGGTAGGTTCTAAGTCCAATTGTTATTGGCACTTTTCAGTAACAGGTTTTGGGTTCCATCTTCAGCAGTTATCATTCTTAATTCCCCTAGCGGAGAAGAAGTATCAGGTTTTGGATGTTATCTTTAACAAAAGTTATTTATAGCCCCCAGTGAGGGGAAGTTCTCTTTGAGTTTCATCTTCAACAGAGGCCTGGGTTAGGAAATTTATTTAGTGTGATTTTCCTCAGCAGGTTTGTTGACTCAGGAGACAATTTAGGTTGTCATCCCCGATGGAGTTGCCTTCATTTTCAGCGTTTATTTGAGGTGGTTCTTCTGCATAGCATAAGTATCATTTGCATTGCATCCTCCAAATGCGTAGCATTACCATTTTGTATGGAGCATTACGCCATAGAAAAATTCAAATATATGCATGTGAAGCATAAGCCAGGTTTGATATCTTTTACCAGACTTTTTCCCCAGCAAAAGTGGCATAACTCAGGATGTGTTATTTAAATTTATATCCTAATCGATTGTTGTTCTCTTTCGGAAGAAATGTCGTATGCTCCCCTGCAGAGTTGTCTGTTTAAGCTTTTCTTTTCCCCAGTGGAGTCATCTTCTCTTCAGGTCGTAAGTCTGTTGATTCTACTTCTTGTATTTGTTGTATTCTAACTCTTGGTTGGTATTCTTCGTTGTGAGCTCACTTTTGATCGGCGTCCTCATTATCCTAACTTTTGGTTAGTGTATTTCATCCCAACTTTTGGTTGGTCCCCCTCTTTCATCCCACCTTTTGGTTGGTCCATTTTGTTGTGAGTACGCCTTTGGTCGGCATCCTTGTTATCCTAACTATTGGTTAGTATCTTTGATCCCAACTATTGGTTGGTCTCCTTTGTTATCCTAACTTTTGGTTAGTACCTTTGATCCCAACTATTGGTTGGTCTCCTTTGTTATCCTAACTTTTGGTTAGTATCTTTTATCCCAACTATTGGTTGGTCTCCTTTGTTATCCTAACTATTGGTTAGTATCTTTTATCCCAACTATTGGTTGGTCTCCTTTGTTATCCTAACTATTGGTTAGTATCTTTTATCCCAACTATTGGTTGGTCTCCTTTATTATCCTAACTTTTGGTTAGTATCTTTTATCCCAACTATTGGTTAGTCTCCTTGGTTATCCTAACTTTTGGTTAGTATATTTCATCCAACTATTGGTTGGTCCACTCTTTTATCCCAACTACTGGTTGGTCTCCTTTGTTATCCCAACTATTGGTTGGTCACCTTTGTTTATCCCAACTATTGGTTGGTCTCCTTTGTTATCCTAACTTTTGGTTAGTATCTTTTATCCCAACTATTGGTTGGTCTCCTTTGTTATCCTAACTATTGGTTAGTATCTTTTATCCCAACTATTGGATGGTCTCTTTTGTTATCCTAACTATTGGTTAGTATCTTTTATCCCAACTATTGGTTGGTTTCCTTTGTTATCCAAACTTTTGGTTAGTATCTTTTATCCCAACTATTGGTTAGTCTCCTTTGTTATCCTAACTTTTGGTTAGTATCTTTTATCCCAACTATTGGTTGGTCTCTTTTTTTTCATCCTAACTATTTGTTAGTATCTTTTATCCCAACTATTGGTTGGTCTCCTTGGTTATCCTAACTTTTGGTTAGTATATTACATCCCAACTATTGGTTGGTCCACTCTTTTATCCCAACTATTGGTTGGTCTCCTTTGTTATCCTAGTTATTGGCTGGTCTCCTTGGATATCCTAATTTTTGGTTCGTATATTTCATCCCAACTATTGGTTGGTTCACTCTTTTTTCCCAACTATTGGTTGGTCTCCTTTGTTATCCTAACTATTGGTTTGTCTCCTTTGTTATCCTAACTGTTGGTTAGTATCTTTCATCCCAACTTTTGGTTGGTCTCTTTTGTTGTGAGTACGCCTTTGGTCGGCGTCCTTGTTATCCCAACTATAAGTTGGTCTCCTTGGTTATCCTAACTTTTGGTTAGTATATTACATCCCAACTATTGGTTGGCCCACTCTTTTATCCCAACTTTTGGGTGGTCTCCTTTGTTATCCTAACTATTGGTTAGTATCTTTTATCCCAACTATTGGTTGGTCTCCTTGGTTATCCTAACTTTTGGTTAGTATATTCCATCCCAACTATTGGATGGTCCAATCTTTTATCCCAACTATTGGTTGGTCTCCTTTGTTATCCTAACTATTGGTTGGTCCACTCTTTTATCCCAACTATTGGTTGGTCTCCTTTGATATCAAATATTAGTTAGTATCTTTTATCCTAACTATTGGTTGGTCTCCTTGGTTATCCTAACTTTTGGTTAGTATATTTCATCCCAACTATTAGTTGGTACACTCTTTTATCCCAACTATTGGTTGGTCTCCTTTGTTATCCTAACTATTGGTCGGTCTCCTTTGTTATCCTAACTATTGGTTAGTATCTTTCATCCCAAGTATTGGTTGGTCTCTTTTGTTGTGAGTACGCCTTTGGTCGGCGTCGTTGTTATCCCAACTATTGGTTGGTATCCTTGGTTATCCTAATTTTTGGTTAGTATATTTCGTCCCAACTATTGGTTTGTCCATTCTTTTATCCCAACTTTTTGTTGGTCTCCTTTGTTATCCTAACTATTAGTTAGTATCTTTTATTCCAACTATTAGTTTGTCTCCTTTGTTATCCTAACTATTGGTTAGTCCACTCTTTTATCCCAACTATTGGTTGGTCTCCTTTGTTATCCTGACTATTGGTTAGTATCTTTTATCCTAACTATTGGTTGGTCTCCTTGGTTATCCTAACTTTTGGTTAGTATATTTCATCCCAACTATTAGTTGGTCCACTCTTTTATCCCAACTTTTGGTTGGTCTCCTTTGTTATCCTAACTATTGGCTAGTATCTTTTATCCCAACTATTGGTTGGTCTCCTTGGTTATCCTAACTTTGGGTTAGTATATTTCATCCCAACTATTTGTCGGTCCACTCTTTTATCCCAACTATTGGTTGGTCTCCTTTGTTATCCAAACTATTGGTTGGTCCACTCTTTTATCCCAACTATTGGTTGGTCTCCTTTGTTATCCTAACTATTGTTTAGTATCATTTATCCTAACTATTGGTTGGTCTCCTTGGATATGCTAACTTTTGGTTAGTATATTTCATCCCAACTATTGGTTGGTCCACTCTTGTATCCCAACTATTGGTTGGTCTCCTTTGTTATCCTAACTATTGGTTAGTATCTTTTATCCCGACTATTGGTTGGTCTCCTTGGTTATCCTAACTTTTGGTTAGTATATTTCATCCCAACTATTGGTTGGTCCACTATTTTATCCCAACTGTTGGTTGGTCTCCTTCGTTATCCTAACTATTGGTTGGCCCACTCTTTTATCCCAACTACTGGTTGGTCTCCTTTGTTATCCTAACTATTGGTTGGTCTCCTTGGTTATCCTAACTTTTGGTTAGTATATTTCATCCCAACTATTGGTTGGTCCACTCTTTTATCCCAACTATTGGTGGGTTTCCTTTGTTATCCTAACTTTTGGTTAGTTTCTTTTGTCCCAACTATCGGTTGGTATCCGCTATCTTTAAGCCCCCCTTCGGCTGGTAATCACTTTATCGTATATCTCCCCACAGTTTGCAAATTTTCGGTTTCTTTGGTATTCAACCTCCATGTACCTTGAATGTCTGAAAGCTGTTGCTATCATTCCTTCAGGTCCAAGTTGATTCAATAGGGGCAGCTGTAGCACCCCAAAATTTGCCTTTTTGTTTCTAACACTAACTGGCTTATATTTCTTTTCATTTTGCATTATCATTTGTGCATATCATTGGTTCTTAGCATGAGATCATGGTATCTAGACCAACTCAAGGGAAGAGGGTGTTTTCCCAAGGTTCAAGCAAGAGTTCATGTGTATTGTCCAAGAGATTAAGAGGAGATATGGTTCTTAATGTCATCGTACTCAAGCCACAAAGTAGCCTTGGACCTAAGGGCATCCTAATGTGTCTATCTCCTTATCAGAAGATTGTAACTGGCAAGAGATTTCAAGTGAATCACACCTTCCTAGCTTGTATTCTCAAACTAGGGTTTTTTGGAGATTCTTGGGTTTAACACCCCAATGGGCAAGATCCTTGAGTTTTTACCATCATCAAGTGGCATATATCATCTTTGTTTGAGAAGATGGACATCATATTCAGAGGAATTTGGATTTTTAACATGGGTCGATTTCTCCTAAGCCACAGGTGCCAAAATTAGGGTTTGCCATAAAATCAGTTTATTTCTGATTTTTTGGGCAAGACTTCATTCCATGGTATTCCTCATGTCCCAAGTGTCTAGGGATGGGAAATTGTCCATCAATTTGGTTCAGAAGGATTTCAATTGATCAGAAGATTGAAAATCAGGAGAATTGGGAACAAAGTCAACTGTGCAGTGGAAAAGTCAACTCCTAACTTTTTGAGGTCAACATCATGATTTTCAAGTCAAATATGGTCCATGTATGAGATTTGATCCAGAAATGTTCAAGGATTCATGAAAAATCAAGAATGTGAAAAAGTTACCAAAAATGGAATTTAGGGTTTTAGAAACTTACTATTTTTAGTAAGTTTTTAGCCACTTTCAAGGTCACTTTTCACCATGTTCAAGGCCTCATTTGAAAATTTCTTCCACATTAAAGTTGTAATATGAAACTTTCCCTTCAAAATGAGCACAAGAACCATGTCATTTGAGTTATTTTTGAATGAGTTATGGTGTTCCAAAGTTGGGTATTTTCACCTTTATGAAGTTCAAAGACTCAGAATTTTTTCTAAGTGTTTTGGGACAGATTTTGAAGCAACTTTCATGGAAAATTCCTTCATAGATTCCAGCTCCAATTCAATATATAATCAACATGAGATATGTTCTTTGTCATGTGGGCTTTACTATGAGCACAAGAGCATACCAAATAGAGCCATACTGTTGAAATTATACTCATTCAAAGTAAGCCATGTGAATATTTTTCAAGGCATTGTGTCACGATGGTTTTGGCATAAATTTGAGTTCTTTCTTGCACATAATCATGTACATGCTGCAATCCCGCGCATATCATCATCATTCTTTGCCCAAAATGGCTAGAAAATAGTACATGCTCTCATGTCCATGCCATGCACACCTTATGTCATTCTTTCCACAAAATTGAAAAAAGAAGAAACTTGTCACGTGCAAATCCCTCATTCATTCTTTGCTTCATTTTTCTGACTTAATTTCCATCCAAAAAAAAAACTATCATTCACATGTGCTAACCCGTAGGCATTTTCTTCACCCTTCAAATCTTCCAAATTCTAAAACTATCCTAACCAACTCTCTCTCACGTGCCACTCCCATATAAAACCCACTCAAACCCTAGAAAGAAGAAAAAACGACTTCATTCTACAAGAAAATCAGATCTGAGCAAGTTCTTCTTCTCTCTTTTTCCTTCTTTCGAATCTGGGAATTGCTTGAAGTTTTCTCCATTTCCTTGCTTGATCTACAAACCTTGGAGCTTAGTGAAGACTTTCAGTTGGTTTTCTGAAGACTGTGAATAGTTTCAAGGCGCAACGGACGTGCTCCGTTCGGTATTTTCACCTTTCTCATTTCTCCCAAATTGGACGTGTAGTAAGCTTGCCATTTGTGTTTTTGAAGTCCTGCAACAATGTAGGCAATTTTTATATACCTATTATGTTGATTTGTGGCACTTTCAGTTTATGCTCCAAATTTTCATGCTCACTTTTCATAGGGTTAGAGCCATTTTAAGTTTGAATCAATGTCTGATTTGAAATCCTCATGAGCCCCTCTTTATTTTGGTATAAGTTTTGTTGGCTTTTGGTGTTATTTCCTGTAGCAGCTCCGACGATGTGCCCGGAGAAGACGACCGGAGAAGGTCTCCGACGTCTAGGGTTTATTTGGACCGGCGAGGTTTATTTTTTTTTACCAGCCAATGAGATTACAGCCTCATGCCAACTCAATTAATGAAAATATCCAGCGTGGCATGGCTGTGAGGCAAAATGCAGCGTTCAATTTAGTTTATGATTTTGTTTGTTTTTTGTTTAAGATTTGGGCTATGGGCCTAAGGCGTGTTGCTTTCCCCACCCCCTATCTGAGCCCAATGCGCGTATAATTGGTATCCTGTTGTTTCTGAAATTGCTATTGTACCTCCCTTTCGTTTGGTCTCTTTTTTTTTTCTTTTTGTCTTTGATTTCATTTTTATTTTAATGGTTAAAATCTTGATAAAAATAAAAAATATATGTTTCTGATTGTTTAGCATCTTGAGCTTATTTTCATATTTTTATTTTATTTTTCCATTTATTCTCCTATTTTATTTTGAATTAAATTTTGAGGTTGCTTTCCAAGGATACCCTTCATCTAGGGTTAGGAACTTTGGCACTTTGCCTATCCTTTTCAATTTGTTTTCTTGGTCACTCTTAGACATTGATATGAGGGTATTTTGATGCTGGTTTGGTGATGGTTTGAGTTGCTTTAGGTGACTTTCCATTCAAGTTTTATGGACCCTCGATTCATGCTCGATTATGTTCATACCTTGGCTAGTTGGTCCATGTTGAACATGTTCTTGATCTTGATTTGATCCCATCTTTTGCACATGCTTAATTGGATGGTTGAACATACCTTTGGACATTTTTTGGGATTTTATTGGACCATTTCACTATTTTTAGTTGATGCTCCCATTTGATAATGTGTTTAGCTTACTAATGCACACCTCTTGATCCAATTTTGTGCCTTTGAGTGGCATAAACTTCCTTGATCCTTTGTGATACTTCTTTGATTAATAAGATATGTTTGAGATTTTGTTTTTCCTTAGCCCTTGGTGCATGACTCATCTTTTGTGTGGCTTTGCTTGTGTGGAAGCTTATGAGTCATTTTGGGACTTTATTTTGTTGCATACTTGCATAGTTTTGATACTTGCTTTGTGCATGATGCTTGATAAGTCTTTTTGATTGACTTGAGTTCTGACTTGGTTTCATCTTTATCTTACCTTTCTCATATTACTTTGGTGTGGTGCTTAATGATGTTTAATTGTGCTTCTAATGCAATTTTGTTTGCATCCTATTTTCGGGGCGAAATAATCGTTTCCCGAAGAATAGGTAACTGCCAAAAACTAGCCGTTAGGACGGGCAAAGGTGCCCGAAACTATTTGTTGCCACGGGAAAAGGCGCAGCTGTGGGCACGAGCGTCGTGACTGTTTCTGGATGGTAGACTCGTGTATGACGGGCAGGAATACCGAGGAGGAGCAGGTGACCCTGTGGGCCCTCAAACCATATGTGCTCGACAGAGGGGCAGAAAAGTAAATGCAGCCCCATATTGGCTGGACAAAGGCAATTGGGCCATTCTGGGAGCAGAAGTGGATTGGGCAATGCCTAGTCATTGGTCCAGTCCAGAACAGGAGCCCCCCAAGTCGTTGCTCCCGAGCACGGGAGTGATGACTTAAGGATAGCTCACAGTCCCGAGGATATCTGGAAGGGATCGTCACTTGTCAAAGAGACGGGATACGTAACGTTGTTTGGTATGCCCGGCGTACGGGGAGACCAACGGTTAAGGTAGTCTGAAGAGACGGGGAGCCACGTATGCCTCGAGCCTTGTGTAGTATTAAATGTGTCATGGTGGCTAGGCTAGGGTCATGATGATGACCCTAGCCGCGCGTGCTCGTGCACGTGCCTTCAGAGTGCCTATAAATAGAGGGAGAAGCTGCTTATTTGCGTTTTTCTCTTCTCTTTCCTCTTCCATTGTTCTCTCTGAGTCTTCTGTTTGTCGCCGCCGTATCCGCCACCATGCAAGCTCCGAGCAACATCTTCGACCCCTTAAAGTTTCCTCGACCACGTAAGTTGTTTATTTCTACTTCATTTTTTTCTTTCGTTTGTTATAATGCATGTGGCTAGGATGACTTTAGGTAGTTACCGTAGCGGTTTCCGGTGACTGTTGGTGGTAGATGGTGGCTTGGCCACTTTGTGCCACTACTGTGGTCGCCGGAGCTTTAGAGAACTGTAGATTTAGGTCGCTTCCGATGCTGTTACGATGACGAGCGTGAGCGTAACTGGCGGAGCTCATGAGTTTTCCAGCTTTCTTATGAATTTTCCGGTGAGTTCGTGAGTTTTCTAGTGAAGCTTCAAACGAAAAACTGGGTAATGATCTAGGGAGAATCTTCCTGCACGCACAGGAGGGGTTTCCTGGGCATCTCCCCGCACAGTATTTTTGTGCCATTTGATTAGGGCCTAGGCCGAGGACGTCGTCCTTGGTCCTTCGTGTGCCCTTTCACTTGACTATCGATGGAAGGGTGGATTTGATTTTGCAGTCGAATTCACTTTTGTCCTCTGCTTTTCAGGTGAACGAGATGGAACGCGAACCTGACAAATAGATCCTTATAGACTCGTTCGAGGAGAGCTCCTCAGAGAGTAGTGACACTGAAGCTTCAACCGCCCCCAGCAATCTCGGGGAGATCTCTGAGCATGCTTCCGCAGAGGAATGGACAGTCGCGGAGCCTGTCGAGCATGCTTCCATCTTTGCTTCGTATACCGGGGATGTCTTTACAACCGTGGGGCCAGAAGGGGAGTGGAAGGTGCACTTCCTAGGTAAGGACGACCGTATTTGTATGGATTACGGGGAAATGTTCCCGATGTATGAGTACACTTTCAAAGACATAGGGTTGAGGCTGCCCTTCACAGACTTTCAACGGTCTGTCTTCGTACACCTAGACCTGACCTCGTCATAGTTGCACCATAACTCGCTGGCGTTCATCTGTGCTTTCGAGCTGACGTGTGAGTTCCTGAAGATAGGAGTCACCCTCCCTTTGTTTTTCACAATCTTTCACCTCCAGAGGCAGGTTTCGGGGAGAAAGTACGGTTGGGTTTCGCTGAAGCAAGCGAGGAAAATATTCAAACTTTTCTCTGAGACTATCCGGACCTTTAAGAAGAGGTTCTACATCATTAGAACCCGTGTCGGCGAAATCCAAGGATACTATGTACGCCTGGGAAGTGTCTACGGACGAGGACGGTAGTGATCTGTATGACGAGCATGGGAAGTTGGTGGTGGACAGAGTTTTTAAGTTTCCCTTTTGCTGGAGCGGGGACCATTTTTCCCGGGGCATTGACCATTACAATGCCCAACTGGAGATGCTGAACGAGGACGATAAAACTGGCTATGCAGCACTGGTAAATTACGTTAACAGTTTCAAACTTGTGGAGTGCTGGACCAATAAGGGCGACCCGATCTTTGAGGAAGATGGCAGGCAAAAAGTAAAACTTCGCTACATCAACACGAAGGCGCTCCTTGAGTGCAAGACCCATGCAGATGCCCTTAAATTGCTTGGTATTCTCTACTTTTAGCTTGTCTGGATTATAGTTTTCCTCGATTGCTAACATGCTTGTTATATTTTTGTAGGTGAAATGCCTTCAGCACATGATAGGATGGTGAAAAATGCTCTGGCGAAGGGCAAGGCTGGCACGACAAATCCAAAGAATCGTCTTACTCAGCGAGTGTCTCCTCCTGTTCCCGGGGCTACAAGGTTCAAGCGGATCCATCAGCACGAGGTGGTGGATCTCAGTCGGGCAGGAGGGAAGAGAAAATTTGAGATCCCTCCCTGTCTTCATGACAGAAAGTTCTTTGAAGGCTCATCCTTCACGGTTCCTCGAGCTGAATCCCTAAAGCTCGAGGGAATGGACTGTCCGAGCAAGAGGGCGATGCTGGCGCAAGATGCCTCTGTGCTAACCATGGCACTAGAGATGGCGGTGGTCTATGCCGCGGAAGACTCCTCCTCTGAGTCTGAGAAAAAGAAGGCCCAAGCGGCAATATCAGCCCTGGAAGAAAAGGTGAAGAAGGCCAAGGAGGAGGCCAAGGCTGCTGATGACGCGAGGAGGAAATCCCAGGGGGAGGCTGCTAAATTGAAAGGGGAGAATGTGACCCTGGTCACTGAGAAGAAGGCCGCTGAAGACCTGTTCGAGCAGATGAGGTCTGTAGCGGCTCCAGCTGAAGATGAGCCTGACGAGGTGAAGGCACTGAAAACTAGGGTCGAGCTGGTTGCTCACATTGTGCGGGCGGAGGACGATGTCTGCGTCATCGAGGAGGAGTCCTTCAACAATGTTGTGTGTTGTACCCTAAATTTTACCCCTTAGATGTCATATCATCTTGCACTTACATTTAGACTTCAATCATGTGTGCATTGTTAACTAACCATTTCTTTTTGTAAGATTGTTTCTTTTTTATTATGGAAGATAGGGTTTACATAAAGAGGACAAGGTCTCCCTAAGACATCTTTTGGCCAAATGCAACCATTTGAATCTACATGCATCCAAGAAGACTTTTTCTACAAGAAATAAAATGTTGCACCAAGACGAGTCAACCATTGCCTTTCATGTCAAGCAAGTGCAAGAAATTTTCATGGAGATAAAATATTCATCAAAGTGCAACATCTCAAAGTGGTGCCATGGGAGGATTTAATTTTGCCATTCCTTAAGTTTGTTTCCGTGACATTTCTTTTTGATCATGGACATATGGTTTGTCTCAAATTTCTATTGGGCCCAAAATGTGTCATTTGGATCAAAGGCTTTAAAGTTGTGAGAATTCAAAATGGTGATCCCGTATGGTTTAAGCAGCAAGGCCTTGTGCATCTGGTTTAGTCCATGTGCCATTTGTTAGTTGAAAAAATCTGAGGAAGTTTGCTTGTAAAACAATTTTCGTAATGTCACCAAATATTACCTTTTTTAGCCTACTCTCTCCTGACGAAGCCAAAAGTTTTACGGGCTCCCATAGTGGATTAGTGAAACAAGGTGGCTCAGCACAAGAGGCCTGCATTCGTGAGTAGAGAATCCGTATTTTCAGTTCAAATTGTTACTCCTTTTTGCTTTCTCTCTCATGGCACATTAAAAAGAGGTTTTGGAATAACCATTAAAAAATGAAAATAACAGACTGCACCGCCACCTCCTCCGCTGCACTTGTCCAGTATGATGATCTCCAAGAATTGACCAAGATCAACGGCTAAGGGGAGTGATACACAAACCCTAATTTTTTCTCCCGTGGACAAACCAATTATCCACTGTATCACCAATACCCGGATCAACTTGCTTTTCCTATAAAAGGAGATCACTTCTCCGTTGTTCAAGCACACCAGAAATCACTAAGAAATTTCTCTCTACTTCTCCCTCCCATAATCTTGCAAGCAACCCTCAAACTTGCAAGGAACTCATCACTTTCATTCCCTCTGTAGTATACAGAAACACCATAAAAGAAAGCATCCAGAAAAATACCAAGAAACTCATCAAAAACTCTTCACTTTTCCATTTTTTTTAAGTTCTGCAAGTAACCTTCAAAGCTTGCAAGAAACTTATCCTTTTTATACCCTCTATAAACACCTCAAACCTCCATTATCTTAACCACCAAAGCTCATGTTTCTTTCTGGGAGGTTGGTTGGGTAGCGGTTGAGAGAGGAAAGCTTATTCACCACTTCCAGAAACACTCACCTGTGAAGAAGCATGGACTTTCTCCACTAGGTATCACTCTATCTCACTCTATTTTTGGCACACGATGATCATATGTTTCATGTTTGCACCATACCGTTTCATATTCATTATTTCATCACTGTCTGATTCTGTGATCATTTTGCTCCATGTTGATTATCATGCTGTTATGTTCATTATTATTATCTGGGTATTACATGTTGCTGTGATGAAATCATTAACATATTATTTTTGTGTTGTTAATCGTTCACTGGATTTGTATTGGGTTTAATGGAAAACTGAACAAGAAATAAAAGAAGTTTGTGGTGGCACTCGCCACGTTAAAATATGGTGTCCGCCACCCTTTTTTTTTAAAAAGGGAAAATGTAATAAAATGAGATATCCTGTGCAAAGAAATATTAAAAAAAAACCCCACCATGTAATAAAAAAAAGAAAAGAAAATATAATGGCACACAAGGGGTGGCGCAAGCCACACCCTCACGCACACACAAGGGGTGGCGCAAGCCACACCCTCACACCACTGTTCCTTTGTTTTTAATTTTGTTTTTTTATTTTACTTCACATTTCCAGTTCATCTTAGAAAAATACAATGAAAAATAATATAAAAAAAATGCACATAACCTCATTTCTAATCTTTAGACTTTTTTTAAAGAAAATCAATCTTTTTTTTCTTGAAAATGTTAAAGGATTTTTCTGTTGGAATATTCTGTAACTTGTGAGTTTTGGTTACAAATTGCTTCCTGGCCGTATCATGAGAACGTTGTCCTGATTTTTCTGGCTTCTAATTGTTAAGATTGCATGATTCCAAATACATTTGCTTTCAAACCGTGAAAATTCTCTTTTCTGCCACACTTGATTTATTTTGTGTGACCACTGATTTTAAAATGAGTTACTGTGGAAGTATGTTGTGATTCATGAAACTTTGTTTCCCCGATTTTAACAAACCCTACCATGAGATTGTTGTTTGTTTTCTTATTCTCTGTTGAAGTTGCATGATTTAAATCAAATTGTTTCTTGTGTTTTCCCCACCATGCTTGACATATTCATGTGACTACTGATTTTTGAATTGAGTTTTCTGTGAAATGTACTTGACTTGTAAAGTCTTGTGTCCTAGCTTTAATAAATCTTACCAGGCAATGTTGTTTGTTTTGCTATCTGTTGATAAGTTATATGATTTCAAATGCATTTGGTTCCGATTGTGAATGCCTCTTCTGCCATAATTGTCACAGTTACATGATCACTTGTACTTACTGTTTGCTATGCTCACATTTAAGAATTCACTTCATGTGTTGATTAAAATGCTTACTGTTTGGAATTATTAAACTCAATATGTTTCATTATATTTCAACCCTACTATAACTCTTGTTTACAAGATGTTATTCTCCCCTTTCCTTCCAAAGGAAAAAGTTTTTTCTATCGATTTCAAGATCATAGAAAGATCATTGCTACCTTGGATCTCATAGTCTTAGGCAACCATCCCTCATTGACCTCATAGTCAATAGGACCTCCTCTTGACCTCATAGTCATAGAGCAACCTATTCAACCTTGACCTAATAGTCATAGGTAAAACCTTGGCCTCATAGCCATTTTCCAACCTTGACCTCATAGTCAAAGGCTTTCTATTGACCTCATAGTCATAGAAAGCTCATAACCATCCTTTGACCTCATAGTCATAGGATTCCCTCTCGACCTCATAGTCATAGGGCCATCTTACCTTTGACCTCATAGTCATAGGCAAAGCTTTGACCACATAGTCATAGCCATCCTCTCTTGACCTCATAGTTATGAAAAAGTCTCTCTATTGACCTCATAGTCATAGATAGCTCATTACCGTCCCTTGACTTCATAGTCATAGGATTCCCTCTTGGCCTCATAGTCATAAAGTTACATCTTTAACCTAGACCTCATAGTCATAGGTAACCTTTGACCTCATAGTCATAGGTAAGCTTTGACCTCATAGTCATAGCCATCCTCCGTTGACCTCATAGTCATGGAAAAGTATCTCTATTGACCTCATAGTCATAGATAGCTCATTACCATCTTGACCTCATAGTCATCTTACCTTTGACCTCATAGTCCTAGGATATCACATTGGCCTCATAGCCATCTTCCAACCTTGACCTCATAGTCATAAAAAGTCTCTCTATTGACCTCATAGTCATAGATAGCTCATTATCACCTTGACCTCATAGTCATAGGTAGCATCTTGTCATAGGCCTCATAGCCATTCAATCTCACAACTTAGACTTAGAGAGTTTCTTAAACTCTACATGAGCTCATACTCATTCCCCTTGGAACTTTGGCCATAGTCAATGGTTCCTCTTCCACCCTTATTTAGATGAACTACGGTTGCTCTGATTCATTAGTCAGATATGTAGGCACAAGATGCGACGTCTTGGCGAGCAAACTTAGTGTACATATCCCTAGGTCCTTAGCTTTAGCAGATATCTTAGCAAGCAAACATAACATAACACAAACCTAAACAAGAGGTTCCTGTAGAGTACTGCAGATATTAAGGGTGCTAATACCTTCCCTTAGTATAACCAACCCCCGAACCTTAGATCTCCCCCTTTTTAGGTTTTCTTCGATCTTGAACCTTTCCTTTGGATAAATCAAAGTCGGTTGTAAAAGAAATGTGATGCAAGTTAATTAATAGCTTGTTATCTGATTTTCACCGCAACACTGTGGCTCAGCTCAAGCTGGTGAATCCATGGGTTCACCTGTCCACAGAGGAGACTAGCTTTCTGAGTCCCGTTAAAGATGGCAAGATTGTTAATCCCGACTTCCTCCAGATAGGCGATGAGCATGCCCATATCTTTGATGAAGAGTCTCAGCCGACACGGCCTATCCCTGAGGTGGTCGAGCAGATGGAGGAGTGATGTCTTCTCTTTGTTGTTGTGATATTTCTGGCCTGCGTGCCATCTTTTTATGTAATTTATTATTATTTTCTATGGGGCGTATCCCCTTTATCATGTAACAAGCACAATTGTGGCCCCTGAGGCCACTAATTTATTTTGATATGTATGTGTCCGGCCGTCCTGGTCGGTTTTGTATTTTTTATACTCGTGCATTGTTTTGTTTGTTATTATTTTCGCTAAGTGTAGTAACTTTTTCTCGCTGCGTGCGTTTTCCCTTAACGAGGGTAGCTTTGAATAATTAGTTTATGGTTTCTGGATTTGCTCGACTTAGATGTGTTCGGCAGTGAGGGGAACTGGACGAATGGCCAGGGTAGTATCCGGGTAAGAAATCGGAGCTCAGGTCGCATTTGAGATCTGAGTTCACAGCGTGAACCTTCCATCGCAAGTTGGGTGTTCTGCCTATCATGGTACTTTGACGACGGCGGGCTCAATTGAGGAACCGCCGTCGGGCAGGGGTCCTGCTCGCTCTTGTGCGGGATCCTATCTTAGTTGGGATGCGACGTTTGTACCTGGGCATGCATCATAGTCGGGACATTATGTTCGTCGCTTCGACGAAGAAAACCAATGATCAAGGCCTTAGCTATAATATTGTTTTTAGCTTTTCGGCGTTCCATGGTCGAGCAAGTTCTTCCCCGTTGAGGTATTCTAGGTAGTAGGCCCCATTCTCTGTCTTTCCTCGGACGCGATAGGGTCCTTTCCAGTTTGCGGCGAGTTTTTCCTCTCGAGAATCCTTGTGGTTCCTTCTTAAGACAAGGCTGCCCACTTGGTATTCTCGTCGTATAACCTTGGCGTTATGCCTGGTTGCATTTTTCTGCTTTAATGAGGCTTCATGGAGAGCTGCTCCTGATCGGACCTCTTCGACGAGGTCGATCTCTTCTCTTAGTGCTTCGTCGTTTGTCTCCTCGTTTAGGGGTGATTCAGTCCGCCTGGACGACACGTGTATCTCAATGGGGATCACTGCCTCAGTCCCCTAAGTGCAGCGGAAAGATCGTGAGTGTAAACTATTGATTAACTTAACTCATAAAGCAAGAGTCTCCACCTGTAACACCGTGGAAGAACTGACTTTTTTTTTCGCAAGAGTCGTCACCGACTTTTCTTTTATCCAATAAGGAAAGGCTGAAAAGAACAGGAAATACCTTTGATAGATTTTGAGTTCGGGGGGTAAGTTATACAAAGGGAAGGTATTAGCACCCTTTGTATCCATGGTTATCCATGGGCTCTTAAATGCTTAGCTCACCTTTTTTACTTACTTTTTGAATGTGTGTGAACGTTTTTGAAAATATTTTGTAAAAGTTTGACTTTGTAATAATTCGTGTAGGAATGTATACAAAGTGTTCTTTTTTTTGAAAATATTTTTGGAAAAGTGAGATATGAAAAGTATTTGTTTTTGAGTTGTGAGCAAGCATTTAAAAGTTACTTACCCCTAATTTGTAAGGTCTTTCTTGTACTTATCATTTTCCTTGAGAGATAGTACTATCCATACCATTAATGGGTAGGTAGTACTGTCTATTGGATGTTGAGGGACAGTGAAGGGTCATCAAATGGTCATAGAAGGCAACATGTAAGGATACCTTAGCAATGCGAAGGGACTATCATCATTTTTCCATAGGGTCGTCGAGGGACAAGATCATTTTTTTTGTAGGCAGCTCAAAGGGTCATCAAGGGACTATGATCTTTATATCGAAGGGACTATGATGATATTATTCGTAAGCGTCTTTTGCTAAAGTACCCCTACTTTCGAGGGACATGACCGTTTTAATCGTAAGGCAACAGAGAGAGGCCACCCTAGAGGTGAATATGTGCAATGTGCATTGATTCAATTATATTATCTTGAGTTATAGGTTATTCTAACGTTTGATTTTAGATCTTGCCATACATGCCTATTTATCTAGCAGATAAAATATAAGTGCGAAAAATAAATACCTACACTATTACATGGCTTATGGGCAGTTACATAATATAATCGTGCAAGAAATGTAAACTACTATTACAAGGCTTATGGACAGTTACATAATATAATCGTGCAAGAAATGTAAACTACACTATTACAATTTATGCACAAACCTATACATTTATTCTAAGAAAATAAATGATAAACGAAAAGTAATTACATATTAAAAGTCAAGTTAAATGTCCTAAATATATAAGTCAATATTCGTTTTTATTTTTATTTTTGAGAAATAATTTTAAAATAAATAAACCTAATTTCTAATTCATTTGTACAAAAATTAATGAATTATCAGCCTAAGTCTAAAAAATTAATTTTAATAAAAATAATCTATGTCTAAAAAATGATTACATAACCTAAACTATGTTTTTTATTCTGTTAACGGTTTTGTGATTTTTTTTATTGTTTTAATTTGATTGAAAAGAAATAAATTAATTAATTAAAATATGATAAAAGAAAGGGATTAGAAAATGGTTAAAAGGAAATTGCATGGGGTGGGAATCGAACCTTCAGGATGAGTATTTAATCCTTGGTTTGGATTGAGAATGATTGGAAATGGAGTTTTGAATTTTCACCTTGTTTTTTCTAAAAATTTTGTGATTTGGAAGCCCTCCTTTGTGTGAAGCCTCTTGCCCCCCTTTTCTCTTGTGTTTGAGCCTTGTATTTATAGGAGAAACATGGTAGAAAAAGAATCATTGAAGAGCTAGGTGTAGCGAGCGATTTTGGACGCGGTTCTTAAGCGCTGGTCGCTCTCTGCGGTTGAGCTTAAACTACAGGTCGATTCATTTTTTATCCTATTAAAGCTGATGAAGGAAGGGAAATAGATGTCTCCAATTAACCCTGCTTTGCATACTGAGTTCAAACAGCGGTCTGTTAGGTTACGAATGCTATCAATGTGGGGGGGCCTTTGTACTGGTTATTTGTATTTTCGCCAATACTGGTTTTATCTAGACAGAAGGTTTCTGGCGGGGAACAAGGATTAGGATGTTAGGACTGATGTTTTTGAATTACTGCTCTTGATTGATGGAGATATGGGATTTGGTTTTTTTATTTAGTGTGCTCGCTAAGATCTTTTCTTTCGATCTTATGCCTACGTATTCCCGTTTACCGAAACAGGGAAATCAGAGCATTCGTAGTTCCTCCTATAGAATAGGAGGAAATGGTTGTTTTGGTGTCTTCTTCAAAGCCCAAGACGTGAAGTGAAAGGTGTTTGTATCTTGTTCAAAGCCCAAGATATGAAGCTGAAGGGTCTATTTGTATCTTGTTCAAAGCCCATGATATGACGCTAAAAGGTGCTGACCTTAGAGAGAATTTGTCACCTCTAAAGAGGGTATGTTTGTCACAACTATTTATAAAGGAGAATTACTTTAACCGGGATACGTGAATCCGGCAATGCCATAATTTCCTTTATAGGGGAGTTCCAACCTGAAGGAGAAGACTTTAACTCAGTGTAGAGCAATGCTATCTTTCCTTAGGAATTTCTAAAAGAGGGACAGTGGCGTGGATATAGATGATCCAGAGGCTTGCCGCTTACAGCGATTAGATGAAGAGGAAGGAGTTGTTGATGATTGTGTACTGTGAACGAGGCACAGCTTTGATGCAAAAAGGTTGATTGGATCAACCAGTGGTTTTCTTATACGAAGCCTAAGAGGAGGCTAATATGTGTCTCGTACAAAGCCTGAGAGAGAGGCGAAAAGGTTTTGACCTGACGATGGAGTCTTTTGGTATCTCTTATAAAGCCCGAGATGGAGGCTATTTGACTCAACAAGAGAGTTTTTTGTATCTCGTACAAAGCCCGAGATGGAGGCAAAAAGTTTGCTTCGCTGGGAAGAATCATTGAACAAAGCCCAAGAGGAGGCTATGGTAACTGTTTCAGTTAAGTGACAGGTCCAGTATACTGATTTTAAAGAGAAAATCAGTTCTTATATGAGCAACACTGTACTCAGGGATTTGATTCAAGATTCCAGGATATTTCCTTTTCTTTGAGGAAACGGGAAATCCAAAGGGTATTAAGACTGTCCGAGTCTACGGGTTTCTTCCTATTTAACGAAGGGGTCACTTGAGAATGTCTTTGAGACTCAAGGAAGTTAGACTGTCAAAGTCTAGAGTTTTATCTTTCGTACTATGCTTTGAGAAACAGTAGTAGACTCTATGAAAGGACTGTTCTATGCAGATGATTAAGTTCTGTTCCTATACCTCTAGGAGGTCGTCGGGACAATTTGTACGAAGCCCAAGAGGAGGCTGGAAACTTTTAAGAAGCCGACGGGTCCTTGTACTAAGCCCAAGAGGAGGCTATCATTCCCGGAGGAAGAGATCATTATACGAAGCCTAAGAGGAGGCTGTGAGTACTTCGAAGAAGCCGTAGGGTCCTTGTACTAAGCCCAAGACGAGGCGAGGTTGCTTTTAGGAAGCCTGTGGGTCCTTGTACGATGCCCAAGAGGAGGCCGATGCTTTTAAGAAGCCCGTGGGTCCCCAAACCCAGGGAAATTCAAGGCAATGCTATTCACCGAGAATAGATCAAAGTCAGGAAAGTTCGAGAATTTGGAAGAAACTCAAAGATGCCATTCACGGAGAATACATTCATCTTTGGGAGTAGAGTTTCTTGACAGTTCCTAATGAGGACAACCTGAGAGAAGACTGTATCTGGTGATCCTATTGGGGATCTAGTTGTCTATTTCTACGAATAAACAAAACGGCGTCACCTAGTTCTAGACGTAGTTGCCGGGGAAACTCAAAATATCTATACTATTATTACACAGTTGATATGAGTTTATAAAAGAAGACTTACAGTGAAACAACCCCACAATACAGTTATATGTATATGAAAGCGGTAAATGAAAGCGATAACCACTTACTCGGTTGTAGAGCTTCCATGCTGTTTGGTTAGTTGTTCAACAAAGAAAGATTGAAAACAACAGTATATTCAAAATCAAAGGAGGAAGTGCTTTGAAAAATAAAGATTTGGGGCTTACAGCTCAGGGAGAGGCCCAGGGTTTTATCAGTGAGCGCACTGTTATTTTTGTACAGAGGGACTTATACAAGTGACTGAGGCCCGAAAAGGTTTTCTGTACAAAGGGATGGGTCTTACACTCTATCAAGAGGCCCAAAAGGTTTTAAAGAAAAAGAGTGGGGCTTATAACACGAGGGTAGGCCCAGATGAATTTTCCGTTAAAAAATGGCGATCGCGCCGAGGTTTTCTTTTAACGCAGAGGGATTTATACAATAAGTGAGGCCCAAAATGTTTTGGTTAAAAGGGGATTGGGTCTTACACTCTATTAGAGGCCCAAAGTGTTTTTGAATGGGTCTTATAGCTCAGGGAGAGGTCCAGGGTTATTTTTCAAAAGGCGATGATCGTGCCGTTTATTTGAAAATGTACAGAGGGACTTATACAACGAATGAGGCCCAAAATATTTCTGTACAAGTGGGTTGGGTCTTACACTCTCTCAAGAGGCCCAAAAGGTTTTGAAAATGATTTATGAGGGTTGAATTAATCCAAAAAACCCTGATTTGTTTTCAAAAATGTATTTAATTGAATAAAAATTCAATAAAAAATGATCAAAATTGTTTAACATATGAAAAACAAATTGTGATTTTGGATTAATGCTTCAAAAATTAAGTATTGACCTACAGAATAATTAGAAAGCATTAAAAGTTGCAAAATCAATGTAGAAAAAATATTTAAAATGTCAAAAACAATTAAAATATTAATTCTTTGCAAAAATATCAATTATATGAAATAAATAATATTTTTGGGATTTTTTGATAAAATAAAATATTTTAACATTTTTGTGAATTATTAAAAAAAGAATCAACTCAAAATCATTAAAACTCAGAGAGAAATTAATTTTTGAATCAATTAAACAAAATCACAAAATTCAAATATTTGAATTTGTGGAAAAGGCGCCAAGAACACAAGCAAGAACACGCGCGTTTTTCTGGGTTTGGCTGATTTGCGTTTTCTATCCAATCTCACTGAATACTTGATTATAACATGCAATCCACATATCATTATGCTCGTCTCAACCTCACGATCATGTCTATAACACTTAATTTCATTTAAATTAAACATAAAACATGAAATCACGAAGAAACCTCCAGAACCCTAATTTCTGCATGAAGGCTTGGATTTTTGATACATGATTCAAACAATGCAATTAACTGAGGGAAAACATTCCATGCATGATTATGAACATATGGCCAAATTATTGTGCGAGGAAATATGCATAGATTGAGAGATGACCAAGTATGTGCTTACCTCTAGGCCGTGACAGCAAGTGCAATGTGATTTTTGATTTGGAGGTGTTACAGATGAGTGGTGATGATCTGAACAGCTTCCCTACACCCTATGGAGTGTGTTTGAATGCTTGGACTTGATTGAAATTGGCTGGATCAATTTGTGGTACCTCAGCTGCAACTTGATTGAAAATTTGAGCAACCAGCTGGTGATTTTGTGAAATTGGTGTTTCAGAAGTGATCTAAGTGTTTGATCAGCTCATATGTGATGTATGTGAGGTGTGTGAGTGATTGGTATGATTGGAATTGCTCTCAAACTCAAAACCCGATAGCTACCTTGCTAAGAAAGGCATTTTTGCCAAGAGAAAGAGATTTTGAGGAAAGCATCTGTTAGATGGCTTTGGTGTACTCAAACTGATCACAATTGAGCTCTATTTATATTAGAGCAAGTTTGTTTTGCAAGGAATAGTGAATGGCAGCTGGTAAGTAGGTTTGGCCAATGTTGGCAAATGAAAATCCAAGTCTCCTCTAGCCATTGACTAGAGGTTAGGGCACAGAGCTTTGGTTCCCTTGGTCTTGGATAAGTCTTGACTGATTTCAGATGAGAATGGCTCAGTCCATGCTAGCTTGATGCTTCCATCCAATGCTTCAATCCAAATTTGGACTCTTGTCCCTATTTTGGCCATTCTAGGTTCAACATGCTATTTCTTGTTCCATGGACTTTGGAGGCTTGGCTCAGTGATTGTCCCCTTTAGATTCAATCCTCAGATGTGTCCAAGTGGATAGGAGCATTTGAATTTGGCTGATTTTGGCAAATCGAGCAAAGTTGCAAATCCTGCCTTGCCTTTGACAGATTTCAGCAAGGCAACTTTCCAATGTCATATCTCATGACTCAAATGGAATTTGGCAATGTTCTTGGAGATTTTGGAAAGCCCTTACATGATATAACAACTGGTTGAACAAGTTTGGTTTTGATCTCTTTTGAATCCAAGTGAAAAATCCCTCTACATTTGGTAAAAAGTGAAGCAAAATCTGACTTAGTGAAATTTTCACTAAGTGTTGGAACAAAGTGTGATTTCTTGATTTTGATCACTCCATAACTCAAAATCCTTAATGAATTGGCCTTAGGTCTAGTTGAAGTTTTTGTAGAGGGTAATGAGGGCTACAAATCCATCTTTGGATGAGAAAAAATGTCCATGTGGTTTAGGAGTTATGATCCTCCAAAGTTAGTGCATTAGTGGTACTTTTTCTATAACTAAGAAAATTTTCTAAGTTTTATGGTTACCCCTTTTACAAGTTATCCAACTTTTCTTGATTTTTCTTGATGAATGATGATTCAAATCATACATTAACATCATTTTAGGGTTAAAAATCCATTTTGGTGAAAAATCTCAAAAAGTCAAAGTTGACTTTGTGCACAGTTGACTTTTTATCAGATGAATTCCAAACTGTGCAATTCCTCAGGAAATCATGTCCTTGACCTAAATCAAACTTGATGGATATGTTCCATGGATGTCATAGGGTATATTGAGGCATGTCCTAGGGTTTGGGAGCATGTCCTGGTCAAAAGTCAAAGTTACAGTTGACTTTTTCCTTAAAACCCTAATTGTGGTGCAGATGAAATTGAGACTTGTTGCTCAAACTTCTTGGATTAATCCATTGTCCCAAATGGATCAATATGGTATATTAGAGACCCTCAAATCCTCTCTTGAGGTCTTGGTTCATTATTTGTCCCAAAAGTCAACTTAGGGGAGAATTAGGTCAAGAAACCCTAATTCCTAATTTTTGATGTATGCATCCCCTGAGGCAAAATTGACTTGATGATTGGATCCATGAGGTTCCATGGAGTACATTAGGTTGTGTTTTGGATCTTTGGCTTCTGCCCAGATGAAAATTTTCCATCTGGAGGCCCTGGTCGACCAAAACCCTAATTTGGTGATACTGGCGATCCCGAGACTTGATCCACCTAGAAGGGAGCAGCCTTGTGCTTAATCCTTGAAGTGGGAGTCCTTTTGATCCATTGTGGATATTTGAGAGGCTAGACAAGTTGAAGATCATGTCATTCCTTGATTGATCCTTTGTTTAAGAGCTCTGCGAGGGCTTGAAACCCTAAATCCTGTTTGTAGTGAATGCTCACCCACCTTTGGGGAGACTAATGAGGTATGATGGTCCATCCATATTGTGATAATTATTTTCACAATGATGGGAAATCTTAGTGGTCAAAATTTGGGGTATGAAACTAGGATCAAGGAACATGTTTCCAACCATTTTAATTTTTTGAAAACCATGTTTCTTTCACTCTCTCCCACGATTTTATTTGGGTTTTGATGGCCTTGAATGACATGTTTTAAACTTCTAGAAACCCCATTAAAAGGATCCACGTGCCCACCATTATTTGATTTATTTTGTTTGATTTAATTTTGTTTATTTCTTTGAATAAAATCAAAATAAAATAAAATCAAAATCAAAATAATACCAAAGTGAACTTTGAGGTCCTTGAATATGTCATAAACATGATTCAACCTTAAAAGATAGGCCCATTGGTCCAAAAGCTCAAAAATGTTCCATGTAGGTTTCATGCGTTTCTCAAATTTTGCTCAACTTTCACCAATCGTAACTCTCTCAATTTTTGTCATATGAAGGTGATCTTGGACTTTTTTGGAACCCTCAAGATGTCCCCTACAACTTTCGTGTTGATCACTTTTTTCATTTGAAGTCTTAATTTTTGTGTAAATTGCTTTGACGAAAAAAGTGTCTTTTTGTTGACTTTCAAAATGACCTGTAAAGTTTTGGTCCATATCTCTCAAACGAGGCATTTTTGGCCTTGATCTTAGAGAGACAAAGTTGTAGAGAGTTGAATTTCCTTCAAAATGAGCTTTGGTTAAGGAATTTCTGATGAAGTATGTGAAAGTTGTGCGTGGTCAAAGTTTAGTTGACTTTTCCTTAAGAAAACCCTAATTTGTCAATTTTTGACTTTTGAGTAAATCTTGATTTTCTTGAGGAATCATGATCAACCCTTGATCAAATGATGAATGAGACTTCAAAATCTTGGTGTTGGCAAGAAATGATGACGTTTGACTGTAAATTGGTCAAAGCTGACTTTTGGTCCAATAAAATCGACTGTTGATCATTTGAGCAATTGACTGAGCAAACTTGTGAAGCAAGACTTGAGACTTGACATGAGGATACCCTAGAGCACATAGAGAACCATGAAGTCCATCAGAGATATTGAGAGCTCAATTCCTATTGAGAAAAAATGAAACCCTAGTTGTAGGTTGATTGTTTAGGAGGAGAGCTTGTATGGTCAATCCTTGAGTAGTTTTGAGCTTTTGAGACTCCTAGGAGTGAGAGGAAGCTTCTTGAATCAATTTGTCTCAAAGATGTGAGGGCAAATTTTGGGGTGCAACAGCTGCCCCTGTTCAATTTTCTTAAACCTGAAGAGTTAGATTGGCCCATCTGCCATTCGTGATCTGAAGGTGGAAGAGGATTGAACACTTAAGTGCCCAGAAATTTGCATCCACGGGTGCACGAAGTAACGCTGTTGGTTGATTGTATTGCTTAAATGGGCTTAAAGATGCCATTCGGAAAGATGACGGGATGGAGATGGGCTTATAGATGCCATCCAAAGTAACTATTGACCGGAGTATCAGAAGGAGTCTAGTTTTGACTATATCTGAGGAGTATACTAGAATGAGTCTGTGTCTAACTGTATCTAGCAGATGTGCTGGGGAATGTCAGAATGAATCTACGCCTTGATTATATCTGAGGATGTATTGGAATGAGTATCAAAATGAAATTTATATCTAGATCGTATCTGAACCGTATCTGGAAAATATACTTGACCATCTCTGAATTGAATCTGGAACATATTTTGGAATAAGTATCAAAATTAAATCTTCGTCTCGATCATCTCTGAACCATTTTTTTGGAAAATCTTATGGGATAAGTGTCAGAATTAAATTTCTGTCCTGATTATCTATGAACTGTTGGAGTATTAGAATTAAATCTCTGGGTTGATTATCTCGGAACTGTTTAAGTATCAGAATTAAATCATCTGTCTTGATTATCTCTGAACTGTTGAAGTATCAGAATTAAATCATCTGTCTTGATTATTTCTGAACTGTTGAAGTACCAGAATTAAATCTGTCTTTGAATCAATGTCAGAATTAAATCGTTGTCTCGATTATCTCTGCACTATATCTAGAAGATGATAATGTTTGTCTGATTGTGAACTCACCTGAAAAAGGCAAAGTTAGTTTTATGCAATGTCATGATGTATGTAATGCATTGCGTAATGATGCTCTCAAGATAAATGAGAATGTTATATATTTTGTATGTACATGCTATGATATTCTGTACATGATGCATGGATGTCAATGTTGCTGACGACAGTGGTGGCTTTGAATAGTAAAGTCTGGCTGGGGAAAATAAATCCCTGTCTATTGCTGGGAATGAAGAATATCACTCTTCATCTTTTGTTTGGAACGACTGTACTGGGAATTCCCGCTTTTCTGTTTGGGAATACTCCGCTGGGGATCTTCGACTTCTGCTTGGGGATAAAAGCGTTCAAGGAGAGTTTGGCTGCATGTACCCTGACTGGGGATAAACGAGATGGATAATCCTCTGATGCAATATCTGCCCGGGTTCCAGATATGAGCGTCAACTATGCTGGGGGAGAGAATTCTGTTGGTGAATTTATAGTGTTAGAGGAATAAACTCAACTGGGGAATTGAATTCTGTATACTACAAAGAGGGAATAATCTCTTATGGGGATTAGAATTTCATAGGCTGCGCTGAGGAAATTTCTGCTGTATGCTGGGGAAATGATCAACTTCCTTATCTGCTAGGGGACCCATTGGGGAAGATGATCATGCCAAGCTGTCTATCAAATATATGGAAGTGAACCGCTGGAAGATACCCCAATTTCTGTCTGAGGGCATACTAATTCTGTCGGGGAATATATCTTTGTTGGGGATGAGCTTGTGAAGATAGCTCTATAGAGATAGTTCCATGGAGATTGCTCTGTGGGGATATTTCCATGAAACTGGCTCTATGGGGGTTCGTGGACATCTTGAACATTATCCCAACTCCTAGAGTCCTTAGTAAATGCTATTCCTGTTTTCAGGTATATTTTTGGTAAACTTCAATCATATTCAAGTGCATATGTTCATTCAAAGTACCCATTGGACGTTTACGCAAATAAAACAGGGCAAGTAAAAACAATTTTGAATTTGAAAGTAGACTTGTATTGATTTTGAAATTGGCCTATAAACATGCATTTTTTGTACAAGGAGACTGAAATTCTAGTAAGAGGAAATTGTCGTAAAATTTGAAAAGGTACAAAGTGATAAACAAAGAAAAAACAGCTATGTGGAAATGATCCCATTGAGTTTCAACTCTGCTATTGCCACTATATCTTCAAGCATCTCATCCCTTGTTGTCGGAAGAAAGATGACTGGATTGATCTGCGCCGTTCGAACAAAACTAAGCTGGAAGTAGATAAGTGATCCAACGGGACATAGACGTACGCTTTAATCCCTAACTTTTGCCTGGACCGCCTTTTCATGTTTTCAGTCCACTGGGATACCCCCTTTTTTTTTGCCCAAGCCGCCTTTTCAGGTTTTCGACTTGCCGGGTGTATAGTTCTTTTGTATATATATCCCTAATTTTTGCCCGAACCCTTTTGGTTCGCCGGGATGCTCTTATTTTTGCCTAGGCCATTCAACCTAGCGGGTCTCTTTTTATGCGTAGTATCTTTTGACTATGTCCGCATTCACAGGGTGCGGGAAATCTTCACCGTCCATAGTAGTAAGCATCATAGCGCCGCCAGAAAATATTTTCTTGATTACAAATGGACCTTCATATGTGGGAGTCCATTTGCCCCTGGGATCACCTTGTGGTAGTATGATACGCTTTATTACCAAATCACTGACATGGTACACTTGGTGCTTGAATTTCTTGTTAAAGGCCTTGATCATACGCTTCTGATACATCTGGCCATGACAGACAGCCGCAAGCCTCTTCTCATCAATCAAATTTATCTGATCAAGTCGAGTCTGAACCCATTCGTCTTCGTCTAAGTCTGCATCTTTCATAATCCTTAGGGAAGGAATTTGAACTTCAGCAGGTAAAATTGCCTCCATACCATAGACTAAAGAGAAAGGGGTTGCCCCTGTTGAGGTACGTACTGAGGTACGATAACCATGAAGAGCAAATGGTAACATCTCATGCCAATATTTGTATGTCACCGTCATCTTTTGCAAGATCTTCTTAATATTCTTGTTGGCGGCTTCCACTGCGCCATTCATCTTTGGTCGATATGGAGAAGAATTGTGATGCTTAATCTTGAACTGCGTGCAGAGTTCAGTGATCATAGTGTTGTTCAGATTAGTACCATTGTCTGTGATAATCCTTTCAGGGATGCAATACCGACAGATAAGATTATGTTTGATGAACCGAGCTACAACATTCTTGGTAACAGAAGCGAACGAGGCTGCTTCCACCTACTTCTTAAAGTAATCGATAGCAACAAGGATGAAACGATGTCCATTAGAAGCGGTAGGTTTAATATCTCCTATCATATCAATGCCCCACATTGCAAAAGGCCAAGGAGCAGTTAGAACATTCAACGGAGCCAGAGGTACATGTACTTTGTCAGCATAGATCTGGCACTTGTGACAAGTTCTGGAGTGATGATGGTAATCAGTTTCCATGGTAGACCAGTAGTAACCTGCTCTCAAAATCTTCTTAGCCATTGTATGCCCACTGGGGTGAGTGCCAAAGATTCCGTCATGCATTTCTTCCACAATCTTTTCCACTTCCTTCTTGTCTAAACAGCGAAGCAAGGTTGAATTGTGCTTGCGTTTGTACAAAATTCCGTTACTCGGAAAGAACTTGGCAGAGAACCTCCTTAGAAACTTCTTGTCATTGATAGATGCCCCTTCAGGATATTCCTGAGTTTCGAGATATCTTTTCACTTCGTGGAACCACGGTTTCTCTTCTACCCCATAAATATCAACTTCATAACAATATACCGGCTCGTCTAGTCTGTCAATAGTAATCCTAGGAGCCTCGTTGTCCCATCTGACTTTGAACATAGATGACATGGTGGCTAACGCGTCTGCCAACTGATTCTCTTCTCGTGGAATATGCTCAAAAGTGATTTCTTCAAAGTATGGAATCAAAGTCAACATATGTTCTCGGTAAGGAATGAGATTTGGATGCTTCTTGTCCCATTCTCCTTTAATCTGACTGATCACTAGGGCTGAGTCCCCATATACATTCAAGAATTTGATCCTCATATCAATGGAAGCTTTGATACCCATGATGCATGCTTCATATTCATCCATATTATTGGTACAGTCAAAGCAAAGTCTAGCAGTAAACGACGTATGGAAACCCTTAGGAGAGATAATTACAGCACCAATACCATTGCCAAGTGCGTTAGAAGCTCCATCAAAAATCATAGTCCATCGGGATCCCAGTTCAGGTTCTTCATATGGTCCAGGTTCTTCATAATCAGTAACAAGCATAATATTCTCATCTGGGAACTCAAAATTCATAGACTGATAGTCATCCACCGCTTGATGAGCCAAATGATCAGCTAGTACACTTCCTTTGATTGCTTTCTGCGTAGTGTACTGGATGTCGTATTCTGTCAAGACCATCTTCCATCCTTCTATTCGTCCGGAGAGAGCAGGTTTCTCAAATATGTATTTGATAGGATCCATCTTAGAGATCAATAAAGTGGTATGAGTCAACATATACTGTCTTAGTCAGCGAGCAGCCCATGCCAAAGCGCAATAAGTTTTCTCAAGCAGTGAATATCTTGTTTCACAGTCGGTAAACTTTTTGCTAAGGTAGTATATTGCATGCTCTTTTCGACCAGACTCGTCATGTTGCCCCAACACACACCCCGTTGAATTCTCTGGCACTGTTAAGTAGATGAATAGAGGTCTTCCTTCAACTGGTGGCATCATAATCGGAGGTTCTTGGAGATACTCCTTGATCTTATCAAAAGCTATCTGACATTCGTCATTCCATTTCACTAGTTGATCTTTCCTCAGTAATTTGAAGATTGGCTCACAAGTAGCGGTCAAATGGGAGATAAATCTGGCAATATAGTTCAAACGTCCCAAGAAACCTCTGACTTCTCTCTCAGTACGGGGAGCGGACATATCTTGTATAGCTTTTACCTTTGCAGGGTCGACTTCAATACCTTTACCACTGACGACGAAACCTAAAAGTTTACCGGATCTAACCCCAAAGGTGCATTTGTTTGGATTCAATCACAACTTGTACTTCTACAACCTCTCAAACAGCTTGTGTAGGTGGTCAAGGTGTTATTCTTCATTCTGAGACTTGGCTATCATATCATCAACGTATACCTCTATCTCGTGATGGATCATATCATGGAATAAAGCAACCATAACGCGCTGGTATGTTGCCCCTGCATTCTTCAAACTACTGTGTAACAAACGTAGTCTTCTCCATGTCTTCAGGTGCCATCTTGATTTGATTATAACCTGAGAAACCATCCATGAATGAGAATACCTTGTGTTGAGCAGTGTTGTCTACCAGAACATCAATATGTGGGAGAGGAAAGTCATCTTTGGGGCTTTCCCTTTTCAGATCCTGTAGTCCACACACATACGAACTTTACCATCCTTCTTAGGCACTGATACCACATTTGCAACCCACTAAGGATATGATGTGAGAGCTAGAAAACCTGCATTGAACTGCTTCATAACCTCGGCTTTGATCTTTTCAGACATCTTAGGGCGCATACGACGAACCTTCTGCTTTATCGGAGGACAACCTTCCTTCATCGGTAAACGGTGAACCACGATATCGGTATCAAGTCCTGGCATATCTTCATAAGACCAAGCAAAAATCTCAGCATAATCACGTAGCATCTGAATCAGTCTTTTCTTGAAATGGTCTTCTAATCCGGCACCTATCTTGATTTCTTTCTTATCCTCCTCAGTACCTAGATTTACGACCTCGACTGGCTCTTTGTGCGGTTGTATGGTCTTTTCTTCTTGCTCTAATAGTATAGCAAGCTCTCTAGGCACTTCACAATCTTCCTCACCTTCGTCCTCGGCTTGGTAGATCGGATTTTTGAAGTCATAATTGACAATAGCAGAACCGTTATCAATGGGATCCATAGTGGATGTGGATCTGCAGTTTATCGCGTGGGTGTGCGTAAGAACACATAGCTATTTTGATGAATATAAAGTAAAAGAAAAGACAAAGAGCGCAAAATTTGAATGCAAAACGTCCATCGATTTATTGAATGAAAATATGCGATGAAATGACAACCCTAACAAAAGGGCCATTATGCCCCGGGCAAGGCATAAGGCTTAAAAGTTTTATTGTTCAAATTACGAAACCAAACTTCGAAAATAAGAAAAATAGAAAATAGCATTTACTCCTGACTAAAGGAGATAGGAATAATGTCTTCAGTCTTCCAATTGTTGAGCCCACTGCCAATGGTAGGAAAGATCTAACTGTCTAGGTCACAGTCACTATCAGCATCTTCCACAGCGTTGACCTGATCTTTATGAACTCCTTTGTTGGTGATACGAATAGCACGACCACGACATATAGCCCTCCGAGCCTCTAAAGTGAAGCCCAAACCAAATTTGTCAGACTTGTAAGGAATGTCAGGAAGCTGACCCCAAATGGTACAACCACCTTCTTCAACCACAGCTCTAGCATCCTTTAGGGAAGCCATTGTAGGAGGCACTCTAGTAACCTTGGGAATAGTAGGAACTGGTTTAGCAATAGGAGCAGTCTGAGGAGCCAATTCAAATGTTTGACAAGGAGTCTCGAGGAATTCGCCATCCATCTCAACATATTTGAAAGTATTCAAATGACTAACCATGTACTCTTCTTCACCACAGACGGTGACAATCTTGCCTTTCGCGGGATACTTCAACTACTGATGTAAGGTAGAAGTCACAGCGCCTGTCCCATGTATCCAAGGGCGCCCAAGCAAACAGGAATAGGCAGGACGAATATCCATTACATAGAAAGTAGAATCAAAGACTTGAGAACCCACTCTGATCGGGAGATCAACCTCTCCATGCACCATTCTCTTTGAACCATCAAAGGCTCTTACCACGACATCACTAGGTTTCAGCACAACCCCTTCATAGTCGAGTTTGTCTATAACAGCCTTTGGCAACACATTCAATCAGGAACCATTGTCCACCAATACATGAGATAGGGTAGTGCCCCTACACTCAATAGAGACGTGCAGGGCCTTATTATGGTTCCTTCCAGCGGGAATTAGATCAACATCAGAAAAGCCTAGACCATTATCAGTTGTCAGGCTAGCGACACAATTTTCAAGCTGGTCAACAGAGATTTCTTGCGGCACGTGCGCAGATTTCAAAAACTTCACCAAAGCTTTAGCACGGGCCTCGGAGCACAACAACAGAGATAACATAGAGATCTTGGAGGGGGTGTGCCCCAACTGTTCAACAACATTGTAATCACTCTTGCGGATAATTTTCAGCACTTCCTCCATTTCTTGCTTGGAGGAATCTTCGATTGCAGTTTCACCCGGGGCCTCCATTTGGGCAGGCTTAATCATTGGTTCTTTGCCTCGAGTCTCAATAATTGGCTTGGAGGCAGAGATACGAATTGGAGTAGTAACAGTCTTCGGAGAGATTTCTGGGGAGAAGATTCTTCCACTTCGGGTAACCTTACTAGGCCCAACGATATTGTCGACATCGAGATTAGTAACTTCAGCAGTTCCATCAGTCAAAGGCTCTTGCTTGACACCATGAATGTAAACATCAGCACCATAATTCCAAGGGATAGCCTTGCTAGAGGAATATGGAATCGGACCGGGCGTAGTAATAATCAGGGGAGCCACTCTAGGCTCGGCAGTAATCTTCACAGGACCTTTAGAGGTGATCCTCACTGGAGTTTTGGAATTAGTAACCATATATATGTCCTCAAACTTCAGACCTCGGGACAAATTTTCACATAAGCCCTCCATAGAAGGAGTTTTCTCAAACAATATAGTACGGTCGTCCATCAAACGCTGAATGCCTTCTTTCAGCTTCACAAAACCATTGGATTTAGATGCACAATAATAACAGTTTTCAACGCAGCCCAGAAATAAACCGGCTTGCAACAGCTTCTTCTTAATAACTGATAGAGGAACAATCAAGTCAACCACGGTAGAAACACGAGAACCATCGTCAATAGCATTAACGATCTTGTCATGATTCGGCATAGGAGCGGTAATCACATTAGGAGTCTCAGGGGGATCAAACTCAATCTCTTTAGCGTCAATCATGTCTTGAATCTTGTTCTTTAGTGCCCAACAGCTGTTCGTATCATGTCCAGGAGGATCCCTCAAAGTAATCAATTCTGCCTTCAACATATGCTGCAACGCCTGAGCCAATGACATGTTGATCTTTGTAAATTGTCTCCTGGGTGCATCCTGCTTACGCTGACTACCCTGTTGTTGTTGTGGCACCGGTGCAGAGATCAGAACTGCCCCAACAGATTGGTTGTGGTCATTCTTATTACGACCCTTCTGGCCGTACACAGCATTAGACTCCTTCTTCCCATTATGTGGCTTCTTTATAGTGTTTGAAGATGTAGCCACTTGTATTTTACCACTTCGAATTCCACTTTCAACACGTTCTCCTGTCAATATCAGCTCATTGAAACCGGATGACGAGCTTCCAAGTAGATGACTATAGAAAGGACCGGTTAGTGTGCTCATGAACATGTCAACCAACTCTCTGTCAGCTAAAGGAGGTTGAACCCTGCCTGCAAGATCTCTCCATTTCTGGGCGTACTCTTTGAAACTTTCATTAGGGCCTATGGACATGCTTTGGAGTTGCATTCGAGTTGGCGCCAAATCAGAGTTATATTGGTATTGCCGGTATAAAGCTTCAGCCAAATTATTCCAGGTACGAATATTGGTACTCTCAAGTTGATATACCACTCCAGTTAAGCTCCAGACAAACTCTCTTGGAAAAAATGCATCCACAAATTTTTGTCAGTAGTATGTGGCTGAATCTTTCGGACATAAGATCTGAAATGCAGCTTCGGGCAAGACACACCGTCATATTTAGCAAACGTGGGAATTTTGTGTGAGACAATCCTTTACTTTGGTTTTGTTTTGTATGATTGCAAATTGCGTGTATGATTTGTTGTGCTTCATTCTACATGTGAATATGTGTGATTTTTGCCTTTGCGTTTGTCTTTATTCAATACTAGATGATTGGAATTGATATTCATCTTAAAATGATTGTTAGAAACACTTTTTATAAGGTTTGAATCAATACTTAACCTTTGGCATCGATCTATACGTGTTTGGTATCGATCCCTGCTTTATTGGAAATCAAAAGAATTTGAATTTGTTCAGTAGGGATCGATTCATGGATTTTGGGATCAATCCCTAACAGTTGAAAACTGTCTGGCATCGATCCATACGTGGTTGGCATCGATCCCTGATTCAATGAAAATTCTGTTTTTCAGCTCACCTTCAGTAGGGATCGATTCATAGATTTTGGGATCAATCCCTAACAGTTAAAAACTGTCTGGCATCGATCCATACGTGTCTGGCATCGATCCCAAAGTCTGTTTTTCTGCATAATTTTTATTCTAACAGTTCTGTCTTGTTTAGTATAAATACAAAGTGGCAGGTATTGGCTTAACGGGGAATTCACAAGTGAAAATTGCAAAATACACAAGTCATAGAGGTCTTTGTAGCAGCAATTGATTTGAGCATTAAGAAACCTGAAAGATACTTCGTCTTCATCATCTTCTCAATCTCTTCAATTCAAGAACAATTACACACAATCATTCTTGTTCTTTGGATTGAAGGATCAACGAGATAACGTTCAGTGGTACGATCAACGATCTAGCTGTGGAGTCAGTGGAACGATCAAGGATCTAGCTGGGTTGAAGAGTGAAGGGGGTTTCGAGGAAAAACCTACTGGTTTGTCCTTCAAGAACGGGACTGTTCTTGCGGGTTTGTTAGTCATGATTGCAGAACGGATTCAGCCGCAGCGTAGGGTTTGGAAACGGGGTTGTTTCGCAAACAGGTCGTGGAACCGGTGAATCGTTTGCAAGTCTTGCGGGGAATTCTTGATCCAGCTCTGATCAAGTCGAGGTTCTATACGAGAAGAAGAAATTCTAGGGATTTAGAATTCTGTCTTGGTATTGTAACCTTTGTAAGAACGAATTCAGCAACTATTGATAAGAAAAGGTCTCAATTTCTTTTGAAATTGAGAGGGAGACGTACCCACACGCGAGGACGACAGTGGGGAACTTCCTTAACAAATCTCTGCGTATCGTATTCTATCTCTATCTCCCTTTACGTTTTCGTTAACTGTTTTGTGATACAAATTGGCGCAGTACGTTTTACGTGTCGTGATACAATAGTGGCAAGAAAACCTTTTATTGAAACATTACTATTGTTTATCATAGAACACATACACGCCAAGTGTTTGACAAAATGGTTTGTTGTGATTTACTCATTGGAATCAGAATTTGTGATAAGTGCATTTAGTGCGAGAAATTTCTGTGTTAACGTTTTCTATCAATCAATTCAAATCCAGCATCATACTTGCGTGTCTGGTCTTTTTGGTAGCGGTTCAGAATAGACGGAAGTCGATTCGGGACCAAAACTTTCCGCTATATTTCAAAAACTCTGTTAAAGTTTTTTTAAAACCGTATTTTACAAGCGGTGATCTATTCACCCCCCCTCTCGATCACTAGCCACACCGTCTAACAAGTGGTATCAGAGCGCCGGTTCGCTGGTGCTCTGTGGCTGCCTGTAACGATATGGATTCTGAACCAAAGGGGGCGTACAATAGAGCTCCCGTCTTTAACGGAGAAAACTACGGCTACTGGAAAGACAGCATGCGAGTTCATATAAATTCTGTGGATAGGCTAGTATGGACAGCCATTGAGAATGGTCCTTTTCAAATAACCATGACCAATGAGGCTGGCGCCATAGTACCTAAACCAGAAGCTGATTGGACTGAGAAAGATGAGAAAAAGTGGTCGAGTGATTGGAAAGCTCGAAATATACTAATTTCAGCACTTGGTGTTGATGAGTATTATCGAGTATCCCATTGCACGACTGCTAAGGAGATGTGGGACGCTTTAGAAATCGCCCATGAGGGTACTACTGAAGTGAAACAGTCCCGCATTAACACACTTAATCAAGAGTTTGAGCTCTTTCGCATGAAAAATGGAGAATCTATCTCCGACATGCAAAAGAGGTTTACTCATCTTACAAATCGATTAAATGCACTTGGAAAACCTGTTTCCAATGAGGTAGCTACTAACAAAATTCTGAGATGTCTTAGCAGGGAATGGCAACCTAAAGTGACAGCTATCAAGGAAGCCAACGACTTGACGACTCTTACGATTACAACACTTTTTGGAAAGCTGGAAGAACATCAGCAAGCTCTAGAAAGTCTTGAAAAGTATGAGAACAAAAGTAAGAAGGAGAAAGAGAAGAAGAAAGACAAAGAGGGTGAGAAGAAGCCAATTGCTCTTGTGGCCTCTAGCACTAAGTCCTCAAGAAAAGAGCAAAGTGACAATGATTCAAGTAGTGACAAAGATTCGGATGATGAAGAAATGGGACTTTTTGTAAGGAGATACAATAGATTCATTCGAAGGAATGGATACAAGCATTCCGACAAAAACCTCATGAAGTTTAGAAGACAATCTAGTGAGTCAAAACAGGAAGAGAACAAGAAGCATAAAGGTAGAGGATCTTGTTTCAATTGTGGCAAATCTGGACATTACAAAACAGATTGTCCTATGAAGAAAAAGGATAAAGGGAAGGATTCACCTAAACGGTACAGCAAACAAAGGAGAGCCTATATAGCATGGGAAAGCGATAGCGATTCATCAAGCTCACAAAGTTCAAGTGATAGTGATGAAACCGCAAACCTATGTCTTATGGCTCACATCAAAGACCATGCCTACTACAAGAAGAAACAAGAAGAAAAGAAGGTAAAACAAGCCTACTATAATAATGTCTCCTCTATGTCTTTTTCTGAACTGAAAATCGCTTTTGAAAAACTGCATAACGAAGCTGTAGATGCTTTCAAAAGATTATCTTCCGATAAACAAATTTTTTCATTCTTGGAAGGTAAAGTATACAAAGCTGAAAAAGATTTAGAAAGCTTGAAGGCTAGTATTGCAGAAAATTCAAAAGATATTGATGTTAACGGATGTAGTAAAGTTAGGTATTGTGAAGCTTGTCATATTTGGCAACGAGAGGTTAATACTCTTAAAGTCAAATTGGAAAAAGCTTTACAACCCAAGGTGACTTACGCCGTTGATACTAGATTGTTTAAGAAGTCATTGAATCCTCCATATGCAAAATACTCTTTTACTCCAAAGGATTCAATGAACAAAACTAAACAATTGCATCATCATGGTTTATGTCATTATTGTTGTCGTGCTGGCCACACCATTGAGAAATGCAAGTTTAGGAGGTTTCTTGTTCCTAAAGGCATCTATCAATGGAAGCCAAAAGGCAACCATGTTACCACTTACCCCTTTGGACCCAATGAAAATTGGGTACCAACCACTCTCTTTTGATATTGTAGGAAGAGTGCCTTGCATCCGAAGATAGGAGATGGTTCCTAGATAGCGGCTGCTCAAGGCACATGACCGGTGACATATCGCTTTTTATAGACTTCAAAGCAAAGAAAAAGGGATATGTTACTTATGGAGACAATAACAAAGGAGCTATACTTGGCAAAGGTAGTATAGGTAACCCCTCTACCACTACCATTTCTGATGTCAATCTTGTAGAGGGACTTAAACACAATTTGTTAAGCATAAGTCAATTGTGTGACAAGGGTTACAAAGTTTCTTTTACAAAAACTTGTTGCATAATTGAACATGATGAAAATAATGTTGTGTTTAAGGGTGTTAGAGTAAACAATATCTATATGCTTGATCTTTGTGATGTATCTTTAACAAGCACTAAATGTCTAGTTACCTTGAATGATGATTCTTGGCTTTGGCATAGACGTTTAGCGCATGTTAATTTCGATTTGCTTAACAAGGTTGTATCTAAGGATCTAGTAGTCGGTCTTCCAAAAATAAAGTTTTCAAAAGACCACCTATGTGATGCATGCCAAATGGGAAAGCAAACAAGGGTCTCTTTTAAATCCAAAAATGTAATTTCAACTTCACGACCTCTTGAGCTTCTCCATATGGATCTCTTTGGTCCGTCTAGGACAAAGAGCTTAGGTGGAAACTATTATGGTTTTGTAATTGTTGATGACTACTCTAGATTTACTTGGACTATATTCCTTCATAGCAAAGTGTAATACCCCAAAATTTGCTCTCCCTCTTTGTCATCATAGCATGGCATTATCATTTATCATGTTACATCCACCTCATTAACATTGCATTGCATTTAACATAGAAAAATGAAGCATGGCATCCTTCTTACCATCAGGGCATGTGATCAAGTGGAAGGTGGACAATCAAGGAATCATTCAAAGCACAAAAAGGTCAATCAAGTTGGCTCTAGGCAAGCCAAGAGGTCTCTCATGTCTCATACTATCTCAATTGATCATCCAAAACCTCAAGGAAGTGAGATTCAATGGGAGATTGAAGCACCACATCTTTCACTATGCAAGAAGTCCAAATTGAAGGAAAACCCTCAAAAGAGATAGCTCATTGATCCAAAATCATCCTCAAATGGCATATATCATCATCCTTTAAGAGGATACACAACATGCTCTGAGGAATTTGAAATTGAAGACTGCACTTTTTCCTCCTAACCAGAGAGGGTCAAAACTAGGGTTTCCCATTAAATCAGGATATCTTTGATTTTTGAACAAAACTTGATGTCATGGTATTCCATATGTCCTTAAGTGTATGTATGTGGAAAATTGCATCTCAATTGGTTTTAGAAGTGGTTCAATTGGAAGAAAGATCAAGAATCAGAGAAATTGGGGCAAAGTCAAATAATCAGAAGAAAAAGTCAACTCTTGACTTTTGAGCCCAAAATCATGAAATTCATGTTACATATGTCCAATGTACAAAATTTGGTCAAGAAACTCCAAAGGAATCATGAAAAAATCAAGATGTGGAAAGTTGCCATTTTTGGATGAAGTAGGGTTACTAAAAATAGCAAGTTTTGGCCATTTTGCATCAGAATTGGAACCAAGGCCATTCAAAATTGAAGCACCAAATGAAAATTCCACTCTGCCTCAATGAAAGGCCTTGCTTTAAGCTTCAAATCCATGTGTGGAACATCTCCATTGGATAAAAATTGAGTGAGATATGATTGACCAAAGTTAGAGCAAAGTAGGTTCAAAACTAGGTCATGACCAAGATTTCCAAGGCACGCGCGCAGTCATTTTCACAAACACCTGGTGGGCCAAATGTATTGATCAATTACTCATGGTTAAAGGTTTCAAATGAAAAATCTTGCAACATCAAAGTTGTTCCCCTATGTGAGATCTTCAAGATTGATGTTCATGGATTTTTCATTTGATCAAAGGATAAGGAGTTATGATGGCTCAAAGATTGGTCAATGCAACTGAAAATCCACGCCAAGCATGCCTTGCCAACCAACCTCATTATCTCGCCCATGCACCAGTTGGTGTTTCTTCTGTTACAAGCCACATTTGGTCATGTTCCAAACTTCAATTCAACCAACTTTCAACACCAATATTGTTCCCTAATGTATCATCTTTCTAATGCCACCAACATTGGATTGTTTCATTCATTGACAAGTGAGAAATTCCTCCTCAAACACTTGCTGTCACAATGAAGATTTGCTGCATGATTTTGGTTCAAACACACATCAAGTACATGACAGAAGTCCTATGTGTGCTGCTCTATTCTTTGCTTCATTTGGCCAAACACATTTCACATTATGCATACGAGCTTGAGCCTTGCATGAAAGAGGAAGTGAGAAACTTGCACCACAAGATTCCTGCTGCTACATCAGAACAACATAACATCACTTTCTTTCTCCTACACACCACCATAACTCCATGAACCTCACCCTCACTCTAACAGAACTTCCCTAACTCGTGCCATTAACCACCTAACTCAGTTAGTTAACTCAAACTCAGTTAACTAACCCAGTTTAACTAGAGTTCTAACTGTTAACTGAACTGGTTGGGAGTTAACCTTGGATATATAAGCTGAAACTCTCACAATTTCAGGGGGGGATTCTCATTTTTCACTCTCACTCCAAATTGCTCTCACTTTTCTCTCAGAGTTCTCTCCATTCTCTCTCTGATTTCACACGAGTTCTTCACACGTTCTCACCTTGATCTTCATCAATTGTTCATCATCAAGCACTTCTGATCAAGAACAAGCTGAAGTAAGAGCAAGCTATCGAGAGCAGCAACTTCTCCAATTGGAATCTCAGTTCATTGTCTTCAAAATCCAAAGGTTCAGAGCATTTATTTTGCTCTTAGGAAGCTCAAGATCAATCTCTCATCTCTGGTTTTCTGTTGATTCAAGAGTTCTCCAATTTCAGGTTTCAAAATTTCTCAAACTTTAATTGCACGATTTTATCCTGTTTTGACTTGTTGATGTGTTGTTTGAGCTTATTAGAAGCTATGTGAAGCTGGCTAGTTGATAGAGCTCTTTAGGAGCTTAGAACTGAAAATTAGGGCAAATTTATCCTCTTCGATTCTCCTTATTCATGCTTGATCTATGAATTTTCTTGTTGGATTTGTGTTCCTCATGAGCTTAGCTTTCGTTTGGTATATGGCTTGTGAATTTCTGGAGAAAAATGTGAGTTGCAGGTGGTGGCTGCTGGCCGGAGAAGACGACCGGAGGTCATCTCCGGCCGGTGACTTTAACTGTTAGGGTTTGTGTGCGTTTTAATCTCAGCCGTGTGTTTTTCATGATCGTACGCTCCAAAATGTGACAGCACATTAAAACTCACATGATCCTCACGTGCATTTTTCTGAATTTCACTTAAGCATGGTGTGGTGTGGTGCATGGTAAGTGGCTTGTGTCCTCACGTGCATGCATTGATTTTGAGTACTTTGACTTTTATTTGACCTTGACTTGATCTGAGGGTTGTGAGTGAGTCAAAATTGTTGACTGATGGTGCACACTTCTTATTGTGTTTGGCGTGTAAATGGACCTTATTCAGATTGATAATTACACCCCCATGTATTGAAGCCCAATGATTTTGAACTGTCCAATTGCTATGTTCATACCCCCCTGCATTTTGCATTTATTTTTCATTTTTATTTCTTTCTACACGTTTGATTTCTAATTTTTAAAAATACCAAAATATATTGGAAAATTCTACAAAAATTCATGTGTATTCTTAAAACATTTAGGAAATTTTTCATGATTTTATTTTCTGATTTTATGACTTTTTTACCCCTGTTCCATAATTTTCTTTGAATTTCCATTTAGATGCATCCTAAGCATGATACTTGAATTTGTTTAATTTTGTTCTTGCTCATTACAAACTGTTTTGGCATGGTTCTTTTTGCATTGATTCACTAATACATTGAAGCATGTTAGATGATTTTTGTTTGATTTGTTAGGTCACTTTATGACATGTCTTGAGGCCTATATTTGTACCACTTTGCATGACATTTCAACTTGACCTAATTGCTTTGTTTGAAGTCATTTTGCTTTGAATTTTGATATGCTATTTTGGTATGTGATTCATCTCTGATTAGTGAACTCCAATACCATGTTTTCATAATTTTCATGAGGCCATGTGATTTTTGTTTGATGCATTTCATTTAAAGCATTATAACATGTTATATCATTGTAATCTTTAGTGCATGTTTGCATGAATTCTTTTGTGCATATTTGTATGAGCATTTGCATAGTTGTGTGAGCCATTCATATGATATTATAGGTCTTTGATACACATTATAGGTCATCTTTACATGTTCATTTCAATTTGAACTTTGTGCATCATTAACATGTATTGTTTGCACTTTCTTTTTGAGTTTTCATCTCACTTCTTCTTCTATTACTTCTTGAAAGTCTTGATGGTTGATTCATAAATACTTTTGAGATGTTTATAAACCATTTTTCATTTATTTTCAATTCTGGTTGTTGATTTACATGTTCCATTTATGCATGTCCTCTTCATTTCTTTCCATCTTTCATCTATCCCTTCTTCTTGTAACATGTTTAAATGCTAATGGGTGATGATTGTTGCTTATTCACTTGCACTTGTATGATAATAACCATTGGTTGTCCATATGATGTACATTCTGATTGTGGCTCTAGGATTTGGTTTCTCATTCAATTCTTTTGAGTTTTATGATGCATTACATGTTCTTTTACTTCTTATACTTCTTATACATGTTTACTAACCATGTAGGGGCTTTGGTAAGTTTAAATTGAGTGTGGATAAGGAATCCACATTCAACTTCTATCCTTTCTTTTTTACAATTCCATTTTGTGTTTTGTTAAGCACTTATGTGCTTTCTTTTGATAACTCATCACTTTCCCCTTGTGAATTACAATTCATCTTCTACTTTAGAAGTGAATTGTTTAATTCATTCTTTCTTTAGACTTTAGGTTGAAACCTCACAAACTTTAGGATCACTCCCTTAACTAATCAATTAGGATTGAGTCTTAGTCTATATAGATTTTTACCTTTACCCTCTCTTGAGTCTTTCATCTTCTCATCTCAAAGAAAATTCAAAATATCTAATAAAGGTAGGCATTTATTGCATTTAGGCCTTTCATATAAAGAAAAGATTATAAGGGGTCTTCTCTTGTAATCTTAGAATGTGTAGCATATAGCCCATCTTGGGTCAATGTGTTAAACATTTGATCTTGTATGAGGGACTTAAATGCAATACTTGTTGAAGGTGCAAATAATAAAACACTTCTTCACTTCATAATCAACAAAACATTTAATAAACACAAGTATGCTAGTGTGTTTGAACCTTGATAATTGGAACTAAGTGTGAGGGTCTTCTTCACCCTTAGTGTGCTTTCTTACCCATTCCATCTTGGAATGTGAGAAGGTACACATTCCAATGACTAAGATCCAGATACACTGTCATATGCAAACAAATAATAAAACACTTTCTTAAAAGACAAAAACAAACAATAACGCCTTTCCTTCGGGAATTCTTTTCTCATCTCATTCACTCTGAACGTACGAACGCGCTTCTACTCGTTCTCTTGCAAGATGGTAACGCACTCGGACCAGCGAGCCTGCAACACCTGAGCTAGAACGTAAGCCGTTCTCTAAAAAACAATTCATCCCTAGTGAGGGGAACTACGTCGCTCTGATTCTCATGCTCCCGATGAGATACGTAGGCAGTGGGGTAGGGCCCATGCGAGCACTTCTTTTATTTTCCCTACATTTGTTTCTCTTTCTCTTTCTCTTTCTTTCTTTCAGTTCCTTTTTTTCAGCATTTTTTTCTTACACCCTTTGATCGAGACAAGCAAGCGTGGATCCCATCGGGTACGATGGACGCGAGGGGGTGCTAATACCTTCCTCTCGCGTAACCGACTCCCGAACCCATTTCTCTTGGTCGTAAGACCATGCTCTATCCTTTCCTTCAGGTTTATGCGGTTTTTCCTTTCCCTCTCATGGGATAAATACACATTGCTGGCGACTCTGTTTGGTGCCACTTTCGCGTTTGTACTAGGATGAAAATCCCGGGAGCGACAGCTGGCGACTCTGCTGGGGATGGGTTGACCTATTGCTGGTCCATCCTAAGCGAGTCAATCCTAGCGCTTGCTTGTTTTTTCTTTCATTAGGTGTTTTCTGTTGTGCTTTATTTTGCTGTTTATTTACTTTACTGTATTTACTGCATTTTAGCATTACATATCATATTATTACGACTGTGCTGTTGTTTTCTGTTTGGCGGGATGGGTGTTCTGAGAGATAAGCTCACTACCAAGGCTTGAGTACACACATAGGTATTAGAGTGGATAGTCATGACGCTTGCGTGGTGGTGACCACGTATTGTTGTTCATGAGACCCACAACCAGACGAGGTTCTATCAGGAGCTTTCTGCTACTGCATGTTATGCAGGCCAGTGGTTATTCTCTTGATGAACTGTCGACTTTGGTGACCATTCCCGAGGACTCAGTTGCGGCACTCCTCCCGAGTTGTGACAGTGGCAGACCACATTCCGTGGCAAACCCATTGCACATTCTCGATCCGAGGACCCAATGCTGGGAACTTGCTATAGGACATCCCTTTTTGAAAGAGAATCAGCAGAGGCACTCCTCGATTGGCGATAGTACTGTACCCTGAGGGATGAATGTACTATTGCTTCTCGACCTCAGTGCCAGAAGCTGAGGACCTTTTTGTTTTGGAGAATCAGTTGAGGCCTCCTCGATTGATGATGATGCCAAACCAGAAATGGTGAACGTATCATCATTTCTCGACCTGAGAGCCCGGGATACTGAACATCCTAGTACCCACATGTGAGAAGGGCGGGTTGTTTACAGGTTTGCAGGTAACCATGACCTCCTACATACCCGGTTTTCTATCATCATTGCACAGAAAGGAAGTTTCATCCTATTGTATTCAGATGGTTCTTATCTATGGTTCTATATTAGTCTCAGAGCTACACTGACACCGTTCACAGTTCAGCACAGACACCTGATTACCTGATCACATTGCCCTTTGCATTGCATTATCATTTCCTAACATACATGTTTATTCATTTCCAGGTGCATATATTACCCTTGATTCCAGTCATCAGGTCCCTGCAAAGATGAACACTAAAGAGAGGAAGAATATCATCAGCTATAAGTTCCTTACGCCTACTTTGGGCCCTATTGTTGTGCTGAAGGGAATGGCGAGCCCTGCAGCACGAGAAGCTTTTGAAGAGAAGTATGGGTGGATTTTATCTATGGTCCGTAATGTCAGTGATTATGAAGCCAGAGGTCTCCATACGTTGATGCAGTTCTATGATCCGCCTCTGAGATGTTTTGTATTTCCAGACTATGTGTTGGTTCCTACCCTGGAGGAGTATTCCAACATGTTGGGGATTGCTATCAAGGAGGAGCCCCCTTTCTTTGGATCGGTGGGGGATCTTGACTTTGGGAAGTTGGCTGGTGCTCTTTATTTGAGCAAATCAGAGTTAAGTGACAATGTCTCCAACAAAGGAAAGATTCGTGGTTACAAGCTGGAATATCTGATTAAGAAGGCCCAGGAAGCAGCTAAAGGCGAGAATTGGCTTGTTTTTAATGCTTTGCTAGCCCTTTGTATATACGGCATAGTGTTGTTTCCCAACGAGCCGGATTTTATTGATACGGACGCTATACGAATATTCATGATGAAGAACCCGGTGCCAACGCTACTAGGAGATCTTCACTACTCGTTGTACAACCGAAATGAAAAGAAAAGAGGAGGGATAATTCGCTGTTGTGCACCTTTGTTCTATAAGTGGTTCGCGGGCCGTTTACCACAATCAGGGGCTTTTGTGGATTCCAAAGATTCTCTAGAGTGGAAACAACGTTTAATGGGATTGGTGGCCAAGGACATCGTATGGGTGGATCATGGGCTGATTGGTAAGAATATTATCCACCGCTGTGGTAAGTTCTCTAACGTTCCACTGATAGGAAGACTGGGTGGGATTAACTACAATCCTTCTTTGGCCATTCGACAATTTGGGTATGCCCTGACAGGTCCGCCTATTAAGAGAGATGTGGAGGAGTCCCTCTATTTTCATACATCAGAAGGATGGGAAGCAGCACAGAAAGCTTCTGAAAGTTGGGGTAGTGTACTGAAAAAGGGGAAAGTTACTCTAGGAAAGCCTAACAACCGGGTTTATCCAGCATATGAAGAGTGGGTGAAGAAAAGAGTTGAAGATTTTCTCTTGCCTTTTGGTAAGGCACCCCTTTTGTATCCGGAGAATGAGAAAGCGAAAAGCACTGCTACTGTGGAAGAAGTTGACAAGTTGCAAGCCTTGGTGAAAAAGCTCCAAGGAGAGAATTCCGAGTTGAGTAGCCGTCTTCAAAATGCTCTACATGCCAACAAAGAGCTGGAGCGGAAAGCCCAAGATGCTGAACAAATCCTAACTGCAAAAGAAAAAGACTTTGCTGGAAGAGCCCAACATTTCCGGAAGATTAGTAAAGGTGCTGATGATGCTACTCAAGCCCACAAGCAAACCAAACAGGCGTTAGCACAGACCAAAGAAAAGTTAACAAAGTTTCAGCACGCTTGGGACGAAGTTAGGATAGAGAATGCTGAATTACAGGAACAGTTGCAGATTAAGGACGAAGAGCTTGAAAAGGCGCATGAGCAGAGGAGAAAGTATCGGGAAAGCCTCGGTAAGAGTCAAGAACAGCTAGAAGAAGCTAGAAGCCAGTTGAAGAATACCAAGAAAGAGCTTGAAGAAGTCATGATAGAAAGGGAGATACTCAAGACGCAAGCCGGCATAAAGAGACACAAAGGAGTGTGTGATGACGAGGCTCTGATGCTGCACATGGGTTCTTTAACTGAAGCTCTTGAGAAAAGGGATGTCTTGATCAAAGAGATGATTGAAAAGCCGAATCACCAGCGTACCCGTATACTTTTTGAGGAGATCAAATACTCAAGTGATAAGCTGAAGGGTGTGGAATTGTCAGATTGATGTTTTTTTCCCTGTATTTTGTTGTTAATGGCTACCATCAGGCTTGTTGATGGATCCATTTTTTCCTTGTATTGCGTTTGCGGTTGAACCTTTCTTAAATGTACTTGAATATTTTGTTGAATGAGTATGAGCAGTTTTATTCAGAATTATTCTTTATCAGATAGCTGCGCACAAGCACATGACCACGACACGTCTCTTTATATCACAATTTCTGGTCTTCAGATTTCTGTGGTTGGATTGGAATCAGGGTATAAAGCACCTAGGAAATGACAAACATAGCATTGCATGGCATTGCATATCATTTTGCATTTTGTTACTTGCTTTTCAGGTACTCGTTGCGGGGTCTCTAACCTTTATTTGGTTTCAGGCAGTATAGCGGAGAGTCATATTCACCGATATTCGACGCGAAGGAATCAAGTAAGAATCATGGATCAAGTGCAAAGTGATTTGGCGGAAATGAGGGCGCGTATGGACCAGTTCATGACCCTCATGACTGGCATGGCGCAAAATCAGGAGAGACTGAGGCTTCTGGTAGAGCGTCCCGACAACGGGCCCGAAGGTGATCATCATGACAATTCACAGGGACACGGCATTCCTCCTCCCGGTGGCAACCCTCCTCCTGGTGGTAACAATCGGGGTAATGGAAATGGTAGGCATGCTGGTGTTACTCTTGAAGATACTCTGGAAGACCAATTTACTTTGCTGGATGCTGATGTGGGTAATCAAGGGGATCGAAGGTATGATGAGTTAGCAGAGAAGATCAGGGCCATAGAATGCAAGAACTCTATGGGTATTGATGTTACCAGCTTAGGGCTGGTCTCAGGAGTCAGAATTCCCCCTAAATTCAAACCTCCCACTTTTGATAAGTATCACGGCAATGCGTGTCCCCAAACGCATCTTCAAGCTTACTTTGGGAAGATTTCAGCCCATACGGATGACGAGAAGCTATGGATGCACTATTTTCAGGACAGTCTGGCTGGGGCGTCCTTGACCTGGTACATGAAGTTGAATAGAGTTGCTGTGAAGAATTGGAAAGATCTGGCAGAAGCGTTCCTGAAGCAATACCAATATAATATTGACATGGCGCCCAACCGCACCCAATTGCAGGGATTGTCCCAGAATGCCAAGGAGAGTTTCAAAGAATATGCACAGAGGTGGAGGGAAATGGCTGCCCAGGTTCAACCTCCCTTGTCAGACAGAGAAATGGCGGATATGTTTATGGGCACCTTGCAAGGGGCCTATCTGGATAGATTAGCTGCTTGTCCGTCAACTGGATTTGCTGATATTGTGATTGCGGGAGAAAGAATAGAAAGTCTGTTAAAGCTTGGAAAGATCCAGGATGTGAGTGGGGCTGGCTCTTCGGGGACGAAGAAACCGTTTGCTAGTAACCAGAAAAGAAGAGAAGGTGATATGAATGCTGTGTTTAGAGGACGAGGCAGAGGGCGTTCTCGAGCTTATTATCAGGTAGATGCTGTAACAATCCCCACACCGTCTGTTCAGAAACAACAATCCCAACAACAAGTTCAACAGCAACAACCTTTTTTCCAGCAAAGGTCTAGACAAAGGGATCGTAAGATGGATCCTCTCCCTATGACTTATGCCGCGCTGTTGCCCCGGCTACTCGAGTTAAAGTTGGTAGAACTCCGTACTATGAAAGCTCCGGTTGCTGGAAACCTGCCACCTAACTTCGATGCTAATGCTCGTTGTGAGTTCCACTCAGGTGCTCAGGGGCACTCCATTGAAAAATGCTGGGCTTTCCATCATAAAGTACAAGATTTGATTGATGCTAAAGCCATCAATTTCTCTCCCGCTCCTAATATTACTCAGCATCCCATGCCTGATCATAGTGCGGCAAATGTGTACGCTATCGAAGATGGGAGGAGATTGAATTTGGTGTTAGACGTTCATCAAGTGAAAACTTCTTTGTTGGTTGTAAAAGATCGTTTATTGAAGGGACAGGTGTTCCCGGGCTGTAATCAAGATTGCCCTGAGTGCATGAATCAGGATAACGGCTGTGATAAGTTGAAGATGGGTTTACAGAATCTGATCGATGAAGGATGTCTACAGTTCGACAGAGTCGTGAAAGACACTGATGAAATATCAACCGTGACCATCTATTACACTCCCGCTGAGATTCAAATGCCGGTCAATGCAGTTCCCGTGGCGAGTGTTGCGCCAGAAGGGCCCAGTCCTGTCACTATCACGGTGCCAGGACCAATTCCGTTCACGTCTACGAAAGCTATCCCATGGCACTATGGGGCAGATGTATATTACGAAGGTAAAAAGCAGGAAGTTGAGTCATCAGTCAGCCCAAGTGTTGATAATGTAGGGGGTGTAGGGGGCTTTACAAGGAGTGGAAGGTTGTTCGCTCCCCAAACCTTGAGAAGTGATAAGGAGGTAGAAGCTGCAGCAAAGGCTAAGGGTAAACAGGTGGTTGAAAGTGCGCCTACACCTGAAGCAGAGACAAAGATTACTTTTGATAAGGAAATGGAAGAATTTATGAAGATAATCAAGAAAAGCGATTATAAGATTGTGGACCAACTGAATCAGACCCCTTCAAAGATTTCAATCTTGTCACTATTGATGTGCTCTGATGCGCACCGACAGGCGTTGTTGAAAGTGTTGAAGAGTGCGTACGTGCCACAAGAAATTACTGTTAATCAGCTCGAGGGCGTAATCTCCAATGTTAATGTTAGCCATGGCTTGGGCTTTACAAGTAGAGATTTGACTGTTGAAGGAAGAAACCATAATAAGGCTTTGCATATCACGATGGAGTGTAAGGGCGCAGTGTTATCTCATGTACTGGTAGACACTGGTTCATCACTCAATGTCTTGCCCAAGAAGGCATTAATGAAGCTGGAAGTTGATGGTTTGATCTTAAGGCCTAGTGAATTGGTGGTCAGAGCATTCGATGGAACTAGACGATCTGTGTTTGGTGAGGTGGAATTGCCCGTACAAATTGGACCACAGGTATTCAAATCCACGTTCCATGTAATGGACATACAACCTGCATATAGCTGCCTATTGGGACGCCCTTGGATTCACGGAGCCGGAGCTGTTACTTCTACTCTACATCAAAAGCTGAAGTATGAGTTTGAAGGGCAGGTTGTGACAGTGTGTGGGGAAGAAGACATCTTTGTGAGTCACTTGTCCACGTTCAAGTACATTGAAATGGATGGGGAAATTCATGAGATGCTGTGCCAATCATTTGAAGCAGTCAATATTGACGATGCACCTGAGTCTTCTTCTGTACCAGTTGGGGCTGGTACCTCCATTTCATCTTACAAACAAGCTGTCGAAGTCGTCAGGGCAGGCAACGTCCAAGGTTGGGGCAGGTTGATAGAGACCCCAATGAAGGAAGACAAATTTGGTATTGGTTATCATCCTTCTACAACTTCAGATGCGGGGAGCAGGGGACCCATTACTTTCAATAGTGGGGGAATTATCTACACGGACCAGTCTTGTGCAGCCACAGAGGATAGTGTTGACAGGGATTGTGATCTGGACAACTGGGTACGCCCTCATGTTCCGGGACAACAAGTGCAGAACTGGTTCGTTGAAGAAGTCGTCCGGGTTACTCTTCAGACAGAGTAATTTTTCTTCGTTTTTTCTAACCATAATGCATGACAAAATCTTGCGCTCTGCCCAAGGCGTATAGATTCATTTGTAGGGCCACCATGGTTGCATTTGCAATGTTTAATCATTAATAAAGGACGTTTTGCAATCAAATTTTGTTCTCTGTCTTTCAGTTTTTATTTTTGCACAAAAAATATAAAATGGCAATGTTTCATTTTCTTTTGTTTCGCTTAAAAATAAATTCTAAAATAAGGCATGAACCCGTTCATGCAGACTTGATCCTCCGGATACCACTGATAACGATTTTGATATGGCCCCGTATGACTTTGACAATCCGATTTATCAAGCCGAAGAAGGGGATGAGAAAGATTGTGAACTCCCTGAAGAACTGGCCAGATTGTTGAGACAAGAGGAAAGGGTCATCCAGCCTCATCAGGAGACTGTAGACATCATCAATATTGGTACCAAGGACGCCAAAAAAGAGATCAGGATTGGTGCCAGCTTGCAAGCAGATGTGAAGCAAACTTTGACGGAAATGTTGCGCGAGTATGTTGACGTCTTCGCCTGGTCGTATCAAGACATGCCGGGGTTGGATACGGATATTGTCGTGCACAGGCTGCCATTAAGAGAAGAATGTCCGCCAGTCAAGCAGAAACTTCGTCGGACTCACCCCGACATGGCTTTAAAGATTAAGGAGGAAGTCCAGAAGCAGTGGGATGCTGGGTTTCTTGCTGTGACAAAGTATCCTCCATGGGTAGCCAACATCGTGCCAGTACCGAAGAAAGATGGAAAAGTGAGAATGTGTGTGGATTATCGAGATCTTAATAAAGCTAGCCCGAAAGATGATTTTCCACTACCTCATATTGATGTGCTGGTCGATAATACAGCTCAGTTTTCAGTGTTCTCATTTATGGACGGTTTCTCCGGGTACAACCAGATCAAGATGGCACCTGAAGATATGGAGAAGACCACGTTCATTACTCCGTGGGGTACATATTGTTATAAAGTAATGCCTTTTGGTTTGAAAAACGCAGGGGCAACGTACCAGCGGGCGATGGTGACATTGTTTCACGACTTGATTCATAAGGAGATCGAATGTTATGTAGATGATATGATTGCCAAGTCGAGAACCGAAGAGGAACATCTGACTAACCTGAAAAAGCTGTTTGAAAGGTTGAGAAAGTTCCGTCTGAGATTAAACCCAAACAAGTGCACGTTTGGGGTACGTTCTGGAAAGTTACTGGGTTTCATTGTGAGCGAAAGAGGAATCGAGGTTGATCCTGCCAAGGTGAAAGCAATACAAGAAATGCCTGAACCGAGAACAGAAAAAGAGGTTCGTGGTTTCTTGGGTAGATTGAACTACATTGCAAGGTTCATATCTCACCTAACAGCCACGTGTGAACCAATATTTAAATTGTTAAGGAAAGACCAAACGGTCAGGTGGAATGACGATTGCCAATTGGCATTCGATAAGATAAAAGAATACTTGCAGGAACCTCCGATTCTAATACCTCCAGTTGAAGGGAGACCGCTGATAATGTATCTGACAGTGCTTGAAGGATCCATGGGTTGTGTTCTCGGTCAACATGACGAGACAGGTAGGAAGGAGCATGCTATTTACTACCTGAGCAAAAAGTTCAATGATTGTGAGTCCCGATACTCAATGCTTGAAAAGACATGCTGTGCGCTTGCATGGGCCGCTAAGCGATTGAGGCAATATATGGTTAGGCACACGACCTTGTTAATTTCAAAAATGGATCCTATCAAGTACATTTTCGAGAAACCAGCATTGACAGGCAGAGTTGCACGGTGGCAAATGGTCTTGACAGAGTATGACATTCAGTACACTTCACAAAAGGCCATCAAAGGAAGTATCTTGTCCGACTATCTTGCGCAACAGCCGATTGATGATTACCAACCCATGAAGTTTGACTTCCCTGATGAAGACATCATGTTTCTCAAAGCTAAAGACTGCGAGGAACCACTTCCGGAGGAGGGGCCAGACCCTGAATCCAAATGGAGTCTGATGTTTGATGGGGCTGTCAATATGAATGGGTGCGGAGTTGGAGCAGTTCTTATCACGCCGGAAGGTGTTCATATGCCTTTCACTGCCCGAATAACTTTCGGATGCACCAACAATGAAGCAGAGTACGAAGCTTGTATAATGGGGATCGAGGAGGCGATTAATCTACGGATTAAAACCCTTGATATATTCGGTGATTCAGCTTTGGTAATCAATCAAGTGAAAGGGAGTTGGTACACGCACCAAGCAAATCTAGTGCCGTATAGAGATTATACGAGGAGATTGCTGACATTTTTCACAACAGTGAAACTGTACCACATTCCTCGAGATGAGAATAGGTTCGCTGATGCTTTGGCCACTTTGTCTTCCATGATCAAAGTGCAAGGATGGAACCATGTACCTAAGATTGAGGTATCCCGCCTTGACAGACCAGCATTTGTGTTTGCGGTAGATGCAACGTCTGATGACACGCCATGGTTTCATGACATTAAGTGTTTCTTGAAAAGTCAAGAGTACCCGTCCGGGGCATCGTCCAAAGACAGGAAGACGTTGAGAAGGTTAGCTGGTAGTTTCTTTTTGAATAAAGATGGCGTGCTGTATAAAAGAAATTTTGACACGGTCCTGCTTAGATGTGTGGATAGACATGAAGCAGACTTGTTGATGATTGAAGTGCACGAAGGCTCTTTCGGTACCCACGCCGGAGGGCAGGCAATGGCTAAAAAGTTGTTAAGGTCGGGATATTATTGGTTGACTATGAAGTCAGATTGTTGCAAATATGCCCGCAAATGCCATAAATGCCAGATCTATGCAGACAAGGTGCATGTGCCTCCAAATCCGTTGAGTATCATGTCGTCGCCTTGGCCGTTTGCCATGTGGGGCATTGATATGATCGGAAAGATTGAGCCTACAGCTTCCAATGGTCATCGTTTCATCTTGGTGGCAATTGATTACTTCACCAAATGGGTTGAAGCCTCATCCTATGCCAATGTTACAAAACAAGTGGTCGCTCGTTTCTTAAAACGGGATATCATTTGCCGATATGGAGTTCCCGAAAGAATCATTACTGATAATGGTTCTAATTTGAACAATAAGATGATGGCTGAGTTATGTCGGGACTTCAAAATCGAACATCACAATTCTTCTCCGTACCGCCCAAAGATGAATGGCGCGGTCGAAGCGGCCAACAAAAATATCAAGAAGATTGTGCAGAAGATGGTTGTCACGTACAAAGATTGGCATGAGATGTTACCTTTTGCTTTGCATGGGTATCGAACGTCGGTACGCACGTCCACTGGGGCAACCCCATTCTCACTTGTATATGGTATGGAGGCAGTGCTACCGGTTGAAGTAGAGATTCCGTCCCTCAGAGTCATGATGGATGTTAAGCTAGATGAAGCTGAATGGGTACGAGCCAGATTTGATCAGTTGAGCCTTATTGAGGAAAAGCGATTGGCGGCTGTATGCCATGGGCAACTATATCAGCGCAGAATGAAGCAGGCATTTGACCAGAAGGTGCGTCCTCGGGTTTATAAAGTCGGAGATGTGGTACTCAAAAGGATCCTTCCTCCCAATACAGATCACAGGGGCAAATGGACTCCTAATTATGAAGGTCCATTCGTGGTTAAAAAGGTCTTTTCGGGCGGAGCTTTATTGCTTACAACCATGGATGGCGAAGACTTTTCATCCCCTGTCAACTCGGACGTAGTCAAAAAATACTTCGCATGAATAGACCCGCTGGATAATAAAAATAAAAAAAATCCAGGCAAAAAAGGGCATCCCGGCGAACCAAAAACAGAATAAGGTTCGGGCAAAAATTAGGGATATAATTGAAAAAAATTGTACACCCGGTAAGTTGAAAACCCGAAAGGGCAACTTAGGCAAAAAAGGGTATCCTGGTGGATCGAAAACCTGAAAGGGCGGTCCACACAAAAGAGGGATTTAAGCGAATGACTACAGTCTGAGTTATCTGTACCCATTACCGTTTGAACAACTGACGTTCTGAAGGATAGGAATCGGTCTGATCATTCCTCAGAAGGCAAGGTCGGGGAGTTTTGAAGACATACTGGTCATAACAGAATGGAAACTCAGTGGAATTCCGTTTTCACATTGCCATTAGGATAGTTTCTTTTCTCAATTTTCAGCGATCACCTCTTTCCAGGGATTGCTTCCAGATGTAATTGCCTATTCTGGGCTCTCAGTCAATAAATTGAATTTCAGTAAAAAGCTTGCCATTTTTGTTTTATTGCTTTGTTTGCAAAAACGTCCTAATTTTTGATAAAACATTGCATTTGAAAACATGACAGCCTTGCAATAACATGCGCAGAAAAAACATTTGAAATTACTTCGAATGTTGAATACTCCCGGATGGTGGATTTTAGCCACGCAATATTCGGGGCATGTGGGCATATTCTTTTGTTGCAGGTAGCAGGTGCAGATGATTTTGAGCACAAGACTAGCAATAAATCACCCCACGCAAAAGACTGGGGCAATTATGGGTAAGGAGATCGGCGTTCATCGGGTCGATCTCAGTGAATTAAGTTCAACTGGGTACCGTTGTATCTTGTTAAGTCGATTCTCTTATTCAGTCCTTCTAACAGCTACAAGCTTTTCTGTGTCGATAACGGTCACAGGTTCCCCAAAAGAAGGGTCTCGTCGACACCGAAACTGATGGTCATTATCCCCAGCGAAGTCACAAGAGTTGGAAGAGGCTAGATCTTCTGTAAAATCCTCTTAGGACATCCGCTTCGGGGACAAATTGTTGGTTTTCTTAAGCATGGGGCATGTTGTTTCCCCAGCATGAAGTGTTGATCACCCCCCAGTAGAGTTTGATGGTCATTATCCCCAGCGAAGTCGCAGGAGTTTGAAGAAGCTAAATCTTCTGCAAAATCCTCTTATGACATCCTCTTCGGGGACAAATTGTTTGGTTCCCCAGCATGAAGTGTTGATCATCCCCAGTAGAGTTTGAGGACAGTTGGTCTTCTGTAAAATCCTCTCAAAAGGCATTCCCCAACACGAGACGCTTTAAAGCAGTTTTCTCCAGCAGAGTTTGTTATAAACCCGTCATCCCTAACGGAATTGTCTAAAGGGAAGCTCGCCTAACATGGGGCATTGTAGTACTTATCCTAAGCTCGACAGTCACATTCTTCAGCAGACTACTGTGGATTTGCTTTGAGTTTCCCCAAAGGACTCTTTCCTAGCAAGTTGCAGGGGAATGTTCTAACCAGGATTTGCTTATCCCTGGCAGAGTAGCCCTGATATCCAGCAAGATCGTATCTCTGGTCATGGTATCCCCACAAAGGTCAGCATCGAATCTTGTCAGCAATACTCCCCAGCTGAGTTGTCGTTCTCCCCGCAGAGGTTTATCAGATCGACAGAATCTATTCCTCAACAAGGATGGTACAGCCTTTCCCCAGCCGGGTCAGAAGGTTGATAATCCCTATAAAGGATCTTGGGTTGAATAAATCCCCAAGCAGAGTTTTAATGGCTCATTTCCCCAGCAGGACGTCATTAAAAATTCTCATCCCCAGCGGAGTTGCTGTGACCAGAATTCATTCCCCCAAACAGATGGAATAATTCCTGGCAGAGTCGTCATTCCCTCATATCTTAAAGTCCAATTTATTTTTGGCAAGCTTGACAATTCGAAGCAGACGGATTGTTCATCCATTCGCCAGCAGAGATATTATCCTTTTAGGAGTCTCTGAGATTAAATCATTGATTGTGGTTCCTCAGCAGAGTCGGCAGAGATGTCTGGCGCAGAGGCAGAGAGTAATTCGATTTTAATTCTAAAAGTCCAACAGTGGATTGGCAAAAGTCCGTCTTCGGGTGGCAAAAGTCCAACAGTGGATTGGCAAAAGTCCGTCTTCGGGTGGCAAAAGTCCAACAGTGGATTGGCAAAAGTCCATCTTCGGGTGGCAAAGCAGCTAAAAGTCCAACAGTGGATTGGCAAAAGTCCGTCTTCGGGTGGCAAAAGTCCAACAGTGGATTGGCAAAAGTCCGTCTTCGGGTGGCAAAAGTCCAACAGTGGATTGGCAAAAGTCCGTCTTCGGGTGGCAAAAGTCCAACAGTGGATTGGCAAAAGTCCGTCTTCGGGTGGCAAAAGTCCAACAGTGGATTGGCAAAAGTCCGTCTTCGGGTGGCAAAAGTCCAACAGTGGATTGGCAAAAGTCCGTCTTCGGGTGGCAAAAGTCCAACAGTGGATTGGCAAAAGTCCGTCTTCGGGTGGCAAAAGTCCAACAGTGGATTGGCAAAAGTCCGTCTTCGGGTGGCAAAAGTCCAACAGTGGATTGGCGAAAGGTCCATCTAAGGGTGGCATATTCCAAAAGTCCAACAGTGGATTGGCAAAAGTCCGTCTTCGGGTGGCACGAAGCTGCAAAGTCCACCAGTAGTGTGGCAAGCCAGTAGTCGTCTGGCGTCGTTCAAAAAGACATTATCAAAGTCCACCAGTAGTGTGGCAGGCCAGTAGTCGTCTGGAATTGCATAAAAGACATTTCTAAAGTCCACCAGTAGCGTGGCAAGCCAGTAGTCGTCTGGCGTCGTTCAAAAAGACATTTCCAAAGTCCACCAGTAGCGTGGCAGGCCAGTAGTCGTCTGGAATTGCATAAAAGACAGTATTAAAGTCCACCAGCAGCGTGGCAAGCCAGTAGTCGTCTGGCATCGTTCAAAAGACAGATCTCTCCGACGTTTCATCGAAGATTCAATCCAGCAGTCTCGTTGGGTTTATATCCCTTTTTCTTCTTCACCATCCAGAGCAAATTTTTGGTTATATTTGGTATTCAATCACTATATACCTTGAAAGTCCGAAAGCATTTGCTTTCAGGCATTCAGGTCTACAGCGCTTGAATAGGGGCAGCTGTAATACCCCAAAATTTGCTCTCCCTCTTTGTCATCATAGCATGGCATTATCATTTATCATGTTACATCCACCTCATTAACATTGCATTGCATTTAACATAGAAAAATGAAGCATGGCATCCTTCTTACCATCAGGGCATGTGATCAAGTGGAAGGTGGACAATCAAGGAATCATTCAAAGCACAAAAAGGTCAATCAAGTTGGCTCTAGGCAAGCCAAGAGGTCTCTCATGTCTCATACTATCTCAATTGATCATCCAAAACCTCAAGGAAGTGAGATTCAATGGGAGATTGAAGCACCACATCTTTCACTATGCAAGAAGTCCAAATTGAAGGAAAACCCTCAAAAGAGATAGCTCATTGATCCAAAATCATCCTCAAATGGCATATATCATCATCCTTTAAGAGGATACACAACATGCTCTGAGGAATTTGAAATTGAAGACTGCACTTTTTCCTCCTAACCAGAGAGGGTCAAAACTAGGGTTTCCCATTAAATCAGGATATCTTTGATTTTTGAACAAAACTTGATGTCATGGTATTCCATATGTCCTTAAGTGTATGTATGTGGAAAATTGCATCTCAATTGGTTTTAGAAGTGGTTCAATTGGAAGAAAGATCAAGAATCAGAGAAATTGGGGCAAAGTCAAATAATCAGAAGAAAAAGTCAACTCTTGACTTTTGAGCCCAAAATCATGAAATTCATGTTACATATGTCCAATGTACAAAATTTGGTCAAGAAACTCCAAAGGAATCATGAAAAAATCAAGATGTGGAAAGTTGCCATTTTTGGATGAAGTAGGGTTACTAAAAATAGCAAGTTTTGGCCATTTTGCATCAGAATTGGAACCAAGGCCATTCAAAATTGAAGCACCAAATGAAAATTCCACTCTGCCTCAATGAAAGGCCTTGCTTTAAGCTTCAAATCCATGTGTGGAACATCTCCATTGGATAAAAATTGAGTGAGATATGATTGACCAAAGTTAGAGCAAAGTAGGTTCAAAACTAGGTCATGACCAAGATTTCCAAGGCACGCGCGCAGTCATTTTCACAAACACCTGGTGGGCCAAATGTATTGATCAATTACTCATGGTTAAAGGTTTCAAATGAAAAATCTTGCAACATCAAAGTTGTTCCCCTATGTGAGATCTTCAAGATTGATGTTCATGGATTTTTCATTTGATCAAAGGATAAGGAGTTATGATGGCTCAAAGATTGGTCAATGCAACTGAAAATCCACGCCAAGCATGCCTTGCCAACCAACCTCATTATCTCGCCCATGCACCAGTTGGTGTTTCTTCTGTTACAAGCCACATTTGGTCATGTTCCAAACTTCAATTCAACCAACTTTCAACACCAATATTGTTCCCTAATGTATCATCTTTCTAATGCCACCAACATTGGATTGTTTCATTCATTGACAAGTGAGAAATTCCTCCTCAAACACTTGCTGTCACAATGAAGATTTGCTGCATGATTTTGGTTCAAACACACATCAAGTACATGACAGAAGTCCTATGTGTGCTGCTCTATTCTTTGCTTCATTTGGCCAAACACATTTCACATTATGCATACGAGCTTGAGCCTTGCATGAAAGAGGAAGTGAGAAACTTGCACCACAAGATTCCTGCTGCTACATCAGAACAACATAACATCACTTTCCTTCTCCTACACACCACCATAACTCCATGAACCTCACCCTCACTCTAACAGAACTTCCCCAACTCGTGCCATTAACCACCTAACTCAGTTAGTTAACTCAAACTCAGTTAACTAACTCAGTTTAACTAGAGTTCTAACTGTTAACTGAACTGGTTGGGAGTTAACCTTGGATATATAAGCTGAAACTCTCACAATTTCAGGGGGGGATTCTCATTTTTCACTCTCACTCCAAATTGCTCTCACTTTTCTCTCAGAGTTCTCTCCATTCTCTCTCTGATTTCACACGAGTTCTTCACACGTTCTCACCTTGATCTTCATCAATTGTTCATCATCAAGCACTTCTGATCAAGAACAAGCTGAAGTAAGAGCAAGCTATCGAGAGCAGCAACTTCTCCAATTGGAATCTCAGTTCATTGTCTTCAAAATCCAAAGGTTCAGAGCATTTATTTTGCTCTTAGGAAGCTCAAGATCAATCTCTCATCTCTGGTTTTCTGTTGATTCAAGAGTTCTCCAATTTCAGGTTTCAAAATTTCTCAAACTTTAATTGCACGATTTTATCCTGTTTTGACTTGTTGATGTGTTGTTTGAGCTTATTAGAAGCTATGTGAAGCTGGCTAGTTGATAGAGCTCTTTAGGAGCTTAGAACTGAAAATTAGGGCAAATTTATCCTCTTCGATTCTCCTTATTCATGCTTGATCTATGAATTTTCTTGTTGGATTTGTGTTCCTCATGAGCTTAGCTTTCGTTTGGTATATGGCTTGTGAATTTCTGGAGAAAAATGTGAGTTGCAGGTGGTGGCTGCTGGCCGGAGAAGACGACCGGAGGTCATCTCCGGCCGGTGACTTTAACTGTTAGGGTTTGTGTGCGTTTTAATCTCAGCCGTGTGTTTTTCATGATCGTACGCTCCAAAATGTGACAGCACATTAAAACTCACATGATCCTCACGTGCATTTTTCTGAATTTCACTTAAGCATGGTGTGGTGTGGTGCATGGTAAGTGGCTTGTGTCCTCACGTGCATGCATTGATTTTGAGTACTTTGACTTTTATTTGACCTTGACTTGATCTGAGGGTTGTGAGTGAGTCAAAATTGTTGACTGATGGTGCACACTTCTTATTGTGTTTGGCGTGTAAATGGACCTTATTCAGATTGATAATTACACCCCCATGTATTGAAGCCCAATGATTTTGAACTGTCCAATTGCTATGTTCATACCCCCCTGCATTTTGCATTTATTTTTCATTTTTATTTCTTTCTACACGTTTGATTTCTAATTTTTAAAAATACCAAAATATATTGGAAAATTCTACAAAAATTCATGTGTATTCTTAAAACATTTAGGAAATTTTTCATGATTTTATTTTCTGATTTTATGACCTTTTTACCCCTGTTCCATAATTTTCTTTGAATTTCCATTTAGATGCATCCTAAGCATGATACTTGAATTTGTTTAATTTTGTTCTTGCTCATTACAAACTGTTTTGGCATGGTTCTTTTTGCATTGATTCACTAATACATTGAAGCATGTTAGATGATTTTTGTTTGATTTGTTAGGTCACTTTATGACATGTCTTGAGGCCTATATTTGTACCACTTTGCATGACATTTCAACTTGACCTAATTGCTTTGTTTGAAGTCATTTTGCTTTGAATTTTGATATGCTATTTTGGTATGTGATTCATCTCTGATTAGTGAACTCCAATACCATGTTTTCATAATTTTCATGAGGCCATGTGATTTTTGTTTGATGCATTTCATTTAAAGCATTATAACATGTTATATCATTGTAATCTTTAGTGCATGTTTGCATGAATTCTTTTGTGCATATTTGTATGAGCATTTGCATAGTTGTGTGAGCCATTCATATGATATTATAGGTCTTTGATACACATTATAGGTCATCTTTACATGTTCATTTCAATTTGAACTTTGTGCATCATTAACATGTATTGTTTGCACTTTCTTTTTGAGTTTTCATCTCACTTCTTCTTCTATTACTTCTTGAAAGTCTTGATGGTTGATTCATAAATACTTTTGAGATGTTTATAAACCATTTTTCATTTATTTTCAATTCTGGTTGTTGATTTACATGTTCCATTTATGCATGTCCTCTTCATTTCTTTCCATCTTTCATCTATCCCTTCTTCTTGTAACATGTTTAAATGCTAATGGGTGATGATTGTTGCTTATTCACTTGCACTTGTATGATAATAACCATTGGTTGTCCATATGATGTACATTCTGATTGTGGCTCTAGGATTTGGTTTCTCATTCAATTCTTTTGAGTTTTATGATGCATTACATGTTCTTTTACTTCTTATACTTCTTATACATGTTTACTAACCATGTAGGGGCTTTGGTAAGTTTCAATTGAGTGTGGATAAGGAATCCACATTCAACTTCTATCCTTTCTTTTTTACAATTCCATTTTGTGTTTTGTTAAGCACTTATGTGCTTTCTTTTGATAACTCATCACTTTCCCCTTGTGAATTACAATTCATCTTCTACTTTAGAAGTGAATTGTTTAATTCATTCTTTCTTTAGACTTTAGGTTGAAACCTCACAAACTTTAGGATCACTCCCTTAACTAATCAATTAGGATTGAGTCTTAGTCTATATAGATTTTTACCTTTACCCTCTCTTGAGTCTTTCATCTTCTCATCTCAAAGAAAATTCAAAATATCTAATAAAGGTAGGCATTTATTGCATTTAGGCCTTTCATATAAAGAAAAGATTATAAGGGGTCTTCTCTTGTAATCTTAGAATGTGTAGCATATAGCCCATCTTGGGTCAATGTGTTAAACATTTGATCTTGTATGAGGGACTTAAATGCAATACTTGTTGAAGGTGCAAATAATAAAACACTTCTTCACTTCATAATCAACAAAACATTTAATAAACACAAGTATGCTAGTGTGTTTGAACCTTGATAATTGGAACTAAGTGTGAGGGTCTTCTTCACCCTTAGTGTGCTTTCTTACCCATTCCATCTTGGAATGTGAGAAGGTACACATTCCAATGACTAAGATCCAGATACACTGTCATATGCAAACAAATAATAAAACACTTTCTTAAAAGACAAAAACAAACAATAACGCCTTTCCTTCGGGAATTCTTTTCTCATCTCATTCACTCTGAACGTACGAACGCGCTTCTACTCGTTCTCTTGCAAGATGGTAACGCACTCGGACCAGCGAGCCTGCAACACCTGAGCTAGAACGTAAGCCGTTCTCTAAAAAACAATTCATCCCTAGTGAGGGGAACTACGTCGCTCTGATTCTCATGCTCCCGATGAGATACGTAGGCAGTGGGGTAGGGCCCATGCGAGCACTTCTTTTATTTTCCCTACATTTGTTTCTCTTTCTCTTTCTCTTTCTTTCTTTCAGTTCCTTTTTTTCAGCATTTTTTTCTTACACCCTTTGATCGAGACAAGCAAGCGTGGATCCCATCGGGTACGATGGACGCGAGGGGGTGCTAATACCTTCCTCTCGCGTAACCGACTCCCGAACCCATTTCTCTTGGTCGTAAGACCATGCTCTATCCTTTCCTTTAGGTTTATGCGGTGTTTCCTTTCCCTCTCATGGGATAAATACACATTGCTGGCGACTCTGTTTGGTGCCACTTTCGCGTTTGTACTAGGATGAAAATCCCGGGAGCGACACAAAGATGAAACTTTTTCTGCTTTTAAGAATTTTGCAAAACTGTCCCAAAATAAAATGAATTCTAAAATAGTTACAATTCGAAGCGATCATGGAGGAGAATTTCAAAACTATCTCTTTGATAAGTACTGTGATAAGTATGGTATTGAGCATAACTTTTCAGCTCCTCGAACTCCACAACAGAATGGCGTTGTGGAGCGCAAAAATCGCGTTTTAGAAGAGCTAGCAAGAACAATGCTAAATGAGGGTGGATTGCCAAAATATTTTTGGGCTGATGCTGTTAGCACAGCCTGTTATGTTCTAAACAGGATTCTAATTCGCCCTATGTTAAATAAAACCCCTTATGAGCTTTTAAAAGGAAGAAAGCCAAACTTATCACATCTTCACGTATTCGGTTGTAAGTGTTTTGTTTTGAATAATGGTAAGGAAAAACTTGGGAAGTTTGATGCAAAAGCTGATGAAGGTATTTTTCTTGGTTATTCACAATCAAGTAAAGCATATAGAGTGTATAATAAGCGTTTACTTACTGTTGAAGAATCTGTCCATGTTTCCTTTGATGAGTCTTATCCGAAAAATGTCGGCAAAGGTATTTCTTTTGATGACGCAGGTGTATCTACAGAAGACATACTCAAGGAAGCTGTTGCGGAAACTGATCAATCCAAGACAGCTCCCATTGAGAAGGAGGAAGATACTAGTCATGAAAAAGATAAGGAAGAAAGGACAGCTGATGTGAATGACCTTCCACCAGCTTGGAAATCTTCAAAAGACCATCCCATTGACAACATCTTGGGAGACATTTCAAAGGGAGTCATGACTCGTTCTAAGATAAGTAATTTTTGTTCTCACTTCGCCTTTGTTTCACAAGTGGAACCTAAAAATGCCAAAGAAGCCTTGATTGATGAATTTTGGCTAATGGCCATGCAAGAAGAGCTTAATCAATTTAAAAGAAATGACGTTTGGGAACTTGTCCCGCGTCCGCGAGAACATCATATCATAGGTACTAAGTGGGTTTTTAGGAATAAGCTTGATGAAAGTGGAGTGATAACTCGGAACAAGGCACGTTTAGTAGCACAAGGCTATAACCAAGAGGAGGGCATAGACTATGAGGAAACTTATGCTCCAGTTGCTCGCCTTGAGGCTATACGTCTCTTGCTCGCTTATGCGTGTTCTAGAGATTTTAAGCTTTACCAAATGGACGTAAAGAGTGCGTTTCTAAATGGTGTCTTAAATGAAGAGGTATACGTCTCACAACCTCCTGGTTTTGAGAATGCTGAATATCCAGATTATGTTTACAAATTAAAACGAGCTTTGTACGGTCTTAAGCAAGCCCCCCGGGTTTGGTATGAAAGACTTAGCAAATTTCTACTTGATCATGGATATTCAAGAGGTAAAGTGGATACCACCCTCTTCATTAAGCACAAAGGAAAACACATTCTTTTAGTTCAAGTTTATGTAGACGATATAATTTTTGGTTCAACTAACATACACTTGGTCGAAGAGTTTTCAAAAGTTATGTAGGGTGAATTTGAAATGAGTCTTATGGGGGAGCTTAATTTCTTCCTCGGTCTCCAAATAAAGCAGCTTGATGAGGGAACAGCTGTGAGTCAAACAAAATACTGCAGAGAGCTGCTCAAGCGCTTTGGAATGAACGACTCAAAATCAATAGACACACCTATGCCTACCAACGGATATCTAGATAAAGATGAACACGGTAAGAGTGTAGATGTCAAACAGTATAGAGGTATGATTGGGTCTCTCTTGTATCTTACTGCGTCTAGACCTGACATCATGTTTAGTGTCTGCATGTGTGCACGATATCAATCGAATCCTAAAGAGTCACACTTGAAAGCTGTCAAGCGCATATTTAGATATCTTCATGGAACATCTAAGTATGGGCTCTGGTATTCAAAAGGAAGCGATTGTAGCTTAGTAGGTTACTCCGATTCTGATTTTGCTGGCTGCAAATCAGATAGGAAAAGTACTAGTGGTACATGTCACTTATTTTCAAACTCTCTGGTCAGTTGGCATAGCAAGAAACAGGTGTCTGTCGCATTGTCAACTGCTGAGGCTGAGTACGTTGCAGCCGGTAGCTGTTGCGCTCAGATCTTGTGGCTGAAGCAACAACTACAAGATTTCGATATTCAACTCAAACGCATTCCAATAAAGTGTGACAACACCAGTGCTATAAATCTTACTAAGAATCCTGTTTTACACTCACGCACTAAACACATAGAGATTAGGCATCACTTTCTTCGCGACCATGTTGAGAAAGAGGACGTTGTGTTTGAGCATGTTGATACTAAGAATCAACTCGCTGATATTTTCACTAAACCACTAGCAACGGAACCTTTCTTTAACATTCGTCGTGAATTAGGGATTCTTGATCTGTCTTCATTACTATCTTAAGCTTGTTAGATTCTTTTTTTTTGCCTCACCTTGGTTGATAAGTTGTGTTTTAGAAGGTGTGAGCTTATACTTCACAAAGGTACATCAACAAAGGTAATATCAATCCTCTTTACTACTCTTTGGATCTATGTGTTTGCGTATGTTTGAACAAATTCTCTATGTTCGTTTATGTAAATTCTTTTGCTTTTATTGTTTGAACATTAATATCTGAATTGAGAACTATTCTTAAGCATCATTTTCAAAACATGGTTCATAAGCATTGCATTCTGCATAAAGATGTCCTAAAAGTCTGTTTTGCATTCGCATGTATCGATACCACGACCTAGGGATCGATCCCTATCACCTTAATTCAATTTTTTTTTTTTTTTTTTTTTTTTTTTTTTTTTTTTTTTTTCGTCTCAGTATGGATCGATCCATACGCATTTGGTATCGATCCCTACAGCTTTTAAAATCAATTTTTCGTGGTTTGGATCGATCCCTAATCCCATGTATCGATCCCTACAGCTTTTAAAAATATATTTATCGTGTTTTGGATCGATTCCAAATCCCCTGCATCGATCCCTACTGTTCTTGTTCATTAACCTCCCTTTTTAACTTCTCATGGTTCGTCACATCATCAATTTTTTGCATTCATTTTAGCATCCCCATACCTCTCATAACCTCTCTTCCTCCACACGGCTAACCCTAATTTCTCTCTAACCCTCTTCTCTCCAAAACCCCAAATTCATTTCAATCTACTTCCAATCCACAACAATGCCTCCAAGAATGAATCCGGTCAGAGCAACTCGAAGAGAAAAAGGAAAACAACAGGTTGGAACCTCTACTCAACCACAAGAAATTCCTCCAAAGGCTTTGGATCTCCTTCATCCTGCCTTTGTTGATGAGTTTGAGAAAGACTTCCAGACAAGGTTAGTCATGAAACCTCATGTTTTTGATAAGCATGATGCCATTCCTTTGCACTTAGGTGATGTGGTAGAACTATTGAATGCACAACAATTGGGTTCCTTTTTAACTATAAGAAATGAGTACCATGAGGACTTTATACGAGCATTTTATGTTGGATTACAAACTAGTAAAGGATATAGTTTTAAGTGTTCCATTGGTGTTAACACATACACATTCGAGGCTGCTGACTGGCTCAAAGTATTTGAAATCCCACTTCCGCCGCTTGATTTCAAGAATTGGAATGATTCTAAGTTTGATACTGAGTTCAATTTGCTGGAATTCAGTCAATCTATTTCTAAAGTAGAACGACCAATAGCTGAGGATGAACGTCTGACAACGGGTATGATCAAACGAGTACCACGGATACTCCATTGGATTGTATCCCATGTCTTGCGTCCAGCAACTGGTGGTCATTCCCGGCTGGACAGACCAAGCACTCATCTCATGTACATTCTGCTAAAGAAGGTTAAGTTGAATTGGCCTAATTACTTTGTCAAGCGTCTATTCTCCGTGCGAAACAGTTCCAAAAATGTTGCTCTCGGATATGCCTCTCAGATCATGAGGATTATAAAATTCTGGAACATCACTGTGCCTTTGGTTCCTCTTGTATCTCCCACACCTGCCCAAGAGTTTGATTCTTCCACCTTGTCGCACATGGGATACCGGTGGGATAAGGAGCGTGAATGCTTCTATATCTATATAAGCAAAACAAGGACAAGGATTTACAACTTTGATGAGCCGGCTGACAGATTTTCTATTGTTGAAGATCAAGATGAGGAAGAAATGCAGGATGTGGATGAACCAGAAGTGCCTGCAGCTGCTGCCAATACCGGTTGGGGTGAGTGGGTGCCACAAAGATGGTCTCCTTCTCACTATGAACCTGCTCCACCACCTCCTCCTCACTTCTCTGCTGCTGCCCCCTCTTCTGTAGATGTCACAACCATGCTCCAGCAAATGCAGCTAGAAAATCGACAAAATCATGAGGAAGCAAGATCTTGGCATGTTCAACAAGCTGAGTGGCATAACGAACATCGGGAGTGGCATGATGACCACACAAGGATGTATCACAATCAGCACTCTTGGCACACTGACTTGATTAAGTGGCATCAAGTCTTTTATAATGAAATGACAGGTTTCATGGACGATTGTCGTGCAAATCCGGGTATTATGGACAGGTTTCGAAGCACTGAAGTTCAGGACCGATTCAGACATTACTCTTTCATGGGACACAATCCTGATGAAATGCCTCCTCCTCCGCCTCCACCTAGCTTCAGAGATCCAAATCAAGATGACGAGGAGTCTTGTGGAGGCCACTTTCCTCATTAGCATTTCATTTCATATGCATTTCATTTCATGTTGCTTGAGTGGTTGTTTCAATTTTCGAATATTCTGACTATATTTGTTTGGCTTATATAATTTTAAATACTTTCCTAGTATTTCAATGCTTATTTCCGTTTGCTTGTTTGTGGTTTCATTGCCCTTTATTGATCACTCTTTGTGAGTGATTTTATTCTTCTAAGCTTTCTTTCTTTGTGATTGTTAGCTTTGTTATCAATTTTTGCTGCGGTTTGCTACTTTGTTCTTCTCTTTGGTGTGTATTCTCACTTTTTGATGTTGACAAAGGGGGAGAAGTATAGAAGATGTTGACATGACAGAATGGTATGCACAAACTCAGGGGGAGTATCACACATCAATTTGCCATCATCAAAAAGGGGGAGTTTGTGAGACAATCCTTTACTTTGGTTTTGTTTTGTATGATTGCAAATTGCGTGTATGATTTGTTGTGCTTCATTCTACATGTGAATATGTGTGATTTTTGCCTTTGCGTTTGTCTTTATTCAATACTAGATGATTGGAATTGATATTCATCTTAAAATGATTGTTAGAAACACTTTTTATAAGGTTTGAATCAATACTTAACCTTTGGCATCGATCTATACGTGTTTGGTATCGATCCCTGCTTTATTGGAAATCAAAAGAATTTGAATTTGTTCAGTAGGGATCGATTCATGGATTTTGGGATCAATCCCTAACAGTTGAAAACTGTCTGGCATCGATCCATACGTGGTTGGCATCGATCCCTGATTCAATGAAAATTCTGTTTTTCAGCTCACCTTCAGTAGGGATCGATTCATAGATTTTGGGATCAATCCCTAACAGTTAAAAACTGTCTGGCATCGATCCATACGTGTCTGGCATCGATCCCAAAGTCTGTTTTTCTGCATAATTTTTATTCTAACAGTTCTGTCTTGTTTAGTATAAATACAAAGTGGCAGGTATTGGCTTAACGGGGAATTCACAAGTGAAAATTGCAAAATACACAAGTCATAGAGGTCTTTGTAGCAGCAATTGATTTGAGCATTAAGAAACCTGAAAGATACTTCGTCTTCATCATCTTCTCAATCTCTTCAATTCAAGAACAATTACACACAATCATTCTTGTTCTTTGGATTGAAGGATCAACGAGATAACGTTCAGTGGTACGATCAACGATCTAGCTGTGGAGTCAGTGGAACGATCAAGGATCTAGCTGGGTTGAAGAGTGAAGGGGGTTTCGAGGAAAAACCTACTGGTTTGTCCTTCAAGAACGGGACTGTTCTTGCGGGTTTGTTAGTCACGATTGCAGAACGGATTCAGCCGCAGCGTAGGGTTTGGAAACGGGGTTGTTTCGCAAACAGGTCGTGGAACCGGTGAATCGTTTGCAAGTCTTGCGGGGAATTCTTGATCCAGCTCTGATCAAGTCGAGGTTCTATACGAGAAGAAGAAGTTCTAGGGATTTAGAATTCTGTCTTGGTATTGTAACCTTTGTAAGAACGAATTCAGCAACTATTGATAAGAAAAGGTCTCAATTTCTTTTGAAATTGAGAGGGAGACGTACCCACACGCGAGGACGACAGTGGGGAACTTCCTTAACAAATCTCTGCGTATCGTATTCTATCTCTATCTCCCTTTACGTTTTCGTTAACTGTTTTTTGATACAAATTGGCGCAGTACGTTTTACGTGTCGTGATACAATAGTGGCAAGAAAACCTTTTATTGAAACATTACTATTGTTTATCATAGAACACATACACGCCAAGTGTTTGACAAAACGGTTTGTTGTGATTTACTCATTGGAATCAGAATTTGTGATAAGTGCATTTAGTGCGAGAAATTTCTGTGTTAACGTTTTCTATCAATCAATTCAAATCCAGCATCATACTTGCGTGTCTGGTCTTTTTGGTAGCGGTTCAGAATAGACGGAAGTCGATTCGGGACCAAAACTTTCCGCTATATTTCAAAAACTCTGTTAAAGTTTTTTTAAAACCGTATTTTACAAGCGGTGATCTATTCACCCCCCCTCTCGATCACTAGCCACACCGTCTAACATTTTGAACCTAGGAGGAATGACAACTCCTAAAACCAAGCCCAAGTCCTCAAAATCCAAACCAGGTACTTTCTAAACCTCCATGGCCATCAGACGTTCTTCAAGTAATTTGTATTTCTCATCACCAGGGGGATACTGATCATCCAGATAATCATCCTCCTCTTCAGAGTGTCCACCGGTGCCGTGGTTACTATTTTCCTCATGTTTGTCACTTTCATAGTTGTCATCCAGTTCATCATCTTAGTCTACTGGGATCCCAATTTCCTTGACCTGTTTAGTCGGACTTTTGAATCTCCTCCCCATGTTGATGACGCTAGTTGATTTTCTTGCTTTCTTCTTCTTCTTGGTCAGAAGTGCTTTTAGTTCTTCTTGCCCCTTGGACAAGTTCAGGATCAGCTCTTGGAACTGGGCGTTCTGGGCCTGGAGATCTTTGACGGTTTGCTCGAGAGCCATTTCTTTTGAAATAAATAGCGAGAAAATGAGAAACCTGTCTTAGAAACCTGCTATGCAATGATTATGAGATGTAGATGCATGTGCAATGATTTCAAGGACTTTAGAGTTTATATTAGTAAACTCAAAATTCCTTTTTTTTATGCCTCTTGGGCTACAATGAAAGGAAATTTCAAAAAGAAAATTCAAAAATGCCTAAGACCTAGGACTCAAGACTCAAGTCTCCCACTGGTGCTTCCTCTTTGTGCCGATGTAAGCATTGATGCTCTGCTCCTTATGAAGTAATTTCGTCAACTCCAACACCTTCTTCTCACTAGCATAGAATTGAGTCTCAAAGGTGTCCCTTTCTTCTTTCATCTGAACCCAGGACTTCTGCAGCTCTTCAAGATCGGTAGGCATATCTGGATGAAGAATGACTTGAGGACCATCTCCTTCAAACTCAGTGTAGCGAGTGATTTTTGGATGTGGTTGCGAAGCACGATTGCTCTAGTACTACAGTTCGATTCATTATTTATCCTATTAAAGCTGATGAAGGAAGGGAAATAGATGTCTCCAACTAACCCTGCTTGCATACTGAGATTAAACAGTCAAAACTGTTGGTTTATAGATGCTACAAAGATTCGGGGTTTTTCCTAGGTTTATTTTGTTGACGAGGGGTGCTTTAGGCTATCGGTTAAGATGTTAGGACGAATATATATGAAAGTATGGGATTTTGGTTTTTTGTTTAGTGTGCTCGCTAAGATTTTTTCTTTCAATCTTATGCCTACGTATTCCCGTTTACCGAAACAGGGAAATCAGAGCGTTCGTAGTTCCTCCTATTCTATGGGAGGAAATGGGTGCTTTGGTGTCTTGTTCAAAGCCCAAGACATGAAGCGAAAGGTGGTTTGTATCTTGTTCAAAGCCCAAGATGTGAAGCTAAAAGGGTTTGTCTTTAGAGAGAATTTTTCATCTCTAAAGAGGGTCTATTTGTCACAACGGTTTATAAAGGAGAATTACTTTAATCGGGATATGTGAATCCGGAAATGCTATAACTTCCTTTAAAGGGGATTTTTAACTTGAAGGAGAAGACTTTAACTCAGTTTAGAACAATGCCATCTTTCCTTAGGAATTTCTCATACTAAAAGAGGGACAGTGGCATGGATGTAGATGATCCAGAGGCTTTCCGCTTACAGCGATTAGATGAAGGGGAAGAAGTTGTTGATGTTTGTGTACTGTGAACGAGGCACAACTTTGATGCTGAAAGGTTGATTGGATCAACCAGTGGTTTTTTTATACAAAGCCTAAGAGGAAGCTAATATGTGTCTCGTACAAAGCCCGAGAGAGAGGCTAAAAGGTTTTGACTCGACGAGGGAATCTTTTGGTATCTCGTATAAAGCCCGAGATGGAGGCTATTTGACTCAACAAGAGAGTTTTTTGTATCTCGTACGAAGCCCGAGATGGAGGCAAAAGGGTGATTGACTCAACGAGGGAGTCTCTTATGTGTCTCGTACAAAGCCCGAGAGAGAGGCTAAACGTTGTTTGACTCTGCTGGGGAGAATCATTGTACAAAGCCCAAGAGGAGGCTAACTTCAGGGGAGAAGGATCATTATACAAAGCCTAAGAGGAGGCTATGACGACTGTTCAGTTAAGTGATAGGTCCAGTATACTGATTTTTAAAGAGAAAATCAATTCTTATATGAGCAACACTGTACTCTGGGATTTGATTCGAGGATCCGGGTTATTCCTGTTCTTTAAGGAAGTGGGAAATCCGAAGGGTATTGAGACTTTCCGAGTCTACGGGTTTTCTTCCTATTTAACGAAGGGGTCACTTGAGAATGTCTTTGAGACTCAAGGAGATTAGAATGTCCAAGTCTAGAGTGTCATCTTTTGTACTGTGCTTTGAGAAACAGTAGTAGACTCTTTGAAAGGAATGTTCTATGCAGATGACTAAGTTCTGTTCCTATATCTCTAGGAGGTCGTCGGGACAGTTTGTATGAAGCCCAAGAGGAGGCTGGAAACTTTTAAGAAGCCGACGGGTCCTTGTACGGTGCCCAAGAGTAGGCTATCATTCCCGGAGGAAGAGATCATTATACGAAGCCTAAGAGGAGGCTGTGAATACTTCTAAGAAGCCGTAGGGTCCTTGTACTAAGCCCAAGAGGAGGCTAAGGTTGCTTTTAGGAAGCCTGTGGGTCCTTGTACGATGCCCAAGAGGAGGCCGATGCTTTTAAGAAGCCGATGGGTCCCCAAACCCTGAGAAGTTCAAGACAGGCTATTCACAGAGAATAGATCAAGCCAGGAAAGTTTGAGAATTTGGAAGAAACTCAAGAGATGCCATTCACGGAGAAAAGATCATCTCTGGGGAATAGAGTTTCTTGACAAGTGCTTTTAAGAAGCCTGTGGGTCCCCAAACCCCTAGAAGTTCAAGACAGGCTATTCACGAGGAATAGATCAAGCCAGGAAAGTCCGAGAATTTGGAAGAAACTCAAGAGATGCCATTCACATAGAAAAGATCATCTCTGGGGAATAGAGTTTCTTTGACAACTTCTACGAGTGACAGTCTATGAAAGGGTTCACCGAGAATGCTGCCTTTCATGTCTCCATATTGTTTAACCCCAAGAGGAGGGAAGACTGTGTCTGGTAATCCTATGGGGATCTAGTTTTGACCATTTAAGAGTGATCAACGGGCTTAATGCTAAACGTAGTTGCCGGGGAAACTCTAAATATCTATACTATTATTACACAGTTGATATGAGTTTATGAAAGAAGACTTACAGCGAAACAGCCCCACAATACAGTTATATGTATATGAAAGCGGTAAATGAAAGCGTATAAACACTTACTCGGTTGTAGAGCTTCCATGCTGTTTGGTTAGTTGTTCAACAAAGAAAGATTGAAAACAACAGTATATTCAAAATCAAAGGAGAAAGTGTTTTGAAAAAGAAAGATTTGGGGCTTATAGCTCAAGGAGAGGCCCAGGGTTTTATCAGTGAGCGCACTGTTTGAATTTGTACAGAGGGACTTATACAAGTGACTGTGGCCCAAAAATTGTTTTCTGTACAAAGGGATGGGTCTTACACTCTCTCAAGAGGCCCAAAAAGTTTTAAAGAAAAAGAGTGGGGCTTATAACACGAGGGTGGGCCCAGATGATTTTTCCGTTTGAAATGGCGATCGCGCCGAGGTTTTCTTTTAACGCGGAGGGGCTTATACAATATCTGAGGCCCAAAGTGATTTTGGTTAAAAGGGGGTTGGGTCTTACACTCTAATAGAGGCCCAAAAGTTTTGAATGGGTCTTATAGCTCAAGGAGAGGCCCAAATGATTTTTTCAAAAGGCGACGATGGTGCCGTTTGTTTTTGACGGTATCGGGACTTATACAATACACTGAGGCCCAAAAATGGTTTGGTCAAAAAAGGATTGGGTCTTACACTCTATTAGAGGCCCAAAGTGTTTTGAAAATGATTTATGAGGGTTGAATTAATCCAAAAACCCTAATTTGTTTTCAAAAATGTATTTAATTGAATAAAAATTCAATTAAAATGATCAAAATTGTTTAACATGTGAAAAACAAATTGTAATATTGGATTAATGCTTCAAAAATTAAGTATTGACCTACAAAATAATTAGAAAGCATTAAAAGTTGCAAAATCAAGGTGGAAAAAATATTTTAAATGTCAAAAACAATTAAAACATTAATTCTTTGCAAAAATATCAATTATATACAATAAATAATATTTTTGGGATATTTTGGGAAAATAAAATATTTTAACATTTTTGTGAATTATTAAAAAAAGAATCAACTCAAAATCATTAAAACTCATAGAGAAATTAATTTTTGAATCAATTAAATAAAATCACAAAATTCAAATATTTGAATTTATGAAAAATGGCGCCAAGAACAGCTGAAGAACACACGCGTGTTTCAGTTTAGCCCAGATTTGCATTTTCTCTCCAATCTCACTGAATACTTAATCATATCATGTAATCCACATACCAATCAACTCGTTTCAACCTCACGATCATGTCTATGGTATTTAATTTCATTTAAATTAAACATATAACAAGAAATCATGAAAAATCCTCAAGAACCTTAATTTCTGCATGAAGGCTAGGATTTTTGATACACGATTCAAACAATGCAATTGCTTGAGGGGAAACATTCCATGCATGATTATGAACATTTGGCAAAAGTATTGTGCGAGGAAATATGCATAGATTGAGAGATGACCAAGTTTAGGCTTACCTCTAGGTCGTGACAGCAAGAGCAAATTGATTTCTGAGTAGGAGGTGTTACAAATGAATTGTGATGATCTGAACAACTTCCCTACACCCTATGGAGTGTGTTTGAATGCTTGGACTTGACTGAGAATGGCTGGATCACTTCATGGCATCTCAACTGCACTTTGGTTAAAACCTTGAGCAATTGACTGGTGATTTTGTGAAATCTGTGTTCCAGATGTTATGTGAGTGTTTGGATCACTTCTATATGTGAGGTGTGTGAGTGATTGGTTTGATTGGAAAAGCTCTCAAACTCAAAACCCGATAGTGACTTGCCTTAGAAGGAAAAATTGGAGTGAAAGAAGTGATTTTGAGGAAAGCATCTGTTTGATGGCTTTGGTGTACTCAAACTGATCACAATTGAGCTCTATTTATAGTAGAGCAAGTTTGTTTTGGGATCAACAGTGAATGGCAACTGCAGCAGGTGTTTGTTCAATGTTGGCTAATGGAAATGCAAGTCTCCTCTAGCCATTGACTAGAGGTTAGGGCACAGGATTGTGGTTCCCTTGGTCTTGGATAAGTCTTGACTGAATTCAGTAGAGAATGGCTCAGTTCATGCCACCTTGATGCTTCCATTGAATGATCCAATCCAAAATTGGAGTCTTGTCCCTATTTTGGCCATTCTAGGTTCAACATGTTAATTCTTGTTCCAAAGACTTTGAAGGCTTGGCTCAGTGATTGTCCCTTTTAGATTCAATCCTCAGAGGTGTCCAAGTGGATAGGAGCATTTGGATTTGGCTGATTTTGGCAAATCGAGCAAAAATGCAAATTCTGCCTTGCCTTGGCAGATTTCAGCAAGGCAAATTTCCAATGTCATATCTCATGGCTCAAATTGAATTTGGTAATGTTCTTGGCCATTTTGGAAAGCCCTTACATGATACAACAACTGTTTGAACATATTTGGTTTTGATCTCTTTTGAATCCAAGTGAAAAATCCCCCTACATTTGGTAAAAAGTAAGGCAAAATCTGACTTAGTGAAATTTTCACTTAGTGTTGGAATAAAGTGACTTTTCTTGATTTTGATCACTCCATAACTCAAAATCCATGAGGAGTTGGAATTAGGTCTAGTTGAAGTTTTTGTAGAGGGCAATGAGATCTACAAATCAAGCCTTGGATGGGAGAAAACGGCTTTGTGGTTTAGGAGTTATGACCCTCCAAAGTTGGTACCCTAGCCACTTTATTTTTAACTTAGAAAATTTTCTAAGTTTTTTATGGTTACCCCTTTTACAAGTTACCCAACTTTTCTTGATTTTTCTTGATGAATGATGATTCAAATCATACATTAACATCATTTTAGGGTTAAAAATCCATTTTGGTGAAAAATCTCAAAAAGTCAAAGTTGACTTTTGTGCACAGTTGACGTTTTATCAGATGAATTCCAAACTATGCAATTCTTCAGGAAATCATGTCCTTGACCTAAATCAAACTTGATGGACATGTTCCATGGGTGTCATAGGGTATATTGATGCATGTCATAAGGCTTGGGAGCATGTCCTGGTCAAAAGTCAAAGTTACAGTTGACTTTTTTCTTAAAACCTAACTGTGGTGCAGATGAAATTGAGACTTGTTGCTCAAGCTTCTTGGATTAATCCATTGTTGCAAATGGATCAATATAGTTCTTTAGAGACCCTCAAACCCTCTCTTGAGGTCTTGGCTCATGATTTGCCCTAAAAGTCAACTTAGGGGTGAATTAGGTCAAGAAACCCTAATTCCTGATTTTTTATGAATGCATCCCCTGAGGAAAAATTGACTTGATGATTGGGTCCATGAGGTTCAATGGAGTATATTAGGTTATGTTTTGGATCATTGGCTTGTGCCCAGATGACAAAATTCCATCTGGAGGCTCTGGTCGACCAAAACCCTAATTTGGTGACACTGTCGAACTTGAGACTTGATTCACCTAGAAGGGAGCAGCCTTGTGCTTAATCCGTGAAGTGGGAGTCCTTTTGATCCATTGTGGATGTTTGAGAGGTTAGACAAGTTGAAGATCATGTCATTCCTTGATTGATCCTTTATCTAAGAGCTCTGAGAGGGCTTGAAACCCTAAGTCTGATTATAGTGGATGCTCACCCATCTTTGGGGAGACTGATGAAGTATGATGGTACATCCATATTGTGATGATGATTTGCACAATGATGGGAAATCTTAGCGGTCAATATTTGGGGTATGACAGATGCACCTATTTAATCTTCTTAGACACGAAGGTGTGAATGACGAAGGTATTCGGGCATTCGGGGTGCAAGAGGATTAAATATCGGAATACCCAAAATTTTGATGGTGGTTATGAATGGTAGCTTACGCATTCATCTTCTTTAGCAAAGCAATGATGCTTAGAAAAGGTAAACTTCCCCTCGATCCTGGTCTTCAGCCAAGGAACGGGTCTCAGTTTCTAAAATAAACTTCCCCTCAATCCTGGTTTCCTACCAAGGAACTGGTCTTAGTTTCTGATGTAAACTTCCCCTCGATCCTGGTTTCCTACCGAGGAACTGGTCTTAGTTTCTGATGTAAACTTCCCCTTGATCCTGGTTTCCTACCGAGGAACTGGTCTTAGTTTCTTTCGTCAATAAACTTTACTGACAAGGGACGCTATTCGTAGCAGCTTTCCTTCAAACTTCTCGCCGAATTTTCCTGGGGAGATGCCATTTGAGTGGAAAAAGTTTCGATGTCAGACTTGCTGGGGAACCCAGTCGTCTGAGTTGTAGAGGTGTACAACCTTCTCTGTTGGAGATGCCATTTGTTGACTCTACTTGGGGAATGCGAGTCCCTTGAGAGACTGCATTCGCTTGGGGTCTTTACATCATACTTTTCTCGGAGATCTTCTCGGAGAAATGCCATATGATGTGATCCAATTTTGAGGTGCCGATGACCTTTTCATCAGTGGGTTTTTCGGAGAAAAACTTCCGTACTGCCGGATCTTCTATTTAGGAGGCTTTCTCTCGGGATTTTCTTTAATCTGGGAAAACAAGGATATCATCTTCAATGGCGAAGAGTGATGTTAACTGAGGGCTCTCTGGTCTTTCAGAGGTTCAAGTTATCAAAGTGGTCGAGGACCCCACTTCAATCAAGAAATAAAACTAGAGGAGAGAGAATGTTCAGACGTAACACTTCCTGACGAGGAAAGGGCTGACAACTCGATTGAGAGGACTTTTATCACTAGGGGACAAGGCCGACTAGAGTGATAGTGATGCAATATGAAATGTGAATGCAAATCAATAATGCAATGATGCATGTATGTTTATGCTGACAAAATGGACGCGACATATAAACTGACAGGTGAACACGACTGGATACTCGGCCATCGCGGGGCGAAGAAGTACCGGTCGTTCAGAATAGTAATTCCACCTTGCTTAGGAGAGATAGTCCCTGCGGGGAATACCTTTGATCGAGCTTAGGAGATAAGAACTCGGCCGAGGCGTGTCATACGAAACAAGGTCTCTGACACAGTCGATCCCTTCATTCAGGTGTACTGGGTTAGAAGGAGTACTTTGATTCTGCACTTTGAGGTTCGATTACTTCTAGAGAAGCGACTGATGTTCTTCTGATGTTCAACAGTCAAAAGAAATTGTCGTCTTTAACTTAAAAGCAGAAAAGTTTTAACAAGTAAATTCATTTTTGTTTTATTTCAAGAATCGTTAATCATATTAAAATGTCGTTCCGTAAAGCTAAAACAAATAAGAATTACAAACAAAAGCACAAGGGCTCAAATTTTATTGATAAGATGGAGATCAGCCAAACGTGTGATTCCAAAGAGTATTTACAAAGTTAGAAAATGGTAATTTACAGGGAAAAGGGCTACGTTGAAATATAACGACCGCTATCCTTCTACCAACTTTGAATTTGGGGCATCCTGAGCTTCTGTCGAAGATGACCTTGACTAGAGTTTTCTGGCGGATGATGTAACTGCTGCTGCTGAGGGACCTGCCTCTGTTGAACATAGTTACTTGCCATTATCCCTAATTTTTGCCTGGATTGTACCATGAGATTTCCAATCCATCGGGATGATTTTTTTTCCATGTCTCTAACTTTTGCCTGGACCGCCCTTTCGGGTTTTCAATCCACCATGACGTTTTTTTTTTTTTTTAGTTTAGGCGAAGTATTTCTTGACTACATCAACATTTGTTGGGTAGGCAAATTCCTCTCCATCCATGGTTGCAAGTCTCAAGGCGCCGCCTGAGAAAGTTTTTGTGACCACATTGGGGCCATCTTAATTTGGGGTCCACTTGCCCCGGGAGTCAGTGAGAAATGACTGGATCTTCTTGAGCACGAGGTCTCCTTTTCTGAAAACACGAGGTCGGACCTTTTTGTCGAACGCCCTCTTCATTCTCTGTTGATAAAATTGACCATGGCATAGTGCCGTGATTCTCTATTCTTCGATCAGATCAAGCTCGTCGTGTCGGCTTTGACACCATTCAGCTTCGGTGAGCTTAGCTTCCATCAATACTCGGATTGACGGGATCTCTACTTCTATGGGGAGCACTGCTTCCATGCCATATACTAGAGAGAAAGGGGTTGCCCCTGTTGAAGTACGGACAGATGTTCGATAACCGTGAAGAGAAAAGGGTAGCATCTCGTGCCAATCTTTGTAGGTTACAACCCTCTTTTGAACGATCTTCTTGATGTTCTTATTGGCCGCTTCTACCGCTCCGTTCATCTTGGGTCGGTAGGGAGATGAGTTATGATGTTCAATCTTGAACTCTGCACACAACTCTTTCATCTTCTTATTGTTCAAGTTGGATCCATTATCGGTAATGATCTCACTTGGAACACCATAACGGCAGATGATATTGTTTTTGATAAATCGGACCACCACTTGTTGGGTTACATTGGCGAATGACGCTGCTTTGACCCACTTGGTGAAATAGTTAATGGCTACCAGGATGAACCGATGTCCGTTTGAAGCCTTAGGTTCGATCAAGCCAATCATGTCAATTCCCCATATGGAAAAAGGCCATGGGGAAGAAAGAACTTTGAGATGTGATGGCGGTACATGAATTTTGTCGGAGTATATCTGACACTTGTGACACCTCCTCATGTACTTGTAGCAGTCGGATTCCATTGTCAACCAATAGTACCCTGCTCTTAAAATTTTTCTCGCCATTGTGTGTCCGTTGGCATGAGTGCCAAAGGACCCTTCATGATTTTCTTTCATAAGCATGTCTGCTTCTGGCCTGTCGACGCATCGGAGCAAGACCATGTCAAAATTTCTTTTATAGAGAGTGTCACCACTAAGGAAGAAGTTTCCAGCCAATCTTCTGAGGGTTTTCCTGTCTTTTCTTAGTGCCCCAGGTGGGTACTCCTGTTTCTGAAGGAAGCATTTGATATCGTGATACCAAGGTTTGTCGTCTAAGACTGCTTCAATCGTGAAGATGTAAGTGGGCCTTTCAAGGCGCATTATGTCGATCTTAGGTAAGTCGTTCCATTAACCTTCGCTAATCATGGAAGAGATAGTGGCTAATGCATCAGCCATGTGATTCTCCTCACGAGGGATATGATGAAACTCGATTCTGTTGAAGAAAGGTAGTAACCTTCTTGCATAGTCCTTGTAAGGAATCAGTCCTGATTTGTATGTGTTCCAATCTCCTTTTATCTGATTGACAACCAAGGCTGAGTCGTCGTATACGTCCAAGTTTTTGATCCTTAAATCAATTGCTTCTTCGAGACCCATAATACAAGCTTCGTATTCGGCCTCGTTGTTCGTACATTTGAACGTAAGTCTGGCAGTGAAAGGAATGTGGGTACCCTGAGGGGTAACAATGATTGCCCCAATTCCGTTTCCATAATGATTAACTGCTCTGTCAAAGACAAGTCCCCATTGGGAACCTGGTTCTGGCTCTTCACTGGGTAATGGTTCATCACAATCTTTCATTTTTAGATACATGACATCTTCGTCTGGGAAGTCAAACCCGATTGATTCTTGATTGTCAATCGGTTGATGAGCCAAATGATCGGCTAAAATACTCCCCTTAACGGCTTTCTGAGCGTGGTACTCTATGTCATATTCTGATAACAACATCTGCCAACGGGCGATTCTTCCCGTGAGAGCAGGTTTTTCGAAAACGTACTAGATTGGATCCATTTCGGAGACCAACCAAGTAGTATGACGAATCATGTACTGGCATAGACGTTTGGCTGCCCAAGCCAAAGTGCAGCAAGTTTTCTCAAGCATCGTGTACAGAGTTTCGCAGTCGGTGAATTTCTTACTCAAATAGTAAATGGCAGACTCTTTCTGTTTGGTTTCGTCTTGTTGGCCAAGTACACATCCCATCGGAGGATTCAATAGATATTCCTTGATACTGTCGAAAGCGGTTTGACAATCTTCTGTCCAAACGCAATCCTGGTTCTTTTTCAATAATTTGAAAATCGGCGCACACGTGGCGGTCATAAGGAATATGAACCTGGAGATGTAGTTCAAACGTCCCAGGAATCCTCTGACTTGTTTTTCAGTTTTCGGAGAAGGCATTTCTTGAATGGCCTTGACCTTGTCAGGATCAACCTCAATTCCTTTCTGGCTGACGATGAACCCTAGTAGTTTCCCTGAACAGACACCGAAGGTGCACTTGTTGGGATTCAAGCGGAGCTTGAATTTTCTTAGACGTTCGAACAATTTTGACAGATGTTCAACATGCTCACTCTCTGTTTTTGATTTTGCAATCATATCATCAACATATACCTCAATTTCTTTGTGTATCATGTCATGAAACAGAGTAGTCATGACCCTTTGATAGGTTGCCCCGGCATTCTTCAAACCGAACGGCATTACCTTGTAACAAAAGGTACCCCATGGGGTAATGAATGAAGTTTTCTCCATGTCTTTCGGCACTATTTTGATCTGGTTATAGCCCGAGAATCCATCCATGAAGGAGAAGACTTTGAACTTTGATGTACTGTCTACCAGCATATCAATGTGTGGTAAAGGAAAGTTGTCTTTTGGACTTGCCTTGTTTAGATCTCTGTAGTCAACACACATTCTGACCCTTCCGTCCTTTTTGGGAACGGGTACGATGTTGGCTAACCATTGAGGATATTCAGATGTCGCGAGGAAACCTGCGTCGATCTATTTCTTTACCTCCTCTTTGATTTTGATGGCCATGTCCGGGTGAGTGCATCTCAACCTTTGCTTTACTGGCGGACATTCCGATCTCAACGGTAAGTGATGTTCCACGATGCTGGTATCCAACCCTGGCATATCCTGATAGGACCAAGCGAATACATCGGGGAATTCTTTGAGAAGCTTTATCAAACTCTCTTCGGCAGCCGGACTGAGAAGTGCCCCAATCCTGATTTCTTTTCTCTCTTTTTCTGAACCCAAGTTTACCGTTTCCAACGGCTCTATGTGAGGTTCAATGGACCTTTCCTCTTGTCTGAGTAGTCGGGATATCTCTTCTGGAATTTTGTCGTCATTTTCTTCTTCAGCCTCGAATATCGGGAACTCAAAGTTGGGATAAGGCATCGGATCGTATGTTTCAACGGGGTTTAAAACAAGCAATCTGCATGACGTGATGATTCGTGTTTAGAAGAGATAGAGAAAATGCAAGTGTGCACAGTGTTTTATTTTACTGCTTGTTTTTTTATTTGAATTGTTTTTTAGGATTACCATTTTCTGAAAAAGCAAAAAGAGAAAACAACAATTAATGCGGAAATTACAGAACGACGTTATTTTTATTAATGAACAAGTCGATCCTTGAAACTACAGCCCTATAAAACAAAACTTTGTCGCTTTGGGCTAAGCGAAGAGGGAAATTTACAGAAAGCGAGCCCTATTAAAACATCTGTTTCACCTGGGCAGGGTGAAAGGTTAAAGATGGAAATTACTTTGATTGGAGAACGACCTTCGGAACATCGACAGTAACCCATTGGCGGCGAACTCCTCGGTGAATCACAAAGTCTGGCACCTTCCTTGATTTGTCTTCAGAAATAACGCTGATTTCTGGTGGAGCGGGATCATTGGAATCTGTCTCCCAGGCAGAGTTGTCGTAGGAGGATTCCTCAGTTGTATTTTGCAGAGTATTTGTGCTCTCAACTGTATCTCCCCATCCAGTTGGCTGGATATCCTCGAGCCTGATACGAGAACTTTTGGGAGCGGTGTACTTGACCATATAGTCGAATTTTCCACTTGGTTGTCCCAAGGTGTACCACACTTCTTTGGAACTGAAGGAGTCATCTCTCTCGATGACGTTGACCTCGGGGAAAGCATAGTTGATGAATTCAAGTCCTACAAACGTTGTAAATTCATCGTTGTGTTGAGTAGTTTCTGAATGACCTGAGTGTTGATCCCATGACATGGTGGAGACACAGGTATTCTGTTCAAAAACGGTCAACTGATTTTCATTGTTCGGTTGACTCTCTTGCCCCAAGTTTCCTGGGTAAGGCTGCCACATTGGCAGACCATCCATTGGGCCATAGTAATTGTGGTCAAAGTTGTCTTTCATTAGAGTGTCTTCCTCTAATGAATTTGGCGGAGCACGGCATCCTTCCGGAACACAATCCCCGTAGATCATTTCGATGTCTGACCGTGGTATAAATCTCGGACTCTATGCGGGATAGCAAAATGGCGTAGGCACCTCTTCCTGAGACATATAACTGTCCTCATTAAGATAGGACTTCCATTCTTCATCTGTGTCAGAGGGATCTTCCTCATTGATAGCATGTACTGCCTGAGACACTGGGTGAAGAAAACCTCCACTGTGGAAGAAGTTTTGAAGGGGATGAAGACTTTCATCGTTGGCAGCTGTCTGGGTATAGGTTGCAGAAAAACCAAGACCCTTCTTTATTTTATTGTCAATAGGAATGACAAGCTGTCCCCATCCTGTTGTATCGGCACTCTCGAACGCTTTAATAGCATCATTGTATGAGGAAATCGAGGTTCCTCCTTTGAACTGATTGTTCTTGCTCACCGACAGTGCTTGGAACTGAGTTCCAATAACCTCCTCGGGTTCTATACCAGTAGACGATGACAAGTTGCTTACAAGCAAGGCTTGTTCCCCAGAAACGGTGACAAGTTGATCGTTCTTGACGAACTTTAGCTTTTGGTGGAGGGTCGAAGTGACCGCTCCAGCCTGATGTATCCAAGGTCTTCCTAATAAACAACTGTACGTTGCCCGGATGTCCATGACCTGGAAAGTGACTTGGAAAGTGTGAGGACCGATAGTTATGGGAAGATCAACTTTGCCGATAACTAATTTCTGGATCCGTCGAACGCTTTGACGACGACCTCGCTGATTTTCATCGGAGGGCCTTTGAATGATAATTGCATCAAAGTGGACTTCGGCATAACATTCAGGGCCGACCCTGTGTCTACCAGTACGCTGGCTAAAGCATCGTCCTAGCAGTTAACTATGATATTGAGCGCCATGTTATGACGGCGACCCTCTTCGGGTAATTCCTCATCACTAAATCCCAAATTATTGCAGGAAGTGATGTTAGAGACAATGCTATCGAACTGTCTGATTGTTACATCCTGTTCCACAAAGGCTTGCTCCAAGACTTTCTGTAGAGCCTCCCTGTGGGCTTCTGAACTGAGTAACAGTGATAATACCGAGATCTTTGAAGGAGTCTGTAACAGTTGATCAACAATGTTGTATTCACTCCTTTGGATGAGCTTCAGCATCTCATCATTATTTTTCGAAAGGTCGGGATTACTAGATTGACCGACTGGTGGATCAGGAGTTTCCGTCTGAAGTTCCTTTTCCTTGTTGGACTCTCCAACTCCTCTGTTGAAGATTCTACCACTCCGCATTACACGACTGATGTCTGCAATATTCACGACGGAGGGTAATGGAATTTCCTTTCCATTTTCAACTGTCGTTGCACCGTATTTGTAAGGGATAGCCTTAGTTGATTCATACGGTAGTGGTCCCGGCAGATAGATAACTACAGGAGCCTTCTGATTTTTCTGACCATCATAATTAATCTCGATCCGTTCCCGGTTGGGAACTTTAGATTTGTCAAGTAGAGGGATAATGGCAAAAACATCCCTGGTCCTGTGATGACCAGAGATAGTGACAATATCCTCAACTTGCTCGGCGAGGCAGTTCGGCGTCCAGTTGATGGGTCCAGAACCCAGATATGGGCGAATCTCTCCACAATCCACCTGACCCTGAAGAGCTGCTCTCACAAAGTAACACCCTTGGTTACTTTCCGAACAGACGCCGCAACGTTCATAGTTGTGTGGTGGCACCTGGCCACGCCCACTTTGAATACAATGTAACCTCACTAGGTTAGCTTCCACAGATCGGACATCCTGACTCTGACGCCGAGTAGGATTCCTGTTACTGATACTAATTTACTGAGTATCTTCATCCATATAAATTGGCATCCACCAGTGATTTAACAAGTGCTGAAGTGCCTCCTGGACAAGGGTACAACCTCGATCATTTTCGCAACCCACTTTATAGCTTTGATAGTCATGTGATGTTAAGAATCCGAGTCGGACCTGCTCAGCATGTAACTCTACCAGGTTGGTATTCATCACGTGAATATCAATGATCTGAAACATGTTGATTTGATAGGAGTTCCTATCATGGTAGTCTTGGATCCATCCAAGATCCATCTGACGCTGGAGGGCCTCCTGTATGAAAGAGCATCCCTGTTTGTTTATCGAGCAAATCAGACAGGAACTGTAATCGTGTCGCGGCAGATTATGATACTGGCTTTGCCTTGAGTGCATCGCCACCAAGTTGACATTCATTGCACGGATTTCGGGGTTCTGAATGACGTTAGAATTCGCGTAAACCATGTTAACTCCACGAACTCGGTGCTCTTGGATCCATCCAAGATCCATCTGTTCTTGCAGAGCTGCTTGCACCACAGAACATCCCTGATTATTTTTAGAGCAGACATCACACTGATGATAGTCATGAGGTGGCACATGGCCATATCCACTCTGTCTACAATGCATCTTGACCAAATTGGTTTTCAACAAGAGTACATCGTGAATTTGATAGACATCGTTAGTCTCTCCTTCTATCAAATTGACTGCAGCCTTCTCATGTTGAGGCAGCGGGTTTGTGAGAACATTAGGATTTGTATCCTTGAAGGATAAGACCCCGCTCCTAACAAGTTTTTGCACGTCGGACTTGAAATTGAGACAATTTTCGATATTATGCCCCGATCCTCCTTGATGATAAGGGCATGTTTGATCCACCTTAAACCAGAAAGGCAGATTTTCTAGTATTGTAAGAGGAGATTTAGTCTGAATGTGCCCCTTAGCCAGTAGTAATGGAAACAGCTCTGCGTACGACACGGGTATAGGATCAAATCTTGGTGGCCGTGTTGTATGGTTGTTGTTGTATGGAGGACGAGCCTGCTGAAGAGGCTGTTGTGTCCTTTGTTGATCAGGTTGGCTCTGCGCAACCTGAGGTTGATACGTAGGAACAGACGCAGGGTTGATAGCAGGAGTCACAGCTGCTACCGGTTGATAACGTCGCCTTTGCTTTTCGAGAGAGATATTCCCAATATCCTGCTCTTTTTTCTTAGGGAGAGCACTACCGTATTTTTTAGTACCGCTCGTCGATCCAGTGTCTTTTACTAAACGTCCTTCTCGGACGGCCTCCTCAAGACGTACGCCCATGCCAACCATTTCGGTGAAATCACTGGGCGCACTGGCAACCATTCGGTCATAGTAAAATGAGCTTAAGGTCTTTAAGAAGATCTTTGTCATCTCTTTTTCCTCAAGAGGTGGACAAATTTGAGCGGCAATCTCACGCCACCTTTGAGCGTACTCCTTAAAGGTTTCCTTATCCTTTTGCGACATCGATCTGAGTTGATCTCTGTCGGGTGCCATGTCCAAATTGTATTTGTATTGTTGGACGAAGGCAGTGCCAAGATCTCTTAATGTACTGATCGTGGCACGGTTTAAACCCATGTACCATTTGAGTGCGGCACCAGTTAAACTATCCTGAAAGTAGTGAATCAGCAGGTCCTGATTCTCCATCTGAGCTGACATCCGCCGAGCGTACATCACCAGATGGCTTTGAGGGCAAGAGTTACCCTTGTACTTTTCAAAGTCGGGCACTTGAAATTTGTGCGGAACTTTCACGTTTGGGACCAAGCAGAGATCTGTGGCGTCCTTTCCAAATAGATCCTGACCGCGAATGGCTTGCAGTTCCTTCTACATTTCCAAGAACTGCTCCTGGAATTCCTCTATTCTGTCAAACATAGTTTCCTTCTTACCAGAAGGTGTCTGTAGAATTTGTCCTTCCGGGACAGTGTGCACCACAGGGGGTGGTACCGTGACTACGGTAGTGAGTCTTGGCGTCTCCCGAAGTTTGTAACCTTCAGGAGTCTTCAGTATGCCTCTAGCATCTTCGCTTTCCCGAAGTTTGTAACCTTCAGGCCCAACGGCTTCTGCTGTGATTTGTAACGACCCAATTTTCGTGTGCGTTTTATTTAATCGAGTCGTTTGATTATTATATTATTATTTTATTTTATTTTCGACTTTTATTTGAAAATATGTTATTTTTCAATGTTGTGATATTTTATCGGGTTTTGGGATCGTTTGTGAGATATTTGAGTGTGGGGGTATTTTGGTCATTTTAGGATATTTTTGATTAAGTAAGAAAAATAGAAAATAGTAGAGAGAAAAATAGAAAGAAAGAAAAAGAAGAGAAAGAAAAAGGAGAGAAAAGAGAAGAAGAAGAGAAATAGTGGAAAACTTGGAAAAATCAAGAGAAATCAACTTCTAGTATCGATTTAATCGGGTAAGGGTGCGAAATTCAATTATTGTATAATTGTATATGATTATGTATGTATATTTGTGATGTTTGTTGGATTGAAATGGAAATATTTTAGTAAACCCATTTTTGGTAAAATTGATTAGAAATTGAGTAAATGTGTTGAAAATCATGTGTTAAGTGTTCATTCTTGATGATACATGATAGATACTTGTTATTGGACATTTTTATGGCAATTTTCTGGTGTGTAGGTGAGATTTGGGGGAATTTTGGGTTGAACCCGTATGAAAATTATGCAGAAGAATTTTTCTGAGATTTCCAGGTCATACGCGTATGGGGCATGTTCATACGCGTATGAACCTTGGCATTACGCGTATGGTGGGCGAGCCATAGGGCCAATATGCGTATGGGTTGCTTGTTTTCTCGGCCATCTGCCCATTTGCGTATGGTACGCGTAGTATTTTAGGTTAATACGCGTACGGGCTAAGGCATTACGCGTACGGTCATTTACACGTGAACTTTGGGAAAAATGAATATCTGCTCATACGCGTATGGCTCATGGTGATACGCGTACGGACAGGACTTTTGCAAAATGTGACTTTTCAAAATATCGTTTTTCGTTTTCGTTCGTAACTTTTGATCCGTTTATCCGATTTTTACATTCTTGGTATCGTTGCGTAGCTATTGAGTTGTACTTTCTTGTTATGATGATTTTGGAATTGTTAGCCGATTTAATTATGTCGAAAAGTCGGGAATAGTGTCGGCTGTCTACTTTTGTCGTTATACTTGTACGTAATTGTTGTGTATTGTGCAAGGTGCTGTTATATGATGTAAACGTATGTGTTTAGATGATGTTGTGATGATTTATGGCCGTATGGAAATTAAATGCATTGTTTTGGGCATATGTGCAAAGCGTGATTTTATCGATGTAAATGAGTATGTGTGTGTGCACATTAAATGTCATGGGTCTTTGTATGCGAAGCATCATGATATGCATTATTGAATGTCCTGAGTGACGGTTTGGATTCCAGAGGGAATTCGCTATAACTTCGTGTGCCCATGTGGGGTGTGAGCGATGATTATAGACGATCGTGTGCCCATGTGGGGTGTGAGCGATCGAGTCGTGTTCCCGTGTGGGGTGTGACCGATCCATAAACACTGTGTGCCCGTGTGGGGTGTGAGCGGTGGGGAACATCGTAGGCCCGACGGGGAGTTACAGTGATGTAACGAGCGATGGTTCCAGCAGAGTTCCTGAGTGAACTAGTGATGAGAAACAATGGAAGTCGGTACCGCAAGTGCATTTGCATTGAGTCGTGCGTCGGTCTCTTGCATTTTCATAAATCATTTATGGTTGATTATGTGTGGATTTGTGGATAAATTGATATATGGATACGTGTTAGTGATGGAAATATCTATTGTGTCTTGCAATGTCTTGTGTTTGCATTATGGCGTGAGTTGTGGTGAGAATTGTATATATATGTGTATTTTCGTGTTATATATATAATTATATGCAATTATATTATGGTTGTTTTTCTCACCCTTCTGCTGTTTTATAATGCTCTATGAGGCATTGCAGATTAGAGTTGCTGGAGGCATTTTTGTGAAGCTTTGCGTCGTCATTCTTTTGTCGGTCGGCTCTGATATGTGACACCGGGTAGTTAGGGAGGCCGTTTGTGATAATTGTATATTATGTATATGTATACCTTTTGGCTTGTGCATGTATAACCTGATGTATGACCAACTTTTGGATATATATATATATATATATATGTTATTCAGTTTTAGATTTTCCGCTTTTATTCTAAATTCTGAAATGTGGGTGTAAGGAACTAAGTTCCTCTGTTTGATTGCTACCCCACTGTTGCATATCTTTATGAGCAGGTGTTGTATGTATTGTTTCAAATTGATGTGACCCTCCTGGTCTATGCTATGATAATTTAAATATACTCTGACGAAATTTTGAATTCTCTTTTACTGCTATTATTAATTGGGGGTATAGATTGGGGGTGTTACATTAAGTGGTATCAGAGCCTGGTTGTGTCAGTCCGTGTCAGTTGTGTCAGTCCTTGTTGGTCGTTGTGGTTGGATGAGTTGTTTGTTTAACCATAGTTTCTGTTATTGGAAATGAACAGAATATGGCGGGTAGGAATGATGCTGCTTTGGCTGCGGCTATGCAAGCTATGGCTCGTGCTGTGCAGGGTGCACCTAATGCTGCGGGTAATGATGAGTTCAGGAAGAATAAACTGCCTGTCTTCAAAGGAAGATATGATCCGAATGGTGCACAGATTTGGTTGAAAGAGATTGAAAGTATTTTCCGAGTGATGGATTGTGATGAAGATCAGAAGGTGAGACTAGGTACTCACATGTTATTAGAAGAAGCTGATGATTGGTGGGTTAGTGCTCGACGTGTGTTGGAAGCTGCATAAGAGGAAGAAATTACTTGGGAAGTTTTTAGCCGGGAGTTCTTGAGGAGGTATTTTCCTGAAGATGTGAGGGGAAAGAAGGAAATTGAGTTCTTGGAGCTAAAGCAAGGTAATATGTCTGTAGTTGATTATACTGCTAAGTTTGTGGAAATTGTGCAGTTTTATCCTCATTATGCTGAAGCGACTGCTGAATTCTCTAAGTGTGTGAAGTTTGAGAATGGCTTGCATCCTGAGATAAAGCAGGAGATTGGATATCAGAGGATTCAGAGGTTTTCTGATTTGGTAGATTGTTGTAGGATTTATGAAGAGGACAGTAAGGCTCGCTCTACTCATTACAAGAGTGTGAGCGAGAGGAAAGGGAAACAACAGTTCCGTGGTGGTCTGTATGTGACACCAGCTGATAAAGGTAAACAAAGAGGGAATTTTGATAAAAGGTCAGGTGGAGGAGGAATGTCTGGTCCTATGAGGTGTTATAAATGTGGTGAGTTGGGGCATCGTCAGTTTGAGTGCAGGAAAGATTTGAGGAAGTGTACTAATTGTGGAGGTGTAGGACATGTTGCTGCTGATTGTGCAAGGAAGAATGTGGTGAAATGTTATAACTGTGGGGAACCTGGTCACATAAGTACCCAGTGTCCGAAACCAAAATAAGCTCCAGCTGGTGGAAAAGTGTTTGCATTATTGGGGACTCAGACTTCGAGTGCAGATCGCCTGATTCGAGGTACTTGTTTTATTAATAGTACTCCTTTGATTGCTATTATTGATACTGGAGCAACTCATTCATTTATTTCGTCTGAGTGCGCGAAGTGTTTGAATCTTGTGTTGTCTGTGATGGGTGGTGGAATGGTTATTGATACTCCAGCAATGGGGTCAGTAACTACTTCTTTGGTTTGTCTAAGATGTCCTTTGACCATTTATGGTAAATACTTTGAGATGGATTTAGTGTGTTTGCCGTTGGAGGGATTAGATGTGGTCTTGGGTATGAATTGGTTGCAATTCAATCGAGTTCATATTGATTGTTATCATAAGCTGGTAAGGTTTCCTTCTCTTGAGGAAGACGAAGACTCGAGTTTCTTATCTACCAAAGAGTTGAAGAAACTTTTGGCGGAGGAAGCTCAGTTGTTTGGATTGTTTGCATCTTTGACTGTGGATAGTCAAGTTTCACTTGAGGTGTTTCCTGTGGTGTGTGAATTTCCGGAAGTGTTTCCTGAGGATATTTCAGACTTGCCGCCGGAGAGAGAGGTGGAGTTTTCTATAGATCTAGTTCCTGGTACTAGACCTGTTTCTATGGCACCTTATCGTATGTCGGCATCGGAGTTGGTGGAGTTAAAGAAACAGTTGAATGAGTTGTTGGAAAAGAGGTTCGTGAGACCAAGTGTTTCTCCTTGGGGTGCTCCAGTTTTATTGGTGAAAAAGAAGGATGGAAGTATGAGGTTATGTATTGATTATCGCCAGTTGAATAAGGTGACGATCAAGAATAAGTATCCTCTTCCAAGGATTGATGATCTGATGGATCAGTTAGTTGGTGCGTGTGTGTTCAGTAAGATCGACTTGAGGTCAGGGTATCATCAGATAAGGGTGAAGGAGGAAGACATTCAAAAAATAGCTTTTAGGACACGATACGGTCATTATGAATATTCTGTGATGCCGTTCGGGGTTTCTAATGCGCCAGGTGTGTTTATGGTATACATGAATCATATTTTTCACGAGCATCTGGATCGTTTTGTCGTGGTGTTTATTGATGATATCTTAATTTATTCTAAGTCTCGGGAGGAGCATGTAGAACATTTGCGTATTGTTTTGCAGGTTTTGAAGGAGAGGAAGCTTTTTGCTAAATTGTCCAAGTGTGAATTCTGGTTGTCGGAGGTGAGTTTTCTTGGACACGTAATTTCAGGTAATGGTATTGCTGTGGATCCATCTAAAGTAGAAGCAGTTCTACAATGGGATGCTCCGAGATCTGTTACTGAAATTCGAAGCTTTTTGGGTTTGGCTGGTTATTATCGGAGGTTTATTGAAGGTTTTTCTAAGCTAGCACTTCCTTTGACCCAGTTGACTTGTAAAGGGCAAGCGTTCATTTGGGATATTCGGTGTGAAGAGAGTTTTACTGAGCTGAAGAGAAGATTGACGACAACTCCGATTTTGATTTTGCCGAATCCTAATGAACCATTTGTGGTTTATTGTGATGCTTCTTTGATTGGTCTAGGAGGGGTCCTGATGCAGAAAGGTAAGGTGGTGGCTTATGCTTCAAGGCAATTAAGAGTTCATGAGAAGAATTATCCTACTCATGATCTTGAGTTAGCGGCTGTGGTTTTTGTGTTGAAGATTTGGAGGCATTATCTCTGCAAGGTTTGAAGTCTTTAGTGATCATAAAAGCTTGAAATATTTGTTTGATCAGAAAGAGCTAAATATGAGGCAACGTAGATGGTTGGAATTCTTGAAGGACTACGACTTTGGCTTGAATTACCATCCTGGTAAAGCTAATGTGGTAGCCGATGCATTGAGCCGGAAATCGTTACATATGTCCGCTTTAATGGTTAAGGAGTGGGAACTTTTGGAATCGTTTAGAGACTTGAGTTTGGTTTGTGAAGTGACATCGGATAGCATTAGGCTTGGTATGCTAACGATTACTAATGATTTTCTGACGACGGTTAGTGAGAAACAAAAGCTGGATGTGAAATTTGTGGATTTGATGTTGGATGGAGGAAAAGATGCGAATAGTGATTTTCAAGTGGATATTAATGGTGTTTTGAGATTCCGAGGTAGGATTTGTATTCCAGATGATGCGGAGTTGAAAAGGATGATTTTGGAGGAAGGACACCGGAGTAATTTGAGTATACATCCGGGAGCGAATAAGATGTACCAAGATTTGAAGAAGTTTTTCTGGTGGTCTGGATTGAAAGAGATGTGGCTCAGTTTGTTTATGCATGTTTGACTTGTCAGAAATCGAAAGTGGAACATCTGAGGCCTAGTGGTTTGTTGCAACCGTTGGATACTCCTGAATGGAAATGGGATAATATTTCGATGGATTTTGTAACGGGGTTACCGAATACTCAGCGAGGGCATAATGCTATTTGGGTGATTGTTGATAGGCTGACTAAATCGGCTCATTTTATTCCGATTGACATTAGTTTTTCTTTGGAGCGGTTAGCAGAGATTTACATCAGTGTGATTGTGAAGTTGCATGGAGTTCCATTGAGTATTGTTTCTGATCGAGATCCTAGATTTACATCAAGATTTTGGGAAAGTTTACAGAAGGCTTTGGGTTCTAGATTGAGATTGAGTTCGGCTTATCATCCGCAGACGGATGGTCAGACGGAGAGGACGATTCAGTCTTTGGAGGATTTGTTGAGAGCATGTGTTTTGGAACAAGGTGGTGCGTGGGATAGTTATCTTGCATTGATTGAGTTTACGTATAATAACAGTTTTCATTCTAGTATTGGAATGGCACCGTCTGAAGCATTGTATGGGCGAAGGTGTTGAACACCTTTTTGTCGGCACGAATCTGGTGAGAGAACGGTGGTTGGACCAGAATTGGTGCAACAGACGACAGAGAAAGTGAAGTTTATTCGTGAGAAGATGAAAGCTTCTCAGAGTAGACAAAAGAGTTATCATGACCGGAGACGGAAGGATCTTGAGTTTCAAGAGGGCGATCATGTATTTCTGAGGGTTACGCCGGTAACAGGTGTGGGTCGTGCTTTGAAATTGAAGAAACTTACTTCTCGGTTTATTGGTCCTTACCAGATATCCGCGAGAGTGGATGTTGTGGCTTATAGGGTGGCGTTGCCGCCAAATCTGTCGAATTTGCACGATGTGTTTCATGTTTCACAGCTTCGAAAGTATGTTCCGGACCCGTCGCATGTGATTCCGATGGATGAGGTTGAGGTAAGGGAGAACCTTACGGTTGAGGCAGTACCAGTTAGGGTTTTGGATCGCGAGGTGAAGCGGTTGCGGGGCAAAGATATTGCACTTGTGAAAGTGGCGTGGGGAGGCGCTGCTGAGGGCAATTTGACTTGGGAGTTGCAGAGTCGGACGCGGGAGCCGTATCCAGATTTGTTCGTCTCAGGTAATATTTTCGAGGACGAAAATTTCTAAGTGGGGGAGAGTTGTAACGACCCAGTTTTCGTGTGCGTTTTATTTAATCGAGTCGTTTGATTATTATATTATTATTTTATTTTATTTTCGACTTTTATCTGAAAATATGTTATTTTTCAATGTTGTGATATTTTATCGGGTTTTGGGATCGTTTGTGAGATATTTGAGTGTGGGGGTATTTTGGTCATTTTAGGATATTTTTGATTAAGTAAGAAAAATAGAAAATAGTAGAGAGAAAAATAGAAAATAGTAGAGAGAAAAATAGAAAGAAAGAAAAAGAAGAGAAAGAAAAAGGAGAGAAAAGAGAAGAAGAAGAGAAATAGTGGAAAACTTGGAAAAATCAAGAGAAATCAACTTCTAGTATCGATTTAATCGGGTAAGGGTGCGAAATTCAATTATTGAATAATTGTATATGATTATGTATGTATATTTGTGATGTTTGTTGGATTGAAATGGAAATATTTTAGTAAACCCATTTTTGGTAAAATTGATTAGAAATTGAGTAAATGTGTTGAAAATCATGTGTTAAGTGTTCATTCTTGTTGATACATGATAGATACTTGTTATTGGACATTTCTATGGCAATTTTCTGGTGTGTAGGTGAGATTTGGGGGAATTTTGGGTTGAACCCGTATGAAAATTATGCAGAAGAATTTTTCTGAGATTTCCAGGCCATACGCGTATGGGGCATGTTCATACGCGTATGAACCTTGGCATTACGCGTACGGTGGGCGAGCCATAGGGCCAATACACATATGGGTTGCTTATTTTCTCGGCCATCTGCCCATTTGTGTATGATACGTGTAGTATTTTAGGTCAATACGCGTACGGGCTTGGGCATTACGCGTACGGTCATTTACACGTGAACTTTGGGAAAAATGAGTCTCTGCTCATACGCGTATGGCTCATGGTGATACGCGTACGGACAGGAGTTTTGCAAAATGTGACTTTTCAAAATATCATTTTTCGTTTTCGTTCGTAACTTTTGATCCGTTTATCCGATTTTTACATTCTTGGTATCGTTGCGTAGCTATTGAGCTGTACTTTCTTGTTATGATGATTTTGGAATTGTTAGCCAATTTAATTATGTCGGAAAGTCGGGAATAGTGTCGACTGTCGACTTTTGTCATTATACTTGTACGTAATTGATGTGTATTGTGCAAGGTGCTGTTGTATGATGTAAACGTATGTGTTTAGATGATGTTGTGATGATTTATGGCCGTATGGAAATTAAATGCATTGTTTTGGGCATAAGTGCAATGCGTAATTTTATCGATGTAAATGAGTATGTGTGTGTGTGCATATTAAATGTCATGGGTCTTTGTATGCCAAGCATCATGATATGCATTGTTGAACGTCCTGAGTGACGGTTTGGATTCCAGAGGGAATTCGCTATAACTTCGTGTGCCCATGTGGGGTGTGAGCGATGATTATAGACGATCGTGTGCCCATGTGGGGTGTGAGCGATCGGGTCGTGTGCCCCTGTGGGGTGTGAGCGATCGATAAACACCGTGTTCCCGTGTGGGGTGTGAGCGGTGGGGAACATCGTAGGCCCGACGGGGAGTTACAGTGATGTAACGAGCGATGGTTCCAGCAGAGTTCCTGAGTGAACTAGTGATGAGAAACAATGGAAGTCGGTACCGCATGTGCATATGCATAGAGTCGTGCGTCGGTCTCTTGCATTTGCATAAATCATTTATGGTTGATTATGTGTGGATTTGTGGATAAATTGATATATGGATACGTGTTAGTGATGGAAATATGTATTGTGTCTTGCAATGTCTTGTGTTTGCATTATGGCGTGAGTTGTGGTGAGAATTGTATATATATATGTGTATTTTCGTGTTATATATATAATTATATGCAATTATATTATGGTTATTTTTCTCACCCTTCTGCTGTTTTATAATGCTTTATGAGGCATTGCAGATTAGAGTTGCTGGAGGTATTTTTGTGAAGCTTTGCGTCTTCATTCTTTTGTCGGTCGGCTCTGATATGTGACACCGGGTAGTTAGGGAGGCCGTTTGTGATAATTGTATATTATGTATATGTATACCTTTTGGCTTGTGCATGTATAACCTGATGTATGACCAACTTTTGGATATATATATATATATATATATATATATATATATATATATATATATATGTTATTCAGTTTTAGATTTTCCACTTTTATTCTAAATTCTGAAATGTGGGTGTAAGGAACTAAGTTCCTCTGTTTGATTGCTACCCCACTGTTGCATATCTTTATGAGCAGGTGTTGTATGTATTGCTTCAAATTGATGTGACCCTCCCGGTCTATGCTATGATAATTTAAATATACTCTGACGAAATTTTGAATTCTCTTTTACTGCTATTATTAATTGGGGGTTTAGATTGGGGGTGTTACATGATTCCCTGATCTTCAGTGATCGGTGGAACATATCCTTCCGGGATATAGTTAACAGGCATGCCCGAAGGACGATCTTTCGGTATTTGATACCTAGGATCATACTTCTCCACTATGGGCATTGATGTGATCTTTGATATCACAGTTCTTTGTAGCTAAGCTTCTGCCATGGCTTGCATGTCGTTACGAAGCTTCCGCATATACTCTCTCAGAGCGTCGATCTCTTCTTTCAACTCTCTGTTTTCTTCCTCAAGATCATCCATCTTTTTCTGACGATTGGCTCGAGTATTATACGAATGAGACAGTTTGACTCTAGAACCGAGACACATATGTGAGATTCGTAGGTAAGAAGAATACGCGATGTGAGAATGATGAATGCTATGATTATATTAATTGTTTAAGGTTTAATAAAAATAAACTTCGACAATTAGATTGCAAATATCAAACGGTGGGGAAACCCCTTTTTATTGAATTCAAAGGATTACAGAAATGGAAATACAGTAGATTATAAGGTGCAGAACAGAAACCTAAACTAATGGGTCCCGAGTCCTCTCTGAAGAGAAATCGGGTGCTGACTCTGGTACTTTCCTTTTCTTTGACCGGGGCTCTTGGGCCGTTGTCGGGTTGTCATTCCTTTGTCAGGTGAAAGGAGTGAGCAAATTCCTTTGGTCATCCTGATTTTCTACAGCATGTTGCTCCAAAATCTCGATCAGAGCATCTTTCTCTTTCAGTAGTTGTTGTATTTTGATGCACTCTACATCGATGGTGCAGTACTTGTTCTTCCAAGACCTTCTCTCCTTTTGAACTTTGTTGAGAGTAACCTGAAGCTTTTCAGTTTCCGTCATGAAGTACATGACATATTCCTTTGGCGGAAGAATTCCGTAACGAGGATAAGGCATCTTTAGCTTGAGAGCTCTAGTTTGTACCCAATGGAGGTAAGGCTCCACCGAGATACAGTCTGGTTTTCCCAGAGACTCTCGTCCTTTCTTATGAACATGCTTCCAAGCGTGCACTCTTTCCATCTTTAGTGCTCTGTCGTTTTCTCCTTCCTTGAAGAAAAGACCTTCCAGATGAACACCCTGTGGGACGTGTCTCATCGGGTATCCAAATTGACGACGAACCAATACCGGATGGTAGTTGATTCCTCCTTTAGCTCCTATAAGGGGTACGTTGGGGAAGTTGCCACAACGGTCAATGATCCTGATTCCATCATAGATCCTATTACACCAATCTATATCAGAGTTGGTAAGGGACATGATCTTCTGCGACCAACGTAAGGCACTCTTGCAATCCCAAAAAGCAGCAGACTTGGGCAAGTGAGAGATAAACCATTTGTAAAGCAGAGGTACACAGCATGTGATCTCCCCTCCGCTGTACAAATTGCCCAAGTGTACAGAATGATACGCATCTGCGAGCAAAGTCGACACAGGGTTTCCAATGAGAAAAACCTTAATGGAGTTGATATCGACGAAATTATTAATGTTGGGAAACAAAAATAACCCATAGGCGAGCAAGACAAAGACGCTTTCAAAAGCAGTCACGTTTCCTATAATGGCAAAATACAGGGCTTTCTTTGTCAAGAAGTGGGTTGGCAAACCTTGGATGCCACCCTTGGTAGTACATCTGAACCCAGGACTTCTGCAGCTCTTCAAGATCGTTAGGCAAATCTGGATGAAGAATGACTTGAGGAACATCTCCTTCAAACTCAGTGTAGCGAGTGATTTTTGGATGTGGTTGCGAAGCACGATCGCTCTAGTACTACAGTTTAATTCATTTTTTATCCTATTAAAGCTGATGAAGGAAGGGAAATAGATGTCTCCAACTAACCCTGCTTGCATACAGAGATTAAACAGTCAAAACTGTTGGTTTACAGATGCTACAAGGATTCGGGGTTTTTCCTAGGTTTATTTTGTTGACGAGGGGTGCTTTAGGCTATCGGTTGAGATGTTAGGACGAATATATATGAAAGTATGGGATTTTGGTTTTTTGTTTAGTGTGCTCGCTAAAAATTTTTCTTTCAATCTTATGCCTACGTATTCCCGTTTACCGAAACAGGGAAATCAGAGCGTTCGTAGTTCCTCCTATTCTATGGGAGGAAATGGGTGTTTTGGTGTCTTATTCAAAGCCCAAGACATGAAGCGAAAGGTGGTTTGTATCTTGTTCAAAGCTCAAGATGTGAAGCTAAAAGGGTTTGTCTTTAGAGAGAATTTGTCATCTCTAAAGAGGGTCTGTTTGTCACAACGGTTTATAAAGGAGAATTACTTTAACCGGGATATGTGAATCCGGCAATGCCATAATTTCCTTTAAATGGGATTTTTAACCTGAAGGAGAAGACTTTAACTCAGTTTAGAGCAATGCCATCTTTCCTTAGGAATTTCTTATACTAAAAGAGGGACAATGGCATGGATGTAGATGATCCAGAGGCTTGCCGCTTACAGCGATTAGATGAAGGGGAAGGAGTTGTTGATGTTTGTGTACTGTGAACGAGGCACAGCTTTGATGTTGAAAGGTTGATTGGATCAACCAGTGGTTTTCTTATACAAAGCCTAAGAGGAGGCTAATATGTGTCTCGTACAAAGCCCGAGAGAGAGTCTAAAAGGTTTTGACTCAACGAGGGAATCTTTTGGTATCTCGTATAAATCCCGAGATAGAGGCTATTTGACTCAACAAGAGAGTTTTTTGTATCTCGTACGAAGCCCGAGATGGATGCGAAAGGGTGATTGACTCAACGAGGGAGTCTCTTATGTGTCTCGTACAAAGCCCGAGAGAGAGGCTAAACGTTGTTTGACTCCGCTGGGGAGAATCATTGTATAAAGCCCAAGAGGAGGCTAACTTCACGGGAGAAGGATCATTATACAAAGCCTAGGAGGAGGCTATGACGACTGTTCAGTTAAGTGACAGGTCCAGTATACTGATTTTTAAAGAGAAAATCAGTTCTTATATGAGCAACACTGTACTCAGGGATTTGATTCGAGGATCCGGGTTATTCCTGTTCTTTAAGGAAGTTGGAAATCCGAAGGGTATTGAGACTGTCCGAGTCTACGGGTTTTCTTCCTATTTAACGAATGGGTCACTTGAGAATGTCTTTGAGACACAAGGAGATTAGACTGTCCAAGTCTAGAGTGTCATCTTTTGTACTGTGCTTTGAGAAATAGTAGTAGACTCTTTGAAAGGACTGTTCTATGCAGATGACTAAGTTCTGTTCCTATACCTCTAGGAGGTCGTCGAGACAGTTTGTATGAAGCCCAAGAGGAGGCTGGAAACTTTTAAGAAGCCGACGGGTCCTTGTACGATGCCCAAGAGGAGGCTATCATTCTCGGAGGAAGAGATCATTATACGAAGCCTAAGAGGAGGCTGTGAATACTTCTAAGAAGCCGTAGGGTCCTTGTACTAAGCCCAAGAGGAGGCTAAGGTTGCTTTTAGGAAGCCTGTGGGTCCTTGTACGATGCCCAAGAGAATGCGATGCTTTTAAGAAGTCGATGGGTCCCCAAACCCCGAGAAGTTCAAGACAGGCTATTCACAGAGAATAGATCAAGCCAGGAAAGTTCGAGAATTTGGAAGAAACTCAAGAGATGCCATTCACGGAGAAAAGATCATCTCTGGGGAATAGAGTTTCTTGACAAGTGCTTTTAAGAAGCCTGTGGGTCCCCAAACCCCAAGAAGTTCAAGACAGGTTATTCACGAGGAATAGATCAAGCCAGGAAAGTCCGAGAATTTGGAAGAAACTCAAGAGATGCCATTTACGGAGAAAAGATCATCTCTGGGGAATAGAGTTTCTTTGACAACTTCTACGAGTGACAGTCTATGAAAGGGTTCACCGAGAATGCTGCCTTTCATGTCTCCATATTGTTTAACCCCAAGAGGAGGGAAGACTGTGTCTGGTAATCCTATGGGGATCTAGTTTTGACTATTTAAGAGTGATCAACGGGCTTAATGCTAAACGTAGTTTCTGGGGAAACTCTAAATATCTATACTATTATTACACAGTTGATATGAGTTTATGAAAGAAGACTTACAGCGAAACAGCCCCACAATATGTATATGAAAGCGGTAAATGAAAGCGTATAAACACTTACTCGGTTGTAGAGCTTCCATGCTGTTTGGTTAGTTGTTCAACAAAGAAAGATTGAAAACAACAGTATATTCAAAATCAAAGGAGAAAGTGTTTTGAAAAAGAAAGATTTGGGGCTTACAGCTCAAGGAGAGGCCCAGGGTTTTATCAGTGAGCGCACTGTTTGAATTTGTACAGAGGGACTTATACAAGTGACTGTGGCCCAAAAATTGTTTTCTGTATAAAGGGATGGGTCTTACACTCTCTCAAGAGGCCCAAAAAGTTTTAAAGAAAAAGAGTGGGGCTTATAACACGAGGGTAGGTCCAGATGATTTTTTCAAAAGGCGACGATCGCGCCGTTTGTTTTTGATGGTATCGTGACTTATACAATACACTGAGGCCCAAAAATGGTTTGGTCAAAAAAGGATTGGGTCTTACACTCTATTAGAGGCCCAAAGTGTTTTGAAAATGATTTATGAGGGTTGAATTAATCCAAAAACCCTAATTTGTTTTCAAAAATGTATTTAATTGAATAAAAATTCAATTAAAATGATCAAAATTGTTTAACATATGAAAAACAAATTGTAATATTGGATTAATGCTTCAAAAATTAAGTATTGACCTACAAAATAATTAGAAAGCATTAAAAGTTGCAAAATCAAGGTGGAAAAAATATTTTAAATGTCAAAAACAATTAAAACATTAATTCTTTGCAAAAATATCAATTATATACAATAAATAATATTTTTGGGATTTTTTGGGAAAATAAAATATTTTAACATTTTTGTGAATTATTAAAAAAAGAATCAACTCAAAATCATTAAAACTCAGAGAGAAATTAATTTTTGAATCAATTAAATAAAATCACAAAATTCAAATATTTGAATTTATGAAAAATGGCGCCAAGAACAGCTGAAGAACACGCGCGTGTTTCAGCTTGGCCCAGATTTGCATTTTCTCTCCAATCTCACTGAATACTTAATCATATCATGTAATCCACATACCAATCAACTCGTTTCAACCTCACGATCATGTCTATGGTATTTAATTTCATTTAAATTAAACATATAACAAGAAATCATGAAAAATCCTCAAGAACCCTAATTTCTGCATGAAGGCTAGGATTTTTGATACACGATTCAAACAAAGTAATTGCTTGAGGGGAAACATTCCATGCATGATTATGAACATTTGGCAAAAGTATTGTGCGAGGAAATATGCATAGATTGAGAGATGACCAAGTTTAGGCTTACCTCTAGGTCGTGACAGCAAGAGCAAATTGATTTCTGAGTAGGAGGTGTTACAGATGAATTGTGATGATCTGAACAGCTTCCCTACACCCTATGGAGTGTGTTTGAATGCTTGGACTTGACTGAGAATAGCTGGATCACTTCATGGCATCTCAACTGCACTTTGGTTAAAACCTTGAGCAATTTACTGGTGATTTTGTGAAATCTGTGTTCCAGATGTTATGTGAGTGTTTGGATCACTTCTATATGATGTATGTGAGGTGTGTGAGTGATTGGTTTGATTGGAAAAGCTCTCAAACTCAAAACCCGATAGTGCCTTGCCTTAGAAGGCAAAATTGGAGTGAAAGAAGAGATTTTGAGGAAAGCATCTGTTTGATGGCTTTGGTGTACTCAAACTGATCACAATTGAGCTCTATTTATAGTAGAGCAAGTTTGTTTTGGGATCCACAGTGAATGGCAACTGCAGCAGGTGTTTGTTCAATGTTGGCCAATGGAAATGCAAGTCTCCTCTAGCCATTGACTAGAGGTTAGGGCACAGGGATGTGGTTCCCTTGGTCTTGGATAAGTATTAACTGAATTCAGTTGAGAATGGCTCAGTTCATGCCACCTTGATGCTTCCATTGAATGCTCCAATCCAAAATTGGAGTCTTGTCCCTATTTTGGCCATTCTAGGTTCAACATGCTATTTCTTGTTCCAAAGACTTTGGAGGCTTGGCTCAGTGATTGTCCCCTTTAGATTCAATCCTCAGAGGTGTCCAAGTGGATAGGAGCATTTGGATTTGGCTGATTTTGGCAAATCGAGCAAAAATGCAAATTCTGCCTTGCCTTGGCAGATTTCAACAAGGCAACTTTCCAATGTCATATCTCATGGCTCAAATTGAATTTGGTAATGTTCTTGGCCATTTTGGAAAGCTCTTACATGATACAACAACTGTTTGAACATATTTGGTTTTGATCTCTTTTGAATCCAAGTGAAAAATCCCCCTACATTTGGCAAAAAGTAAGGCAAAATCTAACTTTGTGAAATTTTCACTAAGTGTTGGAATAAAGTGATTTTTCTTGATTTTGATCACTCCATAACTCAAAATCCATGAGGAGTTGGAATTAGGTCTAGTTGAAGTTTTTGTAGAGGGCAATGAGATCTACAAATCAAGCCTTGGATGGGAGAAAATGGCTTTGTGGTTTAGGAGTTATGACCCTCCAAAGTTGGTACCCTAGCCACTTTATTTTTAACTTAGAAAATTTTCTAAGTTTTTTATGGTTACCCCTTTTACAAGTTACCCAACTTTTCTTGATTTTTCTTGATTAATGATGATTAAAATCATACATTAACATCATTTTAGGGTTAAAAATCCATTTTGGTGAAAAATCTCAAAAAGTCAAAGTTGACTTTTGTGCACAGTTGACTTTTTATCAGATGAATTCCAAACTGTGCAATTCTTCAGGAAATCATGTCCTTGACCTAAATCAAACTTGATGTACATGTTCCATGGGTGTCATAGGGTATATTGATGCATGTCATAGGGCTTGGGAGCATGTCCTGGTCAAAAGTCAAAGTTACAGTTGACTTTTTCCTACCCTAACTGTGGTGCAGATGAAATTGAGACTTGTTGCTCAAGCTTCTTGGATTAATCCATTGTTGCAAATGGATCAATATAGTTCATTATAGACCCTCAAACCCTCTCTTGAGGTATTGGCTCATGATTTGCCCTAAAAGTCAACTTAGGGGTGAATTAGGTCAATAAACCCTAATTCCTGATTTTTGATGAATGCATCCCCTGAGGCAAAATTGACTTGATGATTGGGTCCATGAGGTTCCATGGAGTATATTAGGTTATGTTTTGGATCATTGGCTTGTGCCCAGATGAAAAATTTCCATCTGGAGGCTCTGGTCGACCAAAACCCTAATTTGGTGACACTGTCGAACTTGAGACTTGATTCACCTAGAAGGGAGCAGCCTTGTGCTTAATCCTTGAAGTGGGAGTCCTTTTGATCCATTGTGGATGTTTGAGAGGTTAGACAAGTTGAAGATCATGTCATTCCTTGATTGATCCTTTGTCTAAGAGCTCTGAGAGGGCTTGAAACCCTAAGTCTAATTGTAGTGGATGCTCACCCATCTTTGGGGAGACTGATAAAGTATGATGGTACATCCATATTGTGATGATGATTTGCACAATGATGGGAAATATTAGTGGTCAAAATTTGGGGTATGACACTCAGGTTCAACAATCACTGGTCTGACAGCTGGATATGGCATAATAAGATCTCGAGCACGTGTGCGAACCCATCTAAGGTAAGGCTCCAAAGGAATAGAGTTCTTCTATCCCAAGTGTCGCTCCCGGGATTTTCATCCTAGTACAAACGCGAAAGTGGCACCAAACAGAGTCGCCAACAATGTGTATTTATCCCGAGAGAGGGAAAGGAAACACCGCATAAACCTGAGGGAAGGAAAAAATATGGTCTTTCGACCAAAAGATCTGGGTTCGGGAGTCGGTTACGCGAGAGGAAGGTATTAGCACCCCCCACGTCCATCGTACCCGATGGGATCCACGCTTGCTTGTCTCAATCAAAGGGTGATAGAAAAGGATACTGGAAGAAGAACTGGAAAAGGAATGGAAAAAGAAAGAGAAACAAATGTAGGGAAAATAAAAGAAGTGCTCGCATGGGCCCTACCCCACTGCCTACGTATCTCATCGGGAGCATGAGAATCAGAGCGACGTAGTTCCCCTCACTAGGGATGAATTGTTTGTGTTTTTTAGAGAATGGCTTACGTTCTAGCTCAGGTGTTGCAGGCTCGCTGGTCCGAGTGCGTTACCATCTTGCAAGAGAACGAGTAGAAGCGCGTTCGTGCGTTGAGAATGAATGAGATGAGAAAAGAATTCCCGAAGGAAAGACGTTATTGTTGGTTTTTGTCTTTTAATAGTCTCTTCATTTGTTTGCATATGATAGTGTATCTGAATCTTAGTCATTGGAGTGTGTACATTCTCACACTCCAAGATGGAATGAGGAAGAAAGTACACTAAGCATGAAGAAGACCCCCACACTTATTTCCAATTATTAAGGTTCAAACACACTAGCATACTTGTGTTTATTAAGTGTTTTTGTTGATTATGAAATGAAGAAGTGTTTTTCTTTATTTGTATTTTCAACAAGTATTGCATTTAAGTCCCTCATACAAGATCAAATATGTAACACATTGACCCAAGATGGGCCATATGCTACACATTCTAAGATTATAAGAGAAGACCCCTTATAATCTTTTCTTTGTATGAAAGGCCTAAATGCCATAAATGCCTACCTTTATTAGATATTTTGAATTTTCTTTGAGATGAGAAGAAGAAAGACTCAAGAGAGGAGAAAGGTAAAAATCTATGCGAACTAAGACTCAATCCTAATTGATTAGTTAAGGGAGTGATCCTAAGGCTTGTGAGGTTTCAACCTAAAGGCTAAAGAAAGAAAGAATTAAACAATTCACTTCTAAAGTAGAAGATGAATTGTAATTCAAAAAGGGAAAGTAATGAGTTATTAAAAGAAAGCACATAAATGCTTAACAAAACATAAAATGGAATTGTAAAAGAGAAAGGATAGAAGTTGAATGTGGATTCCTTATCCACACTCAACTGAAACTTACCAAAGCCCCTACATGGTTAGTAAACATGTATAAGAAGTATAAGAAGTAAAAGAACATGTAATGCATCATAAAACTCAAAAGAATTAAATGAGAAACCAAATCCTAGAGCCACAACCAGAATGTACATCATATGGGAAACAAATGGTTACTATCAATCAAACTCAAGTGGATAGGCAACAAACATCATCAATGGCATTAGAACATGTTACCACAAGAAAAGGAAGAATGAAAGATGAAAGAGAAAAGAAGAAATATGCACAAATGGAACATGTAATCCATGGATTAGAATTGAAATGAAATGAAAAATGATTCACAAACATCTCACAAGTATTCATGAAGCACATCAAGGCATTTAAGAAGTGATAGAAGAAGTAGGATTGAAATGGAAGTTCCAAACAAAGGAAAGTGCAAACACTACATGTTAAAGGTGCACAAGGTTCAAATGATAATCAACAAGCAAAGATGACATATGATATGTATCTATGTCCTATAATGTCAAGAGTGTAGCTCACCAAATAGGCAAATGATCATGCAAGTATACACAAAAAAAACATGTAAACATGCACAAAAGATTACAATGATATGACATGTTATAATGCTTTAAATGAAATGCATCAAACAAAAATCAAATGGCCTCATGAAAATTATGAAAACATGGTATTGAAGTTCACTAATCAGAGATGAATCACATATCAAAGTAGCATGCAAGGAACCAAGGCAAAATGATGTCAAGCAACGCACTTAGGTCACATAGACATATCATACAAAGTAGCACAAAAGTGAACACCAAACATGCCATAAAACTGACCTAAAAAATCAAATAAAAATGACTTAACATACCTCAAGGTGATAATGACTCAATGCAAAAAGAAGAGCATCAAAACAATTTTTTATGGTCAAGAACAAAATTAAACAATATCATGTACCATATTAAGAATACACACCAAAGAAATTCAAAGAAAATTATAGAGCAGGGGCAAAAAGGTCATAAAATCAGAAAATAAAATCATGAAAAAATTTCTAAATGTTTTAATGATGCTCATGAATTTTTGTGAAATTTTATGATGAGGTTTGATATTTTTAAAAATTAAAAAGTAAACGTGTATAAAAAATAGAAAAATAAAATGAAATGCAAAAAGAAATGGGGAGGTGTGAACATAGCAATCATGCAGTTCAAATTAATTGGGCTTGAAAACATGGAGGTGTGGGTAGCAATCTGATTAGGTCCATTTGTGCGCAATCCATATCAATTATCATGCATCCTCAGTCAAACCAAAGTCAAGCAATTATCACCCTAGGATCAAGTCAAGTCAATACCAAAGTCAAAGTAATTGAATCCAACACACGCGCGTGAAGACACACACTACATACCATGCACTGCACCACACACTGATTAAATGAAATCAGAAATAAAAACACGTGACATGCACGCCTATTTTAATGCGCTGTCACATTTTTCACCACACGATGGGAACACATCAACGGCTACGATTAAAACTGCAAACAAACCCTAGCATAAATATCACCGGCCGGAGATGACCTCCGGTCACCTTCTCCGGCCAACAACCACCACCTGCAAACTCACATGTTCACCAAAACACACAATACGCATACCAAAATGAAGCTGAGATAATGGAGATCAATGATACGCAATTATTTTTCACACAACAAGCATGCACACAAAGAACAGAGAGGATCAAACCAAGCCCTAACTTTTGGATCTAAGCCTCTACAAGGCCTATCAACTAGCCGGAGTAAGCAGAGCTTCTATCAAGCTTAAATTAACAAAACAAGCTAAAATTAATGAAAATCAACTGAAGCAAAGTTGAATGATGAAACCTGAAAATGTGGAGCAATTGGAGATGTTGAGAAAAACTAGAGAGAAACTTGATATGCTGAGCTTCTAGATCTTCCAACTTAGCAAAATAAATGCTATGGATTCGTAAATAGATGAAGGATGTTGAAGCTTGCAATGATGCTGAACTTGCAGAAATGGAATTGTTCTTGTTGCTCTTGATTCAACCACACCAAGCAATGATCAATGGGAGCACAATGGAGTTGAAATCGTGGAGAAGAAGATGAGCAAAATCAGAGAGAGTGAGAGGAGAATTCTCAAGTGAATGTGAGAAAATCAGTGTTCTCTCAGAAATGTGAGTGAAATTTGGTTTTATAGTGTGAGTTAGAAATGAACCAGAGGTGGTTAAGTGAGTGAGTCAACTGAGTCCAAGTTGAGTTAACTGAGCTGCCTCTAACTAACTGAGCCAAGTTAGTTAGGGCGAGTCAGCTGTGGGTGTACTATAGTGGTGGAGGTCCATGGTGTTATGGTGGAAGTGAAAATGAGCTTGCAATGGCACGGCTGAATGTATCAGACACTTGTTCAGCAAGTTTATTCTTTCCACTTTCATGCAAGGCACGTGCTAATGTGCAAGGTGGAGGTGATATGTGCTTGGCTTAATGTGGAAATAAAGTGCAAGGGCTGTTTGATGGATGTCTAAACCAAACTGCAAATTCTGATGTGATTCATCAGTTGGAAATGGTACTGTTTACGCATGGATATCTCTCTCCTCAAGCCATGGACATGAATGATCTTGGTATCATTACAAAGTGTGTACATGGTACAACAGCTTTGATGTTGAAAGTAAATGAAAATGAGACTTGCAACAACTTGGAAATGTGCTTCAAACATGGGAACTCAAGACTGGCTTAAAAATGCTGCAGAACACGCGTATGTGTGGCATGACCTGGTTGTGACCTGGTCAAATTTCAGTTACATTGACCATACTTTGAGCCATCATAACTCCTTAATCCATTGATCAGATGAAAAATTGATAAACACCAACTTTGAAGATCTCACATAGAGGAATAACTTTGATGTTGAAATATTTTCCATTTGAGGCCTCTAACCATGAGTAATTGATCCATACATTTTTCCCACCAACTGTTTGTTGAAATGACTACGCGCGTGCCTTGAAAATCCTTGGTCATGACATGGTTTTGACCTACTTTCCTCCAACTTTGATCCATCATATCTCCCTCAATATTTATCCAATTGAGATGTTCTACACATGGATTTGAAGCTTAAAACAATACCTTTTGTTGTGGCCTGGTGGAATTTTCATTTGATGCTTCAATTTTAAATGGCCTTGGTTCAAACTCTGATGCAAAATGGCCAAAACTTACTATTTTTAGTAACCCTACTTCACCCAAAAATGGCAACTTTCCACATCTTGATTTTTTCATGATTCCTTTGGAGTTTCTTGACCAAATTTTGCACATTGGACACATATAACATGAATTTTATGAATTTGGCCTCAAAAAGTCAAGAGTTGACTTTTTCCTCTGATTATTTGACTTGGCCCCAATTTTCCTGATTTCTGATCTTTCTTCCAATTGAAACACTTCCAAAACCAATTGAGATGTAATTTTCCACATACATACCCTTAGGGACATATGGAATACCATGACATCAAGTTTTGTCCAAAAAATCAGAGATACCCTGATTTAATTGGAAATCCTAATTTCAGCCCCTTCTGGTTAGGAGGAAAAAGTGCAGTCTTCAATTTCAAATTCCTCAGAGTATGTTGTGTATCCTCTTAAAGGATGATGATATATGCCATTTGAGGATGATTTTGGATCAATGAGCTATCTCTTTTGAGGGTTTTCCTTCATTTTTTGAACCTCTTGCATAGTGAAAGATGTAATGCTTCAATCTCCCATTGTATCTCTTATCCTTGAGGTTGTGGATGATCAATTGAGATAGTATGAGACATGAAAGGCTTCTTGGCTTGCCTTGAGGCAACTTGACTGACCTTTTTGTGCTTTGAATGATCTCTTGATTGTCCATCTCCCACCTGACCACATGCCCTGATGGTAAGAAGGATGCCATGCTTCATTTTTCTATGTTAAATGCAATGCAATGCTAATGAGATGGATATGATATGATAAATGATAATGCCATGCTATGATGCCAAAAGGGGAGAGCAAATTTTGGGGTATTACAGCTGCCCCTATTCAAGCGCTGTAGACCTGAATGCCTGAAAGCAATTGCTTTCGGACTTTCAAGGTATATAGTGATTGAATACCAAATATAACCAAAAATTTGCTCTGGATGATGAAGAATAAAAGGGATATAAACCCAACGAGACTGCTGGATTGAATCTTCGATGAAACGTCGGAGAGATCTGTCTTTTGAACGACGCCAGACGACTACTGGCTTGCCACGCTGCTGGTGGACTTTAATAATGTCTTTTATGCAATTCCAGACGACTACTGGCCTGCCACACTACTGGTGGACTTTGATAACGTCTTTTGAACGACGCCAGACGACTACTGGCTTGCCACGCTACTGGTGGACTTTGATAACGTCTTTTGAACGACGCCAGACGACTACTGGCTTGCCACGGTACTGGTGGACTTTAATAATGTCTTTTATGCAATTCCAGACGACTACTGGCCTGCCACACTACTGGTGGACTTTGATAACGTCTTTTGAACGACGCCAGACGACTACTGGCTTGCCACGCTACTGGTGGACTTTGCAGCTTCGTGCCACCCGAAGACGGACTTTTGCCAATCCACTGTTGGACTTTTGGAATATGCCACCCTTAGATGGACCTTTCGCCAATCCACTGTTGGACTTTTGCCACCCGAAGACGGACTTTTGCCATTCCACTGTTGGACTTTTGGAATATGCCACCCTTAGATGGACCTTTCGCCAATCCACTGTTGGACTTTTGCCACCCGAAGACGGACTTTTGCCAATCTACTGTTGGACTTTTAGCTGCTTTGCCACCCGAAGATGGACTTTTGCCAATCCACTGTTGGACTTTTGGAATATTCCAATAACGGATTGCACTCTGCATCCGTGTCAGATATCTCTGCCGGCTTTGCTGAGGAACAATGATCAATGACTTGACTTTAGAGGTTCCTGAGAGGATAGTATCTCTGTGGGAGAATAAATGAACAATCCGTCTGCTTCGAATTGTCAAGTTCGCCAAAAATAAATTGGACTTGAAGAATAATAAATCTACCAGGAATCACTTCATCTGCTGGGGGAATGAATTCTGGTCACAGTGATTCCGCTGGGGATGAGAATTTCTTTGCATGGCGTCTTGCTAAGGAGGAAGAGTCATAAAAACTCTGCTTGAGGATCTATCCAATCCAAGACCCTTTGTAGGGGTTATCAACCTTCTGACCCGGTTGGGGAAAGACTGTTCCATCCTTGTTGAGGAATAGATTCTGCCGATCTTATAAACCTCTGCGGGGAGAACAACAACTCAGCTGGGGAGTATTGCTGACAAGATTCGATGCTGACCTCTGTGGGGAATACAATGACCAGAGGTACGATCTTGCCGGGGAATCAGGGTTACTCTGCCGGGGACATACAAAACCTGGTTATACCATTCCACTGCAACTTGTTGGGAAAGAGTCCTTAGAGATCTGCTGGGGAAACCCAAAGCAAATCCACGGTAGTCTGCTAAGGAATATGACTATCGAGCTTAGGATAAGTACTACAATGCCCCATGTTAGGCGAGCTTTCCTTTAGACAATTCCATTGGGGATGACGAGTTTATAACAAACTCTGCTGGAGAAAACTGCTTTAAAGCGTCTCGTGTTGGGGAATGCCTTTTGAGAGGATTTTACAGAAGACCAACTGTCCTCAAACTCTACTGGGGATGATCAACACTTCATGCTGGGGAAACAATCATGCCCCATGCTTGGACAAAACAACAATTCGTCCCCGAAGAGGATGTCATAAGAGGATTTTACAGAAGATTTAGCCTCTTCAAACTCTTGTGACTTCGCTGGGGATAATGACCATCAGTTTCGGTATCGACGAGACCACTCTTTTGGGGAATTTGTGACCATTATCGACACAGAAAAGCTTGCAGCTGTTGGAAGTACTGTATGAGCGAATCGACTTAATAAGATACAACGGTACCCAGTTGAACTTAATTCAATGACACCGAACCGTTATGAACGACCGTCGACCGAACGATGAACGCCGATCTCCTTACCCGTAATTGCCCCAGTCTTTTGCGTGGGGTAATTGATTACTGGTCTTGTGCTTAAAATCGTCTGCACCTGCTACCTGCAACAAAAGAATATGCACACATGCCCCGAATATTGCGTGGCTAGAATCCCTCATCCAGGAGTATTCAACATTCAAAGTAATTTCAAATGTTTTTTCTGCACATGTTATTGCAAGGCCGCCACGTTTTCAAATGCAATGTTTTATCAAAAATTAGGACGTTTTTGCAAACAAAGCAATAAAACAAAAATAGAAAGCTTTTACTGAAATTCAATTTATTGACTGAGAGCACAGAATAGGCAATTACATTAGGAAGCAATCCCTGGAAAGAGGTGATCGCTTAAAATTGAGAAAAGAAACTATCCTAATGGCAATGTGAAAACGGCATTCCACTGAGTTTCCATTCTGCTATGACCAGTATGTCTTCAAAACTCCCCGACCTTGCCTTCTGAGGAATGATCAGACCGATTCCTATCTTTCAGAACGTCAGTTGTTCAAACGGTAATTGGGTACAGATAACTCAGACCGTAGTCATTCGCTTAAATCCTTCTTTTGCGTGGACCGCCCTTTCAGGTTTTCGATCCACCAGGATACCCTTTTTTGCCTAAGTTGCCCTTTCGGGTTTTCAACTTACCGGGTGTACAATTTTTCAATTATATCCCTAATTTTTGCCCGAACCTTATTCTGTTTTTGGTTCGCCGGGATGCCCTTTCTTGCCTGGATTTTTTTATTTTTATTATCCAGCGGGTCTATTCATGCGAAGTATTTTTTGACTACGTCCGAGTTGACAGGGGATGAAAAGTCTTCGCCATCCATGGTTGTAAGCAATAAAGCTCCGCCCGAAAAGACCTTTTTAACCACGAATGGACCTTCATAGTTAGGAATCCATTTGCCCCTGTAATCTGTATTGGGAGGAAGGATCCTTTTGAGTACCACATCTCCGACTTTGTAAACCCGAGGACGCATCTTTTGGTCAAATGCCTGCTTCATTCTGCGCTGATATAGTTGCCCATGGCATACAGCCGCCAATCGCTTTTCCTCAATAAGGGTCAGCTGATTAAATCTGGCTCGTACCCACTCAGCTTCATCTAGCTTAACATCCATCATAACTCTGAGGGACGGAATCTCTACTTCAACCGGTAGCACTGCCTCCATACCATATACAAGTGAGAATGGGGTTGCCCCAGTGGACGTGCGTACCGATGTTCGATACCCATGCAAAGCAAATGGTAACATCTCATGCCAATCTTTGTACGTGACAACCATCTTCTGCACAATCTTCTTGATATTTTTGTTGGCCGCTTCGACCGCGCCATTCATCTTTGGGCGGTACGGAGAAGAATTGTGATGTTCGATTTTGAAGTCCCGGCATAACTCAGCCATCATCTTATTATTCAAATTAGAACCATTATCAGTAATGATTCTTTCGGGAACTCCATATCGGCAAATGATATCCCGTTTTAAGAAACGAGCTACCACTTGTTTTGTAACATTGGCATAGGATGCAGCTTCAACCCATTTGGTGAAATAATCAATTGCCACCAAGATGAAACGATGACCATTAGAAGCTGTAGGCTCAATCTTTCCAATCATATCAATGCCCCACATGGCAAACGGCCAAGGCGACGACATGATACTCAACGGATTTGGAGGTACATGCACTTTATCTGCATAGATCTGGCATTTATGGCATTTGCGGGCATATTTGCAACAATCTGACTCCATAGTCAACCAATAATATCCCGACCTTAACAACTTTTTAGCCATTGCATGCCCTCCAGCATGGGTACCGAAAGAGCCTTCGTGCACTTCAATCATCAACAAGTCTGCTTCATGTCTATCCACACATCTAAGCAGGACCGTGTCAAAATTTCTTTTATACAGCACGCCATCTTTATTCAAGAAGAAACTACCAGCTAACCTTCTCAACGTCTTCCTGTCTTTGGACGATGCCCCGGACGGGTACTCTTGACTTTTCAAGAAACACTTAATGTCATGAAACCATGGCTTGTCATCAGACGTTGCATCGACCGCAAACACAAATGCTGGTCTGTCAAGGCGGGATACCTCAATCTTAGGTACATGGTTCCATCCTTGCACTTTGATCATGGAAGACAAAGTGGCCAAGGCATCAGCGAACCTATTCTCATCTCGAGGAATATGGTACAGTTTCACTGTTGTGAAAAATGTCAGCAATCTCCTTGTATAATCTCTATACAGCACTAGATTTGCTTGGTGCGTGTACCAACTCCCTTTCACTTGATTGATTACCAAAGCTGAATCACCAAATATATCAAGGGTCTTAATCCATAGATTAATCGCCTCCTCGATCCCCATTATACAAGCTTCGTACTCTGCTTTATTGTTGGTGCATCCGAAAGTTATTCGGGCAGTGAAAGGCATATGAACACCTTCCGGCGTGATAAGAACTGCTCCAACTCCGCACCCATTCATATTGACAGCCCCATCAAACATCAGACTCCATTTGGATTCAGGGTCTGGCCCCTCCTCCGGGAGTGGTTCCTCGCAGTCTTTAGCTTTAAGAAACATGATGCCCTCATCAGGGAAGTCAAATTTCATGGGTTGGTAATCATCAATCGGCTGTTGCGCAAGATAGTCGAACAAGATACTTCCTTTGATGGCCTTTTGTGAAGTGTACTGAATGTCATACTCTGTCAAGACCATTTGCCACCGTGCAACTCTGCCTGTCAATGCTGGTTTCTCGAAAATGTACTTGATAGGATCCATTTTTGAAATCAACAAGGTTGTGTGCCTAACCATATATTGCCTCAATCGCTTAGCGGCGCATGCAAGCGCACAACATGTCTTTTCAAGCATTGAGTATCGGAACTCACAATCATTGAACTTTTTGCTCAGGTAGTAGATAGCATGCTCCTTCCTACCTGTCTCGTCATGTTGACCGAGAACACAACCCATGGAACCTTCAAGCACTGTCAGATACATTATCAGCGGTCTCTCTTCAATTGGAGGCATTAGAATCGGAGGTTCCTGCAAGTATTCTTTTATCTTATCGAATGCCAATTGGCAATCGTCATTCCACCTGACCGTTTGATCTTTCCTTAACAATTTAAATATTGGTTCACACGTGGCTGTTAGGTGAGATATGAACCTTGCAATGTAGTTCAATCTACCCAAGAAACCACGAACCTCTTTTTCTGTTCTCGGTTCAGGCATTTCTTGTATTGCTTTCACCTTGGCAGGATCAACCTCGATTCCTCTTTCGCTCACAATGAAACCCAGTAACTTTCTAGAACGTACCCCAAACGTGCACTTGTTTGGATTTAATCTCAGACGAAACTTTCTCAACCTTTCAAACAGCTTTTTCAGGTTAATCAGATGTTCCTCTTCTGTTCTCGACTTGGCAATCATATCATCTACATAACATTCGATCTCCTTATGAATCAAGTCATGAAACAATGTCACCATCGCCCGCTGGTATGTTGCCCCTGCGTTTTTCAACCCGAAAGGCATTACTTTATAACAATATGTACCCCACGGAGTAATGAACGTGGTCTTCTCCATATCTTCAGGTGCCATCTTGATCTGGTTGTACCCGGAGAACCCGTCCATAAAGGAGAACACTGAAAACTGAGCTGTATTATCGACCAGCACATCAATATGAGGTAGTGGAAAATCATCTTTCGGGCTAGCTTTATTAAGATCTCGATAATCCACACACATTCTCACTTTTCCATCTTTCTTCGGTACTGGCACGATGTTGGCTACCCACGGAGGATACTTTGTCACAGCAAGAAAACCAGCATCCCACTGCTTCTGGACTTCCTCCTTAATCTTTAAAGCCATGTCGGGGTGAGTCCGACGAAGTTTCTGCTTGACTGGCGGACATTCTTCTCTTAATGGCAGCCTGTGCACGACAATATCCGTATCCAACCCCGGCATGTCTTGATACGACCAGGCGAAGATGTCAACATACTCGCGCAACATTTCAGTTAAAGTTTGCTTCACATCTGCTTGCAAGCTGGCACCAATCCTGATCTCTTTCTTGGCGTCCTTGGTACCAATATTGATGATTTCTACAGTCTCCTGATGAGGCTGGATGACCCTTTCCTCTTGTTTCAACAATCTGGCCAGTTCTTCAGAGAGTTCACAATCTTTCTCATCCCCTTCTTCGGCTTGATAAATCGGATTGTCAAAGTCATACATAGCCATATCAAAATCGTTATCAGTGGTATCCGGAGGATCAAGTCTGCATGAACGGGGTCATGCCTTATTTTAGAATTTATTTTTAAGCAAAACAAAAGAAAAGGAAACATTGCCATTTTATTTTTTTGTGCAAAAATAAAAACTGAAAGACAGAGAACAAAATTTGATTGCAAAACGTCCTTTATTAATGATTAAACATTGCAAATGCAACCATGGTGGCCCTACAAATGAATCTATACGCCTTGGGCAGAGCGCAAGATTTTGACATGCATTATGGTTAGAAAAAAAAACAAAGAAAAATTACTCTGTTTGAAGAGTAACCCGGATGACTTCTTCAACGGACCAGTTTTGCACTTGTTGTCCCGGAGCATGAGGGCGTACCCAGTTGTCCAGGTCACAATTACTGTCAACACTATCCTCTGTGGCTGCACAAGACTGGTCCGTGTAGATAATTCCCCCACTATTGAAAGTAATGGGTCCCCTGCTCCCCGCATCTGAAGTTGTAGAGGGATGATAACCAATACCAAATTTGTCTTCCTTCATTGGGGTCTCTATCAACCTGCCCCAACCTTGGGCGTTGCCTGCCTTGACGACTTCGACAGCTTGTTTGTAAGATGAAATGGAGGTACCGGCCCCAACTGGTACAGAAGAAGACTCAGGTGCATCGTCAATATTGACTGCTTCGAATGATTGGCACAACATCTCATGAATTTCCCCATCCATTTCAATGTACTTGAACGTGGACAAGTGACTCACAAAGATGTCTTCTTCCCCACACACCGTCACAACCTGCCCTTCAAACTCATACTTTAGCTTTTGATGTAGAGTAGAAGTAACAGCCCCGGCTCCGTGAATCCAAGGGCGTCCCAATAGGCAGCTATATGCAGGTTGTATGTCCATTACATGGAACGTGGATTTGAATACCTGTGGTCCAATTTGTACGGGCAATTCCACCTCACCAAACACAGATCGTCTAGTTCCATCGAATGCTCTGACCACCAATTCACTAGGCCTTAAGATCAAACCATCAACTTCCAGCTTCATTAATGCCTTCTTGGGCAAGACATTGAGTGATGAACCAGTGTCTACCAGTACATGAGATAACACTGCGCCCTTACACTCCATCGTGATATGCAAAGCCTTATTGTGGTTCCTTCCTTCAACAGTCAAATCTCTACTTGTAAAGCCCAAGCCATGGCTAACATTAACATTGGAGATTACGCTCTCGAGCTGATTAACAGTAATTTCTTGTGGCACGTATGCACTCTTCAATACTTTCAACAACGCCTGCCGGTGCGCATCAGAGCACATCAATAGTGACAAGATTGAAATCTTTGAAGGGGTTTGATTCAGTTGGTCCACAATCTTATAATCGCTTTTCTTGATTATCTTCATAAATTCTTCCATTTCCTTATCAAAAGTAATCTTTGTCTCTGCTTCAGGTGTAGGCGCATTTTCAACCACCTGTTTACCTTTAGCCTTTGCTGCTGCTTCTGCCTCTTTATCACTTCTCAAGGTTTGGGGAGCGAACAACCTTCCACTCCTTGTAAAGCCCCCTACACCCCCTACGTTATCAATATTTGGGCTGACTGACGACTCAACTTCCTGCTTTTTACCTTCGTAATATACATCTGCCCCATAGTGCCATGGGATAGCCTTCGTAGACGTGAACGGAATTGGTCCTGGCACCGTGATAGTGACAGGACTGGGCCTTTCTGGCGCAACACTCGCCACGGGACCTGCATTGACCGGCATTTGAATCTCAGCGGGAGTGTAATAGATGGTCACGGTTGATATCTCATCAGTGTCTTTCACGACTCTGTCGAACTGTAGACATCCTTCATCGATCAGATTCTGTAAACCCATCTTCAACTTATCACAGCCGTTCTCCTGATTCATACACTCAGAGCAATCTTGATTACAGCCCGGGAACACCTGTCCCTTCAATAAACGATCTTTTACCAACAACAAAGAAGTTTTCACTTGATGGATATCTGTCACCAGATTCAATCTCCTCCCATCTTCAATAGCGTACACATTTGTGCACTATGATCAGGCATGGGATGCTGAGTAATATTAGGAGCGGGAGAGAAATTGATGGCTTTAGCATCAATCAAATCTTGTACTTTATGATGGAAAGCCCAACATTTTTCAATGGAGTGCCCCTGAGCACCTGAGTGGAACTCACAACGAGCATTAGCATCGAAGTTAGGTGGCAGGTTTCCAGCAACCGGAGCTTTCATAGTACGAAGTTCTACCAACTTTAACTCGAGTAGCCGGGGCAACAGCGCGGCATAAGTCATAGGGAGAGGATCCATCTTACGATCCCTCTGCCTAGATCTTTGCTGAAAAAAAAGGTTGTTGCTGTTGTACTTGTTGTTGGGGTTGTTGTTTCTGAACAGACGGTGTGGGGATTGTTACAGCATCTACCTGATAATAAGCTTGAGAACGCCCTCTGCCTCGTCCTCTAAACACAGCATTCGTATCACCTTCTCTTCTTTTCTGGTTACTAGCAAACGGTTTCTTCGTCCCCGAAGAGCCAGCCCCACTCACATCCTGGATCTTTCCAAGCTTTAACAGACTTTCTATTCTTTCTCCCGCAATCACAATATCAGCAAATCCAGTTGACGGACAAGCAGCTAATCTATCAAGATAGGCCCCTTGCAAGGTGCCCATGAACATATCTGCCATTTCTCTGTCTGACAAGGGAGGTTGAACCTGGGCAGCCATTTCCCTCCACCTCTGTGCATATTCTTTGAAACTCTCCTTGGCATTTTGTGACAACCCTTGCAATTGAGTGCGGTTGGGCGCCATGTCAATATTATACTGGTATTGCTTCAGGAACGCTTCTGCCAGATCTTTCCAATTCTTCACAGCAGCTCTATTCAACTTCATATACCAGGTCAAGGACGCCCCAGCCAGACTGTCCTGAAAATAGTGCATCCATAGCTTCTCGTCATCCGTATGGGCTGAAATCTTCCCAAAGTAAGCTTGAAGATGCGTTTGGGGACACGCATTGCCGTGATACTTATCAAAAGTAGGAGGTTTGAATTTAGGGGGAATTCTGACTCCTGAGACCAGCCCCAAGCTGGTAACATCAATACCCATAGAGTTCTTGCATTCTATGGCCCTGATCTTTTCTGCTAACTCATCATACCTTCGATCACCTTGATTACCCACATCAGCATCTAGTAGAGTAAACTGGTCTTCCAGAGTATCTTCAAGAGTAACACCAGCATGCCTACCATTTCCATTACCCCGATTGTTACCACCACGAGGAGGGTTGCCACCGGGAGGAGGGATGCCATGTCCCTGTGAATTGTCATGCTGATCACCTTCGGGCCCATTGTCTGGACGCTCGACCAGAAGCCTCAATCTCTCCTGATTTTGCGCCATGCCAGTCATGAGGGTCATGAACTGGTCCATACGCGCCCTCATTTCGGCCAAATCACTTTGCACTTGATCCATGATTCTTACTTGATTTCTTCGCGTCGAATATCGGTGAATATGACTCTCCGCTATACTGCCTGAAACCAAATAAAGGTTAGAGACCCTGCAACGAGTACCTGAAAAGCAAGTAACAAAAATGCAGAATGTTATGCAATGCCATGCAATGTTATGCTTATCATTTCCAAAGTGCTTTACACCCTGATTCCAATCCAACCACAGAAATCTAAAGAGGCGTGTCGTGGTCATGTGCTTGTGTGCAGCTATCTGATAAGGAATAATTCTGAATAAAATTGCTCATACACATTCAACGAAGTATTCAAGTACATTTAAGAAAGGCTCAACAGCAAATGCAATACAAGGAAAAATGGATCCATCAACAAGCCTGATGGTAACCATTAACAACAAAATATAAGGAAAAGAACATCAGTCTGACAATTCCACATCCTTCAGCTTATCACTTGAGTATTTGATCTCCTAAAAAAGTATACGGGTACGCTGGTGATTCGGCTTTTCAATCATTTCTTTGATCAAGACATCCCTTTTCTCAAGAGCTTCAGTTAAAGAACCCATATGCAGCATAAGAGCTTCGTCATCATACACTCCTTTGTGTCTCTTTATGCCAGCTTGCGTCTTGAGTATCTCTCTTTCTATCATGGCTTCTTCAAGCTCTTTCTTGGTATTCTTCAACTGGCTTCTAACTTCTTCTAACTGTTCTTGACTTTTATCGAGACTTTCCCGATACTTTCTCCTCTGCTCATGTGCCTTTTTAAGCTCCTCGTCTTTAGTCTTCGACTGATCCTTTAACTCGGCATTTTCAATTCTGACTTCATCCCAAGCTTGACGAAGTTGAGCTAATGAATCCTTGCTTCGGGCTAAAGCCTGTTTTGTAATCTTGTGAGCCTGACTAGTGTCATCTGCTCCCAAGGTAAGTTTCCGAAAGTACCGAGCTCTGTCATCAAAATCTTCCTCTTTGTCAGCCAAGGTTTTTTCTGCTTTCAATGCCCTCCTTTCCAACTCCTTGTTGTCAGCTAGAGCTTTCTGAAGACATCTGCTCATTCCAGAATTCTCTATCTGCAGCTCTCTGACCATTTTCTTCCACTTCTCACATTCTTCAATAGCCACCATGGTGGGTTGTTCTGGCTGTACTGAACATAAAAGGGGTCCCCTTGAAAAGGGTAAAAGCAATTCCTTTACTTTCGTCTCAATCCACCTGTCATATTCAGGATAAGATCTACAATCTCCTTTTCCAAACACTGCTTTTCCAATTTTGTGCTTATCTTTCCAAGCATTCACTACTTCCACCACCTTCGCATCTTTAGTTCCTGTAAAAAATAAAGATTCTTCCACATCTTGCTCTGTAGGAGGATCCCTGGAAGCATACCCAAACTGTCGGATGGCCAAAACTGGATTATAATTGATCCCTCCTTTTCTGCCAATCAAAGGCACATTTGGAAAATTTCCGCATCTTGTGACAAGCTCTGTTCTCAATAACCGGTGGTCAAACCATACAATGTTATCAGCAGTTAAACTCATCAATCGTTTAGACCATTTCGCCACATCTTTGGTTTCCACAAAGGCACCTGTCTGAGGCAAATGTTTGAAAAACCAATGACTCAGCAGTGGAGTACAACAACTAACAGATCCTCCCCTCCTTTTCTCATTCTTGTAATGCACGGAATGATAAAAATCTCCTAACAAAGTAGGGACTGGATTTTTAAGAACGAAAACTCTCGTTGCTTGCATATCCACAAAGTCTTGCTGATTGGGAAAGAAAACTAGGCCATATATGCAGAGAGCCAGAATGGAATTGTAAACCGTCCAATTTTTAGTACTTGCAGCCTCTTGGGCTTGTCCAGACAGAAATTCTAAATGAAATCCGCTAACTCCATTTTTACTGCTCACACCACTCTTTATCACTGCCTGATCCATTTGTAAAGCAGCAGCAATTTCTTTTACGCTGGGAGAACTACCAGAGAAGAATGGTATTGCCGACGTGATCGGAATTCCCAAAATAAATGAGAATTCTTCCAGTGTTGGCATCAAAATGTAATCTGAAAAAAGAAAGCACCTCAACGAAGGCTCGTAGAACTGCAGCAGAGTGTGCAAAGCATCATGTTCATACTTGGTGATTGTACGGACCATCCCAACCAAATTCCCGTAGCTCTTCTGAAACCTATCAAGAATACCCGGACCAGCCATATCTATAACTTTGAGCAATGAATCCAAGACAGGATCTGGAAACTTGTAAGACACATTGTTCTTTCTCTCGACAACGATCTCTGTTGAACCCATGGATTGGAATCAGAAATGTATTATGCACCTGAAAGTGACAAACACAACTATTATGACATGATAATGCAATGCAAAAGGGCATGTGATCAGGTAATCGAGTGTCGGTGTCTGTATTGAACTGTGTGCACAGTGTCTCTGTACTGAATCTGGCAATATCTGAGATGAACACTCAAATCACCATCATAGGATACAATGTCTGAAACCATCATAGAATCACAAGTAAGGTATGTAGGAGGCTGGGTTTCCTGCAAACCTGTAAACATCCCGCCCATACTCACATGTGGTTCTTAGAAAATAAGGCTTGTCAGCTTCGGAGGTTTGAGAAGCCATAGCACATTCAGCCCGTAGGATACAATGCTATGCCAATCAAAGAGGTCGTCCACTGACTCCCCTTAGAAAATAAAAGTCATCCTATGCAAGTTCCAAAGTGGGCCCTCGGGTGCGAATGGGTTTGCCACAGAATGTGGTCTGCCATTATCACCGCTAAAGAGGGATGTTTCCACTAAGGTCCTCATGATCGGTCACTAGAGTCGACAGCTCTCTAGATCTACATCCTGGAATACGCAAGATGCGCATGCCACGACGTGTCCCAAGATAGCCTCGTCTAGCTGTGAATTTCGTGAACACCCAACGCACTCCAAACGGCACGTAGGTCCCACTACTCTCCACTCTAATTCTAAGTGTATCCTCAAGCCTGTGTAATGGGCTTATCTCTCAGAAATCCCATCCCGCCAAACAGACAAAGCAGTGCAACACAATATAATATATGATATGCAATGCTAAAATACAGTAAATGCAGTAAAATAAATAAACAGCAACATATAGCACAACAGTAAACACCCAATGAAAAAACAAACAAGCGCTAGGATTGACTCGCTTAGGATGGACCAGCAATAGGTCAACCATATCCCCAGCAGAGTCGCCAGCTGTCGCTCCCGGGATTTTCATCCTAGTACAAACGCGAAAGTGGCACCAAACAGAGTCGCCAACAATGTGTATTTATCCCGAGAGAGGGAAAGGAAACACCGCATAAACCTGAGGGAAGGAAAAAACATGGTCTTTCGACCAAAAGATCTGGGTTCGGGAGTCGGTTACGCGAGAGGAAGGTATTAGCACCCCCCCACGTCCATCGTACCCGATGGGATCCACGCTTTCTTGTCTCAATCAAAGGGTGATAGAAAAGGATACTGGAAGAAGAACTGGAAAAGGAATGGAAAAAGAAAGAGAAACAAATGTAGGGAAAATAAAAGAAGTGCTCGCATGGCCCTACCCCACTGCCTACGTATCTCATCGGGAGCATGAGAATCAGAGCGACGTAGTTCCCCTCACTAGGGATGAATTGTTTGTGTTTTTTAGAGAACGGCTTACGTTCTAGCTCAGGTGTTGCAGGCTCGCTGGTCCGAGTGCGTTACCATCTTGCAAGAGAACGAGTAGAAGCGCGTTCGTGCGTTGAGAATGAATGAGATGAGAAAAGAATTCCCGAAGGAAAGACGTTATTGTTGGTTTTTGTCTTTTAATAGTCTCTTCATTTGTTTGCATATGATAGTGTATCTGAATCTTAGTCATTGGAGTGTGTACATTCTCACACTCCAAGATGGAATGAGGAAGAAAGTACACTAAGCATGAAGAAGACCCCCACACTTATTTCCAATTATTAAGGTTCAAACACACTAGCATACTTGTGTTTATTAAGTGTTTTTGTTGATTATGAAATGAAGAAGTGTTTTTCTTTATTTGTATTTTCAACAAGTATTGCATTTAAGTCCCTCATACAAGATCAAATATGTAACACATTGACCCAAGATGGGCCATATGCTACACATTCTAAGATTATAAGAGAAGACCCCTTATAATCTTTTCTTTGTATGAAAGGCCTAAATGCCATAAATGCCTACCTTTATTAGATATTTTGAATTTTCTTTGAGATGAGAAGAAGAAAGACTCAAGAGAGGAGAAAGGTAAAAATCTATGCGAACTAAGACTCAATCCTAATTGATTAGTTAAGGGAGTGATCCTAAGGCTTGTGAGGTTTCAACCTAAAGGCTAAAGAAAGAAAGAATTAAACAATTCACTTCTAAAGTAGAAGATGAATTGTAATTCAAAAAGGGAAAGTAATGAGTTATTAAAAGAAAGCACATAAATGCTTAACAAAACATAAAATGGAATTGTAAAAGAGAAAGGATAGAAGTTGAATGTGGATTCCTTATCCACACTCAACTGAAACTTACCAAAGCCCCTACATGGTTAGTAAACATGTATAAGAAGTATAAGAAGTAAAAGAACATGTAATGCATCATAAAACTCAAAAGAATTAAATGAGAAACCAAATCCTAGAGCCACAACCAGAATGTACATCATATGGGAAACAAATGGTTACTATCAATCAAACTCAAGTGGATAGGCAACAAACATCATCAATGGCATTAGAACATGTTACCACAAGAAAAGGAAGAATGAAAGATGAAAGAGAAAAGAAGAAATATGCACAAATGGAACATGTAATCCATGGATCAGAATTGAAATGAAATGAAAAATGATTCACAAACATCTCACAAGTATTCATGAAGCACATCAAGGCATTTAAGAAGTGATAGAAGAAGTAGGATTGAAATGGAAGTTCCAAACAAAGGAAAGTGCAAACACTACATGTTAAAGGTGCACAAGGTTCAAATGATAATCAACAAGCAAAGATGACATATGATATGTATCTATGTCCTATAATGTCAAGAGTGTAGCTCACCAAATAGGCAAATGATCATGCAAGTATACACAAAAAAAACATGTAAACATGCACAAAAGATTACAATGATATGACATGTTATAATGCTTTAAATGAAATGCATCAAACAAAAATCAAATGGCCTCATGAAAATTATGAAAACATGGTATTGAAGTTCACTAATCAGAGATGAATCACATATCAAAGTAGCATGCAAGGAACCAAGGCAAAATGATGTCAAGCAATGCACTTAGGTCACATAGACATATCATACAAAGTAGCACAAAAGTGAACACCAAACATGCCATAAAACTGACCTAAAATATCAAATAAAAATCACTTAACATACCTCAAGGTGATAATGACTCAATGCAAAAAGAAGAGCATCAAAACAATTTTTTATGGTCAAGAACAAAATTAAACAATATCATGTACCATATTAAGAATACACACCAAAGAAATTCAAATAAAATTATAGAGCAGGGGCAAAAAGGTCATAAAATCAGAAAATAAAATCATGACAAAATTTCTAAATGTTTTAGTGATGCTCATGAATTTTTGTGGAATTTTATGATGAGGTTTGATATTTTTAAAAATTAAAAAGTAAACGTGTATAAAAAATAGAAAAATAAAATGAAATGCAAAAAGAAATGGGGAGGTGTGAACATAGCAATCATGCAGTTCAAATTAATTGGGCTTGAAAACATGGAGGTGTGGGTAGCAATCTGATTAGGTCCATTTGTGCGCAATCCATATCAATTATCATGCATCCTCAGTTAAACCAAAGTCAAGCAATTATCACCCTAGGATCAAGTCAAGTCAATACCAAAGTCAAAGTAATTGAATCCAACACACGCGCGTGAAGACACACACTACATACCATGCACTGCACCACACACTGATTAAATGAAATCAGAAATAAAAACACGTGACATGCACGCCTATTTTAATGCGCTGTCACATTTTTCACCACACGATGGGAACACATCAACGGCTACGATTAAAACTGCAAACAAACCCTAGCATAAATATCACCGGCCGGAGATGACCTCCGGTCACCTTCTCCGGCCAACAACCACCACCTGCAAACTCACATGTTCACCAAAACACACAATACGCATACCAAAATGAAGCTGAGATAATGGAGATCAATGATACGCAATTATTTTTCACACAACAAGCATGCACACAAAGAACAGAGAGGATCAAACCAAGCCCTAACTTTTGGATCTAAGCCTCTACAAGGCCTATCAACTAGCCGGAGTAAGCAGAGCTTCTATCAAGCTTAAATTAACAAAACAAGCTAAAATTAATGAAAATCAACTGAAGCAAAGTTGAATGATGAAACCTGAAAATGTGGAGCAATTGGAGATGTTGAGAAAAACCAGAGAGAAACTTGATATGCTGAGCTTCTAGATCTTCCAACTTAGCAAAATAAATGCTATGGATTCGTAAATAGATGAAGGATGTTGAAGCTTGCAATGATGCTGAACTTGCAGAAATGGAATTGTTCTTGTTGCTCTTGATTCAACCACACCAAGCAATGATCAATGGGAGCACAATGGAGTTGAAATCGTGGAGAAGAAGATGAGCAAAATCAGAGAGAGTGAGAGGAGAATTCTCAAGTGAATGTGAGAAAATCAGTGTTCTCTCAGAAATGTGAGTGAAATTTGGTTTTATAGTGTGAGTTAGAAATGAACCAGAGGTGGTTAAGTGAGTGAGTCAACTGAGTCCAAGTTGAGTTAACTGAGCTGCCTCTAACTAACTGAGCCAAGTTAGTTAGGGCGAGTCAGCTGTGGGTGTACTATAGTGGTGGAGGTCCATGGTGTTATGGTGGAAGTGAAAATGAGCTTGCAATGGCACGGCTGAATGTATCAGACACTTGTTCAGCAAGTTTATTCTTTCCACTTTCATGCAAGGCACGTGCTAATGTGCAAGGTGGAGGTGATATGTGCTTGGCTTAATGTGGAAATAAAGTGCAAGGGCTGTTTGATGGATGTCTAAACCAAACTGCAAATTCTGATGTGATTCATCAGTTGGAAATGGTACTGTTTACGCATGGATATCTCTCTCCTCAAGCCATGGACATGAATGATCTTGGTATCATTACAAAGTGTGTACATGGTACAACAGCTTTGATGTTGAAAGTAAATGAAAATGAGACTTGCAACAACTTGGAAATGTGCTTCAAACATGGGAACTCAAGACTGGCTTAAAAATGCTGCAGAACACGCGTATGTGTGGCATGACCTGGTCAAATTTCAGTTACATTGACCATACTTTGAGCCATCATAACTCCTTAATCCATTGATCAGATGAAAAATTGATAAACACCAACTTTGAAGATCTCACATAGAGGAATAACTTTGATGTTGAAATATTTTCCATTTGAGGCCTCTAACCATGAGTAATTGATCCATACATTTTTCCCACCAACTGTTTGTTGAAATGACTACGCGCGTGCCTTGAAAATCCTTGGTCATGACATGGTTTTGACCTACTTTCCTCCAACTTTGATCCATCATATCTCCCTCAATATTTATCCAATTGAGATGTTCTACACATGGATTTGAAGCTTAAAATAATACCTTTTGTTGTGGCCTGGTGGAATTTTCATTTGATGCTTCAATTTTAAATGGCCTTGGTTCAAACTCTGATGCAAAATGGCCAAAACTTACTATTTTTAGTAACCCTACTTCACCCAAAAATGGCAACTTTCCACATCTTGATTTTTTCATGATTCCTTTGGAGTTTCTTGACCAAATTTTGCACATTGGACACATATAACATGAATTTTATGAATTTGGCCTCAAAAAGTCAAGAGTTGACTTTTTCCTCTGATTATTTGACTTGGCCCCAATTTTCCTGATTTCTGATCTTTCTTCCAATTGAAACACTTCCAAAACCAATTGAGATGTAATTTTCCACATACATACCCTTAGGGACATATGGAATACCATGACATCAAGTTTTGTCCAAAAAATCAGAGATACCCTGATTTAATTGGAAACCCTAATTTCAGCCCCTTCTGGTTAGGAGGAAAAAGTGCAGTCTTCAATTTCAAATTCCTCAGAGTATGTTGTGTATCCTCTTAAAGGATGATGATATATGCCATTTGAGGATGATTTTGGATCAATGAGCTATCTCTTTTGAGGGTTTTCCTTCATTTTTTGAACCTCTTGCATAGTGAAAGATGTAATGCTTCAATCTCCCATTGTATCTCTTATCCTTGAGGTTGTGGATGATCAATTGAGATAGTATGAGACATGAAAGGCTTCTTGGCTTGCCTTGAGGCAACTTGACTGACCTTTTTGTGCTTTGAATGATCTCTTGATTGTCCATCTCCCACCTGACCACATGCCCTGATGGTAAGAAGGATGCCATGCTTCATTTTTCTATGTTAAATGCAATGCAATGCTAATGAGATGGATATGATATGATAAATGATAATGCCATGCTATGATGCCAAAAGGGGAGAGCAAATTTTGGGGTATTACACCAAGGTCTTGCTTTCAATCTTATACACCTTATTCCACGCGTGTATAAACCTTTGACGGTAACCTTGAGGATCATCTTCATAATCGAACACAATACCCTGAATAAGCGTATCATGAGGACCATCCCTTCGAGCATAACCAAACTGGCACAAGGCTAGCGAAGGATTATAGGTGACGCCTCCCCTAATGCCAAGGAGTGGCACATTAGGGAATTCCCCACAATGATCAATAAGAGTGAAGTCTTCAAGAGATCGGGCACACCAATAGATATCTGAATGGAAGAGTGACATTATCCTTCGAGACCACTGTAACCTTTGTTCATTCTTCAACACTGACCGGGGAAGGTGTGAAATAAACCACCTGGATATTAAGGGTACGCAACACATGAGAGTCCCTCGCTCCTTGATAGTACGAGTGTGAAGCGAGTGCCAAATATCTCCGAGCAAGGTAGGTACCGGGTTATGAGTCAGAAATATTTTGATAGCGTGCACGTCTACGAGTTGGTCTGGATTAGGGAACAACACCAACCCATAGATCAACAAAGCCAATACTTCCTCAAAAGCATGGTAACTCATAACGCTTAGGAACAATTGAGCCTTCTCAATCAGGAACTTAGCAAGAAACCCCTTGACTCCACTCCTTGTTTCCCAATTGGACACAATGTCTGGCCTCTTCAGATGTAAAGCAGCTGCAATGACTTCAGGCTTTGGAACGTCTTCTAGACCGATAAAAGGTATCTGATCTAGAATAGTTATTCCAAGTAGCTTAGAGAACTCCTCCATCGTGGGCACCAATTGGTAATCCGGGAAGGTGAAACAGTGGTGCTTAGGATCAAAGAACTGGAATAGGACTCTCATCATGTCTTCTTCAAAACTTGAGGTAACTAAGTTGAGTAGAAAACCATGCCTTTTGGTGAATCGAGAGCCATCGGGAACCTTTGAGACCAATTCTTTAAGCTGGGAAGGAACCCTTACAAAGTTGACTCTGATGAAATTTCTAGGAACGGAAGCCATGGCCTGCAACGACGAATAAAGATAAATTCCTTGGTCCTTGAAATGGTTAGTGAAAATGATATGTTATGATGTTATGATGTCATGTACATGTTAATAGTAAATAAGTAGCACAAACAAACAAGTCATACAAGAGCCTTAGGTTTAAAGGCTTGTATGAAGTCCAAAGGTAAGTACCCTTCCCCACTGAGGTTTAGTTGGCTCAACCTGTCCTAGAATAGTAACCGGGTTCTAAAGGACTCATATCACAGATCTTTCTCGAAGGCTTTATTTTAGTGCGACACTCGAGTGGCCGACCAAAACATCCCGAAAGTCTGATCTCAATGAGCGTAGCCTCGAGTATCAACCAACTTCGGTCTAAATCCAAAGCTGGCCATCTCACTACCTTCTAATGGCCAAAGATGAGTTAACTAGGGTTCTAAAGATTGTGACCATCATATCAACCATATCGGTACATGTCGTACAGTCTCCATGATCTATTGTCACTTACCTAAGGAATCACTAGGTCCGGGTGTATGACCTTTCACACAAGTAACCCCAAAACAAAGCCCAATAGAAATAAAGCACATAAGTCAAACAATTTTAAGCAAGTGGTAAAGTGATCTAACTCTAAGGTAACCCCTCTTTTATTGTACTCCCCAGCAGAGTCGCCAGTTCTGTAACACGGTGGGAGAACTGACTTTTTTTGTTTTGTTTTCGCAAAACATGTTGCGGTTAGCAAGAATCGCCACCGAATTTTTTTTTATCCAATAAGGAAAGGCTGAAAAGAACAGGAAAGACCTTTGATAGATTTTGAGTTCGGGGGGTAAGTTATACAAAGGGAAGGTATTAGCACCCTTTGTATCCATGGTTATCCATGGGCTCTTAAATGCTTAGCTCACCTTTTTTACTTACTTTTTGAATGTGTGTGAACGTTTTTGAAAATATTTTGTAAAAGTTTGACTTTGTAATAATTCGTGTAGGAATGTATACAAAGTGTTTGTTTTTTTTTTTTGAATATATTTTTGGAAAAGTGAGATACGAAAAGTATTTGTTTTTTAGTTGTGAGCAAACATTTAAAAGTTACTTACCCCTAATTTGTATGGTCTTTCTTGTACTTATCATTTTCCTTGAGAGATAGTACTATCCATACCATTAATGGGTAGGTAGTATTGTCTATTGGATGTTGAGGGACAACGAAGGGTCATCGAATGGTCATAGAAGGCAACATGTAAGGATACCTTAGCAATGCGAAGGGACTAGCATCATTTTTCCATAGGGTCGTCGAGGGACAAGATCATTTTTTTGTAGGCAGCTTGAAGGGTCATCGAGGGACTATGATCTTTATATCGAAGGGACTATGATGATATTATTCGTAAGTGTCTTTTGCTAAAGTACCCCTACTTTCGAGGGACATGACCGTTTTAATCGTAAGGCAACAGAGAGAGGCTACCCTAGAGGTGAATATATGCAATGTGCATTGATTCAATTATATTATCTTGAGTTATAGGTTATTCTAACGTTTGATTTTAGATCTTGCCATACATGCCTATTTATCTAGCAGATAAAATATAAGTGCGAAAAATAAATACCTACACTATTACATGGCTTATGGACAGTTACATAATATAATCGTGCAAGAAATGTAAACTACTATTACAAGGCTTATGGACAGTTACATAATATAATCATGCAAGAAATGTAAACTACACTATTACAATTTATGCACAAACCTATACATTTATTCTAAGAAAATAAATGATAAACGAAATGTAATTACATATTAAAAGTCAAGTTAAATGTCCTAAATATCTAAGTCAATATTCGTTTTATTTTTATTTTTGAGAAATAATTTTAAAATAAATAAACTTAATTTCTAATTAATTTGTACAAAAATTAATGAATTATAAGCCTAAGTCTAAAAAATTAATTTTAATAAAAATAATCTATGTCTAAAAAATGATTACATAACCTAAACTATGTTTTTTATTCTTTTAACGGTTTTGTGATTTTTTTTTATTGTTTTAATTTGATTGAAAAGAAATAAATAAATTAATTGAAATATGATAAAAGAAAGGGATTAGAAAATGGTTAAAAGGAAATTGCATGGAGTGGGAATCGAACCTTCAGGATGAGTATTTAATCCTTGGTTTGGATTGAGAATGATTGGAAATGGAGTTTTGAATTTTCACCTTTTTTTTCTAAGAATTTTGTGATTTGGAAGCCTTCCTTTGTGTGAAGCCTCTTGTCCCCCTTTTCTCTTGTGTTTGGGCCTTGTATTTATAGGAGAAACATGGTAGACAAAGAATCATTGAAGAGCTAGGATCAAGGAACATGTTTCCAACCATTTTAATTTTTTGAAAACCATGTTTCCTTCACTCTCTCCCATGGTTTTATTTGGGTTTTGATGGCCTTGAATGACATGTTTTAAACTTCTAGAAACTCCATTAAAAGGATCCATGTGCCCACCATTATTTGATTTATTTTGTTTTATTTAATTTTGTTTATTTCTTTTTATAAAATCAAATTAAAATAAAATCAAAATCAAAATAATACCAAAGTGAACTTTGAGGTCCTTGAATATGTCATAAACATGATTCAACCTTAAAAGATAGGCCCATTGGTCCAAAAGCTCAAAAATGTTCCATGTAGGTTTCATGCGTTTCTCAAATTTTGCTCAACTTGCACCAATCGTAACTCTCTCAATTTTTGTCATATGAAGGTGATCTTGGACTTTTTTTGGAACCCTCAAGATGTCCCCTACAACTTTCGTGTTGATCACTTTTTCATTTGAAGTCTTTATTTTTGTGTAAATTGCTTTGACGAAAAAAGTTTCTTTTTGTTGAATTTCAAAATGACTTGTAAAGTTTTGGTCCATATCTCTCAAACGAGGCATTTTTGGCCTTGAGCTTAGAGAGACAAAGTTGTACAGAATTGAATTTCCTTCAAAATGAGAATTGGTTGAGAAATTTCTGATGAATTATGTGAAATTTGTGCATGGTCAAAGTTCAGTTGACTTTTCCTTAAGAAAACCCTAATTTGGCAATTTTTGACTTTTGAGTAAATCTTGATTTTCTTGAGGAATCATGATCAACCCTTGATCAAATGATGAATGGGACCTCAAAATCTTGATGTTGGCAAGAAATGATGACGTTTGACTATAAATTGGTCAAAGTTGACTTTTGGTCCAATACAATCGACTGTTGATCATTTGAGCAATTGACTGAGCAAACTTGTGAAGCAAGGCTTGAGACTTGACATGAGGATACCCTAGAGCACATTGAGAACCATGAAGTCCATCTGAGGTATTGAGAGCTCAATTCCTTTTGAGAAAAAATAAAACCCTAGTTGTAGGTTGATTGTTTAAGAGGAGAGCTTGTATGGTCAATCCTTGAGTAGTCTTGAGCTTTTGAGACTCCTAGGAGTGTGAGGAAGCTTCTTGAATCAATTTGTCTCAAAGATGTGACGGAAAATTTTGGGGTGCAACACCACCACACTTTTATTTATTCCACAAAGGAAAAGGAAAAAAGAGCGAATAAATCCTAAGAAGTCTAAAAAAGCAAAAGCTAAAAAAGACAAAGAGAAATGGGTAAGGGGGTTGGTTATGTAAAGGGATGGTTTTACGCACTCAATACATCTATAGTACTCTATAGGAGCCCTTTGATGTATTCATGCCTTTTGGTTTGAAAATTGCTTGAAAAGAGATTGGGAGGGATGGGAAGAGAAGTATTTTTTAATATTTTTGTGTTTGGAGAGACTTATCGTCTCATGCCTACGTACCCAAGAAGTGCAATGTAGGATCAAAACCTCGTAGTTCGTGGTACAAAGAATAAAAATTTGTTTGTTTTGGTTGATTTTAAGTGTAAAGACAAGTCGTCATTTCCAAGCGAATAATTCCGCTTAAAGAAATGAATCATGTCTAAACTTATGAAAAAGTTTTAAAGGAAAAGTGCATAAGGCACAAAAAGATTGATGAGTTTGGTGTTTTTTTAAAGTCTTTTTGAAATGGTCAAAATATGATTAACATGGATTGACATTTATTAAAGAAAAATAAAGTTTAAAAATCGCTTGACCGAAGTCAAGCTTTTATTATGAAAGCGGTTTTAAGTTTGAAAACAAGAAGGTTTTGAAAAAGGGAGAAGGTTTTGAAAATTGAAGAAAGGGTGGAGAAGAAGTGACTATCCTAGTGCATAAAATAAAAGCTAGGGTAAGAAAGATCTAACCACATGGAGGCACTCTTCAAAGCATAATAAGAAAATAATTTCGTCCTCTTGAGCCAATAAGCAAGCCAAATAAAGGCTAGAATATCAAACTCCATAATGATCCAAAGCACAAGGGAGAAAATCCTAATTCTAAGTCCTTAAGTCCATAATTAAACCAAGAAGATCCTCCAAAAGCAAGGGATAGTGGCCATAGTCCAACAATTAAGAGCACAAGTCTTTTAGTGGTTTAAGCCTTTATTAATGTTTTTTAGTCCAAATGGACAAAGAAAAAAAAACAAAAGCACAAGATAATATGGTCCAAGTGGACAAAAGAAAAATGACATAAACATAAACATGATATGATATATGATAAATGAGCAATAAAAAAATAAAGAGAGGTAGGGAACGAGAAAGAAACATAAAGAAAAAGTTAGAAGTTAGTAATTAGTAGCACAAGGGCTCTAGTGTCATAAGCCTTCACCGATTATTCCATTTCGTGTCTTGAACTATAGTGATTAAACAATGTACTTAGGTTAAGGTTAGTGAAGACTTGTTAGAAGATTGATAGAATCAAATCCTCTACAACAACAAGCTTCAAAGATTTTGAACCTAATACAAAAGATCAATCAACATTGGGTTAACGCGACCAATCAAGGTCCGGACCACGAAAGTTCAAATTCCGAATTGGATAAAGAGGGACAAAATTTGCGCTATGTTAAGAAATTGCCGAGTAATTTACGGTATAATTACCCTACAATGAGGTCGGTCAATAGATCTTTATTCTAATGCATGCTAGATGAACGATATGTAGATCGTCATTCAAAAGCAATACCACACGAAAAATAAAATAGGTAACGGTCTAGTCTTGATCAAGAATTCAACAATAAATTCTAAGATCCATAAGACTTTCATCGATCAAAATAAAAAGAAATAGATGAAGAGAAATGCCAAATTGAATTACAAATTCAATAACCTTTCATCTTCAAGTTCAATCACCTTTAATTGATAGATTTAAGTGTGAAAACATATCACTAATTCAAAGCACCTCAAAAGAATTCAACGATTCATTTAAAGATAGATTTGAACTAATGAATGTTTAATTACTTTAACCATATCCAAAGTCCATTGAAATTGAAGAGAAATTAACCTCAACAATGCATTTCAAGGCCAAAATAAAAAGAAAGGGGAAGAAAAAGGAAGAAATGCCAAAATAGTCCCAAAAATAAGTGAAAAACACCATTATGTTTAGTGTGAATCGATTGCACCAATGTGCGAATCTATTGCACACTAACAGATTGCAAAAATAAGGCAAAAAACAGCACTGTGCAATCTATTGCATGAAAATGCAAATCGATTGCACCCTGCTGTGACAGCAAAAATTCAGCAAAATTCAACATGATCATGATCTAAAACTTTCTTCAAATACCTCATGATCATGGAATCAAAAGTACACGAAAATTCAAAGCAAATAACAACCAATACCAGTAATTAAACACAATTACAAGATCCAAAAGATCAAGTAACAAGGATCTCCAATGATCTACATTATGAAAGATGAAGATGAAGCTTCAACAATGGTGAGAGATGAATTACCACTTCAAATCTAAAAATTCCTTCAAATTGCTTCAAGATCCACACACCAAAGCCTTGATCTACAAGAATTAATGAAGAAAACAAGTTTGTATGAAGCTTTAGCTCAAAGTTAAACAAGATTCAATGTGAATTCTTGTTAACTTTCAAGAGAAGAAAAGTGAGCTTTGAGTGAATTTTGTGGTTAGGAAGAGAATTTGCAAGAGGTTTGTTGGCTATCAAAAGCTTCAAGAGAAATTTTAGCAAGGTGAATTTGGCTCTCAAAAGCTTGTAGAATGAATGAAATGAGGCCTCTATTTATAGAATTTAGGCTTGGAAATTTGGTGGTTTGGAAGATCAAAATTAGGCTTGGAATTTGAATTTGGAGGGAAATCATCAAAAGAGTGGTGATTAGTGGAGGTACATGGTGGGAATTAATTGTGATTATGTAGGGGAATTATTTTTGGGTGATCTAGAATATTCCCAAATGATGAAATTGGTGCCAAATGCTTCAAAATTTGAAAAATGCTGATTTTGGCCAATTTTGTCCTTGTGCAATCGATTGCACTGTAGCGCGAATAGATTGCGCTGCTGAAAACTTCAAAATCTAGGAAAAAAAGCATAGTGCAATCGATTGGACCAATAGTGCAATCGATTGCACAGTTGAAAAACTTGAAAATGCCCTGTTGGCTGGATTGTGGTGGTTCTGGCTCGATTATTTTGACTTGTCAAAGAAGGCATGGAAATAAACACATGAACCTTGGAGTCTCTTGAATAATAATCAATTAAATCTTGGAAACTCTTGATCAAATGATTTCGAATTCTTTGCATATCAACTTTGACTTTGTTCAGATGAAATTCATAAGAGCCGAGGGGCTGTTGTTTTGATATTTTTAACCTGATCTTCCCCTGAAAATTTTAGTGAAAGAAAATAAAATATTTTTGGATTTTAATTAATGGTTACTAAATATAAAACAAATTAAGCAATAAAACAACTAACAAACACACACATACCCAAAGATCCCTGCAAGGCACAATCCTATAAAAGAGGGAACCAATGTGTGATCTTGTTTGTATGCATGAATGTACATGACAAGCAGAGAATCTTAGGGGAAAAAATTAGGGTATTACAGCTGCCCCTATTTAAGTTTCTTCAATCCGGATATATGAAGATGGACATCTTTGTCTCAACGAGATAGAAGAGACTTAAATATAACAATAAACCCAATTTTTGGCCCTAAGAGACCACAAAATGATATGATTATGCAAATGATATGCAGACAGAAGACCTCAGTGGGGAGAAAATAGCACCACAAAAGATCAACAAAAGAAGACCGGGAGAAAGAAACTCCACCGGGGAAACACATCACAGGAGACCACCAACTAGCCAGGGAACATACTGCACAACTACTGGGACTCAGCTGAGGAAAAGATTCAAACTGGGGATAACTGTATATGGAAATAAACCATAACACAACAAGGATATAACTCAACAGGAAGACTTAGCACATCAAGGCTCCACTAGGGAAAGCAATACCTCAACAATGAAATATCTCTAGCATACCGAAGAGACTAATTATCCATCGGAGTAGAAAACCTCAACAATGAACTGTCTCGTCTAACCGAAGAGACTTACCATTCATTGGAGTAAAAAAAATCTCAACAAAGAACTGTCCCGTCTAACCGAAGAGACTTACCATTCATTAGAGTAACAAATATCAACAACGAATTGTCCCATATAACCGAAGAGACTTACCATTCACCGGAGTAACAAACCTCAACAACGAACTGTCCCATCTAACAGAAGAGACTTACCATTCATCGGAGTAACAAACCTCAACAATGAACTGTCCCATCTAACTGAAGAGACTTATCATTCATTGAAGTAACAAACCTCAACAACAAACTGTCCCATCTAACCAAAGAGACTTACCATTCATTGGAGTAGAAGAATCTCACCAACGAACTGTCTCGTCTAACCGAAGAGACTTACCATTCATTGGAGTAGAGATCACCTACTACCATGCATATGGTAGGCGAACCAAAGAGAACATGAGATATATTAACTACAACGAGGGTAATAAACTCAAATGGAGAGATTTTAATAAGATCTTTTAACAAATTCCACTTGGAGAACCTGTTGACGAGGTCCACTGCGGGGATTTCAAAAGATATCAACTGCAGGAGTCTACTGTCGAGACTTAGGACTTCATTTGGGAATACTTTCTATCAAGATTTTTCGAGAAATGTGACAACCATCAAAAATTTACTGGGGAATCTATTGCCAAGATCAACCAAAGAACCTTCAAATGAAACGCCTTCTGCCGAGATTTTGCATGTAATTACTATTGCCGAGGATTAATCGAGAACATGCCTGTTGCCGAGGCTCTGCTGAAAGATCTTTTAAGGATTCTACTGTCGAGATCCTAAAAGGAAAATACCTTCTGCCGAGGTCGCTGTAATCCTTTTTTTTGAAATTTTCCAAGAAATCTACTGTCGAGATTCATGGAAAGAAAATTCCTTCGGTCGAGGCTTGTTGTGAATTCTATTTTAAAACTCACTGGAGAATCTACTACCGAGATCAACCAAAGAAATCTGAAATAAAGCCACCTTCTGCCGAGGTTAACTGGAAATCTGCTGTCGAGACTTGCTAGAATTAATAACTCTACCAGGGATCTTCATAGGAGATATGGGCAAGTTAGATCATGCAACGGACTTCTCAAATAAAGAGACAACCATCTGTTGTGAATTCATAACGAACTTCTCTGACGGGAACGGCCGAAGAGATACCATTTGATGTAAAAGATACAGTTTGATAACTAGGGACCCACAAGCTCCTCAAATAAAGAGACTACCACTTGTTGTCACGTAATAAATTCCAAAAGAGTGTTGTCACAACCCTGTTGGAGAAACAAAATCTTCATCTTCTGATGGTAATCACAAACAAATCATCTGCTGAGTAATACAAAATCTTCGAAGGTGCAAAATAAATGCACTCCCAATCATCTAGGTTACATAACCTAGAAAGCTTCAAAGTAGTCACCGCCGGAGACCAAAGTTCAATCAAGGAACAAACTGGAGAGAAACGGTCAAACAAGACTCATCCCAAGGAGGAAATAACTCAACTGGGGATTGGTCTCATCCAGATAATGAACTGGAAAGGAAAGCTGAAATAAAATCCTCCACGAGGAACAAACTCGGTGGGGAATTAGAAAGGATAAACACTTTCTGCTTAAGGTCGACACTCTATTAGAGAGAGGACACACACACACTCTGCGAAGGATAACAACACCAGAGAGCCAGAAAGCACTAAAACAGATGCAAAATGCATAATGCAACAACAACAATGCTATGCACAACAAAAGAATGTGTATGCAATGCGTATGAGTATGAATATGCAGACAAAACAGACATAAAGATAAGCAGAGGGTGGATAAACACCACAACTCACCTGAATACTCGGCTAATCTCGACAAGATAGAGATACCAAAAGAGATCCTGTCAAGGAGTACACACAAAGCCAACCCTAATTGGGATATCAACCAATTGGGGGAATAAGAAGTCAACATTACTCTTTGCTTCGGGAGTGATCAAAGAAATCACAACGAGAGGTAAAACTCTGTGCGAGGCTTCCACATCAAGGGGAAACATCACCCCAAAGCTTCACAAATGCTTGATCATAACCTGGCTTGAGAATAGAATCATACTCAGCTGGGGAAATCTGAATCAAGACTTAGTCGGAGGAATACCCAAAATAGTACTTGGATGGGAAATACCCAAACTGGCGCTCAATTGGGGAATAATGGATTTCAAGAGTCCAACACCTCATAACAATCTCGAGGAAATCCATCGTTTGATCAACAATCGAAGGGGAAACTTGACTGCATCCACTAGAACAAACTCCGCATAGGAGAGCGTTGAATTCACCATTTAACTTTTGCCCCAGACTGCATGGTCTACAAAGGATTTTACACCAAAAGGAAGCTTTGTACCATAACGACTTGACATAATCTGTCCCAGTGTCTTCAAACTCTTAGAGAGATTCAATGAATCTCGACGTAACTGCCCCTAATTTACTGAACTTGGCACACTCTTCTTCCAGCTTTGCCCCATGTGAAAGCATCAACTGGGAAAACAAGTTTGCTCATACTCAACCAAGCCTTCAGGCAACATGCCCCTGGATAGGATCATTCTTGAAATGATTTTCCAATTACTCATCAGAGTTTCAGGCCTCAAAAGATTAGAATCATCACTGATGCTCAAATATAAGCTTCTATGATGTCAAACAAATGTATGCAAGCAGAAAAATATTAATTTTGAGAATGATAATTCTAATGCAACAGACATATTTATCTTGAAGTTTTTACTGAAAAGATGGCGCAAAACCTTGTGAATGAATCACTAGTTTAGATACGACATTGATTTTTGAATGCACATGCAATAGCAACAAGGATCTTTTAGCGCAACTCATGGGAGTCAGGAACGTTATCTCGTTTGGAGTATGCTCTCAAAATAAACCCTACTTCAATTAGGTCTTTTGAGGGTTATAACTTGGCCTGGTTCACGGTTTTCAGAAAAAGGATTTTTAGGCTCAAAATCATTTGTACCCACCCATTCTCCGTGATGTTCTTCAGTCCTACATTCAGCTAATTTGACACAAATGTTCATCTCTCAAAAGGATAAAACTGATGGTATAAGAACCAATGAGATTTTTTTTTGGGAAATAACAGCCACCTTTTTGTCTTTTGACTGGTGAGTCGCAGATTTGTTCCTTTAATGAGGATTTTTTTTTTATTTTATCATCGCTTTTCACATCTTCATTCTTTTATTTTTTCCTAACTTTTTCCTGGACTAATTCATTTGAATTTTTTTTTAATGTCCAGTGGGATGCCCCAATTTTTGTCTAAGTCACTTGTTTTCAATTTTTCGACTTAACGGGCTTTTTTCTCTTTCCCCTTTTTTTTGAACAAATCATGTGACAATGGCTTATTTGACTTTTATAAAAGGTTGTGACTGCCTCTTCCCTTTGTAATGAGGGATAACCATTGCGGTTTCCTTAGGTGCACACTCCTTTTGAAATTTGGACACTTGGTCAAATTAACTGAAGACTACTCTGCCCCAAGGTTAAATGTGAGGGTTTTTTCATTTAGAAAAGAAAATCCTGCTTCAAGACTCAAAGGGGTTAATAAGGGATTATCTTCCTTATATCTCCGGTGTTTGGGAATTTGAAACAATGCCTTACATCATCAGCAAGGTCTCATTCAAAAGCACACAACTAGAAATTTTGCGTTTTCACTTCATCATCCTCCCTCCAAGAGTTTAAACAAGAAGTTGGTATTGTAAATGCCGAAAACAAATTACGAGCGAATGCGAATGGATCACTTCAAGATAAACATACTCATTGCATTAAGATTAATATTCAAAACAAACAAGTTCTACATGCAAACAAAGCAATAACAATCATAAAAGATTAAAAATGAAAATACAGTAAATGAACTAAAGATCTGAGGAAACTGTGTCGGCTTGAGCTTGAAAGAACATTATCAACTTTCTTGGGAGACACAGAAGCAAACATACAACCATTGCGGGTAGCTCTACTAATATCAGTATAAAGGCGTTCCATTCACAAATGTGCTTCCTTTCTTGAAGGTCAACACCTCGTCGTCAATCATCTCTTGAACTTTTTCCTGAAAACTTTACACTCCTCAATCGGATGCCCCATTACTCTATCATGGAACTCACAAATGGTATTTGGGCTATACCAAGGAGGGCGAGACTTCATGGCTCTGGTTTTTCTAGGTGTCATCATCGAGTTTCGGGAAAAATAAGACCACAATTGACTGTAAGTCAGTGGAATTGAATCAAACTGGCGACTCTCTCTTTCTGGATTATTCAGAGGTCTCTGCTGCTTCTGGAACTGATTCTGATGTTGGTGATAAGGAACTGGAGCTTGTGGAATCTAAGGAGAATCATGAATTGCATCAACTTCAACATTTTCTTCCACTTGGGAATCACATACAGATTTCTCTTCACTTGCATGGTCATCTGGAACATCTCGGATCCTTCCACATTTAAATGCATTCTCGAGGTTTATTTCGACTTCAAAAATTTTGGAGAACTCTAGAGGCACAATGCCTACCATCCTGACATAATAAGAGTCTGACAGCGTTCTTAGAAACATTTTGGCCAGTTCTTTCTCTAAGAGTGGTGGATGAACTTGAGCTGCTAACTCTTTCCACCTTTGTGCATACTCTCTGAAGGATTCGTTGTTCTTCTAACTCATACTCATCAATTCATCACTATCTGGAGCCATGTCCAAATTGTAGTCATATTGTTTTACAAAAGCATCAGCTAGGTCTTCCCAAGACTGAATATGGTCCCTTTTTCAGTTTCGTATACCACATCAAAGATATTCCATATAAACTTTCTTGAAAGCGGTAAATCATCAGCAGATCATTGTTAATATGAGTGGCCATCTTTCGACAGAACATCGTCAAATGGTACCTTGGACAGCTAATACCCTTGTATATTTCAAAGACAGGCGTTTTGAACTTCAGAGGAATAACCACATCCGGAACCAGGCACAAGTCATGAGCCTTAAACCTAGATACATTGGGTCTTGTCAACATTTTCAATTCCTCATTGAGATCACGAAGTCCTTCTCTCATTTCCACTACTTTAAGATCAATCATCTCTGTCACAGGGTAGACATTATGAGGATTTGGCATATACCTCGAAATCGAGAATCTTTTTCAACAACTTGACCAACCAAATCATTTTGCACAGGTCGGGATCGAGTAGGAACATCCACTTGTGGAACATCATCGTCTAGAGGAGAATCATACATCGGATTGGTCAACACTGTAAAGCCTGACATGAGATCATCATCTTCTGGCGAAGGGCAAGGCTGGCACGACAAATCCAAAGAATCGTCTTACTCAGCGAGTGCCTCCTCCTCAGCTGGTGTTGGGGAGCTCCTCGCTTATTCCCTCAACTGCCCAGGGTTCCCCTGTGCCTGGAGCTACAAGGTTCAAGCGGATCCGTCTGCACGAGGTGGTGGATCTCAGTCGGGCAGGAGGGAAAAGAAAATTTGAGCTCCCTCCCTGTCTTCATGACAGAAAGTTCTTTGAAGGCTCATCCTTCACGGTTCCTCGAGCTGAATCCCTAAAGCTCGAGGGAATGGACCGCCTGAGCAAGAGGGCGATGCTAGCGCAGGATGCCTCTGCGCTGATCAGGGTACTAGAGATGGCGGCGGTCTATACCGAGGAAGACTCATCCTCCGAGTCCGAGCTAAAGAAGGCCCAGGCGGCAATATCAGCCCTGGAAGAAAAGGTGAAGAAGACTAAGCAGGAGGCAGAGGCTGCTGATGACGCGAATTTAATCAGTCATTTTTCAAAATCGTCGGTTCGCATGTTTTTACTAGATTTGTCTGGTACAAGCTGATTCTCACTAGTTTAATAACTTATCTGATCCAACAATCAGACCAGACCGATGACCCCTTCGATTTTCGATTTAACAAATTCGACCAGTCAATTCTGTTCGATTTTTAGTATTTTTATAAAAAACAGTTTTTAAAATATTAAAAAAAAATACAATTTTTAAAGTCATTTCATGACATTTCCTTTTTCTAATTAAAACAATATATAATTAAATTATATAAAGTAAGACAACTTGACAAAATGCAAGCAACGTGTATACAAAAGTTTAATTTGATTATTATTATAAGAATACTTATAAAAATATATTATATCATAACTATGCAATTTAATTTAATTGGACCCACTTGTATATACCAATCATAAAAAAAAAAACATAAATCTCGCGTACCCTAATTCCCTTATCCTTCGCGGAGCCATTTTTTGCTGTGAACTACCAATTTTCATGTTTCTCTTCAGTTTTTATCATTGTTCAAAGCAGGCTAAAAGGTATGTTTTGAGATTGTTTCTTTGTTCTCACACTATTTTTTCTAGAACCTTTGAATGATTTTCCAATTTGATTTCAAAGACAATATTGCTTGAGATTTATTGTGATTTTCCGTTATATGTGAATACAATCCTATTCATTTTATGATAGCAAACTTCTCTGTCCTCTCTTGCGTTCGCGATGTTCTTCTCCGCAGTGACAGACAACTTTACATCCTTCAATGAATGCAAGGTCAATAAAATCTCAACTTTGATTTTGTGCCTTTTTTTCAGTATTGGGATTGCGATGTGTTCTTGTTACTTGTTAATGCTTTAATTTAGGTTTTAGTTAGATTAATTCATTTTTATGTAGTCCTTTGTACAATAAGTTTAATTAGTGTCTATGTGGATTGAATTATTCTTATATATGTTGAATGAAGAATGGATTATTTAGAGGTACAGTTTATGCGATGGAGTAACTTCGAATGTTACTAAAAAACATCTTTAGAATGGATGCATGCAGTAACACTATTATAAAAGATAAGTACTTGAAACACAATCAATTTTGTTCTTAAGGGTAGGATTACGGTGTCTCGAGATGAATATTTAAGTGTTCTGTTAAATGGTTTATTTAGAGATGAATTTTTAATTGTTCTGTTGAATGATTTTTCTAGAGATGAATATTTAATTATTTTGTTGAATGGTTTTTCTCGATCGAAAAACAGTAACCTTTTGATTCCGCCAAGAACATAACCATGAGCGCCGTCAAGAACAACCATTAATGTTTCCCTGAACAAGACCCTGAGGGTTGCCAAACATTAAAGTTCCCATTCGATCTGTTTATGCAGCAGCTCTCATTGCTCCCCTCATCGATCATTTCGTTTCACTGTGTCTCCTATAACCTTTATTGTGCCGCTATTTTCCGCCTCAACTAAAGGTTTGTTACTCATACTTACATTTTCTTGAATGAGATTGTAATATTTTACCAATCTTCTAAGTTCTAACCCTTCACTATTGTCACCCATCTTTATGGAGCTAGAGCTAAACATGTTATTCTTTTGGTTTAAAATTATTGAAATAGATTATTTAATACTATTGTTTTAGTTATCAATCATGTAAGAATACTTTATTGTGTTTTAGTGGATTTAAAATTCAACACACATTCTTGATTTAGTTTTGGTTTTACTTTTCAGACTTTGTTTTTAGTGGATTTGATTTGATTGTCACTCTTCTACAATCTATTGGATTATGAATTATTTTTGAATCAATATTTAAACATTGAATCTATATATCTTTTTGTTAATTTTCCTTTTATTATAATAGTAGGAGCAATATGGACAGTTTGAACATTCAACTGAAGGTATATTTTAGAGATCAAATTCATGATGACAATGTTTGTAATAATGATTATGAGGTTGATGATGAAGAAAGAACTTAGAATGACAAGTGACTAAGAATAATTATATGTAGTAATTTGTTAAGACAATTATTATTTTTAGTTAAAACAACTTTATTGTAAATTTTTATGAATACTGAGAAATATTTAATCTTTTGTTAAAAAAATTGAGTATTAAGAAAGATTTATGTGTTTTCTTTTTATAATTTTTATTTGGAGTTTTTATTATATTGAGTATTTGTTATACTTTATTGCATATGCAGTATTTTAAAAGTAAAACATATAAGGCAACAGTTATACACTTGTGGCTGATAATAAACTGTGTCGTTAAACTAAGTATTAAAACCGTAGCTTATACGAAAGGCGACGATTATCAATTGTGGCTTAAATAAACCGTCGTCTAAATTGCCTGTGATAAACTGTGGTCTGTTCTCATACTTTAGATGACGCTATTGATATTAGTGTGGGCTAAAGTGAAAAAACCGTCCCCTATAAGAATAGGCAACGGCCGTTTACTCCACGCTCGAATAACCGCCCCTTAAAGCTTTAGGCAACGGTTTTAGTACTTTAGACTACAGTTTTCCGGTGTTGCCTAAATTCATTTTTGTTGTAGTGATATTTAAACCAATTAATAATCAAACAAAATTGTTTACATTTTTAATATCATAAAATCTAATAAAAATATTAAAAACAAAAGATTAAAATATTTTGACATTTTTCAATATTGCAAAAATAAAAGTGATTAAAACAATTTTTTTTACATTTTTCATATAATATCAAATAATTAATGAAAACTAGAAATAATAAAAAAGCTAAAAAAATACTTTTTAGTTTTTTTCTTTTACTATTATATAATTAAAGCTTAAACAAAATAAATAAAAAAAGATTTAAAAGAATGATTAAATATAGATTTTTTTTACAAAAACAAAATGACAGTAACATTTTTTTAAGTAACTACAAATGTATGCTCCTATTAAAAACAAAATAACATGTATATTTAAAGAAAACAAAGTGACATGCATGCACTACCAGTACCATGTATGAAATATACACACACACAGTGAACCAACATTAGAAAAATATTACAAAGAAAACGTGAGAATACACTACCACATGATACACACATGATATAACTTGCAACACGTACAGTAGGCATGCATATTGAAGATGGCTGGTTTACATCCTGAGTGAATCGCACACTCAAAGATAACACAGAGTCGCCACCGAACTTTATTTAGTCCCAAAGGACAGGGAAAATATCGATAAAACCTAAGGGGAAGAGAAACGGGAATGGGGGTCGGTTATGCGAAAGGAAGGTATTAGCACCTTACGCATCCGTCGTACTCGACGGGAACCATTTCGCTTGCTTCTAGGCTTGGATGGGTTATCTATCTAAAGGCTTCTAGCTAAAAGAAAGAGGGGAGAGCGAGAAGGAAGGGAAAAAAGAAAGAAAAGAAAGAAAGTGCTCGCGGAGGATTGTGGCCCTCGTGCCTACGTACCCTCATAGTGCAATGAGGAAATCAGAGCGTCGTAGTTCTTGGAACCAGGGGACAAAAAAGAAGAGAAGAAGGAAAGAAGGGTGGAAGTGTGCTCGCCAGGATCATCACGATCTCGTGCCTACGTATCATACATTCAAAAGAATGCAGAATCAGAGCTTCCGTAGTTCTTGGAACCAAACGGAAAACAAAATAAGAAAGAAACAGGAAAGCAAAAGAAGTGGTGTCAAAACCAAGAGCAAGGGTGAAAGAAAAACTCTACTGGGGAAGACCACGCAGTAAGAGCAATGGCACAAGAGACTAGAAAAAGAATGGTGTCAAAACCAAGAATGAAAGAAACTCCGCTAGGGATAACAAAGAGGACTGGTGTCGAAACCAAGAAAGCAAGAGCAAAATGAATAGAAAGGACTCCGCTGGGGATAAAGGAAGCATTGGTTTTAACAGACGGACTGTGATAAACCAAAAGAGAGAGTGTCGAACCAAGGGAAGGTGTTTGACTCTGAGGGGACATCGGTATGTTAACTGATAAACAGTGGTTAACCGAGGAAACAAGGATTGCAATTATGTGGGGATAGAGAAGCAAAGAAAACTGTGATTAACCAAAAGAACGGGTGTAGGACCGATCGAAGGTCGTAACCCAACAGGGGTGTTGGTATTGACTAAACAAACAGCATTTGACCAACGAAGAAGGGTATTGAACCAAAAAAGGTTGCTAACTGCTGGGGTTCGGTTTTTTAACAGAACACTGTGATTAACCGAGAAAAATGAGTGATTAACCAAGAGGAGGTGATTAACTCGAAAAAGGGTTCAGTATTTTAACAGACGGACTGTGGTTAACTGAAGAAAAGGGTGATTATCCAAGAATAGGTGATTAACCCAAGGAACTCAGTGTTTTAATAGACGGACTGGTTAACTGAAAAGGAGTGCAAATATTGGTGTTTTAATTGACAGGAATTGATTAACCAACAATGATTGACCGCAAGAAAAGAATAGGGTATTGAAACAGAGATAGTTTGCTAACCCAAGAGACAAAGGATCTTAACCAAAAAGGTGATTGATCAAAAGGGAAATCTAAGGAGATAGGAGTGATCAAGGATCGAAAGAGATTACAAAGGGAAAAGAGTGATCAAGGATCGACTCGACTGGGGAAAGAAATCACACTACCGCCTGGAGATAGAGGTGACTAAGCCAAGCACAGGGTCATTCGTCCCCTACCTGAAGTATTCAGAATGAGAGTAGGAATTCTCCCTTCTCATTCATTCTCTAACACACAGGGTGTAATGTAGAAATTGAAATAGACGGCACAATAGCTCCAAGTTGTACAGTGCTCCTACATGAAGAAACGGACAGCGTAATAGCTCCAAGTTGTACAGTGCTCCGATGCAGGGCGCAGCGCGAAACTCCAACTCCACGGGGGATCGAGAGAGAAAGCTCTAAAGGAAACCTAAAGAGAGGAAAGGGGAAGATCAACTATTCGAAACATGGTTTCGATCAATTAATCAATGGGAAATGCCATGCCAACAATTTTCCAAAGAGAGTGAAAAATCATTAAGGCAAAGGGTGCGAATTATTGATTATACAAGATTAAGCTCATCCATGAAGAATGAACTTAATGCAAAACCAAGAAAGGGAGTACAAAACAGTACCAATGATCAACAAATATGCAACACAAAGTCATGTTATGTGATCAAAGAGACATGCAAGAATGATTATATTCACATGATGCCAAAACTATGAAAAATTTGAATAATCAAACGTGTACAACAAAAGTTCATGAATAAGGTTCAAACAGAAGTTAAATGACATTTAAAACATCCATAAAATCAAGCATGACAATCAATGGAAGTTAAAATGAAGAAAGCATGGCAAACACACTTGAAAATGCAAGAAAATCGCCTTCTGGTTCAGTGTTAATCGATTAACATAATTGCACTACAAAGTGTTAATCGATTAACACTTGAAAAAGTGCAAAAAAACACTGGTTAATCGATTAACACTATTGCACTGCAAAGTGTTAATCGATTAACACTAGACAGGGAGCAGAAAATCAGTTTTTGAAAAGTGCTTTTGGCCAACTTTTTGATTGTGTAATCACTCCAATGCTAGGGCAAACAATTATGCATGAAAAATCAAGTTTAGAAGCAGCAAATGATCAGCAATAGAATCAATTAAACAATCAAAATCATTGATCAAGCAATGGTATAATCAATTCACATGCAAAAAAACATCGAAACTACATCGCGAATGATACGAAAACGATCGAAACTGAAAAATGAATGAGATCCACCAACCTACAAGGCTGAGATTTGCCTTGGTAAATGTTGCAATGTGATCTTGATGAAGATAATCAAAGAAAACCAGAGGAATCTTCAATTATAGCTGAAACGTATCGAAACCGATCAAATCGCGACAAAAACTCCAAAATGAGAATTATCACCGAAGAAACTTGAATCAATCACTTGAGATGAATCCAAAAGCTACTGAAACTCCACAAAAACCAGTATAATGGAATGGAAATGAAGGTTAAGCTCAAGAAAAAAAACACTTTCAAGGTTAAAGTAGCTTTTTCTTCAATGGAGAATGAAGAGCTTTGGTGAGGTTTTGGAAGAGAATTGAGATGAAGATGAAGATATAGTAGAAAAAAATCAGAGAGAATGTGAGAGAATTCGGAGTGAAATGTGTAGAATGGTTGAGAAATTGTGGAGGAAATGGTGGATCCCTTGAAAAGTAAGTGAAGGTTTGTTTATATAGACTTTAGGTTTGGAGTATGAGAGGTTTGGAATTTGGTTTGGACTTAGCTTTGGGTTTGGAACTAGGCTAGGAGTTAGTTGGGCTTGACTCACCGAGTCAAGGCGGTTAACTGGTTAGTTAGAACCAACTCGGTTACAATCCCAAGGTGAACTCCAACATCCAAAGATCAACATTACTTAGAAAACAAGGAACATGGTGCACTTAATTTGAAGTGAAGCATTAGAACAAATGCACTTGGAATGAATTGAATAGCTTTGCAATGTCTAGAGATGTCTAGAATATTCCACATGCTGCTAGAATACTGTAGAATCCAAGACCAAAGTGTGTGCAAAGTTGTTGTCATGAAAAAAGCAGCAAATTGTGCCTATTTTGTCTGTGTTAATCGATTAACACAATTGCACTGCAAATGGTTAATCGATTAACCAGGCCAAAATATGCCCAATTTGCCTAAAAAATGGTGTTGTGGTCCCGGCTTCGATTTTCCACTTCTTGTATTGATGAATAGGCATAGAAACCCTCCTTTTGTGCTTGTCTTGATGATGTGATGATCTTGTGAGGATATGATTAATCGTGCTTGGAAAACCTGAATATTCCTGCAATCAAAACACAAAAAGAAAAGTGCGAACGTGTATGCTAACGATGCGAATGCGCATGCTTATGCAAAAGGTAAAAGAGGGAGGTCAAATTCCGGGTTACGAAAGCTGCCCCTATTTAATCCTCTTAGACCTGAATGTACGAATTGCGCCAGCTTTTCGATGATTCGAGGTAAAAGGGGTTTAAATAAAAGAGTAGCTCGAGAATTTGGCCGACGGCGACAACAGAAGAGTGTTAAGAAATAATAGATAAGTGCAAAGTTTGGCTGAAAATCTGCTGGGATATAAGTCAGGAAAAAAGAGAGGGAGTATGATCGATGCATATTCTATGTATGAGTTTCTACATGATGCTTGATATCATGCAATGCAAAGGCGCAAGATAAGGCATAATGTGAAGGGGTTAGGCAGAAATCGTAGCAAAACGACTTCGACACCCTCGGTCAGGGAGAGGACCCATAGATAAAGACAATCTCTACTGGAGAAGAGAGTTCACAAAGGATGATGATTCCACTGGGAAAAGAAACCGAGAACATCTCAGGTTTCTAAGTCACCATGGTTGTCTCTGTTGGAGATGAAAGAATCAAATCAATCCTTTCTACCAAGATTGGCTCTGCGTGGGGAAATACATCCTTCCAAACCATGTTGACTTTGCTGAGGAGAAACCACTGCTGTTGAGGACAGATAGTTTCAAATTATTGGAGATGATGTACAACCCTTGCTGGGGAAAAGCGAGCAAAGTGTCTTTGCTGGGAACACTTTGGCAACCTGCCTAGAGACATTACAAATCTGTCTGAGGAAAGATATGTAAACAAACAAGCTTTTTGACAAATCGTAATGGCGCTTGCTGGGGAGAATGATGACTTTGCTGAGGAAACAACAACTCCTTCACAGAACCATCACATTGTCGGCCAGGCATTAGGCTTACCAATAGATATTACTGATTATCCTGCAGGAGTTACCAGTAGCACATGCAATGCATAATGCTTTCTCGATTGATTTAGCTTTTTATTGTTCTCAATGCTTTTTAGTATTATGTGATCGCAAATAATTGTTTATTTTGCAAACAAAATACTGGAGTGAAACAAATTGAGATAACAAAGAATGCATTTTATTGAATGTAAAATTTTTGTACATAAAGTGTGTACAAGGATGCAAAATCCTTGATGAGGAAATTTGCAATAAAATTGAAAAAAAAATGTAAATGGCAAAGGGAAATCATGTTTTGCATTGATTACAACATTGGCTACCATCCACTGTAAGTCTAGGTCCCAACGCCTTGCACTTGTTGATGATGATTGGAATGTTCTTTTACCGTCTGAGGTCTAGCCGTGATGAAAAGAGGCTCAAATGTTCACAGTCAATGCCTTTATCCCTAATTTTTTCCTGGACATGTTTTTCTATTTATTATTTTTTTCGTCCACCGGGATACCCATTTTTGCCTAAGTCACCCTTTCGGGTTTTCAACTTAGCGAGCTACTATTGTTTTTTTTTCAATTGTCCCTAACTTTTGCATGGACATCTCTCTTTTTTTTTTGGTCCATCGGGACGTCCATTTTTGCCTAAATTGTCCTTGCGGATGTCAATCTAGCGGACTTTTATCCATTTTTTTCAGGCATAATATTTTTTGACTGTATCGGAGTTCACGGGCGATGGCAACTCCTCCCCATCCATTGTGGTGAGGATCAGGGCTCCACCTGAGAAGGCCTTCTTGACGACAAAGGGTCCTTCATAATTGGGAGTCCATTTGCCTCGTGGATCCGAGTGAACAGGTGAATATCTCTTGAGCACGAGTTCGCCTTCACAGAACGTTCAAGGAAGAACTTTCTTGTCAAAGCTCGCTTAAGGCGTCTTTGATACAATTGACCATGACAAACAGCTGTAAGGCGCTTCTCTTCGATGAGATTCAGCTTGTCGTATTTGGATTGAACCCATTCATCTTCATCAAGACCTGCTTCCATGATGATTCTGAGCGAAGGAATTTTGACTTCAACAGGTAGAACTGCCTCCATACCATACACTAATTAGTACGAAGTTACCCCAGTAGAAGTGTGGACTGAAGTTCTATAGCCATGTTGTGCATATGGAAGCATTTCATGCCAATCTTTGTAAGTCTTGACCATTTTCTGGACAATCGTCTTGATGTTTTTGTTTGCTGCTTCAACGGCGCCATTCATCTTGGGCCGATATGGTGAAGAGTTGTGGTGCTCGATCTTAAATTCTTGACACAACTCCTTCATCATATTGTTATTCAGGTTGCTTGCATTGTCCATGATAATGTTGCTAGGAATGCCATAACGACAAATTATCTCTTTCTTGATGAATCTGGCAACCACTTGTCGTGTAACGTTTGCATAAGAAGCAGCTTCAACCCACTTGGTGAAGTAGTCTATAGCAACCAGAATGAATCGATGACCGTTGGAAGCCTTCGGCTCAATCATTCCAATCATATATATACCCCACATGGAAAATGGCCAAGGTGAAGTCAAAACATTCAATGGAGTTGGAGGCACATGGATCTTATCTCCGTAGATTTGGCATTTGTGTCATCTTTTGGCAAAGTTGTAACAATCTACCTCCATTGTCGTCCAGTAATACCCAACCCGAAGGAACTTCTTGGCCATAACAGGACCTTTAGCATGTACACCCTCGCAGCCCTCATGTATGGACCATATGATCGTGTTTGCTTCGTGTCTATCCACGCATCTGAGCAACATAGAATCATAATTACTCTTGTACAGTATACCACCACTTAAGAAGAATTTGGCGCAAAGCCGCCTAAGAGCTTTCTTATCAGTGATAGTGATACCCTTGGGATATTCCTATTTTTCCAGATATCTTTTAATGTCGTAGAACTAAGGCTTGTCGTCAGACTCATCCTCGATTGCTAAACAGTGTCCTGGTTCGTTCAAGTGATCAATGCGGATATGAGGAGCTTCATTCCTCCACTTGACCTTGAACATGGATGTTAAGGTGGCAAGAGCATCAGCTAGTTAATTTTCCTCTCTGGGGATATGATGAAAAGAAATTTCATCAAAGTAAGGAATCAACTTCGCAATGTGTTGTTGGTACGGAACCAGCTTGGAATCCCGAGTCACAAAATTCCCCCTGACTTGACCGATGACCAAGGCAGAATCTCCATAGACCTCAAGAATCTTGACTCTCATGTCAATAGCCGCTTCAATACCGTAGATACATGCTTCGTATTCAGCCATATTATTGGTGCATGCAAAGCATAATCTAGTAGTGAAGGGAAGGTGAAAACCTGTTGGAGAGATGAGGATAGTACCGATTCCACGACCTTTAGAATTGGAGGCACCATCGAACACGAGCATCCATCGCGCCCCTGGTTCGGGCCCTATGTCAGGGTCTGGAGTCTCATAATCTCTGATGAACAGAACATCCTCATCGGGAAAGTCAAACTTCATCTATTGATAACCCTTTACAGGTTGATGAGCAAGGTAGTCAGACAAGACACTCCCTTTTACTGCTTTCTGGGTAACATGTCGGATATCATACTCGGTTAACAGCATCTGCCACCGAGCAATCCTTCCAGAGACAGCAGGCTTTTCAAATATGTACTTTATCGGATCCATTTTGGATATCAACAAAGTAGTATGGCAAATCATGTATTGTCGTAAAAGTTTTCTCTAAGAGTGAGTATCTGGTATCAGTGAAAGGCATGTCTTGAACTTCTCGGGGTTTGGGGCTTCATAAAAGCATCCCCGCCTCCTCTTGGGCATTGTACAAGGACCCTTCGGCTTCTTAAAAGCTCTCATGCCTTCTCTTGGGCTTAGTACAAGGACCCAGAGACCTCTACAGATATAGGAACAGAACCTAGTCATCAATTTGCTAGAGCTGTCTTTTGAGTCAAGTGTCAGACCAGTTAATGGGTTGACCTTCATCCCTTAAGATACCAGCCTTCTCTTGGGCATCATACAAAGATCATTCACTATCTGAGAATCAATTTCTCAAAACACCAGTAGACTTGGACAGTCTCAATACCCTTTGGATTTCCCATTTCCTTAAAGAACAGGAAGTAACCTTGATCTTCCGATCAATACCAAAGCACAACCTCACCTTTAATCATTCCCTTTATAAGAACTGATTTTCTCTTTTATCCAACATACTGGACCTATCACTAAACTGAAACAGTCACAAGCATAGCTAGCCTCCTCTTGGGCTTTGTACAATGATTCTCCGCACACTCTATTGTTGAGTATAAAAGACACTCTTGTTGAGTCAAACACTTTTAGCCTCCATCTCGGGCTTCGTACGAGATAGAAAATCACTCTCTTGTTGAGTATAAAAGACTCTCTTGTTGAGTCAAACAGTTTTAGCCTCCATCTCGGGCTTCGTATGAGATAAAAAACACTCTCTTGTTGAGTATAAAAGACTCTCTTGTTGAGTCAACCCCTTTTATCCTCCATCTCGGGCTTCGTACGAGATAGAAAACCACTCTCTTGTTGAGTATAAAAGACTCTCTTGTTGAGTCAAACACTTTTAGCCTCCATCTCGGGCATCGTACGAGATAGAAAACACTCTCTTGTTGAGTATAAAAGACTCTCTTGTTGAGTCAAACACCTGTAGCCTCTGTCTTGGGCTTCATACAAGGCACATATAAACCACTCTCTTGTTGAGTATAAAAGACTCTCTTGTTGAGTCAATCTCCTTTTCAGCCTCTATCTCGGGCTTCGTACGAGACAGCAAAACACCCTCTTGTTGGGTCACTAGCCTCCTCTTAGGCTTTGTATAAAGAAAACCCCGGTTGAGTCAATCAACCTTTTAGCATTAAACCTGTGCCTTGCTCACAGCATACAAACATCAACAACTCCTCTTTAGAGATGACGAATTCTCTCTCAGCCAAATCCTTTAGCTTCACATCTTGGGCTTTGAACAAGATAAATATACTCCCTTTAGCTTCATGTCTTGGGCTTTAAACAAGACACCAAAACAACTTTTTCCTCCCATAGAATAGGAGGAACTACGATCGCTCTGATTTCCCTGTTTCGTCAAACGAGAATACGTAGGCATAAGATTGAAAAATCTTAGTGAGCATACTAATAAAAAAAAACCAAAATCCAGTATCTCCACCAAATCAACCCAAAAGCATCAAATTTGAACACATTACCAGAAACCTCACAAATGATCCAGACAACGTGTTCATAGGCAAAATAACCAAAGATTGGGCCCCACTTCCACATAGCATCTGTAACCTAACAGACCGTTGTTCAAACTCAGTATGCAAGCAGGGTTAATTGGAGACATCTATTTCCCTTCCTTAATCAGTTCAATAGGATAAAAATGAATCGAACTGTAGTACCCAAGCGATCGTGACTCATGACCACAAAAATCGCGCTTCAGAAAAAATGGCGCCCACCGTGGGGCACCCTTCTCTTTCTTACAATCTTCGGTGGAAACCTTTAAATTCAACTAGTATCACAGAAATGGCAACTCTGTTGGGGAGTCATTGTCTATATAGGATCATAAGACTAGAAGTCTAGGATGATTAAGACAAATATATATACTGCTTTTCCTAATTGATATCTGTGTTTATTTTTCTGCTAATGGGAATGCGTGTGATGTCGCATGTGGAAAGATTGAGTATACACCTAAGATAGGTGATGGCAATGAGGGTAATCTTACTGGGAGTGAATTCCAGTTAAGAGCCCCCGATCGACCATCAAACTCAGTGGAGACTCCCTTTACAGATACATTGCCTATACGACTTCGGTTGTTGAAAGTAGTGTGGTCGACTGGGTTATCTGAGAAGCTGAGGTTTTTAGCAGACTTAAGCCATTTTGTAGTGTGGAAGCTATCGGAAATAGTTGTCACGCGATACTACCCTCATCTGAGATCACTCTAGGATACATCAGCTCGTTGGCGATCTGCTTGCTGTTGTTATCCCAGAGGGGTCAATGATTTTGCGGACAGGTACATAAAATCACCAGTATAAACCTTTGGGGGGGGGGGGGGGTAGAGCCTTGACTTCATGACACCGACCCTTTGACCCCATGTTTTTTCTATGTTTTTGTGTGCTGCATTCATACATTCATTTAAAAAACATTAAAACAGAAAAAAATCTTCTCTTCTAGTCTCTCTTTTTTAAATCAAACTAAGACAATGATTGCAAATGTCAGAGACAGAGATTGCACTAATGGATTTCGGAAGAAGGAAAACTCATAAGTACACCTTCAAGGTTCCAAAGTTAGAGGATTTAAGAGGTTTGGCGAGAATGATCACTGACCACGAGGCTTTCATAGCTAAATATGGAGGAATGCTATCCTTGTTAAGGGTCTATGTAATCGAAGGAATCCTGTCCATGCTAATCCAGTTCTACGATCCAGTTTATCACTGTTTCAAATTCCCTGATTATTAGCTAGCACCAACGCTGGAGGAGTACTCTCACCTGACTGACCTGCATATCACTGATCAAGCTCCCTTTTCTGGACTAGAAGAAATTCAAAAGGATCAAACCATTGCACGAGCAATTTATTTGGACGAGTCAGAAGTCAGGACTCACATGACCACTAAGGGTGGCATCCAAGGTTTTCCAGCCCAATTCTTGATAAAGAAAGCCATGTACTTTGCCAGTATAGGGAACGTGGCCGCTTTCGAGAGCATCTTCGTTTTGCTCACCTACAGGTTATTTTTGTTTCCCAACATTGATAACTTCATAGATATCAACACCATTAAGATTTTCCTGATTGGAAACCCTGTACCGACCTTACTCGTAGATGCATATCATTCGGTACACTTAAGGAATTTATACAGCGGAGGAATGATCACATGCTGTGTACCCCTACTGTACAAATGGTTCACTTCCCATTTGCCCAAGTCTGCTGCATTTTGGGATCAAAAGAATACTTTACGTTGGTCGCAGAGAATCATGTCTCTTACCAACTCCAACATCGATTGGTACAACCGGATCTACGACGGGATCAGAATCATTGACCGTTGTGGAAATTTCCCAAATGTACCTCTTATAGGAACTAAGGGAGGAATCAATTATCATCAGGTATTAGTTCGTTGCCAATTTGGGTACCCAATGAGGCATGTCCCGCGCAATGTTCATCTGGAAGGTCTTTTCTTCAAGGAAGGAGAAAATAACAGGGCACTAAAGACAGAAATAGTGCATGCCTGGAAACACGTTCACAAGAAAGGACGAGAGTCTCTAGGAAAACCAGACTGTGTCCGGGTGGAACCTTATCTCCACTGGGTACAGACTAGAGCTCTCAAGCTGAGGATGCCTTACCCTCGTCAGGAAGTTCTTCCATTAAGGGACTCTTTCTTCCATTAAGGGACTCTGCCCTTTATTTTATGTCTGAAACGGAAAAGCTTCAGGTTACTCTCAGCAAAGTTCAGCAGGAGAGGAGGTCTTGGAAGAACAAGTACCGTATTCTCAATGTAGAGTGCAAGAAAATACAGCAGCTATTAAGAGAAAAATATGCTCTATTTGAGATTTTAGAGCAACATGCTGTGGAAAATCAGGATGACCAATGGAATTTGCTCGCTCATTTCACTTGGCAAAGGAATGACAACCCGACAACGGCCCAAGAGCCCCGGTCAAAGAAAAGGAAAATACCAGAACCAGCACCTGAGTTCTCCTCATAGAGGACTCAGGGTCCATTAGTTTAGATTTCCTTTTTCAGCACTTTGGAATCTACTGTATTTCCGTTTCCGCAATCCTTTGAATTCAATAAAACGGGGTTTCCCCACTGTTTGATATTTGCAATCTAATTGTCGAAGTTTACTTTGAATAAACAAAAACATACAATTAATATAATCATTGCATATCATTCATCATTCTCGCGTAAACGCATTCTTTTTACCTACGAATCTCACGTTTGTGCCTCGATTCTAGAGTCAAACTGTCTCATTCGTACAATACTCAGGCCAATCATCAGAAAAAGATGGGTGATCTTGAGGAAGAGAACAGAGAGTTGGGGGAAGAGATCGACACTCTGAAAGAGGATCTGAGAAAGCTTCATAACGACATGCAAGCTCTAGCAGAAGCTCAAATGCAACAACAATGGACTGTTATCTCAGAGACCACATCAACGCCCGTAGTGGAGAAGTCTGGTCCTAGGTACAAAATGTCGAAAGATCGTCCCTAGGGCATGCCACTCAACTATATCCCGGAAGGATATATTCCGCCGATCATGGAAGATCCAGAAAATGCAGCAAGAGCCGCTAGGCCTGAAGGTTACAAACTTTGAGAAAGCGAAGATGCTAGGGGCATGACAACAACTCCTGAATGTTACAAACTTCAGGAGACACGAAGAGTCTATGCTATGATGACTATACCACCGCCCGTGGTACACACTGTCCCAGAAGGACAGATTCCACAGATACCTTCTGGTGGAAACGACAGCATGTTCGACAGAATGAATGAATTCCAGGAATAGTTCCTGGAAATGCAGAAAGAACTACAAGCCCTTCGCGGTCAGGCTTTATTTGGAAAGGACGCCGCAGACCTTTGTTTAGTCCCCAATGTGAAAGTTCCACACAAGTTCCAGGTACCCGATTTTGAAAAGAACAAGGGTAACTCTTGCCCTAAAAGCCACTTGGTGATGTACGCTCGGCGAATTTCAGCTCAGACAAAGAACCAGGAGTTGTTCATTCACTACTTTCAGGATAGTTTAACCGGTGCCGCATTAAAATGGTACATGGGTTTAAACTGCGCCACGATCAGCACATTTAGAGATCTGGGCGCTGCCTTCGTTCAACAGTATAAGTATAATCTGGACATGGCACCGGACAGGGATCAGCTCAGATCGATGTCACAAAAGGACAAGGAAACCTTTAAAGAATACGCTCAGAGATGGCGTGAAATTTCCGCTCATATTTCTCCACCTCTGGAGGAAAAGGAGACGACAAAGATCTTCTTAAAAACCTTGAGCTCATTTTACTACGACAGAATGGTTGCCAGTGCACCCAGTGACTTCACCGAGATGGTGGGCATGGGAGTTCGTCTTGAGGAAGCCGTCCGGGAAGGACGTTTGGTTAAAGACGCTGGACCATCAAGTAGTACAAAACGATACGGTAGTGCTCTCCCTAAGAAAAAAGAGCAGGATATTGGGAATATCTCTCTCGAAAAGCAAAGGCGGCGTTACCAACCAGTAGCAGCTGTAACTCCTGCTATTAACCCTACGCCTATTTCTACGTATCAACCTCAGGTTGCGCAGAGCCAACCTAATCAACAACAATATCAGCAAAGGACACAGTAGCCTCTTCAGCAGGCTCGTCCTCCATACAACAACAACCATACAACGTGATTTCCAGGGTTTGATCCTATACCCATGTTGTACGCAGAACTATTTCCATTACTATTGGTCAAGGGGAATGTCCAAACCAGGTCTCCTCTTACAGTACCGGAAAATCCACCTTTTTGGTTCAAAGCAGATCAGACTTGTCCTTATCATCAAGGAGGACCAGGGCATAACATAGAAAACTGTCTCAGTTTCAAATCCGATGTACAAAAACTTGTTAGGAGAGGGGTCTCATCTTTCAAAGATACGAATCTGAATGTTCTCATGAACCCGTTGCCTCAACACGAGAAAGCTGCAGTCAATTTGATAGAGGGAGAGTCTAACGACAGCTATCAAATTTATGATGTAATCTTATTAAGGGCCAACTTGGTCAATATGCATTGTAGACAGAGTGGATATGGCCATATGCCACCTCATAATTATCACTAGTGTGATATCTTCTCTAAAAACAATCAAGGATGTTTTGTGGTGCAATCAGCTCTACAGGAACAATTGGATCTCGGATGGATCCAAGAGCATCGAGTTCGTGGAGTCAACATGACCTATACGAATTCCAACATCATTCATAACCACGGCATCTGTGCAATGAATGTCAACTTGGTGGCGATGCACTCAAGGCAAAGCCAGTACCATAATTTATCGCGACATGATTATAATTCCTGTCTGACTTGCTTGGTAAACAAACAGGGATGCTCTTTTGTACAAGAGGCCCTCCAGCGTCAGATAGATCTTGGGTGGATCCAGGACTACCATGATAAAAATCCTTATCAGATCAACATGATCCAAATCTTTGATATTTGTCTAATGAATACCAGCTTGGTAGAGTTACATGCTAAGCAGGTTCAATTCGGTTTCTCACTTCTCACGATTATCAGAACTGTAAAGTATGCAGTGAGAGTAACCAAGGGTGCACTCTCATTTAAAGAACTTTACAACACTTGTTAAACCATTGGTGGCTTCCGATCTATCTGGATGAAGACACGCAACAAATCAGTGTGCTTAATGGGAACCCTACTAGACGGCAAAGTCAGGATGTCTGATCTATGGAAACTGACCTAGTGAGGTTGCACTGTACTCAAAGTGGACGTGGCCAAGTGCCACCACACAACTATGAACGCTGCAGAGTCTGGTCGGAGAATAACCAAGGATGCTACCTTGTGCGGGCAGCTCTTCAAGGTCAGTTGGATCGTAAAGAGAGTCACCCATGTCCGAGTTCCAAGCCAATCAACTGGACACCGGACTACTTTACTGATCAAATCAGAGACGTTGTCATAATTTCTGATCATCAACAGAACAAGGATGTTTGTACCATCATCCCTCTACTGGACGAATCAAAGGTTCCTAGCCAGGAGCTGATTGAAGTTACTTACGACAGTCAGAAAAATCAGAAGGCTCCTGTAGTTATCTATCTACCGGGACCATTACCGTATGAATCGGCTAAGGTGATCCCTTACAAATACGGTGCAACGATAATTGAAAATGGAAAGGAAATTCCATTACCCTCCGTCGTGAATATCGCAGACATCGGTCGAGTAACAGGGAGCGGTCGAATCTTCAAACGGGGAGTTGGAGAACCTAACAGGGAAAAGGAACTTTAGACAGAAGCTCCCAATCCACCAGTCGGTCAATCTAATGATCCCGACCTTTCGAAAAACAACGATGAGATACTGAAGCTCATCCAAAGGAGTGAATACAACATTGTTGATCTACTGTTGCAAACTCCTTCAAAGATCTATGTGATATCACTTTTACTCAGTTCCGAAGCCCACAGAGAGGCTCTACAGAAAGTCTTAGAGTAGGCCTTTGTGGAACAGGGTGTGTCAATATGACAGTTCGATAGCATCATCTCTAACATCACTTCCTGCAACAACACAGGGTTCAGTGATGAGGATTTGCTGGAGGAGGGCAAACGCCACAACAAGGCGTTCAATATCACAGTTAACTGCTAGGACGATGCTTTAGCCAGCGTATTGGTAGACACCGGATCGACCATCAACGTTATGCCAAAGTCCACCTTAATGCGACTATCATTCAAAGGATCCCCGATGAGGGGCAGTGAGGTCATCTTCAAAGCGTTTGACGGGTCTCAGAAAGCAGTTATTGGCGAAGTCGATTTTCCCATAACCATCGGTCCTCACACTTTCCTAGTCACTTTCTAGGTCATGGACGTCCGGGTAGCATACAGTTGTTTATTAGAAAGACCTTGGATACACCAGGCTGGGGCAGTCACTTCGACGCTGCACCAGAAACTGAAGTTCGTCAAGAACGACCAACTAGTCACGGTCTGTAGAGAACAAGCCTTGATCGTGAGTAACCTTTCATTATCCACTTGTGTAGAACCTGAGGAGGTTGTTGGAACTCAGTTCTAAGCACTTTCGGTGAGCAATGAGAATCAATCTGAGAAAGGAACCTCTATTTTCTCATACAAAGATGCTCTCGAGGCAATCAAAAATAACAATACGAAAAGATGGGGACAACTTATCATTCATACTGATAATAAAACAAAGAAGGGTCTTGGTTTTTCTGCGACCTGCACCCAGATAGCTGCTAACGATGAAAGTTTTCATCCCATTCAGAACTCCTTCCACAGTGGAGGTTTCCTTCACCCAGTACCTCAAGCAGTCCATACCATCAACAAGGGAGATCCATCTGATACAGAGGAATAGTGGAAGTCCTATCTTAACGAGGATGGTTATATGTCTCAGGAAGAGGTGCCTACGCCATTTTGCTATCCCGCACAGGGTCCGAGATTTATACCGAGGACAGATGTCGAAATGATATACGGAGGTTGTGATCCGGAAGGATGCTGTGCTCCGCCAAATTCATTATAGGAAGACACTCTGATGAAGGACAACTTTGACCACGACTACTATGGCCCAATGGCTGGCCTACCTATCTGGCAACTGTACCTAGGAGACTTGGGGCACGAAAATCAGCCGAACAATGAAAAATAGCTGAACATCACTGAATAGAATACCTGCGTCCCCACCATGTCATGGGATCATTACTCAGGGCATTCAGAAAATATCCAATACGGCGATGAATTGGCGAAGCTTGTTGGACTAGAGTTCATTAACTATGCTTTTCCCGAGGTCAACGTCATCGAGAGAGATGACCCCTCCAGTTCCAAAGAAGTGTGGGACACTTTGGGACAACCAAGTGGAAAATACGACTTTATGGTCAAGTACACCGCTCCTGAAAGCTCTCGTATCAGGCTCAAAGACATCCAGCAAACTGGATGGGGAGAATTGCCTGAGAGCACAAATACTATGCAAAATACAACTGTGGAATCCTCCTACGGCAACTCTGCCTGGGAGACAGATTCCAATGATCCTGCTCCACCAGAAATCAGTGTTATTTCTGAAGACAAATCAAGGAAGATACCAGACTTCGTGATTCACCGAGGAGTTTGCCGCCAATGGGTTGCAGTCGATGTTCTGAAGTTTGTTTATAAGTCAAAGTAATTGTCGTCTTTACTTTAACCTTTCACCCTGCCCAGGTGAAACAGATGTTTTGATAGGGCTCGTTTTCTGTAAATTTCCCTCTTCGCTTCGCCCAAAGCGACAAAGTTTTGTTTTATAGGGCTGTAGTTTCAAGAATCGACTTATTCATAAATAAAATAACGTCGTTCTGTAATTTCGGCATTAATTGTTGTTTTCTCTTTTCGCTTTTTCAGAAAATGGTAATCCTAAAAAATAAATCAATAATAAAAACAAGCAGTAAACAAAAAAAAAACACTGCACACACTCTTGCATTCTCTCTATCTCTTCTAAACACGAATCATACCGTCATGCAGATTGCTTGTTTTAAACCCCGTTGAGACATACGATCCAATGCCTTCCCCCAACTTTGAATTCTCGGTATTTGGGGCTGAAGAAGAAGTTGACGAAGAAATTCCAGAGGAGATCTCCTGACTACTCAGACAAGAGGAAAGGTCCATTAAACCTCACCAAGAGCCGGTGGAAACGGTAAACTTGGGTTCGGAAAAAGAGAGAAAAGAAAACAGGATTGGGGCGCTGCTCAGTCCAACTGCCAAAGAAAGTTTGACAAAGCTTCTCAAAGAGTTTACCGATGTATTCGCTTGGTCCTATCAGGATATGCCAGGGTTGGATACCAGCATTGTGGAACATCATTTACCATTAAGATCGGAATGTCCGCTAGTAAAACAGAGGTTGAGACGGACTCACCCGGACATGGCCATCAAAATCAAAGAGGAGGTACAGAAACAGATTGACGCAGGCTTCTTCGCCACATCAGAATATCCTCAATGGTTAGCCAACATTGTACCTGTTCCAAAAAAGGACGGAAAGGTCAGAATGTGTGTCGACTACAGAGATCTAAACAAGGTTAGTCCAAAGGATGACTTTCCTTTACCACACATTGACATGCTGGTAGACAGTACAACAAAGTTCAAAGTTTTCTCCTTCATGGATGGATTCTCGGGCTATAATCAGATAAAAATGGCGCCGAAAGACATGGAGAAAACTTCGTTCGTTACCCCATGGGGTACCTTTTGTTACAAGGTAATGTCGTTCGGTTTGAAGAATGTCGGGGAAACCTATCAAAGGGCCATGACTACTCTGTTTCATGACATGATACACAAAGAAATCGAGGTATATGCCGATGATATGATTGCCAAATCTAAGACAGAAGAGGAGCATGTGACCCACCTGTCAAAACTATTCGAGCGGTTGAGAAAATACAAACTCCGCTTGAATCCCAATAAGTGCACCTTCGGTGTCCGTTCAAGGAAACTCTTAGGGTTCATCGTCTGCCAAAAAGGAATTGAGGTTGATCCTGACAAGGTCAAGGCCATTCAAGAAATGCCTTCTCCACAAACTGAAAAACAAGTCAAAGGATTCCTAGGACGTTTGAACTACATCTCCAGATTCATATTTCTCATGACCGCGACATGCGCACCAATTTTCAAATTACTTAAAAAGAACCAGGACTGAGTTTGGACAGAAGACTGTCAAACCGCTTTTGACAGTATTAAGGAATACCTGTTGAACCCATCGATTCTATCACCTCCAGTGGAAGAAAGACCATTGATTATCTACCTCACAGTCCTAGAGGACTCAATGGGTTGTGTACTTGGCCAACAAGACGAAACCAAAAGGAAAGAGTCTGCCATTTACGATTTAAGCAAGAAATTCACTGAGTGCGAGACTCGGTACACCATGCTTGAGAAAAATTGATGTGCTTTGGCTTGGGCAGCCAAACGTCTTCGCCAGTACATGATTCGTCACACTACTTGGTTGATCTCCGAAATGGATCCAATCAAGTATGTCTTTGAAAAACCTGCTCTCACGGGAAGGATTGCCCGTTGGCAGATGTTGTTATCAGAATACGACACCGAGTACCACGCTCGGAAAGCCGTTAAAGGGAGTATTTTATCCGATTATTTGGCTCATCAACCGATTGACGATCAGGAATCAATCGGGTTTGACTTCCCAGATGAAGATGTCATGTATCTAAAGATGAAAGATTGTGATGAACCGCTACCTAATGAAGGGCCAGAACCAGGTTCCCAATGGGGACTTATCTTTGACGGAGCTGTCAATCATTACGGAAACAGAATTGGGGCAATCATTGTTACCCCTCAGGGTACCCACATTCCTTTCACCGCCAGACTTACGTTCAAGTGCACAAACAACGAGGCCGAATATGAAGCTTGTATTATGGGTCTCGAGGAAGCAATCGATTTAAGGATCAAAAACTTGGATGTATATGGCGACTCAGCCCTGGTTATCAACCAGATCAAAGGAGGTTGGAACACATACCAATCAGGATTGATTCCTTACAAAGACTATGCGAGAAGATTGTTACCCTTCTTCAATAGAATCGAGTTTCATCACATCCCTCGTGATGAGAATCACATGGCTGATGCGTTAGCCACTCTCTCTTCCATGATTAGCGTAGGTCAATGGAATGACATACCTAAGATCGACATAATGCGCCTTGAACGGCCCACTTACATCTTCACGATTGAAGCAGTCATAGACGACAAACCTTGGTATCACGATATCAAATGCTTCCTTCAGAAGTAAGAGTACCCACCTGGGGCACTAAGGAAAGACAGAGAGACCCTCAGAAGATTGGCTGGAAACTTATTCCTGAGCAGTGATACTCTCTATAAGAGAAACTTCGACATGATCTTGATGATCGAACCTAAAGCTTTGAACGGACACCGGTTCATCCTGGTAGCCATTGATTACTTCACCAAGTGGGTCGAAGCAGCATCGTACGCCAATGTAACCCGATAAGTGGTGGTCCGATTTATCAAACACAATCTCATCTGCCGTTATGGTGTGCTGAGCCAGATTATTATGAATAATAGATCCAACTTGAACAATAAGATGATGAAAGAGTTGTGTGCTGAGTTCAAAATCGAACACCATAACTCATATCCCTACCGACCTAAGATGAACGGAGCGGTAAAAGCGGCTAACAAGAACATCAAGAATATCGTTCAAAAGATGGTTGTAACCTATAAAGACTGGCACGAGATGCTACCCTTTGCTCTTCACGGTTATCGCACATCTGTATGCACTTCAACAGGGGCTACCCCTTTTTCTCTAGTATATGGCATGGAGGCAGTGCTCCCCATCGAAGTAGAGATCCCATCAATTCGGGTATTGATGGAAGCTAGGCTTACAGAAGCTGAATGGTGTCAAAGTCGACACGACGAACTAAACCTGATCGAAGAAAAGCGAATAACGACGTTATTCCATGGTCAGTTGTATCAACAAAGAATGAAGAGGGCGTTTGACAAAAAGGCCCGACCTCGCGTCTTCAGGAAAGGAGACCTTGTGCTCAAAAATATACAATCATTTCTCACTGATTCCCGGGGCAAATGGACTCCGAATTATGAAGGCCCCTATGTGGTTAAGAAAGATTTCTTAGGCAGTGCCTTGAGACTTGCAACCATGGACGGAGAGGAATTTTCCTACCCCACGAATGTTGATGTAGTCAAGAAATACTTCGCCTATAAAAAAGTCTCGCTGGATTGAAAACCCGAAAGGGCGGTCCAGGCAAAAATTAGAGACATAATCAAAAATCATCCCGGTGGATTGGAAACCTCAAAGTACAATTCAGGAAAAAGTTAGGGATTCATGGCAAGTAACTACGTCCAACAAAGGGGCAAGTCCCTCAGCAGCAGTTACGTCGTCCATCAGAAAGACTCCAGTCAAGGTCATCTTCGACAGAAGCTCAGGATGCCCAGAATTCAAAATTTGTAGAAGGATAGTGGTCGTTATGTTTCAATGTAGCCCTTTTCCCTTAAATTACCATTTTCTAACTTTGTAAATACTCTATGGAATCACGCGTTTGGATGATTTCCATCCCATCAATAAAATTTGAGCCCTTGTGCTTTTGTTTGCAATTCCTATTTGTTTTAGCTTTACAGAACGACATTTTAACATGATCAACGATTCTTGAAATAAAACAAAAAATGAATTTACTTGTAAATCTTTTTTTGCTTTTAAAATAAAGTTGGCAATTTCTTTTGACTATTGAACATCGAAAGAACATCAATCGCTTCTCTAGAAGTGGTTGAGCTTCAAAGTGCAGAATCAAAGTACTCCTTCTAAGCCAGTGCGCCTGAATGAAGGATCAGTTGTGTCAGATGCGAATGTTCCATCTGACACTCCCGGCAGAGTTCTCATCTCCTAAGCCCGACCAATGATTGTTCCCCGCAGGGACTATTTCTCCTAAGCAAGGCAGAATTACTATCGTGAACCAGTGATACTTTTCATCTCCCGCAGTGGCCGAGTATCCAGTCGTGTTCATCCACTTAGTTTGTATGTCGCGTCAGTTTTATCAACATAAACATACATACATCATGCATTATTGATTCATACTCATATTCATATTGCATCATTATCACTCTGGTCAGTCTTATCCCCAAGTGGTAAAGTCCTCTTAATCAATCGAGTTGTCAGTCCTCTCCTCGCTGGGAAATGTTTTGTCTGAACAATCTCTCTCCCCCAGTTTATTTCTGGAGTGGAGACGGTCTTCGATCACTTTGATAACTTGAACCTCTGAAAAACAAGAGAACCTTCAGCCAACGTCACTCTTCGCCATTGAAGATGATGTCTTCGCTTTCCCGGATTAAGGAAAATCCCAGAGAAAGCCTCTCAACCGAAGACTCTCAATAGCACATTGGTTCTTCTCTCCAGAAAGTCAATGTTAACAAAGTCATCGGCACCTCAAAATTGGATCACATCATATGGCATTTCTCCGAGAAGATCTCCGAGAAAAGTATGATATAATATCCCCAAGCAGAAGTAGTCTCTCAAGAGACTCGTTTTCCCCAGTAGAGTCGACAAATGGCGTCTCCAACAGAGAAGTTTGTACACCTCTACAGCTCAGACGACTGGGTTCCCCAGCAACTCTGACATCAGATCTTTTTCCATCAAATGGCATCTCCCAAGGAAAATTCGGCGAGAAGTTTGAGGAAAACCGCTACAATAGCGTCCATTGTCAAGAAATTTTATTGACAAAAGAAACTAAGACAAGTTCCTTGGTAGGAAACCAGGATCAAGGGGAAGTTTATTTCAGAAACTTAGACCAGTTCCTTGGTAGGAAACCAGGATCGAGGGGAAGTTTATTTCAGAAACTTAGACCAGTTCCTTGGTAGGAAACCAGGATCGAGGGGAAGTTTACATCAGAAACTAAGACCAGTTCCTTGGTAGGAAACCAGGATCGAGGGGAAGTTTATTTCAGAAACTTAGACCAGTTCCTTGGTAGGAAACCAGGATCGAGGGGAAGTTTATTTCAGAAACTTAGACCAGTTCCTTGGTAGGAAACCAAGATCGAGGGGAAGTTTACATCAGAAAGTGAGACCAGTTCCTTGGTAGGAAACCAGGATCGAGGGGAAGTTAACCTTTTCTAAGCATCATTGCTTAGAAAAAGAAGAAGGATGCATGAACTACTATTCTTAACCACCATCAAAATTTCGGGTATTCCGATATTTAATCCTCTTGCACCCCAAATGCCCGAATACCTTCGTCATTCACACCTTCGTGTCCAAGAAGATTAAATAGGGGCATCTGTCATACCCCAAATTTTGACCACTAAGATTTCCCATCATTGTGCAAATAATCATCACAATATGGGTGTATCATTATGCCTCATCAGTCTCCCCAAAGATGGGTGAGCATTCACTACAAACAATGATTAGGGTTTCAGGCCCTCTCAGAGCTCTTAGACAAAGGATCAATCAAGGGATGACATGATATTCAACTTGTCTAATCTCTCAAACATCTCCAATGGATCAAGAGGACTCCCACAGCAAGAATCAAGCACAAGGTTGCAGCATTCCAGGTGGATTAAGCCTCAAGATCGCCAATGTCACCAAATTAGGGTTTTGGTCGACTAGGGCCTCCAGAGGGAAATTTTCCTCTGGGAATGAGCCAATACTTGAAAGCATAACTTGAAATACTCCATGGGACATCATGAACCCAATCATCAAGTCAATTTAGCCTCTGGGGAAGCATTCATCAAAAATCAGGAATTAGGGTTTCTTGACCTAATTCACCCCTAAGTTGACTTTTGGGACACATCATGAGCCAAGACCTCAAGAGAAGATTTGAGGGTCTCTAATACACTATATTGACCCATTTGCAACAATGGATTGATCCAAGAAGCTTGATTCCCAAGTTTCAAGTTCATCAGTACCACAGTTAGGGTTTCGCGGGAAAAAGTCAAATGTGCCTTTGACTTTTGACCCAGGCATGCTCCCAAACCTTGGGACATGATTCAATACACCCTATAACACCTATGAAATCAATCCATCAAGTTTGATTTAGGTCAAGAACTTGATTTCATAGAGGATCGCACAGTTTGGAATTCATCTGACAAAAAGTCAACTGTGCACAAAAGTCAACTTTGACTTTTTGAGATTTTTCACAATTATGGTTCTTTGACCCTAAAATGATGTTAATGTGTGATTGGAATCATCATTCATCAAGAAAAATCAAGAAAAGTTGGATAACTTGTAAAAGGGGTAACCATAAAAAACTTAGAAATTTTCACTAAGTCAAAATCTGCCTTCACTTTTTTCCAAATGTAGGGGCATTTTTCACTTGGATCCAAAAAGTATCAAAACCAACTATGATCAAACAGTTGTTGTATCATATGAGGGCTTTCCAAAATGTCCAAGAACTCCATCAAATTTCACTTGAGCCATGAGATATGACAATGGCAATATGCCTTGCTGAAAACTGTCAAAGCAAGGCAGATTTGTACATTTTGCTCGATTTACTAAATTTGTGCAAATGACAAACACACTTATCCATTTGAACACCTCAGGGGGAGACCAAGGAGGGACAAACACTAATCCATAAGCCTCCCAAGTCTTTGGAACCAAAAGTAGCATGTCAAACCTAGAAATGCCTAAAAGAGGGACAAGACTCCAATTTTAGTTTGGAGCATTTAATGGATGCACCAAGGTGGCATGGACTGAGCCATTTCCAACTGAATTCAGTCAAGACATATCCAAGACTAAGGGAACCAGCAGCCTGTGCCCTAACCTCTAGTCAATGGCTAGAGGAGACTTGGATTCTCATTGATCAACATTGGCCAAACCTCTGCAGCAGTTGCCATTCACTATTGCTTGCAAAACAACCTTGCTCCACTATAAATAGAGCTCATTTGTGATCATTTTAAGTACACCAAAGCCATCAAACAGATGCTTTCCTCACAATCTCCTTCTCACTTCCAATTTTGCCTTCTAAGGCAAGTCACTATCGGGTTTTGAGTTTGAGAGCAATTCTAACCAAACCAATCACACACACACCTCATAAACATCATATAGGAGTGATCCAAACACTTAAACACCATCTGGAACACTTATTTCTCAGAATCACCAGCCAGTTGCTCAAGGTTTTAACCAAGTTGCAGTTGGGATACCATCTTCAGTTACAACTTGTTTCAAACCATTCCAAGCACTCAGGCACATCACTTGGCACCTAGGGAAGCTATCCACATCATTGGAACATAGCTGTAACACCTCTAACCCAAAACACGATCACCAGCTGCAAGAGGTAAGCATGAGCTCTTCTAACTCTATGATCCATGCATTTTTTGCTGCACAATAATTTGGCCATATGTTCATAATCATGCATAGAGTGTTTTCTCTCAATCAATTGCTTTGTTTGAATCGTGTAGGGAATTTCTGAGCCTTCATGCAAATTTTAGGGTTCTTGAGGTTTCTCTTTGATTTCTTATTCCATGTTTAAAATAAATGAAATTAAAGACCATATACATGATCCTGAGGTGAAACGAGCAAATTGATATGTAGATTGCATGATATAATCAAGTATTCAGTGAGATTGGATAGAAAACGCAAATATGCAGAAACAGAGGGTGGCGCGTGTTCTTGAAATTGTTCTTGACGCCCTTTTTCAAAATTTGCATATTTGAATTTTTGTGATTTTATTTAATTGATTCAAAAATTAATTTCTCTCTGAGTTTTAATGATTTTGAGTTGATTCTTTTTTTTAATAATTCACAAAAATGTTAAAATATTTTATTTTACCAAAAAATCCCAAAAATATTAGTTCTTTCATATATTTGATATTTTTGCAAAGAATTAATGTTTTATTTGTTTTTAGCATTTGAAATATTTTTTCTCCCTTGGTTCTCCAAACTTGATTGATTTCCAATCATTTTGTGGATATAAACATGATTTTTCAAACATTAATCCAAGATCACAATTTGTTTTCACACATGTTTAACAATTTTGATCATTTTAATTGAATTTTTATTCAATTAAAATATATTTTGAAAACAAATTAGGGTTTTTGATTAATTCAACCCTCATCAAACTTTTTTCAAACACTTTGGGCCTCTAATAGAGTGTAAGACCCAACCCCCTTTTAACCAAAACAATTTTGGGCCTCATATATTGTATAAGTCCCTCTGCGTTAAAAGAAAATCTTGGCGCGATCGCCAGTTCAAAAAATCAAAATATCTGGGCCTACCCTCGTGTTATAAGCCCCATTTATTTTCTTTAAATTTCTTTGGGCCTCTAGTAGAGTGTAAAACCCAACCCTTTTTGAAAACCAAAATGATTTGGGCCTCAGTGTATTGTATAAGTCCTGATCCCATCAAAAAGTTCGGCACGATCGTCGCCTTTTTAACAAAAACTTTTGGGCCTCTCCTTGAGCTGTAAGCCCCACCACTTGTACAAAAATAAATCATTGGGCCTCTAATAGACTGTAAGACCCATCCCTCTGCACAGAAAACCTTTTTGGGCCTCAGTCACTTGTATAGGTCCCTGTACAAATTTAAAACAACAGTGCAATCACTGATAAAACCTTGGGCCTCTCCTTGAGCTGTAAGCCCCAACAAATCTTTTCAAAGCACTTTCTCCTTTGATTTTGAATACAATATTGTTATCAAAATTTTCTTTGTTGAACAACTAACAAAACAACATGGAAGCTCTACAACCGAGTAAGTGTTTACCCGCTTTCTTTATCCGCTTTCATATATATATATATATATAACTGTATTGTGGGGCTGATCGATGTAAGTCTTCTTTCACAAACTTTTATATACTTGTCAAATATCAACTGTGTAATAATAGTATAGTTATTTAGAGTTTTCCCTGGCAACTACGTCTAGCACTAGGTAAAGCCCGTCAGTCACTCTTAAATACAGTCAAAACTAGATCCCCGTAGGATTTCTAGATACAGTCTTCCTTCCTCTTGGGGTTAAACAATATGGAGACGTGAAAGGCAGCATTCTCGGTGAACCCTTTCTCAGACTGTCACTCTTAGAAATCATCAAAGAAACTCTACTCCCCAGAGATGATCTTTTCTCCGTGAATGACATCTCTTGAGTTTCTTCCAAATTCTCAGACTTTCCTGGCTTGATCTATTCTCGGTGAATGGCATGTCTTGAACTTCTCAGGGTTTGGGGACCCACAGGCTTCTTAAAAGCATCCCCGACTCCTCTTGGGCGTTGTACAAGGACCCTTCGGCTTCTTAAAAGCTCTCATGCCTTCTCTTGGGCTTAGTACAAGGACCCAGAGACCTCTACAGGTATAGGAACAGAACCTAGTCATCAATTTGCTAGAGCTGTCTTTCTGAGTCAAGTGTCAGACCAGTTAATGGGTAGACCTTCATCCCTTAACATACCAGCCTTCTCTTGGGCATCATACAAAGATCATTCACTATCTGAGAATCAATTTCTAAAAACACCAGTAGACTTGTACAATCTCAATACCCTTTGGATTTCCCATTTCCTTAAAGAACAGGAAGTAACCCTGATCTTCCGATCAGTACCAAAGCACAACCTCACCTTTAATTATTCCCTTTATAAGAACTGATTTTCTCTTTTATCCAACATATTGGACCTATCACCAAATTGAAACAGTCACCAGCACAACTAGCCTCCTCTTGGGCTTTGTGCAATGATTCTCCCGACACTCTATTGTTGAGTATAAAAGACTCTCTTGTTGAGTCAAACACTTTTAGCCTCCATCTCGGGCTTTGTACAAGATAGAAAATCACTCTCTTGTTAAGTCAAACACTTTTAGCCTCCATCTCGGGCTTCATACGAGAAAAAAAACACTCTCTTGTTGAGTATAAAAGACTCTCTTGTTGAGTCAACCCCTTTTAGCCTCCATCTCGGGCTTCGTACGAGATAGAAAATCACTCTCTTGTTGAGTATAAAAGACTCTCTTGTTGAGTCAAACACTTTTAGCCTCCATCTCGGGCTTCGTACGAGATAGAAAACACTCTCTTGTTGAGTATAAAAGACTCTCTTGTTGAGTCAAACACCTGTAGCCTCCGTCTTGGGCTTCATACAAGGCACATATAAACCACTCTCTTGTTGAATATAAAAGACTCTCTTGTTGAGTCAATCTCCTTTTCAGCCTCTATCTCAGGCTTCGTACGAGACAGCAAAACACCCTCTTGTTGGGTCACTAGCCTCCTCTTAGGCTTTGTATAAAGAAAACCCCTGTTGAGTCAATCAACCTTTTAGCATCAAACCCGTGCCTTACTCACAACATACAAACATCAACAACTCCTCTTTAGAGATGACGAATTCTCTCTCAATCAAACCCTTTAGCTTTACATCTTGGGCTTTGAACAAGATACATATACTCCCTTTAGCTTCATGTCTTGGGCTTTAAACAAGACACCAAAACAACTTTTTCCTCCCATAGAATAGGAGGAACTACAATCGCTCTAATTTCCCTGTTTCGTCAAACGGGAATACGTAGGCATAAGATTGAAAAATCTTAGTGAGCATACTAATAAAAAAACCCAAAATCCAGTATCTCCACCAAATCGACCCAAAAGCATCAAATTTAAACACATTACCAGAAACCTCACAAATAATCCAGACACCGTGTTCTTAGGAAAAATAACCAAAGATTGGGCCCCACTTCCACATAGCATCTGTAACCTAACAGACCGCTGTTCAAACTCAGTATGCAAGCAGGGTTAATTGGAGACATCTATTTCCCTTCCTTAATCAGCTCAATAGGATAAAAAATGAATCGAACTGTAGTACCCAAGCGGTCGTGACTCAGGACAACAAAAATCGCGCTACAGTGTGGCAATGCATCAGCATATGCATCCTTCAACAACCCAGGTAGGTCCTTCAATGCATGCTCAGCAAATCTGGCTAGACGGCCATGCCTTTCACTCCAGTACTTCGCATCCTTCATGAGGTTACACAGCAACGAATGATTTGGTCCCTGAAGCATATCCTGAAGAAATACCTCTTTCTGGTCCAAGAGGTTCTGTAGATGACGGTTTTGATGCTCCCAATGAGTACTCTCTGTATTGAGCTGACTAATCTGCTCTTGACTCTGATGTGCTTGATGTTGTAGCTTCTGAATCTCACTGAAGACTTTGTCGAGCTTAGCTTAACCCTGAGAAAATTCCTTTGTTAACTGATTAGCACGGTCTTGTTCACTTTGCCACTTTGCCTGGAACTCGGATAACTTCCCTCGAAGCTCTTCAAGTTGCTTGTTGTAGCTCAGCTCCTCTTTGTAGGCTTGATAATGAGCATCGGCGAGTTGTCTCTTCTTTGAAGCAAGTCCCTCATAGGTGCTCTTCAAAGCATCACCCACCTTCCTACGCTTGTTTTGTTCAACCTCCACCTCTTTGAGCATGCGCTCGCGCTTCTGATGGAGCTCAACCTGTAAGCTATCCTTCTCGGAAGTGACTCTATCAAGGTTGAGACGAAGATCAATATTATCCTTCTTCAACTTCTCAATAATCATCTTGAGTTGATCGACCTCCGATGGAGGAACAATGGCAAGTTCAGGAAGCTTGGCATTCATGGAAGGCTCAGGAGAGAATGGCAACAAGATCTCTTTGACGCGCTCTTTGACCCAAAGTGTGTAAGCTTCCTTGGCTACGCAGTTCTTCTTACCCAAATCGGCTCTTCCTTCGAGATGAATCTGAGTCCAAGCGGCACTGAACCTCTTCAACAAACCTATGTCATCAACCCCTTCATGAAAGATGAACTCCTCCACTACCTCAGGATCAGGCTTGGCAACCATAGGGTATCCTAACTGTCGGAAGGCCATTCTAGGATTGTAGTTAATTCCACCCTTTGTACCCAAGAGAAGCACATTGGAGAATTTCCCACAATGAAGAATGATCTGAATGTCGTCGAAGACTCGAGAATACCAAGAAATGTCATCAGCAGTAAGGGACATGATTCGTTGAGACCACTTGACATTACCCTTATTCTCAACAAAGGGACCCTTCTGTGGAAGGTGAGACATGAACCATCGGTATAACAAAGGAGCGCAACAGACAATGGTTCCTTTCTTCTTTTCATTCCTCGAATGAATAGAATGGTAGGTATCTGCAAGAAGTGTCAGAACAGGGTTCCTGCACAAGAAGATACTGATGGCAGCCTGATCTACGAAATCCTCCATGTTCGGAAACAAGACAATCCCATATATCAGCAAAGCAAGAACGGCGTTGAAAGCCTTCCAGTGTCCATCCTTAGCAAAAGAAGTGGCCTTGTCAACCAAAAACTTCGAAGTGAACCCTCGAATACCCTTCCCTTTGGTCTTGAGATTATCCTCCACATCCTTCTTACTAATGCAAAGCGCATCAGCAATAAGATGAAACTTCGGACAACCGCTAGTGTAGACATAAGGAACTTGCTTCTTGATCTCAACCCCCAGAATATAAGCATACTCCTCAAGTGTAGGTGCTAGCTGATAATCCTGAAATGTGAAGCACCTATATGGCGGGTCGTAGAACTGAACCAGAGTGTGAATAGCAGTGATGTTGACTTCAGTGTTGAGGATGGTCAACAGATTACCATCTATGAAAACCCCTCTGTGATCTCCAACCAACAAAGATGCCAAACCTCTCAAAATACCCATCTTAGGCTCCACAAACTTGTAACTGAAGATGCCACGACAACCAGTACTCATCTCTATGATAATGCCAACAAAAGATAAGTCCTCGAAAACTTGGAAATGTACATGCAAAAATTAATTTACATGATGGAATGACATGCAACACAACAACAAGAAGCCAACACGGTTCGAATAATCAAGTCTGAACAGTCCAGATATCTGCATATAATTTTGTGTTGGTGCAACGTAATCTGATGTGTCGGTGAAGAAATCTGGCGTGTGTGAGAGAACAAGGGTATGAAGTGGCTTATTTTCCTGCAAAAACTCATCCCCCTCACAGGTGTGATCTAGACACAACAAGGTGGTCCCTAGAAAGGTCGCCCAAACCATAATACTCAGAATGAAAATCCCCCGCCGTAGTGAATTCTCACAAGACGGAGGTATTCTCAAACGAATCACGATCTGGGATGTGGGTCTCGTGATATCCCAATGCGCGAAACGCAGGCCTCGCGACTATTCACGTTCTAGCCTATGTGTATACTAGGCCCGGTGTTAGGACCTTTCTCTCCAATAATATCTACCCATCCCAACAACAGCAGAAAATAGCAGATATCCAGAGTATACAGCATATGAATATTAAAAGCAGTAAAGAAATGCAGTAAATAAGTATAAAGCTAAAGCATGAAGATAAAGCAAGTAAAGCGCGAAAGCTAATCACCCAAGCAAGCAAGAAAAGCAAACAAAACTAGGCGAGACCCCAACCTGCAAGAGCAAGGCATCTTCCCCAGCAGAGTCGCCAGCTGAAGATGGTTGGTTTACATCCTGAGTGAATCGCACACTCATAGATAACACAGAGTCGCCACCGAACTTTATTTAGTCCTAAAGGACAGGTAAAATATCGATAAAACCCAAGGGGATGAGAAACGGGAACAGGGGTCGGTTATGCGAAAGGAAGTTATTAGCACCTTACGCATCTGTCGTACTCGACGGGAACCATTTCTCTTGCTTCTAGGCTTGGATGGGTTATCTATCTAAAGGTTTCTAGCTAAAAGAAAGAGGAGAGAGAGAGAGAAAGAAGGGGAAAAAGAAAGAAAAGAAAGAAAGTGCTCGCGGAGGATTGTGGCCCTCGTGCCTACGTACCCTCATAGTGCAATGAGGTAATCAGAGCGTCATAGTTCTTGGAACCGGGGGAAAGAAAAGAAGAGAAGAAGGAAAGAAGGGTGGAAGTGTGCTCGCCAAGATCATCGCGATCTCGTGCCTACGTATCATACATTCAAAAGAATACAGAATCAGAGCTTCTGTAGTTCGTGGAACCAAACGGAAAACAAAACAAGAAAGAAATAGGAAAACAAAAGAAGTGGTGTCAAAACCAAGAGCAAGGGTGAAAGAAAAACTCTACTGGGGAAGACCACACAGTAAGAGCGATGGCACAAGAGACTAGTAAAAGAATGGTGTCAAAACCAAGAATGAAAGAAACTCCGCTGGGGATAACAAAGAGGATTGGTGTCGAAACCAAGAAAGCAAGAGAAAAATGAATAGAAAGGACTCCGCTGGGGATAAAGGAAGCATTGGTTTTAACAGACGGACTGTGATAAACCAAAAGAGAGAGTTTCGAACCAACGGAAGGTGTTTGACTCTGAGGGGACATCGGTATGTTAACTGATAAACAGTGGTTAACCAAGGAAACAAGGATTGCAACTTTGTGGGGATGGAGAAGCAGAGAAAAATGTGATTAACCAGAAGAACGAGTGTAGGACCGATCGAAGGTCGTAACCCAACAGGGGTGTTGGTATTGACTGAACAAATAGCACTTGACCAACGAAGAAGGGTATTGAACCAAAAAAGGTTGCTAACCATTGGGGTTCGATTTTTTAATAGAACACTGTGATTAACTGAGAAAAATGAGTGATTAACCAAGAGGAGGTGATTAACTCGAAAAGGGGTTCAGTATTTTAACAGACGGATTGTGGTTAACTGAAGAAAAGGGTGATTAGCCAAGAATAGGTAATTAACCCAAGGAACTCAGTGTTTTAACAGACGGACTGGTTAACTGAGAAGGAGTGCAAATATTGGTGTTTTAATTGACAGGCATTGATTAACCAACAATGATTGACCGCAAGAAAAGAATAGGGTATTGAAACAAAGATAGTTTGCTAACCCAAGAGACAAAGGATCTTAACCAAGAAGGTGATTGATCAAAAGGGAGATCGAAGGAGATAGGAGTGATCAAGAATCGAAAGAGATTGCAAAGGGAAAAGAGTGATCAAGGATCGACTCGACTGGGAAAAGAAAGCACACTACCGCCTGGAGATAGAGGTGACTAAGCCAAGCACAGAGTCATTCGTCCCCTACCTGAAGTAGTCAGAATGAGAGTAGGAATTCTCCCTTCTCATTCCTTCTCTAACACACAGGGTGTAATGCAGAAATTGAAACAGACGACATAACAGCTCCAAGTTGTACAGTGCTCCGATGTAGGGCGCAGCGCGAAACTCCAACTCCACGGGGGATCGAGAGAGAAAGCTCTAAAGGAAGCCTAAAGAGAGGAAAGGGGAAGATCAACTAATCAAAACATGGTTTCGATCAATTAATCAATGGGAAATGCCATGCCAACAATTTTCCAAAGAGAGTGAAAAATCATTAAGGCAAAAGGTGTGAATTATTGATTATACAAGATTAAGCTCATCCATGAATAACGAACTTAATGCAAAACCAAGAAAGGGAGTACAAAACAGTACCAAATGATCAACAAATATGCAACACAAAGTCATGTTATGTGATCAAAGAGACATGCAAGAATGATTATATTCACATGATGCCAAAAATATGAACAATTTGAATAATCGAAAGTGTACAACAAAAGATCATGAATAAGCTTCAAATAGAAGTTAAATGACATTTAAAACATCCATAAAATCAAGCATGACAATCAATGGAAGTTAAAATGAAGAAAGCATGGCAAACACACTTGAAAATGCAAGAAAATGGCCTTCTGGTTCAGTGTTAATCGATTAACATAATTGCACTGCAAAGTGTTAATCAACTAACACTTGAAAAAGTGCAAAAAAACATTGGTTAATCGATTAACACTATTGCACTGCAAAGTGTTAATCGATTAACACTGGACAGGGAGCAGAAAATCAGTTTTGAAAAGTGCTTTTGGCCAACTTTTTGATTGTGTAATCACTCCAATGCTAGGGCAAACAATTATGCACAAAAAATCAAGTTTAGAAGCAGCAAATGATCAACAATAGAATCAATTAAACAATCAAGATCATGGATCAAGCAATGGTAAAATCAATTCACATGCAAAAAAACATCGAAACTACATCGCGAATGATACGAAAATGATCGAAACCGAAAAATGAATGAGATCCACCAACCTATAAGGATGAGATGTGCCTTGGTAATTGTTGCAATGTGGTCTTGATGAAGATAATCAAAGAAAATCAGAGGAATCTTCAATTATAGCCGAAACGTATCGAAACCGATCAAATCGCGGCGAAAACTCCAAAATGATTATTATCACCGAAGAAACTTGAATCAATCACTTGAGATGAATCCAAAAGCTATTGAAACTCCACAAAAACCAGTATAATGGAATGGTAATGAAGGTTAAGCTCAAGAAAAAAAAAGCACTTTCAAGGTGAAAGTAGCTTTTTCTTCAATGGAGAATGAAGAGCTTTGGTGAGGTATTGGAAGAGAATTGAGATGAAGATGAAGATATAGCAGAAAAATCAGAGAGAATGTGAGAGAATTGAGAGTGAAATGTGTAGAATGGTTGAGAAATTATGGATGAAATGGTGGATCCCTTGAAAAGTGAGTGAAGGTGTGTTTATATAGACTTTAGGTTTGGAGTATGAGAGGTTTGGAATTTGGTTTGGACTTAGCTTTGGGTTTGGAACTAGGCTAGGAGTTAGTTGGGCTTGACTCACCGAGTCAAGGCGGTTAACTCGGTTAGTTAGAACCAACTCGGTAATAATCCCAAGGTGAACTCCAACATCCAAAGATCCACATTACTTGGAAAAAAAGGAACATGGTGCACTTAATTTGAAGTGAAGCATTAGAACAAATGCACTTGGAATGAATTGAATAGCTTTGCAATGTCTAGAGATGTCTAGAATATTCCACATGCTGCTAGAATACTGTAGAATCCAAGACCAAAGTGTGTGCAAAGGTGTTGTCATGAAAAAAGCAGCAAAGTGTGCCTATTCTGCTTGTGTTAATCGATTAACATAATTGCACTGCAAATGGTTAATCGATTAACAAGGCCAAAATATGCCCAATTTGCCTAAAAAAAGGTGTTGTGGTCCCGGCTTCGATTTTCCACTTCTTGTATTGATGAATAGGAATAGAAACCCTCATTTTGTGCTTGTCTTGATGATGTGATGACCTTGTGAGGATATGATTAATCGGGCTTGGAAAACCTGAATATTCCTGCAATCAAAACACAAAAAGAAAAGTGTGAACGCGTATGCTAACGATGCGAATGCGCATGCTTATGCAAAAGGTAAAAGAGGGAGGTCAAATTCCGGGTTACGACATATATTCATAAAATGGAGTTCCATTATATTGAAACAAAATAGCACTAATTGAAATTTCAAAATCTGGTATCATTTCATTATAAGAGAAAATAAAATATTAAAAATAAATGAATGTGGTTTGACCTTTTCCGCAATGTATCTTCTTCTTCCTACTGCACGACAAGCTTCTCTTTCACGTTCTCGCAGCGGATTTGCATATCTATCAATGAAGGTTTAGTGATGAGTGATGGAAGGTGGTGACCGTGGCTATGGTTGTGTTGTTGGAAGTCGTCGGAAAGTTTGTCTGCGGCGATGGTGGCTACGATGGTGATGATGTTGTCGAAACATGAGTTGCGATTGTCGACGCAAAATGGAAGATGAAGATAGAGAGTGGAGCAATGTTATGGTTGGGAGTTTCAAGCCTTGAAAATAAACATGGTGATGGAAATGTAAAGTTACAGTAGGTGTAAGTTTTATGGAAAGAGAGGAGTTTATGCGAACAAGTTTGGAGAAGATGATAGTGTCATACGCATGGTTTTTTTGTGTTGAGAAAAATGAAGATGTGTATTCCTTTGTTTATGAGGTTTGCAGGAGATTTTGAATGGTGGTGGCGGGATAAAGTGAGGCGTATGGGGTAGTGCAGTAGGGAGAGAGTTTAGAGAAAATGGTTATGTTGTTGCTTTAATGGAGGTATGAGTTATTGAATGATGATGGAATAATGAAGGCAATGAATCTTGTAGTTTGGTTTTACATAGTGGTTATGGTGAGTTGCTCAGTTTGTTTATGTTAAAGGGTGAGAGCTATTCTCAAAGCAATTTTCTTTCCCTCTTTCTAAAGTGCAGCGCCTGTAGCAAAGGGTGGCCCCACGTGGGTGCTTTTTTTCATGAAGTCTGTGTGTGCATGGGAAAGTAGTATTATAGATAATATGAAGTAGGGTGGTGAATAGTGACAGTAGGTATAGCGTGTGCAGCGAATTGAATTTTAATGCAGGAGGGAGTACGTAGCATGGGAAGTGTATCTTTGTTCTTTTTCAAGCGCAAGATCTTTTATTAAATTGTTTTACAAAATTCAGAAGTTAAAAAAGTGAGAGAGGGACGTGATATGCAACATGCTACAGTACATATTTTCATCAAAAAAGTAGCAGGTGGAGTTGACGTGAGAGGAAATTATGGAAAAATGGTTATGTGTATGGGGAAGGATGAATTGTGAGAAGTCACTTGTCAAGACAAAACCACAACTCTTGGAGCTCAATAATTAAGTACTTCTAAAATTAGAAAAAGAACAAAAGTTAAAACAAGAAAATAATAAATGCAATAAAATATTCAAGATAGAGATCTGAACGAAAAATAAAAGAGATTAAATAAAAAAATTATTAATCGAAAATAGAAACAAAATCGATAAAAAAACAAATAATTGGACCGATATCGTAGTGCTCGAAAAAATAATAATAATACACCAAAATGATCAGCGCAAAATAAACGTATTGGAAAAATATAGCGTTTGGTAAAATTTCGAAATAAATTTTACCCGGTTAAATGGCTCAACTTAATCAAAACGCGACCGAAAAGCAGTCAAAAAATTCAAATGAGCACGCCAGGTTAAACTACGCGAAACATATATTAATATCACTGATGTTTGCAGGCTCTATTTTAAAATTTTCCGTCCATTGGTTTTACGTACAGTTGACTTTTAGTTTGACCGATTCGGCTGTAATTCCAACCAATTTATTCCAGCTGATAAATTGGGTATTATGCGAGATGCAATACATGATATGCTATGTAGACGATGTAAAAGAATGTGAGATCTTAGGGGAAAATTAGGGTATGACAGATGCCCCTATTTAAGTTTCTTCAATCCAGAGATATGAAGATTGAAATCTTCGTCTTGACAAGATCGGAGAGACTTAAATACAAACATGCACAATTTTTTCCCCTAAGATACCACAAAGATGCTTGTGATATGATATGAATGCAAGACTCAGCATTCTGTGGGGAATGAAACCACAGAAGACAAACTACTGCTAGAAAAACCAAGCAGAGGACAAAGAGAATACCACAGAAGAATAAGTAACAAATCTCAAAGAGACACAGCTGAGGAAAAACAAGATGTATTGAAATTCTTCAAGGTGACAAGGAGTATTTAGTAATACCTAGAAAGAGAGGGATAAACCCTAAACAAGAATACAGACATCTGGGAAAGCATCAGATGCTGAAAATAACACAATCTGGAAACAAATCAGAAACATCTAGAAAAGTATTAGATGTGGAATGAGACCAAATCCAAAGATACAACAGAGACTTCCAAGAAAGCAATTGACTTTACTGTGGAATAGTATGAACATCCAGAAAGCAGAAGCAACTTTACTGGGGAAGGGTCACAGTCATCAGAAATGCATTGAACAAAACCCTGGAAAAGAACATCATCAACCATCAAAGACATTCAGGAAAACATTGAATGAACTATGGAACAAAAGCAGAAAACAAAGATAAACAGGAAAACAACATAGATATTCAGAATAGCATTGAATCACTACAAAAAAATTGGTTAATTATGGCGGTTTAAAAAGTGTTTTTGTGGCGGTTTCAACCGCCATAATTCACAAAAATGGCGTTTTCTTGTAACACCGTATTTTCGGCTGCCGCAAAGAAAAAAACGGCGGTTTTATATCAAACACCGTGCAAGCCGCTGTAATTTACTAAGAAGTGAAGTGGCGGTTTTAATGTGTAAATAATGGCAGGTCAAACCGCCATAATTTTCACTAATTTTCTAAAAATGTAAAAACAACTGGTGGCAGTTTAAACCGCCATAATATTCTAATATTTTTAAATATATATATATATATATATATATATATATATTAATGCATCATTTATAGTCCAACAAATGTGCTAGAACAAAACTAATTTTCATTGACAACAAAAATAAGAATATTTAATGTATTGAGTAACTAGCATCTTATACTAATAGAAACTAAATATATTTAATTCCCAAAAAAAATTAAAATCAAATACCAATCTCTATTCCTAGATTTATAACATGCTTATAAATAGAAACTAGAAACTGCATGTAGCAGCAGGTGATTATCAAATGGTTAGAAGAAATATGTATTAGATAGACCAAGAAAATAACACATTTCTAACATGAAAAAATCCTTTTTATGTTTATAAAAGATTAATAAATTGTAACATATATATGAACTTATCCATAATAAGAATTATTTTGAGGAGGAAACATATGAAGCGTCAACAACTTTGAGAGAAAATAGAGTAATAAAATTACAATTCCCAAATTCCTATATCAATTTCTTATTGGAATTTAGGATTGTTGTTCTTTTTAAATATGCAAGTATGGTCAGGAACTTGAAAGTGCACTATGTATTCTTAATTTTAAGCTCTGTGTACTCTATAAAACACTCAGTTTTTCCTATGCTATGAAATATTAACATTGGAATTAAAATATATATCATGTACATTACATGAAAGTGCTGAGAAATGACTAAGTGAAAAAGCATATTAGTGAATCCAGATGTCTCACATACATAATACAGGATATTAGACATATTTATTGTGTCACTTTTTTTGGCCTTTTATAAATATGTTTTATTTAAAGCTTAACAACAATCAAATAACCCTTCAATTTTGTGTCTATAAATTAATATGACTACTTTATTGATATACCAGGTCTCTTTCCTAAGAATAGCTATTTTATCGCCTATTTTTTTAGTATAAGCTCAACTAATTGCAACATTGAACCTTTCAAAGTCATACCTCATATATTCTAATGAAACAAAAACTGAGAAGAGTAAGCTCAAATACCAATCTCTATTCTAAGATTTAAAATAAATTTATGAAACAGAAACTGCACGTAGCAGCAAAATGGTTAGAAGCAATATGTATCATATAGACCAAGCAAATATCACATTTGTAACATGCGAAAATCCTGCTTATGTTTGTAAGACATTCATAAATTGTAACATATATATAATAAAGATTATTATTTGTAGTACCCAAGCAAAACACCTACTTACTTTATTAACTACGAATATGGAAACTTTACTAAGCAATCTTGAAACCCATATAACACCCTTCATTACAACATGTACCTCATACATCCATGTAGATCCACCTGTCGTCACCAAAAGATAATGTAAGCGTGTTTCTTTAGTTACTCACCTGAAGTTAGATTCTAAGTTTTCTTATCCTTAGATGGATTTGGAAGGCAATATACGTCATCTTTGATTTCCATGAAAATTGCACCACATATTGCCTACATAAATTCCAAGAGTGTGACTACAGCAATTATCCATTCTTAGTCCCCCTATATCTCAACATAATCATGTATCAAAGGTTTACAAATTAACATTTATATGAGCATTTTAAGAATACAAGATTACCCACTTAAAACATTTGTGTGGATGAATTGGATATTGTGCATTAGCTTTAATGTAAACATCAGAAGATGAATAAAGGGAAATAGACAAATACCTTGAGGATGTACATCATATGGCGATAATAAGTGATCCATATTTAAGAAGATTTCCAAAATTTGTTGTCAAATATTGTTTTTCAATTTTAATGCTTTCTGATGAATCTTCATGCCACATCTGCAAGCAAAGCCAACAATGTGGAATTCAACATTTCAACCAAAATTTGGAGAAAACCTTAAAAGTACTACTACAATCAACACCCGCCATACAAGAAGAAAATAATGTAACAAGTCCATAATTTACTATGAAAAAAGAAAATTTCAAAAGTATGAACTTTTACCCTCGATAAGATATACTTTATATGTTATAAACTCATATGTAGTACTTTGCAACTCCTAAGAGAACAACCTTAGAAGCAACAAAGATAATAAGTTTGATGTGGATTGGCTTTCTAAAGTAGTTCAACGTACCCCATCAAGAAGAAGTGTTCTGTCTACAATCATTTCAAAAAAATTTAATTAATTTGGATTATATTGGAAAATCGATATTTATAAATAAAGGTCTAAGATAAGATTCACGTCCAAAATAGATATAGATTCAAGATTCATATCGATTAGATTCAACTTTATATCAAATCAAGACATGACTCACATCTGAAATCAAGAACAATACTAAAGTACTCATATATGGAGGAAAAGTTTAAAGGAATGTAAAATCAAGAATCTGTTTGTCAGACCTTCAACCTTGATGCTAACCCCTTCCCAGATGTCCATCGTTTCAGATAAGAGAATGTTTTCATCTTGTTCTCTATCTCTGGATGCCATGCATAATCTAAATCATTTGTGTGTCTCCACAAAGGTTTAGGGTTTTTGAATCCCAAATTGAAATGGGGTTATATATGAGCGAGAAAAGATGGGTTTTGCATCTTCTAATTGGGTTTTTGTGTCAACAACTTTGAGAGAAAATAGAGGAATCACTACCATATTTGAGAGGAATTGTTGTCGTATTTTAGAAGAAGCACAATCGGGTTTGAGAGAAAATAGAGGAATTGTCACCAAATTTGTGCGAAAGATTCATCACCAGTTTGACATGGAACAGAGTCATCGCTGGATTTGAGAAGAAGTGCTGACAATTTTGTAGGAAACACTGCTGTAGGGTTTGAGAGAAAGGCCAAAAATTGAATCTGAAGGGTTGAAATTTTTTCTAAAATATATTACTTAATTAGTTTACTGGAAAAAAATAGATTTAATAAAATAAAAATATAGATATAAAATAAAAGAATAAAAAATAGGAAAATTGAAATAGATGCGAGAATTTTTTACCCAAATACCCCAAATTTTGGAAAAAATTCCCAAAATAACCCACGTTTCAAAAAAAAAATCTCAAACTGCCCCAGTTAGGGTTTGGGTTTGTACAGGGTCGCCATTGGAATTGACGACATCTCTTAAAGGCTAACAAGATGTCGCCAATGGAACTGGAGACAACATACCAAGTCGCCAGTGCAATTGGCGACATAGAGTAAGGCAATAACCCTGTCGCCAAATGATGTGGAGACAGGGTGTGTGTTATTTTTTTTTAATATTGGAATATTAAATTGATTTTGTTTGCACAATGATATAAAATTTTCATTAATTTAATAAAATATTACATTAATTAATGTTCGTGACCGGGTGCATCCAACCGGCCACCAGTTCCACATCCCCTGGGACCCTCACTCGTTGCACTCATTACACTCGTTGTACTCGGCCCCCTTGTTCCCCTTGTTGTTGATTCACGCCCGGTGTTTGAGGAGTCGAAGTCTTAGGAACAGTCCAAGATGGTTCCCTTAGGATGTCTTGCATTCCCGTGAAGTCTTGGGGACTGAAACTGAGCGTGCGACCCATGCCAGGATAGTTTGAGGGGGTGATTGGTGTGCGGGCAGGCCGGTTGAAGGGAGACATTGGTGTGAAGGATTTGTTGATGAAAGGTTGAAATGGTGTTTGAAAGCCATAAGGATGTTGAGAAGGTTGATTGTGTTGGCTAGGGTATGATGTTTGGGAGTTTGGGCTATGAAAAGATGTTTGCCCAATTTGGCTATTGTATGATGTACCCTCGTTTTGGCAGTATCTTTGTGACATGTTGGGGGCATAGCCATAATGAGTCTCTTGATAATAATCATTTTGTTGAAGATGATATGGGGGACTCTCTTGGTATTATGGTTAGGTGTATGGCATGTTTGGATGGATAATGGGTTGGTAATTTTGTTGGGTAGGGGGTTGTGAGTAACATGGCCTTGGAGGTGGGTTAGACGTTGAGGCTTCTTGTGTGTAGGTGGTATGGCGTGGGTCGTATAACTACCTATCTTCGGAGACAAACCCAGTTGCAACCGATCTGTACTAAGCCATGTAATTATTTGTTGGTATAGATGGGGTTGGCATCACCGGCTCACGTAAGACATAGTGGCTGCGATTCATCCATTTACGACGCTCAGCCTTTGCAAAATCCTTCCAGTCCCTAAAGTCCCATTGATCATTAACTCTTTTTAGATGCCATTTACTGATGTCAACAGGCGGATCTGGGATGTCTTGATGCATTCCAAATTACAGTTTGACACGGTAACTATTGCGCAGCTCCACAGTTGTGAATCTAATGATCGGGACACATGCAGTCCAAATGGCAGCATCTTCGTCGCTGACTTCATGTAGGTCTTCCATGCCTAGGTATGGACGCCATATGAACTGCAGAATAGAAAAATATTAGATAGTAAATATATGAAATAAAAGAAGAGAAATGTTTAGGCGGGCTTACATCTGCGGGTGTTAGGTGATCCAAAAGATTACGGTATTGAATGATACAATGTTTGGAACATCTATTGTAACTCGTTCCCTTAGCCGACCATCTAAAAAAATAATAATTTTTTAGTTGAGAATGTTAGACACAATTATTTTTAAGGATAAAAAATTTTTTAAGTTATTAACTTACTTTTGTGCAAACGGGAAGGAAAAGTCGTTGTCGTTGACAGGCGCTAGGGATGGCAATCTAGACCAGCCCCAAGCTTGTAGCAAAACAACACATCCAAAAAAAGTAGATGCATCTTTTTTGGCGCACTTACACAAAGAGCTATACAAATAAGACAGACAAGCGGAACCCCAACTATACTATTTTGTTTGATTTAGATCTCTCAATAAGGGTAAGTAGATAACGTGCATAGAAGAACCAGTACCCTCGATCAGATATTGAACGACAACGATGAGGGTGACGAAGAACTGTCCGTACATCCAGATAATGTCCATCGTCCGCCTCAACATATGACAGACATGGAATTGCAAAATGATGCACTATCCGCAGATATATTTCACAACCCTTATATGTGGTCAGGGAACGAATTAAAAGAAGGAGACATGTTTCGCACCAAAGAAGATTGTGTACGAGCCATAAAAAAATTTCACATGGATAACTCTGTTGATTATAGTGTCCATAAAACGGATTCGATAAGGTATGTAATTATTTGTCGTAATCCTCTTTGCAAGTTTCGACTTTCAGCTACTTACACAAAGAGAAGCAGTTGTTGGAAGATAACTTCCATACAGCCACTTCATAATTGCACTGCGACAAATATTGTCCAAGATCACCGAAAGTTAAGCGCAGATTTAATATGTCAAGACATTTTTCCCATGGTTAGTAAGGATCCGTCCGTCAAAGTGAGTATAATCATATCTCACATTGTGATGAGGTATAATTATACTCCCTCTTATAAGAAGGCGTGGATTGCAAGGACAAAGGTTGTTGAAAGGGTCTTTGGCAACTGGGAGGATTCATACAAGGAATTACCCCGATTTTTGGTTGCCCTAAAGACATACGCACCGGGAACTATTACAATCATGCAAATTGTGCCGGTATGCATGCCAGATGGTACCATTGTTGACGGAAATGTCATTCATTGTACAAGAAACAATGGATTTTATTGAGGGGAGACCCAATTTATCGTATACTGTTAGGCTAAACAGAGGTTGGTGTGATTGTGGCAAGTTCCAGGACCTCTGTGTACCTTGCTCACATGCCATTGTAGAATGCGTACATGCTCGTCAAGATGCTTATGGCTATCTATCTGATGTTTACAAGGTGGTTAATGTTATGAATGTATACAGCGAAGGCTTCTCAGTGCTACCAATGGAGAATTATTGGCCTCCATACCAAGGTGAAATAGTTTGGCACAACGATGAAATGAGAAGAAAGAAAAAAGGGCGCCCAAACAGCAAGCGTATAAGAACCGAAATGGATATCACTAATAAAATGATACGACTATGCAGTATCTGTCGTCATCCCGGCCACAACAAAAAACATTGTCCCAATGTTGGAGGAACATCTGCATCATAATTTAGCTTATCTTTTCATTTGTTGTAACAGTGGCGGTTAAAACGTTGGTAACAGTGGCGTAATAAAATAGTGTTAATAATGGCGGTTAAAACGTTGGTGATTGTGGCGTCTTTAATAACCGCCATAATACACGGATAATTGTGGCACTTTACATAACCGCCGTAATAAAACCACCATAAATTTCATATTTTTTTTGTAGCGAATAATCTCCACTGGGGAATCAACAGTCATCATCCATGCGTAAAACTAAATGGAAAAGAGTCATAATATTCAGATAACCATTGAATGAGATGAAAAGAACTCTGGGAAATACATTAGGGACATTCAAGAAAACATCGGAGGTATTTAGAAAAGCATTGAATAAACTCTAGAAAATATAACAAACATCAGAGACATTCAAAAAAGCAATGTCCGGAGATATTCCGGAAAGCATTGAATAAACTCCGAAACACATCCAGAAAAAGCATTGGATGAAGAATAGAAACAGACTTGAAGACATTCTGCAGCTGTTAACCAAAGTCAGAAATAAATTGAAGACATCTAGAAGAGCATTAGATGAAGACAAAGATTCTGAAGATACATCTGAAACATTTGGAAAAACATTAAATGTATGGGAAAAGGTTTTGAAGGCATATCTAGAAGAATATTAGATAAGTAAGGTTATATCTAGAAGAACGTCAGATAAACCAAAAGGGTTTATGGAAAAACATCAGAAGCAAGAGACTCAATATGGAAAAACATCAGAGGCAAGAGACTCAATCTGGAAAAACATTAGAGAGACATAGAGGAGTTCTGGAAAAACATCAGAACAAAGACACATCTGGAAAATCATCAGATGGTAAAAGAAATGAAACTCTGGAAATGCATCAGAATTATCAAGGTATATATATCTGAAAACTCACTGGGGAGTAAAATAAATCCTGGAAGGGCATCAAAATCACAATGGAAATATCTGGAAAACATCATATAGGTTCTGGAAGAACATCAAAACAAAGGACTCAATCTGGAAGAACATCAGAGAGATAAACATATTCGATAAAACCTCAGATAGACTCTAGAAAAACATCAAAATCAAAGGGAATATCTGGGAAAACATCATATATGTTCTGGAAAAGTTTCAGAACGAAAGACTCAATCTGGAAAATCATCAGAGAGACAAACATATGTGACACCCAATAATGGAATTGGATGAAAGGAAACACAATATCCAGGAATGGCACTAGATGTAAAGGGATTACAACATTCAAGAATGGCATTGGATGAAAAGACACCAAACATCCAATAATGGCTTTGAATGAAAGGTAAACAAAATCTGAGAATGGAATTAGATGTAAAGAAACCAGACACCCAAGAATGGCATTGAAGGAAAGTTATAATCACAATATCTGTGAATGGTATCAGATGAATGTGAACAAAATGATACCCAAGAAAGCATTGGATGTAAAGGAATCACAATATCCAAGAAAACATTGGATGAAAGTGAACAATACGATACCCAAGAAAGCATTGGATGTAAAGGAATCACAATATCCAAGAAAGCATTGGATGAAAGTGAACAAAATAATACCCAAGAAAACATCAGATGTAAAGGAATCACAATATCCAAGAAAACATTGAATGAAAGTGAACAACATGATACCCAAGAAAGCATTGGATGTAAAGGAATCACAATATCCAAGAAAGCATTGGATGAAGGTGAACAATATGATACCCAAGAAAGCATTGGATGAAAAGGAATCACGATATCCAGGAATGGCATTGGATGAAAGTGAGCAAGATGATACCCAAGAAAGAATTGGATGTAAAGGAATCACAATTTCCAAGAAAGCATTGGATGAAAGTGAATAACATGATACCCAAGAAAGCATTGGATGTAAAGGAATCAAAATATCCAAGAAAACATTGGATGAAAGTGAACAATACTACATTCAAGAATGGCATTGGATACAAATAGAAGCAAGGCGTCCAAGAATGACATTGGATGAAAGTGGACAAAAGATACCCAAGAAAGCATTAGATGTAAGGAATCACAATATCCAAGAAAGAATTTGATGAAAGTGAACAATATGATACCCAAGAAAGCATTGGTTGTAAGAGAAAAACATACACATCCAAGAATAGCATTGGACGCAAAATAGGAACAGACAGACACATATCTGCTCTAGTAGATGCCAAGTAAGTTGGACTTTGACCACAAGGTAAGATGTGGATAACAACACGACCCATGGTGAATGCAAATGAGGATGAAACACTCTTGCTATGCATATGTATATGAGTTTTGCTATCATATATGATCAAATGCAGATGCTGACAACATGGCTCGACTCTTTTGGGGAGAGGATGAGATTGGAAGACTGATTCCTCAACAAGGAGATCACTGTCATTCTGCTTTGGGGACTAAATATGCTACTACTGAGCACATCTATGCCAAACTGGTAAATTATATCAAGTTGATGATCCTTGTAGGAAGGATGGAGAGCTGCTTAGGGATTCTTTAAGTAAACTGCCCCAGATTAGTTGACCGTTGTAAATGAACTGATCATTGCTTCAGGTTGTTTGATGTTGGAGATGGTTACCTTACTGTGTGCTTGGAAGGCTTGCCTCAGTATGAGTCTTGAAATGTCTTTTGGATAAACCAATTCTGAGAAGGACTTGCATTGAACAACCAACCTTGAACCGATTCTCAACAGGATTTAGAAGGAACTTGCCCTTGATAGGATCACCGGCCAAATTTTTCAACTGTTTGAAAATTCCTTAGAGGAAAGCCAGTTTGCAAACAAACGTATTCATGCAAACATGGTAAATGCAAAGTTCATGCAACATTTGAAATCATTTCACATTTTTGGAATGACGCAAAACATATGAATCATTAGTCAGAACACGGCGGTTTAAGACATTCAAAGGTGAAAGGTAAAGCACAGGTATGATGCCAAAACAAATGATCTACAAAGAAATCTTTTTTGAGTCAATTTACGCAACCATGTTGTAGTATGCATTCAAAATGACCTTGCTTCAGTTAGGTCTTTTGATGGTTGTAACGTGGCCTGGTTCACGGTTTATGAAACAAAGGATAAAGGCTTAAAGTTTATTTTTGCCCACCCTATCTTCGTGATGATCTTCAGTCCTACGCTCAGTTAACTCAAACTATGCACTCAGATTCCCAAGAGGTTAGGAATTATACCGATGGTAGTGATGTTGATGGTTCAGAAGTCAAGGGACTCTTGAGATGGCAGTCACTACTTCCTTACAACATTTGGTTGTTTTTTCCATTGAGGATTTTCATGATAAGGATTTAAAGTTCTCCTCTTTTATTATCCCTAATTTTTTCCTGAACTGTTCCTTTCGGAGCTTACAGTCAGCGGAATGCCTTAGTTTTGCCTAAGTCTCTTTCATAGGTTTTGACTTAGCAGGCTTTTCTTTTGATTTTTCTTTTCTCTTTTTTTTAGCGGAAAGTGTCTGCCTGGCTTAATGATTACGGTGAACCATCATTGGCTTTTGAATTGAAAGACTTCTTCGAAAATTGCTTGTTGTGTGCAAAGGAAAACTTGTGAATGCAACCTTTATATGAAAGATGTCTTGCATGAACGCACAACCAAGTTAACTGAGAACTACCCATCCCAAGGTTAAGATTGCGGTTTTTTGGTATAGAAAGAAACTCCTACTTCTAGGCTCGAAGAGGTTGACAAGGGAATAACTTCCTTATTTCTCTAGTGTTTGGGAAATTGAAACAATGCCTTACAGCGTCAGCAGAGTATATTTGAAAGCATACCATCAGCAGCTATGGGTATTACATTTTCGTCATCCTCCCTTAAATATTTGTATTATCAAAAGTTTGAACAAGAGGTAATTTTGAAAAAGAAAGAACAAAGATGTAAATAGAAAACACAAATGAATCGAATCAAAAGTTGCAATGCTCATTTCATTAATCACGAAAGTACAAACAGAATTTGAAGGAAAACTGCTAATATAAATAAAGGAAAATGCAAATGATAAGAAACATGGCCTAGTGACTAATCAAACACAAGGATGAGTTATCCTGTCTTTGGGAAGTAGCTGGGTTGAAGTCGATTGAAGCTTCAATTGCCATGCCCTGGCAGAGGATTCCGGACATTAGGATTGGTATCATGAAAAGTGAGGATCTTGTTTCTAATTAGCTCTTGCACCCTAGCCTTCAATGCATAACAACCTTCCAAGTTATGGCCTGCATCACCTTGATGGAATTCACAATGAAGATCATCCATGTAGCCAGTTGGAAGAGGATCTGGAGGAGGAGGTAGAGTCCTAGTGGTAATCCAGCCTTTCTGAACCAGACCAGGATATAGCTCAGTGTATGTCACAGAAATACGATCAAAGTTTGTCCTATTATGGTTCTGGTTTTGTCCAACAGTCGGACATTGAGGATCTTGAGTTGGTCGAGGAGCAGCAACCACGGGAGTAACAGCTACAACAGCAGAGTGTCTAGCATACTAAGGTCTGTGACAAGGTCTTCTTTCATCAGCCAAGACAACAATGGCTTGGTCTTCTCTCTTCTTCTGGAAATTCCCAAAGGGTTTCCTCGCACAATTAAAAGATTCAGTAGCTTCAGACACTTTATCATAGAAGTAGTAGCTTGTTTGGGCAATAGTATGAACCACAGCCATGGGTTCGGAGGAAACAATAACAGCAAAAGGTGGAGATTAATTATGAGGTACCCCAAAATCTAGCCAAGTAGAAGGTGGCATCTGAACAGGCTGAGGATCAACGCTTGAAACTTCCTAGATAACAGTTCTTTGAGGTTGCTCTCCTCTGGCCATCAGGACTTGGAGCATCTCAGTAAGCTTAGTCATGCTAGATTTCAGATCATTAACTTCCATTCTGATCTCTGTGTTGTGCACTTCTTGCTCTGACATTGTGCGTCTGTAGTTAGCTCTAGTCATGTATCGGTGTTGAGGAATCAACTTGACGACTGAAAGATGACACTGGAAGATAGAGACAACTGGAATGAGTTGCTGGAAAAAAATGTATGTATGCAATGAATTATGCAAATAATGCAAATGATATGCAACGCGATGCAACACAATAGGCAAAACACAAGCAATAGGATCAAAGATTCAGGATCACAGCATATAGTCTGGGTGAAGAGTAACCATAGGGTATGTACTAGGGGTAAAACACCTGCACAACGGATTCTACAAAGTTCCCAGAGTCATCGATTCATCTTTCGAATATTATCGGCTTGTACGACTACTCATGCAGGCTAATAATATTCTCAAGATAAACTTGTCTGAGTGTAATATCGCATAACATTTACCTCAGGTCTACACATGGATAATCACTGCACTACGTCCTAAAAAGGCTAAAAGGGGTGAATGGATACTAAGGTCCTCAACTTCACGAACTCCCAGGTCGGAAAAAGTAATGCCAATACAACTACTCGCATGACATCAGTAATCCCAAAGGGGCCTCCACTGAGCGTGATTATATCATATGTTAATCATGTTAGGACTACTCCTAACAGTTAACTTTTAATTATACCATAATCCTATCTTATTCATGTACACTCAAGTCTGGGATAGGACTTATCTCACACATATAGATCAACCTGAAAAAAATGAAAAACTCAAGCAATAGCAAACAATAATAGCAAAACAAATATAACAAGCTAGGCTCAACCTACTGAACAACGATCCCCAGTGAAGTCGCCGTTTTCTGTCGTGGAGAGAATCAGATACCAAAGCTATCGGATCAGCTTGGGTCGCAAAATAATGATATCACCATAGAAATTTTATTTTTCCAAGGGAAGGGAAAAAAGATCGAACAAAAACCCTAAGTAAAAATGCAAAGAAAAAAGAAAGGCCTAAAGCTAAGGAAAGAGAGATCAAAGGTACGAGGGTTGGTTATGCTAAGGAAAGGTACTAGCACCCTAAGCATCTGTAGTACTCTACATGAACCTCTTGAAATACTTGTGTTTTGGCTAAAATTGTTTGTTAAGGGTAAGGATGGGTAAAAGAAAAAAGTGTTAGAACAAGATCTTGATTCTGCATATAATCTCTAGTTTTGATGATAACAATGCATATATTTTATATGTAAAAATTTGGTACTCTAATTCTATCTTAAGTGTGCAGATATATAATTCTCATTGAAATCAATTTGTAGCGCAACTCAACAAGATTCTGATACATATCAGAGTTTCTGAAGAAGAATATATGTGCTTCTCAAGAAAGCATTAATTTCTAAAGAAAGGATTCTGAAGACTCTGATCAATGCTAAAGTTCAAAATACATGATGAGGATCAAAAGCTCAAAGTCCAAAGCAAAATGTGAAGACCAAGAAACCGTACAAACGACTCTTTCCTAAAAAATTCCAAAGCATAGATTTTGCTCAGAATTGACCTGAAAGCTTTTTAAGCTTTTACTACTTCTTCTCTCCAAGGATTCTACCATTGAAGACAGCTAGCCAAGCTCAAAGACATTCTTATCCCTCAACGAGGATATAAATAGAAGACTATGCTGCATTGCAAACAACAAGAACTCACAAGTCAAAAACGCTGAAGTACATACTCTATCAAAAATCTCAAAGACACAAAGAGTTGTTGCTCATATCTGTGTAGAAATATTGTTCTTAAAATTGTTTCAACCTGCTTATTAAGAAGCAATATTGTAAACTTTCTTGTAACACTTTCTAAGTGATTTTCCTTGAGTGACTAAGTGTGTTAGTCAGTAGACTCGAGAGGGATAAATTGTTGTTGATTAATTTAGAGGTTGATTGGAAGTTTTCCTTGAGTGACTAAGTGTGTTAGTCAGTAGACTCGAGAGGGCTAAATTGTTGTTGAACAATTTAGAGGTTGATTGTAAGTTTTCCTTGAGTGACTAAGTGTGTTAGTCAGTAGACTCGAGAGGGCTAAGTCATTGATGACTTAGAGGTTGTTGTAATCTTGTCAAAGATTAGTGGATTAAGTCCTTGTGATAAGGCAAAATTACCTTGGCGGGTGGACTGGATTAGCTTAGTTAACAGTGAACTGGAATAACCATTTGTGTTCTTTCTATTTATACCTTGTTAGCGTGTGTCTGTTTCATACTTCATTGAAAAATTTGTAAAACCCAATACAAACCCCCTTTCTTGTGTTTTTCTCAACCTTCAATTGGCATCAGAGCTCCGTCTCTTTTATTGATTTTCATATCAAACACTTAACCGTGTAAAGAGATCCTGCATGAGAAAAACTTTATGGCCACTTCCAACACAAACGAAAGAGACAGTTACAACGCCAAGCCTCCTGTATTTGATGGAGAAAATTTTGACTACTGGAAAGATAGAATAGAAAGTTTCTTTTTAGGTTATGATGCAGATCTTTGGGATATAGTGACAAATGGTTACGAAACACCATTTTCTGCTATTGGGATGCCTATTCCAAGAAGAAAAATGAGTGATGAGCAAAAGAAAGACTTCAAAATCATCACAAAGCAATAACCATTCTTCTAAATGCGATCTCATACAATGAGTATGAAAAAATCACTAACAGAGATACAACAAAGGATATTTTTTATTCCTTGAAAATGACACGTAAAGGCAATACTCAGGTCAAGGAAACCAAAGCTCTTGCGTTGGTCCAGAAATATGAAGTCTTCAAGATGGAAGAAGATGAAACTATTGAATCCATGTTCTCAAGATTCCAAACCTTGGTAGCAGGATTCAAAGTTCTGGACAAAGGATATACTACTGCAGATCATGCTAAAAAGATTGTGAGAAGTTTTTCTAAAAGATGGAGACAAATGGTTACTGCATTAAAGTTGTCCAAGGATCTGAACAACATAAGTCTTGAAGAATTAGTCGGCTCACTCAGAAGTCATGAAATAGAGCTAGAAGAAGATGAACCTCAGAAAAAGGTTAAATTTGTTGCTCTAAGATCAAGACCAGAAAGAAGTAAGTCGGAGAAAAACAAGGTCATTCAAAATGAAGATGAAAACTCCGATTGTGAAGATTTTGATGACGAGGACAAATTGTCTCTCTTATCCAGAAGAGTCAGACAACTTTGGAGAAATAGACAAAACAACTTTCGAGGATCCAGAAACAGAGGAGATTATCCAGAATCATCTTCAAGAAGAAAAGCAAGTAATGAAATTACTTCACTAGTACAAAAATACCTTTTTAGAAAAGGTTATTAAGTCAGTTCACCTGCCAACTGACTTAAGAAGTGACGCGGTGGCAATTTCGTAAATATTTATAACTTACTTAGGTCGGGTGCATTTATAACTGACTTAACAAAGATTGAATAAAAAAAATATAATTAACATTAAATTTCTTAAGTCGTCTGTGTTCATTAACTGACTTAAAAAGTTTATTTATTAAATCAAGTGTCTGTCCACCTGACTTAAGAAGTTCATATTCTTCTAACAAATTAAATTTTAATGTCTACCATGAGAGAATCGAACTCAGTACCATTCAAAAATCAATTTTATATCAAATTAAATTGTTCAAAAATTAAATAAATAGTTAAATCATCAATGTATCAAAAAGAAAAATATAGCAAACCATTTTTCTTCTCAAATTCTTTTCCACACAAAACCATTCTCTCAGTGCCAACTCAATCTTCACTACAAAACTTTCACTCACTAAAAATCCTTCTTCACTACAAATCTCTTCTCAAAATCTTAGCATGAATCCAGAAATCTCTTCGTCAAATCCTTCACATAAAACCCAGACTTCGTACTCTTCTCACGAACCCCTCATTACAAATTTGAAACCCTAAATTTTTGGAAGGTTCTACTCATATTCATATGTATGTAATTTGTAAACTCTAACTTTTAATTTTTTTTTTGTGATATTTTAATTTCACAACAAAATTGGTTACTTACTGTGGTAATATACATTGCCGGTATGTTATCGTACACTTCTTGAATATGACTCGGGAAAATCTATTCTGAAAAAAATTTCACGACCATCGACGCAAATTTCCTATTTTGTGCCCTTCTCTATGCTTAGAAAAATGAGTATTCTCTGGATCCTGTGTTGGGGACCAGGATAAAATTTGAATAGAATGGGGGTGTATGAGATTTTAGTGTTTCAGGATTTGGTTTATGTGTTGTTGGTTTTAGGTTTTGTTGTGATTCGTCAGGTTTGGAGAAATGTTGAAGTCAAGAAATAAGAGATTATGATGTTGGTACAAGATACTACTATGGCTGAAATGCAAGCTTTTACTACTGTTGCTGCTTTTGCTTCAAATTCAGCTTAAATTATTTCAGTTTTAACTTCTTTTGATTTGAATTCACTTTCCATTTCAGCTTCTCAAGAGTATCAATGTGTTGTTTGTCATTCTCCTACCACTATGAGATCTTCTCACTGCAAAGCTGTTAGATACTGATTTGTTTTTTTATTCTCCATTTTTTGTTTCTTCGATGCATATGTTTGTTTGAAATGGATGAATAGGTATGGGGCCATTAAGTTAGGAACATGGAAATTTCGAAACTTTTCAAGGGGAACAAATTTAGGGTATGTTTAAATTGAGGTTTTTGGAGGTTTTCCATCAATGGCTTTTGTGTATGGAAAAAAAGGTTCCTTGGTGGTTAATTGCAATGCAAACCGTGGATTTCTTAATTTAGAAAAGAACAATAGTCTCTCACTTTCCCTTCAAAATTTTCCATCCAAATATACTTGTGTTTTTGCGTGTTTGTGTGTGTTTGTTATTGGATGACATAGACTTTGGTATTATTTTTATTTTATTTGTAGCGTGTAGTTTTACTACCAATGATTAGACATTGCTGCATACTTGAACATATCTGACAAAAATCATACATTGCCTTCAAAAGTTAGTGTTGCTTCTAATCTTCCACAAAATGTACGTAATGGTTTGAAATCATCAATGCGGAAAGTTGTCTAGCAGTTTAGAATCTCAAAAGAGTCAAGATCAAATCTAATATCTGCTGAAAATTAGGTTGTAAATATATTAGTCTTATTTATTTAAGAATTGACTACTATTTTTATCATTATTATTTTTGTCGCCGCTGATTTAAAATTTGTATGTTCTGGAAATTGGGCTTTCCATATGAACTTTTTGTGGAACTTTATTGTTACAACAAGGTGAAACTATCTCCATTTGGCCTTACAAATCGTGGGAACAAGTACTTTAGAGTTCTTTTTGCTTTATATTGATTGGGTTGAGTTATTTTTGCTTTATATTGATTAGTTTGCTTTGTTTTATGTGATATAGCTCTGGTGAGAAGGATTAGAGATCAGAAAAGAGACAATAAGGAGACAGATACTTTGTTTTAATTAATTTAATCTTCAAAATGTTGTCACTAGGTCGAAGGGATTGTGTTTTATCTGTGAGTTTGAATATCTTATTCAGAAGGCAAAAGAAGGGAGTTCTCCACTTTTTACAATTGGGATATTATCTAAGACACACAAGATCTGAAGTTATCTTGGACATGAGAGAGGAAGACACACATGAATTCTTGAGGTGAGCCAAATAATTGTCGATGTTTATGCTTTGCTAATGCTATTTTCTTCCTCAGCTTCCTCCTCAAAAAAAAAAAATTGTCCGTATTCAAGGACTTGTTGTTACACTTACCTATGAGGCATTCAATTCAATCATGTGACATAACTATTCATAATGTATTACTGTTCAAATAAGATTCTCGTTATGTACTTAAGAAATTTCTTTTGATCAGTTTCCAGCGCAACTGTGAAGCCCTAATGATGCTTCAGAAAAACGGTTTGCGGAAGAAAAATCCATCAACTTCTGTTATTGTAACTCTATTTGGAGATGGGGAAGATGCTGCATGTGATTAATTCCAACTAGCTCCTGTGATATTTTCTAGAAAAGTGTTCGAAGGTGGTTTAGGAATATTGTTATTGGAAAGAGATGGAACTTTGCATCAAGGGAAGTTGTTTTTATGAATTCTCTAAAAGAGTCTCATAAGTACTCGTAGATGTAGATCGTACATGTAGATATGCTGAATAAGTTAATCCAAACAAGTCCTTGTTCAATCTAGAGGAATTTAGAGATGGAACTCAAAATGGTTCGAGTTGTGTGGCTATACTACATATACTTTCACTACTACTAATTCTTATTACTTGATGTTTTTGCAGCCTTCATAGATAACACAATGCCCTCTGTTATTGCTTGACACTTGAATGTAGTTCGAAAGTCTATCAGCTGGCTACGAAAAGCATCTTGATCTGGCTGGAACTGGCTATTCATTATATAATGCAGGAGAAGCAGACATACTTTTGCAACATGTTTTTTTCTTAACTTATGATGGTAATTATGTTTTACTCAATTGATTGTAATTGATATAGAGATTATTGCATCACATTTGATATTGTGGTAGTTTTGCAATGCCAATTACTGTGGTAGTTTTTCAAAGTTTTGAAATCCTGCGATAACTTCTTTATCATTTGTGTTTGCTGACAGTAAATTTTTCTTGTCAATTTGAGTCTGAAAAATTATAGATGTTAGCTCAATAGTTATTGTAGTTCAGCCCCCTTATGTTTTAAACTATTATTCTAAATAAGGTTGGATTTAAAGTACATTTATTAGAGAGAAAAATGGGATCTAGGTAGTCCACTGTGCTAGTGCGATTCATTCAAATTTGTAAATTCCAACTTGTTAGGTCGGTTAATTATATCCGATTTAAGAAAAAAACTTCTTAAAACGGGTACAAATGGCTGCAATTTCTGAAAAACATAGACTTATTAAGTCGGATTCTTTTTAACTGACCTAACAACCATTTCTTAAGTTAGGTCCAAATACGACTTAAGAAGTCAAAACTTCTTATGTCGGCATTTTTTAGGTCAGACTCGGAACCGTCTTAACAAGTCATTTTTAACCGACTTAACAAGTGTTTTTTATACTAGTGCTTGTTATGAATGTAAGGAACCTGGACACTTTAGACAAGATTGTCCAAAGCTCACAAAGGAAAGCTTCAAAAAAGAAAGATTCAAGAAGAACATGTTTAAAGGAAAGAAGAAAGGTCTTATGGCAACATGGGATAATTCTGATTCTAAAGTTTTGGAATCCAATTCTGAAGGTAAGCGCGCCAACGTAGCTTTCACAACCACAACATTAGAAGAGGTTGCAACAAAAACTGAGTCCGACTCAGAAGAAGTATTTTCTGATCTTTCTAGTGCCGATTTAGAATTATGTCTTTCTGAATCACTGAAGAGGTATCAGAAACTTCAACAAAAATTCAAGAATCTGAAAAAGGCTCTTGAAAATGAAGTTGAAGAAAATGTCAAGCTTGAGAAAGAGGTTTTAAAACAAAAAGATGAAAATCTTGTCTTAGAGAAAAAAATTTCTTAACAAAAAATGTTTAAAACTTGAAGAAACTCTTTCTAAAGCTACTTCTTCTTCTGAAACCATCTTATATAAGTATGATAAGGCTTTTAAAAAATTCTTAACTAATAGTATAGACAGAAGTAGAATGGCTTCTATGATCTATGGTGTTAGTCACAAAGGAAAAAGAGGAATATGTTATGATTCTGACAATGATGATCAGAAACCTTTTCAAGAAAACAAACATGTATATCCTTTTTCTTACCATTATACACCAGCACAAACACGAAAATTTAATGGTGCAAGAAAACCTAAGTTTATCAGAAACTCTAGGAACACTAATTTAAAAGGACCCAAAAGTTTATGGGTACCAAAGGATAAAATAGTATATGTTGCAGATATCTTATGCAGCAGAGTTTAAACACCAGTCATGGTACTTGGACTCTGGATGCTCGCGACACATGACAGGAAGAAGGCATATGTTCCAAATCCTGAAACTTAAAAATGCTGGATACGTAGGATTCGGAGGAGATCAGAAAGGAAGAATCAAAGGTTCTAGAACAGTAGGTAATGGATATCTTCCTTTTATATCTAATGTACTCTATGTTGATGGATTAATGCATAATCTGTTATCCATAAGTCAATTAAGTGATAACGGTTATGACATTATTTTTAATCAAAAACATGCAAGGCTGTTAGTCAGAAATATGGCACTGTTCTCTTCACTGGAAAGAGGAAAAACAACATTTATAAGATTAATCTTTATGATCTTAAAATCCAAGATGTTAGGTGCTTAATGTCTGTTAACGAAGAGCAATGGGTGTGGCATAGACGCTTGGGTTATATTAGTATGAGGAGAATTTCTCAACTAAATAAACTTGAGTCAGTCAGAGGCCTGCCTAAGCTGAAGTTTACTTCATATGCACTTTGTGAAGCATGTCAGAAAGGCATGTTTTCAAAAACATCCTTTAAATCTAAAAATTTTGTTTCCATCTCCAGACCTTTGGAGCTTCTACACATTGACTTGTTTGGCCCCGTCAAAATGGCACCAGTCAATGGAAAGAAGTATGGACTTGTCATCGTTGATGATTATAGTCGCTGGACATGGGTAAAATTTCTTAGACACAAGAATGAGTCGCATTCTGTGTTTACAAGTTTCTGTTCTCAAGTACAAAATGAATTTAATTCTAAAATTGTTAGAGTTAGAAGTGATCATGGTGGTGAATTTGAGAATCAACTATTTGAAGAACTATTTGACTCTAATGGCATATCTCATGATTTCTCCTGTCCTAGAACTCCACAACAAAATGGAGTTGTAGAAAGGAAAAATAGAACGTTGCAAGAAATGGCCAGAACCATGATCAACGAAACTAATGTAGCTAAGAACTTCTGGGCAGAAGTTGTGAACACAACATATTATATTCAGAATAGGATCTCCATTAGACCCATTCTGAAGAAGACTCCTTATGAATTGTGTAAAGGAAGAAAGCCCAACATTTCCTACTTTCATCCTTTTGAATGTTCGTGTTTTATTTTGAATAATAAAGAGAAGCTAAACAAGTTTGATTCAAAGGCACAAAAATTTATTATGCTAGGATACTCATAACACTCTAAGGGCTATAGAGTATACAATACATAAACATGTATTGTCGAGGAATCAATCCATGTTAGATTTAATGATAAGCTTGACTCAGAAATGTCAAAGCTAGTTGAGAATTTTGCAGATCTAGAAGTTACCCTCACAGGTTCTGGAGATAGGACAAAAGACTCTGAAATCATAGATCCAAAACATGCTGATACATCAGAAGCAACTAAATGTCCTTCCATGCAGAAAGGACAAAGGCTTAGACAAACTGTTTCTGAAGATCCGATTTTAGGAGACAAATCTGAACCTGTCAGAACAAGATCTACATTCAAACATTCTAAAGAAGTACTCTTAGGATTGGTATCTCTGATAGAACTAACATCTTGTGAAGAAGCACTTCAAGACAATGAATGGATTCTGGCAATGCAAGAAGAGCTAGATTAGTTCTCCAAGAATGATTTCTGGGATCTAGTGCCTAAGCCCAAGGGAACTCATGTTATGGAACAAAATGGGTATTCAGAAACAAATTAAATGAGAAAGGAGAAGTTGTCTAAAACAAAGCACGACTAGTCGCACAAGGTTACAGTCAACAAGAAGGAATTGACTATAATGAAACCTTTGCTCCAGTCGCTAGGTTAGAATCTATACGCCTTCTCATCACTTTTGTTGTTAATAATAATATTAAGTTATATCAAATGGATGTTAAAATTGCGTTTCTAAATGGTTACATTTCTGAAGAAGTATATGTTCACTGTCGCACCCTAATTTTTGACCCTAAGATCCCTTGTTCTTTGCATAGCATCTTTAGGTCCTTGTGTGTATGTTTACTATGACTAACCAACTTATGTAGGTGCATTTTAATTCAAAGGGGGATAGTACTCGCTCAGGCATTTCAGGGCACAATCGTTCTGATTCAAGGATCCTAGGATTTTCTACTGGTTTAAATCTTCCAAGATCAAATCAACTGTTTCTTTCATGAATTATGGAACTAGGGTGTTGAGTGTCTTTCCTGCCAAGGTTCGTTAACATCGATGTCATTTTCTCAAGGTTTCTCATAAGTTTCAATGTGTATCCCAAGGAGAATTAGGGTCTGGTCATCTGTTGAGAGCTAGTTAAGCATGGTAGGGGAGGATAATGGACTCTTGGATTCAAGAATGCTCAAGAATTAAGTTCTTAGAAATTCATTTTGCCCTAGAATTTGGTTTTGAGTATTAATCAGGATTTGCAAAACATAGTCCTTTTGGTTATCAGATTTCTCAAGGCATATATCTCGTTCATCCAATTGAAAAAAGGGATTGACCATGGAAGTCATATTTATGGTACTGCCTTAAAGTTTTTTTAGGATACAATTTAGGCTTGGAAACTATGACAATGTGATAAAGTGTTTGGACATGTTACTAACATTAAGAAAAAGTATGTGAAGATTCGTATGGCATTGAAAATACGATTCGTATTCAGCTATAACAAAGAGCTGGGGATTTCCTTTATACAAGTTCTCGCTAGACTTAAGAATGACAATACTAGAATTGGAAAGTTCCCAATTTTAAGATTATAAAGTTCACAAATGCCAAAATCATGAACCAAGGTATCTTGAGTTAAGGAACGCAGAAGTAGCTGCCGTGAAAATTAAAACATCCAGGAATTTTGGATAATGTGCATAAGTTCAAGAAGCCTTAGCACGAGTCATATTCACCAAATCTAAAGTACAAGATCTAAAGTTGGTTCCTAAAAGAAAATACAAGAAGGGCAGATGTCGTTCCAAAATTCCATCTTCATTCTTTACGTTGTAATAACTCGGCTACGGCTCGACACGTCTTCCTTGGGAGATTTCTCATAACCTCAGTTCCAGCAAGGCACGAATGAAGAACCTGCACCAAAAGTGAAGCAAACAATAGCAACCTTAATCTATACCCGACTTAAGCCGCAACAAGCATCAAGATGAGAAATAATGAGGAATTATCACCATCATGAATCCGTGATTTGATTTCGGTTCAGGTCATGCAGACCGTAGAACGAACTATAGTTTGGAACGCTTACCAACAGGAGGTAGATTTCTTCTTGACAGTGTCGAATTGTTATCGCCGGCAAGAAATTATGGGAAGCCTAAAGCTTCATCAGCAAATCAATGCACGTCACTAGACAATCACACTAAGCCCATGTCAGAATAAAGGTTCAAAGCTCCCTATTCAAATACCACAAAATTGTCAAGATCAATCTCAATGGAAAGAAAGCTGGATGCATAACCAATACAACTCAAGACACGTCAATACGAAGGAGTACACGCCTTATGAAGTCACCTGGTCCTACTGGTTGTAACCCATCAGCCTTGGTCTTGATGCATATTATGAAGGACGAAGGTAGCGACTCTTGATTCTGATAAGTTTAACCTGAATCAAATAGTACAATGGATACAAATTTAAAGCACATGGATACTATTGATTGAACTTAAGAAATGAGCAGATGCTTTGATCTTAATTGAGGAGTATGGTCAATAAGGAAAAACCACAATAGGAGAGAGGGCCAGTCACTCTCCTGCAGCAAATGGAAGATGCTTTTGTCAATATTATCCATTCCAAAACCGGTAACCCTGAAAATATCACAAGACAAACAAATATTACAATCTCTGCTATTGGACAACCGAGCATGGCATGGGAAGCAATTATAGCAGCCTGATAAAAGCACTTTTTGTTAAGAAAAAAGAACATTGTTGCCAACGCAGTAACGTATTCATTAAAATTACATGTACACAGTTCAAAGCAACAGGACATTATCACATTATCACAATATATGTCTTTCTCTCTTTTCATAAGATATAGACTTTAAAGGAAATCAATATTTCTTGGTCATGGCCGTGAGGACGATTTTTCAAACCGATGAAGAAAATCGAGCAGTGAGGATTAATGAAGAACCGAATTTAATGCTTGCTCCTGCGCGCGCAAGCCTTAGCATCAAAAATTCCAATACCGCTGCCAAAAGAGAAAAGCGAATGGTTAGAAAATCTAAAGTCGGAACAGCAGCAGCAGAGAAGAAGAAAATTATTGACTCCGAGACTGATGTCCTTTTACAAATTGTTGGTAAAATAATGTTTATCAAGTGCGATAAAGAAATGTGACACTATTTATACCAGCAAAGTACATAACTGGAATTGTCAAAATTATACAAACTAAGTTCTAACGAAGTGAAAGGAAAGGTCCTTGAAGGACATGGAAGTTAGAGGAGCAAGAGAATACCTATTGCGCGCTTTACATGCCCTGAGCCACCAAGCATTCAAGCCTTCCATCTATGCCAATTCTACTAGAAAATAACAAAAGTAGCACATCAATATAGAGTCAAATGCAAAAAAATGGAAATGCGTTCATGTTAAGGGAACCTTGCTATCTCTGGCCTGAACATCATGATCCAAAGAAGCTTAGAATTGATGGCCAAATACACTGAGTTGCTGACAATTATGATGGTGAAGTTGTGGCAGGATTTACCAAGAAAAGTTGAAAATATCTACACGCAAAGAATGATTAACGTCATGAATAGATTGGACCATATAAAATTGAATTAAGGGTTGAGATTTTAGGATTTACAGTTCATAAATCTCAGCTAACAATCAATGAGTTTTCAAAAGACAATCGAATACCATCAGGACCAGTATTGAATTGTCAAGACAAGGACTTTTTTTCTTCCACAATTAACCACAAGCATATTGGACTTAAAGAGGAAATATCAATCAAAACAGACCCAAACACGTCCAAAAACTTTCAGGAATTCCTACTTTGGACTCAGAATATTTTTGAATCAGAGAGATTTCATCATCTTCAAAATTAAGAATTGAGGGAAACATCGTAAAGACGCCGCCAACATCAATTCCTTCCAATTTGGATCAATCAAAGCATTCAACTCAATGATTATAAGAGATCATATCAAAAGCGGACAAATTTTGGATCTTCCAGATTAAAACCGTATCACAAATTCAAATTTCAAATTCAAAAAACTTTCCAAATCAGCAAACCAAGTAAATCGTATCAAATTACCCAAAACAATTCAAAAAAACTTTCCAAAACCATTCACTAAAGACACGTTGGAAATCAGTCAGCAACAGGGCATCAAAAATTCAAATCACAATCAGATCGTATCAAGCCTTTCAAACCCTTCAAAACCTTTCCAAATCCAACCAAATCGGATCAAATCATTTACCACACTATCAATCAGCATTCAAGATTTTCAAGTTCCCTAATTCGTCATTGGCCTATAAAAAGGGACAAGGGTTTGGCAGAACACACAGAGAAAATTGACGGAAAATCATAATAATCTACGGAGAAGAACCCAGCAAGTTCAGTCAGTAAAGTTCATCACAAACCCCGAAAGCACGACATCATAGACGAAGGCGAAAAAGGGGAAATATCACCTGGAACGCAAAGATTAAGGAAAACCCCCACGCGCCGCCGTTGAAAGCCCCATCGGAGGGTCTCCGATAGGTAATCCTAAATCCCTTTTACCTTTCTTTTCCCGCATCCATGTTAAATTGCCATTACACTTATGAAATTTGTTGTCTTGCTGTTTACCTCTGTCGATTATGCATGTTTGCGCCGATTAGGGTTTCGAAAAGGGATTTTTCGTTAAAATTGATTGTTTGAGAAAGATGAATGAAAGGGTAGGTACGAACGAGAGAGAAAGACTGATTTGTTTTTCGTTCTTTTTTGGTTTTTTACATGTTGTTCTGATCCCGTGCATGCACTCCATTTATTTTATCGTGCACCTTCGCCTGTAACCTTTCGTTTGTCAAACCTTTAATTCATCTGTGATCGGACGGTTTTGATCTCTTTGACCGAGAGTCTGCGATGGACCCTCCCTGTACTGTCCGCATTCAATTAATCTGTCTTTTTAAATAATCGATTAATCTATCCTTTTTAAAAAAATCAATTAATCTTTTTTTTAAGATAAAACCTTAACCTGTTTTAAAATAAAACGTAATCTGCTTTTTAAAACATAATCTTTTTTGTTGTTTGTTATAAAATAAAGGTTAACTTGTTAAAAAAATAAATATATTTTTAATTCGTTAAAAAATAAATAATAAAATATAATTTATTAAAAGTTAAATATTTTGTTGTTAAAAATAATATAACTTGTTTTTTTGTTATAATAACTTAATAATATGGTTTCTTAATTCGCCTTTTATATAAAATAACTTTTTAATAACAACTTAGTTTTTATAAATATATCATCAAAAATATAATTTTCATAATAAATTTTCAGGTGCAAATTCCTTTTATTAATAAGCTTTTAATATAAGGTCATCATCGTTTCAATTTAAAAGATAACAATAACAATAATAATCCTTTGATTTATATCATATTCTTTTCCCAATTAAAATAAATTTATAACCTCTTATACCGTGTTTGTCTCTAAATTTCTAATTGCATGTTTAAATCCCCTTGATTTCGCAAATACATATATGATGCATGATTTGAATGTCTTGTTTGAATGCTATTTGTTTACCTTATATGTTGAAGTTTAAATCATGATTTTATGTTTTTTTACTTTTATAATATAATTGCATGAAATATTGTATCTTAATTTGCTATTAACTTTTAAATTATTTATATCGGTTATATCCCCCTTTAAATCCAAAGGAAGGTCACTAATATTGACTAAACCGTCATAAGACTAACTCTTAGATCCCTTGGCCTTAAATCCGGAGTTTTCGTACTCCATGTCTTGTTGTAGACACTTAAAAACCTTAGCTTTAGGATCGGAGTTTTTATACTCCGAGTAAATGTCCTCCATGAACATTTACAAACCTACCCCTCTTGGACCATCCTACAACTTTAGAGTCACCGTACTCTATGTAAGGTTTTCCCCAAAACCTTACTTCCCTCTTGGAACCTTGACCCCGTCAAGAAGTTCCTCTTCTTAGAACTATGCATACTCTGATTCTACACCCGAGGATACGTAGGCATAAGGTGCGATGCCTTATCGAGTATACTTAGATACTAACCCCTAGGGTTCTCAACCTTTAGCATAGTACCCTTAGCAAGCGAAATATAAAAAATAATAACATAATAAAATGAGAGGCACCCGTAGAGTACTACGGACGTTTAGGATGCTAATACCTTCCCTAGGCGTAACCAACCCCCGAACCTTAGATCTCCCCCTTTAGGTTTTTGACCTTGAACCTTTCCTTTGGATAAATCAAAGCCGGTGTCGAAATAAATGTGATCCTAGTTCATTAATAACTATGGTATCTAATTTTCACCGCGACAGAAATGGCGACTTCACTGGGGACAAATGATGTTTTTTTTTTATTATTGAGGGTTTCCCCTAACTCGTTTATTTATGTTATTATTATTATTTGCTTGCTTGGTTTTCTTTTTGTGCAGGTTTGGGTACTTAGTGTGGTGAGACAAAGTCCTACACCCGGACTAGAGTGAAATTAAGATAGGAAAACGGTGAGACTTCAATGATACTTTGAGGGAGTCGATTCCTGAAAAAGTAAATTGAGACTTCACCACTCAATCTAGGCCTTCTCGAATAAAATATTTGTCCAACGAGTTCATTCGTGAAGACGATATGGTTTCGATCTAAAGGCCCTCGGGACTGGGGACCGTAGTTACCTTTAACCCAACTTGGCCTATTAGGGCGTAGTGCGGGGACTATGCGGGAGTCTATTTCTGCGATAGTTGCTACGCGATACTACACTCAGACGAGATTCTCTTGAGAATATTATTGACTACCAAGTGATCTGGAAAATCGATAATATCCGAAAGATGGATTGTAGACTCTGGGAACTTTGTAGAACCCGTTCGGCAGGTACATTTGAAACTATAGTACACTCTTATGGGATGGGTAGACCTTGACTCCATGCTATGACCTTTCAAACCTAGGACTCTTTGCTTGTTTGTTTTGTTTGAGTGTGCTTTGTGTTGCATACATTCATAAGCATCATGTCATAAAGATTCATGGGACTTGACTATATTTATAAACTTTATAGGGATACTATGGATACCGAAAGAAGGAATACCAAGAAGTACACTTTTCAAATTCCTGACTTGGATGATCTAAAGAGGTTGGGAGCTTTGATAACAAATGAGGAAAATTTTCGAAGAAAGCATGGAAGACTTTTTTATGTGATGAATACAAATGTTGATCAAGGGCTACTTTCTACCTTGCTCCAGTTTTATGATCCACTGTATCACTGCTTCACCTTTCCAGATTACCAACTTGTACCTACACTTGAAGAGTACTCTCAGATAATTGGGTTACCTATTCGGGACAATTATCCCTTTCCTATCTTCGCAAATAAACCTGATGAAAAGGAAATCGCTAAGCATACACATTTGGATGTAGCTGACATTAAAGCTAATATGATTGCAAAAGGAGGAACTTCCGATTTTACTGCAGATTTTCTGGTTGCCAAAGCCCGACATTATGCCACTCAACAGAATAAGGACGCTTTCAAAGTGGTTTTCGCCTTGCTCATCTATGGTGTTCTTTTATTCCCAAATTTCAAAAATTTTGTGGATCTCAATGCCATTAAAATTTTCCTGAAGAAGAATCCAGTACCAACCTTGTTGGCTGAAGCTTATTATTCTGTTCACTCAAGGAATGCTCGTGGAAAGGGAATGATTACTTGTTGTGTCCCTCTGTTGTACAGGTGGTTTATTTCGCACCTGCCTAAAGCACGTGACTTTTGGAATCCCAAGAAGGGGTGGTGGTCACAAAAGATAATGTATCTCACTCATTCCGACATCGACTGGAATAATCACTTACCTGATAAAGTGGTTATTATAGACAGTTGTGGAAATTTTGGCAATGTACCCCTCCTCGGCATTGAAGGGTTAATCAACTACAATCCAGTTTTGGCGCGAAGACAACTAGGGTTCCCTCTAAGAGACAAGCCTGACAGCGCCTAAGTGGAAAACATTTATTTCAAAGATGAAAAATTGAGCAAGGATTTAAGGGAACAAGTTTTAAGTGCTTGGGATCAGAAGATTAAGAATGATCTGCATAATTTAGTTTTTATTTAACTATTCCATTATGGTTTTTAAAAAGTGTGCTGATTCATTGTAATGAATATTATTTAATTAGCAGTTTCATCTTTCGGTATTCCAGACATTAATTTTTATAACTGACTTTTTATGATTAATAAAATGCGTTTTTTTTTCTGATATCCCATAATGATTATAAATAGTCGAATTCCATGAATCTTTTGCATCTCATCTGCATTCGCATTCTGTCTTTTTTGTTTTCCTTCAAAGAACTCAAAGTCTATTTTTTTAGATATCGTAAATGAATTATGGAAGTAAAGGAACTTTACCATACACCTTCAGGGTCCTTAATGTGAAACAATTAAGGGAACTAGGAGGTCAGATAAAAGATCCGGAAGCCTTCGCTGCAAAGCATGGACATATCCTCTCTCTATTGTAGGTCTGAGTAGCTGCTAGTTTATTGGAGACGTTGGTTCAACTCTACCATGTAATCTACCATTGCTTTATCTTTCAAGATTTCCAGTTGATGCCCACATTGGAAGAATATTCCGCTCTGTTAGGAATTCTCGTCAAAGACTCACCTCCGTTCTACGATGGAGAAGGAAGACTCAGTCAGGAAGACATTACAAGAGTGACTCGCATCAAGCTGTTAGAGATCCAGACTCACATGACGTTCAGAGGGGGAATCGACGGCTTGCCTGCTTAGTTCTTATTCGAGAAAGCTCGAGAATTCGCCGACAAAGGAAGTACCAGGGCTTTCGAGAATCTTTTCGCATTGCTGGTTTATGGTTTATTCTTGTTTCCAAATGTTGAGAATTTCATCGATGCCCACGCGATCAGGATCTTCATGCTCAAGAATCCTGTTCCAACACTGTTGGTTGATGCATACCATTCGATTCATTCAAAGATTCTGAAAGGAGAAGGTCAGATCGTTTGCTGCACTACTATCCTCTATGGATGGTTTATTTCACACCTACCGAGGTCCACGGCCTTTTGGGATGTGAAAGACGATTCTGAATGGCCCGTTAAACTCATGGCTCTCACTCACTCGGATATTATTTGGCATGATCCAATGTACGGAGGAATTCCCATGATTCACAGTTGTGGATATTTTTCCAATGTGCCTCTTCTTAGCACAAAAGGATGCACCAGTTACAACCCTGTTCTCGCCCGTCACCAGCTTGGACATCCGATGAATGAGATACCCGATCCAGAGAACCTGAAAAAGAATTTTCCTCTATGAGGGAGAAGACCTTCAGCTGAAGATTCAGATTCTATTTGCTTGGCATCGAATCAACAGACAAGCGATGACTGCAACAACAAACCCCGACTGCACAGTTACAGAATCTTGCCTGGAGTGGTCACGCAAACGAGCCCTCGTTTTGACGATGTCGTATCCTCGGCCCAAGCCTCCTGTAGTGGAATCAGATGAAGTTTCAAGACTGAAAGTAGAAGTGGAGAAGCTGACACTGGACAAGTACATATTGCAGGAAAGGATTGACAAGTTGATGGAAGAACTCAGTGAAAGAAAGGGAGCATCATCCAGTGGATCGAAGCCCTAGTTCCCTTTTTTTATATTCTGTTTATTTATTGTAATAAAGCCCTGAAGGTGTATCGTTGTTATGAAATTTTAAATTTTAAATAAAATAAATTTCCAATTACGGTGTTTAAAATACGCTTTGAGTTCCTTGAAGTGCATGTTGCATCATAAGCATCATTCACATTTGCATTTGCATTCCTTTACATTCCAGGTTCTTATCCGCGTCTCCTTTCAGAGGACAAGCTTAGTCATCGATACAATACTCGAGCCGGTCGCAAGAAAAGAATGGATCAACTCGAGCAGGAAAACAGAGCGCTTCGGGAAGAGGTTTCTACACTGAAAGAAAGTCTAGAGAAGATTAATGGGATGATGGAAGCTTTGATGGCTGCTCAGAATCAGCCATCACATAGTACGACATCACACAACATTGTTATCTCTGAGATAGTATCAGCACTGATCCCAGTGGTGCCCACTACAAATGAAGTTCAGTATTCCATGCCTCCTGGATACCCGTGGGGTATGCCTCCTAACTTTACTCTAGCTGGATACCGTCCACCTGTGTCTCAAGTTATTGCCACAACTGCTGTAATGACTGCGCCACCACCTGTGGTGAATGCTACTCCTTTTCATTTGGAAGAACCTGTGTTTCATGCTGACCCTAGTGAGAGTATTGGAATGGAAGAGCGAATGGATGATTTCCAGGACCAATTTCTAGAAATGAAGAAAGAAATCAAAGCCCTTTGTGGGAAAGAGCTGTTCGGAAAGAGTGCCTCTGAGCTATGCTTGGTTCCTAATGTTAAGATCCCTCCAAAGTTCAAACTCCCTGATTTGGAGAAGTATAAAGGAAATTCTTGCCCACATAGTCACATAGTTATGTATGCCCGAAAAATGTCTGCTCATAAGGATAATGATCCCCTATTGATACATTACTTCTAGGACAGTTTGACTGGCGCAGCCCTCAAGTGGTACATGGGGCTAGATAGTTCAAAGGTCCGCAGTTTTAATGACCTCTGTGAGCTTTTTATCAAGCAATATAAATATAATGTCGACATGGCACCAGATAGAGACCAGTTGAGAGTCATGTCCCAGAAGGAAAGAGAAAACTTTAAAGAGTACGCCCAGCGTTGGTGTGAATTAGCTGCTCAAGTTACGCCACCTCTGGAAGAGAAGGAGATGACTAGAATTTTCCTGAAAACACTGAGCCCGTTTTTCTATGAGAGAATGGTAGAAAGCGCCCCTAGTGATTTTACTGAAATAGTAAACATGGGAATGAGTTTGGAAGAAGGTGTCCGCGAAGGAAGATTGGTGAGAGAAGGAAGTGCTTCTAGCAATACCAAGAAGTATGGAAGTAATTTTGGGAAAAAGAAAGAACAAGAAGTAAGTGTTGTGCACCAAGGACGGTCGAAAGGAAGGCATCAGCAACACCCGCAGGTCGCTGCTGTGACCCCAGTTATCAATGCTCCAGCTTACCAACCACAATTTGCACAACCTTATCAACCGCCACCTCAAACTCCACCTGCTTCGCCATAACAATATCGTCAACAAAATCAGTCGTCTCCTCAACAAGCCCGACAGCCGTTCAACAGCCCCGGTCGTGTGGTAAAGAAACCAAATTTTGATCTGATCCCTATGTTATATGCAGAACTCTTTCCAACATTGTTGCAAAAAGGCCATATCCAGACTAAGTCCCCACCAGCAGTGCCTAAAGACCTTCCTTACTGGTACAGAGCTGATCAGTTCTGTCCATATCACCAGGGCGCTCCAGGCCATAATATTGAGAACTGTTACGGATGAAAAGCCGACGTTCAGAGATAGGTTAAGAGCGGAATCCTAACTTTCAAAGATTCAAACCCAAATGTGCAGAACAATCCTCTACCACAGCATGGAGCGGCCAATGTGAACATGATCCAAGAGTGTCTTACAGATGAGGATGAAGAGGTATTTGTGATAGTTCCCCACATCAAAGATCTGGAATGAATTGAGTTTACTTATGATAGCCGGAAGACTGTTGCTAATCCTCTGGTTATTAATGTACCTGGTCTAGTTCCTTATACTTCCAGCAAGGTTATCCCCTACAGGTATAACGCTACTATGTTTGAAAATGGTAAGGAGGTACCTTTGCCCAATTTGTCATCGGTAGTCAACATTGCTGATGTTAGCCGAGTTACAAGGAGTGGTCGAGTTTTCTCTGCACCAAAAGATAAGGAAGCCCCCTCTGAGCAGCCAGTTATAAAGAATACTACGCCAGGGCAGTCCAATGGTAATGATTCTATAGGCAAATCTGATGAGGTTCTAAAAATGATCAAGAGAAGTGAATACAAGGTAGTGGACCAGCTGCTACAAACACCATCCAAAATATCTGTGTTACAACTGTTGATGAGCCCCGAGGCCCATAGGCAGGCATTGCAGGGAGTACTGGAGCAGGCATACATCGACCATGATGCAACTATAGAGCAGTTTAGTGGAATAGTGGGTAACATCACTGCGTGCAACAATCTGGGATTATGCGAAGAGGAGTTACCTGAAGAAGGAAAGAAGCATAATTTGGCTCTGCACATTTCAATAAACTGCATGAATGACATGTTATCTGGAGTTTTGGTTGATACTGGTTCTTCATTGAATGTGATGCCAAGGACAACTCTCGCAAGGATGACTTATCAGGGACCACCCATGAGGCCAAGTGGTGTTGTTGTCAAAGCTTTTGACGGTTCAAGGAAAACCGTGATTGGAGAAGTGGATTTGCCCATGACTATCGGGCTCAGTGTTTTTCAGATTACATTCCAGGTCATGGACATTCATGCCTCCTACAGTTGCTTATTAGGCGGGCCATGGATACATGAGGCGGGAGCTGTCACATCTACCCTCCACCAGAAATTAAAGTATGTTTGCGATGGACAATTAGTCACAGTTTGTGGGGAAAGGGCTCTGGTAGTAAGCCATCTTTATTCTTTTCTTACATTGATGCAGAAGAGGAGGTAGGAACTCAATTTCAAGCCCTCTCGATTGTTAATAATACTAAGAATAATGGAGTTTCGATGGCATCTTTCAAAGACGCACAACGAGTTGTGGAAGGCGGTTCTCCAGGGAAGTGGGGGCAAATGCTGGAATTACCCGAAAACAAAGACAAGAAAGGTTTGGGTTTCAAAGGTAATAATTTTGAGGAGACTCCTACAAGGAACATGATTATTCTCCCCATCAAGAATGTGTTTCGCAGCGGAGGGATTATCCATTCACCAGAGGTAAGCGTTGTGGAAAGTGATTCTGGAGATGCTTCCGTAGTCCAAGGACCAGAGTATAAAGCCAGTGCCATTCTTGGAGATGAGTCTGCCGAAGATCAGCCTAATTTTGTGACGCAGGGGGCAATGGCTCGAAATTAGAGTGTTGTTAATGTTCCTGTTGTGATCCCTTTATCAAAGTAATTGTTTTGTTGTTTCATTTGTTTTAGTTTATTCGCTCTGCCCAAGGCGATAACATTTGTGTGTGGGCTTTACTTTTCATAATTCCCTTTGCTCTGCCCAAGGCAAAGGTGATTTTGTGTTGGGGCCTTTGTTTGAAATTTGCTATCATCAATAAATTATCATTTTGCTTTCCTGTCTTTTGTTTCCGTTTATTATTACTTTAAGGAAAATGGTAATCACAATTTTAATCACATTTGCACGTTCGTGCACACACTTTCACTTGCAAAATCTAAAATGAAATCACATCACATGTGTAGATTATTGCACAAACTAAACATCGAAAACAATAATCCAATGCCTTCGCCAAACTTTGAGTTTCCTGTGTTCGAAGCCGAAGAAGAGGAAGAAGAGATCCCTGAGGAAATATCCCGGTTACTCGAGAACGAAGACAGGTCCATCCAGCCTCACAAAGAGCCAACAGAGGTTATTAATTTGGGTACAGAAGAACTCCGTAAAGAGGTGAGGATTGGAGCGCTGCTTATGCCTAAGGTGAAAGAAAGGTTGATTGAATTACTCAAGGAATATGTTGATGTGTTCGCTTGGTCGTACCAAGATATGCCTGGTCTCGACACTACTATAGTGGAGCATCGTCTACCTTTAAAGCCAGAATGTCTGCCGGTCAAGCAAAAGCTCAGAAGGACTCGCCCCGATATGGATTTGAAGATTAAAGAAGAGGTACAGAAGCAAATTGATGCAGGCTTTCTCGTTACCTCTAAGTATCCGCAGTGGTTAGCCAATATCATGCCTGTGCTGAAGAAGGATGGTAAAGTTCGAATGTGTGTTGACTACGGAGATTTGAACAAAGCAAGTCCGAAGGATGATTTTCCATTGCCTCATATTGACATGTTGGTGGATAGTACTGTAAGGTATAAGATTTTCTCTTTTATGGATGGGTTCTCAGGTTACAATCAAATCAAGATGGCTCCCGAAGACATGGAAAAGACATCATTCATCACACCCTGGGGCACATTTTGTTACAGAGTTATGCCGTTCGGTTTGAAGAATGTTGGCGCAACATATCAGAGGGCTATGACTACTCTTTTCCATGATATGATGCATAAAGAGATTGAAGTTTACGTAGATGACATGATAGCCAAGTCCAAGACTGAAGAAGACCATGTCGAACATCTGTTGAAGTTGTTTCAGCGTTTGAGGAAGTATCAGCTATGTTTGAATCCTAACAAGTGCACATTTGGTGTCCGCTCAGGAAAGCTGCTGGGTTTCATTGTTAGCCGAAAGGGAATCGAAGTGGATCCAGATAAGGTTAAAGCTATACGAGAAATGCCAGCTCCGACTACGGAAAAACAGGTTAGAGGGTTCCTGGGGCGTTTGAACTACATCTCTCGATTCATCTCTAATATGACCGCTACTTGTGGACCCATCTTCAAGCTTCTCAAAAAAGAGTCAGGTCATGTTTGGACTGAACAATGCCAGAAGGCGTTTGATAGTATCAAAGAGTATCTCTTAGAGCCTCCTATCTTGGTTCCTTCGGTTAGAGGCAGACCTTTGATCATGTATCTGACAGTTTTAGAAGATTCCATGGGATGTGTGCTCGGTTAACAGGATGAGTTAGGAAAGCAGGAACATGCCATTTATTACCTCAGTAAGAAATTTACTGATTGTGAATCCAGATATTCAATGCTAGAGAAGACCTGTTGTGCCTTAGCATGGGCAGCTCGCCGTTTGCGCCAATACATGCTAAATCATACCACTTGGCTGATCTCTAAAATGGATCCCATTAAGTACATCTTTGAGAAACCAGCTCTGACGGGAAGGATTGCCAGATGACAGATGCTGTTATCCGAATACGATATCGAATACCACACTCAGAAGGCAATTAAAGGAAGTGTTTTAGCGGATCACCTAGCTCATCAACCCATTGAAGACCATCAGTCTGTGGAAGATGATTTCCCTGATGAGAATGTGATGTATTTGAAAATGAAGGACTGTGAAGAACCATTACCAGATGAAGGGCCTGAACCAAATTCTTAGTGGGGTTTGATTTTTGACGGTGCTGTCAACAACTACGGTAAAGGGATTGGGGCAATTATTGTGACTCCTCGTGGATCTCATATCCCTTTCACTTCAAGATTGACTTTTCCATGTACGAATAATGAGGCTGAGTATGAAGCATGTATCATGGGCCTTGAAGAGGCAATGGATTTAAGAATCAAGAATTTGGATGTATACGGCGATTTTACTGTGGTGATATATCAAATCACGGGAGAATGGATGACTCAACAAGACAATTTGGTTCCATACAGAGATTATGCAAGGAGGCTACTTCCTTTCTTCAACAGAGTTGAGTTCCATCACATTCCTCGTATCGAGAACAGGATGGCAGATGCTTTGGCGACTCTGGCTTCTATGATCATGGTGAACCGCTGGAATGAATTCCCTAAGATTAATTTTATGCGCCTCGACAGGCCGGCTTATGTGTTCTCAGTGGAAGAAGTTATTGATGAAAAACCCTGGTACTATGATATTGAGTTGTTTCTCCGAAAACAAGAATACCCGCCTGGGGCATCTAACAAAGATAAGAAAACTTTGAGAAGACTGGCTGGCAATTTTTTCTTGAACAATGATGTGCTTTACAAGAGGAATTTCGACATGGTTCTGCTGAGATGTGTTGACAAGCGAGAAGCGAATATGTTAATGACTGAAATTCATGAAGGATCTTTTGGTACCCATGCTAACGGGCATGCTATGGCAAAGAAACTCTTGAGAGCAGGCTATTATTGGATAACGATGGAATCTGATTGTTACAAGTTCGCTAAGAAGTGCCACAAGTGCCAGATCTACGCTGATAAGATTCATGTACCACCGACTCTCCTGAATGTTATCTCGTCTCCATGGTCTTTATCCATGTGGGGCATCGATATGATCGGTATGATAGAACCGAAAGCGTCTAATGGACACTGCTTTATCTTGGTCGCGATTGATTACTTCACCAAATGGGTTAAACCCAATTCATACGCCAATGTTACTTGACAAATGGTCGTCAGATTCATCAGGAACCATATTATCTGCAGATACGGTGTGCCGAATAGAATTATCACTGATAATGGTTCGGACTTAAATAACAAGATGATGAAGGAATTGTGTGAGGAATTCAAGATTGAGCATCACAACTCTTCTCTGTATCGACCAAAGATGAATGGAGCGGTCGAAGCGGTAAACAAGAATATAAAGAAGATTATTCAGAAAATGGTGGTCACTTATAAGGACTGGCACGAAATGCTCCCGTTCGCTCTACACGGATATCGTACCTCGGTGCGCACATCAACAGGGGCAATACCTTTTTCGCTTGTTTATGGTACGGAAGTTGTACTCCCAGTAGAAGTTGAGATCCCTTCTATGAGAGTCCTGATGGAAGCAAAGCTCTCAGAAGCTGAATGGCGTCAAAGCAGATATGACCAGCTGAATCTGATTGAAGAAAAGAGGTTGACGGCCTTATGTCGCAGACAACTATACCAGCAGAAGATGAAGAAGGCTTTTGATAAGAAGGTTTGACCTCGCGAGATCAAAGAGGGAGACCTTGTGCTTAAGAAGATTCAATCTTTCCTTACCGATTCTAGGGGAAAATGGGCTCCTAACTATGATGGCCCATATGTCGTCAAGAAAGTCTTTTCGGGAGGTGCTGTGATGTTAGCCACCATGGATGGAGAAGAGATCACTCGTCCTGTGAACATAGATGCAATCAAGAAGTACTATATTTAGAGGCAAGGAGAAGTTGACTCAGTTTGGTTCGTCGAAGCTTACTGCAACAACTAAAGTCAAGACCTTCAAGAGGTCTAGAACACGGGGAACTCAAGAAATAGCATTATTTTGTTTTTGATGTCATTTCTTTTATTACCATTTTTTGACATTGTAATAACATATGGAATCACGCAATTTGCTGATCACTATTTTATGAAATAAAGTTGCGATTTTTATCATTTATTGGCAAATTGTTTTTTCTTGCAAAATGATTTTTTATCTTTTGATAATAAATTTCAAATTGTCTCGTGGGCGGATTACTTTGATTTATGGACACTAAAAGGGATTTTGACAGTCTCCATAAGCCATGGCTCAAAAGGTATTTATCCCAGGTAATGTGGCAACTCCCCAGTAAGTTTCACTCCCGGTAATCACGACTATCCCCGATGAACTTCTTCGGTTTCTGACCTCCCCCAGTGAAGCGAGTGTTTATTTCGCTCCTCATTAGACTATCTCAATCTTCACCAGTGAAGGTGGATGTTTATTTCATCCTCTCGAAGTTCTACCTCCGACATTTCCAACCACTATTAATCCAAGTCTCCCCGATGAAGTGGATATTTATTTACAACTTTCATTCAGATTACTTCAGCTCACAGTGGATACTTATTTTAACCCCCCCCCCCCATGAAGTCTTTTCGTTGAGTTTAATTCGTTCCCAGTGAATCTTTCTCATCCCCGACGGAATCACAAGGTTCATCTTGACAATCCTAAGTGAAATGACGATGTTCCTCCCCAAGTGGAGTGCTCTCTTTTCCCCAGAGAAGCTTTGAAGCAGGATTTGGTTCCATATATGGCTTTCCATTCATCCCCAGTGATGCTGCTATATTGCCAAGATTGGCTGAGTATTCGTATCGAGTTGCTTGTTTTCGTCTACCGTTTGCTTCTCATTGTTGTTTTGTCAGCATAAGCATAAGCATAGCATGACATCCTTTCATATAGATTCATGGCATGTGGCATTTCGCATCTTGCATTTTGTGTTGTTGTTTGGTTCTTTCACTTTGGTCGTGGTTATCCCCAAGTGATCAGGGTTTGTCTGCTCCCTCCAAGTAGAATTGTCAACCCTAGGAAAAAAAAACACATCATTTCTAATTCCCCAGTGAGTTCGATCCTCATGGAAGATGGTTTCTTTAGTCTTCTTTTCCATTCTTTTGGATAAAGATAAACTCAGTTGAGTTCATTCCTCACTGATTAGAGTCTTGATTGACCGTTTCTTTTCAGTTATTTCCTGAATTGAACTTTGGTCCCTGACAATCACAAATTTTTGACATCTCTAGGCTGTTGAACCTAGACCAGGCGTGCGTTTATTTTGTACCCTATCTCCCCAAGAGTATATTCAAAGGTATCTATGGAAGACAAAGTTATTCCTCCAGCAGAATTACGGGATTTGAATCCAAACAGCAAGTGGTAGCTCTTTATTTGAGCTCAGTTTTATACCTGGATGACAAACGGAAGTCTCCTCAAGGCATTTTGTCTATCCCCATTGAATTTATCAAGGTTATTTAATTTTTGAAGACTTTATAAGCACTCTCTTTATTTGAGAATCTTTATTGCAAGAACTTACTAGCTTCGACATATTTCAACAACAACAATATTACTTCTATGTGGCATTCTCCTCAATGAGCCCACAATACAATTTGCTTCCGCCAAGTGGCATCTCTTCGAGGAAGTTCGGCGAAGATTTCAAATGATAGTTCCCTTTATTCAAGAAGACATATATTACAGGACAACCGGCCCGCATCTCTTTGAAAATCCCCGGTGAAAATTCCAAGATCTCGGCAATGGACTCCCTGGTTTATTCCCAAACTTGGACAACAATTATTTACTAATTGGAATATTTAAAGAAGCTGGATCATCACCTTGATCATTGAAGCTCATTTTCGGTCTATTACCTTTGCTTAGGCTATCATGTGATAGTAGGTAATACGATATCTTTTGATCTGACACCTTTGCTTAGGCTATCATACATTTGATAGTAGGTGATCCTTCTTTTGGTCAGATACCTTTGCTTAGGCTACCGTGGTGGTAGTAGGTCATCTTTCCTTTTTGGGTTTACCTCTGCTTAGGCTATCGTACATTTGATAGTAGGTAACACACCTTATCTTTGATCGGACACCTCTGCTTAGGCTACCGTGGATGGTAGTAGGTGATCCCTCTTTTGGTCAGATACCTTTGCTTAGGCTACCGTGGTGGTAGTAGGTCATCTTTCCTCCTGCATCTACCTTTGCTTAGGCTATCGTATGTTGATAGTAGGTAACGTATCCTTTTGATTGGACACCTCTGCTTAGGCTGCCACAAGAGTGAAGTAGTTGATCCTTCTCTTTCAGTATATTACCTCCTCCTAGGCTATCATGGATAGTAGGTAATATGTCGTTATGTTGGTCAGATGCCTCTGCTTAGGCTACCGTGGTGGTAGTAGGTCATCTTTCCTTTTTGTGCTCACCTCTGCTTAGGCTATCATATGTTTGATAGTAGGTAACCCACTTTTCTTTCGGGCCCGAAACCTATGTTTAGGCTACCGCTTCTGGTAGTAGGTGATCCCTTTTCTTCAGTCTATTACCTCTGCTTAGGCTATCATGTGTGATAGTAGGTAATATATGCCCTTTATTTTCAACCGGATACCTTTGCTTAGGCTGCCAGTTTTGGTAGTAGGTTATCCTCCATTTCAGGTTTCTACCTTATGTTTAAGCTACCCTTGTGATTGTCAGTCGGTAGTCTCTTTCCCCAGTGGAGCTAGATCTTTCACCGTGGATTCTTGCTTTGTCGAGTCGTCCTCGTCGGGTCTTTCTTTCTTTATGTTTTAACGTTGGGTATCCCCTGTGACTTTGTTTCATCACAGGATCCTTGTCTTGCATTTCATATCATTTTCATACCATATCATGTGCATTTGGCGGCATCTTAGGGCCAAAAATTATGTGCATGTTTGTATTTAAGTCTCACCTATCTCGTCGAGATGAAGATTTTCAATCTCCATATCTCCGGATAGGAGGAACTTAAATAGGGGCATCTGTCGCACCCTAATTTTTGACCCTAAGATCCCTTGTTCTTTGCATATCATATTTAGGTCCTTGTGTGTATGTTTACTACGACTAACCAGCTTATGTAGGCGCATTTTAATTCAAAGGGGGATAGTACTCGCTCAGGCATTTCAGGGCACAATCGTTCTGATTCAAGGATCCTAGGATTTTCTACTGGTTTAAATCTTCCAAGATCAAATCAACTGTTTCTTTCATGAATTATGGAACTAGGGTGTTGAGTGTCTTTCCTGCCAAGGTTCGTTAACATCGATGTCATTTCCTCAAGGTTTCTCATAAGTTTCAATGTGTATCCCAAGGAGAATTAGGGTCTGGTCATCTGTTGAGAGCTAGTTAAACATGGCAGGGGAGGATAATGGACTCTTGGATTCAAGAATGCTCAAGAATTAAGTTCTTAGAAATTCATTTTGCCCTAGAATTTGGTTTTGAGTATTAATCAGGATTTGCAAAACATAGTCCTTTTGGTTATCAGATTTCTCAAGGCATATATCTCGTTCATCCAATTGAAAAAAGGGATTGACCATGGAAGTCATATTTATGGTACTGCCTTAAAGTTTTTTTAGGATACAATTTAGGCTTGGAAACTATGACAATGTGATAAAGTGTTTGGACATGTTCCTAAAATTAAGAAAAAGTATGTGAAGATTCGTATGGCATTGAAAATACGATTCGTATTCAGCTATAACAAAGAGCTGGGGATTTCCTTTATACAAGTTCTCGATAGAATTAAGAATGACAATACTAGAATTGGAAAGTTCCCAATTTTAAGATTATAAAGTTCACAAATGCCAAAATCATGAACCAAGGTATCTTGAGTTAAGGAACGCAGAAGTAGCTGCCGCGAAAATTAAAACATCCAGGAATTTTGGATAATGTGCATAAGTTCAAGAAGCCTTAGCACGAGTCATATTCACCAAATCTAAAGTACAAGATCTAAAGCTGGTTCCTAAAAGAAAATACAAGAAGAGCAGATGTCGTTCCAAAATTCCATCTTCATTCTTTACGTTGTAATAACTCGGCTACGGCTCGACACGTCTTCCTTGGGAGATTTCTCATGACCTCAGTTCCAGCAAGGCACGAATGAAGAACCTGCACCAAAAGTGAAGCAAACAGTAGCAACGTTAATCTATACCCGACTTAAGCCGCAACAAGCATCAAGATGAGAAATAATAAGGAATTATCACCATCATGAATCCGTGATTTGATTTCGGTTCAGGTTATGCAGACCGTAGAACGAAATATAGTTTGGAACGCTTACCAACAGGAGGTAGATTTCTTCTTGACAGTGTCGAATTGTTATCGCCGGCAAGAAATTATGGGAAGCCTTAAGCTTCATCAGCAAACCAATGCACGTCACTACACAATCACACTAAGCCCATGTCAGAATAAAGGTTCAAAACTCCCTATTCAAATACCAAAAAATTGTCAAGATCAATCTCAATGGAAAGAAAGCTGGATGCGTAACCAATATAACTCAAGACACATCAATACGAAGGAGTACACGTCTTAAGAAGTCACCTGGTCCTACTGGTTGTAACCCATCACCCTTGGTCTTGAGGCATATTATGAAGGACGAAGGTAGCGACTCTTGATTCTGATAAGTTCAACCTGAATCAAATTGTACAATGGATACAAATTTAAAGCACATGGATACTATTGATTGAACTTAAGAAATGAGAAGATGCTTTGATCTTAATTGAGGAGTATGGTCAATAAGGAAAAACCACAATAGGAGAGAGGGCCAGTCGCTCTCCTGCAGCAAATGGAAGATGCTTTTGTCAATATTATCCATTCCAAAACCGGTAACCCTGAAAAGATCACAAGACAAATAAATATTACAATCTCTGCTATTGGACAACCGAGTATGGCATGGGAAGCAATTATAGCAGGCTGATAAAAGCACTTTTTGTTAAGAAAAAAGAACATTGTTGCCAACGCAGTAACGTATTCATTAAAATTACATGTACACAGTTCAAAGCAACAGGACATTATCACATTATCACAATATATGTCTTCCTCTCTTTTCATAAGATATAGACTTTAAAGGAAATCAATATTTCTTGGTCATGACCGTGAGGACGATTTTTCAAACCGATGAAGAAAATAGAGCAGTGAGGATTAATGAAGAACCAAATTTGACGCTTGCTCCTGCACGCGCAAGCCTTAGCATAAAAAATTCCAATACCGCTGCCAAAAGAGAAAAGCGAATGGTTAGAAAATCTAAAGTCAGAACAGCAGCAGTAGAGAAGAAGAAAAGTATTGACTCCGAGACTGATGTCCTTTTACAAATTGTTGGTAAAATAATGTTTATCAAGTGCGATAAATAAATGTGACACTATTTATACCAGCAATGTACATAACTGGAATTGTCAAAATTATACAAACTAAGTTCTAACGAAGTAAAAGGAAAGGTCCTTGAAGGACATGGAAGTTAGAGGAGCAAGAGAAGACCTATTGCACGCTTTACATGCCCTGAGCCACCAAGCATTCAAGCCTTCCATCTATGCCAATTCTGCTAGAAAATAACAAAAGTAGCACATCAGTATAGAGTCAAATGCAAAAAAATGGAAATGCGTTCATGTTAAGGGAACCTTGCTATCTCTGGCCTGAACATCATGATCCAAAGAAGCTTAGAATTGATGGCTAATACACTGAGTTGCTGACGATTATGATGGTGAAGTTGTGGCAGGATTTACCAAGAAATGTTGAAAATATCTACACGCAAAGAATGATTAACGTCATGAATAGATTGGACCATATCAAATTAAATCAAGGGTTGAGATTTTAGGATTTACAATTCATAAATCTCAGCTAACAATCAATGAGTTTTCAAAAGACAATCGAATACCATTAAGACCGGTATTGAATTGTCAAGACAAGAACTATTTTTTTTCCACAATTAACCACAAGCATATCGAACTTAAAGAGGAAATATCGATCAAAACAGACCCAAACACGTCCAAAACCTTTCAGGAATCCCTACTTTGGCCTCAGAATATTTTTGAATCAGAGAGATTTCATCATCTTCAAAATTAAGAATTGAGGGCAACATCGTAAAGATGCCGCCAACATCAATTCCTTCCAATTTGGATCAATCAAAGCATTCAACTCAATGATTACAAGAGATCATATCAAAAGCGGACAATTTTTGGATCTTCCAGATTAAACCCGTATCACAAATTCAAATTTCAAATTCAAAAAACTTTCCAAATCAGCAAACCAAGTCAATCGTATCAAATTACCCAAAACAATTCAAAAAAACTTTCCAAAACCATTCACTAAAGACACGTTGGAAATCAGCCAGCAACAGGGCATCAAAAATTCAAATCACAATCAGATCGTATCAAGCCTTTCAAACCCTTCAAAACCTTTCCAAATCCAACCAAATCGGATCAAATCATTTACCACACTATCAATCAGCATTCAAGATTTTCAAGTTCCCTAATTCGTCATTGGCCTATAAAAAGGGACAAGGGTTTGGCAGAACACACGGAGAAAATTGACGGAAAATCATAATAATCTACGGAGAAGAACCCAGCAAGTTCAGTCAGCAAAGTTCATCACAAACCCAGAAACCACGACATCATAGACGAAGGCAAAAAAGGGGAAATATCACCTGGAACGCAAAGATTAAGGAAAACCCCCACGCGTCGCCGTTGAAAGCCCCATCGGAGGGTCTCCGATAGGTAATCCTAAATCCCTTTTACCTTTCTTTTCCCGCATCCATGTTAAATTGCCATTACACTTATGAAATTTGTTGTCTTGTTGTTTACCTCTGTCGATTATGCATGTTTGCGCCGATTAGGGTTTCGAAAAGGGATTTTTCGTTAAAATTGATTGTTTGAGAAAGATGAATGAAAGGGTAGGTACGAACGAGAGAGAAAGACTGATTTGTTTTTCGTTCTTTTTTGGTTTTTTACATGTTGTTCTGATCCCGTGCATGCACTTCATCTATTTTATCGTGCACCTTCGCCTGTAACCTTTCGTTTTTCAAACCTTTAATTCATCCGTGATCGGACGGCTTTGATCTCTTTGACCGAGAGTCTGCAATGGACCCTCCCTGTACTGTCCGCATTCAATTAATCTGTCTTTTTAAATAATCGATTAATCTATCCTTTTTAAAAAAATCAATTAATCTTTTTTTTAAGATAAAACCTTAATCTGTTTTAAAATAAAACGTAATCTGCTTTTTAAAACATAATCTTTTTTGTTGTTTTGTTATAAAATATAAGTTAACTTGTTAAATAAATAAATATATTTTTAATTCGTTGAAAAATAAATAAAAAAATATAATTTATTAAAAGTAAAATATTTTGTTGTTAAAAATAATATAACTTGTTTTTTTGTTATAATAACTTAATAATATGGTTTCTTAATTCGCCTTTTATATAAAATAACTTTTTAATAACAACTTAGTTTTTTATAAATATATCATCAAAAATATAATTTTCATAATAAATTTTCAGGTGCAAATTCCTTTTATTAATAAGCTTTTAATATAAGGTCATCATCGTTTCAATTTAAAAGATAACAATAATAATAATAATCCTTTGATTTATATTATATTCTTTTCCCAATTAAAATAAATTTATAACCTCTTATACCGTGTTTGTCTCTAAATTTCTAATTGTATGTTTAAATCCCCTTATATCCCCCTTTAAATCCAAAGGAAGGTCACTAATATTGACTAAACCATCATAAGACTAACTCTTAGATCCCTTGGCCTTAAATCCGGAGTTTTCATACTCCATGTCTCGTTGTAGACACTTAAAAACCTTAGCTTTAGGATCGGAGTTTTTATACTCCGAGTAAATGTCCTCCATGAACATTTACAAACCTACCCCTCTTGGACCATCCTACAACTTTAGAGTCACCGTACTCTATGTAAGGTTTTGCCCAAAACCTTACTTCCCTCTTGGAACCTTGACCCGGTCAAGAAGTTCCTCTTCTTAGAACTACGCATACTCTGATTCTACACCCGAGGATACGTAGGCGTAAGGTGCGATGCCTTATCGAGTATACTTAGATACTAACCCCTATGGTTCTTAACCTTTAGCATAGTACCCTTAGCAAGCGAAATATAAAAAATAATAACATAATAAAACGAGAGGCTCCCGTAGAGTACTACGGACGTTTAGGATGCTAATACCTTCCCTAGGCGTAACCAACCCCCGAACCTTAGATCTCCCCCTTTAGGTTTTTGACCTTGAACCTTTCCTTTGGATAAATCAAAGTCGGTGTCGAAATAAATGTGATCCTAGTTCATTAATAACTATGGTATCTAATTTCACCGCGACATTCACCAACCTCCAGGTTTTGAAAATTCTAAGTTTCCAGAACACGTTTTTAAACTTAAGGAGTCATTGTATGGTCTTAAACAAGCTCCCAGAGCTTGGTATGAAAGATTAAGTTCTTTTCTTTTAGAAAATGACTTTACCAGGGAAAAGTGGATACTACTCTCTCCTGTAAGAACTTTGGAAACGACCTCATGATATGCCAAATCTATGTAGATGATATAATTTTTGGTTCTGCTAATACTTCTGAATGTCAAGATTTATCTAAGCTAATGCAGGCAGAATTCAAAATTAGCCTAATGCACGAGTTAAAGTACTTTCTGGGAATTCAAATCAATCAAACTCCCGAAGTCACGTTTATACATCAAGGAAAATATACTAAGGAACTTCTAAAGAAGTTTGATATGACAGAAAGCAAACCAATTAAAACTCCTATGCATCCTACTTGCATTCTTGAGAAAGATGAAGTAAGTAAAAAGGTTTGTCAGAAGCTCTATCGTGGTATGATATGCTCTCTTCTCTATTTGACTGCTTCACGACCAGATATTTTATTTAGTGTATGTCTTTGTGCTCGTTTTCAATCAGATCCAAGGGAAAGCCACTTAACTGTTAAGAGAATTCTAAGGTATCTGAAAGGAACTTCTAACCTTGGCTTGATGTATGAGAAAACATCAGAATACAAGCTATCAGGTTTCTGTGATGCAGATTATGCTAGAGACAAAATAGAATGTAAGAGCACTTCTGGGAACTGTCAGTTTTTGGGTAGCAATCTCGTCTCATGGGGAAGCAAAAGAAAATCTACAATTGCTTTATCTACTGCAGAAGCAGAATATATCTCAACACCACTTTGTTGCACTTAGATGCTCTGGATGAAAAATCAGCTTGAAGACTTTCAGATATATGAGATTAAAATTCCTGTCTATTGTGACAACACTGCAACTATTTGTCTAAGTAAGAATCCTATTTTGCATTCTACGGCTAAACACATAGAAATCAAACATCATTTTATTCAAGACTATGTTCAGAAAGAGACTATCTCCTTACAATTCATTGATACAAATCATCAATGGGCTGATATTTTTACAAAACCCCTAGTTGAAAATAGATTCATATTCATTCTGAAACATTTGAAAATGGAGTTTTGTCCAGAATGAACCTTGTATTGTTTAGCACCTTCCGTGAAATTGTGATTCTGATGTTATGTATTTTAATGTGTTTATGATCTCTTGAAATTTATACCAATTATAAACTATCTTAATCAGAAACATCTCAAGTCAGAAACCTTTTGGTTTTTTTATCCTCGAGAACATCAAAACGGTGAAAATTCAAACTGACGGCTATGATTCACTCGTACATGTGTAAATCATATTCTGATGATTGAGTGACACCTTGAGCATTGGCATGTCTTGAGAGTAAGTTAAAAATCATTATTACTTTCCCCCTTTCGGTCTTTTTCAAGAAACAGTAATTAATTCTTTTCTTTATTACTCACTATTCTCTTCATCACACACTATTCCCTTCACTTCATACACTATATCCCTAAAACTTCAAATCCAACTGTCCTCTCTGAGAAATTTCGTCATTCATGGATGTTCAACAACAAGCTCTCTATAACTTCTCTAAATAAATGGAACACCAGACAGACCCTTCTCAACATTCCGGTACAGACCTCACATCTCCGATATCTCAAATCATGCCCCAAACAATGGTCGCTCCTCAACAACAACAGATTCACATTCTAAATCGACTTGAAAAACTCCATCTGAAAATAGCCCCTGAGGAATTGGAAGTTTGCTATGAAATCTTAGTTGACTTCGAAAACCTAAAAGCAAATCGTGTGGATTTAACTACTGATGTAAAGAAACAAGGTTGGAAAAACTATTTCAAGCGTCTTTTCAGCCCCGTCTACACCACTCTGGTAAGAGATTTCTGGTTTCATGCTAATGCTGATGATCATTATGTTGTTTCAGATGTTAAGGGAAAAAGGGTTGTCATCACCAAAAAATCAATTGTTGCTCTACTGAAAATGGAATACAATAAAGGCAAGCATGTCTACAACATGAGTAGCAAGACAGTTTACCTAAATCAAATAGTCATACCTTCAATCTACACTTAACGCTTTGATGAGAAATCAAAACCTAAGGCAACAAATTTGTCCAACCATCTTCGAATTTGGATAAAGATCATTATGGGTTGCATTCACACCAGACCTTCAACAAGTTCCTCCGACTATGCTAACACTGATCAAAAGTGCATGTTGTATTTTCTACATCAAGGAGTGAAAATGGATCTTCTCTCCATTATGTTCAAATTCCTTCGAGACTCTATCAGAAATTCTAGGGATAATCCAAAAGGGCATATTCCTTTGGGAAAACTCATTTCAGATATTCTGTTGGAAAGTGGTCTTGTGGATCATCTGATAAATCATAACTTAGTTGATGATCTTGGTGAAGATATTAGAAAACCCTTCAATATCAAGAATGTCAAGAGCATGACTACTATCAAATAGATCATGGGTGAACCCACTATGGATACAGACTTTGAAAATATCAAAGGACAAAGGACTATTGTTGATAACTAACCTCTGTTCACCCAAGTTGATCCACCAGAGGTCTTACAAGCTTATTTAGACCAGCTTGAAAAGAGGGTCATGACGTGTCTAGAATATCGTTTAACCAACTCCTAGCTGAACCACCAAACCTCTACAAATGGAAACATGTTTCCTCAAAGGTCGTGACTGCAAAGAAAAAGAAGTTTGGGCATAAGGAATCGGGAAATTCCTCCATGAACACTGAAACTGTTGTTTCCTTCGCTTCAACAATAATTAAAATTTCTGACTCCTCAGCATTGGTTGTTTCTGGGCCAGATACCAGAATCCTTGTTTCAAATATTCCTCCCCTACCACCATCATTCTCAACCACAGTTATTACCTTCGCCATCCCACCTACACCACCTTGTGTTTCCGCTCCTCTTGAAAAATCCAAAATGACAACCTCCTCAATAACAACCATTTCCACCACGCCTACTCTTGTATCCCTTTTAGAACATGCTTTTTCATCCTTAGTTCCACCTGTTTCCATATCACCTTTAGAAACTACATTTCCAAACTTTGTCGCAATTACATCAGAATCTCTATCGTCTCCACAACCCTCAACACACACTGTTTCTACATAATCTGTATTTGACGATGAAGAGGTTGTCACTAAAGCTCAAGGGCTCTATGAAGAATCCAATTCTAGTGACGAGCCTACCCTTCTGACTACAAATTTGAATCTCTTTAACACTTGGCTAACAGAAAAATTTCAAGAAACCAAGTGTTTCTCAGATCAAGTTAAGGAGGAGTTTGTGAGTCAAGCAGAAATAAGACTAGAAGAGAGGAAAGAAAAAGAAAGGCTTGCTGAAGAAGCAAGAAAGGAATCTGAGAGAATTGTTGTTGAGATTGCCAAGAAGGAAGCTCAAAAGAAAGACGCTGCAGAAAGAGAAGCTGTCCTACAAGCTGCTACTGAAAAATGTGTCTCTGATGATAATCTTCTCCCAATTATGGCACATACATTGGTAAATTTGCAGAATAATCAGAAAATGGTGCAAGAAAGGTTGGATAGTCAAGATGAAGTTTGATCGTGAAGGCTGGATCAGATCCTGTAGAATCAGGCCGCCAAGTACGTCAGGGATGCTGGTCGTATGGAGAGGAGGGGGTGTACCTGCAAGGCACTCCGACGCTCAAGTGAGAAAGGCTCAGAGAAAAGGGGCAAGTACAAAGTATGAATTCTTAGGGTGAATATTGGATACCTGACCCTCTCAAGCGAGAGGGTTTATATAGAGCCCCCAGCGCGTGGCCAACGGTCCTATTTTCGGGGCGAAATAACCGTTTTCCCCAAAGAATAGGTAACTGCCCAAACCAGCCGTTATGCCGGGTAGGGTGCCCGAAACTAGCCGTTATGTCGGGCATAAACGCAGTTCCAGGCACCAGTCCTTTGCTATTCGGGCGGCGAGGAAGCCGTGCGTAACGGGCATCAACGCCGGGGAGGAACGTTGCATTCCTTGCCCGGTTGGAGGGGCAGAAAGGTCATTTTTGCCCCTCTGTGGATTGGACTTAGGTAATTGGGGCCGCTCTGGAGCAGAGGCGGATTGGGCCAATTCTAGCCATTGGTCCAGTCCAGAACAGGAGCCCCCCAAGTCGTTCCTAGCATAGAGTCGTCGTTTGTAGACGAGGAATGTAACACCCCAATTCCCATCGCGAATAAATAATACATAAATAAATCAGAGTAAATAAAAATTTATTTTTTCGACAGAAACAAGGATGCCACATTTAAATAAAGAAAACACAATCCCTGCTCATAAGTTTGATACATAACACAAAATGGAATAAATGTAAAAGGGAAACTTTTTCCATATAAAAGGAAAGTTCAATTATGGAATAAAACGGAAAGATCCATAACTGACTTGTTTTACAAAATAAATTGTTTTATAATCTCAAAATATTCATACAACGGTAATACAAAATTGATCCAATAAATGTATACATATATAACTAAAGCGTTCCCCGACTCCCGTGTTACGTATCAGAGCAGACAGACCAACAAAAGGGTGGAGAACTAATCTTCACAAAAGCCTCCATGACACAAATCTGCAATTGCCTCATAGAGCAACAAACCACAGCAGAAGGGTGAGAAATAACAACTAAATCAAGATTGCATAATAATATGCAAACACATATAAATTCACATGCAAAATTATTCTCACCAAAAGCATCACATACCAATACATATAGCATATCATAGATAAGTAATACAATCATTGTAATGTACAACATCCCCACAAAACATAGCATATATCAATTATACCAACATAATCACATATTCGTACATAAGGCATACCAAAGTTATAACATATGGAAACATACCACCACATCCCATAGCATATGTCTATACATAAAACATATCATCCACAACCAATGCATTTATCACATATGCACATCAATTCACCAATTCAAACATAAATCTCAACACATACTCAATCAATTCACAATTTCCCACACATAATGCATCCATTCACAATTCTCACACATAATCAATCCATTCATGATTTATGCAAATGCACAGAGACCGACACAACGACTCTATGCAATGCATATGTGGTACCATCCATCCATCAATCTCATCACCAATTCACTCAGGAACTATTAGAATCATCGCTTGTTACTTAGTATAACTCCCCGTCGGGGAAACGATGTTCCCCGTCGCTCACACCTCTTTGTATAAGGCACACGACGTTTATGGATCGCTCATACCTCTTTGTATAAGGCACACAACCCGATTGCTCACACCTCTTTGTATAAGGCACACGATCGTCTATAATCATCATTCACACCTCTTTATATAAGGTACACGATGTTATAGCGGATTCCCTCTGAAATCGATTCGTCGCTCACACCCACTAGGGCACACGACATCACAGGAATGTATATCATGTTGCTTGGCATACAATGACTTATGACATTCAAATGCACACATATACACATCCATAATCATGCATATATTTCAACTCATCAATTTCATACATTCACAATTCAACAATATGAATTATCTCATCATCATTATTCATGCATTGGAAACCAATTCAAACAAGGCATTTCAAACCATAAAGGCCACCAAACCACATATATTGAATTTCACACAAACAATGTATTTCATCATAACCCACAAACCTCAACAATTAGCATTTTAGCCCATCCACTCATATCAATGCACATCAAGAATTACTCACCATCAACCACAACAATCCTACAATCATATAATGATACACACAACACTAGGATTCACGCCACAAAGGCTACCCACAATATCATCATAACAACATACATGGATATTCAATCAAACAATGCATTTTACCATACAACAACATCATTATCACATGCATCAACATCATATAGATAGCACAAAAGACCCACATTTATATGACGATAACATATCACGTCGAACACCAACAAACACAACAAAACCTACAACCCACTAATCATCCCCTACCAAATATTCTTGGTTAAATCGTGGTCTAACATCACCATTTAACAGAATCTTAGGTTATCTATCTAATGCCTCAAATCCCACATCAATCGGACTCGCGATTCGGGAGTTATGGTGAAAACATAAACCACACTTTTCACACATATATTACTTTTCCATATTTTATTATCAATCCATGGAATAAACATATGTTCCTATCCCACTATAATAAAGAGCATTGAATTAGCTTTCCAACGCATCCGACCGTGCCTCAATCCGATTTACGGATCAAAAGTTATGAAGGAAACAAAAACTGAAAATCTGTCACGTTCGCAATGCGAAGCTCCCAGCGAACCGTGGCAGAAGCAAAAAGACCTAAAGTTCGCAATGCGAACAGCTAGCGAACATTCGCTGATTCCTTCACTTTGGCTCGCAATGCGAACCTGCGAAACCCAGAATTTCCAGCAGCGATCAAATAGGTCATTTGGGGTCAAAATCCATCATTTCTTCCACCCAAACACTTCCAAAACATACTATAACAACCAAAACATGATCCAAACCTAACGACAAGTATTCTACACAGTTTATATTGAATTTCATCCGTGAAAACATCGATTTCTATCAATCGCTCCTAATTCCAATCGATAAGAAAAGTTGTGAAACAACCAAAACAATTACAACAAACAACACATATACATACACAAGCAAGATATAATTGAAACTTCTCACCCTTACCCGATTAATCGCCCTCAAAACGGAGTTATGTCGATTTTCCTCTTTCTCCCTTTTTCTTTCCTCTTCCTTTCTATCTTCTCTTTTCTTTCTCTTCCTTTTCTTTTCTCTCTATTTCTCTCTAATCTCTATTTATATAAAAATATCTAAACCCCTAAAAAGACTATTTTACCCCTCAACTCAAATATCTCGCAAACGCTCTCAAAACGCGATAAAACATAAACAGCGATGAAAAATAATATATTGTCAAATAAAAGTCAAGAATAAAATAATATAAAACAAAAATAATTAAATCGACTCGATTAAATAAATGAGACAAAACTGGGGCGTTACAATTCTCCCCCACTTAGACATTTTCGTCCTTGAAAATATACTGAGACGAATAACTCCAGACACGACTCTCGCATCCGACCAACAAACTAACATGCCAACAAAAGCACACCATGAATAACACAAATTGACAAACCACCTCGCTAACAGCATCTACAACAACGACACGACAACGACGACAACTACAACGACAAGATGCAAAGCCCATACAATGCACTTGACGACCAACTCACAACTCAAAGAATACCCAAGTTACGAACACACACAGGAATTAGCTACTCGCACTCGGACCATCACGATGGAAACGAGGCTACAACACAAACAAGAACATAAAGTTCCACGACCCAACATCATTTCAACAACCTCTACATAACCATAATACCAACATCCTTGCCACACAACATTATTACAACAATGCTACGATTCACCAATCGAACATGCAACCAAAACCTCCATCTACATAGTAGCCCATGAATAATGTTTAAACCTTTCACCTAACACTTCCATTCTGAAACGTCCAATAGTCTCATCATTCCTACATGTTCACAATGTTCAACCTAAGAACTCTTACCAGTCACACACGCATATACAAAATGTGCCACATCACGCTTCCGCTGCGCACTCTGATTACTCGTAACCATCAAAACTATCAATTTCACGTCCAAAGTCTAACCCTTTCTCATATTCGCCAAAAATCACTATTCACTTTTAATATACCCAACCTCACACTCTACTGTGTTATCTCCCACATCAGACTCAAGTCTCTGAATTGCTCAATTAATTCTAACTCCCTGGCCATCAAAACAGACATGTATAAAAACTTTCGACTTAACTCATCACACACAACCTTAACTTTACCAATAGGATAATTCCAGCTAAAGGCATAACTCATCACAAATTCCAACCCTCCTCGCTGTCTCATACTATATTCCTTCCGACCAAACAGGTACTCAACATTCTTGTGATTACTAAACACTTCGAACCTAGAACCATAAAGATAATACCTCCAAATATTCCAACATGATACAACCGCTACCAATTCCAAATCTTGAATAGTATAGATCCTTTTATGAATCCTCGATTGTCGTAAAGCATAAGCTACGACTTTACCTTCTTGCATTATCACACTGACCAAACTCATCAAAGACGCATCCCAATACCCCACAAACGGTTTATCGGGATCACGCAGTATCAAAACTGTAGCCGTAGACAACTTCTACTTTAGCTCTCCAAAACTTTCCTTACAACGAACATCCAAAGCAACGACTTACCTTTTGCAAGTTGTAACGCCCCAGTTTTGTGTGAGTTTTATTTAATCGAGTCGTTTTGATTATTTTATTATTATTTTATTATTATTTTATTTTATTCTCGACTTTTATTTGGAAATATGTTATTTTTCAATGTTGTGATGTTTCATCGCGTTTTGGGAACGTTTGCGAGAAATTTGAGTGTAGGGGTATTTTGGTCTTTTTGGGTGGTTAGATATTTTGATTTTTTTATAAAATAGAAAAGTAGTAAGAAAAGAAAACAGAAAAAGAGAGAGAAAGAGAAGAAGAAGAGAAAGAGATGAGGAAAATGAAGAAAAAGAGGAAAAACTTGTGGATTTAGGAACCGATTCAACCGACTTTTCAAACGCGAATTAATCGGGTAAGGGTGCGAAACTCGATTATACTATATTTGTGTATGATTATGTATGTTTGTGTGGAAATTTTGTTGGTTGTCCAAATATAGGTCAAAATGAGATAAACGAGTAGAATCGATGTTTTTACGGACGAAAGTCGGAATAAATCGCGTAGTAGAGTCGAGTGATGTTGGGTCGTGATTTAGCGTGATCGTTTGATTGAATCGAATCGAATTTGTAACTGTTGAGTTTTTGATATATATTGATGTTTTGGTGCAAATTGATGTTGTGATCGAGTAAAAGTGTTTGGATATGTCTGGTAACATCTATATAGGTTGATATTTAATCGGGTAAGGATAGAAATTAATCAAGAATGGTTATTTGTGTGTTTTCGAGTGGTTTTGAGCGAGTTTGGAGTAGAGTAATTGATAAAACTATGTTTCAAAATATTTCAAAAATGGAAAATGTGTTGGATGGCTTTTTAATGGTGAAAATATTGTAGTACGTTGAATTCTGAGATCGCAGCTTTTTACGGAATCGAAATCGGAGGTCCGGAAGTCATTTAACGATCGAAAACTGATTTTTTTAGCAAAATCTGAACCTCGTGCGCTAACCCCTGCATCTGTGCGTCGACTCGTAAAACCATGCGCTGACCCGGGAAAAATTTGCAGGTTTATGCGTCGACTCATGATTCTATGCGTCGGCTCATGATCTCAAATTTTCCAAAATGTCTGATTTTGTTTTCTTCATAACTTTTGAACCGTAAGTCCGTTTTGACCCCCGTTTGAAGCGTTGGAAAGCTAATGAAAAGTTCTTTCTATTAAAAATGGTTTGGAGAGTAAAATATGATTTAATTAATTCATGTTTTTGGAAAAATAGTCGGGTTGTTGGGTTTCTATCGCGTTAATTGTGTGCGATTGGTGTGTTATCATGCTATAAGCTTTTGTTATGTAAAGGGTAGCTTGTGTGCTGTTGTATAATGTGAATATGCATGATTATGGATGTGTATGTGTGTGCATATTAAATGTCATGGGTCATTGTATGCCAAGCATCATGATATGCATTGTTGAGACGTCCTAAGCGACGATTTGGATTCCAGAGGGAATTCGCTATAACGTCGTGTGCCTTATACAAAGAGGTGTGAGCGATGATTATAGACGATCATGTGCCCATGTGGGGTGTGAGCGATCGGGTCGTGTGCCTTATACAAAGAGGTGTGAGCGATCCATAAACGTCGTGTGCCTTATACAAAGAGGTGTGAGCGACGGGGAACATCGTATGTCCGACGGGGAGTTACAGTGATGTAACGAGCGATGATTCCAGCAGAGTTCCTGAGTGAACTAGTGATGAGAAACAATGGAAGTCGGTACCGCATGTGCATATGTATAGAGTCGTTGTGTCGGTCTCTTGCATTGCATAAATCATTATGGTTGTTCATGTGTGGATTTGTGGAGGAATTGATATATGGATATGTGTTGGCGATGGTGATATGAATTATTCCTTGTAATGCCTTGGGTTTGCATTATGGCATGAGTTGTGGTGAGAGTCGTATATATATATGGGTATTTTTGTGTTATATATATAATTGTATGCAATTATATTATGGTTGTTTTTCTCACCCTTCTGCTGTTTTATAATGCTCTATGAGGCATTGCAGATTAGAGTTGCTGGAGGTATTTTTGTGAAGCTTTGCATCTTCATTCTTTTGTCGGTCGGCTCTGATATGTGACACCGGGTAGTTAGGGAGGCCGTTAGTGACTATTCTATATTATGTATATATATCATTTGGCTTGTGCATGTATAACTTGATGTATGACAAACTTTACATGTGATATATATGTATGTTATTCAGTTTTAGATTTTCCGCTTTTATTCTAAAATCTGAAATGTGGGTGTAAGGAACTGAGTTCCTCTGTTGATTGCTACCCCACTGTTGCATATCTTTATGAGCAGGTGTTGTATGTTTGTTTCAATTTGATGTGACCCCTCGGTCTATGCCATGATAATTTAAATATACTCTGACGAAATTTTGAATTTTATTTTACTGCTTTATTTCATTTGGGGGTATAGATTGGGGGTGTTACATTAAGTGGTATCAGAGCCAGTTTGTGTCAGTCCGTGTCAATTGGGTCAGTCCTTGTTGGTCATTGTGGTTGGATGAGTTGTTTGTTTAACCATAGTTTCTGTTATTGGAAATGAACAAAATATGGCTGGTAGGAACGATGCTGCTTTGGCTGCGGCTATGCAAGCTATGGCTCGTGCTGTGCAGGGTGCACCTCATGTTGCAGGTAACGATGAGTTCCGGAAGAACAAACCGCCTGTCTTCAAAGGAAGATATGATCCAGATGGTGCACAGATTTGGGTGAAAGAGATTGAAAGGATTTTCCGGGAGATGGATTGTGAAGAGGATCAGAAGGTGAGACTGGGTACTCACATGTTATTGGAAGAAGCTGATGACTGGTGGGTTAGTACTCGACGTGTGTTGGAAGCTGCAGAGGAGGAAATTACTTGGGCTGTGTTTAGTACGGAGTTTCTGAGGAGGTACTTTCCTGAAGATGTGAGAGGAAAGAAGGAGATTGAGATTTTGGAACTAAAACAAGGTAATATGTCTGTAGTCGATTATACTGCTAAGTTTGTGGAACTTGTGCAGTTTTATCCTCATTATGCTGAAGCGACCGCGGAATTCTCTAAGTGGGTAAAGTTTGAGAATGGCTTGCATCCTGAGATAAAGCAGGCAATTGGTTGTCAAAGGATTCGGAGGTTTTCTGATTTAGTAGATTGTTGTAGGATTTATGAAGAAGACAGTAAGGCTCGTTCTACTCATTATAAGAGTGTGAGGAGAGGAAAGGGAAACAACAGTTCCGTGGTGGTCCGTATGTGACACCAGCTGATAAAGGTAAACAGAGAGGGAATTTTGAGAAAAGGTCAGGTGGAGGAGGAATGTCTGGTCCTATGAGATGTTATAGGTGTGGTGAAGTGGGGCATAGTCAGTTTGAGTGCAGGAAAAATTTTAGGAAGTGTTCTAACTGTGGAGGTATAGGACACATTGCAGCTGATTGTAAGAAGAATGTGGTGAAGTGCTTTAATTGTGGTGAGCTGGGACATGTTAGTACAAAGTGTACGAAACCGAAGCAAGCTCCAGCTGGTGGAAAATTGTTTGCATTATCGGGGACTCAGACTTCCAGTGCAGATCGTCTGATCAGAGGTACTTGTTTTATTAATAGTACTCCTTTGATTGCTATTATTGATACTGGAGCGACTCATTCGTTTATTTCGTCTGAGTGCGCAAAGCGTTTGAGTCTTGTGTTGTCTTTGATGGGTGGTGAAATGGTTATTGATACTCCAGCAATGGGGTCAGTAACTACTTCCTTGGTTTGTCTAAGATACCCTTTGACCATTTATGGTAAAGACTTTGAGATGGATTTGGTGTGTTTGCCGTTGGAGGGGTTAGATGTGGTTTTGGGAATGAATTGGTTGCAATTTAATAGGGTTCATATTGATTGTTATCATAAGTTGGTAAGGTTTCCTTCTCTTGAGGAAGACGAAGACTTGAGTTTCTTATCTACCAAAGAGTTGAAGAGACTTTTGGTGGATAAAGCTCAGTTGTTTGGATTGTTTGCATCATTGACTGTGGATAGTCAAGTTTCACTTGATGTGTTTCCTGTTGTGTGTGATTTTCCTGAAGTGTTTCCTGAGGATATCTCGGACTTGCCGCCAGAGAGAGAGGTGGAGTTTTCGATAGATCTAGTTCCTGGTACTAGACCTGTTTCTATGGCACCTTATCGTATGTCGGCATCTGAGTTGGTGGAGTTAAAGAAACAGTTGAATGAGTTGTTGGAAAAGAGGTTCGTGAGACCAAGTGTTTCTCCTTGGGGTGCTCCAGTTTTATTGGTGAAAAAGAAGGATGGGAGTATGTGGTTGTGTATTGATTATCGCCAGTTGAATAAGGTGACGATCAAGAATAAGTATCCTCTTCCAAGGATTGATGATCTGATGGATCAGTTAGTTGGTGCGTGTGTGTTTAGTAAGATTGACTTGAGGTCGGGGTATCATCAGATAAGGGTGAAGGAGGAAGATATTCAGAAGACGACTTTTAGGACACGATACGGTCATTATGAATATTCTGTGATGTCGTTCGGGGTTTCTAATGCGCCAGGTGTGTTTATGGAATACATGAATCGTATTTTTCACGAGCATCTGGATCGATTTGTCGTTGTGTTTATTGATGACATTCTGATTTATTCTAAGTCTCGGGAGGAGCACGCTGAGCATTTGCGTATTGTTTTGCAGGTTTTGAAGGAAAGGAAGCTTTTTGCCAAATTGTCCAAGTGTGAATTCTGGTTGTCGGAAGTGAGTTTTCTTGGACACGTAATTTCAGGTAAGGGTATTGCTGTGGATCCATCTAAAGTACAGGCAGTTCTACAATGGGAGGCTCCGAGATCCGTTACTGAAATTCGAAGCTTTTTGGGTTTGGCTGGTTATTATCGCAGGTTCATTGAAGGTTTTTCTAAACTAGCACTTCCTTTGACCCAGTTGACTTGTAAAGGGCAAGCGTTCATTTGGGATATTCGGTGCGAGGAAAGTTTTAATGAGCTGAAGAGAAGATTGACGACAGCTCCGATTTTGATTTTGCCAAATCCTAATGAACCATTTGTGGTTTATTGTGATGCTTCTTTGATTGGTCTAGGTGGTGTTCTGACGCAAGAAGGTAGGGTGGTGGCTTATGCTTCAAGGCAGTTAAGAGTTCATGAGAAAAATTATCCTACTCATGATCTTGAATTAGCGGTTGTGGTATTTGTGTTAAAGATTTGGAGGCATTATCTCTACGGTGCAAGGTTTGAAGTCTTTAGTGATCACAAAAGTTTGAAATATCTGTTTGATCAGAAAGAACTAAATATGAGGCAACGTAGATGGTTGGAATTCTTGAAAGACTACGACTTTGGCTTGAATTACCATCCTGGTAAAGCTAATGTGGTAGCCGATGCATTGAGCCGGAAATCATTACATATGTCCGCTTTAATGGTTAAGGAGTGGGAACTTTTGGAATCGTTTAGAGACTTGAGTTTGGTATGTGAAGTGACTTCGGATAGTGTTAGACTTGGCATGCTAACGATTACTAATGATTTTCTGATGACGGTAAGTGAGAAACAGAAGTTGGATGTGAAATTGGTGGATTTGATGTTGGCGGGAGGAAAAGATGCGAATAGTGATTTTCAAGTGGATGTTAATGGTGTTTTGAGATTCCGAGGTAGGATTTGTATTCCAAACGATGCGGAGTTGAAAAAGATGATTTTGGAGGAAGGACACCGGAGTAATTTAAGTATACATCCGGGAGCGAATAAGATGTATCAAGATTTGAAGAAAATTTTCTGGTGGTCTGGATTGAAAAGAGATGTGGCTCAGTTTGTTTATGCATGTTTGACTTGTCAGAAATCGAAGGTAGAACATCTGAGGCCTAGTGGTTTGTTGCAACCGTTGGATATTCCGGAATGGAAATGGGATAGCATTTCGATGGATTTTGTAACGGGGTTGCCGAATACACTGAGAGGGCATAATGCTATTTGGGTGGTTGTTGATAGGCTGACTAAATCGGCTCATTTTATTCCGATTGACATCAGTTTTTCTTTGGAGAGGTTGGTGGAGATTTACATCAGTGTGATTGTGAAATTACATGGGGTTCCATTGAGTATTGTTTCGGATCGAGATCCTAGATTTACATCGAGATTTTGGGAGAGTTTATAGAAAGCTTTGGGTTCTAAATTGAGGTTGAGTTCGGCTTATCATCCGCAGACGGATGGTCAGACGGAGAGGACGATTCAGTCGTTGGAAGACTAGTTGAGAGCGTGTGTTCTTGAACAAGGTGGTGCGTGGGATAGTTATCTTGCGTTGATTGAATTCACGTATAATAATAGTTTTCATTCTAGTATTGGTATGGCACCGTTTGAAGCACTATATGGACGAAGGTGTCGAACACCGTTGTGTTGGCACGAATCTGGTGAGAGCTCGGTGGTTGGACCAGAGTTGGTTCAACAGACGATGGAGAAAGTGAAGCTTATTCGAGAGAAAATGAAGGCTTCTCAGAGTAGGCAAAAGAGTTATCATGATCGGAGACGGAAGGATCTTGAGTTTCAAGAGGGTGATCATGTATTTCTAAGGGTTACGCTGGTAACGGGTGTTGGTAGGGCGTTGAAATCGAAGAAACTTACTTCTCGGTTTATTGGTCCTTACCAGATATCTGCGAGAGTGGGTGTTGTGGCGTATAGGGTAGCGTTGCCGCCGAATCTGTCGAATTTGCATGATGTGTTTCATGTTTCACAGCTTCAGAAATATGTTCCGGATCCGTCGCATGTGATTCCGATGGATGAGGTTGAGGTAAGGGAGAACCTTACAGTTGAGGCATTACCAGTTAGGATTTTGGATCGCGAAATGAAGCGGTTGAGGGGAAAGGATATTGCACTTGTGAAGGTAGCGTAGGGAGGCGCTGCTGAGGGCAATTTGACTTGGGAGTTGGAGAGCCGGATACGGGAGTCGTATCCAGAGTTATTCGTCTCAGGTAAGATTTTCGAGGACGAAAATTTCTAAGTGGGGGAGAGTTGTAACGCCCCAGTTTTGTGTGAGTTTTATTTAATCGAGTCGTTTTGATTATTTTATTATTATTTTATTTTATTCTCGACTTTTATTTAGAAATATGTTATTTTTCAATGTTGTGATGTTTTATCGCGTTTTGGGAACGTTTGCGAGAAATTTGAGTGTAGGGGTATTTTGGTCTTTTTGGGTGGTTAGATATTTTGATTTTTTTATAAAATAGAAAAATAGTAAGAAAAGAGAGAAAGAAAAGAAAACAGAAAAATAGAGAGAAAGAGAAGAAGAAGAGAAAGAGAATAGGAAAAAGAAGAAAAAGAGGAAAAACTTGTGGATTTAGGAACCGATTCAACCGACTTTTCAAACGCGAATTAATCGGGTAAGGGTGTGAAACTCGATTATACTATATTTGTGTATGATTATGTATGTTTGTGTGGAAATTTTGTTGGTTGTCCAAATATAGGTCGAAATGAGATAAACAAGTAGAATCAATGTTTTTACGGACGAAAGTCGGAATAAATCGCGTAGTAGAGTCGAGTGATGTTGGGTCGTGATTTAGCGTGATCGTTTGATTGAATCGAATCGAATTTGTAACTGTTGAGTTTTTGATATATATTGATGTTTTGGTGCAAATTGATGTTGTGATCGAGTAAAAGTGTTTGGATATGTCTGGTAACATCTATATAGGTTGATATTTAATCGGGTAAGGATAGAAATTAATCAAGAATGGTTATTTGTGTGTTTTCGAGTGGTTTTGAGCGAGTTTGGAGTAGAGTAATTGATAAAACTATGTTTCAAAATATTTCAAAAATGGAAAATTTGTTGGATGGCTTTTTAATGGTGAAAATATTGTAGTACGTTGAATTCTGAGATCGCAGCTTTTTACGGAATTGAAATCGGAGGTCCGGAAGTCATTTAACGATCGAAAACTGATTTTTCAGCAAAATTTGAACCTCGTGCGCTAACCCCTGCATCTGTGCGTCGACTCGTAAAACCATGCACTGACCCGGGCGAATTTTGCAGGTTTATGCGTCGACTCATGATTCTATGCGTCGGCTCATGATCTCAAATTTTCCAAAATGTCCGATTTTGTTTTCTTCATAACTTTTGAACCGTAATTCCGTTTTGACCCCCGTTTGAAGCGTTGGAAAGCTAATGAAAAGTTCTTTCTATTAAAAATGGTTTGGAGAGTAAAAGATGATTTAATTATTCGTGTTTTTGGAAAAATAGTCGGGTTGTTGGGTTTCTATCGCGTTAATTGTGTGCGATTGGTGTGTTATCATGCTATAAGCTTTTGTTATGTAAAGGGTAGCTTGTGTGCTGTTGTATAATGTGAATATGCATGATTATGGATGTGTATGTGTGTGCATATTAAATGTCATGGGTCATTGTATGCCAAGCATCATGATATGCATTGTTGAGACGTCCTGAGTGACGGTTTGGATTCCAGAGGGAATTCGCTATAACGTCGTGTGCCTTATACAAAGAGGTGTGAGCGATGATTATAGACGATCGTGTGCCCATGTGGGGTGTGAGCGATCGGGTCGTGTGCCTTATACAAAGAGGTGTGAGCGATCCATAAACGTCGTGTGCCTTATACAAAGAGGTGTGAGCGACGGGGAACATCGTATGCCCGACGGGGAGTTACAGTGATGTAACGAGCGCTGATTCCAGCAGAGTTCCTGAGTGAACTAGTGATGAGAAATAATGGAAGTCGGTACCCGCATCTGCATATGTATAGAGTCGTTGTGTCGGTCTCTTACATTGCATAAATCATTATGGTTGTTCATGTGTGGATTTGTGGAGGAATTGATATATGGATATGTGTTGGCGATGGTGATATGAATTATTCCTTGTAATGCCTTGGGTTTGCATTATGGCGTGAGTTGTGGTGAGAGTCGTATATATATGGCTATTTTTGTGTTATATATATAATTGTATGCAATTATGTTATGGTTGTTTTTCTCACCCTTCTGCTGTTTTATAATGCTCTATGAGACATTGCAGATTAGAGTTGCTGGAGGTATTTTTGTGAAGCTTTGCGTCTTCATTCTTTTGTCGGTCGGCTCTGATATGTGACACCGGGTAGTTAGGGAGGTCGTTAGTGATTATTTTGTATTATGTATATATATCATTTGGCTTGTGCATGTATAACTTGATGTATGACAAACTTTACATGTGACATATATGTATGTTATTCAGTTTTAGATTTTCCGCTTTTATTCTAAAATTTGAAATGTGGGTGTAAGGAACTGAGTTCCTCTGTTGATTGCTACCCCACTGATGCATATCTTTATGAGCAGGTGTTGTATGTTTGTTTCATTTGATGTGACCCCTCGGTCTATGCCATGATAATTTAAATATACTCTGACGAAATTTTGAATTTTCTTTTACTGCTTTATTTCATTTGGGGGTATAGATTGGGGGTGTTACACAAGTCAACTGGAGTAATGAAAACACTAACTTGGAAAAGTCTTCCATAACCTCCGGTAATAACCAACTAAAGTCCAACAAGATTCTAATCTCCTTAACCAACTTCGGAGCCTCTCATTGTAGAACCGCATCTACTTCCGATTGATCCATTAGCCATACTCTCATCCGAAATAACGTGTCCTAGAAAACTAACCTTCTTCAACCTAAATTCTCACTCGAATAACTTAGCATAAAAATTCCTTTCTTTTCCACACTTGCAATTCGATTCCCAAACACTCCACTTGTTCTCCCTCTGAGTTCATAACAAATCCGAATATCCTCAATAAAAACCACTACGAATTTATCCAATTAAATATGGAAGATACGATTCCTCTACTACACAAACATTACAGACGCATTACTAACACCGTACAACATCACTGTGCATTGTAATGCCCAACCAAATTCCAAAAGATATAAATTCTTAAAGCTTTTGCAAAAATTTTCACTGCGTAATTGGTTGCTCATATACAAGTTTAACCGAGTAAATAATAGCCTAATCCGATGATAACAAACATAACCAGTCACATTAAATAGATTAAAACCTAAACTCACAAAATTCACTATCCTTATCAAACGTTCCAAACAAATGTAATTTCAATCAAACTCAACCAAACCATTCCAATCATCTATTCCCGAAAGTGGACACTTATTCTCAATCGTTACCTTATCCAACTGTCAGTAATCCATACACAATTTCTTCTCTTGACAGTCCAAATTCCATAAATTCCAACCTGTATCAACAACCAACCAAAAAGAACTCTCAAACGCAGTGTTACGTCCACCTACAAGGATTTCCTCACAATTTCCTTCCCAGTAAATCTTCCAACTGCGCTATCCGTCCAGGTACTTCTAATGCTAACATCCAATATTCCATCCGGAAACACATATGGAAATCACGCACAATGGGCAGCCCGTCACTGTGGCTTTTCCGTCAATTCTAAAACACTATTATCACAAACATGACCAACATCTTAGTATCACTTCCTAAAAGTTCTTCTACTTACTTAGCAGATCCAAACCTCAAATCCTCACCTTCATCCAATTTGAGTTCACACTCTACTCTCTGAGAACAACCATTAACGATACCCAATCGTTCTCTCTCAACGATTTCCCAACTGAACCAACATACCAAAACCTCTAATCCATTTCATCTTCCGGTATAAGAATCTTCATCGACTCTTCAAAATAATCCGTAATCATTTCCTTAATTCCAAACAATTCATTGCACACACTATCAAAGCCAGAAAGATACGCCTATTTCATCCAACATAATTCCGTCTACTATCAACAAGAGATTAAGGGTGATTAGTTCCTCAATTTGTCAATAGACAGCCGACAATCATGATGGGGCATAAACCGCCTTTACCAAACTATAATATCATTTTATGCATCTCGTGCACAAAACTACCTAAGACACAAATCCTTAGTCGACATAAACCTTACCTCCACATTCCCTCCAGAACCGGGCACAACACTGTCCAAACAACACTTACAATCTTGCAATCAATGGCACACTAAGCCAACACTCCACTCCTGAAGAAACTTGGAGAAGTACCAGCTTCTCTCCCACTTATCTCATTCTCACACCTGAAGACAAAGGATTAGAAAACTAGAAAACACATACAGTGTTTCACACACATATCACGTACAAAGGGACAAACAACAACGATAGTATTCAACTGTCACACCAACTGACTCAACAACTTGGCCGGACAGACCGACCTGCTCTGATACCACTTATGTAACACCCCAATTCCCATCGCTAATAAATAATACATAAATAAATCAGAGTAAATAAAAATTTATTTTTCCAACAGAAACAAGGATGCCACATTTAAATAAAGAGAACACAATCCATGCTCATAAGTTTGATACATAACACAAAATGGAATAAACGTAAAAGGGAAACTTTTTCCATATAAAAGGAAAGTTCAATTATGGAATAAAGCGGAAAGATCCATAATCTCAAAATATTCATACAACGGTAATACAAAATAGATCCAATAAATGTATACATATATAACTAAAGCGTTCCCCGACTCCCGTGTTATGTATCAGAGCAGACAGACCAACAAAAGGGTGGAGAACCAATCTTCACAAAAGCCTCCAAGACACAAATCTGCAATTGCCTCATAGAGCAACAAACCACAGCAGAAGGGTGAGAAATAACAACTAAATCAAGATTGCATAATAATATGCAAACACATATAAATTCACATGCAAAGTTAGTCTCACCACAAGCATCACATACCAATACATATAGCATATAATAGATAAGTAATACAATCATTGTAATGTACAATATCCCCACAAAACATAGCATATATCAATTATACCAACATAATCACATATTCGCACATAAGGCATACCAAAGTTATAACATATGGAAACACACCACCACATCCCATAGCATATGTCTATACATAAAACATATCATCCACAACCAATGCATTTATCACATATGCACATCAAATCACCAATTCAAACATAAATCTCAACACATACTCAATCAATTCACAATTTCCCACACATAATGTATCCATTCACAATTCTCACACATAATCAATCCATTCATGATTTATGCAAATGCACAGAGACCGACACAACGACTCTATGCAATGCATATGCGGTACCATCCATCCATCAATCTCATCACCAGTTCACTCAGGAACTATTGGAATCATCGCTTGTTACTTAGTGTAACTCCCCGCCGGGAAAACGATGTTCCCCGTCGCTCACACCTCTTTGTATAAGGCACACAACATTTATGTATCGCTCACACCTCTTTGTATAAGGCACACGACCCGATCGCTCACACCTCTTTGTATAAGGCACACGATCATCTATAATCATCGCTCACACCTCTTTATATAAGGCACACGATGTTATAGCGGATTCCCTCTGAAACTGATTCGTCGCTCACACCCACTATGGCACACGACATCACAGGAATGCATATCATGATGCTTGGCATACAATGTCTCATGACATTTAAATGCACACATATACACATCCATAATAATGCATATATTTTAACTCATCAATTCCATACATTCACAATTCAACAATATGAATTATCTCATCATCATTATTCATGCATTGGAAACCAATTCAAACAATGCATTTCAAACCATAAAGGCCACCAAACCACATATATTGAATTTCACACAAACAATGCACTTCATCATAACCCACAAACCACAACAATTAGCATTTTAGCACATCCACTCATATCAACGCACATCAAGAATTACTCACCATCAACCACAACAATCCTACAATCATACAATGATACACACAACACTAGGATTCACGCCACAAAGGCTACCCACAATATCATCATAACAATATACATGGATATTCAATCAAACAATCTATTTTACCACACAACAACATCATTATCACATGCATCAACATCATATAGATAGCACAAAAGACCCACATTTATATGACGATAACATATCACGTCGAACGCCAACAAACACAACAAAACCTACAACCCACTAATCATACCCTACCAAATATTCTTGGTTAAATCATGGTATAACATCACCATTTAACAGCATCTTATGTTATCTATCTAATGCCTCAAGTCCCACATCAATCGGACTCGCGATTCGGGAGTTATGGTGAAAACATAAACCACACTTTTCACACATACATTAATTTTCCATATTTTATTATCAATCCAGGGAATAAACATATGTTCCTATCCCACTATCATAAATAGCATTGAATTAGCTTTCCAACACATCCGACCGTGCCTCAATCCGATTTACGGATCAAAAGTTATGAAGGAAACAAAAACTGAAAATCTGTCACGTTCGCAATGTGAAGCTCCCAGCGAACCGTGGCAGAAGCAAAAAGACCTAAAGTTCGCAATGTGAACAGCTAGCAAACGTTCACTGATTCCTTTGCTTTGGCTCCCAATGCGAACCTGCGAAACCCAAAATTTCCAGCAGCGATCAAATAGGTCATTTGGGGTCAAAATCCATCATTTCTTCCACCCAAACACTTCCAAAACATACTATAACAACCAAAACATGATCCAAACCTAACGACAAGTATTCTACACAGTTTATATCGAATTTCATCCGTGAAAACATCGATTTCTATCAATCCCTCCTAATTCCAATCGATAAGAAAAGTTGTGAAACAACCAAAACAATTACAACAAACAACACATATACATACACAAGCAAGATATAATTGAAACTTCTCACCCTTACCCGATTAATCGCGCTCGAAACGGAGTTATGTCGATTTTCCTCTTTCTCCCTTTTTCTTTCCTCTTCCTTTCTATCTTCTCTTTTCTTTCTCTTCCTTTTTCTTTCTCTCTATTTCTCTCTAATCTCTATTTATATAAAAATATTTAAACCCCTAAAAAGACTATTTTACCCCTCAACTCAAATATCTCGCAAACGCTCTCAAAACGCGATAAAACATAAACAGTGATGAAAAATATTATAATGTCAAATAAAAGTCAAGAATAAAATAATATAAAACAAAAATAAATAAATCGACTCGATTAAATAAATAAGACAAAACTGGGGCGTTACAATTCTCCCCCACTTAGACATTTTCGTCCTCGAAAATATACTGAGACGAACAACTCCGGACACGACTCTCGCATCTGACCAACAAACTAACATGCCAATAAAAGCACACCACGAATAACACAAACTGACAAACCACCTCGCTAATAGCAGCTACAACAACGACACGACAACGACGACAACTACAACGACAAGATGCAAAGCCCATACAATGCACTTGAAGACCAACTCACAACTCAAAGAATACCCAAGTTACGAACACACACTGGAATTAGCTACTCGCACTCGGACCATCACGATGGAAATGAGGCAACAACACAAACAAGAACATAAAGTTCCATGACCCAAAATCATTTCAACAACCTCTACATAACCATAATACCAACATCCTTGCCACACAACATTATTACAACAATGCTACGATTCACCAATCGAACATACAACCAAAACCTCCATCTACATAGTAGCCCATGAATAATGTTTAAACCTTTCACCTAACACTTCCATTCTGAAACGTCCAATAGTCTCATCATTCCTACATGTTCACAATGTTCAACCTAAGAACTCTTACCAGTCACACACGCATATACAAAATGTGCCACATCACACTTCCGCTGCGCACTCTGATTACTCGTAACCATCAAAACTACCAATTTCACGTCCAAAGTCTAACCCTTTCTCATATTCGCAAAAAATCACTATTCACTTTTAATATACCCAACCTCACACTCTACTGTGTTATCTCCCACACCAGACACAAGTCTCTGAACTGCTCTATTAATTCTAACTCCCTGGCCATCAAAACCGACATGTATAAAAACTTTCGACTTAACTCATCACACACAACCTTAACTTTACCAATAGGATAATTCCAGCTAAAGGCATAACTCATCACAAATTCTAACCCTCCTCGCTGTCTCATACTATATTCCTTCCGACCAAACAGGTACTCAACATTCTTGTGATTACTAAACACTTCGAACCTAGAACCATAAAGATAATACCTCCAAATATTCCAACACGATACAACCGCAACCAATTCCAAATCCTGAATAGTATAGATCCTTTTATGAATCCTCAATTGTCGTAAAGCATAAGCTACGACTTTACCTTCTTGCATTATCACACAGACCAAACTCATCAAAGACGCATCCCAATACCCCACAAACGGTTTATCGGGATCACGCAGTATCAAAACTATAGCCGTAGACAACTTCTACTTTAGCTCTCCAAAACTTTCCTTACAACGAACATCCAAAGCAACGACTTACCTTTTGTAAGTCAACTGAAGTAATGAAAACACTAACTTGGAAAAGTCTTCCATAACCTCCGGTAATAACCAACTAAAGTCCAACAAGATTCTAATCTCCTTAACCAACTTCGGAGCCTCTCATTGTAGAACTGCATCTACTTCCGATGGATCCATTAACCATACTCTCATCCGAAATAACGTGTCCCAAAAAACTAACCTTCTTCAACCTAAATTCTCACTCGAATAACTTAGCATAAAAATTCCTTTCTTTTCCACACTTGCAATTCGATTCCCAAACACTCCACTTGTTCTCCCTCTGAGTTCATAACAAATCCAAATATCCTCAATAAAAACCACTACGAACTTATCCAATTAAATATGGAAGATACGATTCCTCTACTACACAAACATTACAGCTGCATTACTAACACCGTACAACATCACTGTGCATTGTAATGCCCAACCAAATTCCAAAAGATATAAATTCTTAAAGCTTTTGCAAAAATTTTCACTGGGTAACTGGTTGCTCACATACAAGTTTAACCGAGTAAATAATAGCCTAATCCGATGATAACAAACATAACCAGTCACATTAAATAGATTAAAACCTCAACTCACAAAATTCACTATCCTTATCAAACGTTCCAAACAAATGTAATTTTAATCAAACTCAACCAAACCATTCCAATCATCTATTCCCAAAAGTGGACACTTATTCTCAATCGTTACCTTATCCAACTGTCAGTAATCCATACACAATTTCTTCTCTTGACAGTACAAATTCCATAAATTCCAACCTGTATCAACAACCAACCAAAATGAACTCTCAAACGCAGTGTTACGTCCACCCACAAGGATTTCCTCACAATTTCCTTCCCAGTAAATCTTCCAACTGCGCTATCCGTCAGGGTACTTCTAATGCTAACATCAAATATTCCATCCGGAAACACATATGGAAATCACGCACAATGGGCAGCCCATCACTCTGGCTTTTCCGTCAATTCCAAAACACTATTATCACAAACATGACCAACATCTGAGTTTCACTTCCTAAAAGTTCTTCTACTTACTTAGCAGATCCAAACCTCAAATCCTCACCTTCGTCCAATTTGAGTTCACACTCTACTCTCTGAGAACAACCATTAACGATACCCAATCGTTCTCTCTCAACGACTTCCCAACTGAACCAACATACCAAAACCTCTAATCCATTTCATCTTCCGGTATAAGAATCTTCATCGACTCTTCAAAATAATTCGTAATCATTTCCTTAATTCCAAACAATTCATTGCACACACTATCAAAGCCAAAAAGATACGTCTATTCCATCCAACATAATTCCGTCTACTTTCAACAAGAGATTAAGGGTGATCAGTTCCTTAATTTGTCAATAGACAGCCGACAATCATGATGGGGCATAAACCGCCTTTACCAAACTATAATAGCATTTCATGCATCTCGTGCACAAAACTGCCTAAGACACAAATCCTTAGTCGACATAAACCTTACCTCAGCATTCCCTCCGGAACCGGGCACAACACTGTCCAAACAACACTTACAATCTTGCAATCAATGGCACACTAAGCCAACACTCCACACCTAAAGTAACTTGGAGAAGTACCAGCTTCTCCCCCACTTATCTCATTCTCACACCTGAAGACAAAGGATTAGAAAACTAGAAAGCACTGACAGTGTTTCACACACATATCACGTACTAAGGGACAAACAACAACTGCAGTATTCAACTGTCACACCAACTTACTCAACAACTTGGCCGGACAGACCGACCTTCTCTGATACCACTTATGTAACACCCCAATTCCCATCGCGAATAAATAATACATAAATAAATCAGAGTAAATAAAAATTTATTTTTCCGACAGAAACAAGGATGCCACATTTAAATAAAGAAAACACAATCCCTGCTCATAAGTTTGATACATAACACAAACTGGAATAAACGTAAAAGGGAAACTTTTTCCATATAAAAGGAAAGTTCAATTATGGAATAAAGCGGAAAGATCCATAACTGACTTGTTTTACAAAATAAATTGTTTTATAATCTCAAAATATTCATACAACGGTAATACAAAATAGATCCAATAAATGTATACATATATAACTAAAGCGTTCCCCGACTCCCGTGTTACGTATCAAAGCAGACAGACCAACAAAAGGGTAGAGAACTAATCTTCACAAAAGCCTCCAAGACACTAATCTGCAATTGCCTCATAGAGCAACAAACCACAGCAGAAGGGTGAGAAATAACAACTATATCAAGATTGCATAATAATATGCAAACACATATAAATTCACATGCAAAGTTATTCTCACCACAAGCATCACATACCAATACATATAGCATATCATAGATAAGTAATACAATAATTATAATGTACAACATCCCAACAAAACATAACATATATCAATTATACCAACATAATCACATATTCCCACATAAGGCATACCAGAGTTATAACATATGGAAACACACCACCACATCCCATAGCATTTGTCTATACATAAAACATATCATCCATAACCAATGCATTTATCACATATGCACATCAATTCACCAATTCAAACATAAATCTCAACACATACTCAATCAATTCACAATTTCCCACACATAATGCATCCATTCACAATTCTCACACATAATCAATCCATTCATGATTTATACAAATGCACAGAGACCGACACAACGACTCTATGCAATGCATATGTGGTACCATCCATCCATCAATCTCATCACCAGTTCACTCAGGAACTATTGGAATCATCGCTTGTTACTTAGTGTAACTCCCCGTCGGGCAAACGATGTTCCCCGTCGCTCACACCTCTTTGTATAAGGCACACGACGTTTATGGATCGCTCACACCTCTTTGTATAAGGCACACGACCCGATCACTCACACCTCTTTGTATAAAGCACACGATCGTCTATAATCATCGCTCACACCTCTTTGTATAAGGCACACGATGTTATAGCGGATTCCCTCTGGAATCGATTCGTCGCTCACACCCACTAGGGCACACGACATCACAGGAATGCATATCATGATGCTTGGCATACAATGACTCATGACATTCAAATGCACACATATACACATCCATAATCATGCATATATTTCAACTCATCAATTCCATACATTCACAATTCAACAATATGAGTTATCTCATCATCATTATTCATGCATTGGAAACCAATTCAAACAATGCCTTTCAAACCATAAAGGCCACCAAACCACATATATTGAATTTCACACAAACAATGCATTTCATCATAACCCACAAACCACAACAATTAGCATTTTAGCACATCCACTCATATCAATGCACATCAAGAATTACTCACCATCAACCACAACAATCCTACAATCATACAATGATACACAAAACACTAGGATTCACGCCACAAAGGCTACCCACAATATCATCATAACAACATACATGGATATTCAATCAAACAATGCATTTTACCACACAACAACATAATTATCACATGCATCAACTCATATAGATAGCACAAAAGACCCACATTTATATGACGATAACATATCACGTCGAACACCAACAAACACAACAAAACCTACAACCCACTAATCATCCCCTACCAAATATTCTTGGTTAAATCATGGTCTAACATCACCATTTAATAGCATCCTAGGTTATCTATCTAATGCCTCAAGTCCCACATCAATCGGACTCGCGATTCGGGAGTTATGGTGAAAACATAAACCACACTTTTCACACATACATTACTTTTCCATATATTATTATCAATCCATGGAATAAACATATGTTCCTATCCCACTATCATAAAGAGCATTGCTTTAGCTTTCCAACGCATCCGACCGTGCCTCAATCCGATTTACGGATCAAAAGTTATGAAGGAAACAAAAACTGAAAATCTGTCACGTTCGCAATGCGAAGCTCCCAGCGAACCGTGGCAGAAGCAAAAAGACCTAAAGTTCGCAATGCGAACAGCTAGCGAACGTTCGCTGATTCCTTCACTTTAGCTCCCAATGCGAACCTGCGAAACCCAGAATTTCCAGCAGCGATCAAATAGGTCATTTGGGATCAAAATCCATCATTTCTTCCACCCAAACACTTCCAAAACATACTATAACAACCAAAACATGATCCAAACCTAACGACAAGTATTCTACACAGTTTATATCGAATTTCATCCGTGAAAACATCGATTTCTATCAATCGCTCCTAATTCCAATCGATAAGAAAAGTTGTGAAACAACCAAAACAATTACAACAAATAACACATATACATACACAAGCAAGATATAATTGAAACTTCTCACCCTTACCCGATTAATCGCGCTCGAAACGGAGTTATGTCGATTTTCCTCTTTCTCCCTTTTTCTATCCTCTTCCTTTCTATCTTCTCTTTTCTTTATCTTCCTTTTATTTTCTCTCTATTTCTCTCCAATCTCTATTTATATAAAAATATCTAAACCCCTAAAAAGACTATTTTACCCCTCAACTCAAATATCTCGCAAACGCTCTCAAAACGCGATAAAACATAAACAGCGATGAAAAATAATATATTGTCAAATAAAAGTCAAGAATAAAATAATATAAAACAAAAATAATTAAATCTACTCGATTAAATAAATAAGACAAAACTAGTGTGTTACAATTCTCCCCCACTTAGACATTTTCGTCCTCGAAAATATACTGAGACGAACAACTTCGGACACGACTCTCGCATCTGACCAACAAACTAACATGCCAACAAAAGCACGCCACGAATAACACAAACTGACAAACCACCTCACTAACAGCAGCTACAACAACGACACGACAACGACGACAACTACAATGACAAGATGCAAAGCCCATACAATGCACTTGAAGACCAACTCACAACTCAAAGAATACCCAAGTTACGAACACACACAGGAATTAGCTACTCGCACTCGGACCATCACGATGGAAACGAGGCAACAACACAAGCAAGAACATAAAGTTCCACGACCCAACATCATTTCAACGACCTCTACATAACCATAATACCAACATCCTAGCCACACAACATTATTACAACAATGCTAGGATTCACCAATCGAACATACAACCAAAACCTCCATCTACATAGTAGCCCATGAATAATGTTTAAACCTTTCACCTAACACTTCCATTCTGAAACGTCCAATAGTCTCATCATTCCTACATGTTCACAATGTTCAACCTAAGAACTCTTACCAGTTACACACGCATATACAAAATGTGCCACATCACGCTTCCGCTGCACACTCTGATTACTCGTAACCATCAAAACTACCAATTTCACGTCCAAAGTCTAACCCTTTCTCATATTAGCCAAAAATCACTATTCACTTTTAATATACCCAACCTCACATTCTACTGTGTTATCTCCCACACCAGACACAAGTCTCTGAATTGCTCAATTAATTCTAACTCCCTGGCCATCAAAACAGACATGTATAAAAACTTTCGACTTAACTCATCACACACATCCTTAACTTTACCAATAGGATAATTCCAGCTAAAGGCATAACTCATCACAAATTTTAACCCTCCTCGCTGTCTCATACTATATTCCTTCCGACCAAACAGGTACTCAACATTCTTGTGATTACTAAACACTTCGAACCTAGAACCATAAAGATAATACCTAAAAATATTCCAACACGATACAACCACAACCAATTCCAAATCCTGAATAGTATAGATCCTTTTATGAATCCTCAATTGTCGTAAAGCATAAGCTACGACTTTACCTTCTTGCATTATCACACTGACCAAACTCATCAAAGACGCATCCCAATACCCCACAAACGGTTTATCGGGATCATGCAGTATCAAAACTTTAGTCGTAGACAACTTCTACTTTAGCTCTCCAAAACTTTCCTTACAACGAACATCCAAAGCAACGACTTACCTTTTGCAAGTCAACTGAAGTAATGAAAACACTAACTTGGAAAAGTCTTCCATAACCTCCGGTAATAACCAACTAAAGTCCAACAAGATTCTAATCTCCTTAACCAACTTCGGAGCCTCTCATTGTAGAACCGCATCTACTTCCGATGAATCCATTAACCATACTCTCATCCGAAATAACGTGTCCCAGAAAACTAACCTTCTTCAACCCAAATTTTCACTCGAATAACTTAGCATAAAAATTCCTTTCTTTTCCACACTTGCAATTCGATTCCCAAACACTCCACTTGTTCTCCCTCTGAGTTCATAACAAATCCGAATATCCTCAATAAAAACCACTACGAAATTATCCAATTAAATATGGAAGATACGATTCCTCTACTACACAAACATTACAGATGCATTACTAACACCGTACAACATCACTGTGCATTGTAATGCCCAACCAAATTCCAAAAGATATAAATTCTTAAAGCTTTTGCAAAATTTTTCACTGGGTAACTGGTTGCTCACATACAAGTTTAACCGAGTAAATAATAGCCTAATCCGATGATAACAAACATAACCAGTCACATTAAATAGATTAAAACCTCAACTCACAAAATTCACTATCCTTATCAAACGTTCCAAACAAATGTAATTTCAATCAAACTCAACCAAACCATTCCAATCATCTATTCCCGAAAGTGGACACTTATTCTCAATCGTTACCTTATCCAACTGTCAGTAATCCATACACAATTTCTTCTCTTGACAGTCCAAATTCCATAAATTCCAACCTGTATCAACAACCAACCAAAAAGAACTCTCAAACGCAGTGTTACGTCCACCCACAAGGATTTCCTCACAATTTCCTTCCCAGTAAATCTTCCAACTGCGTTATCCGTCCGGGTACTTCTAATGCTAACATCCAATATTCCATCCGGAAACACATATGGAAATCACGCACAATGAGCAGCCCATCACTCTGGCTTTTCCGTCAATTCCAAAACACTATTATCACAAACATGACCAACATCTGAGTTTCACTTCCTAAAAGTTCTTCTACTTACTTAGCAGATCCAAACCTCAAATCCTCACCTTCGTCCAATTTGAGTTCACACTCTACTCTCTGAGAACAACCATTAACGATACCCAATTGTTCTTGTTAGAACAAGAATTGATTCTACATCTCTAAATAGTTTTGATTATAACAAACAATATATTACTTAGAACTTGATGCTCCTTAATTCAATTTTTTATGATATGTAGGGAAGTTCTAATGTCAAGAAGTTCTGATACAGAAGTATCAACAAGATTCATCTGAGCGAAGTTCTAATATAGCGAAGCTCACAATATCCAAGCAAGCGAGTTCCAAGCGAAGTTCTAATCAAGCGAAGCTCTGATATAGACGGATCACAAGCTCTAAACTAGCTAAGCTCTGATGAAGGATGCCTCACGCTTCAGCACCAAAGTTGTATCCAGCCAGAAACTCTGATTATGCATCACATTTTTATGGACTCTGATACGCTATCCTTCACCTTTAATGAGCATCACAATGCAACGGATTGAAACAGACAATATCTATATTTTTGGAAAGAAGCATTAAAAGGCTTTATTATCATTCTCCAAAATTGGCTCACATGTCTCCAACGGATCAATCACATTCATCTATTTAAAGGAGCACCTTCACAGATGACAACACACGAGCACTCATACTTTTCACAATCCATCAGTTCCTCGTCTGTTTTCATTTTTGTTAAAAATATTGTAAAAAACTCTCGGTGGTGAGAAAGCTTATTAGTAGCATATTATTTCTAAGTTGAAATTCCTTGAGAAAACCAAGTTGTGGTTAAAACTCAAGAAGACAGTGACGGTTGTCCCTGTGTCTGTATAATTCTAATTGAATAGTGGATTAAGTCCTCAAGAGAGGCGAAATCACCTTGGCGGGTGGACTGGAGTAGATTGAGTTCAATCAAACCAGGATAACCATCGTGTCCTTTGCCTTAATTTTTTAAAAACTCCAATTCAACCCCCTTGTGTTTTTTCGTTTCTTCAATTGGCATCAGAGCGCCTGGTTCTGGGTGCTAACACTTAACCGTGTCAGATAAAAGATCCTTCACGAAAAAGCACTATGGCGGAATCCGTTCAGAACTACAACGACAAAATCAGTGGCAAACCACCGGTGTTTGACGGCGAAAACTTTGATTACTGGAAAGATCTAATCGAAAGTTTCTTTCTGGCTCATGACGGCGATCTCTGGGATATGGTAACAGATGGTTACACTCACCCTGTTGGAAAAGACGGTCAGAAGATTGAAAGGAAAACCATGACTGATCAACAGAAGAAAGATTTCAGAAATCATCACAAGGCCAGAACAATTCTCCTCAGCGCAATCTCCCACACAGAATATGAGAAGATCACTAACAGAGAATCAACCAAACACATATTTGATTCTCTGAGAATGACGCATGAAGGCAACTCTCAAGTCAAAGAGACTAAAGCTCTGGCACTCATCCAGAAGTATGAAGCTTTCAAAATGGAAGAAGATGAAACAATTGAGAAAATGTTCTCAAGGTTTCAAATTCTAGTTGCTGGACTAAGAGTTCTGAATAAAGGGTACTCAACATCAGATCATGTCAAGAAAATCATCAGGAGCTTACCAAAAGTATGGAGACCCATGGTCACAGCTCTAAAACTCTCCATGAACCTCAACGAAATATCTCTTGAATAACTGATCAGCTCTTTAAGAAGTCACGAGATAGAACTAGAAGAAGATGAACCCCAGAAGAAAGGTAAGTCTATTGCTCTTAAATCTAAATATAAATCTGAAACTAAAGCTTTTCAGGCAGAAGAAGAAAGCTCTGGTGGCTCCTCAGAAGAAGATGAACTATCACTCCTTTCCAGAAGAATCCAACAACTTTGGAAAAATAGGCAACGAAAATTCAGAAACTCTAGAAGATCAAGCAGTCATTCTGAACCATCCTCTGGACACAAAAAGTCTAGAAACAAAGAGGTAGTGTGTTACGAATGCAAGGAACCTGGACACTACAAAAGTGATTGTCCTAAGCTGCAGAAAGAAAATCCAAATAAAAAGTTTAACAAGGAGATAAAGAAAAGTCCTATGGCTACATGGGATAACTCGGAATCTTCTGAAGCAGAATCCGAATCAGAAAATGAACACGCGAACATTGCCCTAATGGCCAACATATCAGATGATTCAAACATATCAGAATCAGTCTCTGACTCAAAAACTAAAGAGGTATTCTCTAACTTTTCTAGATCTCAATTAGAAGAAAGTCTGTCAGAAATTCTTGAAAACTATCAGAAACTTCAGCTCAAATATAAGAATCTGAAACACGATCTGGTATCTGAGTCTGAAGAGAACAGAAAGCTAAAAGTAGAAAATTCTGAGTTAAAAGAAACTGTTTCAAAACTCAACTCTTTTGAAAAATCTCAGAAACAATCTGATTCAGAAGTTTCCACTAGTTCTGATAATATTTTAAAACATTACGACTATAACTTTCAAAAATTTCTAGCTAAAAACATAGACAGAAGCAAAATGGCTTCAATGATCTATAGAGTTAGTAGAAATGGGAGAAAGGGCATAGGTTATGTTAATCCTAAAGGTGAAGCTCCATATAAACCAAAACAAGTTGATGATATGATCATAAAATACTCTCCTTTAAACTCTCACTTCACATACGGACACAAACATGACTTAAAGTATACCAGTGAATCTTACTCTTCAAATTCTATTGAGAAACCAAAGCTCAATCAGAATTCTGTGAACACTAACAAACAAGGACCCAAAGAAAAATGGGTACCTAAGGATAAAATCCTATATGTTGCAGATGTCTTTAACAGCAAGATTGAAACACCAATCATGGTACCTGGACTCTGGATGCTCGCGACACATGACGGGAAGAAAGCATATGTTCCAAAGTCTGGAACTTAAAGCTGGAGGGTATGTAGGTTTCGGAGGCAATCAGAAAGGTAAAATCATTGGCTCTGGAACCATAGGTAACGGTACTCTACCCTCTATATCTAATGTCTTATTAGTAGAAGGATTAATGCATAACTTGTTATCCATAAGTCAATTAAGTGATAACGGTTATGATATAATCTTCAATCAAAAGTCCTGTAAGGCAGTTAGTCAGAAAGATGGAACAATCCTCTTTAATGGAAAGAGAAAGAACAACATTTACAAAATAAAATTTTCTGAACTAAAAAGTCAGAATGTAAAATGTCTTTTGTCTGCTGACGACGAACAATGGGTCTGGCACAGAAGATTGGGGCATGTTAGTATGAGAAGAATATCTCAGATTAACAAACTCAATCTGGTCAGAGGACTTCCTAATCTGAAGTTCAGCTCAGATGTTCTGTGTGAAGCATGTCAAAAAGGCAAGTTTTCCAAACCCTCTTTTAAATCAAAAAATGTTGTTTCTACCTCCAGACCATTAGAACTTCTTCATATAGATCTGTTTGGACCAGTGAAAACTGCATCCATCAGTGGCAAGAAGTATGGATTAGTGATCGTAGATGACTATAGCAGATGGACATGGGTAAAGTTCTTAAAACACAAGGACGAGTCACTCTCTGTATTCTCTACTTTCTGCAACCAAATTCAGAATGAAAAAGAGTTTAGAATTGTAAAAGTCAGAAGTGATCATGGTGGGGAATTTGAAAACAAAAATCTAGAAACATTTTTTAATGAAAATAGCATTTCTCATGATTTCTCTTGTCCTAGAACTCCACAACAAAATGGAGTTGTAGAGCGCAAGAATAGAACTCTACAAGAAATGGCCAGAACCATGATCAATGAGACTAACATGGCTAAACACTTTTGGGCAGAAGCAGTTAATACAGCGTGTTACATTCAGAATAGAATCTCTATAAGACCTATTCTGGAAAAGACACCATATGAATTGTGGAAGAACAGAAAGCCCAACATTTCTTACTTCCATCCTTTTGGATGTACATGCTTTATCTTAAACACTAATGATCCTCTGAACAAGTTTGATTCTAAGGCACAAAAATGTTTCATGTTAGGATACTCTGAACGTTCAAAAGGATACAGAGTATATAACACAGAAACACGAAGTGTGGTAGAATCCATTTGTGTCAGATTTGATGATAAGCTTGGCCTTCAAAAGCCAAAGCATGATGAATCTCTTGCAGAAATAGAAGTTCAAATAACAGGCACTGAAACCAGATCATCAGAAAAACTGGCGAGCAAAATAGAAGAAAACTCTAATTCTGAAGAACCCATCCAGAAAAGACTGTCCAGAAGTTCTCTAACTCATCCCGAAGACAAAATTCTGGGAAAGAAGGATGACCCAATCAGAACAAGATCCTCATTCAAAAAGACTGAAGAATCTCTAGTGGGATTAGTCTCTCTGATAGAACCCACTACAATTGATGAAGCACTCACAGACAATGATTGGATCCTCACAATGCAGGAAAAACTGAATCAGTTCACCAGAAATGACGTTTGGGATCTAATTCCTAAACCCAAAGGCTTCAACATCATTGGAACCAAATGGGTCTTCAGAAACAAACTAAATGAACAGGGAGAAGTTGTCAGAAACAAAGCACGACTGGTTGCACAAGGTTATAGTCAGCAAGAAGGGATAGACTATACAGAAACCTTTGCTCCAGTCGCAAGGTTAGAATCTATCAGACTTTTAATTTCATATGCTGTAAATAATGACATCACTCTCTATCAGATGGATGTCAAAAGTACGTTTTTAAATGGTTACATTGATGAAGAAGTTTACGTGCATCAACCCCCTGGTTTTGAAAACACAAAACATCTAGAATATGTTTATAAACTTAAGAAATCGTTATACGGTCTAAAACAAGCTCCCAGAGCTTGGTATGAGAGACTAAGTAACTTTCTCTTAGAAAATGATTTTACCAGAGGGAATTCAACTTTATTCTGTAAGTCATTTAAAAATCACATTCTGATATGTCAGATATACGTATACGATATAATTTTTGGATCCACTAAAAGCTCCTTGGGGCAAGAATTTGCTAAGACTATGCAGGCAGAGTTTGAAATGAGCTTAATGGGAGAACTCAAGTTTTTCTTGGGAATTCAAATCAACCAAACTCCAGAAGGAACTTACATACATCAAAGCAAGTATGTCAGAGACCTTCTGAAGAAATTTGAAATGTCAGAAAGTAAGCCTTCCAAAACTCCTATGCATCCCACATGTATTCTGGAAAAAGATGAGGTAAGTAAGAAAGTAGAACAGAAGCTCTACAGAGGTATGATTGGTTCTCTCCTTTATTTAACTGCTTCAAGACCTGATATTCTCTATAGCGTGTGCCTTTGTGCTAGATTCCAATCAGATCCTAGAGAATCTCACTTAACAGCTGTTAAGCGAATTTTCAGATATCTGAAAGGTACTACTAATCTTGGTCTTTGCTATAGAAAGTCCAGAGAATACAAATTGGTAGGATACTGTGACGCTGACTTTGCTGGAGACAGAATAGAAAGAAAAAGTACATCTGGAAGCTGCCAGTTTCTGGGAAACAACTTAATCTCTTGGTCCAGCAAAAGACAATCCACCATTGCACTATCAACTACTGAAGCTGAATACATAGCTGCAGCTGGATGTAGTACTCAGATGCTCTGGATGAAGAATCATCTTGAAGACTTTCACATTTACGAGAGTAACATCCCTATCCTCTGTGACAATACTTTTGCCATCTGTCTTTCTAAAAATCCTATTCTGCATTCTAGGGCTAAACATATAGAAATTAAACATCATTTCATTAGGGACTATACTCAGAAGGGAATTCTTTGCTTAAAATTTATAGACACAGACCATCAATGGGCTGATGTTTTCACCAAACCCCTTGCTGAAGATAGATTTAATTTCATTCTGAAAAATCTTAGTATGAAAGCTTGTCCAGAATGAAAAAATGTAATTTCTATATTTTTAACTCTCAGAACTTCTTTTCTTTTGTGAACATCTGACCAATAATTCTTCAGAAGTGAAAAGAAAGATTGCATCAGAATCTATTCAGAAGATCTGAACATTTCATTTCATGGATAGATCATTAAGTTCACTCTAGCAAACACGTGTCAACCTACGCTCCAGATTCTCTTTGATGATGAACGCGTGTCAAACTCTGGAAAACTGAAACCTCTGTGTTGACATATTGAGGCGCCAAGTCACATCGGTAACTGTTCCAAAAATTTCTCACGCTATCTCCCTTGTCAGAAATCATTACGGCTATTAATCATGATGTTATTGTTTTTAATTGCTATTTAAGTCTTGGTCTCTCTTATATAAATGTCACTTCTAACACCCTCACACGCTCACTATCACTCACTAACTCTCTTTCGTCTTCTCCGTATTATTTGCATTTCTTGTTTTGCTGCCTACATTTCTTGTTTCTCTGTGTTCCCAAAACCCTAAGTCTGTGAACAATGGCCTCCTGCTCTCAACAAAGCTCTCAAAAAGCAATGTCTCAAGAATCAGCTGACCAAGTCATTGGAGAAAGGTACGTTGAGCCTTCAAGAACTCTCCTCACCCCCTTTGCCTCTCTTGAAGTTCTCTGTGAGCTCATCGTCGATTTTGAAAGCATGAAAGACAATGGGTATGACCTTACTCCTGAGATTGAGTTTCAAGGATGGAACAAATACTTCAATCGCTTAATGGGTCCAGTTTTTCCCCAACTCGTTAAGGAATTCTGGATTTTTGCATCGGTCTCAAAACATCAAGTAACTTTGTATGTTATGGGAAAGAAGGTTGTCATCACTGAAGATCTTATTGGTAAGCTGATTGATCATGATGGATCAGGAATCAGATGCAATGAGATGGAAAAGGGCACTGATCTAAATACTATCTCAAAGGAAATCTTCACCTCCGGTCAACACTCCAACAAAATCAAAGACCTAAAGGATCGTCACAGAATTTGGGCCAGAATCATTCTTGGGTGTATCTATCACAGGAAACCTTCAAGCTCGTCTGACTACATCAACAACGATCAACAGTATCTCCTGTACCTCATCTCCACCTTTACCAAAGCGAATCTTCCCTACTGTTTATTCAATCATCTGAAGAATAGTGTCAAAGAAACAAGAGAAGATGAAAGAACCAAGAGAGATTGGATTCCTCTAGGTAGACTCATATCAGATATTCTTACAGAGAATAAGCTGATAGATCACTTAACTGAAGCTCGGGAAATCTCTGATCTAGAAACTATTGCTGGAAGACCTCTCAATGCAAAGAATCTCAAGAAGATGAAAATAATTGATACCATCAAGAAGGATCCAACCCTAATCTCTAAGGAAGTCATCACCACCAGAAAAATTCCTCTGAAAGATTTTCCTCTTTTCTCATCAGATACTCATCCAGAAATTGTCCTCAGATATTTGGATGCATGTAAAGCTGATGGAACCCTACCAGAAGTGTCTCTGCAACAGCTCAGGCAAGCTCCTCTAGAAGTTGCCCCCAGAACTTCAAGAAAAAGGAAAACCTCTGAAGGAACTCCTCAGAAAACTCCAAAAGTTGCTAAAGCTGCTAAAAAGAAAGGTAACTCCTCTTTCATTTCTATCGTCGAATCCATAATGGTATCAACATCTGAAACCCCATCGTCTCCTAAATCCTCTGAAAATTCACCACCATCACCACAAACTCAAAATCCACCACCATCACCACAAACTCTTGAGGATTTTGACATTGACATTGACCCCACTCCTTCTGATTTTATTGAACCACAACCAGAACTTGCTCAAGTTCTGTCAGACATTGGTCATGAACCTCTCTTCACATCCTTCCAACCAGAACCAGAACATCAAACTCAACATCCTGACACTTCTATACCTGGTATCAACTGTCCTCTCAACTTCTTTCAACCTTCACCTAATTTCTCCAGTCACCCTCAGATCTCTTCAGAAATTACTTCACCTACCTCTCCTATTCTCATTTCTGACTCCCCTTCAACACATCTCTCAGATGATCCCCTCATAACTATAATTGACCTAGAAGTTCTAGACAAGCTTACCTCAACCTCACACAAAATAGCCATTCCCAAACCAAAACCATTTGTATCCAAATCAGATGTTGGTAACTCTTTATTGGCTTTCGAGGTAAAAATGCAGGAATGGATTAACTTTCTGAAGCAGGGTTGTTTGGAGAATCTGAACCCAGCTGCCTCTGACTATCTTTGGACCAAATTCAAAAAGTGGTTTAACTCTGAATCTCAGAAAATGAAGGAACTAAGCTATAACATAGCCCAACAGAACTTCTGTGACCATATGAAGATCTTCAATGAGCAGGTTCTAAGATTCTGGGAAAAGAAACCCATTCTTCCTCTAGGCTAGACAACTCCTATAGATTCAGAACCTCATGCACAAAATTCTGAGCATCAAACTCTGGTTATTACTGAAGTGGAAGATAAATCACCTGAAGCTCCTCCAAAGGAAGTGTCTGCAAAAAGCTCTGAGGATTTGGTAACTTCTAAAGAACCTTCTTCATCTGTTCTTGTGCTGAAAACTCTGGATGAGTTGAAGAAAGAGAATGAAGAAGTTAGAAAGAGATTGGACAAACAGGATGAGACAAATGCAGAAATTAAAGGAATGCTTGGCAAGCAAGAGGAATCCGCTAATCAGATCAAAGGCCTTCTGGAAGCATTGTTCACAAGACTTCCACCTGCTCCTCAACCTTAGATTCTTCCTCAGATTCTTTTTATGTTTCTCTGTGTTTTTTTTTTTTTTGCCTTGCTTTGTGTTTTATCTTGCAATTTTTTTGCCTATGTTCTCATGTATCTGTTCGCTTTTTGATTAATGACAAAGGGGGAGAACGTAGAATATTTTGAAATATAACAGTGCACCATGACTATGTCTCGAACATTTTAACCTCTGCTTCCATATTATTGTTAACAAAGCAGGAAAATGGCAATCAGAACTTCTTGGGAGTCTTAGATCAAAATATGTTCAAGGAAATTTTCAACTCAGGGGGAGTATTCTCTACTCCATACTCTATTAATTAATCATCAAAATATAGGTTTTTGTCATCATCAAAAAGGGGGAGATTGTTAGAACAAGAATTGATTCTACATCTCTAAATAGTTTTGATGATAACAAACAATATATTACTTAGAACTTGATGCTCCTTAATTCAATTTTTTATGATATGTAGGGAAGTTCTAATGTCAAGAAGTTCTGATACAGAAGCATCAACAAGATTCATCTGAGCGAAGTTTTAATATAGCGAAGCTCACAATATCCAAGCAAGCGAGTTCCAAGCGAAGTTCTAATCAAGCGAAGCTCTGATATAGACGGATCACAAGCTCTAAACTAGCTAAGCTCTGATGAAGGATGCCTCACGCTCCAGCACCAAAGTTGTATCCAACCAGAAACTCTGATTATGCATCACATTTTTATGGACTCTGATACGCTATCCTTCCCCTTTAATGAGCATCACAATGCAACGGATTGAAACAGACAATATCTATATTTTTGGAAAGAAGCATTAAAAGGCTTTATTATCATTCTCCAAAATTGGCTCACATGTCTCCAACGGATCAATCACATTCATCTATTTAAAGGAGCACCTTCACAGATGACAACACACGAGCGCTCATACTTTTCACAATCCATCAGTTCCTCATCTGTTTTCATTTTTGTTAAAAATATTGTAAAAAACTCACGGTGGTGAGAAAGCTTATTAGTAGCATATTATTTCTAAGTTGAAATTCCTTGAGAAAACCAAGTTTTGGTTAAAACTCAAGAAGACAGTGACGGTTGTCCCTGTGTCTGTATAATTCTAATTGAATAGTGGATTAAGTCCTCAAGAGAGGCGAAATAACCTTGGCGGGTGGACTGGAGTAGATTGAGTTCAATCGAACCAGGATAACCATCGTGTCCTTTGCCTTAATTTTTTAAAAACTCTAATTCAACCCCCCTTCTTGTGTTTTTTCGTTTCTTCAGTTCTCTCTCAACGACTTCCCAACTGAACCAACATACCAAAACCTCTAATCCATTTCATCTTTCGGTATAAGAATCTTCATCGACTCTTCAAAATAATCCGTAATCATTTCCTTAATACCAAACAATTCATTGCACACACTATCAAAGCCAGAAAGATACGTCTATTCCATCCAACATAATTTCGTCTACTATCAACAAGAGATTAAGGGTGATCAGTTCCTCAATTTGTCAATAGACAGCCGACAATCATGATGGGGCATAAACCGCCTTTACCAAACTATAATAGCATTTCATGCATCTCGTGCACAAAACTTCCTAAGACACAAATCCTTAGTCGACATAAACCTTACCTCCGCATTCCCTCCGGAACCGGGCACAACATTGTCCAAACAACACTTACAATCTTGCAATCAACGGCACACTAAGCCAACACTCCACACCTAAAGCAACTTGGAGAAGTACCAGCTTCTCCCCCACTTATCTCATTCTCACACCTGAAGACAAAGGATTAGAAAACTAGAAAGCACTGACAGTGTTTCACACACATATCACGTACTAAGGGACAAACAACAACGGCAGTATTCAACTGTCACACCAACTTACTCAACAACTTGGCCGGACAGACCGACCTGCTCTGATACCACTTATGTAACACCCCAATTCCCATCGCGAATAAATAATACATAAATAAATCAGAGTAAATAAAAAATTATTTTTCCGACAGAAACAAGGATGCCACTATTTAAATAAATAAAATACAATCCCTGCTCATAAGTTTGATACATAACACAAAATGGAATAAACGTAAAAGGGAAACTTTTTCCATATAAAAGGAAAGTTCAATTATGGAATAAAGCGGAAAGATCCATAACTGACTTGTTTTACAAAATAAATTGTTTTATAATCTCAAAATATTCATACAACGGTAATACAAAATAGATCCAATAAATGTATACATATATAACTAAAGCGTTCCCCGACTCCCGTGTTACGTATCAGAGCAGACAGACCAACAAAAGGGTGGAGAACTAATCTTCACAAAAGCCTCTAAGACACAAATATGCAATTGCCTCATAGAGCAACAAACCACAGCAGAAGGGTGAGAAATAACAACTAAATCAAGATTGCATAATAATATGCAAACACATATAAATTCACATGCAAAGTTATTCTCACCACAAGCATCACATACCAATACATATAGCATATCATAGATAAGTAATACAATAATTGTAATGTACAACATCCCAACAAAACATTGCATATATCAATTATACCAACATAATCACATATTCGCACATAAGGCATACCAAAGTTATAACATATGGAAACACACCACCACATCCCATAGCATATGTCTATACATAAAACATATCATCCACAACCAATGCATTTATCACATATGCACATCAATTCACCAATTCAAACATAAATCTCAACACATACTCAATCAATTCACAATTTCCCACATAATGCATCCATTCACAATTCTCACACATAATCAATCCATTCATGATTTATACAAATGCACAGAGACCGACACAACGACTCTATGCAATGCATATGTGGTACCATCCATCCATCAATCTCATCACCAGTTCACTCAGGAACTATTGGAATCATCGCTTGTTACTTAGTGTAACTCCCCGTCGGGCAAACGATGTTCCCCTTCGCTCACACCTCTTTGTATAAGGCACACGACGTTTATGGATCACTCACACCTCTTTGAATAAGGCACACGAGCCGATCGCTCACACCTCTTTGTATAAGGCACACGATGTTATAGCGGATTCCCTCTGGAATCGATTCGTCGCTCACACCCACTAGGGCACACGACATCACAGGAATGCATATCATGATGCTTGGCATGCAATGACTCATGACATTCAAATGCACACATATACACATCCATAATCATGCATATATTTCAACTCATCAATTCCATACATTCACAATTCAACAATATGAATTATCTCATCATCATTATTCATGCATTGGAAACCAATTCAAACAATGCATTTCAAGCCATAAAGGCCACCAAACCACATATATTGAATTTCACACAAATAATGCATTTCATCATAACCCACAACCCACAACAATTAGTATTTTAGCACATCCACTCATATCAATGCACATCAAGAATTACTCACCATCAACCACAACAATCCTACAATCATACAATGATACACACAACACTAGGATTCACGCCATAAAGGCTACCCACAATATCATCATAACAACATACATGGATATTCAATCAAACAATGCATTTTACCACACAACAACATCATTATCACATGCATCAACATCATATAGATAGCACAAAAGACCCACATTTATATGACGATAACATATCACGTCGAACACCAACAAACACAACAAAACCTACAACCCACTAATCATCCCCTACCAAATATTCTTGGTTAAATCATGGTCTAACATCACCACTTAACAGCATCTTAGGTTATCTATCTAATGCCTCAAGTCCCACATCAATCGGACTCGCGATTCGGGAGTTACGGTGAAAACATAAACCACACTTTTCACACATACATTATTTTTCCATATTTTCTTATCAATCCATGGCATAAACATATCTTTCTATCCCACTATCATAAAGAGCATTGAATTAGCTTTCCAACGCATCCGACTGTGCCTCAATCCGATTTACGGATCAAAAGTTATGAAGGAAACAAAAACTGAAAATCTGTCACGTTCGCAATGCGAAGCTCCCAGCGAACCGTGGCAGAAGTAAAAAAACCTAAAGTTCGCAATGCGAACAGCTAGCGAACGTTCGCTAATTCCTTCTCTTTGGCTCACAATTCGAACCTGCGAAACCCAGAATTTCCAGCAGCGATCAAATAGGTCATTTGGGGTCAAAATCCATCATTTCTTCCACCCAAACACTTCCAAAACATACTATAACAACCAAAACATGATCCAAACCTAACGACAAGTATTCTACACAGTTTATATCGAATTTCATCCGTGAAAACATCGATTTTTATCAATCGCTCCTAATTCCAATCGATAAGAAAAGTTGTGAAACAACCAAAACAATTACAACAAACAACACATATACATACACAAGCAAGATATAATTGAAACTTCTCACCCTTACCCGATTAATCGCGCTCGAAATGGAGTTATGTCGATTTTCCTCTTTCTCCCTTTTTCTTTCCTCTTCCTTTCTATCTTCTCTTTTCTTTCTCTTCCTTTTCTTTTCTCTCTATTTCTCTCTAATCTCTATTTATATAAAAATATCTAAACCCCTAAAAAGACTATTTTACCCCTCAACTCAAATATCTCGCAAACGCTCTCAAAACGCGATAAAACATAAACAGCGATGAAAAATAATATATTGTCAAATAAAAGTCAAGAATAAAATAATATAAAACAAAAATAATTAAATTGACTCGATTAAATAAATAAGACAAAACCGGGGCGTTACAAGGAAGGTTGTCTCAAAGTGCTCGTGACCCCAGGTGTTCGTGAGATTCGTGGTCGTGACCTTGTTGCCCGGTGTACAGGGAGACTAATGGTTAGATAGAATTTGAAACGTTGGGGCGCCACGTGTACCTAGAGCTCCGTGTAGCAGTTAATAGGCAATGATGGCTAGCGGATAGTCATAATGGCCTACGGGCGCGTGGTTGCACGTGCCCCTTTGTATAAAAAGGGGGGAAACCGTTTCATTTGAAACTTTTCATTTCTGATTTCTCTTCGTCTCTTTCATTTCTTGCCCGTCACCGTCTTCAGGCTTTCCGACCACCGTCACCAGCTCCGAGCAGCTTCTACCTTCTACCCGAACCAAGTAAGTCTTCTGATCTGGGACTTGTTTTACTCCTTTTCGTTGTTAGTGGTAGATTTGCATGCGGTTAGGGCTAGTTTAGAGGACGAAATATGTGATTTTCCGACGATTGTTGGTGGTGGACGGTGGTCATGCCATTTTCACGCTTCCAACATGTCGCTGGACCTGTTAGTGCGTTTGGTGAGGAGGGTAGTTCACGGCGAGGTTGCGTGTGTGACCACCGCGTTTGTCTATCTTTTGACAGAGCGATGAGTTTTCCAGTGGATCGTTTCCAAATTCCGGTGAAGCTTCGCGATTTCCGGTGGAGCTTCAATGGAAACTTGGTGAGAGCGCGGGGAAGCTCCTCGTTCTGGGATGACAGTCTCGAGCGTATCCTCGCGGGGAGGTTTCAGCTTTCCCTTTGATGTTAGGGCTTAGACCGGGGACGTTGTCCTCAACCCTTTGCGCGCCCTTTCACTTGACTTGGTAGTGGAAGGGTGGATTTGATTTGCTGTCGAATTCACTGTCTTCTCTGCTTTTCAGGTGATCGTAATGGCGACAGGGCCAGCCAGAGAGGTCATTCTAGATACGTCCGAGGAGGAAACTGGCTCTGAGGAGAATAGTAGCTGGGGAGGAAGTAGGGTTGGAGGTAATGGAGGAAGACGTCGAAGGGTTCTCCGCGGAGGAGTGGGAGGTGGCCGAACCTTCCGAGCACATTTCTACGTTCGCAAAGTCTTTGGCAGACGTCTTTACGGAGGTAGGACCGGAAGGGGAGTGGAAGGTGCATTTCCCTACTTTGAACGAGCGGGTATGCACGAACTTCGGGGACCGCTTCACAATGTATGAGTATGCCTTCAAATAGCTGGGACTGAGGCTGCCTTTTACTGATTTTTAGCAGTTGGTGTTCGAGCATCTGAAGTTAGCCCCTACACAACTGCACCCTAATTCGCTAGCCTTCATCCGGGCTTTCGAATTGGTGTGCGAGCACCTTTCTTTGGGGGGCACTCTCCCTCTGTTATTCATTGTTTTCCATCTACAAAGGCAACTGACGGGGAAGAAGTATGGCTAGGTTTCTTTGAAGCAGCCTCGCAAGCTGTTCAAACCGTTTTCGAAGTCAGTCCGGACATTCAAGCAGCGGTACTTCGTTGTTGAACCCGTGTCCGAGGTTGCCCAGGATAGCACATATGTCTGGGAGATAGAGGTTGACGACGACGGAAACAAGCTGCTTAACGAGGAGGGGAAGTACATCGTGCAGAGGCTCTACAGGTTCCCCATCCGTTGGGCACCCGACCATTTTGCCAAGAAGCCCGACGATTACGTTTTTCAACCGGGCGACCTGCGCGGGCAGGATGCCGTGGCTTACGAGGCATTGGTGAAGTGGGTCAACTCCTTCAGTCTCGCTGAGTGTTGGACTAGCAAGGGCAGCCTGATCTTTGAGGAAGATGGGAGTCAGAGGGTCGAGCGTCGGTTCATCAACGTTAAGGCACTGCTGGAGTACAAGACTCCCGCCGACACTAAGACGCTGCTTGGTAGTCTTAGTCATTTAGATTTTGTTCACATTGTTTCTTTTCCTTGTATCTAACATGTTCGTGTTTTGTTTGTGCAGGTGAGATTCCTCAGGCTCACGATCGGGTTGTGAGGAACGCTCTGGCGAGGAACAAAGTTGGAACGGCCCCTCCGAAATCTCGATTTGTTGGTGCCCATGTTCCTCCTCCGGCGCAATCTACTGCGGGGACCTCCACTTCTCCTACTTCTGCTTCTCGGGGATCTCCCCTGCCGTTAGCCGGGTGTTCTAAGCGGCCAAGGGTAACTGATGTCGTGGACCTTACTCGGGTCGCGTAGAAAGGGAAGTTCGAGCTTCCTCCCTGCATCCTCGATAGGAGGTTTTTCGAAGGCAATTCTTTAGTTGTTCCCCGGGCAGAATCTCTTCGCTTGGAAGGCATGGACCGCCCGAGCAAAAGGCGCTGGTGGCCCAAGACGCTTCAGCCTTGATCCGGATGCTGGAGATGGCGGTAGTTTATGCTGAAGGGGACTCTGCAACTGAGTCCGAACTCAACGCTGCCTGTGCTTCTATGGCATCCCTCAAGGAAGAAGTCAAGGGTGCCGACGAGGCTCGGAAGAAGGCGAAAGAGGAAGCGGCCAGGCTAAAAGAGGAGAACTCTAAGTTGTTGGCAGAGAAGAAAGCTGCCGAGGAGCTGATCAGGGAGCTAAGGGCGGCCAATGCCCCGGGTGCCGATGAGCTGGACGATTTGAAATATCTGAAGACTAGGTCCGAGCTGGTTGCCTGCATCCTGCTGGCCGAAGATGATGGCATCGCCGTGGCGGAGGAGTCTTTTAGAAACACTGTGGCTCAGCTGCGCGTGGTGAACCCTGGGTGTCGCTCCCAGGATTTTCATCCAGGTACAAACGCGAGAGTGGCGCAGAAAAACAGAGTCGCCAGCCGTGTAAATTTATCCCAAGAGAGGGAAAGGGAACACCGCATAAACCTGAGGAAGAGGGAAAGGAATGGTCATCGCAACCATAACCTGGGTTCGGGAGTTGGTTACGCGAGGGGAAGGTGCTAGCACCCCACGCGTCTGTAATACCCCAAAATTTGCTCTCCCTTTTGGCATCCTAGCATAGCATTATCATATATCATATCATATCCATCTCATTAGCATTGCATTGCATCTTTAACATAGAAAAATGAAGCATAGCATCCCTCTTACCATCAAGGCATGTGATCAGGGGAAAGATGGATAATCAAGGAATCAGTCAAGGCACAAAAGGTCAAACAAGTTGCCTCAAGAAAAGCCAAGAGGTCTTTCATGTCTCATACTACCTCAATTGATCATCCAAAACCTCAAGAAGGTGAGATTCAATAGGAGATTGAAGCACTACATCATTCACTATGCAAGGGATCCAAAAATTGAAGGAAAACCCTCAAAAGAGATAGTTCATTGGTTCAAAATCACCCTCAAGTGGCATATCTCATCATCCTTTAAGAGGATACACAACATACTCTAAGGAATTTGAAATTGAAGACTGCACATTTTTCCCTTATGAGGTGGGTACCAAAATTAGGGTTTGACTTAAAATCGGTTTATCTCTGATTTTTTGGACAAAACTTGATCTCATGGTATTCCTCATGTTATTAAGTATATATGGGTGGAAAATTGCTCATCAATTGGTTTCAGAAGGGTCTCAATTTATCAGTTGCTTGATAATCAAGAAATCGGGGAAAAAGTCAACTGTGCAGTGGAAAAAGTCAACTCCTGACTTTTTGAGCGCAAATTCATGAAATTCATGTTATATGTGACCAATGTACAAAATTTTATCAAGAAATGATGGAGGAATAACGAAAAATCAAGAAATTGCAAAACTGCCAAAATAGAAATTTTGGAGTTTCCAAAAATAGTAAGTTTTTGCCATTTTGCACCAAACTTTGAACCAAGGCCATTCAAAGTTCAGACATCAAATAAAAATTCCACCAGGCCATAACAAAAGATCTTGTTTCAAGCTTCAAATCCATATAAAGAACAACTCCATTGGATAAAAATTGAGTGAGATATGATTGATCAAAGTTTGAGCAAAGTAGGTCAAAAACCAAGTCATGGCAAGGCAAGTGCAGGCCCATGCGCCATAATTTTGTCGAACACTTGGTGTGCCAAATGTCCAGCCACTTTTCTCAATGATGAAAGCTCCAAACGAAAAAATGTTGAACATCAACGTTGTTCATCTCAATGTCCTCTTCAACTTTGATGTTGGACATTTTTCCATTTGAGCAAGTTTTGATGGGGTTATGATGGTCCCAAGTTGACGCGTTCATGCTGAATTTTCCAAGTCAGATTGCCATGCCACCCTACCAACCTGCCAAGCCCATGCACCAGTTCTGAACCATGATGTTTGGAGTCATTTTACACCATTCTACAAGCCTCTATTAAATTCAATTTCAACATCAAAATTATTCTCCTATATCTACTCTTTCACTTGCCACAAAAATTACACATTTCCATTCATTAAAGTGAGAGAAATTCATCACCAAACTTCCTTTTAATTGATTTTATGCTGTTATAAAACCCGAAAAATAACATTGTTGTTGTTGCTAATTCAAATACTCATACATGCTACACACCAGTCCACATTCCATTTCATTAAAATAAAAATTTCTTTACATCACCACCCTCCATTTTAAACCCCACCATACACTTCATAAACTCACCCACACCATAATAAATTTTCCCAACTCACCTCTAACTGTCATGACTCAGTTAGTTAGAGCCCACTCAGTTAACCTAACTCTAACTCACTTAACCCACTCAGTTTACCATGGTTAATCACACTAAACCCTAACTATATAAACAAATTTACACACAATTTCAACTCTATCTCTCATTTTTCCACATTTCTCAGAACTCATTCTCAATCATTCTCTCAATTTTCTCTCTAATCTCACACTTTTTTCATCACAATTTCTCAAGAAATCTCAAATTCCTCTTTCACTCTCAAGAATTCAGATCCAGATTTCTCTTTCGTTTCTTCACCATTTTCGAAGATCTTTGAAGCAGAATCATCTCCATAACCTCCTCTTTCTACTGTGTGCATTAGATTCGATTGAATCCACCATCGAAAAATCTCAAGTTTCACTCATCACTTCCAATTTCTACTCCAAGCAAGTATTGGATCTGGTTTTCGCCTTTATTTGGCACAAATTGTTGATTTGAAGATCTTGCAAGAAGTTATTGGATTTCTAAAACAAAAAATTGCATCTCACAAGGTTAGAGATCTTGACACTTTTTCTTTAGTTCATCATATTTTTAGAGATTTACAATGTGAAATTAGTACTCATGCATTGCATCTGGAAGTCCTGAAATGATGGCACACCTCTGTTTAGTTAATTTGGAATTTATGTGATTTTGTGATTTTTGTGAAATTCATGTTGAATGTGCCACTTTTCGTGCCATTTTTCCTGGTGTTAGAACGATCTTTTGGTGATTTAATTGGTATATTCATGATCTATGAAATTTGGGCTTCAGTTTGGTATCTTATTTTGTTAATTTTCATTGAGATTCGATAGAGTTATGTGTGGTAGAAGTTGGAAAGAAAAACTGTGCATTTTGTGTTGCTGTGTGTATAATATTAATTTGCATGAAGATCGCCACGTGGCAGCACCTCATTGGCGGTGTTCTTAGGCTGAAATAATTAAATAATAACATTGGCAATGATTGAGTGATAATGGATGATGATTAGAAAGAGAGAGAGAAGGAATGGAGCATGGTGATTGGTCCATCCAAGGTACTTTGCAGCTGGCCAATCACATGCTAGCAGCGCATTAATGTGGCCATGAGGTTCTCACGTGACACAATTTGGAGCTTCAGTAGCCATTGATTTGGATAGTCTAACTTGATCATGCGGTTGGATTCTGAGGTCTATGGAATTGAAAATGCACCACTACCACACACAATTATGCGCCCTATTAGACTATGAAGTGCTTTTTGCACCCTTCCTTTTTTAGGCCCATGTTTTTACACTAGAAAAAATGACTATTGTTGCACCCCCTCCTTGTTTTCCCTTATTTTATTTTCTTTCTTTTATGTACATGTTTCATTTTTAATTTTAAAATTACCAAACAACATCGTAAAATTCTAGAAAAATTCATGATTGTTATCAAGATATTTAGGAAATTGTTGGTATTTTTATTGCATGATTTTATTACATTTTTACCCCTGTTTCATAATTTTCTTTGAATTTCCATTTGTATGCATTCCAAATATGATACATGAATTTGTGGAATTTTGTTCTTGCTCATTACAAATTTTTTTGACCTGATTCTTTTTGTATTGATTCACTAATACATTGAAGCATGTCAGATGATTTTTGTTTTATTTTTTAAGTCATTTTATGCCATGTTTTGATGCTTATCTTTGTACTACTTTGCATGATGTTTCAACTTGACCTAATTGCTTGGTTTGAAGTCATTTTGCTTTGTATTTTGACATGCTATCTTGATGTATGATTTACTTCTGACTTAGGCGTTCAAATACCATGCTTTCATAATTTTCATAAGTCCATTTGATTTTTGTTTGATGCATTACATTTGAAGCATAATAACATGTCCTATCATTCTAATTTTAGTGCATGTTTGCATGAATTCTTTTGTGCATATTTGTATGATCATTTGCATATTTTATGAGCCATTCATATGATATTATAGGTCTTTGATACATATTATAGGTCTTTGGTACACATTATAGGTCATCTTTACATGTTCATTTCCATTTGAACTTTGTGCATCCTTAACATGTATTGTTTGCACTTTCTTTTTGAATTTCTACTTCACTTCTTCTTCTATTACTTCTTGAATGTCTTGATGTTGATTCATGAGTACTTTGGAGATGTTTATAAACCATTTTTCATTTAGTTTCAATTCTGGTTGTTGATTTACATGTTCCATTTATGCATGTTCCTTTCCTTTCTTTTCATCTTTCATATATCCTTTCTTATGAAAACATGTTTGAATGCTATGGATGATGATTGTTGCTTGTTCATTTGAACTTGTATGATGATATTCACTTGTTGTCCATATCATGCACATTCTGGTTGTGATCTTAAGATTTGATTCTTCATCTTTTTCTTTTGAACTTTAATGTGTATTAAGTACTTTTTGCTTCTTATACATGTTTCCATGTTCACTAACCATGCAGGGGCTTTGGTAAGTTGAAATTGAGTGGGGATAAGGAATCCACATTCACACTTTTCTCCTTTCATCTTTTACAATTCAATCTTGTGTTTTGTTAAGCACATATGTGCTTTCTTTGATTAACTCATTACTTTCCCTTTTGAGTTACAATGCATCTTCTCCTTTAGAAGTGAATTGTTTAATTCATTCCTTCTTTAGACTTTAGGTTTTGCAACCTCACAAACCATTAGGATCACTCCCTTAACTAATCAATTAGGATTGAGTCTTAGATCACGTAGATTTTTACCTTTCTCTCCCACTTGAGTCTTTCATCTTCTCATCTCAAAGAAAATACAAAATATCTAATAAAGATAGGCACTTATTGCATTTAGGCCTTTCATATAAAGAAAATATTATAAAGGGGTCTTCTCTTGTAATCTTAGAATGTGTAGCATATAGCCCATCTTGGGTCAATGTGTTAAACATTTGATCTTGTATGAGGGACTTAAATGCAATTCTTGTTGAAGGTACAAATAAAGAAAAACACTTCTTCATTTCATAATCAACAAAAACACTTAATAAATACAAGTATGCTAGTGTGTTTGAACCTTGATAATTGGAACTAAGTGTGAGGGTCTTCTTCACCCTTAGTGTACTTTCTTACTCATTCCATCTTGGAATGTGAGGATGTATACATTCCAATGACTAAGATTTAGATACACTATCATATGCAAACAAATAACCAAATTTCTTCTAAAAGAAAAAAACAAACAATAACGTCTTTCCTTCAGGAATTCTTTTCTCATCTTACTCACTCTCAACGTACAAACGTGCTCCTACTCGTTCTCTTGCAAGATGGTAACGCACTCGGACCAGCGAGCCTGCAACACCTGAGCCAGAACGTTAGTCGTTCCTTAAAAAACCCAAACAATCCATCCCTAGTGAGGGGAACTACGTCGCTCTGATTCTCATGCTCCCGATGAGATACGTAGGCAGTGGGGTAGGGCCCATTCGAGCACTTCTTTTATTTTCCCTACATTTGTTTCTCTTTCTCTCTCCTTTCCTTTTTCTTTCTTTCAGTTCCTTTTCCAGTATCTTTTTCTATCACCCTTTGATCGAAGCAGCAAGCGTGGATCCCATCGGGTACGATGGACGTGAGGGCGTGCTAATACCTTCCTCTCGCGTAACCAACTCCCTTACCCTTTCTCTTGGTCGCAAGACCATGCTTTTCCTTCCCCTCAGGTTTACGCAGTGTTTCCTTTCCCTCTCTTGGGATAAATACACATTGCTGGCGACTCTGTTTCGGTGCCACTTTCACGTTTGTACTTGGATGAAAATCCCAGGAGCTACAGCTGGCGACTCTGCTGGGGACAGGTTGACCTATTGCTGGTCCATCCTAAGCGAGTCAATCCTAGCGCTTGTTTGCTTTTCTTTCATTGGGTGTTTACTGTTATCTTGTATTTGTTGTTTACTGTATTTTATTACTTGTACCATATTTACAGCATGTTAGCATTTACATTTTATATATTATACTGTGTTGCACTATTCTGTCTGTTTGGCGGGATGGGATTTATGAGGGATGAGCCCAGTACACAGGCTCGAGTATACACTTAGATTTAGAGTGGAGAGTAGTGGGACCTACGTGCCATCTGTGTACTTTGGGTAATCACGAAATTCACAGCTAGACGAGGCTATCTTGGGACCCATCATGGCGTACGCATCTTGTGTATCCCATGATGCCGATCTAGAGAGCTGTCGACTCTAGTGACCGATCATGAGGACCTTAGTGGAAATATCTCTCTTTAGCGGTGACAGTGGCAGACCACATTCTGTGGCAAATCCACTCGCACCCGAGGGCCCACTTTGGAACTTGCATAGGATGACCTTTATTTTCTAAGGTGAGTCAGTGGACGACCTCTTTGATTGGCATAACATTGTATCCTACGGGTTGAATGTGCTATCGCTTCTCAAACCTCCGAAGCTGACAAGCCTTATTTTTTAGGAACCACATACGAGTATGGGTGGGATGTTTACAGGTTTGCAGGTAACCTAGCCTCCTACATACCTTACTTGTGATTCTATGATTGTTACAGACAGTGTATCCTATGGCAGTGGTTTTGAGTATTTATCTCAGAAATATGGCCAGATTCAGTACAGAGACGCAGTGCACATAGTTCAACACAGACACAGACATCTGAATGCTTGATCACATGCCTTTTGCATTTGCATACTCATATCATAACAGGTTATGTTTTTCATTTTCAGGTACCTACCATATTGTCTGATTCCAATCATGAGTTCCCAAGAAGTTGAGGTTAAAAGGAAGAACAACGTGTCATATAAATTCCCTGATCCTAAGCTGGATTCCTTGAACAAGATGATAGGCATGGCTGGTTCTGGTGTTCTCATCACTTTTCAGAAGGAATATGGAGAGCTGATTAAAATGGTGTGTGCATTCACAAAGTATGAGAAGGATGGGTTGCACACTTTCTTATAGTTCTATGAACCGTCAATGAGATGTTTCCTGTTCCCTGACTACATTTTGATGCCCACTTTGGAGGAATTCTCATTTATTTTGGGAATTCCAGTCACGTCTTCTATACCGTATTTTTCTGAAGATGCTCTTACCCCCAAAGTAATTGCTGCTGCTCTACATCTGGACCTGTCTGTTGTGAAAAGTGGCCTGAGTAAGCTTAAAGAAGATGAAGGATTTCATTTGGAGTTTCTTTTCCAACAAGCTCAGGAAGCTGCCAAGGCTAAAAACTGGACAACTTACAATGCTGTGTTAGCTCTTTGTATCTATGGTTTGGTGCTTTTCCCCGGTCAACCTGACTTTGTTGATATGCAGGCGATGAAAGTGTTCGTTTCGAAGAATCCGATTCCTACCCTACTAGGGGATTTTTATTACTCAGTACACTACAAAAATGAGAAGGGAAGAGGAAGTCTGGTTAGTTGCTGTACCCAATTGTTATGTCATTGGCTCTTCAAACATTTACCTCGAACTGGTGCTTTCGTAGAAACTGCTGAGACAATGAAATGGTCCAAGAGATTGATAGGTTTGACTGCCAATAACATCATTTGGTTTGATCCCAAATTGCTGACGATAGAGCTTACTGTTAAATGTGGAAGTTTTTCGAATGTGCCTCTACTTGGAAGAAGAGGTGGGATTAATTACAACCCGGTGTTGGCTGTTAGACAATTTGGTTATGCTTCGAGGAATCCTCCTGGTGATGAAGAGATTAGTGCTTCTCTGTTTTTCGTGGGAACCAAGAATGAAAGAGTGCCAGAAGTAATAAATGCCTGGAAATTTAGGCAAAGAGAGGGAAAATTAATTTTTGGCAAAGGATACTGTAGATCATACCCTGACTACGATGCTTGGATTGAGATGATGGTCAAAGAGTTGTTGCTACCCTTTTCAAGAGAGATTCAGTTATGTCCAAATCAACACTCCATGGTACCCGGCTGAAGAGTGCGAGAAATGGAAGAAAATTGTTAGAGAGTTGCAGATAGAGAACTCTGGGATGAGCAGATGTCTTCAGAAAGCTTTGGCTGATAATAAAGATTTGGAGAAAAGAGCATTGAAAGCGGAGAAAATCCTGGCAGACAAGGAAGAAGATTTTGATGATAGAGCTCGGTACTTTCGGAAACTTACTTTGGGAGCAGATGATACTAGTCAGGCTCACAAGACTACAATGCAGGCGTTAGCCTGAAGCAAGGATTCATTAGCTAAACTTCGTCAAGCTTGGGATAAAGTCAGAATTGAAAACTCTGAATTGCTAATCCAGTTAAAAGATAAAGATGAAGAGCTAAAGAAAGCGCATGTAGAAAGAAGAAAGTATCGAGAGGACCTTGGCAAAAGTCAAGAACAGGTAAAGAATGCTGAAGATAAGCTGAAAATTGCCAACAAAGAGCTTGATGATGTCACGGCAGAGCTGAAGCTGGTTAAAATTCAAGCTGGAATTAAGAGGCGCAAAGGAACTGGTGAAGATGAAGCCTTGCTGATGCACATGGGATCATTATCTGATGCATTGGAAAAAAGGGACGTCGTAATCAAAGAGCTGATTGAGAAGCCACATCATCAGCGTACCCGCATCCTGTTTGAAGAGATTAAGCATTCCAGCCAGAAGCTGAAGGACGTAGAACTATCAGATTAATGATTTTTGTCATTTCTTTGTAATTTGCAATGGTTACCATCAGAATTGTTGATGGATCCATTTGACTGCTTGTTTCTTATTTCTGTTGCTGAAACTATGACAAATGTGCTTGAAAACTTTTGGGAATTTGTATGAAATGAGCTATTTCTGTTCATAATTTATGGTCTTCGGATGTATGATATCTGCACACTGGCACACTACCCAATCACTAATTTCTGGTCTTCAGATATTTGTGATTGGCGTATATGAATATCTTTGCAAGGCAAAACTCAATAATCATGATTTCTGGTCGTCAGGAATTCGTGGTTATGATTGGAATCAGGATATGAAATGTATCTTGAAATGACAAACATAACTGTGCATTTGCATTTGCATAGCATATCATTTTTTGCATTGCAGGTGTTTCTTTTTGCAGGCGCCTGCTAACCTTTATTTGGTTTTCAGGCACGATAGCTGATACCCCAGTTCACCGATATTCTACACGACGCAATCAAGCTAGAGTCATGGAACAAGTTCAGACTGAATTAGCTGATTTGAGGGGAAGGATGGAGCAGCTCATGAACCTTATGCAGGGGATTGCTCAAGGCCAGCAGGAGCTGAGGGCCGGTCAGGAAACCATGAGGGTTGGTCAAGATGCCATGAGGGTCACCATTCAGAGGCTGGAGACTGAAATCCCAAATTGCAATGTGCGCACTCCTCCTGTCGTCAACATCCCCACTGGTGGGGTACATTTGGGATTTGATAATAATGGTTTAGATGATGGTCAAGATGACCAGTTTACCGCATTCAACAACGACATGGGTTTCTACAATGAAGACTGGAAGTATGAAGGGTTAGATGAAAGACTCAAGGCTATTGAGAGCCAAAATCCTCTGGGAATTGATGTAGAAGACATGGGTCTCGTGCAGGGTGTGAGAATCCCTCCCAAGTTCAAGCTCCCTACATTGGATAAGTACAATGGCAGTACCTGTCCCAAAACACATTTACAAGCTTACAATCGCAAGATTGCCGCTTATACTGAAGACCAAAAGTTCTAGATGTATTTTTTCCAGGATAGCCTATCAGGCGCCTCCCTGGAATGGTACATTAAGTTGGACAGGGTTCATATAAAGAGCTGGAAAGATTTGTGCGCTGCGTTTCTGAAGCAGTATCAATATAATTTGGACATGGCACCCAATCGTACTCAGCTGCAGAGTATGACTCAGGATCATAAGGAGGGCTTTAAGCAGTATGCGCAGAGATGGAGAGAATTGGCTGCTCGAGTTCAACCACCTTTGGCTGATCGCGAGATGCCTGATATGTTCATGAGCACACTCCAAGGGCCGTATTTGGATAGATTGGCTGCATGTCCGTCAACAGGATTTTCCAATATTGTTGTTGTTGGGGAACGAATAGAGAGTCTGCTAAAGATGGGTAAGATTCAAGACGTCGGTGGGACTGGTGCTTCGAGTTCGAGGAAACCCTTTGCTAATGGACCAAGGAAAAGAGAAGGTGAGTCCAGTGATGTGTATAGAGGAAAGGGCAGAGGCAGGACTCAATCCTACCATCAGGTGGATGCTGTAACCATTCCGGTTCCAGTAGGACAGCAAGCTCCAGATCAGCAAGCTAGACCCCGATTCCAGACTAATAGACCAAGGGACCGTAAGTTTGATCCCTTGCCTATGTCATATGTTGCTTTGTTACCACAATTGCTCAGAGAGAAGTTAGTTGAACTTCGGACTATGAGGCCGCTAGATACTGGAAAATTGCCTCAAGGTTATGATGCTAATGCTCGATGTGAATTTCATTCTGGTGCGCCAGGTCACTCGATAGAAAAGTGTTGGGCCTTTCAACATAAGGTTCAAGATTTGATTGACGCAAAAGCTATTAATTTCTCTAAGCCGACGAATGTTCGTGATAATCCAATGCCCCATCTTGGAGGTGCAGGCATGAATGCTATTTCTGATGGTGAGAAATTGAATCTGATTACCGATGTTAATTTGGTAAAGACTCCGCTGTTGATTGTAAAAGAGCGTTTGTTAAAAGGAAAGGTATTTCCTGGATGTGGCTCTGATTGTGAGGATTGTTCAAGACAGGTTAATGGCTGCACTAAGTTGAAAGTTGGACTGCAGGATCTTATGGATGAAGGAAGACTTCAGTTTGATAAGGTAGAGAAGGAAAAAGATGTTTCTGCCGTTACCATTTACTATAATCCGGTTGAAATACAGGTGCCCGTTGAAGAGCCTATTGCTATCATCGTGCCCGAGAGGCCGAGACCAGTTACGATTATAGTTCCTGAATCTGCTTCTTATGTGTCTAATAGGGCAGTTCCATGGCAGTATGGAACTAATACTCATCAAGGAGGAAGTCAACAGAAAGCAGAAGCTATTATTGGTACCAGTGTTGAGAATGTCAGTGGACCTAGTGGTTTCACCAGGAGTGGTCGACTGTTTGCTCCCCAGACTCTAAAGAGTGATAAAAAAGCTGAAGCCGCTACAAGAACAAAAGGAAAACAGGTTGTTGATGATAAGGTGCCTGTTCAGGAAGAGGACCCTAAAGTCAATTTTGATAATGATGTTGAGGAAATTATGAGGATTATCAAAAAGAGCGATTACAAGATCATTGATCAGCTCAATCAGACACCCTCTAAAATCTCAATATTATCCCTGTTAATGAGTTCAGATGCACACCGGGCTGCTTTGTTGAAAGTTTTAAATATGGCTTATGTTCCCCATGAGATCACGGTGAATCAGTTTGAGGGAGTAATTTCTAATATCAACGTGAGCCACGGGTTAGGGTTTACAAATAAAGATTTGACTCCAGATGGACGTAATCACAACAAAGCGTTGCACATCACACTTGAATGCAAAGGAGCTGTTTTGTCGCATGTGTTGGTTGACACAGGTTCTTCCTTGAATGTGTTACCCAAAAAGGCCCTGATGAAAATTGAAGTAGATGGATTGGTCCTTAGACCCAGCGATCTGATTCTGAGAGCTTTCGATGGATCCCAAAGATCGGTGTTAGAGAGGTAGAATTGCCAATACAGGTTGGTCCACAGATATTCAAGACAATCTTTCACGTTATGGACATTCAGCCTGCTTACAGCTGTTTGTTGGGCCGACCGTGGATTCACGCAGCAGGCGTAGTTACCTCCACACTACATCAGAAGCTCAAATATGTGTTCGAAGGTCAAGTGGTTACCGTTTGCGGTGAGGAAGATATATTTCTGAGTCATTTATCCACTTTCAAATATGTGGAAATGGATGGGGAGATTCATGAAACCCTGTGCCAGTCTTTTGAAGCCCTGAATATCAACTAATTCCTAGAATCTACTTCAGCAGCAGTGGTGTCAAATGTGCCAGTTGGGCCGAGTGCATCAATTGCGTCCTACAAGCAGGCCAGAGAAGTGGTTGAAAGCGGAAATGCCCAAGGTTGGGGTAAAGCTATTGACGTGTTCGTGAAAGAAGATAAGTTCGACATTGGATACCAACCAGGCCAGACGCCAGTTCCTCGATTCCGTGGGCCAATCAATTTCAACAGTGGAGGAATTATCAACCCTAATCAGTCTTGCTCAGCAATAGAAGATGACGCTGAAAGCTCAGATTATCTGGACAGATGGGTGTATGCACTGGCTCCGGGCGAGGCATTGCAAAACTGGTCTAGTGAAGAAATCATTCATGTTGTACACCATTCAGAGTAATAATTATTGTCTTTCATAATGCATGAAATCCCACACTCTGCCCAAGGTGTGAGGATCCATTTGTAGGGCCACCATGTTTTCTTATATAATGTTCAAACATCAATAAAAAGGACGTTTTTGTTTACAGATTTGTGTTCCTTTATTCCTTCTTTATTTTTACTTTTGCACAAAGAAAATAAAAATGATAATGCACTTTCTTTTGTTTTTAAGCAAAAATAATCTAAAATAAAGCATCAATCCAATCATGCAGACTGGATTTTATGGATTCCTCTGAAAATGATTCTGTTATGCCCACGTATGATTTCGACAATCCGATCTATCAAGCTGAGGAAGAAAGTGATGAAGACTATGAACTCCCGGAAGAGTTGGCTAGATTGTTGAAACAGGAAGAAAATACCATCCAGCCTCATCAGGAAGCTCTTGAGATTATCAATATTGGTTCAGAGGAAAGCAAGAAAGAGATCAAGATCGGTGCAAGTCTGCGGGCTGATGTAAAGCAAGAGCTGATAGTCATGCTACGGGAATACATTGACATCTTTGCTTGGTCATATCAAGATATGCCAGGTTTAGATATAGACATAGTTGTGCATAGACTACCATTGAAAGAGGACTGTCCACCGATCAAGCAAAAGATGCGCAGAACGAAACCAGAGATGGCTTTGAAGATCAAGGAAGAAGTACAGAAATAGTTGGATGCAGGTTTTCTGGCAGTAACCAACTATCCTCCCTGGGTGGCCAACATAGTACCGGTGCCGAAGAAAGATGGCAAGGTCAGAATGTGCGTGGATTACAGAGATCTCAATAGGGAGAGCCCTAAAGATGACTTTCCACTCCCTCATATTGATGTACTGGTTGACAATACCGCTCAATTTTTAGTGTTCTCATTTATGGATGGATTCTCCGAGTACAATCAGATAAAGATGGCGCCTGAAGACATGGAGAAGACAACATTCATTACCCCGTGGGGTACCTTCTGTTACAAAGTAATGCCTTTTGGGTTGAAGAATGCAGGGGCAACTTATCAAAGAGCAATGGTGACGTTATTCCATGATCTAATTCATAAAGAGATCGAGTGCTATGTGGATGACATGATTGCTAAATCAAAGACAGAAGAAGAACATCTGATCAACTTGAAGAAGTTGTTTGAGAGGTTGAGGAAATTCAGGTTGAGACTGAATCCTAACAAGTGTACTTTCGGCGTGCGGTCCAGAAAATTGCTTGGTTTCATTGTCAGTGAAAAAGGAATAGAGGTTGATCCTGCTAAAGTGAAAGCTATACAAGAGATGCATGTACCAAGAACTGAGAAAGAAGTTCGCGGTTTTCTAGGGAGATTGAACTACATTTCAAGGTTCATATCTCAGCTAACTGCCACCTGTGAACCGATATTCAAAATGCTAAGAAAAGATCAAACGGTCAGGTGGAATGATGATTGTCAAAATGCATTCGATAAAATAAAAAGATATTTGCAGGAACCTCCGATTCTGATACCTCCAGTTCAAGGGAGACCACTGATTATGTACTTGACAGTGCTCGAAGGATCCATGGGTTGTGTTCTCGGTCAACACGACGAGACAGGTAGGAAAGAACATGCTATCTACTACCTGAGCAAGAAGTTTACAGATTGTGAATCACGTTATTCAATGCTTGAGAAGACATGTTGTGCACTCGCATGGGCCGCAAAGCGATTGAGACAATATATGCTCACACATACAACCCTGTTGATCTCAAAAATAGATCCAGTCAAGTATATTTTTGAGAAACCAGCACTTACAGGCAGAGTTGAAAGGTGGCAGATGGTACTGACAGAGTACGATATTCAATATACTTCGCAAAAAGCAATCAAAGGAAGTATACTGTCAGATTATCTTGCGCAACATCCTCTTGATGATTACCAACCCATGAAGTTTGATTTCCCTGATGATGACATCATGTTTCTCAAAGCGAAAGACTACGAGGAACCACTTCTGGAGGAGGGACCTGACCCTGAATCCAAATGGAGTTTGATGTTTGACGGGGCTATTAATATGAATGGGTGCGGAGTTGGTGCAGTTCTCATTACGCCAGAAGGCGTTCACATGCCCTTCACTGCCCGAGTAACTTTCGGGTGTACCAACAATGAAGCAGAATACGAAGCTTGCATACTAGGGATTGAGGAGGCTATTGATTTACAAATCAAGACCCTCGATATCTTTGGTGATTCGGCACTGGTAATCAATCAAGTAAAGGGAACATGGTACACACATCAGCAGAATTTGATTCTGTATAGAGAGTATACGAGGAGATTACTGACGTTCTTTACAACTGTCAAGTTGTACCATGTTCCTAGAGATGAAAATAAGTTTGCAGACGCCTTGGCCACTATATCTTTGATGATTAAAGTGCATGGTTGGGACTTTGTGCCCAGGATTGATGTATCTCGTCTTGATAGACCTGCTTTTGTGTGTGATGTTGATGCAGTGTCTAACGACAAGCCTTGGTACCATGACATTAAATGCTTCTTGAAAAATCAAGAATACCCGCCTGGGGCATCTTCCAAAGACAAGAAGACATTAAGAAGGCTAGCCGATAGTTTCTTCTTGAACAAAGATGGCGTGCTGTATAAAAGAAATTTTGACACGGTTCTGCTCAGATGCGTGGATAGACACGAGGCAGACCTGTTGATGATTGAAGTGCACGAAGGCTCTTTCGGTACCCATGCCGAAGGACATGCGATGGCTAAGAAATTGTTGAGATTGGGGTATTATTGGTTGACAATGGAGTCAAATTGCTGCAAGTATGCCCGCAAGTGTCACAAATGCCAGATCTATCCCGATAAAGTACATGTTCCTCCAAATCCGTTGAGTATCATATCCTCTCTGTGGCCCTTTGCAATGTGGGGCATTGATATGATTGGGAAAATTGAGCCTACTGCTTCAAACGACCATTGTTTCATCTTGGTCTCCATTGATTACTTCACTAAATGGGTTGAAGCAGCATCTTATGCCAATGTCACTAAGCAAGTGGTAGCTCGTTTCTTGAAACGAGATATTATTTGTCGATATGGAGTTCCCGAAAGAATCATTACTGATAATGGTTCTAATTTGAATAATAAGATGATGGCTGAGTTCTGCCGGGACTTCAAAATCGAGCATCACAATTCTTCTCCGTACCGCCCAAAGATGAATGGCGCGGTCGAGGCGGCCAACAAGAATATCAAGAAGATTGTGCAGAAGATGGTTGTCACGTACAAAGATTGGCAAGAGATGTTACCATTGGCTTTGCATGGGTATCGAACATCAGTCCGCACGTCCACTGGGGCAACACCATACTCACTTGTATACGGTATGGAGGCAGTTCTACCAATCGAAGTTGAGATTCCCTCTCTCTGAGTATTGGTGGACGTTAAGCTAGATGAAGCTGAATGGGTACGAGCCAGATTTGATCAACTGAGCCTTATTGAGGAGAAGCAATTAGCTGCAGTATGTCATGGCCAGCTATACCAGCGCAGAATGAAGAGGGCATTCGACCGGAAGGTTCGACCTCAAGTTTACAAGGTCGGAGATGTGGTAATCAAGAGAATACTTCCTCCGAGTACAGATCACAGGGGCAAATGGACTCCTAATTATGAAGGTCCATTCGTGGTTAAAAAGGTTTTCTCAGGTGGAGCCTTATTGCTGACAACCATGGATGGTGAAGACTTTTCATCCCCTGTTAATTCAGATGCAGTTAAAAAATACTTCGTATAAATAGACCCGCTGGATAAAAGAAAAAAAAAAGAAAAAATCCAGGCAAAAAAGGGCATCCTGGCGAACCAAAAACAGAATAAAGGTTCGGGCAAAAATTAGGGATATAATTGAAAAGAATTGTACACCCGGTAAGTTAAAAACCCGAAAGGGCAACTTAGGCAAAAATGGGTATCCCGGTGGATTGAAAACCTGAAAAGGCAATCCACGCAAAAGAGGGATTTAAGCGAATGGCTGCAGTCTGAATTAATCTGTACGTTCTCTACTCTTCAGCAAACTAGCAAAGTTTCCGAAGGAGGAATTGTTCCGACCACGAGCTTCCGAAGGCGAAGATAATCAAGAGAGTTGGAATGTATACTAGCTATAACAGAATCAGAAATCAGTTGGAATCCAATTTACGCATTATCATTAGGATAGATTTCTTTTCTCAATTTTATGGCAATCAACTCTTTCAAGGGTTTGCTTCCGATTGTAAATTCGCCAATTTTGGCATTTTATCAACAAAATTGAATATTCAGTCACAAGCTTTTATTTTCATTTTACTGTTTTGTTTGCAAAAACGTCCGATTTTTTATAATAAAACATTACTTTGAAAATATCATGGCCTTGCAAAAACATGCACATAAAAGACAATTAAAATTACTTTGCTTGTTGGACAACCTTGGATGGTGGACTCAAAAACCATGCAATATCCTGGGGCATGTGCATATATTATTTCTGTTGCAGGTAATGAGTGCGATCGATCCAAGTAGCACTAAAGTTATCTCTCAGCACCAACAGATATTTGCTATAACCTGATACAGTTGTATCTTATTAAGTCGATTCTTTCATTCAAGATTTCTCGCCGGGTTTTGTGACGACAACAGTTGCCGAAGATTCTGTGTTGATAACGGTTATTAAGGCAGTGAGCACTCCATGTCCATAACGAGTGCAAATCCTCCGGTACCTCGCAGACGATATAAAGGGTAATTCAAGATGGGGTGTTCATCTAAGAGTTTGAAAACGCTTGGTTTTCTATAAAATCCTCTTAAGAGACGAAGCTTCTCGCAGTAACATCCCCTGTGGCTTTTATTCTCGGCAGGATGTACCAGTAAGTGGTAGTGCTATATTTCCCGCAGGTTTCAGCATGTGAAATTTGTCAAAGAATAGTCCCCAGTTGAGTTGTTGACCCTCTCGAACATGGGGCATGTTGAGTTTCCCCAGCAGGAGATGCTTCAGATCTATTATCCCCAGTAGAGTTTGAGGACGCTCGGTCTTCTGTAAAATCCTCTCAAAGGGCATCCTCAGCACGAGACGCTTTAAAGCAGCTTTCTCCAGCAGAGTTGATGACAAGCTCATTATCCCCAACGGGATCGTCAAACGGAAAGTTCGCCTAAAATGGGGCATTGTGGCACTTATCCTAGGCTCAACAGTTTTATTCCTCAGCAGACTACCGTGGAATTGCTTTGGGTTTCCCCAGCAGATCTCTAGGGACTTTTTCCCAGCATGTTGCAACGGATTATATTCCAACTAGGATTTGCATATCCCCGGCAGAGTAGCCCTGATTCCCAGCAAGATCATATCTCTGGTAATGATATCCCCCACAGAGTTCGACATTTTGACAGTAATTTCCCCAGCAAGGTATAAATAGATCGAGGGAATCTTTTCTTCAACAAAGTGTCAGCATATAATATTACCCAGCCGGTGGTGTAATTCTCAGTATTGCTCATTTATAGCTCAAGTCCATCGACAGTATGGTAAGCCAGTAGTCGCCTGGCGTCGTTCAAAAAGACATTGTTGAAAGTCCATTGACAGTATGGCAAGCCAGTAGTCGTCTGGCATCGTTCAAAAAGACATTGTTGAAAGTCCAACGACAGATTGGCAGAAATCCAATACGAATTGGTAAAAGTCCAACGACAGTTTGGCAAAGCTGCAAAAGTCCATCTGAAGATGGAAAGTTTGAGATTCCAAAGCCGGTTTGGTGATCATTGAAGTCCAACGACAGATTGGCAGAAATCCAACACGAATTGGTAAAAGTTCAACGACAGATTGGCAGAAATCCAACACGAATTGGTAAAAGTCCAACGACAGATTGGCAGAAATTCGACACAAATTGGTAAAAGTCCAACGACAGATTGGCAGAAATCCGACACGAATTGGTAAAAGTCCAACGACAGATTGGCAGAGCAGCTCAAGTCCATCGACAGTATGGCAAGCCAGTAGTCGCCTGGCGTCGTTCAAAAAGACATTGTTGAAAGTTCATCGACAGTATGGCAAGCCAGTAGTCGTTTGGTGTCGTTCAAAAAGACATTGTTGAAAGTCTATTGACAGTGTGGCAAGCCAGTAGTCGCCTGGCGTCGTTCAAAAAGACATTGTTGAAAGTCCATCGACAGTATGGCAAGCCAGTAGTTGTCTGGTGTCGTTCAAAAGACAGATCTCTCCGACAACGTTTCATTGAAGATTTAATTCAGCAGTCTCGTTGGGTTTATATCCCTTTTGTTCTTCATCATCCAGAGCAAATTTTTTGGTTATATTTGGAATTCAATCGCTATATACCTTGAAAGTCTGAAAGCAATCGCTTTCAGGCATTCAGGTCTACAGCGTTTGAATAGGGGCAGCTGTAATACCCCAAAATTTGCTCTCCCTTTTGGCATCCTAGCATAGCATTATCATATATCATATCATATCCATCTCATTAGCATTGCATTGCATCTTTAACATAGAAAAATGAAGCATAGCATCCCTCTTACCATCAAGGCATATGATCAGGGGAAAGATGGATAATCAAGGAATCAGTCAAGGCACAAAAGGTCAAACAAGTTGCCTCAAGAAAATCCAAGAGGTCTTTCATGTCTCATACTACCTCAATTGATCATCCAAAACCTCAAGAAGGTGAGATTCAATAGGAGATTGAAGCACTACATCATTCAATATGCAAGGGATCCAAAAATTGAAGGAAAACCCTCAAAAGAGATAGTTCATTGGTTCAAAATCACCCTCAAGTGGCATATCTCATCATCCTTTAAGAGGATACACAACATACTCTGAGGAATTTGAAATTGAGGACTGCACATTTTTCCCTTAGGAGGTGGGTACCAAAATTAGGGTTTGACTTAAAATCGGTTTATCTCTGATTTTTTGGACAAAACTTGATCTCATGGTATTCCTCATGTTCTTAAGTATATATGGGTGGAAAATTGCTCATCAATTGGTTTCAGAAGGGTCTCAATTGATCAGTTGCTTGATAATCAAGAAATCAGGGAAAAAGTCAACTGTGCAGTGGAAAAAGTCAACTCCTGACTTTTTGAGCGTAAATTCATGAAATTCATGTTATATGTGACCAATGTACAAAATTTGATCAAAAAATGATGGAGGAATAACGAAAAATCAAGAAATTGCAAAACTGCCAAAATAGAAATTTTGGAGTTTCCAAAAATAGTAAGTTTTGGCCATTTTGCACCAAACTTTGAACCAAGGCCATTCAAAATTGAGACATCAAATAAAAATTCCACTAGGCCACAACAAAAGATCTTGTATCAAGCTTCAAATCCATATAAAGAACAGCTCCATTGGATAAAAATTGAGTGAGATATGATTGATCAAAGTTTGAGCAAAGTAGGTCAAAAACCAAGTCATGGCAAGGCAAGTGCAGGCCCATGCGCCATAATTTTGTCGAACACTTGGTGTGCCAAATGTCCAGCCACTTTTCTCAATTATGGAAGCTCCAAACGAAAAAATGTTGAACATCAAAGTCGTTCATCTCAATGTCCTCTTCAACTTTAATGTTGGACATTTTTCCATTTGAGCAAGTTTTGATGGGGTTATGATGGTCCCAAGTTGACGCGTTCATGCTGAATTTTCCAAGTCAGATTGCCATGCCACCCTACCAACCTGCCAAGCCCATGCACCAGTTCTGAACCATGATGTTTGGAGTCATTTTACACCATTCTACAAGCCTCTATTCAATTCAATTTCAACATCAAAATTATTCTCCTATATCTACTCTTTCACTTGCCACAAAAATTACACATTTCCATTCATTAAAGTGAGAGAAATTCATCACCAAACTTCCTTGTTTTAATTGATTTTATGCTGCTATAAAACCAGAAAAATAACATTGTTGTTGTTGCTAATTCAAATACTCATACATGCTACACACCAGTCCACATTCCATTTCATTAAAATGAAAATTTCTTTACATCACCACCCTCTATTTTAAACCCCACCATACACTTCATAAACTCACCCACACCATAATAAATTTTCCCAACTCACCTCTAACTGTCATGACTCAGTTAGTTAGAGCCCACTCAGTTAACCCAACTCTAACTCACTTAACCCACTCAGTTTACCATGGTTAATCACAGTAAACCCTAACTATATAAACAAATTTACACATAATTTCAACTCTCTCTCTCATTTTTCCACATTTCTCAGAACTCATTCTCAATCATTCTCGCAATTTTCTCTCTAATCTCACACATTTCTCACACTTTTCATCACAATTTCTCAAGAAATCTCAAAATCCTCTTTCACTCTCAAGAATTCAGATCCAGATTTCTCTTTCGTTTCTTCACCATTTTCGAAGATCTTTGAAGCAGAATCATCTCCATAACCTCTTCTTTCTACTGTATGCATTAGATTCAATTGAATCCACCATCAAAAAATCTCAAGTTTCACTCATCACTTCCAATTTCTACTCCAAGCAAGTATTGGATCTGGTTTACGCCTTTATTTGGCACAAAGTGTTGATTTGAAGATCTTGCAAGAAGTTATTGGATTTCTAAAACAAAAAATTGCATCTCACAAGGTTAGAGATCTTGACACTTTTCCTTTAGTTCATCATATTTTTATAGATTTACAATGTGAAATTAGTAGTCATGCATTGCATCTGGTAGTCCTGAAATGATGGTACACCTCTGTTTAGTTAATTTGGAATTTATGTGATTTTGTGATTTTTGTGAAATTCATGTTGAATGTGCCACTTTTCGTGCCATTTTTCCTGGTGTTAAAACGATCTTTTGGTGATTTAGTTGCTATATTCATGATCTATGAAGTTTGGGCTTCAGTTTGGTATCTTATTTTGTTAATTTTCATTGAGATTTGATAGAGTTATGTGTGGTAGAAGTTGGAAAGAAAAACTGTGCGTTTTGTGTTGTTGTGTGTGTAATATTAATTTGCATGAAGATTGCCACGTGGAAGCACCTCATTGGCGGTGTTCTTAGGCTAAAATAATTAAATAATAACATTGGCAATGATTGAGTGATAATGGATGATGATTAGAAAGAGAGAGAGAAGGAATGGCGCATGGTGATTGGTCCATCCAAGGTACTTTGCGACTGACCAATCACATGCTAGCAGCGCATTAATGTGGCCATGAGGTTCTCACGTGACACAATTTGGAGCTTCAGGCAAGACGTGTGTGGGCGAGTGCACGGTTGGTTGTGTGAGCTCGCATCAGTAGCCATTGATTTGGATAGTCTAACTTGATCATACGGTTGGATTCTGAGGTCTATGGAATTGAAAATGCACCACTACCACACACAATTATGCGCCCTATTGGACTATGAAGTGCTTTTCGCACCCTTCCTTTTTTAGGCCCATGTTTTTACACTAGAAAAAATGACTATTGTTGCACCCCCTCCTTGTTTTCCCTCATTTTATTTTCTTTCTTTTATGTACATGTTTCATTTTTAATTTTTAAAATTACCAAACAACATCGTAAAATTCTAGAAAAATTCATGAGTGTTAACAAGATATTTAGGAAATTGTTGGTATTTTTATTGTATGATTTTATTACATTTTTACCCCTGTTTCATAATTTTCTTTGAATTTCCATTTGTATGCATTCCAAATATGATACATGAATTTGTGGAAATTTGTTCTTGCTCATTACAAATTGTTTTGACCTGATTCTTTTTGCATTGATTCACTAATACATTGAAGCATGTCAGATGATTTTTGTTTTATTTTTAAGTCATTTTATGCCATGTTTTGATGCTTATCTTTGTACTACTTTGCATGATGTTTCAACTTGACCTAATTGCTTGGTTTGAAGTCATTTTGCTTTTAATTTTGACATGCTATCTTGATGTATGATTTACTTATGAATTAGATGTTTAAATACCATGCTTGCATAATTTTCATAAGTCCATTTGATTTTTGTTTGATGCATTACATTTGAAGCATAATAACATGTCCTATCATTCTAATTTTAGTGCATGTTTGCATGAATTCTTTTGTGCATATTTGTATGATCATTTGCATATTTTATGAGCCATTCATATGATATTATAGGTCTTTGATACATATTATAGGTCTTTGGTACACATTATAGGTCATCTTTACATGTTCATTTCCATTTGAACTTTGTGCATCCTTAACATGTATTGTTTGCACTTTCTTTTTGAATTTCTAGTTCACTTCTTCTTCTATTACTTCTTGAATGTCTTGATGTTGATTCATGAGTACTTTGGAGATGTTTATAAACCATTTTTCATTTAGTTTCAATTCTGGTTGTTGATTTACATGTTCCATTTATGCATGTTCCTTTCCTTTCTTTTCATCTTTCATCTATCCTTTCTTATGAAAACATGTTTGAATGCTATGGATGATGATTGTTGCTTGTTCATTTGAACTTGTATGATGATATTCACTTGTTGTCCATATTATGCACATTCTGGTTGTGATCTTAAAATTTGATTCTTCATCTTTTTCTTTTGAACTTTAATGTGTATTAAGTACTTTTTGCTTCTTATACATGTTTCCATGTTCACTAACCATGCAGGGGCTTTGGTAAGTTGAAATTGAGTGGGGATAAGGAATCCACATTCACACTTTTCTCCTTTCATCTTTTACAATTCAATCTTGTGTTTTGTTAAGCACTTATGTGCTTTCTTTGATTAACTCATTACTTTCCCTTTTGAGTTACAATTCATCTTCTCCTTTAGAAGTGAATTGTTTAATTCATTCCTTCTTTAGACTTTAGGTTTTGCAACCTCACAAACCATTAGGATCACTCCCTTAACTAATCAATTAGGATTGAGTCTTAGATCACATAGATTTTTACCTTTCTCTCCCATTTGAGTCTTTCATCTTCTCATCTCAAAGAAAATACAAAATATCTAATAAAGATAGGCACTTATTGCATTTAGGCCTTTCATATAAAGAAAAGATTATAAAGGGGTCTTCTCTTGTAATCTTAGAATGTGTAGCATATAGCCCATCTTGGGTCAATGTGTTAAACATTTGATCTTGTATGAGGGACTTAAATGCAATTCTTGTTGAAGGTACAAATAAAGAAAAACACTTCTTCATTTCATAATCAACAAAAACACTTAATAAATACAAGTATGCTAGTGTGTTTGAACCTTGATAATTGGAACTAAGTGTGAGGGTCTTCTTCACCCTTAGTGTACTTTCTTACTCATTCCATCTTGGAATGTGAGGATGTATACATTCCAATGACTAAGATTTAGATACACCATCATATGCAAACAAATAACCAAATTTCTTCTAAAAGACAAAAACAAACAATAACGTCTTTCCTTCGGGAATTCTTTTCTCATCTTACTCACTCTCAACGTATAAACATGCTCCTACTCGTTCTCTTGCAAGATGGTAACGCACTCGGACCAGCGAGCCTGCAACACCTGAGCCAGAACGTTAGCCGTTCCTTAAAAAACACAAACAATCTATCCCTAGTGAGGGGAACTACGTCGCTCTGATTCTCATGCTCCCGATGAGATACGTAGGCAGTGGGGTAGGGCCCATTCGAGCACTTCTTTTATTTTCCCTACATTTGTTTCTCTTTCTCTCTCTTTTCCTTTTTCTTTCTTTCAGTTCCTTTTCCAGTATCCTTTTCTATCACCCTTTGATCGAAGCAGCAAGCGTGGATCCCATCGGGTACGATGGACGTGAGGGGGTGCTAATACCTTCCTCTCGCGTAACCGACTCCCTTACCCTTTCTCTTGGTCGCAAGACCATGCTTTTCCTTCCCCTCAGGTTTACGCAATGTTTTCTTTCCCTCTCTTGGGATAAATACACATTGCTGGCGACTCTGTTTCGGTGCCACTTTCGCGTTTGTACTTGGATGAAAATCCCGGGAGCGACAGCGTCCATCATACTCGATGGGATCCACGCTTGTTGTCTATTCTAAGGGTGAGTTATCCTATCATCTATGGCTGTACTAAGATGGGAGAGGGGAAAGACAAAGACAGACTCGGTAGGAAGTCAACGTCCTAGGCCTACGTACTCCCTTTGTGCAATGGGAAATTCAGAGTCAACGTAGTTCGGACCAAGTTCTTTTTGTGTTTTTTATGAGCGACGTTAAGCTCGCGTCCGACAGTTAGGGTCGATGCCTGTTTGCGTCTCAGACGGAAAGTAACGTTCCCTTTTTGAAAATAGCCTTTAGTTTGACAATCCCGAAGGACAAAAGGTTTGAAGTTTGTTTGTATTTTTTAGGACAGAAGTGACTTAAGTTAGTTCATAAGTTGCATTGCACCAAAGTCTAGGGCACATGGGCGAATACTTAACGCATCGTCCCAAGACAGGACGCTCGCTAAGCACTCTAGAAAGATTAGAGGAAGCCCCTCATTTCTCATTCTCCACGCTTAAGGCTCGTGCGCAATACAATTTATCCTTGTTAAGTATTTTCAAGAAGTTTTGAGATGAGAAGAGAGAAGACACAAAGGAAACTCTAAAGGGAAACTAAGAGTCCTAATGTTATCATGCATGGGTCACCTACGGTTAGTGAGGTTTGACAACAACCTAAGCCTAAAGAAGAGAAAAGATGAAAGAAGGAAAGAGTAAGGTGGACTTGGATGATTATCCATACCCTTAAAGAACTTACCTCAGCCCCTGCATAAGAGGTTAGCACAAAACAGACACAAGTAACATTAAGACAAATGAAGGCCAAACAATGACATATATGTCACACCCTCATTTTCACCCTATCTTTACATATCATGCAATCATCATTATCATTGCATTTTGGGGCATATCAAACATAGATTGGTGTAGAAAAATTACAAGTGAGGGATTTGCTTCAAGGAAAATGTTTGGATTTGGATTAATTGGTTCTCCATCCACAACCAGGAGGAAATTTGACTAGATCTTGGTCAGACCTGAGCAAAAGGTGGATATATCAATTCAGTTGCAAGCTATTTCCATCTTGGGCCATTTTGGAAACAAGTGCTATTTAGGAACCACCAAGTGACTAAATTGAGGTTTGGATCCTTATAAAATCTTTATGACTTAAGTGGCTCAGTGCCAGGGTTGGCCCAAATTTTGTTGTTGTCCCATTTCCCAAAGGGGGGCCCTGCAAACCTATGGCATGATTATCTTGGTTCACTCTTGTTTTCTTATATCCGTTCGAAACAAGAATTACAAGCCACAAGAAGCGCACAAGTCATCTATTCATATTCAAAATTTTCTTTCAAATTTGAAAGTTGTGGAAAGATCTAATGCGTGTGTCACATTGGTTGTTGAGTCAAATTCAAGTTTAACCATTCAAATTGAATTTACCATGCATCATGGTTAAGGAACGAATAAGGCGTATAGGCGAGGTATGCAATGTTTGGTATTTCCAAATGAACTTGTGAAATGGATGTCAAAGTGTGAATCTTCTTTTAAGAGAGAACAAAATCTCTAAAGTCATGTGTTCTAACTTAGAAGAATTCAAAATTGTGTGCTATTTTGGTTTTCCACTTGATTCTAAAGGTTGACCATTTGTTGATCAAGAGTATCCAAGTTTGAGTGGTCACAATCCAACACCTTTGAAGGGAAAAATCAATTGGCCCATGAAGTATGTAGCTACATCACAAAATGTTATCAAATGAATATATGGAGGCATCATGAGGCTACGCATGTAATGATCATTATCATCACGTTTCTTGAATTTGAGACTACTAACAAATCTCACAAAGTAAATGTGCATGAATGATTTAAACAAGGGAGCTGCGTCATAAAAGCAATGTTATGAAGGCTTAATTGAATTGTACACCAAGGATTTACAAGATTAATGTTCAGCAAGGCAAGCATAAAAAAAAACACACATCAGTGCTTGGAATCCTATCCTATTTTGACGCCATCCGAGTTCTTCATAAGCCAGTTTACGACAGCGATTCGCGCACCGATCACGTTCAGTTTCGTAGCAAATTCCTGAAGAAGGCTTTGATAATTCGCAGGAACTACATGATTATGCATTTAACCTGCAGAATGTTGTAAATCACATCAGTTACCAGCAAACATCATTGTTTTCTTAGCAGACAGTTATCATCACATTAACTTCACAACACAAACATATCATGACAGAATTCAAGCATTTTCAAAGACCAGCAACAGGAACCAAAAATTCAATCATCATCATAACACCAATTTCACTCATTCTTGCTAGGGCACATGATCACAATCAAAAGTTCATCATAGTCGACATCCAACTCATAGCTCAAAACCGTGCCAATTCAAAAACACAAACCAAATTCATCATTTCCAAATTCAAATCATACCAAGATAGTTCCAAAACAAAAATCAAGACCAAAACATATTTCATCATGTCAAATTCTAAGATCATAACCAATTCCAAACATATTTTCAAAGACATACCAAAACACCATCATGTTGCAAGTTGAGCCAAAAACGACAAAGGTTCAGATGACCCAAGATCCAGCTATTTTCATGCCAAGTCACATTTCACCCATATACTTACCAAGGTCAAATCTTTTCCATTTTCGTGCAAGTTTTTCAACCTACAGCATGCTCAAACCAAGTCAGAATAGCAGCAGAGCAAATAGGGACCATACAAGTTCAACTTGACCAGAACAGCAAAAAATAGAGCAGCAGCAGAATTCAGAGTTTACAGACTTGACATCAAAATGGAAATGAGACAAAATTCACGGCAGAAAAAAAAAAGCACGTAAGCATAGCAGAAGGAGCAGGGACCAAGTTTCACCAATTCAGATTTCTTTTTTAACAATAAGAAAGTTTTACAAGGAATGCCATAATCATAATTCAAGGTTATCTTCTAACCCTAAAATTTGTGAATATAAAGGGAAGAGGATTTCAGAGGAAAAGAGGAGAACCGGCGGCACTAAAAAATACCCTAAAGTTTCTACACACACAAAAAAACCCCAAAACGGTCGTGACAACAAGAAGAAGAAGGAGATACGAAGGGAGAAGGTCATACCTGTGATTTTGGAGCTCCGAGGGTAAGTCTTCTGATTCAGATCTTGATTTACATGAATCTCTGTTGGCTTTAGTGTAGTGCATCTTCGTTTGCATTTTTTCCACGATTTGGATGAAGTTCTGAGTTTAGGGTTTCGAAAGAGGAAATTTTCGATTTGGTTATTTTGTTAGGTTTTTGAAGAAAATAGTGTTAGATTTGGGTTCAGGGTCTCTTTTTGAGGGGGGTTGATGTTTGGGCCGTGGTGAGATGAGATATCGCCGCCAGAGTAGACGGCGGTTTCCGCCGTAAGCCTTCATCTCCGGCGAGTTTCTTTTACTTTCCGGCAAGTGTTATTTTGAGAGAAAGAGAGGAACGTGGTTTTGCTTTTGAAAGAGAGGAACACGGTTTTGCTTTTGCGAGAGAGATTTGTTTCCATTGAATTCCTTTTTTATTTTCAAGGAAAACCGTTCAGCTCCTTAGGTCTCACGTGGTGGAAATTTTGGATAGTGAGAATAGGTCTCTTTATTGTTAGTCATTATTGGGGAGAGTTTTTTTTGGAATGTTCAATTTAAGTCCATCAGTTTGCTAGGATTCTTAGCGTGTGTATTAAAGGCAATGTGGATTTGATGGGTCTGCTTTAACAATTCCCAGATGGTGCGGCTGCTTTATAGTCCCAATATGCATTCAATCTAATTGCTTTGTTGGTTGATGACTGTAGGGACAAGTGTCCCGCTGTGAGCGCTTAAAAGAGGTTGATTTTCAAACTAGGATTAGATCTACGGATCTGATTTTTTTTAATTCTTCCTGGAGTCAGCAGGATTGATCGAGAGTCCGTGGAACTCTCCTTAAGCGTCCTGGGCATGTCCCTTAGTGGGCCTCGTTGTTTTTTTTCTTTTACACTCCCATTTTCTTTTTTGACAGCCCATTTACTTTCCTTACTCATTTAATTTATTTGTATTTTTATTTTGTTTATTATTTTTGAGTCATTTTATTGTTGTAAGTTCTTTTTTTTCATTATTGTTAAATTCATAGAAAATATATAAAATGTGTATTATTAATTATCTTAAATATATTTATTTAATATTAATTAATTAAATTATTAGTTAATTTTATTAAATATTCATATTTAATTTAGTTAATAATTTTGTATGTTGTTTAGTTTGGTTTATTTGTGTAACGGTCGATTATTTATTTTGGTTGTGCGATTTTCTCATGCGATACGTTTATACCACGATAATAATTGATTAATCCCTTGTTTACACTTTCAAAATCATTTTCAAAAATAAATTCTCGATCCAACGTCGAGCCATTTTACACCCTTGTAAGTCGACCGCCTCGTGCGTCGCAATCGACCTTATCCTAGTCAATTATTTCCTCCATCCCGTTTAATCCAATTCCTTTGACCGATTCAAATTCAAACTCCAAACACTTCTTTAAAATAAGGTTCTCTCCGTATTGAACTAAAGAGAGGGGATTGGGTGAAGACCTCTTCCTCTTCGAGTATTAGGATTCTCACTTTAGAGTGTGTAATCTCGATACTCGTCTTTCAATACGAAGACGTGACAATAATTACACCACCCATTCTTTCAAAAACCTTTTTCTCTCATTATTTCCTCTCCTTGTGTCTAAAAACCTTGGTCTTGTACCAAGTGCATTTTCAAACCTTTTCTTAATAAACTTAGATGGTCGTGGAGTAGTTAGGCGGAGGCTTTCTCCTATCCCGAGTGCTTGACATTACCTTTAGGGTTCACTGTCGTAAAGCACTTACCATCTAATTCAAAACACCTTAAATAAGAGAATAAAGTTCTCTTTGTATTGAACTAAAGAGAGAGGATTGGGTGAAGACCCCTTCCTCTTCGAGTATTAGGATGCTCACTTTAGAGTGTGTGGTCTCGATACTCGTCTTTCAATACAAAGACATAACCGTATTCGCCACACCATTTTCAAAATAAATCTTTTGAGATAAAGAATTGGGTACTACCCGAAGGGGTTCCTATCCGAGGACTTATTTCACCCTTTAAAACCAACCTTCACAAATCAAACGTGACATCTTGCCTTGATGGCGAAAACCTAAGCCTTTTCAAAAAGGACATGTTACGTCCGTTCTACCGCAAACAGGTAACGCATAAGACTCCACGAGCGAGCTGCAAAACACCTAACTGCTAGAACCCGCACGTTAACATTGTCCATAAAAAACACCAACAAATCATAGGTCGAAATATGATTGCTCTGATTCTTCATTCTCGTCCGAATGTAAGATACGTAGGCACAAGATCGCAATGGTCTTGGCGAGCCCCCTTCCATTTTCTTCACCCGTAGTCCTCCAAACTACGTTGACTCTGACTTTCCCATTGCACAAGGGAATACGTAGGCATAGGACCACGAAGTCCTATCGAGTCTCCTTTTCTTTTCCCCTCTCCTCCTTCTTCTTCTTTTTGTTTCCACCATTTCCTTTTCTTTTATTTTCTTTCACATTCTTTGTTTCTTACCCTTCTCTTTCCCTCTTAGAACACACTTAGAAAGCAATATTCTTAGCAAACATCTTTACACATAGACAAGCAAATGGTTCCCATCGAGTACAATGGATGTGAGGGGTGCTAACACCTTCCCCTCGCATAACCGGCTTCCAAACCCGTAATTTGGTTGCGAGACTATCCTATCCTTCCTTCTTTGGGTTTTCTCGATGTTTTCCCTTCCCCTCACGGGATAAATAAAGTTTGATGGCGACTCTTCTGTTTCTTTCCTTTTCGCCTCCGGTCGACTATTTTTCGAGTAGCGACAGCTGGCGACTCTGCTGGGGAACGGTTCTCCCTAAGCAAGCCAAGCCTAATTTGTTTGTCGCATGTGTGCTTTTGTTTGCTTTATCATTGCTTTATTATCTTATGCTTCTCTTATTTGTTGGGTATATTGGGGATGGTTTGTGAGGAGAAAGGCTTTCTACCCGAGCTTTTCGAGTATACACTAAGCTAGGAGGTGGTTGCTTACTGATTTGCGAGACTTAGGACTCGTCGAGTTGGTTTGACTTCCACCGATCAGATGAGGCCCCTTTGGGAATGATTATGTCTTACGATTAGTCGTAATGGCGTCTTTGTTTCCGACCTGGGAGTCTGTGATTCTGAGGACCTTTAGAACCCTATTCCAAAGGTTACTAAGGCATAACGTTGTGCTCATCCTTTGAGGGGATTACCGTCTTACGAATCGTCGTTATGATGGGAAACTTTTGAGGGTTAATGCATGGGACCTTGTTTGAAAACCTTTGGAATGCCCTGTTATAAACCAATAGATAACCTACCCCGAGGTGAGGGATATCCTGTTGTGTTGTCCTGCAGAATATGTGATCTTGACCCTTTGTGATGTGAACCCGTTCCAAAGCATTGCATTCATGACATTGCATACCATTTTTTTGCATATCAAGGGACTTAAGAGACTATGGTTATCTCAGGTATTGCTGAAAGAATGAATGATTCTAAGAAGACAAGCACCAATTCACTAAAGTTCAGAGAGCCGAAGTTGGGTGCAATCCGAGATATTCTGCTAGATGTGCCGAAGGTAATAAAGATCAATTTCCAAGGGCAGCATGGGAATCTGCTTGATCTCCTCAATACTAGATTGGATACTTGGGCTTTGTACGCATTGGCTCAATTTTATGATGCTCCACTCCAATGCTTCACCTTTCAAAATTACCAGTTGGCTCCTACTCTTGAGGAATACTCCCATATACTGGATATTAAGATCAAAGATCGACCCATTTACACCGATTTAGAAGAAGAACTGCGATCTCCATCCATTGCTCATGCACTTCACATCACCAAAGAAGAGGTGGATGCTGGTTTGGTCCATAAGGGAGGTACGCATGGGTTCCCTCTGAAATTTCTTCTCGACAAAGTTGCTCAGTATAAGGCCGATAAGGATTGGGAGAGATTTGGAATCTTTTTTGCTCTGATCATCTATGGAATTATCCTCTTCCCAAATATAGATAATTTCATAGATATTGTCGCCGTTACTCTCTTCATTCAGAAGAACCCAGTTCCCACGCTCCTTGCCGACACTTACCACTCCATTCATTGGAGGAGTGAGAAGAAAACAGGGACGGTCCAATGTTGTTCCCACCTACTATACAAGTGGTACACCTCTCATCTTCCTAAGGACGGCCATTTTGTGGAAAACAAGCAGAAGCTGAAGTGGTTCAATCGTATCATGTCTTTAGTAGCTGATGACATTGCATGGTACTCTCATGAGTATTATGATACAGAAATCATTTTCAGTTGTGGAGAGTTCCGCAATGTACCTCTGATTGGGAGAGCAGGTTGTATTAACTATAATCCGATCATGGCATTGCACCAACTTGGCTATGCAATGAAGGATGAGCCTGAGGCAGAAAAGATCCAAAGTTTCTTCCTAGCCAATAAAGCAGATGACCCTGAACTTGTAAGAAGGATCTCAAGAGCGTGGAATAAGATCCATTCAAGTGGGAGAAAGGAATTGAAGGCAAAGAACTGTGTGGCCAAAGAACCATATAACAGGTGGTTATTGGTAAGGGTTGCAGAAAGACCGTTACCATACCCTTATGAGGCTCCCATGCATACTAAGCCTCCTGTACCCACACATGTTCCTATGGAGGAGTATAACAAGCTGAAGTCATTGATGGAGAAATTGACTAAAGAAAATGAAGAGCTACAAGCACGAATCCACCAAGCTGGTTTAGAGACTAGCCAGTTTAAGAGGAAGTTTGAGTTTGACCAAGATCAAGGGGTTGAAACTAGCAAGAAGTTGAAGATCGAAAGTGATCTGAGGGTCCTGTATCAAAATGGCTTTGAAGGGGCTGATGCATCAGTGAAAGCTCTCCGAAAATGTTTGGAAGAGGCCAAAGACTCTTGTGGTAGGGCTTGGCGCCTATATGAAGAGGTTTCTGCTGCTAAGAAGGAAACTAGAGAAAAACTTGAAGCTAACATTAATGAGCTAGAAGGACGATTGAGAAGTGCTTTGACTTTGGTCAAAGATGAGCGTCACCTCAAAGAGGAAGCCATGAGGTCAGCACGTTATACTCCTGAAATGTGGAATGACAAGTGTAAGGAGTTGGAAGCTTCCAAAGGGCTAGTGGAGCATTGGAAGAGTCGTTTTGAGGATTTGAAGAAAGATAGTTCCCAATGGGTCAAAAGGGAGAAGAACCTCAATCAGTTGCTCAACACTCATGTAGAGTCTCTGAACATTTGTCAGCCCGCTTTGGATATGTACCATGCTAGGTACAATGGCCTTGTGGAATACTATAATCTCATGATTAGCGATGTACCATGGAGGTTGGAGAGCGCAATGCAAGACTTGGACGGCAACAATGCCCCTCCCTCTGTTAATGACTTCATTCACCTTTGTGATCAGATGGTAGGGAGATTCTTGTTCGAGTCGAAGAAGCTTGAAGAACGCATCTGAAAGAAGACCATTTGATTTATTGTTTTGTATTCTCATTTCAAAACTTATGTACTCATTTAATGAACATGCTTAATCTTGTGTACTCAATCTTCTAGTGAATTAATGAAAAGCTTCTTTTGTTCTCAAAGCTGCGCAAATTTTATTATCTGTTCACTTCTATGACACCCATGATAATCACAAGTCTCGAGAGTCTCCTTGAACATCATTCTAGCATTGCATACGCATTCATATATCATCTTGCATATTCGTCAAACCCTGAAACTCACAACCACTTGGCCTGCTGCAGTAGGAACAAGCTGACTTCCCGACATCCTTACAACACCAGAAGCAATCGGTGGAGGATCATGGATCAAATTGAGCAGAATAAAGCCGCTCTTAGAGAGGAGATGCTCACTATGAAGACGCGGATGGGCCAGCTGATGGAGGTCATTCAGAACATGGCCAGAGGACAAGAAGAGATGAGGCAGGCTGCCGAAAGAAACACTGTTGTCCCAACTCATATTGGTGGAGGTGTTCCAATCCCTGGAGGTGGAGGTATTCCAATTCCTGATGGCGCGGGAATTCCGATCCCTATAGGAGGAGGTATCCCAACGACGGCTAGGGAGATCCCAACACCTGTCCAGTATGACGAGCATGAAGATTTTTATGGCCCTCATGGTGACTCGGTCGTAGATGCTTTTGGGCCACCAAATGATGACTTGGCGAAGAAGGTGTATGCCCTACAAGAGACTGTGAAAGGCTTGCAAGGACCCAATACGTTTGGTTTAGATGCTACTGATATATGCTTGGTGCCTGGTGTCAGGATCCCTCCTAAATTCAAACTCCCCGTCTTTGAGATATACAAGGGAACCAGTTGTCCGAGAACACACATTCGATCATACTGCAGAAGAATGGCTGCTAATTCAGATGACGAGAAATTGCTTATGCATTTCTTCCAAGATAGCCTCAGCGGGGCTTCCCTTGAATGGTATATGCAATTGGAGCGCACCAACATCAGAACATGGAATGAATTAGCTGGAGCCTTCTTAAAGCATTACCAGTACAACTCAGACATGGCGCCTAACCGCACACAACTCCAAGGTCTGACTCAGAAGTCTGGCGAGTCATTTAAGGATTATGCCTAGAGGTGGAGGGACTTAGCTTCAAGAGTACAACCACCTCTCCTTGACAAAGAACTCAATGACATGTTCATGGGAACTCTCCAAGGACCCATCTTGGATCGCTTGGCAGGAAGTACATCCTCAGTATTTTCTGAGTTGGTAATGGCTGGAGAAAGAATTGAGAGCATGATAAAGTTAGGGAAAATTCAAAATGCTGCTGAATCTTCTAGTGGAGCTAAAAGGCCCCATCAAGGTTTTTTGAAGAAGAAAGAGGGAGAGGCAAGCGCTGCTTTCGGGAATAGGGGAAAAGGTAGAGCACATCAGGAATATCATCATGTGGCTGCTGTCACCCCGAATCAGTATCATCAACCTTTGACTATCCCTGCAAGCCAGCCTACTGTTCAGCAACAAGCGCCTCAACGCCAAAACTACTACCAAGGTCAGCCCAGACAGAGGAGACCCGAGAGAAAGTTTGACCCTATTCCCACGACTTATGCCAGATTGCTTCCACTTTTGCTTAAGGGTTCATTGGTACAATTGAGAGACATGAAGCCCCCGCCTGCTGTTTTGCCTCCTGGTTACGATGTGAATGCTCACTGTGAGTTCCACTCAGGAGCTCCCGGGCACAACATCGAAAATTGTAAGGCCCTAAAATACATAGTTCAAGATCTTATCGACTCGAAGGCCATCAATTTCACGAGAAATACTCCCAATGTTATCAATAACCCAATACCAAATCATAACCATGCCACGAATATGATTGAAGAGTCCAGAGGAAAGAAGTTGGTGTCGAAGGTTGGTAAGATGAAGACTTCTTTTGCAACTATCAAGGAACAACTTATGATACTAGATATCTTCCCAGGATGTTCTGTGGATTGCCAATATTGTTTGGCAGATCCCCAAAGTTGTGATGACTTGAAGATGGGAATTCAAAAATTGCTAGACCAAGGCGTTCTATTGGTAGAACAGATATCCCCTACTGAAGAGGTGGCAACTTTGGACATCCCTTATGATCCAATTGAAATTTTCTATGATGATGATGTGTCGTGGGCAGTGCCGTATAATCAACCCCATGTACCGTTGGAGATCCCGTGTGATTATGATTGGTATCCTGCTCAAATCCCTGGTAATCCAGTACACGTGCCTCTGGAAATCCCCTACGATTCGATTGACGTTCCAGTGTCACCACCTTCATTAGCTCCATTGACAATAACTGTGCCTTCTCCATTCCCTTTTGAGAGCACCAAGGTTGTGCCTTGGAATTATGATTCAGCTGTATACATTAATGGACAGAAAGTGGAAGAGGAACCAGTAATAATTAAAGATTCCGTGGAAAATCTCACTGGAACCAGAGGTGTGACAAGGAGTGGAAGGATTTTCGCACCTGTGCTGCCACCGAGCAACAATTCTGGAGCTGTAGGAAAGACAAATGAAAGGTAGACTACAGTTGAACAAGGGCAATCCTCTACTCAGAAGGAAGGTCCTAATGATGAAGCGGAAGAGTTTTTGCGCATTATCCGAAAAAGTGACTATAAGGTGGTTGATCAGCTCAACCAAACGCCTTCTAAAATTTCGATGTTGTCATTGCTAATGTGTTCACCTGCCCATCATGAGGCATTGTTGAAGTTTTTAAAGGCTGCCCACGTTCCTCAAGAGATTTCCGTTGTCGATTTTGAAGGGGTGGTGTCAAACATTGCATCCAAACATGTCTTGAGCTTCAGTGATGAAGAATTGCCCCCAGAGGGGAAGAATCACAATAAAGCTCTGCATATATCCATTGAATGCGTTGATGTTGTTTTGTCAAGAGTTTTGGTGGACATTGGGTCATCGCTAAACATTTTGCCTAAGAATTCTTTGTCCAAGCTTACCATTGAGGGGTTGATGATGAAGCCAAGTTCAATGATAGTGAAGGCTTTTGATGGGGCTAGGAGAACTGTGATAGGTGAGGTTGACCTCCCTATCAAAATTGGGCCTCACACTTTCATCATCACATTCTATGTGATGGATATTTATCCAGCCTACAGTTGCCTCCTAGGGCGCCCCTGGATCCACACTGTTGGCGCAGTAACATCCACACTCCATCAGAAACTAAAGTTCATGATCGACAACCAGATTGTTGTAATTGATGGGGAAGAGGATATTCTGGTTAGCCACTTAACCTCATTCCGTTACGTGGAAGTGGGAGGGGAAGTTCATGAGACCCCTTTCCAAGCTTTCGAGGTTATAAATGTGGAGATGATTCCTGATGAGAAGGAGAAGAAGAAGTCAGAAAAGACTGGGTCCCCGATGATTACTTGGAAGGACGCGAATACTGTTATTGAAGCTGGTCACCCTGAAGGTTGGGGAAGAGTGTTGGAGCTACCAGTTAACAGGAACAAGGCTGGCTTGGGATTCCCAAGTCATCTAAAGAAGACAACCTCCAACAAAGGCAAAGGACCTGTTCCTCCTCCTGTTTTCACTAGTGTTGGACATCTTGTTGACGACCAAGTTACTTGTGTGGAAGCTGAAGATGGTGTGCCCAAAGAAGTCTGCATGGTGTATCCAAGAGCACCAAATCAACAACTCAACAATTAGACTGTCGTTGAGATGCCTGAAGTCACCTTTGTCGAAGAGTAATTTTCCTTGTGTTGCGTTCCAATCCTATGCTCTGCCCAAGGCATATGGATTATTTTGTAGGGCCCCCAGGTTTTCAATCAATATTTATCATGAATGAAATGAACTTTTTGCATTCAATTGTGTTCCTTGTCTTTCTTTTTTAATTTTTGCATAAATAAAATGGCAATGTTTTTCTCGCATTTTTATTTCTTATTCTCAAAATAAAGCATGAAATCATCATCATGCAGATTCACCCTGGTTTCCATTGATAACGATTCTGCTATGGTCAGATATGACTTTGATAACCCAATTTACCACGCTGATGAAGACTGCGAGGAAACTTGTGAGCTCCCAGAGGAGTTAGACAGACTACTGAAGCAAGAATCAAAGGTCATCCAACCGCACCAGGAGTCAGTAGATATCATCAATCTTGGGACCGAAGATGACAGGAAGGAAGTCAAGGTAGGCTCTGCTATAGAGGAAGATGTAAAGAGAAGATTGGTCGAGTTGTTACACCAATACAATGACGTGTTCGCTTGGTCTTACCAAGACATGCCCGGACTGGATGAAGACATTGTAATGCACAGACTACCTCTCAAGGGAGGGTGCTCGCCGGTGAAGCAGAAGATGAGAAGAACCCGACCTGAAATGGCTATCAAAATTAAAGAAGAAGTCCAAAAGCAGCTTGACGCAGGATTCCTGGCTGTATCCAACTATCTACGGTGGGTCGCGAACATCGTTCCCGTACCCAAGAAAGATGGGAAGGTACGGATGTGTGTAGACTACAGAGATCTCAACAAGGCCAGTCCCAAAGACGATTTTCCTTTGCCACATATTGATGTACTAGTGGATAACACAACCCAGTTTTCCGTCTTTTCTTTTATGGATGGGTTTTCTAGATACAATCAGATTAAGATGGCTCCGGAGGATATGGAAAAGACTACCTTCATCACCCCTTGGGGAACCTTTTGTTATAAGGTTATGCCATTCGGACTAAAGAATGCAGGCGCGACATATCAGCGAGCGATGGTAACACTCTTTCATGACATGATTCATAAAGAGATTGAATGTTATGTCGACGATATGATTGCAAAGTCAAAAACTGGGGAAGAGCACCTCGTTCATCTCGAGAAGCTGTTTACAAGACTGAGGAAGTTCAGATTACGACTAAATCCCAACAAGTGTACTTTTGGTGTGAGATCTGGAAAATTGTTAGGCTTCATTGTAAGTCAAAGAGGAATAGAAGTAGACCCAGACAAAGTTAAGGCTATCCAAGATATGCTTGCACCGAAGACTGAGAAGGAAGATCGTGGTTTCCTGAGAAGATTGAACTATATTTCTCGATTCATATCCCATCTGACGGCCACCTGTTAGCCCATATTCAAGCTGCTACGAAAGGATCAAGCAGTCGTGTGGAATAACAACTGTCAGAAAGCTTTCGAGAAGATAAAAGAATATCTACAAGAACCACCAATCTTGATTCCCCCAGTGCCAGGGAAGCCTCTCATAATGTACTTAACCGTGTTAGATGGATCCAAGGGATGCGTACTGGGGCAACAAGATGAGACAGGTAGGAAGGAGCATGCTATATACTACCTGAGCAAGAAGTTCAACGATTGTGAAACGAGATACTCGATGCTCGAGAAGACTTGTTGTGCATTGGCTTGGGCCGCCAAACGCCTAAGGCAATACATGCTCACTCATACAACTCTCCTGATCTCAAAAATGGATCCTATCAAATACATCTTTGAGAAACCTGCACTCACCGGACGAGTTGCCCGCTGGCAGATGGTGTTAACAGAATACGACATTCAATATGTCACACAAAAAGCCATCAAAGGTAGCGTGTTGTCTGATTATCTAGCCCACCAGCCTGTGGAAGACTACCAGCCCATGCTTCTCGATTTCCCCGATGAAGATGTTATGTTCGCCAGAGATTATGAAATGCCAGGCCCAGATGACGGACCCGAACCAGGATCGCGATGGACGCTCGTGTTCGATGGTGCAGCAAATGCCCAAGGCAGTGGAATTGGGGCAATAATTACATCACCCACTGGATTTCACATCCCTTTCACTGCTAGGTTGTGCTTTAAATGTACTAACAACATGGCGGAATACGAAGCTTGCATCTTTGGAATAGAAGCTGCTATTGACCACAGGATCAAAATTCTAGAAGTCTATGGGGACTTTGCGTTGGTCATCAGTCAAATTAAAGGAGATTATATGGCTCGCGATAGCAAGCTTATCCCATACAGAGACCATGTCTTGAAGCTGATCCCATACTTTGATGAGATTACTTTCAATCACATTCTGAGAGAAAGTAATCAATTGGCGGATGCCCTAGCCACGCTAGCATCCATGTTTAAGGTCAAATGGAAGAACGAAACGCCTGCCATTCGTCTTGAGTACCTTGATGAGCCTGCCTACTGTTTGACGAATGAGGCCATAGAGCCTGAAGTTGATGATCATCCTTGGTTCTATGATATCAAACGGTATCTAGAAGCACAAGAGTATCCAGAGAACATCACCATCACTGACAAGAAATACTTGAGGAAGCTTTCATCAAAGTTCTTCCTGAGTGGGGATGTACTCTATAAGAGAAACTATGACTCGGTCTTGTTCAGATGCGAGGACACGAAGCAGATCGAATCATAAATGAAGTTCATGAAGGGTCTTTCGGAACGCATGCCAGCGGACACACAATGGTTAAGAAGATCTTGAGGGCGGGATACTACTGGATGACAATGGAAACTGATTGTTACCGCCACGTGCAAACCTGCCACAAGTGCCAAATCTACGCAGATAAGATCCATGCTTCACCACTTCCTCTAAATGTGTTGACATCTCCTTGGCCATTCGCCATGTGGGGCATAGACGTGATCGGACGTATCGAGCCCACTGCTTCAAATGGACACCGTTTCATCTTGGTTGCCATTGACTACTTCACTAAATGGGTGGAAGCCGCGTCTTATGCCAATGTCACTAAGCAAGTGGTGGCTCGCTTCATCAAGAAAGAGATCATCTGCAGATATGGGGTTCCAAATAAAATCATCACCGACAATGGTTCGAACCTCAACAACAAATTGATGAAGGATTTGTGCGAAAGCATTAAAATCGAACACCACAATTCAACTCCGTACCGTCCGAAGATGAATGGAGCTGTCGAGGCGGCCAACAAAAACATCAAAAAGATTGTCCAGAAGATGGTGAAGACGTATAAAGACTGGCATGAGATGTTACCTTTTGCTCTGCACGGCTACCGCACATCAGTGCGCACTTCTACTGGGGCAACCCCCTTTTCTCTCGTGTATGGCATGGACGCAGTACTGCCTATCAAAGTAGAGATTCCTTCCTTGAGGATTTTAATAGATGTCAAGCTTGACGAAGCTGAATGGGTGCAGGCAAGACTCGACCAGCTCAATCTCATTGATGAAAAGCGCATGACGGCCATCTGTCACGGTCAGCTATACCAGAAGCGGTTGAAGAGAGCTTTTGACAAGTAATTTCGCCCTCGACATATCGAAGTAGGAGATCTGGTTTTGAGGAAGATTCAACCAATTCACACCGACCCAAGGGGCAAGTGGGCACCGAACTATGAAGGTCCATACGTGGTCAGAAAGGTTTTCTCTGGAGGAGCCTTGATTCTCTCCACTATGGACGGCGATGACCTCCCATCCCCTGTGAATTCAAATGCAGTTAAAAAATATTATGCCTAAAAGATAGACCCGGTGGACCAAAAAGAAAATCCACGCAAAAATGGGCGTCCTGGTGGACCATGTAAAAGAAGAAGGTCCAGGCAAAAATTAGGGACAAAATAAAAGAAATGACCCGCTAAGTTAAAAACCCGCAAGGGTAACTTAGGCAAAAAAAAAGGGGGTATCCCGGTAGGCTGAAAACCCGAAAAGGGCGGTCTAGGCAAAAATTAGGGATTAAAAAGGCAAAAACTGCATTCTGTAAAAATTGGTGAATTTTTTCTCCTTGATCGCGAAACTCCGAATGGGAAGGATCGATACAATCGTTGCGCTCAGAAGCAAGGTTTAAAGGGTCTTCAGAGATATATGGGTCATGGCAGAATTGAAACTCGATGGAAACCGGTTTCAACATTGCCTTTGTTTTTTATCCATTTTCTTTCAAAGCAATTACCTCTTATAGGAATTGCCTCCTCTTGTAATTCGCTCTTTTAAGGGCCTTCATCAATAAAATACTATTTTAATCGAAAAGTTTTCTCTTTTAATCTTTGCTCCGTGATTGCAAAAATTGTTTTATTTACGATAAGTATCGCATTTGAATTCTTGGGGATAATAATTCTGGTGATGGAAAGAAAATGCGGGATTACTCTTTCTCTTAAGGTGTCTGCAGGGTAACCATGATCCCTGAGTAACATGCAGAAATATCATTAAAAACACAAATTGATTTGGTCCAGGCAAGAGCCATCCAGCCTGGGGTGACCTAGCATAAAGCAACATGGAGCCCTAGCATCTCCAAAGCATGGTTACGTCGGCAGATTTCGAGTGTCGGGAAGTTAAGCCCAACCATGTCTTGGCACCTCATCAAGCCCAACCATTCCTTGGCACCTTAACCAAAGCCCAACCACGTTTGGCACGACCGTCATTTCAGACTCCCACCTCCTCATATCCCCGACATTTTGCATACATTTCTGCATCATTGGCATGTTCGTTTAGCCAGTTCTTGTACTGGATAGGGGCATTCTTGTGGACATTGTCTCCCCCATCACTTCTTACTTCTAACTCCTTCCGCGCCTTTCGCGTGAAGTCTTGTCCTTTCGCTTTCCTTTTGTAAGCGTTCTCGCTGCCTTAGCGCACGCGATCAAAATTTGTATTATGTATCTTCGATCAATTTGGACGCTTGATGCCTATGTGGCCAAGAACTGAATGGTCGCAACTCAGAGAGTGTCACCTCCGCCGTTGTGCCTATGAGGTCTATGATATTCTGATACCCTATGGAAGTTCCCTCTGCCTTTTGCACGAGGATGGTTATTGCCCTTAACTTACCTTTTGTAAGTCTTTCATGAAGCATCTCCTCCTTGTCTTTCGCAATGGTTTCAACTTACCTTTTGTAAGTCCTCCCGTTCCTTTTGCACAAGCTTTTTTTTCAGCTTACCTTTCGTAAGTATCCTCTTTGCCTTTTGCAAGAGGAATCATCATTCTCCTAACCTTTTGTTCAGGAGTCCTCTCTACCTTTTGTAGAAGGAATGTTTTTCTCCAAACCTTTTGTTATGGAGTCCTTTCTGCCTTTTGCAGAAGGAAATACGATAGTTTTCTCCCAAGGGAGTCTTATCTGCCTTTTGTAGAAAGAGTTCATCATTCTCCTAACCTTTTGTTCAGGAGTTCTCTCTGCCTTTTGCAAGAGGAATCATCATTCTTCTAACCTTTTGTTCAGAAGTCCTCTCTACCTTTTGTAGAAGGAATGTTTTTTCTCCAAACCTTTTGTTATGGAGTCCTTTCTACCTTTTACAGAAGGAAATACGATCGTCTTCTCCCAAGGGAGTCTCATCTACCTTTTGTAGAAAGAGTTCATCATTCTCCTAACCTTTTGTTCAGGAGTTCTCTCTGCCTTTTGCAGAAGGAATTTTTCTCCTAACCTTTTGTTATGGAGTCCTTTCTGCCTTTTGCAGAAGGAAATACGATCGTCTTCTCCTAAGGGAGTCTCATCTACCTTTTGTAGAAAGAGTTCATCATTCTCCTAACCTTTTGTTCAGGAGTTCTCTCTGCCTTTTGCAGAAGGAATTTTTCTCCTAACCTTTTGTTATGGAGTCCTTTCTGCCTTTTGCAGAAGGAAATACGATCGTCTTCTCCTAAGGGATTCTCCTCTACTTGTTATAGAGGGAGTTATCATGTCTCCAAACCTTTTGTTCTGGAGTCCTCTCTACCTTTTGTAGAAGGGAACTTTTTCTCCTAACCTTTTGTTCAGGAGTTCTCCTTGCCTTTTGCAAGAGGAAAACCAACTTATATCTCACAACCTTTTTTTTCTAGAGTCCTGCCTACCTTTTGTAGAAGGAATATCTCAGGTCCCTTTATATGTCTCGAGTATGCTACAGGGATGCCTCCCCTTTCAAGACCGGCAAAGCACTCATATTCGTTCTGCATTGCATCTCAAACATATCATCACATCCCTCATAACCAACTACCTTGTCCCAATGACAGATGCCTTTTCCAAGCCATCCCACAGATCCATCACCTTTCATTCCACCTGCTTTTTCCGGCTGAAATTCCGGGTATTCTTATATTTAATCTCCTTATACCTTGATTGTAAGAAAACCTTAGCCATTCTCACCCTCAAATCCAAAAAGATTAAATAGGGGAATCTGTCACACCCTCATTTTCACCCTATCTTTACATATCATGCAATCATCATTATCATTGCATTTTGGGGCATATCAAACATAGATTGGTGTAGAAAAATTACAAGTGAGGGATTTGCTTCAATGAAAATGTTTGGATTTGGATTAATTGGTTCTCCATCCACAACCAGGAGGAAATTTGACTAGATCTTGGTCAGACCTGAGCAAAAGGTGGATATATCAGTTCAGTTGCAAGTTATTTCCATCTTGGGCCATTTTGGAAACAAGTGCTATTTAGGAACCACCAAGTGACTAAATTGAGGTTTGGATCCTTATAAAATCTTTATGACTTAAGTGGCTCAGTGCCAGGGTTGGCCCAAATTTTGTTGTTGTCCCATTTCCCAAAGGGAGGCCCTGTAAACCTGTGGCATGATTATCTTGGTTCACTCTTGTTTTCTTATATCCGTTCGAAACAAGAATTACAAGCCACAAGAAGCGCACAAGTCATCTATTCATGTTCAAAATTTTCTTTCAAATTTGAAGGTTGTGGAAAGATCTAATGCGTGTGTCACATTGGTTGTTGAGTCAAATTCAAGTTTAACCATTCAAATTGAATTTACCATGCATCTTGGTTAAGGAACAAATAAGGCGTATAGGCGAGGTATGCAATGTTTGGTATTTCCAAATGAACTTGTGAAATGGATGTCAAAGTGTGAATCTTCTTTTAAGAGAGAAAAAAATCTCTAAAGTCATGTGTTCTAACTTAGAAGAATTCAAAATTGTGTGCTATTTTGGTTTTCCACTTGATTCTAAAGGTTAACCATTTGTTGATCAAGAGTATCCAAGTTTGAGTGGTCACAATCCAACACCTTTGAAGGGAAAAATCAATTGGCCCATGAAGTATGTAGCTACATCACAAAATGTTATCAAATGAATATATGGAGGCATCATGAGGCTACGCATTTAATGATCATTATCATCACGTTTCTTGAATTTGAGACTACTAACAAATCTCACAAAGTAAATGTGCATGAATGATTTAAACAAGGGAGTTGCATCATAAAAGCAATGTTATGAAGGCTTAATTGAATTGTACACCAAGGATTTACAAGATTAATGTTCAGCAAGGCAAGCATAAACAAAAAAAAACACACATCAGTGCTTGGAATCCTATCCTATTTTGACGTCATCCGAGTTCTTCATAAGCCAGTTTACGACAGCGATTCGCGCACCGATCACGTTCAGTTTCGTAGCAAATTCCTGAAGAAGGCTTTGATAATTCGCAGGAACTACATGATTATGCATTTAACCTGCAAAATGTTGTAAATCACATCAGTTACCAGCAAACATCATTGTTTTCTTAGCAGGCAGTTATCATCACATTAACTTCACAACACAAATATATCATGACATAATTCAAGCATTTTCAAAGACCAGCAACAGGAACCCAAAATTCAATCATCATCATAACACCAATTTCACTCATTCTTGCTAGGGCACATGATCACAATCAAAAGTTCATCATAGTCGACGTCCAACTCATAGCTCAAAACCGTGCCAATTCAAAAACACAAACCAAATTCATCATTTCCAAATTCAAATCATACCAAGACAGTTCCAAAACAAAAATCAAGACCAAAACATATTTCATCATGTCAAATTCTAAGATCATAACCAATTCCAAACATATTTTCAAAGACATACTAAAACATCATCATGTTGCAAGTTGAGCCAAAAACGACAAAGGTTCAGATGACCCAAGATCCAACTATTTTCATGCCAAGTCACATTTCACCCATATGCTTACTAAGGTCAAATCTTTTCCATTTTCGTGCAAGTTTTTCAACCTACAGCATGCTCAAACCAAGTCAGAATAGCAACAGAGCAAATAGGGACCATACAAGTTCAACTTGACTAGAACAGCAAAAAATAGAGCAGCAACAGAATTCAGAGTTTACAGACTTGACATCAAAATGGAAATGAGACAAAATTCACAGCAGAAAAAAAAAAGCACGTAAGCATAGCAGAAGGAGCAGGGACCAAGTTTCACCAATTCGGATTTCTTTTTGAATAATAAGAAAGTTTTACAAGGAATACCATAATCAGAATTCAAGGGTATCTTCTAACCCTAAAATTTGTGAATATAAAGGGAAGAGGATTTCAGAGGAAAAGAGGAGAACCGGCGGCACTAAAAAAAAACCCTAAAGTTTCTACACACAAAAAAAAACCCCAAAACGGTCGTGACAACAAGAAGAAGAAGGAGATACGAAGGGAGAAGGTCATACCTGTGATTTTGGAGCTCCAAGGGTAAGTCTTCTGATTCAGATCTTGATTTACATGAATCTCTGTTGGCTTTAGTGTAGTGCATCTTCGTTTGCATTTTTTCCACGATTTGGATGAAGTTCTGAGTTTAGGGTTTCGAAAGAGGAAATTTTCGATTTGGTTATTTGGTTAGGTTTTTGAAGAAAATAGTGTTAGATTTGGGTCCAGGGTTTCTTTTTGAGGGGGGTTGATGTTTGGGCCGTGGTGAGATGAGATATCTCCGCCGGAGTAGACGGCAATTTCCGCCGTAAGCCTTCATCTCCGGCGAGTTTCTTTTACTTTTCGGCAAGTGTTATTTTGAGAGAAAGAGAGGAAAGTGGTTTTGCTTTTGAAAGAGAGGAACACGGTTTTGCTTTTGCGAGAGAGATTTGTTTCCATTGAATTCCTTTTTTTATTTTCAAGGAGAACCGTTTAGCTCCTTAGGTCTCACGTGGTGGAAATTTTGGATAGTGAGAATAGGTCTCTTTATTGTTAGTCATTATTGGGGAGAGTTTTTTTTGGAATGTTCAATTTAAGTCCATCAGTTTGCTAGGATTCTTACGCGTGTGTATTAAAGGCATTGTGGATTTGATGGGTCTGCTTTAACAATTCCCAGATGGTGCGGCTGCTTTATAGTCCCAATATGCCTTCAATCTAATTGCTTTGTTGGTTGATGACTGTAGGGACAAGTGTCTTGCTGTGAGCGCTTAAAAGAGGTTGATTTTCAAACTAGGATTAGATCTATGGATCTGATTTTTTTTAATTCTTCCTGAAGTCAGCAGGATTGATCGAGAGTCCGTGGAACTCTCCTTAAGCGTCCTGGGCCTGTCCCTTAGTGGGCCTCGTTGTTTTTTTTCTTTTACACTCCCATTTTCTTTTTTGACAGCCCATTTACTTTCCTTACTCATTTAATTTATTTGCATTTTTATTTTGTTTATTATTTTTGAGCCATTTTATTGTTGTAAGTTCTTTTTTTTCATTATTGTCAAATTCATAGAAAATATATAAAATGTGTATTATTAATTATCTTAAATATATTTATTTAATATTAATTAATTAAATTATTAGTTAATTTTATTAAATATTCATATTTAATTTAGTTAATAATTTTGTATGTTGTTTAGTTTGGTTTATTTGTGTAACGGTCGATTATTTATTTTGGTTGTGCGATTTTCTCATGCGATACGTTTATACCACGATAATAATTGATTAATCCCTTGTTTACACTTTCAAAATCATTTTCAAAAATAAATTCTCGATCCAACGTCGAGCCATTTTACACCCTTGTAAGTCGACCGCCTCGTGCGTCGCAATCGACCTTATCCTAGTCAATTAGTTCCTCCGTCCCATTTAATCCAATTCCTTTGACCGATTCAAATTCAAACTCCAAACACTTCTTTAAAATAAGGTTCTCTCCGTATTGAACTAAAGAGAGGGGATTGGGTGAAGACCTCTTCCTCTTCGAGTATTAGGATTCTCACTTTAGAGTGTGTAATCTCGATACTCGTCTTTCAATACGAAGACGTGACAATAATTACACCACCCATTCTTTCAAAAACCTTTTTCTCTTATTATTTCCCCTCCTTGTGTCTAAAAACCTTGGTCTTTTACCAAGTGCATTTTCAAACCTTTTCTTAATAAACTTAGATGGTCGTGGAGTGGTTAGGCGAAGGCTTTCTCCGGTTCACTGTCATAAAGCACTTACCATCTAATTCAAAACACCTTAAATAAGAGAATAAATTTCTCTTTGTATTGAACTAAAGAGAGAGGATTGGGTGAAGACCCCTTCCTCTTCGAGTATTAGGATGCTCACTTTAGAGTGTGTGGTCTCGATACTCGTCTTTCAATACAAGGACATAACCGTATTCGCCACACTATTTTCAAAATAAATCTTTTGAGATAAAGAATTGGGTACTACCCGAAGGGGTTCCTATCCGAGGACTTATTTCACCCTTTAAAACCAACCTTCACAAATCAAACGTGACATCTTGCCTTGATGGCGAAAACCTAAGCCTTTTCAAAAAGGACATGTTACGTCCGTTCTACCGCAAACAGGTAACGCATAAGACTCCACGAGCGAGCTGCAAAACACCTAACTGCTAGAACCCACTGTAACACCCCAAAATTTGCCTTGTTGTTTTTAGCTAACTGGCTTATGTTTCTTTTCATTTCTTGCATTAGCATTTGTGCATAGCATTGGGTCCTAGCATGGGATCAAGGTACTTGGTTTAACTCAAAGGAAGAAGAGGTTTTTCAGGTTTTCAAACAACAGTTCATGTGCATTGTCCAAGGGGCTAAGAGGAGAGAAAATTCTTGATGCTATCAATTCTTGAACCACAAATGAACCTTGGGCCTCAAGGTGTTTTATTTGGTCCATCATCTCATCACAAGATCAAGATGGGCAGGGGAATTCAAAAGAATCACACTCTCTTAACTTGGTTTCTTAAATTAGGGTTTTGGAGAGTCTGAGATTTAACCCTCAAATGAGCAAGCTCTTTGATTGTTTATCATCTCCAAATGGCACATATCATCATTGATGGACATGACACACATCATACTCAGAGGAATTTGAGTTTGGAGGATATGCTGATTTCTCCTAACCAGAGGAGCCAAAATTAGGGTTTCCTATAGAATCAATTTATTTCTTATTTTTAGGACAAGACTTGACCTCATGGTATTCCTCATGTCCTCAAGTGTCTAGGATTGGAGAATTGTCCATCAATTTTCTTCAGAAGGTTTTCAATTGATCAGAAATTTGAAAATCAGGAGAATTGGGAATAAAGTCAACTGTGCAGTGGAAAAGTCAACCCCTGACTTTTTGAGGTCAACATCATGATTTTCAAGTCAAATATGGTCCATGGACAAGATTTGATCAAGAAATGTTCAAAGGTTCATAAAAAATCAAGAATTTGGGAAAGTTACTAAAATTGGAAAATTAGGTTTTTAGAAACTTACTATTTTTAGTAAGTTTTTAATCACTTTCTAAGCCATTTTTCACCATTTTCAAGGCCTCATTCAAAAACCTTTTCCACATGGAAGTTGTAGATTGAAGTTTTCCCTTCAAAATGAGCACAAGAACCATGCCATTTGGATCATTTTTGAGAGAGTTATGATGTTTCAAAGATGGAGGTTTTAAGTTGTAAAAAACTTGAAAACTTAGAATTTTTTCTAAGTTGTTCTTGGACAGTTTGGTGCACTCATGTTCATGCTCACTTTTGGATGACTTCCAAGCCTTGGATTGAGAAACTTCTAACATAATAATGGTAGAGTGAAATCTCACCTTTCCAAAGGGTCCAAGTTTATTTCATTTGAATCATTATACATCAACTTATGGTTATTTGAATGTGCTCCCATGGTGATTGTGATAGCTTTGCATACCATGGCCAAAGTGTACCAAATTCTGCATTGTACCTCACCAATCGTACCAACCATCATTCTTTGATCCCATGTGCCAAAACTTTGCCAAAATAGGCTAAGCACACAGCCTGCCACATGGGGGGGTGTCATACCAAAAAGAATGCAAAGTTGGAGAACTTGAAAATGGATCAAAGAAAATTTCATAGTGCCAGCCCATTAACACACGAGTACACACCTCATTTCCTCAACATTCTCACACTCCATTCCACTAAGAAAGATGGCAAGAAACACACATTTCCCATGTGCTGATCGTGTGAACTTTTTTCCACTAAATTTGTAAAAATCACACAACAAACTTTGGAGCAAATTTCATCAACATTCTCACGTGCCAAGTGGATATATAAAGTCATCACAAACCCTAAAGTGAGAGAGGTTTTTCATTTTGGTAGAGGACAGATCAGAAACACGATTTTTCTCTCATTTTTCACCACCTTCGAGTTCTTCATTCTTTGAGGGTTTTGAAGTCTTTTCTTGTTAAAATCATCATCTAACAAGTGAAATCTCACTTCTGTATGCATTATTCGCCTTCTGTGGTTGTTGTGTGAAGCTCAACAAAATTGGTTTGGGTCATCACCGGTTTGAACTTGTGTGAAGCGTTTCATCAATTTTCTGGGTGAATCAAGCTTGGATCTATCTTCTACAAGACATTTTGAAGTTTTCCATATCATTTCCTGAAGTTATTAGCTGCTGAGAAGAGTCAACGGAACTTCTCCGTTAGGTAATATTCTTCCCTTCGAATCTGCCATGCTATACGTCCACTTTGCTTGTTTCTTGTGATTCTGAAGTCCTACAACTGAGTAGGCACTGTGTGGATGCTTGTTGTTTTGTTTTGGTGAGATTTCAGTTTGGACATGTTTTCTTGTTCGCTTCGATTCGTGGTGTTATTGTGTTTGAAAATTGTTTTTGAGAGTGGATTTGATATCTCCTTAAAATTCTATGCAAGATGTCGTCCTCTTTTATTCATTTTGGTGAAATTTCATCCAAAGCTCCGGCGAGCCTCCCGGAGAAGATGACCGGAGCTAGGGCTCCGGCATCTGATGTGTTGTTGCGCTGACCGGTTGACCAGCCAATGGAAACAAGGTCAGCACGCGTGGACTGCCAACATGGTCGTGTTAGGATCCAAACGCATCGTTTCATTTATTTTATTTTTGTTTTATTTGATTCTGAATGAACAATGGTTTTGGGCTTAGCATTTTGTTTTTCACACCCCATCATTTGAGGCCCATTGCGCATTTAACTGTGTTCCTTTTGATCCAATAATTGCTGATGCACCCCTGGCTTCATTTCATTTTCTTTTTATTTTCTATTTTCATACCATTTCATAATTAATTGTTAAAAATACTTGCATGTGCTAAAAAATTCCAAAAAAATTCATCATCTCTCCTCACTATTAAAATTAATTTTTCACATTTTATTTTATTATTTTTGCATTAAATTTGCATTAAATATTAATTTTCCAAATTAATTTTTCTCATTTGCACTTCATATTGCATACTTCATGTTGCATTTTTTATTTCTCTCATTTGGAAAGTGATTTGATCCTGATTCTTTTTGGGTTGTGTTCATAACATGTTGAGGTATGTTTGAGATTTTTGGTATGATTTTTAGGTCCTTTTTGGATGACTTTTGATGTGTTGCTTTGAGCATGAATGTATGAAACTCCAATGATGCTTTGACCTAATTGTTGATTGACATTGGTTATGATTCATTGCTTGTGGTTTGGATATGATAATTGTACATGTTTGAGATGTTTGAATACTGAATGACATAATTTTTTAGGCATGTTTGCTATTTCTTTGAAGCATGAATTTTAACTTGTCCAATTTGTGAATATATGCTTCATGTTTGGTTTGTTTGATCATGGAGGCACTTGTGCCATAATTTGGGGTTTTGTTTGAGAATTGATAGCATGTTAATTGAATTCTGGTTGTGATATTTGAATCTCATCTTTGCATGTTTGATGTTTGCCTTTCACTTTAATTCATTTGTTTCACAAGTATGAGTCATGTTTCACTTCACTTCACTTCACTTCTTCTTTGCTTCCTAATTGACTGTGAAAGTGTTTGTGTGACTTGAATGTTGTTTGAAGGTCATGTTTAGGCACATATTTAGGATTGTGTCACTTCTGGACTTGGTTTACTTTGTGAAATTTTGACTTGGTTGCTTTACATGATCACTTCTTTTCATCTCACTCCTTCTTTAATGACTTGAATGGTACTTGAGTGACTTCTCCCTTTTCTTTTTGACTAATTGTGCATGATTAATAGTAGAGGTCAGTAGGACCATTAGGTTCTGAACTTGATGTTTGATCCACTTTAGAACTTGTTTCTTTATGGCCTTATGCTTGTTTGAGTTTCATTTTGTCATATGTGAATACTTCTAACATTTTCAGGGGCAGATGGTAAGTTGTTTGAATGTGGATATGCTTCCACATTTTACTTTCTTCCTTTATTTTTTTTTAACTTTCATACTTGTGTTTGAAGTGAGCTTAGGCCACTTGTGTTTCACTTCTCTTTCTCCTCCTCCTCTTTCACTCTTTTCATCCCTCGAGTCTCAAGACTTGTTTAAGTCTTGGACTCTCTCCTTTTAGAGCTACCTAGTCCAACTTAATTTTCGATTAAGCTTGGAGTAGGATTAGCATTAGGTTAGGTAGTCGTCTCTCCTAAACCTCACTAACCATAGGACATCCATGCATGATAACATTAGGACTCTTAGTTCCCCTTTAGAGTTTCCTTTGTGTCGTCTCTCTTCTCATCTCAAAACTTCTTCAAGACACGTAATAAAAGTTAACGTGTATTGCGCTTGAGCCTTCTATGTGGGAAGTGGGGATTGAGGGGCTTCCTCTCATTCTTCTAGGATACCTAGTGTTTGTCCTGTTGGGGACGACGCACGAAAGTATTCGTTCCTGTATTCAAGACTTGGGTTCAATGCAAGTTGCGAAACAACTTAAAAGACATTTCTGTCTAAAAAACACCAAACAAATTCAATCTATTTATCCTTCGGGATTGTTGGGTTTCAAACTTCATTTTCAGAAAAGAGCTCGTCGCTCACGTAAAAAACACTTACCCACCCGTGGTCGTACCCACGAACTACGTTTGCTCTGATTCCTCTCTCTCGTCCGATTGAGGATTCATAGGCACGAGATGCGATATCTCGACGAGCAACCTCCCCTTAGTTCCCGTCCGAACTACGTTGACTCTGACTTTCCCATTGCACTGAGGGAGTACGTAGGCCTAGGACAACGATACCGTCCTATCGAGTCACTTCCTTTTCTTTTCTTCTTCGTTTCTCCGTTCTCTCCGTTCTCGTTTCTTCTCCGGTCCAGTAGCAGTGGAGCTCTAGATGATGACACCCTTTGATGCAGACAGCAAGCGTGGATCCCATCGAGTACGATGGACGTGTTGGGTGCTAACACCTTCCCTTCGCGTAACCGACTCCCGTACCCGTTCTCTTGGTCGTGTGACCATGCTCTTTCCCTTCTTTCAGGTTTATGCAGTGTTCCCTTTCCCTCTCTTGGGATAAATACACTTTGCTGGCGACTCTGTGTCTTTTGCGCCACTCTCGCGTTTGTACCGTTGGATGCGAATCTTTCGGGAGCGACACCCACACGTTAACATCGTCCCTAAAAAACACCAACAAATCGTAGGTCGAACTACGATTGCTCTGATTCTTCATTCTCGTCCGAATGTAAGATACGTGGGCACAAGATCGCAACGGTCTTGACGAGCCCCCTTCCATTTTCTTCACCTGTAGTCCTCCAAACTACGTTCACTCTGACTTTCCCATTGCACAAGGGAATACGTAGGCATAGGACCGCGAAGTCCTATCGAGTCTCCTTTTCTTTTCCCCTCTCCTCCTTCTTCTTCTTTTTGTTTCCACCATTTCCTTTTCTTTTATTTTCTTTCACATTCTTTGTTTCTTACCCTTCTCTTTCCCTCTTAGAACACACTTAGAAAGCAATATTCTTAGCAAACATCTTTACACATAGACAAGCAAATGGTTCCCATCGAGTACGATGGATGTGAGGGGTGCTAACACTTTCCCCTCGCATAACCGGCTTCCGAACCCGTAATTTGGTTGCGAGACCATCCTATCCTTCCTTCTTTGGGTTTTCTCGATGTTTTCCCTTCCCCTCACGGGATAAATAAAGTTCGATGGCGACTCTTCTGTTTCTTTCCTTTTCGCCTCTGGTCGACTATTTTTCGAGTAGCGACAATATAGTAGTGATTAAATGACCTATAACAATCCAAACATGAATTAAAAAGTCAAGGAAGCAGTCCCAAACAATGGCACAAGTGCCTTTTCAAAGAAGGTAACCAGACGTGATCAGAAATATGCATACAAGAAGATTTCACATAAAGGGCAATTAAACAATTAGCAAAACATGTTGTAAAATCACCAAATAAATTATCAACATTGCTAAATTCAGAAACAAACCAAATACCAAAAACTCCTGCAAAAATTCAAGATGTTAGTCACTCAAACAATTATGCAAATCCAGATGAGAAATATGGCTCAACATGCAAAAGGCAAGGACTAAAGTGCAACATGAAATGATTTTAAAAATGAAAGAAAAATATTTTAATGCATTTCAAGATATTGATGAAAGAATGCAAAAAGAATAAGTTCTAAATGATTTATGGATGCAGAGAAATAAAATAAACAAATTTAAGTATGCATGATATGAATAAATTCAAAAAAGAAAATAAACCAATATTTATTTCAGATGCTAAAAATAAAATAAAATAATAAAATAAAATTTTTGAAAATTTTATAAAATCATAAAAATAATGCATGAATTTTCTAGGAATTTTTAAATGCATATAACTATTTTTAAAATTTAAAAATGAAATGCAATAAATTAAATAAAATAAATAAATTGAAAGATGCAAGAGGGGGTGCGTTCAGCAATAAAACAATGTTGGAATAAGGAAATGGGCTTAAGAGTAAGGTGCGGATAGGAAGTCCAACCACTAAATCCATCAGAAAAAAATGAAATAAAAAAAAGGGTCCACGTGTGGACTTTAGTCAACCAGTTGACTGCGTGTCTGCCCTTGGATTGATCTCACACTCCCTATCAAGTCAATACAATCTCAAAGTAATGATGATCAACAATCATGATTAGGGAATACACCATAGTTATCAAACACGCACGCACACACAACCACCCAGCATACCATACGCATCCCATGTGCCAGGCACGTGATTATTTTAATTCGTTGGCAGGATAAGGTCCACATGATTCATCGAGCGATCCACAATTAGTCAACCAAAGAAAAAGTAAATAAAATGAAATAACATGATTGGATGCACACGGTAAGTAGCGTGGGGTAATAACCATATGATCATTAAAATAAAAATTCAAAAAAATAAAACGTGGCAGCATAGGAACCGCACGATGAAAGGAATGAATGGTGGAGATTTCATCTCCTACCTCCAACCACTCCACCTCGCCGGAACCCTCACCAGCCGCCGGAGCTAGGGTTCCGACCACCTCCTCCGTTCACCTGCAACAAAAGAGAACCCAGAAAACGCAAAAAGATACACCTTCCTGTCCAGAATTTTGTGAGGATTCCAAATATCCTATTAAAAATTACAAACAACCAACACATAATGGGATTCGCATGAAATAAGGTTTGTGTTCAAAACTTTAAACACAACATACAACCAATACACACGTCCAAACACAAAACAAATTATATCAGGATTATCAGTGACAATCACACATCAATATGCGCATCAAAAAGGAGAGTTCTATGATCACGAAAATCATTACTAACCTGAGATGGTGCAACACGTATCTCCACTGTTAGCTTCAAAGGGTGGTTGGTTCGTGCTCTAGAGATCCCAAGGGTTCTGATGGTGAAAGAATTTTGTGAAAACTCCTTGTAGATTGAGAGATACGAATGTGAGATGCTTTAGGGTTCAAGCTTTGGTTATCCTCCAAAATCACGTGTTCTCTAACCCTAACCAGTGCATGAATGAGATTAAATACTCTAGGGTTTTTCATTGATAATGGTTTGGGCCTTGGAAATTCTCCACTTAATGAGTTTTGGACAAATTTGGAAATTCACATAATGTGAGATACACCTCTTTCCATGCATGGATATCCAAATATTTCATGATGGATCACTTATGTTTGAATTGCTAACCACACCTGAATTTGATTTGGGCCTTGAGACATTTTGGTTCATGAGTTTTCAATGTCTTGGCAATTTTGAATAATGGAGAATAAGTGATAAATACACCATGGATTTACTTGATTCAAAGGCCTAAAATGATCCTTGAGGAGTGTCCTTTGATGTTAGCATGTGATATGAAGCAATGGAATAAATTATAGGTCACTATGCCAAAGTTATGAAAATGGAATCATGAGAAACCCTAAAAACCACTTTGTCTTCTTTTGATCATAAGTTGAGTTTCACAAATGATATGGAGACCCACTAGTACTTGTTGGAAAGAGGAGAAAAAGACCTTCAACTTTCATGTTGGAGAAAAATTCATTTGAAGCATATTTGATGATGAAAAGTCAAGGTGAATGTAGTGTAGGAACTTTCCCAAAAAGGAAACTTTCAAATTATAGGTCATTTCCATATTTAGTAACTTTTGCACCAACCCTTGATTCTTGATAAATGGCATGAAAATTGACCCTTGAAGACCATATGAGGATGTGAGGCCTTGAAAACCCTAGGGAGAACCTCAAGATTCCACAGTTGACTTCCCCTTTCACTGTTGACTTTTACCCAATTCACCTGATTCCCAATCCATTGGCCAATTGAATCTCTCCTGAATCAAACTGATGGACAATCTTCCATTCCTAGATACTTAGGGACCCAAGGAATACCATGGAATCAGGTCTTGCCCAAGAAATCGGAAATAAACTGACTTTATAACAAACCCTAATCTTGGTACCCTCAGTCTAGGAGGAAATAGCACAGTCTCCAAATCCAAATTCCTTTGAATATGATGTGTATCTTCTCCAACAAAGATAAGATATGCCATTTGGTGATGGTAAAAACTCAAGGAGCTTGCCCTTTGGAGCAATAAACCCAAGAATCTCAAAACCCTAACTTCTGCACTGGTTAGGAGAGAGTGATCCACTTGAACTCTCTTGCTTGACCCTTTGAAGAACATCTTCTCCTCTTGAACTTGCCTCAGGCACCTTGACCCCATGCTAAGAACCAATGAAATGCACACATGATAATGCAAAAATGCAATGAAACATAAGCCAGTTAGTAATAAAGTAAGGAGGGCAAATTTTGGGGTCCTACACTGGGCTTGAAATCTCTGTCGAGGGCAGTCACTATCTTGCACGTGTTGATGATGGTCGTATTGTCTTGCCCAAAGGTCTCCTTACCGTTACCCCCGAGGATCAGCTTGCAGAGGAGCAGGGACCCGAGCCAGAGTCAACCGAGCACGCTGATGAATGAGGAATTTGTTATTTTTTGATGTCGTTGTAATGAGTCCGGCCTGCGTGTCGTCGAATCACTGTAATTTATTTCTGGGGGGCATGGCCCCCGTTTTATGTAACAACGTACAATTGTGGTCTTTGTGGCCACTTGTTAAATTATCGCATATTTAGCTCTGTTGTTTGCATGACTTTACTTGCTTTTATTTTTGCTAAGTGTTGTATGCATGCTTGCTGTGAATGTATGTCCGCCCGTAATAGGGGGTACTTGACTTGTGTGACTATTTCTGGGGGGATTGCTCGTAATAGATGTGTTCGGCAGTATGGGGAACTGGTCGAACTGCCGGGGAATATCCTGGCGGGGAACGGAGCTCAGGTCGCGTTTGAGGCCTGAGTTCGCAGCTTGAACGTCCCATCGCGAGTTGGGGTTCTGTCAATCGTGGTACTTTGACGATGGCGATGCTCGATCGAGGACCACTGTAGAGCACTTACCGGGCTCGTTACTGAGCGGGGTTATGCTTTAATCGTATGTGACGCTTGTACCTAGACGCGCATAGTGGTCAGTAGTTGACGTTCGTCGTTGCGACGAGTTGAGCCGAGGATTTAGCTATAGTATTGTTTTAGCTTTTCAGCATTCCATGGTCGAGCGAGTTCTTCCCCAGTGAGATGTTCTAGGTAGTAGACCCCATTTTCTGTTTTTTCCCGGACGCGATAGGGTCCCTCCCAATTGGCTGCTAGTTTGCCTTCGCGAGAGTCTTTGTGGTTTCTTCTTAGGACAAGGCTTCCCACGTCGAACTCTCGTCGTATCACTTTGGCGTTGTGCCTGATGGTGATCTTTTATTTCAGTGAGGCTTCGCGGAGAGTTGTCCCGGTTCTAATTTCCTCGACGAGGTCGAGCTCTTCCCTTAAATATTTGTCGTTCATCTCCTCGTCTAGGGGCGACTCTGTCCGCCTAGAGGGCACGTGAACTTCGACTGGAATTACAGCCTCGGTTCCGTATGCTAAACGGAAAGGTGTTTCCCCGGTCGTTGAATGGGGAGTTATACGGTATGCCCAGAGCATGTTGTGTAGCTCCTCGACCCATGCCTTCTTTGTTTCATCTAGCCTTCGCTTGAGGCCTCGAAGGATGACTCGGTTAGCTGCCTCAGCCTACCCGTTTGTTTGAGGGTGTTCGACGGATGCGAAGTGTTGCTTCGTGCCTAGTTGGGCGAGGAAGTCCTGAAACTTCCTGTCTGTGAACTGCGTCCCGTTGTCCGTTACTATCGCTTGGGGAATACCGAAACGTGCAAGGATGTTTCATTTGTAGAAATGCATGATGTTGAGGGCAGTTATTTTGGCTAGAGCTTCTGCTTCTATCCACTTTGTGAAATAATCTACGCCCATTATGAGGTACTTGTTCTGAGTTGATCCTACCACGAAGGGTCCTAGGATGTCTAGGCCCCACCAGGCGAATGGCCACGGGGAGGACATAGCCTTGAGCTCGTTAGGCGGAGCCAGGTGCATGTCCCCGTTCCGTTGGCATTTGTCGCATATCTTCACGTGTTCTTTCGTGTCGTTTTGCATGGTCGGCCAGTAGCACCCTGCTCGAAGAGCCTTGCGAGCAAGGGACCTTCCTCCGAGATGTTGGGCGTTGATTCCCTCGTGGATTTCGTGCAGGATGTGTGCGACCATTTCCTCCTTGACACATTTGAGCAGTGGAATGGAGAATCCCCGCCTGTACAGTTTACCTTCGACCAGGACATACGAGCAGGCTCTTCGCCTGATCGTGCTGGCCTCCTTTGCGTCGGACGGGAGTTCGTCTTTGGAGAGATAGTTATAGACTGGGGTCATCCAGTAGTTGTTGTCGCCGATCACTTGCACGTCGAGTGTCGGGGAGGCCTTCTCGATGTTGGGTCGAGGAAGCACTTCCTGTATGACGGATTTGTTTCCACCTTTCTTCTTCGTGCTGGCCAGTTTAGATAGCACGTCTGCTCGTACGTTATGTTCGCGGGGAACGTGTTTCACTTCCATTGTTGTGAATTTCGCCATTTCCTTCTTTACCAGGGCCAAGTATTCGGTCAGGTTGTCGTTTTTGGCTTGGTATTCACCCTGGACTTGGAGGGCCATGAACTGTGAGTCCGTGCAAATGACGACTTCTTGTGCGCCCAGGTCCTCGGCAAGGCGTAGCCCAGCGAGGAAGGCTTCATATTCCGCCTGGTTATTAGAAGTTGGGAAAGACAGTGTGAGTGATACCTCGATGATAATTCCTTCGTCGCTCTCCAGTATGATCCCCGCGTCGCTTCCTGCCGAGCTTGAGGCACCATCGACGAAGATGGTCCACTTGCACGCTTCGCTCGTGGGGGAGTCTGCAAATGTCATCTCCGCGACGAAGTCGGCCAGAGCTTGGGCCTTGAGAGCTTTTTTGTCTTCGTATTGGATGTCAAATTCGGACAGCTCCAGGGACCATTTGAGTATTCGTCCGGCCATATCTGGTCGTCCGAGCAGCTGCTTTATGGGCTGATCTGTTCGAACCACGATCGTGTGAGCCATGAAGTAGTGTCTTAATCTCCTGGATGCGTTGATGAGGGCCAATGCCACTTTCTCTATCTGCTGGTATCTTAACTCTGGTCCTTGCAACACTTTTCTTGTGAAGTAAATGGGTTTCTGCCCGTCAGGAGTCTCGCGGATGAGAGCGGCACTCACTGCTTCGGCCGCAACGGCCAGATATAAGTATAGCGTTTCGCCATTGTCCGGTCGAGAGAGGACCAGCGACTCTGAGAGTGCCCGTTTCAGATGGAGAAGGGCCTTGTCACACTCCTCGGTCCATTCAAATGCTGCCTCTTTGCGGAGGAGTTTGAAGAATGGCAGGGCGTGTTGGGCGGACTTGGCTACGAAACGAGATAGTGACGCGAGCATCCCGTTGAGGGACTGGATGGATTTTTTGGACTTGGGCGTAGGAAACTCGTAGAATGCCGAATATTTGTTGGGGTTGGCCTCGATTCCTTGTTCTGTTAAGTAGAAGCCGAGGAATTTTCCTGCCTGGACGCCGAACGTGCACTTCTCCGAATTGAAACGCATTTTGTATTTCCTTGCCTGTTCGAAGACTTTTCGAAGGTGGGCAGTGTGATCGGTTTCCTCGTGGGATTTTACGATCATGTCGTCCATGTAGACTTCGAGCATGTCGCCTATTTCTCCCCGGAACACTTTGTTCATCATTCGTTGGTATGTTGCTCCGGCGTTCTTCAGGCCTAAGGGCATTACATTGTAGTAATAGTTGCCTGATTCGGTCATGAAGGTCGTATATTTTTTGTCGGACATTGCCATTGGGATTTGATTGTAGCCCGAGTAGGCGTCCATGAACGATAAAAGTTTAAAACCAGTGGAATTATCAACAAGTTTATCAATATTGGGGAGAGGGTAGGCATCCTTCGGGCATGTCTTATTGAGATCGGTATAATCAATGCACATGCGCCATTTTCCATTAGATTTTTTAACCAATACAACGTTGGACAGCCAAGTGGTGTACTTGGCCTCCGAAATAAATTTGGCCTCGAGGAGGTCCTTTACAGCTTTTTCGACAGCCTCCGTCTTCTCTGGAGACTGCTTCCTCCTACGTTGTGCTACGGCCTTGAAGGCCGGGTCAATGGTCAGCTGGTGACATGCGACGGATGGATCCAAGTCGGGCATTTCCGCGGCGCTCCACGTGAAAAGGTCGGCATTCTCTCGGAGGCACACTTTGAGGTGCTTCCTCGCGATGTCAGGCAGGTCTGCTCCGATCTTCACTCCCTGTTGGGGGTCTTCGCCGAACAGGACTAGCTCGAAGTTGCCAGCCGGGATTAGGCACATTGGATGGGAGCTGCTGCTGGATGACGCGGATGAGCCGGCTGAAGCTGCTCGTTCCTCCTGTTAGTCCTCGGGGAAGCGACTGTCGAGGTCGATAGAGTCGACCTGGGGCAGAGGCTTAGCCTCCTCGGAGCTGCTCGGCAGTGTTGGCTTGCTCGACGCTTTAGGCTTGGGCGCAATGGCATTGAGCCCCTTTGTAGCTGCTTCAAAACACCGTCGGGCAGCTTCTATATCACCATGGAGGGTGGCGACCATTCCTTTCGAAGTGTAATACTTCATCTTCAGGTGGACGGTCGATGGCACTGCTACCAACTCGGCTAGAGTTGGCCTTCCGAAAATGCATTGGTAAAGTGACGGGCAGTCGATTACTAGAAATTGCACCTTGATGGATCTGGCCGTTTCAGTTGCTCCGAAGGTCACGATCAGCTTGACTTAACCCTACGGCTTGGTCACAGACCCGTTGAATCCCTGTAAATCGGACCCTACGTAGGGGGTAAGGTGCGATTCGTCCAGCTGCAGCGTTGAGAACAGTTGGGAGTACATGATGTCGACCGAACTGCCCTGGTCGACTAGGATTCGGAAAATGTCGAAGTTTGCCATTTAGGCTCTGACGAACAATGGAATGCTTGAGTTCGGGGAGCTGCCGAGGAGTTCTTCCATGTAGAAGGAGATGGGGATGGAACCCTTCGGGGCCTGATCAAGCATGGTCACTTTGTTCGAGCTGGTGTTGATCAGGTGTTCGAACTTCCGTTTCACGGATCCCATAGTAACTTTGTTGAAACCCCCGCCAGAGATGACCATGGCGGAGGGAAAGGTCTCCCACGGGCTATGGGCCGCGAAATATGTCAGGGCGCTGAGCCCGTCAGGGACGTTGAAGTCCTCGGGTTGCGATATGGACATAGCGACCTGTATGTTGGCATATTCCGAGGAGGGTACCTCCTCCTCGACCTTCTTGGACTCCTGGGCGTCCTGCCGAGGAGTGTCCTTCTTCTTCGCGAACTGCTTCAGGTGGCCGTCCCTGATTAGTATTTCAATGGCATCTTTCAGATGGATGCAGCCCTCCGTAATATGGTCGTGACTTTTGTGGAAGCGGCAGTACTTTGACTTGTCCACGTTTGGTATGTTCGGCAGCTGTTTTGGGAAGCGGACCCCGGCTTGTTTGAACTCCGAATTGGCACATTCGGTCAAAATCTTCACCCTGGAAATGGTCAGGGGAGTGTAATCATGGAAACGTCCGGAGGGCCCTTTGCTGTCACGGGAGTCGCAGGGACGGTCCTCGTGCCTTCGTTCACCCAGACGAGACGTCGAGGCTTCTTCTCCTTTGGAAGCTCGGGCGTTCTCCTGGAGGCGAGACGCTCGGACATTGTTGGCCGCAATCTTCTCCTCGTACTGAATATGAGATTGGGCTTTAAGGAGGAGGGCGTCCAAGTTCCTCGGTGGCGCGAGGCCAATGGCTTTCGCAAACTCGGAGTCCGGGCGGACCCCTTGTTCGAGTAGGAACTTCTTCATCTTATCTGTCGTCGGGACCTGCACAGCTTCCTTGTTGAACCTCTCGATATATGCACGGAGAGGTTCGTCTTTCCCCTGGATTATGGCTCCGAGGGAGGCCTTAGTTTTGGGATGGCGGCGAGATGCTGTGAAGTGCCGTGAGAACATCCTGCCCAGTTGTTTCCACGAGGTGATGGACTCCTCGGGCAGTTGTTTATACCATGTCATTGCTCCCTTCCGAAGCGTGGTCGGGAACAGTCTGCATTTGATGGCGCCCCGTACGCCGCGGTAGTCTAGCAGCGCATCGATGTTCTTGATGTACTCGTCGGGGTCGGTGGTCCCGTTATATGTGCCAAGTGACGGGGGTTTCTCCAAGCCTTTTGGGAGACGGGTGACCAAGATCTCCTGGGACAACGGGCCGCGAGGCTCGTCGTCGTCACTAGAACTGGTGTATGATGGTGACCGGACGGGTTGCTCGTGTCGGCGGTTCCTTCGTGGAGAAGGTGAGCGGTTCCTTCGAGGAGAAGGTGAGCGGTTCCTTCGAGGAGAAGGTGAGCGGTTCCTTCGAGGAGAAGGTGAGCATGCTCGTCCTTTGGACTTGATCGGAGATTCCTCGTTCCTTCGAGTCCTTTTGTGGTCATGAGCGTGCTGGTCACGTGGGGAGATCTGGTCGCGCTTTCGGGCTATGCGAGGATCGTGCTCTTGGCGCAGTCTTTGGTCGATTTCTCTCTGTGGCTGCAGGCTTCTTGATCGTCGCTGGTTCCTCCGCGTAGGAGGGGATCTTGGACGACGAGACTCTTCCAGCGCCCCGATCCTCTCGTTTTGCTGCAGGATCAGGGTGTTAGTTTTGTTGAGTGCCTCCAGGAGGGCTGCCACGGCCGGGTCGGCATTGGGCAGAATAGGAACGGACTAGAGGTCGAGAGACGGTTGATCGTTGTTGCAATCAGCAGGGGTAGGGGAAGGAGAGGCAGTGGCTCCATCCCTAAGGAAACAGGCATCTCGGGGAGAGATGATTGGCCATCAACGTCAGATTTGTTGACGGGGAGGATGGTTGATTGGAGAGCATCCTTGGAGCGATCTTGGGAGGCCATGATCGTGATGATGTTTGAGAATTGTTTTGATCTTCGGTTAAAGAAAGATGGGGAGAACAAATTTTCCCACAGACGGTGCCACTGATTGTGAAGGCTGGATCAGATCCTGTAGAATCAGGCCGCCAAGTGCGTCAGGGATGCTGGTCGTATGGAGAGGAGGGGGTGTACCTGCAAGGCACTCCGACGCTCAAGTGAGAAAGGGTCAGAGAAAAGGGGCAAGTACAAAGTATGAATTCTTAGGGTGAATATTGGATACCTGGCCCTCTCAAGCGAGAGGGTTTATATAGAGCCCCCAGTGCGTGGTCAACGGTCCTATTTTCGGGGCGAAATAACCGTTTTCCCTAAAGAATAGGTAACTGCCCAAACCAGCCGTTATGCCGGGAAGGGTGCCCGAAACTAGCCGTTATGTCGGGCATAAACGCAGTTCCGGGCACCTGTCCTTTGCTGTTCGGGCAGCGAGGAAGCCGTGCGTAACGGGCATCAACGTCAGGGAGGAACATTGCATTCCTTACCCGATTGGAGGGGTAGAAAGGTCATTTTTGCCCCTATGTGGATTGGACTTAGGCAATTTGGGCCGCTCTGGAGCAGAGACGGATTGGGCCAATTCTAGCCATTGGTCCAGTCCAGAACAAAGTTAATCGTTCCATCAAGAATATGCTCACTCAACTTCTTTCAAGGACTCCTTCTACTTCCCTTCCATAGGCACCTTAGGGCTTACCCTTGTCATTTTCGTTCGTTTCTGTATTTTTTCTCCCGTGTATCCTCAATCTTATTTATAAAATCTTTTTTATTATGACAAAAATGGGGAGTAAAAGTAGAAATGAATTTGATATATATATATCTGCTCTCTAAAAACTCATGCTCACATTCTAACACCATATATACAAGCATGTGAAAGAAATTGCAAGATTATTCCGTTAGAAGCTTCTGGTGGTAAACATTGCAAAAAGAATTCAACTCAGAAGAAGTAAACATGAGATATAACCTTAGGGGGGACTTGTTTATCTCAGGGGGAGCTTGTCTCAACTATGATTTCTTTGGCTCATTAAAGCATATACATTGTTTCATCAAAATACATGATTTTGTCATCATCAAAAAGGGAGAGATTGTTAGAACAAGATCTTTATTCTGCATATAATCTCTAGTTTAGATTATAACAATGCATATATTTTATATGTAACAATTTGGTGCTTTAATTCTATCTTAAGTGTGCAGATATACAATTCTAATTGGAATCAATTTGTAGCGCAACTCAACAAGATTCTGATACATATCAGAGTTTCTCAAGAAGAATATATGTGCTTCTCAAGAAAGCGTTCGTTTCTAAAGAAAGGATTCTGAAGACTCTGATCAACGCTAAAGTTAAAAATACATCATGAGGATCAAAAGCTCAAAGTCCAAAGTAAAACGTGAAGACAAAGAAACCGTACAAACGACTCTTTCCTTAAAAATTCCAAAGCAGGTATTTTGCTCAGAATTGACCAGAAAGCTTTTTAAGCTTTTACTACTTCTTCTCTCCAACGATTCTACTGTTGAAGACAGCTAGCCAAGCTCAAAGACATTCTTATCCCTCAACAAGGATATAAATATAATACTATGATGTATTGTAAATAACAAGAACTCACAAGTTAAAAATGCTGAAGTACATACTCTATAAAAAATCTAAGAGACACAAAGAGTTGCTGCTCATATATGTGCAAAAATACTGTTCTTAAAATTGTTTCAACCTACTTATTAAGAAGCAATATTGTAAACATTCTTGTAACACTTTCTAAGTGATTTTGCTTGAGTGACTAAGTGTGTTAGTCAGTAGACTCGAGAGGGATAAATTGTTATTGAACAATTTAGAGGTTGATTTTAAGTTTTCCTTGAGTGAATAAGTGTGTTAGTCAGTAGACTCGAGAGGGCTAAATTGTTGTTGAACAATTTAGAGGTTGATTGTAAGTTTTCCTTGAGTGACTAAGTGTGTTAGTCAGTAAACTCGAGAGGGCTAAATCGTTGATGACTTAGAGGTTGTTGTAATCTTGTCAAAACTTAGTGGATTAAGTCCTTGTGATAAGGCAAAATCACCTTGGCGGGTGGACTGGATTAGCTTAGTTAACAGTGAACCAGGATAACCATTTGTGTTCTTTCTATTTATACCTTGTTAGCGTGTGTGTGTTACATACTTCATTGAAAAATTTGTAAAACCCAATTCAAACCCCCTTTCTTGTGTTTTTCTCAACATTCAAAAAGGTGGAAAAAGAAAAAGGTAGCTCGCTAGGATCTCACAATCTTATGCCTACGTATCCTTAATAAATAAGAAGTCAGAGCAATCGTAGCTCAGAACTACGATGTTGATAGGAAAAAGGTGTAAAAAAAGAAAATAGTGAAAAAGAAAAAGAGTGCTCGCCAAGGAATGGGACCTTGTGCCTACGTATTCTCAAAAGGAACTTGAGAAATCAGAGCGTCCGTAGTTCGTGGAACCACGGGTTGTTAGGGTTCTAAGAACCATGACAACAAAGAGGAAAAGCTTGAAAGCAAAGCTTGTGAGGATTGATTGTAAAGGTGAAAAGATTAATGGTTATCTTTTTATGAAAGGATTTGAATGAAAAGTTAAAGGTTGCAAGAGATTAATGGTTATGTCTTGGGAAGGCTAATGGTTTGTAGATGAAAGTGGTTAAAAAGTCCTAAGGTTGAATTATGGTTAGATGATGGGAGAGTAAGGAATGCAACAGTTATGTACAAGTGCATATGAATGACTTACAAGTCAACAAAAGATCCTTTCCCTTGGATTAGGTCAACAAGGCACAAAAATAAAGCAACAGATACATGGAAAAACATCATGTAAATGGCATCAAATAAAGGCACAGACACAATACACGGCAAGAACATCATGTATGGTCAAACAGAAAAGATATCGCAGAATACACATGGAAAATCATCATGGTAATCAGACAACAAAAAGTCAACAGAGATACATGGCAAAGTATCATGGATAAACAGATAAAGATACGCGGTAAATCATTGCGAATAAAATCAACAAACAATCACGGAAAAACATCGTGAGAATCCACAAACACAAAGAACAGTCACAGCAAAACAACGTGTATCAGATTAAACAATGGATAAAACAACATCAAGAATTAATCAGATAGAACAAACCCAAAACATGGACACAGACAAGTCATGACACAGAATCGGGTGACAAAGAATTAATAATTAATTTAAATATAAATATTTAATAAGATTATTTAATAATTTAATTAATCAATATTAAGTAAAAATATTTAAACCAATTAATAATCAAACAAAATTGTTTACATTTTTAATATCATAAAATCTAATAAAAATATTAAAAACAAAAGATTAAAATATTTTGACATTTTTCAATATTGCAAAAATAAAATTGATTAAAACAAATTTTTTTGCATTTTTCATATAATATCAAATAATTAATGAAAACTAGAAATTATAAAAAAGCTAAAAATAAATAAAATACTTTTTATTTTTTTCTTTTACTATTATATAATTAAAACTTAAACAATATAAATAAAAAAGATTTAAAAGAATGATTAAATATAGATTTTTTTTACAAAAACAAAATAACAGTAACATTTTTTTAAGTAACTACAAATGTATGCTCCTATAAAAACAAAATAACATGTATATTTAAAGAAAACAAAGTTACATGCATGCACTACCAGTACCACGTATGAAATATACACACATAGTGAACCAACATTATAACAATATTACAAAGAAAACGTGAGAATACACTACCACATGATACACACATGATATAACTTGCAACACGTACAATAGGCATGCATATTCATAAAATGGAGTTCCACTATATTGAAACAAAATAGCATTAATTAAAATTTCAAAATTTGGTATCATTTTATTATAAGAGAAAATAAAATATTAACAAGAAATGAATGTGGTTTGACCTTTTCCGCAATGTATCTTTTTCTTCATACTGCACGACAAACTTCTATTTCTCGTTCTCGTTCTCACAACGAATTTCCGTATCTCTCGGCGGCGGTTTGGTGATGAGTGATGGAAGGTGGTGACCATGGCTATGGTTGTCTTGTTGGAAGTCGTGAGAAAGTTTGTCGGCGACGATGGTGGCTACGGTGGTGATGATGTTGTCGAAGTGTGAGTTGCAGTTGTCGACGAGAAATGGAAGATGAAGATAGAGAGTGGAGCGATGTTATGGTTGGGATTTTCAAGCCTTGAAAATAACCATGGTGATGGAAATGTAAAGTTACAGTATGTGTAAGTTTTATGGAAAGAGGGGAGTTTATGCGAACAAGTATGGAGAAGATGATAGTGTCATACGCATGGTTTTTTTGTGTTGAGAAAAATAAAGATGTGTATTCCTTTATTTATGAGGGTTACAAGAGATTTTGAATGATGGTGGTGGGATGAAGTGAGGCGTATGGAGTAGTGCAGTAGGGAGAGAGTTTAGAGAAAAATGGTTATGTTGTTGCTTTAATGGAGGTATGATTTATTGAATGATGATGGAATAATGAAGGCAATGAGTCTTGTAGTGTGGTTTTATATGGTGGTTATGGTGAGTTGCTCGGTTTGTTTATGTGAAAGGGTGAGATCTGTTCTCAAAGCAATTTTCTTTCCCTCTTTCTAAAGTGCAGCGCCTGTAGCAAAGGGTGGCCCCACGCGGGTGCTTTTTTTCATGAAGTCTGTGTGTGCATGGGAAAGTAGTATTGTAGATAATATGAAATAGGGTGGTGAATAGTGACAGTAGGTGTAGCGTGTGCAGCGAATTGAATTTTAATGCAGGAGGGAGTACGTGGCATGGGAAGTGTATTTTTGTTCTTTTCCAAGCGCAAGATCTTTTATTAAATTGTTTTATAAAATTCAGAAGTTAAAAAAGTGAGAGAGGGACGTGATATGCAACATGCTACAGTACGTGTTTTCATCAAAAAGGTAGCAGGTGGAGTTGACGTGAGAGGAAATTATGGAAAAGTGGTTATGTGCATGGGGAAGGATGAATTGTGAGAGGTCGCTTGTCAAGACAAAACCACAACTCTTGGAGCTCAATAATTAAGTACTTCTAAAATTAGAAAAAGAACAAAAGTTAAAACAAGAAAATAATAAATGAAATAAAATATTCAAGATGGAAATCTGAAGGAAAAATAAAATAGATTAAATAAAAACAATTATTAATCGAAAATAGAAACAAAATTGGTAAAAAAATGAATAATTGGACTGGTATCGAATTGCTCGAAAAAATAATAATAATACACCAAAATGATCAGCGCAAAATAAACATATTGGAAAAATACAACATTTGGTCAAATTTTGAAATAAATTTTACCCGGTTAAATGGCTCAAATTGATCAAAACGCTACCGAAAAGCATTCAAAAAATTCAAATGAGCACGCCAGGTTAAACTATACGAAACGTAGATTAATATCACTGACGTTTGCAAGCTCGGTTTTAAAATTTTTCATCCACTGATTTTACGAACAGTTGACTTTTAGTTTGAGCGATTTGGCTGTAATTCCAACAAATTTATTCCAGCTGATAAATTGGGTATTACGCGAGATGCAAGACAATGCAAAAGGATGTGAGATCTTAGGGAAAAAATTAGGGTATGAAAAATAGATTTTCATAAAATAAGTTGCTGTAATATGTTGTGTATTCATGAATCCATGGAGTAATATATAAGTTTATGGTGCTATAACAGTAGGAAATTGGATTAATTTGATAGATATTCGTAAAATAAGTTGTTGTCGTATATGGTAGTGTTTGGATAATTTAAAAACTATTTTTTGTGTGGCAAAAACACCAGTTGGAATCGACCCATACGTGTTTGGAGTTGACTCCAAACTAACAAAATGACGTTTTTAAGAAAAATAATAGTATGTATCAATATATACCTACTTGGAGTCGACTCAATTCTGGCAGAATGTCTGTTTTGTCTTATATTGCAATGTCCGACAATTTTGGCCATAACTTTTGATCTGTAAGTCCAAATGAGTTTCCTTTTGAAGCGTTGGAAAGGTAACACAATTTACCATCAAATGGAATTAGTTTCAGGGGCTGATCATGTCGTGATAACATGAATAATTGATGAGAATTGTGCGTATTGTTGATGTTATCTTGTGATGATGTTATGATGTTGAGAATGTTAATTACAATTAGCTAAAAATGTATATGTTGAATATTGATGATGTTTTTATAATGTTGTGGTTATAATAATGTTGTGTGGAAGATGCTTATAAGTGTCAATAATGAATTGTTGAGCATGAATAATTGTGGTGATTGTTAAAGATGTTTCATATTTAATTATACATATGCTATGTTTATGTTTATTATGTTGTTTGTGGCATACACGGTCAGTAAAGGGGCCAATGTGTATGTGTTGTTGTTGCATGCTGAGAGTCCATGCATTAATGTTGTTGGAACTTCGGTTTTTTTGGTAAGCCTCGATCCTATGGTGACGGATCAGGTGTGAGTAGTTAACTCTTATTACGGGGGATTAGTGAAGTGTTACATATGGTAATGGTAGCGATTTGGTGTGCTGCGGTTCCAAGAGGGAATATGATATTATGGTGGGGATCCATGAGCGAAATGAACATGAGTGTTCATATTTGATACCACATGCATGTCGAGTTGATGTTGAGTACATTGCATAAGTGTTTCATTTGTATTAATTGTTGTTGATGTGTTGTTGGATGAGAATACTTAATATGTTGGTGTTGATTGAGTAATGTGTATGTTGTTGCTATGTGATAATCTACTCCTGCTTATTTTCACCATTAATTATTGAAGTGTATTCTCACCCCTTTGTTTGAATGTTGTCCATCATAGACAACTTGCAGATACTCATGAGTAGCATTGTTGAAGTAAGTGGAAGATATATCATGGATTGGCTTCCATTAGCTTGTTGTTTTTATTAGTAGGGTCTTGCTCTGATCATGTAATATCAGGCTCAGAATGTTTACTCTCACTTGTTTTGTTTTGTTTAAGATACTATTTATGTTTTATTGAGATCTCAAAGTTGTGTTGAGTTTAATAATAAAACTCATTTTGTTGTTTTTTTTAATGTTGAAGTTTTTGAGACTAAATGTCATGGGTTGCAATATTGTGTTTATTTGATTTAATAATGATTCCACTGTGATGACATCCTAAGTGAAAGTGAGCATGCAATGACAACTTCTAAATTGTTACGTTATAACCCGTGTTATGAAGCAGACTATGTTTCATTGTGCGTGACTCCCTGAATGGTTGCATTTTGTTTAATTAAATTCCATATTAAATTGTATGCGGGGTTTAGGTGTTACATCGGTCCCTCCCAGATTACCACCAACGTATGAAGCATGTTAAGATAATTCCAAATAATATGTTGTATCCTAAAGACTCCTCTTACTTTTTAGGTGTTCGTCTATTTCTTCAGATGGAGATTCTTCCAAACTGTGGATGGATAACTTTGCATGATCTTACAGGTAGACATCTGCTAGAACCTTATGTTCACCCATATAAGGATTGGAAAGATAGGTTTGTATGAGTAAGGAGAAGGAAAGAGCCTCTCTGGTGACCACAGGGGCAACGAGCGTCCCTTGCTTCTTTATGTCGTAGACGCCAGATCCCCAACTTATTAAGGCAATAGATATCAGTTCCTTTTCCCCCCTTGAGCAATAGATGATTTAGATTCTGCCTTGTTTTAGGCCCTTGAGCTCATGTATTCTAATTCACCATAATCACAAGGATGGTAATGGGTTAGAGAAGTACTTGGGTAAGATCTACGGTATGATAAAAACCTTCTGTTATGACCCCTTATTTATCACTTTATGTATTAATACTATCCCTCATCTTTTTTAGCAGACATGACGGGTATGTCGCTTTATAGGATGAGAGATCATTTAGTGCTGATGCAGGTCCCCTAATGGATGACGTCTGTGCCCTGGCCTCCCTATAGGGATCTAATTGTCACTGACGAGAAGTATCAGTGCAAGACATCTCATGTTGGTGAAGCTCGCTTCCCTAAGAACCCAAGGTAGGAATAGGGTCCTCCTAGATCAGGAAACCGTCCGGCAACGAAAAAGGGCGAGGAAACATGTAACAGACCTGCCCCTCCCAAACATTCTTTATGGAATATCGTAATTTTAACACAATGGAGTTTTCTAACCACCACTTACCCTTTCGAAGATTTTTCCTTGTGATTATCAGGAACTTCTTAACACATCTTCTACTAGTTTATCGAAACTACTGGAGATCCAACTATTGTGGTGCCTTTTAGTATGGAAGTCATAAAGGCATAAACTTTCTCGTACTATCCAAAAATTATAGTCCAGGTCGAATGATGCCATGAGAAATGATCAAGATGCAAGCGAGGGAGGTAAGGGCCTTAAGAGAAAACCAGGATGTTATGAAGGAACGTGCCAAAAAGATATCTACAATGACTATTTTCCAGTTTGAAGAGGTGAAGTGCCTGGAGCAATTTCTTAAGGAATTTATTGGTACCAGGGATGGCATGGAGGAGAAGGCCTTGCTACTCAAGGATGAGGTTGCGACTACTCCTGTCCATTATTTTGAAAAGGCAAGAAGACAGATTGCTTTCTTTTATCCCAACCTGGACTTAATCCAGATGGATCCCTTTCAGGTTATCCGAGATTTTCAGTTGGTGAATAATGAGTAGTCCCTCATACTTTGACCCTTTTTGTAATACCCTCTTTTTGTAATATTAAGTGGCTCCATACTTTATATTTGTTGATGTTATTAGTGTATCACCATTTTTATGCTTGTACTTTATTCTTGGTTATGCTGGGCCGAAATGGTCTATCACGTGGGGAATCGGGCTACCTGTCAACCAAGTAAGCTCATCTGGATCTGAAATCATGATTATTGTTTGGATATTTAGATCATATGTGCATTGGAGAGGGTATTCCACAAAGATATAGCGCTTTTGATGCCTGCCAAGGAGACAAGGGTCCCTTATAAGGGTTCAAAATGTCTTGATTGCCTCTTGGGGAGACAAAGATTCCTCACTTTGAATGACTCTATGGGTGGCAAGGATCTCGAGAGATCCAAATTTTTTATTTCCTCCAAGAGAGATAAGGAACCCACTTACGGATCCAGCATTTTGATTACATCTAAGGGCAGAAACAACCGCCCTTGGGGATCCAGCATATTGATTGCCTCTAAGGGCGACAAGGATCGCACTTAGGGATCTAGTGTTTCGATTGCCTCTATGGGTGGAAATGATCCCTATTAGGGATCCACCATATTGATTTCCTATGAGGGATACAAAGATCCCACTTAGGGATCTAGTGTTTTGATTTCCTTTATGGGCAGAAAGGATCCCACTTAGGGATCAAACGCTTTGTTTCCTTCAAGGGAGGCAAGGATCACACTTAAGGATCCAACATTTCAATTGCCTCTAAGGGCGAAAAGGATCCCACTTAGGGATCCAACATATTAATTTCCTCTGAGGGCGACAAGGATCCCACATAGGGATCCAACATTTTGATTGTATATAAGGTTGGCAAGGATCCCACTTTGGGAACCAGCAGTTTGATTGCCTCTAAGAGTGATCTTCTCCATAATATTTATGGTTCCTTCAAAAAAAAGGGAATAGACAACAAGTGCATATTCCTAAAAATAATAAAATGACGGGCCTCATGAAAAATCCTCGCCTCATATGAAGTACTTAGGGAAAATAGTGCACCCCAAAAATAATATGTCCTTACAAACAGTAGAGATGTAATACTCGCCTAATACAAAAAACTGGGCAACTAAATAAAAATAAAGAAAATAATCAATTGGTAATAGAAAAAGTAACGTCGTGGGGCATTTCCCCTACGCTTTCAATCCTTAATCTCTTCCTTAGCTAAAGGGGAAATATCCTCGCCTTTAAAAGCTTATCCTAGTGGTTTTATTCCTGATACCCCTTCCTAGTGTTCACGCCTAGAGTACATACCCTTTTCAGCTTGAGGATCTTTATATAGAAATTCTTAGCAAATTTTCGTTCTCCTTGGATGACTCCAACTCGCTAGCCATGGAGCAGGTACTTCATACAAAAATACAAAGTGGATAAGGCAGCACCCAACTGATTAAAAGTTGGTCGTTCTATAATAGTATTGTAAGAAGACGGGTTATCAATATTCGAAAACCTGACCTTAATTTCTTTGGCTTGATCCTTCTTTCCAAAGGTGGTCTTCTGCGTGATATAGCTTTTCACTTGTACCTATTCCTTATAGAATCCAACTAGCAATCCCTTGAAGGGTTTTAAGTCCTCTATGTACTAATTCCCACATCTTATTTTCAGCAAGAGCATCATATTCGTCTTTCATGGCCATTTTCCAATTATGATCATTTAATGCATCCATGGGATTTGTAGATAAAAGAGAGATAAATAGGTGGGTGGATGTATTTAGGTGGAAAACTTTACAGGGTTCAACAATTCCATGTTGATCTCGGGTTATCATTTGAGTTTAATGAGGTGCATGAGAGTAAATGGGTGTCTGAATAGGTGGTCGGTGTTGTTTGTTTAGATGAGGTCTAATGCAGCCGCAAGTGCATGGATTTCATGAAGTAATAAAATAGACATCGGACAACATAGACCAATGGTTTAAGTACCGAATTTTTGTCCTATCGGTGTATATCTAGAGAAACTAAAAATAGGAGTTTTGGCAATCAGCTTAACAAAAAAAAAAGGAATTAAGTAAAAAACAACTTAATAAAAAATCACTTAAATATCAAATTGGGGAAAACAGGACTCTGGGTTATAGTTCATATTTCTAACATAATCATATGATCTTGTTACATCTATTTCATGATAAAATTGGGCACTACCTACTTTCGCTAGCGCATTGCCCCTATCATCGACAAATAATCTGTCGGCTTTCCCGTTGTCCAGATTATTATTCGACGAGTCATTACTTTTTCCTAGATATATGTTTTCTTAAATTCTTTCGCCGACTTTTGCATTGTACGAATTAGGTTTTTTTAAAATCTGCGCTCCGATATCGACACATATCCTTTCAGATTACAGTTGATACTTGAGAACAACTTACTTTCGTAACGAAGTTGGAGTGCATGAACTCAAATTATAAAATCATTTAATTAAAATTCTTGCAATTAATAATAATGAATCATACAATAGGTTATGAAACCATCCTCGTAACCCCTGGTTCCTAGGAAACCACTCACTCACGGTAAGCGCAAATACAATCACCGAGGTATTCATCATCAAACTCATAACAATCAATCACAAAGATGAATAATGTAAAGAGAATGAATTATAAAACCTGAAATATGAATATACCTTGTTCCACAAATTGTTCCCTTGGATACTTGAGTTACAAAGAAAAATAGAACAAAAGAAACTTAGAAACTAGGAATGAAAAGTGACAGAAGTTGGGAACCCTAAACTCATAACAGGCTATGAGTTTTATAGCAAAAATTAAAAGTGCAAAATGTCCTTGGTTCAATGTGAAATATTCAGATTTGATACAGATCGAATAATGCCTAAGAGGCACAATTAAGACTGAATCATTCTAACTAAGGCTACTAAGGGTGGCCATAGTTGCTCCCTGGTTTTTGTATGGGAGAAAATGCCAATTTGTCATTTTGCTCTCTTTTGCTTGACTTTGATCCCTCTCTGTCTTGGATCCTCATTAGACCCTGAAATTAACGAGAAAACACAAACCAAAGCATAAAACATGACAAACGAAAGGAAATCAAACAAAATGCAGTAAAATACTAAAGAAAAATAACTATAAATTACGATACAATGACCACTTATCAAGGTCGTTGTTTGGGAGGGAGAAAGAATTTGAGCTATGGGTATGGCTTGTTAGGATGAGGGGGTTATTAAGGGGGGAGATGTTGTTTGATTTATGGTTTGAGGGGGGGGAGTATGTAGGGTTGCTAGTGATGATGGTTAAGTGACTGTTATGTTGGGAGAAGAGGTTTGTGGAGGTGTGGAATACACTTGTAAGGTAAGAAGTGGGATTATGCCGACATCTAAGAAGTTATAGTTAGTCATTGTAGGAGCATTCATGGTGGAAAAGGGAAACATATTTTCCTAAAAATTAACATGTCGAGAGATAATGATTTTGCAACTTGACAATTTGTCACACTTATAACCTATATGATTAGACGGATATCCTAGAAAGACACATGGTGTAGACCGAGGTTGTAGTGTATTCCTAGTGGTGGGAGGAATTAAGGGATAATAAAGACACCCAAAGACTCGGAGGTGTGAATAAGACAACTCTTTTTGGTAGAGAATTTTGGTGGGTGATTGGAGATTGAGTTTCTTTTTTGGATGTTGTGTAGGTAAGTGGCCATTTGAAGAGCATGGAGCCAAAAACTGGTGGAATAGAAGCACGAGCAAGGAGGGTTCAGATTACGTTATTGATTGTACAAAATTTTCTTTTGGCTTTTCCCTTTTGAGAGGAAGTCTGAGGACAAGAGAATCTAATGGACATTCCATTTAGTTCACAAATTTTTTGAAAGAGAGCATTATCGTATTCTTTTCCACTGTCACATTGAAAACATTTTATTTCACATTCAAATTGTGTTTTGACGTGACCACGAAATTTTAAAAAAAAAGAATGTACTTGTGATTTGTTTGATAATGGAGAAGTCCATAAAATATCAGTAAAATTATTAAGAAATAACACATATTAACAATGCCCTTCGAAGCTTAATACTGGTAAAGTCCAAAGATCTCTATGAATAAAGTCAAAAGGCATACAAGTAAATGACAAGGAATTCTAAAAAGTAAGTTTTATTTGTTCCCTAGATGTCCTAAACGACTATGCCATAACTCGGTAGATGAATCAGTAAAGGCAAATGGTGGTAGTGATGTTGTATTTGGTCTTTTGGGAATAAGGTAAAGTTTTCCAGAACTATTACATCTCATTAAAAGCGTTCATGTATGAAAAATCCTTCACGGAAAAACCAAAAGGATCAAATACTACAGATACGTCATTATCAATTGTAAATTTTCTAACAAAAACAATTTTTTTAATAATTTTTGGTGCATGTAAAACATTGTTTAAGGTTTTTGCAATTGGGTAAAGATGCATGTTCATAACCAATGACAAGAATATGATGACCATTTCCAACAATAATATTACTAGTCATATTTAAATGAGATGTAAGATTACCTCCATTGCCCGTCATATGAGAAGTTGCTTTGTCCATATGTCATTGATCATTACGGGGAGAGATGGAGAAAGTATGCATTGAAGCCTAGATGTTATTCAGATCATAAGAAAATGAGCTTTGTTGACTGTTCCTATGAGGTGGAGAAGATGCCATCTAAGATTGTTGAGGCTTGGGACCTAGTATGCCTGATTGTTGATGGGGAGCACCAACTGTCAGAAATGGACACAATGGAGTGACCAATGGATGCCATGGATATGCCCACTTCTGCTACTATCTGGGATAATCGAGAGACTGAGGCCAATTGTGTTGCTAAGGCTGGGAACGACCTCCACTATGATTGTTGCTTCTACCCCTGCCATGGCCACCATGACCATTTTTTCGGCCACCATGACCAGCACCGTCGTTGTTTTGGTTCTTGTGCTGCTGAGATAGTGGTTGAAGTTGTGGTATCATCAAGAGATGATGCGAAAGAAGAGTTGTTGATAGAATTTGTTGCTTTCTTTTCTTTAGTTGTTTCTTCCAAGGTTATCATAGAACAAGCTTTTTAAAAGGATGGAAGAAAGTCTCCATGACGGATTAGTGAACCCACAGTGGCATACATGATAATTGCCATTCATGACTAATTATGTGCATTAAAACGTGGCAATTTTTGACTTTATTTTGAGCTTTCGATTGTAGAATTCCATAAGTTTACATAAAATGTCATAAAACTTGCACGTGGCTTTGGAATCCCTTATGTGTGTGTTAGTATGCAAGATTGGTGTCAAGAAAACAAAGAAAAGGGCATAAAAGCAAGAAAATGGAGCAAAGTCAAAGATGTGGAAAATAAGCATGCTCGCCCAGCGAGCTTTGGCGGGGTAATTGCGAGCTCGCCCAGCGAGCTCTGGCGAGGTTGGGGCAAGCCAAAATAGAAACATTCTATTAGCAAAAGTTGCCAATGTTGCCCAACGAGCATCTAGAGATTTGAGTTCGTCGGGCGAGACTGGAAAAATAACTGAGGGCGGTTTGATCAATTCTTACTGAGGGATGACCCATAAAGTGACTTTCTCTGGGCAAAGTCCTTCTTGTCAGGCGAGACAGGACAATTCCAAAAGTGTATAAAAGGACATCATATCATATTTTTTCCATCTCTCATGTAACTTTGTGAACCTAAAACCCTAGAAACTGATATTAGAAGAAAAAAAGCTCATATTTATTTAATCGGAGCTAGATTCACATCCATTGTCGATTATTTCAACTTGGATGCTCGTTCATCTCCTTTCATTCCTTGTGAAGCAAGCTACAATGATGTGTAGTTGAACACCTTGTATCAAGATTATATGTAATTAATCTAAATTAGTATGTATTTCTTTTGATCTTTTGTATATGAACAAATTAATGATCAATGTAGATGATGATCTTTGCTCTTATTTAGTATTTGTGGTTTGAATCATTATTGAGAAATATCTTTTAAGTCTTGATCTAAGTATATCATCTATCAAAGACCAAGTCTAGACATGGAGTTGAAATTTAATATTCACTTTGTATCAAATCTTAAATGTTATTTGTATTGTTTAATATGTTGAGACATCGTCGATTAAACAATACGGTAAAAATTGCAATACCGATTAGACATAAATGGTATTGATGATTGATACGGGGTTATATTGATTATAAATGAAGTTCACATGCTAGATTAATAGGATACATATGAAATAGGTTAATGAAATCTAGTCTTGATATGCCTTTTTAATCGATAACTTTACGAATCTTCTATCATTGTGACCTAATTTTCTTGCAAACGATAATTTAGTGAATGTTCCCTTTACCAAACAAAAACCATTCGAAACCCTTACTTAAGACATAGTTAAATTGTAGAACGGCGGTAATATCACACCAATCCTCGTGGAGACGATAAAATACTTACTCACCGAATAACATTTTCAACAATACGCATTTGTCAAGCTAGAGATGAGTTGAAGACCAAGCCTTTTATTAGACACGGGAGCACCGACATTAGAGAGCTTATCAGACATGGATATGAGATGTTCACAATAGGTGGAGGAATTAGGAAATTGCTCCATATGAACATTAGAAAATTCTTATTCTAAGTAGATAGCCCTATAATTTTTGTTGTCATAAATTTTTTTAAATAATCCATTCCATACGTTTTCCATGGTTGAATCGCGCTAAATGAGAATGTGAAGAAGTTCATCAGGAATTGTACCATAAATCCTGTTGAGTCCTTGCCTTTGAGGTTGACATTAATTTTGGTAAAACTAACTTAGCAGAAAGATGTTGGACAAGATGTCCTAACATGATGAACTAACTGCAGGTTAAGATGTTAGACAAGATGTCCTATCAGGTGGATTCGACATCTTTGTCTGTTACAGGTGGATTCGACATCTTTGTCTGTTACAGTTTTGGGATAACTGTTTTTGGTAACAGGTGTGATTGGAATATGACTTGATTCCAGGTGGCATCTGAGATTGTGGAATCAGAGATTCTGATTCTAAATGGAATATACGGTTTCCTTGTAAGGAGACATTTTTGGAAACTTGCGATTGAAGAAAGGATTAGATTACAAATTCTGAGGAGCAGAATTGCTGGGCTTTTGAAGCCCAAGTCCAACTGAGTTTTGCATTATAAATAGGTTGGATTTAACCTAGTTTAGGTGGTTGAATATTGCAGATGTTTTAGAAGTACTAGGGTTTGTACTTGTAAGCCTCTCGTGTATTGTGTGAATACTTGAGAAGGACTGTTTTATTGAGTTGTAATATTTTCAGTCACTGCTATGATTGGAAGGGAATTGAGAAGGGTCTCATACCTAGGAGAGTCTTAGGTAGAAATCTTGGACGGGTAGTTTCTAGGTGCTAAGTTATAAACGTTGAAGTTTAGCTTAGAACCAATTCTACTTAGTGATTTCATTCCTGGCTTGGTAGCCCCCAGACGTAGGTGTTGTTGATCACCGAACTGGGTTAACAATTTCTGGGTGTTATTTACATTCTGCAGTTTACGTTGTTCTTCCTTAATCCTTGTGAGAAGCAGAGATCAAGTGTCACGACATCCTGTCTGACATCTTAGTGATCTGCTTAACCAGAATTTCAATTGGTATCAGAGCAGGCATCCTGCTCTGTATCTGGGTTAGATTCAGGGATGATACTTTTTGGGTCGATGGATAAATAAGGAGGAATTCTGAATAGACCACCAATACTTGATGGTTACAATTATGACAATTGGAAAGTTCGCATGGTGGCGTTTATCAAGTCTATGGATGGAAAGGCTTGGAAGTCTGTGGTTAAGGGGTGGGATCCACCAAAGATCAAAGACAAAGATGGGAAGCTCACTGAGGAGCTAAAACCTGAAGAAGACTGGGATGATGAAGATGATAAGCTTGCTCAAGGAAACTCCAAGCCTTGAATGCCTTATTCAATGGGGTGGACAAGAACATCTTCAGACTCATCAAAAATTGCATTGTTGCAAAGGATGCGTGGGAAATCCTGAAGACTGCTCATGAAGGTACCTCTCGTGTCAAATCCTCAAGACTTTAGCTGCTTACCACTAAGTTTGAAAACTTGAGAATGAGAGAAGATGAAAGTATACATGAATTTCACATGAATATTGTTGATATTGCCAACACATCTAGTGATCTTGGTGAGAAAATTTATGAAGCCAAGTTGGTTCGGAAAATTCTAAGGTCTCTTCCCAAGAGATTTGATATGAAAGTAACAGCTATTGAAGAAGCTCAAGACATAAATACCATGAAGGTAGATGAGCTTATGGGATCACTCCAAACCTTTGAGATGGCTATCAACGAAAAGGATGAAAAGAAGAAGAGTCTTGCCCTGGTGACCAACCAAGAAGAGGGTGACACCAAAGAGGATTTGTCCAAAGCTGTAGGGTTCCTTGAAAAATAGTTTCATCAACTGGCAAAGCAATTGGATGAGAAGTCTAAGACAAATGTCAAGGCTCAGACTTCCGACATCTATAGACCAAGAAACTTTGTAAAAAGACCTAGCTATGATAAGAAACCCAACCAAGGGAAGGGGACAAAGTGTCTGAGTGTGAAGGGTTTAGACACACTAAATGGGAGTGCCCTACTTTCCCCAAGAAAGAAAAGAAAGGCCTTCATACATCCTGGTCAGAAGATGATTCTACTAGTGACGAGGAATCACCAAAGCAAGTATCTGCACTCACAGGGGTGTTTGACACTCATGTAGGATCAGACATTGGAGATCTATCTCATGATGCTTTGGTTAATTCTTACAGGGAGTTGTACACAAGAAGTGCAGAAATCTACCAATTTGGAGAAGATCAACATAAGATTATCATGCTTCTTGAGATTGAAAGACTGAAGCATCTTGGCATCATATCTAACCTTCAAGAGGAAATTGCTTTGCTAGAATCCAAACTCGACAATAATGGAATGATCAACAACAGATCTGATAAGATACTATAGGATGGAAGAAATACTGAAAATGTCAGAGAACTTGACTGCACCAATAAAGAACAATCAAGCAAGAAAAGAAATTCAGAAAGAAAATAGAAGATGTGCAACCGAGTGCCATACTCCAAATTTGTCCTACCTATATATACTTTTCATTTGTACTATCCATCCACTAACTATTATTCAAAAATCCAAAAAAAATATGTTACTTTCCTGTTGCCTAAGTCTGGGATTTATTTGAGGATATCAAGTCAGGTGTGTGCAGTATTGTTTGAGGTTCAATGGTCAGGCAAGTTTGGTTTCAAGATTAAATGCAAGATACACAAGATTCGAACGATGTGGGTATGGGCTTCAAACTAGGGTTTGTTGTCAGACTGTGCCAAGTTTATAATGCTTCATGGTTGGTGGTCATCAGAACCCAGTTCACGTTTCAGTTAAGTTTTAAGTCATGTTCCTCCGATTTCAAGGTGTTTCTGATTATCTGGCTTATAGTGAAAGCTTTGGTTTATCAGTATTCCATGGGCCAAGTTCATATGGTTATTTGATTTTTCAAACCATTCTCCCTATCCATTATCCAAATTCAATTCAAGTATCCATTCATAAAACTATTCTTTTTAGTTAGTTATCCATTTATCCCATTATCCATTTAAAACAAAATCCAAAAATATCCAATTTGTTTCAAATCACCATTTCTGTTTTACATCTATATTCATTTTTTCCAAAAGTTCATTTTACAAATTTATAAACCAAAAGCCCATTTGTATTTTGTCATTAAAAAAATCACAAATAATTCAAAGCCCATCGTCCTTTTTTTTATCACCTTTTCTTTAGAAATTCATTACAAGAAGTTACAAGAGTTTTCTCCAAAAAGTCCATTACAAAATTCAAGGCCCATCATTTTTTAGAAGCCCATCGCAAATGCAATTTGCACAAAACAATTGTTCACAAGTCGTTTCCTTTTACTGCTATCACTATACAATTCACCATGACCCACATCTTGCAAAACCAAGTCATGAAAATTATACAGCAACAAACCAAACACATCAGACACCAATCCACCAAAATTCAAGCAACTTTTCAAAGCCTTGCGCACATGAAGTCGACCTCACAACGAGCCCTAATACCCTGCACACATTAATTCACATGATTCACCGCGCATCTCCATTCTTCAATTACCACAAACAAATCCCAAAACCTGTACCCTGTGTATAATGGGACCTCAAAAAAAACCTTGCCTCCAACTTGTGTCAATTCTCACGCTGCAGAACACATATACAACCATAAATAACAAACTTCAGTACATCTTTCATAAGGACCCCAGGCTGCAGCATTTTGTAACTTCGAGCCACCATCACAATTATGCAAAAGATTCAAAAATCCATAACGCAAAGGACCCTACACATACAAGGTGGACAACTTCCTCAGCACAAAAACGCACAAAATGCGTAGCAACGATACCGCCATCTCCAAGTAACCTACTGTACCAACCGTACAACACCCGTCCAAACCGACAAAACCTGTACCAAGCCATAAGACCTGCAGTAAAAAACTGTAAAACAAAACAAGCCCCAACATTACACCAAAACAAATCGTACAACACCAAATAACAGGCCAGACAATACCTGCACCAACTCGTACAACCTGTAGAAATTGGATTAAAGCGGACACGCAATGCTACCGCAACACAATAACAACAACCAAAACGAGATATACCATAATTTCAAAAGACAAGAGCATCAGAACCCCTCTCAATATCATCAACCCGCCTCACTCTCTTCATATAACATTACACCAAAACCTTTCTAAGATACTACTACTCACAACCATTTTCCGGATCTGCTTCCTCCATCCTTTTCCTTCCTTCGAATCAACAACAACATAAAACCTACCTTCTTCAATCTTTCTCTCCTTCCAAACTACAACCACTCCTAAATCTTCAACCACCCTTCACCCGTCACTTTTCTAATTGTTGTTTCATTCTAATTACACTATTTTGGATTTGTTTTTTCCTTTTATAATATTGATAGTTTCATCGTATTTGCACTGATGAGGTTGGGTTTTGTTGACTTCTTCCATGTATCATTTTGATGGGCCTCAAACTCGTTTTTTATTCGCACTTTTTTTTCATTTTTTTTTTAATTCGCACCAGTTTCTGTTCTTTTTTAGGTAAACCGTGGATGATGGGCTGTGATAAGCCCAAAGGTTTCCACATTTCCATTTTGACACCTTCCTTTTTAAACTCTATACCCCTCCCCTATTTTTTCTCTAGTAATATTTTTTTTATAAGATTTCTTGTTTATTTCATAGTTTCTTCAATTTTGTTTTGAACCCATTTCGATTTTATTTTGATTCTCGATCGATGAAAATCCAATATCATTATTTATCGGTTATCGATAAAATAGTGATTAAGATGAGACCACTATTAAATTCTTCTCATGTCTATTTCAATTTCATTTTATTTTTGGGCCAATGATATGACAACAATCTTGATTTAGTTGATTCTCTCAAATTGATTCAAAATCTTGATTTATATGAGGCCTACTTTTATTTTCTTTCAACTTTTTGGGTCAATGAAAACCAAATATCAATGATTTATCGATTATCGATTTAAAATCTTGATAAAGGTGAGACCTTTATTTTTTTTCTTACCTCCTTTCGATTTTATTTCATTTCTATTATCTTTTCATTATTTCTATTAATTTTGGGCCAATGATATCAAAAATATCATGATTTGTGGATTTATTTCAAGTAGATCTATAAATTTTGATTAATATGAGGCCTATTTATTTTATTTTCTATTTATTTGTTTTTACCATTCATTTTGGGTCAATGAAAACCAAACATCAAAGATTTATCGATTTTCGATTTAAAATCTTGATAAAGGTGAGACCTTTCTTCTTTTTCTCGATTTTATTTCATTTCTTATGATTTACATTTCACATATTCTTTTATTTTCACTTTTGGTCAATGAAAGTCAAAAATCATAGCTTGTCGATTATCGATCTAAGTCTTGATTAAGATGATACCAACTTTATTATATCTTGTTCATTTTTATCTTTATTATATTGTTCATATTATTCATATTGTCCATATCATATTATTCATACTTGTTCATACCATTTTATTTGTTTATACATCAATCAAAAAACATTAACAAATATCGAAACCCTAAAACAATAATTTGATGGACTGTTGGTTACTATACTTCGCTTGGAGATTTGGTTCAAGGCTTAGTTTAGGACACCTTGCACACACACAGCTTTCTCTTGGGCTACCTTACAGTGAGACCCTTTATTTCATGTCATCCCTTGTAATTTACATGTACCCCTCTCCCCATTTCGATGTACGCATTCGTTGTTTCTTTGATTGTGGTTTGTTTACTAGGAGCACCCCTAGGGATTAGCATAGACAACCCATTTTCAAACTAATTCTCGATTCGTCGTCGAGCCATTTTCAAACGAACCCTTTTCAACCAAACTCTCGATTCGTCCTCGAGCCCATTTTCAAATCAACCTCTAACCAAATCCTTTTTTCAAACCAAACTCTTTTCGTAACAAATAAACCCTTGATCCAACGTCAAGCGGATTTTCATAATCAAACTTCAAAAACAACTAACAACTATCGCAATGCTTTTAAGGTGAAAAATGGGGGTTCAAGTCTTTGATCTTCCTTCGATTGTTTGGGTGCGAGTTCTCTTACTCGTGTGTGAGCAATTGATGCATCTTCTTTTAACAAATCAAATCCTTTTCAAAATAATGAAGCGCATACAATAAACCCTTGATCCCACGTCAAGCGGACTTTCATAATCAAACCTCACAATGACTAATAACTATCGAAACTCTTTCAAGGTGAAAAATGGGGGTTCAAGTCTTTGATCTTCCTTCGATTGTTTGGGTGCGAGTTCTCTTACTCGTGTGTGAGCAATTGGCGCCTCTTTAAAACAAATCACCACTCCCTTGTTTCGTGGGCGTATCATGAACTACGACTACTCTGATTCTTTATTCTCGTCCGAGTAAAGATACGTAGGCACAAGATTGTGATGATCTTGGCGAGCACACTACCATCTTTTTCCGTTAAACCCCGTAGTCGAACTACGATTGGTTTGATTCCTCATTCTCGTCCGAATGAGCATACGTAGGCCCGAGGTCGCGATGATCTTGCCGAGCACCCTATCCTTAAACCACCCATTTCCCCTTACTATCTTTTCCTTTTATCTTTACCTTTCCGCATTTATTTTAGAGAAGAAAACAAACAAACTTAGCTAACGAGTATCGAGATTCAAATTAAGAGGTTCCCGTTGAGTAGAACGGACGTGAGGGGGTGCGCGTACCTTCCCCTCATGTAACCGACTCCCGAACCCAGAATGTGGTTGCGACGACCATGTTCTTATCTCTTTAAAGGTTTTCTCGATATTTTCCTTTCCCTCTTTTGGGATAAATAAAGTTCGGTGGCAACCCTGTCGAACCGTTCCGCGCCTTTTGCGCGGATGGTCGTGTCTTCGATCAAGCAATTTTTTCGAGGTACGACAGCTGGCGACTCTGCTGGGGAAGTTTTCTCCATGCAAGAGAGAGTCAAGCCTATCTTGATTCGAATCGCGAGCTTGTTAGTTTTATTTATTTGTTTTCTTCTCGCCTTATGTATTCATTTTCCTATTCCTTATTTGTGTTACCTTTTGTGACATTGTTGGGTTATTCTGACATTGGGAACTTTGTGAGATGGCTCTACACCCGAGTCGAGAAAAACCCTAGGATTAGGATGGTGGTTGTGTAGTGGAGGCTTTCGTGGTCTCTTCCGCGTGAGCCAAAGCGAAAACCCCGCTTGGAGTAAACTCCCTTGGAGATGTTATCATTTCGATGTTCCTTCGTCACGATGGTAATATTTTCGAGCATGAGTCATTTATCCCAAGGACCATTAACCTGTGTATCCATGGTGGTTGGTAGTGTTAACTCCTCGTGGGTTAATGCGAACGCCCCAATCAGATGAGATCCCTTAAACGTATTACTTCCTGACAGTAATATTTTCGACCTCGATCTAGGATTCTGAGAATCCTATTTAGAACCCGTGTGTCGATGGTTGTGTAGTGGGCGCCTCCGAGGAATCTTTCTCGTGGGGAAGAAATGAAGACCTCACCTAGACGAGATTATTTCGAGGATATTTTAGTCGGATGTCTGTTCGTCTTGGTTATAATGTTTTCAAAATATATCTGTAACTCTAGGCACCTACCTATTTTAGAAACCTACCCGCGGGCTTTCTTTGAGCCGAGCTGTGGTTCTTGACCCGTTCCTTCGGCCAACCTCAGAACTGTTTGAAGCTGTTTGATTATGCGATCCTGGATCTTGCATCTTGCATTGCATCGCATATCATTGCATTGTATTGCATCTGTTGCGCTTTTTGCATTGCATTTTCAACCTCAGAATCTCACTTCAACTTCCTTCCTTCTCCAGTAAATCAAGCTGATTCCTCGACACCGGTACGCAACTCGAGCCAATACTAGACGAATGATGGAGCAGATTCAACAAGAGCAAGCCGCCTTCAGAGAAGAGTTGGACTCTATCAAAGGAAAGATCGATCAGATTCTCGAAGCCATCATGATGGCCAGAAAGGAGGAAGAATTGCGTGAAGCTGCTGCTGCCAACAACACTGTGCCTGTTCAAGCATCTACCTCAAGGCTCTCTGTTCCTGTTCCCAATACTATCAATTATGGGATACCAATGAACTTCACTCCTGCCGCTGAAGGAGCCACTCCTCAACCACTTCCAACATCTGGAGTTACTGTTAGAGCTATTCTGCAAGCCCAACCTGTTGTCACTCAGGTTCCTATTCCTTATACTGAAGAAAATCTACTAGATCAGTATGATGAGGTACAGAATTACCATGCTGCTATCCCAATTATCAATCCTACCGCTGCTCAGGATTCTGAAGCTATCAAGATGTGTCGTGATCTAGCTGAGAAACTCCGAGTCATGGAGGGACGCAACTCAACTTCTTTGAATGCTCTGGATATGTGCTTGGTGCTAGATGTTGTCATTCCTACCAAATTTAAAGTGCAAGATTCCCCAAAGTATAAAGGTCTCAGTTGTCCTCACATCCATTTGAAGACGCACTGCCGCAAGATGGCTGTCTATGCCAAAGACGAAAAGCTGAGATCCATTGCTTCCAAGACAGCTTGTCTGGGGCATCTCTTGAGTGGTATATGCAGCTGGAGCGTACCAATGTGCGCACTTGGGATGATCTAGCCGATGCATTTGTCAAGCAATACAAGTACAACACTGACCTTGCTCCGAATCGTACTCAACTTCAGAGTATGGCTCAAAAGGACAACGAATCCTTTAAGGAGTACGCGCAACGCTGGAGAGAGCTAGCTGCAAGGGTGCATCCACCTCTTATTGATCATGAACTGATTGACATCTTCATGGGTACTTTGCAAGGCCAATACTATGAGAAGCTGATTGGTAGTGTTTCTGCTGGATTCCCTGATTTGGTAATCGTCGGTGAGAGAATCGAAGAAGGTCTAAAGAGCGGAAGGATCCAAAGAGGATCTAGCAGTCAGTCTCAAGCCAAGAAGCCCTTCAATGGATACAAGAAAAAAGAGGGTGAAACAAATGTTGTCTCTGCTTAGAAAGGGCAAGCTCAACAATAAGCTCCTGCTCCAATGCCTTATCAAATCCCTTACTTCCAGTATCCGTATGTTGTTGCTGCGCAATACGCTCCAATGCCTTATCAGCCAATAGTTCAAGCTATTCAAGCTCCAATGCCTCAATAACAGGTTCCTCAGCAACAATCCTACAATCAACAAGGGTATCAGTATCCTCCTCAACATCAACAACAGAGAGCTGCTCAACAACGTCAGCCTAATCAACAAAGGACAAGGAGGCCAGATAGGGACTTTGATCGTCTGCCGACGACATATGCTCAGATCTTTGCTCAATTGATGGAGAAGAGGGCAATCACTCTGAGGGACCTAGCTCCTCCAACTGTCATCCCTCCAGACTATGATGCTAATGCTCATTGCGAGTTTCATAAGGGTGCCCCAGGGCATACGATCGAGGACTGCAGAGCTTTCAAACACAAGGTTCAAGACATAATTGACTCAAAGTTTCTCACGTTCAATGGGAGGGCTCCAAACGTCATCAAAAACCCTATGCCTCCGCCAAATTAGTGCCAGCATCAAGTCAAGTCAAATCAAGTCAAGTTTATTCCTCGAAGAAGGCAGTCATGTTGCCATCCCATCATTTGCATTCTTGTATTTTCGTCTTTATTTGTTTAAGTACTGTATGCTTTGAACATTTCCGTTTGTATTTGGTTTTCTTAATGTATTGACAATGCATGTTTTGAATCAGTTATGTCGTATTCACTCATTTTTTCCTTTTACTGCAAATCACAGACACATTTATTTCCACTTCACTCTCTTTATCAATTGTCACTTAGCAATGATTGGGGGGAGGATGATGACAATGAAATATCCATAATTGGAAAATGTATGCTTTCGGATAGAATCCCGCCGATGATGTACATGCATTGTTTCAACCCCCAAACACTGGAGAGACAAGGAGTTAATCCCTAGTAAACCACTTCGAGCCAAGAAGTAGCAGTTTCCTTTGGGTCTATAAACCCTTACAATTAACCTGGGGCAGGGTAGTGTTCAGCTAATCCAGCTACGCACTCGAATCACAAAGCTAAATCCAAAAGACAAGATGTTTGTTCATCAATACCCATGACTTGGCAGTCACAGCCCTCCAACAAAAAAAAAATCAAAAGCCTACTAAGTCGAGCACCTCAAAGGAGACTTAGGCAAAAATCAAGGCAATCCCGATGGACTTGAAAAGCGAAATAAATCCATGCAAAAGATAAAGATCAAAAACAATACCAAAAGAGGCTTTCGAATCCTCAAGATAAGGTCCAGTGGCCACCATGTCAAATTAAAGGGTCGCTGACATCATGACAAAAGCAAAATAATGTGACTGCCATTTCAAGGAAATCTTGAATCCTCATTTTCACTCTTACACTGTCAAACTCTCTTTGAAGACAAATATGTGCAGAATTAACTGAATGTAGGACTGGAGATCATCACGAAGAAGGGGTGGGTACAAATCATACTTTGAGCCTAATATCCTTTGTTTCATAAACCGTAAACCAGACCACGTTACAATCCTCGAAAGACCTAATTGAGGCGAGGTTTACTCTGAAAACATACTATTGCAAGGTTGCGTAAACTGGCTCCCCATATTTGCTAATCTTTAGTACTGGTGTCATTTTCCTTGCTATATCTTTCACACCATCAAAATCAGCACATGTTTGGGCTAACGGTTCATTCGTCTCACTATCACGACACTCCGATAAACGACTCTTTTTCAAAACTTGCATGAGCATTATATTAAGATTACCATTTGTAAATGAGCAATTTTAACTGCAAATCAGTGCTGGACATCAAGACAATTCCAACAAGGGACAATCGAAGAGGAACTTGAACTTTCAGTGGTGCCGACCCGAAGCAAGACTCCCTCAAAATCCTCAGGCAGGGGCAAACCCTTCAATAGCTTAATCAGGGGCAAGACATCTCAAAGCACATCAAATCTCAACCTCCAAAGATCAGGTTGCTTTAGAATTGGTTAATCAGGGGCAAACCATTACCATGTTTAGATTGGGGCAAGACTCATTGCAGCACACATATCCTGTCTGTACTTTCAAGCAGTTCAGAGCAAGAGCATAATCTTCACGAGCTGATCACGTCGCTATGCTCATTTTTAGGCTATCCTGGCCATTAAGCACAGAGTTGTGGATCTCTCAGGAGTAAACCCACGATTCATCAACAAGTCATCAAACTTGAGGCCTCAGAGCATCTTTGTCTGCATCAATCATGGCGTCTTCAACAAACTGAGTGTCGAGGAAATCAAATCCCTCCCACCACCCAAAAGTCCAATCTGCATTGGCAACTACCCAGAAGTCCACCATGCTGGCACCTTTACAACATATCTGATCACCCGTCTGCAATCATATGCATCGCATTCGACATCATAAACATCATATGCATCATGTGCAACCCAACAAAACCAATCATACTTCCCCAACACTTGCATCTCCGCGCGTCAGCATTTGCATTGCACATCATTACAAAATCAAGCATTCATACATGTCAAGATCCAGGATCAATCTCAAGACTGCAAGACGATCTTCAGCCCAGCCATGGGCATCTTCTTCAAATCTGTGGATGTTCTTCACGAAGTTATTCCGAGGCGAACTTGAGCCCATCCAGGGACATCTCCATCAAGACTGTGGGCGTTCCTCACGAAGTTGTTCAACCTTTTATTGATAAAGTTGTGATCTCCAAGCAAATCAGTGGGCGTTCCTCATTGATTTAGGTCTCTTCAACCTTTTGTTGATGTCTCAAAAAAATCTCACTCATCATATCCCCAGTAAATTTGACCTTTTGTCAATTACCTTACTATCATCTTTTTTGTGATAGGTCTGTCATCCTTTTGGTGTCAGATAGTCATGTGTGTGCCCTATTATCCTTTTGGTAATAGCAGGCTGTGACCTCATTTCCATCCTTTTGGTGGAAGGGTCTGTGTGTGTGTGCCCTATTATCCTTTTGGTAATAGCAGGTTGTGACCTCATTTTCATCCTTTTGGTGGAAGGGTCTCTGTGTGTGTGTGCGCCATATTATCCTTTTGGTAATAACAAGCTTTGACCTCATTTTCATCCTTTTGGTGAAGGGTTTGTGTGTGTGTGTGCCCTATTATCCTTTTGGTAATAGCAGGCTTTGATCTCATTTTCATCCTTTTGGTGGAAGGGTTTGTGTGTGTGTGTGTGTGTGTGTGCCCTATTATCCTTTTGGTAATAGCAGGCTTTGACCTCATTTTCATCCTTTTGGTGGAAGGTCTGTGTGTGTGTGCCCTATTATCCTTTTTGTAATAGTAGGCTTTGACCTCATTTTCATCCTTTTGGTGGAAAGGTTTGTGTGTGTGTGTGCCCTATTATCCTTTTGGTAATAGCAGGCTTTGACCTCATTTTCATCCTTTTGGTGGAAGGGTCTGTGTGTGTATGTGCCCTATTATCCTTTTGGTAATAGCAGGCTTTGACCTCATTTTCATCCTTTTAGTGGAAGGGTCTGTGTGTGTGTGTGCGCCCTATTATCCTTTTGGTAATAGCAGGCTTTGACCTCATTTTCATCCTTTTGGTGGAAGGGTCTGTGTGTGTGTGCCCTATTATCCTTTTGGTAATAGCAGGCTTTGACCTCATTTTCATCCTTTTGGTGGAAGGGTCTGTGTGTGTGTGCCCTATTATCCTTTTGGTAATAGCAGGCTTTGACCTCATTTTCATCCTTTTAGTGGAAGGGTTTGTGTGTGTGCCCTATTATCCTTTTGGTAATAGCAGACTTTAACCTCATTTTCATCCTTTTGGTGGAAGGGTCTGTGTGTGTGTGTGCCCTATTATCCTTTTGGTAATAGCAGGCTTTAACCTTATTTTCATCCTTTTGGTGGAAGGGTCTGTGTGCGTGTGTGCCCTATTATCCTTTTGGTAATAGCAGGCTTTGACCTCATTTTCATCCTTTTGGTGGAAGGGTCTGTGTGCGTGTGTGCCCTATTATCCTTTTGGTAATAGCAGGCTTTGATCTCATTTTCATCCTTTTGGTGGAAGGGTGTCTGTGTGTGTGTGCCCTATTATCCTTTTGGTAATAGCAGGCTTTGACCTCATTTTCATCCTTTTGGTGGAAGGGTCTGTGTGTGTGTGCCCTATTATCCTTTTGGTAATAGTAGGCTTTGACCTCATTTTCATCCTTTTGGTGGAAGGGTTTGTGTGTGTATGTGCCCTATTATCCTTTTGGTAATAGCAGGCTTTGACCTCATTTTCATCCTTTTGGTGGAAGGGTCTGTGTGTGTGTGCGCCCTATTATCCTTTTGGTAATAGCAGACTTTGACCTCATTTTCATCCTTTTGGTGGAAGGGTCTGTGTGTGTGTGTGCCCTATTATCCTTTTGGTAATAGCAGGCTTTGACCTCATTTTCATCCTTTTGGTGGAAGGGTCTGTGTGTGTGTGCCCTATTATCCTTTTGGTAATAGCAGGCTTTGACCTCATTTTCATCCTTTTGGTGGAAGGGTTTGTGTGTGTGCCCTATTATCCTTTTGGTAATAGCAGACTTTAACCTCATTTTCATCCTTTTGGTGGAAGGGTCTGTGTGTGTGTGCCCTATTATCCTTTTGGTAATAGCAGACTTTGAGCTCATTTTCATCCTTTTGGTGGAAGGGTCTGTGTGCGTGTGTGCCCTATTATCCTTTTGGTAATAGCAGACTTTGACCTCATTTTCATCCTTTTGGTGGAAGGGTCTGTGTCCGTGTGTTTACTGTTATCCTTTTGGTGATAGGTCTGTCATCCTTTTGGTGTCAGATATCTCTGTGTGTGTGTGTTTCACTATCATTCTTTTGGCGATAGGACTGACATCCTTTTGGTGTCAGATTCTCCTGTTATTACCCTTTTGGTGATAACGACCTTTGTAAGTTATTCAGTGTCCACTTGACGGTCGACATTGATCCATCATTCCACCCCAAGCATTTTCTTTCTTCTCGGACAAATTCGTGGTCTTCTTCATATCTAATTGACTTCTACCTCGAAAGAATGAACGCTGCAACATTTCATCTTACTCGGTTTAAGCCAATTAGATAGGGGCATCTGTCATACCCCTAATTTGTCCTACCTATATATACTTTTCATTTGTACTATCCATCCACTAACTATTATTCAAAAATCCAAAAAAATATGTTGCTTTCCTGTTGCCTAAGTCTGGGATTTATTTGAGGATATCAAGTCAGGTGTGTGCAGTATTGTTTGAGGTTCAATGGTCAGGCAAGTTTGGTTTCAAGATTAAATGCAAGATACACAAGATTCGAACGATGTGGGTATGGGCTTCAAACTAGGGTTTGTTGTCAGACTGTGCCAAGTTTATAATGCTTCATGGTTGGTGGTCATCAGAACCCAGTTCACATTTCAGTTAAGTTTCAAGTCATGTTCCTTCGATTTCAAGGTGTTTCTGATTATCTGGCTTATAGTGAAAGCTTTGGTTTATCAGTATTCCATGGGCCAAGTTCATTTGGTTATTTGATTTTTCAAACCATTCTCCCTATCCATTATCCAAATTCAATTCAAGTATCCATTCATAAAACCATTCTTTTTAGTTAGTTATCCATTTATCCCATTATCCATTTAAAACAAAATCCAAAAATATCCAATTTGTTTCAAATCACCATTTCTGTTTTACATTTATATTCATTTTTTCCAAAAGTTCATTTTACAAATTTATAAACCAAAAGCCCATTTGTATTTTGTCATTAAAAAAAATTACAAATAATTCAAAGCCCATCGTCCTTTTTATTATCACCTTTTCTTTAGAAATTCATTACAAGAAGTTCCAAGAGTTTTCTCCAAAAAGTCCATTACAAAATTCAAGGCCCATCATTTTTTAGAAGCCCATCGCAAATGCAATTTGCACAAAACAATTGTTCACAAGTCATTTCTTTTTACTGCTATCACTATACAATTCACCATGACCCACATCTTGCAAAACCAAGTCATGAAAATTATACAGCAACAAACCAAATGCATCAGACACCAATCCGCCAAAATTCAAGCGACTTTTCAAAGCCTTGCGTACATGAAGTCGACCTCACAACGAGCCCTAATACCCTGCACACATTAATTCACATGATTCACTGCGCACCTCCATTCTTCAATTACCACAAACAAATCCCAAAACCTGTACCCTGTGTATAATGGGACCCCAAAAAAACCTTGCCTCCAACTTGTGTCAATTCTCACGCTGCAGAACACATATACAACCATCAATAACAAACCTCAGTACATCTTTCATAAGGACCCCAGGCTGCAGCATTTTGTAACTTCGAGCCACCATCACAATTATGCAAAAGATTCAAAAATCCATAACGCAAAGGACCCCACACATACAAGGTGGACAACTTCCTCAGCACAAAAACGTACAAAATGCGTAGCAACGATACCGCCATCTCCAAGTAACCTACTGCACCAACCGTACAACACCCGTCCAAACCGACAAAACCTGTACCAAGCCACAAGACCTGCAGAAAAAAACCGCAAAACAAAACAAGCCCCAACATTACACCAAAACAAATCGTACAACACCAAATAACAGGCCAGACAATACCTGCACCAACTCGTACAACCTGCAGAAATTGGATTAAAGCGGACACGCAATGCTACCGCAACATAATAACAACAACCAAAACGAGATATACCACAATTTCAAAAGACAACAGCATCAGAACCCCTCTCAATATCATCAACCCGCCTCACTCTCTTCATATAACATTACACCAAAACCTTTCTAAGATACTACTACTCACAACCATTTTCCGGATCTGCTTCCTCCATCCTTTTCCTTCCTTCGAATCAACAACAACATAAAACCTACCTTCTTCAATCTTTCTCTCCTTCTAAACTACAACCACTCCTAAATCTTCAACCACCCTTCACCCGTCACTCTTCTTAACATCAACAACAACCCAAATCCCCTCAACCCAACCTTCTTCAATCAACCTTAAATCATCCTAGAAAACCAGAAAAAAGTAGAATCAGAGAGGAGAAGAGAGTTCGAACGAGAATAAAACGGAATCTAAATAATTCCACAAACCTGGACACCAATCGTGAGTGAAATCAGAAACGAGATCTGGAAAGGAAAGAGATTGCAGAACGGGTGCGGTCGAGGAAACGAAGTCAAAGAAGGTTGAGGAAGTTGACCTGACATTGTGGTTGTAACCATTGAGTTGTCCTCTTTTCTTGCATTGATTCTTTGTTTTTTCTAATTGTTGTTTCATTCTAATTACACTATTTTGGATTTGTTTTTTCCTTTTATAATGTTGATAGTTTCATCGTATTTGCACTGATGAGGTTGGGTTTTGTTGGCTTCTTCCATGTATCATTTTGATGGGCCTCAAACTCGTTTTTTATTCGCACTTTTTTTTCATTTTTTTTTTAATTCGCACCAGTTTCTGTTCTTTTTTAGGTAAACCGTGGATGATGGGCTGTGATAAGCCCAAAGGATTCCACATTTCCATTTTGACACCTTCCTTTTTAAACTCTATACCCCTCCCCTATTTTTTCTCTAGTAATATTTTTTTTTATAAGATTTCTTGTTTATTTCATAGTTTCTTTAATTTTGTTTTGAACCCATTTCGATTTTATTTTAATTCTCGATCGATGAAAATCCAATATCATTATTTATCGGTTATCGATAAAATAGTGATTAAGATGAGACCACTATTAAATTCTTCTCATGTCTATTTCAATTTCATTTTATTTTTGGGCCAATGATATGACAACAATCTTGATTTAGTTGATTCTCTCAAATCGATTCAAAATCTTGATTTATATGAGGCCTACTTTTATTTTCTTTTATTTTTCTTTCAACTTTTTGGGTCAATGAAAACCAAATATCAGTGATTTATCGATTATCGATTTAAAATCTTGATAAAGGCGAGACCTTTATTCTTTTTCTTACCTCCTTTCGATTTTATTTCATTTCTATTATCTTTTCATTATTTCTATTAATTTTGGGCCAATGATATCAAAAATATTATGATTTGTGGATTTATTTCAAGTAGATCTATAAATTTTGATTAATATGAGGCGTATTTATTTTATTTTCTATTTATTTGTTTTTACCATTCATTTTGGGTCAATGAAAACCAAACATCAAATATTTATCGATTTTCGATTTAAATCTTGATAAAGGTGAGACCTTTCTTCTTTTTCTCGATTTTATTTCATTTCTTATGATTTACATTTCACATATTCTTTTATTTTCACTTTTGGTCAATGAAAGTCAAAAATCATAGCTTGTCGATTATCGATCTAAGTCTTGATTAAGACGAGACCAACTTTATTATGTCTTGTTCATTTTTATCTTTATTATATTGTTCATATTATTCATATTGTCCATATCATATTATTCATACTTGTTCATACCATTTTATTTGTTTATACATCAATCAAAAAACATTAACAAATATCGAAACCCTAAAACAATAATTTGATGGACTGTTGGTTACTATACTTCGCTTGGAGATTTGGTTCAAGGCTTAGTTTAGGACACCTTGCACACACACGGCTTTCTCTTGGGCTACCTTACAATGAGACCCTTTATTTCATGTCATCCCTTGTAATTTACATGTACCCCTCTCCCCATTTCGATGTACGCATTCGTTGTTTCTTTGATTGTGGTTTATTTACTAGGAGCACCCCTAGGGACTAGCATAGACAGCCCATTTTCAAACTAATTCTCGATTCGTCATCGGGCCATTTTCAAACGAACCCTTTTCAACCAAACTCTCGATTCGTCGTCGAGCCCATTTTCAAATCAACCTCTAACCAAATCCTTTTTTCAAACCAAACTCTTTTCGTAACAAATAAACCCTTGATCCAACGTCAAGCGGATTTTCATAATCAAACTTCAAAAATAACTAACAACTATCGCAACTCTTTTAAGGTGAAAAATGGGGGTTCAAGTCTTTGATCTTCCTTCGATTGTTTGGGTGCGAGTTCTCTTACTCGTGTGTGAGCAATTGACGCCTCTTCTTTTAATAAATCAAATCCTTTTCAAAATAACGAAGCGCATACAATAAACCCTTGATCCCACGTCAAGCGGACTTTCATAATCAAACCTCACAATAACTAACAACTATCTAAACTCTTTCAAGGTGAAAAATAGGGGTTCAAGTCCTTGATCTTCCTTTGATTGTTTGGGTGCAAGTTCTCTTACTCGTGTGTGAGCAATTGGCGCCTCTTTAAAACAAATCACCACTCCCTTTTTTCGTGGGTGTATCACGAACTACGACTGCTCTGATTCTTTATTCTCGTCCGAGTAAAGATACGTAGGCACAAGATTGCGATGATCTTGGCGAGCACACTACCATCTTTTTCCTTTAAACCCCGTAGTCGAACTACGATTGGTCTGATTCCTCATTCTCGTCCGAATGAGCATACGTAGGCCCGAGGTCGCGATGATCTTGCCGAGCACCCTATCCTTAAACCACCCATTTCCCCTTACTATCTTTTCCTTTTGTCTTTTCCTTTCCGCATTTATTTTAGAGAAGAAACAAACAAACTTAGCTAACAAGTATCGCGATTCGAATTAAGAGGTTCCCGTTGAGTACAACGGACGTGAGGGGGTGCGCGTACCTTCCCCTCATGTAACCGACTCCCGAACCCAAAATGTGGTTGCGACGACCATGTTCTTATCTCTTTAAAGGTTTTCTCGATATTTTACTTTCCCTCTTTTGGGATAAATAAAGTTCGGTGGCGACTCTGTCGAACCGTTCTGCGCCTTTCGCGCGAAGGGTCGTGTCTTCGATCAAGCGATTTTTTCGAGGTGTGACACCGAGTGTCTCAACATCATCACAGACATCAGAGGAGACAAATATGGCCACATTAAACGGTACTGCTACAAGCTACATGGATATCCCAAGGGTAGGTTTGTCGAAAAGAAAAGGAGATCCGAGAATGAATCTGTGGCTCTAATAGCTCATTCCTCATAAAAGAAGTACACTGGAGAAAAGTGGTACTTCGATAGTGGATGTTCAAGACATATGACTGGTGTCAAGAACTATCTGGTAGATATAAAGGCTCATTCTCCCAACTATGTAACCTTTGGAGATGGATCCAAAGGAAATATTAAAAGGATTGGGAGAATGGTTCAGGATGGAAATCCTAGACTTGATAATGTGCTGTATGTAAAAGGACTAACTGTGAATATTATTAGTATCATTCAACTCTGTGATCAAGGCCTGAAGGTTAACTTTACAAAATCAGAATGCTTGGTTGTAAATGCTAAAAATAAAGTTCTCATGAAGGGTGTCAGATCAATAGATAACTGCTATGTTTGGACTCCTTTACTGACAGAGCTCTCCCAAATGACAATCAGGAAGCATCAGTAAGGACTCTCAGAATTAAACCTTAATAAATGGGAAATTGGAAGGTTAACCAAAGTGACACACCAAAAGACTATCTCAAGGATACATTACCTTCTTCGTAAAGCCTCTATGAGAGATGATCTGGAGGAAAGAAGATGTGCGTTTGTGGCCACCATTGACTCAGCAACAAGGGAAAATGTCACACAAGATGTTGTGACATTTTCTCATGATGACCTGAGTACCCTTGATATCCTTAAAAATAAACTTGGAAAACTAAAAGGCAAATTAGGGCTTTATCTACCATGGGGCCTAAACAGATTAACCTGTAAGGACACTGGTCAAGAATGTGCAAGTTTTCAAAAAATTAAAGGCGGGTCTCAAAAGAAATCAATTCAAATCAACCCAAACCACGCTAAACTTACTCCCGTCTCTTCAATAACCACGATTTCCCAGTATGAAGAAAAATTCAATCTTGTCATTCCTATGATGTCACGTCAATAAGGAGGAATTAAAGAAATTTCTACATCTCCCGCTGCTAGGGCAAAATCAGGGAAGATGTCAACTGAAGATGTGATTGATGTTGTTCCTCTGTCTAAGGTGCCATGCAAGCCTGAGAAATTTCCTGCACAAAAAGCTAAAACTTCCCTTGCAGGTAATACTTCTGAACCTATTGACTCTCCTTTTGATCTTAGAAGTAAGAACGAAATTGTTGAGACCGATAAGAGAATAAGGAAACTTGTTGCTAAGGAACTAAATATTAGAAGCAGAGTGAATACGGATAGGAATGTGTCAGTCACATCGACTCTTGGTAAGGAACAAGAGGGTGGTAAAAATACTAATGAAGGGGTTGAGTCTAGTAAGAAAAATGGTGGACTTGAAAAGGGAACACATTTATCCCTAGCAAAATCATTAAAACAGACACTGGAGAACATTACTGTAGGGAGAACCAATATAGAAATCAACCTGGATAACTCCCCATTTGATGATGAAGTTATTGCTAGTGTAGTCAAGAGGCTGAAAACAAGAAAAGGGAAAAATAGGGATACTGAAAACAAGGCTATCAAAAGAAGCACTAAAACTGTTGTTGAACTGCAGAAATCTTAGAGCAAGGTTGCGGTTGTGTATGAGAAAAAAAGGCGATGTTTGACACTGAGTCGAACTATGATGTCACAGATGATAGCCAGGACATGACACCCACAAAGGATCCAAGTGCAAAGAAACAAACTGTCAATATTCCCAAGGCCCCGTTAGACAATATCTCCTTTCATGCTTCTGAGTATGTTCACAGATGGCCATATGTGTACCAAAGAAGAGTGGCACTGGAAAGAGAACTTGGAAATAATGCATTAGAGTGCCATGAGGTGATGAAACTGATCAATGATGCAGGGCTGAAAAGGACAGTCACTAAGCTTGGAAATTGTTATGAAAAGCTAGTGTAAGAATTCATTGTGAACATTCCTAACAATTATAGTGATGCAATAAACAGGACAGTACATGTCAGAGGAAATGATGTGACATTTTCTCCCACAATGATAAACAAGGTCCTAGAAAGATCTGAAGAATCTGAACCTGAATGTGAAGACACTGATGACCAAGTCTGCAAAGAGCTTACTTGCAACACTGTTAAGCAATGGCCTAGCAATGGAAAGCTTTCAGCTGGAAAATTGAGTGTGAAGTATGCAATACTGCATAGAATTGGCACAGTCAACTGGATACCTACCAATCATACCTCGACCATTTCTGCAAGTCTAGGCAGATTCATCTATATGATTGGCAAAGGAAGACAGATTGACTTTGGAACCCACATATTCAATCAAATTGTTAAACAATCTACATCAACTGCTGTAAAACTTCTTATATGCTACCCTTCACTTATCTGTGGGATGATTATGAATCAGTACCCAAAAGTTCTAGACTCTGCAGATCAGGTATTGAAAAGAGCATCTCCCTTAATTCTGCACTATAAAGTGTTCACTGGAAAACATGTCACAGATATTGCTCCAACATGCGCTCCAACATCTGCCGTTCAACCCTAAGAAGAGGACATCATTGCTCAGCTGAAAGTAACCTGCAAAGAGCTTGATGATATCATCAAGACAAGCACTTCCAGAAAAGAGAAGCTTGAACAACTGATACAAGTCTTGTCTGCTAAGCAGATCAAGGACACTGAGGTCAATACTAGAAATGTTGAGAAGGGTGATGAGGAAAACTGTGATGCAGAAGAAGAAGATGCTGAAGATGGTTCTGGTGAAAGTGCAGGAGAAGAAGAAGATGATGAGGAAACTGAAGATGACCTCTGTGAGTTATCTTCTCTTTATTTTTTGCTTTATGTTTTTATTTTTTGGTTGTGTAAGGGCTGAATGCCCAGGATATTTTGTTTGCTTGTTGGGTGTGTAATTTAACTTTTATGAACTGTTTTATTAGTTTTTGAGTTAGTCCTTCTACCTTTGTCATTTTGTGGCTAAAAAGGGGGAGAATTACTAACATCACTAACCACTGCTGATTGTTTACTTACCACTGAGGGGGAGTCGATCTGTATTGATTGAAGGGGACACAAGTTTGTTTCCGCTGCTGCTCTGATGGTGGTCTCTCTGATATGTTTCTGTAGGTCAATAAAAGTTAGTTTTAGCCAAAATCTGCCAAAGGGGGAGATTGTTGAGTCCTTTCCTTTGAGGTTGACATTAATTTTGGTAAAACTAACTTAGCAGAAAGATGTTGGACAAGATCTCCTAACATGATGAACTAACTGTAGGTTAAGATGTTAAACAAGATGTCCTATTAGGTGGATTCGACATCTTTGCCTGTTACAATTTTGGGATAATTGTTTTTGGTAACAGGTGTGATTGGAATATGACTTGATTCCAGGTGGCATCTGAGATTGTGGAATCAGAGATTCTGATTCTAAATGGAATATATGGTTTCCTTGTAAGGAGACATTTTTGGAAACTTGGGATTGAAGAAAGGATTAGGTCGCAAATTCTGAGGAGCAGAATTGCTGCGCTTTTGAAGCCCAAGTCCAGCTGAGTTTTGCATTATAAATAGGTTGGATTTAACATAGTTTAGGTGGTTGAATATTGCAGCTGTTTTAGAAGTACTAGGGTTTGTACTTGTGAGCCTCTCGTGTATTGTGTGAATACTTGAGAATGACTGTTTTATTGAGTTGTAATATTTTCAGTCACTGCTGTGATTGGAAGGGAATTGAGAAAGGTCTCATACCTAGGAGAGTCTTAGGTAGAAATCTAGGACGAGTAGTTTCTAGGTGCTAAGTTGTAAACGTTGAAGTTTAGCTTAGAACCAATTCTACTTAGTGATTTCATTCCTGGCTTGGTAGCCCCCAGACGTAGGTGTTGTTGATCACCGAACTGGGTTAACAATTTCTGTGTGTTGTTTACATTCTGCAGTTTACATTATTCTTCCTTAATCCTTGTGAGAAGCAGAGATCAAGTGTCACGACATCCTGTCTGACATCTTAGTGATCTGCTTAACCAGAATTTCAAATCCATTGAAGGATAACAAAATCAAGACGTGCCCAGTGAGTAGGATCAATGTCTTTGAGATTAGGAGATGATGTGTTTAATTGGGATGATATGATCAATCACTTGATGAACACGGGCATGGGTTTTGAAAAGTTTAGACCAAGTGTTATATTGGCTTTTTTTAATGCTTAGTGTAAATTTGATAAAATTGGCGATGTGAGATATGGTGAATGCGGGATGAATGAGAGTATTGGTATTCTAAGTGGTTACAGAAGATTAGGCAAAGTCAGAGTTTTTGGTATGGGATAATTTAGATAAATGTTCGTTTGTCATGATGAGAGAAAGAAAGTGGTTTCATGATGAAGGAAAAGAAAAGAGAGAACAGTGTGCGTGAGAAAAGAGGAAGAAAAAGGTGTGTTGACCCATTGTGTGAGGAGGGACGATGCAGTTTTGTTAAAGAGGCAAGAGGGTGGAGTCTATTGTATTATGTTAAGGTTTTAGGATCAGCTCCATATGATTACTGATACCATATTGAAATTATAGGTCTTGTCTTCTATAGATTTCTCAATGATATATGTAAGTTTCTATATCTATTTGTTATACAATTATGACTATTCTATAAATAGAGATGTATACTATAATATTCTAATAAAAATGATATTCTAATAATAATAATGATATTCTTATGCTAATAACAATGATATGCTAATAAAATATTAAAGACAACTTGCTAGTATCTAATCTTCATTGGTTTGTAATTATTGACTCACTACACATAACTTTAAGAGTCTATTCAACCCCCCTCTAGACTCATTTATACCCATACTCTCCAACATGTTATTCTTAACATGAAGACATGACTGCTCAAATTTACATAGAAGTTGTTTGTGAAAAGGTCATTAAGAAACTACGTACATTAAAGATATAAAAAATGTGATTCAAATGAGAATTTGAGTTTCTTTTCTTTATAAAGTTATAAACATTTTATTTGTAATGTCTTTGTGTAACACCCCATTTCCCATCGCGAATAAATAATACATAAATAAAATCAGAGTAACTAAAATTTATTTTTCCGACAGGAACAGGAATGCCACATTTAAAGAAAGAAAACAAAATCCCTGCTCATAAATTTGATACATAACACACAATGGAATAAACCTGTAAGGGAAACTTTTTCCATATAATAGGAAAGGTTCAGTTATGGAATAAAGCGGAAAGATCCATAACTGCCTTGTTTTACAAAATAAATCATTTTATAACGTCAAAACATTCATACAAAGGTAATACAAAATATATTCAGCAAATGTATACATATAACAACAACGTTCCCCGACTCCCATGCTACGTATCAGAGCAGACAGACTGACAAAGGACGAAGGACAATTCTTCACAAAAGCCTCCAACACTACTAATCTGCAATGCCTCATAGAGCATTATAAAACAGCAGAAGGGTGAGAAATAACAACTAAAATCAAGATTGCATAATAATATGCAAATACATAACAATTCACATGTATAGCTATTCTCACCACAAACACCACATACTAATACACATAACATACCACATATACGTAACATATATCTATTAACCAACGATATAGCATATATCAAGTATCCAATATACTCATATATTTGCACATAAGGCATACCAAGTCATAGCATTTAGAAACACATCACACATCACATAGTATATGTCTACGCCTAAAACATATTATCCACAACCAATGCATTTATCACATATGCACATCAAATTACCAATGCTATCACAATCTCAACACATAACAAATCAATGCACAATTTCCACACATAATCACTCAAATCATGATTTTCCACATATAAACAATGCAGTCATAATTCATGCAGATGCAAAGAGACCGACACAACGACTCTATGCAAATGCATATGCGGTACCGACTCCAATATTTCTCATCACTAGTTCACTCAGGAACTCTGCTGGAACCATCGCTCGTTACTTAGGATCATTCATGTAACTCCCCGTCGGGCATACGATGTTCCCCGTCGCTCACACCTCTTATTTTTAAGGCACACGATCTGATCCGATCGCTCACACCTCTTATTTTTAAGGCACACAACGTTTATGGATCGCTCACACCTCTTTGTATAAGGCACACGACCCAACCGCTCACACCTCTTTGTATAAGGCACACGATCGTCTATAATCATCGCTCACACCTCTTTGCATAAGGCACATGATGTTATAGCGGATTCCCTGTGGAATCAATCTGTCACTCAGGACGTTACCAGAATGCATATCATGATGCTTGACATACAAGAACTCATGACAACCAATGCATCTTCACACATATATGCAACCATAAACATGCATATATAACCAAATACAACACATTGCATTTATTTTCCTTTCGGCCACAATTCATCACCACAACATGTCATCACATGTATTCACATCATATAACATCATACAAGTCATACGATATCCATATTAAAAGCACATTACATGATACGCATCAATTACACATAGTTAATACGGTAAAAGTCGACAAAACGACACTATTCCTGATTCCTGACATAATTTAATCGGCCAACAATCTCGAAATCATTTTAATAAGAAAGAACATTTCATTAGCTTTCCAACGATATAAAGAACGTTCAAAACGGATAAACGGATCAAAAGTTACGGACTTAACAAGAAAAGTAATCGCGAAAAGACAACATTCTACACCCCTGCTGGCCATACGCGTATTTCCCTGAGCCATACGCGTATTGCCCAGCCCCATACGCATATTGCCTATTTTCCTTCCTTTCCATACGCGTATTGCCCTAACTAATACGCGTATTGCCCTACCCCATACGCGTATTGCCCTGCCCCATACGCGTATGGGCAGCGAAAATCCAGAATTTTTCCTGCATCAATTTTGTTACGAATTTCACCCCAAAACCTCTCCAAATCTCATCTAAACACTTCCAAATCACAATATATCAACCCAAACATGTCCCAACATAATCAACAAGTATCCTACGCAGTTTATATCGAGTTCCAACCGCGAAAACATCGTTTTCTAACAATTATTCATCAATTTATCAATTAGAGAAAAAGTTGTAAAAACAACCAAAACAGATACATAAACAACACATATACATACACAAGCAAGATATAATTGAAACTTCTCACCCTTACCCGATTAATCGCGCTTGAAACGGGGCTATTCTCGATTTTCCTCTTTTTTCCTCTTCTCCCTTTCTTTCTTCTTCTTTTCCTTCTTTCCTTTCTCTTTTCTCTCAAAGTTTCTATTTTATAAAATATCTACTACCCAAATGACCAAAATACCCCTCAGCTCAAATATATCCCAAACGCTCTCAAAATGCGATAAAACATAAACATACCGATGAAATATATTTCGGGAAATAAAAGTTGAAAAGAAATTATAATTTAATACAATTATTTTATCTATCAGAGAAATTAACCAATTAACTCAATTAGCAGGTAAAATACAATAAATTCACACAATTCACAAAATTCACATAATTGAAATAATTAAATACAATTAAACAAATCGGGGCGTTACAATTCTCCCCCACTTAGACATTTTCGTCCTCGAAAATATAACTGAGACGAACAACTCCGGATACGACTCTCGCATCCGACCAACCAACTAACATGCCAACAAAAGGCACACCACGAATAGCACAAACTGACAAACCACCTTGCTAACAGCAACAACAACAACGTCACGACAACGGTAACAACCACAACGACAAGATGCAATGCCCATACAATGCACTTGACGACCAACTCACAACTCAAAGAATACACAAGTTACAAACACACACAGGTTCACTCTTGAACCGAAACACACAAGATCGTTACCATCACCATGGAAACGAGACAACAACAAAGGCAAGAACCTAAGTCCCATGACTTAACAACATCCCAACAACCTCTTCATAACCGCAATACCAACATCCTTGTCACACAACATTATTACAACAATGCTACGATTCCCCAATCGAACACATAACCAAGACATCCATCTACATAGTAACCCATGCAGAATAGTTAAACCTTTCACCTAACACTTCCATTCTGAAACGTCCAATGGTCTCATCACTCCTACATGTTCCCAATATTCAACCTATGAACTATTACAAGTCCCACACGCAAATACAAATTGTGCCACACCACGCATCCTCTGCGCACTCTGATTACTCGTAACCATCAAAACTACCAATCTCACGTCCAAAGCCTAACTCTTCCTCATATTCACCAAAACTCACTGTTCACTATTAATATTCCCAACCTCACACTCTCCTGTGTTATCTCACACACCAGACCCAAGTCTCGGAATTGCTCAAATCATTCTAATTCTCTGACCATCAAAACAGACTTACATAAAAACTTTCAGCTTAACTCCTCAGGCACAACCTTAGCTTTTCCCGAAGGATAATCCAAGCCAAATTCATAACTCGTCACGAATTCCAACCTTCCTCATTGTCTCATACTCTATTCCTTCAGACCAAACAAACACTCTAAACTCTTGTGATTACCAAACACTTCGAACCTAGAACCACAAAGATAATACCTCCAAATTCTCCAACACAATACGACCGCAACCAATTCCAAATCCAGAACAGTGTAGACCCTTTTATGAATCCTCAACTGTCGTAAAGCATAAGCTACGACTTTACCCTCTTGCATTCACACGGCCTAAACTCATCAAGACGCATCTCAATACCTCACCAACTGTTTATTAGGATCATCCAGAATCAAAACTGAAGCCGTAAACAACTTCTAATTCAGCTCACCATAACTTACTCACAACGAACATCCAAAACAAACGACTCATCCTTTGCAAGTCAACTGAGATACCAGAAGTACGAACTTAGCAAAGTCTTCCCTAGCCTGCAGTAACAACCAACTAAGCCCAAAAACCTCTAATCTCTTTAACCAACTTCGGAGCCTCTCATCGCAGAACTATATCTACTCCTGATGGATCCATAACCATACTCTCATCTGAAATAACATATCCAAGAAAAATAGCCTTTTTCAATCCAAATTCTCACTTGAATAACTTAGCATAAAACTTCGTCTCTTTTCAATACTTGTAATTCCATTCTCAAACACTCTACCTGTTCTTCCCCTGAGTTTATAACATATCCGAATATCCTTACTCAAAGCCATTACAAACTTATCCAAATAAATATGGAAGATAAGATTCCTCCACTCTACAAAATTACAGGCGCATTACTAACACCAAATAACACCACTGTATGCTGTAATTCCCAACCAAAATCCAAAAGATATAAATTCTTAAAGCCTTTGCAAAACTTTCCACTGGATAACTGGTTACTCACATACAAGTTTAACCGAGTAAATAACACCCTAATCCGATGATAACAAACCTAACCAGTCACATTAAATAGATTAAAGCTTCAACTCACAAATTCGCCACTCTTATCAAACATTCCAAACAATTATAATTTCAATCAAACTCAACCAACCCAATACCAGTTATCTATTTCTAAAAGTGAACCCTTATTCTCAATCGTTACCTTATCCATCTGTCAGTAATCCATACACAATTCTTCTCTTAACAGTCCAAATTCCATAAATCCCAACATGTAGCAACAACCAACCAAAAATAACTCTCAAATATTACACCCACACCTAGGGTCTTCTCAAAATTTCCATTAATACTCTGAAATTCCAAAGACTCCAAACCACACCAGAACTCTAAGTTTTGCTTTCCATAGTCTCAATACCATTATACTTGTTATTCCGTTCAATCATCCATTCCTTTTTGTTACTAACAAAGTCGGAGCTCTTCTAAGACAACACCTTAATGTTCCATCCAAAAACACATCTGAAAACCATGCACAACTGACGGCCCATCACTATGACTTCCTGCCAATTTCCCAGAACACTATCATCACAGACAAAACAAACATCTTAGTCCCATCTACTAAGAGTTTCCTACTTACTTAGCAGATATAAACCTCAACTATTCACCTTCGTCCAATTAAGTTCAATCTCTACGCTCTGAGAAGCAGTCCTTAAATAAAACCTAATCATTCTATCTCAATGACTTCCCTACCTGACCAACATATTAAAACCTCTAATCCGTCTCATCTTCCGATATTAGAATCTTCATCAACTCATCAAAACAATCCGTAACCATTTTCTTAAATCCAAACAATCCATTGCACACACTATTAAAGCTGGACAGAAACGTCTATTCCATCCAACATAATTCCCGTCTGCTATCAACAAGAGATTAAGGGTGATCAGTTCCTCAATTTATCAATAGACAGCCGACAATCATGATGGGGCACAAACCGCCTTTGCCAAACTATAATAGTATTCCTTACATCCTGTACACCACACTACCTAAGGCACAAATCCTTAGTTGACATAAGCCTTACCTCCGCATCCCTTCTGGAACCGGGAACCACACTGTCCAACAACACTTACAATCTTGCAATTCACAACACACTGAGCCAGCGCTCCACACCTGAAGCAACATGGAGAAGTACCAGCCTCTCCCCCACTTATCTCATTCTAACTCCTACAGACAACGGAAAAGAAAGACCAGAAAGTACTGACAATGTTTCACACACATATCACGTACTAAGGAACAAACAACATCGACAGTATTCAACTGTCACACCAACTGACTCAACAACATGGCCGGACGGACCGACCTGCTCTGATACCACTAATGTAACACCCCATTTCCCATCGCGAATAAATAATACATAAATAAAATCAGAGTAACTAAAATTTATTTTTTTGACAGGAACAGGAATGCCACATTTAAAGAAAGAAAACAAAATCCCTGCTCATAAATTTGATACATAACACACAATGGAATAAACCTGTAAGGGAAACTTTTTCCATATAATAGGAAAGGTTCAGTTATGGAATAAAGCGGAAAGATCCATAACTGCCTTGTTTTACAAAATAAATCGTTTTATAACGTCAAAACATTCATACAAAGGTAATACAAAATATATTCAGCAAATGTATACATATAACAACAACGTTCCCCGACTCCCATGCTACGTATCAGAGCAGACAGACTGACAAAGGACGAAGGACAATTCTTCACAAAAGCCTCCAAGACTACTAATCTGCAATGCCTCATAGAGCATTATAAAACAGCAGAAGGGTGAGAAATAACAACTAAAATCAAGATTGCATAATAATATGCAAATACATAACAATTCACATGCATAGTTATTCTCACCACAAACACCACATACTAATACACATAACATACCACATATACGTAACATATATCTATTAACCAACGATATAGCATATATCAAGTATCCAATATACTCACATATTTGCACATAAGGCATACCAAGTCATAGCATTTAGAAACACATCACATAGTATATGTCTACGCATAAAACATATTATCCACAACTAATGCATTTATCACATATGCACATCAAATTACCAATGCTATCACAATCTCAACACATAACAAATTAATGCACAATTTCCACACATAATCACTCAAATCATGATTTTCCACATATAAACAATGCAGTCATAATTCATGCAGATGCAAAGAGACCGACACAACGACTCTATGCAAATGCATATGCGGTACCGACTCTAATATTTCTCATCACTAGTTCACTCAGGAACTCTGCTGAAATCATCGCTCGTTACTTAGGATCATTCATGTAACTCCCTGTCGGGCATACGATGTTCCCCTTCACTCACACCTCTTATTTTTAAGGCACACGATCCGATCCGATCGCTCACACCTCTTATTTTTAAGGCACACAACGTTTATGGATCGCTCACACCTCTTTGTATAAGGCACACGACCCGACTGCTCACACCTCTTTGTATAAGGCACACGATCGTCTATAATCATCGCTCATACCTCTTTGCATAAGGCACACGATGTTATAGCGGATTCCCTGTGGAATCAACCCGTCACTCAGGACGTTACCAGAATGCATATCATGATGCTTGACACACAAGAACTCATGACAACCAATGCATCTTCACACATATATGCAACCATAAACATGCATATATAACCAAATACAACACATTGCATTTATTTTCCTTTCGGCCACAATTCATCACCACAACATGTCATCACATGTATTCACATCATATAACATCATACAAGTCATACGATATCCATATTAAAAGCACATTACATGATACGCATCAATTACACATAGTTAATACGGTAAAAGTCGACAAAACGACACTATTCCCGATTCCCGACATAATTTAATCGGCCAACAATCTCGAAATCATTTTAATAAGAAAGAACATTTCATTAGCTTTCCAACGATATAAAGAACGTTCAAAACGGATAAACGGATCAAAAGTTACGGACTTAACAAGAAAAGTAATCGCGAAAAGACAACATTCTGCACCCCTGCTGCCCATACGCGTATTTCCCTGAGCCATACGCGTATTGCCCAGCCCCATACGCGTATTGCCTATTTTCCTTCCTTTCCATACGCGTATTGCCCTAACCAATACGCGTATTGCCCTACCCCATACGCGTATTGCCCTGCCCCATACGCGTATGGGCAGCGAAAATCCAGAATTTTTCCTGCATCAATTTTGTTACGAATTTCACCCCAAAACCTCTCCAAATCTCATCTAAACACTTCCAAATCACAATATATCAACCCAAACATGTCCCAACATAATCAACAAGTATCCTACGCAGTTTATATCGAGTTCCAACCGCGAAAACATCGCTTTCTAACAATTATTCATCAATTTATCAATTAGAGAAAAAGTTGTAAAAACAACCAAAACACATACATAAACAACACATATACATACACAAGCAAGATATAATTGAAACTTCTCACCCTTACCCGATTAATCGCGCTTGAAACGGAGCTATTCTCGATTTTCCTCTTTTTTCCTCTTCTTCCTTTCTTTCTTCTTCTTTTCCTTCTTTCCTTTCTCTTTTCTCTCTTTTTCTCTCAAAGTTTATATTTTATAAAATATCTACTACCCAAATGACCAAAATACCCCTCAGCTCAAATATCTCTCAAACACTCTCAAAATGCGATAAAATATAAACATACCGATGAAATATATTTCGGAAAATAAAAGTTGAAAAGAAATTATAATTTAATACAATTATTTTATCTATCAGAGAAATTAACCAATTAACTCAATTAGCAGGTAAAATACAATAAATTCACACATTTCACAAAATTCACATAATTGAAATAATTAAATACAATTAAACAAATCGGGGTGTTACACTTTGTATCCAATTCATTGGGCTCACTTCATAAAGATTATTCAAATATGTGTGTTTAAGTCCGTGTAATGCACTACAAGAAAAAAGAGCATTGTTCAAATATTCAAACCAATTATAGAGAAGAGTTACATCCAACTATTATTCATGATTTATGCATCTCGAATTTTATTTTGAAGAATAGAGATAATTGAGATATTATTGACGTTGACTTTACTCCATATTTTTTTTTGGAAAATCTTCAAACAATTTATTATAAAAATGAGTTTCCTCATAACTTATAATTTCTTTTTGAGTGACAAATCTTGTAAAGATGTTTTTTCAATTATAACATTGGTTATCACTTTAAAATCATTAGTGGATAATGTTACATCATTTATCCACTTTGAAACATAGTCTATGACCACCAAAATGTATAAATTACAAAAATATTGAGGAAACGGTCCCATAAAGTCTATAGCCAAATATCAAATAACTAAGATTTCAAATTCTTTGTTAATAATTTTTCTTGCTTGAGATATTTACAATGTTTTGGCGCCTATCACAGGTTTTTCACAAAGTCACGAGCATCACTAAATACTGTAGGCAACAAATATTTGAATTACAAGACCTTAGAAACATGCCTTGTTCCACCAATGTGTCCCTCTTAAGGTGATGAGTGGAAAATGTCATACCCCAAATTTGTACTATATTTTTTCAAATTTTTTTGCATCCAACTTTATTTTCATTTTTGCATCGCCTGCATAACATAACTTGTTTTCCAGCATGAATAATGCCTGAAATGATTGGTCAGAATGGATTCTTGGATATACAGACTGACTGATTGAATTGTTCCTCAAGTATACAAAAAAATTAGCGGTTGAAGAGTTTCGAAATCGAGCTTGCAGACGTCAGTAACATTGACCTATTGTTCGCAAACTATAACCTGGCGCACTTGCCTTATTTTTCGACAACTTTTCGGTCACTTTTCGATCAGCCTGAGCCTTTTTACAGGTCCCAATGAATTTTCAAATATGATCAAACGATGTTTTTTCCGAGTCGTTTATTCCGTACTAATCATTTTAATACAGTAATTTTTTTTTTTACACTTTGTCGCCCGATTTTTTATTTATTTTTAGCATTTTTATTTTTATCTTTTTGCCAAAATGTTTATAATAATAAAATAGAATTTTCCATATTTTCATTTTATTTTTTATCATGTGCATTTAAAAAGATGTGATTTTTTTATTCGATTTAGATTTAATTTCATTTAGATCAATTAAAACTTCTAGAAAGAGCATCTTAGATATTTTTAAATTTGGTTACAATTTGTGTTTCTTTGATTTGGATATGGATTCTCTCCTGTTGGGTGTCTGATGCTTTCCATTCTGCTTCAATCTAGGCCATTAACTTAATCTAATAGCATGGAAAATAAAAAAAGTGAAAAAAAATTAAACTGTTAAAGTCAAATCCAATGGCCAATATTGCATAGGAGAGATGGCAGAACAAAAAATGCTGGAGAGGATCTATTTCCCTTTGATTTGATCTCAACCATTAAATTGGAATTAATCAATGGCCTATATTTTGTTACCCACATCTTTCATTATTTACCAATCAGAATTAAGATTGTAATTAATTAATTTTAATAAAAAAAAGGCTTAATACATCATTTGATCCTTTAACTTAATTTTAGATTTCACTTTAGTCCCTTATTTAATAAACGTTTCTTTTAAGTCCCTCAAATCACGTTCCGTTACTCAAATTAGTCCTTTCCGTTAATTTTTTTGAAAAATCGTTAAATTTTGCCTACATGTCGCTCCAGCTGTATTTATTTGGTTGACATGGAATTATTTTAATTGATTTGAAATATTTTGTTATTTAGAATTTATTAAGAATTATTTTATATATGAAGTTCCTTTCTTCTCTCTTCTTCAAACCCTAGCCGCCATATCTATCTCTTCGTCCTTTCTCCCTCTCTTTTTCTCTTCTCCTTCTTTCTGCAACAACAAAAACAAGTTCCTCTGCTATGGTGTTCAGTATTTTTTATCGAAGTGAAGTGATTCTTAAATTAAAACTACTTTTAATGTTGTTCTGTTTTCCACACCACAACAAATGCTTTTCAATTCAATCTTATATCAAAATTATTAAGAATTTATATTTTTGGTTTTTGCAGAATGCACTTTGGTCACATTGATGCTATGCTGGTTGGTACCTAGTTTATTAAAACCTTTTTTTTTATGATATATTGAATAATTTTCCTGTTTGCTTTGATGCCAAGTGTTTGATTTAAGGTTTCTGCAGGTCCAAACTGCAATTCAAAATGCACGGAGATGGCTCTATCAAGGACTCCGCGGTTTGTTCCATATCACGAACAAGTTTCCTTTATCTAATTTTACATGTTGTTTGTGATAGCTATTACCTACTATTTTGTTTTGTTATTTGAGATGGCATAGCATTTGTTGCATCTTATCTTCTTTGACATTCCTCATTACACAGTATTTTCTAAATGAAAAAACTTCTATTCCAAAGACACACTGTGATAATCAGACACACTGTTAAGTTGTAATGTTAGTTTTAGAGTGTAGTTGATTCAACTATCCAAAAAGCTTAACCTGTTTGATGAAAACACATGAGTTCTACCGGAGTTTATTTTATACCTCTCATTATTTAGGATACTTTGTTTCCTTTGTTTAGGTACAACAATGAATGGAAAGCTTAATCAGAAATGAAAGCAGTGAATCATCAATTCTTGTAAGATACATCAATTCTTGAAAGCTTAAATGATCAAAATTAGAAATGGTAAATAATGATTATAACTGAAATTGTTTTTAGAAATTGAAAATAATGTATAATTATTTCTTTCCTAATAAATTAGAAATACATGTTAATGTCATGTATGATTAAAATTTGTATAATTGAAATAATCCTCATATCATTTATGAATATTTATTTTCTTATAAATTAAAATAATGTTCTTTGAAATTGTTGATTATAACTGTGTATTTGATTTTATTTGCAGATCTGAGACTTGCTATCAAAATGCTTTGGCTATCAAGGATGAAGTAAAAGATCTTGAAAATGGCGGTATTGGTGTTATCCAAATTGATGAGGCTGCCTTGAGAGAGAGACTTCCATTGATATAATATTTTCAACTTATGAAACAGGTCAAAAAGATTAAAACAAAATCAGTTTACACTACCAAGTCGGAAATATCAATTCAATCTAGGCCACCACTCTTTTTACCTCAATCAATTTCAAAGAAGAAAAAAAGACTTCACAATGATCAAAATAAATTTGTAGTAGTGTTTGTGTACATATTTTGTGTATGTGCATATCTTATGTCATTTTGGAACAAGTTTAATGTCATTTTAATTTAATGACTTTGGTTTGAATCAAAGAATGTAACAAAATTCTAGTTTGATGCCATTAAATTCAAGATTATGTTAATATGAAATTCATAATTCTAGTTTAATGCTATTAAATTCAAGATTCTGTTGATATAAAATTATGGTATGATAAATAACAGATTATGATCTGATAAAATGTTATGAAATTTTGTTCTGGTAACTTTAATCACAATTTGGTTATTGTTCAAGTCTGGTCCCTTAACTAGCTATAATGTTTCAATTTAGTCCCTTAGCGAAATGGCTGACTCATTAATTTGATTTTTGCCACGCTGTCATGCCACATCATCTCAACTTAACAGTTTTTCTTAACATTTAATAGAAATGATTAATTTGGCTAACGGAATAGTTTTTAAAGGACTAAAATATAACGTTTATTAAATAAGGGACTAAAGTGAAATCTAAAATTAAATTAAGGGACTTCAGGACTAATTAAACCTAAAAAAAATCAATCAAAATATCTTCTCCATGTGCAGCACCGGATTCTGGGGGATTTATAGTGGAATCTTCCCTTAAAATAAAGAGGAGGCGTGGCATTTGGATATAAAAAAACCGTTTTTTTCCAGGAGGAAGAACCAAACGTGACCTTGATAAAAGGTGGTCTCTTCACCCACTCTCCAGGATTCTCTCAGGAATCTCGGCGCAAGAAAAAAAGAAAAAGGAAAAAATTCATTTTCCTCACACACACTCATAGAGACTTACCCTGAGAGAAGAAGAAAACGAATTTCAAAATGAAAAAGGAGAAATTCACAACATCATCTTTCTCCTTCACCATCATCACCGACCAAACATCACAGCTCCACCATAAACACACCTCTTTCCTCAACCTCGTTTCTTCGTCACCGCGGTTCCACCATCAAAACCTCGGCCGAACCCTAATCCACACCTCACTAACACTCCCTCAATCTCGCCGGAACCTCACAACCAACACCATACCACGTAAAACCTCTCTTTCTCTCCGTCGAAAACCACTATTTCAACCCATAAAACCCACCGCGGCCAACCTTCAACCTTCCACGATCTACTCTTCCTCTCTTCACAAACACCGCATCCTCAACCCAACCGTCATTTCCGTCATCTCATAGCAATCTACACACGACCAGATCATATCACTCTCACTCCTCCGTGAAACTCAATGGAATCGCTGACAACCATCTTGAAGCCAATGCCATCGAAACCACTATAAAACCGCTTGCAAACCCCTGTGAAGAAACACACACGGAGACAACCCAAGTTGTGAGTAGGATTCGTGAAATGTTCGCAACTGACTCAACCTCATTCATCGTCGTTTTGGTGAATACACAACATAAGAGATACCACCTCTGAAGCATGGGTACTTCTAATATGGTGGAGTACCGGTACCGGATACGCACCCGTACCGGATACTCGGACCATATTCGGGATACTTATTTTTCTCATTATTCAGTGTTAGAATGAAATTTATAGTTTTCTCAAATATCAATATTGTAAATTTATGTGTTTTAATTTTTTTTTATTGCATCTTAACATTATTTTTGGTTTTTTTCAATTTTTGTAGTGGTGTTTTGTTATAAACTTAATAATTTAGCTCTTTACTCCTATATTTTATAGAAAATTCTTATTTCTTATTAACTTACTCCTACCTTGATTTTTTTAAAACTTGCGTATCCCATACCGGTACCAGTACCCGCACCGGGTACTGTACCCGTACCTATGCATCATAGGATACCACTAATATAACCATGAATAAACCATCAGCGAAACAACAACAACTCAGCTCCGCTGCTTCAAGTATCAACAACCATCGTGCCGACAACGCTGCCGCCGGATATGCGAAGTAGCACTGACAACCCAACCGTTGAATTCAATTCGAATACCACTCCATTCCTCACAGCAAGCATTCGCGCAATAGTAGCAGTGAGTCGCAGCAGTAGGAATTCGTGTTTCGGTCCTTGACTCGCACCAGCAACATCACAACTCAGCAACACTCTGCTGCAGCAACAACGTCAGCTCTCTCGCGATGTCGCATTCAACAACCAACTCAATAGTAGTTCATGCTTATGGTAACATTTCGAACAATCTCTGTTTTGCTTATTCTGCTTGTATGCTGCTGCGGAGATTCGTTTTTGCCTTGTTTCGATGCAATTTGATCCATTAGTTTTCGATTGCCTATGCTGTTCTTCTAGATGTTGTTGGAAACATTAGGTTGTTTGATTTTTGACTGCGTTGTGTATCCGTTTTGATTACAGGATTGTAAACTTGTAGTTATTGATTGGTTTTAAGTTGTTTCTATCAGCATTTCCTTTGCATTGGATGATTGTTATTGTCCCCTGTTATAGCTCACATTTGCAAAATGTCTCAATGCTGCTATATTTGAATTTAGCTGAGTATGTGGTTTAATGTATAGTTTTCGCATTTGATTTTCGATGTGGTTTCATCCTGATGATGCTGGTATGTTGTTGTTGTTTGTAACAATTCTGTATTAGCATTGGTGGTCTCATTGTTTGCTGCTACTGTTGAGCATATAGTTTTTGTTCTGATATAAGGCTGAATGTGTTCTGATGTGTGTTTAAATATTGTTGCTGCTGTTGTGAGTTTGTGTTTTTCAATTCAATTTCATGGCAATATTCTGTATGTGTGGTGAACATTATGGAATCGTTGGTTTTGAAATATGTTGTTGTTGACGTTGTTTGGTTTCGACCATGATTCAAATTCAAATACTTTGTTTTTTTCAGTATCGTTCATATGCTGTTGGAAATTAGAGCTGGTTTAAAATAGCTATGAATTTGTTGCTTGTGTTTTTGATGAAAACAAATATTCCTATTGCGGGCCTTGGTTTGAGCTATGCCGTTTCGGTTTCGATATTAATCATGTAGCTGCTGTGATCAGTTCGTTGTTTTGGTAACAATTTGTGTCATGACCTTATGCTGTTTGTTTTTGTGTCGATGTCTCATTTTGATCTTTTGTTGCTAGTCATTGTTCATGTATTATGATAAACATTTCCAATAAGTCATGTATGCTGTTTGTGCAATATGTTTTTGGGGCTTTGTTTCGCAATGGAATTTCGAAGTTCTGCAATATTAAGCTCGTAGTAGATGCTGGATTTTTACATGATCCAATATCAAATATCATATATTACACTATTTTGGTCTTTGGTGGTTTTGAATTTTGGTCTTTGGTTGATATATAGAATCATGCCATGCTGATGGTTGTTTTGAATTTGCTACTGGCTTCGAAACGTGCCATTGCTTTATGTCAATCTCTTTTAAAAATCAAAGTCAATCTCTTTGAATTTGGTCTTGTTTTCGAAACTGTGCCATTGCCGAAATAGGATTCATTGTGTTTTTGCAAGAGAAATGGGATTCATTGTGTTTTCATATGTGCCTTGCCTTCTGTTATGACTCATGTGTATGACATTCATCATGTTGTCATTACATACAAACTGGCTTTTGAGCACATTGTGACAAATTCGATTCGATTGATTGTGCTCGTTTTGATCAAATTAATTAAATAAACTTTTGAATTTGGTTTAATAATTTAATTTTTCTAATCAATTTTAATTAACTTAATTATTTGATTTATTTGAATAATTTTGATAATTAATTTTAATTAGCCTAATTAGTTGATTAATCAAATTCCAATCATTTAACTTTATTAATTAATCTTAATTAACTTAATTATTTGATTACATTAATCAAATAATTTTGATAATTGGTTTGGATTAATCTAATTAAATGGTTTAATAAATTTTGACCATTTGACTTTGTTAAATAAAATTAGGCCAAGATCAAAGGATCCCAAAACTACATCTTGTTTATACGCACTTGTTATTTCATGTCATTTCCATTCGACAAAATGTATTCCCACTTCCATGGTATGTAATAACTTTACTACTTTCCTTTACTTTGCTTATGTCTTACCATTGCACCGATTAAACCATTTTTCAAAATAAATTCTCGATCCAATGTCGAGCCATCTTCTTCACCTTTGTAAGTCGATTGTGTTTTAAACATCGTCATCAACCTTTTGGTCACCATACACAACACTCAGAGTTTACTCTCGGGCTTTCTTACAGTGAGACCTATTCAATCAATTACTTCTAGTTGGTCGTTTAGAAGACTAGTCCACTTTGCTAGTGCACACAATTAAAACTCAATTCAAGTGCTTTCCTTTACTTGTTTATTTATATATTGTCTTGAATGATGGTTTAAACAGAAACTCTAAAGTACAAAATGTACCCAACTTGTAAGTCGAGTGCATTCGTCTCGCCATCGACCTTACCCTAAACCAATTAGGACCTTCTTACCATCCTTTACCATTTTGTACGTAAATTTAAAACCTCGATTCGCATTGAGTATTTTCTCCAAATAAAATCAAAATATATAATCATATTCAAATACTATTTCTTAAAAGGTGAAAAGGAGGGGGAAGGAGTCTTCGATCTCTCACCTCAATTGTTTGGGTGTGAGTTCTCTTACTCGTGTGTGAACAATTGACACCACTAAAAGACCCCTAACTCGATAAAATTCAAACCTTGATTTCGATCGTGCATTTTTCAAACCAAATCAATATACTTAACTATACTTAAATACTATTTCTTAAAAGGTGAAAAGGAAGGGGATGAAGTCTTCGATCTTTCTCTTTAATTGTTTGGGTGCGAGTTCCCTTACTCGTGTGTGGACAATTGACACCTTTAAAAAACTTTTAACTTGATAAGATTCAAACCATTTTTATAAATATTTGTTTTCCATTAAAACACTTAATCAATATTCAAACACTACTTTCATTAAAGGTGAAGTGGGGGGTGAAGTCTTCGATGTTTCTCTTCAATTGTTTGGATGCGAATTCTCTTACTTGTGTGTGAAAAATTGTCACCTCTAAAAAGCATACAACACATCAAACTCTTTTCTCGCCCCCGTGCGGTTGAAACTTCTCAAGACACTAAGTCATCGCCCCCGTGCGATCTACAATTCAAACTCCTTTTGCAAAGAATATTGTTTAGTCCCTTCTTCCGCGCATATAAACTAGTGCTCCAGTCTCCCCTAGCAAGCAGGCAAGCCAACATTTAGCATTTAGAATACGACCTAAACACTCGTTCGCTATAAACACAAATCAACCAACCCTAGTCCTTCGAACTACTATTGCTCTGACTTCCTCATTGCACTATGAGAGTACGTAGGCATAGGATTGCGAGATCCTAGCGAGCTACCTTTTTTTTATTTTTACCCTAAACCTTTTCCCGTAGTCCCACGAATTACAGACGATGTGATTCTTCATTTATTCAAATGAAAGATACGTAGGCACAAGGGCCCTAATCCTTGGCGAGCACCCTAATAAAAAACCACTCATTTTCCCTTTAGAAATTATATCCTTCATTCCTTACTCCCTTAGAAGAAAACAAACAAACCTAACTAACATTTCTCACGAATCAAATTAAGAGATTCCCGTTGAGTACAACGGACGTAGAGGGTGCTAGTACCTTCCTCTTGCGTAATCGACTCCCGAACCTAGAATTTGGTTGCGATGACCATTTTCTTATCTCTAAAGGTTTTATCGATATTTTCCTATTCCTTCCTTGGAATGAATAAAGTTCGGTGGCGACTCCATTCAAACGTTTTTTCTGCGTCCATCGCGAGGATCGTATTTTTTGAGGTACGACAGAAAGGTGTCAAGATCTTAGGCATCTCTTCTTCAACCGCATGTTTTCTAAATATTTGGTCTGAGAAATTTTTTAAAGAAATGATTTTCATCCTAGAACTAACCCTTTCATGAATGGAAAAATCTCTTCTTTTGTTGCGAATTGAATTACGAGGGAACAAATCGACAACAAAATAATTGATAATGACAACATACCAAGGTATAATGACACCTGAGAGGGTAAAAAACTGCTCATTTGCAAATTCTTTCATTATAACCAAAATGTCCTGAGTATGAAATTCATCTCTAGTCCCTTCCTGTCTCTAATTTCTACATCAAATTCTTGGAATAACCACACCCATGTTATAATTCTAGGTTTGTATACTTCTTTGCAATTAAGTATTTAAGGGCACAATTTTTAATGTATGTTGAACCAAAGATGGTTTGAATAACAATGCTATTTAATTTGGTTTTGATCATAACACAATGTTGAAATTGCTATGTCGGTAATAATAAATTTCATCTCTGTATTCTGATGATTTGTTGTATTTTTGATATTTCTGAATTATTGTTTATTTGTAATTTTCTTTTTTTATTTATTCATCATAAATTTGATTCTAGAATTCATTTTAGTATTGTACCTTGAAGTATCTTTTACACTCACTTAAGTTGAATCCATTATAATGTCTTTTTTGTTTTAAGAAATTTAGTTAAAAATCAATTATGTGTGTCTTTACTCACAAGTTAGAAGGCTTAAAACAAGATGTTTTTTAAGCTTGATTTGAATTATAGTTCTGGATAATTCAAATCAAGAATAAAATGTAATTTTGGAAATTGGCGTTGTGAATATGATTTGAATCAAGGATATACCTAATTCGAATCAAAGACTCCTTGATGTGAATCATGATTTGAATCATGACTAAATGAATTATTTTAAAAATAACCTCTAGTTGTATGATTCAAATCATGATTTGAATCAAACAAGATATTTCCATAATTTATATTTTTAATTCAAGTTATTATTTCATTTGATACAAATCACAACTATATGATCTGTCACGAATCAATTGCTTAATTTTTCATATACTTTGTGTCATATCTATAGCACGTATATAAATCCTTTGTGCCATACTCTAAAAAATAAATATTCAATTAGGATAAAAAAATCCATATTTTCATAAATTCAAAAAAACAATAAGTGTTTATTGATAATGTTTCAATAAGGGGTTGTTTGAGATTCTTTAGATAACCAATCATCTTTAACCTTGAACTAAAAACCCGTAATTGTGGTGCCCAACTCTAAATATTGAGTGTGAGTGGTCGTTGCAAGGTACATTGAGGAAATTTAATGCTTTCTTTTTATGAAGATTTTTGTGTGTATTAGGTTAAAGAATTGGTTTGTGATTATAATGTATGGAGATTGATTTCCAACAAAGAAAAATATTAATTTCTTCTCTATTGAAGACTTTAGTAGAACCAAGTGAAGATTATTGCAAACTAAGTTGGGAGTCTCCAAGATTATTAAGTAGAATAAAGGCTCAAATAAGGGACTTCTGGTAGGGTTGAGTGAAGATTGTTGCAAACGGAAGCTTGTAGCATAAATTTGGGTCTAGGAAGATAATTGGTTCAAATCGAGTGAAGATCTTATGAATTTGTCAATTTTTAGTGTTGTATTAGAAAAGGAAGGAAATCTAGATTCATACGTCATTATGAATTTGGGTCTAGGAAGCTTGTAGCATAAATTTGAGTCTATGAAGATAATTGGTTCAAATCAAGTGAAGATCTTATGAATTTGGCACATTTTAGCGCTCTGCTACAACAGTAAGGAAATTTAGATTTAAACATCATTATTTTACAAAGAGAATATTTAAAATCTTCTATATAAAACTAAATCTATCTTTAACTAACGTTTTTCAAAATATGTCATCCCACTCATGATCTGTATCAACATATTATATGCCTAAAATTTCTTCTTAAACATATTCTCTAATGAAGTAATGATTATGTCGCAACGCGAAAAATAACCGGCGGAAAAACAGAGTCGCCTCCGAACGTTATTTATCCCGACGGGGGAAAGGAAACGATCAAAGAAACCTAAAAAAGGAGAAGGCATGGTCTCGCAACCAAATCCTGGGTTTGAGAGTCGATTACGCGAGAGGAAGGTGTTATCACCCCTGGCGTCTGTTGTACTCAACGGGATCCACTCTTGTTGTTCTAATCAAAGGGTGTGTTCGTCTAAAGCCTATTTGTTTACAGAAACAAAAAGGGGGAAAAACAAAAGGAGACTCGATAGGACTTCACCGTCCTATACCTATGTATTCCCTCGTGCAATGGGAAAGTCAGAGTCAACGTAGTTCGGAGGACTACGGGGGAAAGGGGGGAAGGTTGCCCGCCAAGACTTCGCCGTCTTATGCCTACGTATCCTCATTCGGACGAGAATGAAGAAATCAGAGCGTTCATAGTTTAGCCTACCAATTGTTAAGTGTTTCTTATGAGCGATGCTAAGTTCGCGTTCCAGCAGTTAGGGTCGATGCCTGTTTGCGGTAGAACGGAAATAACATGCCCTTTCTAAAAAGGTTTGACAGAAAATCTCGAAGGACAAAATGATTTGAATTTGTTCAAGGATTTTAAAAGAAGTGAATTGACTTTATTTGAGATGAACATTGCACTAAAGTCTATGATATATGATCAAATACTTTGCGCTAATGATACAAATATCTCGCGCACAAAGTACCCAAAGATGAGGTTAGAAATGTATCCTCTCATCTTTTTCTATGTGCTGAAGGCTCGTGACGCACTATACACATCATATTTATTAATTGTTTTGATATGATTTGAGAGAGAGAGAGAGAGAGAGAGAGAGAGAGAGAGAGAGAGACTCAAAGGGCAAAAGAAAAATCTAGGGGAACTCACACCTAAATGTTATCATGCAATGTGATCCTAAGGTTAGGATTGGAATACGATTATATCCTAATATTATCATACAAAGATGTACCTAAGATTGAGGTTGAAAGAGAGCTAACCTAATGTTGTCATTATAAGGATTGAGAGCCCAATGTCTATCCTACTCCAAGCTTAATCAGAAATTAAGTTGGACTAGGAGCCGTAAGGGAGCATGTGAGCAAAGCACAAGTAAACATTACACAACTCAATCATAGACAACATCAAACACTACAACAATATTCAAGTAAAAAAGAGGAGAAAAGATTCAAATATGAAAGATCATGCTAAGGGAGGTCGGTCAACAATGTTTGTTTGTTCTAAAACACGATAGAGAAATGATATGTAGATCATTCTCAAAGAATCGTGGCACACGAAAAGAAAAGAGAATGGTCTCGTCTTAATCACAAACTTTCATCGATTAATTAAAGGTGACCTCTCACGATCCCAAAGTATGAAATTTTTTCCAAATGATCATTCCTCACATATTTGAAATAAGGAAGGTTAACAACTTCAAAGAAAACGATAATCTATGATGTTAAGATATTTATTGACAAAAAAAAAGAAAGAAAAGGGAATAAATCAAGAAGAAAGTAAGAAAATGAAATCTTGAAAATCAAAGGTGAAATCTAAAAAAACATTTTAACTTCTACACAAGTATTGAAAATCAAAACTAAAAACAAAATGGTAAAATAAATAAATAAATAAATGAGAAAGAGGAAGACATATAGTAAAACGGGAACGGTGATCATGAAGACCAACATGGGCCTAAAAGCCCATCGCCCAAGCCAGCCAAAAATAAAAAAATAAAAGAATACAAATAATAAAAGAAAAAACCAAATGAAAGGGAAATAGGTCAGCAACCATAGAACCAAATATCAGGCGAAGTTTCAACGAGAAAATAAAGTCAAAACAAAACACGACGAACAAAAACGGTCGTGAGAAAAAAATCAGAAACAACACGAACGTAATCATCTTGTTTCAACCTTCTTTTCGCGCGAGTCTTTATCTGAATCGCTTCTCTCCCTCGTTCACCTCCGACTCTGACTCGACCGTTTTTTGTTCAAGTTTGTATCAAATCTCGTTCTCAATTCATCTCCTTCTCGACTTCGATTTGATTCGTTTGTGTATCGTATCAAACTTTCTCTCCCTCTACTCTTTCTGTGATGGTTGGGTTGTTGATTTCAGTTCAAGGGATTTGTGGTTTTTAGGTTGTGAAAGGTTTGCGGTTGTTGTGGTGGTTGGAGAAGGAAGGGTGAGGTTTAGAAGGTAAACTCAAGGAAGAAGGAATGTTTGAGAATGAGGAGATGAAGGTTTCGGGAAGGATTTTTGCAGCGTCGTTTTGGTTCCAAAAGAACTTGAGGAGTGAAGGTGAGAAAGGTGTGTGATTTATAGGAGTGGAAGGGTGAAATGAGAAGAAATAAATTTGTTGTGATGAGATTGTGATGAAATGGTGATGATGCGGTTCTTTTTTTTGCGTAACAGTTTTCATGGAATTGTATTGTGTACTGCGTGTTTGTGGTAAAGGTCGTTGCGTTGTCTCATGTTTTGTAAGGTGTAGAATGATTTGTGATTGCAGGATACGTTTTGTTTATTGTGTGGGGTCCAATTTGTGAGGTCATGAAATTTTGTTTGTGCAGGTTTTCATTTTACAGACACGCATGGCTTGGAATTGGTAAGAATTACTGCAAGTTGAAAGTTTTGTTGCTGAAGGCGTCTGAGGGTGCATGAATCATGCGTATTCTGTTGTAGGATGTTGTGTGACTTTTTTGTGTGGCTGATGCGAAACGCATTTCATGGAAACCTTTTGTGTATTGTTGCTCATGGCTTGTGGAGTTGCACTGAAAATTTGCGTTATGGCTGTGCGTGAATGAAAGCTTGGCTTGCAGTTGGTTTCACGAGCTAGTGTGTATGTTGGCTGATTGCGAAATTGTGACGGTTTCATGGCTGAAAAAATTGTGGTTTGGTTTGTGTGTAAGGCTTTGGCACATGTACCGTTTTGGTGGTTACGTTGCATATGGACTTCTATTTAATGTAATAGACTTTGGACCTTTTTTCTTGTATGAATATGGATTTTACAATTGTAAAAGAACATGAATTTTGATTTGATAATATCTTGCACCTTCACTTCGATTATTGAATCATGCAACCAAATTTAGTCATGAGAATTTTGAAATCTCGATTCTTAATTAACATGACCATCATACCTTGAACTCCATGTGTGATCCAAAAATCTTCATGAGCTAAAATACACATTTATTGAATTTTCACTTAAAGTGAATGGAAATTTGAATCAATCCTCGAATCAGTAAATCCATTTGAACCTGACCACTTGAAGTCTAGTAAACAAAATCCTTAACTATGAACCAAGTGAGATAGAAAATGCCTTGAAATCAGAGGAACATGAATTGAAATATGAACTGCATTGTCCAAAACCCTGACTGCAAATGTATTGATCTTTGATGAGCTTTGGTACAGTCTAAGAGCATAATTCATTCACAACTGTCATGACTCTCTATAAAACCCTAACTGAAACTACAAGCCACATAAATCCTGCATACCCTGGCCTTAATCATGAAACAAATCCCAGCTTGATCAAGACTGGGTTAAATCCACTGAACTGATAACATCACTGCACATATATTGAACATGCTAGCCTCAAGTGAAACTCAACTGAACGACATTTTCCCTTCTTAAACACAAAGGGTGAGAAACCCTAATCTTCCTGCCTTGAGTGCACACTGATGAAACAATGACTTAGGAAGTTGATGAGAACCCAAAACCCTAACCCAATATCCTCCCAGTTAGGCCACTGGTGAAACTCTGAAAACTTGATATTCTTGAGAAGACTCGGAGAAGATAACACTGTGCTTTAATAAACCTCTGATAAAAACTTCTCATGATGATTGAAAATTCAACACCTTTGCCTCAAACTTGAGTACAAACCAAGTGAAATAACCTTTGAATAATGGAAATCTAGATTAACAGGAAACCTCTGATCCCATGACCAAGAAGCCTAATGAAATAGATGATTATGATTATTATGACCTAACGGAAATGCATATGAATGCGAAGCGAATGCCAGTTGATGGTTAAAAAAAGAGGGATAATTTTGGGGTGCAACAGTTTGATTTGAAGGTCTTTTGATCTAGAGTTAAAAATATGAGCCATAGATAAGAAAATGGTATAAGTATTATCACACTAAATATAGATTTTACTTTCCTTTATTTGATAATATTTAAGTTGATGCTTCATCCAAAGAAGTTATGTATGGTAAATGTATAATCCATTAGTGCATTGATTAATTTCAATGCATAGGAAAGAACATGAACTCTCCCATCTTTCTCATTTCATATGCATTCTTCTTTATGACTATAGCCTTGAGCTACAAGTCTAGCTTTGTTTCTCGCCACTTCTTCTTGTTCATGAAGGTTGGTTATGAAAACTTGTTTTCTTTTAATGACATGGTTTCTTTTTGGTCATGACATATGATCTCAAACTTCATTTCTTAAAAATTAGTTCAGTTCTTCTTGTATTGTCAAACTATTATGTTCATGTATCTGCATAGAGTAATAAAGTATCCTCTTGTGGAAGAGAAAAAATAACACTTGATGATGATGAAACACCACCCAGATCAACATCAAGTATAAGTTATCACATTGAGAAGAACAAATCATTAGTAACAAAGATGATCCTATAAATGTTAAAATGTAATTCAGATTCAAGTTAAGTTTTAGTTTGCATTTGAGTTTAGTTTGAATTTAGTATGCATTTCATTTGGGTCATGTATAAAACCAAATGTTAGTTACAATTTGTAACAGACTTCCAATTTCTAAATTTGAGATTTAGAAATTTAGTTACGTTTTTATTCTCTCTCTTTCTCTCTGCAATTTTCTTCATCTTCTTCAATTCTTGTGCAATAATGGAGGTTTAGTGTTAAACTCCAACAATTGGTATCCAGAGCTCCGGTTCGACTCATATGGAAACTCGAGTTTAGTGAGGTGTGTGATTGATTTCGTTCCTAAAATCCGCGTTGAATTAAAGTTAAAAAATCATATAGAATCATAGATCTTGATTATTCCTACCTAAAAAAGCAATAACTTCAAACAAAAACAACAAACTTCTTTCACTCATTGTTTTCTTCCATAGAAGTGGCTTCATCATTCTAAGTTCAGCCTCCACCATGTTCCATGATTTTTGTGTCGACATGGCTGACACTGCGGAGGCCGTTGTCGCATCGGTTGATTACCGTCTAGCGTCGGAGCATCTGTTTCCGGTGACATATGACGATGTTATGGAAGCTTTAAATTTGATTAGATCCAGTGAAGATGAATGGTTAACTAAATATGTTGACTATTCTAAATGTTATCTAATGGGAAATAGTGTTGGAGCTACGATTGCCTATCATGCAGGACTACGTGTGGTGGAAAATGTGAGAGATCTTGAGCCGATGAAAATCCAAGGGTTGATATCGTGTCAACCATTTTTTGGTGGGACCGAGAGGACTGAGTGAGAGTTAAGACTTGAGAATGATCCTATTTTTCCATTGTGTGTTGGTGATTTGATGTGGCAATTAGCATTACCAATTGGAGCAGATCGTGATTGTAACACCCCATTTCTACCCGGCAGATAATTATAAAATCAGAGTTTCAAAATTTCAACATACAAATGAGATGCTACACTTTCAACTTAAAAATGACTTCCTATTATCGCATGTTAATCAGATACATAACACTTTAACTCGGATGAACCGATAACAACAAAATCAGTCTTTAAAATAAAACAACTTTTATTAACTAAATAGCGGAATCATACTTTTTAACTCAAATGACATAACATCTTTTATTCATCTGAAAACAGCTGCAACATAACAAGTAATCAATGACATCAACTTATAATTCAACAACTGAAATATAACAACTATAAAACAACGATCGTTCATCCCCCCGAGTGTTACGTATCAGAGCAAGACCCTATTAACTTGCAATAAAGCAACATAAGGACTCCAAAAGCTATTCCAAACTGCCATTGCTATTCTTGAGTACCTGCCCATTTCCCATGGTAGGGGAAATATCAGCAGAAGGGGTGAGATATCTAACAATATAATAAAGTGTATGATAAACAATACGTTAGATCAGATCATATAAAACCACCACTTCACAACTTTCAAACAACGGTTATAACAGCAAAATCCTCAACATGAAATAACAACTATTTCACAGCTTTCAGACAGTACCTGTCACAACAAGTCAACAACATAAAACATCAACGAATATATCATCACAACAACTCAAATATGCAACACGGAATGCGACTCATACAATGCACATGCATGTGGTACCATTGGAGCAGAACTCCCAACTTAGAAATACGGAGCAAAACTCCCAACTTAAAAATTGCCAATTAAGGCCAAGGCATAAGCCTTCATCCCAGTTTGCCAATCCAGGCCGTCGCAAAATATGCAATGTATGTGACTCATGAATGCGACATCACAACAACAACAACACAACAACAACAACAACAACACTGGCCATAGGCCTACAACTTGATATCAATTCCACAGCGACTTCGCAACAAATTCAACACTTGCCATAGGCCTACAACTTGGTATCAACAACATATCAATAACAACAAATCAACAGCAACTTAACCAACAAATCAACACTGGCCATCGGCCTAACAAATTCAACACCACCTGCAAATTCACCTATTACAATAAAGTATACAACACACCGTATCAACTAAATTATATTACAAACGTTTCCGCATAATTATTCGGACAACTCAACTATTTCCAGTTAATTAATCTTCCACTAAATTACCAACATTTTCTACTCTGTACTGCGACTATCATATCCACACCGTCACTGATAATACTACTAGTGAATTACTTCATCCATGATACTAGCTACTGAATTATTCTTCCATTAAATTATTACTACTGCTGCCACTGAAATACTACTACATATATGGTCTGTAATTTAATTAGACCAATTAATTAAATCTACTATTTTTCATGCTACTAAAATATATCTACTAATTATATAAATCAGCTACTATGGTTTTTCTACTAATAGCCTCCTGTCATTGTTTTCAACAACTATATCTCATTGCTACTAGTTTCAAATACTTTATGTTTTCCTGCTACAAAATTAACTCTGCTATTTTAACAACTCTGCTAATTATTATCATATACTAACTCTGTAACTAACAGTTCACTCCAGCTAAATTATTCCACTACATTGGTTTTGTCAAAAACTACTAGCACTGTTATTGTATCAATTTCTAAACCTGCTACTACCCAGTATAATTCTGCTAAAACATCAACTCTACTATTTTACTAATAGCTCTGCTACTTTAATACCCATTCTGATAATTATTAACTGATCGTACCTGGATCAGACAGTTTCTGGTGGCCAACAACGTCGTCTGGGCTTCAGCTCCGGTGCGGTTGAAAGACGGTCGGGGGGGGGGGGGGGGGGGTGTACCTGCAAGGTACTCCGACGCTCAAGTAAGGTAACCGTCTGAGAAAAAGAAAGTACAAGAGAAGAAGGTTAGAGTGTTAAGAAATGAGTAACCTGACCCTCTCAAGTGAGAGGGTATTTATAGAGAGCCCCCAGCGCGGGGCCAACGGTTACTTGCATTGGGTTGGATTGCCAGGCCCAATCCAAGTAACTGCCAGGGCTTACGTGGCGTAGTGAAGACCAGCACGTGGTCTTCGCCCTGGGGTAACCGTTCCTAAATCTCTGGAATTAGGGCAGACCGATTCCATCGGGAGTGGGGCGGTTACATGAGAACGTGTCCTCGCGGGGGAGGAGTCCTGCGTGTCGGGGAGAGACGTGTCCTGGCGGGGAGGACTCACTTGCGGGCGGAGATGGCTCCTCTCGGGGAGGAGCACATGAGCGTCGAGGAGAGGTGAGCCCGGGAGGCTTAGGGCCTGCACCCGACGGTCCATCCGCGGGTGCCGTGCACACCCGAGGTTAGGCGTGTGCCCGACCTGTGGAGGTGAGCCTGTGCTCGGCAGTGGTCTTGTTAGGAGTCCTTATTAGGCTATCCCAGGCCTTGTGGGTTGGGCCTGCTCGACTGATGAGCATGCCCCGGCCCAGTCCAGAACATGAGCCCCCCAAGTCGTTGCTCTGAGCATCAGAGTGATGACTTAAGGGCTAGCCATGTCGAGGACTCATCGAGGAAGAGATGCTAACGAGAAGCGGCAGGTCGAGAGGGGAGAGACAAATCGACCCTCGGGATGGGTTGACCGGATCTGCGCGACGTCGCGGGGATATGAGAAGTCCGAAGCGAGGTGAATGGGAAGGCGCTCGTTGGGAAATGAAAAGACGTGTGTGGGGAAACGTGTGCCACGCGTCACAACTCATCATTCCCTAGGGCGGCTACGCTAGGGTAGCGCAATCGATTGCCTAGGAGCCCTCGAGACTCGTGAAAGCCCCATAAATAGGGGAAGCCCGTGTCATTTGCACATTTTTCGCTCTCCCTTCGCTCTAATTTTCCTTTCCTTCGCTCTCCCTTCAACCGCCGTTCGCCTCCATTCGCCGCCGCTGACAGCCGTACCGGAACCCTACCAGAAGTACTTTTTAAAGTAAGTTCTCTCTTTTCCCTCTTTTGCTTGCATTTTGTAGGGCGATTCTTAAGGTGAACTGATGAAGTTCCCATGGAAATCACCAAATATCCGGCGAAAACGGCGGAATTTCATATTTTATTCGTTGAATCTCGCGGGGAGAGACGATGAAATCCACGAGGACATGAAGAATGTCCCGCCCGGGGTCGTGAGATGAACGTCTCTCAGTTCTTTTGTTGAATCTCCCAGGGATAAATGATGAAATCCACGAGGACATGTAGAATGTCCCGGGGTTGTGAGATGAACGTCTCTCAGTTCTTTTGTTGAATCTCCCGGGGATAAATGATGAAATCCCCGGCGAATCAAGGAATGTCACGGGGACGTGGGTTGAATATCCCGGGGTCCCGCCCAACGCCGCTCCCCGCGGACCTGAGGATTGTCGCGGGTTCGCGTTCCCTGACGTTCCCTCCTCGCCCTTTCACTTGATCAGCGGTGGAAGGGGTGGATTTGATATGGGTCATCGAATTCACCGTTTCCTTTTGCTTTTCAGGTAAATGGACGTATTGCAAGTGGCTGAGGGGTCTTTGGATATCTACGACGGGCCTGGTTCACCTATGGCGGAGACATCCAACGTCGGGGAGAGGACGCCCGACGATTGGGCCTGCGAGGAGGCCGTGAACATGATGTCCGAGTTCGTCGACCTGGATGAGGAGGGAATATTTTGTACCGTCGAGCACCGCCTTATAGGTTCACCAAAGTCGTGGAATGTGTTTGGGCCTCTGCCACACCATCGAATCTGCTCGACGTACAGCGGGATGCGGTTCCCCGTCTACGAGTTTATGTTCGATGAGGCGGGGTGGCGTCTGCCATTCACGGATTTCCAACAGGCCGTATTTACCTGGCTGCGTTTGGCCCCTTCTCAACTCCACCCCAACTCTCGTGCATTCATTGGGGCCTTCGAGCTAGTATGCAAATATCTGAAAATCTGGGCGACTGTGCCCTTGTTTTTCCGCATTTTCCATCTTCAGCGACAGGCCGGGGACGGTAGGCACGGTTGGGTGTCCTTCAAATAGGTGAGCAGCCTGTTTCACACCTATATGGACTCCGTGCAGAATTTCAAGTACCGGTACTACCTCGTGAGGCCGGTCACACATGAGGCCGTGAATACCATGTACAATCGGGTTGTCAAAGAGGTTGGTGGACGGCGAGAGGAGACGCTTGTGCCTAAGTTCCCGTTGTTTTGGACTGAAGAACACTTCAAGAGGGGAACGGACAGCTATATCGTCAGCCCCGACAGACTTTGCGAAGGGGATCGCTTGGCTCACGAGGCCATAGTTAAGTTCGTCAGTGGGTTTAACAAAGCAAAGCTCGTGATGCCAAACGGGGACTTCGTTCTGGGCGATGACGGGCAGGTCTTGACGAAGCGTCGAGTGATCAATACTAGGGTTCTCCTCGAGACGTTTTCTGATGAGGAGGCTCTCGAGCTGTTAGGTAGGGGTGGTCTCCCCGACTTGTCTTTCCCTTCATCCTTCTTTTCGAACTACTGACCTCTTTATTTTCTTTGCAGATAAGATGTCGAATGCTGAGGAGCGCTTCAAGAAGCTGAAGGCCAACCGTGCTGCGAAGAAAGGAGGCAAGAGTCGTGTCGACCAGCTCCGAGTTCAGGAGTCCGTTCCCACCCCGACACCCGGGGGTTCCTCTGGCTCTCACCAGGGTAGTGATTCTCTCAGCCCCCAGAGCTCTCCGAAGAGGCAACGGCTTGCAGACACAGTGGATATCGACCTTACCGAGCACGAGAGCCCCCCTGCCATGAAATTTATGCTCCCGCCTTGTCACACAAGGCCGGACTTCTTTATGGGGAATAATTCGCTCTGCGTGGGTGGCCCTGAAACTCAGGCCATCTTAAGCGTCGACAAGGCTTCTCGGCGAAGAATGCTGGTGGAGGATGTGTCTGCTATGATGCGGGTTTGCGCGGCTGCCTTGGTTCTGAACGATGAGGCGTGCCCCGCAAGCGAGCTGAACAAGTTGCGAGAAAGTTTCCAATCCATCTCAGCTGAAATGGAGAAGGTGGGTAAGGAGCTGGCTGACTGCAAAAGCCAGAACCAGGCCTAGGTCGAGCTTCAACAGAAATTGGAGGAAAAGTTGAAGAGTGCCGAGGAGGTGCAGAAACGTCTCGCCGGTGTCGAGGAGGAGAGGGATCGTCTCTTGGCGAGGAACGCTGAATTGGAGGAGGTTGTCCGCCCCGCTGAGGAGGAAACCGAGGAGGATAGGTTGCTGACTTCGCGGGCGGCGCTGATAGCAAAACTCCGGGAAGCCGAGGAAGACAATCTCGCGGTCGCGGGCATAGGTTTCAAGAATGCGGTGGAGCAGCTTCGGGTCCTCAACCCCGACCTTTCGACCAAGGGGATTGACCCCGACTACGAGGTGGTCGACAGTCAGATCGTGCAACCGATGAGAGTCGACGAGGTCCATGATCCCGAGCAGCCTGAAGGGACCGCAGCTGAGTAGGATTTTCTTCCCCGTTCTGTTCGGCATGTGAGCCATTTTTATTTATTGTAATATTTCTGCCCGGCCTGTGTGCCCGGAGCTTTTTGACATTTGATTGTAATATTTGTACACTGGGCTTCTGCCCGTTTTAATGTACCTTCATTTATCTGCTAGTGTTGTTTGCATGGTTTTAATTGTGTGTGATGTTAATGCATTTGCTATACTTTGTTTTTTTTGTCTAAGTATTAAAGACTTCTATACTTTATTTTTCTGTCTAAGTAATAAAGACTTTGGGATTGCTCGACCTTGATCGTCCCTGACCGCGTGGAGAGCTGGTCGGGTGGTCGGAGATGTATTCCGACCTGCAACGAGGCTAAGAGCTCGGTCGAGGTCTTAGCTTCATGGCGTGAACTTCCCATCGCGAGCTGGGTGTTCTGCCTGATTGGTACAATGACGGCGGAGCTCGGTCGAGGTATCCCCGTCGGATCAAAGTCCTCGCGCACACACAACGCGGTCTTCGATCATCGTGTTCTGTCTAGGGGTGTCGCGCTCGTACCTTAACGCGTCCCCGTAATCGCGGTGCTAGTGTGTCGCGGGCAGTGCTTAACTGTAATATTGTTTTAGCTTTTCAGCGTTCCACGGTCGAGCAAGTTCTTCCCCATGCAGATTTTCGAGGAAATAGGCTCCTGTCCCCGTTTTCGCGCGGACGCGGTACGGGCCCTCCCAGTTCGCGGCGAGTTTTCCTTCTCGCGAGTCTTTTTGGTTCCTTCGTAGGATGAGGGTGCCCACCTGAAAATCACGTTTAATAACTTTGTCGTTATAACGTAGTGTTATTTTCTGCTTAAGCGAAGCTTCTCGGAGAGAAGCGCCCGAACGTATCTCGATAAAATCGAGCTCTTCCCTCAAGGCTTCGTCGTTCGCGTCCCCATCGAGGGGGGCTTCTGTCCTCCTCGAGGGTTCCCTGATCTCCACGGGGATCACCGCGTCGGTTCCGTAGGTCAGACAGAAGAGGGTCTCCCCGGTTGTGGAGTGTGGGGTCGTTCGGTAGGCCCAGAGGACGCTGTGTAGTTCCTCGACCCACCGTTGTTTGGCGTCGCCTAGTCGACGTCTTAATCCTCGGAGGATCACCCTATTCGCCGCCTCAGCCTGTCCGTTCGTTTGAGGGTGTTCGACCGACGTGAAGTGTTGCTTCGTGCCTAGTTTTGTGACGAAGTCTTGGAAGTTCCTGTCGGTGAACTGTGTTCCGTTGTCGGCGACGATAGCTTGAGGCACGCCGAATCGGGCAAGGATATTTCTTTTGTAAAAATGCAGTATGTTAAAGGCCGTGATTTTGGCCAAGGCTTCCGCCTCAATCCACTTCGTGAAGTAGTCCACCCCGACGATGAGGTATTTGTTTTGATACTACCACTGGACGAAAGGTCCGAGGATATCCATTCCCCACCACGCAAATGGCCACGGGGAAGACAGTGGACTGAGCTCGTTGAGAGGAGCGAGGTGCATGTCCCCGTGTCATTGGCATTTGTCGCACTTCTTGACGTGTTCCTTGGCGTCCTGTTGCATGGTGTGCCAGTAATATCCTGCTCAAAGCGCCTTACGGGCTAACGATCGCCCGCCGAGGTGTTGTGCGTTGATTCCCTCATGGATCTCCTGGAGTATGTCGGGGACTTTGGTCTCCTCGACACATTTGAGGAGGGGAATAGAGAACCCTCGTCGGTATAGTTTGTCCTCGACTATAGTGTACGAGCATGCCCATCTCTTGACCATTCCTGCTTCTTTGGGATCTTCGGGCAGTTTGCCCGTCATGAGGTATTCGTATACCGGGGTCATCCAGCAATTCCTGTCCCCGATGGCGTTGATGTCCGAAATTGCGGCCGGTTTGTCGATGCTCGGGCGGGAGAGCACTTCTTGTATGACGGATTTGTTTTCGCCTTTCTTCTTTGTGCTCGCCAATTTGGACAAGACATCTGCTCGGGCATTGTGCTCGCGGGGGATGTGAGTTACTTCCGCGGAGGTGAACTTTTTCATCTTTTCTTTCACCAAGGCCAAGTATTCTAAGAGGCTGTCGTTCTTGGCTTGGTACTCTCCTCGGACTTCCGAGGCCACGAGCTGGGAGTTGGTGAAGAGTTTGACCTCTTTGGCGCCGAGGTCCTCGGCCAGCCGGAGTCCTGCGAGGAAGGCCTCATATTCGGCTTGGTTGTTTGACGTCGGGAAGGATAGTTCGAGGGATACCTCGATCAAGACGCCTTCCTCATTTTCGAGGATGATGCCCGCCCCGCTTCCCTTCAGGCTGGATGCTCCGTCGACATAGATCGTCCATTTCTGTGATCCGTTGGTCGAAGGTTCCGGGACGGTCATCTCTGCTACAAAGTCGGCCAATACCTGTGCCTTCAGGGCTTTCCTCCCTTCGTATTGGATGTCAAACTCGGCGAGCTCGAGCGACCACCTGAGCATCCTCCCCGCCATGTCTGGTCGTCCAAGGAGCTGCCTTATAGGATGTTCGGTCCTTACGACGACGGTGTGGGTGAGGAAGTAGTGGCGTAGCCTCCTGGCCGCGGTAACGAGGCCCAGGGAAAATTTCTCAATCTGCTGATATCTGAGCTCGGGGCCTTGGAGGGCTTTGCTCGTGAAGTAAACCGGCTTCTGCCCGTCCGGGGTTTCCCGAATGAGGACGACACTGACTGCTTCACTCGTGATTGCAAGATACAAGAAGAGTGTCTCCCCGCTCTCAGGCCGTGAGAGGACCGGGGGTTGTGATAGGACTTGTTTTAAGTGGACGAGCGCCTGCTCGCATTCTTCGCTCCACTCAAACTCCGCTTTTTGTCGAAGAAGTTTGAAAATTGGGAGTGCGTATTGTGCGGATTTGGCGACGAAGCGGAAGAGGGCGGTGAGCATCCCGTTCAATGATTGTATTGACTTCTTTGAGTCCGGAGTAGGGAGCTTGGAGAAAGCCCTACACTTGTCGGGGTTGGCCTCGATTCCTCGTTCTGTGAGGTAAAATCCGAGGAACTTACCTGCCCGAACGCCGAAGGTGCACTTGTCGGGGTTAAACCTCATGCGGCATCTCCTCGCCGTGGCGAACACCTTCTTGAGGTGCGCGGCGTGGTCGACTTCTTCTGCGGATTTGATGATCATGTCATCTATGTAGACCTCGAGAATGTCGCCGATTTCAGCCTGGAAAACCTTGTTCATCATCCGTTGGTAGGTCACACCGGCGTTCTTCAGACCGAAGGGCATTACGTTGTAGTAGTAGTTGCCCGACGCGGTCATGAAGGCCGTGTGTTGTTTGTCGACCTTGTCCATGGGGATTTGATTGTATCCTAAGTAAGCGTCCATGAAGGATAGTAGTTTGTAACCTGCAGAATTGTCGACCAGTTGGTCGATGTTAGGCAAGGGATAACAGTCTTTCAGGCAAGCCCGGTTAAGATCAGTGTAATCAATGCACATCCTCCTTTTTCCATTATTCCTTTTAACAAGTACAACGTTGGACAGCCAGGTCGTGTACCTGGCCTCCGAAATAAAATTTGCCTCTAGGAGGTCTTTTATAGCTTTTTCGGCAGCCTTCTCTTTTTCGGGAGATTGCTTACGCCTACGTTGTGCTATGGCCCTAGCGGCCGGATCTACTGCGAGCTGATGGCAAGCCACCTCGGGGTCGAGGCCAGGCATCTCGGATGCGCTCCACGTGAAGAGATCGGCGTTCTCCCTTAGACATGCCTTCAGCTGCTCCTTTGCCAGCTCGGGGATCCCGGTGCCAATCTTCACGTTACGATCTGGATCGTCCCCGAGTACCACGAGTTCAAAGTCACCGTCCGAGATGGAGCGTGTTGGGTAGAGAGGCCGCCCGTTGTTTTCCGCCTGGAGGTCGAGGTCTTCTGCCCCGTCTTCATCGGGTTTGCCCGGGAACCTGCTGTCGAGCTCAACCGCATTGACGCGCGGGAGAGGTACTTGTTCGGCGTCCTGGGGTGGCTTGGCCACGGTCTTGGGTTTGGAGCCGATGGAACTCAGGCCTTTGATGGCAGCGTCGAAGCATCTTCTGGCCGCGTTGATGTCCCCGTGCATCGTCACTACTCGTCCCCTAGTCGTGTAGTACTTCATTTTGAGGTGGACCGTTGATGGTACCGTCGTAAGCTCGGCCAGGGTGGTCCTCCCGAGGATGCAGTTGTAAAGGGACGGGTATTCGACCACCAGGAAACGGATCTTCACCTGCTGAGTAGTGTCTTCGGACCCGAATGTAACCATCAGCTCCACGTAACCCCATGGTCTGGTGGTGGTTCCGTTGAACCCCTGTAGATCTGAACCGACGTACGAGGTCAGATGCCTTTCGTCGAGCTGAAGGGTTCTGAACAGATGGGCATACATGATGTCGACCGAACTTCCCTGGTCGACTAGGATCCTTCGAACGTCAAAGTTCGCCATCTGCGCCCTGACCAGGAGGGGAATAGTGGCGTTTGGCGCTCCCCCGGGGAGTTCCTCGAGGTAGAAGGTGATAGGGTTTGAGTTTCCCCGCACTTTCTCGAGAGTGGTTGCCTTCGCCGATGTTGCAGATTCCAACTCGTCAAATTTTTGCTTGATCGATCCGACGGACAACTTCTCTGGGCCTCCTCCAGAGATGACCATCGCCCTGGGGAAGCTTTCCCAGGTGCTACGGGCAGTGACAGGGTCCTCGTGGGGGAAGGTCGCCCACAAGTTGCGAATTGCTTCTTGGCCTTCAATGATTGGGGGGGACAAAGAAGTCTTCGGGTCGGGTGACACTGAGGGCAACTTTAAGGCGACTCTCGTCGGGGGAAGGCGTCGTCTCTTCGACGTTCTGGGCTTCCCGGGAGCTGGGACGAGGAATGTCATTCTTCTGGGCATATTTCTTTAGGTGCCCCTCCTTGATCAGAATTTCAATCGCATCTTTGAGATGAATGTAGTCTTCCGTCACATGCCCGTGACTCCGGTGGAACCTACAGTATTTTGACTTGTCAACGTTTGATTTGGGGGCAGTGGGCTTCGGAAAGCGGACTCCTCCCTTCACAAATTTTGAGTTCTGGCACTCAAAGAGGATACGCGTGCGGGGAGCATTGGGTGGGGGTGTACTAGGTAAACCGGCCAGCTGGTCCGCGTGGCTCCCGAGGTTCCCGGGGGCGATTATCTCTCTTTCTTTCTCCTCCTCGTCGGGGAGGGGAGTCTTCTTCTTTGTGACCGCGGGGGCCTTCTTTGCGCCTCGGTTCGAGGGCGATCTGTGCAGCCTCCGACTCCTCGTGCTCGATGTACGACTGCGCCCGTTGGAGGAGATCCTCGAGACGGAGGGGTCTGCGGAGGCCTATGGATTTGGCAAAGTCAGATCCAAAGCGTAGCTCGTGGATGATCAAATACTTCTTCATGTCGTCGGTCGTATGGACCTCGACAACTTCTCTGTTGAATCTCTCAATGTAGTTCCGGAGAGATTCGTTCTTCCCCTGAAAGATACTTTCTAGGGAAGCTTCCGTCTTCGGGTGTCGACGAGAGGCAGTAAAGTGTTTGGTGAAGCGTTGTCTGAGTTGCTTCCAGGATGTGATCGACCCGGGTGCCAGACCCTTGTACCAAATCATGGCGCCCTTCCTCAAAGTGGTGGGGAAAAGCCTGCACTTGATGGCTCCCCTGACGTTTCTAAAGTCGAGCATGGCTTCGAAGCTTTCGACGTGGTCGTCGGGGTCGGACAAGCCGCGTAGTTCCCCAACTGCGGAGGTTTCTCCATGCCCACAGGAATTGGGGCGTTCATGATCTCCCACGATAGAGGGGTCCTCTGGTCATCGTCGTCACTTCCTGTCGGGGACACCGAAGGGGATCGCTGATGCCGTGGAGGGGAATTCCTTGAGCGGTGTCTCGGCCTCTCCTCGGTCTGCTTGGACTTCTTGGTAGTGGTGGAGGCCCTGGGTTCCTTCCGAGGCGGGGAGCGAGGGAGTTTCTGGGAGATCTTCGGCTGGGGGCGCTCAAGACGTGGCCGACGACCCTCGCGTACCGGCGAGGGGGTCCGAGATTCGTCTAAAGGAGTCCTTCACGGGGAAGGGGAACGACGAGGCGACGGTGGACGGCGATGTCTTCGCGGGGAAGATCGTCGTGCCCGCCCTTGCTCCAGCGCTTCAATTCTGGTATTCTGGTGCGCGATCAGCTGATTGGTCTGATTGATCAAGGCGAACAGGGCTACGGTGCTCGCGTCTGCATTGGGTGGCGGAGCAACTGGCTGAAAAACGGTCTGCTGATCGTCTTGGTGGGCGGTGTTGTAAGCCACGTCTTGGGAGTCCGGGGAGGCGGTCTGCCCGTCTCTCACGTCGCCTTCCTCTACGTGGAGGGCAGCATCGTCTTCGCGGTGGTTCCCGTTCTCGAGTTGCGCGAGGACGGTGTCCAGAGCTTTGGTAGCGGATGGATTGCCGGCCATGATGGTGATGAATGAGAGTTGCTTTGGTCTATTGGAGGAAAAATGGGGAAGTAAAGGGTCCTCACAGTCGGCGCCACTGATCGTACCTGGATCAGACAGTTTCTGGTGGCCAACAACTTCGTCTGGGCTTCAGCTCCGGTGCGGTTGAAAGACGGCGGGGAGGGGGGGTGTACCTTCAAGGTACTCCGACGCTCAAGTAAGGTAACCGTCAGAGAAAAAGCAAGTAAAAGAGAAGAAGGTTAGGGTGTTAAGAAATGAGTAACCTGACCCTCTCAAGTGAGAGGGTATTTATATAGAGCCCCCAGCGCGGGGCCAACGGTTACTTGCATTGGGCTGGATTGCCAGGCCCAATCCAAGTAACTGCCAGGGCTTATGTGACGTAGTGAAGACCAGCACGTGGTCTTCGCCCTGGGGTAACCGTTCCTAAATCTCTAGAATTAGGGCAGACCGATTTCATCGGGAGTGGGGCGGTTACATGAGAACGTGTCCTCGCGGGGGAGGAGTCCTGTGTGTTAGGGAGAGACGTGTCCTGGCGGGGAGGACTCACTTGCAGGAGAAGATGGCTCCTCTCGGGGAGGAGCACATGAGCGTCGAGGAGAGGCGAGCCCGGGAGGCTTAGGGCCTGCACCCGACAGTCCATCCGCAGGTGCCGTGCACACCCGAGGTTAGGCGTGTGCCCAACCTGTGGAGGTGAGCCTGTGCTCGGCAGTGGTCTTGTTAGGAGTCCTTATTAGGCTATCCCATGCCTTGTGGGTTGGGCCTACTCGACTGATGAGCATGCCCCGACCCAGTCCAGAACATTAACCTTGCTCCTGAATTATACTGCTACTAGCTTCTACTATGCATATATATACTGTAACTAATTTAATTGGATTAACCTCGGTAACAATTATTATCTCCGCTAAACAGTTATATATACAAACTTAATTAATTCCAGTATATATATTTAATCCCAACTTTCAACTTATTATATTGTTAATATACTAACTTAATTAGATTAATTAACTCAAGTATATATATATATATATATATATATATATATATATATATATATATATATATATATATATATATATATATATATATATATATATATATATATATAAATATATATATATCCAAAACTATTAATTAATATCTTAATTATATACTAACTCTGTTACTGAAAGTTCTGCTATTACTTTGCTACTATCTGTATTACTACTGCTACTAATATATCTTATAAGCTTAACATGGTTCTCACTTCAACTAAATTCCTGGAAGAACAAAAGTATATGCACCATTCCAACAGCCAAGACAACGCAGACCACGCAACAAAACAAACAAGGCGTGACGGACAAAACAAGTGGGATGGTCGTTGTGCTTGCGTGACGGTCGTTACAGGGTGCATGACGGTCGGAACACCTACGTGACGGTCGTCACCCATACATTTTCCAGTCTTCTCCAAATTCCATATTCTGCTCCTCCGTTTCAATCACAGAAAAAGTCCAACCATTACAGTACAACAGCAACATACAGAATTCATATTCAATCAACATAGATTCATTTTTTATACGACTAATTCAATCACAACAACCAATTTCAGTATCAATTACAAAAATAAAAAACACAAACAGAGTAATTCTACAACCCAATTCCACATATCATTTATCAACTACCCAATTATAGAGTCAGAACCCCACCCTTACCTTGGATTGAAGGTCGCTCTAAATCTCCGATTGGGTTCCCGTTCTCGCAGCCTCTCCGTGTTCCAATTCCAAACCCTTGCTCCTCTCTTTCATAACCTCTGTGTTGTAATTGCTACTTCGCTCTTTCTCTTAATTTCCACTTACTGCCACTTCTCCTTTTCTTTTTAATTCAACCACACAAAATAATACTCTTTTCTCTTATTGGGTCTACTATTCATACACCCCCCTTATAACTTCATTACAACCAAAATAATAAGCCCAACTAAATAACAATAGTATTATTCTAATACTATTCTCCAACTTAATCACCAATTAATTAAATATCAACTTATCACAACATTTCTCGACATATCACAACTCCAACAATTCCAACAAATAATTCGAAAATATTTTGAAAATATTTAATTAAATAATTAATTAAATATCGGGCGTTACAGTGATCATGAGTATTCCAATTTAACGGTTGGGAATGGCGTTGATGAAAAATATGAGAAGATTAAGGATCAAGGATGGAAGGTGTTGGTGAGTATGAACGGTGGAGATCCGTTGGTTAATCGTACTACGGAGTTGGTGAAATTGATGGAGGAGAAGGGTGTGGAAGTGGTGGTGGATTATCAAGAAGGTTTTCATGGTGTTGAATTTTTTGATGCATCTAAAGCAAAGAATTTCATTGGATTGGTGAAGCGAAATCTATCGTTTTAGGAGAAAAAATTTATTTCAAAATAAATGTCATTTTTATTTTTTAATGTAATAATAATTACTATTTTTTAATTATATTATTTATTTATTTAGTATGTACAAAATTAATTTAATAAAAATATAATATTTTATGATAATATTATTGCATTTAAGGGGAGATTTTTGTGGGGGCTTGAGCCCCACAAAAATTAAAAAGTTAATTTGATAATATTCCTCTTTACTTCTATCCGCCCCCATTAAATAAATTAGCTTTACTAGTTACTAGTATGAACTTATCGTAAATTTGTCTTTTATTTGCATCTAATTCAAGATTTTTTTAATTTTTATCTACTAATGCATTCATTTTAAAGTCATAACTGAGATATTTAAAAGCATTAATTTTTATTTTAACTAATATTATTTTCATCTTCTATTTATTTTCAAACAATTGTAAATTTGTAAATAATTTTTTGTGTTTATTAAAAAAAGATTTTATATGTTTAATTAGTTTTGATATTAATATTTATGTATAGAGAATGTAATTTTGTTTACACAAACATTCAATTACAGACATTCAATTGAATTATTACAAATAAATATTTATAGAGATATTTTTGAAACTAAACTTAAAGTAAAATCAAATAGTAATTTGATTTAACGTATATATAAAAAAGTTTACTTTGAATATATATAGATATTAGTCTCTTAGTTTAATTAGCAAAATAAAATCAATCATCATTAAAAAAATAGAAAGTTTGGTTTTTGTAACTATCAAGAAAAATAGTTATTTAAATATTTGATTTTGTTAGTAAGATTATCATTATTGAATTTATGAAATTTATATCATAAATTTATTATCTAATAATCAATTTTAAAAGGGGAAATGAGATCATCGATCCTTCTAAAATGTTGATGAAAATTAAAAAATATATAGTATATTCAATAATATATTTATTTATGAAGTTAATTTTGATTATGCTAGTTCTGGTAATCATTGAAAAAATGATTAATTAATAGGGTTAACAAAAAAATTATAAATATTTACAAAATATAAAAATTAGTAGGCAAGAATGGTATATTATATAAGTTTTTATGTATGTAGAGTTTTTGTCATTATAATAATTTATTTTATAAAAATTTATAAAACTTTTCTTCAGTTAAAATACATACACTTAGCCCCCATCAAACTAAACTTCTGGATCCACCGCTAATTGCATTTTTTTTGTGTAGAAAAATTTTAAACTACAGTTATTTTGAAACAGTTATTTAGGGAGAGAGTAATAAACGTTTTCTTTGTCATCTCAATTATTGTCTTTTATTTAAAAACAATTATTAAGAATTAAATAAACACGGGTCATATTATAGTGGTAGTCTGACTTGGCATGTTTTTTTCTTCTTCTTATAAACTCTTCCGTTATGCATTGCATTGCTTAGAATGATATTAAATAAACATGAGTCAATATACAATGGCAGTGATAAAATAACACTACAAGAGAAAAAGCCAAAGCCGTAATTGCAAAACCCATCACAACCTACAATAAATCTTCGCAACGCATAAGTATTTGAGGGGCAAAGATTTCTCAAAAAATTAATCATATGCAACTATTTTTTAAGGATAAAATCCTTTGCAACATACTCAAGATAAAACCTATCGCAAACTCTGATCCAAAGAAGTCCGCTGGGCTAGCGTACATGAAGGAGGCTATTGGAGTATACTTCATATAGTGTAATTACTTTAGATAGTTAGTTGAGAAATGGTAGTTAGAAGTAGTAAGGACTCTTAGCTTGTGTAACTAATTGCGAAGCTTAGCATAATCTTGTATATATAGCTAGCTATATCTCATATACAAAGTAACTAATTCGTTTTAATAATCACAAGAAGATCTTTTGAAATCTCTCTCTCCATGCATCAAAGTTCATTCACTATGGTATCATTCGACTAACAAGGGACCACTTCCGCTCTCAATTCATTTTCTTCTTCATTGTTCTCTTGCTGCAAGTTCCGCATATTTGAAGTTTTCGTTCGTAGTTCAAGAACTTCTGCATATTCATTCCTACATCAAGCTTCAAAGAAGCTTTAAAGGCAAATTAAGAAAAATTGTTGCGAGCCAAATAACATGTGCTTAGATCTTCACAAGCACTCTCATCAACAATGGTCAACTCAAGTTCGGGCAATACGTTTGCCATGAAGCTATCATTCAAACTTCAAGAAAGAAACTACCTCATGTCGAATTAATAAGTAGAAGGAGTTATTTTGTCATATAAAATTCACAAGGTAGTGGTGAATCCTCACATTCCTCCAATTTTCAAAAATGACATTGATAAATTAGCTAATATATTTTATGAAGATTACGAGTCTTGGATTGTCCAAGATCAAACATTATTCACTTGGCTACTATTAACGATCACTGAAACTGAGTTACCAAGAGTGATTTGATGTAAACAAGTCTATGAAGTGCAAGACAAGGTGCATAAGTGATAACACACATTTTCACCGTGTTTATTAGCTTAATTTCAACATTGTTAGTAGTGTTTTATATTTCTTTTTATTGCAATAAGTTGGTCATTTACACTATGTTATAAGAATTGAACAATTGGTATCAATTGCGGAGAGAAACAGACGAAACAAAAAAGAAAAATAAAGCATCAGGATCTATGACGGGAAGTCATGACGCCTGTCATGCCCAAATGAGCATGTCGTCATGGCCTCAGAAGAAACAAGGAGCTTTCAAAGTTGAAAACCATAACGGGTGGTCTGTCATCATCCATGACATCCGTCATGGATTAAGATCTCATAACTTCTCACACCCTTGTCATGACAAGTTGATCGTCATATGGGATGACACCGGTCATGACTTCCAGAATAGCCCTCAGTAACAGAAAAATTTGAGATTAAGTTATTGATTAACTTAACTCATATAGCAAGAGTCGCCATCACACTTTTATTTTTTCAAAGGAATGATGAAAAGAACGAATAAAACCCACAGAAGTTTTAAGCTTCCTATAAACTCCATAAATCCCTTCACCACATGATTGAAACTACAACAACGGGGAAATCTGCCCCAAAGGTCTATTTTTATCCGATTAAATTCAACCCTTAATAATCGACTCACAAAATACCTTCAAATCATCAATTCGTCACAAAAATCCCATAAACCCTCAAACACAAAACAACCACTTCAATTACATCGAATCCTATAATGAAAACAATGAAAGGCAATTACTCCCCATACCTTAGATTGTCGATCCGATGTGTTTTCTCTTGAGTTTGTTTGGAAACCTTCACGAATTCCTCGCCTTTTCCCTTTTTCCTCAGAGCTCCCCTTCTTTTCACGGTTAACCAAAAATAAACCCCATCTCAAAATCCTCCTTAAATATTCAACCTAACCCTTGGGCCACAAAATTGGGCTTTCTCCATAATGCCCTCACTAATTCTCTTCAAATGTCCGTCTTACCCTTAATTCCTCTAATATTATTTAAAATAAATAATAATATAATATATTCCGTAATATATACTATTATTTAATTAAATAACCAAAACTTCACAAACACACCGACATCGACACAATCCACCAAAAATCACAGAAATTCACGAATATAATATTTAAATAAATTAAATAAATATTCTTACGAAATTTGGGGTGTTACAATATGAGGTGGCATGCAATAGATACTAAAAATGATGGAATATTGAGGCATCCTAGAGATTCAGAATCTTGGAAGAAGTTTGACTGGACACATACTTGGTTTTCATCAGATCCGCAAAATGTTCATCTTGCATTGGCTAGTGATGGTTTTAATACATTTAGTGTGATGAGTACAAATAATAGTATTTGGCCAGTTGTTCTCATTCCATATAACACTCCTCCATGGGTTTGCATGAAGCAAACATCGTTTAAAATGTCAATGATAATTCCCGGTAAAGAAGCACCAGGAAATAATATTGATGTCTACTTACAACCCTTAGTCAAAGAGCTGAAGGAATTATGGACAAATGGTGTGGATACATACGATTCTTTCAAGAAAGAAATGTTCAAGTTACATGCAAATTTGATGTGGACGATTAGTGACTTTCCAGGTTTGGGTGCACTTTCTGGGTGGAACACATACACAGGACTTGCTTGCCCATCGTGTAACTTTGAAACTACATCTCTCCGTCTTAAAGCTAGTCATAAATGGTGTTTTATGGGTCATCATTGTTTCCTTGATCGGAGACACAGGTTTAGATTGAACATGATTCGCTTTAATGGTGAACAAGAAATGCGGAGTCCACTGAGAACATTATCTGGACATCAAGTTTTTGAAAATGTTAAAGATGTTGAAGTCATCTTTGGTAAAAAGCCAGTGAAAGAAAAATTGGTAAAAAGAACACGTGAAGGACAACCTATAGAAGGTGATAGTACTCAGTGTGATCCTACAAAAGGTTATCCTCAACAATGGAAAAAGAAAAGCATATTTTTTGAACTTCCATATTGGAAGGATAATCTTTTGCGCCATAATTTTGATCCGATGCATATTGAGAAAAATGTGTGCGATAATGTCATCTTTACTTTACTAAATGATAGGCAAAAGAGTAAAGACCATTTTAAGGCTCGAGAAGACCTTCAAAATATGGGCATAAGACCTGATTTTTGGCCTGAAGAAAATAGTAAAATTTCTCCGGCGACCTTTACTCTAACAGGTAAAGATAAAAGGAATTTTTTAACAATTTTAAAGAATATTAGGGTGCCTGATGGTTATTCAAGCAACATTTCAAGATGCATTAACTTAGTAAATCTCAAGGTGAATGGAATGATGAAGAGTCATGATTGCCATATGTTAATGGAACAACTTCTACCATTAGCCATACGCACAACATTACCTCATGAGATTTCAGAAGTATTGATTGAGTTGTGCTCTTTCTTTAGACAATTATGTGGTAAGGTATTTAAAATTGATGACTTGGAAAAGTTGCAAAACCAAATTGTACTCACTTTATGCCACATGGAAATGTTATTTCCTCCCTCTTTCTTCACGATTATGGTTCACTTGGTTGTTCACCTTGTTGAAGAAGTTAAACTTGGAGGTTCTGTTCATTATCAATGGATGCATCCTGTTGAAAGGTAGGTTATGTGATTTTGTTCTAATGTTACTAACTTAGAAAGTAGAAAGTTTTTTTAACTGATATTATTGTGGTCGATATTAGGTACTTGGGAAAACTTAAATCGCATGTACGTAATAAGGCAAAACCAGAAGGGTCTATTGCGGAAGGATACCGTTTTGAAGAGATTCTTACATTTTGTTCGAGATATCTAGAAAACATCGAGACTAGATGGAATCAACCTGGACGTGTAGATGATGACCCTATTGGTGATATCCAAACAGGTTCACATGTAGCATAATTAATTCCTAGAGTTGGAAAACCTATGGGTGGATCTTCATATTACACCCTAACACCAATTGAAAAGTTGCAGGCTCATAGACACGTTTTAACGAATTGTCCAATAGTTGACGACTATCTAAAGTAAGTAGTTTTATTCTATTTAAGTTGTTTCATCTACACTATTAAGATTTTTCTTACATCTAATATTGAATAACCAAATAGGCAGTTCCAAAGTATTACTCATAACCAAATGAGGCGCAGTCAAAGAAGTGTTGCTGAGATAGATAAGAAGGTTCATAGAGAGTTTGCTCATTGGTTTCGCAAACGTGTGAGTTTTCGTACAAAAATAGTATTTGTATTGATATGGTTTTTAATAATAACAAGACTAATTGGATATTGTATTGTATATAGATTTGCAACAATCTTGACAACATTGATGGACCAGATAAATATGTTCTCATTAGTCTTGCTCATGGCCCTTTTGATAAAGTTAAAAGGTTTACCGCGTTCAATGTCAATGGATTCAAGTTTCGAACGTTGGAACGAGACAATTATTTAAAAACTCAAAATAGTGGAGTTTTTGGTATGTTTGGGACACGAAGTTATTCAAGCAATAGTGATACCCAAATGAGATTTGGAGGGGTTCCTTACTATGGAAGATTGGTAGACATTATTGTGCTTTCCTATGATGGCTTCACAGTGCCAATGTTTAAATGTGAATGGGCTAATACCACAAACTCAAGAGGCATTAAGATAGATAAGTTAGGTTTTACCTCTATAAACTTTGCAATACTACTACATACTGGGGAACATGAAGATAATGAGCCATACATTCAAGCGTCAGAAGCTCAGATGGTTTTTTATGTGGATGACAAGAATGAACAAGGATGAAGCATACCTGTTCATTTGAAGCCAAGAGACTTGTATGACATGGGTGTAAATGATGAAATCATGACACCCATTGAGCCATATCCATCACAAAATTTGGAACAAATTTTTTCTAATGATGATCCTGGAAATTCAGCGGCGAATGATGACTATAATTAAGATATAGTTTTTTATTGATAAGAAGTCTAGCTTGTTTGTAACTTGTGTGAGACTTATGTCTTTTGTTGTTTATCCTCCAACTAATGTATGAGATTCTTACCTTTTATGTTGATTCATCGTTATAAAAATGAAGTAGCAAGATATGACATTATTGTTACTCTATGTTTTATTGCATAATTTATCTTTTAATTTATTGTGTTTATGTTATGTTTATTAAATTTGTATCCATAATTTATGTTACTCTTTGTGTTTATGTTATATTTATTAAAATTGTAGTCATAATTTATCTTCTAGTGTACTGACTTGTTTATCACTTATACTTGTAGTTGAAGTCTGTTGTGAAAGAATGAATTCATCATATGAGGATATTCGCCGCATAACAATTGAAGAGAATCAGAAAAAGATGCAGGCTCTCAATCTTACTAAACTCTCTTAATCCCTTTATAAACCATCTTCGTCTTCTTTAAAACCATCATTGGTTAGTAATAAATTCTCAATACTACTTTATACTAATAAATTATTGATTGATATTCACTCATGCATCTTATTTAGTCTATGAAGAGTCGTCCGAGGTTTATACAACCTAGAGAGCTTGAAGTTAACAAGAAGCGCCTATGTTCAACAACAACTTCAAAATCATCAATAACCCCTCCTTTAATCCAAACTACAAATCCCCCTCAGCCAATCCAAACAACAATAACCCCTCCGCCAATCCAAACTACAGTAACCCCTCCGCCAATCCAAACTACATAACCATCACTTTCTTCCGAGACATTTCCTCACCATGATGTTTTATCCCCTCACTCGGAAGATGATGTGGTAGAAGATGAAGATGTTATGGTAGAAGATGAGAATGAAGATGTTGTTCAAGTGCCTAGTTCTGAGTATTGGGATGTAAATATCATTAGTAAGTAATTTAAGGTTACAATATCTTTAAATGATTTAAATGTTTTACATAGTTGAGTTATGATATTATTTTGTTAACTTTTTTGTGATAGATGAGGCAGGTCATATTTCAAACACACATTTATGTGTGCAAGACTTGGTTGCGAAATCAGAGTCTGATGGGACATGGATAATACTTGAATGGGATAACAAACATCGTGCAGTAGGACAAGCTTCTCGTTTGTTAGCAGGGTATTTGGGTATAATTATTAGAATGTTTAAACACTTGCCCATTGTCATACCCAAAATTTGCCCTCTCATTTCTTCGTATCATCTAACATGAGCTTTCATTTCATTGCATTGCATTCAAGCATAGAAAAACAAAACATTAAGCATTGCATTGCATCTTGCATAAGGGCATGAGATCAGTTATTTCTCAAAGATGTGGATTGTCCAAAGCAAGAGATCAAGAGCCAAAGGTCTCCCACAAGCCTCAAGGGTCTCTTAGGTCATATATCACTCCCCTTGATCTCACAAGTCATTGAAAGAAGGGAAATCATCCAGAGGATTGAATAGTGCAGCATCTCTTATCAAAAACAGTCAAATTAGGGTTTTGAATTCAAGAGTGGTCTCGTGATGAAATTTTGATTCAAACTTGATCTCAATGTTTTCTACATGATATTAAGTGTCTAAGGATGAAAGATTGGCCATTGATTCATTTCAGAAGAGGTTCAATTGATCAGTTGCTTGATAATCAAGAAATTGGGGGAAAAAGCCAACTGTGCAGTGAAAAAAGTCAACTCCTGACTTTTTAAGGTCAAATTCATGAAATTCAAGTTATATATGTTCCTCGGACAAGATTTGATCAAGAAATGATGGAGTAATAATGAAAAAATCAAGAAATCACAAAACTGCCAAAAATAGAAACTTTGGGGTTTCCAAAAATGGCAAGTTTGGACCATGTTGCACCACACTTTGAGGCTCTTTTTCTCCAAGATAAAAGATCCAAACCTCAGGTGTAACGCCCCAGTTTTGCCAGTTTTATTTTTATTGAGGCTTTTTGATTATTTTATTATTATTTTATTTTATTTTCGACTTTTATGTGAAAATGTGTTATTTTTTGTCGTGATTATATTTTATCGCGTTTCGGGAACATTTGCGAGATATTTGAGTGTGGGGGTATTTTGGGCATTTCATAGATAATTGTTAAGTTAGTAAGAAAGAAAAGAAAATAGAAAAGAAAAGGGAAAGAAAGAAAAATAGAGAGAAAGAAAGAAGAAAGAAGGAAAAAGAGAAGAAAAGAGGAGAAGAGAGAAAATTGAAGAAAGTGTGGAAAAATCATCAAGAGCAAGTTGTAGAGTCGATTGAATCGGGTAAGGGTGCGAAACTCGATTATTCTATGATTGTATACGATTATGTATGCGTGTTTGTTGTTAATTTTGGATGAATTGGAGTAAATTGAGTAAAAACCCATATTTGGTATAATTGATTAGAAATTGATTTGAATGTGTCAAAACTTGTGTTGATTGTGTTTTAGATTGTCTATACATGTTGGTTGTGTGTTATTGCAATTCAAATTGGTCATTTTCTGAGTTTTAGGTGAAAAATTGGTTGATTGGATTTGGAAAACGCAGAAATTGTTCTGCAGAATTTTTCTGGGTTTGTCCTGGCAATACGCGTAAGGGACTTGCCAATACGCGTATGGGCCCAGGCGGTACGCGTAACATTGCGTTTTTTTTGGGGCATTACGCGTATGAAATGCATGTTTTCACGGCCTTCTGGTGATACGCGTAAGGGCGAGGTGCATACGCGTATGGTTTTTGGCAACGTGATTTTGTGAAGGAAATTTGTTCTGTCAATACGCGTATGGATAGTGGTGGTACGCGTATGGACAGGAGAATTGCAAAAATGTGATTTTTTCAAAATGTCGTTTCGTTTTAGTCCGTAACTTTTGTTCCGATTATCCGATTTTTGTATTCTTGGTGTCGTTGGAAAGGTATCGAGGTGTATTTTGTGATTATGAGGTTTTGAGAATTGTTAGCCGATTAAATTTTGTCGGAAAATATGAATAGTGTCGAATCTCGACTTTTGTCATTTTAATGGTGCGTATTTGACGTGTATTATGTTATATGTTTGTGCTTTGAATGTGTATGCCTTATGTGCTGTTGTGATGATGATTTGTGGCCGAAAGGCAAGAAAATGATAAGTGTGGTATTTGATGATATATGCATGATTATGAATGGGTGTATGTATACAATGTGAATGTCATGAGTCATTGTATGCCAAGCATCATAATGTGCATTGTGGAAACGTCCTGAGTGACGGTTTGATTCCCGAGGGGAATATGTTATAACATCGTGTGCCTCGAAAATATGAGGCGATGCCTGAGGACTTAAAGCGATGGGTATAGACGATTGTGGGCTCCTTTGGAGACTTAAAGCAATCCTTAACGTCGTGTGCCTCGAAAATATGAGGCGATGCCTGAGGACCTAAAGTGACGGGTGAACATCGTAGGCCCGACGGGGAGTTACTTGAGATTCTCAGTAACAAGCGATGGTTCCAATAGTTCCTGAGTGGACTAATGATGTGACATGACGTGACAAAGGAAGTCGGTACCGCATGACATGTGCATAGAGTCGTGGTGTCGGTCTCTGCATTTGCATTCATCATGAGTTATTTGTGTATGAAATTGTGAATGTGATTTAATGAGATGAAATATGTGTTATTGTGATGTGAATGATTGATGTGCTGTGATATATGATACGTGAGAATTGTACTGTGTGCTGTTATAATTGATCTGTGTGCTTTGGTGGTGAGAATATGTTACTCGGGTATTTTTGTGTTAATATATAATGTTATGCAATTGTATTATGGTTGTTTTTCTCACCCTTCTGCTGTTTTATAACGCTCTATGAGGCGTTGCAGATTAGAGTTGCTGGAGGTATTCTTTTTGTGAAGCTTTGAGTCTTCATTCTTTTGTCGGTCGGCTCTGATATGTGACTCCGGGTAGCTAGGGTGGCCGTTTGTGATTATTTTGTATATCTGATGATATATTTTGGTTGTACATATGCTAACTGGATGTATGACAGACATGTTTATATGTATATATGTATATGTGTTATTCAGATTTTAGATCTTTCCGCTTTAATTCTAATTTCTGAAAAGTGGGTGTAAGGAACGAAGTTTCCTCAGTATGATTTGCTTCCCCACGTTGCATATCTAAATGAGCAGGTGTTGCATGTTATGTGTATGTCTTGTTACAGTTGATATGATTTCTCCCTTTCTATGCCGCGAATTCAAATGTACTCTGACGAAATTTCGAATTTTCTTTTAGTGCTTAATTGCATGTTTTGGGGGTATAGATTGGGGGCGTCGCATCAGGCCCAAGTTGATCCAATTAAAGTTCATGTTTTAAGCTTCAAATCCATATAAAGAACTCTTCCATCGAATTAAAATTGAGGGAGTTATGATCAATCAAAGTTTGGTGAAATCAAGGCAAATATCAAGTCATGGCAAGGCAAGTGCAGGCCCATAGGCCATAATTTCATCGAACAACTGGCGTGCCAAATGTCAAGCCATTTTTATCCATCAAGAAGGCTTCAAATGAAAAATTGTTGAACATTAAAGTTGTTCATCTCCATGCCATCTTCAATTTTGATGTTGGACATTTTTTCATTTGAACATGTTATGAAGGTCATATGAGGGCTCGAACATGGTCGTTTCATGCTGAAAAGTTCACAAGTCACAAGGCCTTACTTACAGCCCAAGTCACACACACATGCACCAATTGTGGTTCCTTGTTTTCCAAGCAACCGAGTTGATCCTAACTAACCGAGTTAACCAACTTGACTCGGTGAGTTGAGTCTAACTAACTCCGACCCTAGCTCCAAACCCAAACCTCATTCCAAACCTCACTCCAAACCACTTATACTCCAAACCTAAAATATATTAAAGGGATGCTTCACTCATTTTCAAACCTTCAACCATTTTTGAACCATTTTTCTCAATTCTCTCACATTTCTCTCACATTTCTCTACTCATTCTTCATCAATTTCTACTTCTCTCTTCCAAAACCACACATAAAAGCTCTTATTTCTTGAAGAATAATCACTTTTTACATTGAAAAGTGATTAATTCTTGAGCTAAACTTCATCCCTTGGTTTGCATTGGTTGTATTTTATGGAATTTCAACTTGTTCTTCTTCAATCCAAAGGTTTCTCACCATTTATTTTGGTGCAAATTGGATTTTGGTGGATTTTCGCGATTTCGTTCGGTTTCCACGCGTTTCGGCTATCGATTGAAGAATCTCTGGTTTTCTTTCATTTTTCTGCACCAAGATCACTTTGCAACAGTTACCAAAGCAAGTCTCCGCTTTCTAGGTTGGTTTTCCCTAAATCTACACTGTTTTTAGCTTATTCGCAACTTATTCGAGGTAGACTTTTAGTGATTTTGATTTTGGATCCATATGATTGAATGTGATTCTTGATGTGGTTGTTAATTGAATTCAATTGATGTTTGTTGACTGTAATTCAATGTAATTTCGTGCTTAATTGATTACATGTTCAATTGGATGTTTGGATAAGTCATTCACTGCTGAAAAGTGCTTTTCAAAGCTGAATTTTTGTCTCTGTTGCAGTGGTAATCGATTAACCTAATAGAGTAATCGATTACTCAGCCTTATTTTCATGTTTTTAGCCAAATTTCAACTGAGTAACTGATTACTCAAAGTGAGTAATCGATTACACCTGCTGTAGAATGATATTTTCTTGCATTTTCTTGCTTGTTTGACATCCTTAACATGTTTAAACTTCATGGATCAATGCCTTGATGATTGGTGGATTATTCTTGAGCTATCTTAACTCACACCACAGTATGAACATGATTTTACGACATGCGTGCATTGGTTTTTCATTATTGAGCATAGTGTTTGCGTTGTAGATCAATTGATGTGATGAACACATGATGCACACACTTTGAGCTCATTAATTGCTAATTGATGTTATGTTGCTGGAATCACTATGCGCATGTTCATTTGCTTTCCATTTCAAGAGATGTATACTTGTTTTGACTTGCTCATATTCTTGACGATGTGTATTCTTTTGTAATGTGCATTATAACATGTTTGATTTCAAAGATTGCTCATCATGATTCATAATGTGATCGTGATCGTGTTTGTTTGATGAATGTGCAAGGCTTGATGCGTGATAATGATTGTTCATGATTGAAATTGTTTGTTATGAATGTTGTCTCTAATCTTCCACTGCTGCCTATACACATATATGCTGTAGTATGTGCTGTCAAATGTTTGTTACACCCATTTTGTATGCTGAACATGCGCTGTTGTTTGCTGTTGGGTATATGAAGCTGAATTTACTGCTATTCTGTTGCATGTGGGCTGTAATAGCTGCTGTTTTCATTATTTCCTTCCATTTGCTTGTTTGATCAAGTTCTTTTACTTAGGATTGCTTGTAAATAATCTTGAACTAACCTTTTCATGTAGGTGTAAATGGTAAGTAAATGTGTGGATATGCTTCCGCATGCATTTTTTTCTCTCATCCTCTCTTATTTCTTCTAATAATTCAAATTGTGATTTTGATAAGCATAGACATGCTTACTTTGAATAATTTCTTCTTCATCCCTCTTTAAGATCAACTTAACTTCCATCTTGGAAGTAAGTTGCTTCTTTTGCTCTTCTTTTCCTTTCTTTTAGGATTAGGTTTCCTAAACCTCATTAACCATAGGATCACCATGTATGATAACATTAAGATTGAGTCTTGGTCTCCTTCATTAGATTTTACCCTTTCTCGACCATTTGAGTCTCTTCTTCTCATCTCAAAATAAAAGTAAAAAAACACTTAATAAAGGTTAAACGTGTATTGCGCACGAGCCTTAAATGTGGGAAGTGAATAATGGGGGGGGGGGGGGGGGTTTCCCTTCATTCTTCTAGGGTACCTAGTGTACGTCCTGTTGGGGACGATACGCGACGTATTCGTTCCTGTGTTGTAGACTTGGGTGCAATGCAAGTTACAAACAACTTCAAAAACACTTCTTTCTAAAAAACTTCAAATAAACAATAACGTCTTTCCTTCGGGAATTCTCTTCTCATCTCATTCACTTCGTCCTTAAGGATGCGTCATTTCCGTTCTACCACAAACAGGTAACGCGTAAGCCTCCCAACAGCGAGTTGCAACACCTAACTGCTAGAACGCGAATGTTGACGTATTCCACTAAAAAACATAAAAAAATTTCCCTAGGTGAGGGGAACTACGTCGCTCTGATTCTCATGTTCCCGATGAGATACGTAGGCAGTGGGGTAGGGCCCATTCGAGCACTTCTTTTATTTTCCCTACATTTGCTTCTTGTTCTCTCTCCTTTCTTTTCTCTCCCTCCTTTTTACCTTTCTTTCCAGTTATCACTTCCTTTTCCAGTATCCTTTCCTTACACCCTTTGATCGAGACAACAAGCGTGGATCCCATCGGGTACGATGAACGCGTGGGGGTGCTAATACCTTCCCCTCGCGTAACCGACTCCCAGAATCCAGTTCTCTTGATCGCAAGACCATGCTCTTTCCTTTCCCTCATGTTTATGCAGTGTTTCCTTTCCCTCTCTTGGGATAAATACACATTGTTGGCGACTCTGTTTCGGTGCCACTTTCGCGTTTGTACTTGGATGAAAATCCCAGGAGCGGCAGCTGGCGACTCTGCTGGGGACCGAACCCAGAATCTCTGGTTTCCTTAGCGAGTCAATCCTAGCGCATGTCTGTTTTTCTTTCATTGGGTGTTTACCGTGGTGTTGTAGTGTTGTTTTACTGTACTGCTATTTACTGTATTATTGCTTTACTGTATTACTGTTTTACCGCATTTATAGCATTTTCATTTCATTATTATACTGGAGTGTGCTGTGCTGTGCTGGATTTGTTCTATTTGGTGGGCAGGGTGTTCTGAGAGATAAGCCTACTACCCAGGCTTGAGCATACACATAGGTATTAGCGTAGGTGGACGTGTCGCTCCCGTGGTGTTTGGCCATGTGTGGGTGTTCACGAGACCTACAACCAGACGAGGTTCTATCCGGAGCTATCTGCTACTGTATGTTTGATACAGGCCAGTAGATATTCTTTGGAGGAATTGTCGACTCTGGTGACCTCTCCCGAGGACTCAGTTGCGGCACTCCTCCCGAGTTGTGACAGTGGCAGACCACACTTTGTGGCAAACCCATTGCACATTCTCGATCCGGGGACCCAATGCTGGGAACTTGCTATAGGATATCCTTTTGAGGGAAACCAGTTGAGGCCTCCTCAATTGATGATGATGCCAAACCAGAAATGGTGAACGTATCATTATTTCTCGACCTGAGAGTCCGAGATACTGAGGATCCTCACCTTTCTAGTACCCACATGTGAGAGGGACGGGCTGTTTGCAGGTTTGTAGGTACCCTTGACTTTCAACATACCTGGTACACTGGATTTCTTATCAGTATGGTTTATCTGTGTGGTTACTCTGTTGTTCTGGAATTCTGGAGAACTTGAGCTCTGAATTTATTCAACTATTACTGTCCAGCACAGACACGTGGCACCTTGATCCCATGCCTTGCATTGCATATTTTTTCTCTAACATTCATATTTTTCATTTTCCAGGTAGTATCTGATTTTGATTCCAGTCAAAGGGCAGTCATAGGGATGGACACCAAGAAGGGTAGGAAGAATATTATTGTGTACAGGTTCCCGAAGCTAATCCTGGGTCAGATTTGTAAATTACAAGAGATGGCCAGTTCGGAAGTGTTAGGAATGTTCGGAGAGAAGTATGGTTGGATCCTATCCTTTGTTCGTAACATCAGTGAATATGAATATAACGGCTTGCACACCTTGATGCAGTTCTATGATCCGTCCCTGAGATGCTTGGTGTTGACAGATTATGTTTTGGTTCCCACTCTGGAGGAGTATTCTAACATCCTGGGAATTTCCATCAAAGAAGGTGTTCCTTTCTGTGGGTCGAAGGCAGATCTTGATTTCCAAGATGTAGCTGGTGCTCTTTATTTGAGCAAGTCAACTTTGGAAGCTGATATTTCCGGCAAAGGAAAAGTTTGTGGCTATCACCTATCATACTTGGCAAGCAAATCTCAAGAGGCAGCAAAGGAGGAGAAGTGGAATACCTTCAATGCAGTGTTGGCTCTCTGTGTGTATGGTATTGTCTTGTTCCCGAACGAGCCTGATTTTGTTGACACGGATGCTATCAAAATATTTGTAACTCAGAATCCAGTGCTGACCTTATTAGGAGATCCCCATTATGCTTTATACAACAGGAACGAGAAGAAACGAGGTGGGACAGTTCATTGTTGTGCACCTCTTTTTTATAAGTGGTTTGCCAATCGTCTACCCCAGTCAGGTGCTTTCAAGGATACTAAGAATTCTCTGAAATGGAACCAGCGTTTGATGGGCCTAGACGCTAAGGATATTGTTTGGGTGAATCACGGAGTGCTAGGTAAAGACATTTTACATAGTTGTGGTAAATACCCCAATGTCCCGTTGATAGGGAGAAAAGGAGGTATTAACTATAACCCTTCCTTGGCTATCCGGCAGTTTGGGTATGCTCTAAGGAGTCCCCCAGTTGAAAAGGAATTGGAAGAGTCTCTGTATTTTCACATGGCTGACGATGGATTAGATATGGCGCAGAAAGCTGCCAAAGCATGGCTCAGTAAACGGAAGAGAGGAAAAACCATTTGGGGTGTGCCTAACAATCAAACTTTTCCTCCATATGATCAATGGATAAAAAAGAGAGTCGAAGAGTACTATTTGCCTTTTGATTGGGCGCCTCCCTTATATCCCAAAGTGATAGAGGAACGAATCACCGTACCAATTAAAGAATTCGATAAGCAACAAAAAGTGGTGCAAGATTTGAGAGAGGAAAATGCTAGTATGAGCAGTAGACTTTAGGGCGCTTTACATGACAACTTGGAGTTGAAATGGAAGGTCCAAGATTTGACAGAGCATTTGGAAAAAAGGGAGAAGGATCTTGATGACAGAGCTCAGCACTGTAGAAAGATCAGTATGACTGTTGAATCATCCGACAAAGCCTACAGGGAAACCAAGAAGCTCTTGACCAAAACTAAAGACGAGCTTGCCACATATCAGGAGATGTGGGAGGAGCTCAAGATTGAGAATAGGGAGTTAAAAGAAGAACTTCAAAGAACGATGGAAGATAAGACACACTTCTCTGGTAAGTGGAAAGAAGCCCAGAAAGAAATTGAAGAGCTCAAACTGCAAGCGAAAATCAAGAAATCAAAGCACGAAGGCAATGATGTTAAAGAGCAGATTGCTAGGCTGAATCAGGACGTCGATGTCGCTCCCGAAAGATTCGCATCCAACGGTACAAACGCGAGAGTGGCGCAAAAGAACACAGAGTCGCCAGCAAAGTGTATTTATCCCAAGAGAGGGAAAGGAAACACTGCGTAAACCTGGAAGAAGGGAAAGGACATGGTCTCGCGACCAAGAGAACGGGTACGGGAGTCGGTTACGCGAAGGGAAGGTGTTAGCACCCAACACGTCCATCATACTCGATGGGATCCACGCTTGCTGTCTGCATCAAAGGGTGTCGTCATCTGGAACTCCACTGCTACTGGACCGGCGAAGAAATGAGAACGGAAAGAACGGAGAAACGAAGAAGAAAAGAAAAAGAAGTGACTCGATAGGACGGTATTGTTGTCCTAGGCCTACGTACTCCCTCAGTGCAATAGGAAAGTCAGAGTCAACGTAGTTCGGACGGGAACTGTGGGGAGGTTTCTCGCCAAGACAATCGCTGTCTTGTGCCTACGTATCCTCAATCGGACGAGAGAGAGGAATCAGAGCTGACGTAGTTCGTGGGTACGACCACGGATGGGTAAGTGTTTTTTACGTGAGCGATGAGCTCTTTTCTGAAAAAAAAAAGAAGTTTGAAACCCAACAATCCCGAAGGATAAAAAGATTTGAATTTGTTTTGTGTTTTTTAGACAGAAGTGTTTTAAGTTAGTTCGTAACTTACATTGCACCAAAGTCTACCATGCGGGAACGAGTGAATCGCATGGTCGCCCCCAAATGGGACGTATGCTAAACACCCTAGAAGAGGAGAGGAGACCCCTCGTTCTTCATTTCCTACACTTAAGGCTCGAGCGCAATATACGTTGTATTTTATTAAGTGTTTTCAAGAAGTTTGAGATGAGAAGAGAAGCGACACAAAAGGAAACTCTAAAGGGAAACTAAGAGTCCTAATGTTATCATGCATGGATGTCCTGTGGTTAGTGAGGTTTAGGAGAGACGACTACCTAACCTAATGCTAATCCTACTCCAAGCTTAATCAAAAATTAAGTTGGACTAGGTAGCTCTAAAGGGAGAGAATCCAAGACTTAAACAAGTCTTGAGACTCGAGGGATGAAAAGAGTGAAAGAGAAGGAGGAGAAAGAGAAGTGAAACACAAGTGGCCTAAGCTCACTTCAAACACAAGTATGAAAGTTAAAAGATAAAGGAAGAAAGTAAAATGTGGAAGCATATCCACACTCAAACAACTTACCATTTGCCCCTGAAAGTGTTAGAAGTATTCACATATGACAAAATGAAACTCAAACAAGCATAAGGCAATAAAGAAACAAGTTCTAAGGTAAATCAAACATCAAGTCCAGAACCTAATGGTCCTACTAACCTCTAACATTAGTCATACACAATTAGTCAAAAAGAAAAGGGAGAAGTCAATCAAGTATCATTCAAGTCATTAAAGAAGGAGTGAGATGAAAAGAAGTGATCATGTGAAGCAACCAAGTCAAAATTCCACAAAGTAAACCATGTCCAGAAGTGACACAATCCTAAATATGTGCCTAAACAAGATCTTCAAACATCATTCAAGTCATACAAACACTTTCACAATCAATTAAGAGGCAAAGAAGGAGAAGTGAAGTGAAGTGAAACATGATTCATACTTGTGAAACAAGTGACCTAAGGTGCAAGGCAAACATCAAACATGCAAAGATGAGATTCAAATATCACAACCAGAAGTCAATTAACATGATATCAATCCTCACACAAGACCTCAAATTATGGCACAAGTGCCTTCATGATCAAGCAAACCAAACATGAAGCATATGTTCACAAATTGGACAAGTTAAAGTTCATGCTTCAAAGAAATAACAAACATGCCTAAAAAATTATGTCATTCAGTATTCAAGCATCTCAAACATGTATAATTGACATATCAAAGCCACAAGCAATGAATCAGAACCAATGTCAATCAACAATTAGGTCAAAGCATCAATAGGACTTCATACATTCATGCTCAAAGCAACACATCAAAAGTCATCCAAACAGGACCTAAAAATTATTCCAAAAATCTCAAACATACCTCAATATGTTAAGAACACAACCCAAAAAGAATCAGGATCAAACCACTTTTCAAATGAGAGAAATAAATGATGCAATATGAAGTATGCAATATGAAATGCAAATGAGAAAAAATACTTTAGAAAATTAATATTTAATGCAATTTTAATGCAAAAATAATGAAATAAAATGTGAAAAATTAATTTTATGAATGAATATGCATGATGATTTTTTTTGGAATTTTTTAGCATATGCAAGTATTTTTAAAAATTAATTATGAAATGGTATGAAAATAGAAAATAAAAAAGAAATGAAATGAAGCCAGGGGTGCATCAGCAATTATTGGATCAAAAAGGAACACAGTTATACGCGCAATGGGCCTCAAATGATGGGGTGTGAAAATCAAAATGCTAAGCCCAAACGAAAATCAGCATGAAACTCCAATGACACAAGGAAACGAATGAAACGCATCGTTTCATTAAACCCACGGCTACACATCAGCATGCAGTCACCAATCACGTGTGAGTCAACAAGTCAAACAGCCATGTCACCTAAACAACTCAGATGCCGGAGCCCTAGCTCCGGTCATCTTCTCCGGGAGATTCGCCGGAGTTGCAGATCCAAACATCACCATAACAACAAAACTTCGACATCATTTCGCGTGGTTTTTCATGCTGGTTTCAGATCCGTGCTTAAAAATGATTTTAAATGAGTTTAACACTATGAATCGAAGCCAACATGAAATTACGTCCAAACTGAAATCTCACTAAAACAAAACAACACGCATTCAAATAATGCCTACTCAGTTGTAGGACTTTAGAATCAGCAAGAAACAGGTCTAGTACACGTTAAGCATGAGAGTTTCAGAGTGAGTAATCTTACCGAACGGAGCAACTCCGTTGGTCCTTCTCAGCCACAGATGAACTCCAAAAATGATATGGGAAGCCTTGAAATCTTCTGTAGAATGTAGATCAAAGCTCAAACCAACCAGAAGAATGTTGAAAACTTCCACCCAGGTCCAACTCGAAAATGGAAAAGTATGAGCTTGCAGAGCTTCCACTGATGATTACAGGTGCTAAGAAATGCGTACAGAAACAAGAACTCCCTTGGTAGAGGTGAAATGAAGAAATTGTTCTCAGAGAAACCTTAGAAAACCAAAGATTCAAAGCTAGTGAAAAATGAGAGGAAAAAACGAATGTTTCTTGATCTGATCTTGCCAAAATGAGAACCTCCTCCACTTTTTAGGGTTTGCAATGCTTAAATATGATGGGTAGAGGCTGCCTTTTGGGCCTAAACGAAATGGAAAACTCAATTGGGAACTTTGCCACCAAGGAGAAAGTGAGAGTGTGGTACGGTTTATCTCACATGGAGGTGGTTTTTGTGTGATTTTTAATATAAAATGGATCATGAAATGAGGGGTGGTGTACATAGCACGTTAGAGGAAAGAATGGTCAGAGTGTGTGCAAATTCTCCTTTCCTATTTTGGCAAAACAAGATGGATTTTAGTGCATGAAATGTGCATGGCATGTGATGTATGTTTGGACATAAATGGCAATGTTGTAGTGAGGTAATTGGTGATGATACGTGTGGTTTAGGTAGTACAAGAATGCTGCAACACCAATGATAGAATATGCCAAGAAATTGGATCATGCCATGCTTTGAAATTGGTTGAAAAAGCTTCACTTTGCATGGTCATATCTTGATGAAAATAGCTCCATTTGGGACATATTTGTGCTCTATGGAAAACCCACATGACAAAGAACATATCTCATGTTGATTATATCTTGAATTGGAGCTGGGATCTATGAAGAAATTTTCCATGAAAGTTGCTTCAAAATCTGTCCTAAAATACTTAGAAAAATTCTAAGTTTTTGAACTTTGTAAGAATGAAAACATCCAACTTGGGAGCCTCATAACTCTTTCATAAACAAACCAAATGTCATGGTTCTTGTATCCATTTTGAAGGGCAAACTTCAATCTACAACTTCCATGTGGAAAAGGTTTTTGAATGAGGCCTTGAACATGGTGAAAAATGGCTTAGAAAGTGATTAAAAACTTACTAAAAATAGTAAGTTTCTAAAAACCTAATTTTCCAATTTTAACAACTTTCCCAAATTCTTGATTTTTTATGAACCTTTGAACATTCCTTGACCAAATCTTGTCCATGGACCGAGAATCATGATGTTGACCTCAAAAAGTCAGGAGTTGACTTTTTCACTGCACAGTTGACTTTATTCCCAATTCTTCTGATTTTGAAATTTCTGATCAATTGAAAACCTTCTGAAGCAAATTGATGGGCAATCTTCTATCCCTAGACACTTGAGGACATAAGGAATACCATGAGATCAAGTCTTGTCCCAAAAATCAGAAATAAACTGATTCTATAGGAAACCCTAATTTTGGCTCCTCTGGTTTGGAGAAATCAGCACATCCTCCAAATTCAAATTCCTCTGAGTATGATGTGTGTCATGTCCACCAATGATGATAAGTGCCATTTGGAGATGATAAACACTCAAAGAGCTTGCTCATTTGAGGGTTAAATCTCAGAATCTCCAAAACCCTAATTTAAGAAACCAAGTTAGGAGAGTGTGATCCCTCTGAAATCTCTTGCCAATTTTGATCTTATGAAGATATAATGAACTCCATGAACCACCTTGAAGCTTGAGACTTGAGAATATGGACCAAGTACCTTGATCCCATGCTAAAAACCAAATGCTATGCACAATGCAAATGCAAGAAATGAAAAGAAACATAAGCCAGTTATCTAAAAACAACAAGGCAAATTTTGGGGTGTTACAGCTGCCCCTATTAAATCAACTTGATCCTGAAGGTATGATAGTGACGGCTATCATGCGTTCCAAGGATTCACGGAGATTGAATACCAAAAGAAACCTGAAATTTGCAATCCTCAAGGGAGGGACGGCTCCACTGGGGAACAAACAATAAATGTTGCACTGTCACAACACGTACGAGTGTTGGAAACCAAAACTGTATTAAAAAGTCTTGAAATAAACACAAACGAGTGTTAGCTACGCCGGGGATAAACACGGACGAGTGTCAAGGAATCTAGGATATCAAATATGGACGGGTATTGAGAAGATACACGGACGGGTGTAAAGAGGTTCAATACGGACGGGTACTGAAAAAGGGGTACACGGACGGGTGCCAAATGTCAATGCGGACGGGCATTGAAACAAAAGTTCAAACACGGACGGGTGTCGGACGGGTGCCAAAGGGATTCAATACAGACGAGCATTGAAAAAGGTACACGGACGGGTGTAAAAGATTTCAATACGGACGGGTATTGAAAAAGGTACACGGACGGGTGTAAAGAAGGTTCAAGGCGACCTCTCTGGGGGTTGAAAAGGTACACGGATGAGTGTAAAAGGATTCAATACGGACGGGTATTGAAAAGGTTATAAAGCAACTTTATCAGGAATTAATCTCGCTGGGGGAATGGAAGGCAACACGGACGAGTGTCATCAAAAGGTCAATACGGACGGGTATTGAAATCAAAGGTTCAAACATGGACGGGTGCTGAAGGAAACACAGACGAGTGTCAAATGTCAATGCGGACGGGCATTGAAGCAAAAAAGGCAAACACGGACGGGTGCTGAAAGAAACACAGACGAGTGTCTGACAGTAAAAAATTTCGAGGGAATAAACCCAAGGACCACCTGGACGAAGGGGTACAAAAAGAATCAAGGATAAACAATCCTGGCAAAACAACCTGCCGGGGGACTGTCAAATATTGCTTAACCCAACACCTGTGGAGTAGAGATATCTTCCTGAAATCCGGCTTTCCTGACGAAGGAAAACTCAAACCTGGCTTATGCTTCAGATGTATATGTTTGAATTTTGCCGTAACGCTCCACACGAAGTGGAAATGCTACGCATTTGGGAGGATGCCATGCAAAACAAATGCTTATGCAATGCAAAAGAGACGTCCCAGCAAAATAAATGTTGAAGACCAGAAGCAACTCCGCTGGGGATGGAAAACTAAATTGCCACTGAAACAAAGGAAAACTTGTTGAGGAAAACTACTCCCTGCTAGGGAAGATCACAATCACCAATTCTGCCGGAGAAGGACGAAACTCTAAGAGAATATCCACTCCGTTGGGGAGTATCAAGATCAACGACTCTGCTGGAGATGGACGAAGCTCTGAGAGAATACCCACTCAGCTGGGGAACAAATTAGGACCTACCATCTTCCTGGAGATGGACGGAACTCCAGGGAAATACCCATTCAGCCGGGGAGGGATATGAATTCTGAAGATGGAAATTCCACCGCTGGGGACGACCAACTATTTCAGAACTTGGCTTCAACGTCTGCCAAAACGATTGGCCTTAAGACCTGCTGGGGATACCACTCACCACCAGAATCTGCTTGGGGAAATGAGCTTAATCTGCTGCTAGGGAAGTAACTTTACCCTCACCCTGCTGGGTATTAGATCAAACCATTGTCACCAAAACTATACTTTCTGACCAACTGAGGAAAGTAGACACCAGGACCCTGTGGGGATAATAACATCTTCATCCACAAACTTCCTGCAGGAGGTACGACAACACTCACCTTAAAGCAATCATCTTCTGAGTACTTGCTGGGGAATAATAATCCAAACATGACTTCGGCTGGGTATATAATCCTCTATACTTTGTTGAGGAAGACGATCCTCAACGACTCCGCTTGGGAGAGAAAGTAATTGTCAACATTCACCTGCTAGGGGATAACACATGCTTCCTGACTAGCTGGGGAACAAATAGCTGTCCCATGCTCCGTGGGGAGACATCACTTACTGAAGAAAGATGTGCCAAGTCACAACTCTGTCCTGGGAAAAAAAACCTCTTATATCCTGCTAAGGAGGACGATCCTTAACGACTCCGCTTAGGGAATTACTTCTTTATACACTTGGTTGAGGAAGACGACCCTCGATACTCTGATGGGGAAGAGTAATAAACTGCTGAGGACGATTAGACTTCTAAGTTGGGGAGGGCTCTGCTTCACTGGGGAAAACAGCAAGCTGCTGAGGACAATCAGACTTCAAAATGGAGAGATCAACTCTACTGGGGAGGTACACCTGTCATCCTGCAAAACCAACAAAAAGTCTACGTGCAAGAATAAATACATTGATTATCATCATAGTGACTGTCGCCTAAGCAATTGCCACTGTTTTCCAACTTGTGTCATAAAGCTCAACGTTTTAGCATGTAATGTTTTTATCAAAAATATCGGACATTTTCACAAACAAAACAGGTAAAACAGAAAACAAAAGCTCTTTAATTGAAATGCAAACTTTATTGAATGAATTGGCCTGTAAATAGGCATTTACATCTGGAAGCAATTCCTGAAAAGAGGTAATTACGCAAAAAGAAAATACAAATGTCGGCAACGTGGGGAACAGACATCCACCATGACTCGACTCAGCTATAGCCCATATGACTTGTTCATCCGCAGATACTTTGGCCTTCGAAGATGACTAACTGGACTGATTCATTTCCTTTGAATTTTCCAAGTGTGAACGGTGATCACAGATCGAATGCGGATCGTAGTCTTTGCTTTTAAACCCCTAACTTTTTCCTGGATCGCCCTTTTCGGGTTTTCAATCCACCGGGATACCCATTTTTGCCAAAGTTGCCTTTTCAGGTTTTCAACCTTGCGGGTTTATTTCTTTTTCCTTTTATCCCTAATTTTTGCCCGAACCTTTTCTTTTTATGGTTCGCCAGGATGCCCCATTTTTGCCTGAACCTTCTTTTTATGTTCAGCGGGTCTCTTTTATGCAAAGTATTTTTTGACTACATCTGCGTTCACAGGGGACGTAAAATCTTCGCCATCCATAGTTGAGAGTAATAAGGCTCCACCAGAGAAAACCTGTCTTACTACATATGGCCCTTCGTAATTCGGAGTCCACTTGCCCCTGTGATCTGTTTGAGGAGGAGTGACCCTTTTCAGAACTAATTCACCAGCTTGAAAACACCGAGGACGCACCTTCTGATCAAAGGCTTTCTTCATCCTGCTCTGATACAACCGGCCATGCGCAATGGCTTTCAGTCTCTTCTCTTCAATGAGGTTCAGTTCATTCAGCCGGGAACGCACCCACTCAGCTTCATCCAGCTTCACATCTGTCAGAATTCTCAAAGAAGGAATCTCAACTTCTAATGGCAGGACTGCTTCCATGCCATACACCAGTGAGAAAGGAGTTGCCCCAGTCGAGGTGCGTACCGAAGTACGATAACCATGCAAAGCGTAAGGCAACATCTCATGCCAGTCTTTGTATGTCACTACCATCTTCTGCACAATCTTCTTTATGTTCTTATTTGCCGCTTCAACAGCCCCATTCATCTTCGGACGATAGGGAGAAGAATTGTGATGTTCGATTTTAAAGCTCTGGCATAGCTCCTTCATCATCTTGTTATTCAGATTTGAACCATTATCCGTAATGATTCTCTCCGGGACTCCATACCGGCAAATGATGTCCTTCTTAATAAACCGGGCTACCACTTGTCTGGTTACGTTGGCATACGATGCAGCTTCTACCCATTTCGTGAAGTAATCAATAGCCACCAGGATAAAACGATGTCCATTCGAAGCAGTCGGCTCGATCTTTCCAATCATGTCAATGCCCCACATAGCAAAGGGCCAAGGTGATGATAAGACATTCAGAGGAGTAGGTGGCACGTGCACTTTATCAGCATAAATCTGGCATTTATGACATTTCCGGGCGTATTTAAAACAGTCAGACTCCATAGTCATCCAATAATACCCCGCTCTCAACAACTTTCTTGCCATAGCATGCCCATTGGCATGAGTACCGAAGGAACCTTCGTGAACTTCTTCCATTAACAGGCCTGCCTCGTGTTCATCAACACAACGTAGCAAGACCATGTCAAAGTTTCTCTTGTACAACACATCATCCTTGTTCAAAAAGAAGTTTCCTGATAACCTCCTCAATGTCTTCTTATCCTTGGAAGATGCCCCAGCTGGGTATTCCTGACTCTTCAAGAAGACTTTAATGTCATGATACCAAGGCTTGCCATCTGATACCCCTTCAACTGCAAATACAAAAGCAGGTCTATCCAAGCGCATAATTCTGATTGAGGGAGCTTCATTCCAAAGATTCACTTTATACATTGATGACAACGTTGCCAACGCATCAGCCATCTGATTCTCTATCCGGGGAATGTGATGGAAGTCTACTCTGTCAAAGAAAGGTAACAATCTTCTGGCATAATTGTTATTTGGAACGAGATTTACTTGACGAGTCTCCCATTCACCTGTAATCTGATTCACCACCAACGCAGAATCACCATAAACATCGAGGTTCTTGATTCTCAAATCAATTGCTTCTTCTAACCCCATGATGCATGCTTCATACTCCGCCTCATTGTTGGTGAATATGAACGCTAATCGGGCAGTGAAGGGTATATGAGAACCCTGTGGAGTCATAATGATTGCCCCAATTCCATTGCCATATGAATTAACAGCCCCATCAAAAACCATCTTCCATTGAGATCCAATCTCAGGTCCTTCATCAGGCAAAGGCTCTTCACAATCCTTCATCTTCAGATACATGATGTGCTCATCCGGAAACTCAAACTTCATCGGTTGATAATCCGCAATTGGCTGTTCGGCAAGATACTCTGACAACACACTTCCCTTAATGGCCTTTTGGGAAACATACTGAATATCATATTCTGTCAGAACCATCTGCCAACGGGCTATTCTACCAGAAAGTGCCTGCTTCTCAAACACATACTTGATTGGATCCATCTTCGAAATCAAAAGGGTTATATGGTTTAACATATACTGCCTCAAACGCTTAGCGGCCCAAGCGAGTGCACAACATGTTTTCTCCAGCATCGAGTATCTTGACTCGCAATCAGTAAACTTCTTACTCAGGTAATAGATGGCGTGCTCTTTTTTACCTGACTCGTCTTGTTGACCGAGCACACAACCTATTGAATTCTCAAGAACTGTGAGATACATAATCAAAGGCCTTCCTAGCACTGGCGGCATAAGGACCGGAGGTTCTTGCAAGTATTCTTTAATCTTTTCAAATGCCTTTTGACAATTTTCATTCCACCTGACCGCTTGATCTTTTCTTAGCAACTTGAAGATTGGTTCACACGTGGCTGTGAGATGCGAGATGAACCTAGCAATGTAATTCAATCTCCCCAAGAAACCACAAACCTCTTTTTCTGTTTTCGGAACAGGCATTTCTTGTATGGCTTTTACCTTTGCAGGATCAACCTCAATACCTTTTTCACTAATAATAAACCCCAGTAATTTTCCTGATCTCACCCCGAAGGTGCATTTGTTTGGATTCAACCTCAGTCTGAACTTCCTTAACCTTTCAAATAACTTCTGAAGATTCACCAGATGTTCTTCTTCCGTCTGTGACTTCGCAATCATGTCATCAACATAGACTTCAATCTCTTTGTGAATCATATCATGAAAGAGAGTCACCATCGCCCGCTGGTATGTTGCCCCTGCATTTTTCAATCCAAAGGGCATCACTTTGTAGCAGAAAGTTCCCCACGGTGTTATGAATGTTGTTTTCTCCATGTCCTCTGGGGCCATCTTGATTTGGTTATACCCAGAGAAGCCATCCATGAAGGAAAACACAGAATACTGAGCAGTATTGTCAACTAACACGTCAATGTGAGGGAGCGAGAAATCATCCTTTGGGCTTGCTCTATTCAAATCCCTGTAATCAACACACATCCTGACCTTCCCATCCTTCTTAGGTACAGGCACGATGTTAGCGACCCATGGAGGATAATTTGTTACGGCAAGAAAACCGGCGTCTAGCTGTTTTTGAACCTCTTCCTTGATCTTGACAGACATCTCCGGTTTAGTTCTTCTCAACTTTTGCTTGACCGGAGCACAACCTTCTTTGAGTGGTAGCCGGTGTACGACAATATCAGTATCGAGCCCAGGCATGTCTTGGTAAGACCAGGCAAAGATGTCCACATACTCACGGAGCATTTCAATCAATCTTCCCTTGACACTGTCTTCCAATGCAGCCCCTACTCTTACTTCCTTTCTGGCGTCCTCGGTTCCCAGATTCACAATCTCAATTTCCTCCTGATGAGGTAGGATGACTCTCTCCTCTTGCTTCAACAATCTGGCCAATTCTTCGGGCAGTTCACAATCTTCGTTAGCCTCTTCTTTAGCCTGATAGATTGGATTGTCAAAGTCATACCGAGCTATAGCTGAGTCATGATGGGTGTCATCTGAACAAAAAGACCTGCAATGATTTATGAGGTAGTTTTATTATGATGCAACAAAAGAAACACATTGCCATTTTGATGTCGGTTTTTAATGCATAAAAATAAAAACAGAAAGACAGAGATCAAAATATTTGAGTGTGAAAAGTCCTTTATTGATGATAAAGCAAAACATGCAACAGTTAAAAGCCCTACAAACAGAATCACTACGTCTTGGGCAGAACGTAGGATTAACAAAATAGGAAAACAAAGCAATTACTCGAAGCCTGTCACTTGAATGACTTTCTCAGAAGACCAGTTGTGCAGACTTTCCCCTGGGACACAAGGACGGATCCAGCTATCCATGTCACAATCACTGTCTCCTTCTTCTTCAATAGCATTAACTCTGTCGAAGAAAACTCCAGCGCTGGTGAAATGGACAGGGCCATAGAATTTTGGGGGATCCTCATCTCTCTTGGATGGCTTGTATCCCAATCCATAAGTATCCTTCTTTTTCTGGACTTCAACCACCTGGCCCCACCTCTGTGAGCTGCCAGCTTCAACCACAGCTTTGACGTCTCTTAACGAAGACATGACACCCTCAGGTTGATTTACCACTACAGGCTATATTATAGCTTCAGACTGAACGACTTCTTCAGAAACTTTCACCTTCTCAAATCCCTGGCACAACGTCTCGTGGATTTCACCATCCACTTCCACGTATTTGAAGGTTGATAACTGACTAATCATTATGTCTTCTTCTCCGCACACTGTCACTACGTGACCATCAACCATATACTTTAGCTTTTGATGCAAAGTGGAAGTTACAGCACCTGCCCCATGGATCCAAGGACGACCCAATAAACAGTTGTACGCTGGCTGAATATCCATAATGTAAAATGTTGCATTAAAGATTTCCGGTCCAACCATGATCGGAAGTACAATCTCGCCAAAAACAGATCTCTTCGAGCCATCAAAAGCTCGCACCACCAAGTCGCTTGGTGTACAAATAAGTCCTCGAGTATCCAACTTCATTAACGCTTTCTTGGGCAATACATTCAACGATGAACCAGTATCAACCAAGAGATGTGACATCAGCGAGCCACGACATTCGATCGAAATATGCAGGGCATTGTTATGATTCCTGCCAGCAGAAGTCAAGTCAAGATCTGTAAAACCTAGGCCATTACCCGCATTCACGTGTGCTACAACCCCTTCCAGCTGGTTAACAGAAATCTCTTGAGGGACGTAGGCTGCATTCAAGACCTTCAGAAGAGCATTCCTGTGAGCTTCAGAACACAATAACAAAGACAGGATAGAGATCTTGGACGGGGTCTGGTGTAACTGGTCCACGATCTTATAATCACTTTTCCGAATGAGCCTCATAAACTCCTCAACATTTTCAGAAAAAGCATCATCAGCCGGCTTTACTGTTGATTCCACAATCACTGGAGTCTGAACAGAACCATCCATCGCCTGTTTTCCTCTGTCTTGCCTAGAGGTACTGGGTTGATCGTTAACCGGAGGGAGCACTCTACCACTTCTGGTTATAGCATCAGTCTCAACTTTAACCCCTGAACTAGAACCCACTGGTGAAGTATTCATTAGCTCTTGCTTTTGCCCATTGACAAACACCTCTGCACCATAATTCCACAGAATGGCCTCAGAACTCTCGTACGGAATGGGTCCAGCCCTTGTGATAATGACTGGAGGTGGCCTTGCTAGACCAGAAATAGTAATTGTTTTGAACGGAATAGTGATAGTGGCAACCTTTTCACTAACAACCTCTTCTAGCTGATTACCTCTGTCAAACTGTAAACAGCCCTCATCAATCAGATTCTGAATACCCCTCTTCAACGAATCACAACCATTAACCTTTGTCAAACAATCTGAGCAGTTCTCACCACAACCCGGATAGACATCACCTTTCAATAACCTGTTCTTAACCACCACCAACGGAGTCTTCAGTTCCTCCACCTCCATGATCAAATTCAAAGTTTCACAGTCCTCAATTATAGCATTCACCCTTGGCCCATTGTGATTAGGCATCGGGTTTTGAATAACATTGGGTCCGTCATTCGAGAAATTGATGGCTTTAGAGTCCACAAGGTCCTGCACCTTATGCTGAAACGCCCTGCACTTCTCCACCGTGTGCCCAGGAGCACCAGAATGAAAATCGCAGTGTGCGTTAGCATCGTAGCCTCGTGGGAGTTCCCCTATTGGTGGAGCCAGAGTACGAAGCTCAACTAGACGCAACTGCAGCAAATGTTGCAACAACTGTGCATACAACATTGAGGGTTGATCAAAATGCCTCTCTGCATTCCTCTGTCTGTTCTGATACTGACCCTGCTTCCTATTCTGATTAGCATTACCCCTTTGCTGCTGTGGTGGAGGTAACGTTGCTGGAATGGTTACTGATGCTACCTGTTGATTGTTATGCTGGCGCTGTTTCCCTCTTCCCCTGTGGGATGATACAGCGTTGGTCTCTCCTTTCTTCTTATAATTATCAAACGGCTTCTTTCCATGTCCAGAGGACGATCCATCACCGCTAGAAACCTTCCCAGCCTTAATTCCCACCTCTATCTTCTGTCCAATAGCAATCACATCTGCAAACTTGCCTAGAGAACAAGGCAAAAGCTTCTCGTAGTAGTGCTTAGGCAGTGTGTCCATGAACATATCCAGCATCTCTTTCTCTAGCATTGGTGGCTGCACCCTAGCCGCCAATTCACGCCACCTTTGCGCGTATTCTTTGAAGCTCTCATCATTCTTCTGGGACATGCTCAATAGTTGAGTTCTGTTGGGAGCCATGTCTGTTTTGTACTGATAATGCTTGATGAAAGTTGCAGCTAGCTCTCTCCAGGTACGAACATCTCTACTTTCTAGCCCCATGTACCATTCCAAAGACACGCCAGATAGGCTGTCTTGGAAGAAGTGCATCGTTAACTTTTCATCCTTAGCGTGAGCAGCCATCTTCCTGGTATAGGCCTTCACATGAGTCCTCGGGCAGGTAGAACCATTGTACTTTTCTAGTGTGGGAATCTGAATCTTATGTGGAATAACAATATCAGGAACCAACCCTAGGTCGTCCAAATCTATCCCCAAATCATCCTGTTTCACAACCCCTTTCAATTGAGCCTCAATTAAACAGATTCTTTCATCACTGACCACAGGAAGGGTAGCATCTAAACTTCTGACTGAAAAGACATCGTCCTGTTGATCCTCAAAATGAGGGCCATGGATAGCTCGGATAATACTTCCTTCTCCAACCACTGAAGGAATTCTGCCCTGTCCACCAGCACCAACTCCGCCCTGAGGGATATTACGGTTAATAAGACCGCCGTGTAGGATACCATTTTCGTCGACCTGCGCCACCAACGGCTGAACCAGAGTTCTGAACTCGTTCTGACTTTGCACCACACCCTGCATCATTTCCATGAACTGGTCGATGCGAGCTTGCATAGCGGCCATATCTGCTTGAACTTTGTCCATCACTCTGTTTTGATTGAGTCGAGTAGAATAACGATGAGTTGGTTGATCAATCCTGACTGAAAGAAAGAGAGAGCATAAGAAAACCAGAGAAACCCAAGAAAACTTGCAAATGCAAAGAATGAATATGGTTATGCAAATGCAAATGCAAACATGTTTATATATTCGCAGGGTGATCCACCCCTTGATTCCAGTTTAAAGATGAAATAGGATGAAACTGCTGCTCATATAAATCAGAGTGAATCACTGTCAGAAATTATAACCCAAGGTACCAAAAAAAATAGCCTGAAACAAAAATAAGCAGAGGTCCCAGCCAACAATTCTGGTGGTGACCCAAAATACAAAGAAAGAACAAAGTACAAACTACTGAGTAGAGTTCCCTTCAAGGATCTTGCACCGTATGAGAGCCACTGCCTGAGCTAGAGCACTCCCACTTAGACCTCTTCACTCCTGCTTGTATTTTAACCTCTTCCATGGTTGCTATGGCTTCTTTGAGCCGTTCCTCGACTGCGTGTCTTAGGAACGTCCCTGACAAGATCTCCTCGTCCTTCTTCCTAAGCTTCAACTTCAGACTCTTAATCTGCTCCAAATGCTTATCTTCTTTATGCTTGTTGGCCGTGATTGCAGTATCTCGGTAAGCATTGAACCTGTGAATCTTCGCCCAAGCCTTGGCTAAGTCATCCTTCTTGGATTTGAGAGTCTTGCAAACGCCTTTTAGAGCTTGTCCTACCCTTTTCCTAGCTGCTATCTCTTCAACCAGCTCCTTTTCTTTCTCAGCGAGACGTTCTGTCTTCAGCTTGGCAATATGAACAGCCTCACCTCGCTCATATTTCAACTGGTAGATTTCCTTTTGCAACTCACGGTTCTCCTCTCAAAATTTCTTCTTTTCAGCCCATAATTGGTTATACTTCTCCATCTCAATCATGGTTGGAGGTTCAATCAGCAAAGGGTAAGAGGGAGGTTCCCTGCAGAATGGCAAAAGTACACTCTCTACTCTGCTCTGAACCCAGTCTTCATACGCAGGAAAAGCTTTGTTGTTACACTTTCCAAAAGAAGTCTTTCCTTTCTTATGGCGATCTCTCCAAGCGTTTGCAGCTTCTTTCAACACCTCCAGATTGGCTTCCTCACCCAAAAATAAAGACTCTTGCACATCTTGGCCTTTTGGCGGCTCTTTTAAAGCATACCCAAATTGCCTAATAGCAAGAATGGGGTTGTAGTTAATTCCCCCCTTCCTTCCTATTAAGGGTACGTTTGGGTAACCTCCACAACTAACCAGGATCTCTCGGCCCAACAAATCACGATTGATCCAAACTAAGTTGTCGGCCCTTAACCCCATTAATCTCTTTGCCCAATCTAAAGTTCCTTTAGTGTCTTCGAATGCCCCAGATTTGGGAAGACGATCAGCAAACCACTTATAGAAAATTGACGCACAATAATAAAGAGGTCCACCTCTCCTTTTCTCATTCTTATAGTGCATCGAATAATACAGATCCCCAAGCAAGGTAGGTACCGGATTCTTCGTGGTGAATATCCGGACAGCATATGCATCTACAAAATCCTTCACATTAGGGAATAACGCCGTTCCATAAACACACATAGCCAGAATTGCATTGAACACTGACCAACACTTAGCCTTAGCACAAGTAGCAGCCTGTTCGATAAAAAACTTCGTGTGAAAACCTTGATAACCCCCTTTACTAGCAATATTTTTCTTCAACAATGACTGATCCAAACGTAAAGTAGCAGCAACCCTTTCCAGATCAGGAAACTCCTTAGAAGGATAAAAGGGAGCTCCCTCTTTGACCGAAATATCCAAAATAAGGGCAAATTCTTCCAACGTTGGAGCCAAAAGATAATCAGCAAATAGAAAACACCGGAGTTGAGGGTCATAGAACTGTGCCAGAGTGTGCAAGGCCCTGAACTCATAGTTGGTAATATTCCGGGCAAAACTCAGAATCCTCCCATATTCTCCCCTGAAATCTGCCAACACCTCAGGTTTTGCCATAGCCGAGATCTTGTGCACAGCATCTAGATGAAGCTCTGGGAACTTGTACGAGATGATGTTCTTTCTTTCTTCAGCGCTAATACTCATCATGGATAGTCTTCAGACAACCGGAATCAAAGTTAGGATGCAACCCTACAAATAAACAAACATGTCAGAATGCAAAAAGATGATGCAAAATGCAGGCATGGGATCAAGGTATCCAAAATGCTCAAACTGCTGCTGTTCTGCTGACTGAACAAGACCCGGAATACCAGAAACCCAGAAATCTAGAATAACAACCCAATCAAACTGCCAGAATGCCAGGATAATAATAGTACACTGATGAGAAACCCAGAAACCAGGTAGGTTGAAGGTCTCGGTTACCTGCAAACCTGCAAACACCCATCCCCTCTCACATGTGGGTTCTAGAAAGGCGAGGATCCTCAATATCCTGGGCTCTCAGGTCGAGAAATGATGATACGTTCACCATTTCTGGTTTGGCATCATCACCAATCGAGGAGGCCTCAACTGATTCCCCTCAAAAGAAAACATCCTATGGCAAGTCTTCAGCTTCAGCACTGAGGTCGAGAAGCAATAGTACATTCATCCCTCGGGGTACAGTACTATCGCCAATCGAGGAGTGCTTCCACTGATTCCTTTCCAAAAGGAAACCCTATAGCAATTTCCCAGTATTGGGTCCTAGGATCGAGAATGTGCAATGGATTTGCGACAGAGCGTGGTCTGCCATTATCACGTCTCGGGAGGAGTGTCGTTACTGAGTTCTCGGGAAACGGTCGCCAGAGTCGACAGCTTTCCAGGTTATATTCCATCGTCTGCCCCAAATGGACAGGATGTAATATTACCAAGAAAACCTCGTCTGGATGTGGAGTTTTCATGTATACTTCGTCTGGCCAAATGCCAAACAAGTCACACTACTTTCCACGCTAATCATAGGTGTATGCTCAAGCCTTGGTTTTGGGCTTTTCTCTCATGAATCCAGCCCACCCTACAAATAGAAAAACCAGCAGCAGAACAGCACAACAATATCCAGTATGACAGTAATGAAATGCAATGCAATGCAATAAAGAGCTGTAAATACAGTAAAGTAAATAAGACAGTAAATACAGTAAACAACAATACAGTAATATACAACAAAGCAAAGCACCATAAACAATAAACACCCAAAGAGAACAAAAACAAACAAGCGCTAGGAGAGACTCGCTTAGGGAACCAGGTGTCCCCAGCAGAGTCGCCAGCTGTCGCTCCCGAAAGATTCGCATCCAACGGTACAAGCGCGAGAGTGGCGCAAAAGAACATAGAGTCGCCAGCAAAGTGTATTTATCCCAAGAGAGGGAAAGGAAACACTGCGTAAACCTGGAAGAAGGGAAAGGACATGGTCTCGCGACCAAGAGAACGGGTACGGGAGTCGGTTACGCAAAGGGAAGGTGTTAGCACCCAACACGTCCATCGTACTCGATGGGATCCACGCTTGCTGTCTGCATCAAAGGGTGTCGTCATCTGGAACTCCACTGCTACTGGACCGGTGAAGAAACGAGAACGGAAAGAACGGAGAAACGAAGAAGAAAAGAAAAAGAAGTGACTCGATAGGACGGTATCGTTGTCCTAGGCCTACGTACTCCCTCAGTACAATAGGAAAGTCAGAGTCAACGTAGTTCGGACGGGAACTGTGGGGAGGTTGCTCGCCAAGACAATCGCTGTCTTGTGCCTACGTATCCTCAATCGGACGAGAGAGAGGAATCAGAGCTGACGTAGTTCGTGGGTACGACCACAGATGGGTAAGTGTTTTTTACGTGAGCGACGAGCTCTTTTCTGAAAAAAAAAAGAAGTTTGAAACCCAACAATCCCGAAGGATAAAAAGATTTGAATTTGTTTTGTGTTTTTTAGACAGAAGTGTTTTAAGTTAGTTCGTAACTTACATTGCACCAAAGTCTACCATGCGGGAATGAGTGAATCGCATGGTCGCCCCCAAATGGGACGTATGCTAAACACCCTAGAAGAGGAGAGGAGACCCCTCGTTCTTCATTTCCTACACTTAAGGCTCGAGCGCAATATACGTTGTATTTTATTATGTGTTTTCAAGAAGTTTGAGATGAGAAGAGAAGCGACACAAAAGGAAACTCTAAAGGGAAACTAAGAGTCCTAATGTTATCATTGTAGCGAGCGATTTTGGACGCGGTTCTTAAGCGCTGGTCGCTCTCTGCGGTTTAAGCTTTGACAACAGGTCGATTCATTTTTTATCCTATTGTGAGCTGAATAAGGAAGGGAAATAGATGTCTCCAATTAACCCTGCTTTGCATACTGAGTTTAAACAGCGGTCTGTTAGTTTACGAATGCTATCAATGTGGGGGGGACCTTGTACTGGTTATTTGTATTTTCGCCAATACTGTTTTCTTTCTTTTTATCTAGACGGAAGGTTTCTGGCGGGAAACAAGGATTAGGATGTTAGGACTGATGCTTTTGAATTACTGCTTTTTGATTGATGGGGATATGGGATTTGGGTTTTTTGTTGATTGCGCTCGCTAAGATATTTTCTTTCGATCTTATGCCTACGTATTCCCGTTTACCGAAACAGGGAAATCAGAGCGTTCGTAGTTCCTCCTATTCTATGGGAGGAAATTGGTGTTTTGGTGTCTTGTTCAAAGCCCAAGACGTGAAGCGAAAGGTGGTTTGTATCTTGTTCAAAGCCCAAGATGTGAAGCTGAAAGGTCTATTTGTGTCTTGTTCAAAGCCCAAGACGTGAAGCTGAAAGATCTCGGCCTTAGAGAGAATTTGTCATCTCTAAAGAGGGGAGAAGGAGAATTAATTTAACTGGGATACGCGGATCCGAGCAATGCCATAATTTCCTGAAGAAGGGGTTTTAACCTGAAGGAGAAGACTTTAACTCAGTGTAGAGCAATGCCATCTTTCCTTAGGAATTCCTCATGCTAAAAGAAGGATAGTGGTATGGATGTAGATGATCCAGAGGCTTGCCGCTTACAGCGATTAGATGAAGGGGAAAGGAGTTGTTGATGTTTGTGTACTGTGAACGAGGCACAACTTTGATGCTAAAAGGTTGATTGGATCAACCAGTGGTTTTCTTATACAAAGCCTAAGAGGAGGCTAATATGTGTCCCGTACAAAGCCCGAGAGAGAGGCTAAAAGGTTGTTTGACTCCGCTAGGGAGAATCATTGTACAAAGCCCAAGAGGAGGCTAAGGTTACTGTGTCAGTTAAGTGACAGGTCCAGTGTACTGATTTTGAAAGAGAAAATCAGTTCTTATATGAGCATCACTGTACTCATGGGTTAGATCTGAGGATCGGGGTTGTTTCCTTTTCTTTGAGGAAACTGGAAATCCAAAGGGTATTGAGACTATCCGAGTCTGCGGGTTTCCTTCCTATTTAACGAAGGGGTCGCTTGAGAATGTCTTTGGAGACTCAAGGAAGTTAGACTGTCCAAGTCTAGAGTTTTATCTTTTGTACCATGCTTTGAGAAACAGTAGTAGACTCTTAGAAAGACTGCTCTATTAAGATGACTAATTTCTGTTCCTATACCTGTAGGAGGTCGTCGGGACAATTTGTACGAAGCCCAAGAGGAGGCTGGAAACTTTTAAGAAGCCGACCGGTCCTTGTACGAAGCCCAAGAGGAGGCTATCATTCCCAGAGGAAGAGATCATTATACGAAGCCTAAGAGGAGGCTGTGAATACTTCTAAGAAGCTGTAGTGTCCTTGAATAATGCCCAAGAGGAGGCCGATGCTTTTAAGAAGCCCGTGGGTCTATCATCTCCTTTCCATTAGGAGAGATAACTCTTTTAAAGATAAAAACCACTGGTAAACGTGCGAGTTTTACTATCCAGCGATTTTGAGCTTTCAAAGAGGGTTCCTTAGTTAAGGTCCAAGATTATGACCGTAGTGGGTACCCAAACCCCGAGACATTCAAGGCAAGCTATCCACAAGGAATAGAACAAGTCAGGAAAGTTCGAGAATTTGGAAGAAACTCAAAGATGCCATTCACGGAGAATACATTCATCTTGGGGAGTAGAGCTTCTTGACGATTCCTAAGGAGGACAGCCGAAGAGAAGATTGTATCTGGTGCTCCTATTGGGGATCTAGGCGTATATTTCTACGAATAAATGAAACGGCGTCACCTAGTTCTAGACGTAGTAGCCGGGGAAACTCGAAATATCTATACTATTATTACACAGTAGATATGAGTTTATGAAAGGAGACTTACAGTGAGCAGCCCCACAATACAGTTTATAATATGAAAGCAGTAAACGAAAGCGTTAACCACTTACTCGGTTGTAGTGCTTCCATGCGGTTTGGTTAGTTGTTCAACAAAGAAAGATTGAAAACAACAGTATATTCAAAATCGAAGGAGAAAGTGCTTTGAAAAAGAAAGATTTGGGGCTTACAGCTCAAGGAGAGGCCCAGGGTTTTATCAGTGAGCGCACTGTTGAATTTGTACAGAGGGACTTATACAAGTGACTGAGGCCTAAAAAAGGTTTTCCGTACAAAGGGATGGGTCTTACACTCTCTCAAGAGGCCCAAAAAGTTTTAAAGAAAAAGAGTGGGGCTTATAACACGAGGGTAGACCCAGTTGACTTTTCGTTTAAAATGGCGATCGCGCCGAGGTTTTCTTTTAACGCAGAGGGACTTATACAATAAGTGAGGCCCAAAATGTTTTGGTTAAAAGGGGGTTGGGTCTTACACTCTAATAGAGGCCCAAAGTGTTTTGAATGGGTCTTATAGCTCAAGGAGAGGCCCAGATGATTCTTTTTTAAAAAGGCGATGATCGCGCCGTTTGTTTTTGACGGTATCGGGACTTATACAATACACTGAGGCCCAAAATGTTTTGGTCAAAAAAGGATTGGGTCTACACTCTATTAGAGGCCCAAAGTGTTTTTGAAAATGATTTATGAGGGTTGAATTAATCCAAAACCCTAATTTGTTTTCAAAATGTATTTAATTGAATAAAAATTCAATTAAAATGATCAAAAATTGTTTAACACATGGAAAACAAATTGTGATCTTGGATTAATGCTCCAAAAATTAAGTATTGACCTACAAAATAATTAGAAAGCATTAAAAGTTGCAAAATCAATGTAGAAAAAATATTTAAAATGCCAAAAACAATTAAAACATTAATTCTTTGCAAAAATATCAATTATATGAAATAAATAATATTTTTGGGATTTTTTGGGAAAATAAAATATTTTAACATTTTTGTGAATTATTAAAAAAAGAATCAACTCAAAATCATTAAAATTCAGAGAGAAATTAATTTTTGAATCAATTAAACAAAATCACAAAATTCAAATATTTGAATATATGAAAAATGGCGCCAAGAACAGCTGAAGAACACGCGCGTGTTCTTGGTTTTTTAGATTTGCATTTTCTATCCAATCTCCATGAATACGTAATCATATCATGCAATCCACATATCATTATGCTCGTCTCAACCTCACGATCATGTCTATGTACTTTAATTTCATTTAAATTAAACATACAACAAGAAATCACGAAGAGACCTCAAGAACCCTAATTTCTGCATGAAGGCTAGGATTTTTGATACACGATTCAAACAATGCAATTAATTGAGGGAAAACATTCCATGCATGATTATGAACATATGGCCAAATTATTGTGCGAGGAAATATGCATAGATTGAGAGATAACCAAGCATGTGCTTACCTCCAAGCCGTGACAGCAAGTTCAAAGTGATTTTTGATTTGGAGGTGTTACAGATGAGTTGTGATGATCTGAACAGCTTCCCTACACCCTATGGATTGTGTTTGGATGGTTGGACTTGATTGAAATTGGCTGGATCATTTTGTGGTACCTCAGCTGCACTTTGGTTAAAACCTTGAGCAACCAGCTGGTGATTTTGTGAAATTGATGTTTTAGAAGTAATCTAAGTGTTTGATCAGCTCATATGTGATGTATGTGAGGTGTGTGAGTGATTGGTTTGATTGGAATTGCTCTCAAACTCAAAACCCGATAGTGACTTGCCTTAGAAGGCAAAATTGGAGTGAAGGAAGAGATTTTGAGGAAAACATCTGTTAGATGGCTTTGGTGTACTCAAACTGACCACAATTAAGCTCTATTTATAGTAGAGCAAGTTTGTTTTGCAAGGAATAGTGCATGGTAGCTGGTAAGTAGGTTTGGCTAATGTTGGCAAATGAAAATCCAAGTCTCCTCTAGCCACTGACTAGAGGTTAGGGCACAGAGCTTTGGTTCCCTTGGTCTTGGATAAGTCTTGACTGATTTCAGATGAGAATGGCTCAGTCCATGCAACCTTGATGGTTCCATTGAATGCCTCATTCCAAAATTGAAGTCTTGTCCCTATTTTGGCCATTCTAGGTTCAACATGCTATTTCTTGTTCCATGGACTTTGGAGGCTTGGCTCAGTGATTGTCCCCTTTAGATTCAATCCTCTGAGGTGTCCAAGTGGATAGGAGCAATTGAATTTGGCTGATTTTGGAAAATCGACCAAAGTTGCAAATTCTGCCTTGCCTTGACAGATTTCAGCAAGGCAACTTGGCAATGTTGTATCTCATGGTGTAGGTTGAATTTGGTAATGTTCTTGGCCATTTTGGAAAGCTCTTAAATGATACAAAAACTATTTGAACAAGTTTGGTTTTGATCTCTTTTGATTCCAAGTGAAAAATCCCCCTACATTTGGCAAAAAGTGAGGCAGAATCTGACTTAGTGAAAATTTCACTAAGTGTTGGAAAAAGTGACATTTTCACTTTTCAGCCACTTTGATCACTCCATAACTCAAAATCCTAAATGAATTGGAATGACTTGTAGTTGAAGTTTTTGTAGGTGATAATGAGGGCTACAAATCAAGCTTTGGATGAGAAAAAATGGCCTTGTGGTTTAGGAGTTATGGTCCTTCAAAGTTGGTACCCTTGCCACTTTATTTTTAACTTAGAAAAATTTCTAAGTTTTATGGTTACCCCTTTTACAAGTTATCTCACTTTTCTTGATTTTTCTTGATGAATGATGATTCAAATCACACATTAACATCATTTTAGGGTTAAAAATCCATTTTGGTGAAAAATCTCAAAAAGTCAAAGTTGACTTTTGTGCACAGTTGACTTTTTATCAGATGAATTCCAAACTGTGCAATTCTTCAGGAAATCATGTCCTTGACCTAAATCAAACTTGATGGACATGTTCCATGGGTGTCATAGGGTATATTCAATCATGTATTAGGGTTTGGGAGCATGTCTTGGTCAAAAGTCAAAGTTACAGTTGACTTTTCTCTTAAAACCCTAATTGTGGTGCAAATGGAATTGAGACTTGTTGCTCAAGCTTCTTGGATCAATCCATTGTTCAAAATGGATCAATATGGTATATTAGAGACCCTCAAATCATCTCTTGAGGTCTTGGCTCATGATTTGTCCCAAAAGTCAACTTAGGGGTGAATTAGGTCAAGAAACCCTAATTCCTGATTTTTGATGAATGCATCCCCTGTGTCAAAATTGACTTGATGCATGGGTTCATGAGGTTCCATGAAGTATATTAGGTCATGTTTTGGATCAATGGCTTGTGCCCAGATGAAATTTTTCATCTGGAGGCCTTGGGTGATCAAAACCCTAATTTGGTGATACTGTCGATCTGGAGACTTGATCCACCTAGAAGGGAGCAAACTTGTGCTTAATCCTTGAAGTGGGAGTCCTTTTGATCCTTTGAGGATGTTTGAGAGATTAGACAAGTTGAAAATCAAGTCATTTCTTGATTGAGCCTTTGTCTAAAGCTCAGAGAGGGCTTAAAACCCTAATTTTGATTGTAGTGGATGCTCACCCATCTTTGAGGAGACTAATGAGGCATGATGATTCATCCATATTGTGATGATGATTTGCACAATGATGGGAAACTCTAGTGGTCAAAATTTGGGGTATTACAATCATGCATGGATGTCCTGTGGTTAGTGAGGTTTAGGAGAGACGACTACCTAACCTAATGCTAATCCTACTCCAAGCTTAATCGAAAATTAAGTTGGACTAGGTAGCTCTAAAGGGAGAGAATCCAAGACTTAAACAAGTCTTGAGACTCGAGGGATGAAAAGAGTGAAAGAGAAGGAGGAGAAAGAGAAGTGAAACACAAGTGGCCTAAGCTCACTTTAAACACAAGTATGAAAGTTAAAAGATAAAGGAAGAAAGTAAAATGTGGAAGCATATCCACACTCAAACAACTTACCATTTGCCTCTGAAAGTGTTAGAAGTATTCACATATGACAAAATGAAACTCAAACAAGCATAAGGCAATAAAGAAACAAGTTCTAAGGTAAATCAAACATCAGGTCCAGAACCTAATGGTCCTACTGACCTCTAACATTAGTCATGCACAATTAGTCAAAAAGAAAAGGGAGAAGTCAATCAAGTATCATTCAAGTCATTAAAGAAGGAGTGAGATGAAAAGAAGTGATCATGTGAAGCAACCAAGTCAAAATTCCACAAAGTAAACCAAGTCCAGAAGTGACACAATCCTAAATATGTGCCTAAACAAGATCTTCAAACATCATTCAAGTCATACAAACACTTTCACAATCAATTAAGAGGCAAAGAAGGAGAAGTGAAGTGAAGTGAAACATGATTCATACTTGTGAAACAAGTGACCTAAGGTGCAAGGCAAACATCAAACATGCAAAGATGAGATTCAAATATCACAACCAGAAGTCAATTAACATGATATCAATCCTCACACAAGACCTCAAATTATGGCACAAGTGCCTTCATGATCAAGCAAACCAAACATGAAGCATATGTTCACAAATTGGACAAGTTAAAGTTCATGCTTCAAAGAAATAACAAACATGCCTAAAAAATTATGTCATTCAGTATTCAAGCATCTTAAACATGTATAATTGACATATCAAAGCCACAAGCAATGAATCAGAACCAATGTCAATCAACAATTAGGTCAAAGCATCAATAGGACTTCATACATTCATGCTCAAAGCAACACATTAAAAGTCATCCAAACATGACCTAAAAATCATCCCAAAAATCTCAAACATACCTCAATATGTTAAGAACACAACCCAAAAAGAATCAGGATCAAACCACTTTTCAAATGAGAGAAATAAATGATGCAATATGAAGTATGCAATATGAAATGCAAATGAGAAAAAATACTTTAGAAAATTAATATTTAATGCAATTTTAATGCAAAAATAATAAAATAAAATGTGAAAAATTAATTTTATGAATGAATATGCATGATGAATTTTTTTGGAATTTTTTAGCATATGTAAGTATTTTTAAAAATTAATTATGAAATGGTATGAAAATAGAAAATAAAAAAGAAATGAAATGAAGCCAGGGGTGCATCAGCAATTATTGGATAAAAAAGGAACACAGTTATACGCGCAATGGGCCTCAAATGACGGGGTGTGAAAATCAAAATGCTAAGCCCAAACGAAAATCAGCATGAAACTCCAATGACACAAGGAAACGAATGAAACGCATCGTTTCATTAAACCCACGGCTACACATCAGCATGCAGTCACCAATCACGTGTGAGTCAACAAGTCAAACAGCCATGTCACCTAAACAACTCAGATGCCGGAGCCCTAGCTCCGGTCATCTTCTCTGGGTGATTCGCCGGAGTTGCAGATCCAAACATCACCATAACAACAAAACTTGGACATCATTTCGCATGGTTTTTCATGCTGGTTTCAGATCCGTGCTTAAAAATGATTTTAAAATCGTTTAACACTATGAATCGAAGCCAACATGAAATTACGTCCAAACTGAAATCTCACTAAAACAAAACAACACGCATTCAAACAGTGCCTACTCAGTTGTAGGACTTTAGAATCAGCAAGAAACAGGTCTAGTACACGTTAAGCATGAGAGTTTCAGAGTGAGTAATCTTACCGAACGGAGCAACTCCGTTGGTCCTTCTCAGCCACAGATGAACTCCAAAAATGATATGGGAAGCCTTGAAATCTTCTGTAGAATGTAGATCAAAGCTCAAACCAACCAGAAGAATGTTGAAAACTTCCACCCAGGTCCAACTCAAAAATGGAAAAGTATGAGCTTGCAGAGCTTCCACTGATGATTACAGGTGCTAAGAAATGCGTACAGAAACAAGAACTCCCTCGGTAGAGGTGAAATGAAGCAATTGTTCTCAGAGAAACCTTAGAAAACCAAAGATTCGAAGCTAGTGAAAAATGAGAGGAAAAAACGAATGTTTCTTGATCTGATCTTGCCAAAATGAGAACCTCCTCCACTTTTTAGGGTTTGCAATGCTTAAATATGATGGGTAGAGGCTGCCTTTTGGGCCTAAACGAAATGGAAAACTCAATTGGGAACTTTGCCACCAAGGAGAAAGTGAGAGTGTGGTACGGTTTGTCTCACATGGAGGTGATTTTTGTGTGATTTTTAATATAAAATGGATCATGAAATGAGGGGTGGTGTACATAGCACGTTAGAGGAAAGAATGGTCAGAGTGTGTGCAAATTCTCCTTTCCTATTTTGGCAAAACAAGATGGATTTTAGTGCATGAAATGTGCATGGCATGTGATGTATGTTTGGACATAAATGGCAATGTTGTAGTGAGGTAATTGGTGATGATACATGTGGTTTAGGTAGTACAAGAATGCTGCAACACCAATGATAGAATATGCCAAGAAATTGGATCATGCCATGCTTTGAAATTGGTTGAAAAAGCTTCACTTTGCATGGTCATATCTTGATGAAAATAGCTCCATTTGGGACATATTTGTGCTCTATGGAAAGCCCACATGACAAAGAACATATCTCATGTTGATTATATCTTGAATTGGAGCTGGGATCTATGAAGAAATTTTCCATGAAAGTTGCTTCAAAATCTGTCCTAAAATACTTAGAAAAATTCTAAGTTTTTGAACTTTGTAAGAATGAAAACATCCAACTTGGGAGCCTCATATCTCTTTCATAAACAAACCAAATGTCATGGTTCTTGTATCCATTTTGAAGGGCAAACTTCAATATACAACTTCCATGTGGAAAAGGTTTTTGAATGAGGCCTTGAACATGGTGAAAAATGGCTTAGAAAGTGATTAAAAACTTACTAAAAATAGTAAGTTTCTAAAAACCTAATTTTCCAATTTTAGCAACTTTCCCAAATTCTTGATTTTTTATGAACCTTTGAACATTCCTTGACCAAATCTTGTCCATGGACCATATTTGACTTGAGAATCATGATGTTGACCTCAAAAAGTCAGGAGTTGACTTTTTCACTGCACAGTTGACTTTATTCCCAATTCTTCTGATTTTGAAATTTCTGATCAATTGAAAACCTTCTGAAGCAAATTGATGGGCAATCTTCTATCCCTAGACACTTGAGGACATAAGGAATATCATGAGATCAAGTCTTGTCCCAAAAATCAGAAATAAACTGATTCTATAGGAAACCCTAATTTTGGCTCCTCTGGTTAGGAGAAATCAGCACATCCTCCAAATTCAAATTCCTCTGAGTATGATGTGTGTCATGTCCACCAATGATGATAAGTGCCATTTGGAGATGATAAACACTCAAAGAGCTTGCTCATTTGAGGGTTAAATCTCAGAATCTCCAAAACCCTAATTTAAGAAACCAAGTTAGGAGAGTGTGATCCCTCTGAAATCTCTTGCCAATTTTGATCTTATGAAGATATAATGAACTCCATGAACCACCTTGAAGCTTGAGACTTGAGAATATGGACCAAGTACCTTGATCCCATGCTAAAAACCAAATGCTATGCACAATGCAAATGCAAGAAATGAAAAGAAACATAAGCCAGTTATCTAAAAACAACAAGGCAAATTTTAGGGTGTTACAGTCGAGAAGAGAAACAGACTGATCAAAGGGTTGCTAGAAAGACCTACTCATCCAGACACTGTGAACCTTCTTGAGGAGATTGAAGCCAGTTTATTCGGAATTGACTTGTAGTAATTCTGTTGTTTGTATTTTGCTATGATTACCATCAGGATTGTTGATGGAATCACTTTTGATTGTATCGAACCTATTTTTATGATTCCTTATGCTATGATATTACAATATTTGGTTCAGCCGTATTTGTCTCAATAGCTCTTAGTTGTTTGAAAGGGGTCTTCCTTTGATTGATTCTGCAATATTTCTGGATTCAGATTTATTTTCTGATGTTGTGTCCGATCCCTTGCCTGATTTCAAAGCTGGAATCAAAGCAGATACGCCCTAGAAATGTTTAAATATGATTGTTTGCATTTGCATATGCATCCTCATAATCATAAGCATTTTTGCATAGCAGGTACTTGCTCCGGTCTTTCTGACCTTTATTTGGTTGTAAGCATTATAGCTGAGAATCACATTCACCGATACTCAACTCGAAGAAATCTAGCAAGGATTATGGATCAAATGCAGAATGATTTGGCTGAAATGAGGGCACACATGGACCAGTTCATGACTCTCATGACTGGTATGGCACAGGATCAGGAAAGATTGAGACTTCTGGTCGAGCGTCCGGAAACCACGCCTGAAGGTAATCAAGTGAACAACTTACAGACAAGAGGCACTCCTCCTCTTGTTGGTAATCCTCCTCCTGGTGGCAATCCTCCTCCGGGTGGTAATCTGGGTAATGGAAATGGCAGAAATGTTGGTGGTATTCAAGAAGATGTTCTGGAAGACCAATTTACCCTGCTGGATGCTGATATGGGCAACCCTGATGATCGAAGGTATGATGAGTTAGCTGAGAAGATTCGGGCCATAGAGTGCAAGAATTCTATGGGTATTGATGTTACTAGTTTGAGGCTGGTACTAGGAGTCAGAATTCCTCCAAAATTCAAGCCGCCTACTTTCTACAAATATCATGGCAATACGTGTCCTCGGACATATATTCAAGCTTATTTTGGGAGGATCTCAGCCCATACAGATGATGAGAAGTTATGGATGCATTACTTTTAAGACAGTCTGGCTGGAGCTTCTTTGACCTGGTATATGAAATTGAACAGAGCTGTTGTGAGTAGTTGGAAGGATCTAGCAGAAGCGTTCCTCAAGCAGTACCAGTACAATATTGACATGGCGCCCAACCGCACTCAATTGCAAGGGTTGTCACGGAATGCTAAGGATAGTTTCAAGGAATACGCTCAAAGGTGGAGAGAGATGGCTGCACAGGTTCAACATCCTTTGCTGGATAGACAAATGGCAGATATGTTTATGGGCACCCTACAAGGGGCATTTCTTGAAAGATTGGCTGCGTGTCCATCAACCGGATTTGCTGATATCGTGATTGCTGGAGAAAGAATAGAAAGTCTATTGAAACTTGGGAAGATCCAAGATGTAAGTGGGGCTGGCTCTTATGGGATGAAGAAACCTTTTGCTAGTGGTCAGAAAAGAAGAGAAGGTGATACCAATGCTATATATAGAGGACGAGGCAGAGGACGTTCTCAGGCTTACCATCAAGTAGATGCAGTGACAATCCCAGCACCATCTGTTCAGCAGCAACAACCACCACAGCAAGTTCAGCAGCAACAGCAGTAACCTCCTTTCCAACAGAGATCTAGGCAGAGGGACCGTAAGATTGACCCTCTCCCTATGACTTATTCAACGTTGCTACCTCAGTTACTCAAATTGAAGTTGGTTGAGCTTCGCACTATGAGACCTCCTGCCGCTGGCAACTTGCCACCTAATTTTGATGTTAACGCTCACTGTGAGTTCCACTCAGGTGCTCAGGGGCATACCACTGAGAAGTGTTGGTCATTTCAGAACAAGGTGCAAGACTTTATTGATGCTAAGGCAATCAATTTCTCGTTACCTCCTAATGTTCTTCAAAACCCCATGCCTGATCATGGTGTGGCAGATGTGCGTGTTATTGAAGACGGAAAGAGGTTAAATTTGATAACGAATATCAGTCAAGTAAAGACTCCGTTGCTTGTGGTGAAGGATCATTTGTCGAAGGGACAGGTATTCCCGGGTTGTGATCAAGATTGTTCTGAATGTATGAGTCAGGAGAATGGTTGTCATAAGTTGAGAATCGGTTTGCAGAATCTGATTGACGAGGGACGTCTACAATTTGACCAGGTTGTGAAGGATACTGATGAGGTGTCAACTGTGACCATCTATTATACTCCCACCGAGATTTAGGTGCCTGTAGGTACAGCTCCTGTAGCAAGTGTTGTGCAAGAAAGACCAGTCCTGTTACCATCACGGTGCCAGGACCAGTACCGTTTACAACTACGAAGGCAATCCCATGGCACTATGGGGCAGACGTGTATTATGAAGGGAAAAAGCAGGAAGTCGGGACATCAGCCAGTTCGAATATTGATAATGTGGGTGGTGTAGGTGGCTTTACTCGGAGCGGAAGGTTGTTTGCTCCCCAAATGTTATGCAGTGATAAAGAAGTTAAGGCCGCTGTAAAAGCTAAAGGAAAATAGGTGGTTGAGAGTGTGCCTGTGCCTGAAACAGAGACAAAGATTACCTTTGACAATGAGGTGGAAGAGTTCATGAGGATAATAAAGAAAAGTGACTATAAGACTGTCGATCAACTGAACCAGACGCCCTCGAAGATTTCAATTTTGTCATTGTTGATGTGTTCTGACGCGCACCGGGAGGCTTTATTGAAAGTGTTGAAGAGAGCATATGTTCCACAGGAAATCACCGTTAATCAGCTTGAAGGTGTGATCTCTAATGTCAATGTCAGCCACGGATTGGGGTTAACAAGCAGAGACTTGACTTCTGAAGGAAGAAACCACAACAAAGCTTTGCACATTACAATGGAGTGCAGGGGTGCAGTGTTGTCTCACGTGCTGGTAGACACTGGTTCCTCGCTCAATGTCTTGGCTAAAAAGGCGCTGATGAAGCTGGAAGTTGATGGTTTGGTTTTAAGGCCAAGTGATTTGGTTGTCCGAGCGTTCGATGGAACGAAGAAATCTGTGTTTGGTGAAGTGGAATTGCCCGTGCAAATTGGACCGCAGGTGTTCAAATCTATATTCCATGTGATGGATATACAGCCTGCGTATAGCAGCTTATTAGGTCGCCCTTGGATTCATGCGGCCGGGGCTGTTACATCCACCTTACACCAAAACCTGAAATACAAGTTTGAGGGACAAGTTGTGACTGTGTGTGGCGAGGAAGACATTTTTGTTAGTCATCAGTCCACGTTCAAGTATATTAACATGGATGGGGAAATTCACGAGATGCTTTGTCAATCATTTGAAGCGGTGAATATTGAAAACGTGTCTGAATCTTCCCTTGCACCAGATAGAGTCGGTACATCCATTTCATCCTATAAGCAAGCTGTTGAGGTGGTCAGAGCAGGCAATGCCCAAGGCTGGGGCAAGCTGATAGAGACACCAATGAAGGAGGACAAATTTGGTATTGGCTATCATCCTTCTATGACTTCAGCTGCAGAGAACAGTGGACCCATCACTTTCAGCAGTGGAGGAATCATTTACCCATATCAGTCTTGTGCAGCTACAGAAGATGGTGTTGACAGTGACTGTGACTTGGACAACTGGGTACGCCCACGCGCTCTGGGACAATCACTGCAGAATTGGTCCGTTGAAGAAGTCATCAGAGTTACTCTTCAAACAGAGTAATTTTCTTTGTTTTTCTAACCATAATGCATGTTAAAATCTTGCGCTCTGCCCAAGGCATATATATTCATTTGTAGGGCCACCTGTTTGCATTTGCAATTTTAATCATCAATAAAGGACGTTTTGCACTCAAATTTCGTTCTCTGTCTTTCATTTTTATTTTTGCACAAAGATAATAAAATGGCAATGTTTCGTTTTAAAAATAAATTCTAAAATAAAGCATGAACCCGTTCGTGCAGACTTGATCCTCCAGATTTCATTGATAACCGTTCTTCTATGGCTATGTATGACTTTGACAAACCGATTTATCAAGCCGAAGAAGGGGATGAGAAGGGCTGTGAACTCCCTGAGGAACTAGCTAGATTGTTAAAACAAGAGGAATGGACCATCCAGCCTCATCAAGAGACCATAGAGATCATCAATATTGGTATCGAGGATGCTAAGAAAGAGATCAAGATTGGTGCCAGCTTAAGAGCAGATGTGAAGAAAGCTTTGCCTGAGATGTTGTGTGAATATGTTGATATCTTCGCCTGGTCGTATCAAGACATGCCAGGGTTGGATACTGATATTGTTGTACACAGACTGCCATTGAGAGAAGAATGCCCGCCAGTCAAGCAGAAACTTCGTCGGACTCATCCCGATATGGTCCTAAAGATCAAGGAAGAAGTTCAGAAGCAGTGGGATGCAGGGTTTCTTGCTGTGACTAACTATCCTCCCTGGGTCGCCAACATCGTGCCGGTACCAAAGAAAGACGGAAAGGTTAGAATGTGTGTGGATTATCGAGATCTTAACAAAGCTAGCCCGAAAGATGATTTTCCACTGCACCACATCGATGTGCTGGTCGACAATACAGCTCAGTTTTCAGTGTTCTCGTTTATGGATGGTTTCTCCGGGTACAACCAGATTAAGATGGCGCCTGAGGATATGGAGAAGACCACATTCATTACCTCATGGGGTACATACTGTTATAAAGTGATGCCTTCTGGGTTGAAAAACGCAGGGGCGACATACCAACGGGCAATGGTAACTTTGTTTCATGACTTGATTCACAAAGAGATTGAGTGTTATGTGGATGACATGATTGCCAAGTCGAGAACAGAAGAAGAACATCTGATTAACTTGAAAAAGTTGTTTGAAAGGTTGAGAAAGTTCCGCCTAAGGTTGAATCCGAACAAGTGCACTTTTGGGGTGCATTCTGGAAAGCTGCTGGGTTTCATTGTGAGCGAAAAAGGGATTGAGGTTGATCCTGCCAAAGTGAAAGCAATACAAGATATGCCTGAACCAAGAACAGAAAAAGAGGTTCGTGGTTTTCTGGGTAGATTGAACTACATTACAAGGTTCATATCTCACCTAACAGCCACGTGCGAACCAATATTCAAACTGCTAAGAAAAGATCAAACGGTCAGGTGGAATGACGATTGCCAATTGGCATTCGATAAAATAAAAGAATACTTATAGGAACCTCCAATCCTCATGCCTCCAGTTTCAGGAAGACCTTTGATAATGTATTTGACAGTGCTTGAAGGTTCTATGGGTTGTGTTCTCGGTCAACACGATGAGATAGGTAGGAAGGAGCATGCTATCTACTACCTGAGCAAAAAGTTCAATGATTGTGAGTCCCGGTACTCAATGCTTGAAAATACATGTTGTGCACTTGCATGGGCTGCTAAGCGATTGAGGCAGTACATGATCAGGCACACAACTTTGTTGATTTCAAAAATGGATCCTATCAAATACATTTTCGAGAAACCAGCACTAACAGGCAGAGTTGCATGGTGGCAAATGGTTTTGACAGAGTATGATATCCAGTATACTTCTCAAAAGGCCATCAAAGGAAGTATCTTGTCAGACTATCTTGCGCAACATCCAATTGATGATTACCAACCCATGAAATTTGATTTCCCTGATGAGGACATCATGTTTCTCAAAGCTAAAGATTGCGAGGAACCACTCCCGGAGGAGGGGCCAGACCCTGAATCCAAATGGAGTTTGATGTTTGATGGGGCTGTCAACATGAATGGGTGCGGAGTTGGAGCAGTTCTTATCACGCCGGAAGGTGTTCATATGCCTTTCACTGCCCGAATAACTTTCGGATGCACCAACAATGAAGCAGAATATAAAGATTGTATAATGGGGATTGAGGAGGCGATTAATTTACGAATTAAGACCCTTGATGTCTTCGGTGATTCTGATTTGGTAATCAATCAAGTGAAAGGGAGTTGGTACATGCACCAAGCGAATCTGGTTCCGTATAGAGATTATACAAGGAGATTGCTGACATTTTTCACAACAGTGAAGCTATACCATATTCCTCGAGATGAGAATAAGTTTGCAGATGCCCTGGCCACGTTATCTTCTATGATCAAAGTGCAAAGATGGAATCATGTACCTAAGATCAAAGTATCTCGTCTTGACATACCTACATTTGTGTTTGCTGTTGATGCAACATCTGATGACAAGTCGTGGTTTCATGACATCAAGTGTTTCTTGAAAAGTCAAGAGTACCCGCCGGGGGCATCCACCAAAGATAAGAAGACGTTGAGAAGGTTATATGGTAGCTTCTTTTTGAATCAGGATGACGTGCTGTACAAACAGAATTTTGACATGGTTCTGCTCAGATGCGTGGATAGACACGAAGCAGACATGTTAATGCAGGAAGTACATGAAGGCTCTTTTGGTACCCATGCCAGAGGACATGCAATGGCTAAGAAGTTATTGAGGTCGGGGTATTATTGGTTGACAATGGAAGCTGGTTGTTGCAAGTACGCCCACAAGTGTCATAAGTGCCAAATTTATGTAGACAAAGTGCATGTTCCTCCAAATTCGTTGAGTGTCATGTCCTCTCCCTGGCCCTTTACCATGCGGGGCATTGATATGATCGGAAAGATTGAGCCTACTGCTTCAAATGGCCATCACTTCATCTTGGTCGCCATTGATTATTTTACTAAATGGGTTGAAGCAGCATCTTATGCCAATGTCACCAAGCAGGTGGTAGCTCGTTTCCTGAAGCGAGATATCATTTGTCGCTATGGAGTGCCCGAGAGAATCATTACTGATAATGGTTCTAATCTGAACAACAAAATGATGGTTGAGCTGTGCCGAGACTTCAAAACTGAGCATCACAATTCTTCTCCGTATCGCCCGAAGATGAATGGCGCTGTGGAGGCGGCCAACAAGAATATTAAGATTGTACAGAAAATGGTTGTCACATATAAAGATTGACATGAGATGTTACCGTTCGCCTTGCATGGGTACCGAACGTCAGTACACACGTCCACTGGGGCAACACCATTCTCACTTGTTTACGGTATAGAGGCAGTACTACCGGTCGAAGTGGAGATTCCATCCCTCAGAGTCATGATGGATGTCAGGTTAGACGAAGTTGAGTGGGTACGTGCCAGATTTAATCAGTTGAGCCTTATTGAGGAGAAACGACTGGCAGCTGTGTGTCATGGGCAGCTATACCAGTGGAGGATGAAGCGGGCATTTGACCAAAAGGTGCGTCCTCGGGTTTACAAAGTGGGAGATATGGTACTCAAGAGGATCCTTCCTCCTAGTACAGATCACAGGGGCAAATGGACTCCCAACTATGAAGGTCCATTTGTGGTTAGGAAGGTCTTCTCGGGCGGAGCCTTATTACTTACAACCATGGACGGCGAAGACTTTTCATCCCCTGTCAACTCAGACGTAGTCAAAAAATACTTTGCATGAATAGCCCCGCTGGACAAAAAAGAAAAGTCCAGGCAAAAAAGGGCATCCCGGCGAACCACAAAAATAGAATAACAAGGTTCGGGCAAAAATTAGGGATATAAAATAAAAAAAATTGTACACCCGGTGAGTTGAAAATCCGCAAGGACAACTCAGGCAAAAAAGGGTATCCTGATGGATTGAAAACCCGAAAGGGCGGTCCATGCAAGAGAGGGATTTAAGCGAATGACTACGGTCTGAGTTATCTGTACTCCATCACCGTTTCAGCAACTGACGTTCCAAAGGGTAGGAATCGGTCTGATCATTCCTCAGAAGGCAAGGTCGAGGAGTCTCGAAGACATACTGGCCATAGCAGAATTGAAACTCAGTGGAATGCCATTTTCACATTGCCATTAGGATAGTTTCTTTTCTCAATTTACAGCACTCTCCTCTTTCCAGGGGTTGCTTCCTGATGTAATTGCCTATTCTGGGCCTTTCAATCAATAAATTGAATTTCAGTCAAAGGCTTCTTATTTTGTTTTCTACTGCTTTGTTTGCAAAAACGTCCTAATTTTTTATAAAACATTGCATTTGAAACATGGTGACTTTACAATAACATGCGCAGAAAAACATTTAAAATCACTTTGAAAGTTGAATAATCCCGGATGGTGGATTCAAACCACGCAATATCCTGGGGGCATGTGTGCATATTCTTTTGTTGCAGGTAACAGCTACGAGATTTTCTGTGTCGATAACGGTTGCAAATTCCCCAGTAGAGTTGCTTCGCAGACACCGAAGTTAACGGCCAATTCCCAGTGAAGTCGCCAGGAGTGTGAAGATGCTTAATCTTCTGTAAAATCCTCTTATGACATTTTCTTCAGATCAGTTTGGGATCACGGAGCAAAAAGCAAGTTGGTGAACCTCCCAAACACGGGGCATCATATAATTCCCCAGCGAGATGGGTTCCAGATCTATTATCCCCAGTAGAGTGACCTCTATGTTAATACGTCTAGCTCAAGTCCCGGCATGTGTCTAAGAGTTTGAAGGTGTTTGGTCTTCTGTAAAATCCTCTTAAGAGACATTCCCCAACGAGAGAAGCTGTGAAACAATTCTCCCCAGCAGAGTTTGTTGTCAACTCATTATCCCCAGTGGAGTCGTCTAACAAAAGATCGCCTAGCATGGGACATTGGGGATCTTATTCTAAGCTTGATAGCCTAGTTCCTTAATAATTCGCAGTGCATTTGCTTTGTGTTTCCCCAGAAGACCTCTAGGGACTCTTTCTCAGCATGTTGCAATGGATTGTCTTCCAACTAGGATTCGCATATCCCCTGCAGAGTAGCCCTGATTCCCAGCAAGATCGTATCTCTAATAATTGTACTCCCCACAGAGTTCAGCATTGAATCTTGTCAACAATACTCCCCAGCAGAGTTGTTTTTCTCCCCGCAAAGGATCTCGGGTTTGATAGATCCCCACGCAGAGTTTTAATGACTTGTCTGCTTAAGCAGAGTGTTATCACATTCTTTCCCCAGCCGAGTCAGAAAATTCTCATCCCCAGCGGAGTTGCTATGACCAGAATTCATCCCCAAACAGATGAAGTAATTCTTGGCTGAATCATCACTCTCGTACATCTCAAAGTCCAATTTATTTTTGGCAAGCGTGACAATTCGAAGCAGACAGATTGTCCATTCATTCTCCAACAGAGATACCATCCTGTCAGGAGTCTCTAGAGGTCAAGTCATTGATCATTATTCATCAGCCGAGTCAGCAGAGATGTCTGACATGGGTGTATAGCGTAATCCATTGTTGATTATTTTGCAAAGTCCAACCGCAGATTGGCAAAAGGTTCATCCAAGGGTGGAAAATTCTTAAAGTCCAACCGCAGATTGGTAAAAGTCCATCCAAGGGTGGCAAAGCAAGGCAAAGTCCAACCGTAGATTGGCAAAAGTCCACCCGCAGTGTGGTAAGTCAGTAGTCGTCTGACTCCATTCAAAAAGACAGTTCAAGACCAACCGTAGATTGGAAAAAGTCCACCCGTAATATGGCAAGTCAGTAGTCGTCTGACTCCCTTTAAAAGACCGCAGCTAAGTCCAACCGTAGAGTGGCAAAAGTCCATCCAAGGGTGGCAAATCATTGGTAAGTCCAACCGTAGAGTGGCAAAAGTCCATCCAAGGGTGGCAAATCATTGGCAAGTCTGACCGTAGATTGGCAAAAGTCCACCCGCAGTGTGGCATTTCAGCTGCAAAGTCCAACCGCAGATTGGCAAAAGTTCACCCGCAGTGTGGCGGGCCAGTAGTCATTTGGCGTTGTACAAAAGACATTGCTAAAGTCCACCTGCAGTGTGGCAGGCCAGTAGTCGTCTAGCGTTGTACAAAAGACATTGTTAAAGTCCACCCGTAGTGTGGCAGGCCAGTAGTCGTCTGGCGTCGTTTAAAAGACGTTTTCCAAGTCCACCCGTAGCGTGGCAGGCCAGTAGTCGTCTAGCGTCGTTCCAAAAGGCAGCTCTTCAGTATTATTTTTTTCATCAGAGTTTTATACAAGTAGAGTTCATTTGGTTGGGTTTATATCCCTTTTCTTCTTCTCCACAGAGTGAAAATTCTCTGGTTATTCTTCAGTATTCAATCCCTCCATACCTTGAAAGTCTGACAGCGATCGCTATCATCCATTCAGGTCTACAGTGATTGAATAGGGGCAACTGTCATACCCAAAATTTGCCCTCTCATTTCTTCATATCATCTAGCATGAGCTTTCATTTCATTGCATTGCATTCAAGCATAGAAAAACAAAACATTAAGCATTGCATTGCATCTTGCATAAGGGCATGGGATCAGTTGTTTCTCAAAGATGTGGATTGTCCAAAGCAAGAGATCAAGAGCCAAAGGTCTCCCACAAGCCTCAAGGGTCTCTTAGGTCATATATCACTCCCCTTGATCTCACAAGTCATTGAAAGAAGGGAAATCATCCAGAGGATTGAATAGTGCAGCATCTCTTATCAAAAACAGTCAAATTAGGGTTTTGAATTCAAGAGTGGTCTCCTGATGAAATTTTGATTCAAACTTGATCTCAATGTTTTCTACATGATATTAAGTGTCTAAGGATGGAAGATTGGCCATTGATTCATTTCAGAAGAGGTTCAATTGATCAGTTGCTTGATAATCAAGAAATTGGGGAAAAAGTCAACTGTGCAGTGAAAAAGTCAACTCCTGACTTTTTAAGGTCAAATTCATGAAATTCAAGTTATATATGTTCCTCGGACAAGATTTGATCAAGAAATGATGGAGGAATAATGAAAAAATCAAGAAATCACAAAACTGCCAAAAATAGAAACTTTGGGGTTTCCAAAAATGGCAAGTTTGGACCATGTTGCACCACACTTTGAGGCTCTTTTTCTCCAAGATAAAAGATCCAAATCTCAGGCCCATGTTGAGCCAATTAAAGTTCATGTTTTAAGCTTCAAATCCATATAAAGAACTCTTCCATCGGATTAAAATTAAGGGAGTTATGATCAATCAAAGTTTGGTGAAATCAAGGCAAATATCAAGTCATGGCAAGGCAAGTGCAGGCCCATAGGCCATAATTTCATCGAACAGTTGGCGTGCCAAATGTCAAGCCATTTTTCTCCATCAAGAAAGCTTCAAATGAAAAACTGTTGAACATCAAAGTTGTTCATCTCCATGCCCTCTTCAATTTTGATGTTGGACATTTTTTCATTTGAACATGTTATGAAGGTCATATGAGGGCTCGAACATGGTGGTTTCATGCTGAAAAGTTCACAAGTCACAAGGCCTTACTTGCAGCCCAAGTCACACACACATGCACCAATTGTGGTTCCTTATTTTCCAAGCAACCGAGTTGATCCTAACTAACCGAGTTAACTAACTTGACTCGGTGAGTTGAGTCTAACTAACTCCGACCCTAGCTCCAAACCCAAACCTCACTCCAAACCACTTATACTCTAAACCTAAAATCTATTTAAGGGATGCTTCACTCATTTTCAAACCTTCAACCATTTTTGAACCATTTTTCTCAATTGTCTCACATTTCTCTCTAATTTCTCTACTCATTCTTCATCAATTTCTACTTCTCTCTTCCAAAACCACACATAAAAACTCTTATTTCTTGAAGAATAATCACTTTTTACATTGAAAAGTGATTAATTCTTGAGCTAAACTTCATCCCTTGGTTTGCATTGGTTGGACTTTCTGGAATTTCAACTTGTTATTCTTCAATCCAAAGGTTTCTCACCATTTATTTTGGTGCAAATTGGATTTTGGTGGATTTTCGCAATTTCGTTCAGTTTCGACGCGTTTCGACTATCGATTGAAGAATCTCTGGTTTTCTTTCATTTTTTTGCACCAAGATCACTTTGCAACAATTACCAAAGCAAGTCTCCGCTTTGTAGGTTGGTTTTCCCTAAATCTACACTGTTTTTAGCTTATTCACAACTTATTCGAGGTAGACTTTTAGTGATTTTGATTTTGGATCCATATGATTGAATGTGATTCTTGATGTGGTTGTTAATTGAATTCAATTGATGTTTGTTGACTGTAATTCAATGTAATTTCGTGCTTAATTGATTACATGTTCAATTGGATGTTTGGATAAGTCATTCACTGCTAAAAAGTGCTTTTTAAAGCTGAATTTTTGTCTCTGTTACAGTGGTAATCGATTAACCTAATAGAGTAATCGATTACTCAGCCTTATTTTCATGTTTTTAGCCAAATTTCAACTGAGTAATCGATTACTCAAAGTGAGTAATCGATTACACCTGCTGCAGAATGATATTTTCTTGCATTTTCTTGCTTGTTTGACATCCTTAACATGTTTAAACTTCATGGATCAATGCCTTGATGATTGGTGGATTATTCTTGAGCTATCTTAACTCACACCACAGTATGAACATGATTTTACGACATGCGTGCATTGGTTTTTCATTATTGAGCATAGTGTTTGCGTTGTAGATCAATTGATGTGATGAACACATGATGCACACACTTTGAGCTCATTAATTGCTAATTGATGTTATGTTGCTGGAATCACTATGTGCATGTTCATTTGCTTTCCATTTCAAGAGATGTATACTTGTTTTGACTTGCTCATATTCTTGACGATGTGTATTCTTTTGTAATGTGCATTATAACATGTTTGATTTCAAAGATTGTTCATCATGATTCATAATGTGATCGTGATCGTGTTTGTTTGATGAATGTGCAAGGCTTGATGCATGATAATGATTGTTCATGATTGAAATTGTTTGTTATGCATGCTGTCTCTAATCTTCCACTGCTGCCTATACACATATATGCTGTAGTATGTGCTGTCAAATGTTTGTTACGCCCATTTTGTATGCTGAACATGCGCAGTTGTTTGTTGTTGGGTATATGAAGCTGAATTTACTGTTGTTCTGTTGCATGTGGGCTGTAATAGCTGCTGTTTTCATTATTTCCTTCCATTTGCTTATTTGATCAAGTTCTTTTACTTAGGATTGCTTGTAAATAATCTTGAACTAACCTTTTCATGTAGGTGTAAATGGTAAGTAAGTGTGTGGATATGCTTCCGCATGCATTTTTTTCTCTCATCCTCTCTTATTTCTTCTAATAATTCAAATTGTGATTTTGATAAGCATAGACATGCTTTCTTTGAATAATTTCTTCTTCATCCCTCTTTAAGATCAACTTAACTTCCATCTTGGAAGTAAGTTGCTTCTTTTCCTTTCTTTTAGGATTAGGTTTCCTAAACCTCATTAACCATAGGATCACCATGTATGATAACATTAAGATTGAGTCTTAGTCTCCTTCATTAGATTTTACCCTTTCTCGACCATTTGAGTCTCTTCTTCTCATCTCAAAACAAAAGTAAAAAAACACTTAATAAAGGTTAAACGTGTATTGCGCATGAGCCTTAAATGTGGGAAGTGAATAATGGGGGGGGGGGGGGGTTCCCTTCATTCTTCTAGGGTACCTAGTGTACGTCCTGTTGGGGACGATATGGGATGTATTCGTTCCTGTGTTGCAGACTTGGGTGCAATGCAAGTTACAAACAACTTCAAAAACACTTCTTTCTAAAAAACTTCAAATAAACAATAACGTCTTTCCTTCGGGAATTCTCTTCTCATCTCATTCACTTCGTCCTTAAGGATGCGTCATTTCCGTTCTACCGCAAACAGGTAACGCGTAAGCCTCCCAACAGCGAGTTGCAACACCTAACTGCTGGAACGCGAATGTTGACGTATTCCACTAAAAAACACAAACATTTTTCCCTAGGTGAGGGGAACTACGTCGCTCTGATTCTCATGTTCCCGATGAGATACGTAGGCAGTGGGGTAGGGCCCATTCGAGCACTTCTTTTATTTTCCCTACATTTGCTTCTTGTTCTCTCTCCTTTCTTTTCTCTCCCTCCTTTTTACCTTTCTTTCCAGTTAGCAGTTCCTTTTCCAGTATCCTTTCCTTACACCTTTTGATCGAGACAACAAGCGTGGATTCCATCGGGTACGATGGACGCGTGGGGGTGCTAATACCTTCCCCTCGCGTAACCGACTCCCGAACCCAGTTATCTTGATCACAAGACCATGCTCTTTCCTTTCCCTCAGGTTTATGCAGTGTTTTCTTTCCCTCTCTTGGGATAAATTCACATTGCTGGCGACTCTGTTTCAGTGCCACTTTCGCATTTGTACTTGGATGAAAATCCCGGGAGCGACACCCATTATGTTCGACAACTGGAAGAAAATTTCAACGGATAAAAAAACAAAGTTTTATGATGAAAAGATAAAGGTATCATTAATAAACAACTACCTATTTTTAAAATTAATTTCATGGTGATTATTATTTGCTTTGTCAACTAATTTTTATTTTTATGGTTAGCTTCATTTTGCTGTTGATGATGGGCGTGACAAAGATTTCATACTTGCTTCTGCTGCAAAGAAATGGAGGGATGACCAACATCATTTGTTTCATAAATATTATAGATGGGATCTCACATTGGAGGAAAATCTTGCAAATTATCCAAAAGGCATTAACGAAAATGATTGGGCTATTTTTGTTCAATATAGGCGGAGAGAAGAAACACAGGTAACAAAATTTTAATATAGTATTTTAATTGAGTATATTTAATTTTCAGTATGGGTGTTCATAAAGTAGTTTGTCTCAGTTTTAAGTTAGAAATGTATTCTATTCAGAGATAAATCTACTTATGAATAGGTTTGATTTTGAATAGCTAATTAAAATAATTTAATCTAATGATAAAGTTTTATGTTGTTACCAATGTAGAAAATAGCAAAAAAAAACCCCAAAATAGAGGAAATTTGAAGAATCCGCATACACTCGGATCTAAGTCGCTTGCAAGTAAGCAACATGAGTTGGTATGTATAAATCTATATATTGTTGATTGTATGCCTAATAGTACAAATAGTTAACATTTGTGCTTATTTGTAGGAATTGAGAGATGAACGACTATACAACAGAGGAGAAATGTATGCAGTTTCTCATAAAAAATCTGACGGGACTTTTATTAATGAAGATGCATACAACAATAATGTAAGTGCAAGTTGATTCTTTCGAAATATTTGTTAGTCTCCTTAAGGTTTGAGAAAAGATCGGACCTTTTGACATCTCTTAGAGGTGGGGAGAATCTGTCTGAAAACTGGTTAAATTAAGTTGAGAATTGTGATTGTGTTTCATGTTATAGATTCATCAACTTGTGAACTTGTAAGTTGAAAATTCTGACTTTAAATAGTTATAATTCTGACTTAGTTAAAATTCTGACTTTATAATTAAAAAAGATCAAAAGTAAGACACTCTCTAGTGACTTGGAGTGTACTATTTAATTTAAAATTTTAAATTGCATTCCGCAACTACAATTTTAATGGCAAGCTAAATGTTTTCGAGGTATCTACAAACACTTCAAATACAACTAGTTAGCAATATTTGGCAGTAATTTTCTGCAACATCAAGTTTAACCCGAACGACAACAATTTAAAATCTTGTTGTACATCACCCAAAGAAATTCCGTCCCTTGATATTGGATTGCAGAAACCTTGAAAGCTTTGGGAAGCCATTTCCTGTTTCATACAAAATAGTCTGTCAATAGCAGAAAGTATCTCAAATATTAACAAAACAAAATCTTCATAAGTACAAGGCTTCACTCTATAATTTAATACAACGAATAATTCCAACAGAAAAGAATTGTTCAGAAAAAAATAGATAGGTTCATACCTTAAACTTCTGCGTTTGTTAGAATAGAAGCGCGTCCACCAAGCCAACATAACAGCCAAACAGAACCAGAAAGCCCGTGAAATCAGACCAGCTTGAACAAGGGAAGGTAGTTTTAAGAAGAGTCTACCAAATATCTAAACTCATACAGAGAGAAAGATGGGATTAATAACATAATAGTCCAATTCTATTCAGAAAAAATTATATGAACAAGGAGACTTTTGTTACTTACATTTCCATTAGCACGAGAAACAATAATATTCTTATCTGTCTCAGGGCTGTGCTTTGTCTTTTCGTCAATTGGTTCATCATAGATAAGATAAACTGTTGTCTTCTTCACAACGATTTTACTTCCAAAAACAACAATAACCTTCATTATGTCACCTGGTTCTGTACTTGACACTACTTTCTGCCACTCTTCTTCATCAAAGAAGGCTAATAATGCATCTCTCTTATAGAGCTGAATGGTCTTCTTTGTGCAATTTATCACCACCAAAACTTTAAGGCCTTCTACTGCTTCTGATGTACTATCATCTGGAGAAGAAGAATAGACAATGCACATGATTATTTTCAAACTACGCTCATCCACTTGAGGTACTTCAAAAGTTACACAAGAACCATTTTCATTGAAGGCTGGCCAATCAGGGTGATTATCACCGGGGAGTAAACCAGATCCATTGGTAGGCATTTTCTATATATTACACATATGTTAAAATTTTGACTTTATAGTTAAAAAATAGCTCAAGTGCAGATGATAGCATCATTAAATTTCATGAATGAATACCCGTTTTATAAACACATTTTTAGGTCATAGTGTAGAATAGTTAACACACCCCTCAAACACTGAGCCTTTGAAGTGTGACTCAACCGATCAAGGATAGACCTTGATGCTACATAGAATTTAACTTGGGTCTAACTTAACTTTACACAATAGGTACCTTGTTAGAACTTTCAGGTCATATAGGTACCTTGTTAGAATAGGTTGTATATCAGCACCAACAGTTTTACTGGGAACATTAGAATTGAGAAAGGTACGACGCAACATGAGTAAATGACCGACGTCACCCTCTACAAATTCATGTTCAATATCTCCATCAGCTGGCTCAGCCTCAGTGTCAAAAATAGGTGGATATTCAACATCCAAATCATTAGCTAGCAATCCTCGTGCGTTGGTTTTTGCTGAATTATGCTATTCTTTAACAAATTCAAATTGATACAGCTTAAACCAATAAGTAGTATATAGAAGCAGTTCATGAAGCAATTGAAAAGCTTTTTTTATCAGAAAGTTATTGTTCAACATTTGAAGTAGCATAAGCACTGAAAAATCTATTTCTCCATGCTTACAAGCACCATAATCTGCATGCTCACTGCTGATGCAGTCTACATGACATGCATACACATGACAACCATAACTAAATCTTGTATTCTGTGCAATTTTGCAAATTCCTGCTTTCACTTCTACACACAAGGAAAATAATTATATAGAAGAGTAAGAACTTGAACTCTATGTAGAGTTTACTAGCAGAAAAAGTCATGACTTCTAAATGTAAATGAAGTTTTCTACAGAAGTTTCCAGCATAATGTTTGTGTCGATGCATATATATTATATAGAAAGAAATATAGATGAAGATGACATAGCTAGTTGAGTTTGTAATGTATTCATTTATTTTGATTTTCTATTCATTAATATCAATTTTTTAAATCCACCTATATAAAATAACCGAACTGTGAATGGACTTAGTGCGTGTTAATGGGCTTCTGCAACTGTCATGGGATCAAACATATTAAACAAATTATGTATGGATATTTATCTGATCCACCCGTTTCAGTTGTGAAGGCATGTCATACATGATCTAGTAGTTAGATTTTCAAGTTGTTGTTTCAGTGAGCATGAACATGTATTTTGATGATTTATGAATTGTAGTGATTATAAAGAGAGTATTAACACAAGAAATGAAAGCAATACAGAGAAGCTTAGAGTTGTGGAATCACTTGCAACTTTGAAATTTTGTCTTAATAGTCTTATTAGTATGAATCGTTGTGTGTATTTTTTTATTTATTTATTAATACTAAAGGAATTTGTTACATAAATAATTCTTATAGAATAAGCAAAACATTGGGAGAATATGACTATTTGCAGCTCCTTCATAATTGAATTATTTCATTATTTAACATGTGTAGTGAAAATTAGCTACTTAATAAATACCAGGTTGCCTATAATGAGTTAATTAATTAAGGATGTGACCGACTTGTAATTAAATAGGATTGAGAGAATCATATTGCTTGCTCAATGTTGCTTGCTCAATTTGCTCTTGTGCATGTGCAGGAAAAATTACAAACTGCAATGAAAGACTCTATGTCTGAAAATGAGGCATTTCTGAAAGTATTTGAAAAAGAACATCCTGGATATGTTCTTTGTATGGGACTTGGAGTTACGCCATCTCAGATTAATAGATCTACAAGATCGGTGTCTTCTTCTGAAGAAAATCAAAGAATAAAGAAAATGCAAGAAAAAATTATTGAACTTAAAGAACAGAATTCCAAAATTGATATATTGATGGAGGAAATCGCACTCTTAAAGGAAAGAGACAATGCTAGGAAAGAAGAAATTGAATTCTTAAGGCAATTGCAAAATTCTAATGGAAGACAAGTATATTATTTTTGATACATTAAAAGTTAGAGATCACGAGTATTATTTTAAAGAGTATATTATTTTAATTTTTTTTCAGGGATTGGAATCACCCGTTGATGGTAGGCGTTCTTCTGAGTCTAGCTACCGAATGGGAGATAATGGATCATCTAGAAGGACATCTTAGACTTTCCTATGAATTAATTATATTATGAATTTTTCTATGTATTTTTGGCATTACAATGCTTATTATTATAAGATTATGATTTGATATGTTTTCGGTGTGTTTTACAACATGACATGATTATCGAATTGCCGATAATGGATCAGTTACTTTACTATATGAGATGATTATGAAACTCACATTTTTTTGACATTATGATATTTATTTGATTTTAGATGTTTGTGTTTGAAATTTTATTATATTAAAAAGTGATAGAAAATTAAATAAAAAATTATAGAAATATTATCAAAAAAAATTATAATTTAAATAAAAAATAATATTATAAAAAAATTGAGATGATAATAATTTAAATAAACAAAATCATATAGATAAAATTACGACGGTTGAAACTGTCACAACCACCATAAATTATATTTAGACTTAGAAACTAAAATTATGACGGTTGAAACCGTCCTAACATGCATATATTATATTTAAAATTGGTAATTAAAATTACGACGGTTGAAACCGTCTTTTTTTGCAATTTATGTCCGTTTCACAACTGTCACAACTTACAACGACAATTGGAGTGACGGTTTTGGAAACTGTCGCAATAATGCCTGGCAACACACGTTTTTGTGACAGAACAAAAACCGTCGCGAATAGAAATTTACGACGGTTGGAACCGCCGTAACCTTCCAAAATTAACCGTCGCAACTTGCCAATTTTCTTGTAGTGATGCACTCATTGATTGCTATTATAGATATGATGAATATTCTGTACCTCCACCATTGAAATTTCAAGAATAACCTTCTTCTTCAAATGAACCTGATCATAGTCATGCTAATCGGACAAGTTAGGCCACCACATTTACTTAAGCAAATGCACTCTTAACTCACTAGGATTGGCTTCAGGTTCCTCGAGGTCTAGAGTCTCAGGCCCTTTTTGTACACTTGGTTGTATCACATCACATATCTTCTTGCTCTTCAAACTTACAAAATATTTTTCCTTGTGTTTATCCTAATGAGGTCTTAGTTGGGAATGGTCATATTCTTGCAGTCAAATATGTAGGTTTCTCAAATCTTAAATCCAAAAGCATGTCCAATTCTAAGCTTAAAACTGAATAATCTTCTTCATGTTTCTAGCATTACTAGAAATCTCATTTCAATTTCTAATTTTTTTTAATATTATAAGGTGTACTTTGAGTTTCATGATAACAAGTGCTATGTCAAATCACAAGCATCTAGCTTGGTGTTGCTTGAAGTGTTCGTCGATGAAAGTGGATCGTACTGCTTCAACAATATAGCTTTAGAACCCTCTCATAATTTCTTTTCAAATAAGTCCCATAATATGTAATCTATTGCCAATAATACAATTTCTAGTCTTAAGATTAATAATGTTTTTTCTTTTACAAACAATGAGGATCTATGGCACTCTACACTAGAGTATGCTCATCCCAAAGTTGTTCATAATGTTCTTGCATTGTGTAACGTTCAATTGAATAATAAGAACTCTGTTGATTTTTGCATATCCTATTATCTAGGTAAGTCTCAAAGGCTTTATGCTCCTTTAACTCAAACGAAATATTACATTTCATTTGAGTTTATTCATACTGACCTATAGAGGCTATCACCCGCACTATCTAAACATGGATACTCTTACCATGTTTCTTTTGTAGATGCATCTACGAGGTACACTTGGGTCTACGTGTTAAAACAAAAAAGTGATGCCTTTGCTTCTTTCAAATTTTTTCAATGTTATGTCAAACCACAATTTAATGCCAACTTTAAAGTAATTCAGTCACCTTTGGTGTCCTTTCACAAAATACCTCAATGATCTTGGAATTTTTCACATGTTTACATGTCCACATATATCCTATAAAAAGAGGACAATTGAGAGAGAGCACATGCATATCGTAGAAATGGGCTTCACTTTGTTAGCTCATGCTTCATTACCAACTGAACTCTAGGATCATAATTTTACAACAATAGTGTATTTAGTTAACAACATACCTACGTCATCTTTACCTAAGTTTGCTCCACCTTTCTTTTCCTTGTATAACAAGCTACCAGAATACAAGGATCTTAAAGTGTTAGGTTGTGCTTGCTACCCTTACTTAAGACCATATGATCAACACAAGCTGGACTTCAAGAGCTCAAAGTGCGTATTCTTGGGAGTCTCACCTACACATAAAGGCTACAAGTAAATGGAGAAGGATAGAAAAATATTTATCTCAAAATATGTTGTGTTCAATGAAGAAAAATTTCCCTACCTAGAAATACATTTTGGATCACACAACCATCCCTCATACCAAAACCAAGAGAACTCTCATTTACCTCTACCTTTGTGAAACATGCCTCAACTTGCATCATCCAATCACACTTATTCTATCACACCCAGTTACATAGCCAATGAGTCTAATCTAGCAAGGTCAGTGTCCCAGACTGAGTCAGTTAGTTCTCATTAAGCCCAATGATAACGTGAAAATGTTTCGTGTTTTTAGACTCATAACGCATGTTATTTGATGTTAGTTTAGTTTGTTTTATCGCATTTAAGTCGTGTTTTGTTTGCTTTTCAGCTCTTAATAAGTTGTGGAGCAATTTCAGAAGAACTCAGAAAAGGAGCAGAAGAGCAGAAGAAAGTGCAGAAAAATGGCTTTTCTGGTGCATGGCGTTCGCCATTACCCTAATGGCGTCCGCCATGTACCCAGTCCACGTCATTTAATGAATGAAACAATGGCGTTCGCCATTATCATGCAGTAGCAAAAAATCGTGGAGTCAGTTTGGACTCATTCTTCCCACTTTCATGTTTTTTCTCAACTTACCTTGCACGATGGAAGAACGGTTATGAGGCTTAAAACCTCTATATATAGTCTATTTCTTCACATTTATGGGCATCCAAGTTCGTGCGGAAGCTCTGTCAATTTTGTTTTCTAGATTTAGGAAGAAAATTTCTTGTAAAAGTGACAATCACTCACATCGAGAGATTGTCACAATTCTGTATTTCCTTTCATTCTTGTATTCTTGGATCAACAACAAGCCTGTCGGCATTTTAATTCAGCATTTACATTTGTTTATTCAAGTTCAGCTTTTACTTCATCTTTACAGGTTTTTATGCGCATTAATTTAATTCGTGTTATATTGCATTCTTCTACTTTATGATATGTTGTCCTTGAATTCAATTACCATGTTTATGTTGTTTTTGTTCGAAATAATGTCTGGCTAAACGTGTCTAAGACCGGCTGTCATACCCCAAATTTTGACCACTAAGATTTCCCATCATTGTGCAAATCATCTTCACAATATGGATGAACCATCATGCCTCATCAAATGCCTCAAGGAGTGTTGAGCATTCACTACAATCAAAATTAGGGTTTTAAGCCCTCTCCGAGCCTTAGACAAAGGATCAATCAAGGAATGACATGATCTTCAACTTGTCTAACCTCTCAAGCATCCACAACGGATCAAAAAGGACTCCCACTTCAAGGATTAAGCACAAGGTTGCTCCCTTCTAGGTGGATCAAGTCTCAAGATCGCCAGTATCACCAAATTAGGGTTTTGGTCGACCAGGGCCTCCAGATGGAAAATTTCATCTGGGCATAAGCCAAAGATCCAAAACACAACCTAATGTACTCCATGGAACCTCATGGACACATTCATCAAGTCAATTTGACCTCAGGGGATGCATACATCAAAAATCAGGAATTAGGGTTTCTTGACCTAATTCACCCCTAAGTTGACTTTTGGGACAAATCAAGAGCCAAGACCTCAAGACATGATTTGAGGGTCTTTAATGAACTATATTGATCCATTTGGAACAATGGATTAATCCAAGAAGCTTGAGCAACAAGTCTCATTTTCATCTGCACCACAATTAGGGTTTCGCGAGGAAAGTCAACTGTAACTTTGACTTTTGACCAGGACATGCTCCCAAACCCTAGGACATGCCCCAATATACCCTATGACACCCATGGAACATGTCCATCAAGTTTGATTTAGGTCAAGGACATGATTTCCTGAAGAATTGCACAATTTGGAATTCATCTGATAAAAAGTCAACTGTGCACAAAAGTCAACTTTGACTTTTTGAGATTTTTCACCAAAATGGATTTTTAACCCTAAAATGATGTTAATGTATGATTTGAATCATCATTCATCAATAAAAATCAAAGAAAGTGGGATAACTTGTAAAAGGGGTAACCATAAAACTTAGAAATTTTTCTAAGTTATGGAAAAAGTACCACTAATGCACTAACTTTGGAGGATCATAACTCCTAAACCACATGACCATTTTTTCTCATCCAAATATGGATTTGTAGGCCTCATTACCCTCTACAAAAACTTCAACTAGACCTAAGTCCAATTCATTAAGGATTTTGAGTTATGGAGTGATCAAAATCAAGAAATCACACTTTGTTCCAACACTTAGTGAAAATTTCACTAAGTCAGATTTTGCTCCACTTTTTGCCAAATGTAGAGGGATTTTTCACTTGGAATCAGAAGAGATCAAAACCAAACTTGTTCAAACAGTTGTTGTATCATGTAAGGGCTTTCCAAAATGGCCAAAACATTGCCAAATTCAACTTACACCATGAGATATGACATTGTCAAGTTGCCTTGCTGAAATCTGTCAAAGGCAAGGCAGATTTTGCAACTTTGCTCGATTTGCCAAAATCAGCCAAATTCAAATGCTCCTATCCACTTGGACACCTCAGAGGATTGAATCTAAAGGGGACAATCACTGAGCCAAGCCTCCAAAGTCCATGGAACAAGAAATAGCATGTTGAACCTAGAATGGCCAAAATAGGGACAAGACTCTAAATTTGGATTGAAGCATTCAATGGAAGCATCAAGGTGGCATGGACTGAGCCATTCTCATCTGAAATCAGTCAAGACTTATCCAAGACCATGGGAACCAAAGCTCTGTGCCCTAACCTCTAGTCAATGGCTAGAGGAGACTTGCATTTCCATTGGACAACATTGGCCAAACCTACTTACCAGCTGCCATTCACTATTCCTTGCAAAACAAACTTGCTCTACTATAAATAGAGCTCAATTGTGATCAGTTTGAGTACACCAAAGCCATCAAACAGATGCTTTCCTCAAAATCTCTTCTTTCACTCCAATTTTGCCTTCTAAGGCAAGTCACTATCGGGTTTTGAGTTTGAGAGCAATTCCAATCAAACCAATCACTCACACACCTCACATACATCACATATGAGCTGATCAAACACTTAGATCACTTCTGAAACACCAATTTCACAAAATCACCAACTGGTTGCTCAAATTTTCAATCAAGTTGCAGGTGAGGTACCACAAAGTGATCCAACCAATTTCAATCAAGTCCAACCATTCAAACACACTCCATAGGGTCTAAGGAAGCTGTTCAGATCATCACCACTCATCTGTAACACCTCCAAATCAAAAATCACATTGCACTTGCTGTCACGGCTTAGAGGTAAGCATATACTTGGTCATCTCTCAATCTATGCATATTTCCTCGCACAATAATTTGGCCATATGTTCATAATCATGCATGGAATGTTTTCCCTCAATTAATTACATTGTTTGAATCGTGTATCAAAAATCCTAGCCTTCATGCAGAAATTAGGGTTCTTGAGGATTTTTCATGATTTCTTGTTGTATGTTTAATTTAAATGAAATTAATGGACATAGACATGATCGTGAGGTTGAGACGAGCATAATGATATGTGGATTGCATGATATAATCAAGTATTCAGTGAGATTGAGGAGAAAATGCAAATCAGCCAAACCCAGAACACGCGCGTGTTCTTGGTGTGTTCTTGGCGCCATTTTTGAATAATTCAAATATTTGAATTTTGTGATTTTGTTTAATTGATTCAAAAATTAATTTCTCTCTGAGTTTTAATGATTTTGAGTTGATTCTTTTTTTAATAATTCACAAAAATGTTAAAATATTTTATTTTATCAAAAAATCCCAAAAATATTATTTATTTCATATAATTGATATTTTTGCAAAGAATTAATATTTTAATTGTTTTTGACATTTTAAATATTTTTTCCACATTGATTTTGCAACTTTTAATGCTTTCTAATTATTTTGTAGGTCAATACTTAATTTTTGAAGCATTAATCCATAATCACAATTTGTTTTTCACATGTTAAACAATTTTGATCATTTTAATTGAATTTTTATTCAATTAAATACATTTTTGAAAACAAATTAGGGTTTTTGGATTAATTCAACCCTCATAAATCATTTTCAAAACTTTTTGGGCCTCTAATAGAGTGTAAGACCCAATCATTTCCTGACCAAAACATTTTGGGCCTCAGTGTATTGTATAAGTCCCGATACCGTCAAAAACAAACGGCGCGATCGTCGCCTTTTGAAAAATAACCTTGGGCCTCTCCTTGAGCTATAAGACTCACTCAAAAACACTTTGGGCCTCTAATAGAGTGTAAGACCCAACCCCCTTTTAACCAAAATCATTTGGGCCTCACTTATTGTATAAGTCCCTCTACGTTAAAAGAAAATCTCGGCGCGATCGCCATTTCAAACGGAAAAATCATTTGGGCCTACCCTCGTGTTATAAGCCCCACTCTTTTTTAAAACTCACTTGGGCCTCTTGAAAGAGTGTAAGACCCATCCCTTTGTACAGAAAACATTTTGGGCCTCAATCACTTGTATAAGTCCCTCTGTACAAATTCAAACAGTGCGCTCACTGATAAAACCCTGGGCCTCTCCTTGAGCTGTAAGCCCCAAATCTTTCTTTTTCAAAGCACTTTCTCCTTTAATTTTGAATATACTGTTGTTTTCAATCTTTCTTTGTTGAACAACTAACCAAACAACATGGAAGCTCTACAACAGAGTAAGTGGTTATTACTTTCATTTACCGCTTTCATATGCATATAACTGTATTGTGGGGCTCTTTCACTGTAAGTCTTCTTTCATAAACTCATATCACCTGTGTAATAATAGTATAAATATTTAGAGTTTCCCCGGCAACTACGTTTAGCACTAGGTAAAGCCGTTTTGATCACTCTTAGAAATAGTCTAAACTAGATCCCCATAAGATTACCAGACACAGTCTTCCCTCCTCTTGGGGTTAAACAATATGGAGATATGAAAGGCAGCATTCTCGGTGAACCCTTTCATAGACTGTCACTCGTAAAAGTTGTCAAAGAAACTCTATTCCCCAGAGATGATCTCTTCTCCGTGAATTGTATCTCTTGAGTTTCTTCCAAAATTCTCGAACTTTCCTGACTTTGATCTATTCTCGGTGAATAGCATTGCCTTGAATTTCTCGGGGTTTGGGGACCCACGGGCTTCTTAAAAGCATCGGCCTCCTCTTGGGCATCGTACAAGGACCCACGGGCTTCCTAAAAGCAACCCCGCCTCCTCTTGGACTTAGTACAAGGACCCTACGGCTTCTTAGAAGTATTCACAGCCTCCTCTTAGGCTTTGTATAATGATCTCTTCCTCCGGGAATGATAGGCTCCTCTTGGGCTTAGTACAAGGACCCATCGGCTTCTTAAAAGATTCCAGCCTCCTCTTGGGCTTCGTACAAATTGTCCCGACGACCTCCTAGAGGTATAGGAACAGAACTTAGTCAGCTTCATAGAGCAGTCCTTTCGTAGAGTCTACTACTATTTCTCAAAGCATAGTACAAAAGATGAAACTCTAGACATGGACAGTCTAATCTCCTTGAGTCTCAAAGACATTCTCAAGTGAACCCTTCAAAAATAGGAAGGAAACCTGCAGACTCGGACAGTCTCAATACCCTTCGGATTTCCCGCTTCCTTAAAGAACAGGAATAACCCGGATCCCTGAGTCAAAATCCCTGAGTACAGTGTTGCTCATATAAGAACTGATTTTCTCTTTAAAATCAGTATACCGGACCTGTCACTCAACTGAAACAGTAACCATAGCCTCCTCTTAGGCTTTGTATAATGATCCTTCTTCAATGAAGTCAGCCTCTCTCTCGGGCTTTGTACGAGACACATAAGAGACTCCCTCGTCGAGTCAATCACCCTTTCGCCTCTATCTCGGGCTTTGTATGAGATACAAAAAACACTCTCTTGTTGAGTCAAATCGCCTCCATCTCGGGCTTTATACGAGATACCAAAAGACTCCATCGTCGGGTCAGAACCTTTTAGCCTCTCTCTCGGGCTTTGTACGAGACACATAATAGCCTCCTCTTAGGCTTTGTATAAGAAAACCACTGGTTGATCCAATCAACCTCTTAGCATCAAAACTGTGCCTCGTTCACAGTACACAAACATCAACAACTCCTTCCTCTTCATCTAATCGCTGTAAGCGGTGAGCCTCTAGATCATCTACATCCATGCCACTGTCCCTCTTTTAGCATGAGAAATTCCTAAGGAAAGATAACATTGCTCTATGCTGAGTTAAAGTCTTCCCATTTAGGTTAAAATCCCCTATAAAGGAAATTATGGCATTACTAGGATCCGCGTATCCCGGTTAAAGTAATTCTCCTTTATAAAAAAGTTGTGACATACAACCCCCTCTTTAGAGATGACAAGTTATCTCTAAAGTCAAATAGACCTTTTAGCTTCACATCTTGGGCTTTGAACAAGATACAAACCACCTTTCGCTTCACGTCTTGGGCTTTGAACAAGACACCAAAAACAACCATTTCCTCCCATAGAATAGGAGGAACTACGAACGCTCTGATTTCCCTATTTCGGTGAACGGGAATACGTAGGCATAAGATCGAAGGAAAAGATCTTAGCGAGCACACTAAACAAAAAAACCCAAATCCCATATCTCCATCAATCAAAAGCAGTAATTCAAAAACATCAGTCCTAACATCCTAATTCTTGTTCCCCGCCAGAAACCTTCTGTCTAGATAAAAACCAGTATTGGCGAAAATACAAATAACCAGTACAAAGGCCCCGCCACATTGATAGCATCCGTAACCTAACAGACCGCTGTTTAAACTCAGTATGCAAGCAGGGTTAATTGGAGACATCTATTTCCCTTCCTTATTCAGCTCACAATAGGATAAAAAATGAATCGACCTGTAGTTTAAGCTCAACCGCAGAGAGCGACCAGCGCTTAAGAACCGCGTCCAAAATCGCTCGCTACACCGGCGGATGAGGATCGTCGTTACCGACGAGACTTGGTAGAAAAAATAGGCTATTTTGGTTTTAGTTTCCAATTGTAAGTCTTAATGCTTTGTCACGAGAGTGAAAAGCAAACTAAGGTTCGAGGCGATAACGCGAGAGTGTGAGGATTGAATCAGATAGTGGAAACTAGGCATCGATCCTAAAAATAGCGAGAGCTCTTTAGGTATCGATTAGGATCTAACTGATTTTCAAAATACGCTTCTTAATTAAAACGGGGTGAGCGAGAGCAAAATCTCATGGTTAGGGAGCGTGACTTTAGTCAATAGCGCGAGAGTGTGAGGCAGAATCTTTAAATTGATATTTTCTACGGAACATAGTTTAATTATATTTAGTGCCTATAATTTACAGAGTCCCTAAGGAACACGGAGTCCATATTTCAGCCTCTCTTTAATATTATTTCCAAACCTTTAGCAAATTACGTTTTTATTTCCGTTCAAATCTTTTTAATCACTAGCCTTAACTTTACATAGCATCAATCGATAACGGTAGATTGATTATTAGTCCCTGTGGGTTTGATATCTCTTAAAACTACCCGATAGACTGTATACTTGCAGTTAGATCATCCGATAGACTCCTGAGGTCGCGATCACCCCACCTGATCCAACCTCTTCATACTGGGACCTACCAACAAAAAACACCCTTGAACCATCAAAAATAGTTCATCACACTCCACATGAAATTGGTGTTAATATATGATGTTCTTGTTGTTTTCCATGTTTACTTGTGATAATATATGTTGTTGGTGTTGTTTTGTGTGATATTTTATGACTTGAGATTGTCATTGCTTGTTCCTTATTCCTATTATGTTTTCTTACTGATTCTGTCCTGGCCTCCTCGCTATGCGTGGGATCAGCTCGCTAAGCGAGCGTATCAGCTCCCTTTCAAAAGTTGTCTTGTAACTCTCGCTAGGCGAGCACAGCTCTCTCTAGGCGAGATGGGTTATTTTGAAAGGAGATGACATTCTGGAATCCCTCGCCTGGGCCTCGCTGTTATACCCCTAACTTTTTTAAATTCGATTTTATTTTCATTTTTGCATCGCCAGCATAGCGTAACTTGTTTTCCCGCATGAATAAATCCTAAAATGATTAGCCAGAAAGAATTCTCGGATATACAGACAGACCGATTAAATTGCTTCTTAAATATACAAAAATCAGTGGTTGAAAAGTTTTGAATTTAAGCTTACAGACGTAAGTGATATTGATCTACTATTCGCATAATTTAACCTGACGCGCTCGTCTTATTTTTCGACGACTTTTCAGTCACATTTCGATCAGTCGGAGCCTTTTTACCGATCCTGTATTTTTTCGAGTCGTTTATTCCGCGCTGATCATTTTAGTGCAGTCAATTTATTTTTTTGCGTACTTTGGCGCCCAATTTTTATTCATTTTTGGCCGTTTTATTTTTATCTTTTTGTCAAAATAATCAGAATAATAAAATAGAATTTTCCATGTCTTCATTTTAATTTTATCATATGCATTTAGAAAGATGTCAATTTTATTTGATTTAATTGATTTATATCAATTAAATCATCTAGAAGGAGCATTTTAGGCATTTTAAATTATTTTGCAATGTGTGTTTGTTTGTGTGTTTATTTTAATCAACCTCGATTGTTAAATTGAGATTAATCAAAGGTCCATATTAGTGATCCTAACATTCATTTACCAACCAATTGAAAGTTAGGATTTTTTTGTTAATTTATTTAATTAATAAATTAGAATATTAAAAAGAATATTCTCCTTTTCTCTTTTACTTGCCACGCGTCCAGAGAAAAGGAAAAAAAAAACGGTTTTCGTCCCAACAAAAACCAAACGCGTCATAGTGGAAGCTCAAGCCCTCACTCTCCACACTAACTCTCTCATTACAACTTCCCTCACGGATTCTTCAATAAGAAAAAGGAAAAAAGTTGAAAAAAGGGATCTTCTCCCTTCACGTTTGAAAAAAATACTCTGAAAAACCTTCTTCTTCTACCTCTTCTCTCACCCGCATCACCATCATGTAAACTCAATCACCTTCTTCATCCTTCCGCCTTCATCCACAACGTAACCCACACCTCAATGACACTCCTTCAATCTTGTCGGAACCGTACAACAAAACACCACCACACTGCCATAATCTCGCCGGCAGATTCACCATAATCAAACCTTCAAAACCCTCAGCTTCGATTCATCTCCACCCTCTACCTGCAAAGCGACCTTCAACCGTTCATCTTCAGCTCCCCCGTCTGAGTCGCCACCACCTTGGTTTTGGCCTAACATCGTACGATCCGGCTCACAAACACCTTTAACCACCAACCTCTCCTTTCAAAACCGTGAATACCAAAAACTCCACCCACAACCAACATCTCTCCGCTCTAACACACATACTACCTCCATTCGCTCCCTCTGTTCATACCAAAACCATCACACACACCGCATCTCATCATCTTCGATCACCTCACTTCCACCGCCGTGTTTCGAATCCGTCTCGATTTCCACGCTCATCAATCACAAGGATCACCTACAACTTGTAGATTCATTCCTACAGCCCAGCTAGTTTCGCCGTCAACAACAACACCACAACTCACACGAACCCACCATCTCATTCGCTAACCTCGAGACATCATCACAACTCGACTTCGCAGCACCACGACACAACAGCTCAACAACAGTTCACCAAGATTTCTACAACGATTATCGTTCTGCATTCGAATTTGAAGCCAATGTGCGGCGCACCACAGCGATAAGACAACAGCTACATCAAGATGATTCGGTTGGTAACACTATCTTAAACTTGTTCATTATGATGAGTATATTGTCGTGGCGCATTCGTAATTTCCAATTCTTACTGCTTTTTCTTTAGAAACCAACAGGGTCACTGAATTATGTTGTTTCCTTGTATTATATTTTGGTCAATATGTAGAATGATTGCTATTGATTTGAGCTCGATTTCAATTACATTATGTGTTGTTGTTGTCATGCAAAAACCTTGTTTAGAATTGTTGCTATTCTGTGATGCTTGATCTTTATAGTTGGTTCGAGTAAGATTTCGGTTGTACCGCAATTTACTACTGCTTGCAATTTGATCAAGATTTCGTGTATTGTTTTTTGTGGATATTGCCGTGACGCATCACGGTTGTGCTTTGACTTTGAATCATTACAACTTTGAATTTTAGTTCGACTTTTTCTTGTATGTCAATTTCACTGTTTTTTGAGACGTCTGCACCAATTTGGAACTGATATGATTTAGTAAACAATCATGTTGATGTTTCGATTTTGATTCGATCTTGTGGCTGTGATTTCTTTGTGTGAACCTTGTCGGTATAATTTCAATGCGGTAATAGTTTGATTTTATTGCGATTCGATTATGTGCATAGTTGTTGAGGCTAGCTATTTTTTTTAGAAATCTTCGAATTGCAGCTTTCATATATGTTGTTGATGTTTACATGATTCGTTCGTGTTGATTTGATTATGCGGAGATAATGTTTTCGGCATTTTTAAGTCATTTGATTTTCCTGTGATGATGAATTCATAGTGGATTTCTTCATACTCTGGTGATGTTCTAGCCAAAAATGGTTAGATCATCAAAAATGCTAGTTTCCTCTTGATGAGCAAAGGAAACTACGTTGTCTATATTGTGTGAATATCTCTGGGGATTTGAGAGCTATACAAGTGCTCTATATTGTCTCAAGATGGATGTGTCTTGCTTAACTCTCATGTGAGAGCCCCTTTTATAGTCTTCTTCCATCTTTATTTAAGTTATTCCATTAAGAGAAACCTTTTGGCCTTCTGACGTTGCATGACCATCATTGTTGTAACTCTTCTACATGAATACACGCTTTGAAGATAGGATAACGTCTGCATTGATGCGCCGCCACCGTTACAACTGTTGGAATGACACTTGTTGAGTTCATGACCGACGTAGGTGCCAGGTTGATAGGGTATATGTCGCGGTGAGAATTGGATATCAAGCTGTTGATTAACTTGAATCGCAAATCGTTTATTCACCACCGGTCTTTGATTTATCCAAGGGAAAGGAGAAAGATCGAATATCCCACAGTATGCAATGCAAATGCAAAGCTAAGAGTCTAAGGTTCGAGGGTTGGTTATACCTAGGGAAGGTGTTAGCATCCTAGATAACTGTAGTACTCTACAGGAACCTCTTGTTTTACTTATGTTATCTGCTAATTGTTAAGGGTAAAGGGTAGGAAGACCTAAGGTTCTATTCCTAAGTGTGCTCGACAAGATATCGCATCTTGTACCTACATATCCTGTCGAGAGTGGAATCAGAGCTCTTGTAGTTCCTCTCTGAGGGATACTAAAGTTTGTTTGAAAATGGTCTAGGAGAAAACATGAGTAGTCATCTTAAGAACCATCAGAGATTTATGAGAATGAACCTTTGCTTTATCTTAGGAAAATGCCTCCAACTCGGATATAAAATCGACGAGTATGCCTCATACCTCTCTTAAGTGGAAAAGGAATCCACCTCTTGTTTGTATTGTGGGGTATGGGATTGCATGTCTCTTCTTTGAGATCATTCACATCTAATTCTCCTGTGTGGGGAATTAGGTGAGCTAAAGATGTTTGATTGTCTAATCAGATTAAGGGGGACTAACTTAGGAGAATCTATCCTAAAGTTGTCTAAGAAAGTTTATCTTAAAAGGATACCTACAACCACTAAGGGGGGGATGAAATACAAATGAACATACACCATGCACGACAAGTGATTATCATACATGGGATTTTTCCTCGTATATAATGCAAGCAAACATGATTTTATAAGAATATGCATAAAAGTATAAAGCGTAAAGCATAGAGTATAAAAGCTGAAGGTATAATAAACGTCATTGATTAATCGAAACAACGAATTGAGTTTTAAACGTGTACACTAGCAAAGTGGGCTAGCCTTGTGTATAGTGACCAAAGAGGTTGATAGCGATGCTTAGAAAGCAATCGACTTACATGGGTGGAAAATGGCTCGACATTGGATCTAGGATTTACTTCTTTTGAAAAAGGTTTAAAGCACAATCAAGGCAAACAAGTAGAGTGCATACATCACATAAAATTATCTATTTGACCACAAATTACCAAGAGGAAGAATCTCTAGAAAAGCTTATTAAAAGGGGATTTCTATCCTAGTTAGGAAGAAGGATTAAATTTATTATTGTAAAAAAAGGAAATTATATTTTATTTTAGAAAAATGTTTTATTTTTATTATTTTTTTAAAAAAGCTTATTAAATTATATTTTATTATTCTAAGAAAAGTTATATTAAAAAAATTATATTTTAATATGAAAGGAGTGATATTTTTTTTTGGAATAAGGATAATATTATTACCAAAAAATCAAGAATACAAGCCGATCAAAGCGATCCAGGCACCAAGAGGACAACAAAAGCACAAAACAACCTAGAGCCTATTACAAAAAACTTTAAGCTTCCTATTAGCACTAGCTTTACCAAATACCATCTCAATTACATTATCACTATTCAGACCATTAATGTCCCCATTTTGAAAAACAATTTTGTTCCTAATAGCCCAAATATGGTAGATCACCTCCGTAAGGGCAGCTTTTAGAACTCTAACTTTACTCCCTTTGCCTTTAGAATGCTGGAGGATCCAAGGCAACTCAGTATTCCACGCTGTTGGCATATGAGACCAGCCAAACCTTTGTAACACCTCAGCGCAAATCCTCTTTGTAGCATCACAATCAAAGAATAAGTGGGATCTGCTTTCATTTCCATCGCAGAACACACAATCTTCAGCAATTTGCATACCATGCTCTTTCAACCTATCTCTTGTAGGCAACCTATTCAAACACACAAGCCATAAACAGAACATATCCCTAGGCCGCACAACATTACCATACATTATTTTCCTCCAAGCGACGTTCGGTTTCCCTTCTCTAAGCATCCTGTACATCTTGCCCGTTCTGTACTTCCCACATGTACGAAACTCTTGCCAAGCTCTTGTATTCATAATAGCATCTTTATGTTTGAACAGAGATTTAATAAACCAAGAGTTGTATATTTAAAAGGAGTGATATTTTAAATAGGGTTAATATCCCTTTTGCCCTCTGTCATATGGGCGAAATCTCAAAAACAACCCTGTAAAAAAAAAAACACAGATTCCCCCCTTGTCATTTGAAGATTCTACTGTTTTGACCCCTCTTGAAATCCAGTCAACAATTTCTATGACGTGACAATGTTTTATTTTTATTTATTTTTATTATTTTTAATTACGTGGACGAATTATGTGGCATTTTTTATTTTTTAAATTTCATGTGGCATTTTTTTCGTATTATTTTTTATTTTTAATTTAATTCTATTTTTTTCAAATTAATAATTTAAAAATTATTTTATTTGGGCCAAGTACATATTCCAAATTTATTAGCCCAAGTATTTTCCAATTTAATATACATTACACAAGTGTCCTATATAAAGCATATATTTTTTCCTACATCAAACGATGTGGGACAACACCATCACCTGTGCCTTCCTCCCAAATGAAAACATCCCCTCCCTCCTAAACTCCTAAACATAGCCTAAGGAAACAAACAATCATGAATCATCCCCAGCTAAGCCCCAGATTTCTTATAAAATGGAATGCTAGAGGCACACAAAACAACATATTATTCTCTTATACTCTTTGGTCGATACCCTATGTTTTCTATGATCACTAGAGCTGCTGGATTACCTGAAGTCGCAGAGAATCAGGAATTTCAGAAAAATCAGCTTATGGTGCAACTTGAACAGGTAGTGAAATTAAAATTGTTTGGTATGTCATATTTGTAGCCTATATGTCTTTTAGCCTTTCGCATGTGTTCCTGAACTTGTATAGACATGCATGCTTTTATGATGAGAAACATATGAGTAATCTGAAATTGGCTCAATTACTGCCTTTTGTTTAAGCTTTTAAAATGGCGATTTTAAGATTGTGTAGATTGCAGTTTAGTTTTTGGAGATTTATATAAAGCAAAAGCTATTTTTTGTTTGATTCCATTTATTAAAATCCACTTTAACTTTTAAAAGTAGTTCTGATTACTAAATTTTCAGAAGCCGCTCAAAGTGGATTATCAAAATAATAAGAAGTTTTGATATTCTTTAGAAGCTTAAACCACACACTAAAAAGTTTTAGAAAGTTTTTTTAAAAGATATTTAAGGAATTTTTAATACAAAAACATAAACAAATGGGCTCAATTATTCTTGTAATTATCAACCTAGATTTTGACTGGGGGATAATATCATTCAAATATGAATTATTTTCCATAAGAAAATGCTATACAACTCATTTGATTTTAGTTCGGCATTTTATAATCTGTACATTATTATGGATGCAGACGGTGATCAATTTACTCAAAATTATCTGTACAAATGCCGCATGGCAAAGGCGTAAACTGGGGAAAATGCTACAAGACTTGCGTGTCACCCATGTACAGGTGTGTCCTTTGCTTGTTTTCTGCAGTAACCACCTTCACTCTATAAGGCTGTTTTGTACAAAATCAAGAAAGAGCTTTGATTAATAAGGAAATTTAATATACCCATACCTAAAGCATTTTCAGGGAGCTTTCGTATGAACAACATACATTATGCAGGCCCATGTGAGGAAAATGCAGCAAAGCAAGAGTCCAAAAGGAGTTCAACAATTGAGGAAAATGCAGCAAGTGTGATGCAAATTGATGATGAAGAGAACTGTTGTCCCACATCGTTTGATGTAGGAATAAATATAGGCTTTATATAAGACACTTGTGAAATGTATATTAAATGGAAAAATACTTGGGCTAATAAATTTGGAATATGTACTTGGCCCAAATAAAATAATTTTTAAATTATTAATTTGAAAAAAAATAGAATTAAATTAAAAATAAAAAATAATATGAAAAAAATGCCACATGAAATCTAAAAAATAAAAAATGCCACCTAATTCGTCCACGTAATTAAAAATAATAATAAAAAATAAAAAAACATTGCCACGTCATAGAAATTGTTGACTGGATTTCAAGAGGGGTCAAAACAGTAGAATCTTCAAATGACAAGGGGGGAATCTGTGTTTTTTTTTACAAGGTTGTTTTTGGGATTTCGCCCATATGGCGGGGGGGGGGGGGGGGGGGGCAAAAGGGGTATTAACCCTTTTAAATATAAAAAAATTATATTTTACTATATAAAAGAAGGTTATATTTTTAATTAAAAATTTATATTTTAATTATATAGAAAAAAGGTTATGTTTTAATATATAAAATTAATAACAATGTTTCTTTAGAAAAAGAACTAATTAAAAAAAAAGGGATGATTAGTCGTTGAATCAATAAAAAAAAACCCGTTTGATTAATAAATAAAACGGAGGGGTTAGGTGTCACGCGAGGGAGAGGGTCTACGATAGACCCTCAGATTCAAGCCGTACGATGCAAACCAGGGTACGATTCAACGCTCACGATGGGAGGGTGCACAGTGATGACGTGTGTGCGTGTGTACATGATACGACGGGAAATACAGAAACAGGGGAAGGGGAAACTCAAACCCTCTTCTCTCTCGTTCACTCTTCTCCCTCCGTCTTCTCTTTCGCCTCTCACTCTCTCGTTCTCTCGATCCCCATTGTATGATGTTCGTGATTTGTGATAACTGCGTGAATTTCTCCGTAATGTCTTTGAATTTTTTTCTTCAAACCGTGTATGTTGCCATTGTTGATTTGCCTTGAAAACAGGACGTGTGTGTGTATCGTTTTGGGTGTGAGTCTTTGAATTTTATCCACTTGATGATTTGTGTAAATCCTCTGTGAATTCTCTCCCCCCTTCCAAACCGTGTGAATGTCCCTTTTATAACCCTCCGAGAATTAAACCGTGTGTTATGAATTGTGATAAATGCGTGATTTCATGTGATGATGACCCCTTCCATTTCTGATTAAACATGCTCGTGTATCTTTGGAAAGTAGGGTGCAAACTTCATGGTTTCTTTGATTTCCTGTGTGATCCTTGTTTTATTCATTCTTGATGGTTGCTTAAATTCTCGTGTCCTCTGATTTTTGAGTTTTCTCTTGCCTTTTATAATCTCAGAATTCGAAACACTGATTAAACTCGCCTTGGAAAGAATTTTGGCTGTCATGAATGTGTGATGAATTCTTTCCTATTTGGTGTGTACGTTTGTGAATTGCTTGGGATTTCAATTTGGAAATATTCGAAACTGTCTGTATCATATTTGGAGTGTTTTCAATTCTTTCCTTTTGTTGCTTCAACATGTTGTGTGTTATTTAGAATTGCAATTAAAGCCCTGTTTTATTCCGAACTTGTCTGATTATGTTTTGACTCAATTCAAATTCCTTAATGATTTTAATTACTTGCAGCAGCCTGTCTAATACAAGGAAAACAACCGCCACCCACTTAGGAATTTGGCCTTGAATCTCCTCGTTGAAATACCTCTGACACAAATTTGGTGAAACCGTTTTTTGAAACAGCTTCCTTCATTAAGCATTAAGTCCAAGACACGAAGTAATGCAGTCCATCTTTCTTGATCTTATGCAAAGATTTAGTAACAGTTGATAACAGCTCCTCTTATGTTCGATTCCAAGGTGAGTATTCAAACTGGCAGTTCCCATTAACTTCTTATTCTCCCTGTAGTGAATATGCTGATTATTGTTGTCTCTGAATTTCTTAGCAGGGCCAAGGTCAATGTACCCCTGATTCACACTTCCCCGACCCATGAGGAAAATGTCTGGCTTGATGTCCTAGTATAACAATGACTTTGTCTTGATTTTTACTTTTGTCTTACTTTGACATGGCTTGGGAATTGTTTGAAATTTGATGATGCTTGTCATTTACGTGTAGGTTGATGGGTGAGGTAGCAGCTCCGTATTCCTTGGCATCTCCGCATCAACACAAGGTAATTGGGCTTTACAACTTAAATACAAAAAACAATATTATGCGTAAGACGTCTTGGTTTTAGTTCCACTCATGTGTTGTGTTGATTCTTTGGACTATCGTGACAGGTTTGTGGCAGGTTATGAGGATGTCGCGGACTTGGTGAAGGTTAAAAGGAACAACCAATGTAGTTAGTCTTTCCAACTGGTGCAATTTGGTACGGTTTCGAATCCCGGTGATAGTGTGGCGCTACTTGAATCTCAAACGAATCTAGGGGCCTTGCTTATGGTAGAATTCATTTTGTATTGTCCTGTTTGTTTGGATTTTCATAGGTTTGTAAGGTGGTGAATAGTTCTGTTTTGGTACGATCCCGTATAGTTGCCATTGCTTATTGATATTGACGATTTTTCTGTTGCACCTGGTCTGCAGTTTGAGCTGTAAGTGGGCGAGAGTGGATGGTCAGGATAATTTTCCACATCAGACGTAAGCGCACCATTTCGACTTGAATCTTGCTCCTCCACCGTTTCTTTAATATCTGCAGTTTCAGAAAGTGGCGTGGAATTGGAGCTCTCTTCACTATTTGGGCCACTAACACATCTTGATTCCCAAAGTTTCAAAGCCAAAGCTTGTTCTTCTCAAAATCTAATAGTATGATACGATTTGGAATTGATTTTGTAATAATTGTAAGCTGATGTGAGTCTGTATAAAAAATGCAGGTGATGACATGAAACAAGGTTGATGGACCAGGGGTGACACGACATCAGTGTAGATTGTAGTTCGGGACAGTTCAATTCTGATCAAGCTGATTGGATATTGCAAATTCGTATGTACTCCAAGATGAGTAAAGGATTAAGCTGCTGCCTTCATTTGCTATCCATCCACATGGAATACCCTGCAGGTGGAAAAAAAAAGTCGATAGGCCCACAACTTTGGTATTTTGGGCAAGAGGGACAATGTTGTACGTCTTTGAAGAAAACATAATAATTGAAACTGCCAATGTATAAAGTGATCTCTGACGAGATGCTGACAATGGGAACTCTTCAATTTATTATTCTTTTGACTTTAGTCCAAAGTGGGAGCTAGAATTTGTGACTTGTAGGATTGGTGAATTTCCTTTTATTTGTATTTGGAATGTACTTTTGTAAGCTTGTAAAACTTTCAATTTCATGCATAGCATTTTGTGAGAAACTTTAATCCTTGTACATTTTGCACCTTAAGAATAAATAAATTTGTTCTTCCTTGAACTCTTGGTAATGAAATTATTTTAAGTTTGTCTTGTACTGAACCTTTGAATAATTTGAGAACCTTTCAATTTTGCACTTGAACTTACTTGGGTGGCACGAACCTTTGATATGATTTGGATTAAAACAAATTGTAAATTTTCATGATAACTTGAAATGGTGATTTGAATTAGAGCTTTGGTATCTTCAAATTGGAATGTGTGAGGAACAAGAAGAAATAAACTCCTTGCTTTTATAACTTGAATTCTTAAATTGATGAAATTTGGATACGTGAACCTTATGGCGATTCGAATGTTCTTTGTACTTAATAACTTGCATTCTACATGAACTTGAATTTCAAGGAATCCCTTAATCTCAATGAATCCACAATCTCCTATTCGCACCATGACTTGTAACTTGTACCAAACCCTTTAAACAAACCCTCATTCATTTGATGACTTTGTTAGAGGAATGGTTAAAACCTAATTCCAAGCGTTCTTAGCTGAAGTAATGACAAAGTTCTGGTATCTTAATCTTACAGTACCTTGGATTTATAAGAAACCAGGTCATGATCTTGACTTTAACGAGATATGGCCACCAAATCCATCTGATATATCTTTGAGGCATTGATCTGAGGATGACCCAAGAAAGAATTCTAAAAGTGGAGTCCACATCAAGTAGAAACCCTAGGATGACCTTAAGTCAGGATCAACTGGTCATGCCTTGAAATGCTTGACTGCGAGAATGAGTACTATCCCCACTTGAAATTACTGCGCCTGCACTAACTGGTTAATGATATAAACACGTACACAAAGATCGCATGACCTAAAGATGCTATGCAAAAAGAAAAGGGATCTTAGGGTCAAAAATTAAAGTGTGACAGTATAGTACCAGGCCTTGTAGGAACTCGGCTGATGGGAGTCGGGCTCCCTGTCCGGCCCGTGTTGTACATGATACTTGTCTAGCTCTCCACATTATACGACCTTTCCTACTACCATAGTCTAGTCCGTGCTTACTCTTATCCGACTACACAACTCAGCATCAAATATATTTGGCATGTACATAAGCCCCCGAGTACTATATCCATTTATGAGGGTGCAGTACTCGGCAGTAACATGAGCCCGGATATATTTGCTAGGCGTCGTGCTATAGATCGGCTTTTCCTCTTAGGTCTTTACGTGTCAAAAATTTCTTGGAGGGTCACGTCCTTTCAGTTCCCCCAATATAATGATGAGTATTAAAGGCTACTCCCTAGCTACTCTTAGGTGTCGAGTCTTTTATTAGAATCCTCCTCTCTCATTCTTCTCATTTCTGCATCCAAATTGTCTTCTTTCTTTATCAACCAGAACGCTCCCCAATCTCCAAGGCTTCTTTACTCGCAGGTATCTTTCCAGTTCTTCTGATTTTAAATTTATTCTTCAATTTTTTTATAGAAAATAGGGTAATCTTTAGTAAACGAGACGACGAGTGTAGTAGTAGTGAAGTCCGTATGAATGCCATGGAGAGGAAGGAGTTGTGGGAACAATGCATGTGGGAAATAGAGAGTGCTTTAGGGCCAGAGGAGTATAGACGAGTCATGCGCGAAATCTATGGCGATGTTCTTACTTCTGGGAATAATTTTGATTCTGGCTCATCTTCCTCAGGTTTTGTAGAGGTTTCAATGACGACTGCTGCTCCTTTTGATATTGAGGTCATGAACCATAAGAATAGTACCTTTGATGACTTACAAATCGCGAAACTCCGGTCCATAAGGCAAATATATTCAACTGGGTCCGAAGATGATGTTGTCCTGGAATCGTGTATTCCCGGAGAGTGCGTTTGTTTACTCCGTCCCAAAGTCGTTAAAGAAGACTTTTTCTACTTCTATGTCGGGTATCTAGAAGATTTTAATATACAAATACCTTTTTCTAATTTTGAAGCAGATGTGCTGAAAGTTGTGAACATAGCTCCCTCTCAACTTCGTCCAAACCGTTGGGGTTTCATAAAGTCTTTCGAACGGGTTTGTGAGGACTTAGATATCACCCCCACAATTGGTCTATTTTTCTCTTTCTTTGAAGTGAAAGGTGTTGATAATTGTAGTTGGATACAAATCAGTGGGATTCCCGGGCGGAGTTTCCTCCATGCATATACTTCTAGTTGTAGGTGTCCACAAGTGCTGTACTTTCTAGATAGCCAACCTCGTTTTCCCTTTTATTGGGTCGAGAATCCACTGCTGATCACTGGTTTCAACTGTGAGAAACTGAGTGAATTGGAAACTCAATCTTTGATTGTTCTTGATTCCTTCCGTATGATGAAGGTTAAGGAGTTATTACCTTTAAGTGATGAGCAACTACTCGCCTTCCAGGGTAATTGTTTGCTTATTATTTGTCCGTATCTTTAATTATTCTCGTTCTAACGTTTATGACTTTTTCTGCAGATACCATGACTAAATTGTCAATAGCTGAACAAAAGAAATTAATTGTTTGCTTATTATTTGTCCGCATCTTTAATTATTCTCGTTCCAAGTCGGATGTGGGCGGGTTGGAAATCCGACAACCAAAACGGACCCGGGGTACTAGTGCAAAGGCGACCCCAAGTAAGAATGAACCTCAGTCTTCTGCTCCTCCAGCCCACGAAGAAACTTCACAAGGCGCTCCCAAGAGGTTAAAAACGCTCATGACTGATGAAGTCTGTCAGGCCGACATGGAGATTAATTCTCTTATGCGAATTCCTGGGGAGAATGTTGCGTCCGAGGAGTTTAAGTTCTGGTCCAACAACTTTGACGGGCTTAGGTTTCTGTACGACCACCTTAACGCCACTAAGGCCGTTAACAAAATGAAATCTATTGGTCGGCAGAAGATTACACAAAACATAAGCTCCTACCTTATGCGGTGTGCTGTTCTTGCCATGGGTCTATTTGAATCTAGTGATGATTCTGAGGCGGAGAAACTTAAGCTGAAAGAAGAGGTTACCCAACTACAAGAAGCCCTCAAGGTTCAATCAGAAAAGCTTTCCGGTTTAGAGAAAAACCTGGCTGACGAGAAGAAGAGCAAAGAGACTCTTGAATATGAACATATGTCAACTTTGTCCAAGGTTGCTGAGGAGCTGAAGCAATTCAAAGTCTCTCACCAAGAGCTTTTAGTTTCTAATACCGAGCTCACTGAGTCTCTTAAGAAGGCTCAGATTGAAGTTCTCTTCGCTGGTGACGAGGCCTTTGACAGGGAAAAGGAGCAAGTTTTGTGTCTCCATCCTGGGCCGGATCTGTCTGAAGTTGACTACTTCAAGGTGGTGCAAGATGGCCGCCTTATAGATCTGGACGAGCTTGAAAAGAATAATTCGGAGAAGACTCCTGCTCCTGTCAGTGGCGGGAATGAGACCCCAAATAATGCTGGTGCTAATGGCACCTCGGTTGTTGAATGACTTTGAAATCCTCCTTGTATTAGTTAGCCGTCCTTCTGGATGTACTTTTGATGTATTTTGGCGAGGGAGTGTGGTGTTTTCCCCCCTTATGCTTATGAATTTTTAGCCTCCGGGCTTTGTAATGTACAATTTTTGGCCTCTCTGAGGCTTTTGTTTATGTCGTTTCTGTTTATCGTGTTTATTTCTTTGCAAAATAATCCCGTACATATATCCAGCCCCTTGGGCACTAAGTTAGATTAACTTAAGGTGTCCGATTATAGATTTGCCGGGTATTATTTTACTTTGCTTGTGCTTGATTTCTACGACTTTTCAAATAGCTTATCTTGAAGCTAATTATTAAGGAGCCTTTAGTTATCTTGTGTGTATAGTCTTCACACTTTTGAAAGTCCTGGACTCTTGTAGCCTTAGGCGCCGATTATGATATAGACTCGGGCGTCCTATCAATAGAGATTTGCTCATTTCTTATTGGCAGTTTTCCATGTATGACTTTTTTACTTACAAGCCCCAAGTATCTTTTGACGTGTTTTGGGCTTAGATGTTTCATCATTTTTATATTAGATTGTCCGACTTGTGTGCACGAAGCTAGTAGACATGTTTGTTCAACCCATTGTACACGGAGCGTTTGTGGCTGTTAGGTGTAAAAATGTGTTTATTTTCATAGTTTATTTTTACACCTTTTTAGCTCTTTTAATTGCTTTAATCGGAAAACGACTTATTATTTAAGCAGGTCTTGCATTTTTGTGAATATATGGTGCTTTGATGTGTTTGCTACTTTTTGCAGGAATTCTGGTATTTTGATCGCGAATCGTTTCGACCGGATTTGGACTTTGTGAAAATTCTAAGTTTTGTGTCTGTGGCCTCTTGACCGTCCGACGCTGCAAAGGCGGTTGGCACCCCAAATTTGCATTTTTTCATTTCAAAGTTACAGGAGGTTTGCATTGCTGCGCCTCTTGATTTCGCCCGACGCAAGGTTTGCATCGCCCGGCGCTTTTGACGTTTCGCCCGGCACTCCACAGGCGGTGCCTCATCCCTTGTTTTCTCCAATTTTTCCAGCCAAGTTCCAGAAAGTTTACATTGTTGCGCCTCCTGATTTCGCCTGACACTTTTTGCATCGCCCGACGCTATCATCCTTTCGCCCGACGCTTTTTGTAAAATATCTTTGCCACTTTTGGCTTTGTTGCTGTCACGTGGGATGAAAAGTGGGCTTCGCCCAGCACAAATTTGCACCGCCCAGCGCTCCTTTCTGGGCTGAACTTCTATTTAGGCTTATGTTTGTATCATTTTGGAAGTACACCATACTACTTTTCATCTTCTCACTTTGTAACTTAGATATTTTGGAGAGAAAAACTCCATTAAAACCCATTTTCTTGCTTTCTTAGTTTTTATGCTTCAATCTTTGATTCTTGAAGATTGATGCTCCAAAAACTTTGTCCATTACTTGTTGTGCAAGCTACCATGAAGATGTGTAGCTAATTTCTCTTTTGTGTCAAGGTTAGATGTAGGTAAACCTTTCCTTTGTATGTATATGGATTGATTCTAGTTTGTGAACTCTTAGATGATGAATGTATGGTGAAAAACCTTGTTTCTATGTTTATTCTTTGTGTTGGTTCATGATTGAGAAATATGCTCCAACTCTTTACCTAGGTTTTTCATCCATCAATGTCCATTAGCTAGAGATAGTAATGTGTGTTGATGTTCACCAAATATCGAACTTTAATGTTGTTATTTTGATAGTTTGTGTGAGAAATCAACAAAGGATCAAAATGGCAAAACTCACAATATGTGTTAGAGATAAACATATTGGGAGGATATGTGATTGTATTTATCATTTAACCGAGTTCACTAGCTTATCGATTATATACGTACAAAGTGGTTTGTCGAACCCTAATCTTGACATGCTTTTATAAACCATTAAAACAACCTCTTTACCGCTTTTATTTAATTTGAATGCAAACGCTACGAAACCAACCTAAAACCCCTGGTTACTTTAAAGTTTGAAACGTTACGACTGTAGAACGGCGGTAATATCACGAACAATCTCTGTGGAACGATAACTAAAACCCGAACTCTATTTGTATTTCAACAGTGGCCGACCTATGTACGCGGAGCAAGTCAACACGTTTATAGGAGTTTAATCACCTGTTTATGGGAGACCTATATACGCGGAGCAAGTCGACACGTTTATAGGAGTTTAATCAACCCGTTTATGGGCGACCTATGTACGCGGAGCAAGTCGACACGTTTATAGGAGTTTAATCAACCCGTTTATGGGCGACCTATGTACGCAGAGTAAGTTGACACATTTATAGGAGTTTAATCAACCCGTTTATGAGCGACCTATGTACGCGGAGCAAGTTGACACGTTTATAGGAGTTTAATCAACCTGTTTATGGGCGACCTATGTACGCGGAGCAAGTCGACACGTTTATAGGAGTTTAATCAACCCGTTTATGAGCGACCTATGTACGCGGAGCAAGTCGACACATTTATAGGAGTTTAATCAATCCGTTTATGGACGACCTATGTGTAGCGGCAAAATCGTGAGTGTAAGCTATTGATTAACTTAACTCGAAAAGCAAGAGTCGCCACCGTACTTTTATTTTATCCAAAAAGGAAAGGAAAAAGAGCGAACAAAACCTACACAAGCTCTAAACAAGAACAAGTGAAGAGAAACTGGATAAGGGGGGTTGGTTACGCAATGGGAAGGTGTTAGCACCTAAAACGTCTATAGTACTCTATAGGAACCCTTTGAAATATCTACAGCTTTTGGTCTGAAAAAGTTTTCTTGAAAAGTGATTGAGGAGATGAGAAGAGAAATTGTTTTTAAGATTTTTGTGTTTGGAGAGACTTGTCGTCTCATGCCTACGTACCCACGATGTGCAATGTAGGATCAAAACCCCGTAGTTCGTGGTATAAAGAATGAAATTTGTTTGTTTTGGTTGATTTTAAAATGTAAAGACAAGTCGTCATTTCCAAGCGAATAATTCCGCTTAAAGAAATGAATCATGTCTAAACTTATGAAAAAGTTTAAAGGAAAAGTGCACAAGGGCACAAAAAGAGAGTTTGATGAGTTTGATGTTTTTTAAAGTCTTTTGAAAAAGGTGTAAATATGCTTATGTAGTTTAGCATTTGTTAAGAAATGAAAAGAAACGAGTAAAATCACTTGACAAAGTCAAGGTTTGCTTATGAAAGAGGTGAAAGTTTGAAATCAAGAAGGTTTTGAAAAAGAGAGAGAGTTTTGAAAATTGAAGAATGGGGAGGAGAAGAAGTGACTATCCTAAAGCATAAAGTAAAAGCTAAGGATAAGAATAGCCTAACCACACAAGTAAGCTCCATAGTCTTCGAACCACAATTCCAAAGCAAAGGGAAAAGGTCCTAGTTCTAAGTCCAAGGTTCCAAGAATTGCATTGGATGTCCAAGGTCTAAGTCCAAAGATTCAAGAATAACATTGAAGTCCAAGGTCTAGGTGCAAAATTCCATGTCCATTGCAAAGGATAGTAACCATAGTCCAAGATTAGAAGCACAAGTTTTTTAGAGGTTTTGACCTTTATTAATGTTTTTGGTCCAAGTGGACAAAGAGAAAAAGGCATAAGCATAAACATGTGTCCAACGGACAAAGGAAAAATTGCGGAAGCATAAACATATGTCCAACGGACAAAGGAAAAATTGCAGAAGCATAAACATGATATGAAATGATAAAAATGAAGCATAAAAGTAAAAGAGATAAGGAGCGAGAAGGAATTGTAAAGAAGTTAGTACAATAGTATGGTTAGTAAGTTAGTGATTAGTTGTTAGAGTTAGTGATCATTAATAATTGAATAATTGCACTTAGGCCAAGGTTAATGAGAACTCATTAGAGGATTGATAAGACCAAAGCCTCCTAACAACAAGTTTCATAAGTTTTGAACCAAAAGACAAATAATCAACTATTCTTGATATTTTCCGATGCGGGACAAATATTGCGCTATGTTAAGCAATCGTCGAGTAATTTACGGAGTAATTACCCTATAATGAGGCCGGTCAATAGATCTATGTGTTAATGTATGCTAGATGAACGATATGTAAATCGTCATCCGAAAGCGATACCGCACGAAAAGAAAAATGGTAACGATTTAGTCTTGATCGAAATTCAACAAAGGAATCCCAAGATCTTTTAGACTTTCATCGATCAAAAAGAAAAAATAATTAAGATGAATAGAAAGTGGATCTAACATTTATGATCCACACAACCAACAAAAAAGTCAAAGATAAAAAGGAAATGAAAATGAAAAGAAGAAAGAAATTAAAATATTTTTTCAAAGGATTTTTCTCAAGAAGTTTTCTAAACAAATTTTCCAAGAAGTTTTCTAAAAAAATTTTAAAAAAGTAGATAGTAAGACTAAAATCTAAAATAAGAAAATTAAGAAGAAATTTATAAAAAATGAAATTAAATAAAATTGAAGAAAATTTTATAACAAAAAGAAAGGAGGTGTCATTAGGAAAAAAAAGAGGTGATGGTAATAGAAATTGCAAACGGGCCAAGCCCAAGTTAAATGAGAAACAAAATCTTAAAAAAGCAAAATAATAAAAAAACAAAAGCTCAGGTAAGCTTCTTCTTCTTCTCACGGCGGTACAATGTTCACCATCATCATGCTAGCAAAATTGGAGATCGAACGAAACCGAGCGGCAGGATGCAAAATTTTAACAGAAATGATCAGAATTGAGAGAGGAACACAATGATGTATTCGATTTCAAGAATCGTAGCAAACGGTAACGGATCGGAACATCGGAAAAGCTCAGAACTACCTTCAAAATGGTGAGTTACACTTTCAATCTCCTTTTCCTCTTCTTCTACGCGAAATGTTGTTGTTGTTGCGTTGAGAAATTGGTTCGTGCGTGGTGGTTGTTGATACGTTGATGTTGTTGACACGTTGAGATGCGTTGTTGATGAAATTGTGCGAATTCGGTTGGAGGTTGAAGGAAGAGTTGTAGAGAGTTTTGAATTTGGAAATTGAAAGTTTGATTGAAGAAGGTTGAAGTTTGGAAATTATGGAAGTTGAAAATTGAAGATATGGAAATGGAATTGAAGCTTTGGTTTATATTTTTGCAGAGTTTTTTTGGCTTCTCAAAGCTTGAAGAATAAAGGAGAAGAGAGGCGTTATTTATAGAACAATTGGGTGAGTTTTTTTTTAGTTTGAATTGATGCAGTGTGCGTTTTTGATGTTTGCTGTTGATGCGCATTCGTTTTGTAATTTTCACTCTCAGTTTTGATGCTCACGTGTAACATTGGCTGCATTTGAGGACTTGTTTGTGCAGTGTGATACTTGCTGCGTTTTGCTCTGCACGTGTGTCGTTTTGAAATTGTTTCAAGTCGTTTTGCTTTGTGTTATTGCAGTGAATGCGCTGTGTTTTACTTAGGAGTGGCAAAATGGATGGATTGGATGGATATGGATTGGATGGTTAATGGATGGATCAAAACAATCCATTAGTCCATTAACAATTCACTAAAATTTTCTTAAAATTATCCAATCCGATCCATCCATTAACATATTTTTAATGGATGAATATCCATCCATCCAATTTTTTTTTATTCGGAAAAAAAAGTCTGTTTTTTTTTCGAAAAAAAAAAGTTGGTTTTTTTTCGAAAAAAAAAGTCGATTTTTTTCCTGAAAAAAAACGTCGGTTTTTCTTTCGAAAAAAAGGTCGGTTTTTTTTTTTGGAAAAAAAGTCGATATTTTTTTTCAGAAAAAAAAATCGGTTTTTTTTTGAAAAAAAAGTCGGCTTTTTTTTTGAAAAAAAATTATTTTTTTTTTGAAAAAAATTAATTCGTTTTAAAAAAAATCCATTTTTAATTGTTTTTAAAAAAATAAATCTAACGGAGATAAAAATAATCCATTGGATCTTTAAAATATGTTGGATGGATTGAACCAATCCATGCATATAAATGGATGAATTTAATCCAATCCATTAACTTACTTTTTATGTGGTGGATGGATTGGATGGATTTTTTGGTGGATGGATTAAATGGATTTTGCCTTAATGGATCCAATTGCCACCTCTAGTTTTACTTCAGCTTATTTGGAAGCTCATGTAGTTTTTAGCTTGATAAGTTGAAGTAGTTTTGCTTTTTGGCTGGAGTTTTAGACAGTGTCACTTGAAAGCTTTAGTAGCATGAAGCATGGCGTGATTTTTGTTCAGCAGCTCATGTCTTGAAGTGTGTGGCTTGCGGATGGAAGTGAACGTGAGGACGAAGTCATGGTGGGGACGGCTGAATTGTAGTTCGAAGTGGCTTGATTTGTTTGGAATGAATTTCTCATGGCTTGGGTTGCGTTTGCAGTAGGAGCAACTTGCGACTTGGAAATTTGGAGTCTTTCGTGGCTTGTACGGCTCGCGTATCATGTGGTTGTCAAGACTTGGTGAACTGTAGGTGAAAATGGCATGAGCTTGTTCGCTTATATTTTTTTTGTTTGCTTGTAGTTGTAATGGGCCGTGCGTATGAAGGGGTGTAGTAGCATGAAGCCTCTTCTTTTTTTTTTATCAATTTTTTGTTGCAAGAAAAGAGATGGGCTTTTCCATATTCAAGAGTAGCATTTTTTTAGAATTTTTATGAATGGGCTTTGGAATTGTTTTGGTTTAGAAAAAAAATGGATTGGAAATTGGAAATTGGCTATTGGATAATGAAATTAAAAGAAAAAAAGTGGATTTAGAAAAAATGGATTTTTAAATGGATATAAAATGGATAAAATGAATCATGGATAGGTAAAAATGGATAATTGAAGATAATGGATATTTGGAAAAAAAATGTGGGTATTTGGTTTAGGATGGCCTTGAAATGGATATATATGGATAGAAAATCTTTATTTAGCCCAAAACAATTCCTGACTTTTTTTCATAAGCCTCTGATAAATGGAACACAACTATCACTGAATAAGTCACAACTGAACAACGGCCATTTGAATATGATAATAAGTTCTGAATCACTTCAAAATTCATCTGAATCAATTATCTTGGAAAATAAATCCACAGATGAACACAGTCTGGACTGATGAACTCAGATGAACCTGATGAATATCACCACACAACAACTTGACAGTCACTGCTTTGAGGAATAGCTCATTGAAACAGATATCTTGCACTTGAAGCAATTGCTTGATAGTTTGACCAAGATCAGGTCAAACATCCATCACAACTGAATAGCCACAATTGACTTGAAATTAGGCCCTTGCTTTGACAAACCTGCAAAACACACAGAGGGAGAAACTGCAACAAAATTTTGGTATTTTTGGTTAGAGGTTAGTAAACAGAAACAAATGAAGCAAAAGAGAATCACACAGGTGCTCAGAAGAAATACAGATTGTGATCTTGTTTGTGGTATGAGATGCAAATGAGATGTACGAAATCTTAGGGGTAAAAATTAGGGTCTTACACTATGTACGCGGAGCAAGTTGACACGTTTATAGGAGTTTAATCAACCTGTTTATGGGGGACCTATGTACGCGGAGCAAGTCGACACGTTTATAGGAGTTTAATCAACCCGTTTATGGGCGACCTATGTATGCAGAGCAAGTCGACACATTTATAGGAGTTTAATCAATCCGTTTATGGGCGATCTATGTACACGGAGCAAGTAGACACGTTTATAGGAGTTTAATTAACCCGTTTATAGGTGACCTATGTATGCGGAGCAAGTCAACACGTTTATATGATTTTAATCAACCCGTTTATGGGCGACCTATGTACGTGGAGCAAGTCGACATGTTTATATGAGTTTTTCCGAGTTATAACTCATCATCTCCAGCTAAATACCTATAAACAAGACATAATAATTTTTTAAGTCCAGGTGCCTCGTTAAAAACCCTTGCCCTTGCAAAGGAAAAGAGTGCAACCCGAATCCTTTATTCATTATTTAATTACACATGATTTAGTTGAAGTACAACCTAAGAATGGATACATTCCATGTCCTAGGTATTTCTATTCCTTCTAACGTTTCTAGCTTGTATGCTCTGCTGTTTAGCTTTCGAATTACCCTGAATGGGCCTTCCCAATTGGGGGTGAGCTTTCACTTGTTTTTTGGGTCTGTGATTTTCTTCAAGGCCAGGCCGCCTTCTTGGAACTCCCTCTGCCAGACTTTTAGGTTGTACCTTCTTGCCTACCTCTGTTTTGCAGCAGCTTCTCTTATCCGTACTGTCTCTCTGACTTCGTCTATCTCGTCAGCCGAGATGTTCAAATTCTCCATGTTGGTGATTTCATCAAAGTGTTCGCGCCTCCAAGTCGGAATGGTGATTTCCACCAGTATCATTGCATCAGCTCCATATACCATCCTGAAGGGTGTTTCTTGAGTGGTAGAATATGGTGTTGATAAGTGCAAATTGTACCTATTTTTGTATATAAGTTTTGTTGCACTTATCCTTACTTTGTGTTAAAATTGGTTGAATAAACCCCACTTTGTGTGTAAATACGTTTACTTTACGTTTTCGTGTGTATAGTGCGTTATCGTGTAAATATCATTGAGTTTAATCGATTTTCATTTATTTTTATAGGTGTTCCAGCAATGGGATTTTTCCATATTCATAAAGAGCATTGAATAAGCTTTCCAACGCTTCAAACCGTGCGTCAATCGGAGTTACGGTTCAAGAGTTATGAAGAAAACAAATTCTGGTTTTCTGTCATGCTCGCTAGGCGAGCCCCCGTAGCGAACACTCGCTAGCTTGTTCGCTAGGCGAACCGGGGCGAACGAAAATTTCCAGAATCGTGAAAAAACTCAATTTTAAGGCGGTTTACGTTCGCCTAGCGAACGGGGACTCGCTAGGCGAACCTGGAAAGTGAGATTTGCCTATTTTAACCATTTTTCATCATTTTCTATGTTATGTTTTTGGGGGAACTTTCTCCCAACTTCATCAAACATGTTTTAGGAGTAGATTAGCTTAGAAACAACATTGGATGATGCATCTTGATGATCCGGAGTAGGATGTGCTTTAATCGGCTCCGATAAACCGTGAGAAACTTGTTCTTCTCCTTTCTTCTCTTTGTATCCTCTATTTGTTGAGGTTTTATATGTAAATCTCTTGATACCTTTTGTATTTCTTCTAATGTATGTTTATGAATTGAATTCTGATTTTCTATTGTTGTTGTCTTTGATTGTTTATTTGTGGTTTTGACAAAACCTTTACAAATCTTTAATCTTGGATTTTCATCTATCAATGAGTAAACTTTTGACATGGTTTTGCAAGTTGATATTCATTGTATCTTTTGTTGTATCGTGTTGATTAAGTAGCATGGCTAGCATGAGTAGGATCGATACGGTATTGCGAGGATGCGTGATAATAGTGACGAAGAACGATATTCACTTACATTTGGCAAATTAGTTGAATGCATTTTATTCATGTGTACGTATTCTGATCATGGTTTTGTATGTGAATTGAGCCATTTGTTTGACATGGATGTTATAGTAATATTTGTTTTGTCTGAACTCTAGAGATAGATTTAGACTTAACACTTGCGTGAGTATCAGTTCTTACTTCTCTGTGTTGTTGAGTTGCGTGAGACATCACCAATGAGACAATACCGTTGTTCTCTCGACGTTGCGTTAGACATAACCTCTGTTGTGAGTGATACGTGAGGATATTAGACGAATGAGTGATTTGTGTATGAAATGGTCGGAAGAATGCATGTGTTATTGAGTGATCTCTATTGAGTTTCTTTCCTCCGAAGAATGTGTTATTGTTATTTACTTGCTTTTTGTTCCTTTAATCTTCCGCATTTGCTTTTGGTTCGCTTTAAACCAGAACTTTTGATTCATGAGCTTAGAAATATAGAAACCGTTGAATGGCATTCTTTCCCTCGCACTGATCCCTGTGGAGAACGACAAAACTGGGTTACTTATATATTTTTGCTTGCTGCTATTCTAGCACGAACAAAATGGCGCCGTTGCCGGGGATTGGTGTGTCGATATTGAGTTGCATCGCATAGTTTCTATGTTTTTAAGCTTCGTACATAATTGTCTATATTGTATATTTACTTGTATAATGGTGCATAGTTAGTTGGGGAGAGTTTGTTAGATGTCAAACATGTTATATATTTGTATGCAATACTTGGCATTTTTCATTTCTTTCCATGTGTAATGTATTGATTTTAGTGAGGAATGTTGTTGTTGTGCATTATTTGAAATATACTTGTGGTGCTTGTAATGTGTGTGCTAATGTGCAGAAATAGGAATGAAAAGATCAAAGTTTGAAGACACAAAGAAATAGTGCAAGCTGCCAAAGAATTGAAATCAACAACAGCATTCGCTAGGCGAGTGTTGGCGAAGATGCCAGCGAAGGTTCGCCTAGCGAACGTTGGCGAGAGTGCCAGCGAGGGGGGTGGCAGAAAGTATGCAAAAACCTCCAGTAGGAAAACTGGGTAAATTCGCTGGGCGAGGGAGCCAACGAATGCTCGCTGATGTGTTCGCGAGGCGAAGGTGCCAGCGAGGGGGGTGGCAGAAACTTTCACTTTTGAAAACACCCAAACTTCGCTGGGCGAAGGTTGTAGCGAAGGCTCGCGTCGCGAATGATTTGGTTCGCCTAGCGAACAAAGCTTAACAAGTGTACATACTTGTTCATAGTTGTTTTCCATAAGTGATTGTATATATGTGTTTTCCATCATGTTTATGTGTGTGTACATATTTTTGTTTTTGGTTTACGTTTGCTTAAGTGTTGCAGATTTTATTTGGTATCTACCGGTGAACAAAGCAACATGGAGGAGCTTGTACGTAAATAAGGTGTCGAGCTAACGACGTGAAACTAGCGCTTATTGGGAGGCAACCCAATGATTCTTGAGTTTGTACAGTTTTATGTTTAGTAGTATAGTTAATATAAAGTGACAATGGATGGAGTGAATGAGAGAAAGAACCAATTTTGAAAAACAAAATTTTCCTGCCCGTGCTTAGCGCGCGCAGAGGGCGCTTAGCGTGCCTTGTTTTGCAAAGAAAAATCTTTCATTTTCCATCCACTTTCACAAATTTTGGTTTTTATGTTTATTTAGTTTTAGTTCAATTTTGTTAGGTTGTTAGAATAATTTATGAGTTTGTTCTCAAGTTTTGTTTTTGATTAGCTTGAGGATGCATTGTGTGATTTTTCAATTTTGATTGTTTCAACAAGAAAATGTTATGGTAGTGTGAAAAGTTTAAAGAAAGTTGCATTGCGTTGGTTGGTGTTTATTGCTTTTCTAGAACATAACATGTTTATGAACCTTTGGATTTGTACAAATTACATGTCTTTCATTCTCTTGCAATTTTTGTTCATTTATGAATCACTTTAGTTCATAGCCCCATGTGAGGAAACCTCCATTGTTGACTAAATGCTTGGATGACTGATAAACTTTGTTTAATTCGTTTGATTCATGCTTTATCTTCTGATTATTGTGATTTTGTGGAAGCATTAGAAATGATCAAGGCATTTGTTTATATTGAGCACAACCAGTATCCAAAAGTATCTTACCCGTGAGTAGTGAGAATTTGTTAGCCCCTTTGAGACTAAAACTGTTTAGATCTCATTTTTAGTGAGGAACTTGGTTTATGTACATAATTTGCAAGTTTGGTTCATCATTGAATTTAGTGAGTTTCTAAAAATTCTTCTTGAACCTTTGAAATTGTATACTTTGATTTCCTTGCCGTAAAAAGCAAGGAGCATTCACTTGAGGTTTGGTTGAATTCAAGTTGGGGAGAATGAAAAAAAAGTGGTAAGTTGCTTGAAACTTTTGAAAAAGTTCAAACAAGCATGAAAAGAAAAAGTGTAAATATGAATGTGAAAAACAAAAGAAAAAGAATGCTTGTTTGAATGAGAAAAATAGAGTGAAATAATTGTGCATAAAGGTAGTTTGAGAAGGTTTGTGGTAAAGGAATGAGAATGGTGAATGAAGTTGTAATGTGTAAATATCATTTATCGGCAATTTCGATTCAATGGCCTGTAGAAATGTCCCTTTATTGTGAACCCGACCAAGCTACAACCCTTAAAGCCCTTAGTGATCTTTTTGCTTCCATATTTTCATTTTTGATTGTTAGATGTTGTATGAATTGAATTGTTATTTGCATTGTTTGTCAGATGAGTGAAATTTCCCCGTGGTTGCAAACGCGCATTAATTTCTTCATTCTTATTTGAAGTGGAGTGTTAGGTGTGATTCATTCTTGAACATGTATTGCTTTTGGATGTTGACATTTGTTTTGTGCTTAGACTTTGTTTCATATTCGTGGCGTCGTTGTAGTTTAGTGGTAAGCATTGCTTTGCATGTACTTTTGATATTTGTACCATACGTTTATTCTCCGTTTGTAAAAACTTGTTGAGCATGATTTCTTGATAATTGCTTTTGTTTCTTTGAGTTGATTGACTTTTGTTTGAGGACAAACAAAATAATAAGTTGGGGAGAGTTTGATAAGTGCAAATTGTACCTATTTTTGTATATAAGTTTTGTTGCACTTATCCTTACTTTGTGTTAAAATTGGTTGAATAAACCCCACTTTGTGTGTAAATACGTTTACTTTACGTTTTCGTGTGTATAGTGCGTTATCGTGTAAATATCATTGAGTTTAATCGATTTTCATTTATTTTTATAGGTGTTCCAACAATGGGATTTTTCCATATTCATAAAGAGCATTGAATAAGCTTTCCAACGCTTCAAACCGTGCGTCAATCGGAGTTACGGTTCAAGAGTTATGAAGAAAACAAATTCTGGTTTTCTGTCATGCTCGCTAGGCGAGCCCCCGTAGCGAACACTCGCTAGCTTGTTCGCTAGGCGAACCGGGGCGAACAAAAATTTCCAGAATCGTGAAAAAACTCAATTTTAAGGCGGTTTACGTTCGCCTAGCGAACGGGGACTCGCTAGGCGAACCTGGAAAGTGAGATTTGCCTATTTTAACCATTTTTCATCATTTTCTATGTTATGTTTTTGGGGGAACTTTCTCCCAACTTCATCAAACATGTTTTAGGAGTAGATTAGCTTAGAAACAACATTGGATGATGCATCTTGATGATCCGGAGTAGGATGTGCTTTAATCGGCTCCGATAAACCGTGAGAAACTTGTTCTTCTCCTTTCTTCTCTTTGTATCCTCTATTTGTTGAGGTTTTATATGTAAATCTCTTGATACCTTTTGTATTTCTTCTAATGTATGTTTATGAATTGAATTCTGATTTTCTATTGTTGTTGTCTTTGATTGTTTATTTGTGGTTTTGACAAAACCTTTACAAATCTTTAATCTTGGATTTTCATCTATCAATGAGTAAACTTTTGACATGGTTTTGCAAGTTGATATTCATTGTATCTTTTGTTGTATCGTGTTGATTAAGTAGCATGGCTAGCATGAGTAGGATCGATACGGTATTGCGAGGATGCGTGATAATAGTGACGAAGAACGATATTCACTTACATTTGGCAAATTAGTTGAATGCATTTTATTCATGTGTACGTATTCTGATCATGGTTTTGTATGTGAATTGAGCCATTTGTTTGACATGGATGTTATAGTAATATTTGTTTTGTCTGAACTCTAGAGATAGATTTAGACTTAACACTTGCGTGAGTATCAGTTCTTACTTCTCTGTGTTGTTGAGTTGCGTGAGACATCACCAATGAGACAATACCGTTGTTCTCTCGACGTTGCGTTAGACATAACCTCTGTTGTGAGTGATACGTGAGGATATTAGACGAATGAGTGATTTGTGTATGAAATGGTCGGAAGAATGCATGTGTTATTGAGTGATCTCTATTGAGTTTCTTTCCTCCGAAGAATGTGTTATTGTTATTTACTTGCTTTTTGTTCCTTTAATCTTCCGCATTTGCTTTTGGTTCGCTTTAAACCAGAACTTTTGATTCATGAGCTTAGAAATATAGAAACCGTTGAATGGCATTCTTTCCCTCGCACTGATCCCTGTGGAGAACGACAAAACTGGGTTACTTATATATTTTTGCTTGCTGCTATTCTAGCACGAACAGGTGTCGCGTGGTATGACCACAAGATCTCTGGAAAGTACTCGACCCACATTCCTTTTGCCTCCTCTAACTTCTTTTTTATTCCGCCTAGGATAACCTTATTGGCGGCTTCTGCTTGGCCATTGTTTTATGGGTGCTCTACTGATGTGAACCTATTTTGTATTCCATAATCCTTGCAAAAGTCTACAAATGAAGTGCTTGCAAATTGAGCTCCATTGTCCGAGACTATGACTACTGGCAAATCAAACCGGCATATGATGTTCCTCCAGTATAATTTGCGAACCTTCTAGGTAGAGATCCGAGCAACAGCCTCGGCTTCCACCCATTTTGTAAAATAATCAACTGCAACAATTAGGAACTTGAGTTGTCCTGAAGCAACTGGAAATGGCCTAGGATGTCTGCTCCCCACTGATAGAACGACCATGGGGATGTAATCAGATGGAGCGAATCGGCTGATAAATGTTTAAATGGAGCGAATACTTGGCATTTTTCACACTTGCTAACGTATTCGATGGAATCTCGCATCATATGTGTTAGTAGTACCCGACACTTAGGATATTTCCGAATAGTGCTCTCCCACCGATGTGGCTACCACAAGCTCCTTCATGGACCTCTTTAATTACCAGCTCCATCTCAGCCTCTGACACACATCTGAGCATAGGTGTTGACCTACCCATCTTATACAGCGTGTCCGAGATTATGATATACCGGGAAGCTATCTTCTTAATCTTCCGGGCTTTATTGACGTCTTCGGGTAATAATTTCTGGGTCAAGTAGCTGATAATGGGTCTCATCCACCTTGGACATTCTCTATGGTTAATACTTCTTCTGATTGAATACTGGATGCTTCGAGAACTTCTTGAATCACGGTCTTATTCATTCCTGAATTCTTTGAGCTGGCTAGCCGGGCTAGGAGGTCGGCACATGCATTATCTTCTCTTGGGATGTGGACGACTTCAAATTCTGAGAACGCTTTGGATATCCCTGAAGCTTTCTGAAGGTACTTTGCCAGGGTGGAATCCTTCGTCTGGTACTCGTTCTTCATCTGTCTGACCACTAGCTGGGAGTCGGTGTTTACCAACAAGTGTGTTACTCTGACTTCTCTTTCCAATTTCATTCCGGCAATCAAGGCTTTGTAATCTGCCTAGTTGTTACTAACCTGAAAATTGAAACATAAAGAGTATTCTAATGTTAGATCTCCGGGTCCTTCCAAAATGATTCCGGCTCCGCATCCCTTAAGATTTGAAGATCCATCTACATAAAGGATCCATCTGTTTGAGATTTCTTCTCCAGTCGGTGCACTTAATTCAACCACAAAATCGGCCAGTGTCTGTGACTTAATACTGGTCCTGGGTACAAAGTTGATGTCATATTCGAAGAGCTCTATTGCCCATTTGACCATCCGTCCTGCTAAGTCGGGCTTTCTCAATATTTCTTTGATTGGGTAATTCGTCTTTATTGTGATGGGGTGACCTTGAAAATAATGTCTCAGCTTCCGGGCTGTGATGACTACTGCCAGTGCTAATCGCTCAATCTTTTGGTACCTTAGCTCTGCTCCTTTTAGAACATTGCTGATAAAGTATACATGTCACTCTCCATCTTCTCCATCTTGTACTAAAACCGAGCTCAGGGCTTTATCCGTGACCGACAAGTATAAGACTAGAGGTGTATTTTCTTTGGGCCTTACTAGGATAGGGGGCGAGGATAGGAAACACTTTACTTCTTGAAAAGCTTCTTCACATGCCTCTGTCCATTCAAACTCCTTAGATTTCCTTATGGCTGCAAAGAAATGTATTGACTTGTCTCCTGCACATGATAGAAATTGTGACAATGCAGCTAACCTCCTTGTCAGCTGTTGGACCTCCTTTTTCGTGGTTGGACTTCTCATATCTATTATAGCCTGGCATTTTCCGGGTTTGCCTCTATTCCCCGGTTGGTGAGCATGAATTCGAGGAACTTCCCGGCTTGCACTCTAAAGGTGCACTTGTCCGGGTTCAGTATCATGTTGTAGCTTCTAATGGATGCAAAGGTTTCAATTAGATCCTTCACATGTGACCGATTTTCACTTATCTTGATCACCATGTCATCTACATAGACCTCCAGATTCCTCCCTATCTGAGTAGCGAACATCTTATCCATTAGCCTCTGGTAAGTAGCCCCAACATTTTTGAGTCCGAAGGGCATGACCTCATAATAGTAATTGCTCTGATGGGTCATGAAGGCAGTTTTTGGTGCGTCTATTAGATTCATGCGGATCTGGTTGTACCCGGAGTATGCATCCATGAAGCTGAGCAGACGGAAACCTGATGTAGCATCTATCAGTCGGTCAATGTTTGGCAGTGGATACGGATCTTTAGGACATGCTTTGTTGAGGTCCGTAAAGTCCACACACATTCGCCATTTTTTGGATTTCTTTCTTACCATTACTACGTTGGATAATTAGGTCGGATACTTGATCTCCTTGATGAACTCTGTAACGCCCCGTTTTGCCAATTTTATTTTATTGAGTCTTTTTGGATTATTTTATTATTATTTTATTTTATTTCCGACTTTTATGTGAAAATGTGTTATTTTTCGTCGTGATTATATTTTATCGTGTTTTGGGAACGTTTGCGAGATATTTGAGTGTGGGGGTATTTTGGGCATTTCATAGATATTTTTACTAAGTTAGTAAGAAAGAAAAGAAAATAGAATAGAAAAGGGAAAGAAAGAAAAATAGAGAGAAAGAAAGAAGAAAGAAGGAAAAAGAGAAGAAAAGAGGAGAAGAGAGAAAATTGGAGAAAGAGTGGAAAATCATCAAGAACAATTTCTAGGAATCGATTAATCGGGTAAGGGTGCGAAACTCGATTATTCTATGATTGTATACGATTATGTATGTGTTTTGTTTTTGTTTTTGGATTGATTTGGAGAATATTAGTAAAACCTAGATTGTGTAAAAATTGATTAGAAATGAATTTGATTGTGGTAAAAATCTTGTTGAATGCATTGTTGATTGTTCATACATGTTTGTGGTATGTTATTACACTTTAAATTGCTGTTTTTCTGAGTTTTAGGTGAAGAAATTGGATGATTGGGGTGGAAAAATGCAGAACATTGTTCTGCAGAATTTTTTCTGAGATTTCCAGGTCATACGCGTATGAGGCATGTTCATACGTGTATGAACCTTGGCGTTACGCGTATGGTGGGCGAGCCATGAGGGCAATACGCGTATGGGCTGCTTGTTTTCTCGGCCATCTGCCCATTTGCGTATGATACGCGTAGCATTTCATGGCAATACGCATACGAGAGAGGGCATTACGCGTATGGGTTTTTACACGTGAACTTTGGGAAAATGAGATCTCTGCTCATACGCGTACGGCTCATGGTGATACGCGTACGGGCAGGACTTTTGCAAAATGTGACTTTTCAAAGTATCATTTTTCGTTTTCGTTCGTAACTTTGGTTCCGATTATCCGATTTTTGAATTCTTGGAGTCGTTGGAAAGGTATCGAGTCGTACTTTATGATTATGAGGTTTTGAGAATTGTTAGCCGATTAAATTTTGTCGGGAAATGTGAATAGTATCGAATCTCGACTTTTGTTGTTTTAAATGGTGCGTATTTGACGTGTATTATGTTATAAGTTGGTGAATTGGATGTGTATGCCTTATGTGCTGTTGTGGGGATGAATTGTGGCCGAAAGGCAAGAAAATGCTAAGTGTTGTATTTGATAATATATGCATGATTATGAATATGTGCATGGATGCAATGTGAGTGTCATGAGTCATTGTATGCCAAGCATCATAATGTGCATTGTGGAAACGTCCTGAGAGACGGTTTGATTCCCGAGGGGAATATGCTATAACATCGTGTGCCTCGAAAATATGAGGCGATGCCTGAGGACTTAAAGCGATGGGTATAGACGATTGTGGGCTCCTTTGGAGACTTAAAGAAATCCTTAACGTCGTGTGCCTCGAAAATATGAGGCGATGCCGGAGGACCTAAAGCGACGGGTGAACATCGTAGGCCCGACGGGGAGTTACTTGAGATTCTCAGTAACGAGCGATGGTTCCAATAGTTCCTGAGTGAACTGATGATGAGACATGAGACAATAGAAGTCGGTACCGCATGGCATGTGCATAGAGTCGTTGTGTCGGTCTATGTGCATTGCATAAATCATGAATTAATTGTGTGTGAATTTGTGAATGTGATTGATGATTGTATGGTATATGTGGGAGTGTAATGGTATTCGATGCTTGAGAATTGTGCGGTATTAGGTTATATGTGGTTGTGGAGAGAATGTGTTACTTGTGCATTTTTGTGTTTATATATATAATTTTATTCAATTATATTATGGTTGTTTTTCTCACCCTTCTGCTGTTTTATAACGCTCTATGAGGCGTTGCAGATTAGAGCTGCTGGAGGTATTCCTTTTTGTGAAGCATTGCGTCTTCATTATTTTGGTCGGTTGGCTCGGATATGTGACTCCGGGTAGTTAGGGTGGCCGCGTGCTATTATTTTGTATATCTGATGATATATTTTGGTTGTACATATGCTACATGATGTATGACAAACTGTTTATATGTGTATATGTATATATGTTAATCAGATTTTAGATTTTCCGCTTTAATTCTAATTTCTGAAAAGTGGGTGTAAGGAACAAAGTTTCCTCTGTATGATTGCTACCCCACAGTTGCATATCATTATGGGCAAGTGTTGCATGTTATGTGTATGTTTTGTTACAGTTGATGTGATTCCTCCCTTTCTATGCCGCGAATTCAAATGTACTCTGACGAAAATTCGAATTTTCTTTTAGTGTTTTAATTGCATGTAAATTGGGGGTATAGTTTGGGGGCGTCACATTAAGTGGTATCAGAGCCAGTCCGTGTCAGTTGTGTCTGGCATATTGGGCGAGTTGTGTTGGACGAGTTGTTGTTTAACCATAGTTTCTGTGTTTAGACGAACAGAATATGGCTGGTCGTAATGATGATGCTTTGGCTGCTGCGATGGAAGCGATGGCACGAGCTGTGCAGGGTGCATCGAATGCTGCCGGAAATGATGAGTTTAGAAAGAATAAGCCGCCGGTCTTTAAAGGGAAACATGATCCGGATGGTGCGCAGTTGTGGTTGAAAGAGATTGAGAGGATTTTCAGGGTAATGAATTGTGATGACGATGATGTCAAGGTGAGGCTGGGCACTCATATGTTACACGAAGAGGCTGATGACTGGTGGGTCAGTACTCATCAGGTGTTGGAAGCTGAGGAGGAGGAAGAAGAGATTACTTGGGAAGTGTTTAGCCGAGAGTTTCTAAGGAAGTATTTTCCCGAGGATGTCCGAGGAAAGAAGGAGATTGAGTTTTTAGAACTAAAACAAGGTAATATGTCGGTTATTGACTATACTGCTAAGTTTGTGGAACTTGTGCAGTTTTATCCTCATTATGTGGAAGCGACTGCTGAATTTTCAAAGTGTGTGAAGTATGAAAGTGGCTTGCGTCCTGAGATAAAGCAGGCTATTGGTTATCAGAGGATCCAAAGGTTTGCTGATTTGGTGGAATGCTGTAGGATTTATGATGAAGATAGTAAGGCTCGTTCTGCTCACTATAAAAGTGTAAGTGACAGAAAAGGGAAACAACAGTTCCGTGGTGGTCCGTATGTGTCGCCGGCTGATAAAGGTAAACAAAGGGGAAATTTTGATCGAAGGTCAAGTGGAGGAGGTATGTCTAATGCTCCTAGGTGTTTTAAATGTGGTGAATTGGGTCATCTCCAGATGGAATGTAGGAAGAAAGTGGATAAGTGTTCTAATTGTGGTGGTATCGGACATGTTTTAGCTGATTGTAAAAGGAAGAATGTAGTGAAGTGTTATAACTGTGGGGAACCTGGTCACATTAGCTCGAAGTGTCCGAATCAGAAGAAAGCTCCGACTAGTGGGAAAGTGTTTTCATTGGCGGGAACTCAGACTTCAAGTGCTGATCGTCTGATAAGAGGTACTTGCTTTATTAATAATACGCCTTTAATTGCTATTATTGATACTGGAGCGACTCATTCGTTTATTTCGTCTGAGTGCGCGGAACGTTTGAATCTTGGGTTGTCTTCGATGGATTTTGAGATGGTTATTGATACTCCAGCGATGGGGTCAGTAACTACTTCTTTAGTGTGTTTGAGTTGTCCTTTGACCATTTATGGTAAAGACTTTACGATGGATTTGGTGTGTTTACCGTTGGAAGGTTTAGATGTGGTGTTGGGAATGAATTGGTTGCAATTTAATCGGGTGCACATTGATTGTTATCATAAGCTTGTAAGGTTTCCTTCTCTTGAGGAAGACGAAGACTCGAGTTTCTTATCTACCAAAGAGTTGAAGAAACTTTTGGTTGATGAAGCTCAGTTGTTTGGTTTGTTTGCTTCATTGACTGTGGATAGTCAAGTTTCTCTTGATGTGTTTCCTGTTGTGTGCGAATTTCCTGAGGTGTTTCCTGATGATATTTCAGATGTACCGTCGGTGAGAGAGGTGGAATTTTCGATAGATCTAGTTCCTGGTACTAGACCTGTTTCTATGGCACCTTATAGAATGTCGGCATCTGAATTGGTGGAGTTGAAAAAGCAGTTAAATGAGTTGTTGGAAAAGAGGTTCGTGAGGCCAAGTGTTTCTCCTTGGGGTGCTCCAGTTCTGTTAGTGAAAAAGAAAGATGGGAGTATGCGATTATGTATTGATTATCGCCAGTTGAATAAAGTGACGATTAAGAACAAATATCTGCTTCCAAGGATTGATGATCTGATGGATCAGTTGGTTGGTGCTTGTGTATTTAGTAAGATCGATTTGAGATCGGGGTATCATCAGATAAGAGTGAAAGAAGAGGATATTCAGAAGACGGCCTTTAGAACACGTTACGGTCATTATGAATATTCAGTGATGCCGTTCGGGGTTTCTAATGCGCCTGGTGTGTTTATGGAATACATGAACCCTATTTTCCACGAGCATTTGGATCATTTTGTGGTGGTGTTTATTGATGATATTTTAATCTATTCTAAGTCTCGTGAGGAACATGCAGAGCATTTGCGTATTGTTTTGCAGGTTTTGAAGGAAAGGAAGCTTTTTGCCAAATTGTCCAAGTGTGAATTCTGGTTGTCTGAGGTGAGTTTTCTTGGGCACGTAATTTCAGGTAATGGTATTGCTGTGGATCCATCTAAAGTAGAAGCAGTTCTACAATGGGAGGCTCCTAGATCCGTTACCGAGATTCGAAGCTTTTTGGGTTTGGCTGGTTATTACCGGAGGTTCATTGAAGGGTTTTCTAAGCTAGCTCTTCCTTTGACGCAGTTGACTTGTAAGGGCAAAACATTCATTTGGGATATTCAATGTGAAGAAAGTTTTTGTGAGCTGAAGAGAAGATTGACGACAACTCCGATTCTTATTTTACCTAATCCTAATGAACCGTTTATTGTGTATTGCGATGCTTCTTTAATTGGTTTAGGTGGTGTTCTGATGCAGGAAGGTAAAGTTGTAGCTTATGCTTCAAGGCAATTAAGAGTTCATGAGAAAAACTATCCTACTCATGATCTTGAATTAGCGACTGTAGTTTTTGTGTTGAAGATTTGGAGGCACTATCTCTATGGTGCGAGGTTCGAGGTCTTTAGTGATCATAAAAGCTTGAAATATTTATTTGATCAGAAAGAGTTGAACATGAGGCAGCGGAGGTGGTTGGAATTCTTGAAAGACTACGACTTTGGCTTGAATTACCATCCTGGTAAAGCTAATGTGGTAGCCGATGCATTGAGCCGGAAATCGTTGCATATGTCCGCATTGATGGTGAAAGAGTGGGAGCTTTTGGAGTCGTTTAGAGACTTGAGTTTGGTATGTGAAGTGACTTCGGTTAGTGTAAGGCTTGGAATGTTGAAGGTTACTAATGAATTTTTGTTGTCGGTTAGTGAGAAACAGAAGCTGGATTTGAAATTCGTTGATTTGATGAGGAATGAGAATGTGGATTTCAAGGTGGATAATTTTGGTGTTTTGAGATTTCGTGGTCGTATTTGTATTCCTGATGATGCGGAGTTGAAAAGAATGATTTTGGAGGAAGGACACCGAAGTAATTTAAGTATTCATCCGGGTGCGAATAAGATGTACCAAGATTTGAAGAAGATTTTCTGGTGGTCTGGTTTGAAAAGAGATGTGGCTCAGTTTGTGTATGCATGATTGACTTGTCAGAAATCGAAAGTGGAACATTTGAGGCCTAGTGGTTTGTTGCAATCGTTGGATATTCCTGAGTGGAAGTGGGATAGCATTTCGATGGATTTTGTAACGGGATTGCCGAATACGCAAATAAATCATAATGCTATTTGGGTGATTGTTGACAGGCTGACTAAATCGGCGCATTTTTTTCCGATTGACATCAGTTTTTCTTTGGAACGGTTAGCTGAGATCTATATCAGTGTGGTTGTGAAATTGCATGGGATTCCATTGAGTATTGTTTCGGATCGAGATCCTAGGTTTACATATAGATTTTGGGAAAGTTTATAGAAGGCTTTGGGTTCTAGATTGAGGTTGAGTTCGGCTTATCATCCGCAGACTGATGGTCAGACCGAAAGAACGATTCAGTCTTTGGAGGATTTGTTGAGAGCGTGTGTTTTGGAACAAGGTGGTACGTGGGACGGTTATCTTGCTTTGGTTGAGTTCACGTATAATAACAGTTTCCATTCTAGTATTGGAATGGCACCTTTTGAGGCTTTATATGGACGAAGATGTAGAACGCCGTTGTGTTGGCACGAAACGGGTGAAAGTTCGGTGGTTGGACCGGATTTGGTGCAACAAACGACGGAAAAGGTAAAGTTTATTTGTGAGAAAATGAAGGCTTCTCAGGATAGACAAAAGAGTTATCATGATCGGAGACGGAAGGATCTTGAGTTTCAAGAGGGTGATCACGTATTTCTGAGAGTTACGCCGATAACGGGCGTTGGTTGTGCTTTGAAATCTAAGAAGCTTACTTCTCGATTTATTGGTCCTTACCAGATATCTGCGAGAGTTGGTGTTGTGGCGTATCGTGTGGCGTTGCCGCCGAATCTGTCGAATTTGCATGATGTTTTTCATGTTTCACAGCTTCGGAAGTATGTTCCGGACCCTTCACATGTGATTCCAATGGACGAGGTTGAGGTAAGAGATAACCTTACGGTCGAGACTTTACCGGTTAGTATTTTGGATCGCGAGGTGAAGCGGTTGAGGGGTAAAGAGATTGCACTTGTGAAAGTGGCGTGGGGAGGCGCTGCTGATGGTAATCTGACGTGGGAGTTGGAAAGTAGGATGCGAGAGTCGTATGCAGAGTTGTTTGTATCAGGTAAGATTTTCGAGGACGAAAATTTCTAAGTGGGGGAGAATTGTAACGCCCCGTTTTGCCAATTTTATTTTATTGAGTCTTTTTGGATTATTTTATTATTATTTTATTTTATTTCCGACTTTTATGTGAAAATGTGTTATTTTTCGTCGTGATTATATTTTATCGCGTTTTGGGAACGTTTGCGAGATATTTGAGTGTGGGGGTATTTTGGGCATTTCATAGATATTTTTACTAAGTTAGTAAGAAAGAAAAGAAAATAGAATAGAAAAGGGAAAGAAAGAAAAATAGAGAGAAAGAAAGAAGAAAGAAGGAAAAAGAGAAGAAAAGAGGAGAAGAGAGAAAATTGGAGAAAGAGTGGAAAATCATCAAGAACAATTTCTAGGAATCGATTAATCGGGTAAGGGTGCGAAACTCGATTATTCTATGATTGTATACGATTATGTATGTGTTTTGTTTTTGTTTTTGGATTGATTTGGAGAATATTAGTAAAACCTAGATTGTGTAAAAATTGATTAGAAATGAATTTGATTGTGGTAAAAATCTTGTTGAATGCATTGTTGATTGTTCATACATGTTTGTGGTATGTTATTACACTTCAAATTGCTGTTTTTCTGAGTTTTAGGTGAAGAAATTGGATGATTGGGGTGGAAAAATGCAGAACATTGTTCTGCAGAATTTTTTCTGAGATTTCCAGGTCATACGCGTATGAGGCATGTTCATACGCGTATGAACCTTGGCGTTACGCGTATGGTGGGCGAGCCATGAGGGCAATACGCGTATGGGCTGCTTGTTTTCTCGGCCATCTGCCCATTTGCGTATGATACGCGTAGCATTTCATGGCAATACGCGTACGAGAGAGGGCATTACGCGTATGGGTTTTTACACGTGAACTTTGGGAAAATGAGATCTCTCCTCATACGCGTACGGCTCATGGTGATACGGGTACGGGCAGGACTTTTGCAAAATGTGACTTTTCAAAATATAATTTTTCGTTTTCGTTCGTAACTTTGGTTCCGATTATCCGATTTTTGAATTCTTGGAGTCGTTGGAAAGGTATCGAGTCGTACTTTATGATTATAAGGTTTTGAGAATTGTTAGCCGATTAAATTTTGTCGGGAAATGTGAATAGTGTTGAATCTCGACTTTTGTTGTTTTAAATGGTGCGTATTTGACGTGTATTATGTTATAAGTTGGTGAATTGGATGTGTATGCCTTATGTGCTGTTGTGGGGATGAATTGTGGCCGAAAGGCAAGAAAATGCTAAGTGTTGTATTTGATAATATATGCATGATTATGAATATGTGCATGGATGCAATGTGAGTGTCATGAGTCATTGTATGCCAAGCATCATAATGTGCATTGTGGAAACGTCCTGAGAGACGGTTTGATTCCCGAGGGGAATATGCTATAACATCGTGTGCCTCGAAAATATGAGGCGATGCCTGAGGACTTAAAGCGATGGGTATAGACGATTGTGGGCTCCTTTGGAGACTTAAAGCAATCCTTAACGTCGTGTGCCTCGAAAATATGAGGCGATGCCGGAGGACCTAAAGCGACGGGTGAACATCGTAGGCCCGACGGGGAGTTACTTGAGATTCTCAGTAACGAGCGATGGTTCCAATAGTTCCTGAGTGAAGTGATGATGAGACATGAGACAATGGAAGTCGGTACCCGCATGGCATGTGCATAGAGTCGTTGTGTCGGTCTATGTGCATTGCATAAATCATGAATTAATTGTGTGTGAATTTGTGAATGTGATTGATGATTGTATGGTATATGTGGGTGTGTAATGGTATTCGATGCTTGAGAATTATGCGGTATTAGGTTATATGTGGTTGTGGTGAGAATGTGTTACTTGTACATTTTTGTGTTTATATATATAATTTTATTCAATTATATTATGGTTGTTTTTCTCACCCTTCTGCTGTTTTATAACGCTCTATGAGGCGTTGCAGATTAGAGCTGCTGGAGGTATTCCTTTTTGTGAAGCATTGCGTCTTCATTATTTTGGTCGGTTGGCTCGGATATGTGACTCCGGGTAGTTAGGGTGGCCGCGTGCTATTATTTTGTATATCTGATGATATATTTTGGTTGTACATATGCTACATGATGTATGACAAACTGTTTATATGTGTATATGTATATATGTTAATCAGATTTTAGATTTTCCGCTTTAATTCTAATTTCTGAAAAGTGGGTGTAAGGAACAAAGTTTCCTCTGTATGATTGCTACCCCACAGTTGCATATCATTATGGGCAGGTGTTGCATGTTATGTGTATGTTTTGTTACAGTTGATGTGATTCCTCCCTTTCTATGCCGCGAATTCAAATGTACTCTGACGAAAATTCGAATTTTCTTTTAGTGTTTTAATTGCATGTTAATTGGGGGTATAGTTTGGGGGCGTCACAAACTCAGCCTATTTCTGCAATTGCCTTCCTCTTTTCATCGCCACCCTTTCTTTTCCTTTGAGAAACTGGCTTGATATCTGGATCAATTTCTAAGTGATGACACATGAAATTGGGATCTATCCACAGCATGTCTAAAGACTTCCATGCGAAAAGGTCCACGCTGTCCTTCAGCGCTTGGACGATCTTTTTCTCTTCTTCCGGGGACAAGTTGACTCCGACATGTGTAACATGGGATGATAGATTCCCAATCTGGACTTGCTTTGTTTCTTCGTTGGGTACTATATTATCTTCAATTGAATCATCACATGGGTCTATGTCGACCAGTTGGACTTTGAGGGAATTCTTGGGATCTGCTTCTCCTGCGGGTTCCTTTCTTTTCAACTTCAAGCTGTCCTTATAACACTTTCTCGCCAACCCCTGGTCGCCTTTGACAATTCCAACCCGACCATCTCCGAGTGGGAATTTCATTATCAGATATAGAGTTGAAAGCGAAGCTTCCAGGGCGTTGAATGATGGTCGACCTATAATGATATTATAGGGTGAAGCAACATTGACTATCAAGTACCTCACTCGGACAGTCTTCGCATTAGCCGTGTTACCAAAGGTAGTCGGCAATGCTAGATGTCCGAGCACCTAAACATGTTCTCCTGAGAATCCTACTAGACTTCCTTTGAATGGTAATAACTCGGTCGCATCAAGCTCCATTCCTCTGAATGCATTCCAATATAATACGTCAGTTGAGCTTCCATGGTCTATCAATACCCTTTTCACGCTCCAATCTCTTATCTGTACTTTGATAACCATATGATCATTCTCATGAGCTAAGACTCATATGGCGTCTTGTTTGGAGAATGTTACAGCATCTAAGTTGCCTTCCGGTTTCTCTGGGGATCTCTGGTCGATATGCATAACTGCTCTAGCATATCTCTTTCTAGCTGAACTTGTCTCTCCACCACCAGCGAACCCCCCAGAAATGGTGTTTAGGGTGTGCCGAGCTTCCTTTGTCTCGTGACCCTCTTCGGCATCTGAACTCTTCTTCCGGGATGACTTTTCTGGTCCCTGATCATCTCGGCGAGGACTTCTTTTGTTATTTTGTGGTCGATAATCCTTCACGTATGTGAAAAGGTGTCCCCTCTGGATTAGAGCTTCAATTTCCTTTTTCAGCTGCTGACAGTCCTCGGTGTGATGTCCACGTACACGGTGGTAATTACACCAAGCCTCGGGTTGACTTCCCATGATTGCGTTGGCTCTTTTGGGATGATGAGGCTCCGGTAACAGATTCATATGGCTGACTTCTTTAAGGATATCTCCCATGCTCGTATTTAGTTGGGTGAGGTCCCTGTCCGGCTCGTATGTATGTCTGTATGGTCTAGGAGCATGTCGCTCGCGCGCAGCTCCCCGAGGATGCTCCTTCCTCCTCTTTGACGCCTCTTCCTTGCTCTTTGTCTTTTCATTGCTGTCCCGGGCTCTTTTCTCTTGGTTACTTTCTTCTCCCTTGATGTAACATTCAGCCTGGGTAGTGATCTCGTCCATGCTAATAGCCGGCTTCTGAGCCAGCGACTCGTTGAATTTCCTGGCCCGTAGTCCATGCTGAAAAGCTCCCACAAACAGTTCCTGGTTTGGATGGGATACTTTGAGGGTTTCCTCGTTGAATCGAGTCAGGTACTCACGTAGTGCCTGCTTCTGTCGAACACTGAACAATGCGGTCGTGGACACCTTCCGGCGTTTGCTTGTCGAGAAGTGTTTTACTAACTTCTTAGTTAGGTCCTGGTAGCTTATGATGGAGAGCCGAGGAAGGCTCATGTACCATCTTAGAGCTACATCCGTAAAGGTTCCGACCATGAGTATTCACTTTAGTGAGTCTGAAGGGTCAACTATGGCCATCTGATTATTGATGGCAATGACATGCTCCTGAGGATCTATCTTCCCATCATAAGTAGTTAATGATGGTGCTTTGAAGTTCTCTGGGACGTGATCGTCCCAAATCTCTTGAGAGAGAGGTTGAGGTTCAAGAACCTCCTCAGGTTCAAGAACCTCCTCCTTACTATCACCGTCAGCTTGACTTTGTTGCTGCAATACTTGTATGCTATCTTGCAGCGTCTCATTCTGTTGTCGTATAGTCTCCATCATAGCTAGTAGTTGAGCCATGTCTGGAGGATCTCCTTTAGAAGACATGTCGTTAGTGTGAGGTGTGGGCTGGGAAAGTTTTACCTAGGCCCCACGGTGGATGCCAAATGTTCTTGCCAAAAATGGTTAGATCACCAAAAGTGCTAGTTTCCTCTTGATGAGCAAAGGAAACTACGCTGTCTATACTGTGTATCTTTGGGGATTTGGGAGCTATACAGGTGTTGTATATTGTCTCAAGATGGATGTGTCTTGCTTAACCCTCATATGGGAACCCCTTTTATAGCCTTCTTCCATCTTCATTTAAGCTATGCCATTAAGAGAAGCCTCTTGGCCTTCTGACGTTGCATGACCATCATTGTTGTAACTCTTCTTCATGAATGCACGCTTTGAAGACAAGATAACGTCTGCATTGATGCGCCGCTGCCGTTACAACAGTTGAAATGGCACTTGTTGAGTTCATGACCGGCGTCGGTGCTGGGTTGATAGGGTATAATACCCGACCTTGTAGGAACTCGGCTGATGGGAGTCGGGCTCCCTGACTGGCCCGGGTTGTACATGATACTTGTCTAACTCTCCACATTATACGACCTTTCCTGCTAGGATAGTCTAGTCCGTGCTTACTCTTATCCGACTACACAACTCGGCATCAAATATATTTGACAAGTACAGTTGAATTCCCAAGTTGTTAATTAATTTTCTTGTTTTTTTTTCATACTTCAAAGATAATTGGTGTTTTGTTTTAGTCAAAGAAATGTGTGTTTGGTGTTAGCTCCATATTGTATTCATTTTGCTAAAAAACTGGTAGATGCTGTAGAAACGTGTGAAAATATACGTTGCTGTTAACATTGTTTTTGGTTTCAAATTGATTTTCACAATCTCTTTATCAATCTCCTTTTCTATCTTATGTATATAAATATTATTATGGATTTACTTATTTAAATGGATATTAAACAATAATATTGACATCAAATTTTCTTTCTTTATTCAATTATGACAATTAGAAATCCATCACAACCTGATAACATTATTGTGATATTCTGTTTGCATGGTCACTATCATTATACTTTTCTTCTCTTCTTTTGTTTACTAGGCTTTGGTCAAGGGAATTGAATTTTAAAAGTTTATACACTTTGTTCCATTTGTTTTTGTCATGAAATCTTATAAAAGGGTGAATATATATTAAGTTTATAGAAGGAGTCTTGTTCAACATCAAATGTTCAATTTCAAATTTGACTAGGTCATAAAACATAACGATAATTTTTTTTTTAACGAAAGTAGTGGGTTTTTGAGGTCTAGCACTCCTTAGATCTTTGAGCGAGTGCTCTTGAAGTGCACGCCCTGTGTTGTGTTCGTTCTGTCTTTCATTTCTAAAAAATATTTAATCCGATTAAAATATTTAATCTAATCGAAAACACTTAACATCTAAAAATACTTTCTTAATTAAATCAAAATCACAATTCATTCTGATTAATACTTCTAAAACTTTTTTCTTCATTAAATAATTGAAGTAGTGGGTTCTTGGGGTCTAGCACTCCTTGGATCCTTGAACGAATGCTCTTAAGGCACACAGTTTGGGTTGTGTTCGTTCTGTCTTTCATTTCTAAAAAATTTCTAATCCTTTTAAAACACTTAATCCGATTAAAACACTTAATCTAATCAAAATACCCTAATCGAATCAAAATCTTTTCTTAATTAAATTACGAAAGAACTGAATTCTTGGAGTCTCGCATTCCTTGGGTTCTTGAATGACTGCTCTTGGGGCGCACGCCTTAGGTTGTGGGTCATTCGATCTTTCGTTCCTAAAATACTTGCCCTAATTATTTGGACAAAAAGGTTCATTGTCCAACAAACACGATTTCGTAATTAATCGAATGAAAAAGGTGTCGTTGGAATCTAGCATCCCAGTAATGCCCCGATTAATTGGTTGCGAGGCCGACGTCTCGTTTATCGAATAATCGTCATTCTCCCTCAAAATTCTTAACAAATTAAACCTCGTCTTCTCGCCCCCGTGCGATCGAAACCTTTAAGACACATTCAAATCAAATTCTCTTTTCCTCAATAAAAAACCTTAACACACTTAATCCATATTCAAACAACTTTTTCAAAAGATCATTGTTTAGTCCCTTCTTCCGAGCATATAAACTAGTGCTCCAGTCTCCCCTAGCGAGCAGACAAGCCAATGTTTAGCAGTTAGAATGCGACCTAAACACTCGTTTGCTTAAAAAACACAAACCAACCAACTGTAGTCCTCCAAACTACGATTGCTCTGACTTTTTCATTGCACTATGAGGGTACGTAGGCATAGGATTGCGAGATCCTAGCGAGCTACCTTTTTTATTTTTACCTCAAACCTTTTCCCGTAGTCCCACGAACTACAGACACTCTGATTCTTCATTCATTCGAATGAAAGATATGTAGGCACAAGGGCCCCAATCCTTGGGGAGCACCCTAATAAAAAAACCACACATTTCCCCCCTTAGAAAACAAATCATTCTACCTTACCTTTCCCCTTAGAAGAAAACAAACAAACCGAGCTAACTTTTCTCACGAATTGAATCAAGAGGTTCCCGTTGAGTACAACGGACGTAGAGGGTGCTAGTACCTCCCCTCTTGCGTAATCGACTCCCGAACCTTGAATTTGGTTGCGTTGACCATTTTCTTATCTTTTAAAGGTTTTATCGATATTTTCCTATTCCTTTCTTGGAATGAATAAAGTTCGGTGGCGACTCTGTTCAAACATTGTTTCCGCGTCCATCGTGAGGATCATATTTTTCGAGGTACGACACTCGCCAGGCAAGAACTCGCTTGGAGCTCACCAAAGCGAGAGTTGTAATGCATTGGAAAATAATTATGGTTCCTGTTTCCACCATAAAACATGAATCGTGACTCTGGTTAACGCGAGGTTGAATGCGTTGGAAAAGTAGTCCAATGCTCTACCATTTGGTGAAAGGAAACCATACTTGAATCCCACATATGGACCAATTAATGATGATGATGTATGGTCGCATATGTGTAGTTGTATGATGTTAATTTTATGGTTTGAAATGATTGAACATGTTATTACATGATTGGGTATGGTTGGGATGGTTAGAGGTTGAAGAAGATGGGTCTAAAAGTGAGATTTTGGAAATTATTGTCTATCAGGCTCGTTTAGCGACTGCAATTCTCGTCCAGAGAAATCTGCAAATATGAGAATCTTAACAGTACTGAAAATAACATATCTTGAGTTTCGTAACTTGAAATGAGACGCGGTCGAATGTGTTGGAAAGCTCAACGAGAAAGTTATCCCATAGTCTAATAAGATAATGCTTGTATTCATATCATCTAATTATTATTGTCTTATTCCATGCTTATGTCCCAATTATTGATTGGATATTTAGTGAGGATCTTTTGTTCCGAAAGTTCTATTGGTGATGAGCTATGATGCATGTTTCATATATGATATTGCGATGTGTATGCATATAAATTTCATGGTTAATGAATAAAACAAATCCCATGATAATTTCTAATAGAACTTGGAATTTATTATATACTCAAGAGAAGGCAAGGTACTAAGTTCCTAGAAGAGGAGTCATAATTAGTACAAGCCTAGTGAAGTATTAATTCAACCGAATGAAGCAGTAATTAGTTATACACATTAAATTTCAATCGGGATGAATCGTAATTAGTAACGTTAGGTCATCTACAAAATCCAAATGCGTGGGGTCATAATTAGTAGTATGCTAGCTATACCTGCTAAATTCCAATCGGAAGGGTCGTAATTAGTAGTGGTAGGCCATGTGTCATACCCCAATTTTTTTCGAGAATTTTACAAATTTCATTCATCTGAATTTACTTTACTTTGCATCATATACATAACATAACATGTCTTTCATCTCGCATAATGTCTAAAATATCGACCAGAATAAATTCTCGGATCCACAAACAGATCGGTTGAATTATTTCTCAAATGTACGAAAAAATAGCAAGCAAAAAGTTTCGAAATTGAGCTTGCAGACATCAGTATTATTAATCTACGGTTCGCGTAGTTTAACATGGTGTGCTCATTTTATTCTTTCAACTACTTTTTCAGTCGCATTTTGATCAGCTTGAGTCTGTTTAACCGATCAATTTTTTTTTTTAAAAATTTAATCAAAACATGTATGTTTCTGAGAAGTTTATTTCGCGCTGATCATTTTAGTGCATCCAGTTTAAATTTTCGAACACTTTTGCGCCCAGTTTTTATTTATTTTAAGTCCTTTTATTTTTATTCTTTTTTCCAAAAATTCTGAAAAATTAAATAGAATTTTTCATGTTTTATTTTAAAACATCTAGAAGGGGACATTCTAAACATTTTAAATTGCTCAACAATTTTTGTTTCTTTGATTTAATCCTGACCTTTGAATCAGGTTTAATCCAAAGATCATATTGGGTATCCTTGTCCACATCTATTGACCAATCAAAATTAAACAATAACAGTTAAGTAAAGAATAGAAGAAAAATAAATGAAAGAGGGGACTTTTCAACATTGCCACGGGACCCTCTTTGATTGGATTTAGGATGCTGCAACTGAAAGAATACACTCCTTCTATTTAGGAAGAGCCACACACTCACATAGGATACCATTGTAAAGAATACACTTCTTCCGTAATTTAATTTTGACGGTCTTTGAATTTGTATGGTCCCTATTTAATTTTGTTTATGTGTCATCTTCATTAATGAGATGACAAGAAAACAGTAAACTAATTACACTTAGAAGGAGGAACTAGTATTCATGGAGGAAGGAGGCTGGATCAAAGTAAACTCCAACAAAGTAAAAAGGAGGAGAGCTCTAGGAGATACGGCTGGAAATGGTGGACGGGAATCCAGGGAGTACACAACAACTTTCTTCATCACCGAGTTTGCAAAAAAATGGAAGGCAAAGGATCTTTACAATGAGTTCAAAAAGTTAGGAGACATTAACGAGGTGGTTATACCACCACGTAGAGACATCAAAGGAAGGAGGTATGCGTTCGCTCGTTTCTTCAACGTCAAAGAAGCTAGGGTATTTGCTACCAAACTGGATAATACATTCTTGGATGATAGGAAATTGTTTGCTAATATCCCTAGATTCACGAGAAATGAGAATCCAAAGGCTTGGAAAAATACTTCATCACAGTCTAGATGGAATGATGCTGATGAGGTGTTAAGGAGGAAGCCTCATGCAGGTTTTGTTAATAGATATAACAACAACACTGGTTCAAGAACTTATGCAGAGGCAACGAAGAACAGGATGTCTGTTTCACCGAATCAACATTGCTTGAGATACACTGCAGAGGAAGAAGATGTCTTTCGCTGCAAGAAGGCATTTGCGGGGGAGGTTGAGACTCCGGGGATAGCTTACAGCATGAAGGATATTTTTCACTCTGAAGTCTATTTCACCATTAGGGTTACTCCAATAGGTGCAAATTTGTGCCTGATGGAGGACCTCATTGAAGGCGAAGTCGAAGCAATGATTCAAGGCAACAAGGAGTGGTTGGGTAGGTGGTTCAAAGATGTCAGAAGATGGAAGCAAAGTGACATAGATCATGAAAGGTTAACATGGTTACACTGCACTGGTATTCCATGTAATGTGTGGGGCAAAAATTTCTTCAAGTTCTTAGTAGGTACGATGGGCTGTTTTGTTAGTAGTGACAAGAAAACAAAGCTAGGGACTAAGATGGATATTGTAAGAGTTTTGGTTAGAACCAAGTTCCCCCCTTTCATCAATGAAGTGCTCAACGTATCTATTAATGGAGATCCATTCAGGATTTGTGTCAAGGAGGAGGTGCAGAGTTCTATGGAGCTTTTGGAGAAAAAAAGAGATAAGAAGAAACTAGATCCAGAATCTAGTGAAGACGAAGTGGAAACAGAGACATAGTCCGACGAAGAGATTGACGGAGGATCTCGGGTCAACGATCATGACGTGGAGTTTATCAAGGAGACTGTTGAAGAGGACAACTCAAAGAATAACTTAGCAAAATCTGCAGAGGTTTTGAAAGTTTTTCAGGAGGATATGTCTAAGGTTGTTTCATGTTTTAAGGTTGATGAGTTGGACAGGGATGACAGACATAGACTTGTAGGGTCTGACTTTGAAAGGACGACTTCGGCGGCGTTGTCTCCTAGGTCAAAGAAGTCTGGAAAAGTTATGGATAATATGTTGGGAGTTGCGGGGATTGTGTCACGTGATGAAGTGGCAGGTAAAGTCAAACACAGACTCCCTTCTAGTGGGCCCCCGCTAGTGGGATCTGGGCTTTTATGAAATATGGATCCACACAAAGGCCCATTTTCCTTTGATGAGGCTTGTAACACCCCAACTCCCCAATTCGATAAAAATATACAATTAATACAAAAATAAGCAGAGTTCCCTTAACGATTGGGATGTCACACCAAGAAAACATAACCCGAATTTCCTTCTATTTACTTCATTCACTTTTTGATTTCAAAATAAGTTAAAAAGAGCGGAATGAAATATTTACACAAGCAAAGTCCACATAATATCGTGGTTCAACATGTTTTAAAGTAAGTAATATTACATAACAAAATAATCAAAAGAGCAACAAAAAGATGAAATTCCCAATATTCCGTGTTACATATCAGAGCGACTCCTAAGACTCGATCAGGCAACACGCACTCCATGCACTATTCAAGTACCTGGATTATCTGTACTTCCCGAGAAGCACAAACACAAAAAACAACAAAGGGGTGAGAACTACCTTCAATAAGTACCGATGCAAAATACATGTTAAGGAGTAGAAATCAAGAAATCACACATAATGTGCCCACATTCACGACACACTTGTCACTTTCAATTATAATCCAACAAAGACATAATAATGCAATGTGATTCAATGACATAATGCAATGCAAGTGGTACCACCCACTATGGTTCATTCAATCGAACCCGATTCCCAATGGAATCCGGATAAATCACATACACTCCCACTGACCAATGATTTATCTCCTGGCACCATACACCCTGGTTCATTCAATCGAACCCGATTCATAATAGAATTTGGATAAATCACATAGACTCCCACTGAGCAATGATTTATCTCCATACAACTCCACATTGGAGTCCGGACAATACTAGGCACCCATCATGGATTCCCACCTAGCTGTCTCCACAAGACACATCATGAAATGCACGACACAAATGATGCAAAAAAACATAAGTATAATAATAATTATACATCTTCACGATCCCCTTGATCACACGTGAGATACATACTCACCATAATACACAATACTATTACCATACCTGTCCAATCAATTCATCATAACGCACACAATTAAGGAGGATACCTCACGTGAGCCTAATTAGTTAATTATCCGATTAGTCCACCCCAAATTCCATTTTAATCATTCTTTACTACCATTGATATTAGGTTTTCTCACTATTTCACCACTTGAAGCTCCTATAATTTCAAAAGTTCCGTTTTACATAATTCACGTAATTCCGATTAATTCCCATAATCGACAAAAATCCACATAACAAATAATATATTTTTTTTCAGCTCCAGGTCACCCTAAGCGGGACCCACCCGCGCTAAGCGCGCTACTCACGGTCTGGAAGGGGCGAAATTTCTTCAGACCGCGCTAAGCGCGCTCTGCGTTATGCAGAAAAATACCCCTTTTTGACAGCAACAACCCAATCACAAATTCACCCCCAAAACCATACCCAAACAACCAATAGAGGTATATTACCATGGTTATATCATGGGTTACCAAACAACCTTCATAAAACATGATTTCCAACATCAATACATAGTTTTTACACAAAACCCTAACATTCAAAGTTGTGGAAATCCAACCCAATCCTCATAGCATGGTATTTTACTCATTGACACCATTATCTAAACCCATAATGATCAAGAATCCCACCCTTACCACAAGTTCTTGTGAAGATTGATGATTCCAAGCTTTTTCTTCTTTTTCTCTTCTCTTTTCTCCTCCTTTTCTCTACTTCTTCTTTCTATTTTTCTATCTTCTTTTTTTGTTCCCTTTCCCTACTACTACTCTCCTTTTTCATAAAAATCTGATTTTCTTTAATAATAATAATAATAATAATAATAATAATAATAATAATAATGATAATAACATTGGATATATTAATAATAGTAATAATAGTAATACTATTAATAATGTACCTCCTTCTACTACTATTAAATATGTCCCCACTTTATTCGCTACTACTTTAACAGTATTCCGACACCTCTATTATCCCGTTCCGTTGCGGACATTATGCTTACAAGCTCAATTACACACCCCCTAAACAAGGCCAAACAAAAGAAATACCACACGACGATTAAATAAATTAAAATGGGGTGTTACAACTCTCCCCCACTTAAGATATTTTCGTCCTCAAAAATGTACCTGATGGAAACAAATCTAGATACGACTCTCGCATCTTGCTTTCCAATTCCCAGGTCACACTCCCGCCAGCAGCTCCTCCCCAAGCTACTCTCACTAGAGGAATCTCTTTTCCTCTAAGTTGCTTCATCTTACGATCCTCGATTCTTATCGGCATCGTTTCCACAGTAAGATTATCTCGAATCTGCACTTCATCTCTCTGGATAACATGAGATGGATCCGACACATACTTCCGAAGTTGCGACACGTGGAATACGTCATGCAAGTTAGAAAGCTCCGGCGGCAACGCCACTCTGTAAGCAACCGCACCCACCCTTTGCAAGATCTGATATGGTCCAATGAATTTAGGATCCAACTTCTTTTATTTCAACGCACGTCCAACACCGGTCACCGGGTTGACTCTTAGGAATACATGGTCACCTTTGCTGAATTCCAAATCTTTCTTCCGATTATCATGATAACTTTTCTGTCTACTCTGAGACGCTTTCATCTTTTCACGGATCATCTGAATTGTCTCAGTAGTTTGTTGCACAATCTCTGGCCCAAGCACAGTATTCTCACCAGTTTCATACCAACACAGAGGTGTCCTACACCTCCTTCCATACAAGGCTTCGAAAGGTGCCATCCCAATACTAGAATGGTGACTATTATTATACGTGAACTCAATCAATGGCAAATGAGCATCCCACACACCACCTTTCTCCAACACACAGGTTCTCAACAAATCCTCTAATGACTGAATAGTCCTCTCCGACTGACCATCGGTCTGTGGATGATAAGCCGAACTCAACTTCAGTTTGGAACCCAAAGCTTCCTGCAAACTTGTCCAGAATTCTAAAGTAAACCTCGGATCTCTATCCGACACTATGCTCGACGGAACACCATGCAGCTTCACAATCAATCTGATATAAATCTCCTCCAGCTTTGACAACGGAAAACTGATATTAATTGGTATAAAATGTGCGGATTTCGTGAGTCGATCCACCACTACCCAAATAGCATCAAAGCCTTCCGCCATATTTGGCAAACCAGTAACAAAATCCATAGTAATACTATCCCACTTCCATTCTGGAATCTCCAACGGTTGCATCAATCCCGAAGGTTTCTGATGCTCCACTTTTGACTTCTGACATGTCGAACAAGCATAAACAAACTGAGCTACATCTCTCTTCATACTAGACCACCAAAATAACTTCTTCAAGTCTTGATACATTTTCGTGGCTCCCGGATGAATACTCAAGCTACTCCAGTGACTCTCCTCTAAGATCGTTTTCCTCAATTCCATATTATTCGGCACGCAAATACTGCCCCGGAATCTCAGTATACCACCCTTATCCACCTTAAACTCATTATCAGGATCCTCTCCTCCTGGAGGCATTAAGTCCACTAGCTTCACATCAAGCCTCTGATTTTCCTTAATTGCATCCAAAAAGTCATTATTCACTTTAAGCATTACCCAATCTAACACTTTCTGGTGTAGTTTCACAAACCATACTCAAGTCTCTGAACTGTTCAATTAATTCCATTTCTTTTATCATTAATGCCGACATATGAATTGTCTTTCGACTTAGAGCATCCGCTACCACATTACCATTCCCCGGATGGTAACTCAGATTAAAATCATAGTCCTTCAAGAACTCTAACCATCTTCTTTGCCTCATATTCAATTTCTTCTGATCAAACAAATACTTCAGACTCTTGTGATCACTGAATACTTCAAATCTCGATCCATATAAGTAATGCCTCCAAATTTTCAATACAAAAACTACCGCAGCTAGTTCAAGATCATGAGTAGGATAATTCCTCTCATGCACCCTCAATTGACGTGAGGCATATGCCACCACCTTGCCATCTTGCATTAACACTCCGCCTAAACCCATCTTAGACGCATCACAATATACTACAAAAGGTTCATTTGGATTTGGTAGAATCAATACTGGTGCTGTAGTCAATTTCTTTTTCAATTCTTCAAAACTTTCCTCACACGCCGTATCCCAAACAAAAGCTTGACTCTTTCTAGTCAACTGAGTTAATGGTAACACCAAATTAGAAAATCCTTCGATAAATCTTCGGTAGTAACCTGCCAAACCCAAGAAGCTTCTAATTTCCATTACTGTCTTCGGAGGTTCTCACTGTAGCACTGAACTTACTTTAGATGGATCCACTGCTATGCCATCACTAGAAATAACATGGCCCAAGAAACTCACAGTCTTCAACCAAAATTCACATTTTGAGAACTTCGCAAATAATTTATTATCCTTCAACACCTGCAATGCAATCATCAAGTGTTCTGTATGATCCTCTTCAGACTTGGAGTAAACCAATATATCATCAATGAATACCACAATGAACTGATCCAGATAAGAATGAAAGATACGGTTCATATATTCCATAAACACACCCGGCGCATTAGACACTCCGAAAGGCATCACTGCATATTCGTAATGTCCATATCGAGTTCTGAACGCAGTCTTCTGGATATCACATTCCTTTACTCTAATCTGATGGTAACCCGACCTCAAATCAATTTTACTGAAAATACGAGCCACCACAAGCTGATCCATTAAGTCATCAATCCTTGGAAGTGGATACCTATTCTTAATGGCACCTTATTCAACTGACGGTAATCGATGCACAAACGAATACTACCATCCTTCTTTTTCACCAACAACACTGGAGCTCCCCACGGCGACACACTTGGCCTAATAAACTTTTTATCAAGCAATTCTCTGATTTGAAATTTCAACTCTACCAATTCTGATGCAGACATCCTGTATGGTGCCATAGATATAGGTCTGGTACCAGGAACAAGATCAATAGTAAATTCAATTTCCCTTTTCGGAGGCAATTCCGTAATATCATCCGGGAACACTTCAGGGAATTCACTCACCACCGGTAACTCATTAACCGATGTCTTGTTTTCAACGGATAACCAAGCAAACACCGCAGCCATCTTAGCTTTGTCTTCTAACAAGGTTCTCAATTCTTTAGTAGACAAATAATTAGCCATTGCTTCCTCTTCAGGAGTAAGGAACAACAACCTCTTCCTAAAGCAATCAATGTAAACACGGTTGAATTCTAACCAATTCATTCCCAAAATGATATCCATATTACTGAGTGGCAAACAAATCAAGTCCACTCCGAATTCTCTACCAAAAATAGTCAACGGACAATTCAAGCATGCTAACGAAGTAACCACAGAACCAATAGTTGGAGTTTCAATACTCATCCTCCGATCTAAAGTAGACGACACAATTCCTAATTTCTTTACACAATCCACAGAAATGAATGAGTGGGTTGCACCCGTGTCAAAGATAACAATCAAAGGAATGCCATTAATAAAACAAGTACCTTTGATGGAACGCTCATCACCGGTAGACTGGGCTCCTACCAATGCGAACACCCTTCCACTTGTCTGAGATTTCTTAGGCTTCTGACAGTGAGTGCTGATATGACCTTGTTCTCCACAGTTATAACAGGTAGGTATAGTAGTCCTACAATTTGCCACAACATGACCTGGTCATCCACACTTGAAGCACTTCTTCTCCTCATTCTGACAATCATTAGCACGATGACCCGTGCCACCACATTTGAAACACTTGGTAGGATTATGAGCCTTTTCTCCCCCACTTAGATTCTTTCCCACAACGACTTTCTGTTTCCCTTTCTCAGCTGGAGCACTATAAGGCATACCCCCATACCTCTGCTTACCCTTCCGGTCATTCAAGGCTTTGTAATAAGCAATCCGGGCCCTATTATCATTATCATAAATCTGGCTTCTGGTTACCAGCTCTGGATAACTCCTTATCTTCTGACAAGCAATGCCCTGTTTGATCTCAGGATGCAGCCTGTTCTCAAACTTCAAGCATTTCGAAGTCATAACCTCATCAGTATTGTAGTGAGCACAATATTGCACCAACTCCTCAAACCGAGCAGCATACTCCACAACCATCATGCTACCCTGTTTCAGTTCCAAGAACTCAATCTCCCTCGCACTGCGAATATCTTCCGGGAAATACTTTTCCAGAAACTCCCCTTGAAACACTGCCCAAGTAACAAGAGTACCCGCAGCTTCCAACCTCTGACGACTATTATCCCACCAGGCCTCCGCTTCGCCTTCCAGCATATGAGTGCCAAACTGCACTTTCAGAGCCTCACTGTATCCCAGGGTTCTGAAGATCTTTTCAATAGCCTTCAGCCACTTCTGTGTCGCTTCAGGATCAAGAATACCACCCTCAAAAGTAGGCGGCTTATTACTCTGAAACCTCTCTAAGTTACCAAACTACGCCTCCCCAACAATCTGATTGTTGTTCTGCACTGCCTGCGCCATAGCCTGCAGCACAGCAGCAAGGGCCGCATCATTCCTCCCTACCATACTATTCAACAATCACCACACGGTTAAAAGAACACACAAATCTGCTCCTATTCTAAGGACAGACTCTACTACAACATCTGGCTGGACAGACCGACCTGCTCTGATACCAATTGTAACACCCCAACTCCCCAATTCGATAAAAATATACAATTAATACAAAAATAAGCAGAGTTCCCTTAACAATTAGGATGTCACACCAAGAAAACATAACCTGAATTTCCTTCTATTTACTTCATTCACTTTTTGATTTCAAAATAAGTTAAAAACAGCGGAATGAAATATTTACACAAGCAAAGTCCACATAATATCGTGGTTCACCATGTTTTAAAGTAAGTAATATTACATAACAAAATAATCAAAAGAGCAACAAAAAGATGAAATTCCCAATATTCCATGTTACGTATCAGAGCGACTCCTAAGACTCGATCAGGCAACACGCACTCCATGCACTATTCAAGTACCTGTATTATCTGTACTTCCCAAGAAGCACAGACACAAAAAACAACAAAGGGGTGAGAACTACATTCAATAAGTAACGATGCAAAATACATGTTAAGGAGTAGAAATCAAGTAATCACACATAATGTGCCCACATTCACGACATACTTGTCACTTTCAATTATAATCCAACAAATACATAATAATGCAATGTGACTCAATGACACAATGCAATGCAAGTGGTACCACCCACTATGGTTCATTCAATCGAACCCGATTCCCAATGGAATCCGGATAAATCACATACACTCCCACTGAGCAATGATTTATCTTCTGGCACCACACACCCTGGTTCATTTAATCGAACCCGATTCATAATAGAATCCGGATAAATCACATACACTCCCACTGAGCAATGATTTATCTCCATACAACTCCACATTGGAGTCCGGACAATACTAGGCACCCATCATGGATTCCCACCTAGCTGTCTCCACCAGACACATCATGAAATACACAACACAAATGATGCACAAAAACATAAGTATAATAACAACTATACCTCTTCACGATCCCCTTGATCACACGTGAGATACATACTCACCGTAATACACAATAGTATTACCATACCTGTCCAATCAATTCATCATAACACACACAATTAAGGAGGATACCTCACATGGGCCTAATTAGTTAATTATCCGATTAGTCCACCCCAAATTCCATTTTAATCATTCTTTACTACCATTGATATTAGGTTTTCTCACTAATTCACCACTTGAAGCTCCTATAATTTCAAAAGTTCCGTTTTACATAATTCACGTAATTCCGATTAATTCCCATAATCGACAAAAATCCACATAACAAATAATATATTTTTTCAGCTCCAGGTCGCGCTAAGTGGGACCCACCCGCGCTAAGCGCGCTGCTCATGGTCTGGAAGGGGCGATATTTCTTCAGACCACGCTAAGCGGGCCTACCGCGCTAAGCGTGCTCTGCGTTATGCAGAAAAATACCCCTTTTTGACAGCAACAACCTAATCACAAATTCACCCCCAAAACCATACCCAAACAACCAATAGAGGTATATTACCATGGTTCTATCATGGGTTTCCAAACAACCTTCATAAAACATGATTTCCAACATCAATACATAGTTTTTACACAAAACCCTAACATTCAAAGTTGTGGAAATCCAACCCAATCCTCATAGCATGGTATTCTACTCATTGACACCATTATCTAAACCCATAATGATCAAGAATCCCACCCTTACCTCAAGTTCTTGTGAAGATTGATGATTCCAAGCTTTTTCTTCTTTTTCTCTTCTCTTTTCTCCTCCTTCTCTCTACTTCTTCTTTCTATTTTTCTATCTTTTTTTTTCCCTTTCCCTACTACTACTCTCCTTTTTCATAAAAATCTGATTTTCTTTAATAATAATAATAATAATAATAATAATAATGATAATAACATTGGACATATTAATAATAGTAATAATAATAATACTATTAATAATGTACCTCCTTCTACTACTATTAATTATGTCCCCACTTTATTCGCTACTACTTTAACAGTATTCCGACACCTCTATTATCCTGTTCCGTTACGAACATTACACTTACAAGCTCAACTACGCACCCCCTAAACAAGGCCAAACAAAAGAAATACCACACGACGATTAAATAAATTGAAATGGGGGTGTTACAAGGCTTGCCAGAATGCTGTTGTTTCAAGGCCCAAACAGTGGAAAATAAAACGTATCACGAATTCTGGGGACAAAGGGGAGTTTGGCCCTTCTTATTTCACGTGCCTTCTAAACAAGAGTGGTGCACAATCGGATTCTATTTCCTCATCTTCTTGTGGGATGCGAGAAGGGAGTGGAGGAGTCCCTAGCAGTAACGTTGACGCATCTAATTTATTAAATAATACGGTGGTTTCTAGAAGCAACAAGAGATTTATGAAGTTTCAAGATTCGGTGAACAAGAATGTTTTGGAATCGATTTCAAATTTGACGGTTGTTAGTAACAAAACGAAGGAAGAACTGATCAAAGAAGTGGAAACTATGGAGTCTAGAGATATAGTTGGATTGGCGGTTAAGAAGGCGGGAAAATCGGTGATATTATGAATATTCTATCTTTCAACATTTGTGGAGGAGGGATTCGAGCGAAGCGTAAGAGAATTGGGACCATCATTCAATCTGGTAAGGCGAATTTATGCTTTTTACAAGAAACAAAATTACCTAATTTTGATGATAGTTTAGCCAAGGAGCTGTGGGGTAAAGATGATGTGGATTGGACGACTAGTCACTCTAGGGGAGCCTCTGGAGGTATGGTTATTTTGTGGAGAAAGGATTCTTTACTGTTGAATTTTAGTTTCAGAGGGGAGGGATTTGTAGGTATCAATGTTGTTAAGAAGGGCAAGGTCTACAACTTTGTTAACATTTACGCGCCGTGTTCCTTGAGTCTTAGAAGGTTAATGTGGGGTAATTTACTGGTGACGAAACAGTCGAGGAATTCAGAACTTTGGTGTCTAGGAGGGGATTTTAATGCCGTAAGTAGTAGGGTGGAAACATTAGGAGTAAGGGGGAGTAATTTAAGCATTGATATGGTGGAATTTGGCAGTTTTATCTCAGACATAGGTTTGATAGACTTGCCTTGTATAGGAGGGAGTTTCACTTGGTTTAATGGCAGTGGCACGAAAATGAGTCAGTTAGATAGATTTCTTTTATCCGATAGTTTGATTTCGGAGTGAAAGGTGATGGATCAGAGGATTGGAAATCGTGATGTTTCTGACCACTGTCCCATATGGCTGAAGCCGAATACAGTCAATTGGGGACTGAAACCCTTTAGATTTCTCAACTGTTGGTTCAATCATGGAGACTTTAGGAACTTCATAGGCAGTGAGTGGGCAAAGATCTCTGTCTCAGGAAGAGGGGATTTTGTTCTTAGTGAGAAATTGAAGGTCATGAAAGACAAGTTGAAGATTTGGAATTATGAGGTTTTTGGTTGGATTGATTTGGAGCTAAAAAATCAGGTGGAAAGATTAAATGAATTGGACTATCAGCTGGTGGAGAATCATGGAGGTACAGTGGAGGTGCTGGTGGAGGAAAGGTACCGAATTAATGGTGATATATGGAAGAACTTAGCTCATAAGGAAGGGTTTTGCGGCAAAAATCCAGACAGCTTTGGCTTGAGGAAGGGGATCAAATCTCCCTTTTTTTCCATCAGACCATAAAAGATAGGCAAAGAAGAAATTCAATATCCTTGTTGCTTAGAGACGATGGTTATGTTGAAGGAGTTGAAGAAATTAAGTCTTACATCAGTGGTTATTTCGAGAACTTCTTCAAAGAATCTGTTGACGACAGACCTGTTCCGGTAGGAATGTTTTTTAACAGGTTGAACGTGGAAGACTGCGAGAGTTTGGACAGTCCCTTTTCAGAGGAAGAAATCAAGGCAGCGGTTTGGTCTTGCGACGGTAATAAGAGTGCAGGCCCGAACGGATTTTCATTTGATTTTTACAAGAAGGGTTGGGAGTTTTTAAAGTATGATGTCTTCCGCTGTGTCAAGGATTTTTATAGGAACGCAAGATTAACTAAAGCTTGTACGACAGCGTTTCTTGCATTGATACCGAAGATTGCTAATCCTCAATCTATTGCGGACTACAGGCCTATTTGCTTGGTAAACAGTTTGTACAAAATATTGGCAAAGTTGCTGGCTATGCGGATCAAGAAGGTGATAGACAAGCTGATCTCCCTAAAACAATCAGCTTTTATCCAGGGTCGGAACATCTCTGACGGAATCCTTATGGTCAACGAAGTGTTGGACATGGCTAAGAGAGAAAATCGCAGTCGTCTTACGCTGAAAGTGGATTATGAGAAAGCGTATGACACCGTCAATTGGAACTTTCTTCGGTATATGCTGAAGACTATGGGGTTTGGTTCAAAGTGGTTAGGCTGGATGGAGAGCTGTGTTTTTACGAGTACCATGTCGGTCCTAGTTAACGGGGGGACGACTAAGGATTTCAAGGTGGGAAGAGGATTACGTCAAGGTGATCCTCTGTCTCCGTTTTTGTTCGTAATTGCAATGGAAGGCTTAACGGGGCTAGTTAACAAATCAGTGGAACTTAAGCATTTCAGAGGCTTTCATTACGACGAGGATAACTCGGTGGATGTTTTATAGTTGCTGATGATACTATCATTATGGGGGGAAAGAACTCCTGAAAACATATGGAGCCTAAAGGTTATATTGAGGGGTTTCGAGATGATGTCGGGCCTTAAAGTCAATTTCAGTAAGAGTAAGTTGTTCCGTGTTAACGTCCCTGTTTGGCTCATTAATGCAGCTTCTACCTTCTTGTCTTGCAGTATAGATAGCTTGCCTTTCATATTTTTAGGTGTACCGGTCGGTGACAGTCCAAGGAAGAAGTCGTTGTGGAATTCCTTATTGGTGTCCTTAAGGAAGAAACTCGCGGATTGGAAAGGGAGACATTTGTCAAGTGCAGGCAGAATAGTCTTAATTAACTCGGTTTTGAATGCTATACCGGTTTACACTCTGTCGTTCTATAAAGTCCCAGTCACGGTTCTGCGCGAAATTCGAAGAATCCAGAGTAATTTTCTTTGGAACGAGAAAGAAGATATAAGAACTATTCATTGGGCTTGTTGGAGTGACATTTGTAAACCGAAATCGTTGGGAGTTTTGGGCATAAAAGATGTCGAAATGATTAATAGAGGCTTGATGTTAAAGTGGAAGTGGAGAATCTTAAAGGATAGGGGTGCGATTTGGCAGAAGCTGCTTCGGTACCGTTACGGTAACATAGCTGTTAAGGTAGCAGCCGGAGGAAAAACAGTGGTGGGGAAGCGAGAATCTATTTGGTGGAGAGATATGGTCATGAATGACTTATCTTTGCAGTCGAATAAGTTTTTTTCTAACCTTTTTCTTTGCAGGCTTGGCGATGGGCAGTCGATATCATTTTGGCATTCGAATTGGTTGACGAACCAATCCTTGAAAGAGGCTTTTCCGTCTTTGTTTGAGGCGGCTTTCGATCATCTGGTTTTGGTTCAGAATGCAGGTTTTTGGTAGGATAATTGCTGGACTTGGAATTTTGCATCTATTATTCGTGGTTGGGAAGTTTTGGAGGAAGACATCATAGATGATTTTCGGGCGCAATTCCAAGACTGCAGGCTATTATTTATCGGTCATGGACTTGGGTGGGTCTTAAGAGTTTTCAATCTTGTTGTATTAATTTTTACGATTGGCATGCTTCCCCTCTTTTGAGTTGTAGGAGGAAGTAGAACCTCTTATTTTCTGTTGTATTTTTTTGAGTATTTCTCTTGCTCAATCAATACAAATTGCTTACTAAAAAAAAATCTCTGCCACGTATGAGCTGGAAAGAGAAAAAAGCAAAAAAAAAGATTATTAGAGAGGGATGGGAATAAAATGCAGTATTAACAACTTCATGATGGGGACACGCATAACAAAAAGTTTGATACCTTATTTTTTAATTCCTTTTTTGCACACAAATTGAACCCCTCATTCTTTTATACTTTTTATCTCTATCCCTCTCTCTCATAGTCAGTCTCCTGACAACCGACCATGTGAAAAAAAAGGAACGAACCTCTTCACTCTCTCTTCAACAGGTGGCACAGACCAATCCCAAGAAAACCCTCTCACATATTCCTTCTATCCCAAATTATAAGACGTTTTGGGTATTTTACACGAATTAAGAAATACAATAATTGTTATATGAAAAAATGAAATGATCTATAACTTTACAAAGGTGAATTCTTATCTACCCACCTCAAAAAGTTGGGTAGAGTTACCCATAGAGTAAATTAGAGTAAATTACATTGGAAAGCTACAAAATTTAAACTATTAAATAAATAATTAAATATAATAAAATGATATGGCATTGATTGATTGGTTGAAGGTACACTACCCAACTTTTTGTGGTGGGTAGAGAAGTTGTCCCCCTTTACAAAATGAAAAGAATAAAAAGAAGAATGAGTAATAAATGATAAGGGGTATATTAGAAAAAAATCATTAATGTTGTATTGGAATTTTAAAGTGCTTTATAATTTGGGACAAATATTTTTTACAAATAGTTTTCCATTTCCTTTGAGAATTATTATCTCTGTCCCAAATTATAACCGCCCCACACAGTTCGACACCTTTCTTTGATTGTGAAAATAGAACTTTCAACCACAAAACTTCATTCCTTTCTCCCTTCTCCCTTCGTCTATTTTACTATTTCAGTATGCTTGCAATTCACTTTTGAGATCAATCAGCTTTTATAAACTTGGTTATGTCTTTGGATAATGAATCCTCATTTAAGCAAGTTTCATATCATTATTATTATTTGATGAAGTTTGTTGCAGGGGTGTTGTATATCGTGTTGGTGCTGCTACAACGGTTTCACACTTAAATGTCCATCGGTCGAAGTGGTTGTTGCCGACATATCGGTATCACGCAGCAAAGCCTAGAATAGTAACAACACATTATGATGCGGTTCGAACAATAATGCTGCAACATAACATGAACACAAAAGCTTGTTTCAGTTTATTTCCGTAACTCAACTCAGCATACGATGCAGCACAACAACAACAAGGACATCTTCTGACCAACGCCAACAATGGCTCGACATTTTGGTAACGATTAGTGTCATGTTTAACTTGATCTTGTGCTACCTGTTATTGTGTCCAATATTCTGATTTTTGGTTTACATCGTAATGTTGTTTTTTATTTGGAATTGTACTGCTAATGTAATTAAGATGTTGATGTGATGTTGTTGTTTTATCTTACTTAGTTTTGTGAAAATCAAATTTAATTTGTGGTTTCAATATTAATAATATATCGTTATGCCGCTGATTTCTTTTTCGATATATTAACATAATATTATTGCTGCCTCAAAGTAATTTTCATTCTGATGATGATGTAACATTGAGCCTTCAAAATGGGCTAGCCCACATGGTCCGGTCCACTAGGCCCGAAGAATCATAGGATTTGGGCTTTAAAATTAGAGCCTATATTTTTTAGGGCCTTTTTAGCCCAGCCCTAAAAAGCCCGCTATCCATTAGGGCTAGCCCATATGGGCTGTGGGTAGTCCATTTGGCCCATATCACTATAAATTTTAAAAAATTATACTAATACTTATATTATCTTACTCCAAAATAACACATTGATTTTTCCCACCTCACTAAATTTTATATATACTCTATTCAATATTTCTCTTTTAAATATTATACATTAATATAATCAACATTATTTTCTCGTATTCTATTAGTTTCCCTTATGTTAAATATTCGAGTATTATTTTATACAAAATAGACATGTATTATATTTAAAAACACATTATAGTATTGATAAAAGATAATATAATACTTAAAAATGTATTATAAAAATGTATTATATTTAAAATAAATATTATGACATTTTTATTTTTATTTTTTATTTAAAAAAGCCCATTTAGGGCCGGGTAGCCCGAAGCCCATCTAGGGCCGGGCTCGGGTAGTAATTTTCGAGCCCATATTAGAAATGGGTTATTTTGGCCCAGCCCTAAAAAGCCCGAGTCCATCAGGGCCGGCCCGTTTAGGGCCGGGTAGCCCATTTTGACAGCTCTAATGTAACATTCTGTTTTGCCACAAATTGGTTGTAGTTTCGTGCTTATTGGATATGCGATTTCATTTTTTATCTGATTGCGATTATTGTATTTTTTCTAGATGCATTGCAATAACTTGATGAACATTGTAAATATGTTGTTTCTGTTCTGTTATGTTATTTCATTGCGATAAAATCGAAATTTTAATCCGCGGATTTGGAAATTTTATGCCCTTATGCCGCTAAATTTTTTATATATTAATTAGGTATTTTCGCTGCGTTTCGGTCCTTACGTACGACACTTCGATTACGTGGTCGCTATGTACAAACCGACTTTGAACACATTGTGGTTTACTCGATTCGATCATTTTGTACTCGTTTTGTTGTTTATCTCATTTTTGTGTTTTAATTAATTAATTAAAGTTTTGTTTAAATTAGATAATTTTGTTAATCAATTTTAATTAACTTGATTATTTGATTATATCAATTTTTAATCAAAAAATTTTGATAATTAATTTTGATTAACTTAATTAAATGATTTAATTAAATTTTAATCAATTAATTTTATTAATTAAATATTGATCGACTTATCCTAGTATCTCAATTTCACAATCATTTTCAAATCAAACCATCTTCATTACACGTCAAACCATTCATTCAAATGCAAATCAAACGCTTGACCCAACATCAAGCTATTTTCTTAATCAAATTCAAAATGACTAATGCATATTTTGACACTTTTCAATAATCGAAAGAAAAAACCTACATGGGTGAAAGGTCCAGTCAGAGCCCTGATGTATTAGGCCCAAGTAGTAATTGCTTTCAAGCCATAAATACTTCGCATTTCTATAAAAATACAAACACGTGACATTTTCATAATAAAATCGAAAGAAAAAGACTACATGGGTGAAAGGTCTAGTCATAGTCCCGAACACTAAGCCCAAGTAGTAATTGCTCGTTAGCTCAAGTGTTTCTCTTTCATTTAAAATACCTATAACTATTCAAACACTTTCGCAAACAAATTAAAAGAAAAAGACTACCTAGCGAAAAGTCCAGTCATAGTCCCGAACATTAGACCCAAGTAGTAATTGTTTGCAATCAAAATGCTTGTCTTTCAAAATCAAAACATACTCAAATACATCAACCTGATTACTCTCCCCCATGCGATCAAACACCTTTTTGCCAAAGAACATTGTTTAGTCCATTCTAATGTGAATACAAAGTAGCGCTTAAGTCTCACACGCGAGCAAACAATCCAATGTTTAACTGTTAGAATGCGATCTAAACAATTATTCAATAAAACAAACCGACAAACCGTAGCCTTCCCCCCCGAACTACAAAGCTCTGAGTTCCTCATTTTACCATAGGGTACGTAGGAGCAAGACCCTCAATCTCGTCAAGCACCCTAATAAAAAGCTTTTTGCGTTCCCTTTTATTTTCATTTTACACTTTTGATCACTCAAAGTAAACGAATAACATTAGCTAACATTCAATCGCAAATCTAACTAAAAGGTTCCCGTTGAGTACAACACAGGTGAGAGGTGCTAATACATTCCCCTTGCGTAATCAACTCGTCAACCCGAATATGGTTGCAAAGACCATTTTCTATTTTTAAGGGTTTTATCGATATTTTCCCGTTCCTTCATTGGAATAAATAAAGTTTGGCGGTGACTCTGTTTGAATCATTTTTTCACGACTTCGCGAAGGATCATATTTTCAAGGTATGACAGATGGCGACTTTGTTCCAAGCTAGATAGAGTTAAGCCTAACTAAGTTTAATTAGCGAAGTTTGTTAGCTTTCTTTATTTGCTTTCTTCTATCTCCTTCCTTTATCTTATATCTTATGTCATTATTATCTATTATCTGCTACTTGGTTCTCATGAGCTTTTGATATGGATAATTTGATTGCTTGAAACCTTGTGGGAAATACTCTATACATGAGTCTAGAGGTAAAACATAAAATAGGACGAGGTTGAGTAGTGTGGGCTCCCGAGATGTTTTTCTCGTAAAGGTCGACACAAGAACCTCACTTAGAGTATATTCTTTTGAGAATGTTGTCGTCTGATAAGTAATTTGTCGTAAGCCTCAATGTTTTGAATAGAATTTGTGACTCTAAGAACCTTTGTAAAACATTGAACCTTTGGCCAACTAGGAATGATGGTCGTGTAGTGCGGGACCTCAATATATTTTTCTCGTAAGGGTTAGTACGAGGACCTCACTCAGAATAGATTACCTTGAATCACTACAACAAATAACGCTTTTCATGACGAAGCTTTCAACTCGAACAATAGAAAAATGAGGTATAAAGCCAATGCGCACTACTTTTTATTATTTTAAAAAATAAAAAAAATAAATTCCCTCGATGAAAAAACAAATCAGTACAAGCTTCGATTTCCAGCTATCACAATTTATGATTCTATTTGTTTATAGGTGTAAACAAAATGTTCTAACCCTTTGGTTTTCTATTTAACCGAAGCATAAAATAATAAGATTTTATTATAAAAGCACCCGTTAAACAAATTTAACCCTAATCCTTACTAATATGAACCCGCCCCAAGCATTATTCTCTGGGATGGATTGCAAGACAGAAAAAATCTTAAATGTTCTTCTACCTTGAACAAAACATTTTTTCTACCCTTGCAATCTTCTCACATAATGGTGTTGATGTTGCCGTTGTTGTATTTTTTGGAATAACCCTCAGTTAAAAAAGGTTACTCAATTGATAGATTGCAAGTGCAGAAAATCATTCTTGCTTCAAGTTAAACAATGAATGGAGCTTAACCAACAAAGAAGGGAGCTAGCTCTACTCATTTGATAGATTACAAGTTCGGAATATCATTCTTGTTTCAAAAAAAATTATTTTAATGGGTATCCAACAAAGTCTGGATATCACCGAAGATTTGACTTAACAATGTTTTTTAATATTCTGTGTATACAATGTATTTTCAAAAGAAAAAATAGTCACCTCAGTTTTTTTAAAACCGAGGTGATATTTAACATAAAAGCTCGATTTTATAGTAAAACCGAGGTGGTTAGTAATCTTATTTTACTATTAAAGCACTCGTTAAACAGATTTTACCCTAATACTAAATTATATGTAGCCACCCAAAGAGAGGAAATATTCACCACTGTCCATTTCTATCATGAGTTGCTTATACATATCTCTAGGATGGATTGCTAGTGCAGAAAATAAAAATTCTCATTGGGAAACAGATCTCTAGCATCTTGCATGATACCTGGACATGTAAAATAAAGTTTCTCATTAGGAAACAGATTTTACAATGTACTTTTAATATTCTGTGTAAACAATGTATTTTAAAAAAAAATAGCTTATTCACCTCGGTTTTCTTCTTGGCCGAAGGAATAGCTAAGCATTTTTTACTATATTCAACGCCTTTAAACAAATCTTTGTCGTCCATTTAATGTTTATCAACACTCATGAATATGCCATTAGTGATCCCCGTGAAACCTAGGGGACATCCGTTATAAAAGCATGATGAATATTGGAAATCTAACCTAAATGAAACATGAAACGCTTGAAACATAAAGACGTTTGGAAAAGTTCTCTAAGATGGATTGCAAGAGAAGAAAATTACTTGGGTTTAAGGTTTGTTTTCTTAAATATTTATTTGAGCACAAAATCATATATTTAAATATTCATTTTATTTAACCAACCGTTATTTTTTTACTTCAGAATCAAATGCATGCAATATCCGTAGAGAATAATCTTGCACCCAACATTTGATCTTCCCCAAGATTCAGTAATTTGAAGATCTAAAATATAGATCTTCAGGGAAGTTGATTTTTATCTATATCCCTAGGGAATTTGATTTTTATTTTAATATTCTGTGTAAACAATGTAATATTCTGGGAAAACAATGTAATATTAAAAAAAAAGAAACAATCTTACCCCTCGGTTTTCTAGATAAACCGAGATGAAAGATACATTAGCTTTGAAAATAATAAAAGTGATGCTGATGGGGTTCAAACCCATGTGCATTTAAATTTACTTCTCAATTTTAATACCACCGAGGTGATAAGTGGCAAGTTTTCACGTTGCCTTTCGTTATCTCGAATCTATAGCCGAGGTATTATGCATTTCGAGTATGAGGTAAAAGACGTTTTTATAGTAGTGAATGAGTTGACGCCTGACAAGTAAATTGACATATGCGGCAAACATTCAAGAAAATACTTGACTCTGAGACCCTTGTCTAGAACCCCGATGTCGATGGTCATGTAGTGCAGGCCCCCGAGATATTTTCTCATAAGGGTCGGTATGAAGAACTCACACTGAATATATTCCCTTGAAGGAGTTACCGCTTGGTAAGTAATTTGTCGTAAGCGGCAAACATTCTTGTGGATCCATGACTCTGGGAACCTTGATAAACCCTAGATCATTCTTGGTGAGAACCTTATGTGACAAGTAGCCAGTCTGCATGAAAAGAAAAAAATAAAGCTCTTGCACAAAATTTGCGTTTGTGCATCCATTCATTCCATAACAAACAAAAACTCACTATAAGCCTTTTATCCACAGACACCAACTTGACGCCTCGACACTCGTGATAGTCACTAAAATACGTTGGAGCGTTTGACACGAGATCAGATCAAAATGAAGAAGGACTTGGATAGTATGAAGGGAGAGGTTGAACAGATCCTAAAGACTGTAACAACTATGGCAAGAGAGGAAGGACTTCAACAAAATGTTGCAGCTAGGAATATTATTATTGTCTTTCCTTCCGCCTCACAACCTACTTTGATCAACCCGTTGTACGAATTTCCTCCTGGGTTTAATCCCTAACTAGTTCCTTCAAGGCCTATGAATCAAAGGTCAGTGCCTATTCCTCAACCAAAGCCGAAGGACTAAGGACATAATCGGAATCATGTCCAGACGAGGTGTAACGCCCGGTTATTTAATTAATAATTTAATTAAATATCTTCGTATTAGTTGTTTGATTTGTGTTGGTTGCCGAAAATGCTGTGTTGAGTCGCTATGTCGGTTTTGGTTAAATTAATTAATTCAAGATGTGTTGGCTTTAGTTGAATTAATTTAATTAAGTTGATTTAAGTTGTAGAAATAATATAATGTTGGTAGATTAGAATTATAAATCATTAGTGGGCTTACTTATGGTTAGAAGTAGTAAATAGTGGGGTGCAAGAATTAGGCCCAAGGGGAATTATTAAAATTAATAGGATTATAAGATTATTGAGAAAAATAAGAAAAATTAGGTTATCAGTAAAATAGAAAAGAGGCTTTTGGGAGAAGTACGGGAAGTTGCAGAGAAAATTAGTAGTAGCAGTTACGAAGAAGAAGAAGAGGAGCAAGGGTTTGAAAACAAACACGGAGAGGCGGGCAGCGAGAACGGGAACCCAATCGGAGATTTAGAGCGACCTTCAATCCAAGGTAAGGGTGGGGTTCTGACTCTATAATGGGGTATTTGATGAATGATATGTGGGTTTGGGTTTGTAGAATTATTGCTTCTATATGTGTTGTAATGGTTGTCGTGGATGTTGAAATACGTTGGTTGTTGATGAATCGGTTGTGGAAAAATTAGTCTATGTTGCTTCAGGGTATGATTTTATTTGTTTCTGTTGTACTGTGTTGGATTATTGGTCTGAAACGGTAAATGGGGAATAGGAATAGGAACCACCTTAGGAAGGGTGACGAGTGCCACCCGTTTTGTTTTTGAGAAGGTGGCGGCGACCACTAAGGCATGTGGCTTGCGCCACTATATGAAGTTGATGTGGCAGGAGCCACTAAGTGAGGTGGCTTACGCCACTATTGGAATTGAGGTGGCTGGAGCCACTAGGCATGTGGCTTGCGCCACTATGAAGGAATAATGTGGCAGGAGCCACTAAGTGAGGTGGCTTGCGCCACTAGGGATGTTTTAGGTGGCCAGAGCCACCAATTCATGTGGCTTGCGCCACTAGTGGTGTTAGGTGGGGATCATGATGTGCTGCAGCCAATAGACCCTGCAATTACACAATCAAACATTTCTAACCATTTGATCATGATCTAGTGGCTTTGATTTAAACCGAAATTATAAAATAAAATATAAATGGATTTTTATGAACTGTGTGATTAAGATCAAACTGCTATGGATTCTTTTGACTATGTGATTGTGGGAAAATATTGACTACAGGGGATTAATTTCCGTTTAGGTGGCCAGTGCCACCAGTTTGTGTGGCGTGCTCCACTTTAGACATTTTCGTGGCCAGGACCTTATTTATATGTTTTCCTGATTGGTTTTCTTCCATGAGAATAAATCCGTAACCCAGTTTTACATAGAGTTTGAATCATTGGAAAATACCTAGATAAATTCTGTGAATTGTTGATGATTGTCTGTCGTAATATCAGTAGCAGTGATAACTTATTAGAAGGATAATTAAAACAGCATAGTGGTTAATCATAGCAGAACTTGTTGTAGAATAACAGTACCAGAATAGTCGTAATAATATTAAAGCAGAACAGAAACATTAGTAATTTTAGTCGGAGAATAATTAACCGGTTTTGGAAGTCTTGTCCGAATAAATTCGAGAAGCATTGTGATATAAGATGGTTAGTACAGAGTAGGATATAAGTTGCCGTGATATCGTCGTGTTTAAGTTGTGAAGTTGTTCGTATGAATTTGTTGTTGCTGTTAAGTTGTAGGCCTATGGCCAATGTTGATTTGTTGTTGCTGTTAAGTTGTAGGCCTATGGCCAATGTTGATTTGTTGTTGCTGTTAAGTTGTAGGCCTATGTCCAATGTTGATTTGTTGTTGCTGGTAAGTTGTAGGCCTATGGCCAATGTTGATTTGTTGTTGCTGTTAAGTTGTAGGCCTATGGCCAATGTTGATTTGTTGTTACTGTTAAGCTGTAGGCCTATGGCCAATGTTGATTTGTTGTTGCTGTTAAGTTGTAGGCCTATGGCCAATGTTGATTTGTTGTTGCTGTTAAGTTGTAGGCCTATGTGTAGCGAGCGATTTTAGACGCGGTTCTTAAGCGCTGGTCGCTCTCTACGGTTGGGCTTACTACAGGTCGATTCATTTTTTATCCTATTAAAGCTGATGAAGGAAGGGAAATAGATGTCTCCAATTAACCCTGCTTTGCATACTAAGTTTAAACAGCGGTCTGTTAGGTTACGAATGCTATCAATGTGGGGGGGCCTTTGTACTGGTTATTTGTATTTTTGCCAATACGGTTTTCTTTTCTCTTTCTAGGACTTTATAGCGGGGAACGAGCATCAGGATGTTAGGACTGATGCTTTTGATAGATACATGAGAGTATGGGATTTTGGGTTTTTGTTTAGTGTGCTCGCTAAGATTTTTTCCTTTCAATCTTATGCCTACGTATTCCCGTTTACCGAAACAGGGAAATCAGAGAGTTCGTAGTTCCTCCTATTCTATGGGAGGAAATGGTATTTGGTGTCTTGTCCAAAGCCCAAGATGTGAAGCGAAAAAAGGTGATCTGTATCTTGTTTAAAGTCCAAGATGTGAAGCTAAAAGGTCTATTTGTATCTTGTTTAAAGCCCAAGATGTGAAGCTAAAAGGTTGACCTTAGAGAGAATTTGTCATCTCTAAAGAGGGGTTTGTCTGTTACGACTGTTTATAAAGGAGAATTACTTTAACCGGGATGTGTGAATCCGACAATGCCATAATTTCCTTTATAGGGGATTTCAACCTGAAGGAGAAGACTTTAACTCAGTGTAGAGTAATGCCATCTTTCCTTAGGAATTTCTCATACTAAAAGAGGGGCAGTGGCATGGATGTAGATGATCCAGAGGCTTGCCGCTTACAACGATTAGATGAAGGGGATGTTGATGTTTGTGTACTGTGAACGAGGCACAGCTTTGATGCTAAAAGGTTAATTGGATCAACCAGTGGTTTTCTTATATAAAGCCTAAGAGGAGGCTATTATGTGTCCCGTACAAAGCCCGAGAGAGAGGCTGAACGTTTTGACTCGACGATGAAGTCTTTTGGTATCTCGTATAAAGCCCGAGATGGAGGCTATTTGACTCAACAAGAGAGTTTTGTATCTCGTACAAAGCCCGAGATGGAGGCTAAAATTTGTTTGGCTCAATAAGAACCTTTTTGTATCTCGTATAAAGCCCGAGATGGAGGCGAAAGGGTGATCGACTCAACGAGGGAGTCTCTTATGTGTCTCGTACAAAGCCCGAGAGAGAGGCTAAACGTTGATTGACTCCGCTGGGGAGAATCATTGTACAAAGCCCAAGAGGAGGCTAACTTCCCTGGATAAGGATCATTACACAAAGCCTAAGAGGAGGCTATGGCGACTGTTTCAGTTAAGTGACAGGTCCAATATACTGATTTTAAAGAGAAAATCAGTTCTTATATGAGCAATACTGTACTCAAGGATTTGATTCAAGGGTCCGGGTTATTCCTGTTCTTTAAGGAAGTGGGAAATCCGAAGGGTATTGAGACTGTCAGAGTCTACGAGTTTTCTTCCTATTTTTGAAGGGTGCTTGAGAATGTCTTTGAGACTCAAGGGTTTTAGACTGTCCAAGTCTAGAGTTTCATCTTTTGTACCATGCTTTGAGAAACAGTAGTAGACTCTATGAAAGGACTGTTCTATGCAGATGACTAAGTTCTGTTCCTATACCTTTAGGAGGTCATCGGGACAATTTGTACGAAGCCCAAGAGGAGGCTGAAAACTTTTAAGAAGCCGATGGGTCCTTGTACGAAGCCCAAGAGGAGGCTATCATTTCCGGAGGAAGAGATCATTATACGAAGCCTAAGAGGAGGCTGTGAATACTTCTAAGAAGCCGTAGGGTCCTTGAACTAAGCCCAAGAGGAGGAGAGGTTGCTTTTAGGAAGCATGTGGGTCCTTGTACGATGCCCAAGAGGAGGCCGATGCTTTTAAGAAGCCGATGGGTCCCCAAACCCCGAGAAGTTCAAGACAGGCTATTCATAGAGAATAGATCAAGCCAGGAAAGTTCGAGAATTTGGAAGAAACTCAAGAGATGCCATTCACGGAGAAAAGATCATCTCTGGGGAGTAGAGTTTCTTGACAAATGCTTTTAAGAAGCCTGTGGGTCCCCAAACCCTGAGAAGTTCAAGACATGCCATTCACCGAGAATAGATCAAGCCAGGAAAGTCCGAGAATTTGGAAGAAACTCAAGAGATGCCATTCACGGAGAAAAGATCATCTCTGGGGAATAGAGTTTCTTTGACAACTTCTATGAGTGACAGTCTATGAAAGGGTTCACAGAGAATGCTGCCTTTCATGTCTCCATATTGTTTAACCCCAAGAGGAGGGAAGACTGTGTCTGGTAATCCTATGGGGATCTAGTTTAGACTATTTCTAAGAGTGATCAACGGGCTTAATGCTAGACGTAGTTGCCGGGGAAACTCTAAATATCTATACTATTATTACACAGTTGATATGAGTTTACGAAAGAAGACTTACAGTGAAACAGCCCCACAATACAGTTATATGTATATGAAAGCGGTAAATGAAAGCAATAACCACTTACTCGGTTGTAGACCTTCCATGCTGTTTGGTTAGTTGTTCAACAAAGAAAGATTGAAAACAACAGTATATTCAAAATCAAAGGAGAAAGTGCTTTGAAAAAGAAAGATTTGGGGCTTACAGCTCAAGGAGAGGCCCAGGTTTTTATCAGTGAGCGCACTGTTTGAATTTGTACAGAGGGACTTATACAAGTGACTGTGGCCCAAAAAGGTTTCTGTACAAAGGGATGGGTCTTACACTCTCTCAAGAGGCCCAAAAAGGTTTAAAGAAAAAGAGTAGGGCTTATAACATGAGGGTAGGCCTAGTTGATTTTTTGTTTGAAATGGCGATCGCGCCGAGGTTTTCTTTTAACGCAGAGGGACTTATACAATAAGTGAGGCCCAAAATGTTTTGGTTAAAAGGGGGTTGGGTCTTACACTCTATTAGAGGCCCAAAAGTTTTGAATGGGTCTTATAGCTCAAGGAGAGGCCCAGTGTTATTTTGAAAAGGCGACGATCGTGCCGTTTATTTGAAAATGTACAGAGGGACTTATACAATAAGTGAGGCCCAAAAAATGTTGTCTGTACAAAGTGGGTTGGGTCTTACACTCTAATAGAGGCCCAAGTGTATTTGAAAATCAATTTTGAAAGTTGAATTAATAAAAAAACCCTAATTTTAATCTTTAAAAGTAAATATTTAAAGAAAATCAAACAAAATTCAAAATAAATTTGAATAATCCATTTATGATTTTGTTTAAGGTTTGGAAAAAATGAGGGATAATCACAAGGAATATTTAAACTCATTAGGTTTTGATTTTCAAAGTAAATATTCACTTTTAGAATGTTTAAAAACAATAAAAAATGAATTTATTCACAAAAATACTAATTATATTAAATAAATAATATAAATCTAATTTTTTGGTGGAATAAAATATTTCAACATTTTTTGTGAATTGTTGCAAAAAGAACCAATAAAAAATGATAAAAATTGAAGGAGTTATTAATTTTTCAAATCATTAAAAATAATAATATGAAAAATAACAAAATAAACAAGTGATAAAAAGAAGTCTGGGGCGAGGGGGATTCGAACCCCAGACCTCTCGCTTGCCAATACACACAAAACCAGCTGATGAACCGCTGGGGCGCAATGCCAATTCATTAATAACATGGCAAGTGATAAATATAAGGCAAACTTGTTGGATTTTCTGAAAATGGCGCCATGGCCATCTTCTTCCTCCAGCTCTTGCATGAAGCACCATATCTCACTCATCTCTCAACCATTGGACATCATTCAAACACCAAACTCATGCGTTTTTTCACAAGGAAGAAGATGGCAATACCCAATTTCATTCATTTTCAGTGTATAACAAATTATATCATTGTGGCCGTATGAACCCTAATTTTGCAAAAGCAATCGTGCAGACATGATTATGAGTCCAATGATCAATTTTTTTGAGGGAAAACAATCAGCATATGATGGCAAGCAATTGAAAAAAATATCATGCGAGGAAATATGCATGGATCATGGAGTTTGAGTTTTGAGGTTTACCTTGATGCAAGCTGAAATGGAACTCTGCACAAACTTTGTTCCAGTCGTGAACTAATGATCCCTACAGCTTCAATGGATGTTATGGAGTGTGTTACAAGCTTTGGAACACTTTGAAACTCTTTGGATCAAGGTGGAGACCTCCACCTGCATAATTGAGGCATAATGGCTTGGTTGAAGAGTGATTTTGAGCCTGAGGTGTTACAGTCAGTGTTTAAGTGTTTGGACACCTCAAATACATCATATATGATGTGTTTGAGCAATTGGAATTGATTGCCTAAGGCTGCAACTCAAAACCCGATAGTGGTTACTCAAAAACCAAAAAACTTGAGGTTTAAGGAAGAATGAGAGAAAGCAGTGCTGTAACTAGCTTTGGTGTGAGTTGAATGATCCATTGGGACCTCTATTTATAGGTGATCAACTTTTGTTTTGGAGGAATAGTGAATGGCTGCTGGATCAGATCACATTTGCATGGATTGGCTTGGAGGATTTCTTCTCAAGCAAGGCAAGCTAGCCATTCCCAAGAGCAGGGCTATGCCTTGACCAAAATCACATTCCTCAGATGTTTTTATTGTTGTTTAATCAGAGAACTTGACTGAGTAGGGTAGCTACCTTGACAATGCACTATTCCACATCAATGCACTTTGAATTCAAGGCAAAATGTGCCAAAGTGGATGAATTTCAAGTTGGAAGATTCCTTGGCCTTTTGACTCAGATTTATCAGTTGGATCAGATGCAATGTGATTGGTTTGAATACATGTGGCATGCTGATCGTCAGTTTTTGGTTCAAAATCGTGTGTAGCAAGCAAACATGCAAACTGATTTTTCCAAAACAGCTTGCAGCAGCATGACTTTGGGCATGGATTTCTCTTGGCTCAAATTGAATCAATTCATGATGTTAAGCTCTTTGAATTCTTGGCAACATATGCAACAACATTGATGTTTAACTTTGGCCTTGATTCAGCTTGCATCTATGTGAAAAGATCTCCCAAGTTTTGGTGTTTCAACAAAAAATCTGCCTTGCCCAGAATTTTTCTAAGTGTTGAAAAACTTGTACTTTCATATTTTCAGCCATCTTGGCTCACTCATAGCTCAAAATCCACAATGAATTGGAGTTAGGTCTAGTTGAAGTTTTTGTATAGGGCAATGAGATCTACAAATCAAGCTTTGGATGGGAAAAAATGGCCTAGTGGTTTAGGAGTTATGACCCTCCAAAGTTGGTACCTTAGCCACTTTATTTTTAACTTAGAAATTTTTTCTAAGTTTTTATGGTTACCCCTTTTACAAGTTACCCAACTTTTCTTGATTTTTCTTGATGAATGATGATTCAAATCATACATTAACATCATTTTAGGGTTAAAAATCCATTTTGGTGAAAAATCTCAAAAAGTCAAAGTTGACTTTTGTGCACAGTTGACTTTTTATCAGATGAATTCCAAACTGTGCAATTCTTCAGGAAATCATGTCCTTGACCTAAATCAAACTTGATGGACATGTTCCATGGGTGTCATGGGGTACATTGAGGCATGTCCTAGGGTTTGGGAGAATGTCCTGGTCAAAAGTCAAAGTTACAGTTGACTTTTTCCTTAAAACCCTAATTGTGGTGCAGATGAAATTGAGACTTGTTGCTCAAGCTTCTTGGATTAATCCATTGTTCCAAATGGATCAATATAGTTCATTAGAGACCCTCAAACCCTCTCTTGAGGTCTTGGCTCATGATTTGCCCTAAAAGTCAACTTAGGGGTGAATTAGGTCAAGAAACCCTAATTCCTGATTTTTGATGTATGCATCCCCTGAGGCCAAATTGACTTGATGATTGGGTCCATGAGGTTCCATGGAGTATATTAGGTTATGTTTTGAATCATTAGCTCATGCCCAGATGAAAATTTCCATCTGGAGGCCCTGGTCGACCAAAACCCTAATTTGGTGACACTGTCGATCTTGAGACTTGATCCACCTAGAAGGGAGCATCCTTGTGCTTAATCCTTGAAGTGGGAGTCCTTTTGATCCATTATGGATGTTTGAGAGGTTAGACAAGTTGAAGATCATGTCATTCCTTGATTGATCCTTTGTCTAAGGCTCTGAGAGGGCTTGAAACCCTAATTTTGATAGTAGTGGATACTCACACATCTTTGGGGAGACTGATGAAGTATGATGGTTCCTCTATATTGTGATGATGATTTTCACAATAATGGGAAATCTTAGTGGTCAAAATTTGGGGTATGACACTATGGCCAACGTTGATTTGTTGTTGCTTTTAAGTTGTAGGCCTATGGCCAATGTTGATTTGTTGTTGCTGTTAAGTTGTAGGCCTATGGCCAATGTTGATTTGTTGTTGCTGTTAAGTTGTAGGCCTATGGCCAATGTTGATTTGTTGTCATGTGGTTACATAACTATAATTGTTGTCATTATGATATTCATGTTGAGTTGCATACATCGCATATCAAGTTGGAGCTGATGCTCGGTAAGTTGGCCTGGATTGGCAAAAATTTAAGTTGAAGGCTTATTGTCGCTCCTGAGGATTTGCATCCTTGGTATAAACGCGAAAGTGGTACGGAAAATAGAGTCGCCAGCAATGTGTATTTATCCCAAGAGAGGGAAAGGAAATACTGCGTAAACCTGAAGGAAGGAAAAGAGCATGGTTTGACGACCAAGAGAAATGGGTAAGGGAGTCGGTTATGCGAGGGGAAGGTGTTAGCACCCCATGCATCCATCGTACTCGATGGGATCCACGCTTGTTACCTCGATCAAAGGGTGTGGTCGTCTGAAGCTCCACTGCTACTGGACCGGAGAAGGAACGAGAACGGAAAGAACGGAGAAACAAAGAGGAAAAGAAAAAGCAGTGACTCGATAGGACATCCCTCGTCCTATGCCTACGTATTCCCTCGTGCAATGGGAAAGTCAGAGTCAATGTCATTCGGACGAGAACTGAGGGGGGAGGTTGCTCGTCGAGATATCGCATCTTGTGCCTACGTATCCTCAATCGAACGAGAGAGAGGAATTAGAGCAAACGTAGTTCGACCTACGGGTCGAAAAGATCTCGATCGCATTGGGGGCGAAAGAAAAGGCTCGGCTAACAGGTTGGTCTCGATCGCAAGGATGCGAGAGTAGAGGGGAGTTAGTTGTTAGTGTGCTCGCCAAGGATAGGGATCCTCGTGCCGACGTATCTCATCGGAAATGAGAATCAGAGCAACCGTAGTTCACGGCACTACGGAAGAAAGGATAGGTGGAATGGTCTCAATCGCATGGGTGCGAGAGAAGGGTGCTCGCCAAGGATAGGGATCCTCATGCCTATGTATCCTCAATCTATCCAGAAAGAGGAAGTCAGAGCGTCCGTAGTTCGTGGTAACGACCACAGATTGGGAAAACGAGATCAGTCTCGATCGCACGGGTGCGAGAGAAAAGAGTTGGGACTCACGGAAAGTCTAAAGGGGAAACTGAATCCTACAAGTTATCATGCAAAATGGACCTAAGGTCAGGATTAAGAGGGAATTCTACCTAATGTTATCACGCTTGGATTGAGAGCCTAATGTCTATCCTACTCTGAGCTTAATCAGAAATTAAGTCGGACTAGGAGCCTTAAGGGAGCATGTGAATACAGAGTAATCAACAAGTAAACATCAGACAGCTCAATCACAAAGAGAAATCGAATAAGATGCAGTCAAGTATTTAATCAAGGATTAATCAAGAATCAAAGTCAAGGTCAACAATCAATCAAGAATATCCAAATCAAAATTAAAGTGCTAATTAAAACAAGATTAAATCCTAAGTAAAAAAAGTTTATCTAAAATTAAAACTAGTTCTAAAATTAAACCTAAAATTAATTCAAGATAATTTCTAATTAACAAATCAACTCAAAATTAATTTCTATTTAAAAGTTATCCTAAGTTAATTAGTTAAAACAAATATCAAAGCAATTAAACAAAACAATTAATAAAAGAAACAATTAACAAAACAAATAAACAAAAGGGGGGTGCAGAAAACAAGTGTGGGCTTAAGGTCTTTGGCCCACTGACTTTGTCCAAGGGGGTACAACGAGCAGACTGGGTGTGTGGTGAGGGAATACAGGCGCTGGTCTTTAAGAGTTAGTGGCCCAAGTTTCTTTTTCTCTCCAAGGGGGTATGAGAGTGCAAAACGGGTGTGGAAAAGAAAACAATGTGGGCGTAGGGCCCGGTCTGAATGATGAGGTCGTAAAACAAAATGCACTCACTCCCCACTTTCTATCAACGCCGCCTCAGTCATCATCTTCGTTCTCCTCTCCCAGACCTATTTCCATAGCTTCTCCGTCACCTCCCTCACACGATTCCGCCGCGACAATCAACTCATCCCCTCTTCAGAACCTCAGCTTCCGTCTCAAAACTCACTACAACTTCAATATCATCCTCTCCCTTCCCTCTATTTCCAAATCACGCCGCCACAACCATGCTCCTCTTCAACTTATGTCGGAGCTCCTTCTTTATCTCCGTTCACGTTCACATCCCAGCAGTGCCTCTCAATGCATCGCGCAACACTCTCACAACAAAATGGCAGGACGTCACAAAGAAATTAACAACAATATTGGATTGCTCACACTACCACAAACCGCAAGGGAAAACATAAGCTACGAACAACAAATCAGAAACAGCAAACACAAACACATCATCACATCTCAAGGTTTGGTATGAGATTAACGTACCTATCGGAGTCGCTCCGATGGCACTTCGAAGACGACAACGGAAGAAAACCAGAGATTATACTTCAGGTACGAATTCTGAACCTTCTTTCTTCTTCTCTGATTCACCGCTGAAATGTTGTAGTTGCAAACTGAGCTTCTCTCCTTTGATTTGGAATCGTTTGTGATCGAAAATGATGGAGAGTGCTTTCTGAATCGTTGTTGTAGAACCTTCGATGCTGTTGATTATGCAGGCTGAAGAGTTGGTAACGTTGTGATTCATTTTTGGCTATGCGCTGAAGAATGACGTAAGTTGTTGTGCCTTCTTCTTCTGTTTCTGCTTAATCTTCCTCTTAGCGTAACTCTGGTTATGAATTGATGGTAATTTGTGCAGAGTTTAGTGACTTTTCTGAAATGGAATCAGTAGAATGAAGATGATTTGCAGAGCGTATCAGTGGTCATCCAATTCTGCTGCAACTGCCTTTTTTATACAGTGCTTTGGGGAAGGGTAGGATCAGTATTCAAGTGAATTTCCATTAGGGATTTCGTTGAGGTTCTCGTGTGGTATTGGTCACGAATTGTAGCAGTTGTGAAAATTGTTGTGTAGAAAGTCACGCGTTTGTACGCGTTTCCTGTCATGGTTTATAACTAAACTTTGAAATTTCTGCTTAAAATTTGGTAACGTTTTCAATTACAGTTGGCCATCATTTTATGAAAAAAAATTGGTTGGCTTATGTATGATGTGAATCACTTGTGCCTGCGGCATGCCATGGCCTTTTCCTTGATGTTGGCTGAAAGTTGGTTTATGTGGATCGTGAGGGTAATATTACATGGGCCGCATGGATCTTTTTAGAAGTTTTTCTCTTTTCTATTTTTTGTAATATGAACATGGACATAGAATTTGAACATTAAAAAAGGATAATTGGAATGTGGATCTAAATGGATAAATGATTTATGGTTTGGATGAATTAAATTGGTGATGGATTTAGAATGGATAAAAAAATGGACAATTAATTTGGTAAATGAACAAAATGAGAATGATGTGGATAAAGAATAAAAATGAAAGATGGATATTTGGTTGGAAACAAAATGAATATGGACAAATTTAGATATGAAATTGGATCAAAATGGTGAAATAAAAATGGGAATGAATAATGGGTTTATGGAAGAAATTTGAATTCCATGTAGCCCACACAACTAATCTCTAATTTCAATCACACTCTCAATCCACACCAAACTCACATCTTCATTGAATCCCAACAATTCAATCAGTAAGCTCAATTGACCAAGACCCAATGCCCCTCAAATCAGTCCACAACTGCTTTGTCCTGATAACCATTGACCCTCTTAACCTGAAACCCTAATCACGTGATCTTCAACTGATAAACAATCCACAAGCTCAACTTTGGAGAAGAACCCTAATTCACCTTGATGTACGCTGATAAATCTTGAAGAAGATGACTTGAACTGAGAAGAAATTAAACTCTGACTCACACCAATGAACCCCTGACCCAAAGCCTTGGATGAATCCTCTGAACAAGAAAACCTCAGAACTTGACGCACCTCTGAATAGGAAAATACTGATAATAAGAAAACCCTTTGATCCCATGTCTTAGAAGACCAATGCAATGATATGATTATGAGTTAATGAAAATGCAGATGAATGCGAAACAAGAGCCAGAAAAAGGTAGGGCAAATTTTGGGGTGTTACAGCTGCCCCTATTCAATCGACTTGGACCTGAAAGGATGATAGCAACGACTTTCAGACATTCAAGGTAGAAGGTGATTGAATACCAAAAGAAACCTGAAATTTGCAATCCTCAAAGGAGGGACGACTCCACTGAACAAGCAATAAATGCTGCACTGTCACAACACGGACGAGTGTTAGCTATGCTGGGGATAAACACGGACGTGTGTCGAAGGAAACACGGACAGGCAAACATCGTCAAGGAATTGATGAAGATAACACATTGTCATAGGGATGACAGAAAGAAAATTCCACCATAGGAATACATCGTCATGGGGATGACGGAAAGAAAATCTGAAAAGATAACACATTGTCATAGGGATGACAGAAAGAAAATTCCACCGTAGGAACATATCGTCAAGGAGATAACACATTGTCATAGGGATAACAGAAAGAAAATTCCACCGTAGGAATACATCGTCATGGGGATGACGGAAAGAAAACTGAACAGATAACACATTGTCATAGGGATGACAGAAAGAAAATTCCACCGTAGGAACATATTGTCAAGGAGATAACACATTGTCATAGGGATGACAGAAAGAAAATTCCACCGTAGGAATACATCGTCATGGGGATGACGGAAAGAAAATTTGAACATATCCGAAGGTACGAAACCTGAGCTCGGAACACATCGTCAAAGGGTTGACGGGAAGAAACTGAAAACATCCGAAGGTACGAAACCTGAGCTCGGAACACGTCGTCAAAGGGTTGGCGGAAAGGAACTGAAAACATCCGAAGGTACGAAACCTGAGCTCGGAACACATCGTCAAAGGGGTTTGACGGAAAGAAACTGAACAAATCCGAAGGTACGAAACCTGAGCTCTCGGAACACAACACATCCGAAGGTACGAAACCTGAGCTCGGAACACATCGTCAAGGGGTTGACGGGAAGAAACTGTCTCCTGAGGAATGGCTTGGCATTCTCTTTTGGGATATGTCACTGTCTTGACTGAAAAATTGATTTGGGCTTTCGCGCAAGGTACCAAATCTGGCTTATGCTTCGCATGCATATGTTTGAATTGTTTTGGCATAATGCTCCATACGAAATGGAAATGCTACGCGTTTGAGGATGAAATGCAAAATGCTTATGATATGCAAAAGAGACCCCTCCAGCAAAATAAATGCTGAAGAGAAGAGGCCAAATCCGCTGGGGATGGCGAACTGAATTGTCTCCGAGGTTACGAACCCTGCCGAGGAAGTCACCCTGACCGGCCTTCCTGATATAACCACTGCTGAAGATGAAACCCGAAGAGAACTTCCACTCTGTTGGGGATTACGAATAAACCTTAAAGATGGAACCCAAAGATCTATTACAGAAGAGGTGTCAATAACCATTGGACTTTGAATCTGGTGGGGATGTCAACCACTGTTGATCTAGCCATTGAGATGACTATCACCTGCTTGGGGAATAAAGTCAATAACAACGAACCTGCTGGAGAATATCATTGAACTTAGCCTATAGTCGGGGAAACACCCTTAACCTGCTGGGGAATACCAGCCATCACCAACAACTCTGCTCGGGGAATGATGGTTGATGATATCCACTCTGCTAGGGGACAACATTGAGTTTACTCCTCTGCTGAAGAATTACTTTCTACCCTTACTCTATTGGGGAGAGAAACTCTACTGGGGACGTCACGCGTCGACCATCAACATGAACCCTGCAGATGTGATATGACCAAAAGATGCCCTGATACAGCATAGCCCATAAAGGAACATGTCTTCGAGAGGTCTCATGAAGATCTTATATATCTTGCCCCATGATCTTGATTAACCGTTCTCCTGAAAAAAACTCTTTTGCTTTTGGGGTGACCTGCCCCAGCCTTGAAGTGATTTTGCCCTTGACTGGCTGATCTGTGAAGGAGTACCTCTGGCTAACTGACCTTCGAGAGATTTGTCAAATCTCGACCTGATTACCCCAGATTGACTGAATCTTGGAATGAATTGCCCATTTGATATGACTATTTGATGGCTTGCCCTTGCTCAACAGAGTACTTAGGCATCCTGCAACTTATATTGATCAATCTTTTCATTCCAGAAACTTCCCTGATCCAGCACTTACTCGCAAGTAAAACAATTCATTTTGAAAATGACAATTTTAATGCAATGCATATGACAGTTTTGAAATCCAAGTCTGTTCACTGGAAAAGTATTGTGACATATAGTGAATAAATCACTAATCAAAATGTCACTGATACCAACATGAATGGTAAGAAGATCCTTTTAGGAGTCAGCTTCGACGCGATCTTAACCAAAGTATGCTTTCGAAACAACCCTGCTTAAATTAGGTCTTTTGAAGGTTGTAACGTGGTCTGGTTCACGGTTTGAAAAAGAAAGGATATAAGGCTCAAAGTTTTGTTTTAACCCAACCATTCTCCTTGATGTTCTCCAGTCCTACGTTCAGCTAACTTGACACAAGCGCTCACCTTTCACAAAGGTTAATGAATAGTATGAGGATAGAAAGAACCCACACGGTTTTCAGAGTGACAGCCACCCCTTTTGCCTTTGGTGTTTGTAAACACACGACTTGTTATTTATTTGAGGATTTTTCTTTTTCCATTTTTTTGCTTTTTATTCTTTTGCTTTCCCTGATTTTTCCTGGACAAATTCTTTTGATTTTTTCGATTTTGAAGTCCAGCGGGATGCCCTAACTTTTGCCTAAGCCATTCGTTTTCAAGTTTCAACTTAGCGGGCTTTCTTTTTCTTTTGATTCTTTTTCTCTTTTTTTTTTGAACAAATCGTGTGACACTGGCTTGTCTGACTTGTTTGCAAGGGTTGTGACTGCCTCACTCTCCGGTTGGCGAGGGATAACCGTTGTGATTTAATCCTCGAATGGGACACTCCTTTGAAATTTGAACGCTTGGTCAAATTAACTGACACCTACCCTGCCCCAGGTTAAGGTTGAGGTTTTTTCCGTTTTCAGAAAGAAACTCCTACTGCTAGGCTCAAAGGGGTTGACAAGGGATTATCTTCCTTATATCTCCGGTGTTTAGGGATTTGAAACAATGCATGTACATCATCAGCAAGGTTTTGTCCCAAAAGCATACCATCAGAAGTTTTGCGTCTTTGAATTTCATCATCCTCCCTCAGATCCTGCTTAAACAAGGGTTAGATATCAATAAAGAAAATATGAGTGAACACAAATGGATTTAATCAAAACATACATATTCATTTCATTATCATTATCAACTGAAAACAGACGAGTTTTACAGATGAGTTTGCACTTTAACAGAAAAGAAACTACAAATGCAAAGAAATGACATGATATAAAAGATTGCCAGCTTCGGGGAACTGGGCTTTCCAATCTTGACTTGCTACTGAACTAGCCATCTTCAGAATTGCTCATCGAAGTTAGTCTGATAAAAACTTGCACCACTGCTCTTGGTGTCTTCTTCCATAACCTGAACTGATGAACCCACATGACTAGATGAAGGAGAATTGTGGATCTGAATACCCTGAGGCGTGAATGAGAACATATTGGAGTCAAGCAGTGTCTGAATCTTACTCTTGAGCACCTTACAGTCTTCAGTTGAATGCCCCTGTGCCCCAGCATGATAATCACAACGGGCGTTGACATCAAAACCTGGTGGATACGAAAAAGGTACCGGCTTTACCCCTTTTGGCACTATAAGTCCACCTCTGATTAAATATGGCACATCTGACTCAACGACATTGGCAACTGAGTGAAATGCCTCTCTGGCTTCCTAGGTCTTTGTCGGGCGTGCTGACGCAGCTGACGGCGGTACGACCGTTGATTCTGAGATCCAGAAGATTGCTGACTCTGAACGATTGATGCATCTGAATATTGAGGATGAGATGGTGGATGTTCCCAGATGGAATTACATTCTTCCTCCCATTTTTCTTGAGCACTGACGACTGATCCACTTTTATTAGCTGGGAACTTCGAGGCGCATTGGATTTTTCCACACTTGATACCGAACTCAACGCGTTCTCCAAGTATTACCAAGTTAGAGAATTTTAATACAGTAATCAACTTATCGAAGTATGGTCCTTGCAAAGTATCCTTGAACATATTAACCAATTCTCTTTCCAAAAGTGGTGGTTGAACGCGAGCAGCTAACTCTCTCCATCTCTGAGCATACTCTCTGAATGATTCGTTATCCGCTTTAGATAAACCTTGCAACTGCAGGCGGCTAGGAGCCATGTCAAGATTATAACTGTACTACTTTACAAAGGCATTGGCTAGATCTGACCATGATCGGATGCTACCACTTTCCAACTGCATATACCAACTCAATGATGCCCCACTCAGACTGTCTGGAAACAGTGAATCATAAGCCTGTCATTATAGACATGTGAGGTCATTCTTCGGCTAAACATCACCAAATGTAGCTTCGAACAGCTATCCCCTTTGTATTTCTCAAAATTTGGCATCTCAAATTTTGGAGGCATCACAAGACCAGGCACTAAACACATGCCCGAAGCATCCAAATCAAGGGCATCACGCTTCATTAAGGCATCAAGCTTCTCTTCCAACACACGACATCTTTCATCAAATACAACAGCCCTTGGATCCTTAGGTTTAATCTTTGGAACTACCCCTTGGAAATATGGCACAGAGAAGGCAAAGCTTTGATAGTCAGTGGCATCAAGAGAAGAAGAATGCCCATCTCGGACGATGGCACGCTCGTGTATAACTTGATTCTCAGCAGGGATTCGCACATGCTGAGCTTGAGCAACATTGTTCACTGGAGGTGGAATGACATTCCTAGTAACTGAAGTCCTCTGAACATTGGCCTCTCCCCTATTCATGGCTGCCATAGCTTCCACAAGTTGATCCAACTGACTCTTCATCAATTCAACATTGGCCCTAGTTACAAACTGATTCTATTCCCCTGAATTCATGATGATCTCCCCAAAAGCTGATTCAAGTCCGATGAGAAAGTCTAGAAATCAACTGCGGTTCAGACAAAGGATGGATGAGCTCTCTGATCAGGCCGGAGACAGATATGCAAAAATGATGCAAGATGCAAATGCAAATGCAATATGAATGCAGCAGACATGGGATCAAAGCTTCCACATATTCTGAATAACTGTTGTGCTACTGACTGAATAAGTTCACAAGTCTGTTCTGAAGAAAACCAGAATACCAGGCTGATAAGTCCACACTGATAGGAAAACCAGAATACCAGAACATCGGACCACTGAGATAACCAGAAAACCAGGTAAATAACTATACACTGTCGAGAAATCTAGAAAACCGGGTAGGTTGAAGGTTTCGGTTACCTGTAGACCTGCAAACACCCATCCCTCTCACATGTGGGTACTAAGATCCTCAATATCCCGGGCTCTCAGGTTGAGAAATGATGATACGTTCACCACTTCTGGTTTGGCATCATCATCAACCGAGGAGGCCTCAACTGATTCTCCAAAACAAAAGGTCCTCAGCTTATGGCACTGAGGTCGAGAAGCAATAGTACATTCATCCCTCGGGGTACAGTACTATCGCCAATCGAGGAGCGCATCCACTGATTCTCTTTCAAAAAGGAAGTCCTAGAGCAAGTTCCCAGCATTGGGTCCTCGGGTCGAGAGTCGTAATGGGTTTGCCATTTCTGGTATGCCATTATCACGTCTCGGGAGGAGTGCCGCAACTGAGTCCTCGGGAATGGTCATCAGAGTCGACATTTCCTCAAGAGAATAACTACTGCCCTGTATCAACATACAGTAGCAGATATCTCTCGATAGAACCTCTTCTGACTGTGGGGATCGTGATCACCCGCACGTGGCCAACACCACGGGAGCGTCACGCCTGCCCACACTAAAACCTATGTGTATGCTCAAGCCTGGGTAGTGGGCTTATCTCTCAGAACCTCCCAACCTGCCAAACAGAAAACCAGCACAGCGCAGCACAGTCCAGCATAATAATGAAATGCAATGCAAATAAATGCGGTAAAACAGTAAAGCAGTAATACAGTAATATACAACAAAATAAAGCACAACAGTAAACACCCAATGAAAACAGACAAACAAGTGCTAGGACTGACTCGCAAAAGGGGATGGACCAGCAAGAGGTCAACCTGTCCCCATCAGAGTCGCCAGCTGTCGCTCTCGAGGATTTGCATCCTTGGTACAAACGCGAAAGTGGCGCAGAAAATAGAGTCACCAGCAATGTGTATTTATCCCAAGAGAGGGAAAGGAAACACTGCGTAAACCTGAAGGAAGGGAAAAAGCATGGTCTCACGACCAAGAAAAATGGGTAAGGGAGTCGGTTATGCAAGGGGAAGGTGTTAGCACCCCACGCATCCATCGTACTCGATGGGATCCACACTTGTTGCCTCGATCAAAGGGTGTCTTCGTCTGAAGCTCCACTGCTACTGGACCGAAGAAGGAACGAGAACAGAAAGAACGGAGAAACGAAGAGGAAAAGAAAAAGAAGTGACTCGATAGGACATCCCTCGTCCTATGCCTACATATTCCCTCGTGCAATGGGAAAGTCAGAGTCAACGTAGTTCGGACGGGAACTGAGGGGGGAGGTTGCTCGTCGAGATATCGCATCTCGTGCCTATGTATCCTCAATCGAACGAGAGAGAGGAATCAGAGCAAACGTAGTTCGACCTACGGGACGAAAAGATCTCGATCGTATCGGGGACGAGAGAAAAGGCTCGGCTAACAGGTTGGTCTCGATCGCAAGGGTGCGAGAGTAGAGGGGAGTTAGTTGTTAGTGTGTTCGCCAAGGATAGGGATCCTCGTGCCTACGTATCTCATCGGAAATGAGAATTAGAGCAACAGTAGTTCACGGCACTACGGAAGAAAGGAAAGGTGGAATGGTCTCAATCGCATGGGTGCGAGAGAAGGGTGCTCGCCAAGGATAGGGATCCTCGTGCCTACGTATCCTCAATCTATCTAGAAAGAGGAAGTCAGAGCGTCCGTAGTTCATGGTAACGACCACGGATTGGGAAAACGAGATCAGTCTCGATCGGACGGGTGCGAGAGAAAAGAGTCGGGACTCACGGAAAGTCTAAAGGGGAAACTGAATCCTACAAGTTATCATGCAAAATGGCCCTAAGGTCAGGATTAGGAGGGAATTCTACCTAATGTTATCATGCTTGGATTGAGAGTCTAAAGTCTATCCTACTCCGAGCTTAATCAGAAATTAAGTCGGACTAGGACCCTTAAGGGAGCATGTGAATACAGAGTAATCAACAAGTAAACATCAGACAGCTCAATCACAAAGAGAAATCGAATAAGATGCAGTCAAGTATTTAATCAAGGATTAATCAAGAATCAAACTCAAGGTCAATAATCAATCAAGAATATCCAAATCAAAATTAAAGTGCTAATTCAAACAAGATTAAATTCTAAGTTAAAAAAGTTAATCTAAAATTAAAACTAGTTCTAAAATTAAACCTAAAATTAATTCAAGATAATTTCTAATTAACAAATAAACTCAAAATTAATTTCTATTTAAAAGTTATCCTAAGTTAATTAGTTAAAACAAATATCAAAGCAATTAAACAAAACATTTAATAAAAGAAACAATTAACAAAACAAATAAACAAAAGGGGGGTGCAGAAAACAAGTGTGGGCTTAAGGTCTTTGGCCCACTGACTTTGTCCAGGGGGTGCAACGAGCAGACTGGGTGTGTGGTGAGGGAATATAGGCGCTGGGCTTTAAGAGTTAGTGGCCCAAGTTTATTTTTCTCTCCAAGGGGGTATGAGAGTGTAAAACGGGTGTGGAAAAGAAAACAATGTGGGCCTAGGGCCCGATCCGAATGATGAGGTCTTAAAACAAAATGAACTCACTCTCCACTTTCTATCAACGCCGCCTCAGTCATCATCTTCGTTCTCCTCTCCCAGACCTGCTTCCATAGCTTCTCCGTCACCTCCCTCACACGATTCCGCCGCGACAATCAACTCATCCCCACTTCAGAACCTCAGCTTCCGTCTCAAAACTCACTACAACTTCAATATCATCCTCTCCCTTCCCTCTATTTCCAAATCACGCCGCCACAACCATGCTCCTCTTCAACTTATGTTGGAGCTCCTTCTTCATCTCCGTTCATGTTCACATCCCAGCAATGCCTCTCAATGCATCGCGCAACACTCTCACAACAAAATGGCAGGACATCACAAAGAAATTAACAACAATATTGGATTACTCACACTACCACAAACCGCAAGGGAAAACATAAGCTACGAACAGCAAATCAGAAACGGCAAACACGAACACATCATCACATCTCAAGGTTTGGTATGAGATTCACGTACCTATCGGAGTCGCTCCGATGGCGCTTCGAAGACGACAACGGAAGAAAACCAGAGATTATACTTCAGGTACGAATTCTGAACCTTCTTTCTTCTTCTCTGATTCACCGCTGAAATGTTGTAGTTGCAAACTGAGCTTCTCTCATTTGATTTGGAATCGTTTGTGATCGAAAATGATGGAGAGTGCTTTCTGAATCGTTGTTGTAGAACCTTCGATGCTGTCGATTATGCAGGCTGAAGAGTTGGTAACGTTGTGATTCTTTTTTGGCTATGCGCTGAAGAATGACGTAAGTTGTTGTGCCTTCTTCTTCTGTTTCTGCTTAATCTTCCTCTTAGCGTAACTCTGGTTATGAATTGATGGTAATTTGTGCAGAGTTTAGTGACTTTTCTGAAATGGAATCAGTAGAATGAAGATGATTTGCAGAGCGTATCAGTGGTCATCCAATTCTGCGGCAGCTGCCTTTTTTATACAGTGCTTTGGGGAAGGTTAGGATCGGTATTCAAGTGAATTTCCATTAGGGATTTCGTTGAGGTTCTCATGTGGTATTGGTCACAAATTGTAGCAGTTGTGAAAATTGTTGTGTAGAAATTCACACGTTTGTACGCGTTTCCTGTCATGGTTTATAACTGAACTTTGTAATTTCTGCTGAAAATTTGGTAACGTTTTCAATTACAGCTGACCATCATTTAATGAAAAAAAATTGGTTTTGGCTTATGTATGATGTGAATCACTTGTGCCTGTGGCATGACATGGCCTTTTCCTTGATGTTGGATGAAAGTTAGTTTATGTGGATCGTGAGGGTAATATTACATGGGACGCATGGATCTTTTTAGAAGTTTTTCTCTTTTCTATTTTTTGTAATATGAACATGGACATAGAATTTGAACATTAAAAAAGGATAATTGGAATGTGGATCTAAATGGATAAATGATTTATGGTTTGGATGAATTAAATTAGTGATGGATTTAGAATGGATAAAAAAATGGACAATTAATTTGGTAAATGAACAAAATGAGAATGATGTGGATAAAGAATAAAAATGAAAGATGGATATTTGGTTGGAAACAAAATGAATATGGACAAATTTAGATATGAAATTGGATCAAAATGGTTGAATAAAAATGGGAATGAATAATGGGTTTATGGAAGAAATTTGAATTACAAGTAGCCCACACAACTAATCTCTAATTTCAATCACACTCTCAATCCACACCAAACTCACATCTTCATTGAATCCCAACAATTCAATCAGTAAGCTCAATTGACCAAGACCCAATGCCCCTCAAATCAGTCGACAACTGCTTTGTCCTGATAACCATTGACCCTCTTAACCTGAAACCCTAATCACGTGATCTTCAACTGATAAACAATCCACAAGCTCAACTTTGGAGAAGAACCCTAATTCACCTTGATGTACGCTGATAAATCTTGAAGAAGATGACTTGAACTGAGAAGAAATTAAACTCTGACTCACACCAATGAACCCCTGACCCAAAGCCTTAGATGAATCCTCTGAACAAGAAAACCTCAGAACTTGACGCACCTCTGAATAGGAAAATACTGATAATAAGAAAACCCTTTGATCCCATGTCTTAGAAGACCAATGCAATGATATGATTATGAGTTAATGAAAATGCAGGTGAATGCGAAACAAGAGCCAGAAAAAGGTAGGGCAAATTTTGGGGTGTTACACTTATGCCCTGTTGACGTCAATATTAATTGGCAAGTTTTCTAAGTTGGGAGTTTTGCTCCAATGGTACCACATGCATGTGCATAGTTTAAGTCGCATTTCATGTTGCATAATTGTTGTTGTGTTGTTGGTTGATGTTGATAATGATGTTGTGAAGCGGTGATTTTTACATAATCTGAACTAATATATTATTTATCATATATCTGATTATATTGTTTGATATCTCACCCCTTCTGTGTATGATGATGGTTTATACGCCATCCTGCAGGTAATCAGGAGTGAAGGCTGTCTACCTTCATGAGTTCGAGTTGGTGTCGTCGCTCTGATACGTAACACTCGGGGGGATGAACGATTGTTTTCTTTATTTCTGATTTTAGTATTGTTGCTGAATTTTAAGTTGGTTTTCATTAAAGACCTGATGTCTTAGAGTTGTTTTGAACCGAACCAGATGTTATGGTATTTCAGTTGAATTTATGAATCCGCTGCGTATTAATAAAGTTGTTTTGTGTCAAAGATGGAATTATGTTCATCTGAGTATTAAGTGTTATGTATCCCTGTTTATGCAGTTAAATGCCGTTGTTTTTAAGTTGAAAATGTGGCATCTTATTTGAGTGTTGAAATTATTGAAACTCTGATTTATTATTATTCGATGGGTAGAAATGGGGTGTTACATTAGTGGTATCAGAGCAGGTCGGTCCGTCCGGCCAGGTTGTGTAATGTTGTTCGTTTCCCTAGTGTGCGACATGTGTGTAAAAACACTGTCGATGCTTGTTTTGTTTTCCATTTGCAGGTTGGGAATGAAACAAGTGGGGGAGAAGGTGGTGCTTCTCCAAGGTTCTTCGAGTGTGGAGCGTTGGCTAAGGTAGTGATGGATGCTGCGATAGTTGGTGAAGATAGTTTGTACCGCCTCATGATATCGGTTGTTATTGACAAATTGAGGAACTGATCACCCTTAATCTCTTGTTGATAATGGACGGGATCATGTTGGATGGGATAGACGTGTCTTGCGAGCTTGAGTAGCGTGCGCAGTGAATTGTCGAGGTTAAGACGAGTGCTTGCGGATTATTTTGATGAGTCGATGCAAACTATTAGATTTGAAGAGGAGGCGAATTAGAGTTTCTTGCCTGTCGGTCAAGTTGGAATATCCCGAGGAGAACGATCAAGTATTGTTGATGTCTGCTTTTGAAGGATAGAGAACAGTGTGATGGCTAGTGATATGCCAATGGTGTGTAATTCCTGATGTTCACCTGAATCTAATTTCGACGAGGGTGAAGAGTTGTTTGTTCTGTTAAGCAAGTGAATGAATCTGTGGAAGATGGTGCAAAGATGTTTATGATGTTGGATTCCTTGAAGTTTAAGAGGATGCGGTGGCATGTGAGCTACCTTTGGTGGGTGATTATTTGGAGGTGCTCCCATGAGATATCAGTGATGTACCACTATAGTGTGGAGTGTAACTTGCTATCGACTGGTACTCGATGCAAGCTTGATGTCGATGGTTGCATACAGAATGTATGTTTCTGAATGAGTGAATTGGAGAAACAGTTGGAAGAGTTGTTTGAGAAGAGGTTTGTTCGACCAAGTGTTTCTCCGTGGGGTGCTCCTGTACTGTTAGTGAGGAAGAAAGATAGAAGTATGAGGTTGTGTGTTGACTATCGGCAGTTGAATAAAGTGACGATCTGGAATAAGTGTCTGATTCCGAGGATTGAGAATTTGTTGGATCAGTTGATAGATGCCTGTGCGCTTAACAAGAATGATTTAAGGTCTGGATTATCATTAGATTTGTGTTAAGTCGGATGATATTCTGAAGACAGTCAGGACGAGGGATGGTAACAATGAATATCCTGTGATGTCGTTTGGTGTGTCTAATGCACCTGATATTCATGGAGTATATGGATCGAATTTTCTTGAGTATTTGGATAAGTTTGTAGTGGGTTTATTTGACGATCTTCTGATAAACTCTAAATCTGAAGAAGAGCATGCTGAGCATTTAAGCACCGTGTTGCAAGGACCGAAAGGGAAGTAGTTATATGCAAAGATGTCTAAATGTGGATTTTGGTTAAAGGAGGTTAGTTTTCTCGGTCATGTCATTTCAGGTAGTGGCATTGCTGTGGATCCATCTAAAGTAGATGCTGTGTTGTAATGGGAAACTCCAAAGTCGGCTACCGAAATTAGAAGCTTTTTGGGACTAGCTGGTTAATATCGAAGGTGTATCGAAGGATTTTCTAAGTTAGCACTTCCGTTGACTAAGTTGACTTGTAAGAATAGAGCTTTTGTGTGGGACATTCAATGTGAAGAAAGTTTTACGAAATTGAAGAAGAGATTGACGTCGGCTCCGGTTTTGACATTACCTAATCCAGGAGAACCTTTTGTGGTATATTGTGATGCTTTTAAGATGGGTTTAGGAGGTGTATTTATGCAGAATGATAAGGTGGTTGCTTATGCGTTGAGACAGTTGAGAACTCATGAAAAGAACTATCCTACGCATGATTTGGAACTTGCTGCAGTTGTTTTTGTGCTAAAGATTTGGAGGCATTATCTTTATGGTTAGAGATTTGAAGTGTTTAGTGACCATAAGAGCTTAAAGTATTTGTTTGATCAGAAGGGATTGAATATGAGACAGCGAAGATGGTTGGAGTTATTAAAAGATTATGATTTCGGTTTGAACTATCATCCAGGTAAAGCTAATGTTGTGGCTGACGCCCTAAGTCGGAAAACTTTGCATATGTCGGCGATGATGGTTAAAGAATTGGATTTAATTGAGCAATTCAGAGATATGAGCTTAGTTTGCGAAGTGACACCGCAGAGTGTGATGTTGGGGATGCTGAAGATTAACAATGATTTTTTGGATAGTATCAAGGAAGCACAGAAGTTAGACGTGAAACTAGTAGATTCGATGGTTGGAATCGATCAATCTGAGAATGATGATTTCAAGTTGGATGCGCAAGGTGTGTTGAGATTCCGAAATCGAATTTGTATTCCTGATGATGCAGAGATGAAGAGAGTAATTCTCGAGGAAAGTCATAGGAGCAATTTGAGTATTCATCCGGGGGCTACAAAGATGTATCAAGACTTGAAGAAATTGTTTTGGTGGCCAGGGATGAAGCGTGATGTAGCTCGTTTTGTGTATGCATGTTTAACTTGGCAGAAGTCAAAAGTTGAACATCAGAAGCCTGCGGGGTTGATACAACCGTTAGAAGTTCCAGAGTGGAAATGGGATAGCATTTCAATGGACTTTGTGACGGGTTTACCTAATACTTTAAGAGGACACGATTCTATTTGGGTGATTGTTGATAGGCTTACGAAGTCGGCTCATTTTATTCCTATTAACATCAGTTTTACAGTATCGAAGTTGGCGGAGATTTATACTAGCGTAATTGTAAAGATTTATGGTGTTCCTCTGTGTATTGTGTCTGATAGGGATCCGAGGTTTACTTCTGATTTTTGGAAGAGTTTGCAAGAGGCGTTGGGTTCTAAGTTGAAGTTGAGTTCGGCGTATCACCCTCAGACGGATGGTCAAACTGAGAGGACTATTCAGACGTTGGAGGATTTGTTGAGAGCTTATGGTCTTGAGCAGGGAGGTTCGTGGGATACTTATCTTCCATTGATCGAGTTCACCTAAAACAACAGTTACCATTCCAGTATTAGAATGGCACCTTTTGAAGCGTTATATGGTCGGAGGTGTAGGACTCCTTTATGTTGGCATGAATCTGGAGAAAGTGTAGTGCTTGGACCTGAAATCGTTCGAGAGACTACTGAGAAGGTGAAGTTGATCCGAGAAAAGATGAAATCTTCCCAAAGTAGGCAGAAGAGTTATCATGACAGGCGAAGGAAAGACTTAGAATTTCAAGCAGGTGACCATGTGTTTTTAAGAGTTACACCTGTGACAGGTGTTGGGCGTGCATTGAAGTCTAAGAAGCTCACTCCTCATTTTATTGGTCCGTATCAGATTTCGGACAGAGATGGAAATATTGCTTATAGAGTGGCTTTACTGCCTAATCTTTTGAATTTATACGATGTGTTTCATGTGTCACAACTTCGGAAGTACATTTCAGATCCATCTCATATGATTCATATGGATGATGTGCAAGTACGGGATAATCTTACTATGGAAACGATGCCTGTACGGATCGCGGATCGGGAAATGAAGACTCTAAGAGGCAAGGAGATTGCATTGGTAAAAGTAGTCTGGTTAGGAGCCGCCGGAGAAAGTATGACATGGGAGTTGGAAATCAAGATGCGGGAATCCTATCCCGAGCTGTTTGAACAAGGTAAATTTTCGAGGACGAAAATATTCTAAGTGGGGGAGAGTTGTAACGCCTGGTTATTTAAATAATTATTTAATTAAATATCGTCGTATTATTTATTTGATTTGTGTTGGTTGTCGAAAATGCTGTGTTGAGTCGCTATGTCGGTTTTGGTTAAATTAATTAATTCAAGATGTGTTGGCTTTAGTTGAATTAATTGAATTAAGTTGATTTAAGTTGTAGAAATAATATAATGTTGGTAGATTAGAATTATAAATCATTAGTCGGCTTACTTGTGGTTAGAAGTAGTAAATAGTGGGGTGCAAGAATTAGGCCCAAGGGGAATTATTAAAATTAATAGGATTATAAGATTATTGAGAAAAATAAGAAAAATTAGGTTATCAGTAAAATAGAAAAGAGGCTTTTGGGAGAAGTATGGGAAGTTGCAGAGAAAATTAGTAGTAGCAGTTACGAAGAAGAATAAGAGGAGCAAGGGTTTGGAAACAAACACGGAGAGGCGGCTGCGAGAACGGGAACCCAATCGGAGATTTAGAGCGACCTTCAATCCAAGGTAAGGGTGGGGTTCCGACTCTATAATGGGGTATTTGATGAATGATATGTGGGTTTGGGTTTGTAGAATTATTGCCTCTGTATGTGTTATAATGGTTGTCGTGGATGTTGAAATACGTTGGTTGTTGATGAATCGGTTGTGGAAAAATTAGTCTATGTTGCTTCAGGGTATGATTTTATTTGTTTCTGTTGTACTGTGTTGGATGATTGGTCTAAAACGGTAAATGGGGAACGGGAATAGGAACCACCTTAGGAAGGGTGACGAGTGCCACCCGTTTTGTTTTTGAGAAGGTGGCGGCGGCCACTAAGGCATGTGGTTTGCGCCACTATATGAAGTTGATGTGGCAGGAGCCACTAAGTGAGGTGGCTTGTGCCACCATTGGAATTGAGGTGGCTGGAGCCACTAGGCATGTGGCTTGCACCACTATGAAGGAATAATGTGGCAGGAGCCACTAAGTGAGGTGGCATGCGCCACTAGGGATGTTTTAGGTGGCCAGAGCCACCAATTCATGTGGCTTGCACCACTAGTGGTGTTAGGTGGGGATCATGATGTGCTGCAGCCAATAGACCCTGCAATTACACAGTCAAACATTTCTAACCATTTGATCATGATCTAGTGGATTTGGTTTAAACCAGAATTATAAAATAAAATATAAATGGATTTTTATAAACTGTGTGATTAAGATCAAACTGCTATGGATTCTTTTGACTATGTGATTGTGGGAAAATATTGACTGCAGGGGATTAATTTCCGTTTACGTGGCCAGTGCCACCAGTTTGTGTGGCGTGCTCCTATTTAGACATTTTCATGGCCAGGACCTTATTTATATGTTTTCCTGATTGGTTTTCTTCCATGAGAATAAATCCGTAACCCAGTTTTACATAGAGTTTGAATCATTGGAAAATACCTAGATAAATTCTGTGAATTGATGATGAATGTCTGTCGTAATATCAGTAGCAGTGATAACTTATTAGAAGGATAATTAAAACAACATAGTGGTTAATCAGAGCAGAACTTGTTGTAGAATAACAGTACCAGAATAGTCGTAATAATATTAAAGCAGAACAGAAACATTAGTAATTTTAGTCGGAGAATAATTAACCGGTTTTGGAAGTCTTGTCCGAATAAATTCAAGAAGCGTTGTGATATAAGATGGTTGGTACAGAGTAGGATATAAGTTGCCGTGATATCGTCGTGTTTAAGTTATGAAGTTGTTGGTATGAATTTGTTGTTGCTGTTAAGTTGTAGGCCTATGGCCAATGTTGATTTGTTGTTACTGTTAAGTTGTAGGCCTATGGCCAATGTTGATTTGTTGTCGCTGGTAAGTTGTAGGCCTATGGCCAATGTTGATTTGTTGTTGCTGGTAAATTGTAGGCCTATGGCCAATGTTGATTTGTTGTTGCTGTTAAGTTGTAGGCCTATGGCCAATGTTGATTTGTTGTTGCTGTTAAGTTGTAGGCATATGGCCAATGTTGATTTGTTGTTGCTGTTAAGTTGTAGGCCTATGGCCAATGTTGATTTGTTGTTGCTGTTAAGTTGTAGGCCTATGGCCAATGTTAATTTGTTGTTACTGTTAAGTTGTAGGCCTATTGCCAATGTTGATTTGTTGTTGCTGTTAAGTTGTAGGCCTATGGCCAATGTTGATTTGTTGTTACTGTTAAGTTGTAGGCCTATGGCCAATGTTGATTTGTTGTCGTGTGGTTACATAACTATTATTGTTGTCATTATGATATTCATGTTGAGTTGCATACATCGCATATCAAGTTGGAGCTGATGCTCGGTAAGTTGGCCTGGATTGCCAAAAATTTAAGTTGAAGGCTTATGCCTTGTTGACGTCAATATTAATTGGCAAATTTTCTAAGTTGGGAGTTTTACTCAAATGGTACCACATGCATGTGCATAGTTTAAGTCGCATTTCATGTTGCATAATTGTTGCTGTGTTGTTGGTTGATGTTGATAATGATGTTGTGATGTGGTGATTTTTACATAATCTGAACTAATATATTATTTATCATATATCCGATTATATTGTTTGATATCTCACCCCTTCTGTGTATGGTGATGGTTTATACGCCATCCTGCAGGTAATCAGGACTGAAGGCTGTCTACCTTCATTAGTTCGAGTCGGTGTCGTCGCTCTGATACGTAACACTCGGGGGGGATGAACGATTGTTTTCTTTATTTATGATTTTAGTATTGTTGCTGAATTTTAAGTTGGTTTTCATTAAAGACCTGATGTCTTAGAGTTTTTTTGAACCAAACCAGATGTTATGGTATTTCAGTTGAATTTATGAATCCGCTGTGTATTAATAAAGTTGTTTTGTGTCAAAGATGGAATTATGTTCATCTGAGTATTAAGTGTTATGTATCCATGTTTATGCGGTTAAATGCCGTTGTTTTTAAGTTGAAAATGTGGCATCCTATTTGAGTGTTGAAATTTTTGAAACTCTGATTTATTATTATTCGATGGGTAGAAATGGGGTGTTACACGAGGACTCATGCTAACCAAAGGAAGCCTATCATGTTTGAACCACTGCCATTGTCATACAACAAACTGCTTCTGCGGCTAATTCAAAATTCGTTGGTAGTTCCCCAGAAGTTCAAGTCAATAGCGTATCCAGACCTCCCTGGATATGACCAAAATGCAAAGTGTGCATTCCATGAAGGATCACCAGGGCATACAAATGAAGACTGCAAAACCCTTAACTATAAGTTAAAAGAACTGATTAACAACAAGGTTCTGATGTTCAGAAGAAAAAATTCAAAGGTCGACATTAAGATCAATAGGTCGTGCAATGCCCAAAGCAAATAGTCCTCAGTGCCTGTGGTAATTCCTTATCCTAGTATCTTAAAAACCAATTGTTTGGCCTTGAGTAGTCTGGTGACTTCTGTCGAAAAAGCTATAATGGAATCTCCAAACAAGGGAACAAACTCAGAGTATGGAAAAGGGCAGTCATCTGCCTTATATCCTCGTGTAATGGTCACAATACCAACGCCTCTTAAAATTCCATATTAGTAAGGAAAACTGACCATTCTTGTCCGAAGTTATGGGAACCAAGACCGGAGGTATCCACGGGGAAGATTGGAAAGATGGCGCACTACACCTAGCCCCATTCATGTACCATATGGTCAGCTTTTACAATACCTGATTCAGAGTTCACTAATAGTGACCAAATCTCTCCAGCCCATACCACAACCATTCCCACCTAGATTTGATCCCAACGTGCAATGTGAACATCATAACGGGTCAATGGGGCATTCCATTGAGGACTGTAAGACATTCAAAGGTGAAGTTCTAAAACTGATCAAATGTGAACACCAGGTCTTTGAGGAAGACAACCCAGGTGTAGAGTGTGGGTATCACACCGGAACCATGGGTCATGCTGTCAAAGAATGCGAAAGCTTTTGAAGCAAATTGCAAAATCTGATCAAGAAGGAAATCCCAAGCAGGGATTGTTTAATGCAAAGACCTGGCAATATGCTAATTTAGATTAATTAGCATATTAGATAATTATTTTTATTTTCGGTTTATCAGAGTAGGCTATTATTATTAGGTATTATTAATGTTATTTTTTAATGTTATTATTATTATGGTTTTATCTTTTTTAGTTATTTTTTCTAAGGTTGAACTTGGTAAAACCCTAGGGCTAAGTCCAACTAAGCCCAAAATTGCACAAACACCAAAAGGGCGTGTACGAGGAATGAAATCAGATCAACAACAATTGTAGCAAAAAAGAAATATTTTCATTAATTTAGATTTCCTGTTACATTTTAATATGCCAAATAAACAACAAATACGAGAAAAATTTCCTAAATCTGATAAATAAAATACTAAAACTTACTAAGACTAAATCAATAAAATTAGAACCCTAATCTAATGTTTACACTATAAATAACAAATTGAGTTTTACAAAGGTGTCATCCATGATTTACATATTACCAACCTTAAAAGTTGTTACTCTTCACATCGAAGAACAACAACTAAACCCTAAAGCTCTAAGTTCCCTCTATCTCAGCATCCAACCACCAAATCCAAGTCACACCTCGCAACCAAAGAAAGAAAAGAAGAGGAAGTTACAAATAATCAAGACATAAAACAAAAGAAGGAGAGAGAATTCAAAAGAGCTAAAGACCTTAACTTCACCGGAGAATTCCTCATCTTCGTAGGTTTGCATCTCGTCTGATCCCCTTGATGACTTATTTTCCTTGCTCTTGATCCAATGTTGCTGTCTTTTTGTTTATCGGTTTACCTATCTTGATGCATGTTTTTGAATTTTAATAAGGTGGATGCATAATAGGGTTATTTACTTGTTATTTTGTTTGAGTTAAGGGTTTGATTTAGGGTTAATAGAATAAGATTTAGGTTTTAGGGTTTGAAATTGTGTGTTTGAAGTTTTGATTTGTGATTAAGGAGGGACGATCTATGTTTTGGTGAAAGTCTAGATAGTTTTGGGTTAGGTTTGGTTTAATTCTGGGTGGATTAAGGTTGTGGCCGAAGGTTGAAGATGAAGATTCACTTTCATCATGATGAACATGATGAAGATTTGAAGGTATGGGTTACGTTTAGGGTTAGGGTTCTTCAGTTAGCTATATGGTTCCTAGGGTTATATGGTTGAAAATGAAGATCACGGGGTTTCTGGGTCGGTTTTGGGATTCTGATGTGGTGGTTTCGAGTTAGGGTGGTGGTTCGGTGGCTGAGGGTTAGAGAGAGGTCAGAGAGAGTTGATGAATAGAGAGAGAGAGAGAGACAAGGAGTAGTAGAGAGAGATAAACAAAATGGGAAATGAAATAAATTCTGAAGAGAATTCATTTATATACCTTGGTTGCATTGCCTCTAATTAGAGACATGTGGGATCCCCTCAGCCATCTGATGATATTACTTTGACTTTCTTGCATTCACACACACCCATCACCTTTATCATGTGTAATACCCTAATTTTTACCCCTAAGATCCCACATGTTTTTGCATCTCATACCACAAACAAGATCACAAGCTTTGGTTCTCTTGCCCTCCTCTGAAGGTTTGTTCTTGAGTGAGATCGCCAAGCACCCCTATTCTCTTGTTTGTTTGATGTCTGTAATTGTTTATGTTTACTAACCATTAATTAAAATAAATAAAAAATATGTTTTTTTTCCTTTTACTAACTTTCTCTGGAAGAATTTAGATTAAGGATATCAAAATCAGTCCCTCAGCTCGAATGAATTTCATCTGAACAAAGTCAAAGTTGATCTGCTAACAATTAAAAAAATCATCTGATCAAGAGTTTCCAAGATTTAATTGATTATTATTCAAGAGAATCCAAGGTTCATGTGTTTATTTCCATGCCTTCTTTGACAAGCAAGAAAAATCGAGCCCGAGCCAAGACAACACATCAAAAAGCCAATTTTCTCATTTTTTCAATATGTTAATCGATTAACACATTTTGCACTAAAAATGGTTAATCGATTAACCTGTGCGTTTTTGGAGAAAATGTGCCAAATTCAAATTCTGCAGCATTTTGGCACCAAATTCAAATGATCACATGTGGAATATCCTAGACCACCTCATTTTAATTCCCCTACATCATCTCAATTAAATCCCACCATGTACCTCCACTAATCACCACTCTTTTGATAATTTCCCACCAAAATTCAAATTCCTATCCTAATTTTGTTTCCAAACCAAATTCCAAACCACCAAATTTCCAAGCCTAAATTCTATAAATAAAGACCCCATTTCATTAATTTCACAAGCTTTTGAGAGCCAAAAAAACTCTTGCAAATTCTTTCCCCCAACCACAAAATTCACTCAAAGCTCACTTTTCTTCTCTTGAAAGTTAACAAGAATTCACATTGAATCTTGTTCAACTTTGAGCTAAACCTTCATCCAAACTTGTTTTCTTCACCAATTCTCATAGATCAAGGCTTTGGTGTTTGGATCTTGAAGCAATTTGAAGGAATTTTCATATTTGAAGTGGTAATTCATCTTTCACCATTGTTGAAGCTTCAATTTCATCTTCTATAACGTAGATCTTTGGTGGATTCTTGTTACTTGATCCTTTGGATCTTGTAATTGTGTTTGATTGCTGGTTTTTGCTACTGTTTTACTTGATTTTTCGGGCACAATTGCATCCTTGATCAAGAGGCATTTGAAGAAATGATTGATCAAGGATTTTGCAATTTTCAAATTGATTTTCTGCTGTTTTTACAGTGTTAATTGATTAACCAAAACCAACACGAATTGGTTAATCGATTAACAGTTGGATTTTGCGCCCAGAATTGCAATTTTCCACTGGTTAATCGATTAACACTTTTACACATGAAATGGTTCATCGATTAACCAGTGTCCAGAATGTATTTTTTGCATGTTTTTGGGACTGTTTTGGGTTTCCTCCTTTTTCTTCCCCTTTCTTTTTGTTTTGGCTTTGAAGTGCATTGTTGAGATTAATTTCTCTTCAATTTCAATATACTTTGGATATGGTTAAAGTAATTAAACATTCATTAGTTCAAATCTATCTTTAAAGGAATTATTGAATTCATTTGAGGTGCTTTGAATTAGTGATATGTTTTCACACTTAAACCTATCAATTAAAGGTTATTGAGCTTGAAGATGAAAGGTTCTCGAAATTGTAATTCAATTTGGCTTTCTCTTCATCTATTTCTTTTTATTTTGATCGATGAAAGTCTTATGGATCTTAGGATTTCTTTGTCGAATTCTTGATCAAGACTAGATCGCTACCTATTTTCTTTTCGTGCGGTATTGCTTTCGGATGACGATTTACATATCGTTCATCTAGCATGCATTAGCACAAAGATCACTATTGACCGGCCTCGAGTAGGGTGACTTCTCTATAAGTCATTTGACGATTGCTTAATGTAACGCCCAACTTTCCCATTTATGAAAAATACACAAAATTCAAGGTAATAATCAGAGTTTTTACACCAAAAATAAAGTAGGATGCCACATTCATAAAAACAACATCAAAACTCCTTTTATTAAATGAAATAAACAGCGGAATAATTTATTTCTTCATTTCACGGCCACATGCCAACAACTTCAAGAAACTCCACATAAAATCGTGGTTCACCAAAAATTAATAAAAAACAAGATACGTAACAAAATGAAAGAATAACAAATAAGAAATGATTGAAATCCTCATAATATCCCGTGTTACGTATCAGAGCGACTCCTACGACTCAAACAAGCAACACGTATTCCAACAACCTAAGTACCTGGATTATCTGTACTTCCGAAGAAGCACAGACACAACAACAACAAAGGGGTGAGAATTACATTCAATATTAAACGGTGAATAAATACATGATAAGAGTAGTATCTACGCACAATCATACCAGTTACGACCCACTGGTCCACTAATCATCACCATACAATAACACATATCAATAACAGAATGCAATGCGACACAACTATGGACACAATGCATGTGGTACCAACATCATGGCTCATTCAATCGAACCCGGATAGATCACATACACCCCTACTTGGCAATGATCTATCCCCACCATTCTCCATATCGGAGTACAGATGAATCACATACACTCCTCCTGAGCAATGATTCATCCCACTAACACCATGAAATGCATGACACAATATGCATATAAAACACATGTACAATATCATACAGATACATGTTCACGATCCTCCTGATCACACCTGAATCACACATCAACATCCAACATCGTACAATTACCTCACACAACATCAATCAACAGTTAATTAATTAATTCCCTAAAATTATTGAATTAATTATTTTCATCACCAATCCTACATTTCTCAAGGTCTGACATCTATCCCCAACCTCTCAAACCAAAAGAAACCGATTCATACGCGAAAACGGGAAAAAAATTACGAACCGCTGTCCATACGCGTATTGACCAGGGCCATACGCGTATTGACCAGCTTTCTCACCCCTTCCTACGCGTATCTGATGCGTAAGGCATCCTGCGCGTATTGCCTAGCCTCATACGCGTATGGGCAGAGAGCTATTTCCCTTCTAAATTCCATCTTCAGATCTACATACGTGTATAGCTACCCCATACGCGTATTGCCAAGCCACTGTACGCGTATCAATACGCGTATGGGCAGAGGGTCGTGCCAAGCCTCCTTTTGGCCCTTCCATTACGCGTATTGCCCCCGTAATAGCCCAGCATTACGCGTAACGCCTTGCCTGTTACGGGTATTTCCAGATCTATTACGCAAACGCCAATTTCCCACCCAGTCTGGTTTCTGCTACGGGATCCTCACTTTTCACTCTAAAACAGTCCTAAAAATTTGTTCTACATCAACTTTATGTTCTATTATTCATCCTACGTCTTTCTCTTAACGTTACTAGATCAGATTTACGAATTCTATGTCTAATTCTTCTCCTTCAACCTGCACCAAACCAGATCTGCAACATAATGCATTCTTACAACAATAACAACAACAGAAATCATGCTAACACGAATCAATTCATGCACAATTTCATCATCACATCAGACATATACACATATCAATAGCACAACATTTTGCATACGAATTCCTACGGGGTTAAGGACTCCCCACTACCCTATCATGAACATATCACCAATATTAAACCCGTTCTCCCCCCTTACCTCGAATCTTTGATCAATTCCTGCGAAAATATGATGGAGATGTTAGCCCTAGCACACCCTTGTTCTTCCTCCTCTTAGCCTTTCTCCTCCTCTCTCTAAAAAAAATCTGATTATCCTAAACCCCCACCAATTTTCACTAATTATCCTCTAATTACCAAACTGCCCTTATCACCCTCTATTATCCCATTATCTAATTAATTATATCAGATTTTTATTTTACTAATAATATTAATAGCAATGATAATAATAACCATAATAATAATAATATGAAATAACACTATTAATAATAATAATAATAATAAACTTCATATTGCTATTAAAGGACACACCCCCTAAACAAGGCCAAACAATTAAAATAAAACTAGACGATTAAATAGTTAAAAATGGGGTGTTACAACTCTCCCCCACTTAAATTATTTTCGTCCTCGAAAATGTACCTGATGGAAATAGTTCCGGATACGACTCCCGCATCCTACTCTCTAATTCCCAGGTCACACTTCCGCCAGCAGCTCCTCCTCAAGCTACTCTCACCAGAGGTATCTCCTTCCCTCTGAGTTGTTTCATCTTGCGATCCTCAATCCTTAAAGGCATCATTTCCACAGTAAGGTTCTCTCTGATTTGTACCTCATCCCTCTAAATAACATGAGATGGATCAGATACATACTTTCAAAGTTGCGACACATGGAACACGTCATGCAAGTTCGCAAGTTCCGGTGACAATGCCACTCTATAAGCAACTGTACCAATCCTCTGTAGGATCTGATACGGTCCAATAAATTTAGGATCCAACTTCTTCGATTTTAATGCACGTCCCACACCGGTCACTGGGTTAACTCTCAGGAACACATGATCACCCTCACTGAATTCCAACTCTTTCCTCCGATTATCATGATAACTTTTCTGTCGACTCTGAGACGCCTTCATCTTTTCACGGATCATTTGAATTGTCTCGGTAGTATGTTGCACAAATTTCGGTCCAAGCACCACATTCTCACCGGTCTCATACCAACACAGAGGCGTTCTACATCTCCTACCATACAAAGCTTCAAAAGGTGTCATTCCAATACTAGAATGGTGACTATTGTTGTACGTGAATTCAATCAATGGAAAATGAGTATCCCACGCACCACCTTTTTCCAACACACAGGCTCTCAGCAAGTCTTCCAACGACTGAATAGTCCTCTCTGACTGACCATCGGTCTGTGGATAATAAGCCGAGCTCAACTTCAACTTAGAACCCAAGGCTTCCTGCAGACTCCTCCAAAATTCTGAAGTAAACCTCGGATCTCTATCCGACACTATGCTCGATGGAACACCATGCAGCTTCACAATTATTCTGATATAAATCTCTGGTAGCTTCGACAATGGGAAACTGATGTTAATTGGTATAAAATGTGCGGATTTCGTAAGTCGATCCACCACTACCCAAATAGCATCAAAGCCTCTCGCCGTATTTGGAAAACCAGTAACAAAATCCATAGCAATACTGTGCCATTTCCATTCCGGAATTTCCAACAGTTGCATTAATCCCGACGGCTTCTGGTGTTCCAGTTTTGACTTCTGACATACCAAGCAAGCATAAAGAAACTGAGCTATGTCCCTCTTCATACCGGACCACCAAAATAACTTCTTCAAGTCTTGATACATCTTTGTAGCTCCCAGATGAATACTCAAGCTACTCCGATGACTTTCCTCTAAGATTGCCTTTTTCAATTCCTCATTATCCGGTACACAAATTCTGCCCCAGAACCTCAACACGCCAACATTATCCACTTTAAAGTCACTATCAGAATCATCCCCTCCTGTAGGCATCAAGTCCACTAATTTCACATCCAGTTTCTGATTTTCTTTAATTACATCCAAAAAGTAATTATTCACCTTCAGCATACCCAATCTAATACTTTCTGGTGTAGTTTCACAAACCATACTCAAGTCTCTGAACTGCTCAATCAATTCCATTTCTTTCACCATCAAGGCTGACATATGGATTATCTTCCGACTCAGGGCATCTGCTACAACATTAGATTTTCCGGGATGGTAACTCAAATTAAAATCATAATCCTTTAAGAACTCTAACCACCTTCTCTGCCTCATATTCAGCTCCTTCTGATCGAATAAGTATTTCAGACTTTTGTGATCACTGAATACTTCAAATCTTGATCCATATAAATAATGCCTCCAGATTTTTAACACGAATACCATTGCAGCTAATTCAAGATCATGAGTAGCATAGTTCCTCTCATGCACCCTCAACTGTCGTGAAGCATAAGCCACTACTTTGCCATCTTGCATTAACACACCACCTAATCCCATCTTAGACGCATCACAATACACTACAAAAGGATCATTTGGACTTGGTAGAATTAACATTGGTGCTGTAGTCAATTTCTTCTTCAGTTCTTCAAAACTTTCCTCACAGGCAGCATCCCAAACAAGAGCTTGATTCTTCTTGGTTAGCTGAGTCAATGGCAATGCCAATTTAGAAAACCCTTCAATGAATCTTCTATAGTAACCTGCCAAACCCAAAAAGCTTCTAATCTCCGTTGCTGTTTTCGGAGGCTCTCACTGAAGTACTGCACTTACTTTAGATGGGTCCACCGCTATACCATCACCAGAAATAACATGACCCAAGAAACTCACATTCCTCAACCAGAATTCACACTTCGAGAACTTTGCAAACAATTTATTATCTTTCAACACCTGCAATGCGATTCTCAAGTGTCCTGCATGGTCTTCGTCAGACTTAGAATAAATCAGTATATCATCAATAAATACCACAATAAACTAATCCAGATAAGAGTGGAAGATGCGATTCATATATTCCATAAACACACCCGGCGCATTAGACACTCCGAAAGGCATCACCGCATACTCGTAATGTCCGTAGCGAGTTTTGAAGGCAGTCTTGTGAATATAACCTTCCTTTACTCTAATCTGATGGTAACCTGACCTCAAATCAATCTTGCAGAAAACGCGAGCTCCTACCAGATGATCCATTAAGTCATCAATCCTCGGAAGTGGATACTTATTCTTAATGGTCACTTTATTCAACTGACGGTAATCAATGCACAAACGCATACTACCATCCTTCTTTTTCACCAACAACACTGGAGCTCCCCACGGCGACACACTTGGTCTAATAAACTTCTTATCGAGCAATTCTCCGACCTGAGATTTCAACTCTGCTAATTCTGATGCAGACATCCTGTATGGTGCCATAGAGATATGTCTGGTACCCGGTACAAGATCAATAGCAAATTCAACTTCCCTTGTCGGAGGTAATTCTGTGATGTCATCTGGAAACACTTCAGGAAATTCATTCACCACTGGTAATTCATTAACTGAAGTCTTGCTTTCAACAGATAACGAAGCAAACACCGTGAACAACTTCGCTTCGTCCTCCAACAACGCCCTCAACTCCCTGCTAGATAGCGAATCTGCTAGTGCTTCCTCTTCAGGAGTAAGAAACAGTAACGTCTTCTTGAAGCAATCAATATAAACCCGGTTGAACTCCAACCAGTTCATTCCCAAAATAACATCGAGATTACTGAGTGGCAAACAAATCAAGTCCACTCTAAAATCTCTACCAAACACGGTCAGCGGACACTTCAAACACACCAAAGAAGTAACCACGGAACCAATAGATGGAGTTTCAATCGTCATCCTCTGCTCTAGAGTAGATGACACTATCCCTAATCTCTTTACACATCCAACAGAAATAAACGAGTGCGTTGCACCCGTGTCAATGATAGCAATCAAAGGAATATCATTAATAAAGCAAGTACCTTTGACGGAACGCTCCTCATCAGTGGATTGGGCTCCCACCAAGGCAAATACTTTCCCACCAGTTTGAGACGCCTGAGACTTCTTCGACTTCTCACAGTGAGTGCTGATGTGACCCTTCTCTCCACAATTATAACAAGTAGGCATAGTGGCTTTGCAATCAGATATAACATGACCTGCTTTGCCACACTTGAAGCACTTCTTCACCTCATTCGGACAGTTATTAGCACGGTGACCCGCACCACCACATCTGAAGCACTTGAGAGTATCAGCACCTGCCCCTTTTTCCTTGGGTTTCTTCCCCACATTAGTTTTATGTTTCCCCTTATCAGCTGGAGCACTGTAAGGAGTACCTCCAAATCTCTGCTTACCTTTCTTCTCATTCACAGCCTTGTAATGAGCAATTCTGGCTCTGTTATCATTGTCATAGATTCTGCTTCTGCTTACCAGTTCTGGATAATTCCTTATCTTCTGACAAACAATACCCAATTTGATCTCGGGACGCAGCCCGTTCTCAAACTTCAAACACTTCGAAGTCATAGCTTATTCTGTATTGTAATGAGCATAATACTGAACCAGCTCCTCAAACTTAGAGGCATACTCAACAACTGTCTTATCACCCTGTTTCAGCTCCAAAAATTCAACCTCTTTCGCACTACGAATGTCTTCTGGAAAATACTTTTCCAGAAACTCAGCTTGAAACACTGCCCAAGTAATCTCCGTACCTGCAGCTTCCAATCTCTGACGACTGTTGTCCCACCAGGCCTTAGCCTCCCCTTCCAGCATATGAGTACCAAACCGTACCTTTTGAGCGTCACTGTATTCCATGGTCCTGAAGATCTTCTCAACAGCCTTCAGCCATTTCTGTGCAGCCTCTGGATCCAAAATACCTCCCTCATATGTAGGCGGCTTGTAGCTCTGGAACTGTGCTAAGTCACGAAACTGAGCACCTCCAGCCTGATTGGCATTCTCTACAGCTTGTGCCATGGCTTGCATAGCAGCAGCAAGAGCAACATCATTCCTTCTTGCCATACTGGACAACAATCAACATAAGGTCAGAACACACAAACAACTTCTATCCTAAGGACAGACTCAACTACTACACCTGGCCGGACGGACCGACCTGCTCTGATACCAATTGTAACACCCCACTTTCCCATTTATGAAAAATACACAAAATTCAAGGTAATAATCAGAGTTTTTACACCAAAAATAAAGTAGGATGCCACATTCATAAAAACAACATCAAAACTCCTTTTATTAAATAAAATAAACAGCGGAATAATTTATTTCTTCATTTCACGGCCACATGCCAACAACTTCAAGAAACTCCACATAAAATCGTGGTTCACTAAAAATTAATCAAAAACAAGATACGTACCAAAATGAAAGAATAACAAATAAGAAATGATTGAAATCCCCATAATATCTCGTGTTACGTATCAGAGCGACTCCTATGACTTGAACAAGCAACACGTACTCCAGCAACCTAAGTACCTGGATTATCTGTACTTCCGAAGAAGCACAGACACAACAACAACAAAGGGGTGAGAATTACATTCAATATTAAACGGTGAATAAATACATGATAAGAGTAGTATCTACGCACAATCATACCAGTTACGACCCACTGGTCCACTAATTATCACCATACAATAACACATATCAATAACAGAATGCAATGCGACACAACAATGGACACAATGCATGTGGTACCAACATCATGGCTCATTCAATCGAACCCAGATAGATCACATACACCCCTACTTGGCAATGATCTATCCCCACCATTCTCCATATCGGAGTACGGATGAATCACATATACTCCTCCTGAGCAATGATTCATCCCACCAACACCATGAAATGCATGACACAATATGCATATAAAACACATGTCCAATATCATATAGATACATGTTCACGATCCTCGTGATCACACCTGAATCACACATCAACATCCAACATCGTACAATTACCTCACACAACATCAATCAACGGTTAATTAATTAATTAATTCCCTAAAATTATTAAATTAATTATTTTCATCACCAATCCTACATTTCTCAAGGTCTGACATCTATCCCTAACCTCTCAAACTAAAAGAAACCGATTCAGACGCGAAAACGGGAAAAAATCGCGAAACAGTAAAATTCTGCACTCACGCTGTCCATACGCGTATTGACCAGAGCCTTACACGTATGGACCAGCTTTCTCACCCCTTCCTTCCCGTATCAGACGCGTAAGGCATCCTGCCTCGCCCTGCCATACGCGTATTGCCTAGCCTCATACGCGTATGGGCAGAGAGCTATTTCCCTTTAAAATTCCATCTTCAGATCTACATACACGTATAACTACCCCATACGAGTATTCCCAAGCCACTGTACGCGTATCAATACGCGTATGGGCAGAGGGTCGTGTCAAGTCTCCTTTTGGCCCTTCCATTACGCGTATTTCCCCCGTAATAGCCCAGCATTACGCGTAACGCCTTGCCTATTACGCATATTGCCAGATCTATTACGCAAACGCCAATTTCCCACCCAGTCTGGTTTCTGCTACGGGATCCTCACTTTTCACTCTAAAACAGTCCTAAAAATATGTTCTACATCAATTTTATGTTCTATTATTCATCCTACGTCTTTCTCTTAACGTTACTAGATCAGATTTACGAATTCTATGTCTAATTCTTCTCCTTCAACCTGCACCAAACCAGATCTGCAACATAATGCATTCTTACAACAATAACAACAACAGAAATCATGCTAACACGAATCAATTCATGCACAATTTCATCATCACATAAGACATATACACATATCAATAGCACAACATTTTGCATACGAATTCCTACGGGGTTAAGGACTCCCCACTACCCTATCATGAACATATCACCAATATTAAACCCGTTCTCCCCCCTTACCTCGAATCTTTGATCAATTCCTGCGAAAATATGATGGAGATGTTAGCCCTAGCACACCCTTGTTCTTCCTCCTCTTAGCCTTTCTCCTTCTCTCTCTAAAAAAAATTTGATTATCCTAAACCCCCGCCAATTTTCACTAATTATCCTCTAATTACCAAACTGCCCTTATCACTCTCTATTATCCCATTATCTAATTAATTATATCAGATTTTTATTTTACTAATAATATTAATAGTAATGATAATAATAACCATAATAATAATAATATGAAATAACACTATTAATAATAATAATAATAATAATAATAATAATAATAAACTTCATATTGCTATTAAAGGACACACCCCCTAAACAAGGCCAAACAATTAAAATAAAACTAGACGATTAAATAATAATGTACTTAGCGCTACATTTGTCCCTTCCTCCAAATCGGAACTTGATCTTTCGTGGCGCAAACCTTTTGGTTGTGTAAGCCCAAGGATGGTTAATCCTTTGTATTAGGTTCAAAATCTTTGAAGCTTGTTGCGTAGAGACTTTGATTCTATCAATCTTCTAACAAGTCTTTATTAACCTTTACCTAAGTACATTGTTTAATCATTATAGTTCAAGACGCGAGGCGGAATAATCGGTGTTACCTTTTGAAGGCTTATGGCACTAGGCCCTTGTGCTACTAATTACTAACTTCTAACCTTACCTTTATGTTTCCTTCTTGCTCCCTATCTCTCTTTATTTTATATGCTTTATGTCATTATATCATATCATATCATTGTTTATGCTTCCACAATTTTTCCTTTGTCCACTTGGACCATATGTTTATTTTTATGTCATTTTTCTTTTGTCCATTTGGACCATATTATCTTGTGCTTTTGTTTTTCTTTTGTCCATTTGGACTAAAAAACATTAATAAAGGCTTAAACCACTAAAATACTTGTGCTCTTAATTGTTGGACTATGGCCACTATCCCTTACATTGAAGGATTTCTACTCTTAGACTTCTCGGCTTGATTATGGACTTATTGACTTAGATTTAGGATTCTCCCCCTTGTGCTTTGGATCATTATGGAGTTTGGTATTCTAACCTTTATTTGGTTTGCTTATTGGCTCAAGAGGATGGAATTCTTTTCTTATTATGCTTTCAAGAGTGCCTCCATGTGGTTAGATCTTTCTTACCTTAGCTTTTATTTTATGCACTAGGATAGTACTTCTTCTCCACCCCTTCTTCAATTTTCAAAATCTCCTCTCTTTTTCAATACCTTCTTGTTTTCAAACTCAAAACCGCTTTCATGATAAAACCTTGACTTTGGTCAAGTTGATTTTCAAACTTTGTTTTCTCTAATAAATGTCAATCAATGTTAATCATATTTTGACCATTTCAAAAAGACATAAAAAATACCAAAACTCATTCAAACTTTTTGTGCTTTTATGCACCTTTTTCTTTTAAACTTTTCAAAAAGAATTAGACATGAGTCATTGTTTGGTTGAGATGTAAAGCTCCTAACCATGATATTTTGTGTAAAGTATGGCCATTTTCCACTTAGATGTTGAAGCGATAGTCTTGTTGATTGTAATCCAAGCAAATCCTCCATCTTAATGTGATGCAAATGCCTCTTTCCAATACCTTTGGGTAATTAGTTGAGTATTCTCTCTTAAGAATGACGGGTTGTCTTTTCAAGATAAAATGAATCATAACCAATCATTTTTGCCATTTGTACCACAAACTACGAGGTTTTGATCCTACATTGCACTTCGTGGGTACGTAGGGATGAGGTGATAAGTCTCCCCAAACACAAAAATCTTAAAAAATACTTTTCTTCTTATCTCCCCAATCTCTTTCAAACAAACCATTTTCAAACCAAAAGCGATAGATATTTCAAAGGGTTCCTATAGAGTACTATAGACGTTTTGGGTGCTAACACCTTCCTTTAACGTAACCAACCCCCTTACCCAGACTCTGTTTGTTCTTGTTTTAGAACTTGTTTTGGTTTTGTTTGCTCTTTTTCCTTTCCTTTTGGATAAAATAAAAGTGCGGTGGCGACTCTTGCTTTATGAGTTAAGTTAATCAATAGCTTACACTCACAATTTTTACCGCTACAGAAAAGTGGCGACTCTGCTGGGGACTCTGGTTCTTAGTGGGTTTAGCCTACTTTGATTTATTTATCGCTTTTTGGTTTGATTTGTTTGTTATTGTTTGTTCTGTCAGGGTGCTTGGTGATCTGTGTGGTGAGATAAATCCTATACCCGGACTTGAGTGCACTTATGATAAGAGGGTGGTATAGTCTTGTTCGGCTTACGTGGAGTAGTCCTTACTAAGCTGACTTGAGATCCCCCACTCAGTGGAGGCCCCTTTAGGATTACTGATGTCATACGAGTAGTCGTGAATGACATTACTTTTTTCGACCTGGGAGCCTTAGAAGTTGAGGACCGTAGAACCCTTAACCCAACTTGGCCTTATTAGTACGTGGTGCGATGGCTATTCAGGTGTAGACTTGAATTGGTTATTACGCGATACCACACTCAGACGAGTTTCTCTTGAGAATATTATTGGCTGACGAGTAGTCGTTTAAGTCGATAATATCTGAAAGATGGATCTATGACTCTGGGAACTTTTTAGAACCTTGTTATATAGATGATATAACCCTAGTACATACCATTGTGGGAGGTTTTTAACCCTTGGCTACATACTCGTGACTCGGAACCTTGAACCCGTGTGCTTTGTGTGATCTTGTTTGTGGTTGCTGCACTCATGCATTCATGGACATTTTATTTCCATCAATTTTCAAGGATCTTAGAGATTTTCCTTTGCAAACATCGCAGATATTGTGATCATGGATATTGGAAGGAGAAACACTCAGAAGTATTGTTTCAAAGCTCCTAATCTTACAGAGTTGAAAAAGCTAGAGTCCTTGGTAGTCGATGGTGCTGGCTTCAGGTCTCGTCGTGGGGAACTTCAATCTATTCTTTCTACCAATATTGAAGACGGAATTCTGAACACCCTTGTGTAGTTCTACGATCCTATCTACCGATGCTTCACTTTTCCTGGTTATCAGCTCATGCCGACTTTGGAGGAGTATGCTTATCTGTTGGGTATACCAGTTTCTGATCAGGTTCCTTATACTGGTTTGGGGGAAGCTCTTAAGCCCCAAGAAATTGCTGCAGCCCCCCATTTGATGAAGCCTGACATTGATGATAACCTTAAGGTCAAGGGAGGCGTCAAGGGTTTGACTTCTAAGTTCTTGATTGGGAAAGCCACTATGTTTTCTAATGCTGGTAGCACATTGGCGTTTGAGGCTATATTTGCTTTGCTTATCTACGGACTAGTCTTATTTCCTAACGTTGACAACTTTGTGGGTGTTAACGCTATTAGGATTTTATTGATTGGGAACCCTGTTCTGACTTTACTTGGTAATACTTACTTCTCCATCCATCATAGGACTTCTAAGGGGAATGGTACCATTGTTTACTGCGCACCTTTACTTTACAAGTGGTTTATTTCGCACTTGCCACAGTCATCGACTTTCAAGGAGAACAAGAATTGTTTAAGGTGGTCTCAGAGGATCATGTCTGTTACTCATGCTGACATTACTTGGTCTTCTTCCATTTATGATGGTGTCCAGATTATTGATAGTTGTGGAGAATTTTCCAATGTGCTTCTTCTTGGCACACAAGGAGGAATTAACTACAACCCGAGTTTAGCCCGCCGCCAGCTTGGCTATATGATGAAGGAAAAGCCTAAGAATATTCATTTAGAGGGTTTATTTTTCCAAGGAGGGAATGACTCTCTTGGTTTGAGGAAAAGAATGGTTCACGCTTGGACTAAGATTCATAAGATGGGTAGAGGACAACTTGGGAGACAAGTTTGCATTGCTTTGGAACCTTTTACGCTTTGGGTGAACGAGAGAGCTAAGGAGCTCAAAATGCCTTATTATTTTGAGAAACCCATGACTACAGTGGTCGCTACACCGCTCCCTATTCCTTCTGATGATATGAAGACTCTTCAAGATGCTTTGGCCAAGATGAAGGAAGAAAAAGATCTTTGGGAATCCAAGTTTCATGCTTCAAACTTTGAGAAGTTAGAGTTGCAAAAGCAGATGAAGGAGAAAGATGACTTGATTGAGTTGCTTGAGCGACGTGCTGTGAAGAGACATGGAGAGGATTTATTTTCCTCTACTACTTCATCATCTCACCCTCCTACTTCCGGTGCTTGGAAGGGTATCGTGGATCGGCTCGTGTTAGAGAAGACCGCCATGAAGGACAACTATGAGAGAGAGATTAAGAGACTCCGAAGGAAGTATAAGCTTGGATCGTCATCAGATGCTTATTAGGATCTTTAGGATCTAGCTTTTCCTTATTGTATTTTGATCCTTTGTAACTTGAACTTCCAAGTGTAACTCTTTCCAAAATTCAATAAAATGAGATGTTTATCAGTATTTCAAAAAGTGTTATTTCTTTACGATGTTTACAATAGCTTTATAGTTTAAAGATCCTTGAAAGTTGAATGAAACATTTGCATTTTGCATTAGCATTCGCATCATTGTGCATTGTTTCTTACCTTTTCCGGGTATCTTATGTTTCCTTTTGGTCTTCATTCAGCCAAGCTGTCGCACCAGTATAATACTCGGGCTAATCTGAAGAAGAAGATGTATCAGTTGCAACAAGAGAACCGTGAGCTTCGTGAGGAAGTGACAACTTTGAAGGATAGTTTGGAGAAACTCATTGCTGTGATGGAAGCATTGGTTGCTGCTCAGAATCAGCCACCCCCTCCTCCCCCGCTTTCAACTCCTGTGCAAAGGACAGTAATTTCTGAGATTGTCTCTACGCCCATCTCTGTGGCGCCTGCTAGTGTTCCTCAACACTCCATGCCTCCTGGCTTCCCCTGGGGCATGCCTTTTAACTTTGTTCCTGAAGGTTATTAACCACCACCATCGCCTCCTGAAGTTCCAGTTGTTCCTACTGTTTAACCTGTGATGACTGTACCACCAACTGTGGTTCATACCGTTCCTTTTGGTGAATAAAAAATTTTCCACACTGCTCCGAGCGAGAGTGTTGATGCTTATGATAGAATGGAAGAGATTCAAGACCAGTTTACTGAAATGCAGAAAGAAATCAAAGCGTTGAGGGGTAAAGAGCTATTTGGAAAGAATTCTCATGAGTTATGCTTGGTTCCTAACATGAAGATCCCGCATAAGTTTAAGGTCCCTAACTTTGAAAAGTATAAAGGTAATTCTTGTCCGTTGAGTCACTTGACTATGTATGCTCGTAAGATGTCGACTCAGACTGATAATAATCAGCTTCTCATTCACTACTTTCAAGATAGCTTGACTGGTGCAGCCTTGAAATGGTATATGGGACTCGACATCACTCGAATTCGAACTTTGGAAGACTTGGGCAAGGCTTTTGTAAAGTAGTATAAGTATAATGTGGATATGGCTCCTGATCGAGATCAGCTTCGAGCAATGGCTCAGAGAGATAAGGAGACATACAAAGAATACGCGCAGAGGTGGCACGAGATTGTTGCTCAGATTAATCCTCCTTTGGAAGAAAAAGAGATGACCAATATTTTTCTGAAAACTCTGAGTCCTTTCTATTATGAGTGTATGATTGCTAGTGCCCTAAGCGACTTCACTGAGATGGTTAATATGGGGATGAGATTAGAAGAAGGTGTCTGTGAGGGATGTCTGTCAAAAGATGGTAATTCTACCGGTAATTCCAAGAAATATGAGGGAGGACTTGCCAAGAAGAAGGAAGGTGAGACCAATGCTATCTCCCATGGAGGACGCAAAAAGAGTTATGGTAAGAATAATCAGTGTCAGCAACATGTTGCATCTGTTACTCCTATTATCAATTCAACTCCTGTTGTTCAAGCTGCTCATCAACAACGTTCTAATCAACAAAACAATCAACGGGGCCGTTTTCAGAAGGACTTTGATCTGATTCTGATGACATATACGGATTTGCTTCCTTGTTTAATTCAGAAGAATCTTTTTCAGACCCGTGCACCACCTGCTGCTCTAAAAGATTCGCCGTGGTGGTATAAGTCTGAAGCTCATTGTGCTTTTCATCAGGGAGGAGCTGGGCATGATACTGAGAACTGTTATCCTTTGAAGATGGAAGTGAAAAGATTAGTTAGAAGTGGTATTTTGTCTTTCGAAGACTCCAATCCTAATGTACAATCGAATCCGCTACCTAATCATGGCAAGGCATCTGTCAATATGGTTTATGGTAGTTCTGGTACATTCAAATTTTTTGATATCCGTTGGATTTGAAGATATCTTGTGGAAATGCATGCACTTTTGAGTGAATACCATCATATTGATCATGATTATGCAACTTGTTGCATCTGTTCCATGAATCCGCGTGGTTGTGTGATAGTAAAGAGGGACATTCAAAGGATGATGGATCAAAATTTGATTGAGGTCACTGCTAAAAGGGATGAATATCAGAATGAGGTGAATGTTATTGCGCCACGCTTTAATATTCCTGAACGAGTTGTTATCTCTTATGAAAGTCGGAAGACCGCTATTACACCTTTGGTTATTCGGTTACCCGGTCCAGTACCCAATGAATCTGACAAGGCTATTTCGTATAAGTACAATGCTACCATGGTAGAAGATGGTAAGGAAGTGCCCATTCCTTCTTTGTCTTCTGTGGTAAGTATCGCTGATGTTAGTAGAGTGACCCGGAGTGGTCGTGTCTTTCGTTCTGAACCTCCAAAGATTATGGAGAATGTTGTTGCTGGAAAACGACCTCAAGATGAGAGTAATGTCGATGCTTTTGGTCAGTCCAGTGGTAAGAAGGATTATGAGGATGAAATATTGAAATTGATCAAGAAGAGTGAGTATAGTGTTGTAAGATCAACTCTTTGCAAAAGGTATTGGAACAAGCATATGTTGACCATGATGTGACTGTTAATCAATTTGATGGAATTGTTGCCAACCTCACAGCATGTAATAATTTGAGTTTCTGTGATGAAGAGTTACCCGAGGAAGGGAGAAATCACAATTTGGCTTTACATATCTCTATGAATTTTCAAGAAGATGCATTTTCCAATGTGTTGGTTGACACTGGCTCTTCTTTGAATTTGTTGCCAAAATCTACTTTGTCGAGGCTTTCGTACCAAGGTGCTCCCATGAGGTATAGTGGGGTTGTGGTTATAGATTTTGATGGATCTCGAAAAACTGTGATTGGAGAGGTTGATTTTCCAATCAAGATAGGACCGTGTTTCTTCCATATTACTTTCCAAGTAATGGATATTCATCCTGCTTATAGTTGTCTGCTTGGCCGACCCTGAATTCATGAAGCTGGGGCAGTGACTTCGACTCTTCATCAGAAATTGAAATTTGTTAAGAATGACAAACTGGTAATTGTTGGAGGCGAGCAAGCAATTTTGGTGAGCCATCTTTCATCCTTTTCGTATGTTGATGCCGACGAAACTGTTGGGACTCCGTTCCTAGCTCTTTCCGTTGATGATAAAACTGTCAAGAAGAATGAGTTGCCCATGTCTTCTTTGAAAGATGCCCTGCCGAGTTATTGATGTGGTTGATAACCTGGGCAAAGCTAGTTTAGGCTTTACGCCTGGTGCAGTTAGAAGAGATTTGAAGCGTATTAATGAGGCCTTTCACAGCGCCAGATTCATCAACAAAGATCACTCTACTGCTGCCATCATTGAAGATGATGAAGAGGAAGAACTTCCCAATTTCGTGACACATGGGTAGATCTGCCAGAATTGGATAGCTGTTGATGTTCCCACTGTTATTAATATTTCAAAGTAATTTGTTTTTGTTTCTTTCAAAAATCCTTTCACTCTGCCCAAGGTGAAAGTGAATTTGTAAGGGCTTTGTTTCAAATTTTATCACCATCAATAAAATGTTATTTTGTTTATCCATATTATGTTTTCCCTTTTTTGCTTTATTTCTGAAAATTGGTAACATAAAAAACCAAAAATAATAATAATAACGTGATCATTTTTATCTGCATAATACTTGCACTTCTTGTTCATATTCTAAAATCAAACATAAATCATTGTGCAGATTGATTGTTAAACCCATTAAAAACAATGACCCTATGCCCTCTCCCAACTTTGAGTTCCCTGTGTTTGGAGCTGAAGAAGAGGTTATTGAGGAGATTCCAGATGAAATTTTCAGGTTGCTTGAGCACGAGGAAAAAACCATTCAACCTCATGAAGAGCCGGTATAATTGGTTAATTTGGGTTCCGAGGATGATAAGAAAGAAGTCAAGATTTGGGCATTGCTTCAGTCGGATGTTAAGAAGAGAATGGTAGAGCTTCTCAGAGAATATGTTGACGTTTTTGCTTGGTCCTATCAAGACATGCCTGGTCTTGATACTGATATTGTGGAACATAGATTGCCACTGAAGCCTGAATGTCCACCCGTGAAACAGAAATTGAGAAGAACTCATCCCGACATGGCTGTGAAGATCAAAGAGGAGGTTCAAAAGCATATTGATGCTGGTTTTCTTGTGACTTCTGAGTATCCTCAATGGGTGGCCAATATTGTGCCTGTTCCAAAGAAAGACGGAAAAGTCCGAATGTACGTTGACTACAGAGATTTGAATAAAGTGAGTCCAAAAGATGATTTTCCACTACCACACATTGATATATTGGTAGATAATACTACTAAGTTCAATATCTTATCTTTTATTGATGGATTTTTTGGTTATAATCAAATAAAGATGGCACCCGAGGATATGGAAAAAACAACATTCATTACACCCTGGGGAACATTCTGTTACAGAGTGATGCCCTTCGGTTTGAAAAATGCTGGTGCAACGTACCCGAGAGCTATGACTACTTTGTTCAATGATATGATGCATAAATAAATTGAGGTCTATGTAGATGATATGATTTGTAAATCGAAGACTGAAGAAGACCATATTGAGTACTTATTGAAGTTGTTTCAACTTTTGAGAAAGTTTAAGCTCCATTTGAATCCTAATAAATATACTTTTGGTGTCTGTTTTGGAAAGTTGTTGGGCTTTATTGTCAGCCAAAAAGGCATTGAAGTCGATCCTGGTAAAGTTAAAGCTATTCAGGAAATGCCTGCGCGCAAAACAGAAAATCAAGTAAGAGGATTCTTGGGATGTTTGAATTATATCTCCCGATTTATATCCAATATGACTGCCACATGTGCGCCGATTTTCAAGCTTCTTCGCAAAGATCAGGGTTGTATGTATGGACAGAGGATTGTTAGAAAGCTTTTGAAAGAATTAAAGAGTATCTACTTGAACCTTCGATTTTGTCTCCTCTTGTGGAAGGAAGACTTTTGATCATGTATTTGACTGTGCTGAAAGAGTCTATGGGTTGTGTTCTGGGTCAACAAGATGAATCTAGTCGAAAAGAATTTTCCATTTATTATTTGAGCAAGAAGTTCACCGATTGCGAGTCTCGGTACTCAATGCTTGAAAAGACATGTTGTGCTTTAGCTTGGGCTGCCAAGCGCCTCCGCCAGTATATGTTGAATCATACAACTTGGTTGATATCTAAGATGGATCCAATCAAGTATATCTTTGAAAAGCCTGCTCTGACTGGGAGGATTGCTCGTTGGAAAATGTTGTTGTCAGAATATGATATCGAGTACCAAACTCAAAAAGCAATAAAAAGAAGTGTTTTGGCTGATAATTTGGCACACTAGCCAATTGATGATTACCAACCAATCAGGTTTGATTTTCCTGATGAGGATGTGATGTACCTAAAGGTTAAAGATTGTGAAGAACCATTACCTGATGAAGGGCCTGAGCCTGGATCCCGTTGGGGTTTGATTTTTGACGGAGCTGTTAATGAGTATGGAAATGGTATTGGGGCAATAATTGTTACTCCTCATGGTTCTCATATTCCTTTTACTTCAAGGTTGATGTTCACTTGCACAAATAATGCGGCTGAGTATGAAGTGTGTATTATGGGCTTGGAAGAAGCTATTGATTTAAGAATCAAGATTCTTGATGTATACGGAGATTCAACCCTGGTGATTAATCAGATTAAAGGGGAATGGGAGACACATCAACCTGATTTGATTCCTTATCGAGATTATGCAAGGAGGTTGTTAACTTTCTTCAATAAGGTTGAGTTTCACCATATACCCAGAGTAGAGAATCGAATGGCAGATGCTTTAGCAACTATATCCTCCTTGATCGTGGTGAATCAGTGGAATGATATGCCCAAAATCGATGTTATGCGTCTTGATAGACCAGCTCATGTGTTTTCCGTTGAAGAAGTCGTTGATGATAAACCGTGGTATTATGATATCAAATGCTTTCTTTAGAATCAAGAGTACCCACTTGGGGCATCCAAGAAAGATAAGAAGACTTTGAGAAGATTGGATGGTAGTTTCTTCTTGAATGATGATGTGTTGTATAAAAGAAATTATGACATGGTCTTGCTCAGATGCGTGGATAGACACGAAGCAGACATGTTGATGAAAGAAATTCATGAAGGATCTTTTGGTACCCATGCCAATGGGCATGCAATGGCTAAGAAAATGTTGAGGGCAGGTTACTATTGGCTGACAATGGAATCTGACTGTTGAAAATTTGTGAAGAAGTGCCATAAGTGCCAGATTTATGCTGACAAAATTCATGTACCACCAACTCCTCTCAATGTTATCTCTTCTCCATGGCCTTTCTCCATGTGGGGAATTGATATGATTGGAATGATTGAGCCTAAAGAATCGAACGAACACCGTTTCATAGTGGTGGTTATTGACTATTTTACCAAGTGGGTTGAAGCGGCATCATATGCCAATGTGACCAAGCAAGTAGTGGTCCGGTTTATCAAGAACCAAATCATCTGTCGGTATGGCGTTCCAAGCAATATTATCACTGATAATGGGCCGAATTTGAATAATAAGATAATGAAGGAATTATGTGATGAGTTTAAGATTGAGCATCATAATTCTTCTCCTTACAGACCTAAGATAAATGGGGCTGTTGAAGCTGCTAATAAGAACATTAAGAAGATTGTTCAAAAGATGGTTGTTACTTACAAGGATTGGCATGAGATGCTCCCTTTTGCTTTGCATGGGTATCGTACATCCGTCCGCACTTCAACAGGGGCAACCCCTTTCTCTCTTGTTTATGGTATGGAAGCAATGTTCCCGGTAGAAGTTGAAATCCCTTCTATGAGAGTTTTGATGGAAGCTGAATTGTCTGAGGCTGAATGGTGTCGGAGCAGATATGACCAGTTGAATTTGATTGAAGAGAAAAGAATGACGGCCTTGTGTCATGGCCAATTGTATCAACAGAGAATGAAGAAAGCTTTTGACAAGAAGGTTCGACCTCGTGTGTTTAGAGAAGGTGACCTCGTGCCCAAAAAGATCTCGCCTTTTACTACTGATTCTAGGGACAAGTGGACTCCTAATTATGAAGGCCCATATGTTGTTAAGAGAGCCTTCTCTGGCGGTGCATTACTTCTTACAACTATGGATGGTGAAGAGTTCACTCGTCCTGTGAATGCCGATGCAGTCAAGAAATACTTCGCCTAAAAAATAAAAGAACAGCTTGCTAAGTTGAAAACCCGAAAGAGCGGCTTTGGTAAAAATGAGCGTCTCAGTGGGCTGAAAACCCGAAAGGGCGGTCCAGGCAAAAATTAGAGACGAAAACAGAAATAATCGTCCCGGTAGATTGAAAACTCGAGAGGGCAATCTAGGTAAAAGTTAGGGATTATGGAAAGTAACTGCATCTGGCCAGTCTTGATCATTTGAAGCAACATCGTCTATCAAGGATTTTTCTTCAATCATCCTCAGCTGAAGTTTTGAGCACAGTGGAATTCAAAGTTGTTAGGGATAATAGTGGTCATTGTATTTCAATGTAACCCTTTCCATGTATTTACCATTTTTCAAACTTTGTAATGATCCATGGGGTTACGCCATTTGCGGACTACCATTCTATTAATAAAATTTGGGCCTTTATCCCTTTATTTGCAATTCTTATTTTGTTTCTGTTTGTAAAATTTCATTTATTTTCGATGATGATTTTTCTTATTTGCAATTCTTATTTTGAAAATTATAAGAACATTTTCCTTTGATTTATGAATATAAAAAGGAATGTCAACGGTTATTCCAAGAATGTAAAGATCATTGTTTTCCACAGCAGGGTTTGTTCTTACTCTTCTAGTAGAATTTATTGTCAGCTCCCCAGTAGAGTTTGTTGATATTTTTCCAATAGAGTTGTTGATTTTTCTTCAGCAGAGTTTGTTCATGAGTTGATGGTATACCGGTTTGAGTTTTCTCTAGACGAGTGTTGTTCGGTCGTTCCCCAGCTATGTCTCGATCCATATTTTCTCCAGCTGATTATGATATGGTCAGGAAGCTGAGCAGTTTCTGTTTAAGACCCTCTCTCATTGGTGTTAATTCCCACACAGAGATTCATTTCTTTTGATACCCCCCAGCAAAAAATTATGTGAAGAATCCTTACTCAGTTTTTTTTACCTTCTAGATGTGTGGATTTGGATATCTCCAAGTGGAGAGCAATGTTATTTCCCTCTAAGAGTATTGACATGATAGCCACCTGTCGGGTTTTATCTCGCCTTGTGGATACTTTTTCTCTCCAGGTTGTTGTACCCAGAGATTTATCCTTGCTGATTCCCCAATGGAGGCAGTGCATTATGGTTTCAATTGTTTCCCAAGCATAGAGCAGGGATGTTAATTTCTTATCATCCCCGGCAAGTCCAGGATGTACTTTTCTCCGGATTATATTTTTCCAGAGATTTATCCTCCTAGTGAAGATTGTGCATCATTATTACGGCTATTTCCCAGTGAAGTCGCTGATGATATCTCTATTGATCACCTGTTGGGTTTTCTCTCATTTATGATGAATATTGATCTAAAATCCCCCACAGCTTGACCTTTTGCTGTTTTCCTCAGCAAGTCCAAGATGCTTCACTCAGATTTGGTTAATCCCCTGAGAGTGTTCTCGTATCTCTAGCAGATCTGCCTTGTTTTCCCAGTGGATTTTGTGTAAATGTTTACATGTTTACAATCCCCAGCGGACCCACTTATTTCTCCACAACAGATCTCTTCATCCGTTTGTAATGAAAGTCCATGTGAATTTTTATCCCTAGGAGGAGTCAGAAAGATTCGGGTTGTTATGGTTTCCCAACGGCTTTCTTGCCATCCTCACAAAGTAGAGTTTATGTTGATCCCTCTTGGTGGATCGTTGATGTTAGAAGGTTGGTATTTGGGTTTCTCCCCAAGGAATATCTTCTTTTCTCCAGTAAGATTTGAGCCTTGTAGTAGGATTTATTTTCTTTTGATGGATTTTGTTTATTTCTTGCAGGATTTCTTCAGTTGAATCCCTAGCAGAGCTTCTAATGATATCTCCATCTTGTTGAGATTAGCCGAGTATTCAGTGATGTTGTGATGTTTATTCACCCTCTGTTTATCCTTATGTCTGTTTTGTCAGCATATTCATACTCATACACATTGCATGCGCATTCATTTTGTTGTGCATAGCATATTGTTGTTGCATTGTGCATCTTGCATTTTTGTTGGTGCTTCTTTTCTCTCTGGTGCTGTTATCCCTGTAGAGCATGTGTGTCCTCTCTCCATTTAGAGTGTCGACCCGTAAGTAGAAAATGCCTATCTTTGTTAACTCCCCACTGAGTTTATACTTTGTGGAAGATATTTGTTTTAGCATTCCTCCCCAGTTCATTTGTCTGGATGGAATTAATCCCCAGTTGAGATTTTTCCTCCTCGGGATGAGTCTTGTTTGACCGTTTCTCTCTAGTTTATTCCTAGATTGAATTTTGGTCCCTTGCTTTGGCAATTGAAGCTTATCACCTTTGTCGTCCTGCCCATTTAGTTGGTAGTAGATGATATAGCTGGCTTGTTACCTTTGTCGTCTTGCCCTTTAGTTGGTAGTAGGTAATATAGCCCGGTTTGGTTACCTTGTTATAGCTATCACTTGTTCAATAGTTGGTAATCTCTCCATGTTTGAGTTTATTACCTTTGTTGGTAGTAGGTGATATTTCTCATACCCCTTTGTGAGACTGTTACCTTTGTCGTCCTACTATTTGTTGGTAGTAGGTAATATTTCTCATACCCTTGGTTGATTACCTTGTTTTAAGTGTCACTTGGTTGATAGTTGGCAATCCCGCCTTTTGGCTTATCATCTTTGTCGTCCTGCCCATTTAGTTGGTAGTAGGTGATATAGCTGGCTTATTACCTTTGTCGTCCTGCCCATTTAGTTGGTAGTAGGTAATATAGCCCGGTTTGGTTACCTTGTTATAGCTATCACTTATTTGATAGTTGGTAATCTCTCCATGTTCGAGTTTATTACCTTTGTCGTTCTGCCCTTTGTTGGTAGTAGGTAATATTTCTCATATCCTTTTTGACTGCCTCGTTGTAGCTATCACTTGGTTGGTAGTTGGCAATCTTTCCTTTTGAACATGTTATTAGCGGATGTCGGGTAGTAGATGACCTTTCCCCCCAGCGAAGATTTTTTCCTCCTTGTTGGGACGATGTTATCCCTCTTTTATTCCTGGTGTTGCTAATTTCCCCTCAGTGGAATCTTACTCTTTATTCTTCCCCAGCGGAGATTGTTTCCTCCCCTGTTGGGATGTGCTTTCCCTTTTTTGTTTTCCCCTATGGAGTCTTTTCTCTTTGCTCCCCAGCTTTTCTTTGTCTCCTGTGGCATTTTCTCCCCACAGAGGTCTTGTGTCGGCATATCATTTGCACGATCATATCATTTCGTGGTCTCTTAGGGCCAAAAATTGGGTTGTTGTTATATTTAAGTCTCTTCTATCTCGTCGAGACAAAGATGCCCATCTTCGTATCTCCGGATAGAAGACACTTAAATAGGGGCAGCTGAAATGCCCTAATTTTTACCCCTAAGATCCCACATGTTTTTGAATCTCATACCACAAACAAGATCACAAGCTTTGGTTCTCTTGCACTCCTCTGAAGGTTTGTTCTTGAGTGAGATCGCCAAGCACCCATGTTCTCTTGTTTGTTTGATGTCTGTAATTGTTTATGTTTACTAACCATTAATTAAAATAAAATAAAAATATGTTTTTTTCCTTTTACTAACTTTCTCAGGAAGAATTTGGATTAAGGATATCAAAATCAGTCCCTCAGCTCGAATGAATTTCATCTGAACAAAGTCAAAGTTAATCTGCTAACAATTTAAAAAATCATCTGATCAAGAGTTTCCAAGATTTAATTGATTATTATTCAAGAGACTCCAAGGTTCATGTGTTTATTTCCATGCCTTCTTTGACAAGTAAGAAAAATCGAGCCCGGCCCAAGACAGCACATCAAAAATCCAATTTTCTCATTTTTTCACTATGTTAATCGATTAACACATTTTGCACTAAAAATGGTTAATCGATTAACCTGTGCGTTTTTGGAGAAAATGTGCCAAATTCAAATTCTGCAGCATTTTGGCACCAAATTCAAATGATCACATGTGGAATATCCTAGACCACCTCATTTTAATTCCCCTACATCATCTCAATTAAATCCCACCATGTACCTCCACTAATCACCACTCTTTTGATAATTTCCCACCAAAATTCAAATTCCAATCCTAATTTTGTCTCCAAACCACCAAATTTCCAAGCCTAAACTCTATAAATTAAGACCTCATTTCATTCATTTTACAAGCTTTTGAGAGCCAAAAAAACTCTTGCAAATTCTTTCCCCCAACCACAAAATTCACTCAAAGCTCACTTTTCTTCTCTTGAAAGTTAACAAGAATTCACATTGAATCTTGTTCAACTTTGAGCTAAACCTTCATCCAAACTTGTTTTCTTCACCAATTCTCATAGATCAAGGCTTTGGTGTTTGGATCTTGAAGCAATTTGAAGGAATTTTCAGATTTGAAGTGGTAATTCATCTTTCACCATTGTTGAAGCTTCAATTTCATCTTTCATAATGTAGATCTTTGGTGGAATCTTGTTACTTGATCCTTTGGATCTTGTAATTGTGTTTGATTGCTGGTTTTTGCTGCTGTTTTACTTGATTTTTCGTGCACAATTGCATCCTTGATCAGGAGGCGTTTGAAGAAATGATTGATCAAGGATTTTGCAATTTTCAAATTGATTTGTTGTTGTTTTTACAGTGTTAATCGATTAACCAAAACCATCACGAATTGGTTAATCGATTAACAGTTGGATTTTGCACCCAGAATTTCAATTTTCCACTGGTTAATCGATTAACACTTTTACACATGAAATGGTTAATCGATTAACCAGTGTCCAGAATGTGTTTTTTGCTTGTTTTTGGGACTGTTTTGGTTTTTCCTCCTTTTTCTTCCCCTTTCTTTTTGTTTTGGCTTTGAAGTGCATTGTTGAGATTAATTTCTCTTCAATTTCAATGGACTTTGGATATGGTTAAAGTAATTAAACATTCATTAGTTCAAATCTATCTTTAAATGAATTATTGAATTCATTTGAGGTGATTTGAATTAGTGATATGTTTTCACACTTAAACCTATCAATTAACGGTGATTGAGCTTGAAGATGAAAGGTTCTTGAAATTGTAATTCAATTTAGCTTTCTCTTCATCCATTTCATTTTATTTTGATCGATGAAAGTCTTATGGATCTTAGGATTTCTTTGTCGAATTCTTGATTAAGACTAGATCGCTACCTATTTTCTTTTCGTGCGATATTGCTTTTGGATGACGATTTACATATCGTTCATCTAGCATGCATTAGCACAAAGATCACTATTGACCGGCCTCGAGTTGGGTGACTTCTCTATAAGTCACTTGGCGATAGCTTAACGTAGCGCTACATTTGTCCCTTCCTCTAAATCGGAACTTGATCTTTCGTGGCGCAAACCTTTTGGTTGTGTAAGCCCAAGGATGGTTAATCCTTTGTAGTAGGTTCAAAATCTTTGAAGCTTGTTGCGTAGAGGCTTTAATTCTATCAATCTTCTAACAAGTCTTCATTAACCTTGACCCAAGTACATTGTTTAATCATTATAGTTCAAGACGCGAGGCAGAATAATTGGTGTTACCTTTTGAAGGCTTATGGCACTAGGCCTTTGTGCTACTAATTACTAACTTCTAACCTTATCTTTATGCTTCCTTCTTGCTCCCTATCTCTCTTTATTTTATATGCTTTATGTCATTATATCATATCATATCATTGTTTATGCTTCTGTAATTTTTCCTTTGTCCACTTGGACCATATGTTTATGTTTGTGTCATTTTTCTTTTTTCCATTTGGACCATATTATCTTGTGCTTTTGTTTTTCTTTTGTCAATTTGGACTCAAAAACATTAATAAAGGCTTAAACCACTAAAAGACTTGTGCTCTTAATTGTTGGACTATGGCCACTATCCCTTGCATTGGATGATTTCTACTCTTAGACTTCTCGGCTTGGTTATGGACTTATGGACTTAGATTTAGGATTCTCCCCCTTGTGCTTTGGATCATTATGGAGTTTGGTATTCTAGCCTTTATTTGGCTTGCTTATTGGCTCAAGAGGATGGAATTCTTTTCTTATTATGCTTTGAAGAGTGCCTCTGTGTGGTTAGATCTTTCTTACCGTAGCTTTTATTTTATGCACTAGGATAGTCACTTCTTTTCCACCCCTTCTTCAATTTTCAAAATCTCCTCTCTTTTTCAAAACCTTCTTGTTTTCAAACTCAAAACCGCTTTCATGATAAAACCTTGACTTTGGTCAAGTTGATTTTCAAACTTTGTTTTCTCTAATAAATGTCAATCAATGTTAATCATATTTTGACCATTTCAAAAAGACATAAAAAATACCAAAACTCATTCAAACTTTTTGTGCTTTTATGCACCTTTTTCTTTTAAACTTTTCAAAAAGAATTAGACATGAGTCATTTTTTGGTTGAGATGTAAAGCTCCTAACCATGGTATTTTGTGTAAAGTATGGCCATTTTCCACTTAGATGTTGAAGTGATAGTCTTGTTTATTGTAATCCAAGCAAATCCTCCATCTTAATGTGATGCAAATGACTCTTTCCAATACCTTAGGGTAATTAGTTGAGTATTCTCTCTTAAGAATGACGGGTTGTCTTTCAAGATAAAATGATTCATAACCAATAATTTTTGCCATTTGTACCACGAACTACGAGGTTTTGATCCTACATTGCACTTCGTGGGTACGTAGGCATGAGGCGATAAGTCTCTCCAAACACAAAAATCTTAAAAAATACTTCTCTTCTCATCTCCTCAATCTCTTTCAAACAAACCATTTTCAAACCAAAAGCGATAGATATTTCAAAGGGTTCCTATAGAGTACTATAGACGTTTTGGGTGCTAACACCTTCCCTTAACGTAACCAACCCCCTTACCCAGACTCTGTTTGTTCTTGTTTTAGAACTTGTTTTGGTTTTGTTCGCTCTTTTTCCTTTCCTTTTGGATAAAATAAAAGTGCGGTGGCGACTCTTACTTTATGAGTTAAGTTAATCAATAACTTACACTCATAATTTTTACCGCTACATCATGCACCCTCAATCACGAGCCTCTAATTAGTTGACCCTCTGATAGTCAATGTTGTAGCGCGAAAAATACTCGAGCGCATCGCACACTCGAAAATAAAAATAGAGTCGCGACTGAATTTTATTTTTTCTAAGAGAGGGAAAATATCAATAAAACCCAAATCAAAGAGAAAAGGGTACAGAAGTTGGTTATGCAAGGGGAATGTATTAGCATCCCTTACATCTGTTGCACTCAACGGGAATCATTTTGATTGTTCTTTGCACTAATGGGTGTTCTTATCTGAAGGTTACATGCGATTGGTTTTAATTAAGGGGAAAAATAAGTTTTTAATTAATGTGCTCGCCAAGATTTTGAAATCTTGTGCCTATGTATTTGCATAGTGCAATGAGAAAATCAGAGCTCTGTAGTTCATGGAGTAGAAAATAAGTGTTTATTGGTTGATTTTAGGGAACAATGTTATAATCGTATCTTAGAAGTATTTTGACCTTAGCTATTTGATCCTTGTTTGGATGCTCTAAGATATTAGCCTCACTGCTAAGGAATGGATTATGACAATTCTTTTATGAAAAGAAATTGATGTGGTGGCTGAACCAAGGGAGAAGAATTGTAAAGGTTGTGTCTAAACCAAGGACAAAGAATTTTAAATGTGGTGTATGAACCAAGGTCAAAGAATTGTAAACGCGGTGTCCGAACCAAGAATGAAGATTTGTAAATGTGATGTCTAAACCAAGGACAAAGAAATTGTAAAGGTGGTGTCTTAACCAAGTTAGTGGTATTTAAACCAAGGGAATGATGTTTAAACCAAGGGACTAGTGTTTAAACTAAGGGAGTGGTGTTTAAACCAAGGAAGTGGTGACTCTGTTAGGGATAGTTCTTAAGTAAGTCAAGCCTAGTTTTGTTTGTTCCTTTGTGTGGTTAGATGTTTATATTTATGTCGCGGTGAGAATCGGATGCCAAGCTATTGGATTAACTTGAATCATAATTCTTAAATTCACCACCGGTCTTTATTTTATCCAAAGGAAAAGGTTAAAGATCGAAAAACCTAATAAGAGATCTAAGATTCAGGGGTTGGTTACGTCTAGGGAAGGTATTAGCATCCTAAACGTCTGTAGTACTCTACAGGAACCTCTTGTTATTATTTATGTTATTTATTACCCGCTTGCTAAAGGGTATATGCTAAGGGAAAGACCTAGGGGTTAGTATCTAAGTATACTCGCCAAGACATCGCATCTTGTGCCTACGTATCCTGACGGGAGTGGAATCAGAGTATTCGTAGTTCCCCTCAAAGAGGGTGAGGAACTCTTGACTGTGGTCAAGGTTCCAGGGGGAGGTAGCGTCTATGGCAAGGCGCTACATAGAGTGCGGTGACTCTAAAGTTAAACTTAAGTTGAAAAAGGGTAGAAAGTGTCATGGTAGAACACGTGTATAGAGTGCGGTGACTCCGAATCCTAAGGCTAGGATAAATGGGAAGGAACGTCCTAAAAGTCTTCTAAGTGACATGGTAGTCAATGGAGAGAAATCTTTCCTTTGGAATCGAAATCAAAAGGCCACCAGAGAGTAAGTATCAGTGATGGGATGTAATGACAGTTAAAAGTATCAGGAATTAGATTTAAAATGAACATCAAGAATAGAAAAATACAAATTTAACTTAAGAAATAAATAAAATCTGTTTAATCCAAAATTTAAATTAAAAACTAACTAATTAATTAAAATCTAATTGAAAACTAATTCAAATAAATTTAAAATTAATTAAATTAAATTTAAACAAATTAATTAAAAAAAACTACATAAGTAATCAAAATCCAACTTAAATAATTAAAATCTAATTAAGATCCCATTCTAATTAAAATCAATATAAAATAAAAACTAAGGGCGAACAAGATGAAATTAAATTATTATTTACAACCTAATATCCTAATTATATAAATTTCAAAATGACTAACCAAAATATAGTCTTAATTGCTAACCTTTACTCAACTAATTTTTAATTATTCCTAATTATTCTAAATGACAGTAAACAAGTAAAAAAATAGAAACGGAACAGTCCGTATGAAATTTGGAGGTCTACCCCATTCCACATCCTAATTCTAATTAATTATTATATTAATAACATGAATGTTTGATTTTTCAAAGTTTCAACTAATTAGTATTCAAGTGGCACATGTTCCTTTGACCAAAAGGTTAGATTAAATATATAAAAACACTATCAGTAAAAGGAAAAAAAATCACAACATCGTCTCTCTTTCTCGCCATTCCCTTTTTCAGTTTTCCCATTTCTCCCATCTCTTTCCTTTTTTCTCTTGCATGGCCAATAACCCAGCACAAAATTCAAATAAAACAGCAACATCAATCATAAAAGAGAAGCAAAGGGGTACCGGATTTACGGCGACGAAGCAACGGCGTCCCGATGTATGATGCGGCGAGAGAGACAAGACGATTCCTGGCAATAGCAGTGGTTAGCGAAGAGATTTCACGACGGTGGTGCAGCGTTGACTTCGTGAGGGTAGCGGCTCTGCGTCTCCCGTTCCGGCGATGTAGTGACAATGCTTGGTATGATCTTGAAGATGATGACGACAGCTGCACGGTGGCTTTACGATCGAAGATAGGACAGGTTACGATGTCGACGACATCGGAGGTAATGCTTCTAATGATTGCTCTTACGGCTATGCGTGTGATGCCTCTCCCTTTCCAACCGTGTGTTTATTTTTGGTGAAAGTATGTGTGAACTGTTGGTGTTTCTTTCGGTGAATTCTGAAGGTGTGAGTGTGTTTTTGATTTTGAAAGAAACCCGTGTATTTCCTCTGTTAAGTGGTGTATGTGAGTTCTTCTTCTGGTATGAGTTTTTTTCTGCTTTTGCTGTGTATGTTACTACTCTGCTTCGAAACCGCGTATGGGATGTTTTGATGGCGTGTGAATTTGTATTGGTGATGTGTGGATGTGTTGTTTCTGCGTGTGAAAAACTCAAGTTTTGAATGGTGTATCCGTATGATTTTTCTCTAAATTGTTTCTGTATGTTGTTCTATGTGGATTTCTGTGAAATTGTAGGGCATGTGAGTTTCTCTGGTGTGAAACTCTCAGTTTTTGAAATCGTTTGTGAATTCATCTCTCTCTCCCTTTTCTCTGTTAAAATCGGCTCCTTTTATAGGCTCAAATGCCATTAAGTTTGTGATTTCCATGAATACGTGCTTTAAAGAGTGTTCCTTTTTTAACAGAACATGTTTGATCTTGGCCAAAATCTTGATTCTTTCCTTTTTGTTCAGCATGTTTTGGAAAACAATGATCTGTTTTTTTTAATGAAATTTGAACATGTCGGCTCTGTTTTCTTGTTTTGGAATGTGTTTGGATATGAATGTTGGGAATGTTGTTTTGGAAACAGATCTTGGAAACTTCTGATTATTGCCTTTCGTAGGACTTTCTTCCTTTTCCACTTTGAACATGTGATTGATGGTGATAACAATTGTTTCTATTCCTGTGTGATTTTGTCTGAGATAAAATCTAGAAACCTGATAAATGTGTTTAGTCCTTGTTTTGGCACGAACTTAATGTTGTCCGAACCTGTTTTGGGAAGTATTGAACTGAACTTATTGGGATGACTTGTGCAGAATTGTGTTGGATTATGTTGGAACAATTAAAGGGCTGAAAATCTCTTGTGGATATGCAGCGTTTTGGACGATATGATTGATACAAACAGCCAAATTAGTACAAAGTCGCAGCTGACAGTTTGAAGTCCTTAAATGTTGAATTGTTGTGTCTGAAAAACAAACAAATACTAGATGGCCCGCACGTGAGAAATTTACACATGACATTTCGTGGGACCACTAATGTACTACCATGACACTATGTCCTTCTAGGCAATAGGATTTTTACAAACTCTGGGATTTAGTTTAAGGTTTTTCTTGTGTAATAATCCTTTGTTTTCAAATGCCTAAAATGGCTTATTGCCTCTTTTACTTATTTTTTTGAACTGGTCTTGTGATTCCTCAAATGACTTGCATTATGAATCTGTCTTATGGATAACTTTAAACATTCTTAGCTCTTGGGAGTTTAAACTTGGAGCCTTTGCGACTTTGGAGTTAATTTGAGATTAATTGGCAGCCTTGAAGTTTAGAATCAAACTTGATGCAAAACACACAAAACTTAATGAATGGATTAAAAAAATGGGGCACATTGTAACTTGATTGAATTCTAACACGACTGAAGCTTGAAAAATTGAACATGGACCTTACATATTCATGGTGAAGTATGGACTGTTATTTGCCAAATTCAAAAGTAGAAAACATTGTAATTTGACTCTGCATATTTGTAGCAAACACAGTGAATCAATTTGAATTTTTGTAAGGAACATGACCATGAATATCACTTTAAGAACTCCTCTCCAAATCTTGATTAAAAAAAAAAGTTTACCACTTCAACCTATACTGATCGCAAAATACCGACAAGAATGTCCCAACCTTTTCCTTAAAATCAGATTCATAACGCACGAACCATAAGGACACAACCTTGTATTGACTGAGATCCATAAGAATGAGGGCATATCTCCAAAGGAATCCAATACAATTTGCAAGGACCAGAATCATAATGAGCATACACACAACCTCCATGGCCTCTGAACCTTCTGTAGCAACGCCTTAGGACTTTTGAATCAGAACCCAACGGTCACATCTTGAAGTATAATTGGGAAAACGCAAACCTTCTCCACTTGAAGTTAAAATTCCTGCACATACTCGTTAGTGGTAAAGCATGCAGATATGCAAGATGATGTACAGAGAGGTAGAATCTTATGGTCAAAAATTAGGGTATGACAGATGCCCCTATTTAAGTTTCTTCTATCCGGAGATACGGAGATTGAAATCTCCGTCTCGACGAGATAGAAGGGACTTAAATACAAACATGCACAATTTTTGTCCCTAAGATGCCACAAATGCATATGATAAGACATGAAATGATATGAAATGAATGCAAAGACAAGGATTCTGTGAGGAAGGGTACCACAGGGGAAAAGGTGTTACAGTTGTGTCAGATACGAATTGAAACAAAGCAAAGTATTTGGAAAACATCATCCAAGAATAGCATCGGATGAAAAAAAAGCACCAAACATCCAATAATGGCTTTGGATGAAAGGTAAACTAAGAAGGTAACAGATGAGAATGAGACAAAATAATGTAATCCGAGAAGGCATCGGACACAAAGAAACCAGTAATCCAATAATGGCTTTGAACGAAAGGTACACTCGCAATATCTGATAATGGCTTCAGATGAAAGTGAACAAGGTAAAGAAATCAGACATCCAATAATGGCTTTGAATGAAAGGTACAATCACAATATCTAATAATGGCTTCAGATGAATGTGAGATAAAGACTACATTCAAGAATGGCATTGAATGCAAAGAAACCAGTCATCACAATATCTAATAATGGCTTTAGATGAATGTGAATAAAGACTCGATCTGGAAGAACATCAGAAGGAGGGACCCATCCGGAAAAGCATCAGATGGTAAAAAGCATTGTCGTTCCGGAAAAGCATCAGAATAACAAAGCAAAATATCTGGAAAAACATCAAATAAGTTTTGGAAGAACATCAGAACAAAAGACTCAATCTGGAAAAACATAAGATAAGAGGGACACATCCGGAATAACATCAGATGGTAAGAGAAATGTCGTTCCGGAAAAGTATCAGAATAACAAAGCGAAATATCTGGAAAAACATCAGATAAGTTCTGGAAGAACATCAGAACAAAAGACTCAATCTGGAAAAACATCAGAAAGAGAGACACATCCGGAAAAGCATCAGATGGTAAAAGGCAATGAAATTCCGGAAAAACATCAGAATAACAAAGCGAAATATCTGGAAAAACATCAGATAAGTTCTGGAAGAACATCAGAACAAAAGACTCAATCTGGAAAAACATCAGAAAGAGAGACACATCCGGAAAAGCATCAGATGGTAAAAGGCAATGAAATTCCGGAAAAACATCAGAATAACAAAGCGAAATATCTGGGAAAACATCAGATAAGTTCTGGAAAAAACATCAGAATAAGAGACACATCTGGAAAATCATCAGACGCAAAGTCGTATCTGGAAGAACATCAGATAGACACAAAGAAGGTTCTGGGAGAACATCAGAACAAACAGTACATATCTGGAATAACATCAGATAGGTACAACAATATATGTTTGGTAGGTGCCAAGTAAGTTGGACTTTGACCACAAGGTAAGGCGTGGATAACAAAACGACCCATGGAGAATGCAAATGAGTGCGAATGATGGATGCCACTCTTTCTATGCATATGTATATATGAATTATGATCAAATGCAAATGCAGATGTAATGCAGATGTCGGCGACACGACTCGACTCTTGTGGATAAGACAAGACTGGAAGACTGATTCCTCAACACGGATGTCACTGCCATTCTACTTTGGACTAAAGACGTTGCTACTGAGCACACCTCTTCCACACTGGTAAATTGTATCAATTTGCTGATCCTTGTAGGAAGGGTGGAAAGCTGCATGGGGATTCTTCAAGTAAACTGCCCCAGATTAGTTGACTGTTGTATATGAACTGATAATAGCTTCAGCTTGGATTGATGCTGAAAATGACTGAATTACTATGCACTTGAAAAACTTGCCCCAGTCTGAGTCTTGAAAGATATTATGAATAAACCAATTCTGAGATCAACTTGCACTGTAACAAATCTTGAACTGATTCTTCAACAGGATCTAGAAAGAGCTTGCCCCTGATTGGATCACCGACCAAGTTTCTCAACTGTTTCAAAGTTCCTTAAGCGGAAGCCAGATTGCAAACAAAAGTGTTCATACAAACATAGTAAATGCAAAGTTCATGCAACTTTTGAAATCAAAATCATTTTTGGAAAGAGGTAAAACAACAGGGTCACTGGTCAGAACACGGTGGTTCAAGACGTTTAAAAGTGAAAGATAAAGCAAAAAGGCGTGATGCCAAAAAATGATCTGCAAAGATCTTTAGGAGTCAGTTTACGCAACCTCGTTGTATTATGCTTTCAAAATAACCTTGCTTCAATTAGGTATTTTGAGGGTTATAACGTGGCCTGGTTCACGGTTTAAGAAACAAAGGATAAAGGCTCAAAGTTTATTCGTACCCACCCAATCTTCGTGATGATCTCCAGTCCTACACTCAGTTAACTCAGACTTTGCAATCAGATTCCCATAGGTTAGGGATTGAATTGATGATAGTGATGATGGTTCAGAAGTTAAGGGACTTTTGAGGTGACAGTCACTACTTCCTTATAACTCTTGGTTGTTTTTTTTTCATTGAGGATTTCATGGTAAGGATTTAAAGATTTCCCCTTTTTATTATCCCTAACTTTTGCCTGAACTGTTTCTTGTGAATCTTACAGTCAGCGGGATGCCCCCGTTTTTTTGTCTGCCTAAGTCTCCTTCACAGGTTTCGACTTAGCTGGCTTTTTCCTTTTTTGATTTTTTTTTGAAAGAGAGTGAATGCTTGGCTTAATGATTACGGCGAACCATCATCGACTTTTGACTTGAAAGACATCTTCGACACTTGCTTGTTGCGTGCGAAGGAAAAATTGAGAATGCAACCTTTTTGTTGAAAGATGTCTTGCATGAAACTCTTGTATTTGAATGTACAATCCAGTTAACTGAGAACTACCCTGCCCCAGGTTAAGATTGCGGGTTTTTATTTGTAAAGAAAAGAAACTCCTACTTCAAGGCTCAAGGGGTTGACGAGGGGTTATCTTCCTTATTTCTCCAGTGTTTGGGAATTGAAACAATGCCTTACATCCTCAGCAAAGTTTTGATTTGAAAGCATACCGACAACAATTATGAGTATTACGTTTTCATCATCCTCCCTCCAATCTTAGCATAATCAGAAGGAAAGTGGAAAAGAGATGATTTTTTGTTTTTGTTTTTGTTTTTTTTTTGTTTTTTTTTTCAAATAAAGCGTAAAGATGTAAATAACAAAAGCAAATGAAGTTGAATCCAAAAGTTGCAATGCTCATTTTATTAATTATGAAAGTACAAACATAAATCGAAAGCAAACAACTAATACAAATAAGGAAAATGCAAACAATAAGAAACATGGTCTAGTGACTAATCAAAAAAAAAGATGAGCTGTCCAATCTGAAACACTGGCTTTTCGAAAGATAGTCTGCTGAAGTGGACTGAAGCTTCACTTAGCGTGCTCTGGAAAAGGATTGTTCTTGACATTTGGATTGGTGTCACGAAAGGAGAGAATACCAATTCTGATCAGCTCTTGTACTCTAGCCTTCAACGCAAAGCAACCTTCTAAATTATGATCTGTACCACCTTGATGGAATTCACAATGAAGATCAGCCCTATAGCCGGCTGGAAGAGGATTTGGAGGAGGAGGCAAAGGCCTTGTAGTAATCAAACCTTTCTGAACCAGGCCAGGATATAATTCAGTATATCTCATCGGAATAGGATCAAAATTATTCCTATTACGGTACCGATTCTGTCCTACAGCTGGACGTTGAAGAGCTTGAGCTGGTCGTGGAGCAGTAACCACGGGAGTAACAGTAGTAATATCAGGGTGGTCAGCATACTGTGGTCGAGGACGAGGCCTCCTGGTTTCAAACATAACAGCATTGGTCTGATCTTCTCTCTTCTTCTGGAAGTTCCCATAGGATTTCTTCGCTCAATTAGAAGATTCAGCAGCTTTGGATACTTTACCATTCTTAAGTCCTTCCTCGAGTCTCTGACCAATAGTAACCAAATCAGTGAAGCTGGATGAAACACTACCAATCATCTTCTCCCAGTAGAATGGAGACAAGGTGTCCATAAACAATCCAGTTAATTCTTTCTCTGCCAAAGGAGGTTCAACTTTAGAAGCCAACTCTCTCCAGCGTTGAGCATATTCCTTGAAAGACTCTTTATCCTTCTGAGACATGTTTTGCAGCTGACGACGGTCAGGAGCCATGTCGAGGTTATACTTGTATTGCTTCATGAAGGCATTAATAAGATCCTGGAAACAGTGAATGCTGTTCTGTTCAAGATTCATATACCATTTGAGAGAAGCTCCACTCAGACTATCTTGAAAATAGTGGATAAGCAACTTCTGATTCTTGGCATGAGCAGCCATCTTTCGGGTATACATGACCAAATGAGCTCTTGGACAAGAATCACCTTTGTACTTCACAAAATCGATAGCCTTGAACTTAGCAGGCATAACAAGGTCAGAAAGCAAACCCATGTTTTCTGCATCAATGTTGAAGAAATCAGTACCCTCTACAGCTTTGAGTCTCTTGTCTATGGTCTAAAACTGTTCACGGACAACCTCAGGTTCAACAAAGTCTTCACGGTCTTCACCCTGAGCACTGGCGGCATTGTACTCGTAGAGAGGGTTCTCGAAAGGAGCTCGAGTAGACTAGACTATAGGTTGAGGCTCGGCAAAAACAGGAGCTTGAAACACTGGTCTAGAAGTCTGACCAATCATAGCAGTAGATGTAAGAGGTGGAGAGTAGTTGGGAGGTAAGCCAAACTCTGGCCAAGTGGAAGGTGGCATTTGAACCGGTGGAGGATCAGCACTTGAAACTTCCTGGATGACAGTCCTTTGGGGTTGCTCTCCTCTAGCAATCAAAACTTGGAGCATTTCAGTGAGCTTTGCCATGCTTGACTTAAGGTCGTCGATCTTCATTCGCATCTCAGCATTGTGTGCTTCTTGCTCTGCCATTATGCATTTGTAGTTAGCTCTAGTCTGGTATCGATGTCGAGGAATCAGCTTGACGACTCACAGGTAACACTGGAAGATAGAGACAGCTGGGAATGAGTTGTTGGACAAACGGATGTATGCAATGAATCCTGCAAAGATGCAAATGATATGCAATGCAATGTAATGGTTTCAAGGAACTCAAGAGTAGGTTGCAAACATTTCGGAAAGGCTGAAAAAAGTTTCATTTTATAATCCAGGATTTATTTATTGATTTTGCAAATGAAAGAACAATTGAGTTTCTTGAGACCGAATGGTTATGCATGAATGCATGAATTGATGCATAAGCACAGGTATACACATATACAGGCAAACAAAGGCCTAGGCTTGAAGATCACGAGCATGGAGCCATGGTCTACCCTTCCCAAGGTATGTACTAGAGGTTTATTTGTACCTGCCGAACAATTCTACAAAGTTCCCAGAGTCTACAATCCATCTTTCGGATATTATCGATTTTCCAAATCACTTGGTAGTCAATAATATTCTCAAGAGAATCTCGTCTGAGTGTAGTATCGCGTAGCGACTATTGCAGAAATAGACTCCCGCATAGTCCCCGCACTACATCCTAATAGGCCAAGTTGGGTTAAAGGTAACTACGGTCCCCAGTCCCGAGGGCCTTTAGATCGAAACCATATCGTCTTCACGAATGAACTCGTTGGAAAAATATTTTATTCGAGAGGGCCTAGACTGAGTGGTGAAGTCTCAATTCACTTTTTCAGGAATCGACTCCCTCAAAGTATCATTGAAGTCTCACCGTTTTCCTATCTTAATTTCACTGTAGTCCGGGTGTAGGACTTTGTCTCACCATACAAAGTAGCAACCCTGCACACAGAAAACCCAAGTAGAACATGTATATATACAGATATAAAGATATATAGGCAAACAAGCAAATAAATAACATAGATATAAACAAGTTAGGGAAAACCCTCGAAATTCCCCAGTGAAGTCGCCATTTCTGTCGCGGTGAGAATCGGATGCCAAGCTATTGGATTAACTTGAATCATAATTCTTAAATTCACCACCGGTCTTTATTTTATCCAAAGGAAAAGGTTAAAGATCGAAAAACCTAATAAGAGATCTAAGGTTCGGGGGTTGGTTACGTCTAGGGAAGGTATTAGCATCCTAAACGTGTGTAGTACTCTACAGGAACCTCTTGTTATTATTTATGTTATTTATTACTCGCTTGCTAAAGGGTATGTGCTAAGGGAAAGACCTAGGGGTTAGTATCTACGTATACACTCCAAGACATTGCATCTTGTGCCTACGTATCCTGACGGGAGTGGAATCAGAGTATTCGTAGTTCCCCTCAAAGAGGGTGAGGAACTCTTGACTGTGGTCAAGGTTCCAGGAAATTCTTGAAATGCTGCAAGAATTCCTTTTTAATCAAAGCAGGTTCCTCAATCTCCTATAGCAGAGGTGATAGATAGATAGAATTCTGCTCTTAGCAGCTTTGGCTTTGACAACTCTGTGAAAATAGCTAGTGTTTTGATCACCAGCTTCAAGCCTGTTTACTCGGGATTTCTGAGTGCAGTGACTCTAAAGTTAAAGTTAAGTTGAAAAAGGGTAGAAAGTGTCATGGTAGAACACGTGTATAGAGTGCGGTGACTCCGAATCCTAAGGCTAGGATAAATGGGAAGGAACGTCCTAAAAGTCTTCTAAGTGACATGGTAGTCAATGGAGAGAAATCTTTCCTTTGGAATCGAAATCAAAAGGCCACCAGAGAGTAAGTATCAGTGATGGGATGTAATGACAGTTAAAAGTATCAGGAATTAGATTTAAAATGAACATCAAGAATAGAAAAATACAAATTTAACTTAAGAAATAAATAAAATCTGTTTAATCCAAAATTTAAATTAAAAACTAACTAATTAATTAAAATCTAATTGAAAACTAATTCAAATAAATTTAAAATTAATTAAATTAAATTTAAACAAATTAATTAAAAAAAACTACATAAGTAATCAAAATCCAACTTAAATAATTAAAATCTAATTAAGATCCCATTCTAATTAAAATCAATATAAAATAAAAACTAAGGGCGAACAAGATGAAATTAAATTATTATTTACAACCTAATATCCTAATTATATAAATTTCAAAATGACTAACCAAAATATAGTCTTAATTGCTAACCTTTACTCAACTAATTTTTAATTATTCCTAATTATTCTAAATGACAGTAAACAAGTAAAAAAATAGAAACGGAACAGTCCGTATGAAATTTGGAGGTCTACCCCATTCCACATCCTAATTCTAATTAATTATTATATTAATAACATGAATGTTTGATTTTTCAAAGTTTCAACTAATTAGTATTCAAGTGGCACATGTTCCTTTGACCAAAAGGTTAGATTAAATATATAAAAACACTATCAGTAAAAGGAAAAAAAAATCACAACATCGTCTCTCTTTCTCGCCATTCCCTTTTTCAGTTTTCCCATTTCTCCCATCTCTTTCCTTTTTTCTCTTGCATGGCCAATAACCCAGCACAAAATTCAAATAAAACAGCAACATCAATCATAAAAGAGAAGCAAAGGGGTACCGGATTTACGGCGACGAAGCAACGGCGTCCCGATGTATGATGCGGCGAGAGAGACAAGACGATTCCTGGCAATAGCAGTGGTTAGCAAAGATATTTCACGACGGTGGTGCAGCGTTGACTTCGTGAGGGTAGCGGCTCTGCGTCTCTCGTTCCGGCGATGTAGTGACAATGCTTGGTATGATCTTGAAGATGATGACGACAGCTGCACGGTGGCTTTACGATCGAAGATAGGACAGGTTACGATGTCGACGACGTCGGAGGTAATGCTTCTAATGATTGCTCTTACGGCTATGCGTGTGATGCCTCTCCCTTTCCAACCGTGTGTTTATTTTTGGTGAAAGTATGTGTGAACTGTTGGTGTTTCTTTCGGTGAATTCTGAAGGTGTGAGTGTGTTTTTGATTTTGAAAGAAACCCGTGTATTTCCTCTGTTAAGTGGTGTATGTGAGTTCTTCTTCTGGTATGAGTTTTTTTCTTCTTTTGCTGTGTATGTTACTACTCTGCTTCGAAACCGCGTATGGGATGTTTTGATGGCGTGTGAATTTGTATTGGTGATGTGTGGATGTGTTGTTTCTGCGTGTGAAAAACTCAAGTTTTGAATGGTGTATCCGTATGATTTTTCTCTCAATTGTTTCTGTATGTTGTTCTATGTGGATTTCTGTGAAATTGTAGGGCATGTGAGTTTCTCTGGTGTGAAACTCTCAGTTTTTGAAATCGTTTGTGAATTTGTCTCTCTCTCTCCCTTTTCTATGTTAAAACCGGCTCCTTTTATAGGCTCAAATGCCATTAAGTTTGTGATTTCCATGAATACGTGCTTTGAAGAGTGTTCCTTTTTTAACAGAACATGTTTGATCTTGGCCAAAACTCTTGATTCTTTCCTTTTTGTTCAGCGTGTTTTGGAAAATAATGATCTGTTTTTTTAATGAAATTTGAACATGTCGGCATTGTTTTCTTGTTTTGGAATGTGTTTGGATATGAATGTTGGGAATGTTGTTTTGGAAACAGATCTTGGAAACTTCTGATTATTGCCTTTCGTAGGACTTTCTTCCTTTTCCACTTTGAACATGTGATTGATGGTGATAACAACTGTTTCTATTCCTGTGTGATTTTGTCTGAGATAAAATCTAGAAACCTGATAAATGTGTTTAGTCCTTGTTTTGGCACGAACTTAATGTTGTCCGAACCTGTTTTGGGAAGTATTGAACTGAACTTATTGGGATGACTTGTGCAGAATTGTGTTGGATTATGTTGGAACAATTAAAGGGCTGAAAATCTCTTGTGGATATGCAGCGTTTTGGACGATATGATTGATACAAACAGCCAAATTAGTACAAATTCGCAGCTGACAGTTTGAAGTCCTTAAATGTTGAATTGTTGCGTCTGAAAAACAAACAAATACTAGCTGGCCCGCACGTGAGAAATTTACACATGACATTTCGTGGGACCACTAATGTACTACCATGACACTATGTCCTTCTAGGCAATAGGATTTTTACAAACTCTGGGATTTAGTTTAAGGTTTTTCTTGTGTAATAATCCTTTGTTTTCAAATGCCTAAAATGGCTTATTGCCTCTTTTACTTATTTTTTTGAACTGGTCTTGTGATTCCTCAAATGACTTGTATTATGAATCTGTCTTATGGATAACTTTAAACATTCTTAGCTCTTGGGAGTTTAAACTTGGAGCCTTTGCGACTTTGGAGTTAATTTGAGATTAATTGGCAACCTTGAAGTTAAGAATCAAACTTGATGCAAAACACACAAAACTTAATGAATGGATTAAAAAAATGGGGCACATTGTAACTTGATTGAATTCTAACACGACTGAAGCTTGAAAAATTGAACATGGACCTTACATATTCATGGTGAAGTATGGACTGTTATTTGCCAAATTCGAAAGTAGAAAACATTGTAATTTGACTCTGCATATTTGTAGCAAACATAGTGAATCAATTTGAATTTTTGTAAGGAACATGACCATGAATTTCACTTTAAGAACTCCTCTCCAAATCTTGATTAAAAAAAAAGTTTACCACTTCAACCTATACTGATCGCAAAATACCGACAAGAATGTCCCAACCTTTTCCTTAAAATCAGATTCATAACGCACGAACCATAAGGACACAACCTTGTATTGACTGAGATCCATAAGAATGAGGGCATATCTCCAAAGGAATCCAATACAATTTGCAAGGACCAGAATCATAATGAGCATACACACAACCTCCATGGCCTCTGAACCTTCTGTAGCAACGCCTTAGGACTTTTGAATCAGAACCCAACGGTCACATCTTGAAGTATAATTGGGAAAACGCAAACCTTCTCCACTTGAAGTTAAAATTCCTGCAGATACTCGTTAGTGATAAAGCATGCAGATATGCAAGATGATGTACAGAGAGGTAGAATCTTATGGTCAAAAATTAGGGTATGACAATTTATCTCTTTACTTGCTTTATTTTATGACATCTTTAATGCTTTTATATATTCATTATGTTCTGGATATATCTGGTTATTGGTTCTCAATTGCGGGTTGGGTTTCATGATGATATTTGAGAGAAAAGTTCCCTACCCGAGCTTAAGTATAAACACATGATAGAATTATGGATAGTCGTGTTGACCTACTTTTTGCGCTTGGGTTGGCACAAGACCCACACCCTAACTAGATTCATTTGGAAGCACCATTGTTCTGCAATAGTACCTACCTATGAGGGGATTGGGTTTGTTTTGCAGTGAACCTTATCCACAGATTACCCGGTTTTCTCTCCAGCTCTATGCCCAATTTCCAACGTACTACAGACCTTTTAACCTATATTATCGCATACCACTATTGCATCATTATATATACCAAACTTTTGAACCTAAATTATTACATCATCAAACCTTTGAACAATTTAAATAAAAAAATACTACATATCTATTTGCATTCCATCCATATGAAAAAGCCATATGCATCGTTTCCAGGGAATCCCAAATTGTCAGTCATTGTTGAACATTCAAAAATGATAAAACCATACAGAAAAGATACATACCAATTCATAAATACACAAATTCATTTCTCTTTTTCCCATACTGGTTTCCTCTTCTGTCTTTACTTCCATACTCTACAATTGACGACAATTCCCAGATTTCCTGAAAACTAAAAATATATTCATACATTCATGCATTTGCATTTCATGCATATAAACCAGAAAAGCCCACCCTTTCCTCATCTAGAAGACGATGATTCCTCGACGACAATATCTGACTAAAAGCTAGTCACCAAAAAATCATGGAAAAGGTTGAAAATGAGAACGTAATGTGCAAGTAAAGCATGGATCACGCCCAGGGCAAGGTCGACATGATCTTAGAACTATTCATAGGCAATATGACAACGAACTTCTTAGATCAAGTTGTAATTGGTGAACGAACTGAGAATAGACTAAAGGCGGGTAAAATCCAGAATGCATCTGCAAGTAGTTTTCCGGTTTATCCCCAAGAGAAATATCTACTACCGAATCAGAATCCCACTCAAGGTAACTAGAAACAGAAGTAGAAGCAAAACAGCCAAGGGAATAGCGATCAAGAGAGGAAACGTCCCTGCTTTGATCCAATTCCAATATCTTATACGCATATACTTCCGATTCTGATTCATGTTGGGGAAATTGTGTGTAATACTTTAATTTTTACCCCTAAAATCCCACATATCATTTGCATCTCATACCACAATCAAGATCACAAGCTTTGGTTCTCTTGCCCTCCTCTGTAGGTTTGCTCTTGAGGGAGATCACCAAGCACCCTTGTTTTCTTGTTTGCTTTATAATTGTTTATGTTTATGTTTACTAACCCTTAATTAAAATCCAAAAAAATATGTTTAGTTTTCCTTTACTAACTTTTTCAGGAAGAAATTTGGATCAAGAATATCAAATACCAGTTCCTCAGCTCGAATGAAATTCATCTGAACAAAGTCAAAGTTGATCTGTAAACAATTCAAAATCATTTGATCAAGAGTTTCCTAAGATTTAATTGACTATTATTCAAGAGACTCCCAGGTTCATGTGTTTATTTCCATGCCTTCTTTGACAAGCAAAAAGAATCGAGCCAGAGCCAAGACAGCACAGCAAAAAGCCATTTTTCTCATTTGTTCACTGTGTTAATCGATTAACCAAATGGATGTACAAAGTGGTTAATCGATTAACCAGTGCGTTTTTTTGGCTAAAAACATAATTTTCAAATTCTGCAGCATTTGGCACCAAATTTCACTTGTTTCATCATGAGAATATTTTAGATCACCTCATTTTAATTCCCCTACATAATCATAATTAATTCCCACCATACACCCTCATTAATCACCACTTGATCTTGATTTTGCATCCAAATTCAAATTCCAAGCCTAATTTTGGCTCCAAACCAAGCTCCAAGCCACCAAAATTCCCAAGCCTAAATTCTATAAATAGAGGCCTCATTTCATTCATTCTTCAAGCTTTTGATATCCAAAGTCACCTTGTCAAAATTCTTCCTCATTCTCATTTTTCTTCATCTACCCAAATTCACCAAAGCGCTTTCTTCCATTAAAAGTTAGTAAGCTTTTCATTGAAGCTTACTAATCTATGAGCTAAACCTCCATCAAAACACCTTTTTATCACCAATTTCTGTAGATCAAGGCTTTGGAGTATGGTTCTTGAAGTTGATTTGAAGCATTTTTAGATTTAGAAGTGGCAAACTCTTATTCCTCCATTGTTGTGCTTGATTCATCTTCCACAATGTGATCTCTTGTTGATTCTTGTTGCTTGATCTTTGGATGTTGCAAATTATGTTCCATTGGTGCTGTTTGCTATTGTTTTACTTGAATTTTCGTACTTAATTGCATCCTTGATCATGAGGTGTTTGAATAAATGATTGATCAAGGATTTTGCATTTTTCAAACCGATTTTCTGTTATTTTAGCAGGTGTAATCGGTTAACACACTGGTGTTAATCGATTAACACCTATTTCTGCATTTTGGAACTGTTGTTTTCACTGTGTTAATTGATTAACACCAGGAGGTTAATCGATTAACCAGTACCAGAATTGTGTTTTTGGCTTGTTTTGGGACTGTTTTGAGTTCTTTCTTTTCTTCTTCCATTTCTTTTGGTTTTGCTTTGAATTGTGGTGTTTGTTGATCAAATTTCTCTTTAAATTCCATGGACTTTGGGTGTTAGATGAGGTTGGATGAACCTTTATTGATTCAAATCTATCTTTAAGTGGATCATTGAATTCATTTTAGGTGCTTTGAATTAGTGATAGATTTAGTATCTTAATCCACCAAGAAGAGTGATGGAACTTAAAGATGGAATGATTCAAATATTGTAATTCAATTTGGCTTCCCTTCCCCTCTTCTTCTTTTTCTTTTGATCAATGAAAATCTTTAATATCATTGGAATTTATTTTAAGTTCTTGAGGAATATAAGATCGCTACCTCTTTTCTTTTCGTGCGGTATTGCTTTCGGAGAGTGATCTACATATCACTCCTCTAGCATGCATTAGCACTAACATTGTATTGACCGACCTCAAATAGTCATGGCTTCTATATAAGTCTGATTATGATTGCTTAACATAACGTTAAATTGGACCCGAAATCGGAAAATCATTGTGTTTTGTAAGTGAATTATCAGTCTCCTACTCTTCCATGGCGTAGTTTAAAATAGATTGGATTTCTTTTGTTACCCGTGGGGGTTAGTTGGCATACTCGTTTATTTTATCCGAGTTGGAGCCCTCCCCATGGTAATGTATGAGACCATGTTTTCATTCTCAAGGATGACTAGTTGAGCATTTCTGAACAACAATAAAACTTGTTTCTCTCATTGTGGATCACTATTGCTCAATATTTATTAATAATTGTGCTATGTTTATGCTCCATATCTTTCTTTATTTTTTATGCTTTATGTTATCATATCATATCATATTATTTGTTTATGTTTCCGCCATTTTCCCTTTGTCCACTTGGACCATTTGTTTATGTTTATGCTCTTTTTATTTTGTCCCTTTGGACCAAAGACATTAATAAGGGCATAAACCCCTAAAAAACTTATTCTCTTAATTGTGGACTATGGTTACTATCCTTTGCATTGGACATGGAGCTTTGGACTTAGAACTAGGATCTTAACCTATGCTTGGAAGTTTGTGATGTTAAACTTTGGTTTTTTGGGTACTTGGAGTTCTCTTTCGAAGACCTACCTTGATCAAGGCCTAATGTAAAGGAAAGAGCACTTATGTTATGGAGCTTACTTGTGTGTTTAGACCGTTCTTATCCTTAGCTTTTATCTTTTTGCTTTAGGATAGTCACTTCTTCTCCACCCCTTCTTCAATTTTCAAAATCTTCTCCCTTTTTCAAAGCCTTCTTGTTTTCAAAACTTAAACCTCTTTCACAATAAACCTTGACTTTGGTCAAGTGATTTTCAAACTTTGTTTTCTTAAATAAATGTCAATCAATGTTAATCATACTTTGACTAATTTCAAAAAGACTTAAAAAATACAAAAACTCATTCAAACCTTTTGTGCCTTTGTGCACTTTTTCCTTTAAAACTTTTCAAAAAGTTTAGACATGAGTCATTTTCATAGTTGAGATGTAATTCTCCTATTCCCCATAGTATTTAAGATGTTGACATTTTCCACTTAGATGTTGAGTGATAGACTTGTTGATTTTAATCCAAGCAAAAATCCTCCATCTTAAGGTGATGCAAATGTTGTTTTCTCCATAAAATGACGACTTGTCTTTACATTTAAAATCAACCATAACAAACAAATTTTGTTATTTGTACCACGAACTATGAGGTTTTGATCCTATATTGCACTTTGTGAGTACGTAGGCATGAGGCGATAAGTCTCTTCAAACACAAAAATCTAAAATATACTTCTCTTCTCATCTCCTCAATCTCTTCAAACAAACCTTTTCAAACTAAAAAGCGTAGATATTTCAAAGGGTTCCTATAGAGTACTATAGACGTTTTAGGTGTTAACACCTTCCCTTAGCCTAACCAACCCCTTACCCATTCTCTGTTTGTTCTTGTTTTTTAGAACTTGTTTAGGTTTTGTTCGCTCTTTTTCCTTTCCTTTTGGATAAAATAGAAGTGCGGTGGCGACACTTGCATTTTTTAGTTAAGTTAATCAATAACTTACACTCACAAATTTCCCCGCTACAGAAAAGTGGCGACTCAGCTGAGGACTCTGGTTCTTAGCGGGTTCAGCCTACTTTGTCTTATTTGCACTTATTTGTTTGATTTGTTTGTTATTGCTTGTTCTGTTTGGGTGCTTAGTGATCTCTGTGTAGTGAGATAAGTCCTATACTCGGATTTGAGTGCACTTATGATATGAGGGTGGTATAGTCTTGTTCGGCTTACATGGATTAGTCCTTACTAAGTTGACTTGAGATCCCCGCTCAGTGGAGGCCCCTTTGGGTTTACTGATGTCATACGAGTAGTCGTATTTGGAATTACTTTTTTCGACCTGGGAGCCTAAGAAGCTGAGGACCTTAGAACCCTTTAACCCATCTTGGCCTTATTAGGACGTGGTGCGGTGGCTGTTCAGGTGTAGACTTGAATTAGTTGTTATGCAATACCACACTCATACAAGTTTCTCTTGAGAATATTGCTGGCTGACGAGTAGTCGTTTAAGCCGATAATCTCCAAAAGATGGAATTATGACTGGGAAATTTTTAGAACCTTGTTCTAGAGGTGCTGATATAACCTTAGTACATACCATTGTGGGTTGGTTCTTGCCCTTGACTCAATGCTCACGCCAAACCTTTGAACCCGTGTGCCTTGTATGATCTTGTTTGTGGTTGTTGCATTATGAACCCATGCATTCATAGACATTTTGTTTCAATCAGTTTTCAAGGATCTCAGAGATTTTCCTTTGCAAACATCGCAGATATTGTGATCATGGACATTGGAAGGAGAAACACTTAGAAGTACGGATTCCGAGCTCCCGATCTTACAGATTTGAAAAGGCTAGCATCTTTGGTAGTTGATCATGCAAACTTCAGATCTTGTCATGGGAGACTTCTATCTCTTCTTTCTACCAACATTGAAGATGGAATTCTGAACACCCTCATGCAATTCTATGATCCTGTCTACCGATGCTTTACTTTTCCTGATTATCAGCTCATGTCTACCTTGGAGGAGTATGCTTATCTGTTGGGTATACCAGTGTCTGATAAGGTTTCTTATACTGGTTTGGAGGAAGTTCTTAAGCCTCAAGATATTGTTGCAGCCACCCATTTGACAAAATCTGATATAGATGCTAACCTTATGGTTAAGGGAGGCATCAAGGGTTTGACTTCTAAGTTCTTGATTAGGAAAGCCACATTATTTGCTAATGTTGGTAGCACGTTGGCGTTTGAGGCTATATTTGCTTTGCTTATCTACGGACTAGTCTTATTCCCTAACGCTATTAGGATTTTCTTGATTGGGAACCCTGTTCTGACTTTACTTGGTGATACATACTTCTTCATCCATCATATGACTTCTAAGGGGAATGGTACCATTGTTTGTTGCACACCTCTGCTGTACAAGTGGTTTATTTTGCACTTGCCACAATCATCTGCTTTCAAGGAGAACAAGAATTGTTTAAGGTGGTCTCATAGGATCATGTCCATTACTCATGCTGACATTACTTGGTCTTCTTCTATTTATGAGAATGTCCAGATTATTGATAGTTGTGGGGAATTCTCTAATGTGCCTCTTCTTGGCACACAAGGTGGAATTAACTACAACCCGAGTTTAGCTCGCCGTCAGCTTGGTTATATGTTGAAGGATAAGCCTAAAAATATTCTATTAGAGGGTTTGTTTTTCCAAGGAGGGGATGACTCTTTTGGTTTGAGAGGAAGAATGGCTCATGCTTGGACTAATATTCATAGGATGGGTAGAGGACAACTTGGAAAACAAGTTTGTGTTTCCTTGGAACCTTATAGGCTTTGGGTGAAGGAGAGAGCTAAGGAGCTCAAAATGCCTTATCCTTTTGAGAAACTCATGTCTGTAATGGTCGCTACACCACTCCCTATTCCTTATGATGATGTGAAGACTCTTCAGGATGCTTTGGCCAAGATGAAGGAAGTAAAAGATCTTTGGGAATCCAAGTTTCACGCTTCAAACCTTGAGAAATTAGAGTTGCAAAAGCAGATGAAGGAGAAAGATGACTTGATTGAGTTGCTTGAGCGACGTGTTGTGAAGAGACATGGAGAGTATTTATTTTCCTCTACTACTTCATCATCACATCCTCCCGCTTCCTGTGCTTGGAAGGGTATTGTGGATCAGCTCGTGTTAGAGAAGACCGCCAAGAAGGACAACTATGAGAGAGATATTAAGAGGCTCCGAAGGAAGTATCAGCTTGGATCGTCATCAGATGCTTCTTAGGATCCTTAGGATCTAGCTTTTTCTTATTGTATTTTGATCCTTTGTAACTTGTGCTTCCAAGTGTAGCTCTTTCCAATATTCAATAAAATAAGATGTTTATCAGTATTTCAAAAAGTGTTGTTCCTTTATGATGTTTTCAATTGCTTAATATTTTAAAGATCCTTGAAAGCTGAATGAAACATTTGCATTTTTGCATTTGCATTCGCATCATTGAGCATTGTGTTTTCTTCCTTTTCCAGGTATCTTATGTTTCTTTTGGTCTTCATTCAGCTAAGCTGTCGCACCAATATAATACTCGAGCTAATATGAAGAAAAAGATGGATCAATTGCAACAAGAGAACTATGAGCTTCGTGAGGAAGTAACAACTCTGAAGGATAGTTTGGAAAGACTCACTGCTATGATGGAAACATTGGTGGTTGCGCAGAATCAGCCACCCCCTCCTCCTCCATCTTCGACTCTTGTGTAAAGGACAATCATTTCTAAAATTGTCTCTACGCCCATCTCCGTGGCGCCTGCTAGTGTTCCTTAACACTATATGCCTCATGGCTTCCCTTGGGGCATGCCTCATAACTTTGTTCCTAAAGGTTATCAACCACCACCACCTCCTGAAGTTCCAGCTGTTCCTATCATGCAGCATGTGATGTCTGTACCACCGCCTGTGGTTCATACCGTTCCTTTTGGTGAAGAACCGATTTACCACACTGCTTCGAGCGAGAATGGTAGTGCTTATGAGAAAATGGAAGAGATTCAAGATCAATTTGCTGAAATACAGAAAGAAATCAAAGCTTTGAGGGGTAAAGAACTATTTGGGAAGAATGACCATGAGTTATGCCTAAATCCTAATGTGAAGATCCCACATAAGTTTAAGGTCCCTGAATTTGAAAGGTATAAGGGTAACTCTTATCTATTGAGCCATTTGACTATGTATGCTTGCAAGATGTCGACTCAGACCGATAATCATCATCTTCTCATACACTACTTTCAAGATAGTTTTTCTGGCCCAGCCTTGCAATGGTACATGGGACTTGACAACACTCGAATTTGCACTTTCGAAGATTTAGGTGAGGCTTTTGTAAAGCAGCATAAGTATAATGTGGATATGGCTCCTGATTGTGACCAGCTTCGAGCAATGACTCCGAAAGATAAAGAGACATTCAAAGAATACACGCAGAGGTGGCGCGAGATTGCTGCTCAGATTAATCCTCCTTTGGAAGAAAAAGAGATGACCAACATCTTCTTGAAAACTCTGAGTCCTTTTTATTATGAGCGTATGATTGCTAGTGCCCCGAGTGATTTCACTGAGATGGTGAATATGGGGATGAGATTGAAAAAGGTGTCCGTGAATGACATTTGTTAAAAGATGGTAATTTTGCTGGAAGTTCCAAGAAATATGGTGGAGGATTTTCCAAGAAGAAAGGAGAGACCAATGTCGTTTCCCGAGAGAACTATAGAAGACCTAGCAATAGAAACAGTCATCAGCAACATGTTGCATCCGTTACGCCTGTTATCAATTCAAATCCTGTTGTTCAGGAAAATTCTGCCCAACAACGCTCTCACCAACAGAACAATCAACAAGGTCATTTTCAGAAGAACTTTGATCCCATTCCGATGACCTACTCAGAATTGCTTCCTGGTTTGATTCAAAAGAACCTTGTTCAAACTCGTGCACCACCTACTGCTCCAAAAGATTCGGCGTGGTGTTATAAGCCTGAGGCTCATTGTGCTTTCCATCAGGGAGGAGCTGGGCATGACACTGAGAATTGTTATCCATTGAAGATGGAAGTGCAAAGGTTGGTTAAAAGTGGTATTTTGACTTTCGAAGACACCAATCCTAATGTGCAATCGAACCCATTGCCCGATCATGGTAAGGCGTCTGTCAATATGGTTCAAGGTTGTCCTGATACATTCAAAATTTATGATATTCATTGGATTCGATGATTGCTTGTGGAAATTCATAGACTCTTGAGTGGATACCATGATTTTGATCATGATTATGCAGCTTGTTGCATCTGTTCTATGAACCCACATGGTTGTGTGATAGTGAAAAGGGACATTCAAGAGATGATGGATCAGAATTTGATTGAGGTCACTGCAAAGAGAGATGAATATGAGAATGAGGTGAATGTTATTGTGCCACACTTTAATCTTCCTAAACGAGTTGTTATCTCTTATGATTGTCGGAAGTCCGCTATCACACCTTTGGTTATTCGATTACCCGGTGCAGTACCGTATGAATCTGACAAGGCTGTTTCGTATAAATACAATGCTACCATGGTAGAAGATGGTAAGGAAGTTCCCATTCCTTCTTTGTCTTCTTTGGTAAGCATCGCTGATGTTAGTAGGGTGACCCGAAGTGGTTGTGTTTATGCTTCTGAGCCTCCAAAGAGGGTGGAGAATGCTGATGTTGGGAAACAACTTCAAAGTGAGAATGTTGTTGATATTTTCGGTCAGACAAGTGGTTTGAATAAGAAGACTAATTAAGATGAAGTATTGAAATTGATCAATAAGAGTGATTACAGTGTGGTAGATCAACTCTTGTACACCCCGTCTAAGATTTCAGTGTTGTCCTTATTGATGAATTCTGAGCCTCATATAGAATCTTTGCAGAAGGTGCTGGAACAAGTGTATGTTGAGTGTAACACCCCACTTTCCCATTTTATAAAATATAGAGATATCATCAATAAAATCAGAGTTTACTACAATAAGTAAGGTGTCACTTCGTTAAAAATCAACATACTGAATCTCTTTCCAATTAAAGGAATAAAAACAGCGGAAAACAAGTATTTATCCAATTTACGACCACATGCCAACTACATCAAAATAAAACCAACATTAAAGGTGGTCCACCATAAATTCAGTAAAACGAAAGATACATAACAAATGAATGATGAATAACGAACAACAAATAATAAAATCCCCAAATCCCGTGTTACGTATCAGAGCGACTCCTAAGACTCGATCAGGCAACACGCACTCCATGCACACTCAAGTACCTGGATTATCTGTACTTCAGAAGAAGCACAGACACAACAACAACAAAGGGGTGAGAACTACATTCAATAATAAATGGTGAATAATATATATCAAGGGTAGTTACTCATAATCAATGACACAATCACATAATCACGACATACTTATCATCTTCAAATATAATTAAGTCAACATGTAATAACAATGCAATGTGACTCAACAAATGACACAATGCATGTGGTACCAACATCACCATGGTTCATTTAATCGAACCCGGATAAATCACATACACCTCTACTTGGCAATGATTTATCCCACAACACTCCACATTGGAGTTCGGATGAATCACATACACTCCTCCTGAGCAATGATCCATCACCACCGACACACCATGAATGCATGACATTAATATGCATATAGTCCATGTATAATCATAATCATACAATCCCACGATCCTCCTGATCACAATCAATTCAGAAACACCACAGAAAACGCTTCACACGACATTAATTAGATAATTACTAATTAATTCACCAAAATTATTAATTTAATAATTTTTATCACCAATCCTACATTTCTCAAGGTCTGACATCTATCCCCAACCTCTCAAACCAAAAGAAACAACTTCGGACGCGAAAACGGGAAAGGAATCGCGAAACGGCAAAATTCTGCACACTCACTGGCCATACGCGTATTGCCCTGGGCCATACGCGTATTGCCCAGTTCACTCGCCCATCCATACGCGTATTGACCTACTTGATACGCGTATGGGCAGAGACCTGTTTTTCCATCAAAATTTCATTTCAGATCTCGTTACGCGTAATGCCACTCCCTTACGCGTATTGCCCAAGCCTCCATACGCGTACCGTTACGCGTATGGGCAGAGGGTCGTGCCAATCCTCCTTTTGGCCCTCCCATACGCGTAATGACTATAGCCGTACGCGTATCGCCCTCACTGATACGCGTATGGCCAGATCTATTACGCAAACTCAGTTTTCCCACACCAGTCTGGGTTCTGCTACGGGATCCTCAGTTTTTCACTCCAATTCAGTCCTTAACTCGTTTCTACACTAGTTATAGGTCCTATTCTTCATCTTACTTCTTTTTACCTATTATTACTAGTCAAAATTTATGGTTCTTGGATCTAATTTCGATCACTCAACCTACAGCAAAACTCAGACCTGCAACATTCATATTCATACCGTACCAGCAACACCAAAATATCAAACAATCAGAATCGCAATGATTTAATTCATAAAATTTTCATCATAGATTCACATATGCATCACATAATCATACTACAGTATACATTTAGACGAATTCCTACGGGGTTAAGGACTCCCCACTACCCCCTTATGATCATACCACCAATATTAAACCCGTTCTCCCCCTTACCTCGAATTCTTGATTAAATCCTGCGAAAATTGATGGAGATTCTAGCCCTAGCACCCTTGTTCTTCCCTTGTTCTTAATTAATCAATAATAATAATAATAGTCCTAATAATAATAATAATAATAATAACAATAATAACATTATTAACCAAATTACTATTATTATTTTCACTGTTATATCATTATTATTAAGCTAAGGTCTCTAATCCCCACTAATTAAATAAGGCACTACCCTTCACTCACCCTTAACAAGGCCAAAACAATACAAATTAACACACGACGATTAAATAATTAAAATGGGGTGTTACAACTCTCCCCCACTTAAATTATTTTCGTCCTCGAAAATATACCTGATGGAAATAGCTCCGGATACGACTCTCGCATCCTGCTCTCCAGCTCCCAGGTCACACTTCCCCCAGCAGCTCCTCCCCAAGCTACTCTCACCAAAGGGATCTCCTTTCCTCTGAGTTGTTTCATCTTATAATCCTCGATCCTTATCGGGATCGCCTCCACAGTAAGGTTATTCCTTATCTGCACCTCATCCCTCGGGATAACATGAGATGGATCAGACACATACTTTCGAAGTTGCGACACATGAAACACGTCATGCAAGTTTGACAGTTCAGGCGGCAACGCCACCCTATAAGCAACTGTACCAACCCTCTGCAAGATCTGATACAGTCCAATAAACTTAGGATCCAGTTTCTTTGTTTCAATGCACGTCCAACACCAGTCACTGGGTTAACTCTCAAGAACACGTGATCACCTTCACTGAATTCCAAGTCTTTCTTCCGATTATCATGATAGCTTTTCTGCCTACTTTGAGACGTTTTCATTTTCTCGCGGATCATCTGGATTGTCTCAGTAGTCTGTTGCACAATCTCAGGTCCAAGCACCACATTCTCACCAGTCTCATACCAACGCAAAGGCGTCCTACACCTCCTACCATACAAAGCTTCAAAAGGTGCCATTCCAATACTCGAATGGTAGCTATTGTTATACGTGAACTCAATCAATGGCAAATGAGTATCCCACACACCACCTTTCTCCAACACATAGGCTCTCAGCAAATCTTCCAACGACTGAATAGTCCTCTCTGACTGACCATCAGTCTGTGGATGATAAGCCGAGCTCAACTTCAATTTAGAACCCAAGGCCTCCTGCAGACTTTTCCAAAATTCTGAAGTAAACCTCGGATCTCTATCCGAAACTATGCTTGATGGAACATAATGCAACTTCACAATTATCCTTATATAAATCTCTTCCAGCTTTGACAACGGGAAGCTGATGTTAATTGGTATAAAATGAGCGGATTTCGTAAGTGGATCCACCACTACCTAAATAGCATCAAAGCCTCTCGCCGTATTTGGCAACCCAGTAACAAAATCCATAGTAATACTGTCCCACTTCAATTCTGGAATCTCTAACGGTTGCATTAACCCCAACGGTTTCTGGTGTTCCACCTTTGGCTTCTGACATATCAAACAAGCATAAACAAACTGAGCTATGTCCCTCTTCATACCAGACCACCAAAATAACTTCTTCAAATCATGATACATCTTTGTCGCTCCCGGATGAATACTCAAGCTACTCCGATGACTTTCTTCTAAGATTGCCTTTTTCAATTTCTCATTATCCGGTACACAAATTCTGCCCCGGAACCTCAACACCCCAACATTATCCACTTTAAAATCATTGTCAGGATCATCCCCTCCTGCAGGCATCAAATCCACCAGCTTCACATCAAGTTTCTGATTTTCTTTAATTATATCCAAAAAGTCATTGTTCACTTTCAGCATACCCAATCTAATACTCTCTGGCGTAGTTTCACAAACCATACTCAAGTCTCTGAACTGCTCAATCAATTCCATTTCTTTCACCATCAAGGCTGACATATGGATTGTCTTTCGACTCAGAGCATCCGCCACAACATTAGCTTTTCCCGGATGGTAACTCAGATTAAAATCATAGTCCTTCAGAAATTCCAACCATCTTCTCTGCCTCATATTCAACTCCTTCTGATCGAACAAATACTTCAGACTTTTGTGATCACTGAATACTTCAAACCTTGATCCATACTAATAATGCCTCCAGATTTTTAACACGAACACCACTGTAGCTAATTCAAGATCATGAGTAGGATAGTTCCTCTCATGCACCCTCAACTGCCGTGAAGCATATGCCACCACCTTGCCATCTTGCATTAACACACCGCCTAATCCCATCTTAGACGCATCACAATACACTACAAAAGGATCATTTGGACTTGGTAGAATTAACACTGGTGCTGTAGTCAACTTCTTCTTCAGTTCCTCAAAACTTTCCTCACAAGCCGCATCCCAAACAAAAACTTGATTCTTTCTAGTTAACTGCGTCAATGGTAACGCCAAATTAGAAAACCCTTCAATGAATCTTCTATAGTAACCTGCCAAACCCAAAAAGCTTCTAATCTCCGTTGCTGTCTTCGGAGCTTCCCACTGAAGTGCTGCACTTACTTTAGATGGGTCCACCGCTATGCCATCACCAGAAATAACATGACCCAAGAAACTCAGAGTATTCAACCAGAACTCACACTTCAAGAACTTTGCAAACAATTTATTATCCTTCAACACCTGCAATGCAATCCTCAAATGTTCTGCGTGATCCTCGTCAGTCTTGGAATAAATCAGTATATCATTAATAAATATCACAATAAACTGATCCAAATAAGAGTGAAAGATACGGTTCATATATTCCATAAACACACCCGGCACATTAGACACTCCGAAAGGCATCAGTGCATATTCGTAATGTCCATAGCGAGTTCTGAACGCAGTCTTCTGAATATCACCTTCCTTTACTATAATCTGATGGTAGCCCGACCTCAAATCAATTTTGCTGAAAACATGAGCTCCTACTAGCTGATCCATCAAGTCATCAATCCTCGGAAGTGGATACTTATTCTTAATGGTCACTTTATTCAACTGACGGTAATCAATGCACAGACGCATACTACCATCCTTCTTTTTCACCAACAACACTGGAGCTCCCCACGGCGACACACTTGGCCTAATAAAATTCTTATCGAGCAATTCTCTGATCTGAGACTTCAACTCTGCCAACTCTAATGCAGACATCTTGTACGGTGCCATAGAGATAGGTCTGGTACCCGGTACAAGATCAATAGTAAATTCAACTTTCCTTGTCGGAGGCAACTCTGAAATGTCATCTGGAAACACCTCAGGAAATTCGTTCACCACCGGTAATTCATTAACTGAAGTCTTGCTTTCCACAGATAACGAGGCAAACATTGCAAACATCTTCGCTTCATCCTCCAACAACGTCCTCAACTCCCTGCTAGATAACGAATCCGTCAATGCTTCCTCTTTAGGAGTAAGAAACAATAACGTCTTCCTAAAACAATCAATGTAGACCCGATTGAATTCCAACCAGTTCATCCCCAGGATAACATCGAGACTGCTGAGTGGCAAACAGATCAAGTCCACTCTGAAATCTCTACCAAACATAGTCAGTGGACACTTCAAACACATCAAAGAAGTAACCACCGAACCAATAGATGGAGTTTTAATCGTCATCCTCTGCTCTAGAGTAGACGGTACAATCCCTAGTCTCTTCACACAATCAACAGAAATAAACGAGTGCGTTGCACCCGTGTCAATGATAGCAATCAAACGAATATCATTAATAAAATAAGTACCTTTGACGGAATGCTCCTCATCGGTGGATTGGGCTTCCACCAAGGCAAATACTTTTCCACTGGCCTAGGCTTTCTTTGGCTTCTCACAGTGAGTGCTGATGTGACCCTTTTCTCCGCAGTTATAACAGGTAGGCATAGTGGCCCTACAATCTGCTATAACATGACCTGGTTTACCACACTTGAAACACTTCTTCACCTCATTCGGACAGTTATTAGCACAGTGACCCGCACCACCACATCTGAAACACTTGAGAGTATCAGCACCTACTCCTTTCTCCTTTGGTTTCTTTCCTACGTCAGTTTTCTGTTTCCCTTTATCAGCTGGAGCACTGTAAGGAGTACCTCCAAACCTCTGCTTACCTTTCTTCTCATTCATAGCCTTGTAATGAGCAATTCTGGCTATGTCATCATTGTCATAGATTCTGCTTCTGCTCACTAGCTCTGGATAGTTTCTTATCTTCTGACAAGCAATCCCCAGTTTGATCTCGGGACGCAGCCCATTCTCAAACTTCAAGCACTTCGAAGTCATAGCTTCCTCAGTATTGTAATGAGCACAATACTGTACCAATTCCTCAAATCGGGCAGCGTATTCAGCAACTGTCTTATCACCCTATTTCAGCTCCAGAAATTCAACTTCCTTTGCACTACGAATATCTTCCAGAAAATACTTTTCCAGAAACTCAGTTTGAAACATTGTCCAAGTAATCTCAGTACCCGCAGCTTCCAACCTCTGACGACTATTGTCCCACCAGGCTTCAGCCTCACCTTCTAGCACGTGAGTACCAAATCGTACCTTCTAAGCATCACTGCATTCCATGGTCCTGAAGATCTTCTCCACAACCTTCAGCCATTTCTGTGCAGCCTCTGGATCCAAAATACCTCCCTCATATGTAGGCGGCTTATTGCTCTGGAACTGCGCTAAGTCACAAAACTGAGCACCTCCAGCCTGATTAGCGTTCTCTACAGCTTGTGCCATGGCTTGCATAGCAGCAGCAAGAGCAGCATCATTCCTTCTTGCCATACTGGTCAACAATCAACATACGGTCAGAACACACAATCGACTCCCATTCTAAGGACCAACTCAACAACAACACCTGGCCGGACGGACCGACCTGCTCTGATACCAATTGTAACACCCCACTTTCCCATTTTGTAAAATATAGAGATATCATCAATAAAATCAGAGTTTACTACAATAAGTAAGGTGTCACTTCGTTAAAAATCAACATACTGAATCTCTTTCCATTTAAAGGAATAAAAACAGCGGAAAACAAGTATTTATCCAATTTACGGCCACATGCCAACTACATCAAAATAAAACCCATATTAAAGGTGGTCCACCATAAATTCAATAAAACGAAAGATACGTAACAAATGAATTATGAATAACGAACAACAAATAATAAAATCCCCAAATCCCGTGTTATGTATCAGAGCGACTCCTAAGACTCGATCAGGCAACACGCACTCCCTGCACACTCAAGTACCTGGATTATCTGTACTTCCGAAGAAGCACAGATACAACAACAACAAAGGGGTGAGAACTACATTCAATAATAAACGGTGAATAATACATATCAAGGGTAGTTACTCGTAATCAATCACACAATCACATAATCACGACATACTTATCATCTTCAAATATAATTAAATCGACATGTAATAACAATTCAATGTGACTCAACAAATGACACAATGCATGTGGTACCAACATCACCATGGTTCATTCAATCGAACCCGGATAAATCACATACACCTCTACTTGGCAATGATTTATCCCACCACACTCCACATTGGAGTTCGGATGAATCACATACACTTCTCCTGAGAAATGATCCATCACCACCGACACACCATGAATGCATGACATCAATATGCATATAGTCCATATATAATCATAATCATACAATCCCACGATCCTCCTGATCACAATCAATTCAGAAACACCACAGAAAACGCTTCACACGACGTTAATTAGCTAATTACTAATTAATTCACCAAAATTATTAATTTAATTATTTTTATCACCAATCCTACATTTCTCAAGGTCTGACATCTATCCCCAACCTCTCAAACCAAAAGAAACAACTTCGGACGCAAAAACGGGAAAGGAATCTCGAAACGGCAAAATTTTGCACACTCACTGGCCATACGCGTATTGCCCTGGGCCATACGCGTATTGCCCAGTTCACTCACCCATCCATACGCGTATTGACCTACTTGATACGCGTATGGGCAGAGACCTATTTTTCCATCAAAATTTCACTTCAGATCTCGTTACGCGTAATGCCACTCCCTTGCGCGTATTGCCCAAGCCTCCATACGCGTACCGTTACGCGTATGGGCAGAGGGTCGTGCCAATCCTCCTTTTGGCCCTCCCATACGTGTAATGACTATAGTCGTACGCGTATCACTCTCACTGATATGCGTATGGCCAGATCTATTACACAAACTCAGTTTTTCCACACCAGTCTGGGTTCTGCTACGGGATCCTCACTTTTTCACTCCAATTCAGTCCTAAACTCGTTTCTACACTAGTTATAGGTCCTATTCTTCATCTAACTTCTTTTTACCTATTATTACTAGTCAAAATTTATGGTTCTTGGATCTAATTTCGATCACTCAACCTACACCAAAACCTAGACCTGCAACATTCATATTCATACCGTACCAGCAACACCAAAATATCAAACAATCAGAATCACAATGATTTAATTCACACAATTTTCATCACAGATTCACATATGCATCACATAATCATACTACAGTATACATTTAGACGAATTCCTATGGGGTTAAGGACTCCCCACTGCCCTCTTATGATCATACCACTAATATTAAACCCGTTCTCCCCCTTACCTCGAATTCTTGATTAAATCCTGCGAAAATTGATGGAGATTCTAGCCCTAGCACCCTTGTTCTTCCGTTGTTTTTAATTAATCAATAATAATAATAATAATAATATTCCTAATAATAATAATAAGAATAATAACAATAATAACATTATTAACCATATTACTATTATTATTTTCACTGTTATATCATTATTATTGAGCTAAGGTTTCTAATCCCCACTAATTAAATAAGGCACTACCCTTCACTCACCCTTAATAAGGCCAAAACAATACAAATTAACACACGGCGATTAAATAATTAAAATGGGGTGTTACATTGAGCATTATGTGACTGTTAATCAGTTTGATGGCATTGTTGCCAACCTCACAACATGCAATAATTTGAGTTTCTGTGATGAAGAGTTACCCGAGGATGGAAGAAATCATAATTTGGCTTTACATATCTCTATGAACTGTCAAGAAAATGCACTTTCCAATGTGCTGATTGATACATGATCTTCTTTGAATGTGTTTCCAATGTCTAATTTGTCGAAGCTTTCGTACCAAGGTGCTCCCATACGGTATAGTGGGGTTGTGGTTAAAGCTTTTGATGGATCTAAAAAAATTGTAATTGGAGAGGTTGATCTTTTAATCAAAATAGGACCATGCTTCTTCCACATTACTTTTCAATTAATGGTGTTCATCTTGCTTATAGTTGTCTGCTTGGTCGACCTTGGATTCATGAAGCTGGGGCGGTGATCTCAACTCTTCATCAGAAATTGAAATTTGTTAAGAATGATGACCTGGTAATTGTAGGAGACGGGAAAGCACTGTTGGTTAGCCATCTTTCATCCTTTTCGTATGTTGATGCCGACGAAACTGTTCGAACTCCGTTACAAGCTCTTTCCATCGATGATAAAGCTGTTAAGGAGAATGGGTTTCCCATGTCTTCTTTGAAAGATGCTCTGCATGTATTAGAGACTAGTCGGTCTGACGGTTGGGGCCGATTTATTAATGTGGTTGATAATAAAGACATAACTGTTTTAGGCTTTGCGCCTGGTACAGTTAAAAGAGATTTGAAGCATATTAATGAGGCCTTTCACAGCACCAGATTCATCAACAAAGATCACTCCACTGTCGTAATTATTGAAGGCGATCAAGAATATGAGATTGATCCTCAGGAATGGAAACCATACCTTAATGATCCTGGATACTGTTTTTAGACAAAAGATGCATATGTACCCTTTCATTCTCCTCGACCAAGGCTTAAAGAACCTGAATATGAAGTCGGTGCCATCATTGAAGATGATGAAGATGAGGAATTGCCCAATTTTGTGACGCACAGATAGATCTACCAGAATTGGATAGTTATTGATGTTCCCACTGTTATTCATATTTCAAAGTAATTTGTTTTTGTTTCTTTCAGAAATCCTTTCGCTCTGCCCAAGGTGAAAGTGAATTTGTGAGGGCTTTGTTTAAACTATTATCATCATAAATAAAATGTTATTTTGCTTATCTATATTATGTTTTTTCCTTTTTGCTTTATTTCTGAAAAATGGTAACATGAAAACCCAAAAAAATAATAATGTGACAATCACTTTTTATCTGCATGATACTTGCACTTCTTGTTCATATTCTAAAATCAAACATAAGTCATTGTGCAGATTGATTGTTAAACCCATTAAAAACAATGACCCTATGCCCTCTCCCAACTTTGAGTTCCCTGTGTTTGGAGCTGAAGAAAAGGATATTGAGGAGATTCTAGATGAAATTTCTCGATTTCTTGAGCACAAGGAAAAATCCATTCAGCCTCATGAAGAGCTGGTGGAATTGGTTAATTTGGGTTTGGAGGAAAATAGAAAAGAAGTGAAGATTGGGGCACTGATTTTAAGAAGAGGATGGTAGAGCTTCTTAGAGAATATGTTGACATATTTTCTTGCTTCTATCAAGACATTCGTGGTCGTGATACTGATATTATGGAGCACCGTTTGCCATTAAAGCCTGAATGCCTGCCAGTTAAACAAAAATTGAGAAGAACTCATCTAGACATGGCTGTTAAGATTAAAGAGGAGGTTCAGAAACAAATTGATGCTGGTTTTCTTGTTACTGTTGAGTATCCTCAATGGGTGGCCAATGTTGTTCCTATTCCAAAGAAAGACAGAAAAGTTCGAATGTGAATTGACTATAGATATTTGAATAAAGCAAGTTCGAAAGATGATTTTCCATTACCACACATTGATATGTTGGTAGATAATATTGCTAAGTTCAGTATCTTTTCCTTTATGGACGGATTTTCTGGTTATAATCAGATAAAGATGGCACTCGAGGATATGGAAATGACAACATTCATTACACCCTGGGGAATATTCTGTTACAGAGTGATGCCCTTCGGTTTGAAAAATGTTGGTGCAACGTACTAGAGAGCTATGACCACTCTGTTCCATGATATGATGCATAAAGAAATTGAGGTCTATATGGACGATATGATTTGTAAGTCGAAGACTGAATAATATCATATTGAGTACTTATTTAAGCTGTTTCAACGTTTGAAAAAGTTTAAGCTACGTTTGAATCCAAATAAATGCACTTTCGGTGTCCGTTCTGGATAGTTGTTAGGCTTTATTGTCAGCCAGAAAGACATTGTAGTTGATTCTGGTAAAGTTAAAGCTATTCAGGAAATACCTGCACCCAAAATAGATAAACAAGTAAGAGGATTCTTGGGACGTTTGAATTATATCTCCCGATTTATATCCAATATGACTGCCACTTGTGCGCCGATCTTCAAGCTTCCCCGCAAAGATCAGGGTTGTGAATGGACAAAGGATTGTCAGAAAGCTTTTGATAGTATTAAAGAGTATCTGCTTAAACCTCTGATCTTGTCTCCTCCCGTGGAAGGAAGACCTCTGATTATGTATTTGGCTGTGCTGGAAGAGTCTATGGGCTGTGTTCTGGGTCAACAAGATGAATCTAATCGAAAATAATTTTCCATTTATTATTTGAGCAAGAAGTTCACTGATCGGTCACAATTTTTACTATGCTTTAGTCACATATTCGACATTAATACATGTAATTGGTAATACTTTGTTTCGTATTTTTAATGCTTTTTGAGTTAATTTCTATTTCTGCAAGTAATTTTCGCATTTTAAAAATTTAAGTTCTATTTCAATTATTCTGCATTTTATGCTTTAGTTTGCTGTTTACTATTGTCTTAAGGTTCCAATAATAGTGTCAAGAGAACTCGGTGCAAGAAAGCGAGAATTTACGGAGTTTCGGTGGAATGTTACCCATCCTACAAGGGATCAACACGGGCACCCGTGTCAGCTGACATGGGCCGTGTCAGCATAGATGGCTTGAAAAGCAAAATTGAAGGGAAATAGTGGGCTGACACAGGCACCCATGTCACCTGACACGGGCCGTGTCAGCAGGCCTGGAACAAGAAAGATTAAAGAAAACAGCACAGGGAGCCAACACGGCCACCCGTGTCAGCTGACACGGGCCGTGTTGGCCTTGATGCTAATTTTTCTGTTTTTTGTTGAATTCAACTGTTCACTGACCTGGAGGGTATTTTTGGCATTTCCACCTATTATTAATTGACTTTCGGCTATTTAGATGAGTTTGGAGAAAAAAAGAGGGGACTTTTTTACTGGAGAAGAATTTTACGATCAAAGATTGGAGAGCACAAGGTTTTTGGAAGGCGAAGGATTTTCATGAGCGGAAGCCATTGACGATCCGAGTTTATCCAAATTCTTGTAATGTCTACTTTTTACATTGTATTTTCTTTGAACAATATGAGTAGCTAAACCTCTCAATGCGATATTTTTCAGTAATACATTAGTTTTTCATAATCAATTTAATCGCTCAATGTTTTTAATGCCTTCTCTATCGGACCAATAGGGATTGATTTACGATTAACAATTAGGTTTGACCGCCATTATTAATGCTTTTGTACGATTAAGCTACAGTAGATATTACCTAGGACTAGGGATACCCTATAGCAACTAGAATATTGTTGACATTATAATGTGTGATTTCAACCGTGATTATCTATGGACATAGTAATTAGGTTGAGTAATCATAGGTTGTCTCACTAAGGACTTAGGAGTAAACAACTTAAAGTACCAGTAATTGATTGTTTCAAGCTTTTTATTGAAACAAGGATTCAGTGTTGTTACACAACAAATCATACACCTTACCCTGATATACTTCTCATATTTGTCAAACTTCTTTTAATATTCTGTTATATTTTCTTACTGTCGTAATTTTCTGAAACAAATCCCAAACCCCCAAGGTATTTTTGTTTAATTAAATTACAATTGGAACTCTATTTTCATACGCAGTCCTTGAGATCGAAATTTGGGGATTTTTCCCTTATTATTACTACATCGGTGAAAATAGTACACTCGCTAATTTTCCGATCAAGTTTTTGGAGCCGTTGTTGGGGACTGCCAAAATATAGAGTTTTGATTAAGTTCAATTGAAATTTTGTTGCTCTGCGACTAAAATTTTATTTTATGCATATTTATTTTTTATAATTATTTTTCTATACTAATATCTTCTAATCTGTGTATGCGAGGCTAGACCTCAGCTGAATTTCCTTTTGATGCAGAACCGGAGGGATCGTTGCACGCGAGGCTTAGAAAAGCTAAGCAAGCAAGACTGGCAACTTCAGAGGTAGAAAATTCAGATTCGGAACATGAATGAGAGGAGGAAGTCTCCAACCACTCCGACACAAAGTCTAAGAGAGAAGCAAGAATGGGTGAACCTCAGGAAAGACTTCTTGGGGACTATGGAGGAGCAAATGCTCCAGCAGGACGGTTGACCATAGTGAATCAACCGGTTAATGTGGCACACTTTCAGTTGCACTCAACAATGATCCGACAGATTAAAAAGAGACCTTTCACTGGAAAGATGAATGAAGATGCAAATAAACATTTGCAAAGGTTTCTTACAATGAGCACCACTTTGAAGATCGAGGGGCATTCTGAAGAGGCAAAGAAGTTACAGATGTTTTCATTCACTTTAGCGAAAGATGCCGAAGAGTGGTTTTACTCCTTACCTGCAGGAAGTATCACCATTTGGGAAGAGATGGAGACAACATTTCTGAATGAATATTTTCATGCTTCTGTTTATATTCACAAACGATATGACATTTTGAATTTTAAACAGAAGGAAGGAGAATCACTGGGAGATGCGTACAAAAGGTTCAAGAGGTTATTGGTAGCTTGCCCAACTCACAACATGGATGCAACTAAACAGATGCATATGTTTGTGAATGGGTTGAGGATGAAGACCAAACAACTCATTGATACAGTTGTCGGTGGCTCATCAAACTTTACAACAGCCACTGGTATTAAAATGATTATAGAAGCCATAGCTGTAAATCAGCACTTGGAATTGTATGATCGTAGTGTGAGTAAACCAAAAGGGATAATTAACTTAAAGCTGGCAAATCAGGTGGTGAAAATGGAAGATCAAATTGCCGCTGAGGTGGAAAGAAGGCTTAAAGCAATGAATGTAAGTACTCAGACTATTGTTCAAGTTTAACCGGTCCAAGAGGTTAGTTGCGAGATTTGTGGTGGACCTCATTTTGCTATGCATTATGTCGTAACTGCAGAACAAATTGAGGCGATAAATTTTCTGAAGCAGAATAGCCCTTATTCCAGCACGTACAATCCCGATTGGAAGAATCATACCAACTTTTCCTGGAAAGATCAACAAGGGAATGTTAGAATCACCCACAACAACAACAATACCGACCTTAACAGCAACAACAACCACCACCGTACCAGTAACAATACCAACAACCAGCTCCAAAGAAGGCGGGTTGGGAGATTGCCATTGAAAAAATGGCCGTTCAAAGTTCTCAATTCCAAGAAGAAACAAGGAGTAGTCAAAGGAACACTACCACTTCCATTAAAAATCTAGAAGTGCAGATGAGTCAGATAACACAACAAATAGCAAACTCACAAGCACAAGGTGCTCTACCTAGTGAAACTGTGACGAATCCAAAAGATCATAAGAATGTTAGCGTTGTGACAACGAGAAGTGGGAAATCTGTTGAAGCTCCTGAGGATAAATTGAAAATGAAGACCAATTGCTTGAAGTAGATCTAGAGATCAAAGAAAATGAAATCAATAAGAAGGAAGTGGTTAAACCTAAACAGGTGGTGAAAGAGAAACCAACTGAGTCAAAACCTGTCTTGAAGCTCCCTTTCCCCACAAGAAACAAGAAAAGGGGGCAACATGAGAAAAACTTTGAAAAGTTCTTAGAGATGTTCAAGAAGTTGGAACTTAACATCCCATTCTTGGAGGCACTTGAGCAAATGCCCACTTATGCCAAGTTCATGAAGGACATCATCTCCAAGAAGCGAACCATTGATACTGATCCTATTATTCTAACTGAAACTTGTAGTACTATTTTGCAGGGTATGAAAATTCTGGTGAAGAAAAAAGATCGAGGTTCGGTCACCATTCCATGCACCATCGGAGATAGGTCATTCAAAAAGGTACTTATTGATTTAGGAGCAAGTATAAGTCTCATGTCATTATCCATCTACAAGAAATTGGGAATAGGGACGATTCAAGATACAAGGATGACACTTCAGTTTGCAGGTCATTCGGTAAAGAGACCTTACGGTGTAGTTGAAGATGTTCTTGTGAAGATAGATAAATTTGTATTCCCAGTGGATTTTGTGATCCTCGAAATGCCGAAAGATGAGGAGATTCCTCTCATTCTAGGGAGACCATTTTTAGAGACCGAAAGGTGTATGATAGATATAGAGGAAGGCACTATGACTCTGAAAGTCTATGATAAAGAATTAAAAATTGATGTTCGAAACACCATGAAGTACAAAGATGATGTTGGCACAAGTCATACAGTAGAGGTGATATATCAAGTGATGGCCCATGATAGTCCTTTGAATGCACCACAATTTCCCTTGGAAAGAGTGTTAAGTTTGTCAATTTTTGAAAGTGATCAAAAAGTGGACGAGAAAGAGTCAGAAGTGTTATCCATGATGAAAACACAACCTCCATGGAAAGGATCTAGACCACACCGGTGGGAAGATCTAAGGCCACCTAAGTCCTCAGAAGAGAACCAAGAGTCCAAAAAGGGGACAGAGTTGAAACAATTACCCGAGAATCTCAAGTATGTTTTCCTCGACACAGAAGGTAAATGCCCAGCTATAATAAATTCCAGCCTCAAGAGTGTCCAATAGGAAAAACTCATCGAAGTCCTAAAAATATATAAGAATGCTATTGGATGGGCCATTGAAGATTTGAAAGGTATTAGTCCTACAGTTTGCATGCACAAGATTCTCATGGAGGATGATCACAAACCGGTTATCCAACCTCAAAGGAGACTTAACCCCGCCATGAAAGAAGTGTTTTGAAAATAAGTGGTGAAGTTGTTAGATGCAGGTCTTATCTATCATATATCTGACAGCTCATGGGTTAGCCCAGTGCATGTGGTACCCAAGAAAGGGGCGACCACCGTCATCATGAATGAGAAGAATGACCTAATTCCTACAAGGACGGTTACGGGTTGGCGAGTTTGTATTGACTACAGGAAGTTGAACCTGGCAACAAGAAAAGACCACTTCCCTTTGCCATTCATTAATCAAATGTTGGAAAGGTTGATTGGCCATGATTACTATTGTTTTCTTGATGGTTACTCCGGGTATAATCAGATTGGAGTTGCGCCTGAAGATCAAGAGAAGACAGCATTCACATGCCCTTATGGTGTTTTTGCTTACAGGAAAATGCCATTTGGGTTGTGCAATGCATCAGACACATTTCAAAGATGCATGACATCCATTTTTGCTGACATGCTTGAAAAGCATATGGAAGTTCTCATGAATGATTTTTCTGTTTTTGGGTCTTCTATTGATAATTGTTTGACTAACCTATCTCTTGTTTTAGAAAGATGCCAGCAGACCAACTTGATTCTCAACTAGGAGAAGTTCCATTTCATGGTGCGTGGAGGAATAGTTTTGGGTCACAAAATTTCCCACAAGGGAATAGAATTAGACCAAGCAAAAGTTGAGGTGATATCAAAGCTTCCACCTCTGGTGAATGAGAAAGGTATAAGAAGTTTCTTGGGACATGCGGGTTTTTACCGCAGGTTTATAAGAGACTTCTCTAAGATAGCAAAACCTCTGACCAGCCTATTGGTTAAGGACAGACCTTTTGTGTTTGACAAAGAATATGTCAAAGTATTTGAGACATTAAAGAGTAGATTAGTGTCGACACCTACTATGATTGCCCCAGATTGGTCTCTACCATTTGAGATCATGTGTGATGCAAGTGATATTGCAGTGGGGGAAGTTTTAGGATAGTGGAGAGAGAAGCTGTTACATGTAATTATTGTGTTAGTCATGTTTTGAACCCTGCTCAGATGAACTATGCAACTACCGAAAAGGAGTTGTTGGCAGTGGTTTACTCTTTTGATAAATTCAGGCAATATCTGTTAGGATCGAAAGTAATTGTTTATACTGACCATGCTACTTTGAAGTATTTGTTTTCTAAGTAGGATTCTAAGCCAAGACTACTGAGGTGGATCTTGCTCCTTCGGGAGTTTGATGTGGAAATTCGGGACAAAAGAGGATGTAAAAACACTGTTGCTGATCACCTAGCTTGGATGTTCTTGATTAAAGAAACAGAGGACAAACATCCAATCAAGGATGAGTTTTCTGATGAACAAATCCTAGCTGTCACTGGTGTTCCATGGTTCGCAGATTACGCGAATTATTTGGTAGGTGGTGTGATCCCTGATGATTTTGTTTATAACAAGAAGAAATTTTTTTGCATGATTGTAGGTTCTATTTGTGGGATGAACCGTTCTTATACAAGAGAGGAGTAGATGGATTGGTTAGAAGATGTGTTCCTGAGGAAGAACAAATGAGCGTTCTTAGAGCTTGCCATGACTCAGAATATGGAGGACACTTTAGTGGTGATAGGACAGCGACAAAAGTCCTCCAATCGGGGTTATACTGGCCTACACTGTTCAAGGATGCCCAAGACATAGTCAAGGAGTGCGACAGATGTCAAAGAACAGGCAACATTTCAAAGAGAAATCAGATGCCTCAGAATGCCATGTTGGAAGTCGAGTTGTTTGATGTTTGGGGCATGGATTTTATGGGCCCATTCCCACCTTCGTTTGGAAAAAATTACATTTTAGTGGCGGTGGATTATATATCTAAATGGGTAGAAGTTGTGGCCTTGCCTATTAATGATGCTAAGGTGGTTGTTTAGTTTTTAAAGACAAACATTTTTGCAAGGTTTGAAGTACCGAGAGATCTGTTAAGTGATGAAGGAACTCATTTCGTAAATTGTCTCATGGAGAAGTTGCTCAAGCAGTACAATGTGAGGCATAAAATCATCACTCCTTACCATCCTCAAACCAGTGGCCAAGTGGAAGTTTCTAATCGGCAGCTCAAGCAAATCCTAGCGAAGACTATAAGCTCATCTCGCAAGGATTGGGCAACCAAGTTGGATGATGCACTGTGGGCGTATAGAACTGCATTCAAAACACCAACAGGTATGTCTCCCTACCAGTTAGTTTATGGAAAAGCTTGTCACCTACCTCTAGAGTTGGAACACAAAGCTTTGTGGGTCTCAAAATTCCTAAACTTTGATCTTTCGAAATCGGGATGAAATTCTGGCACAGATATCAGATGTCCTACACAGATGTTGAGACACGGATATCCAACACAATGAACAAGATAACAATAATATTAACAGTGCACAAAGTAAAGAACACAGTGATATGTTTACCCAGTTCGGTCTAACAACCTACATCTAGGGGCTACCAAGCCAGGGACGAAATCAATATACGATACTATCAATTCACTCACTTAATCACTACCCTTCCTATGACTTCTACCTAAGACTCACCTAGGTATGAGGCCCTCCTCAAATCCCTCTTCAATCACAAACCGTGACTGGTTCCTTTCCACACAAGTAACAGAACGAAAGACACACTTTCAAAACACACAGTTCTCAATACTTCAAAGCTTATGAGAACTGACACACAAGAAACTCAATGCTTAAAAGCTTATGAGTAACTGATAGAACTTACAACACAAAACCAGTCCTTATACTGTTATCAGAATGATACCAGTTAGGCTCACAATTAACAATAAAAAACCCTAACAAAACACACGTAAGTTCCACACCTAAACTAGGTTTACACCAGTCAATATATAGCATTAAATCTGGAATGGGTTGGGCTTCAAAACGCAGCAAAGAGACTGCACACAATTCTGCAAAATAAACTCCAAGAAAATAGGTCTTTAATCTAAAGTTTCCTAATATGTCTCCATATTTAGAAAGTAGTGAAAAACCGAAAACCAACATAAAATCTCAACTCAATTACTTTGGACGCCACATAGGATAACTAAATATTCACAGAATATTCAGTAACAAATAACAACAAACAAAATCTTCCTTGTAAACCAATAACATACGCGATGTCCTATGATCCAGGATGGGACATCTTTATCCGATATGTCAAGTGCAGTAAGTTAGAACATCTTGTTTCAACATCTTGCTACTAGAATAGTTTTAGCAAAATAAATGCCAACCACATAATCAAAGAAATAACAATCCCCCCTTTGGCTTATTTTGACTAAAACTACACACCAAACAATCTTGCAAAGATAAAACAAGCAAAATAATAATATCAAAGACAGCCGTAAAAAACACACCATAGCAGCAACAAAAAACACAACATAGCAGCAAAAACCTCCCCCTCAACTGCAGAAACACAATCAACATTCTCCCCCTCAACTGTAGCACCAGTACAAGCACACCACAAGCACACTACTCCCCTTTTTAGCTATAAATTATACAAAGGCAAGTAGAACAGTTATTAATTTTGAGAAATGATCAAATCATACACCAGAACAAATAGCTTCAGAAAGTAGATGCACACACAATCACATGACCAAATGTCATGCACAAACTTCAGCATCTTTCCCTTCATAAACACCTGCACCAGCTGCACTACCAGAATTACCTTTATACTTTTTAATCTGGCAGCCACAAAGAACATTAGATGCTATAAATCTTCATGAATACAAACCCCAAGTCTTTTCCCCAGGTTTTCAAACTGAATTGCATCCAGAGCCTTGGTAAATATGTCAGCAAGCTGATTTTCTGTGCTAACATGCTCAAGAGTTATGACTTTGTCCTCCACAAGTTCTCTGATGAAATGATGCCTAATATCAATGTGCTTAGTCCTGCTATGTTGAATAGGATTTTTAGAAATATTAATAGCATTCAGGTTGTCACAAAATAATGTCATGACATCTTGTGTGACATTATACTCAGATAACATTTGCTTCATCCACACCAGTTGCGCACAACTACTTCCAGCTGCTATGTACTCAGCTTCAGCAGTAGAAAGAGATACATAATTTTGCTTCTTACTAAACCATGAAATAAGATTATTTCCCAAAAAGAAACAACCTCCAGAGGTACTCTTCCTATCATCAGCACTTCCAGGCCAATCAGCATCACAGTATCCTACTAAAATGGAACTTGAGTCATGGGAATACAACAACCCATAATCACATGTACCACTCACATACTTAAGAATTCTCTTAACTTGATTGATGTGACTGACCTTGGGTTCTGCTTGGTATCTTGCACATACACCAACTGCAAAGGTTATGTCTGGCCTACTTGCTGTAAGATACAGCAGACTGCCAATCATGCTTCTGTATAAACTCTGTTCAACATTCACTCCCTTTTCATCTTTGGATAATTCAAGTGAGTAGGAGTAGGAGTTCTCTTGTGCTTGGCATTATCCAATCCAAATTTCTTCACAATATTCCTAGCATATTTGCTCTGACAAATAAAAATGGAATCTTCCATATGCTTGACTTGCAATCCAAGGAAGTAAGTCAATTCACCTACCAAGCTCATTTCAAATTCAGATTGCATTTGTTTGACAAAATGTTGGACCATTTCATCCGACATCCCCCAAACACAATATCATCTACATAAATCTGAGCAATCAACAGTTTCCCATCTTTCTCCTTGACAAAGAGTGTTTTATCAATACCACCCTTCCTGTATCCATGTTTGACTAAGAACTCAGTCAGCCTTTCATACCAAGCTCTTGGAGCTTATTTTAAACCATACAAAGCCTTCTTTAACTTGAAGACATGATCAGGAAAATTTGGATCCACAAACCCTTTAGGCTGCTCAACATAGACTTCTTCATTAAGATAGTCGTTCAGAAAGGCACTCTTAACATCCATTTGAAACAATTTGAATTTCAAAAGGCATGCCACTCCTAGCAACAATCTGATGGATTCCAAGCGAGCCACGGGAGCAAATGTTTCATCAAAATCTACTCCTTCAATCTGTGTGTATCCTTGAGCAACTAGTATGGCTTTGTTTCTAGCAACAACTCCTTGTTCATTAGACTTATTCTTATATACCCACTTTGTTCCAATCACATTTGTTCATACTGGTCGTGGTACCAGTTCCCAGACTTCATTTCTCTTGAATTGACAAAGCTCATCCTGCATAGCACTTATCCAAAACTCATCTGTCAAAGCCTCTTTAACATTTTTTGGTTCAAGCTTTGAAACAAAATATGCATTTGACACAGCCTCCCTCGATCTGGTTCTTACACCTTCATTCAGATTTCCAATAATCAACTCCTTAGGGTGATCCTTCTGAATCCTTATAGAGGGTTCCCTGTTAGCATCCTCTACCTCTTCATTCTCAGGTCTAGTACTAGTCTCTTGAACATTATCTTCTACGGACTCAGTGTCTTGTGAGATTTCATTGTTCATGGGAAAGGATGTTCCAACATCATCTGGGACATCTTCGTCTCTGCCAGAGTCATCAACCACCACATTTATGGATTCCATCATTACCTTAGTTCTGGAATTAAATACCCTATATGCTTTGCTGTTTGTAGAGTATCCCAAAAATATCCCTTCCTCACTCTTAGGATCCATCTTTCGCCTCTGCTCACGATCCGCCAAGATATAGCACTTACTTCCAAATACATAGAAATATTTCACATTTGGCTTTCTTCCTTTCCATAGCTCATAAAGAGTAACAGAAGTACCTAATCTGATAGTCACCCTATTATGTATATAGCAAGCAGTATTCATGGCTTCAGCCCAAAAATGATATGGAAGCTTTTTGGCATGAATCATAACCCTTGCACACTCTTGAATAGTCCTATTCTTGCGTTCCACCACACCATTTTGCTGAGGAGTGATTGGTGATGAGAATTCATGAGTGATTCCTTCAGATAAACAAAACTCTTCAAACCTGCTATTTTCGAATTCCTTCCCATGGTCACTTCTGATTCGAACAACGCCACAATCCTTTTCTCGTTGAATCCTTTGACACAATTCTTTGAAAGCTACAAATACTTCAGACTTTTCTCTGATAAAGCTTATCTAGGTGAATCTGGAGTAATCATCAACGACAACATAGGCATACTTCTTCCCTCCATGACTTTCAACCTGCATAGGTCCCATTAAGTCCATGTGAAGCAGCTCTAGAACTCTAGAAGTTGTGGTAAGATGTTGAAGCTTTTTGTGTGACATCCTTGTTTGCTTCCCAACTTGACATTCACCACATATTCTATCCTCATCAATCTTTAACTTGGGAATACCTCTAACAGCCTCACTTGACAGAACTTTCTTCATCCCTTTCAGATGTAAGTGACCCAATTTCTGATGCCACAGTTTGGTTTCATCTTCCTTTGACATCAAACAGGTAGACAAACTTTCTAATTCTTGAGGATTCCACAGATAGCAGTTATCCTTAGACCTGGTTCCCTTCATGACAACTTCATTTTCTTCATTGGTTACTAGGCATTCAGATTTTGTGAAATTTACTTTGAGCCCTAGATCATACAGTTGGCTTATACTAATCAAATTTGCAGTCAACCCTTTGACAAATAAAACCCGATCCAGATTTGGTTGTCCTGTGTAGTCCAACTTTCCAACACCTTTTATTTCACCTTTTGATCCATCCCCAAAAGTGACATAATTGGTAGAGTGAGGCTTGATATCTGACAAAAATTTCTTCACACCAGTCATGTGTCTTGAATATCCACTGTCAAAGTACCAATCTTCCCTTGCAGATGCTCTGAGAGAGGTATGCACTGTGAGACCAGCCACCATATTTCTAGGAGTCCATCTTTTCTTTACTTTAGCCCAAATCTGTTCTTTATTTGGTTGATGAACAGTTTTGGGATAACCATGCAAATTGTAGCAAAAGGACTTTAAGTGACCAAACTTTCCACAATAGTGACATCTCCATGGTTTATACTTTGAACTATATACTATTTTCTGATGTTTCAGCTGATGTTGAAACATGTGATTTGACATCTTCTCCTCTTGCTTTATTTTTCGAGGAACAAACTTTACTACAGACTGCTTGTAGTTCTCCGCTTGATTGTTAAAACCAAGACCTTGTACATTTCCAGTATTTCTCCCAGTCTGAAGAATCTCATCCAACACTGTGGAACCATTGTTCAACATTCTTATAGATTTAGTCATATTGTCAAGTTTTGACTTTTGTAATACAACCTCCTCTTTAAGATCAGCAATGATCGATATATGTTCTTCCTTCTCAGCTTCTAGTTGAGCTATCAGAACCTTCTGTTCTAATATTATCTAGCACCTCTCTTCATTCTTGATACACAACTCTGAGAACCCAGTGATAACTTCCTGTTTAGTAAGTTCTCCAATGTAAGATTCTTTGTCAGAATCATAACTTGTTCCTTCATCAGACTCATAAGTTGTTTCTCCATCAGATTTACAGATTCCAGTCAAGGCTGACACCAATTTTGCTGATTCTTCTTCAAGATCACTCTCAGACTCTCCTTCTGACCAAGACACAGATAAGCCCTTCTTCTGCCTTTTGAGATACGTGGGACACTCAGTTTTTATGTGCCCAAATCCCTCACATTCAAAACATTGAACTCTCTTCCCTTGATTGGAGTCTTCTTCAGTTCTGGACCTTCTGCCTCCATCCTGGTTTTTACTGATGTCGAGTGACTTGTTATGAACATTTGCTCTTGACTTCCAGTCCATCCTTTTCAACACTTTGTTAAATTGTTTTCCAAGCAATACCAGATCTTTAGACACCCCTTCATCTCTGACCGGGTTACCTTCATCGTCTGAATCACCAGCATTTGACACAAAGGCTATACTCTTCTTCTTTTCAGGCTTTTCACTGATCCCCAATTCAAATGTTTGAAGTGATCCCACAAGTGCATCCACTTTCATCTTATCTATGTCCTGAGCTTCCTCTATAGCAGTCACTTTCATGTCAAATCTCTTAGGTAGAGATCTGAGGATTTTTCTGACCAGTTTGCTATCAGACATCTTTTCACCTAGGGCACTTGAAGCATTAGCTATCTCAATAATGTTCATGTGAAAATCATGAATGCTCTCATCTTCCTTCATCTTCAAATTCTCAAACTTGGTAGTGAGAAGCTGAAGTTTTAACATCTTCACCTTTGTAGTTCCTTCATGAGCAACCTTCAAGACTTGCCAAGCCTCTTTAGCAATGGTGCAATGTTCAATCAACCTGAAAATATTTTTGTTAACACCATTAAACAAGGCATTCATGGCTTTGGAATTTCCCAAAGACCCTTTGTAGTCTGCATCATCCCAGTCTTCCTCTTCCTTCACCACATCAGTAGGATTACCTTCTCCATCTCTAACCTTTGGGGGTTCTCATCCTTTGATAATAGCTTTACATGCTTGATCATCCATGGATTTGATGAATGCAATCATCCTTGGTTTCCAATAGTCATAGTTGGAACCATCAAGCAGAGGTGGTTTGTTCAAAAATCCTCCATCCTTGTCCATTGCACCAGAAAGTACCTTCCCTGAATCTCACCCAGAACCAAACAAGGGTGCAAGCTCTGATACCAATTGAAATTCTGGCACAGATATCAGATGTCCTACACAGATGTTGAGACACAGATATCCAACACAATGAACAAGATAACAATAATAATAACAGTGTAGAAAGTAAAGAACACAATGATATGTTTACCCAGTTCGGTCTAACAACCTACATCTGGGGGCTACCAAGCCAGGGACGAAATCAATATACGATAGTATCAATTCACAGATCATACATCAACCACACCCGGTTAGAATCCGCTCACTTAATCACTACCCTTCCAATGACTTCTACCTAAGACTCACCTAGGTATGAGGCCCTCCTAAAATCCCTCTTCAATCATAAACCGTGACTGGTTCCTTTCCACACAAGTAACAGAACAAAAGACACACTTTCAAAACACACAGTTCTCAATACTTCAAAGCTTATGAGAACTGACACATAAGAAACTCAATGCTTAAAAGCTTATGAGTAACTGACAGAACTTACAGCACAAAACCAGTCGTTATACTGTTATCAGAATGATACCAGTTAGGCTCACAATTAACAATAAAAAACCCTAACAAAACACACGTAAGTTCCACACCTATTCTAGGTTTACACCAGTCAATATATAGCATTAAATCTGGACTGGGTTGGGCCTCAAAACGCAGCAAAGAGACTTCACACAATTCTCCAAAATAAACTCCAAGAAAATAGGTCTTCAATCTAACGTTTCCTAATATGTCTCCATATTTAAAAAGTAGTGAAAAACCGAAAACCAACACAAAATCTCAACTCAATTACTTTGGACGCCACATAGGATAACTAAATATTCACAGAATATTCAGTAACAAATAACAACAAACAAAATCTTCCTTGTAAACCAATAACAGACGCGATGTCCTATGATCCAGGATGGGACATCTTTATCCGACATGTCAAGTGCAGTAAGTTAGAACATCTTGTTTCAACATCTTGCTGCAAGAATAGTTTTAGCAAAATAAATGCCAACCACATAATCAAAGAAATAACACGGGAGATTCCCGAATCCTTCAACTCCATGAGATAGAAGAATTTAGGAATCGAGCGTACGAGAATGCCAAATTATACAAGTAGCAAACTAAAAAATGGCATGATCGAAACATTCAAAGGAAGGAATTTTGGGAAGGTCAATTGGTTCTTTTGTTTAATTCCAAGTTAAAGTTGTTTCCTAGAAAGTTGGGGTCTAGATGGTCAGGACCGTTTGTGGTTAACAAAGTGTTCCCACATGGAGCAATCGAGCTGAAAAATCAAGCGAACGGGGATACCTTTAAGGTAAACAGAAAGGGGTTAAAGCCTTATTACCAAGGACAAGAGAGTGGTTGGATAGATGATGTTCGTCTTACAGGTTAAGATGGACGACCGTCGAGCCATGCGACTTTAAACAAAGCGCTTCGTGGGAGGCAACCCACGCGTTTTATTTATAATTTATTTCCTTTGCTTTTTTGTGTGTTGTAGGTTTTATTTAGGTATACACAATGCCTTGCACAAGAGAGGAAGTGTGCCTGTAAAAAATGGAGAAAATCGGAGAAAAACGACAAAAAGGTGAAAAAACAGCCACCTGACACGGCCGTCCGTGTCACCGGACACGGCCCGTGTCAGGGTCATACAGCCAACAATGCAAAAAATATTAGTTTCCAACATGCTGACAGGGCCGCCCGTGTCACGGGACACGGCCCGTGTTTGCCCTACTGAAGCAAAGAAAATTGAGTTGTGGAAAATGGAATTCCAGTCGGCTGACATGGCCGCCCGTGTCACCGGACACGGCCCGTGTCATGCCTGCGAGTATTGAAGTTATAAATTTGTTTTCCTTGGACATGTGGACCCCATCTCTCATTTAACCCGATTAAACTCAGATTTTGGGATATCTTTTAATCCCTTATTCATTTAACTTTTCATATTATCTATCCTCCCTCACCAAACATAACCTAAACCTTCATCTTCTTCATCTCCTCTCTCTAAACCTCCATTAGAAAAAAAAAAGCTTCAACCTTTCACCCCTAAACCAACCCAATTCAAGAATCGTCTTCACAAAACCTTCCCCATTCTCCATCCTCTACCACATTTCGGAACCCGTTCTTCCTAATTCCACGGTTCAATTTTTCTCAATTTTTTTGCAGGTAGGGGAAAGCAACCAGTAGCCGAGAATTCGAGGTCACGGAAGAGGAATATCCGTACCCCGAACGCGCATGACATTATCTTTGACAGTCCAGAACAAGAGAGGCGATTCTCTTTTCATGTAAAGCGTAAGATAACGCCCACCAGGTACATGTGTAACAAAACTCTTGTTGTCTTAGGTTTGGATGTAGAAATTGATCGCATGTTTCATGTATTGGGTATGTTAGAATTTATGCATTTTGAAGCGCCAACATTTGAGCGCATCACTCTTGAATTTCTGAGCACTGTGGAATTCAGATTAAAGAAAAGGTGGACAGGGACCACGAAGTACTATTTTGGTACTTTACATTTCTGCCTGTATAATAATGATCATGAACTATCTGTCGAGGAGTTAGGAGGAATCCTTCGACTCCCACTGTATGGACCCAGAGCTGTTCCGGATGACTTTGATGGGAAAACCTTTTGGATAACTATTATCGGTAGGACAGAGTATGTCACGAAAGCTGCTAAAGCCTCGGGTATCCAAAACCCCTGTTTTAGATATGCCCAAAAGGGCTTGGCTTATACATTGTTTGGTATAGGCGATAGTACAGGGGTAGCCACCCAGAGGGAATTATTTTTTCTATATGCCATGGCGGATCTGATGTTAGTGAATGTCGTCGCTTTTGCCGCTGATTATTTGGGAAGAGTGGGCCGAGCAAGCCAAGGCGGAATTTCAGTTAGGGGTATGATTTCCCAAATAGATGAACACTTTGGTTATGGTCCAGTTCTGCAGAGTGAGACCCCTGTAGCAGGTAAGAATAAAATTGACATGAGTGCTCTAATTCAGCAGGGCATGATTACTACTCTCGTGATTACTATGTTGTAGTGAGTCATAACAGATTTATTATTTCATTTTCGGACCCTGATAGAATATGTATATCTAATTGTGCTAACTGGTTGTATGATAGTGTCGTCCTTGATGAATAGGACGAGTACGATGCTGAAAATGTTTTTGCAGGTGACAATAATGATGAAGATGCTCATGATCAGGAGCAGTTTGTTGCTCCTCCACAGATATCTACCCCACCAGGTGTCGGGTCATTATTCATGGCTCAAGACCAATAGACGTGGGTACAGAATGAATTAGGTGACCTCCGTACGGAGCAATCATGACAAGGAGTGGAGCAAGCTCGCCAAGGGGCTGTGTTAGATGAGATGCACACTATGATGCAACGATTAATGTTGCACTTCCCGCCTCCACAGTAGGGAACCGTGAGTGTACCTCTCTATAGTTTCCATAAACATTGAGGTCAATGTTTGGTTCAAGTGTGTGGGGTTTTACTTGTTTTTTAGTTATTGTTAATTTGTTGTTTCGGTTAATTCTTTCCCGTACCGGTTGCTTTTACATTTGTGTGTTACTTGTTTTATGTATTACAAATTTTGGTGTTTTTGTCTGGATGAGTGATGAGGCTCGTATCAGAGGATGAAAAGATGCAACCCTTGCTTGCTTACTAGGAAACCCCCCAAAAGTTGATATTGTTGAAGAAGAGGATCAGAAGCAACTTTCTGAAACTTAACTGACATTTGCCGCTGTGAACCCCGAGCCGAGTGGGAAGCTGCATCACACTAGAGGTACTGCAGAATCTGTTAGCTATACCTAACATTGTGAGACATAAAAAGCCAAACACATATTCATCATGAGAGATTAGTCAGGTATGTCTCTATCACTCCGAGTTTGCGTCTTTTCTGTTGGAATATCACTGCACAACTATACACACTGAGGCATATTTTTTTCTTTTAACTCTGAGCCTTTCTAGCCATCCCTGTAATATTATCCATTGTTAACCCCATTCGAGCCATATATCCTTTTGTTTGTTTTATCACCGCATCCATAAACCATAGGCCTAAACACTTTCCTACCCTACTCAGATAGGTGTTGTTAGTTTTGAATCTGTGACAAGTTCTAAGGTTGGGGTTTTGGACACCTAAAATAACTAGGTAAGTGAAAATTAAAAAAAAAAAGAAGAAAAAGAAAAAGAGATTTTTTATTAAAAAAAAGAAGAAAAAAAAATAAGAGAAGGAAAGATAATGCACTTACCTAAAGTAGAGACTCAGTTGGAAAATCAAAGATACACACTCAAAGTAAATACTTGAGTAGGAACTAAGAAGTCCCACTTAAAAAGGTGTCTGATAATACCGTTATGATGAATAGTCTAAGTGACACAGTGACAAGAATGAAAACACTAATTCTGATCCCAAAACCATTTGTTTTTCCCGTTTCTTTTATTTATCCCACCATAACCTAAGCCCCGATACAACCTTAAAAGACCTCAAATAGTGTGTGTGGTGTGTGTGTGGTGTGTGTGTGTGTGTGTGTGTGTGTGAAATGAAAGTAGAATGTATTCAAGCTCATGAGTTGATATTGCATACTTTTCTATTTGAGTGAAAAACACTTTAACCCAGAGAGATTTGGCGAGAGTGTGAAAAAGCTGACAGGTAAAGTAGTGCTTTGATGTGGAAGTGCGGCGAAACATTCATTTCGGGGAAGCAGGAGAATTTGGAAGGGGAGTGAAAGTGAGTTGCGAAAGATCTCAGCAGTATTGTGGTAAATTGATTGAGTATGTACTTTGGGGGGGTGACCTATCTGCTGTCTTGAACATTGCTTGAGGGCAAGAAATGAGCTAAGTTTGGGGTTGTGATCGGTCACCATTTTTATTATGCTTCCGTCACTTATTCGACATTAATCCATGTAATCGGTAATACTTTGTTTCATATTTTTATTGTTTTTTGAGTTAATTTCTATTTCTGCAAGTAATTTTTGCATTTTAAGTTTTATTTTAATTATTCTGCATTTTATGCATTGGTTTGCTGTTTATTATTGTCTTCAGGTTCCAATAACAGTCTCAAGAGAACTCGGTGCAAGAAAGCGAGAATTTACGGAGTTTTGGTGGAATGTTACCCATCCTACAAGGGGCCAACACGGGAACCCGTGTCAGCTGACACGGGCCGTGTTAGCATAGATGGCTTGAAAAGTAAAATTGAAGGGAAACAGAGGGCTGACACGGGCACCCGTGTCACCAGGACTGGAACAAGAAAGATTGAAGAAAGCAGAACAGGGAGTGAACACGGCCACCCGTGTCAGCTGACACGGGCCGTTTTGGCCTTGACGCTAATTTTTCCATTTTTTGTTGAATTCAACTGTTCACTGACCTAGAGGGTATTTTTGGCATTTCCACCTACTGGTATTTGAATTTTGGCTATTTAGATGAGTTTGGAGAAAAAAGAGGGGACTTTTTTACAGGAGAAGAATTTTACGATCAAAGATTGGAGAGCACAAGGTTTTCGGAAGGCGAAGGATTTTCATGAGCGGAAGCCATTGCCGATCCGAGTTTATCCAAATTCTTGTAATGTCTACTTTTTACATTGTATTTTCTTTGAACAATATGAGTAGCTAAACCCTCCAATGCTAGGGGGTGTCCCTGATTTGATTTTGTAAGGACCGTGATTTCTTATTTTGTAGTAATACATTAATTTTTCATAATCAATTTAATAGCTTAATGTTTTTAATGCCTTCTCTATCGAACCAATAGGGATTGACTTGCGATTAACAATTAGGTTTGACCGCCATTGTTAATGCTTTTGTGAGATTAAGCTACAATAGATATTACCTAGGACTAGGGATACCCTGTAACAACTAGAATACTGTTGACATTATAATGCGTGATTTCAACCGTGATTATCTGTGGACATAGCAATTAGGTTGAGTAATCATAGGTTTTCTCACTAAGGACTTAGGAGTAAACAACTTAAATTACCAGTAATTGATTGTTTCAATCTTTTTATTGAAATAAGGATTCAGTGTTGTTACACAACAAATCATACACCTTACCCTGGCATACTTCTCATATTTGTCAAACTTCTTTTAATATTCTGTTATATTTTCTTACTGTCATAATTTTCCAAAACAAATCCCAAACCTCCAAGGTATTTTTGTTTAATTGAATTACAATTGGAACTCTATTTTCATACGCAGTCCTTGAGATCGACATTTGGGGACTTTTCCCTTATTATTACTACATCGGCGAAAATAATACATTTGCTATTTTTCCGATCATTCACCGATTGTGAGTCTCGGTATTCCATGCTTGAAAATACAAGTTGTGCTTTAGCTTGGGCTGCCAAGCGCTTCCGCCACTATATGTTGAATGAAAATACTTGGTTGATATCCAAAATGGATCCAATCAAGTATATCTTTGAAAAGCCTGCTTTGACTGGGAGGATTGCTCGTTGGCAAATGTTGTTGTCAGAATATGATATCGAGTCCCGAACTCAAAAAGCAATAAAAGGAAGTGTTTTGGCCGACCATTTGGCACACCAGCCAATTGATGATTATCAACCTATCAGGTTTGATTTCCCTTATAAGGATGTGATGTATCTGAAGGTTAAATATTGTGAAGAACCATTACCTGAAGAAGGGCCTAAGCCTAGATCCCGTTGGGGTTTGATTTTTGATGGAGCTGTTAATGAGTATGGCAATGGCATTGGGGAAATAATTGTTACTCCTTATGGTTCTCATATTACTTTCACTACAAGGTTGATGTTCACTTGCACAAATAATGCGGCAGAATATGAAGCATGTATTATGGGCCTGGAAGAAGCTATTGATTTAAGAATCAAGATTCTTGATGTATACGCAGATTCAGCCCTAGTGATTAATCAGATTAAAGGAGAATGGGAAACGCGTCAACCTTATTTGATTCCTTATCGAGATTAGGCAAGAAGGTTGTCAACTTTCTTCAATAAGGTCGAGTTTCACCATATACCCAGAGAAGAGAATCGAATGGCAGATGCTTTAGCAACTTTATCCTCCATGATTATGGTGAATCAGTGGAATGATGTGTCGGAGATCGATGTTATGCATCTTGATAGACCAGCTCATGTGTTTGCAATTGAAAAGGTCGTTGATGATAAACGGTATTATGATATTAAATACTTTATTCAGAATCAAGAGTACCCACTTGGGGCATCCAAGAAGGATAAGAAAACTTTGAAAAGATTGGCTGGTAATTTCTTCTTGAATGATGATGTGCTGTATAAAGAAATTATGACATGGTCTTGTTCAGATGCGTGGATAGACACAAAGCAGACATGTTAATGAAAGAAATTCATGAAGGATCCTTTGGTACCCATGCCAATGGACATGCAATGGCTAAAAAGATGTTAAGGGCAGGTTACTATTGGATGACAATGGAATCTAATTGTTGCAAATATGTGAAAAAGTTCCATAAGTGCTAGATTTATGCTGACAAAATTCATGTGTCTCCAACTCCTCTCAATGTTATCTCTTCTCCATGGCCTTTCTCCATGTGGGGCATTTATATGATTGGAATGATTGAGCCTAAAGCGTCGAACAAACATCGTTTCATTTTAGTGGCTATTGATTATTTTACCAAGTGGATTGAAGCGGAATCATATGCCAATGTGACCAGGCAAGTAGTGGTCTGGTTTATCAAGAACCAAATCATTTGTCGGTATGGCATTTCGAGCAAGATTATCACTAAAAATGGGTCGAATCTGAATAACAAGATGATGAAGGAATTATGCGATGAGTTTATGATTGAGCATCATAATTATTCTCCTTACAGACCCAAGATGAATGGGGTTGTTGAAGCTACTAATAAGAACATTAAGAAGATCATTCAGAAGATGGTTGTTGCATACAAGGACTGGCATGAAATGCTCCCTTTTATTCTACGTGGGTATCGTACATCCTTCCGCACTTCAACAGGGGCAACCCCTTTCTCTCTGGTTTATGGTATGGAAGTAGTGCTCCCGGTAGAAGTTGAAATCCCTTCTATGAGAGTTTTGATGGAAGCTGAATTGTCTGAGGCTGAATGGTTTCAGAGTAGATATGATCAGTTGAATTTAATTGAAGAGAAAAGAATGACGGCCTTGTGTCATGGCCAGTTATATCAACAGAGAATGAAAAATATTTTGACAATAAGGTTCGACCTCGAGTGTTCAGAGAAGGTGACCTCGTGCTCAAAAAGATCTTGAATTTTACCACTGATTATAGGGGCAAGTGGACTCCTAATTATGAAGGCCCATACGTTGTTAAGAGAGCTTTCTCTGGCGGTGCATTAATTCTTACAATTATGGATGGTGAAGAGTTCACTCGTCCTATGAATGTTGTTCTCTACTTAATATAATGCTTTTCTTGTGATTGTTTAGAGCAATGGTGTCACATGCAAGTATACATGCTTGATAATGTAGCAAGTGATAAAGTAAAGTTCGAACCCACAAGGAAGTGTTAAAGGACTTGAAATACTAGTATTAATCTCTTTGTTTAAGATAAAGTATGAGCAAGGTAACAAAATAATAATAATAAAGAACAGGAGAAACACACAAATAACTAAGACAAAAATCATAACTAAAAAGGAGTTAAAATATCAGAGAGAGTAGTTGATGAGCTAAATCCATTAGTATAGTCGTTGTTGAAATGCTTCTATGATGTGAAGTGTCGTACCTCAAAAGGTCAGAACGTGATCTAGTGGTGTATCTCTACAACAACAAAAACATGCATAACTAGGGCAAGGGAACAAATCTCTAAGTCTCACTTGTAACCCTGAAATACGTATGGTTTTAATTCTGAAAATCTTTATGGTCTCAACTTCTTATCTCTAAGCAAGTTGAATTAAGTGAATATCTCTATCCTACTTTATTAACCACTTTTGTTATGAAATCCGCTTGTTTATTGGATCTCTCTCAACAACAAGCTTTTACCTTTTTCCTAGTTGATCACTCTAAGAACCAAGTTTATAGCATAAAAACACATAACAAAATAAGACACTAGTCAACACATCATATCAACATAAAAACAACTTTTATACCAACTTCATTAGTCTCATCAAACAAAGGTTTAGCTCATAGTGAGCTGAGTACGAACTACTGGAGTAAAACTAATAGGAAACATTGTCTTATAAAGTGTAGTAAAGAAATGTGACCTAGTAATAACTTGGAGATCTCTTGCGTTGAGTAAACAACAACAACTCTCTTCAGTCACGACAGCTCTCAGCAGAGTGTACAAGTCTGGATGAGAATAGAATACCCTCTACTAATGCTTCCAAATCTTGGAATAAAAATAAAATTAAAACTTAAAACTGAAATAAACTGTTTGTTGTGTGTAAATCTTCGGTCCTCTCTTTCTCAATGCGCAACCCCTCTTTATATAGTGGTGAGTAGAAGTGGTAGTTGCTACTTTCTTGGATCATGGGTTTCTTGATAAAAATAAGGTTAGGCCCAAATCAAATCCTCATGTGGACCAGCTGTCCCTCAATCCTTCCGTTGCAAGTAATCTGGTACAGATGTTGGTGGGAGACAAAGCTACTTTTTGCAGGCGGCTGTGGCAGAGTGGTGGAGCAGCGCAGACGGCTGGTGGTGTTGGTGTTGGGCGCTCTTTTGCAGCATGGTCCCCACCGTTCTACCTTTTGTCTTCTGGCTTTCTTGATCTTATCCATTCCTTTTTCTCTAATGCTCTTCAAAACACTGCCACGTGAGCCCTAGTTACTCTTGGCTTCCAACACCAATCTTAAGTCTCTTGATGAAATAGTTGATTAAACTATCAACTGCTTTCTTTCCAAAAGCTCTTCATTCTGCTCCAGAAGCTGTCATTCAGGGTCATGCCTCCTCTCACCATCATCTAACTTCCTTTTAGGACACAAACACATTGAAAACATAAAAGAAGCACCTAGTGTGCTCAAAGCTAAAAACATGCTGAAATAAGTTAAACTCATACCAAATCAGTCAATTATGAACTAAAAATGTCACATAAAATGGGTCAAAGTAACACACTAAAATAGTGTTATCACTCCCCCAAACTTGAATGATCACCTGTCCTCAGGTGATGTGACAGTGAAAGACATAGGAAAATGAAATTGGCTTTCAACAGCTTCAGTCAGGTAAGCAAGGTACTGTGGCTTTGGAGTTGAAAGGGTGATGAAGCTATAACTAGCGAACTTTGCTCCGCTTCGCAATTGGCCAAAGTGTTTTTAGCTCAAGGGAAGACTGACGTCTCTTATCATGACCCTACTCTTCTAGAAAACAAGCCACAATTCTCTCTCTTTTTTATCCCTGTTTTGTGTACTTTCGTGAGTGGGGTCACTTCCTTTGGTTTCACTAGTTAATTCTGTCCTGATTCTCAAATGATATTTTTGATTTGCACACTTGGGACCACACTTCTCCACTTATTATTATTATTATTATTATTATTATTATTATTATTATTATTTGTTCTTTTTCTTTCTCTTTTTTTTTTGGCAAAACGTCTCTTCTCAGAAGAATCTCTCATGAGTTCAACTGCACATTATGATGAAACGCTTGTTGTTCCTCCAGTTTCGGGAACAGGAACTTTATTGGTGGTCTTTGCCACTTTTTGCACACTTTTGTGTGTTTTTGTGTGGAGTGTGCCCCTTCGGTGATCATCTCAATCATTATTTAAATCTTTTTCAACCTTTCCCTTTGTGATTCCTAAGGTTTCAACCTTTCTCTTGATTCCTATAATTCAGTTATCTTTTTGAAAAAAAAATTCTGGCTGGTTTAATAAACTAATGTTGTCGTGACAGAGAGCATCAGTCTCCTCTATCAAAACTCACTTGGCATAATTCCTACACTTTGCTCTGCTCACTCATAAAAGCATAATTCCCCTTTTTCCTTCTTGAGCTCAGAATTTTAAAAATTTATGCTCTTGACCTATTGCAGTTTAATCCAACCATTTCCTAGCCTTTCTTACTCTAAGTTAGGATATGCACAAATTCAGCAAAAGAATAACAATCAAACATATGCTAATTGAATGAAACACACATGACATTTAAGAAAAACAAACATAAAACAACCAGATCATCATGTTCTAGGGGCATCAGAGCTTCCCCACAAAAGATTTAAAAACCTATGGCTCAAAACATGGCCATTCCAAACACAAATCCAAAATATTATCCAAAAGCAGAAATAAGTAAGACAACAGCAACAGACAGAAGCGTTTGTGATTTCAGAGGGTTAGAGTGGTGAGAATAGGCTAAACGTTGGTGCCCTCCCCCAAACTTAAAGTAAGGACAGTGTCCTCACTGTTCAGTGATGAGAGAAGACGAGCCAACGCTTGCCCATTTCACTTTACCAATTAGGCCCTAAGCCTGGAGCTCTTCCTAGGTGCTGGCATGGCTTATTTCTTTTTCTTTTTGTTTGCCTCTTGTGCTCCTAGCTCCTTCTTCTCAGTGCCCTCTTCAGTTGTGACTCCAGTAACCTCCTTCCCAACAGCTTTACTTGGACTTTTAGTCTTATTTTTAGGCTTTTTTTCAACTTTCTCTAGTTGCTCCTCCGCAACAATATCTTCTTCATTCACGGTAAGTTCCTTAACAGGCTGGGGTTCTGGGTCAGCTGTGATCTTTTCCATCTCTTCGTTGTTTGCCTCATCATCTCCTTTGACAATTTCTTCCTTCTCTGTCTCTGTAGAGGAATAATATTTCCTCAGATGTTCTCCTTCTTTGTCTTCTTCAGCTCCTTCTGACTGTACCATTTCTTCCACTGGATTCTTCTTCTCTTCACTCCCTTCTTCCTTTTCAGCTACATCTTTCTTATTCATTGCCAAATCTCTCGCATCCTTGTCTACCTCTGCTAAGAAAGTTTCCAAGACCTCATATTTTCCAGAGCCTCCGTCCTCTTGATCAGACTTGTTAAGATCAAACTTGTTTGCAGGACTGGCGGGTGGTGTTATGACTGCAGCGGTCTCTTTCTTCCTCCATTCTGCCTTTAACTTTTTCTGTTTTGGGCTGCCTTCCAGTTCTGGAGGTGGAGAAGAGTATGACTTTCTTAGCTTCTTCTTCTTCTTCACCTGGCTCTGGTTGGTCTCTACTGACACGCCCGTACTGGTCTCTTCTACATCTTTCTTTTTCAACTCCTTCTCTTTCTTCTTCTTCTTTGCTTTCTCCTTCTTTGTGGGCTTCTTCTCCTTTCCTTCATCATCAGCAACAGTTGGTTCAATACTTCCTAGAATGTGGTCAGGGAAGTTTGGGGCCCCCAGCGAGTTGGATGGGGCTTGCATAGCCCACATCTTTTCTAGCCAAGTCGCCCTAGCCTTTTGATAGGAAAAGTACTCTTGCTGGTCTTTTTGCATTTGCATTAAAATTTCCATAGCTGGGTCTTGCTGTTCAGCTATCCCAGAAGTTTGACTTGCTGCTGCTGTTCTTTTCCTGGATCCTTTTGGTTTATCAGGGTCATGATCAAGGTTATGTCCAAGGGTTGTTGTGGAGACCCAAAGTTGTCTGAGTCTTACTCAGGCACGCCTTGTCTCCTACAAAGTGTTGTTATCAAACAAGGAAAATATAGCATTCCCTCTTTCTTCTTCGAGCAGGCATGAATCTCTTGCATGATTATCTTCCCAATATTGATAGCCCTCAAACCAGTGATGTAATGAAGAAGCACCAAGCTATCCCAAGAGACTGTCTTGTTATGAGCAGTTGGCTTGATTGAATGCTTGAGGAATTGATACCACACCTTGACTTCTGGCCTCAAATCCATCCTTTTCACAGCTTTGTCAACCCATTTTGTACCAGCAACACACAACGACTCCATATAAGCGTCGTATTCGTCTTCTTGAGAACTGAGCACCAAATTCTGGTACTCGTCTTCCATATTCTCCAGCTTGAAATAGAAGTTAATGTTGGACTCATTATAAATCACTTTTGTTCCTCTGACTAAAACCTCTAACCTTTTGTGTCCAGGATCAGTCAAATTGGAATAAAATTCCTTAACCAGAGTAGCATTATACAAACCAGGTTGCTTGCAAAAACTTTCCCATTTCAAGTGTGAGATGGTTGTGCCTATGTCGCCTGGTAGTCCCAATTTCTCATCTTCCACATCCATGATGAATCCACGTTCAGGAAACACATTCATTTTACTGAAGTGTTCCACGAACCGTCTGTGGGCTTCCATGTTAACAAAAATGTCATCTTCATCTTGACTGGAGATGTCGATTGTGGGGGTGATAGTTTTATTTCTAGTAGTCTTGTAACGGCGGCCGGTGGTTGGGTCTCTTGTCATTTTTTCTTGGTTAATGGAGGAAATAGGGTTTGAGAGATTTAGGGTTACGGAGAGGATGATAGAAAATGAAATGTGAAAGGTTTTGTTTGAATGTTTGGGTATAGAGAGATGTGGAGGGAAGTTGGAAAGGTGTTTGGAAAAGCTTAGAAAATAATAAAAAAACGTCCTTGAGAGATGGAGAGAGAACATTTCCCTTTTTGTGATTATTAGGGCAAAGAGTGAAAGGACTTAGATCTGACAACTGAAAAGACTCTTTTAGTGGTTTTGCGTGTTTAGGTGGCTGAACAGTCTGACGTGGCAGATATGGCCATCATGACTCTGCTACTACACACAGCCCAAGATGCTCAATCCCCATGCCACACTTTGATTCTCTCTCTTCCTTTTTAAACACAATGGTCCATTGTCTTTATGAATTCCAAAAGAAAATATTTAATGCCAGCTCAGCATTAATATTATTCTCTTTGGACTTAGCAAAATTAATTCCTTCAACTCTTCAAATATTCCAATTCCACTTTTTTCGCGTCTCTTGCTGGCGTGTCACATCTTGTCATGAGCTGATGCCACAAAAACTATCATGATCCTGTAAAAAATAAAAACAAAAGAAAAATGCATAAAGTTGGGCTGCCTCCCAGTAGCACTATTTTAAGGTCTTATCGCCTTCTCCAAGATAAGTTTTGACCCTTTGGCCATTAAATTTAAATCTTTCTCCATTTTTTTCATTCAACAATTCCACAACACCATGGGGGTAAATCTCTTCCAAAATAAAGGGTCCAAACCATCTTGATTTTAATTTCCTAGGGAATAGCTTCAGCCTTGAGTTAAAAAGTAGAACTTTTTGGCCTTTCACTAACTCCCTATTCTGGCATTTCCTGTCATGCCACTTTTTGGTCTTTTCTTTATACAATTCAGCATTCTCGTATGCGAACAGCCTATTCTCATCTAACTCATTCAATTGAAGCATTCTAGCTTGGCCAACATTTTTAATATTAAAATTTAGTTGCTTCACAGCCCAAAATGCCTTATGCTCCAATTCAATGGGCAGGTGACAAGCCTTACCGTAGACAAGTCTATATGGAGACATGTCTAGGGGAGTTTTATAGGCAGTCTTATACGCCCATAGTGCTTCGTCCAAGTGCTTGGACCAATCCTTTCTTTTTGGGGTTAACCACTTTCTCCAAAATTCTCTTTATTTCTCTATTGGAAAGCTCCACTTGTCCACTAGTTTGTGGATGGTAAGCTGTAGCAACCTTGTGTTTAATCCCATATTTTGCCATTAAGTTTTCAAAAAGTTTATTGCAAAAATGGGATCCCCCATCGCTAATGATAGCTCTAGGCGTGCCATGTCTTGTCAAGATGTTCTTGAGCAAGAACTTGGTTACCACCTTAGCATTATTGGATGGTGTTGCTATTGCTTCAATCCATTTGGACATGTAGTCCACAACTACAAGGATGTAATGATTGCCAAAGGATGGGGGGAAAGGTCCCATGAAATCGATGCCCCACACATCAAAATTTCTACTTCAATATTCGTGAGTGGCATCTCTTGTCTCATGGATACATTTCCAACCCTCTGGCATCTATCACACCTTTTTGTAAATTCATGAGCATCCTTGAAAATAGAAGGGCAGAAATAACCTGATTGCAGCACTTTTGCTGCAGTTCTGAGTCTTCCAAAATGTCCACCATATGGGGCTTTGTGGCAGACTAATAAGATCTGTCGCACCTCCTCATAGTCAACACATCTTCTCAGTAGCTGATCAGCATATTTCTTGTACAGATAAGGTTTGTCCCCGAATTAATTCTTCACAGTGTGGAAGAACCTTTTTCTTTGTTGAAAGTTGAATTTTGGTGGCACGACTCTGCTGACTAAATAATTGACAATATCAGCGTACCAAGGAATTGTGCCATCAGTTATCACCAACAGCTTCTCACCCGAAAAACTTTCTTTAATGTCTCCACTGTTTTGAGATTACACTTCTTCAGGTAGTCTTGAGAGATGATCAGCAATTGAGTTTTCTACTCCTTTCTTGTCTCTTATCTCTAGATCAAACTCTTGTAAGAGAAGCACCCATCGTATGAGCCGTGGCTTTGCATCTTTTTTGGCAATCAAATACATGATTGCTGCATGATCCGTGTATACAATGACTTTAGTTCCTACCAAGTAAGGTATGAACTTGTCAAAAGCAAACACTACTGCCAGTAGCTCCTTCTCCGTGGTTGTGTAATTGATTTGTGCCTCTATCAAAGTCTTGCTTGCATAGTAGATAGTGTGAAAAACTTTGTTGTGCCTTTGGCCTAAAACAACTCCAATGGCAAAGTCCCTGGAATCACACATTAACTCAAATGGCTTGGACCAATCTGGAGTTTTAACTACAGGTGCAGAGATGAGAGATTTTTTCAAAAGATTGAAAGATTCAAGGCACTCTTTACTGAAGAAAAAAGGCGTGTCATGCTGCAGCAGCTGGCATAGGGGTTTAGTTATTTTTGAAAAATCTTTTATAAACCTCCTATAAAATCCAGCATGCCCTAAGAAACTCCTAATGCCCTTGATGTTGACTGGTGGGGGTAGCTTTTCAATTACCTCCACCTTAGCTTGATCTACCTCTAATCCTTCTTTTGAAATTCTACGACCAAGAACAATTCCTTCTTTTACCATAAAATGGCATTTCTCCCAATTAAGGACTAAGTTGTTCTCTTCACACCTGGCCAGCACCAACTCCAGATTCCTTAGATAATCCTTGAATAACTCTCCAAAAACTGAAAAATCATCCATTAAGACTTCCATGGAATTCTCTATGATATCCGAGAAGATAGCCATCATACAACGTTGAAAGGTGACTGGTGCATTGCACAGTCCAAACGGCATCCTTCTAAAGGCAAAGGTGCCATAAGGGCATGTGAATGTTGTTTTCTCTTGTTCTTCCGGGGCTATTGCAATTTGGTTGTAGCCCGAATATCCATCTAAGAAGCAATAATACTCCTTTCCAGCTAGTCTATCCAACATCTGATCAATGAAAGGCAAAGGAAAAAATGATCCTTCCTAGTTGCCTTGTTCAGCTTCCTATAATCCGTGCAAATCCTCCAACCAGAAACAGTTCTAGTGGGGATAAGCTCATTCTTCTCATTGATTATCACTGTCATGCCTACTTTCTTTGGCACGCACTGGATTGGACTTACCCACACACTATCAGAGATAGGGTAAATAATTCCTGCATCCAGCCACTTGATAATCTCCTTTTTTACAACCTCCTTCATGATGGGGTTCAGCCTTCGTTGACTCTCAATGCTATTCTTAGCATTTTCTTCCAACAGAATTTTGTGCATGCAAAGTGCTGGGCTGATTCCCTTGATGTCATAAATCTGCCATGCAATTGCCTTCTTGTGACTCTTCAGTAGTGAAATCAATTGATCTTTCTGCTCCTCTTGTAGGTCTGTGGCAATGATAACTGGCAACTTCTGACCTGCCTCCAGATATGCATACTGCAAATGCTCCAGCAGTTGCTTGAGCTCCAATTCAGGGGGTTCTTCTATGGAAGGTAGTTGCTGCTTGTGAACAACAGTGGTGGATTCTATCACTTCCACAGATTCTTCCTCTTGCTTTTGCATTGGACCATAGATGATTCCATCTTTTTGTCCTTCATCCTCCACTTTTCCTAACGCAATTTTCAACACATCATTATCCCTTAGAAGGTTTTTATGAATTAAACCTTCCCAGCTAGATATCATAGAACACTCATCCACCTCTTCTTCTGGGTATTGCAAGGCATTAAGTTTGTTGAACACTACTTGCTGCCCGTTTACCCTCATTGTGAGCTTTCCTCTTTCCACATCAATTAGAGTTTTACCCGTTGCTAGGAATGGCCTTCCCAGCAAAATGGGTGTCTCTTCATCAGCTTCAAAATCCATGATGATGAAATCAGCAGGGAAGACAAATTTGTCAACCCTTACCAGCACATCTTCTATCTTCCCTTGTGGGTAGCAAATACTTATATCTTCCAGCTGCAAGGTGATGGTTGTAGGCCTGGCAGCACCTATCCCTAGCTTCTTGAAAATGGATAGGGGCATGAGATTAATGCTGGCCCCTAAATCACATAGTGCCTTTCCACAAAAGGTGTCTCCAATGGTGAATGGAATAGTAAAACTTCCAGGATCCTTCAATTTGGGAGGAAGTTTGCCTTGAACCAATTGACTACACTCTTGTGTGAGTGCAACAGTAGCAAATTCTCCCACCCTTTTTCGCTTGGTAAGCACATCCTTCATGAACTTTGAGTAGTTTGGCATTTGTTGAATGGCTTCAATCAATGGTATGTTGATGTGAAGCTACTTCAAGATCTCCATGAACTTTGAAAATTGTTGCTCTTCCTTTGCCTTTTTTATTCTTTGTGGAAAAGGAGGTGGTGATCTTTCTTGCACAAACTTTTGCTTCTTGTTGGCTTCAATAATGACCTCTGGATTTTCTGGAGGAATGTAGTCTTCAGTATGTACATCATCTTTATGCTTCTGCTGTTTTGATGAAGACGGATCTCCATCATTGTCTTTCGCTCCAGAACTGTCAGGCTTAGACAAATCAGTACTTAACTCCTTGCTCTTTGTAACTGTCTCTTCAATTTCCTTGCCACTTCTGAGTTTTAGAACTTGGAAAGTTTCAACATTCTTCACTCCAGCTTGTGTATTGGGAGTCTCAGTGGAGCTGGAAAGATTTCCCAAGTTTCTTGAATTTAGAGCCGTGACAATTTGGCCTACTTCGTTCTCCAAGTTCTTGATGCTCACTCCTTGTGCTTGGAATTGATTCTTTGCTTCTTGAATAAAGGACTTAAGAGCATTTTCCAAATGGTTGTTTCCTTGATTGACCCCAGCATAGTTAGGGTTATAAAAACCAAGTGGAACTTGTGGTGTAGTTGCTTGCGGTTTAGGTTGACTTTGATTGTTACTCCAAGAAAAATTAGGATGGTTACGCCATCCTGGGCTGTAAGTGTTGCTGTAAGGATTGTTGTATCTACTATTGTTGTTGGGATTGCCAACATAGTTAACTGAAATAGGATTTTCAGAACATTCTTCAAATAGATGTGGTCCTCCACAATAAACACAGGCAACCTCAGAAGCGTCAGTAACCACCTTAATAGGGTCAGGCTTACTCACTTCAGGACTCATCAGATTCTTCATCATTTGGTGGATCTGAGCCACTTGAGCAGCAAGAGCTGTGGTCTCAGTGACTTCATGAACTCTAGCAGGCTTCTTTTGAGTTGAACAAGCAGTGGCCCTCGTGACTGGCCATTGATAAGTGTTAGCCGTAATGCTCTCAATCAACTTGTAACCATCGTCATAAGATTTAGACAATAGGGCTCCACCACTGGATGCATCTAACATATTCCTTGAGGATGGAATTAATCCATTATAGAAAGTCTCAAGTTGTATGCAGATGGGAATCCCATGATGTGGACATTGTCTCAACAGCTCCTTAAATCTTTCCCATGCGTCAAACAACGTTTCGTCATCTCCTTGCCTAAATGATGTAATTTCGTTTCTCATTTTTGCATTCTTGGAAGGAGGAAAATACTTAGCCAGAAAATTTTCTGCCAAGGCGTTCCATGTAGTAATGGAATTTGGTTCCAAAGAATTAAGCCAGCTCTTGGCTCGATCCCTTAGAGAATATGGAAACAGGCTCAACCTAAAGGTATCCACTGGCACGTCAAGGATTTTGAAGTTGTCAGCAACATCCAGAAATTGTTTTAAGTGCAAATGAGGATCTTCATGAGGAGAGCCTGAATATTGGCTAGCAGCTTGCAACATTTGGAACATCATAGGCTTGAACTCGAACTGTGGTGTTGTGATGGCTGGCCTAGCAATGCTAGTACTCATAGCATTCAGATCAAAGATAACATAGTCCCTTATGCTGCGTGCGCCGTCATTGGCAATTCCAATGATATCTGGCTCAACCATGTTTGTCTCGTGTAATGACTCGTCTGAAGAAGACGACGAACTTTCTTCGTCCGTGTCCTCCTCGTGCACTACTCCTTTAGGTTCAGCCACAGCTGAGGTTGAGGAATCTCCAGATATTTGCTGAGCACGTAAAAATCTCCTTCGTGCTTTGAGAATTCTTTCAGGTTCAGGATAACCACTGTAAATTGGTTGTAACGACCTGCGCATACAATAGCTTAAGCCTGTCGAGACACCAAATCACAGCAAACGTCAAAAGCTCAAATACAGTCTTAAACAAAAAATAATTAAATACAGTTTTTCAAACTTTATCACTTCCCCGGCAACGGCGCCAAAAACTTGTTCTCTACTTTATATACTGCTTTTCTTGTGATTGTTTAGAGCAATGGTGTTACATGCAAGTATACATGCTTAATAATGTAGCAAGTGATAAAGTAAAGGTCGAACCCACAAGGAAGTGTTAAAGGACTTGAAATACTAGTATTAATCTCTTTGTTTAAGATAAAGTATGAGCAAGGTAACAAAATAATAATAATAAAGAACAGGAGCAACACACAAATAACTAAGACAAAAATTATAACTAAAAAGGAGTTAAAATATCAGAGAGAGTAGTTGATGAGCTAAATCCATTAGTATAGTCGTTGTTGAAATGCTTCTATGATGTGAAGTGTCGTACCTCAAAAGGTCAGAACGTGATCTAGTGGTGTATCTCTACAACAACAAAAACATGCATAACTAGGGCAAGGGAACAAATCTCTAAGTCTCACTTGTAACCCTGAAATACGTCTGGTTTTAATTCTGAAAATCTTTATGGTCTCAACTTCTTATCTCTAAGCAAGTTGAATTAAGTGAATATCTCTATCCTACTTTATTAACCACTTTTGTTATGAAATCCGCTTGTTTATTGGATCTCTCTCAACAACAAGCTTTTACCTTTTTCCTAGTTGATCACTCTAAGAACCAAGTTTATAGCATAAAAACACATAACAAAATAAGACACTAGTCAACACATCATATCAACATAGAAACAAGTTTTATACTAACTTCATTAGTCTCATCAAACAAAGGTTTAGCTTATAGAGAGCTGAGTACGAACTACTGTAGTGAAACTAATAGGAAACATTGTCTTACAAAGTGTACTAAAGAAATGCAACCAAGTAATAACTTGGAGATCTCTTGCGTTGAGTAAACAGCAACAACTCTCTTCAGTCACGACAGCTCTCAGCAGAGTGTACAGGTCTGGATGAGAATAGAATACCCTCTACTAATGCTTCCAACTCTTGGAATAAAAATAAAATTAAAAATTAAAATTGAAATAAACTGTTTGTTGTTTGTAAATCCCCGATCCCCTCTTTCTCAATGCGCAAACCCGCTTTATATAGTAGTGAGTGGAAGTGGTAGTTGCTACTTTCTTGGATCATGGGTTTCTTGATAAAAATAAGGTTAGGCCCAAATCAAATCCTCATGTGGACTAGTTGTCCCTCAATCCTTCCGTTGCAAGTAATCTAGTACAGATGTTGGCAGGAGACAAAGCTACTTTTTGCAGGCGGCTGTGGTAGAGTGGTGGAGCAGCGCAGACGGCTGGTTGTGTTGGTGTTCGGTGCTCTTTTGCAGCATGGTCCCCACCGTACTACCTTTTTTCTTCTAGATTTCTTGATCTTATCCATTGCTTTTTCTCCAATGCTCTTCAAAACACTGCCACGTGAGCCCTAGTTACTCTTGGCTTCCAACACCAATCTTCAATCTCTTGATGAAATAGTTGATTAAACTATCAACTGCTTTCTTTCCAAAAGCTCTTCATTCTGCTCCAGAAGCTGTCATTCGGGGTCATGCCTCCTCTCACCATCATCTAACTTCCTTTTAGGACACAAACACATTGAAAACATAAAAGAAGCACCTAGTGTGCTTAAAGCTAAAAACATGCTGAAATAAGTTAAACTCATACCAAATCAGTAAATTATGAACTAAAAATGTCACATAAAATGGGTCAAAGTAACACACTAAAATAGTGTTATCAAGAAATACTTCGCCTAAAAAATAAAAGAACAGCTCGCTAAGTTGAAAACCCGAAAGGGAGGCTTAGGCAAAAATGAGCGTCTCGGTGGGCTGAAAACCCGAAAGGGCGGTCCAGGCAAAAATTAGAGATGAAAACAGAAATAATCATCCCGGTAGATTGAAAAATTAGAGACTACAATTCTATTAATAAAATTTGGTCCTTTGTGCCTTTATTTGCAATTCTTACTTTATTCCAGTTTGCAGAATTTCATTTATTGTTGATGATGATTTTTGAGACAAAATGTGAATAATTGATTTAAATTTTTGAAAATTATAAAAGCATTTTCCTTTGATTTATGAATACAAAAAGGAATGTCAACGGTTACTCCAAGAATGGTAAGATTGCAAAGCACAAAGCTTAGTGTTTTCCAGAATAGGGTTCGTTCTTTCTCCCCAGTAGAGTTTGTTGATATTTCCTCAGTAGAGTTTGTTCCTATGGATATAACCAGGTTTCCCCTTTTAGTCGTTATTAAGATGATGGGTTCCCTCAAAGATTTGTTATGATGTGTTAGACTCATAAGATCCAGTACTATTTGGTTTTTCCCTAGCTAGGTCTTGATCCAGATCTTCTCTAGTTGATTATGTTATGATTAAGTAGTTGAGCAGTTTTGAGGTCCACTTCTTCTTGATGTGTAACTCTAAGATTCATCTTTTGTTGTCCCCAGCAGAAATCATATAAGGAATCCCCACTCAGAGTTTTACCCTCTAGATGTGTTACTATTACTTTAGATGTCCCTAAGCGGAGAGCAATTTTATTTCCCTCTAAGAAGTATTGATATTGTAGTCACTTGTCAGGTTTTCTCTTGCCTTGTGTTGGGTATTGATTTAAATTTCCCCGCAACTTGATTTTCTGCTATGATGTTGACTTCTTACTTTCCTCGGTAAGTCCAGGATGTTTTTCACTCCAGTTTGTTCTTATTCAGAGATTTATCCTCATTGTTCTCCAAAGAAGTTGTTGAAGACATTTCTATTTAAGAAGTATTGATATAGTAGTCACCTGTTGGGTTTTCTCTCATCTATGTTGAGTATTGATATAAAATCCTCCGCAGCTTGACCTTTTACTGTGATGTTAACTTCTTGTTTTCGTCAACAAATCCAGGATGCTTTGCTCAGAATTGGTTAATCCCCAGATATTTTCATTACTATCTCCAGAATATTTGCCTTTTCCCAATGGATTTTTTGTGTATTTTTTTATATGATTATAATTCCCAGTGGATTCATTTTTTTCCGCAGTAGATCTCTTCATTCCTTGGGGCAAAGTTCATGTGAATTTTTGTTATCCCCAGGAAGAGTCAGAAGATTTGGGTTCTTATGATTCCCCAACAGCTTTCCTTCCATCCTCGGAGCAAAGTTCATGTTGTTATCCTCTTTGTGGATCATCGATGTTAGAAGATTGATATTTGGGTTTCTCCCCAATGAATATCTTCCTTTCTCCAGCAATATTTGAGCCTTGTAGTAGGATTTATTTTCCTTTGATGGCTTTTGCTTATCTCTTACAAGATTTCTTCAGCTAAATCCCCAGCAGGGTTTCTAATAATATCTCCATCTTGTTGAGATCAACCGAGTATTCAGCGGTGTTGTGATGTTTATTCACCCTCTGTTCATCATTATGTATGTTTTGTCAGCATATTCATACTCACATTCATTGCATGCGCATTTATTTGTTATGCATAGAATATTGTGGTTGCATTGTGCATTTTGCATTTGTGTTGGTGCTTCTTTGCTCTCTGGTGCTGTTATTCCCACAGAGCATGTGTGTCCTCTCTCCATTAGAGTGTCGACCCGTAAGCATAAAATGCCTATCTTTGTTAATTCCCCATTGAGTTTATGCCTCGTGGAAGATATTTGTTTTAGCCTTCCTCCCCAGTTCATTTGTCTGGATGGAATTAATCCCTAGTTGAGATATTTCCTCACCGAGTAGAGTCTTGTTTGACCGTTTCTCTCTGGTTTATTCCTAGATTGAACTTTGGTCCTTTCCTTTAACAACAGAAGCTTGTTACCTCTTGAGTTGGTTACCTTGTCGTAGTTATCACTTGGTTGATAGTTGGTAATCTCTCCTTTTTGAGTTTATTACCTTTGTAGTACTGCCCTTAGTTAGTAGTAGGTAATATTTCTCGCGTCCTTTTGGTTGATTACCTTGTCGTAGCTATCACTTGGTTGATAGTTGGTAATCCCTCTTCTTTTGAGCTTATTACCTTTGTCGTACTGCCCATTAGCTGGTAGTAGGTAATATGGCTTTGGTTGATTACCTTGGCGTAGCTATCACTTGGTTGATAGTTGGTAATCCCTCTTTTTTTGAGCTTATTACCTTTGTCATACTTCCCATTAGCTGGTAGTAGGTAATATGGCTTGGTTGATTACCTTGTCGTAGCTATCACTTCCTTGATAGTTGGTAATTCCTCCTTCTTGAGTTTATTACCCTCTTTGTACTACCTTAGTTGGAGGTAGGTAATATTTCTCGTATCCTTTTGGTTGTTTTCCTTGTCGTAGATGCCACTTTGTTGGTAGTTGGTAATCTTTCTTTTTGATCATGTTATTACAGAACGTCTAGTAGTAGATGATTCTTTCCCAAGCGGAAATTTTTTTACCTCTTTTGTTAGGATGGGATATCCCTTTTTTATTTCTGGTGTTGGTAATTTTCCCTTAGTTGAATCTTATGCTTTAGTTTTTCCCTGCGGGAGTCTGTTCTCTTTTCTTTTGCTCCCCATTTTTTATGTGTCTCCTGTGGCATATTCTCCCCACAGAGGTCTTGTGTCTGCATAGGATCTGCATAATCATATCATTTTGTGGTCTGTTAGGTCCAAAAATTGGGTTTTTTGTTATATTTAAGTCTCTTCTATCTCATCGAGACAAAGATGTCCATCTTCGTATCTCCGGATAGAAGAAACTTAAATAGGGGCAGCTGTAATACCCTAAATTTTACCCATAAGATCTCACATATCATTTGCATCTCATACCACAAACAAGATCACAAGCTTTGGTTCTCTTACCCTCCTCTGTAGGTTTGCTCTTGAGGGAGAACACTAAGCACCCCTGTTTTCTTTTTTCCTCTATAATTGTTTATGTTTATGTTTACTAGCCCTTCATTAAAATCCAAAAAAATATGGTTGTTTTTCCTTTAATAAATTTTTCAGGAAGAAATTTGGATCAAGAATATCAAATACCAGTTCCTAAGCTCGAATGAAATTCATCTGAACAAAGTCAAAGTTGATCTACAAACAATTCAAAATCATTTGATCAAGAGTTTCCCAAGATTTAATTGACTATTATTCAAGAGACTCCAAGGTCCATGTGTTTCTTTCCATGCCTTCTTTGACAAGCAAAAAGAATCGATCCAGAGCCAAGACAGCACAGCAAAAAGCCATTTTTTTCATTTTTTTCATTGTGTTAATCGATTAACCAAATGCATATACAAAGTGGTTAATAGGTTAACCAGTGCATTTTTTGGCTAAAAACAGAAATTTCAAATTCTGTAGCATTTGGAACCAAATTTCACGTGTTTCATCATGAGAATATTCTAGATCACCTCGCTTTAATTCCCCTACATAATCATAAATAATTCCCACCATACACCCTCATTAATCACCACTTGATCTTGATTTTGCCTCCAAATTCAAATTCCATGCCTAATTTTATCTCCAAACCAAGCTCCAAGCCACCAAAATTCCCAAGCCTAAATTCTATAAATAGAGGCCTCATTTCGTTCACTCTTCAAGCTTTTGATAGCCAAATTCACCTTGTCAAAATTCTTCCTCATTCCCATTTTTCTTCATCTACACAAATTCATCAAACCTCTTTCTTCCATTAAAAGTTAGTAAGGTTTTCATTGATGCTTACTAATCTTTGAGCTAAACCTCCATCAAAACACTTTTTCATCATCAATTTCTATAGATCAAGGCTTTGGAGTGTAGTTCTTGAAGTTGATTTGAAGCATTTTCAGATTTGGAAGTGGTAAACTCTTGTTCCACCATTGTTGTACTTGATTCATCTTCCACAATGTGATCTCTTGTTGATTCTTGTTGTTTGATCTTTAGATCTTACAAATTGTGTTCCATTGGTGTTGTTTGCTGTTGTTTTACTTGAATTTTCGTGCTCAATTACATCCTTGATCATGAGGTGTTTGAAGAAATGATTGATCAAGGATTTTGCATTCTTCAAACTGGTTTTCTGTTGTTTTAGCAGGTGTAATCGCTTAACACACTGGTGTTAATCGATTAACACATGTTTCTGCGTTTTGGAAACTGCTGTTTTCACTGTGTTAATCGATTAACACCAGGAGGTTAATCGATTAACCAATACCAGAATTGTGTTTTTGGCTTGTTTTGGGACTGTTTTTAGTTCTTTCCTTTCTTCTTCCATTTCTTTTGGTTTTGCCTTGAATTGTGGAGTTTGTTGATCAAATTTCTCTTTAAATTCCATGGACTTTGGGTGTTATATGAGGTTGGATGCTCTTTCATTGATTCAAATCTATCTTTAAGTGGATCATTGGATTCATTTTAGGTGCTTTGAATTAGTGATAGGTTTAGTACCTCAATCCACCAAGAAGAGTGATGGAACTTAAAGATGGAATGATTCGGATATTGTAATTCAATTTGTCTTCCCTTCCCCTCTTCTTCTTTTTCTTTTGATCAATGAAAATCTTTAATATCATTGGAACTTACTTGTGTGGTTAGACCGTTCTTATCCTTAGCTTTTATCTTTTTGCTTTAGGATAGTCACTACTTCTCCACCCCTTCTTCAATTTTCAAAATCTTCTCCCTTTTTCAAAACCTTATTGTTTTCAAAACTTAAACCTCTTTCACAATAAACCTTGACTTTGGTCAAGTGATTTTCAAACTTTGTTTTTTTAAATAAATGTCAATCAATGTTAATCATACTTTGACTAATTTCAAAAAGACTTAAAAAAGACAAAAACTCATTCAAACCTTTTGTGTCTTTGTGCACTTTTTCCTTTAAAACTTTTCAAAAAGTTTAGACATGAGTCATTTTCATAGTTGAGATGTAATTCTCCTATTCCCTATAGTATTTAAGATGTTGACATTTTCCACTTAGATGTTGAGTGATCGACTTGTTGATTTTAATCCAAGCAAAAATCCTCCATCTTAAGGTGATGCAAATGTTATTTTCTTATACTTGTGGGTGACTAGTCGTAGTTTTCTCCTTAAAATGACGACTTGTCTTTACATTTAAAATCAACCATAAAAAACAGATTTTGTTATTTGTACCACGAACTACGAGGTTTTGATCCTATATTGCACTTTGTGGATACGTAGGCATGAGGCGATAAGTCTCTTCAAACAAAAAAATCTAAAAAATACTTCTCTTCGTATCTCCCCAATCTCTTTAAACAAACATTTTCAAACCAAAAAGCATAGATATTTCAAAGGGTTCCTATAGAGTACTATAGACGTTTTGGGTGCTAACACCTTCCCTTAGTGTAACCAACCCCCTTGCCTATTCTCTATTTGTTCTTGTTTTTTTAGAACTTGTTTAGCTTTTGTTCCCTCGTTTTCCTTTCCTTTTGGATAAAATAAAAGTGCGATGGAGACTCTTGCATTTTTGAGTTAAGTTAATCAATAGCTTACACTCACAAATTTTCCCGCAACATTATGCCCAAGGAGATAAAATCCATCCTAAACATAATCCTACTATCACATGCAAATTCCATGAAGGATACATGGGGCACTCTATAGAAATTTGCTTCAGTTTCAAGACCAAAGTTCAAGAGCTCTTTGATTAGAAGTTGCTATGCTTTATGTAACACCCCAATTCCCATCGCGAATAAATAATACATAAATAAAATCAGAGTAACTAAAAATTTATTTTTCCGACAGAAACAAGGATGCCACATTTTAAAATAAGAATACACACTCCCTGCTCATAAATTTGATACATAGCATAAAATAGGTTACCCTCAATTGGGAAACTTTTCCATATAAAGGTAATACCAAATATATTCAACAATTATATACATAAATAAAATAATCGTTTCCCCGACTCCCGTGCTACGTATCAGAGCAGACACCAAGACCTAAGCAAAGACGAAGATCTAACTCTTCCACTTGCCTCCACGCCTCTAAAGCTGACAATCTGCACTATGCCATAAAAAGCATATTCCAGCAGAAGGGTGAGAAATAACAACTATAACAAGATTGCATAATAATATGCCACAACACAGATAAATTCACATATATAATATTTCTCACCAATTACATCACATACTAACACATATAGCATGCCACCAATACAAAACATATCACACATAATCCCACCACGATTATGACATATGGAACCACACCACCACATCACCACAAAATATAACATATATTAATCATACCGACATAATCACATATTCACACATAATGCATATGTTTATACACAAAACATATCACTCACAACCAATGCATTCATCTCTTATGCAAACTAATTCACCAAGGCTATCACAAGCTCACACATAATCAATCCATTTATAATTCTCACCACAATTCATCCCAACTCACTCATATACATCACAATGTATATATATATATAAATATATATATATATATATATATATATATATATATATATATATATATATATATATATATATATATATATATAATCAAGCATATTCATCATGCATACTTTCACAATCCTTAATCATTCCACATAAACATACACATTTACGTTTACTCACCAACACATCATTATAAAGATGATAAATGCAAATCATAGAGACCGACTCACGACTCTATGCAAATGCAATGCGGTACCGACTCAACCTCGTAATTCATTAGTCCCCCAGGAACTCTTGGAATCATCGCTTGTTACATAGAGTAACTCCCCGTCGGGCCTACGATGTTCCCCGTCGCTATAAACCATTATTTCAGGGCGAACGACGTTTATGGATTGCTTTCGACCACTATTTCAGGGCGCACAATCATTTGTGATTAATCGCTTCTACCATTATTTCAGGGCGTAAGACGATAAAACTGATTGTGATTAATCGCTTCTACCATTATTTCAGGGCGTAAGACGATAAAACTGATTCATCTATGAATCTTCCAATGCAAGAATGCATATCATGATACTTGACACATTAATGACTCATGCCAACATCAAATGCTCATGCATTAACAATAATCATGTATTTCAAGTACATATAAAGTAATGCACACAATTGCCCAAAATGGCCACAAACACCAATATACCATTCCACAACATCAAATTCCCATCAAAGAATCATCACACAAGCCATCTCATAACATATCATAATATGTCTTACAATATTGAAAAATAACTCAAAATTCCATTTTTACGGTTTCTCGAAAAAGTCGGCTAAAAGTCGGCCAAAAATAATATTTTCTATCATCATCAAAAAGTGCTCATCGACAGCTTCGATTCGGTATAAAGAACACTTAAATACGATAAACAACGAAGAAGATATGAATATTTCAAAATAACGCAAAAACATAAACCGGACGCCCGACACTACGAAACGGTTCGAAAAAACTGTACCGATTGGACTAGGTTCAGACCTCAAAACTATTTTTCCTAGAAAGAACATCTCGTTAGCTTCCCAACGCTTCGAACGGGGATCAAAACCGACTTACGGTTCAAGAGATATGAATTTCCGAAGTTTTCCGAAAAATCAGGATTTTCCACCTACAGCACGCGTCCGTACGCCTGCGGGCTGCTACGGATTTTGGCTATTTTGCCCGAAAATCCGACCGATTCAATTCTATGATACGAAACAAATACACAATAATCCTTACCAAATATATATCAACGTTTTAGGACCATAAAACGATAATTCTACGACGTTCGATTTTCACCAAAATCTCACATTCTCAAAACCCAAAAATGTCAAAACTCACAATATCAACCGATTTCAACCAAACGAGTTTCTATAATCTCGGTCTAACCTCATACGACTAATCTACGCAATTTATTTCGAAATTCATCCGTGAAAACATCGATTTCTAACCATTTTTACCATTTCGACCTAAAATGAAAACTATATGAAACTATCCAAAACAATCAAGAAAACATACACATATACATACACAAGCAATATATAATTGAAACTTCTCACCCTTACCCGATTATTCGCGCTTGAAACGGAGTTCCCGCGATTTTTTCCCTTTTCTCCTCTTTTCTCTCTTCTTCCTCTTCTTTTCTCTTTTCCTTCTTTCTTTCTCTTTTTCTCTTCCTTACTATTTTTCTCTCTTTTCTTTCTATTTATATAAAAACATAAAACTTACCCAAGCAAAAGACCAAAATACCCCTCAGCTCAAATATCTCTCAAACGCTCTCAAAATGCGATAAAATATCACAACATTGAAAAATAACATTTTTCTAAATAAAAGTCGAAAATAAAATAATATAATAATATAAATAATTAAATCGACTCGATTAATTAAAACTGACAAAAACTGGGGCGTTACAATTCTCCCCCACTTAGACATTTTCGTCCTCGAAAATCTAACCGATACGAACAACTCCGGATACGACTCTCGCATCCGACTAACAAACCAACATGCCAACAAAAGTCACACCACGAATAACACAACTGACAAACCACCTTGCTAACTACCACAACGACACGACAACGACGACAACTACAACGACAAGATGCAAAGCCCATACAATGCACTTGACGACAAACTCACAACTCAAAGAAAAGCCAAGATACCAACACACAGGTTCACTCTAGAACCGAAACACAACAAGATCGTTACCCTACCCTAGGTAACACTCCCCTAATTCCCCACACAGGAATTAGCTACACACACTCGAACCATCACCATGGAAACGAGGCAATCAACACAAACAAGAACATAAAGTTACACGACACCACAAGGTCTCAACAACATCAACAAAACCAGAACACCAACATCCTTGTCACACAGCCATACTACAACAATGCTACGATTCACCAATCGAACATACAATCAAAACATCCATTTACATAGTAGCCCATGAATAATATTCAAACCTTCCACCTAACACTTCCATTCTGAAACGTCCAATAGTCTCACCATTCCTACATGTTCTCAATGTTCAACCTATGAACTCTTACAAGTCTCACACGTAAATACAAAATGTGTCACCTCACGCTTCCGCTGCGCACTCTGATTACTCGCAACCATCAAAACTACCATGTATAAAAACTTCCAACTTAACTTATCCCGCACGACATTAACTTTACCAATAGGATAATCTGAGCCAAATTCATAACTCGTCACGAATTTTAACCATCCTCGCTGTCTCACCCTCTATGCCTTCAGACCAAACCAGTAATCCATATCCTTGTGATTACTAAACACTTCGAATCTGGAACCATAAAGATAATACCTCCAAATATTCCAACACAATACAACCGCGACCAAATCCAAACCCAAAAGAGTATACATCCTTTTATAAATCCTCAATTGTCATAAAGCATAAGCCACGACTTTACCCCCTTGCATTAACACCTGACCACACTCTTCAGAGACACATCACAATACCTCACAAACGGTTTATTAGGATCACACAGAATCAAAACTGGAGCCGTAGACAACTTCTACTCCAGCTCACCAAAACTTACTCACAACGAACATCCAAACAAACGACTCACCCTTTGTAAGTCAACTGAGATACCAGAAGTACGAACTTAACAAAGTCTTCCATAACCTGTAATAACAACCAACTGAGTCCAAAAGTTTCTAATCTCCTTAACCAATTTCGGAGCCTCTCAATGTAGAACTACATCTACTTCCGATGAATCCCTTACCATACTCTCCTCTGAAATAACATATCCAAGAAAACTAACCTTTTTCAACCCAAATTCTCACTTGAATAACTTAGCATAAAACTTCATCTCTTTTTGACACTTGTAATTCAAATCCCAAACACTCTACCTGTTCTTCCTTTGAGTTTACAACAGATCCGAATATCCTCCATCAAAGCCATTACGAACTTATCCAATTAAATATGGAAGATACGATTCCTCTACTCCATAAGCATTAGAGACGCGTTACTAACACCAAATACCATCACTATACGTTGCAATTCCCAACCAAAATCCAAAAGATATAAATCCTTAAAGCTTTTGCAAAACTTTTCACTGGGTAACTGGTTACTCACATACAAGCTTAACCGAGTAAATAACAACCTATTCCGAGGATAACAAACCTAACCAGTCACATTAAATCGATCAAAGGCTCAACTCACACAATTCACCACTCTTATCAAACATTCCAAACAATTGTAATTCACTCAAACTCAACCAAACCATTCTAGTCATCTGTTCATGAAAGTGGACACTTATTCTCAATCATTACCCTATTCAACTATTAGTAATCCATACCCAATTTCTTCTCCTGACCGTCCAATTCCGCAATTCCAACATGTATCAACAACCAACCAAAAAGAATTCTCAAACACAATGTTACATCCAAAAACACATCTGAAAATTATGCCCAACTGACGGCCCATCACTGCGACTTCCTGCCAATTCCCAGAACACTACCATCACAGACAAAACAAACATATTATTCCCATCTACTAAGAGTTTCCTACTTACTTAGCAGATATAAACCTCAACTATTCACCTTCGTCCAATTAAGTTCAATCTCTACTCTCTGTGAAGCAGTCCTTAAATAAAACCCAATCATTCTCTCTCAATGACTTCCCAACTGGACTAACACACCAAAACCTCTAATCCATTTCATCTTCCGATATTAGCATCTTCATCGACTCATCAAAACAATCTGTAATCATCTCCTTAAATTCCAAACAATTCATTTCACACACTATCAAAGCCGGAAAGACCCGCCTATTCCATCCAACATAATTTCCGTCTGCTATCAACAAGAGATTAAGGGTGATCAGTTCCTCAATTTGTCAATAGACAGCCGACAATCACGATGGGGCATAAACCGTCTTTACCAAACTATAATAACATTTCTTACATCCTGTACACAAAACTACCTAAGGCACAAATCCTTAGTTGACATAAACCTTACCTCCGCATCCCCTTCGGAACTGAGAACAACATTGTCCGAACAACACTTACAATCTTGCAATTCACAATACACTGAGCCAACGCTCCACACCTGAAGCAACATGGAGAAGTACCAACTTCTCCCCCACTTATCTCAAACTCAATCCTGAAAACAAAGGATTAGAAAACCCAGAAAGTACTGACAGTGTTCCACACACCTATCACGTACTAAGAGATAAACAACAACGACAGTATTCAACTGTCACACCAACTGACTCAATAGCTTGGCCGGACGGACCGACCTGCTCTGATACCACTAATGTAACACCCCAATTCCCATCGCGAATAAATAATACATAAATAAAATCAGAGTAACTAAAAATTTATTTTTCCGACAGAAACAAGGATGCCACATTTTAAAATAAGAATACACACTCCCTGCTCATAAATTTGATACATAGCATAAAATAGGTTACCCTCAATTGGGAAACTTTTCCATATAAAGGTAATACCAAATATATTCAACAATTATATACATAAATAAAATAATCGTTTCCCCGACTCCCGTGCTACGTATCAGAGCAGACACCAAGACCTAAGCAAAGACGAAGATCTAACTCTTCCACTTGCCTCCACGCCTCTAAAGCTGACAATCTGCACTATGCCATAAAAAGCATATTCCAGCAGAAGGGTGAGAAATAACAACTATAACAAGATTGCATAATAATATGCCACAACACAGATAAATTCACATATATAATATTTCTCACCAATTACATCACATACTAACACATATAGCATGCCACCAATACAAAACATATCACACATAATCCCACCACGATTATGACATATGGAACCACACCACCACATCACCACAAAATATAACATATATTAATCATACCGACATAATCACATATTCACACATAATGCATATGTTTATACACAAAACATATCACTCACAACCAATGCATTCATCTCTTATGCAAACTAATTCACCAAGGCTATCACAAGCTCACACATAATCAATCCATTTATAATTCTCACCACAATTCATCCCAACTCACTCATATACATCACAATGTATATATATATATAAATATATATATATATATATATATATATATATATATATATATATATATATATATATATATATATATATAATCAAGCATATTCATCATGCATACTTTCACAATCCTTAATCATTCCACATAAACATACACATTTACGTTTACTCACCAACACATCATTATAAAGATGATAAATGCAAATCATAGAGACCGACTCACGACTCTATGCAAATGCAATGCGGTACCGACTCAACCTCGTAATTCATTAGTCCCCCAGGAACTCTTGGAATCATCGCTTGTTACATAGAGTAACTCCCCGTCGGGCCTACGATGTTCCCCGTCGCTATAAACCATTATTTCAGGGCGAACGACGTTTATGGATTGCTTTCGACCACTATTTCAGGGCGCACAATCATTTGTGATTAATCGCTTCTACCATTATTTCAGGGCGTAAGACGATAAAACTGATTGTGATTAATCGCTTCTACCATTATTTCAGGGCGTAAGACGATAAAACTGATTCATCTATGAATCTTCCAATGCAAGAATGCATATCATGATACTTGACACATTAATGACTCATGCCAACATCAAATGCTCATGCATTAACAATAATCATGTATTTCAAGTACATATAAAGTAATGCACACAATTGCCCAAAATGGCCACAAACACCAATATACCATTCCACAACATCAAATTCCCATCAAAGAATCATCACACAAGCCATCTCATAACATATCATAATATGTCTTACAATATTGAAAAATAACTCAAAATTCCATTTTTACGGTTTCTCGAAAAAGTCGGCCAAAAATAATATTTTCTATCATCATCAAAAAGTGCTCATCGACAGCTTCGATTCGGTATAAAGAACACTTAAATACGATAAACAACGAAGAAGATATGAATATTTCAAAATAACGCAAAAACATAAACCGGACGCCCGACACTACGAAACGGTTCGAAAAAACTGTACCGATTGGACTAGGTTCAGACCTCAAAACTATTTTTCCTAGAAAGAACATCTCGTTAGCTTCCCAACGCTTCGAACGGGGATCAAAACCGACTTACGGTTCAAGAGATATGAATTTCCGAAGTTTTCCGAAAAATCAGGATTTTCCACCTACAGCACGCGTCCGTACGCCTGCGGGCTGCTACGGATTTTGGCTATTTTGCCCGAAAATCCGACCGATTCAATTCTATGATACGAAACAAATACACAATAATCCTTACCAAATATATATCAACGTTTTAGGACCATAAAACGATAATTCTACGACGTTCGATTTTCACCAAAATCTCACATTCTCAAAACCCAAAAATGTCAAAACTCACAATATCAACCGATTTCAACCAAACGAGTTTCTATAATCTCGGTCTAACCTCATACGACTAATCTACGCAATTTATTTCGAAATTCATCCGTGAAAACATCGATTTCTAACCATTTTTACCATTTCGACCTAAAATGAAAACTATATGAAACTATCCAAAACAATCAAGAAAACATACACATATACATACACAAGCAATATATAATTGAAACTTCTCACCCTTACCCGATTATTCGCGCTTGAAACGGAGTTCCCGCGATTTTTTCCCTTTTCTCCTCTTTTCTCTCTTCTTCCTCTTCTTTTCTCTTTTCCTTCTTTCTTTCTCTTTTTCTCTTCCTTACTATTTTTCTCTCTTTTCTTTCTATTTATATAAAAACATAAAACTTACCCAAGCAAAAGACCAAAATACCCCTCAGCTCAAATATCTCTCAAACGCTCTCAAAATGCGATAAAATATCACAACATTGAAAAATAACATTTTTCTAAATAAAAGTCGAAAATAAAATAATATAATAATATAAATAATTAAATCGACTCGATTAATTAAAACTGACAAAAACTGGGGCGTTACACTTTACAAAGAATCCTTTCCAAATCATCCTCAAGATTGATCATCCTTAGGCCATCTTTAGCTTTTTCATTTGCATTTTCTTTTTGTAAATTATTGTTTGCTTTTAAAATTGTTACTCACAATGGTGATATTAATGAAATAAGCATGCATTTTTTGAGTCAATCCATTTGTATTCACTCCATGCCTAATTCACTGTTTTCTTTTTTTCATAAAATAATGGAAAAATGATATCAATACTTCTCCACTTCACTTAAGCAAGGATCAAATGGATAATGATGAAGAACAAATACCCAAAATTGCTGACAATATGCTTTCGAATAAAACTTTGTTGACGATGTAAGGAATTATTTCACCTCCTAAACACCGGATATATAAGGAAGATAATCCCTCATTAACTCCTTTGAGCCTAGAAGTTGGTGTTTCTTTTTGTACAAAAAAACCCTTTAATCTTAACTAGGGGCAGGGTAGTCGTTAGTTAATTCGATTGTGAATTCAAATTCCAAAAAGAACACCCCATCAGAGGATCAATCACATCTTATGCATCATCCGATGTCAAAGAGGTTGAAAATCCAAAAGTTCACAATGATTATCTCCTAATAACCAATATCACGGTAGTCACGATCATTCAGTAGCAAAAAAAAGAAGAGAAAAAAAAGAAGAAAAAAGCCTACTAAATCAAAAACAAAAAATAAAGACAAAATGAGTTAGGCAAAAATTAGGGATAACAAAAGAATAAAAAAAACCTTCTGTAAAAAAAAGAAAAGCAAGAGCAAAACGTTGTGACTACCAATAAAAAGGATGACTGCCACTAAATCGAACGAAAGAAAAACCTCATAGATTCCAAAAATCACCAAAATTTCTTTCGAAAACTGAATGCACATGTTGAGTTAGCTGAACGTAGGACTGGAGAACATCAAGTATAATGGGGTGGGCTAAAATTAAAATTTTGAGCCTTATATTCTTTACTTATTAAACCATGAACCAACCATGTTACAACCTTCAAAAGATCTAATTTAAACAAAGCTATTTAGAAGGCATACTACAAGGAGATTACGTAAACTTAACTCCTAGAGATTTGATAAAAACATTTGTATTGATATAAGATTCTCGCATTGTCTTTCACAATTTAAATAATGATTTTGATCTTAAAACTTGCATGTACGTTGCATTAAAATTACCATTTTTGAGTAAACAATTTTAATCCGCAAATCAGCACCTAGCATCAAAGAGGTTGCAATGATGAGCTATAGCATATGGTCTTACTAGGGGCATTCCTCCAAGATCAGATAGCCATGGGCATTCCCTCAAAGGTTATCCATCCAAGGGAAAAATTACTTCAAGGCTTTTACTGGAGCAGGCCACCTCAAGAGCACAAGAAGTCAACCGCTCCAGGAGATGGTTAATCAAGGGCATACAGTTTCAAGACATTGGGGCAAGTCAGATCAAGATCTTCATATGACAAATCTGCTTCATAACTTATGATTGGGGCAATCCATGCAAATACCCAAAAGATCGGGGCAGAGATAAGCTATGAATGTGTAAGTTCTCCCCTTGTTTCAATTTGCTTAGGCAAGTGCAAAAGTGCATCAACAACCGTTTAGCCTGAAGCAGGCGTCGGATAATTATGTCATTACAACCCTTTTCCTAGCTTCAAATCTTCCATCTCCCGCCACATGAGCATTTGGTGAACCATGCACAAACCATTATCATGCATAAATCAGGACACTTTGCTCTAACAGCAAAGCATGCATATCATCATCATCGCATAGATCATTGCCATGCATTAGTCAAGTCGCTTCACTTAGATATCATCGTGTTCGTCCGACATCATCATAAAGCCTTATAACCCAAACAATCTTTTCCAAAACCCTATCACCATAAACATCTACCTTGTAACTGGTATACTTCTGAAAGATTAATCCTCAGTTAAAATGGTGGCATTTCTCCGAAAAGAATATCATCCCCGCAGAACTTCTAGTTGATATCCCTAGAGGGTTTTCTTTTGATGTTTTTCCTGGGCATGTTTCTCTCCAATATACCCTCTTGAAATGTATTCATTCAGGTTACTTTCCATCAGATGTGTTGACAATTATCCTTTTTTGTTGTCTCACCACCTTAACATTGTCACTCATATTGAACTTCGTGTTGTTGGTCTTTGTTTCCAACATCCGTGTTGTTGATGTGTTTCTAACATTCGTGTTGTTGGTGTTTTTTCCAACCTTCGCATTGATGATTTGTTTCCAACTTCCATGGTTGACGATCTTTTTCCAACCTCCGTGTTGGTGATCTTTTTCTAACCTTTGTGTTGATGATCTATTTCCAACCTCCATGCTTGACAATCTTTTTCCAACCTCCGTGTTGATGATTTGTTTCCAACAACCATGTCATTTCCAACCATCGAGTCGATGAAGATTTTCCTTTTGTTAGACATCCCTCTCAGAAAGAATAAAATCGAAACCACTAGCAGTAGTGGCATGCTGGAACTCTCTTAATCAAATTGCGAGTTCCTCGATTCAGTTATCAAATGTCGGAGAATTAAATTTTACCTCCATACCAAAAACCAGAACCCGAGTCCACCTCTGTGAATACCAATCACTCCTTTCACCTAGTAATCTGCATCATTGCATAACATGCCTAATCTCATAAATCATATAAGTAAAGCATAAGAACTTCATGCATAATGCGTGCCAAATCATACAACATGCAAAATATGACCACAAACATCTCTTTTACGACTGATATATTCCCGAACAAAGTATTTGAGTCAATCTCCAACAAATAGTCCTCATAAAATCTACCTTTCATATCCCCGACAAATAAGTTATCAAAAGAAATGCATCTAGTCTCATTGCATTTTATTTCTTTCAAGGGGAAAAATTTGGGTCTTCTATATTTAACTACCTTCAATCATATCATCTGATTCGAGATGGTTAAAGAGGGGCAATTGTCATACCCTAATTTTGCCCCACTCTTTTTCCATTTCTTTTTTTTTTCTTTTCTAGCTCAGGCTAAATTCATCTGATACACCATAAAAAGTTTTATCTGGTCCACCTTACATTTCATTTTACTTAATGGTTCAAAGATTTTTCATTAATCTTTATATTTTGTTGGTTTGTGACTTATAATTGGCTATTAATTAACTTTGAGGAATCATTTCAATATTGTTAACCAAATGTTGACTTTTATCAAAATTATTGACTTTATCATTACCATTGACTTTTAATTATTATTGACTTGTCTTCATTGATTTGATGTTATTGACTTTGAATCGATATGAACATAAATCATTCTTGACTATTTCGTTATTATTTTTACTTTTACCATGCTTTGACTTTTGTTGAATTTTTGGAAAGAATCGGAATATCTTCATTCATGAGTAATTGGAATACATTAAAAGCATCACAAGCTTTATTACAAGAAAAGGGATCAATTACAAGAAAAATCTGCAAAATTTTGGTATAGTTGACTTTTAATCAACGATTGACTTTTGGTCAACTGTTGACCATTGACTCAATTTTGACTTTTGAATTTTCCTAGACCTATTCTACAAAGATTTGACCAAAGGGTCATCATCATTCATTGGAAAACCCAAGAGTTCATGATTATGTTACATGTAGCATTTCAACAAGTCTTATATCCTTCAAGGTTCCTTTTCCATGACTTTTCTTCATGTATTCATTGTTTTCCTTAGCTTATTATTCCAATACAATGATCACTTTGCTACAAGGAAATATGAGGATCAAGTTAAGCTACCATATCAAGAAGTTAAATCATCAAAAAGTCATTAAAAACTCAAGACACAAAAGGAAAACTATGCATTTTCGCTAAGTGAAATTATGGATTAATCAATGCATTTCAAAGTAATTTTATGATAGAAAAATCAGAAGTTGGTTTGTGAGTTTACACCATTCAAAAGTCCAATTTTCAACATGTAAAATCACTTTTCAACGGCCTTGGAAGAGTTTAATCCTACTGTACATGCCAAATATATTTGATGCCGAGTTAAGTAGTCAGATAAAGGTGAGCACGGACTAGACTATAGTAGAAGGAAAGATCGTACAATGAAGAGAGCTAGACAAGCATCATACACAACCCGGCCCGGTCAGGGAGCCCGACTTCCATCAGCCGAGTTATTACAAGGCCATGTATTATACCCCACCAACCCGACACCGATGCCGGTCATGAGCTCAACAAGCGTCGTTCCAACAGTTGTAACGGCGGCGGCGCATCAGTGCAGACGTTATCCTGTCTTTAAAGCGTGCATTCATGAAGAAGAGTTACAACAATTATGGCCATGCAACTTCTGAAGGCCAAGAGGCTTCTCTTAATGGCCTGACTTAAATGAAGGTAGAAGAAGGCTATAAAAGGGGCTCCCGCATGAGGGTTAAGCAAAACATTCATTCTTGAGACAATATACATCACCTGTATAGCTCTCAAATCCCCAAACATACTCTATAGTATAGACAACGTAGCTATCCTTGTCCAGAATAAGGAGAACTAGCAATTTTGGTGGCGTAACCATTTTTGGCTAAAACATCTGGCGCCCACTGTGGGGCCTAGGTAAAACTTTCCCAGGCCACACCTCACATTGACGACATGTCTTCTGATGGAGATCCTCCAGACATGGCTCAACTACTAGCTATGATAGAGACAATGAGACAATAGAATGAAACACTGCAAGACAGCATACAAGTACTGCAGTAGTAAAGTCAAGCTGACGGTGATAGTGAGAAGGAGGTCCTCAAACCTCAACATCTCTCTCTAGAGATTTGGGACGAACACGTACTAGAAAACTTCAAAGCACAATCATTAACCTCTTATGATGGGAAGACAGATCCACAGGAGCATGCCATTGCTATCAGCAATCAGATGGCCATAGTTGCCCCTTCAGACTCACTGAAGTGTAAACTTATGGCCGAGACCTTTAAGGACGTAGCTTTAAGATGGTACATGAGTCTTCCTCGGCACTCCATCATAAGCTATCAAGACCTAACTAAGAAGTTAGTGCAACACTTCTCGGTAACCAAACGCCGGAAGGTATCCACGACTGCATTGTTCAGTGTTCGACAAATGTCAGGTAATAATAGATATGAGAAGTCCAACCACGAAAAAGGAGGTCCAACAGGTGACAGGGAGGTTGGCTGCATTGTCACTATTTCTATCATGTGCAGAAGACAAGTCAATACATTTCTTTGCAGCCATAAGGAAATCTAAGGAGTTTAAATGGACAGAGGCATGTAAAGAAGCTTTCCAAGAAGTAAAACATTTGCTATCCTCGCCTCCTATACTAGTAAGGCCCAAAGAAAATACACCTCTAGTCCTATACTTGTCGGTCACGGATAAAGCTCTGAGCTCGGTTTTGGTACAAGATGGAGAAGACGGAGAGCGACCTATATACTTTATCAGCAAAGTTCTAAAAGGAGCAGAGCTAAGGTACCAGAAGATTCAGCGTTTAGCGCTGGCAGTGGTCATCACAGCCCGGAAGTTGAGACATTATTTTCAAGGTCACCCCATCACAATAAAGACGAATTACCCAATCAAACAAATACTGAGAAAGCCCGACTTGGCAGGACGGATTGTAACACCCCGATTGATTTTAATTATTTTTCGTAATTAAAATTATAGGATGTGGTGTATTTGTGTATGACTATGTGTGTTTTGGTTGAGGTTGGGTTGCCCTTAGTATGGGGTAGTGACCTTAGAATTATAGAGAATGAGGTATTGGGGGTATGTGACCAATTGCGTAGAGGTGAGAGGTATGGTTAGTAATTAATTATTAATTCAAATAATTTAGTTGGAATTATTTAGATTTAAAATAATTAGTTTAATTATTTATTTATTTAAAAAAAATTGGATAAAATGAGTGGAGAATAGTAAGGGGCAAGGTGGTCCATTCACGAAGATTTTAAGGGTAAAGAGGGAAAAGTATATTAGGGATCTAAGGGTTATAGTAGGAAAAGAAAGAAAATTGGAAGGGAGAGAATCATTAGGGATCGATCGTGTTTTTGGAGAAAAGAGGAACGGGAGAGAGAATCAGAGCTAGGGCTTAGAGAACTTCAAGGAATCTTCATCTAAGGTAAGGGTGGGGTTCTTTAATCTCTTAAGGGTTGTATAATGAATGTATGAGGGTAGGTAAACCTTTAGGATCACCCCTATGTGTTGTTTGTGTTGATTCGAAGTTGAGGTTTTACATGTCGGTGATTCTAATAATATGTGAATTGTACGGATTGATTAGTTGAATTATGATTTTGTGTTGAAAGTGTTGTTGTTGTATGATAAAAACATGATTACGTGCATTCTGGACTGTATGGTGTTGAAATTGTGAGAATTTTAGGGTGTTACATAGTGGTATCAGAGCAGGTCGGTCGGTCCGGCCAAGTTGTCAAGTCGTTATCGTGTGACAGTTGATTACTGTCGATGTCGTTTCCTTAACCATTGTGTTCTGTTGTTGGCGTGTAACAAATTAGAATGGCTGGAAGAAACGATGCTGCTATTATTGCTGCTTTGCAGGATGTTGCTCAGGCGGTACAGAACCCGCCTCATACTAGTGAGAATGACGAGTTTGGGAAGAACAGACCTTCTACCTTCAAGGGAAGATATGATCCGGATGGAGCGCATGCTTAGCTCAAGGAGATCGAGAGAATCTTCTGGGTTATGGAATGTCCTAAAGCACAGAAGGTGCGATTAGGTACTCACATGCTGGATGAGGAGGCTAATGATTGGTGGGATAACACTCGTCACATGTTGGGGGCAACAAGAGAAGCAATCACTTGGGCTGTGTTCAGTAGGGAGTTCTTGAGGAAATATTTTCCTGAAGATGTCCGAGGAAAGAAAGAGATCGAGTTTTTGGAACTGAAGCAGGGTAACATGACGGTTACGGAGTATGCTGCCAAATTCTCAAATCTGGCTAAGTTTTACCCTCACTACAGTGCGGCAACTGCTGAGTTCTCAAAGTGTGTCAAGTTTGAGAATGGATTGAGGCCTAAGATCAAACAGGAAATTGGTTATCAGCGGATCAGAAGGTTTCCAGATTTGGTGCATTGTTGTAGGATCTTTGAGGAATATAGCAAGGCTCGATCGGCTCACTACAAAGGATTGGCCGAGAGGAGGGGAAAACAACCGATGAACCATGGAAAGCCTTATGCAACTCTAGATGAGAAAGGTAAACAGAAGCACACTGATGGCAAAAAGCCGAGTGGGGGAGGTGCCCCTGCTCCTCTTAAGTGTTACAGGTGTGGTGAACTAGGTCATCGTGTCAGTGAGTGCACGAGTGATGTGAAGAAATGTTTCAAGTGCGGACAGGCAGGACATTTGATTGCTGACTGCATGGTTAATGTGGTGACTTGTTACAATTGTGGAGAACAGGGCCATATTAATACTCGTTGCTAGAAACCAAAGCAAGCTTCAACTGGAGGAAAGGTGTCCGGTTTGACAGGAACTCCGACTTCAAGTGATGACAGATTGATCAGAGGTACATGTTATATTAATAATACGCCTTTGATTGCTATTATTGATACTGGTGCTACTCACTCTTTTATTGCTGTTGATTGTGTGAGAAGGCTAGGCCTTGCTGTTTCTCCTATGAAGGGATAAATGGTTGTCAAAACTCCTGCAAGAGGATCGGTGACTACTTCTTTAGTCTGTTTGAATTGTCAGTGTGGATCTTATTTGCTTACTGTTGGGAGGTCTCGATGTGATCTTGGGTATGAACTGGTTGGAATTGAATCATGTTCATATTAACTATTTTAACAAGTGGGTGCGATTTCTTGCTCCTGAGGAAGAGGAAGAAGATGGTTTTCTATCTGCTAGAGAGTTGAGAAAGCTCTTAGAAGAAGAAGTTCTGAAGTGTTTTTCGGATGATATTGCTGATGTACCGCCAGAGAGAGAAGTGGAATTTACTATTAATCTTGTCCCTGGTACCAGACCTATTTCTATGGCACCATACAGGATGTCGACATCAGAATTGATAGAGCTGAAGAAGCAACTGGAAGAGTTGTTAGAAAAGAAATTTGTGAGGCCAAGTGTATCGCCTTGGGGAGCTCTGATGTTGTTGGTGAAGAAAAAGGATGGCAGTATGAGGTTGTGCATCGATTACAGACAACTGAATAAAGTAACAATTAAGAACAAGTATCCGCTTCCGAGAATAGATGACTTGATGGATCAGTTAGTCGGTGCCCAAGTGTTTAGCAAGATTGACTTAAGGTCGGGTTATCATCAGATACGGGTAAAAGATAAAGGTATTCAGAAAACGGCTTTCAGGACTCAATATGGACACTATGAGTATGTAGTGATGTCGTTCGGAGTTACTAATGCACTTGGTGTATTCATGGAATATATGAATCGTATTTTTCATGCTTACTTGGATCAATTTGTGGTTGTCTTTATTGACGATATTCTAATCTATTCTAAGTCAGAAGAGGAACATGCTGAGCATTTGCGGACTGTGTTGCAGGTGTTGAAAGAGAAGAAGCTCTATGCTAAGTTGTCTAAGTGTGAATTCAGGTTGAGAGAGGTAAGTTTTCCTGGGCATGTTATTTCATGTGATGGTATTGCTATGGATCCATCCAAAGTAGATGCAGTTCTAAAATGGGAGACTCCGAAGTCGGTGACTGAGATTAGGAGTTTTTTAGGGTTGGCTGGTTATTACCGAAGGTTTATTGAAGGCTTTTCGAAATTGGCACTTCCGTTAACTCAGTTGACGTGCAAGGGTAAGGTGTTTGTGTGGGATGTTCATTGTGAGAAGAGTTTCATCGAACTAAAGAAGAGATTGACTATAACTTCAGTTTTAATTCTACCCGAACCAAATGAACCTTTTGTAGTGTATTTCGACGCTTCTTTGATGGGTTTAGGAGGTGTGTTAATGCAGGAAGGTAAGGTTGTGGCTTATGCTTCGCGACAGTTAAGGGTCCATGAGCGGAATTATCCAACTCATGACTTGGAACTAGCTGCAGTGGTATTTGTATTGAAGAGTTGGAGACACTATCTTTATGGTTCCAAATTTGAAGTGTACAGTGATCATAAGAGCTTGAGGTATCTGTTTGATCAGAAAGAGTTGAATATGAGACAAAGAAGGTGGTTGGAGTTCTTAAAGGATTATGATTTTGGCTTGAACTATCATCCCGGTAAATCTAATGTCGTGGCTGATGCTTTGAGTCGAAAGACGTTGCATATGTCTGCTATGATGGTTAAAGAGTTAGAATTGATTGAACAGTTCAGAGATATGAGTTTGGTTTGCGAGCAGACACCGCATAGTGTAATGTTGGGTATGCTAAAGATCAACAATGAATTTCTTAACATTATCAGAGAGGGTCAGAAGTTGGATGTGAAACTGGTGGATTTGATGACTGGAAATGACCAGGCGGAAGGTAATGAATTCAGAGTAGATGAACAAGGTGTGTGAGATTCCGTGATAGGATCTGTATTCCTGATGATCTTGAGTTGAAAAGAATGATTCTAGAAGAGAGTCACAAGAGTAGTTTGAGTATCCATCCAGGAGCTACGAAGATGTATTTGGTGGCCTGGATTGAAACGTGACGTGGCTAAGTTTGTGTATGCTTGTTTGACTTGTCAGAAGTCGAAGATGGAACATCAGAAACCTGCTGGTTTGATGCAACCGTTAGATATTCCAGAGTGGAAGTGGGACAACATCTCTATGGATTTTGTGACCAGGTTGCCTAATACGTCGAAAGGACATGATTCCATTTGGGTAGTGGTTGATAGACTGACGAAGTTGGCACATTTTATTCCGATTAATATCAGCTTTCCTTTGCAGAAACTGACAGAGATCTATATTCAGGCGATTGTGAAGTTGCATGGAGTCCCGTTGAGTATTGTGTCGTATAGAGATCCAAGGTTCACTTCCAGATTTTGGGAGAGTTTGCAAGAAGCTCTAGGGTCGAAACTGAGATTGAGTTCGGCTTATCATCCGCAGTCGGATGGACAGACAGAGAGGACTATACAATCTTTAGAGGATTTGTTAAGGGCTTGTGTGCTTGAATAAGGAGGTTCTTCGGATAGCCATTTTCCGCTAATTGAGTTCACTTATAATAATAGTTATCATTCCAGTATTTGAATGGCGCCTTTTGAAGCTTTGTATGGTCGGAGGTGTCGGACGCCTTTGTGTTGGCATGAATCTGGTGAGAGTGTAGTAATTGGACCTGAGATCGTTCAGCAGACTACCGAAAAGGTGAAGCTGATTCGGGAGAAGATGAAATCTTCGCAGAGTAAGCAGATGAGTTACCATGATAAAAGGAGGAAAAATCTTGAGTTCCAAGAAGGAGACCATGTGTTTTTTAGAGTCACTCCGGTGATCGGTGTTGGAGGTGCGTTGAAGTCGAGGAAGCTTACTCCTCGGTTTATTGGTCCATATCAGATTTCTGCAAGAGTTGGACCTGTTGCCTACAGAGTGGCGTTGCCACCCAATTTGTCGAATTTGCACGATGTGTTTCATGTGTCACAGCTTCGGAAGTATGTTCTGGATCCGTCACATGTGATTCTGATGGATGATGTGGAAGTAAGGGATAACCTTACAGTTGAGGCCTTACCAATACGGATTGATGACTGCGAAGTAAAGCAATTGAGGGGTAAAGAGATCACTCTTGTGAAGGTAGTGTGGGGAGGCACTGCCGGTGGAAATATGACTTGGGAATTAGAGGGCAGGATGCGAGAGTCGTATCCGAAGTTATTCGTATGAGGTAAATTTTCGAGGACGAAAATATTCTAAGTGGGGGAGAGCTGTAACACCCCGATTTATTTTAATTATTTTTCGTAATTAAAATTATAGGATGTGGTGTATTTGTGTATGACTATGTGTGTTTTGGTTGAGGTTGGGTTGCCCTTAGTATGGGGTAGTGACCTTAGAATTATAGAGAATGAGGTATTGGGGGCATGTGACCAATTGCATAGAGGTGAGAGGTGTGGTTAGTAATTAATTATTAATTCAAATAATTTAGTTGGAATTATTTAGATTTAAAATAATTAGTTTAATTATTTATTTATTTAAAAAAAAATTGGATAAAATTAGTGGAGAATAGTAAGGGGCAAGGTGGTCCATTCATGAAGATTAGTAAGGGTAAAGAGGGAAAAGTATATTAGGGGTCTAAGGGTTATAGTAGGAAAAGAAAGAAAATTGGAAGGGAAAGAATCATTGGGGATCGATCATGTTTTTGGAGAAAAGAGGAACGGGAGAGAGAAGCAGAGCTAGGGCTTAGAGAACTTCGAGGAATTTTCATCTAAGGTAAGGGTGGGGTTCTTTAATCTCTTAAGGGTTGTATAATGAATGTATGAGGGTAGGTAAACCTTTAGGATCAATCCTATGTGTCGTTTGTGTTGATTTGAAGTTGAGGTTTTGTGTGTCGGTGATTCTAATAATATGTGAATTGTACGGATTGATTAGTTGAATTATGATTTTTTGTTGAAAGTGTTGTTGTTGTATGATAAAAACATGATTACGTGCATTCTGGACTATATGGTGTTGAAATTTTGAGAATTTTAGGGTGTTACATGGATGGTCAAGTGGGCAATAAAGCTTTCTGAGTACGACATCAACTTTGTACCCAAGACCAGTATTAAGTCGCAGACACTGGCCGATTTTATGGTTGAACTAAGTGCACCGGCTGGAGAAGAAATCTCAAGCAGACAGATCCTTTATGTAGATGGATCTTCAAATCTCAAAGGAAGAGGAGCCGAAATTATTTTGGAAGGACCCAGAGATCTAACATTAGAATACTCTTTATGTTTCAATTTTCAGGTTAGTAACAACCAGGCAGAGTACGGAGCCTTGATTGCCGGAATGAAATTGTCAAGAGAAGTCAGAGTAACACACTTGTTGGGAAAAACTAGTTCCCAGCTGGTGGTCGAACAAATGAAGAACGAGTACCAGACAAAGGATTCCACCCTGATAAAGTACCTTTAGAAAGCTTCAAGGATATCCAAAGCATTCTCAGAATTCGAAGTTGTCCACATCCCAAGAGAAGATAATTCCCGGGCCGACCTTCTTGCCCGGCTAGCCAGCTCAAAAAATTCAGGAATTAATATGACCGTAATTCAAGAAGTTCTCGAAGCACCCAGCATTCAATCAGAAGAAGTGTTAACCATAGAGAATATCCAAGGGTGGATGAGACCCATTATCAGCTACTTAACTCAAGAAGTATTACTCGAAGACGTCAATGAAGCCCGAAAGATTAAAAGGATGGCTTCCCGGTATATCATAATCTCGGACACGCTGTATAAGACGGGCAGTTCAACACCTATGCTCAGACGCGTGTCAGAGTCTGAGATGGAGCTGGTAATCAAAGAAGTTCATGAAAGAGCTTGTGGTAGCCACATTGGTGCGAGAACACTATCTGGAAAGATCCTAAGAGCCGGGTACTACTGGCCACATATAATGCGAGACTGCGTCGAATACGTTAGCAAGTGTGAAAAGTTCCAAGTATTCGCTCCATTCAAACACTTGCCAGCCGAAGTACTCCATCTGATTACATCCCCATGCCCATTCTATCAGTGGGGAGCAGACATCCTAGGGACATTTCTAGTTGCTTAGGACAATTCAAGTTCCTAATTGTTGCTGTCGATTATTTTACAAAATGGGTGGAAGCCAAGGCTGTTGCTCGGATCTCTTCCGAGAAGGTTCGCAAGTTTTATTGGATGAACATTATATGCCGATTTGGTTTTCCAGGCGTCATAGTCTCAGACAATGGAGCTCAATTTGCAAGCACTTCAGTTGTAGACTTTTGTAAGGATTATGAAATACAGAACAGGTTCACATCGGTAGAACACCCACAAACCAATGGCCAAGCAGAAGCCGTTCACAAGTTTATCTTAGGCGGAATAAAAAAGAAGCTAGAGGAAGCAAAAGGAATGTGGGTCGAGTACTTACCAGAAATTTTGTGGTCTTACCACACAACACCACATTCTACTACTAATGAAACACCCTTCAGGATGGTATATGGAGCTGATGCAATGATACCGGTGGAAATCAACACTCTGACTTGGAGACAAGAACACTTTGATGAAATCACCAACATGGAGAATTTGAACATCTCGGTTGATCAGATAGACAAAGTCAGAGAGATAGCACGGATCAGAGAAGCTGATGCGAAACAGGTTGGCAAGAAGGTACAACCTAAAAGTTCGGCAGAGGGAGTTCCAAGAAGGCGACCTGGTCTTGAAGAAAATCACAGACCCAAAAAATAAAGGAAAGCTCGCCCACAACTGGGAAGGCCCATTCAGGGTAATTCAAAAGCTAAAAAACGGAGCATATAAACTGGAAACATTATAAGGAATAGAAATACCTAGGACATGGAATGTATCCAATCTTAGGCTGTACTTCAGCTAAATCTTATGTAATCCAATAATGGATAAAGGATCCGGGTTGCACTCTTTTCCCTTGCAAGGGCAAGGGTTTTTAGCGAGGCACCTGGACTTAAATTTTTTTTATGTCTTGTTATAGGTGATCGGCAGGAAATGATGAGTTATAACTCAGAAAACTCCTATAAATGTGTCGACTTGCTCCGCGTACATAGGTCGCCCATGAACGGGTTGATAAACTCCTATAAATGTGTTGACTTTCTCTGTGTACAGAGATTGCCCATGAACGGGTTGATAAACTCCTATAAACGTGTCAAATTGCTCCGCGTACATAGGTCACCCATGAACGGGTTGATAAACTCCTATAAACGTGTCGACTTGCTCCGCGTACATAGGTCGCCCACAAACGGGTTGATAAACTCCTATAAATGTGTCGATTTACTCCACGTACATAGGTCGCCCATGAACGGGTTGATAAACTCCTATAAACGTGTCGACTTGCTCCACGTACATAGGTCGCCCATAAACGGGTCGATAAATTCCTATAAACGTGTCGACTTGCTCCGCATACATGGGTTGTCCATAAATGGGTTGTCCATAAATGGGTTGAGTAAACTCCTATAAACGTGTTGACTTGCTCCGCATACATAGGTCGCCCACAAACGCTCCGCGTACACGGGTTGAACAAACATGTCTAATAGTTCAGTGCACACAAGCCGGACAATCTGAAATAAAGATGATGAAACATCTAAGCTCAAAACATGTCAAAAGATACGAGGGGCTTGTAAGTAAAAAGTCATACATGGCAAACTGCCAATAAGAAAAGGGAAAATCTTTGTAGAAAGGACGCCCAGGTACATACCATAATCAACGCCTAAGCCTACAAGAGTCCAGGACTCCTCAAAGTGTGAAGACTATACACACAAGATAACTAAAGGCTCCTTAAATAATCAGCTTCAAGGTAAGCTACCTAAAAGGTCGTGTAAATCGAACGCAAGCAACATAAAATAATACCCGAAAATCTATAATCGGACACCTTAAGTTAATCTAACTTAGTGCTCGAGGGGCTGGATATATTGACGGGATTATTTTGCAAAGAAACAACCATGATAAACAGCAGTGACATAAACAAAAGCCTTAGAGGGGCCAAAAAATTGTACATTGCAAAGCCCGGAGGCTGAAAATTCATAAGCATAAAGGAGGACAACACCACACTCCCTCACCAAAATACATCAAAAATGCATCCAGAAGGATGACTAACTAAAACAAAGAACAACAAGATTAAGTAGCAGCCGAAGTATCATTGGCAGCATCATTTAGGGCCGAGTTCACATTCCCGTCAGCATCATTGGCCGGGCCTTGAGACCTCTCTGAGCTATCCTTCTCCAGCTCTCCAAGATCCATAAGACGGCCATCCTGCACCACCTTGAAGTAATCCATCTCCGACAAATCCAGACCGGGATGGAGACAGAGAACTTGATCTTTAGCTCTCTCAAAAGCATCGTCACCAACAGACAAAATATCGATCTGAGCTTTCTTCAGAGCTTCTTTAAGATCGTTATTGGATGATAAGAGCTTGGCATTAGAGGCCTCAGATATCTTCAACTGATCAGTAAGTTTGGCTAAGGCTGACTTGTGATCAGAATCCAAAGTCTCTTTTTCCTTTCTTGAGTTAGCCAAATCCTTCTCCAAGTTGGAAAGTTTCTTAGACTGAGATTCCTGGGAGCTCTTCAACTGAGTGACTTCATCCTTGAATTTTGACTCAAGCCTTTCAGAGTCATCAGATAATTCAAACAAACCACGGGCGAGGACAACACACCTCATCAGATAAGAGCTAAGATTCTGAGTGATTTTCTGCTGACCAATGGATTTAACTTTATTTACATCCTCGGTAGCATTGAGATGATCACGCAGGTATCTGAAGCTATCAAAATCATTGGATCAAACCTTGAATTCCCCAGACACGGAGTTCTCCCCTGGGCCTCTCATGAAGGAGTTAATCTCCATTTTAGCTTGATGAATATCCTCATTCATTTGAACCTTCAGCTTCTTCGGGTCACCTTGAGAAACCTCGTCCTGAGCAGGTAAATGAAGAGGCTAGGGCTCAGATTTGCTCGGGGTGGTTTTAGTGCTCATACCCTTGGGCCGTTTTGGTGCCCGGACTTCTAATCCACCTAAGTCGGACTTAGATGCAGATGCACCCCTAGTTCCTCTCAGGGTTTCTCGAGCTGCTTGCATCAATTTCTTTTGCTCGGCTACAGATAGGTCAGTCATCTTGTCTACAAACAAACAACATAAGGTTAGAATAAAAAGAAAGGCGAGGAATAGTTGAAATGAAAAATAATGATTACCCAAGAAGACAAGGAGTCGGTCGTCGTCTAAGGGCAACAATTCATTAATCCTCATCATACGGAATGAATCAAGAATAGCCAGGGACTGGAGTTCCAAATAATTTAGTTTATCATAATTAAAACCATTGATTGATAAGGGATCTTTGGTCGAGTAATGAGGAAAGCAGGGATACCCATCTAAGGCGTATAACACATGTGGACATCTCGGACCACAGCGAACTCTCAAAAAATGGTCTTTATAATTCTTGTAATTTGAGGTGTAGGCCTGAAGGAAACTTCGGCCGGACATTCCACTAATTTGAACCCAACTCCGGTTATCAATTCCTTTTACCTCAAAGAAGGAAAAGAATAAACCTATAGTCGAAACAATATCTAAAACCTCACAAACCCTCTCAAAGGCCTTTATAAACCCCCAACTGTTGGGACGGAGTTGGGAAGGTGCTATGTTGACGGTCTTCAACACGTCCACCTCGAAATTAGAAAAAGGGATACGGATGTTGAAATCTTCCATAATACTATGATAAAAGTAGAAAAAGTCTTCAGAAACATCCATTGGCCGGAGTATACATACTGTTTCCTTTGGGCTGCACAGTTCTAAAATAACGTCATCCTCGGAACCAGTAGAGGATATAATCCTTAGGGATCAGATTTTAGCAATTTCCAAGTCGTCAGCAGTACTATTCTTATGGTTCATAACCTTATAATCAAAGGGAGCAACAGTCTCCATTATAATTTCTATAGAACCTGAAGAGTCAGAGTCAAAGTCACTTTCAGAAGTGAGAATCTCATTATAAAACTTATCCATGACTCGCCTATACTCTTCTACCCCTACAAAATCCATCATCTCTTACATGTTTTCTTCCCATAGTCTTTTTCTCTCCTAGTTACTCTTACGAATAACCTTACCCTCATTATCACATTCCCTAAGAACTACCATGTTTGTGTTAAAAAGAAAATAGAGAAAAATTAAGAGGGAAAGGAAAAAATACCTGAAGTGAAGAGCGCTTGGAGATGAGATCAGATTTGCTTAAAGAAGAACGTAAGAGTGAAGGAAAGAGAAGACTGACTTTAATAGAACCCAACGTTCGAAAAAATGGCTAGAGAATAGCCACTCATGATGTATTAAAGTCATCATAACACTAGGGAAGATTAAGGGACACGACCGTTTGAAATTTTTTTACACGTAAGGACCTAAGAAGAAAAGGTCGATCTATAGCACGACACCTAGCAAATATATCCGGGCTTATCTCACTGCCGAGTACTGCACCCCTATAAGTGGATATAGTACTCGGGAGACTTATGTGCATGCCAAATACATTTGATCCCGAGTTGAGTAGTCAGATAAAGGTGAGCACGGATTAGACTATAGTAGCAGGAAAGATTATACAATGAAGAGAGCTAGACAACCATCATACACAACTCGGCCCGGTCAGGGAGCCCGACTCCCATCAGCCGAGTTCTTACAAGGCCGGGTACTATACCCCACCAACCCGGTACCGATGCCGGTCATGAGTTTAACAAGCGTTGTTCCAACAGTTGTAACGGCAGCGACACATCAATGCAGACGTTATCATGTCTTCAAAGCGTGCATTCATGAAGAAGAGTTACAACAATGATGGCCATGTAACGTGTGAAGGCCAAGAGGCTTCTCTTAATGGCCTGACTTAAATGAAGGTAGAAGAAGGCTATAAAGGGGGCTCCCGCATGAGGGTTAAGTAAGACATTCATTCTTGAGACAATACACAACACCCGTATAGCTCTCAAATCCCCAAACATATTCTATAGTATAGACAGCGTAGCTCTCCTTGTCCAAAATAAGGAGAACTAGCACTTTTGGTGGTCTAACCATTTTTTGCTAGAACACCTACAACTTTCATCCATGATTAATTCATCAAAAATTAGTCAAAAGAATCAAGTCAAAGCATTTAAATTCAAGTTTATCACTAATGACTTTTTGACTTATATCCTAACTCGGTACTTCTTCAAAATTCCAACACTTCTACCTCTAACTACCTCATTCCTCACAAATCCCTCAATTACTTCATTACCCTTAAACTACCTAGGTCAAATCAAAGCTTAAACAACTACTAACTTCCAAACTAACACAAATCCCAACTATATCGATATATATGCATGCAATAGCGAAATTTATATTTTTCTTCAATTTTATTGGCAAATTCTCATCTCATTTATTATTATAGAGTTGTATGCTTGGTGTTTGTTATGTTCGAATAAAAGTTTACATCAAAACTAGCCTCGAATCGCATGTAATTCGAACCCATAATTATGTCAAAACTGAAACAATGCAAAACCGGAGCTGAATTGAAATGTGAGAAAATTATGCACTACATGCAGAAAAATTTTGCACTGCACACCAAAAAATTCTGCACTGCACACTACAAATTCTGAACTGAATTCCTAACAAAACCAGCAGGCCCGGCCTTGTGCAGGAGCAGCAGGGTCTACAACACAGGGCCCCATAGTTTAGAGGACCCCAAAATATTAAAAGGTCTACTTTTTTATATATTAATATTAATAAATATAAAAAAAAAATATTAAAAAATCAAATCAATTAAAAAATACTATAATAAAAGCCCAATATATTAAAAAATGAGATTGATTAAAGTCAAAATAATTATAATTAAATCTTATTTTTGTTAATATATAATTATATTTTTTATGTGTTATTTTTATTTATTATAATTGTTTTTTTTACTTATTTTAAAATTAGAACTGAGCCTCCAGTTTGATTGGGCCGGCCCTGAAAACCAAAATGGAACTCGAATAAAAAACTCAAACCGGAATGAATATGAACTGAAGCCGATAGAAATTGAGCGGATTTGATTCATGTTGTTAGGGGTGTGCATGGTTGGTTATTTTTAAAAACCAAACCATAACCATTTTTAAACCAATTAAATGGTTTGGATTCAAAACCATAACCACATTTCAATCAAAACTGGTTATAAAACCGGTTATAATTTTGGTTATGGTTATATAACCGATTTTAAACCGGTTATTAATTTCTTTTTCAAAAATACATTTTTTTTCAAAAAAAAAATTTTCCAAAAAATTTAATTAATTTTTTAAAAAATTATTTGTTTTCAAAAAAAATAATTTTTTTTAATTGAATTTTTTTTCAAAATACTTATTTTTTTTAAAGAAGGCACAGACACATCGCAAGGGAAGTCGCAACTCGTAAGCAACATCAATGCTTGCACCGCCGTCGCCGATGTCGTCCGCACCACCCTTGGTCCTCGTGGTATGGACAAACTCATTCACGACGATAAAGGTGCGGTCACCATCTCAAACGATGCCGCCACTATCATGAAGCTTCTTGATATTGTTCACCCTGCTGCTAAAATCCTAGTCGACATTGCTAAATCTCAGTGTAGCGGCAAAATCGTGAGTATAAGCTATTGATTAACTTAACTCGAAAAGCAAGAGTCGCCACCGCACTTTTATTTTATCCAAAAAGGAAGGGAAAAAGAGCGAACAAAACTTACACAAGCTCTACAACAAGAACAAGTGAAGAGAAACCGGGTAAGGGGGGTTGGTTACGCGATGGGAAGGTGTTAGCACCCAAAACGTGTATAGTACTCTATAGGAACCCTTTGAAATATCTACCGCTTTTGGTCTGAAAAAGTTTGCTTGAAAAGTGATTGAGGAGATGAGAAGAGAAATTGTATTTTAAGATTTTTGTGTTTGGAGAGACTTGTCGCCTCATGCCTACGTACCCACGATGTGCAATGTAGGATCAAAACCCCGCGGTTCGTGGTATAAAGAAAGAAATTTGTTTGTTTTGGTTGATTTTAAATGTAAAGACAAGTCGTCATTTCCAAGCGAATAATTCCGCTTAAAGAAATGAATCATGTCTAAACTTATGAAAAAGTTAAAGGAAAAAGTGCACGAGGGCACAAAAAGAGTTTGAATGAGTTTGGTGTTTTTTAAGTCTTTTGAAAAAGGTGTGAACATGCTTATGTAGTTTAGCATTTTGTTAAGAAATGAAAGGAAAAGAGTAAAGTCACTTGACAAAGTCAAGGTTTGATTATGAAAGAAGTGATAGTTTGAAATCAAGAAGTTTTGAAAAAGGGAGAGAGTTTTGAAAATTGAAGAATGGGTGGAGAAGAAGTGACTATCCTAAAGCATAAAGTAAAAGCTAAGGATAAGAATAGCCTAACCACACAAGTAAGCTTCCAAGTCTTCGAACCATAATTCCAAAGAAAAGGGAGAAAGGTCCTAAGTTCTAAGTCCAAGGTTCCAAGAATTGCATTGGATGTCCAAGGTCTAAGTTCAAGGATTCAAGAATAGCATTGAAGTCCAAGGTCTAGGTGCAAAACTCCATGTCCATTGCAACGGATAGTAACCATAGTCCAAGATTAAAAGCACAAGTTTTTTGGAGGTTTTGGCTTTTATTAATGTTTTTGGTCCAAGTGGACAAAGAGAAAAAGACATAAGCATAAACATGTGTCCAACGGACAAAGGAAAAATTGCGGAAGCATAAACATGATATGAAATGATAAAAATGACATAAAGCATAAAAGGTAAAGAGAGATAGGGAGCGAGAAGGAAACGTAAAGTTAGAAGTTAGTAATTAGTTGTTAGAGTTAGTGATCAATGATAATTGAATAATTGCACTTAGGTCAAGATTAATGAAAACTCATTAGAGGATTGATAAGACCAAAGCCTCCTAACAACAAGTTTCATAAGTTTTGAACCAAAAGACAAATAATCAACTATTCTTGATAGTTTTCTGATGCGGGACAAATATTGCGCTATGTTAAGCAATCGCCGAGTAATTTACGGAGTAATTACCCTACAATGAGGCCGGTCAATAGCTTTTTGTGCTAATGTATGCTAGATGAACGATATGTAGATCGTCATCCGAAAGCAATACCGCACGAAAAGAAAAATGGTAGCGATCTAGTCTTAATCGAAATTCAACAACGGAATTCCAAGATCTCTTAGACTTTCATCGATCAAAAGGAAAAGAGAAATAGATGAAGAGAAGGCCAAATTAAACCACAAAAATATGTGATATAAGGCTAAGAATAAAGGAAGAGGGAAGAAAATGGAAAAAGAACCAAAACAGTCCCAAAACAGAGCCAAAATAGCATTCTGGACACTGGTTAATCGGTTAACACATTGGTTAATCGGTAAACCAGTGCAAAGTTTGAATTTCTGCGCAAAACAGGGTGTTAATCGGTTAACTAGTTTACACTGTGTTTGGTTAATCGGTTAACACTGTATCAGAAGCAAAAAAAATGTGCAAAATTCAGCATGATCCTCTTTCAAAACATTTTTCAAACACCTTATGATCATGAATTGAATTTGCACGAATTTTAAAGTAAAAATAGATAAAGAAACCTGCAATCAAACAACAATATATGATCCAAAAGATCAACAACAAGAAGCACCAAGGATCTACATCTTGAATGATGAATATGAAGCTTTAACAATGGTGGAAGATGAATTACCACTCAAAATCAGAAAATTCCTTTGAATTGCAGCAAGATCTACACTCCAAAACCTTGATCTACTGTGATTGATGAACAAAAACAAGAATGGATGAAGGGTTAGCTCAAAGTTAAACAAGATTCAATGTGAATTATTGCTAACTTTCAAAAAAGAAAAGTGAGCTTTGAGTGAAATTTGTGGTTTGGTGAGAGAAATTGCAAGAGGTTTGTTGGTTATCAAAAGCTTGAATAAAACTTTAGCAAGGTGAATTTGGCTCTCAAAAGCTTGAAGAATGAATGAAATGAGGGCTCTATTTATAGAGTTTAGGCTTGGTAATTTGGTGGTTTGGAAATTGGTTTGTATGATCAAAATTAGGCTTGGAATTTGAATTTGGAGGGAAATTCATAAAAGAGTGGTGATTAGTGAAGGTGTATGGTAGGAAGTGATCAAAGTGATGTAGGGAATTAAAATGAGATGGTATGGAATATTCCAAAATGATGAAAATTGGTGGCAATTGCTGAATTTTAAATTTGCTGCCATTTTTTCAAAATTCGCACGCGTTAACCGATTAACCAATGTGTTAATCGATTAATGCAGTGAAAATTTGGGAAATTTGGCTTTTTGATGTGTTGGCTTGATTCCGGCATGATTTTTCTTACTTGTTAAAGAAGGCATGGAAATAAACACATGAACCTTGGAGTCTCTTGAATAATAATCAATTAAATCTTGGAAACTCTTGATCAGATGAATTCTGAATTGTTTGCAGATCAAATTTGACTTTGTTCAGATGAAATTCATTCGAGCTGAGGGACTGTTATTTTGGTATTTTTGACTTGTTCTTCCCCTGAAAATGTCAATAAAGAGACAAAAAATATTTTTGGGTTTTGGTTAAAGGTTAGTAAACATAAGCAAAATAAAGATAAGTAAGAAATACACAGATGCTCGGAGAAACAAAGAGAGTGATCTTGTTTGTGGTAAAGATGCAAAATGAAATGTGAATGATATGTGGAATCTTAGGGGTAAAAATTAGGGTTCAACAGCTGCCCCTATTTAAGTTTCTTCAATAAGGAGATATGAAGGTTAAAAATTTCGTCTCGACAAGATTGAAGATACTTAAATACAGAAAACCAAATTTTTAGCCATAAGATGTCACAAGATGATATGAATGCAAAGGATGAAACAGACTGCGGGGAAACTTGAAACAAAGGATTTACGGTAAATTGAGAGAGAAGACGCGAAAAGACACGCCGGGGAACACAAGCTATCTTTGGAGATCTGTCAAGGTGACAAGAAGTATCCATCAATAGTTGGAAAGAGAGGGACAAGACCCTGGAAAGATTAGTAGTGACATCCAAGAATAGCATTGGATGGAAACTACAAACGAGACAAAGGTATGTCAAAAGATGTCCAAGAATGGCATTGAATGCAACAAGAAAGTTCCTGATAAAAACTACAGCGTCATCCAAGAATAGCATTGGATGGAGGTTAAAAACACTCTATTGGGGGTAAAAATATCCAAGAATGGCACTGGATGAAAGGGACTAAAACATTCAAGAATGGCATTGAATGGGCAACAACAAGCATCAGAGTCATCCAAGAATAGGATTGGATATAAACAAAATTCCATTTAAAAATTCACTGGGGACATCCAAGAATGGCATTGGATGGCAAGGTTAAACATCAGAGATATCCAAGAATAGCATTGGACTTGGCTGGGGAAAGGGTGTCCAAGAATGGCATTGGACGAAAGTAATCTCAACATCCAAGAATGGCATTGAATGAAGAGAGAAAAGTTCTGGAAAATACATCAGAAGTATCCAAGAATGGCATTGGATAAAAATGTTCACGATATCCAAAACTGGCATTAAATAAAGTGAGCGGGGACTTTCAGGAATGAAACTGAAAGGTAAAGGTAAATCACTACATTCAAGAATGACATTGAATGATAGTGAGAAAAACATCCAGGAATGGTACTGAATGCAAAGGAGAAAACTCATTCAGGAATGGCACTGAATGAACAGATAAAACTTTCAGGAATGGCACTGAAAGTAAAGGTAAAAAACTCATCCAGGAATGGCACTGAATGAACAGATAAAACTTTCAGGAATGGCAATGAAAGTACAAGACCTCTTAGAGGAAAAATTTATTTCTGAGGCCAGGTATACGACCTGGCTCTCAAATATTGTACTTGTAAAGAAAAGTAATGGAAAGTGGCACATGTGCATTGACTACACCGATCTCAATCGGGCTTGCCCGAAAGACGCTTATCCACTGCCGAGCATAGATAAACTCGTAGATAATTCCGCAGGTTTCAAGCTCTTATCCTTCATGGACGCTTATTCAGGATACAACCAAATCCCAATGGCAGACGAGGACAAGAGATACACGACATTGATGACCTCCTCGGGGAATTATTACTATAACGTAATGCCCTTTGGACTAAAGAATGTCGGGGCCACATACCAACGCATGATGAACAAAGTCTTCCGATCAGAAATCGGTGACATGCTCGAAGTATATATGGATGATATGATCATGAAATCCCAAACGGAATCCGACCATACCACACACTTGCGCAAGGTGTTCGACCAAGCTCGAAAATGTAAAATGTGTTTCAATCCAGAAAATTGCACCTTCGGTGTGCGAGCAGGAAAATTCCTCGGATTTTACCTCACCGAAAGAGGAATAGAAGCAAACCCAGACAAATGCCGAGAACTCGTAGAATTCCCCATGCCACGGTCGAAGAAGGCGATACAATCCCTCAATGGGATGCTCGCGTCCCTTGCTTGCTTCGTAAGCAAGTCCGCCCAGCACGCCCTACCCTTTTTCAAATTACTCAGGAAGGAGGCAAATTTCGAGTGGACGGACGAGTGCTAGCAGGCCCTTTCCCATTTCAAACAAGCTCTGTCCGAGACACCAGTATTGTCCTGACCAGACCGCGGGGAAACCATATTCCTGTATCTCTCCGTGGCCAACGAAGCAGTAAGTGCAACACTTATTCGCGAGACTACTGACGGGCAGAAACCCATCTATTTCACCAGTAAAGCCCTACATGGACCCGAAGTCAGGTACACGTAAATAGAACGGGTAGCCCTTGCCATCATAATTGCCGCGAGGAGACTCAGATATTACTTCCTAGCGCACACTATCGTCGTCAGAACCGACCAGCCAATTAGGCAACTGTTAAGCCGACCAGATATGGCGGGCAGGATGCTAAAATGGTCCCTTGAACTGGCCTAGTTCGACATTCACTACGAAGGGAGGAAAGCCCTCAAGGCACAGGTCCTGGCCGACTTCATGGCAGAAATGACTCCGGAACCGTTCCCTCCGGGAGGGACACAAGAGTGGATCATTTACGTGGATGGCGCATCAAGCCCCTCAGGTAGCGGAGCAAGAATTATCCTCGAAAACGAGGAAGGGACCCTGATCGAAGTTGCCCTGGTCCTCTCCTTTAAAACATCCAACAATCAAGCCGAATATGAAGCCTTCCTCGCAGGATTACGACTAGCCAAAGACGTCGGCGCGAGGAAAATAAAAATCCACACTGACTCCCAGCTCGTGGCGTCCCAAGTACGAGGAGAGTTCCAAGCAAAGAATGACCAACTCGCTGAATACTTGGCCATGGCAAAAGAAAAAATGACAGAGTTCGAAGCATGGGAAGTTCAGCACGTCCCACGCGAACAGAATACCCGAGCAGACATCCTCTCTAAATTAGCCAGCACTAGAAAAAAAGGTGGGAACAAATCCGTCATACAAGAAATACTGGCCAGCCCGAGCATTACAAAGCCCGACCGGCTAGATGTTAACGTCATCGGAGAGCCCCATTGTTGGATGACCCCGGTATACAATTATCTCACCAAAGGGGAACTTCCCGAAGACAGTAAGGAGGCCAGTGTAACTAAGCGATGAGCCTGCTCGTACGTACTGGTTGAGGCCAAGTTATATCGACGAGGATTTTCCATCCCCCTGTTGAAATGTGTCGACGAGGCCAAGGTCCCCGAAATCTTACAAGAAATCCATGAGGGCATCAACGCACAACACCTAGGGGGAAGATCTCTGGCTCGAAAAGCTTTGCGCGCAGGATATTACTGGCCGACCATGCAGCACGACGCCAAAGAACATGTGCAAAAATATGACCATTGCCAGTGCCACGGGGACATGCATTTGGCGCCACCCAACGAGTTGAAGACCCTCTCCTCGCCGTGGCCCTTGGCCTGGCGGGGGATGGACATCCTAGGCCCCTTTACAATGGGATCTTATCAAAATAAATTCCTAATCGTGGTCGTCGATTATTTCACAAAATGGATTGAAGCCGAAGCGCTCGCCAAGATCACAGCCTTCAACATACTGCGTTTCTACAAAAGAAACGTCCTCGCCAGTTTCGGGGTACCCCAGGCCTTCGTAACCGACAACGGAACCCAATTCACGGACAGAAAATTTCAAGACTTCGTCGCCAAATTGGGAACGAAACAACACTTTACTTCGGTCGAGCATCCCCAGACCAACGGGCAAGCAGAGGTCGCGAACAGAGTAATCCTACGCGGACTGAAGTGAAGACTAGGCGAGGCCAAGAAAAGGTGGGTCGAGGAGCTACACAACGTCCTCTGGGCGTACAAGACAACACCTCACTCCACCACTGGGGAAACCCCTTTCCGACTAGCGTATGGAATGGAGGCGGTAATACCCGTGGAGATAAGGGAGCCCTCCAGAAGGACAGAAGCTCCCCTAGACGAAGAGATGAACGATGATGCCCTACGCGAGGAGCTCGATCTGGTCGAAGAAATAAGAACAGGGGCTGCCCTCCGCGAGGCCGGATTAAAGCAACAAATAACGTTGCGACATGACGCCAGAGTCATAAAGCGCGACTTCCCCGTAGGCAGTCTGGTTCTGCGCAGAAACCAGAAGGATTCTCGCGAAGGGAAAATGGCAGCGAATTGGGAAGGACCTTACAGGGTCAAGTCCAAAACGGGCACAGGAGTGTATTACTTGGAAACACTGGACGAAAAATAACTTGCTCGACCATGGAATGCTGAAAAACTCAAGCAGTACTATAGCTAAGTCCTTAACCACGAGGATAGACAAGTCGCCGACATAATCACCCCAAAACAGGGAAAACTGAGCGACCATCGTATCATGCCCTGGTGAAGCATGACACGCATTACAACGCCGGCCAGCTTCTGCTCATTGTACGAGCAGATTCTGCACACAACGGGGATACCTCAACCGAGCTCCTCCGTTGCCGCACCATTCAGGCAGGACACCCAGCTCGCGATGGGAACAGTCCAAGCCTATGAGATTAGTACCTCAAACGAAGTCCTAGCCTCATCATGGGCAGAACCACTTCGCCCTCCTCGGTAGGGTTCACGCCTATCCGAGCACACACACATACATACAAACAAAAAGAGCAAAAGTCCATGATAAAACATTCACAAAATCCAAGTATATTAAAGTACCAGCCACGACCGGGTAATGTCATAAATACAAAAAGGGGCAGCGGCCATACAAATACAAATTGATAAGGCCACGCAGGCCCACAAAACATGCTAAAAACAAGTCCTATTCTGCGACTTCACTCTCCTCTTCGGCGGGGATAACTTGACCGTCCACCACTCTGTTGAACAAACCCATCTCATCCGTTGTGAGCTACACATCAGAGTTGAGGGTCTGCATCTGCTCCTTTGCAGCATTGAAGCCGAACTCGGCAGCTTTCAGGTTTTCCTCGCCTAGGACTCTAATCTTGCCGATCAAGTCAGCCCGCGACTTCAGGGACTTCTCATCGTCATTTTCATCCTGGACAGCTGCAGCCAAACCTTCCAATTCAGTAATCCTCGCCTGCAGACGTGCCTTCTCCTCGTCAGCCTCAAGCGCAGCTAACTTCAGCTGGGTCACCTCCGTCTGGAGCAGCACCTTGTCCTCCTCGTGACCTTCGAACTGTTTTAAATCGTTGAACAGCTTATTGTTTTCCGCCTCCAGCTCGACCATTCTATTCTGGGATGTCACGAGGCTCGCCCGTGTAGCAGCTTCGTCGTCGGCGAGGACAAGGGCAGCTTCAAGGACCCTAAACATGCCTGCCGCATCCTGGCACAACTGTTTTCTCCTCACCTTAGAGTTGGCGTTCAGAATAGCCACGGCTTCAGAATCATGGACCTCTATCGAATCTCCTTCAACGAACAACTCTCGGCGCGTGTAGCAGGCGGGCAGGACAAAATGACCGGCACCGGACCCCCCGGGACCAGCGGCCACAGGAGTCCCCGCGACATCTCTCTTCCTTTTAAGGGAACCCTCTGGGGTCAGTGGCGTCGAGGTTCTCTCCGGGACGGGGGTAGATCCAGCAGCAAAACTCTCCATCATTGTCTGCTTAGGTGCCCCGGCCTTGGTACCTGTGGTCGCCTTCTTGTGAACCTTCGCCGTCTGCGACCTCATCAGACGCTCTCGCATGTCAGCCATCATACCTGCGAACATATATAACAAGTCACGACTAAGAATTCAAAGAAATAAAATTAAACAGTGGAGCATACCGAGCAAAGTCATCACGTCATCGTCGTTGTCACACTCGAGGAGAGCTTTGACATTGATATATCTAACTGCTCGGATGGGCCCATCATCCCCAACCAACTCTCTCCCGTCCCGATCAACTACGAAGGTTGGGCTAAAGCTCTCCACGTAAGCATGGAGGATCCTATACGACTCCTTATCCGCCGGGCAAAGCTGCTCATGCTTCACCAGGAACTGATCGGTTCTGCGCTTAAAATGGGTATAGAACAATTCCAACGGAAAGATGGAGACCACACCATCCCTCTCCCGACCATCCACCATCACCCTCTCAATGGTCGAGATGCTCCTCTTTGCCTCCTCGGTAATAGGCTTCACGATTAGAAACATATCTTTGAAATTGCGTATTGAATCAGAATACGGCCAGAACAGCCTACTCTGTTGCTTAAACGATACACAACTCTGTTTCGTCCCCGCCGTACTCTGTTGGATCTGGAAGAGGCAGAAGAAGAGGTCCGTGGTCGCCCCGATATTAAGATAACGGCACACTAACTCAAAAGCCCGGATAAAAGCCAATGCGTTTGGGTGAAGCTGGGATGGGCACAAGGCCAGATGGGTGAACAGGGAGGATTGGAAGTCAGTGAAAGGGAGACGCATCTTGGCCTCCGTGAATGCGAACTCGTACATTGGAAAGCGCAATCTCAGATACGAGGAACAGATTCTATCATATTCCCCGGGGCAAAATACTTTCCATGCCCGTGGAGCATTTTCGTCTCGCCTCTCTAACAAATCGAAGTCCCGTATCTCCTCGGCGGAGAAAGTTGACCGAAATGACAAAGGCTCATGTGCGAGCCAGTCAAGGTCCCCTCCTGCGACCTTGATATTCGAGTAATCGGCGGACACACTGGGCCCCTCCTGTACTTCCTGCGTGTCGGGCACAACTTCATCGCGAGGTTCAACCATTTCACCTAAAAAGCAGAGGAAGAGAAGTGAATTCGACATCCGCGATCAAATCCACCCTTCCACCACTAATCAAGTGAAAGGGCGTTTACGAATCCGAGGACAACCTCATGCCCATATAAATTACCTACCAATCGCTAGGAGAGGTCTCCGCGACCAGAACTCGCATATATCCATACGAGGACGCATCTCGTCTCACAATCACGTCAAAGTTCTGAACAGGCCTAGTGCCTGACTACAAACGAAATTTTACACCTAACCAGATTCTACAAGGATCTACGCTAACAAGATTCTACAAAATCCTAGAAAATCCTGAAATTCATCATGTTCTTCATAAAATTTCCAGGAATTCATGTGTTCATCGAAGAACACATGAAGTTCAACCGGAAAACATGAAGCTCAACCGAAAAACCCATAAAAATATGCAGAAAGGGAATAACGAACTTACACGTAAAAGAAGAGGTTGACGGTGGCGAAGAGAAGCTCCGGGGAAGGACTAATTGCAGAGCAAGTAAGAGCAAAGAGTAAAAAAACTAGTGAAATTATGAAAATGAAACCTTCCCCCACCTTTTTATAACCATTTGATCGTGGGGAATCGTGAAGGTCATCATAGCCTATGCGCCCCTAGGACTAACAAAGGCCATAAATGCTCACCACGTGTCACTAGAACTCTTCGCCTGGCTTGTTGCAGAAAATACACTAGCCCCTGGCCCCCACGAGCAGGTCTCCTCGTCAAATGAACACGCCCGTGCAGGGCTGCTCGCCAAAAACTCCCATTTCTCCGAGGATGCTGCAAACCCTGATCGACATTTCGCGCTAGTAACTAACGACCACATCTGGTCGGACACGAATGGAACATTCTACGCGAGCAACCACTTCCCCGACAGTACGGTCGAAGTCACAGCTATCTAAAGTCATTACTCTCCAATAGAGCAATGACTTAGGGGGCTCCTGTTCTGAACCTGGCAAGGCTTTCTGCCCTTAAGGGCCAGGCCCAATCCATCATAGTTGGCAAACAGGCCCAATAAGCACAATATAGCCGTTGGGAACAATATAGCCGTTGGGCACAATGTAGCCGTTGGGCGTGTCCCCTTCACGCGCAGAGTGGTTCACGTGACCAACTGCCTCCCCAGATATCACGGGAACAGTTAGAAAGACCACGCGCTTTGCCCTCCATCTGGCTACACCTCGTTGGTCGATCAGACGCCTTGCTCGCCAACAATCTCCTTATAAAAACCCCCTCGGTTGAGAGGGGCAGGTATCACGATTCATATACTTGACTTCTCTTACTTGCTTTCCCTTTTCTCTTGACCAAACACTTACTTTGGCATCGGAGTACCTTGCAGGTACCTCCACCCCTTTTTCCTCTCCTACGAGCAGCAACTCTTGTCCTACACGAAAGCTGCGTCGATCTCCTTCTGGTCCTCTCCGATTAGTAATCATCCTTCCCAATTTCCTTAGGTCTTCCAGTTTTGGAACCTTGAAGGTGTACTTGTGCGTTTTTCTTCTTCCGAAATCCATAAAGCAATCTTTCTGATATTTGTAATTATTGTTTTAGTTCTTTCGTAAAATATTTTTTTCTTGTTTAAAAAGGTTTTTTTTAATGAATGCATGGATGCATGAATGCAACAAACAAAAACACTTGAAAACATGGGTTTAGGGGTTCGTCATCACGAGCATGGAGCCATGGATCTACCCATCCCCAAAGGTGTGTACTAATTGGCCAATTTTTGTACCTGTAGAACGGGTTCTAAAAGGTTCCCAAAATCATTGACCTCTCTTAGGGATATTAACAACAAGCCGATTGACTCAAGCGAGCTGTAATATCCTAAGATGAATCTCCTTTGAGTGTAGTATCACGTGTCAACTATTTCCGATAGTCACCGCACTACCTAATAGTTTAAATGGTTAAGTGTCTACTAAATCCTCAGTGTCATGGGTACTGCACTGGGAAGGCTATGCTTTCACGACAACGGTCGTTCAACATTAGCAAATCCACACAGGTACCTCGACTGATTCGGTGGACTGCCAGGTCAACTTGGTCGGAAATCACACCCTATAAGCCTCCCTGGAGACGCCACCACTTATCTTAATGTTCTCTCAAACTTTCCACATGTGTATCAATCGCATTCCCAGTTAACAGTAATTTAAACACGGGTATCAAGTAATATGACAGTAAATCATATATATAGCAGAAAACTGAGAAAATAAGTAAACATAGAAATAAATGCAAAGCAAAGCCTAGACCTCTTAGGAACTCTAATCCTAAAACTCCCTAGCAGAGTCAACATTTTTCTGTAGCGTGCGATTTTTGTCGATAACGCGACCACCTTACCGCAATGGTTGGAATTGGGTGATACTTTCTGATTTCTTATTTATCCTATAAAGCTGGAAAGGAAAGGGGAGATATCTAAAACTAACCTTGCACGCAAATGTTTTCTTTAACAAATGCTAAGAGATCGGGGAACGGGGTCAGGTTATACAAAGGGAAGCTATTAACACCCAATGTATATATGGTTATCCATAGGCCTTTTATTGCATGTTTCTCTGTTAATTTGAAATGCTTTCTTGTGTTTATCTGCTGTGGTTGGGGAAAGTTTCTCCTTTGGGAGTGTTGAGAGAATGTTTTTGTTGTTTTCGAGTTTTTCGTTGTTTTTGGGAAGGTACTGGACCTAAAGTTTTTGATTTGTGCGCTAGCTAAGATTTTGAAATCTTATGCCTACGTATTCCCGTAAAGATATCTGGGAAATCAGAGCAATCGTAGTTCCTCCTATTTCTATGGGAGGAAGATGTTTGGTGTCTTGTTCAAAGCCCAAGATTGAAGCTAGCTGGGTATTTTGTGTCTTGTTCAAAGCCCAAGATTGAAACTAAAAGGGTGATTGAGAGAGAATTTGTCATCTCTAAAGGGAGAATATCTCAAATATTCATCACAAATTGAGAAATTGATTATAAGGGAAGTTACTTTAACTGGGATATGTGAATCCAGCAATGTCATAATTTCATTTATAAGAGGGATGTCATGAAGGAAGAAAGCTTTAACTCATTGTAGAGCAATGCCACTTTTTCCTTATGAATCTTTCATGCTAAGAGAAGGACATTAGCTTGGATGTATGGAATCCAGAGGCTTGCCACTTACAGCAGTTAGATGAAAGATAAACTTTAGCCAGGATAAGAGAAGGACTCCAGTTTGGATTTTGAATCAACAAGTGTGTCACTTACAGCAATTGTCTGGACAAAAGGTTTTGATTGTCTGTTTTTGATAAGTGATGTATAAAGGAAATATCCTCCTGCAGAGAGGACTCATGATCTCATCTGAGGGGATGTTGATTTTTGTGTGCCTTGTTCACAGCCTAAGGTTGAAACTAAAAGAAAATGACTCCACTGGGGAGGGTTTTATCTGTCTTGTACAAAGCCCAAGATTGAGGCTGACTGAGAATAACTCCACTGGGGAATGTTTTATCTGCCTTGTACAAAGCCCAAGATTGAGGCTGACTGGGGAGATTCATTATACAAAACCTAAGAGGAGGCTAACTGGGGAAAATTCTTATATGAAGCCTAAGAGGAGGCTATCTCTTGCTGAGGATTTATTAAAATCAAGGAGCAGGTCCAAATTGTATTGGGGATTCCAAAAGGGTTTACTCTTGCTGGGAAATAGGGAAGAGCTGAGATATCAGAAGCCATGAGGTTCTGATTCCACTGGGGATTTGTTGATGATTAACTGACCCTGGTTGTGGGATTTTTAAGGTGAAGGTTTAAACCTTTTTTGGGGGATCAGAGGAGTTTAAAAGTTGAGTTTGAAAACCTATGGAGGTTTTAACTCTGCTGGAGATTAGTGTATTGATTGAGTGATCAGGGTTTTTCCTGTGCTCTTAGGAAACTTGAGGGTTTCTGATAGGAGATGAGACCTTCCAAGTCTATTTACATAAAGAGGTTGACTCTTAGCTGGAGAATGATCTTTGTATGATGCCCAAGAGGAGGCTGAGACTGTCCTGTCGTGGCCGTCAAAAATATCGAGTCGTCATCATCCTTTATTCGTCCTAAGGACAGGGAAATAATGATAAAACCTAAATCCTAAGGAAGAGACACTAAGGTTCGGGATTCAGTTAAGTGAGAGAAAGGTGTTAGGCACCCCTCACCTCCATTGTACTCAATGGGATCCTCCTTAAGTTCTAGGGTTGTTGTTTGAATGTTTGACTTTATTTTTTATTTACAAAAAGAAAATCCTATTATTATACAAAGAAGAAGAGGGGACCCTAAGTTTTATTATTATTGTACTCGCTAGGGTTTTCAACCCTCACTACAAGAAATAAAACATTTAACAACGACTTTTTTCCAACAACAATTAATTTGTTGCCCAAAACATACATATAACAACAACTAATTGAAGTTGTTGTTGTAAGTTGTGTTTTTTTCTCAACAATCTTATTATTATTGGAAAAAGTGACTTATTAAATATTAGTATTTTTTTGATAAAAAACATTAGTAGATTTCTTATTATATTATAATAATTCAGATACAATCTATAGTATTCTTCTTGCACGACAACAATATATGAGCATTAGGGTTTAAACGTCCTTTACCTCTTTGCCTCTCTCAGAGCAGTTGAATGCGTAACCGTCCTTCTTCTAAATCATGGTGGTCACAAGTGGATTCAGATCAGTAGCCCTTTTCAATTTCTTTCAAAATCAAAGGAACTAGCATTGGTTTCCCCGTTCCTCGATGTAAGGGAATTCTTAGGTTTCAATACGCTTTTCTCTCAATCAATTTTGGTAAACTGTTTGATGACATGAATTGTTTCTTTCTAGGGGTTATTAGGGATTTGTGTTGATGAATTTCTCTATCAATCATACTCAAGGGTTTCTTATTGTTTGATTGTGAATGTTTCTAAAGGGAACGAATTGGATATTTCAGTAACAAATTTGCACTTTCTCTGCTTTTTATTGAGTATGATCATTTCTATGGCATTCATGTCCTTTTGGCCACCTAAAGGTTGAACAAAAAATGAAATCTCTTTAATAGAAGTGACATGAGTAAGATCATATGGTTTACTCTAGAAATAAGAAGGTATATATTACTTTTTCAAAACCTGAACTCTCTTTAAGCACAATAAGCATCAATTCGAAATTTTATTTTGATCTTTCACTATACAATTGATGTTACATGTGCTAATTTGTTTCCATATTGGTTATGAAGGTGTATCATCTTGAAGATTTCACTATAGACTCTTTGTGGGAATGAAGCGTGTCTTCGAATTTCCCAACTCACACTGTTAAATTCTTTAGTTTATTTTGATTATACTTTTAATTAATTTAGTTTTGATTAAATTTGTTTTGTTTAGATGGAATTAGTTCGTAATTTGAAAATTTTCATGAAAATAATTCAATCTGAGTTTAATTTTTGTTGTTTTTAATTGTATATTTTTTATAGGCTTAATCCTGAAATAGATGTTGTATCTAGACTCTGGAAATCAGATGGTCCAAAGTATTTATTGGTAAGGATGAAATCTCACTTAATTTTTTGGTACCCTTTGAATTCTAGTCTCCCCTTCAAATTGATATTCTAATCATCAGTCAAAATTGGGAATATTTTGGGAATATTCTAAATAAGGACCATCTTTGATGAAGTAATTTATCTAATACAATTAATTGCTTTATTGTTTAGCTAAATAGCTATGACTTTATTGACATTATTAATAATAATAAAAGCCATGATCTCTGTCAAAGTTACTTATTCTATATATTGGTTTTTGTGAAAATATTGTTTATGACATTTGCTTATACTAAATATTGGTTTTTGTGAAAATATTGTTTATGACATTTGCTTATATAAAATGTAATTTAAGTTATCATCCAAATTTTCTGATTCATATTGTGTTGGTGTGTATGTAGCTAATACTATTGTTGAATCACTACATGATCATACGAAGTATTTGTGTGTATCTAATACTATTGATGAATCACTACACGAACATAATGACTCTTCCACTCTACAAACACAAAATGAATTAATAATTGTGTTGACTATATTATTTGAGTCCTCATGAGACTTGAGCTAATAGAAGAATTAGAATTGGTAATTTTTATTTGACATTTCACTAGAATTTAATTTTTCTTCCTCCCTTTCTCTTGGAAGATTTTGTTTCTTTTTTTTATGTTTGAAATATGCTTTTGAGGTAGGTGTCATCTCAGCCTTTGATGGAATAAAAAAACTGAAGATTGAATTTGAACAAATCAAAGACTTTTAGTATTAATATTGCAACTATTTCGAGGTCACTTAGTTTAAATAATTTTCATTTTCTAAATTCGTAATGGGTATAATTATTGTGTTAGAGTCTTGGTTTTTGCTTTTTTTGGTTAATTATGCTTTTGTGAATTTGTATTGTAATTTTATTTCCACATTTGTACTTGTAATTTGATGTGGCTTTTTTATATAGTAGCTCTTTTTCAATTCAAAAATAAATGGAGTACTACGTAAGAAAAAGATATACTGAGTTTATAACTCTTTGTTCTGTTGAAATTGTAGATCAAGATACAATATATGAGCACTTCACAAAGAAAGGTTGGAAGCAACATATGAAGAAGAGTTATTGTTGTTATTGGATGGACTAAATATGTTTTTTAATTATGTAAAATTTTAGATATTTTTTATGAAAATAAGATCATTTATTTTTTTAATATAATTTTTTATGTTAAGAATAATTTATAACATTTTATATATTAATGTTTAACTGCGTGTTTATCATTTTTGATTAAAAAACTTATTAATACAATAGTATCTTATATTGAAAAATAATTTCTTTAATAATTATGACAATTTAAATAAAAAATGTGATTGATACTAACTTTTGACATTAAATTGAAAGAACTTTTTTATTATGACATAAATTATTGGGAAATTTGCATAGTTGACAAAATAATAATTTATGACAAGGATTTTAGTTGTTGACTAAAACACTTTTTCGTAACGACTATAATCATTGTGTTATACTAAATAAGGCAACAATAATTGTTGTTGTGAAATATTAGTTATGGCAGCGACATTGAATATTGTTGCAAAACTTTTAGCAACAACACTTATCCCAACGACATGCAATGATATTTTTTTCGCTGCAAAAAGAACATTTGGCAACAACTTTGTATATATCTTAGCAACTTATGTCGCTGTCAAAAGTGGTTTTTCTTGTAGTGCCTATGCCTACGTACCTTCAATTTTGAAGGATCAGAGTAACCGTAGTTCACCTCCCATATCCCCTACCCCTATTCCTATTTCTATTCCCATTCCTAATTCTAATCCTAATCCTAATCCTAATCCTAATCTTAATCCTTTATTTATACTCTTGGATAAAGAGTTCTATCCCATGAATCCTATCTATTATTTATACTATCGGAAGAAGAGTTATATCCCTTAAATCCTATCCATTATTTATACTCTCGGAAGAAGAGTTATATTCCTTAAATCCTGTCCATTATTTATACTCTCGGAAGAAGAGTTCTATTTATTTTTACTCTCGGAAGAAGAGTTATATCCCTTAGATCCTAATCCATTTATTTATACTCTCGGATATCAAGAGTTCTATCCCAAAATCCTAATCAATTTATTTATACTCTCGGATATCAAGAGTTCTATCCCACAATCCTAATCCCTTGACCTATATTTATACTCTTGGAACCTAAGAGTTTTATCCTAAAATCATTATCCCTTAGCCTATAGTTATACTCTTGGAACCTAAGAGTTTTGTCCCAAGACTTTATCCTAATTAAATATCCATTGATTTATCCTATTTTATCCCCAAAGAACTATCCCATATTTCTTAATTTAATATCCTATTTGCTTAAAAATAAATATCTTGATGCTCCCTAAATAGAAATTAATCTTAATTAATTATAAAACTTGTAATATCCTCAAACTTATCTTGTTTCTATCCCTTGAATTATCTCAATGCTATCCCATTTTATCCCTAATATTTTATCTCTTTTATCCCTAATATCCTTTGATATTATCTATAGTATTTTATCCCTTAATTGTTTGCAAAAGCTTGATATTTAATTTATTTAAGAATATAAATTAAATGATTAATTAACCCTTTATCCCTTTTTTGATCCTCAACTTTATCCCTAAAAAACTCTAAGATTTTATCCCATATCCCAAATTAGTTATCCCAAATTATACTTCTTAATTAACCCTTAAATTATCCCATTAAAAAGATACATTAAACCTTTAATTAAGTAGTTTTGTAATTATTTAATTATTCAAATAGCTAACATAATTAATTAGCAAGAAATAACCCAAAACTTCAATTCATCCTTAAATTAGATCCCTAATCCTATTTACTATAATATTTTAATTCTAAAATGCAGACATTAATTAGGCTAACGAATATGTATATATAATTGTTTTATCCAAATTAGAAAAATATTAAGTGGGTTATTAGAAAGAAAAGATTAGTGTTATATTTTTTATCCCTTAATCCTAATTATAGATTTAGACTAATTAAAACCCTAGACTCATTCTTGAAATTAATCTCACTATTATCAAAAGAGCAATTCCAATTAATCCTAATATTGTACTAAATTGATTTAGAAAATAAGGTGAATATAATTATTATTTGAATTAGACAATATAAGTTCACTTAAAGAAAACACTTTTGTTTTATAAATCTATTAAATTACCTTAGTTAACCAATTAATCTTAAATATCCTAAATAAATCAATATTTCCTAATTAATTATATTTTGTCCTGTTTTTTATTTATATTGATTAAACCTAATAATTCTGATATAATATTACCCAATTGTATATTTCTAAATTACTAAACTAATTATTACTAATCATGCTAATCAATTGTTTATCACTTAATTAATAATAGAAAATCAACTAAAACAAAATAACTTAACCAAAGTCACGGGGTGTAGTATAACACAGGCTTAAGATCCACTTAACACAACCCTAATTTTAATTACCATACATTTACTAAATAATTAAAACAAAAAACAATATAAACTAATGATAGAAAGAAAATGTAAGTAAAAAAATGAGGAAACCTGATTGTGGTTTAAAGGGAGCATTCCCCATATTATCCATAAATGTAGTGGCGGTATCACGGTTATACTATGACCAATTCTCCTTCCTCTCCCTCATTGATTTCAATTAATACGTGTGTTTAAGCGAATGAAATTTGCATCTTCTTCACCTTCTGAAAACAAGTTTCTCACTTCTTCCTTAAATCTCAAAAAAAAAAAGGTTAAATCAAAAATACCAAAGCCCATTAGATGCTAAAACGAATGTGAACATGAGTGGCGGATACGACACTCTTTATTGCTTCAGGTGAAGTCCTGTGCGGTAGTGCGGTTCGCCGGTTGGGTAGTCGCCAAAAAAAAGGCCTTCGCCGAGGGTGTGTGGTGCGATTTCCGGCTACGTGGTCGGAGCTCTGTTTCGTTCCGGCGAGATTAGCGACTTTGCATGATGGTTTCACATCTTTGTTTCCGGCGTCGTGATTTAATTTTGTATGGATTTTGGGTTGTGGTGAATTTATACTTAGCATTGAGATTTAAAATTTCAATTAAAGCCATGATTCTTTCCTTCTCAATTTTGGAAGAACATGAATTCTTGATTTCATTTTAATTGAGGTAAACTAAACTTGGAAAGAATTGATTTTGAATTATTGTTGATTTACAACACTTAGTGCTGATTGTATGAAACTCTATTTGAAATGCAAATTAGATTTGATTGAATAGAGTTTTATGATATTGATTATGATGTTGGCTGACAGATACACGATCCTCTATTACTTTTCGTTTTCATTTTTCCTTCTAGTAATACTAATTAATGGTTGCTAATAATAATCAAACACTAATAAATAAATTACCGATAATGGTAACAAAATCACTCCCTTAATTGAAACTAATTAATTAAGATATATATTTTTTGTTTACAAATTTGTGGAAATAACAGTAGGCTAATGCATGGACAATGAAAAATATTTTTTTTTTCTATTTTTAAATAATGTTAAATTCGAAGATTTAAAAAAAAAGAATTTTTTTGTAAAATATATTGAATTCGAGAATTGAAATAAAATATGCAAAAGCTGATATATTAAATTCAAAAATTAAAGTGTGAGAAATTTTGATTTCTAAAAGACAAAAGTAATAGTACAATTTTCTATATATAAATTTTTTTTAGAGAAAATATAAAAAGATCCGAGAATTATGAAAATAAACAAAAATACAAAATTTGTTCTCTTTAGAAAAAAATAACATTATAGTAATTAAAATGAAAACAGATTTTATAATTGAACATAAAACATAAAAAAAGAGAAAAGTTCTAAAAGTATATAAAGTTGGATTTGAACTCATGCATTAATGTTCTCATTCCCTACACTATTCTTACCAACTAGACCAATGTACTTATTTGTAAGTAAAGGACACTAGCAATAATATAAAGAAGCTTAATAAACTAACTATATAAAATTAATAATAAACTAACTAAAGATGTCTAATACTAATATTAATCTAACCCCAATTAACTGATAATAATATTATAAACCCTTCTATCTTAATATTAACCTATATATTCTTTTTAATATTAAAAACCTGTAATCCTAAAAACTCTTAATAATATTTATTTAAACGATATTTAATAAGGAAAATTGTCCTAATCTCTAATCCTAAAGATTAATACTTCTTTTATTATTTTAAAATACCCCTAAATTAAGACCAAATCTCTAAGGGAAACTGAAAAGTCAAAATGGTCCCCCCTTTGCCTCTTTAGGTTTTTGGGGTTGAACAGACGACTGTTATAAGACTCTGGACATGTTAGTGACCTCAACTCTACAAAAGAGAGAAAGCGGTCAAAATTTGGGGTACGACATGTCCAAGTCTCAATAAGAAGTGATAGGTTAATGGTGTAGAGAGGGATCCTTGTATGATGCCCAAGAGGAGGTTGTTGGTTTTAAGGGATGAATATCAACCCTAGAATGGTCTGATGTTTTGGAATTCTTGACTCTCATGAGGATTAAACTAGTAGAGATGACTAATTTATGTCATATGCCTTTAGGAGGCCTTTGGGTCCTTGTACTAAGCCCAAGAGGAGGCTGAGGGAACTTTTAAGAAGCCTGGTGGTCCTTGTACTAAGTCCAAGAGAAGGCTGGGGATACTTTTAGGAAGCCTGTGGGTCCTTGTACTAAGCCCAAGAGGAGGTTGGGGATAATTCTAGGAAGCCTGTGGGTCCAAGCCTAAGAAAAGTTCAAGAAAGGTTTCACCGGGAATTAATCCTTTCTCTGTTGAACAGTTCTAAGGTTTGAAGAAATTCAAAAGAGGTTTCACCGGGAATTAATCCTCTATGGGGAAATGAATTTCTTGTACAAATATATTTCTAAGTTTGAGAGTCTTGAGAAAAGTTTCACCGAGAATAATATCTTTCTCTGTTCCATATTGTATATGCCCAAGAGGAGGCAAGACTATATAGGGAATTTCCTATGAGGGAGCTAGTTTTGACTATGTTGTAAAGTGACCTCTGGTTTGATCTAAACTTAGATGTAACTGCTGGGTAAAAATCTAAACAAGATATGCACAAGTATATATACAGGCAAATATATTGACAGATATATAAGAAATAAGCACTGAAAAAGATATGAGGACTTACCTTCTGAGAAGAAGCCCGAGCATAATGTGATCTGTTGTTATTACTACAACTGTATTCCCTCTTTTAGGGTTTCAAGAAATTGAAGAAAGTTTTGAAAAAAAAAAACATTGAATTTGAATTTGAATTAAAAGAAAGTTGTTAAAAAAGATTTGTTTGGGGCTTATAGCTCAAGGAGAGACCCAGATGACTTATTTGATAACATTGATCGTACTGCAATACCGACAGATGTTGTGGGACTTATACTACAACAGAGGCCCAAAAAAATATTTTTGTACAAAAAAGGGGTTGGGTCTTACACTCTATTAGAGACCCAAAAGTGTTTGTGAAGAAAGAAAAATAGGGCTTATGCTCAAGGAGAGGCCTAGATGATTTATTTGAAAAGACGGCGATCACGCCGTGATTTTGAAAATTGTATCGGGACTTATACAATGACTGAGGCCCAAAAATGGTTTATGTACAAAAGGAATGGGTCTTAAACTCTAATAGAGGCCCAAAATTTTAATTTTTTACAAGAGATGGGGCTTACAACTCAAGGAGAGGCCCAGATGAAAAACAGCGATCGCACCGTTATTTTGAAAATTGTATCGGGACTTATACAATGACTGAGGGCCAAAAATGGTTTATTTACAAAAGGGATGGGTCTTACACTCTATTAGAGGCCCAAAAGTGTTTCAAATGAAGTTTGAAAATTTTAAAATCAAGGGAAAAACCCTAATTTTAATTAAAATATAATTTTTCAAAGAAAATTAAATAATAAATGATATAAAATATAAAAAAAATTCAAAAACAAGTTGTGAACTTTGAAAAATGTTTTGAAAAATCATGCTTAATCACATGAAATCTTGGAATCCAATTGAATTTGAAAATTCAAGGTGGAAATCTCATTTTAAAAATGTTTGAAAACAAATAAAATGAAATAAATTACAAAAATTCAAGCTATATTAAATAAATAATATAAATTGGATTTTTTTGTAGAATAAAATATTTCAACATTTTTGTGAATTTTAAAAAAAAAAAGAATCAATAAAAAATAATTAAAATTGAAGGAGAAATTAATTTTGAGATTAATTAAGAAAATCATGAAAAATGAAAATAAATAGCAAAAAAGAGAGGGAACGAAAAATGGTCTGGGTGGGTGTTGAACCCACGCCCTTTAACCAAACAAAAACACGCTGCTACCACTGGGGTGGTGATACATCCGTGTATCAAAACCACCCCATATGCATATAAGGGTAGCCTTATTTTCAGGTCAGACCAAGGCAAAAATCAGGTTTTGGGGTATTTGCAAGAAGGCCATAAATTCTTCATTTCTCCATGAAAATGGACGAAATTTAGATGGATCCTACCTAGAATTTCATGAGGAATCCAATGGTGGTCTCAGAATTTTCTAAAGATGCCTACAATTTTAAAACCCGATAGTGGTTTCAAAATAGGCCAAAATTTGCAAGTTCTATGCTACTTCTTCATACAAGCAATAATAGCATGGTAAATTGGTTCAAACACAACAGATATGATATGTATGACATGTTCATGATCAATGGACATCAAAACAATGCATATTTTAAAGAGTTTAAGTTGTTATTTTTAGATGAAGGCAAATGATCTATAAGGGGGGTTGAATAGATCACTTCTTTATAAATGCGATTCGGCGCTAAAATTTGTTTTTAAAAATATTTTGCGGAAGCAGCCGAGGATAATTCGTCTACATGAACTGAGTTATGAGAGGATTGGATATACGTAAGCCAAATGGAACGAAAGGCTCGAAGAGAAAAATTAGAATCGCAACTTAACAATTAATCAATTTACCAAAAGCACTTAACAAGGTGCAATCTCTAATGAGTATTCAACAATTAAACCAAACTTGACAAAATATCAAACACCTTCTATGCGTTCAATGTATCGATCACTTGGAGTGCGTAAAACTCCAAGCCAAACCTTCTATTATAGTTGATGCAAAATTTTCACTAAGCACAATCCAAAAGAGATCGTGCAATGGTTTTCAAAGTTATTTTCTGCACAAAACTATACCAGAATTTTTATCGATCGATTGAACGATTACAAGCGTAAACAGTTCAAAATATAAATGAGATAAGGAAAAGGAAACGACACCAGGTTTGTTTAGGCAGTTCCCCTTTCGTCCTCGCTTTGGGTACGTCGGCCCCCAATTCTAAAAATTAGAATCGAGATATCTATAACTTGTTCGCAAATGTTTTTACAAGAGAAAACTTAGCTATCCCACACTCAAGAACACTTCCTTGATGCATATACTTTGTATTCTCTTCCCTTGATTTGAGTCGAATCAAGTGCCTCGAACTTGTTGGAAGAACCTCCATTTACCGTTACTAGATTGCAAGAACACACAAGTCTTCAATCACCTTCACTCGGCTGATTCTGATCCACACACAGTTCGATCCTCAAACCTTGTTGCACAATCCTCCGGTTACCGCTACTAGATCAACAGAACCTCTTCATTTGTAATTTGTAAACGTGATCGGGATACTCATGGGACTCAAATCCAGGAGGTTAGGCAACATAAACCTCTTCATTAATACAACCGTTAAGGAATGCACTTTTAACATCCATTTAAATAATTTGAAGTTTTTAGCACATGCATAGGCAAGCAATATGCGTATAGCCTCGAGTCGGGCAACAGGCGCATAAGTTTCCTCATAGTTTATGCCTTCCTCTTGGTTATACCCTTGCGCAACCAAGCACGCTTTATTTCTAGTTATAACTCCATTTTCATCGAGCTTGTTCCTAAACACCCATCGGGTGCCGATTACTCGATGGCCTCGCGGAGGAGGGACAAGGTCCCAAACCTCATTTTTTTAATTTATTTAACTCCTCTTGTGTGACGCCCCCAATCTATACCCACAAATAAACATGCATTTGAAGCAATAAAAGAAAGTTCGAAATTTGATCAGAGTATATTTAAAAACATGGCATAGACGGGGAAATCACATCAAATTGAAACCAAACAATTCATATAACACCTGCCCATAAAGATATGCAATAGTGGGGTAGCATACATAGAAAGGAAACTCCGTTCCTTACACCCACATTTCAGAAATTAGAATTAAAGCGGAAAATCTAAAATCTGATTAACATATATCATGTAAAAAGTTTGTCATACATCCAGTTATACATGTACAAGCCAAAAGATAATATATACATAATACATAATAATAGCCAACGGCCTCCCTAACTACCCGGTGTCACATATCAGAGCCGACCGACAAAAAGGGTGAAGACACAAAGCTTCACAAAAGACCTCCAGCCACTCTAATCTGCAATGCCTCATAGAGCATTATAAAACGAGCAGAAGGGTGAGAAAGACAACCATAATATAAATGCATATAATCATGTATATCAACCTAAAAATACACATAACAAATTTTCTCACCACCATCATCACTTGCCTACACATAAAGCATATACGGATTATATTAACATAATCCCATATTCACACATCATGCATATGTTTATACATACAAAACATATCATTCATAGTTTAAGGCATTTAACACTAATGCACATCAATACAAAAATGCTATCACAGCTCAAACATAATCACCAAATCATGATTTTCCACATATACCCAATACAATCATAATTCATGCAGATGCAAAGAGACCGACACAACGACTCTCTATTCAAATGCAAATGCGGGTACCGACTCCTGGATTTCATATCCCATACTAGTTCACTCAGGAACTCTGCTGGAACCATCGCACGTTACATCACTGTAACTCCCCGTCGGGCCTACGATGTTCACCTGTCGCTTTAGGTCTCCTCATGAGCACACGATGTTTATGGATTGCTTTAGGTCTCCGCCTGGGCACACAACCCGATCGCTTTAAGTCCCCGCCTGGGCACACGATCATCTATAACCATCGCTTTAGGTCCCCACCTGGGCACACGACGTTATAGCAGATTCCTTCTGGAATCGAACCGTCACTCAGGACGTCACAACAATGCATATCATGATGCTTGGCATACAATGACTCATGACACTCTTGACATGCATACATCACACACACTCCACATACATTCACATCAATTGTGCCAAACGACAACCGAACGATTTTCACAAATAACCAAACAATTTGATTTACGGTTTACCGGAAAAGTCGGTTAAAAGTCGGCTAAACATAATATTTTTCTTCACCAAATCATAGAACATATTTTTAGCTTCACATCCATATAAAGAACACCTCAATCGGATAAACAACACAAAGATATGGATATTTCAAAATAACGCAAAAACATAAACCGGAGGTCCGACACTACGAAACGGTTCGAAAATACTGTTCCAATTGGACTAGGTTCAGACCTCAAAACTATTTTTCCTAGAAAGAACATTTCGTTAGCTTCCCAACGCTTCGAACGGGGGTCAAAACCGACTTACGGTTCAAGAGTTATGAATTTCCGAAGTTTCCCCGACACACCAGAATTTTCTAGTTCAGCTCAGTATGTAACAATACATAGGCTTATGTATCGATACAAAAAGGCCACATGTATCGATACATAGCACGCATGTGTCGACGCATGCTGTAGTAAAAATTATGTTTTCTCAAATTTCTACAGTATGTATCGATGCATAAGGGTTATGTATCGATACATAAACCATTTCTTATTGATACATGGCTGTTATGTATCAATGCATAGCCCTGTTTTTCTCAAAAACCAGATTTCTCAATTTACACCCTTGCTGTAATTTTCCCGAATGCCCGAAAACTCGACTAAATCGAACATTTTCACCGAAACAAACATATACGCGCAACCACCAAATACATAAGAACAATTTAGAACACATAAACGAAATTTCTACGACGTTCGATTTTTCGATTAAATTTCAACCTTTCAAAAACCAGAATTTTCAAACATCACCAAATCGAATAAAAAGCACGCTATACGACGACCTAACCTTACTCGATACAACTACGTAATTTATTTCGAATTCTAACCGTGAAAACATTGGTTTCTACTCGTTTATCTACAATTCGACCTAAACGGAAAAAACAACGGAAACATAACGAAAACTAACCAAAACATAACCAAACTTCATGAGACTTTAAACAGCAGCTCACATACATATAACCAACCAACCCATGTATTTATACGACTTTTCGACCGTAAAAACATCGGTTTCTATCGATTTCGTCAAATACGGCATAAACGGAAACATATGGAAAACCAACTAAAACATCCACACAAAACACATACATAATCATATACAATCATAGTATAATCGAGTTTCGCACCCTTACCCGATAAATTCGCGTTTGAAAAGTCGATTGAATCGGTTCCTAAATCCCCCAAGTTTTTCCTCTTTTTCTTCTTCTCTTTCTCTTCTCTTCTTTTCTTCTCCTCTTTCTCTTTATTTTTCTGGTTTTTCTTTCTTTTCTCTCTTTCTTACTACTTTTCTATTTATTCAAAATATCTAATCCCCTAAAAAGACCATTTTACCCCTCAACTCAAATATCTCGCAAACGCTCTCAAAATGCGATAAAACATAAACAATGATGAAAAATAACATTTTGTCAAATAAAAGTCAGAAATAAAATAATATAAAACCAAAACCAATTAAATCTACTCTATTAAATAAATCTAACAAAACTGGGGCGTTACATCTTGCATTGACAAAAGCCAATGTTCATCGAGTAAGGCCTCTTTAGAGTTTTTTTTGCTCAACTTGCGAAACAAAAGTGGAGTAATAACAGAAGTTACTTAGCTTGGAACGAGTTGTTACTCCCTTTGAGATGCCACCGAGAATGGTGTCGATGGGATGGTCTTTGGAAGACTTTCAAGCTGGAGGAAGGTCATCTTTATTAGACGGATGATCCTCCTCACTCTTCACTGGTTGGTGATCTTTTTCCTCCTCAACATGCACTGCTTCAGGTTGATCAATCCCTTTATCAGTGTCCTTGAGTATGTCTTCAGAAGATACACCTGCACCATGAAAACAACTACCTTTTCTGACATTTTTCGGATAAGATTCATCAAAAGTAACATGAACCGACTCCTCAACAGTAAGTAACCTCTTATTATAGACCCTATATACCTTACTTGACTTAGAATATCCAAGAAAAATACCCTCTTCTGCCTTAGCATCAAACTTACCAAGTGCCTCTTTACCATTATTCAACACGAAACACTTACAACAAAAAATGTGAAGGTGAGATACATTGGGCTTTCTCCCTTTTAAAAGCTCATATGGTGTCTTGTTTAGAATAGGACGGATGAGCACCCTATTCAAAATGTAACAAGCCGTACTTATGGCGTCGGCCCAAAAGTATTTTGGAAGTCCACTCTCATTGATCATAGTCCTTCCTAATTCTTCCAAAATTCTGTTTTTACGTTCCACAACCCCGTTTTGTTGAGGGGTACATGGTGCGGAAAATTATGATAAATCCCATGGCTTTCACAAAATGCTTCAAAAAGATGATTTTTGAACTCACCCCCATGATCACTTATAATTGATATAATGTTCGTGTTTAATTTTTTTTGGGATAACTTGGCAAATTTTTCAAAGGCCGAAAAAGTATCGCTCTTGTTTGCTAAGAAAATTGTCTAGCAAAACCGAGAAAAGTCATCGACTATCACAAAACCATAATAGTTACCACCTAGGCTTTTAATCCTAGATGGTCCAAAGAGGTCCATATGGAGGAGCTCAAGGGGTCTCGTAGTTGAAAAAATGTTTTTAGATTTGAACGAGATCCTTGTTTGTTTCCCCATTTGACATGCATCACATAAGTGATCCTTTGTGAATTTGATTTTGGGCAAGCCGATCACTAGGTTTTTAGAGACTATTTTATTAAGCAAATCAAAATTGACATGCGCCAACTATCTGTGCCACAACCATGAAAAATATACTTTATAGTCCTTGTCACATAATTGACTAATGCTTAAAAGGTTATGTTTAAGGCCCTCAACAAGAAGCACATCGGAGATAGTAGTAGATGAGGGGTTACCTACACTACCTTTGCCAAGTATTTGTCCCTTGTTGTTGTCTCCGTAGGTAACAAACCCCTTTTTCTTCGCCACAAAGTCGATGAAAAGTGATATGTCTCCTATCATATGTCTTGAGCAGCCACTATCCAGAACCCATCTTCTTTCCGTGGTCTCAAGACGTTGTACCTACATAGTCAATCAAGGGAAATAGGTACCCAATTCTTATTGGGTCCTTGGTTGTGAGTGAAAACAGGATTGCATTTAGGCAACCATTGATAAACGACTTTAGGAACCAAAAACCTCCTAAAACGGTACTTAGCAATGGTATGACCCCTTTTGCAACAATATAAGCAAGTGAGGTTAACATGAGAATCACTTTTGCTAGGTTGATTTCTAATCACGTAAGTATATTTTTGATATGGATTAATCATGTTTTTCTTAAAGTGTGATTTATCAATAGCAAAAGTCATTTTTGGTCGTAGAGCTTTGTCAAGCTTGGCCTTAAGAGTTCTAACCTCTTTTTGCCAAATGTGACACGTATCACCACCAAAATTTAACCACCTACTCTTGTCTTCCGCAACATCTACCTTTGTTACTTCCACCATGGACTTTTTAAGAGCCTCTAATTCCTTTTCAGAATTGGAGATTTTTTGCTCCAAATGAGAAAATATTTGTTTATTTTAAGCTAACCGTTTGAAGGCTTCCTTGGCCTCATGGTGTAGAGTATCAAACGCACGTTGTAGTTCAGAATAAGACATTGAATTAGAGTTATCGTACTTAGAGTGTCTTACCTTTTTGTTCTTTTTCCTTTGGTGAGCGAAAAGGCAAAGATTGGCGGATTCTCCTTCGTCACTTGAACTTTTAGCACTAGATGATTCACTATCGCTTTCCCAAGCGATATAGGCTCTCCTAGGTTTTGATTGTTTCTTCCCGTGACGACTTTTGTCCTTACCTTTGTCCTTCCTCAACAAAAGGCAGTCCGGCTTGTAGTGGCCGACTTTCCCACAGTTATAACAAGAACCCTTAGTTTTTCCACTCTTTTTGTCTTCATTCTTGGAAGACTTTGATTGTTTACGAAAGTTGATGAGGTTTTTCTCTGAATGTTGAACTCCATTTTTCTTGATATAGCGATTATACCGCTTCACAAATAATCCCATGTCTTCATTTGAATCCTCTTCCTCATCATCATTGGATTCACTCTCGCTCAGCTCGTATGCGGAGGACTTTGAACTAGAAGTTTTTAGAATTATCGACTTTTTTTCCGCTTCCTTGGTCTTGTTCGTTTCCTTCTTCTCACTTTTCTCAAATTGGTCTAAGTTTATGAGCATTTGCTCATGTTCTTCGAGCTTCCCAAACAATTTTGTGATGTCTAACGTCATTAGGTCGTTGGCTTCTTTGATGGCGGTCACCTTCGGTTGCCAATCCCTAATCAAACACCTCAAGATTTTGTTAGTAGCAACCTCATTGGATATTGGCCTACCAAGTGAATGAAGTCTATTGATTAAATGAGTGAACCTCTTTTGCATATCAGCAATGGTTTCCCCTTGCTTCATGTGAAAGAGGTCGAACTCTTGAGTCAATGTATTGATTCTAGCTAGCTTGACGTCGTTAGTACCCTCATGGATAACTTGTAACGCGTCCCACATAGCTTTAGCACTCGTACAATGTGAAACTCGATAATATTCGTCAACTCCCAATGAGGAGATCATAATATTTCTCGCCTTCCAATCGTAGTTGTACTTTTTCTCGTCTTCTTCATTCCATTGTGCTTCAGGCTTGGATACTACCACGTTTTCCGCATCGGTCATGGTTATTTACATTGGACCATTTTGAATAACGCTCCATACCTTCCTATTAATAGAATTGATGTGAACACGCATACAATCCTTCCAGTAATTATAATTCTCCCCATTAAAAACAGGTGCTATATTATAAGCCCTTTTCGATTCGTTTGCCATTTTCTAAAAAGTTATACTTGAAGCACTAGAATTAACCGGTGCTCGTGACACCACTTGTTAGACGAAGACAATTGATCTAGAAGGGGGGTTGAATAGATCACTTCTTTATAAATGCGATTCGGCGCTAAAATTTGTTTTTAAAAATAATTTGCGAAAATGGCCGAGGATAATTCGTCTACACGAATTGAGTTACTGAGAGGATCAGATATACATAAGCCAAATGGAACGAAAGGCTCGAAGAGAAAAATTAGAATCGCAACTTAACAATTAATCAATTTACCAAAAGCGCTTAACAAGGTGCAATCTCCAATGAGTATTCAACAATTAAATCGAACTTGACAAAATATCAAACACCTTGTATGCGTTCAATGTATCGATCACTTGGAGTGTGTAAAAATCCAAGCCAAACCTTCTATTAGAGTTGATGCAGAATTTTCACTAAGCACAATCCAAAAGAGATTGTGCAATGGTTTTCAAATTTATTTTCTGCACAAAACTATACCAGAATTTTTATCGATCGATTGAATGATTACAAGCGTAAACAGTTCAAAATATAAATGAGATAAGGAAAAGGAAACGGCACCAGGTTTGTTTAAGCAGTTCCCCTTTCGTCCTCGCTTTGGGAACGTCTGCCCCCATTTCTAAAAATTAGAATTGAGATATCTATAACTTGTTTACAAATGTTTTTACAAGAGAAAACTTAGCTATCCCACACTCAAGAACACTTCGTTGATGCAGCTACTTTGTATTATCTTCCCTTGATTCGAGTCGAATCAAGTGCCTCGAACTAGTTGGAAGAACCTCCGTTTACCGTTGCTAGATTACAAGAACACACAAGTCTTCAATCACCTTCACTCGGTTGATTCTGATCCACGCGCAGTTTGATCCTCAAACCTTGTTGCACAATCCTCTGGTTACCGCTACTAGATCAACAGAACCTTCCGTTCTTCGATCACCTTCGCTCGGCTGAATTCAATGCACACAATATATGATCCAAAAACCCCCAAATCCAATTGATCTTGGAGGGCAAAACCCTAGAGGTTTTATTCAAGAACAAACCCACTGAACCACTCACCCCAAACAAAGATACAACTCTATGCTTTGGACGTTATCACTTCATGATGCAGAAAATCAAGAAAATGATTATGTGTATTTGTTGAAAAAGGTGCAAGATGAAGATGAAATTGATGAAAAAAAAGTTCAATGTATTTCTTTCACTAGTTCTTGTTAGTTTTAAAAAGAATGAGGAACCAACTATATATATAATGCAAAAACCAACTAACTCAAATAGTAGCAAATTGAACATAGAAACAAAACAGAAAAAATGAGTCAAACGAACGAAGAGTCGACCGCTCGCTTGATGAGGGTCGGTGTGCACTAACCCGTTGACTTATCTATGCAAGTTGGACGAGCATGCGTCGACCTAAACAGATCATGCATCGACGCATGGATGTTTAAAATGCAGAATGAAGAATCCCAGTAGCATGCGTCGACCGTAGGCTCAATGAGGGTCAGCGTGCGCTAACCCGAGCAATTCACAAACTTTGACACAAGTGCATGAGTCGACTCATGCACAACTTAGGTCGACGCAAGTCACAAAAATCCCTAGAAATTGATCTTTCTACAAGTTTTCACCAACTTAGGCACAAATCATGCATACCTTATACTAATACCATGATTATACACATGTAGGAAATGTACAGGACCCTTCCTATATGTTTTAAACACATGATAATTGATTGTTGTATGCAATGCGAACGACAATGAGATGATACCGTCCAAATTACAAACTAGAAGCTAGCCTACATTGTTGACATCATTAAAATATAAACCAAGTGAGAAACACCTTGCACTCACAGTTATGCACTTACCTCTTGAAGCTCCTTGTGCTATCTTGCAAAATGCTTGTGCCAGAAGTAATCTAATGTCTTAGACACTCTTGATAGATCCCTTAGAAGCTTTTAGGATGATCAAAACCAGCTGGATACCTCAGAAACAAGAACAGACTCTTTCTTGCAAAAGTGGCAAAAGTGACCAAAATAGTAACTCACTCAAATGGTGTTACAGTTGAGGGAAACTTGTTGGAATAGTTTAAGGATGATATTTGGAGAGTATTTGAAGGGTTGTTTGGTTTTGAAAGTGATTGGATCAAGACATGGCTTGAAAAATGCAGAAAAGTCAAAATTTGAGGTTTTGGAGGTTGATTTTCTGATTTTGGTGTTGTACAATGAGGATGAAGGTTTGAACACCTCCAATAGATGATTTATGATGTGTTTGGATAGTTATTTGAGTGTTTTTTGCTCTGGTTTCAAGAATCCCCAAATTGCTCCATTGTGACTTGAAATTGAGGTAAGAGAGGGAGAGTGAGAAAACAAGGCTTTGGTATTGTTTTGGTGTGGTTTGAAACATCATAAATGACCTCTATTTTTAGTAGAGGAAGTTTGTTTTTGGAGGAATAGTGAATGGCAACTGGTTCACTCTATTATCCAATGGATATGCCCATGTATCACTTTCTTAAATGCCAAGGTACCAAGTCTTCTCTTAGCCATTGACTTGAGCTAGTCTTGGTAGCTTTAGGTCTTCTGAATTTTGAGTCAATCTTGACTCAATTGGACTGATATGGCTTGGTTCATGACAACTCTATGTTCCAAATCAATGCCAAATGACAAAACTTGATTTTTGGATTTGCAAACTTGAATGCTCACATGTCAAAGGATAGATTCCTTGCCTTAGGGTCTAAGTTTGCAGGTTCTTCATGATTGACTGAGATTCTTGTTGAATTTGGATGAGGATCAGTCTTGCATAAACACTAAAATTGGACTAAAAAATCGTGTGTCACAAGTAATGCACAAAATCTGTCTTGGAAATCAGTTTGAGCAAGGCATGTTTCAATGCTTGTAACTTCTTGCTCAAGTTGAATTAATGGGAGTTCTTGTACTCTTTGGAAAGCTTGTATATCCTACTTTAAATTTGATGTCCAACTTTGGTCTTGAATCATCTTGGACCATAATGAAAAATGGCCTCAAAGTTGGGAAAAAAGTGAAATAGATTCCGACTTGAAAATTTCACTAAGTGTTGGAAAAGTGGTCATTTTCATGTTTTTGTGATTTTGATCAATCCATAACTCAAAATCCATGAGGATTTGGAATATATGTAGTTGACAATCTTGAAGTATGTAATGAGAGCTTTCATTTGAGCTCTGGATGGAAGAAAAAGGTTGCTTGGATCACAAGTTATAGTCTTGCAAAGTTAGGTATAAATCACTTTTTTCCATAACTTAGTGAAATTTCAAGTTTCTTATGGTTGCCCCTTTTGCAAGTAACCCCACTTTTATTGATTTTTCTTGATGGATGATGATCCAAACCATAAATTAACATTGTTTTTTACTCAAGGAAGCCTTGTTTGTCAAGAAATTCAAAAAGTCAAACTTGGTTTTTGGCACAGTTGACTTTTTGTCAGATGAATTTCAAACTTTGTGATCCTCTAGGAAATCAAGTCCTTGACCTAATTCAAACCTAATTTATGGATTCCATAGGTGTTTTAGAGTGTCTTGAATCATGTCCCAAGGTTTGGGATCATGTCTTGGTCAAAAGTCAAAGGTGCAGTTGACTTTTCATCAAGAAACCCTAATTGGTCCAGATGAATTTGAATCCTTGTACTACTTGTGAACCAAGTTCTTTGAGTCAATCCAAACTTGTAAATGGATCAATATGATGTATTGGAGGTCTTCAAAACACTTCTTGAGGTCTTGGCTCACGTCTTTCTCCAAAAGTCAACTTCGGGGTGAATTATGTCAAGAAACCTTAATTTCTGATTTTTGATGAATGCATCTCCTAAGGCTATTTTGAACCTGTGATTGGGTCCATGAGGTCCCTTTAAGCTTATTGGATTATTTTTTGAAGTATTGGCTCATGCCCAGATGAAAATTTCCCTCTGGAGGCCTTGGTCGACCAAAACCCTAATTTGGTGACACTGATGATCTTGAGGCTTGATCCACTTAAAATGTTGCATTATTGTGCTTGATTCTTGATATGGAAGACCTCTTAATCCTTCATGGATGTTTGAGAGACTTGAAAAGTTGAGGATCATATCCATTCTTGATTGATCCTTTGTCTGAGTACTTTGAGAGGGCTCAAAACCCTATTTCTTGATTGAGGTGAATGCTCAACAATCTTTGAGAGGATTGATGAGGCATGAAGGTACATCCATATTGTGATGATGATTTGCACAATGATGGGAAATCTTGTGGTCAAAATTTGGGGTATGACAATAGGCAACCTGTCCCACACAAGATCATTATCATTTGGCCCTAGATGATAATATGAAGCCCCAAAAGCTACCGAAGTCACAACCATATAAAAACATGTCCAACCCCATAACTCACTTTGCAAACTGATGTTCAAATAGTTCATACGATGACACATCATAAGGCTAATGAGACCAATAACCATGAAAGGGAAATTTGATATCACATTAAATGCATTGGGAATGCCTAAGAATTCTCGTTTGTCAGTGAAATCATGGTAGCTCCAAGGTTGAGGAATGGATGAGGTTAGCTTCATGAATAGATAGCAGGAAGTAACCGCAATTACACATGCCTGCGCAGTTTGTTTTTTTCTATCTGGCAGAAATATTCAAACTCGATTCTATAACTTTTTTGGATGTGCTACATTGTTTTTCTCTTTTATGATAAGTTTATTCCTTGTTGGGGTCACCTATTAAACACACTTGTACTATTTATCCGTGTTTTGTATAATATCATTGTCCAAAGAACTTCTGTCCGTCACTTTTAGCACTTGTAATCACGTTTTGTAAAGAACAATAATCCTTGAAATTGACTTGATTCTTGTAAAGACCATGAGTCTTGAAATCAATTACCACACTTTGAATTGTGCTCAACTTTAAACTTGAATACTTGAATTGGTGATTGGAAACTGAAACATTTGAACTTTTGAGTTTTACAGCTGCTTTGTGACAGGAACTAATGTTTTCCACTTAGACATAACTTGCGGACCTTGAATAAATTGGAATGAAAACTTGTTCCCTATTTTTTTGCACGCAAAAATGATGACGTAATACTTGTAACTTGGATACGTAATTTTAACTTTGAATTTGAATGAACCTTCAATGGATTATTGAATTCCAGCAAGCCAAAGGGATTGATTAAGGTCTTGTGACGATGTTCGAACCAAGATGTACGCCTTATAGCTCACGCAGCAAGAAACTTTGATGCACCTCTTGTCTTGACAAAATTCTTGACAAATATACATCGTAATGAAAGACGATTCCCAGTAGATGCACCATGCCCTAACCAAGTGATAAGCACTGAAATTTTGGCCTATGCAGACAGCAGATGTCCTAGCACATGTTAAGACATTGTGCTGCATAATCTTTTAAACTTAGAGGCGCAACAGCAGACTAATACCTTGAATATCAGAACTGCACACACACACAGATGTCACGACATCTGATCCAATATGTCAGTCAAGAACATTAACAAAATTGTAAATTGCAGAATGTTAAATAAGACAGTAATTGTTAACCCAATTCGGTACACTTCACCTACATCTGGGGGATACCAATCCAGGATGAAGACTTCACTATTGTGTAGACTATTACAAAGTTAAACTCCCACATTTACAACTTTATCCCTAACATCTACCTCATGAACATCTTTACCAAGGTTAAACTCAAACGTTTAGAACCCTGATACGAGATACCCCACTCACATCCTAATCACAACCTGTGATATCTCTGTTTTCTGCCAATTCAGAACTGTCGCGGTTTCTTGACCTCCACATTATCTTGGACTTGCTTCAAAGCTTCGTCCAAGAACAATAGAGCAACCATTACCTACAGGTTTCTGGTTGTGTACATGCACCTATGTCATCCTCTCTGCATCCCATATTACAGAGGGGAACTACAACCCTAAGAGCCAACGACTCTCAAAACCTAAACCCTTATTTTTACAAAAGAGAACTAGGTTAAAATTGTTTCATAAGGCTGCTCAACCCTAGGTCTAAGTCTTCATATATATATAGTCTTCTGTCTTGGGCTTTCTATTTTTGATCCTTGATCCAGTATTAAAAAGCGTAGCAAATCTTGAACAGATTTGTTACACATTTAAATCCTCCTATATCAGTCCAGGATGTCGCTGTCGCTCCCGAAAGATTCGCATCCAACGGTACAAACGCGAGAGTGGCGTGGAAAACAGAGTCACCAGCAATGTGTATTTATCCCAAGAGAGGGAAAGGAAACACTGCATAAACCCGAGGGAGAAGGAAAGAGCATGGTCTTGCGACCAAGAGAACGGGGTTCGGGAGTCGGTTACGCGTGAGGAAGGTATTAGCACCCCCACACATCCATCGTACCCGATGGCATCCACGCTTGCTTGTCTCGATCAAAGGGTGACGTCAACTGGAGCTTCGCTGCTGCTGGAAAAGAAAAGGAACTGCTAGCTGGAGAACCGGAAAAAGAAGGGAGAGAGAAAGAGAAACAAATGTAGGGAAAATAAAAGAAGTGATCGGATGGGCCCTACCCCACTGCCTACGTATCTCATCGGGAGCATGAGAATCAGAGCGACGTAGTTCCCCTCACTAGGGGTGGATTGTGTTTTTTAGGGAACAGCTTACGTTCTAGCTCAGGTGTTGCAGCTCGCTGAATCGAGACTTAAGCGTTACCGTCTTGCGAGAGAACGAGTAGGAGCACGTCCGTACGTTGAGAGTGAGTGAGATGAGAAAAGAATTCCCGAAGGAAAGACGTTAGTGTTTGTTTTTGTGTTTTTTAGGCAGAAGTGTTCTTTAAGTTAGTTTGTAACTTGTATTGAACCAAAGTCTTAAATACAGGAACGAATACTTTCGCGCATCGTCCCCAACAGGACGTACACTAGGTATCCTAGAAGAATGAGAGGAAGCCCCTCGTTCCCCACTTCCCACATATAAGGCTCAAGCGCAATACACGTTAACCTTTATTAAGTGTTTTTTACTTTTCTTTTGAGATGAGGAGAATAACGACGCAAGGGAAACTCTAAAGGGAAACTAAGAGTCCTAAAGTTATCATGCATGGATGTCCTATGGTTAGTGAGGCTTATGAGGAAAGACTACCTAAAACCTAATGCTAATCCTACTCCAAGCTTAATCAAAAATTAAGTTGGACTAGGTAGCTCTAAGGGGAAAGAATCCAAGACTTGAACAAGTCTTGAGATTCATGGGAGGAAGAAAGTGAAAAAAAGGAAAAAGGAAGAGAAGGAGAAGATGAGAAAAGAGATGGGCCAGCAAGCACATCATAATCATCACATCCAAATCACATCATTAAACATGCCTCAAGATCACACAAGAACATCTCAAGTGTACAAGTGAAAGCACACAAAAAAGGATGCAAGTAAACTTGCATAAGAAGTACAATTAAGCATCAATGAACTTTACACAAAGATTAAATGGATAAAGTAAGATGAACATGAATCCAAGTCAGAACTTAAGACACCTCATAATCAATCAATTCAAGCATACAAAAGTATTTCGCATCATGATGTATTATGAGCCAAAGAAGCAACAAAACATTTGATAATGATATGCATCATACAAATCATCCCAAAATGAACATGTGAAGTGAAAACCAAGTAATGAACTCAAGAGGGAAGTAGCATGTGCATCAACAACATATCAAGATCAAACTCAAGTCACACAAGATGAATCATTAAGCAACACATTCAAAACATGCATCAAAGTTAATCAAAACATCCACTCATCAATCATGCAAGCAAAGCAAAGGACATGTGAAGCAAAGAGCGAGAGCATGTCACATAAAGCAACTTAAACCCAAAGGGTCAGAACCTCTAACATGTCATTCAAGTCATACAAAAATCCTCATGCATTGGTGGTATCAAACAAGGAAACAATTCACATGATTAAGTCAAACACACCAAAGGATTCAAGTCAAAACATAGTCAACTTGTAAAATTAAGAACAAATAGGAAAATGGACCAATGTGAATGATTCCAAAGCCACCAAGAAGCTCAAACAGAATAGGATCACACCAAGTAATCATTCCAAGCATCACTTAATCACGAGCAAACAAAGGCACCCAAACTAGTTCAAGTGTCTAAACATGCCTCCATCAAATTCAAACTACAAGTAGATATCAACCAAAAATAGTAAAGTGGTTCAATAAATTCCCAAAAAATAATAAAACGCAAGTTTGAACATCCAATTAACAAGTGCAAAAATATTGGAACAGAACTAACTCAATAGCATGTACAAAAGTGCTCCACAAGTCAAGATATGCACATAATCGTGTATGAATCGAGGAGCATCAAAAATCACATGAAAAACAACCAAAGGTGTTCATCAAGGCAGAAACATGACATTAAAACATTCATCATTTAATTTTAAATACATGGCAAAAAACTCAGCTCAAGAAGGCATGGCAAAGTCATCAAACATATGCACTAATCACAAGGGTAAACATGGAAGACACTTTGGAAAAGACAATCAGAATTAATTATTAAAACAAATGGAAAATGAAAATAAAATTCATAGAAAATTAAATAAGACATTAAAATACGTTCATGAATTGTTTTGGAATTTTTTGATAAAAGAAGGTATTTTTAATAATTAAAAAAAGGTAACTAAAAAAAGAAAAAAAAATAAAAAATTGATTTAAATGGAGGGTGTGTATTTAGAAAGCTAACACATAAATTGGGCCGTGAGGGGGTGTGGACAGAAATACCTCACTGGGCCCATGATGGTCTCATTAAGTCAAGTGTTCATATTTTTCAAATAAAAGAAAAAGAAATAAATTAAATGGAAGTCATGTGAATCAATATCAATTGGTCACTCTTAAACTAAAACACTACATTACAAAAAGAATTAAAATAATAAAATAAACAAACATGAAACAAATGATGCAATGCCACTTCATCATCTTCATCAATATCATGCAGCATGTTACGTGAACAGTGCTGCAACGTGCAGACCGTCGGCCACCGCGCCGGTCCGGCCAGCCACCGCCGGCGGCGGCTTGTCCGGCCTGAAATGGAAGAACCATGACACCCCCCCCCCTCAGTTTTTTGCGTAGAATCCAAAAATCCACCTAGTTTTCAAGTTTAAAGCCTCTAACACCTTCAAAAATAGCCATAGAGAAAAGGATCATGGTGCACAACTTTCACAAATCAAAACAACAACCATACAAACATCTTATGCATCAACTCAAGACTCCAAATATGTAAATAACATTCTCAAAACACGTAAGACATGAGAGAAAAGAGTTGAAGAAAGGTTACCAAAAGTGGAGCTCTTGATACTTTCTACCTTTGCTCCAAAGCTTCAAAAACACCCTCCTTCTAGCCTTTTAGGACTTCTAAGATGATGATGGGAGCAAGAATGGGGAGAAAGAGCCTCATGTGAGTAAAATCCGAATCTTGAAGGTTTTTTTTTTAGAGAGAGTGAACTTTAGGGTTTTTTTCTCACACAATGAGTAGCCACCTTAGTTCTTAGGGTTTGTGTTGCTTAAATATGATGGGTTTGAAGTGGTTTAATGGGCCTGAGATGAAGTGGGTGATTTGTTTGGAAAACTTTGTCAAAAACTTGAGGTGAAGAATGCATACGGGTAGGGATTTTATGAGGGGTGTATGGAAGGATTTTTTGTGTGGAAATGGAGCATGAAAGGAGTGGTTGTGCCTGGCACGTGAGAGGGAATAGTGAGGTCTGAAATTGTACAAGAATCTTTTTCCATTTTAGTGCAAAATGTGCATAGGTGGTGCACATTCCACATGACTTGGTTTAGCCCATTTTGACAAAGGAAATGACACAAAAAGAGACTATGATACGTATAGAAATGGATATGTCATCGTGATACAAGCAGAATTCCACAATATGTCACCAACCAATGCCTTTAAAATCAACCTAAACACCTCACTTTGCATGGATACATCTTGAAGAATATGGCACCATTAGAGACAAACTTGAAATCAATGGAAAGTAGGAAAATGATAGAACAAAAATCATGTTGGAAGCTGGTGGAAATAAGGCCTTGAACCATGTGAAATTTGGCCATGAAGAGTTGTCCATAAATCTGCCAAAAGTAACTTAGAAAAAAAATTCTAAGTTTTCAAATCTTACAACTTGAAAACTCCAACTTTGGGACACCATAACTTCCTCAAAAATAATCCAAATGAGACAAACTTTACATGGTTAGAAAGCTTGGAACAAGCTCTACAACTTTAATGTTTGAGAACAATTGAAATTAAGCTTGTATCATGATGAAAATTGGCTTGGAAGACGGCTGAATTCATGTTAAAACTTTTCCAAAATGGCAACTTCCTAAAAACCTAGATTTCCAAAAATAGCAACTTTTCACATTCTTGATTTTTTTCATGAATCCTTGAACATTTCTTGATCAAATCTCATACATGAACCATATTGGACTTGAAAATCATGATGTTGGCCTTAAAAGGTCAGGAGTTGACTTTTCCAATGCACAGTTGACTTTTATTCCCAATTCTCCTGATTTTGAAACTTCTGATAAGTTGAAAACCCTTATGAACCCATTGATGGATGGTTCTCCATTCCTAGACACTTGGGGAAATGAGGAATACCATGGAATCAAATCTTGTCCAAAAAATCAGAAATAAACTGATTTTATGGCAAACCTTAGTTTTGGTCCCCTCCGGTTAGGAGGAGATAACACATCCTCCAAATTCAAATTCCTCTGAATATGATGTGTATCATGTCCACCAATGATGACATGTGCCGCTTGGAGATGATAAAGAATCAAAGAGCTTGCTCAGTTGGGGGTTAGATCCCAAAATCTCCAAAACCCTAATTTAAGAAATCCGGTTAGGAGAGTGTGATTCCTTCGAAATCTCTTACTAATCTTGATCTTGTGATGAGATGATGGACCAATTAAGACACCTTGAGGCTCAAGGCTCCTTTGTGGTTCAAGAATTGATAGCATCAAGAATTTTCTCTCCTCTTAGCTCCTTGAACAATACACATGAACTGTTGCTTGAAACCCTGAAAACCTCTTCTTCCCTTAAGTTAAACCAAGTACCTTGATCCCATGCTAAAAACCAATGATATGCAAAGATGATGATGCAAGAATGAAATGAAACATAAGCCAGTTAGTGCTTAAAGTAAGAGGGAAAATTTTGAGGTGTTACAGCTGCCCCTATTCAATCAACTGTGAATCTGAATGGATGAAAGCAACGGCTATCAGGAATTCAAGATACAAAGGGATTGAATACAAAAATAACCGAGAAAATTTGCACTGTGGTTAGAGAAAATGTTGTAAAGGTAAGGAAGAAAAGTTGTGAGAGAGAAATTGGAACCATTGGACCCCATAGGAACCTGTCGGGAACTGGTGAGATACTTGTCGGGAACTCGTGAAATACCTGTCGGGAACTGGTGAGCTTGGACCTATTTTGCCTATCGGGAATGGGCAAGTGTATCTGTCGGGAACTGGCAAGGTTCAAACCAAAGGGAGCTGTCGGGGACGGCTACAGTTTATAACCAAAGCTTACCTATCGGGAATGGGTAACGGGGCCTGTCGGGAACTGGCATGGTTAAAACTCAAAGGGAGCGGTCGGGAACGGCTGCAGTTTATAACCAAGGCTTACCTATCGGGAATGGGTAACGGGGTCTGTTGGGAACTGGCATGGTTAAAACTCAAAGGGAGCGGTCGGGAACGGCTGCAGTTTATAACCAAAGGTTACCTATCGGGATTGGGTAACGGGGCCTCTCGGGAACTGGCATGGTTAAAACTTAAATGAGCGGTCGGGAACGGCTGCAGTTTATAACCAAGGCTTACCTATCGGGAATGGGTAACGGGGCCTGTCGGGAACTGGCATGGTTAAAACTAAAAGAGAGCGGTCGGGAACGGCTGCAGTTTATAACCAAGTCTTACCTATCGAGAATGGGTAACGGGGCCTGTCGGGAACTGGCATGGTTAAAACTGAAAGGGAGCGGTCGGGAACGGCTACAGTTTATAACCAAGACTTCCCGACTTACCTATCGGGAATGGGTAACGGGGCCTGTCAGGAACTGGCATGGTTAAAACTCAAAGGGAGCGGTCGGGAACGGCTGCAGTTTATAACCAAAGCTTACCTATCGGGAATGGGTAACGGGGCCTGTCGGGAACTGGCATGGTTAAAACTCAAAGGGAGCGGTCGGGAACGGCTGCCGTTTATAACCAAGGCTTACCTATCAGGAATGGGTAACGGGGCCTGTCGGGAACTGGCATGGTTAAAACTCAAAGGGAGCGGTCGGGAACAGCTGCAGTTTATAACCAAAGCTTACCTATCGGGAATGGGTAACGGGGCCTGTCGGAAACTGGCATGGTTAAAACTCAAAGGGAGCGGTCGGGAACGGCTGCAGTTTATAACCAAGGCTTACCTATCGGGAATGGGTAATGGGGCCTGTCGGAAACTGGCATGGTTAAAACTCAAAGGGAGCGGTCGGGAACGGCTGCAGTTTATAACCAAGGCTTACCTATCGGGAATGGGTAACGGGGCCTGTCGAGAACCGGTATGGTTAAAACTCAAAGGGAGCGGTCAGGAACGGCTGCAGTTTATAACCAAGGCTTGCCTATCGGGAATGGGTAACCGGGCCTGTCGGGAACTGGCATGGTTAAAACTCAAAGGGAGCGGTCGGGAATGGCTGCAGGAATCCTATCGGGAATGGTTCCAAGAGACTTACAAGTTGAGAGATATGACTCTGTGGGGAGAAAAATGATGAAACCCTCTGTATCGTTTCGCAATGTCTGTCGGGGAATGAACTAGGCATTCTTTCTGGCTTTGTCAATGATATAAGGAGCAAAGTTTTGGACCCTCGCACGAGTTATCGAAACTGGCCTATGCTTCACATGCATATGTTTGAATTTTGCCGTAATGCTCCATACGAAATGGAATGCTACGCATTTTAGAGGATGCTATGCGTACTATATGCAAAATGCAAAGAGGTCCCCTAGCAAAATAAATGTTGAGGAAAGAAAGACAACTCCGCTGGGGATAACTAGCTGGATTGACTTCGCGGACGCAAACCGTACTAGGGAAGACAAATTGACCTGACCTCCTGATCTGGGCACTGCCCTGATAAACCTGTTAAGGCTACTGCAGGAAAAAATAACTTTGCTGAGGAGGCATCATCTGAACCAGTCTGCTTGGGGAATAACTATTACCATAGAACTCCGCTGGGGATTAATGAGCTTACAACAAACTCTGCTGGGGAGATGTCCCTTGAGAGGATTTTACAGAAGACCACGCCTCTTCAAACTCTACTGGGGAAATAAGCTTACAACAAACTCTGCTGGGGAGAATCACTTCAAAGTGCCTAATGCCAGGGAAAGTTTCTTAAGAGAATTTTCCAGAAGATCCGACATCTTCCAACTCTTAAACTAAAACCGAGACTTGAGCTAGGATGCAGTAGTTGGGAAGCTACTCTGTTGGGGAAAATAGATCTGGAATACTCCTGCCAGAGAATTTCATGACGCTCCATACTTGAGATGGTCAACCACTTGCTTTTGCCCCAAGATACAAGTCTGATCTGGAGAAAACGTCCCAAGAGGATTTTACAGAAGATTCGACATCTCCAAACTCCTGGATACTCACTGAGTCTTGAACATTAACTGTAAGGCGTGTGAAGCAACTCTACTAGGGAGTTTACAACCGTTATCAACACAGAAAAGCCTGTAGCTTATGGAAGTACTGAATATGATATAATACTACCCTTTTGACAACGCTGCTGGGGATCATAAAGCTCTGTAAATATGCTGGGGATGACTACCTCCAAGAATGGCCTTCCTGCTGAGAAGCTGTCTGCTTGGGGAGGAACGATAATTCCCACCTTGCTGGAAAAAGATACCCTCTGGCTCTTTGCTGTAGGGAAAAGACTCCAAAAGTCCCACATTGGGAACAACTCAGTGCTTCAAGTTTCTGCATATCGATGGTCAAGAGCGAAACACAGTTCCTTCAACTCTCCACCTTGCCCCCAGACCACAGGGTCTACTTGAAGCAATCACCTTAATAGGATTTTACAGAAAACCTGGCGTTCAACAATGCCCTAGGGTTTTCAAACTCTTAGAGATGTATCAGGTCTGGACATAACTGTCCCATACCTCATGATTCGTGAAGTAAACCACCTCGAGAGGGTTCGTAATGACCTGAAATGCTGTGCCACAGTATTCTGAACCTTGCAGAGGTGCTATTGATTGACTGTGTTCTGAAGGGAAAAACTTTTTGCGCCCTTGAAGTGACCTGCCCCAGTACGAGCCTTGCAGTACATTTGTCTCTGACCGACTAGTCTTCGAGAGATTTACCGAATCTCGATGTGATTGCCCCAGTTTACACGCTTGTGGAGAGATTTATCGGGTCTCGACATAATTGCCCCAGTTCGAAGAAAATTTCTCGACATGAATGCCCCAGTTTACACGCTTGTGGAGAGATTTATCGGATCTCGACATAATTGCCCCAGTTCGAAAAAAAATTCTCGAAATGAATGCCCCAGTTGATTGTACTCTAAAAAGACCTTCTTAACTTGAATGCCCCAGCTTGGCTACATTTTGAAGAGATTTCCCGGTGTGATTGTCCCAGATTGGTCACATCTCAACACAAATGGCTGGGAACGCCTTTTTCCCACATAATCTTTCAGCAACATGTCCTCTGGAGTCTCAGGCACCTCAACTTGGCCAGTTTAAGCTTCTCGACTGATGTTCATCGTGTAAGCTTCTTTGATGTCAAACACATGCAAGCAGAGAATGTTTATTATGAGAATGACAAATCTAATGCAACACTCATGTTATCCTTGAAGTTTTATTGAACATATGTCGCACAACCAAGTTACGACACCTATTTTTGAAAGGAAAACAATACGCACATGCAACACCAACAAAAATCTTATTAGCACAACTCATGCGAGTCAGGAACGCTATCTCGTTGAAGTACGCCTTCAGACTAAACCCTGTTTCAATTAGGACTTTTAAGGGTTGTAACGTGGCCTGGTTCACGGTTTTGAGAAAAAAATGATTTATGGCTCAAAGTTTATTGGTACCCCACCCACTCTTCATGATATTCTCCAGTCCTATGTTCAGCTAATTTGGCACAAGCGCTCGTCTCTCAAAAGGTTTGCCGATTTCTAGGGAATCTATGCAACTGGTGGTTCGAGACCTGATGAGGTTTTGGATAAACAGTCACCCCTTTTGTCTTTTGTGTCTGTAGTCACACGACTTTGTTCTTATCGAGGATTTTATTTGTAATCCTTTTGGCTTTTTACTTTCTCATTCTTTTGCTTTTTGTTCCCTAAATTTTGCCTGGACTGACTCTTTTGAGTTTTCAATTTTGAAGTCCAGCGGGATGCCTTAACTTTTGCCTAAGTCGCTTGCTTCCAAGTTTTTTGACTTAGCAGACTTTTTCTTTTTTCTCTTTTTTTTCTTTCTTTTTTGAACAAGTCGTGTGACACCGTTTTTCCTGACTTGTTTGAAAGGGCCATGACTGTTTCACTCTTCGGTTGGTGAGGAGTAACCATTGTGGTTCTACACCTCTTAACCTCTTGATAGTGGAATGGAAGGTAATGGATCCTCAGATGTACACTCCTTCTGAAAGTTAAACACTTGGTCAAACTAACTGACGCCTACCCTGCCCCTGGGTTAAAATTGAGGGTTTTTCGTTTTCAGAAAGAACTCCTACTACTAGGCTCAAAGGGGTTGACAAAGGTCTATCTCCTTATCTCTCCAGCGTTTGTGAATTGGAACCAATGCCTGTACATCCTTAACAGGGTTTTATCCGAAAGCGTACCATTAGAAATCTGCGTTCTCATTTCGTCATCCTGCCTCCAAGAGTCTAGACAAGAAAGGTTGGTATTGCAGTGTATATAAGCATTAAAAATGAGTAAACACGAATGGAACTCTTCAAGAAAAACATACTTATTGCATTATGATTGTCAAATGAGTTCTTACATGCAAGCAATGTTTAAACAAACAAATGAAAGCTACATATGAAAATGCAATAAAGGAAGGTGATGATTGCCATTGTTGAGGAGACTTGACTCCGTCTGGACGTATTGCTTCTGACGATGCTCTTACAGCCTCGAGTGCTCACTCTGATAAAGAAGCTTCAATCCAAAGGGGTACCATCTGGCGTGATGGCCTTTGAGTCGATCAAGTCTTGCACCTTGTGCTGGAATGCATTACAATTATCAATTGTGTGTCCAAACGTTCCCGAATGGAACTCACAGCTGGTGTTCATGTTAATGTCCGGAGGCATAGGGTATGGCACTGGTGTGGTACTCCTCGTTTGAATCAGAGAGTTCTTGAGCAGACGAGCAAACAACTGACTATAAGGGATAGGTGTCGCTCCCGGGATTTTCATCCTAGTACAAACGCGAAAGTGGCACCAAACAGAGTCGCCAGCAATGTGTATTTATCCCAAGAGAGGGAAAGGAAACACCGCATAAACCTGAAGGAAAGGAAAGAGCATGGTCTTGCGACCAAGAGAATTGGGTAAGGGAGTCGGTTACGTGAGAGGAAGGTATTAGCACCCCCTCACGTCCATCGTACCCGATGGGATCCACGCTTGCTGTTTCGATCAAAGGGTGCAGGAAAAGAAAAATACTTGAAAAGAACTGGAAAAAAGAAAGGAGAAAGAATGGAAAAGGAAAGAAAAACAAATGTAGGGAAAATAAAAGAAGTGCTCGCATGGGCCCTACCCCACTGCCTACGTATCTCATCGGGAGCATGAGAATCAGAGCGACGTAGTTCCCCTCACCTAGGGAAAGTTGTTTGTGTTTTTTAGTGGAATACGTCAACGTTCGCGTCCTAGCAGTTTAGGTGTTGCAGCTCGCTGTAGGGAGACTTAGACGTTACCTGTTTGCGGTAGAACGGAAATGACGCATCCTTAAGGAAATAGTGAATGAGATGAGGAAAGAATTCCCGAAGGAAAGACGCCATTGTTTGTTTTTTGTCTTTTAAGAGTTTTTTTCATTTGTTTGCATATGATAGTGTATCTGAATCTTAGTCATTGGAATGTGTACATTCTCACATTCCAAGATGGAATGGGTAAGAAAGCACACTAAGAGTGAAGAAGACCCTCACACTTAGTTCCAATTATCAAGGTTCAAACACACTAGCATACTTGTGTTTATTAAGTATTTTTGTTGATTATGAAATAAAGAAATGTTTTTTTTATTTATCTCTTCAACAAGTATTGCATTTAAGTCCCTCATACAAGATCAAATGTTTAACACATTGACCCAAGATGGGATATATGCTACACATTCTAAGATTATAAGAGAAGACCCCTTTATAATCTTTTCTTTATATGAAAGGCCTAAATGCAATAAGTGCCTACCTTTATTAGATATTTTGAATTTTCTTTGAGATGAGAATATAGAAGACTCAAGGGAGGAGCAAAGGTAAAATCTATATGAACTAAGACTCAATCCTAATTGAAAATTAAAGGGAGTGGTCCTAATGGTTTGTGAGGTTTAAACCTAAAGTCTAAAGAAAGAATGAATTAAGCAATTCACTTCTAAAGTAGAAGATGAATTGTAATTCAAAAAGGGAAAGTGATGAGTTATTCAAAGAAAGCACATAAGTGCTTAACAAAACACAAGATGGAATTGTAAAAGAGATGAGAGGAAAGAAGTTTGAATGTGGATTCCTTATCCACACTCAATTGCAACTTACCAAAGCCCCTACATGGTTAGTAAACATGTATAAGAAGTATAAGAAATAAAAGAACTTTTAATGCACCATAAAACTCAAAAGAAGTAGATGAGAAATTGGTTACAACCAGAATGTACATCACATGGAAAACAAATGATCATTATCATGCAAGTCCAAGTGGATAGGCAACAAACATCATCCATGATATTAGAACATGCTACCATAAGAAAAGGGAGAATGAAAGATGAAAAGAAATAGAAGAAACATGCATAAATGGAACATGCAATCCAAGGATCAGAATTGAAATGAAATGAAAAATGATTCACAAGCATCTCACAAGTATTTATGAAGCACATCAAAACATTTAAGAAGTGATGGAAGAAGTAGAATTGAAATGGGAGTTCAAAAGAAAACACAAGTACAAACACAACATGTTAAAGGTGTACCATGTTTAAATGAAAGTCAACATGCAAGGATGACATGTAATATGTACTAATGACCTATAATGTCAAATGAATATATCACAAAGTAGGCAAATGATCATGCAAGTATGCACAAAAGAAACCATGTAAACATGCACAAAGATTGAGATGATATGACATGTTATTATGCTTCAAAGGTTATGCATTAAACAAAAAATTAAATGGTCTCATGAAAATTATGGAATCATGGTATTGAAGTTCACAAATCAGAGATGAGTCTCATATCAAAGTAGCATGCAAGAAACCAAGGCAAAATGATTTTATACAATGCACTTGGGTCATATTGGATGCACATGCAAAGTAATGCAAAGATGAACATCACAACAGGCCATACATGACCTAAAAAATCAAATAAAAATCACTTAACCTAATTCAAGATGTTAATGACTCACTACAAAAAGAAGCAACTCAAAACAATCTTTAATGATCAAAAACAAAATTAAACAAAATCATGTACCACATTAAGAATGCACACAAAATAAAATCAAAGAAAATTATAGAACAGGGGCAGAAAGGTCATAAAATCAAGAAATAAAATCATGAAAAATTTTCTAAATGTTTTAATGATGCTCATGAATTTTTGTTGAATTTTATGATGAAGTTTGATATTTTAAAAATTCAATTATGAAACAAGTAAAAAAAATAAGAAAATAAAATGAAGTAGAAAGAGACAGGGGGGTATGAACATAGTAAAATATTAGTTCTAATTGGTTTGGGCTTGTAAAAGAGGGGTGCAGATAGCATTCTGGCTAAGTCCATTTTGCGCGCAGTACACAATAGTCATCATGGAGCTCAGTCAACAATAGTCAAAGACGCACAAGCCATTAGATCAAGTCAATGTCAATGTAAAAGTCAAGGTAATCTAATCAAGCATATCACGTTGCTAGTACACACTAATAACCATGTACACACACGCATGCTAACCATCAGATGAAAAAAATGAAACACGTGACACACACCCTCTCCATTTATTCGCTGGCACCACCACCACCCTTGGATCCAAACAAATCAACGGACACGACTTAATCTGGTATGTAAACCCTAATGAAATCTCACCGGCCGGAGAGGGACCTCCGGTCACCTTCTCCGGCCACTCTCCGGCACTGCAATCAATCAAACAATCCAGAAATTTATGCGATGCACATCAAAATGTTCAGGAAGTCACATAGAGCATGAATCTAGGCTTGTTTTTCACAAACAACACACAAACAGAGAGAATCGAAGCAAAGAAATTAGCCCTAGATTTTGGATCTAAACTTCTAAGAAGCTCTATCAACTAGCCAGATGGAGGAATGCTCTTAGTGAGCTCAAATCATCACAACACAAACTAAACAGAATGTAACTCGTGCCGAGAAAGTTTAGGATATTGAAACCTGAAAATGTAGGAAACTGTAGTTGAAAGAAAACCAGAGAAATGTGCTTCCTCTTTGATCTTCAACTGGCCAAATAAAGGCTCACAAATCCTTGCAAATGTTGATGAAATTCAATATGCAGTGGAAGACACTTCAATCTCTTCAATGTTACCAAGCTTCAGTGTGTTCTAATGCTGCTTGATATTGAAGCTTGAAGATGGATTCAGATGTAGATGATGATGAAATCGTGTGAGAGGAAGAGAAATTTCAGAGAGAGAGCTTGCGAATTTCAGAGGAAAAATGAGAATGAGGTGTTGTTGTGAAATTATGAAGGAGATTTGGTTATATAGGTGTGGTTAAAGGGGAACTGTGATGGTTAACTGAGTGAGTTAGGGTGAGTTGGAATGGTTAAATGAGTCCACCCTAACTAACTGAGTCAAGTTAGTTAGGGGGCGAGTGATCAAGGTTGGGTTATGGTGAGGTCAAGCTCATGACACTTGTAGTGAGGATGAGAGTGAGGTTGTATTATGCAGCAATAGCTTGTGGTGGAAGTTTTGCAAGTTTCCCTTCTCATGTAAGAGGTAACAAAAATGGAAGCACGTGCAAGAATGTTTGGACAAATGAGGAAAAGAAAACAGCTGGTGATGGTGAAATGTTTGTGGTGTGACTGAACCAAAAACAAAGTGTGAACTGCTACACATGACAGTCAATGCCTCAATGCAGATGGTGATGTTTGAACATGGATTCCTTTATGACCAAGGCACGAAAATGAATCATCTTGGTGTCAATGGATTAAGGATGCATTATAGGACAATTTTGGTGTTGGACTTGAGTTGAAAAGGTACCTCAAACATGTCTAAAAATCATCATAAACAGATGGAAAAACGACTGGTGCATATGTGTACAAAGCAAGTCATGGCATGGCAAGTGACGTGCATGGAAGTTCAGCTTAATCAACCTATCTTGAGACCACTATAACTCACTCATCCTTGATCAACTCAAAATTTTCCCAACATTAATATTAAAGATGACGCTACAAAGAACAACTTTGATGTTGAAAACTTTTCCATTTGAGGTTTTTATCTTGATGAAAAATGGGTGGACATTTGGCTCACCAACTGTTTGAGAAAATGACTGCGCGCGTGCCCTGAAAATCTTGGTCATGACCTAGTTTTGAACCTACTTTGCTCAAACTTTGATCAATCACATCTCACTCAATTTTTATCCAATAGAGATGTTCCACATATGGATGTGAAGCTTAAAACAAGATCTTTTGTTGTGGCCTGGTGGAATTTTCATTTGGTGCTTCAATTTTAAATGGCCTTGGTTCAAACTCTGATGCAAAATGGCCAAAACTTGCTATTTTTAGTAACCCTTCTTCTTCCAAAAATGGTAACTTTCCACCTCTTGATTTTTTCATGATTCCTTTGGAGTTTCTTGACCAAATTTTGTACATTGGACACGTATAACATGAATTTTATGGATTTGGCCTCAAAAAGTCAAGAGTTGACTTTTTCCTCTGATTATTTGACTTGGCCCCAATTTCCCTGATTTTTTATCTTTCTTCCAATTGAACCACTTCTGAAACCAATTGAGAGGCAATTTTCCATACACATACACTTAAGAACATGTAGAATACCATGACATCAAGTTTTTTCCAAAAAATCAAAGATATCCTAATTTTATTAGAAACCCTAATTTTGATGCCCACCTCCTAGGAGAAAAATGTGCAGTCTTCAATTTCAAATTCCTCAGAGTATGTTGTGTATCCTCTTAAATGATGATGAGATATACCATTTGAGGATGCCTTTGGATCAATGAGCTATCTCTTTTGAGGGTTTTTCTTTCAATTTTTGAACCTCTTGCATGTTGAAGTATGTATTGCTTCAATCTCCCATTGGATCTCACTTCCTTGAGATTGTGGATGATCAATTGAGATGGTATGAGACATGAGAGACTCTTGGCTTGCCTGGAGGCAACTTGATTGACCTTCTTGTGCTTTGAATGATCTCTTGATTGTCCATCTTCCCCCTGATCACATGCCTTGATGGTGAGAGGAATGTTATGCTTCATTTTTCTATGTTAAATGCAATGCAATGCTAATGAGATGGATATGATATGATAGATGATAGTGCTATGCTAAGATGCAAAAAGGGGAGAGCAAATTTTGGGGTATTACAATAGGAATAGGATCAAATGTCCTCCTGGGCCCTCTTGGTCTGAATTGCCTCTGCTGCTGATGATTCTGCTACTACTGCAGATTCGGGCGCCCAACCTGCACTTGCACTTTCCTTTCCGCATTTGGCTGAGGCACCAACAAAGGTTGCTGACGTAGAGCTTTGGCGACAAAAGGTTGTGGAGAAGGTCCATGACATGAGGTGGATCCTTTGGAAAAGGAAGGAGTCCCTACTTCCTTTGCAACACTTGGGGTAAAATCACCTTGTATGCTCACGCCGCCCGACGCGAATTCAATTGCCCCTGCATCAATCAAAACCTGGACTTGGTGCTGAAAGGCCCTACATTTCTCCACAGTATGGCCTGGTGCCCCAGAATGGAAGTCACAATGGACTTTTGCATTGTAGCCTGGTGGGGGATTACCAGTAAGAGGAGCCAAAGTCCTTTTCTGTACCAGTTGCAACTGAAGGAGATGCTGTAATAGCTGAGGATATGGCATAGGGAGCGGATGAAAACTTCTTCAAACTGCTTCGGTCTCTGTGCACACTTTTTAATCTTGGGCTTCTCTTGGGAGACAAGACCTGGCTGCTGTTGGGGGAAGTTCTGAAACCTTGGGTTGTGGAGGGAATTCACAAGGCAATCCATGATCTAGCGAAGACCCCAAAGAGATAGGAGGATTAAGGACTTCTGTTGCGGAAGCGAGCACATGACTGTTCTCCATGACCAAACCCATCTGAGTCTTCATCTGATTGACCTCCTCTCTCAGCATCTTCTGTTCGTGGGACATGACCAGCATATCTTCCCCAAATTGCCTCATCTGGCCTCGCATTTCCCTCAACTCAGCTTGAATTTGCTCCATGATCAACTCTTGAATGGCCTGAGGAGTTAAGTCTACAATTCTGAAGAACCAGATCAGAACAAGAATAACCAGCCTTGAACACCTGTTATGCACATGAGATGATTATGCAAATGCAAATGCCATGTTCAAATATTTCCAAGGAATCATTCTGTTTTAACTCAATACTTTACAAAAGAACCACAAGGAAAAAATGGAAATGCTCAGCATAGAGCTTCAACAATGATATCCTTGGAAATACAAGAACATGTATGCAAGAATGACAATGCATATGCAACAGACATGGGATCAAGGTAACCACAAAGCTCTGTACTGCTGTGCTGATGAATGGATAAGTTCATAGGTCTGCTCTGAAGAAAAATACCAGAATACCAAAATACCAGATGATCAGAATACCAGAATACCAGGCTGATAAGTCCACACTGACAGGAAATCCAGAATACCGGGTATGTTGAAGGTCAAGGTTACCTGCAAACCTGTAAACAACCTGCCCCTCTCACTTGTGGGTACTAGGATGTTCAGTATCCCGGGCTCTCAGGTCAAGAAATGATGATACGTTCACCATTTCTGGTTTGGCATCATCATCAATCGAGGAGGCCTCAACTGATTCTCCAAAACGAAAGGTCCTCAGCTTCTGAAGTTTGAGAAGCAATAGCACATTCAGCCCGAAGGATATAATGCTATCGCCAATCAAAGAGGTCGTCCGCTGATTCACTTCAAAAGGGAAGTCCTATAGCAAGTTCCCAGCATTGGGTCCTCGGATCGAGAATGTGCAATGGGTTTCCCACAGAACGTGGTCTGCCACTGTCACATCCCGGGAGGAGTGCCGCAACTGAGTCCTCGGGAATGGTCTCCAGAGTCGACAATCCCTCAAGAGAATACCTACTGGCATGTACCAACGCACAGTAGCAGGTAGCTCCTGATAGAACCTCGTCTGGTTGTGGGTCTCATGAACAACAATACATGGCCACCCCCATGCAAGCGTCACGACTATCCACTCTAAAACCTACGTGTATGCTCGAGCCTGGGTAGTGGGCTCATCTCTCAGAACATCCCAACCCGCCAAACAGAAAACCAGCCAGCACAACATAGTAATATCCATTATGACAGTAATAAAATGCAATGTAATGCAATAAAAACTGTAAATACAATAAAACATATAAAACAGCAAATACAACAATATACAACAAAACAAAGCACCATAAAAGCACCCAATGAAAAGAAACAGACAAGCGCTAGGATTGAATCGCTAAAAGGGATGGACCAGCAAGAGGTCAACCAGAGTCCCCAACAGAGTCGCCATCTGTCGCTCCCGAAAGATTCGCATCCAACGGTACAAACGCGAGAGTGGCGCGGAAAACAGAGTCGCCAGCAATGTGTATTTATCCCAAAAGAGGGAAAGGAAACACTGCATAAACCTGAGGGAGAAGGAAAGAGCATGGTCTTGCGACCAAGAGAACGGGGTTCGGGAGTCGGTTACGCGTGAGGAAGGTATTAGCACCCCCACGCGTCCATCGTACCCAATGGGATCCACGCTTGCTTGTCTCGATCAAAGGGTGACGTCAACTGGAGCTTCGCTGCTGCTGGAAAAGAAAAGGAACTGCTAGCTGGAGAACCGGAAAAAGAAGGGAGAGAGAAAAAGAAACAAATATAGGGAAAATAAAAGAAGTGCTCGGATGGGCCCTACCCCACTGCCTACGTATCTCATCGGGAGCATGAGAATCAGAGCGACGTAGTTCCCCTCACTAGGGGTGGATTGTGTTTTTTAGGGAACGACGTACGTTCTAGCTCAGGTGTTGCAGCTCGCTGAATCGAGACTTAAGCGTTACCGTCTTGCGAGAGAACGAGTAGGAGCACGTTCGTACGTTGAGAGTGAGTGAGATGAGAAAAGAATTCCCGAAGGAAAGACGTTAGTGTTTGTTTTTGTGTTTTTTAGGCAGAAGTGTTCTTTAAGTTAGTTTGTAACTTGTATTGAACCAAAGTCTTAGATACAGGAACGAATACTTTCGCGAATCGTCCCCAACAGGACGTACACTAGGTATCCTAGAAGAATGAGAGGAAGCCCATCGTTCCCCACTTCCCACATATAAGGCTCAAGCGCAATATATCAAGATCAAACTCAAGTCACACAAGATGAATCATTAAGCAACACATTCAAAACATGCATCAAAGTTAATCAAAACATCCACTCATCAATCATGCAAGCAAAGCAAAGGACATATGAAGCAAAGAGCGAGAACATGTCACATAAAGCAACTTAAACCCAAAGGGTCAGAACCTCTAACATGTCATTCAAGTCATACAAAAAGCCTCATGCATTGGTGGTATCAAACAAGGAAATAATTCACATGATTAAGTCAAACACACCAAAGGATTCAAGTCAAAACATAGTCAACTTGTAAAATTAAGAACAAATAGGAAAATGGACCAATGTGAATGATTCCAAAGCCACCAAGAAGCTCAAACAGAATAGGATCACACCAAGTAATCATTCCAAGCATCACTTAATCACGAGCAAACAAAGGCACCCAAACTAGTTCAAGTGTCTAAACATGCCTCCATCAAATTCAAACCACAAGTAGATATCAACCAAAAATAGTAAAGTGGTTCAATAAATTCCCAAAAAATAATAAAAGGTAAGTTTGAACATCCAATTAACAAGTGAAAAAATATTGGAACAGAACTAACTTAATAGCATGTTCAAAAGTGCTCCACAAGTCAAGATATGCACATAATCGTGTATGAATCGAGGAGCATCAAAAATCACATGAAAAACAACCAAAGGTGATCACCAAGGCAGCAACATGAGATTAAAACATTCCTCATTTAAGTGTCAAGACATGACAAAAAAATCAGCTCAAGAAGGCATGGTAAAGTCATCAAACATAAGCACTAATCACAAGGGTAAACATGGAAGACACTTTGGAAAAGACAATCAGAATTAATTATTAAAAAAAGCGGAAAATGAAAATAAAATTCATAGAAAATTAAATAAGACATTAAACTACGTTCATGAATTGTTTTGGAATTTTTTGTTAAAAGAAGGTATTTTTAATAATTAAAAAAAGGTAACGAAAATAAGAAAAAAAAATAAAAAATTGATTTAAATGGAGGGTGTGTATTTAGAAAGCTAACACTTAAATTGGGCCGTGAGGGGGTGTGGACAGAAATACCTCACTGGGCCCATGATGGTCTCATTAAGTCAAGTGTTCATATTTTTCAAATAAAAGAAAAAGAAATAAGTTAAATGGAAGTCATGTGAACCAATATCAATTGGTCACTCTTAAACTAAAACACTACATGACAAAAAGAATTAAAATAATAAAATAAACAAACATGAAACAAATGATGCAATGCCACTTCATCATCTTCATCAATATCATGCAGCATGTTACGTGAACAGTGCTGCAACGTGCAGACCGCCGGCCACCGCCGGCGGCGGCTGGTCCGGCCTGAAATGGAAGAACCAGGACACCCCCCCCCCCTCAGTTTTTCGCGTAGAATCCAAAAATCCACTTAGTTTTCAAGTTTAAAGCCTCTAACACCCTCAAAAATATCCATAAAGAAAAGGATCATGGTGCACAACTTTCACAAATCAAAACAACAACCATACAAACATCTTATGCATCAACTCAAGACTCCAAATATGTAAATAACATTCTCAAAACACGTAAGACATGAGAGAAAAGAGTTGAAGAAAGGTTACCAAAAGTGGAGCTCTTGATACTTTCTACCTTTGCTCCAAAGCTTCAAAAACACCCTCCTTCTAGCCTTTTAGGACTTCTAAGATGATGATGGGAGCAAGAATGGGGAGAAAGAGCCTCATGTGAGTAAAATCCGAATCTTGAAGGTTTTTTTTTTGAGAGAGAGTGAACTTTAGGGTTTTGTTCTCACACAATGAGCAGCCACCTTAGTTCTTAGGGTTTGTGTTGCTTAAATATGATGGGTTTGAAGTGGTTTAATGGGCCTGAGATGAAGTGGGTGATTTGTTTGGAAAACTTTGTCAAAAACTTGAGGTGAAGAATGCATACGGGTAGGGATTTTATGAGGGGTGTATGGAAGGATTTTTTGTATGGAAATGGAGCATGAAAGGAGTGGTTGTGCCTGGCACGTGAGAGGGAAGAGTGAGGTCTAAAATTGTACAAGAATCTTTTTCCATTTTAGTGCAAAATGTGCATAGGTGGTACACATTCCACATGACTTGGTTTAGCCCATTTTGGCAAAGGAAATGACACAAAAAGAGACTATGATACGTATAGAAATGGATATGTCATCGTGCTACAAGCAGAATTCCACAATATGTCACCAACCAATGCCTTTAAAATCAACCTAAACACCTCACTTTGCATGGATACATCTTGAAGAATATGGCACCATTAGAGACAAACTTGAAATCAATGGAAAGTAGGAAAATGATAGAACAAAAATCATGTTGGAAGTTGGTGGAAATAAGACCTTGAACCATGTGAAATTTGGCCATGAAGAGTTGTCCATAAATCTGCCAAAAGTAACTTAGAAAAAAAATTCTAAGTTTTCAAATCTTACAACTTGAAAACTCCAAATTTGGGACACCATAACTTCCTAAAAAATAATCCAAATGAGATAAACTTTACATGGTTAGAAAGCTTGGAACAAGCTCTACAACTTTAATGTTTGAGAAAAATTGAAATGAAGCTTGTATCATGATGGAAATTGGCTTGGAAGACGGCTGAATTCATGTTAAAACTTTCCCAAAATGGCAACTTCCTAAAAACCTAGATTTCCAAAAATAGCAACTTTTCACATTCTTGATTTTTTTCATGAATCCTTGAACATTTCTTGATCAAATCTCATACATGAACCATATTGGACTTGAAAATCATGATGTTGGCCTTAAAAGGTCAGGAGTTGACTTTTCCAATGCACAGTTGACTTTTATTCCCAATTCTCCTGATTTTGAAACTTCTGATAAGTTGAAAACCCTTATGAACCCATTGATGGATGGTTCTCCATTCCTAGACACTTGGGGACATGAGGAATACCATGGAATCAAATCTTGCACAAAAAATCAGAAATAAACTGATTTTATGGCAAACCTTAGTTTTGGTCCCCTCCGGTTAGAAGGAGATAACACATCCTCCAAATTCAAATTCCTCTGAATATGATGTGTATCATGTCCACCAATGATGACATGTGCCGCTTGGAGATGATAAAGAATCAAAGAGCTTGCTCATTTGGGGGTCAGATCCCAAAATCTCCAAAACCCTAATTTAAGAAATCCGGTTAGGAGAGTGTGATTCCTTCGAAATCTCTTACTAATCTTGATCTTGTGATGAGATGATGGACCAATTAAGACACCTTGAGGCTCAAGGCTCCTTTGTGGTTCAAGAAATGATAGCATCAAGAATTTTCTCTCCTCTTAGCCCCTTGAACAATACACATGAACTGTTGCTTGAAACCCTGAAATCCTCTTCTTCCCTTGAGTTAAACCAAGTACCTTGATCCCATCCTAAGAACCAATGATATGCAAAGATGATGATGTAAGAATGAAATGAAACATAAGCCAGTTAGTGCTAAAAGTAAGAGGGCAAATTTTGAGGTGTTACAGCTGCCCCTATTCAATCAACTGTGAATCTGAATGGATGAAAGCAACGGCTATCAGGATTTCAAGATACAAAGGGATTGAATAGAAAAATAACCGAGAAAATTTGCACTGTGGTTAGAGAAAATGCTTTAAAGATAAGGAAGAAAAGTTGTGAGAGAGAAATTGGAACCATTGGACCCCATAGGAAACCTGTCGGGAACTGGTGAGATACCTGTCGGGAATTGGTGAAATACCTGTCGGGAACTGGTGAGCTTGGACCTATTTTACCTATCGGGAATGGGCATGTGTATCTGTTGGGAACTGGCAAGGTTCAAACCAAAGGGAGCTGTCAGGGACGGCTACAGTTTATAACCAAAGCTTACCTATCGGGAATGGGTAACGGGGCCTGTCGGGAACTGGCATGGTTAAAACTCAAAGGGAGCGGTCGGGAACGGCTGCAGTTTATAACCAAAGCCTACCTATCGGGGATGGGAAATGGGGCCTGTCGGGAACTGGCATGGTTAAAACTCAAAGGGAGCGATCGGGAACAGATGCAGTTTATAACCAAAGCTTACCTATCGGGAATGGGTAACGGGGCCTGTCGGGAACTGGCATGGTTAAAACTCAAAGGGAGCGGTCGGGAACGGCTGCAGTTTATAACCAAGGCTTACCTATCGGGAATGGGTAACGGGGCCTGTCGGGAACTGGCATGGTTAAAACTCAAAGGGAGCGGTCGGGAACGGCTGCAGTTTATAACCAAGGCTTACCTATCGGGAATGGGTAACGGGGCCTGTCGGGAACTGGCATGGTTAAAACTCAAAGGGAGCGGTCGGGAACGGCTACAGTTTATAACCAAGGCTTACCTATCGGGAATGGGTAACAGGGCCTGTCGGGAACCGGCATGGTTAAAACTCAAATGAGCGGTCGGGAACGGCTGCAGTTTATAACCAAGGCTTACCTATCGGGAATGGGTAACGGGGCCTGTCGGGAACTGGCATGGTTAAAACTCAAAGGGAGCGGTCGGGAACGGTTGCAGTTTATAACCAAGGCTTACCTATCGGGAATGGGTAACGGGGCCTGTCGGGAACTGGCATGGTTAAAACTCAAAGGGAGCGGTCGGGAACGGCTGCAGTTTATAACCAAGGCTTATCTATCGGGAATGGGTAACGGGGCCTGTCGGGAACTGGCATGGTTAAAACTCAAAGGGAGCGCTCGGGAACGGCTGCAGTTTATAACCAAAGGTTACCTATCGGGAATGGGTAACGGGGCCTGTTGGGAACTGGCATGGTTAAAACTCAAAGGGAGCGGTCGGGAACGGCTGCAGTTTATAACCAAAGGTTACCTATCGGGAATGGGTAACAGGGCCTGTCGGGAACCGGCATGGTTAAAACTCAAATGAGCGGTCGGGACCGGCTGCAGTTTATAACCAAGGCTTACCTATCGGGAATGGGTAACGGGGCCTGTCGGGAACTGGCATGGTTAAAACTCAAAGGGAGCGGTCGGGAACGGCTGCAGTTTATAACCAAGGCTTACCTATCAGGAATGGGTAACGGGGCCTGTCGGGAACTGGCATGGTTAAAACTCAAAGGGAGCGGTCGGGAATGGCTGCAGTTTATAACCAAAGCTTACCTATCGGGATTGGGTAACGGGGCCTGTCGGGAACTGGCATGGTTAAAACTCAAAGGGAGCGGTCGGGAACGGCTGCAGTTTATAACCAAGGCTTACCTATCGGGAATGGGTAACAGGGCCTGTCGGGAACCGACATGGTTAAAACTCAAATGAGCGGTCGGGAACGGCTGTAGTTTATAACCAAGGCTTACCTATCGGGAATGGGTAACGGGGCCTGTCGGGAACTGGCATGGTTAAAACTCAAAGGGAGCGGTCGAGAACGGCTGCAGTTTATAACCAAGGCTTACCTATCAGGAATGGGTAACGGGGCCTGTCGGGAATTGGCATGGTTAAAACTCAAAGGGAGCGGTCGGGAATGGCTGCAGTTTATAACCAAAGCTTACCTATCGGGAATGGGTAACGGGGCCTGTCGGGAACTGGCATCATTAAAACTCAAAGGGAGCGGTCGGGAACGGCTGCAGTTTATAACCAAGGCTTACCTATCGGGAATGGGTAACGGGGCCTGTCGGGAACTGGCATGGTTAAAACTCAAAGGGAGCGGTCGGGAACGGCCGTAGTTTATAACCAAAGCTTACCTATCTGGAATGGTTAACGGGGCCTGTCGGGAACTGGCATGGTTAAAACTCAAAGGGAGCGGTCGGGAACGGCTGCAGTTTATAACCAAGGCTTACCTATCGGGAATGGGTAACGGGGCCTGTCGGGAACTGGCATGGTTAAAACTCAAAGGGAACGGTCGGGAACGGCTGCAGTTTATAACAAAGGCTTACCTATCGGGAATGGGTAAAGGGGCCTGTCGGGAACCGGCATGGTTAAAACTCAAAGGGAGCGGTCGGGAACGGTTGCAGTTTATAACCAAGGCTTCCCTATCGGGAATGGGTAACCAAGCCTGTTGGGAACTGGCATGGTTAAAACTCAAAGGGAGCGGTCGGGAACAGCTGCAGGAATCCTATTGGGAATGGTTCCAAGAGACTTGCAAGTTGAGAGATATGAATCTGTGGGGAGAAAAATGATGAAACCCTCTGTATCGTTTCGCAATGTCTGTCGAGGAATGAACTAGGCATTCTTTCTGGCTTTGTCAATGATATAAGGAGCAAAGTTTTGGACCCTCGCACGAGTTATCGAAACTGGCCTATGCTTCACATGCATATGTTTGAATTTTGCCGTAATGCTCCATACGAAATGGAATGCTACGCATTTTAGAGGATGCTATGCGTACTATATGCAAAATGCAAAGAGGTCCCCCAGCAAAATAAATGTTGAGGAAAGAAAGACAAATCCGTTGGGGATAACTAGCTGGATTGACTTCATGGTCGCAAACCGTATTGGGGAAGACAATTTGACATGACCTCCTGATCTGGGCACTGCCCTGATAAACCTGTTAAGGCTACTGCAGGAAAAGATAACTTTGCTGAGGAGGCATCATCTGAACCAGTCTGCTTGGGGAATAACTATAACCATAGAACTCCGCTGGGGATTAATGAGCTTACAACAAACTCTGCTGGGGAGATGTCCCTTGAGAGGATTTTATAGAAGACCACGCCTCTTCAAACTCTACTGGGGAAATAAGCTTACAACAAACTCTGCTGGGGAGAATCACTTCAAAGTGCCTCATGCCAGGGAAAGTTTCTTAAGAGAATTTTCCTGAAGATCCGACATCTTCCAACTCTTAAACTAAAACCGAGACTTGAGCTAGGATGCAGTAGTTGGGAAGCCACTCTCTTGGGGATAATAGATCTGGAATACTCCTGCCGGAGAATTTCATGACGCTCCATACTTGAGATGGTCAACCACTTGCTTTTGCCCCAAGATACAAGTCTGATCTGGAGAAAACGTCCCAAGAGGATTTTACAGAAGATTCGACATCTCCAAACTCCTGGATACTCACTGAGTCTTGAACATTAACTGTAAGGCATGTGAAGCAACTCTACTGGGGAGTTTACAACCGTTATCAACACAGAAAAGCCTGTAGCTGATGGAAGTACTGAATATGATACAATACTACCCTTTTGACAACGCTGCTGGGGATCATAAAGCTCTGTAAATACGCTGGGGATGACTACCTCCAAGAATGGCCTTCCTGCTGAGAAGCTGTCTGCTTGGGGAGGAACGATAATTCCCACCTTGCTGGAAAAAGATACCCTCTGGCTCTTTGCTGTAGGGAAAAGACTCCAAAAGTCCCACATTGGGAACAACTCAGTGCTTCAAGTTTCTGCATATCGATGGTCAAGAGCGAAACACAGTTCCTTTAACTCTCCACCTTGCCCTCAGACCACAGGGTCTACTTGAAGCAATCACCTTAATAGGATTTTACAGAAAACCTGGCGTTCAACAATGCCCCAGGGTTTTCAAACTCTTAGAGATGTATCAGGTCTGGACATAACTGTCCCATACCTCATGATTCGTGAAGTAAACCACCTCGAGAGGGTTCGTAATGACCTGAAATGCTCTGCCACAGTATTCTGAACCTTGCAGAGGTGCTATTGATTGACTGTGTTCTGAAGGGAAAAACGTTTTGCGCCCTTGAAGTGATCTGCCCCAGTACGAGCCTTGCAGTACATTTGTCTCTGACCGACTAGTCTTCGAGAGATTTACCGAATCTTGACGTAATTGCCCCAGTTTACATGCTTGTGGAGAGATTTATCGGATCTCGACATAATTGCCCCAGTTCGAAGAAAATTTCTCGACATGAATGCCCCAGTTTACACGCTTGTGGAGAGATTTATCGGATCTCGACATAATTGCCCCAGTTCGAAGAAAATTTCTCGACATGAATGCCCCAGTTGATTGTACTCTGAAAAGACCTTCTCAACTTGAATGCCCCAACTTGGCTACATTTTGAAGAGATTTCCCGGTGTGATTGTCCCAGATTGGTCACATCTCAACACAAATGGCTGGGAACGCCTTTTTCCCACATAATCTTTCAGCAACATGTCCTCTGGAGTCTCAGGCACCTCAACTTGGCCAGTTTAAGCTTCTCGACTGATGTTCATCGTGTAAGCTTCTTTGATGTCAAACACATGCAAGCAGAGAATGTTTATTATGAGAATGACAAATCTAATGCAACACTCATGTTATCCTTGAAGTTTTATTGAACATATGTCGCACAACCAAGTTACGACACTTATTTTTGAAAGGAAAGCAATACGCACATGCAACACCAACAAAAATCTTATTAACACAACTCATGGGAGTCAGGAACGCTGTCTCGTTGAAGTACGCCTTCAGACTAAACCCTGTTTCAATTAGGACTTTTAAGGGTTGTAACGTGGCCTGGTTCACGGTTTTGAGAAAAAAATGAGTTATGGCTCAAAGTTTATTGGTACCCACCCACTCTTCATGATATTCTCCAGTCCTATGTTCAGCTAATTTGGCACAAGCGCTCGTCTCTCAAAAGGTTTCCCGATTTCTAGGGAATCTATGCAACTGGTGGTTCGAGACCTGATGAGGTTTTGGATCAACAGTCACCCCTTTTGTCTTTTGTGTCTGTAGTCACACGACTTTGTTCTTATCGAGGATTTTCTTTGTAATCCTTTTGGCTTTTTACTTTCTCATTCTTTTGCTTTTTGTTCCCTAATTTTTGCCTGGACTAACTCTTTTGAGTTTTCAATTTTGAAGCCCAGCGGGATGCCTTAACTTTTTCCTAAGTCGCTTGCTTCCAAGTTTTTTGACTTAGCAGGCTTTTTCTTTTTTCTCTTTTTTTTCTTTCTTTTTTGAACAAGTCGTGTGACACCGTTTTGCCTGACTTGTTTGAAAGGGCCGTGACTGTTTCACTCTTCGGTTGGTGAGGAGTAACCATTGTGGTTATACACCTCTTAACCTCTTGATAGTGGAATGGAAGGTAATGGATCCTCAGATGTACACTCCTTCTGAAATTTGAACACTTGGTCAAACTAACTGACGCCTACCCTGCCCCTGGGTTAAAATTGAGGGTTTTTCATTTTCAGAAAGAACTCCTACTACTAGGCTCAAAGGGGTTGACAAAGGTCTATCTCCTTATCTCTCCAGTGTTTGTGAATTGGAACCAATGCCTGTACATCCTTAACAGGGTTTTATCCGAAAGCGTTCCATTAGAAATCTGCGTTCTTATTTCGTCATCCTCCCTCCAAGAGTCTAGACAAGAAAGGTTGGTATTGCAGTGTATATAAGCATTAAAAATGAGTAAACACGAATGGAACTGTTCAAGAAAAACATACTTATTGCATTATGATTGTCAAACGAGTTCTTACATGCAAGCAATGTTTAAACAAACAAATGAAAGCTACATATGAAAATGCAATAAATGAAGCTGATGATTGCCATTGTTGAGGAGACTTGACTCCGTCTGGACTTATTGCTTCTGATGATGCTCTTACAGCCTCGAGTGCTCACTCTGATAAATAAGCTTCAATCCAAAGGGGTACCATCTGGCGTGATGACCTTTGAGTCGATCAAGTCTTGTACCTTGTGCTGGAATGCATTACAATTATCAATTGTGTGCCCAAACGTTCCCGAATGGAACTCACAGCTGGCGTTCATGTTAAAGTCCGGAGGAATAGGGTATGGCACTGGCGTGGTACTCCTCGTTTGAATAAGAGAGTTCTTGAGCAGACGAGCAAACAACTGACTATAAGGGATAGGAATAGGATCAAATGTCCTCCTGGGCCCTCTTGGTCTGAATTGCCTCTGCTGCTGATGATTCTGCTGCTGCTGCGGATTCGGGCGCCCAACCTGCGCTTGCACTTTCCTTTCCACATTTGGCTGAGGCACCAACAAAGGTTGCTGACGTAGAGCTTCGGCGGCAAAAGGTTGTGGAGAAGTTCCATGACATGAGGTGGATCCTTTGGAAAAGGAAGGAGTCCCTACTTCCTTTGCAACACTTGGGGTAAAATCGCCTTGTATGCTCACGCCGCCCGACGCAAATTCAATTGCCCCTGCATCAATCAAAACCTGGACTTGGTGCTGAAAGGCCCTACATTTCTCCACAGTATGCCCTGGTGCCCCAGAATGGAAGTCACAATGGACTTTTGCATTGTAGCCTGGTGGGGGATTACCAGTAAGAGGAGCCAAAGTCCTTTTCTGTACCAGTTGCAACTGAAGGAGATGCTGTAATAGCTGAGGATATGGCATAGGGAGCGGATGAAAAACTCTTTCAGACTGCTTCGGTCTCTGTACACACTTTTTACTCTTGGGCTTCTCTTGGGAGACAAGACCTGGCTGCTGTTGGGGGAAGTTCTGGAACCTTGGGTTGTAGAGGGAATTCACAAGGCAATCCATGATCTAGCGAAGACCACAAAGAGATGGGAGGATTAAGGACTTCTCTTGCTGAAGCGAGCACATGACTGTTCTCCATGACCAAACCCATCTGAGTCTTCATCTGATTGACCTCCTCTCTCAGCATCTTCTGTTCGTGGGACATGACCAGCATATCTTCCCCAAATTGCCTCATCTGGCCTCGCATTTCCCTCAACTCAGCTTGAATTTGCTCCATGATCAACTCTTGAATGGCCTGAGGAGTTAAGTCTACAATTCTGAAGAACCAGATCAGAACAAGAATAACCAGCCTTGAACACCTGTTATGCACATGAGATGATTATGCAAATGCAAATGCCATGTTCAAATATTTCCAAGGAATCATTATGTTTTAACTCAATACTTTACAAAAGAACCACAAGGAAAAAATGGAAATGCTCAACATAGAGCTTCAACAATGATATCCTTGGAAATACAAGAACATGTATGCAAGAATGACAATGCATATGCAACAGACATGGGATCAAGGTAACCACAAAGCTCTGTACTGCTGTGCTGATGAATGGATAAGTTCATAGGTCTGCTCTGAAGAAAAATACCAGAATACCAAAATACCGGATGATCAGAATTCCAGAATACCTGGCTGATAAGTCCACACTGACAGGAAATCCAGAATACCGGGTATGTTGAAGGTCAAGGTTACCTGCAAACCTGTAAACAACCTGCCCCTCTCACTTGTGGGTACTAGGATGTTCAGTATCCCGGGCTCTCAGGTCGAGAAATGATGATACGTTCACCATTTTTGGTTTGGCATCATCATCAATCGAGGAGGCCTCAACTGATTCTCCAAAACAAAAGGTCCTCAGCTTCTGAGGTTTGAGAATCAATAACACATTCATCCCGAAGGATATAATGCTATCGCCAATCAAAGAGGTCGTCCGCTGATTCACTTCAAAAGGTAAGTCCTATAGCAAGTTCCCAGCATTGGGTCCTCGGATCGAGAATGTGCAATGGGTTTCCCACAGAACGTGGTCTGCCACTGTCACATCCCGGGAGGAGTGCCGTAACTGAGTCCTTGGGAATGGTCTCCAGAGTCGACAATCCCTCAAGAGAATACCTACTGGCATGTACCAACGCACAGTAGCAGGTAGCTCCTGATAGAACCTCGTCTGGTTGTGGGTCTCATGAACAACAATACATGGCCACCCCCATGCAAGCGTCACGACTATCCACTCTAAAACCTACGTGTATGCTCGAGCCTGGGTAGTGGGCTCATCTCTCAGAACATCCCAACCCGCCAAACAGAAAACCAGCCAGCACAGCATAGTAATATCCATTATGACAGTAATAAGATGCAATGTAATGCAATAAAAACTATAAATACAATAAAACAAATAAAACAACAAATACGGCAATATACAACAAAACAAAGCACCATAAAAGCACCCAATGAAAAGAAACAGACAAGCGCTAGGATTGACTCGCTAAAAGGGATGGACCAGCAAGAGGTCAACCAGAGTCCCCAGCAGAGTCGCCAGATGTCGCTCCCGAAAGATTCGCATCCAACGGTACAAACACGAGAGTGGCGCGGAAAATAGAGTCGCCAGCAATGTGTATTTATCCCAAGAGAGGGAAAGGAAACACTGCATAAACCTGAGGGAGAAAGAAAGAGCATGGTCTTGCGACCAAGAGAACGGGGTTCGGGAGTCGGTTACGCATGAGGAAGGTATTAGCACCCCCACGCATCCATCGTACCCGATGGGATCCACGCTTGCTTGTCTCGATCAAAGGGCGACGTCAACTGGAGCTTCGCTGCTGCTGGAAAAGAAAAGGAACTGCTAGCTGGAGAACCGGAAAAAGAAGGGAGAGAGAAAGAGAAACAAATGTAGGGAAAATAAAAGAAGTGCTCGGATGGGCCCTACCCCACTGCCTACGTATCTCATCGGGAGCATGAGAATCAGAGCGACGTAGTTCCCCTCACTAGGGGTGGATTGTGTTTTTTTGGGAACGGCTTACGTTCTAGCTCAGGTGTTGCAGCTCGCTGAATCGAGACTTAAGCGTTACCGTCTTGCGAGAGAACGAGTAGGAGCACGTTCGTACGTTGAGAGTGAGTGAGATGAGAAAAGAATTCCCGAAGGAAAGACATTAGTGTTTGTTTTTGTGTTTTTTAGGCAGAAGTGTTCTTTAAGTTAGTTTGTAACTTGTATTGAACCAAAGTCTTAAATACAGGAACGAATACTTTCGCGCATCGTCCCCAACAGGACGTACACTAGGTATCCTAGAAGAATGAGAGGAAGCCCCTCGTTCCCCACTTCCCACATATAAGGCTCAAGCGCAATACACGTTAACCTTTATTAAGTGTTTTTTACTTTTCTTTTGAGATGAGGAGAATAACGACGCAAGGGAAACTCTAAAGGGAAACTAAGAGTCCTAAAGTTATCATGCATGGATGTCCTATGGTTAGTGAGGCTTAGGAGGAAAGACTACCTAAAACCTAATGCTAATCCTACTTCAAGCTTAATCAAAAATTAAGTTGGACTAGGTAGCTCTAAGGGGAAAGAATCCAAGACTTGAACAAGTCTTGAGATTCATGGGAGGAAGAGAGTGAAAAAAAGGAAAAAGGAAGAGAAGGAGAAGATGAGAAAAGAGATGGGGCAGCAAGCACATCATAATCATCACATCCAAATCACATCATTAAACATGCCTCAAGATCACACAAGAACATCTCAAGTGTACAAGTGAAAGCACACAAAAAAGGATGCAAGTAAACTTGCATAAGAAGTACAATTAAGCATCAATGAACTTTACACAAAGATGAAATGGATAAAGTAAGATGAACATGAATCCAAGTTAGAACTTAAGACACCTCATAATCAATCAATTCAACCATATAAAATTATTTCGCATCATGATGCATTATGAGCCAAAGAAGCAACAAAACATTTGATAATGATATGCATCATACAAATCATCCCAAAATGAACATGTGAAGTGAAAACCAAGTAATGAACTTAAGAGGGCAGTAGCATGTGCATCAACAACATATCAAGATCAAACTCAAGTCACACAAGATGAATCATTAAGCAACACATTCAAAACATGCATCAAAGTTAATCAAAACATCCACTCATCAATCATGCAAGCAATGCAAAGGACATGTGAAGCAAAGAGCGAGAACATGTCACATAAAGCAACTTAAACCCAAAGGGTCAGAACCTCTAACATGTCATTCAAGTCATACAAAAAGCCTCATGCATTGGTGGTATCAAACAAGGAAACAATTCACATGATTAAGTCAAACACACCAAAGGATTCAAGTCAAAACATAGTCAACTTGTAAAATTAAGAACAAATAGGAAAATGGACCAATGTGAATGATTCCAAAGCCACAAAGAATCTCAAACAGAATAGGATCACACCAAGTAATCATTCCAAGCATCACTTAATCACGGGCAAACAAAGTCACCCAAACTATTTCAAGTGTCTAAACATGCCTCCATCAAATTCAAACCACAAGTAGATATCAACCAAAAATAGGAAAGTGGTTCAATAAATTGCCAAAAAATAATAAAAGGCAATTTTGAACATCCAATTAACAAGTACAGAAATATTGGAACAGAACTAACTCAATAGCATGTTCAAAAGTGCTCCACAAGTCAAGATATTTACATAATCGTGTATGAATCGAGGAGCATCAAAAATCACATGAAAAACAACCAAAGGTTATCACCAAGGCAGAAACATGACATTAAAACATTCCTCATTTAAGTGTCAAGACATGACAAAAAAATCAGCTCAAGAAGGCATGGAAAAGTCATCAAACATAAGCACTAATCACAAGGGTAAACATGGAAGACACTTTGGAAAAGACGATCAGAATTAATTATTAAAACAAATGGAAAATGAAAATAAAATTCATATAAAATTAAATAAGACATTAACATACGTTCATGAATTTTTTTGGAATTTTTTGATAAAAAAAGGTATTTTTAATAATTAAAAAAAGGTAACCAAAATAAGAAAAGGAAAATAAAAAATTGATTTAAATGGAGGGTGTGTATTTAGAAAGCTAACACATAAATTGGGCCGTGAGGGGGTGTGGACAGAAATACCTCGCTGGGCCCATGATGGTCTCATTAAGTCAAGTGTTTAGATTTTTCAAATAAAAGAAAAAGAAATAAATTAAATGGAAGTCATGTGAACCAATATCAATTGGTCACTCTTAAACTAAAACACAACATGACAAAAAGAATTAAAATAATAAAATAAACAAACATGAAACAAATGATGCAATGCCACTTCATCATCTTCATCAATATCATGCAGCATGTTACATGAACAGTGCTGCAACGTGCAGACCGCCGGCCACCGCGCCGGTCCGGCCGGCCACCGGCGGCGGCGGCTGGTCCGGCCTGAAATGGAAGTACCAAGACACCCCCCCCCCCTCAGTTTTTCGCGTAGAATCCAAAAATCCACTTAGTTTTCAAGTTTAAAGCCTCTAACACCCTCAAAAATATCCATAAAGAAAAGGATCATGGTGCACAACTTTCACAAATTAAAACAACAACCATACAAACATCTTATGCATCAACTCAAGACTCCCAATATGTAAATAACATTCTCAAAACACGTAAGACATGAGAGAAAAGAATTGAAGAAAGGTTACCAAAAGTGGAGCTCTTGATACTTTCTACCTTTGCTCCAAAGCTTCAAAAACACCCTCCTACTAGCCTTTTAGGACTTCTAAGATGATGATGGGAGCAAGAATGGGGAGAAAGAGCCTCATGTGAGTAAAATCCGAATCTTGAAGGTTTTTTTTTTTGAGAGAGAGTGAACTTTAGGGTTTTGTTCTCACACAATGAGCAGCCACCTTAGTTCTTAGGGTTTGTGTTGCTTAAATATGATGGGTTTGAAGTGGTTTAATGGGCCTGAGATGAAGTGGGTGATTTGTTTGGAAAACTTTGTCAAAAACTTGAGGTGAAGAATGCATACGGGTAGGGATTTTATGAGGGGTGTATGGAAGGATTTTTTGTGTGGAAATGGAGCATGAAAGGAGTGGTTGTGCCTGGCACGTGAGAGGGAAGAGTGAGGTCTAAAATTGTACAAGAATCTTTTTCCATTTTAGTGCAAAATGTGCATAGGTGGTACACATTCCACATGACTTGGTTTAGCCCATTTTGGCAAAGGAAATGACACAAAAAGAGACTATGATACGTATAGAAATGGATATGTCATCGTGCTACAAGCAGAATTCCACAATATGTCACCAACCAATGCCTTTAAAATCAACCTAAACACCTCACTTTGCATGGATACATCTTGAAGAATATGGCACCATTAGAGACAAACTTGAAATCAATGGAAAGTAGGAAAATGATAGAACAAAAATCATGTTGGAAGTTGGTGGAAATAAGACCTTGAACCATGTGAAATTTGGCCATGAAGAGTTGTCCATAAATCTGCCAAAAGTAACTTAGAAAACAAATTCTAAGTTTTCAAATCTTACAACTTGAAAACTCCAACTTTGGGACACCATAACTTCCTAAAAAATAATCCAAATGAGACAAACTTTACATGGTTAGAAAGCTTGGAACAAGCTCTACAACTTTAATGTTTGAGAAAAATTGAAATGAAGCTTGTATCATGATGGAAATTGGCTTGGAAGACGGCTGAATTCATGTTAAAACTTTCCCAAAATGGCAACTTCCTAAAAACCTAGATTTCCAAAAATAGCAACTTTTCACATTCTTGATTTTTTTCATGAATCCTTGAACATTTCTTGATCAAATCTCATACATGAACCATATTGGACTTGAAAATCATGATGTTGGCCTTAAAAGGTCAGGAGTTGACTTTTCCAATGCACAGTTGACTTTTATTCCCAATTCTCCTGATTTTGAAACTTCTGATAAGTTGAAAACCCTTATGAACCCATTGATGGATGGTTCTCCATTCCTAGACACTTGGGGACATGAGGAATACCATGGAATCAAATCTTGCACAAAAAATCAGAAATAAACTGATTTTATGGCAAACCTTAGTTTTGGTCCCCTCCGGTTAGGAGGAGATAACACATCCTCCAAATTCAAATTCCTCTGAATATGATGTGTATCATGTCCACCAATGATGACATGTGCCGCTTGGAGATGATAAAGAATAAAAGAGCTTGCTCATTTGGGGGTCAGATCCCAAAATCTCCAAAACCCTAATTTAAGAAATCCGGTTAGGAGAGTGTGATTCCTTCGAAATCTCTTACTAATCTTGATCTTGTGATGAGATGATGGACCAATTAAGACACCTTGAGGCTCAAGGCTCCTTTGTGGTTCAAGAATTGATAGCATCAAGAATTTTCTCTCCTCTTAGCCCCTTGAACAATACACATGAACTGTTGCTTGAAACCCTGAAAACCTCTTCTTCCCTTGAGTTAAACCAAGTACCTTGATCCCATGCTAAGAACCAATGATATGCAATGATGATGATGCAAGAATGAAATGAAACATAAGCCAGTTAGTGCTAAAAGTAAGAGGGCAAATTTTGAGGTGTTACAGTCGCATCTTGCTGTTAGGACATCTTCTTCGACATCTTTGATCTTGGCAGTTTCTTCATCTTTATTGTTGATATGTTTTACCAAAATTTAGTCAAACTCTAGGAGCTTTCACTGTCCCCCTTTTGATAAATTTTGGCTAAAACATCTTCTTCTATATTCTGCCATCAGCAAGACTCCTCCATCTTGAGAATTAATTGGAGTTTGAAGAAATCTCCCCCTCAACACATTTCTTTTTCCTTCCAAGAAAGATCCAGAACCAGTGTAGAAGACTCCTCCAAAAAAGAAACACCAGTTGTAGCCTTTTGTAACACCGAGTACAAGAATTATGTAACTCAGGTCACAAGACACAACCTGTTTCACAACTCAGATCACAAAACCCAAACACCAGAACACTATTCTTCTCCCCCTTTTTAGCCAAAACTTGGCAAAAGTGACCAAGACAGCTCCATATCCAGATGCAACTCATCCAGATCTTGAAAAATTCCATCGAACACTCACTTGGAAAGAAGGAATTATGAGACCAAGGAGTGTCACAACAATCCTATTTATAGCAGATAATTTCCTTTGAAAGAAACTAACCATCGAACAAAACGCTGGTAAATTCAAAGCACCAATAACTCTACTAAATGCGCACCGGCCAAGACTGTTGACTGTTTCTCCTTTTAAGAACACCGACCAAAGAACCCATTACATGCAGACATGATTTATAACAATGTCCTGACATCATGTTAGACATTGTCTATTCTTCCAGGATTCTTCTTCTTATTTGACCATACAAAGAATTCTTCACAAATATATGATCCCAGTCTGCAAGAAAAAAAATAAATTCCCCCAAACTCAGTCAATGATTCTTAAGCATCCAACAAGAACCATTCAAGTATGCATTGCCAAGTTTCCCACAACTTGCAACAATACTCTAATGTCAAGACATCCTCCTTGACATCTTAGTTTGCTTGACGCACAGATGCAAACTGGAACTACAACAATAATGTCAAGCCATCTTGACATCTCAGTTTGCTTGACGCACAAATGCAAACTTGAACTTCAACAATAATGTCAAGCCATCTTGACATCTCAGTTTGCTTGACGCACAAATGCAAACTAGAACTTCATCTCAGATCAAGAGGCCTCTCCCCCTGACTAAGGTAACTGGTGCTCCTCCACTGAACACCTAACCTAATGACTGGAAAACATAAGACGCATCTTCATGTCTTCAAGAGCGCACCCTCTATTCAACACACCTGCTGAACGCAACCATTAACTCTTTATTATTCCCTCAGACAAGAAACAATAATCACTCACACATGATCAATGTCATGCATCCCGTGAGGACGTGTATCCAAATCATAATAAACTCTTGGCTTGAGATCAAAGTCCCATTGATCCCCCTCATTCCACAACCATCTTATACACCACACGAACTCCTCTTGAATTCTCATGTATAGATATCCTGTTGATTGAGGCACAAACCAATTGAATTATAATGCTTCCCATTCCTCAAAGAGACGCATAGGGCCCCTTAGTTTGTTACCACGAAGTCAGCTATCGTATGCATGCTCCAGAACTTCACAGCTGCTAAACTGATCCACTAATAGCATGACTTGCTCCAAGGGCTCCAATGCCGTATACAAGATTTTCCACTAACCTCACCAGGCCAGCATTAGAGATAAATACCCCGCAATCCAAGACAGTCATACCTTTCATTCTCCCGTATGATAATCTGGAATACTTCTGATTTATGGTGAATCTCCACTTCTGAACGCATTCAGGAAACAGACTTCCAAGCAATCAACATGTGATCCACTTCAGTCTTCACAAACACTTACATCCTCCTTCCAAGGGACCCTTCTACTCCATCATTCTCCCGGATGATTATGTAGATACTTCTTGGACACGATGCAAGTAACCAGTTCATCACAGAACCTGAGATCCTTCACCAAGGATATCCAACCCAAGGATGTTCTAACATCTGTTAGGACATCAACCACACATCACTGACACAACACACCATGGTTCTTGATATGCTCCACCATTGGACTTACTATCATTATAGTAATCCATACTGAAGATCTTCAAACAACACTGCGCCACCAGCTTGAACAAAGAAAAATTCAGAAACCCAGAGAGAAATAAACTCTCAACCACCAAGAAGGTATGCTTCTATTCTCAACCCATAACTTTTTCCACAAGCTCCCAGAGAACCAGAACCTCCTTACAATTTCAACTAACTACTCTTCTGCAGAAGAGAAATCAGTTTCAAGCATCCTGCTTGAACGCACATTGTGAAACCAATCAAATGCCACCTTTTAATTGACCTCACTCATCTTCAGAACTCCCACAAGATACCCTGATCTACTAATGAAATCAGATCTTCAAGTCACATGAACTACTTGCCCTATAGAAAGACATCTTGGATCCACCAAGCCTCTTAGTCATGTAACATCTTTTCATCCACAGCTCCCGCAAACTGCTTGAGATAAACCTTTTTGAAGAATCCATCACTCCCATTCTCCTGTAGATCACCTTATCTTAAGCTGATGTGCCACATCACCAGGTGAGACTTCTGATGTTAAGTTAGATGTCAAAACATTATGACATCCAACTGTTGAATTCAGCTCTTCCTTCTGCCACTTAGAAGAACCTCCTCCCTTTGCAGAAACAGATTTCCATGCTCTCACATACTTGATTCAACAACCAAGTTTTGAGTAGAGAACCTCCATTCTGCTTTGAAACTCCAAAGACTTCAAACCTGCCACGTCTGAATCTTCATAAAATAAGTAGTCCAAGACTACCCCATAGCCATACCAAAGAATGCCACTTCCCTTAGTAGAGCCGTCAGTAGAAAGCCAGAGATAACTGCCACATATCCTCGACCTTCACAACCAGAGCAAACACTATGCTCCAAAGCACCTGGATCAGAAATAAACTGACCCAAGTTGTAACCATCAAGATTATGATGTCTTCATAGTCTTCCATCTCCATCTTCAACAGATCACCATCTGGACAAGTCATTCACAATAATTTCCAAGAATAGATGCTAAGCCAATAATCCCAGGTCAACACCTAGGAGACTCGTGAGCGAATGTAGAACCCCTCCCATGATTCTCCAAGCCTCTGATGAAAATATGTTAGAACATCTGACAGAGCATCCTCAATCTTGACTTTCAAGGATAATCAATTAAATACTTGTGGATTCCACAAATAGCAATTGATCTTAAATCCTTGTACTATAACCCTTCTTCACTGATGTAGCTGAGCTCCACCAGATCATGTCATGAACACTTATAAAGTATTCAATCTTTTGCAAGTATCTTCTTCAAAGGACAATGTTGAGATACCAAGGCTGCCACCCTTGACTCAAGTAACTAAGACTTTATCTGAACAAGTCTTATTTACCTCAACAACTCTTCAATCAGATTGGATCCACTCTTAGGGTCAAGAGAGATGAATCCTTCCTTTCTGTTTTTGGATGGTGAAAATAAATCACCTCTACTTTCTTCAGATCGTGTTTCAAAGAAACACCTTCTAGTCAAAAGAGTAACTAGAAGACTCCAGATACACGACATAGATGCCTTTATGAGTGGACTTGAGAGAATTCTCAAGTATCTTTAACAACCTAGCCGATCAAACATTTATAAAACTTCTAGAGCAAGAACCTGATAAACTTTAACTCAACTCCTCTCCTCTTCAACTAACTCCAAACTGCACTAAGAAACCAAGCTTCCAAGTACCAAGTCACCATACCAGATATCTAACCACAACTCCTTTCACTCCATTGCTCCCGACCCTGGAATAAAAGAACACATATATCTTCAAATATAGAGGCCGACGATTGAGACCTTCCACCAACTGTCTTCAGTAACAACTCCAGAATCCCATACTTCTAGAGTTCTTCCATCAGAAACACATGCAGCGGAACCACCAAGGAACAGATCCTGCTTGCCCTAATAATATGTCACAACATCTTATAAGACACACCAACAAGAGAACTAGCCACTTCTTCTGTAGATGTTGTAGAATCTCCTGAGCAACATGAACAACCACCGGGTTGCTTTCTTCGATCCAGAACATCCATCTAATCCATTAATACCCTTGGGTATGTTTGAGTTGATTGATCTAATCTCCAAAACTCCTCCTTGTTTAAACGCCAGAAAGTATCTGCCAAAGATCTCATCCAAAACCAGACAGGATGCCTGCTCTGATACCAATTGAAATTCTGGCCTATGCAGACAGTAGATTTCCTAGAACATGTCAAGACATTGTGTTGCATAATCTTTTAAACTTGGAGGCGCAACAGCAGACTGATACCTTGAATATCAGAACTGCACACACACAGATGTCACGACATCTGATCCAACATATCAGTCAAGAACATTAACAAAACTGTAAATTGCAGAATGTTAAATAAGACAGTAATTGTTAACCCAGTTCGGTGCACTTCACCTACATTTGGGGGATACCAATCCAGGATGAAGACTTCACTATTGTGTAGAATGTTACAAAGTTAAACTCCCACGTTTACAACTTTATCCCTAACATCTACCCCATGAACATCTTTACCAAGGTTAAACTTAAACGTTTAGAACCCTGATACGAGATACCCCACTCACATCCTAATCACAACCTGTGATATCTCTGTCTTCTGCCAATTCATAACTGTTGCGGTTTCTTGACCTCCACGTTATCTTGGACTTGCTTTAAAGCTTCGTCCAAGAACAATACAACAACCATTACCTACAGGTTTCTGGTTGTGTACATGCACCTATGTCATCCTCTCTTCATCCCATATTACAGAGGGGAACTACAACCCTAAGATCCAACGACTCTCAAAACCTAAACCCTTATTTTTACAAAAGAGAACTAGGTTACAATTGTTACATAAGGCTGCTCAACCTTAGGTCTAAGTCTTCATATATATATATATATATATATATATATATATATAGTCTTCTGTCTTGGGCTTTCTATTTTTGATCCTTGATCCAGTATTAAAAATCGTAGCAAATCTTGAACAGATTTGTTACACATTTAAATCCTGCTATATCAGTCCAGGATGTCGCATCTTGCTGTTAGGACATCTTCTTCAACATCTTTGATCTTGGCAGTTTCTTCATCTTTATTGTTGATATGTTTTACCAAAATTTAGTCAAACTCTAGGAGCTTTCAAGCACAAGCATAGGAATATATATTGGAGCTTAGAGCCATGAAGTCCTTTGTGAAGAAAAACATTTAATCATGTATTGACTCTGAAAATGAATGCCATTTATATTTGAAATCAATGTACCTGCACACACTGGTTAGTTGCAATGAGCACGCACACAAAGACCGAATGACCTAATTCTGCTATGCAAGATGATGCAAAAAGATGGTATGCAAAAGATCAAGGAATCTAAAGGTAAAATTTGGGGTATAACGAGGCTACTTGTAAAAAGGGCAACAATGAAGAAATTAACATTTTTCTAAGTCATGAAATACAATGATTTTTGCTCATCTTGCCAAGGCCATAACTTCCAATCCAAGTAACCATTTTCTTGGCTCCAATGACCAAATTTAAGAGCTTGTTACATACTACTACTTTGTCCTTGAGGATGAATTCCCAAAAAATGCATAAATTGTGAGATATGAAACCATGAAGTTAGAGGTTCCACACTTTTTTAGTTTGGACACTTAGAAAAATTTTCATACAAATCTTCCTTGTGTTTCAGTCAACTTTAAGGCCATTTTTCTCCATGATCCACATTGATTCAAGACAAACCTTGAACATCAAACTTGAAGTATGTTATCTCAGCTTTCCAAAGATTCCAAGAACATCCATTTATCTTACTTGAGCAAGAAGTTATGAATTTTACAAAAGGCATGGATGCAACTGAATTCTCAAGACAGTTTCTACACATACTTGTGCCACACGATTTTGAAGTGAGTTTTAGGCAATTTCCATGCTTCATTTATTCACAAGATCAACATCAAAATCATAATACACCATGTGCTCTGCAAGATCACAACAGAATTTCAAAGTTTTATCCCTTTGCATGTGAAAAAAATCATTCCAAAGTTAGGAACTTAAGTTTTGTCCTCTAGCATTAAAGTGCAATAGTGAATTGATCAAAAATCACTGAAATCTGCCAAAGAATGATCAAAACACCAAGGATCAAGATGCAATATGATAGAATCAAGCTCAAAATATCAAAATTTGTAGCCATATGAGAAGGGAGGCTATGACCTTAGTACTCAACTAATAGGTACATGTCATTACCTATTGGATAATAGCATGTATCCTAATCCAAACTTTTCCTCCAAAATCTGAAATGTTTCTCTATAAATAGAGATCATTTTGCATCATCCTAATCATACCAAAACATAGCAAATACTTGTTTTCTAAGAAATCCTCCTCCTTCCAAAATTTAAAGTTTGAAAGAAATGAAAACTTGAATTCTCAATTTCAAGCAATTTCCATTCAAACTAAGCATCCAAACACTTCACATACATCATATAGAAGTGATTCAAACACTCATACACATTCTGTAACACTAGAATCATCAAGTTCATATCCCACTTGCACCAAGCAGCAGATTGATTCGAGCTGAGAGTTCCAAGAGGTTTCAAATCAATTCAAGCATTGCAACACACTCCTTGGAGGTCAAGGAATCTGTTAGCATCAAGAAATTGCAACTGTAACACCTTTATCAAGGAATTTGATTTTCATTTTGCAAGGCAAGTTGATCTAAACTGAACTCTATAATTCATGCATCATTCTTGATCATTTGAGTTACATATATGTTTGTCATGATGTGGTGATTATTTTCCCTCAGTTAATTGCATTATTCATGAACATATAGGATTTCATTTTAAATTTTCAAATTAGGGTTCATACTAGTTTCAGTTTAATTGTGTGAGATATACTTAATATAAATGAAATTGGTTGATACCATTCATTTCCTGACAAAATTTCCAATAACTTTGATGTTTACATCATGTCATTTGGTTGCGTATTGAGAGAGTTAGCAATTTGAAAAATGGATGAAGAAAATGAAGCTCGTGGAAGAAGATGATAATGGCCATGGCACCATCTTCATTTTTTTAAAACTGTTTTTAATATATTATTTGTTGATTCCAAGTTATAACCTAAATTGGCATCACGTCCTAGTGGAAACACTAGTATTTGTGCATTGTGTGTGAGTCTAAGGTCTGGGGTTCGAATCCCCCTCTCCCTAGACCTTTTGCTTTTATTTTTTAAACCATTTTCAACTCGAAAGTTACTATATTATTTACCACACGCGTTATCTTTCAACCTGAGGCATCTAGCCCAGTGGTAAAAATTTTAGCCCATGACCTTAAGGGCGCAGGTTCAAGCCTTGGAGGGAGCATTCCTTATTTTTTAACCACTATTTTTTTTATGGTTTTCTTCACAACTTCATCCAATTATTTCACCAAGAAAATTTTTATTTTGAGCCAATATTTTGCACACTTCTCATTTATCTTGTATATTTTGAGAATCCATCAAAAAATCCCAAAAATAATATTTATTTTTGTCATTTTTATTAGGTTAAAAACTAGCACTTTTTAAGCATTTTTCATACCTTTTCATGATTCCTTTTGATTATTCTATTGACATAATTGTACATATGTATCTTTATGGTCATATTATACTTTGTCTAAATCTTGTTTAATGTACATAACATGTTTTCTTGACTTATACACCATTCATATACCATGATTAAATGTTATTTCTTTTGAAAAATATTTTGATTATTTGATGTTTAGTTGAAACCTTAGGGTTTTGTTCAACTAATCTTTTGAAAACGTCTTGATACATGTTATAAAAGCTTCCACTTGAGTTTGGTTTCCCTTTTAACTTTGATTCAACCATGATTGAATGTCTTGTTCATGTGCTTATCTTCATAAATTTCCATTAGGGTTTTGTTTACCCTTTGCTATATTCATCTGATCTTTAATTCATTTTGAATACATGCTTACTTGAACTTCTTTGTGATTGCTTCAATTGATCAAATATTTGCTCACATATTCAAGTATTTCTTTCATAAACTCTCACCATGATGAACATATCTACTTGTCTGATCCTCATTCACATGTTGATATACCATGCTTGATCACAATCATGTTCATTTCATCCTCGATGACTACATTTATTTAAAAGCTTAATCAATTTTGCCTTGTTAAGTTTCTCTTGGTATTTATGTTTATAACACTTGCATTCATACAACTGTTGCATTTCAATACTCATCCTTAAAGTTTAGACTCCGTTTAAACTTTAGGATCCTCTTCAAACTATAACTCATTTAAAACCATAGGATCCCCTTTGAGGTTCTCAACTTCAAAAAACATTAGGATTCCCCTTGAAGTTTTCAACTTCATTCAAAGCTTAAAACCATAGCCCCTTGTGGCTTCAAACCTTTAAAAACTCAAACCATAGCCCCTTGTGGAATCAAACCTCAAACTTCAAGTCAAACCCTAGCCAACCTTTGGCTTCAAATTCAAAACTCTTCCCCCCATAGATGAGACATGAATCATCTCTATAGAAGAGATGTCTCTTCTATTCCCCATAAACATAAATCAAACATTTCAAACTTTTTTCCATTTAAGTGATATAAGTGGCACACTTGTTGATTCAAAATCCAAGCTAGGGTCCTTCTCTTATTATGTTACAAAAAACACTTCTTTCAGTTAAGTGATATAAGTGCCACACTTGTGGATTCTATATCCAAGTCAAGGTCATTCTCTTAGTATGCAAAGACTCATTTAAAGGAAGATGTGGCATTACTCTAGATTTTCTACATCCAAGTTTAAAGCTTCTTCCGTTGTTATCTTCTTTCTCAAAATATTTGTGGTGAATAGGTGAGATATCTCCCTTAAGATGACAATTTGTCTCTTCTCCCAAAGCCAACAAACCCAATTCCACCCATTAGTAGGTGGAACTACGAGTGCTCTGATTTCTCAACTTCCTTTTGAGAATACGTAGGTATAAGATTGTAAGATCTTAGTGAGCACAATAATAAGTAAAACCTTTAGGTTCCTACACCTTTGTCTTAGTTTATTTCAACATACCCTACAAAAACAACAAAAATTATTTCCCACTCTTATCACTCACTCAAAATAGTCAACAAATCCCCAATACACAGCAGATGAGTTAATCAACATTAACACAAACATACACAAGAGGTTCCTATAGGATACTCTAGATACTTAGGGTGCTAGTACCTTCCCATAGTATAACCAACCTCGATTCCCGATCTCTTATTTCATTGTTTTACATTGCATACTCACGGGTTTATTTAGATTTTTTCCCCTTCCCTATTTATGGGATAAATTAAAAGTTCACATGTGGGGCAACCTCGAAAATCGCGCATACAGGTATCACATTTAATATTTCTAAAAGCAAGTGTGAATATATATATATATATATATATATATATATATATATATATATATATATATATATATATATTTGTTTTATCATTTTATTATTTTAGATTTATTTTTCTTTAAAGTAGGTATCTTACATTAAAATATTTATTTGTAATAAAACTAACGTACATTAGACACCAGGTTTTCTAAAAATGGGGTATTAATGATTAACATTAAAATTAGAATTTTCATTTTAATTACAATATTGACATTGTATATAAATTTTATATCCTTTTTAAATAAAATAGGTATTATATCAATAATTCTAATGCTATTTATGTACTAAAGCATGTGTTGTAACTCATTGGGGACATGTTCACATTGCCATTTTATCTTATTTTTTAGAAACTTCCTCTTATAGGAGTTGCCTCTTCGTGTACTATTACCCATTTACAGGTTCAAAATTTTTAATAAAATTTCCTTCTTCAAACATCTCTTACTACTCTTGTTTTTCTTTGCTTGTTCGCAAAATGTCAATTATTTTTGGTAGACAATGCGTTAAAACTTTGGGTATAGTAAAAAAAATTCAAAAACATAGTTTAATTTGATTTGGAAAAATTAAAAGAATCCTAACAGCTTCTAGTATCGTATCTAAAAGCACCAAGCACGAAAATATTTTATCAATCGCCACAATCTGGCTAGTATGAAAGCTCTTTTCAAAGAAAAGCGCCATCTCGAGATATAAAGCCCTTCCAAACATATATGGGCACCTCCATCTATTCTGCAAAGGATCAAATAATCATGAGCCCCAGCGTCAAAGAGGTTCGGGGATTCAATAAGTTCTGTCTCTCACCTTAGCATCCTCAAGCATGCATTAGTCATTAGCCATGCATTAACACGCATCCATACAAAACATGCATGCATAACATGAATCAAGATACATGGACCTCACATCGAGTATTATCCCGAAGCAGGAATGCTTACTATTTCTCCTAATTGAACAAATTTCCCCTCGAAGTCAAAATAGGCATCTTTCCCTAAGCACACAAATACCATGATATATTGTTGTTTATTACGGTTCTTATACCGTTGTCATTTTTATTTTATGGTTCTTATACATTGTCATTTTTATTTCCGGTTCTTGCACCATTGCCATTTTTATTTCCTAGTTCTTACACTGTTGTCATTTTATTTCCCGGTTCTTACACCGTTTGTCATTTTTATTTCCCAGTTCATACACCTTTATCTTTCACTTCAGTTCTTACACCATTGTCATTTTTATTTCCTGGTTCTTACACCGTTGTCATTTTATTTCTGGGTTCTTACACCGTTTGTCATTTTTATTTCCATGTTCATACACAATTGCCTTTCACTTCTATACTTACACTGTTGTCATTTTTATTTCCCAGTTCATATACTATTGTCTTTCACTTCGGTTCTTACGTCATTGTCATTTTTATTTCCCGATTCTTACATCGTTGTCATTTTTATTTCCCAGTTCATACACTGTCCACTTTCACTTCGGTCATTACACTATTTTCATTTTTGTTTCTTGGTTCTTACACAGTCGTCTTTCACTCCGGCTCTTACACTGTTGTCATTTTTATTTCCCAGTTCTTACACCATCATCTTTCACTTTGGTTCATACACCGTTGTCGTTTTTATTTCCCGACTCTTACACCGTTTGTAATTTTTATTCTACGGTTCTTATACCATTGTCATTACTTCCGATTCTTACATTGCTATCATTTAGCATGTGTTCTCTTGCCAACAATGATTTATTGAACATCGGTTCTTATATCGTTGAAGATTGAATTTTTCATATTCCCAACATAGTCAGGACTTTGAACATGCCTGAAAGTTTGCACAACTCTTTTATCGGACAATTTTTTTGGGTTTTCTTGTATTTTATTATCTCCTACCACGGTCACATGATGACTCATTGTCAATCATGTTCTTAGGTCGAAGTTAATTAAATAGGGGCAGATGTCATACACCAGATTTTGACCACTCTTTTTTATCCATATCAATCACTTAAAGCCACAGTCTAGATTAGGGTAAGTCTCATATTTGAGTACCTTGGGTCAGGCTCAACCCACTTGAGCTAATGTATGAGGCCTTGTTTGTTAGAACAATATTTGGTTATGCAAGATATCTCTTTGTTTTGATAATAACAAAGTTGTATTTGTGTGAGAACAATTTTGGTACTCTAACGTTTGTTTTCTTAAGTATTGACAAATAGGTGCTGACTCTAATAAAGATAGATCTGACTCTGATCGAGATCATGTGAAACGTCACTCTAAAAATTCTCAATGGTCGCTTCAGCGTCAAAGAAGCAAGATTGCTTCTGATCTACTGTGCTTCAGAAAGTTTCTAAGAAGACACTATGTTGCAGCTGCAATGCTCTCTTGGATTCTGGCTCTGAATTTAACTATGATGCTTATCTTCTGCAGATTAAGTGCTAACAACTCTGAAGACAAGGTTCTGATGAACAAGTTCTGAAGACTCTGAAGACTTAAGTTTCTGAAGACCAAGTTCTGAAGACTCTGAAGACAAGGTTCTGCTGAACAAGTTCTGAAGACTCTGAAGACTTATGTTTCTGAAAACCAAGGGTTCTGAAGAAGGAGTGTTAAAGACTCTGAAGACAAGGTTCTATTGAACATGTTATGAAGACTCTGAAGACTCAAGACTCTGAAGACCCAATGATTCACTCTTCTGATCATGCTTCAATCATATCAATTCAGAAGCCTCTGATGGATAGAAGAAGATGAAATGTTTACGAGGGAAAATAGTACATAGTACAGATCAAACACATTCTTTTCCACTACCCTGATATGGTAGTACAAAGGACAATTTCAGTGTACGATTTTCATCCCAGCATAACGACATTATTTCAAGTCACCAATATTTTACTGATATTACTAATCTGCCCTTCAACGGATCTTTTTCTGGCTATATAAAGACTTGATCATTCAATGAATCGTGTGTGACATCAAGTGTGAAAAAGAGAAATATTCAAAACACTGATTCATACGAGAAAGAACTTAAGAAATAGAGAAATTCATGAGTGAACAGTAAAGCACCACAATACAAAGAAGAAGATTGTTCTTACTGTATATATTCGCTCTAAGTTAGATTGAGCTAGAAATTATGTTTTATATCAGCATATGTAAGAAGCATTTCATTGTAAACATTTTATTTGATCAAACAGTTGTTTGAATTCCTTAAGGGACCAGTTGGGTCTGAATCCTTAAGAAGAGACGGTTAGTCTGTGTATTGTTAGTCACCAGCAGTTGCTAGTGCAGTTGTAATCTGTTTGGTTACAGTGGATTAAGTCCTAGTGTATAAGGCGAAATCACCTTGGTGGGTGGACTGGATTAACTTGATAGTTTACAAGTGAACCAGGATATATCCTGTGTCTTTCTCTATTGTTAGTCTATTTGTGATCTTTGTTTGAGTTTCACAAAAAGCTTTCATTTTGAAAACCCAATTCAACCCCCCCCCCCCCCCTTCTTGTGTTTTTCTCACACCTTCAATTGGCATCAGAGCTCCGGTTCTGATTGTGATAAACATTTTATCAACACTTAATAGTGTTCAGTACCGATCCAGTATTTGTGTTAGATATCATGGCAGCTCCTGCTAATACTACTACTGAAGAGAAAGATCATTACAGTGACAAACCACCAGTCTTTAATGGTGAAAAGTTTGACTACTGGAAAGACAGAATAGAAAGCTTCTTTCTTAGTTATGATGTAGATCTTTGGGATTTGGTAGTCAATGGCTACACTCACCCAGTTGGTGCTACAGGTGCTAAAATATCCAGAAGTGATATGACCAACCAACAGAAGAAAGATTATAAGAATCATCACAAGGCAAGAAACATATTGCTAAATGTTATCTCTTATACTGAGTATGAGAAGATAACAAATAGAGATACTGTCAAATCTATCTTTGATTCTCTAAGAATGACTCATGAAGGTAATGCTCAAGTCAATGAGACAAAGGCGCTAGCCCTAATCCAAAAATATGAGGCATTCAGAATGGAGGATGATGAGACAGTTGAGACCGTGTTTTCAAGGTTTCAAATGCTAGTCGCAGGACTTAAAGTTATGGACAAAGGTTACTCAACTGCTGATCATGTGAAAAAGATCATTAGAAGTCTTCCCAAGAAATGGAGACCTATGGTAACAACTTTAAAGCTATCCAAGGATCTTAACAGCATAAGTCTTGAAGAGCTTGTCAGTTCTTTGAGAAGTCATGAGATAGAGCTCGAAGAAGATGAACCTCAGAAGAAAAGCAAATCTATCGCTCTTAAGTATAAACCTGAAAAGGCAAAGGCTTATCAAGCTAAGGAAGAATAAGAATATTCTGGTGAAGAATCAGAAGATGAGTTGTCGCAAATCTCCAGAAGAATCAACAAACTCTGGAAGCATAGGCAAGGAAACTTCAAAGGATCTAGAAGAAACAAAGGCCGCTCCGAGTCATCATTCTGACAGAAGAAGCAGAACTCTGGAAAGGAAGTTATCTGCTATGAGTGTAATGAGCCAGGTCATTACAAGAACGAGTGTCCAAAGATCAAGAAAGACAAGAAGCCTAAGAAGAACTTCTCCAAAGAGAAGAAAGGACTAACGGCAACTTGGGATTACTCTGATTTTGAAGAAGAGGAATCTGATGAAGAACAAGCAAATGTTGCGCTAGTAGCAATAATTGACGATGAAGTTTCTGGAAAACCAGAAGACAAAGTATCATCAGAACCAGAATCAGACTCAGACTCAGACTTAGAGATATCCTTAGCAGCTCAGTTGAAACACCAGTCATGGTACCTGGATAGTGGTTGCTCGCGACACATGACGGGAAGAAGGCATATGTTCCAAAGTCTGGAACTTAAGCCTGGAGGCTTCGTCGATTTCGGAGGAAACCAGAAAGGAAAAAACATTGGCTCTGGAACCGTTGGTAATGGTAACCTTCCTTCTATTACTGATGTTCTTTTAGTCGATGGTTTGATGCATAACTTTTTGTCAATTAGTCAACTTAGTGACAATCGTTATGATATCATCTTTAATCAAAAGTCCTGTAAGGCTGTAAGTCAGAAAGATGGTTCAATCCTATTTGTCGAAAAGAGGAAAAACAACATTTATAAGATTAGACTTTTTGATCTTCCTGAACAGAATGTCAAATGCTTAATGTCTGTTAATGAAGAGCAATGGGTATGGCATAGACGTTTAGGCCATATTAGCATGAAGAGGATTTCTCAGATAAATAAGCTTGAACTTCTCAGAGGCTTGCCAAATCTGAAGTATTCTTCAGATGCTCTTTGTGAAGCATGTCAGAAAGGAAAGTTTTCTAAAACTTCTTTTAAAGCAAGGAATGTTATGTCCACCTCTAGACCGTTAGAACTTCTACACATTGACTTGTTTGGACCAGTGAAAACTGCTTCAATCAGTGGAAAGAAGTATGGATTAGTAATCGTTGATGATTATAGTCATTGGACATGGGTAAAATTCTTGAAACACAAGGATGAGTCTCATTCTGTGTTCTCTACCTTTTGCTCTCAAGTGCAAACAGAGAAGGACTGTAAAATAGTCAAAGTCAGAAGTGATCATGGTGGAGAATTTGAGAATCTTTTTTATTCTCATGGCATTTCCCATGATTTCTCCTGTCCCAGAACTCCACAACAAAATGGAGTAGTGGAAAGGAAGAATGGGACTTTGCAAGAAATGGCTCGAACCATGATCCAAGAAACTGACATGGCTAAGCACTTCTGGGCAGAGGCAGTAAATACAGCATGTTACATTCAGAACAGGATTTCAATAAGACTTATTCTGGGTAAGACTACTTATGAATTGTGGAAGAATAGAAAACCCAACATTTCATATGTTCATCCTTTTGGCTGTATTTGTTTTATGTTGAACACTAAAGAGAATCTTGGCAAGTTTGACTCCAAAGCTTAAAAGTGTTTACTGTTAGGATACTCTGAACGCTCTAAAGGCTACAAAATCTATAACACAGAAATACAAATTGTTGAGGAATCAATTCTTGTCAGATTCAATGATAAGCTTGACCCTTAAAAGTCAAAGCTAGTTGAAAAGTTTGTAGATCTGAAGATCACCTTATCAGAATCTAAAGAAGCAGAAGATTCAAGAGAAGCTGACAAAGATGCAGATTCTCCAGATTCAGATACAACCTTACCATAAACTGAAAATAACCCATCTCATCAGAAGAAGAAGAAGAATATATTAAATACTTCTCATTCTGAAGAATTGATTCTGGGAGATAAAGCTGATCCAATCAGAACTCGTTCATCATTCAGACATTCTAAAGAAACCCTTCTGGGTTTAGTTTCTCTGATAGAACCAACAACAGTTGATGAAGCTCTTAAGGAGAATGAATGGATTCTGGCCATGCAAGAAGAACTGAAACAATTCACCAGAAATGACGTTTGGGATCTTGTTCAGAAACCCAAAGGTGTCCACATCATTGGAACTAAATGGGTATTCAGAAACAAGTTAGATGAGAAAGGTGAGGTCGTAAGAAACAAAGCACGACTGGTTGCACAAGGTTATAGTCAACAAGAAGGGATAGACTATACAGAAACCTTTGCACCAGTTGCCAGGTTAGAATCTATTCGCATTTTAAATCTCATTTACTGTGAATCATGACATTACTTTATATCAGATGGATGTAAAGAGTGCATTTTTAAATGGATATATTTTTGAAGAAGTATATGTGCACCAACCTCCTAGTTTTGAGAGTTCTGAAAACCTAGATTTTATTTTCAAACTTAAAAAATCGTTATATGGTATGAAACAGGCTCCCAAAGCTTGGTATGAAAGGCTAAATAACTTTCTTTAGGAAAATGACTTTACCAGAGGAAAAGTGGATACAACACTCTTTTGTAAAACCTTTAAAAATGACATTCTAATTGTTCAAATCTACGTTGATGATATTATATTTGGTTCTGCCAATATGTCCTTGTGCAAGGAAATTTCCAAGTTAATGCAGGCTGAATTTGAAATGAGTCTGATGGGAGAACTCAGATTCTTTCTGGGAATTCAAATTGATTAAAGAACAGAAGAAACATACATTCATCAGAGCAAGTATGCAAAAGAACTTCTGAAGAAATTCAACATGTCAGAAAGTAAACCGGCTAAGACTCTTATGCATCCGACATGCATTCTGGAGAAAGAAGAAGTAAGTTAAAAGGTTTGTCAGAAGCTCTATCGTGGTATGATGGGATCTCTTATATATTTGACAGTTTCTCGTCTAGATATTCTGTTCAGTGTATGTCTTTGTGCTCGTTTCCAATCAGATCCAAGGGAAACTCACTTAACTACTGTTAAGAGAATCCTAAGGTATCTAAAAGGAACAACTAACCATGGCTTGATGTATAAGAAAACATCATAGTATAAGCTTTTTGGTTACTGTGATGCAGATTATGCTAGCTGGAGACAGATTAGAAAGAAAAAGTACTTCTGGAAACTGTCAGTTTCTGGGAAGTAACCTCGTCTTCTGGGAAAGCAAGAGACAATCAACAATTGCTTTCTCTACTGCAGAAGCAGAATACATATCAGCATCTCTGTGCAGTACTCAGATACTCTGGATGAAGAATCAACTTGAAGATTATCAGATACACGAGTGTAACATTCCTATCTTCTGTGATAATACTTCTGCCATTTGTTTATCTAAGAATCCTATTCTACATTCTAGGGCAAAACATATTGAAATAAAACATCACTTTTTACGTGACTATGTTCAGAAGGGTACTTTTCAGTTAAAATTTATGGATATAGATCACCAGTGGGCTGATATTTTCACAAAACCCCTTGTTGAAGATATATTCGTATTCATTCTGGAAAACTTATTTATCAAACCGTGTCCAGAATGAGATGATAATATTTTAATGTGTCAGGCTACCAGAACGTCTGATATAAGATTCTGATGTTAGACAAAATGTGTTAATTTTTTGTTTATTGACTTTCTGACTCATGATACTTCTACAAGTTAGAAAATGTCCTGATCAGAAATTAGTCCAGTCAGATACCTCTTGGTATTCTAGACATTGGAAACATCAAAACGTGCTCTCTTGAAAAACAAACGGCTATGATTATTTGTAACACGTGTCCAAAATCAAATCATATCTACTGTTGAAGAGACACCTCGAGTGTTGTGATTTCATGAGACTTTTCAAGTAATTATTTCCTATTACTCCTTAATATCTCTATAATCATGTTTAACACATTGGATTTGAAAATATACTTGATAACTGTTTAAATCTTTACGTCTTCCTCCCATATTATGCATTCATAAAGATGTATGTAAGACAAAGATTTCTTGGAACTAAACACTTGTCTACCTTCCTTTATTCTTTGTCAGTTTCTGCCCTCTCTCTTTCTAGTATACATTTATTTGTATTTATTGACTGATGTCATAATATGAATAACGTATACTGATCTGTGCTCATTTGGAGACTGATACACTGCTTTATCATTCTTTGTTCTTGTTTGTATCCCTTGTATTGGAAATGATGAATTACTCGTATCAATTCATCTAGTATTTATTGCTATCACTCTTTGTTCTCTTTATATACCACACTTCTCCTCATAACTAGTCATCCGTCTCTAAACTTGCTTGTCACTCCTACCCTTCTTGCTTTCACTATGTCTTCTAAAACCATTAAGGGAGAAATCTCTGACTTAGATCACTTGAAAGAATACTCCATTGATTTCAACAATCTTATTGACAATGGTCATACCAATATTCTCTCACACATCATCTACCAAAACTGGGATAAATATCTTGAAATTCTCAATGGACCTATCTATCCAGTTCTTGTAAAAGAATTATGGGCTAATGCTCGCATCCTTGCATATGAGTTTGATACTTGTTGCATTCTGTCTACTGTGTATGGCTTTCCCATCATGATTAACTCCACAATCATCTCTCAAGCGATTGAATGTAAAGAGGATGGTGAATATGTTGAATACTATAGAGGAAATAACTGGTTTGCTAAACACATTCACATCATCTATCTTCAAGAAGGACCTACTGACAGTCCCTCTTCTCTCACCCCTGAGGCTAAAGTCTGGTACCAAATCATGGGAACGAATCTTAGACCAAGGGAAAAGGGAACATGAAGGCTCTCTACAATGGATAGGCTCTTCATTTTCTTCTTAATCTCCAAGATTAAGATCAATCTACCTCAATCTATATTCAACTTCTTGAAAGGAGAAATTCTTTCATCGAGAGCGGAGTTATCATTTCAGATTTCCTATAGTAGAGTTATTTCTCACATTATCTTCAAGGAGTTGTTGCTCACTTAAAACAAATCGGAATGAATGAGAAACTTGTTATTGAATGGTGTTTTCCCATGAACTATTCTGAAAGAATCATCAGGGATTGAGATAGCTGGTTGGAGGGTGTTTCATCATTGATTGGCCTCTTGGTTGCTTGTTGCTTGGTCTCTCTTTCTTTTATCATTGTTGTTTCTGTCAGTTGTCCTTGTTATTTGTTTGTTTTCCTGTTTTATGATTCTGTTCCTGTACTGCGCCTCTGGCGTTTTGCTCTTATCAATGAAGAATTTTCCTTACTTGCATTTATCTTATCTTACTACATTTCAATATTGATTGCCATAAAAGGAGGAAAAGTACTGAAATTAACTTATCTAAATTCTCTCAAATCAAAATGCTTAAGTTAAATTTTGATCACCCTTTTTGATTATGACAAAAAAGGGGAGTATTAATATGGAAAAGTTATTTTGATAAATATATTGTCTCTAATCATAGCTCTAACATTCTAACACGTTAAATATCACATCTTTTTAGAATGTTTTTTAGGAAAAATAATTATATTGGCAAAATGACTCTGATATCAATCAGGCTCTAATTTACTTAATCAAGCTCTGTTATCATAATGCATCACCACTATAATCAAGCTCTGATATTTTGGACCTGTCTAGATCTCTGCAATCAGGCTCTATATCCCAAATCTTATAAGATTTTGGTAAATATTATAATCAAGGGGAGCTTGATAAAGAGAAGTTTTCTTCGAACTTATCTGAGTCAATTCTTATTATCTTCGTACAAAATTGTGTTATCAAAATACATTGTTTTGTCATTATCAAAAAGGGGGAGATTGTTAGAACAAGATTTTGTTCTGCAAGATATCTCTTTGTTTTGATAATAACAAAGTTGTATTTGTGTGAGAACAATTTTGGTGCTCTAACGTTTGTTTTCTTAAGTATTGACAAACAGGTCCTGACTATGATAAAGATAGTTCTGAATCTGATAGAGATCATGTGAAACGTCACTCTAAAAATTCTCAATGGTCGCTTCTGCGTCAAAGAAGCAAGATTGCTTCTGATCTACTGTGCTTCAGAAAGATTCTACGAAGACACTATGTTGATGCTGCAATGCTCTCTTGGATTCTGGCTCTGAATTTAACTCTGATACTTATCTTTTGAAGACTAAGTGCTAACGACTCTGAAGACAAGGTTCTGATGAACAAGTTCTGAAGACTCTGAAGACATAAGTTTCTGAAGACCAAGTTCTGAAGACTCTGAAGACAAGGTTCTGTTGAACAAGTTCTGAAGACTCTGAAGACTTATGTTTCTGATAACCAAGGGTTCTGAAGAAGGAGTGTTGAAGACTCTGAAGACAAGGTTCTGCTGAACAAGTTCTGAAGACTCTAAAGACTCAAGACTCTGAAGACCCAATGATTCACTCTTCTGATCATGCTTCATTTATATCAATTCAGAAGCTTCTGATGGATAGAAGAAGATGAAACCTTTGCGAGGGAAAATAGTACATAGTACAGATCAAACACGTTTTTTCCACTACCATTCCACTACCCTGATTTGGTGGTACAAAGGATAATTTCAGTGTACGATTTTCATCTCAGCATAACGACATTATTTCAAGTCGCCAGTATTTTACTGATATTGCTGATCTGCCCTTCAACGGATCTTTTTCTGGCTATATAAAGACTTGATCATTCAATGAATCGTGTGTGACATCAAGTGTGAAAAAGAGAAATATTCAAAACATTGATTCATACGAGAAAGAACTCAAGAAATAGAGAAATTCATGAGTGAACAGTAAAGTACCACAATACAAAGAAGAAGATTGTTCTTACTGTATAGATTCGCTCTAAGTTAGATTGAGCTAGAAATTGTGTTTAAATCAGCTTATGTAAGAAGTATTTCATTGTAAACATTTTATTTGATCAAACAGTTGTTTGAATTCCTTAAGGGACCAGTTGGGTCAGAATCCTTAAGAAGAGACGGTTAGTCTGTGTATTGTTAGTCACCAGCAGTTGCTAGTACAGTTGTAATCAGTTTGGTTATAGTGGATTAAGTCCAAGTGTATAAGGCGAAATCACCTTGGCAGGTGGACTGGATTAACTTGATAGTTTTCAAGTGAACCAGGATATATCGTGTGTCTTTCTCTATTGTTAGTCTATTTGTTATCTTTGTTTGAGTTTCACAAAAAGCTTTCATTTTGAAAACTCAATTCAAACTCCCCCTTTCTTGTGTTTTTCTCACACCTTCATTGTTCTATCAGAGTCCGTCATGTGCTTGTCATCTAGTCAACTCCAATGACCTAAAAAGTCAAAGGAGGACAATTTTGACTTTTTATCCTCTTTTAAAAGTTTGTTTTCATTCCGTAGTTGTGGTTTCTATTTTTGGCCATTTATTAATTTAGTCTAAGTATTACTATTTAATAGTATTATTTAGATATTACTATTTACTAGTATTATCTAAGTTATTAATTATTAGTTAGTTAATTAGAACAAATTATTATATTAAAATATTATTAAGTTATTAGTAAGACATCTTTTTATTATTTAGATTAATTAACATATTATATAATTATTTTAATTTTTTATTTATTAGAGTAGGCTATTATTATTAGATATTATTTATATTTATTATTATTATTATTATTATTATTATTAGGGTTTTATCTTTTTTCAGTTTATTTTTCTAAGGTTGAACCTAGTCAAACCCTAGGGCTAGGTCCATATAAGCCCAAAATTGCAGAAACACCAAAAATGCATGTAAAAGGAATCAAATCTGATAAAAACAATTGCAGCAAAAAAGAAATCTTTTCATTAATTTGGATTTGCTGTTACATTTAAAAAAGCCCAATAAACAACAAATCATAGCAAAACTTTCCTAAATTTAACAAATTAAATAAAAAAGTTACTAAGGCTGAATCAATCAAATTAAAACACTAACCTAATGTTTACACTATACATAACAGACTAATTTTTACAAAGGAATCATCCACGATTTACATATTACCAACCCTTAAAGTTTTTTCTCTTCACATCGAAGAACAACAATAACTAAACCCTAAAGTTCTAAGCTCCCTCTGTCTCAACAGCCAACCATCACATCTAAGTCACACCTTGCAGCCAAAGAAAAAAAAGAAAATGAAGTTACAAATAATCCAGACATTAATTAAAAGAAAGAGAGAGAATTCAAAAGAGCTAAAGACATTACCTTCACCGGAGAATCCCTCATCTCCATAGGTTGGCATCCCATCATATCCCCTTGATGACTTACTTTCTCTACTCTTTATACCATTTTGCTGTCTTTTTGTTTATTGACTTACTTGTCTAGATGTATGTTTTTGAATGTTAATAAGGTAGGTGCATGATATCGTTGTTTACTTGTTGTTTTGTTTGAGTTAAAGGTTCGGTTTAGGGTTAACAGAAGAAGATTAAGGTTTTAGGGTTTGTAATTGTTGGTTTGATTTTTTTCGTTTGAGGTTTTGATTTGTGATAAGGAAGGGACGATCTATGTTTTGGTGAAGGTTTGGATCATTTTGGGTTAGGTTTGGTTTAGTTATAGGTGGATTAGGGTTGTGGCCGAAGGTTAAAGATGAAGATTCATCTTCATCATGATGAACACGATGAAAATTTGAAGGTATGAGTTGTATTTAGGGTTAGAATTCTTCCGTTAGGGTTATGGTTCCTAGGGTTCTAAAGTTGAAGATAAATATAATGGGGTTTTGGGTTGGTGTTCATCATTTGGATGAACACCAATTAAAGGTTAGGGTCTTAAGAGCGGAGCTAGGGGTAGTTTTCGGATTTCGGTGTGGTGGTTTAGGGTTCGGTGGCTGAGGGTTAGAGAGAGAGATAGAGAGAGAGAGAGAGAGAGAGAGAGAGAGAGAGAGAGAGAGAAAGAGAGAAACGAAATGGGAAATGAAATAAATTATGAAGATAATTCATTTATATACCCTGGATGCATGATCTCTGATCAGAGACATGTGGGGTGTCCTCAGCCATCTGATGATCTTACTTTAACTTGCTTGCATGCACACATGCCCATCACCTTTATCGTGCACCCTCATTCGTGAGCCTTGGATCAGTGACCCCCTTATGGTCAGCTGATCAATGCCCCAGATTGATTCTTGACTCCAGTTGCTTATCTGATCCAATGGACTATAATTTCCTGCGTATTTTTTTAATTTTTTTTATTATTATCATATTTTTTCTTGCCTTTTTTCCATTTTCTTTCCCTGATGGGCCATTGGGCTCAGCCCTATACTATTAACACACCCCTGCTTGGACCATTTAAAAATATAGTGCACCCCTATTTAGTCTTTTATTTTATTATTTTATTGTTTCTTTTTATTTTAGATTAATAATTTAGTAATAGTAATTTTAGTTGTTGATTAATTCACTTAAATCAACAATTAATCTTAAGTGTGTTTTTTCTTAAGACCAATTACCCATTTTAGTTTAATTATTTTAGTTAATTAAAAAATAACTTTTTTATTCTAAACGAACTATAATATATTTTGTCTTCTCATTTAAATGAAGTTGTAAAAGTATCATTCCTACCAAAATCTCCAACCAGAACATGTTTATAAGGGTTCCTTAATAAAGTTATAATACTCACATATATAAATAATTCATATTTTATATCTCTCCGCAAATTATTTTCTTAATTTAAATTAAATATATTTTTTAAAATAAGAAGTGGGTAATCCATTATACTTTTAAGTAATCATGTGATTAGTGTTCGTCGCTTCAATTGATAAGTTAAGATCAAACCAACTTAAAAGCAACAAAACTCATCAAACTATTTTGTGCCCTTATGACCCTTTCAAAAAATCATTTTTCGTAAGTTAAAATCAATCAAACACACATTTTTTTATTAGAACGGCCTACAGAGCTCTAATTTTCTCATTGCACAATGAGAATATGTAAGGACGAGGATTTGAATCCTTGGCGAACTCAATAATATCAAAATTTTCTTTTTTCTCCTTTCTCTTATGAATAATTTCCCTTTTTGAATATTTTAATAAATTCCTTTTGTGTAAATAAGAATAAGAATAAGAATAAAACTAACATATCTTTAACAAACAATAAACCCTTAAAACTTTAGGAGGTTCTCGTTGAGTACAATGGATGTGAGGGGTACTATTATCTTCCCCTCACATAACCAACTCCCGAACCCTAAATTTGGTTGCGATGACCATATTATCCATTTCTTTTCCCTTAGGGTTTTATCGTCATTTCCATTTTCCTTGGGAATAAATAAAGAACGGTGGTGACTCTATTAGTTCATCCACGAGAGCACAATGCGCTTCGCGAGGTCGTATTTTTCAAGATGCGATAGTAAGTATTACTTGTGTTTTTTGACATTCTTTTATTTTCTCTAATGTGTTGCTTGTGATTTGTGTGAATTAATTAGTAACTATATAAAAATTATTTGCAGTCGTGAAAACATCCCAAAGCTTTGAATGTGGATACCAGGTTTTGAGACAAATGTTTAATATTGTCTCATGAACCATTACCAATGCATGGCTTAAGGTATTAATATAATCCATATACATGTAATTTATGTATATTTGTTAAGTTAATGTTGTTATTGTTAGCTTATTGTAATACCCTAATTTTTACCCCTAAGATCCCACATGTCTTTTGCATCACATACCACAAAAAAGATCACAAGCTTTGGTTCTCTTACCCTCCCCTGAAGGTTTGTTCTTGAGTAAGATTGCCAAGCACCCGTGTTTCTTTTATTTGTTTGAGGTTTATATTTGTTTGTGTTTACTAACCATTAATTAAAATCCAAAAATATGTTTGTTTTTCTTTTACTAACTTTTTCAGGAAGAATTTGGACCAAGGATATCAAAATCAATCCCACAGCTCGAATGAATTTCATCTGAACAAAGTCAAAGTTGATCTGCAAGTCATTCAAAAATCATCTGATCAAGAGTTTCCAAGATTTAATTGATTATTATTCAAGAGACTCCAAGGTTTATGTGTTTATTTCTATGCCTTCTTTGACAAACAAGAAAAATCGAGTCAGAGCCAAGACAACACATCAAAAAGCCAATTTTCTCATCTTTTCACTGTGTTAATCGATTAACACATTTTGCACTGAAAATGGTTAATCGATTAACACGTGCAATTTTTGAAAAAATGTGCCAAATTCTAATTCTGCAGCAATTGGCACCAATTTTCATCATTTTGATCACATGTGGAATATTCTTGACCATCTCATTTTAATTCCCCTACATCATCATAATTAAATCCCACCATGTACCTCCACTAATCACCACTCTTTTGATAATTTCCCACCAAAATTCAAATTCCAAGCCTAATTTTCATTTCCAAACCACCAAATTTCCAAGCCTAAATTCTATAAATAGAGGCCTCATTTCGTTCATTTCACAAGCTTTTTATAGCCAACAAACCTCTTGCAAATTCTCTTCCCAACCACTAAATTTCACTAAAGCTCACTTTTCTTCTTTTGAAAGTTAACAAGAATTCACATTGAATCTTGTTCAACATTGAGCTAAACCTTCATCCAAACTTGTTTACTTCATCAATTTTCATAAATCAAGGCTTTGGTGTTTGGATCTTGAAGCAATTTGAAGGAATTTTCAGATTTGAAGTGGTAATTCATCTTTCACCATTGTTGAAGCTTCAATTTCATCTTCCATAATATAGATCCTTGGTGGATTCTTGTTACTTGATCCTTTGGATCTTGTAATTGTGTTTGATTACTGGTTTTTGCGGTTGTTTTACTCAAAATTTCGTGCACAATTGCATCCTTGATTATGAGGTGTTTGAATAAATGATTGATCAAGGATTTTGAAGTTTTTAAACTGATTTGTTGATGTTTTCACATTGTTAATCGATTAACCAAAACCAGCACGAATTGGTTAATCGATTAACAATTGGATTTTGCGCCCAGAATTGGATTTTTCCACTGGTTAATCGATTAACAGTTTTACACATGAAATGGTTAATCGATTAAACATTGTCCAGAATGTGATTTTCACTTGTTTTTAGGGCTGTTTTGCTTTTTCTTCCTCCTTCTTCCCCTTTCTTCTTATTTTAGCCTTGAAACACATTGTTGAGATTAATTTCTCTTCAATTTCAATGGACTTTGGATATGGTTAGAGTAATCAAACATTCATTAGTTCAAATCTATTCATTTGAGGTGCTTTGAATTAGTGATATGTTTTCACACTCAAATCTATCAATTAAAGATGATTGAACTTGAAGATGAAAGGTTCTTGAAGTTGTAATTCAATTTGGCATTTCTCTTCATCTATTTCTTTTTATTTTGATCGATGAAAGTCTTACGGATCTTAGAATTTCTTTGTCGAATTCTTGATCAAGACTAGATCATTACCTATTTTCTTTTCGTGCGGTATTGCTTTCGAATGACGATTTACATATCGTTCATATAGCATGCATTAGCACATATATCATTTTGACCAGCGTCATTGTAGGGTAATTACTACGTAAATTACTCGGTGATTGCTTAACATAGCCCTACATTTGTCCCTCTTTATCCAAATCGGAACTCGATCTTTCGTGGTCCGGACCTTGATTGGTCGCTTCAACCCAATGATGGTTAATCCTTTGTATTAAGTTCAAAATCTTTGAAGCTTGTTGTTGTAGAGGCTTTGATTCTATCAATCTTCTAACAAGTCTTCATTAACCTTGACCTAAGTACATTGTTTAATCACTATAGTTCAAGACGCGAAACGGAATACTCGGTGAAGGCTTATGGCACTAGAGCCCTTTGTGCTACTAATCACTAACTTCTAACCTTTTTTATGTTTCCTTCTCGCTCCCTAACTCTCTTTTTTTTTATGCTTTATGTTATTATATCATATCATGTTTATGTTTATGTCATTTTTTCCTTTGTCCACTTGGACCATATTATCTTGTGCTTTTGTTTTTCTTTTGTCCATTTTGGACTCAAAAACATTAATAAAGGATTAAACCACTAAAAAACTTGTGCTCTTAATGTTGGACTATGGCCATTATCCTTTGCATTGGAGGACCTATACTCTTGATTATGGACTTATGGACTTAGAATTAGGATTCTCTCCCTTGTGCTTTGGACCATTATGGAATTTGATATTCTAGCCTTTATTTTGCTTGCTTATTGGCTCAAGAGGATGGAATTCTTTTCTTATTATGCTTTGAAGAGTGCCTCCATGTGGTTAGATCTTTCTTACCCTAGCTTTTATTTTATGCACTAGGATAGTCACTTCTTCTCCACCCCTTCTTCAATTTTCAAAATCTCCTCTCTTTTTTTCAAAATCTTCTTGTTTTCAAACTTAAAATCGCTTTCATAATAAAACCTTGACTTCGGTCAAGTGATTTTTTTAAACTTTATTTTCTTTAATAAATGACAATCAATTTTAATCATATTTTGACCATTTCAAAAAAAATATAAAAAAAATACAAAACTCATTCAAACTTTTTGTGCTTTGTGCACCTTTTTCTTTTAAACTTTTCAAAAAGAATTAGACATGAGTCATTATTTTGTTGAGATGTAAAGCTCCTAACCATGGTATATTGGGTAAATTATGGCCATTTTCCACTTAGATATTGAAGTGATAGTCTTGTTGATTTTAATCCAAGCAAATCCTTCATCTTAATGTGATGCAAATGCCTCTTTCCCATACCTTTGGGTAATTAGTTGAGTATTCTCTCTTGAGAATGACAGGTTGTCTTTTCAAATTAAAATGAATCATAACTAATAAATTTTGTTATTTGTACCACGAACTACGAGGTTTTGATCCTACATTGCACTTCGTGGGTACGTAGGCATGAGGCGATAAGTCTCTCCAAACACAAAAATCTTAAAAAATATTTCTCTTCTCATCCCTCCCAATCTCTTTCAAGCAAACCATTTCCAAACCAAAAAGCATGAATACATCAAAGGGCTCCTATAGAGTACTATAGATGTATTGGGTGTGTAAAACCTTCCCTTTACATAACCAACCCCCCTTACCCATTTCTCTTTGTCTTTTTTTTAGCTTTTGCTTTCTTTAGACTTCTTAGGATTTATTCGCTCTTTTTTTTCCTTTCCTCTGTGGAATAAATAAAAGTGCGGTGGTGACTCTTGCTTTATGAGTTAAGTTAATCAATAGTTTACACTCACAATTTTTACCGCTACAGAAAAGTGGTGACTCTGCTGGGGATAGCATCCCTTGAGGGGTTTAGCCTACTTTGATTTATTTACTGCTTTTTGTTTGATTTGCTTGTTACTTGTTTGTTCTATTTGGGAGTTCCTCTGTGTGTGAGATAAGTCCTATACCCGGACCAGAGTACACTTTAAGATAGGAGGATGGTATAGTCAAGGGAGCTTTGAGGGAGTCGAATCCCAAAAAAGCAGAACTTGAGAATCTATCCACTCGGTGGTTGCCTCTTTGGAATTATTGATGTCGATCGAGCGATCGTTGAAAGCATTACTTTTTCCATAGAAGCCTATAACACTGAGGACCGTAGTAACCCTTAACCCATCTTAGCCTTTTTAGAATCGTGGCACAGAAGCTATGAGGATGCAAATCCGACTTAGCTGTTACGCGATGCCACATTCAGGTTAGATTCTCTTGAAGATAACTACTAACCTCCGAGTAAATCGGTGCACTGGTGTGTCTGATAGTGGATTGTGGACCCTGGGCATTCTGTGTTAGAATCGTTGTTTTCTGCAAGTACATTGAAGACAAAATCTTAGTACATACTTTTGTGGGATTGGTTCTTACCCTTGGCTTCATGCTCGTGACTTGAACCATGACCCGTGTGCTTTGTGTGATCTTGTTTGTGGTTGTTGCATTCATGCACTCATGCATTCATGAGCATTCTTCTAGAAGGTTTCAAGGAACTTAAAGGTGTTATTGCAAACATTGCAGATACTTTTGTTATGGATTTTGGAAGGAGAAGTACAAGGAAGTACACTTTCAAGAGTCCTAAGTTAGGGGGTTTGAGAGAGCTAGGATCTTTGGTTGCTGATACCGAGAAGTTCGAGTCCAGATATGGAAGGCTTTTATCTCTCCTGAAGGTTGGTATGGCTGAAGGATTACTTGCTACTTTGGTTCAGTTCTATGACCCTTTGCTTCATTGTTTTACTTTTCCTGATTATCAGTTGGTACCTACGCTAGAGGAGTATTCTCTCCTGCTTGGTTTGCCTGTTCATGGTCGTATTTTCTCTGGTTTGGATCCTGCTCCCGAGCATCACGTTATTGCGAAGGCTACTCACTTGAAGGTTTCTGAGATTAAGGCTCTCATGGATACTAAAGGAAAGATTCTTGGGTTACCCGCTAAGTTCTTGATGGATATAGCTCATCACTTTGCTAGTGTGAAGAACACAGTTGCTTTTGAGGCTATTCTTGCCTTACTCATTTATGGATTGTTCCTCTTCCCGAATGTTAAGAACTTTGTCGACATCAACGCTATTCAGATCTTCTTGATCGGGAATCCAGTTCCTACTTTGCTAGCCTATGCTTACCATTCTATTCACCTCAGGAATTTCCATGGTGAAGGGATGATTATCTGTGGTGCACCTTTGCTCTACAAGTGGTTTATTTCTCACTTGCCAAAGTCTGCAGCTTTTTGGAACCTCAAGGATGGTTTGTATTGGTCGCAGAAGATCATGTCTCTCACTCATTCTGATATTGATTGGTGTAGCCATGTTCCTTTTGGAGTAATGATTATTGATAGTTGTGGTGATTTTCCCAACGTGCCTCTTCTTGGTACAAAGGGAGGAATCAGCTACAATCCGGTGTTGGCTCGTCGACAGTTAGGATATCCTTTGCGAGAGGTACCGAAGAACATCTGTTGCGGTGAGAATCGAATAACAAGCTATTAATTAACTTGCATCGCAAAACTTTGAAGTTCACCACCGACTTTGATTTATCCAAAGGAAAGGTTCAAGATCGAGAAAAACATAAAGGGGGGATCTAAGGTTCGGGGGTTGGTTACGCCTAGGGAAGGTATTAGCATCCTAAACATCCGTAGTATTCTACGGGAACCTCTTGTTTTAACTTGTTATATCTTACTCGCTTGCTAAGGGTGATATGCTAAAGGTTGAAACCCTAGGGGTTAGTATCTAAGTATACTCGACAAAGTATCGCACTTTGTGCCTACGTATCCTTACGGCAGTGGAATCAGAGTATCCGTAGTTCACCAATCTAAGGGGGGAGAATAGGAACCATTGACTATGGCCAAAGTTCCAAGGGGAAATGAGTATGAGCTTATTTTAGAGTTCACGATAACTCTCTAAATATAAGTTATAGGGGAAAAGTGAGTTCTCATGATGATGAGAACCACATAGAGTTCAAAACTCTAACCTACTTCTAAGTTATGATTTCATTGGCTCTCATGAGGCCAAGAAATAAGGGTAAACCTAAAAGGAATAAGGTAGGGTGGTTGTTTATTGACTTATGAGTCAATTTAAGGAAGGTATCCCTTTGGAATGGGGGGAAAGATAACAGTTGTAAAGATTATTATGAAATAAAGAGTTAATTCAAATATGGTGATGCAAGAAAATATGGATAAGATATGAGATGAAACAAAGTTATGATATCAATGCAAATTTAGAATCATACATGTTGGACAAAGATCAAACATCAAAAACAAAGATAACATGGTAAGATGCATAAAAAATCCTAATAAGTACTCTTGATCTTATCATAAATAAAGGTCTCAAGATTAAACATTTTTATCAATTTCTTTTTATATTTAGAAAGTAAATTCAATTAGAAGAATATAGCAAAAAGAATGGAAGAAAAAGGATGAGAAATAAGCAAGTTATGGAAATTAGAAAATAAAGCATAAACTTGAAAAATAAACTAAAACCAACAAGTGATAAAAATTAAGGAAATGGTACACCTAGGGATTGAACCCAGGTCTTCTCGCTTGCAGTCTAAAACTCATACCATCAGACCAATGCGTGCGTGTTGAACATATAATGGAATCACACATACACATATGAAATAGGGCAAAAATCAGAAAAATAAACAAAAGGACTGGGGCGAGGGGGATTCGAACCCCAGTCCTAGAGGTGGTAAGGCGTGATAGTGTGTGCTTGTCACTGGGGTGGCTGTTACATCCGGTATTATATTCGCTTCAATAAATATACAAACCAAACATGCACACATATTCCAAATAAACAACCAACCAAACAAGAATGCAAACTGCTCGTGACAGCCATGCTCATACCACGCTATCTAACATCAGTCATATAAATAGGGACATGATTACTCATTCAAAATCAAGAAATGCTACACATATCAAATGCCAAGTAAGTACTTAATCATACAAATTGGTCATCAACTAACAACAATCACTTGAATGCACAAAGCAATGAAAACTATCACAGCCATAGCAGCAGCATGTTAAAGGAGGTTCAATAAAATATCTAACAAACAAACATGTAGTTCACAGTTCCAAATGGCAATTGAGTTCAGTTCATGTATGTCCAAATAATCTCAAGACTTATCACACTTAATGGAGATCAAACAAGGACATATTTTAAACACAAATAATAAACAAACATGAATACCATGAAATCCAAAACAGTATGGCATGGTTTTGAACATAAGCTAACTGTTGACAAACAAATTAGCACAAAAAGCAAAGTAAGCTAGTAAATTCATACACAACCATAACAGCAAGAATCAATCAAGTTTAAAGGAGGTTTAAATGAGGTGAAAACAACTTGGAATACAATTTAATAGACAACATGTAGATGTAGATCAACATGGAAAGTTCAGTTCATGCACATCAAAGTAATCTCAAGACTTAAGCATGCTTTGAAGAAATGAAAGGTAGCAGAGCTGTGCTAGAATTTAGATCATATGATTAACAAGATTACAAGTTGAAAATGCAAGAGAACAAGAGATAGGCTAGGGCATAATGATAAGTCAGTTTCAATGATGCTTCTCAAAGTCCAAAAATAATTCAAGTATGTTACAATGAGTGGTTAAAACAAGGACTGGGCAGATCAAGATAATTATAGATTCCTAACTGTTAAATGACAATTCATGGATATAAATAAAGGCAACAACATGAACAACATTAAGCAATTAGTAGCAAAAGCAACATGTTATCAGGGCAATTACAATTCACAAAGTGATTAGCTCTCAACAACCAACAATGCTAGCACCAACAAGACAACAAGATTCAAAAGGTAAGGTCCATACAAGCAAAGTACACGATGTAGAAGGCATTGTGATAAAATTATGAACCAAAGTTAGGTTAAAGGTACACCAGTCACACAATGTCAATGCAAGTTATTTAGGTTCATTGCATTTTGCACATCATGAAGCACAGATTAAGCAGAATCGTATATATGAGTATAGGCATTCCAAATTTAAAACAGCTAGCAAGATGAACTATATACAGTAGATTGTACACATATCATGTTGGTCAAGACTCCAGATATATTAAAAAATAGGACAGGTTATAAGACAATATGGCAACCAAAATCATTCAAGTAGTAACACTAAAGAATAGGCCGTGGCATATGACATTATAGAACCAACTTGGGCAACATCAAGCAAGCACATACATGTATAAAAATCGTGATATCACAAAGGCATAACTTAGGAAACATGTTAAACACGACAAGGCTAGCATACACATCATGAACACAGTGTTAACATCATAATATCACAAAGACATGGCTTCTGAGATTACAGTTCAAAAGAATGACTTTAGCACATACAAAATGAAATGGAGTAGCATGGCAAGTTGTAGAACATTGAGGCATATGATAGGAACAACCCAAGGCAAAACATCCAAATTCAACATCCATAAACATAAGCCTTAAACATATATTAAAACAAAATCATTCCAAAAGGATGTAACACAAGTCAGTGGCTTGCATATGCTAACAGTTCCAGCAATCCAAACTCAAACACATGATCAATCATCAACAATGACAAAGATAGTGGTGCATACAAATGTGAACAAAGAACTATCAACCTTAACACATCCACAATGACAAAGTTAAAACCATGACTGAATATACAAAATGCTCCTATATTAATGGTGGCAAAAAAATACACTAATGCTACTTTAACAAGAACCACTTAACAGCATTAAACAATCATCAAGCTAACAACAAAGATGGATAGGTTCAAGCTTACTACAACCTAAGAGCATATCAGAACTATAAAGAGAAACATAGGTTCACAAGTCTCTTGCCTCACCATCACATTTAAGTACATACAACATCTAAGTAGGTCAACAAAACCAAGCATCAATCTTGTCAATATAAAACCACAATGAGAACTTATAATTACAGCCATTTAATGGACAAAATAGAGGTATTATAACTCATCACAAAGGCATTCATGTGTACCATATCAATGAAAAAAAACATCATCTTATTTTAAAAACTCAAGTCATGAGCACATAAACAATATATTCAAGCATATATCAACCAAATACGCATGTAAAGAACAATGAAATGCATATGGCAATGATAATATCAAATGAGCATTACTAAGAAAAGGGTAAGAATGCAATACCAAGTGGAGTAATGTCCACTGTCTTCAAGTATGATGACTACCTTCCCTTCCAAAGCAACTCCAGAGCCAACTTTCAACTTGCTTGCTCGAAACTTGTGAAACTTCAGAGGATTTTTTAGTGCTTTGTGAGAGTTGTTGGTGTCTAGATGTGTAGAAGCGAGTCCCTTTTATAGGCTGAACCCAAGGGTTGAGTGAGTCCAAATATCAAACATGTGGAGTGTTGAGTAGAAATTATAGTCACAACGTCTCTTTTGAAATTCAAATGTTGGTCCATATCTTGGAGACAATTACGCTGTTCATGCTGTACAAAATCTCAGAATTACAGGGTCAATTCAAAACTTCACGTATTGCTTCAGAGCTCCTTAGTCTTGTCATATGGAGGGGTATCAAATGAGGCAAAGGTTGGGGATGGCGTGAAGAATTCGCAGGTGGTAGCAGGTTGAATGCTGAAACTGGAAAATCCTCAGAACCACTTTCATTGAGCCAAACCTTGAAAGCTGAAACGGGAATGGTCTTGGAGAATTCAAATTGAGCAAATAGCGCGCCAAGGATTGAGGTTGAAACGGTTTTTGATGAATTGATTCACTTGTTTCCTTTGAATTTCTCTCTTCCATTCTGAAGTTTACGAATACGACCAAAGAAGAAGAAAACATTTTGGTTGATTTTGGTTTCTTATATGCCACATGTCGTTCTCCCATTGGTTGATTATCAAAGTTGAAAAGTCAAAACAACTTGCTTGATTCCTATTGGTTCTTGGCAATGAATTCATTTCCCTATTTTTGTAACATTTTTGATACGTTGGGCTTATCATGGGCATATGAATAAAAATGCTAGCATTGGTTTTCTATTCTCTTGTTATAAAAGAAAATGATTAGGAAATGAATAAAAGATGAATAATTGGTTAAAAGATGACTAGTGAATTAACATTAAGAAATTAGATAAAATTGGTTGAATGACTAATGAAATTGGTTAGTGTCATACCCCAAATTTTGACCACTAAGATTTCCCATCATTGTGCAAATCATCATCACAATATGGATGTACCTTTATGCCTCATTAATCTCCTCCAGGAACTGTTGGGCATTCACCACAATCAAAATAAGGGTTTCAAGCCCTCTCAGAGTTCTTAGACAAAGGATCAATCAAGGAATGACATGATATTCAACTTGTCTAACCTCTCAAACATCCACAATGGATCAAGAAGACTCCCACTTCAAGGATTAAGCACAAGGCTGCTCCCTTCTAGGTGGATCAAGCTTCAAGATCGACAGTGTCACCAAATTAGGGTTTGGTCGACCAGGGCCTCCAGATGGGAATTTTGATCTGGGCATGAGCCAATGCTTCAAAACATATCCTAATATGCTCCATGGAACCTCATGGACCCAATCATTAAGTCAACTTTGCCTCAGGAGATGCATTCATCAAAAATCAGGAATTAGGGTTTCTTAACCTAATTCACCCCTAAGTTGGCTTTTGGGACAAATCATGAACCAAGACCTTAAGACATGGTTTGAGGGTCTCTAATATACGATATTGATCCATTTGGAACAATGGATTGATCCAAGAAGCTTGAGCAACAAGTCTCAATTTCATCAGTACCACAGTTAGGGTTTCGCGGGAAAAGTCAACTGTAACTTTGACTTTTAACCAGGACATGCTCCCAAGCCCTAAGACATGATTCAATATCCTCTATACCACCCATGGAACATGTCCATCAAGTTTGATTTAGGTCAAGGACATGATTTCCTGAAGAATTGCACAGTTTGGAATTCATCTGATAAAAAGTCAACTGTGCACAAAAGTCAACTTTGACTTTTTGAGATTTTTCACAAAAATGGATTTTTAACCCTAAAATGATGTTTATGTATGATTTGAATCATCATTCATCAAGAAAAATTCAAGAAAATGGGATAACTTGTAAAAGGGGTAACCATAAAAACTTAGAAAATTTTCTAAGTTATGAAAAAAAGTGATAAAGGTACCAACTTTGGAGGATCATAACTCCTAAACCACAAAGCCATTTTTTTCCATCCAAGGCTTGATTTGTAGATCTCATTGCCCTCTACAAAAGCTTCATACTGACCTATGTCCAAATTCCTCGTGGATTTTGAGTTATGGAGTGATCAAAATCAAGAAAAGTCACTTTGTTCCAACACTTAGTGAAAATTTCACTAAGTCAGATTTTGCCTTAATTTTTTCGAAATGTAGGGACATTTTTCACTTGGATCCAAAAATTATCAAAACCAAATATGATCAAATAGTTGTTGTATCATATAAGAGCTTTCCAAAATGGCCAAGAACATCACCAAATTCAACTTGAGCCATGAGCTATGACATTGGCAAGTTGCCTTGCTGAAATCTGCCAAGGCAAGGCAGATTTTTGCACTTTTGCTCGATTTTCCAAAATCAGCCAATTCCAAGCCTTGTCATCACCTTGGACACATCTGAGGATTGAATCTAAAGGGGACAATCACTGAGCCAATCCTCCAAAGTCCTTGGAACAAGAAATAACATGTTGAACCTAGAATTGCCCAAAATAGGGACAAGACTCCAATTTTGGATTGGAGCATTCAATGGAAGCATCAAGGTGGCATGGACTGAGCCATTCTCAACTGAATTCAGTCAATACTTATCCAAGACCAAGGGGACCAGCAGCCTGTGCCCTAACCTCTAGTCAATGGCTAGAGGAGACTTGGATTTTCATTTGCCAACATTGGCCAACCCTACTCAGTAGTTGCCATTCACTATTCCTTGCAAAACAAACTTGCTCTATTATAAATAGAGCTCAATTGTGATCAGTTTAAGTACACCAAAGGCCTACAACACTTGCCTTTCTCAAAATCCACTTCTCACTCTCAAAAATGCCTTTCTTAGCAGTCACTATCGGGTTTTTCATTAGAAAGCAATTCCACTCAAACCAATCACACACACACCTCATATACGTCATATGTGACCTGATCAAACACTTAAACAACATCTGGAACACTGATTTCTCAGAATCACCAATCAATTGCTCAAGGTTTTAACCAAGTTGCAGTTGAGATGCCATGAAGTGATCCAGCCAATTTCCATCAAGTCCAAGCATTCAAACACACTCCATAGGGTGTAGGGAAGCTGTCCAGATCATCACAACTCATCTGTAACACCTCCAACTCAGAAATCAATTTGCTCTTGCTGTCACGACCTAGAGGTAAGCCTAAACTTGGTCATCTCTCAATCAATGCATATTTCCTTGCACAATACTTTTGCCAAATGTTCATAATTATGCATGGAATGTTTCCCCTCAAGTAATTGCTTTGTTTGAATCGTGTATTAAAAACCCCAGCCTTCATGCAGAATTTAGGGTTCTTGAGGATTTTTCGTGATTTCTTGTTTTATGCTTAATTTAAATGAAATTAATTGCCATAGACATGATCATGAGGTTGAAACGAGTTGATTGGTATGTGGATTACATGATATAATCAAGTATTCAGTGAGATTGGATAGAAAACGCAAATCTGGGCAAGGCGGAAAACGCGCGTGTTCTTGGTCCATGTTCTTGGCGCCATTTTCATAAATTCAAATATTTGAATTTTGTGATTTTGTTTAATTGATTCAAAAATTAATTTCTCTCTGAGTTTTAATGGTTTTGAGTTGATTCTTTTTTCAATAATTCACAAAAATGTTAAAATATTTTATTTTCCCAAAAAATCCCAAAAATATTATTTATTTCATATAATTGATATTTTTGCAAAGAATTAATATTTTAATTGTTTTTGACATTTTGAATATTTTTTCCACCTTGATTTTGCAACTTTTAATGCCTTCTAATTATTTTGTAGGTCAATACTTAATTTTTGAAGCATTAATCCAAGATCACAATTTGTTTTCCATATGTTAAACAATTTTGATCATTTTAATTGAATTTTTATTCAATTAAAATACATTTTGAAAACAAATTAGGGTTTTTGGATTAATTTAACACTCATAAATCATTTTCAAAACTCTTGGGCCTCTTGAGAGAGTGTAAGACCCAAAACCCCCTTGTACAAACAATTTTGGGCATCACTTATTGTATAAGTCCCTCTGTATAAGTAAACGGCGCGATCGTCGCCTTTTAAAAAACCATTTGGGCCTACCCTCGTGTTATAAGCCACACTCTTTTGTTAAACTTTTTGGGCCTCTATTAGAGTGTAAGACCCAATCCCCTTTTAACCAAAAACAACTTTGGGCCTCAGATATTGTATAAGTCCCTCTGCGTTAAAAGAAAACCTCGGCGCGATCGCCATTTTAAAACGAAAAATCATTTGGGCCTACCCTCGTGTTATAAGCCCCACTCTCTTTCTTTTGGGCCTCTAATAGAGTGTAAGACCCAACCCTTTGTAAATACAACCTATTTTTGGGCCTCACTTATGGTATAAGTCTCGTTGTATTTCAAAAAGTTCGACGCGATCATCATCCGTTGAAAAATAAATATTGGGCCTACCCTCGAGTAGTAAGACCCACTCTTTTTTCTTTTCTTAAAACCTTTTGGGCCTCTTGAGAGAGTGTAAGACCCATCCCTTTGTACAGAAAAACTTTCTTGGGCCTCACTTATTGTATAAGTCCCTCTGTACAAATTGAACAGTACAATCACTGGTAAAACCCTGGGCCTCTCCTTGAGCTGTAAGCCCCAAAATTTTCTTTCAAAGCACTTTCTCCTTTGATTTTGAAATATACTGTTGTTTTCAATCTTTCTTTGTTTAACAACTAACCAAACAGCATGGAAGCTCTACAACCGAGTAAGTGTTTATACGCTTTCATTTACCGCTTTCATATACATATAACTGTATTGTGGGGCTGTTTCGCTGTAAGTCTTCTTTCATAAACTCATATCGACTGTGTAATAATAGTATAGATATTTAGAGTTTCCCCGGCAACTACGTCTAGCACTAGGTAAAGCCGTTTCGATTATTCGTAGAAATAGACAATACTAGATCCCCCATAGGAGCACCAGATACAGTCTTCTCTTCGGCTGTCCTCCTTAGGAATTGTCAAGAAACTCTACCTCCCCAGAGATGAATGTATTCTCCGTGAATGGCATCTCTCGAGTTTCTTCCAAATTCTCAAACTTTCCTGGCTTGATCTATTCCTTGTGAATAGCCTGTCTTGAATTTCTTGGGGTTTGGGGACCCAAAGGCTTCTTAAAAGCATTGGCATCCTCTTGGGCATTGTACAAGGACCCGCAGGCTTCCTAAAAGCATCCCCGCCTCCTCTTGGGCTTAGTACAAGGACCCGTCGGCTTCTTAGAAGTATTCACAGCCGCCTCTTAGGCTTCGTATAATGATCTCTTCCTCCGAGAATGATAGCCTCCTCTTGGGCTTCATACAAGGACCTCTCGGCTTCTTAAAAGTTTCCAGCCTCCTCTTGGGCTTCGTACAAATTGTCCCGACGACCTCCTAAAGGTATAGGAACAGAAATCACTCATCATAATAGAATAGTCTTTCCAAGAGTCTACTGCTGTTTCTCTAAACATAGTACAAAAGATGAAACTCTAGACTTGGACAGTCCCATTTCCTTGAGTCTCGAAGACATTCTCAAGCTCCCTTCAAAAATAGGAAGAAACCCGTAGACTCGGACAGTCTCAAATACCCTTTAGATTTCCCGTTTCCTTAAAGAACAGGGAAATATCCCGATTCTCAGATCAAATCCATGAGTACAGTGTTACTCATATAAGAACTGATTTTCTCTGAACCAACATACTGGACCTGTCACTCAACTGAAACAGCAACCCTAGCCTTCTCTTGGACTTTATACAAAGATTCTCCCCAGCGGAGCTCACGACTTTAGCCTCCATCTCGGGCTTCATACGAGATACAAAAAGGTTCTTACTGAGCCGAACAAAACTTTTAGCCTCCATCTCGGGCTTTATACAAGATACCAAAAGACTCCCTCGTTGAGTCAAACCCTTTTAGCCTCTCTCTCGGGCTTTGTACGAGACACAAAAGCATCCTCTTGTCGGGTCAATAGCCTCCTCTTAGGCTTTGTATAAGAAAACCACTGGTTGATCCAATCAACCTTTTAGCATCAAAGTTGTGCCTCGTTCACAGTACGCAAACATCAACAACTCCTTTCCTTTCATCTAATCGCTGTAAGCAGCAAGCCTCTGGATTACTTACATCCACGCCACTGTCCCTCTTTTAGCATGAGAAATTCCTAAGGAAAGATGGCATTACTTTAAACTGAGTTAAAGTCTTCTCCTTCAGGTTGGAAATCTCCTATAAAGGAAATTATGGCATTGCCGGATTCACAAATCCCAGTTAAAGTAATTCTCCTTTATAAAACAGTTATGACATATAAACCCCTCTTTAGAGATGACAAGTTCTCTCTAAAGTCAACACTCCTTCAGCTTCACATCTTGGGCTTTGAACAAGATACAAACAACCTTTTCGCTTCACGTCTTGGGCTTTGAACAAGACACCAAAACACCATTTCCTCCCATAGAATAGGAGGAACTACGAACGCTCTGATTTCCCTGTTTCGGTAAACGGGAATACGTAGGCATAAGATTGAAAGAAAGATCTTAGCGAGCACACTAAACAAAAACCCAAAATCCCATCATTTCATAAAACATCAGTCTTAACACCATACCCAGATACCATTCCGGAGAAATAACCTAAGAGAGACCCCCCGAATCTTTGTAGCATCTGTAACCTAACAGACCGCTGTTCAAACTCAGTATGCAAGCAGGGTTAATTGGAGACATCTATTTCCCTTCCTTCATCAGCTTTAATAGGATAAAAAATGAATCGACCTGTAGTAACCCCAAAGAGCGATAGTGCTTCGCAACCACGTCCAAAAAACGCTCGCTACAGTTAGGAATATAAAAGATGATTGAGGGTAGATAAAGTGGGTAGAAACTTGGTTATGGAGAGGATCATGGTTAGGTTTATTGGAGACAATCTCTTAGAGGCTTGCTTGATTCAATGCTCCATCCAAAAAAATCTTGGTCAATCACCTCTTGAATCTCCTTAAGATAATACCTGATAAAGATGAAACAAAAACAAACAAAACCTGATAAAAGGGTTAGCTATGCAAAATGATTGACCTAATATGACATGCAAGAGATCAATGGATCTAAGGGTAAAATTTGTGGTACAATAGTTGCCCCTATTTAAATATCTTCACCTGATGATATGAGAGATGAAAATCCTCATGACGTCGGGGTGAAAGATATTTAAATACAGATAACCAAAAATTTTTCCCTTAGATGCAAAGACATGCAATGCTACTAATATGATGATATAATGCCATGAAAGATGTAAAAATGCAGACAAAATAGGACACCAAAGAACAAAGAGCTACCAAACACAGAAACACTTCACTGGGGAAGCAAAAAGGGTAGTATCCACAAGGAAAACTCCTTGGGGATACAGGCTAACCAACGAAAGAGACTCACTGGGGAGACTCAGAGGCAACACCGGGGATACAAAACAAAAGGGATTCTCCACTGGGGAAAGATCCAGGGAGGTGGACGACAGGCTCAAATATGACCGGACGACACTGGGAAAAGACACAATCTTACCGGGCATGAAACCAGAAAGAATACACGATCTCCACTGGGGATCAGTTGAAATAAAAGGATAGACAGCCGAATAAAATATTTTCTGGGGATTTCTTATACTGAAGAATTCAAACGGGATCTTCAAGAGAAACCAGAAAAGATAGGGATGAATTATGCGCGTCAAATAAAAAAACCTGGAGTTTAAAAGAGAACAAGGTTAATAAACCAAGAATAGACTCTGGTAACAAATGATTGCTTTATGAATAAAAATAGTATGCATTGGATTTGTAATTTGGTTTAGGTTCATATTTGACCGGGTTTGAGCAATACAGGTTCACGATAACCTGAAATAAGCAAACGATTCACGATAACCGAAAATAAACAACTGGTTCATGATAACCAGAGGTTGAGGTTCACGATAACCTAAAATAAAAGGCTGGTTCATGATAACCAGAAACAAACAACTGGTTCACGATAACCAGAGATACAGGTTCACGATAACCTGAAATAAAAGCAAATGGTTCACGATAACTAGAAATACAGATTCACGATAATCTGATCTCAAACAAATGGTTCACGATAACCAAAAATACAGGTTCACGTTAACCCGATATAAAAAAGCTGGTACAGGTTCACGATAACCCGATTTCAAACAAATGGTTCACGATAACCAAAAATACAGGTTCACGATAACCCGATATAAAAAACCTGGTACAGGTTCACGATAACCTGATTTCAAACAAATGGTTCACGATAACCAAAAATACAGGTTCACAATAACCTGATATAAAAAAAGCTGGTACATTTTCACGATAACCTGATATAAACAACTGGCTCACGATAACCAGAGGTTTATAGTGCTAGTGGTTACTAAAATGTTAGGTATCCAAATGAGGTGATATAGGTAACAAATGGTTGCAGCTTAGACTTCCTGGGGAATACTGCTCAAAGGGTCAAAATCTGGAGCACGGAGGCGAAGAAACTGGACACAAGCAAAACAAGGACAAAGAACCAAAGACCCACAAAAGGGGAAAGAGGAAAGAAAAACAAAACCACACAAACAAAACACCCAAATGCAAAGATGCTCGATGCTATGGTATGATGCGAATGCTCAATGGTGTGCAAGAAACGACAGACCGAGGACAGCAAAAGGGGAAAACCGTGTCCACCACAAGGAGTCATACTGAAATCTGAGCAGGTAGTCAGTCTTAAAGCCAAAGTGAGAACATCTTTAATTTGCTGGGGAAACAATTTCTCATCAAACATCTTGTGTAGATACTGGTGAGACGTCCTTAGCAGTTAGCCATTGTTAAAGCATTTAAATCAGGGAGATATTTCCAATCTTCTTTTAGAGTTCAAAGTTTTCAAAACATTCCGCTTTTAAAACCATTATTAATAAATAAGTGAAGTTTCGCATAACAATGAAAATATCAGAGTAATGATAAATATCAAACAAAGAAATGGCTCGAGAAAAACTAATTTCATTAGAATGGTAACTTGCCAATAGCGAAGTTCCATGGATCATTACAATTGAAAAATGGCAAAAGGAAAGGATTACATCATATTCAATGACCTACTCCCTAATGACTAAAATCCTAGAATTCTTTTCAAGCATAATATTTCCGTACTGAGTCAGCATTCACAGGTTGTGTGAGCTGTTCACCATCCATTGTTGTGAGGAATAAAGAACCTCCTGAAAATACAGTCTTTACCACAAACGGACCCTCATAATTAGGCGCCCACTTTCCACGAGCATCCCTTTGAGATGGCAGAATCTTCTTGAGTACAAGCTCTCCTTCTCGAAATTCCCGGACACAGACCTTCTTGTCAAATGCTCTCTTCACTCTTTTCTGATACAGATGACCATGACACATAGCTGTCAGTCGCTTCTCATCAATGAGGTTCAGTTGGTCATATCTCTCTCTAACCCATTCAGCTTTGTCAAGCTTAGTTTCCATCAGGATTCTCAAAGATGGTATTTCTACTTCAATGGGAAGGACCGCATCCATTCCATATACAAGGGAAAAAGGGGTTGCCCCTGTTGAGGTTGAAACCGAAGTTCTGTATCCGTGTAGAGCAAATGGTAACATCTCGTGCCAATCCTTATAAGTTTTGACCATCTTTTGCAGTATTTTCTTGATGTTTTTATTAGCAGCTTCGACAACTCCATTCATCTTGGGACGGTAAGGTGAGGAATTATGATGCTCAATCTTGAAATTGTCACATAACTCCTTCATTGTTTTATTGTTCAGATTTGTTCCATTGTCAGTGATGATCTTGCTGGGAATTCCATAACGACAAATGATATTATTCTTGATGAAACGAGCAACTACTTGCCTGGTCACATTAGTGAAAGAAGCAACTTCAACCCATTTAGTGAAATAATCAATGGCCACTAAAATGAAACGATGACCATTGGAAGCTTTCGGCTCAATGGCTCCAATCATATCAATGCCCCACATAGAGAAAGGCCAAGGGGATGACAACACATTCAACAAAGTAGGAGGAACGTGTATTTTATCAGCGTAGATCTGTCACTTATGACATTTCCTGGCGTATTGGATGCAATCAGCTTCCATAGTTAACCAATAATATCCAACCCTCAAGATTTTCTTAACCATGGCATATCCATTGGCGTGAGTGCCAAAGGCTCCTTCGTGAATGTCGTGAATCAACAGGTCTGCCTCTCGTTTATCAACACATCTTAGCAGGACCATGTCATGATTCCTCTTGTAAAGCACGTTGTTACTGAGAAAGAACTTGGATGACAATCTTCGCAAAGTTTTCTTATCAAGATTAGAAGCATTGACAGGGTACTCTTGATTTTTCAAATAATTCATGATGTCGTAAAACCAAGGTTTTCCATCCACCTCTTCTTCAACCGACTGGCAATAAGCGGGTTCGGTCTTGCGCTCAATACTGATGAGAGGTGCTTCGTTGTGAAACCTGACTTCCCACATTGAAGCTAACATGGCTAGAGAATTAGCTATATGATTTTCAGTACGAGGTACATGATGGAAAGTGATCTCATCAAAACACTTAATCAATTCCATAATGTATGCACAGTAGGGAATGAGTTTCTCATCCTTGGTTTCCCATTCACCCTTGACTTGGTAAATGACCAAAGCAGAATCACCCATAACTTCAAGAACATTGATTCCAAGGTCAATTGTAGCTTCTAAATCCAAAATACACGCTTCGTACTCAGCAATATTGTTTGTGCATCCAAAGTCCAACCTTGCTGTAAAAGGAGTATAACCACCATCGAGATTTATCAATACAACACCTACACCATGTACTTTGAAATTTGAAGAACCATCAAACATCATCTTCCATTTATAACTGGTCTCAAAACTTTCATTAAGGCCAGACCCTTCACAATCTTTTACTACCATAATGTCTTCATCTGGGAAATCAAACTTGAGAGGTTCATAATTCTCGATGGGCTGATCGGCGAGGTATTCTGATAATACACTTCCTTTGATAGCCTTCTGAGGTACATACTGGATATCATATTCTGACAATAGCATATGCCAACGGGAAAGTCTTCCTGTTTGAGCAGGCTTCTCAAAGATATACTTTATTGGGTCCATTTTCGAGATCAACAAAGTAGTGTGACATATCAAATACTGCCTTAAACGTTTGGCGGCCCACGCTAAGGCACAACAGGTTTTCTCAAGCAGTGAATAACGGCTTTCACTACCAACGAACTTCTTACTCAGGTAATAAATGGCATGCTCTTTGCGACCAGTTTCATCACGTTGGGCCAATACACAACCCATGGATCCCTCTAGAACAGTCATGTACATGATGAGAGGTCTTCCTGGAACAGGAGGAATCAGAATAGGTGGTTTTTACAAATAACTCTTGAGCTTCTCAAAAGCTTGTTGGCAATCAGAATTCCACTCTACAGTCTGGTCTTTGCGAAGTAGTTTGAAGATCGGTTCACAAATTGGAGTCATATTGGAAATGAATCTGGATATATAGTTCAAACGACCCAAAAACCCTCTCACTTGTCATTCAGTTTGGGGAGCTGGCATTTCTTGAATAGCTCGTACCTTGTCAGGATCTACTTCAATTCCTTTCTGGCTGACGATGAAACCAAGCAACTTCCCTGACCTGACACTAAAGGTACACTTGGACGGATTCAACTTCAATTGATACTTCCGGAGTCTCTTAAACAACTTCAAGAGATGGTCCAAATGTTCCTCCTTGCTTCGGGATTTAGCAATCATGTCATCCACGTATACTTCAATTTCCTTGTGGATCATGTCATGGAATAAAGTCACTATAGCTGTCTGATAAGTTGCCCCTGCGTTTTTCAAACCAAAGGGCATAACTTTGTAACAGTAGGTTCCCCACGGGGTGATAAAGGTAGTTTTATCCATGTCAGCTGGGTCCATTATGATCTGGTTATAACCGGAAAAACCGTCCATGAAGGAGAAAATTGCAAACTTGGTTGTATTATCCACAAGAGTATCAATATGTGGTAGGGGAAAGTCGTCTTTGGGACTAGCTTTGTTGAGATCCCTATAATCTACGCACATTCGTACTTTACCATTTTTCTTCATAACCGGCACGATGTTGGCTACCCATTCTGGATATTTTGAGACTGCCAAGAATCCTGCATCCAGTTGCTTCTTAACCTCATCTCTAATTTGGAGAGCCATATCTGGTCTACTTCTACGGAGCTTCTGTTTCACAGGTGGACATTCAGGCTTGAGTGGTAGCTTATGAACTACTATATCTGTATCCAATCCAGGCATGTCTTGATAAGACCAAGCAAACACATCTACATATTCTTCCAAAAGCAGGACTAGCCGTAGTCTAATTTCTGCCCCAAGCGTTGCCCCAATCTTGACCTCTTTCCTCTTTTCTTCAGTGCCAAGGTTGATGACTTCAACTTTCTCTTCGTGTGGCTGAAGATCCGTGTACTGATACTCACAAATTTCTGCCAAGTCATCGGGGACCTCATAATCCCCTTCTTCCTCAGCTTGATAAATGAGTGAATCAAAGTCGATAGTGAGAGTAGGGTCATTGAATACAACGGGTTTGGGAATCACTCTGCACGATAGAGGGATTTATTTTATTAAAAATGCACAAACATGAACGCAAGAAGGAGAAATTGTAGTTTTGAAAAGATTGCCATTTTTCTTAAAACGAAAACAGGAATAAAGACAAGGAATTTTAACAAAACAAACACTTCGTTGATTAATAAGATTTAAAAGCGGTGGCCCATACAAAATAATCCGAAAGCCTCGGGCAAGGCCGCAGAATCGAAAACATCAAAGAAAACAAACAAATTACTCTGGCATAGGGTACAAAGTAGGTATCTCAATGGCTTCCCAGTTACTTAAAGCGGCGTCACACCGAAACACCAAGTGATTGATATCTTCATCTTCAGCGTCTTCAATAATTGCATGGACTTGCTGTCCTCCACTGAAGAACACTTCTTGAATGGTCCTTAGTCTTCTTTTGGTTGAAGCAGCTCTTCCCTCAAAATTTGGTTTGTAACCCAACCCTTGGTATTTCTCTCTTTCTGGGACCTCGACAATCTTGCCCCAGCCTTCAGGTACTCCTCCTCGTAGAGCAGATTGAATGCTTTTGAAAGAAGCAAAAGATGGACAATCAGAGGCCAATGGTTCCTTGTCGTCAAGCATAACGGCATTAGCTATTTCAAGAGCCTGGAAAGAAGTTTCTAAAGCATCTTCACCCGCTTCAATGTAACGAAACTAGGATAAATTACTGACCATCAGGTCCTCTTCACCATGTATGATAACTAAATTCTCGTCGGCCACGAACTTCATCTTCTGATGTAAGGTAGAGGTTACAGCACCAGCCTCGTAGATCCAAGGTCTACCCAACAAACAACTGTAGGCAGGGTTGATATCCAAGATCTGAAAAAGGATGTTGAATGTTTGAGGGCCAAACAAAACAGGTAGCTCAATTTCTCCCATCACCGATCTTCTTGAACCATCAAAAGCTTTGATAATAAGAGAAGCGGGTTTCATTATAGCTCCTTGGTAAGACAGTTTATCAAGAGTTCTTTTTGGTAAAACATTCAAGGATGAACCGGTATCTACAAGAACTCTGGCCATAGTATCCTCCTAACATTTTATTGATATATGTAAAGCAAGATTATGATTCCTTCCAGCTCGGGGTAACTCCTCGCCACTGAAACTAAGAGTGTTACAAGATGTGATGTTGGCGACGACATGGTCAAACTGTCCAGTTGTTATATCCTGAGCTACATGTGCCTGGGCTAACACCTTCTGCAAAGCTGATCTATGAACTGGCGAATTAACTAACAGAGATAAGATCAAAATCTTGGATGGTGTCTGATGGAGCTGATCTATCACTTTGTAATCACTCCTCTTGATAATTCTTAGGAACTCTTCGTCTGCTTCTTGAGAAATTACCTCCTTCCCTTTGTCTCTAGACGGTGTGGGGACAACAGTTACCCTGGGTGTGGTTTCTCTGAAAGAAGGAGTGTACATTCTTCCACTTCGGGTCATCTTTCCAGTCCCAACTATATTAGTCACATCTTCAGTAGTAGTTCCCACCTCTTTCCTTGGAACTACGTCTTCAACAGTGATTCCCACCTCTTTCCTTGGAATCACGTCTTCTCGTCTTCTGCTACCCATGACATTCTCATAGATCCATGGCACGGCCTTGGTCCCTCGGAACCTAAATGAAACAGGTTGTCTGATGTCACATTGCTGGGAGTGATTAATGGTGGAAGCATCAACCGTTCCAGGATTATTGAAAATTGGTACTGGTTTATTAAACACAAGAACTACAGACCCAGATTTGGGTGCGTTAGACCCGGATACCTGCCCTCTTGAGTTTGGTAGGTTAAATACATGCTCAATTGCTGCAACTTTGTTTTCCTTTTCTTTGCTGAACACTTGTAGGAACCCTTCATTAATCAGATACTGAACATCATCTTGGACTAAACGGAAACCCTTGATACTGACATCACATTCTTCACAGTCATCATGGCAAACTTTAACTAGCCCAGCTTTGAACAGCTTAGCATGAAAAGGCTTGATAGGAGTTTTGATCTTCGTTGCATCTAAAACTAAGACTTCATCCTTCTCATCTTCTATGGCATTAGTGGTCCCATGGGTAGGCAAAGGATTGTTCTTCACATTCGGTTGATTATCAGCAAATGAAAGAATATTCTTTTCCATCAAAACCTTCACTACATTCTTCAATGCTAAACAGCCCTCCAAGTCGTGACCAGCGCCTCCTTGATGAAAAGCACAAGTTGCATTTGGGTTGAAGAAAGGCATAGATTTCTCGGTTGGTGGTCCCAAAGGTCTAGTAACGATCAACCCTTGCTCCACTAAAGAAGGGTAAAGCTCTGTATATGACATTGGTATGGGTGGAAATGCTGGATTTCCTCCTTGCCTCTTGTGGGGAGAATTCTGCTGTGGAGCCTGTGGTCTTGGTTGCTGATAATTCTGGTTTTTGGGCCACTGCTGATAAGCTGTCTGTTGATATGCTGGCGCCTGCTGCGCAGCTTGGTGATTGAAAGTAGGTGTAACATCAACTACGTAAGGTTGTTGAGCATACCGTATCTGGTAAATTGGATGCGGAGAGAAGTTTGGTCTCTGTTGTTGCTGATACATTGGTTGCTTCCATTGAGGGCTCTGGGTCTTTCCTGCCATGATGGCATTAGTTTCTCCTTGCCTCTTCTTATGAGAATGACTAGGAGACTTCTTAGTACTGACACTAGTTAAACTGCTCGGAGAACCGATTACCTTTCCACTCTTTAATCCTGCCTCTACCTTCACGCCAATTGCAACAATATCAGCGAAATTAGCACTGACACTGCTGATCATTCTCTCATAAAATTCAGGCTTTACTGTGTCTACAAACCAATTAGCCAACTCTTTCTCAGTCAAATGTGGTTCAACCTGAGACGCAGTCTCTCTCCAACGTTGTGCATATTCTTTGAAAGTCTCAGTACCTTTCTGGGTCATACTCAACAACTGGCTACGGTCAGGGGCTAAATCCATATTGTACTTGTAGTGTTTCACAAAAGCATCAGTCACATCCTAGAAACAACGGATCTGGGACTGGTCTAGACTCAAATACCACTTAGAAACATCCCCCTTCAAACTGTCCTGAAAACAATGGATCATCAGCTTGTCATTGCGTACGTGCGCGGCCATTCTTCGGTAGTACATAATCAAATGGGATTTGGGACATCTGGCCCCTGAGTACAACTCAAAACTTGGTAACATGAACTTGGGTGGGATTACCAAATCTGAAACCAAACACATGTCTTTAATGTTAGTACTGAATGCATTACTCAACTCCATTGCCTTCATCTTTCTCTGCATTGTTTCAACACTCTCTCTCAGTTTCTCGTGTCTATCATCTCCTTCTTCTGACACGTCAACATAATCGTAGGGCTGGTGGTTTTGGAAAACCGGATGTACTTGCGTTTGTACTACTGGTGGAGCATAGGTAGGAATAGCTTGAAGAGTTTCATTAACCAAAGGAACTGCTTGTTGTGTGGTCAAAGGAACTGTAGCACGGATAAAATCTTCTGGCATGCCCAAAGTGGGATTCATGACAGGGATGATAGGAGGTTCTACCATTGTAGTGACGATTTCAGAGACCACTGTGGCCTGGGTGTCCATCTTTGCTTTCATAACATTAATAGCCTCGAGGATTTGTCCCATTCCTCCTCGTATCTCATTTAATTCATTGTTGACTCTGTCCATTTCTCCGTATATCTCTGACATTCTGAATCGAGCTTGGGCCCGGGTGTTGTAACTGTGTCTGGGATTCAGTGTGATGATTCTGGAGAGAACACGGCGACATAAGACAAAGACAAGGAAAGAAATGCACATGAGAATGCAAATGAGGATGCAAATGCAAATGTAGGCTAAACTATCAAGAAACCAAAGAAACTTTGCAAATAATATAGACGGTAGATTCTTTGACAAAATAAACTTCTTCATTCAAGAGTCTGGTGAGTGTTACATCAGGAGCAGTGTATCCTCATACTCCAAGTACATAAGTAGAAATACATCAAAAGGGAACATTAGCAACAAAAGAAACAACAACAGTAATACTAAGGATTGAATCCACTGGTTGATGATCCTTCTCCTCCATTGATCACTCTCATCAATTTGCTCATATTCTCTTTCCGTCTTCGGGTGGCAAAAGTCCAACAGTGGATTGGCAAAAGTCCGTCTTCGGGTGGCAAAAGTCCAACAGTGGATTGGCAAAAGTCCGTCTTCGGGTGGCAAAAGTCCAACAGTGGATTGGCAAAAGTCCGTCTTCGGGTGGCAAAAGTCCAACAGTGGATTGGCAAAAGTCCGTCTTCGGGTGGCAAAAGTCCAACAGTGGATTGGCAAAAGTCCGTCTTCGGGTGGCAAAAGTCCAACAGTGGATTGGCAAAAGTCCATCTTCGGGTGGCAAAGCAGCTAAAAGTCCAACAGTGGATTGGCAAAAGTCCGTCTTCGGGTGGCAAAAGTCCAACAGTGGATTGGCAAAAGTCCGTCTTCGGGTGGCAAAAGTCCAACAGTGGATTGGCAAAAGTCCGTCTTCGGGTGGCAAAAGTCCAACAGTGGATTGGCAGAAGTCCATCTTCGGGTGGCACGAAGCTGCAAAGTCCACCAGTAGCGTGGCAGGCCAGTAGTCGTCTGGAATTGCATAAAAGACATTATCAAAGTCCACCAGTAGTGTGGCAGGCCAGTAGTCGTCTGGAATTGCATAAAAGACATTATTAAAGTCCACCAGTAGTGTGGCAAGCCAGTAGTCGTCTGGCGTCGTTCAAAAAGACATTTCCAAAGTCCACCAGTAGTGTGGCAAGCCAGTAGTCGTCTGGCATCGTTCAAAAGACAGATCTCTCCGACGTTTCATCGAGGATTCAATCCAGCAGTCTCGTTGGGTTTATATCCCTTTTCTTCTTCACCCAGAGCAAATTTTTGGTTATTTTTGGTATTCAATCACTATATACCTTGAAAGTCCGAAAGCATTTGCTTTCAGGCATTCAGGTCTACAGCGCTTGAATAGGGGCAGCTGTAATACCCCAAAATTTGCTCTCCCCTTTTGTCATCATAGCATGGCATTATCATTTATCATATCATATCCACCTCATTAACATTACATTGCATTTAAAATAGAAAAATGAAGCATGGCATCCTTCTTACCATCAGGGCATGTGATCAGGTGGAAGGTGGACAATCAAGGAATCATTCAAAGCACAAAAAGGTCAATCAAGTTGGCTCTAGGCAAGCCAAGAGGTCTCTCATGTCTCATACTATCTCAATTGATCTTCCAAAACCTCAAGGAAGTGAGATTCAATGGGAGATTGAAGCACTACATCTTTCACTATGCAAGAGGTTCAAAAATTGAAGGAAAACCCTCAAAAGAGATAGCTCATTGATTCAAAATCATTCTCAAGTGGCATTTCTCATCATCCTTTAAGAGGATACACAACATACTCTGAGGAATTTGGATTTGGAAGATGTGCAATTTCCTCCTAACCAGAGAGGGTTAAAATTAGGGTTTCTAATAAAATCAGGATATCTCTGATTTTTTGGACAAAGCTTGTTGTCATGATATTCTACATGTTCTTAAGTGTATGTGTATGGAAAATTGCCTCTCAATTGGTTTTGGAAGTGTTTCAATTGGAAGAAAGATAAAAAATCAGGGAATTTGGGGCCAAGTCAAATAATCAGAGGAAAAAGTCAACTCTTGACTTTTTGAGGCCAAATTCATGAAATTCATGTTACATATGTCCAATGTACAAAATTTGGTCAAGAAACTCCAAAGGAATCATGAAAAAATCAAGATGTGGAAAGTTGCCATTTTTGGAAGAGGACGGGTTACTAAAAATAGCAAGTTTTGGCCATTTTGCATCAGAATTTGAACCAAGGCCATTCAAATTTGGAGTACCAAATGAAAATTCCACTCTGCCTCAATGAAAGGCCTTGCTTTAAGCTTCAAATCCATGTGTGGAACATCTCCATTGGATAAAAAATGAGGGAGATATGATTGATCAAAGTTTGAGCAAAGTAGGTTCAAAACTAGGTCATGACCAAGATTTTCAGGGCACGCGCGCAGTCATTTTAACAAACATGTGGTGGGCCAAATGTCCACTCATTTTACTCATGGTTAAAGGCTTCAAATGAAAAATCTTGCAACATCAAAGTTGTTCCCCTATGTGAGATCTTCAAGATTGATGTTCATGATTTTTTCATTTGATCAAAGGACAAGGAGTTATGATAGCTCAAAGATTGGTCAACACAACTGAAAATCCATGCCATGCACACCTTGCCATGCCATGCCACAAATTGCTCGCCCATGCACCAGTCGTTTTTCCATCTGTTTATGATGATTTTTAGACATGTTTGAGGTACCTTTTCAACTCAAGTCCAACACCAAAATTGTCCTATGATGCTTCCTCAATCCATTGACACCAAGATGATTCATTTTCGTGCCTTGGTCATAAAGAAATCCATGTTCAAACATCACCATCTGCATTGATGCATTGACTGCCATGTGTAGCAGTTCACACATTTTTTTTTGGTTCAGTCACACCACAAACACTTCATCATCACCAGCTGATTTCTTTTCCTCATTTGCCCAAACATTCTTGCACGTGCTTTCTCTTTGTTACTTCTTACATGAGAAGGGAAACTTGCAAAACTTCCACCACAAGCTACTGCTGCATAACACCACCTCACCATTATCCTCACCATAAGTGACCATGAGCTCTTCCACACTAAAACAAAACCTCTCCAACTCGTGTCACTAACTGTCATGACTCATTCTGTTAACTCAAACTCAGTTAACTAACTCAGTTAACTGTAGTTCTAACCATCAACCACCAGGGTCAAATCATAACCACGCCTATATAAACAATTCTAACAGATTTGGAAAGGGAGATTCTGATTGTTTCACTCTCACTCCAAAAGCACTCTCAACTTTCTCTCTGAATTTTCTCTCTACCTGCACGAACTCCTCAAGTTCTTCTTCAACCTTCACAATCAAGCAAGAAGACATCACTGAAGCATGGAATAGCACAGTTATCTCCAATTTCAGATTCAGATTTCCTCTTATTCTCAAGATCAAATAGCATTTATTTTGCTCAAATTGAAGTTCTAGAAGTTCAAGAACAAGTTCTCATCTCTGGTTTTCTCAAAAATCCAAAGATCTTCAAGTTTCAGGTTCCAAAAGTTCTCAAACTTTGCTTGCACGATTTGATGTTATTTTAACTGGTTGATGTGTTATTTGAGCTTATTAGAAGCTATATGAAACCGGTTAGTTGATAGAGCTTCTTAGAAGCTTAGATCCAAAACCTAGGGCTAATTTCATTGCTTCGATTCTCTCTGTTTGTGTGTTGTTTGTGAAAAATAAGCCTAGATTCATGATCTATGTGACTTCCTGAACATTTTGATGTGTATTGCATAAATTTCTGGAATGTTTGATTGATTGCAGTGCCGGAGAGTGGCCGGAGAAGGTGACCGGAGGTCCCTCTCCGGCCGGTGAGGTTTCATTAGGGTTTATATGCCAGATTAAGTCGTGTCCGTTGATTTGTTTTGATCCAAGGGTGGTGGTGGTGCCAGCGAATAAATGGAGAGGGTGTGTGTCACGTGCTTCATTTTTTCCATCTGATGATTAGCATGCGCGTGTGTACATGGTTATTAGTGTGTACTAGCAATGTGAGATGCTTGATTTGATTACCTTGACTTTTACATTGACCTGACCTAATCTGATGGTTGTGAGTGAGTCAAAATGGTTGACTGATGGTACACGCTAGTTATGGTGTTTTGCGTGCTTACTGGACCTAAGCCAGATTGATATCCACACCCCATGTTTTCAAGGCCCAATGATTTTGAACTGTTAATTTGCTATGCATGCACCCCCTTCTTTAGTTCCATTTCATTTTATTTCTCATTTTTGCTACACGTTTCATAATTAATTTTTAAAAATACCAAAACATATTGGAAAATTCTACAAAAATTCATGTGTATTCTTAAAACATTTAGGAAATTTTTCATGATTTTATTTTCTGATTTTATGACCTTTTTGCCCCTGTTCCATAATTTTCTTTGAATTTCCACTTAGATGCATTCTAAGCATGATACATGAATTTGTTTAATTTTGTTCTTGCTCATTACCAACTATTTTGACATGATTCTTTTTGCATTGATTCACTAATACATTGAATCATGTTAGATGATTTTTGTTTGATTTTTTAGGTCACTTTATCATATGTCTTGATGCCTATATTTGCTCCACTTTGCATGATGTTTCAATTTGACCTAATTGCTTTGTTTGAAGTCATTTTGCTCTGAATTTTTACATGCTATCTTGATGTATGATGCATTTCTGACCTAGGCATTCCAATGATATGCTGGCATAATTTTCATGAATCCATTTGGTCTTTGTTTGATGCATCACATTGGATGTATAATCCATGGCATGTCATTACAACTTTAGTGCATGTTTACATGAATTCTTTTGTGCACATTTGTATGAGCATTTGCATATGTTATGAGCCATTCATATGATATTATAGGTCTTTGATACACATTATAGGTCATCTTTACATGTTCATTTCAATTTGAACTTTGTGCATCATTAACATGTATTGTTTGCCCTTTCTTTTTGAACTTTCATTTCAATTCTTCTTATATTACTTCTTGAATGTCTTGAAGTTACCTCATAAATACTTTTGAGATGTTTATAAACCCTTTTCCATTTAGTTTCAATTCTGGTTGTTGATTTACATGTTCCATTTATGCATGTCCTCTTCATTTCTTTCCATCTTTCATCTACCCCTTCTTCTTGTAACATGTTTAAATGCTAATGGGTGATGATGGTTGCTTATTCACTTGCACTTGTATGATAATAACCATTGGTTTCCATATGATGCCCATTCTGGTTGTGGTTCTAGGATTTGTTTTCTCATTTAATTCTTGTGAGTTTTATGATGCATTACATGTTCTTTTACTTCTTATACTTCTTATACATGTTTACTAACCATGTAGGGGCTTCGGTAAGTTTCAATTGAGTGTGGATAAGGAATCCACATTCAACTTCTATCCTTTCTCTTTTACAATTCCATTTTGTGTTTTGCTAAGCACTTATGTGCTTTCTTTTAATAACTCATTACTTTCCCTTTTTGAATTACAATTCATCTTCTACTTTGGAAGTGAATTGTTTAATTCTTTCTTTATTTAGACTTTAGGTTGAAACCTCACAAACCTTAGGATCACTCCCTTAACTAATCAATTAGGATTGAGTCTTAGTCCATATAGATTTTTACCTTTATCCTCCCTTGAGTCTCTTTTCTCATCTCAAAGAAAATTCAAAATATCTAATAAAGGTAGGCATTTATTGCATTTAGGCCTTTCATATAAAGAAAAGATTATAAGGGGTCTTCTCTTATAATCTTAAGATGTGTAGCATATGGCCCATCTTAGGTCAATGTGTTACATATTTGATCTTGTATGAGGGACTTAAATGCAATACTTGTTGAAGGTGCAAATAATAAAAAACACTTCTTCACTTCATAATCAACAAAACACTTAATAAACACAAGTATGCTAGTGTGTTTGAACCTTGATAATTGGAACTAAGTGTGAGGGTCTTCTTCACCCTTAGTGTGCTTTCTTACCCATTCCATCTTGGAATGTGAGAAGGTACACATTCCAATGACTAAGATCCAGATACACTGTCGCATGCAAACAAATCCAAAACACTTCCTTCTAAAAGACAAAAACAAACAATAACGTCTTTCCTTCGGGAATTCTTTTCTCATCTCATTCATTCTCAACGCACGAACGCGCTTCTACTCGTTCTCTTGCAAGATGGTAACGCACTCGGACCAGCGAGCCTGCAACACCTGAGCTAGGACGTAAGCCGTTCTCTAAAAAACACAGACAATCCATCCCTAGTGAGGGGAACTACGTCGCTCTGATTCTCATGTTCCCGATGAGATACGTAGGCAGTGGGGTAGGGCCCATGCGAGCACTTCTTTTATTTTCCCTACATTTGTTTCTCGTTCCTTTTCCAGTTCTCTTTTCGTTCCTTTTCCAGTATTCTTTTCTATCACCCTTTGATCGAGACAAGCAAGCGTGGATCCCATCGGGTACGATGGACGCGAGGGGGTGCTAATACCTTCCTCTCGCGTAACCGACTCCCGAACCCATTTCTCTTGGTCGTAAGACCATGCTTTTCCTTTCTCTCAGGTTTACGCGGTGTTTCCTTTCCCTCTCTTGGGATAAATACACATTGCTGGCGACTCTGTTTCGGTGCCACTTTTGCGTTTGTACTTGGATGAAAATCCCGGGAGCGACAGCTGGCGACTCTGCTGGGGAAATGAGGTTGACCTATTGCTGGTCCATCCTAAGCAAGTCAATCCTAGCGCTTGTCTGCTTTTCTTTCATTGGGTGTTTACTGTTGTGCTGTATTTACTGTTTTATTGTATGGTTATTTACTGTTTTACTGTACATTACTGTATTTACCGCATTTTAGCATTACATATCATATATTATATTGTGTTGCACTGTTTTGTCTGTTTGGCGGGATGGGTGTTCTGAGAGATAAGCCCACTACCAAGGCTTGAGTACATACATAGGTATTAGAGTGGATAGTCATGACGCTTGCGTGGTGGTGACCACGTATTGTTGTTCATGAGACCCACAACCAGACGAGGTTCTATCAGGAGCTTTCTGCTACTGCATGTTATGCAGGCCAGTGGTTATTCTCTTGAGGAATTGTCGACTCTGGTGACCATTCCCGAGGACTCAGTTGCGGCACTCCTCCCGAGTTGTGACAGTGGCAGACCACATTCCGTGGCAAACCCATTGCACATTCTCGATCCGAGGACCCAATGCTGGGAACTTGCTATAGGACATCCCTTTTTGAAAGAGAATCAGCGGAGGCACTCCTCGATTGGCGGTAGTACTGTACCCTGAGGGATGAATGTACTATTGCTTCTCGACCTCAGTGCCAGAAGCTGAGGACCTTTTTGTTTTGGAGAATCAGTTGAGGCCTCCTCGATTGATGATGATGCCAAACCAGAAATGGTGAACGTATCATCATTTCTCGACCTGAGAGCCCGGGATATTGAACATCCTAGTACCCACATGTGAGAAGGGCGGGTTGTTTACAGGTTTGCAGGTAACCATGACCTCCTACATACCCGGTTTTCTATCATCATTGCACAAAAAGGAAGTTTCATCCTATTGTATTCAGATGGTTCTTATCTATGGTTCTATATTAGTCTCAGAGCTACACTGACACCGTTCACAGTTCAGCACAAACACCTGATTACCTGATCACATTGCCCTTTGCATTGCATTATCATATCCTAACATACATGTTTATTCATTTCCAGGTGCATATATTACCCTTGATTCCAGTCATCAGGTCCCTGCAAAGATGAACACTAAAGAGAGGAAGAATATCATCAGCTATAAGTTCCTTACGCCTACTTTGGGCCCTATTGTTGTGCTGAAGGGAATGGCGAGCCCGGCAGCACGAGAAGCTTTTGAAGAGAAATATGGGTGGATTTTATCTATGGTTCGTAATGTCAGTGATTATGAAGCCAGAGGTCTCCATACGTTGATGCAGTTCTATGATCCGCCTCTGAGATGTTTTGTATTTCCAGACTATGTGTTGGTTCCTACCCTGGAGGAGTATTCCAACATGTTGGGGATTGCTATCAAGGAGGAGCCCCCTTTCTTTGGATCAGTGGGGGATCTTGACTTTGGGAAGTTGGCTGGTGCTCTATATTTGAGCAAATCAGAGCTAAGTGACAATGTCTCCAACAAAGGAAAGATTCGTGGTTACAAGCTGGAATATCTGATTAAGAAGGCCCAGGAAGCAGCTAAAGGCGAGAATTGGCTTGTTTTTAATGCTTTGCTAGCCCTTTGTATATACGGCATAGTGTTGTTTCCCAACGAGCCGGATTTTATTGATACGGACGCTATACGAATATTCATGATGAAGAACCCGGTGCCAACGCTACTGGGAGATCTTCACTACTCATTGTACAACCGAAATGAAAAGAAAAGAGGAGGGATAATTCGTTGTTGTGCACCCTTGTTCTATAAGTGGTTTGCGGGCCGTTTACCACAATCAGGGGCTTTTGTGGATTCCAAAGATTCTCTAGAGTGGAAACAGCGTTTAATGGGATTGGTGGCCAAGGACATCGTATGGGTAGATCATGGGCTGATTGGTAAGAATATTATCCACAGCTGTGGTAAGTTCCCTAACGTTCCACTGATAGGAAGACTGGGTGGGATTAACTACAATCCTTCTTTGGCCATTCGACAATTTGGGTATGCCCTGACAGGTCCGCCTATTAAGAGAGATGTGGAGGAGTCCCTCTATTTTCATACATCAGAAGGATGGGAAGCAGCACAGAAAGCTTCTGAAAGCTGGGGTAGCATACTGAAAAAGGGGAAAGTTACTCTAGGAAAGCCTAACAACCGGGTTTATCCAGCATATGAAGAGTGGGTGAAGAAAAGAGTTGAAGATTTTCTCTTGCCTTTTGGTAAGGCACCCCTTTTGTATCCGGAGAATGAGAAAGCAAGAAGCACTGCTACTGTGGAAGAAGTTGACAAGTTGCAAGCCTTGGTGAAAAAGCTCCAAGGAGAGAATTCCGAGTTGAGTAGCCGTCTTCAGAATGCTCTACATGCCAACAAAGAGCTGGAGCGGAAAGCCCCAGATGCTGAACAAATCCTAACTGCAAAAGAAAAAGACTTTGCTGGAAGAGCCCAACATTTCCGGAAGATTAGTAAAGGTGCTGATGATGCTACTCAAGCCCACAAGCAAACCAAACAGGCGTTAGCACAGACCAAAGAAAAGTTAACAAAGTTTCAGCACGCTTGGGACGAAGTTAGGATAGAGAATACTGAATTACAGGAACAGTTGCAGATTAAGGACGAAGAGCTTGAAAAGGCGCATGAGCAGAGGAGAAAGTATCGGGAAAGCCTCGGTAAGAGTCAAGAACAGCTAGAAGAAGCTAGAGGTGAGTTGAGGAATACCAAGAAAGAGCTTGAAGAAGTCATGATAGAAAGGGAGATACTCAAGACGCAAGCCGGCATAAAGAGACACAAAGGAGTGTGTGATGACGAGGCTCTGATGCTGCACATGGGTTCTTTAACTGAAGCTCTTGAGAAAAGGGATGTCTTGATCAAAGAAATGATTGAAAAGCCGAATCACCAGCGTACCCGTATACTTTTTGAGGAGATCAAATACTCAAGTGATAAGCTGAAGGGTGTGGAATTGTCAGACTGATGTTCTTTTCCTTATATTTTGTTATTAATGGTTACCATCAGGCTTGTTGATGGATCCATTTTTCCTTGTATTGCATTTGCGGATGAGCCTTTCTTAAATGTACTTGAATACTTTGTTGAATGAGTATGAGCAGTTTTATTCAGAATTATTCCTTATCAGATAGCTGCACACAAGCACATGACCACGACACGTCTCTTTATATCACAATTTCTGGTCTTCAGATTTCTGTGGTTGGATTGGAATCAGGGTATAAAGCACCTCGGAAATGACAAACATGGCATTGCATGGCATTGCATATCATTTTGCATTTTTTGTTACTTGCTTTTCAGGTACTCGTTGCGGGGTCTCTAACCTTTATTTGGTTTCAGGCAGTATAGCGGAGAGTCATATTCACCGATATTCGACGCGAAGGAATCAAGTAAGAATCATGGATCAAGTGCAAAGTGATTTGGCGGAAATGAGGGCGCGTATGGACCAGTTCATGACCCTCATGACTGGCATGGCGCAAAATCAGGAGAGACTGAGGCTTCTGGTAGAGCGTCCCGACAATGGGCCCGAAGGTGATCATCATGACAATTCACAGGGACATGGCATTCCTCCTCCCGGTGGCAACCCTCCTCCTGGTGGTAACAATCGGGGTAATGGAAATGGTAGGCAGGCTGGTGTTACTCTTAAAGATACTCTGGAAGACCAATTTACTCTGCTGGATGCTGATGTGGGTAATCAAGGGGATCGAAGGTATGATGAGTTAGCAGAGAAGATCAGGGCCATAGAATGCAAGAACTCTATGGGTATTGATGTTACCAGCTTGGGGCTGGTCTCAGGAGTCAGAATTCCCCCTAAATTCAAACCTCCCACTTTTGATAAGTATCACGGCAATGCGTGTCCCCAAACGCATCTTCAAGCTTACTTTGGGAAGATTTCAGCCCATACGGATGACGAGAAGCTATGGATGCACTATTTTCAGGACAGTCTGGCGGGGGCGTCTTTGACCTGGTACATGAAGTTGAGTAGAGCTGCTGTGAAGAATTGGAAAGATCTGGCAGAAGCGTTCCTAAAGCAATACCAATATAATATTGACATGGCGCCCAACCGCACCCAATTGCAGGGATTGTCACAAAATGCCAAGGAGAGTTTCAAAGAATATGCACAGAGGTGGAGGGAAATGGCTGCCCAGGTTCAACCTCCCTTGTCAGACAGAGAAATGGCAGATATGTTCATGGGCACCTTGCAAGGGGCCTATCTGGATAGATTAGCTGCTTGTCCGTCAACTGGATTTGCTGATATTGTGATTGCGGGAGAAAGAATAGAAAGTCTGTTAAAGCTTGGAAAGATCCAGGATGTGAGTGGGGCTGGCTCTTCGGGGACGAAGAAACCGTTCGCTAGTAACCAGAAAAGAAGAGAAGGTGATACGAATGCTGTGTTTAGAGGACGAGGCAGAGGGAGTTCTCGAGCTTATTATCAGGTAGATGCTGTGACAATCCCCACACCGTCTGTTCAGAAACAACAACCCCAACAACAAGTTCAACAGCAACAACCTTTTTTCCAGCAAAGGTCTAGACAGAGGGATCGTAAGATGGATCCTCTCCCTATGACTTATGCCGCGCTATTGCCCCGGCTACTCGAGTTAAAGTTAGTAGAACTCCGTACTATGAAAGCTCCGGTTGCTGGAAACCTGCCACCTAACTTCGATGCTAATGCTCGTTGTGAGTTCCACTCAGGTGCTCAGGGGCACTCCATTGAAAAATGTTGGGCTTTCCATCATAAAGTACAAGATTTGATTGATGCTAAAGCCATCAATTTCTCTCCCGCTCCTAATATTACTCAGCATCCCATGCCTGATCATAGCGCAGCAAATGTGTACGCTATTGAAGATGGGAGGAGATTGAATTTGGTGTTAGACGTTCATCAAGTGAAAACTTCTTTGTTGGTTGTAAAAGATCGTTTATTGAAGGGACAGGTGTTCCCGGGCTGTAATCAAGATTGCTCTGAGTGTATGAATCAGGAGAACGGCTGTGATAAGTTGAAGATGGGTTTACAGAATCTGATCGATGAAGGATGTCTACAGTTCGACAGAGTCGTGAAAGACACTGATGAGATATCAACCGTGACCATCTATTACACTCCCGCTGAGATTCAAATGCCGGTCAATGCAGTTCCCGTGGCGAGTGTTGCGCCAGAAGGGCCCAGTCCTGTCACTATCACGGTGCCAGGACCAATTCCGTTCACATCTACGAAAGCTATCCCATGGCACTATGGGGCAGATGTATATTACGAAGGTAAAAAGCAGGAAGTTGAGCCGTCAGTCAGCCCAAATATTGATAATGTAGGGGGTGTAGGGGGCTTTACAAGGAGTGGAAGGTTGTTCGCTCCCCAAACCTTGAGAAGTGATAAGGAGGTAGAAGCTGCAGCAAAGGCTAAGGGTAAACAGGTGGTTGAAAGTGCGCCTACACCTGAAGCAGAGACAAAGATTATTTTTGATAAGGAAATGGAAGAATTTATGAAGATAATCAAGAAAAGCGATTATAAGATTGTGGACCAACTGAATCAGACCCCTTCAAAGATTTCAATCTTGTCACTATTGATGTGCTCTGATGCGCACCGGCAGGCGTTGTTGAAAGTGTTAAAGAGTGCATACGTGCCACAAGAAATTACTGTTAATCAGCTCGAGGGCGTAATCTCCAATGTTAATGTCAGCCATGGCTTGGGCTTTACAAGTAGAGATTTGACTGTTGAAGGAAGAAACCATAATAAGGCTTTGCATATCACGATGGAGTGTAAGGGCGCAGTGTTATCTCATGTACTGGTAGACACTGGTTCATCACTTAATGTCTTGCCCAAGAAGGCATTGATGAAGCTGGAAGTTGATGGTTTGATCTTAAGGCCTAGTGAATTGGTGGTCAGAGCATTCGATGGGACCAGACGATCTGTGTTTGGTGAGGTGGAATTGCCCGTACAAATTGGACCACAGGTATTCAAATCCACGTTCCATGTAATGGACATACAACCTGCATATAGCTGCCTATTGGGACGCCCTTGGATTCACGGAGCCGGGGCTGTTACTTCTACTCTACATCAAAAGCTGAAGTATGAGTTTGAAGGGCAGGTTGTGACAGTGTGTGGGGAGGAAGACATCTTTGTGAGTCACTTGTCCACATTCAAGTACATTGAAATGGATGGGGAAATTCATGAGATGCTGTGCCAATCATTTGAAGCAGTCAATATTGACGATGCACCTGAGTCTTCTTCTGTACCAGTTGGGGCTGGTACCTCCATTTCATCTTACAAACAAGCTGTCGAAGTCTTCAGGGCAGGCAACGCCCAAGGTTGGGGCAGGTTGATAGAGACCCCAATGAAGGAAGACAAATTTGGTATTGGTTATCATCCCTCTACAACTTCAGATGCGGGGAGCAGGGGACCCATTACTTTCAATAGTGGGGGAATTATCTACATGGACCAGTCTTGTGCAGCCACGGAGGATAGTGTTGACAGTGATTGTGACCTGGACAACTGGGTACGCCCTCATGTTCCGGGACAACAAGTGCAAAACTGGTTCGTTGAAGAAGTCATCCGGGTTACTCTTCAGACAGAGTAATTTTTCTTTGTTTTTTCTAACCATAATGCATGACAAAATCTTGCGCTCTGCCCAAGGCGTATAGATTCATTTGTAGGGCCACCATGGTTGCATTTGCAATGTTTAATCATTAATAAAGGACGTTTTGCAATCAAATTTTGTTCTCTGTCTTTCAGTTTTTATTTTTGCACAAAAAATATAAAATGGCAATGTTTCATTTTCTTTTGTTTTGCTTAAAAATAAATTCTAAAATAAGGCATGAACCCGTTCATGCAGACTTGATCCTCCGGATACCACTGATAACGATTTTGATATGGCCATGTATGACTTTGACAATCCGATTTATCAAGCCGAAGAAGGGGATGGGAAAGATTGTGAACTTTCTGAAGAACTGGCCAGATTGTTGAAACAAGAGGAAAGGGTCATCCAGCCTCATCAGGAGACTGTAGAAATCATCAATATTGGTACCAAGGACGCCAAGAAAGAGATCAGGATTGGTGCCAGCTTGCAAGCAGATGTGAAGCAAACTTTGACGGAAATGTTGCGCGAGTATGTTGACATCTTCGCCTGGTCGTATCAAGACATGCCGGGGTTGGATACGGATATTGTCGTGCACAGGCTACCATTGAGAGAAGAATGTCCGCCAGTCAAGCAGAAACTTCGTCGGACTCACCCCGACATGGCCTTAAAGATTAAGGAGGAAGTCCAGAAGCAGTGGGACGCTGGTTTTCTTGCTGTGACAAAGTATCCTCCATGGGTAGCCAACATCGTGCCAGTACCGAAGAAAGATGGAAAAGTGAGAATGTGTGTGGATTATTGAGATCTTAATAAAGCTAGCCCTAAAGATGATTTTCCACTACCTCATATTGATGTGCTGGTCGATAATACAGCTCAGTTTTCAGTGTTCTCATTTATGGACGGTTTCTCCGGGTACAACCAGATCAAGATGGCACCTGAAGACATGGAGAAGACCACGTTCATTACTTCGTGGGGTACATATTGTTATAAAGTAATGCCTTTTGGGTTGAAAAACGCAGGGGCAACGTACCAGCGGGCGATGGTGACATTGTTTCATGACTTGATTCATAAGGAGATCGAATGTTATGTAGATGATATGATTGCCAAGTCGAGAACAGAAGAGGAACATCTGGTTAACCTGAAAAAGCTGTTTGAAAGGTTGAGAAAGTTCCGTCTGAGATTAAATCCAAACAAGTGCACGTTTGGGGTGCGTTCTAGAAAGTTATTGGGTTTCATTGTGAGCGAAAGAGGAATCGAGGTTGATCCTGCCAAGGTGAAAGCAATACAAGAAATGCCTGAACCGAGAACAGAAAAAGAGGTTCGTGGTTTCTTGGGTAGATTGAACTACATTGCAAGGTTCATATCTCACCTAACAGCCACGTGTGAGCCAATATTTAAATTGTTAAGGAAAGATCAAACGGTCAGGTGGAATGACGATTGCCAATTGGCATTCGATAAGATAAAAGAATACTTGCAGGAACCTCCGATTCTAATACCTCCAGTTGAAGGGAGACCGCTGATAATGTATCTGACAGTGCTTGAAGGTGCCATGGGTTGTGTTCTCGGTCAACATGACGAGACAGGTAGGAAGGAGCATGCTATTTACTACCTGAGTAAAAAGTTCAATGATTGTGAGTCCCGATACTCAATGCTTGAAAAGACATGCTGTGCGCTTGCATGGGCCGCTAAGCGATTGAGGCAATATATGGTTAGGCACACGACCTTGTTGATTTCAAAAATGGATCCTATCAAGTATATTTTCGAGAAACCAGCATTGACAGGCAGAGTTGCACGGTGGCAAATGGTCTTGACAGAGTATGACATTCAGTACACTTCACAAAAGACCATCAAAGGAAGTATCTTGTCCGATTATCTTGCGCAACAGCCAATGGATGATTACCAACCCATGAAGTTTGACTTCCCTGATGAGGACATCATGTTTCTCAAAGCTAAAGACTGTGAGGAACCACTCCCGGAGGAGGGGCCAGACCCTGAATCCAAATGGAGTCTGATGTTTGATGGGGCTGTCAATATGAATGGGTGCGGAGTTGGAGCAGTTCTTATCACGCCGGAAGGTGTTCATATGCCTTTCACTGCACGAATAACTTTCGGGTGCACCAACAATGAAGCAGAGTACGAAGCTTGTATAATGGGGATCGAGGAGGCGATTAATCTACGGATTAAAACCCTTGATATATTCGGTGATTCAGCTTTGGTAATCAATCAAGTGAAAGGGAGTTGGTACACGCACCAAGCAAATCTAGTGCCGTATAGAGATTATACGAGGAGATTGCTGACATTTTTCACAACAGTGAAACTGTACCACATTCCTCGAGATGAGAATAGGTTCGCTGATGCCTTGGCCACTTTGTCTTCCATGATCAAAGTGCAAGGATGGAACCATGTACCTAAGATTGAGGTATCCCGCCTTGACAGACCAGCATTTGTGTTTGCGGTCGATGCAACGTCTGATGACAAGCCATGGTTTCATGACATTAAGTGTTTCTTGAAAAGTCAAGAGTACCCGTCCGGGGCATCGTCCAAAGACAGGAAGACGTTGAGAAGGTTAGCTGGTAGTTTCTTCTTGAATAAAGATGGCGTGCTGTATAAAAGAAATTTTGACACGGTCCTGCTTAGATGTGTGGATAGACATGAAGCAGACTTGTTGATGATTGAAGTGCACGAAGGCTCTTTCGGTACTCATGCCGGAGGGCAGGCAATGGCTAAAAAGTTGTTAAGGTCGGGATATTATTGGTTGACTATGGAGTCAGATTGTTGCAAATATGCCCGCAAATGCCATAAATGCCAGATCTATGCAGACAAGGTGCATGTGCCTCCAAATCCGTTGAGTATCATGTCGTCGCCTTGGCCGTTTGCCATGTGGGGCATTGATATGATCGGAAAGATTGAGCCTACAGCTTCCAATGGTCATCGTTTCATCTTGGTGGCAATTGATTACTTCACCAAATGGGTTGAAGCCTCATCCTATGCCAACGTTACAAAACAAGTGGTCGCTCGTTTCTTAAAACGGGATATCATTTGCCGATATGGAGTTCCCGAAAGAATCATTACTGATAATGGTTCTAATTTGAATAATAAGATGATGGCTGAGTTATGCCGGGACTTCAAAATCGAACACCACAATTCTTCTCCGTACCGCCCAAAGATGAATGGCGCGGTCGAAGCGGCCAACAAAAATATCAAGAAGATTGTACAGAAGATGGTTGTCACGTACAAAGATTGGCATGAGATGTTACCATTCGCTTTGCATGGGTATCGAACGTCGGTACGCACGTCCACTGGAGCAACCCCATTCTCACTCGTATATGGTATGGAGGCAGTGCTACCGGTTGAAGTAGAGATTCCGTCCCTCAGAGTCATGATGGATGTTAAGCTAGATGAGGCTGAATGGGTACGAGCCAGATTTGATCAGTTGAGCCTTATTGAGGAAAAGCGATTGGCGGCTGTATGTCATGGGCAACTATATCAGCGCAGAATGAAACAGGCATTTGACCAGAAGGTGCGTCCTCGGGTTTATAAAGTCGGAGATGTGGTACTCAAAAGGATCCTTCCTCCCAATACAGACCACAGGGGCAAATGGACTCCTAATTATGAAGGTCCATTCGTGGTTAAAAAGGTCTTTTCGGGCGGAGCTTTATTGCTTAAAACCATGGATGGCGAAGACTTTTCATCCCCTGTCAACTCGGACGTAGTCAAAAAATACTTCGCATGAATAGACCCGCTGGATAATAAAAATAAAAAAATCCAGGCAAAAAAGGGCATCCAAGCGAACCAAAAACAGAATAAGGTTCGGGCAAAAATTAGGGATATAATTAAAAAAAAAAATTGTACACCCGGTAAGTTGAAAACCCGAAAGGGCAACTTAGGCAAAAAAGGGTATCCTGGTGGATCGAAAACCTGAAAGGGCGGTCCACACAAAAGAGGGATTTAAGCGAATGACTACAGTCTGAGTTATCTGTACCCATTACCGTTTGAACAACTGACGTTCTGAAGAATAGGAATCGGTCTGATCATTCCTCAGAAGGCAAGGTCGGGGAGTTTTGAAGACATACTGGTCATAACAGAATGGAAACTCAGTGGAATTCCGTTTTCACATTGCCATTAGGATAGTTTCTTTTCTCAATTTTCAGCGATCACCTCTTTCCAGGGATTGCTTCCAGATGTAATTGCCTATTCTGGGCTCTCAGTCAATAAATTGAATTTCAATAAAAAGCTTTCTATTTTTGTTTTATTGCTTTGTTTGCAAAAACGTCCTAATTGTTGATAAAACATTGCATTTGAAAACATGGCAGCCTTGCAATAACATGCGCAGAAAAAATATTTGAAATTACTTCGAATGTTGAATACTCCCGGATGGTGGATTCTAGCCACGCAATATTCGGGGCATGTGGGCATATTCTTTTGTTGCAGGTAGCAGGTGCAGATGATTTTAAGCACAAGACTAGCAATAAATCACCCCACGCAAAAGACTGGGGCAATTATGGGTAAGGAGATCGGCGTTCATCGGGTCGATCTCAGTGAATTAAGTTCAACTGGGTACCGTTGTATCTTATTAAGTCGATTCTCTCATTCAGTACTTCCAACAACTACAAGCTTTTCTGTGTCGATAACGGTCACAGGTTCCCCAAAAGGGTGGTCTCGTCGACACCGAAACTGATGGTCATTATCCCCAGCGAAGTCACAAGAGTTGGAAGAGGCTAGATCTTCTGTAAAATCCTCTTATGACATCCGCTTCGGGGACAAATTGTTGGTTTTCTTAAGCATGGGGCATGTTGTTTCCCTAGCATGAAGTGTTGATCACCCCCCAGTAGAGTTTGATGGTCATTATCCCCAGCGAAGTCGCAGGAGTTTGAAGAAGCTAAATCTTCTGTAAGATCCTCTTATGACATCCTCTTCGGGGACAAATTGTTTGGTTCCCCAGCATGAAGTGTTGATCATCCCCAGTAGAGTTTGAGGACAGTTGGTCTTCTGTAAAATCCTCTCAAAAGGCATTCCCCAACACGAGACGCTTTAAAGCAGTTTTCTCCAGCAGAGTTTGTTATAAACCCGTCATCCCTAACGGAATTGTCTAAAGGGAAGCTCGCCTAACATGGGGCATTGTAGTACTTATCCTAAGCTCGACAGTCACATTCTTCAGCAGACTACTGTGGATTTGCTTTGGGTTTCCCCAACAGATCTCTAAGGACTCTTTCTAGCAAGTTGCAGTGGAATGTTCTAACCAGGATTTGCATATCCCTGGCAGAGTAGCCCTGATACCCAGCAAGATCGTATCTCTGGTCATGGTATCCCCACAGAGGTCAGCATCGAATCTTGTCAGCAACTTCCAGCTGAGTTGTTGTTCTCTCCGCAGAGGTTTATCAGATCGACAGAATCTATTCCTCAACAAGGATGGTACAGCCTTTCCCCAGCCGGGTCATAAGGTTGATAATCCCTATAAAGGATCTTGGGTTGAATAAATCCCCAAGCAGAGTTTTAATGGCTCATTTCCCCAGCAGGACGTCATTTAAAAATTCTCATCCCCAGCGGAGTTGCTGTGACCAGAATCCAGCCCCAAACAGATGGAATAATTCCTGGCAGAGTCGTCATTCCCTCATATCTTAAAGTCCAATTTATTTTTGGCAAGCTTGACAATTCGAAGCAGACGGATTGTTCATCCATTCGCCAGCAGAGATATTATCCTTTTAGGAGTCTCCGAGATTAAATCATTGATTGTGGTTCCTCAGCAGAGTCGGCAGAGATGTCTGGCGCAGAGGCAGAGAGTAATTCGATTTTAAAATTCTAAAAGTCCAACAGTGGATTGGCAAAAGTCCGTCTTCGGGTGGCAAAAGTCCAACAGTGGATAGGCAAAAGTCCGTCTTCGGGTGGCAAAAGTCCAACAGTGGATTGGCAAAAGTCCGTCTTCGGGTGGCAAAAGTCCAACAGTGGATTGGCAAAAGTCCGTCTTCGGGTGGCAAAAGTCCAACAGTGGATTGGCAAAAGTCCGTCTTCGGGTGGCAAAAGTCCAACAGTGGATTGGCAAAAGTCCGTCTTCGGGTGGCAAAAGTCCAACAGTGGATTGGCAAAAGTCCGTCTTCGGGTGGCAAAAGTCCAACAGTGGATTGGCAAAAGTCCATCTTCGGGTGGCAAAGCAGCTAAAAGTCCAACAGTGGATTGGCAAAAGTCCGTCTTCGGGTGGCAAAAGTCCAACAGTGGATTGGCAAAAGTCCGTCTTCGGGTGGCAAAAGTCCAACAGTGGATTGGCAAAAGTCCGTCTTCGGGTGGCAAAAGTCCAACAGTGGATTGGCAGAAGTCCATCTTCGGGTGGCACGAAGCTGCAAAGTCCACCAGTAGCGTGGCAGGCCAGTAGTCGTCTGGAATTGCATAAAAGACATTATCAAAGTCCACCAGTAGTGTGGCAGGCCAGTAGTCGTCTGGAATTGCATAAAAGACATTATTAAAGTCCACCAGTAGTGTGGCAAGCCAGTAGTCGTCTGGCGTCGTTCAAAAAGACATTTCCAAAGTCCACCAGTAGTGTGGCAAGCCAGTAGTCGTCTGGCATCGTTCAAAAGACAGATCTCTCCGACGTTTCATCGAGGATTCAATCCAGCAGTCTCGTTGGGTTTATATCCCTTTTCTTCTTCACCCAGAGCAAATTTTTGGTTATTTTTGGTATTCAATCACTATATACCTTGAAAGTCCGAAAGCATTTGCTTTCAGGCATTCAGGTCTACAGCGCTTGAATAGGGGCAGCTGTAATACCCCAAAATTTGCTCTCCCCTTTTGTCATCATAGCATGGCATTATCATTTATCATATCATATCCACCTCATTAACATTACATTGCATTTAAAATAGAAAAATGAAGCATGGCATCCTTCTTACCATCAGGGCATGTGATCAGGTGGAAGGTGGACAATCAAGGAATCATTCAAAGCACAAAAAGGTCAATCAAGTTGGCTCTAGGCAAGCCAAGAGGTCTCTCATGTCTCATACTATCTCAATTGATCTTCCAAAACCTCAAGGAAGTGAGATTCAATGGGAGATTGAAGCACTACATCTTTCACTATGCAAGAGGTTCAAAAATTGAAGGAAAACCCTCAAAAGAGATAGCTCATTGATTCAAAATCATTCTCAAGTGGCATTTCTCATCATCCTTTAAGAGGATACACAACATACTCTGAGGAATTTGGATTTGGAAGATGTGCAATTTCCTCCTAACCAGAGAGGGTTAAAATTAGGGTTTCTAATAAAATCAGGATATCTCTGATTTTTTGGACAAAGCTTGTTGTCATGATATTCTACATGTTCTTAAGTGTATGTGTATGGAAAATTGCCTCTCAATTGGTTTTGGAAGTGTTTCAATTGGAAGAAAGATAAAAAATCAGGGAATTTGGGGCCAAGTCAAATAATCAGAGGAAAAAGTCAACTCTTGACTTTTTGAGGCCAAATTCATGAAATTCATGTTACATATGTCCAATGTACAAAATTTGGTCAAGAAACTCCAAAGGAATCATGAAAAAATCAAGATGTGGAAAGTTGCCATTTTTGGAAGAGGAAGGGTTACTAAAAATAGCAAGTTTTGGCCATTTTGCATCAGAATTTGAACCAAGGCCATTCAAATTTGGAGTACCAAATGAAAATTCCACTCTGCCTCAATGAAAGGCCTTGCTTTAAGCTTCAAATCCATGTGTGGAACATCTCCATTGGATAAAAAATGAGGGAGATATGATTGATCAAAGTTTGAGCAAAGTAGGTTCAAAACTAGGTCATGACCAAGATTTTCAGGGCACGCGCGCAGTCATTTTAACAAACATGTGGTGGGCCAAATGTCCACTCATTTTACTCATGGTTAAAGGCTTCAAATGAAAAATCTTGCAACATCAAAGTTGTTCCCCTATGTGAGATCTTCAAGATTGATGTTCATGATTTTTTCATTTGATCAAAGGACAAGGAGTTATGATAGCTCAAAGATTGGTCAACACAACTGAAAATCCATGCCATGCACACCTTGCCATGCCATGCCACAAATTGCTCGCCCATGCACCAGTCGTTTTTCCATCTGTTTATGATGATTTTTAGACATGTTTGAGGTACCTTTTCAACTCAAGTCCAACACCAAAATTGTCCTATGATGCTTCCTCAATCCATTGACACCAAGATGATTCATTTTCGTGCCTTGGTCATAAAGAAATCCATGTTCAAACATCACCATCTGCATTGATGCATTGACTGCCATGTGTAGCAGTTCACACATTTTTTTTTGGTTCAGTCACACCACAAACACTTCATCATCACCAGCTGATTTCTTTTCCTCATTTGCCCAAACATTCTTGCACGTGCTTTCTCTTTGTTACTTCTTACATGAGAAGGGAAACTTGCAAAACTTCCACCACAAGCTACTGCTGCATAACACCACCTCACCATTATCCTCACCATAAGTGACCATGAGCTCTTCCACACTAAAACAAAACCTCTCCAACTCGTGTCACTAACTGTCATGACTCATTCTGTTAACTCAAACTCAGTTAACTAACTCAGTTAACTGTAGTTCTAACCATCAACCACCAGGGTCAAATCATAACCACGCCTATATAAACAATTCTAACAGATTTGGAAAGGGAGATTCTGATTGTTTCACTCTCACTCCAAAAGCACTCTCAACTTTCTCTCTGAATTTTCTCTCTACCTGCACGAACTCCTCAAGTTCTTCTTCAACCTTCACAATCAAGCAAGAAGACATCACTGAAGCATGGAATAGCACAGTTATCTCCAATTTCAGATTCAGATTTCCTCTTATTCTCAAGATCAAATAGCATTTATTTTGCTCAAATTGAAGTTCTAGAAGTTCAAGAACAAGTTCTCATCTCTGGTTTTCTCAAAAATCCAAAGATCTTCAAGTTTCAGGTTCCAAAAGTTCTCAAACTTTGCTTGCACGATTTGATGTTATTTTAACTGGTTGATGTGTTATTTGAGCTTATTAGAAGCTATATGAAACCGGTTAGTTGATAGAGCTTCTTAGAAGCTTAGATCCAAAACCTAGGGCTAATTTCATTGCTTCGATTCTCTCTGTTTGTGTGTTGTTTGTGAAAAATAAGCCTAGATTCATGATCTATGTGACTTCCTGAACATTTTGATGTGTATTGCATAAATTTCTGGAATGTTTGATTGATTGCAGTGCCGGAGAGTGGCCGGAGAAGGTGACCGGAGGTCCCTCTCCGGCCGGTGAGGTTTCATTAGGGTTTATATGCCAGATTAAGTCGTGTCCGTTGATTTGTTTTGATCCAAGGGTGGTGGTGGTGCCAGCGAATAAATGGAGAGGGTGTGTGTCACGTGCTTCATTTTTTCCATCTGATGATTAGCATGCGCGTGTGTACATGGTTATTAGTGTGTACTAGCAATGTGAGATGCTTGATTTGATTACCTTGACTTTTACATTGACCTGACCTAATCTGATGGTTGTGAGTGAGTCAAAATGGTTGACTGATGGTACACGCTAGTTATGGTGTTTTGCGTGCTTACTGGACCTAAGCCAGATTGATATCCACACCCCATGTTTTCAAGGCCCAATGATTTTGAACTGTTAATTTGCTATGCATGCACCCCCTTCTTTAGTTCCATTTCATTTTATTTCTCATTTTTGCTACACGTTTCATAATTAATTTTTAAAAATACCAAAACATATTGGAAAATTCTACAAAAATTCATGTGTATTCTTAAAACATTTAGGAAATTTTTCATGATTTTATTTTCTGATTTTATGACCTTTTTGCCCCTGTTCCATAATTTTCTTTGAATTTCCACTTAGATGCATTCTAAGCATGATACATGAATTTGTTTAATTTTGTTCTTGCTCATTACCAACTATTTTGACATGATTCTTTTTGCATTGATTCACTAATACATTGAAGCATGTTAGATGATTTTTGTTTGATTTTTTAGGTCACTTTATCATATGTCTTGATGCCTATATTTGCTCCACTTTGCATGATGTTTCAATTTGACCTAATTGCTTTGTTTGAAGTCATTTTGCTCTGAATTTTTACATGCTATCTTGATGTATGATGCATTTCTGACCTAGGCATTCCAATGATATGCTGGCATAATTTTCATGAATCCATTTGGTCTTTGTTTGATGCATCACATTGGATGTATAATCCATGGCATGTCATTACAACTTTAGTGCATGTTTACATGAATTCTTTTGTGCACATTTGTATGAGCATTTGCATATGTTATGAGACATTCATATGATATTATAGGTCTTTGATACACATTATAGGTCATCTTTACATGTTCATTTCAATTTGAACTTTGTGCATCATTAACATGTATTGTTTGCCCTTTCTTTTTGAACTTTCATTTCAATTCTTCTTATATTACTTCTTGAATGTCTTGAAGTTACCTCATAAATACTTTTGAGATGTTTATAAACCCTTTTCCATTTAGTTTCAATTCTGGTTGTTGATTTACATGTTCCATTTATGCATGTCCTCTTCATTTCTTTCCATCTTTCATCTACCCCTTCTTCTTGTAACATGTTTAAATGCTAATGGGTGATGATGGTTGCTTATTCACTTGCACTTGTATGATAATAACCATTGGTTTCCATATGATGCCCATTCTGGTTGTGGTTCTAGGATTTGTTTTCTCATTTAATTCTTGTGAGTTTTATGATGCATTACATGTTCTTTTACTTCTTATACTTCTTATACATGTTTACTAACCATGTAGGGGCTTCGGTAAGTTTCAATTGAGTGTGGATAAGGAATCCACATTCAACTTCTATCCTTTCTCTTTTACAATTCCATTTTGTGTTTTGCTAAGCACTTATGTGCTTTCTTTTAATAACTCATTACTTTCCCTTTTTGAATTACAATTCATCTTCTACTTTGGAAGTGAATTGTTTAATTCTTTCTTTCTTTAGACTTTAGGTTGAAACCTCACAAACCTTAGGATCACTCCCTTAACTAATCAATTAGGATTGAGTCTTAGTCCATATAGATTTTTACCTTTATCCTCCCTTGAGTCTCTTTTCTCATCTCAAAGAAAATTCAAAATATCTAATAAAGGTAGGCATTTATTGCATTTAGGCCTTTCATATAAAGAAAAGATTATAAGGGGTCTTCTCTTATAATCTTAAGATGTGTAGCATATGGCCCATCTTAGGTCAATGTGTTACATATTTGATCTTGTATGAGGGACTTAAATGCAATACTTGTTGAATGTGCAAATAATAAAAAACACTTCTTCACTTCATAATCAACAAAACACTTAATAAACACAAGTATGCTAGTGTGTTTGAACCTTGATAATTGGAACTAAGTGTGAGGGTCTTCTTCACCCTTAGTGTGCTTTCTTACCCATTCCATCTTGGAATGTGAGAAGGTACACATTCCAATGACTAAGATCCAGATACACTGTCGCATGCAAACAAATCCAAAACACTTCCTTCTAAAAGACAAAAACAAACAATAACGTCTTTCCTTCGGGAATTCTTTTCTCATTTCATTCATTCTCAACGCACGAACGCGCTTCTACTCGTTCTCTTGCAAGATGGTAACGCACTCGGACCAGCGAGCCTGCAACACCTGAGCTAGGACGTAAGCCGTTCTCTAAAAAACACAGACAATCCATCCCTAGTGAGGGGAACTACGTCGCTCTGATTCTCATGTTCCCGATGAGATACGTAGGCAGTGGGGTAGGGCCCATGCGAGCACTTCTTTTATTTTCCCTACATTTGTTTCTCGTTCCTTTTCCAGTTCTCTTTTCGTTCCTTTTCCAGTATTCTTTTCTATCACCCTTTGATCGAGACAAGCAAGCGTGGATCCCATCGGGTACGATGGACGCGAGGGGGTGCTAATACCTTCCTCTCGCGTAACCGACTCCCGAACCCATTTCTCTTGGTCGTAAGACCATGCTTTTCCTTTCTCTCAGGTTTACGCGGTGTTTCCTTTCCCTCTCTTGGGATAAATACACATTGCTGGCGACTCTGTTTCGGTGCCACTTTCGCGTTTGTACTTGGATGAAAATCCCGGGAGCGACATACAGTCACTGGTGTTTTCATCAGTGAAATGACACATCCGTATCTATCAGTGAAAGCTGACTGGTCTTCAACCATTTCTCCTAACCATAACAAACGCTCCACTTTCGGTAGTTCAAAGAAATAAGGCCAAACTCTTTTCCCTGTAGCATCCATTTCTACGAAATCTGCAAAACAAAATTAGTATCTTGATAGTTTAGCAGGAATGCAAAATGCAATGCAAAGTTTCATGGAATTCAGACGCTCGCAAAATATCAAGAGATATCAAAAGACCTCATTTTCATTAAATAAAAAGGTGAATTACTAGAGTTGATACACTTTCAAAAAGCCCTAAACATGAAGCTAAATAAAAGCTAGAAAGTCCTAAGGAAATTCTCCTAAGAGCCTTGTGTTGAGTCTTCTGATTTTTTTCTCCATCTGATCCCTTTCTGCGACGAGGTTGTCAAGAATGGATTTCCAAGCAGGAGGCTGACTGTTAGAGGAACTTGGATCTTCCAGGGCCTTTCACTTCTTGCATGAAAGTAACTCTTCACTCTTGATCTGTAGCTGCTTCTGGATCTCTAGGTTTTCTTCAATGACCACTTGATACTTGAGCTTCCAGGCCTCTTCTGACTTTTGAGCTTGTCTTAAGGAAATCTCCAGCTCTTCTTCTTTTGACATGAAGTATAAAACAGGCTCCTTCTTCAAATCAATTGGTTCCTGCCTCTTATAAGGCATCTTTAACTTTATAGCTCTTCTTCTGACCCATTGGAGATAGGGCTCCAAGGACACACAGTTAGGTCTTCCTAAAGAACTTCTTCCTCTTTTGCGCTTGCCACCCCAAGCGTCCAAAATCAGCTTCTTCTGCTCTTCGTTCTTGTCATATGTTTCAAAATAGATGCTTTTCACATGAACACTGAGAGGCTTATCTTCCAAAGGATACCCTAATTGGCGTTGTGCTAATACAAGGTTGTAGCTAATACCACCTTTAATGCTAAGAAGAGGCACATTGCCATAGTTCCCACAGCTATCTATAATCAGGATTCCATCATACGCCCTATTATACTAGTCAATGTCTGCGTGGGAGAGTGCCATAATCTTCTGAGACCACCATCCTGTCTTGGAATCCTAGAATGCACCCGCCTTCGGTAGATGCGAAATAAACCATCTATACAACACAAGGACACAGCAAGTAATCTATCCATTTCTATGAGTGTTTCTTGTATGGACTGAGTGATAAGCTTCAGCAAGCAGGGTAGGTACCGGATTCTGTTTCAAGAAGATTTTGATTGCATTCAAATCCACGAAGTTGTCAATGTTCGAAAACAAGAAAAGTCCATAGATGAGCAAAGCAAAAACAACTTCAAAGGCATCCCGGTTAGAGTGTTTAGCAAAGTAACGAGCCTTTTCAAACAAGAATTTAGCAGTTAACCCAAAAATTCGTCCTTTAGAAGTCAAATTGCTTTTGACGCCAACTAATTCTAGATGAGTTTTCTTGGCTATTTCTTCTTCTTTAGGATCCTTCTCGAAGATAGGAAACGGGGACTCATCCTTGATAGGCAAACCAATTATCTGAGAGTATTCCTCAAGGGTAGGTAAGAGTTGATAGTCAGGAAACGTGAAGCAGTGATACTTTGGATCATAAAACTGAAGCAGAGTTGAGAGGAGTCCTTCATCAATGGTCTTCTTCAACAAAACCCACAACTTCCCATATCTGTTTATGAATCCTTCAGGGTCTGTTAGCAAATCTCCCAATTTCCTTAGGTCATCCAATTTGGGACTCTTGAAAGTGTATTTAATGGTGTTTCTTCTTGAGCTATCCATGATATCCCTCTGATATAAGAAAAGAAATCTGAGTTCAATGAAACAGATGCAGCATGAATGCTTACGATGTATGAATGCAAAGCACACACGAAGCACACAAAACACAAACAAAGGGGGATAGGTTGAGCATGGAGCTAGGGTTCACCCTTCCCATTGGTATGTTCTATTGGTTTTCACCTGCTGAACGGGGTTCTAAGAAGTTCCCAGAGTCGACAACCCATCTTTCGGATTTTAACGATTTCCCAGATGACTTGGTAATCAATAAAATTCTCAAGAGAATCTCGTCTGAGTGTAGTATCGCGTGACAACCAGTTCAGAAATAGACTCCATCATGGTCACCGCACTACATCCTAAAAAAGGCTAAGTGGGGTTTGGTAACTACGGTTCTCAATATCAAGGGCTCCTAGGTCGAGAGTAGCACGTTTTCACGAATAGATTCGTTCAACATGACTAGACTCTCAAGAGGGCCTCAACTGAGTGATAGTGTCTCAAGTTAACTTTTTCAGGATTCGACTCCCTCAAAGCCTCCTTGAATATACCATCGTCCTATCATAAGTGCACTCAAATCCGGGTTAGGATTTATCTCACCACTCAAGAACCAAGCCAACAAAAGAAACTCAAGCAAAGCAAATATACAGGCAATCAAACAGATATACACAGATATAGCAAACAAGCATAAGTAAAACAAACAAAAACAAGGTGGGATTGACCCTCAAAAATAGGCTTTCCCCAGTGAAGTCGCCATTTCTGTTGCGGTGAGAATCGGATAACAAGCTATTAATTAACTTGCATCGCAAAACTTTGAAGTTCACCACCGACTTTGATTTATCCAAAGGAAAGGTTCAAGATCGAGAAAAACCTAAAGGGGGGGATCTAAGGTTCGGGGGTTGGTTACACCTAGGGAAGGTATTAGCATCCTAAACGTCCATAGTATTCTACGGGAACCTCTTGTTTTAACTTGTTATATCTTACTCGCTTGCTAAGGGTGCTATGCTAAAGGTTGAAACCCTAGGGGTTAGTATCTAAGTATACTCGACAAAGTATCGCACTTTGCGCCTATGTATCCTTAAGGGAGTGGAATCAGAGTATCTAGAGTTCACCGATCTAAGGGTGAAGAATAGGAACCATTTACTATGGCCAAAGTTCCAAGGGGAAATGAGTATGAGCTCATTTTAGAGTTCACGATAACTCTCTAAATCTAAGTTATAGGGGAAAAGTGAGTTCTCATGATGATTAGAATCACATAGAGTTCAAAACTCTAACCTACTTCTAAGTTATGATTTCATTGGCTCTCATGAGGCCAAGAAATAAGGGTAAACCTAAAAAGAATAAGGTAGGGTGGTTGTTTATTGACTTATGAGTCAATTTAAGGAAGGTCTCCCTTTGGAATGGGGGGAAAGATAACAGTTGTAAAGATTATTATGAAATAAAGAGTTAATTAAAATATGGTGATGCAAGAAAATATGGATAAGATATGAGATGAAACAAAGTTATGATATCAATGCAAATTTAGAATCATACATGTTGGACAAAGATCAAACATAAAAAAAAAAGATAACATGGTAAGATGCATAAAAAATCCTAATAAGTACTCTTGATCTTATCATAAATCAAGGTCTCAAGATTAAACATTTTTATCAATTTCTTTTTATATTTAGAAAGTAAATTCAATTAGAAGAATATAGCAAAAAGAATGGAAGAAAAAGGATGAGAAATAAGCAAGTTATGGAAATTAGAAAATTAAGCATAAACTTGAAAAATAAACTAAAACCAACAAGTGATAAAAATTAAGGAAATGGTACACCTAGGGATTGAACCCAGGTCTTCTCGCTTGCAGTCTAAAACTCATACCATCAGACCAATGCGCGCGTGTTGAACATATAATGGAATCACACATACATATATGAAATAGGGCGAAAATCAGAAAAATAAACAAAAGGACTGGGGCGAGGGGGATTCGAACCCCAGTCCTAGAGGTGGTAAGGCGTGATAGTGTGTGCTTGCCACTGGGGTGGCTGTTACATCCGGAATTATATTCGCTTCAATAAATATACAAACCAAACATGCACGCATATTCCAAATAAACAACCAACCAAACAAGAATGCAAACTGCTCGTGACAGCCATGCTCATACCACACTATCCAACATCAGTCATATAAACAGGGACATGATTACTCATTCAAAATCAAGAAATGCTACACATATCAAATGCCAAGTAAGTACTTAATCATACAAATTCGTCATCAACTAACAACAATCACTTGAATGCACAAAGCAATGAAAACTATCACAGCCATAGCAGCAGCATGTTAAAAGAGGTTCAATAAAATATCTAACAAACAAACATGTAGTTCACAGTTCCAAATGGCAATTGAGTTCAGTTCATGTATGTCCAAATAATCTCAAGACTTATCACACTTAATGGAGATCAAACAAGGACATGTTTTAAACACAAATAATAAACAAACATGCATACCATGAAATCCAAAACAGTATGGCATGGTTTTGAACATAGGCTAACTGATGACAAACAAATTAGCACAAAAAGCAATGTAAGCTAGTAAATTCATACACAACCATAACAACAAGCATCAATCAAGTTTAAAGGAGGTTTAAATGAGGTGAAAACAACTTGGAATACAATTTAATAGACAACATGTAGATGTAGATCAACATGGCAAGTTCAGTTCATGCACATCAAAGTAATCTCAAGACTTAAGCATGCTTTGAAGAAATGAAAGGTAGCAGAGCTGTGCTAGAATTTAGATCATATGATTAACAAGATTACAAGTTGAAAATTCAAGAGAACAAGAGATAGGCTAGGGCATAATGATAAGTCAGTTTCAATGATGCTTCTCAAAGTTCAAAAACAATTCAAGTATGTCACAATGAGTGGTTAAAACAAGGACTGGGCAGATCAAGATAATTATAGATTCCTAACTGTTAAATGACAATTCATGGATATAAATAAAGGCAACAGCATCAACAACATTAAGCAATTAGTAGCAAAAGCAACATGTTATCAGGGCAATTACAATTCACAAAGTGATTAGCTCTCAACAACCAACAATGCTAGCACCAACAAGACAGCAAGATTCAAAAGGTAAGGTCCATACAAGCAAAGTACAAGATGTAGAAGGCATGGTGATAAAATTATGAACCAAAGTTAGGTTAAAGGTACACCAGTCACACAATGTCAATGTAAGTTATTTAGGTTCATTGCATTTTGCACATTATGAAGCACAGATTAAGCAGAATCGTATATATGAGTAGAGGCATTCCAAATTTAAAACAGCTAGCAAGATGAACTACATACAGTAGATTGTACACATATCATGTTGGTCAAAACTCCACATATATTCAAAAATAGGACAGGTTATAAGACAATATGGCAACCAAAATCATTCAAGTAGTAACACTAAAGAATAGGCAGTGGCATATGACAATATAGAACCAACTTGGGCAACATCAAGAAAGCACATACATCAAATATACATGTATAAAAATCGTGATATCACAAAGGCATAACTTAGGAAACATGTTAAACACGACAAGGCTAGCATACACATCATGAACACAGTGTTAACATCATAATATCACAAAGACATGGCTTCTGAGATTACAGTTCAAAAGAATGACTTTAGCACATACAAAATGAAATAGAGTAGTATGGCAAGTTGTAGAACATTGAGGCATATGATAGGAACAACCCAAGGAAAAACATCCAAATTCAACATCCATAAACATAAGCCTTAAACATATATTAAAACAAAATCATTCCAAAAGGATGTAACACAAGTCAGTGGCTTGCATATGCTAACAGTTCCAGTAATCCAAACTCAAACACATGATCAATCATCAATAATGACAAAGATAGTGGTGCAAACAAATGTGAACATAAAATTATCAACCTTAACACATCCACAATGACAAAGTTAAAACCATGACTGAATATTCAAAATGCTCCTATATTAATGGTGGCAAAAAAAATACACTAATGCTACTTTAACAAGAACCACTTAACAACATTAAACAATCATCAAGCCAACAACAAAGATAGATAGGTTCAAGCTTACTACAAAAGAGCATATAAGAACTATAAAGAGAAACATAGGTTCACAAGTCTCTTGCCTCACGATCACATTTAAGTACATACAACATCTAAGTAGGTCAACAAAACCAAGCATCAATCTTGTCAATATAAAACCACAATGAGAACTTATAGTTACAGCCATTTAATGGACAAAACAGAGGTATTATAACTCATCACAAAGGCATTCATGTGTACCATATCAATGAAAAAAAACATCATCTTATTTTAAAAACTCAAGTCATGAGCACATAAACAATATATTCAAGCATATATCAACCAGATACGCATGTAAAGAACAATGAAATGCATATGGCAATGATAATATCAAATGAGCATTACTAACAAAAGGGTAAAAATGCAATACCAAGTGGAGTAATGTCCACTGTCTTCAAGTATGATGACTGCCTTCCCTTCCAAAGCAACTCCAGAGCCAACTTTCAACTTGCTTGCTCGAAACTTGTGGAACTTCAGAGGATTTTTTAGTGCTATGTGAGAGTTGTTGGTGTCTAGATGTGTAGAAGCGAGTCCCTTTTATAGGCTGAACCTGAGGGTTAAGTGAGTCCAAACATCAAACATGTGGAGTGCTGAGTAGAAATTATAGTCACAACGTCTCTTTTGAAATTCAAATGTTGGTCCATATCTTGGAGACAATTACGTTGTTCATGCTGTGCAAAATCTCAGAATTGCAGGGTCAGTTCACAACTTCACGTATTGCTTCAGAGCTCCTTATTCTTGTCATATGGAGGGGTATCAAATGAGGCAAAGGTTGGGGATGGCGTGAAGAATTCGCAGGTGGTAGCAGGTTGAATGCTGAAACTGGCAAATACTCAGAACCACTTTTATTGAGCCAAACCTTGAAAGCTGAAACGGGAATGGTCTTGGAGAATTCAAATTGAGCAAATAGCGCGCCAAGGATTGAGGTTGAAATGGTTTCTGATGAATTGATTCACTTGTTTCCTTTGAATTTCTCTCTTCCATTCTGAAGTTTGCAAATACGACCAAAGAAGAAGAAAATGTTTTTGGTTGATTTTGGTTTCTTATATGCCACATGTCGTTCTCCCATTGGTTGATTATCAAAGTTGAAAAGTCAAAACAACTTGCTTGATTCCTATTGGTTCTTGGGAATGAATTCATTTCCCTATTTTTGTAACATTTTTGGTACGTTGGGCTTATCATGGGCTTATGAATAAAAATGCTAGCATTGGTTTTCTATTCTCTTATTATAAAAGAAAATGATTAGGAAACGAATAAAAGATGAATAATTGGTTAAAAGATGACTAGTGAATTAACATTGAGAAATTGGATAAAATTGGTTGAATGACTAATGAAATTGGTTAGGAATATAAAAGATGATTGAGGGTAGATAAAGTGGGTAGAAACTTGGTTATGGAGAGGATCATGGTTAGTGTTATTAGAGACAATCTCTTAGAGGCTTGCTTGATTCAATGCTTCATCCAAAAAAATCTTGGTCAATCACCTCTTGAATCTCCTTAAGATAATACCTGATAAAGATGAAACAAAAACAAACAAAACCTGATAAAAGGGTTAGCTATGCAAAATGATTGACCTAATATGACATGCAAGAGATCAATGGATCTAAGGGTAAAATTTGGGGTACAACAACATCCATTTGGCGGGTCTCTTTTTCAAGGAAGATGAATCTCAGGTTACTCTCAAGAGAGAGATTGTGGAAGCTTGGCGTAACATTCGTAGAAAAGGAAAGGAAAGTTTGGGAAATCCGAATTGTCTCTTCGGAACCTTACCTCCAGTGGGTTAAAAATAGAGCTATTACTTTGAAGATGCCTTATACGCATCAGGAACCTTCGTCTCTAACTGCTAAGAAGCATATCCTCTACTTTATGGAAGACACAGAGAAGCTTCAGATTGCTTTGGCTGAGATGCAACAAGAGAGAGATGCTTGGAAGAACAAGTATCAGATTGTTGAGTTAGAGAATGCAAGACTTCAAAAGCACTTCAAGAAGAAGAATGAAGATGAAGTCGCCAACAAGAAGTGGAAGGCGCAAGAGGATTTATTTTCCTCTTGCATTCGGCCAGTTTTCGATATTCCGAAGAGTTCAGAATCTCCTTGGAAATTGATCATAGATAAGTTGCTGATTGAGAAGACTCAGATGGAGGTCCACATCAAGAAGCTGGAAGAGAGAGATGGGTCTTCTTCTCATGAGATTCTCTAGGGATCTAGTTTTCTTTATTCTCTATTGTTTTAGGATTCTTGAATCTATACTTCCAAGATGTAATCTTTTCCATCATTGATGAATGAGTTTTTAGTATTTCAAATAACAATGTTTGCAATATGCCTTATAATTCCTTGAAACTTTGCATTTGCACTTGCACATCAAGCATCATTCTGCATTGTTTCTTGCCTTTTCCAGGTGTCTTATTGTTTCCCTTTGGTCTTCATCCAGCTCAAGTTGTCGCACCAGTATAATACTCGGGCTAATCTGAAGAATAAGATGGATCAGTTGCAATAAGAGAACCGTGAGCTTCATGAGGAAGTGACAAATTTGAAGGATAGTTTAGAGAGACTCATTGCTATGATGGAAGCAATGGTTGCTGTTCAGAATCAACCTCCTCCTCCTCCTCCGCTTTCAACTCCTGTGCAAAGGACAGTCATTTCTGAGATTGTCTCTACGCCCATCTCTGTGGCGCCTTCTAGTGTTCCTCAACACTCCATGCCTCCTCGCTTCCCCTGGGGCATGCCTCTTAACTTTGTTCCTGAAGGTTATCAACCACCACCACCTCTTAAAGTTCCAGTTGTTCCTACTATCCAGCCTGTGATGACTATGCCACCGCCTGTGGTTCATACTGTTCCTTTTGGTGAAGAGCAAATTTTCCATACTGCTCCAAGTGAGAGTGTTGATGCTTATGAGAAAATGGAAGAGATTCAAGACCAGTTTGCTGAAATGCAGAAAGAAATCAAAGCTCTGAGAGGAAAAGAACTATTTGGGAAGAATGCTCAAAAGTTATGCTTGGTTCCTAATGTGAAGATCCCACATAAGTTCAAGGTCCCAGACTTTGAAAAGTATAAGGGAAACTCTTGTCCGTTGAGTCACTTGACTATGTATGCTCGCAAGATGTCAACTCAGACTGATAATAATCAGCTTCTCATTCACTACTTTCAAGATAGTTTGTCTGGTGCAGCCTTGAAATGGTATATGGGACTCGACAACACTCGAATTCGAACTTTTGAAAACTTGGGTGAGGCTTTTATAAAGCAGTATAAGTATAATGTGGATATGGCTCCCGACTGTGACCAGCTTTGAGCAATGGCTCAGAAAGATAATGAGATATTCAAAGAATACGCACAGAGGTGGTGCGAGATTGCTGCTCAGATTAATCCTTCTTTGGAAGAAAAAGAGATGACTAAGATTTTTCTGAAAACTCTGAGTTCTTTCTATTACGAGCGTATGATTACTAGTGCCCCGAGCGATTTCACTGAGATGGTTAATATGGGGATGAGATTAGAAGAAGGTGTCCGTGAGGAACAATTGTCAAAAGATGGTAATTCTGCTGGTAATTCCAAGAAATATGGTGGAGGACTTGCCAAGAAGAAAGAAGGTGAGACCAATGCTATTTCCCGTGGAGGACGTAAAAAGAATTGCAGTAAGAGTAACCAATGTCAGCAGCATGTCGCATCTGTTACTCCTGTTATCAATTCAACTCCTGTTGTTCTGGCAGCTCCTACTCAGCAACAATGTTCGAATCAATAGAACAATCAACGGGGCCGTTTTCAGAAAGATTTTGATCTGATTCCGATGACCTACATGGAATTGCTCCCTTGTTTAATTCAGAAGAATCTTGTTCAGACCCGTGCACCACCTGCTATTCCAAAAGATTTACCATGGCGATATAAGCTTGAAGCTCATTGTGCTTTGCATCAGGGAGGAGCTGGGCATGATACTGAGAACTATTATCCATTGAAGATGGAAGTGTAAAGACTGGCTAGGAGTGGTATCTTGTCTTTCAAAGATTCCAATCCTAATGTACAATCGAATCCGTTGCCTAATTATGGCAAGGCGTCTGTCAATATAGTTTTTGGCTATCCTGGTACATTCAAAATTTTTGATATCTGTTGGATCCGACGATCTCTTGGGGAAATGCATGCACTTTTGAGTTAATACCATGATATTGGTCATGATTATGCAGCTTGTTGCATCTGTTCCATGAATCTGCGTGGTTGTGTGATAGTGAAGAGGGACATTCATAGAATGATGGATGAAAATTTGATTGAAGTCACTGCTAAAAGAGATGAATATCAGAATGAGGTGAACGTTATTGCACCACGCTTTAATATTCCTGAACGAGTTGTTATCTCTTATGACAGTCTGAAGACCGCTGTTACGCCTTTGGTTATTCCGTTACCCGGTCCAGTACCCTATGAATCTGACAAGGCTGTTCCATATAAGTATAATGCTACCATGGTAGAAGATGGTAAGGAAGTACCCATTCCTTCTTTGTCTTCTGTGGTAAGTATTGCTGATGTTAGTAGAGTGACCCGGAGTGGTCGTGTCTTTGCTTTTGAACCTCCAAAGGTTGTGGAGAATGTTGTTGCTGGAAAACGACATCAAGATGAGAGTAATGTCGATGCTTCTGGTCAGTTCAGTGGTTCGAAGGCTTATGAGGATGAATTTTTGAAATTGATCAAGAAGAGTGAGTACAGTGTTGTAGATCAACTCTTGCAGACCCCGTCCAAGATTTCGGTGTTGTCCTTACTGTTGAATTCTGAAGCTCATAGGAAATCGTTGCAGAAGGTATTGGAACAAGCATTTGTTGAGCATGATGTGACTGTTAATCAGTTTGATGGCATTGTTGCCAACCTCACCGCTTGCAATAATTTGAGTTTCTGTGATGAAGAATTACCCGAGAAGGGGAGAAATCACAATTTGGCTTTACATATCTCCTTGAATTGTCAAGAAGATGCACTTTCCAATGTGTTGGTTGATACTGGCTCTTCTTTGAATGTACTGCCAAAATCTACTTTGTCAAGGCTTTCGTACCAAGGTCCTCCCATGAGGTATATGTTAGACGATGGATATGGATCTAGAAGGGGGGGTTGAATAGATCCTTTGAGTTTTACACGCAAATGGTTACCAAAATTTGGTTTTAAAATTGTTTAACGGAAGCAACCACTGAATCACACGTCTACAACGAACCTTCTACTAAAAGGATCGGATATACACGGCAATATTAAGAATGGAATACGAATGAGAAAAATTCAGAACGATTCACACAATTGAAATGCAATCAACAAAGTTTACTTGCTTAATACTTAATCCAAACCAATGAGGTGAATCGATAAACAATTAAAGACAAATGCGTTCGATTTTGCTTTGAAACAAATTATCAAACACTTGGTGTGCGTAAACACACTAAGTGTAGAATTTCTATGGAATGTAATGTAAAGCTGCTCCAAGATACAATTCAAGGAATTGTATCAATTTAACAAAACAGTTTCTCAGCTCAAGATTACACTACGACAGAAATTTCGATAAATTGCGACTTCAGAAATTCAAATAAACTAAAATGTAAAAGAGTTAAGGGAAAGAGAGAACAAACAAGATTGGATTAGGCAGTTCCCCAATCGTCCTCGCTTTGGGTACCTCTGCCCCCAATTCCACAATTGGAATTGAGATATATATATATATATATATATATATATATATATATATATATATATTGTTGTTGCAAATTGTTTATTACAAGAGAAGAACTATGAACATCCAACCTCCCCAAACGTCTTTGACCGTTGATGCAGAGCCTTCTCTTCCTTTGATTCAAGACGAATCAAGTGCCACGAATTTGGTAGAACAAGTCACCGTCCCACGCTACTAAACTACAAGAAACCACCGTTCTTCAGTTACCTTCACTCGACCGACTTCAATTCTCCACAATTCGATCCCCAAACCTTTCTTCTACGATCCTTCGATTACAGATACTAAACTGAACGATTACTCCAATCTCCGGTTACCTTCTCCCGGCTGAATCCCTGTAGAACGAAACGGTTTATACAAAAACCCCCAAAATCTACTCGATTCTTGGAGGACAAAACCAACTGGTTTTATTCAAGAAACACCTACCAAGCTCTCAACCCAGAAAATGAAGATCATACACTTCCTAAATTCTGAACGTTATCACTTCGATCAATGGGCGACACAAACAAAGATGATTATGTGTTATTGTTTGTTTACTCAATGAAGAAGATGAAGATGAAGAGAAAAATGGTATCTATTTTCACGTTTCTTGTTTTTTTGGATAATGAGATGACCAAACTATTTATAGAGAATGAATTGACCCACTAAAAGTTATAACAGAAATAACAGAAAAAATTTAAGTGAAAAAATCAGTTCAGGTGTGTTTGGGTCGACTCATACTTTAATGAAGGTCGGCGTGCACTGACCCGTTGGAAAATACTGTGAAAATTTGATAAGTATGCGTCGACCCAAGGGCATCATGCATCGACGCAAGAATACAATTTTTGCATTCCCAGAATCATGCGCTTTCCCGATCGTTTCACTAGTTTTGCACTAGTAAGCATGAGTCGACTCATGCACAGGGTAGGTCAGCGCATAACCTGTATTTTTACATAAAACTCATTTTTCTGCACATTTTAACTGACCAAGACCCAGAAAAACATACTAGACACCAGTATAATGATCATGCACATGTATTAATGGATAAGACAAACTCCTATATGTCTAGACACATGAACAACATTGATTAGATGCAATTTGCCCGACAAGTGAAGTGATACCGCTCAAATTACAATCTAATACTTAGCATATTTATTGACATCATTAAAACAAAGTAGATGAAAGATCTTAGCCCTCACATACTCCCCCTTTTTGATGATGGCAACACTGTTTTAGCTTTCACATGATTTGTAATTTGAGAACAAACAAGCTCACGCTCCCCCTGTCTTTAACACTTGGTTAATTTCTGCTAATTTTCTGCTTGCTATCCTTCTCCCCCTTTGTCAACATAAAAAAGAAGAGAAGAAGGTGGTCAAAAGAATTACACTATAACAAGTAACGATGCATCCACATATTTGCAACATAGAAACACTAAAACGCATCCACAGATGATGCAGTTAACGTAAAATTTGAAACGGATAAATACGGAACATAAGACGCAAGGACAATTCATTCCATAGGTAAAAAAAATCAAAACAAACTGAAGCAAAATTCAAAGTTAAACAACATGAAAGAACATGCAATCCAAACAGCAAAATATAAAAACAAAAACACAAGTAATATGATGCCCTAATTTCTATGGTCTCCTCCAAAACTCTATTTTTACGTTCCACTACCCCATTTTGTTGAGGGGTACGTGGTGCGGAAAAATTATGATCAATTCCGTTGGAATCACAAAATGCTTCAAACAAATGATTTTCAAACTCACCCCCATGGTCACTTCTAATTGACCCAATGTCTGTGTTTAACTTGTTCTGAGATAACTTAGCAAATCGTTCAAAGGCCGAAAAGGTATCACTCTTATTTGCTAAGAAAATAGTCCAGCAAAACCTAGAAAAGTCATCGACTATTACAAAACCATAATAGTTACCACCTAGGCTTTTAACCCTAGATGGTCCAAAGAGGTCCATATGGAGGAGCTCAAGGGGTCTCATAGTTGAAACAATGTTTTTGGATTTAAAAGAGATCCTTATTTGCTTCCCCATTTGACAAGTATCACAAAGATGATCCTTTGTGAATTTGATTTTGGGCAAACCGATGACTAGGTCTTTAGAGACAATTTTGTTAAGAAAATCAAAGTTGATGTATGCCAACCGTCTATGCCACAACCATGAATCCTCATTCATAGTGACTAGACACTTGTCGTCATTCAACGATACTTCATCTAAGTCTAGCATATAGATATTATTCACCCTCAAGCCCTTAAGCACATCCTTTTTGTCACCATCTTCAATTATGCAACAATCTTTCGAAAATGATACTTTATAATTTTTGTCGCATAGTTGACTAATGCTTAAAAGGTTATGTCTAAGACCTTCCACAAAAAGTACATCAGAGATAGTAGTAGATGAGGGGTTACCTACACTACCTTTACCAAGAATTTGTCCCTTGTTGTTATCTCCGTAGGTGACAAACCTCTTTTTCTTTGCCACAAAGTCGATAAAAAGAGATATGTCTCCAGTCATATGTCTCGAGTAGCCACTATCCAGAACCCATCTTCTTTCGGTGGTCTCAACACTTTGTACCTACAAATCTAATCAAGGGAGAGTAGGTACCCAATTCTCATTGGGTCCTTTAAGGTGAGTGAAACCAAGACCGCACTTGGACAACCATTGGTAGATGCCTTTCGGAACAAGAAACCTTCTGAAGCGGCATTTTGCAATAGTATGACCAGGCTTACAATAGTAAAGACAATTATGGTTTATTTGGAATTTACCTTTGCTAACACTATTTCGAATCACATAGGTATACTTTTGATATGGATTATTCATGCTCTCACGAAAATGTGACATATCAATAGCAAACGTAACTTTTGGCTTAAGAGCCTTGTCCAATTTGGCCTTGAGGGTTCTCACCTCTCGTTGCCAAATGTGACAAGTGTCACAGCCCCAATTGAACCAAGAGGTAGGGTCCTCTTCAACCTTGGCTTTTGATGTGTCCACTATAGAGTTTTTTAGGGCTTCCAATTCCTTTTCGGAATCGGAAACCTTCTTCTCCAAATAGGAGAAAATATTTTTATTTGAGGCTAAGCGTTGAAATGCTTCCTTAGCCTCATAGTGTAACATGTCAAAAGCCTTTTGTAACTGTAAATGCGACATAGTATTTGTCATACCCCAAATTTTGACCACTAAGATTTCCCATCATTGTGCAAATCATCATCACAATATGGATGTACCTTTATGCCTCATCAATCTCCTCTAGGAATTGTTGGGCATTCACGACAATCAAAATTAGGGTTTCAAGCCCTCTCAGAGTTCTTAGAGAAAGGATCAATCAAGGAATGACATGATCTTCAACTTTTCTAACCTCTCAAACATCCACAATGGATCAAGAGGACTCCCACTTCAAGGATTAAGCACAAGGCTGCTCCCTTCTAGGTGGATCAAGCTTCAAGATCGACAGTGTCACCAAATTAGGGTTTGGTTGACCAAGGCCTCCGGATGAGAATTTTCATCTGGGCATGAGCCAATGCTTCAAAACATATCCTAATATGCTCCATCGAACCTCATGGACCCAATCATTAAGTCAATTTTGCCTTAAGGGATGCATTCATCAAAAATCAGGAATTAGGGTTTCTTGACCTAATTCACCCCTAAGTTAGATTTTGGGATAAATCATGAACCAAGACCTCAAGACATGGTTTGAGGGTCTCTAATATACCATATTGATCCATTTGGAACAATGGATTAATCCAAGAAGCTTGAGCAACAAGTCTCAATTTCATCAGTACCACAGTTAGGGTTTCGCGGGAAAAGTCAACTGTAACTTTGACTTTTGACCAGGACATGCTCCCAAGCCCTAAGACATGATTCAATATCCTCTATACCACCCATGGAACATGTCCATCAAGTTTGATTTAGGTCAAGGACATGATTTCCTGAAGAATTGCACAGTTTGGAATTCATCTGATAAAAAGTCTACTGTGCACAAAAGTCAACTTTGACTTTTTGAGATTTTTCACAAAAATGGATTTTTAACCCTAAAATGATGTTTATGTATGATTTGAATCATAATTCATCAAGAAAAATCAAAGAAAATGGGATAACTTGTAAAAGGGGTAACCATAAAAACTTAGAAAATTTTCTAAGTTATGAAAAAAAGTGACAAAGGTACCAACTTTGGAGGATCATAACTCCTAAACCACAAAGCCATTTTTTCCATCCAAGGCTTGATTTGTAGATCTCATTGCCCTCTACAAAAGCTTCATACTTACCTATGTCCAAATTCCTCATAGATTTTGAGTTATGGAGTGATCAAAATCAAGAAAAGTCACTTTGTTCCAACACTTAGTGAAAATTTCACTAAGTCAGATTTTGCCTTACTTTTTTCCAAATGTAGGGACATTTTTCACTTGGATCCAAAAAGTATCAAAACCAAATATGATCAAACAGTTGTTGTATCATATAAGAGCTTTCCAAAATGGCCAAGAACATCACCAAATTCAACTTGAGCCATGAGATACGACATTGGCAAGTTGCCTTGCTGAAATCTGCCAAGGCAAGGCAGATTTTTGCACTTTTGCTCGATTTTCCAAAATCAGCCAATTCCAAGCCTTGTCATCACCTTGGACACATCTGAGGATTGAATCTAAAGGGGACAATCACTGAGCCAAGCCTCCAAAGTCCTTGGAACAAGAAATAGCATGTTGAACCTAGAATTGCCCAAAATAGGGACAAGACTCCAATTTTGGATTGGAGCATTCAATGGAAGCATCAAGGCAGCATGGACTGAGCCATTCTCAACTGAATTCAGTCAAGACTTATCCAAGACCAAGGGGACCAGCAGCCTGTGCCCTAACCTCTAGTCAATGGCTAGAGGAGACTTGGATTTTCATTTGCCAACATTGGCCAACCCTACTCAGCAGTTGCCATTCACTGTTCCTTGCAAAACAAACTTGCTCTACTATAAATAGAGCTCAATTGTGATCAGTTTAAGTACACCAAAGGCCTACAACACTTGCCTTTCTCAAAATCCACTTCTCACTCTCAAAAATGCCTTTCTTAGCAAGTCACTATCGGGTTTTTCATTAGAAAGCAATTCCACTCAAACCAATCAGACACACACCTCATATACATCATATGTGAGCTGATCAAACACTTAAACAACATCTGGAACACTTATTTCTCAGAATCACCAGTCAATTGCTCAAGGTTTAACCAAGTTGCAGTTGAGATGCCATGAAGTGATCCAGCCAATTTCCATCAAGTCCAAGCATTCAAACACACTCCATAGGGTGTAGGGAAGCTGTCCAGATCATCACAACTCATCTGTAACACCTCCAACTCAGAAATCAATTTGCTCTTGCTGTCACGACCTAGAGGTAAGCCTAAACTTGGTCATCTCTCAATCAATGCATATTTCCTCGCACAATACTTTTGCCAAATGTTCATAATCATGCATGGAATGTTTCCCCTCAAGTAATTGCTTTGTTTGAATCGTGTATTAAAAATCCCAGCCTTCATGCAGAATTTAGGGTTCTTGAGGATTTTTCGTGATTTCTTGTTTTATGCTTAATTTAAATGAAATTAATTGCCATAGACATGATCGTGAGGTTGAAACGAGTTGATTGGTATGTGGATTACATGATATAATCAAGTATTCAGTGAGATTGGATAGAAAACGCAAATCTGGGCAAGGCAGAAAACGCGCGTGTTCTTGGTCCATGTTCTTGGCGCCATTTTCATAAATTCAAATATTTGAATTTTGTGATTTTGTTTAATTGATTCAAAAATTAATTTCTCTCTGAGTTTTAATGGTTTTGAGGTGATTCTTTTTTTAATAATTCACAAAAATGTTAAAATATTTTATTTTCCCAAAAAATCCCAAAAATATTATTTATTTCATATAATTGATATTTTTGCAAAGAATTAATATTTTAATTATTTTTGACATTTTGAATATTTTTTCCACCTTGATTTTGCAACTTTTAATGCCTTCTAATTATTTTGTAGGTCAATACTTAATTTTTGAAGCATTAATCCAAGATCACAATTTGTTTTCCATATGATAAACAATTTTGATCATTTTAATTGAATTTTTATTCAATTAAAATACATTTTGAAAACAAATTAGGGTTTTTGGATTAATTCAACCCTCATAAATCATTTTCAAAACTCTTGGGCCTATTGAGAGAGTGTAAGACCCAAAACCCCCTTGTACAAACAATTTTGGGTCTCACTTATTGTATAAGTCCCTTTGTACAAGTAAACAGCGCGATCGTCGCCTTTTAAAAAAACCATTTGGGCCTACCCTCGTGTTATAAGCCCCACTCTTTTGTCAAAATTTTTGGGCCTCTATTAGAGTGTAAGACCCAATCCCCTTTTAACCAAAAACAACTTTGGGCCTCAGATATTGTATAAGTCCCTCTGCGTTAAAAGAAAACCTCAGCGCGATCGCCATTTTAAAACGAAAAATCATCTGGGCCTACCCTCGTGTTATAAGCCGCACTCTCTTTATTTTGGGCCTCTAATAGAGTGTAAGACCCAACCCTTTGTAAATACAACCTATTTTTGGGCCTCACTTATGGTATAAGTCCCGTTGTATTTCAAAAAGTTCGACGCGATCATCATCCGTTGAAAAACAAATATTGGGCCTACCCTCGAGTAGTAAGACCCACTCTTTTTTCTTTTCTTAAAACCTTTTGGGCCTCTTGAGAGAGTGTAAGACCCATCCCTTTGTACAGAAAAACTTTCTTGGGCCTCACTTATTGTATAAGTCCCTCTTTACAAATTTAACAGTGCGATCACTGATAAAACCCTGGGCCTATCCTTGAGCTGTAAGCCCCAAACTTTTCTTTCAAAGCACTTTCTCCTTTGATTTTGAAATATACTATTGTTTTCAATCTTTCTTTGTTGAATAACTAACCAAACAGCATGGAAGCTCTATAACCGAGTAAGTGTTTATACGCTTTCATTTACCGCTTTCATATACATATAACTGTGTTGTGGGGCTGTTTCGCTGTAAGTCTTCTTTCATAAACTCATATCGACTGTGTAATAATAGTATAGATATTTAGAGTTTCCCCGGCAACTACGTCTAGCACTAAGTAAAGCTGTTTCGATTATTCGTAGAAATAGACAATACTAGATCCCCCATCGGAGCACCAGATACAGTCTTCTCTTTGGCTGTCCTCCTTAGGAATTGTCAAGAAACTCTACCTCCCCAGAGATGAATGTATTCTCCGTGAATGGCATCTCTTGAGTTTCTTCCAAATTCTCGAACTTTCCTGGCTTGATCTATTCCTTGTGAATAGCCTGTCTTGAATTTATCGGGGTTTGGGGACCCAAAGGCTTCTTAAAATCATCGGCCTCCTCTTGGGCATTGTACAAGGACCCACAGGCTTCCTAAAAGCATCCCCGTCTCCTCTTGGGCTTAGTACAAGGACCCGTCGGCTTCTTAGAAGTATTCACAGCCTCCTCTTAGGCTTCGTATAATGATCTCTTCCTCCGGGAATGATAGCCTCCTCTTGGGCTTCATACAAGGACCTCTCGGCTTCTTAAAAGTTTCCAACCTCCTCTTGGGCTTCGTACAAATTGTCCCGACGACCTCCTAAAGGTATAGGAACAGAAACAGTCATCGTAATAGAACAGTCTTTCCAAGAGTCTACTACAGTTTCTCTAAACATAGTACAAAAGATGAAACGCTACAACTTGGACAGTCTAATTTCCTTGAGTCACAAAGTCATTCTCAAGCTCCCTTCAAAAATAGGAAGAAACCCGTAGACTCAGACAGTCTCAAATACCCTTTGGATTTCCCGTTTCCTTAAAGAACAGGGAAATATCCCGATTCTCAGATCAAATCCATGAGTACAATGTTACTCATATAAGAACTGATTTTCTCTGAACCAACATACTGGACCTGTCACTCAACTGAAACAGCAACCCTAGCCTTCTCTTGGGCTTTGTACATAGATTATCCCCAGCGGAGCTCACGACTTTAGCCTCCATCTCGGGCTTTATACGAGATACAAAAAGGTTCTTACTGAGCCGAACAAAACTTTTAGCCTCCATCTCGGGCTTTATACGAGATACCAAAAGACTCCCTCGTTGAGTCAAACCCTTTTAGCCTCTCTCTCAGGCTTTGTACGAGACACAAAAGCATCCTCTTGTTGGGTCAATAGCCTTCTCTTAGGCTTTGTATAAGAAAACCACTGGTTGATCCAATCAATCTTTTAGCATCAAAGCTATGCCTCGTTCACAGTACGCAAACATTAACAACTCCTTTCCTTTCATCTAATCGCTATAAGCGGTAAGCCTCTAGATCATCTATATCCATGCCACTGTCCCTCTTTTAGCATGAGAAATTCCTAAGGAAAGATGGCATTGCTCTAAACTGAGTTAAAGTCTTCTCCTTCAGGTTGGAAATCCCCTATAAAGGAAATTATGGCATTGCCGGATTCACAAATCCCGGTTAAAGTAATTCTCCTTTATAAAATAGTTATGACATACAAACCCCTCTTTAGAGATGACAAGTTCTCTCTAAAGTCAACACTCCTTCAGCTTCACATCTTGGGCTTTGAACAAGATACAAACAACCTTTTCGCTTCACGTCTTGGGCTTTGAACAAGACACCAAAACACCATTTCCTCCCATAGAATAGGAGGAACTACGAACGCTCTGATTTCCCTGTTTCGGTAAACGGGAATACGTGGGCATAAGATTGAAAGAAAGATCTTAGCGAGCACACTAAACAAAAACCCAAAATCCCATCATTTCATAAAACATCAGTCTTAACACCATACCCAGGTACCATTCCGGAGAAATAACCTAAGAGAGACCCCCCGAATCTTTGTAGCATCTGTAACCTAACAGACCGCTATTCAAACTCAGTATGCAAGCAGGGTTAATTGGAGACATCTATTTCCCTTCCTTCATCAGCTTCAATAGGATAAAAAATGAATCGAGCTGTAGTACCAGAGCGATAGTGCTTCGCAACCACGTCCAAAAAACGCTCGCTACAGAAAAATGGCGACTCTGCTGGGGAGTCTCGAGGTCTTGTTCTTGTCCCATCTCTTAGGTAGAAAATCCTGATTTCAGAGAAATGACAGCTCGGCTGGGGAGTCATTGTCTGTTTAGGATCATAAGACTAGAGGTCTAGGATGATTAAGACAAATATATATACTTCTTTTCCTAATTGATATATGTGTTTATTTTTCTGCTAATGGGAATGCGTGTGATGCTGCATGTGGAAATATTGAGTACACACCTAGGAAAAACCCCTTTAGTGGCACAGAGGCTATCGGAAATAGTTGTCATGCGATGCCACCCTCTTCTGAGGACTCTTCAAAAAACACCACCTAGCACGGTTCCCGGCCCGCTGGTGTTTTCTTGAAAACCTTTGGGATGGGTAGAGCCTTGACTCCATGACAACGACCCTTTGACCCCATGTTTTTTCTATGTTTTTGTGTGCTACATTCATGCATTCATTTAAAAAACATTAAAACAAAGAAAATTTTTCTCTTCTAGTCTCTCTGTTTTTTCAAATTAAACTAAGACTGTGATTGCAAATATCAGAGAAAAGGATTACGCTAATGGATTTCGGTAGAAGGAGAACTCATAAGTACACCTTCAAGGTTCCAAAGTTAGAGGATTTGCGAGGTTTGGCGAGAATGATCACAAACCAAGGGACCTTCGGAGCCAAGTACGGAGATCTGCTACCTCTGTTAAGAGTCCATGTGATTGAGGGAATCATGGATGCGCTCGTTCAGTTCTACGATCCGGTCTATCACTGTTTCACATTCCCGGATTACCAGCTCGCACCAACGCTGGAGGAGTACTCTCACTTGACTGATCTACACATTACTGATCAGGCTCCATTTTCTGGATTGGAAGAAATTTCAAAGGACCAGACAATTGCAAGACCAATTCATTTGGACGAGTCTGAGGTCAGGACTCACGTGACTACCAAGGGTGGCATCCAAGGTTTGCCAGCCCAATTCTTGACAAAGAAAGCTCTGTACTTTGCTAGTATAGGGAACGGGACTGCCTTTGAAAGCATCTTTGTTTTACTCACCTACGGGTTATTTTTGTTGCCCAACATTAATAGCTTCGTCGATATCAACTCCATTAAGGTTTTTCTCATTAGAAACCCTGTGCCAACTTTGCTCGCAGATGCGTATCATTCTGTACACTTAGGGAATTTGTACAGCAGAGGGGAGATCACATGTTGTGTACCTTTGCTTTACAAATGGTTTATCTCCTATTTGCCTAAGTCTGCTGCTTTTTGGGGATCATAAGAGTGCCTTACGCTGGTCGCAGAAAATCATGTCTCTCACCAACTCTGACATAGATTGGTGTAATAGGATTTATGACAGAATAAGGATCATTGATCATTGTGGAAACTTCCCCAACATACCCCTTATAGGAACTAAGGGAGGAATCAACTACCATCCGGTATTGGTTCGTCGTCAATTTGGATACCTGATGAGGCATGTCCCGTGTAATGCTCATCTGGAAGGTTTTTTCTTCAAGGAAGGAGAAAATGACAGAGCACTAAAGATGGAAATAGTGCACGCTTAGAAACATGTTCATAAGAAAGGACGAGAGTCTCTAGGAAAACCGGACTGCGCCTCAGTGGAGCCTTATCTCCACTGGGTACAAACTAGAGCTCTCAAGCTAAAAATGCCTTATCCTCGTTACAAAATTCTTCCACCGAGGGAATCTGTCATGTACTTCATGACGGAAACTGAAAAGCTCCAGGTTACTCTCAAAAAAGTCTAGCGGAGAGGAGGTCTTGGAAGAACAAGTACCGCACCCTCAATGTGGAGTGTACCCAAATACAACAACTACTAAAATAAAAGGACGCTCTGATTGAAATTTTGGAGCAACATAGTGTAGAGAATCAAGATGACCAAAGGAATTTGCTCGCTCCTTTCACCTGGCAAAGGAATGACAACCCGACAACGGCCCAAGAGCCCCGGTCAAAGAAAAGGAAAGTACCAGAGTCAGCACCCGATTTCTCTCCAGAGAGGACTCGGGACCCATTAGCTTAGGTTTCTGTTTCTGCACCTTGTAATCTACTGTATTTCCATTTCTGTAATCCTTTGAATTCAATAAAAAGGGGTTTCCCCACTGTTTGATATTTGCAATCTAATTGTCGAAGTTTATTTTGATTAAACCAAAAAACAATTAATATAATCATTGCATTCATCATTCTCGCGCAACGTATTCTTCTTACCTACGAATCTCACGTTTATGTCTCGATTCTAGTGTCAAACTGTCTCATTTGTACAATACTCGGGCCAATCGTCAGAAAAAGATGGATGATCTTGAGGAAGAGAACAGAGAGTTGAAAGAAGAGATCGATGCTCTGAGAGAGGATATGAGAAAGCTTCGTAACGACATGCAAGCCATGGCAGAAGCTCAGCTACAAAGGACTGTGATCTCAGAGATCACCTCAATGCCCATAGTGGAGAAGTTTGATCCTAGGTATCAAATGCCGAAAGATCGTCCCTGGGGCATGCCTGCTAACTATATCCCGGAAGGATATGTTCCGCCAATCGCTGAAGATCAGCGAATCACAACAGATGTCGCTGGTCCTGAAGGTTATAGACTTCGGGAAAGCGAAGATGCCAAGGGCATATTGAAGACTCCTGAAGGTTAAAAACTTTAGAAAACGCCAAGATTCACTGCCGTAGTTACGGTACCACCCCCTGTGGTGCACACTGTCCCGGAAGGACAGGTTCCACCGATACCTTCTGGTAAGAAGGAAACTATGTTCGATAGAATGGATGAATTCCAAGAACAGTTCTTGGAAATGCAGAAGGAACTGCAAGCCATCCGCGGTCAGGATCTATTTGGAAAGGACGTCGCAGACCTTTGTCTGGTCCCCAATTTGAAAGTTCCGCACAAATTTCAAGTGCCTGACTTTGAAAAATACAAGGGTAACTCTTGCCCTCAGAGCCATCTGGTGATGTACGCTCGGCGAATGTCAGCTCAGACAGAAAATCAGGACCTACTGATTCACTGTTTTTAGGATAGTTTAACCGGTGCCGCCTTCAAATGGTACATGGGGTTAAACCGTACTACAATCAGTACATTCAGAGATCTTGGTACTGCCTTAATCCAACAATACAAATACAATTTGGACATGGCACCGGACAGAGATCAACTCAGATCAATGTCACAAAAAGACAAGGAAACTTTCAAGGAGTACGCTTAGAGATGGCGTGAAATTGCCGCTCAGATTTGTCCACCTCTTGAGGAAAAAGAGATGACAAAGATCTTCTTAAAGACCTTGAGCTCATTTTATTACGACAGAATGGTTGCCAGTGCGCCCAGTGATTTCACCGAGATGGTAGGCATGGGAGTTCGTCTTGAGGAAGCCGTCCGAGAAGGACGTTTGGTAAAAGATGCTGGATCATCAAGTAGTACAAAACGATACGGTAGTGTTCTCCCTAAGAAAAAAGAGCAAGATATTGGGAATATCTCTCTCGGAAAGCAAAGGCGACAGTACCAACCGGTAGCAGCTGTAACTCCTGCTATCAGCCCTGCGCCTATTCCTACGTATCAACCTCAGGTTGCGCAGGGCCAACCTAATCAGCAAAGGACACAACAGCCTCTTCAGCAGGCTCGTCCTCCATATAACAACAACCATACAATGCAGCCACCGGGGTTTGATCCTATACCCATGTTGTACGCAGAACTATTTCCGTTACTACTGTCTAAGGGGCACATCCAGACTAAGTCTCCTCTTATAGTACCGAAAAATCTGCCTTTTTGGTTTAAGGTGGACCAGACATGCCCTTATCATCAAGGAGGATTAGGGCATAACATAGAGAACTGTCTCAATTTCAAATCTAACGTGCAAAAGCTTGTTAGGAGCGGGCTCTTATCTTTTAAAGATATGAATCCGAATGTTCTCACGAACCCGCTGCCTCAACACGAGAAGGCTACGGTCAATTTGATAGAAAAAGAATCTAACAATGTCTATCAAATTCATGATGTACTCTTGTTGAAAACCAATCTGGTCAAGATGCATTGTAGATAGAGTGGATATGGCCATGTGCCACCTCATAATTATCACCAGTGTGATATCTGCTCTAAAAGCAATCAAGGGTGTTCTGTAGTGCTAGCAGCTCTACAGGAACAGATGGATCTCGGATGGATCCAAGAACACCTAGTTCGTGGAGTTAACATGGCCTATACGAATTCCAACGTCATTCAAAACCACGACATCCGTACGATGAATGTCAATTTGGTGGCAATGCACTCAAGGCAAAGCCAGTATCATAATCTACCGCGGCACGATTACAGTTCCTATCTGACTTGCTCGGTAAACAAACAGGGATGCTCTTTCATACAAGAGGCCCTCCAGCGTCAGATGGATCTTGGATCGATCCAAGACTACCATGATAGGAATCCCTATCAGATCAATATGGTTCAGATTTTTGATATTCGCGTGATGAATACCAACCTGGTAGAGTTACATGCTGAGCAGGTCCGACTCAGATTCCTAATATCACATGATTACCCAAGCTGTAAAGCGGGTTGCGAAAATGATCGAGGTTGTATCCTTGTCCAGGAGGCACTTCAACACTTGTTAAATCATTGGTGGATGCCAATATACATGGATGAAGATACTCAGCAAATTAGTATCAATAACAGAAACCCCACTCGGCGTCAAAGTCAGGATGTACGATCTGTGGAAGCTAACCTAGTGAGGTTACATTGTATTCAAAGTGGGCGTGGCCAGGTGCCACCACACAATTATGAACGTTGTGGAGTCTGTTCGGAAAGTAACCAAGGGTGCTACCTTGTGAGAGCAGCTCTCCAGGGGCAAGTGGATCATGGAGAGATCCGCCCATATCCAGGTTCCGGACCCATCAATTGGTCGCCGAAATACCTTGCCAATCAAATTGAGGACGTTGTCGTCATCTCTGATCATCAGAGGACTAGAGATGTGTGTACCATCATCCCTCTACTTGACGAATCAAGAGTTCCCAACCGGGAACGGATCGAGATTACTTATGATGGTCAGAAAAACCAGAAGGTTCCCATAGTCATTTATTTGCCGGAACCACTACCATATGAATCAGCTAAGGCAATCCCTTACAAATACGGTGCAACAATAATTGAAAATGGAAAGGAAATTCCATTACCCTCCGTCGTGAATATTGCAGACATCAGTCGTGTAACACGGAGTGGTAGGATCTTCAACAGAGGAGTTGGAGAGTCTAACAAAGAAAAGGAACTTCAGACAAAAGCTCCCGATTCATCAGTCGATCAGTCCAGTAATCCCAACCTTTCAAAAAACCGCGATGAGATACTGAAGCTCATCCAAAGGAGTGAATACAACATTGTTGATCAACTGTTACAAACTCTTTCAAGGATTTCGGTATTATCACTGTTACTCAGTTCAGAAGCGCACAGGGAGGCTCTACAGAAAGTCTTGGAGCAAGCCTTTGTGGAACAGGATGTAACAATCAGACAGTTCAATAACATTGTCTCTAACATCACTTCTTGCAATAATTTGGGATTTAGTGATGAGGAATTACCTGAAGGGGGTCGCCGTCATAACATGGCACTCAATATCACAATCAACTGCCAGGATGATGCTTTAGCCAGCGTACTGGTAGACACAGGGTCAGCCCTGAATGTTATGCCGAACTCCACTTTGATGTAATTATCATTCAAAGGCCCTCCGATGAGAACCAGCGAGGTCGTCGTCAAAGCGTTTGACAGATCCAGAAAAACGGTTATCGGCGAAGTTGATCTTCCCATAACTATTGGTCCTCACACTTTCCAAGTCACTTTCCAGGTCATGGACATCCGGGCAACGTACAGTTGTTTATTAGGAACACCTTGGATACATCAGGCTGGAGCAGTCACTTCCACCCTCCACCAAAAGCTAAAGTTCGTCCAGAACGGCCGACTCATCACAGTCTGTGGGGAACAGGCCTTGCTCGTGAGTAACTTATCATCATCTACTTGTGTAAAACCCGAGGAGGTTATTGGGACGCAGTTCCAAGCACTGTCGGTGAGCAAGGACGATCAATCCGAATGAGGAACTTCGATTTCCTCATACAAAGATGCTATCAAAGCGGTCGAGAGTACCAATACAACAGGATGGGGACAGCTTTTCATTCCTACTAGCAATACAACAAAGAAGGGTCTTGGTTTTTCTGCAACCTGTACCCGGACAGCTGCTAACGATGAAAGTCTTCATCCCATTCAGAACTTCTTTCACAGTGGAGGGTTCCTTCACGCAGTGTCTCAAATAGTCCATGCTATCAATGAGGAGGATCCCTCCGACACGGATGAAGAATAGAAGTCCTATCTTAAGGAGGACGGTTATATGTCTCAGGAAGAGGTGCCTAAGCCATTTTTCTATCCCGCACAGAGTCTGAGATTTATACCACGGTCAGATGTCGAAATGATATACGGAGGTTGTGATCTGGAAGGATGTCGTGCTCCGCCGAATTCATTAGAGGAGGACACTCTGATGAAAGACAACTTTGACCACAATTACTATGGCCCGATGGATGGACTGCCAATGTGGCAACCTTACCCAGGAGACTTAGGGCCAGAAAATCAGCCGAGTAATGAAACTCAGTTGAGCATCATTGAACAGAATACCAGTGTCCCCACCATGTCATGGGATCAACACTCAGGTCATTCAGAAACTACTCAACATGACGATGAATTTGCAACGTTTGCCGGACTGGAATTCATCAACTATGCTTTTCTTGAGGTCAACGTCATCGAGAGGGATGACTCCTCTAGTTTGAAAGAAGTGTGGGACACCTTGGGATAACCGAGTGGAAAATACGACTATATGGTCAAGTACACTGCTCCCGAAAGCTCTCGTATCAGGCTCGAAGACATCCAACCAACTGGATTGGGAGATACAGCTGAGAGCACAAATGCTATGCAAAATACAACTGAGGAATCCTCCTACGACAACTCTGCCTGGGAGATAGATTCCAACGATCCTGCTCCACCAGAAATCAGCGTTATTTCTGAAGGCAAATCAAGGAAGGTGCTAGACTTTGTGATTCACCGAGGAGTTCGCCGTCAATGGGTTGCTGTCAATGTTCCGAGGGTCGTTCACCAGTCAAAGTAATTGCCATCTTTAACCTTTCACCCTGCCCAGGTGAAACGGATGTTTTGATAGGGCTCGCTTTCTGTAAATTTTCCCTCTTCGCTTTGCCCAAAGAGATAGAGTTTTGTTTTATAGGGCTGTAGTTTCAAGAATCGACTTGTTCATTAATAAAATAATGTCGTTCTGTAATTTCCGCATTAATTGCTGTTTTCTCTTTTTATTTTTCTCAGAAAATGGTAATCCTAAAAAACAATTCAATAATAAAAACAAGCAGTAATAAAAAAATACACTACACTTTTGCATTCTCTCTATCTCTTCTAAACACGAATCATCACGTCATGCAGATTGCTTATTTTACACCCCGTTGAAACATACGATCCGATGCCTTCTCCCGACTTTGAGTTCCCGATATTTGGGGCTGAAGAAGAAGTTGACAACGAAATTCCAGAAGAGATCTCCCGACTACTCAAACAAGAGAAAAGGTCCATTGAACCTCACAAAGATCCGTTGGAAACGGTAAACTTGGGTTCAGAAAAAGAGAGAAAAGAAATCAGATTGGGGCACTGCTCAGTCCAACTGCCAAAGAGAGTTTGATAAAGCTTCTCAAAGAATTCCCCGATGTATTTGCTTGGTCCTATCAGGACATGCCAGGGTTGGATACCAGCATCGTGGAACATCACTTACCGTTGAGATCGGAATGTCCGCTAGTAAAGCAAAGGTTGAGACGGACTCACCCGGACATGGCCATCAAAATCAAAGAGGAGGTACAGAAACAGATCGACGCGGGTTTCCTCGCCACATCAGAATATCCTCAATGGTTAGCCAATATCGTACCCGTTCCGAAAAAGGACAGAAAAGTCAGAATGTGTGTCGATTACAGGGATCTGAACAAGGCAAGTCCAAAGGACGACTTTCCTTTACCACACATTGACATGCTGGTTGACAGTACAGCAAATTTCAAAATTTTCTCCTTCATGGATGGATTCTCGGGCTATAATCAAATTAAAATGGCGCCGAAAGACATGGAGAAAACTTCGTTCATTACCCCATGGGGTACCTTTTGTTACAAGGTGATGCCGTTCGGCTTGAAGAACGTCGGGGCAACCTATCAAAGGGCCATGACTACTCTGTTTCATGACATGAGACACAAGGAAATCGAGGTATATGTCGATGATATGATCGCAAAATCTAAGACAGAAGAGGAGCATGTGACCCATCTGTCAAAACTATTCGAGCATCTGAGAAAATACAAACTCCGCTTGAATCCCAACAAGTGCACCTTCGGTGTCCGTTCAGGGAAACTCTTAGGGTTCATCGTCAGCCAGAAAGGAATTGAGGTTGATCCTGACAAGGTCAAGGCCATTCAAGAAATGTCTTCTCCGAAAACTGAAAAACAAGTCAGAGGATTCCTGGGACGTTTGAACTACATCTCCAGATTCATATTCCTCATGACCGCGACCTGTGCGCCGATTTTCAAGTTACTCAAAAAGAACCAGGATTGCGTTTGGACAGAAGATTGCCAAACCGCCTTCGACGGTATTAAGGAATATTTGTTGAATCCTCCGATTCTATCACCTCCAGTGGAAGGAAGACCACTGATCATCTACCTCACGGTCCTAGAGGACTCAATGGGATGTGTACTTGGCCAACAAGACGAAACCAAAAGGAAAGAGTCTGCCATTTACTATTTGAGCAAGAAATTCACCGACTGCGAGACTCGGTACACTATGCTTGAGAAAACGTGTTTTGCTTTGGCTTGGGCAGCCAAACGTCTGCGCCAGTACATGATTCGTCACACTACTTGGTTAATCTCCGAAATGGATTCAATCAAGTACGTCTTCGAAAAACCTTCTCTCACGGGAAGGATTGCCTGTTGGCAGATGTTATTATCAGAATATGACATAGAGTACCATGCTCAAAAAGCCGTTAAAGGGAGTATTTTAGCCGATCATTTGGCTCATCAACCGATCGACGATCAGGAATCAATCGGGTTCGACTTCCTAGATGAAGATGTCATATATATAAAAATGAAATACTGCGATGAACCGCTACCTAGTGAAGGGCCAGAACCAGGTTCCCAATGGGGACTTATCTTTGACGGAGCAGTTAATCATTACGGAAACGGAATTGGGGCAGTCATTGTTACCCCTCAGGGTACCCACATTCCTTTCACTGCCAGACTTACGTTCAAGTGTACAAACAACGAGGCCGAATACGAAGCTTGTATTATGGGTCTCGAAGAAGCGATTGATTTGAGGATCAAGAACTTGGACGTATACGGCGACTCATCCTTGGTTATCAATCAGATAAAAGGAGATTGGAACACATACCAATCAGGATTGATTCCTTACAAAGATTATGCAAGAATGTTGTTACCCTTCTTCAACAGAGTCGAGTTTCATCATATCCCTCGTGATGAGAATCACATGGCTGATGCATTAGCCACTCTCTCTTCCATGATTAGTGTAGGTCAATGGAACGAACTACCTAAGATCGACGTAATACGCCTTGAACGGCCCACTTACATCTTCACGATTGAAGCAATCATAGACGACAAACCTTGGTATCACGATATCAAATGCTTCCTTCAGAAACAAGAGTACCCACCTGGGGCACTAAGGAAGGACAGAAAAACCCTCAGAAGGCTAGCAGGTAACTTCTTCCTGAGCGGTGACACGTTGTATAAGAGGAATTTTGACTTGGTTTTGCTTCGATGCGTCGACAGAACAGAAGCAGACATGCTGATGAAAGAATTTCACGAAGGGTCCTTTGGCACTCATGCCAACGGACACACAATGGCGAGAAAAATTCTCAGAGCAGGGTACTATTGGTTAACCATGGAATCCGACTGCTACAAGTACATGAGGAGGTGTCACAAGTGTCAGATATACTCCGACAAAATCCATGTACCGCCAACACATCTCAAGGTTCTTTCTTCCCCATGGCCTTTTTCCATATGGGGAATCGACATGATTGGCTTGATTGAGCCCAAGGCTTCAAACAGACATCGGTTCATCCTGGTAGCCATTGATTACTTCACCAAGTGGGTCGAAGCAGCGTTGTACACTAATGTAACCCGACAAGTGGTGGTCCGATTTATCAAAAACAATATCATCTGCCGTTAGGGTGTTCCGAGCCAGATCATTACTGATAATGGATCTAACTTGAACAACAAGATGATGAAGGAGTTGTGCGCTGAATTCAAAATCGAACACCATAACTCATCTCCCTACCGACCAAAGATGAACGGAGCGGTAGAAGCGGCTAACAAGAACATCAAGAAGATCGTTCAAAAGATGGTTATAACCTACAAAGACTGGCATGAGATGCTACCCTTTGCTCTTCATGGTTATCGTACATCTGTCCGCACTTCTATGCCACAGTCAGTTGTATCAACAGAGAATGAAGAGGGCGTTCGACAAAAAGGTCCGACCTTGCGTCTTCAGGAAAGGAGACCTCGTGCTCAAGAAGATACAATCATTTCTCACTGATTCTCGGGGCAAATGGACTCCGAATTATGATGGCCCCTATGTGGTCAAGAAAGAATTCTCAGGCGGCGCCTTGAGATTTGCAACCATGGACGGAGAGGATTTTTCCTACCCTACGAATGTTGATGTAGTCAAGAAATACTTCGCCTAAACTAAAAAAAAAACGTCTCGGTGGATTGAAAACCCGAAAGGGCGGTCCAGGCAAAAATTAGAGACATGATAAAAAATCATCCCGGTGGATTGGAAATCTCCAAGTACAATCCAGGAAAAAATTAGGGATAATGGAAAGTAATTATGTTCAACCGAGGCGAATCTCTCAGCAGCAGTTACATCATCCATCGGAGGAAAACTCCAGTCAAGGTCATCTTCGACAGAAGCTCAGGATGTCCCGAATTCAAAGTTGGTAGAAGGATATTGGTCGTTATGTTTCAACGTAGCCCTTTTCCATGTAAATTACCATTTTCTAACTTTGTAAATACTCTTTGGAATCACGCGTTTGGCTGATCTCCATCTTATCAATAAAATTTGAGCCCTTGTGCTTTTGTTTGTAATTCTCATTTGTTTTAGCTTTACAGAACGCCATTTTAATATGATTAACGATTCTTGAAATAAAACAAAAATGAATTTTACTTGTAAAACTTTTTCTGCTTTAAAATAAAGATGGCAATTTCTTTTGACTATTAAACATCGAAAGAACATCGATCGCTTCCCCGAAAGTAGGCGAACTTCAAAGTGCAGAATCAAAGTACCCTTCTAAACCAGGACGCCTGAATGAAGGATCAACTGTGTCAGAGACCTTGTTTCGTCTGACACGCCTCGGGTGAGTTCTTATCTCCTAAGCCCGACCAACACAGTTCCCCGCGTGGACTACTTCTCCTAAGCAAGGTAGAATTGCTACTTTTGGACCAGCGGTACTTCTTCGCCCCGCGATGGCCGAGTATCCAGTCATGTTCATCTTTTAGTTTGTATGTCGCGTCGATTTTGTCAGCATATACATACATACATCATGCATTATTGATTTGCATTCACATTTGATATTGCATCACTATCACTCTAGTCGGTCTTATCCCCTAGTGATAAAAGTCCTCTCAATCGAGTTGTCAGTTTTTCCTCGTCAGGAAGTGATGCGTCTGAACAATCTCTCTCATCCAGTTTATTTCTGGAATGAAGTTGGATCCTCGACCACTTTGATAACTTGAACCTCTGAAAAACCAGAGAACCTTCAATCAACATCACTCTTTGCCATTGAAGATAATATCCTTGCTTTCCCGGATTAAGGAAAATCCCGAGAGAAAGCCTCCTAAATCGGAGATTCGGCAGTACGGCAGTTTTTCTCCGAAAAAACCCACTGATGAAAAGGTCATCGGCACCTCAAATTGGATCCCATCATATGGCATTTCTTCGGGAAGATCCCGAGAAAAGTAGCATGTAAGACCCCAAACGAAAGCAGTCTCTCAAGAGACTCGTTTTCCCCAGTAGAATCGACAAATGGCGTCTCCAACAGAGAAGTTTGTACACCTCTACAACTCGGACGACTGGATTCCCCAGCAAGTCTGACAGCAAACTTTTTCCATCAAATGGCATCTCCCCAAGAAAATTCGGCGAGAAGTTTGAGGAAAACCGCTACGAATAGCGTCCCTTGTCAATAAAGTTTATTGACAAAAGAAACTAAGACCAGTTCCTTGGTAGGAAACCAAGATCGAGGGGAAGTTTAAATCAAAAACTAAGACCAGTTCCTTGGTAGGAAACCAGGATCGAGGGGAAGTTTAAATCAGAAACTGAGACCAGTTCCTTGGTAGGAAACCAAGAGCGAGGGGAAGTTTATTTCAGAAACTGAGACCAGTTCCTTGGCTGAAGACCAGGATCGAGGGGAAGTTTACCTTTTCTAAGCATCATTGCTTAGCAAAAGAAGATGAATGCGTGAATTACCATTCATAGACGCCGTCAAAATTTTGGATATTCTGATATTTAATCCTCTTGCACCTCGAATGCCCGAATACTTTCGTCATTCACACCTTCGGGTCCAAGAAGATTAAATAGGGGCATCTGTCATACCCCAAATTTTGACCACTAAGATTTCCCATCATTGTGCAATTCATCATTACAATATGGATGTACCTTTATGCCTCAACAATCTCCTCCAGGAATTGTTGGGCATTCACCACAATCAAAATTAGGGTTTCAAGCCCTCTCAGAGTTCTTAGACAAAGGATCAATCAAGGAATGACATGATCTTCAACTTTTCTAACCTCTCAAACATCCATAATGGATCAATAGGACTCCCACTTCAAGGATTAAGCACAAGGCTGCTCCCTTCTAGGTGGATCAAGCTTCAAGATCGACAGTGTCACCAAATTAGGGTTTGGTCAACCAGGGCCTCCAGATGGGAATTTTCATCTGGTCATGAGCCAATGCTTCAAAACATATCCTACTATGCTCCATGGAACCTCATGGATCCAATCATTAAGTCAATTTTGCCTCAGGGGATGCATTCATCAAAAATCAGGAATTAGGGTTTCTTGACCTAATTCACCCCTTAGTTGGCTTTTGGGACAAATCATGAACCAAGACCTCAAGACATGGTTTGAGGGTCTCTAATATACCATATTGATATATTTGGAACAATGGATTGATCCAAGAAGCTTGAGCAACAAGTCTCAATTTCATCAGTACCACAGTTAGGGTTTCGCGGGAAAAGTCAACTGTAACTTTGACTTTTGATCAGGACATGCTCCCAAGCCCTAAGACATGATTCAATATCCTCTATACCACCCATGGAACATGTCCATCAAGTTTGATTTAGGTCAAGGACATGATTTCCTGAAGAATTGCACAGTTTGGAATTCATCCGATAAAAAGTCAACTGTGCACAAAAGTCAACTTTGACTTTTTGAGATTTTTCACAAAAATGGATTTTTAACCCTAAAATGATGTTTATGTATGATTTGAATCATCATTCATCAAGAAAAATCAAAGAAAATGGGATAACTTGTAAAAGGGGTAACCATAAAAACTTAGAAAATTTTCTAAGTTATTAAAAAAAGTGACAAAGGTACCAACTTTGGAGGATCATAACTCCTAAACCACAAAGCCATTTTTTTCCATCCAAGGCTTGATTTTTAGATCTCATTGCCCTCTACAAAAGCTTCATACTGACCTATGTCCAAATTCCTCATGGATTTTGAGTTATGGAGTGATCAAAATCAAGAAAAGTCACTTTGTTCCAACACTTAGTGAAGATTTCACTAAGTCAGATTTTGCCTTACTTTTTTCCAAATGTAGGGACATTTTTCACTTGGATCCAAAAAGTATCAAAACCAAATATGATCAAACAGTTGTTGTATCATATAAGAGCTTTCCAAAATGGCCAAGAACATCACCAAATTCAAGACTTATCCAAGACCAAGGGGACCAGTAGCCTGTGCCCTAACCTCTAGTCAATGGCTAGAGGGAGACTTGGATTTTCATTTGCCAACATTGGCCAACCCTACTCAGCAGTTGCCATTCACTATTCCTTGCAAAACAAACTTGCTCTACTATAAATAGAGCTCAATTGTGATCAGTTTAAGTACACCAAAGGCCTACAACACTTGCCTTTCTCAAAATCCACTTCTCACTCTCAAAAATGCCTTTCTTAGCAAGTCACTATCGGGTTTTTCATTAGAGAGCAATTCCACTCAAACCAATCACACACACACCTCATATACATCATATGTGAGCTGATCAAACACTTAAATAACATCTGGAACACTGATTTCTCAGAATCACCAGTCAATTGCTCAAGGTTTAAACCAAGTTGTAATTGAGATGCCATGAAGTGATCCAGCCAATTTCCATCAAGTCCAAGCATTCAAACATACTCCATAGGGTGTATGGAAGCTGTCCAGATCATCACAACTCATCTGTAACACCTCCAACTCAGAAATCAATTTGCTATTGCTGTCACGACCTAGAGGTAAGCCTAAACTTGGTCATCTCTCAATCTATGCATATTTCCTCGCACAATACTTTTGCCAAATGTTCATAATCATGCATGGAATGTTTCCCCTCAAGTAATTGCTTTGTTTGAATCGTGTATTAAAAATCCCAACCTTCATGCAGAATTTAGGGTGCTTGAGGATTTTTCGTGATTTCTTGTTTTATGCTTAATTTAAATGAAATTAATTGCCATAGACATGATCGTGAGGTTGAAACGAGTTTATTGGTATGTGGATTACATGATATAATCAAGTATTCAGTGAGATTGGATAGAAAACACAAATCTGAGAAAGGCAGAAAACGTGCGTGTTCTTGGTCCATGTTCTTGGCGCCATTTTCATAAATTCAAATATTTGAATTTTGTGATTTTGATTAATTGATTCAAAAATTAATTTCTTTCTGAGTTTTAATGGTTTTGAGTTGATTCTTTTTTTAATAATTCACAAAAATGTTAAAATATTTTATTTTCCCAAAAATATTATTTATTTCATATAATTGATATTTTTGCAAAGAATTAATATTTTAATTGTTTTTGACATTTTGAATATTTTTTCCACCTTGATTTTGCAACTTTTAATGCCTTCTAATTATTTTGTAGGTCAATACTTAATTTTTGAAGCATTAATCCAAGATCACAATTTGTTTTCCATATGTTTAACAATTTTGATCATTTTAATTGAATTTTTATTCAATTAAAATACATTTTGAAAACAAATTAGGGTTTTTGGATTAATTCAACCCTCATAAATCATTTTCAAAACTCTTGGGCCTCTTGAGAGAGTGTAAGACCCAAAACCCCCTTGTACAAACAATTTTGGGCCTCACTTATTGTATAAGTCCCTCTGTACAAGTAAACGGCGCGATCGTCGCCTTTTAAAAAAACCATTTGGGTCTACCCTCGTGTTATAAGCCCCACTCTTTTGTCAAACTTTTTGGGCCTCTAATAGATTGTAAGACCCAATCCCCTTTTAACCAAAACAACTTTGGGCCTCAGATATTGTATAAGCCCCTCTGCTTTAAAAGAAAACCTCGGCGCGATCGCCATTTTAAAACGAAAAATCATCTGGGCCTACCCTCGTGTTATAAGCCCCACTCTCTTTCTTTTGGGCCTCTAATAGAGTGTAAGACCCAACCCTTTGTAAATACAACCTATTTTTGGGCCTCACTTATGGTATAAGTCCCGTTGTATTTCAAAAAGTTCGACGCGATCATCATCCGTTGAAAAACAATTATTGGGCCTACCCTCGAGTAGTAGGACCCACTCTTTTTTCTTTTCTTAAAACCTTTTGGGCCTCTTGAGAGAGTGTAAGACCCATCCCTTTGTACAGAAAACCTTTCTTGGGCCACAGTCACTTGTATAAGTCCCTCTGTACAAATTTAACAATGCGATCACTGATAAAACCCTGGGCCTATCCTTGAGCTGTAAGCCCCAAACTTTTCTTTCAAAGCACTTTCTCCTTTGATTTTGAAATATACTGTTGTTTTCAATCTTTCTTTGTTGAACAACTAACCAAACAGTATGGAAGTTCTACAACCGAGTAAGTGTTTATACGCTTTCATTTACCGCTTTCATATACATATAACTATATTATGGGGCTGTTTCGCTGTAAGTCTTCTTTCATAAACTCATATCGACTGTGTAATAATAGTATAGATATTTAGAGTTTCCCCGGCAACTACGTCTAGCACTAGGTAAAGACGTTTCGATTATTCGTAGAAATAGACAATACTAGATCCCCCATAGGAGCACCAGATACAGTCTACTCTTCGGCTGTCCTCCTTAGGAATTGTCAAGAAACTCTACCTCCCCAGAGATGAATGTATTCTCCGTGAATGGCATCTCTTGAGTTTCTTCCAAATTCTCGAACTTTCCTGGCTAGATCTATTCCTTGTGAATAGCCTTCTTGAATTTCTCGGGGTTTGGGGACCCAAAGGCTTCTTAAAAGCATCGGCCTCCTCTTGGGCATTGTACAAGGACCCACAGGCTTCCTAAAAGCATCCCCGCCTCCTCTTGGGCTTAGTACAAGGACCCGTCGGCTTCTTAGAAGTATTCACAGCCTCCTCTTAGGCTTCGTATAATGATCTCTTCCTCCGGGAATGATAGCCTCCTCTTGGGCTTCATACAAGGACCTCTCGGCTTCTTAAAAGTTTACAGCCTCCTCTTGGGCTTCGTACAAATTGTCCCGACGACCTCCTAAAGGTATAGGAACAGAAATCATTCATCGTAATAGAACAGACTTTCCAAGAGTCTACTACGGTTTCTCTAAACATAGTACAAAAGATAAAATGCTACACCTTAGACAGTCTAATTTCCTTGAGTCTCAAAGACATTCTCAAGCTCCCTTCAAAAATAGGAAGAAACCCGTAGACTCGAACAGTCTCAAATACCCTTTGGATTTCCCGTTTCCTTAAAGAACAGGGAAATATCCTGATTCTCAGATCAAATCCATGAGTACAGTGTTACTCATATAAAAACTGATTTTCTCTGAACCAACATACTGGACCTGTCACTCAACTGAAACAACAAACCTAGCCTTCTCTTGGGCTTTGTACAAAGATTCTCCCCAGCGGAGCTCATAACTTTAGCCTCCATCTCAGGCTTTATACGAGATACAAAAAGGTTCTTACTGAGCCGAACAAAACTTTTAGCCTCCATCTCGGGCTTTATACGAGATACCAAAAGACTCCCTCGTTGAGTCAAACCCTTTTAGCCTCTCTCTCGGGCTTTGAACGAGACACAAAAGCATCCTCTTGTTGGGTCAATAGCCTCCTCTTAGGCTTTGTATAAGAAAACCACTGGTTGACCCAATCAATCTTTAGCATCAAAGTTGTGCCTCGTTCACAGTACGTAAACATCAACAACTCCTTTCCTTTCATCTAATCGCTGTAAGCGGCAAGCCTCTGGATCATCTATATCCATGCCACTGTCCCTCTTTTAGCATGAGAAATTCCTAAGGAAAGATGGCATTGCTCTAAACTGAGTTAAAGTCTTCTCCTTCAGGTTGGAAATCCCCTATAAAGGAAATTATGGCATTGCCGGATTCACAAATCCCGGTTAAAGTAATTCTCCTTTATAAAATAGTTATGACATACAAACCCCTCTTTAGAGATGACAAGTTCTCTCTAAAGTCAACACTCCTTCAGCTTCACATCTTGGGCTTTGAACAAGATACAAACAACCTTTTCGCTTCACGTCTTGGGCTTTGAACAAGACACCAAAACACCATTTCCTCCTATTCTAACTATGAACGCTCTGATTTCCCTGTTTCAGTAAACGGGAATACGTAGGCATAAGATTGAAAGAAAGATCTTAGCGAGCACACTAAACAAAAACCCAAAATCCCATCATTTCATAAAACATCAATCTTAACACCATACCCAGGTACCATTCCAGAGAAATAACCTAAGAGAGACCCCCCGAATCTTTGTAGCATCTGTAACCTAACAGACCGCTGTTCAAACTTAGTATGCAAGCAGGGTTAATTGGAGACACCTATTTCCCTTCCTTCATCAGCTTCAATAGGATAAAAAATGAATTGAGTTGTAGTATCAGAGCGATAGTGCTTCGCAACCACGTCCAAAAAACGCTCGCTACAGTATTAACATGATCATATTTAGAGTGATTTACCTCTTTTGCTTTGTTGTGGCGTGCCATAAGACAAAAGTTAACGGATTCACTTTCGTCGCTTGATGAATCATCTTTCTCTGAATCACTAGCGCTTTCCCAAGCGATGTATACTCGTCGAGACTTGTTGGACTTTTTGTTTGAGCGACTCTTGTCATTATCCCTATCTTTGTCTTTCTTTAAAGATGGACAATTCGGCTTGTAGTGACCGGATTTTCCACAGTTGTAGCACGTCCTTTTTACCTTGCCATTCTTATTTCCTTCGCTTCTAGATTGCTTCCTAAACTTGACTAGATTTTTGTCCGAGTGTTGAATCTCGTTCTTACGAACGTGTCTATTATACCTCTTCACAAATAAGCCCATATCATCACCGGATTCTTCATCTTTGTCATTATTGGCTTCATCATCACTTAGCTCTTGATGTGTGGACTTTGAACAAGAAACCTTAAGAGCTATCGACTTCTTCTCCGTATCTTTTGCCTTCTCTTTCTTGATACTCTTTTCATGTTTATCCAAGCTAATGAGCACTTGCTCATGCTCATCGAGTTTACCAAAAAGTGTTGTGAGGTCTAGTGTAGCAAGATCGTTGGCCTCCTTGATAGCGATGACCTTTGGTTGTCATTCCCTGTTTAAACACCTCAAAATCTTGTTAGTAGAAACCTCATTTGGAATTGGTTTACCAAGAACATGCAATTTGTTGATAATGTGAGTAAATCGTTTTTCCATATCCGCAATGGTTTCCCCTTGCTTCATGTAAAACAAATCAAACTCTTGCGTTAGTGTATTAATACGGGCCATTTTAACATCATTAGTGCCTTCGTGGGCTACTTGTAAAGCATCCCACATGGCCTTGGCCGTCTCACAATGAGAGACATGATAATACTCATCAACTCCCAATGAGGAGATCAAAATATTACAAGCCTTCCAATCATAGATGTACTTTTTCTCGTCCTCCTCATTCCATTGAGCTTCGGGTTTGGGAACGACAATGCCTTCGACATTGGTCATTGTAATTTCCATGGGACCGTTTAAAATAACGTTCCAAACCTTCCAATCTATGGAATTTATATGGACGCATATACAATCCTTCAAGTAGCTGTAATTCTCACCTGTAAAAACCGGAGCTCTATTATAAGCCCCTTTAGGTTCGTTCGCCGTGATCCAAGAAGTTTTACCAATGCACCAGATAAACTGGAGCTCGTGATACCACTTGTTAGATGATGGCTATGGATCTAGAAGGGGGGTTGAATAGATCCCTTGAGTTTTACACGCAAATGGTTACCAAAATTTGGTTTTAAAATTGTTTAACGGAAGTAACCACTGAATCACACGTCTACAACGAACCTTCTACTAAAAGGATCGGATATGCACGGCAATATTAAGAATGGAATACGGATGAGAAAAATTCAGAACGATTCACACAATTGAAACGCAATCAACAAAGTTTACTTGCTTAATACTTAATCCAAACCAATGAGGTGAATCGATAAACAATTAAGACAAATGCGTTCGATTTTGCTTTGAAACAAATTATCAAACACTTGGTGTGCGTAAACACACTAAGTGTAGAATTTCTATGGAATGTAATGTAAAGCTGCTCCAAGATACAATTCAAGGAATTGTATCAATTTAACAAAACAGTTTCTCAGCTCAAGATTACACTACGACAGAAATTTCGATAAATTGCGACTTCACAAATTCGAATAAACTAAAATGTAAAAGAGTTAAGGGAAAGAGAGAACAAACGAGATTTGATTAGGCAGTTCCCCAATCGTCCTCGCTTTGGGTACCTCGGCCCCCAATTCCACAATTGGAATTGAGATATATATATATATATATATATATATATATATATATATATATATATATATATATATATATATATATATATATATATATATATATATATTGCTGTTGCAAATTGTTTATTACAAGAGAAGAACTATGAACATCCAAACTCCCAAACGTCTTTGATCGTTGATGCAGAGCCTTCTCTTCCCTTGATTCGAGATGAATCAAGTGCCACGAATCTGGTAGTACACGTCACCGTCCCACGCTACTAAACTGTAAGAAACCACCGTTCTTCAGTTACCTTCACTCGGCCGACTTCAATTCTCCGCAATTCGATCCCCAAACCTTTCTTCTACAATCCTCTGATTACAACTACTAAATCGAACGATTACTCCAATCTCCGGTTACCTTCGCCCTGCTGAATCCCTGTAGAACAAAACGGTTTGTACAAAAACCCCCAAAATCTACTCGATTCTTGGAGGACAAAACCAACTGATTTTATTCAAGAAATGTAATGCCCCATTTTGTCTTATTTATTTAATCGAGTTGATTTAATTATTTTCGATTTTATATCATTTTATTCTTGAATTTTATTTGACAATATATTATTTTTCATCGTTATTATGTTTTATCGCGTTTTGAGAGCGTTTGCGAGATATTTGAGCTGAGGGGTAAAATAGTCTTTTCGGGGTTTTGATATTTTTATATAACTAGAGATTAGAGAGAAATAGAGAGAAAAGGAAAAGAAAAGAAAGAAAAGAGAAAGAGAAGAGAAGGAAAAAAAGAGAAGAGGAGAAAGAGGAAAAAGTGAAGAAACTCCATTTCAATCACGATTAATCGGGTAAGGGTGAGAAGTTTCAATTATATCTTGCTTGTGTATGTATATGTGTTGTTCGTGGTAATTGTTTTGGTTGTTTTACAACTTTTTCTCATTTGATAAATTGATGAACAAATGATTGGAAATCGATGTTTTCACGGTTGGAATTCGATATAAATTGCGTTGTATGATCAAACTGTGTTTATGAACAATCGGTGATACTTGTTTTGCCGTTGGAATTGATTTGGGATGAAAAATGGGATTTTTGGGGGTTTTGGAACCATATAACCCGCAGCAGGAAATTCTGGTTCTGGTGCGATTCGCCAGGAAAATTGGAAATTTTCCAGGCGAATTAGGTCTCGCCACTAGTTCGCCAGGCGAAGTGCTGGCGAAGGGGGATTCGCCAGGCGAAATCATAAGTCGCCAGGCGAAAACGGAGAGACAGAAATGGGTTAGCTTCTGTAACTCTTGGGGTTTTTCTAAATTTGTGGTTCGCCACTAGTTCTCCAGGCGAAGTGCTGGCGAAGGGGGATCCGCCAGGTGAAATCCTAAGTCGCCAGGCGAATCTGGCTGTTTCTCAATAAATTCTTTTCTTTGAAAATTCATAACTTTTGATCCGTAACTCGGATCGAGGCGTTCTTGGTACCGTTAGAAAGCTAATAAAATGTTCCTTCTTATAAAAATGGTTTTGAGATTGTTGGCCGATTTAATTATGTCGGGAATTTGGAAATGTGTCATTTTGTCGACTTTTACCGTTTTAATTGAGTGTATTTGAGGTGTTATCGTGCCATATGCTTCATGTATATATCGTAGGACTTGTGTGATGTTATATGATGTAAACGCATGTGATAATGATGTTGTTGTGTGGTAAAATACATTGTTTGATTGAATATCAATGTATGTTGTTATGAAGTTTTGTGGAATTGTTGTGGCTTGTGGATTATGATGATATGCATTGTTTATGTGAAATTCAATGTGTGTTATTTGGTGGCCTTATGGAAAGTAAATGCATTGTTTGAATTGATTTCCAATGCATGAATAATGATGATGAGATAATCCATATTGTTGATTTGTGAAGATGCATTTGACTGTCATGAGTCCTTGTATACCAAGCATCATGATATGCATCTTGTGATGTCGTGTGCCCTAGTGGGTGTGAACGACGAAACGTTTCCAGAGGGAATCCACTATAACATCGTGTGCCTTATACAAAGAGGTGTGAGCGATGATTATAGACGATCATGTGCCTTATACAAAGAGGTGTGGGCGATCGGGTCGTGTGCCTTATACAAAGAGGTGTGAGCAACGGGGAACATCATTTGCCCGACGGGGAGTTACACTGAGCAACAAGTGATGATTCCAATAGTTCCTAAGTGAACTAATGATGAGAATGATGGATGGATGGTACCGCATTTGCATAGAGTCGTTGTGTCGGTCTCTTTGCATTTGCATAAATCATGAATGGATTGATTATGTGTGGAAAATCATGAATTGATTGAGTATGTGTTGAGATTTATGTTTGAGTTGGTGAATTGATGTGCATATGTGATAAATGCATTGGTTGTGGATAATATGTTTTATGCATAGACATATGATATATGATGTGGTGGGGTGGTTCCATATGTTATGACTTTGGTGTGCCTTATGTGTGAATATGTGATTATGTTGGTGTAATTGATATATGCTATGATGTTGGATTATCAGAAATATGTTATATATCTGTGGCACGCTATATGTATTAGTATGTGATGCTTGTGGTAAGAATAATTATGCATGTGAATTTTATGTGTTTGCATATTATTATGCAGTCTTGATTTAGTTGTTATTTCTCACCCTTCTGTTATGGTTTGTTGCTCTATGAGGCAATTGCAGATCTGTGTCTTGGAGGCTTTTGTGAAGATTAGTTCTCCATCCTTTTGTCGGCCTGTCTGCTCTGATACGTAACACGGGAGTCGGGGAACGCTTTTGTTATATATGTATACATTTGTTGGATATATTTTGTATTAACTTTGTACAAATATTTTGATGTTATAAAACAATTTATTTTGTAAAACAAGTCAGTTATGGATCTTTCCGTTTTTTCTATAATTAAACTTTCCTTTTGTTGGAAAAAGTTTCCCTTTTAGGTTTATTCCATTTTGTGTTATGTATCAAATTTATGAGCAGGGATTGTGTTTTCTTTCTTTAAATGTGGCATCCTTGTTTCTGTCGGAAAAATAAAATTTTATTTACTCTGATTTAATTATGTATTATTTATTCGTGATGGGAATTGGGGTGTTACAATAGTGGTATCAGAGCAGGTCGGTCCGTCCGGCCAAGTTGTTGAGTCCGTTGGTGTGACAGTTGAATACTGTCGATGTTGTTTGTTCCTTAGTATATGATATGTGTGTGAAACATTGTCAGTACTTTCTGGTTCTTTTAATCCTTTATCTGCAGGATTGAGAATGAGATAAGTGGGGGAGAAGCTGGTGCTTCTCCAAGTTGCTTTAGTTGTGGAGTGTTGGCTCAGTGTACCGTTGGTTGCAAGAGTGTAAGTGTTGTTTGGACAGTGTTGTTCCCTGTTCTGGAGGAAATGCAGAGGTAAGGTTTATGTCAACTAAAGATTTGTGCCTTCGGTAGTTTTGAGCACAAGATGCGAGGAATGCTATTATAGTTTGGTAAAGACGGTTTATGCCCCATCATGATTGTCGGCTGTCTATTAACAAATTGAGGAACTGATCACCCTTAATCTCTTGTTGATAGTAGACGAAATTGTGTTGGATACAATAGACGTGTCTTTCCGGCTTTGATAGTGTGTGCAATGAATTTTTTGGAATTAAGAAAATGGTTACGGATTGTTTTGATGAGTCGATGAAGATTCTTATATCGAAAGATGAGACGGATTAGAGGTTCTGGTATGTTGGTCCAGTTGGGAAGTCATTGAGAGAGAACGATTGGGTATCGTTAATGGTTGTTCTCAGAGAGTAGAGTGTGAACTCCAATTTGACGAAGGTGAAGATCTGAGGTTTGGACCTGCTAAGTGAGTAGAAAAACTCTTAGGCGATGAAACCAAGGTGTTTGTTATGTTTGTGATGATAGTGTTCTGGAAATTGGCAGAAAGGCCACAGTGTTGGGCTGTCAGTGGTGCGTGATTTTTAGATGTATTTCCGAATGGAATATTGGATGTTAGCATTAGAAGTACCCGGACTGATAGAGCGGTTGGAAGATTTACTGGAAAGGAGAATTGTGAGTAGCCAGTTACCCAGTGAAAAAAATTTTGCAGGAGCTTTAAGAATTTATATCTTTTGGAATTTGGTTGGGCATTACAACGTACAGTGATGTTATTCGGTGTTAGTAATGCGTCTGTAATGTTTATGGAGTAGATGAATCGTATCTTCCATATTTATTTGGATAAGTTCGTAATGGCTTTGATTGAGGATATTCGGATCTGTTATAAACTCAGAGGAAGAACAGGTAGAGTGTTTGAGATTTGAATTACAAGTGTTGAAAAGAAACGAAGTTTTATGCTAAGTTATTCAAGTGAGAATTTGGGTTGAAAAGGGTTAGTTTTCTTGGCTATGTTATTTCAGATGAGAGTATGGTTAATGGATCCATCGGAAGTAGATGTAGTTCTACATTGAGAGAATCTAAATTTGGTTAAGGAGATTAGAAACTTTTGGGCTTAGTTGGTTGTTACTGCCTGCTAGGGGAGACTTTACTAAGTTCGTACTTCTGTTATCTCAGTGGACTTGAAAAGGGTGAGTCGTTTGTTTTGGATGTTCGTTGTGAGTAAGTTTTGGTGAGCTGAAGTAGAAGTTGTCTATGGCTCCAGTTTTGATTCTGTGCGATCCTAATAAACCGGTTGTGAGGTATTGAGATGTGTCTTTGATGAGTTTCGTATGTGTGTTAATGCAAGAGGGTAAAGTCGTGGCTTATGCTTTACGACATTTGAGGATTCATAAAAGGATCTATACTATTATGGATTTGGAATTGGTTGCGGTTGTATTGTGTTGGAATATTTGGAGGTATTATACTTATGGTTCTAGGTTCGAAGTGTTTGGTAATCACAAGAGTTTAGAGTACTTGTTTGGTCTGAAGGGATAGAGTATGAGACAGCGAGGATGGTTGGAATTTGTGATGAGTTATGACCTTAGCTGGAATTATCCTATTGGTGAAGTTCATGCCGTGCATGATGAGTTAAGTCGGAAGTTTCTATACATGTCTGTTTTGATGGTCAGGGAGTTAGAATTATTTGAGCAGTTCAGAGACTTGTGCCTGGTGTGTGAGATAACACAATAGAGTGTGAGGTTGGGTATATTAGAAGTGAACTATGATTTTTCTGGTGAATACTAGAGAGAGTCAGAAGTTGGATATGAAATTGGTAGATTTGATGGCTACGAGTAATTAGAGTGCTCAGCGGAAGCGTGATGTGGCACATTTTGTATATGCGTGTGTGACTTGCAAGAGTTCATAGGGTGAACATTGGAAACATGTAGGAATGATGAGACTATTGGACGTTTCAGAATGGAAGTGTTAGGTGAAAGGTTTAAATATTATTCATGGGCTACTATGTAGATGGATGTTTTGGTTATATGTTCGATTGGAGAATCGTAGCATTGTTGTAATATTGTTGTGTGACAAGGATGTTGGTATTGTGGTTATGTAGAGGTTGTTGAAACGATGTTGTGTCGTGGAACTTTATGTTCTTGTTTGTGGTGTTGCCTCATTTCCATTGTGTTGGTTCGAGTGCGAGTAGCTGATACCTGTGTGTGTTCGTAACTTGGGTATTCTTTGAGTTGTGAGTTAGTCGTCAAGTGCATTGTATGGGCACTATATCTTGTTGTGGTAGTTGTCGTCGTTGTTGTGTCGTTGTTATAGCTTCTATTAGCAGGTGGTTTGTCAGTTGTGTTATTCGTTGCGTGCCTTTTGTTGGCATGATAGTTTGTTAGTCGGATGCGAGAGTCGTATCCCGAGTTGTTCGTATCAGTTATATTTTCGAGGACGAAAATGTCTAAGTGGGGGAGAATTGTAACGCCCCGTTTTGTCTTATTTATTTAATCGAGTCAATTTAATTATTTTCATTTTTATATCATTTTATTCTTGACTTTTATTTGACAATATATTATTTTTCATCGTTATTATGTTTTATCGCATTTTGAGAGCGTTTGCGAGATATTTGAGCTGAGGGGTAAAATAGTCTTTTCGGGGTTTAGATATTTTTATATAAATAGAGATTAGAGAGAAATAGAGAGAAAAGGAAAAGAAAAGAAAGAAAAGAGAAAGATAAGAGAAGGAAAAAGAGAGAAGAGGAGAAAGAGGAAAAAGTGAAGAAACTCCGTTTCAATCACGATTAATCGGGTAAGGGTGAGAAGTTTCAATTATATCTTGCTTGTGTATGTATATGTGTTGTTCGTGGTAATTGTTTTGGTTGTTTTACAACTTTTACTCATTTGATAAATTGATGAACAAATGATTGGAAATCGATGTTTTCACAGTCGGAATTCGATATAAATTGCGTTGTATGATCACACTGTGTTTATGAACAATCGTTGATACTTGTTTTGCTGTTGGAATTGATTTAGGATGAAAAATGGGATTTTTAGGGGTTTTGGAACCATATAACCTGCAGCAGAAAATTCTAGTTCTGGTGCGATTCTCTAGGCGAATTAGGTCTTGCCACTAGTTTGCCAGGCGAAGTGCTGGCGAAGGGGGATTCGCCAGGCGAAATCGTAAGTCACCAGGCGAAAATGGAGAGACAGAAATGGGTTAGCTTCTGTAACTATTGGGGTTTTTCTAAATTTGTGGTTCGCCACTAGTTCGCCAGGCGAAGTGCTAGCGAAGGGGGATCCGCCAGGCGAATCTGGCTGTTTCTCAATAAATTCTTTTCTTTGAAAATTCATAACTTTTGATCCGTAACTCGGATCGAGGCGTTCTTGGTACCATTAGAAAGCTAATAAAATGTTCCTTCTTACAAAAATGGTTTTGAGATTGTTGGCCGATTTAATTATGTTGGGAATTTGGAAATGTGTCATTTTGTCGACTTTTACCGTTTTAATTGAGTGTATTTGAGGTGTGATAGTGCCATATGCTTCATATATATATATCGTAGGACTTGTGTGATGTTATATGATGTGAACGCATGTGATAATGATGTTGTTGTGTGGCAAAATACATTGTTTGATTGAATATCAATGTATGTTGTTATGAAGTTTTGTGGAATTGTTGTGGCTTGTAGATTATGATGAAATGCATTGTTTATGTGAAATTCAATGTGTGTTATTTGGTGGCCTTATGGCAAGTAAATGCATTGTTTAAATTGATTTCCAATGCATGAATAATGATGATGAGATAATCCATATTGTTGATTTGTGAAGATGCATTTGATTGTCATGAGTCCTTGTATGCCAAGCATCATGATATGCATCTTGTGATGTCGTGTGCCCTAGTGGGTGTGAGCGGCAAAACGGTTCCAGAGGGAATCCGCTATAACATCGTGTTCCTTATACAAAGAGGTGTGAGCGATGATTATAGACGATCGTGTGCCTTATACAAAGAGGTGTGAGCGATCGGGTCGTGTGCCTTATACAAAGAGGTGTGAGCGATCCATAAACGTCGTGTGCCTTAAACAAAGAGGTGTGAGCGGCGGGGAACATCGTTTGCCCAACGGGGAGTTACACTAAGTAACAAGCGATGATTCCAATAGTTCATGAGTGAACTAACGATGAGAATGATGGATGGATGGTACCGCATTTACATAGAGTCATTGTGTCGGTCTCTTTACATTTGCATAAATCATGAATGGATTGATTATGTGTGGAAAATCATGAATTGATTGAGTATGTGTTGAAATTTATGTTTGAATTGGTGAATTGATGTGCATATGTGATAAATGCATTGGTTGTGGATAATATGTTTTATGCATAGACATGTGCTATGTGATGTGGTGGGGTGGCTCCATATGTTATGACTTTGGTGTGCCTTATGTGTGAATATGTGATTATGTTGGTGTAATTGATATATGCTATGATGTTGGATTATCATAAATATGTTATGTATCTGTGGCACGCTATATGTATTAGTATGTGATGCTTGTGGTGAGAATAATTATGCATGTGAATTTTATGTGTTTGCATATTATTATGCAATCTTGATTTAGTTGTTATTTCTCATCCTTCTGCTGTGGTTTGTTGCTCTATGAGGCAATTGCAGATATGTGTCTTGGAGGCTTTTGTGAAGATTAGTTCTCCATCCTTTTGTCGGTCTGTCTGCTCTGATACGTAACACGGGAGTCGGGGAACGCTTTTGTTATATATGTATACATTTGTTGGATATATTTTGTATTAACTGTGTACAAATATTTTGATGTTATAAAACAATTTATTTTGTAAAACAAGTCAGTTATGGATCTTTCCGCTTTATTCTATAATTGAACTTTCCTTTTGTTGGAAAAAGTTTCCCTTTTAGGTTTATTCCATTTTGTGTTATGTATCAAATTTATGAGCAGTGATTGTGTTTTCTTTCTTTAAATGTGGCATCCTTGTTTCTGTCGGAAAAATAAATTTTTATTTACTCTAATTTAATTATGTATTATTTATTCGCGATGGGAATTGGGGTGTTACAAGAAACACCTACCAAACTCTCAACCCAGAAAATGAAGATCATACACTTCCTAAATTCTGAACGTTATCACTTCGATCAATGGGCGACACAAACAAAGATGATTATGTGTGATTGTTTATTTACTCAATGAAGAAGATGAAGATGAAGAGAAAAATGGTATCTATTTTCACGCTTCTTGTTTTTTTGGATAATGAGATGACCAAACTATTTATAGAGAATGAATTGACCCACTAAAAGTTATAACATAAATAATAGAAAAAATTTAAGTGAAAAAATCAGTTCAGGCGTGTTTGGGTTGACTCATACTTTAATGAGGGTCGGCGTGCGCTGACCCGTTGGAAAATACTGTGAAAATTTGACAAGTATGCGTCGCCCCAAGGGCATCATGCGTCGACGCAAGAATGCAATTTTTGCATTCCGAGAATCATGCGCTTTCCCGATCGTTTCACCAGTTTAGCACTAGTAAGCATGAGTCGACTCATGCATAGGGTAGGTCAGCGCATAGCCTGTATTTTTACATAAAACTCATTTTTCTGCAAATTTTAACTGACCAAGACCCAGACAAACATACTAGACACCAGTATAATGATCATGCACATGTATTAATGGATAAGACAAAGTCCTATATGTCTAGACACATGAACAACATTGATTAGATGCAATTTTCCCGACAAATGAAGTGATACCACTCAAATTACAATCTAATACTTAGCATATTTGTTGACATCATTAAAACAAAGTAGATGAAAGATCTTAGCCCTCACAGTATAGTGGGGTTGTTGTTAAAGCTTTTGATGGATCTCGAAAAACTGTGATTGGAGAGGTTGATCTTCCAATCAAGATAGGACCGTGCTTCTTCCAGATTACTTTTCAAGTAATGCATATTTGTCCTGCTTATAGTTGCTTGCTTGGCCGACCCTGGATTCATGAAGCTGGGGCAGTGACTTCGACTCTTCATCAGAAATTGAAATTTGTTAAGAACGACAAGCTGGTAATTGTTGGAGGTGAGCAAGCGATGCTGGTGAGCCATCTTTCATCCTTTTCGTATGTTGATGCCGACGAAACTGTTGGGACTCTATTCCAATCTCTTTCCGTTAATGATAAAGCTGTTAAGAAGAATGAGTTACCCATGTCTTCTTTGAAAGATGCTCTGCATGTATTAAAGACTGGTCAGTCTGACAGTTGGGGCCGAATTGTTGATGTGGTTGATAACCTGGGAAAAACTGGTTTAGGCTTTACGCCTGGTACAATCAGGAGAGATTTGAAGTGTATTAATGAGGCCTTTCACAGCGTCGGATTCATTAACAAAGTTCACTCTACTGCTGCCATCATTGAAGATGATGAAGAGGAAGAACTTCCCAACTTCGTGACACATGGACAAGTCTGCCAAAATTGGATAGCTGTTGATGTTCCCACTGTTGTTCATATTTCAAAGAAATTTATTTTTGTTTCTTTCAAAAATCCTTTCACTCTGCCCAAGGTGAAAGTGAATTTGTGAGGGCTTTGTTTCAAATTTTATCATCATCAATAAAATGTTATTTTGTTTATCCATATTATGTTTTCCCTTTTTGCTTTATTTCTGAAAAATGGTAACATAAAAAACCAAAAAATAATAATAATGTGATAATCAGTTTTATCTGCATAATACTTGCACTTCTTGTTCATATTCTAAAATCAAAATCATTGTGCAGATTGATTGTTAAACCCATTGAAAACAATGACCCTATGCCCTCTCCCAACTTTGGGTTCCCTGTGTTTGGAGCTGAAGAAGAGAGTATTGAAGAGATTCCAGATGAAATTTCTCGGTTGCTTGAGCACGAGGAAAAAGCCATTTAGCCTCATGAAGAGCCAGTGGAATTGGTTAATTTGGGTTCAGATAATGATAAGAAAGAAGTCAAGATTGGGGCACTGCTTCAGTCAGATGTTAAGAAGAGGATTGTGGAGCTTCTTAGAAAATATGTTGATGTGTTTGCTTGGTCTTATCAAGACATGCCTGGTCTTGATACCGATATTATGGAGCATAGATTGCCATTAAAGCCTAAATGTCCACCTGTGAAGCAGAAATTGAGAAGGGCTCATCCTGACATGGCTGTGAAAATCAAAGTGGAGGTTCAAAAGCAGATTGATGCTGGTTTTCTTGTGACTTCTGAGTATCCTCAATGGGTGGCCAATATTGTACCTGTTCCAAAGAAAGACGGAAAAGTCCGAATGTGCGTTGACTACAGAGATTTGAATAAAGCGAGTCCGAAAGATGATTTTCCACTGCCACACAATGATATGATGATAGATAATACTGCTAAGTTCAATATCTTTTCATTTATGGACGGATTTTCTAGTTATAATCAAATAAAGATGGCACCCGAGGATATGGAAAAAACAACATTGATTACACCCTGGGGAACATGCTGTTACAGAGTGATGCCCTTCAGTTTGAAAAATGCTGGTGCAACGTACTAGAGAGCTATGACTACTTTGTTCCATGATATGATGCATAAAGAAATTGAGGTCTATGTGGATGATATGATTTGTAAGTCGAAGACTGAAGAAGATCATATTGAGTACTTATTGAAGTTATTTCAACGTTTGAGAAAGTTTAAGCTCCGTTTCAATTCAAATAAATGCACTTTTGGTGTCCGTTCTGGAAAGTTGTTGGGCTTTATTGTCAGCCAAAAAGGCATTAAAGTTGATCCTGGTAAAATTAAAGTTATTCAAGAGATGTCTGCGCCCAAAACAGAAAAACAAGTAAGAGGATTCTTGGGACGTTTGAATTATATCTCCCGATTTATATCCAATATGACTACCACATGTGCGCCGATCTTCAAGCTTCTCCGTAAAGATCAGGGTTGTGTATGGACAGACGATTGTCATAAAGCTTTTGAAAGAATCAAAGAGTATCTGCTTGAACCTCTGATTTTGTCTCCTCCCGTGGAAGAAAGACATTTGATCATGTATTTGACTATGCTAGAAGAGTCTATGGGTTGTGTTCAGGGTCAAAAAGATGAATCTGGTCGAAAAGAATTTGCCATTTATTACTTGAGCAAGAAGTTTACCGATTGTGAGTCTCGGTATTCAATGCTGGAAAAGACATGTTGTGCTTTAGCTTGGGCTGCCAAGCGCCTCCGCTAGTATATGTTGAATCATACTACTTGTTTGATATCCAAAATGGATCCAATCAAGTATATTTTTGAAAAGCCTGCTTTAACTGAGAGGATTGCTCGTTGGCAAATGTTGTTATCAGAATATGATATCGAGTACCGAACTCAAAAAGCCATAAAAGGAAGTGTTTTGGATGATCATTTGGCACACTAGCCAATTGATAGTTATCAACCAATCAGGTTTGATTTCCCTGATGAAGACGTGATGTACCTAAAGGTTAAAGATTGTGAAGAACCATTACCTGATAAAGGGCCTGAGCCTGGATCCCATTGGGGTTTGATTTTTGATGGAGCTGTTAATGAGTATGGCAATGGTATTGGGGCAATAATTGTTACTCCTCATGGTTCTCATATTCCTTTCACTGCAAGGTTAATGTTCACTTGCATAAATAACGCGGCTGAGTATGAAGCATGTATTATGGGCTTGGAAGAAGCGATTGATTTAAGAATCAAGATTCTTGATGTATAGTGATTAATCAGATTAAAGGGGAATGGGAGACACGTCAACCTGATTTGATTCCTTATCGAGATTATGCAAGAAGGTTGTCAACTTTCTTCAATAAGGTTGAGTTTCACCATATACCCAGAGTAGAGAATCGAATGGCAGATGCTTTAGCAACTATATCCTCCATGATTGTGGTGAATCGGTGGAATGATGTGCCAAAAATCAATGTTATGCGTCTTGATAGACCAGCTCATGTGTTTGCGGTTGAAGAGGTTGTTAATGATAAACCGTGGTACTATGATATTAAATGCTTTCTTCAGAATCAAGAGTACCCACTTGGGGCATCCAAGAAAGATAAGAAGACTTTGAGAAGATTGGCTGGTAGTTTCTTCTTGAATGATGATGTGTTGTATAAAAGAAATTATGACATGGTCTTGCTCAGATGCGTGGATAGACACGAAGCAGACATGTTGATGAAAGAAATTCATGAAGGATCTTTTGGTACCCATGCCAATGGGCATGCAATGGCTAAGAAAATGTTAAGGGCGGGTTACTATTGGATGAAAATGGAATCTGACTGTTGCAAATTTGTGAAGAAATGTCATAAGTGCCAGATTTATGCTGACAAAATTCATGTACCACCAACTCCTCTCAATGTTATCTCTTCTCCATGGCCTTTCTCCATGTGGGGCATTGATATGATTGGAATGATTGAGCCTAAAACGTCTAATGGACACCGTTTCATATTAGTGGCTATTGACTATTTTACCAAGTGGATTGAAGCGGCATCATATGCCAATGTGGCCAAGCAAGTAGTGGTACGGTTTATCAAAAATCAAATTATCTGTCGGTATGGTATTCCGAGCAAGATTATCACTGATAATGGGTCGAATCTGAATAACAGGATGATGAAGGAATTATGCGATGAGTTTAAGATTGAGCATCATAATTCTTCTCCTTACAGACCTAAGATGAATGGGGCTGTTGAAGCTGCTAATAAGAATATATAGAAGATTGTTCAGAAGATGGTTGTTACTTACAAGGATTGGCATGAGATGCTCCCTTTTACTTTGCATGGGTATCGTACATCCATCCGCACTTCAACAGGGGCAACCCCTTTCTCTCTTGTTTATGGTATGGAAGCAGTGCTCCCGGTAGAAGTTAAAATCTCTTCTATGAGAGTTTTGATGGAAGTTGAATTGTCTGAGGCTGAATGGTGCCAAAGTAGATATGATTAGTTGAATTTGATTGAAGAGAAAAGAATGACGGCCTTGTGTCATGGCCAATTATATCAACAGAGAATGAAGAAAGCTTTTGACAAGAAGGTTCGACCTCGTGTGTTCAGACAAGGCGACCTCGTGCTCAAAAAGATCTCGACTTTTACCAATGATTCTAGGGGCAAGTGGACTTCTAATTATGAAGGCCCATATGTTGTTAAGAAAGTCTTCTCTGGCGGTGCACTACTTCTTACAACTATGGATGGTGAAGAGTTCACTCGTCCTGTGAATGCCGATACAGTCAAGAAATACTTCGCCTAAAAATAAAAAGAACAGCTCGCCAAGTTGAAAACCCGAAAGGGCGGCTTAGGCAAAAATGAGCGTCTTGGTGGGCTGAAAACCCGAAAGGGCGGTCCAGGCAAAAATTAGAGACAAAAACAGAAATAATCATCCCGGTAGATTGAAAACCTGAGAGGGCAATCTAGGCAAAAGTTAGGGATTATGGCAAGTAACTGCATCTGGCCAGTCTTGATCGCTGAAAGCAACATTGTTTATCAAGGATTCTGCTTCAATCATCCTCAGCTGAAGTTTTGAGCACAGTGGAATTCAAAGTTGTTAGGGAAAATAGTGGTCATTGTATTTCAATGTAGCCCTTTTCACGTATTTACCATTTTTCAAACTTTGTAATGATCCATGGAGTTACGCCATTTGCGAAATTCCATTATATTAATAAAATTTGGGCCTTTGTCCCTTTGTTTGCCATTCTTACTTTGTTTCTGTTTGCAAAATTTCATTTATTGTTGATGATGATTTTTGAAACAAAATGTGAATAATTGATTTAAATTTTTTGAAAATTATAAAAATATTTTCTTTTGATTTATGAATATAAAACGGAATGTCAACGGTTATTCCAAGGTTGGTATGATCGATGTTTTCCTCAGCAGGGTTTGTTCTTACTCTTCTAGCAGAAGTTATTGATATTTCCCGAGTAGATTTTGTTGATTTTTCCCCATCAAGGTCATTGTTGTTTCCTCAGTAGAGTGTAACCAGTTGCTAATAAGATTGATGGTATATCGGTTTGAGTTTTCTCCAGATGAGTGTTGTTCGGTTTTTCCCCAGCTATGTCTCAATCCCGATTTTCTCCAGCTGATTGTGTTATGGTCAGGCAGTTGAGCAGTTTTGAAGACCATCTCTCATTGGTATTAATTCCCATGCAGAGATTCAATCTTTAGTTGTCCCCAGCAAGAATCATATGAGGAATCCTCACTCAGAGTTTCATCCTCTAGATGTGTTTCTGTTGCTTTGGACATCCCCAAACGGAGGGCAGTGTTATTTTTCCTTTAAGTAGCATTGACATAGTGGCCGCTTGTCCAGTTTTATTTTGTCTTGTGGATGTATTTCTCTCCAGGTTGTTCTACCTAGAGATTTATCCTTGCCGATTCCCCAACGGAGGCAGTGCATTATGGTTTCGATTGTTTCCCAGTCATAGAGAGGTGATGTTAATTTCTCATTTCCCCCGGCAAGTCCAGAATGTACTTCTTTCCTGATTGTTTGTTTTCAGAGAAGATTGTGCATCACTATTGTGGATATTCCCCAGTGAAGTCGCTGATGATGTCTTTATTCAAGGGATATTGATATATCGGTCACCTGTTGGGTTTTCTCTCATTTGTGATGAGTATTGATCTAAAATCCCCCACAGTTTGACCTTTTGCTGTTTTCCTCAGCAAGTCCAGGATGCTTTACTCAGAATTGGTTAATCCTCAGAGAGCTTTTCTCTTGTATCTCCAGCAGATCTGCCTTATTTTCCCAGTGGATTTTGCGTAGATGATTATATGTCTACAATCCCCAGCGGATTCATTATTTTTCTGCAGCAGATCTCCTCATCTTATTGAAGTCGAAGTTCCTGCGAGCTCTTTATTATCCCCAGGAAAAGTCAGAAAGATTTAGGTGGTTATGATTCCCTGACAACTTTCCTACCATCCTCAAAGCAGAGATTATGTTTTCATCCTCTTTGTGGATCGTTGATGTTAGAATATTGGTATTTGGGTTTCTCCCCAAGGAGTATCTTCCTTTCTCCAGCAAGATTTGAGCCTTGTAGTAGGATTTATTTTCCTTTGATGGCTTTTGTTTATCTCTTGCAGGATTTCCTCAGTTAGATCCCTAGCAGGGCTGCTAATGATATCTCCATATTGTTGAGATTAGCCGAGTATTCTTTGGTGTTGTGATATTTATTCCACCCTCTGCTTATCCTTATGTCTGTTTTGTCAGCATATTCCTACTCATACGCATTGCATGTGCATAGCATTGTTGTTGTTGCATTGTGCATTTTGTATCTGTGTTGGTGCTTCTTTGCTCTCTAGTGTTGTTATCCCCGCAGAGCGTGTGTGTCCTCTCTCCATTTAGAGTGTCGACCCGTAAGCAGAAAATGCCTATCTTTGTTAATTCCCCACTGAGTTTATGCCTCGTGGAAGATATTTGTTTCAGCACTTCCTCCTCAGTTCATTTATCTGGATGGAATTAATCCCCAGTTGAGATATTTCCTCCTCGGGATGAGTCTTGTTTGACCGTTTCTCTCTGGTTTATTCCCAGACTGAATTTTGGTCCCTTGTTTTGGCAATTGGAGCTTATCACCTTTGTCTTCCTGCCCATTTAGTTGGTAGTAGATGATGTAGCTGGCTTATTACCTTTGTCGTCCTGCCCTTTAGTTGGTAGTAGGTAATATAGCCTGGTTCGATTACCTTGTTGTAGCTGTCACTTGGTTGATAGCCGGTAATCTTTCCCTTGTTCGAGTTTGTCGCCTTTGTCGTCTTGCCCGTTTTGTTGGTAGTAGGTGATATTTCTCGGATCTTTTGAGATTGTCACCTTTGTCGTCCTGCCCGCTTTGTTGGTAGTAGGTGATATTTCTCGTACCCCTTTGTGAGACTGTTACCTTTGTCGTCCTGCCCTTGTTGGTAGTAGGTAATATCTCTCATACCCTTAGTTGACTGCCTTGTTTTAACTGTCACTTGGTTGATAGTTAGTAATCCTCTTTTTGGCTTATAACCTTTGTTGTCCTGCCCGTTTAGTTGGTAGTAAGTGATATAGCTGGCTTATTACCTTTGTCGTCCTGCCCTTTGTTGGTAGTAGGTAATATTTCTTATATCCTTTTGGTTGATTGCCCTGTGGTACCTATCACTTGGTTGGTAGTTGGTAATCTTTCCTCTTGATCATGCTAATACCGGATGTCAGGTAATAGACGATATTTTCTCCAGCGGAGATTTTTCTCTCCCTGTTGGGACGATGTTATCTCTCTTTTATTTCTGATGTTGGTAATTTTCCCTCAGTTGAAATCTTACTCTTTATTCTTCCCCAGCGGAGATTGTTTCCTCCCCTGTTGGGATGCGTTTTCTCTCTTTTGTTTTCCCCTGTAGAGTCTTTTCTCTTTGCTCCCCAGCTTTGTTTGTCTCCTGTGGCGTTTTCTCCCCGCAGAGGTCTTGTGTCTGCATATCATTTGCATAGTCATATCATTTTGTTGTCTCTTAGGGCCAAAAATTGGGTTGTTGTTATATTTAAGTCTCTTCTATCTCGTCGAGACAAAGATGCCCATCTTCGTATCTCCGGATAGGAGAAACTTAAATAGGGGCATCTATAATACCCTAATTGTCATACCCTAATTTTTGACCATAAGATTTCACCTCTCTGTGCATCATTTTGCATATCTGCATGCTTTATTACTGACTGGTTTGTGCAGGAATATTGGTTTCAAGTGAGGATAGTTCTCTTTCTCAAAACTCAGTGTTTCAAGATGTGACCATTGATTCTTGATTCAAGAGGTTTTCTACTGGTCGTCCTCTTCAAGATTTCTCAGAAGCCCAGCGTATGCCCCAGAGATTTAGGGTTTTCCTACTATTGGTATTGAGCACGGTCGTTTAAGAACTGGTTATGATTTACGTGGCAAGTTACAGGTGGTGTCCTCACTTTCAAAGGATTTCTCATGGCATAGTTTGGTCTTATTCGCGAAGTTGGATCTTTAGTTGTCAAGTGGAAGATTTTGAACTTTTGATAGCTCGTATGCCAGACACTTTGGAATGGTTCGTAAAGATTCGAGTTTCATCATGGAAAATTTACAAAGAGAGTTTAATCAAGTTCAATTCTAAGGTTCATGTTTTGCATCAAATTCAAGTTGAAAAAGTCAGAGTTCAAATCAAGTTCAAATTATTTCAAGACTTTGGTTCAATCTGCATTTAGATGACAAACTCCAAAATTCAAAGTTCAAGGCTTAACATTCATCATGATATCATTTACAAGTTAAAAATTCAAAGTTTAAATACAAAGTCCATGCGTCAAAGTTCAAATCCAAAATTCAATCATGATTTATGGTTTATAAAATTCAAGTTCAAGTATGGGGTAGCACTGAATGTTGCATCTACGCACCCTTTACTGTTGTGTGCTAAGAACAACAAAATGGAAATAAGTACCAAGACTCATAAGGTCAAGCGCCAGAATTCATCCCATTACAAGGAACAACTCAAGATCACCTACAAATAATTAATTATTTGATGTGTCCCTACAGAAAAATGATTGGTATTGATTGGTATTGCCCTTGGTTCCCCGAGAGACCACAATTGATGAAAAGAAACATGTAATTCTTCTCTGTAGAACAACAATGCAGTCAAACTCTTGAAGTACATGTGGCATCATTTGCTCAATTTGAAGCTCCTGGAAATGAAAATACTTCTACTTTGATTCCTTTTGCCACCAGTTCACTTCATACTCGAATTAATACCTCCAGGCAGAATAAACCAAAAGACAATTCCCTCTCCTTTCCAAGACAATTTTCAGACACAATTCCAAGGCATTAAGTATTTGTCTAGCAAGTTTCCTAAAACCGTACACAGCAAGCTGAACTGAAAAGGAAAGAATCAAAGGCCATCATGTGGGATTAAATCGTTATGTAACACAATCAGACATGATCAAATTGAAGATGGTAAGTTTAGAATCACAATCTTTAACATCCATCAAGCAAGAAAACACAAAATACGACAAAGAATCGTAATACATCATTCACGCAATCTCAGTCATCAATTCAAGATCATAGTTTTAATTCTATCTGAGCCTATAAAAGAGGCTATTTTCATTCATACAGGGAACCACAACTACATTAGAGCAGTATCAGGAAAAAAAGCAACCGCAGAAACTTACATTTACTTCAGAAAAATCATACATATCCGCTGAAACGCAAATCCCCTACAAAGAAAATTGAGAGCAAAACCACCACATCCACTGAGAGAAAAAACACACAGTTTCACTCATCCACACCAAGGTTCACAGAATACCAATTTCGGAAGAATTTCACACAAAACTTCAAAGATACACAGTTCCCACGCGAAAGAAAATTCACCATACACACCACATTCACAGAGTTTGGAGACAACGAGTAGCAGCAGGACATACGAAGCAACAATTCACAGAGGCACAAGACTCACAACCATAACAGACCGACACCGACGAAGTTTCGAAATCAAAGAAGAAGTACCTTTCGAAGTTGCCGACATCACCAAAACTACCGCGTCGAAACTACTCGCAACCGTAGCGAAACTACACCATCCTTCAACTCTGAAAATCCAAACAACCCAAATCCTCCCTGAAAATCCAAAACCGAAAATTGAATCAGAAAGAGAGTAAGAGGAAGAACAAAAGCGAATCGAACTATTTCGCGAACCTGGATCAAACCTGAAACCGAAGCGAAACCCAAGCGAAAGTGAATCGGAGCAAAATTGGAGGGGCAAACGATCTGAAGGGAGAACGCCACGCCATCATCTCAGGTTCGATTTCTTGTCTTTTTTTTCTCATTTTATGATCTATGCTTGATGTGTATGTTTAATAAGTTTGGTTGTTCAAAAGAGAGCGAATGAGAAAGCTGTGAGAGCGATCGAGAGAGAGAAACGTGGGAATGAGGTTGTGTTCCTTTGTTACTGATTTCTTTGATTTCCATGCTGATGGTACTGTTGCTATGGGCCGGACGGGTTAGGAAGAACCCAGTCCATATTCTTTTTATTTTTATACTTTTTATTTTTTTTTCTTTCTTTCTTTTATTATTATTTACTTTTATTTTATATTTTTGAGAAATAGGATTTCGGTTAAGAAAACTTGTGCATTTATTTCTAATAAAAATAAAAAAAAAAAAAATTTCTTTGTTTATGTTTTAGAATTTAGTTTCGAAAAATAACTTAGGACTTAATTGTTAGAAAATAATTAAAGTTTTTTTAATTTTGATTGGTTAGGTTGATTAGTTAGGATTTTGAAGATCCTAATCAATTAATAAATTTCTAATTAACTTTAATAAAGATTTTAATTAATTCTGAGGACAACTTTGATTACTTACTAGTCAATGTTATGGTGCTAAGTGTTCGTTGTGATTCGCATGCTCCCATAGGATTCTCAATTCAATTTTAACTTCTGATCAATTTGAATTAGTTTAGACGTTAGGATTAACTATTGCCTGACAAATTTAGTCTAAAAGTCCCTCTAATTCCAAAGGAAATGTTTCCCTCTTGACTGCCATGTCACAATTTAGTCCAAACTTTAGGTCCTTTCCCTTAACAGATACCCTTAGCAAACAAGCAATAAATAACATAAATACTAACAAGAGGTTCCTGTAGAATACTACAGACGTTTAGGATGCTAATACATTCCCTAGACGTAACCAACCCCCGAACCTTAGATCTCTTAGGTTTTTCGTTCTTTAAACCTTTCCTTTGGATAAAATAAAGACCGGTGGTGAATTTCAAAAATTGTGATTCAAGTTTACTCAATAGCTTGGTATCCGATTCTCACCGCAACAGAAATGGCGACTTCACTGGGGACTTTTCGAGGGTTTCCCTAACTTGTTTATATCTATGTTATTTATCTGCTTGTTTGCCTATATATCTCTATATCTGTATATATATATATGTTATGCCTGGTTTTGCTGTGTGCAGGGGTTCTTGAGTGGTGAGGAGTCCTACACCCGGACTTGAGTGCAATTATGATAGGAGATGATATGGTCAAGGATACTTTGACGGAGTCGATTCCTGAAAAGTTGAATTGAGAAAATCATCGCTCAGTTTAGGTTCTTTTGAACTTAATGTTGTTTGAACGAGTCCATTCGTGAAAACGATATTAATTTCGACCAAGAACCAGTGAGACTGAGGACCGTAGTACCTTTAACCCCACTTGGCCTTTTAGAATGTAGTGCGGTGACTATGCGGGAGTCTATTTCCAAATAGTTGTCACGCGATACTACACTCGGACGAGATTCTCTTGAGAATATTATTGACTAACCGAGTAATTTGGGAAGTCGATAATATCCGAAAGATGGATTGTAGACTCTGGGAACTTTGTAGAACCCGTTCGGCAGGTACATTTGAAACCATAGCACACACCTTGGGAAGGGTAGACCATGGCTCCATGCTCGTGATCTTTAAACCTAAGCCCTGTCTTGTTTACCTGCATATATGTGTATGTGTATACCTGTGTTTATGCATCCATTCATGCATTCATGAATCACCATTCGGTTTCAAGAAACTCAGTTGTTCTTTCCCTTGCAAAAACAAAAAAAAAATCATTGGATTATAAAATGAAACTTTTTTCCAAAATGTTTGCAACCTGCTCTTGAGTTCCTTGAAACCATTGCATTGCATTGCATATCATTGCATACATCCGTTTGTCCAGCAACTCATTCCCAACTGTCTCTATCTTCTAGTGTCACCTGTGAGTTGTCAAGTTGATTCCTTGACATCGATACCAGACTAGAGCTAACTACAGACGCATAATGGCAGAGCAAGAAGCACACAATGCTGAGATGCGAATGGAGATCGACGACCTTAAGTCAAGCATGGCAAAGCTCACTGAGATGCTCCAAGTTTTGATTGCTAGAGGAGAACCACCTCAAAGGACTGTCATTCAGGAAGTTTCAAATGTGGATCCTCAACCTATTCAGGTGCCACCTTCAACTTGGCCAGAATTTGGTTTGCCTCCCAACTACTCACCACCTCTTGCATCTACTGCTATGATTGGTCAGACTTCCAGACCAGTGTTTCAGACTCCAGTTTTCTCCGAGCCTAGACATGTAGTTCATGCTGTTGCCCAGACTACTCGACCTCCTTTTGAAAACCCTCTCTATGAGTACAATGCGGCCAATGCTCAGGGTGAAGACCATGAAGATTTTGTTGAACCCGCGATTGTCCGTGAACATTTTCAAACTATAGACAAGAGACTTAAAGTCGTAGAGGGTACTGATTTCTTCAACCTAGATGCAGAAAACATGGGTTTGGTTTCTGACCTTGTTATGCCTGCTAAATTCAAGACTATCGATTTTGTGAAGTACAAAGGGGATTCTTGTCCAAGAGCTCATTTAGTCATGTATACCCGAAAGATGGCTGCTCATGCCAAGAATCAGAAGTTGCTTATCCATTGTTTTCAAGACAGTCTGAGTGGAGCTTCTCTCAAATGGTATATGAATCTTGAACAGAACAGCATTCACTGTTTCCAGGATCTTATTAATGCCTTCATGAAGCAATACAAGTATAACCTCGACATGGCTCCTGACCGCCGTCAGCTGCAAAACATGTCTCAGAAGGATAAAGAGTCTTTCAAGGAATATGCTCAGCGCTGGAGAGAGTTGGCTTCTCAAGTTGAACCTCCTTTGGCAGAGAAAGAATTAACTGGATTGTTTATGGACACCCTGTCTCCATTCTACTGGGAAAAGATGATTGGTAGTGTTTCCTCCAGCTTCACTGATTTGGTTACTATTGGTCAGAGACACGAGGAATGACTTAAGAATGGTAAAGTATTCAAGGCTGCTGAATCTTCTAATGGAGCTAAGAAATTCTATGGGAACTTCCAGAAGAAGAGAGAAGATCAGACCAATGTTGTTATGTTTGAAACCAGAAGGCCTCGTCCTCGACCACAGTATGCTAACCACCCTGATATTGCTGCTGTTACTCCCGTGGTTACTGCTCCACGACTAGCTCAAGCTCCTCAACGTCCAGCTGTAGGACAAAATCAGTACCGTAATAGGAATAATTTTGATCCTATCCCAATGACATACACTGAACTTTATCCTGGGCTAGTTCAGAAAGGTTTGATTACCACAAGGCCTTTGCCTCCTCCTCCAGATCCACTTCCACGTGGATTCAGATCTGATCTTCATTGTGCATTCCATGAAGGTGCCGCAGGCCACGACTTGGAACATTGCTTTGCATTGAAGGCTAGAGTACAAGAGCTTATCAGAATTGGTATTCTCTCCTTTCGTGACACCAATCCAAATGTCAAGAATAATCCTTTGCCAGAGCACGCTAAGTGAAGCTTCAGTTGACTTCAGCAGACCTCAGTGTTTCAGACAGGACAACTCACTCTTGTTTCTGACTAGTCACTAGACTTTTGTTTCTTGTTGTTTGCATTTTTCTTATCTTGTATTAGCTGTTTGCTTTCAAATCATGTTTGTACTTTCATAATTAATAAAATGAGCATTGCGACTTTTGGATTCAACTCATTTGTGTTTGCTATTTACATCTTTATGCTTTCCTTTTCAAAAAAAAAATAATAATAAAAAACAAAAACAAAAACAAAAAATATTATCTCTTTTCCACTTTCTTTTCTGATTATGCTAAGATTGGAGGGAGGATGATGAAAATGTAAATACTCATAATTGCTGTTGGTATGCTTTTAAATCAAAACTTTGCTGAGGATGTAAGGCATTGTTTCAATTCCTAAACACTGGAGAAATAAGGAAGATAATCCCTCGTCAAACTCTTTGAGCCTTGAAATAGGAGTTTCTTTTCTTTACAAATAAAAACCCGCAATCTTAACCTGGGGCTGGGTAGTTCTCAGTTAACTTGATTGTGCATTCAAATACGAGAGCTTCATGCAAGACACCTTTCACATGAAGATTGCATTCTCAAATATTCCTTCGCACACAACAAGCAAGTGCCGAAGATGTCCTTCAAGTCAAAAGCCGATGATGGTTCGTCGTAATCATTAAGCCAGGCAGTCACTTTCTTTCAAAAAAGATAAAAAAGAAAAAAAGAAAAAAAGCCCGCTAAGTCGAAACCTATGAAGGAGACTTAGGCAAAAAAATTAGGGCATCCTGCTGACTGTAAGATTCACGAGAAACAGTTCAGGAAAAAGTTAGGGATAATAAAAAAGGAGAAATCTTTAAATCCTTACCATGAAATCCTCAATGAAAATAACAACCAAGAGTTGTAAGGAAGTAGTGACTGTCACCTCAAAAGTCCCTTAACTTCTGAACCATCATCACTATCATCAATGCAATCCCTAACCTATGGGAACCTGAGTGCAAAGTCTGAGTTAACTGAGTGTAGGATTGGAGATCATCACGAAGATTGGGTGGGTACAAATAAAATTTGAGCCTTTATCCTTTGTTTCTTAAACCGTGAACCAGGCCACGTTATAACCCTCAAAAGACCTAATTGAAGCAAGGTTATTTTGAAAGCATACTACAACGAGGTTGCGTAAACTGACTCCTAAAGATCTTTGCAGATCATTTTTTTGGCATCACGCCTTTTTGCTTTACCTTTCACTTTTAAATGTCTTGAACCGCCGTGTTCTGACCGATGATTCATCATACTTTGCATCTCTCCAAAAATGATTTTGATTTCAAAAGTTGCATGAACTTTGCATTCAATATGTTTGTATGAACACTTTTGTCTGCAAACTAACTTCCTCTTAAGGAATTTTCAAACATTTGAGAAAACTTGGTCGGTGATCTAATCAGGGGCAAGTTCTTTCCAGATCATGTTGAGAATCAGTTCAAGATTTGTGGTTCAGTGCAAGTCCTTCTCAGAATTGGTTTATACAGAAGACTTTTTCAAGACTCATACTGGGGCAAGTTTCCCAAGTGCACAGTAATTCAGTCATTTTCAGCATCAATCCAAACTGAAGCAATTATCAGTCAACTAATCTGGGGCAGTTTACTTGAAGAATCCCCAAGCAGCTTTCCATTCTTCCTACAAGGATCGTCAACTTAATACAGTTTACCAGTGTGGCAGACTTGTGCTCAGTAGCATCTTTAGTTCCAAAGCAGAATGGCAGTGATCTCTGTGTTAAGGAATCAGTATTCCAGTTTTGTCTTCTCCACAAAAGAGTCGAGTCGTGTCGTCGACCTCTGCATTACATTTGCATTTGATCATATATCATGACATAATTCATATACATATGCATAGCAAGAGTGTTTCGTCCTCATTTGCACTCATTTGCATCCTCCTTAGGTCGTGTCGTTATCCACGTCTTACCTTGTGGTCAAAGTCCAACTTACTTGGCACCTACCAAACAGATATTGTCGCATTTATCCAATGCTTTCTTAAGTACATCTTTATTCATATTCGTTCAATGCTTTCTTGGACGTTATGATTTCTTTACATCCAATGGCTTCTTGGATTGCGGTTTTGTCTCATTTGCGTCTGATGCCTTCTCAGATTTTGAGTCGTACCTTTCATTCAAAGCCATTATTGGATGACTGGTTTCCCTACCTCAATTCACATTCATCTAAAGCCATTATTAGATATTGTGATTTTACCTTTCATTCAAAGCCATTATTGGATGATTGGCTCCTTTTGCATTCAATGCCATTCTTGAATGTAGTCTTTGTTCACAGTCATCAAAGCCATTATTAGATACTGTGATTATACCTTTCATTCAAAGCCATTATTGGATGTCTGGTTTCTTTACCATCTGATGTTCTTCCAGATGTGTCTCTCTTTTTGATGTTCTTCCAGATCGAGTCTTTGTTCACAGTCATCTAAAGCCATTATTAGCGATGATTCCAATAGTTCATGAGTGAACTAACGATGAGAATGATGGATGGATGGTACCGCATTTACATAGAGTCGTTGTGTCGGTCTCTTTGCATTTGCATAAATCATGAATGGATTGATTATGTGTGGAAAATCATGAATTGATTGAGTATGTGTTGAGATTTATGTTTGAATTGGTGAATTGATGTGCATATGTGATAAATGCATTGGTTGTGGATAATATGTTTTATGCATAGACATGTGCTATGTGATGTGGTGGGGTGGCTCCATATGTTATGACTTTGGTGTGCCTTATGTGTGAATATGTGATTATGTTGGTGTAATTGATATATGCTATGATGTTGGATTATCATAAATATGTTATGTATCTGTGGCACGCTATATGTATTAGTATGTGATGCTTGTGGTGAGAATAATTATGCATGTGAATTTTATGTGTTTGCATATTATTATGCAATCTTGATTTAGTTGTTATTTCTCATCCTTCTGTTGTGGTTTGTTGCTCTATGAGGCAATTGCAGATATGTGTCTTGGAGGCTTTTGTGAAGATTAGTTCTCCATCCTTTTGTCGGTCTGTCTGCTCTGATACGTAACACGGGAGTCGGGGAACACTTTTGTTATATATGTATACATTTGTTGGATATATTTTGTATTAACTGTGTACAAATATTTTGATGTTATAAAACAATTTATTTTGTAAAACAAGTCAGTTATGGATCTTTCCGCTTTATTCTATAATTGAACTTTCCTTTTGTTGGAAAAAGTTTCCCTTTTAGGTTTATTCCATTTTGTGTTATGTATCAAATTTATGAGCAGGGATTGTGTTTTCTTTCTTTAAATGTGGCATCCTTGTTTCTGTCGGAAAAATAAATTTTTATTTACTCTGATTTAATTATGTATTATTTATTCGCGATGGGAATTAGGGTGTTACAAGAAACACCTACCAAACTCTCAACCCAGAAAATGAAGATCATACACTTCCTAAATTCTGAACGTTATCACTTCGATCAATGGGCGACACAAACAAAGATGATTATGTGTGATTGTTTATTTACTCAATGAAGAAGATGAAGATGAAGAGAAAAATGGTATCTATTTTCACGCTTCTTGTTTTTTTGGATAATGAGATGACCAAACTATTTATAGAGAATGAATTGACCCACTAAAAGTTATAACATAAATAATAGAAAAAATTTAAGTGAAAAAATCAGTTCAGGCGTGTTTGGGTTGACTCATACTTTAATGAGGGTCGGCGTGCGCTGACCCGTTGGAAAATACTGTGAAAATTTGACAAGTATGCGTCGTCCCAAGGGCATCATGCGTCGACGCAAGAATGCAATTTTTGCATTCCCAGAATCATGCGCTTTCCCGATCGTTTCACCAGTTTTGCACTAGTAAGCATGAGTCGACTCATGCATAGGGTAGGTCAGCGCATAGCCTGTATTTTTACATAAAACTCATTTTTTTCTGCACATTTTAACTGACCAAGACCCAGACAAACATACTAGACACCAGTATAATGATCATGCACATGTATTAATGGATAAGACAAAGTCCTATATGTCTAGACACATGAACAACATTGATTAGATGCAATTTTCCCGACAAATGAAGTGATACCACTCAAATTACAATCTAATACTTAGCATATTTGTTGACATCATTAAAACAAAGTAGATGAAAGATCTTAGCCCTCACAGTATAGTGGGGTTGTTGTTAAAGCTTTTGATGGATCTCGAAAAACTGTGATTGGAGAGGTTGATCTTCCAATCAAGATAGGACCGTGCTTCTTCCAGATTACTTTTCAAGTAATGCATATTTGTCCTGCTTATAGTTGCTTGCTTGGCCGACCCTGGATTCATGAAGCTGGGGCAGTGACTTCGACTCTTCATCAGAAATTGAAATTTGTTAAGAACGACAAGCTGGTAATTGTTGGAGGTGAGCAAGCGATGCTGGTGAGCCATCTTTCATCCTTTTCGTATGTTGATGTCGACGAAACTGTTGGGACTCTATTCCAATCTCTTTCCGTTAATGATAAAGCTGTTAAGAAGAATGAGTTACCCATGTCTTCTTTGAAAGATGCTCTGCATGTATTAAAGACTGGTCAGTCTGACAGTTGGGGCCGAATTGTTGATGTGGTTGATAACCTGGGAAAAACTGGTTTAGACTTTACGCCTGGTACAATCAGGAGAGATTTGAAGTGTATTAATGAGGCCTTTCACAGCGTCGGATTCATTAACAAAGTTCACTCTACTGCTGCCATCATTGAAGATGATGAAGAGGAAGAACTTCCCAACTTCGTGACACATGGACAAGTCTGCCAAAATTGGATAGCTGTTGATGTTCCCACTGTTGTTCATATTTCAAAGAAATTTATTTTTGTTTCTTTCAAAAATCCTTTCACTCTGCCCAAGGTGAAAGTGAATTTGTGAGGGCTTTGTTTCAAATTTTATCATCATTAATAAAATGTTATTTTGTTTATCCATATTATGTTTTCCCTTTTTGCTTTATTTCTGAAAAATGGTAACATAAAAAACCAAAAAATAATAATAATGTGATAATCAGTTTTATCTGCATAATACTTGCACTTCTTGTTCATATTCTAAAATCAAAATCATTGTGCAGATTGATTGTTAAACCCATTGAAAACAATGACCCTATGCCCTCTCCCAACTTTGGGTTCCCTGTGTTTGGAGCTGAAGAAGAGAGTATTGAAGAGATTCCAGATGAAATTTCTCGGTTGCTTGAGCACGAGGAAAAAGCCATTTAGCCTCATGAAGAGCCAGTGGAATTGGTTAATTTGGGTTCAGATAATGATAAGAAAGAAGTCAAGATTGGGGCACTGCTTCAGTCAGATGTTAAGAAGAGGATTGTGGAGCTTCTTAGAAAATATGTTGATGTGTTTGCTTGGTCTTATCAAGACATGCCGGGTCTTGATACCGATATTATGGAGCATAGATTGCCATTAAAGCCTAAATGTCCACCTGTGAAGCAGAAATTGAGAAGGGCTCATCCTGACATGGCTGTGAAAATCAAAGTGGAGGTTCAAAAGCAGATTGATGCTGGTTTTCTTGTGACTTCTGAGTATCCTCAATGGATGGCCAATATTGTGCCTGTTCCAAAGAAAGACGGAAAAGTCCGAATGTGCGTTGACTACAGAGATTTGAATAAAGCGAGTCCGAAAGATGATTTTCCACTGCCACACAATGATATGATGATAGATAATACTGCTAAGTTCAATATCTTTTCATTTATGGACGGATTTTCTAGTTATAATCAAATAAAGATGGCACCCGAGGATATGGAAAAAACAACATTGATTACACCCTGGGGAACATTCTGTTACAGAGTGATGCCCTTCGGTTTGAAAAATGCTGGTGCAACGCACTAGAGAGCTATGACTACTTTGTTCCATGATATGATGCATAAAGAAATTGAGGTCTATGTGGATGATATGATTTGTAAGTCGAAGACTGAAGAAGATCATATTGAGTACTTATTGAAGTTATTTCAACGTTTGAGAAAGTTTAAGCTCCGTTTCAATTCAAATAAATGCACTTTTGGTGTCCGTTCTGGAAAGTTGTTGGGCTTTATTGTCAGCCAAAAAGGCATTAAAGTTGATCATGGTAAAATTAAAGTTATTCAAGAGATGTCTGCGCCCAAAACAGAAAAACAAGTAAGAGGATTCTTGGGACGTTTGAATTATATCTCCCGATTTATATCCAATATGACTGCCACATGTGCGCCGATCTTCAAGCTTCTCCGTAAAGATCAGGGTTGTGTATGGACAGAGGATTGTCAGAAAGCTTTTGAAAGAATCAAAGAGTATCTGCTTGAACCTCCGATTTTGTCTCCTCCCGTGGAAGAAAGACATTTGATCATGTATTTGACTGTGCTAGAAGAGTCTATGGGTTGTGTTCTGGGTCAAAAAGATGAATCTGGTCGAAAAGAATTTGCCATTTATTACTTGAGCAAGAAGTTTACCGATTGTGAGTCTCGGTATTCAATGCTGGAAAAGACATGTTGTGCTTTAGCTTGGGCTGCCTAGCGCCTCCTCTAGTATATGTTGAATCATACTACTTGTTTGATATCCAAAATGGATCCAATCAAGTATATTTTTGAAAAGCCTGCTTTAACTGAGAGGATTGCTCGTTGGCAAATGTTGTTATCAGAATATGATATCGAGTACCGAACTCAAAAAGCCATAAAAGGAAGTGTTTTGGATGATCATTTGGCACACTAGCCAATTGATAGTTATCAACCAATCAGGTTTGATTTCCCTGATGAAGACGTGATGTACCTAAAGGTTAAAGATTGTGAAGAACCATTACCTGATAAAGGGCCTGAGCCTGGATCCCGTTGGGGTTTGATTTTTGATGGAGTTGTTAATGAGTATGGCAATGGTATTGGGGCAATAATTGTTACTCCTCATGGTTCTCATATTCCTTTCACTGCAAGGTTAATGTTCACTTGCACAAATAATGCGGCTGAGTATGAAGCATGTATTATGGGCTTGGAAGAAGCGATTGATTTAAGAATCAAGATTCTTGATGTATAGTGATTAATCAGATTAAAGGGGAATGGGAGACACGTCAACCTGATTTGATTCCTTATCGAGATTATGCAAGAATGTTGTCAACTTTCTTCAATAAGGTTGAGTTTCACCATATACCCAGAGTAGAGAATCGAATGGCAGATGCTTTAGCAACTATATCCTCCATGATTGTTGTGAATCGGTGGAATGATGTGCCAAAAATCAATGTTATGCGTCTTGATAGACCAGCTCATGTGTTTGCGGTTGAAGAGGTTGTTAATGATAAACCGTGGTACTATGATATTAAATGCTTTCTTCAGAATCAAGAGTACCCACTTGGGGCATCCAAGAAAGATAAGAAGACTTTGAGAAGATTGGCTGGTAGTTTCTTCTTGAATGATGATGTGTTGTATAAAAGAAATTATGACATGGTCTTGCTCAGATGCGTGGATAGACACGAAGCAGACATGTTGATGAAAGAAATTCATGAAGGATCTTTTGGTACCCATGCCAATGGGCATGCAATGGCTAAGAAAATGTTAAGGGCGGGTTACTATTGGATGACAATGGAATCTGACTGTTGCAAATTTGTGAAGAAATGTCATAAGTGCCAGATTTATGCTGACAAAATTCATGTACCACCAACTCCTCTCAATGTTATCTCTTCTCCATGGCCTTTCTCCATGTGGGGCATTGATATGATTGGAATGATTGAGCCTAAAACGTCTAACGGACACCGTTTCATATTAGTGGCTATTGACTATTTTACCAAGTGGATTGAAGCGGCATCATATGCCAATGTGGCCAAGCAAGTAGTGGTACGGTTTATCAAAAATCAAATTATCTGTCGGTATGGTATTCCGAGCAAGATTATCACTGATAATGGGTCGAATCTGAATAACAGGATGATGAAGGAATTATGCGATGAGTTTAAGATTGAGCATCATAATTCTTCTCCTTACAGACCTAAGATGAATGGGGTTGTTGAAGCTGCTAATAAGAATATATAGAAGATTGTTCAGAAGATGGTTGTTACTTACAAGGATTGGCATGAGATGCTCCCTTTTACTTTGCATGGGTATCGTATATCCGTCCGCACTTCAACAGGGGCAACCCCTTTCTCTCTTGCTTATGGTATGGAAGCAGTGCTCCCGATAGAAGTTGAAATCTCTTCTATGAGAGTTTTGATGGAAGTTGAATTGTCTGAGGCTGAATGGTGCCAAAGTAGATATGATTAGTTGAATTTGATTGAAGAGAAAAGAATGACGGCCTTGTGTCATGGCCAATTATATCAACAGAGAATGAAGAAAGCTTTTGACAAGAAGGTTCGACCTCGTGTGTTCAGACAAGGCGACCTCGTGCTCAAAAAGATCTCGACTTTTACCAATGATTCTAGGGGCAAGTGGACTCCTAATTATGAAGGCCCATATGTTGTTAAGAAAGTCTTCTCTGGCGGTGCACTACTTCTTACAACTATGGATAGTGAAGAGTTCACTCGTCCTGTGAATGTCGATACAGTCAAGAAATACTTCGCCTAAAAATAAAAAGAACAGCTCGCTAAGTTGAAAACCCGAAAGGGCGGCTTAGGCAAAAATGAGCGTCTTGGTGGGCTGAAAACCCGAAAGGGCGGTCCAGGCAAAAATTAGAGACAAAAACAGAAATAATCATCCCGGTAGATTGAAAACCTGAGAGGGCAATCTAGGCAAAAGTTAGGGATTATGGCAAGTAACTGCATCTGGCCAGTCTTGATCGCTGAAAGCAACATTGTTTATCAAGGATTCTGCTTCAATCATCCTCAGCTGAAGTTTTGAGCACAGTGGAATTCAAAGTTGTTAGGGAAAATAGTGGTCATTGTATTTCAATGTAGCCCTTTTCACGTATTTACCATTTTTCAAACTTTGTAATGATCCATGGAGTTACGCCATTTGCGAAATTCCATTATATTAATAAAATTTGGGCCTTTGTCCCTTTGTTTGCCATTCTTACTTTGTTTCTGTTTGCAAAATTTCATTTATTGTTGATGATGATTTTTGAAACAAAATGTGAATAATTGATTTAAATTTTTTGAAAATTATAAAAATATTTTCTTTTGATTTATGAATATAAAACGGAATGTCAACGGTTATTCCAAGGTTGGTATGATCGATGTTTTCCTCAGCAGGGTTTGTTCTTACTCTTCTAGCAGAATTTATTGATATTTCCCCAGTAGATTTTGTTGATTTTTCCCCAGTAGATTTTGTTGATTTTTCCCCATCAAGGTCATTGTTGTTTCCTCAGTAGAGTGTAACCAGTTGCTAATAAGATTGATGGTATATCGGTTTGAGTTTTCTCCAGATGAGTGTTGTTCGGTTTTTCCCCAGCTATGTCTCAATCCCGATTTTCTCCAGCTGATTGTGTTATGGTCAGGCAGTTGAGCAGTTTTGAAGACCATCTCTCATTGGTATTAATTCCCATGCAGAGATTCAATCTTTAGTTGTCCCCAGCAAGAATCATATGAGGAATCCTCACTCAGAGTTTCATCCTCTAGATGTGTTTCTGTTGCTTTGGACGTCCCTAAACGGAGGGCAGTGTTATTTTTCCTTTAAGTAGCATTGACATAGTGGCCGCTTGTCCAGTTTTATTTTGTCTTGTGGATGTATTTCTCTCCAGGTTGTTCTACCCAGAGATTTATCCTTGCCGATTCCCCAACGGAGGCAGTGCATTATGGTTTCGATTGTTTCCCAGTCATAGAGAGGTGATGTAATTTCTCATTTCCCCCGGCAAGTCCAGAATGTACTTCTTTCCTGATTGTTTGTTTTCAGAGAAGATTGTGCATCACTATTGTGGATATTCCCCAGTGAAGTCGCTGATGATGTCTTTATTCAAGGGATATTGATATATCGGTCACCTGTTGGGTTTTCTCTCATTTGTGATGAGTATTGATCTAAAATCCCCCACAGTTTGACATTTTGCTGTTTTCCTCAGCAAGTCCAGGATGCTTTACTCAGAATTGGTTAATCCTTAGAGAGCTTTTCTCTTGTATCTCCAGCAGATCTGCCTTATTTTCCCAGTGGATTTTGCGTAGATGATTATATGTCTACAATCCCCAGCGGATTCATTATTTTTCTGCAGCAGATCTCCTCATCTTATTGAAGTCGAAGTTCCTGCGAGCTCTTTATTATCCCCAGGAAAAGTCAGAAAGATTTAGGTGGTTATGATTCCCTGACAACTTTCCTGCCATCCTCAAAGCAGAGATTATGTTTTCATCCTCTTTGTGGATCGTTGATGTTAGAATATTGGTATTTGGGTTTCTCCCCAAGGAGTATCTTCCTTTCTCCAGCAAGATTTGAGCCTTGTAGTAGGATTTATTTTCCTTTGATGGCTTTTGTTTATCTCTTGCAGGATTTCCTCAGCTAGATCCCTAGCAGGGCTGCTAATGATATCTCCATATTGTTGAGATTAGCCGAGTATTCTTTGGTGTTGTGATATTTATTCCACCCTCTGCTTATCCTTATGTCTGTTTTGTCAGCATATTCCTACTCATACGCATTGCATGTGCATAGCATTGTTGTTGTTGCATTGTGCATTTTGTATCTGTGTTGGTGCTTCTTTGCTCTCTAGTGTTGTTATCCCCGCAGAGCGTGTGTGTCCTCTCTCCATTTAGAGTGTCGACCCGTAAGCAGAAAATGCCTATCTTTGTTAATTCCCCACTGAGTTTATGCCTCGTGGAAGATATTTGTTTCAGCACTTCCTCCTCAGTTCATTTATCTGGATGGAATTAATCCCCAGTTGAGATATTTCCTCCTCGGGATGAGTCTTGTTTGACCGTTTCTCTCTGGTTTATTCCCAGACTGAATTTTGGTCCCTTGTTTTGGCAATTGGAGCTTATCACCTTTGTCTTCCTGCCCATTTAGTTGGTAGTAGATGATGTAGCTGGCTTATTACCTTTGTCGTCCTGCCCTTTAGTTGGTAGTAGGTAATATAGCCTGGTTCGATTACCTTGTTGTAGCTGTCACTTGGTTGATAGCCGGTAATCTTTCCCTTGTTTGAGTTTGTCGCCTTTGTCGTCTTGCCCATTTTGTTGGTAGTAGGTGATATTTCTCGGATCTTTTGAGATTGTCGCCTTTGTCGTCCTGCCCGCTTTGTTGGTAGTAGGTGATATTTCTCGTACCCCTTTGTGAGACTGTTACCTTTGTCGTCCTGCCCTTGTTGGTAGTAGGTAATATCTCTCATACCCTTAGTTGACTGCCTTGTTTTAACTGTCACTTGGTTGATAGTTAGTAATCCTCTTTTTGGCTTATCACCTTTGTTGTCCTGCCCGTTTAGTTGGTAGTAAGTGATATAGCTGGCTTATTACCTTTTTCGTCCTGCCCTTTGTTGGTAGTAGGTAATATTTCTTATATCCTTTTGGTTGATTGCCCTGTGGTACCTATCACTTGGTTGGTAGTTGGTAATCTTTCCTCTTGATCATGCTAATACCGGATGTCAGGTAATAGACGATATTTTCTCCAGCGGAGATTTTTCTCTCCCTGTTGGGACGATGTTATCTCTCTTTTATTTCTGATGTTGGTAATTTTCCCTCAGTTGAAATCTTACTCTTTATTCTTCCCCAGCGGAGATTGTTTCCTCCCCTGTTGGGATGCGTTTTCTCTCTTTTGTTTTCCCCTGTAGAGTCTTTTCTCTTTGCTCCCCAGCTTTGTTTGTCTCCTGTGGCGTTTTCTCCCTGCAGAGGTCTTGTGTCTGCATATCATTTGCATAGTCATATCATTTTGTTGTCTCTTAGGGCCAAAAATTGGGTTGTTGTTATATTTAAGTCTCTTCTATCTCGTCGAGACAAAGATGCCCATCTTCGTATCTCCGGATAGGAGAAACTTAAATAGGGGCATCTGTAATACCCTAATTGTCATACCCTAATTTTTTACCATAAAATTTCACCTCTCTGTGCATCATTTTGCATATCTGCATGCTTTATTACTGACTGGTTTGTGCAGGAATATTGGTTTCAAGTGAGGATAGTTCTCTTTCTCAAAACTCAGTGTTTCAAGATGTGACCATTGATTCTTGATTCAAGAGGTTTTCTACTGGTCGTCCTCTTCAAGATTTCTCAGAAGCCCAGCGTATGCCCCAGAGATTTAGGGTTTTCCTACTATTGGTATTGAGCACGGTCGTTTAAGAACTGGTTATGATTTACGTGGCAAGTTACAGGTGGTGTCCTTACTTTCAAAGGATTTCTCATGGCATAGTTTGGTCTTATTCGCGAAGTTGGATCTTTAGTTGTCAAGTGGAAGATTTTGAACTTTTGATAGCTCGTATGCCAGACACTTTGGAATGGTTCGTAAAGATTCGAGTTTCATCATGGAAAATTTACAAAGAGAGTTTAATCAAGTTCAATTCTAAGGTTCATGTTTTGCATCAAATTCAAGTTGAAAAAGTCAGAGTTCAAATCAAGTTCAAATTATTTCAAGACTTTGGTTCAATCTGCATTTAGATGACAAACTCCAAAATTCAAAGTTCAAGGCTTAACATTCATCATGACATCATTTACAAGTTAAAAATTCAAAGTTTAAATACAAAGTCCATGCGTCAAAGTTCAAATCCAAAATTCAATCATGATTTATGGTTTATAAAATTCAAGTTCAAGTATGGGGTAGCACTGAATGTTGCATCTACGCACCCTTTACTGTTGTATGCTAAGAACAACAAAATGGAAATAAGTACCAAGACTCATAAGGTCAAGCGCCAGAATTCATCCCATTACAAGGAACAACTCAAGATCACCTACAAATAATTAATTATTTGTTGTGTCCCTACAGAAAAATGATTGGTATTGATTGGTATTGCCCTTGGTTCCCCGAGAGACCACAATTGGTGAAAAGAAACATGTAATTCTTCTCTGTAGAACAACAATGCAGTCAAACTCTTGAAGTACATGTGGCATCATTTGCTCAATTTGAAGCTCCTGGAAATGAAAATACTTCTACTTTGATTCCTTTTGCCACCAGTTCACTTCATACTCGAATTAATACCTCCAGGCAGAATAAACCAAAAGACAATTCCCTCTCCTTTCCAAGACAATTTTCAGACACAATTCCAAGGCATTAAGTATTTGTCTAGCAAGTTTCCTAAAACCGTACACAGCAGGCTGAACTGAAAAGGAAAGAATCAAAGGCCATCATGTGGGATTAAATCGTTATGTAACACAATCAGACATGATCAAATTGAAGATTGTAAGTTTAGAATCACAATCTTTAACAGCCATCAAACAAGAAAACACAAAATACGACAAAGAATCGTAATACATCATTCACGCAATCTCAGTCATCAATTCAAGATCATAGTTTTAATTCTATCTGAGCCTTTAAAAGAGGCTATTTTCATTCATACAGGGAACCACAACTACATTAGAGCAGTATCAGGAAAAAAAGCAACCGCAGAAACTTACATTTACTTCAGAAAAATCATACATATCCGCTGAAACGCAAATCCCCTACAAAGAAAATTGAGAGCAAAACCACCACATCCACTGAGAGAAAAAACACACAGTTTCACTCATCCACACCAAGGTTCACAGAATACCAATTTCGGAAGAATTTCACACAAAACTTCAAAGATACACAGTTCCCACGCGAAAGAAAATTCACCATACACACCACATTCACAGAGTTTAGAGACAACGAGTAGCAGCAGGACATACGAAGCAACAATTCACAGAGGCACAAAGACTCACAACCATAACAGACCGACACCGACGAAGTTTCGAAATCAAAGAAGAAGTACCTTTCGAAGTCGCCGACATCACCAAAACCACCGCGTCGAAACTACTCGCAGCCGTAGCGAAACTACACCATCCTTCAACTCTGAAAATCCAAACAACCCAAATCCTCCCTGAAAATCCAAAACCGGAAATTGAATCAGAAAGAGAGTAAGAGGAAGAACAAAAGCGAATCGAACTATTTCGCGAACCTGGATCAAACCTGAAACCGAAGCGAAACCCAAGCGAAAGTGAATCGGAGCAAAATTGGAGGGGCAAACGATCTGAAGGGAGAACGCCGACGCCATTATCTCAGGTTCGATTTCTTGTCTTTTTTTTCTCATTTTATGATCTATGCTTGATGTGTATGTTTAATAAGTTTGGTTGTTCAAAAAGAGCGAATGAGAAAGCTGTGAGAGCGATCGAGAGAGAGAAACGTGGGAATGAGGTTGTGTTCCTTTGTTACTGATTTCTTTGATTTCCATGCTGATGGTATTGTTGCTATGGGCCGGACGGGTTAGGAAGAACCCAGTCCATATTCTTTTTATTTTTGTACTTTTTATTTTTTTTTCTTTCTTTCTTTTATTATTATTTACTTTTATTTTATATTTTTGAGAAATAGGATTTCGGTTAAGAAAACTTGTGCATTTATTTCTAATAAAAAAAAAAAAAAATTTCTTTGTTTATGTTTTAGAATTTAGTTTCGAAAAATAACTTAGGACTTAATTGTTAGAAAATAATTAAAGTTTTTTTAATTTTGATTGGTTAGGTTGATTAGTTAGGATTTTGAAGATCCTAATCAATTAATAAATTTCTAATTAACTTTAATAAAGATTTTAATTAATTCTGAGGACAACTTTGATTACTTACTAGTCAATGTTATGGTGCTAAGTGTTCGTTGTGATTCGCATGCTCCCATAGGATTCTCAATTCAATTTTAACTTCTGATCAATTTGAATTAGTTTAGACGTTAGGATTAACTATTGCCTGACAAATTTAGTCTAAAAGTCCCTCTAATTCCAAAGGAAATGTTTCCCTCTTGACTGCCATGTCACAATTTAGTCCAAACTTTAGGTCCTTTCCCTTAACAGATACCCTTAGCAAACAAGCAATAAATAACATAAATACTAACAAGAGGTTCCTGTAGAATACTACAGACGTTTAGGATGCTAATACCTTCCCTAGACGTAACCAACCCCCGAACCTTAGATCTCTTAGGTTTTTCGTTCTTTAAACCTTTCCTTTGGATAAAATAAAGAACGGTGGTGAATTTCAAAAATTGTGATTCAAGTTTACTCAATAGCTTGGTATCCGATTCTCACCGCGACACTAATTTTTACCCCTAAGATCCCACATGTCTTTTGCATCTCATACCACAAACAAGATCACAAGCTTTGGTTCTCTTACCCTCCCCTGAAGGTTTGTTCTTGAGAGAGATTGCCAAGCACCCGTGTTTCTTTTATTTGTTTGAGGTTTATATTTGTTTGTGTTTACTAACCATTAATTAAAATCCAAAAATATGTTTGTTTTTCCTTTACTAACTTTTTCATGAAGAATTTGGACCAAGGATATCAAAATCAGTCCCACAGCTCGAATGAATTTCATCTGAACAAAGTCAAAGTTGATCTGCAAGTCATTCAAAAATCATCTGATCAAGAGTTTCCAAGCTTTAATTGACTATTATTCAAGAGACTCCAAGGTTTATGTGTTTATTTCTATGCCTTCTTTTACAAACAAGAAAAATCGAGTCAGAGCCAAGACAGCACATCAAAAAGCCAATTTTCTCATCTTTTCACTGTGTTAATCGATTAACACATTTTGCACTTAAAATGGTTAATCGATTAACACGTGCAATTTTTTAAAAAATGTGCCAAATTCCAATTCTGCAATAATTAGCACCAATTTTCATCATTTTGATCACATGTGGAATATTCTAGACCATCTCATTTTAATTCCCCTACATCATCATAATTAATTCCCACCATGTACCTCCACTAATCACCACTCTTTTGATAATTTCCAACCAAAATTCAAATTCCAAGCCTAATTTTCATTTCCAAACCAAATTCCAAACCACCAAATTTCCAAGCCTAAATTCTATAAATAGAGGCCTCATTTCATTCATTTCACAAGCTTTTTATAGCCAACAAACCTCTTGCAAATTCTCTTCCCAACCACTAAATTTCACTAAAGCTCACTTTTCTTCTTTTGAAAGTTAACAAGAATTCACATTGAATCTTGTTCAACTTTGAGCTAAACCTTCATCCAAACTTGTTTTCTTCATCAATTTTCATAAATCAAGGCTTTGGTGTTTGGATCTTGAAGCAATTTGAAGGAATTTTCAGATTTGAAGTGGTAATTCATCTTTCACCATTGTTGAAGCTTCAATTTCATCTTCCATAATGTAGATCCTTGGTGGATTCTTGTTACTTGATCCTTTGGATCTTGTAATTATGTTTGATTACTGGTTTTTGCTGTTGTTTTACTCAAAATTTCGTGCACAATTGCATCCTTGATTATGAGGTGTTTGAATAAATGATTGATCAAGGATTTTGCAATTTTTAAACTGATTTGTTGTTGTTTTCACAGCGTTAATCGATTAACCAAAACCAACACGAATTGGTTAATCGATTAACAGTTGGATTTTGCGCCCAGAATTGGATTTTTCCACTAGTTAATCGATTAACACTTTTACACATGAAATGGTTAATCGATTAACCAGTGTCCAGAATGTGATTTTCACTTGTTTTTGGGGCTGTTTTGGTTTTTCTTCCTCCTTCTTCCCCCTTCTTCTTATTTTAGCCTTGAAACACAATGTTGAGATTAATTTCTCTTCAATTTCAATGGACTTTGGATATGGTTAGAGTAATCAAACATTCATTAGTTCAAATCTATCTTTAAATGAATTGTTGAATTCATTTGAGGTGCTTTGAATTAGTGATATGTTTTCACACTCAAATCTATCAATTAAAGGTGATTGAACTTGAAGATGAAAGGTTCTTGAAGTTGTAATTCAATTTGGCATTTCTATTAATCTATTTCTTTTTATTTTGATCGATGAAAGCCTTACGGATCTTAGAATTTCTTTGTCGAATTCTTGATCAAGACTAGATCATTACCTATTTTCTTTTCGTGCGGTATTGCTTTCGGATGACAATTTACATATCGTTCATATAGCATGCATTAGCACATATATCATTTTGACCGACGTCATTTTAGGGTAATTACTACGCAAATTACTCGGCGATTGCTTAACATAGCCCTACATTTGTCCCTCTTTATCCAAATCAAAACTTGATCTTTCGTGGTCCGGACCTTGATTGGTCGCTTCAACCCAATGATGGTTAATCTTTTGTATTAGGTTCAAAATCTTTGAAGCTTGTTGTTGTAGAGGCTTTGATTCTATCAATCTTCTAACAAGTCTTCATTAACCTTGACCTAAGTACGAGACGGAATACTCGGTGAAGGCTTATGGCACTAGAGCCCTTTGTGCTACTAATCACTAACTTCTAACCTTTTTTATGTTTCCTTCTCGCTCCCTATCTCTCTTTTTTTATGCTTTATGTCATTATATCATATCATGTTTATGTTTATGTCATTTTTTCCTTTGTCCACTTGGACCATATTATCTTGTGCTTTTGTTTTTCTTTTGTCCATTTTGGACTAAAAAACATTAATAAAGGATTAAACCACTAAAAGACTTGTGCTCTTAATGTTGGACTATGGCCACTATCCTTAGCATTGGAGGACCTATACTCTTGATTATGGACTTATGGACTTAGAATTAGGATTCTCTCCCTTGTGCTTTGGACCATTATGGAATTTGATATTCTAGCCTTTATTTGGCTTGCTTATTGATTCAAGAGGATGTAATTCTTTTCTTATTATGCTTTGAAGAGTGCCTTCATGTGGTTAGATCTTTCTTACCCTAGCTTTTATTTTATGCACTAGGATAGTTACTTCTTCTCCACCCCTTCTTCAATTTTCAAAATCTCCTCTCTTTTTTTCAAAATCTTCTTGTTTTCAAACTTAAAACCGCTTTCATAATAAAACCTTGACTTCGGTCAAGTGATCTTTTTAAACTTTGTTTTCTTTAATAAATGACAATCAATTTTAATCATATTTTGACCATTTCAAAAAAAATATATAAAAAAAAATACAAAACTCATTCAAACTTTTTGTGCTTTGTGCACCTTTTTCTTTTAAACTTTTCAAAAAGAATTAGACATGAGTCATTCTTTTGTTGAGATGTAAAGCTCCTAACCATGGTATATTGTGTAAAGTATGACCATTTTCCACTTAGATGTTGAAGTGATAGTCTTGTTGATTTTAATCCAAGCAGATCTTCCATCTTAATGTGATGCAAATGCCTCTTTCCCATACCTTTGGGTAATTAGTTGAGTATTCTCTCTTGAGAATGACGGGTTGTCTTTTCAAATTAAAATGAATCATAACCAATAATTTTTATTATTTGTACCACGAACTACGAGGTTTTGATCCTATATTGCACTTCGTGGGTACGTAGGCATGAGGCGATAAGTCTCTCCAAACACAAAAATCTTAAAAAATATTTCTCTTCTCATCCCTCCCAATCTCTTTCAAGCAAACCATTTTCAAACCAAAAAGCATGAATACATCAAAGGTCTCCTATAGAGTACTATAGATATATTGGGTGCGTAAAACCTTCCCTTTACATAACCAACCCCCCTTACCCATTTCTCTTTGTCTTTTTTTTAGCTTTTGCTTTCTTTAGACTTCTTAGGATTTATTCGCTCTTTTTTTCCTTTTCCTCTGTGGAATAAATAAAAGTGTGGTGGCGACTCTTGCTTTATGAGTTAAGTTAATCAATAGCTTACACTCGCGATTTTTACCGCTACACTTATCATGAATTAAATATTTATCAAATTATAGGACTTTAGCAACGAAACACCATTCCCACAAAAAGATGTAGATGACATCTAATCACGTTGGCCCAATGCCTTCCTATCTTATTATGAATCTCAAAAACACTAGTTTTTCTGGGTAGTTGTAAGTATTATATAAAGGTTTGGCCATTATAGGTGCAAATATGTATAGGTTCTCTTGGTAGAGGTTTTGTGTATCCCATATTTCATTATAAGTATTGTAAGATTTGTACATTTGATTTTGTAAAATTGATATTCTGTGTTATGTTATGTATAAAATACAAATGATCTGATTCTATCACATAATTTGTAGTTTTTGTATAAAAAATGATACAGGTCAGTCAAAATGAGATTTAAAACAAGCATTAAATAGAAAAAATAGGTTAAACCTCTCGGTTAATAAAAAAACATATGTAAATAATAGCATTTTTCCTTCAGTTATTAACAAAAATCGAGAGGTATATGATACACGCTACATAGTTTTGAAAAAAAAATTATTATTGGTGATCGAATCAATGACCTTTTCAACTATCCCCTCAGTTATTCAACAACCAAAGGATAAAGTGGCAGGTTCTGATGTCGCCCTTCATTATTTTGCTTGTCTAACCGATGTAAAATCTCATCCGCATCGAAAGTAAAATTGATATATTTATAGTAATGCTTGAAACTTAAGCTTGGTATTTTTATTTTCTTGTAGAGATATTCTATCAATACCATTATATAATATTGACCCATGTTTATTTAATTTTATTCTTAACGAGACATTGCATTAGAGCTGTTAAAATGGGTTACCCGACCTTAAACGGACGAGCCTCGAGCTTTTTAAGACTGGGCCAAAAAAGCTCTGTTGTAATATGGACTCGAAAATTACTATTCGAGCCCGACCATAGATGGGCTTTGGGCTACCCGACCCTAAACAGACTTTTTTAAATAAAAATTAAAATAAAAACTCATAATATTTATTATAAATGAAATTAAAAATTATATTATTTTAAACATAATATATTTTTAAGTACTATATTATCTTTTATAAATATTATAAAGTGTTTTTAACAACACATGTCTAAATTGTATAAAATAATACTCGAATATTTTACCATAAGAGAAACTTATAGAATACGAGAAAAAAGTGTTGATTATATTAATATATAAGATTTAAAAAAGAAAGATTAAATAGAATAGAGATAAAATTTAGTGGAGTGAGAAAATTCAATATGTTATTCTGGAGTAAGATAATATAAATATTAATATATTTTTTTAATTATATATATGCATGTTCAATGGGCTATCCACGACCCATACAAATCAGTTTTAATAGATAACGAGTTTTTAGAACTGAGCTTATAATACCCTAAAAAAATAAATTTTAATTTTAAGGTCTAAATCCTATAATTTTTCGAAACGAGCAGACCGACTCATATGGATAAACCTACTATGCATAATATTAACAACAAAGAAGAGTTTATAAATAAAAAACATGCTAAGTCAATAATTGAGGTGTTTATTTAATTCAAAAAATAAACACTATAATATTCACTCGTTGGTGTTTATTTAATTCAAAAATAGTTCCATAATACATGTTCAAATAAAAGACAATAATTGAGATGGCAATAAATGCTTTTATTACTTGTCTTTGTGGATAGTTGTTGACCCTAAGAAGCGAAAGAGGAAACGAAACCCTTCACCAATCCAATGAAATTCTTTGCTTTAGATGCTTCAAAAAACTCAACACCATGAAAACCTTCTTCTTGAAAATCCATCACCACTTCCACACCTTTCTCCTTCAATAATTTCACCAATTCCTTACTGCGATCCACCAAGGGATCTCCACCGTTCATACTCACCAACACCTTCCACTTTTGATCCTTAATCTTCTCAAATTTTTTATCAACACCATTCCCAACCGTTAGATTGGAATACTCGTGATCACGGTTAACTCCAATTGGTAATGCTAATTTCCATACCAAATCACTAACACACAATGGAAAAGCAGGATCATTCTCTAGTCTGAGCTCTGATTCAGTTCTCTGGGTCCCACCAAAAAACGGTTGACGTAATATTAACCCTTGAATTTTCAACGGCTCAAGATCTTTCACATTTTCAACCACACGTAGTCCTGCATGGTACGCAATCGTAGCTCCAGCACTATTCCCCATTAGAAAACATTTGGAATAGTCAACATATTTAGTCAACCATTCATCTTCACTAGATCTGATCATACTCAACGCCTCCATGGCATCATCGTATGCCGCCGGCAACCGGTGCTCCGGTGCGAGGCGATAATCTACCGATGCGACAACAGCTTCGACGGTGTCAGCCATATTGACACAGAAATCATGGAACATGGTGGAGGCTGCACTTGTTACGATGAAGCCACTTCCATGGAAGAAAATAATAAGTGGTAGAAGTTTGTTGTTTTTGTTTGAAATTGTTGTTTTTTTAGGTAGGAATAATCGAAGCCATGTTTGGTTTGAGTTATTGATGGTGACATCTTTGGTTAGAACAGAGATTGGGAGAGTGGCATCGGATGAAGGTGAAGTGTGTGGATCTTCAAGATTTCGAGTGAGTGTGTCGTTGGGATTGTGTTGGATTTTGAGGATTTCGTAGGGATCAGTTGTTGTTGATGGTGGTTGCAAGGTTTGATTAGACATAGTGTGTTGTAGTCTATGGTGAGATATGGAATGAAATGTTTAGAGATTTATTGAAGAAATATACAGAGTTTCAACCATTCAGAGGTCATATTCTTGACTCATAAATTCAATAAAATGACAGTTCCTTGTTTAATTTGATTACTAAAATCATAGTAAAAGTCTATGTTTTGGATATACATTGACTCTAAAAAGTATATGACATTTTAAAAATAATTTAAAATTTATAAAGAGTTTAAAGATAGTGTACTATCTGTGTAAAACAATTTTACACATACAATTAATTAAAATTCTTATATTTATCATGTCATTTCAGTATTTCAAAAATAACATTGAAATTTATTTTGATACATGTTTCTCATTAGTTGATAGTATAAAACTTTTTACATGGTCAATGTATTTCTTTTTTTCTCATTTATAAAACATACTATTTTTTTAATTGGCTATATTATATTAAAAATCATTAAAATGCATTCGAAGAATAAAAACATTTAGATAAGAATCCAAACATTTCTCATCTTCATCTTGAGAGTATTCATACTAAAAAGGTCTCATTTTTTAAAGATAATCTTGTGCATAGAGGATCATCTCTGTTACCAATGATTTAATCTTCTCAATGTGATTACTTATACTTGAATGTTGATTAAGGTGATGCTTCATCATTATCAGTAGGGGTGGATAACGGGTGGGTTGAACGGTTTCGGGCCCAAAAGTCTCACTCAATCCAACCCGCGGTTGATTATATAAGTTCATTTCCGCCCAATTTTTTAATCGGTTTAGGCGAGTTGGGTTGAGTCGGGTAGCGGGTGATTGCAACCAGTTTAATCGGGCTATTAGACCTAAGGCAGCGCTTTTTGAAAGCCCTTTTATAGATTAGCCTATAGCAGCGCTTTTCCTTAGAAAGCGCTTTCTTTTCATTGTCCTACAGCAGCGCTTTCATATGTGGGGCCAACTTAAGGCCTTTAGCATCGCTTTTTGAAAGCGCTTTCTAAGGTGACCCTTTAGCAGCGCTTTTTAAAAGCGCTTTCTAAGGTTATACCTTTAGCAGTGCTTTTATAAAAGCGCTTTCTAAGGTAGTGTCTCCGTACAGTCTTTAGCAGCGCATTTAGAAATCGTTTTCTAAAGGTACCCTTTAGCAGCGTTTTTTTTAGCGGATTTTTTTCAAAACTTATAGCAGCGCTTTCTGATAAAAGCGTTGTCTTTGTAGTGCTGCCAAAAGCGAATTTTGGCGTAGTGTATTGAGTCCAATAACATATTTTGAACTAAAAATTGCTACAACTTAAATCCAACATAAAGCCTAATTATTAAGAACTTAAATCTAACATAAATCCAATGGCCTCAACATAAATCCAACATAAATCAAATCCAAAATACTTGTACCTTAAATTCAACATAACGTAAATACAAATAATTACAACTTAAAAAGGAATAATATTATAAACTATTATCAATGGCCTTCCAATAAGAACTTCAATAGCTTGCCTAGCAAAGACATCCCAATTCCACATGTTAACTGCAATCAGTTTTCATCCCACGTAAATCTAGCATCAACAGCAGGTCTGAAATAATTATCACACATTCATTATTTGTTTTAACTTTAAGATTAGATATATCACAAAATAAGTAACATATATGAATCAGAATGGATAAATTCAACATAGAAACAGTCTCATAAATTCACATATCCATAAAATGAACAACTACCAACCATATACAATCAGTCTCATACACTGAAACAACATGATATTATTTGTTTGATTGTTACTACTTCATGAGCCAACATTAAAATATGAATTTTGTGTTAACTCTCTAGATATCTATATTGAAAAGTAAATAACAATATTTTTTGAAATATTATTCCCTATTAGAGATTAAAATTATGCAAGAAATTAGAGGAAAACTCACATTTAACCACCTGCAACAGGTTTCTTACCAAATAAAGAAGTGAACTTACAGATATAATATTCTTGAGGATGGAAGTGATGAAGATTGGCACAAGAAGTGCATTGATCTGCATTATGAAACATAACATAATTCAAAACACAAGAAGTGAAATGCAGAATTTCAGTAATTGGCACAATAATATGAAACTGATGAAGATTCTAGAATTTCAGTAATTTCCATATACTGGTATAAGGTTAGTTGGTAGATGACGAATGCTAGACTTGAAATTTCCAGAAGTTAGTAAAAGTACAAAAAATCAACAATAGTAATAATAGGAATACAAATCGTTAAATGATCTAAAAATGCACCTGAAATTGCAAGAGCATTACCAACATCATCAGTTGTGAAGTTGAAACCTCCTAGACTTGGAGGACTAACACACGACAAAGAGAAAGCCTAAAGAAAACAGATAAAAGAAGCATGAGATTCCAAAAAAAACCATATATTTAATTAAATTAATTTTAGCTTCATGAATTTGAAATCTACCTCTTGATAAGCAATATCATGAAGTCAGAAGACACAGTAAGCAATTATAGATGCCATTAGGGGTCAATTCATGAAGAGGCTTTCATTCTTCTGGACCATTTTTTCTTTGTCAACATTGTTGCTTCCATTTTCTAAAGCTTCAGCATCATCCGTGGACACATTGTTACCATTGTGCTTGTGAAGTGTTTCCTGCATGCACAAAATAAGAACCTTTACATTATGAAATGACAATACATAAATGTTGAAAAGAAAATCCATAAAAAGTAAAGATACGTACCGGAATCCACAAGAAGACAAGATTCAACAATTGATTAGTGATATTTATAAGTCATATATGACTCCAAAATATAAATACATATTCTTCAAAATTCCAGGGACAAAATATAAATACATATTCTTCATTCGGCCATTGATTAGTGATATATATGTCATATATGACTCAAAAAATCAAAAAACATACTTGACCTGAAAAATTAGACAACATAAATATTAGTTATCAAAAACTAATAATTTAATAAGTAGATAATGATATACATACATCCATTTCAAGCACAACCAGAAGGTTGTGGCTGAGACTGTGATAATGAGACACCCAATCCTCCCCTTGCTGCTGAAGACATTTGTTGAAACTCAAAAATAAAGAAATAAACATTTTTTAGAAATACATAATTATATAACAATACAACATCTTATTTATTCAAAATAAAGTAATAAATTTACCTGTTACAATATCTTCTGAAAGTCATGCCAAGTCATAATATGTAGCATATTTAGCAAGTCAGGTAATGCAAGTCACTTCCAAAACAAATAACAGTTAATGCAAGTCAGGCCAAGTCATGACAGTTAATGTAACACATTCTAATCCTAACTCCAAGTCAAGCCAAACTTCATAATAGGTAGCATATTTAGCAAAATTGATAATCTTTTCAATCCAAAATCAACTGACTACTAACTGTAATTCAAGCTAAACCTAAAACAATTAACTTCACTGCAATGCTACTCTAAATTAACTAGCTTCACTTAAAGTGCATGATTCATAACAACATTTCATTTATTTAAACAACCACATTTAGTTCAAACATTCAGAATTCATCAAATACACAGCACATCAATAATTATATAAAATATATACAATGCCAAACGTATATTCGGTTAACACACTTACAATTACCTTGATCCATTCGACTTTGACCTTGATCCATTCCACTTGGTGAAATAAATTGTGTACTGTAAAGCACAAACTAGTTAAATTCATTAAGTTCCAAGTTATCAGATTTTATGTGTTGAGAAATTCATACCATCTTTATTTTTAAACCATTAACATAAACATTTAGCTAAAATTTCAATTTGGGTGTTGAGAAAAGTGAAAACAAAACAGAACATGAGTTATGTATTTACCTTAGTCTTCACAAAAGTAATGATTCATGCAAGGGTAGCAAAAATCACGTTCCAATATCCAAAGATCAGTCCACAACAATCAAATATCATGCAAAATAAAATTTCAAAGTTAGAGTTAGAGAGAACTGAGACATTCATAGAAACAAAATAACAACATAAATTAAAAACACAAACCCTAATCACCTGTAGAGTGAGAGAACTGGTTCAAAGTGTTTAAACACCTATAAACAACAACAATAATTGTTTAATCATAAACCATAAACTAAAAATCTTAGATTCAGAAACCCTAAATTAAAAACCCTAAATTCTAACTCTAACTTTGAAAACATTAGAGAAAATCAAACCTTTGTGAAGAAGTGGAACGAGAGAGAGAAAGATCTGGGAACGAAAAAGTGAGAAAAATGAGGAACGAACGACTGAGAGAACAATGGAACGATGGGCGAGTCTGGGATGGAAACATGGAACGAATGAGAGCGAGTGAGAGAAATGAGGAAATAATTCTGAGTGAAGAGTATTACCCTCACCCCCACTTTACAAAACGCAGCGTTTAGTAGCTGGGCGGGTCCGGGTACCCGTGGGTCCGTTTTTGGTACCCGGCCCGCCCATTGAAACCCCCTTTAACCCAGGTTTGGCGACCCGCTTGGCTCGTTGGGCATATCCAACCCGCCCAAACTCCTTTTTTTTTCTGGTTTCCACCGGGTTAGGCCGGGTGTGCGGGTGTTGTCCACCCCTAGCTATCAGGGGTCGTATCCTTTATGCAACCAGAAGGTGCAGGGCCGACCCAAAACGTCCCGAGACCTGAGGCGAATTTAAAATTAAATAATTTTAATATAATAAAAATATTTTTTAAAATTATTATATTTGTTATTTTATAATGTAAAATCATTAAATTATTATAATCAATTTTATTTAGTATTTTATTTTGAATTGATAATAAAATTAACTAATCTAAACACTCTTCTTATTATTTAAAAAAAATCATAATTGAAAAAAAATGATAAAATTATATATAAATAAAAAAACTTAGATATCAAGTCTTTTATTATATTAATAAGTCAAAAAATTTTCATTTATACATATAATTTTTAAAATAATAAATCAAATAATACATATTATAATATTATAAATGATTGTTATTATTATATATTCTAAATAGATGTTATATAAGATAATTAAAAAAATTATTTTTAAAAAGTCAATTAATTAAAATCATATAAAAAATAAATGAAAAAAGTGAGGCCCTAGGCGGTAGTCTTGGTGGCCTACCCCTAGGGTCGGCCCTGAGAGGGTGCTTTAATGCTCTATGCAGGTACATGAACATAAGAGTTTGACAATGCGAGATGAATTGACCCAATATATAAAGAAATGGAGTTTAAGATTTTATGCAATGACCAAAAGAAAATCATGTCTTTAGAAGAAAATGGGTTTTCATAACCATTAACCAACCTTCGTGAGTAAGAAGTGGTAGGAAACAAAGATAAACTTATAGCTCAAGGTTATAGTCATCCAAAAGAATGTGTATGAAATGAGCAAGATGTGAAACTAAAGTTCTTTCCTATGTATTGAAAAAAATCAATACACTGATAGATTATACATTCACCAAACTTAATGCACAAAATAACTACTAAAAAGTTTGATATGGTTGAATATAAGTCTATGGCAACTCTATTGCACCCTAGCACCACTATACACAAAGATGAAAGTAGCACTAAGGTATATCAAGAGGTGTGGAGAGGTATGATATGATCACATATGTATCACACTATTTTTTAGACCTATTATTTTATTCAGTGAGTGTGTGTGCGCGCACGTGTGTGTGTGTGTGTGTGCGTGTGTGTCTGTGTGTTTGTGTGTGTGTCAATTGGATCATGTGTGTGTGTGTGTGTGCGCGCGCGTGTGCGTGTGTACGTGTGTGTGTCAATCGGATCATGTGTGTGTGTGTGTCAATCGGATCCCATAGAATATAATTTGATTATTGTTAAAATAATTTTTAGATATTTGAAAGGGGCTACTAACCTTGACGTATTTTTTAAGTAAACAAATGATTTTAAGTTAGTGGGATTGACGCGTTCTAATATACGTTGGAAAGTTGAGAGGATAAGGTAAAAGTTTCACGTTGAAGTCAGAAGTAGATTCGGAGGGCAAAATACTCGAAAAATTCATTTTAGTTTCAGACTTACGAAAGTAATTAGTTTTTGGCCAGTTTTGGACCGGTTTTTATGTTTTTCGACCCAGTTATAATTAAAACCCATAATCCTTGTTTCCTTTAACCTAATTAAGCCTCGGCTACTCTTCATTCAAATTATTCACTATTCACGAAATTCCTTGCTTTATACGATTATCATGGAGAATTAATCCCTAAGGCGAATTATGCTGATTACGGGTTCCACCGCTTTAAGGTTATTTTAATTCCAATGCAATTTCGATTCCTTTTCAATTCTTTCTGTAAATCGACTTGCTTAATTTTGTTGCCATTGTTTCCTTAATTCAATTGTTGCTTATAGATTAGAATTGATTTATTTTGATTGATGTATGTTTCGTAACCGCGTTTACTTAGTTCGTGTATAGCTAATCTGTTTGCTTAATTCAAAATCTGTTTGTATAACTCAGAAATTAGAAACACATATCATATATTAGTATCAATTCGCTTGTTATTGTTGCTATAATCGAAAAGGGGATCAAAACCGTTATGGGATTGGAGTTACAACAACCAGTGATAAGTCGGAACCCAAATCACTAGGATTAGTCGTTTTAGCTTATTCATAATCAAATCCTTTTTACTGTTATATTATTCGAAACCTAAATCTTAAAACCCCGTCGTTTTCAGTTGGTTAAAAATCAATCCAAGAGTCCTTGCGATACAACTCTCGAGTGTCGCTTCCCTAAACTACATTTTTATTTACTCGATTTTGATCCGTGTACGACAACATATTAAATTGGCGTTGTTGTCGGGAACTCTTATCGATTTAAACCAATAGTAGAGTCTTGTTAGCAATTTTGTTTGTTTTTTGTTTTTGTTTGTTTTTTGATATTCAAGGTTGCAGTATAGTGATAAATATTCCAGTTCTAAGCCATCAGGTGACTATGGAAGCTACTATTCTGAATTGTTCCAAATTCGTATTTTATTTGATTTATTTTCTATTTTCATATTTTTAAAAAAATTTGAATTTTTTTGTAGAGTCTTATTTTGATTTTATGTGATATTTCCATATTTTTATATTTTATTTTAATTGTTTTTTACTTTTTCAAAAAAAGTTGAAGTAATTTACTGTTTTTTTCTTTTTCAAAAAAATAATAAGTCATTTGCTATGCCTAAGGCAAACAAACAAGCTTTGTAGGGCCACCTTTTTGTTTCTTTGGATTATTTAACAATGAAATTGCATTTTGTTTTCAATCAATATCATTTTTCTTTCATTTCTGGTATTTTCAAAATGGCAATATACTTTCATTCCCATCACTTCAATTAAAAAGATAAATAGTGCAGATTTAAAAATGAACCTATTGAAACTGACACTGCTATAATCCCTTACAACTTCGAGTTCCCGATTAACCAAGCGGAAGAGGGTGGTGGGGATGATTGTGAACTCCCCGAAGAGTTAGTTAGACCGTTAAAGCAAGAGGACAAAACCATACAACCTCATCAAGAACTAGTGGATGTGATCAATCCGGGAACTGACGAAGACAAGAAAGAAGTTAAAGTCGGCGCTTCTCTAAAAGGAGATATAAAGAAGAGGGAGATCGAGTTACTACGAGAGTATGTAGATGTGTTCGCCTGGTCTTACCAAGATATACCCGGACTAGATGCGAATATTGTTGAACATAAGCTACCACTCAAACCTGAATGCCCACCGATTAAACAAAAGTTAAGAAGGACTAGACCTGACATGACTCTCAAAATCAGGGAAGAAGTTAAAAAGCAATTTGATGCAAGGTTCTTAGCCGTGGTGAAACATCCAGAATAGGTATCAAACATTGTGCCTGTACCAAAGAAGGATGTGAAGGTTAGAATATGCGTAGACTACATATATCTTAATAGAGCGAGTCTGTCATACCCCAAATTTTACCATTAGATTCTTTGATATTTTGCATAGGCATATTAGCTCAATCATACTACATAGCTAACCAAATCATCAGTTTTTTTTTTACTTGTTTCACCTAAGGAATTAGGGTTTTGGATAGGAGGTTTTCTGTTGATTTGGATTTCCATTGATTCAGAGGTTGTTTCTTTCGGTTATTGTACTCAAGTCTAAGACAAGAGGTGTCGGGTTTTCAATTGTCATGAGCAGTTCTTATTAGAGGTTTATCAAGGCACGACATTAGTTTCTCTGAATTGCCACAAGGGTGTCATTGTCTAGGGTTTCATCAGTGGTTTGGCTGGAAAGATTTTAGATCAAGATTTTGGAATAATATGTTTCTCAACCTCTTGTATTTATGATCGACAAGTGTCAGTTCATTGAGTCTCTCTTGAGGCTAGCAGGTTGAATACGTGCGCAAGTATTGATTGGGTGGTTAGGGTTTTCACCATTAGTCTGAGGATTCTCCAGGTTGTTGTTTAATCAAGATCATTTCAAGATGAATTCGAGCTAGTGATGTTATTCAGGATCTGTGGTGGGCAAATGCAATTGTCGAGATTTTAAATGTGGAGGCGCATTACTATTACCTATACCCGTTCCCAAATCACTTTCTTAATCCATTTCACTTCTAAGCCACTAAATCATATCCATTTCATTTACATTTCTTTCCAATACAATTCAATTATCCATTTTCCGTTCATTATTCAAATCCATTTTCAGTTCATTCCATTATCCATATTATTTCCATAAATCTATATCCCTAAAACCCACATTCATTCTCGTAACCATTTTCAATATCCATTTCTAAACCCATTCAATTCCAAATCCACATTCCATAGTTATTCTAATTTTTTATCCATTTATTCACTTTAATTTCTAAAACCAATTCAACACCCATTTTTTTCCAAAATCCAACTTATCTAACTTCACACAAATCCATTTTATATCCATTTGTTTTCAAGTATCCAGAATATCCTTTTTTTTTTATAGAAAATTTTCATTATCCATTCATTTTCTTTTTATATATATTACTCATGTTTATACATTATACAAGAACCATAAATTCAAAGGCCATTGTCACCAAAAAAAATTCTACAAAAAAGTTCATGATCCATTAATCCATATATTTATACATACAAAATACAAAAGCCCAAGTCAGTTTTATTATTACAAGTCCATGTTACATACCATTATACAAAAACAAAACTCCAAAAATCCTACTACACTGCGTAAAACTCCAAGCACCCCAAAGCTACACGCTGCAAAACCTGCAGCTCCTAGACAAAACGAATTCATACCGCTGCAAAACTCAAATCTCCACAACATTCCAAAAGGTGCTGAACAAAAAAGAAGACATGATTCACTACATTTTTTAAGCTCAAGGCATTTTCATAACCAAGATTTTCAAGCAAAAATGTGGAAGACTTTTATATTTTAGTCTCATTACCAAATGGAGGGTGCAAAAGAGCAATACAACCAAGTTCATTACAAAGGTTTGTAAGTGAAAAAATTACAACAAGAAAACCATACAATATTCAAGCCCATCATGAAATCCCATGGCAAGATTTGAAAAGGAATAAGTAGTTCATTTACAATTTCACAAAAGTCATCCTCCGTGAATTCATGTATTACAACAATTACAAGCCAAAGATAAGGAAGTCATGAGCCATGAGGTGTTGTACGAGCTACCAAAATATTCTAGCTGCTTATGGAATCATAAAAGAATAACCGGTCCCACGTTCCCAACCTGTAACCATCACAAAACCAATTCCTATCCAAATTCCTTCAGCTCATGCGACACACAACCAAAACCAATTGCCAATTCTACTACACGTGAATCACGCACCTACACACCCATTACCACAACACCTCTCCAGCCACTGCACAACAAAACAAAATGTATTAAAAAAAATCGTACCTGCAAACCAATAGAAGTCTTGAATAAATTTCACAGCAAAAAAAAAAAAGGGGGAAAAGAATAATATGTATCAAGATCACGTACCATAAAACCGACAAAACTATTCTGCGACATAAACCACAACTCCGATTGTCACAACCTTCACGGCCCCACCTTGCCAAACACAGCTCACACCACTCACGCACCAACCTCCTCAACAGCTACAAAACGTACGACAAAAACACACCAAAACGACACTGAGAAATTTTGTGAAGAATCTCTAGTCCATATAAGAGAAAACCTGTCTTCATTTTTGAGAAAACAAAGGAAAAATACTCTACTGTGAAACCGCACCATACCAGCTGACCTGCAACCTCACAAATCATCACAACTGAACCCCATGAGCCATAACAATAACCTTCAGCATACTTGACCCCACAACAAAATCACAAACCGTACACTACGCGACCTCAACAAGAGAACCAATTTCCAAACCGTATTTTTCATCCTTAAACGAATATTCCTTTTCCACTCAATACTAATTCACTCCTCATTCTCACCTACAAATACGCCCTCAAACCCTCTCATTAAGGAAGCCCTAGCCGCCACCCTTCACCATATCTTCATCTCCTCAAAACCGACCTCCTTCAACCTTAAATCCAACCCAACCATTCTCAGAATCTTATTCACCAAACATTCTCCCTTTTCTTCCACAACAAACCTTTTTTCAATCCACCGTATTCAAAAACACCACCAACAACAAACCGCCGTTAACTTCTTCAAACCCACAACCTTTACTCAATCCTTCAAAACCCCCTTCATCTTCAAGAATAACCTTCAATCAAAACCCATTATTTTCTTAAACTTTATAAACCATTCGCAGACCCTCCTTCAACACAACAACCGTTACTCAAATGAACTTCAACCATCACCATTCTGTCAACAAACAACCCCAAAACCTCCATTAGCCAAACCCATTCACAACACTCAAACCAGATCAAACAGAATAAAAAAAAAAAAGAATGAGTAGATGAAGAGAAAGAGATGAAACCAGAACCAAGAATACCGAAACGGAATCGAAACTTCAAACAAACCTGAGCGAAAGTGAATCGATGATGAAGATCGGGAGGGAGACGAAACGATTGGAAACGAGACCGGAAGGGAAGCACTAGAGCTTCGAGAGATCGAGCGAACAAGAGATTAGGATTCACCACACGGAGGAGAAAGAGATCGCGAACAGAGAGAGAATCACCGTGAGGGAGTCAAATCGGAAGCGGAGCAGTGCGAGAGAGTGAGGTCGTGGTGGTGAGATTGGTAAGGGAAGCTGTTGATAATGTTCTGTGATATTTGAAAAGTGAAGTTTGATTTTGATTTTGTGGTTTAACCGTGTGAGGTTGGTTGAAGATTCTGAGCATATTTTTCTTGAGTTTGACCGTGGAATGATTTGTTTCATCTTGATCCATTGCCTTTTAATGAGACTTAATGGTATTGGTTCTGAAAACTACTGTTGGTATTTTAAGTGGCCATACTTTTCACTCTCTCTTATGATGCGATGGAAATGTTTTATGGCTTTGTTTATTGTTTTTTCTTAATGCTATGTTCACATTAGGTTCATTTTGAATTCATGTGCAACTACTTTTTTATTGGTCTGCCTTTTCTTTTCTTTTTCTAACCGAGTTGGTTGTGATGCCATGAGGATGATGGGCTCAAAGCCCACATGATTCCTCTTTTCCACTTTGTACACACCTCTTGTTTTAATCTGGTCCCTCATTTCATTGTTATTATTTAGAGTTCTATTTGTTTATTTAACAAAATTTCTATCATTTATTTTGACTTAAGTTTTCCTTGGTAATCCTTTTTTTTTCCTTTTTACTTTAACTTTGCTTTGGATTTTATTTATTCTTTAGGCCAATGACATAAAGATATTCATAGTTTAATTAAACCGATTAAATTGTGATTTATTTGAGGCCCACCATTTTTATTCACTTTTATTTCGATTTATATAATATTTACCATTTTAGTTCATTTATCATTTTATTTATTTAGATTTTTTTAGTATTTTGGGTCAATGAAAACATATATCGATGGATTTGTCGATTTTTCGACTAAATCTCGATAAAGGTGAAACCTTTATGCCTTTACACATATTTCCGATTTAATTTCTATTTTCTATTTAATTTTCATTTCACATATTCTTCCATTCAATTTTGGGTCAATGAAGGTCAAAAATCCGATTATCAACTTACCGATTAAATCGCGATTAAGACGAGACCGATTTTATATCCATATTATATCTCGTCCATTTCCATTTTATATTATTGTTGTACATATTATCATGTTGTATTCATATTCATTTCCATTTCATTTATTCATCATCGAAAACAATTAATAATTATCGAAACCCTAAAAACAATTAACTTCATGAACTGTTGATTATTATGATCATTCGCTCGACGCGCATTCAAGGCATAGTTTAGGACACTTCGCACACACACGGCTTCCTCTTGGGCTACCTTACAATGAGACCATTTATTTCTGTCAACACTTGTAATTTACATGTATCCCTCCCCCATTCCGATGTACACATTTACTATTGCTTTGATTGTGGTTTGTTTACTAGGAGCACCCCTAGGGACTAGCATAGGCAACCCATTTTCAAACTAACACTCGATTCGTCGTTGAGCCATTTTCAAACCAAACTCTTTTCATAATCGATAAACCCTTGATCCAACGTCAAGCGGATTTTCATAATCAAAGTTCAAAAACAACTAACAATTATCATAACTCTTTTAAGGTGAAAAATGGGGGTTCAAGTCTTTGATCTCTCTTCGATTGTTTAGGTGCGAGTTCACTTACTCGTGTGTGAACAATTGACGCCTCTAAAAAACTTAAGCCTTAACTTGTCAATTGTTTAGGTGCGAGTTCTCTTACTCGTGTGTGAGCAATTGACGTCTTTAAAATACGCGAAACTCGATAACATTCAAACATTTTCAAATCAAATTATCAAAACACTTAATCCTTACTTAAACATGTTTCCCAAAGGTGAAGTGAGGGGGATCAAGTCTTTGGTCTTTCTCCTCAATTGTTTGGGTGCGAGTTCTCTTACTTGTGTGTGAACAATTGACACTTCTAAAAAACATAAATTCGTCGATTGCTTGTGTGTGAGTTCTCTTACTCGTGTATGAGCAATCGTCAGCTATTGCTTGGGTGCGAGTTCTCTTACTCGTGTGTGAGCAATTGTTGTCCCTAAAACATCCAACGCGATCAAAATATTATCCTTTCCTCGCCTCTGTGTGACCGAAACCTTAAAACACATCCCAAATCAAACCTTTTTTCTCAATCAAATCTTAACACACTTAATCCAATTCCAACAACTTTCAACAAAAAAGAACATTGTTTAAATCCATTCTTCCGTGCATATGAACTAGTGCTTCAGCCTCATATGACGAGCAGACAAGCCAACGTTTAGCAGTTAGAATGCGAATTAAACTCTCGTTCGCCTAAAAAACACAAACCAACCGTAGTCCCACGAACTACGAATGCTCTGACTTTCCCATTGCACGAGGGAATACGTAGGCCCGAGGATCTTAATCCTTGCCGAGCACAATAATAAAAAAACCACCCTTTTTCCTTATAAGCAAACCCTTTAGAAGATAACAAACAAACCTAGCTAACTTTCTCACGAATCGAATCAAGAGGTTCCCGTTGAGTACAACGGACGTAGAGGGTGCTAATACCTCCCCTCTTGCGTAACCGACTCCCGAACCCGAATTTGGTTCCGACGACCATGTTCTTATCTCCCTTTAAAAGGTTTTATCGATATTTTCCTTTCCCTCTTTTGGGATAAATAAAGTTCGGTGGCGACTCTGTTTCGAACAGTTTTTTCCGCGTCCATCACGAGGATCACATTTTTCGAGGTACGACACTTTCATATATATATATATATATATAACTGTATTGTGGGGTTGCTCACTGTAAGTCTTCTTTCACAAACTTTTATATACTTGTCAAATATCAATTGTGTAATACTAGTATAGTTATTTAGAGTTTTCCCCGGCAACTACGTCTAGCACTAGGTAAAGCCCTGTTGGTCACTCTTAAATACAGTCAAAACTAGATCCCCATAGGATTTCCAGACATAGTCTTCCCTCCTCTTGGGGTTAAACAATATGGAGACATGAAAGGAAGCATTCTCGGTGAACCCTTTCTCAGACTGTCACCCTTAGAAATCGTCAAAGAGACTCTACTCCCCAGAGTTGATCTATTCTCCGTGAATAGCATCTCTTGAGTTTCTTCCAAATTCAGGAACTTTCCTGGCTTGATCTATTCTCTGTGAATAGCATGTCTTGAACTTCTCTTGGTTTGGGGACCCATAGGCTTCTTAAAAGCATCCCCGCCTCCTCTTGGGCGTTGTACAAGGACCCTTCGGCTTCTTAGAAGCTCTCATGCCTTCTCTTGGGCTTAGTACAAGGACCCAGAGACCTCTACAGGTATAGAAACAGAACCTAGTCATCAATTTGCTAGAGCTGTCTTTCTGAGTCAAGTGTCAGACCAGTTAATGGGTTGACCTTCATCCATTAGCATACCAGCCTTCTCTTAGGCATTATACAAAGATCATTCACTTATCCGAGAATCGATTTCTCAAAACACCAGTAAACTTGGACAGTCTCAATACCCTTTGGATTTCCCATTTCCTTAAAGAACGGGAAATAACCCTGATCCTCTGATCAATCCCTAAGCACAACATTACCTATATAAGAACTGATTTTCTCTTTCATCCAACACACTGGACCTGTCACTCAACTGAAACAGTTACCAGCATAAACAGCCTCCTCTCGGGCTTTGTACAATGATTCTCCCCACACTCTCTTGTTGAGTATAAAGGACTCTCTTGTTGAGTCAAACACTTTTAGCCTCCATCTCGGGCTTCGTACGAGATACAAAAACACTCTCTTATTGAGTATAAAAGACTCTCTTGTTGAGTCAATCACCTTTTAGCCTCCATCTCGGGCTTCGTACGAGATACAAAACACTCTCTTATTGAGTATAAAAGACTCTCTTGTTGAGTCAATCACCTTTTAGCCTCCATCTCGGGCTTCGTACGAGATACAAATCACTCTCTTGTTGAGTATAAAAGACTCTCTTGTTGAGTCAAACACTTTTAGCCTCCATCTCGGGCTTCGTACGAGATACCAAAACACTCTCTTGTTGAGTATAAAAGACCCTCTTGTTGGGTCACAAACCTTTTCGCCTCTATCTCGTGCTTCGTACGAGACATATAAAAAACACCCTCTTGTTGGGTCAATTGCCTCCACTTAGGCTTTGTATAAGGAAACCCAGGTTGAGCCACTCAACCCTTTTAGCATCAAACTTGTGTCTTGTTCACATCATACAAACATCAATAACTCCTTTTCCTTCATCTAATTGCTGTAAGCGGCAAGCCTATGGATTATTTACATCCACGCCACTGTCCCTCTTTTAGCATGAGAAATTCCTAAGGAAAGATGGCATTGCTCTACACTGAGTTAAAGTCTTCTCCTTCAGGTTAGAAATCCCCTATAAAGGAAATTATGGCATTGCTGGATTCACATATCCCAGCTAAAGTAATTCTCCTTTATAATCAGTCACCAACAGTTGTGATAAACATCCCCCTTTAGAGATGACAAATTCTCTCTAATCCTAAACCTTTTAGCTTCACATCTTGGGCTTTGAACAAGATACAAACAAACCCTTTAGCTTCACGTCTTGGGCTTTAAACAAGACACCAAAACACCTTTTTCCTCCCACAGAATAGGAGGAACTACGATCGCTCTGATTTCCCTGTTTCGTCAAACGGGAATACGTAGGCATAAGATTGAAAGAAAAATCTTAGCGAGCACACTAATCAAAAACCCAAAATCCAGTATCTCCAGCAAATTAACCCAGAAGCATCAAATTTAAACACATTACCAAAAACCTCACCAATGATCCAGACACTGTGTTCTTAGGAAAAATAACCAAAGCTTGGGCCCCACTTCCACATAGCATCTGTAACCTAACAGACCGTTGTTCAAACTCAGTATGCAAGCAGGGTTAATTGGAGACATCTATTTCCCTTCCTTAATCAGATCAATAGGATAAAAAATGAATCGAACTGTAGTACCCAAGCGATCATGACTCAGGACCACAAAAATCGCGCTACTGAAAAATTGGCGCCCACCGTGGGGCCTTCTTCTCTTTCTTACAATCTTCGGTAGAAACCTTAAGTTTAAAAATGCTACAGCAGAGTGGCGACCACAGTGAGAGGCATTCTTTCTTGCTTTCCCAAGGGATGAAACCGTAAGTTCAGTTCACAGAAATGGCGACTATGCTGGGGAGCCAATGTCTGTATAGGATCATAAGACTAGAGGTCTAGGATGATTAAGACAAATATATATACTGCTTTTCCTAATTGATATCTGTGTTTATTTTTCTGCAAATGGGAATGCGTGTGATGCCGCATGTGGAAAGATTGAGTATACACCTAAGATAGGTGATGGCAATGCGGGTAATCTTGCGGGGAGTGAATCCCAGTTAAGAGCCCCCGATCAACCATCAAACTCAGTGGAGACTCCCTTTGCAGATACATTGCCTATATGACTTCGGTTGTTGAAAGTAGTGTGGTCGACTGGGTTATCTGAGAAGCTGAGGTTTTTAGCAGACTTAAGCCATTTTGTAGTGCGGAAGCTATCGAAAATAGTTGTCACGCGATACTACCCTCATCTGAGACCCCTATAGGATACATCAGCTCGCTGGCGATCCGCTTGCTGTTGGCATCCCAAGAGGGGTCAATGATTTTGCAGACAGGTACAAAAATCATCAGTATAAACCTTGTGGGGGGTGGTAGAGCCTTGACTTCATGACACCGACCCTTTGACCCCATGTTTTTTCTATGTTTTTGTGTGCTGCATTCATACATTCATCTAAAAAATATTAAAACAAAGAAAATCTTCTCTTCTAGTCTCTCTTTTTCAAATTAAACTAAGACAATGATTGCAAATGTTAGAGAAAGGAGATTGCGCTAATGGATTTCGGTAGAGGGAAAACTCATAAGTACACCTTCAAGGTTCCAAAGTTAGAGGATTTGAGAGGTTTGGCGAGAATGATCACCAACCACGAGGCTTTCAGAGCTAAGTATGGGGGACTACTGTCTCTATTAAGGGTCCATGTAATCGAAGGAATCCTGTCCACACTAATCCAGTTCTACGATCCGGTCTATCACTGTTTCACATTCCCGGATTATCAGCTAGTACCAACACTGGAGGAGTATTCTCACTTGACTGATCTACACATTACTGATCAAGCTCCCTTTTCTGGACTGGAAGAAATTCCAAAGGATCAAACCATTGCAAGGGCATTTCATTTGGACGAGTCAGGAGTCAGGACTCACATGACCACTAAAGGTGGCATCCAAGGTTTGCCAGCCCAATTCTTGACAAAGAAAGCCCTGTACTTTGCCAGTATAGGGAACATGGCCGCTTTCGAGAGTATCTTTGTTTTGCTCACCTACGGGTTATTTTTGTTTCCCAACATTGATAACTTCGTAGATATCAACGCCATTAAGATTTTCCTGATCGGAAACCCTGTACCAACCTTACTCGCAGATGCGTATCATTTTGTACACTTAAGGAATTTATAAAACGGAGGAATGATCACTTGCTGTGTACCCTTGCTTTACAAATGGTTCAATTCCCATTTGCCCAAGTCAGCTGCATTTTGGGATCAAAAGCATACTTTACGTTGGTCGCAGAGAGTCATGTCTCTTACCAACTTTGACATCGATTGGTACAATCGAATCTACGACGGGATCAGGATCATTGACCGTTGTGGAAATTTCCCAAATGTACCCCTTATAGGAACTAAGGGAGGAATCAATTATCAACCAATTTTAGTTCGTCGTCAATTTGGATACCCGATGAGGCATGTCCCGCGCAATGCTTATCTAGAAGGTCTTTTCTTCAAGGAAGGAGAAAATGACAGGGCACTAAAGACAGAAATAGTGCATGCCTGGAAACACGTTCATAGGAAAGGATGAGAGTCTCTAGGGAAACCAGACTTTGTCTCGGTGGATCCTTATCTCCACTGGGTACAAACTAGAGCTCTCAAGCTGAGGATGCCTTACCCTCGTCAGGAAGTTCTTCCATTAAGGGACTCTGCCCTTTATTTCATGTCTGAGACGGAAAAACTTCGGGTTACTCTCAGCAAAGTTCAGCAGGAGAAGAGGTCTTGGAGGAACAAGTACCTCATTCTCAATGTGGAATGCAGGAAAATACAGCAGCTACTAAGAGAAAAAGATGCTCTGATTGATATTTTAGAGCAACATGCTGTAGAAAATCAGGATGACCAAAGGAATTTGCTCGCTCCTTTCAGTTGGCAAAGGAATGACAACCCGACAACGGCTGAAGAGCCTCGGTCAAAGAAAAGGAAAGCACCAGAACCAGCACCTGAGCTCTCCTCAGAGAGGACTCAGGATCCATTAGTTTAGATTTCCTTTTTCAGCACTTTGTAATCTATTGTATTTCTGTTTCCGCAATCCTTTGAATTCAATAAAACGGGGTTCCCCCACTGTTTGATATTTGCAATCCAATTGTTGAAGTTTACTTTGAATAAACAAAAACATACAATTAATATAATCATTGCATATCAATCATTCTCGCATAAACGCATTCTTCTTACCTACGAATCTTACGTTTGTGTCTCGATTCTAGAGTCAAACTGTCTCATTCGTACAATACTCGGGCCAATCGTTAGAAAAAGATGGATGATCTCGAGGAAGAGAACAGAGAGTTGAGGGAAGAGATCGACACTCTGAAAGAGGATCTGAGAAAGCTTCATAATGACATGCAAGCTCTAGCAGAAGCTCAGATGCAACAACAAAGGACTGTGATCTCAGAGATCACATCTACGCCCATAGTGGAGAAGTATGATCCTAGGTACAAAATGCCAAAAGATCGTCCCTGGGGCATGCCACCCAACTATATCCCGGAAGTATATGTTCCGCCGATCACTGAGGATCAGGGAACCGCTGGGCCTGAAGGTTACAAACTTTGGGAAAGCGAAAATGCCAGGGGAATGACAGCAACTCTTGAAGGTTACAAACTTCGGGAGACACCGAGAGTCTCGGCCGTAATGACTATACCACCGCCCGTGGTACCTACTGTCCCGGAAGGACAGATTCCACCGATACCTTCTGGTGGGAACGACAGCATGTTCGACAGAATGAATGAATTCCAGGAACAGTTCTTGGAAATGCAGAAAGAACGGCAAGCCATTCGCGGTCAGGATCTATTTGGAAAGGACGCCACGGACCTTTGTTTGGTCCCCAATGTGAAAGTTCCACACAAGTTCTAGGTACCTGACTTTGAAAAGTACAAGGGTAAATCTTGCCCTCAGAGCCATTTGGTGATGTACGCTCGACGAATGTCGACTCAGACAAAGAACCAAGAACTGCTCATTCACTACTTTCAGGATAGTTTAACCGGTGCCACATTAAAATGGTATATGGGTTTAAACCGCACCACGATCGGCACATTCAGAGATCTGGGCGTTGCCTTTATTCAACAGTACAAGTATAATCTGGACATGGCACCGGATAGAGATCATCTCAAATCGATGTCACAAAAGGACAAGGAAACCTTTAAAGAATACGCTCAGAGATGGCGTGAAATTGCTGCTCAGATTTGTCCACCTCTGGAGGAAAAAGAGATGACAAAGATCTTCTTGAAAACCTTAAGCTCATTTTACTACGATAGAATGGTTGCCAGTGCGCCCAGTGACTTCACCGAGATGGTGGGCATGGGTGTTCGTCTTGAGGAAGCGGTCCGAGAAGGACATTTAGTTAAAGACGCTGGATCATCAAGTAGTACAAAACGATACGGTAGTGCTCTCCCTAAGAAAAAAGAGCAGGATATTGGGAATATCTCTCTCGGAAAGAAAAGGCGATGTTACCAGCCAGTATCAGCTGTAACTCCTGCTATTAACCCTGCGCCTATTTCTACGTATCAACCTCAGGTTGCTCAGAGCCAACCGAATCAGCAAAGGAGACAACAGCCTCTCCAGCAGGCTCGTCCTCCAAACAACAACAACCGTGCAACACGACCACCAGGGTTTGATCCTATACCCATGTTGTACGCATAACTGTTTCCATTACTACTGGTCAAGGGGCACGTCCAAACTAAGTCTCCTCTTACAGTACCGTAAAATCCACCTTTTTGGTTCAAAACGGATCAGACATGTCCTTACCATCAAGGAGGACCAGGGCATAACATAGAAAACTATCTCAGTTTCAAATCCGACGTACAAAAGCTTGTTAGGAGCGGGGTCTTATCTTTCAAAGATACGAATCCTAATGTTCTCACGAACCCGTTGCCTCAACACAAAAAAGCTGCAGTCAATTTGATAGAGGGAGAGTCTAACGACAACTATCAAATTCACGATGTACTCTTATTGAGGGCCAACTTGGTCAAGATGCATTGTAGACATAGTGGATACGGCCATGTGCCACCTCATAATTATCACCAGTGTGATATCTGCTCTAAGAACAATTAGGGATGTTCTGTGGTGCAAACAACTCTACAGGAACAATTGGATCTCGGGTGGATCCAAGAGCATCGAGTTCGTGGAGTCAACATGACCTATACGAATTCCAACATCATTCAGAACCACGACATCCGTGCAATGAATGTCAACTTGGTGGCGATGCACTCAAGGCAAAGCCAATACCATAATCTGCCACGGCATGATTACAATTCTTGTCTGACTTGCTCGGTAAACAAATAGGGATGCTCTTTCATACAAGAGGCCCTCCAGCGTCAGATGGATCTTGGGTGGATCCAGGACTACCATGATAGAAATCCTTATCAGATCAACATGATCCAAATCTTTGATATTCGTTTGATGAATACCAGCTTGGTGGAGTTATACGCCAGGCAAGTCCAACTCGGTTTTCTCACTTCTCACGATTATCTAAGCTGTAAAGGATGTTGTGAGAGTAACCAAGGGTGCGCTCTCGTTCAAAGAAATTTACAACACTTGTTAAACCACTGGTGGCTTCCAATTTATGTGGATGAAGACACACAATAAATCAGTGTGTTTAATGGAAACCCTACTCGGCGTCAAAGTCAGGATGCCCGATCTATGGAAACTGACCTAGTAAGGTTACACTGTATTCAAAGCGGACGTGGCCAGGTGCCACCACATAACTATGAACGCTGTAGAGTCTGCTCGGAAAATAACCAAGGATGCTACCTCGTGCGAGCAGACCTTCAAGATCAGTTGGGCCGCAAAGAGATTCAACAATATTTAATTTCGGGGCCAATCAACTGGACGCCCGATTACTTCGCTGATCAAATCAAATATGTGGTTGTAATCTCTGATCCTTAGAGGAACAAGGATATATGTGCCATCATCCCTCTACCGGACGAATCAAAAGTTCCTAGCCAGGAACTGATTGAAGTTACTTATGACAGTCAGAAAAATCAGAAGGCTCCTGTAGTTATCTATCTGCCAGGACCATTACCGTATGAATCAGCTAAGGCGATCCCTTACAAATACGGCGCAATGATAATTGAAAATGGAAAGGAAATTCCATTACCCTCCGTCGTGAATATTGCAGACATCAGTCGAGTAACACGGAGTGGTCGAATCTTCAACCAAGGAGTTGGAGAACCTAACAAGGAAAAGGAACTTCAGCCAGAAGCTCCTGATCCACCGGTCGGTCAATCCAGTAATCCCTACCTTTTGAAAAACAATGATGAGATGCTGAAGCTCATCCAAAGGAGTGAATACAACATTGTTGATCAGCTGTTACAAACTCCTTCAAAGATCTCTGTGCTATCACTTTTACTCAGTTCCGAAGCCCACAGAGAGGCTCTACAGAAAGTCCTAGAGAAGGTCTTTGTAGAACAGGATGTGTCAATACGACAGTTTGATAGCATCATCTCTAACATCGCTTCCTGCAACAACTTAGGATTTAGTGATGAGGATTTGCCAGAGGAAGGCAAGAGCCACAACATGGCGCTCAATATCAAAGTTAACTGCCAGGACGATGCTTTAGCCAGTGGAACGCTCGGTAATTAATTAATTATTTAATTAAATATATTCGTATCATTGGTGTTGATTTATGTTGATTTTCGAACTATCAGAATTGTGTTGTCTTGAGTTGCTATGTCGGTTTTAGTTGAATTAATCATAAAAATGTTGATCTAAGTTGTATTGTTGTTAATTAATTAATTAAGCTAAATTAAGTTGATTTTAAGTTGTAGAAAATAATATGGTGTTAATATAGTAGAATTATAAGAGAATGTTGGGCTTATTTAGATGGTAGTAATAGTGGGGGTGTAGTAATGAGGCCCAATAAGAAAAATAAGATAATAGTATTATTATATTAGGTTTTAGAAATAAAAGAGGAATTAGAAGAAGCAGTAAAGTGGAAGTTGCAGAAAAAGAGGAAAAATAGGAGAAGAACGTGGAAGTTACGGAGAAGAGAAAGAATGGGGGTTGTGGAGAAAAGAAGAGTTCGTTGAAATCGCAGAAAAGTGGAAGAAGAAGTCTGGGAGAAATTGATCATGGACCATTGCAGACCAAAAGAGCAAAAGGTTGAAGCCATGGAAAAGCTATGATGCAATCAGAATTATATAGCGGTCTCCAATCCAAGGTAAGGGTGGGGTTCTGACTCTATAATTGGGTTAATGATGAATGAGATGTGGGGTTAGATTGGTAGGATTGCCTTGCGTATGTTGTCTACGTGTGTTGATTATATTATCTGTGTATGTTGATTTCGTAATTGATACCGAAGATCGATAATTGGGTGATATTGTTGAATTTAGTCGTGAAAAATGGATGTAAGTTAATATGAGTATAATCATGGCCCTAAATTATGTGTATTGAGATGGTTGAAAGGTTGGTTTGTGATCGATCTGAAAGAGAAAATTGGAAGAATGAGAGAAACAAAGAGGGCGAAGGATAACAAGTGGGACGCCCTTCTGGGGGACATGACGACCGTCATGGACTTGTTACGACCATCATGCGGGTGACGACCGTCACGGCCTCGTTACGACCGTCATGGTCACACGGTCTGTGTGTTTTTGTTCTGCATTGAGATTCTGGTTGCTGTATGTCTGTAGGCATAGTATAATTGAACTTAGTAAATATGGTTGCAGAAGCATAATTAATTTGAGAATCAGTATAATTAACAGTAACAGTAGACAACTTGCGTAATTGAACTCAGCATAAGTAGCAGTAGTAAATAGTTTTGCATAATTATTGAGTGAGAATCACTGTAAGTATATAAATATTAGTAATAATAATTATGACAGTGGAAGTGACAAACCAGTAGAGATAAATTAGTGGCAGAAAAATAGTATTTTCATCCATTTAGCAGAGAATTAATTAGTAGTATTATCAGTGACAGTCTGATTGATAATAGTAGTACAGAGCAGAAAATATTAATAATGGTAGCAGAAAACTAATTAGCCAGATTTAGTAGAATTGTCCGAATAATTACACGGAACGTTTGTAGTATATTTTGGTTGATACGGTGTATTGTATACCTTGCGGTAATATGTGAATTTGCAGCTGAGGTTGAATTGTGTTGTTATGTTGTTGTTAATATTTATTGCTGTTGTGGTTATGTTGCCTCTAATTATTGGTAAATATCAAGTCGTAGGCTTATTGCCAAAGTTGAATTGTTGATACGTTGTTGTTGAAATGCCTCTATCTATTGGCAAAACGAAGTTGTAGGCTTTATGGCCAATGTTGATTCGTTGATTGTGTGATGTTGAATTATTGGTGTTGATATGCTGATATCAAGTGGTAGGCCTTGGCCAGTGTTGAATTGTCGATGAGTTACCTCTATTTATTGGTAACAATGGTGATATAGGCTTTTGCCTTGCGATGAACGATTATTGTTGTGAAGTTGTTGTTGGATTATTTTTGTTGTGTTGTTGTTGTTGTTGTGTTGCTATTGAATGGTTGATGTTGTAGTTGTTGTTGTGATGTCGCATTCATCGAGTTACATACATTGCATACCTGCGAAGAAGGCTTATGACTTGGCCTGTATTGGCAACCTGCGAAGAAGGCTTATGCCTTGCTGATGCCTCTATTAATTGGCAATTATTAAGTTGGGAGTTTTGCTCCGTTATTAAGTTGGGAGTTTTGCTCCGTTTTTAAGCTGGGAGTTCTGCTCCAATGGTACCACATGCATGTGCATTTCAATTGAGTTGCATTTTATGTTGCACCCTTGAGTTGTGGTGATGATATATTAGTTGTTGCTTTCTGTTGTTGACTTGTTGTGGCAGGTATTACCTAAAAGCTGTGAAGAAGTTGTTATACCATGTTGATGATTTTGTTATGATGATAAAATGGTTGTTATATCGTGTTGATGATTGTGTTGTAATTAGACGTTGTTATAAAGCTGTGAAGTGGTGATTTTATATGATCTGATCTAACATATTGTTTATCATACACTTTATGATATTGTTAGATATCTCACCCCTTCTGCTGATATTTCCCCCACCATGGGAAATGGGCAGGTACCCAAGAATAGCAGTGGCAGTTCAGAATAGTTTTTGGAGTCCTTATGTTGCTTTATTGCAAGTCAAGAGGGTCTTGCTCGGATACGTAACACTTGGGGGGATGAACGACTGTTGTTTTATTGTTGTTGTTACTTTAGTTGTTGAATTTTGAGTTGATGTCATTGAATAATTGTTGTGTTAAAGTTGATTCGGTTGAACAAAAGATGTTATGTCATTTGAGTTGAAAATTGTGATTCTGCTATTTAGTTAATACAAGTTATTTTATTTTAAAGACTAATATTTGTTGTTATCGGTTCATCCGAGCTCTATGTGTTATGTATCTGTTCCTATGAAATTAATCGAAGTTGTTTTTAAGATGAAAGTGTAGCATCCTATTGTTTGTTGAAATTTTATAACTCTGATTTTACTATTATCCGCCGGGTAGAAATGGGGTGTTACATTAGTGGTATCAAAGCAGGTCGGTCCGTCCGGCCAAGTTGTCTAATGTTGTTTATCCCTTAGCGTGCGACATGTGTGTGAAAAACTGTCGGTACTTGCTTATTAGTTTTTTAACCGTTTGTCTCCAGGAGTTGGTTTGAAATAAGTGGGGGAGAAGCTTGCTTCCCGAAAATGTTAATGGTATGTGAAGTTGAATCAAGGCGATATTGATTGCAAGAGTGCAAATGTTATTGGGACGGTGTTGCGAACCGACGAGAGTATGGACTCATGATTCTTATCGGTCAAGTTTGAGATGTCTTTGAGGGAGGACGAGCTGATAATTGCGATTGGCCTCTGAAGTGTAGATCAGAGTTTGGGGACAGTTAAGAGATGATTGAGGTTAAGGATCCACTCCAAAGAAAATGATAATTCGATGGATCAACTGGTAGACTAGTATGTTTTGAGTATAATTGGATTGAAGTCGGATGATTTTCAGAGTTGGGTGAAAAGCAAGAGTTGGAAGAGTTTGGAAACAAGAGAAAGAGGTAGAACTCATGTTCACCAATTTCGGATTTTATTTTCGTATTTATGGAACAACCTTTAGTATAAGAGGCATAACTTTCTACTCGTAACTCCGATGAAAGCGATTCTGGACTTTTCGGAAAGTTTACAAAATTCCCTATAGTTTGCATGTAAATTTTGTCTGCAACATGTTTTTGAAGAGAGAGAAAAATGTGTTTGAATTTTTGGGTCTGATGCTGATTTTGGTGGAAGTATGTATACGGGATTTCTGGATCAGCCGCCGTTGCACAGGCGATAACTTTTTACTCGTAACTCGGATTTAAGCGATTCTTGAAGTTTTGAAATCTACATGAAATTCCCTTCATTTTGGAATATAATTTTGTGTCTGGGAGGTCTGTATTGAAGAAGATAATCGTGTTTGAAGTTGGACAATTCTTGTTGGAAATAGTAAGATGAAGTCAAGTATAAAATGTTTGGTAATGGGAAGAAGATAAGAGTATCTGAGGAGCACATGGAAGTGCGGCGTATAATAGTTGAAAATGATTAAAGTATAGAAATCCTTGAGGAAGGTTAAATAGTAAAGTGGATTGTGTGTTATTGGCGAGATATGTCGACATGAGTCGGAAATTTTTGGAAGTTCTATCACCAACCAGATGATGAGATGGCATTGTTGAGATTGTGATCGGAATGAGAATCAAGTGTGAAACTATATGGATCATTGAAGTTATGAAATTAAGAAGAAAGACGAAGGATTTGTTAGTATTGGTAAAGCTCTTAACTTGGATAAATGTTTTGGTGGAAGTGGACCGATTTGGATGGTACTTGATGTGGTAGCGATTCCGGTACTAGAAGGATATTTAATGATTGTGTTGTACAACTAACTTGTATAGGAGAATATGTGTTGGATTTTGGACGTTGTGTATCACTGACGAAGTTGGAAATAAAGAAATTAAGAACACGTTTGTAAGCCTTAGAGAAATGGTAGAGTAGTATGCTTAGATAACGTTGAGCACGAGGAGGAAGACGCTATTTTAGTTGGATAATGATGATTTATGCCACCATTATGGTTGCCGGCTGTCTATTAACAAATTAAGGAACTGATCACCCTTAATCTCTTGTTGATAGTAGACGGAATCATGTGGATGGAGTAGACGTGTCTTGCCAACTAGAATCGTATGCACAGTGAATTGTTTGGGGTTGAGCCAAGTGTTTATGAATTGTTTGAGTTGTCGATGCAGATTCCTATATAGGGAAATGAGGCGGACTTGAGGATGTTAGTATGAGGTTGCGGGTTGATCAATGAGTAGTTTGGAAACTCACAGTTGTGTTCTGGATAACTTGGGTTTTGATTCGTGGTGGATCGAGAATTCGATTGACATGAGACTTGAAGAATTGTAGAGATAAACCAAGGAGGAAGTAAATGGAAATGTAGGACCACGATTTGACCAAGGAGGTCGGATAAAGAATGGTGGTAGCTGGTATGCCTTAACGTGTATATAGGAAATATGAATTGTATTTTCCATACTTGTGCAGATAATGTTATAACTAGTGTTTGTCGTGGATGTTCTAATATGCTACGTAATCAGAAGGAGAGCGCGTAGAGTATTTGAGAGTTGAGTTGCAAGTATTGAAAGAAGTGAAGTTATATGATGAGTTAGCAAGGTGTGAATTATGATTTATAAAGATGAAGTTGAGTGGTTGTGTTAATTCGGATGAGGGATTTTGGAGAATTGTGCTAGTATGAGTAGGACTTGATGAATTAGTTTGTTTGATTGGTTTGGTTAATATGCCATGTTAAGTGTAGGTTATTGCGGCTAAATCTATGGCTATTGAGTGTTAAGCACTGTTGGTAAGATGATTTTTTTCTTGTTGAGATTAATTGGACATTGTACCCTTATGTTGTTGTAATGCTGTTAGGTGTTTAAGACGAGTTGAGACAATGTATTAATACAACATGGTAAAATTGTAGCTTGTGTTTTATGATGATTGGGGATTCATGAAAGTATCTATCCTATTCCTATTCAAGATTTGGAATTGGCTGCAGTTGTAGCTGTGTGGAATATTCGGAGGTATTATTTATGGATCTAAGTTCAAAGTAGTCACTAATCAAAGTGTAGAATACCTGTTGGTAGGAATTTCCGGAGAATTAAGTCGAAAGTCTTTTCTTATGTCTGCTTTGATAGTCGGAAGTTGATGTGAACTTGGTAGATTTGATGGTTGCTAGTACTCAGAGTGCGCAGTGAAAGCATGGTGTGGCGCAGTTTGTTCTTACGTGAGTAACAACGATGTTGGTGGTTTGATTACGTTGATGTTGTGTTATGACTTTTGTGCTCTTATCCTTGTTGTTGCCTTGTTACCTAGGGTGATGGTTCGAGTGCGAGTAGCTAACTCCTATGATGGAGGATTAGGGGAGTGTTGCCTATGGTGATGGTAACGATTGCGTCGTGTTCTGGTTCATAGAGAACTTGTGTGTTCGTAACTTGGTTATTCTTCGTGTCTTGAGTTAGTCGTTGGGTGCGTTGCGTGAGCATTGTTTCGTGTTGTTGTTGTCGTTGATGTGATGTATTGTTGTTTGGTGTTAGACGTGGGATTGCCTTTTTAGGGCAGGGAAGTTGATTTGTTAGCTGAGATAACGTATTTGGAGTGTGGTGCATCGAGTAAATTTTCGAGGACGAAAATATTCTAAGTGGGGGAGAGTTGTAACGCCCGGTAATTAATTAATTATTTAATTAAATATATTCATATCATTGGTGTTGATTTATGTTGATTTTCGAACTATCGGAATTGTGTTGTGTTGAGTTGCTATGTCGGTTTTAGTTGAATTAATCATAAAAATGTTGATCTAAGTTGTATTGTTGTTAATTAATTAATTAAGCTAAATTAAGTTGATTTTAAGTTGTAGAAAATAATGTGGTGTTAATATAGTAGAATTATAAGAGAATGTTGGGCTTATTTAGATGGTAGTAATAGTGGGGGTGTAGTAATGAGGCCCAATAAGAAAAATAAGATAATAGTATTATTATATTAGGTTTTAGAAATAAAAGAGGAATTAGAAGAAGCAGTAAAGTGGAAGTTGCAGAAAAAGAGGAAAAATAGGAGAAGAACATGGAAGTTACGGAGAAGAGAAAGAATGGGGGTTGTGGAGAAAAGAAGAGTTCGTTGAAATCGCAGAAAAGTGGAAGAAGAAGTCTGGGAGAAATTGATCATGGACCGTTGCAGACCAAAAGAGCAAAAGGTTGAAGCCATGGAAAAGCTATGACGCAATCGGAATTATAGAGCGGTCTCCAATCCAAGGTAAGGGTGGGGTTCTGACTCTATAATTGGGTTAATGATGAATGAGATGTGGGGTTAGATTGGTAGGATTGCCTTGCGTATGTTGTCTGCGTGTGTTGATTATATTATCTGTGTATGTTGATTTCGTAATTGATACCGAAGATCGATAATTGGGTGATGCTGTTGAATTTAGTCGTGAAAAATGGATGTAAGTTAATATGAGTATAATCATGGCCCTAAACTATGTGTATTGAGATGGTTGAAAGGTTGGTTTGTGATCAATCAGAAAGAGAAAATTGGAAGAATGAGAGAAACAGAGAGGGCGAAGGATAACAGGTGTGACGCCTTTCTGGGGGACATGATGACCGTCATGGACTTGTTACGACCGTCATGCGGGTGACGACCGTCACGGCCTCGTTACGACCGTCATGGTCACACGGTCTGTGTGTTTTTGTTCTGCATTGAGATTCTGGTTGCTGTATGTCTGTAGGCATAGTATAATTGAACTTAGTAAATATGGTTGCAGAAGCATAATTAATTTGAGAATCAGTATAATTAGCAGTAACAGTAGACAACTTGCGTAATTGAACTCAGCATAAGTAGCAGTAGTAAATAGTTTTGCATAATTATTGAGTGAGAATCACTGTAAGTATATAAATATTAGTAATAATAATTATGACAGTGGAAGTGACAAACCAGTAGAGATAAATTAGTGGCAGAAAAATAGTATTTTCATCCATTTAGCAGAGAATTAATTAGTAGTATTATCAGTGACAGTCTGATTGATAATAGTAGTACAGAGCAGAAAATATTAATAATGGTAGCAGAAAACTAATTAGCCAGATTTAGTAGAATTGTCCGAATAATTACAGGGAACGTTTGTAGTATATTTTGGTTGATACGGTGTATTGTATACCTTGCGGTAATATGTGAATTTGCAACTGAGGTTGAATTGTGTTGTTATGTTGTTGTTAATATTTATTGCTGTTGTGGTTATGTTGCCTCTAATTATTGGAAAATATCAAGTCGTAGGCTTATTGCCAAAGTTGAATTGTTGATACGTTGTTGTTGAAATACCTCTATCTATTGGCAAAACGAAGTTGTAGGCTTTATGGCCAATGTTGATTCGTTGATTGTGTGATGTTGAATTATTGGTGTTGATATGCTGATATCAAGTGGTAGGCCTTGGCCAGCGTTGAATTGTCGATGAGTTACCTCTATTTATTAGTAACAATGGTGATATAGGCTTTTGCCTTGCGATGAACGATTATTGTTGTGAAGTTGTTGTTGGATTATTGTCGTTGTGTTGTTGTTGTTGTGTTGCTGTTGAATGGTTGATGTTGTAGTTGTTGTTGTGATGTCGCATTCATCGAGTCACATACATTGCATACCTGCGAAGAAGGCTTATGCCTTGGCCTGTATTGGCAACCTGCGAAGAAGGCTTATGCCTTGCTGATGCCTCTATTAATTGGAAATTATTAAGTTGGGAGTTTTGCTCCGTTATTAAGTTGGGAGTTTTGCTCCATTTTTAAGCTGGGAGTTCTGCTCCAATGGTACCACATGCATGTGCATTTCAATTGAGTTGCATTTTATGTTGCACCCTTGAGTTGTGGTGATGATATATTAGTTGTTGCTTTCTGTTGTTGACTTGTTGTGGCAGGTATTACCTAAAAGCTGTGAAGAAGTTGTTATACCACGTTGATGATTTTGTTATGATGATAAAATGGTTGTTATATCGTGTTGATGATTGTGTTGTAATTAGACGTTGTTATAAAGCTGTGAAGTGGTGATTTTATATGATCTGATCTAACATATTGTTTATCATACACTTTATTATATTGTTAGATATCTCACCCCTTCTGTTGATATTTCCCCCACCATGGGAAATGGGCAGGTACCCAAGAATAGCAGTGGCAGTTCAGAATAGTTTTTGGAGTCCTTATGTTGCTTTATTGCAAGTCAAGAGGGTCTTGCTCGGATACGTAACACTCGGGGGGATGAACGACTGTTGTTTTATTGTTGTTGTTACTTTAGTTGTTGAATTTTGAGTTGATGTCATTGAATACTTGTTGTGTTAAAGTTGATTCGGTTGAACAAAAGATGTTATGTCATTTGAGTTGAAAATTGTGATTCTGCTGTTTAGTTAATAAAAGTTATTTTATTTTAAAGACTAAAATTTGTTGTTATCGGTTCATCCGAGCTCTATGTGTTATGTATCTGTTCCTATGAAATTAATCGAAGTTGTTTTTAAGATGAAAGTGTAGCATCCTATTGTTTGTTGAAATTTTATAACTCTGATTTTACTATTATCCGTCGGGTAGAAATGGGGTGTTACAGCCAGCGTACTGGTAGACACGAGATCGGCCATCACTGTTATGCTGAAGTCCACTTTAATACGACTATCATTCAAAGGATCCCCGATGAGGGGCAGTGAGGTTATCGTCAAAGCATTTGACGGGTCTCAGAAAGCAGTTATCGACAAAGTCGACCTTCCCATAACCATCGGTCCTCACATTTTCCAGGTCACTTTCCAGGTCATGGACATCTGGGCAACATACAGTTGCTTATTAGGAAGACCTTGGATACACCAGGCCGGGGCAGTCACTTCGACGCCGCACCAAAAACTGAAGTTCGTCAAGAACGATTAACTCGTCACGGTCTGTGGAGAACAAGCCTTGCTTGTTAGTAACTTGTCATTATCTACTTGCGTAGAACCCGAGGAGGTTGTTGGGACTCAGTTCCAAGCACCTTCGGTGAGCGATGAGAATCAATCAGAGAAAGGAACCTCTATTTCCTCATACAGAGATGCTCTCGAAGTGATCAAGAGTAACAATGCAAAAGGATGGGGACAACTTGTCATTCCTACTGATAACAAATCAAAGAAGGGTCTTGGTTTTTCCTCAACCTGAACCCAGACAGCTACCAGCGATGAAAGTTTTCATCCCATTCAGGACTTCTTCCACAGTGGAGGTTTCCTTCACCCTGTGTCTCAAGAAGTACATACCATCAACGAGGGATATCCCTCCGACACAGATGAAGAATGGAAGTCCTATCTTAACGAGGACGGTTATATCTCTCAGGAAGAGGTGCCTACGCCATTTTGCTATCCCGCACAGAGTTCGAGATTTATACCAAGGTCAGACGTCGAAATGATATACGGAGGTTGTGATTCGGAAGGATGCCGTGCTCCACCAAACTCATTAGAGGAGGACACTCTAATGAAAGACAACTTTGACCACGACTATTATGGCCCAATGGATGACCTGCCTATCTGGAAGCCGTATCCAGGAAATTCGGGGTAAGAAAATCAGCTGAACAATGAAAATCAGCTGAGCATCATTGAACAGAATACCTGTGTCCCCACTATGTCATGGGATCATCACTCAGGTGATTCAGAAAACATCCAGCATAACGATGAATTGGCAAACCTTGCCGGACTAGAATTCATCAACTACACTTTTCCTGAGGTCAACGTCATCGAGAGAGATGACTCCTCCAGTTCCACAGAAGTGTGGGACACCGTAGGACAACCAAGTGGAAAATTTGACTTCATGGTCAAATACACCGCTCCTGAAAGCTCTCGCATCAGGCTCGAAAACATCCAGCCGACTGGATGGGGAGATTTGCCTAAGAGCACGAATACTATGCAAAATACAACTGAGGAATCCTCCTACGACAACTCTGCATGGGAGACAGATTCCAATGATCCTGTTCCACCAGAAATCAGCGTTATTTCTGAAGACAAATCAAAGAAGGTACTAGACTTTGTGATTCACCGAGGAGTTCGCCGCCAATGGGTTGCAGTCGATGTTCCGAAGATCGTTCATAAGTCAAAGTAATTGTCGTCTTTAACCTTTCACCCTGCCCAAGTGAAACGGGTGTTTTGATAGGGCTCATTTTCTGTAAATTTCCCTCTTCGCTTCGCCCAGAGCGACAGAGTTTTGTTTTATAGGGTTGTAGTTTCAAGAATCGACTTGTTTATAAATAAAATAACGTCGTTCTGTAATTTCCACATTAATTACTATTTTCTCTTTTCTCTTTTCTCAGAAGATGGTAATCCTAAAAAACAACTCAATAATAAAAACAAGCAGTAGAAAAAAATAATACACTGCACACACTCTTGCATTTTCTCTATCTCTTCTAAACACGAATCATCACGTCATGCAGATTGCTTGTCTTAAACACCGTTGAAATACGCGATCCAATACCTTCTCCCAACTTTGAATTCCTAGTATTTTGGGCTGAAGAAGAAGTTAATGACGAAATTCCAGAAGAGATCTCTCGACTACTCAGACAAGAGGAAAGGTCCATTGAACCTCACAAAGAGCCGTTGGAAACGGTCAACTTGGGCTCAAGGAAGGGAGAAAAGAGATCAGGATTGGGGCATTGCTCAGTCCAACTGCCAAAGAGAGTTTGACAAAGCTTCTCAAAGAGTTTCCCAATGTATTCGCTTGGTCCTATCAGGACATGCCAGGGTTGGATACCAGAATCGTGGAGCATCATCTACCGTTAAGGTCAGAATGTGCGCCAGTAAAACAAAGGTTAAGACGGACTCACCCGAACATGGCCATCAAAATCAAAGAGGAGGTACAAAAATAGATTGACGTGGGTTTCCTCGCCACGTCAGAGTATCCTCAATGGTTAGCCAACATCGTACTCGTTCCAAAAAAGGACGAAAAGGTCAGAATGTGTGTGGATTACAGAGACCTGAACAAGGCTAGTCCAAAGGATGACTTTCCTTTACCTCACATTGATATGCTGACAGACAGCACAACAAAATTCAAAGTCTTCTCCTTCATGGATGGATTCTCGGGCTATAATTAGATAAAAATGGCACCGAAAGACATGGAGAAAACTTCGTTCATTACCCCATGGGGTACCTTTTGTTACAAGGTAATGCCGTTCGGTTTGAAGAATGCCGGGGCAACCCATCAAAGGGCCATGACTACTCTGTTTCATGACATGATACACAAGGAAATCAAGGTATATGTCGATGATATGATTGCAAAATCTAAGACAAAAGAGGAGCATGTGACCCACTTGTCAAAATTATTCGAGCGGCTGATAAAGTACAAACTCCGCTTGAATCCAAACAAATGCACCTTCGGTGTCTATTCAGGGAAACTCTTAGGGTTCATCGTCAGCCAGAAAGGAATTGAGGTTGATCCTGACAAGGTCAAGGCCATTCAAGAAATGCCTTCTCCAAAAACTGAAAAACAAGTCAGAGGATTCCTGGGACGTTTAAATTACATTTCCCGATTCATATTCCTCATGACCGCCACATGTGCGCCGATCTTCAAATTACTCAAAAAGAACCAGGATTGCGTTTGGACAGAAGATTGCCAAACCGCCTTCGACAGTATCAAGGAATATCTGTTGAATCCACCGATTCTATCACCTCCAGTGGAAGGAAGACCACTGATCATCTACCTCACAACCCTAGAGGACTCGATGGGTGTGTACTTGGCCAACAAGATGAAACAAAAAGAAAAGAGTATGCCATTTACTATCTGAGCAAGAAATTCACCGACTGCGAGACTCGGTACACTATGCTTGAGAAAACTTGCCGTGCTTTGGCTTAGGCAGCCAAACGTCTTCGCCAGTACATGATTCGTTACACTACTTGGTTGGTCTCCAAAATGGATCCAATCAAGTATGTATTTGAAAAGCCTGGTCTCACGGGAAGGATTGCTCGTTGGCAGATGTTGTTATCAGAATACGACATCGAATACCACGCTCAAAAAGTCGTTAAGGGGAGTATTTTAGCTGATCATTTAGCTCATCAACCGACTGATGATCAGGAATCAATCGGGTTTGACTTCCCAGACGAAGATGTCATGTATTTAAAGATGAAAGACTGCGATGAGCCGCTACCCAGTGAAGGGCCAGAACCAGGTTCTCGATGGGGACTTATCTTTGACGGAGCAGTTAATCATTACGGAAACGGAATTGGGGCAATCATTGTTACCCCTCAGGGTACCCACATTCCTTTCACTTCCAGACTTACATTCAAATGTACAAACAACGAGGCCGAATACGAAGCTTGTATCATGGGTCTCGAAGAAGCGATCGACTTAAGGATCAAGAACTTGGATGCATATGGTGACTCAGCCCTGGTTATCAATCAGATCAAAGGAGATTGGAACACATACAAATTAGGAGTGATTCCTTACAAAGATTATGCAAGAAGGTTGTTACCCTTCTTCAACAGAATCGAGTTTCATCATATCCCTCGTGAAGAGAATCACATGGCTGATGCATTAGCCACTCTCTCTTCCATGATTAGTGTAGGTCAATGGAACGACCTACCTAAGATCGACATAATGCGCCTTGAAAGTCACCATTACTTCGATTCAACAAAGATGGGTTCGAATGGGGGAAAGATCAGCAGGAAGCCTTCGACAAGATCAAGGAATACCAGAGTCATCCTCCAATTATTTCACCACCTTGTAGGAATAGGAGTATGAGATTGTACATAGCTGTGTCAGACAAAACCTTAGGGAGCATGTTGGCTCAAGAGGATGAGAATGGCGTCGAAAGGGCCATTTATTACCTTAGTAGAGTTTTAAATGATGCAGAAACTAGGTATAGCATGATCGAAAAATTATGCTTATGCTTTTATTTTTCTTGTACAAAATTAAAGCAATATATAAAGCCAGTTGATGTGTATGTTTCGTCTCATTTTGATGTTATTAAACATATGTTGTCTAAACCTATTTTGCATAGTCGAATTGGTAAGTGGGCACTAGCATTAACTGAATATTCTTTGACATATAAGCCCCTAAGGGATGTTAAAGGACAAGTGGTGGCAAACTTTATAGTCGACCACTCTATAAATGAAAGCGCTTTGAATTACGTCGAACTGGAACCTTGGAAGCTATACTTCGATGGTTCTAGCCATAAAGATGGAACGGGCGTAGGCGTGCTGATTATTTCTCCTGAAAAAATTCCAACAAAATTCAAGTACAAGGTCGAAGGACTGTGTTCCAATAACGAGGCTGAGTATGAGGCCCTAATAGTTGGACTTGAAATTTTGTTAGAATTGGGGGCAACTTGAGTCGAAATAATGGGAGATTCAGAGTTGGTTATAAAGCAAATCACAAAGGAGTACAAATGTGTTAAGGAAAATCTTATCATGTACTTTGTAATAGCCAACAGACTACTGAAGAAATTTGAAGTAGTAAGCATTCGACACATACCTCGACTAGAGAATCAAGTGGCCAATGATTTGGCTCAGATTGCTTCTGGGTACAAAGTGTCAAAAGAAAATTTACAAGAGGCAATTGAAGCTAGAGGTAAAGTTGTGTTTGTTGGATTGTGCCCATCAGATTTAGAAGTGACGAAGCTTGGATACGCTGATGATGAAAATTTTGAGATTTTCGCAATAGACAGCTTGACGGACAAGGACTGGAGGAAGCCCATAGTCGAATACTTACAGAATCCAACAGCATCCACATAGCGGAAAGTCAGGTATCAAGCTCTAAGTTATGTACTTCTAGGTAATGAGTTATTTAAAAAGACCCCTGAGGGAGTCTTACTTAAATGCCTAAGTGAATCAGAGGCATATCTTGCCCTTTCGACTGTCCATAGTGGGGCATGTGGGGCACACCAAGTAGGTCATAAGATGAAATGGCTTTTGTTTCGACAAAGCATGTATTGGCCTACTATGCTAAAGGATTGTATTGAATTCGCCAAGGGCTGCCAAGAATGCCAAGTTCACGCTGGCATACAGTATATCCCTGCAAGTGAGCTGCATTCCATAGTGAAACCATGGCCTTTTAGAGGTTGGGCTTTGGACTTAATTGGTGAGATTCGACCAGCATCATCCAAAAACCAGAGATACATTTTGGTAGGTATTGATTATTTCACGAAGTGGATTGAAGCAATACCTTTACCAAAGGTGGATCAAGAAGATGTGATCGAATTCATTCAAAAATATATCATTTACAGGTTTGGAATCCCAGAAACGATTACAACAGATCAAGGATCAATTTTTACTGGTCGAAAAATGCAGGAATTTGCTAGTGAAATGGGTTTCAAGCTGTTAACCTCTACACCTTATTATGCTCAGACTAATGGTCAAGTCGAAGCAGCTAATAAAGTGGTGATTGGTTTGATTAAAAAACATGTGGGAAAGAAGCCTAGAAATTAGCATAAGACACTGGACCAGATCCTCTGGGCATGTCGAACCTCTCCCAAAGAAGCAACTAACACTACTCCATTTCGATTGACTTTTGGTCATGATGCAGTGTTACTTGTCGAAATTTACCTTCAATCAACGAGGATCCAAAGACATCATGAAATCCCTTCCGAGTCTTATTGGAATATGATGTTAGATGAGTTGGTGGATTTAGACGAAGAGAGACTTAGCACTTTGGAATTGTTAAAGAGACAAAAGAAAAGAGTTGAGAAGTCTTACAATAAGAAGGTTAAGACCAAGACCTTTTCGCCTGGAGATTTGGTTTGGAAGGTAATCCCGCCTATGGATCGAAAGGTCAGAGCCTTGGGCAAGTGGTCCCCAAAGTGGGAAGGCCCATTTCAAATTACACAAGTATTTTCTAATGGGGCTTATGAAGTCGAAGAAATGGACGAGGATAAAAAAATCTTGAAAGTAAATGGCAAGTATTTAAAAAAATATAAACCAGCACTTCAAGAAATCAAAATTGCTAAAGAATAATTCGACGTAAAAATAAAGGCGAAGCCAACAATGGTATTCATGAAATGCCAAAATGGCTTAGAGTCATTACATGAAAGCCTCAAGGGGTTATGGAACAATGTGCTTGAAAAGAGACTGAACAGTTTCTTGAGACGTGGGTTGGTTGGTTATGTTAACACCCATGTGGAGTCGAAAGATGGCGTTGAATGAACACTATCAAAAAATGACCTTTCCTTCAGTACTGTCGAAAAGGACATTTTTGGGGGGCAATTTGTTAGCTCATAAATTCGACGCCCATATTAAGTTGGAGGTGTTGATGGGAATGTTAAACTCTTGAAGAGGTTTAAAGGAGCTTTCGACTTGATCTTCATGATATGTTTAAGTCGAAGGTGCTCACATAAGGAAATGATACTTTTGGGACTTAGAAAATATTTCTAAGAGTTGGGGAAGTCACCTTCGACCGAGAATACTGATGATGTCCGACGCTAAGAAATTCAAATTCAAATAAAGGAGGGAGTAGTTACTCTTGTTCGCTCCTGAAAAAGACAAGTGGCGCACATCCAAGGGACAGAAGCATGCAGCGCGACACTTGTCATATGTTAATTGTTTCAGGCAGTTGACAGCAGTTAGTTTTAGTATTATAAATAGGGGTTCTAGCAATAGGATTCGGGGTGTTGTGTTCACTTTGTACAAGTTACTCCAAATTTACTCAAAGTATCTGCGTGTAGAGAAAAGAGTCTTGTGAGAATGTACGTGATGTAAACACCATTTATCTTTTCAATGCAATTTACTTCAATCTTTCATTAAGAACTTATCTTTTATTTGATGCAAGTTATGTTTCTGCACTTTGTCTTACTTTCATACTTTCGACCTTTCCTGTACACTTTCGACCCTTTCCTTTACATTTTCAGCCTTTTAAATTAACATTTTTAAACTTCTTTTAAATTATATTTTCGACAAACCTTTCTTTATGAACACTGTCGAAGTGTTTAGTTCTTTAGAATTTACTTTGAATCAATTGTTAGCACATGTCCTAGGATCAATCTGATCGATCCTGTGAGTCACCAAAGTTAGAATTTGAAAATCAGCGGTTGTTTACCAATTTTCATAGTAAACAGTTGCTTCTTTAAAGCAGATGAAACAAAAATTTAAGTAAAGGGATTTACACAAATATGAGCAACGACTATTGTGTATAGAAAATGAATATAGACTGAGCGCGTTTCACTTCCTTTTTGTATGTATGTTCGTTTATGTATATTATGCAAGAAGGATTAATCTCTATTTATAGCTGGACGTATAAGCGTAATTTTTAGACCCAGTTGTTGCAACGGTAACATTTGACCCGTGAGAGATAAAAGCAACAAAGTCTCACCATATCCCATGTAGCAGTACTAACTGAAAATCAGTTTATATCAATATAGGCAAGTCTACACATACGGATACTTCCATCACACGTTTTTGTCTTACCCATCTTTTCTGATTATCGTTATCTTGTAAGACCAGAGTATAAAAGAATGAGTGATTTTTGAGTCTTCAGTGTCTTTAAGATCTTTAGAAATGCTTTCTTCAGAATCCTTAGAATACGCTCAGCAGAGCTTTGTATTCAGAGTCTTTAGAGTTTGAACTTTAGAAATGATATCTTTAGAGTCTTCAGAAAAACTGTTCAACAGAACCCTTGTCTTTAGAGTCATCAGAGCAATTTATCATAGCTAGAAGCGAAACTTATTCTTATACGCATAATACTTTCTTTATCTTCAGAGGTTTTTAGCATTCATAAGAACTGCTGATGTTTCTTTAGAAAAGAACGAAGTGGATTCTTTTAGACATGCTTGAGATTCTGATTTGAGATTCTTGAAAGTTATCCAAAATCAGTTTTTACTAACTAACTACATACTTTAAGAAATTCATTAGAGTACATAAATGTTACATAGAAATATATGTATTATTATCATCAAAACTAAGGATTATATGCAGAACCAAAATCTTGTTCTAACAGGATATTGTACTTAGATCTTAGGTTTTTATTTTTGGCATTTTCCATATCTTATACCCTATGACGTATTTTATTTTGTATAGTTGGTCAAGTATGTAAACCATGCCAATAGGCACTTATGATTGTGTCAGTACCAAATAATAACGCTTGTAAGATATTATTCTAGATATATATTTTACGGGTTGTTACAACTATAATACAAAACACCTATCGCAATGGTTGGTAAAGGGATACCACCATACTGGTCCAACCGTTTTGAGGTAAGGTGTGACTTCGACCACTGACGTGCAATCGTGATTGTACCTATGTAGCGCTCTACCTACCAAAACGGTTAATTTAAACAACCGTTGTGATATTCTTCAATGAAAATATTTAACAACGGTTTTTCTAAACAACCGTTGTGATATATACACATGAGTTTATTATAAATTATGTGGAATTCTTATTTCACCAATGATCACTAAACATATAACCTTTCATTATGAACTTTAGCATTATAATATAAAAAATTAAGTTATATTAGAAGAACAAGTTCACACTCAATGCTTGACAAGAGGTCTTCAACTCCTTATCCATATTTTGCTTTTTAACAGTTAGAAGTTTGTTTAATTATCCTAGTTATTCAACCACCCATGCCTTCACCTCTAGTTCATTTTGAAAATATTATAATTTGCAAACAAAACTAGAGGTGGAGAGAGGGGTGGTTGACGAACTACAATCACTAAATAAAATTCTAACGGTTAAAAAACAACATGCAGATAACATATTGAAGAATTCTTATAAAAAATTGAACGTGTACTTATTTTCTAATATAATTTTATCTATCATATTATAATTATCTAATGCAATATGAAAAGTTATATATTTGCTAAGAGATTGGAAAAACAGGCAAGCCACAAAATATATAATAAACTCATCTTTTAAACAAACATTAACAATAACATTCATAAAAAAAATTCATCAACAAAAAACCATAAACAACAAACATATCAAGTCATAGAATGCTTCCAAAACGTACCATACATGACCTATAATGGTGTGTCCACAATGAAAAAAGGATGAAGCTAAAGTTAGAGCTGCAAACTTGTGTCTATTTTGAATGAATGTCATTCTGGATCTTTGACACAAGTTTGCAGTGCTTACTTTAGCTTCATCCTCTTTATTGAAACAAGCATCTCTACCTACAAGTCAAAACAAGCAGAAAGTTCAAACATTATGAAACATAAACAATAATACATAAATAGATTTTAAAACAAAAACTATAGTCAAAATGAACCTGTAAATAGTCATTGGCTAAGATTTGATATTATGGTTTCATTTTGGAGTCTCCATATGAGAGAGACGGGTGATAGAGATGTTATGGTTTCATTTTGGGGTTTCCATATGAGAGAGACGAGTGAGAGAGATATTAGGGTTTCATTTTGAGAGAGATGAGTGAAAGAGTTGTTACGATTTTTTTAGAGAAACGGGTGTTATGTACTGAAGTGAGAGATAATTTCGCTTATATATAAATAAGTAGCATCTTTTATCACGGTTGATGAAATGATTGAAACATACACCACAGTTAATTATAAAAATTGTGGTGATATACACAGTCAATCACACTATTATCATGATAAATGTAAAATTGTTGCAGCTGGGACTCGAACTATTTTACTCCAGGTACATTTCATTACGGTTGTTACATATGACTGTTGTGACATGTCCTTTAGTAAATACAAAAAAAGCACCCATAAATAAACTATTACCACGATTAACACGAAGACAGATGTAAAATTGGTGTTACGAAATGTCCATTTTGTAGTAGTGCAAAAGAATAACATACTTTAACAATAACTTAAACCTTTTACTATTTTCTACAAAAACTACAAAACAAAAACTAAAATCTCATCTTAACAAGAAAACAATAAACCAATGTTTCACGTATATTTTGATCAACAAAAATAAGACAAATTTTTTGAACAACAATAACATCAACTCATAGAATGTTTCACGAACGTACCTTTCATTGAAAAGATACATTGAAAACTAAGACAAAGAAGCGAGCTGCTTGTCTCGTCTTGCAATTATTCGTAAAACCATTGCCCGATTCATAATAATAAGAGATATAATATTGAAGTTTTGAGATATTGGGATAAGACGATAGAAGTTAGAGTTTCCTTTGAACGCAACCTATTCTGAACTGATACTTGTTAGCTTTTATAGGTAATATATTTCACCACAGTTAACAAAACGAACCGTGGTGAAATTCATTATAATTTACTATAGTTCTTTATATGGACTGTGGTGAAAGGTATTTTGTCTGGGTCCTTTAAGTTATTTTATTATTACAAGTTCGTCATTTATGTTTTTTTTTTTGCTACAATTTGGTCCTTTATGTTAACTAACATGTTCACCGTTGACCTTTTTCGCAAACTCCGTTTCAAAAACGCTTATGTGGCACAAACAACACTGATGTGTCATTTAAGGAGATGATGAAGAACATGTTGAAGATGTTGAAGATGCTAGTCTACGTCATAATGTTGTTAAATTTGATTTTTGTAGTGTTGATGTGTATTTTGGTTCGGAAGTGGTGATCATTGTTAATTTTGATGTTAGTGTCGTAAGACATGACTTTTAGTACCTTCATGTAATATTTGTCGCAAGACATGACTTTTGGTACCTTCATGTAACACTTGTTGCAATTGATCTATACCAATTTTATTTCATTAAGGTCGTAATTTGTACAACAGACAAAACTTGAAGAACCTGCTTGTTACAATTTAAAAACAAATAGAATATGTTTGTAGCAAATAAAATATAAATGACTGATTTGTTATTTTAAAATAACTTAACGGACTCAGACAATATTTTTTGTCTAACTTTTATTTGTAAATAAAAATTAAGTAAATACAAATAAATATAAAATTATAGGTGTTGAGATTCGATGTGTGTCACTGTTTCAAATATCACAACGATTGCTTTTATGAACCATGATTATATAAAATTTAAAATAAAAAAGAAATTAAAAAGCGTTTAATGAATATAACTTACTTCGGTTGATTACGTAGTTATAAATTAATACGAAATACATTTTTTTTATAGTATATGTTTGTTTTTTTTTTTGGTATAGTAATGTTTGTTTTTATTTGTATGAATCATGTCATTCACTTAGATTCGCTCAGATGAGTTTATTGTAATGATGATTTTTTTTATTATTTGATAATAAAAGTTTAATATTTTTTAAGAGAAGTCTTGGTTAATTCAATTGGTCATTCTTTAATAAATAAACTCACCAAGTTAGTCGGGAGAATCTAAGTGTCACATGCAAACATATGCACGATTTCTCTGATGACAATTGTGGTTTTTAAGATGCAAGATTCACATCAAATATAGTAAAAAATTTCAAGCGAAGACTTTGTTAATTTACTTGGTCATTCTTTAATAAATTTATTGAGCAAGTTAGATTTAACTAATTTATATTTAAAACAAGTCGCTTTGAAAAATGAATTACTTTGTATTCTTTTTTCCAAACTAATCCGAAGAGTTATTAACCGTAGCTGTTGCACGTGATATTTTTTTTAACGTATATGTGTTGATCTTGTATTACATTCGGGAATTATTACAATTATATTATCATTATTATTCATCATGGCATGTGAAGAAAATAGAGCTCAAATGGAACAATGTGTAAGAAAGACATGCACTTTTTATTATTATTGTTAATTGGATATATTTGTATGTGTAGTTATTGTTTTTTTTTAATGAACAATCACGAATTTAAAAATTTGTGAGATTAATTTTAAAAAATAAAAAAAAAAAATTGTGCAAATGATACATGTGCGTGTGAATTGAATACAATCGTCACGTAAACGATAACGATGTAGAAAAAGACTTTAAATGAAGTCAGGTTGTGATAAATGATAAGGTAAAATGCAATACATGACATTAAACAAAGCAAAAGTAAAAGTACATGTTCCGTTTAAGGAAACAAAAGACTACTGAAAAAGATTGGACGTAGGCGCATACATGTTTCTCGCTCAACTATTTTGCTCTTTGACTTGGGTACTCCAGTGGTATGGAGAGTATGTATGAAATTTTGCGACCTTTGATCCCATGTATGAGCCTGCTATTTATTATATTTACAAAGTAACCATTGACGAAGATTATGACCACTAATGGACTATTGAAATTACTCCACGTTCAATCTTCAGGTTCCCACTAGTGTGTTTATGTGTCATTCACGAAACTCTATGCTTAAAACCCACATTGAGTTGTAAGTGTTATCATTGGAGCGCCCGATTCTCAGAAATGAAAGCTTTTGTTTCGTACTTTCAGAGATGGAACCTTATGATGGTACATGGGCCTACCATGAGAATCTATTTCCAACTATTAGAAGCTGGTGAAGAAACTCGTGCACCAATTCATAGCGAGTCGACATAAAAAGATGTCCATCACTAGCCTCTTTAACATTTGACAATGCCTTTCAGAGTCATTGATGGAATACTTTTCCCGTTTCAATGAAGCCACTATAAACGTCATCAATATGAACAAAGAAATGTTAATAGGAACATTTCAGAATGGTCTCAAAACAAGGCACTTCAACGGGTCCATCGCCCAATGACAAGCATCTTCTCTAGCATAGGTGGTCAGAATGGTGGAATACTATATAAAGGGCGAGGAAAATAACACCGAGAAGAAGGCATGTGGCGTGAAATAGTGTGTTCCTAATTGTCGTACCTTGAAAAATACGATCCTCGCGACGAACGCAGAAAAAATTTGTTCGAACAGAGTCACCACCGAACTTTAATTTTTTCCAATGAAGGAATAGGAAAATATCGAGAAAATATTTTTTTAAAAATGGAAATTGGTCATCGCAACCATATCCGGGTTCAGGAGTTTGTTACGTGAGGGGGAGGTATTAACACCCCCTCACATCCGTTATACTCAACGGGAACCTCTTAGTCTAATTAGTGATTTTGAGTGTCAACTACGCTTATTTGTCTTCTTTGAATAATAAAAAGGAAAAAGGTTTGCTAAAGGTTTTAACTAGGGTTTAAGGGAAAAATGGCTGATTTTATTATTAGGGTGCTCACCAAGGATTAAGGCCCTTGTGCCTACGTATTCCCTTGTGCAATGGGAAAGTCAGAGCAATCGTAGTTTGTAATACGGTTTGTTAAAAAGGGACTCGATCGCACAGGGGCGAGAGAAAATGTTGGTTAGTTATTAGTGGGCTCGCCAAGAAATGTGATCCTTGTGCCTACTAATTCTGAACAGGAATGAGAAATCAGAGCGTCTGTAGTTCAGGGGACTACAGGTTGTTGGTTTGTGTCTTTTAATGAACGGGTGTTTAGATCGCATTCTAACTGCTAAACATTGGCTTGTCTGCTCACTAGGGGAGGCTGAAGCATTAGTTTATATGCGCAATAGAAGGGACTAAACAATGTTCTTTTGCAAAAGAGTGTTTGATCGCACGGGGGTAAGTAATTAGGTTTGATGTGTTTTTTATAGATGTCAACTGCTCGGACACAAGAAAGACATTTCATACCCAAACAATTGAAAGAGAGGAATGGAAGACTCAACACCCCCTCTGTTTCATCTTGAGAGAAATAATGTTAAGATATGGTTAGGTATTTTAAGGAAATAGTTGTTTGAACACAAGAAAAACATCTCACATCCAAACAAATGAGGAAAATTTTTGAAGACTCAAAACTCCTCCCTTTATTTTTAATAAAACAGTGCTTAAATTAATTCAGTATTTTGAATTTGTTTTAAGAAAAATACTCGATGTTGATCGAGATTTGAGAGGTTGATGGCGATGCATGAAGCGATCGACTTACAAGGGTGTTAAAAAGGGCTCGACAGTGGATCGAGAATTGTTTGATTTTTTTAAAAAACAGTTTGAATAGTAACGCCAAGGGTGAGAAGCGACCGAAATAAATTTGATCGGATCTAACCATAACGATGTTGGATCGTTAGAAATTAGCACAAATCGAAAGAAGACGAATTGCTACCGCATAAGCGGTCATCAAAAATCGTATAAAAAAGCAACAAGATAATAAAATCAAAGAGAATCACGAATTGCAAATCAAAACGTGAATTGGTAAGCGCAACAATTGGATTATCACTATGCTAAACCGTCGGACGCGTGTAAAATCGAAATACAACAAAAAATATATAACCGCACATAAACTAATAAAAATCCACCACTAGCTTGCTACACTTAACGTGATCATCGCAACATGTATCAAAATGGTGTAGATCTAAATTTATCAAAAAGAAAAAAGAAAAAAAAAACAAAAAAAGAATTTTAAGTGTTAAAAAAACAACAATGTTGCTAACGCAAAAAGTGCGATCATCGCAACCAGATTGAACCAACACAATTAAATCATGAAAAAATTATATTGATAAAATATTCCTTTTTATATATTACTATTATATATTACAAATTATACTAACATTATATACATTATATATTATATACATATTATCATTATATCCATTATATATTATATACATATTATCATTGTATCCACACACACACACATATATATATATATATATATATATATATATATATATATATATATATATATATATATATATATATATATATATATATATATCATGTAGTATGATAAAAAACAACCACAGGAGGTCAATATACATATACAGGAAATTAACGCAAGCAATATGTATACATATATAACTATCACAGGGGGGAAAAATCACAAAAAAAGAATGCAAAACAAATTGTTACGTGGATATATATATATATATAACATAAGTATAAGAAACTCAAAAATTTATGTATATATAATTTTTAAATCAAACAAAAAATATATGTATCAAAACAAAATGTATATATGTACGCATCTCACTGTCAGACCGAAAATGACAAATGATTAGAAAAATTATAAATAATTAAAAAAGAGACATCAAAGTATGAATAAGAAGTAGTTACCACAAAGTACAAACAAAATATGCACCACATGTGAAGTTCTCCAAGATTTACTTGGTGATGTTTTTCAGGATAACCCGAAGATGAGCGTCGTTTGGTCTCCTCCTCCTCCTTTTTTTTTCTTTCCGCCCTCTCCCTTAGTGTTGGTCTCCTGCCTTGTATATATAGTACTTCTAGGTTCTCTATGAAGTAAGAAAAAGACAAGATACTAAAAAAATTTAAAAATGTTTTTGTGTTTTTTCCTATATGAGACAACAAATGTTTTTGTGTTTTTTCCTAAATTAGGCAAGAAAGACAAGAATACTAAAACGACATAAAAAATGTTTGTGTTTTTATAAAAAAGGAAAGTATTACTATACAAATTCAAAATAAAATTAATTAATTAAAATAAATTTAAACAAAAAACCTAATTAAATTTAAATAGATTAAATGATTATTTAACTAAAAATAAAAATAAAATAATTAAAAAATGAATAAAAAATCAGGCACCAAAGTGCTCGAAAAAATAAAATGAATGCGCCAAAATGATAAGCGTGAAATAAATATATTGGAAAAATACAACATTTGGTCAGATTTTGAAATAAGTTTAAACCGGTTAAAAGGCTCAGAAAAATCAAAATGCGACCGAAAAGTAGTCGAAAAATTTAAAATGAGCACGTCAGGTTAAACTACACGAAACATAGATTAATATAACAGACGTATGCAAGCTTGATTTTGAAATTTTTTTCCACTGATTTTACGCACACTTAAAATTTAGTTCAACCGATACGTTTGTATATCTGAGAGTTCATTCTGACTGATATTTTAGACATTATTTATGGGGAAAGATATGATATACTAAAATTAAAATGCCCAGACAAAATTGGGGTATGACACTAATGCCGAAGGCTCCGAACACCCTACAAAAGAGAAGCTACACCTCTCTTGCCAGAGACAAGACAATGTTTAAGCGAAGTGGAAAAGTCGTGGAGAGCTTCACGCCCTTAAACATTTGCAATGAGCAGATGTGGCGTGAAGTTATCCACTTGCATAATATCTCTATGCCTCTAGCTCCAAAGGTTGGTGTTATGAGTTCTTAGTCTAGCTGATGGTGTAAGTTCCACAAGGTTAAGGGACACTACATCATAGATTTCTACCATCTTAAGAAAGAGATAGAGCACCTAAAGAAATATGTCATAGGAAACTCCCCCCAGAGATCAGGAGGAGCCAGCTCTTGCGACAACAATAATGCTCGAGTCCTGGGCCTAGAAAGGGAAAGGAGTCATGTAAAGAAGATGGAGAAAAGACTGTGCGCCACACCCTGGATACTAGGAGGATTTACTAGGGGCAAAGAACCGGTTCCGCCTAATAAAGATATTCCCACCACATATTAAATATAGAGGATCTTCCCACTGATTTAAAGGAAGACGATACCAAGGAACCATAGGTCGAGATCACTTTTTCTAAAAAAGATATAATATGTGTCCATCACCAACGATGGCCCCCTAGTCATCACTATGAGGTGCGATATTTGGGAAATTAAAAAAGTCTTGGTAGATCAAGAAGCTTGGTAGGTATCCTCTATTGGGATGTATTTGAAAGGCTTTGTCTCGACCCCGATGACGTAAAAGCTTTCAAGGGATCACTAGTTAGGTTCTCTAGGGAGCAAGTATAGGCTAAAGGTTACATAACGCCGAACACCAATTTTGGAGTGGGGGAACAAGCCAAGAGTATCAATGTCAGGTATCTGGTTATAAAAGCCCCCTTTTCTAATAACGTAATAAGAGGGAAAGCATCTTTTAATTACTTAGGTGACACCTTGTTTACTTTATATTTGTGCATAAAATACCCGTTCCCTAACTGGCGGTTTGGAGTAATCCAATGAGACTATGAAGTCTTCAAGAAATTTTATTTGGAAAGTATAAGGCTAAAAAGTGTCTGAACACTGGGCGTGAACACCAAAAGCGTGGGCCCAAGGATCAAGCCACCAGAGGCAACACTAAAAGATGGAGAGGCTTCTCCTTAAAAGGACAAGAAGATAAGAGAATTAAGCATCAATGAGAAAGATCACAAAACACTCTCTTTTTTAATGTTGTTTGTTTGTTTGCTTATTATTATTTCATTTTTAGGTATACCTCTATTGTTTGTAAGGACAAGTTGATTTTTGGGGTAGCACTATTTTCCACTGCGCCCCGAGTTGAAAGGGGGAGGTTAATGAGGTTTCCACATTTTGTTATTTTGAATTAATTGCATCAGCGTCACCCCATATTTCCATAGGAAAATAGAGAAAAACTATCCATCGAGGCAATATAAAATGATGTATGGATCCTTTTTGTCATTTGAAGCGATCAAATACGTTGGATTCTTGTTGAAGAAACCTTACTACCCTTTGAGGCAAGATAAAACATTGGATCCCCGTGATGAATCCTTTCTGTCCTTTAGGAAATCAAACATGTTGGGTTCTCATGAAGGAATCCTTTCCGCCTTTTAAGGCAATAAAATGTTGGATCCTTTTGGAGGAATCTTTGTTGCTTTCAGTGGTGAGATAAAATGATGGGTCCCTATGATGGATCCTTTCCATCTTTTGAGGTGATCAAACAAGTTGGATCATCATGGAGGAATCCTCTCCGCCTTATGAGGCGATAAATTATTGGATCCTCGTAGAGGAATCCTTGCCGCCCTCTGGGATGAGATAAAATGCTAGATCCCTATGATGGATTTTGGTCTCCATTTGAGGTGATCAAACATTTTGGATCCTTATGGAGGAATCCTTGCCTCCTTTTGAGGCAATAAAATGTTGGATCATCTAAGGAATCCTTTCCGCATTCAGAGGCGAGATATAAATGTTAGATCCCTACGAGGGATTCATGTTTCTCTTTGAGGTGATTAAATGTGTTGTATCCTCTTTGATGAATCTTTGCCTCCCTTTGAGGCGATAAAATCCATAAAGTCATCGCATGAGATCCTTTCTTCCTTATGGGACAATATCAGTAAAGGACCCAAACAAGATTCCTGAGCGAATATATGAAGCCACTCAAAGAAAAATCATGAGTAAATCCGAAATAACGATAATGAAGGTAAAATAGTTAAAACAAAGACGCCTAAAAGGCATAGAAGTTAGGTTTTTACGAAAATCCCCAAAGGGGAAAAATTACAAAAGGCCAAAGAAACTAAACCACTAAAGCTCATTGTCCATCTCCCTGGACCACCTTCACCATGGGTACTCTCTCCAAAAGAGAAGTAATTGGCTCATCTACCCTTGTCGTGTCACTGTCAAAGTCATCCCGAGCACCTACGACTGAGGGAAAACCTAGGTGCTTTGGAGGATATGCCTCATCCTCCTCAACCAGATGGATATCATGGATAAATTTGAAGATATCCAACATGCTCGGGTCCACTATCGTGTAGAATAAGGACACATTTTCCATCACACACCCAAAATAGTTATCAAAGGTCGCCACCAAGTCATCATTGAGCTCATACACCTTTCTCTCCAATTCTTTCTTGGAGCGAATGACTTATTACAAAGATGAATTCAAGGTCTCCTTCGACACAGTCAATTCATTGGTTTTTGTCCTCAATGTGCCCAACTTAGTTGCCCAGGACTTCTTCTCCTTTTGGAAGGATTCAAGCATCCCTTGACTCTTGAAACAAATTTTCTCTAATGATTTTCCTGGAACTTCACTAGTTAATGATGACTATAATTAAGATATAGTTTTTTTTGTATTGTTAAAAAGTCTAGCTTGTTTGTAACTCGTATAAGGTTTATATTTTTGTTGCTTATCCCTAGTCAATGTATGAGATTCTTAATTTTTATGTTGATTCATCAGTATAAAAATGAAGTACCAACATATGACATTGTTACTCTATGTTTTACTACATAATTTTTTTTTAATTTATTGTGTTTATTTTGTGTTTATTTAATTTATAGTTGCTATTATAAAATTTTGATGTTTACCACTTTTAGTGTACTGACTTTTTTATCACCTATACTTGCATTTTGAGCCGGTTGTGAAAAAATGACTTCATCATATGAGGATATTTGCTGAAAATCGATATAAGAGAATCAGAAATAGATGAAGGCTCTCAACCTGACTAAACTCTCTCAATATGTTTACAAATCATCTTTGTCATTTTCAAAATGATCATCAGTTAGTAATAAACTCTCAATAGTGCTCTATACAAATTAATTGTTTCAATTATTAACTGATATTCACAGATGCATCTTATTTAGTCTGTGAGGGATCATCCGAGGTTTGTACAACCGGGAGATCATGAAATGTCCAAGAAGTACCTATGTTTAGCGACAACTATAACATCTACATATGTGACATAATCAATGACCTATCCTCTAATCCAAACTACAATAACCCCTCTAGCAATCCAAACTACAGTAACCCCTGCGTCAATCCAAACTACACCAATTACTTATATTATTATACCAATAACAACAATGATCCCTCTGCCAATCCAAGCTACATAACCATCACTTTCTTCAGAGACATTTCCTCACTGTGACATTTCATCCCCTCACTCTCAAGATGTTATGGTAGAATATGAGACTGAAATTGTTCAAGTGGCTAGTTCTGAATATTTAGATGTAAAAGTTATTAGTAAGTAATTTAAGGTTAAAGTATCTTTAATTTATTTAAATGTTTTACATAGTTAAGTTATAACATTATGTTGTTTACTTTTTTATGTGATAGATGAGGTGGGTAATTTTTCAAACACGCGTTTATGTGTGCATGATTTGATTGGAAAAAATCCGGATGGAACAAGAATAATAATTAAATGGAATATTCATATTGTCTCGCAGTAGGATCAACTGCTCATTTGTTAGGAAAGTATTTGGGTAGAGTTTTTCGAATGTTTGAAGACTTTCCCATAATGTTCGATAATTGGAAGGCGATTCTAATTGAAAAAATAAAACAAAACTTTATGATACAGAGATAAATGTATAATTAATAAACAATTACATATTTTTTAAAATAATTGGAAGGCTTCATTTTCTTAAAAACTTTTATAAGTGAGATCTCACATTTGAGGAAAATCTTGCAAGAATTTCAAAAGGTATTGTTAACGAAAACAATTGAGTTGTTATTTTCAATATAGGTGGAAAGAAAAAATACAGGTAATATTTGTGTTTTACTTGTATAATTGTATTTTTAATATATAAATGAGATTTTCCTAAGTGTTTTAATGAGTATTTTTATTTGTTACCAATGTAGAGAATAACAAGAAAAAATGCCCAAAAATAGAGAAAATTGGAGATTTCGCATACACTCGGATCTAAGTCGCTTGCAAGGAAGCGAGATGATTTGGTATGAATAAATCTATCTATTGTTGATTGTGTGATTAATAGAACAAATAATTAATATTTGTGCTTAATTGCAGTAATTGAGAGATGGACGAGCATATAGTAGAGGAGAAATATATGCAGTTTGTCATAAAAGATCGACGAGTCTTTTGTCAATGAAGATGCCTACAACAATAATATAAGTGTAACTTAATTCTTTTGAAATATTTTTTAGACTCCTTAAAAGTTGAGAAAAGATCAAATCTTTTGGCATCTCTTAGAAGTTAGGAGAATCTGTCTAAAAATTGTTTGTTTTTGTACCTTACTTGATCTACCATGGCCGATAGTTTCTAATATTATATTTCAATTGATTTTCTATTAATATTTTTTAAATAGAAAATATATTTTGTTAATACTTTGGTATGCCTGAAACATGCGGGTTTGGTTAAAGACAATGCTAGACATTTCCTTCTTGAACATTGTGGGAATATGATGGTTTTCCTACCTACTATTTGAGTATGGTATATCATCTATTTCATAAGTCTTAGATATATTTTTGGGGAAGGGATAAAAAAGCATCATTGATGAAGCACTACTACAAAAAGACCCTTTTTACCTCTATTGAAAAATGTATTATACCTCAATTTTAAAGGCGAGGTAACGAATGGCGATATTAAAACTCGACACTTTTCTCCTTGGGTAACGTTCCACCAAGGGAAAAAATTGTATTGGTCATGGTTTGTATCTCCATGAATAACATTTTTTGGATTTTAAGAACTACGCTACTGTTGTACCTCGAAAAATGAGAACGCATATGGAAACTCTGCTGAGGATATCTCCCTAAGTGAGTGAAGCCTAGTTAGGTTTTTTGTGTGTGTTTATGCTTGTTTATTTGTTTGGATTTTCTTTTATCTTTTCTTTTATTGTTGTTATATTATTATATTGTGATTGGATATTTGGTACTTGGATTTCTGATTGCAAAACCTTGAGGGAAAGACTCTATACCCGAGCTTTGAGTAAAAAACATAAGATAAGACGATGGTTGAGAAGTGTGGGTCCACGAGATTTAGATCTCATTAGGGTCGACATGAGAACCTCACTTAGAGTAAATACTTTGAAAATATTGGAGCCCGACATGTAGTTGTCATTGGCCTCGATGTTTGCATAAGGATCCATGACTCTAAGAACCTTTATAGAACCTTAAACCCTTGGCCTACTAGGAACGATGGTCGCGTAGTGCGGGTTCCCCGAGAGGTAGATCTCGAAGGGTCGGTACGAAGATCTTGCTCAGAGTAGATTATATCAATGGAGTTGACACCCGACATGTAGTTGTCGTTGGCAACAAACATTCGTTTGAGTTCATGACTTTGGGAACCTTTTCTAGAACTAAAGTCAATGGTCGCGTAGTGCGGGCCTCCTAAGAGGTAGATCTCGAAGGGTCGGTATGAAGATCTCATCCATAATAGATTAATTTGATGGAGTGGATAACCGACATGTAGTTGCCATGGGCAGAAAACATTCATGTGAATCTATGACTCTGTGGTACCTCTTATAAACCTTAGATCACACCCGGTGAAAACCTTGTTCCGTTATACGCAATCAGATTTATCCGTTACCTTTGAACCCATGTACCTAAGAAAAAATAAAAAAATACATGGCATCTTATTGCATCCATTCCATTGCATATGCATCTCATCAGCATGCATGCATACCATTTCCACAAAGCAAAAACTCATTCTGCCTTTGTACATGACCAACTAGCTGATTTCTCGGTACCCGCTCTGAACCAGTGGTAGTTGTTGTATGACGACAGAGTGTTTAAAGCATAATCATATAGTGATAAGAGGAATATAGACACCTTGAAAGGAGACGTATACCAGACATCGGAACCTGTGGTAGCTATGTCAAATTTTTAGCATGCTGTTGTGGAGAATGTTGGCCCCCCACTAGGCTTTACTGTGATGACTAACCCAATGTATGATCACCCCCTTGAATTTCTTCCTCAACAAATGGATGTTCCTACTCAACCTCAGCTAATCCATATCCCAGTATCAAGTGAGATCCCCATTATGCAGAAGAACCCAATTACTCATACTAATGAAGAGGATCCTTAATTCACGAGAAATGTAACAAATTCTCAGAGTGCCCGCCTAATGACAAAAAAAAAGTGTTCTCAAGTGGCAGAAGTCGCAAAAATAAGTTGTGATCTTGAGAAACGATTAAGGGCTATAGAAGGCTTTAACACATTGAAACTTAACGACATGTGTTTGGTGCCAGGTCTTGTTATACCTCCAAAATTTAAAGTACCCAATTTAGAGAAGTACAATGGAGATAGTTGCCCAAGGAATCATTTGGTGATGTTATGTTGAAAAATGGCTTCCCATACGCATGACGATAAGTTGATGATTCACTATTTCCAAGACAATTTGAGTGGGCCATCATTGGGTTGGTACGTGAAGCTAGAAAAGAGTCATGTTCAATCATTGGAAGACTTAGCCAACACCTTTTTGTAGCGGTACAACTACAACTTGGACATGGCTTCGGATAGAAGACACTTGTTGAGTATGTCTCATAAAGACAATGAATCCTTCAAATGATATGCATAACAATGGAGAGAATTGGCAGCCCAAGTGCAACCACCACTCTTAGATAGAGAGTTAGTTGACATGTTCATGGATTCCCTACAAAGCCCTTACTTTGAAAGGATGGTAGGAATTACATCATCAGACTTCTATGACTTTGTGAATGTTGGAGAACGCATCGAGAGTGGCCTCAAGAACAGAAAACTCCAAGATGCCTCAAGCAGCCAAGCTAGTGAGAATGAATCCCTCAGTAACTCCTAAGAGGAAGAAGAGGATGTAATCAATGCAGTCATGACAGATGTCGAGTATTCTCATAGTGAACCAACAAGACATTATGGTCCTTCATCTTCTCAGTGGTCATGATTTCCAGCGTCACGTTATCCTCATGGTCAACCAGCAAAGCCTAGAGCTCCATACCAGCAACCTTGGATCGCTCCTCTTTCAAATCAGCGAGCCCAAAGACGAGGACATCAGAATCAACATCAGAACTAGCATAAGCCTCGTAACAAATTGGAAAGAAGGAATGCTCCTCTTGATCCAATTCCCATGTCATACAGTCAACTTCTGCAGCCTCTGGTTCAAACCTCGTTGGTGGTCCCCAAGTCTCTGAAGCCTGTTCTAAAACCATACCTACCTGGGAACGATACCTATGTGCAACATGGATATCATGGTGGATCGATAGGACACTCAACTAAAGACTGCAAAGCTTTCCAAGCAAAAGTGCAACAGTTGATTGACAACAAGTGCATAGCCTTTCATAAAGGAAACTTGGTGGTGAATGTCAACCTCTCACCCTGATAAGTGCGAAGACCTCAAGGGGAATCTCCTGAAGACAGTGGATTAAACAGAAAGTCATCCTCAATGCTGGAAGTCATGTGGCATTTTTATCATTTGTATTTGTGTTTTATTTGTCTGTTAAACGCTACTTGTTTTTTTAAACATTGTTGTTCTTTTAATGGTAATATTAATGAAGTGATCATACTTTTCCTGAATTAATCCATTCGTATTCACGCCTTCTATTTTTCCTTCATTCATGCAAAACAATCAAAAAATTCTTCCTTTCACTTGTCCTTATCAAACCGTTGTTTCAACAAAGATTGGAAGGAGAATGATGAAAACCAGATACCTGAAATTTTTGTTGGCATGCTTTTGAATAAAACTTTTTCAATGATGTAAGGCATTATTTTAAATCCCCAAACACTGAAGAGATAAGGAGTTAATCCCTAGTCAACCACTTTGAGCCTACAAGTTGGTGTTTCTTTTGAATTAAAACCCTTAATCTTAACCAGGGGCAGGGTAGTTGTGTTCAGATAGTTTGACTATGCATTCAATCTTCAAGAGAATCCATCCATAGAGGATTAACCACATGTTATCCTTCGTAAACACCACAAAGTGTCGAAGAAGTTGAGAAGAGCCAAAAAGTTTGTAGTGGTTGTTCCTAAATAACCAATAACGTGGCAGTCACCAACCTTTTAGCAAAATCCAAAAAAATGAAAAATGAAAAATCCCTCTAAGTCGAATACCACAAAAAATGACTTAGGCAAAAATTAGGGCATCCAGGTGGACCAAGAGCTTCAAAAAGAAGTCCGGGAAAAATTAGGGATCAAAGACAAAAAAAAAGTCATTAAAATCTTCTACAAAAAAGTAAGGTGACTGCCATTTCAAGAAAATCTCATCTTGAATCCTCATCATTACCATTACACCTTTGAACCTTTTTATGAATTAAATGCGTATGTCAATTAACTGAACATATGACTGGAGTTTATCAAGAAGAAGGGGCGGGTTAAGATTAAACTTTGAGCCTTATATCCTTTTGTTCAAAAACTGTGAGCCAGACCAAGTTATAGCCTTAAAAAAACCTAATTGAGGCAGGTTTTTTTTTTCTTTCTGAAATCATGCTACGACAAGGTTGCGTTAACTTGAGTCCATACAATCTTTGTTAATCATTTATGTGAATCACATCATCTTTCATCCTGTGAATGGCTAGATCCACTTTTATATTCTAATCATTGAGTCGTTCATCTTGTTGATATCAATAAATTTTGATTTCAAATTTTGCATAAGCAATGCATTAAAATTACCATTTTTTGAATGAACTATTTTAATTGAAAGTCAGCATTTAGCATCAACAGATTCCCAATAATGCACAGTCAGTTGAGGAACTTAATTAGGTGAAAGGAGTCTAGCTAGAGGCAATCACTTGAGAATCTGTCAATCAGAGCCAATCACTCCAAGAGTTGAGTAATCAGAAGGAGATCTTCAATACTCAGACTAGGGCGAGCCACCAGAAAGGCTCAATGAGTCCAGCCCTCCAAAGGTCAGTCAATCAGAAGCCTCCTAGTTCAAGAAGTGTCCAAATAAGGGGAAGACCACTGCGATATTTAAACATCAGGACAAGCTACCTCAAAGTCAGAGCAATTTTCTTCCTAATTACTTTAAAGGAGAATTTCTTCAGAGACCCAACAGACTGGGGCAAGATCAAGCCACAAAGGGGCAAGTTCTCTCCATCCTTTCAAGGTGCTCAAGCAAGCAAGCCATACTTCAGTAAACGTGAGTTCAAGGCGAGTGTCGGGGAGTCATGCTACACCCCATCAAACAACCTTTTCCTTTTGACAAAGAAGCTGTGTTGCAAAAGAACCTTCCATCCATTACCCACGCATAGGCATCATTTTGGAATCTTTCGAGTCATGAATAAATTATTATCATGCATTAATCATGTCGCTTCGCTCTAGAGTTAAGCCATGCATATCATCTCATTCATCGAGCATATGCCCATAGCATGAAAGAATCCAACATCAAAACCAGTTCTCGTCTGGTAAATCATTTGAAAGTCAGTAACTATCTGACAATCGGTTTTCATACATCGGTTCTCGTCAGGTAGCTTTTTCAATTCCAGTTTTAGTCTGGTAGCCATTTTTCTAATTCCAGTTCTCGTCTGGTAGTATTTTCCTAAAACCAGTTCCCGTCTGGTGGTCAATTATAAAACCATCTCCCGTATTGTAGCCTATGTTTAACATCAATTCCCGTTTGGTAGTTAGTCATGTTTTTTCAATACCAGTTCTTGACTGGTAATCTACCCTTCAATTCCAGTTCCTGTCTGGTAAATCATTTGAAAGTCAGTTCCGGTCAGACAATCAGTAGTCAAAATTCTAGTTCTCATCTAGTGGTCTTTTCTTAAACACCAGTTGTCACTGGCGACCTTTTCCAAAACCATGTTGTTACTGGCACTCAGTTTTTAATCCATTTGATATTGGTATTCCAAGTCCTGTAGTCACTGACACTCTGTTAAAGTCTAGTTGTTATTGGCACTCTCTTTTAAAGTCAAGTAGTCATTGGAAATCCATTAAAATCCAATTGTCATTGGTACCTAAAGCCCAATTGTCACTGGCACCTTGTTTAAAATCCAATTGTTATTGGTATACTCGAGATCCGATTGTCACCAGTTTCCTTTTAAAATCCAATTGTTATTGGTATTCAAAGTCCAGTTGTCACTAGCACTCTTTTTTTCAAGTCTGGTTGTTACCGACATTATTCTCAAGTCCAGTCGTTATTGGCACCCACTGCTTAAAATCCAATTGTTATTGGTATTCGAAGTCCAGTTGTCACTAGAATTCTTTTTTTAGGTCTGGTTGTTACCGACACTATTCTCATATCCAATCGCTATTGGCACTCATTGCAAAATCCAATTGTTATTAGCACCCCAAAATCCAGTTGTTACAGGTATCATTTACAAATTCCAGTTGTCATAGGCCCCATCTTTAAAGTCCAATTTTCACTGGCATTCTTTTTAAAGTCTAATTTTTATTGGCATTCATTTTCTTAAAAGTCCAGTTGTTACAGGTATTGTAGCCCAAAATTTGACCTCCCTTTTTTCCTTTTTGCATAAGCATGTGCATTCGCATTGCCAGCATACACATTAGCATTTTTCTCTGTGGTTTTGTTGCAGGAATATTCATAATTTTAGAAGGTTTCAAAGCCTGATTAATCTTATCCTCACAAAGTCATCACATAATCAATACAAGTAAAATACAAGGGTTTCCATGCCTATTTATCCAAGCAAAAAGTCGAAGATCAGAGCCATGGCCATAACACCTTGCTTCAAGCCAAATTGGGCAAGTTTTGGCAGTGTTAATCGATTAACCATTTGCTAGGCAAAATGTGTTAATCGATTAACACATGTAATTTGGAAGATTTTCGGCACTTTGCATGATAGGAACTTTTCTTATACTTATTTAGGGTTTACTTGGTTCTAGCATCATGTGGAATATTCTAGACACTTCAAGACGCTACAAGAATCCACTTGCATTTGCTACAATACATCATTTTCAATAAAGACCACCATGCAACTTTGTCTCCAAACATGTGAACCATTGGATTTTGAGCTTGCATTGGGATGTTCCCGCCGAGTTAACAAATAATTAACTGAGTCAACTTCCAACTCAGTGAGTTAGATGTAACTAACTCCAAATCAAATGCCAAACTACCCTTAGCTAGTCCCAAACCAAGTTCCAAACCTATCCCACTCCAAACCTCCACTCTATATAAAGAAAAATTCACTTTGTTGCAAGGGACTTTGAACCATTTTCACTCTTTTCACTCTCAATTCTCTCTCACTTTCACTATTCTCTCTCAATTCTCTCTGAATTTTCTATAATTCATCTTCATATTCTTCCCCAAACCACACATAAAAGCTCAATTTGCACCATTAGAGTATAATAATCTTCACATCGAAATTATTATTCTCTTGAGCTAAACCTTCATTCCACTACATTTCTACTTGGATTTCTAGATTTATAGTAGTTTCTACTTCAATTCAAGTAATTGTTTCAAGCGTTTCGGTACAAATTCGTATTCGGAGCATTTATCGCGTTTTTATTGGTTTCGCTATCATTTGATCTCAAGCTTGGAATTCTCTGGTTTTCTTTGCTTATTCTCACCATATTTTACTTACAACAATTACCAAGGCAATCCTCCGCCTTGTAGGTTGGTGATTCTTGCTCAATTTACTGTTTCCGATCACTTTTTCATGTTCGCAATGTAGATCCAATAGCTTTTTGATGTGAATAGATCATTCGATTGTTTGATTGTTGATCTTGATATTTGATGAGTTCAATTGATGCTTAATTGTTTCTATTTGATGTAATTTTCATGTACAATTGAATGCCATAACATGTGGATGATTGGAGAAGTGATTAGTTGCTGGAAGTGCTTTTGAAAAACTGTTTTTCTACCTCTGTTACAGTGTTAATTGATTAACCATTTTCCAGGAAAAATGTGTTAATCGATTAACACCTCTGTTTTAGGTGTTTTTTTGTTGTTTTTAAAGGGTTAATCGATTAAACATTTGCAAGGTAAAAATGGTTAATCGATTAACACTGTACTAGAAGTAATTTTTTGTGCTTTTTCAGCTTGTGTGGTTTTCTTTCCTTATTTAACTTCCATGGCTTGATATACTTGATATTTGTGGATGTTTTGGGAGTAGTTTAGCCGCTGATTGAAGTATGTATGTAAACTTTGATACACGATTTATTGATTATGGAATTGTTTGCATTCTTTAAATTGTATGATCATGTTGCTTTTGCATACTCTTATTTATGTGTTTACATGACAAGTGATGCATACTAATTGAGTTTTTTCATTGCATTGCAAATTCATTCTTGATTACGTTAAGTTTGTTCTTTATTGAACAAATTTAATTTTGCATAATCATTATTTTGCACGTTTGCTTTGACAATCTCTAGACTCGCTTTAAAGATTGTTGGCTCGTCCTTCCCTTTTGATCGATTGATCGAAGCCTTGTTTCGATTAGTTAATCTTCCCTCTTTCTTCTCTTTAGGATCTTTTTAAAGCTTCTCTTTCTTGGTCCCCTGCAGAGTCAGAAGTCTGCACAACGCGTTGGAGCACTGTAAAATATTGTGCTGTTACTCTGTCGATTTCAATTTCTGTACTATCCTCTAAGTACTAGAGAAGGGATGAGAGTGGAGAATTCCTACACTCATTCTGATTATTTTGGGTAGGGGACAAATGACCCCGTGCTTGGAATAATCGTCTCTATCTCCAGATTGTAGTGTCTCTCAATTCCCCGCCGAATCGATCTTTGATCACTTGCACACTGAATAGTCTTTCTTGGGTTAATCACCTTCTCCTGGTTAATCACCCATTCTTTGGTTGATAACAGTCCGTATGTTAAGACCAATTATGAAATTCTGGTTAAGCAGATCACTAAGATGTCAGACAGGATGTCGTGACACTTGGTCTGTGCTTCTCACAAGGATTAAGGAAGAACATAAACAAATAGCAGAAAGAAAACAACACACAGAAATTGTTAACCCAGTTCGGTGATCAACAACACCTACGTCTGGGGACTACCAAGCCAGGAATGAAATTAACTAAGTAGAATTGGTTCAAATCTAAACTCCAACGTTTACAACTTAGCACCTAGAAACTACCCTTCCTAGATTTCTACCTAAGACACTCCTAGGTATGAGACCCTTCTCAATTCCCTTCCAATCACAACAGTGACTGAAAATATTACAACTCAATAAACTGTCTTCCTCTGGTATTCACGCAATACAAGAGGGGCTCACACAAGTACAAACCCTAGTACTCTATAATAGTTGCAATATATATCACTTTCTAGGTCAAATCCATCCTATTTATATAGTAAAATAGAACTAGATTTGGACTTCAAAAACGCAGCAATTCTGCTCCACAGAATCTGCGACCTATTATTTTCTTCAATCCCAAGTTTCCAAAAATGTCTCCTTACTAGGAAACCGCATATTCCTTTTAGAATCAGAATCTCTGATTCCTCAATCTCATATGCCACATGGGATCAAATCATATACCAATCACACCGGGAACATAAATACAATTATTCCAAAACTGTAACAAACAAAGATTTCGAATCCACTTGATAGGACATCTTGTCGAACGTCTTAACCTGCAATTAGTTTATCATGTCAGGACATCTCGTCCAACATCTTTCTACTAAGTTAGTTTTTCCAAAATTGATGCCAACCTCAAGGGTTTGGACTCATCAATCTCCCCTTTTGGAAAATTTTGGCTAAAACTAACTTCAATTGACCTGCAGAAGCATATCAGGGAGACCATCATCAGAACAGAATCGGAAATGCAACTTTACCTCCCCCTTAACTAGTACCTCCTGCAAGCAGCACATAACTACTCCCCCTCAGTGGTTAGTAGTATACCAGCAGTGGTCAGTGGTTAATGATGTTAGTATTTCTCCCCCTTTTTTAGCCAGAATATGACAAAGGCTGAATAACTAACTCAAAAACCAATTAATCAGTTCATAGTAATTAAATTACACACCCAACAAAAGTAAAGATTATCCTGGGCATTCAGCCCTTACACAACCAAAAGTACAGTAGAAACATAAAAATAAAAAACATAAAACATAAAGAAGAGAAAAGACAACTATCAGAAGTCATCTTCCGTTTCCTTATCGTCATCTTCTCGTACACTCTCACCAGAACCATTACCATCATCATTGCCTTCAACTGCATGACTGATCTCCTTAGATACCTTCTCAGCATTACTAGTGTTGACTCAAATATCCTTGTTTTGCTCAGCAGACAAGGCTTGTATCAATCTTTCCAGCTTCTCTTTTCTGGCAGTGCTGATCTTGATAATGTCATCAAGCTCCCTATAGGTGTCTTTGAGCTGGGCTATAGTTTCCTCTTTTGTAGTTGTTGCAGCAGATGTCGGTGTAAATGTTGAAGTAATATCTGGGACATGGTTACCAATAAACAATTTATAGTGAAGAGTCAAGGGAGATGCCCTTTTCATTACATGATCTATGGAGACTAAGATGCTTGGGTACTGATTCAGAATCATCTCACAAATGAGTGAGGGAAAGCATATAGGAAGTTTCACTACAGTTGATTTAGATTGCTTCAAAATTTGATTGAAGATGTGAGTTCCAAAATCGAACCTTCTTCCTTTGCCAATCATATAGATGAATCTACCTAAACTAGCAGATATGGTTGAAGTATGATTGGTGGGCACCCAATTGATAGTACCAATTCTATGCAGAATTACATACTTCACACCCAGTTTCCCGGCTACAAGTTTGCCACTGCTAGGCCACTGTTTCATAGTGTTGCAAGTGAGCTCTTGACAAACTTGGTCATCAGTGTTTCCACATTCAGACTGAGACTCTTCAGATCTTTCCAGAAACCTATTAATCATTGTGGGAGAAAATGTCACAACATTTCCTCTGACATACACTATCCTGTTGGTTGCATCATTACAGTGGTCAGGAATGTTTACAATAAATTCCTTCACCAGTTTTTCATAGCAACTTCCAAGATTTGTGACTGTCCTTGTTAGCCCAGAGTCATTAATCAGTTTCATCACTTCATGGCACTCTAATGCATCCTTCCCCAGTTCCCTTTCCAATGCTACTCTTATTTGGTACACATATGGCCATCTGTGTACATACTCAGGAGCATGGAATAAGATATTATCCAAGGGAGCTTTAGGAATACTGGAAGTCTTTTTCTTTACCCCAGGATCCTTTGGAAGTATGATGTCCTGATCATCATCTGTGACATCATAATCTGACTCAGTGTCATATTTGCCTTTCTTTTCTTGCATATAATTGCAACCTTGCTCCAAGGTTTCTGAGGTCCAACTATAGATTTAATGTTTCTTCTGATATTAGTGTCCACATTTTTCCTTTTTCTTGTCTTCAATCTCTTGGTCACATTAGCAATGATCTCATCATCAGAAGATGAATCATTAATATTGATTACCTTGTCAGTCACCTCTTTATCAACATTCTCTAGTCCCTGTTCAAGTGATTCCTCTAGAGGTAAGGATGTTCCATTATCTGGTCCATCATTTTTCTGACTGGTTTCAACACAGGTGTGGTGATTTTCCTCTGACATTATATTACCATCTCCTTCACTATTATATCTAACACCTCCTTGTTCATCAACAGGGGCGAATGTGATTGGCATATCCCCATCAGTATTCAATTTACTTCTTATATTTAATTGTTCAGCTACGATTTTCCTTATTCTCTTATCCGTTCCAACAATTTCTTTCTTATTGCTAGGATCAAGAGGGGCATCAATAGGTTTAAAAGTATTACCTGCAAGGAGATTTCTAGCTCTTCGTGCAGGGAATTTCTCAGGCTTGCATGGCACCATAGAAAGGGGAACAACATTGATAGTATCTCCAGTAGACACCTTCCCCGGTTTTGCCCTAACAACGGAAGATGTAGAGGTCTCCTTCACTCCTCCTCCAGTTTAGGATTGTTGTTGAGACATCATAGAGGGAACAAACTTGGATTTTTCTTTGCACCAGAAGAACGAGGTTATTGTGACGAGGAGAACAGGTTGAGGGCGGTTTAAGTTGATTGGAAATGATCGATTTTGAAACCATCCTTTCATTTGTTGAAAATAATCACCTACTTGACCAGTATCCTTACAAGTTAATCCCCTTAGGCCCCTAGTTATGCAAAGCCCTATTTTACCCTTTAGTTTCCCAAACTTATTTTTAAGGACATCAAGAGTGCTCAGCTTATCATGGGAGAATGTCACAACATTTTGTGTGACATTTTCCCTTGTTGGCATCTGCGTCATTCCTGTGTACTGAAAGCTGCTGAATGAGGTAGCAAGGTAATCACTTTCTGTAGTTGAGTCAATAGTGGCCATAAATGCACATCTTCTTTCTTCCAGATCATTTATCATAGAGGCCTTATGAAGCAGATCCTGAATCCTTGAGATGGTCTTTCTGTGTGTCATCTTGGTTAATCTACCAATTTCCCACTTATCAATGTTTAGTCTTAAGGGGAATTTATGATGTTTCCTAATTGTCATTGAGGAGCACTCTGTCAGTAATGAGGTCCATACATAGCAATTATTTTTTGATCTGACACCCCTCATGAGTACTTTATTTTTATCATTTACAACCAAACATTCAGATTTTGTAAAGTTAACCTTTAGGCCTTGATCACAAAGTTGACTAATACTAATTAGATTAGCAGTTAGTCCTTCAACATACAGAACGTTGCCAAGTCTAGGATTTCCTGCTTGAACCATTCTCCCAACTCCTTTAATCTTTCTTTTGGATCCATCTCCAAAAGTGACATAGTTGGAGGAATGAAGCTTTATATTCACCAGATAGTTCTTTACACCAGTCATGTGTCTTGAACACCCACTATCAAAGTACCACTTCTCTTCAGTGTATTCCTTTTGAGTGGAACGAGCCATCAGAGCCATAGACACTTTCTCGGAACTTATTTTCTTTCCAGCAATCCTACCCTTGGGATATCTATGTAGCTTGTAACAATAACGTTTAATGTGCCCATACTTGCCACAATAATGACATTTCCAGTCCTGTTTCCTCTGGTGTCTATAATGATGTTGTGACATTCTGTTAGACATCTTTTTTCTTCATTCAAGATTGTATTCAAGATCTCTCTTCTTGCTTTGATTATTGTAGCCAAGTTCCTGTAGTATCTTGTCAGACCCGCCGTTGACCATTCCAACACTATCAGGTTTGGATTTGAGCAGAGCAATTTCCTCTTGAAGATCAGAAATGATGCCAAGATGCTTCAATCTTTCAACCTTAAGGAGCATGATAATCTTATGTTAATTTTCTCCTAGATGACAGATTTCTGCACTTCTTGTGTACAACTCCCTATAAGAGTTGACTAGAGCATCATGAGAAAGATCTGCAATGTCTGATCCTACATTAGTGTCAAACACTCCTGTGAGTGCAGAAACTTGCTTCAGTGATTCTTCATCACTAGCAGAATCATCTTCATACCATGGAGTATGGAGACCTTTCTTTTCTTTCTTGAGGAATGTAGGACACTCTGATTTAATGTGTCCAAATCCCTCACATTCAAGACATTTGGTCCCCTTTTCTTTGCCAATTCTCTCTTTATAATATGAATTCCTTCCATAATTGTTCCTTTTAAGTTGTTGGGCATCTGAGTCTTGGCACTATTTTTTTACTCTCCCTCAATTTTTCCAGTAATTGACTATACTGTTTTCCCAAAAACACATCTGCCTTAGACATCTCTATCTTGGAGTTTGTCTTACCTTCATCAAACACCAAGTCTAAGCTTTTCTTATTCTTAGTCCATTCATTTAGTGCCATTTCAAATGTTTGAAGAGATCCCATAAGCTCATCAACTTTCATAGTAGCTATATCCTGAGCCTCCTCTATACCAGTCACCTTCATATCAAATCTCTTGGGAAGAGACCTTAGAATTTTCTGGACTAACTTGGCTTCAGGAATTTTCTCTCCAAGGTCACTGGATGTGTTGGCAATATCAACGATATTCATGTGAAAGTCATGTATACTTTCATCCTCTCTCATCCTAAAGTTTTCAAACTTAGAGGTGAGAAGCTGAAGTCTTGAAGATTTAACTCGGGAGGTACCTTCATGAGCAATCTTCTAAATTTCCCAAGCTTCCTTAGCAATAGTACAACTCTTGATCAATCTGAAGATGTTCTTGTCCACACCATTGAACAAGGCATTCAAGGCTTTAGAATTACCTTGAGCAAGCTTATCATCCTCATCATCCCAGTCTTCCTCGGGTTTCAGCTCATCAGTGAGCTTCCCATCTTTGTCTTTGGTCTTTGGTGGATCCCACCCATTAACCACAGACTTCCAAGCTTTACCATCCATTGACTTGATAAACGCCACCATGCGCACTTTCCAATATTCATAACTGGAACCATCAAGTATTGGTGGTCTATTTAGAATTCCTCCTTCTTTATCCATCGAACCAGAAAGTATCATCCCTGAATCTCACCCAAATACAGAGCAGGACGCCTGCTCTGATACCAATTGAAATTCTGGTTAAGCAGATCACTAAGATGCCAGACATGTCGTGACACTTGATCTCTGCTTCTCACAAGGATTAAGGAAGAACATAAACAAACAGCAGAAAGAAAACAACACACAAAAATTGTTAACCCAGTTCCGTGATCAACAACACCTACGCCTGGGGGCTACCAAGCCAGGATTGAAATCAACTAAGTAAAATTGGTTCTAAGCAAAACTCCAACGTTTACAACTTAGCACCTAGAAACTACCCTTCCTAGATTTCTACCTAAGACACTCCTAGGTATGGGAACCTTCTCAATTCCCTTCCAATCACAACAGTGACTGAAAATATTACAACTCAATAAACTGTCCTCCTCTGGTATTCACGCAATACAAGAGAGGCTCACACAAGTACAAACCCTAGTACTCTATAACAGCTGCAATATATATTACTTTCTAGGTCAAATCCATCCTAGTTATATAGCAAAACATAACTGGATTTGGGCTTCAAAAACACAGCAATTCTGCTCCACAGAATCTGTGACCTATTCTTTCCTTCAATCCCAAGTTTCCAAAAATGTCTCCTTACTAGGAAACTGCATATTCCTTTTAGAATCAGAATCTCTGATTCCTCAATCTCAGATGCCACCTGGGATCAAATCATATTCCAATCACACATGGAACATAAATACAGTTATTCCAAAACTGTAACAGATAAAGATGTCGAATCCACCTGATAGGACACCTTGTCTAACATCTTAACCTGCAGTTAGTTTATCATGTCAGGACATCTTGTCCAACATCTTTCTGCTAAGTTAGTTTTACCAAAATTGATGCCAACCTCAAGGGCTTGGACTCATCAAATTCTCATCTTCCCCAGCGAAGTCGCAATCCTTTTCTTCGGTTAAATACAGTCTTCATGTTAAATACCAGATCTCTAGCGGAGTTCCCGACCTTTCCTGGGTTCTTTCTGTTAGAACAAGATTTGGTTCTGTAAGATATCTCTTTTTTTTTATAATAACAAAGTTGTATTTGTGTGAGAACAATTTTGGTACTCTAACGTGTATTTTCTTAAGAATTGACAAACAAGTTCTGACTCTGATAAATAAAGTTCTAACTCTGATAGAGATCATGTGCTACGTCACTCTGAAGTTCTCAATGGTCGCTTCTGCGTTAAGAAGCAAGGTTGCTTCTGATCTACTGTGTGTCAGAAAAGACTCTAAGAAGACACTATGTTGCTGCTGCAATGTTCTCTTGGATTCTGGCTCTGAATTTAACTCTGATACTTATCTTCTGAAGACTAAGTACTGAAGACTCTAAAGACAAGGTTCTAATGAACAGCGTTCTAAAGACTCTGAAAACTTAAGTTTCTGAAGACCAAGTTCTGAAGACTCTAAAGACAAGGTTCTGCTAAACAAGTTCTGAAGACTCTGAAGTCTTATGTTTATGATAACTAAGGGTTCTGAAGAAGGAGTGCTGAAGACTCTGATGACAAGGTTCTGCTGAACAAGTTTTGAAGACTCTGAAGACCCAATGATTCATTCTTCTGATCATGCTTCAATCATATCAACTCAGAAGCCTCTGATGAATAAAAGAAGATGAAACGTTTGTGTGGGAAAATAGTACATAGTAAAAATCAAACACGTTATTTTTCACTACCATTCCACTACCCTGATTTGGTGGTACAAAGGACAATTTCAGTGTTCAATTTTCATCCCAGCATAACGACATTATTTCAAGTCGCCAATATTTTTCTAATATTACTGATCTGCCCTTCAATGGATCTTTTTCTGGCTATATAAAGACTTGATCATTCAACGAATCGTGTGTGACAGTGAGTGTGAAAAAGAAAAATATTCAAAACACTGATTCATACAATGAAAGAACTCAAGAAATAGAGAAATTCATGAGTGAACAGTAAAGCACCACAATAAAACAAAGAAGATTGTTCTTACTGTGTAGATTAGATTTAAGTTAGATTGAGCTAGAAATAGTGTTTATATCAGCTTATGTAAGAAGCATTTCATTGTAAACATTTTATTTGATCAAACAGTTGTTTGAATTCCTTAAGGGATCAGTTAGGCCAGAAGCCTTAAAAAGAGACGGTTAGTCTGTGTATTGTTAGTCACTAGCAGTTTCTAGTGCAGTTGTAATCAGTTTGGTTATAGTGGATTAAGTCCTTGTGTATAAGGCGAAATCACCTTGGTGGGTGGACTGGATTAAGTTGATAGTTTTCAAGTGAACTAGGATATAGCGTGTGTCTTTCTCTTTTGTTAGTCTATTTGTGATCTTTGTTTGAGTTTCACAAAAAGCTTTCATTTTAAAAACCCAATTCAAACCCCCCTTTCTTTTGTTTTTCTCACACCTTCAATTGGCATCAGAGCTCCGGTTCTGATTGTGATAAACGTTTTATCAACACTTAACAGTGTTCAGTACCAATCTAGTATTTGTGTGAGATATCATGGCAGCTCTTGTTAATACCACTGAAGGAAAGATCATTACAGTGCCAAACCACCAGCCTTTGATGGTGAAAAGTTTGACTATTGGAAAGACAGAATAGAAAGTTTCTTTCTTGGTTATGTTTTAGATCTTTGGGATTTGGTAGTCGATGGCTAGAATCACCCAGTTGATGCTACAGGTGCTAAAATATCCAGAAGTGATATGACCAACCAACAGAAGAAAGATTATAAGAATTATTATAAGGCGAGAACCATATTGCTAAATGATATCCCTTATACTGAGTATGAGAAGATAACAAATAGAGATACTGTCAAATCTATCTTTGATTCTCTTAGAATGACTCATGAAGGTAATGCTCAAGTCAAGGAGACAAAGGAGTTAACCCTAATCCAAAAATATGAGGCATTCGGAATAGAGGATGATGAGGCAGTTGAGACCATGTTTTCAAGGTTTCAAATGCTAGTCGCAGGACTCAAAGTTCTGGACAAAGGTTACTCTACTGCTGATCATATGAAAAAGATCATCAGAAGTCTTCCTAAGAAATGGAGACCTATGGTAACAACTCTAAAGCTATCAAAAGATCTTAATAGCATAAGTCTTGAAGAGCTTGTTAGTTCTTTGAGAAGTTATGAGATAGAGCTCGAAGAAGATGAACCTCAGAAGAGAAGTAAATCTATCGCTCTTAAGTCTAAACCTGAAAAGGAAAAGGCTTATCAAGCTGAGGAAGAATCAGAAGATTCTGGTGAAGAATCAGAAGATGAGTTGTCGTTAATCTCCGGAAGAATCAACAAACTCTGAAAGCATATGCAAGGAAACTTCAGAGGATCTAGAAGAAACAAAGGCCGCTCTGAGTCATCATTTGGACAGAAGAAGCAGAACTCTGGAAAGGAAGTTATCTGCTACGAGTGTAATGAGCCAAGTCATTACAAGAACGAGTGTCCAAAGATCAAGAAAGACAAGAAGCCTAAGAAGAACTTATCCAAAGTAAAGAAAGGTCTAATGGCAACTTGGGACGACTCTGATTCTAAAGAAGAGGAATCTGATGAAGAACAAGCAAATGTTGCGCTAGTAGCAACAACCAAAGATGAAGTTTCTGGAGAACCAGAAGACAGAATATCATCAGAACCAGAATCAGACTCTGACTCTAACTCAGAGGTATTATCTAAACTCTCTTGTTGTGAACTAGAGTCATGTTTGTCAGAAATGCTGGAAAAATATCAAACTCTTTAGAGTAAATGCAAAGATCTTAAAAAATCTCTTGTAATTGCTTCTGAGGAAAAAGATAAGCTTGAGCAGAATAATTCTTCTCTAAATGAAAACATTTTTTGCTTAAAAAATAGTAATTATGCCTTAAAAAGCAAAGTTGCTAAATTAGAAGAAGAATTAATCTTCAATGTCACTGACACAAGCTGTATCTACATGTATGATAGAGCATTCCAGTATTTTCTTGCTAAAGGCATGGATAGAAGCAAAATAGCTTCCATGATCTATGGAGTAAGCAGAAATGGTAAGAAAGGTTTGGGATGTACAGAATCATCTGATATTGACGAAATTCAAATTGTTAAACCAAAACCTCTCTACAACCATTTTGTGCCTTCTGGCACTGAGATTGTTTACTCTGAGCTTGCACAAAAATCCCCATCGACACAAAAATCTGTTTCTAAAGTTAAATATCATGCACAAATTCCTCTTGATTATCCTGTTGCACAAAAGCCCAAAGTTGTGAAACACTCTGGGAAAGCTAACAAGAAAGGACCCAAAAAGTAGGTACCTAAGGACAAGATAATATATGTTGCAGATATCCTTAGCAGCTTAGTTGAAACACCAGTCATGGTACCTGGACAGTGGTTGCTTGCGACACATGAGAGGAAGAAGGCATATGTTCCAAAGTTTGGAACTTAAGCCTGGAGGCTTCGTCGGTTTCGGAGGAAACCAGAAAGGAAAAATCATTGGCTCTGGAACCGTTGGTAATGGTAACCTTCCTTCTATTACTGATGTTCTTTTAGTCAATGATTTGATGCATAACTTGTTATCTATCAGTCAACTTAGTGACAACGGTTATGATATCATCTTTAATCAAAAGTTCTGTAAGGCTGTAAGTCAGAAAGATGGTTCAATCCTATTTGTCGGAAAGAGGAAAAATGACATTTATAAGATTAGACTTTCTGATCTTCGTGAACAGAATGTCAAATGCTTAATATCTGTTAATGAAGAGAAATGGGTATGGCATAGACGTTTAGGCCATATTAGCATGAGGAGGATTTCTCAGCTAAATAAGCTTGAACTTGTCAGAGGCTTGCCAAATCTAAAGTATTCTTCAAATGCTCTTTGTGAAGCATGTCAGAAAGGAAAGTTTTCCAAAACTTCCTTTAAAGTAAAGAATGTTGTGTCCATCTCTAGACCGTTAGAACTTCTGTACATTGACTTGTTTGGACCAGTGAAAACTGCGTCAATTAGTGGAAAGAAGTATGGATTAGTAATCGTTGATGATTATAGTCGTTGGACATGAGTAAAATTCTTGAAACACAAGGATGAGTCTCATTCTGTGTTCTCTACCTTTTACTCTCAAGTACAAACAGAAAAGGATTGTAAAATAGTCAAAGTCAGAAGTGATCATGGTGGAGAATTTGAGAACAGATACTTTGAGAATCTTTTTGATTCTCATGACATTTCCCATGATTTATCTTGTCCTAGAACTCCACAACAAAATGGATTAGTGGAAAGGAAGAATAGGACTTTGCAAGAAATGGCTCGAACCATGATCAAAGAAACTGACATGGCTAAGCACTTCTGGGCAGAGGCAGTAAATACAACATGTTACATTCATAACAGGATTTCTATAAGACCTATTTTGTGTAAGATTCCTTATGAATTATGGAAGAATATAAAACCCAACATTTCATATTTTCATTCTTTTGGATGTGTTTGTTTTATGTTGAACACTAAAGAGAATCTTGGCAAATTTGACTCCAAAGCTCAAAAGTGTTTATTGTTAGAATACTCTGAACGCTCTAAAGGCTACAAAATGTATAACACAGAAACACGAATTGTAGAGCAATCAATTCATGCCAGATTTAATGATAAGCTTGACCCTGAAAAGTCAAAGCTAGTTGAAAAGTTTGCAGATCTGAAGATCACCTTATCAGAATCTAAAGAAGTAGAAAATTCAAGAGAAGCAGACAAAGATGCAAACTCTCCAGATTCAGATACAACCTTACCAGAAGCTGAAAAAAACCCATCTCATCAGAAGAAGAATAGATTAAAGACATCTCATTTTAAAGAATTGATTCTGGGAGATAAAGCCGATCCAGTCAGAACTTGTTCATAATTTAGACATTCTGAAGAAACTCTTCTGGGTTTGGTTTCTCTGGTAGAACCAACAACAATTGATGCAGTTCTTAAGGAGAATGAGTGGATTCTGGCTATGCATGAAGAACTGAATTAATTCACCAGAAATGACGTCTGGGATCTTGTTCAGAAACCCAAAGGTGTCCACGTCATTGGAACTAAATGGGTATTCAGAAACAAGTTAGATGAGAAAGGTGAGATCGTAAGAAACAAAGCACGACTGGTTGCACAAGGTTATAGTCAACAAGAAGGGATATACTATACAGAAACCTTTGCACTAGTTGCCAGGTTAGAATCTATTCGCATTTTAATCTCATTTGTTGTAAATCATGACATTACTTTATAGGGTTAAATAAGTTTTAAGTCCCTATAAATATAGCGATTTTGAATTTTGGTCCCTCAAAAATTTTTCATTAAGAATTGGTCCCTATAAAATTTTTCGTCTCAATTATGAGTCCCTGACGTCAAATGGGACTAACGGAAGCTGACATGTCTGCCTTGGTGGATTAAATAATTAATTTATTTTGGATTACATTAACTGATGTGGCATGATTTGTATAATTGAAATTAATTAACAGAAATTTTAAACTAAAAACTATGAGCCAAGGGCCCAAGTCCCTTAAGCATTACCCAATCCAATTGAATACAACATATGGGGTAGTTGTCACATATATAAACACCAACATTGTTTAAAGGAAAAATGACGTGGGACTTAATGGAACACATGCATGTCCACAACTTGACTGGTAGCCTTCCTGAAAGTTTTGCATTAACACCAAGCAAATCACTTCCTGAATATTTTTGTTTTATTCCTACTACTTTGGGGAACCTATCATCATTAACAGTTCTTAGTCTTAACTCAAACAACTTGACTGGTAGCCTTCCTGAAATTTTGAGGAAACTATCTAATTTAGAGGAGTTGCATGTTCAACAAAATCCTTTATTGTCTGGTGTTGTGTCTGATAAACATTTTTCCAAGCTCTCAAACTTAAAGAGACCTAGAGTTGGGTTCACCCTCCTTTGTCTTTGATTTTGAATCCCACTGGATTCCTCCTTTTAAACTTCAAACACTCGCCTTGCAGTACGCAGATGTTAAACTTCTTCCATGGTTGTATACACAAGATTCTCTAATTACTTTATCAATTAAATACTCCTTCTTTAAAAATTTATATCAACAAATGTTTTGGAGTTTGGCAAATAATTTTACATATCTCTATCTAACAGACAATAACATGACTTGGGACATGTCAAATGTGTTGTTGAACTCTAAAAAAATATTCCTGGATGTAAATGGTTTGAGTGGTGGTCTTCCCAAATTAACGGCAAATGTGAGGATTTTTGAGATAAGTGGTAACAATTTGGCTGGATCTCTTTCTTCTCTCTTATGCCAAAATATGAAAGAGCATAGTGGTTTGAAGTACTTGGATTTCTCTAATAACCATTTATCTGGAGAGCTCACTGAATGTTGGGGAAATTGGAAATCACTTATTCATGTCAATTTAGGAAGAAATAATCTAACCGGCATGATTCCACACTCAATGGGTACCTTATCCAACCTTTTGTCACTGCATATTTATAATAATAAGTTGCATGGGGAGATACCAGTGTCATTAAAAAATTTCCAAAGACTTGTGATTGTAATTTTTTGTAGAAACAAGTTTTCTGGAAATATATCAAATTGGATTGGACAAGATGTAAAAGTTCTTCAGTTAAGATCAAATGAATTTAGTAGTGATATTCCTCTACAAATGTGCCAACTATCTTCTCTATTGGTCTTGGATCTCACAAGTAATAGATTATCAGGGACAATACCTCACTGCCTGCATAATATCAGTGCCATGATTTCCAATAATGCTTCAGAAAGCGATGAATTTAATGTTATTATCGACCTTACAAATATTGGTTTCTCCTATATGGGAAATCCTGAACTTTGTGGAACTCCACTTCCTGAATATAGTTTCTCTCTCCCTATGAGTTATGTTTATAAAATTTGTTATTTTTGCTGCTTTGGGAACATAAAATTTGATAACTGACTTTTATAGACTTGGGGCATTTTGAGTTAAGTCCCACATCGTTTTTCCTTTAAACAATGTTGGTGTTTATATATGTGACAACTACCCCATATGTTGTATTCAATTAGATTGGGTAATGCTTAAGGGACTTGGGCCCTTGGATAATAGTTTTTAGTTTAAAATTTCTGTTAATTAATTTCAATTATACAAATCATGCCACATCAATTAATGTAATCCAAAATAAATTAATTATTTAATCCACCAAGGCAGACACGTCAGTTTCCGTTAGTCCCATTTGACGTCAGGGACTCATAATTGAGACGGAAAATTTTATAGGGACCAATTCTTAATGAAAAATTTTAGAGGACCAAAATTGAAAATCGCTATATTTATAGGGACTTAAAACTTATTTAACCATGCTTTATATCAGATGGATGTAAAGAGTGCATTTTTAAATGGATATATTTCTGAAGAAGTGTATGTACACCAACCTCCTGGTTTTGAGAGTTCTAAAAACCCAGATTTTGTTTTCAAACTTAAAAAATTGTTATATGGTCTGAAACAGGCTCCCAGAGCTTGGTATGAAAGGTTAAGTAACTTTCTTTTGGAAAATGAATTTACTAGAGGAAAAGTGGATACAACACTCTTTTGTAAAACCTTTAAAAATGACATTCTGATCGTTCAAATCTATGTTGATGATATTATATTTGGTTCTGCTAATATTTCCTTGTGCAAGGAATTTTCTAAGTTAATGCAGGCTGAATTTGAAATGAGTCTGATGGGAGAACTCAAATTCTTTATGGGAATTCAAATTGATCAAAGATCAGAAGGAACATACATTCATCAGATCAAGTATGTAAAAGAATTTCTAAAGAAATTCAACATGTCAGAAAGCAAACCTGCTAAGACTCCTATGCACCCGACATGCATTCTGGAGAAAGAAGAAGTAAGTAAAAAGGTTTGTCAGAAGCTATATCGTGGTATGATAGGATCTCTTCTGTATTTGACAGCTTCTCGTCCAGATATTCTGTTCAGTGTATGTATCTGTGCTCGTTTCCAATCAGATCCAAGGGAAACTCACTTAACTGCTGTTAAGAGAATCCTAAGGCATCTTAAAGGAACATCTAACCATGGCTTGATGTATAAGAAAACATCAGAGTATAAGTTTTCTGGTTATTGTGATGCAAATTATGCTGGAGACATATTGGAAAGAAAGAGTACTTCTGAAAACTGTCAATATTTGGGAAGTAACCTCGTCTCATGGGCAAGCAAGAGACAATTAACAATTGCTCTCTTTACTGCAGAAGCATAATACATATCAGCATCTCTGTGCAGTACTCAAACACTCTGGATAAATAATCAACTTGAAGATTATCAGATACAAGAGTGTAACATTCTTATCTTCTGTGATAATACTTCTGCCATTTGTTTATCTAAGAATCCTATTCTACATTCTAGGGAAAAATATATTGAAATAAAACATCACTTTTTGCGTGACTATGTTCAGAAGGGTACTTTTCAGTTAAAGTTTGTGGATACAGATCACCAGTGGGCTATTATTTTCACAAAACCCCTTGCTGAAGATAGATTCTTATTCATTCTGGAAAACTTATTTATCAAACCTTGTCCAGAATGAGATGATAATATATTTGATGTGTCAAGCTACCAGAACGTCTGATACAAGATTATGATGACTAAACAAAGCGTGTTTAATATTTTTTTATTGACTTTCTGATTCATGATACTTCTACAAGTTAGAAAATATCCTGATTATAAATTAGTCCAGTTAGATACCTCTTGGTATTCTAGACGTTGGAAACATCAAAACGTGATCTCTTGAAAATAAATGGCTATGAATATTTGTGACACGTGTCCAAAATCAAATCATATCTACTGTTGAAGAGACACATCGAGCGTTGTGATTTCGTGAGACTAGGTTTCAAGTAATTATTTCCTATTACTCCTTAATATCTCTAATCATGTTTAACACATTGGATTTGAAAACTTACTTGATATCTGTTTAAATCTTTACGCCTTCCTTCCTCATTAGGCTTTCATAAAGATGCATGTAAGACAAAGATTTCTTGTAACTTAACACTTGTCTTCCTTCCTTTATTCTTTTTCAGAATATGCCCTCTCATTTTCGAGTATACATTTAATTATATTTATTGACTGATGTCATAATATTGATAACGTATACTAATCTATGATCTTTTGGAGACCGATACACTCTTTCATCATTCTTTGCTCTTGTTTGTATCCCTTGTATCGGAAATGATGAATTTCTCATCTCAATTTATCTAGTCTTTATTGTTATTTATTGCTATCACTCTTTGTTCTCTTTATATACCACACTTCTCCTTATAACTATTCATCAGTTTCTACTTGCTTTTTACTTCTATCCTTCTTGCTTTCAAGATGTCCTCTAAAACCATTAGGGGAGAAATCTCTGATTTAGATCTCTTGAAAGAATACTCTATTGATCTCAATGATCTTGTTGAAAATGGTCATACCAACATTCTCTCAGACATCATGTACCAAAACTGGGACAGATATCTTGAAATTCTCAATGGACCTATCTATCCAGCTCTTTTAAAAGAATTTTGGGCCAATGCTCGCATCCTTGCATATGAGTCTGATACTTGTTGCATTCTGTCTACTGTATATGGATTTCCCATCATGATTAACCCCTCAATCATCTATCAAGCTATTGAATTCAAACAAGATGGTGAATATGTTGAATACTACAGAGGAAATAACTGGTTTGCTAAACATATTCACATCATCTATCTTCAACAAGGACCTGCTGACAGTCCCTCTTCTCTCACTCCTGAGGCTAAAATCTGGTACCAAATCATGGGAACAAATCTTAGACCCTGGGAAAAGGGAACATGAAGACTCTCTGCTATGGATAAGCTCTTCATTTTCTTCATAATCTCCAAGATTAAGATTAATCTGCCTCAATCCATATTCAACCTCTTGAAAGGAGAAATTATTTCGTTGAGAGCGGATTTATCGTTTCAAATTCCTTAAAGTAGAGTTATTTCTCACATTCTTGATCTCCAAGGAGTTGTTGCTCACTTAAAGCTAATCGGAATGAATGAGAAACTTGATACTGAATGGTGCTCTCCCATGAATTATTCTAAAACCATCATCAGGGAATGAGATAGCTGGTTGGCGTGTGCTTCATCACTGTTGGTCTCTTGGTTGCTGGATGCTTGGTCTTTCTTCCATTTATCATTGCTTTTCTTGTCCGTTATCCTTGTTGTTGTTTTTCTGTTTTGTGGTTCTGTTCCTGTACTGCGCTCTGACATTTTGTTGTTTTATCAATGAAGTTTTTTCCTTATTTTCATTTATCTTGTCTTACTGCATTCCATTATGATTACCATAAAAAAATAAGAAAAGGACTAAATTTAACTTATCTAAATTCTTTCAAATCAAAATGATTTAGTTAAATCTTGGTTACCCGTTTTGATTATGACAAAAAGAGGGAGTATTAATATGGAAAAGTTATTTTGATAAATATCTTGTCTCCAATCATAGCTCTAACATTCTAACGCTTTAAATATCATATCTTTTTAGAATGTTTTTTTAGGAAAAGTTATTATATTGGTAAAATGATTCTGATATCAATCAGGCTTTGATTTAGTTAATCAAGCTCTGTTATCAGAATGCATCACCACTATAATCAAGCTCTGATATTTTGGATCTATCTAAGATCTCTGCAATCAGGATCTATATCCCAAATCTTATAAGATTTTGTTAAATCTTAGATTCAGGGGGAGCTTGACAAAGGAAAGTTTACTTTGAACTTATCTGAGTCAATTCTGATTATCTTCGTACAAAATTGTGTTATCAAAATACATTGTTTTGTTATTATCAAAAAGGGGGAGATTGTTAGAACAAGATTTGGTTCTGTAAGATATCTCTTTGTTTTGATAATAACAAAGTTGTATTTGTGTGAGAACAATTTTGGTACTCTAACATGTATTTTCTTAAGAATTAACAAACAGGTTCTGACTCTGATAAAGAAAGTTCTGACTTTGATAGAGACCATGTACTACGTCAATATGAAGTTCTCAACGGTCGCTTCTGCGTCAAGAAGCAAGGTTGCTTCTGATATACTGTGCGTAAGAAAAAACTCAAAGAAGACACTATGTTGCTGTTGCAACGTTCTCTTGGATTCTATCTCTGAATTTAACTCTGATACATATCTTCTGAAGACTAAGTGCTGAAGACTCTAAAGACAAGGTTCTTTGAACAACATTCTGAAGACTCTGAAGACTTAAGTTTCTGAAGACCAAGTTCTGAAGACTCTGAAGACAAGGTTCTGCTGAACAAGTTCTGAAGACTCTGAAGACTTATGTTTCTGATAACCAAGGGTTCAGAAGAAGGAGTGCTGAAGACTCTGATGACAAGGTTCTGCTGAACAAGTTCTGAAGACTCTGAAGACTCAAGACTCTGAAGACCGAATGATTTATTCTTCTGATCATGCTTCAAGCATATCAACTCAGAAGCCTCTGATGAATAGAAGAAGATGAAACATTTGCGTGGGAAAATATTACATAGTACAAATCAAACACTTTCTTTTCCACTACCATTCCATTACCCTGATTTGGTGGTACAAAGGACAATTTCAGTGTACGATTTTCATCCTAGCATAACGACATTATTTCAAGTCGCTAGTATTTTTCTGATATTACTGATCTGTCCTTCAACGGATCTTTTTCTGGCTATATAAAGACTTGATCATTCAACGAATCATGTGTGACATTGAGTGTGAAAAATAGAAATATTCAAAACACTGATTCATACAAAGAAAGAACTCAAGAAATAGAGAAATTCATGAGTGAACAGTAAAGCACCACAATACAAAGAAGAAGATTGTTCTTACTGTGTAGATTCTCTCTAAGTTAGATTAAGCTAGAAATAGTGTTTATATCAGCTTATGTAAGAAGCATTTCATTGTAAACATTTTATTTGATCAAATAGTTGTTTGAATTCCCTAAGGGACCAGTTAGGTCAGAAGAATTAAGAAGAGACAGTTAGTTTGTGTATTGTTAGTCACCACCAGTTGCTAGTGCAGTTGTAATCAGTTTGGTTATAGTGGATTAAGTTTTTGTGTATAAGGCGAAATCACCTTGGCGGGTGGACTTGATTAACTTGATAGTTTTCAAGTGAACCAGGATATATCGTGTGTATTTCTCTTTTGTTAGTCTATTTGTGATCTTTAATTGATTTTCACAAAAAGCTTTCATTTTGAAAACCCAATTCAATCCCCCCCTTTCTTGTGTTTTTCTCACACCTTCACTTTCTCCCTTTTTTGTTGGTTAATCACTGCCCGTCAGTTAAAACACCAATTTGCTTCTTTCCTCAGTTAACCGTAATCTATCTGTTAACATACTGAGTTCTTCTTGGGTTAATCACCTTCTCTTGGTTAATCACCCGTTCTTTAGTTAATCACAGTCTTGCTGTTAAAAGCAATACCCCTGTGAGTTAGTAACCTTCTTTTGGTTCAAATACTCGCGCCTTTAGGTTAGTAACCTTCTTTGGTTCAAATACCCTTCCTTTGGCCAAGTACTGTTTGTTCAGTCAGTGTACCGAACTCCTTTGGGTCATAACCTTTGCTTGGTTCCACACCCGTCCTTTGGGTCACAACCTTCGCTTGGTTCCACACCCGTCCTTTGGGTTACAACCTTCGCTCTATTCTACACCCGTCCTTTTGGTTGACCACAATCTTCCTGTTAAAAATAATTTCTTCTTTCTTTGTTGAGTTAAACACCTCTTGGCTAATAATCATTTTTCTGGTCAATCACCGTCTGTCGGTTAGAGACCAATTCCTTTCTCTTTCGGTTAACCATTGTTTATCAGTTAACATACTGAGTCCCCACAGTGTCAAACACATTCTTTTGGTTCAATACTCTCCTTCTAGTTCATCACAGGCCATCTGTTGACACCAACCCTTTTTTCCCCACAGAGTCATAATCTTTCATTCCTTCGGTTAACCACTGCTTGTCAGTTAATATACTAAATCCCCATTGAATATTACTATGTCTCGATTATATTCCTTTGCTCCTTTATTCTATTGGTTTCGACACCATTTATTTGCCTTTCTTTCCTGGTTCTAACACTATTTCCCTTTGGGCTTCCCTAGTAGAGTCCTTCTATCTCCTTTTGCTCTCGGTTTTGACACTATTTTTTGTTTCTTTTTCTTTCTCCATCCTAGTTCCCCGAACTACGGAGCTCTAACTTCCTCATTGCACTATGAGGATACGTAGGCACAAGATCTCAAGATCTTGGCGAGCTACCTTCTACCTTCTTCCATTCTTTTTCTTCTTTCCTGGTTCCATGAACTACGGAGCTCTGAATTCTTAATTGCACTATGAGGATACGTAGGCACGAGTGCCCCAATCCTCCGCGAGCACTTTCTTTTTCTTTTTCCCTTCCCTCTTTAGCTAGAAGCCTTTAGATGGATAACCCATCCAAGCCTAGAAGAAGCAAAATGGTGAGTACGACGGATGCGTGGGGTACTAGTACCTTCCTCTCACATAAATGACCCTTTTACCCGTTTCTCTTCCCCTTGGGTTTTATCGATATTTTCCCTGTACTTTGGGACTATATAAAGTTCGGTGGCGACTCTGTTGTATCTTTGAGTGTGCGATTCACTCAGGTATAATCCCGTTAGCTTCAGCTGGTGACTCTGCCAGGGAGTCCTTGCTCTTGCAAGTTGGGGTCTTGCCTAGTTTTGTTTGTGTTCTTGTTTTTTTTTGGTGTTTATATTTATGCTTTACTTGCTTACTCTTTATGACATTTACTGCATTCTTTTATTGCTTTAAATATTCATATGATGCATACTCTGGATATCTGTTGTATTTTCTGTTGTTGTTGGGATGGGTAGATGTTATTTGAGAGATAAGCCCACTACACAGGCTTGAGCATACACACAGGATAAAATCATGGATATTCGTTACGCCTGCGTTTTGCGCGTTGGGTTGTCACGAGAGTTACACCCAGACTAGTTTCGCTTGAGAATACCTTCATCCTGTGAGAATTGGCTACGACTGGGTATTTTCACTTGATTCCATGACTCTGGGAGATCTTCTAGGGACCACCTTTGGAAGACTAGAACACACCTGTGGGGGGATATTGGGTTTTTGCAGGAAACCAAGACTCTTCATACCTTTTGTTCTCTCATGCACGTCAGATTTATTTGCACTGACATAGAATTATATATGCAGATATTCAGATTATTTAGAATTTGATTATTCAAAATGTGCTTGGCTTCTTGATTCTTGTGTTGCATATCATTTCATTATGACAATTAATTTTTGCATCTGCATTTCCAGGTTATTTGAGGGCTTATTCTTTGTTGACATAATAATAGAAGATGAGTACTGGTTGCAGAGGTATCTTTAGCTACAAGTTTGTTGAGCCTAAGCTGAAGACTTTGAGAGGTTTAACATCCTATTTAGTTGAAGATAACAAGGGTGTTTTCAAAGATGATTACAGTAATCTTCTGGCCATCCTTAACACTGAAGTCAACGTCACTGCCATTCATACACTTTTTCAGTTCTACGACCCGCCACTAAGGTGTTTCACATTTCAAGATTAACAGTTAGCACCTACACTTGAGGAGTACTCTCATATCTTGGGGGTTAAGATCAAGAATCAGGCACCCTTCGTTTACACCAGCAGTTGTCCGAAGTTTCCCCTTATTGTTGAAGCTCTTTGCATTAGTAAGAAAGATGTGGAAGCTAATCTCAAGACTAAAGGGAATGGTATTAGAGGGGTTGCTTCAAAGTTTCTGGTAGACAAGGCCGTTTCTTTTGCTGAGGATGGAAGCTAGAAGGATTTCAATGTTGTGTTTGCTTTGCTGATATATAGGATTGTTTTGTTTCCGAATATGGAGGATTTTATGGATCAAGCTGCCATTAGTATCTTCTTGTCCAAGAACCCTGTTCCTACTCTTCTTGTGGATACCTATTATTCTATTCATTCGAGGAATGAAAAGAAGAAATGAACTATCACTACTATGTAAATACCAATTAACAATGGTTGGGAAAGGTATATAATGACGCTGGTGCAGGCATTGTTATGTAGAGTGTTGTTGTATAATGATACTTATAATAACGACCCATTAACCATTGTAATAACCTGGAAACAGCGTACCCTATCACAACGGTTATTCAAACGAACCGTTGTGATAAATATAATGGTCCTTGGTTCGATTCCCAGCTGTGCCGTTTTGATATTTATTTTTTTCTGTGGAGCGCGCGAGATATTATGACGATTATATTATAATAACCATCATTATATATTCTGCATACACAAATATACAACCACAGATAGGTTTTATAACTGTTGTCAAAACTTCCTATGTTTTAAATATGCATTTCTCAGCAATTTAAATTCATCCCATTTTTTAACCTGTAACCATTTTAACCATAACAGATACGGTATACATGCATAAAGAGCATAAAATACTTCATATGTTTTAAATATGCATTTCTCAGCAATTCAAATTCATCCCATTTTTTAACCTGTAATCATTTTAACCATAACATATAAGGTATACATGCATAAAGAGCATAAAATACAACTAACATTGTTCATTTGTAAGTATTGTAACTATTATAACCATATTTACACAGCTATTATAACCATAAAATACAACTAACAGATAAGGTATACATTCTGTAAGTATTGTAACTATTATAACCATATTTACACCAAACACTATATTCATGTCATCAATACAGAAAAGTGTTATTCACATCATCTCTACAGAAAAGTGTTATTCACATCATCAATCAGTAGGACCCTTAAGAACATTGTGGATATACCCAACGTTAACGAAGATCTACGAAGTCCTCAATGGGGAATGGGGTTTCGTCGTTAAACATCTACATAAGAAAGAGCCAATAACATGTATGATAATAATTCAATAATCAACTTATATATTAATATATGTAAACATTTTATGACATGTATACCTCATCCCATGAATCAACAATGCCGACAAGGACAGTGTTTAACATGTGTTTCATGACATAATAACCACACTCGTAAGTCCCGCGTTGTTTCCTTGTCTACAAATTTAAGCAAAAATGACATGAATGCAACCACACATGAATGTAAATGAAATAAACATGTAATCGGGCCACTTACTTTAGGACAGATCCATGTGGGCTTTCTTCTAACTTTGTTCATCATATTCACTTGCTCCACAACACTGTACATTGAATTTAATTTAAACATATTACATGATAAACTAATTACAATGTCAAAGAAAATGAATTAAGCATACACTTACGAATTAATAATATCTTTCATTTTCTTTTCCAGTGGATCATGCAAGGAACACAGAAAAGTTATCGTATTCGTCCTACATGATATGATGATCAATTGCCAATGACCACTGAATAAACAAGAGCATATATAGGTTATTGGTATTTGCTAAAACAAAACTAAATATAGAATACATAAACATCAATTCCGAAAATACTTACGAACACAGGAATGGTGCTAAGTAACATTCTGTTCCTCCCTCATTTAACCGTGTTTTCAAGTACTCTCAGATATCTTTTGGTTGAGTAAAAGCCCAACGAATAAAAAGTGGATCCAAGATTCCATAAGTACTCGATTTATTCAACTCTATACAAAGACGGTGAATGTACCTAAATGGTTAAAGAAAATAAATAAATTAGGGGTAATGTTCTATAATGACATGTATGTTCAACTATACACTTACGCGTACCAAACTTGCAATATCCCGATGTCTAGCCACTTATACTCACCAAGAAAATCCCTTACATCTTCAGGACTATAATAGAATAAATCCCAACGTGGACAATGTTCTAGCGGGAGAAGTTGCGTTTCATTTATCACCACAACTTTCAAGTATAATATTGTGATTTAATTTGGATTAGAGTCCATTATATCATTGCAGTGATCCGCAGGGGGGATGGGCTGAACAATTACTTTCTTTTGTAGAAGCATGGCGTACAACACTTCTACTAGGAGTTCGATCATCATCATCACCATCAACATTACGGTGATCTTCATTTGTCTGTTGTTCAAGGTTTTCACTTAATCTCTACATCATAATATTCAATTAAAACATAAAACAAAAATAAGCACAACATATATCATACATTTCCGATAAAACACTAACATCTCAAGTAAAGTGCATACCAAATATAACTCTTGAAACATTTCCATAACTTTCTCCCTTTTTTCCTTCTCCTCTTCTAACATTCTCTGTTGTTCTTCTAAATGCTTCTCGAAATTTTCAATCCTTTGGTCTTTGTGCAATAATTTCCGGGCTTTCGGTACATTTTCTTTGAGACCCAAAGAATGACCTCAAGCCGACACCTTCTCCAACAGCACGGACATTCCCACCATGCTCATCTGATCCGATAGATTCTACTAATATGTCATGTCGTGCTTGCAGAACAAATGTGCCTTCACGGGTTGCCTCAACCAACTTATCCTACACAACATGAGAAACTTACATATATTGTTACCAACGCATTTAAATAAAAAGTAACATAAGAAAAACAAATCATACTTATAATTTTTTCTGCAACTACTCTTGACGCCTCAAAGGTGTACTCTCCATCTGGTATTAATCGAGCCCTCTTCCATTCTCATGTCTTGAGGGTGGAGATGGGATGCGATCATCTCCTGTTTCTGATTGTTTTTCAAGCAAAATCTTTTTCTCAAGTTTCCTATAACCCCCACGAGACAATCTATGGGGGTACATGTTCTTGGCCTTATTGAGTATTCCGACTTCACTTTTAACCTGTTATGAACATAGTGAAAAAAAATATATGATTAGTATCTATAACTCATTAGCATAACATTATCGGTTACATGAGAATAGTACTAACCTTGAATTCCTCAGAATGACGTACCTTTGCAAACCTTTTCTATTGCTTCTTTGATATAAAACTATATCGAATCCATGGATGAGCAAGACCGCTCTTAGGCCTCCTAATGCAGTCAGTCGTGAGTTGTGCCTTAAATCCCCTCCAACGAGTACCAACATATGATATTCACTTTTTTTTCAAATTTGAGTCATCGGTAAACTTAAAATTCAAATACATTTAAATCAATATATAAGTATGTATTAGAAATTATAGATATTGATATCGGCGATATATGAAAATTATAGTATGTAATACCTTAACGTCAGTCCATATGCTTTCTTTGACGTTATCATCAACTTGTTTCCAATCATCAATCAATATACTGACCTTGCTACGTGCAAGGAACGAAACATAACTCTTAAAAGTAGAGTAATGTTCACAATCCACTACTCTATAAAACGAATCAAGCTGGATAGGAATTTTTTCACCATGTGAGTTTCAGACTGATGGGAATTGGGGCATTATTGTGACACATCTTTGTGATCTTTTCGTTTGACTTTCAGTTGTTTGAGTTTCATTGGCTAACCTCTCATTTGTTTGAGTGTCTTCACTGGTTTCTGATGTAGAACTCGACAAGGTCGACATCTAAGTTCAAAAACAACAACAACATGAACAACAAGAACATAAACATCAACCACAAAATAAAACAACAACAACCATAACAATGGAAAATGAAGTTTACTGTAGATGTATGGGGAAAAATATTTTACGTACCCTAAACGTGATGACTAAGTAAATGATGTTGGTGTTGGTGATGGTGTTGTCTTCCTTCCTTATGGTGACAACGGTGTTGTTGTTGTTTTCCTTCTAGACAGTACCAACATGGTTGATCGTGATAGTCTTGTCAACTTGGTTGACGATAATGACAAATAGACAGTGAAGGGTGGACGATGGTGTTTTGGATGAAATCATGTAATGTTTCACAGTATTAAACGTTAGGGTTTGGGTTGAAATCATGTATTGTTTCGTCTAGTTTCTATTTGCAATGGAAAATTGGATACTGAAGAGACAAGCTAACTAGGAGTGTATAATATTATCAAGCTACCACAACTGCCAATACATGCAACCGTATTGATATTTTACTTTCATGATGAAATTTCATAAAAAAACGCCAGAGTATTTACAATTAAAAATTTTAAATAAAAAACAAAATATATCACAACGGTTGTAATCACCAACCGTAGTCATAAACTTTAAAGTTTTTTATTTAAAAATGATTAAAAATGAAAAGGCGCCACTTAACAACGATGGGCTCGTCAACCGTCGTCATAAAATTTTAAGTTTTTTATTTAAAAAAAATTAAAAATGAAAAGGCGCGACTTAACAACGGTGGAACTCTTCAACCATCGTCATAAAATTTTAAGTTTTTTATTTAAAAATAATTAAAAAAGAAAAGGCGCCACTTAACATTAAAGGAATAACATATACGAGGGCCCTGAGGTTTGAACCCATGAATGCTTGAAGGTATCACATTGGTTGGCTCCATAACCGTTGTTATATACAAATAATTTTTAATCAAAAAACAATAATATTATGATAACGCCTTAGTTTAGAGAAGTCACAATGGTGTAAGGAAGAAGCGTGGTGACCATGGCGTTGTTGTTTACGCGTTTTGTAGTAGTGTATTGTCTATTGTGCTCCTATGTTGTACCCTTGGTTCATATCTCACCTTTCGCAGATGGGTCCCTTCGTTGAGAATAAGGGAAACCTCAAATGGTCTCAAAGGATCATGTCTCTTACTGCTAATGACATCTGTTGGTATTCTCGAGTATACGACAACACCAGAATCATTCTTCATTATGGTAAATTCTCCAATGTGCCTCTCTTGGGTACAAAGGGTGGAATTAACTACAATCTGAGACTTGCCTTCCATCAATTGGGGTATCCTATGCTCGACAAGCCAGATCCTGAGGTAGTGGAAGAGTTCATCTTTCATGAAGGGGTTGGTGACATGGAATTACTGAAGAGGTTTAGTACTGCTTAGGCATAGATTCACCGTGAAGGAAGAGCTGAGTTGGGTAAAAAGAATTGCATAGCAAAAGAAGCCTACACACAATGGGTTAAGGAACGAGTCAAGGGGACATTGCTACCATTTCTTTCTGAGTCTTCCATGAATGTCAAGATTCCTGAACTTTCCATTGTTCCTCCATCTGAAGTTGACCAACTTAAGCAAACTATTGAGATGTTGAAGAAGGAGAATGCTGATCTTCATCTCGACCTTGATAGAGTCACATCCGAGAAGGAAAGCTTACGGATTGAGCTCCATCAAAAGAGAGAGCGTATTCTCAAAGAGGTGGAAGTTAAACAGAACAAGCGGAGGAAAGTGGAAGATGCTCTGAAGAGTACTTACGATGGACTTACCTCAAAGAAGAGACAACTCGCCGAAACTTAATATCAAGCCTACAAAGATGAGTTGATCTACAAGAAATAACTTGGCAAACTTCAAGGAAAGTTATTAGAGTACAAGACAAAGCTGCAAAGTGAGCAAGATCGTGCTGAACAATTGGTAAAGGAATTTTCTCAATGTCAAACCAAGTTTGACAAAGCCTTTGGTGAGATTTAGAAGCTGCAAGATCAAGCACATCAGAGTCGAGAGGAGATCAACCAACTCAACTTGGAGAGTATTCAGTGGGAGCGCCAAAGCCGTCATCTGCAAGTCCTCTTGGATTAGGATGAGGCCTTTCTACAGGATCTTCTTCAGGCACCTAATCATTCTTTGCTGCGTAACCTCATGAAGGATTCGAAGTATTGAAGTGAGAGACACAACCGTTTAGTCATATTTGCTGCGCACGCACTTAAAGACTTGCCAGGGTTGCTGAAGGATACATATGCTGATGTGCTGCCGCACAAGATTCCTTGGGCTGTTTTTCACTTCTTATCTGTTTGTAGGGTGGTTTTTGATAGGATCCAGGCTGATCTTGTTGTAGCAAAAAAGGCAGATATTTGAGTCGTATTTGACTTGTACTTATTTTCCTTTATTGAATGAATGAGGAGTTTCTCTCGCCAGTTTTATCTTTGCACCTTTACTTGTATGCTTTATGATTATTGTTAACAAAGATAAAAGCTCACGAATTCCTGGAATTTAAAACTTTACTTTTACATGCATTCATTCATGCAAACATATGCATGTCCCTCATCCAGAAAAACAAAATGCTTACACTATCGTCTCTGCCTTGTAGCAAGACGACGAATCGACATCGCTATTTCACTCGCTCAAGCAAATCTAAGATCATGGATGACTATGAACAAGAGAATGCTGACTACAAGGAAACCTTGGCTCAGTTTCAAGGTCAGATGGATCAATTCCAGACTAACCTGGATGTTATCATGGAGTTCGTTTGGCTCAAAAAGACGCTGTTGTTGCTGCTACTATTATTGCAACTGCTACTGATGCGACTGTTGTCACTCGTGTTGTCACTTCTTCTCTTGTTGTTACTTCTTCTTCTATTGTGGTTGAAGCGCCGGTTGAGACTGTTGTTCAACCTACTATCAACTTACCAAGCTCTCAGCCTGGTCCGAATCAGATGCCTGCTGCCTTTCCATGGGGAATGCCCCCAAATTTCACGCTTCAAATTGCCAGTGGTAGTGCCTTTGTGTCGTATCAACCTTTTGTTGCGCCCGTGCCCAATGGGAATTCTCTTGCTTACCCATGGGGCATACTTACTCCGATTCCGCCTCCTATGGTGAACAATGATGATCATGAGATTCCTCAAGCACAAGCTCGCCAGACTCCTGTGTCAACTGATATTGAAGCCCTTGATGAGGATGTGCATGTTTGCAGGGGTCCTCCGATTCATGTTCCGGTTTGTCCCAATCTGCTCAAATTACTGTTCAGAATGTTCATTTTGGAATGCCTTATCCTGGGGCATCCTCAGTTGCTGTGGTACCTCCTCCTGGTTATCAGTATGGTTTTCAGATGGGTCAGAACTCTGGTCAGATGGTAAATTCTGGGTTGGTGTATGCGTCTCAGTTTCCTTATCCTCAGATGCCTGCTCCGGCTGCATCATAACTCTCAAACCCACAGACTCTTGTCAGACATGCTGATCCTAATAGACCTACTGACTATAAACTGTTAGATGAACGGATCAGAGCTATTGAAGGTTATTCTGCTTTTGGAACGGACGCCAAAGACTTATGTTTGGTTCCTAATGTTGTGCTACCACAAAAGTTCAAGGTTCAAGAGCTGCCAAAGTACAAAGGGTTGAGTTGTCCGCGAAGTCACGTGACAATGTACTGTAGGAAGATGGCATTCTACATTGACAACGATGAATTTCTAGTGTATTGCTTTCAAGATAGCTTGTCTGGAGCTTCTCTGGACTGGTATATGGGTTTAGAGCGTAGCAAGATTCGCTCGTGGAGAGACTTGTCAGAAGCTTTCTTGAAACAATACAAGTATAACCTCGATTTGGCTCCTACCAGGTTGCAATTGCAAAATCAATCCCAGCGCACAACTGAAACCTTCAAAGAATATGCACAGAGGTGGCGTGAAATGGCCTCTCGTGTGCGACCTGCTCTTTCTGACACAAATTTGGTCAATATCTTTATGGGAACTTTACAAGGGTTGTACTATGAGAAAATGATGGGCAGTTCTTCTTTAAACTTCGCTGATATTGTGACTATTGGTGAAAGAATTGAAAATGGGTTGAAAATTGGTAGGATTGCTGGTACCGCTGGTTAACAATCAACCAACAAGAAACCTCAAAGCAATCATTCGAAGAATGAAGGTGAGGTGAATGTTGTGATGGAAAAATCCCCTCCTCAATATCACGCTCCTATGGCTCCCATGCCGTACTATCCGTATCCTTATATCGCTGTTGCCCAGTATCAACAACTGCCATATCAATACCATCCACAACCACAAACTCAGAATTCTCAGAATCAAAAGCCACAGCATAAATAAAACAATGGTAATTAGCAAAACAGACAGAACATCAACAATCATAACAATCGCAAGCGTCCAAATTTTGACAAAATTCTCGTGTCGTATACAAAGTTGCTTCCTTATCTGGTTCATCAAAGGGCAATCGTTCCAAAAATAGATCTCGCCTGTAATTCCTCCTTATAGTCCGAAGCATAATCCGAATGTATCATGTGCTTACCATTCTGGGTACATAGGACATGCTACCGAAGATTACATTGTTTTAAAGACCAAAGTTCAAGATCTTATTGATCGAAAAATCCTGAAATTCGCTGAAGAGCGTCCTAATATACAGACTAATCCCTTGCCTACTCATGGTGGACAGGGGGTTAATATGGTTTAAGACAATCAAGGGGATGAGTTGATCATGGATGTCGACGAGGTAAAATCTCTGATGGCAGTAGTGTTCAAGAAGTTGAACGAGCAAAGGTTATTGAAAGGTCTTCATGGAAAGTGCCAGATTTGCGATGATAATCCTAATCAATGCCAAAGGTTGAAGGGGTGTGTTCAGATCTTGATGAACCGAGGTGTAGTTCAATTTTCCGGATCCAAGTCTATGAAAGAGGTAGCTACCATTGAGTCATTCACGATTATATATAGGACGGTTCCCATGGAAGCTCCTAAGAAGAAAATACTGCCTATCACTATTTGTGTTCCAAAGCCTTTCCTGTATCAGAGTTCAAAAGAGCTACCTTGGAAGTATGGTTCTACTGTGTTTTCCGGGGGTCGAGAAATTCAGTTTTCAGAATCCGAGATTGTGAATATAATTGCTACTGGAGGCATGACTCGTAGTGGACGAGTGTTTGCTCCAAAGGTCATGTCTAAGCTAGTGTAAGTTCCAATTGTTGTTCCTCTCAAGGAAAAATATGCTTCAACAACCTTTGTTGTGCAACAAGGGGCATCTACTGCTGCATCAATACCAGTCGCTCCGTCTATGGATGCTACAAAAAGTAAAGAGGCAATTGATGATCAAGAACTTCTCAAGCTAATCAAGAAGAGTGATTTTAGGACTGTGGATCAGCTGGGGCAGACTCCTTCGAGAATTTCAATCTTATCTTTACTCATGAGCTCGCCCGCGCACAGATTGGCTTTGTTGAAAGTTATGAATGTTGTTCATGTGATGCACGACATTCCTGTGGAGCAGTTTGATGACGTGGTCGCAAACATAACTGTAAGCCGATATTTGGGTTTCAATGAGTCAGAGTTGCCTCCTGAAGGAACTACCCATAATAGAGGCATGCATATATCAGTGACTTGCATGGACGCCTTGCTATCTCGTGTCCTGGAGGCTACTGGTTCTTCTCTGAACGTGATACCTAAGGGCACGTTGAGTCAACTACTGGTAGAAGGGAGCGAGATGAGGCCGAAAGCTTTAATTGTCAGAGCTTTTGATGGTTCCGGAAGGCAAGTTATTGGCGAGGTGGATTTACCCATTAAGATGGGACAACATATGTTTACCATTACTTTTCAGGTGATGGATATCAATCCTGCATATAGTTGCTTATTGGGTCGACCCTGGATCTACGTCGCAGGGGTAATTACTTACACATTGCATCAGAAATTGAAATTCATGTATGACGACCAATAGGTCATTGTCTGTGGTGAAGAGGATTTGCTAGTAAGTGAGTTATCATCCTTCCGATATGTCGAGACTAATGAAGGCATAGTTGAGGTGCCGTTGTAATGTCTTGAATTCGAAGATGTCAGCTCCGCTTCTACCAATCAAAGTAGATTACCAAAAATGACCATGTCATCTGCCAAGAGTGCTACAGAGACCATCGAGAAAGGTGCCATGTCTGGCTAGGGGCATGTGTTGGATGTGGTGGAGAAGCATGACCGTTTTGGACGGATTTATTGTCCTGATCTACAAGCTAGCTCGCGTGGTCAAAAGAAGTGCAACCTGATCAAGTTCAATAGCGCTGGTTTCCAAAAGGGTGATATCATAGCAGCCATTGAAGATACTGTTCTTAGCAACCAGAGGGCAAGATTTGTATGCAAGTGTCCGCCTGACTTCAAGCTCAACAATTGGATATCTACTGTGGTTCCCGTGGTTTTTCCTACAAACATGTAATGCATTTTGATTTCCTGCTCCCTTGTCCTTGCCTGAGACAAGTGGATAGCCTGTAAAGGGCCTCCCACTTTTGACATATTATGTGATCAATAAATAAAAGTTTTTTGCATTAAAATAATGCTCTATTTTCTTTCTTTATTTTACTTTTTTTCAAATAATAAATGGCAAAAGTTTCTTTTATTTTATTTTACTTTATTTTCACCTTTCAAAATAGCTCATTCTAAACAAAATTCATATACATGCAGAACAAATAAATGCATTGATAACAACATGGCGAACATCTATTGTAAATCTGGGGTTCCAATTAACCAAGCCGAAGAAAATGGTGAGGAAGATTATGAATTACCAGCTGAACTAGAAAGGCTCATTGAGCATGAGCAGAAAGAAATTCATCCACACAAAGAGCCTGTGGAAGTTGTCAATCTTGGCAGTGAGGAAGTCCAAAAAGAAGTCAAGGTTGGGGCATCCCTCGCTAAGCATGTACACTCCGAATTGGTCAAGTTGTTGCAAGATTATGTTGATATCTTTGCCCGGTCTTATCAAGATATTCATGGGTTGGATACCAACTTCGTTGAACATGACTTGCCACTCAAGCCCGAATGTCTTCCTGTCAAGCAGAAACTCAAAAGGACCAGACCCGACATGGCACTTAAGATCAGAGAAGAGGTCAAGAAACAGTTTGGTGTTGGGTTCCTAGCTACTTCCGAATATCCTGAATGGGTTGTTAATATCGTCCCGGTTCCTAAGAAAGATGGGAAGGTCAGAATGTGTGTGGATTATCGAGATCTCAAAAAGGCAATCCCGAAAGATGATTTTCCTCTGCCTCATATTGATGTCTTGGTAGATAAACTGCGCGGTTCTCTGTCTTTTCATTCATGGACGGTTTCTCGGGATATAATCAAAACAAGATGTTCCTAGTTGATATGGAGAAGATCACCTTCATCATGCCTTGGGGTAATATTGTTACAAAGTCATGCCATTCGGTTTGAAAAACACAGGGGTGACATACCAACGTGCCATAACAACCCTATTTCATGATATGATCCATATAATGATTGAGGTTTACATGGACGATATGATTGCCAAGTCCAAGACCGAAGATGATCATTTGGGCCATATGAAGAAATTGTTTGACAAACTCCAGAAGTTTACACTGCGATTGAATCCTGCAAAATACACCTTTGGAGTTCAATCTGGTTAGCTGTTGGGCTTTATTGTGAGTCAGAAGGGCATTGAAGTTGATCCCGACAAGGTTGAAGCAATTCAAAACATGCCACCTCCCAAAACTGAAAAAGAAGGCTGTGGTTTTCTGGGCAGACTTAATTACATCTCCAGATTCCTTTCTCATGGCTACCTGTAATCTGATATTCAAATTGCTAAGAAAAAATCAATCGGTTGAATGGAACAATGATTGTCAAGAAGCCTTTGACAAAATAAAAAAGTATTTGCAAGAACCCCTGATCTTAGTACCACCGGTTCCTGGTAGACCTTTAATCATGTATCTCACTGTTATCGATGAATCTATGGACTGTGTATTGGGTCAGCATGACGACACTAGCATAAAAGAACATGCAATTTACTATCTGAGCAAGAAGTTCACTGATTGTGAGACCAGATACTCACTCTTGGAGAAAACTTGTTGTGCTCTAGTTTGGGCTGCTCGACGCCTAAGAAAATATATGATTTGCCATACTACTTTATTGATATCCAAAATGGATATGATAAAGTACATATTCAAAAAGCCTGCTGTCTCTGGAAGAATTGCTCGGTGGCAAATGTTGTTAACTGAGTATGACATCCAACATGTTACCCAGAAAGCAATAAAAGGGATCGTCTTGTCTGGCTACCTTGCTCATTAACCTGTGGAGGGCTATCAACAAATGAAGTTTGACTTTCTAGACGAGGAAGTTCTGTTTATCAGAGATTATGAAACTCCAGACCCTAAAGGTCGTGGAGTTGGTGCTATCTTCATCTCTTCGACATGTTTTCATCTTCCCTTCACCTCCAGATTATGCTTTGCATGTACCAACTATATGGCTATGTTCGAAGCATGTATCTACGGAATCGAAGCGGCAATTCACATGAGAATCAAAATTCTTGAGATTTATAGAGATTCTGCCCTAGTAATTGGCCAAGTCAGAGGAAACTTTGTGACTCGGGATTCCAAGCTAGTTCCGTACCAAAAGCACATCGCGAAATTGATTCCTTATTTTGATGAAATCTCTTTTCATCACATTCCTAGGGAAGAAAATCAAATAGCTGATGCTCTTGCCACCCCGACATCTATGTTCAAAGTCAAGTGGAAGAATGAAGCTCCGACTATTCGCATCATTTGAACGAACCAACATATTGTTTAGCAATCAAGGACGAGTCTGATGACAAGCCTTGGTTCTACAACATCAAAATATATTTGGAAAAATAGGAATATCCTGAGGGTATCACTATCACTGACAAGAAAGCTCTTAGACGGCTCTGTGCCAAATTCTTCTTGAGTGGTGGTGTACTGTATAAAAGGAATTATGACTCTGTGTTACTCAGATGCGTGGATAGACATGAAGCAAACACGATCATAAGGTCTATACACGAGGGTTGCGAGGGTGTATATGCCAAATGACCTGCCATGGCTAAGAAGATCCTCCGAGCTGGTTATTACTAGACAACAATGGAGGTCGATTGTTACAACTTTGCTAAAAGATGTCACAAATGCCAAATCTATGGTAACAAGATCCACGTGCTACCAAATCCATTGAATGCTTTGACTTCTCCTTGGCCCTTCTCTATGCGGGGTATTGATATGATTGGGATGATCGAGTCGAAAGCTTCCAATGGTCATCGCTTTATTCTAGTTGCTATCGACTACTTCACTAAGTGGGTTGAAGCTGCTTCTTACACTGACGTCACACGCCAAGTGGTTTCCAGATTTATCAAGAAAGATATAATTTATCGCTATGGTATTCCTAGTAGTATTATCACTGACAATGAAAGCAACCTAAACAACAAGATGATGAAGGAGTTGTGTCAAGAATTCAAGATCGAGCACCACAACTCTTTACCATACCGGACCAAGATGAATGGCGTCGTCAAAGCAGCAAACAAAAATATCAAGAAGATTGTCAAGAAAATGGTCAAAACTTATAAAGACTGGCATGAAATGATTCCCTTTGCATTGCATGGCTACAGAACGTCAGTTCATACTTCCACTAGGGAAACTCCGTATTCTCTTGTGTATGGCATGAAGGTTGTTCTGCCCATAGAAGTCAAAATCCCATCGCTCAGAGTCATCATGGAAGCAGACCTTGATGAACCTGGATGGGTCCAATCCAGATATAACCAGCTGAATCTTATTGAAGAAAAGCTCCTGACAACCGTCTGCCATACTCAATTGTATCAGAGACGCCTCAAGCAAGCTTTTGACAAAAAAACTCTCCCTCGAGCATTCCACGAAGGCGAACTCGTGCTCAAGAGGTATTCTCCAGTTCACTTTGATCCACACGGAAAGTGGACTCCCAACTATGAAGGGCCCTTTTTTGTCAAGAAGGTCGTCTCAGGCAGAGCCCTGATCCTCACCACCATGATTGGGTAGGAGTTGCCACTACTCGTGAACTCCGACGCAGTCAAAAAATTATATGCCTGAAAAAATGATGAATAAAGAGCCTGCTAGATTGACATCCGAAAGGACAATCTAGGCAAAAATGGGTGTCCCAAAGGACCAAAAATAAAAAAGAAATGTCCATGCAAAAGTTAGGGACAAAGCAAAAAAATAAAATAATAGCCCGCTAAGTTGAAAACCTGAAAGGGCGACTTAGGCAAAAAAGGGTATCCCGGTGGACAAAAAAAAATAAAGAAACGTCCAGGCAAAAATTAGGGATAAAGGCATTTGACTGTGAACACTTGAGCCTATCTTCATCATAGCTGAACCTCAGATGGTAACAGAGCAATCCATTCATCGTCAAATGGTGCAAAGTGTTGGAACCTAGACTTATAGTGGATGGTAGCCAATGATGTAATCAAGGCAAAATTCAATTTCCCATTTCCATTTACCCTTGTGTTTCAATTTATTGCAAATTCCCTCATCAAGGATTTTTGCATCCTTGTACACACCTTATGCACAAATATTTCCATATTCAATAAAATTCATCATTTGATTTCTCAATTATCTCTTTCCATTATTTTGTTTGCAAAATAAACAATTATTTGTGATCACATAATACTATAAAACGCTGAGAATAATAAAAATCTAAATCAACAGAGAAAGCATTATGCATTGCATGCCTTACCGGAAATACCTAAGGGATGATCGGTAGTCTCCATTGCAAGTTTGATTCCCAGCGAGCACCATTATGGTTGTTTGAAAGGGTTGTTTGCTTCCCATTCCCCCAGCAGAGCCATGATTAGTCCCCAAGACGAGACATGTTTGTTCTCTTTTCCCCAGCAAAAGCGAGATCCCCAACAGGTCGAAGTCGTGGTTCCCCAGTAGCGGTGGTGTTTTGGTTCCCTAAAAAACCATGAGCTAGGCCACGTTGCAGCCCTAAAAAGACCTAATTGAGGCAGGGTTTATTCTGAAAGCATGCTATAACAAGGTTGTGTTAACCTGAGTCCAAACAATCTTTGTTAACCATTTATGTGAACCATATCATCTTTCATCCTGTGAATGGCTAGATCCACTTTTGTGTTCTAATCATTGAGTCGTTCATCTTGTTGATATCAATAAATTTTGATTTCAAATTTTGCATAACCACTGAATTAAAATTACCATTTTTTGAAAGAACTATTGTAATTGCAAGTCACCATTTAGCATCAACGAATTCCCAACAATGCATAGTCAGTTAAGGAACTTAATCAGGTGAAGGGAGTCCAGCCATGGGCAAATCACTTGAGAATCGGTAAATCAGAGCCAATCACACCAAGAGTTGAGTAATCAGAAGCAGATCTTCAATACTCAGACTAGGGCGAGCCACCACAAAGGCTCAATGAGTCCAACCCTCAAAAGGTCAGTCAGTCAGAAGTCTCACAGTTCAAGAAGTGTCCAAATAAGGGGCAGACCACTGCGATATTTAAACATTGGGGCAAGCTACCTTAAAGTCAGAGCAAGTTGCTTCCTAACTACTGTAAAGGAGAATTTCTTCAGAGACCCAACAGACCGGGGCAAGATCAAGCCACAAAGGGGCAAGTTCTCTCCATCCTTTCAAGGTGCTCATGCAAGCAAGCCATACGTCAGTAACTGTGAGTTCAAGACGAGTGTCGGGGAGTCATGCTACACCCTGTCAAATAACCTTTTCCTTTTGACAAAGAAGCTGTGTTACAAAAGAACCTTCCATCCATTACCCACACACGGGCATCATTTTGGAAACTTTCGAGTCATGCATAAATTATTATCATGCATTAATCATGTCATTTCGCTATAGCGTTAAGCCATGCATATCATCTCATTCATCTAGCATATGCCCATAGCATGAAAGAATCCAACATCAAAATCAGTTCTCGTCTAGTAAATCATTTGAAAGTCAGTTCCTGTCTGACAGTCCGTTTTCATACACTAGTTCCCGTCAGGTAGCTTTTTCAATTCAAGTTCTAGTCTGGTAGCCATTTTTTTAATTCCAGTTCCCGTATGGTAGTCTTTTCCTAAAACCATCTCTCGTCTGGTGGTCGATTATAAAACCAGCTCCCGTATGGTAGCCTATGTTTAACATCAGTTCCCGTTTGGTAGTTAGTCATCTTTTTTCAATACCAGTTCACATATGGTAATCTACCCTTCAATTCCAGTTTCCATCTGGTAAATCATTTAAAAGTCAGTTCCCGTCAGATAATCAATATTCAAAATTCTAGTTCTCGTCTGGTGGTCTTTTCTTAAACACCAATTGTCACTGGCATCCTTTTCCAAAACCAAGTTGTTACTGGAACTCAGTTTTTAATCCATTTGATATTTTTATTCCAAGTCCAGTAGTCACTGGCACTCTGTTAAATTCTAGTTTTTATTGGCACTCTCTTTTAAAGTCCAGTAGTCACTGGAAATCCATTAAAATCCAATTGTCATTGGTACCTAAAGCCCAGTTGTCACTGACACCTCGTTTAAAATCCAATTGTTATTGGTATACTCGAGATTCGGTTGTCACCGGTTTCCTTTTAAAATCCAATTGTTATTGGTATTCAAAGTCTTGTTGTCACTGGCACTCTTTTTTTCAAGTTTGGTTGTTACCGACATTATTCTCAAGTCCAGTCGTTATTGGCACCCACTGCTTAAAATCCAATTGTTATTGGTATTCAAAGTCCAGTTGTCACTGGCACTCTTTTTTTTAGGTATGGTTGTTACCAACACTATTCTCGTGTCCAATCACTATTGGCACGCATTGCAAAATCCAATTGTTATTGGCACCCCAAAATCCAGTTGTTACAGGTATCATTTACAAAGTCCAGTTGTCATTGGCCCCATCTTTAAAGTCTAATTGTCACTGGCATTATTTTTAAAGTCCAATTTTTATTGGCATTCATTTTCTTAAAAGTCCAGTTGTTACTGGTGTCGTAACCCGAAATTTGACCTCCTCTTTTGCCTTTTTGCATTTGCATTGCCGGCATATGCATTAGCATCTTTCTCTGTGGTTTTGTTTAAGAATATTCAGAATTTCAATAGGTTTCAAAGCCTGATTAATCTTATCCTCACAAAGTCATCACATTATAAATACAAGCCAAATACAAGGGTTTCCATGCCTATTTATCCAAGCAAAAAGTCGAAGATCAGAGCCATGGCTATAACACCTTGCTTCAAGCCAAATTGGGCAAGTTTTGGTTGTGTTAATCGATTAACCATTTGCTAGGAAAAATGTGTTAATCGATTAACACATGTAATTTGGCAGATTTTCTGCACTTTGCATGACAATAACTTTTCTTCTACTTCTTTGGGGTTTACTTGGTTCTAGCATCATGTGGAATATTCTAGAAACTTCAAGACACTACAAGAATCCACTTGCATTTGCTACAATACATCATTTTCAATCAAGACCACCATGCACCTTTGTGTCCAAACATGTGAACCATTGGATTTTGAGCTTGCATTGGGATGTTCCCACTGAGTTAACAAATAACTAACTGAGTCAACTTCCAACTCAGTGAGTTAGATGTAACTAACTCCAAACCACCCTTAGCTATTTCCAAACCAAGTTCCAAACCTATCCCACTCCAAACCTCCACTCTATATAAAGAAACCTTCACTTTGAGGCAAGGAACTTTGAACCATTTTCACTCTTTTCACTCTCAATTCTCTCTCACTTTCACTATTCTCTCTCATTCTCACTGAATTTTCTGCAATTCGTCTTCATCTTCTTCCCCAAACCACACATAAAAGCTCAATTTCCACCATTAGAGTATAATAATCTTCACATCAAAATTGTTATTCTCTTGAGCTAAACCTTCATTCCACTACATTTCTACTTGGATTTCTGGATTTACAGTAGTTTCTACTTCAATTCAAGTAATCATTTCAAGCGTTTAGGTGCAAATTCCTATTCGGAGCATTTATCACGTGTTTATTGGTTTCGCTACGATTCGATCTCAATCTTAGAATTCTCTGGTTTTCTTTGCTTATTCTCACCACATTTTATTTACAACAATTACCAAGGCAATCCTCCGCCTTGTAGGTTGGCGATTCTTGCTTGATTTACTATTTTCGATCATTTTCGTATGTTCGCAATGTAGATCCAATGGATTTTTAATGTGAATAGATCATTCGATTGTTTGATTGTTGATCTTGATGTTTGATGAATTCAATTGATGCTTAATTATTGTTATTTGATGTAATTTTCATGTACAATTGCATGCCATAACATGTGGATGATTGGAGAAGTGATTAGTTGCTGGAAGTGCTTTTGAAAAACTGTTTTTTACTATTTTTAAAGGGTTAATCGATTAACCATTTGTAAGGCAAAAATGGTTAATCGATTAATACTGTACCAGAAGCTGTTTTTTGTGCATTTTCATGCTTGTGTGGTTTTCTTTCCTCATTTAACTTCCATGGCTTGATATACTTGATATTTGTGGATGTTATGGGAGCTGTTTAGCCGCTGGTTGAAGTGTGTATGCAAACTTTGATACACAATTTATCAATTATGGAATTGTTTGCATTCTTTAAATTGTATAATCATGTTGCTTTTGCATACTCTTGTTTATGTGTTTACATGACAAGTGATGCATGCTAATTGAGGTTTTATCATTGCTTTGCAAATTCATTCTTGATTGCGTTAAGTTTTTTCTTTATTGAACAAGTTTAATTTTGTATAATCATTACTTTGCACGCTTGCTTTGACGATCTTTCAACTCGCTTGAAAGATTGTTGGCTCGTCCTTCCCCTTTGATCGATTGATCGAAACCTTGTTTCGATTAGTTAATCTTCCCTCTTTCTTCTCTTTAGGATCTTTTTAAAGCTTCTCTTTCTTGGTCCCCTGCGGAGTCAGAAGTCTACACAACGCATTGGAGCACTGTACAAGATTGCGCTGTTACTCTGTCGAATTCAATTTCTGCACTATCCTCTGAGTGCTAGAGAAGGGATGAGACTGGATAAATCCTACACTCATTCTGATTATTTTGGGAAGGGGACAAATGACAATGTGCGTGGAATAATCGTCTCTATCTCCAGACTGTAGTTTCTCCCAATTACCCGCCGAATCGATCTTTGATCAATCGCACCTTAATCAATCATTCTTGGGTTAATCACCTTTTCCTGGTTAATCACCCATTCTTTGGTTGATCACATTCCGTCTGTTAAGATCAATTCTTGTCTTCTCCAGTGAAGTCGCAAGCCTTTTCTTTGGTTAAACACAGTCTTCCTGTTAAATACCAAATCTCTAGCTGAGTTCGCGACCTTTCCTGGGTTCTTTCTCCCTTTTTCATTGGTTAATCACTGCACGTTAGTTAAAACACCAATTTGGTTCTTTCCTCAGTTAACCACAGTTTGTCTGTTAACATATTGAGTTCTTCTTGGGTTAATCACCTTCTCTTGGTTAATCACCCGTTCTTTGGTTAATCACAGTCTTGCTGTTAAAACCAATACCCCTGTGAGTTAGTAACCTTCTTTTGGTTCAAATACTCGCGCCTTTGGGTTAGTAACCTTCTTTGGTTCAAATACCCTTCCTTCGGTCAAGTACTATTTGTTCAGTCACTGTACCGAACTCCTTTGGGTCATAACCTTCGCATGGTTCCACACCCGTCCTTTGGGTCACAACCTTCGCTTGGTTCCACACTTGTCCTTTGGTTTACAACCTTCGCTTGATTCTACACTAGTCCTCTTGGTTGATCATTGTCTGCCTGTTAAAACCACTTTCTCCTTTCTTTGTTGAGTTAAACACCTCTTGGTTAATACTCATTTTTCTGGTCAATCACCGTGTTTCGGCTAGAGACCAATTCCCTTCTCTTTCGGTTAACCACTGTTTATCAGTTAACATATTGAGTCCCCAGAGAATCAAACACCTTCTTTTGGTTCAATACTCTCCTTCTGGTTCATCACAGCTCGTCTGTTGACACCAACCCTTTTTTCCCCACAAAGTCATAATCTTTCATTCATTCGGTTAACCACTGCTTGTCAATTAATATACCAAATCCCCATTGAATCTTACTATGTCTCGATTATATTCCTTTGCTCCTTTATTCTCTTGGTTTCGACATCATTTCTTTGCCTTTCTTTCCTGGTTCTAACACCGTTTCCTTTTGGGCTTCTCCAGTAGAGTCATTCTATCTCCTTTTGCTCTTAGTTTTGACACCATTTTTCGTTTCTTTTCTTTCTCCGTCCTAGTTCCCTGAACTACGGAACTCTGACTTCCTCATTGCAATGTGAGGATACGTAGGCACAAGATCGCGAGATCTTGGCGAGCTACCTTCTACCTTCTTCCATTCTTTTTCTTTTTTCCTGGTTCCATGAACTACGAAGCTTTGAATTCCTCATTGTACTATGGGGATACGTAGGCACGAGGACCCCAATCCTTTGTGAGCACTTTCTTTTTCTTTTTCCCTTCCCTCTTTAGCTAAAATCCTTTAGATAGATAACCCATCCAAACCTATAAGCAAGCAAAATGGTTCTCGTCGAGTACGACGGATGCGTGAGGTGCTAGTACCTTTCTCTCGCATAAATGACCCCCTTACCCGTTTCTCTTCCCCTTGGGTTTTATCGATATTTTCCCTGTCCTTTGGGACTAAATAAATTTCGGTGGTGACTCTCTTGTATCTTTGAGTGTGCGATTCACTCAGGTATAATCCTACTAGCTTCAGATGGCACTTACTTTGTGTAGTTCAATTGCCATTGGTAATTAAAGTCACGTTGTCACTGGCACTCTTTTTTAAAGTCTGGTTGTTATCGACATTATCCTAAAGATACGGTTGTCACCAGTATCTTTTTAAATCCTAATTGTCATTGGCATACCTTGAAATCCAGTTGTTACTGGTATCATTTACAAAGCCCAGTTGTCACTGGCCCTATCTTTAAAATCCAGTTGTCACTTTCATTCTTTTAAAGTCCAATTATAATTGGCATTCAGTTTCCTTAAAAGTCCAGTTGTTACTGGCATTGTTTGCAAGTCCAATTGGTATTGACATCTTCAGAACCCAATTGTTATTGGTGTATTTGAAAATCCAGTTGTAACTGGCACCGACCCATTAGAAGCTGGTTGTAACCAATGCTTATGGTCTAAGTCCAATTGTTGTTGGCACATGCAGAGAGTTTGATTACATTGTTTGTTTTTCCTGATGGTTCCTAGAAGGTCATGTATGAATCTTCATTTTAAGGAATTTCCAGAAGCTTGGATGTTATTCTTGTTGGAAAACTCCAATGATATTTGTTTCGATTATTTTCTTCGTAAAGAATCATCGTATGCCTTATTTTATGTGGATGATCTTCTTGTAAGAAGACTCCTGATCTTGTCATGTTTTGTGTGGATGATCTTCGTGTAAGAAGACTCCAATTTTTTCAACTATTTTCTAAATTTATCCAGGTCATATCTGAACCTGTTTGATAAATCACTTTGAATTTTTTCCACAATGACTTCTCCTCGGCAATTTGTCATCCCCGGTGAGTCTTCACCCATTGTCTTGGACGTTTCCCGTGGATCACCTCTACTTTTTGCTTCCATCATTCCCCACATATTTTTCCATCATCCATCACACAAAAAATTCATTCTAGGGTTCATTTCATTTCATGCCATATCCCCAACAAAACAAAAAGAGAGTCCCTCACGAATTCATAACATTGCATATTATAGCATTTCATCTACATTCAGGGACAAAATTCAGGTCTTTTAGTATTTAACTATCTCCCATTGTGATCATATGAAGAGTATCCTTCTCCATATTCTCTGGTTGAAGATACTTAAATAGGGGCAACTATCATATCCCAATTTTGACCTTGAATATTTGAATCAATATAATTATCATAGCATTTGCATTATCTACATAGCATGGCATGAATCTCATCTTGCACAATGCCCAAATTATCAGCTGGATTAAACTTGTCGGATTTTCACACAAATCGGTCAAACTAAAAGTCAACTGTGCGTAAAATCGGTGGACAAAAAGTTTCAAAATTGAACTTTCAGACATCAGTTATATTAATCTACGTTTCGCGTAGTTTAACCTGGTGTGCTCGTTTTAATTTGTTGATGAATTTTCGATCGCGTTTTGATCAGTCTAAGCCTGTTAACTAGGGAAAATTTATTTCAAAATTTGACCAAACATTGTATTTTTCCAAGTCGTTTATTTCTCACTGAACATTTTGGTGCATTCATTTTATTTTTTCGAGCACTTCGATGCCATACTGTGTATTCATTTTTAACCGATTTCATTTTAATTTTTAGTTTAATTTAAATAGGTTTAATCAGATTTTTAATTTAGGTTTTATTTTAAATAGTTAATATTTTATTTTTATTTCATTTATCATTTTCTTTTTTTTATATTTAATATTTGTTTTTATTCTCTTTTTGGAAACACTTGTTTCCGAAGTTTAAAAAAGTTCTTTTAGTTTTGAGTTTCTTTTGAGTAACCTAGTTAGTAAGCATTGCACAGAACATACAAGCGGTATACACACAGACCTCACCTTCTTAATTTTTCTTGGAAAAACACTCTCTCTCATTTAAATTCCAAACAGGGTAGAATAAAACAAGAAGAAAGAATTCATGGAGAGAGATTTTTTAGGTTTTGAATATTTTCTCTACATACTCATATCATGACACTCAGATACAACCTGGCACCTCACTTTTCCATGGGTCATCACTTTCTTTTCTCACTTTTAAAACATCCATGTTGAGTTTTCCTCTCAGGTAATATATTAACCTACTACAAATAAAAAATCCTCACACAAAAACACTCCCTCCACTTGTATTTTTTAAAAGGATCACCAACAAACCACTCAAAAGGCCTCTCATCACTTTCCTTCTTCAGCCCACAAACATAACTTCAAGAAACAAAACAATACCTCTATTTTATATCATAAAAACCTCATAAGCATCTTCCACATTTTCACCACATATCCCCCTCACAAACCACATCCATAAAACCCAATTTCTCTGCCTTCTCCACACACTGATAAAAAAAACCTCTACTATACAAACACACATCATTAACTCTTTATGAGGATACAAAAACACCATCTTATGCCTTCACCATCTTGACTTCAAAGGAAGCTCTCACATCAATAAGCTTCAATATGCACACCACATTATTCTACACACTTCATTGTATCAAAAAAGCCATGTAAACTGCGCCATAGCTCTAACGCCATCCTCATCTTCTTCACCAACACATAACAACGACCACCATAACTCCTCTCCATGAAACTTTGATACTCTTCATCGTTTCAAACTCCACATAGCCACTAAACCACCCTTCGATTCGCCGTCCGCATAACAACAACTCCGACGAACCTCCAGCACCACCATCAAACGCAACCGAATGTAATACCCCAAACATTTTGAATTATTTATCTAAAGATTATTTGTGATTACTTGTGAATTTTGATTTATTTATATGATGTATATTGATGGTGGTGGGGAAATGAGAGGAATATTTGGTGATGAATAGAATTCTGTAGATTTAAATAATTTAGTTTATATTATTTGGAATATAATAATAATAAAATAGGTATTAAGGTGAAAAATGAGAATGAGGGCATGATGGTAATGTTGTGGGGAATAAGTGAGGACATAAGAGGTATGCCATAAAAAGGGTGCTAGGGGTAACAAAGATAAAGGATAAAATTAGAGAGTGGTGGTTCATTCTATACGATCGTGAAATTGGAGAAAATGTTGTGGAGAAAGGGTTAGGGCACAGAGAACCAAAAAGGGAATTTCCGTAGGAAACGCGAAGGAAGAGAAATCGATTACTAGGAATTGAGGTAAAGGGTGTAATCCTGGTTTATTATGATCGATAGATGGTTAAGATAGATGTAGGTTTTGTCTTGTATGATGATTTAATAAAAGCATGATGAAAAGTATGGTGAAATTGTTGATTATGATGTTTGATATGCCATTGTTATAATTGTGATCTTAAGTGTGTTAATGGTGATTTAAAGATGATGAATTGATGTTGTGATGTGTTTAATTTTATTGATTCATGTACCATATGATATGATATGTTTTGGGTTTGTTAGAAGTCAAAACTTGGGGTTTGAAGTCTGTTGGAAGGCTGAAAGACAATAGAGATCGCTCAAAATCGCGCAGAAAAAGTGGAATTCTGGGCACTATTACGGCCCGTAGTGGCTGCTACGGGTGCATGTAGTAGCCTTCTGGATTGGGGTGCTAGAAACGAGAGAAAAAAAATTATATTTTGGCCTGGGAGTGCTACGGGCGGAAGCCGCTGCTACGGGCGGCCGTAGCAGCTCCCCGGTTTTGTACAGTGAAATCGTTTTGGCCATAACTTTTGATCTGTAAGTCCGTTCGAAGCGCCGTTCTAAGCGTTGGAAAGCTAACACGATAAACTACCTTATAAAAATGGTTTCTGTTATAGAATTTGATTATTTTGCTGTGTAATGGATTAATTACAATTGTAGTTGTTATGTTGTGATGCGATAAAATCCAAAACGTATTATTGTTGGTTGCTATGATATAAACTGTTGTTGTTGAATTGTTACTGTATGTATGGTGGTGTATGATGGCCAGTATTGGCGGAGTACCTTGACCATGGAGGCGTTGGTCATTATGCTTGATGTTGTTGTTCTTTGCATATTGCATTGTTGTTGTTGTTGTTATTGGTGTTGTTGTTGACTACTATATTATTATGTTGTTTCACGATAAATGCATTGTTGTCGTTTGATATGTCGGATGATGATGTTGATGAGCTGTTATAGCGTTGTTGTTGCATGGTGACCATTTTTGGTGTGGTATAATGATTAAGATTAATATCATTATACGTTGCATTGTTGTTGTTGTTATTGTTGTGATTGTATAAAAGATATATATGTTGTATGAACTATATTATATGATTGTTGGCTAATTTGGGCAGTGTACAATAAACATGGTGGTGGGTTATTGTGCACGATAATGTTGTCATTGTGGTATGCATAAATAGTCGCATTGCATACATTTGAGGACAATGGTCCGTCGTTCATGAGCCTAAAATCCCATTGTGTGGATTAGGGCGGTAGCTGATTCCAGAGGTTATGGATCAGTGAGTGGTTCTGATCCTAGGAGGTGGGGATCAGAATGGTGAACCTGAGTGTTCACAAAAATTAGTACCACATGCATAAGCATTGAGTCATATTGTGAGTCTCATTTCATTATATATCAACTATATCGTTATGTTGTTAATATGTGGCATTTGCATGAGTTTTGTTTATGAGATGTGATATGATGATATTTGAGACTATGTGATTATATGATGTTTTATGACGAAAGATGTATAAGTGCTATTATGGTGCGTAGATGTGAGTATGATTCATTTATAAATGATATGTGTTAATATGATGATGATGTTACTACTAAGTCTTTTCCTTATATCTTTCAGAATGAATTGTGATTACTCACCCTTCCTAATTGAAAGTTGCCTCCACGTGGGTAACACGCAGATGCTCCGGAGTAGCTTGTAGAAGCGTTGAAGATAGCTTTGGATTACTTTATTAGTTTTCGTTAATTAGAAGGTGTCTTGCTCTGATATGTAACATCGGGTTGGGAACGCTATGCGAATGTTGTGTTTCCTTGACTAATATATTTTATGAGGATTTTGAAGATGTCGAACTATTGTAATTCCAATTCAGATGATATGTTATTTTTGTTAACACATTTCATGAGTTTGAGATGTTAAATTGATTTAAATTTCAACTTTTAACGAGACAAAGATATTTTGGTATTATGAAGATGAATGAAGTTTATTTTATGATTATGATTCCGCTGCGAAGTTCAATTTATGTGTTGAAGTTATAAAAGAAAATGATGTTATAGATGTTGTAACCCGTGTTACGGAGCAGGATGATTTTTATGGATGTTAAAAATGAAGTGTGACACCTTTGAGTGGTGAATTATGTTGAATTATCCTTATTAATTCGTGAAATATTCTTTGGGGTGAGAAGGGTGTTACACCGAACATCACCACTTCAAAGTTTCTGACGCAACAACAACTCCGTACGACACCCATACTTTCTGATATTGACGGCTGATCAGAACCTGAAGTGGGTGAGAGACAACGTCTGCGATGCTGGGTGTGCAAGATGAGGAGGGGGTCTACCTGCAAGGCACTCCGATGCTAAAGTAAGAATCAGGAGAAGAGAAGGCAAGTACAATGTATGTGTGTCTTAGGATGATTTAGAATACCTGAACCTCTCAAATAAGAGGGTTTTTATAATTCCCCCAGCGTTTGGCCATTGGTGCTTGATTTTGGGGCGAGATAATAGTTCCCCAAAGAATAGGTAACTGTTAGAAACTAGTCGTTGGGACGGGAAGAGGTGCCCAAAACTAGCCATTGCCACGGGCAGAGGCACACTTCTGGGCACAGGCGTCATGACTATTTCTAGATGGTGGAACCGTGTGTGACGGGCAAGAAGTGCTGAGGAGGGGCAGCTGACCTTGGAGGTCAACCGACCAGCCTTCCCCGGTAGAGGGACAGAAAGGTAAATGCTTCCTGTTTCGGTGAGAATCGGATATCAAGCTATTAATTAACTTGAATCACAAATCATGAAATTCACCACCGAGCTTTAATTTATCCAAAGGAAAGGGTAAAGAACGAAAACCCTAATAAGAGAATCTAGGTTCGGGGGTTGATTATACTAAGGGAAGGTATTAACACCCTAAGTATCTGTAGTACTCTACAGGAACCTCTTAAGTATTTGTGTTATGTTATAGTTTGCTTGTGAAGGGAAATGTGCTAAGGTAAAGGAAGACCTAGGGGTATATACACTAAGTATGCTCGCCAAGACATTGCATCTCGTGCCTACGTATCTTGACGAGAATGGAATCTGAGCATTCGTCCCCTCAATACGGGGTAAAAGGGTGTAAAAGAAAAGGTGGAATCCAAGAAAGCATTAGATGTAAAGGAAAAAAAAAAGTAGAAAAAGGAAAAGGTGGAATCAAAGAAGGCATTGGATGTAAAGGAAAAAGATGGAAAAAGAAAAAGGTAGCTCGCTAGGATCTCGCAATCCTATGCCTACGTATTCTCGAGGTGAACTTGAGAAATCAGAGCAATTGTAGTTCCCCTCAATACGGGGTAAAAGGGTAATGAGCTAACTATGACCTTACGGTCAATAGAAAGACTTTCCTTTGGAATGAGGGGAAGAATAACAATTCTCATAGACAGAATGTTTGCAAAGATATTTACATAAAGAATGCAACCACAAACAACAAAGTATCAAGATGAAATGGAGCTCCTAATGCCATACAAGGTTAGAAACACATATATTAGGCATCCCTAGATCAACATGAGCAAGGTAACATGGCAAGAATAATCAAAGCAATGAAGAGTACTTCTAATAGAAAAAAGGACCTCCATTCTTAACACACATAAGTACCTCAAAAATATTGATTTTCACTAATTCCTTTTTATGTTCAAAATGTAGGTTCATTAAGGAGAATTTAGCAAAAAGAATGGTCAAAAAATAATGAAGGATGAGCAAGTTATGAATTTTTGAAATTAAAGCATGAATTAAAATATTTAAAATGAACAAGTGGTAAAAAATTAGGGGAAATGCTCCCCATGGGTGTTGAACCCGTGCCCTTGTGTGAACAGCCCAAAACCATTACCAAACCCACCACGCGCGCATTTGTGAATAAGGAGTGATACCAACAATATACATGTTAAAACCAAATAAAATCAGAAAAGAGACAAAAGATTAGGGCGAGGGGGATTCGAACCCTAGTCTTTATGGTCAAAGGCGCGTGTGTATATGTGTGCTTGCTACTGGGGTGGCTGTTACATCCGTTATAAAATGCAACTCCATAATGTTATAAATGTAACACCCTTATATACCCTAAAACATTAATCGAATATTTTAATTAGAAAACATAACCATAAGGATGTCACACACATCAAAACACATAACCTGCTCCGTAACACGGGTTACCACAAAAATAAATTCAAATGCACATATTTATACCTGGGATGTTACACGACATCCATCACATCTAATTTGTACTTGGGATGTTACACGACATCCAACACATCTGATTTGGGTCAAGTACATGTATAATAAGGCATCCAGTACCTATCCTCGCATGCTCACCCAAGAATTTACGGTAACATCGCAGCGGAATCACTAATAAACATACAACAATAGCATTGTAACTCACGACATTAAGTCTCATGAATTTCAACTTAATAGCAAAATCAAAAGAGTATGACAATCAACTCAAAACAACTTAAAAATCTCAACAACACAAAAAGTTTGTAACTTCGACAACAATAATACAAAAATCAAATCAAGCGTTTATCCCAACTCGATGGCTACGGAATTAACTCCAAGGCTATCTTCCACTTACTTCAGCAACGCTACTCCTGAGTATCTGCACGATGTCCATGTAAAGGCAACATTTAAACAGAAGGGGTAAGAATATGATTCAATAATAACGGTAAAAGACAATCAGAAGTAGATTAATCTAACAACATCACACACCAAATACAACCACATAGGCATATCAAGTATTCTCATCCACACAACATAACATCCAAGAAATCACCAAATGCAACTCAAATGCAATGCATCCAACAACTGACTCAACATGCATGTGGTACCAAATTATGAACACGCAGGTTCATTTCACTCCATGATCCCCACCATAGGATCGATTCACTCTTGGAACCGGAGCACACCAAATCGCTACCATCACCATAGGTAACGCTTCACTAATCCCCCATAATAGGAATTAACTACTCGCACCCTATCCATCACAATGGGATCGAGGCTCACCAAAACTCGTTACCATCACCATAGGTAACACTTCACTAATCCCCCATAATAGGAATTAGCTACTCGCACTCGATCCATCACCATAGGATCGAGGCTCACCAAAAAGAACCAAGTTTCGACAACATGAATTCATGGACTCTCAACATGCAACAACAACACATACACATTGGCCCCTCTTCTGACCGTGTATGCCTCCAACAACATAATCACCATCAAAATAGAATGCATATATTTGAGTATGTAACATCATTAACAACATCCTTATAACATCATACATCATACACAACATTAATTAATATTACTAGAACCAACAACAACATTAACTTCAACAACTCACATATGCAAATTCATAAACATACAATCTTGTAACAACAACACATAATCCACACAACTTGATAGTCATGTTCCACACCACATCAATATCACAACCACATCATCAACACATTAACAACATTATCATGACAGCATCAACATATCAACATCATTATCACATGACATTATCACAACAATGCATTGATTCATACACCGAACATATAAACAATCAACTCCACAAACATAGTAGATATAGGAATAATATATAAAACTTTCACCTATCACTATCATGCTATGGATCTGAGCGTTATCTTTCTAACACTCCAAACGGGGCGTCATTCGGACTTACGGGTCAAAAGTTATGAGGTAAAACATCAAAGCATGTCATAGTTAAAAACAACATATGAATAATCAAATACAATTAAGGTATAGTAGGTTCATGGATAATATTCAAACATTTCACCAACCACTATCATGTTATAGCCCTGATTATTAGCCTTCTAACGCTTCAAACATGGAATCATTTGGACATACAGATCAAAAGTTATGATCAAAACATTAGATGGATTTTCCAAAAATTCCAGTTTTTCAATGTACGGGATTTTCACCCAAATCTCATCTTCAACCTCTAATCCAGTCACAATTTCATTCAAATTCATCTCTATAAGTTGTCTAACAAGAACAACACATATATCATGGTAATTAACATCAATCTATCAATTTTTCTCATGATTCAACTACTTAGATTCATGCCCTAATTCACCCAATATTTTATCAATTTTCATGGATTCACTTGATCTCAAGGATACAACAACAACATATCATCACACCCAATTTCAATTCATATCATGGCACATGAAAACAAAATTATCATCATAATTGTATCAACAATTCATCATAATACAAAGAAGATTAAACCTTAATCTACCCCTCAATCCATACCCCTATTATTGAACCCAATTCCCACCCTTACCTTAGATTTCTTGCAAAAATTCTGAATTGGAACCTTCACTCTCATCCCTTGATCACCTTGCCTCTTGCCTCTTGCCTCTTTCACCTTTTGCTCTCTATTTCACGTATGCTGTAAAACTAACTTCCCTATTCTCTAGTTCCTTTTATTATTATTATTATTATTATTATTATTATTATTATTATTATTATTATTATTATCATCTTCATCTAATTAAGCAATAACAAATAATAGTAATAATACTCATTATTTAATTTAAATAATATTCACCTACTACTATTCAAATAAATAATTACTTACTAATATTACTAATTAGTTGCTAACCACACCACCAACCTCTATGCAATTGGTCACACACCCCCAACCATTTCCTCAAGGTCTAGTCTTAAGGTCACTACCCCACACCAAGGGTATCCCCAAACACAACAAAACACACATAATCACATACATACATACAAATCACATAATATTTATTACCAAAAAAAATAATTAAAATAAAACAAGGCGTTACAACTCTCTCCCACTTAGAATATTTTCGTCCTCGAAAATTACTTGGTACGAACAACTCAGGATACGCCTCACTCATCCTGCTCTCCAACTCCCAAGTCGTATTTTCACCAGCAGCGCCTCCCTACACTACCTTCACGAGAGTAATCTCTTTGCCCCATAAGCTACTTCACCTCACGGTATGCAATCCTTAGCGGCAAGTCTCCACTGTAAGGTTATCCCTTACCTGAACATTATCCATCAGAATCACATGCGACGGGTCCGGAACATATTTCCGTAGCTGTGAAACATGGAACACATCATGCAAATTCGACCAATTTGTTGGCAACGCCACTCTATAAGCAACAACTTCAATTCTTGTAGAAATCTGATACGGTCTAATAAACCAAGGAGTAAGCTTCCTCGACTTCAAAGCATGCCCAACACCAGTCATTAGAGTGACTCTCAAGAACACATTGTCTCTTTCTTGAAACTCAAGGTCCTCCCTCCTCTTATCATGGTAACTCTTCTGCCAACTCTACGAAGCTTTCGTCTTCTCTCTAATCAGCTTCACCTTCTTAGTAGTCTGTTAGACTAACTCAGGTCCAAGCACCACACTCTCACCAGATTCATGCCAACACAGAGGTGTCCTACACCTCCAACCATACAAAGGTTCAAAAGGCGCCATTCCAATGCTGGAATGATAACTGTTATTATAAGTGAACTCAATCAATGGAAAATGACTATCCCAAGAGCCTTCATGTTCAAGCACACGAGCCCTCAACAAATCCTCCAAAGACTGAATAGTCCTCCCAGTCTGACCATCTGTCTGTGGATGATAAGCTGAACTCAACCTCAACTTTGAACCCAAAGCCTCTTGCAAACTTTCCCAAAATCTGGAAATGAACCTCAAATCTTTATCCGACACAATACTCAAAGGAACTCCATGCAGCTTTACAATCACACAGATATAAATCTCTGCCAACTTCTGCAAGGAAAAACTGATGTTAATCAGAATGAAATGCGTCGATTTCGTTAGTGTATCAACAACCACCCTAATGGCATCATGCCCTCTCTGAGTATTCGGCAACCCAGTCACAAAATCCATTGAAATGTTGTCCTATTTCCACTCTGGAATATCCAATGGTTGCATCAACCCAGCAAGTTTCTGATGTTCCACTTTCGACTTCTGACAAGTCAAGCAGGCATACACAAATTGAGCCACATCAAGCTTCAATCCAGAAGACCAAAATATTTTCTTCAAATCCTGATACATCTTTGTAGCTCCTGGATGAATACTCAAGCTACTCTTATGAATTTCTTCCAGAATCATCTTTTTCAACTCAACATCATACGAAATACAAATTCTATCACGGAATCTCAGCACACCTTGCTCATCCACCCTGAAGTCACTATCCTCATCCTGATTACTGCCAACCACAAGTCCACCAACTTTACCTCCAACTTCTGACTCTCTTTAATATTATTAAGAAAATCATTGTTGATCTTCAATATACCCAACATCACACTCTGCGGTGTCAGCTCACAGACCAAACTCAAGTCTCTGAACTGCTTAATCAATGTCAATTCCCTAACCATTATAGCAGACATATGCAAAAACTTCCGACTCAAAGCATCAGCCATGACGTTAGCCTTACCGAGATGATAGTTCAAGCCAAAATCATAATCCTTCAAGAATTCCAACCATCTTCTTTGCCTCATATTCAATTCCTTCTTATCAAATAGATACTTCAAACTCTTGTGATCACTATACACTTCAAATCTGGAACCTTAAAGATAATGCCCCCAAATCATCAACACAAACACCACTGTAGCCAACCCCAAATCATGAGTAGGATAATTTCTCTCATGAACTCTCAGTTGTCGCAAAGCCTAAGCCACAACCTTACCATCTTGCATCAACACACCACCTAAACCCATCAAAGACGCATCACAATACACCACAAACGGTTCATCCAGTTCAGGTAGAATCAAAACTAGAGCCGTAGAGAATCTCTTCTTCATCTCAATGAAACTCTTCTCACAGTTAATATCCCACACAAAAGTCTTACCTTTGCAAGTCAACTGAGTTAATGAAAGTGCCAACTTGGAAAATCCTTCAATGAACCTACGATAATAACCAGCTAAGCCCAAGAAAAGCTTCTAATCTCAGTCACCGACTTTGGAGCCTCCCATTGCAGAACTGCATCTACTTTGGATGGATCCACAACAATACCATCGCCTGAAATAACATGACCAAGAAAACTCACCTCTTGCAACCAAAATTTAAACTTCGACAGCTTAGCATAAATTTTATTCTCTTTCAACACTTGCAACATAATTCTCAAATGCTCAGCAAGTTCCTCTTATGATTTAGAATAGACCAGAATGTCATCAATGAAAACCACCACAAATTTATCCAAGTAAGTATGAAAGATTTGAGTCATATACTCTATGAACACACCAGGTGCATTAGACACTTCGAACGGCATCACCAAGTACTCATAATGTCTATTCCGAGTCCTGAAAGTTGTCTTCTAAATATCCTCATCCTTCACTCAAATCTAATGATAACCCGACCTCAAGTCAATCTCGCTAAACACACGTGTACCCACCAACTGATCCGCCAAGTTATCTATTCTTGGAAGTGGATACTTATTTAAATATTCAACTGTATGTAACCCACACACAACCTCATACTACCATCCTCTTTCTTTACAAACAACACCGGAGCTCCCCAAGGCGACACACTTGGCCTCACAACTTTCTTTTCCAGCAACTATTCTAATTTCTTCTTCAACTCTGCTAACTTCGATGCTGACATCTTGTATGGTGCCATAGAAACAGGTCTTGTACCAGGGACAAGATCAATAGAAAACTCCACCTCTCTCTCTGGACGCACATCTGAAATATCATCTGGAAATTCACGCACCACCTACAATTTATCAATCACAGCTTGAATCTCCACAAATAAGGATGCAACAATGCAAACACTTGAGCTTCCTCTTCCAAAAGCTCATTCAACTCTCTAGCAGACAGAAAACAAGATTCTTCCTCATCATCAGGAGCAAGAAACCACACCGACTTGTTATAACAGTTGATATGAACATGATTGAACTCCAATAAGTTCATTCCCAAGATAACATTAAGATTTTCCAACGACAAGCAAATAAGATCAATACCAAATTCTATAGAAAAGATCGATAGAGGATAAATCAAACAAACTAGAGAAGTAGTCACCGATCCCTTAGCAGGAGTTTCGATAACCATTTCTCCCTTCATAGAAGAACAACCAGGTCTAGCATTTTCACACAGCCTCATCTTCCAAGAATCCTTCTACCTGCGTAGCGGATGGAACACTCTCTACCTCCATCGAACTCGACTTTACACTCTGAAGGCAAGTCACAGATATCTTTCAGGAAAAACATTAGGGATCACACACATTTGGCATAACACTAGCCATCACATCGCTCTCTACACTCAGAGAATCCAACATATACAACACCTGATCGTTCTCCCTAAAGACATCCCAACTTAGCCGGCAGACATGAATCTCAAATCCACAACATGTTTAGTGTCAAGAACAACATAGCTTCGACATTTCCTGAGCTCTTGTAATCAGCAGCACACCATTCTCAAAACAGTTGAACTAGCCGACACTGCACTCTCGTATGCAGCAACACGATACCTAATCTCTATACAGTTGGAACATCTAAGAGAAGCAGACGCTTCTCCCCCACTTGTTTCATTCCCAACCTGCAAATGGAAAACAAAACAAGCATCGACGGTGTTTTCACACACATGTCGCATACTAGGGAATAACATAATTAAACACCCTGGCCGGACGGATCGACCTGCTCTGATACCACTAATGTAACACCCTTATATACCCCAAAATAATAATCGAATATTTTAATTAGAAAACATAAGCATAAGGATGTTACACACATCAAAACACATAACCTGCTCCGTAACACGGGTGTCATACCCCAAATTTTGACCACTAAGATTTCCCATCATTGTGCAAATTATTGCCACAATATGGATGAACCATTATGCCTCATCAGTCTCCCCAAAGATGGGTGAGCATTCACCACAAACAAGGATTAGGGTTTCAGGCCCTCTCAGAGCTCTTAGAGAAAGGATCAATCAAGAATTGACATGATCTTCAACTTGTCTAACCTCTCAAACATCCACAATGGATCAAGGGGACTCCCACTTCAAGGATTAAGCACAAAGCTGCTCCCTTCTAGGTGGATCAAGCCTCAAGATCGCCAGTGTCACCAAATTATGGTTTTGGTCGACCAGGGCCTCCAGATGGAAATTTTCCTCTGGGCATGAGCCAATGATTCAAAGCCTAACCTAATATGTTCCATGAAACCTCGTGAACCCAATCATGAAGTCAATTTTTGCTTCAGGGGATGCACTAAAAAAAATCAGGAATTAGGGTTTCTTGACCTAATTCACCCCTAAGTTGACTTTTGGGATAAAACATGAGCCAAGACCTCAAGAGAGGATTTGAGGGTCTCTAACACACTACATTGATCCATTTGCAACAAGTTTCAAATTCATCAGAACCACAATTATGGTTTCGCGGGAAAAGTCAACTGTGCCTTTGACTTTTGACCCAGGCATGCTCCCAAACCCTAGGACATAATCAAATGCACCATATAACACCTATGAAATCAATCCATCAAGTTTGATTTAGGTCAAGGACTTGATTTCATAGAGGATCGCACAGTTTGGAATTCATCTGACAAAAAGTCAACTGTGCACAAAAGTCAACTTTGACTTTTTGAGATTTTTCACAAATATGGTTCTTTGACCCTAAAATGATGTTAATGTGTGATTTGGATCATTATTTATCAAGAAAAATATAGAAAAGTGGGATAACTTGTAAAAGGGGTAACCATAAAAACTTAGAAATTTTCCAAGTTATGGAACAAAGTGGCTAGGGTACCAACTTTGGAGGATCATAACTCCTAAACCACAAGGCCATTTTTCCCCATTCAAAGCTGGATTTGTAGCCTCACGGCCCTCTACAAAAGCTTCAACTACACCTCATTCCAATTCATCATGGATTTTGAGTTATGGAATGATCAAAATGGCTGAAAACATGAAATGCCACTTTTTCCAACACTTAGTGAGATTTTCACTAAGTCAGAATCTGCCTTCACTTTTTTCCAAATGTAGGGGCATTTTTCACTTGGATCCAAAAAGTATCAAAACAAACTATGATCAAACAGCTGTTGTATCATATAAGGGCTTTCCAAAATGGCTAAGAACTCCATCAAATTCCACTTGAGCCATGAGATATGACAATGCCAATATGCCTTGCTGCAAACTGTCATGGCAAGGCAGATTTTGGAGTTTTGCTCGATTTGCCCAAATTTTGCAAAAGGGCAAGCAACTCTATCCATCTGAACACCTCAAGGGGGGACCAAGGAGGAACCAACTCTGATCCCAAGCCTCCCAAGTCTTTGGAACCAAAAATAGCATGCAAAACCTAGAAATCCTTAAAAAAGGGACAAGACTCCAATTTTGGATTGGAGCATTCAATGCATACACCAAGGTGGCATGGACTGAGCCCTTCCCAACTAAATTTAGTCAAGACTTATCCAAGACCAAGGGAACCAGCAGCCTGTGTCCTAACCTCTAGTCAATGGCTAGAGGAGACTTGGATTCTCATTGCTCAACATTGGCCAAACCTATGCAGCAGTTGCCATTCACTATTCCTTGCAAAATAAACTTGCTCTACTATAAATAGAGCTCATTTGTGATCAGTTTGAGTACACCAAAGCCATCAAACAGATGCTTTCCTCAAAATCTCCTTCTTCACACCAATTTTGCCTTCTAAGGTAAGTCACTATCGGGTTTTGAGTTTGAGAGTTATTCCAACCAAACCAATCACACACACACACACACCTTATAAACATCATATAGAAGTGATCCAAACACTCACATAACATCTGGAACACCAAAATCACAAAATCACTAGCCAACTGCTCAAGCCTTTGACAGATTTGCAGTTGAGGTGCCAAATCAAGTTCCAACTCAATTCAATCCACTCCAAGCATCCAGACACACTCCATAGCACCTAGGGAAGTTGTCCATATCCTTGGAACCAAGCTGTAACACCTCTAACACAAAACACGATCACCAGCTGCAAGAGGTAAGCATGAGCTCTTCTAACTCTATGATCCATGCATTTTTTGCTGCACAATAATTTGGCCATATGTTCATAATCATGCATAGAGTGATTTCCCTCAATCAATTGCTTTGTTTGAATCGTGTATGGAATTTCTGAACCTTCATGCAAATTTTAGGGTTCTTGAGGTTTCTCTTTGATTTCTTATTCCATGTTTAAAATAAATGAAATTAAAGACCATATACATGATCGTGAGGTTGAAACGAGTAGATTGATATGTAGATTGTATGATATAATCACGTATTCAGTGAGATTGGATAGAAAAGGCAAATCTGCAGAAACAGAGGGTGGTGCGTGTTCTTGCCCTTGTTTTTGGCGCCCTTTTTTGAAAATTTGAATATTTGAATTTGTGATTTTATTTAATTGATTCAAAAATTAAATTGTCTCTGAGTTTTAACGATTTTGAGTTGATTCTTTTTTTAATAATTCACAAGAATGGTAAAATATTTTATTTTCCTAAAAAATCCCAAAAATATTATTTATTTCATATACTTGATATTTTTATAAAGAATTAATATTTTAATTGTTTTTTGACATTTAAAATATTTTCTCCCTCTTGATTTTTCAAATTTTAGTGATTTCCAATCATGTTGTGGATCAAAACCTGATTTTTGAAACATTAATCCAAGATCACAATTTGTTTTCCACATGTTAAACAATTTTGGTCATTTTAATTGAATTTTTTATTCAATTAAAATACATTTTGAAAACAAATTAGGGTTTTGATTAATTCAACCCTCATCAAACTTTTTTCAAACACTGTGGGCCTCTAATAGAGTGTAAGACCCAATCCTTTGTAAATACAAAACTTTTTTGGGCCTCAAATGTTGTATAAGTCCCGTTGTATTTCAAAAGTTCGGAACGATCGTCGCCAGTTCAAAACAAAACCTTGGGCCTCTCCTTGAGATGTAAGCCCCATCACTTGTACAAAAATAAATCTTTGGGCCTCTAATAGAGTGTAAGACCCAATCCCCTTTTAACTAAAACAATTTTGGGCCTCAGATATTGTATAAGTCCCTCTACGTTAAAATAAAAATCTCGGCGCGATCGCCATTTTCCAAACAAATATTTATCTGGGCCTACCCTCGTGTTATAAGCCTCATTCCTTTCTTTAAAACTTTTTTTGGGCCTCTTGGTAGAGTGTAAGACCCAACCCTTTGTAGAAACCAAATAATTTAGGCCTCAGTGTATTGTATAAGTCCCTATACCGTCAAAAAGTTCGGCGCGATCATTGCCTTTTTTAATAATCACCCTGGGCCTCTCCTTGAGCTGTAAGCCCCACCACTTGTATAAAAATAAACCTGTGGGCCTCTTGAGAGAGTGTAAGACCTATCCCTTTGTACAGAAAACCTTTTGGGCCTCAGTCGCTTGTATAAGTCCCTGTACAATTTCAAAAACAACAGTGCAATCACTGATAAAACTTTGGGCCTCCCCTTGAGCTGTAAGCCCCAACAATTCTTTCAAAGCACTTTCTCCTTTGATTTTGAATATAATATTGTTATCAAAGATTTCTTTGTTGAACAACTAACCAAACAACATGGAAGCTCTACAACCAAGTAAGTGTTTACCCACTTTCTTTTTCCGCTTTCATATATATATATATATATAACTGTATTGTGGGGCTGCTCACTGTAAGTTTTCTTTCACAAACTTTTATATACCTGTCAAATATCAACTGTGTAATACTAGTATAGTTATTTAGAGTTTTCCCCGGCAACTACGTCTAGCACTAGGTAAAGCCCTGTTGGTCACTCTTAAATACAAACAAAACAAGATCCCCATAGGATTACCAGACACAGTCTTCCCTCATCTTGGGGCTAAACAATATGGAGACGTGAAAGGTAGCATTCTCGGTGAACCCTTTCTCAGACTGTCACCCTTAGAAATTGTCAAAGAGACTCTACTCCCCAGAGATGATCTTTTCTCCGTGAATGGCATCTCTTGAGTTTCTTCCAAATTCTTGAACTTTCCTGGCTTGATCTATTCTCTATGAATAGCATGTCTTGAACTTCTCGGGGTTTAGGGACCCACAGGCTTCTTAAAAGCATCCCCGCCTCCTCTTGGGCGTCGTACAAGGACCCTTCGGCTTCTTAAAAGCTCTCATGCCTTCTCTTGGGCTTAGTACAAGGACCCAGAGACCTCTACAGGTATAGGAACAGAACCTAGTCACCAATTTGCTAGAGCTGTCTTTCTGAGTCAAATGTCAGACCACTTAATGGGTTGACCTTCATCCCTTAACATACCAGCCTTCTCTTGGGCATCGTACAAAGATCATTCACTTATCTGAGAATCGACTTCTCAAAACACCCATAGACTTGGACAGTCTCAATACCCTTTGGATTTCCTATTTCCTTAAAGAACAGGAAATAACCCTGATCCTCTGATCAATCCCTAAGCACAACATTACCCATATAAGAACTGATTTTCTCTTTATGCAATATATATTGGACCTATCACTAAACTGAAACAGTTACAATGGCCTCCTCTTGGGCTTTGTACAATGATTCTCCCAAGCGGAGCCAAACCTTTTAACACTCTCTTGTTGAGTATAAAAGACTCTCTTGTTGAGTCAATCCCTTTTAGCCTCCATCTCGGGCTTCGTACGAGATACAAAAACACTCTTGTTGAGTATAAAAGACTCTCTTGTTGAGTCAACCCCGTTTAGCCTCCATCTCGGGCTTCGTACGAGATACAAAAACACTCTCTTGTTGAGTATAAAAGACTTTCTTGTTGAGTCAATCCCTTTTAGCCTCTATCTCGGGCTTCGTACGAGCTACAAAAATACTCTCTTGTTGAGTATAAAGGACTCTCTTGTTGAGTCAACTCCTTTTAGCCTCCATCTCGGGCTTCGTACGAGATACAAAAACACTCTCTTGTTGAGTATAAAAGACTCTCTTGTTGAGTCAATCCCATTTAGCCTCCATCTCGGGCTTCGTACGAGATACAAAAACACTCTCTTGTTGAGTATAAAAGACTCTCTTGTTGAGTCAACTACTTTAGCCTCTCTCTCGGGCTTCATACGAGACATATAACAGACTCTCTTGTTGAGTCAACCCTTTTAGCCTCTCTCCCGGGCTATGTACGAGACACATAAAAGCACTCTCTTGTTGGGTCAATAGCCTCCTCTTAGGCTTTGTATAAAGAAAACCCCGGTTGAGTCAATCAACCTTTTAGCTTCAAAGCTGTGCCTTGTTCATAGCATACAAACATCAACAACTCTCCTTTAGAGATGACAAATTCTCCCTAAAGTCAAAACCCTTTAGCTTCACATCTTGGGCTTCGAACAAGATACAAATAGACCCTTCAGCTTCACATCTTGGACTTTGAACAAGATACAAACCACCTTTAGCTTCACGTTTTGGGCTTTGAACAAGACACTAAAACGACCATTTTCCTCCCATAGAATAGGAGGAACTACGATCGCTCTGATTTTCCTATTTCGTTAAACGGGAATACGTAGGCATAAGATTAAAAAAAATTCTTAGCGAGCACACTAATTAAAAACATCAAATCCAGTACCTATCCAAAATCCCCATGAATAGTCCAGTCATTTCATTCTTAACAAAATAAGCAGAGAAAGGCCCACAATCTAAACCGCATCTGTAAACCAACAGTCATCTGTTTAAACTCAGTATGCAAGCGGGGTTAATTGGAGACATCTATTTCCCTTCCTTAGTCAGCTTAATAGGATAAAAAATGAATCGACCTGTAGTACCCCAGAGCGACAGTGCTTATGAACCACGTCCAAAATCGCTCGCTACAGAAAAAATGGCGCCCACCGTGGGGCCTTGCAGGGCATCTTGTCCCTCTTATCTCTCTGGGTGAAACATTAAGTCTAAAAACTACCAGAAGAATGGCGACTCTCCTGGGGAGAACATCAGACAGATTATCTTGTTCTCTTTCCATCTCTTAGGTAGAAAAACCTGAGTTCACAAAAGTGTCACAGAAACGACAGCTCGACTGGGTGATGACAATTCGGGTAATCTTACTGGGAGTGAATTCCAGTTAAGAGTCCCCGATCGACCATCAAACTCAGTGGAGACTCCCTTTACAGATACATTGCCTATACGACTTCGGTTGTTGAAAGTAGCGCGGTCGACTGGGTTATCTGAGAAGCTGAGGTTTTTAGCAGACCTAAGCCATTTTGTAGTGCGGAAGCTATCGAAAATAGTTGTCACGCGATACTACCCTCATCTGAGATCACTCCAGGATACATCAGCTCGCTGGCGATCCTCGTGCTGTTGTTATCCCAGAGGGGTCAATGATTTTGCGGACAGGTACAAAAAATCACCAGTATAAACCTTTGGGGGGGGGGGGGGGGTAGAGCCTTGACTTCATGACACCGACCCTTTGACCCCATGTTTTTTCTATGTTTTTAGGTGCTGCATTCATGCATTCATTTAAAAAACATTAAAACAAAGAAAATCTTCTCTTCTAGTCTCTCTCTTTTTCAAATTAAACTGAGACAATGATTGCAAATATCAGAGAGAAAGGAGATTGCGCTAATGGATTTCGGTAGAAGGAAAACTCATAAGTACACCTTCAAGGTTCCAAAGTTAGAGAATTTGAGAGGTTTGGCGAGAATGATCACCAACCACGAGGCTTTCAGAGCCAAGTACGGAGGACTGCTGTCCTTGTTAAGGGTCCATGTAATCGAAGGAATCCTGTTCACGTTAATCCAGTTCTACGATCCGGTCTATCATTGTTTCACATTCCCGAATTATCAGCTTGCACCAACGCTGTAGGAGTACTCTCACCTGACTGATTTACATATCACCGATCAGGCTCCTTATTCTGGACTGGAAGAAATTCAAAAGGATCAAACCATTGCAAGAGCAATTTATTTGGACAAGTCAGAAGTCAGGACTCACATGACCACTAAGGGTGGCATCCAAGGTTTGCCAGCCCAATTCTTGATAAAGAAAGCCCTGTACTTTGCTAGTATAGGGAACTTTGTTTTGTTTCCCAACATTGATAACTTCGTAGTAATCAACGCCATTAAGATTTTCTTGATTGGAAACCCTGTACCGACCTTACTCGCAGATGCGTATCATTCGGTACACTTAAGGAATTTATACAGTGGAGGAATGATCACATGTTGTGTACCCTTGCTTTACAAATGGTTCACTTCCCATTTGCCCAAGTCTGCTGCATTTTGGGATCAAAAGAATACTTTACGTTGGTCGCAAAGAGTCATGTCTCTTACCAACTCTAACATTGATTGGTACAATCGAATCTACGACGGGATCAGAAACAATGACTGTTGTGGAAATTTCCCAAATGTACCCCTTATAGGAACTAAGGGAGGAATTAACTATCATCCAGTGTTAGTTCGTCGTCAATTTGGATACCCAATGAGGCATGTCCCACGAAGTGCTCATCTGGAAGGTCTTTTCTTCAAGGAAGTAGAAAATGACATGGCACTAAAGACGGAAATAGTGCTCGCCTGGAAACACGTTCATAGGAAAGGACGAGAGTCTCTAGGAAAACCAGACTGTGTCTCGATGGAGCCTTATCTCCATTGGGTACAAACTAGAGCTCTCAAGCTGAGGATGCCTTACCCTTGTCAGGAAGTTCTTCCATTAAGGGACTCTGCCCTTTATTTCATGTCTGAGATGGAAAAACTTCAGGTTACTCTCAGCAAAGTTTAGCAGGAGAAGAGGTCTTGGAGGAACAAGTACCGTATTCTAAACGTGGAATGTTAGAAAATACAACAGCTATTAAAAGAAAAAGATGCTCTGATTGAGATTTTAGAGCAACATGTTGTGGAGAATCAGGGTGACCAAAGGAGTTTGCTCACGCCTTTCACTTGGCAAGGGAATGACAACCTGACAACGACCCTAGAGCCCCGGTCAAAGAAAAGGAAAGCACCTGAACTAAAACCTGAGTTCTCTTCAGAGAGGACTCAGGATCCATTAGTTTAGATTTCCTTTTTTTTCAACACTTTGTAATCTACTATATTTCCTTTTCCACAATCCTTGGAATTCAATAAAACGGGGTTTCCCCACTGTTTGATATTTGCAATCTAATTGTCGAAGTTTACTTTGAATAAACAAAAATAATTAATAATCATTACATTCATCATTCTCGTAACGCATTCTTCTTACCTACGAATCTCACGTTTGTGTCTCGGTTCTAGAGTCAAACTGTCTCATTCGTACAATACTCGGGCCAATCGTCAGAAAAAGATGGATGATCTCGAGGAGGAGAACAGAGAGTTGAGAGAAGAGATTGACACTCTGAAAGAGGATCTGAGAAAGCTTCATAATGACATGCAAGCTCTAGCAGAAGCTCAGATGCAACAACAAAGGACTGTGATCTGAGAGATTACATCGACGCCCATAGTGGAGAAGTCTGATCCTAGGTACAAAATGCCGAAAGATCGTCCCTGGGGCATGCCTATCAATTATATCCCAGAAGGATATGTTCCGCCGATCAATGAGGATCAGGGAACCGCAGCAGGAACCGCTGGGCCTGAAGGTTACAAACTTCAGGAAAGCGTAGATGCCAGGGGCATGACAGCAACTCCTGAAGGTTACAAACTTCGGGAGGCACCGAGAGTCTCGGCCATAATGACTATACCACCGCCTGTGGTACACACTGTCCCGGAAGGACAGATTCCACAGATACCGTCCGGTGGAAACGACAGCATGTTCGACAGAATGAATGAGTTCCAGGAACAGTTCTTGGAAATGCAGAAAGAACTGCAAGCCCTTCGCGGTCAGGATCTATTTGGAAAAGACGCCGCAGACCTCTGTATGGTCCCCAATGTGAAAGTTCCGCACAAGTTCCAAGTGCCCGACTTTGAAAAGTACAAGGGTAGCTCTTGCCCTCAGAGCCACTTGGTGATGTACGCTCGACAAATGTCAGCTCAGACAAAGAACCAGGAGCTACTGATTCACTACTTTCAGGATAATTTAACCGGTGCAGCATTAAAATGGTACATGGGTTTAAACTGCGGCAGGATCGGCACATTCAGGGATCTTGGCGCTGCCTTCGTTCAGCAGTACAAATATAATCTGGACATGGCACCAGACAGAGATCAACTCAGATCGATGTCACAAAAGGACAAGGAAAGCTTTAAGGAGTACTCTCAGAGATGGCGTGAAATCGCCGCCCAGATTTGTCCACCTCTTGAGGAAAAAGAGATGACAAAGATCTTCTTAAAGACATTGAGCTCATTTTACTACGACAGAATGGTCGCCAGTGCATCCAGTGACTTCACCGAGATGGTGGGCATGGGAATTCATCTTGAGGAAGCCGTCCGAGAAGGACGTTTAGTAAAAGACACTGGATCATCAAGTAGTACAAAACGATACGGTAATGCTCTCCCTAAGAAAAAAGAGCAGGATATTGGGAATATCTCTCTCGAAAAGCAAAGGCGACGGTATCAACCAGTAGCAACTGTAACTCCTGCTATCAACCCCCTATTCCTACGTATCAACCTCAGGTTACGCAGAGCCAACCTAATGAACAGCTATATCAGCAAAGGACACAACAACCTCTTCAGCAGGCTCGTCCTCCATATAACAACAACCGTACAACACGACCATCAGGGTTTGATCCTATACCCATGTTGTATGCATAGCTATTTTCGCTCTTGCTGGTCAAGGGGCATGTCCAAACCAGGTCTCCTCTTACAGTACCAGAAAATCGACCTTTCTGGTTCAAAGCGGATCAAACTTGTCCTTACCATCAAGGAGGACCAGGGCATAACATAGAAAACTGTCTCAGTTTCAAATCCGACGTACAAAAGTTTGTTAGGAGCGGAGTTTTATCTTTCAAAGATACGAATCCGAAAGTTCTCACGAACCCGCTGCCTCAACACGAGAAAGCTGCAGTCAATTTGATAGAGGGAGAGTCTAACAACATCTATCAGATTCATGATGTACTCTTGTTAAGGGCCAACTTGGTCAAGATGCATTGTAGACAGAGCGGATATGGCCATGTGCCACCTCATAATTATCACCAGTGTGATATCTGCTCTAAAAACAATCAAGGATGTTCTGTGGTGCAAACAGCTCTACAGGAACAATTGGATCTCGGATGGATCCAAGAGCATCGAGTTCGTGGAGTCAACATGACCTATACGAATTCCAACATCATTCAGAACCACGACATCCGTGCAATGAATGTCAACTTGGTGGCGATGCACTCAACGCAAAGCCAGTATCATAATCTGCTGCGTCACGATTATAAATCCTGTCTGACTTGCTCAGTAAACAAACAGGGATGCTCTTTTGTACAAGAGGCCCTCCAGCGTCAGATGGATCTTGGATGGATCCAGGACTACCATGATAGAAATCCTTATCAGATCAACATGATTCAAATCTTTGATATTCGTCTGATGAATACCAGCTTGGTAGAGTTACATGCCAGGCAGGTCCAACTTGGTTTTCTCACTTCACATAATTATCAGAGCTGTAAAGGATGCAGTGAGAGTAACCAAAGGTGCGCTCTCGTTCAAAGAACGTTACAACACTTGTTAAACCATTGGTGGCTTCCAATCTATCTGGATGAAGACACGCAACAAATCAGTGTGCTTAACGGAAACCCTACTCGGCGTCAAAGTCAAGATGTCCGATCTATGGAAACAAACCTGGTAAGGTTGCAATGCATTCAAAGAGGGCGTGGCCAGGTGCCACCACACAACTATGAACGTTGTAGAGTATGCTAGGAAAATAACCAAGGATGCTACCTCGTGTGAGCAGCACTCCAAGGTCAGTTGGATCGCAAAGAGATTCACCCAAACCTAGCTTCGGGGACCGTTGACTGGACGTCGGACTACTTCGCTGGTCAGATCAGAGACGTGGTTGTAATCTCTGACCCTGAGAGGAACAAGGATGTTTGTACCATCATCCCTCTACTGGACGAATCAAAGGTTCTTAGCCAGGAACTGATTGAAGTTACTTACGACAGTCAGAAAAATCAGAAGGCTCCTGTAGTTATCTATCTGCCAGGACCATTACCGTATGAATCAGCTAAGGCAGACCGTTACAAATACGGTGCAACAATAATTGAGAATGGAAAGGAAATTCCATTACCCATCCGTCGTGAATATTGCAGACATCAGTCGAGTAACACAGAGCGGTCGAATCTTCACCGAGGAGTTGGAGAACCTAACAAAGAAAAGGAACTTCTGATAGAAGCTCCTGATCCACCAGTCGGTCAATCCAGTAATCCCGACCTTTCAAAGAACAGTGATGAGATGCTGAAGCTCATCCAAAGGAGTGAATACAACATTGTTGATCAACTGTTACAAACTCCTTCAAAGATCTCTGTGCTATCACTTTTACTCAGTTCCGAAGCCCACAGAGAGGCTCTACAGAAAGTCTTAGAACAAGCCATTGTGGAACAGGATGTGTCAATGCGATAGTTCGATAGCATCATCTCTAACATCACTTCCTGCAAAAACTTAGGATTCAGTGATGAGGACTTGCCAGAGGGGGGAAAAAGTCACAACATGGTGCTCAATATCACAGTTAACTGCCAGGACGATGCTTTAGCCAGCGTACTGGTAACACAAGATCGGCCATCAACGTTATGCCAAAGTCCACTCTAATGCGACTGTCATTCAAAGGATCCCCGATGAGGGGCAGCAAGGTCATCGTCAAAGCCTTTGACGGGTCTCGGAAGGCAGTTATCGGCGAAGTCGACCTTCCCATAACTATTGGTCCTCACACTTTCTTAATCACTTTCCAGGTCATCGACGTCCGGGCAGCGTACAACTGTTTATTAGGAAGACCTTGGATATACCAGGCTGGGGCAGTCACTTCAACACTGCACAAAAAACTGAAGTTCGTCAAGAACGATCAACTCTTCACAGTCTGTGGAGAGCAGGACTTGCTCGTGAGCAACTTGTCATCATCTACTTATGTAGAACCCGAGGAGGCTATTGGGACTCAGTTCCAGGCACTGTCGGTGAGCAAATAGAATCAATCAGGAAAAGGAACCTCGATTTCCTCATACAGAGATGCTCTCGAAGTGATTGAAAATAACAATACAAAAGGATGGGGACAACTTGTCATTCCTACTGATAATAAAACAAAGAAGGGTCTTGGTTTTTATGCAACCTGCACCCAGACAGCTGCTAACGATGAAAGTCTTCATCCCATTCAGAACTTCTTCCACAGTGGAGGTTTCCTTCACCCAGTGTCTCAAGAAGTACATACCATTAACGAGGAGGATTCCTCCGATATGGATGAGGAATGGAAGTCCTATCTCAACGAGGACGGTTATATGTCTCAGGAAGAGGTGCCTGTGCCATTCTGCTATCCTGCACAGAGTCCGAGATTTATACCCAGGTCGGACGTCGAAATGATATATGGAGATTGTGATCCAGAAGGATGTCGTGCTCCACCAAACTCATTAGAGGAAGACACTCTGATGAGAGACAACTTTGACCACGATTATTATGGCCTGATGGATGGTCTTCCTATCTGGCAACCGTACCTAGGAAACTTGGGGCAAGAAAATTAGCCGAACAATGGAAATTAGCTGAGCATCATTGAACAGAATACCTGTGTCACCACGATTTCATGGGATCATTACTCAGGTCATTCAGAAAATATCCAGTACGACGATGAATTGGCACAGCTTGCCGGACTAGAATTCATCAATTATGCTTTTCCTGAGGTCAATGTCATCGAGAGAGATGACTCCTCTAGTTCCAAAGAAGTGTGGGACACCTTAGGACAACCAAGTGGAAAATTTGACTTCATGGTCAAGTACACCGCTCCCGAAAGCTCTCGTATCAGGCTCGAAGACATCCAGCCAACTGGATGGGGAGATTTGCCTGAGAGCACAAATACTATGCAAAATACAACTGAGGAATCCTCCTATGACAACTCTGCCTGGGAGACAGATTCCAATGATCCTGCTCCACCAGAAATCAGCGTTATTTCTGAAGACAAATCAAGGAAGGTACCTGACTTTGTGATTCACCGAGGAGTTCGCCGCCAATGGGTTGCTGTCGATGTTCCAAAGATTGTTCACAAGTTAAAGTAATTGCCGTCTTTAACCTTTCACCCTGCCCAGGTGAAACAGATGTTTTGATAGGGCTCGCTTTCTGTAAATCTTACTCTTCGCTTTGCCCAAAGCGACAGAGTTTTGTTTTATAGGGCTGTAGTTTCAAGAATCGACTTGTTCATTAATAAAATAACGTCGTTCTGTAATTTCTGCATTAATTGTTGTTTTCTCTTTTCGCTTTTCTCAGAAAATGGTAATCCTAAAAAACAATTCAAAATAAACAAGCAGTTTTTCAAAAAAAAATACACTGCACACACTTGCATTCTCTCTATCTCTTCTAAAAATAATCATCACGTCATGCAGATTGCTTGTTTTAAACCTTGTTGAAACATACGATCCGATGCATTCTCCCGACTTTGAGTTCCCGGTATTTGGGGCTGAAGAAGAAGTTGACGACGAAATTCCAGAGGAGATCTCCCGACTACTCAAACAGGAGGAAAGGTCCATTGAACCTCACAAAGAGTCATTGGAAATGATCAACGTGGGTTCAAAAAAAGAGAGAAAAGAAATCAGGATTAGGGCACTGCTCAGTCCAACTGCCAAAGAGAGTTTAACGAAGCTTCTCAGAGAATTTCCCGATGTGTTTGCTTGGTCCTACCAGGACATGCCAGGGTTGGATGCCAGCATCATGGAGCATCATTTACCGTTAAGGTCGGAATGTCCGCCAGTAAAACAAAGGTTGAGAAGAACTCATCCAGACATGGCCATCAAAATCAAAGAGGAGGTCCAGAAACAGATTGACGCGGGCTTCCTCGCCACGTCTGAGTATCCTCAATGGTTAGCCAACATCGTACCCGTTCCAAAAATGGACGGAAAGATCATAATGTGTGTAGACTATAGGGATCTGAACAAATCAAGTCCAAAGGATGACTTTCCCTTACCACACATTAACATGCTGGTAGACAGTACATCAATATTCAAAGTTTTCTCCTTCATGGATGGATTCTCGGGCTATAATCAAATTAAAATGGCGCCAAAAGACATGGAGAAAACTTCGTTCATTACCCCATGGGGTACCTTTTGCTACAAGGTAATGCCGTTCGATTTGAAGAACGCCGGGGCAACCTATCAAAGGGCCATGACTACTCTGTTTCATGACATGATACACAAGGAAATCGAGGTATATGTCGATGATATGATTGCCAAATCTAAGACAGAAGAGGAGCATGTGACGCACCTATCAAAACTATTCGAGCGGTTGAGAAAGTACAAACTCCGCTTGAATCCCAACAAATGCACCTTCGGTGTCCGTTCAGGGAAACTCTTAGGGTTCATCGTCAGCCAGAAAGGAATTGAGGTTGATCCTGACAAGGTCAAGGCCATTCAAGAAATGCCTTCTCCAAAAACTGAAAAACAAGTCAGAGGATTCTTGGGACGTTTGAACTACATCTCCAGATTCATATTCCTTATGACCGCGACCTGTGCTCCGATCTTCAAATTACTTAAAAAGAACCAGAACTGCGTTTGGATAGAAGATTGCCAAACCGCCTTCGACAGTATCAAGGAGTACCTGTTGAATCCGCCGATCCTGTCACCTCCAGAGGAAGGAAGACCACTGATCATATACTTAACAGTCTTGGAAGACTCCATGGGTTGTGTACTTGGCCAACAAGACGAAACCAAAAGGAAAGAGTATGCCATCTACTATTTGAGCAAGAAATTCATCGACTGCGTGACTCGGTACACGATGCTTGAGAAAACTTGTTGCGCTTTGGCTTGGGCAGCCAAACGTCATCGTCAGTACATGATTCGTCACACTACTTGGTTGGTCTCCGAAATGGATCCAATCAAGTATGTATTTGAAAAACCTGCTCTCACAGGAAGGATTGCCCGTTGGCAGATGTTGTTATTAGAATATGACATAGAATACAACGCTCAAAAATCCGTTAAGGGAAGTATTTTAGCCGATCATTTGGCTCATCAACCGATTGACGATCAAGAATCAATCGGGTTTGACTTCCCAGACGAAGATGTCATGTATTTGAAAATGAAAGATTGCGATGAACCACTACCCAGTGAAGGGCCTGAACCAGGTTCCCAATGGGGACTAATCTTTGACGGAGCTGTCAATCATTACGGAAATGGAATTGGGTAATCATTGTTACCCCTCAGGGTACCCATATTCCTTTCACCGCCATACTTACGTTCAAGTGTACGAACAACGAGGCTGAATACGAAGCATGTATCATGGGTCTCGAAGAAGCGATTGACTTAAGGATCAAGAACTTGAACATATATGGCGACTCAGCCCTGGTTATCAATCAGATCAAAGGAGATTGGAACACATACCAATCAGGACTGATTCCTTATAAAGATTATGCAAGGAGGTTGCCACCCTTCTTCAACAGAATCGAGTTTCATCACATCCCTCGTGACGAGAATCACATGGCTGATGCATTAGCCACTCTCTCTTCCATGATTAGTGTAGGTCAATGGAATAACCTACCTAAGATCGACATAATGCGCCTTGAACGGGCCGCTTACATCTTCGCGATTGAAGCAATCATAGACGACAAACCTTTGTATCACGATATCAAATGCTTCCTTCAGAAATAAGAGTACCCACCGGGGGCATCCAGAAAGGACAAAAAGACCCTCAGAAGGCTAGCTGGAAACTTCTTCCTGAGCGGTGATACACTCTATAAGAGAAATTTCGACATGGTCTTGCTCCGATGCGTAGATAGACCAGAAGCAGACATGCTGATAAAAGAAATTCATGAAGGATCCTTTGGCACTCATGCCAACGGACACACAATGGCGATAAAAATTCTAAGAGCAGGGTACTACTGGTTGACCATGGAATCCGACTGCTACAAGTACATGAGGAGGTGTCACAAGTGTTAGATATACTCAGACAAAATCCATGTACCGCCAACACATCTCAAAGTTCTCTCTTCCCCGTGGCCTTTTTCCATATGGGGAATCGACATGATTGGCATGATTGAACCTAAGGCTTCAAACGGACATCGGTTCATCTTGGTAGCCATTGACTACTTCACCAAGTGGGTCGAAGCAGCGTCGTACGCCAATGTGACCTGACAAGTGGTGGTCCGATTTATCAAAAACAATATCATCTGCCGTTATGGTGTTCTGAGCCAGATCATGGATCTAACTTGAACAATAAGATGATGAAAGAGTTGTGCGCAGAGTTCAAGATCGAACACCATAACTCATCTCCCTACCGAACCAAGATGAACGGAGCGGTATAAGCGGCTAATAAGAACATCAAGAAGATCGTTCAAAAGATGGTTATAACCTATAAAGACTGGCATGAAATGCTACCCTTTTCTCATCACGGTTATCATACATCTATCCGCACTTCAACAGGGGCAACCCCTTTCTCTCTAGTGTATGGCATGGAAGCAGTGCTCCCCATAGAAGTAGAGATCCTATCAATCCGGGTATTGATGGAAGCTAAGCTAACAGAAGCTGAATGGTGTCAAAATCGACACGACGAACTGAACATGATCGAAGAGAAGCGAATCAAGGCACTATGCCACAATCAGTTGTATCAACAAAGGATGAAGAAGGCGTTCGACAAAAAGGTCCGACCTCGCGTCTCCAGGAAAGGAGACCTTATGCTCAAAAAGATACAATCATTTCTCACTGATTCTCGGGGAAAATGGACTCCGAATTATGACGGCCCCTATGTGGTCAAGAAAGCTTTCTCAGGCGATGCCTTGAGACTCGCAACCATGGATGGAGAGAAATTTTCCTACCCCACGAATGTTGACGTAGTCAAGAAATACTTCGCCTAAAAAAACGTCTCGGTTAATTGAAAACCCGAAAGGGCGGTCCAGGAAAAAATTAGAGACATAATAAAAAATTATCCCGATGGATTGGAAATCTCAAAGTACAATCCAGGCAAAAGTTAGGGATAGTGGCAAGTAACTACATTTGATTAGTTCAACTCCTCAGCAGTAATGCCATCCATCGGAAGAAAACTCCAGTCAAGGTCATCTTTGACAGAAGCTCAGGATGTCCAGAATTCAAAGTTGGTAGAAGGATAGTGGTCATTATGTTTCAATGTAGCCCTTTTCCCTTAAATTACCATTTTCTAACTTTGTAAATATTCTAAGGAATCACGCGTTTGGCTGATTTCCATCCTATCAATAAAATTTGAGCCTTTGTGCTTTTGCTTGCAATTCTTATTTGTTTTAGCTTTACAGAACGACGTTTTAACATGATTAACGATTCTTAAAACGAAACAAGAATGAATTTACTTGTCAAAATTTTTATGCTTTTAAATAAAGATGGCATTTCTTTTGACTGTTGAACATCGAAAGAACGTCGCTCGTTTCTCCAGAAGTAATCGAGCTTCAAAGTGCAGAATCAATGTACTCCTTCTAAACCGGAGCACCTGAATGAAGGATCAGCGGTATCAGATGCGGCTTTCCCATCTGATACCCTCGGCAGAGTTCTTACCTCCTAAGCCCGACCAACGGTGTTCCCCGCAAGGACTAATTCTCCTAAGCAAGGTAGAATTGCTATCTTGAACCAGCGGTACTTCTTCGTCCCTAGCAGTGGCTGAGTATCCAGTCGTGTTCATCCATTAGTCTGTATGTCGTGTCAGTTGTGTCAGCATAAACCTACATATATCATGCATTATTGATTTACATTCATATTCATATTGCATCACTATCATTCTAGTTGGTCTTATCCCCTAGTGATAACAGTCATCTCAATCGAGTTGTCAGTTCTTTCCTCGCCAGAAAATGTTGCATCTGAATAATCTCTCTTGTCCAGTTTATTTCTGGATTAGAGTTGGCCCTTGACCACTTTGATAACTTAAACCTCTGAAAGACAAGAAAAGTTCGACAAATGTCACTCTGCGCCGTTGAAGATGATATCTCTGCTTTCCCGGATTAAGGAAAATCTCCAGAGAATGCCTCACAACTACAAACTCTCAGCAACACATTGATTTTTCTCTCCGGAAAGTCAATGTTAATGAAGTCATCAACACCTCAAAATTGGGGTACATCATATGGCATTTCTCCGAGAAGATCCCGAGAAAAGTATGATGCAATATCCCCAAGCGAAAGCAGTCTCTCAAGAGACTCGTTTTCCCCAGTAGAATCAACAAATGGCGTCTCCAACAGAGAAGTTTGTGCACCTCTACAACTCAGACGACTGGGTTCCCCAACAACTCTGACCTCAAAGTTTTTCTATCAAATGGCATCTCCCAAGGAAAATTCGGTGAGAAGTTTGAGGAAAACCGCTACGCATAGCGTCCCTTGTCAAGAAAGTTTATTGACAAAAGAAACTTAGACCAGTTCCTTGGTAGGAAACCAGGATTGAGGGGAAGTTTAAAAAAGAAACTTAGACCAGTTCCTTGGTAGGAAACCAAGATCGAGGGGAAGTTTACGTTAGAAACTGAGACCAGTTCCTTGGTAGGAAACCAGGATCGAGGGGAAGTTTACACCAGAAGCTAAGACCAGTTCCTTGGTAGGAAACCAGGATCCTGGGGAAGTTTTTACCTTTTCTACGCATCGTTGCTTAGCAAAAGAAGATGGATGGGCAAGGTACCATTCATAACCGCCATCAAAATTTCGGGTATTTCGATATTTAATCCTCTTGCACCCCGAATGCCTGAATACTTTCGCCATTCACACCTTCGGGTCCTAGAAGATTAAATATGGGCATCTGTCATACCCCAAATTTTGACCACTAATATTTCCCATCATTGTGCAAATTATTGCCACAATATGGATGAACCATTATGCCTCATCAGTCTCCCCAAAGATGGGTGAGCATTCACCACAAACAAGGATTAGGGTTTCAGGCCCTCTCAGAGCTCTTAGACAAAGGATCAATCAAGAATTGACATGATCTTCAACTTTTCTAACCTCTCAAACATCCACAATTGATCAAGAGGACTCCCACTTCAAGGATTAAGCACAAGGCTGCTCCCTTCTAGGTGGATCAAGCCTCAAGATCGCTAGTGTCACCAAATTAGGGTTTTGGTTGACCAGGGACTCCAGATGGAAATTTTCCTCTGGACATGAGCCAATGATTCAAAGCATAACCTAATATACTCCATGGAACCTCATGAACCCAATCATCAAGTCAATTTTTGCTTCAGGGGATGCACTGATAAAAAATCAGGAATTAGGGTTTCTTGACCTAATTCACCCCTAAGTTGACTTTTGGGACAAAACATGAGCCAAGACCTCAAGAGAGGATTTGAGGGTCTCTAACACACTACATTGATCCATTTGCAACAAGTTTCAAATTCATCAGAACCACAATTATGGTTTCGCGGGAAAAGTCAACTGTGCCTTTGACTTTTGACCCAGGCATGCTCCCAAACCCTAGGACATAATCAAATGCACCATATAACACCTATGAAATCAATCCATCAAGTTTGATTTAGGTCAAGGACTTGATTTCATAGAGGATCGCACAGTTTGGAATTCATCTGACAAAAAGTCAACTGTGCACAAAAGTTAACTTTGACTTTTTGAGATTTTTCACAAATATGGTTCTTTGACCCTAAAATGATGTTAATGTGTGATTTGGATCATTATTCATCAAGAAAAATCTAGAAAAGTGGGATAACTTGTAAAAGGGGTAACCATAAAAACTTAGAAATTTTCCAAGTTATGGAACAAAGTGGCTAGGGTACCAACTTTGGAGGATCATAACTCCTAAACCACAAGGCCATTTTCCCTCATTCAAAGTTGGATTTGTAGCCCTCATGGCCCTCTACAAAAGCTTCAACTACACCTCATTCCAATTCATCATGGATTTTGAGTTATGGAATGATCAAAATGGTTGTAAACATGAAATGCCACTTTTTACAACACTTAGTGAAATTTTCACTAAGTCAAAATCTGCCTTCACTTTTTTCCAAATGTAGGGGCATTTTTCACTTGGATCCAAAAAGTATCAAAACAAACTATGATCAAACAGTTGTTGTATCATATAAGGGATTTCTAAAATGGCCAAGAACTCCATCAAATTCTACTTGAGCCATGAGATATGACAATGCCAATATGCCTTGCTACAAACTGTCATGGCAAGGTAGATTTTGGATTTTTGCTCGATTTGCCCAAATTTTGCAAAGGGCAAGCAACTCTATCCATCTGAACACCTCAAGGGGGGACCAAGGAGGAACCACCTCTGATCCCAAGCCTCCCATGTCTTTGGAACCAAAAATAGCATGCCAAACCTAGAAATCCCTAAAAGAGGGACAAGACTCCAATTTTGGATTGGAGCATTCAATGCATACACCAAGGTGGCATGGACTGAGCCCTTCCTAACTGAATTCAGTCAAGACTTATCCAAGACCAAGGGAACCAGCAGCCTGTGCCCTAACCTCAAGGCAATGGCTAGAGGAGACTTGGATTCTCATTGCTCAACATTGGCCAAACCTATGCAGCAGTTGCCATTCACTATTCCTTGCAAAAAAAACTTGCTCTACTATAAATAGAGCTCATTTATGATCAGTTTGAGTACACCAAAGCCATCAAACATATGCTTTCCTCAAAATCTCATTCTTCACTCCAATTTTTCCTTCTAAGGCAAGTCACTATCGAGTTTTGAGTTTGAGAGCTATTCCAACCAAACCAATCACACACACACCTCATAAACATCATATAGAAGTGATCCAAACACTCACATAAAATCTGGAACACAAAAATCACAAAATCACTAGCCAACTGCTCAAGCCTTTGACAGATTTGCAGTTGAGGTGCCAAATCGAGTTCCAGCTCAATTCAATCCACTCCAAGCTTCCAGACACACTCCATAACACCTAGGGAAGCTGTCCATATCCTTGGAACCAAGTTGTAATACCTCTAACACAAAAAAAGACCACTAGCTGCAAGAGGTAAGCATGAGCTCTTCTAACTCTATGATCCATGCATTTTTTGCTGCACAATAATTTGGCCATATGTTCATAATCATGCATAGAGTGTTTTCCCTCAATCAATTGCTTTGTTTGAATCGTGTATGGAATTTCTGAACCTTCATGCAAATTTTAGGGTTCTTGAGGTTTCTCTTTGATTTCTTATTCCATGTTTAAAATAAATGAAATTAAAGACCATAGACATGATCGTGAGGTTGAAACGAGTATATTGATATGTAGATTGCATGATATAATCAAGTATTCAGTGAGATTGGATAGAAAACGTAAATATGCAGAAACAGAGGGTGGCACGTGTTCTTGCCCTTGTTCTTGGCGCCCTTTTTTGAAAATTTGAATATTTGAATTTTGTGATTTTATTTAATTGATTCAAAAGTTAATTTCTCTCTGAGTTTTAATGATTTTGAGTTGATTCTTTTTTTAATAATTCACAAGAATGTTAAAATATTTTATTTTCTCAAAAAATCCCAAAAATATTATTTATTTCATATCCTTGATATTTTTGTAAAGAAATAATATTTTAATTGTTTTTTGACATTTAAAATATTTTCTCCCTCTTGATTTTTCAAATTTTAGTGATTTCCAATCATGTTGTGGATCAAAACTTGATTTTTGAAACATTAATCCAAGATCTCAATTTGTTTTCCACATGTTAAACAATTTTTGTCATTTTAATTGAATTTTTTATTCAATTAAAATACATTTTGAAAACAAATTAGGGTTTTGATTAATTCAACCCTCATCAAACTTTTTTCAAACACTGTGGGCCTCTAATAGAGTGTAAGACCCAATCCTTTGTAAATAAAAACCTTTTTTGGGCCTCAAATGTTGTATAAGTCCCATTGTATTTCAAAAGTTCGGCGCGATCGTCGCCAGTTCAAAACAAAACCTTGGGCCTCTCCTTGAGATGTAAGCCCCATCACTTGTACAAAAATAAATCTTTGGGCCTCTAATAGAGTGTAAGACCCAATCCCATTTTAACTAAAACAATTTTGGGCCTCAGATAATGTATAAGTCCCTCTAAGTTAAAAGAAAAATCTCAGCGCGATCGCCATTTTCCAAACAAATAATTATCTGGGCCTACCCTCGTGTTATAAGCCCCATTCCTTTCTTTAAAGCTTTTTTTGGGCCTCTTGGTAGAGTGTAAGACCCAACCCTTTGTAGAAACCAAATAATTTGGGCCTCAGTGTATTGTATAAGTCCCGATACCGTCAAAAAGTTCGGCGCGATCGTCGCCTTTTTTAACAATCACCCTGGGCCTCTCCTTGAGCTGTAAGCCCCACCACTTATATAAAAATAAACCTGTGGACCTCTTGAGAGAGTGTAAGACCCATCCCTTTGTACAGAAAACCTTTTGGGCCTCAGTCGCTTGTATAAGTCCCTGTATAATTTCAAAAACAACAGTGCAATCACTGATAAAACTTTGGGCCTCTCCTTGAGCTGTAAGCCCCAACAATTCTTTCAAAGCACTTTCTCCTTTGATTTTGAATATAATATTGTTATCAAAGCTTTCTTTGTTTAACAACAAACCTAACAACAAGGAAACTCTACAACCGAGTAAGTGTTTACCCGCTTTCTTTATCCGCTTTCATATATATATAACTGTATTGTGGGGCTGCTCGCTGTAAGTTTTCTTTCACAAACTTTTATATACCTGTCAAATATCAACTGTGTAATACTAGTATAGTTATTTAGAGTTTTCCCCGGCAACTACGTCTAGCACTAGGTAAAGCCCTGTTGGTCACTCTTAAATACAAACAAAACTAGATCCCCATAGGATTACCAGACACAGTCTTCCCTCCTCTCGGGGTTAAGCAATATGGAGACGTGAAAAGCAGAATTCTCGGTGAACCCTTTCTCAGACTGTCACCCTTAGAAATTGTCAAAGAGACTCTACTCCCCAGAGATGATCTTTTCTCCGTGAATGACATCTCTTGAGTTTCTTCCAAATTCTCGAACTTTCCTGGCTTGATGTATTCTCTGTGAATTGTATGTCTTGAACTCCTCAGGGTTTGGCGACCCACAGGCTTCTTAAAAGCATCCCCGCCTCCTCTTGAGCGTCGTACAAGGACCCTCCGGCTTCTTAAAAGCTCTCATGCCTTCTCTTGGGCTTAGTACAAGGACCCAGAGACCTCTATAGGTATAGGAACAGAACCTAGTCATCAATTTGCTAGAGCTGTCTTTTTGAGTCAAATGTCAGACCAGTTAATGGGTTGACCTTCATCCCTTAACATACCATCCTTCTCTTGGGCATCGTACAAAGATCATTCACTTATCCGAGAATCGACTTCTAAAAACACCCGTAGACTTGGACAGTCTCAATACCCTTTGGATTTCATAATTCCTTAAAGAACAGGAAATAACCCTGATCCTCTGATCAATCCCTAAGCACAACATTACTCATATAAGAACTGATTTTCTCTTTATCCAATATATATTAGACCTGTCACTAAACTGAAACAGTTACAATGGCCTCCTATTGGGCTTTGTACAATGATTCTCCCAAGCGAAGCCAACCTTTTAACACTCTCTTGTTGAGTCAATCCCTTTTAGCCTCCATCTCGGGCTTCTTACGAGATACAAAAAAACACTCTCTTGTTGAGTATAAAAGACTCTCTTGTTGAGTCAACCCCTTTTAGCCTCCATCTCGGGCTTCGTACGAGATACAAAAACACTCTCTTGTTGAGTATAAAAGACTCTTTTGTTGAGTCAATCCCTTTTAGCCTCCATCTCGGGCTTCGTACGAGATACAAAAACACTCTCTTGTTGAGTATAAAAGACTCTCTTGTAGAGTCAACTCCTTTTAGCCTCCATCTCGGGCGTCGTACGAGATACAAAAACATTCTCTTGTTGAGTATAGAAGACTCTCTTGTTGAGTCAATCCCTTTTAGCCTCCATCTCAGGCTTCGTACGTGATACAAAAACACTCTCTTGTTGAGTATAAAAGACTCTCTTGTTGAGTCAACTACTTTAGCCTCTCTCTCGGGCTTCATACGAGACATATAACAGACTCTCTTGTTGAGTCAACCCTTTTAGCCTCTCTCTCGGGCTACGTACGAGACACATAAAAGCACTCTCTTATTTGGGTCAATAGCCTCTTCTTCGGCTTTGTATAAAGAAAACCCCGGTTGAGTCAATCAACCTTTTAGCATCAAAGTTGTGCCTTGTTCATAGCATACAAACATCAACAACTCTCCTTTAGAGATGACAAATTCTCCCTAAAGTCAAAACCCTTTAGCTTCACATCATGGGCTTCGAACAAGATACAAATACACCCTTTAGCTTCACATCTTGGGCTTTGAATAAGATACAAACCACCTTTAGCTTCACGTCTTGGGCTTTGAACAAGACACCAAAACGACCATTTTCCTCCCATAGAATAGGAGGAACTATGATCGCTCTGATTTCCCTGTTTCGTTAAACGGGAATACGTAGGCATAAGATTGAAAAAAAATCTTAGCGAGCACACTAATTAAAAACATCAAATCCAGTACCTATCCAAAATCCCCAAGAATAGTCCAGTCATTTCATTCTTAACAAAATAAGCAGAGAGAGGCCCACATTCTAAACCGCATCTGTAAACCAACAATCATTTGTTTAAACTCAGTATGCAAGCAGGGTTAATTGGAGACATCTATTTCCCTTCCTTAGTCAGCTTAATAGGATAAAAAATGAATCGACCTGTAGTACCCCAGAGCGAAAGTGCTTAAGAACCACGTCCAAAATCGCTCTCTAAAACGGGTTACCACAAAAATAAATTCAAATGCGGATATTTATACCTGGGATGTTACACGACATCCATCACATCTAATTTGTACTTGGGATGTTACACAACATCCATCACATCTGATTTGGGTCAAGTACATGTATAATAAGGCATCCAGTACCTATCCTCGCATGCTCACCCAAGAATTTACGCTAACATCGCAGCGGAATCACTAATAAACATACAACAATAGCATTCTAACTCAAGACATTAAGTCTCATGAATTTCAACTTAATAGCATAATCAAAAGAGTATGACAATAAACTCAAAACAACTTAAAAATCTCAACAACACAAAAAGTTTGTAACTTCGACAACAATAATACAAAAATCAAATCAAGCGTTTATCCCAACCCGATGTTACATGATCAGAGCAAGAAACCACTAAATAAAAGCGATAAACTACGGAATTAACTCCAAGGCTATCTTCCACTTACTTCAGCAACGCTACTCCTGAGTATCTGCACGATGCCCATGTAAAGGCAACATTCAAACAGAAGGGGTGAGAATACGATTCAATAATAACCGTAAAAGACAATCAGAAGTAGATTAATCTAACAACATCACACACCAAATACAACCACATAAGCATATCAAGTATTCTCATCCACACAACATAACATCCAAGAAATCACCAAATGCAACTCAAATGCAATGCATCCAACAACTGACTCAACATGCATGTGGTACCAAATTATGAACACGCAGGTTCATTTCACTCCATGATCCCCACCATAGGATCGATTCACTCTTGTAACCGGAGCACACCAAATCACTACCATCACCATAGGTAACGCTTCACTAATCCCCCATAATAGGAATTAGCTACTCGCACCCTATCCATCATAATGGGATCGAGGCTCACCAAAACTCGTTACCATCACCATAGGTAACGCTTCACTAATCCCCCATAATAGGAATTAGCTACTCGCACTCGATCCATCACCATAGGATCGAGGCTCACCAAAAAGAACCAAGTTTCGACAACATGAATTCATGGACTCTCAACATGCAACAACAACACATACACATTGGCCCCTCTTCTGACCGTGTATACCTCCAACAACATAATCACCATCAAAATAGCATGCATATATTTGAGTATATAACATCATTAACAACATCCTTATAACATCATACATCACACACAACATTAATTAATATTACTACAACCAACAACAACATTAACTTCAGCAACTCACATATGCAAACTCGTAAACATACAATCTTGCAACAACAACACATAATCCTCACAACTTGATAGTCATGTTCCACACCACATCAATATCACAACCACATCATCAACACATTAACAACATTATCATGATAACATCAACATATCAACATCATTATCACATGACACTATCACAACAATGCATTGATTCATCAACCGAACATATAAACAATCAACTCCACAAACATAATAGATATAGGAATAATATATAAAACTTTCACCTATCACTATTATGCTATGGATCTGAGCGTTATCTTTCTAACACTCCAAACGGGGTGTCATTCGGACTTACGGGTCAAAAGTTATGAGGTAAAACGTCAAAGCATGTCATAGTTAAAAACAACATATGAATAATCAAATACAATTAAGGTACAGTAGGTACATGGATAATATTCAAACATTTCACCAACCACTATCATGTTATAGCCCTGATTATTAGCTTTCTAACGCTTCGAACGTGGAATCATTTGGACATACAAATCAAAAGTTATAATCAAAACATTAGATGAATTTTCCAAAAATTCCAGTTTTTCAATGTTACGGGATTTTCACCCAAATCTCATCTTCAACCTCTAAACCAGTCACAATTTCATTCAAATTCATCTCTATAAGTTGTCTAACAAGAACAACACATATATCATGGTAATTAACATCAATCTATCAATTTTTCTCATGATTCAACTACTTAGATTCATGCCCTAATTCACCCAATATTTTATCAATTTTCATGGATTCACTTGATCTCAAGGACACAACAACAACACATCATCACACCCAATTTCAATTCATATCATGGCACATGAAAACAAAATTATCATCATAATTGTATCAACAATTCATCATAACACAAAGAAGATTAAACCTTAATCTACCCCTCAATCCATACCCCTATTATTGAACCCAATTCTCACCCTTACCTTAGATTTCTTGCAAAAATTCTGAATTGGAACCTTCCCTCTCATCCCTTGATCACCTTGCCTCTTGCCTCTTTCACCTTTTGCTCTCTATTTCACGTATGCTGTAAAACTAACTTCCCTATTCTCTAGTTCCTTTTATTATTATTATTATTATTATTATTATTATTATTATTATTATTATTATTATTATTATTATTATAATAATAATAATAATAATAATAATAATAATAATTATTATTATTATTATTAGTATCATCTTCATCTAATTAAGCAATAACAAATAATAGTAATAATACTCATTATTTAATTTAAATAATATTCACCTACTATTATTCAAATAAATAATTACTAACTAATATTACTAATTAGTTGTTAACCACACCACCAACCTCTATGCAATTGGTCACACACCCCCAACCATTTCCTCAAGGTCTAGTCTTAAGGTCACTACCCCAAACCAAGGGTATCCCCAAACACAACAAAACACACAAATCACATAATTTTTATTACCAAAAAAAATAATTAAAATAAAACGAGGCGTTACAATTAACCTTGAAGCCAATCTAAGTGAGCTCAAGTGAACACAAACTTTTCATGCCTCCTTCCCTCAACTGATATTAATAGCCAACGAATGAGTTCTGGCTCATGACACAACCCTGCTTCCCATGTAATGACAAGTTAACATTCTAACATAATAGCAAAAAAGGGGTAAACACAAGAAGGTAGTTTTTTGTTCCTCCAGTAGGGTCATCAAGCACTGACTAAAATTGATGATACAAAGCACCAACCATACTATCCAAAGTGAGAAAGATTTAAAGAAATTCTTTTTACCTAAATCAAGAGCATGCTCAATGGAAACAAGTTGTGCAGAAATGATGCTAACATTCTATTATGCCAATCAAAACAAATCAAGCAAATCTTTCATCCATTAAATCAAGCATTTAGATATGGCATATTCAGACAATAAAAGAAATGAACGTCCTTGCAAGTTCAAACAAGGGTCTTTATACTATACTACCAATTTTCAGGCCATTAGCTTGAAATGGAGAATTTTGAGTCAGGATTAGCAACACAAATAATGTAAAAGGAGTATCAGCCATTTCACATATAAGTATCCACAACAGTATCATAACAACATGGCATTAGAAGTTGATGGATGAGTAAAGCAAACATTTTGTCAAACTACCAAATAACTCACAAGTTGCTTCAACATAACATGGAGGGATGTGAATTAAAGCAGGTTCTGTAATAGTCTAACCAACTCAAACATAAAGTAAAACAAGCCTTGACATAGGGACAATCAATATCATGCATAACTGAACTTACCATCAATGCTCACCAAGTCATCTCAACTGGTGGCAGATGCAAACTACTAAACAACAGCATAGAAGGCAAGGCAAACATGATTCTTAATGAAGAATGGTAGTAGATACGTGTTGTACTAGAAAACATGATGCTTTAACTGAGGCATTTGAGGAATAGCTCAGGATCTCAAGTCATAACACAGGCAACAAAAGGTTCAAACCAGCAAGTGTCAGTGCCTACAAACATCTTTTTATGCATAGGGTCATATAGTGGATGCATTTGTCACATTGTTCATGTCAGAGAATAATTTAGGCATGTGGTTTCTACAAACAGAAACAACCTTGAATCATGGCAGTGCAAACAAAACACAAAATAAAAGTTATGCTTATGGTCTATGGCACAAATATCACATGTAAGCATATATACAAGAGACAACACACCTATCATGTTGACACGACTCTTAACAATTTTGAGTATCATCCCTAGTATTCAAGCATAAAACATTATAGTGTCAAGGATTTGTGATATTCCAAGAAACTTATGGATTCAACCACACTATATCTTGAAGATGCAAGTTTATGACATTTTATGGATGGTGTTAAATGAACATATGCCAACAAACAAACTTAACATAAATCATCAAGAAGCAGATAATTCATGAACAGCTCAAGTGAATCATGGCATGAGAACAAAAACATATAGTGTTTCACATCAATAGTTGACAGCATGGAAACTAGCATACTCATGAAAAACCTTTTACCAACAAGAGCATATTCAGCAACCAAGGAATTTATGCAACATGAATAATGACAGTAGTGTGATTAATTTAAAATTATGCAGGCATGAAATGGAGGCAGTGAAAGAAAGTGAGCCAACAATCCAAACATGAATGGATCATTTGAGTCAGTTCAAGCATTAAAGTCTAAAACATGGGGGCTGGTTGTTTCTGACTCAAACCAATAAATACTCATACATTCATGGTTTTAGCACATTAGGAAAGGGCAACAAAGTAGTTATCATATCAACAAAACAACAACCTAAACCTGCCCAAGCTGTTCACACATAAAAGACTACTTGTTCAAACCAAGCAAATTATTCTGAGTAGAATACTTCAAGGGTTTAAGATCACATGCTTCAATCATTTATTCCACAGGATTACATTATCTAATGTCAGAAACAAAAGAAAGTGAACAAACTTACTCGATGATGAGAGAGAGCAAGGGATAACAAGGATGGGTCATACACAATAACAACTTCCAAAAACTCAACATGTAGGCTCAATGAATATGACAGTACAACTTTTTACCAATATGAACTTATTTATAAGGGCTCAAACCAAGTTTCAAATGCATGTAACATCAGAGTATGTTTAGGAGTACAAACAAAGATAGAGGGCAAGAATCAGAAACAACACTTATTGCACCCAAGCTAAACTTTCAAGTTGTTAACTTAAAAAGTAAAACTCAAACAGTCCCCTAATATTTAGTTTGATAAGAACAACACAGATCCTTAAACAAAAACAAAATAGAGAATAGATACAAGTGTGATCAGTAACAAACTTACCTCCTCCTCCTGGCCATGCAGATGCAAAATAATCTCAAAGGTATACTATACTAACTTATGTTTAGTGCACATGATAAAAAAAAGGGCAAAGTAATATCACATATTCCTCTTGTTAGTCAACACTAAAATTTCACTATTGCTCCAACCATACTGTCCTAACATGGACAGTCTGAAATGGTCCATATGCTTAAAAGTATATCAGGTAGATGTGGAACATAATAAACCAGCAGTTGGTAGTATGCAGCAACTTTCAGGGACACATAATATCATACTTAAATACAAGCCAAGAACAGACATGACAACTCCTTGTAATCACCAGGCAATATCAACAACAACAACACTACTCAAGTTTAGAAACCATCATGGTAGCTCAAAAGCAAAACATGTATGCTACAAGAGTGACATTTATCAGTATGGATACAACAAGAAACCAAGAAAATGAAGAATACCTGGTTGAAGATGTGAACAGACTTCCTTGCCTTCTCCACTAACACCAGTTTTCAAATGGACTCTTCCTTTCTCCTTCTTGCCAAACTTGAACTTAGAGGTTTTGGAAGTGAATATGAGAAGTGTTCGTTCCAAATGCAAGAAGGCAGCCTGCTATTTATAGGAAGGACATGAGGATTCAAGGCATGATCCCATTTACACATTATGCCAACATTACCCTTTTCATCGTGTGAGCTGTATCTTTTGCTGAACCAAAGTCTTCCAAAATCTCTGATGGTTAGGTCTGATGTGGTGTGATGGGATTGGTGAGAGGCTCCATGAATAAACAAATACTTGTTGCTTTGAAAAGTTTATCTCTCCAAGTACCACTTGCACAACCATGACATAAACCTTATTTTAATGCCAACCAAATTGCAATTTCGTGTCCAAGCTTGGATTAAGTCTAAATGGAACATTAGAACTCAGAAACATGAGGTTTTGGTGATTAGAGGAGGTTTTAAATCATTACACAAAAGTTGGTTTCTTGAGTTTTAAGAAATGAAACCCTTATCTTTGAGGCTTTGAAACTCCCAGCTCACTCAATGGATTGAGGAGTTCTATTACTTTTTGGAAATCCCTCAATGTCCTCTACAACTTTCATGTTCAAGGATTTTTGAGTTGAGGCTTGGAACTATATGAAAAATTGGGTTAAAGTCGTGTGCAAATTAAGGGAAAAAGCTGAAATTTCACTAAGTCCTCAAGGGTGAATTGTCTTCCAAGCTTTGTAACTTAAAAACCATGCACTTTTTGAAAGAGGGTCCTCTAATATGTTTTTAAGATCATGGAAAGAGCTTCCATTTGAGCTTTGAGTCACTCCATTTGGATGTGTGGTTTGAAAGTTATGACTGTTTCAATTTTGGCACAAGTAGTGAAATTTCTTCCTTTGAAAAGTTTCATGAACCAAACCTTGCTTCCCTTGCAAGAAACTTCTTAAAACTTGATCTCAAATACTTTAAATAATCAATGAGACATGTCATGATGGATTGAGGTCTTGGATGTTTCATTTTGGATCAAAATCTCAAGGATTAAGGCCTCAGTCAAAACCCTAATTTCAACTGTTAATGCACTGGGATGATTTCTAATGATCTTGCTTCTTTAATTATATCTAAGGCTCAATGATGGTCTCCAGAGATGTCTATTATCTCATGGAGTCAATTCCTAGGGTTTGATAACAAATCTTGATCAAAATCAGGGGCCATGATTGACTTGCCTTGACAAAACCCTAATTGGAGGCAGGTGAACTTGTGGCTCAAGGCACTTGCTGATGAAAGTCAGATGATCTTGATTTCTTGTTGGATGAGACCTCTGGGATGTAAGTGAGCTCACATGGTTGCATTTGGAGCCTTCTCCTCTTTATGAGACTTTTTCCTCCTCTTCGTATAAGTGTTGGCTTTTCACAGAAGAAACAAGCTTGCAAAAATGAAAAGGTTAGTTAACAATGCATAGATGATTAACCCTAAATGTCAATGCAAAATGTTACGACATCTAAGGGGTAAAATTTGGGGTACAACAGTCGCCCCTGTTTAAATAACTTTACCGGATGACATGAGGAATGGAAATCCTTGGGACATCAAGGCGAAAGGTATTTAAATATAGCAAAACGAAAATTTTTCCCTTAGATGAAATGCAAATGCTAAGGACAAGCAGCAGACATACAAATGCTGACATGCCATGAATTTCTAGTATGATAGTATGATGCCATGATAGTGCAAAGATGCAGACAAACGAACACCAATAGATAAAGAGCAACCACCACAGATAAGCTTACTGGGAAAGGATGAAGGTTAGTATCATGAGGAAAACTCACTGGGGATACAGACTGACCACAAAAAGGGACTCACTGGGAAGACTCTAAGGAAACACCAGGGAAAATAACAGCACGCTCTTTACTGGGCATGGAACCAGAAAGAATACATGATCTCCACTGGGAATCGGTTTGAAATAAAAGGATAGACATCAACAAAAGATTTTCTGGGATTTTCTTATACTGAAGAGTTCAAACGGGATCTTCAAGAAAAGCCAGAAAAGACAGAGAAAGGCATATCCGGAAAAACATCAGATGGCAAAAGAAACCAGAAATCCAATAATGGCTTTGAATGAAGGGTACAAATCACCATATCTGAGAAAACATCATGTGAAAGTGAACAAATATGGATCAAAGACAACATTGGATGCAAAGAAACCAGTCATCCAATAATGGCTTTGAATGAAAGGTAAACTCAATAGTATCTGAGAAAGCATAAGATGAGAATGAGATAGAAGGGTAATCCAAAAAGGCATTGGATGTAAAGACACAGTCATCCAATAATGGCTTTGAATGAAAGGTACAATCACAATATCTAATAATGGATTTAGATAAAAGTGAACAAAGCAGGGATCCAAGAAAGCATTGGATAAAAGGACACCAGACATTCAATAATGGCTTTGAACGAAAGATACAAATCACAATATCTAATAATGGCTTTAGATGAATGTGAACAGAGACTACATTCAAGAATGACATTGAATGCAAAGAAACCAGTTATCCAATAATGGCTTTGAATGAAAGGTATAACTCACAATATCTAATAATGGCTTTAGATGAATGTGAACAAAGACTCGATCTGGTAAAATATCAGAAAGAGAGACACATTCGGAAAGGCATCAGATGGTAAAGAAATCAGACATCCAATAATGGCTTTGAATGAGTGGTATAACTCACAATATCTAATAATGGCTTTAGATGAACGTGAGAAAGGTAGAGATCCAAGACAGCATTGGATAAAAGGACACCAGACATTCAATAATGGCTTTGAACGAAAGGTAAACTCATAATATCTGAGAAGGCATCAGACACAAATGAGACAAAAGGTGAAATCCAAGAAGGCATTGGATAAAAGAAACCACAACGTCTAAGAAAACATTGAACTAATATGAACAAGGAGATACCCAAGAAAGCATTGGATAAAAGGAATCACAGTATCCAAGACAGCATTAAATGACTGTGAACTTTCAGGAATGGCACTGAAAGTAAAGGCAAATCACTATATTCAGGGATAGCATCGAATGATAGTGAGAAAGACATCCAGGAATGGCACTGAATAAATGGATAAGACTTTCAGGAATGGCATTGAAAGATATCCAAGCAAATTTGGTGGGGATTATAGAAGAGAGGCAAAACTTCCAGGAATAGCATTGGGAGAAACAAGAGGAGCAAGATATCCAGAAATGGTACTGGAGATCACAAGAGACGGATATCCAAGAATGGCACTGGAGTGAGAGAATATAAAGATCCAGGAATAGCACTGGAATGTGAGAAGACCAACATTTATCAACAGGATTAGATGCATAAGAGAATGACGACATTCAGGAATGCCACTGAATGAAAAGGACAGGTAACGTTTTGGTAAGGTAAGACGTGGATAACGAAACGACCTCGGGAGAAATGCAAATGAGGATGAAACACTCATGATATTCATATGGTATATCAATCATGCAGATGATATATGATCAAATGTAAATGTAGATACAAAAATGCTGACGACACAGCTCGACTCTTCTGGGGAGAAGACACGACTGGAAGACTGATTCCTCAACACAGAGATCATTGTTACTCTGCTTGGGGACTAGAGATGCTATTGCTGGACACATCTCTGCCACACTGGTAAACTGTATCAAGTGATGATCCTTGTAGGAAGGATGGAAAGTTGCATGGGGATTCCTCAAGTTAATTGCCCCAGATTAGCTGACTGTTGTAGATGAGCTGATAATTGCTTCAGCAGGATTGATTCTGGAAATGACTGAATTACTGCGCGCTTGGAAAGCTTGCCCTAGTTTGAGTCTAAAACAAATCTTCTGTATAAACCAATTCTGAGAAGGACTTGCCCCTAAACAACAACCTTAGAACTGATTCTTCAACAGGATTAGGGAAGGAAGTTGCCCCTGATTGGATCACCGACCAAGTTTCTCAAATGTTTGAAAATTCCTTAAGAGAAAAGCCAGTTCGCAAACAAAAGTATTTATACAAACATGGTAAATACAAAGTTCATGCAACTTTGAAATCAAAATCATTTTTGGAAATATGCAAAGCATATGGGTCATTAGTCAGAACATGGCGGTTCAAGACATTTAAAAGTGAAAGGTATGATGCCAAAACAGATGATCTGCAAAGATCTTTGGGAGTCAGTTTACGCAACCTTGCTGTAGTATGCTTTCAAAATAACCTTGCTTCAGTTAGGTCTTTTGAGGGTTATAACGTGGCCTGGTTCACGGTTTAAGAAACAAAGGATAAAGGCTCAAAGTTTATTTGTGACCCACCCAATCTACGTGATGAACTTCAGTTCTATGCTCAGTTAACTCAGACTATGCACTCAGATTCCCACGGGTTGGAAGTAGTACTGATGATAGTTGATGATGATTCAGACACCTTGGGTTGTCATTACTCCCTTACAACATTTGTTGTCCTTTATTGTTGAGGTTTCGAGACTTCTTCTTGTCTTTGTTTGAGGTTTTGAGACTTTTTCCTTTTTTATTGTCATTCTGAGGTTTTGAGACCTTTTTTCTTCCTTATTGTCATTTGATTTGAGAGCTGACGGTGTCTTGCATGAAGCGCTTTCGTTAGAATGCATAACCAAGTCAAACTGAGAACTACCCTACCCCAAGGTTGAGATTTAAGGGTTTTTTGTGTTTGTAAAGAAAGAAAACTCCTACTTCTAGGCTCGAAGTGGTTAACGAGGGATTATCTTCCTTATTTCTCCAGTGTTTAGGGGAATGAAACAATGCCTTACATCGTCAGAAAAGTTTTGATTTGAAATCATACCAACAGCAGTTATGAGTATTTTGTTTTCGTCATCCTCCACCCAATCTTTGTATAATCAAAAGGAAAGTGGAAAAGAGATAAAGTATTTTGCAAAATAAAGCATAGAGATGTAAATAGCATATACAAATGAATTGAATCAAAAGTTGCAATGCTCATTTCATTAATTTTGAAATTACAAACATGATTGAAAGCAAACAGTCATTACAAAATAAGGAATATGCAAACAACAAGAAACAAGGCCTGGTGACTAATCAAACACAAGGATGAGCTATCTGTCTTTAAGAAGTAGCTGGGCTGAAGTTGACTAAAGCTTCACTTGGCGTGCCCTGGCAGAGGATTGCTCTGAACATTGGGATTGTCCTTAAAGGAGAGGATTTTGTTTCTCATAAGCTCTTGTACCTTAGCCTTCAAGGCAAAGCAACCTTCCAAGTTATGGTCGACACCACCTTGATGGTATTCACAATAAAGATCAGCCCTATAGCTGGCTGGAAGAGGATTTGGAGGAGGAGGCAAAGGCCTTGTGGTAATCAAACCTTGTTGAACCAAACCAGGATAAAGCTCGGTGTAAGTCTTGGGAATAGGATCAAATTGATTCCTATTACGGTACTAGTTTTGTCCTTCAGTTGGACGTTGGGAAGCTTGAGCTGGTCGTGGAGCAGTAACCACGGGAGTGACAGCAGCAACAGTGGGGTGAATATCATACTGAGGTTGGGGACAAGGCCTTCTCACTTCAACCATTACAGCGTTAGTCTGATCTTCCCTTTTCTTCTGAAAGTTCCCATAGGATTTCTTCACAGCGTTGGAAGATTCAGCAGCTTTTGATACTTTTCCTTTCTTAAGGCCTTCCTCAAGTCTTTGGCCAATAGTAATTAAATCAGTGAAATTGGAGGAAACACTTCCAATCATCTTCTCCCAATAGAATGGGGACAGAGTATCCATGAACATTCCAGTCAACTCTTTCTCAGCCAAAGGAGGTTCAACTTGGGAAGCTAACTCCCTCCAGCGCTGAGCATACTCCTTAAAAGATTCCTTTTCATGTTGAGTCATATTTTGCAGTTGGCGGCGATCAGGGGCCATGTCGAGATTATACTTATACTGCTTCATGAAGGCATTTGTGAGATCTTGGAAGCAGTGAATGGAGTTTTGCTCGAGACCCATATACCATTTGAGTGATGCGTCACTCAAGCTATCCTGAAAATAGTGGATAAGCAGCTTCTGGTTTTTGCTATAAGTAGTCATCTTGCGAAGATACATGACCAAATGAGCCCTCGGACAAGAATGCCCCTTATACTTCACAAATTCTGGAATTTTGAACTTCGCAGGCACAACAAGATCAGACACTAAGCATATGTTGTCTGCATCCACATTAAAGAAGTCATTACCCTCAACGGCTTTGAGTCTTATGTCTAAGGTCTGAAACTGCTCACGGATAACTTCAGGTTCAACAAAGTCTTCACAGTCTTCACTCTGAGCACTAGCACCATTGTACTCAAAGAGGGGATTCTCAAAAGAAGCTCGAACAATATGTGGAACGACATGGACTATAGGTCTAGGCTCAGCAAAAACAGGAGCTTGAAATACAGGCATAGCAGTAGATACAATCGGCGGAGAATAGTTGCGTGGCAAACCAAACTCGGGCCAAGTTGATGGTGGCACTTGAACAGGTGGAGGGTCAGCACTTGAAACTTCCTGGATGACAGTTCTTTGGGGAGGTTCTCCTCTAGCAAACAAAACAAGGAGCATCTCAGTTAGTTTAGTCATACTCATCTTAAGGTCATCGATTTCCATTCGGACCTCAGCATTGTGTGCCTCTTGCTCTGACATCTTGCGTTTGTAATTAGCTCTAGTCTGGTATTGGTGTCGAGGAATCAACTTGACGAATCACAAGTGACACTGGAAGATAGAGAACACTGGAAAGAGCCAATGGACAAACAGACATATGCACTGAAACATGCAAAGACGTAAATGATATGCAATGCGATGCAACACAGGATGCAAAACACATGCAACAGGATCAAAGGTTCAAGATCGCAGCATGGATTCTGGGTAAAGAACCAACCACAGGGTGTGTACTAGGGTTCTTGTATCCGTAGAACAGGGTTCTAAAAGTTCCCAAAGTCTACGTAAATCCTTCAGATATTATTGGCCTACGTGACTACTCATGTCGGTTAATAATATTCTCAAGATAACTCGTCTGAGTGTAGTATCGCGTAACAACTACTTGAGACTACTCCCTCATAGCCATCGCACTACGTCCTAAAAGGCCAAGTGGGGTGAAGGTAACTACGGTCCTCAGAATCCCTGGCTCTCAATTGGAAAGAGTGATATCAATGCGACTGCTCACATCAGACATCAACAATCCCAAAGGGCCTCATCTGAGTGTAGTCATCATATGCCATAAATTGTTAGGACTACTCCCAACAACCGACTATTGATTACACCACAATCCTATCATAAGTTCTCTCAAGTTTGGGTTAGGACTTATCTCACCACTCAAAGTAACAACCCTGCATACAGAAAACCCAAGCACAAACATGCATATATACAGATATGAATATGCAAAGATATATAAGCAAGAAAACATAGAAATAACACAAATGCAAACAAGGTGGGCTTAATCCTCTTAGGGGAAGTTGTCCCCAGTGAAGTCGCCATTTTCTGTTGCGGTGAGAATCAGATATCAAGCTATTAATTCACTTGAATCGCAAATCATGAAATTCACCATCGGGCTTTAATTTATCCAAAGGAAAAGGTAAAGAACGAAAACCCTAATAAGAGAATCTAGGTTCGTGGGTTGATTATACTAAGGGAAGGTATTAGCACCCTAAGTATCTGTAGTACTCTACAGGAACCTCTGGTAAGTATTTGTGTTATGTTATAGTTTGCTTGCGAAGGGAAATGTGCTAAGGTAAAGGAAGACCCAGGGGTATATACACTAAGTATGCTCGCCAAGACATCGCATCTCATGCCTACGTATCCTGATGGGAATGGAATCAGAGCATTCGTATTTCCCCTGAATACGGGGTAAAGGGTGTAAAAGAAAAGGTGGAATCCAAGAAAGCATTGGATGTAAAGGAAAAAGAAAAAGGTAGAAAAAGGAAAAGGTGGTATCCAAGAAGGCATTGGATGTAAAGGAAAAAGATGGAAAAAGAAAAAGGTAGCTCGCTAGGATCTCGCAATCCTATGCCTATGTATTCTCGAGGTGAACTTGAGAAATCAGAGCAATCGTAGTTCCCCTCAATACGAGGTAAAAGGGTAATGAGCTAACTATGACCTTACGGTCAATAGAAAGACTTTCCTTTGGAATGAGGGGAAGAATAACAATTCTCATAGACAAAATGTTTGCAAAGATATTTACATGAAGAATGCAACCACAAACAACAAAGTATCAAGATGAAATGGAGCTCATAATGCCATACAAGGTTAGAAACACATATATTAGGCATCCCTAAATCAACATGAGCAAGGTAACATGGCAAGAATAATCAAAGCAATGAAGAGTACTTCTAATAGAAAAAAGGACCTCCATTCTTAACACACATAAGTACCTCAAAAATATTGATTTTCACTAATTCCTTTTTATGTTCAAAAAGTAGGTTCATTAAGGAGCATTTAGCAAAAAGAATGGACAAAAAATAATGAAGGAGGAGCAAGTTATGAATTTTTGAAATTAAAGCATGAATTAAAATATGTAAAATGAACAAGTGGTAAAGAATTAGGGGAAATGCTCCCCATGGGTGTTGAACTCGTGCCCTTGTTTGTACAGCCCAAAACCATTACCAAACCAACCACGCGCGCATTTGTGAATAAGGAGTGATACCAACCATATATATGTTAAAACCAAATAAAATCAGAAAAGAGACAAAAGACTGGAGCGAGGGGGATTCGAACCCCAGTCTTTGTGGTCAAAGGCGCGTGTGTATGTGTGTGCTTGCCACTGGGGTGGCTGTTACATCCGGTATAAAATGCAACTCCATAATGTTATAAACCCTGAGTGAGCTCAAGTGAACACAAACTTTTCATGCCTCCTTCCCTCAACTGATATTAATAGCCAACGAATGAGTTATGGCTCATGACACAACCCTGCTTCCCATGTAATGACAAGTTAACATTCTAACATAACATCAAAAAAGGGGTAAAACAAGAAGGTAGCTTTTTGTTCCTCCAGTAGGGTCATCAAGCACTGACCAAAATTGATGATACAAAGCACCAGCCATACTATCCAAAGTGAGAAAAATTTAAAGAACTTCTTTTTACCTAAATCAAGAGCATGCTCAATGGAAACAAGTTGTGCAGAAATGATGCTAACATTCTATTATGCCAATCAAAACAAATCAAGCAAATCTTTCATCCATTAAATCAAGCATTTAGACATGGCATATTCAAACAATAAAAGAAATGAACGTCCTTGCAAGTTCAAACAAAGGTCTTCATACTATACTACCAATTTTTAGGCCATTAACTTGAAATGGAGAATTTTGAGTCAAGATTAGCAACACAAATAATGTAAAGGAGTATCAGCCATTTCATATATAAGTATCCACAACAGTATCATAACAACATGGCATTAGAAGTTGATGGATGAGTAAAGCAAAAATTTTGTCAAACTACCTAACAATTCACAAGTTGCTTTAACATGACATGGAGGGATGTGAATTAAAGCAGGTTCTGTAATAATCTAACCAACTCAAACACAAAGTAAAACAAGCCTTGACATAGGGACAATCAATATCATGAATAACTGAACTTACCATCAATGCTCACCAAGTCATCTCAACTGGTGGCAGATGCAAAATACTAAACAACAGCATAGAAGGCAAGGCAAACATGATTCTTAATGAAGAACGGTAGCAGATACTTGTTGTGCAAGCAAACATGATGCATTAACTAAGGCATTTGAGGAATAGCTCAGGTTCTCAAGATATAACACAGGCAACAAAAGGTTCAAACCAGCAAGTGTCAGTGCCTACAGACATCTTTTTATGCATAGGGTCATATAGTGGATGCATTTGTCACATTGTTCATGTCAGAGAATAATTTAGGCATGTGGTTTCTACAAATAGAAACAACCTTGAATCATGGCAGTGCAAACAAAACTCAAAATAACAGTTATGCTTATGGTCTATGGCACAAATATCACATGTAAGCATATATACAAGAAACAACACACCTATCATGTTGACACGGCTCTGAACAATTTTGGATATCATCCCTAGTATTCAAGCATAAAACAGTATAGTGTCAAGGATTTGTGATATTCCAAGAAACATATGGATTCAACAACACTATATCTTGAAGATTCAAGTTTATGACATTTTATGGATGGTGTTAAATGAACATATGCCAGCAAACAAACTTAACATAAATCATCAAGAAGCAGATAATTCATGAACAGTTCAAGTGAATCATGGCATGAGAACAAAAACATATAGTGTTTAACATCAATAGTTGACAACTTGGACACAAGCATACTCATGAAAAACCTTTTACCAACAAGAGCATATTCAGCAACCAAGGAATTTATGCAACATGAATAATGACAGTAGTGTGATTAATTTAAAATTATCCAGGCATGAAATGGAGGAAGTGAAAGAAACTGAGCCAATAATTGCTAGGTCAAACAACAATCCAAACATGAATGGATCATTTGAGTCAGTTCAAGCATTAAAGTCTAAAACATGGGGGTTGGCTGTTTCTGACTCAAAGCAATAAATACTCATACATTCATGGTTTTAGCACATTAGGAAAGGGCAACAAAGTAGTTATCATATCAACAAAACAACAACCTAAACCTGCCCAAGTTGTTCACACATAAAAGACTACTTGTTCAAACCAAGCAAATTATTCTGAGTAAAATACTTCAAGGGTTTAAGATCACATGCTTCAATCATTTGTTCCATAGGATTACATGATCTAATGTCAGAAACAAAAGAAAGTGAACAAACTTACTCGATGATGTGAGAGAGCAAGGGATAACAAGGATGGGTCATACACAATAACAGCTTCCAAAAACTCAACATGTAGGCTCAATGAATATGACAGTACAAGTTTTTACCAATATGAACTTATTTATAAGGGCTCAAACCAAGTTTCAAATGCATAATGTAACATCAGAGTTTAGGAGTACAAACAAAGATAGAGGGCAATAATCAGAAACAACACTTATTGCACCCAAGCTAAGCTTTCAAGTTGTTAACTTAAAAAGTAAAACTCAAACAGTCCCCTAATATTTAGTTTGATAAGAACAACACAGATCCTTAAACAAAAACAAAATAGAGTATAGATACAAGTGTGATCAGTAACTAACTTACCTCCTCCTCCTGGCCATGCAGATGCAAAATAATCTCAAAGGTATACTATACTAACTTATGTTTAGTGCACATGATAAAAAAAAGGGGCAAAGTAATATCACATATTCCTCTTGTCAGTCAACACTAAAATTTCACTATTGCTCCAACCATACTGTCCTAACATGGACAATCTGAAATGGTCCAGATGCTTAAAAGTATATCAGGTAGATGTGGAACATAACAAACCAGCACTTGGTAGTATGCAGCAACTTTCAGGGATACATAATATCATACTTAAATACAAGCCAAAAACAGACATGACAACTCCTTGTAATCACCAGGCAATATCAACAACAACAACACAACTCAAGTTTAGAAACCATCATGGTAGCTCAAAAGAAAAACATGTATGCTACAAGAATGACATTTATCAGTATGGATACAATAAGAAACCAACCAAATGAAGAATATCTGGTTGAAGATGTGAACAGACTTCCTTGCCTTCTCCACTAACACCAGTTTTCAAATGGACTATTCCTTTCTCCTTCTTGCCAAGCTTGAACTTAGAGGTTTTGGAAGTGAATATGAGAAGTGTTCGTTCCAAATGCAAGAAGGCAGCCTGCTATTTATAGGAAGAACATGAGGATTCAAGGCATGGTCCCATTTACACATTATGCCAACATTACCCTTTTCATCGTGTGAGCTGTATCTTTTGCTGAACCAAAGTCTTCCAAAATCTCTGATGGTTAGGTCTGATGTGGGATAATGGGAATGGTGAGAGGCTCCATGAATAAACAAATACTTGTTGCTTTGAAAAGTTTCTCTCTCCATGTACCACTTGCACAACCATGACATAAACCTTATTTTAATGCCAACCAAATTGAAATTTCGCGGCCAAGCTTGGATTAAGTCTAAATGGAACATTAGAACTCAGAAACATGAGGTTTTGATGATTAAAGGAGGTTTTAAACCATTACACAAAAGTTGGTTTCTTGAGTTTTAAGAAATGAAACCCCTATCTTTGAGGCTTCGGAACTCCCAGCTCACTCAATGGATTGAGGAGTTCTAGTACTTTTTGGAAAGCCCTCAATGTCCTCTACAACATTCATGTTCAAGGATTTTTGAGTTGAGGCTTGGAACTATATGAAAAATTGGCTTAAAGTTGTGTGCAAATTAAGGGAAAAAAGCTGAAATTTCTCAAAGTCCTCAAGGGTGAATTGTCTTCCAAGCTTTGTAAATTAAAAACCATGCACTTTTTGAAAGAGGGTCCTCTAATATGTTTTGAAGATCATGGAAAGAGCTTCCATTTGAGCTTTGATTCACTCCATTTGGATGTGAGGTTTGAAAGTTATGACTGTTTCAATTTTGGCACAAGTAGTGAAATTTTCTCATTTGAAAAGTTTCATGAACCAAACCTTGCTTCCCTTGCAAGAAACTTCTTAAAACTTGAACTCAAATACTTTAAATCATCAATGAGACATGTCATGATGGATTTAGGTCTTGGATGTTTCATTTTAGATCAAAATCTCAAGGATTAGGGCCTCAACCAAAACCCTAATTTCAACTGTGAATGCACTGGGATGATTTCTGATGATCTTGCTTCTTTAATCATATCTAAGGCTCAATGATGGTCTCCAGGGATGTCTATTATCTCATGGAGTCAATTCCTATGGTTTGAGAACAAATCTTGATCAAAATCAGAGGCCATGATTGACTTGCCTTGACAAAACCCTAATTGGAGGCATGGTGAACTTGTGGCTCAAGGCACTTGCTGATGAAAGTCAGATGATCTGGATTCTTGTTGGATGAGACCTCTGGGAAGTAAGTGAGCTCACATGGTTGCATTTGGAGCCTTCTCCTCTTTAGGAGACTTTTTCCTCCTCTTGGTATAAGTCTTGGCTTTTCACAGAAGAAACAAGCTTGCAAAAATGAAAAGGTTAGTTAACAATACATAGATGATTGACCCTAAATGTCAATGAAAAATGTTATAACATCTAAGGGGTAAAATTTGGGGTACAACACTTCCCTAAATTGGATAGACTTAGGCAATTGGTCTGTTCGGGGAGCAGAAGTGGATTGGGCTATGCCTAGCCATTGGGCCAGTTCTGAACAGGAGCCCCCTAAGTCGTTGCTCCTGAGCATAGGAGTGATGACTTAAGGGCAGCTCGCAGTCCCAGGGAGGACTAGAAATGGTCGTCGCCTGTCGATGAGATGAGGCTGCTCTACGGTGCCCGAAGGAGTTTGTGCTCGGGGGGCCTGTTACATTTCCCGGTGTGTCTGGCTTGCGGGGAGCCCAACAATTGATGTAATCTAAAGGGGTGAAGTGCCAGGTGTACCTCGAGCCATGTGCCACATTTAATGCGTAATGATGGCTAGGCTAGGGTCATGATGATTCCCTTAGCCGCGCGTTCTCGTGCACGTGCCCACAAACTGTCTATAAATAGAGGGAGAGTCTGCTCATTTATGTTTTTTGCTTCTCTTTCTTCTCCCGCTCTCTATTTCTGCATTCCGCTGTTCAGCGCTGTTCGACACCGTCCAACGACCGTACGTGCACCGACCAGAGATCTTTGACCCCCTAAGTTTCTTCCTCGACCACGTAAGTACCTGAACTGATCTCTGTTATAGGTTTTTTCACTTTTAACTTTCTTAGAATGCATGTGGTTAGGGAAAATTAGGTAGTGTAGGGGTTGTTTCTAGTGACTGTTGGTGGTTGGCGGTGGTTTGGCCATTTTCTGTCGTCGCTGGCATCACCGGAGCCTTAGAAGATTAGGCCTTAGGCTGATTCTGACGCTGTTGCGACGATGAAAGCGTTCGTCGCCAGTGGAAATCATGAATTTTCTGGTGTACCTATGAGTTTTCCGATGGATCTTCAACGAACGTTCTGGGTAGCGTACCGGGGAGGATCTCCCCGCGTGTGTTAGAGGGATTGCCCCGGGCATCTCCTTGTACCGTTGTTGTCCCATTTGAGTAGGGCTTAGGTTGGGGACGTTGTCCTCGGGCCTTCGCACGCCCTTTCACTTAACTAGCGGTGGAAGAGTGGATTTGATTTTGTCATCGAATTCTATTTTGTCCTCTTTTTTTCAGGTAAAGGAGATGGCAAGCAAAGTCGAGGATGAAATTCTAAGAGATCTATCCGAGGAGAGCTCCTCAGAGGTTAGTGACATTGAAGATACTTCTGATCCCCGGGATGCTGACAAAACACCTACTTTGAGGACTACCGTGGAAGAGTGGTCTGTTGTGGAACCTGGAGAGCATGCCTCCCTCTTTGCCTCTTACACCGGAGACGCCTTCATGGCGTTGGGGGCCGAGGGGGAGTGGAAGGTCCAATTCCCCGGAGAGGATGACCGCATTTTCTCGGCGTATGGGGAGATGCTCCCTAAGTACAAATACGTCTTCAAAGAGATAGGGATGAGGTTGCCCTTTACGAATTTTCAGAGGTCAATCTTCGTGCATCTAGATCTGGCGCCCTCGCAGTTACATCCTAACTCGATTGCCTTCATACGGGCATTCGAGCTGACGTACAATTATCTGGAGATCGGAGCTACCCTTCCCCTCTTCTTTACTATCTTCTACCTCCAGCGGAAAGTTTCGGGGAGGAAGTTCGGAAGGGTCTCCCTGAAGCAAGGGAGGAAGTTATTCAAACCTTTCTCCGAGTCCATTAGGACTTTCAAGGAAAGGTTTTATATCATCGAGCCCGTGTCAGAGAGGGCCACCGACTTCACGTTTGTCTGGGAGGTTTCAACGGATGAGAACGGGGAGGACATTGTTGACGAGGAGGGAAAAATACAGGGGCAGAGGTTGTTGCGGTTCCCCTTCTGCTGGAGCGGGAATCATTTCACCCGGGAAACTGATGGTTACACCGCCACCTTGGACATGCTAAACGAGAATGATAAGGCTAGATACGAGAAGATAGGGGATTTCGTCAATGGTTTTACCCCTGCTCAGTGCGTGACCAAGAGCGGGGCTCCAATTTATGAAGAAGATGGGGGCCTAAGGTGGAGAACTGCTTTATTAATACGAAGGAACTCCTCGAGTGCAGCACTCGTGAGAAGGCTCTAGAATTGCTGGGTAGCCTTTGTTTCTTCTTTGTTTGTTCGGTTTGTTATTTTCTCCATTTATTAATGTGCTCGTTGTTTTGTAGGTAAAATGTCTTCTGCCCACGAACGAATGATGAAGAATGCTCAGGCGAAGTTCAAGGGGGGGCAAATAATTCTGAAGAGTCGCCTCAGCCAGCGAGGGCCTCCTTCGCAAATGGGGTTGGGGACCTCCTCGTCTACCCCATCGGCCATCCAGACATCCCCCGTGCCTGTAAATTCAAGGCCCAAGCGCCAACGGACGGGCAAGATCGTGGACCTTAGCAAGGAAGGGGAGAAGAGTAGATTTGAGCTGCCCCAATGCCTTCAAAACAGGAGATTCTTCGAAGGCTCCTCATTGGCAATCCCCGGGCAGAGTCTCTGAAGCTCGAGGAGATGGATCGTCCGAGCAATAGGACGATGCTAGCTCAGGATGCTTCTGCCCTTATCAGGGTCCCGAAAATTATGGTGGTTTACACCGAGGAGGGTTCCCACCATGAATTCGAGCTGAAGAAGGTCCAGGAAGAGAATGTGGACCTGGAAGAAAGGTTGAAGAAGTCCTAGGAGGAGCAGGCCAGGGCTGTCGAGGAGGTGGTGAAAAAAGTACAAGGATGAGCTGGCCAAGGTCAACAGGGAGAAGGATACCCTTGTGTCATACCCCAAATTTTGACCACTGAGATTTCCCATCATTGGGCAAATCATCATCACAATATGGATGAACCATCATGCCTCATCAATCTCCCCAAAGATGGGTGCGCATTCACTACAAAAAATAACTAGGGTTTCAAGCCCTCTCAGAGTATTAGACAAGGGATCAATCAAGGAATGACATGATCTTCAACTTGTATAATCTCACAAACATCCATAATGGATCAAGAGGACTCCCACAGCAAGAATCAAGCACAATGTTGCAGCATTCCAGGTGGATTAAGCCTTAAGATCGACAGTGTCACCAAATTAGGGTTTTGGTCGACCAGGGCCTCTAGATGGAAATTTTCCTCTGGGCATGAGCCAATGCTTCAAAGCATAACCTAATATACTCCATGGAACCTCATGGACCCAATCATCAAGTCAATTTTGCCTCAGGGGATGCATTCATAAAAAATAAGGAATTAGGGTTTCTTGACCTAATTCACCCCTAAGTTTACTTTTGGGACAAATCATGAGCCAATACCTCAAGACATGATTTGAGGGTCTCTAATAAACCACATTGATCCATTTGCAACAAAGGATTGATCCAAGAAGCTTGATTCCCAAGTTTCAAGGTCATCAGAACCACAATTAGGGTTTCGCAGAAAAAGTCAACTGTGCCTTTGACTTTTGACCTAGGCATGCTCCCAAACCTTGGGACATGATTCAATACAACCTATAACACCTATGAAATCAATCCATCAACTTTTATTTAGGTCAAGGACTTGATTTCATAGAGGATCGCACAGTTTGGAATTCATCTGACTAAAAGTCAACTGTGCACAAAAGTCAACTTTGACTTTTTGAGATTTTTCACAATTATGGTTCTTTAACCCTAAAATGATGTTAATGTGTGATTGGAATCATCATTCATCAAGAAAAATCAAGAAAAGTGGGATAACTTGTAAAAGGGGTAACCATAAAAACTTAGAAAATTTTCTAAGTTATGGAACAAAGTGGCTAGGGTACCAACTTTGGAGGATCATAACTCTTAAACCACAAGGCCATTTTTCCCCATTCACAGCTGGATTTGTAGCTCTCATGGCCCTCTACAAAAGCTTCAACTACACCACATTCCAATTTATCATGGATTTTAAGTTATGGAATGATCAAAATGGCTGAAAACATGAAATGTCACTTTTTCCAACACTGTGAAATTTTCACTAAGTCAGAATTTGTCTTGTTTTTTTTCCAAAAGTAGGGGGATTTTTCACTTGGATCCAAAAAGTATCAAGACCAACTATGATCACACACATGTTGTATCATATAAGGGCTTTCCAAAATGGCCAAGAACTCCATGAAACTCCACTTACACCATGAGATATGACCATGCCAATATGCCTTGCTGCTAACTGTCATGGTAAGGCAGATTTGGGGATTTTGCTCGATTTGCTCATGTTTTACAAAGGGCAAGGAAATATATCCATCTAAACACCTCAAGGGGGGACCAAGGAGGGACAAACACTTATCCATCAGCCTCCCATGTCTTTGGAACCAAAAGTAGCATGCCAAACCTAGAAATCCCTAAAGAGGGGACAAGACTCCAATTTTGGTTTGGAGCATTTAATGGATGCACCAAGGTGGCATGAACTGAGCCATTCCCAACTGAATTCAGTCAAGACTTATCCAAGACCAAGGGAACCAGCAGCCTATACCCTAACCTCTAGTCAATGGCTAGAGGAGAGTTGGATTCCTATTGCTCAACATTGGCCAAACCTCTACTGCAGTTGCCATTCACTATTGCAGCCAAAACAAACTTGCTCTACTATAAATAGAGCTCATTTGTGCTTAGTTTAAGTACACCAAAGCACTACAACACTTGCTTTCCTCAAAATCTCTTTCTCTAGGCAAAAATGCCTTCTTTAGCAAGGTAACTCTGAGTTTTTGAGTTAGAGAGCAATTCCATCACAGGTCATGATCTAAACACATCCAATATGTCATATCTAAGCTGTCCAAACTCTCACAAGTGACCTGTAACACCAAAATCTCAAAGTCCCCTCTCAAAACCTCAAAATAGGGCCTTTTTGTATTTTTCAAGCCATGTCTTGATTCAATCACTTTCCAAACCAGATAAAACATCAAACACACTCCAAATATCATCCTTGAACTGTCCCAAATGGTTCCACACATCTGGAACACCATTTGAGAGAGTTGCTATTTTGGCCACTTTTGCCCCTTTTGCAAGAAAGGGTCAGTTTCCATTCCTGAGGTTTCCAGCTAGTTCCTGTAACGCCCCGATTTATTTAACCGTATTTAATTATTCCATTTATGTGAAATTTTGTGAATTGTGTGATTTATTGTGTTTCATGTTAATGCATCATGTTTGGGCATTGAGAGTTTTGTGGCATAAATGTGTCACATTTTGAACTAACATCCACTGGTGGAAGTTAGTGTTATTTTTGGTTAAGTCACATTTTGAACTAACATCCACTGGTGGAAGTTAGTGTTATTTCTGGTGGAAGTTAGTGTTATTTTTGGTTAAGTCACATTTTGAACTAACATCCACTGGTGGAAGTTAGTGTTATTTTTGGTTATGTCACGTTTTGCACTTGAGTTCCACTGGTGGAAGTTAGTGAGTTTTTGACATTTTTTTGAATTGTGTAAATTAAATGATTTTTACCTGTTAATTGGATAATTTCTCTGATAGGTAAAATATTTGCAATAAATTATAATTTCTTTTCAACTTTTATTTTCTGAAATATATTTCATCGGTATGTTTTTGTTTTATCGCATTTTGAGAGCGTTTGGGAGATATTTGAGCTGAGGGGTATTTTGGTCTTTTGGGGGTTAGATATTTTGATTTGTTATAAAAATATAAAAGTAGAAAGAAAAGAGAGAAAAGATAGTAAGGAAAAGAAAAAGAAAGAAGAGAAAGAGAAGAGAAGAGAAAAGAGAGGAAAGAAAAGGGAGAAGAGGAAAAGTGGAAAAATCGAGAAATTCATCCGTTTAAAGCGCGAATAATCGGGTAAGAGTGAGAAGTTTCAATTATATTTCGATTTTGTATGTATATGTGTATGTTTTCTTGGAATGTTTGCTTGTTTTTCATAGTTTTCATTTCTAGGTTTAAAATGGTAGAAATGAATAGAAATCAATGTTTTCACGGACGAAAGTTGGAATAAATTGCGTAGTTGTGTCGAGTAATGTTAGGCCGTGATCGAGTATGCTTGATTTATCGAATTTGGTTGATTTTGTAAGTTTTTGCATTTTTGGAGATTTGAGGGTTTAAGATTCGGATTGAAATCGAAAGTCGTAGAATTCACGTTTGATGGTTCCAAATCACTACTATATGTTTGGTATGAATGAGTATGTGTTTGTTTCGAAAAAAATAATTGAATCGGTCGGATTTTCGGACAAAATTGCTCAAACCCGTAGCAGCCCGCAGGGAATTTTCTGGTTTTTGGCAAAACTTCAAAAATTCATAACTCTTGAACCGTAAGTCGGTTTTGACCCCCGTTCGAAGCGTTGAAAAGCTAACGAGATGTTCTTTCTAGGAAAAATAGTTTTTAGGTCTGTATATGGTTCAATTATAGCAGAAAATTGAAACCGTATTGTTGTGTTAATTTTTACCGTCGTGAATGCGTGCGATTGAGGTGTTATCGTGCAATATGCTTTTGTTATATAACGTATAGCTTGTGTGTACTGTTATACGATGTGTTGTGGGTAGCCTTATGGCGTGAATCCTAGATTGTGGAAATTATTGTGAATTGTGGCCTTTTGGCAAATAAATGCATGTTAATTGTGAAAGAGTTCGTTGCCGTTTGGGTGGTAAAGTGATGCTCGTTGCCGTTTGGTGTAATTGATGTGAATTGGTGTGAATGCATATGATAATATGCTTGTTGTTGTGATTTGTGGTTAATGATGAATGCATTGTTTGAATTGATTTTCAATGCATGATTATTGATGTTGAAATGGTTCACATGGTTGTATATATGTATGCCTTGGATTGTCATGAGTCATTTGTATGCCAAGCATCATGATATGCATTGTTGTGACGTCCTGAGTGACAGTTTGGTTCCAGAGGGAATCCGCTATAACATCGTGTGCCTATGTGAGGACCTAAAGCGATGGTTATAGACGACCGTGTACCCATGTGGGGACCTAAAGCGATCGGATTGTGTGCTCATGTGGAGACCTAAAGCAATCCATAACGTCGTGTGCTCATGTGGAGACCTAAAGCGATGGGTGAACATCGTATGCCCGACGGGGTGTTACTTAAGCGACGCTCAGTAACGAGCGATGGTTCCAATAGTTCCTGAGTGAACTGGTGATGAGACATGAAATGTTGGAAGTCGGTACCGCATGGCATTTGCATAGAGTCGTTGTGTCGGTCTCTGTGCATTTGCATAAATCATGGATTCATTATGTGTAAGAATTGTGAATGGATGCATTATGTGTGAAAACTCATGAATGGATTGATTGTGTGAATATGTTATTATGTGGGCATAACTGATATATGCTATGTGTTCGGATTGTCGGAAATATGTTATGCATCTGTGGTTTGCTATATGTATTGGTATGTGATGCGTGAGGTGAGAATAACTGTGTATGTGATTTTTATGTGTGTTTGTATATTATAATGCAATCTTGATTTTAGTTGTTATTTCTCACCCTTCTGCTGTGGTTTGTTGCTCTATGAGGCAATTGCAGATTTGTGTCTTGGAGGCTTTTGTGAAGATTAGTTCTCCATCTGTTTGTCGGTCTTGGTGTCTGCTCTAATACGTAGCACGGGAGTCGGGGAACGATTATGTTATATTTGTATACATTTGTAGGATTTATTTTGTATTATCTTGTTTGTATTTTGGATATTAACAAACAATTTATTTTGTAAAACAAGTCGGTTATGGATCTTTCCGCTTTATTCCATAATTGACCTTTCCTTTTGTTGGAAAAAGTTTCCCCTTTGAGGGTAGCTATGTATTAAAAATATATGAGTAGGGATGATGTTTTGTTTATTTAAATGTGACATCCTTGTTTCTGTCGGAAAAATAAATTTTTAGTTACTCTGATTTTATTTATGTATTATTTATTCCCGATGGAAAATGGGGTGTTACAGTTCCAACCACTCTAAAAGCTTCTAAGGGATCATTTGAGATTGTTCATAGCATCAAAACATTTCTGGAACAAAGCACTTGGCAGATTGCCCAAAAAGCTCCAAAAAAAGGTAAGCATCACAATTTGAACTCTCTGAAATATGCCTTGCTTTGAAGTCCACTGATCATGCATCTCTTATACATGTTATATGTGTTGTGTTTGCACCAATTTATCATGTAATTCATACATGTACCAAGAGGTAGCACAAAAAATGCAAAACATGGCCTATTTCAAAACCACTATCGGGTTTTGAGGAGGATTTATTTTCTGGAAAAACCACCACCACCACCATTGGATTCCTTGTGAAATTCTAGGCCAGATACATATAAATTTTGTCTCCATCCATGGAGAAATGAGAAAGTTATGACCTTCACGTTTCTGACCAAAATCTTTCCTTGCCTTGCCTTGGCCAGGCCTAGAAAACAAGGCAAGCCTTGTATATTTGTGGTTGTGTTTCAATCAACGGATGTATCACCACCCCAGTGGTAAGGTGCGCGCCCTGTACACAAGAGGTCTGGGGTTCGAATCCCCTTCGCCCCAGATCCTCTTTTTGCTATTTTTTCCACTTTTTATTATTTTTCTTATTATTTTTAATGATTTGAAAAATTAATAACTTCCTCAATTTTAATTATTTTTTATTGCTTCTTTTTGCAAAAAATCTAAAAAATGTTGAAATATTTTATTCCACAAAAAAATCAGATTTATATTATTTATTTAATATAATTAGTATTTTTGTGAATAAATTCATTTTTAATTATTTTTAAACATTTTAAAAGTGAATATTTACCTTGAAAATCAAAACCAAATGAGTTTTAATTCATCTTGTGATTAAAACCTCATTTTTCAAACCTTAAACAAAAACCACAAGTGGTTTATTCAAACTCATTTGGTATTTTTATCATTTTATTTGATTTTCTTTAAATATTTACTTTTAAATAAAAACAAAATTAGGGTTACTTTGATTTTCACCCTCACAAATCATTTTAAAAACACTTTGGGCCTCTAATAGAGTGTAAGACCCAACCCCTTTTTGAAACCAAAATATTTTGGGCCTCAGTCATTGTATAAGTCCCACTGTATTTTCAAAAACAACGGCGCGATCGTCGCCTTTTTAAAAAACACTTTGGGCCTCTAATAGAGTGTAAGACCCAACCCTTTTTGAAAACCAAAATAATTTGGGCCTCGGTCATCGTATAAGACCCACTGTGCTTTCAAAAACCTCGGCACGATCGTCGTTTTCAAACAAATCATCTGGGCCTCTCCTCGAGCTGTAAGCCCCATCACTTGTATAAAAATAATCTTTGGGCCTCTTAGTAGAGTGTAAGACCCAACCCTTTGTAAATACAAACCTTTTTGGGCCTCAGACGTTGTATAAGTCCCGTTGTATTTTCAAAATTTCGGCGCGATCGTCGCCTTTTAAAACAAAACCCTGGGCCTCTCCTTGAGTTGTAAGCCCCATCATTTGTTCAAAAACACTTTGGACCTCTAATAGAGTGTAAGACACAATCCCCTTTTAACCAAAACCTTTTTGGGCCTCAGATATCGTATAAGCCCCTCTGCATTAAAAGAAGAATCTCGGTGCGATCGCCAATTTAAAACTTGGGCCTACCCTGGTGTTATAAGCCCCATTTCTTTTCAAACTCTTTGGGCCTCTAATAGAGTGTATGACCCAAAACCCCCCTTGTACTTAAAAACTTTGTGTGCCTCACTTATTGTATAAGTCCCTCTGTACAGTTTACAAAACCACGGTGCAATCATCGTTAAACCTTGGGCCTCTCCTTGAGCAGTAAGCCCCAACAACTTTTCAAAGCACTTTCCCCTATGATTTTGAATATAATATTGTTATCAAAGTTTCCTTTGTTGAACAACTAACCAAACAACATGGAAGCTCTACAACCGAGTAAGTGTTTATCCACTTTCATTTACCGCTTTCATATGTATATAACTGTATTGTGGGGATGTTTCACTGTAAGTCTTCTTTCACAAACTTTTATATAATTGTCCAATATCAATTGTGTAATACTAGTATAGTTATTTAGAGTTTTCCCCGGCAACTACGTCTAGCACTAGGTAAATCCTTGTTGGTCACACTTAAATACAAACAAAACTAGATCCCCCATAGGATTTCCAGATACAGTCTTCCCTCCTCTTGGGATTAAACAATATGGAGACGTGAAAGGCAGCATTCTCGGTGAACCCTTTCTTAGACTGTCACTCTTAGAAATTGTCAAAGAAACTCTACTCCCAAGAGTTAATCTATTCTCCGTGAATAGAATTTCTTGAGTTTCTTCCAAATTCTCGGATTTCCTGGCTTGATCTATTCTCGGTGAATAGCATGTCTTGAACTTCTCGGGATTTGGGGACCCACAGGCTTCCTAAAAGCATCCCCGCCTCCTCTTGGGCGTTGTACAAGGACCCTTCGGCTTCTTAGAAGTTCTCATGCCTTCTCTTGGGCTTAATACAAGGACCCTGACGACCTCTTAAAGGTATAAGACAGAACTTAGTCATCCTTTTCTAGAGCAGTCTTTCCAGTGTCAAACCTCTTGCCACTTTAGGGTTAATACTCATCCCTTAATGCCCGTGCCTCCTCTTGGGCATTGCACAAAAGGTAAAACTCTAGACTTGGACAGTCTAAGACCCTTGAGTCTCAAAGACATTCTCAAGTTCCCTTTAAACATAGGCAGAAACCCGGTCTCTCTCATGAGAGTTCCCCACACTTGGACTCGCTTCCGGATCTCCAGAATCCACAATGATAAGACAACCTCCTCTTGGGCTTTGTACAAATGATTCTCCCTAGCGGTGCTAACCTTTTCAGACTCTCTTGTTGAGTCAGTCTCCTTTTAGCCTCCATCTTGGGCTTTGTACGAGATACCAAAAACACTCTCTTGTTGAGTATAAAAGACTCTCTTGTTGAGTCAGCCACCTTTTAGCCTACATCTCGAGCTTTGTACGAGATACCAAAATCACTCTCTTGTTGAGTATAAAAGACTCTCTTATTGAGTCAAACCCTTTTTAGCCTCCGTCTTGGGCTTTGAACAAGACATACACAAACACTCTCTTGTTGAGTATAAAGGACTCTCTTGTTGAGTCAATCCCCTTTTAGCCTTTATCTCGGGCTTCGTACGAGACATCAAAACCCTCTCTTGTTGAGTATAAAAGACTCTCTTGTTGAGTCACTCACCATTTTAGCCTCTGTCTTGGGCTTTGTACAAGACATATAAAAACACTCTCTTGTTAAGTATAAAAGACTCTTGTTGAGTCAACTTCCCTTTAGCCTCAATCTTGGGCTTTGTACAAGACAGAAAGAACATTTCCCCGGAAAAGTCAAACTTCTAGTCTCCTCTTAGGCTTTGTATAAGGAAACCCCGGTTGAGCCAATCAACCCTTTTAGCATCAAACATGTGTCTTGCTCACAGCATACAAACATCAATAACACCTTTTCCTTCATCTAATTGCTGTAAGCGGCAAGCCTATGGATTATTTACATCCACGCCACTGTCCCTCTTTTAGCATGAAAAATTCCTAAGGAAAGATGGCATTGCTCTACACTGAGTTAAAGTCTTATCCTTCAGGTTAAAAATCCCCTATAAAGGAAATTATGGCATTGCTGGATTCACATATCCCAATTAAAATAATTCTCCTTTATAATCAGTCACCCAACAGTTGTGATAAACAGACCAAATATCCCCCTTTAGAGATGACAAACTCTCTCTAACTGTTTAGCTTCACATCTTGGGCTTTGAACAAGATACAAACCACCTTTAGCTTCACGTCTTGGGCTTTAAACAAGACACCAAAACAACCTTTTTCCTCCCATAGAATATGAGGAACTACGATCGCTCTGATTTCCCTGTTTCATTAAACGGGAATACGTAAGCATAAGATTACAAAAATCTTAGTGAGCATACTAATAAAAAACCCAAATCCATTACCCCCATATATCAACCCAAAAGCACCAAGTCCTAACACCTTACCAAAAACCTCACAAATAGTCCAGGCACTCTATTTTTAACAAAATAACCTAAGAGAGACCCACATTCTCGATAGCATTTGTAAACCAACAGTCATTTGTTTAAACTCAGTATGCAAGCAGGGTTAATTGGAGACATCTATTTCCCTTCCTTAATCAGGTTCAATAGGATAAAAAATGAATCGAACTGTAGTACCCCAAAGCGATAGTGCTTCGCAACCAAGCAAAAATTCGCGCTACAGAAAGATGGCGACTTCACTGGGGACGAGAGATCTTGTTATCTTCCCATCTCGTAGATAGAAACCTTAAAAATGTGCTACAGAGAAAAATGGCGCCCACCGTGGGGCCCTTTCCTCTTTCTTACAATCATTGGTAGAAAACCCTGAGTTCACAAAATGTCACAGAAATGGCGACTCTGCTGGGGAGTCATTGTCTGTGTAGGATCATAAGACTAGAGGTCTAAGATGATTAAGACAAATATGTATACTGCTTTTCCTAATTGATATCTGTGTTTATTTTTCTGCTAATGGGAATGCATGTGATGCCGCATGTGGAAAGATTGAGTATACACCTAAGATAGGTGATGGCTAAACGAGTAATCTTACAGAGAGTGACTCCCAAATAAGAGACCTCGACCATCAGATCAGTGGAGGCACCCTTTGCGGATTCAATGCCTATACGACTTCGGTTGTTGAAAGCAGTGTTGTTCGATTGTGGTCGTCGGTGAAACTGATTTAGTAGACTAAAACCATTTTGTAGTGCGGAAGCTATCAGAAATAGTTGTCACGTGATACTACCCTCATTTGAGGCTGATGATATATTCTCGGTGAATAGCATTTACTCTAAGATACTGCAGCTCGCTAGCGATCTGCTTGCTGTTGTTATTCTGGGAGGAGCTGATGATTTTGAGGACAGGTACAAAAAATCACCAGTATAAACCTTGGGGGGGGGGGAGGGTAGAGCCTTGACTTCATGACACCGACCCTTTGACCCCATGTTTTTTCTATGTTTTTGTGTGCTGCATTCATACATTCATCTAAAAAACATTAAAACAAAAAAAAATCTTCTCCTCTAGTCTCTCTTTTTCAAATTAAACTAAGACAATGATTGCAAATGTTAGAGAAAGGAGATTGCGCTAATGGATTTCAATAGAAGGAAAACTCATAAGTACACCTTCAAGGTTCCAAAACTAGAGGATTTAAGAGGTCTGGCGAGAATGATCACCAACCACGAGGCTTTCAGAGCCAAGTACGGAGGGTTGTTGTCCTTGTTAAGGGTCCATGTAATTGAAGGAATCTTGTCCACACTAATCCAGTTCTACGATCCGGTCTATCACTATTTCACATTCCCAGATTATCAGCTAGCACCAACACTAGAGGAATATTCTCACCTGACTGATTTACACATTACTGATCACGCTCCCTTTTCTAGACTAGAAGAAATTCCAAAGGATCAGACCATTGCAAGAGCAATTTATTTGGATGAGTCGGAGGTCGGGACTCACATAACCACTAAGGGTGGAATTCAGGGTTTTCCATCCCAGTTCTTAACAAAGAAATCTCTATACTTTGCTAGTATAGGGAATGTGGCCGCTTTCGAGAGCATCTTTGTTTTGCTCACCTACGGGTTATTTTTGTTTCCCAACATCGATAACTTTGTAGATATCAACGCCATTAAGATTTTTCTGATTAGCAACCCTGTACTGACTTTGCTCGCAGGTGCGTATCATTCTGTACACTTAAGAAATCTATACAGCGGAGGAATGATCACATGTTGTGTACCCCTGCTTTACAAATGGTTCACTTCCCATTTGCCAAAGTCTGCTGCATTTTGGGATCAAAAGAATACTTTACCTTGGTCGTAGAGAATCATGTCTCTTACCAACTCTGACATCGATTGGTACAATTGAATCTATGACAGGATCAGAATCATTGACCGTTGTGGAAATTTCTCAAATATACCCCTTATAGGAACTAAGGGAGGAATCAACTATTATCCAATTCTTGTCCGTCGTCAATTCGGATACCCAATGAGGCATATCCCGCGTAATGCTCATCTAGAAGGTCTTTTCTTCAAGGAAGGAGAAAACGAAAGGGCACTAAAGACAGAAATAGTGCATGCCTGGAAACACGTTCATAGGAAAGGAAGAGAGTCTCTAGGAAAACCAGACTGTGTCTCGGTGGAGCCTTATCTCCACTGGGTACAAACTAGAGCTCTCAAGCTGAGGATGCCTTACTCTCGTCAGGAAGTTCTTCCATTAAGGGACGCTGCCCTTTATTTTATGTCTGAGACAGAAAAGCTTCAGGTTACTCTCAGCAAAGTTCAGCAGGAGAAGAGGTCTTGGAGGAACAAGTACCGTAGTCTCAATGTGGAGTGCAGGAAAATACAGCAATTGTTAAAAGAAAAGGATGCTCTGATTGAGATTTTAGAGCAGCAGGCTGTAACACCCCAATTCCCATCGCGAATAAATAATACATAAATAAATCAGAGTAACTAAATATTTATTTTTCCGACAGAAACAAGGATGCCACATTTTAAAATAAGAAAACACAATCCCTGCTCAATTATTTGATACATAACACATAATAGAGAAAATCATTAACGGGAAACTTTTTCCATTTAAAGGGAAAGGTCAATTATGGAATAAAGCGGAAAGATCCATAACCGACTTGTTTTACAAAATAAATCATTTTAGAACATCAACTATATATACAAAAGTACTACAAAATACATTCAACAAATGTATACATATATATATATATATATATATATATAATCGTTTCCCGACTCCCGTGCTACGTATCAGAGCAGACACCAATACCGACAACAGAACAGAGGGCTAATCTTCACAAAAAGACCTCCAGCAACTCTAATTTGCAATGCCTCATAGAGCATTATAAAACAGCAGAAGGGTGAGAAATAACAACTAAAATCTAGATTGCATAATAATATGCAAATACATAACAATTCACATGCATAGCTATTCTCACCACAAACACCACATACTAATACATATAACATACCACATATACGTAACATATATCTATTAATCCAACAATATAGCATATATCAAGTATCCAATATACTCACATATTTGCACATAAGGCATACCAAGTCATAACATTTAGAAACACATCACACCTCACATAGCACATGTCTACGTATAAACATATTATCCACAACCAATGCATTTATCACATATGCACATCAAATTACCAATGCTATCACAATCTCAACACATAACAAATCGATGCACAATTTCCACACATAATCAATCAAATCATGATTTTCCACACATAATGCATCCATTCACAATTCTCACACATAATCAATCACGATTTATGCAAATGCACAGAGACCGACACAACGACTCTATGCAAATGCCATGCGGTACCGACTTCCAATATTTCTCATCACTAGTTCACTCAGGAACTCTGCTGGAACCATCGCTCGTTACATAGTGTAACTCCCCGTCGGGCATACTATGTTCCCCGTCGCTTTCGGTCCTCTTTGTATAAGGCGCACGATGTTTATGGATCGCTTTCGGTCCTCTTATTTTTAAGGCGATTCATACCTCTTATTTTTAAGGCGCACGATCCGATCGCTCACACCCCACATGGGCACACGATCATCTATAACCATCGCTTTCGGTCCTCTTATTTTTAAGGAAATTCATACCTCTTATTTTTAAGGCGCACGATATTATAGCAGATTCCCTCTGGAATCAATCCTACACTCAGGACGTCACAAGAATGCATATCATGATGCTTGGCATACAATGACTCATGACATTCAAAATGCACACATATACACCTCCATAATCATGCATATATCATCAATTACCACGCATTGCATTTTCCTGCCCTTAGGCCACAAATCATCATCACAACATGTATCACGTGCATTTTCATTTCACAACAGCACACAAGTCATACAATATCCATATCAACAACACATTGCATGATACACATCAATTACTCACAATAACCACGACAAAAGTCGACAAAACAACACCATTCAAATATCATACATCCATCACCAATGCGTATCAATCATGCACAACATTTCATCACATATACTCACACCATATAACAGCACACAAGCTATACGTTACATATCAAAAGCATATAGCATGATAACACATCATTCGCACACCAATACGACGGTAAAAATCCGACAAACCAACACTTTTTCAAAACCACAACTTAAATAAATCATCTACTGACCTCCCACCCATTTTTAATAGAAAGAATATTTTATTAGCTTTCCAACGCTTCAAACGGGGGTCAAAACGGACTTGCGGTTCAAAAGTTATGAAGAAAACAAAATCAGACATTTTGGAAAATTCTGTGATCATGCGTCGACGCTTGAGGCTAGGGGTCAGCGCATGATCCTGGAAATTTCGCCCTGTTTAGCGCATAAATCTGGGGGTTAGCACATAATTCTGGGGGTTAGCGTATCAATGCGCAGATTTTGCTAAAAACTCAGTTTTCGATCGTTAAATGCCTTCCGAACCTCCGATTTCGATTCCGTAAAAAGCCCCGGTCTCAGAATTCAACATACTAAAATATTTTCACCATTAAAAATCCATCCAACACATTTTCCAATTTTTAAATATTTTGAAACATAATTTTATCAATACATTCACACCCCAAAACTCAATCAACACCTATGAAAACATACCAACAAGTTTACCCGAGTAAATCATATCATCACCCGACTATACTACGCAATTTATTCCCCGTTCCAACCGTGAAAACATCGATTTCTCACCATTTCATCATTAATTCCCTAACTCTCACAACTATGTAACTCAATCCAAAACTCCATAAATCATACCAACGAGTATTCCCGATTAAACCCAAACATTACTCGGCTATTCCTCTCAATCTATTCCAAATTCTAACCGTTAAAACATCGATTCTACACATTTGTTCTTCAATCCAACCAATAAGAAAAAGTATATATTTCAACCAAACAAACACAAACAACACATACATATACATATACAATCGAAATATAATCGAAACTTCTCACCCTTACCCGATTAATCGAAGATCAAGCTTTGTTTTGATGATTTTCTCTTCTTCCCCTTCTTCTCTCTTTTCCCACGTTTTTCCTTCTCTTCTCTACTATCTTTTCTCTCTTTTCTTTCTATTTATATAAAAACATAAAACTTACCCAAGCAAAAGACCAAAATACCCCTCAGCTCAAATATCTCCCAAACGCCCTCAAAATGCGATAAAACATAAACAACGATGAAAAATAATATATTGTCAAATAAAAGTCAATAATAAAATAATATAAAAAGAAAATAATTAAATCGACTCGATTAAATAAATCGGACAAAACGGGGCGTTACAACTCTCCCCCACTTAGACATTTTCGTCCTCGAAAATATAACTGAGACGAACAACTCGGAATACGACTCTCGCATCCGACTAACCAACTAACATGCCAACACTAGGCACACCACGAATAACACCAACTGACAAACCACCCTGATAACAACAACTACTACAACAACACTACACGACGACAACTACAACGACAAGATGCAAAGCCCATACAATTCACTTGATGACTAACTCACGACTCAAAGAAAACCATGTTGCCAAACTCCCACATAAGGATTAACCACGCGCACTCGAACCAGCACCATGGAAACGAGGCAACAACATAAACAAGAACATAAAATTCCACGACACCACATCGTTTCAACAACCTCGACCAAACCAGGATACCAAACATCCTTGTCACACAACAATATTACAACAATGCTACGACTCACCCATCGAACATACGACCAAAACACCCAACTACATATTAGTACCTGAATAATATTTAAACCTTTCACTTAACACTGCCATTCAGAAACGTCCAAAGGTTTCATCATTCCTACATGCTTCCAATGTTCAACCTATGAACTCTTACCAGTCACGCACGCATATACGAATTGTGCCACATCACGCTTCCGATGCGCACTCTGATTACTCGTAGCCATCAAAACTACCAATCCCACGTCCAAAGTCTAACTCTTTCTCATATTCGCCAAAAATCACTGTTCACCTTTAATATACCCAGCCTCACACTCTACTGTGTTATCTCACACACCAGACACAAGTCTCTGAACTGCCCAAATAATTCTAACTCCCTAACCATCAAAACAGACATGCATAACAACTTTTGACTTAGCTTTTCAGGCACAACCTTAGCTTTTTCCGAAGGATAATCTAAGCCAAATTCATAACTCGCCACTAATTCTAACCATCCTCGCTGTCTCATACTATATTCCTTTCAACCAACCAGGTACTCAATATTCTTGGGAATACTAAACACTTCAAACCTAGAACCATAAAGATAATATCCCCAAATATTCCAACATAATACAACCGCGACCAAATCCAAACCCAAAATAGTATAGATCCTTTTATAAATCCTTAATTGTCGTAAAGCATAAGAAATGACTTTACCCTCTTACATTAACACACTGACTAAACTCATCAAAGACACATCCCAAAACCTCACAAACGGTTGAACAGGATCATACAGAATCAAAACTGGAGACGTAGACAACTTCTACATCAGTTCTCTGAAACTTTCCTCACAATGAACATCCAAAACAAACGACTTACCCTTTGCGCGTCAAGTGAGATAACAGAAGTACTAACTTAGCAAAGTCTTCCATAACCTGCAGTAACAACCAACTAAGCCCAAAAGTCTCTAATCTTCTTAACCCACTTCGGAGTCTCTCAATGTAGAACGGCATCTACTTCCGAGGGATCCATAATCATACTCTCATCTGAAATAACGTATCCAAGAAAACTAACCTTTTCAACCAAGATTCTCACTTGAATAACTTAGCATAAAACTTTGTCTCTTTTCAACACTTGTAATTCAAATCTCAAACACTCTACCTGTTCTTCCTTTGGGTTTATAACAGATCCGAACGTTCTCAATCAAAGCCCTTACGAACTTATCCAAATAAATATAGAAGATACGATTCCTCTACTCCACAAACATTACAGACGCATTAATAACACCAAACAACATCACTGAGCATTGTAATGCCCAACCAAACCAACCCTCATCCAAACTTGTCCAGACTTACATACAAGCTTAATCGAGTAAATAACAACCTATCCCGATTCTAACAACCATAACCAGTCACCTTAAATCGATCAAAGCCTCAACTCACACAATTCACTATCCTTATCAAACGTGCCAAGCAATTGTAATTTCACTCCAACTCAACCAAACCATTCTAGTTATCTAACCATGAAAGTGGACACTTATTCTCAATCGTTACCTTACTCCACTGTTAGTAATCCATACACAAGTCCTTCTCTTAACCGTCCAAATTCCATGAATCCCAACATGTAGCAACAACCAACCAAAAAGAACGCTTAAATATTACATCCATACCTAAAGATTCTCTCAAAATTTCCATTAATGCTCTAAAATTCCAAAGACTCCAAACCTCACCAGAACTCTAAGTTTCGCTTCCCATAGTCTCGATACCGTCATACACATCATGCTTGTTATTCCATGCAATTGTCCTTCCCTTTGTTACCAACAATACTGGAGCTCTCTAAGACAACACCTTAATGTTCCATCCAAAAACACATCTGAAAACTATGCCCAACTGACGGACATCACTGTGACTTCCTGCCAATTTCCAGAACACTACCATCGCAGACAAAACAAACATCTTATTCCCATCTACTAAGAGTTTCCTACTTACTTAGCAGATATAAGCCTCAACTATTCACCTTCTTCCAATTAAGTTCAATCTCTACTCTCTGAGAACAACCATTAACGATACCCAATCGTTCTCTCTCAAAGACATTCCAATTTGACCAACATACAAAAAATCTCTAATCCGGCTCATCTTCCGATATTAGAATCTTCATCGACTCAACAAAACAATCCGTAATCATTTTCTTAATTCCAAACAATTCATTTCACACACTATCAAAGCCGGAAAGACACGCCTATTCCATCCAACATAATTTCCGTCTGCTATCAACAAGAGATTAAGGGTGATCAGTTCCTCAATTTGTCAATAGACAGACGACAATCATGATGGGGCATAAACCGTCTTCACCAAACTATAATAGCGTTTCTTTCATCCTGTGCACAAAACTACTTAAGGCAAAAATCCTTAGTTGACATAAACCTTACCTCCGCAATCCCTCCAGAATCTGGAACAACACTGTCTAAACAACACTTACACTTCTGCAACCAACGGCACACTGAGCCCACGCTCCACAACCGAAGCAACTTGGAGAAGTTCCAGCTTCTCCCCCACTTATCTCGTTCTCAATCCTAAAGACAAAGGATTAGAAAAACCAGAAAGCACTGACAGCGTTTCACACACATATCACGTACTAAGAAACAAACAACACCGACAGCATTCAACTGTCACACCAACTGGCTCAACAACTTGGCCGAACGGACCGACCTGCTCTGATACCACTTATGTAACACCCCAATTCCCATTACGAATAAATAATACATAAATAAATCAGAGTAACTAAAAATTTATTTTTCCGACAGAAACAAGGATGCCACATTTTAAAATAAGAAAACACAATCCCTACTCAATTATTTGATACATAACACATAATAGAGAAAATCATTAATGGGAAACTTTTTCCATTTAAAGGGAAAGGTCAATTATGGAATAAAGCGGAAAGATCCATAACCGACTTGTTTTACAAAATAAATCATTTTAGAACATCAACTATATATACAAAAGTACTACAAAATACATTCAACAAATGTATACATATATATATATATATATATATATATATATATATATATATATATATATATAATCGTTTCCCGACTCCCGTGCTACGTATCAGAGCAGACACCAAGACCGACAACAGAACGGAGGGCTAATCTTCACAAAAAGACCTCCAGCAACTCTAATCTGCAATGCCTCATAGAGCATTATAAAACAGCAGAAGGGTGAGAAATAACAACTAAAATCCAGATTGCATAATAATATGCAAATACATAATAATTCACATGCATAGCTATTCTCACCACAGACACCACATACTAATACATATAACATACCACATATACGTAACATATATCTATTAATCCAACAATATAGCATATATCAAGTATCCAATATACTCACATATTTGCACATAAGGCATACCAAGTCATAACATTTAGAAACACATCACACCTCACATAGCACATGTCTACGTATAAACATATTATCCACAACCAATGCATTTATCACATATGCACATCAAATTACCAATTCTATCACAATCTCAACACATAACAAATCGATGCACAATTTCCACACATAATCAATCAAATCATGATTTTCCACACATGATGCATCCATTCACAATTCTCACACATAATCAATCATGATTTATGCAAATGCACAGAGACCGACACAGTGTTATTGAGAGCCAATCTGGTCAAGATGCATTGTAGAGAGAGTGGATATGGCCATGTGCCACCTCACAATTATCACTAGTGTGATATCTGCTCTAAGAACAATCAAAGATGTTTGTGGGGTCAACATGACTTATACGAATTCCAACATCATTCAGAGCCATGACATCCGTGCGATGAATGTCAACTTAGTGGCAATGCACTCAAGGCAAAACCAGTATCATAATCTGCCGTGGCACGATTACAATTCTTGTCTGACTTGTTCGGTAAATAAACAGGGATGCTCTTTTGTACAAGAGGCCCTCCAGCGTCAGATGGATCTTGGATGGATCCAGGACTACCATTATAACAATCCTTATCAGATTAACATGGTTCAAATCTTTGATATTCGTTTGATGAATACCATCTTGGTGGAGTTACACGCCAAGCAAGTCCAACTCGGTTTTCTCACTTCACATGATTATCTGAGTTGTAGAGTATGCCGTGAGAGTAACCAAGGGTGCGCTCTCGTGCAAAGAACGCTGCAACACTTGTTGAACCACTAGAGGCTTCCAATCTATATGGACGAAGACACGCAACAAATCAGTGTTGTTAACGGGAACCCTACTCGGCATCAAAGTCAGGATGTTCGATTAACGGAAACAGATCTAGTAAGGTTGCATTGCATTCAAAGCGGAAGTGGCCAGGTGCCACCACATAACTACGAGCGCTGTAGAGTTTGCTCGGAAAATAACCAAGGATGTTTCCTCGTGCGGGCAGCCCTTCAGAGCCAGTTAGACCGCAAAGAGATTCAACAATATTCATTTTTGGGGTCTATTAACTGGACACCAGACTACTTCGCTGATCAAATCAAGGATGTTGTGGTAATCTCTGATCCTGAAAGGGCCAAAGATGTTTGAACCATCATCCCTCTACTGGACGAATCAAGAGTTCTTAACCAGGAATTGATTGAAGTTACCTACGACAGTCAAAGAAATCAGAAGGCTCCTGTAGTTATCTATCTGTCGGGACCAGTACCGTACAAATCCGATAAGGTGATCCCTTACAAATACGGTGCCACAACAGTTGAGAATGGGAAGGAAATTTCATTACCCTCCGTCGTGAATATTGCAGACATCAGTCGAGTAACACGGAGCGGTAGAGTCTTCAACAGAGGATTTGGAGAACCCAGTAGAGAAAAGGAACCTCTAACAGAAGTTCCTAATCCACCAGTCGGTCAATCTAGAGATCCCGACCTTTCAAAGAATGATGATGAGATTCTGAAGCTCATCCAAAGGAGTGAATACAACATTGTTGATCAGCTGTTACAAACTCGTTCAAAGATCTCTGTGCTATCACTTTTACTCAGTTCTGAAGCCCACAGAGAGGCTCTACAAAAAGTCTTAGAGCAGGCCTTTGTGGAACAGGATGTGTCAATACGACAGTTCGATAGCATCATCTCTAACATCACGTCCTGCAACAACTTATGGTTCAGTGATGACGATTTGCCAGAAGAAGGGCAAAGTCACAACATGGCGCTCAATATCACAGTTAACTATCAGGACGATGCTTTAGCCAGCGTACTGGTAGACACAAGATCGGCCATCAACGTTATGCCGAAGTCCACTTTAATGCAACTATTATTCAAAGGACCTCCGATGAGAGGCAGTGAGGTCGTCGTCAAAGCGTTTGACGGATCTTGGAAAGCAGTTATCGGCGAAGTCGACGTTCCCATAACTATCGGTCCTCACACTTTCCAGGTCACTTTCCAGGTCATGGACGTCCGGGCAGTGTACAGTTGCTTATTAGGAAGACCTTGGATACACCAGGCTGGGCAGTCACTTCGACGCTGCACTTGAAATTAAAGTTCGTCAAGAACGATCAACTCATCATGGTCTATGGAGAATAAGCCTTGATCGTGAGTAACTTGTCATTATCTACTTGTGTAGAGCCAGAGGAGGTTGTTGGAACTCAGTTCTAGGCACTTTCAATGAGCAACGACAATCAGTCAGAGAAAGGAACATCGATTTCCTCGTACAAAGATGCTCTCGAAGTGATCAAAAGAAACAATACAAAAGGATGGGGACACCTTGTCATTCCCACTGATAACAAAACAAAGAAGGGTCTTGGTTTTTCTGCAACCTATACCCAGACAGCTGCTAACAATGAAAGTCTTCATCCCGTTCATGACTTCTTCCATAGGGGAGGTTTCCTTCACCCAGTGTCTCAAGAAGTACATACCATCAACGAGGGAGATTCCTCTGACACAGATGAGGAATAGAAGTCCTATCTTAACGAGGACAGTTATATGTCTCGGGAAGAAGTGCCTACGCCATTTTGCTATCCCGCACAGAGTCCGAGATTTACACTGAGGTCAGACATCGAAATGATATATGGAGATTGTGATCTGGAAGGATGCCGTTCTCCACCAAACTCATTAGAGGAGGACACTCTCATGAAAGACAACTTTGACCACGACTACTTTGGCCTAATGGATGGTCTGCCTATCTGGCAGCCGTACCCAGGAAACTCAGGGCAAGAAAATCAGCTGAACACTGAATATCAGCTGAACATCATTGAACAGAATACCTACGTCCCCACTATGTCATGGGATCAACACTCAGGGTATTTGGAAAATATCCAACATGACGATGAATTTGCAAAATTTGCAGGACTATAGTTCATCAACTATGCCTTTCCCGAGGTCAACGTCATCGAGAGAGATGACTCCTCCAGTCCCAAAGAAGTATGGGACACCTTGGGACAACCGAGTGGTAAATACGACATCATGGTCAAATACACCGCTCCTGAAAGCTCTCGAATCTTGCTCGAGGACATTCAGCCAACTGGGTGAGGAGATCCACCTGAGAGCACAACTACTCTGCGAAATACAACTGAAGAATCCTCCTACGAAAACTCTGCCTGGGAGACAGATTCCAATGATCTTGCTCCACCAGAAATCAGCGTTATTTCTGAAGACAAATCAAGGAAGGTACCAGACTTTGTGATTCACCGAGGAGTTCGCCGCCAATGGGTTGCTGTCGATGTTCCGAAGATTGTTCATAAGTCAAAGTAATTGTCGTCTTTAACCTTTCACCCTGCCCAGGTGAAACGAATGTTTTTATAGGGCTCACTTTCTCTAAATATCCCTCTTTGCTTAGTCCAAAGCGACAAATTTTTGTTTTATAGGGATGTAGTTTCAAGAATCGACTTGTTCATAAATAAAATAAACGTCGTTCTGTAATTTCCGCATTAATTGTTGTTTTCTCTTTTTGTTTTCAGAAAATGGTAATCCTAAAAAACAATTCAATAATAAAAATAAGCAGTAAAAAATGTAATACACTGCACACACTCTTGCATTCTCTACCTCTTCTAAACACAAATCATCACGTCATGCAGATTGCTTGTTTTAAACCCCATTGAAACATACGATCCGATGCCATCTCCCAACTTTGAATTCCCGATATTTGGGGCTGAAGAAGAAGTTGACAACGAAATTCCAGAAGAGATCTCCCGACTACTCAAACAGGAGGAAAGGTCCATCGAACCTCACAAAGAGCCGCTGGAAACGGTAAACTTGGGTTCGGAAAAAGAGAAAAAAGAGATAAGGATTGGGGCGCTTCTCAGTCCAGCTGCCAAAGAGGGTTTGACGAAGCTTCTCAAAGAATTTCCTGATGTATTCGCTTGGTCCTATCAGGATATTCCAGGGTTGGATACCAGAATTGTGGAACATCATCTACCGTTAAGGTCGGAATGTCCGCCAGTAAAACAAAGGTTGAGAAGAACTCACCCGGACATGGCTATCAAAATCAAGGAGGAGGTACAAAAACAGATTGACGTGGGTTTCCTCGCCACGTCAGAATATCCTCAATGGTTAGCCAACATTGTACCCATTCCGAAAAAGGACGGAAAAGTCAGAATGTGTGTGGATTACAGAGATCTAAATAAGGCTAGTCCAAAGGATGACTTTCCTTTACCACACATTGATATGTTGGTAGACAGTACAGCAAAGTTCAAAGTTTTCTCCTTCATGGATGGATTCTCGGGCTACAATCAGATTAAAATGGCGCCGAAACACATGGAGAAAACTTCGTTCATTACCCCATGGGGTACCTTTTGTTACAAGGTAGTGCTGTTCGGTTTGAAGAATGTCGGGACAACCTATCAAAGGGCCATGACTACTCTCTTTCATGACATGATACACAAGGAAATCGAGGTATATGTCGATGATATGATTGCCAAATCTAGAACAGAGGAGGAGCATGTGACCCACCTGTCAAAACCATTTGAGCGGTTGAGAAAATACAAACTCCGCTTGAATCCTAATAAGTGCACATTCGGTGTCCGCTCAGGGAAACTCTTAGGGTTCATCGTCATCCAGAAAGGAATTAATGTTGACCCTGACAAGGTCAAGGCCATTCAAGAAATACCTTCTCCAAAGACTGAAAAACAAGTCAGAGGATTCCTGGGACGGTTGAACTACATTTCCAGATGCATATTCCTCATGACCGCAACATGCGCGCCGATTTTCAAATTACTAAAAAAGAACCAGGACTGCGTTTGGACAGAAGATTGCCAAACCGCCTTCGACAGTATTAAGAAATACTTGTTGAACCCTGTAGCGCGAATTTTTGCATGGTTGCGAAGCACTATCGCTTTGGGGTACTACATTTTGATTCATTTTTTATCCTATTGAAGCTGATTAAGGAAGGGAAATAGATGTCTCTAATTAACCCTGCTTGCATACTGATTTTAAACAGATGACTGTTGGTTTACAGATGCTATTGAGATTGTGGGTCTCTCTTAGGTTATTTTGTTAAAAAATAGAGTGCCTGGACTATTTGTGAGGTTTTTGGTAAGGTGTTAGGACTCGGTGCTTTTGGGTTGATTTGGTGGAGATGCTGGATTTTGGGTTTTTTTATTAGTGTGCTCGCTAAGATTTTTTCCAATCTTATTCCTACATATTCCCGTTTAATGAAACGGGGAAATCAGAGCGACCGTAGTTCCTTATATTCTATGGGAGGCAAAAGTTGTTTTGGTGTCTTGTTCAAAGCCCAAGACGTGAAGCTAAATGGTTTGTTTGTATCTTGTTCAAAGCCCAAGATGTGAAGCTAAAAGGTTTAGGATTAGAGAGATTTTGTCATCTCTAAAGAGGGATATTTGGTCTGTTTATCGCAACTGTTGGGTGACTGATTATAAAGGAGAATTACTTTAACTGGGATATGTGAATCCAACAATGCCATAATTTCCTTTATGGGGATTTTTAACCTGGAGGAGAAGACTTTAACTCAGTGTAGAGCAATGCTATCTTTCCTTAGGAATTTCTCATGCTAAAGAGGGATAGTGGCGTGGATGTAAATAATCCAGAGGCTTGCCGCTTACAGCAATTAGACGAAGAAAAAGGAATTGTTGATGTTTGTATGCTGTGAGCAAGACGCAGGTTTGATGCTAAAAGGTTAATTGATGCAACCGGGGTTTTCCTTATACAAAGCCTAACAGGAGGCTAGTGACCCAACAAGAGGGTGCTAACAAGTGACTAACTCAATAAGAGAGTGCTTTTATGTGTCTTGTACGAAGCCCAAGACGGAGGCTAAAAGGTTTTGACTCAACAAGAGAGTGATTTGATGTCTCGTACGAAGCCCAAGATAGAGGCTAAAGGGAGATTGACTCAACAAGAGAGTTTTTTATACTCAACAAGAGAGTGTTTTAGTATCTCGTACGAAGCCCGAGATAAAGGCTAAAGAGGTCTGACTCAACAAGAGAGTCTTTTATACTTAACAAGAGAGAATTTTGCTATCTCGTACGAAGCCCGAGATGGAAGCTACAATTGGGTGACTCAACAAGAGAGTCTGAAAAGGTTAGCTCCGCTGGGGAGAATCATTGTACAAAGCCCAAGAGGAGGCTAATGTGCTGGCGACTGTTTCAGTTTAGTGACAGGTCCAGTATGTTGGATAAAAGAGAAAATCAGTTCTTATGAAGGGAACGATTAAAGGTAAGGTTGTGCTTTGGTACTGATCAGAGGATAAGGGTTATTTCCTATTCTTTAAGGAAATGGGAAATCTAAAGGGTATTGAGACTGTTCAAGTTTACTAGTGTTTTTGAGAAATCGATTCTCAGATAAGTGAAGGATCTTTGTATGATGCCCAAGAGAAGGCCGGTATGTTAAGGGATGAAGGTCAACCCATTAACTAGTCTGACACTTTACTCAGAAAGACAACTCTAGCAAATTGATGACTAGGTTCTGTTCCTATACCTGTAGAGGTCTCTGGGTCCTTGTACTAAGCCCAAGAGAAGGCATGAGAGCTTTTAAGAAGCCGAAGGGTCCTTGTACAACGCCCAAGAGGAGGCGGGGATGCTTTTAGGAAGCCTGTGGGTCCCCAAACCAAGAGAAGTTCAAGACATGCTATTCACCGAGAATAGATCAAGCCAGGAAAGTTCTTGAATTTGGAAGAAACTCAAGAGATGTTATTCACAGAGAATAGATCAACTCAGGGGAGTAGTGTTTCTTTGACAATTTCTAAGAGTGACAGTCTGAGAAAGGGTTCACCGAGAATGCTGCCTTTCACGTCTCCATATTGTTTAACCCCAAGAGGAGGGAAGACTGTATCTGGAATCCTACGGGGGATCTAGTTTTGTTTGTATTTAAGAGTGACCAACAAGGCTTTACCTAGTGCTAGACGTAGTTGCTGGGGAAAACTCTAAATAACTATACTAGTATTACACAGTTGATATCTGACAAGTATATAAAAGTTTGTGAAAGAAGACTTACAGTGAGCAGCCCCACAATACAGTTATATATATGAAAGCGGATAAAGAAAGTGGGTAAACACTTACTCGGTTGTAGAGCTTCGATGCTGTTTTGTTAGTTATTCAACAAAGAAAGCTTTGATATTAATATTATATTCTAAATCAAAGGAGAAAGTGCTTTGAAAAGATTGTTGGGGCTTACAACTCAAGGAGAGGCCCAAAGTTTAACGATGATTGCACTGATGTTTTGAAATTATACAGTGACTTATACAAGTGACTGAGGCCCAAAAAACTTTTTTGTACAAAGGGATGGGTCTTACACTCTCCTAGAGGCCCAAAAGTTTATTTTTATACAAGCGATGGGGCTTACAGCTCAAGGAGAGGCCCATTTGGTTTCGTTACAAAGGCGACGACCGTGCCGTACTTTTGAAAATATACAGAGGGACTTATACAATGTGTGAGGCTCTAAAAGGTTTATTTACAAAAGGATTGGGTCTTACACTCTACCAAGAGGTCCAAAGGTATTTAAAGAAAGGGAACGGGTCTTATAACACGAGGGTAGGCCCAGGAGTTTTTCCGTTTTGAAATGGCGATCACGCCGAGATTTTTGAAAACGTAGTGGGTCTTACACAATGACTGAGGCCCAAAGATATTTTGGTTTTCAAGGGGTTGGGTCTTACACTCTATTAGAGGCCCAAAGTGTTTGAAAAAGATTTGTGAGGGTGAAAAATCAAAGAAACCCTAAGCTTGTTTTTCTTTAAAAGTAAATATTTAAAGAAAATCAATAAAAAATGATAAAAATGCCAAATAAGTTTGAATAAACCACTTGTGATTTTTCTTTAAGGTTTAAAAAATGAGGTTTTAATCACAAGATGAATTAAAACTCATTTGGTTTTGATTTTCAAGGTAAATATTCACATTTAAAATGTTTAAAAACAATTAAAAATGAATTTATTCACAAAAATACGAATTATATTAAATAAATAATATAAATTTGATTTTTTTGTGGAATAAAATATTTCAACATTTTTGTGATTTTTTCCAAAAAGAACCAATAAAAAATAATTAAAATTGAGGGAGTTATTAATTTTTCAAATCATTAAAAATAATATGAAAAATAATAAAATATGAAAAAACATGAAAAAGTGGTAAAAAATAGAATCTGGGGCGAGGGGGATTCGAACCCTAGACCTCTTGTGTATAGGGCGCGCGCCTTACCTCTGGGGTGGTGATACATCCGTTGATTGAAACACAACCACAAATATACAAGCCTTGCCTTGTTTTTGGCCTGGCCCATGGCAAGGCAATGCAAGATTTTGGTCAGAAACGTGAAGGCCATAACTTTCTCATTTCTCCATGGATGGAGACAAAATTTATATGTATCTGGCCTAGAATTTCACAAGGAATCCAATGGTGGTGGTGGTTTTTCCAGAAAATGAATCCTCCTCAAAACCCGATAGTGGTTTTGAAATAGGCCATGTTTTGCATTTTTTGTGCTACCTCTTGGTACAGGTATGAATTACACGATAAATTGGTGCAAACACAACACATATAACATGTATAAGAGATGCATGATCAGTGGACCTCAAAGCAAGGCATATTTCAGAGAGTTCAAGTTGTGATGCTTACCTCTTTTTGGAGCTTTTGTGCAATCTGCCAAGTACCTTGTTCCAGAAATGATTTGATGCTTTGGACACCCTCAAATGATCTCTTAGAAGCTTTTAGGATGGTTGGAATCAGCTAGAAACCTCAGGAACAAGTTTGAGCTCTTTCTTGCAAAATGGGCAAAAGTGGCCAAAATAGCAACTCCCTTAAATGGTGTTCCAGATGCGTGGAACCATATGGGACAGTTCAAGGATGATATTAGGAGTGTGTTTGAGGTTTTATCTGGTTTGGAAAGTGACTGAATCAAGACATGGCTTGAAAAATGCACAAAAGTCCAATTTTGAGGTTTTGAGAGGTGACTTTGTGATTTTGGTGTTACAGGTCACTTGTGAGTGTTTGGATCATCTCTATATGATTTTATGAGGTGTGTGTGTGTGTGATTGGTTTGGTTGGAATTGCTCTCAAACTCAAAACCCGATAGTGACTTGCTTTGGAAGGAAAATTTTGAAGTAAGAAGGTGATTTTGAGGAAAACATCTGTTTGATGGCTTTGGTTTACTCAAACTGATCACAAATGAGCTCTATTTATAGTAGAGCAAGTTTGTTTTGGGAGAAATAGTGATTGGTAACTGCAGCAGAGGTTTGGCCAATGTTGAGCAATAGGAATCCAAGTCTCCTCTAGCCATTGACTAGAGGTTAGGGCACAGGCTGCTGGTTCCCTTGGTCTTGGATAAGTCTTGACTGAATTCAGTTGGAAATGGCTCAGTCCATGCCACCTTGGTGCATCCATTAAATGCTCCAAACTAAAATTGGAGTCTTGTCCCTCTTTTAGGCATTTCTAGGTTTGGCATGCTACTTTTGGTTCCAAAGACTTGGGAGGCTGATGGATCAGTGTTTGTCCCTCCTTGGTCTCCCCCTGAGGTGTTCAGATGGATAAGTGTGTTTGTCATTTGCACAAATTTGGCAAATCGAGCAAAATGCACAAATATGCCTTGCTTTGACAGTTTTCAGCAAGGCATATTGCCATTGTCGTATCTCATGGCTCAAGTGGAATTTGATGGAGTTCTTGGCCATTTTGGAAAGCTCTCATATGATACCACAACTATTTGATCATAGTTGGTTTTGATACCTTTTGGATCCAAGTGAAAAATGCCCCTACATTTGGAAAAAAGTGAAGGCAGATTCTGACTTAGTGAAAATTTCACTAAGTGTTGGAAAAAAGTTTCACTTTTTGTGATTTTGATCATTCCATAACTTAAAATCCATGGAGAATTGGAATGAGTTGTGTTTGAAGCTTTTATAGAGGACCATGAGAGCTACAAATCCAGCTTTGAATGGGGAAAAATGACCTTGTGGTTTAGGAGTTATGATCCTCCAAAGTTGGTACCCTAGCCACTTTGTTCCATAACTTAGAAAATTTCTAAGTTTCTTATGGTTACCCCTTTTACAAGTTATCCCACTTTTCTTGATTTTTCTTGATGAATAATGATTCCAACCACACATTAACATCATTTTAGGGTCAAAGAACCATAATTGGGAAAAATCTCAAAAAGTCAAAGTTACTTTTGTGCATAGTTGACTTTTTGTCAAATGAACTCCAAACTGCGCGATCCTCTATGAAATCAAGTCCTTGACCTAAATCAAACTTGATGGATTGATTTCATAGGTGTTATATGGTGTATTGAATCATGTCCAAAGGTTTGGGAGCATGCCTGGGTCAAAAGTCAAAGGTACAGTTGACTTTTTCCTCAAAACCCTAATTGTGGTTCTGATGAAATTGAAACTTGTTGCCCAAGCTTCTTAGACCAATCCATTGTTGGAATGGATCAATGTGGTGTATTAGAGACCCTAAAATCCTCCCTGAAGGTCTTGGCTCATGTTTTCTCCAAAAAGTCAACTTAGGGGTGAATTAGGTCAAGAAACCCTAATTCCTGATTTTTTATTAATGTATCCCCTGAGGCAAAATTGACTTAATGATTGGGTTCATGATGTCCCTTGGAGCATCTTAAATTGTGCATTGAAGTAATGGCTCATGTCTAGAGGAAAATTTCCATCTGGAGGCCTTGGTCGACCGAAACCCTAATTTGGTGACACTGGCGATCTTGAGGCTTAATCCACCTAGAAGGGAGCATCCTTGTGCTTAATCCTTGAAGTGGGAGTCCTCTTGATCCTTTGTGGATGTTTGAGAGGTTAGAAAAGTTGAAGATCATGTCATTTCTTGATTGTTCTTTTGTCTAAAGGCTCTGAGAGGGCTAGAGAATGCTCACCCATCTTTGGGGAGAAGGATGAGGCATAATAATTCATCCATATTGTGGTGATGATTTGCCTAATGATGGGAAATCTTAGTGGTCAAATTTGGGGTATGACAGATGCCCCTATTTAATCTTCTTGGACCCGAAGGTGTGAATGGCGAAGGTATTCGGGCATTCAGGGTGCAAGATGATTAAATATCGGAATACCCGAAATTTTGACGGTGGTTAGGAATGGTAGTTCACGCATCCTTCTTCTTTTGCTAAGCAATGATGCTTAGAAAAGGTAAACTTCCACTCGATCTTGGTTTTCTACCAAGGAACTGGTCTCAGTTTTTGAAATAAACTTCCCTTTCGATCCTGGTTTTCTACCCAGGAACTGGTCTAAGTTTCTGAAATAAACTTCCCCTCGATCCTGGTTTCCTACCCAGGAACTGGTCTAAGTTTTTGGAATAAACTTCCCCTCGATCCTGGTTTCCTACCAAGGAAGTGGTCTAAGTTTTTGAAATAAACTTCCCCTCGATCCTGGTTTCCTACCAAGGAACTGGTCTAAGTTTCTTTTGTCAATAAACTTTCTTGACAAGGGACGCTATGTGTAGCGATTTTCCTCAAACTTCTCGCCAAATTTTCCTGGGGAGATGCCATTTGATATAAAAATTTTGATATCAGAGTTGCTGGGGAACCTAGTCGTCTAAATTGTAGAGGTGTATAAACTTCTCTGTTGGAGACACCATTTGTCGACTCTATCTGGGGAAAACGAGAGTCTTGAGAGACTGCTTCTAGCTTAGGGATATTACATCGCACTTCAACAGGGGCAACCCCTTTCTCTCTAGTATATGGCAAGGAAGTAGTGCTTCCTATAGAAGTATAGATCCCATCAATCCGGGTATTGATGGAAGCTAAGCCAACAAAAGCTGAATGGTGTCAAAGTCAACACGATGAACTGAATCTGATAGAAGAAAAGCGTATAACGGCACTATGCCATGGTCAGTTGTATCAACAAGGAATGAAGAGGGCGTTTGACAAAAAGGTCCGACCTCGTGTCTTCAGGAAAAGAGACCTTGTGCTAAAAAAGATACAATTATTTCTCACTGATTCTCGGGGCAAATGGACTCCGAATTATGACGGCCCCTATGTGGTCAAGAAAGCTTTCTCTGGCGGTGCCTTGAAACTTGCAACCATGGATGGAGACGAATTTGCCAACCCCATAAATGTTGATGTAGTCAAGAAATACTTCGCCTAAAAAAAATGTCTCGGTGGATTGAAAACTCGAAAGGGCGGTCCAGGCAAAAATTAGAGACCTGATCAAAAATCATCCTGATGGATTGGAAACATCACAGTACAATCCAGGCAAAAATTAGGGATAATGGCAAGTAACTACGTCCAACAGGGGAAAATCCCCCAGTAGAAGTTACACCATCCATCGAAAGAAAACTCCAGTCAGGGTCATCTTCGACAGAAGCTCAGGATGTCCAGAATTCAAAGTTGGTAGAAGGATAGTGGTCGTTATGTTTTAATGTAGCCATTTCCCTTGAATTACCATTTTCTAAACTTTGTAGATACTCCATGGAATCATGCACTAGGCTGATTTCCATCCTATCAATAAAATTTGAGCCCTTGTGCTTTTGTTTGCAATTCTTATTTGTTTTAGCTTTACAGAACGACGTTTTAATATGATTAACGATTCTTAAAACGAAACAAAAATGGATTTACTTGTCAAACTTTTCTTGTTTTTAGCTAATTGGCTTATGTTTCTTTGCATTTCTTGCATTAGCATTTGTGCATAGCATTGGTTCTTAGCATGGGATCAAGGTACTTGGTTCACCTCAAAGGAGTCTCAAGCCTCAAGGTGGTTTGAGGGGTTCATCATATCTTCATAAGATCAAGAATGGTTAAGGATTTCAAGGGAATCTTTCCCTCCTATCCAGAGGGACCAATTAGGGTTCTTGGGTTCAAAGGACTTCTTGAAGGGCTTTGTGGATTCAAGCATGTTCTTATGGGTTCCATATGCTCACAAACACTCTTAGAGGAAGGCTTGGCTAGTGGTTCATTGTGGAAGATGTTCAGTGGATCAATTACTTGTGAAGTAAGCAAAAGTCAACAGTTTAAAAGGAAAGTCAACCATGGAATTTTGAGGTCCTCTTCATGATTTCTAAGGTCTTATGCCCTCACATGGTCCTCAAATGTCAAGATTCATGTCACTCGTCAAGAATAAAGAGTTTGTGCAAAAGTTACTAAATATGGAAATGACCTATAATTTGAAACTTTCCATTTTTGGCAGTTTTTCCACCACATTCAACTTGACTTTTCATCATCAAGGAAGCTTCAAATGAATTTTTCTCAAACATGAAAGTTGAAGATCTCTCTCTCTCTCCCATTTCCAAAAAGTACTAGATTGTCTCCATATCATTTGTGAAACTCAAGTTATGATCAAAAGAAGGCAAGGTGTTTTTTAAGGTTTTCACATGTATCCATTTTTCCACCTTTTGCATTTTGGCTCAAAATGACTTGTAATGACCTCTAATGCTTCAAGTCACATTTCCATATTCAAGTACACTTCATGAGGACCACTTTTGACCTTTGAATCAATCTATTCTATGCCATATACCTCACTTATTTCACATAATGCAAATTGGCAAGATGGATCAAAACTCACAAATCAATCAACCACAAGGTCCAATTTCAATTCCATTGTGATCAGCAAGTGAAATGTGAGTGAATCATGCTTATTTCATGACCTTGGCACGTGTGGATTAAGAGGTGCATCACAACTTGCATTTTTGCAAATTACTTCCATTAGCCTTAATCAAGGGATTAATGAAACCCCTAATCATGCTCACTCTAACCAAGTCTATATAAAGAGGATCACACGTTCATTTCACCCTCATGCACTCTCATTTGCTCAGAATTCCAATTTTTCTCTCACTCTTTCTCTCTTCGAAACTCACTCTTCTTGGAGTTTCTTTGAGATTTTACTTCACATTCTTGATCAGTGAAGTAAATAGAGCAAGATTCAACCATTGATTGGAGCTGAGAGTGAGTTTTTCATCAGATTCAGTTTTGAAGGTTCAAGTTCAAATCTCAAGATCTAGCACGATTCCAAGCTCTAATTGCATTTATTTTGCAATTAGAGGTTCTAAGGAGTAGATCTGCAGCTTCTAGAGGGTTTTCTTGGTGTATTTTAAGCTCTGCAATTCTCAGGTTAGTGTGAAATTCATCATCATGAAACTTGATTTTATGGTGTGCATTGTGTTCCTCATGAGTTGCTGATCATGCTGATATGTTTAGATGTGATTTTGGACGTGTATCATGGCTGAATTGTAGATCTGAAGTTTTTAGATCTAAACTTTATCTCTTCGATTTGCTTTGTGTGTTAATGATCTGGTGAAATAAATTTCATATTCTTGATCCTTGTTGAATTCTGAGTGGAATGATGTACATTTTTGCAATTTCTGGAAAATTTTGAGGTTGTGCTTGCCGGAGAAGGTGACCGGAGCTAGGGTTCTGGCACCTGGTTATTTTTCAGGTGGTCTGAGGGATGGAGGTAGGAGATGAAATCACATCCGTTGATGTTCCACGTGCAGCCACGTCTTTTAAAATTTTCATTTATTTTATTGATTGTGTGTTTGTTAATCCATGCTAGTTATCATGTACCACAGATCTGAGCCACACATCCTGTTTAATCTTTGATCTGATGATTGGTTTGTGCACGTTGATTTGATCTAATGGTTTTGATTGCACCAACGCATTAAAATTGTCACATGCCTATCACATGGATCTTCTTTGTGTCCAGAATAATCATTGTGTTTGCTTGCTCATCATTATTATCATGCGCGTGTTAATCTGAGCCTTTCATTTTAATTACCTTAGTTTTGTTGACTGCGCGTGAATCATTGGATTGATCTGATGGCAATGATGGAGTCAAAAAGGTTGACTCTGAGTCTAGGGTGAGAAGCGCTTTGGGCTTCTTTGCTTTTCACACCCTCCTTTTGATCCAGCCCAACCCTTTCAACGTGTTTCCCTTACTGTTTGCACCCCCTGGCTTTTATTTTCTTTTTATTTTCATTTAATTGTTTCATTTTGCTTTTTAATTTTTAAAAATAGTTTTAAGCATCCAAAAATTATAAAAAAAATCATGAATCATCCTTAGGTTTTTATAAAATTTTGTCAAATTTTATTTTCCATTTTTATTTTAATTTGTGCCTCTGAATTAATTGTTTTTTTAATTTCTTTGTGAATTGCTTCAATTGTGCACATATTGCCTTGTGGATTTTTGTTCTCATCATTGGTATATTATTTGCATCCCATTCCTTTTGAATATGTTAGAGGACATGTTGAGGTTCCTAAAAATATTTTTGTTTCATTTTTAAAACTTTTTCATATTGCATTTTAGTCCCTCTCCTTTGCATATTGATTCATGGTTCCTATGTGATCTTTGCCTAATTGTTTGAGGTATTTAAACTTTGAATTTTGGTGTGATATTTTGACATGTTGTTAGTCTCTGACTTAGGTCATTTGGGTTCTGATTTCACAATTTTTGAATGTCATTTGATATATGTTTGATTATTTGTGCTTAAGTGAATTTTGCATGATCATCATATGACATCTCTTAGCCCTAATTGATTTGCCATGTCTAATTGATTGAATTTCTTTATGATTCTTTGCATGAGCTTTTGGTATGATGTTTACCCCTGGTTGAGGTCCTTTTAGACTTATTTTTGCAATTTATGAATCATGTTTGGCATGTGCTAAGTGTTTGAACTTTAACTGCCTTTCGTGGACTTTCTTTGGTGCATAATGTTTCATGTTATTTTCTTTGGTTCTAAATTGCTTTCATCTTCATCTTATTTTTCTCATTTCATCTTTACATGAAGTTCATTGGTGCTTAATTGTGCATTTCATATAAGTATGCTTGCATTCTTTCATGATTACCTTTGCATGCTTACTTGAGATGTTTTGCATGATCTTTGAGACTTGTTTATTGGTGTGAGTGGGATATACTTGATATGATGTGCTTGCTGCCCTATCTTGTTTCTTATCTCATCCTTCTCTTTCTCATTCTTCTCTTTCACTCTCTTTCTCCCTTGAATCTCAAGACTTGTTTAAGTCTTGGATTCTCTCCCTTTAGAGCTACCTAGTCCAACTTAATTTTTGATTAAGCTTGGAGTAGGATTAGCATTAGGTTTTAGGTAGTTGTCCCTCCTAAACCTCACTAACCATAGGTCATCCATGCATGATAACATTAGGACTCTTAGTTTCCCTTTAGAGTTTCCTTTGGATCTTCTCTCTTCTCATCTCAAAACTCCTTGAAAACACTTAATAAAGATAAAGTGTATTGAGCACGAGTCTTAAGCGTGGGGAATGAGAAATGAGGGGCTTCCTCTCATCTTTCTAGAGTGCTTAGCGGGCGTCCTGTCTTGGGACGATTCGTTAAGTATTCGTCCCTGTGCCCTAGACTTTGGTGCAATGCAAGTTATGAACTGACTTAAAACACTTCTGTCTAAAAAACACCAAACAAATTCAAATCTTTTTATCCTTCGGGATTGTTTGGTTCCATACCATTTTCAGAAAAGAGCACGTTACCTTCCGTCTAAGTCGCAAACAGGCATCGACCCTAACTGCCAGACGCGAATCTAACGTCGCTCATAAAAAACACTTACCCATTCGTGGTCGTACCCACGAACTACATTAGCTCTGATTCCTCTCTCTCGTCCGATTGAGGATATGTAGGCACAAGACAACGATTGTCTTGGCGAGCAACCTTCCCCCACAGTTCCCGTCCGAACTACGTTGACTCTGACTTTCCCATTGCACTGAGGGAGTACGTAGGCCTAGGGCATCGAATATGTCCTACCGAGTCCGTCTTAGTCACCCACGTCCCTGTTTTCTTTTGTTCAGCCATAGATAGTAGGACAGCTCACCCTCCGTTTAGACAACAAGCGTGGATCCCATCGAGTACGATGGATGCGTGGGGGTGCTAACACCTTCCCCTCGCATAACCGACTCCCGAACCCGGACTATGGTTGCGATGACCATGTCTTTCCCCCTTTCTCTTCAGGTTTATGCAGTGTTTCCTTTCCCTCTCTCGGGATAAATACACATTGCTGGCGACTCTGTGTTTTCTGCGCCACTCTCGCGTTTGTACCGTTGGATGCAAATCTTTCGAGAGTGACAGCTGGCGACTCTGCTGGGGACTCTGGTTGACCTCTTGCTGGTCCATCCCCTTTAACGAGTCAATCCTAGCGCTTGTTTGTTTTTTCGTTGGGTGTTTATTTGTTGTGCTCTATTATGTTGTATATTACTGTTTTACAGCTTTTACTGCATTGCATTTCATTTTATTACTGTCATACTGGATATTGTTGTGCTGTGCTGGCTGGTTTATGTTTGGCAGGTTGGGTTGTTCTGAGAGATAAGCCTAATACTCAGGCTTGAGTACACCCTAGGACTAGAGTGGAGAGTAGTGGGACCTACGTGCCCGCTTGGTACATTTGTGTGTTCACAAAATTCACAACCAGACGAGGCTATCTTGGGACGCATTCTGACGTGTGTCTCTTGCGCATGTTAGGGTGTTGATCTAGAGAGCTGTCGACTTTGGTGACCGTTTCTTCGATACCTCAGTTGCGCCTCTCCTCCCGAGATGTGACAGTGGCAGACCACGTTCCGTGGCAAACCCATTGCACATTCTCGATCCGAGGACCCAATGCTGAGGGACTCGCATAGGATGACCTTATTTTTTAGGGGAATCAGTTGAGGCCTCCTCGATTGATGATGATGCCAAACTAGAAATGATGAACGTATCATCATTTCTCGACCTGAGAGCCCGTGATATTGAAGATCCTCGCCTTTTTAGAACCCTCATGTGAGATGGGATGGGTGTTTACAGGCTTGCAAGAAACCGAAACCTTCAACCTACCCGATTTTCTGGATTTCTCATCAGTGTTTGATTATCTGGGTTTCTGGTTATCTCAGTGGTTTGGTATTCTAGAATTCTGGTTTTCTGGGTTCTGGTTCTCGTTGAGTTAGCAGCACAGCACATTCAGCAGTGATGCCTTGATCCCATGCTTGCATGTGCATATCATTTTTCTTGCATTCTAACATGTTTGACATTTTTCAGGGCTTGCATCTTACTCTTGATTCCGGTTTTCTGAGTTTGCCTTAGCATGGATGTCCAGAGAAAGAAGACTGTTGCTTATTCGTTCCCAGACCCGACCTTGACGTTGATTCACAAGCTGATTAGTATGGCTGGTCCCGGAGTTCGTACAGAGTTTAGTGGAAAGTATGGGAGACTTCTGAAGTTTGTCTACAGTATCTCCAGGTATGAGAAGGATGCCATTCATACACTTCTTCAGTTCTATGATCCGTCTTTGCGTTGCTTCACTTTCCCAGACTATATCTTGGCTCCAACGTTGGAGGAGTTCTCATTTATTTTGGGAATCCCCATCAGGCATGACATAGTATTCTTTTCTGAAGAACGTCCTGGGATAAAAGAAATGGCCACTGCTCTTCATATTGGTGAATCCGCTCTGAGCAATAATATTGTGGAGAAACAAGGAGCTAAGGGTTTCTTATTGAAGTTCTTGTTTGATCAAGCTTGCATCCATGTTAAAGAGAAGAATTTGACTGCTTTCCAAGCTATTCTGGCTATGTGCATCTATGGGATTGTCCTGTTTCCCAATGTTCCTGATCTGGTGGATATGCATGCTGTCAGGATCTTTATTTCAAAGAATCCTATACCTACCTTGCTAGGTGATGTGTATCACTCAGTCCACTACAAGAATGAAAATAGGCGTGGAAAAACTGTGAGTTGCTGTGCACCACTCTTATCTACTTGGTTTCTAAGTCATCTCCCCAAAGCTGGCGCTTTCGTTGATACGAGAGATTCTCTGAAGTGGTCAAAGAGGTTAATGGGATTGACTGCTGACAACATTGTTTGGTTCAACCATGACTTGCTAGGAATGGGGATTATTTGCAAGTGCGGAGAATTCCCTAATGTACCCTTGATAGGGAGAAGAGGTGGAATTAACTATAATCCTTCCCTTGTTATCAGGCAGTTTGGTTATCCTTTGAGAGGTCCACCTGAAGAGCGAGATATCAGAGAGTCCTTATTATTCAATGGTACTGAGGATCAAGAGATGATAAGGAATATTGTGAATGCTTGGAAGCAGGTGACCAAGAAGGGAAAAACTTCATTCGGGAAATGTAATAATCGGGCTTTTCCTTCCTATGAAGAGTGGATTAAGAAAAGAGCAGAGGAGGAGCTTCTTCCCTTCCCGGTGGAACCACCTTTGTATCCTTTGATGATCGAGGCTCCCACGACTGTTGATATAGAGAAGTATGATAAGTTATGGGCTGAGAAGGAGAAACTCCGAGAAGAGAATCGTGAGCTGGGCAGAGAGGTTGGTCAGTTAAAACACGAAAAAGGTGAAGCTATCCATGCTGCCAGGTTGAAATCATAACTTTTGGCTGTGAAGGAGAAAGAATTGTCTAAAGAAGCCACAGCCAGAGAGAAAGTGGCTCAAGCGTTGAAAAGTGTTAGCAAGGTCCTTTCGTCCAAAAAGAAAGAGTTAGCTTATGCTATGTCAAGAATTCACAGGTTCAGTGACCGTCAGAATACAGCAATTACCGCCAACAGGTTAAAAGAGGACAAGTATCTGGAACAGGTTGAAGGTTTGAAGACAAAGCTTTGGAAAAAGGATAAGGAGATTTTATCAGGGATCTTTGAGAGGAGAGCAGTTGAGGAAAAGCTCAAGGAAACCATGGCAGATATGGAACAGCCGAAGATTCAAGCCGAAGTGAAAAGAGCCAGGAGCGAAGGTCCAAGTTCAGGTGGAGCTTCTGGAGAATATGATTGGGAGTTGCATAGTCGTTATTTAACAGGAATCTTGCATAGGAGAGATCTTCTGATTCAGGAGTTGATTCAGAGACCAGAGCATCCTAATACCAAGAAGCTTCTCAAGGAAGTGCAGAATTGGTGCATTAAGAATGACGAATGGGGAATTTTGGCGCGGTTGAGTCTTGATGATATGCCTTAGTTTCCTTGCTGCTGTTTTCTTTGTATTTCCGGGATCACCGCCAGGCTTGTTGGTCGGGGTCTTTGTTTATGCTTATTCAGACTTGTGTTGTAACAGATGCTTATTTTCTTTATATGGTCAGGAATTCAGGAATTCAGTTCTCTTCTGTTGTTAAAACTGGAATCAAGGGATAGATCTCCTTGATAATGTTCATACATGTTTGCATTTGCATAATCATCTCATTTTGCATTGCAGGTTATCTCGGTTTCTCTGGTTTTCTTATGCTCTCTCTTTTTTCAGTCAGGATTGATCAACCAGCTCATCGGTATTCTACCAGGCTTAATCAAAGAAGAGTGATGGACAAAGTTCAGGCAGACATGGCAGCTATGCAAGCTCGCATCGATCAATTCATGGAGATGATGCAAGGTGTGGTGCAGAGTCAAAATGAGTTCAGAACTCTAGTTCAGCCTTTGATGGCGCAGGTTGATGAAAATGGTATTTTACATGGTGGTCTTCTTAATCGTGTTGTTCCTCCGGGCGGAGGTGGCGCTGGTATCAACATTCCTATCACTGGTGCTGGTGGACAGGGTGGGATTCCTTCAGTGGTTGGAGAAGGAAGCACTATTCGAGCTATCCATGGCCATCGTTTTGATGATCAACAGCATGATGTTTTTTCAGTCAGAAGCTTGGACGCTGGACTTCCTGTGGTCAGTGATGAGAGGATCCATTTAATCGAGGCGTAACTGAAAGGGGTTGTGAAACAGGATGATCTGGGAATAGATTTGGACGACCTAGGGTTGCTCCCTGATATTGTCATTCCGCACAAGATTCAGATTCCCACACTAGAGAAGTATAATGGTTCTACCTGCCCGAGAACTCATGTAAAGGCATATACCAGGAAGATGGCTGCCCATGCCAAGGACGAGAAGCTAATGATGCACTTTTTCCAAGACAGCCTGTCCGACGCGTCTTTTGAATGGTATATGGCGCTGGAAAGTAGAGATGTTCATACTTGGAGAGAGTTAACTGCAGCTTTTATCAAACATTACCAGTACAACACAGACATGGCTCCCAACTGAACTCAATTGTTGAGCATGTCCCAGAAAAACGATGAAAGTTTCAAAGAATACGCGCAAAGGTGGCGTGAATTGGCGGCTAGGGTACAGCCACCAATGCTGGAAAAAGAGATGTTGGATATGTTTATGGACACACTGCCTAAGCACTATTATGAAAAGTTATTGCCTTGTTCACTAGGCAAGTTTGCAGATGTGATTGCGATCGGACAGAAGGTAGAGGTTGGAATTAAGGCTGGAAAAGTTTCTAGTGGTGACAGATCGTCTTCCGGGCATGGAAAGAAGCCATTTGATGGTTATAAGAAGAAAGGAGAGGCCAATGTTGTATCATCCTATAGGGGAAAGGGGAAACAACAACAAAACCATAACCAGCAGGTGGCTTCAGTGGTTATTCCTGCAGCACTCCCACCTCTGGCAGCACCTCAACAACAGAATCGCGCTCCGCGCCAACAACAATTCACACCTAAGCAGAACAGACACTTTGATACTCCTCCTCTACCATATTCACAATTGTTTCAGCATTTGCTTCAGTTGAAGTTAGTTAAAAAGAGGACTTTGGCTCCTCCTGTTGGTAATCCGCCTCCCGGGTACAATCCTAACGCCCATTATTATTTTCACTCTGGGGCACCTGGGCATCATCTCTAGGACTGTAAAGCTTTTAAGCATAAAGTCCAGGACTTGGTAGATTCAAAGGCTATCAGCTTTGCTAATGATGGACCTAATGTTGTGCAGAACCCGATGCCTAACCATGGTGGGCCAGGGGTTAATGTTGTGATAGAAGAGTGTGAGTCTATGAACCTGGTTATGAATGTGGATGAGTTGAAGACATCGTTGAAGGTAGTAAAGGACAGGCTGCTAAAAGGTGGGGTATATCCCGGCTGTGATCAAAATTGTCTAGAGTGAATGGTACAGATTAATGGTTGTGGTTTATTGAAGTCTGGGATTCAGGGTTCGATTGATGAAGGATGTCTGCAAATAGGTTGTTAATGATGATGTTGCTACTATTGTTATTCCTTTCAAGACAGTTGTAATATCAGGGCCATCGAGACCAGCACCGGTTGATATTTCAGGTCCTAAACCCATTCCGTATGAAAGTACCCAAGTCGTCCCTTGGAATTATGATGCTAGTGTATTGGTTAATGGACAAAAGCAGGAATTAATGACTACTCCACCAGTGAGTACTAGTTCAGAAGCTAAAGTTGAGACCGATGCTATAACGAGAAATGGTAGAGTACTTACTCCTGTTAATGATCAACCTAGTACTTTTAGGCAAGATAGGGGAAAACAGGCAATGGATGGTTCTGTTCAGACCCCAATGACTATTGATTCTACAGTAAAGCCGGTTGATGATGTTTTTTCTAAAAATGTAGAAGAGTTTATGAGACTCATCAGGAAAAGTGACTACAAAATTGTGGACCAATTACATCATACACCGTCAAAAATCTCCATACTATCTCTGTTGTTATGTTCAAAAGCTCACAGAAATGCACTTTTGAAAGTTTTGAACGCTGTTTATGTTCCTCAAGAAATATCTGTCAATCAGCTAGAAGGGGTTGTAGCACATGTGAACCCTGGCAATGGCATGGGCTTTACAGATCTTGATTTGACTCCCGCTGGGAGGAATCATAACAATGCCCTGCATATTTCGATTGAGTGTCGTGGTTCACTGATGTCACATGTTTTGGTTGATACTGGATCATCGTTGAATGTATTGCCAAAGAAAGAATTAATGAAGTTAGATACCTGGGGATTAATTTGCACACCAAGTGACTTGGTGGTGAGAGCTTTTGATGGCTCGAAGATATCTGTCTTTGGTGAGATTGTGCTTCCGATCAAGGTTGGGCCAGAAATATTTGATGCAACATTTTATATAATGGATATTCAGCCAGCATACAGCTGTCTGTTGGGTCGTCCTTGGATCCATGGTGCAGGCGCTGTAACCTCGACTTTGCATCAAAAGCTGAAATATGTGGTTGATGGCCACATAGTGACAGTGTGCGGAGAAGAAGACATAATGATTTGTCAGCTGTCAACTTTTAAGTACGTGGAAGTGGATGGTGAAATCCTTGAGACTTTGTGTCAGGGGTTTGAGAAGGTGAAGGTTTCTGAAGAGGTTGTCCAGTCTGAAGCTATAGAGCGGCCTGCGGGGGAAAATCAGCCTGAGATCTCTATGTCTTCGTTTAAAGACGCCAAAGCTGTGGTTGAAGCTGGTAGCTCACAGAGGTGGGGCCAAGTGGTTGAAGTTCAGGAGAAGAGGGATACTTATGGATTAGGGTACAAACCACCTAGGCGTCAGGAAGAGCCTCCGAAGTGCTATGGCCTAGTCCATTTCACCATTGCCGGTGTTTTCTTCGACAGAGTTAATGCCATTGAGGAAGAAGGGGACAGTGATTGTGACATGGATAGCTGGATCCGCCCTTGCGTCTCGGGAGAAAGTCTGTGCAACTGGTCTTCAGAAAAAGTCATTCAAGTGACTAGCTTCGAGTAATTGCTTTGTTTTGCTATTATGTTAATCCTGCGTTCTGCCCAAGACATAGTGATTTTATTTGTAGGGCTTTTAACTATTGCATGTTTTGCTTTATCATCAATAAAGGACTTTTCACACTCAAATATTTTGATCTCTGTCTTTCTGTTTTTATTTTTATGCATTAAAAACCCACATCAAAATGGCAATGTGTTTCTTTTGTTGCATACATAATAAGACATACCTCATCAACCATGCAGGTCTTTTTGTTCAGATGACACCGATCATGACTCATCTATAGCTCGGTATGACTTTGACAATCCAATCTATCAGGCTGAAGAAGAGACTGACAAAGATTGTGAACTGCCCGAAGAGTTGGCCAGATTGTTGAAGCAAGAGGAGAAGGTCATACTACCTCATCAGGAGGAAATTGAGATTGTGAATCTGGGAACCGAGGATGCCAGAAAGGAAGTAAGGATAGGGGCTGCATTGGAAGACAGTGTCAAGGGAAGATTGATTGAAATGCTCCGTGAGTATGTGGACATCTTCGCATGGCCTTACCAAGACATGCCTAGGCTCGATACTGATATTGTTGTACACCGGCTACCACTTAAAGAAGGTTGTGCTCCGGTCAAACAAAAGTTGAGAAGATCTAAACCGGAGATGTCTGTCAAAATCAAAGAAGAGGTTCAGAAACAGTTGGACGCCGGATTTCTTGCCGTGACGAATTATCCTCCATGGGTTGCTAACATCGTGCCTGTACCTAAGAAGGATGGGAAGGTCAGGATGTGTGTTGATTACAGGGATTTGAATAGAGCAAGCCCAAAGGACGATTTCCCGTTCCCTCACATTGATGTGTTAGTTGACAATACTGTTCAGTATTCGGTGTTCTCCTTCATGGATGGCTTCTCTGGGTATAACCAAATCAAGATGGCCCCAGAGGACATGGAGAAAACAACATTCATAACACCGTGGGGAACTTTTTGCTACAAAGTGATGCCCTTTGGATTGAAAAATGCAGGGGCAACCTATCAGCGGGCGATGGTGACTCTCTTTCATGATATGATTCACAAAGAGATTGAGGTCTATGTTGATGACATGATTGCGAAGTCACGGACGGAGGAAGAACATCTGGTGAATCTTCAGAAGCTATTTGAAAGATTGAGAAAATTCAGACTGAGGTTGAATCCGAACAAATGCACCTTCGGGGTGAGATCAGGAAAATTGCTGGGGTTTATTTTTAGTGAAAAAGGTATCGAGGTTGATCCTGCAAAGGTAAAAGCCATACAAGAAATGCCTGTGCCGAAAACAGAAAAAGAGGTTCGTGGTTTTTTGGGGAGATTAAATTATATTGCCAGGTTCATCTCTCATCTCACATCCACTTGTGAACCAATCTTCAAGTTGCTAAGAAAAGATCAAGCGGTCAGGTGGAATGAAAATTGTCAAAAGGCGTTCGAGAGAATAAAGGAATATTTGCAGGAACCTCCGGTCCTTATGCCGCCAGTACCAGGAAGGCCATTGATTATGTATCTTACGGTTCTTGAGAATTCAATGGGGTGTGTGCTCGGTCAACATGACGAGTCAGGTAGGAAAGAGCACGCCATCTACTACCTGAGTAAAAAGTTTACTGATTGTGAGTCGAGGTACTCGATGCTGGAGAAAACATGTTGTGCACTCGCTTGGGCAGCTAAGCGTTTGAGGTAGTATATGTTAAACCACACAACCCTTTTGATTTCGAAGATGGATTCGATCAAGTATGTGTTTGAGAAGCAGGCACTTTCTGGTTGAATAGCCCGTTGGCAGATGGTTCTGACAGAATACGATATTCAGTATGTTTCCCAAAAGGCCATTAAGGGAAGTGTTTTGTCAGAATATCTTGCCGAACAGCCAATTGAGGATTATCAACCGATGAAGTTTGAATTTTCGGATGAGCATGTCATGTATCTGAAGATGAAGGATTTTGAAGAGCCTTTGCCTGATGAAGGGCCCGAGATTGGATCTCAATGGAAGTTGGTGTTTGATGGGGCTGTAAATTCATATGGTAACGGAATCGGGGCAATCATTACGACTCCAAAGGGTTCTCATATACCCTTCACTGCCCGATTGGCGTTCGTATGCACCAACAACGAGGCAGAGTATGAAGCATACATCATGGGGTTAGAAGAAGCGATCGATTTGAGAATCAAGAACCTCGATGTTTATGGTGATTCTGTGTTGGAGGTTAATCAGATTACAGGGGAATGGGAGACTCGTCAAGCGAATCTTGTTCCGTATAACAACTATGCCAGAAGGTTGTTGCCTTTCTTTGACAGAGTGGACTTCCATCACATTCCCCGGATAGAGAATCAGATGGCTGGTGCGTTGGCAACGTTGTCATCAATGTATCAAGTGAATCGTTGGAATGAAACTCCTTCAATCAGAGTCATGCGCTTGGACAGACCTGCTTTTGTATTTGCGGTTGAAGGTGTATCAGATGGTAAGCCTTGGTATCATGATATCAAAGTCTTTTTGAAGAGTCAGGAATACCCAGCTGGGGCATCTTCCAAGGATAAGAAGACATTGAGGAGGCTATCAGGAAACTTCTTTTTGAACAAAGACGATGTGTTATACAAGAGAAACTTTGACATGGTCTTGCTACGTTGTGTTGATGAACACGAGGCAGGCCTGTTAATGGAAGAAGTTCACGAAGGTTCGTTTGGTACTCATGCCAATGGGCATGCTATGGCAAGAAAATTGTTAAGAGCGGGGTATTATTGGATGACTATGGAGTCTAATTGTTTTAAATACTTCCGAAAATGTCATAAATGCCAGATTTATGCTGATAAGGTGCACGTACTGCCTACTCCTCTGAATGTTTTTTCGTCACCTTGGCCTTTTGCCAATTGGGGCATTGACATGATTGGGAAGATCGAGCCAACTGCTTCGAATGGACATCGTTTTATCCTGGTGGCTATTGATTATTTCACGAAGTGGGTAGAAGCAGCATCGTATGCCAACGTCACCAGACAAGTGGTAGCCCAGTTTATTAAGAAGGACATCATCTGCCGGTATGGAGTCCCGGAGAGAATCATTACTGATAATGGTTCAAATCTGAATAACAAGATGATGAAGGAGCTATGTCAGAGCTTTAAAATCGAACATCACAATTCTTCTCCCTAACGTCAGAAGATGAATGGGGCTGTTGAAGCGGCAAATAAGAACATTAAGAAGATTGTGCAGAAGATGGTAGTGACATAAAAAGATTGGCATGAGATGTTTCCTTACGCTTTGCATGGTTATCGTACTTCGGTACGCACATCAACTGGGGCAACTCCTTTCTCACTAGTATATGGTATGGAAGTTGTTTTACCTTTAGAAGTTGAGATTCCTTCTTTGAGAATTCTGACGGACGTGAAGCTTGATGAAGCTGAGTGGGTGCGTTCTCGGTTGAATGAGCTGAACCTTATTGAAGAAAAGAGATTGGCAGCCATTGCGCATGGTCGGTTATATCAGAGCAGGATGAAAAAACCATTTGATCGGAAAGTGCGTCCTCGGTGTTTTCAGGCTGGTGAATTGGTTTTGAAAAGGATCCTTCCTCCCCAAACAGATCACAGGGGCAAATGTACTCCAAACTACGAAGGGCCATATGTAGTAAGACAGGTTTTCTCTGGTGGAGCCTTATTACTCTCAACTATGGATGGCGAAGATTTTACGTCCCCTGTGAACGCAGACGTAGTCAAAAAATACTTTGCATAAAAAAGACCCGCCGGACATAAAAAGAAAGTCCAGGCAAAAAAGGGGCATCTCGGCGAACCATAAAAAGAAAAGAAAAGGTTCGGGCAAAAATTAAGGATAAAAAAGAAAAGAATAAGCCCGCAAGGTTGAAAACCTGAAAAGGCAACTTTGGCAAAAATGGGTATCCCGGTGGATTGAAAACCCGAAAAGGGCGATCCAGGCAAAAGTTAGGGATTTAAAAGCAAAGACTACGATCCGCGTTCGATCTGTGATCACTATTCACACTTGGAAAATTCGAAGGAAAGGAATCAGTCCAGTCAGTCATCTTCAAAGGCCAAAGCATCTGCAGATAAACAAGTCATATGGGTTATAGCTGAGTCGAGTCATGGTGGATGTCTGTTCCCCACATTGTCGACATGTGTATTTTCTTTTACTTTTTACGCAATTACCTCTTTTCAGGAATTGCTTCCAGATGTAAATGCCTATTTACAGGCCAGTCCTTTCAATAAAACTTTCATTTCAGTTAAAGAGCTTTTGTTTATTGTTTTACCTGTTTTGTTTGTGAAAATGTCTGATATTTTTGATAAACATTACATGTTAAAATGTTGAGCTTTGTGAAGCATATTGGAAAACAGGGGAAATTGCTAGGGCGACGCTCATTGTAATGGTAATCGAAGTAGCTATTTTGCATAGAACTTTCTGTGGATTTTGTTTGCAGGGTAACAGGTTTGTCCTTCCCCAGTAGAGATACTCTCCTCGACATTGGAAAGTCCATCCTCCTCAGCAGGTTGTTGTTTCCCCATCAAGAGACTTACAGAATATCTTCTTGGGACAAAGGATTTATTTTCCCCACAGGTTCTGAACACCCATTCTCCTCAGCCAGTTAGGAGATGCTTTTCTCACTAGCCACGGTATGAGTCAATCCCCTCCGGTTGGGTAAGCTCGATGTTATCCGCTAGCAGAGTTGATGTCATCATCTACCGTTCCCCAAGAAGGTTTGCTGATCATGACCAGTATTCCCCAGCAGGGTAAAAGTACTAATATTCCCCGACATGGTAAAGGTAAGAGCATCTCCCAAGCAGGTTCAAAATTATTGACTTGTCTCCCCAGGCAGAGTTTGGCGGTGATCTTCTCAGTAGTTTGCTCAAACAGCTATCCCCAGCAGGTCTTAAGTCTAATTGTTATTAGCATCCTTTCAGATCCAGGTAGAAGTTAGTTGGTAATTCTCAGCGGAGAGAATCTCTCTTTGGGTTCCATCTTCAATATTCGTTCATAGCCATCCCCAACAGAGTGGGTTTTCTCTCGGAGCTTTCATCTCCAGCAGAATTTATGATCAATGTCTTCCTCAGCAGAGTGAAGTCTTTCTCAGCAGGGTCTCTTATTTCAGAGGACAATTTATTTTGTCGTCCCCAGTGGAGTTTGCCTTCGCCTTCAGCATTTTTTTTGCTGAGGCGCCTCTTTTGCATTGCATAGGCATTCTTGCATGGCATCCTCCCAAACGCGTAGCATTTCCATTTCGTATGGAGCATTACGCCATAGAAAAATTCAAACATATGCATTCGAAGCATAAGCCAGGTTTGATTTCCTTACCAGTTCCTTTCCCTAGCAGAAAGTGACGTGAGTCAGAAGATTTTGTTCAAGCATCGCACCGCAACCAGTGGATTCGTCCTTCTTGTTGGTCCCTCCTACACTCCCCCGCAGTGTTGTCTGTTTAGATTTCTCTATTCCCCAGCGGAGTTATCTTTGTAGATCCGTTGATTCTACTTATCTTGGGTTGGAAAGTCCATCTTCGGCTGGGTCTTTCTTTTCGAGTTTGCTTTCGGTCGTCCTCACACTCTTTGTTATTTCTTTATCCCCAGTAGAGTTATCCCATATGGTATAACCATTGTTGAAAGAGGGTTTTCGGTCGGTCTTTCTTTTCGAGTCCTCTTTCGGCCGTACTCGTTAATCTTTTTCGAGTCCGCTTTTGGTCGTACTCGTTTGTTCTTTTTAAGTCCGCTTTTGGTCGTACTCGTCTGCTCTTGAAAGAGCATTTTCGGCCGGTCATTCTTTTCGAGTCCGCTTTCGATCGTACTCGTTCATCTTTTTCGAGTCCGTTTTCGGTCGTTCTCGTTTATCCTTTTCGAGTCCGCTTTCGGTCGTACTCGTTTATCCTTTTCGAGTCCGCTTTCGGTCGTTCTCATTTATCCTTTTCGAGTCCGCTTTCGGTCGTACTCGTTTATCCTTCTCGAGTCCGCTTTCGATCGTACTCTTTTGTTGCTGCGAGTCCGCTTTCGGTCGTACTCGTTTGTTGTTTCGAGTCCGCTTGCGGTTGTACTCGTTTATCCTTTTCGAGTCCGCTTTCGGTCATACTTGTTTGTTGTTGAAAGGGCGTTTTTGGCCGGTCTTTCTTCTCGAGTCCGCTTTCGGTCGTACTCATTTGTTGCTGTAAGTCCGCTTTCAGTCGTACTCATTTGTTGCTGCGAGTCCGCTTTTGGTCGTACTCATTTGTTGTTGAAACTCTGTCCTCGGCCGGTCTTTCTTTTCGAGTCCGCTTTCGGTCGTACTCGTCTATCCTTGTCGAGTCCGCTTTCGGTCGTGCTCGTTCATCCTTTTTGAGTCCGCTTTCGGTCGTACTCGTCTATCCTTTTCGAGTCTGCTTTCGGTCGTACTCGTCTATCCTTTTCGAGTCCGCTTTCGGTCGTACTTGTCTATCCTTTTCGAGTCCGCTTTCGGTCGTGCTCGTTTTCATTTTCATTACCACCAGTTTGCAAATTTTCGGGTTTTTTTGGTATTCAATCCCCTTGTATCCCGGTTGTCTGAAAGCCGTTGCTTCCACACCCTCGGGTCCAAGGAGTTTGAATAGGGGCAGCTGTAACACCCCAAACTTTGCCTTCTTGTTTTTAGCTAACTGGCTTATGTTTCTTTGCATTTCTTGCATTAGCATTTGTGCATAGCATTGGTTCTTAGCATGGGATCAAGGTACTTGGTTCACCTCAAAGGAGTCTCAAGCCTCGAGGTGGTTTGAGGGGTTCATCATATCTTCATAAGATCAAGAATGGCTAGGGATTTCAAGTGAATCTTTCCCTCCTATCCATAGGGACCAATTAGGGTTCTTGGGTTCAAAGGACTTCTTGAAGGGCTTTGTGGATTTAAGCATGCTCTTATGGGTTCCATATGCTCACAAACACTCTTAGAGGAAGGCTTGGCTAGTGGTTCATTGTGGAAGATGTTTAGTGGATCAATTACTTGCGAAGTAAGCAAAAGTCAACAGTTCAAAAGGAAAGTCAACCATGGAATTTTGAGGTCCTGTTCATGATTTCTAAGGTCTTATTCCCTCATATGGTCCTCAAATATCAAGATTCATGTCACTCATCAAGAATAAAGAGTTTGTGCAAAAGTTACTAAATATGGAAATGACCTATAATTTGAAACTTTCCATTTTTGGCAGTTTTTCCACCACATTCAACTTGACTTTTCATCATCAAGGAAGCTTCAAATGAATTTTCCTCAAACATTAAAGTTGAAGATCTCTCTCTCCCATTTCCAAAAAGTACTAGATTGTCTCCATATCATTTGTGAAACTCAAGTTATGATCAAAAGAAGGCAAGGTGTTTTTTAAGGTTTTCACATGTATCCATTTTTCCATCTTTTGCATTTTGGCTCAAAATGACTTGTAATGACCTCTAGTGCTTCAAGTCACATTTCCATATTCAAGTACACTTCATGAGGACCACTTTTGACCTTTGAATCAATCCATTTTATGCCATATACCTCACTTATTTCACATAATGCAAATTGGCAAGATGGATCAAAACTCACAAATCAATCAACCACAAGGCCCAATTTCAATTCCATTGTGATCAGCAAGTGAAATGTGAGTGAATCATGCTTATTTCATGACCTTGGCACGTGTGGATTAAGAGGTGCATCACAACTTGCATTTTTGCAAATTACTTCCATTAGCCTTAATCAAGGGATTAATGAAACCATAATCATGCTCAGTGCTCTAACCAAGTCTATATAAAGAGGATCACACGTTCATTTCACCCTCATGCACTCTCATTTGCTCAGAATTCCAATTTTGCTCTCACTCTTTCTCTCTTCGAAACTCACTCTCCTTGGAGTTTCTTTGAGATTTTACTTCACATTCTTGATCAGTGAAGTAAATAGAGCAAGATTCAACCATTGATTGGAGCTGAGAGTGAGTTTTTCATCAGATTTAGTTTTGAAGGTTCAAGTTCAAATCTCAAGATCTAGCACGATTCCAAGCTCTAATTGCATTTATTTTGCAATTAGAGGTTCTAAGGAGTAGATATGCAGCTTCTAGAGTGTTTTCTTGGTGTATTTTAAGCTCTGGAATTCTCAGGTTAGTGTGAAATTCATCATCATGAAACTTGATTTTATGGTGTGCATTGCGTTCCTCATGAGTTGCTGATCATGCTGATATGTTTAGATGTGATTTTGGACGTGTATCATGGCTGAATTGTAGATCTGAAGTTTTTAGATCTAAACTTTATCTCTTCGATTTGCTTTGTGTGTTAATGATCTGGTGAAATAAATTGCATATTCTTGATCCTTGTTGAATTCTGAGTGGAATGATGTACGTTTTTGCAATTTCTGGAAAATTTTGAGGTTGTGTTTGCCGGAGAAGGTGACCGGAGCTAGGGTTCTGGCACCTGGTTATTTTTCAGGTGGTCTGAGGGATGGAGGTAGGAGATGAAATCACAGACGTTGATGGTCCAGATCTGATGGTCCATGTGCAGCGATGCCTTTTAAAATTTTCATTTATTTTATTGATTGTGTGTTTGTTAATCCATGCTAGTTATCATGTACCACAGATCTAAGCCACACATCCTGTTTAATCTTTGATCTGATGATTGGTTTGTGCACGTTGATTTGATCTAATGGTTTTGATTGCGCCAACGCATTAAAATTGTCACATGCCTATCACGTGGATCTTCTTTGTGTCCAGAATAATCATTGTGTTTGCTTGCTCATCATTATTATCATGCGCGTGTTAATCTGAGCCTTTCATTTTGATTACCTTAGTTTTGTTGATTGCGCGTGAATCATTGGATTGATCTGATGGCAATGATGGAGTCAAAAATGTTGACTCTGAGTCTAGGGTGAGAAGCGCTTTGGGCTTCTTTTCTTTTCAGACCCTCCTTTTGATCCAGCCCAACCCTTTCAACGTGTTTCCCTTGCTGTTTGCACCCCCTGGCTTTTATTTTCTTTTTATTTTCATTTAATTGTTTTATTTTTCTTTTTAATTTTTAAAAATAGTTTTAAGCATCCAAAAATTATAAAAAAAATCATGAATCATCCTTAGGGTTTTATAAAATTTTGTCAAATTTTATTTTCCATTATTATTTTATTTTGTGCCTCTGAATTAATTGTTTGTTTAATTTCTTTGTGAATTGCTTCAATTGTGCACATATTGCCTTGTGGATTTTTGTTCTCATCATTGGTATATGATTTGCATCCCATTCCTTTTGCATATGTTATAGGACATGTTGAGGTTCGTAAAAAAATTTTTGTTTCATTTTTAAAACTTTTTCATATTGCATTTTAGTCCCTCTCCTTTGCATATTGATTCATGGTTCCTATGTGATCTTTGCCTAATTGTTTGAGGTATTTAAACTGTGAATTTTAGTGTGATCTTTTGACATGTTGTTAGTCTCTGACTTAGGTCATTTGGGTTCTGATTTCACAATTTTTTAATGTCATTTGATATATGTTTGATTATTTGTGCTTAAGTGAATCTCAAGACTTGTTTAAGTCTTGGATTCTCTCCCTTTAGAGCTACCTAGTCCAACTTAATTTTTGATTAAGCTTGGAGTAGGATTAGCATTAGGTTTTAGGTAGTTTTCCCTCCTAAACCTCACTAACCATAGGTCATCCATGCATGATAACATTAGGACTCTTAGTTTCCCTTTAGAGTTTCCTTTGGGTCTTCTCTCTTCTCATCTCAAAACTCCTTGAAAACACTTAATAAAGATAAAATGTATTGCGCACGAGCCTTAAGCGTGAGGAATGAGAAATGAGGGGCTTCATCTCATCTTTCTAGAGTGCTTAGCGGGCGTCCTGTCTTGGTACGATTCGTTAAGTATTCGTCCCTGTGCCCAATACTTTGGTACAATGCAAGTTATGAACTGACTTAAAACACTTCTGTCTAAAAAACACAAAACAAATTCAAATCTTTTTATCCTTCGGGATTGTTTGGTTCCAGACCATTTTCAGAAAAGAGCACGTTACCTTCCGTCTAAGTCGCAAACATGCATCGACCCTAACTGCCGGACGCGAATCTAACGTCGCTCATAAAAAACACTTACCCATCTGTGGTCGTACCCACGAACTACATTAGCTCTGATTCCTCTCTCTTGTCCGATTGAGGATATGTAGGCACAAGACAACGATTGTCTTGGCGAGCAACCTTCCCCCACAGTTCCCGTACGAACTACGTTGACTCTGACTTTCCCATTGCACTGAGGGAGTACGTAGGCCTAGGGCATCGAATATGTCCTACCGAGTCCGTCTTAGTCACCCCCGTCCCTGTTTTCTTTTGTTCAGCCATAGATAGTAGGACAACTCACCCTCCATTTAGACAAAAAGCGTGAATCCCATCGAGTACGATGGATGTGTGGGGGTGCTAACACCTTCCCCTCGCATAACCGACTCCCGAACCCGGACTCTGGTTGCGATGACCATGTCTTTCCCCCTTTCTCTTCAGGTTTATGCAGTGTTTCCTTTCCCTCTCTCGGGATAAATACACATTGTTGGCGACTCTGTGTTTTCTGCGCCACTCTCGCGTTTGTACCGTTGGATGCGAATCTTTCGGGAGCGACAGCTGGCGACTCTGCTGGGGACTCTGGTTGACCTCTTGCTGGTCCATCCCCTTTAGCGAGTCGATCCTAGCGCTTGTTTATTTTTTCGTTGGGTGTTTATTTGTTGTGCTCTATTATGTTGTATATTACTATTTTACAGCTTTTACTGCATTGCATTTCATTTTATTACTGTCATACTGGATATTCCTGTGCTGTGCTAGCTGGTTTATGTTTGGCAGGTTGGGTTGTTCTAAGAGATAAGCCCAATACCCAGGCTTGAGTACACCCTAGGACTAGAGTGGAGAGTAGTGGGACCTACGTGCCCGCTTGGTACATTTGTGTGTTCACGAAATTCACAACCAGACGAGGCTATCTTGGGACGCATTCTGACGTGTGTGTCTTGCGCATGTTAGCGTGTTGATCTAGAGAGCTATCGACTTTGGTGACCATTTCTCCGTTACCTCAGTTGTGCCTCTCCTCCTGAGATGTGACAGTGGCAGACCACATTCCGTGGCAAACCCATTGCACATTCTGGATCCGAGGACCCAATGCTGAGGGACTCGCATAGGATGACCTTATTTTTTAGGGGAATCAGTTGAGGCCTCCTCGATTGATGATGATGCTAAACCAGAAATGGTGAACGTATCACATTTCTTGACCTGAGAGCCCGTGATATTGAAGATCCTCGCCTTTTTAGAACCCTCATGTGAGATGGGATGGGTGTTTACAGGCTTGCAGGAAATCGAAACCTTCAACCTACCCGGTTTTCTGGATTTCTCATCAGTGTTTGATTATCTGGGTTTCTGGTTATCTCAGTGGTTCGGTATTCTAGAATTCTGGTTTTCTGGGGTGTGGTTCTCGTTCAGTTAGCAGCACAACACATTTAACAGTGATGCCTGGATCCCATGCTTGCATGTACATATCATTTTTCTTGTATTCTAACATGTTTGACATTTTTCAGGGCTTGCATCTTACTCTTGATTCCGGTTTTCTGAGGTTGCCTTAGCATGGATACCAGAGAAAGAAGACTGTTGCTTATTCGTTCCCAGACCCGACCTTGACGTTGATTCATAAGCTGATTAGTATGGCTGGTCCCGGAGTTCGTACAGAGTTTAGTGGAAAGTATGGGAGACTTCTGAAGTTTGTCTACAATATCTCCAAGTATGAGAAGGATGCCATTCATACACTTCTTCGGTTCTATGATCCGTCTTTGCGTTGCTTCACTTTCCCAGACTATATCTTGGCTCCAACGTTGGAGGAGTTCTCATTTATTTTGGGAATCCCCATCAGGCATGACATAGTATTCTTTTCTGAAGAACGTCCTGGGATAAAAGTAATAGCCACTGCTCTTCATATTGGTGAATCCGCTCTGAGCAATAATATTGTGGAGAAACAAGGAGTTAAGGGTTTCTTATTGAAGTTCTTGTTTGATCAAGCTTGCATCCATGTTAAAGAGAATAATTTGACTGCTTTCCAATCTATTCTAGCTATGTGCATCTATGGGATTGTCCTGTTTCCCAATGTTCCTGATCTGGTGGATATGCATGCTGTCAGGATCTTTATTTCAAAGAATCCTATACCTACCTTGCTAGGTGATGTGTATGACTCAGTCCACTACAAGAATGAAAATAGGCGTGGAAAAACTGTGAGTTGCTGTGCACCACTCTTATCTACTTGGTTTCTGAGTCATCTCCCCGAAGCTGGCGCTTTCGTTGATACGAGAGATTCTCTAAAGTGGTCAAAGAGGTTAATGGGCTTGACTGCTGACAACATTGTTTGGTTCAACCATGACTTGCTAGGAATGGAGATTATTTGCAAGTGCGGAGAATTCCCTAATGTACCCTTGATAGGGAGAAGAGGTGGAATTAACTATAATCTTTCCCTTGTTATCAGGCAGTTTGGTTATCCTTTGAGAGGTCCACCTGATGAGCGAGATATTAGAGAGTCCTTATTCTTCAATGGTACTGAGGATCAAGAGATGATAAGGAAGATTGTGAATGCTTGGAAGCAGGTGACCAAGAAGGGAAAAACTTCATTCGGGAAATGTAATAATCAGGCTTTTCCTTCCTATGAAGAGTGGATTAAGAAAAGAGCAGAGGAGGAGCTTCTTCCCTTCCCGGTGGAACCACCTTTGTATCCTTTGATGATCGAGGCTCCCATGACTGTTGATATAGAGAAGTATGATAAGTTATGGGCTGAGAAGGAGAAACTCCGAGAAAAGAATCGTGAGCTGGGCAGAGAGGTTGGTCAGTTAAAACACGAAAAAGGTGAAGCTATCCATGTTGCCAGGTTGAAATCAAAACTTTTGGCTGTGAAGGAGAAAGAATTGTCTAAAGAAGGCACAGCCAGAGAGAAAGTGGCTCAAGCGTTGAAAAGTGTTAGCAAGATCCTTTCGTCCAAAAAGAAAGAGTTAGCTTATGCTATGTTAAGAATTCACAGGTTCAGTGACCGTCGGAATATAGTATTTACCGCCAACAGGTTAAAAGAGGACAAGTATCTGGAACAGGTTGAAGGTTTGAAGACAAAGCTTCGGAAAAAGGATAAGGAGATTTTATCAGGGATCTTTGAGAGGAGAGCAGTTGAGGAAAAGCTCAAGGAAACCATGGCAGATATGGAACAACTGAAGATTCAAGCTGAAGTGAAAAGAGCCAGGAGCGAAGGTCCAAGTTCAGGTGGAGCTTCTGGAGAATATGATTGGGAGTTACATAGTCGTTATTTAATAGGAATCTTGTATAGGAGAGATCTTCTAATTCAGGAGTTGATTCAGAGACCAGAGCATCCTAATACCAAGAAGCTTCTCAAGGAAGTGCAGAATTGGTGCAAAAAGAATGACGAATTGGGAATTTTAGCGCGGTTGAGTCTTGATGATATGCCTTAGTTTCCTTGCTGCTATTTTCTTTGTATTTCCGGGATCACCGCCAGGCTTGTTGGTCGGGGTCTTTGTTTATGCTTATTCAGACTTGTGTTGTAACAGATGCTTATTCTCTTTATATGGTCAGGAATTCAGTTCTCTTCTGTTGTTAAAATTGGAATCAAGGGATAGATCGCCTTGATAATGTTCATACATGTTTGCATTTGCATAATCATCTCATTTTGCATTGCAGGTTATCTCGGTTTCTCTGGTTTTCTTATGCTCTCTCTTTTTTCAGTCAGGATTGATCAACCAGCTCATCGGTATTCTACCAGGCTTAATCAAAGAAGAGTGATGGACAAAGTTCAGGCAGACATGGCAGCTATGCAAGCTCGCATCGATCAATTCATGGAGATGATGCAAGGTATGGTGCAGAGTCAGAATGAGTTCAGAACTCTAGTTCAGCCTTTGATGGCACAGGTTGATGAAAATGGTATTTTACACGGTGGTCTTCTTAATCTTGTTGTTCCTCTGGGCGGAGGTGGCGCTGGTATCAACATTCCTATCACTGGTGCTGGTGGACAGGGTGGGATTTCTTTAGTGGTTGGAGAAGGAAGCACTATTCAAGCTATCCATGGCCATCGTTTTGATGATCAACAGGATGATGTTTTTTCAGTCAGAAGCTTGGACGCTGGACTTCCTGTGGTCAGTGATGAGATGATCCATTTAATCGAGGCGCAACTGAAAGGGGTTGTGAAACAGGATGATCTGGGAATAGATTTGGGTGACCTAGGGTTGGTCCCTAATATTGTCATTCCGCACAAGATTCAGATTCCTACACTGGAGAAGTATAATGGTTCTACCTGCCCGAGAACTCATGTAAAGGCATATACCAGGAAGATGGCTGCCCATGCCAAGGACGAGAAGCTAATGATGCACTTTTTCCAAGACAGCCTGTCCGGCGCGTCTTTGGAATGGTATATGGCGCTCGAAAGTAGAGATGTTCGTACTTGGAGAGAGTTAGCTGCAACTTTTATCAAGCATTACCAGTACAACACAGACATGGCTCCCAATAGAACTCAGCTGTTGAGCATGTCCCAGAAAAATGATGAAAGTTTCAAAGAATACGCGCAAAGGTGGCGTGAATTGGCGGCTAGGGTACAGCCACCAATGCTGGAAAAAGAGATGTTGGATATGTTTATGGACACACTGCCTAAGCACTATTATGAAAAGCTATTGCCTTGTTCACTATGCAAGTTTGCAGATGTGATTGCGATCGGACAGAAGGTAGAGGTTGGAATTAAGGCAGGAAAAGTTTCTAGTGGTGACGGATCGTCTTCCGGGCATGGAAAGAAGCCATTTGATGGTTATAAGAAGAAAGGAGAGGCCAATGCTGTATAATCCTATAGGGGAAAGGGGAAACAACAACAAAACCATAACCAGTAGGTGGCTTCAGTGGTTATTCCTGCAACACTCCCACCTCTGGCAGCACCTCAACGACAGAATCGCGCTCCGCGCCAACAACAATTCACTCCTAAGCAGAACTAACACTTTGATACTCCACCTCTACCATATTCACAATTGTTTCAGCATTTGCTTCAGTTGAAGTTAGTTGAAAAGAGGATTTTGGCTCCTCCTGTTGGTAATCCGCCTCCCGGGTACAATCCTAACGCCCATTGTGATTTTCATTCTGGGGCACCTGGGCATCATCTCGAGGACTGTAAAGCTTTTAAGCATAAAGTCCAGGACTTGGTAGATTCAAAGGCTATCAGCTTTGCTAATGATGGACCTAATGTTGTGCAGAACCCGATGCCTAACCATGGTGGGCCAGGGGTTAATGTTGTGATAGAAGAGTGTGAGTCTCTGAACCTGGTTATGAATGTGGATGAGTTGAAGACACCGTTGAAGGTAGTAAAGGACAGGTTGCTAAAAGGTGGGGTATATCCCGGCTGTGATGAAAATTGTCCAGAGTGCATGGTACAGATTAATGGTTGTGGTTTATTGAAGTCTGGGATTCAGGGTTTGATTGATGAAGGATGTCTGCAATTCGATCGTTATGATCAGCAAAAAGAGATTGTTAATGATAATGTTGCTACTATTGTTATTCCTTTCAAGACAGTTGTAATATCAGGGCCAGCGAGACCAGCGCCGGTTGTTATTTCAGGTCCTAAACCCATTCCGTATGAAAGTACCCAAGCCGTCCCTTGGAATTATGATGCTAGTGTAATGGTTAATGGACAAAAGCAGGAATTAATGACTACTCCACCAGTGAGTACTAGTTCAGAAGCTAAAGTTGAGACTGATGTTATAACGAGAAGTGGTAGAGTGCTTACTCCTGTTAATGATCAACCCAGTACTTCTAGGCAAGATAGGGGAAAACAGCCAATGGATGGTTCTGTTCAGACCCCAGTGACTATTGATTCTACAGTAAAGCCGGTTGATGATGTTTTTTCTGAAAATGTAGAGGTGTTTATGAGACTCATCAGGAAAAGCGACTACAAAATTGTGGATCAATTACATCAGACACCGTAAAAAATCTCCATACTATCTCTGTTGTTATGTTCAGAAGCTCACAGAAATGCACTTTTGAAAGTTTTGAACGCTGCTTATGTTCCTCAAGAAATATCTGTCAATCAGCTAGAAGGGGTTGTAGCACATGTGAACGCTGGCAATGGCTTGGGCTTTACAGATCTTGATTTGACTCTCGCTGGGAGGAATCATAACAATGCCCTGCATATTTCGATTGAGTGTTGTGGTTCACTGATGTCACATGTTTTGGTTGATACTGGATCATCGTTGAATGTATTGCCAAAGAAAGCATTAATGAAGTTAGATACCAGGGGATTAATTTGCACACCAAATGACTTGGTGGTGCGAGCTTTTGATGGCTTGAAGAGATCTGTCTTTGGTGAGATTGTGCTTCCGATCAAGGTTGGGCCAGAAATATTTGATGCAACATTTTATATAATGGATAATCAGCCAGCATACAGCTGTCTGTTGGGTCATCCTTGGATCCATGGTGCAGGCGCTGTAACCTCCACTTTGCATCAAAAGCTGATATACATGGTTGATGGTCACGTAGTAACAGTGTGCAGAGAAGAAGACATAATGATTAGTCAGCTGTCAACTTTTAAGTATGTGGAAGTGGATGGTGAAATCCATGAGACTTTGTGTCAGGGGTTTGAGAAGGTGAAGGTTTCTGAAGAGGTTGTCCAGTCTGAAGCTATAAAGCAGCCTGCGGGGGCAAATCAGCCTGAGATCTCTATGTCTTCGTTTAAAGACGCCAAAGCTGTGGTTGAAGCTGGTAGCTCACAGAGGTGGGGCCAAGTGGTTGAAGTTCAGGAGAAGAGGGATACTTATGGATTAGGGTACAAACCACCTAGGCGTCAGGAAGAGCCTCTGAAGTGCTATGGCCCAATCCGTTTCACCAGTGTCGGTGTTTTCTTCGACAGAGTTAATGCCATTGAGGAAGAAGGGGACAGTGATTGTGACATGGATAGCTGGATCCGCCCTTGCGTCCCGGGAGAAAGTCTGTGCAACTGGTCTTCAGAAAAAGTCATTCAAGTGACTAGCTTCGAGTAATTTCTTTGTTTTCCTATTATGTCAATCCTGCGTTCTGCCCAAGACGTAGTGATTTTATTTGTAGGGCTTTTAACTGTTGCATGTTTTGCTTTATCATCAATAAAGGACTTTTCACACTCATATATTTTGATCTCTGTCTTTCTATTTTTATTTTTATGCATTAAAAACCCACATCAAAATGGCAATGTGTTTCTTTTGGTGCATACATAATAAGACATACCTCATCAATCATGCAGGTCTTTTTGTTCAGATGACACCGATCATGACTCAGCTATAGCTCGGTATGACTTTGACAATCCAATCTATCAGGCTGAAGAAGAGACTGACGAAGATTGTGAACTGCCCGAAGAGTTGGCCAGATTGTTGAAGCAAGAGGAGAAGGTCATACTACCTCATCAGGAGGAAATTGAGATTGTGAATCTGGGAACCGAGGACGCCAGAAAGGAAGTAAGGATAGGGTCTGCATTGGAAGACAGTGTCAAGGGAAGATTGATTGAAATGCTCCGTGAGTATGTGGACATCTTCGTATGGTCTTACCAAGACATGTCTGGGCTCGATACTGATATTGTTGTACACCAGCTACCACTTAAAGAAGGTTGTGATCCGGTCAAACAAAAGTTGAGAAGAACTAAACCGGAGATGTCTATCAAAATCAAAGAAGAGGTTCAGAAACAGTTGGACGCCAGATTTCTTGCCGTGACGAATTATCCTCCATGAGTTGCTAACATCATGCCTGTACCTAAGAAGGATGGGAAGGTCAGGATGTGTGTTGATTACAGGGATTTGAACATAGCAAGCCCAAAGGACGATTTCCCGCTCCCTCACATTGATGTGTTAGTTGACAATACTGCTCAGTATTCGGTGTTCTCCTTCATGGATGGCTTCTCTGGGTATAACCAAATCAAGATGGCCCCAGAGGACATGGAGAAAACAACATTCATAACACCGTGGGGAACTTTTTGCTACAAAGTGATGCCCTTTGGATTGAAAAATGCAGGGGCAACCTATCAGCGGGCGATGGTGACTCTCTTTCATGATATGATTCACAAAGAGATTGAGGTCTATGTTGATGACATGATTGCGAAGTCACAGACGGAGGAAGAACATCTGGTGAATCTTCAGAAGCTATTTGAAAGATTGAGAAAATTCAGACTGAGGTTGAATTCGAACAAATGCACCTTCGGGGTGAGATCAGGAAAATTGCTGGGGTTTATTGTTAGTGAAAAAAGGTATCGAGGTTGATCCTGCAAAGGTAAAAGCCATACAAGAAATGCCTGTGCCGAAAACAGAAAAAGAGGTTCGTGGTTTTTTGGGGAGATTAAATTACATTGCCAGGTTCATCTCTCATTTCACAGCCACGTGTGAACCAATCTTCAAGTTGCTAAGAAAAGATCAAGCGGTCAGGTGGAATGAAAATTGTCAAAAGGCGTTCGAGAGAATTAAGGAATATTTGTAGGAACCTCGGGTCCTTATACCTCCAGTACCAGGAAGGCCATTGATTATGTATCTTACGGTTCTTGAGAATTCAATGGGGTGTGTGCTCGGTCAACATGACGAGTCAGGTAGAAAAGAGCACGCCATCTACTACCTGAGTAAAAAGTTTACTGATTGTGAGTCGAGGTACTCGATGCTGGAGAAAACATGTTGTGCACTCGCTTGGGCAGCTAAGCGTTTGAGGCAGTATATGTTAAACCACACAACCCTTTTGATTTTGAATATGGATCCGATCAAGTATGTGTTTGAGAAGCAGGCACTTTCTGGTAGAATAGCCCGTTGGCAGATGGTTCTGACAGAATACGATATTCAGTATGTTTCCCAAAAGGCCATTAAGGGAAGTGTTTTGTCAGAATATCTTGCCGAACAGCCAATTGATTATTATCAACTGCTGAAGTTTGAATTTTCGGATGAGCATATCATGTATCTGAAGATGAAGGATTGTGAAGAGCCTTTCCCTGATGAAGGGCCCGAGATTGGATCTCAATGGAAGTTGGTCTTTGATGGGGCTGTAAATTCATATGGTAACGGAATCGGGGCAATCATTACGACTCCAAAGGGTTCTCATATACCCTTCACTGCCCGATTGGTGTTCGTATGCACCAACAACGAGGCAGAGTATGAAGCATGCATCATGGGGTTAGAAGAAGCGATCGATTTGAGAATCAAGAACCTCGATGTTTATGGTGATTCTGCATTGGTGGTTAATCAGATTACAGGGGAATGGGAGACTCGTCAAGCGAATCTTGTTCTGTATAACAACTACGCCAGAAGGTTGTTGCCTTTCTTTGATAGAGTGGACTTCCATCACATTCCCCGGATAGAGAATCAGATGGCTGATGCATTGGCAACGTTGTCATCAATGTGTCAAGTGAATCATTGGAATGAAACTCCTTCAATCAGAGTCATGCGCTTGGACAGACCTGCTTTTCTATTTGCGGTTGAAGGTGTATCAGATGGCAAGCCTTGGTATCATGATATCAAAGTATTTTTGAAGAGTCAGGAATACCCAGCTGGGGCATCTTCCAAGGATAAGAAGACATTGAGGAGGCTATCAGGAAACTTCTTTTTGAACAAAGACGATGTGTTATACAAGAGAAACTTTGACATGGTCTTGCTACGTTGTGTTGACGAACACGAGGCAGGCCTGTTAATGGAAGAAGTTCACGAAGGTTCCTTTGGTACTCATGCCAATGGGCATGCTATGGCAAGAAAATTGTTAAGAGCGAGGTATTATTGGATGACTATGGAGTCTGATTGTTTTAAATACGCCCGAAAATGTCATAAATGCCAAATTTATGCTGATAAGGTGCACGTACCGCCTACTCCTCTGAATATTTTGTCGTCACCTTGGCCTTTTGCCATGTGGGGCATTGACATGATTGGGAAGATCGAGCCGACTGCTTCAAATGGACATCGTTTTATCCTGGTGGCTATTGATTATTTCACGAAGTGGGTAGAAGCAGCATCGTATGCCAACGTCACCAGACAAGTGGTAGCCCAGTTTATTAAGAAGGACATCATCTGCCGGTATGGAGTCCCGGAGAGAATCATTACTGATAATGGTTCAAATCTGAATAACAAGATGATGAAGGAGCTATGTCAGAGCTTCAAAATCGAACATCACAATTCTTCTCCCTATCGTCCGAAGATGAATGGGGCTGTTGAAGCGGCAAATAAGAACATTAAGAAGATTGTGCAAAAGATGGTAGTGACATACAAAGACTGGCATAGATGTTGCCTTACGCTTTGTACGGTTATCGTACTTTGGTACGCACATCAACTGGGACAATTCCTTTCTCACTGGTATATGGTATGGAAGCAGTTCTACCATTTGAAGTTGAGATTCCTTCTTTGAGAATTCTGACGGATGTGAAGCTTGATGAAGCTGAGTGGGTGCGTTCTCGGTTGAATGAGCTGAACCTTATTGAAGAAAAGAGATTGGTAGCCATTGCACATGGTCGGTTGTATCAGAGCAGGATGAAAAAAGAATTTGATCGGAAAGTGCGTCCTCGGTGTTTTCAGGCTGGTCAATTAGTTTTGAAAAGGATCCTTCCTCCCCAAATAGATCACAGGGGCAAATGTACTCCAAACTACGAAGGATCCTTCCTTCCCCAGTAGAGCTACTCTCCTCGACATTGGAAAGTCCATCCTCCTCAGCAGGTTGATTGTTTCCCCAGCAAGAGACTTACAGAATATCTTCTTGGGACAAAGGAGTTATTTTCCCCACAGGTTCTGAACACCCATTCTCCTCAGCCAGTCAGGAGATGCTTTTCTCACTACCCACGGTATGAGTCAATCCCCTCCGGTTGGGTAGGCTTGATGCTATCCACTAGCAGAGTTGATGTCATCATCTACCGTTCCCCAAGCAGGTTTGCTGATCATGGCCAGTATTCCCCAGCAGGGTAAAAGTACTAATATTCCCCGACAAGGTAAAGGTAAGAGCATCTCCCAAGCAGGTTCAAAATTATTGACTTGTCTCCCCAGGCAGAGTTTGGCGGTGATCCTCTCAGTAGTTTGCTCAAACAGCTATCCCCAGCAGGTCTTAAGTCTAATTGTTATTAGCATCCTTTCAGATCCAGGTAGAAGTCAGTTGGTAATTCTCAGCGGAGAGAATCTCTCTTTGGGTTCCATCTTCAATATTCGTTCATAGCCATCCCCAACAGAGTGGGTTTTCTCTAGGAGCTTTCATCTCCAGCAGTATTTATGATCAATGTCTTCCTCAGCAGAGTGAAGTCTTTCTTAGCAGGTCTCTTATTTCGGAGGACAATTTATTTTGTCGTCCCCAGTGGAGTTTTCCTTCGCCTTCAACATTTATTTTGCTGAGGCACCTCTTTTACATTGCATAGGCATTCTTGCATGGCATCCTCCCAAACGCGTAGCATTTCCATTTCGTATGGAGCATTACGCCATAGGAAAATTCAAACATATGCATTCGAAGCATAAGCCAGGTTTGATTTCCTTACCAGTTCCTTTCCCTAGCAGAAAGTGACGTGAGTCAGAAGATTTTGTTCAAGCATCGCACCGCAACCAGTGGATTCGTCCTTCTTGTTGGTCCCCCCTACACCCCCCGCAGATTTGTCTGTTTAGATTTCTCTATTCCCCAGCGGAGTTATCTTTGTAGATCCGTTGATTCTACTTATCTTGGGTTGGAAAGTCCATCTTCGACTGGGTCTTTCTTTTCGAGTTTGCTTTCGGTCGTCCTCGCACTCTTTGTTATTTCGTTATCCCCAGTAGAGTTATCCCATATGGTATAACCGTTGTTGAAAGAGCGTTTTCGGCCGGTCTTTCTTTTCGAGTCCGCTTTCGGCCGTACTAGTTCATCTTTTTCGAGTCCGCTTTCGGTCGTACTCGTTTGTTCTTTTTGAGTCCGCTTTCGGTCGTACTCGTCTGCTCTTGAAAGAGCATTTTCGGCCGGTCATTCTTTTCGAGTCCGCTTTCGGTCGTACTCGTTCATCTTTTTCGAGTCCGCTTTCGGTCGTACTCGTTTATCCTTTTCGAGTCCGCTTTCGGTCGCACTCGTTTATCCTTTTTGAGTCCGCTTTCGGTCGTACTCGTTTATCCTTCTCGAGTCCGCTTTCGATCATACTCATTTTTTGCTGTGAGTCCGCTTTCGGTCGTACTCGTTTGTTGTTTCGAGTCCACTTGCGGTCGTACTCGTTTATCCTTTTCGAGTCCGCTTTCGGTCGTACTCGTTTGCTGTTGAAAGGGCGTTTTCGGCCGGTCTTTCTTCTCGAATCCGCTTTCGGTCGTACTCGTTTGTTGCTGTGAGTCCGCTTTCAGTCATACTCGTTCGTTGCTGCGAGTCCGCTTTCGGTCGTACTCGTTTGTTGTTGAAACTCCGTCCTCGGCCGGTCTTTCTTTTCGAGTCCGCTTTCGGTCGTACTCGTCTATCCTTGTCGAGTCCGCTTTCGGTCGTGCTCGTTCATCCTTTTCGAGTCCGCTTTCGATCGTACTCGTCTATCCTTTTCGAGTCCGCTTTCGGTCGTACTCGTCTATCCTTTTCGAGTCCGCTTTCGGTCATACTTGTCTATCCTTTTCGAGTCCGCTTTCGGTCGTGCTCGTTTTCATTTTCATTACCACCAGTTTTCAAATTTCCAGGTTTTTTTGGTATTCAATCCCCTTGTATCCCGGTTGTCTGAAAGTCGTTGCTTCCACACCCTCGGGTCCAAGGAGTTTGAATAGGGGCAGCTGTAACACCCCAAAATTTTCCTTCTTGTTTTTAGCTAACTGGCTTATGTTTCTTTGCATTTCTTGCATTAGAATTTGTGCATAGCATTGGTTCTTAGCATGGGATCAAGGTACTTGGTTCACCTCAAAGGAGTCTCAAGCCTCAAGGCGGTTTTAGGGGTTCATCATATCTTCATAAGATCTAGAATGGCTAAGGATTTCAAGTGAATCTTTCCCTCCTATCCAGAGGGATCAATTAGGGTTCTTGGGTTCAATGGACTTCTTGAAGGGCTTTGTGGATTCAAGCATGTTCTTATGGGTTCCATATGCTCACAAACACTCTTAGAGGAAGGCTTGGCTAGTGGTTCATTGTGGAAGATGTTCAGTGGATCAGTTACTTGTGAAGTAAGCAAAAGTCAACAGTTCAAAAGGAAAGTCAACCATGGAATTTTGAGGTCGTCTTCATGATTTCTAAGGTCTTATGCCCTCATATGGTCCTCAAATGTCAAGATTCATGTCACTCATCAAGAATAAAGAGTTTGTGCAAAAGTTACTAAATATGGAAATGACCTATAATTTGAAACTTTCCATTTTTGGCAGTTTTTCCACCACATTCAACTTGACTTTTCATCATCAAGGAAGCTTCAAATGAATTTTCCTCAAACATTAAAGTTGAAGATCTCTCTCTCCCATTTCCAAAAAGTACTAGATTGTCTCCATATCATTTGTGAAACTCAAGTTATGATCAAAAGAAGGCAAGGTGTTTTTTAAGGTTTTCACATGTATCCATTTTTCCATCTTTTGCATTTTGGCTCAAAATGACTTGTAATGACCTCTAGTGCTTCAAGTCACATTTCCATATTCAAGTACACTTCATGAGGACCACTTTTGACCTTTGAATCAATCCATTTTATGCCATATACCTCACTTATTTCACATAATGCAAATTGGCAAGATGGATCAAAACTCACAAATCAATCAACCACAAGGCCCAATTTCAATTCCATTGTGATCAGCAAGTGAAATGTGAGTGAATCATGCTTATTTCATGACCTTGGCACGTGTGGATTAAGAGGTGCATCACAACTTGCATTTTTGCAAATTACTTCCATTAGCCTTAATCAAGGGATTAATGAAACCATAATCATGCTCAGTGCTCTAACCAAGTCTATATAAAGAGGATCACACGTTCATTTCACCCTCATGCACTCTCATTTGCTCAGAATTCCAATTTTGCTCTCACTCTTTCTCTCTTCGAAACTCACTCTCCTTGGAGTTTCTTTGAGATTTTACTTCACATTCTTGATCAGTGAAGTAAATAGAGCAAGATTCAACCATTGATTGGAGCTGAGAGTGAGTTTTTCATCAGATTTAGTTTTGAAGGTTCAAGTTCAAATCTCAAGATCTAGCACGATTCCAAGCTCTAATTGCATTTATTTTGCAATTAGAGGTTCTAAGGAGTAGATATGCAGCTTCTAGAGTGTTTTCTTGGTGTATTTTAAGCTCTGGAATTCTCAGGTTAGTGTGAAATTCATCATCATGAAACTTGATTTTATGGTGTGCATTGCGTTCCTCATGAGTTGCTGATCATGCTGATATGTTTAGATGTGATTTTGGACGTGTATCATGGCTGAATTGTAGATCTGAAGTTTTTAGATCTAAACTTTATCTCTTCGATTTGCTTTGTGTGTTAATGATCTGGTGAAATAAATTGCATATTCTTGATCCTTGTTGAATTCTGAGTGGAATGATGTACGTTTTTGCAATTTCTGGAAAATTTTGAGGTTGTGTTTGCCGGAGAAGGTGACCGGAGCTAGGGTTCTGGCACCTGGTTATTTTTCAGGTGGTCTGAGGGATGGAGGTAGGAGATGAAATCACAGACGTTGATGGTCCAGATCTGATGGTCCATGTGCAGCGATGCCTTTTAAAATTTTCATTTATTTTATTGATTGTGTGTTTGTTAATCCATGCTAGTTATCATGTACCACAGATCTAAGCCACACATCCTGTTTAATCTTTGATCTGATGATTGGTTTGTGCACGTTGATTTGATCTAATGGTTTTGATTGCGCCAACGCATTAAAATTGTCACATGCCTATCACGTGGATCTTCTTTGTGTCCAGAATAATCATTGTGTTTGCTTGCTCATCATTATTATCATGCGCGTGTTAATCTGAGCCTTTCATTTTGATTACCTTAGTTTTGTTGACTGCGCGTGAATCATTGGATTGATCTGATGGCAATGATGGAGTCAAAAAGGTTGACTCTGAGTCTAGGGTGAGAAACGCTTTGGGCTTTTTTGCTTTTCACACCCTCCTTTTGATCCAGCCCAACCCTTTCAACGTGTTTCCCTTGCTGTTTGCATCCCCCTGGCTTTTATTTTCTTTTTATTTTCATTTAATTGTTTCATTTTGCTTTTTAATTTTTAAAAATAGTTTTAAGCATCCAAAAATTATAAACAAAATCATGAATCATCCTTAGGGTTTTATAAAATTTTCTCAAATTTTATTTTCCATTTTTATTTTATTTTGTGCCTCTGAATTAATTTTTTGTTTAATTTCTTTGTGAATTGCTTCAATTGTGCACATATTACCTTGTAGATTTTTGTTCTCATCATTGGTATATGATTTACATCCCATTTCTTTTGCATATGTTAGAGGACATGTTGAGGTTCCTAAAAATATTTTTGTTTCATTTTTAAAACTTTTTCATATTTCATTTTAGTCCCTCTCCTTTGCATATTGATTCATGGTTCCTATGTGATATTTGCCTAATTGTTTGAGGTGTTTAAACTGTGAATTTTGGTGTGATCTTTTGACATGTTGTTAGTCTCTAACTTAGGTCATTTGGGTTCTAATTTCACAATTTTTGAATGTCATTTGATATATGTTTGATTATTTGTGCTTAAGTGAATTTTGCATGATCATCATATGACATCTCTTAGCCCTAATTGATTTGCCATGTCTAATTGATTGAATTTCTTTATGATTCTTTGCATGAGCTTTTGGTATGATGTTTACCCCCTGGTTGAGGTCCTTTGAGACTTATTTTTGCAATTTATGAATCATGTTTGGCATGTGCTAAGTGTTTGAACTTTGACTGCCTTTCGTGGACTTTCTTTGGTGCATAATGTTTCATGTTTTGATCTTCTTTTGCACATGAGAATTGTTGATGATGGTATAATCTTGGTTCTGACTTGCTTTCATCTTCATCTTATTTTTCTCATTTCATCTTTACATGAAGTTCATTGGTGCTTAATTGTGCATTTCATATAAGTATGCTTGCATTCTTTCATGATTACCTTTGCATGCTTACTTGAGATGTTTTGCACGATCTTTGAGACTTGTTTATTGGTGTGAGTGGGATATACTTGATAGGATGTGCTTGCTGCCCTATCTTGTTTCTTATCTCATCTTTCTCTTTCTCATTCTTCTCTTTCACTCTCTTTCTCCCTTGAATCTCAAGACTTGTTTAAGTCTTGGATTTTCTCCCTTTAGAGCTACCTAGTCCAACTTAATTTTTGATTAAGCTTGGAGTAGGATTAGCATTAGGTTTTAGGTACTTGTCCCTCCTAAACCTCACTAACCATAGGTCATCCATGCATGATAACATTAGGACTCTTAGTTTCCCTTTAGAGTTTCCTTTGGGTCTTCTCTCTTCTCATCTCAAAACTCCTTGAAAACACTTAATAAAGATAAAGTGTATTGCGCACGAGCCTTAAGCGTGGGGAACGAGAAATGAGGGGATTCCTCTCATCTTTCTAGAGTGCTTAGCGGGCGTCCTGTCTTGGGACGATTCGTTAAGTATTCGTCCCTGTGCCCTAGACTTTGGTGTAATGCAAGTTATGAACTGACTTAAAACACTTCTGTCCAAAAAACACAAAACAAATTCAAGTCTTTTTATCCTTCAGGATTGTTTGGTTCCAGACCATTTTCACAAAAGAGCACGTTACCTTCCATCTAAGTCGCAAACAGGCATCGACCCTAACTGCCGGACACGAATCTAACGTCGCTCATAAAAAACACTTACCCATCCGTGGTCGTACCCACGAACTACATTAACTCTGATTCCTCTCTCTCGTCCGATTCAGGATATGTAGGCACAAGACAGCGATTGTCTTGGCGAGCAACCTTCCCCCACAGTTCCCATCCAAACTACGTTGACTCTGACATTCCCATTGCACTGAGGGAGTACGTAGGCCTAGGGCATCGAATATGTCCTACCGAGTCCGTCTTAGTCACCCCCGTCCCTGTTTTCTTTTGTTCAGCCATAGATAGTAGGACAGCTCACCCTTCGTTTAGATAACAAGCGTGGATCCCATCGAGTACGATGGATGCGTGGGGGTGCTAACACCTTCCCCTCGCATAACCGACTCCCGAACCCGGACTATAGTTGCGATGACCATGTCTTTCCCCCTTTCTCTTCAGGTTTATGCAGTGTTTCCTTTCCCTCTCTCGGGATAAATACACATTGTTGGCGACTCTGTGTTTTCTGCGCCACTCTCGTGTTTGTACCGTTGGATGCGAATCTTTCGGGAGTGACACTTAACTACTTTGATAACTTGAACCTCTGAAAGACTAGAGAACTTTCGACAAACATCACTCTTCGCCATTGAAGATGATATCCTTGCTTTCCCGGATTAAGGAAAATCCCCAGAGAAAGCCTCTTAATCAGAGATTCGGTACTACCGCAGTTTTTCTCAGAAAAATCCGCTGACGAAAAGGTCATCAACACCTCAAAATTGGATCACATTATATGGCATTTCTCCGAGAAGATCCCGAGAAAAGTATGATGCAGTATCCCCAAGCGAAAATAGTCTCTCAAGAGACTCGTTTTCCCCAGTAGATTTGACAAATAGTGTCTCCAAACAGGGAAGTTTGTGCACCTCTACAACTCAGACGAATAGGTTCCCCAGTAACTCTGACATCACCACTTTTTCCATCAAATGGCATCTCCCCAGGAAAATTCGGCGAGAAGTTTGAGGAAAATCGCTACACATAGCGTCCCTTGTCAAGAAAGTTTATTGACAAAAGAAACTAAGACCAGTTCCTTGGTAGGAAACCATGATCGAGGGGAAGTTTATTCTAGAAACTTAGACCAGTTCCTTGGTAGGAAACCAGGATCGATGGGAAGTTTAATTCAAAAACTTAGACCAGTTCCTTGGTAGGAAACCAGGATCGAGGGGAAGTTGACAAAAGAAACTTAGACCAGTTCCTTGGTAGGAAACCAGGATCGAGGGGAGGTTTAGTCCAAAAGAAAACTAAGGCCAGTTCCTTGGCTGAAGTCCAGGATCGAGGGGAAGTTTTTACCTTTTCTGAGCATCATTGCTTAACAAAAGAAGAAGGATGCATGAACTACCATTCCTAAACACCATCAAAATTTCGGGTATTCCGATATTTAATCCTCTTGCACCCTGAATGCCCGAATATCTTCGCCATTCACACCTTCGTGTCCAAGAAGATTAAATAGGGGCATCTGTCATACCCCAAATTTTGACCACTAAGATTTCCCATCATTGGGAAAATCATCATCACAATATGGATGAACCATCATGCCTCATCAATCTCCCCAAAGATGGGTGAGCATTCACTACAAACAATAACTAGGGTTTCAAGCCCTCTTAGAGTCTTAGACAAGGGATCAATCAAGGAATGACATGATCTTCAACTTTTATAATATCTCAAACATCCATAATGGATCAAGAGGACTCCCACAGCAAGAATCAAGCAAATGTTGTTGCATTCCAGGTGGATTAAGCCTTAAGATCGACAATGTCACCAAATTAGGGTTTTGGTCGACCAGGGCCTCCAGATGGAAATTTTCCTCTGGGCATGAGCCAATGCTTCAAAGCATAACCTAATATACTCCATGGAACCTCATGGACCCAATCATCAAGTCAATTTTGCCTCAGGGGATGCATTCATCAAAAATCAGGAATTAGGGTTTCTTGACCGAATTCACCCCTAAGTTGACTTTTTGGACAAATCATAAGCCAAGACCTCAAGACATGATTTGAGGGTCTCTAATAAACCACATTTATCCATTTGCAACAATGGATTGATCCAATAAGCTTGATTCCCAAGTTTCAAGTTCATCAGAACCACAGTTAGCGTTTCGCAGAAAAAGTCAACTGTGCCTTTGACTTTAGACCCAAGCATGCTCCCAAACCTTAGGACATGATTCAATACACCCTATAACGCCTATGAAATCAATCCATCAAGTTTGATTTAGGTCAAGGACTAGATTTCATAGAGGATCGCACAGTTTGGAATTCATCTGACAAAAAGTCAACTGTGCACAAAAGTCAACTTTGACTTTTTGAGATTTTTCACAATTATGGTTCTTTAACCCTAAAATGATGTTAATGTGTGATTGGAATCATCATTCATCAATAAAAATCAAGAAAAGTGGGAAAACTTGTAAAAGGGGTAACCATAAAAACTTAGAAAATTTTCTAAGTTATGGAACAAAATGGCTAGGGTACCATCTTTGGAGGATCATAACTCCTAAACCACAAGGCCATTTTCCCCCCATTCACAGCTGGATTTGTAGCTCTCATGGCCCTCTACAAAAGCTTCAACTACACCTCATTCCAATTCATCATGGATTTTGAGTTATGGAATAATCAAAATGGCTGAAAACATGAAATGTCACTTTTTCCAACACTTTGTGAAATTTTCACTAAGTCCGAATCTGTCTTGCCTTTTTTCCAAAAGTAGGGGGTTTTTCACTTAGATCCAAAAAGTATCAAGACCAACTATGATCACTCACATGTTGTATCATATGAGGGCTTCCCAAAATGGCCAAGAACTCTATGAAACTCCAATTACACCATGAGATATGACCATGCCAATATACCTTGTTGCAAACTGTCATGGCAAGGAAGATTTGGGGATTTTACTCGATTTGCTCAAGGTTTACAAAGGGCAAGCAAATCTATCCATCTGAACACCTCAAGGGGGACCAAGGAGGGACAAACACTGATCCATCAGCCTCCCAAGTCTTTGGAACCAAAAGTAGCATGCCAAACCTAGAAATCCCTAAAGAGGGGACAAGACTCCAATTTTGGTTTGGAGCATTTAATGGATGCACCAAGGTGGCATGGACTGAGCCATTCCCAACTGAATTCAGTCAAGACTTATCCAAGACCAAGGGAACCAGCAGCCTGTGCCCTAACCTCTAGTCAATGGCTAGAGGATACTTGGATTCCTATTGCTCAACATTGGCCAAACCTCTGCTGCAGTTGCCATTCACTATTGCAGCCAAAATAAACTTGCTCTACTATAAATAGAGCTCATTTGTGCTCAGTTTAAGTACACCAAAGCACTACAACACTTGCTTTCCTCAAAATCTCTTTCTCTAGGCAAAAATGACTTCTTTAGCAAGGTAACTATGAGTTTTTGAGTTAGAGAGCAATTCCATCATAGCGCATAATCTAAACACATCCAATATGTCATATCTAAGCTATCCAAACTCTCACAAGTGACCTGTAACGCCAAAATCTCAAAGTACCTTCTCAAAACCTCAAAATAGGGCCTTTTTGCATTTTTCAAGCCATGTCTTGATTCAGTCACTTTCCAAACCAGATAAAACCTCAAACACACTCCAAATATCATCCTTGAAATGTCCCAAATGGTTCCACACATTTGGAACACCATTTGAGAGAGTTGCTATTTTGGCCACTTTTGCCCCTTTTGCAAGAAAGGTCCAGTTTCCATTCCCGAGGTTTCCAGCTGGTTCCAACCACTCTAAAAGCTTCTAAGGGATCATTTGAGATTGTTTAAAGCATCAAAACATTTCTGGAACAAAGCACTTGGAAGATTGTCCAAAAAGCTCCAAAAAGAGGTAAGCATCACAACTTGGACTCTCTGAAATATGCCTTGCTTTGAAGTCCACTGATCATGCATCTCTTATACATGTTATATGTGTTGTGTTTACACCTATTTATCATGTAATTCATACCTGTACCAAGAGGTAGCACGGAAAATGCAAAACATGGCCTATTTCAAAACCACTATCGGGTTTTGAGGAGGATTTATTTTCTAGAAAAACCACCACCACCATTGGATTCCTTGTGAAATTCTAGGCCAGGTACATATAAATTTTGTCTCCGTCCATGGAGAAATGAGAAAGTTATGACCTTCACGTTTCTGACCAAAATCTTACCTTGCCTTGCCTTGGGCAGGCCTAGAAAACAAGGCAAGCTGTCATACCCCAAATTTTACCCTCAGATCCTTTGATCATTTTTCATATCATTCTAGGCCAATCATTCTTGCATAACTAACCTGGTTACCAGCTATTTGTTTGTTTTTCTATCATTTGTGAATCAGGTTCTGCACCAAGAAGTTTCAAGGTTTAATCAACCAAAGTTGTGGAAAGATCATCAACCAATCAGTTTCTTGTATTCTCAAGAAACTTCTCTTCTTCAAGAAGTCAGTATAATTTGGTTTCATCGCAAGTCCTTTGAGGTTCAGGTCTTACAAGAATGAATCCAAGATCAGGTAAGATCAAGGGTATATGCGTGTTTGGTTTGAAATTCAGTGGGAGTTTGACCTAACTTTGGCCAAACAAGCGGCTTGCTTTAATATCAAGTTATCAGGCTATGGCGAAGGTAAGTATTTCAAGATCATTATGAGGACAAAGAAGTGTCTGAGTTGGGCGGCCTATGTCAAGTTCAGGGCGTGGTGTTAGTTTTCAAGGGATCGATTCAAGGATTAATTCCAAATTTCCAATCAAATTCCAAGAATCACAACTATGTTCAAGTTCCTAAATTCAATGGACCTCACTTCATTTCTAATTCAAGAGTGAATTCATGACCAAAGGTCTAAATTTCATGTCAAAGGTTTCATCCAAATTTCAAGATCCTGGTCATATTTGAAATCTATTTCAAACCCAATCCATTCCCAATTTCATTTCAATTTCCAATTTAAGTTTCAATTATTTATTTATTTTTATTTAATTCAAGTTCTTTCAATTCATTATTCCATCCAAAAATTCTAATTCAATTTCAAGTTCTAAATTTCAATTCACATCTCAAATTTCTTGCCATTTCAAGTTCAATATTCAAAACTAATCTTCAAGTTTCCTATTCCATTTTAATTCAATTTAAATCCATCATTCCAATTCCATTCATAGTGCTAATCAAGTTTCCTAATCCATTTTAATTCAATTTAAGTCCATCATTCAATTTCATTCCAATTCCATTCATAGTGTTAATCAAGTTTCAATTCAAATTTCCAAGTTCATAACCAAGTTCAATTTACATGATCAAGATTCAATTTCAAAAGCCAATTTAATTTCAAGTTCTATTTCTTTCCAATTTCAATTTCCATCATTCCAATTCTCTTTTCAATTTTAAGTTTCTAATTCAAATTTCAAGCCTCAATTCCAACTCTAATTCCATATTCAAAACCATTCTTTTTTAAAAATTTCCAATTCAAGTTTAAATAAATGTCTCAAGCTCTAAGCTTCAAAGCTATCAAAATTTTAAAAAAAATAGAAAATATAAAAAAGGGGTCATGAAAATGAAACAAATTCAGCTCTTAGAATTCCAACTTTTCTCCCAAGGAAAACCAATTTCATAATGGCAGCGCCATTTCTCCTGCAGTATGCAACCCCCACCAATTCACTGCTATAACCATACATAGCCATTTCCAATACTCTCCATGAAGTGGCCTCACAGTCAAGAAACCAATGGACCCCATCACTTGTCAAGTTCAACCTGCAGCAAATGAAACAAAAGGCAAATGAAAAACGAATAAAATAAACCATCTGCAACTTGGTTCCAAAACCCACACGCAAGGATCCCACGAAACCAGCAAAAAAAGTCTCATTTTTCTGCGATAACCAAAACTACGCGTCCTGCATACTGTTATCATCATACAAAAACATGTTGCAGCCACTCTACACAAAAACCTACGAGACCTGCTGCAACACAACAATATTAAACAAAGACATGTACTTGGAAACTTCATCAATAAGTTTTGGAGATTGATTTTAAAAAGGAAAAGAAAACAGAAACCAAGGGGGACTTTCGTTCCAATCCCAACCGTCTCATTGCACCAAACAAACACCCAACCATCTGATCTCTTTCTCTCTGTCAAAACTTCCACACCGGCACAAATCCTCTCCATTCACAACACAACAATAACCTTCAATAACTCACCTTATTCAAATCCTCCATAAATCCATCACGCCGGCGTATCTTCTTTGAATAACACATCTTCAAATCACACCTTCAATAATATTCATGTTCCTCCAACCACCGTAAATAAAACAACAACAACAACTTTAAAAACGGCTCTTCAATCTCCTTCATCTCAAACCAAAACTCAGCCTCTCTTATTCTCCTTCGCTCATCCCTCCATTTTCGAACAACCTTCCTCCATTCTCCATCGTCCAAAAACGCATCAACAGCCATAATCCTTCAACCGATCAACGGTAGCCTTCAATCAAATAACCTTCTTCTTCATTCAAACATCACCGCCACTATTAACGACAATAGCACCAACATCACGCATTTGATTCCGACTTCGCCGCCACTGAGCTATGGGGTCGTAACGGTATCGAGACAACGACTGCAACAACAACAATTTGGCTTGGTTTCGCACCAACTCAGTGTAGATTCCAACAACGATAACGTCAGCTTGGATTCGCAGCCGCACTCCATGTTTCAAACAGTGCCAGTTTTTCCACTGGAAAGTCGATTGTTCAATTGTTGAGTCTAGCCGCGAAGAACACCATCATCTGTGAAAGTAGCAAGAGCAGCTCGATTGTTGCACCACACGACTCAGTAACATTGACGTCAACAAAATTTGAATCGGCGCAAGTATCTTAATTTCGGTTGGTAACACTATCTTAAACTTGTTAATTGTGATAAGTATACTATCATGGCGTGTTTGCGATTTTGATTTCTTACTGTGTTTTAGTTTTGAGACCAACTGGGCTGTCATTATTGGGCACTGAATTGTGCTTATTCTTTGTATCATATTTTGGCCAAAATGTAGAGTGTTTGTTGTTCTAATGGTTGTGTACAATGTGTAGTCGATTTGAGTTTGATCTCGATTCCGGTATATGCTAATGTTATCTTGTTGTTGATTGTTCTATTTTGTCGGAGATTTAAGTTGATGCATATCGAGCTGCTACTGTCAAATTTGCGTTATCCTTGTTCATGTTGTCTTCACAAGTCAGATTTTGTTAGCTGTTGTCGCCTGCATTTTTGCGACAAAACTGGATATGTCGATGACAGTTATTTGACATCGATCGGTTCAATTTATGTGCGTAGTGTGTGTGCTGATTTTGCACTGTAAAATTTTTGTTTCACTAATCCAAAGCTGACGTCGGTAATCTTTCGTTTTTTTGAATGTTGATTTCGTTCGTATTCCTTTATTGTTTTGATCATGTGGTTTACTTTGTTTGGGTGTTGGTTTTGTTGATTCCATGCTATTCTGAGAGTTGATTTTATTCCATGTTAAACTTACGACGTCCGTAAAATAGGTTGTTATTGTGTCTTATATCGGTGTTTAGTTGTTGTTACGGCGTATTCGGTGTCGTTAAAGTTTGGTTTGATCATTCTGCTATTTTTTGTTTGGTTTGTGTCGTGTGGTTTTTATTTGTTTACGTTTCCTATTGTAAATCCGTGTCCCTCCCTCTTACTTTTATTTTTTTATTTTTTTATTTTCTTTTCTTTTTTTAAATTCTCTTAATTATTTTCTTTGGTTTTATTTTCTAGATTCTTCTAGTTTTCAACTCTTATGCTTAATATCTATTATTCGATTTTCTTTTCATTTTCTACCTTAATTTTCACTTCCATTTTCAGATTAATATTTTTGGGCCAGTGACATACAAAAATCTTGACTAGGTGGATTTACCCAAATCACTAAAAGTCTTGATAAATATGAGGCCACTTTTTATTTATTTTTATTGGTCGATGAAAGTCAAATACCGAGATTACCGATTTACCGATTTAAATCTTGATTTAGACGAGACCAACTTTATTTTCATTTCGATTCTATTTTCATTATTTTGGGCCAATGATATCACGAAAATCATGACTTGGTGGTTTATTTCAAATCACTAAATATCTTGATTTATATGAGGCCATTTTATTTTTATTTTTGTTGGTCAATGAAAGTCTAATTAAAATATTATCGATTTCTCGATTAAATCTTAATTTAGACGAGACAAATTTTATTTTCACTTCGATTCTTTTCCTTTATTTTTGGGTCGATGATATAACAAATTTCATGGTTTGGTTGACTTCATTGAATCGACAAAACTTTGATCAATATGAGACCGCCTTCTCTTTTATTTCAGTTTCATTTACTATTTAGTCGATGAAAGTCAAGAATCATGGTTGTCAATTTTATTGATAAACTATGATTAAGACTAGACCATTGTAAATTCCATTTCATTTCAATTTTAATCGGACCACTAGCTTTTCATTTCTCTTTTGGTGAGACTTGTAAATATTTCTAGATGAGGCCTTGTGACCCTCCTGTTTTTGTTATGATTGTGGTTGCCTGTTTCATTTGAGACTTCTTCAATACCCTTCCAAAGGAAAGTCTTTATATTGACCTCAAAGTCATAGATATCTCAATTCCAGCTTTGACCACATACTCATAGCCACTTTCCTCCTTGACCTCATAGTCATAGGATATCAGCCTTGACCTCATAGTCATGGCCACCTTCTCTTTGACCTCACAGTCATATGATACTTTCCCTTGGCCTCATAGCCATCCAATCATAACTTAGAAATAAGATAGAGTTTCTAAACTCTATATGGGCTCATCACATTGAGTATCCACTTTTCCCCACCATAACTTAGACTTAGAGAGTTTCTTAAACTCTAAAATGAGCTCATACTCATTTCCCCATGGAACTTTGTCCCTAGTCAATGGTTCCTCCTTCACCCTTAGTTAGGTGAACTATGGTTGCTCTGATTCTTTAGTCAGATACGTAGGCACAAGATGCGATGTCTTGGCGAGCAAACTTAGTGTATATACCTTTATGTCTTTACCCTTAGCAGATTCCTTTAGCAAGCAAACATAACATAACACAAACTAAACAAGAGGTTCATGTAGAGTACTACAGATATTAAGGGTGCTAATACCTTCCCTTAGTATAACCAACCCCCGAACCTTAGATCTCCCCCCTTTAGGTTTTCTCGATCTTGAACCTTTCCTTTGGATAAATCAAAGTCGGTAGTGAATTCAAAGAAATTTGATGCAAGTTAATTAATAGCTTGTTATCTGATTCTCACCGCAACAGAAATGGCGACTTCACTGGGGAAGGATGAATTTGAGGGTTAAGCCCACCTTGTTTATGCTGATATTTGTTATATGTTTTGCTTGCTTGCTATATTTGTGCATATCTGTATGTTTACCTGTATATATGTTTTGCTTGAGATCTTCTGTTGACATGGAGCTATTGAGTGGTGAGATAAAGTCCTAACCCGGACTTGAGAGCACATATATGATAGGATCGTGGTGTAATGAATAGTCGGTTGTTGGGAGTTGTCCTAATAATCTATGGCATATGATGACCACACTCAGATGAGGCCCTTTGGGATTGTTGATGTCTGATGTGAGCAGTCGCATTGATATTACTTTTTCAATTGGGAGCCAGGGATTCTGAGGGAGCCAGTCCCAAGTAGTTGTCACGCGATCTACACTCAGACGAGTTTATCTTGAGAATATTATTAACCCGCGAGTAGTCATACAGGCCGATAATATCCGAAGGATTCACGTAGACTTTGGGAACTTTTAGAACCTTGTTCTACAGTTGATGAACCTATAGTCCACACCTTGTTGGGATGGGTAGACCATGGATCCATTCATGTGACCTCTAAACCTAAGACTCATATGTTGTGTTGTGTACATATGTCTGTGTATATTTACCCGTGTTTATGCATTGCATACATCTCATTTGCATCCATTGTTGGTTTCAAGGAATTCAGACATTCATTTCCTTTTCAAAAGATCAATAGAGCTTGTATCCTAAAAACAAAAACTTCTTCATTTTTTCCTCAAAAAATATTTGCAACTTGCCTTTGAGTTCCTTGAAACCACTTGGCTTGCATTTGCATCTCATGCGCATTTGCATTGCATTTGCATTTCTTAGTCTTGAGTCTCTTCTTCTATGTCTGAAGGATACCTAGCACTTATTCAAGACAATGACAAGAAAGAATGAAATTTTGAAGAACCGGAAAAATTTGAAAGAAAAGGTCAGAATCCTCAAATACCAGATAAATTGGGTTCTGGAAACTTTGCAAGCTCTAATGAAGAAAGAGGAATATGCTCACCCTGTTACTCCGAGAGAAATTATCAGTTCTTCATCTCCTATGGTTCTTCCACACCAAGCATCTGCCTTTGGGGAAACTTCATGCCACCCATCATTTGGTCTTGATCTTACACCGGAATGTAATCGTCATCAGATGTCTACCGAAAGGGTGTTTCCGCCTCTAACTGTTGTTCCTCCTCGAGGTTCCCAAAATCAAAACAAGAAGAAGTGCTCTGTCAAAAGGGGCAAGGTTCACTACAAGCTTATTCTAGTGCCATTGAGCAAACTCTTCCCACTATTGATGCGGAACAAGTTGGTAAATCCTCGACTTCACAACCCTGTGCCCGGACCTTGGCACAATGCAAATCTGACTTGTGAATTCCACAAGGGAGCCGAAGGGCATGACTTGGATGGTTGCCGAGCCTTAGAGGCTATTGTGCAAAATCTGATCCACAACAAAGATTTAATCTTCGAAGAACATCGCCCAGAGATTGAATGCAAGTTCCACACTGGGACAATGGAGCATCCCATTGAAGAATGCAAAGAGTTCGAGGTAAGACTGCTAAGCTTGCTGAAAAAACTACAACCTCAGGGAGGTACGTCAGACGTCTATGTCTCCACTTGTGAAGCAAAAGGCAAAAAGGTTGCAAGGCCTCTCAAAGTCCCGTATCACAAGGAACTAGTGATCAGTGGTGAAAGTGTTCCTCCATTTGGACCCGAGAACTGGAATCCTCTGAAATCAATTCGCCAAAGCTTGTTGTATTTTGTTCATTTCAGCATTTTAAATTATATTTCCTTTGCGTTGAATTTGTTTTTGCTTATAAGCTTTGTTGTACTTTCAAATTGGTAAGATTAATGAAATGTTTCTGCACCTTTTAATTAAGTCCATTCGTTTCACTCATCTACTTTTATGTTCATGAAAACAAAAAATATACATCTTTACCTTGTTTCACTCCACTTATCGAATTGTTGTTAAGCAAAGATTGGGGTGGATGATGAAAACATTATTCATAATTGTTGTGGTATGCTTTCGATTAAACCTTGCTGAGGATGTAAGACATTGTTTCAATTCCCAAACACTGGAGAAATAAGGAAGATAATCCCTCGTTAACCCTTCGAGCCTAGAAGTAGGAGTTTTCTTTCCTTACATAAAAAAAACCCCTTAAATCTCAACCTTGGGGTGGGTAGTTCTCATTTTAACTTGGTTAGGCATTCAAATGTAAGAGCTTCAGGCAAGACACCAGTCAGCTCTTTCAAATCAAGTGACAATGAAAAGACGAGGTCTCATAACCTCAACCAAGGAAAAAGAGGTCTCATAACCTCAACCAAGGAAAAAGGGTCTCAAAACCTCAACCAAAAAAGGAAGAAGTCTCAAAACAACAGAAGACAAAGAAGAGGTCTCAATAACCTCAAGCATAAAAAAAAAAAAAGAAGAGGTCTCATAACCTCAGTGAAACAAAGAAGAGATCTCATAAAGACAAGAGGAGGTCTCAAAACCTCAGCAATAAAGGACAAACAAATTCTGCAAGGGAGTAATGACTACAAAGGTGTCTGAATCATCGTCAACTATCATCAATTCATTCCTAACCTAGAAGAACCTGAATGTATAGCTTGAGTTAACTAAGTGTAGGATTGGAGTTCATCACAAAGATGGGGTGGGTACAAATAAACTTTGGGCCTTTATCTTTTGTTTCATAAACCGTGAACCAAGCCACGTTACAACCCTTAAAAGACCTAATTGAGGTAAGGTTGTTTTGAAAGCATACTACAACAAGGTTGATTAACCTGACTCCTAATGATCTTTGCTATTTGCGTGTGTTGATCACTTCATCTGTCATTCCGTAAATGACTAGATCCACTTTGTTTTTTATTCCACCGTGTGTGTTTCATAAATAAAACTTGATTTCAAAAGCTTGCATGAATTTTGCATTAAAATTGCCAATTTTTAATGAACAATACTTGTTTGCAAAGACAATTAAATGTCAAAAAAAAATCCCGACAAATGTAGCTAGCTAGGGAATTTGACTTGATAAAGGAAGCTTAGTCAAGGGCAACCAAGCGGAAGGATTTGCCATTCTACCGAATCAGGGGCAGAACTCGTCAAAGTTCAAAATACTGGAGCAAGTCTTCTCCAGATCATCTTATGACAAGTGTGGAATCCAGTGACCCATCAGCAGGGCCAAGTTTGTTCTCCAGTTATTTCTACCGCAGTCCGGGTATTGTATATTTCAAATATAGTTGACAGGGGCAGTTATGTCGAGGATCATTTCTCTTCAAAAGTTTGAAGGTATTGAAGCATCCGGTATGCCAATTCTTCTGTAAAATCCTTTTGACGACTTATCCTAACAGAACAGTTAATCAGAAGCAGTCAAGTCGAGATCCGTTTAATCTCTAAAAATCAACGACATCTCCCTCACAGATCAACCAAGCTGGCAGGGGAAAGTTTGTTCCCCAATTGTCAACAACCATTCTGAAGAATAAGTTCAAGGACTTTGTTGTGCAAATGCAGTTAATCTGGGGCAGTTATGCCGAAATTCATGAATTTCTCTTCAAAATTTTGAAGGTATTGAAGCATCCGGTATGCCAATTCTTCTGTAAAATCCTTTTGATAACTTATCCTCACAGACCAGTTAATTAGAAGCAGTTAAGTCGAGATTCATAAATCTCTAAAAGGCCAATCAGTCTGGGGCATCTCTTTCACAGATCAGTCAGTCTGAAGAACAAGTTCGAAGACTTTGTTGTACAAATGCAGTTAATTTGGGGCAGTTATGCCGAAATTCATGAATTTATCTTCAAAAGTTGGAAGGTATTGAAGCATCCGGTATGCCAGTTCTTCTTGATGTTTTCTTCTGATGAACCATGTAATCCGGGGCAGATGAGTTATGCAGAACTACTTTGTTCTTATGATATCCTTTGCCAGCTCCCCAGTAAGCTGTTACTTCAGCTAAATCTTGGCAAGTCTCCATGGATTTCCCTCCAGTAAAGAAATCAAGCAGTTCATGATGGCAATCCTAGTGAATTCATGTCGCTATACCCCAAGTGGATCACTTTTTCCCTAGAGAAATTTGTAATCTTGAAGTAGAACCACCGATTCTGCAAGTTCATCCCCAGTAATGGTCCAATCTGATGAGTTTGGCTGGGTATCCTTGTCGAGATGTTTATTTCATCTCCGGTCGTGCTTATCTTTGTCTATTTTGTCAGCATAAGCATAAGCATGACATAAGCATGGCATAAGCACTCATATGCATAGCATCTTAGCATTTCTGCTTCCTTTTCTGGTGTTTACCTGTTTTGGTTCATTTTGGTGTTTATTTCCCCAAATGACTGGGTTTGTATATTCTTTCTAATAGGGTTGTCACCTTTAGGCATAAAGTGCCCATCCTTTCTAAATTCCCCAAAGAGTTCAATCCTCGTGGATGATGGTTGGTTCAGTTATCTTTTCCAAATTGGATAAGATAAATCCCCATTCGAGCTCATTCCTTAATGGATAGAGTCTTGTTTGACCGTTTCTTTCTAGCTTCTCCCTAGATCGAACTTTGGTCTCTGGCATATGTGGTTTTCGAACCTATATTTGAGCGTGCATTTATTTTGCACTGTGTCTCGCAGGAAGAATCTTTTGCAGAGCCTCATTGAAGACAATTATTTCTCCAGCAGTGTTGTAATATCAACATCCCTTTGGAATTTATACCCAACAACAAGTGGCAATCTCCTTAAGAAGCTTGTTTTGCTATCATCACCTCATCAACGATAAGTGGAAATCTCTCTCACGATAAGCTTATCCGTCCTTGGTCTTATTCATACTTCTACAGTTACCAATGATGTTACCTTCAATCAATTACTTTCCATCAACCCATTTTATGTGATCCTTATTTGAGTTATTTCCTTGCCGTCAATCTGTTTGATGAGGTGTTCCGAGTTCAGGTTTTGTACCCTCGGATATGTATTATTTCCTTGCCTTCAATCTGTTTGATGAGGTGTTCCAAGCTCAGGTTTCGTACCCTCGGATATGTATTATTTCCTTGCCGTCAATTTTTTTGATGAGGTGTTCCGAGCTCAGGTTTCGTACCCTCGGATATGTATTATTTCCTTGCCGTCAATCTATTTGATGAGGTGTTCCGAGCTCAAGTTTCGTACCCTTGGATATGTTATTATTCCTTCCCGTCAATCTAATTGATGAGGTGTTCCGAGCTCAGGTTTCGTACCTTCGTATATGTTATTATTCCTTCCCGTCAATCTGTTTGATGAGGTGTTCCGAGCTCAGGTTTCATACCTTCGGATGTGTTATTATTCCTCCCCGTCAATCTGTTTGATGAGGTGTTCGGAGCTCAAGTTTCGTACCTTCGGATATGTTATTATTCCTTCCCGTCAATCTGTTTGATTAGGTGTTCCGAGCTCAAGTTTCGTACCTTCGGATGTGCTATTATTCCTTGCCGTCAAACCTTTTGATGATGTGAATCTTCAGGTTTCCTTGCCGTCAAACTTCTTGATGACGTGATCCCTGTTCTGGTTTCCTTGCCATCAAACTTTTTGATGATGTGATCCCTGTTCTGGTTTCCTTGCCATCAAACTTCTTGATGATGTGATCCCTGTTTTGGTTTCCTTGCCGTCAAACTTCTTGATGATGTGATCCCTGTTTTGGTTTCCTTGCCGTCAACCCTTTTTGACGATGTGAACTTTGGTCAGTTGTGAACCGCAATCCAAGTCCAGCTCAAACTGGCATTCAAAATCCAGCTCATACTGGTAGTCAAAGTCCAACTCATATTGGTAGTCAAAGTCCAAATTTCCAACCAAATTCCAAGAATCACAACTATGTATAAGTTCCCAAATTCAATGGACCTCACTTCATTTCTAATTCAAGAGTGAATTCTTGACCAAAGGTCTAAATTTCATGTCAAAGGTTTCATCCAAATTTCAAGATCCTGATCATATTTGAAATATATTTCAAACCCAATACATTCCCAATTTCATTTCAATTTCCAATTTAAGTTTCAATTATTTATTTATTTTTATTAAATTCAAGTTCTTTCAATTCATTATTCCATCCAAAAATTCTAATTCAATTTCAAGTTCTAAATTTCAATTCACATCTTAAATTTCTTGCCATTTCAAGTTCAATATTCAAAACTAATCTTCAAGTTTCCTATTCCATTTTAATTCAATTTAAATCCATCATTCAATTTCATTCCAATTCCATTCATAGTGCTAATCAAGTTTCCTATTCCATTTTAATTCAATTTAAGTCCATCATTCAATTTCATTCCAATTCCATTCATAGTGCTAATCAAGTTTCAATTCAAATTTCAAAGTTCATCAAGATTCAATTTCAAAAGCCAATTTAATTTCAAGTTCTATTTCTTTCCAATTTTAATTTCCAACATTCCAATTCTCTTTTCAAGTTTAAGTTTCTAATTCAAATTTCAAGCCTCAATTCCAACTCTAATTCCATATTCAAAACCATTCTTTTTTAAAAATTTCCAATTCAAGTTTAAATAAATGTCTCAAGCTCTAAGATTCAAAGTTATCAAAATTTAAAAAAATAGAAAATATAAAAAAGGGGTCATGCAAATGAAACAAATTCAGCTCTTAGAAATCCAACTTTTCTCCCAAGAAAAACCAATTTCATAATGGCAGCGCCATTTCTCCTGCAGTATGCAGCCCCCACCAGTTCACTGCTATAACCATACATAGCCATTTCCAATACTCTCCATGAAGTTGCCTCACAGTCAAGAAACCAATGGACCCCATCCCCTGTCAAGCTCAACCTGCAGCAAATGAAACAAAAGGAAAATGAAAAACGAATAAAATAAACCATCTGCAACTTGGTTCCAAAACCCACACGCAAGGATCCCACAAAACCAGCAAAAAAAAGTATCATTTTTCTGCGATAACCAAAACTGCGCGTCCTGCATACTGTTATCATCATACAAAAACTTACTGCAGCCACTCTACACAAAAACCTACGAGACCTGCTGCAACACAACAATATTAAACAAAGACATGTACTTGGAAACTTCATCAATAAGTTTTGGAGATTGATTTTAAAAAGGAAAAGAAAACAGAAACCAAGGGGGACTTTCGTTCTAATCCCAACCTTCTCATTGCACCAAACAAACACCCAACCATCTGATCTCTTTCTCTCTGTCAAAACTTCCACACCAGCACAAATCCTCTCCATTCACAACACAATAATAACCTTCAATAACTCACCTTATTCAAATCCTCCATAAATCCATCACGCCAGCGCATCTTCTTTCAATAACACATCTTCAAATCACACCTTCAATAATATTCATGTTCCTCCAACCACCGTAAATAAAACAACAACAATAATTTCAAAATCGACTCTTCAATCTCCTTCATCTCAAAACAAAACTCAACCTCTCTTATTCTCCTTCGCTCATCCCTCCATTTTCGAACAACCTTCCTCCATTCACCATCATCCAAAAACGCATCAACGGCCATAATCCTTCAACCGATCAACGGTAGCCTTCAATCAAATAACCTTCTTCTTCATTCAAACAGCACTGCCACTATTAACGACAATAGCACCAACATCACGCATTTGATTCCGACTTCGCCCCCACTGAGCTATGGGGTCGTAACGGTATCGACACAACGACTGCAACAACAACAATTTGGCTTGGTTTCGCACCAACTCAGTGTAGATTCCAACAACGATAACGTCAGCTTGGATTCCCAACCGCACTCCATGTTTCAAACAGTGCCAGTTTTTCCACTGCAAAGCCGATTGTTCAACTGTTGAGTCTAGCCGCAAAGAACACCATCATCTGTGAAAGTAGCAAGAGCAGCTCAATTGTTGCACCACACGACTCAGTAACGTCGACGTCAACAAAATTTGAATCGGCGCAAGTATCTTAAATTCGGTTGGTAACACTATCTTAAACTTGTTAATTGTGATAAGTATACTATCATGGCGTGTTTGCGATTTCGATTTCTTATTGTGTTTTAGTTTTGAGACCAATTGGGTTGTCATTATTGGGCACTGAATTGTGCTGATTCTTTGTATCATATTTTGGCCAAAATGTAGAGTGCTTGTTGTTCTAATGGTTGTGTACAATGTGTAGTCGATTTGAGTTTGATCTCAATTCCGATATATGCTACTGTTATCTTGTTGTTGATTGTTCCATTTTGTCGGAGATTTAAGTTGATGCATATTGAGCTGCTACTGTCAAATTTGCGTTATCTTTGTTCATGTTGTCTTCACAAGTCAGATTTTGTTAGCTGTTGTCGCCTGCATTTTTGCGACAAAACTGGATATGTCGATGACAATTATTTGACATCGATCAGTTCAATTTATGTGCGTAGAGTTTGTGCTGATTTTGCACAGTAAAATTTTCGTTTCACTAATCCAAAGCCGACGTCGGTAATCTTTCGTTTTTTTGAATGTTGATTTCATTCATATTACTTTATTGTTTTGATCATGTGGTTTGCTTTGTTTGTGTGTTGGTTTTGTTGATTCCATGCTATTCTGAGAGTTGATTTTGTTCCATGTTAAACTTACGACGTCCGTAAAATACGTTGTTGTTGTGTCTTATATCGGTGTTTAGTTGTTGTTACGGCGTATTCGGTGTCGGTAAAGTTTGGTTTGATCATTCTTCTATGGTTTGTTTGGTTTGTATCGTGTGGTTTTTATTTGTGTATACATGATGATAATACTAGTATGTGTGAAGTCATAACCTTGTAGTTATTTTCCATACATATCTGGTGTTCACGTTGCATGTGAGCTTATATGATGACTTAGTGGAGTATGTTATTGTATTGCAAAATCATGTTATGCTACTGTTGCCATGAAAAACAAGGAAAAGGATATACTGCTTACGTTTCCTATTGTAAATCTGTGTCCCTCCCTCTTTCTTTTAGTTTTTTAATTTTTTTTATTTTCTTTTCTTTTTTTAAATTCTCTTAATTATTTTCTTTGGTTTTATTTTCTAGATTCTTCTAGTTTTCAACTCTTATGCTTAATATCTATTATTCGATTTTCTTTTCATTTTCTACCTTTATTTTCACTTCCATTTTCAGAATAATATTTTTGGGCCAATGATATACAAAAATCTTGACTAGGTGGATTTACCCAAATCACTAAAAGTCTTGATAAATATGAGGCCACTTTTTATTTATTTTTATTGGTCGATGAAAGTCAAATATCGAGATTATCGATTTACCGATTTAAATCTTGATTTAGACGAGACCAACTTTATTTTCATTTCGATTCCATTTTCATTATTTTGGGCCAATGATATCACGAAAATCATGACTTGATGGTTTATTTCAAATCACTAAACATCTTGATTTATATGAGGCCATTTTATTTTTATTTTTGTTGGTCAATGAAAGTCTAATTAAAATATTATCGATTTCTCGATTAAATCTTGATTTAGACGAGACAAATTTTATTTTCACTTCGATTCTTTTCCTTTATTTTTGGATCGATGATATAACAAATTTCATTGTTTGGTTGACTTCATTGAATAGACAAAACTTTGATCAATATGAGACCCCCTTCTCTTTTATTTCAGTTTGATTTACTATTTAGTCGATGAAAGTCAAGAATCATGGTTGTCAATTTTATTGATAAACTATGATTAAGACTAGACCATTGTAAATTCCATTTCATTTCAATTTTAATCGGACCACTAGCTTTTCATTTCTCTTTTGGTGAGACTTGTAAATATTTCTAGATGAGGCCTTGTGACCCTCCTGTTTTTGTTATGATTGTGGTTGCCTGTTTCATTTGACACTTCTTCAATACCCTTCCAAAGGAAAGTCTTTCTATTAACCTCAAAGTCATAGATATCTCAATACCAGCTTTGACCTCATAGTCATAGCCACTTTCGTCCTTGACCTCATAGTCATAGGATATCAGCCTTGACCTCATAGTCATGGCCACATTCTCTTTGACCTCACAGTCATATGATACTTTCCCTTGGCCTCATAGCCATCCAATCATAACTTAGAAATAAGATAAAGTTTCTAAACTCTATGTGGGCTCATCACATTGAGTATCCACTTTTTCCCACCATAACTTAGACTTAGAGAGTTTCTTAAACTCTAAAATGAGCTCATACTCATTTCCCCTTGGAGCTTTGGCCCTAGTCAATGGTTCCTCCTTCACCCTTAGTTAGGTGAACTACGGTTGCTCTGATTCTTTAGTCAGATACGTAGGCACAAGATGTGATGTCTTGGCGAGCAAACTTAGTGTATATACCTTTAGGTCTTTACCCTTAGCAGATTCCTTTAGCAAGCAAACATAACATAACACAAACTAAACAAGAGGTTCCTGTAGAGTACTATAGATATTAAGGGTGATAATACCTTCCCTTAGTATAACCAACCCCCGAACCTTAGATCTCCCCCCTTTAGGTTTTCTCGATCTTGAACCTTTCCTTTGGATAAATCAAAGTCGGTAGTGAATTCAAAGAAATGTGATGCAAGTTAATTAATAGCTTGTTATCCGATTCTCACCGCAACACAAGCCTTGTATATTTGTGGTTGTGTTTCAATCAACGGATGTATCACCACCCCAGTGGTAAGGCGCGCGCCCTGTACACAAGAAGTCTGGGGTTCGAATCCCCTTCGCCCAAGATCCTCTTTTTGCCATTTTTTCCACTTTTTATTATTTTTCTTATTATTTTTAATGATTTGAAAAATTAATAACTTCCTCAATTTTAAGTATTTTTTATTGGTTCTTTTTGCAAAAAATCACAAAAATGTTGAAATATTTTATTCCACAAAAAAATCAGATTTATATTATTTATTTAATATAATTAGTATTTTTGTGAATAAATTCATTTTTAATTGTTTTTAAACATTTTAAAAGTGAATATTTACCTTGAAAATCAAAACCAAATGAGTTTTAATTCATCTTGTGATTAAAACCTCATTTTTCAAACCTTAAACAAAAATCACAAGTGGTTTATTCAAAATCATTTGGTATTTTTATTATTTTATTTGATTTTCTTTAAATATTTACTTTTAAAGAAAAACAAAATTAGGGTTTCTTTGATTTTCACCCTTACAAATCATTTTCAAAATTGGGCCTCTAATAGAGTGTAAGACCCAACCCCTTTTTGAAACCAAAATATTTTGGGCCTCAGTCATTGTATAAGTCCCACTGTATTTTCAAAAGCAACGGCGTGATCGTCGCCTTTTTAAAAAACACTTTGGGCCTCTAATAGAGTGTAAGACCCAACCCTTTTTGAAAACCAAAATAATTTGGGCCTCGATCATCGTATAAGACCCACTGTGATTTCAAAAACCTCGGCACGATTGCTGTTTTCAAACAAATCATCTGGGCCTCTCCTCGAGCAGTAAGCCCCATCACTTGTACAAAAATAATCTTTGGGCCTCTTAGTAGAGTGTAAGACCCAACCCTTTGTAAATACAAACCTTTTTGGGCCTCATACGTTGTATAAGTCCCGTTGTATTTTCAAAATTTCGGCGCGATCGTCGCCATTTAAAACAAAACCCTGGGACTCTCCTTGAGTTGTAAGCCCCATCATTTGTACAAAAACACTTTGGGCCTCTAGTAGAGTGTAAGACCCAATCCCCTTTTAACCAAAACCTTTTTGGGCCTTAGATATCGTATAAGCCCCTATGCGTTAAAAGAAGAATCTCGGCGCAATCCCCAGTTTAAAACTTGGGCCTACCCTCGTGTTATAAGCCCCATTTCTTTTCAAACTCTTTGGGCCTCTAATAGAGTGTAAGACCCAAAACCCCCCTTGTACTTAAAAACTTTGTGGGCCTCACTTATTGTATAAGTCCCTCTGTACAGTTTACAAAACCACGGTGCAATCATCGTTAAACCTTGGGCCTCTCCTTGAGCGGTAAGGCCCAACAACTTTTCGAAGCACTTTACCCTTTGATTTTGAATATAATATTGTTATCAAAGTTTTCTTTGTTGAACAACTAACCAAACAGCATGGAAGCTCTACAAATGAGTAAGTGTTTATCCGCTTTCATATGTATATAACTGTATTGTGGGGCTGTTTCATTGTAAGTCTTCTTTCACAAACTTTTATATAATTGTCCAATATCAACTGTGTAATACTAGTATAGTTATTTAGAGTTTTCCCCGGAAACTACGTCTAGCACTAGGTAAAGCCTTGTTGGTCACTCTTAAATACAAACAAAACTAGATCCCCCATAGGATTTCCAGATACAGTCTTCCCTCCTCTTGGGGTTAAACAATATGGAGACGTGAAAGGCAGCATTCTCGGTGAACCCTTTCTCAGACTGTCACTCTTAGAAATTGTCAAAGAAACTCTACTCCCCAGAGTTGATCTATTCTCCGTGAATAGCATCTCTTGAGTTTCTTCCAAATTCTCGGACTTTCCTGGCTTGATCTATTCTCGGTGAATAGCATGTCTTGAACTTCTCGGGGTTTGGGGACCCACAGGCTTCCTAAAAGCATCCTCGTCTCCTCTTGGGCGTTGTACAAGGACCCTTCGGCTTCTTAGAAGTTCTCATGCCTTCTCTTGGGCATAATACAAGGACCCTGACGACCTCTTAAAGGTATAAGACAGAACTTAATCATCCTTTGCTAGAGCAGTCTTTCCAGTGTCAAACCTCTGGCCACTTTAGGGTTGATACTCATCCCTTAATGCACGTGCCTCCTCTTGGGCATTGTACAAAAGGTAAAACTCCAGACTTGGACAGTCCAAGACCCTTGAGTCTCAAAGACATTCTCAAGTTCCCTTTAAACCTAGGCAGAAACCCGGTCTCTCTCATGAGAGTTCCCCACACTTGGACTCGCTTCCGGATCTCCAGAATCCACAATGATAAGACAGCCTCCTCTTGGGCTTTGTACAAATGATTCTCCCTAGCGGTGCTAACCTTTCAGACTCTCTTGTTGAGTTAGTCTCCTTTTAGCCTCCATCTCGGGCTTTGTACGAGATACCAAAAACACTCTCTTGTTGAGTATAAAAGGCTCTCTTGTTGAGTCAGCCACCTTTTAGCCTCCATCTCGGGCTTTGTACAAGATACCAAAATCACTCTCTTGTTGAGTATAAAAGACTCTCTTGTTGAGTCAAACCCTTTTTAAACTCCGTCTTGGGCTTTGAATAAGACATACACAAACACTCTCTTGTTGAGTATAAAGGACTCTCTTGTTGAGTCAATCCCCTTTTAGCCTTTATCTCGGGCTTCGTACGAGACAGCAAAACCCTCTCTTGTTGAGTATAAAAGACTCTCTTGTTGAGTCAATCACCATTTTAGCCCCCGTCTTGGGCTTTGTACAAGACATATAAAAACACTCTCTTGTTGAGTATAAAAGAATCTCTTGTTAAGTCAACTTCCCTTTAGCCTCAATCTTGGGCTTTGTATAAGACAGAAAGAACATTTCCCCAGAAAAGTCAAACTTCCAGCCTCCTCTTAGGCTTTGTATAAGGAAACCCCGGTTGAGCCAATCAACCCTTTTAGCATCAAACCTGTGTCTTGCTCACAGCATACAAACATCAACAACACCTTTTCCTTCATCTAATTGTTGCGGCAAGCCTCTGGATTATTTACATCCACGCCACTGTCTCTCTTTTAGCATGAAAATTTCCTAAGGAAAGATGGCATTGCTCTACACTGAGTTAAAGTCTTCTCCTTCAGGTTAAAAATCCCCTATAAAGGAAATTATGGCATTGCTCGATTCACATATCCCAGTTAAAGTAATTCTCCTTTATAATCAGTTACCCAACAGTTGTGATATACAGACCAAATATCCCCCTTTAGAGATGACAAACTCTCTCTAACCCTTTAGCTTCACATCTTGGGCTTTGAACAAGATACAAACCACCTTTAGCTTCACGTCTTGGGCTTTGTACAAGACCCCAAAAAAAGCTTTTTCCTCCCATAGAATAGGAGGAACTACGATCGCTCTGATTTCCCTGTTTCATTAAACGGGAATAAGTAGGCATAAGATTACAAAAATCTTAGCGAGCATACTAATCAAAAACCCAAATGCATTACCCCCATATATCAACCCAAAAGCACCAAGTCCTAACACCTTACCAAAAACCTCACAAATAGTCCAGGCACTCTATTTTTAACAAAATAACCTAAGAGAGACCCACATTCTCGATAGCATCTATAAACCAACAGTCATCTGTTTAAACTCAGTATGCAAGCAGGGTTAATTGGAGACATCTATTTCCCTTCCTTAATCACCTTCAATAGGATAAAAAATGAATCGAACTGTAGTACCCCAAAGCGATAGTGCTTCGCAACCACGAAAAAATTCGCGCTACACCTTGCCGCTGAAAAGAAAGTCGCAGAGGACCTGGTCGAGCAATTGAGGACTGTCGCTGCTCCCGGCGAGGATGAGAGAGAGAAAGTGAAGAAATTGAAGACTCGGGCTGAGCAGGTCGCCCGTATCACCCTGGCGGAGGATGAGTACATGGGCATCGCTGAGGATGCCTTCAACAATGCTGTGGAGTAGCAGAGGATCGTGAACCTCGGGGTCGAATTGTCCACCGAGGGAGCCAGGTTCCTCTATAGTGTTGTGGACGGCAAAATCGTCATCCCCGACTTCCTTCAAATCGGTGAGGAACATGCACAACTTGTCCGTGACAAGCCTCAGCAGACGGATGAGTGATTTTCTTTTCAGTTGTATTTTTGGCATGCGCGACGTGTTTTTTTGTAATTTATTCTTTGTATGGGGCTTGGAACCTTGGTGATGTAACACATACAACCGCGGTCCTTGTGGCCGTTTATATCATAATGTTTATTTTCGGCGAATGCGGATGGTTATGTATGATTTGCTTTGGATACATGTTTTTCACTTTACTTTATTTTCATTAACTATTGAAATGTTGTTCGATATGTGTGCCTATTATAAGGGTTACTTTAGCAAATAACTTATTGTTTCGGGGTTTGCTCGACAAGATGTGTTCGACAATGAGGGGAACTGGTCGAAAGGTCTGGGTAGCTTCTGGGCATGAGGGCAGAGCTCAGGTCGCGTTTGCAGTCTGAGTTCGTGGTGTGAACTTCCTCCCGCGAGCTAGGTGTTCTGCCTTGGTGGTACTGGGACGACAGCGGGCTCGGTCGAGGGACCGCCGTCGGGCATGGGTTTTTGCTTGTTCCTGGGCAAAAGCCTACCTTGATTTATTCTGACATGCAGCGCTTGTACCTGGGCGCGCACACATGATCGGTGTGTTCTACTCGTCGTGTCGACGGAGCATGCCGACAGTTAAGGCCTTAGCTATAATATTGTTTTAGCATTTTGGCATTCCATGGTCGAGCGAGTTCTTCCCCGTTAAGATGTTCTAGGTAGTAGGCTTCACTCTCCGGTTTTTCCCGGACACGATAGGGCCCCTCCCAATTAGCGGCGATTTTGCCTTCTCAAGAATCTTTGTGATTTCTCCTTAGGACAAGACTGCCTACTTGGAATTCTCATTGTATAACTTTGGCGTTGTGCCTAATTATGATTTTTTGTTTTAATGAGGCCTCGCGGAGGACTGCTCCTAACCGAACCTCTTCGACGAGATCGAGCTCCTCCCTTAGTGCCTCTCTATTTGTCTCCTCGTCAAAGAGGGATTCAATTCACCTGGAGGGCAAGTGTATCTCAATGGGGATTACTGCCTCAGTCCTGTATGATTGACGGGAAGGGGTTTCCCCAGTTGAAGAGTGGGGCGTAGTACGGTAGGCCCAGAGCACGCTGTGCAGCTCCTCAACCCATTTTTTCTTCGCTTCATCTAGCCTTCATTTGAGGTCTCGTAAGATTATCCTATTTGCTACTTCGGCTTGCTTGTTAGTCTGGGGATACTCGACGGACGCGAAGTGTTGCTTGGTGCCCAGTTGGGCGACGAACTCCTGGAATTTTTTGTCCATGAACTGTGTCCCATTATCGGTGACGATTGCTTGGGGGATGCCGAAGCGGGCAAGGATGTTCCTCTTGTAGAAGCGGAGTATGTTGTGGGTCATTATTTTGGACAGAGCTTCTACTTCTATCCATTTTGTAAAATAACAACGCCTACTATCAAGTACTTGTTCTGATTTGACCCTACGTCGAATGGTCCTAGGATATCTAAGTTCCACCATGCGAAGGCCCACATGGAGGACTTTGCTTTGAGTTCATTGGGCGGTGCCAAGTGCATGTCCCCGTGCCGTTGGCATTTGTCGCATTTCTTCATATGTTCCCTTGCGTCATGCTACATAGTTGGCCAGTAATATACTACTTGTAGAGCCTTTTTCGTGAGGGATCTCCCCCCGGGGTGCTGGGCGTTGATTCCATCATGGATCTTGCGCAGGACATGGGCGACCATCTCTTCCTCGACACATTTGAGGAGAGGGATGGAGAACCCTCACCTGTAGGGCTTATTCTTGACCAAGACGTAGGAGCAGGCTCTGTGCCTGACTACGTTGGCTTCCTTCGGGTCGGACGGTAGTTCGTACTTGGTGAGGTAGTTGTAAACTGGGGTCATCCAGCAGTTGTTATCGCCAATGACGTGCACGTCGAGGGTTGTGGAAGTTTTCTCGATGCTGGGTCGAGGAAGTAATTCCTAGATGGCAGATTTATTTCCTCCCTTTTTCTTCATACTCGCCAACTTTGACAAAACATCCGCTCGTACATTATGTTTGCGGAGATAATGTTTCACCTCTACCGATGTGAACTTTGTCATTTTTTCCTTGACCAAGGTCAAATATTGGAATAGGTTGTCATTCTTGGCCTGATATTCTCCCCGAATCTGGAGGGCCGCGAGTTGGGAATGGGTGCAGATGATGACTTCCTCAGCTCCTAGGTCCTAAGCGAGGCGTAGACCTACGAAGAAGGCTTCGTATTCGGCCTAATTATTGGAAGAGGGGAAAGATAAGGTGAGTGAGACCTCGACGAGGATTCCTTCCTCATTTTCCAAGATAATACCTGCCCCACTCCCTGCCGAGCTAGACACTCCGTCAACGAATATTATCCACTTGCGAGCCCTGCAAGTGGGGGGATCGGACAATTGCATCTCCGCGAAAAAGTCGGCCAGTGCCTGAGCCTTGAAGGATTTCCTGCTCTCATACTGGATGTCGAATTCGGATAGTTCCAGCGACCACTTAAGCATTCGGCCGGCCATATCTGGGCGGCCCATTAGTTGCTTCACGGGTTGGTCCGTGCATACCACGATTGTGTGGGCTAGAAAGTAGTGCCTTAGCCTCCTCGCAGCATTGATGAGGACTAGGGCCACTTTTTCTATCTGGTGGTACCTCATTTCCGGTCCTTGCAATGCCTTGCTCGTGAAGTATATGGGCTTCTGCCCATCAGGGGTTTCACGAATGAGGGCGGCGTTGACGGCCTCGGCTGCGACGGCGAGATAGAGATACAGGGTTTCCCCGTTATCTGGCCGAGAGAGGACCGGGGGTTTTAACAGTGCTTGTTTCAGGTGGAGGAGGCCTTTGTCACATTCCTTCGTCCATTCAAAAATCGCTTCCCGGCGGAAGAGTTTGAAAAAGGGGAGTGTGTGTTGAGCAGATTTTGCCACGGAACGGGACGGCGATGTGAGCATCCCGTTTAGCAATTGGATGGACTTCTTCGAATTCGGCATAGGAAACTCGAAGAAGGCTCTGCACTTGTCAAGGTTAGCTTCGATTCCTAGTTTTGTTAGATAAAAGCCGAGGAACTTGCCCGCTTGTACCCCAAACATGCACTTTTCCGGGTTGAAGCGCATCATGTACTTCCTGGCCTGCTCGAAGACTTTCTTCAAATGGATTGTGTGATCGGATTCCTCATGGGATTTCACGATTATATTGTCCATGTATACTTCGAGCATATCCCCTATTTCTCCTCGGAAGACCTTGTTCATCATTCTTTGGTAGGTAGCGCCGGTGTTTTTCAAGCCGAAGGGCATTACGTTGTAGTAATAGTTGCCTGATTCGGTCATGAAAGTCGTGTACCTTTTGTCACTTTTTGCCATGGGTATTTGGTTATAGCCCGAATACGCGTCCATGAATGATAATTATTTAAAACCAGTAGAATTATCAACTAATTTTTCAATGTTGGGGAGGGGATATGCATCTTTAGGGAAGGCCCTATTAAGATCGGTATCGTCAACACACATGCGCCATTTTCTATTTGATTTTTTAACGAGTACAACATTGGACATCCAAGTAGTGTACTTGGCCTCTGTAATAAAATTTTCCTCTAGGAGGTCTTTTACAGCCTGTTCGGCAGCCTCCGTTTTCTCCGGACACTGCTTTTGCCTACGTTAAGCAACTGCCCTAGCGGCAGGGTCGATGGTGAGTTGGTGGCAGGCCACATCAGGATCTGGCCCGGGCATCTCCGCGACGCTCCATGCGAACAGATCTGCATTCTCCTAGAGGCAGGATTTTAGCTGTTTCCTTACTAGGTCGGGGAGTCTGGTCACGATCTTCACTCCTCGCTGGGGGTCGTCACCGAGCAAGACAAGTTCGAACTCGCCATCCGAAATTGGGCGCATCGAATGGGAGGTCTCGCCGCTATTGGTCGAAGTGGAAGGGCTGCTCGAACATGGCTGGATCTCATTCCCCTTCCTTTTCTGATCCCTTTGACAGTCCTCGGAGAAGCGGCTGTCAAGGTCGATTGAGTCGAAGCGGGGTAGCGGCTTTGCCTCTTTGGAGCTGCTGCGCAGAGCAGGGTTGCTGGGAGTCTTCGGCTTGGCGGCAATCGTGTTCATCCCTTTGGAGGCAGCCTCGAAACATCTCCTTGCTGCTTCGATGTCTTCGTGCAGAGTGGCGACGAGACCCTTAGAAGTGTAGTACTTCATCTTCAGGTGCACGGTCGAGGGCACAACCACCAATTTGGCCTGAGTTGGCCACCCAAAGATGCATTGGTAGAGGGACGGGAAATCAATGAATAGGAACTAGACTTTGATAGACCTGGCCGTTTTTGCAAACCCGAAAGTCACGATCAGTTCCACGTACCCCGAAGGCTTTGTGACTGACCCGTTAAAACCTTGTAGTTCATAGCCTATGTAGGGCGTCAGGTGTGTCTCCTCTAGCTGAAGGGTGGAGAATAGCTGGGAATACATGATGTCGACCGAGCTTCCTTGATCGACCAGGATTCGACGAACGTCAAAGTAGGCCATTTGTGCTCTCACGAGCAGCGGAATGCTTGAGTTAGGGGCTCCACCGAGGAGTTCCTCACAGTAAAAGGTGATGGGGACCGACCCTCCCTAGACTTTATCAAGCGTTGAACTCTGGTTCGAGCTCATGCTGAGAAGATGTTCAAACTTTCTCTTAACGGAGCCCATAGTAACCTTGTTGAAGCCCCCTCCAGAGATGACCATGGCGGAGGGAAAGGTTTCCCATGGGCTGTGCACAGTGAAATAAGGGGGAACGTTGAGTCCCTCGGGGATGTAGAAGTCCTCAGGCCACGAGATACTCATGGCGACATAAAGGCTTGTCTCTTCCGAGGAAGGCACCTCTTCCTCGGCCTTTTTGGACTCTTGAGCATCCTGCCGAGGAGCGTCCTTCTTCTTGGAGAATTGTTTCAAGTGCCCGTCCATGATCAGTATCTCAATGGCAACCTTCAGATGGATGTAGTCGTCGGTCATATGGTCGTGGCTCTTGTGGAACCGGCAATACTTCGACTTGTCAATATTCGGCTTTGCCGGTATCTGTTTAGGGAATCAGACCCCTGCTTGTCGGAACTCCGAGTTGGCACATTCAGATAGGATCTTCTCCCTAGAGACAGTCAGAGGAGTATATTCGTGGAAGCGTCCGGAGGGCCTTTTGTTGTCCCGGGACTCCCGGGAGCGGTCTTCGCGTCTTATATCTCCCCGACGAGATGTTGAGGAGTCATCATGCCTAGAGGACCTGACACTCTCTTGGTGCCTTGAGTCCTGGACGGAGCTAGCAACTTCTTTCTCCTCATACTAGATGTACGCTTGCGCCTTGAGGAGGAGGGCGTCAAGCGTTGTTGGGGTTTCAATGCCAACTGCTTTGGCAAATTCGGTGCGGGGGTGGAGTCCTTGCTCGAGCAAGAAATTCTTCATATCATCGGTCGTGGAGACCTGGACAGCTTCTTTGTTGAACCTTTTGATATAGGCTCGAAGAGGTTCATCTTTCCCTTGAATGATGGCCTCAAGGGAAGCTCCTGTCTTTGGGTGACGACGGGAGGCCGTGAAGTGTCTAGAGAACATTCTTCCCAACTGTCTCCAAGATATGATGGATTCATCGAGGAGTTTCTTGTACCAAGTCATCGCTCCCTTCCTCAAAGTGGTGGGGAACAATATACATTTGATGGCTCCCCAGACGCCATGGTAGTCGAGCAATGCATAGATATTCTCGATGTTCTCGTCAGGATCTGTAGTGTCGTCATACGTGCCCAGAGACGGTGGTTTCTCCAGCCCCTTTGGTAGGCGCATGGCCATGATTTCTTGGGACAACGGACCGCAAGGCTCGTCATCGCTGCTGCTGGACCATGACGGAGAGCGGGTGCTTCATCCAAAGGTTGGACGGTAATCTCGATGAGGAGATAGGGTTCGTGCGTGGCCCTTAGATCTGGGCAGAGGCGAACACTAGGGCTCTGTCCGTGGGTCCCTTCTGGTCCTCTTGGTCCCCGGGGAGTACTGGCTCTAGGGGGAGATATGGTCGCACTTTCTGGTTGCTATGAACTCTGGATCTGGTGGTGCCAGACGGTCTCTTTCACGTCGGGGAGGTGGACAGCGAGATCTCTGGCGCTCTTTCCTCGGTGGAGGGGATCTTGGCCGGTTGGGCTCTTTTAGGGCTCCAATCCTCGCATTCTACTGGAGGATTAGGAGGTTGGTCTTGTTGGGGGCCTCGAAGAGGGCCGCCATGGCTGGGTCGGCGTTGGGCGGAACCGAGACAGGCTGGTGGTCTTGGGAGGGTTGAACCTCAATGTGATCAGCACGAATGGGGGAGGGAGACACGGTGGCTCCATCTCTCTGTTAATGGGTGTCGCTCCCACGAAAAGGGGTTGCTCCGTCAGTATCATTCTTACTGACGGGGAGGAAGGCAGTGTTGCGAGCATAGTGGATATTATCATGGCTGGCCATGATCGGAATCTTGGAGGAACTGTTTTGGTCTTGAATCTACGATGGAAGGAAGAAGGGGATAACAGAGTTTCCCATAGACGGCGTCACTGATCTTGATGGCTGATCAGAACCTGAAGTGGTCCAAAGACAACATCCACGATGCTGGGTGTGAAAGATGAGGAAGGGGTGTACCTGCAAGGCACTCTGATGCTAAAGTAAGAATCGGGAAAAGAGAAGGAAAGTACAAAGTATGTGTGTCTTAGGATGATTTAGAATACCTGACCCTCTCAAATGAGAGGGTTTTTATAATGCCCCCAGCGTTTGTCCATTGGTCCCTATTTTCGGGGCGAGATAACCGATCCCCAAAGAATAGGTAACTGTTAGAAACTAGCCGTTGGGACAGGCAGAGGTGCCCAAAACTAGCCGTTTCCACGAGCAGAGACGCAGTTTCGGGCACAGGAATCATGACTGTTTCTAGATGGTGGAACTATGTGTGGTGGGCAGGAACTGCTGAGGAGGGGCAACTGACCCTGGAGGTCAACCGACCAGCCTTCCACTGTAGAGGGGCAGAAAGGTAAATGATGCCCTAAATTGGTTGGACTTAGGCAATTGGGCCGTTCTGGAAGCAGAAGTGGATTGGGCCATGTCTAGCAATTGGGCCAGTCCGGAACACTTTCATGATTCGGTACCCCTCTCTGTTCCTCATTTTTGTCATTATTTGTTTGTTATTTCTTGAGTGATTGAGAGTGAGAAGAGAGAGCATGATGCGTTTTAGAGTGATACCAAGGGAGAGTTAACGAACAGAGAGATCATGAGAGAAGGATAGAGATCTATGCGAGATGAGAGATTTGTTATGGTCCATTGTTTTTTTTTTTTTTGCTTTTCACTTGTTGCTGTAGAATGACATAAAGAGGGAAGGAAAACTTTGTTTTCTTTTTGTTTGTTTTTTCTGTTTCACACCACATGTCACGTGAGGTGTCTTGAATTTTGAAAACACCCCATGAATAACACCGTCCTCTCCCTCTTACTATTTTTTCCTATTTTTTTTTAATTTTTTTTATTTACTATTTTTTTTAATTTCTTTATGATTTATTGTAAAGTGGATTTAAGTTTACTAATGGGTTGTTGTTGTCTCTTTACTTAGGCCCATATGTTATTTTTCACACTCTCATCATGTTCATGCATTCACACCCTTCTTAATTTGTTTATTTTTATTTTTATTTTTAGCTTTTGATTTTTATTTATTACTCTCCTCTTGATTAATTTAATGATCTAGAGTGATAATTAATTGATTATTTTAGTTTGATTAAATTTCAATTACTTAGTTATTTTCTTTTCTAATTATTAAGTAAATTATTTGTTTATGAAATTCTGGCAATGCAGATAGCAGATGTCCTAACACATGTCAAGACATTGTTCTGCATAAACAATTAAACACAGAGGTACAACAGCAGACTGATACCTTGAATATCAGAACTGCAAAATCATAGATGTTACGACATCTGTTCCAACATGTTTATCATGAACCCTAATAGAAAAGTAAATCTGCAGAATGATAAAGAACACAGCGATTGTTAACCCAGTTCGGTACAATTCACCTACATCTGGGGGATACCAATCCAGGAAGAAGACTCCACTATCTGTAGAATTGTTACAAAGCTAAACTCCCCCGCTTACAACTTTATATCCTAATCTCTACCCAATGAAGACTTTATTAAAGAACAACCTCTTTGACAAACAAGCTAACTCGGATTTGCTTAAAAGCTTCATCCAAGAACAATACATAATCCAATACCTCAAGGCTTATGGATTTGTACGACACCTATATCTGCCAAAATGCATCAACTGATACAAAGGGAGACTTACAACCTAGAGAGCCAACGACTCTCAAACCCTAAATCCTTGTTTTTACGTAAGAGAACTAAGTTACAAAAGGCATATCAAATCCTAGGTCTAAGTCTTCTATTTATAGTCTTCAGATGGGCTTCAAATCTTCAAACAAATCTTTCCTTGATCCACTACTAAACGCGCCTAGAAACTTGGAGTAGATTTGAAAAAGATTTAAGTAATCTGTTATAGCAGTCCAGATGTCGAGTCTTCACGTTGTGACATCTCCTTCAACATCTTGTGTTTGACAGATTTCTTGATGTTGAATCCTTTTGTATGACAATGAGTTTTACCAAAATTTAAGTCAAATCTTTAGAGTCTTCAATCTCCCCCTTTTGACAAATTTTGGCTAAAACTCATTTCGTACAATAAAGCCAGGATTCTCCTGAATTCGTGTCAACCTGAATAACCAACTCATAAGTATTAATTTAAGACTCCTGAGACTGAGACTCCGGAAATCCTAAATTAATTTTTCCCTATGTTGGTGTACATGAGGAGGAGGATAACCCCCCCCCCCCCCCTAAACACATGAATGTGTTCTTAACTCAGGACACAAGACACAAACGACACTTAGGACACGAAGAACTGGAACTGTAAGAACCACTGCAGAAACAGAACCTGCAAAAATAGAAACTCCTTTTATCTCCCCCTTTTTAGCCAAAAATTGACAAGAGTAGCTTCATATTCGGGTATAACTTATCCAGATCCTGACAAGAAATGCCCCTTTGAATACCCAAGTACTCACATATGAATCATCGTACCATTAGAAATGACACCAGTCAAGTCAATTAAAGCATTAACAGAGCACTGTCCAAAAGGAATTCCAAGAATGAATAACACGTTTAGCACGCACAATTTCTCCACCGTCTAAACCATCCACACAAGAACATAACCAGAGAGACTTGTCCTATGTCTTTAACAATGTTCTGACATCGTGTCAGACATTGTCTACCAAAGAAAACTTATGTATTGATCAATACCTTCACAGTCTTATGATTATAGTCTGCAGAGAAAAATAAATTCTCCCAGACCTAACCAATGATTCTTAAGCATCCATTAAGAACCATGTAATTTGTACTGTCAAGTTTCCCCCAACTTGCAATCGTACACTAATGTCAAGACATCCTTCTTGACATCTCATCCTTCCAGGATGGAAACATAATCACTGCTTGCTTGAAGCACAATACAAGCTCGATTCAAAACTGCACCCCTGCAGTAATACATCTTAGATCAAGGAGAAACTCCCCCTATCTAAGATAACCAGTGCTCCTCCAATGAACACTTATGCTGATGAATGGAAAACATAAGACACATCTTCATGTCTTCAAGAGTGCGCCCTCTGTCCAACTTACCTACTGAACACAATCATCAACTCCACTTATTGCTTCTTCTGACTAGAACCAATAATCACTCACACATGAACACCATCATGCTTCCCGTGAGGACTCATTAGGATCACCATCCTTAATTAACAAACTCTTGGATTAAGATCAAAGCTCCATTGACCCCCCTTGTCCAGAAACTATCCATACACCACACGAATTCCTCTTGAATTCTCATGTATAGATCTCCTTGTTCCCTGAGATAAAATCCAATTGATCTAGAATGATCCACATTCCTCAAAGAGATACCATACCTCTTAGTTTGTTTTCTTCCAACGGTGTCAGATACCGTATACATGCTTCAAAACTTCACAGCTGTCAAACTGATCCACTTCCCTTTAGCGTGACTTGCCAATAGGAGCGTTATCCTCTCCACAAGCTTTTTATATGACCTTAGCAATGTTAATCAATAGATAGACACCTAACAATCCAAGACAGTCATTCCTTCATCATTCTCCCATATGATAACCTGGAATACTTCTAATCAACTGGTGAATATCCATATTCAGACTTCCACGCAATCAACACATGATCCATTTCAGTCTTCTCGACACCATCCTTCCAAGGAAGTTCTTCTACTCCATCATTCTCCTGTATGACAAGATAGATACTCCTTAGACACGATGTAGGCAACAAGTTCCTAGACCAGAACTTAATATCCTACTTCAAGGATAACCAACCCAGAAAATGTTCTAACATCAGTTAGAATAATCTTCACACATCATAGACACCACACACCATGGTTCTTGATATGCTCCACCACTGGACTTACTATCTGCATAGTAATCCAACTGAAGATCTTCAAACAACACTGCATCACCAGCTTGAATAAAGAGAACTCCAGAAACCCATAGAGAAATAAACTCTCATCCACCAAAAGAAGGCATACTTCCATCCTCAACCTAGAACTTCTACGACAAGCTCCAAGAGAACCAGAACCTCCTTACTTTTTCAACTAACTAGCCTTCTGCACAAGAGCAATCAATTTTAAGCATCCTACATGAATGCGCACTATGAAACCAACCAAATGCCACCTTTTTATTGATCTCACTCTTCTTCAGAAATCCCATAAGATACACTGGTCCACCAATGAAATCTGATCTTCAAGTCACATAAACTACTTGCTCCAGAGCAAGACATCTTGGATCCACCAAGCCTCTAGACATGTAACATCTTCTCAAACCACAGCTCCCGCAAACTGTATGAGGTAGAGCTTTTTGAAGCATCCATAACTTCCATTCTCATGTAGATCACCTTATCTTAAGCTGATGTGCCACATCACAAGCTGAGATTCCTGATATTAAGCTAGATGTCAGAACATTCTGATACGATATCCAACTGCTGAATTCAGATCCTCCTTCTGCCACTTAAAAGAACCTCCTCCCTATTACAGAATAAGAGTTCCATGCTCTCATACACTTGATTCAACAACCAAGTTCGAGTAGACAACCTTCATCCTGCTTTGAAACTCCAAAGACTTCACACCTGCCACGTCTGAATCTTCAGAAGATAAAGTAGTCCTAGACTACACCATAGTCATACCAAAGAATCCCATTTTCCTTAGTAGAGCCGTCTATAGAAAGTCAGAGATAACTGCCACTTAACTTTGACCTTCACAATGAGTAAGATCCCATGCTCCTAAGTAGCTAGATTAGAAATAAACTGATCCAAGTTGTGCCAACACCAACACTCAATTCCGACAGGTCTCTTGCCAGGACACCTTCTAGATAAACATCAGATGCTTCTAGTAACAGATTGAACACACCTGCTGCACTCCAGAGCTCTTAGATCATAAATAAATTGATCCCAGAGCAATCCATCAAGATTATGATGTCTTCATCTTCATCTTCAACAGCACCAAAGTCCAGACCAGTTTCTTGCTAGGAAACTCTCCAGAGATCACATGCTTCTGTCACACCAGACTGAAGCCGATTCTTAGGTCAACACCCAAGACCAAAACAGATGCTAAAGTGTATGCAGTACCCCTCCCATGATTCTACATAAACTCTGATGATGAGATGTTCCAACATCTTGTTGAACATCAGCAATCTTGACTTTCAAGGATAATCAATTAAATACTTGTGAATTCCACAAATTGCAATGGGTCTTAAATCCTTGTCCAATAACCCTTCTTCACTGTTGTAGCTAAGCTCCACCAGATCACTTCATGAACACTTATCAAGCATTCAATCTTTTGCAAGTATCTTCTTTGACAAACAGTGTTGAGATACCAAGGCTGCCACTCTTGACTCTAGTAACTAAGATTCTCTCTGAACGAACCTTATTTACCTCAACAATTCTGAGAACTCCAATCAAATTGGATCCACCCTTAGGGTTAAGAGAGATGAATCCTTCCTTGCTGTTTTGGATGCTGAAAATAAATCACCTCCACTTTCTTCAGGTTGTGTTTTATAGAAACATCTTCTAGTCAGAAGAATAACTAGAAGACTCCAGATACACGATTGAGACGCCTTTATGAGTGAACTTGAGAGAATTCTCAAGTATCTTTGACAACCTAGCCGATCAATAATTTATCAAACTCCCAGAGCAAGAACTTGATAAACCTAAACTCAACTCCTCTCCTCTTCAACTGACTTCAAACTGCACCATGGAACCAAGCTACCAAGCACCAAGTCACCATAACAGACATCTTCCAACAACTCTTTCCATTCAATCGCTCCCGACTTTAGAATAAAAAGATGCAGATATCTTCAACTATAGAGGCCGACGATTGAGACCTTCCACCATCTGTCTTCAGCAACAACTCCAGAATCCCATAATTCAAGAGCTCTTCCATCAGAAACATATGCAGCGGAACCACCAAGTAACATATTCAACTTGCCCTAATAAGATGTCAAAACATCTTATAAGACACCCCAACAAGAGAACTAGCCACTTCTCCTGCAGTTGTTGTAGAACCTCCTCAGCAACATGAACAACCTCTGGGTTATGACCTTCGATCCAAAACATCCATCCCATCCATTAATACCCTTGAGTATGTATGAGTTGATTGATCTGATCTTCAAAACTCCTTGTTTAGACGCCAGAAAGTATCTCTCAAAGATCTCATCCAGAAACAGACAGGATGCCAGCTCTGATACCAATTGAAATTTTGGTAATGCAGATAGCAGATGTCCTAACACATGTCAAGATATTTTTCTGCATAAACATTTAAACATAGAGGCACAACAGCAGGTTGATACCTTGAATATCATAAGTGCAAAATCATAGATGTTACGACATTAGTTCCACCATGTTTATCATGAACCCTAACAGAAAAGTAAATCTGCAGAATGATATAGAACACAATAATTGTAAACCCAGTTCGGTGCAATTCACCTACATCAGGGGGATACCAATCTAGGAAGAAGACTCCACTATCTATAGAATTGTTACAAAGCTAAACTCCCCCGCTTACAACTTTATATCCTAATCTCTACCCAATGAAGACTTTACTAAAGAACAACCTCTTTGATACGAGATACCCCACTCACTTCCCTTAATCACCAATAGTGATTTCTACATCATCCTTGTCAATACAAAATTCTGTCAAGCATACTTGACAAACGAGCTAACTCGGATTTGCTTAATAGCTTCATCCAAGAACAATACACAATCCAATACCTCAAGGCTTATGGATCTGTGCGGCACCTATATCTGCCACAATGCATCAACTGATACAAATGGAGATTTACAACCTAGAGAGCCAACGGCTCTCAAAACCTTAAACCCTTGTTTTTACGCAAGAGAACTAGGTTACAAAAGGCATATCAAATCCTAGGTCTAAGTCTTCTATTTATAGTCTTCAGATGGGCTTCAAATCTTCAAACAAATCTTTCTTTGATCCACTACTAAACGCGCCTAGAAACTTAGAGCAGATTTGTAACAGATTTAAGCAATCTGTTATAGCAGTCCAGATGTCGAGTCTTCATGCTGTGACATCTCCTTCAACATCTTGTGCTTGGCAGATTTCTTGATGTTGAATCCTTTTGTTTGACAATGAGTTTTACTAAAATTTAAGTCAAATCTTTAGAGTCTTTAATTTATTTAATATCAATTTGTTTAGTCATTCAATTAGGTCCTCTCTATCTATTTTTTTATATCCTCACTCATATAAATAATCATCTCACTAACATTTCCAACCAAAACCTCAAAATACCTAAAAATATTTAAACATTTTTCATTAATAAAGATGAAAAAGGAAAGAGATGTAGTCAACGTCTCCCGAGAAGGAAGACACGAGATGTAGTTCTCGACTGTCCGAGCTCTCTCATCAATTCAATACACTTCAACACATCAAAATTTTTCCCTCGCCGTCGTGCGACCTCTTGAACATTGTGGGAATATGATGGTTTCCTACCTACTATTTGAGTATGGCATATCATCTATTTCATAAGTCTTAGATTTATTTTGGGGGATGTAGCGCGATTTTTGTGGTTTCAAGTCACTATCGCTTTGGTACTACAGTTCGATTCATTTTTTATCCTGTGAAGCTGATTAAGGAAGGGAAATAGATGTCTCCAATTAACCCTGTTTGCATACTGAATTTAAATAGATGATTGTTGGTTTACAGATGCTATCAAAAGGGGGGTCTTGTCTTAGGTTATTTTGCTTAAGAATATCGTGTCTGGACTATTTGCGAGGCTTTTGGTAAGGTGTTAGATCTAATGCTTTTGGTTGATTGACGGAGGTACTGGATTTTGAGTTTTTGATTAGTATGCTCGCTAAGATTTCGCAATCTTATGCCTACGTATTCCCGTTTAACGAAACAGGGAAATCAGAGCGATCGTAGTTCCCTCCTATTTTAAGGGAGGAAAAAGATGTTTTGGTGTCTTGTTCAAAGCCCAAGATTGAAGCTAAAAGTGATTTGTATCTTGTTCAAAGCCCAAGATATGAAGCTGAAGGGTTTTTTTTGTGTCTTGTTCAAAGCCCAAGATTGAAGCTAAAAGGTTTGACTGAGAGAGAGCTTGCCATCTCTAAAGAGGAATTGTTGATGTGTGTATGCCTTGATTAAAGCACAAGTTTGATGCTAAAAGGGTGATTGACTCAATCGGGGGTTTCTCTATACAAAGCCTAAGAGGAGGCTATTGACCCAACAAGAGGATGGTTATTATTTGTCTCGTACGAAGCCCGAGATAGAGGCTAAAAGGGTTGACTCAACAAGAGAGTACTAACAAGTGACTGACTCAATGATAACGCGAAATTATATCGTTAAATCGACTCGACTTACATGAATTTTACTTACGATTTCTCTATTTTAATTAATTTTATTTACTGATTTATATCTGGATTTTATGTTTGTAGGCCATGTGGGATTTAATTACAAAATAATGAAAAGAAGAAGAAAAATTGAAGAAGGAAAGAAAATGGAAGGAAGGAAATTGAAAGAAAAGAAAAGAAAAAAAATAAACAAGTGGGGCCCACCACAAATTAAATGTGGCGCTTACCACATTTACCAAGGTGGCGTCCGCCACATAGAAAATGAAAGGACAGTGTGGCGGGGGCCACACTAAAAAGAGGAAAAAGATGTGGCGAGTGCCATGCATGCACTACCGGTTTCCTCCATATTTTTCTCCACTCCCCCATATTATTTCTCCAGTTCTTCCTCCACGCAGAGAGAAATTCGCCCACGACTCTCCTATATTTTTGGACCAAAACCGTCAACAAGTGAGTGATTTGAGGAGAACGAGGTCGTCAATAAAAAGGGGAGCAGTTCCACAATTCAGCTCTCTCTTCTCTCTGCTTCGCTCTCTTTGCTTCCTTTGTTTTTGCCCAGATTTTTATTGTTTAAGCTTTTAAGCATTTTCGTTTCTTTTACTCAAAAAATAGTGATAGTTTTCCACATTGGGGAGCTATTGCACCTTAGTTCTTAAAATTTCAGTATTGTATCTTTTCTGCTAATTGTAATCGGATCGGGAACTCGAAGCTTGCCTTCATCATTCTAATTCAAGTTTATTAAAGTTCCAGGTTTTCTATTTTACTGTCAATTATTGTTATTGCTGCCTTAATTACTTGTCAAAGCATGTTTATGATTATGATTTATATTCGTGTGTGCATGTTTGTTTCGAAAGCCATGTCCGGCTAAACCGTTTATATCGGTATGTAAATAAGTCGATCATAAAGGGATTCGATAAGTCTTGGCTAACCATTAACAATTTATTTTTCTGGTTTTGATTTCTTAAATTAAATGAACTTTTGTTACGAGAGTAAAAAGGTAACGAAGGTTACGATCAATACAACGAGAGTTTGAGGTTTTAACCGGATAGCTGAAATTGAACATTAATTTTAAACACAGCGAGAGCACTTTTAAATTAATTAGGACTTGTTAATTTTCAAAGAGTACTTTTAAATTCAAATGGTTTAGCGAGAGCAAACATTCTGATTTAGGAGTATAGTCAGAGTCAATAAACACGAGAGTGTGAGGTAAAGACTTTTAAGTTGATATTTTCTACTGAAGAATATTTTGACTTATTTATACGCCGACGATTTATTGAATCCCCGATGATTGACGAGTTACATACCGATATTCCATTATATTTTATTTGAATCTAAATTCTAGTTTACCATTAGTTTCCCGTTTGCACCTAAACCTATAAAATCATCAGCCTTAGCTAAACACAATAACAATCCGATAGCATTAGTTTAATTATCAGCCCTTGTGGGTTCGATATCTTTTAAAACTACGCGATTAGACTGTGCGCTTGCAGTTAGTAACCCCGATAGACTCATAAAGTCGCGATCAAGTTTTTGGTGCCGTTGTCGGGGACTGATTTAGTCAATAGTGCGATTCATTTGTTGCGCCGTATAGACTAAGGCAACAAATTCCCTAATTCGTCGGTTGTATGCCAAGTACTCGCTCAAAAGGCGAAGACCTAACGCAACCGACAGACGAACCTGAGTGTCTTCTTAGCGTAAGATGACGAATTAGAGAATACTATTTAGAACACAAAATTCCTTTTCCTGACTTTGAATCTGAATCAGAATCTGAATCTAAACCTGAAACTTAACCAGACATGGCCGAAGGACCTCAGAACCGTCCTCTTAAGTACTATGCCATTCCTTTGCAGGCTAAACCACATAACAGCATCGCTGCCCCTGCCATCGAGGCAAATAACTTTGAGCTAAAACCTTCGTTGTTGTCAGCTGTACAACAGAACCAATTTTCTGGTGGTCCCACGGAGGACCCGAACTTACATTTGTCGGTGTTCTTGCAATATGCAGACACAATGAAAGCAAATGGTGTCAGCCCCGAAGCAATAAGACTACGTCTTTTCCCTTTCTCATTAAGAGATAGAGCTAGAGTTTGGCTCCAGTCTCTACCATCCAACTCTGTCACTACGTGGGATGAATTGAAGAAGGTATTCTTAGTACGATATTTCCCACCAAGCAAGACGGCTATGCTAAGAGCCCAAATTAATGGATTCAAACAAAAGGACAACGAATCTCTTTTCGAAGTATGGGAAAGATACAAGGACATGACGAGGCTTTGTCCACATCACGGTCTAGAAGAGTGGTTGATCAACCATACCTTTTACAATGGTCTCTTGTATAACACAAGAATGACAATAGACGCTGCCACGGGTGGCACACTAATGGATAAACCCTACGCTGAGGCTCACGCACTTATCGAAAGTATGGCTCAAAATCACTATCAGTGGGGAAGTGAAAGAACCTCCGTAGAGAAACCTCCAACAAAAGGCGGTATGTACGAGATAAGTGGCCTTGACCAAGTAAATGCTAAGGTAGATGCTTTTACTCAAAAGGTTGAAAGTTTGACCCTGACACCTACAGCCACCGTGGCTCCTGTAGCTCCAAATTGCGAGTTATGCGGAGTTCCTGGACATGCTTCACCTGAATGTCAAATTTTAACAGGAGTTTCCACGGACGAAGTGAATTATGCTCAAGGAAACCCATCCTCACACACCTACAACCCAGGTTGGAAAAACCATCCGAACCTTTTTTACAAAAACAACGCTTTATATGCGCCTGGACAAGCACCTGCTGTACCACCGGGTTATCAAAAGGCTGCCGTAGCTGCTCCTAATGTTCCTAGAAAGTCAAACTTCGAAATCATGATGGAGAACTTCATTGCTATGCAAGCTCAACAAAACAAGGAGTTCCTTAACCAAAATGTTCACACTAGTGAGCAAATTAAACAATTAGCCAACAAGGTTGACGCTCTATCCACTCACAACAAAATGTTAGAAACACAAATCTCGCACGTGGCTCAACAACAAGCTGTTACCGCTACCCCAGCTGGTAATCTTCCAGGACAACCTCAACCTAATCCGAAGGGACATGCAAATGCTATAACACTTCGAAGTGGAATAGAACTAGAAGGACCAACTGACCCAAGGATCGAAAATCCATCCATGTATCAAAAGCCTAGTAAGGAGTCTGAAAAGGAAGATGAACCAAAGGAAAACAAAAAAGAAGATGATGGCAAAGAGGCCGAAGAAAAGAAGAACCATATGTGCCTCCGCCACCTTATAAACCACCTATCCCGTATCCTCAAAGATTCGCTAAATCTAAAAACATAGGGCAATTTAAGAAATTCGTTGAACTTCTGAAATAATTGAATGTTACAATACCTTTTACAGAAGCAATCACGCAAATGCCCTCCTATGCTAAGTTCTTAAAAGAAATTCTATCTAATAAGAAAAAGCTCGAGGATACTGAAACCGTTATGCTTACTGCAGACTGTAACGCTATAATCCAAAACAACATGCCTCCCAAGCTAAAAGACCATGGTAGTTTTTCTATACCATGTGTGATTGGAAAGTTTGTCATAGACAAAGCCCTGTGCGACTTAGGAGCCAGTATTAGGTTGATGCCCTTATCTATTTGTAAAAGGCTCACCATGGGAGAACTGAGACCAACAAAAATGTCTGTACAACTAGCTTATCGTTCAGTAAAATTTCCTTTAGGTATGCTAGAAAACGTTCCAGTACGTATAGGACAATTCTATATTCCTACAGATTTCATAATTATGGACATTAAGGAGGATTCCAACATCCCTATCATTTTAGGAATACCATTCCTAGCCACAGCCGGAGCCATCATAGATGTGAAAAAAGGAAAATTAACTTTTGAGGTTGGTGAGGAAAAGGTAGAATTTATCCTCTCACAATTCTTCAAAGCACCTGCTATAGAGGATTCGTGTTGTTTCTTAGATGTTATTGATGAATGCGTTAAAGAAATGGAGAAACAACAGAATATGTATTCTGAAGTGCTGAAAATTCCAATGCCACAAAATTTTGAAGACGATAATTGGCGTGGTAAATACCAAGATAATAATCTAAGTGAATGTCTCGCACTCACTCCTGACCCTATGCCTTGCCCAAAGAAACTAGTGGTAGAACTGAAAACACTACCTAAAGATCTAAGGTATGAATTCCTAGATGTAGAACTCGAACGACCAGTTATAGTCAACGCAGATTTAGGACAAATAGAAACTGAAAAATTATTACATGTCCTAAGAAAATACCCAACTGATTTAGGCTATAACATCTCAGATTTAAAAGGAATAAGTCCCTCTATCTGTATGCATCGCATCATGCTTGAGGAAGACTGTAAAACCTCCAGAGAACATCAAAGGAGAATCAATCCCATTGTGAGTGATGTCGTTAAGAGAGAAGTGCAGAAGTTGTTAGAAGCAGGAATCATATACCCAATATCCGATAGTGAATGGGTTAGCCCAGTCCACGTCGTACCCAAGAAAGGAGGTGTTACAATTATCAGTAATGAAAAAGGCGAATCTGTAGGACAACGTACTGAAACCGGATGGAGAATGTGCATCGACTATAGGAAATTAAACAAAGCCACTCGTAAGGATCATTTCCTTTTACCCTTCATAGATCAAATGCTTGAACGTCTGGCTAAACACTCTCATTTTTGCTATTTAGACGGATATTCAGGATTCTTCCAAATTCCTATCCATCCTGATGACCAAGAAAATACTACTTTCACATGTCCCTATGGTACCTTTGCCTACCGGCGGATGCCGTTCGGATTATGCAATGCACCTGCAACATTCCAGAGATGCATGATGTCCATCTTATCTGATTTCTTAGATGGTATAATGGAAGTATTTATGGACGATTTCTCTGTCTGTGGGGAAAGTTTTGAAGGATGTCTATCGAACCTTGAAATGGTGCTTGAACGATGCGTAAGTGTCAACCTAGTGCTCAATTGGGAAAAATGCCATTTCATGGTCCGACAAGGAATTGTACTCGGACATATAGTATCCAATAAGGGGATTGAAGTCGGTAAGGTAAAAATCAGAGTTATAGAAAATCTCCAACTGCCGAAAACCGTTAGAGAAATAAGAAGCTTTCTAGGACACGCCGATTTTTATCGACGTTTCATTAAAGATTTCTCTAAGATAACCAAGCCTCTAACTGAGCTATTGATGAAAGACACTGAATTCGTCTTTGATGATAAATGCTTAGACGCATTTCGAACACTTAAGCAAGCATTAATATCAGCGCCCATTATGCAACCCCCAGATTGGAATGAACCATTCGAGATTATGTGCGATGCGAGTGATTACGTTGTAGGTGCAATCTTAGGACAAAGAAAGGATAAAAAGCTTCATGCAATTTACTACGCTAGTAGAACCTTAGATTCTACACAAATGAACTACGCTGCCACAGAAAAATAACATTTGGCTATCGTGTTCGCTTTGGATAAATGTCGTTCCTACCTAGTAGGAGCAAAAATAATTATCTATACCGATCACACTAAAATTAGGTACCTATTAAGTAAAAAAGACGTCAAACCAAGGCTTCTGAGGTGGATTCTGCTCCTACAAGAATTTGATTTGGAAATCAAAGACAAGAAGGGTACTGAAAATGTAGTAGCTGATCACCTGTCGAGAATGGAAAATATCCAACCTGAACAAGTACCTATTAATGACGATTTCCCTTATGAAAGACTCTTAGCCCAGTTGGGGAGTAATACAATTGAACAATCTCTGATTTATAATGATGCAGAAACCAATGAAGTTGTAGAAGCTGTTTACACTAAGACCACATTGTCGTGGTATGTTTATTTTGTTAACTATCTACCAGCTGGAGTGCTACCACCTGTCTAACCTACCAACAAAAGAAAAAATTCTTCCATGACCTTAAACACTATTATTAGGACGAACCACTGCTCTTCAAGAGGGGCGCCGATGGTATTTTTTGTCGTTGTGTACCCGAAGATGAAGTAGAAGATATAATTTCTCACTGTCATTCCCTCTCCTTATGGTGGGCTTGCGGGCACTTCGAAGAATTGTGCTAAGATCTTGCAAGCTGGCCTCTTTTGGCATACTCTATGGAAAGACGTCCATATCGCAGTTATAAATTGCGACCGGTGTCAACGCACTGGAAACATCTCTAGACGTGATGAAATGCCTCAAAAGGGAATTTTAGAAGTAGAGGTCTTTGACGTGTGGGGAATAGACTTCATGGGACCATTTCCGTCCTCTTTTGGTAACAAATACATACTCGTTGCAGTTGATTATGTTTCAAAATGGATCGAGGTTGTAGCCGCCCCAACAAATGATGCACGAGTAGTGAATAAGCTCTTTAAGAATGTAATTTTTCCTAGATTCGGTGTTCCGAGACTGGTAATCAGTGATGGAGGTTCCCACTTTATCTCAAAAATCTTTGAGAAACTTCTATCAAAATATGGAGTCAAACATCGTGTATCGACACCTTACCACCCCCAAACGAGTGGGCAAGTAGAGGTCTCAAATAGAGAAATTAAACAGATCTTAGAAAATACCGTTGCCACCTCTAGGAAAGATTGGTCTTTGAAACTGCACAAAGCTTTGTGGGCTTATAGGACAGCTTATAAAACTCCCATAGGAACCACGCCATTTAAGCTACTTTATGGCAAATCTTGTCACCTGCCGGTAGAAATAGAACATAAGGCCTATTGGGCTATCAAAACCATTAATTTAAATTATACCTCTGCGGGAGAAAAGAGAATTCTAGATTTGCATGAACTAGAAGAACTTAGATTAGACGCTTAAGAGAATGCCCGAATATACAAAGAGAGAACAAAAAAATGGCATGACAAACGTATAGCAAGGAAAGAATTTAATGGAGGAGACATTGTGCTTTTGTTTAATTCTAGACTTAGATTCTTCCCAGACAAACTTCGTTCTAGGTGGTCTGGTCCCTTTGAGGCAACTAAAGTCTTGTTAAGCGGTGCAGTTGAAATAAAAGGTAGATCTAATGAACCGTTTATCGTAAATGGGAAATGTTTGAAACACTATCATTGCGTAGACAATAGAGATTTTTCGACTGGTCTAAAACTGGCAGAAATGCCTGCAATTCCCTTAAGTTGATATTTCTGATAATCTGTGTCGAGCTCCTGACATTAAATGAGCGCTGCGTGGGAGGCAACCCACGAAATTTATTTTGTTTATTACTTTGTTTCTCCTTATTTTAATCATTTATTTTATTTTCAATTATTTTTATTTTATTTTTATTTTTATCCAAATTTACTTCACTAACAAATGCAGTATTTTCAATTATTTTAAAAATCAGTGTTGATTGTCTTACTTTATGCTTCCAGGACTTTATCTTTTTTTCTACCTTCTTCCTTCTCCACTGATTTCATTCTTCCTACTAACTTTAAAGATGGATAATGAAGATACCATGGTTGTGATATTCAAGAACTCTGCCCAATGGCACCATTACGAGGCTCTTTCTCTTAGACCTATGGCTTTAACCAAATTCGCCCATGGACCTACCATGACTGCTCTAGGCATAGGTGACAGTATAGATTTTATGTTTAACCAAATAGGTTGGGAGGGTTTTGCTAGGAAGAAGCACTCGACTTACCATAGGTTAACTCTTGAATTTTTGAGCTCACTGGCCTATGACCCTAATTATGGCATGGGATTTAATAAGGGTAGGATAACCTTCAGGCTGTTTGGATACACTTGCCGTTTTAACAACCGAGAAATCGCGGAACTGTTGGGTTTCCCCAATGACCCTGGCGTTTTCTCTATGGCACGAGAAAATTTGCTTATGGAAAATGAATTTAACTTTATCTAGGGTAGTATTTCGGGACGACCACATCATGACCCGCACCCTATGGTGTCCACTGATATTCATAATCTAGCCATCAGATCTTTCCATATGATCTTAGCCTTTACCCTTTTTGGAAAATCTGAGAATGATACCCTAGTTTCCAGAGATGAGCTCTTTATCCTGTTTTGTGTGTTTCAATCTCGACTTGTTAATGGGGCTACCTTTATGCTTGACAACCTCCGTAGGATTGCCCAAGCTGATCATGGTCCTATTCTAATAGGTGGCCTAGTGACCAAAATTGCTGAAGCCATGGGATTTAGGACACGTCTCTCTCAAGTAAACCCTTTAGGAGGATATAGGCCCATGAACATCACCTTCTGTTTCAACAGAGGGTTAATAGGAAATCTTGGACCACGCCATTTCCAGCTACTGATTAATAATGAGGTTGTACCCCATTTTACCTTACCTGACCATGAGAGTACAAGTGTTCACAACCGCCATAACTGGCTGTATGATTTGGACGGACCACAATTTGAGAAAGAACTTGATGACCATACCTCCGATATTGAAATAGACCCCGAAACACCTCCACATTACCATGATTTTCCAGACCACCCAATCAATGTTGCCAATAACATTCCTCCTGCCAACATTCATGTCACATTGGAAGCCTTTCGTACCGAACTCAATGGCATGCGAGACGAGCTCCGTACTATCCGTCTTGATGTCATCGGTTTTAAGGACATTGCCTTCGAGCAGCTCGATCACCTGAACCAAACTGTGGAGTCTCTGAGACGCAATATTGGCTGATTTTGTTCTTTGACATTTACCGCATTTTCCTTTAATTTTAATTTTAATTTTTCACTGTTATTTTTGGATTTAAATTGAACCTACTGGTATTTCATGCATTTTCATCTGCTACTGCTAATTTTTGGTTACTGAACTACTTTACTTCAGTTAATGGATTTTTATTTCACTGCTATTTATCTTTGTGTTTCGTTATTTGCTGTGTTTGCAGCATTAAATAAATTTCCATTACATTTATATTTATAATTCTCATTGAGGACCTTGTTGTGTTCAAGCGTGGGGGAAGGATTTACTTTGCTTTACTGTTATCGTTTTTCTTCTGTTATTTTTCTTAATTTTTAGCACTTTTGTTACATTACCAAAGCACAGTTTTGTTACTATTGGTATTGTTTCAGTATCACTTTTGTTATTTCTTTCTGTTATGTTTCAGTATTCGTCAAAGTGAATTTTACTCTCATTTGGTTTTAATTGAATTTATTCATTATCATTACTTTCCATTTTGTTTTACTTTCTTTTTAATCAAAGTGTCAGTTTGAATAAGAAAAGTGCATGCAAAAAAAAATCACATGCCAAGAATCTCAAAAGCGTTCATTGGAATAATTTTTGGTAAAAAAAAACAAAAAAAAAGGCTTATCACATACATTTGGTATTTGGTACATATTACAGAGGAATCTCTACACCCATGCAACATGGCGCACGCCATGTCCAAAGGATTGAAGGTGTGGCACCCGCCACATGCATTTGTGGCCCCCGCCACCATGCATTCTCCTTCAATTTTTTGTTTCATTTTTATTTTTTTTATTTGGTTTTGCCTTTTGTTTTTTTTTTTTTTTTGTTTTGTTTCTTTTACTTTAATTATTCTATTTTATTCATGCATGCATGCCACGATTCATTATTCATCTGCACCTTTGACCACACTTTCACTCACTTACCAATTTCCAACCATTTCATTTAATCACACAATAAATTCACATCATTATTTATACCTTCCACCAACTTCTATTCTACCATACAAATTCATTTCTTTCACACTTCTCTCCACCCCATCTCCACTTAATCAAAAGAAAAAAAATTCGTGTGTTGAATTCGAAATGGAAGGATACCAGGTTTATTTCAGAGATGGTGTAGCAGGTGAACACCAGGTTGAACTCTACGCAGCACTGCAAAATCGAGAAATCGAATCCACGAGGTATGCTGATGTAACTTGTTTAGAGGCTTTAGGGATCAAAGATAGTGTCGATTATATACTAGAGAAGTTGGGCCTAACTTATTTTCTATCTTTTAAGGACCCTGTTTATGTCCAACCCACTCTAGAATTTTTAAGCTCACTTATCTATGATCCTAACGAGACACTCAAATTTCAACTATTTAACGTAGAGTACACCTTCACTTTTGATCAATTAGCGGTCTTGTTGAAATTTCCCTACAGAGAGGGAGTAAGGTATGATGTGCCTAGTGAAGAGGGTTGGACTAACGCCTACAAATTTTTTTGGAAAGGAATAACGGGTACAATGAGCAATAGTTTCAAAGGCAATAGAGCCTCCCTAATTCAAAACTTGTCTTTACGCTATTTTCGCCAATTATTGGCTTGCACTCTTTTCGGTCGGTCAAATTCTAATAAAGTGAATGAAGTAGAACTTTTCTATCTTTTTACCATTTTTTCCGCCGAAAAGATTAACATTGTCCCGTTTATGTTCTCTCATATGAAAGCAATAGTTGCCGCGCAAAAGGGAGCATCGTTTTTGGTGGCTTGATAACTACGTTAGCCAAAGCCCTTGGACTTGCAAATATTCTCGTATCTTTGGCACCACTACCATCACGCACTATGGACATTGAAATGGTTAAAAGCATGAAATTGGTAAAGAAGCAACGAGATAGAAATTTTACTTTAATGATTAATAACCAAGTTTTCCCGGGTTTTATTCTTCCAAACCCGACTCGCACAGATGTGCGTAATGACAATAACTTGCGATATATTGATGACTCAGTCCCCGCGCACATTCCAGAGAATGTTGCTGCTGGTGAGGACAATGCTGACGCACAACCACACACTGCACGTGTCTTTGCTAAAAATGATGCAGGTACTTCCTCAAGGTGCAGACCCAGGACAAGAAGTGAAGACACACCTGCCACTCTTGAAGATATATATACTGAGCTAACACGACGGAATGAATTAGACGCTCAGCGCGAACAGAGAATCCATGTTAGTAGACATTCCAGGTTCCACCTTCCTTTCTCACCTTATGTCGTTGCATTGAGGACAATGCTCCATTTAAGTGTGGGGGAGGAAGATTTACTGCTTTATTTTATCATATTCTAGTTATTCATCATTTTTTAGGTAGATTTTAAATTTCTACTCTTCATTTTTATTATTATGTTTATTTCCTTGCTTAGTATTAATAAAGAAATTCATGTGTTGTCGAGTCTATTTACGTAGTTTCCGCTATTTATTTGATTCTCCCAAATTCTTGAGCCTTAACAAAAATTTTAATTTTGGTTTGTTACATAATACGACACTTTAAGAATTTATTAGGCAAAGTTGGAAAGACTTGGGAAAGTGTTAATAAAATCGGTACTGTTTTGACACCCTGAACCCCCCGAATATGCAGATGAATTTAAGTACTTATTATGCCAAGACCTCAAATTTTAAAAGTAACCTCTTGATTAGTTTATATTAGCAGTCAACACCATCCTAAGGCACAAACTAAGTAAGAAACCGATGCGAATATGTGTTCGATCTCAAAAGTTAATTTAATGAATTAATAGAAAAGGCGAATAAAAGACATGTTCCTTCTAAGTTAGGTGGTCTTCACCCGACCATTTAGCCCAACGGATCGGACTCTTGAAATTCGAAATTAAAAGAAAATAAATTGCAAAATATTTGAAAAGTGAGATCACTGAACACTAACAGGTTTACTTACCATGGGCGTGCGGGGATAACGGGCTTAATGTGATTGCTCGAGAATGAAAGAGGTGAAAAAGAATAGGCCGAGTTATAATACCATGATTCGAATCTGTCTGTATAGGGTGGGAGTTCTTGATTACATAGTGTAATTCTGTGTCATTACGGTATCCTTAGTATTGATATTTAGTACCTATCTTTCTGACAAGGCTTAGCATCACTATATGATTTGTGTTGTGTTTTTGTTTCAAACCCGCGCTTAGAGGTTTTATTTGCTTGAGGACAAGCAAAGGTTCAAGTATGGGGAAGTTTGATAACACGAAATTATATCGTTAAATCGACTCGACTTACATGAACTTTACTTACGATTTCTCTATTTTAATTAATTTTATTTACTGATTTATATGTGGATTTTATGTTTGTAGGCCACGTGGGATTTAATTACAAAATAATGAAAAGAAGAAGAAAAACGGAAGAAGGAAAGAAAATGGAAGGAAGGAAAATGTAAGAAAAGAAAAGAAAAAAATAAACAAGTGGGACCCACTACAAATTAAATGTGGCGCCTGCCACATTGGCCAAGGTGGCGTCCGCCACATAGAAAATGAAAGGAAAGTGTGGCGGGGGCCACACTAAAAAGAGGAAAAAGATGTGGCGAGTGTCATGCATGCAATACCGGTTTCCTCCAAATTTTTCTCCACTCCTACCTATTATTTCTCCAGCTCTTCCTCCACGTAGAGAGAAATTCGCCCACGACTCGCCTATATTTTTGGACCAAAACCGTCAAAAAGCGAGGGATTTGAGGAGAACGAGGTCGTCAATAAAAAGGGGAGCAGTTCCACAATTCAGCTCTCTCTTCTCTCTGCTTCGCTCTCTTTGCTTCCTTTGTTTTTGCCCAGATTTTTATTGTTTAAGCTTTTAAGCATTTTCGTTTCTTTTACTCAAAAAATAGTGATAGTTTTCCACATTGGGGAGCTATTGCACCTTAGTTCTTAGAATTTCAGTATTGTATCTTTTCTGCTAATTGTAATCGGATCGGGAACTCGAAGCTTGCCTTCTTCATTCTAATTCAAGTTTATTAAAGTTCCAGGTTTTCTATTTTACTGTCAATTATTGTTATTGCTGCCTTAATTACTTGTCAAAGCATGTTTATGATTATGATTTATATTCGTATGTGCATGTTTGTTTCGAAAGCCATGTCCGCCTAAACCGTTTATATCTGTATGTAAATAAGTCGATCAGAAAGGGATTCGATAAGTCTTGGCTAACCATTAACAATTTATTTTTCTAGTTTCGATTTCTTAAATTAAATGAACTTTTGTTACGAGAGTAAAAAGGTAACGAAGGTTACGATCAATACAACGAGAGTTTGAGGTTTTAACCGGATAGTTAAAATTGAACATTAATTTTAAACACAACGAGAGCACTTTTAAATTAATTAGGACTTGTTAATTTTCAAAGAGTACTTTTAAATTCAAATGGTTTAGCGAGAGCAAACATTCTGATTTAGAAGTATAGTCAGAGTCAATAAACACGAGAGTGTGAGGTAAAGACTTTTAAATTGATATTTTCTACTGAAGAATATTTTGACTTTTTTATATGCTGACGATTTATTGAATCCCCGATGATTGACGAGTTACATACCGATATTCCATTATATTTTATTTGAATCTAAATTCTAGTTTACCATTAGTTTCCCGTTTGCACCTTAACCTATAAAATCATCAGCTTTAGCTAAACATAGTAACAATCCGATAGCATTAGTTTGATTATCAGCCCCTGTGGGTTCGATATCTTTTAAAACTACGCGATTAGATTATGCGCTTGCAGTTAGTAACCCCGGTAGACTTATAAAGTCGCGATCACTCAACAAGGGAGTGCTTTTATATGTCTTGTATGAAGCCCAAGACGGAGGCTAAAAAGGTTTGACTCAACAAGAGAGTACTTTTATCTGTCTTATACGAAGCCCAAGACGGAGGCTAAAAAGGTTGACTCAATAAGAGAATCTTTTATACTCAACAAGATAGTGATTTGTTGTCTCGTACGAAGCCCGAGATAGAGGCTAAAAGGAAAGTGACTCAACAAGAGAGTCTTTAAAAGTGATGGAATCAACAAGAGAGTCTAAAAAGGTTAGATCCGCTAGGGGAAATCATTGTACAAAGCCCAAGAGGAGGCTGACTTTGCTGAGGAAGGATCATTATACAAAGCCTAAGAGGAGGCTATACTTCTGCCGGGGATTCTTGAGATCCCGAGGCAGGTCCAAGAAGGTAATCAATCCTTGCAAGGGAATGCAAAAGGAATTGATAGATCAGAAACCTTGAGGCTCTAGTTTGAGATAGCGTTATCTGACCTGAGTCGGGGAATTTTGGGAGAAGGACGGGGTTTTAGAACCCGCAAAGTTCTAACTCGACTGGAGATTAATCCAGAATCCGGGGTTTCTCCTATGTTTGAAAAGGACTTGAGAATGTCTTTGAGACTCAAAGGGAATTAGACTGTCCAAGTCTACTGATAGAGTTTTATCTTTTGTAGGATGTCCAATAGAGGGCAAGGGCCTTAAGGGATGAGGATCAACCCTAAGGTGGCCATAGGTTTGACACTGGAAAGACTGCTCTAGCAAAGGATGACTAAGTTCTGTCTTATACCTTTAAGAGGTCGTTAAGGGTCCTTGTATTAATCCCAAGAGAAGGCATGAGAGCTTTTAAGAAGCCCAAGAGGAGGTGTGGATGCTTTTAGGAAGCCCGTGGGTCCCCAAACCAAGAGAAATTCAAGAAATGTAATTCACAGAGAAGAGATCATTCTAGGAAAGTTCGAGAATTTGGAAGAAACTCAAGAGATGCTATTCACGGAGAATAGATCAACTCTGGGGAGTAGAGTTTCGTTGACAATTTCTAAGGGTGACAGTCTGAGAAAAGGTTCAGCGAGAATACTGCCTTTCTCTTTGTTCCATATTGTTTAACCTCAAGAGAAAGGAAGACTGTATCTGGAATCCTATGGGGATCTAGTTTTGTTTGTATTCGAGAGTGACCAACAGGCTTTACCTAGTTCTAGACGTAGTTGCCGGGGAAAACTCTAAATAACTATACTAGTATATATACAGTTGATATATGACGAGTATTTAAAAGGATGTGAAAGAAGACTTACAGTGAAACAGCCCCACAATACAGTTATATATATATATATATATATATATATGAAAGCGGATAAACACTTACCCGTTGTAGAGCTTCCATATTGTTTTGTAAGTTGTTCAACAAAGAAACTAAAGAAAGTTTTGATAACAACATATATTTGAATTCAAAATCAAAGGAGAAAGTGCTTTGAAAAGGTTGTTGGGGCTTACAGCTCAACGAGAGGCCCAAAAAGTTTTTATGTACAAGGGGATGGGTCTTACACTCTATTAGAGGATCAAAGATTTATTTTTGTACAAGAGATGGGACTTACAACTCAAGGAGAGGCCCAGGGTTATTTGTTTGAAAATGGCAATTGCGCCGAGGTTTTTGAAAACACGGTGGGTCTTATACAACATCTGAGGCCCAAATCATTTTGGTTTCAAAAAAAGGGGTTGGGTCTTACACTCTATTAGAGTCCCAAAAGTTTTTTTTGTACAAATGATGGGGCTTACCACACAGGGAGAGCCCCAGTTGATTTTGTTAAAAAGGCGACGATCGCTCCGAACGTTTGAAAATATACAGAGGGGCTTATACAATGTGTGAGGCCCAAAGGTATTATTCACAAAGGGGTTGGGTCTTACACTCTATTAGAGGCCCAAAGAATATTTTAAAGAAAAGAAATGGGACTTATAACACGAGGGTAGGCCCAAATGATTTTATTTTAAACTGGCTATTGCACCGAGATTTTTGAAAACACCGTGGGTCTTATACAATGACTGAGGCCCAAACTATTTTGGTTTCAAAGAGGGATTGGGTCTTACACTCTATTAGAGGCCCAAAGTGTTTTTGAAAAAGATTTGTTAGGATGAAAATCAACAAAACCCTAATTTCATCATTCTTTAAAGTAATTTTCAAAGAAAATTAATTAAAAGGATAAATATACCAAATAAGTTTGAATGAACAACTTGTGATTTTTGGTTAAGGTTTGAAAATTGATGTTTTAATCACAAGATGAATTAAAACTCATTTGGTCTTGATTTTTCAAGGTGGATATTCATTTTAAAAGGTTTAAAACAATAAAAAATGAATTTATTTACAAAAATATCAACTATATTAAATAATCAATATAAATCTGATTTTTTTGTGGAATAAAATATTTTAACATTTTTGTAATTTTTTGCAAAAAGAACCAATAAAAAATCATTAAAATTGAGAGAGTTATTAATTTTCCAAATCATTTAAAAATAATATGAAAAATAACAAAAAGTGGGAAAATGATAAAAAGAGGATCTGGGGCGATGGGGATTCGAACCCCAGACCTCTTGTATGCAGCGCGCGCCCTCTATGACTGGGGTGGTGATACATCTGTGTATCAAAACCACCCCATGGATATATGAGGGTTGCCTTGTTTTTGGCCTGGCCAAGGCAAGGTTTTGGCCAAAAACGTGAAGCTTGTAACTTTCTCATTTCTCCATGGTGGTGGTGGTTTTTTCAGATGAGGCTCCTATTGAAAAACCTGATAGTGGTTTTGAAATAGGCCATGATTTGCATTTTCCATGCTACCTCTTGTTACAGGCATGAATTACATGATGAATTAGTTTAAACACAACATATATAACATGTATAAGATGTGCATGATCAGTGGACTTCAAAGCAATGCATATTTCAAAGAGTTCAAGTTGTGATGCTTACCTCTTTATGAGCTTTTTGTGCAATCTGCCAAGTGCTTTGTTCCCGAAACAATTTGATGCTTTGGACACCCTCAAATGATCACTTAGAAGCTTTTAGAATGGTTGGAAACAAATGGAATCCTCAGGAACAAGTTTGAGCTCTTTCTTGCAAAAGGGGCAAAAGTGACCAATATAGCAACTCTCTCAAATGGTGTTCCAGATGTGGAGAACCATTTGGGACAGTTCAAGGATGATATTTGGAGTGTGTTTGAGGTTTTATCTGGTTTTGAAAGTGACTGAATCAAGACATGGCTTGAAAAATGCAAAAAAGACCAATTTTGAGGTTTTGAGAGAGGACTTTGTGATTTTGGTGTTACAGGTCACTTGTGAGAGTTTGGACAGCTTAGATATGACATATTGGATATGTTTGGATCATGAGTTATGATGGAAACGCTCTCTAACTCATAAACTCAGAGTTACTTTGCTAAAGAAGGTATTTTTGCCTAGAGAAAGAGATTTTGAGAAAAGCAAGTGTTGTAGTGCTTTGGTGTACTTAAACTGAGCACAAATGAGCTCTATTTATAGTAGAGCAAGTTTGTTTTGCAAGTAATAGTGAATGGCAACTGCAGCAGCTCATTGTCCAATTGCATCACTTTGGAATCTTAAGTCTCCTCTAGCCATTGACTAGAGGTTAGAGCACAGGCCTTTGGTTCCCTAGTTCAGAGATCATCCTTGACTCATTCAGTTGGAAAAGGCTCAGTTCAAGCCACCTTGGTGCATCCATTGAATGCTCCAAAAAAAAATTGGAGTATTGTCCCCTTTTTAGGCATTTTTAGGTTTGGCATGCTAATTTTAGTTCCAAAGACTTGGGAGGCTTATGGATCAGTGTTTGTTCCTCCTTGGTCTCCCCTTGAGGTGTTTAGATGGATAAACTTATTTGTCATTTGCACAATTTGATCAAATCGAGCAAAATGGACAAATCTGCCTTGCCATGACAGTTGCAGCAAGGCATATTGCCACTGTCATAACTCTTAGCTCAAATGGAATTTGATGGAGTTCTTGGCTATTTTGGAAAACTCTCATATGATACAACATATGTGTGATTATAGTTTGTCTTGACAATTTTTGGATCCAAGTGAAAAATCCCCCTACAATTTTTGCTTTTCACTTGTTGCTGTAGAATGACATAAAGAGGGAAGGAAAACTTTGTTTTCTTTTTGTTTGTTTTTTCTGTTTCACACCACATGTCACGTGAGGTGTCTTGAATTTTGAAAACACCCCATGAATAACACCGTCCTCTCCCTCTTACTATTTTTCCTATTTTTTTTTAATTTTTTTTATTTACTATTTTTTTTTAAATTTCTTTATGATTTATTGTAAAGTGGATTTAAGTTTACTAATGGGTTGTTGTTGTCTCTTTACTTAGGCCCATATGTTATTTTTCACACTCTCATCATGTTCATGCATTCACACCCTTCTTAATTTGTTTATTTTTATTTTTATTTTTAGCTTTTGATTTTTATTTATTACTCTCCTCTTGATTAATTTAATGATCTAGAGTGATAATTAATTGATTATTTTAGTTTGATTAAATTTCAATTACTTAGTTATTTTCTTTTCTAATTATTAAGTAAATTATTTGTTTATGAAATTCTGGCAATGCAGATAGCAGATGTCCTAACACATGTCGAGACATTGTTCTGCATAAACAATTAAACACAGAGGTACAACAGCAGACTGATACCTTGAATATCAGAACTGTAAAATCACAGATGTTACAACATCTGTTCCAACATGTTTATCATGAACCCTAATAGAAAAGTAAATCTGCAGAATGATAAAGAACACAGCGATTGTTAACCCAGTTCGGTACAATTCACCTACATCTAGGGGACACCAATCCAGGAAGAAGACTCCACTATCTGTATAATTGTTACAAAGCTAAACTCCCCCGCTTACAACTTTATATCCTAATCTCTACCCAATGAAGACTTTATTAAAGAACAACCTCTTTGACAAACAAGCTAACTCGGATTTGCTTAAAAGCTTTATCCAAGAACAATACATAATCCAATACCTCAAGGCTTATGGATTTGTACGACACCTATATCTGCCAAAATGCATCAACTGATACAAAGGGAGACTTACAACCTAGAGAGCCAACGACTCTCAAACCCTAAACCCTTGTTTTTACGTAAGAGAACTAAGTTACAAAAGGCATATCAAATCCTAGGTCTAAGTCTTCTATTTATAGTCTTCAGATGGGCTTCAAATCTTCAAACAAATCTTTCCTTGATCCACTACTAAACGCGCCTAGAAACTTGGAGTAGATTTGAAAAAGATTTAAGTAATCTGTTATAGCAGTCCAGATGTCGAGTCTTCACGTTGTGACATCTCCTTCAACATCTTGTGTTTGACAGATTTCTTGATGTTGAATCCTTTTGTATGACAATGAGTTTTACCAAAATTTAAGTCAAATCTTTAGAGTCTTCAATCTCCCCCTTTTGACAAATTTTGGCTAAAACTCATTTCGTACAATAGAGCCAGGATTCTCCTGAATTCGTGTCAACCTGAATAACCAACTCATAAGTATTAATTTAAGACTCCTGAGACTGAGACTCCGGAAATCCTAAATTAATTTTTCCCTATGTTGGTGTACATGAGGAGGAGGATAACCCCCCCCCCCCCCCCCTAAACACATGAATGTGTTCTTAACTCAGGACACAAGACACAAACGACACTTAGGACACGAAGAACTGGAACTGTAAGAACCACTGTAGAAACAGAACCTGCAAAAATAGAAACTCCTTTTATCTCCCCCTTTTTAGCCAAAAATTGACAAGAGTAGCTTCATATCCGGGTATAACTTATCCAGATCCTGACAAGAAATGCCCCTTTGAATATCCAAGTACTCACATAAGAATCATCGTACCATTAGAAATGACACCAGTCAAGTCAATTAAAGCATTAACAGAGCATTGTCCAAAAGGAATTCCAAGAACTAATAACACGTTTAGCACGCATAATTTCTCCACCGTCTAAACCATCCACACAAGAACATAACCAGAGAGACTTGTCCTATGTCTTTAACAATATTCTGACATCATGTCAGACATTGTCTACCAAAGAAAACTTATGTATTGATCAATACCTTCACAGTCTTATGATTATAGTCTGCAGAGAAAAATAAATTCTCCCAGACCTAACCAATGATTCTTAAGCATCCATTAAGAACCATGTAATTTGTACTGTCAAGTTTCCCCCAACTTGCAATAGTACACTAATGTCAAGACATCCTTCTTGACATCTCATCCTTCCAGGATGGAAACATAATCACTGCTTGCTTGAAGCACAATACAAGCTCGATTCAAAACTGCACCCCCGCAGTAATACATCTTAGATCAAGGAGAAACTCCCCCTATCTAAGATAACCAGTGCTCCTCCAATGAACACTTATGCTGATGAATGGAAAACATAAGACACATCTTTATGTCTTCAAGAGTGCGCCCTCTGTCCAACTTACCTGCTGAACACAATCATCAACTCCACTTATTGCTTCTTCTGACTAGAACCAATAATCACTCACACATGAACACCATCATGTTTCCCGTGAGGACTCATTAGGATCACCATCCTTAATTAACAAACTCTTGGATTAAGATCAAAGCTCCATTAATCCCCCTTGTCCAGAAACTATCCATACACCACACGAATTCCTCTTGAATTCTCATGTATAGATCTCCTTGTTCCCTGAGATAAAATCCAATTGATCTAGAATGATCCACATTCCTCAAAGAGATACCATACCTCTTAGTTTGTTTTCTTCCAGCGGTGTCAGATACCGTATACATGCTTCAGAACTTCACAGCTGTCAAACTGGTCCACTTCCCTTTAGCGTGACTTGCCAATAGGAGCGTTATCCTCTCCACAAGCTTTTTATATGACCTTAGCAATGTTAATCAATAGATAGTCACCTAACAATCCAAGACAGTCATTCCTTCATCATTCTCCCATATGATAACCTGGAATACTTCTAATCAACTGGTGAATATCCATATTCAGACTTCCACGCAATCAACACATGATCCATTTCAGTCTTCTCGACACCATCCTTCCAAGGCAGTTCTTCTACTCCATCATTCTCCTGTATGACAAGATAGATACTCCTTAGACACGATGTAGGCAACAAGTTCCTAGACCAGAACTTAATATCCTACTTCAAGGATAACCAACCCAGAAAATGTTCTAACATCAGTTAGAACAATCTTCACACATCATAGACACCACACACCATGGTTCTTGATATGCTCCACCATTGGACTTACTATCTGCATAGTAATCCAACTGAAGATCTTCAAACAACACTGCATCACCAGCTTAAACAAAGAGAACTCCAGAAACCCATAGAGAAATAAACTCTCATCCACCAAAAGAAGGCATACTTCCATCCTCAACCTAGAACTTCTACTCCAAGAGAACCAGAACCTCCTTACTTTTTCAAATAACTAGCCTTCTGCACAAGAGCAATCAATTTTAAGCATCCTACTTGAATGCGCACTATGAAACCAACCAAATGCCGCCTTTTGATTGATCTCACTCTTCTTCAGAAATCCCATAAGATACACTGGTCCACCAATGAAATCTGATCTTCAAGTCACATAAACTACTTGCTCCAGAGCAAGACATCTTGGATCCACCAAGCCTCTAGACATGTAACATCTTCTCAAACCACAGCTCCCGCAAACTGTATGAGGTAGAGCTTTTTGAAGCATCCATAACTTCCATTCTCATGTAGATCACCTTATCTTAAGCTGATGTGCCACATCACAAGCTGAGATTCCTGATATTAAGCTAGATGTCAGAACATTCTGATACGATATCCAACTGCTGAATTCAACTCCTCCTTCTGCCACTTAAAAGAACCTCCTCCCTATTACAGAATAAGAGTTCCATGCTCTCATACACTTGATTCAACAACCAAGTTCGAGTAGACAACCTTCATCCTGCTTTGAAACTCCAAAGACTTCACACCTGCCACGTCTGAATCTTCAGAAGATAAAGTAGTCCTAGACTACACCATAGTCATACCAAAGAATCCCATTTTCCTTAGTAGAGCCGTCTATAGAAAGTCAGAGATAACTGCCACTTAACTTTGACCTTCACAATGAGCAAGATCCCATGCTCCTAAGTACCTAGATTAGAAATAAACTGATCCAAGTTGTGCCAACACCAACACTCAATTCTGACAGGTCTCTTGCCAGGACACCTTCTAGATAAACATCAGATGCTTCTAGTAACAGATTGAACACACCTGTTGCACTCCAGAGCTCTTAGATCATAAATAAACTGATCCCAGAGCAATCCATCAAGATTATGATGTCTTCATCTTCATCTTCAACAGCACCAAAGTCCATACCAGTTTCTTGCTAGGAAACTCTCCAGAGATCACATGCTTCTGTCACACCAGACTAAAGCCGATTCTTAGGTCAACACCCAAGACCAAAACAGATGCTAAAGTGTATGCAGTACCCCTCCCATGATTCTACATAAACTCTGATGATGAGATGTTCCAACATCTTGTTGAACATCAGCAATCTTGACTTTCAAGGATAATCAATTAAATACTTGTGAATTCCACAAATTGCAATGGGTCTTAAATCCTTGTCCAATAACCCTTCTTCACTGTTGTAGCTAAGCTCCACCAAATCACTTCATGAACACTTATCAAGCATTCAATCTTTTGCAAGTATCTTCTTTGACAAACAGTGTTGAGATACCAAGGCTGCCACTCTTGACTCTAGTAACTAAGATTCTCTCTGAACGAACCTTATTTACCTCAACAATTCTGAGAACTCCAATCAAATTGGATCCACCCTTAGGGTTAAGAGAGATGAATCCTTCCTTGCTGTTTTGGATGCTGAAAATAAATCACCTCCACTTTCTTCAGGTTGTGTTTTATAGAAACATCTTCTAGTCAGAAGAATAACTAGAAGACTCCAGATACACGATTGAGACGCCTTTATGAGTGAACTTGATAGAATTCTCAAGTATCTTTGACAACCTAGCCGATCAATAATTTATCAAACTCCCAGAGCAAGAACTTGATAAACCTAAACTCAACTCCTCTCCTCTTCAACTGACTTCAAACTGCACCATGGAACCAAGCTACCAAGCACCAAGTCACCATAACAGACATCTTCCAACAACTCTTTCCATTCCATCGCTCCCGACTTTAGAATAAAAAGATGCAGATATCTTCAACTATAGAGGCCGACGATTGAGACCTTCCACCATCTGTCTTCAGCAACAACTCCAGAATCCCATAATTCAAGAGCTCTTCCATCAGAAACATATGCAGCGGAACCACCAAGGAACATATTCAACTTGCCCTAATAAGATGTCAAAACATCTTATAAGACACCCCAACAAGAGAACTAGCCACTTCTCCTGCAGTTGTTGTAGAACCTCCTCAGCAACATGAACAACCTCTGGGTTGTTACCTTCGATCCAAAACATCCATCCCATCCATTAATACCCTTGAGTATGTATGAGTTGATTGATCTGATCTTCAAAACTCCTTGTTTAGACGCCAGAAAGTATCTCTCAAAGATCTCATCCAGAAACAGACAGGATGCCAACTCTGATACCAATTGAAATTCTGGTAATGCAGATAGCAGATGTCCTAACACATGTCAAGATATTTTTCTGCATAAACATTTAAACATAGAGGCACAACAGCAGGTTGATACCTTGAATATCATAAGTGCAAAATCATAGATGTTACGACATCAGTTCCAACATGTTTATCATGAACCCTAACAGAAAAGTAAATCTGCAGAATGATAAAGAACACAATAATTGTAAACCCAGTTCGGTGCAATTCACCTACATCAGGGGGATACCAATCCAGGAAGAAGACTCCACTATCTATAGAATTGTTACAAAGCTAAACTCCCCCGCTTACAACTTTATATCCTAATCTCTACCCAATGAAGACTTTATTAAAGAACAACCTCTTTGATACGAGATACCCCACTCACTTCCCTTAATCACCAACAGTGATTTCTATATCATCCTTGTCAATACAAAATTCTGTCAAGCATACTTGACAAACGAGCTAACTCGGATTTGCTTAATAGCTTCATCCAAGAACAATACACAATCCAATACCTCAAGGCTTATGGATCTGTGCGGCACCTATATCTGCCACAATGCATAAACTGATACAAATGGAGACTTACAACCTAGAGAGCCAACGGCTCTCAAAACCTTAAACCCTTGTTTTTACGCAAGAGAACTAGGTTACAAAATGCATATCAAATCCTAGGTCTAAGTCTTCTATTTATAGTCTTCAGATGGGCTTCAAATCTTCAAACAAATCTTTCTTTGATCCACTACTAAACGCGCCTAGAAACTTAGAGCAGATTTGTAACAGATTTAAGCAATCTGTTATAGCAGTCCAGATGTCGAGTCTTCATGCTGTGACATCTCTTTCAACATCTTGTGCTTGGCAGATTTCTTGATGTTGAATCCTTTTGTTTGACAATGAGTTTTACTAAAATTTAAGTCAAATCTTTAGAGTCTTCAATTTATTTAATATCAATTTGTTTAGTCATTCAATTAGGTCTTCTCTATCTATTTTTTTATATCCTCACTCATATAAATAATCATCTCACTAACATTTCCAACCAAAACCTCAAAATACCTAAAAATATTTAAACATTTTTCATTAATAAAGATGAAAAAGGAAAGAGATGTAGTCAACGTCTCCCGAGAAGGAAGACACGAGATGTAGTTCTCGACTGTCCGAGCTCTCTCATCAATTCAATACACTTCAACACATCAAAATTTTTCCCTCGCCGTCGTGCGACCTCTTGAACATTGTGGGAATATGATGGTTTCCTACCTACTATTTGAGTATGGCATATCATCTATTTCATAAGTCTTAGATTTATTTTGGGGGATGTAGCGCGATTTTTGTGGTTTCAAGTCACTATCGCTTTGGTACTACAGTTCGATTCATTTTTTATCCTGTGAAGCTGATTAAGAAAGGGAAATAGATGTCTCCAATTAACCCTGTTTGCATACTGAATTTAAATAGATGATTGTTGGTTTACAGATGCTATCAAAAGGGGGGTCTTGTCTTAGGTTATTTTGCTTAAGAATATCGTGTCTGGACTATTTGCGAGGCTTTTGGTAAGGTGTTAGATCTAATGCTTTTGGTTGATTGACGGAGGTACTGGATTTTGAGTTTTTTATTAGTATGCTCGCTAAGATTTCGCAATCTTATGCCTACGTATTCCCGTTTAACGAAACAGGGAAATCAGAGCGATCGTAGTTCCCTCCTATTTTAAGGGAGGAAAAAGATGTTTTGGTGTCTTGTTCAAAGGCCAAGATTGAAGCTAAAAGTGATTTGTATCTTGTTCAAAGCCCAAGATATGAAGTTGAAGGGTTTTTTTTGTGTCTTGTTCAAAGCCCAAGATTGAAGCTAAAAGGTTTGACTGAGAGAGAGCTTGCCATCTCTAAAGAGGAATTGTTGATGTGTGTATGCCTTGATTAAAGCACAAGTTTGATGCTAAAAGGGTGATTGACTCAACCGGGGGTTTCTCTATACAAAGCCTAAGAGGAGGCTATTGACCCAACAAGAGGATGGTTATTATTTGTCTCGTACGAAGCCCGAGATAGAGGCTAAAAGGGTTGACTCAACAAGATAGTACTAACAAGTGACTGACTCAATGATAACGCGAAATTATATCGTTAAATCGACTCGACTTACATGAATTTTACTTACGATTTCTCTATTTTAATTAATTTTATTTACTGATTTATATCTGGATTTAATGTTTGTAGGCCATGTGGGATTTAATTACAAAATAATGAAAAGAAGAAGAAAAATGGAAGAAGGAAAGAAAATGGAAGGAAGGAAATTGAAAGAAAAGAAAAGAAAAAAAATAAACAAGTGGGGCCCACCACAAATTAAATGTGGCGCTTACCACATTTGCCAAGGTGGCGTCCGCCACATAGAAAATGAAAGGACAGTGTGGCGGGGGCCACACTAAAAAGAGGAAAAAGATGTGGCGAGTGCCATGCATGCACTACCGGTTTCCTCCAAATTTTTCTCCACTCCTCCATATTATTTCTCCAGTTCTTCCTCCACGCAGAGAGAAATTCACCCACGACTCTCCTATATTTTTGGACCAAAACCGTCAACAAGTGAGGGATTTGAGGAGAACGAGGTCGTCAATAAAAAGGGGAGCAGTTCCACAATTCAGCTCTCTCTTCTCTCTGCTTCGCTCTCTTTGCTTCCTTTGTTTTTGCCCAGATTTTTATTGTTTAAGCTTTTAAGCATTTTCGTTTCTTTTACTCAAAAAATAGTGATAGTTTTCCACATTGGGGAGCTATTGCACCTTAGTTCTTAGAATTTCAGTATTGTATCTTTTCTGCTAATTGTAATCGGATCGGGAACTCGAAGCTTGCCTTCATCATTCTAATTCAAGTTTATTAAAGTTCTAGGTTTTCTATTTTACTGTCAATTATTGTTATTGCTGCCTTAATTACTTGTCAAAGCATGTTTATGATTATGATTTATATTTGTGTGTGCATGTTTGTTTCGAAAGCCATGTCCGGCTAAACCGTTTATATCGGTATGTAAATAAGTCGTTCATAAAGGGATTCGATAAGTCTTGGCTAACCATTAACAATTTATTTTTCTGGTTTCGATTTCTTAAATTAAATGAACTTTTGTTACGAGAGTAAAAAGGTAATGAAGGTTACGATCAATACAATGAGAGTTTGAGGTTTTAACCGGATAGCTGAAATTGAACATTAATTTTAAACACAGCGAGAGCACTTTTAAATTAATTAGGACTTGTTAATTTTCAAAGAGTACTTTTAAATTCAAATGGTTTAGCGAGAGCAAACATTCTGATTTAGGAGTATAGTCAGAGTCAATAAACACGAGAGTGTGAGGTAAAGACTTTTAAGTTGATATTTTCTACTGAAGAATATTTTGACTTATTTATACGCAGACGATTTATTGAATCCCCGATGATTGACGAGTTACATACCGATATTCCATTATATTTTATTTGAATCTAAATTCTAGTTTACCATTAGTTTCCCGTTTGCACCTTAACCTATAAAATCATCAGCTTTAGCTAAACATAGTAACAATCCGATAGCATTAGTTTGATTATCAGTCCCTGTGGGTTCGATATCTTTTAAAACTACGCGATTAGATTATGCGCTTGCAGTTAGTAACCCCGATAGACTCATAAAGTCGCGATCACTCAACAAGGGAGTGCTTTTATATGTCTTGTATGAAGCCCAAGACGGAGGCTAAAAAGGTTTGACTCAACAAGAGAGTACTTTTATTTGTCTTATACGAAGCCCAAGACGGAGGCTAAAAAGGTTGACTCAACAAGAGAATCTTTTATACTCAACAAGATAGTGATTTGTTGTCTCGTACGAAGCCCGAGATAGAGGCTAAAAGGAAAGTGACTCAACAAGAGAGTCTTGAAAAGTGATGGAATCAACAAGAGAGTCTAAAAAGGTTAGATCCGCTAGGGGAAATCATTGTACAAAGTCCAAGAGGAGGCTGACTTTGCTGAGGAAGGATCATTATACAAAGCCTAAGAGGAGGCTATACTTTTGCTGGGGATTCTTGAGATCCCGAGGCAGGTCCAAGAAGGTAATCAATCCTTGCAAGGGAATGCAAAAGGAATTGATAGATTAGAAACCTTGAGGCTCTAGTTTGAGATAGCGTTATCTGACCTGAGTCGGGGAATTTTGGGAGAAGGACGGGGTTTTAGAACCCGCAAAGTTCTAACTCGACTGGAGATTAATCCAGAATCTAGGGTTTCTCCTATGTTTGAAAAGGACTTGAGAATGTCTTTGAGACTCAAAGGGAATTAGACTGTCCAAGTCTACTGATAGAGTTTTATCTTTTGTAGGATGTCCAATAGAGGGCAAGGGCCTTAAGGGATGAGGATCAACCTTAAGGTGGCCATAGGTTTGACACTGGAAAGACTGCTCTAGCAAAGGATGACTAAGTTCTGTCTTATACCTTTAAGAGGTCGTTAAGGGTCCTTGTATTAATCCCAAGAGAAGGCATGAGAGCTTTTAAGAAGCCGAAGGGTCCTTGTACAACGCCCAAGAGGAGGTGGGGATGCTTTTAGGAAGCCCGTGGGTCCCCAAACCAAGAGAAATTCAAGAAATGTAATTCACAGAGAAGAGATCATTCCAGGAAAGTTCGAGAATTTGGAAGAAACTCAAGAGATGCTATTCACGGAGAATAGATCAACTCTGGGGAGTAGAGTTTCGTTGACAATTTCTAAGGGTGACAGACTGAGAAAAGGTTCAGCGAGAATATTGCCTTTCTCTTTGTTCCATATTGTTTGACCTCAAGAGAAGGGAAGACTGTATCTGGAATCCTATGGGGATCTAGTTTTGTTTGTATTCGAGAGTGACCAACAGGCTTTACCTAGTTCTAGACGTAGTTGCCGGGGAAAACTCTAAATAACTATACTAGTATATATACAGTTGATATATGACGAGTATTTAAAAGGATGTGAAAGAAGACTTACAGTGAAACAGCCCCATAATAAAGTTATATATATATATATGAAAGCGGGAAATGAAAGCGGATAAACACTTACCCGTTGTAGAGCTTCCATGTTGTTTTGTAAGTTGTTCAACAAAGAAACTAAAGAAAGTTTTGATAACAACATATATTTGAATTCAAAATCAAAGGAGAAAGTGCTTTGAAAAGGTTGTTGGGGCTTACAGCTCAACGAGAGGCCCAAAAAGTTTTTATGTACAAGGGGATGGGTCTTACACTCTATTAGAGGATCAAAGATTTATTTTTGTACAAGAGATGGGACTTACAACTCAAGGAGAGGCCCGGGGTTATTTGTTTGAAAATGGCAATTGCGTCGAGGTTTTTGAAAACACGGTGGGTCTTATACAACATCTGAGGCCCAAATCATTTTGGTTTCAAAAAAAGGGGTTGGGTCTTCACTCTATTAGCGGCCCAAAAGTTTTTTTTGTACAAATGATGGGGCTTACCACACAGGGAGAGCCCCAGTTGATTTTGTTAAAAAGGCGACGATCGCTCCGAACGTTTGAAAATATACAGAGGGGCTTATACAATGTGTGAGGCCCAAAGGTATTATTCACAAAGGGGTTGGGTCTTACACTCTATTAGAGGCCCAAAGAATATTTTAAAGAAAAGAAATGGGACTTATAACACGAGGGTAGGCCCAAATGATTTTATTTTAAACTGGCGATCGCACCGAGATTTTTGAAAACACCGTGGGTCTTATACAATGACTGAGGCCCAAACTATTTTGGTTTCAAAGAGGGATTGGGTCTTACACTCTATTAGAGGCCCAAAGTGTTTTTGAAAAAGATTTGTTAGGATGAAAATCAACAAAACCCTAATTTCATCATTCTTTAAAGTAATTTTCAAAGAAAATTAATTAAAAGGATAAAAATACCAAATAAGTTTGAATGAACAACTTGTGATTTTTGGTTAAGGTTTGAAAATTGATGTTTTAATCACAAGATGAATTAAAACTCATTTGGTCTTGATTTTTCAAGGTGGATATTCATTTTAAAAGGTTTAAAACTATAAAAAATGAATTTATTTACAAAAATATCAACTATATTAAATAATCAATATAAATCTGTTTTTTTGTGGAATAAAATATTTTAACATTTTTGTAATTTTTTGCAAAAAGAACCAATAAAAAATCATTAAAATTGAGAGAGTTATTAATTTTCCAAATCATTTAAAAATAATATGAAAAATAACAAAAAGTGGGAAAATGATAAAAAGAGGATCTGGGGCGATGGGGATTCGAACCCCAGACCTCTTGTATGCAGCGCGCGCCCTCTATGACTGGGGTGGTGATACATCTGTGTATCAAAACCACCCCATGGATATATGAGGGTTGCCTTGTTTTTGGCCTGGCCAAGGCAAGGTTTTGGCCAAAAACGTGAAGCTTGTAACTTTCTCATTTCTCCATGGTGGTGGTGGTTTTTTCAGATGAGGCTCCTATTGAAAAACCTGATAGTGGTTTTGAAATAGGCCATGATTTGCATTTTCCATGCTACCTCTTGTTACAGGCATGAATTACATGATGAATTAGTTTAAACACAACATATATAACATGTATAAGATGTGCATGATCAGTGGACTTCAAAGCAATGCATATTTCAAAGAGTTCAAGTTGTGATGCTTACCTCTTTATGAGCTTTTTGTGCAATCTGCCAAGTGCTTTGTTCCAGAAACAATTTGATGCTTTGGACACCCTCAAATGATCACTTAGAAGCTTTTAGAATGGTTGGAAACAAATGGAATCCTCAGGAACAAGTTTGAGCTCTTTCTTGCAAAAGGGGCAAAAGTGACCAATATAGCAACTCTCTCAAATGGTGTTCCAGATGTGGAGAACCATTTGGGACAGTTCAAGGATGATATTTGGAGTGTGTTTGAGGTTTTATCTGGTTTTGAAAGTGACTGAATCAAGACATGGCTTGAAAAATGCAAAAAAGTCTGATTTTGAGGTTTTGAGAGGGGACTTTGTGATTTTGGTGTTACAGGTCACTTGTGAGAGTTTGGACAGCTTAGATATGACATATTGGATGTGTTTGGATCATGAGTTATGATGGAAACGCTCTCTAACTCATAAACTCAGAGTTACCTTGCTAAAGAAGGTATTTTTGCCTAGAGAAAGAGATTTTGAGAAAAGCAAGTGTTGTAGTGCTTTGGTGTACTTAAACTGAGCACAAATGAGCTCTATTTATAGTAGAGCAAGTTTGTTTAGCAAGTAATAGTGAATGGCAACTGCAGCAGCTCATTGTCCAATTGCATCACTTTGGAATCTTAAGTCTCCTCTAGCCATTGACTAGAGGTTAGAGCACAGGCCTTTGGTTCCCTAGTTCAGAGATCATCCTTGACTCATTCAGTTAGAAAAGGCTCAGTTCAAGCCACCTTGGTGCATCCATTGAATGCTCCAAAAAAAATTGGAGTCTTGTCCCCTTTTTAGGCATTTTTAGGTTTGGCATGCTACTTTTAGTTCCAAAGACTTGGGAGGCTTATGGATCAGTGTTTGTTCCTCCTTGGTCTCCCCTTGAGGTGTTTAGATGGATAAACTTGTTTGTCATTTGCACAATTTGATCAAATTGAGTAAAATGGACAAATCTGCCTTGCCATGACAGTTGCAGCAAGGCATATTGCCACTGTCATAACTCTTAGCTCAAATGGAATTTGATGGAGTTCTTGGCTATTTTGGAAAGCTCTCATATGATACAACATATGTGTGATCATAGTTTGTCTTGACAATTTTTGGATCCAAGTGAAAAATCCCCCTACATTTTGAAAAAAGTTAAACAGATTCTGACTTAGTGAAAATTTCACTAAGTATTGGAAAAAATGTCATTTCATGTTTTCAGCCATTTTGATCACTCCATAACTTAAAATCCATGAGGAATTGGAATGAGATGTAGTTGACACTTTTAAAGTATGCCATGAGAGCTACAAATCCATCTTTGGATCAGCCAAAATCATTGCTTGGATCTCAAGTTATGATCCTTGGATGTTGGTACCCTAGCCACTTTGTTCCATAACTTAGAAAATTTCTAAGTTTCTTATGGTTACCCCTTTTACAAGTTATCCCACTTTTCTTGATTTTTCTTGATGAATGATGATTCCAATCACACATTAACATCATTTAAGGGTTAGGGAACCATAATTGATCAAAAAATTAAAAAGTCAAACTTTGACTTTTGGGCACAGTTGACTTTTTATCAAATGAATTCCAAACGATGTGATCCTTTATGAAATCAAGTCCTTGACCTAGATCAAACTTGATGGATTGATTTCATAGGTGTTATAGGGTGTATTGAATCATGTCCCATGGTTAGGGAGCATGTCTTGGTCAAAAGTCAAAGGTACAGTTGACTTTTTCTTCAAAACCCTAATTGTGGTTCAGATGAAATTGAAACTTGTGAATCAAGCTTCTTGGATCAATCCATTGTTGTAAATGGATCAATGTAGTGTATTGTAGACCCTCAAATCATTTCTTGAGGTCTTGGCTCATGTTTTGTCCTAAAAGTCAACTTAGAGGTGAATTAGGTCAAGAAACCCTAATTCCTGATTTTTGATAAATGCATCCCCTGAGGCTAAATTGACTTGATGATTGGGTCCATGAGGTCCCTTGGAGTATCTTGAGTTATGTTTTGAAGCATTGACTCATACCCAGAGGAAAATTTCCACCTGGAGGCCTTGGTCGACCAAAACCCTAATTTGGTGACACTGGCGATCTTGAGGCTTAATCCACCTGGAATGCTGCAACCTCTTGATCCTTTATGGATGTTTGAGAGGTTAGACAAGTTGAAGATCATGTCATTTCTTGATTGATCCTTTGTCTAAATGCTCTGAGAGGGTTTAAAACCCTAATTCTAATTGTAGTCAATGCTCAACCATCTTTGGGGAGACTGATGAGGCATAATGATACATCCATATTGTGGTAATGATTTACAAAATGATGGGAAATCTTAGTGGTCAAATTTTGGGGTATGACAGATGCCCCTATTTAATCTTCTTGGACCCGAAGGTGTGAATGGCGAAGGTATTTGGGCATTCGGGGCGCAAGATGATTAAATATCGGAATACGCAAAATTTTGACGGTGGTTATGAATGGCAGTTTGCTCATCCATCTTCTTTTGCTAAGAAATGATGCTTAGAAAAGGTTAACTTCCCCTCGATCCTGGTTTTTAGCCACGGAACTGGTCTCAGTTTCTAATGTAAACTTCCCCTCGATCCTGGTTTCCTACCAAGGAACTGGTCTTAGTTTCTGAAATAAACTTCCCCTTGATCCTGGTTTCCTAACAAGGAACTGGTCTTAGTTTCTGAAATAAACTTCCCTTCGATCCTTGTTTTCTACCAAGGATCTGGTCTCAGTTTCTGATATAAACTTCCCCTCGATCCTAGTTTCCTACCAAGGAACTGGTCTAAGTTTTCGATATAAACTTCCCCTCGATCCTGGTTTCCTACCAAGGAACTGGTCTAAGTTTCTGAAATAAACTTCCCCTCGATCCTGGTTTCCTACCAAGGAACTGGTCTTAGTTTTTTTGTCAATTAACTTTCTTGACAAGGGACGCTATTCGTAGTGGTTTTCCTCAAACTTCTCGCCGAATTTTCCTGGGGAGATGCCATTTGATGGGAAAGAGTTGTGATGTCAGACCTGCTGGGGAACCCATTAGTCAGAGCTGTAGAGGTGTGAAATTTCTCTATTTAGAGACGCCATTTGTCAATTCTACTGGGGAAAACGAGTCTCTTGAGAGACTATTTTCGGCTTAGGGATATTACATCATACTTTTCTTCGAGATCTTCTCGGAGAAATGCCATACAATGTCTTCCAATTTTGAGGTGCTGATGACTTCAGTGACATTGATTTTCTGGAGAGAAGAACCAATGTGCTGCTGAGTCTTTAGTTGCGAGGCTTTCTCTGGGGATTTTCCTTAATCCGGGAAAGTGAAGATATCATCTTCAATGGCAAAGAGTGACATTTTTCGAAGGTTTTCTGGTCTTTTAGAGGTTCAAGTTATCAAAGTGGTCGAGGACCAACTTCATCCCAGGAATAAACTGGAGGAGAGAGATTGTTTAAACGCAACATTTCCTGACGAGGGAAGAACTGACAACTCGATTGAGAGGACTTCTATCACTAGGGGACAAGACCGACTAGAGTGATAGTGATGCAATATGAACATGAATGTAAATCAATAATGCATGATGTATGTATGTTTATGCTGACAAAACTGATGCGACATACAGACTAATAGATGAACACGACTGGATACTCGGCCTCTGCAGGGGATGAAGAAATACTGCTGGTTCAAGATAGCAATTATGCCTTGCTTAGGAGAAAGTAGTTCCCGCGGGGAAAAACGTTGGTCGGGCTTAGGAGGTAAGAACTCTGTCGGGGGTGTCGGATGGAATATTCACATCTGACACAGCTGATCCTTCGTTCAAGCGTACTGGTTTAGAAGAAGTACTTTGATTCTGCACTTTGAAGCTCGATTACTTCTGGAGAAGTGATCAATGTTCTTTCAATGTTCAACAGTCAAAAGAAATTGCCATCTTTGTTTTTAAAAGCAGAAAAAATTTACAAGTAAATTCATTTTTGTTTTATTTCAAGAATCGCTAATCATGTTAAAACGTCGTTCTGAAAAGCTAAAACAAATCAGAATTGCAAACAAAAGCACAAGGGCTCAAATTTTATTGATAGGATGGAAATCAGCCAAGCGCGTGATTCCTTGGAGTATTTACAAAGTTAGAAAATGGTACTTAAAGGGAAAAAGGGTTACATTGAAACATAACGACGATTATCCTTCTACCAACTTTGAATTTTGGACATCCTGAGCTTTTGTCGAAGATGACCTTGACTGGAGTTTTCTGATGGATGGCAATACTGCTGTTGGGGGATTTGCTCCTGTTGGACGTAGTTACTTGCCATTAATCCCTAATTTTTGCCTGGATTGTACTTTGAGATTTCCAATCCACCGGGATGATTTTTGATTATGTCTCTAATTTTTGCCTGGACCGGCCTTTCGGGTTTTTAATCCACCGAGACTTTTTTTAGGCGAAATATTTCTTGACTACGTCAACATTCGTGGGGTAGGCAAACTCTTCTCCATCCATGGTTGCAAGTCTCAGGGCACCGCCTGAGAAAGCTTTCTTGACCACATAGGGGCTCTCATAATTCGGGGTCCATTTGCCTCGGGAATCAGTGAGAAATGATTGTATCTTTTTGAGCACAAGGTCTCCTTTTCTGAAGACACGAGGTTGGACCTTTTTGTCAAACGCCTTCTTCATTCTTTGCTGATACAACTGACCATGAGATAGAGCCGTTATTCGCTTTTCTTTGATCAGATTTAGTTCGTCGTGTCGACTTTGACACCATCCAACTTCTGTTAGCTTAGCCTCCATCAATAGCCGGATTGATGGGATCTCTACTTCTATGGGGAGCACTGCCTCCATGCCATATACTAGAGAGAAAGGGGTTGCCCCTGTTGAAGTATGGACAGATGTGCGATAACCGTGAAGAGCAAAGGGTAACATTTTGTGCCGGTCTTTGTAGGTTACAACCATATTTTGAACAATCCTCTTGATGTTCTTGTTAGTCGCGTCTACCGCCCCATTCATCTTGGGTCGGTAAGGAGATGAGTTATGGTGTTTGATTTTTAACTCAGCGCATAACTCCTTCATCATCTTATTGTTCAAGTTAGATCTGTCATCCGTAATAATCTGGTTAGGAACACCATAACGACAGATGGGATTGTTTTTGATAAAACGGACCACGACTTGTCGGGTTACATTGGCGTACGACGCTGCTTTGACCCACTTGGTGAAGTAATCAATGGCTACCAAGATTAATCGATGTCCGTTTGAAGCTTTGGGTTCGATCATGCCAATCATGTCGATTCCCTATATGGAAAAAGGCCAAGGGGAAGAGAGAACTTTGAGATGCGTTGGCGGTACATGGACTTTGTCAGCGTATATCTGACACTAATGACACCTTCGCATGTACTTGTAGCAGTCGGATTCCATAGTCAACCAGTAGTACCCTGCTCTCAGAATTTTTCTCGCCATTGTGTGTCCGTTGGCATGAGTGCCAAAAGATCCTTCGTGAATTTTTTTTCATTAGCATGTTTGCTTCTGGTCTGTCTACGCATCGGAGCAAGACCATGTCAAAATTTCTCTTATAGAGTGTATCACCGCTCAGGAAGAAACTGCCTGCCAGCCTTCTGAGGGTTTTTTTGTCTTTTTTGGATGCCCCAGGTGGGTGCTCCTGTTTCTGAAGGAAGCATTTGATATCGTGATACCAAGGTTTATCGTCTATGACTGCTTCAATCGTGAAGATATAAGCGGGCCTGTCAAGGCGCATTATGTCGATCTTAGGTAGGTCGTTCCATTGACCTACACTAATCATGGAAGAGAGAGTGACTAATTCAACAGCCATGTGATTCTCCTCACGAGGGATATGATGAAACTCGATTCTGTTGAAGAATGGTAACAACCTTCTCGCATAATCTTTGTAAGGAATCAGTCCTGATTGGTATGTGTTCCAATCTCCTTTGATTTGATTGACGACCAGAGCTGAGTCGCCATATATATCCAAGTTCTTGATCCTTAAGTCGATCGGTTCTTCGAGACCCATGATACAAGCTTTGTATTCGGCCTCGTTGTTTGTGCACTTGAACGTAAGTCGGGCGGTGAAAGGAATGTGGGTACCCTGAGGTGTTATGATGATTGCCCCAATTCCGTTTCTGTAATGATTTACAGCTCCATCAAAGATTAGTCCCCATTGGGAACCTGGTTCTGGCCCTTCACTGGGTAGTGGTTCATCGCAATCTTTCATTTTTAAGCACATGACATCTTCGTTTGGGAAGTCAAACCCGACTAATTCTTGATCATTAATCGGTTGATGAGCCAAATGATCGGCTAAAATAATTCCTTTAACGACGTTCTGAGCGTGTTCTATGTCATATTCTGATAACAACATCTTCCAACGGGCAATTCTTCCCGTGAGAGCAGGTTTTTCAAAGACATACTTGATTGGATCCATTTCTGAGATTAACGAAGTAGTGTGATGAATCATATACTGGCGAAGACGTTTGGCTGCCCAAGCCAAAGCGCAGCAGGTTTTCTCAAGCATAGTGTACCGAGTCTCACAGTCGGTGAATTTCTTGCTTAGGTAGTAGATGGCAGACTCTTTCCTTTTTGTTTCATCTTGTTGGCCAAGTACACAGCCCATAGAGTCTGCCAAGACTGTTAAGTAGATGATCAGTGGTCTTCCTTCCACTGGAGGTGATAGAATCGGTGGGTTCAACAGGTATTCCTTAATACTGTCGAAAGTGGTTTGGCAGTCTTTTGTCCAAACGCAGTCCTGATTCTTTTTGAGTAATTTGAAAATCGACGCACATGTTGCGGTCATGAGGAATATAAATCGGGAACTGTAGTTCAAACGTCCCAGGAATCCCCTGACTTGCTTTTCAGTTTTTGGAGAAGGAATTTCTTGAATGGCCTTGACTTTGTCAGGATCAACCTCAATTCCTTTCTGGCTGACGATGAACCCTAAAAGTTTCCTTGAACGGACACCGAAAGTGCACTTATTGGGATTCAAGCGGAGTTTGTACTTTCTCAACCGCTCGAATAGTTTTGACAGGTGGCTTACATGCTCCTCTTCTGTCTTAGTTTTGGCAATCATATCATCAACATATACCTCGATCTCCTTGTGTATCATGTCATGAAATAGAGTAGTCATGGACCTTTGATAGGTTGCCCCAGCTTTCTTCAAACCGAACGGCATTACCTTGTAACAAAAAGTAACCCATGGGGTGATGAACGAAGTTTTCTCCATGTCTTTCGACGCCATATTTATCTGATTATAGCCCGAGAATCCATGCATGAAGGAGAAAACCTTGAACTATGTTGTACTGTCTACCAGCATGTCAATGTGTGGTAAGGGAAAGTCATCCTTCGGACTAGCCTTGTTTAGATCTTTGTAATCCACACACATTCTGACCTTTTTGTCCTTTTTCAGAACTTGTACTATGTTGGCTAACCATTGACGATACTCTGATGTGGCGAGGAAACCCGTATCAATCTGCTTCTATACTTCCTCTTTGATTTTGATGGCCATGTCTGGATGAGTCCGTCTCAACCTCTGTTTTACTGGTGGACATTTCGATCTTAACGGTAGATGATGTTCCACGATGCTGGTATCCAACCCTGGCATGTCCTGATAGGACCAAGCAAACACATCGGGGAATTCTTTGAGAAGCCTTATCAAACTTTCTTTGACAGTTAGACTGAGCAGTGCCCCAATCTTGACTTCCTTTCTCTCTTCTTCTGAACCCAAGTTTACCGTTTCCAACGGCTCTTTGTGAGGTTCAATGGACCTTTCCTCCTGTCTGAGTAATCGAAGATCTCTTCTGGAATTTCGTCGTCAACTTCTTCTTCAGCCTCAAGTACCGGGAATTCAAAGTTGGGAGAAGGCATTGGATCGTATGTTTCAATGGGGTTTAAAATAAGCAATCTGCATGACATGATGATTTGTTTTTTAGAAGAGATAAAGAGAATGCAAGAGTGTGTGCAGTGTATTTTCTTTGGAAAACTGCTTGTTTTTACTGTTGAGTTGTTTTTTAGGATTACCATTTTCTGAAAAAGCGAAAAGAGAAAATAGCAATAAATGCGGAAATTACAGAACGACGTTATTTTATTTATGATTTAGTCGATTCTTGAAACTACGGCCCTATAAAACAAAACTCTGTTGCTTTGGCCAAAGCGAAGAGGTACATTTACAAAAAGTGAGCCCTATTAAAACAGCTGTTTCACCTAGGCAGGGTGAAAGGTTAAGATAAAGACGGAAATTACTTTGACTTATGACAATCTTTGGAACATCGACTGCAACCCATTGGCGACGAACTCCTCGGTGAATCACAAAGTCTGGTACCTTCTTTGATTTATCTTCAGAAATAACGCTGATTTCTGGTGGAGCAGGATCATTGGAATCTGTTTCCCATGCAGAGTTGTCATAGACGAACTCTTCTGTTGTATCTTGAATAGTGTTTGTACTCTCAGGTGGATCTCCCCATCCAGTTGGCTGGATGTCTTCGAGCCTGATAGGAGAGCTTTTGGGAGCGGTGTACTTGACCAAGTAGTCGTATTTGCCACTCGTTTGTTCTAAGGTGTCCCACACTTCTTTGGAACTGAAGGAGTCATCTCTCTCGATGACGTTGACCTCAGGAAAAGCATAGCTGATGAATTTTAGCCCTGCAAGCTTTGCAAATTCATCGTCGTGCTGGATATTTTCTGAATGCCCTGAATAATGATCCCATGACATGGTGGGGACGTATGTATTCTTTTCAATAATGCTCATCTGATAAGCGTCGTTGGGCTTACTCTCTTGCCCTGAGTCTCCTGGGTACGGCTGCCAGATAGGCAGGCCATCCATCGGGCCATAATAGTCGTGGTCAAAGTTGTCTTTCATCAGAGTGTTTTCCTCTAATGAGTTTGGTGTAGCACGGCATCCTTCTGGATCACAATCTCCGTATATCATTTTGACGTCTGGCCTTGGTATAAATCTCGAACTTTGTGCGGGATAGCAAAATGGCGTAGGCACCTCTTCCTGAGATATATAACCGTCCTCGTTAAGATAGGACTTCCATTCTTCATCTGTATCAGACGAATTACCCTCATTGATGGTATGCACTTCTTGAGACACTGGGTGAAGGAAACCTCCACTATGGAAGAAGTCCTGAATGGGATGAAAACTTTCATCGTTAGTAGCAGTCTGGGTACAGGTTGCAGAAAAATCAAGACCCTTCTTTGTTTTATTGTCAGTAGGAATGACAAGCTTTTCCCATCCCTTTGCATTGTTACTTTTGATCACTTCGATAGCATCTTTATACGAGGAAATTGACGTTCCTTTTTCTGATTAATTCTCATTGCTCACCGACAGTGCTTGGAACTGAGTTCCAACAACCTCCTCTGGTTATACACAAGTAGATGATGATAAGTTACTCACGATCAAGGCTTGTTCTCCACAGACTGTGACGAGTTGATCGTTCTTGACGAACTTCAGTTTCTGGTGCAGTGTTGAAGTGACTGTGTAACGCCCCAGTTTTGGTTAGATTTATTTAATCGAGTCGATTTAATTATTTTATTATTATATTATTTTATTTTTGACTTTTTTTTATAATATATTATTTTTCATTGTTGTTATGTTTTATCGCGTTTTGGGAGCGTTTGCGAGATATTTGAGTGTAGGGGTATTTTGGTCATTTTACTTATTTTCTTAAGTTAGAAACTTAAAGAGAAAAAAAGAGAGAAAATAGTAAGGAAGGAAAAGGGAAAGAAGGAAAAGAGAAGAAAGAAAAGAGAAAGAAAAGAAGAAAAGAGGGAAAACTTGGAAAGGAAGAAATCTAATCAACCGACTATTAAAAACACGATTAATCGGGTAAGGGTGCGAAACTCGATTATTATGTACTTGTGTATGATTATGTATGTATGTATTTGTTGATTGTTGGGTTGAAATTGAGTATAGAACCAAAACTATAATATGTTGAAATTGTTGGAAATTGATTCAAATTGTGTCTGAAATCATGTTTTAATGATCCTAGTTGCTGATACATGTTAGATAGGTGTTGTTGGGTATTCAGTTGGTAATTTTCTAGTGTTTTGGTGAGATTTGGGGTTGATTTTGGGTGAACCAGTAGCAGAAAAATTCTGGGTTTCCTCTGCCCATACGCGTAAAACGCAGGGCAATACGCACATTGGTTTGGGCAATATGTGTATGGCAAGGGGAATTGGAGGCAATACGCGTATGGAAGTTCATTTTCTCGGCCATCTGCTCAAATGCGTAATGGTACGCGTATTTGGCAAAGCAATACGCGTAACAAGTGAGGCATTACGCGTATTAGTGTTTTTAGTGGGATTTTTGGGAGAATTTGGTCTCTGCTCATACGCGTATCAAGTTGGGTAATACGCGTATAGAATGGGCGAGCGAGCTGGGCAGTACGCGTATGGCACAAGGCAATACGCGTATGGCCAGTGAGAGTGCAGAATGTTGTCTTTTCGCGATTCCATTTCTTGTTGAGTCCATAACTTGTGTTCCGATTATCCGTTTTGAACATTCTTGGTATCGTTGGAAAGCCATTGAGCTGTTCTTTCTTATGATAATAGTTTTGAGGTTGTTGGCCGATTTAATTATGTCGGGAATTTGGAAATGTGTCATTTTGTCGACTTTTACTGTTTCAATTGTGTGTAATTGATGTGTATCATGCAATATGTTGTTGATATATATATCGTATGACTTGTGTGATGTTATGTGGTTGTAAATGCATGATTATGGTTGCATGTATGTGTGCATTTGAATGTCATGAGTCATGGTATGCCAAGCATCATGATATGCATTCTTGTGATGTCGTGTGCCCTTGTGGGGTGTGAGCGACGAATCGGTTCCAGAGGGAATCCTCTATAACATCGTGTGGCTTATACAAAGAGGACCTAAAGCAATGATTATAGACAATCGTGTGCCTTATACAAAGAGGACCTAAAGTGATCGGATCGTGTGCCTTATACAAAGAGGACCTAAAGCGATCCATAAACGTCGTGTGCCTTATACAAAGAGGACCTAAAGCGACGGGGAACATCGTTTGCCCGACGGGGAGTTACACTAAGTAACAAGCGATGATTCCAATAGTTCCTGAGTGAACTAATGATAAGATTGATGGATGGAACGGTACCGCATTGCATTGGATAGAGTCGTTGTGTCGGTCTCTGTGCATTTGCATAAATCATGAATGGATTGATTTTGTGTTGAATTGTGAATGGAATTGATGAGTGATATATATGTATATGTTGGTGATAAATGCGTTAAGCATGATTGATATGTCTTTGTGATGGATATATGAGATATCAAATGTGTTGTTTTGTATTTGAATTATGGCGTATATTGTGGTGAGAATGTTTTATATGTGTATTTTTGTGTTATTATATAATTGTATGCAATTATATTATAATTGTGTTTCTCACCCTTCTGCTGTTTTAAATGCTCTATGAGGCATTGCAGATTAGATGCTGGAGGTCTTTTTGTGAAGCTTAGGTCTTTATTCTTTTGTCGGTCGGCTCTGATATGTAGCATCGGGTAGTCGGGGAGATCGTTTATGATTATGTGTATATGTATATATATCTTTTGGATGTACATGTATGATTCTGTATGTAACAGACAAACTTTTACATTATATATATATGAGATTCAGTTCCAGATTTTCCGCTTTTATTCTATATCTGAATTGTGGGTGTTAGGAACTAAGTTCCTCTGTATGTGCTACCTGATTGTTGCATATCTAAATGAGCAGGTGTATTGTGTTTGTCTCAATTGATGTGACGCTCCAGTCTATGCCATGAATGTTTTAATTATACTCTAATTATTTGTTGTCGCTTTAATTTAATTGGGGTATAGATTAGGGGTGTTACAGACTGTCCTAGCCTGGTGTATCCAAGGTCTTCCTAATAAACAGCTGTATGCTGCCCGGACGTCCATGACCTGGAAAGTGACCAGGAAAGTGTGAGCGCCAATAACTGCTTTTCGGGATCCGTCAAATGCTTTGACGATGACCTCACTGTCCCACATCGGGGATCCTTTGAATGATAGTCGCATTAAAGTGGACTTTGGCATAACATTGAGAGCCGATCTGGTATCTACCAGTACGCTGGCTAAGGCGTCGTCCTAGCAGTTGATTGTGATATTGAGCGCCATGTTGTGACTTTTGCCTTCTTATGGCAATTCCTCGTCACTAAACCCCAAGTTGTTGCAGGAAGTGATGTTGGAGATGATGCTGTCGAATTGTCTTATTGACACATCCTGTTCCACAAAGGCCCGTTCTAAGACTTTCTGCAGAGCTTCTCTGTGAGCTTCGGAACTGAGCAATAGAGATAACACAGAGATTTTTGAAGGATTTTCTAACAGCTGATCAACAATGTTGTATTCACTCCTTTGGACGAGCTTCAGCATCTCTTCGTCATTCTTTGAAAGGTCGGGATCACTGGACTGGCCGACTGGTTGATCAGGAACTTCTACTTGAGGTTCCTTTTCTCTGTTAGGTTCTCCAACTCCTCGATTAAAGATTCGACCACTCCGTGTTACTCGACTGATGTCTGCAATATTCATGACGGAGGGTAATGGAGTTTCCTTTCCATTCTCAATTATTGTTGCACCGTATTTGTAAGGGATAGCCTTATCAGACTTGTACGGCACTGGTCCCAGCAGATAGATAACTACAGGAGCCTTCTGATTTTTCTGACCATCATAAGTAACTTCAATCAGTTCCTGGTTAAGAACTTTTGATTCGTTGAGTAGAGGGATGATGGTACAAACATCATTGGTCCTCTCAGGATCAGAGACTACAACAACATCTTTGATTTGATCAGCGAAGTAGTCGGGCATCAAGTTGATGGACCCCGAAACTGGACATGGTTGAATCTTTTCGCAGTCCAACTGACTCTGAAGGGCTGCTCATACGAGGTAGCATCCTTGGTTATTCTCCAAGCAGACTCTACAGCGCTCGTAGTTATGTGGTGGCACCCGGCCACGTCCACTTTGAATGCAGTGTAACCTTACTAGGTCCGCTTCCATAGATCGAACATCTTGGCTTTGATGCCTAGTAGGGTTCCCATCAGTCATACTGACTTGTTGTGTGTCTTCATCTAGATAAATTGGAAGCCACCAGTGATTTAACAAGTGTTGCAAAGTTCTCTAAACGAGAGCACATCCTTGGTCACTCTCACAGCATACTATACAGTTCCGATACTCATGCGAAGTCAGAAAACCAAGCTGGACTTGCTTAGCGTGTAACTCCACCAAGCTGGTATTCATCAAGCGAATATCGAAGATTTGAATCATGTTGACCTGATAAGGATTTTTATCATGGTAGTCTTGGATCCATCTAAGATCCATCTGACGCTGGAGGGCCTCTTGTATAAAAGAGCATCCCTGATTATTTACCGAGCAAATCAGACAGGAATTGTAATCGTGTCGCGGCAGATCATGATGTTGGCTTTGCCTTGAGTGCATTGCCACAAAGTTGACATTCATCGCACAGATGTCGTGGTTCTGAATGATTTTGGAATTCATACAAGTCATGTTAACTCCACGAACTCGATGCTCTTGGATCCACCCGAGATCCAATTGTTCCTGTAGAGCTTATTGCACCACGGAACATCCTTGATTGTCTTTAGAGCAGACATCACACTGGTGATAATTGTGAGGTGGTATATGCCCATACCCACTATGTCTGCGATGCATCTTGACCAGATTGGTCCTCAATAAGAGTACATCATGAATTTGATAGTTGTTGTTAGACTCTCCTTCTATCGAATTTACTGCAGCTTTCTCGTGTTGAGGCAACGGGTTCGTGAGAACATTCGGATTCGTATCTTTGAAATATAAGACCCCGCTCCTAACAAGCTTTTGTACGTCGGATTTGAAACTGAGACAGTTTTCTATGTTATGCCCTGGTCGTCCTTGATGGTAAGGACAAGTCTGATCCGCTTTAAACCAAAAAGGCGGATTTTCTGGTACTGTAAGAGGAGCCCTGGTTTAGACGTGTCCCTTGACCAGTAATAATGGAAACAGTTCTGCGTACAACATTGGTATAGGGTCGAACCCTGGCGGTCGTGTTGTACGGTTGTTGTTGTACTGAGGACGAGCCTGCTGAAGAGGCGGTTGTGCCCTTTGCTGATATTGTTATTGATTCAGTTGGGTTTGTACAACCTGAGGTTGATACGTTGGAACAGGCGCAGGGTTGATAGCAGGAGTTACAGCTGCTACTGGTTGGTATCGTCGCCTTTGCTTTCCGAGAGAGCTATTCCCAATATCCTGCTCTTTTTTCTTAGGGAGAGCACTACCGTATCGTTTTGTACTACTCGATGATCCAGCGTCTTTAACTAAACGTCCTTCTCGGACGGCTTCCTCAAGACGAACTCCCATGACCACCATCTCGGTGAAGTCACTGGGCGCACTGGCGACCATTCTGTCATAGTAAAATGAGCTCAAGGTTTTCAAGAAGATCTTTGTCATCTCTTTTTCCTCAAGAGGTGGATAAATCTGGGCGGAAATTTCATGCCATCTCTGAGCGTATTCCTTAAAGGTTTCCTTGTCCTTCTACGACATGGCTCTGAGTTGATCTCTGTCCGGTGTCATGTCCAGGTTATACTTATATTGTTGAACATAGGCAGCGCCAAGATCTATGAAGGTGATGATCATAGTGCGGTTTAAACCTATGTACCATTTGAGTGCGGCACCGGTTAAACTATCCTGGAAGTAATGGATCAGTAGCTGGTGGTTCTCTGTCTGTGTTGACATCCTCCGAGCGTACATCACCAAGTGACTTTGAGGGCAAGAGTTACCCTTGTACTTTTCAAATTCGAGCACTTTGAACTTGTGCGAAACTTTCACATTGGGGACCAAACAAAGGTCTGCGGCGTCTTTTCCAAATAGATCCTGACCGCGAATGGCTTGCAGCTCCTTCTGTATTTCCAGGAACTGTTCCTAGAACTCTTTCATTCTGTTATCCATACTTTCGTTTCCACCAGAAGTTATCTGTGGAATCTGTCCTTCCGGGATAGTGTGTACCACGGGTGGTGGTATAGTCATCATGGTTGTGACTCTTGGTGCCTCCCGAAGTTTGTAACCTTCAGGAGTTGTCATCGTACCCTTGGCATCCTCGCTTTCCCAAAGTTTGTAACCTTCAGGCCCAGCGATTCCTGTTGCAGTTTCCGGATCTTCAGTGATCGGTGGAATATATCTTTCCGGGATATAGTTGAGTGGCATGCCCCAGGGACGATCTTTAGGCATGGTATACCGAGGGTCATACTTTTCCACTATAGGCGTCGATGTGATCTCTGAGATCATAGTCTGTTGTTGTTGCCTCTGAGTTGCTGCCAGAGCTTGCATGTCACCGTGAATTTTTCTTAGATCCTCTCTCAGAGCTTCGATTTATTCTCTCAGCTCTTTGTTCTCTTCCTCGAGTATTGTACGAATGAGACAATTTAACTCTAGAATCGAGACACAAACGTGAGATTCGTAGGTAAGAAGAATGCGTTACGCGAGAATGATGAATGATATGCAATGATTTTATTAATTATTTTTTGTTTAATCAAAATAAACTTCGACAATTTGGATTGCAAATATCAAACACAGGGGAAACCCCGTTTTATTAAATTCAAAGATTGCGGAAATGGAAATACAGTAATTTACATAGTGTTGTAAAAGGAAATCTCTAAACTAATGGATCCTGAGTCCTCTCTGAGGAGAGCTCAGGTGCTAGTTCTGGTATTTTCCTCTTCTTTGACCGGGGCTCTCGAGCCGTTGTCGGGTTGTCATTCCTTTGCCAAGTGAACGGAGCGAGCAAATTCCTTTGGTCTTCTTGATTCTCTATAATATGTTGCTCTAAAATCTCGATCAGAGCATCTTTATCTTTCAATAGTTGCTATATTTTCTTACACTCCACATTGAGAATACGGTACTTGTTCTTCCAAGACTTCTTCTCCTGTTGAACTCTGTTGAGAGTAACCTGAAGTTTTTCTGTATCCGACATAAAGTAAAGGACAGGGTCCCTTAATGGAAGAACTTCCTAACGAGGGTAAGGCATCCTTAGCTTGAGAGCCCTAGTTTGTACCCAGTGGATATAAGGCTCCACAGAGACACATTCTGGTTTTCCTATAGACTCTCCTCCTTTCCTATGAACGTGTTTCGAGGCATGCACTATTTCTGTCTTTAGTGCTCTGTCATTTTCTCCTTCCTTGAAGAAAAGACCTTCCAGATGAGCATACGCGGGACATGCCTCATCGGGTATCCAAATTGACGACGAACTAAAATTGGATGATAATTGATTCCTTCCTTAGTTCCTATGAGGGGTACATTAGGGAAATTTCCACAACGGTTAATGATCCTGATCCCATCATAGATTCAATTGTACCAATCGATGTTAGAGTTGGTAAGAGACATGATTCTCTGCAACCAACGTAAAGTACTCTTTTGATCCCAAAATGCGGCTGACTTTGGCAAATGGGAAATGAACCATTTGTATAGCAGGGGTACACAACATGTGATCATTCGTCCGCTGTACAAATTCCTTAAGTGTACAGAATGATAAGCATCTGCGAGCAAGAGAAATTCAAGAGAATCTTTTATACTCCAAGAGAGTGATTTGTTGTCTCGTACGAAGCCCGAGATAGAGGCTAAAAGGAAAGTGACTCAACAAGAGAGTCTTGAAAAGTGATGGACTCAACAAGAGAGTCTAAAAAGGTTAGATCCGCTAGGGGAAATCATTGTACAAAGCCCAAGAGGAGGCTGACTTTGCTGAGGAAGGATCATTATACAAAGCCTAAGAGGAGGCTATACTTCTACCGGGGATTTTTGAGATCCCGAGGCAGGACCAAGAAGGGAATTAACCCTTGCAAGGGAATGCAAAAGGAATTAATAGATCAGAAACCTTGAGGCTCTGGTTTGAGATAGCGTTATCTGACCCGAGTCAGGGAATTTTGGGGGAAGAACGGGGTTTTAGAACCCGCAAAGTTCTAACTCGGCTGGAGATTAATCCAGAATTCGGGGTTTCTCCTATGTTTGAAAGGGACTTGAGAATGTCTTTGAGACTCAAAGGGAATTAGACTGTCCAAGTCTACTGATAGAGTTTTATCTTTTGTAGGATGCCCAAAAGAGGGAAAGGGCCTTAAGGGATGAGGATCAACCCTGAGGTGGCCATAGGTTTGACACTGGAAAGATTGCTCTAGCAAAGGATGACTAAGTTCTGTGTTATACCTTTAAGAGGTCTTAAAGGGTCCTTATATTAATCCCAAGAGAAGGCATGAGAGCTTTTAAGAAGCCGAAGGGTCCTTGTACAATGCCCAAGAGGAGGCGAGGATGCTTTTAGGAAGCCCCTGGGTCCCCAAACCAAGAGAAATTCAAGAAATGCAATTCACAAAGAAGAGATCATTCTAGGAAACTTTGACAATTTGGAAGAAACTCAAGAGATGCTATTCATGGAGAATAGATCAACTTTGGGGAGTAGAGTTTCTTTGACAATTTCTAAGGGTGACAGTCTGAGAAAAGGTTCACCGAGAATACTGTCTTTCTCTTTGTTCCATATTGTTTAACCCCAAGAGAAGGGGAAACTGTATCTGGAATCCTATGGGGATCTAGTTTTGTTTGTATTCGATAGTGAAAAACAGGCTTTACCTAGTTCTAGACGTAGTTGCCAGGGAAAACTCTAAATAACTATACTAGTATATATACAGTTGATATATTACGAGTATTTAAAAGGATGTGAAAGAAGACTTACAGTGAAACAGCCCCACAATACAGTTATATATATATATATATATGAAAACGGTAAATGAAAGCGGATAAACACTTACCCGTTGTAGAGCTTCCATGTTGTTTTGTTAGTTGTTCAAGAAAGAAACTAAAGAAAGTTTTGATAACAACATATATTTGAATTCAAAATCAAAGGAGAAAGTGCTTTGAAAAGGTTGTTGGGGCTTACAGCTCAAGGAGAGGCCAAAAAATTTTTTATGTACAAGGGAATGGGTCTTACACTCTATTAGAGGCCCAAAGATTTATTTTTGTACAAGAGATGGGACTTACAACTCAAGGAGGGGCCCAGGGTTATTTGTTTGAAAATGGAAATTGCGCCAAGGTTTTTGAAAACACAGTGGGTCTTATACAACATCTGATGCCCAAATCATTTTGGTTTCAAAAAAAAGGGGTTGGGTCTTACACTCTATTAGAGGCCCGAACGTTTGAAAATATATAGAGGGAATTATACCATGTGTGAGGCCCAAAGGTATTATTTACAAAGGGGTTGGGTCTTACACTCTATTAGAGGCCCAAAGAGTATTTTAAAGAAAAGAAATGGGACTTCTAACATGAGGGTAGGCCCAAATGGTTTTATTTTAAACTGGCGATCGCGCCGAGATTTTTGAAAACACAGTGGGTCTTATACAATGACTGAGGCCCAAACTATTTTGGTTTCAAAGAGGGATTGGGTCTTACACTCTATTAGAGGCCCAAAGTGTTTTTGAAAAAGATTTGTTAGAATGAAAATCAACAAAACCCTAATTTCATCATTCTTTAAAGTAATTTTCAAAGAAAATTAATTAAAATGATAAAAATACCAAATAAGTTTGAATGAACAACTTGTGATTTTTGGTTAAGGTTTAAAAAATGATGTTTTAATCACAAGATGAATTAAAACTCATTTGGTCTTGATTTTTCAAGGTGGATATTCATTTTAAAAGGTTTAAAACCATAAAAAATGAATTTATTTACAAAAATATCAACTATATTAAATAATCAATATAAATCTGAATTTTTTGTGGAATAAAATATTTTAACATTTTTGTGATTTTTTGCAAAAAGAACCAATCAAAAATCATTAAAATTGAGAGAGTTATTAATTTTCCAAATCATTTAAAAATAATATGAAAAATAACAAAAAGTGGGAAAATGATAAAAAGAGGATCTGGGGCGAGGAAGATTCGAACCCCAGACCTCTTGTGTGAAGCGTGCGCCCTCTACCACTGGGGTGGTGATACATCTGTGTATCAAAACCACCCCATGGATATATGAGGGTTGCCTTGGTTTTAGCCTGGCCAAGGCAAGGCAAGGCAAGATTTTGGCCAAAAACGTGAAGCTTGTAACTTTCTCATTTCTCCATGGATTGGGACAAAATTTAGGTCTATCCTGCCTAGAATTTCACAAGGAATCCAATGGTTGTGTTGGTTTTTTCAGATGAGGCTCTTATTGAAAAACCCGATAGTGGTTTTGAAATAGGCCATGATTTGCATTTTCCATGCTACCTCTTGTTACAGGCATGAATTACATGATGAATTAGTTCAAACACAACATATATAACATGTATAAGATGTGCATGATCAGTGGACTTCAAAGCAATGCATATTTCAAAGAGTTCAAGTTGTGATGCTTACCTCTTTATGAGCTTTTTGTGCAATCTGCCAAGTGCTTTGTTCCAGAAACAATTTTATGCTTTGGACACCCTCAAATGATCACTTAGAAGCTTTTAGAATGGTTGGATACAAATGCAATCCTCAGGAACAAGTTTGAGCTCTTTCTTGCAAAAGGGGCAAAAGTGACCAATATAGCAACTCTCTCAAATGGTGTTCCAGATGTGGGGAAGCATTTGGGACAGTTCAAGGATGATATTTGGAGTGTGTTTGAGGTTTTACCTAGTTTTGAAAGTGACTGAATCAAGACATGGCTTGAAAAATGCAAAAAAGTCCAATTTTGAGGTTTTGAGATGGGACTTTGTGATTTTGGTGTTACAGGTCACTTGTGAGAGTTTGGACAGCATAGATATGACATATTGGATGTGTTTGGATCATGAGCTGTGATGGAAATGCTCTCTAACTCAAAAACTCAGAGTTACCTTGCTAAAGAAGGTATTTTTGCCTAGAGAAAGAGATTTTGAGAAAAGCAAGTGTTGTAGTGCTTTGGCGTACTTAAACTGAGCACAAATGAGCTCTATTTATAGTAGAGCAAGTTTGTTTTGCAAGTAATAGTGAATGGAAACTGCAGCAGCTCATTGTCCAATTGCATCACTTTGGAATCTTAAGTCTCCTCTAGCCATTCACTAGAGGTTAGAGCACAGGCCTTTGGTTCCCTAGTTCAGAGATCATCCTTGACTCATTCAGTAGGAAAAGGCTCAGTTCATGCCACCTTGGTGCATCCATTGAATGCTCCAAAACAAAATTGGAGTCTTGTCCCCTTTTTAAGCATTTTTAGGTTTGGCATGCTACTTTTAGTTCCAAAGACTTGGGAGGCTTATAGATCAGTGTTTGTTCCTCCTTGGTCTCCCCTTGAGGTGTTCAGATGGATAAATTTGTTTGTCATTTGCACAATTTGATCAAATCGAGCAAAATGCACAAATCTGCCTTGCCATGACAGTTGCAGCAAGGCATATTGCCACTGTCATAATTCTTAGCTCAAATGGAATTTGATGGAGTTCTTGGCCATTTTGGAAATCTCTCATATGATACAACATATGTGTGATCATAGTTTGTCTTGACACTTTTTGGATCCAAGTGAAAAATCCCTCTACATTTTGAAAAAAGTGAAACAGATTCTGACTTAGTGAAAATTTCACTAAGTGTTGGAAAAAATGCCATTTCATGTTTTCAGCCATTTTGATCACTCCATAACTTAAAATCCATGAGGAATTGGAATGAGATATAGTTGACACTTTTAAAGTATTCCGTGAGAGCTAAAAATCCATCTTTGGATCAGCCAAAATGGTTGCTTGGATCTCAAGTTATGATCCTTGGAAGTTGGTACCCTAGCCACTTTGTTCCATAACTTAGAAAATTTCTAAGTTTCTTATGGTTATCCCTTTTACAAGTTATCCTACTTTTCTTGATTTTTCTTGATGAATGATGATTCCAATCACACATTAACATCATTTTAGGGTTAGGGAACCATAATTGATCAAAAAATCAAAAAGTCAAACTTTAACTTTTGGGCACAGTTGACTTTATATCAAATGAATTCCAAACGGTGCGATCCTTTATGAAATCAAGTCCTTGACCTAAATCAAACTTGAAGGATTGATTTCATAGGTTTTATAGGGTGTATTGAATCATGTCCTAAGGTTAGGGAGCATGTCTTGGTCAAAAGTCAAAGGTACAGTTGACTTTTTCTTCAAAACCCTAATTGTGGTTCAGATGAAATTGAAACTTGTGAATCAAGCTTCTTGGATCAATCCATTGTTAGAAATGGATCAATGTAGTGTATTAGAGACCCTCAAATCATGTCTTGAGGTCTTGACTCATGTTTTGTCCAAAAAGTCAACTTAGGGGTGAATTAGGTCAAGAAACCCTAATTCCTGATTTTTTATAAATGCATCCCCTGAGGCTAAATTGACTTGATGATTGGGTCCATGAGGTCCCTTGGAGTATCTTGAGTTATGTTTTGAAGCATTGACTCATGCCCAGGGGAAAATTTCCACCTGGAGGCCTTGGTCGACCAAAACCCTAATTTGGTGACACTAGCGATCTTGAGGCTTAATCCACCTGGAATGCTACAACCTTATGCCTGATTCTTGATGTGGGAGTACTCTTGATCATTTATGGATGTTTGAGAGGTTATATAAGTTGAAGATCATGTCAATTCTTGATTGATCCTTTGTCTAAATGCTCTGAGAGGGTTTAAAACCCTAATTCTAATTGTAGTGAATGCTCAACCATCTTTGGGGAGACTGATGAGGCATAATGATACATCCATATTGTGGTAATGATTTACACAATGATGGGAAATCTTAGTGGTCAAAATTTGGGGTATGGGATAAAAAAGCATCATTGATGAAGCACTACTACAAAATAACCCTTTTTACCTCAATTTTAAAGGCGAGGTAACGAATGGCGATATGAAAACTCGACACTTTTCTCCTCGGGTAACGTTCCACCGAGGGGAAAAATTGTATTGGTCATGGTTTCTACCTCCAGGAGTAGCATTTTTTAGATTTTAAAAACTACACTATTTTTTACCTTGGGTTTTAATAATACTCGAGGGGTTAAGTCCTGTTTACAAAATTTTAGTTTTAACCTCTTCTTTCGTTTTAATCTGCAAAGCATCAAATTTGTTGACAAATTCTAAACTTCCTCATCATCATCATCATCAACAACAACAACAACAACAACAACAACAACAACAACAACAACAACAACAACAAAAACAAAAAAAAAACAAAATCAATATAATCCTTAAACATTAAATCTCAACAACAACAACAACAACAACAACAACAATAATAATAATAATAATAATAATAATAATAATAATAATAATAATAATAACAACAACAACAACAACAACAAAATCAATAATATTTAAACATTAAATCTCAACAACAACAACAACAAATAAACAAAATCAATAGAGTCATTAAATATTAAATTTCAATAACAACAACAACAACAACAACAACAAAAACAATATTAAATATTTTTACTTGATACAACAACAACTAACACTAATAAGTTACTTTCATACTTTCTTAACTAACATTAAACATTTTTAACAAGGAATTACTAGAGAATAGATTATATTAATAAACTAACCTTGAAACATTTTCCTTCTCTTGCTTTCATTATCATTGTTTTCATTATGTTAAGTTTATATTTCATCACTTTGCATCTAAGATGGATAGTTGTGGCATTAAGGATCTGATTGGCTAGTGAGAGTTTCATGCAGATCACTAATGTTGTTAGACGATAGGCTTTGATCTAGAGGGGGGTGAATAGATCACAAATTTTACAACCAAAAACTTTTGGAAAAAATTTGTTTTCAAAAATATCGTGCAGCGGAAAAACAACCCGGATCGAATCGTCTAACCGAACCCACTATCAAAAGGAAATATACGTATCGCAAACCAAACAGAATAATAATGAACGTAAATGTTAAACAATGATCAAGATATTAATCAATTAAATGCAATCCTAATCGTAACTCGTATATCTAATGAACCAAAATACAATCAAAATACGCACAAACAATTTATTGAACACTTGGTGTGCAATCGATAGCAATTGGAAATATAATTTGTTTTATTGATGTTAAAAGCCAATCACAATCAAAGTGATTGTGATTATATCAACAACAACACTTTTAAAGGATAATAGAAAACAATTTCCAATTGAATTGATCAAAAAACGATGAACTCGATAAATTGCGAAATCAACAATAAAAGTGATAAAGAGATAAAGAGAGAGGGAGAGAGAGACCAAGATTTGTTTAGGCAGTTCCCCAATCAGGCTCGCTATGGGTACGTCTGCCCCCAATTCAAAATCAAATTGAGATATTTCTATTAACCTTTTCTTTGCAAAATCATTTATACAAGAGATAAAGAATGCAAACCCTAAAACCCTATTATTTTGTGTTGATTTTTCCACCTCCTACCCTTGATAAAAAGCTTGCACTACCACGGAAAACCCATTTAACAACGGTTGGGAAAGATATATAATCACGCAGGTACAGACGTTGTTATGTAGAATGTCGTTGTATATGTGACACTTACAATCACGACCCAGTAACCGTTGTATAAAACTGAAAAGCATGCGCCCTATCACAACAGGTTTTTCAAAAGACCGTTGTTGTATTCTAGAAAGCGCGCGCCATATCACAACGGTTAGTTAACTCAACCGTTGTGATAGAAACCGCTGTCAAAACTTCCTCTGTTTTAAATATGCAATTCTCTGCTTTTCAAATTCTTCACATTTTTTATCCTGTAACTATTATAACCATATCAGAGAACTTACAACAACCTGTATTTTTGTTAACCATGCATAAAGAGCATAAACAACAACTAACATTATGCATCAAAATACAAAATTAATATTTACATCAAACACAATATGTTAAAGTCAAAAGTAATATTCACATCATCAATACAAAAAATAAGTCATTAGCACATCTCAATAAATCAATCAACAGGACCCTTAAGCACATTGTGGATATACGCCCAACGTCTACGAAGATCTACAAATTCCTCAACGGGGAATGGGGTTTCGTCGTTAAACATATACATAAGAAATAGTAAAAAATTAAATATCATGCATGTTAATTCAATAGTCAACTTATATATTAATATATGTAAACATTTTATGACATATATACCTTATCCCATGAATCAACAATGCCAGAAACGACAATGTTTAACATGTGTTTCATGACATAATACCCACACTCGTAAGTCCTGGGTTGTCTCCTCGTCTATAAATTTAAGAAATAATTACATGAATATAACCACACATGAATGTAAATGAAAGAAACAGGTAATCGGGCCACTTACTTTAGGAAAGATCCATGAAGGCTTTCTTCTAACATTGTTCATCATACTCACTTACTCCACAACACTGTACATTGAAAATGAATTAAACATATTACATGATAAACTAATTACAATGTCAAAGAAAATTAATTAAACATACAATTACGAATTAATAATGTCTTTCATTTTCTTTTCGAGTGGGTCATGCAAGGAACGCAATACAGTTACCGTATTCGTCTTAAATGATATGATGATCAATTTCCAGTGACCACTGAATAAACACGAGCATATATATTATTAGGATTTGCTAAAACAAAACTAAATATAGAATACATAAACATCAATTACAAAAATACTTACGAACAGATAAATGGTGCTAAGTAACATTCTTTTCCTCCCTCATTTAACCGTTTTTTCAAGTACTCTCGAATGCCTTTTGGTTGATTAAACACCCATCGAATGAAAAGCGGATCCAATATTCCATAAATACTCGATTTATTTAACTCTATACAAACACGGTGAATGTACCTAAATGGTTAAAGAAAATGAATGAATTAAGGGAGGACATACAAAAAAGGATAATGTTCTATAATGACATTGTTGCGGTGAGAATCGAATATCAAACTATTAATTAACTTGAATCACACATCTTTGAAACTCACCACCGAGCTTTGATTTATCCAAAGGAAAGGGTAAAGATCGAAGAAAACCCTAATTGCACTATGTAAAAACACATCTAAGAAATCAAAGGTTCGGGGATTGGTTATACCTAGGGAAGGTGTTAGCATCCTAGATATCTGTAGTACTCTACAGGGACCTCTTGTTTGTATTTGTGTTATGTTATGTTGCTTGCTAAGGAATCTACTAAAGGAAAGATAAAGACCTATGGTAAAGACCAAGGAGCTAAAGGTAATGACCTAAGGGTATATACACTAAGTATGCTCGCCAAGACGTCGCATCTCGTGCTTACGTATCCTAATAAGGATGGAATCAGAGCATTCGTAGTTTACCTCAACGAGGGTGAGGAACCATTGACTATGGTCAAAGTTCCAAAGGGGAATGAGTATGATACTCATATAGAGTTAAAGAACTCTCTAAGTCTAAGTTGAAAGGGTAAGTCTAAGAAGTAGACTTTGAACAAAGTCAAAAGGGAAGTGAATACTCATTATGACGAGAGTCACATAGAGTTTTAAGAACTCTATCCTAATCAAGTTAAAAGGGGGGTGAATGGCTCTAATGAGGCCAAAGGGAGATGGAACACCATTATAATGGTGCTCACATAGAGTTGAAGAACTCTAGGTTAATACTAAGTTGTAAGGTAAGTGGCTCTAATAAGGCCAAGGGGTTGATCCTAATAAGGTCAAGGGAAAGTAATGGCTCTAATAAGGCCAAGGGAAGATGATGGCCCTAATGAGGCCAAGAGGTAATGAGCTATCTATGACATTAAAGTCAATATAGAGACTTTCCTTTGGAAGGAGGGGAACAAAGAGGGTTAAGGAGAATAGCTAACAAACTAGCCTCACTTAAGGGGATAACTTAACAAAGTTGGAAAAGAAAAGATAATAATTCACACATGAGTTTAATGATGTTGATAAACACACAAATATAACACATGGATGATGATGGTGAATGTGATGAAATTCAAGGTAAGCACTTAAGAAAGTATACAAGTGGCAAGTTAACACACAAGGGTTATTCATTAATGAACAAGGTAAACACCTAAAGGGAGAATGCTACAAGTCTATGCATCTTAATCAATTGGGTGATGACCTATCATGGTGCTATGGTTGAACATAAACTTTACACAAGAGGAAAAATAACACCTAAGTTGTATTTGAAGTCCACTTTAAAGAAAGGGAGAAGTTTGAGTGTTTTAGGCACATATGTACATGGTGTGACCTAAGTTGATGGTTTGTATACACATGAGATATGATAAACCAAGGGAAAGACCAAAATTGAAAAAGGAAGTTGTAAAAACCAAAATTGTATGATTTTCCACAAGGAATCCAAAGGTCCAAATGGATTTTGCTAAAGAGGTCCCTAACTCAAAACATGATGGGGGTCCCTAAATATGATCATTCTTGCATTTTCTATGGTACAGTTAAATACAGTCATGCTAAGTCATATTCGAGGGATCAAACATATCACATACAACATATTTAAACTATTCATGCTTAGTGTACCTCAAAAATCAACATAATTTTAAAAGTCAGATTAGAAATCACATACCTCTTGAAGCTTAATCTTGCAATTTTCACAATAGATGTTCCATCAAGATATTAATGACCTGGTCAGCTTCTATACACCTCCTTGATCCTTTCTGAGTGCTTGAAAACCAAGAGAAATGACTGGACTGGTATATGGCTTCTTCTTGCACAAGTTACCAAAATGGCCAAAAGGGAACTTGGGGTAAATGGTGTTACAGTTGGTGAATTAGGTTTGGAACACCTTGAGAATGATTTATGGAAGTTTTTTGAAGTGTTGGAGTGATTATAAATGGAAGGAATAAGAACTGGTCTTGAAAATGCAGAAAGTCAACCTTTCTTAGGTTTGGGAGTTGACTTTTGGTTCTGAGAGGTTTTTAGTGGTGGTGATGATTTGAGCAGCTCTAACACATGTTTTGTGATGTGTTGGAGTGATTGGTTGGGTGGTTTTGTGACTGGAGATGATTTTGGCAAGGTTTGTGCAAAGTGTGTTCTTGCTTGGCACAAAAGTTGCTTGATTGTAAGAACTGAGTTTGTATGAGTTTGCATGAGTTTGTGGAGGTTTTGGTCTGAGTTCTTGTGTGTTTTGAGGCTTAGAATGAGCCTTTATTTATAGGGAAATGTTGAGGCTCAAAGCTCTGCAGAATTCCAACTTGGTTGGTTCATGGTTTGGTTGAAGTTCAAGTGGTGGTTTCATGGATTTTTGAGTTCCAATGTGAGGTACCATGCTTTCTAGAGTTGTTGGAAAGCTCAGACACTTTGCTTATGTGCAAATAAAGGTTTTGGTGCATAAGAAATAGTTTAGGAGCTCAAGACAAGTTGACCTTTGGTTAAAGGGGCTTTATGTAAATGGAAGTGTTACCTTTGTGCCAAAAATGGCAAAATTCATGAGATAATGCTTAAACCACTTGGATAATACAACAAAAGTAATTCTACTTATCTGATTTGAGTGAGATTTGTAAGTAACAAGGTCTTCCAAACAAGATCAAGCATATTTGAAGTGGTTTTGCAACTTGAAGTAGCATGATCATGACCTAAAACTCAAGTTTATGACCTAAAGTTCATGAATTCAAAACTCCTTGTTCACACATTGGATTGGGATGTTCTAGGACTTTTTGGAAAGCCCCAAGTATTCTCTATAATCTTCATGTTCACTCAAGGTTCTGAATCCAAAGAGATCATAGTGAAAAATTGGGTTGAAGTTGGTTGCAAATTAAGGAAAAATGTGAAACTTCACTAAGTCCTAAACTTGACTTAAACTTCCAAGCCTCATAACTTAAAAATTAAGCCCTTTTTGGGGTATGACCCTCTAACACACTTTTAAAGTTCACAATGAGAGCTTCAATTTGAGCTTCGGATCACAAAAATTGGTTGTGTGGATTGAAAGTTATGACTCTTCAAAGTTCACATAAGGACTAGGGTTTTTCATACTTAGAAATTTTCAAAACCAAACTTTTCCCTTTTTGCAAGAAACCTCTTAAATCTTGATTTCTCATGCTCTAATTCAAATATTAAACATATCTTGATGGAATATGGCTTCAATTCTTCATCTTGGACCCAAAATGCCAAAAGTCAAAGGTTTGACTTTTCAGATGAAACCATAACTTCTTCATGAATTCAATTGTGTGATCCTTGATGATCTTACTTTCTCAAACTTCCCAAACATCATAGATGACTTCCAAGGGTGTATATGAACATATGGAATCATGTCCCAAGACTTGGGATCATGCCTTGGTCAAAAGTCAAAGGCATGGTTGACATTTCTTGGTAAAACCCTAATCTGGGGCCAGATGAATTGGAGGCTCATTGCACTTGTGGTGGGAGCCAAACATACTTTATTGCTTGATGAATAAGGTCTCTTGAATGTATGTAAGATCAATTGGTTGATGAACTAATCAAGACATTGACTGATCACACCAAGATTTCCTTTTAGCCCTTAGGTTAAAACCCTAATTTTCACAACTTCTGATTTTATGGTTTCTCTTTGATTTCTCTTGATCCAATCACATGAGACCATGGAATATGATTTGAAAACCTCATGATTAGACCTCAAGACCAAAGATTGAGCTTTTGGAGCCTTAGTTGACTTTCTTGACCAGATGAATTCAAACACCTTTCTTGACCACCTAGTGAGCACTTGGGATGGATGTATTGAGCCAAGAAGTGTCTTAGGAAACCTTGAAAAGTATGAGAGTTTGGCTTGTGGATCTTGTCGTCTCCTTGTGCAATACCCTAGCTTTCAATAGAAGAACAAACTAGCAAAACATGAGGGTTAGTTGACAATGTATAGATGATTAATTCCTAATGCAAATGCAAGATGTCATGACATCTAAGGGGTAAAATTTGGGGTATAACAGACATGTATATTCAATTATATACTTACGCGCACAAAACTTGCAATATCCCTACGTCCAACCACTTATATCCACCAAGAAAATCCCTTATATCATCAGGACTGTAATAGAATTGTCGCGGCCGACTAAAAATTTCGAGTCGCCATCATATTTTTTTTAGGAAAATAAATGATAAACCTAAAAATCCTTAATCCCAAGGGCATAGATTCCTAAGGTTCGGGAGTCGGTTAAGTGAGGGGAAGGTGTTAGGCACCCCTCACTTCCATTGTACTCAATGGGATCCTCCTTTGGTTCTAGGGTATGTTTGTTTGTCGTCTAACTTTTTATTTATTTACAAAAGAATCCTAAGTTTTTTATTATTATACTCGCTAGGGTTTACAACCCTATGCCTACGTACCTTCAATCTTGAAGGATCAGAGTAACCGTAGTTCACCTCCCCTATTCCTACCCCCTAATCCTAATCCTAATCCTAATCCATTGTTTATACTCTTGGATAAAGAGTTTTATCCCCAAATCTATTGTTTATACTCCTAGATAAGGAGTTCTATCCCTTAATCTATATTTATACTCCTAGACAAGGAGTTCTATCCCTTAATCTTGTATTTATACTCCTAGACAAGGAGTTCTATCTCTTAATCTTTTATTTATACTCCTAGACAAGGAGTTCTATCCCTTATCCATTGTTTATACTCTCGGATGGAGAGTTCTATCCCTTAAAATCCCTTACCCCTTGGCCTATATTTATACCCTTGGAACCTAAGAGTGTTATACCAAAATCCTATCCATTATTTATACTCTCGGACGAAGAGTACTATCCCTTAAAATCCTAATCCCTTGGCCATTATTTATTCTCTTGGAACCTAAGAGTTTTATCCAAAAATCCCACCCCTTATTTAAGCTCTCGGGCAAAGAGCTTTATCCCAAGTTTTAAATCCTCAAAAAAAACTTTTATATCCCTTATATACATAAATTCCTAAAAAATCCATAATAAAATCCAAAATACCCTTATGCCAAAAATAACAAATGTATCCCTAAATTAATCCAATAAAAAGAATTCTAAATCCAAAATATTCCCCAAAACAAAAATAAAAGTAATTTAATCCCCAAAATTGAATTAAATTTACTATGGCCGATATTTATCCAATTTAAATAAAATAAATAAAAAAAACTGTTTTTTCTTAAAATAAATCCTAAACCTAAATTTACAAAAATACCTTAGCCCTGACACCAGGAATTAAATCCCTTAAAAAAAATCCTTGTTAAAAGAAAAAAATATTTTAATATATAAAACAAAAATTAAAAATAAACAAACCCATAATTATCCCTAAAAATCCTAATTATTAACCCTAATAATTTTAAATCCTAAAATCCTAATTAAAATTTAAAATAAATTACCAATTAAATTATGTTAATAATTTAATAAAAAACCAGGGGGGTGCGTTTTGGTGTCTAATCCAATTGGGCTTGGTGATGGAGGGTGTAGTTAGAAATCTGGGCGCAAGGCCCATTAGCTGAACCCAGAACCTCACCAAAGGGAGAGTCAATTGTTTGACTCTTCTGGAACGTTCGATGGAAAAGGCTGTGATGGCATGATGGTCGTTGGATGGGGTGACTATCCTAGGTAATCCAAATGAAGGGACGCGATTGAAAGTCAGAGAATGACCTTCTAATGGACCCTCTCCATTGGATTAGTCAAAGCAAACCTATCTAAGGTGTGAAGAGCGCCATGTGTCACTGGCGATGAAATGGGGGTATATGTTGGAACTCCCCTCAGAATTCTCTCATTTTCTCTTTTTCTTTCTCTCTCTAGTGTGCTCCCTCTCTCTCTAACTCCATTCTTTCTCTCGCTTCTCTCCCCCTCAGCCTCTCCGACCACCACCCAAATGGCCTCCGGCCACCACGCAACGCCCCAAAACCCAGATCTCCGGTTGAAGTTCAACCGAGATCTTCAACCCTATTCATCTGGGCGATGAATATACACCCAAAAAACCCAGAACCCTAGCCCAACCCAAGAAACCTAACCCTAAACTTGAACCCTAACCCTATTATCAAACAAACCCAAAATTTTCCTATGTTCTTCAGGGTTCATAAAGAACCCTAACAACAACTCAAGAACCCTAAACCCAACCCAGAAATACCCTAAACCTACACGGATTCAACCTATACCACAGATTCGCAACAACAACATAATAATAGTGCAAGAACTACAATCTAAGTGATCTGTGGTTACCTCCTTTGTCGTGTTCGTATTAAGTTGATTTCTTTTCCTCTTTAATATTCCTCTGTTTGCGATCCTAATTCCTTTCCTCTTTGTTTGCAGGTGAGTAATGGAGGCCAAGGATTCGTGCAGCTGCGTTCGTCCGTCCCCTCCCTCATTCGTCCAGCCCCCCCCCCCCCCCCCCCCTCTGTTTTCTTTTAGGTTTTTATAGGCTAGAAATTTAGGCTTTTAGAATTAAATTAGGAGGATTAGATTTGATTCTCTGTAACTTTTGATTTGATTGGATTTTTAGACTTAGGGTTTATGATTTTGTCTAATTTACATTGTAACCTGATTTCGTGTCTAATTTACTTTGAAAAAATTAATGTAAATTGATTCGTTTTGATTTGATTTTTGTTTTCCAGCTTTCTGCGCAAAATTAGGGTTTTCCCTTTTGGGGAAGAAAACAACCTCTTACTGGTCAATTATTTTGACCGAAAAATAGAAGTAAAAAATAAAATAAAATATCTAATAAAACAACTAATAAAACCAAAACCAATAAATAATAATAATTATAAATAAAACAACAAATAATTATTAATAACGTAAACAAATACTGATAAAAATATATGATGAACGAAAAAACAATAATTCATTAACAACCTTATTAATTTATAAATAAAAATAATAGTTAATAATATGCAATAACCAAAGAAATAATAATGAACATAAACGTAAATGACAAAACCCAATTAATAAATAATGATAAAATTACTAATCCCAAATGTTATTAGCATGATAACTCCCTTAATAAATAAATACTGAACAAATAATAATAAAACCCAATAATTATGATTAGAAAGATCTCAACCAAATAAATAAATAACTAATAATAAATTATCTAATACCAAAGTTCTTAATATATCTAATAAAATCAACTATTTAAAATAAGCTCACTAATTTTCGTAAAAACCCAATCCTTTATCAAATTAGCAATTGAAAAGAAAAGAACAAAAATCCTAGAAATGCACCCTTGGCTCAACCACTTTTGAAGTGTGTATAGAAATGCTAAAACTTTTAAAAGCCCAGACATCCAAATGACACCCCCTGATAGTACAAAAAATCCCAAAAAAGATGAAAAATCACTGGTCAAAATTTAGGGTACTACAGCTGCCCCTATTTAATCGTCTTCGAATCAGAAGGATGATGTCGATGAGCCTTCCTCCTTAGGAGGAGACGATTAAATACAAGAAGGACCCTAATTTTGACCGCTGAACCCGATAGGTGCTAAGATGACATCCCAAAATCTCTGGTAATGAACCCTTGGCGAAAAACCCGATTAAACCCCTTGAAAACCCTTTTAGTGGAACCCGTTGATAACCCCCTTTTGATGAAATATGGCGTCACCGCTTGATAAAATCCTTTGATGCCAAACCCAATAGACCCTTTTAATAAACTCTATGATGGAACCCCTTGAAATTAAAATAAAAATCCCTAACAGAATCCCCTGATAAAATCCCTTGGGCGATTATGAACCCTATGCATGTATGCATGTTTTGTGCATATGAGTGCATGTATACGTGCGCTTATGTATGATGCATTGTTTGGGCTAACGCCTCTTTTATGATAAGCAATGCATGTGTTTGTATAAAAAAAAATACTTTTCATAACTTCCTGACTCCCTGACCCTTGAAACTTTGATAATTATAGTATGCCATGATACCCTTGATTCCTGTAACGTGCCATTAAAGAACCTCCCATGTTGGTTAGATTGTAACGCATATTCCTGTCAGTGTATAGACCTTATATCCTGCTTTGGAAGAATATGATCCCTTTGATGATTCCAAAAACTGAAGTAAAATCCATTTTCCCTTTTTAAAGCTTTTATTTATACCTGATATTTCAATGCATTATTTCACAATTAATCGACACCTTGTAATCAAGCGGAATAATTTAGGAGGCAAAGAAATGTATTTGGAAAGCAAATTTATTGAGAATGCGCCCGAGAATGGGCAACAATACGTAAGGAGGGTAATTCTCATAAGGAGATATTACCGTAAATCCAGAAAAATGTAAAATGGCAATAAGAAGACAAAATTTATTTATGTTCCTATTAAATTTAACACCAGCTAATATCCCTAAGACTCCAAGATCACGACACTTCGTTTCTGAAGATGACGGCTGGAATGATCGTTCCCTTCTGAATTCCTGTTACGGAGTGACTTGAGTGTTTTCAGTCATATGCCTTTTGGATATCCCTAACTTTTGCCTGGACCGCTCTTTTTGGAGTCTTAGTCCACCAGGATGACATACCATTTTTTTCGACTAAGCCACCCTTTAGGGTTTTCGACTTGTCGGGTATCATTTTTTTATCAAAGTCCCTAATTTTCGCCTGGATTGCTCTTTCAAGTTTTCAATCCACCGGGACGCCCTAATTTTTGCGTAAGTCTCCCTTTAGGGTTTTTGGCTTAGCGGGCTTTTATCCTCTTTTTCTAGGCATAGCCTTTTTTACCGAATCGGAGTTCACCGGTCGCAGTAAATCCGCTCCATCCACGGTTGTTAATATTAGTGCTCCGCCAGAGGAGGCACTCTTCACGACATATAGCCCTTCATAGGGTGGGTTCCATTTGACGTGGTGATCTTTATGGATGGGCAATATTTTCCTTAACCCCAAGTCTCCCTCTTCGCGTAGGCGAGGACGAATTTCTTTATCAAACGCTCTCTTAATTCCCTGTGGATATAAATGCCCACAACCACACGTTTCCCTTATACGAGGTTAGCTGATCGAGCCTAGTTAGCACCCATTCTGCCTTATCCAGATTAGCTTCCTTTATGATCCTAAATTCCGATTGATAGCCCCTGTCCTTATGCAAATATAAGTTTCCCTCGAGATCCAGGTCTAGGTCCTTCATAGGAGTCCAGAGTTTCACAATCCATTGGATTCTCAAATTTTCTTAAGTACATTATGAGTGGTCTCCTTGGGACTGGTGGCACCAATATAGGTGGCTTTTGCAAATATTCTTTGATCCAATCGAAATCCTTTTGACAATCTTCATTCCATTCAATGATTTGGTCCTTTTCTGAGTGGTTTGAAGATTGGCTCACAGGTAGTTGTAAGGTGGGAGACATCTCCCCAAAAATCCATGAAATTTCCTTTTTTATCCTTGGAGCTGGCATCCCTTGAACGACTTTCATTTTGTCCTTTATTCCCATTTAACTAACCATGGACCCTAATATTGTTCCAGATCTGATTCCATGAGTACACCTTGTGGGCTTTAGTCGTAACTTGAATTTCCTTAACTGATCCAACAACTTTTGTAAGTTAGTTATGTGATCTTCTTCCTTTTGTGACTTGGCAATCGTATCATCCATATGAACCTCTATCTCCTTATGCCCCATATTACCATAGTCATTTGATAAGTTACTCCTACGTTCTTTAACCCAACAGGCGTTGCCTTGTGACAAAAAGTCGAATTGCTTCTTAACTTCTTCCCTGATCTGGAGGATCATATCTGATCTAGTCTTCCTCAGCTTTTACTTGATTGGCGTGCATTCTAGTTTGAGTAGTGGTTTGTGCTCGACGATGCTTGTATCAAATCCTGGCGTATCTTGGTATGACCATGTAAACACATCGGAGTATCCTCTCAATAGCTCGATCAGTCTTTCCTTTACATCCTTATCCGGAGAAGCACGACTTTGACCTCTTTCCTATCTTCCTCAGTTCCCAGATTGATCACATCCACTGGTTCCTGATGGGGTTGTATTTCCTTGTCCTCTTGCCTCAACAGTCTGGCTAACTCTTCTGGAAGCTCACACTCGTCCTCATCACCCTCTTCTGCTTGGTTAATCAGTAATTCGAAGTCATTCTAGATTATAGTGGTGTCAATTTTAATAGGTTCATTTTTGCATTTGCATGGGGACGAAGATTTTTCTTTTTTTCTTTTTGGAATGAAGTGCTAGAGATGAAAATATTGAAAGAAGGTATATTTCCATTTTGAATAAACAGGAAATGAAAGAAAAAGATCTTGATTGAAAACAAAATGAAATTTTATTGATAGAAATAAATCCAATGAAATAAAAGGTGGCCCTACAAAGCTTTATCCATTTGCCTTGGGCATAGCAAGGGACTTATTATTATTTTAAGAAAAAGTAAATTACTTCGAAACATAAATCATCTCAGAAATCCCGATGGTTCTCCAATTGTCGAAATTAGGCATTCTTTTCTACCTCTTCCATTAAAGCCACATGATCCCAAATTCCGAATCCCACACCATGGAAATCGCCTTCTAACCCTTCATTAGCTGGTTTGTAACCCAGCCCAAACAAATCCTTCTCCTCAGGTGACTCCCATTGTTTGCCCCAGTTTGTTATGTCTCCCTTATTAATAAAGAATTCATCCCCCATCTCTTCCATGGCATTGACTGCTGCCCCAATGTGCCCCAGTAATGCATTATCTCCCAAATTTAGACCATCAGGGTCTACAATACTGACATCATTTTTCTTTGAGTTGTTCTCGGGATATCCCTTATTGTTATGTTGGTCGGAGGATGACTGGCCAATCTTTCCTGTCTTTAAACCATTCTTAATCCTCTCTCCAATGATAACCAAGTCAGTGAATCCCGTTGAGACTGCCCCAATCATCCTTTCATATTATAGTCCTTGCAGAGTTCCCATGAATGTATCTACTAGCTCGCTTTCCCGCAATGGAGGTTGCACACGAGAGGCTAGCTCCCTCCATCTCTGGGCATACTCCTTAAAAGATTCGTTCCCTTTTTGAGACATGTTTTGTAATTGTATGCGATCAGGGGCCATGTCTACATTATATTGGTATTGCCTTATAAAGGCACTTGCCAGATCCTCCCAGTTCTTGATGTGAGTCCTTTCCAGTTGCATGTACCAATCCAAGGATGCCCCGCTAAGGCTGTCTTGGAAAACATGCATCGTCAGCTTTTCATTTTTAGCATGAGCCCCCATCTTTCGGGAAAATATCCGGATGTGATTTTGGGGACAACTAACTCCTTTATACATCTCGAAGTTAGGTGTCTTAAACTTAGGAGGTATGGCCACATCGGGCACCAGACACATTTCCAAGGTATCCACTCCAAAAACGTTGAGTCCCTCCACGACCTTTAACCTTTCCTCAAGTGCTTTGTACTTATCATAAATCCCTCTCCTTTCCCTAACAGTGGTTCCTTTATTTTCGAGGGCCACTTGTCTCGGATTTTCACCCTCGTATGTGTAGTTCTCACGTGGAGTAGGTCTGTAAGTAGTACGGGGTACCCCATTGGAGATATGTGGAGAGACGGTTCCCTCGGGAGGTTGGTTAACAGTTTTGTGTTCGCGTTCCAGATCATGGAAAAACCATAGTAGAGGGCTATTGTCTTCAACATGGAGGGAAGGAGTAGGAACTTTCCTTTGAGGACTTGACCTGGTTCCTCTGGCTATCAAACTCTGGATGGCAAGTGTCAGTTGATCAATCTGGCTTTTCATACCTTCCACGTTCTCCTTGACAGTATCCATTTCTCCTCTTAGAGTAACCATATCCTTCTCCATCTGATCCATAGCTTTCCTTTGGTACGCTCGAGTGCGAGGTCGGGAAGTCAGGTTGTTATGCTCAATGACTCTGAGACAAAGTTTGTAAAAGAAAATGATTTTTTTTTATATTCCTTTTTCCTTATTTTGAATGCATGTTGGTGATGAATGTATGAATATGCATGATGTATGCTAACTAGGGCTGGAAATGAGTCGAGTCGAGTTGAACTCACCTTAGCTCAGTTCGACTCGTTAAGAATTAGCCGAGTTCGAGTTCGAGTTCGAGTTCATCACGAACTTTTTTTTCTGCTCAAACTCGACTCGTTAATAATTAGCCGAGTTCGAGTTCGAGTTCATCACGATCTTTTTTTCAGGTCAAACTCGACTTATTAGAAGTTCACGAATATCTCGGTTCAACTCGTTAGGTTTATCTTATTAGGTTCAACTCGCTTATTTCACAGACTTAAAAGTAATTTTTTAAAGTCTATTTTTTATATATATATTTGACATTTTAAATTAATATTTTTTAAATAAAAAATATAGAAATAAAATAAAATTTATAAGATTGGAATTTATACGATGTTAATTTTATTTGTATAATTATTCGTAGAAATATTTTACTCACTTGAGAATATAAATTATCAATTAAAACCGTTAGATTAAAAGAAAATATGAGACTAAGATTTAGAACAAATATTTAAACCTACTCTTAAAGACAATATAATTTATCTCATATATAATCGAATTGACTCATGAACCTAACGAGTCGAACTATGTATAGTTCAAGTTCAGATCATTTAGTTAACGAACTTAGTTTTTAGCTCATATTCAGCTCATTTGGTTCATGAACCTAGTTCAACGATTTAATTTTCGAATCGAATTTCGAACTATTTTCGAGTTGGTTTGGTTCATTGCCAGCCCTAATGCTAAATAATTTTAAAAATTTATTTGGGGGGAATTCCAAAATCTATTGTAGTTAGAGATGAATATATCCAAAGGATGAAACCCATACACATAGAATGTAAAATCCAAATCCGTTAGCCAATTCCAAATCCAAAATGACTTCCAAAATAATTCCTTGGGAATAACCCATAATAATCCAAAAACTCCTGAACTTAAGAAGGCGTAGATGCTTTTTTCAAATGAGCTTTAAACTCCTCCAAGTATCCTTTCTTGAGCCCTTGCACTTCCCCATCCTCCTTATGGTGGGATAATAGATCCGCAACAGGCATAGCTAAGTCTTTAGGCTTGACCCTTTTCCCCTTTTCTGTTTTTCTTTCCCTTTTCCCTTTTTTTATTCCTTTTTCTTTTTCCTTATTTTTTCTTCCCCTTTTTTTTCCTTATTTTTTCTTCCATTTTTTTTTTTTTGCCCCCATGACCCTTGTAAGGTTTTTCCCTCTCCTTGTAAATCCAAGTAGTCCCAATTGTTCCAGCGTAGGAGCTAGTTGAAAATCCTTGAAGAGGAAGTCACATAGAGGAGGATCATAAGATTGCACAAAAGCGATTACGGCCTCTACCTTCATAAGGATCCCTAATAGGTCGAGCATCCTTCCACCCTTGTGTATAAACATCCTTTGAGCATATTTGGCATTAAGTCTTGAAGGTCTTCGAGACTTCGTAAATCAAGCACCTAGCATTCTGATGCGTAGGGTAGGCCTTTCGTTTGAATCCATTTACCCAATGTTCCTACAACACATCTTGAAATTCCCCACAAAAATGCATATATGCAAAAAAATTATTTTTAAATGCATGATGACATGGACACTTTGTTTTTTTTTGTTTGGTTAGGGTAAGGTGAAAATGCAAGCATGACCCTAACTAGGTAGGCTCCCTATAATAGGTCTAGATCTAAGTCTTATCTACCCAATCCCCTCACGTGTAGAATATACGGTTTGGACAGCATAACGACCCTATAATGTACAGACTATACCCTTGTTTTACCATGAGAAGGAGCAAGCCTTCCTATGGTAATCCTTCGGGATAAGTCTCATTTGGGTAGGACCCTAGTAACAGCCCTTGAGGGTTGAATACGTAGGGTCTCCATGACTTGGCAAGGGTAGGTTAAAAGTTCTCAGAGTCTCGGACCACATCCAAATCATCCTCTACATTAGGGGCTAGCCCTTTCATGAGGATACCTTTGGAAGGATCTATTTTGAGTGTGGCATCAATGAATTGTTGGGGATGTCACATCCCCCCCCCCAAAAGCATTTTCGTTCCACGTCCTAATCTAGGGTTATACTCCAAGCTTAGGTTTTAGCTTCACACATCATATGCACCAATCCAATGCATGATGACAAAAAAAACAAAAGGGTCAAATATAATAAATAAACAAATATATAAAATAAAACCTGAGAATAATAAAAAAGAAAAAAAAACAAAAAAAAAACATAAACACCCAAGACAAACAAACAAAACCCTAAAGCCTAAAGTTAGGATGGACTCACTTTAGGGAGGAATCCCCAGCAGAGTCTCCAGCTGTTGCGGCAGGCTAAAAATTTCGAGTCGCCATCATATTTTTTTTAGGAAAATAAATGATAAACCTAAAAATCCTTAATCCCAAGGGCAGAGATTCCTAAGGTTCGGGAGTCGGTTAAGTGAGGGGAAGGTGTTAGGCACCCCTCACTTCCATTGTACTCGATGGGATCCTCCTTTGGTTCTAGGGTATGTTGGTTTGTCGTCTAACTTTTTATTTATCTACAAAAGAATCCTAAGTTTTTTATTATTATACTCGCTAGGGTTTACAACCCTATGCCTACGTACCTTCAATCTTGAAGGATCAGAGTAACCGTAGTTCACCTCCCCTATTCCTACCCCCTAATCCTAATCCTAATCCTAATCCATTGTTTATACTCTTGGATAAAGAGTTTTATCCCCAAATCTATTGTTTATACTCCTAGATAAGGAGTTCTATCCCTTAATCTATATTTATACTCCTAGACAAGGAGTTCTATCCCTTAATCTTTTATTTATACTCCTAGACAAGGAGTTCTATCTCTTAATCTTTTATTTATACTCCTAGACAAGGAGTTTTATCCCTTATCCATTGTTTATACTCTCGGATGGAGAGTTCTATCCCTTAAAATCCCTTACCCCTTGGCCTATATTTATACCCTTGGAACCTAAGAGTGTTATACCAAAATCCTATCCATTATTTATACTCTCGGACGAAGAGTACTATCCCTTAAAATCCTAATCCCTTGGCCATTATTTATACTCTTGGAACCTAAGAGTTTTATCCCAAAATCCCACCCCTTATTTAAGCTCTCGGGCAAAGAGCTTTATCCCAAGTTTTAAATCCTCAAAAAAAACTTTTGTATCCCTTATATACATAAATTCCTAAAAAATCCATAATAAAATCCAAAATACCCTTATGCCAAAAATAACAAATGTATCCCTAAATTAATCCAATAAAAAAAATTCTAAATCCAAAATATTCCCCAAAACAAAAATAAAAGTAATTTAATCCCCAAAATTGAATTAAATTTACTATGGCCGATATTTATCCAATTTAAAAAAAATAAATTAAAAAAAAAAACCGTTTTTTCTTAAAATAAATCCTAAACCTAAATTTACAAAAATACCTTAGCCCTGACACTAGGAATTAAATCCCATAAAAAAAATCCTTGTTAAAAGAAAAAAATATTTTAATATGTAGAACAAAAATTAAAAATAAACAAACCCATAATTATCCCTAAAAATCCTAATTATTAACCCTAATAATTTTAAATCCTAAAATCCTAATTAAAATTAAAATAAATTACCAATTAAATTATGTTAATAATTTAATAAAAAACCAGGGGGTGCGTTTTGGTGTCTAATCCAATTGGGCTTGGTGATGGAGGGTGTAGTTAGAAATCTGCGCGCAATGCCCATTAGCTGAACCCAGAACCTCACCAAAGGGAGAGTCAATTGTTTGACTCTTCTAAAACGTTCGATGGAAAAGGCTGCGATGGCATGATGGTCGTTGGATGGGGTGACTATCCTAGGTAATCCAAATGAAGGGACGCGATTGAAAGTCAGAGAATGACCTTCTAATGGACCCTCTCCATTGGATTAGTCAAAGTAAACATATCTAAGGTGTGAAGAGCGCCATGTGTCACTGGCGATGAAAGGGGGGTATATGTTGAAACTCCCCTCAGAATTCTCTCATTTTCTCTTTTTCTTTACCTCTCTAGTGCGCTTCCTCTCTCTCTAACTCCATTCTTTCTCTCGCTTCTCTCCCCTTCAGACTCTCCGACCACCACCCAAATGGCCTCCGGCCACCACCCAACGCCCCAAAACCCAGATCTCCGGTTGAAGTTCAAACGGGATCTTCAACCCTATTCATCTGGGCGATGAATATACACCCAGAAAACCCAGAACCCTAGCCCAACCCAAGAACCCTAACCCTATTATCAAACAAACCCAGAATTTTCCTATGTTCTTCAGGGTTCGTAAAGAACCCTAAGAACCTTAACCCATGAACCCTAACAACAACCCAAGAACCCTAAACCCAACCCAGAAATACCCTAAACCTACACGGATTCAACCTATACCACAGATTTGCAACAACAACATAATAATAGTGCAAGAACTAAAAGCTAAGTGATATGTGGTTACCTCTCTTGCCGTGTCCGTATTAAGCTGATTCCTTTTCCTCTTTAATATTCCTCTGTTTGCGATCCTAATTCATTTCCTCTTTGTTTGCAAGTGAGTAATGGAGGCCAAGGATTCGTGCAGCTGCGTTCGTCCGTCCCCTCCCTCGTTCGTCCAGCCCCCCCCCCCCCCCCCCTCTGTTTTCTTTTAGGGTTTTATAGGCTAGAAATTTAGGCTTTTAGAATTAAATTAGGAGGATTAGATTTGATTCTCTGTAACTTTTGATTTGATTGGATTTTTAGACTTAGGGTTTCTGATTTTGTCTGATTTACATTGTAACCTGATTTCGTGTGTGAAATAGAGATTCGTCCAGATTTGATTGTGTTTTGCTTTGAAAAAATTAATGTAAATTGATTCGTTTTGATTTGAATTTCGTTTTCCAGCTTTCTGCGCAAAATTAGGGTTTTCCCTTTTGGGGAAGAAGACAACCTCTTATTGATCAATTATTTTGACTGAAAAATAGAAGTAAAAAATAAAATAAAATAACTAATAAAACAACTAATAAAACCACAACCAATAAATGATAATAATTATAAATAAAACAACAAATAATTATTAATAACGTAAACAAATACTGATAAAAATATATGATGAACGAAAAAACAATAACTCATTAACAACCTTATTAATTGATAAATAAAAATAATAGTTAATAATATACAATATACAAAGAAATAATAATGAACATAAACGTAAATGACAAAACCCAATTAATAAATAATGATAAAATTACTAATCCCAAATGTTATTAGCATGATAACTCCCTTAAAAAATAAATACTGAACAAATAATAATAAAACCCAATAATTATGATTAGAAAGTTCTCAACCAAATTAATAATAAAAATAATAAATAAATAACTAATAATAAATTATCTAATACCAAAGTTCTTAATATTTCTAATAAAATCAACTATTTAAAATAAGCTCACTAATTTTCGTAAAAACCCAATCCTTTATCAAATTAGCAATTGAAAAGAAAAGAACAAAAATCCTAGAAATGCACCTTTGGCTCAACCACTTTTGAAGTATGTATAGAAATGCTAAAACTTTTAAAAGCCCAGACATCCAAATGACACCCCCTGATAATACAAAAAATCCCAAAAAAGATGAAAAATCACTGGTCAAAATTTAGGGTACTACAAGAATAACTCCAAACATGGACAATGTTCTAGCGGGAGAGTTTTCGTATCATTTATCACCGCAATGTTCAAGTATAGCGTGGTGAATTCATTTGCGTTAGGGTCCATTATCTCATTGTGGTTATCTGGAGGGGGAGGGGCTGAACAATTACTTCCTTTTGTAGAAGCACGACGTACAACATTTCTACTTGGAGTTTGATCATCATCATCACCATCAACTTAATGGTGATCTTCATTTATACGTTGTTCGAGGTTTTCACTTAACCTCTACAGAATAATATTCAATTAGAACATAAAACAAAAATAAGCACAATATATATCATACATTTCCGATAAAACATTAACATCTCAAGTAAAGTACATACCGAATATAACTCTTGAAACCTTTCCATATCTTTCTCCCTTTTTTCCCTCTCATCTTCTAACATCCTCCTTTGTTCTTCTAATTGCTTCTCAACATTCTCAATCTTTTGTCTTTGTACATTAAATTCTGGGCTTTCGGTACTTTTTCTTTGAGACCCAAAGAATGACCTCAAGCCGACACCTTCTCCAACACCACGGACACGCCCACCATGCTCAATTGTTCCGATAGCTTCTACTAATATGTCATGTCGTGCTTCTAGAACAAATGTACCTTCACTGGCCGCCACAACCAACTTATCCTACACAACATAAGCAATTTACATATATTGTTACCAACACATTTAAATAACAAATAACATAAGCAAAACAAATCATACTTACAATTTTCTCAGCAACTAATCTTGACGCCTCAAAGGTGTACTCTCCATTTGGTCTTAATCGAGCCCTATTCCATTTCTCATGTCTTAACGGTGGAGTTGGGATGCGATCATCTCCTGTTTCTTGTTGTTTTTCAAGCATGATTCTTTTCTCAAGTTTCCTGTAACCCCCACGAAACAATCTATGGGGGTACATGTTCTTTGCCTTGTTTTGTATTCCTACTTCGCTTTTAACCTACTATTAACATAGTGAAAAATATATATGATTAGTATCTATATATAACTCATTAACATAACATTATCGGTTACATAAGACTAGTACTAACCTTGAATTCTTAAGAACGACGTGTCTTCGCAAACTTGTTCCATTGCTTCTTCGATATAAAACTATATCGAATCGATGGACGAGCAAGACCGCTCTTAGGCTTCCAAATGTAGTCATCCGTGAGTTGTGACTTAAATCCCCTCCAACGAGAACCGGCATAAGATATCCACTTTTTTTCAACTTTGAGTAATCGGTAAACTCAAAATTCAACTACATTTAAATCAATATATAAGTATGTATTAGAAATTATAGGTAGTGATATCGAATATATCAAAATTATAGTATTTAATACGTTAATGTCTGTCCATATGCTTTCTTTGACTTTATCATCCACTTGTTTCCAATCATCTATCAGTATACTGACTTTGCTACGTCCAAGGAACACAACGTAACTCTTAAAAGTAGAGTAATGTTCATAATCCACTACTCTGTAGAACGAATCAAACTCGATCGAAATTTTTTCACCTGATGAGTTACAGACTGATGTGAATTGGGACATCATTGTGACACCTCTTTGTGATAATTTTTATTGATGTAATTTGTTTGAGTTTCATTCGCACAACCCTAATTTGTTTGAGTTTCTTCGCTAGTGTCTGATGCAGAACTCGACAAGGTCGACATCTATGTTTAAAAACAACAACAACATGAACAACAACCACAACATAAACAACAAAAACCACAACAATGGCAAATGAAGTTTACTGTAGATGCATGGGGAAAATATTTTACGTACCCTAAACATGATGAATAAGTAAATGATGTTGGTGATGGTGTTGGTGTTGTCTTCCTTCCTTACGGAAACGACGATGTTGTTGTTGTCTTTCTTCTCGACGGTGATAACTTGGTTAGTGTACTCTTCCTTCTCAACGTCACGATCATGATGATCTTGTCAACCTCCTTGACGATGATGACGAAAATGACAAATACACAGTGAAGAATGGATACTCAAGAGACAAGCTAGGGTGAACGATGGTGTTTTGGCTGATATTGTGTATTGTTTCACAGTATTGAATGTTAGGGTTTAGGGTTGAAATCAGGTATTGTTTCGTCTAGTTTCTATTTTCAATGAAAAACAGGATACTGAAGAGACAAGCTAACTAGGAGTGTATAATATTATAAAGCTACCACAACGGCCAATACCAGAAACCGTTGTGATATATTACTTTCATAGTGAATTTTCATAAAGAAGCGCCAGAGTTTAATTTACAATTAAAAATTTTAAATAAAAAAACAAATTAAATCACAACGGTGGAACTCATCAACCATAGTCATAACCCTTTAAGTTTTTTATTTAAAAATAAATAAAAAATAAAAGGTGCGCCTTAACATTAAAGGAATAAGATATATGAGGGCGTTGAAGTTCGAACCCAAGAAAGCTTGATGGTATCACCACGGTTGGCTCCTCAACTGTTGTTAAATACAAATAATTTTTAATAAAAAAATAATAATAATATGATAGCGCCTTAGTTTAGAGATGTCACCACAGTGTAGGGAAGAACCGTGGTGACCATGGCGTTGTTGTTTATGCGTTTTGTAGTAGTGTTGATCAAGTGACCAACAAATGTGGCTACAATCCTCTGATTATCCCAGGCGCGCAACTTGTTGAAACCCCAAGATTCCCGAACACAATTCACCGTCTCGCGTTACTCCTTTGCAAGGAAACCACCTTGTCCCAAGGTCTTCACTTGGTCAAATCTGTGTTGACATGATCTTGTCCAAAACCTTCAAATCAACCAGATCTTGAAGGAAAACCTCACCTTGGTTTTCTTATTTGAAACACACAAAGTTCCCAATCCAATATTCTCGGTTGCACCAAACCTAATTGGACGTTATCAACCCTAATCTAGATGGTCACCTAATCGAAAAATGATTATGTGTAGTTCAATTATGTGTCTGCATAGAAGAAGGGATGAAGATGATGGGCAACTTTGTAATCTAGTTTCGTTTAAGTTTTATTCACTAGGAAACCTTGCCTAGAAAAAGATGCATGTATGAGTATATATAGGTATGTGAAGAAAATTGGCAAAAGGATGCAAGAAAAATAAGATGCAAAAAGAATTTTTCACGTTTTAAGTTGCATAGGTCGGCCTATGAAGGTGTTCAGGTTGGCCTGTATGGCGACCTGAGAGGCAACCTGTGGGCAGAGCCTACAGGTTTCGATCTTGGAGCGTGAGAGCCGGCCTGAAATATGGATGAGCCGACCTGTACTGAAGCAAAGGCTTCCATAGGTCGACCTGATCACGTATAGGTCAGCCTATGTAGTTATGTTGACACACAAACATGATTTTTTATGTGTATTGCATTCCTAAAACTTATATATCAAACTTGTTCAAAGACTTTTTTTATGCATTATAAGGCTAAGAGGGCAAATGAGCATCTAAATGTGGGTTGATACTGTCCAATATACAAAAGCGCTACGATATACTACCTTGTTCCTTGTTTGACATCATTCAAAACCCGGTTGAATTTGTAGTTAGCACTTATAAATGTTTCATGTGGATTGATGAGTTGGCAATGTCTTGGCTATTGTTACTTTATAAATAGACGACAAAGATTCGTTACTTAATTTTTTTTATCAAATATGTCCTAAATAAGATACACTACTTTACCCCTCGGTTTCTAGCTCAACCAAGGTAATATGTCATACAAAAAATTAAAAGCTGATAAAATGTAGTTGCTGGGATTTGAAGGTGTGTCCTCTAAATACTTTACCCCTCAGTTTCCAGCTCAACCGAGGTAACATTACTATAAAATATATATTTGGTAAAACCATCTAGCAATGACCGTTTAAAAAACCGTAGTAATATCTCATTTTCACTCGCCTGAATTTTTATTATTTTATTGAAATACATTTCATTACGATCCTTAATAGCAAATATTGTGATAAATGAAAGGTTACTTGCTTCGATTCTCAACACCAACATTTTTTTTATATTTTTCGTTACAAAAAAGACTTGTCCTTATAGTCTAATAAATATATTAAAATAGTACTTACACTTTATTACTGATTTTGTTAACAGCCGTGATGATAAGGTTTACACATATATGAATCTTTCCTTCTATTCTTTTTGGTGAGCCACTAGGTCTTTTTAGATTGGGTTGTTCTAGGTTAGGATGTTCTCTAACTTACCAAAATTCTTGTTTGTTGACAAGTTGAATGTAGTGATCATAAGTAGAAATCAAAACTTCCATTGTGAGCCATCACATATTTCACAACATTCTTAAAATCCTCCAATTTTATAAATCACATCCCATCTTCTAGTCAAACTTCACGAAAAACAACATTAAATTTAAAAACAGAAAATTTAAACTTTGAACTTCCCTCATCGTATGTGAATTATGGAGTTTTCATATGCTATGAATATGATGCATATCCAACACATTCAAATAAAGTTTTCCTTGGTTTCTATTGACACCATTAACTTCATATCTTTCATTGTCTGACTCAAAGTCATCACTATCAGAGTTACTTTCATAATCACTTACAAATACTTATGCACATCAACACAATGGAACACAACAACACAATGACATAGCAAAAACACAATATATCACTCCCAGCTACACGACTATGGAAGAAAGAGACACATATCCAAAAGTAATTTACTACCATCCTCGATAAAACAACAACTGAAATCGATCCATAACTAAATAACACATGTTTTGTTGGCTTTAGTGAAACATTTGTCTCCATCTTCAGTACACTGTATGTCATCTCCTCTTATTGAATCAACTATCATCGTTGTTGCCAATTCCATAAAAAATGATCTCATTAGAAACGAAAGGGTGTGGCCGTGTGGGAGGAGAGAATATAAAATGTGCGAGACTAAAGAGAAAACTCTATATCTTTCTCTTTTTATTTTGTGAAAAAAAAAACAAAATCTCAACTTCTTTTCTTTATTTTTTGGATTAATTGCAACTATGGTCCCCTTATTTTATATTTTTTTTTAGTTTTAATCCCCCCATTTTAAAAACCACCATTTTGGTCCCTTTTTTAAGTTTTGAGTTTGATTTTAGTCCCCTCTCCAATTTTAAACTTTTTTTTAATGACGTGTCAATGCCACGTTATTTTTAAAAAATAAATTTAAGACTTTTTTTATTGACTAGGATAATTAATATATTAATATTATTTTAATTAATTAATTCTTAATATTTTATTATTAATTATTATTATTAATTAATTAATCAAAATTTTAAATGAAACATTTTGGGCCTTTTATTGTTGGCTCATATCTTTGGTCCATCTTTCTAACCCACAACTGAATTGTTGTGTTTGTTTTAGCTGTATAAACACTTTTATGACTTATACAAAAATCAATGTGGGACTTCTAAAAGACAGTTTATACTACAATAGTATCTCCTTCTTCTTTATTGCAGCAACTTCCTATCAAATATTAGTCTGGAATTTTTTAGGTTAGATTAGTGTTATGTATGTGATTATCTTGATTTTGATCTTAATGTTGGTTCTAATGGTGATTTAGTTCCTTAATCTCTAGCTTAATTTTTACTACTCATTTCATTTTGATTACGTAAAGGATGAAACTTATCCCACCAGTTTTTCCATTGTTATAGGTAGTCTATGATATGCCATGTTAAGAACTTAGAACCATCAAATCAAACATTCTTAAATTCTATCATGAAAATTAACAATACCTTACAAAGTTTTTTGCACTTAAATGGAGTTTGGCGTCTGAAATTAACAATACCTTGCATTTTTTCCAAACTTTATTGACGGCTCCAGAGCAGTCTGTGCATGACATTGTTACTTTGAGGACAACAGTCTGCAATCATAATAGCAATATTCAAAATCACAATGGCGAGCACAAGAAAATGAAATAGTTATGGAATGAAAAAGAAATAGTGACCAAAACAGAAAAATGTATTCTCAATTGGGTGGTTATAGAATGAAGAGTTGTGGTAATGGACTAATGCCTTTTATATACCAACAAAGACAAGACAAAGTAGGCTTGGTGAACCAATATACGAGAACTGGACTTCATAATTAAAAGCAGAATTTTGTAGTACAAAAAATACAATAGCAGGATCCAATTAATGCTTCCATTTCAAGCAAAAAATTTATTGTACCTCACAATTCAATACTAATTCTATTTCCAACTCTTGCAGTACAAGTATAAATGAATATTACTCTTATCCAAAACATTATGTAACCGAATAATTAACGACAGATTAAGTTTGGCTATTATTGCATTACAAGGAATACTCTTTCCCACATCCAACATACATCTTGATCAATTAAATACTCTTAAATTTCTATGAAGCTTGTCAAATGAAGAAGAACAATAGATTTGCAGTATGGAGAAGAAGCATAAGCTGTTGCAATGGACACAAGTTTGAAAAGGAGGAGAAGTTGCTACAATGAAGAAGAAGGAGATACTATTTTAATATGAAATGCCTTTTAGAAGTCCCACATTGATTTTTCTATAGGTCATAAAAGTGTTTATAAAGCTGAAACAAAAACAACAATTCAATTGTGGGTTAGAAAGATGGAACAAAGATATGGGCCAACAAAAAAAGTCCAAAGTGTTTCATTTAAAATTTTTATTAGTTAATTAATTAAAATAATCTTAATAGATTAATTATTTAATCAATAAAAAAAGTCTTAAATTTATTTTTTTAAAATGACGTGGCATTGACACGTCATTTTAGATAATGTCACATCATTAAAAAAAAGTTTAAAATTAGAGAGAAGACTAAAATCAAACTCAAAACTTAAAAAAGGGATTAAAATGGTAGTTTTTAAAATGGAGGGATTAAAACTTAAAAAATTACAAAATAAGGAAACCATAGTTACAATTAAACCTTATTTTTTTTATTTCTTTTTAAAATGATGGACTAACTTATCCCTTTAAAAATTATTAAAATTTCATGATGACACTTAACTAATATTATTAAGGCCACATAAAAAAAAGTAACAGTGTACGTTCTAGATTCAAAAAGTGTTCAATGATTCAAAGATTAACATAACTCAATTTAATGTTATAAACAAATAAATAAGTTTTTTTTTCTCTCTATAATAATCTGAATTCTACAACTGCAAAATGAATCTTCACTCTAAAACAAACTTTATGGATTCAAAATCAATTTCAAATGGAGTAAATGTAGAACTAACCAAACATAATCTAGTCATACTAAACTATATAATATTGATCCATGTTTATTTAATTCTTTAGAATAGATCCATAGTAAATTCACCCATGTTTATTTAATTATTTAGAATAGATCCATATTACATGTTCAAATAAAGGACAATAATTGAGATGACAAAGAAAATGATCATTACTAATTTTTGTGTAGTTGTTGACCTTAAGAAGCAAAAGAGGAAACGAAACCCTTCACCAATCTAATGAAGTTCTTTGCTTTAGATGCCTCAAAAAACTCAACACCATGAAAACCTTCTTCTTGATAATCCACTACCACTTCCACACCCTTCTTCTCCATCAATTTCACCAACTCCTTATTACGATCAACCAACGGATCTCCACCGTTCATACTCACCAACACCTTCCATCCTTGATCCTTAATCTTCTCATATTTTTCATCAACACCATTCCCAGCCGTTAGATTGGAATACTCATGATCACGATCAACTCCAATAGGTAATGCTAATTGCCACATCAAATCACCAACACACAATGGAAAAACAGGATCATTCTCAAGTCTTAACTCTGACTCGGTCCTCTTGGTCCCGCCAAAAAATGGTTGACGCAATATCAACCCTTGGATTTTCAACGGCTCAAGATCTTTCACATTTTCAACCACACGTAGTCCTGCATGATAGGCAATCGTAGCTCCAGCACTATTTCCCATTAGATAACATTTAGAATAGTCAACATATTCAGTCAACCATTCATCTTCACTGGATCTAATCAAACTTAAAGCTTCCATAGCATCGTCGTATGCCGCCGGCAACCGGTGCTCCGGCGCTAGACGGTAATCAACCGATGCGACAACGGCCTCCGCAGTGTCAGCCATGTCGACACAAAAATCATGGAACATGGTGGAGGCTGCACTTAGTAGGATGAAGCCACTTCCATGAAAGAAAACAATGAGTGGAAGAAGTTTATTGTTTTGGTTTGAAATAGTTGCTTTTTTAGGTAGGAATAATCGAAGCCATGTTTGGTTTGAGTTATTGATGGTGACATCTTTGGTTAGAACAGAGATTGGGAGAGTGGCATCGGATGAAGGTGAAGTGTGTGGATCTTCAAGATTTCGAGTGAGTGTGTCGTTGGGATTGTGTTGGATTTTGAGGAATTCGTAGGGATCAGTTGTTGTTGATGGTGGTTGCAAGGTTTGATTAGACATAGTGTGTTGTAGTCTATGGAGATATAGAATGAAATGTTTAGAGATTTATTGAAGAAATATACAGAGAGTTTCAACCATTCAGAGGTCATATTCTTGACTCATAAATTCAATAAAATGACAGTTCCTTGTTTAATTTGATTACTAAAATCATAGTAAAAGTCTATGTTTTGGATATACATTGACTCTAAAAAGTATATGACATTTTAAAAATAATTTAAAATTTATAAAGAGTTTAAAAATAGTACACTGTCAGTGTAAAACAATTTTACACATACAACCAATTAAAACTCTTATATTTGCCATGTTATTTCAGTATTTTAAAAATAACATTGGAATTTATTTTGATACATGTCTCTCATTGGTTGATAGTGTAAAAATTTTTACACTGTCAATATATTTTTTTTCTCATTTATAAAACATAGTATTTTTTTAATTAGCTATATTAAATTAAAAATTATTAAAATGCATTCGAAGAATAAAAACATTGGATTTGGATCTTCTCCTACATTTTCTCTGAAATAATTATCACACATTTATTATTTGTTTTAACTTTAAGATTAGATATATCACAAAATAAGTAACATATATGAATCAGAATGGATAAATTCAACATAGAAACAGTCTCATAAATTCACATATAAATAGTTCCATAAAATGAACAACTACCAACCATATACAATCAGTCTCATATGTGAGGGCAAGGTGTTTCTCACCTAGTTTCTGTTTTAATGATGTCAACAAGTAGGATAGTCGTTAGTTTGTAATTTGGACGGTATCACTTCTTTGTCGGTCATATTGCATACAACCATTGATAATCATGTGTCTAAACATATAGGAAGGGTTCTATACAATTTCTACATGTGCACAATCATGGTATTAGTGTTTGATGTGCATGAATCGAGTCTCAGTTGGTCAAAATGTGCAGAAAAATGAATTTATGAGTTTTTACAGGTCTTGAGTCGACCTAAACTAAGCATGAGTCGACTCATGCAGTTTGTCAAAATCCTGTGAAACAGCCGGGAAAGCACACGCTGACCTCCCTGATGCATGCGGTCGACGCATGCTTATGGGTTTTGTATTTCTGCAAATTCAGTGTCTTTGCGTCGACGCAAGGTCATGAGCGGCCGACGCATGATCAATTATTTTGCATAGATATTTCCACGGGTTAGCTCCCGCCGACCCTCATCCAGCAAGCGGTCGACCCTTCGCTGGTCTGAGTCAGTTTTCTGCATTCTGTTTTTTCTGTTTTTGCTGTTATTTCATTTAGTTGGTTATTCTTGCATAATATATAGTTGGTTCATCTCATTTTATAATTACAACAAGAAAGGTGAAAATATATACTGATCTTTCTCTTCATCTTCATCTTCAACCTTGTGTCCTCTAACAACTACACATAATCATTTTTGTTAGTGTCGTGCATTGCATGAAGTGATAACGTTCAGACTTAGGTGTGTTGTATCCTTTGATCTGGGTTGAGAATCAGTAGGTGTTTCTTGAATAAAACCTCTAGTTTTGTCCTCCAAGAATCTGGGTGATTTTGTGGGTTTTTGCACAAATCGGTTTCTCTACAAGGATTCAGTCATGCGAAGGTAACTGAAGAACGGGGTGTGCGGTTCAGTTTAGTAGCTACAGTCGAAGGATCGTACGAGAAAGATTTTGGTTCGAATTGTGGAAGATCGAAATCGACCGAGTGAAGGTTATTGAAGAGCGGTGGGTTCTTTCAACCTAGTAGCGTGAGACGGTGATTTGTTCGACCAAATTTGAAACACTTGATTCATCTTGAATCAAGGGGAGAGAAAACTTTGCATCGACATCAAAGACGTTTGAGGGTTTGATTGTTCAGTTTTCTCTTGTACAAAAATTTGCAAACAAAAATATATATATATATATCTCAATTCCATGTTCGGAATTGGGGGCAGAGGTACCCATAGCGAGGACGATTGGGGAACTGCCTAATCAAATCGTGTTTGTTCTCTCTTTCCCTACTCTTTTACGTTTTGATATTAATCAAACTTGTGAAACATCAATTGATCAAAAATTTCTGATATAGTGTAATATAAAGCTGAAAATAAACTTGTAAAAACGATACAATCCCTTGGATTGCATTTGGAATAAGCTCTACATTCACATTAATTAGAAATTCACACTTGGAGTGTCGCACACCCCAAGTGTTCGATAAATTGATTAAGCGCAAGCTCTAAAGCACTTTGTTATTAAATTTTGTCATCTTATCTCGTTGGTAATTGGACAAATTTCAAGTCTATAAAATTTGGTTAATTGCATTGTGTGTTTGTTGATTGTTCTGTAATTTTTCTCTTCCGTCGTATCATTCCTAGCAAAGTTGCGCATATCCGATCTTTTCGGTAGTGGTTCGTTGTAGACGAGTGATTCAGTGGTTGCTTCTGTAAAAATATTTTTAAAACCAATTTTGGAACACCATTTGCGTGTATTAAATTGTGGGATCTATTCAACCCCCCTTCTAGATCCTAGCCATCGTCTAACAACTGGTATCACGAGCTCCGGTTTATCTGGTGCTTCTGTAAAACTTCTTAGAAAATGGCGAACGAACCTAAAGGGGCTTATAATAGAGCTCCAATTTTTACAGGCGAGAATTATAGCTACTGGAAAGATTGTATGTGCATGCATATAAATTCCATTGATCGGAAGGTTTGGAATGTCATTTTAAACGGTCCAATGGAAATTACCATGACCAATGAAAATGGTGTAGTCATTCCCAAGCTCGAAGCACAATGGAATGAAGAGGACGAGAAAAAGTACAGCTATGATTGGAAGGCTCAAAATATTTTGATCTCCTCTTTGGGAGTTGACGAATATTATCGAGTCTCTCATTGTGAAACGGCCAAAGCCATGTGGGATGCTTTACAAGTAGCCTACGAAGGCACTAATGATGTGAAAATGGCCCGAATCAACACACTAACGCAAGAGTTCGATCTTTTTTACATGAAGCAAGGGGAAACCATTGCGGATATGCAAAAATGATTCACTCATATAATCAACAAATTGCATGTACTTGGTAAACCGGTTCCCAACGAGGTTGCTACTAATAAGATTTTGAGGTGTCTTAACAGCCGAAGGTCACCGCGATCAAGGAGGCCAATAATCTAGCTACTCTAGACCTCACGACATTATTTGGCAAACTCGATGAACATGAGAAAGTGCTCATCAGCTTGGAAAAACATGAGAAGAGTGTAAAGAAGGAGAAAAAAAAGGAAACGGAAAAGAAGTCGATTGCTCTTAAGACTTCTTGTTCAAAGTCCACATCTCAAGAGCAAAGTGATAATGAAACCAACAATGAGGAAGATGATGATTCGAGTGATGACATAGGGCTATTTGTGATGAGATACAATAGGTATGTTCGAAAGAATGAAATTCAGCACTCGGATAAAAATCTCGTCAAATTTAGAAGGCAATCTAGAAATAAAGGTAATAAGAGTGGCAAGTTGAAAGGATCTTGTTACAACTGTGGAAAATCTGGGCACTACAAGTCGGATTGTCCATCACTTAAGAAAGAGAAGGATAAGGATAAGGATAAGAGTCGTCAACACAAAAAATCAAACAAATCTAGATGAGCATACATCGCTTGGGAGAGCGATAGCGAGTCAGAAAAAGATGACAGCTCAAGTGACGAAAGTGAATCCGTCAATCTATGTCTTATGGCACATCGAAACAAGAAGAAAGAGGTAAAACATTCTAAATACGACCACTCCAATAATATGTCTCATTTAGAATTACAAAAAGCTTTTGATATGTTGCACCATGAGGCTAAGGAAGCTTTTCAACGCTTAGCCTCGAACAAAAAGATTTTTTCATACATGGAGAGAAATGTTTCCGATTCCGAAAAGGAATTGGAAGCTCTTAAAAACTCCATGGTGGATGCATCAAAAGCTAAGATTGATGAGAACAAGTCTCCATGGTTCAATTGGGGCTGTGATACTTGTCAAATTTGGCAAAAAAAGGTGAGAACCCTTAAGGCCAAATTAGACAAGGCTCTAAAGCCTAAAGTTACATTTGCTATTGATCGATCACACTATCGAGAAAGTATGAATAATCCGTATCAAAAATATACATATGTGATTCGAGATAGAGATAGCAAAGGTAAACCTTAAATGAACCGTAATTGCCTATATTGTTGCAAACCCGGTCACACTATTGCTAAATGTCGTTTTAGAATATTTCTTGTTCCAAAAGCCATTTATCAATAGTTGCCCAAATGCAACCTTGGTTTCACTCACCACAAAGGACCCAATAAGAATTGGGTACCTACTTTCCCTTGATTGACTATGTAGGTACAAAGTCTTGAGACCACCGAAAGAAGATGGGTTCTGGATAGTGGCTGCTCAAGACATATGACAGGCGACATATCTCTTTTCATCGACTTTATGGCGAAGAAAAAGGGTTTTGTTACCTACGAAGACAACAACAAGGGACAGATTCTCGGCAAAGGTAGTGTAGGTAACCCCTCATCTACTACTATCTCTGATGTGCTTCTTGTGGAAGGCCTTAAACATAACCTTTTAAGCATTAGTCAACTATGTGACAAAAATTATAGAGTAAATTTTTCAAAGGATTGTTGCATGGTTGAAGATAGTGACAAAAAGGATGTGTTTAAGGGCTTGAGGGTGAATAACGTCTATATGCTAGACTTAAATGAGGTATCGTTGAATGGCGACAAGTGTCTAGTCACTATGAATGAAGATTCATGGTTGTGGCATAGACGGTTGGCGCATATCAATTTTGATTTGCTTAACAAAATAGTCTCTAAAGACCTAGTCATCGGTTTGCCCAAGATCAAATTCACAAAGGATCATCTTTGTGATGCTTGTCAAATGGGGAAGCAAACAAGGATCTCATTAAAATCTAAAAACATTATTTCAACTATAAGACCCCTTGAGCTCCTCCATATGGACCTCTTTGGACCATCTAGGATCAAAATCCTAGGTGGTAACTATTATTGTTTTGTAATAGTCGATGACTTTTCTCGGTTTTGCTGGACTTTTTTCTTAGCAAACAAGAGTGATACCTTTTCGGCCTTCGAAAGATTTGCTAAGTTATCTCAAAACAAGTTAAACACGAACATTGTGTCAATTAGAAGTGATCATGGGGGTGAGTTTGAAAATCATTGTTTGAAGCATTTTGTGAATCCCATGGAATTGATCATAATTTTTCCGCACCACGTACCCCTCAACAAAACGGGGTTGTGGAACGTAAAAACAAAATTTTGGAAGAATTAGGAAGGACTATGATCAATGAAAGTGGACTTCCAAAATACTTTTGGGCCGACGCCATAAGTGCGGCTTGTTACGTTTTGAATAGGGTGCTCATCCGGTCTATTCTAAACAAGACACCGTATGAGCTTTTAAAAGGACAAAAACCCAATATCTCTCACCTTCACGTTTTTTGTTGCAAGTGTTTCGTGTTGAACAATTGTAAAGAGACACTTGATAAGTTTGATGCCAAGGCCGACGAGGGTATTTTTCTTGGATACTCTCAGTCAAGTAAAGCTTATAGAATTTATAATAAGACGTTACGAATTATTGAAGAGTCAGTACACGTTGCCTTTGATGAGTCTTATCCGAAAAATGTCGGAGAAGGTAGTTCTTTTCATGGTGCAGGTGTATCTTCAGAAGACATACTCAAGGACACTGATAAGGGAATTGATCAGTCTGAAGCAGTGCGTATTGAGGAGGAAAAGGATCACCAACCTATGAAGAGTGAGGAGGATCATCCAACTAATGAAGATGACCTTCCTCCAGCATGGAATTCTTCCAAAGACCATCCCATCGACAACATCATCGGTGACATCTCTAAGGGAGTAACTACTCGCTCTAAACTTAGTAACTTCTGTTATCACTCCGCTTTTGTGTCACAAGTTGAAACTAAAAACGCAAAGGAGGCGTTACTCGATGAGCATTAGTTTTTATCAATGCAAGATGAACTAAATCAATTCAGGAGAAATGAGGTTTGGGACCTTGTCCCCCCTCCGCGAGATCAACGAGTAATCGGCACCCGATGGGTGTTTAGGAATAAACTTGATGAAAATGGAGTTATAACTTGAAACAAAGCGCGGCTTGTAGCACAAGGGTATAACCAAGAGGAAGGAATCGACTATGAGGAAACTTATACGCCGGTTGCCCGACTCGAGGCTATACGCTTTTTACTTGCTTATGCTTGCACTAAAAACTTCAAATTGTTTCAGATGGATGTTAAAAGTGCTTTCCTTAATGGATATATAAATGAAGAGGTTTATGTAGCCCAATCTCCGGGTTTTGAATCCCATGAATATCCCGATCATGTCTATAAACTTAAACGTGCTTTGTACGGACTTAAACAAGCCCCTAGGGCTTGGAATAAACGTCTAAGCAAATATTTACTTGATCAAGGGTATTCAAGAGGGAAGGTTGACACAACCCTCTTTTTTAAACGTCAAGGAAAATATTTAATTTTTGTACAAATTTATGTTGACGATATTATCTTCGGGTTTACTAACATGACCATGGTCAAGGGCATTCCTAAGACTTATATATAAAACTTGTTCAAACACTTTTTTTATACATTATAAGGCTAAGAGGGCAAATGAGCATCTAAATGTGGGTTGATATTGTCCAATATACAAAAGCGCTACGATATACTACCTTGTTCCTTGTTTGACATCATTCAAAACCCGGTTGAATTTGTAGTTAGCACTTATAAATGTTTCATGTGGATTGATGAGTTGGCAATGTTTTGACTATTGTTACTTTATAAATAGACGACAAAGATTCGTTACTTAATTTTTTTTATCAAATATGTCCTAAATAAGATACACTACTTTACCCCTCGGTTTCTAGCTCAACCAAGGTAATATGTCATACAAAAAATTAAAAGCTGATAAAATGTAGTTGCTGGGATTTGAAGGTGTGTCCTCTAAATACTTTACCCCTCAGTTTCCAGCTCAACCGAGGTAACATTACTATAAAATATATATTTGGTAAAACCATCTAGCAATGACCGTTTAAAAAACCGTAGTAATATCTCATTTTCACTCGCCTGAATTTTTATTATTTTTTTGAAATACATTTCATCACAATCCTTAATAGCAAATATTGTGATAAATGAAAGGTTACTTGCTTCGATTCTCAACACCAACATTTTTTTTATATTTTTCGTTACAAAAAGGACTTGTCCTTATAGTCTAATAAATATATTAAAATAGTACTTACATTTTATTACTGATTTTGTTAACAGCCGTGATGATAAGGTTTACACATATATGAATCTTTCCTTCTATTCTTTTTTGGTGAGCCACTAGGTCTTTTTAGATTGGGTTGTTCTAGGTTAAGATGTTCTCTAACTTACCAAAATTCTTGTTTGTTGACAAGTTGAATGTAGTGATCATAAGTAGAAATCAAAACTTCCATTGTGAGCCATCACATATTTCACAACATTCTTAAAATCCTCCAATTTTATAAATCACATCCCATCTTCTAGTCAAACTTCACGAAAAACAACATTAAATTTAAAAACAGAAAATTTAAACTTTGAACTTCCCTCATCGTATGTGAATTATGGAGTTTTCAATGCTATGAATATGATGCATACCCAACACATTCAAATAAAGTTTTCCTTGGTTTCTATTGACACCATTAACTTCATATCTTTCATTGTCTGACTCAAAGTCATCACTATCAGAGTTACTTTCATAATCACTTACAAATACTTCTGCACATCAACACAATGGAACACAACAACACAATGACATAGCAAAAACACAATATATCACTCCCAGCTACACGACTATGGAAGAAAGAGACACATATCCAAAAGTAATTTACTACCATCCTCGATAAAACAACAACTGAAATCGATCCATAACTAAATAACACATGTTTTGTTGGCTTTAATGAAACATTTGTCTCCATTTTCAGTACACTGTATGTCATCTCCTCTTATTGAATCAGCTATCATCGTTGTTGCCGATTCCATAAAAAATGATCTCATTAGAAACGAAAGGGTGTGGCCGTGTGGGAGGAGAGAATATAAAATGTGTGAGACTAAAGAGAAAACTCTATATCTTTCTCTTTTTATTTTGTGAAAAAAAAAAACAAAATCTCAACTTCTTTTCTTTATTTTTTGGATTAATTGCAACTATGGTCCCCTTATTTTATATTTTTTTTAGTTTTAATCCCCCCATTTTAAAAACCACCATTTTGGTCCCTTTTTTAAGTTTTGAGTTTGATTTTAGTCCCCTCTCCAATTTTAAACTTTTTTTTAATGACGTGTCAATGCCACGTTATTTTTAAAAAATAAATTTAAGACTTTTTTTATTGACTAGGATAATTAATATATTAATATTATTTTAATTAATTAATTCTTAATATTTTATTATTAATTATTATTATTAATTAATTAATCAAAATTTTAAATGAAACATTTTGGGCCTTTTATTGTTGGCTCATATCTTTGGTCCATCTTTCTAACCCACAACTGAATTGTTGTGTTTGTTTTAGCTGTATAAACACTTTTATGACTTATACAAAAATCAATGTGGGACTTCTAAAAGACAGTTTATACTACAATAGTATCTCCTTCTTCTTTATTGCAGCAACTTCCTATCAAATATTAGTCTGGAATTTTTGAGGTTAGATTAGTGTTATGTATGTGATTATCTTGATTTTGATCTTAATGTTGGTTCTAATGGTGATTTAGTTCCTTAATCTCTAGCTTAATTTTTACTACTCATTTCATTTTGATTACGTAAAGGATGAAACTTATCCCACCAGTTTTTCCATTGTTATAGGTAGTCTATGATATGCCATGTTAAGAACTTAGAACCATCAAATCAAACATTCTTAAATTCTATCATGAAAATTAACAATACCTTACAAAGTTTTTTGCACTTAAATGGAGTTTGGCGTCTGAAATTAACAATACCTTGCATTTTTTCCAAACTTTATTGACGGCTCCAGAGCAGTCTGTGCATGACATTGTTACTTTGAGGACAACAGTCTGCAATCATAATAGCAATATTCAAAATCACAATGGCGAGCACAAGAAAATGAAATAGTTATGGAATGAAAAAGAAATAGTGACCAAAACAGAAAAATGTATTCTCAATTGGGTGGTTATAGAATGAAGAATTGTGGTAATGGACTAATGCCTTTTATATACCAACAAAGACAAGACAAAGTAGGCTTGGTGAACCAATATACGAGAACTGGACTTCATAATTAAAAGCAGAATTTTGTAGTACAAAAAATACAATAGCAGGATCCAATTAATGCTTCCATTTCAAGCAAAAAAATTATTGTACTTCACAATTCAATACTAATTCTATTTCCAACTCTTGCAGTACAAGTATAAATGAATATTACTCTTATCCAAAACATTATGTAACCGAATAATTAACGACAGATTAAGTTTGGCTATTATTGCATTACAAGGAATACTCTTTCCCACATCCAACATACATCTTGATCAATTAAATACTCTTAAATTTCTATGAAGCTTGTCAAATGAAGAAGAACAATAGATTTGCAGTATGGAGAAGAAGCATAAGCTGTTGCAATGGACACAAGTTTGAAAAGGAGGAGAAGTTGCTGCAATGAAGAAGAAGGAGATACTATTTTAATATGAAATGCCTTTTAGAAGTCCCACATTGAATTTTTCTATAGGTCATAAAAGTGTTTATAAAGCTGAAACAAAAACAACAATTCAATTGTGGGTTAGAAAGATGGAACAAAGATATGGGCCAACAAAAAAAGTCTAAAGTGTTTCATTTAAAATTTTTATTAATTAATTAATTAAAATAATCTTAATAGATTAATTATTTAATCAATAAAAAAAGTCTTAAATTTATTTTTTTTAAATGACGTGGCATTGACACGTCATCTTAGATAATGTCACATCATTAAAAAAAAGTTTAAAATTAGAGAGAGGACTAAAATCAAACTCAAAACTTAAAAAAGGGATTAAAATGGTAGTTTTTAAAATGGAGGGATTAAAACTCAAAAAATTACAAAATAAGGGAACCATAGTTACAATTAAACCTTATTTTTTTTATTTCTTTTTAAAATGATGGACTAACTTATCCCTTTAAAAATTATTAAAATTTCATGATGACACTTAACTAATATTATTAAGGCCACATAAAAAAAAAGTAACAGTGTACGTTCTAGATTCAAAAAGTGTTCAATGCTTCAAAGATTAACATAACTCAATTTAATGTTATAAACAAATAAATAAGTTTTTTTTTTCTCTTTATAATAATCTGAATTCTACAACTGCAAAATGAATCTTCACTCTAAAACAAACTTTATGGATTCAAATCAATTTCAAATGGAGTAAATGTAGAACTAACCAAACATAATCTAGTCATACTAAACTATATAATATTGATCCATGTTTATTTAATTCTTTAGAATAGATCCATAGTAAATTCACCCATGTTTATTTAATTCTTTAGAATAGATCCATATTACATGTTCAAATAAAGGACAATAATTGAGATGACAAAGAAAATGATCATTACTAATTTTTGTGTAGTTGTTGACCTTAAGAAGCAAAAGAGGAAACGAAACCCTTCACCAATCTAATGAAGTTCTTTGCTTTAGATGCCTCAAAAAACTCAACACCATGAAAACCTTCTTCTTGATAATCCACTACCACTTCCACACCCTTCTTCTCCATCAATTTCACCAACGCCTTATTACGATCAACCAACGGATCTCCACCTTTCATACTCACCAACACCTTCCATCCTTGATCCTTAATCTTCTCATATTTTTCATCAACACCATTCCCAGCCGTTAGATTGGAATACTCATGATCACGATCAACTCCAATAGGTAATGCTAATTGCCACATCAAATCACCAACACACAATGGAAAAACAGGATCATTCTCAAGTCTTAACTCTGACTCGGTCCTCTTGGTCCCGCCAAAAAATGGTTGACGCAATATCAACCCTTGGATTTTCAACGGCTCAAGATCTTTCACATTTTCAACCACATGTAGTCCTGCATGATAGGCAATCGTAGCTCCAACATTATTTCCCATTAGATAACATTTAGAATGGTTGTTAGAATTCAATGGAAAGTGAATTCATCTTCAAGATAGTGTATTGGGTACAGAGAGAATGTAGAAGATAATGAATAGTGTGAAAATGATTCAATTAGTTACTCAGTAACAGAATAGGAGGCATTATATATATCAGTTGCTTAACATAATAGCAACTGATATATCAGTTCCAAAAGCAAGCAGCTAAATATAGAAGATAGGCTTAATGATATACACACTAAGAGGGAGATATTAATGTAAAGGTACTAAACACTAATTAATATCTAATATTATTAATATCTCCAACACCCCCCCCCCCCCCCCCCCCCCCCCCCCCGCAAGCTTAAGGTGGGTGAAAGCATGCGACTTTGAGCTTGTTTCGTAAGTCCTGGAACGCTGCAGTCCCTAACGACTTGGTTAATGTGTCAGCAATTTGAGCTGGGGCAGGTACATGTTAAATCTGCAATTTCTTGGACACTGCCCTCTCACGCCCAAAGTGAATATCGAGCTCAATGTGCTTCGTCCTCGCGTGAAGAATGGGATTATGAGACATTAGAACAGCACTCATGTTGTCACACAGTAGAGTAGGTGTGTGAAATGAGATGTCAAGTTCAGTGAGAAGAGATTCAATCCACAGCAGCTCCGAAGTGGAGTGAGCCAACGCACGATATTCCGCTTCAGCACTTGACCGAGCTACCAACGACTGCTTTTTGGAACTCCATGAGACTAGATTAGGGCCAAAGAAAATACATGATCCTGAAGTTGACCGCCTATCGTCAGGATCGCTGGCCCAGTCTGAGTCACTATAGGCTCTTACGAAAAACTTCTGATCTGAAATGGAGTGAGCCAGCAGCAAACCATGAAATCGAGTGCCACTAAGGTATCGTAGAATGCGTCGAACAGCTGACCAGTGTGCTTCAAGGGGTGCGACCATAAACTGACATGCCTTGTTTACACTAAAGGCAATATCAGGTCTTATCAGGGATACGTATTGTAGAGCTCCAACAATAGAACGATACTGAGACGGATCCGATAAGGGTGCTGAGACGTGTTTGCTGAGTTTACAGGTGCTAAGCATTGGAGTAGGCACTCCATTGGCATTTGGCATATTGGCTCTTATCAACAGATCTTTGATATACTTGGATTGGGTCAAGAGTAGTGAACCATTGGACTGATGCTGAACTTCTATTCCCAGAAAATAAGATGGTTTGCCTAGCTGTTTCAGAGCAAATTCATCATCCATCTGGATGATCAGATCATGAATTAGCTTGGAGTTAGACCCTGTGATCAAGATATCATCCACATCAACAAGGACATAAAGGGAGACTCCTTGATGGCAATACACAAAAAGAGAGTGATCACACCTAGATGAGACAAATCCAAACTGCAGAAGGGCCTGAGTAAGTTTTTCATACCATGCTCGAGGGGCCTGCTTAAGGCCATAGATTCGCTCTGATACCATTCATCTTCACTGGATCTAATCAAACGTAAAGCTTCCATAGCATCGTCGTATGCCGCCGGCAACCGGTGCTCCGGCGCTAGACGGTAATCAACCGATGCGACAACGGCCTCCGCAGTGTCAGCCATGTCGACACAAAAATCATGGAACATGGTGGAGGCTGCACTTAGTAGGATGAAGCCACTTCCATGAAAGAAAACAATGAGTGGAAGAAGTTTATTGTTTTGGTTTGAAATAGTTGCTTTTTTAGGTAGGAATAATCGAAGCCATGTTTGGTTTGAGTTATTGATGGTGAGATCTTTGGTTAGAACAGAGATTGGAGAGTGGTATCGGATGAAGGTGAAGTGTGTGGATCTTCAAGATTTCGAGTTAGTGTGTCGTCGGGATTGTGGTGGATTTTGAGGTATTGGTAGGGATCGGTGGTTGGTGGCAGGGTCCATGTTTGATTAGCCATGGTCGAGAGAGAGAGAGAGAGAGAGAGAGAGAGAGAGAGAGAGAGAGAGAGAGAGGTACTTCTAATAATTTAGGTTAGTTCCGTCTCCATAATGATCAAGTCCAGCTCTTAAAGTTATTATTATTAATCATAAATAATATTTTTTAGGGGACAACTTTATTATCCATCACAAAAAGTTGGTAGTCTACCTTCAACCAATCCACTAATGCTATATCATTTTATTATATTTAATTATTTATTTAATAACTTAAATTTTATAAATTTCCAATGCAATATAGCCTAATTTACTTTATGGGTAACTCTACCCAACTTTTTGGAGTGGGTAGATAATAATTCACCTACTTTTAAAATAATTTTCACACTTTTCATTTTGTTGTATAGGTAAAGTAATGATATGAGCGTCGATTTAATTAATAAAAATATAACTAATTTTATTGAACTAAATTTTTTAACATTTTCTAATACACCTTAAATAACATATTTATATCAACAACATGTGGAATCACCATGTGCTTACAAATATGTCTCCTATAATGTCTCTTCAACTTATGGAATCATGTGCTTACACCTATAATCAAAAAGTGATCCAAGACTTAAAAAGAGCAATTCACTACATGAAAAAGTGTTTTTAGTTAGGGGTTAAATTTCTCATTAATTCAAAAAATATTTATCACAAAACAAAAATTTCGGAGGTAATATGACCCCTAACTAAATAGGGTATCGCTAATAAATTATTAGGGAATAGGCCTCTCGTAAAATTGCCTAGGGGATCAACCCCTCGCTAAATGTAACTCATATATTTCAACTTGCTACAATGCAAACGTAGGAGCATACTAATGGCACAGACGTGTCAGTATTTTGCTAGGGAATAAGCTCCTAACAAATGCATTTACGTTTTGCATTTTGTGAGGGGCAAAGCTCCTAACTCAGTGTGTCAGACATTTGTGGGGAGATAAGCTCTTACCAAATGCATATACGTTTTCGAATTTGTGAGGTGATTAATCTCTCGCAAATTGCTAATCAAGTTGTGTGGGAATTAACCCCTAACTAATGTTTACAATATTATATAAAAAATATTATAATTATATTATTATAATTATAATAAAACAATTATGTATTTTTAAATTTTGTGAAAATTTTAAATCTTGTAAAATAAAATTAGAAAATATAATAATTTATGATTAAAACTAAAATAAAAATAAATTATATCCATATCAACCAAAATAAAAATATTAATTCATGATTACAGATGAAATAAAAATAAAATTTAAAAATACATATTAAAATTTTTATATTTAAACAAATTTAATCAATTTCTTCCTAATCCTCCTCATCCTCTTCATCTCCTCCTCCAAAACCTTGATTCATATGTGAACCCTTAAATTGTTCAAATTTCTGTGCACACTCATTTGTAATCCGCATTACTTTCTCATACTCTGTTGTTTTCCTCCTCAATTCTTCCTCAATCTCTGTTTGTCTTCTTCTCATTTCTTCCATTTCTACATTTCTTGTTGCTAATTTGCGTGTTGCCTCAGTTTACGCTAAGTTTCTCACAGTTTTTAGCATATCAGTAGTTAATATAGGTGGATGTGATGTTCATTCTCCATCATCAAGTCTCATTCTGAAACTCCTATCACGCCGCTTGATTGTTTTGGCATACCCTTCAGCACCATACACTCTCCCATTTTTTCACTTCCCGCGAGCAACATCATACTAAGTCCAAAAACCCAGACAAAGATCAGCAGGATATCCCGGTGGCGGTGGAGGTAACTCGGGATGCTCTGATAAAGAAAGTGCAAGTTGCGTATCATACCCCTCCTATAAAAATAAATAACTTAGATGTTATCATAATTTAAATAAGATAAGTACATAAAAGAAATAAATAAAATGACTAAATATAAGAAAAACTTACTTGTGTATTTTTGGAGCGTTCATCGATAAACTCCCCATTTTTCTTGATATGAATTTTAGATGAACCTCATTAAGAAATAAAGTTCTACCTAACTCATCACGCTAATTAAATGAAAACATAAGTAAAAATAATTAGTTTTAATCTAAATTTTAAATGAAAATTTAAGTAAAACATAAATAAATTTACCATCTTTCGTGCAATTTCAGCAACACTAATATTGTTTGCTGCGTAGTTGCAGCCACCAACTTCAGATGCTCTATTTTTTTTTGTTTCAGATGCTTGCTTAAAGGTATCCGAATTTCAATGGTCAATAAGCTGTTGAAATACATCTTCACCTATCCAACAGGAATGTGTTCCTTTTCTTTCCCAATTAATTCTAACATGCCTAAGCGTATCAGATAATCAGGCAGCATATTTCGAGTCATAATTTTTTCTTACTTGGTACTGATATTTAATGACGTCCCAACAACATTTCTCTTACATTATTTTATAAATAAAGTATAATCATGACTATCTCAATAAATATAAAAGAAATTAAAATAATAATTACTTAAATGAGTCAACCTTATACCTAAATAACTTAAACTAATCTCCATCCTCTTTATTGGAAAATGCTCTATAAGTCGGTCAAAAAAATTTATACTTTTCATTAATAACTTCTGTTATACACGAGACACCTGACTCAAAAGTGACATGGGAATAAATATAGATTCATCATGAACCTCTTCTACAATGAACCTTGTGCGGCGAGCCTTACCCTTACCCTTTTCCTCACTCCGGGTGACATTTTTTTCCCTAAAATATATTATAAAAATATATTACAAACTATCTAAATAAAAAGTGTATATTAATATATAATCTATTCTTTTATAAAATTATATAATATATTTCTTAAACTAATTCTAATAATTTAAATACAACAAAATATATAAACAATATCATATGACTAACATATATTCAAAACTATAAATTATATATTCTTTATTAAATTTATTTATTATTCTAATTAAAGATAAACATTTTTCTAAAAAAATTTTATATTTTTTAATATATATATATATATATATATATATATATATATATATATATATATATATATATATATATATATATATATATATATATATATATATTCAATGTTTTCAAAATAAATGTATACTTTTTTCTTACAAATTTACACACTTTCTAAATATAGTTTAAGTTACAAATTTTATACTTTTATGATTTAATTCATATTTTCTATAAATATATTACATACTTTCTAAATATTATTAATATATAATCTATATTTTAAAATCTATTCTTTTATAAAAAATATAATATGTTTTTTAAATTAGTATAAAAAATATATAAAAAATATTATTTTTTATATTTATACACTAAATAATATAAATAACATATACATATTTATATACTAAATAATATAAACAACATATACATATTTATATACTAAATAATATAGACAACATATACATATATATACTATTTTTTTTTTCCAATTTTATTCTAACAAATATTTTACAAATATTATAACATAAATACTAAAAAATTTAGAAATAAAAATAATATTGTTGAAATATATGCTACTAAAATATATATATCATTTTCGATATATATATATATATATATATATATATATATATATATCATTTTTGAAATATAAGGAAAACGAAATGCATTTATGGATGCAGTATTGTGAAGGGCATCCCCACGTGGCCCTAACGGTCAAACATTGCGAGGGGCATCCCCTAGCGAATGTTTGACGTGTTGCAGTCTTTTTCAGGCGTCTAGCAGACTGGTGTCAAAGGATGAAAATTTGCGAGGGGCACCCCCTCGTGGCCCATGCAGTCATATTTTGCAAGGGGCACCCTCTAGCAAATAACTGGCGTGTTGTCGTCTTTTTGTTGTCGTGTAATAGGCGTAATAAATGCAGTCTATGACAGATTTGACAAGTGAGTTCATTTGGTGAGGGATTACCCCTTGATAACTTAACGAATTTAATTTGCTAGGGACTTCTTGAAGGTGTGAGAAAAACACAAGAAATGGGGGTTTGAATTGGGTTTTCAAAATGAAAGCTTTTTGTGAAACTCAAACAAAGATCACAAATAAATTAGCAATAGAGAAAGACATATATCCTGGTTCACTTGAAAACTATCAAGTTAATTCAGTCCACCCGCCAAGGTGATTTCGGCTTATACACAAGGACTTAATCCACTATAACCAAACTGATTACAACTGCTGACTAACATACACAGACTAATTGTCTCTTCTTAAGGCTCCTGACCCAACTGGTCCCTTAAGGAATACAAACAACTGTTTAATCAAATATAATGTTTACAATTAAGTGCTTCTACACAAGCTAATATAAACACAATTTCTAGATCAAACTAACTTAGAGAAAATCTAAACAGTATGAACAACTTTCTTCTTTGTATTGTAGTGCTTTACTGTTCACTCATGGATTTCTCTATTTGTATTTCTGTGTTTCTTTATCGTGTGAATCAGTGTCTCAGTATATATCTTTTTCACACTTGGTGTCACATGATTCTTTGAGTGATTAAGTCTTTATGTAGCCAGAAAAAGATCTGTTGAAGGGAAGATCAGGAATATCAGTAAAATTGCTGGCGACTTGAAATAATGTCGTTATGCTGGGATGAAAATCATACACTGAAATTGTCCTTTGTACCACCAAATCAGGGTAGTGGAATGGTAGTGGAAAAGAATGTGTTTGATCTATACTATATACTATTTTCCCTCGCAAACGTTTCATCTTCTTCTATTCATCAGAGGCTTCTGAATTGATATGGTTGAAGCATGATCAGAAGAATAGATCACTAGGTCTTCAGAGTCTTGAGTCTTCAGAGTCTTCAGAACTTGTTCAGCAGAACCTTGTCTTCAAAGTCTTCAGCACTCCTTCTTCAGAACCCTCGGTTATCAGAAACTTAAGTCTTCAGAGTCTTCAGAACTTGTTCAGTAGAACCTTGTCTTCAGAGTCTTCAGAACTTGGTCTTCAGAAACTTAAGTCTTCAGAGTCTTCAGAACGTTGTTGATCAGAACCTTGTCTTCAGAGTTTTTAGCACTTAGTCTTCAGAAGATAAATATCATAGTTATATTCAGAACCAGAATCCAAGATAACATTGCAGCAGCAACATATTATCTTCTTAGAGTCTTTCTGAAGCAGAGTAGACCAGAAGCAATCTTGCTTCTTTGACGTAGAAGCGACTTTTGATTTTTTTGAGAGTGACGTTCCACATGATCTCTATCAGACTCAGAGCTATCTTTATCAGAGTCAGAATCTGTTTTTCAATACTTTAGAAAACAAATGTTAGAGTACCAAAATTGTTCTCACACAAATACAACTTTGTTATTATCAAAACTTAGAGATATCTTGCAGAACCAGATCTTGTTCTAACAATCTCCCCCTTTTTTATAATGACAAAATAATGTATTTTGATAACACAATTTTGTACGAAGATAATTAATAAGAATTGACTAAGATAAATTCAAAGTAAACTTCCCTTTATCAAGCTCCCCCTGAATCTAAGACTTAAAAAAATCTTATCAGATTTGGGATACAGAGCCTGATTGCAAGGATCTAGTCAGATCCAAAATATCAGAGCTTGATTATAGTGGTAATGCATTCTGATAACAGAGCTTGATTATGTAAATCAGAGCCTGATTGATATCAGAGTCATTTTGCCAATATAAATATTTTTCCTGAAAAGCATTATAAGAAAATTTTCAATTAAAGTGTTAGAATGTTAGAGCTATGATTCAGAGACAAGATATTTATCAAAATAACTTCCATTTAAATACCCCCCCTTTTTGTCATAATAAAAAAGGATAATCAATGATTAACGTAATCATTTTGATTTGAGAGAATTTAGATAAGTTAAATTCAATACTTCTCCCCCTTTTATGGCAATCATAATGAAATGTAATAAGATAAGATAGATGCAATAAGGATATTTCTTCATTGATTAAAAACAAAACGCCAGAGGCACGGTACAGGAACAGAAAACAAAACAAGAAAACAAACAACAAGGACAACGGACAGAAACAACAATGAAAAGAGAGACCAAGCAACTGAGAGACCAACAGAAACACCCGCCAACCAGCTATCTCATTTCCTGATGATGGTTTCAGAATAGTTCATGGGAGAACACCAATCAGTAACAAGTTGCTCAGTCATTCCGATTTGTTTTAAGTAAGCAGCAACTCCTTGAAGATCAAGAATGTGAGAAATAACTTTACTGTAGGGAATCTGAAACGATAACTCCTCTCTCGATGAAAGTATTTCTCCTTTCAAGAAGTTGAACATGGATTGAGGCAGATTGATCTTAATCTTGGTGTCGCTCCCGGGATTTTTATCCAGGTACAAACGCGAAAGTGGCACCGAAACAGAGTCGTCAGCAATGTGTATTTATCCCAAGAGAGGGAAAGGAAACACTGCATAAACCTGGGGGGAAGGAAAGAGCATGGTCTTGCGACCAAGAGAACTGGGTTCGGGAGTCGGTTACGCGAGAGGAAGGTATTAGCACCCCCTCGCGTCCATCGTACCCGATGGGATCCACGCTTGCTTGTCTCAATCAGAGGGTGTAAGGAAAAGATGCTGGAAAAGGAACTGGAAAAGGAATGGAAAGAAAAAGAGAAACAAATGTAGGGAAAATAAAAAGAAGTGCTCGAATGGGCCCTACCCCACTGCCTACGTATCTCATCGGGAGCATGAGAATCAGAGCGACGTAGTTCGCCTCACCTGGGGAAAATTGTTTGTGATTTTTAGAGAACGGCCAATGTTCCAGCTCAGGTGTTGTAGCTCGCTGTATGGAGACTTAGGCGTTACCGTCTCACAAGAGAATGAGGAGAGGCACGTTCTTACGTTGAGAATGAGTAAGATGAGAAGAGAATTCCCGAAGGAAAAACGTTATTGTTTATTTTTGTCTTTTTTGAAAGAAGTGTTTTTACAGGTATTCATAACTTGCATTGCACACAAGTCTAGAACATAGGAACGAATACATCGTGCATCATTCCCTAACAGAACGTACACTAGGTATCCTAGAAGAATGAAGGGAACCCCCCCCCCCCCCCCCATTATTCATTCCCCACATTTGAGGCTCATGCGCAATGCACGTTTAACCTTTATTAAGTGTTTTTTTACTTTTGTTTTTGAGATGAGAAGAAGAGACTCAAAAGGAAGCAAAAGATGAAAACTAAAGAGGGAGACTAAGACTCAACCTAATGTTGTCGTGCATGGAGGTCCTATGGTTAATGTGGTTTAAGAAGCCTAATCCTAAAAGAAAGGAGAAGAAGAACAAAAGAAGCAACTTACTTCCAAGATGGAAGTTAAGTTGATCTTAAAGAAGGATGAAGAAGAAGTTATTCAAAGAAAGCACATAAATGCTTATCATAATCACAATTTGAATTATTAAAAGAAATAAGAGAAGATCAAAGAGAGAAGTGTGTGTTGAAGCATATCCACACACTTACTTACCATTTGCACCTACATGAAAGTGCTAGTTCAACAACCATTTACAAGTAGTAAAATGAAAGAATGGGTGCCAAGTAGTGATCAAACCAATTGAGAATCAATGAATAAGGATCCTAAGAGAAGACACTCAATCAAGGTCAGAACCTACATCTAAAGGTGTTCCCTAATGTTAAGGTATCAAACACATATTAACTATGTCCAATCAAAGCCTTAAACCCCAAAGAAATGAATCATGGAGGAAATAGATGAAGAAAAAGTGAGTATGCAAAGTAACCATGCATTAATGCTTCATACATGACCAAAGTCAGAACCAATGTCATTTAGGAATACCTCACAAGGCATATGAATCATCATACAACTCATAAATGAAATGATGTAAGAAGAAGAGATGAGAAGGAGAAGAAGCATAGAAAAGAAACATGTTAAAACTTCAAGTTAATATGCACAAACTTATGTCAAATGTAAGCACATGTTAAGATGACTTATAATGTCATGAAAAATAACCTATAATATCATGAAAATTACCTATGAAATATGTACAATCAATCACAAAAAGTTGCACAAATGCTTCACCAAAACATGCTAGAATGAAGTGGAAGAAAATACCCAAAAGTAACTTCCACTACAAGGCATCAAAACAGCATCAAAGCACATATGACAATTATGCAAATATGGTTCTAATCAATCTAAGTCAGAGGCCAAACACATATTACAAACTCATACCAAAATTCAAGATAAAAGTGTCACAAAGAAATGCAAAAAGTCATATTGAAATGCCACAAAAAGAAGTGTAAAGATGATCATACAAACATCATATAAAATGACTTTAAAAAACAAGCAAAAATATTTATGGACACTTTAAGATATTACTTAACCAATGAAAAAAGAATGAGTTAAAGAGGATGTGTGAAATGAGAGAAAGAAATCATACAAGTTCAAGTGTCCATAAGAAGGATCAATCAAAAGGAAAATAAAGGAAAATTTTGTAATTATGCTTAAAAAATCACAAAGTCAGAATTAAAAATAATAGAAAATTATTTAAATGTGTTAAGGACACACATGAATTAATTTGGGAATTTTAGAAATGTTTTGCTATTTTTAAAATAAGAAAACTAAACAAATATGGAAAAGAAATGAAAAAAAATGAAAATAATGGGGAGAGGGTGCAGCGTGAGTAAAAGGTACGTTGAAAATAAAATGGGCTCAGGCAAAGGGGGTGTGAAAATCAATCTGTGACCTAATCCAATTACGTATGATTGTGTGTGATAGTGCGCATCATCAGTCAACATGTGTAATTAATAATAGCCATAAGATGACATTAATCACAAACAATCATCAATCTAACGCTCCACAATTCAGGCACATGACAATTATCACACACACACCCACATGTAACCTCTCAGAATTAAAAAACAAAGCACGTGATAAGCCACATACTATTTTAATGTGCTGGCAATATAATGTACGTTGGATCAAAGTCAAGATGAGATCATCAAGTAAGTCAAGGAATCAAACAATTCAGAGCTCAAGTCCACAATATGCAACATGTACGCACACACACAAGATCAACCTGAAGCCACAATAGAACACATGCAAACCACATGAATTTTAATGCGCTGGCACATCAACTACCACACGATACAAAAGATCAGACGGCTATGATTAAAACTGCAAAACCCTAACATTAAAACCTCACCGGCCGGAGAATGACCTCCGGTCATCTTCTCCGGCCACTCTCTGTCACCTGCAAGTTCCAAATATTCCAGAAATTGATAAAACCTATACCATTCGAAAGAATAACTCATGCACATCACGAATACACAATCATTTTTCACATATCACATCAATATGAAGAGAATCGAAGAGATCAAACTTGCCCTAGGTTTTGAATCTATGCCTCTAAGAGGCCTATCAACTAGCCAGAACTCACGCTGCTTCTAATAAGCCATAAACGCCATGAAAACAAACTAAACTCAGTGAAAAAAGTTGAGGAAGAAAAAAACCTGAAGCTGTGAAGGATTTTGAAGTGTTGAGAAAACCAGAGATATCTTGAGCTCTTGAACTTGTTGAGCAAAATAAATGCTACTTGTTCTTGAGATCTTGAAAATCAGAAGAGAAGTTGAATCTGAGATTGGAGATACTGGAACTTTTCAATGCCTCAATGATTCACTCTTGCTTGATGGTGAAAATTGAAGGAGATTGATGAAAGAACAATGGCGAATGATGGTGAACTCGTGTAGATAGAGAGAGCTCAGAGAGAAAGCTTGAGAGAAAACTTGGAGTGTTTTTTGGTGAGAGTGCGAAAATGAGAGTGTAGTTTAATTTTGTGTGTGTGTTTTTGATTTATACGTTGAGTTAATAGTGTTAACTCATGGTCAACTGAGTTGAACAGGTGTGGTTAAGTGAGTGCACCCTAACTAACTGAGTCAAGTTAGTTAGGGGCGAGTGAGTGAGGCTGTGATATAGTGAGGTTGATTCATGATGTTATGGTGGAGTTTAGGAGTGAAGGGTGATGATGAGGTCACTTCCTGCAGCAGAAACTTGCTAAGCAAGTTTTACTCCCTTCCTTTTTAGTGTACGAAGTAAGGTAGATGCATGATTTGCAAAAGAGTGTTTGGCTTAAAGAAGTAAAGAATGAATGATGTAGCATGTGCGTGCAAGCTGATGAAGCAACAACAAGCATGACATAACATTTTTGGCAGCCACACACTTAATGCAACAGTAGGTGTTTGAAATAGAAAATCTCCCCCATGGATGGATGATAAAGCACGACTTTGGTGGCAAATGAAAGAGGGGACATGGGAGAATAAGATTGGTGTAGGAATTGGATTGAAATGGGACCTCAAACACACTTAAAAGGGACATGAACTCAATGGATCCAAAAATGACTTGGGGTGTGGCAAACTTGGCATGGCCAGGCAACATGGCCTATGGATTCTCAGCATGAACACCTCAACTTTGGCCCAATATAACTCACTCATAACTTGCTTAAATGGAAAAATGTCCAACATCAACATTGTAGAGGGCACGGAAAGGAACAACTTTGATGTTGGAAAGTTTTCCATTTGAAGCTTCCTTGATGGAGGAAAATGGCTTGACATCTTGCTCACCATGTGTTTGACAAAATTATGGCGCGTGGGCTTGGTCATGCTTGGTCATGACTTGGTTTGTGATCTAGTTTTGCCAAACTTTGATTGATCATATCTCCCTCAATATTGATCCAATGGAGATGTTCTTTATATGGATTTGAAGCTTGGAATGTCATATTTAATTGGCTCAACTTGGAACTGAGGTTTGGAGCTTTTATCATGGAGAAAGAGGGCCTCAAAGTGTGGTGCAAAATGGTCCAAACTTGCCATTTTTGGAAACCCTAAAGTTTCTATTTTTGGCAGTTTTGTGATTTCTTGACTTTTCATGATTCTTCCACCATTTCTTGATCAAATCTTGTCCAATGAACATATACAACTTGAATTTCATGAATTTGACCTTAAAAAGTCAGGATTTGACTTTTTCACTGCACAGTTGACTTTTTCACCAATTCTCTTGATTTTGAATCTTCTGACCAATTGAGACCCTTCTGAAACCAATTGATGGGCAATTTTTCATCCCTATACACTTAAGAACATAAGGAATACCATGAGATCAAGTTTTGTCCAAAAAATCAGAAATAAACTGATTTTATGCCAAACCCTAATTTTGGTACCCTCTGGTTAAGAGGAAATATCACATCCTCCAAATCCAAATTCCTCTGAATATGATGTACATCCTATCTAACAAAGATGAGATATAACATCTGGAGGTGATCAAAACTCAAAGAGCTTGCCCATTTGAGGGTCAGATCCCAACTTTAGACTGTTTTGTGTAGGAGATGATGCCCTGCCCAATCTTCTTGATGAATTTCCACCTTCTCATGAGTTGTGGGATCAAAGTGACAGGATATATGATATGAGAGACCCTTGAGGCTTGTTTGAAGACCCTTGGCTCTTATTCTCTTGCTTTTCTTTGGCTTCCAATTGTTCACACCTTGAAACACTAGATACCATGCCTTGCCGCCAATGATATGCAATTTATTACCTACTATGGAATGCAAATGAGTAAAGCATAAACCAATTTATTGAGAAAACATGAGGGAAAATTTTGGGGTATTACAGCTGCCCCTATTTAATCCACTGTGAATCTGAATGGATGAAAGCAACGACTATCAGGAATTCAAGATAATAGGGATTGAATACAAAAACAACTAGAAAATTTGCACGCTGAATGAAGAAGAAAAGTGATATAAACCCTTCTAGAAGTATCAGCAAATAACTACATAGATTGATACGACATGTATCAAAATAGGGATACGGATGAGTATCAAGGACCATACGGACGAGTAGGGAAAGAAAACACGGATGAGTGTTGAAGGACACGGCCGAGTGTCAAAGGCCCATACGGACGAGTATTGGAATATGAGGTTCAAACACAAACGAGTGTTGAAAGGACATGGACAGGTGTCATAAGGTCAACAATGCGGACGAGCACCGAACAATCATCAAAGGAACACGATGAGTGACCAAGTCAACGATACAAACGAGTATCAGACGATGATTAATAAGAGGAACACACACAAGTATTTGGGTCAACGATACGGACGAGCATCGGACAATCATCAGAGGTACATGACGAGTGCCCAAGTCGACGATATGGACGAGTATCAGACGATGATTAATAAGATACGGACGAGTATCTCAGAGGTCAATACGGACGAGTACTGGCTAAAGAGTTCAAACACAGACGAGTGCTGAAAGGACACGGACGGGTGCCAAAGGTCAATACGGACGGGTATTGAAATAAGAGTTCAAACACGGACGAGTGCTAAAAGGAACACGGACGAGTGTCCAAGGTTAATATGGACGGGTATTGGAATAAGAGTTCAAACACGGACGAGTGCTGAAAGGAACACAGACGAGTGTCCAAGGTTAATACGGACGGGTATTGAATTAACATTGTATGATCAAGTGTTGGAAGCTTTGCTGAGGTTGCATGACAATGTTTTGTCTGTGAATTGCTCTGGCTTGTAGGTAAATGGTTGAACCTAGCTTATGTTCGCATGCATATGTTTGAGTTTTGCCGTAATGCTCCACCTTAATGGAAATGCTACGCGTTTTGAGGATGCTATGCATACTATATGCAAAATGCAAAGAGGTCCTCAGCAGAATAGATGCTAAGGAAAGGAAGGTAACTCCGCTGGGGAGTAATGAGCTTACAACAAACTCTGCTGGGGAAACCACTCCAGAGTGTCTCCTGCCAGGGAATGTTTCTAAAGAGAATTTTACAGAAGACCAAACATCTTCCAAGCAATCAATACCTGATTTACTTCAGTCTTCTCTACATTCTCCATCCAAGGCAGACCTTCTACTTCATCATTCTCCCGTATGACTATGTAGACGCTCCTTAGGCATAATGTATGCACCAAACTCCAGAACCAGAACAAAATCATCCTTTACCAAGGATATCCAACCAAAAAAAATGTTCTAACATCTGTTAGGACATTCTTGACACATCACATATACCACACACCATGGTTCTAGATATGCTCCACTACTGAACTTACTATCAGCATAGTAATCCAAACTGAACACTGCGTCACCAGCTTGAACAAAGAGAGCTTCAGAAAGCCAGAGAGGACTAAACTCTCATCCACCAAAAGAAGGTATACTTCCATCCTCAACCTAGAACTTTTTCCAAAAGCTCCAAGAGAATTAGAACCTCCTTACATTTTCAACTAAACACTCTTCTGCACAAGAGCAAACAGTTTCAAACATCCTGCTTGAATGCACACAATGAAACCAACCAAATTCCACCTTTTGATTGATCGCAATCTTCTTCAGAACTCCCACAAGATATCCTGATCCACCTATGAAACCAGATCTTCAAGTCATATGAACTACTTGCCCCAAAGCAAGACATCTTGGATTCACCAAGCCTCATAGTCATGTAACATCTTCTCAAACCACAGCTCCCGTAAACTGTATGAGATAGATCTTTTTGAAGCATCCATAACTTCCATTACTGTAGATCACCTCTATCTTAAGCTGATGTGCCACATCACCAGCTGAGACTTCTGGTGTTAAGCTAGATGTCAAAACATTATGATATCCAACTGTTGAATTCAGCTCTTCCTTCTGCCACTTAGAAGAACCTCCTCCTTTTGCAGAAACAGATTTCCATGCTCTCATTGACTTGATTCAACAATCAAGTTTGAGTAGACAACCTCCATTCTGCTCAGAAACTCCAAAGACTTCAAACCTACCACATCTGAATCTTCAGAAAATAAGTAGTTCAAGACTACCCCATAGTAATACTAAAGAATGTCACTTCCCTTAGTAGAGCCGTCAGTAGAAAGCCAGAGATAACTGCCACTTATCCTCGACCTTCACAACCAGAGCCAACACCATGCTCCAAACCACTTAAACTGATCCAAGCTGTAACCATCAAGATTATGATGTCTACATAGTCTTCCATCTTCATCTTCAACATCACCACCACAATACTTACTAGGAACAGATGCTAAGCAATAATCCCAGGTCATCACACACCAATACACCACATAGAGAAATAAACAGCCTCATAGAGAAAGGTAAATTCTCAACACTTTTGCAGTCCTGCACTTTTACATCAAACATATACATAGTCTTCCGTCAATGTATATTGTCATTAGTTGAATGCACAACATCTTAGATAAACGCTCAGCTCCTGTCAAGGTAACCTTCTCACACAACAGGCATCTGCTGATTCTTCTTCAAAACAAACCATCATGACAACCATTCACACCACAAAAGCATTCCAGGTTAGGTCAGTGTCTTGACCTTTCACTCCTCCCTGAGCAAAGAACTGAAATGATGTTTCAACATCAGTTCTGACATCAGCAATCATAGTAAATCACACTAAACATCTCCTATGGATTTGGAGACTACAACCATATTAATCCACACATATCTCTTGTAGGGAACACACGAGAAGATATCAACATTTGATCAACTTCCAAGATTAGACCAACAAAACTGCAGTAACTTGCATAACACACTCTTCCAGAAGCTTCTTCATATAAGCACAAGGTTCAGACCTCTTGTCTAACTTAAGAGTGATAACATACCATATACAATCTGCTACTTCCAATCCTTCAAGCCACAAAATTGAAAGAGCTCACGCATACACCAATTGACCACAGGCTGATTTACACTGCTACTGCACACAAACTCTTGGATGCATTTTCCCTATAAACTGCTGATGTGTAGCGCGATGTCGAGACATTAGGATTGATATATCAAGCTCAGCTTCTTTCTTGATGAAACTTCCTCCAGTTCATGATTTTGAAAATTAGAAACATGTATTTTCACAAGAGAATTCATCTTCAGATATACCAGAACTACATTTGGCATCATAACCAGGAAGATCCTCTTAATTAGGTCACCACAACTAAGCTTAAGAGATAACTTATCAAGATCTTCACTCCCGCATAAAAGATTTGACAGTGATACTCTTTTGCTTTGGCTCCACCCTCTTCTTTCACCATCAAGAAAATTGATAAAGAAGGAATCAATGTTCTGGACAGATTGGTCTTCAATGCCTGATTTAAAATATATTCTTCTTCAAAAAAAACTGAAACTTCCATGTCATACAGTCTTTAATAAGATCCATTCACCTTTTGATCACTTCTTTCCCAAAACAAAGATATGAGATAATCCTAAAGTATCTTTGGCATCTCTAACCAAACGGTTGAAGCTGTCTTGTATAAACTACACATCATAGAATATCCTGCTGAGGAGACCAAACCCTAATGTCTTTCCAAGAGAATACCTTCCTATAATCTCACCACCAGAGATACAAGAATCAACCAGGGTTACATCAGATACCATGCAGCAGAACACACAACAACTCCTCAACAACCTTCAGGCACTACTCAATAATCCTTGCACACCATCACCATAAACCAAGTGCCAACAAATCAAACTCACAACAACAGTTCTCCTGATAACAACAGACAGGTCCAATACATACCCTATCATGAATAGTCCATCCTTCACTTCAAGGGATCATACAAACAACTATATGAACTGACCAAGTCCATAACTCAGCAAAACTATCTTCCTTGCTCATGAACCAGAAAGTATCTTCCCTAGATCTCATCCAGAAACAGACAGGATGCCTACACTGATACCAATTGAAATTCTGGTATAAGATATGTGATGTTACATGCGATGTCACAACATCAATATCTGTTGTATGAACAAGGCAATAATAGTAATCAGAAAAAGCAGTAAACAACACACAAGGATTTGTTCACCCAGTTCGGTCTAACTACCTACATCTGGGGGCATACCAAGCCAGGAAGGAAGTCCACTATTAGCAGTATCAAATTACAGACTCAACAAACCAGTTGACAATCCACTAACTTAATCACTACCCAATGACCCTTCTATCTAAGTCCTCCCTAGATAAGAGACTCCATCTCACTTCCAATCATAGCAATGATGTCTAGCAGTCAACATCTCCATTACTGCATCAACAGCTTGATTTCCAACAACTCTCCAAACACACAAAACTAGAAGACACACTCCTATAACAATACCTAGACATGACCCTCATGACTAAGAACAATGCTTAGAGTTGCTTAACAGCTTCCTCTAAGAACAATACATCTCGTACCTACAGGCTTTGAGATACACACGATGACCATCCCACAAACAGGGTGGTTCACACATACCAACTCTCCTCGAGAGTGGTTCACAAGCTCAGCCCTAATGATTACATCTTTTCTATTCACGACTTCCCCCTTAAAACTAGGTTACAATGCTTCTATTTATAACCTATTTCCCAACTGGATTTGGGCCTTCAAATCACAACAAATCAGCTGCTACAAATCTGCAAAAGATTCTGCTACTAAATAGATCTTCAATCAAATCTTCAATTAAATCTAATTATTCTCCATATCTTTTAGCCTTAAAAACAGTAACAAGATCTGCTCCACATTTGATTGTAACAGAATATATCTATTCCATGATATTCTCATGCAATCTCTCAATCAGATCTTATCCTTAACAAACTTGCACATGCGTAGCCCTAAAACTTACCAAACTGATGTTCTGTCATCTGATATTATGACATCGGGTTTGACATCAGCACAAAACTGCAACCCTTAAAAACTTAACATAACCAGAATGTTAACTAAACATAACAAGGTTGTTAAAAACTCATGTTGAAACATCAACCATGACATCAACATTATTTTACCAAAATTCTAGCCAACTACAAGAATTAACACACGAGATAAGATTGTTCCCAAAGAAGAAGCAACCTCCTGAAGTACTTTTTCAATCATCAGCACTCCCTGCCCAATCAGCATCACAATATCCACTTAGTTCAGTGCCTGATCCATGACTGTATAGAATACCATAGTCACTAGTACCATTCACATATTTCAGAATTCTCTTCACTTGATTCATGTGGCTAACCTTAGGTTCAGATTGATATCTGGCACAGACTCCTACAGCAAAGGAGATATCAGGTCTGCTAGCTGTGAGATACAGTAGGCTTCCAATCATGTTTCTGTATAGGCTTTGATCCACACTCACTCCATGTTCATCCTTGGACAACTTCAGGTGAGTAGGAGCAGGTGTCCTCTTGTGATTAGCATTCTCCAGACCAAACTTCTTGATAATGTTCTTTGCATACTTGCTCTGAGAGATAAATATGGAGTCTTCCATTTGTCTAACTTGCAGACCCAGAAAATAGTTGAGCTCACCAACAAGACTCATCTCAAACTCAGACTGCATCTGTTTCACAAAATGTTGAACCATTGCATCTGACATCCCACCAAACACTATGTCATCAACATATATTTGAGCTATCAATAATTTTCCTCCTTCCTCTTTGACAAACAAAGTCTTGTCAATTCCACATTTTCTGTAACCATTCAGAGCCAAGAATTCAGTAAGCCTGTCATACCAAGCTCTTGGTGCTTGCTTTAATCCATAAAGAGCTTTCCTTAGTTTGTAGACATGGTTAGGAAATGTTGGATCAATAAACCCCTTAGGTTGATCTACATAAACTTCTTCATTTAAGTACCCATTCAAGAAAGCACTCTTTACATCCATCTGGAATAACTTAAATTTGAGATTACAAGCCACACCTAGGAGTAACCTGATAGATTCCAATCTGGCCACAGGAGCAAATGTTTCATCAAAGTCAATTCCTTCTACCTGAGTGTATCCTTGGGCAACCAGTCTAGCCTTAATTCTGGTAACCACCCCTTGTTCATCAGATTTATTCTTGTAAACCCACTTGGTGCCAAACACATTTATTCCATCAGGTCGTGGAACAAGATCCCCCACTTCATTCCTTTTGAATTGTCCCAGCTCTTCTTGCATGGCATTAATCCAAAATTCATCTTTCAAGGCTCCTTTAACATTTTTGGGCTCAATTTTGGATACAAATCAAGAATTTGACACAACTTCTCTTGACCTAGTGGTAACTCCTGAGTTTGGATCACCTATGATAAGCTCTTTTGGATGGTCCTTATGTACTCTGACAGATGGTTCCTTATTAGGTTGTTCAGGTTCAGGATCAGGTTCAGTAGCAACAGGATTGGGAATTACACTTCTGTCTTCAGGTTCTGTTGATACATCATCACAACGTGTTCCAACATCATCTATGACATCAGCATCTTCCTTCAATCCATTGTCATCAACAACCACATTTATAGATTCCATCATGACTTTGGTTCTGGAATTGAATACCCTATAAGCTCTGTTGTATGTAGAGTATCCCAGAAAGATCCCCTCATCACTTTTTGGATCCATTTTTCTCCTTTGTTCACGATCTGTCAGGATATAACACCTACTACCAAAGACATGAAAGTACTTCACACTTGGTTTTCTTCCCTTCCACAATTCATACAAGGTAGCTGAAGTACCTCTTCTCAAGGTCACTCTGTTGTGAATATAACAAGCAGTATTCATAGCTTCAGCCCAGAAATGATAAGGAAGCTTTTTGGCATGTATCATTGCCCTAGCATATTCTTGAATGGTTCTGTTCTTCCTTTCAACTACTCCATTTTGCTGAGGAGTAATAGGAGAAGAAAACTCATGACTGATGCCTTCAGCAGAACAAAACTCAGCAAACTTGCTATTTTCAAACTCTCTCCCATGATCACTCCTTATTCTGATGACATTGCTCTCCTTTTCCCTTTGGAGTTTCTGACATAGATCTTTAAACACATCAAACACTTCTGTTTTGTCTCTGATGAAGTTCACCCAAGTGTACCTGGAATAGTCATCTACTACAACATAAGCATATTTCTACCCACCTAAACTTTCCACCTGCATAGGCCCCATTAAGTCCATATGAAGAAGTTCCAAAACTTTAGAAGTAGTGAAATGTTGAAGCTTTGGATGTGACATCTTGGTTTGTTTCCCTATCTGACAATCTCCACAGACTCTTCCCTCTTCAATTTTGAGCCTAGGGATTCCTCTTACTGCCTCTGTGGATATGATTTTCTTCATTCCCTTCAGATGTAAATGTCCCAACTTTTGATGCCAGACTTTGACTTCATCTTCTTTAGCAAGGACACATGTGGAGGGACTTGAGTCTTGTGACACCCATAAGTAGCAGTTGTCCTTAGACCTAGCACCCTTCATGATGACTTCACCTTTCTCATTAGTGACAATGCACTCAGTTTTTGTAAAATTAACTATGAGTCCTTGATCACATAGTTGACTAATACTGATCAAATTTGCAGTCAACCCCTTGACCAGCAGTACATCATCGAGTCTAGGTGTACCTTTATAATCCAGCTTTCCCACACCCTTGATTTCTCCTTTGACACCATCACCAAAAGTCACATGGCCAGAAGATTGAAGTTTAACATCCACCAGCAAATTCTTCACTCCTGTCATGTGTCTTGAACAACCACTGTCAAAGTACCAGTCTTCTTTAGCAGAGACTCTAAGAGAAGTATGAGCTATCAAGCTGACCACATCAGTTTTGGTGACCCATTGCTTCTTTTGCTTGATGACTTGATTACCTTTATGAATGACCTGCCCGGGTGCACAATTAGAAGTACTCTTAGGATACCCATGCAACTTATAACAGAAAGCCTTTATGTGTCCAAACCTCCCACAGTGATGACATCTCCAATGCCTGAATTTATTCCTAGAGGGAGTCCCATCAGGATGTTTCAACATCTGCTTCAACATCACTGGTTTGGAACTAGGAATAACCTCATTTGAAGCAGATCCATTGTTGAACCCCAATCCACTTTTGTCTCCTAAAGTTCTTCCAACATCCAGAATCTTGTCTAGAACATCAATCCCACTATTCAGCATTCTAATAGACTTGGACATAGATTCAAGTTTAGAGTTCAGCATAGATACTTCATCTTCCAGCTTGGCAATGGTTTCCAAATGCTCTGTCTTTTCAGCCTTGAGTTGGGCAATAATCTTCTTTTGCCTCTCCCCTTCTTGACAGGCTTCTTCACTTTCAATGCATAGCTCTCTATAACAATCAGTAAGCTCATCATATGTGCTCTCTTCATTCATAGACTCATCATCAGAAATATACCGTCCAGTCAAAACCCTAACATGCTGGGCAGTCTCTTCATCTTCCTCACTCTCAGTATCAGACCAGGACACAGATAAGCCCTTTTTTCTATTTCTTGAGATATGTAGGACATTCTTTTCTGATATGACCATTACCTTCACACTCATGACATTGGATTCCTTTGTCATGATTAGACTTCTCTTCAGCTGTTGTTCTCTTCATCTGATCACTTGACTTGTTAATGTCAGATGAGATGTTCTTAACATTTGGTCTATATTTCCTGTCCATTCTTTTCAAAACCCTATTAAACTGTCTTTCTAGCAGAACAATAACATTGGATAGTTCTTCCTGAGTTTCAGGACCACACTTTTTCTCATCATCCTCTGTACTAGACACCAAAGCTATGCTTTTGACCTTCTTTTCAAATCTGTCATTCAATCCTAGTTCAAATGTCTGAAGTGACCCAATCAGTTCATCAACCCTCATCTGGCTGATGTCTTGAGCTTCCTCTATAGCAGTCACCTTCATATCAAATCTCTTGGGAAGAGATCTGAGAATTTTTCTCACAAGCTTCTCATCAGACATCCTTTCTCCTAGGGCACTAGAAGCATTTGACAGTTCAAGTATATTCATGTGAAAGTCATGAATGGTCTCTTCATCTTTCATCTTCAAGCTTTCAAATTTTGTTGTTAGCAGCTGAAGTCTTGACATCTTGACTTTGGAGGTTCCTTCATGAGTTATTTTTAGAATATCCCAAGCCTCCTTAGCCACTTCACAAGTGTTGACCAGCCTGAAGATGTTCTTGTCTATACCATTAAATAAGGCATTCAAGGCCTTAGAATTCCCAAGTGCAAGTTCATCTTCTTCCTTGGTCCACTCCTCTTCAGGTTTCAGCTTTGACACACCATCTTTTCCCACAATGACAGGGTGTTTCCATCCTGTCAAAACAGCCTTCCAAGCCCTGCTGTCTAAAGACTTCAAAAAGGTAACCATGCGAGGTTTCCAATAGTCATAATTTGATCCATCTAGAATAGGGGGTCTATTCACAAATCCACCACTCTCCTTGCCCATTGCACTAGAAAGTAACAGCCCTAGATCTCACCCAGATGCAGAGCAGGATGACCTGCTCTGATACCAATTGAAATTCTGGTATCAGATATGTGATGTCAAGTGAGATGTCACAACATCAATATCTGTTGTATGAACAAGGCAGTAAAACAACAGTAAATCAACACAAAGAATTGTTCACCCAGTTCGGTCTAACAACCTACGTCTGGGGGCTACCAAGCCAGGGAGGAAATTCACTATTAGTAGTATTAATTCACAAACTCTATAATCAACATACCAGTTGATAGTCTACTCACTTAATCACTACCTAATGACACTTCTACCTAAGAACCTCTTAGATATGAGACACCTCTCACCCCCCCTTAATCACCACAGTGATACAATTCAAAGATTACACAGTATAGAAGTCACACTTCAAAGACACACCTTGATCATGCTTAAAAGCTTTGATCAAGAACAATACACTCTTGCTTAAAAGCTTTTAGAGTGAACAAATTACAACTCAAATAATCAGACCAATTCAAGCATCAAGGATGAATGAACGGCTTACAAAATACAGACAAAAACGCAAACCCTAACACTTGACACTCAATTCACAATATCTTGTCTTCGTAGTCTTCAAGTAGGGTTGAGGCTGCTTTAAATAGAAACTTATTCTTGGGCCTGGGCAATATGAATTCACAGAATTGATTTAACAATTAAAACCAATTTTAACTTCAAATCTTTTCGCCCTAAATAGAGAAACAATCGATTGCACTGAATAAATCTGCACCAAGAATTTCGCCTGCAATCCTCAAAGAGAATCTCCCAAGATATATTAAAAATAGCGCAGCTCTAGAAACAAACCAAACTGATGTACTGTCAACAAATGTCAGGACATCGTGTTCGACATCAGTACACAGACCTGCAACACAACATATACACCTTATGATGAATGTTAGAAACACAAAAGCACATGTTAAGACATCAAGCAAGACATCTTGAACCAGTACATTGTTTTACCAAAATAGCTGCCAACACCAGAACTAACAAGACCAATACTGTGTAAAGGAGTGTTACAGGGCCTTAATGGTTGACAACAGTATTCAATCTAATGTTTATTAGTCAAAAGTTTGGCACAAAGTGATATCGTCGAAATTATCGTGCTTAGTTTAGAGGATTCTTCATAATAGATTGCCAACCAAAGACAACTTAATTAGGAGAGGGGTAATAGGTCCAAACTTGAATATATGTGAGGGAGGTTGTGGTTTGGTACACTATTAGCAAATGGCTCGGTATATCAATGATATTTCAAAGAGACTGCATGTATCATCTAGAGCAGTTCGAAGCTTTGCTCGGAATAAGAAGAACGTATTGATGGTTGAGAAATACGAGAAATGGGGGTTTGAATTGGGTTTCACATTTTGTCCCCATTTGCGGAATTTAAACTAATGACGTTAACAAATAAATAAAAATAAATGAACACAATTATTTTTATCCTGGTTCACTGTTAACAAAGTTACTCCAGTCTACCCCTCAAGGTGATTTCGCCTTAACACAAGGACTTAATCCAATAATCATCAACGATTACAACCACAATGGATACCTTCCATTTCCTTCTTGAGAATCCTAGCTTTCATTCGCCTCTCAAGGAATCAACTTCCAAGCCATTCAACAATGACCTGGCCCTCTCAACCATTCTGGTCTTCACTCGACCGCTTAAGGAATCAACCTCCAAGCTGTTCAACAACGACCTGGCCCTCTCAAGCATTCTGGTCTTTACTCGACCACTCAAGGAATCAACCTCCAAGCCGTTCAACAACAACCTGGCCCTCTCAAGCATTATGGTCTTCACTCGACCGCTCAAGGAACAATACCTTTTGCAAGGATTTTCTTGTGCACTATATATGCTTCTTACAAGCTGATTACACAGATGAAGTGCAATAACACCTGAGTGTTTCTAGCAAGATATGAGCAACAAATCCTTGCTTTCTAATACAGAAACTATCTAAAAATGAATCTATATGAGATTATAAAGCACACTAGTTCTGTATTGCTTAAAAGCTCTCTTATTGAGCACTACGGCTTCTTATCAGGAGCTTTAAGCTTCTTTCCAATGCACTCCTTTCTTGAGTATGTAATTCTTCTTCCAGCTTAACCATCAAGATCAACTAAGTTACTATGCTTCACTTATTGATGTTTCACTTGATTAGTTTCACATGGCTTTAGCATGTTGCATCGTTGTATATTCTTCATCATTATGCTTCAGCTTCTTCTTCATTGAGCATTCTTCATTTAAGCTTCAGCTTGCAGCATCTTGTACTCCTTTCTTGAGCATATAATGATTTTTCCAATTCAACCATCAAGTTCAACTAAGCTACTATGCTTTACTTATTGATGTCTCACTTGAGTAGTTTCATAGGGTGTTAGCATGATCATCGTTTGTGCACACTTTAGAGTAACATCTTCATCTTTGCTTGCTACATGTTGATTGTTTGCTATGATGAATAATAATCTTTTAGTATGAACAACATCCAACTAAATTTTTATCTTTCTCTCATTTTCTTCATGATCAGTGGCTGCTTCAGGTAACAAGCAACGAGAGACTGTTCTTCAAGCTTCCAAGTATTCAATTTATAGAGCAGGAAAAAATAGATTCGTTGAGGGGTATTCTTTGAAACATATTCCAACAGCAATATCCCAACGTTCACATGAAGAAATGGTCAACATCACTGTACAAAAAGCTGCTCCTGCGCCACCTTTTCGAGGTAGAGGTTATAGAATTTTAGTATTATTGTATTCAGCTTAAAACCATCCTTATCTTCAGTCTTCTAGCATCTTCAGAGGCTTCAGATATTAACTTGATGAAGCGTGTTGTAGAAGAGTCATTCTTTGTGTAATCTTAAGAACCACAGTCTTCAGAATTCCAGATCTTCGTTCAGTAGAAACTATTTTGAGAATCTTCAGCACTTGGTTTCTTAGAAGCATTATCTTCAGAGTCTTCAGAACCTGTTCCTTCAGAAACTTGTCTTCAGATTTCATTAAGCACGTTCTTGTCTTCAGAGTCTTCAGCATTTTGTTCAATCAGAACCTTGTCTTCAGTACTTGATCTTCATAAATTGTTTCTTCAGAATCTTCAGAGCTTTGTTCAACTGAACCACGTCTTCAGAATCTTCAGAACTTGTAACATTAGAAGCACATCACATTAGAAAGCCTTATAGGCCTTTCTCATACAGTCTCAATTAGAATGTTTAGAACTAACGTTCATTAGAACCGTTGCATTAGAAACATTCATGAATCTTGACTTTATCTTGTACACACATATGTTTTCTTCCAGAGTGTTGATAACAGAGTCTGATGACGTCACATGCCTTCTTATCAGAGTCAGAATCATATTGACCATAGCCATACACTAGACAGAAACCATATCATACAGAATTGTTCTCTTAGATAACATGTGCAGTTATCATCAAAACTCAAAGGCAAGATGTAGAACCAAATCTTGTTCTTACCATCTCCCTCTTTTTAATGATGACAAACAATGCATTTTGATAGAGCAATATGTATATGGTAATCACCATAAATCCACAGAGTCAGAGATAAGCTTAACGGGCTCCCCTTGATTCTTTTACTCTCAAAATTCATTTATGCTTGTTTTGAGTCCACCCTTGATCCCAAGACTCACAAAAATGATTTTGAAGTCGAATCATATTAATAGAGAAGGATTACTTCTTAGTGACGTCTCATCAGAATCTGACTAGAACTGGCTGGTCTTCATCTCAGAACCAAGCTTACTATCAGAATATTGTAGACATATCAGAACCTGATTTGTCTTATCATACTTGATGTCTTACATTATATATCAGAAATTGGTAGATACTTTCTTAGATGCCACGCATCATGTATCAAAACCAAATCTTCAATATCATAGCACAGATCACCAACAGGTGCACATATCCTCATGCCATTTGATGGTTCAGAAACTGAATATTTTCTTTTATGACCATGACTTGATTTCATCTCCAAAGAGTTCACATTCTTTTAATGCTGGAGTCTAGATACCATTTAAGGTTTGGATACCATAGAATTTTAGATACCAATTGAATCATTCTTTCAGAAAGTTAATAACTTCTGACAAGTTTTGGGTATCAGCATGAAATTCATGGACATCTCTTGTTTCTGATAATTTAGTGGTCAACACCAGATATTAATATATTATCAGATCAAGCTTTTTTGGTATTCTTCTTTCTTGTACATGTCTTCTGATGATTATTTCTTCTGATCTCTTATTCAATTGCTTCTGATATAATCTTTTTTATTATTAGCCATTTCTTCTGAATATATCTTCTGATATCTTTTGATCACTTGCTTCTTGAACATATCTTCTGATGTCTTATCAAATACAAATTATGTATTATGATATATCATAGCTTCTGATATGTCTTGTCTTCTGTCTTTTGATAACCTGTTCTAACATACAATGAACTTTTGCGAAGTTCCTGATCAATTCTCAAACATAGGGTTAGAAGTAAAACATATTCAATTATATTTGGGATGAGATTCTTTATATTGGATATCAAAATCATATATCACTTTCTCCCCCTTTGTCAGAAATTCAAAAGGTATAGAAAAGTAATTGACAAAGAAATATGAAAAAGAAATTTCATTAATTTTCTTAAGAAATTTCAATGGGAGACGACAGACACAAAACATACTTAGGTCTAATGACAAGACTAAGAACTTAGAGGTTTTAAGATTCAACAACTTTTCAGGGCCTGAGGTTTGTAAGCTCTCCCTGTGTCAGAAGGTCTTTGAGAGGAGGCTTGTAAGCTTTTCTTGAATCCTATCTGTAAAGTCTAAGAAGTGAGGTTTGTAAGCTCCCTTCCATTTAGAACATAGAAACTATTCTCCTAGCAGATCATTAGTCCAAAAGGCTTCTGACAATGTTACAATTCTCTTCTATAAGTGCATCGTCTGATCCAAGCCTTCTAGCCGCACTGGTGATTTCATCTCTATAGAGCAGTTTAGATAAAATTTTGGCTTAAATAGTATTTTCGTCCCTGTAAGTTGGCGAGTTTTTGGTTTTCGTCCCTGAATTTTTTTTTTCGGTTTTAGTCCCTATATCTTACTTTTTGTTGGTGTTTAGTCCCTACAGAGGTTTCCTGCGAATTTTCCTGTGGATTTTCCTGCGGATTTTAGTTTTAAGGAAAATCCGCAGGAAACCTTCGGATTTCCCTGCGAATTTTGCCTTTAAGGACTAAACACCAACAAAAAGTAAGATATATGGACTAAAACCGAAAAAAAAAAAGATTCAGGGACGAAAACCAAAAACTCGCCAACTTACAGGGACGAAAACATTATTTAAGCCTAAAATCTTCCATACGGTATGTAGGACTTATGTTGACTTCTTGAGATATATATAGATTCTTTTAGGTGGTTGAAGATGGTTAAGGGCAGATTGACACGAACATTGTTCATTAAAAAGTAGATAAAAACTCGGTCAACATGAGATAGAACATTTTTGTCAACTTCACGAGGGTGAAAGTTGGTGAGAAGAAGATTGAACCAAGCTCTAGCTGTGGGAAGAAGATTTTCAGGATTTGTAGGTTCATATTTGAGAGAAGTGTCATGGATGCTACCATGATTTTCAATAAAGAAGTAGGTAAAGCGAAACTCATCCACAGTGATACCGGATTGATCACAACTAATAGCATCAGCAGTGGATTTAGGAGAGATGACAAACCCAACACCTTGAATACGGGAGCAAATGAATTTTCCATCTCCATTAATTAAGGCGTACTTCCAAAATTATTTCACAAGATTTGAATAAACAGGTGCATTCAAAAGATCAAAGTATTTGCCACATTTTTGTTTTTGAACACCGAGAATAGTGCCACGATCTGTTCCCTTAAGACTCATAAAATGAGGTCGTTTTTTCAACAATGATTTCAAGAATCTCTTCGTTGCCACAGAAGGTTTTGACAGACATATTTGATTGAAAGAGAGTGAAATGGAACAAAGAAAGGATATGAAGTTCACAAGGAAGGAGTGATTGAGAATGAAGGAGACGAGAACTTTTATGGCCATCATAAATGATAGAAGGACTAGAGAAGCGCAATGATTAATGATATAGCTAAAAATGGAGACTGTTTTCAAAGCAGGTGTGTTAAATTAAAATGATAAGGTAATACATTTAATAAAAGATAAAAATAGGAGACCTATGTGTCGCGGTGAGAATTGGATATCAAGCTATTGAATTAACTTGAATCACAGAATCTTAATTCACCAGCTATCTTTAATTTATCCAAGGGAAGGGAAAAAGAACGAATAACCCATAAATATGTAATGCAGTGCAAAGCAAAAGAGAATTTAAGTTTCGAGGTTGGTTATACCTAGGGAAGGTGCTAGCATCCTAAGTATCTGTAGTACTCTACAGGAACCTCTTGTCATACTGTGTTATTTGTTATTTGTTTGCTAAGGGTGAAAAGAAAAGGGAGACCTAAGGTGCTATTTCTAAGTATGCTCGCCAAGACATCGCATCTCATGCCTACGTATCCTAACGGGAATGGAATCAGAGCATTCGTAGTTCCCCTCAAAGGGTAAACAAAATTGTTGATTGGTTTTAGGAGAAAAGGCAAGTCGTCATCTTAAGGAGAATACTCGACTTAAACCGCCACAAACATGCGGAAAATGGACCTTTGCTTCACATTAGGAGAATGGCTCCAACTCGGATATAGAATCGACGAGTATGCCACATACCTCTCCTAAATGGAAAAGGAATCTACATCCTTCCCGACTATGTTGTGGGGTAAGAGAATCACATCTCAGCTAGGGATGACTTATGTCTAATTCTCATGGGAGAATTGCACTTATTTGTAAATTGTCAAATTATCCTAAGGGAAGCTACCTAGGTATTCAACTTAAAAAGGGCATAGAAGCCACAAAGGGGAAGAGGATGAATGCAAATGAGATGCAAAGTATATGACATACTTGTCAAACAATAGTCATTCCCTTGGACACAAGCACATGAAATCATATTATTATAAATAAAAACATCAAATATTAAAGCTAAGTGAAGCAAATGATATAGAAACCAATTAACTTGTGAGGTGAGAAATGCATTATATCAAATACAATGGTAAACAAGCAATGCATAAGCATATAAGGGTTTGAAAGAAAGTTCAAAATATTGCTAAAGTATTTGTGTTTTTATGAAAAGAGAGGTTTTAATTTTAAGAATGGAAATCTAACCTAATGCTATGGCCTAAGAATAGATTGGGGAAACTATCCTGGAAGTCATCATGCGAGGGAGGTTGATCTAAAGTCTAATCTTAATTCAGATCAATCATAGATTAAATTGAGCCAAGATATTCTAAGGGATCATGGAAATCAAAGGTAAGCAATAATATCAAAACTCATCAAGATTAGCAAGAGGTTTAATCCCATTCCTACAACAAGATTAGCCAAGAAATTAGTATCAAAACAAGGATCCAGATTCAACCAACGTCCAATCAAAACCACACCAAGGTCAATTAACGAAACTCTAATCAGAAATGAGACAAACTAGTATCTAGCCAAAATAGATCAATATTAATTAGAATTTTAATCAAGATTAAATCAGAATTAAAAGCCAAATCGAATATAACCTCATAAATTAAATTAACAATCAAACATAAAGAAATAATAATAAAGAAAATATAAATCTAAAAAAAAACAAAATTAAAGTGACAAAACAAGAAACGGTGGGGTGTAGTTTTTAATACATGGGCCAAGAATAGGAGCCCATCAGTTTCTTTTTGAGAAGAACAAAAAAAACTACTTGGGCTGACAACTCAAAGCCCAAACGCGTTGCTCTTAGGGATACCAAAGTACCAAAACAGCTCATCCACCATTTCTTCTCCTCACCATATTGTTAGGAAGCTAAGATGAACCCTAACAAAACTAGAGAATATACTAGAGGCTCTGAAGGATGATCTTAAGAAGCACGTGACAACATCAAAGATGCGTGAAATGTTGGAAGCCAATGATCAAGATTCAACTGGATCAGAGCTTGATTTGGGTGATCGCTGTTCTAATCGAATGATGTTTGGAGGACTATGTCATTGCCCACTATGTTCTGGTTTTCTGCGTTATTCTGGAGGAATGTACCGGTGCAGTGGATATATTTCTAAGTGGAATAAATGTTTCTACTCTACATGTGAACCAAAACGTACTGACGGAAAGTGGAAAATTCCAAAGGAAACAGATAATAAATGTCTTAAAAAGTGAAGAAACCAATTAGGATATTGCCTCCGCCGCCGTCAAAGACTTCTGGTAAAAGTTCAATTTCCGCGGGCCAACATCAATCATCAAATAGTGAAAGTTTGGCAAACTTAAAAATTGCCATCTGTGGATTCCCTAAAGCTTCTATTGATGAATGGAAACACAAAATTGATGGAATATGTGAAGTTTTTCATGTAAATGTGAAGAAAGACAGTAGTTGCTTGGTGGTCAGTGGTGCGCTCAAGGACGAAGCTAAGATGCGAAAGGCAAGGAAGATGAAAGTACCAATAGTCAGAGGGTACTATTTGGTTGACTATATGGAAAGAAAGACAAAGCTTCCATTTGATATGTACAAAGTTGAAATGATTGGTAAGACTTCTAGCATGGTCACCATCAAAGTGAAGAGACAAAGTGTTGTTCATGATGCTTCTGGCTTACAGGATTCTGGACACATACTGGAGGAAGGGAAAAGCATATATAATACAACTTTGAATATGTCTGATTTGTCTACTGGTATTAACAGCTACTACATCCTTCACATAATTAAAGAAGATAAAGGGTCAGATTGCTATATGTTTCGTAAATGGGGTCGAGTGGGAAGTGACAAGATTGGAGGGTCCAAATTAGAAGACATGTTGAAATCTGATACTATCAGGGAATTCAAACGACTATTCTACGAGAAAACTAGAAACTCTTGGGAGGTCTGGGAACAAAAAACTATTCAGAAGCAACCTGGAATATTCTTTCCCTTGGAAATTGATTATAGAGTTAACAATCAAGTCGCAAAAAAGAGTCTAAATAATGCAGACAACAAACTACCCCCTCCAATGAGAGAATTGATGAAGATGCTCTTTAATGTGGAAACATACAGAGCTGCCATGACGGAGTTTGAGATCAATATGTCCAAAATGCCTCTTGGGAAAATTATGGCTGCAACACTTCCTAAAAAACCAATTCAAGTCCCTTCCACAGGTTTGTCTTTTTCGTTGAATCTGGGGTCATTCTCTTTGGAGGAGCGTGTGTTGATAACCATCTTTGCTAGCTCAAGATCAAGTGGTGTTTATGCTATTAACATCATCACAATTGTTAAGGCTTTTTATCATAGTAACATTCATACTGTAGCGACTTATTTGTTAGCGCTTTCGACTCAGATGCTAGGGTGTGGATGGGATGGGATTTTCAGAAGGTTCCTTGTTGATTCACCTTACATGTGGTGGCATGAAAACCTTGTGCACGTGTCTCTATTTAGAGCATTTCATGAAAAAGAACAAAGGCCTAAAGGAGATTCCATCACAATGCAACAGATTGGCCTCAGTATCGGTTCGTTTGGTCTCGACTGGAACACTATTGTTGGCTTCTTAGGAAGTCCTTTGACTGGTCCTTGCTTTGCTATCATAAACATAATGGCCGGATTTTTATTGCATATGTATGTCTTGATTCCAATTGCTTATTGGAACAATTTATATGATGCTGAAAATTTTTCCCTCATTAGCCCTCACACATTTGACTCTCCTGATGCAACTTACAATGTTACTCGGGTTCTCAATGCCAAAACTTTTAACATTGATATGGACAGTTACAACAATTGCAACAAGATCCATCTGAGCATCACATTTGTCTTTCAGTATGGATTGGTGTTTACAACTCTTACATCTACTATTTCACATGTGATCACAGAGTTAGTAATTGGTTACATCTATTCAGAAAAGTTTTGCAACCTTGAGGACAAGGTTATTTTTAAAGGGGTAGGTAATGATAGGATCATGGAGTTAATGTTAGGCAGTTTAATTATTAAAGTGAGAAGTAGAATTTATATTAGTTGGGCTTTTGTTGTTTAGTTGAGCTTTTAGTCATTGAGCTATATGTACTCTCATTGAGAGATTTAAAATTATCAAATGAATGAAAATTATCTTTATTTTATTAGTTTGTTTTATTTATATTTCTTAGTATTCTCTAGTTTTGTTAGGGCTCATCTTAGCTTCCTAAGAGCATAAATATCGGTGTACTTGAAACGTTTCTAAACAATATTTAAAAGGCACATGTCAGAGTTTCTTGAATAATTGAAAAAAAATAGGGTAACTTAATTTGTAACCGTCCTCTGCCTCATGAACGTTTTTTTTTTGCCAGCTGGAGCAAATAATTAATATAATATAAAAATTATGAGTATAGTGTGAGATTTGATGGGATCCATTTTAGAGTTTTTGATGAGTTTATTGATATTTAAAAAATGTAATTGGATTGTTTAAAAAATATAGAATTATAATATAATATAAAAAAATTGTGTAGGTCTCAAGTTAAAGATGATGGGTGTGGATGCTCTAAATACATATTCCGCTACTCTCTCTTTCCTCCCTTTCCATTCTCCTCTGCTCTTCGCATGACCCACGAACCCAGAATGTTCGCCGTACCCACCACCACTTACGGCAATGACGGAGAGTAAAACCACACCGATGCTACTTCAAAGCCACCACCCTCGTTCCCCAAAGCTAAATTGAATCCACACGAATTCCCGAAACCCACGCGAGCATCAAGTTCCCCAATTAAGGAAAAAGAGTCGAGCAATACGCGGAAAGAGAATACTCAACATATATGATCAAGATGATGCGAAGAAGGAAGTTCAGAGAATTTACCTATCTGAGTTCGTCCGATGCGTCTTCGACGACGACGTTAACGCGAGAAGGCCTGAAAGTTATACCGGTACACTTCAAATACTCTTCTTCTTTTTGTCTCGTGCGTGTATTATTGTTGATTATTGATGATGCACATTGCTTTGCTGTTGTTGCTCCGCTCGTTTGATGCTTCGAAATTCTGTTTCAATCCGTCTTCTTTCCTCTATGCTACGCGCACTGCTACTGCTATTGTTGCTTTGAAATGATTGCCATGATTTTTTCAATTTCTCCTTCCTCTTGCTGTACGTGTGTGACTTCGTGAATGTATGTTTTTGATTATTCCCTGCTCTAGGCATGTGTGTGCTGATAGTTCCTCGTGTGTGTATGTTGCTGTAAGTCGTGTGAGCCCGTGGTGCCTCTCTGTTGTTGTTTTTCTTGTGCGTGTTTGTTTATGGTGTATACTGACATCTATTCTCAGTGTGAATGCTGTATGCGAAATAGTGTGCGTATGCGTGATGTTTTGTGGTCTTTTGGTGTGAATATTCTCTTGTGCGTGGCGCTGCTTATCCGTCCTCTAAGATTTGTTTCCAGTCCATTTTATAGGCATAAAGGAGATTAACTTCTGATTTTGAATTGAATATGCATGATTTGTTGTCGATTTTCGGTTTTAGAAAAAAATAAAAGTTGTCCTGAAAATGCGATCCTTGCGATGAAAGCTTTTGATTCCTTGCCTATTTATTGATTTCTCATGATTATGTCATTGATACTTTCTGTTTTCGGATTGCTTGTGTTTTGGAAATAATAGAAGCTTGTCTGGAACATGTTTTGGGAATGTTGGATGGCTATTTTGGAAATAATCAAATTAATTGTGACGGCTCATGAAATTCTCTTTTGGTTTGTCAGGTTGATATTCCTCCATCTTAATTGTTCTAAGGCCAAAGCGTGGCAGTTCATACCAAGGCATAGTGGAACTACCGGCATTCGCAATGACACGGTAAGACCGTATATGTTATCTTCACTGTACACTTGTTCCTTCTGCCCTCCTTCATTGCTTCGACTTCATTCTAATCCACCCTTAATTTCAGAATCATCCATACACGGCAAAGATGGTAACGAAAGAGAGAGGAGGTTTTAGCAAGCAATCTGCCTCAAACTTATCTTATATTCATAAGGATGCAGACTAAATTTGAACGGGTATGTTGCTTGTGAAACTCTATTTAACAACTGAATTCTGGCACTGATATCTTATCATAAACATGTTTGCAAAGGTAGCCACTTCAACTGTTAATTGCTATAAATATGCAGTTTTAAACATTCTACCGTTCTGAACAATACTTAGACCATCAGCGACGTCTGTAAGTTATAATTGTCTTGACTTCATCTTGGTGTTTTTCAATTTGGCAATATTTAATTCTCTTGATGATTGTCTGATACGTGATCAACAATTTCATGCCGTTTACCTTTTGTTCACTTTTGATGGCTATTGAACTTGCAGAAACATCTACACTAGCTCATTCACAATGGGAAGGTTAGACATTGACTGTGAAACTGATATTTGCAATCCCTGTTGTAATTCTGAGAGAGGAAACTTTTCTGTTTCGTTTTTGTTGAATTGAGATTGAAAAATACCATTAATTGACGCTGCATCGTTACTTTCAGGAATCTTTCCATGGCTTGCCGTAAGTTGATTTTCCATCAAAGCCACCGATTAGCGGATACCGTGAACCGATAGATGTCCTAGTGTTTTGATGGGGTGGCTTGGATACAATGGTGGCATAACGTTTGAATCGCCTTGAGCGCCACTAAGGTACAAACCAGTCGCATGACTCTTCAAATTTCCCATATTTTCCCTATTTAATATGGATTTGCACATATCAATAGCAAAGTCTTCATACATAAGCGATGCAATCTTGAGAATTCATTTGGAGCAACAACTTTTACTTTTTAGTCTTACTATTTGTGTTAATTCCTACTTAATGTCACAACTTGCTTAACATCATTTTTTTCTTTACATGTGTTGGTGATGATGACCCTGGCGTGAGGAATTTAGTGAAGAAAACCGCGACATAACTTGTGCTTCTTGCTAACTCAAGATGATTCTGCTGCTCCGACTATCATTCTTATTAGCTGGAGCTTCTACCATGGCGAGATGCGTCCAATGAAGTCATAGTTTTAGTATCTCGAAGTTTTAGCCGGAAAAACATCTTCAAGACTTGAATGTTTAATAATTGATGAACTTTCCTTTTTTTGATTTGGGGTGTGTTACAGGCTGTTGTGTAATTTCTCGTTTGCAGCAAATTATGAGATCAATTTTATGTTATATTTTCTCGTCTCTAATGTGGGTGTCGGTGCTTCTTACTTGTCACTTTTGAACCATAGTAGCTGCTCTTCTATGTTCCACAAAAACAAGTTTAAGTGGAGCAGCTAAATATTATTTGCATCCGATAACTACTTAATAGTTTACTCCAATAGTGATGAAATCTTTTTCCTACCAGGAACAGCTAAACTTTGGTAACAGACTTGAAGTTTTTCTCCTGTATTTCCAGATGGCGATGAAAAAGAAATAAGCTCTGCCGCCTTTAGTTTTATAGCACCCTTGTTTGGAGAGCTCACTTTGTGTCTGTTGGAGACTCTTTCTTTAATAGACTATAACACAAATAAACTTCATATACAGCAAAAGAACGTTCCACACGGCTTCATCTAAACCCTTAAATTTGAATTCTCAAATGAAATTCTTCAAATGTAACTTTAAAGTATGAATTCTTCTTGTTTGAGATCGAACTTTGTATTTTGGAATTGATTAGAATCTCGTAAAGAACATGTGTCTTGAAACTAGTTTGTACACCTTGAATTTGATGGAACTATGCCAAAAACTCCTCTACAAATTGAACTTGTACCATGGATATTTGAGTGGCGAACTCATCACATGTAACTTGCATAACCTCGACCATTTGGATTTACTTTTCCTTGGTTACTTGAAGTGAATTTAAGCTGGTGAATGGTGTACTTAAACCTTGGGACTTTGAATAAAGATCTTGAACTTTTGAATCTTGAGTAATGAGAACCAAAGCCCATTCTTGATTTTAATGAGATATGGCCATAAAATCCATCCAATATATCTTTAAATCATTGATCCAAGAATGGCCCAAAGAAGAGGAAGAGAAGCCCTATGACCTGTTGAATCAGAATTAATTGGTCCTGTTTTAACCGTGAGAATGAGTACCAGCTCTATTTGAATTTAATGCAACTGCACAAAGCTTGTTAGTAATAAAGCACGCAGATATGCAAGATGATGCACAAAGAGGTGGAATCTTAGGGTCAAAAATTAGGGTATGACACTATGCAGACACTAGGTTCAAGGAAAAACATAGAAGATACTTAAAAAAAGGAATGAGTTCAGGACATCTGAGAAAAAGTAAGGTGAAATGATTTTAATTACCTGTATCAAAGATATTCTCATTACCCGAGTTGTCCCATCAAATACTAGGTGTGATATAAGTAATACAAATGTTTTGTTAACGTATCAACCCTTCGTATCATACTGCTAATAAATGCATCATGCTCTGCAATTTCCAATGTTTAAAAGCATTTACCAATAGTCATGTGTTCTATTCAGATTACTTATGAAATAAGAAGACTTCACTAGTCAAAAGTCTCATATCTCAGTAGTAGAGCAAATGTTACTAAGTAAATGAAATTTAATTTTCTATTCTAGGTAGTTACATTTAGAGATAACTCTTTTCATTCTTGATGTTGAACTAAGTTCACATGCGAAATAAAAAACAAGTCTAATTTCAATAAGGAAATTTTGAAAAAGATATTATCCCTAGCAAGGATTTTATCTTAAAGATTTTAGAAACTGCATTCCTTCTGATATAGTCTCTTAAACGTATTTCTCTAGAATATAAGAATAGATTTCTAAACTATTTAAAAATAAATAGTAAGGGTTAGAAATACATTACTCAATACTTATGTAGATTCTCAGCTTCTGATGTAGAGGCTTCTTTAGAATCACTACGCATTCAGCGTCTGCAGTCGTTAATGAGTTCTTTTGGCTTGATCACTAGAATTATTTCTTCTTTCATCATCTATCTTCTTTCTTCTGCCATATTCATAAGAGTCTTTGAGCGTTGTGCAGAGACACGATCATCTTCATTGCTTCTTGAGCTTCCATTCTGAAGGGTGAAAATATCTCTCCTGATGTTTGTTTCATCTTTGATAGTTGGAGAAGAACCAGGTTCTATCTCTAGTCCTCACCTTAGAATCATCCATCTTCTATCTTCAAGAAAGATCAGAAAACGACTTCTTCAAGAAGGCTCGTTTCCAGAAGGCCAAAAGTTTCTCAGCTTAAACATTAACTTTTGTGCAGTTATGTGCTAAAGAACCTTGTTAGAATCTTCTTGCATTACCAGAATTCAATCATTGAACAGATGTTAATCTTCACCAGATACAGATATCATCATGATCATCAAACCAAGACATATTTCCTTTGAGGTTTAAATGATAATCTTGTTCTTACTGGTTGAGCATTTTCATCCAGAATCAGTTCATCAGAAAGTGATAGCTTCTATTCGTTCCTTTCTATGAACTGTGATGGCTTCTGATTGAGCATCTTCTGATTTCTTCATTCTGATTTTCATCAATAACTTCATTCAGAGAAGATTGCTTCTAGCTTTGTATTCTTCAACTAAGCTTTAGTTTCTGACTTCCAAGCTTACCATCAAATCTGACCTTGATTTGATTCACCAGTAGAAGTACTTCCACACCAAGATGATGTAGCCTTCAGAGAATTCTGGCTATAATGCATTCGAATCGTATTTTGTTCTGAGTATAACGTGCATTAGCTTCTTAAGAAATCTTTGTCATGATAGAATCATGATACTAAGAGTTTCTTCTTAAGAGCTTGTTCTATCTTCAATCATCTGTATCTGAAAGTGAAGAACTAGAACACCAAAATCTTCTTTTCATCAGATAGCTTCTCAAGCTCATACTTTCACTCAGTCACATGAGTTCAGAAAGTAGTGAACACAAAAGGATACATTTATGTATCAGGCAGGGGTGTTCAAATCCAAACCAATCCAAATAAAAACCGCAAACCGATCCAAAAAACCGAAAACCGCAAAAAACCAAAAATTATTGGATGTGTTTGGATGTCATTTTATAAAAACCGATCGGTTCGGATTGGATTTCGGATTGATTTTTCAAAACCGATCCAAACCAAGCCGAACCGCATGTATATATTTTTATACTTATTAATTTTTTATTAGTATAATACCTTGTACTAATTTATTATTAGTTGATACTTTTTTTTATAAAATACTATTTATTAGTTTGATTTAATCTTTTAATTTTTATTATTTCATTTGTTTCAATCATAACTGATCATTATCATTTTGTAATATTAACTTTTAATAAAGTATATGTTATATATTATATAAAATTTATTATTTATTAGTGTTTTTACAATATTAATAAAATTATAATTTGTAATTTGGATATCCAAAAAACCGATCCAAATCAAACCGCAAGAAATTGGATCGGATCGGATTGGATTTTTTAACCAATCATCCAAAACCGAACCAAACCGCAAGTAAATATATCTTTGGATTGGATGACATTTTGCTACAAAACCAATCCAAATCGAACCGCGAACACCCCTAGTATCAGGAGCTCCAGAAAAGAAACTTTGGATAACATTCTGACAAACTTAAGCTTGTTCAAATGAGATGCCATTCTCAAGCTAACATGACTTACTTGTCTTATGTCAAGTCGTTTCTCTTCATGAACACACATACGTCAAGAACTCGGAAAATTGATCTTGCATGTGTTGTTCTTCCAAACTTCTGACAGCTTGATAATCTTCCTTTCTGATCACTTCTGAAATTCGTGAAGCTTTCCAAAATTGGAGTAAATGTCTTCATTCTGTGTAGACAGTCAGAATCCTGATAACCAGCTCTAATGCTCTTTTGCAGGCTTGATCAGTTGCCATAAGCTTCTATTAAATTAGCAAACTTCTGATCATCTTCTTCAAGAATCCTGACGAAGAAATCATCATTCAGAATCTTAAATTCTGGAGTCATGATTTAAAATTTTGATAACAAGATTTCTAACATCTTCAACATACTTCATCTTGAAGTGTTCATGCTTCAAAATCATGACTCAAGCATTTTCTCCTCTTCACATGAAAGAGTTCCTAATGAGCAATACTGAGAAAGTCAACGGTAGACCAAGTCTGTTTGTTGAAAACATCCCATACTCAGAAAGAATACTTTCAATAAACAAGATTTCTTGCTTTCTGATGATTCTTGTTGATCTCCACTAGATCATTATTCTTAGGCCTTGTCTAGGTATCACCTGAGGAGGTACGTAGCTCTCAACTAATGTATTCCAAGAATAACATTCATCAGATTCTTCTAATTATTTGATGAGTCTATTATCCTTTTTCTAGCTGATTCTTCATCTTGCTTTCAATCTTCTTGCAAGCGCATGAGAAGATTATGTTGTTAATAACAACCAGTTCTAAGAATCAGTGACACAATCTAGAATGAACCTTTCTGGTTTGTCATTTCAGTACTCAATCTTTTCATCATCGTATGAGACTGAAACTGTAGATGGTGGAGGATATTAACCAGAGCGTTTCTCAAAGCTCATCCGGATCATTATCTGACACGGTTAAGTGTTTGATAAACATCAATATCAGAACCAGAGCTCTGATACCAATTGAAGGTTGAGAAATACAAGAAAGGTGAGTTTGAATTGAGTTTCACATTTTGTCCCCATTTGCGGAATTTAAACTAATGACGTTAATAAATAAATAAAAATAAATGAACACAATTATTTTTATCCTGGTTCACTGTTAACGAAGTTACTCCAGTCCACCCCTCAAGGTGATTCCGCCTTAACACAAGGACTTAATCCAATAATCATCAACGATTACAACCCCAATGGATACCTTCCATTGCCTTCTTGAGAATCCTGGATTTCATTCGTCTCTCAAGGAATCAACCTCCAAGCCGTTCAACAATGACCTGGCCCTCTCAAGCATTCTGGTATTCACTAGACCGCTCAAGGAATCAACCTCCAAGCCGTTCAACAACGACCTGGGCCTCTCAAGCATTCGGGTCTTCACTCAACCGCTCAAGGAATCAACCTCCAAGCCGTTCAACAACGACTTGGCCCTCTCAAGCATTCTGGTCTTAACTCGACCGCTCAAGGAATAATACCTTTTGCAAGGATTTTCTTGTGCACTATATATGCTTCTTACAAGCTGATTACACAGATGAAGTACAATAACACCTAAGTGTTTCTATCAAGATATGAGTAACAACTCCTTGATTTCTAATACAGAAACTATCTAAAAATGAATCTCAATGAGATTATAAAGCCCACTAGTTCTGTATTGCTTAAAAGCTTTCTTATTGATCACGATAGCTTCTTATCATGAGCATTAAGCTTCTTTCTAATGTACTTATTTCTTGAGTATGTAATGCTTCTTCTAGCTTAACCATCAAGATCAACTAATTTACTATACTTCATTGATTGATGTTTCACTTGATTAGTTTCACATGGCTTTAGCATGTTGCATCATTGTACATTTTTCATCATTATGCTTCAGCTTCTTCTTCTTCATTGAGCATTCTTCATTTAAGCTTCATCTTGCAGCATCTTGTACTCCTTTCTTGAGCATATAATGCTTTTTCCAATTCAATCATCAAGTTCAACTAAGCTACTATGCTTCACTTAGTGATGTCTCACTTGAGTAGTTTCATAGGGTGTTAGCATGATCCTCATTTGTTCACACTTTGTAGTAGCATCTTCATCTTTACTTGCTACATGTTGATTGTTTGTTGTGTTGAATAATAATCCTTTGGTATGAACAACATCCAACTAACTTGTTATCTTTCTCTCTTTTTCTTCATGATCAGTGGCTGCTTCAAGCAACAAGCAACGAGAGACTGTTCTTCAAGCTTCCAAGTCTTCAATTTATAAAGCATGAGAAAATAGATCCGTTAAGGGGTATTCTTGGAAACATATTCCAACAGCAATATCCCAACGTTCACATGAAGGAATGGTTAATATCACTGTACAAAAAGCTGCTCATGCGCCACCTTTTCGAGGTAGAGGTTACAAAGTTTTAGTACTATTATATTCAGCTTAAAACCATTCTTATCTTCAGTCTTCTAGCGTCTTCAGAGGCTTCAGATATTAACTTGATGAAGCGTGTTGTAGAAGAGTCATTCTTTGTGTAATCTTCAAAACCACAGTCTTCAGAATTCCAAATCTTTGTTTAGCAGAAACTATCTTGAGAATTTTCAGCACTTGGTTTGTTAGAAGCATTATCTTCAGAGTTTTCAGAACATGTTCCTTCAGAAACTTGTCTTCAGAGTCTTTGGATTTCATTAAGCACGTTCTTGTCTTCAGAGTCTTCAGCACTTCGTTCAATCAGAACCTTGTCTTAAAAAACTCTTCAGAACTTGATCTTCATAAATTGTGTCTTCAGAATCTTCAGAGCTTTGTTCACCTGAACCACGTCTTCAGAATCTTCAAAACTTGTAACATTAGAAGCACATCACATTAGAAAGCCTTATACGCATTTCTCATAAAGTCTCAATTAGAATGTTCAGAACTAACGTTCATTAGAATCATTGTATTAGAAATATTCATGAATCTTGACTTTATCTTGTACACACATATGTTTTCTTCCAGAGTGTTGATAACAGAGTCTGATGACGTCACACGCCTTCTTATCAGAGTCGGAATCATATTGACAACAACCAAACTCTAGATAGAAACCATATCATATAGAATTGTTCTCTTAGATAACATGTGCAGTTATCATCAAAACTCAAAGGCCAGATGTAGAACCAAATCTTGTTCTTACACATATGCTAACAAATTAAATGTGGTTTGGTCTGCCTACATTTGTAATATATAGAAATTTAAAAATGGAAAGGTATTCAACAATAAGGATTTTTCAGAGGAGCAAATGTTCAAATTAATGTAAAGAGATTCATGGAATTGGATAAATAATTCATATAACAAGATTGTAAGTGGGGTAGCCCATTGGTACATGTTTCCGCAAATTTGTCTCAGATGCAAGGATTGAAGTGGTCTTGAAGGAGATTCTGGTTTGAGTTCATGGTGTATTTATCTAATAAGTTTTAATAGATAATTATTCTTTGCATAGTGGTTTGGTTCAAGGTGTATGATTCTCCGTTGCAGCAAATTTCGAACTGTTATTTCTAATTGTACTAGAATAAGCAGTTTGTATTTTTAGGGGCACTATTCTGACTTAGTTCTAGTGTGGTTTGAGGTAGCAGATTTTTTGCTACTTTATGTTGCTGCATCGTGGTCCAGGAGCTCTTGTAGTCCCCCTGTAAATGTTGCTTCGGTTTAAGGGTGGTACCAGATTAGTCAAATTGGCAGATTTTGCGGTGGAGTAAGGTGCTGGTGCTTGCTGGAGTTCGGGTTTTTGTGTGTTACAGGGTGGGGCTCCTTGATCAGAATTGGGTAGAGGGTCGAGTTTCTCCTGTTATCTGGGTACCAGGTTGTCAACTCTGTTATGTGTTTGCCTTATTGGAGTTTAGTAGCATCCCCGCTATCGCAATGCTCATGTTTTGGATTCTCCTGCCGCATCTATCTAGCTCTGGGCATCTAGTCTTTTTGACTCAGTATTGTTCTTATGGTTGTTTCGTCAGTGTTAATTCTCGACATTTAGTGGAGCTCTGGCTGAGTGGAAGGTGGTTTGTGTTTTCTGTTAGTCCTCTTTTTTCGGTCGCAGGGTGTTGATCGTGTTGGTTCGTCCGCTGCCTAGCAGGCTCAGTTTGACGGAGATCTATTCAATTCAGATACTAGGATAGATTTGATGCTATTTAGTGGCTTTGATATCCTGTTTTGAGTAGTGGTGGTTTGTTTTTTATTGTTGGGCTAGCAGTGTGTTTATTTTTTCTTTAAATAATTGATTTTGGTTGAGTTCCGGTGTTATTAGTTATTCAGCTTTGCTACCTTGACACACTTTGTTACACCAAATACCTACACCATATATAATGTTCACCGTATTTATACGATGAACAGTGTTTTCTATTAAAATAATATATATTTTTTTAATATTAATTTTTTATTTTTTTTTTAAATTTATTTTATAACACAAATATAAGGTTGTGTCATTAATTAACTTCACAATTGTATTAACCACTTTCACTACTTCATTAACCATGTATTAACTAACTTTTATACTCTATTAATCAATTTTATGTTACTATAATAATTTTTTATGTTTGAGAACTCGTTAATCAAATTATGAATTATATTAATCAGATTTATACATAGTATTAACCAAAGTCTGAACAGTATATATTCAAAATATATATTAACCAAATTTTGAACTCTATTAACCAAATTTTAATATTTCAATAACCAAATCAATTTTAAAAAAATACATTACAAAGTCAAAATAATATAAAAACTCTGGATGTAGTGTCATTTTTTGATGTAAGAATAACATTTTCGTTGTTTGCTAAGTTTTGAATATTAATATATTTATAGTTTTTAGCATCGATTGCATTTTTAATATTACTCCCTCCGTTTTACAATGAGTGACCCATTTAGAATAATAAGATATCCCAAAATGAATGACCCATTTCAATTTATTATGCAAATTAATTCTTTTTTTTCAATTGTATCATTTAATTATTACCACTTTCATCACTTTCAATACATAATAAATGATACTTTAGTGAAAACACAATTCTCTCTCTTTAAGTATTATACTTTTTTTAATACATGTGAATAGTCAACTGGATCACTAATTATAGGACGGAAGAAATAATATATTTTGACTTTTTTAATTAAAAAAATTGTCTAAATTCAAATAGTTTCACCGAAATCTTCTGAAATGGTTTATTGTCGGTGAATATATGACACTTGTCTATATTAGGAGTTGGTGTCAATCCTATAATGTACTGTATTTAAATACCGAGTGAGTGCCCATTTCACTTTACACTAAACTTATTTCCCATCACCACCATGTCTCAAACACCACCACCATCTCAAACCATTGATCCCTACAAACATCTTCATCTCCTCCTTAACCCCGACAACACAATCACACGCTTACTCCAACTTCTACACACCTCACCTTCATCAGACACAACACTTCCAATCACTGTCCTCACCAAAGACATCACAATAAACCAAACAAACAAAACATGGGTTCGATTATTCCTACCCAACAAACCACTTCCCAACAATCAAAAACTCCCTCTCATCGTTTTCTTTCATGGAAGTGGGTTTATCTTAGCCAGTGCTGGTTCAACTATGTTCCATGATTTCTGTGTCAATATGGTTGATGAGATTGGAGTTTTTGTTGTCTCTGTCGGGTACCGTCTTGCGCCGGAGCACCGTTTGCCGGCGGCCTATGATGATGCTGTGGAAGCTTTGTTTTGGATAAAAAGTATGGAAGATGAATGGTTGAGACTTTACGTTGATTATTCTAAATGTTATCTCATGGGAAATAGTGCTGGTGCTACCATTGCTTTCCACGCAGGTATTTACAAAATCATTTCCTTTTTAAAATTAAAAATCATTGTGATACTGAAATCTTTGACAATAGTACTAATAGTTTGGAAAAATAGTTATTTAATATTGTTCAACTCATTTTTATTTTATTAGTTAAGAATTCCACTAAATTTATATTAGAACAACATAATTTAGTAGGCCTGATGATTTTAATATATGTCACATAAACCGTTACAGTTTCTTTTTCGATACATATAGACTAAGATTATGGGTGTTCATAGGAACTAGCCAACCCGCAAATCCACTCACCCAATTCAATTTTTATTTTACTCAATCTAATTATATACGGGTCCAATGCAAACCAACTCATTCAAACCCATTGATATTTGGTTTAAGTAACGGGTTTGAAATTTTAAATCCACGAACTCGCCAACCCAATCCATTGATATGTTATATTATTTTTATTTTATTTTATTTATAAATAATCTAGCATAATTTTTACAATACATATATATATTTTAATATAATTATAGTTTTTATTAATTGCAAAAGATTAAGTCTAAATTAAATTTGAGAGATCAACTTTATTTATTCAAAGAGAGATATATCTTACCTTTTAAATTATACTTTACACCGTTTGTATATTTTTCTAACTTTATATGGATCGTAAAAGAGTTTTGAAGTATTAACCAATTAATTTTATTCAAACTGAATACTAAAAGTTTATTATTTTTTAATATTTTTGTAATATAAATGTGTTAATTAATTTAATATATTTTATTTAGAATTTAAAAATTATATTTAGTGGATGACCCACAAACTCAACCCATTGATGAGCGGGTTGGTTTGGTTCGGTTTTAGTTTTAAAGTACGGGTTGAACATTCAACCCAACCCAAAGAATATTGATCGAGTTGGGTATTGGATTTAATCAAATTAGACTCAATTCAATCTGCGAACACCCCTAACTAAGATGGGTTATTTGAAGTTTAATTAATATAAATGAGTGATAAATAGTGTCCTTAATTAGTAGTGATGATAACAATAGGTGCACTTGAGTAGAACCTTATAGTTCTCGTTAGGTTTTGTCAAGGGGAAATGTTGTTATAGGTTGGACTCATTCAACAATTGCCGAAAAATTGGATTGGCAAAGAGTCCATTAAAGATAAGATAGTTCAACAAGAGCCAACATCGGATAAGCTCAAACCAAACCATCATAACAAAAACTAGCATGGACCCACGATTACGACGATGCTAAAGTAAAGGGTTTTGTTAGGCTTAATATCCTTTTTGATTCATTAACTATACCACTAGGTCTATTTTGGTCCCCTTTCATTTAAAACGTCCAATTTGGTCCCTTACGTCATCAAAAGTGTACCACGTTTATCCTTTCTGTTAGACACATTAGATTAGCCTCATAAACTTTGCTGACGTGGTAAGTTATTGCTTAGGTGGCAGGAAAGGAATGCATACAATGAAGATTACAAAATTATCTTTCACATTTCATTTCCCATTCTTAGAAAAATTGAAAGAGGAACCCTAAGAGAGAGAAGACAATCGCGGGAACAAAGAAGGCATTGTAGACGACGAAGGCGTTGAAGACGACGCAGGTCTTAATCGAGTTTAGTTCTAACCATGTCTTTATCTGGATTTAGTTTCCATACTATCACTGTATGTTCATAGTCTCCGTCCCCCTTTCGTTGTTTCGTCAGCTGAGTTTAGAAATCTAGGGTTTTCGCCCCTTTTGTAATCTGTTTTATAATTTTGCGGTTTCTTGTCTTAGGCAGAAATGGATGAAAATTTGTGTTTGAAAATACATCATAATGGTGAGTTAGTGGACGCTGAAAAAACTGTGTATGTGGGGGAAAATGCTATGATTTAAAAGTAGATGTGGACAGGTAGAATTACTTTGAATTGGTTGGTATACTGCAAAATCTAGGTTATACTGAGGTATACATCATCTATTATAATGACCCCACTTTTAAGATGAATATTCTTAATGATGACAAGGGTGCAGAGGTTGCTGACCTCTGTAGGGTACACTTGACAGTTGCTATTTACATAGATGGTGTTGAGGGTGTGAAGGGTTTGAACAGTGATAGTGTTGAGGGTTTGAACAAAGATGGTGTTGAGAGTGTGTATGCAGGTCCTGAGGATTTGAACAGTGATGGCGAGGTGCATGATAGTATAGATACTAATTATGGTTTGTTGAATGTTGTTACAAGTTCTGATGACAGCGAGGATGAGACTTACAACTATGATAGTGCTTTGGAAGTTGCATTTAGTGATTCTGATATGAGTGGGGATTATGTTGAAGAACATTTAGACAACCTACTTGAATATGATGAAAACCATGAAGGAACTAGTAAAAAGAAGAAAAAGAAATGGGAATGAGACAATGGAGATGAGAAAGGAAGTGCATATGATAGTGAGGAGTTAGAAAGTGGTTGTGATAGTGAGGGGGAGTGATGCACCAAGAAAGAAGAAGTATCCCATGTTCAAGTTAATGAAAGATATGTCTAAATTATAAATGGGAGCTGGGAACTTATCTTAGTTCAAAAAATGACTTTAAGGAAGCAATTCAAACCTATGCTGTCCAATCTGGGAGAGATCTAAATTTTTAAAAAAATGACAAACAAAGAATGAGGGTGGGGGTGTAAGCAATGCTGCCAGTGGTCTGCATATTGTGGAAAGTTGCCTAATGAGGAGACTTGGCAACTTAGTAAAATAGTTGACATTCACAATTGCTCTAGAGAATACAATGTGAAGATGATGAGTACCAAATGGCTTAGCAAGAGAGGCTACATCATGCTATGATAAATAAGGGGCTACATCATGAAAAAATGGGCAACTAATAGGGTGAGATTCCCACAGTTAACTGATGGAAATGTTTTGCCAAACATTAAGAAGAAAATGGAGAAAACAAGCACTTACACAAACTACTGGATAATAAGGTACATTATCAATTTTGTGAATTTTGTGAATGTTGTGAATGTTAATAACACTTACTTTGGACATTATCAATACTTATACAGTTTGTAGCAATATTGTGATTTGAGTTCATCTTAGTTCAATACTTACTTTGGACATTATCAACTTTGAGTTCAATACTTATACACTTTGTGAATTTTTGTAGGATGTCATTTGAGTTCATTTTTGAAGTCAGACACATTGAGAATCAAGTTGATATGTTTTCTGTCAACTTAAAGGACCATGAATGTTCACGCAGAAAGTGGAAACTGACAACTCTCCCATGTGTTCATGCAATTTATGCATTAAAGAGTATAAGCCTATGTATTGATGAATACATCCTAGAGTTTTATAAGAAATCAAGGTATCAAGATGTTTATGTACCTATCATTTATTCTATTAATGGAACCAATTTATGGGTCAGAACAGAATACCCAGATGTGCACCCACCAAAATTCCAAAATAAATGCCAGAAAGACCCAAGAAGAGGACGAACCGTGAGCAGGGTGAAATTGATGGGACATATTGAGAGATGAGAAAAATTGGAATGGTACTTAGGTGTATCAGGTGCTGATAAACTGGACACAATAAGTCAGCATGTAGGAGAACTCCTTTAACACAGTCATCTCAGCCACCATCTCAACCCACTTAATCAAGGGTTACACAATCATCTCAATCACCAAGTCAAACCACTCAAGCAAGGGTTACACAGTCATCTCAGCCACCAACTCAAACAACTCAAGCAAGGGGCTACACACTCATCTCAGCCACTATCTCAAACAACTCAGTCATCTGTTACACAGTCATCTTAGCAAGGAGGGAGACCAAAGAAGTTACCTATTAGAAAACCAGTTCAGTCATCTGTTATAAAGGGTCCAACTACCAGGCTAAGTGCATCACTAAATGAAGTTGGACTTACCACTAGGAGGACCACTCCAACAAAACGAAACAATCCAAGAATAACATTTAGTCATGTCTGTATTATAACAATCTTATGTAATTTCTGTTTTGAGAACATGGTTTATGTCATGTCTGTTTTGAGACATGGTTTATGTCATGTCTATTTTTGAGACAAGGTTTATGTTATGTCTGTAACAAATTATGTCATGTCTGTTTTGAAAAAGCTTTATGCAAGGTTTGAACAATGTTATTTTGAACAAGGTTTAATCAAGTGGAAGTTTATCATTCAATTATTCAATTATAATTCTATTTTGCAAATTTATCATTCAATTTATACAAGTTTATGCAAGTTTGAACACTGCATAAAACATTCATGTAAAATAACATTCAAGTTTGAACACTGCAAGTTTGAACTGATGCAACTAAATAATTTCAAAATCAACTTTTACATAACACAATCATGTAAAATAATTGAACTGGTACAACAAATTCATCATGATTAGTGAGCCTGATGGTGTTCTTCAAAGCAACTTCTAATTTCATAATACTGAGCTTGAATACTTCAACCTCTTTTTTGACTTCCTCCATCTCTTGAGTTAACACATATATCTTACTTTGTCGCTTCATCGTGATTTGCTCCTTTTCATCTCTATCTTCTTTGTAGAACCATTCAAAGAATCTACAACCAACATTGCTATATCCCTGTAGAGATTAAGAAAGAAAATTAAAATGTAATAAAAAGACATTTCAACAATGTTTCAACATAGAATATTCAGACTAAAGCTACCTTAAAATGTTGACAACCCCAAAAAAGCTTTCCATAATTATTGGCAATTCCTGCCCTTCGAAGTACAACAATGTCTCAACAACGGCAAAAAGGCTTCCATGAAAGATTAGAGCTGCTAAATACCTGCGGATCACTTCTATTTTTCGATGATGATGATGAACTGTGGGCAACACTCATGATTAGTGCACTAATGTAGATGAATTAGGTTTCAATTTGGGGATTTCTTACACTATTCACATTAGGTTTAGATTAGGGGTCAAATGAACTATGTTTCAGTATCGAAGAAGAAGAAGGTGATGAAGACGACAATCCACCTCAGCTGCCACGTCTTTTCTGTCTAACGTTGTTTATCATTATTTGACATAAAATACTTGTTTAATTCTATTTGACAACGTAAGGGGCCAAATTGGACATTTTAAAAGAAAGATGACCAAAATGTACCCAGAGGTATATGTAAGGGTCTAAAAAGGGTATTAAGTCTAATTTGTTACAAGCATAACATAAACCTTGTCTCAAAAATAGACATGACATAAACCATGTCTCAAAACAGACATGACATAAACCATGTTCTCAAAACTGAAATTACATAAGATTGTTTCAATACAAACATGACTAAATGCTATTCTTTGGATTGTTTCTTTTTGTTAGAGTGGTCCTCCTAGTGGTAGGTCCAACTGCATTTAGTGATGCACTTAGCCTGGTAGTTAGACCTTTTGTAATAGATGACGAAACTGGTTTCCTAACAGGTGACTTCTTTGGCCTTCCTCCTTGCTGAGATGACTGTGTAACATATGATTGAGTTGTTTGAGATGGTGGCTGAGATAAGTATTTAGCCATTGCTTGAGTTGTTTAACTTGGTGGTTAAGATGACTGTGTAGCCCTTGCTTGAGTGGTTTGACTTGGTGGCTGAGATGATTGTGTAGCTCTTGATTGAGTGGGTTGAGATGGTGGCTGAGATGACTGTGTTGAAGGAGTCCTCTTACAGGTTGACTAATTGTGTCCATTTTGTATGCACCTGGTACACCTAAGTACTATTCCAGTTTTTCTCATCTTTCGATATGTCCCATCAATTTCACCCTGCTCACGGTTCCTCCTCTTGGGTCTTTCTGACATTTTTTTGAATTTTGGTGGCTACACATCTTGGTACTCTGTTCTAACTCATAAATTTGTTTCATTAATAGGATAAATGATAAGTTCATAAACAACTTGATACCTTGATTTCTGATAAAAATTTGGGATGTAATCATCAATACATAGACTTTTACTCTTGAATGCAGAAATTTCATGAACACATGAGAGAGCTGTCAGTTGCCACTTTTTGAATGAACATTCACGGTCCTTTAAGTTGACAGAAAACATATCAGGTTGATTCTCAATGTGTCTGACTTCAAAGATGAACTCAGATGACATCCTACAAAAATTTACAAAAGTGTATAAGTATTGAACACAGAGTTGATAATGTCCAAAGTAAGTATTGAACTAAGATGAACTCAGATTACAATATTGCTACAAACTGTATAAGTATTGATAATGTCCAAAGTAAGTGTTACTAATATTCACAAAACAGATAATGTACCTTACTATCCAGTAGTTTGTGTAAGTGCTTGTTTTCTCCACTTTCTTCTTAATGTTTGATAAAACATCCCCATCACTTAATTGTGGGAATCTCACCCTATTAGTTGCCCATTTTCCCATGATGTAGCCCCTTATTTCTTCTAGCATGATGTAACCCCTCTTGTTAAGCCATTTGGTACTCATCATCTTTACATTGTATTCTCTAGAGCAATTGTGAATATCAACTATTTTACTAAGTTGCCAAGTCTCCTCAGACAACTTTCTATAATATGCAGACCACTGGTAGCCTTCCTTACACCCCACCCTCACTCTTTGTTTGTCATTTTTTTAAAACTTTAGATCTCTCCCAGATTGGACAATATAGGTTTGAATTGATTCCTTAAAGTCACTTTTTGAACTAAAATAAGTTCCCAACTCCCATTTATAATTAGACATATCTTTCATTAAGTTGAACATGAGATACTTCTTCTTTCTTGGTGCATCACTCCCCTCACCATCACAACCACTTTCTAACTCCTCACTATCATACGCACTTTCATTCTCATCTCCATTGTCTCTTTCCCATTTCTTTTTTTTCTTTTTAATAATTCCTTCATGGTTTCCATCATATTTAAGTAGGTTGTCTAAATGTTCTTCAGCATAATCCTCACTCATATCAGAATCACTAAATGCAACTTCCAAAGCACTATCATAATTGTAAGTCTCATCCTCACTATCATCAGAGCTTGTTACAACATTCATCAAACAAGCATTAGTATATATACCATCATGCACCTCACCATCATTGTTCAAATCCTCAGTGTTAGAACTAGATTTGTTCATGACATATTTTTCTTGGGTTTTGATGATAACAAAGTATTGAAAGAACAATGGTTTATTTGATGTGTGTTACATGTGTGCAGGTTCTTATACTTGTAAATATTATTGTTAGAATCTGTAATACATTAAGCACACTTTGAGAGTTGCTGCCTTGCTAGCTTCTGGTGGCAGTATCTTAAGAACACTTGCTAAGTGATGTCTGGCGAAGACTCTGAAGCTGAAGGTCTCTGCGTCAGAAGAAGAAACATTATTCTCTCTAAACTTAGTGAATGCAAATTGGCTTCCAGTACCATTCAGAGTTGGTGATAAAGTTGAAGTTGTCCGTACTGCAGAAAGCAAGTTGTATTGTCAATTCAGTTTGTTAGTTAGAGTCTACAGATTGCAAGGCTCAAGAAAAGTCGAGATGCTTTATGGATATCTACTCTCAACAACTCTAATAGTACAAAATCTCTTAAAGACTCAAAGGTTAAACATGTTACTGAAATAAAAATTAAGTATTGAAGAGAAAGTGATTATGCCAAATCTATCTTGCTTCAATATTTGATAATAAGGAGTCTGCTCTTTAAGGTGATATCTTAAAAGACTCTATTGCTCATTGATTAAGGGTCATCATGGAATTTGTTTTAAAGGACAAATATATGAGAAACCTTCAATTTTTTTTGTGTTCTGCAGGCAATTAGATGATGGTGCTTTAATTTGTTTTATGCCATTCTCTGATCACTAACATCATCTGGTTCTTTGCTTATCAAAGATCTCAAAGTCTTGACTCAAGACAATGAAATTAATGATTCTGCTAAGAACAAGATCTCATTCATATTATGGTTTATTCTAGACTGATACTCTGGAATGAATCATGGTACTGCTATTAGAATGTGGTATAAGGCGAAGGAAAGCCTGTCTGTACATTTATGTATGATCTCATAGAAATATGAGTCTCATGATTTAAATGTATTTGGTGCAGATATCAAAGAAAGGAGCAGAGGCATCTTCCATGGCATTTATTAAAGGTTGTTTACAACATTTGATGGAAAAAGAGCCCACAACCCAGACTCAAGTGCTAGAGGTACTAAGTTTGGTGAGACTAGTGGAGTCATTGGTTTAACAGCCATTGAATCAGAATCCATTCAAAGCGGTGTTTAGACTCTATGGTCAAGTCTGAATACTGATACGTGTCTGACCGAGAAAATAACAAAAAAAGGGTATGCTTGTTCTTTTCTGGCTTATCTTTTTATTCAATGAGATATTTGTGTAGATGTTAATACAAAGTTTCTATTAGATTTCTAGAGAATCTCCTTTGAAAGGATCTTCGGAAATCTTTAAGAAGAAACTATGTTGTATTTCCTTAAATTGAATATTTCATTAAGCTAGATGATGATCATATTTATGGAAATAGTTTCCTCACTTTTTGTGATGTTATTGTTTTTTGTTAGTTGTCAAAGGAAACAATTCAATATTCATCTATCACTCATGACTCTTGTTTCAAGAGAAAGTGTTGGCCCTGAATAGAATCTTAGAGACTTATGACTGACAGAAGATATCTCTCTTTCTCAGTCTAGTTCTACTAAACTCTTATGGATGATAGCTTCTGAAAGTTGTCAGAATTTGAGATTCAGAAGAGGATTCTTTACTTATGATAAAACAGTTTAAGTAAAAGTTTTTTCAAAGACTTTTGTAATACTTAAATTTTCATAAAGGTGAAATTCATCTAGTGGATTCAAGAAATCTGCTGGATAAGAACCTTTGGGTAATGGTGTTTTCTTTTGGATACTTATTGTCACTATCCCCTGTCTTGTGAAACATCATTTTGTCCATCTTCTAACAAGATTCTTGTTCCTTTAGAAATCTTGTTCAGTTTTTTTTCTTTTTATTTTCTCTATGGTTGTGTGCTGATCAAGCCAAACTTGAGATGAGTTTCCTATTCTTCTTTGAATCAACTGGTAGTCATCAATGAAAAGTTTGTGGATTTTGATGAGTTGCTTAAGTTAAGCATTGACTTCTAGAAGACTGTGTGTGAACAAGGATGAAATGGATACTTTGAGATGCTCTGTGGTTTCACTTATCCAGATCTTGTCAACGAGTTTTGGATTAATGCTTCCATTGTTGAGCTAAATTTTGAGTGTGTTATTCTTTCTAAAGTAACATGTGTTTCTATAACAGTAACCTCTAAAGCAATTGCTAATGTGATCAATTGTGAGGAAATTGGAGAAATCCTAAGAACTCTTGTTTGGGAACACTATCTTCCTACTTGGCGTATCTTTGTAGATTCATCTAATACATCAGTGGTCTCAAATCTTCGTCCTGATGTTGTTGTTTGGAATCAGATTCTGAATTCAAACTTACTTCCTAAGGATAAGGATTTAGACCTTGTGGACCCTATTGAAAAAGATCTGCTTCTATTTCTTAATTCAGATATGCAGATTGATCTTCCCCAAGTTATGTTTGACCATTTGAAGAAGACTCTTTCTTCCTTTCACAAGGGAAAGATTTTATTCATTCCTTTTGGACGAGTTCTTTCAAAATTACTTATTCAGCATGGAGTTATCATAAGTTCAGAGGCTGGTTTGTCTAAAATCTGGAGAGACAAGTTTGAAACTATCTATGAAAGATTCTGATGACAGTATAGGTCTCAAACTGATGGCTCTAAAAGTATCAACATCATATGCATTCCCATCTTCTCCAACAGGTAACATAGGGTTACCTGATTTTTCAGTAGCAACTTGCTTCATAGCAAGACCTATGGGATCACAGTCTTCATTATTTAGGGGAGTCATATCATTATAGATTGCGTGCCCTTGGTGAATAGTCCACACACCTTGCTGTTAATAGCACAAACTACAAGTAATCTTTCAGCCTTACTTTTCACTTGTTCACACAAAGTCTCCACATCTTCAGCATGATCAATATTTTTATAATCATTATTCTCCTAATGCATTTGATACTTTGTCAACATGTAAGACAAAATGTCTGGCACATCTTGATTTCCCATATTGGATTCCTGGGATGCTTCACCAATAGACATGTGAATGAGGTGATGATTTCTCATAGGCCCATACATGAGTAGGACATCAATAAAAATTTCATCAATAGTCAGATCAGATTTATCAACATGTGGAATGTTGTGGAGAGCACTATCTGAAACATATTTCATGTCAAATAGCCTGTGGTTGGACTTCAAGATATTAAGAGTAACATAAAGTCCAGATTTACCAAACACACTATCATGTTTTTGGTTAAACAGAAGTCCAATCATGTGAGAAGGAATGCCAAACTTCTCCAACTCCTTCCTCTGAACCACTACTGGTTTTTCATTGTTGGGAGGACCTCCAACTTGACCATCGGTCTTCCCTTCAAAGAAAAACCCTTGCTTGAGTCTCATTAAGTCCATATGTGGTAAATCATAAGTATGAGAAAGATGTTGAGACATCTTATATGATAACTTGGTTTGCTTTCTAACTTGACACACGTCACAAATTTTAACTTTTTCAATCTTGAGTTTTGGCAACCCCTTGACACCATCTTCATATATGATCTCCTTCACGCCCTTAACCTTGGATGAGGGTTGAGAAATCCATATATAAAAATTGTCTTTGGATCTTAAACCCTTCATTAATACTAATTGATCCTTGCTAGAGACAATATATTATGACTTGTTGTAGCTAACATTCAGACCTTGATCACATAATTGACTTATGCTGATCAAGTTAGCCGTTAATCCTTCTACTAGCAACACATCATCAAGACATGGTAAATCTAGACTCACCAGCTTGCCTATCCCCTTGATTCTTCCTATAGTTCCATCACCAAATGTGACATAACTATTTGAATAAGGCTTTAACTCTTCAATATAGATCTTTTCACCATTCATATGTTGTGAACATCCACTATCAAAATACCAATCCTTTTTAGAAGACACTCTAAGAAGGACAAGAGCTAAGATGCATTTGACAGTTTCCTTGGGTTTCCACACTTTCTTAGCTTGAGTTTTCTTTCCTTTCTTTCCTTTGGACTTTGGTTGACTATAATACTAAGGATATCTATAGAGTTTATAGCAAAAGGGTCTTATATGACCACATCTACCATAGTAGTGACATCTCTTTGCAGAGTTCTTGTAACCTCTGAGGGCACACATGTCGAGCCCGATGTTGAGTCATGTGGTCCACCATCTGAAAATCACTCTTCTTCTTAGGTGGGACTTTGATATTTTTGTTCATGGATTTGTAGTCAAACCCTACAACCTTCATATTCCCTTCCAAGACATTATTCAACATATATGAATTATTGTTCTTCGTATGTACAAATTCTGGCATATTTTTAAGTTTGGACTTTAACAATGAGACTTCTTCTTCCAGACCTGTAATGGTTGGTCCAAGCTTCTCTTTTTTAAGGAGTAGAACACTTATGGTCTTCTTTTGTTTGTCTTCTCTCAAGCAAGATTCCTTCCATTTGGTGAGAAGCTCTCTAAAATTTTTAGTAATTTCTTTTACTGACATCTCTTCATCACTAGCCTCACTACAAGCATAATATTTCACAATAAAAGCCATCACTTTATTAGCTATTTCTCCTTCAGTGTCATCACTAGATTCAGACCAAGTGATAGATAATCCTTTTTTCTGTTTCTTTAGAAAAGTAGGACATTCAACTCTAATGTGACTAAACCCTTCACATTCTAAAAATTGAGAACCCTTTTCACCATTGAATTTGTCTTCACTCCTTTATTTGAACTATGGACTGATGTCAGACCTTTTTTCTTGGACATTTGTCCTCCACTTTCTGTTCAGATATTTCAAATCACTATTAAACTTTCTCCCAACAAGGGCTATAACCTTTAACAAACTTTCTCCAGTATCCTTATCACCTTGATCTTCCTTCACTTGAGTATTGGATACAAGAAACTAAACTTTGATGTTCTTTTTTATCTTTCATTTAGAGAAAATTCAAAGTTTTGAAGGGAACCAATGAGTTCATCAACCTTCAAGGTGCTTAAGTCTTGAGCTTCTTCAATAGATGTAACTTTCATGTCAAACTTTTGAGGTAAAGATCTGAGAATCTTTCTAATCAGATTTTTTTTCTGACATCTTTTCTCCCAAATCAAAAGAATTATTGGCTATGTCATGTAGATGAATGTTAAAATCAGATATGGATTCATCTTTCGTCATTCTCAGATTTTCAAACTTGGTTGTGAGGAGTTGCAACCTTAACATTCTAACCTTGGATGTGCCTTCATGAGCAGTCTTGAGTGTCTCCCAAGCTTCTTTTGCTTTAGTACACGTGTTGATTAGTCTGAACATATTCTTGTCAACACCATTGAATATAGCATTCAAGGTTTTATCATTTCCAAGAGCTTCATCATCTTCATCTTTGGACCAATTAGCTTCAGGTTTCAAGCTTGTTGAACCATCTTGTGAAGTGATCACTGTATGTTTACAACCTTTAACCAAGATTTTCCAAGCTTTGTTGTCAATGGATTTAAGAAAAGCAACCATATTGGCTTTCCAACAGTCATAATTAGTTCCATCCAAAATATGTGGTTTGTTGATTGATCCTCCATCTTTAAATGTTTCCATTTGAGCAGAATTTATCTTCTTTGAAGCTCACCCAACAAGCTAGGGTGTCTACTCTAATGCAAATTGAAATTTTGTTCCTCGGGGGACATATGTCGAACTCGATTCTCTGACAACAGGTTCGGCAAGATACACTAGAACCACTACAATAATAATTTCTAGATGATGGAGCAGAAAAGCAATAAATAACACAATCAATTGTTTACCTAGCTCGGTGAAACTACACCTATGTATTAGGGACTAACTTCACAACCCAAGAAAGGAAAATTACTACAGAAAACACATACAACAACGGTTAAAAAATATATATTATCACCCATGATCGGTCGTTGTTACGTAGCATGTGGTTGTATATGCGTTACTTACAATCACAGTCGTATGACCGTTGTAGAAAACTTAAAAACGTGCTATCTATAATTATGGTTGTTTTAAATACCCGTTGTGAAAGGTCTGTCAGTATTTTTATTTTATTTTTGCCACACGTTTTGCCTGACTACATTTATAACTTTCATCACAATATATATTTTTAAATATTTTAACATAACAACATAAAGAACAACAAGATTAACAAGAATAATTAGAACAATAACAAGAAGAACAAAAACAATAACAATAACAGCAAGAACACCAAGAACAACAAAAAAACAACAAAAACGACAAGAACAACAAGAATAGTAACAAGGACAATAACAACAACAATAACAAAAAAAAAAGAATAACAAGAACCACAAGAGCAACAACAAGAACAATAACAACAACTATAAGAACAAAAATAAGAATAACAACAAGAACAACAAGAGCAACAACAAGAATAATAACAAGAACAACAAGAACAATAACAACAACAATACCAACAACAAGAACAAAAATAAGAATAACAACAAGAATAACAAGAGTAACAACAAGAACAACAAGAATAACAACATGAACAACAATAATAAATAAATAAATAAAATCGTAAAACAATAACATTTTACATGTAGAATCGTTAAACAGAAACAAACTGTAACAAGTTAATGGAAACAATGTTTCTGAGTTTCGTTTGTGGAAGAAATGACGTTTTCAAGTTTGGTTTAGTGGATGAATAATACTTCGTAAATGGAAGAAGTTTGGAGGCAGAAGATGAAGTTTGTCTAAGTACGTCTAGGGCAAAAATGAATGAACTAAAAGCGTTATATATATCTTAAACAAAAGGTGCCACCTATAACCACGGTTGATTTAAATACCCTTGGTGAAAGGTCTGTCGGCATTTTTTAAAAATAAGTATATAACAAAAAATGCTGGTGCTGGGATTTGAACCCATTACCATACGCCACTTTTCACCACGGATATTAAATCAACCGTGGTTATAGGTGGTTAAATAAAATAAAATGCATGCGCCTAAATATCACATATTACAACAGTTGATTGAATATCCGTAGTAACACAGGCGTTATTATATGTATTTTCTGTAGTAGTGTATTCTTACAAGCAACAAGAAATCCCATGTTGTCCAATGCCTTTTCCTAACACTACCCGATCACTTTCTATTTAGATTCCCCCCTAAACATGAGAACTTATACACTTTCTTCTCTGCTAAACAACCTGTGATAGGGGGCAAACAATCACTAAATCGTAGTGATCAACTTCAATCTTAACAAAATGAAAGAATGTTGAATATTATAACTCAACTAGACAAACATTCTATGCCAAGTTACTAAAACATAGAGGTGTGCATAACAATGTTGAATACTAGACAAACCTTCTATGTCATATTATTGAAACATAGAGGTGTACTTAAATATTCTACACTAATCCTATTAGGGCATTAGTATGAAATACACGACACAAAACCTAACATTCTACGATCTTCAATGTGAATGTTTGCTTTCTAATGTAGGTTTGAGCTCCTTATATAGAAAAATAACTCTGAGCTTTTTCTTTGTAGATTTGCAGTTATTTTTGTCCAAAATCTTTGCACAATCTGTTAGATATTTGATTTTCTCCTTAAATATCTCCAACAAAAAGATATGATTTAGTTTGTTACAAATTCAAATTTAAATATCTTTTAAATCTGATCTGATCTTCACAGTTGTCCCACAAATCATATAATCATATTGCTAAACCAATGGCAATAAAACATAATTGAATCATCTCGAAATATTTTGTTAAAACAAAGCAAACTGGCGTTTGTTGCATAAGGCCCAGATGTCGTACCAACATGATGGAGCATCGCGCCCAGCATGTGACACTTTTTCAGCTTCATACAACTTTAGCAAGTTAGACCAATCTTGAAGACTTGGACAATTCTCCAATGTGTTGTTTTGCTAAATGTAGTCAATCCAAAGGATCAATCTATTGGAACGACATAAAGCCTTTACTATATGATCTAATCGATTTAAAACTTAATCTGATTTTATTCAATGAAGGCATTTGATTTGATAGAATCAAATCTAGGTTTTCTTTATCCTTAGTAAATCTACTTAGTGTTTCATTCATTTTTTTTCACTTCCTTTTTCGTTGAGACTTAAGTCACACACTTATTAGTTTGGTTTCTAATATTAGTGATTTCATATATTAACATTTCATTGTTATTCTTTAAAAACTCAATATAATCTATAAGATCTAAGCTGCTCATTTTTATCTTATCATGTTCTTCGATTAACTTAACATTTGACTTAAATAATTGCTTATAAGACATAGTTGTTACCTCATAAACATCTTTTTCGTCATAAACCTTCAAGCAAACATGTTAATCTTTTTCATTGGACGAGGGATCTTCGAAGAATTTTCTAGAGGTTGATTCTTCAAGATTTCTTCTTGATGTTGAGTCTCTAAAGACATTTCATGTTGATATTTCTTCCTCATTTATTCTTTCAAATATTTCATTAGATGAAACTTCTCAATCTTCATATATTAATGAAGTTTCTCCATTATGAGACGATGAATCTTCTGAGGATCGTTCGTTTACCAAGATTGTTATTTCAAATGAAACTATCGGAGTTGATTTTTCTTATTCTTCTTCAGAAGATTTTTTTAATGAAGTTTCTAAAGATTATTCTAGTACTATTAGGCTCTTTCCTTCATCTTGCAATAGTTGAATCAACTCATTGAATTTCTCGATCATTTCTTCCTTCCTAGAATTTTATTGAAAATTACAAACATTTTCATCTCTCGATTTAAAGATAGGATCAAGTTTCTGATTCTAATTCTTAATTTTTAGATATTTGTTATTTATGAAAATTCTAACATGGCTTCCAAGATTTTCAAAGGTTGAACATCATCTATGCAGATAACATTCATATTCTGGTGTTTCAACTTCATCTAATTCTGGCAAAAATATTTCTTTACTTTTCTTTCCAAAGAGAATGCTTTACTTTTTGTTTTTAATTAGTGGTGAAAAACAGTTCCAAATCAACCAAAGTTTATAACCAACTTACTTCTAGTTTGATAGTTTTTTTGTCATTCAATATTTGTTGCATTCAGTAATTTATACAAATTTAAAAATAAAAATATTATCATTCAAGAACAACACAAATGAAAGAGATATTAGATATTCATCTAAAATCTTATGATACTAGTTATATAGATCTTCTCACCAATAACCTTCACTTTTAAAAAAAATACTCTTTCTATCACAATTTATAAGTCACTTTGTAAAAAAAAATTTGTCTTAAATTATAAGGCACTTTACATTTCAATGCAATATTAATTATAGTTCCCATAATATAAGTATTTATTATTATTTATTCTTTCAACTTTTTTAATTTCAATCATATGTAATTATAAGGGGTATTACTGTAAATTCATACATAATTTGTTTTTCTCAAAAGATAATAATCAAGTTTTTTTAATTCGTATGAAAAATCCAAAATGTCTTATAATTTAAAACGGAGGTAGTACTAGATATCTAACTCACACTTGTTGCATCACAATAATATTTATATTGAAAATGAAAAGTGACAACTATTTTGGAATAAATATTGTTTACAAATGTGAATATTATTAAAAAAATGTTTAGAGAATATATATTTTATTACGTTTAGTATTATATTAGACTTTGTATTTTGAATTATATTATAATTTTGTTGATTTTTTTCTTTAATTTAAATATAGGCTGAAATGCATTTTTGCTTCTTGATATTTTTTAATTTTCAGTCTTCCCATTTTAAAATCAATTTTTTGGCCCTCAAATTTATATTCCTTGGGATTTTCATGATCCCTCTAAATTTGCACGTGTGGCATGCTTATTAATAACATGTGGAGCCATTTTAGATTTATTGAATTTTTTAATGAAAATTATTCATATTTTATTTTGCATAATTAAATAAATCAAATATTATTAATTATAATATAAATAAAAGTCCAAGAAAAAAAACTTCAAAACTAAAATATTATTAATGGTAAGTTTATAAAAAAAAATAATCAAAATTTCTCAAACAATATAATATCATTAACATTTTAAAAAATCTGGAAAATAAATTCAAATTTGAGTTTTAATTGCATTAATACAAAATAAATATCAAATCATTTGAGTTTTCATGGTAGATATTCCTATTTTTTAAAAGCATTAAATTAATTTGCATTAATACAAAATAAATATCAAATAATTTGAGTTTTCATGGTAGATATTCTTATTTTTTTTAAAAGCATTAAATTAATTTTATGTATAGTAGATATTTCATTTATTTTTTTTTTTCAGATTTCGTTGCAACATTTGAATTTCAAACCTTATTTTTCACTCTAATCTTGTTAATTTTTTTAAAAAAAATTTCCATGCTCGCATGTTTTGAGAGAAATATATTTTTTTTTTCAGATTTTTTTTCATATGTATAGCAACAAAACTTCAACATTCATTTGGATTTTCAGATACCTACAACAACAAAACCTCGACATTTAGATTTCTAGATTTCTTTGCAACATTTGAATTTTCAAATTTTATAGCAACGAAACCTTAACATTTGGATTTCTATATTTCTTTGCAACGTTTGGATTCCCAGATTTTACAACAACAAAACCTCAACATTTGGATTTCCAGATTTATTTCAGATTTCTACTCAATTTTTTTCTTATCTAATTTCAGAAAATGTTGATACATCAACAAAATTTCTCCATAAAAATTCTCCCTTTGATCACAACACTACAACAAAAGTAAGTTATAACATCGCACCTTAGACAGCGCTTTAATACAAAAGCGCTGCTATAAGTTAAAAACAAGGAAACTAGCCATTTAAAAAAGTAAAAGCGCAAAAAAATATAAGACCTTAGACAGCGCTTTGGTCAAAAGCGCTTTATAAGGTCTTATAAATTTAAAAAAAAAATTTAATGAAAAATATTAGACAGCGCTTTAGTTAAAAACGCTTTCTAAGGTCTTAAAAATTAAAAAAAATAAAATCAAAAGCGCTGTCTAAGGCCAACCTTTGAAAGCGCTTTTAAAAGCGCTGTCTAAGGTCCAACTTAGAAAGCGCTTTTATTAAAAGCGCTGTCTAAGGTCTAATAAAATTAAAATATATGAATAGTCAGTATTCATTTTCATATTTCCGCTCTTTCTTCTCCCCTGCATGCGAACAGAGCTCAAAACCCTTCACCGAAAAACCTTCACCGTCAACCGTCCGTCAACCGTAAACCTTCACCGAAAAACCTTGCTGTCCGTCTGTTTCTGCTCATTTCCGTCGTCGTTCGTTTCTGCTCATTGTCGTCGTCCGTCCGTTTCTGCTCTTTGATACATTTCGTTCTTGCATTGCCGTTGTTACCGTCGTTAAAGGTACGTCGTTGTTGTGTTTTGTTAAGTTTTGTTAATGAAGTTAATGAAAATGAGTTTTCGTTCTTTCTGCTCTTTGATGAGTTTTGTTAATGAAGTTATGTTGGACTGTTTTATTAATGAAGTTTTGTAGTGAATGAGTATGTTTGAAGTTTTGTTAATGAAGTTTTGTAGTGAATGAGTATATTTGATGAGTTTGTTAATGAGTTTTGTTAATGAAGATTTGTTAATGAAGTTTTGTAGTGAATGTGTATGTTTGATGAGTATGTTTGATGAGTTTTGTTAATGAAGTTATTGTTTAGGTCGAAATTAGTTGGACTGTTGTTGGAATTTGAATTGTTAACATGCTAGTTTAGGTTAGTTTTAGTGAGCTAACTCCAAGTATTTTTGTTTAAAACATATTTTATTATATTTGTTAAATCGTTTAGTTTAGTTTAGTTTAGTTTAAAACATCTTCTAAATAGTTTAGTTTAATGAAGTTTAGTTTAATGAAGTTTTGTTTAATGAAGTTTTGTTTAAAACATCTTCTAAATAGTTTAGTTTAGTTTTATTAAATCTTCTAAAAAACTTTTATTTTAAAACATATCCAACTCTTTAGCCATTATAGCTAAAGAGGTAAAATTTGTTATATACTTGATTTCTTTCTTATATTTGTTATATATTATGTCATATTTGTTATATTTGATATCCTTGATTTCTTTATTATATTTGTTATATATTATATTTGATATCCTTAATTTATTTATTACAGGTTAGATGGCTACTAACAATGATCACCCACATGATGATGATCACCTACATGATGATGATCCCGATATTCAGGTTGGAAGTAACAGATCTATGGAAGCAGAGATTAGAAGAGGAATAACCATTATGAAGAGAGTGATCCGTGCTAGAGATCAAGGCATCACTTATAATGTGCATTGGAGCGCCCAAAATACACTTATTGAGCCTAACGGTCATACTTTGACAAGTTTCATTGGTGCACTTGTAAGGAATGCGGTTCCTATTACTTGTGATGATTGGAGATCCAAACAGTTGAAGGAAACCAAAGAAAAAATTTGGAATGAGATAAAGGTACCATAATTATGTCTTTAATTATGCCAACTAATTATGTCCTTCAAATTATTTGTACAAACCAATGTGTATGGTTTTTTTAGAGGTGCTTCAACGTCGAGGAAGAAAGAAAAGCTTTTTTGATGAGATTGGCAGGGAAGCTCCTAAGAGGGTTTAGGACATATTTAAACCGCACCTATCTTAGGGATGCTGACGATAACTTTGTTGATGGAGAGTATCCATCTAAATATGCAAGTTTGATTTCACCACAAGAATGGGTAACGTTTAAATCCAAACGACAAACCCCAGAATTTACGCGATTAAGTGCAATTAATCGGGAAAGAGCATCAGCTCCCAAGTATAAATACAGGAAAGGACGTGTTGGATATGGACGTTTGGAGCAATCTTTGGTAAGTATCAATATATTGCAATGCTATAATAATTGTTCATCATGAGTTATAGTTGATCATATTATTTGGCTTTATATGTAGTTACAACGGGCGAATAGCTCTGAAACATCTCTTCCTGCACATGTCTTGTGGAAGGAAGCCCGTGTGGGCAAGTCTGGAGTTGTTGCAGTAGAGGTTCTACAAGTATTTGAGAAATGTGTAAGTATAACAATATTTCTTTAATTAAATCAAAACTTTATTAACAAATATTTGACAAATATTCGATATTCATCTGATTTTCAGGAGGCGTTATCTCAGTCTGTATCTCTAGACGATACCAGGAGCATACTTAGTCGGGCATTAGATGTACCTGAGTATTCTGGTCGGGTGAGGGGTAAGGCATTTGGGATCACCCCGACCTCCTTGAATATTAAAAAGGGAAAGGTTGCTAGTAATGCAGAACTTCAAGCTAAATTGGAAGCACTAGAAGCTGAGGTTCGGGAATTACGAAAGGAAAAAGAAAGGGATAACGCTTCATGTGTTAGAGATGGATCGGAGAAAGATAGTATCAACTGCAGCTTTCATCCGATTATTCCAGAGGTATTTATATATATATTTATGAAATTAAATTAGTAGCTTAAATTATTTAAATGACATATATACACATTAACAATGGCATATTTATTTTTGGTTTTAGGGCGTTTTCCAATGTCTGTTCTTCTTATCTTCACCAACTTATCGGAATGTTGCAAAGGGAAATAACAATGGGGTACAATTACTTCACAATAAATTCCTCCCTACTAGAAGTTTGAAAGTATCAGTTGATATTGCTATAGAGGAGGAAGCACCATTACCCTATCCTGACGATGATTCGGATGTAACATTGGTGCGAGATGCTATAGGGTCGTATGTTGCATGGCCGTCAAACCTCATACTCGTAGGATATGAGGTATGCTTAAAACCGTTATAAACCTTTGTTAACCTTAATGTGTAGATTCAAAGATTTTACGAGCATTTTATTTTCATTTTTTACATGGTAATGTTATTTAGACTCCTAAAACCGTTATAAACCTTTGTTAACCTTAATGTGTAGATTCAAAGATTTTACGAGCATTTTATTTTCATTTTTTACATGGTAATGTTATTTAGACTCCAACAAAATCCAAAACAAAGGATAAGCGGATTCCGGAGCATACCGAGTCTGTTGTTTCAAAAAAACAGGTACATCACAATTATATGATATTTATGCATAGAAAATGTTAAATTGGATATCTTATACTTCATCTAACAAATTATATGATATATAGCTGCCTGGTAAACAGATTAGCAACATTTCAATGCAAAAAAATGTTGGTGCTAAGAAGAGCAGGGGTAGAAAACAACCTATCTCCAAGTTTAGGTCGTGCCTCCAGACGTATCTACAAGTGACAGATATTATCACCGGAGGTGTTCGTCTTATACATATGGAGAAAGGTATCTATGGCTTTGAACATGACCAAATTATTAGTAATGAAGACTTCGAGCAAGTTTTCAATCATGAAGAATTGGGCGGCACTGTTGTCAATACATACGTGAGGTATATATCCGATCTACTTTGGTATATTAATTGAACAACTTATTTACTTTATGTTTCAAATGAATAGTCTAATGTTAATGATGTTTTTATTTAAGGTTTCTGTATGACAGAGTTATGCGCCCACACGGATTGCAGCAAAGATTTGCATTCCTATGCCCGGCGTCTGTCAACTTAACCTTAATAATCAATAAATCAGATGAGGTCCTGGCGTATATACGTGACGTCTTTATGGACAACCAAGAAACGGAAAAGTTGTTCTTTTTACCGTTTAATACTGGGTTAGATTTTCATTCTAAATTCATCTATTATAGTTTTTTTGTATTTTGACATCGTGTAGAAAGTTTCCATCTAACACTTGTTTAATCTTACAGTGGACATTGGTTGTTGGTCGCAATTAATCCTAGCAGAGCAATGGTGTATTATTTGGATTCGTTAGGAAATGATTGGACAACATACCCGGATTTGAAGAAGTGTATTGACACGTAAGTGAGATTGTTCTAAATATGAATGTGTATATTTATTTGTTTGTTTATTTATTTATGTGAATTTTTCTAAATATTCACTTATATTTTATTAGCGCTATACAAGCTTTCCTAGCACTACGAGCTAGCCATCTACCACAACGGAGAGTCAACCCCATTATTACATGGAATACAGTGAAGGTATATTAATTATCACATGTGTTATTATATTAGTGATGCTACTTGATAAAACTTAGGATTTATCCATATTTTCTTTTCATTTGTAGTGTCCTCGGCAACGCAATCAAATAGATTGCGGCTATTTCATGTTGAGGTTTATGAGAGACACTCTTTTGTTGGATCGAATAGAGATTCCATCCGATGTATGTATTTCTAACTTATGAGTTATTTTAATATTAACACATATCTCTCATGTCTAATGAAATAGTTAAAACTAAATCAAACTATGTTATATTATTATGTAGTACTTTGAAGAATGCAAGTTTGCTCATTACTCAATTTCTCAATTGGATGAAATTAAAGAGGATTGGTGTCAATTCATTATGGAGCTCGGAATTTTACAAGGTATAATATTGTACTCTTACTTTAATTGATGAGAATTTAAATATGTGTAACTTTGTTTATGTATTCTTTTAATTGAATTACAATCTTTGTGTTTTCAGGACCTATAATGTAGATTTGAAGCATACCTTTGGTTGGATGCAAAAGTACTAGTATAAGTGATATGTGCATTTGTACTAGTATATAATTTTGGTTTGTAATTTTAAATATATATATTGGTTTGAATTGCCAATTGTTTTGGATATATAATTTTGGTGTAAATTGGTACATTTAAATAGGATAAATTGGATTGATTTGAATCTCCAAATTGTGGTATTTTTCTGAACAGGTCAAAAACAGGTTGAAAAAACAGGTCAAATTCTGGTTGAAAAAACCTGGTAAAAATTGAGGTTTTAAAAAATTTATATAAAATTTTTCGTATACCTTAGACAGCGCTTTGGGTGAAAGCGCTGTCTAAGGTATACCAAAAAAAGTCAAACAAGGTAGGGCTTAGACAGCGCTTTCACCAAAAGCGCTGTCTAAGGTATACGAAAAATTTTATATAAAGGTACCATAGACAGCGCTTTTCATTAAATATACCCACCTTTAGACAACGCTTTTGGTATTAACCAAAGCGCTGTCTAAACCTATAGCAGCGCAGGTTTATACAGCGCTTAAAAGCGCTGTCTAAGGGCAAAAAAAGCGCTGTCTAAGGTCTTATCTGTTGTAGTGCAAAACCTCAACAGCAACTTATAAAATTAGAAAAATAAAAAATGAAGTTCATGTGTTTATCTTTCTTTCACATGAAATCTTCTATGTTAATATTGAAAATTGATTTCGGAGACATTTTGTGCTTTGAAGATGTAAGTGAGAAGAAAAATACAACAAAATACTACAAGAATTTGTTGTTTGTCATTGATTTCAATTCTAGGGTTCTTAGAGTTGTAGATTTGAAAGACGAAGAAGATGAGTGTTCTTCGTATGTACTATATCCCCTTTTAAATCTATTCTATATTAATTAAAATTTTATAAAAATGTTTATATTAATTAAAAATATTATGAAAAATAAAATATAAATAATTTTCATTAAAAAAATTCAATAAATATGATCTGACTCTACGGTATCAAAGCCACGTCATGAATGAGCATGCTACATATGCAAAATTGGAGGGGGTCATGAAAATTCCAGTAGATATAAAGTTGAGGGGTCAAAAAATTGATTTTTAAAATAGAAGAACTAAAAATTAAAGTCAAATTAGAGGAACTAAAAGTGTATTTAAGCTTTAAATATATTAATTTTCAATAATTTTTTATATATTTATATGTATTAAATATAATAAGATTCTGTATGATGTCATGGTAAATATCATAAATACCCCTAACCAAATAACTAAAGCTCAAGGTCCACAGCGGTGAAAGCACACAAAAAAGATGTCGTAGAATACCACAGCTACAACTAAGGCTTATCCTATTAAGTGGGGTCAACTACATGGATTAACTTTCGCCATAACGTTCTATTCAGAACCATATTTTTATCTAAATTGTTAAGTTCGATATCTTTTTTTAAATAATTTCTCTTATAATTTTTCAAGGTCTTCGTCAACCTTATTAGAGTTTGACCTAACACAACCTTACAAAACCGGCTTGTAAGATGAGGGATGTCACTCTATATAAACTATTTCAATACTCTATCTCCAACCAATGTGGGACTTTAGGATCTTCCTATCACACCCCCTCACGTCCAGCACTCTATTTGGGCTTGGTGCGTGGATGTAAGCGGTGGGCTGCCCAAGGTCCAATCGATATGCTCTGAAACCATATTAGAATTTGGCCTAACACAACCTTACAAAACCGGCTTGATGATGAGGGGTGTCACTCTATATAAACTATTTCAATGATATATCTCCAACCAATGTGGGACTTTAGGATCTTCCTAACAAACCTCTAGCTATTTGACCCATTTTTTTAGGTCTTCCTCGACCTCTAGCTATTTGACCCCTTTACATCTAATTTATTCTCTTTACCAAAGAATCTTAAGGTCTTTTCTTTACATACCCAAACCACCGAAATCTATTCTCCGTCATTTCTTTTACTATAGATGTTACCCCAACATTATCTAATATTGTCACTTCTAATCATATCATGTATAGTCCTATCACACATCCAACGCAACATCCTCATCTCTGATACGTTTATTTTATAGTCATGGTGATTCTTAAACGCACAATATTCTGTCACATGCAACATTGTAGGTTTTCTCGCGGCCCGACAAAACATTCCCTTCAACTTGAACGCTACCTTTTTGTCACATAAAATTTCTGAAGCCATCCTCCATTTCATCCATCCAACTTGAATTCAATGGTTTACATCTCCTTTTATTTATCCATTGTTTTATACTACGGATCCAAGATCACGTGACTTATGATCTCCAATGTTTATCTCTAGATTAAAAATGATCCTCCTTGTGCTAAACATGTGGTTGTTAAAATAAATGCTTATGAATAAACTTATATAAGCTATTTTTATAAATAAAATAAAATAAATTAAAATTATATATATATATATATATATATATATATATATATATATATATATATATATAATAATAATAATAAGTTTTTTATTTAAATTATGTGAGAGAATTTTTAAAAGTACAATAAAAAAAGTTTATGAAACGTATCGTAACTTGTTTTGAAAAGGTCTCCTAAACAATGTCATAAAACTTATGTCGGTAGAAAAACTCGAATAAGTTAATCAAAATAAACCTCTAATATACTATCTCCATGTTAAAATAAAAGTCGTTTAAAATTTTTTCACACATATTAAGTAATATGCTTCTTCCGTCTCATAAAAAGTGTCTCATTTGTATTTTTTCTGTCTCAAAATAATTGTTCATTTACATTAGCAATGCAACATTAAATATTATTTTTCTACCACTATACTTGTTCTGGACTGGACCAATGGCTAGACATGGCCCAATCCACTTCTGTTCCAGAGCGGCCCAAATTGGCTAAGTCCAATCCACAAAGGGGCGAAAGTTACCTTTCTGCTCCTTCAACCGGGCAGGAACTGCACTGCTCCTCCCCGGAAACAATGCCCGTTACGCACGGCTCGTCCACTCCCCGAACAGCTATGGGCAGGTGTCCGAAACTGTGCCTATGCCCGACATAACGGCTAGTTTTGGGCACCCTCTCCGACATAACAGCTAATTCGGGTAGTTACCTATTCTTCGGGAAAACAGTTATTTCGCCCCGAAAATAGGACCGTTGGCCACGCGCTGAGGGCTCTATATAAACCCTCTCACTTGAGATGGTCAGGTATTCAATATTCACCCTACGAACTCATACTTTGTACTTGCCCCTTTTCTCTGACCCTTTCTTACTTAAGCGTCGGAGTACCTTGCAGGTACACCCCTCCTCCTCCTCCACCTCCTCATACGACCAGCACTTCAGACGTACTTGGTGGCCCGCTTTTACAGGATCTGATCCAGCCTTCACGATCAATACTCATATTCATTAACTTTCACTTTATTCAACTACTTCATTAACTATATTTAATAGGGATATTCTAGTAAATAATATTAATTTTTTCACTAAAACTAATCTATTTAATTATTTTTTTAAGAACCTCCTCTCAAATAGAACATTTTTTATGAAAGAGAGAGTAGAAAATTAATGATTAAAGAAAACAATTTTACAAAACTATCTTTATTTATTGGTTATTCAAATTGTCAAAAATAATTAGTAAGATTTGATGACTTGAAAATAGTGTAAAAAATATTAACTAAGAGCGCACCATTATCGGTCTGTTTTTAGAGTGTCTACACATTTTCCAAAGAAATTGTGTCAGAGGTTTATGGATATTTGTTGAGCAGCATCCTTATTTAGTTTGTGACCGTGTGTATATTAACCGTATTCTTTCGCTATTAAATAGAATAAAATGCAATAAACAATTAAATATTGAGTGTATTATAGTGTTTTGTGAGATCCATTTTAAAGTTTTTAATAAGTTATATGAATATTTAAAATATGTAAATGAGTTGTTTAAATAATTAGAAAGTGTAAAATAATATAAAAAAAAATTAAATAAGACCTTCTCCCTCCGGTCACTATTATAAACAAAAAATTGATTTTAAATTTTAGTCACTATTATAAACAAAAACCATTAACTTTTAAAGTAATTAATGCTTGTATTATTAGTATACCCCTAATTTAATGACATTTAATATGAGTAGTTGATTCATCATATATAACTAAAGATATTATAGTAAATTTTACTCTAATTGTATATGAAACTAAGAAAATTAATTACACATAACTAATTTTCATAATTAATGTAAAAGTAGTTATTTTTGCTTATAATTGTGATCGGAGAGAGTATTTAAATAACAAAATGGGTTTGATGAATAATAGGGCTCTAAGGATAAGGTTAGAATAATTTAATTAATGTTACATTGAAAAGATAAGACGGAATATATTTTGGGACAAAATTCTTTTTCTAAAGTGATATTTATTTTAGGATGGATGGAGTAATTGTCTGAGTAACTATTCTTTGTTATTATAAGAAGATGATGTAAATAAAAATTTAAGATTTTTAATTTTAATTTATTACACAACAATTTCAGGTCTACGAACAATAGAGGTTGTGAATGAACTTGAGCCAATTAAAATCCAAGGGTTAATATTGCGCCAACCATTTTTTGGTGGAAAAGAAAGAACCGATTCCGAGTTAAACCTCATGAATGATCCAATTGTTCCATTGTGTGTTACTGATTTAATGTGGGAATTAGCACTTCCAATTGGAGCTAACCGTGATCATGAGTATTGCAATCTAAGGGTTGGGAATGGTCTTGAGAAGTTTGATAAGATAAGGGACGTTGGATGGAAGGTATTGGTGAGTGGGAATTATGGAGATCCAATGGTGGATCGTGAGAAAGAGTTGGCACAGCTGATGGAGGAAAAGGGTGTTCATGTTGTGAAGGACTTTGAAGAAGGTTCTCATGCAATAGAGTATTCCGATCCATTGAAAGCTAAGAAATTGATTGAGTTAATTAAGGGATTTATTGCATAATTTGGTGTGGTTAGGGTGAATATTGTGTCAAGAGTATTGTATGAGGTTTTCTTTGTTCTGTAGGTTATTCTAATTTCATTGGTATGATTTTAACAATGAGAGCACGGATACTTTAACATCTATTTCGTATTGATATCTCATATGTATTGATACGCTGTTATATAATATCGATATATATTGAATCACTATCCAAATTTTCTTATTTAAAAAATAAAAAATAATTTTTTTTGATATGTTTCGATATGACGGTTAAGGATATATATATGAGTTGGATTGTATTGGGGTTGTCCTAATCTATTATCCAACCCGTTTAAATTTTAATGGATGGGTTTGTCGTTTACCCTGCAATTTCATTCTCAAACTCGAGCTGAATTGAGTCTCATAAAAAATAGTATTAACACAACAAAACTTCTATGGAGAAGTCACACGATTGACTTCTTTAATAAAATCACTTTAATCATCCAATAGAAAAAAGTCCAAAGTCACGTCAGCTTTATAGTGCAGTAAATTTACTGTGAGTCATTTTTGAAAGAAAGTTTTAATTATTGCATATCACTCCCCATTCATTTAATAATAATTTACAAATTAAAAATAACTTTCATTAGATTTTAATGTTTTTTAAACACAAATCATTCATTCTTCTTCTTTTTCCTTCTCCCTACTTTAGAGCTCAACATTGCATTTCAAAATTCAAACACCTTATTCTGCTTCTTCCTTCTCCCAATTGAAAAATTCGAAATTGCAATTCAAAACCCTAAATCCCTAAATTCCACCAACCTGTTCTTCGAACTCCTTCTTCATCATTCTCTCAATTTTGACATATTCCGTAAATCCCAAATTCGTATTCAACCGCTTCCCTCCCACACAATTTTGTAATCGTGTTCATGTTCGATGTTTAGCTTTAAGAGTAAATGTTCGTGTAATTCGTATTGGTTGTGGTTTTCATGAGATCGTATATGGTTCAAAGCAATGATTCCATGTTGTCGTCTCCTTTCACAGGTAATTGTTCATATCCATCCCAATATATATATATTCCCAAAATCAATTACATTATACTTTTTATACATAAATTATTGAATTGGGTTTAAGAACTTGTATTTCAAGTTGAAGTTGATTAGAAATCTTTAGGGGGTGTGCATGGTTGGTTATTTTTAAAAACTAAACCATAATCATTTTTAAACCAATTAAATGGTTTGGATTCAAAACTATAACCACATTTCAATCAAAATTAGTTATAAAACCGGTTATAAATTTGGCTATGGTTATATAATCGGTTTTAAATCGGTTATTAATTTCTTTTTCAAAAATATTATTTTCTTTTCAAAAATATTTTTTTCCAAAAAAAAAATTATTTCTTTTTCTAAAAAATGTAATTAGTTTTTAAAAAAGATATCCACACCCTGTTAATCCCTATTGGTTTCGCAGAAACGGTTCTGAGCCTATCCACACCCTAAAAACACATTCCGTTACGCTCTTCCATGTAACTCCTAACTTCATTCTTTATCATCTCCTGCATAACTGCCGTGAATTCTCCACTCAAATTCAACGCTCCGATTCCAACTTCCTGCTAAACTTTCGCCGCCACAGAAGCCGTTACAGCAGTTAACGGAGAAGGAAAAGAACTAATAGCCGCCACCGCAGCAGGACGGTTCACCGCATCTGATGTATCCATGCCTGGAAGAGATAGCGAAAGCGACAACGAGGTTAAAGGACCGTCGTCATTCTCCTGTTCCGGTTCCGATGTTGTTTCAATAGGTAATCGAACCGGAACGGGAACGGGAACAGAACGGAAGATGTGATTTCCGGAATCGCTTAAATCGGAACCGGAAGGACTCCCCAACGCGCCGACGCTGGCGGAGCGTTTGAGCGGCTGAGGATTGAAGGATGGATCGTCGGAAGTCATGAAGGAAGAACACTTACGCTTGAGAGTTGAGTTCCAGTGGTTTTTGATAGCGTTATCAGTTCGGCCGAAGAGCAATCGGGCTATTGTGGCCCATTTGTTATCAACCCGGGCATGGGCTCTGATTATGAGCCTATCTTTTTCATGTGTAAAAAATGTCATAATTTTTTCGTAAAAATAATTTTTTCATAAAAATTAATTTATTTTTTCACAAAAATTATTTTTTTTCAAAAAATTAACTTTTTTATTCCGTTTTTTTTTTCAAAAATAAAATAAATTTTTCCTAAAAAATTTATTTTTTTATTCCAAAATATATAATTGAAATAAATATTTAGATTTTGGATAATAACCGGATCCAAAAATAAAATATGGCTGGATAACCAACCGTTAATAATTTAACTGGTTAATAACCATTTAATTATATCCGGATATTTTAAATGGATTTGGATTTGATTATGGATTTAGATCTCATATCCGGATATTTTGCACACCCCTACAGATTTTGGATAATAACCGGATCCAAAAATAAAATATGGTTGGATAACCAACCGTTAATAATTTAACTGGTTAATAACCATTTAATTATATCCAGATATTTTAAATGGATTTGGATTTGGTTATGGATTTGGATCTCATATCCGGATATTTTGCACACCCCTAGATATCTTACCAGAAATAATCGATTTGGGGATTAGGTTTGTATCTTATGAAATTCATAAATATTGAAATGGATTTGAATTCCTAACCTGAAATTATGTAACTGGGGATTAGGGCTTGTATTTATGAAATTAATGAATTCTGAAATTGAATTGAATTAACTAGAAATTATGTAATTGTGGATTATGGATTGTATTTTATCATATTAATAAATTCTGAATTTGCATTTGCATTGAATTGGGAGATAGTTAAATAAGATTCGTTCAATTGAATCTTTATGGTTTGACTTGAATTATGATTTTATATTTTGATGCTGTTTTATTGAGTTGTTAGCATTTGAAATGTGAAATTAGATTGTGATATTATTCAAATTTAGTTTCTGTGTTGTTTTGAATTATTTTGATCATTTATCTTCACATTTTCCGCAGTTAAGTAATGGATGCAATATCTCCACTCATTCCATGTAAGGAAGACTGTTGTATTAGTTTTTATGAGAGAAAACAAAGAGGCTAACAGTTGATGCCATGGCCAATGGGTAAAATAAATCAGAGTTATTGGATGGTATTGAGAGGCCCCAGTGTTTTCTCTACATGGGATGTAAGGACTCAGCATAAGATATTACCTGCCTGTAAGTTTGATATAAGCTCTGGTACATAAACTTCTATATAACGATATCGTAGATAATACTCTGTATTTGTGATCAATAACATAAACTCTATAGTTACAAGTGAATATTGTTCAATGTAGTCCATTTTATGATTAGACAAGTCCAAAAGTTTGAGAAATTATGATTTTTCCAATGTAATGATAAACGTGTAACTTGTATAGAACGATATTGTATGTATTGTTCTATTTTTTAGTTCAAATTTATAGGCATGTTGTTACATGAAATCTGTTATTCTATTCCAATGTCAAATTTTGATTTTCAATATCAAATTGTTAAAGAGCTTAGATAAATACATGAAAAGTTTTGTTTGATTTCCAAAATCAAATTTTGTCATAGTGATTAATTTTCGCTTTATTGCCTAAGGTAGTCTTCTGTTGTTAGATGTTTGTTAGTTCTTTAATTTTAAGGGTTGGCATTAATTTTGTAAAACAAATAATAACAGCAATATGTTAGATAGGATGTTTTATCTTGCTAAAGAACAACAGGTTGAGCAAGAAGTCCTAGTGTGCAATGGAACATATTGAGCTGAAGTAGTTTCAACATCTGGAACAACATGTCGTATCAAGATGTCCCATGCAGGACCATTCGACATCGCGCCAGAACTGAAGTGAATCAAAGTTTCTGTTATGTCTTAACAGATGCAGAAGATTCAGGGAGTAATATGCAAATTCTATGTGGCGCTGAATTAAAAGGTCTGAAGATTCAAATCTGTAATTAAGAAAATTATTGGAAAATATACACTTTCTAAATATGGAGATATTTTAGGAAGTTATAGATTGAAGTCCTATTTTGTAGCAGAAGTTTCTGCTGACTTGTAGCAGCTCTTTTACTGTGCTTTTGTAGGCCCAAATCCAGTTGGGAATAGGTTATATATAGATGCTTTGTAACCTAGTTTTGGAACTGAACCAAAGATGTAAAAGTTCTAGTATTAGGGTTGGTTCCTGTACCACTCGACATGTGAGTTGGACAGTTTGTTAGTGTGATCCTCGAAGCTGCTAAGTAAGAGGAGTATTGTTCTTGGAGGAAGCTTTTAAGTAACTCTAAGTTGTGTCTTGGAAGGGTGTCTTCCTTGTTGAATTTTTGTGTAGGTAAAGAGCCGTTGATGCAGTGGCGGATTGTTGACTGCTAGACATCATTGCGATGATTGGGAGTGAGAAGAGTTTCTCATAGCTAGAGAAGATCTAGGTAGAAGGGTCATTGGGTAGTGATGAAGTGACGAGCTGTAAACAGAGAGTTTAGCTTTGAATTGATACTACTGATAGTGGACTTCATCCCTGGCTTGGTAACCCCCAGAGTAGGTGTGTTAAACCGAACTGGGTAAACAATTCTGTGTGTCTTGCTTTTATCTTTTCAGTACCGTGATTATTGTTATATACCTTGCCATTTGTATTCATGTCAGACCAGATGTTGAATGGCATGTTATAGGACATCTGGATTCTGCACATGTACCAGAATTTCAATTGGTATCAGAGCAGGTCATTCTGTTCTGTATCTGGATGAGATCCGAGGGAAGATACTTTCTGGTTCATGGTCAAGGTAGAAGCTTTCTATTGAAAAGTTGTTTGGTCTTGGAGAAGTTCATATAGTTGTGAGAATGGTCCCTAGAAGTGGAGGATGGACTGTTCGTGACAGGCAGTGGCATGTTCTGAAGGATTGGAGTTTTGGTTGAAAAGCTGCTGTGTTGTGGTTATGTTAGGTTTGATTTATTTTCAAACCTGTGGTATTGTGGTGTCACCTGGATTATGATGCTAGGGCTGATATGTGACACCTGAAGGTTTTGAGGAGTTTGTATTTTGATCCGCTGCGAATCTATCTGAAAACTCCTGAGGGTGTAACTAAAAAGATTATTCTTCTCTGAATGTATATCCTATGGTGATGGGAGGTGTGCAAGACTGCTTCAACTTATTATGTCAACGATACTTGAGGACTATTGTTCAAGTCCACTCATAAAGGCATTAATAAGTGAAGATGTAAGGAAGAGATCTGAGGTAAAAGAGAAGTAATTTACTGCTATTCCTAAAAGGATTAATCTCCAATCTTTAATCTCTTGGTGAGTTCCTTGGAATGATGTCCTATCTTGTGTTAGAACATCAAGTCAGAATTGTGAAGAATTCTGTGGTCTAAAGGAATGGCATAACAGATGCTCTGGGTGCTGAACTAGTGTGGTTTGATCACATGAGTTTAGAACCTACTCCTGATCTGGAAGAGGAGGCATCTGGGTGGCGTGTCTAAGAAGTTTCTGGCCCTGGAACTTATCTTAGATGTGTGAGTTGGTCAAGGTGTGATCAACATATTATTTACTCCTAAGGTCAGTTTATTTCTAGCCCTTGCTGCAAGAGTGGAGATCCTGAGATTCAAGAAGAATTATCGCTAGCAGACTTCGTGGACATGAAGGTCAAAGATCAAAAAGTCTGTGCTGCTGTTATAGGTAAGGATGTGATGGGAATATGGTGTTTTTCATAGTGCAGCTGGACTCTGTTCATGATGTCAAGACTGATGTCTTAAACACCTATTGACGGAACGTTCTGTTTAGAATGTTTTGGGTTTTTTTGTTGTTGAGATCACAAGCCTCTACCGGTTGTGAAGGCCAAGCTGTAGGTGAATGTGTGTTGATCTGAGTGTGCACTCTTGAAGACATGGTATTCTTTGTGCAAAGGAGTACTGGTGGTCTTGGATAGAGAAAAGTTGATCAGATTGGAATCATGTGAGTATTGGTACAAGGGATGATAGTGCTCAACTTGTGAGTTGAACAAAGAGTGAGCTCTTGAAGACATAAAGATGCGTCTTATGTTTTCCTTTCTTCAAGGTACGAAGAAGTACGTGTTATTCTTGATAGGGGGAGTGTGTATCGTGGTAATTACATGTCTAAAGGGATGGTCTGGCTTCTGTTTTCTGCTGCTGCATTTTTTTTATGTGTTTTGTCCGAAAGCAATTTAGGTAGTTGCATTAAGTGTGCTGGGATGTGGTGTGTGCAGTTGTGATCCTTATTGCAGTTGTTTATGGTAAATGGAACATAATTAAAACATAACTTTATTGCACTATTGAAAGCATACAAGATTAGTAAAAGCAACAAACAAAGGGTCTAAAGGTTATCCCAACCCCCCGAATCAAGAAAAGTCTTCCAATCTTCATCCCATTCATCATCATAAGCTTGAAGTTGCACTTGGCTTTTCTTGGTGGCTTTAATTCTTGTCTCTGATGCCCTTCTTGTTCTTGTTGCTCCTGAAGTTGCCCCAGCTGTGGACAGTGTTTGGTCCTTCAACTTCTGTGAATCTGGTTTCTTGACTTCCTGCATGTGTCTCTTTTCTGCCTCCTTGTTAGATTGACTCATGGTTCTATCTGTGATGTGTTGTTAGGAACAAAGAGGCTTGGTTTTTTATACTGCATAATGAGTCCTTGTTTGTATCGCCTGACCAGTCAAAGTGGTCTTTGGGTTGGAAACTTGTTTTCTTGGGAACCTGTTTTTTTTAACCATGTCACATTGGATGTCAGAACTTCGTGTTTGGTGCCTTGGTAGGTTAAGGGGTTGTCCAATTGTGACTAAAAGGATGGAGAGTGAGCCTAGGTTTTGTCTAGTTGTCTGATGTGATTCTTTTGAGTTTGCTTTCGGTAAAGCTGCTGGTGCTAGTAGTGATCAGGTGGATGTGACTACCTGATTAAAGTACAGAAGGTGTGTTCTCTTATCTTATGCTGATGTCCTACATATTGTTACAACATCATTATTTGTTGTGTATCCTGGATGGAGGTCTAGGAACCATGCTTGTGGAGTTGGAAGAAGCAGCATTATCGTTTGAAGTGGCAGTTCTGACATAATGTGGATTAGAATGGGCAGATTCTGATCCTGATGTTAAGTAGTTTGGTCTGGCAATACATGACTACTTTCATGATGAAGACTTCAATAGGTGCTTGTGAATGTAAGGAATGGAGGTTGTTGTCAGTGGTGTGATCTGCTCAGAATGGTTGAAGATAAGGAGGTTTCTTCTAATACAAGTAAAAGGTGGTGGCAGTCCTTATCTTGTGTTGCGAGTAATCTAAAGACATCTGTTATGGAATTTGTGAGAAATTCCAAATCAAGTGGGCTCTTCTATTGGACTTGGCAGACCATGTATCTGAAATTAACATGGTGAGATCTTACTCAACAATTACAAGTAGCGACAGTACTTAAGTGTTGAGAATGTGGATATACCGTTGTGTTATCTTTGGTTGCTCATGTCAGGGCGAGTTAAGGCTGATGTCTATGGTCTATTACTGTAAGTGTGCAGATTTTTGTGTAGCTTGTGTGCTATTCAAGTTTGTGCAGTGTGATGTCAAACATCATGATGGGACATACCCTAGCTGCGTGAAGCTAGTGCTTATGCAGAAGAAGTCTGAAAAGCAGAATTGTTGTATCTGGGAGAATTTATTTTTCTCTGCTGTTTTGAAGGAATCTAGAAGGGATTGTGAGTTGTACTGATCGGTAGAAGTCGGCTCAGAATCCAACAGAAAAGAAGATGTGCTTATGTCTTGGAATGCATAAGTTTCTGTGGAGTCTTGGGTTGATAATTTTATGAGCAAGCTGACAATTGTTTGGTAAGATGTCAGAACATGGTACATGACATGTTTCTTTTAAGCCAAACAAGGAATTATTCTGGTCGGTAGTGAAAGGATAAGGTGAAACACGTGTCTCTGCCTATGCATGGAACATTATTGGCTTAATTTATGGTAAGATTCAGTTGAGAAACAATAAAGGCAGTCAAGACTGTTTTGGAAGGTAGACATTGAATTTGAATGGAGTTTTTGGTACCTAAAATAGCGTTTCTTTGACCAAGAACCTTGACATATTCAAAGCTCGTTAATTCCAAAGTAACTGGTCAGCTATTTATAGGGGTTGTTCTCTTCTCCTTCAGCCAAGTGAGTGTTCTTGTTTCACAAGTCTTATGGCGTTTGTTCGTATTTGGGTAAGCATCACTTGGGTCTGGTTCTGTGAGGGCCTTCTTTGCCAATTTTTGGCTAAAAAGGGGGAGAAAGGGTGTGCGAAATGGTTTGTGCAGATGCCATGTCTGGAATCTGCAGTTCCAATTGTGTCCAGAGAGGTCGAAGAGGGTGCTCCTTCCTTGAGTTGGTGTTGAGTCTTTGTGACTTGTGTCCTGAGTTATGAACACAGTTGTGACTTGTGTTCTGAGTTACCTGGGTTGATAGATTGATACTTCTTAAGTTTCATCTTATGCCACAGGTCGACTAGGGGCGTCTGATCAATTAAGGTGTGCAGAAATCTCTTATGCCACCATTGGTCCTTTGTGTCAAGACAGACGTTTCTTTTCTGGAGGAGTCTTCTACAATTATTCTGGGTCTGTCCTGGAAGGAAAAAGAAATGTGTTGTATTAAGGGGGAGGGTCAGATATCTTCTTCCTCATGTACACCAGATATCTTCTTCCTCATGTGCACCAAATAACTTCAGGACCTTCTACTTCTTAGGTCCTAATGTGCTGCCTGAAGTTATTGTGCTGTGGTGCTCGCAGGTGATGTTATGGAGCTCATAGAATATGCTGAAAAGAGTTGTCAAACACGATGTCCTAACATCATTCAAGTATTCCCAAGAAGATGATTCTCCATGATTGCGGTTCTCAGTAGCTATTGATGGCTACTGTTAGGTTCAGTAGTTGCTGATGACTACTGACAGTAGTGTAGGGTTGTGATTGCTGCTGTAATCTGAGTTGTAATGTTTATGTATTTGTTTTAGCCAAAATTTGCCAAAGGGGGAGAATGTTAGTTCTTTAATTTTAAGGGTTGGCATTAATTTTGTAAAACAAATAATAACAGCAATATGTTAGATAGGATGTTTTATCTTGCTAAAGAAGAACAGGTTGAGCAAGAAGTCTTAGTGTGCAATGGAACATGTTGAGATGAAGTAGTTTCAACATCAGGAACAACATGTCGTATCAAGATGTCCCATGCAGGACCATTCGACATCACGCCAGAACTGAAGTGAATCAAAGTTTCTGTTATGTCTTAACAGATGCAGAAGATTCAGGGAGTAATATGCAAATTCTATGTGGTGCTGAATTAAAAGGTCTGAAGATTCAAATCTGTAATTAAGAAGATTATTGGAAACTATACACTTTCTAAATATGGAGATATTTTAGGAAGTTATAGATTGAAGTCCTATTTTGTAGTAGAAGTTTCTGCTGACTTGTAGCAGCTCTTTTGCTGTGCTTTTGTAGGCCCAAATCCAGTTGGGAATAGGTTATATATAGATGCTTTATAACCTAGTTTTGGAACTGAACCAAAGATGTAAAAGTTCTAGTATTAGGGTTGGTTCCTGTACCACTCGACATGTGAGTTGGACAGTTTGTTAGTGTGATCCTCGAAGCTGCTAAGTAAGAGGAGTATTGTTCTTGGAGGAAGCTTTTAAGTAACTCTAAGTTGTGTCTTGGAAGGGTGTCTTCCTTGTTGAATTGTTGTGTAGGTAAAGAGCCATTGATGCAGTGGCAGATTGTTGACTGCTAGACATCATTGCGATGATTGGGAGTGAGAAGAGTTTCTCATAGCTAGAGAGGATCTAGGTAGAAGGGTCATTGGGTAGTGATGAAGTGATGAGCTGTAAACAGAGAGTTTAGCTTTGAATTGATACTACTGATAGTGGACTTCATCCCTGGCTTGGTAGCCCCCAGAGTAGGTGTGTTAAACCGAACTGGGTAAACAATTCTGTGTGTCTTGCTTTTATCTTTTAAGTACCGTGATTATTGTTATATACCTTGCCATTTGTATTCATGTCAGACCAGATGTTGAATGGCATGTTATAGGACATCTGGATTCTGCACATGTACCAGAATTTCAATTGGTATCAGAGCAGGTCATTCTGTTCTGTATCTGGATGAGATCTGAGGGAAGATACTTTCTGGTTCATGGTCAAGGTAAAAGCTTTCTATTGAAAAGTTGTTTGGTCTTGGAGAAGTTCATATAGTTGTGAGAATGGTCCCTAGAAGTGGAGGATGGACTGTTCGGGACAGGCAGTGGCATGTGCTGAAGGATTGGAGTTTTGGTTGAAAAGCTGCTGTGTTGTGGTTATGTTAGGTTTGATTTATTTTCAAACCTGTGGTATTGTGGTGTCACCTGGATTATGATGCTAGGGCTGATATGTGACACCTGAAGGTTTTGAGGAGTTTGTATTTTGATCCGCTGCGAATCTATCTGAAAACTCCTGAGGGTGTAACTAAGAAGATTATTCTTCTCTGAATGTATATCTTATGGTGATGGGAGGTGTGCAAGACTGCTTCAACTTATTATGTCAACGATACTTGAGGACTATTGTTCAAGTCCACTCATAAAGGCATTAATAAGTGAAGATGTAAGGAAGAGATCTGAGGTAAAAGAGAAGTAATTTACTGCTATTCCTAAAAGGATTAATCTCCAATCTTTAATCTCTTGGTGAGTTCCTTGGAATGATGTCCTATCTTATGTTAGAACATCAAGTCAGAATTGTGAAGAATTCTGTGGTCTAAAGGAATGGCATAGCAGATGCTCTGGGTGCTGAACTAGTGTGGTTTGATCACATGAGTTTAGAACCTACTCCTGATCTGGAAGAGGAGGCATCTGGGTGGCGTGTCTAAGAAGTTTCTGGCCCTGGAACTTATCTTAGATGTGTGAGTTGGTCAAGGTGTGATCAACATGTTATTTACTCCTAAGGTCAGTTTATTTCTAGCCCTTGCTGCAGGAGTGGAGATCCTGAGATTCAAGAAGAATTATCGCTAGCAGACTTCGTGGACATGAAGGTCAAAGATCAAAAAGTCTGTGCTGCTGTTATAGGTAAGGATGTGATGGGAATATGGTGTTTTTCATAGTGCAGCTGGACTCTGTTCATGATGTCAAGACTGATGTCTTAAACACCTATTGACGGAACGTTCTGTTTAGAATGTTTTGGGTTTTTTTGTTGTTGAGATCACAAGCCTCTACCGGTTGTGAAGGCCAAGCTGTAGGTGAATGTGTGTTGATCTGAGTGTGCACTCTTGAAGACATGGTATTCTTTGTGCAAAGGAGTACTGGTGGTCTTGGATAGAGAAAAGTTGATCAGATTGGAATCATGTGAGTATTGGTACAAGGGATGATAGTGCTCAACTTGTGAGTTGAACAAAGAGTGAGCTCTTGAAGACATAAAGATGCGTCTTATGTTTTCCTTTCTTCAAGGTACGAAGAAGTACGTGTTATTCTTGATAGGGGGAGTGTGTATCGTGGTAATTGCATGTCTAAAGGGATAGTCTGGCTTCTGTTTTCTGCTGCTGCATTTTTTTTATGTGTTTTGTCCGAAAGCAATTTAGGTAGTTGCATTAAGTGTGCTGGGATGTGGTGTGTGCAGTTGTGATCCTTATTGCAGTTGTTTATGGTAAATGGAACATAATTAAAACAGAACTTTATTGCACTATTGAAAGCATACAAGATTAGTAAAAGCAACAAACAAAGGGTCTAAAGGTTATCCCAACCCCCCGAATCAAGAAAAGTCTTCCAATCTTCATCTCATTCATCATCATAAGCTTGAAGTTGCACTTGGATTTTCTTGGTGGCTTTCATTCTTGTCTCTGATGCCCTTCTTGTTCTTGTTGCTCCTGAAGTTGCCCCAGCTGTGGACAGTGTTTGGTCCTTCAACTTCTGTGAATCTGGTTTCTTGACTTCCTGCATGTGTCTCTTTTCTGCCTCCTTGTTAGATTGACTCATGGTTCTATCTGTGATGTGTTGTTAGGAGCAAAGAGGCTTGGTTTTTTATACTGCATAATGAGTCCTTGTTTGTATCGCCTGACCAGTCAAAGTGGTCTTTGGGTTGGAAACTTGTTTTCTTGGGAACCTGTTTTTTTTAACCATGTCACATTGGATGTCAGAACTTCGTGTTTGGTGCCTTGGTAGGTTAAGGGGTTGTCCAATTGTGACTAAAAGGATGGAGAGTGAGCCTAGGATTTGTCTAGTTGTCTGATGTGATTCTTTTGAGTTTGCTTTCGGTAAAGCTGCTGGTGCTAGTAGTGATCAGGTGGATGTGACTACCTGATTAAAGTACAGAAGGTGTGTTCTCTTATCTTATGCTGATGTCCTACATATTGTTACAACATCATTATTTGTTGTGTATCCTGGATGGAGGTCTAGGAACCATGCTTGTGGAGTTGGAAGAAGCAGCATTATCGTTTGAAGTGGCAGTTCTGACATAATGTGGATTAGAATGGGCAGATTCTGATCCTGATGTTAAGTAGTTTGGTCTGGCAATACATGACTACTTTCATGATGAAGACTTCAATAGGTGATTGTGAATGTAAGGAATGGAGGTTGTTGTCAGTGGTGTGATCTGCTCAGAATGGTTGAAGATAAGGAGGTTTCTTCTAATACAAGTAAAAGGTGGTGGCAGTCCTTATCTTGTGTTGCGAGTAATCTAAAGACATCTGTTATGGAATTTGTGAGAAATTCCAAATCAAGTGGGCTCTTCTATTGGACTTGGCAGACCATGTATCTGAAATTAACATGGTGAGATCTTACTCAACAATTACAAGTAGCGACAGTACTTAAGTGTTGAGAATGTGGATATACCGTTGTGTTATCTTTGGTTGCTCATGTCAGGGCGAGTTAAGGCTGATGTCTATGATCTATTACTGTAAGTGTGCAGATTTTTGTGTAGCTTGTGTGCTATTCAAGTTTGTGCAGTGTGATGTCAAACATCATGATGGGACATACCCTAGCTGCGTGAAGCTAGTGCTTATGCAGAAGAAGTCTGAAAAGCAGAATTGTTGTATCTGGGAGAATTTATTTTTCTCTGCTGTTTTGAAGGAATCTAGAAGGGATTGTGAGTTGTACTGATCGGTAGAAGTCGGCTCAGAATCCAACAGAAAAGAAGATGTGCTTATGTCTTGGAATGCATAAGTTTCTGTGGAGTCTTGGGTTGATAATTTTATGAGCAAGCTGACAATTATTTGGTAAGATGTCAGAACATGGTACAGGACATGTTTCTTTTAAGCCAAACAAGGAATTATTTTGGTCGGTAGTGCAAGGATAAGGTGAAACACGTGTCTCTGCCTATGCATGGAACATTATTGGCTTAATTTATGGTAAGATTCAGTTAAGAAATAATAAAGGCAGTCAAGACTGTTTTGGAAGGTAGACATTGAATTTGAATGGAGTTTTTGGTACCTAAAATAGCGTTTCTTTGACCAAGAACCTTGACATATTCAAAGCTCGTTAATTCCAAAGTAACTGGTCAGCTATTTATAGGGGTTGTTCTCTTCTCCTTCAGCCAAGTGAGTGTTCTTGTTTCACAAGTCTTATGGCGTTTGTTCGTATTTGGGTAAGCATCACTTGGGTCTGGTTCTGTGAGGGCCTTCTTTGCCAATTTTTGGCTAAAAAGGGGGAGAAAGGGTGTGCGAAATGGTTTGTGCAGATGCCATGTCTGGAATCTGCAGTTCCAATTGTGTGCAGAGAGGTCGAAGAGGGTGCTCCTTCCTTGAGTTGGTGTTGAGTCTTTGTGACTTGTGTCCTGAGTTATGAACACAGTTGTGACTTGTGTTCTGAGTTACCTGGGTTGATAGATTGATACTTCTTAAGTTTCATCTTATGCCACAGGTCGACTAGGGGCGTCTGATCAATTAAGGTGTGCAGAAATCTCTTATGCCACCATTGGTCCTTTGTGTCAAGACAGACGTTTCTTTTCTGGAGGAGTCTTCTACAATTATTCTGGGTCTGTCCTGGAAGGAAAAAGAAATGTGTTGTATTAAGGGGGAGGGTCAGATATCTTCTTCCTCATGTACACCAGATATCTTCTTCCTCATGTGCACCAAATAACTTCAGGACCTTCTACTTCTTAGGTCCTAATGTGCTGCCTAAAGTTATTGTGTTGTGGTGCTCGCAGGTGATGTTATGGAGCTCATAGAATATGCTGAAAAGAGTTGTCAAACACGATGTCCTAACATCATTCAAGTATTCCCAAGAAGATGATTCTCCATGATTGCGGTTCTCAGTAGGTATTGATGGCTACTGTTAGGTTCAGTAGTTGCTGATGACTACTGACAGTAGTGTAGGGTTGTGATTGCTGCTGTAATCTGAGTTGTAATGTTTATGTATTTGTTTTAGCCAAAATTTGCCAAAGGGGGAGAATGTTAGTTCTTTAATTTTAAGGGTTGGCATTAATTTTGTAAAACAAATAATAACAGCAATATGTTAGATAGGATGTTTTATCTTGCTAAAGAAGAACAGGTTGAGCAAGAAGTCTTAGTGTGCAATGGAACATGTTGAGCTGAAGTAGTTTCAAAATCTGGAACAACATGTCGTATCAAGATGTCCCATGCAGAACCATTCGACATTGCGCCAGAACTAAAGTGAATCAAAGTTTCTGTTATGTCTTAACAGATGCAGAAGATTCAGGGAGTAATATGCAAATTCTATGTGGCGCTGAATTAAAAGGTCTGAAGATTCAAATCTGTAATTAAGAAGATTATTGGAAACTATACACTTTCTAAATATGGAGATATTTTAGGAAGTTATAGATTGAAGTCCTATTTTGTAGCAGAAGTTTCTGCTGACTTGTAGCAGCTCTTTTGCTGTGCTTTTGTAGGCCCAAATCCAGTTGGGAATAGGTTATATATAGATGCTTTATAACCTAGTTTTGGAACTGAACCAAAGATGTAAAAGTTCTAGTATTAGGGTTGGTTCCTGTACCACTCGACATGTGAGTTGGACAGTTTGTTAGTGTGATCCTCGAAGCTGCTAAGTAAGAGGAGTATTGTTCTTGGAGGAAGCTTTTAAGTAACTCTAAGTTGTGTCTTGGAAGGGTGTCTTCCTTGTTGAATTTTTGTGTAGGTAAAGAGCCGTTGATGTAGTGGCGGATTGTTGACTGCTAGACATCATTGTGATGATTGGGAGTGAGAAGAGTTTATCATAGCTTGAGAGGATCTAGGTAGAAGGGTCATTGGGTAGTGATGAAGTGATGAGCTGTAAACGGAGAGTTTAGCTTTGAATTGATACTACTGATAGTGGACTTCATCCCTGGCTTGGTAGCCCCCAGAGTAGATGTGTTAAACCGAACTGGGTAAACAATTCTATGTGTCTTGCTTTTATCTTTTCAGTACCGTGATTATTGTTATATACCTTGCCATTTGTGTGACATCCCCAATCTATACCCCAAAGCTATTAAAGCGATAAATAAAAATTCAAAATTTCATCAGAGTATAATTAAAACATGCACGGCATAGACCGGAGATGCCACAACAATTTGAAACAAACATACAACACCTACTCATACAGATATGCAACCATTCAGGTAGTATTATACCCACAATTCAGAAACAGAATATAAGCGGAAAATTCGTAACTGAATATCAACATATATATACATCTCATGAAAGTTTGTTTGTCATATACAACATCATACATGTACAATCCAAAAGATACATATACATAATACAAAATAATCACAAACGGCCACCCTAACTACCCGGTGTCACATATCAGAGCCGACCGACAAAATAATGAAGACGCAAAGCTTCACAAAAAGACCTCCAGCAACTCTAATCTGCAATGCCTCATAGAGCATTATAAAACAGCAGAAGGGTGGGAAAAATAATCATATTACAGTTGCATATAATTATATATTAACACAGAAATACACAGGTAAAACATTCTCACCACAAATGCACCACAACCAAATACAACCCAACACAGTACAGTTCTCAAGTATCAAATAGCATTACACGTCAATCATACACAATACACTCATCATCAATACAATTACACATATTCCATCTCATCAATCACATTAACAATTCCATGGACAATTAATCCATGATTTATGCCAATGCACAGAGACCGACACAACGACTCTATGCACATGCCATGCGGTACCGACTTCCAATATTTCTCATCACTAGTTCACTCAGGAACTTTGCTGGAATCATCCCTCGTTACTGAGGATCACTCAAGTAACAACCCGTCGGGCCTACGATGTTCCCCGTCGCTTTAGGTCCTCTTGGTATAAGGCGCACGACGTTTATGGATTGCTTTAGGTCCTCTCGGTATAAGGCGCACAATCCGATCGTTCACATCCCACATGGGCACACGATCGTCTATAACCATCGCTTTAGGTCCTCTTATTTTTAAGGCGCGCGATATATCAAATCGCTTTAGGTCCTCTTATTTTTAAGGCGCACGATGTTATAGCAGATTCCCTCTGGAATCAATCCGTCACTCAGGATGTCACAACAATGCATATCATGATGCTTGGCATACAATGACTCATGACAGTTAATATGCACACATATACACATCCATAATCATGCATATATCAACAATTACCATACATCGCATTTCTTGCCGTAAGACCACTAACCATCATCACAATATGTATTTCATGCAATTTCATCACTCAATAGTACGCAAGTCATACAATATCCACACCAACAGCATATTGCACGTACACATCAAGTTCACACAATTAAACGGCAAAAGTCAGCAACAAAAACAACACATTTTCTAATTCCTGATATAATTTAATCGGCCAACAATTCTCAAAACCATCATCATAAGAAAGTACATTTCACAAGCTTTCTAACGCATCAAACCACACATCAAACCGAACCACAAATCAAAAGTTGTAAAGAAAAGAAATTGGGAAAAACTGCTACATTCGCAGTGCGAAGCTCCTAGCGAGTCCTTCGCTACATCATTTGCAGTGCGAATGTCCCAGCGAACCAAGGCAGAAACAAAAATAGCCTAGAAAATTCCCACCGTTCGCAGTGCGAACGTCCCAGCGAATGCTCGCTACCCCATTCGCAGTGCGAACCCCCTAGCGAACAGTGGCAGAAGCAAAATTGATACAACGTTCCCAGTGCGAACATCACGCGAACACTCGCCACCCATTCGCTGGCCATTCGCAGTGCGAACCTGCAATTTCAGCAAAACCCAGCAGCACACCAGTTCATCCAAAAATGACATTTTCTCCAACCAAACATTTCCAAACCAACATATGACAATCAGAACCTATTCTAATCATGATAACAAGTATTCTACTACGTTTACACCGATTTTCAACCGCAAAACCATCGATTTTTCATCATATCCCTCATTTTAACCTAGAACTCAAAGCTATGGAAAAGCAAGAAAACATCCAAGCAAACACATACATAATCATACACAAACATAGTATAATCGAGTTTCGCACCCTTACCCGATTTAATCGTGTTCTAGAAAGTCGGTTGATTGATATCCAAGTTTTCTCAAATTCTCTCTTTTCTTCTCTTCTCCTTTTCTTTTCTTCTTCTCTTCTTTTTCTTCCTCTTACTATTTTCTCTCTTTTTCTTTCTATTATATTCTAACTTAACAAAATAAATCAAAATGCCCAAATTACCCCTACACTAAAATATCTCGCAAATGTTCCCAAAACGCGATAAAATATATTCACGACGAAAAATAACATACTTTTACATAAGAGTCAGAAATAAAAGAATATAATAATAAAATACTCAAAACGACTCAAATAGATAAAACGACAAAACTGACAAAACTGATTGGGGCGTTACAACTCTCCCCCACTTAGAAATTTTCGTCCTCGAAAATATACCTGAGACGAACAACTCTGGATATGACTCCCGCATCCGACTCTCCAACTCCCAAGTCAAATTGCCCTCAGCAGCGCCTCCCCACGCCACCTTCACAAGTGTAATATCCTTGCCCCGCAACCTCTTCAACTCGCGATCCAAAATACTCACTAGCAAAGCTTCAACCGTAAGGTTCTCCCTTACCTCAACCTCATCCATCGGAATCACATGTGACAGATCCGGAACATACTTCCGAAGCTGTGAAACATGGAAAACATCATGCAAATTCGACAGACTCGGCGGCAACGCCACCCTATAAGCCACAACACCCACTCTCGCAGATATTTGGTAAGGACCAATAAACCGAGAAGTAAGTTTCTTCGATTTCAATGCACGACCAACACCCGTTACCGGCGTAACCCTTAGAAATACATGATCGCCCTCTTGGAACTCAAGATCTTTCCGTCTCCGATCATGATAACTCTTTTGCCTACTCTGAGAAGCCTTCATTTTCTCACGAATAAACTTCACTTTTTCCGTAGTCTGTTGTACCAACTCCGGTCCAACCACCGTTCTCTCACCAGATTCGTGCCAACACAACGGTGTTCGACATCTTCGTCCATATAATGCTTCAAACGGTGCCATTCCAATACTCGAATGAAAACTGTTATTATACGTGAATTCAATCAACGCAAGATAACTATCCCACGCACCACCTTGTTCCAAAACACACGCTCTCAACAAATCTTCCAAAGACTGAATCGTTCTCTCCGTCTGCCCATCCGTCTGCGGATGATAAGCCGAAATCAACCTCAATTTAGAACCCAATGCCTTCTGTAAACTTTCCCAAAATCTCGAGGTAAATCTAGGATCTCGATCCGAACTAATACTTAACGGAACTCCATGCAACTTCACAATCACACTGATGTAAATCTCAGCTAACCGCTCCAAAGAAAAACTGATGTCAATCGGAATGAAATGAGCCGATTTAGTCAGCCTATCAACAACCACCCAAATAGCATTATGCCCTCGCTGAGTATTCGGCAACCCCGTTACAAAATCCATAGAAATGCTATCCCATTTCCATTCTGGAATATCCAACGGTTGCAACAAACCACTTGGTCTCTGATGTTCCATTTTCGACTTCTGGCACGTCAAACAAGCATACACAAACTGAGCCACATCTCTTTTCAATCCGGACCACCAAAAAATCTTTTTCAAATCTTGGTACATCTTGTTCGCTCCCGGATGTATACTCAAATTACTCCGGTGCCCTTCTTCCAAAATCATCCGTTTCAACTCCGAATCGTCCGGAATACAAATTCGCCCACGGAACCTCAACACACCATTAACATCCACTTGAAAATCACTATTCGCATCGTTTCTTCCAACCAACATCAAATCCACTAATTTCACGTCCAACTTCTGCTTCTCGCTTACCGTCATCAGAAAATCATTCGTAACCTTCAACATACCCAGCCTCACACTATCCGACGACACTTCACAAACCAAACTCAAATCTCTAAACGATTCCAAAAGCTCCCACTCCTTAACCATTAAAGCGGACATATGCAACGATTTTCGGCTCAATGCATCGACTACCACATTAGCTTTACCAGGATGGTAATTCAAGCCAAAGTCGTAGTCTTTCAGAAATTCCAACCATCTTCCTTGCCTCATATTCAATTCCTTCTGATCAAACAGATATTTCAAACTCTTGTGATCACTAAAGACTTCAAACCTCGCACAAAAAAGATAATGCCTCCAAATCTTCAACACAAAAACCACAGCCGCTAACTCCAAGTCATGCGTAGGGTAATTCGTCTCATTCACTCTCAACTGCCTCGAGGCATACACCACAACCTTACCGTCTTGCATCAGAACACCACCTAGACCAATCAAAGACACGTCACAATACACCACAAACTGTTCATTAGGATTCGGCAAAATCAAAATCAGAGTTGTTGTCAATCTTCTCTTTAGCTCATTAAAACTTTCCTCACACCGAATATCCCAAATGAACGCTTGCCCTTTACAAGTCAACTGGGTCAAAGGAAGTGCTAGTTTAGAAAAACCTTCAATAAACCTTCGATAATAACCGACCAAACCCAAAAAGCTTCGAATTTCAGTAACAGATCTCGGAGCCTCCCATTGTAGAACTGCTTCTACTTTAGATGGATCCACAGAAATACCATTACCTGAAATTACGTGCCCAAGAAAACTCACTTCCGACAACCAAAATTCACACTTAGACAATTTGGCAAAAAGATTATTTTCCTTCAAAACCTGCAAAACAATACGCAAATGCTCCGCGTGCTCCTCCCGAGACTTAGAATAAATCAATATGTCGTCAATAAACATAACAACAAATCGATCCAAATGCTCGTGAAAAATATGATTCATGTACTCCATAAACACACCTGGCGCATTAGAAACCCCGAACGGCATCATAGAATATTCATAATGACCGTAAAGTGTCCTAAAAGCCGTCTTCTGAATATCTTCCTCCTTCACCCTAATCTAATGATACCCCGACCTTAAGTCAATCTTACTGAACACACAAGCACCAACCAACTGATCCATCAGATCATCAATTCTCGGAAGAGGATACTTATTCTTAATCGCCACCTTATTCAACTGGCGATAATCAATACACAACCGCATACTTCCGTCTTTCTTTTTCACCATTAAAACTGGAGCACCCCAAGGAGAAACACTTGGCCTCACAAACCTCTTCTCCAACAATTCATTCAATTGCTTCTTTAACTCAACCAACTCAGACGCCGACATACGATAAGGTGCCATAGAAACAGGTCTAGTACCAGGAACTAGATCTATCGAAAACTCCACCTCTCTCTCTGGCGGCAAGTCTGAAATATCCTCAGGAAACACTTCAGGAAAATCACACACAACCGGAAACACATCAAGTGAAACTTGACTATCCACAGTCAACGACGCAAACAACCCAAACAACTGAGCTTCCTCCACCAAAAGTCTCTTCAAATCTTTGGTAGATAAGAAACTCGAGTCTTCGTCTTCCTCAAGAGAAGGAAACCTTACTAACTTATGATAGCAATCAATATGAACCCGATTGAATTGCAACCAATTCATTCCCAAAACCACATCTAAACCTTCTAACGGCAAACACACCAAATCCATCTCAAAGTCTTTACCATAAATGGTCAAAGGACAACGTAGACAAACCAAAGAAGTAGTTACTGACCCCATTGCTGGAGTATCAATAACCATCTTACCATCCATCAAAGACAACACAAGATTCAAACGCTTCGCGCACTCAGACGAAATAAACGAATGAGTCGCTCCAGTATCAATAATAGCAACTAAAGGCGTACTATTAATAAAACAAGTACCTCGGATCAGACGATCTGCACTTGAAGTCTGAGTTCCTGCCAATGAAAATACCTTCCCACTAGTTGGAGCTTGCTTCGGTTTCTGACACTTTGTACTAATATGTCCAGGTTCACCACAGTTGAAACACTTCACCACATTCTTCCGTTTACAATCAGCTACGACATGTCCGACACCTCCACAATTAGAACACTTTCTCACATCCTTCCTGCACTCAAACTGACGATGCCCTAACTCACCACACTTAAAACATCTCGGAGATTTAGTCATACCTCCTCCACCTGACCTTCGATCAAAAGTACCCCTTTGCTTACCCTTATCCGCTGGTGTTACATACGTACCTCTACGAAACTGTTGCTTCCCTTTCCGGTCACTCACACTCTTGTAGTGAGTAGAACGAGGGTTACTATCCTCTTCATAAATCCTACAACATTCCACCAAATCAGAAAACCTTCTTATCCTTTGATACCCGATTGCCTGCTTAATCTCAGGACGCAATACGCTCTCATACTTCACACACTTAGAAAATTCTGCAGTCGCTTCAACATAATGAGGATAAAACTGCACAAGCTCCACAAACTTAGCAGTATAATCAACAACAAACATACTACCTTGTTTCAGTTCCAAGAACTCAATCTCCTTCTTTCCTCTAACATCCTCGGGAAAATACTTCCTCAGAAACTCCTGGCTAAACAATTCCCAAGTAACTTCTTCATCCCCAGCTTCCAACACCTGACGAGTACTAACCCACTAGTCATCAGCTTCTTCCTGTAACATGTGAGTTCCCAGTCTCACCTTACTGTCCTCGGCACAATCTATAACTCGGAAAATCCTTTCAATCTCTTTCAACCAAATCTGTGCACCATCAGGATCATATCTTCCTTTGAAGACAGGCGGTCTGTTCTTCCTAAACTCATCATTACCAGCAGCATTAGGTGCACCCTGCACAACACGAGCCATTGCTTGCATCGCAGCAGCCAAAGCAGCACCGTTCCTACCAGCCATATTCTGTTCATTTCCAATAACAGAAACTATGGTTAAACAAACAGCTCACTCCAAACACCAAGACCGACAAGGAATGACACAAACTGACACGGACTGGCACGGACTGACACGAACTGACTCTGATACCACTTATTGTGACACCCCCAATCTATACCCCAAAGCTATTAAAGCGATAAATAAAAATTCAAAATTTCATCAGAGTATAATTAAAACATGCACGGCATAGACCGGAGACGCCACAATAATTTGAAACAGACATACAACACCTGCTCATACAGATATGCAACCATTCAGGTAGTATTATACCCACAATTCAGGAACAGAATATAAGCGGAAAATCCGTAACTGAATATCAACATATATATACATCTCATGAAAGTTTGTTTGTCATATACAACATCATACACGTACAATCCAAAAGATACATATACATAATACAAAATAATCACAAACGGCCACCCTAACTACCCGGTGTCACATATCAGAGCCGACCGACAAAATAATGAAGACGCAAAGCTTCACAAAAAGACCTCCAGCAACTCTAATCTGCAATGCCTCATAGAGCATTATAAAACAGCAGAAGGGTGAGAAAAAAATCATATTACAGTTGCATATAATTATATATTAACACAGAAATACACAGGTAAAACATTCTCTCCACAAATGCACCACAACCAAATACAACCCAACACAGTACAGTTCTCAAGTATCAAATAGCATTACACGTCAATCATACACAATACACTCATCATCAATACAATTACACATATTCCATCTCATCAATCACATTAACAATTCCATGCACAATTAATCCATGATTTATGCCAATGCACAGAGACCGACACAACGACTCTATGCACATGCCATGCGGTACCGACTTCTAATATTTCTCATCACTAATTCACTTAGGAACTCTGCTGGAATCATCGCTCGTTACTGAGGATCACTCAAGTAACAACCCGTCGGGCCTACGATGTTCCCCGTCGCTTTAGGTCCTCTTGGTATAAGGCGCACGACGTTTATGGATTGCTTTAGGTGCTCTCGGTATAAGGCGCACAATCCGATCGCTCACACCCCACACGGGCACACGATCGTCTATAACCATCGCTTTAGGTCCTCTTATTTTTAAGGCGCACGATATATCAAATCGCTTTAGGTCCTCTTATTTTTAAGGCGCACGATGTTATAGCAGATTCCCTCTGGAATCAATCCGTCACTCAGGACGTCACAATAATGCATATCATGATGCTTAGCATACAATGACTCATGACAGTTAATATGCACACTTATACACATCCATAATCATGGATATATCAACAATTACCATACATCGCATTTCTTGCCGTAAGACCACTAACCATCATCACAATATGTATTTCATGCAATTTCATCACTCAACAGTACGCAAGTCATACAATATCCACACCCACAGCATATTGAACGTACACATCAAGTTCACACAATTAAACGGCAAAAGTCGGCAACAAAAACAACACATTTTCTAATTCCCGACATAATTTAATCGGCCAACAATTCTCAAAACCATCATCATAAGAAAGTACATTTCACAAGCTTTCCAACGCATCAAACCACGCCTCAAACCGAACCACAGATCAAAAGTTGTAAAGAAAGCAAATTGGGAAAAACTGCTACATTCACAGTGCGAAGCTCCTAGCGAGTCCTTCGCTACTTCATTCACAGTGCGAATGTCCCAGCGAACCAAGGCAGAAACAAAAATAGCCTAGAAAATTCCCACCGTTCGCAGTGCGAACGTCCCAGCGAATGCTCGCTACCCCATTCGCAGTGCGAACCCCCCAGCGAACAGTGGCAGAAGCAAAATTGATACAACGTTCCCAGTGCGAACATCACGCGAACGCTCGCCACCCATTCGCTGGCCATTCGCAGTGCGAACCTGCAATTTCAGCAAAACCCAGCAGCGCACCAGTTCATCCAAAAATGACATTTTCTCCAACCAAACATTTCCAAACCAACATATGACAATCAGAACCTATTCTAATCATGATAACAAGTATTCTACTACGTTTACACCGATTTTCAACCGCAAAACCATCGATTTTTCATCATATCCCTCATTTCAACCTAGAACTCAAAGCTATGGAAAAGCAAGAAAACATCCAAGCAAACACATACATAATCATACACAAACGTAGTATAATCGAGTTTCGCACTCTTACCCGATTTAATCGTGTTCTAGAAAGTCGGATGATTGATTTCCAAGTTTTCTCAAATTCTCTCTTTTCTTCTCTTCTCCTTTTCTTTTCTTCTTCTCTTCTTTTTCTTCCTCTTACTATTTTCTCTCTTTTTCTTTCTATTATATTCTAACTTAACAAAATAAATCAAAATGTCCAAATTACCCCTACACTCAAATATCTCGCAAATGTTCCCAAAACGCGATAAAATATATTCACGACGAAAAATAACATACTTTCACATAAAAGTCAGAAATAAAAGAATATAATAATAAAAAACTCAAAACGACTCAAATAGATAAAACGGCAAAACTGACAAAACTGACCGGGGCGTTACAATTTGTATTCATGTCAGACCAGATGTTGAATGGCGTGTTATAGGACATCTGGATTCTGCACATGTACCAGAATTTCAATGTTAACGTAAGTTGTATTGCAATTTGAAATAGCTTAGATGATTATGCAGCATGGTGAATAGAGATGAAGTCAACATGTGAAGGAGGAGTATGTGAAATGAGCTTAATTCTGTTGTACTTAGCAGGAACACAAAGAGGTATGTCAAATCCAAACGTCAAAAATGTTAACTGTACTTGGTGTGTATGTTAAATTCGGACTTCAAATTAGTAATGTACTAGTAACCATAATATGTCATTATGTTATATGCTAGTCATGGTGGTATTCTAGAGGTGGTATGTGATAAATTACATTGTTGCAGAATTTAGAGTAAGAAAATATTTTTGGGGCTGAATATTCTTGTATTCTCACTTATCAAAATGTATCTCATACACAGAATATATATACCATGAGTAGTGATGGTTACAACTATCAAAGAGTCACCACTACTAGGTATTTAATTCATAATTAAACAATCCACTAAGCATTAAGTGCTTCCACTAACAACAATGACAAATTACTCATGCAACTCTTCACTTAGACTAGATAATTTCCACTGTCTTAACATATTCAACTACTAACATGAAATCTGAAACAACGACCTATAACATCTTAGACTGAAATATCACATCATCCAAAATACTCCACCAAACATGAAACAAATGTCATAAATGCATATATCCAAATACTGCTATGAGGACTCCTACCCCCTTGATTTACTTAAATTTTCATTTTGTTTCACTTCTTTTTTCCTCTTATCTTCGTTTCATTTTTTTGTGCCCATTAATCCTCTCTTTTTCTTTCTTCTCTATCAATATGTCTTCTTTCAACAACAAGGAAACCATGCTATTTGTCCTCCCAAAGAAAATTATGTTTGCTGACGATTTAAAAGAACATGAAATCGATTTTACTAAAATGTGCTCTTCACAAAACCTGGAACACTACTTTAACATAGATGGAGCCATCTATCCTGTTGTTGTTAAAGAATTCTGGATGAATGCATCCATCTATCCCACTCATCTGTTCTTCGAACTCCTTCATCTTCTTCTCCCAACTTCGACCTCTTCCCTCTCACCCAATTTCGTAATCGTGTTCATGTTCGATTTTTAGCTTTCAGAGAAAATGTTTGTGTAATTCGTATTGGTTGCGATGTTCATCAAATCGTTTGTAAATGTTCGTGGTTGCTTCAAATAAATAGTTCAATGTCGTCGTTTCATTGTACAGGTAGTTGTGACTATCCATCTGAATCTTTATATTTTCCGAAAATCAAATTTATTTTAATTATTACACATGAATTATTGATTGGGTTAGAGTTTATATTTTATTGGAATTCATAAATTATGTTTTTGATTTGAATTCTTACCCAGAAATTATATAGTTGGGGATTAGAGTTCAACATAATATTGCAATAAACGTGTTTGGTGTGTTGTGCTCTTTGCATCTTATATCATGTTAGATGACTTTTCCTATTCAAAATAATGCAAGGTTCTCTTGCTATACGGGAAGTGTATTCCACCTTAAATATGATCAACAAATGCTGGTTACATGCTATCTATATTAAGGTATCAACTTGGAAGAACTTTCCTCATGAGGTATCAACAGATGAAGAACTCTGGTAAACTGATAAGAAAATAGTCACATCATTATAATTGAACAAAATTTTCAGTTTTGTTTGAATAGTACCATGTAACCAGGAACAGATAGTGAACATATAGCTGGCAAGAACACCTTGTGCAAGTGCCCTAAAAGGAAGTGAAGCAAAAATTTTATCAAATTCATAAATTTTGAATTTGCATTTTCTATTATGAAACATTCCTTGATCATTTATTCTTCAAATTTCCTGCAATTAAATAATGAATGCAATGTATGCACTTTGATCCCATGTAAATAACTCAGAGAGTTAATGGATGGTATTGACATGCCCAAGTGTTTTCTCTATGTGGGATGCAATGTCTCCCCCAAAGGGAATACATGCGAGTAAATTTGAGATAATGCTCTGTATTTGATTTCAATAATGTAAACTTTATAGTTACAAAATGAAGGTTGTTCAATATGCCTTAACCGATTAGATAAGTCCAAAAGTTTGATAAATTATGATTTATCCAATGTAGTGATAAACATGTAACTTGTGTAGAACCATATCATAGATAATGCTCTATATTTTAGTTCAAATTTACAGACATGTTGTTCAATGAAAACTGTTGTTCATCTCCAATATCAAATTTTGATTTCCAATATCAATTTGTTAAAGAGCTTAGATTAATACATGAGAAGTTTTGTTGATTTCCAATATCATATTTTGTCTTAATCATATAATTTTCGCTTGATTGCCTAAGGTTATCTTCCATTGTTAGATTTTAACATAAGTTTATTGCAATTTGAAACAACTTAGATGAATTTGCGGCATGGTGGTTAGAGATGAATTCAACATGTGAAGGAAGGAGGATGGTAATGCTAAGGTCAGTTGTACTTAGCTAAATCACAAAGAGGCATGTTAAATCAAGACGTCAAAAATGTCAAGTGTATTTGGTGTGTATGTCAAAGTAGTAATGTACTCATAACCATAATATGTCATTTTCCTATGTAATAGTAGTTAACATAAAATAATAGAGTGAACGATCACATTATCCAAAATACAAACAAATTATCCACCAAACATGGAACAACAACCAAATTATATCAAATTATCCAAAATCTAAGAACAAAACCAACATACTGCAACATTATCGAAGAATGCTTCATAAAAACTTCATACTTAAATATAGTGAAAGATCATATTATCCAAGATACAAATTAAATATCCACCAAACATGTAACAACAACCAAATTATCCTTACTCAAACTGAGTTCCAACAAACAGATTATCCAAAATTATCCAAGTTAATGCCAAATTAATGTCAAGCATATCCAAACTTAAACTGAGTTCCAACAAACAGACTATCCAAAATACAATAAAATTATCCAAGATCTAAGAACAAAACCAAGATTATGCAACATTATCCCAAATACTTCATAAAAACTTCATACTTTCACCAACACCTTCCTCTTCTTCTCCTGAACATCCCAATAATTTGCAGCCTTTGACACAACTTCGTTCAACAAAACATTATTAGATGATTGAACCAGATAAAGTGCAAGTTTTGTCCTTGTAGAAATCACAACCTGTATATAATTATAAACATTTAGGAAAAAATGGAAATATAATTAGAAAAATCAAACAAAAAACTTACACATTAAATACTTCCTTATGGCATAGAAAAATATTAATAAATAAATGAAAAAGTAAACAAGTAACTGGTTCATTCTTAATCAATCAAACAAGTTTTTTTAAGAACCTATTAATAGAAAAGATTGACACGCACACAAAAAGGAAGCCCTTATGAAACACTAACCAATCCTGATTCATTTGCTTATTAACATGTTATATGAGCCAAGGTTACATTAAACGTGAATAAAGATCATTGGTTACTAGTCTTTGAATTTAGAAGTCCAGGGCACACTCAAATTTTATTGCTAAAATAATACTGTGCATGTCATACACTTATCAATGTTCAATCAATGAATGTAATTTCAATCAATGAATGTGTTATTTTTTAATATGACAACATATAATTATGCAATGAAGTTTCCTTTAAATGAAATTATGATATTGTTATGTTATATTATAGCAGTTATGTGTTCATCTTATTGTTATGAAGTTTGCATTAGTTAAGAAATGTTGTAGCAGCAACCTTAGTTCCTTATTGTTATGAAGTTTGCATCAGTTAAGAAAATTCATTTTGCAGTTAGTAACAGAGCACAAAAAGGATAATTTTATCTGTAATATAGAAGTACCTTAATAAAAAAAAGTAACTTGTATCACAAGTTAGCATTTGTCTTGTTGTTTTAATAATTACAACAAAGTAAAAATGTAGTAACAAAACAAAATAAGCCTTTACCACGCCTTCACCATGTTCACCATCATTGGTTGATCTTTTTCACGAATGCGGAGTGATTTTCATACAGATTACTCATGTTGAACTATAGTTTTTCTCCAACTCCAATCTGTTAAATGGCCACAAATTCCCTCCTACCCCTTAAAATCTCACTAGGTGTGGATACGTTTCATACTCCAATTCACAAAATCCTGATTCTGAATTTACCCCAACCAGATTTATTCCATGCATGGATGTATTCCCCAAGTATTCTCCCATGTCATTAGGTAATGTCTGTAATATAATTGAACTAAAATCAAAATTAATATAAGCTTGAAAAAAACCATAATTAGCAAAAACAAAACTACTAAGTGAATTGAAAAACCAACCAAATAGGGAATGACTTTGGGATCCTCTGTCACAGTAAGGTTGAAGGTCACAACTTTTTGCAGAGATCGAGTATTTGTATACCTAGTAGGGAATGAAGCAGGAGTAATTGGTTCCATTATGGGAATGATGTGAAATTTGTTTCTTCCCAAGTATCTAAAGAAAAGATTATGATGACCTTCAAATTGATAATGCTCTCTTAAAGTCATCCAACCATTTGTGATCCTAGGGATTTCATCATCATGGTTGAATTCAACTACGAGTTGAAGACCCGCGTCATCATATAGGCCCCAAAATTTTCCCAACTCCCCTTTGAATTCTTCATAGAATTCAGGTTCAATCTCGTCCTCGACCTAATAATGCACATGTTGTTAAATAAACGTAAACACATCTAACATAACTAAAAACAACTTGCACGATTTTGTAACCACATTCACAAACAAACAATGCTCTATTCGTTACTCAAATTTGCTAAATTAAAAAAAAAACAATGAATGAAAACCAGTGCAATTGCATGTCCTTTGACATGTACCGTCATGAAATGGCTCTTTCTGGATCTTCGAAGAATATCACGTAGAGTCTCCATTATTTTTGTTTGTCTTATGTTGTAGATTGTGTGAAAAATGGAAAAGTGAAGAGTGGTAATTGTTGTCAATGAAGTAGCACTGAAATCAAAAGGTCACAATAAGGAAATGTAAGAGTCACGTGTAGAAGCCAGTATGATGTAGGTTTCTGATTTTGAGTTTTGTGTAGACAATAAATTCTGCACACATTGAATATAGTGAGGCGTGTGGAGAGGTAAAAAAGGAAGACTATTACTAAGTCCAATATGTATAAAATCATTGTGGGAATATAGAATATTCAATATTACCTTTATTAGATTTTACCATCAGAATTTATTTTTCGTTCTAAATATACATTTTTTCAGTTTTTGTTTTAAACTATAACTTCCCACCCACTTATATGACAGTTACATATCTCTTGCATTCCATTAACTGCTACTGATACTAACCTTTTATAAAAAATTAAATTAAAATTAAAATAATGGCTATTATATAACTTATCCCCCACTTGACCAGGTTTCTTTGCAGTAACAACAACACGCATTTTGTGTAGTTATAGTAGCTCACATTTCTGCAGTGATCACTTGATCAAGATCAAAAGGTCAAATTTGTTTTGTATATTTTAAGTTATAAATAAAAAATTATAATTTGTATTTTGTGGACCATCAGATTTTAATTCAACGGATATTAATGGCTTGAATGTGTGAATGTGTGGTTTTTTCAAATGCAGGGAATCCAATTTCGACAATAATGGCTACCAGTAAGCTTTATATAGCATTGTCTAAATAATTACTCCTACCATTTCCTAAAATACATGTTTTCCATAACACTTTAACCCTACCGAAGTGACTGCTTAATGTCACATTTTCCAATGTTCTAAAATACACGTCCTAATGTCTATTTGATATGAAAACCTTGCATTAGCAACGTGTACAAGATATCTGGTTTTGCAAATTATCTGGTTCTGTTACAACTATTGCTATCAAAGACAACATATGAAATTTTTTTATTCTGATTTATACATGAATTTATTATTCACTTTAGTCGAATTGCATATTCATCCCTCCTAAAATTTCCATGGCTTCTTTCATCGAATATGATGAAACACTGCAAGTTTAAAACATTGAGTGAAAAACATTGGAATCACAACATAGAAGGGAAAAATAGTTAAAAACTTTATGGTTTCTAACCTGGTTGATGATGAACGAGACATCGAGTATAGAAGGAAACATTGTTTACTCTTTCAAAATTGTTGCAGTAAAGAACATTGTTTACTCTTTCAATTGAATAAAATGGCCTAAAAAATAATATAAAATATAAAATATTAAGTGGGACCCATTATAAAACTTAAATGAGTTTGATGGATGTGGAAGGATGGAGTAATCTAACGTTACAATTCCCAAAAGGAGTTACAAGCAAAGCTACTTTTTGTAGCTTCTTCAATTTTCACGGCAAACAAACATTGGGATGCGAGAAATGCATGCAGACTGCTACAGTGCTAGCCACTTTTAACAAAAGAAACCAAACTACATGCAAGGCTAAATCTTGGTATGACTATTCCGTTTTATACTTGACTCAATTTTAAGTTCATAAATTGAAAAAAAATTACTTCCAGCAGCTTAATATAAATTTAAATGATTTTCTAAAATTAAAAATAAAATCTTGTGTTACATATAGTTAAAAGATATTTCATTAATTATATTTTGGAAATAAAAATTGATCCGTAATAAAATACTAAGCAACTAACCTTGAATATTTATTTTTATTTTTATTTTTATTTTTTCCAAGGTTGTCTCAAACAAATTAAAGTCCCTGTTCGAATTTTTTTTTAAAAAATGGTTCATAATATAAAGGAAATAAAGTTAATAATATTTTTTATATTCAAATTATAAACAACATTAAAAGCTAAAATATAAGTATTTCAATATAGTCTAAAAACTTTAAGACATATTAGGAAAAACCTCAAAATTTTATTAAAATTAATATATAAACATAAAGGAATTTGATTCATAGTAGAACCTTTCCGTTTACTTTGAACATAGAATTTAATTCATAATAGATCCTTTCCGTTGACTTTGACATTGGACTTTGATTCGTAATAGATCTTAGACTCTGATTCATAGTAGAACCTATGTTTACTTTGATCATATAATTTCATTCATAGTAGATCCTTTTAGTTGACTTTGATAATATAATTTCATTCATAGTAGGTACTTTCAGTTGACTTTGACGTTGGACATTGATTCATAGTAGATCTTAGATTTTGATTCATAGTAGAACCTATGTTGACTTTGATCATAGAATTTGATTCATAGAAGAACCTTTTTGTTGACTTTGATCATAAAATTTGATTCATAGTAGATCCTTTTAATTGACTTTGGCCGTGGACTTTGATTCATAGTAGAACCTTTCTGTTGACTTTGATCATAAAATTTGATTCATAGTAGATCCTTTCACTTGACTTTGACCTTGAACTTTGATTCATATTATATCTTAGACTTTGATTCATAGTAGAACCTATGTTGACTTTGATCATATAATTTGATTCATAGGAGTAGAACCTTTCTGTTGACTTTGATCATAGAAATTGATTCATAGTAGATCTTAGACTTTGATTCATAGTAGAACCATTCAGTTGACTTTGATCATAGAATTTGATTCATAGTAGAACCTTACACTTGACTTTTACCTTAGACTTTGATTCATATTATATCTTAGACTTTGATTCATAGTAGAACCTACGTTGATTTGGTCATTGAATTTGATTCTTAGTCGAACGTTTACGTTAACTTTGATCATAGAGTTTGATTCATAGTAGATATTAGAATTTAATTCATAGTAAGGCCTTTCAGTTGACTTTGATCATAGAATTTGATTCATAGTAGAACCATTCTATTGACTTTGATCATAGAATTTGATTCATAGTAGATCTTAGACTTTGATTCATAGTAGACCCTTTCCGTTGACTTTGATCATAAAATTTGATTCATAGTAGATCCTTTCAGTTGACTTTGACCTTGGACTTTGATTAATAGTAGATCTTAGACTTTGATTCATAGTAGAACCTATGTTAACTTTGATCATAGAATTAGATTCATAGTAGAACATTTACGTTGACTTTGATCATAGAATTTGATTCATAGTAGATCTTAGACTTTGATTTATAGTAGAGCCTTTCCGTTGACTTTGATCATAGAATTTGATTCATAGTAAAAACTTTCTGTTGTCTTTGATCATAGAATTCGATTCATAGTAGATCTTAGACTTTGATTCATAGTAGAACCTTTCTATTGACTTTGATCATAGAATTTTATTCAAAGTAGATCCTTTCAGCTGAATTTGGCCTTGGACTTTGATTCATAGTAGATCTTAGACTTTGATTCATAATAAAACCTATGTTGACTTTGATCATAGAATTTGATTCATAGTAGAAAATCTACCTTGAATTTGATCACAAAATTTGATTCATAGTAAATCTTAGACTTTGATTCATAGTAGAGCCTTTATGTTGACTGTGATCAAAGAATTTAATTCTTAGTAAAACCTTTTTGTTGACTTTGACCTTGGAATTTGATTCATAAGAGTAGAATCTTTTTGTTGACTTTGATCATAGAAGTTAATTCATCGTAGATCTTAGAGTTTGTTTCATAGTAGAACATTTTAGTTGACTTTGACATGGTATTTTATTCAAAGTAGAACCTTTCTTCTGACTTTAATCATAGAATTTGATTCATAGTAGATCTTAGACTTTAATTCATAGAAGATCATATAATTTGATTCATAGTAGATCTTAGAATTTGATTCATTATAGATCCTTTAAGTTGACTTTGATCATAAAATTTGAATCATAGTAGAACCTTTCAGTTGACTTTGATCATAGAATTTGATTAACAATAGAACCTTTCAGCTGACTTTGACCTTGGAATTTGATTCATAGTAGAACCTTTTCGTTGACTTTGATCATAGAATTTGATTCATAGCAAATCTTAGACTTTGATTCATAATAGAACCTTTGTTGACTTTGATAATAGAATTTGATTCATAATAGAACCTTTTTGTTGGCTTTGATCATAGAATTTGATTCATAGCAGAACCTTTCAGTTGACTTTGACCTTGGAATTTGATTCATAGTAAAACCTTTTCGTTGACTTTGATCATAGAATTTGATTCATAGCAGATCTTAGACTTTGATTCATAGTAGAACCTATGTTGACTTTGATCATAGAATTTGATTCATAGTAGAACCTTTCTGTTGACTTTGATCATAGAATTTCATTCATAGTAAATCTTAGACTTTAATTCATTGTAGAACCTTTTTGTTGACTTTGATCATAGAATTTGATTCATAGTAGAACGTTTCAATTGACGTTGACCTTGGAATTTGATTCATAGTAGAACTTTTCTGTTGACTTTGATCATAGAATTTGATTCATAGTAGAACCTTTTAGTTGACTTTGACCTTGGAATTTGATTCGTAGTAAAACTTAGACTTTGATTCATAGTAGAACCTAAGTTAAATTTAATTCATAGTAGAACCAATGTTTACTTTGATCATAGAATTTGATTCGTAGGAGTAGAACCTTTCTGTTGACTTTGATCATAGAATTTGATTCATAGTAGATCTTAGACTTTAATTCATAGTAGAACCTTTCAGTTGCCTTTGACCTTGGAATTTGATTCATAGTAAAACCTTTTCATTGAATTTGATCATAGAATTTTATTCATAGTAGATCTTAGACTTTGATTCATAGCAGATCATAGAATTTAATTCATAGTAGATTTTAGAATTTGATTCATAGTAGATCCTTTAAGTTGACTTTGATCTTAGAATTTGATTCAAAGTAGATCTTAGACTTTGACCTTGGACTTTGATTCATAGTAAAACCTTTCCGTTAACTTTGACCTTTGACTTTGATTCATTGTAGATCTTAGAATTGAATTCATAGTAGAACCTATTTTGACTTTGATTATAGAATTTGATTCATAGGAGTAGGATCTTTCTGTTGACTTTGACCTTGGAATTTGATTCATAGTAGAACCTTTCCGTTGACTTTGATCAATACTATATATGTATATAGCAAAGATGACCTGATATCTTATTCTATGCACTCAAAAAATAATATTTAATAAATATAATATAGTCATGTAGCAAAGATATTAAATATATGAATATTTAATTTTATGGTAAAAAATTGAAAGGAACAATTAAATATTTTATTGTAAGCACTCTAAAAATAATATTTAATGCAATGACTAAATATAATATAGGCATGTAGTATATATTAGCAAAGATAGTTAACTCTATGAATATTTAATTTTATGGTAAAAAATTGAAAGAAATAATTAAATATTTTATTGCATACACTTAAAAAATAATATTTTATGCAATGAATAAATATAATATAGTCATGTAGTATATATTAGCAAAAATAATTAAATTTATGAATATTTAATTTTACCGTAAAAAATTGAAAGAAATGATTAAATATAGCAAAGATGATCTGATATCTTATTGTATGCACTCAAAAAATAATTCAATATTTTATGCAATGAATAAATATAGTATTGTTATGTAGGATTATATTAGAATAAATATAAAAAATGTTTGATATTTGCATTGGGAAACGATAACATAACTTATTTTTTTAACATTTAATAAAAAAAACAAATAATAGGGTTTCTTTGTTGTACTTCTTCTCGATATTCCCAACACCAATACAATATCTTGTATTCCATCTCTATGCAGCCAAAATTTAGGATTCAAAACATGTTTGCAGATGATATGCCCGAGTGTTGCCATAGCTACATTTTCGATGATAATGATGGAAGCACGAGGTATGAAAACGATATTGTTTTCTGGTTTATCTTCTACTGTAATGCTTTGTAACACATCTAAAATTGATATTGTTATGCATTACCAAGCATGTTCTCCTATTGTTTTATTTTCTACTCGTTACAATTTGTGAAAGCACGACTATGTTTTAACACAACCTGATTTTCGCGGTTTCCATCTTTGCAAATGCTTGTTTTCCAGTTTAGGGTTCATATTTTTTTCTTCTACTCTAATGTTTTTTTACTCTATAAATCAGTTGATTACATCTTTAATAGAGTAATACTTATTTGAATTTGTAGAGGTTATAGATGTTGTCAATTGATGTTGATTATAGAATGTGATTATAGATCCTGATTGTAGAGATTATAAATTCTGATTATAGATGCTGATTGTAGAGATTATAAATTCTGATTATATATCCTGATTAGAAATGTTGGTCTGTAAAGATTATATATATTTTGGAATTGTAATTTGGTATTCAGATTACATTGCTGATGTGCCATATAAAATTTGAATTTGAGCAACGAAATTGCTATGGAGATCATTCAGTGTATGGTGTCTGAGATTAGTGAATATTCAGTTAAGAGAAAGAAGGGTGCCAAGAGATGCCGTACCTCTAATATCTCTGATATGAAAACTGCAAATATGGCTCAAGTTTCCAACATTGTAGCTACCGGAAAACTTTCCAAAAACAATGAAAAAATTGTTATACATTATATCAAGGAAGAAGTTATTGATATTGCAGATGATAATAGATTTAACATTGAAGTTGTGAAAGATATTATGAAGGAGAAAGTTGGCAAGATGAAATCCTTGGATAAGAAAGGAAAACAAAAATCTGTAGTGAACACACGGGTCTCAAATCAAGTTACTGAAGAATGGGTCATGGGTGCTAAACAATATTCTTGGAAGAGTCACATAGGAAATGCAAAAACATACGCAATTAATGTTATGGTAAGCATATATTTGAATTTGACATATTGTGTTATACTTCAAATGGTTTATAATTTGTAGTGTTGTGTAATTGACATATATGCAACATTTTCCAAGAACAATAGCAAAAAAATGCCTTAGAACAAATCAGGATGAGATTAAAGTCGTTGATGTTGAAGAAACAAAAATATTCAAATGTCGGATTCACACTGCAAAAAGGAAGAACGAACCAAGCGCACATGAAAAGTACGCGGCTTCACGATGGTATGAATTCGTAAAGAGCCAAAACCTATGTGATGGCGATACTTTGGTCTGGATTATGTTTCATTTTTCTCCCTACGTGTATGTAAGATTGAAGAGGAGTTGATGGGTGCGAATATCATCGGAGTTGGAGTCTTTGAAGATCATGGGATGGAGTTTTAACATGTGATGGCGATACTTTTTGGTTTTATATATAAAAAATTGTTGTAATTTTGATATTTATGGGCGCAAATTCTAATTATTACGTTAATGTTATTGATATTTATGTACTATGATACTAAAATTGGTAATTTTAATGTAGAAGTTGTCCTATGTATGTGACTTCTGGTTACCATATTTCTCAAATTCATCAATACATTTTGCTCACATTCATCAATACATTTTGCATATGAATTATGTTATTAAACCATCTTTAAGGGGTACCATAGCAGCATGAAATCATTTCGTTTCAATGAATCATATTAATTTTTTTTTATAAATGAATTTTTATAAAGCTTTAAGCATGTATGCAAATCAAATAAAACAAAATATATATGGATTAATATTAAATGTTAAAATTGTAGGTAGAATAAGAAAAAAAACAAAATTAATTAATAATTAGAAATCAAATTACATAACAAGTGGGGGCAAGTTTCCCCAAATACTTGCATCTGTCTCTAACATTACATACCATATTCATACTCATCCTAAACAGAAAATTAAACGGATTACATCAAAAAAAGAACAAACATTATTGTAGGAGGATCTGCCACAGTGCACACAAGAACATCACCAGCCCTTAGACAAGTTGCTTTAACATACTCGTACCAACCAAAACAAAGATATTTCTCACTTGGCTTCCTACCAATCTTCAAAACACTTGGGTAAACAACATTTGTATGAAGATAAACAACGTTGATGTCTGTTTGGTTTGGCAATAACCCGTCTTCAGCAACATTAGCTGGAAAGTATTGCATTTTATTTATGTTTCAAGTACAATATCAATATCATATCTGCATATCTAATTGCTATTATGTCATTTAAAATAACAGGTTTAGATTACTTACAAAAATAGTCTTGCCTCTTACAACAGCAGCAGTGACACGGTATTGGAAAGAAATTCCATTTACATCGACCAAGGGTTCATCCAAATTTTCATCCATCTCTTATTCACCTTCATCGTGATCCATATCTTCTTCACCTTCATTGCTATCCATCTCTTCTTCACCTTTATCACTATCAAGGTCAACAAAATCGACATTCTATTGAACCTCATTGTCGCCGTAATTACCTAAAAACTCAGCCCACTGTTCATCCATCATGCAAAAAGAAAAGCATGCAACTATAAGATTTACAAAACAAAACAAAACATGAAACGATAATAATTGAAGCTGAACTATGTAAACACATAGTAGGCATGGCAACGGGGCGGGTCAGGGGCGGGTTTAGCTAGCCCCGTACCCGCCTCCCTATTATAGACCCGCCCCCGCCCCCAAACCCAGTCGGGGATGAAAAGTTACCACCCAAACCCGCCCTCGATAGAAACTGGTTTGCCGGCACCCGCACCCGCCCCCACCCGCAAAAAAATATTTTTTTAAATAGTAATAAAAATTAACAATTTTATTAAAAACTTAACCATTTTAATAATAAACTTGTTTCTAAAGACGTGCGTTTGAGTGAATGGCGAGAAATGACTAATGAGGATTTTTAATTACTTATTCAAAAGTGAATAAATGTGATATAAAATAATTTAAATATGGGTATTAAAGTAAATATTATAAGACCGGGCGGGGGCGGGTGCGGGTGGGTAGTAGCATCCCCCCGCCCCCGCACCCGCACCCGTACCCAATCAAATCGGGTTTCCCCCGTTAATTTCGGCCCGGGTCCGGGTTTTCTTGCCATGCCTAACACATAGTAAGAAACTGATAAACATAATTACGTATCACTTGAATCCACTGAACCAGAGTCACCACCAGACATTTCTCAAGAAGAAGAAGAACACCTTACAATTCAGTTGAAAACAAGTTTTTTTCTTATGTTATTATTCTTCTCTTGCTGGTACTATATATATATATATATATGTGTGTGTGTGTGTGTGTGTGTGTGTGTGTGTCAAAAAAACGTGAAAATTTTAGATACACCTAACCTAATAAGCATTCAACAAAATTTACTCTAATTGGAAAAAATATCAATGCATGATGTGATATAACCATTACAGCAGGCACAAAATTTGGTGCAACGTCACCGTCTTTACATTTAGATAATTTAAAGAAGCCGCAACATCACTGTCTTTAATAGTAACACGCATTTTTTATCAAAATAATTGTAAAGATTCTTCTTTTTAAACCCAACACCAGCATATCCACCCTTCTGAGCAACCATGTACCCCATTATATGACAAGTTCTAATTCCATGTGACTGAAGACCATCAATCTGAGCTCTATCTGCTTCAGAAATTTCACGATAAATGGGATGTAAGTACACAAACATAGATGGGGTTAATTCATGGTTATGAACCTCTTCAAAATTTGACACTACATATCTATCCTTGTTGGCTTTATATTGCACACGAATCCTAGCTGGATAATTAGTACGGGTCACACGTCTGTGATCTCTTTTCCTATCAACCCTACATAAGTGTTTCTTCTCTCTTAAACCATGTTTATTGCATACAAACTGCCTCATTACTGTTATTTAACTTCCCTCGAGCCCTCTTATCCTAGCATCACTTTTCCTAATGGAAAAACCTTTACATTTACCATACCGATAATAAAATTCAAAATCTTCATCAACAGTACTGAATTCCATAACACGAATTTCATCAGTAGGAATGGAATTAATATTCACAACTATATCACCTACAACTGCATCAAGTTAAACCACATTGTGAATATTGTCATCGCCTTTGCCATCACCTAAACTTTGATACCCATTAGATACTGAATAATTGTCCTCTTGAGCATTATTTGATTGAATATTAGACGCATTATTATCACTAGAACGAACGTCGTTGGAATCATAATCGTCGTAGTTTTCCATAGTAAACCTGACTAAACATAATTGTTAACACAACAAAACTCAACATTAATCACCCGCGTAATAGTTTGCAAGGCTTTCCACTATAGCCTCCTTTTCTACTATACCCTCTCAGAAGCTCATAAGCTAGTAAGACAAGGTTATGAATATTTTGTACAGGCATATAAGCCGCTTGACTCCTACTAATAATTCTACTCCACACCTTGCTCATTCTTGTAGGCATCACTTTAGATATCATTTTGTACACTAAGGTGCAACAAGAGATTGTCCTGTACCCTCTAATGTAAAATTAACACAACTTTTAACATAACAAAACTCAATATCAATCACAATACCTAATTTCCTAATTAAATCAAAGGTACTCATGTTCCCAAATTAAAATTGAATTTAACACCCCCAAATAATACTTTATTTGAAATCAGTAAAGTCAATATTAATCACAATACCTAATTTCCTAATTAAATCAAAGGTACTCATGTTCCCAAATTGAAATCGAATTTAACACCCCCAATAATACTTTATTTGAAATCAGTAAATCTTAATAATTAATTTCAAATAAATATAACAAATATTTTTCGGTTTTACCTTAGCAAAAGTGTTATTAATACGAACACAAGCAGATTGTTGGTCGTGTTATGTTTGATGAGCGATTGAATGGGGAACTTCAAAAGAACTATGAATGTTATGTTGATGTTCGTCTGCAGTGTTAGGGTTCAGAAATGAGCACGATGAATAACTTCAGTTTCTTCAAAAATGGCAAACGAAATGAGACCGATGAAGAAGAGTTCAACAATGGTGGAAGAACACGATGAATGTTATGTTGATGTTCGTCTGTAGTGTTAGGGTTCAAAAATGAGCATGATGAATAACTTCAGTTTTTTAAAAATGGCGGACGAAATGAGAACGACTAAGAAGAGCAATGATGTTGATGAAATGAGAAAGGTGAAGAAGGTGATTGAAACTTATTGTTTTAATTGGTTTTCATAATAAGCTTATATTAAAATTTAAAATCAATATAAAGATTGGGGTAATTTTGTCACTTTTAATATGTTAGCGACTTAACTGCAATATTCATTACTATGAGGTTACATAATAAGTTGTATGTATGATATAATCCTATATGGCATTCTAGGGTTTTAGATCACATTTCTGATTGGCCAGAATGTGACTTCTTCAAAGAAGTCATATTAATGACTTCACCCTAGAATTTTCCTTAACACAATTCAATACAATTACACTCATTTCTAACATTCAAATTGGATGAAACGCATCATGTAATGTCTAATAAAATTCATCAACATGGCATAACACTTAATAATAGTATAAAATTCCATTAGACACATTATTTTCATAAAACAACTTTTAGTCTTAGAATTATATAAATTAATTGGTCTAATAGTATGATTGGTTGAGAATATTTTTTTTTTGACAAAATTGTAGTTTGTAGTGGAATATTAATTTTATACATTTATTTAAAATAATAATAAAGATAATGCTAATTTGTGCCGCTAGGGCACAAGTTAAGAACTAAATGTAAAAATAGTATTTTGAAAATTGTGTACCTATTTTAATAGAAGTATAAAATTAATATTTTTATTGATTTATTCAATACAAATTTTTTATAAGTGGATTTCTTAACTTGTGCCCTAGGGGCACAAGTTAGCATTGCCCTAATAATAAAACAAATAAAAATTATTAATGTCACATCAATGGATTTGATCGATGGTTGCAAAACTCAAACTCAATATTCAAACCAAAATTGTACGTGTTATTGCGGATTGAGTTAGTTATACCAGTAAATAAATGAGTTTTGATAATTTATACGTTTGTTCGATTTGGGTCAGCGGGTTCGTGGGTCTATCCGCACCTATGAACAGTTTTTAATAGTGTAACTAATTAAAACTTTTTTTTTTGTTTTGATCACTTTTTTTAAAAAAAAATTTGTGCTCAAATAATAGGTCAAATAAATACACTTTTTAATTTGCCTATTTTTTCAAATTATTTACTAATTAAAACAAGAGATTTTAAACAATAAAGATGGAATCCACGTTTATTATAGATTTTCATTTATGTATTTTTTTACTAATGGTTAAAAAAAATTGGCTTAAATGCAGTTTTAGTCCCCCTATTTGCAAATTTTTAATTTTTAAGACCCCCTATTAATTTTTTCAGCTTTTTGGTCCCTTTAGTTGTAAATTTTTGGGATTTTTGTTAGTCCCCCATAGATTCTGAATATGTGGTGTTTTTTTGGCTGAGTTGGCATTGTGTCTCATTTGCCATGTCATTTTTTGTAATTCCATTATTAATTTATAATTAAACATCTTTTTAAAAAACATCATTTGGAATTTGAATTTGTATTTAACTATGAACCCTAATTAGTGTTCATCCCTCTTTTGTTATCCAGGAAAATATCATTTCTTCTCACGTTGTCCTTTTCTCACGTATCAATTCTTCTTTCGTCTTCTTATTCATACCAAAGATCCTAAGCATTAATGGCAGGTTCTTCTCAAGGTTACAGTCGCACAAGATCCCAATCGAGCTTCAGAGCAAACCGACTTGAATGCCTTTGTGGACTCGATGCTCCACTGATGACTTCATGGACGGAATCTAACCCGGGTCGACGGTTTTATGGTTGTGGAATGTACAAGCTTGCTGGAAAAAAGAGATGTAGTCATTTTGTCTGGTACGACGAAGAGATGAACGAAAGAGCGAAAGAACTGATTATGTCGTTGCAGGAAAAATTAAGTACAGAGAAGAAAAAGGTTAATGAAGGCAAGCTCAAAGAGGAAGCGTTGGAGATGAATATCAAGTTTCTTAACATGCAACTGAAGTTTACATGTTTTATGAGTTTTGTCTTGTTATTAGGTTTAGTTATTTCAAATATAATGAAGTAGGTGTTGTTGTTTGTAAGTCTTTGTTGTGTTGTAACCCTTTGATAATTGATGAATGAGAAGTTTTGTTTGTAAATCTTTGTTGTGTTGTAACCCTTTGATAATTGATGAATGAATCATGTTGTGTAGTAAGACTTGTTTATAATTAGTTTATGGTAATGCTGTCAAATGTAATGTTGGTGTATCAAATGTAATGTTGTCACAACTAATATTAACAGCTGCTTAAAACATCCTGTCACAACTAACACTAACAGCTGCATAATACTAACAGCTTGTTACATTTGAACTATGACAGCTGCATAGTACTAACATCCTATGACAACTAACACTAACAGCTGCATAATACAATCATCCTGTCACAACTAATTTAACAGCAGTAGGTACTTGGTAACATCAGAAACTGCATAATACTAACAGCAGAAGGTATTATTTAATGCAATATACTTCAAAAATGTCAAACACTAGAAGGTAGTTTATAAACCTTGTTACATAACTTGTTCCAAAGTACATTTCATGTTCCAAAATACATAACACTAACAGCTTGTTCCAAAATACATAAACCTTGTGACATTCAAAAGGACATAAGGTACATAACATTCAAAATGACATAATACTAACAGCTTATTCCATTACATATTTAGTACAAAATGACATAACATTGACCCTAAGATGATCTAATCTTGAGAAGGTTGTGGGGCTTGTGATGAGTTCCCAATTTCTGCTGCCTTATTTTTCTTTCCACCTTTTGTTTCAATTTTCAGCCTCTTTCCATCCTTTGATGCATTCACATTTGTCTTGCTACCACCTTTGGGTTTCTTGTTCCCACCTTTTGGTATGGCTCTCTCAGCAGCCCTTTTGCCTTTGCAACTTCTTTTGTTATGTCCCATTTCACCACATTTGTGACAACTAACAGTTGTAAGCTTCCTAGGGAGGACATGGGGATTTCTTGGCTCATCATTCACTTTATTCCTCAGCTTCTTTGGTCGACCTATGGACCTTCTTAGAACAGGTGGATTGATTGGGACCTGATCCTCCAACAAAGGCCAAAGTTGGGGCCCATTGTGGGGTAGATTATATGAGAATACGTGTCCATGAAAACAGATTTCCTGCACAACATAAACCAACAATATGCAACAAGAATAAGTGTCATACTATGCAAACATAAACCAATAATATGCAACAAGTTACATACCTGTAGTAATCAGATACATAATCCTCTGTTTTTTTTGTTTTGCCAGATACATGAAATTGCATGACTACAAGGAATTCCTGTCAAATCCCATTTTCTACATGCACATGTATGCTGTTTCAGATTCACTGAATATGTTTCTAGACCATTTGTGACACCAAAGATTGCAAGTTCATCATCCCCATGCCAAGTAGGTGTCCAACTTTCTGCATGTTTTTTGTTCTTCTCAAGTATCAGCTGTATTCTAGGGCATATATCACCACTGTATGAGGTCATTAACTCCTTTTGACTAGTAATCCTTTTAGTTAAGTAGTGTTTAATACCCTCCGACAGTGTAATTATAAGCTTATCCCTACATTCTAGAACTGCCCTATTAAATGCCTCACACATGTTGTTAACTTGGAGATCACACTTAGAGTATGTTTTGAAATGTGACCTGGACCATAAATGTGCAGGGATATCAAGCATGTCTTTCCAAGCAGGTTCCTTCAGAGCTTTTAACCTTTGCATTGCCCTCTCCCAAGCTGGGATGGTTGTAGCTCTTGCAGCACTCCACATTGCTTCTTTCAATTCAAGTCTTGGATGCCTCTTCTTCCAATTGCCATAGAGATGTTTCACACGCAATCTTTGCTCCACATGCTCACTTACACTTATCCTTCTCAGCAACATTATCATTTTCAGTAGCCCTTTCCTTATTATCCTCAACATTCACATTATCCTTCTTAGCATCATTATCATTTTCAGCAGCCCTTTCCTTATTAACCTCAACATTCACATTATCCTCCCTTTCCTCATTAACCTTTTCAACAACATTTTCCTCCTCTATTATCTCAGCATCATCTATAACATCCGGAATACACACAGAGTGCTCTACATAGACATCTACAACTTCATAGTCTTCAATATCAGCAATGAATTTCAACACATCTTGATCAGAATTTAGGGGTCTAAGTCCACGTGCAAAACTAAACTTGGGGTTCCAGTACCATAAACACTTAATATTTGTGTATCACTCACTGTGAATAATCTTTTATAACTGCATATAAGACACATAATCCATATCCATTCCCAATTCATTTCAGATATTACCCCATTGATATACCACTTAACAGGTTTGGACACTAACTCTCCCCTAAGATGAAATCGTATCCTAATCCCTTTACTTTGGCTTGGTCTGCAATTTAAATAACACAACAAAAATAAGCAACAAACCCTAATTCGTAATAAACAACAACAAACCCTAATTTCAGATTAAACAACAATACTCTAGTAGGACCACATTCAAGTTAAAAAACATTGTTGGGACCACATTCAGAATAAGGTAACATTGTTGGGACCACATGTTTCAGATATGGTAACATCTTGGTAGAAATAAAAACCCTAAATACTGTAAAGAAATACGACTAACCTCATGCAAAAGTTCACTTTTTCCTTCGATTTTGCACTTGGACGACCTTCGTTCTCCATTGTCCAGGTGCGTTTCAGCTTCAGCAACGTAAAGAGAGAAATAGATTCAGGGTTCGTGTTCCTGTGCTTTACGTTGAATAGTAGTTCAACAACCAACTCAATTTCAATTAATAAAACAATTTCCACTTCCTATTAATGTTTTTTTTAAAAAGATGTTTAATTATAAATTAATAATGGAATTACAAAAAATGACATGGCAAATGAGACACAATGCCAACTCAGCCAAAAAAACGCCACATATTCAGAATCTATGGGGGACTAACAAAAATCCCAAAAATTTACTACTAAAGGGATCAAAAAGCTGAAAAAATTAATAGGGGGTCTTAAAAGTTAAAAATTTACAAATAAGGGAACTAAAAGTGCATTTAAGCCAAAAAAATTGAGTTAAAAAAACTAATGGTAAAAGTATTGAAAGTTTTATTTATACATATTTTTTAGTTCAATTTTTATAATTTTTTGGTTATAAAAGACTAAAGATTAAAATAATATTATTTTTTGGATTTTGTGATAAAATTAAAAAATAATAGTAAATGTAGTGATTGGTAAAAATAAAAGAAGATTTCTTTAGAGAAATAAAAATAAAAAAAATACAATAAAATAAAGTACAATATTTATGAATATTTTTAATTGTTCGGATAAAATTAAATACTATAGTTGGCCTGGAACAATCGTGTTCATAAGTATTGCAATCTAAAAGTTGGAAATGCTAGATCAAATCAAATAAGAGACATTGGAAGGAAGGTATTGGTTTTTTTTTTTTTTTTTTTGACGTTAAGAAAATTTTATTACGAAATCGAAGAAGGAACCACAGAGTTAGAAATTATGCCCCCAGCTTTGGGTAGCCACCAAAATGGAGTGGGAATGAGTTGGCACAATTGATGGAGTAAAAAGGGTGTTCATATCGTGAACTGAAGGACTCTGAAGAAGGTTCTAATGCAATAGAAATTCTGATCCAATGAAAGTTAAGAAAATAATTGAGTTTTTAAAAAAATTACACCCTTTCTAAATAATTATCTTAAAAATATATAGAAGTCATTTATTTTAAGAAACATTCGATCAGGCCCAATCCATCCTAGAACTGATATATGGCCCAAATTGATAAATGATTAGTTTTCAGTTGGGCTGGTTATAGGTAACGTGTTGAGCAGTTCTGAGATTTTGTCCTGCCACCTGCAACTCATATTTGACACTCTCTTATTTTTATATTGACTAAAATGCTTTTGTCATTATTTATCTTTCAAAGTTACAGTTGTCCAAAATTTTATTCCGGAGAACTAGTAATTTTTAAAATATTAGGTAGTTGTATTAAAAATTTCGGAACGAAAATTTTAAAATACGAGAAAAATTGTACATGTTTACCGAATTTTAAAAAAATCTGTATGACTTTTTATCATTTTTTTTTTAAAAACCTGGTAGTTTTTGAGAAAATTTTTTGTTTTATTGATTTTATTTTTAAATCCGATGCATTTTTACCGCATTTTTTTAAAATCTGGTACTTTATGGGAAAATCAATGTTAATTTTTTATCTTACTAGGACCAGAGATCAATCAGCGGTCAGTAACACGTCGGGGAACTTTAAGTTCACTGGTGGAAGAGTAGAGGAGAGAGTGTACCTGCAAGACACTCTGATGCCAAAGTGAGGTTCAGAGTGAAGAGAGAAAGCAAGTACAAGGTAAGCAAGAGTGAGTTTAGAATATCTGGCCCTCGTGTGGAGTAGGGTATTTATAATGTGCCCCAAGCGCTAGGCCAACAGTCATTTGTTGTGGGCTGGATCATTAGTCCCAGTACGGATGACTGTTAGGATCCTATGTGGGAGTAGGAAGACTAGCACGTGGTCTTTGTCTTGGGTCAACTGCCCCACGAAAGGCGCGAGTTCAGTTGGTGACGTGTCCCCGCGTGAGGGGCACCTGGAGAACGTGTGGGAAACATTTCCTCCCGCGGTGATGGTGGATAGAGCCCGTGTTGGGCCTTGCACGACGCGGAGCTGGGTTGGGACATGCCCGACGTTGGGCCAGTGCCAGGCCTAGTCCAGAACTGAAGCCCCCAAGTCTTTGATCCGAAGCAAATGAGTAATGGCTTAGAATCAATCCTTATGTCGAAGAGGGACAAAGGGAAATTGCCCGGGGAAGTGTCGCTCGGGTTTGAGATGGTGAGCTCGCGGAGCTATGCGCACGAGGGAGCGTGGAAGTTAATCATCGTGCTCGACAGCGTGAACATTGTTAGACTATGGCTATGGATCTAGAAGGGGGGGGGGGGGGTTGAATAGATCCTTCGAGTTTTACACGCAAATGGACTGCAAAAATTCTGTTTTAAAAATTGTTTAAACGGAAGCTACCACTGGATCAAAAGTCTACAACGAACCTTCTACCAAAAAGGATCGGATATGCACGAATATATTGTGAAAGAGTATGGAAGAGAAAAATTCAGTTGTGTTAATCTATTCAAACACAATCAACAAATTATAACGTGTTTATGTATAAACCAAAACAATGAGGCAAACTATACGCAATGAGACACAAACAATGTTTGAGTTTGCTTTGTGACAAATTATCAAACACTTGGTGTGTACAAACACACTAAGTGCAGAATTTCTATGGTTAGTAAGTTCAAGCTGCTCCTAGATACAATTCAAAGAATTGTATCACTTTAACAAAAACGATTTTTCAGCTCTAGATTACAACACCTCAGAAATTCAGACAAATTGAAAACTTGACAAATTCAAACAATGCAGAAAATATAAAGAGTTGAAGGAGAAAGAGAACAAACGCAATTTGATTAGGCAGTTCCCCAATCGTCCTCGCTATGGGTAGCTCTGCCCCCAATTCCAAACATGGAATTAAGATATATATATTATCGTTGCAATTGTACGTTTATACAAGAGAAAACTATGAACAATCAAATCTTCGAACGTCTTCGAATTGTTGATGTAGAGCCTTCTCTTCCCTTGATTCTAGACGAATCAAGTGCTTCGAATATGGTTGATTCAATTATCGTCCCGCGCTACTAAACCGAAAGAAAACACCGTTCTTCGGTTACCTTCACTCGATCAATTGCAATATACCAAAGATTCGAACCCAAACCACTCTTCTACGATCCTCTGATTACAGCTACTAAACCGATCTCTTCGGTTACCTTCGCCCAGCTGAATCCTTGTAGAACGAATCGGCTTGTGCAAAAACCCCCAAAATCCCTTAGATTCTTGGAGGAGAAAACCCTAAGGTTTTATTCAAGAAACACCTACCACAAATCTCAACTCAGAAATGAAGATAACACTTCCAGAAATCTGAACCTTATCACTTCAAATCAATGAACACAACAAACAAAAATTGGTTATGTGTAGTTGTTTGAATGCTCAAGGAAGAAGATGAAATTGATGAGAGAAAATGGCATAAAATCTTTCACGTTTCTTGTTCTATTAAAAATGAGCTAAAAATGATATATATAATATCCTAGAAGAAATACATGAGAGAAACAGAATTTTAGAGTGAATAACACAGCAGAAAATTTGTGCAAAACAGCGACCGGCCGACCTAAACAGGTCTATGCGTCGACTCATAACACCCAGTTTTTGATATACACAAATGCAGGATGTATGCGTCGACCTGAAGAGTCGACCTGAGCATACCCGCAGCACACAGTTTTAACAGACACAAATTCAACATGTATGAGTCGACCTGAACAAGGTCATGAGTCGACGCATACCATTCAAACATGTAAAAATCATACTTTTGACTTTCCTAAAGGTATTTAACCATATCTAATGCACCTAGAACATTGCCAACATGATCAAACATCCTTAGAACACCTAATGTGCATTCATGTGAAATATATATTTGCAAAGCATGATAGTTTTGACATCATTAAAATCAAGTACATAGAGAGAGACTTCCCTCACATACTCCCCCTTTTTGATGATGGCAAAACGGTCAAACTGAGGTAGTATCCTCCCCCTGACTTTATGCATCCACTATTGTTTGATCATCTCAATACCTGTTAATACCTGTTATTTCCCATTTCTTCTCCCCCTTTGACAACATCAAAAAGAGAGAAAGAGAAAGTATCAAGAATAGCTGCATTTTTTTTAACGAATTGCAACGAATAATCATTAACATACATTCACATATAATGCAAGTTAACGAACATAATAATGATAAATACAAACAAACTATTTAAACCAAACCATAATGCTTAAGGAACATAACGATTGTCACTACATAGAGAAGCCAAAATAGTAGCAATACAAAGTCACTAAAAGAAAGTGCATATAGCAAACGGAAACATAGAAGAGTCATAAACATAAACAAAGCAAGAATAAAGCATGAAGAGACATGATGCAAGATGCAATGTAGATTCTTATGGCCTCCTCCCCCTAAATGAATGGCCTATTCCGCGAAACTGTTGAGGATGATGAGGTGGTGGAGGTTGCACATCCAACTGCTCGGTCATCTCCAACACGGTGCGATTTAGAATGTTGAAGCTGTTTGTAAGAGCACGGTGCTGATTAGTAGAAGTTTCGGCCATTGTGTTGAATCTTCCAGTCAAATTTGTGGCAAACGAGTCAAAGTTGTTGGCGTGAGTTTGAATTTCTTCTTGTAAAGACTTGAACCGTTCCTCTTGAGCTGTGGCAAACCGCTGTTGATCAAGTTGCATCGTCCTCATAAGTTCAAGAATATCTTCATTGTTTTGTTGAGGACGCGGAGGTGAAGGAGGAGTGTAATATGACTCTTGGTAGTTCATCCCGTGAGTTGATGGCCTATAGTTGGAACCAAGATTGGTCCAACTATTATATTTCCATTGACCCCATCCTTGGTCAACTTCAGTTTCCATTGGAGATTGCCATGAATTCCAACCTTGATTTTCTTTAGAACCTTGATACATCCATGCAGTATTGTCATCAACCCCCGTATCCATTTGGTGCCATTGAGCATTGTCATTTTGGTTCTCGTTGGCATCATCCTGTTCATTCTCGCCTTCTTCATTTTCCCTTTCTTCTTCTTCTTCTTCTTCGTCATCTTCTTCACTAGACTCTTCCAGAACAGCCGTGTTGGCTTTCAAAATATACTTATACCTTTTCTCTACAACATCCCACATATGGCCCATCATAGTCATAGTTTTCCGGCAGAACTCTTGATTTATAGTAATGGACTTATAAGGAATACCAGAAACAACTATTGTAGCATTATTGAAAAACTTTTGAATAACGGATGCATACCCAAGTGCAGTCCCTCTACCGGATTCACGAAGAGCATACATTCTGCTTGCAAAGTAATAAGGCCAACTGATTGGTATCTTGTTCAGCAAAATGTACATTAACTGAACCTCAGGCTGATCCACCCTAGAATAACCTCCAAGCTTGGGTCTAAGAATATGGGCAACGATCCACTGCAAAATCCTAGGAATAGGAGACAGTTTTCCCGTTGTTACTGCCCTAGGGAAAAGATTGCTCGCCACAACTGCATCAGGATATGGTCTTCTGAGCATAGAATTTAAGCCTGTCTTATACTCATAATCATTAACATGCTTGGTATCATTTATATGCTGGATATGACTCTCATTGGTCACAGACAAACGGAATAAATCTCGCCAAGTGGTGTTTTGGATAGTAAGGGTCTTATTCCCTAGTTTGCAATTGAACATAAAATCATCAAACTTTCCAACTAGACCAGTATAGAACAGTCTTACCAGATCCTCATTGTATTTGACATCACATTCTAAAAACCCATTTAAATTTTGAAAGTCCAATAAATCCATGACTTCTTCCAAGTGCATGCGTTCTACCGTACGACGATAATACACAAATTGCTTGACCACAGACCTTTTCTTCATTGTTTTCTCAAATAAATCAGCATTCTCAGGAGAAAGTAGAGCAGAAAGAGTTACCGGTTGATCTAGAGGTGGTTGAGAAGGACCCGCTTGAACAGATGATTCCCTTGTGACTCTTTTACGGGTGATTCTCCGTGAAGCCATTGATGATTGGTGTTTAAGGAGGATGAATAGTGACGAATTTCCCAACTAGTTATAGACCCCAAGAATTTTGGGTGAGATTGATGGAGTTAGGGTTTTGGTGGAGATGAAATTAGGGAAGAGGAGGAAATGAGAGAATGACTTGATATGTTATGTTAATGCCACATAGAAAATCAGAAAAAGCATAAAAAGAGATCAAATGGGTCAAAACCGCACAAGACTCAAGGAATATTTCACAATTTTTCAGCGAGCGGTCGACCGCTAGGTCTGTGTGCGTCGACGCACACTGTAACTTTTTCTATAATCTTGAAAAAAGAAGCTATGAGTCGACCCAATAGTCGACCTGAGCATTCCCGACCAAACACGTAAACAATGCAGCCAAAGTGAGTCGACCTGAAGCATTTGTGAGTCGACTCAAACAGTGAAATTTTTGAAAAATTATATTTTTGTGTTATTTAAGCCATGATATTAAATAAATAGAAAGCCAACACAAACATCAAACATCTAAATGGATAAAGTGGGCTTAATATGTGCAATAAACATCAATGTAATCACTTAACATGGTACATTTTATTAGAGAGGATTTTTGAAAAGGAACGATATTACCTTGATCACTATTGACGTTGAGAGCCCTCACATATAGCTAAATGTTTCTTTGCATTGTTAGTTGAAAGAATAAACAAGCATGTATATATATGTGAAGATCACTATCTTAAAGGAATATTAAACACGATCCGAGATATCGAGAATGTCAAGTTCCCTCGATACTTCTTTACCTCAACATCCTTACCCTTTTCGTCGCGATCAAGATTAGCACTTGTAGGCATAAGAGTATCTATTGCTTTGCAGTTCAGCATATCAAAACGTTTTAGTACCTCAAGACAATATTTCGTTTGACTCACGAATGTGCCCTCTTCAAGTTGTTTGATTTGCAATCCGAGGAAATAGTTGAGCTCCCCCATCATGCTCATTTCAAACTCCCCCTGCATCAACCTAGAAAACTCCTTGACCAAAGTCATGTTAGTAGACCCAAATATGATATCGTCAACATAAATTTGTACCAAAATTAAGTGTTTTCCTTGACGTTTAATGAAGAGAGTTGTGTCAACCTCCCCTCTTGAATACCCTTGATCAAGTAGAAATTTGCTTAGACGTTCATACCAAGCCCTAGGGGTCTGTTTAAGTCCGTACAAAGCTCGCTTAAGTTTATAAACATGATCAGGATAGTCGTGTGATTCAAAACCTGGAGGTTGGGCTATATAAACCTCTTCATTTATGTATCCGTTAAGGAACGCACTTTTAACATCCATTTGGAATAGTTTAAAGTTCTTTGTGCAAGCATAGGCAAGTAGAAGGCGTATAGCCTCGAGTCGGGAAACCGGCGCATAAGTTTCCTTATAGTCGATTCCTTCCTCTTGGTTATAGCCTTGCGCTACCAGCCGCGCTTTGTTATGCGTTATTACTCCATTTTCATCAAGTTTATTCCTAAACACCCATCGGCTGCCGATTACTCGATGATCTCGCGGAGGGGGGACAAGGTCCCAAACCTCATTTCTCCTGAATTGATTTAGTTCATCTTGCATTGATAGAAACCAATGCTCATCGAGTAACGCTTCCTTAGAGCTTTTAGGTTCAACTAGGGAAACAAAATCAGAGTAATAAAAAAAAGTTACAAAGTTTAGAGCAAGTAGTTACTCCCTTAGAGATATCACCGAGAATGTTGTCAATTGGATGGTCTTTTGAAGACTTCCAAGCTGGAGGAAGTTCATCTTTCTTAGCATGATGATCATCCTCACTTTTCACTGGTTGGTGATCCTTTTCCTCCTCAATACGCACTGCTTCAGGCTGATAAATTCCCTTATCAGTGTCCTTGAGTATGTCTTTAGTAGGTACACCTGCACCATGAAAAGAACTACCTTCTCCGACATTTCTCGGATAAGACTCGTCAAAAGAAACATGAACTGACTCTTCAACTACACGTAACCTCTTATCGTAAACCCTCAAGCCTTTAAGCACATCCTTTTTATCACTATTTTCAATTATGCAACAATCCTTAGAAAAAGATACTTTATAGTTCTTGTCACATAGTTGACTAATGCTTAAAAGGATATGTTTAAGACCTTTCACAAGAGGCATAATAGAGATAGTAGTATATGAGGGGTTACCTACACTACCTTTGCCAAGTATTTGTCCCTGTTGTTGTCTTCGTAGGTAACAAACCTCTTTTTCTTTGCCACAAAGTCGATGAAAAGAGATATGTCTCCTGTCATATGTCTTGAGAAGCCACTATCAAGAACCCATATTCTTTTCGTGTTCTCAAGACTTTGTACCTACATAATCAATCAAGGAAAATAGGTACCCAATTCTCGTTGGGTCCTTTAGGGTGAGTGAAACCAAGATTGCCTTTGGGCAACCATTGATAAATGCCCTTTGGAACAAGATATCTCCGAAAGCGGCACTTAGCAATAGTATGACCTGGCTTACAACAATATAAGCAATCACGATTTGTTTGGAGTTTACCTTTGCTATCACTATCTCGAATCACATACGTGTATTTTTGATACGGATTATTCATTGTTTCACGATAATGTGATCGATCAATAGCAAATGTAATCTTAGGCTTGAGAGCCTTGTCCAACTTGGCTTTGAGGGTTCTCACCTCTCTTTGCCAAATGTGACAAGTACCACAGCCCCCAAGGTCAAACCATGTATATTCATCCTTATCGATATTAGTTTTTGATACATTCACCATAGAGTTTTTAAGATCTTCCAATTCCTTTTGGGAATCGGAAACCTTTTTCTCCAAATAGGAAAAAATCTTTTTATTCGAAGCTAAGCGTTGAAATGCTTCCTTAGCTTCGTGGTGTAATGTGTCAAAAGCTTTTTTCAATTCAGCATGAGACATATTTTGACAGTTTTCATATTTAGAGTGTTTTACCTCTTTTCCTTTGTTGTGACGTGCCATGAGACAAAGGTTGACGATTCACTTTCGTCACTTGATGAGTCATCTTTCTCCGACTCGCTATCGCTTTCCCAAGCGATGTATGCTCGTCGAGGCTTGTTGGACTTTTTGTTTGAGCGACTCTTATCTTTGTCTTTCTTTAGGGATGGACAATCCGGCTTGTAGTGCCCGGATTTTCCACAATTGTAGCACGTCCCCTTTACTTTGCCATTTTTATGTCCTTCACTTCTAGATTGCTTCCGGAACTTGACAAGATTTCTGTCCGAGTGCTGAATATCATTCTTGCGAATGTATCTATTGTATCTCTTCACAAATAAGCTCATATCATCACCGGATTCTTCATCCTTGTCATCTTTGGCTTCATCATCACTTTGCTCTTGATGTGTGGACTTTGAACAAGAAGCCTTAAGAGCTATCGACTTCTTCTCCGTATCTTTTGCTTTCTCTTTCTTTATACTCTTCTCATATTTATCCAAGCTAATGAGCACTTGCACATGCTCATCAAGTTTACCAAAGAGTGTTGTGAGGTCTAATGTAGCAAGATCATTGGCCTCCTTGATAGCGGTAACCTTCGGTTGCCATTCCCTGCTAAGACACCTCAGAATTTTATTAGTAGAAACCTCATTTGGAATTGGTTTACCAAGGACATGCAATTTGTTGATAATGCGAGTGAATCGTTTTTGCATATCCGCAATGGTTTCCCCTTGCTTCATGTAAAACAGATCGAACTCTTGCGTTAGTGTATTAATTCGAGCCAACTTAACATCATTCGTGCCTTCGTGGGCTACTTGTAAAGCATCCCACATGGCTTTGGCTGTTTCACAATGGGAGACTCGATAATACTCATCAACTCCCAAGGAGGAGATGATCATATTGCGAGCCTTCCAATCATAACTGTACTTTTTCTCGTCCTCCTCATTCCATTGAGCTTCGGGTTTAGGAACGACAACGCCTTCCGCGTTAGTCATAGTAATTGCCATGGGACCGTTTAAAATAACGTTCCAAACCTTCCGATCTAAGGAATTAATATGAACGCGCATACAATCCTTCCAGTAGCTGTAGTTTTCACCTGTAAAAACTGGAGCTCTATTATAAGCCCCCTTAGGTTCGTTCGCCATAATCCAAGAAGTTTTACCGAAGCACCAGAATAAACCGGAGCTCGTGATACCACTTGTTAGACTATGGCTATGGATCTAGAAGGGGGGGGGGGGGGGTTGAATAGATCCTTCGAGTTTTACACGCAAATGGACTACAAAAATTCTGTTTTAAAAATTGTTTAAACGGAAGCTACCACTGGATCAAAAGTCTACAACGAACCTTCTACCAAAAAGGATCGGATATGCACGAATATATTGTGAAAGAGTATGGAAGAGAAAAATTCAGTTGTGTTAATCTATTCAAACGCAATCAATAAATTATAACGTGTTTATGTATAAACCAAAACAATGAGGCAAACTATACGCAATGAGACACAAACAATGTTTGAGTTTGCTTTGTGACAAATTATCAAACACTTGGTGTGTACAAACACACTAAGTGCAGAATTTCTATGGTTAGTAAGTTCAAGCTGCTCCTAGATACAATTCAAAGAATTGTATCACTTTAACAAAAACGATTTTTCAGCTCTAGATTACAACACCTCAGAAATTCAGAAAAATTGAAAACTTGACAAATTCAAACAATGCAGAAAATATAAAGAGATGAAGGAGAAAGAGAACAAACGCAATTTGATTAGGCAGTTCCCCAATCGTCCTCGCTATGGGTACCTCTGCCCCCAATTCCAAACATGGAATTGGGATATATATATTATCGTTGCAATTGTACGTTTATACAAGAGAAAACTATGAACAATCAAATCTTCGAACGTCTTCGAATTGTTGATGTAGAGCCTTCTCTTCCCTTGATTCTAGAAGAATCAAGTGCTTCGAATATGGTTGATTCAATTATCGTCCCGCGCTACTAAACCGAAAGAAAACACCGTTCTTCGGTTACCTTCACTCGATCAATTACAATCTACCAAAGATTCGAACCCAAACCACTCTTCTACGATCCTCTGATTACAGCTACTAAACCGATCTCTTCGGTTACCTTCACCCAGCTGAATCCTTGTAGAACGAATCGGCTTGTGCAAAAACCCCCAAAATCCCTTAGATTCTTGGAGGATAAAACCCTAAGGTTTTATTCAAGAAACACCTACCACAAATCTCAACTCAGAAATGAAGATAACACTTCCAGAAATCTGAACCTTATCACTTCAAATCAATGAACACAACAAACAAAAATTGGTTATGTGTAGTTGTTTGAATGCTCAAGGAAGAAGATGAAATTGATGAGAGAAAATGGCATAAAATCTTTCACGTTTCTTGTTCTATTAAAAATGAGCTAAAAATGATATATATAATATCCTAGAAGAAATACATGAGAGAAACAGAATTTTAGAGTGAATAACACAGCAGAAAATTTGTGCAAAACAGCGACCGGCCGACCTAAACAGGTCTATGCGTCGACTCATAACACCCAGTTTTTGATATACACAAATGTAGGATGTATGCGTCGACCTGAAGAGTCGACCTGAGCATACCCGCAGCACACAGTTTTAACAGACACAAATTCAACATGTATGAGTCGACCTGAACAAGGTCATGAGTCGACGCACACCATTCAAACATGTAAAAATCATACTTTTGACTTTCCTAAAGGTATTTAACCATATCTAATGCACCTAGAACATTGCCAACATGATCAAACATCCTTAGAACACCTAATGTGCATTCATGTGAAATATATATGTGCAAAGCATGATAGTTTTGACATCATTAAAATCAAGTACATAGAGAGAGACTTCCCTCACAAACATATGAATACTTTCACCAAGATACTGCCCGAGAGGTTTGCGCGTGCCCGACGATAAGGTCAAGTTTTGCGTTTATCTCGAGGCCATGTCCTCGTGAGGGGCCAAATTCGTTATCTCTGCTCGACAACGTGACTTATTTCAAACCTTTTCTCCTGAGGACGTGTTCGCGATACAACGTGGGAGTCGAGCATTGTGGGAAGGATTTGGAAGGATGAACTCCGGGATAAGTGAGGGAAGTGGAAGGAACAGACACGTCATTTCCTCGAGTCGTGAGATGGGGCTTGAAAAGACAAGCATGACGTCTTTTGAGCCACGTGTCAGAAATAATAAATGCGTCCGACGGCCTACGAGTAGGGATACTCGAGGGTCTAGGAGGCGATTCGTTTTGCGTGCCAGTGGATATAAGTATGGGGAGAGGGGATTCATTTGTTGCACTCACAGTACTCAAGCTCTTCAAGAATTCCTCAAGTTTTTCTGCTCTCTCCAATGCTCGCTCGCCGATGTCGTCGGTGCCTTCAGTTCTTCTTCCGTCACCGTAGATTTCCAGAATCTCCTTCATACATGTAAGTTTCCTCTATCTTTTCCAGCTAGTATGGTAGCGGTTCGTTCTAGAACATAACTTTAGGAATGCGTGTTCCCGGATGCTCATGAACTTCGCGATGAAGTCAAGAGTCTTCCATTGATTTCTATGAATTTTCCAGCGGTGTTCTTGAACTTCCGATGAACTTCCTGAGGTTCCGATGAAGTTTACGGGGAACTCATGAAGTTTACGATGAAGATCCCGGGGAACTCATGAAGTTTCAGATGAAGTTTCCGGGGAAGTCATGAAGTTTCCGATGAAGATCCCGGGGAACTTATGAAGTTTCAAATGAAGTTTCCAGGGAACTCATGAAGATTCTGGGGAACTCATGAGGCTTTCGAGTATTTGTTGGGCTTGACATCGGGGAAACTTTATTTTCGCGGGAGTATAGAAATTTTCGCGTCGAGGGGCTTCCTCCCCGCGAGGATTCCGATGATATGGCCTCGCGTTGAGGAGGCCCTCCCAGTTGAAGTATGAGGATTCCGGTAAGGTTCCGTGTCGAGAAACGGATCCTGCGGCATCCACGCTCGCCATTAAAATAAAGGGCTTTTGGTCGAGAGTATGCTCGCGCGTCCCTCCTCTCCCTTTCACTTGATATGCATTGGAAGGTGGATTTTATCTTAACGTCAAATTCACTGTTTTCCTCTGCTTTTCAGGTTAATGGCTCGACAGAACGAGGATACTAATATGGTAGACGTAAATTCCAAAACCGTCGTGGTCGACTCGAAGGTTGAACCCAGCTTGGATTGGGTCAGGCAAGAGGCCCAGGAAATTATCTCGCATTTTTCCTTTGTCAATTCGGATGCTTGTACCGTCGCTGAGGACATAGAAGTAGGAGCCTCCATGAACTAGGAAACCTACAAGCCTAAAAGAACGGACCGGATCTGTTCGTCATATGAAGGGAAGCGCTTCCCTATGTATGATTTTTCTTTCCAGGAGGCGGGGTTGCGCCTGCCCTTCAGTGACTTCCAGATGGGGATTTTTCAATGGCTAGAGTTGGCACCCTTTTAGCTTCACCCGGACGCGATCGCGTTTGTGCGAGCGTTCGAGCTCATGTGTCAACATCTTCAGATTCGTGCCACTCTCCCACTGTTCTTCCGTGTTTTCCACCTTCAGCGGCTATCTATGCACGGGCAGCACAATTGGGTGTCTTTTAAACAACCGAGGAAGTTGTTCAGGACATACCTAGCTACTTCTGGGCCTTTAAAGGCAGAGGTGCAGAGGACGACCAGGAGGTGGAAAAGCTAGAATCGAAGTTTCCCCTCGAATGGCAGAGGGTCCATTTCGACAAGGGGATGGATCACTACATCATGAAGCCCAACGAGATAGGTGTCGAGGATCAACTTTCATATGAGAAGCTTGTGGCGTTCTTCGACAGCTTCACCCCCGCCAAGTGCGTGAACAAGGATGAGAGCTTCATCTGTAACGAGGTCAGGGAGGTTGTTTTCGAGGCTCGGCTGATCAACACCAAGGCGCTCCTCGATTGTGGTTCCGCCGAGGAAGCCTTAAGGCTTTTAGGTAGCGAGTGCGTTCTCGACTTGTGTGTCCGCTTATTCTTCCTTGTTATATTAACTCGTGTCCTTTCCTTCGTTGCAGGTCAAATGTCGAGCCTTTAGGAGCGCATGCTCAAGATCGCGGTGTCCAGGGGTACCAAGAAGGCCCTCCAGGGGTACCAAGAAGGCCCCCAAGGGTCGAGTTTGTGAAATCCTAAAGTAGTCGAAGCTGGATCACATCGTTGGCAGCTCCTCCTCTTCCACCCAGGGCAGCCAATCTCCTGCTTCTCAAGAGGATCCCTCCAAGAAGAGGCAGCATAAAGCGGACCCCACGACCGTCGATCTCACTGAGGGGTTTGTCAGGAAGAATTTTGTGCTACCCCGCTGTTATCTTCACAGGGGGCTCTTCGACGGGGACAACTCTCTGGCCGTACCCGAATTGGACTCGAAGGAAATTCTGGACGTCGATAAGGTGAACAGGAAGAAAGCTTTCTCCGAGGAAGCGGCCGCTGTGATAAGGGTTTTGGAGACCGCCCTGGCTCTAAACGACGAGATCTGCCCCCTTGCCGAGCTGAGGAAGTTGCAGGTTGCGAAGGCGACTCTTGAGGCGAAGAAGTCCAAGCTAGAGAACGACTTCCTTGACGACAAGGCGAAGTATGAGATCCATGCCGGTCTTTACCTTGAGATGGATGGGATGCAGGAGAAGTTGGCCAAAGCAGCCGAGGAGAACAAACTCCTTCAGGAGAGGGTCACCGAGTTGGAGACTGCAGCGACACCCACCGAGGACGAGACCGACGAGGAGAAAGCCTTGCTGACTCGGGGCGAGTTAGTTTCTCGTATCCGAGAGCTCATGCAGGATTGCTTGGGTACCCTCGAGCTAGGCCTCAACGATACGGTGGAGCAAATTCAAGTCACCAATCCTGGGATTCAGCTCGTCACTGAGGGGATCAGGCCTTTTCACCAGGTGGTCGATCGTCAGATATTCACGTCAGCAGGTCTCGACACTGAGGGGATCAGGCCTTTTTACCATGTGTGTATGCCTTTTGTATGTTTTGCTTGATGATATTTATGTTTGTAACAATGTTTTCACCAAGTTTTCGGGGGTCTTGCTCGATAGAGTTGGTGCTAGACTGCGTAGGGAAATAGTCGAGTGAACGGAGTTGGCTTTCGATCAACAACGGAGCTAAGATCTCAGTTGAGGTCTATTTCGTTCACCAACAAAAAACCTGCAAAAACTCACAAACTGAGAAAGAGCTACAACAACCATAACAAAGAATCAGTGTGAACCACACAATATTAATCTTTCTCACCTTTCCAAATCCACCAAATCACAAATAACATCGACGCATTTCCGACTCCTTGCCGTTGCCGAGAGAAATGAAGGAAGGAAGGGAGAAGCACACAACACCTGTTTACGCGGTACAATAATAATCCTCCTCGATTCGTACTTTTCTGTGTGCAACCTCCAACAACTACCATCAAATCATTTTGTTCTGCTTCAACTCGTCTGAACCCCCATCGCCGTGGATCCGCCATAACTGATACACCGCTTAAGCCGCATCATCATCATCATCTTCTTCTTCTTCTTTCTGTTTTCATTCAGCAACTACAACCCGTAATCACACGAGATCGCGAGAGGAGAGAACCTAGGAAGAGAGTGCAAGAGTTGAGCGATCGAAACCAAACGAGAGAGATCACGCGGAGAGAAGACGCGTTTGAATTTGATTTTCATGGAGGTTTTAGTTTCATTTTGTCCTTTCCCTATTTCTTCTTCGTGCATTGATTTTTTGGTTTAGGAGGGGATGAAGTTATTCTGGATTTGATTTTCACGTTCAGTTTGAATGTGTGTGGCCGCTTATCATTTTCTTTTAGATTTAGGTTTATTATGCTTAAGACTCAAACGACTCACTTAGATCCGACCCAGTTTCTTCTTGTGGTATGCCCTTTTGGGCTTCAAACTGCATCATTTTTGGTCCACACTCCCATGTATTGCTGGCCAATCTTCTCTTTCTAGTTTTAAGCTGACTGTTTTTTTATATGCATTATATTTGTCATTTTTTAAATTAATTACAACTATTAGATTTTAGGTTTTATTTTTTCTTTCTTGTAGATTTATTTTCTTTTTATTTGTTTAAATCTTAATTTGATTATTGAAACAATTACTTAGGTTTTTAATTATAACTTAGGTTTTTATTAATTATTTCTGTAAAAAAACTTTTGTTAATTATTTTCTTTAAGATTTTTATTAATTATTTCTTTAAGATTTTTTTTATTTTTTTCTTTAAGTTAATTTTTCATGAGTGTTTCGATATTTGTTTCCTTTTGATTTTGATTAATTCCTCCATGATTTGTTTGAATTTTTCTTTCGATTACTTTTGATGATTCTAATATTTTATTGATTTCTCTAATTATAATTTTGCTTAGAACTTTGTAAATTTTGTTTAGCCATTTTAATTTTAAGTCTAAAAAGTCTTGATTAATTCTTGAAGTCTTGGTTGTGTTTAATTCGTGACGTTGGTTTTGATGTCTAGCATGCTTTGTACTTCACCTTGACTTTTGAACTGTGCCTCGATTACTTGTTTGCTTGTGTGTTTATGATGCGCTTCGAGCACACTGACATGTCCGTCGAATAAAGACTGCAAGTATATAGCTGTTCGCGTAGTTTTAAAAAGGTTGTCGAACCCACTGCTAAGGCTAAAGATTAACGGATTTTAGACGGGAAGAAAAAATTACTAATTCTAGAGGTTTTTAGAAATAACAATAAAGACGAGTCCGGAATATGGATTCCGCGTACTTAAAGGACTTGTAGAAATCGAGTGCTAATTACGACTGAACTTAATTCCGTAGAAAGTACTAACTTAAAGACTCCGTCTCACACTCTCGCGCTATCGACAAGAACCACACCTTTCAACCATGGGATTTTTCTCTCGCTCGCTCGTTTCAATTGAAAAGTGTATTTTGAAAGTTAATGAAATTCTAAACGATGCCTAAAGCGCTCTCACAATTTTTTGGATCGATGCCTAGTTTCTAGGGGTGTTCGCGGTGCAGTTTGGGCGGTTTTGACGCTAAAAATCATCCGAACCGCAAGAGAAAAAAACATGCGGTTTGGTTTGGTTCGGTTGACTTTTAAAAAAATCCGAACCAAACCAAACCAAACCAATGCGGTTTTGGATTGGTTCGGTTGGTTCGGTTTTTTACAATATTTTTGTTGAGTGATATTTACATATATAGAGAACAACATAACTTTGTGTTTAGTCGTTCATACATTACCAAATAATAGCAAAACTCATCATATTTAGACAAAAAGTTCTCATTCAATATACAAAAATCAAGTTAAACAAAAGTGGAAAAAAATAGTAGCATAAAACAATATCAAAAATATTATAATAAAACAGAAAAATAGAGGAGAAGGGAGATTAGATAAGATGAAAAAGAAAGAACATAAGAGATGTGAAATTAGAGAAGAAATGTGCAACAAAAACATAATTAGAAGAGAAAATAGTAACATAAAAATGAGAAGATGAAAAAGAAAGAGCATGTGAGATGAGACATATGTGTAGAAGAGGTGAGACGTACATGACAAAGAAGATGAGAAGAATGTGCAATACTATTAGGAGAGATTTGAGAAGATTAAAACTGAAAAGTTAAGTGTGAGTAAGAGAAAATATTTCGTAATTGTAAGGTTAAGCCATAATGGGTTTGAGTTTTGGGTTAGATGTGGGATAAGTAAAGTTTGGACTGTAACATAATGCGGCTTGGTTTGGTTTAGTTCGGTTTGCAAAATACAAACCGCAAACCAAACCAAACCGTGCGGTTTTGTTAAAAGATGACCCGAACAAATCCGAACCAAATGTGGTTTTTTGCGGTTTCGGTTTGGTTTGGTTTGGTTTGGTTTGCAGTTTTCTATTGGGTTGGTTCAGTTTTGGAACACCCCTACTAGTTTCCATTATCAGTTCATCCCTCACACTCTCGAGCTATCGGTCCGAACATAGTATATTCCTCACTCTTGTGTTGAAATAATAAAACGTGAAAATTAGATACAAAGACCAAAACTAACATACAATCAATAATTTCGCACCTAAATTTTCTATGGAGTCCCGTCGGTAACAACAGTCCTCATACGCCGAACTCAATTGATTTAGCAAAACATGATATTTTTCATAGCAAACATGTTAACGATAATCAGAATTAAAACTAACATTGCAGACAAAATTAAAATAAATTCAAATGCAAAAGTAAAAACAAGAAATAACTTGTAGAGTAAAAATTCGAAACTGGAATTGAAATTATGTCGGCAGGCTTGTTCGTAATACAACGGTACAGCAACGAAAAGAAAATTACAATAAAAGTGCGACAATTCCTCGATGTGAGTAATTGCCGCTTTGAAACTAAATTTATGCCTAGGAATCTAATCGGAATTTTAGCAGCGCTTCCGCATGAATTATGGGTCTCCGGAATATGACCAAAGAGTCCTATATATAGAGGAAATGCTGATCTCAAATGTCCTGGTCGTGGTCTCTAAGTGGAGCGAAAAAAGGAAGTGTGGTAACTGCTCAAAACGGTTGCAGAATTTGAATTCTGCAACTGTGCTGCCTTGGCGAACGCCTTCAGGTCATGGCGAACGCCATGGCCTTGCTTCATTAAACTATGTGGTAAGCTGATTCTTAGCGAATGCCATATAGCCATGGCGAATGCCATATCAGCAAAAAGGGCAGATTTCTTCTTTTATGCTGCATTTTCTTATTCTTTCACTCTTTTTCTACTTCGCTCTCGATTCCCCAACAGATGAAGCTATCAACTGTAAAACACACAAAACAGAGTAAAATGCAAATAAAACGCAATAAAAACGGACGAATAATATGCACAATAAGCCTAAAAATATGATACAATTTCTCGTTATCAAACTCCCCCACACTAAGACTTTTGCTTTTCCTCAAGCAGACTCCTAACACATATGAAAACAATAGATGCAATATCCGAAACAAAAATACGACACGACTCTAAAATGGTACACAACTATTAGGCTAATGCTAAAAGGTTAGGTACAAGACTTTGATAATAAGGGTACCATAATATCACATATCCGTAGTTGCGGACAAAAACTCCCCCCTATGCGATACTAATCCAAATCATAATCCTTGTTTCTTTTTTCCTCTTTTTCATTCTCGCGCGATCACATTAAGTCCGTTATCCCCGCACTCGCATGATATGTGAACCTGTTAGTGTTTATGATCTCGGTATTAAACTTTTTGCTCCTTTTCTTCTTTTCTTTTCGAATTTCAGAAATCCAATCTGTTGGGATAAATGGTCGGGTGAGGGCCACCTAACTTAGAGGGAACCGAATCTTTTCATTCGCTATACTATAAAACAACTTAATTCAGATTATTATTTTTTCTAGATCACCACATATTTGCATCGGTTCATTACTTAGAATGTGCCTTAGGATGGTGTTGACCGCTAATATAAACTACTCAAGAGACTGCTACATAAACTCGAAAATCAAGTTCTCGGTATAATGGTTATTTAGATTGGTGCCGGCATACTTAGGAAGTCTAGGGTGCTAAGACGGTACCGACGATATCAAGACTTTCTCAAGTCTAATTAACATAACCTATAAGTGAAAAGTGTCATGCTATTGAATTGGAAGAAAATTTTTTCGTTGGGGTCAACTTTTATCAGTCTTAGGGGAATTATCTAATAGAAGAAAAATAACATACAATAGGACTCAATTGACGCATAAAAGACTCGACACAACTAAAACAAAAAAGTGGGTGCAGTGTGTGCATGGGTACTAGGCCTTGGGATATCATCAGCATTGGCACGGGTACCAGTCTGTGGAGCAAACCCCGTAGTCTTAGCATAGGCCCTATTAACAGTCTCCTCCTCTAGGTCTGGGGCCTCAGTTCCAAACAACCAGTTAGTGCTAATGTGCACATTAATGCGCGTCGCACAAGGTAAAGCATGTAATACCCCAAAATTTGCTCTTCCCTTTTGTCATCATAGCATGGCATTATCATTTAGCATATCATATCCATCTCATTAACATTACATTGCATTTAACATAGAAAAATGAAGCATGGCATCCTTCTTACCATCAGGGCATGTGGTCGAGTGGAAGGTGGACAATCAAGGAATCATTCAAAGCACAAAAAGGTCAATCAAGTTGGCTCTAGGCAAGCCAAGAGGTCTCTCATGTCTCATACTATCTCAATTGATCTTCCAAAACCTCAAGGAAGTGAGATTCAATGGGAGATTGAAGCACTACATCTTTCACTATGCAAGAAGTCCAAAAATTGAAGGAAAATCCTCAAAAGAGATAGCTCATTGATTCAAAATCATCCTCAAGTGGCATATCCCATCATCCTTTAAAGGGATACACAACATACTCTGAGGAATTTGAAATTGAAGACTGCATTTTTTCCTCCTAACCAGAGGGGGTCAAGATTAGGGTTTCCAATTAAATCAGGGTATCTTTGATTTTTTGGACAAAACTTGATGTCATGGTATTCCATATGTCCCTAAGTGTATGTATGTGGAAAATTGCATCTCAATTGGTTTTGGAGGTGGTTCAATTGGAAGAAAGATCAAAAATCAGGAAATTGGGGGCAAAGTCAAATAATCAGGGGAAAAAGTCAACTCTTGACTTTTTGAGCCCAAAATCATGAAATTCATGTTGCATATGTCCAATGTACAAAATTTGGTCAAGAAACTCCAAAGGAATCATGAAAAAATCAAGATGTGGAAAGTTGCCATTTTTGGATGAAGTAGGGTTACTAAAAATAGCAAGTTTTGGCCATTTTGCATCAGAATTTGAACCAAGGCCATTTAAATTTGGAGCACCAAATGAAAAATCCACTCTGCCTCAATGAAAGATCTTGCTTTGAGCTTCAAATCCATGGGTAGAACATCTCCATTGGATAAAAATTGAGTGAGATATGATTGATCAAAGTTTGAGCAAAGTAGGTCCAAAACTAGGTCATGACCAAGATTTTCAGGGCACGCGCGCAGTCATTTTCTCAAACACTTGGTGGGCCAAATGTATTGATCAATTACTCATGATTAGAGGCTTCAAATGGAAAATCTTTCAACATCAAAATTGTTCCTCTATGTGAGATCTTCAAAGTTGGTGTTTATCAATTTTTCATCTGATCAAAGGTCAAGAAGTTATGTTGAGTCCAATGTGCTTTGATCACGCTGAAAACCTAGGGGCCATGTTACCTTGTCAACCAACCTTGGCCACGCCCTCATACCAGTTCCAAACCTATGTGTTATAGGTCATTTTTCAACCTCTTCCAAGCATCATTTCATTTCATTTTTCGTACCAAACATGTAGCATTACATCTCCTCTTTCCAATGACTCCTAAAACACACCAATTCATTCATTGAGTAGAGAGAAAAACTTCCTCAAACCACCTCATGTTGATACTGATGCATTGACAGACTGGTGCACGATTTTGGTTCACACACACCCCAAACACTTCATCACATCAGCTTTCCACATTAAACCAAACACACATGACTTACACATTGCACACTTGCCTTGGCATACATGAGAATGGAAAGAAACAAACTTGCTGAGCAAGTTTCTGCTACAACCAGCCGTGCCTTCATTTTCTTTTCACCTCCACCATAGCATATCATGAGTTGCCATCACCATATCATTGCTCTCCCTAACTAACTTGACTCAGTTAGTTAGGGATGACTCACCCAAACCACCATGACTCAGCTGACTCACTCAGTTAACTATGGTTAGCTCACACTATAAATAAAAACTTCACTCTCAAATTTCATTCCGAACTTCATTTTCTCACATTCAACTCAGAAATTCTCTCGATTCTCTCTCAATTCCTCCACATTGCAACTGATTTTCAAACTCCATTTCATTCATCTTCCTCATCTTCATCTCAGAATATCTCTGATTCTATCTCCATTTTCATCACATTGCAACTGTTTTGAAGCTTGGATATCAACTCTCCTCCACTGAAGCATCATTCATTCTCTGCATCTAAGCCTTTATTTGGCCAAAAGAAACTCAAAGAAGAAGCAACATCTCTGGTTTTTCTGAAGAACACATCAAGATCATAAATCTTCAGGTACGAATTTCTTCCCTTATAGACCTAATGTGAAGATGTTATCAGGTTCTTGATGCTTCATATAAGCTCAAGAACTTGTCTGGCTAGTTGATAGGCCTTTAGAGGCATAGTTGAAATGTTAGGGCAAATATTCATATGCTCGATTCTCCCATTTCATGAACTTTTTGTATGTTTTGTCACTGGATTCATGCTCTACATTACTTCCTCTTCATTTTGGTATACTGTTTGTAAGATTCTGGGAGAATTGAAGTTGCAGACGGTGGCGTGTGACCGGAGAAGGTGACCGGAGGTCCCTCTCCGGCCGGTGGTTTTTGGTTAGGGTTTTGTTTGCAGTTTAAATCATGGCCGTTGATGTGTTCTAATCGTGTGGTGAGGAGCGTGCCAACACATTAAAAATCACATGCCATTCACGTGCATTTTTCTGAATCTCACTTGAACTTTGTATGGCATGGTACACGATAGGGAGTGTGGACATTCATGTGTGTTTGTTGATCATGCATACTTTGACTTTGGTTTGACTTGGACTTGATCTGATGGTTGGGGTTGAGTCAAGATTGTTGACTGAGAGTTCATGTTTGTTAGTGTGTTATGCGCGTAGCTGGACCTAAGCCAGATTGATATCCACACCCCCTTGGTTAAGGCCCAATGTAATTTGAACTGAATAGTTACTAGGCATGCACCCCCATTCACATTTACATTCCATTTTATTTTTTCCATTTTGCTACACGTTTCATAATTAATTTTTAAAAATACAAAAACATATAATAAAATTCTACAAAAATTCATGTGTATTCTTAAAACATTTAGGAAATTTTCTATGATTTTATTTTCTGATTTTATGACCATTTTGCCCCTGTTCCATTATTTCTTTTGAATTTCCATTTGCATGCATACTTAATGTGACATATGATTTTGTGTATTTTTGTTCTTGATCATAAAAATTGATTTTGATGCCTTTCTTTTTGCATTGTGGTCACAATGTGTTGAGGTATGTTTGAGATTTATGAGATGATTTTTAAGTCTTTTTTGGATGACTTTTGATGTGTTGCTTTGAGCATGAATGCATGAAACTTCCATGAGACTTTGACCTAATTGTTGAGTGACTTTGGTTCTGATTCATTGCTTGTGGACTTGATATGTTAATGGCATGTGTTTAAGGTGTTTGATTGGTGAAAGTCATAATTTTTGAAGCATGTTTGCTATTTGTTTGAAGCATGAAGTTTAACTTGTTCATTTTGTGAATGCATGCCTCATGTTTGGTTTGCTTGATCATGAAGGCACTTGGGCCATGAGTTGTGGTTTTGTTTGAAGATGTATAGCATGTTAATTGACTTCTGATTGTGACATTTGGGTTTCATCTTTGCATGTTTGATGTTTATCTTGCACCTTAAGTCACTTGTTTCACAAGTATGAACCACATTCACATCACTTCACCTTTTATTCTTTGCTTCTTGTTGGATTGAGATTTTGTTTGCATGATTTGGTATGCTCATTTAGGATAACATTAGGTTGTGTAAATATGAGTTACATTCTGACTTGGAAGCATGTATAGCATTTAATCTCATTTTACTTTGTTTGTCAACTTGTTTGAATTTGATTTGTTCATTATACCTTCTTACTTTACTTGTAAGTGATTGTGCTAACCATGTAGGGGCTTTGGTAAGTTTCAATTGAGTGTGGATAAGGAATCCACATTCAACTTCTATCCTTTCTCTTTTACAATTCCATTTGGTGTTTTGCTAAGCACTTATGTGCTTTCTTTTAACAACTCATTACTTTCCCTTTTTGAATTACAATTCATCTTCTACTTTGGAAGTGAATTGTTTAATTCTTTCTTTCTTTAGACTTTAGGTTGAAACCTCACAAACCTTTAGGATCACTCTCTTTAATCTTCAATTAGGATTGAGTCTTAGTCCATATAGGTTTTACCTTTTCTCCTCTCTTGAGTCTTTTATCTTCTCATCTCAAAGAAAATTCAAAACATATAATAAAGGTAAGCATTTATTGCATTTAGGCCTTTCATATAAAGAAAAGATTATAAGGGGTCTTCTCTTGTAATCTTAGAATGTGTAGCATATAGCCCATCTTGGGTCAATGTGTTAAACATTTGATCTTGTATGAGGGACTTAAATGCAATACTTGTTGAAGGTGCAAATAATAAAAAACACTTCTTCACTTCATAATCAACAAAACATTTAATAAACACAAGTATGCTAGTGTGTTTGGACCTTGATAATTGGAACTAAGTGTGAGGGTCTTCTTCACCCTTAGTGTGCTTTCTTACCCATTCCATCTTGGAATGTGAGAAGGTACACATTCCAATGACTAAGATCCAGATACACTGTCATATGCAAACAAATCCAAAGCACTTCCTTCTAAAAGACAAAAACAAACAATAACGTCTTTCCTTCGGGAATTCTTTTCTCATCTCATTCATTCTCAACGCACGAACGCGCTTCTACTCGTTCTCTTGCAAGATGGTAACGCACTCGGACCAGCGAGCCTGCAACACCTGAGCTAGAACGTAAGCCGTTCCCTAAAACACAAATAATTCATCCCCAGTGAGGGGAACTACGTCGCTCTGATTCTCATGCTCCCGATGAGATACGTAGGCAGTGGGGTAGGGCCCATGCGAGCACTTCTTTTATTTTCCCTACATTTGTTTCTCGTTCCTTTTCCAGTTCTCTTTTCGTTCCTTTTCCAGTTTTCTTTTCTATCACCCTTTGATCGAGACAAGCAAGCGTGGATCCCATCGGGTACGATGGACGCGAGGGGGTGCTAATACCTTCCTCTCGCGTAACCGACTCCCGAACCCATTTCTCTTGGTCGCGAGACCATGCTTTTCCTTTCTCTCAGGTTTACGCGGTGTTTCCTTTCCCTCTCTTGGGATAAATACACATTGCTGGCGACTCTGTTCGGTGCCACTTTCGCGTTTGTACTAGGATGAAAATCCCGGGAGCGCCAGCTGGCGACTCTGCTGGGGACCGAACCCAGAATCTCTGGTTTCCTTAGCGAGTCAATCCTAGCGCTTGTTTGTTTTTCTTTCGTTGGGTGTTTACTGTTGTGCTGTATTTACTGTTTTATTGTATGGTTATTTACTGCTTTACTGTACATTACTGTATTTACCGCATTTTAGCATTTTCATTTCACATGATATATTATGCTATACTGGACTGTGTTGTTTTCTGTTTGGCGGGATGGGTGTTCTGAGAGATAAGCCCACTACCAAGGCTTGAGTACATACATAGGTATTAGAGTGGATAGTCATGACGCTTGCGTGGTGGTGACCACGTATTGATGTTCATGAGACCCACAACCAGACGAGGTTCTATCAGGAGCTTTCTGCTACTGCATGTTATGCAGGCCAGTGGTTATTCTCTTGAGGAACTGTCGACTCTGGTGACCATTCCCGAGGACTCAGTTGCGGCACTCCTCCCGAGATGTGACAGTGGCAGACCACATTCCGTGGCAAACCCATTGCACATTCTCGATCCGAGGACCCAATGCTGGGAACTTGCTATAGGACATCCCTTTTTGAAAGAGAATCAGTGGAGGCACTCCTCGATTGGCGATAGTACTGTACCCTGAGGGATGAATGTACTATTGCTTCTCGACCTCAGTGCCAGAAGCTGAGGACCTTTTTGTTTTGGAGAATCAGTTGAGGCCTCCTCGATTGATGATGATGCCAAACCAGAAATGGTGAACGTATCATCATTTCTCGACCTGAGAGCCCGGGATACTGAACATCCTAGTACCCACATGTGAGAAGGGCGGGTTGTTTACAGGTTTGCAGGTAACCATGACCTCCTACATACCCGGTTTTCTATCATCATTGCACAAAAAGGAAGTTTCATCCTATTGTATTCAGATGGTTCTTATCTATGGTTCTATATTAGTCTCAGAGCTACACTGACACCGTTCACAGTTCAGCACAGACACCTGATTACCTGATCACATTGCCCTTTGCATTGCATTATCATATCCTAACATACATGTTTATTCATTTCCAGGTGCATATATTACCCTTGATTCCAGTCATCAGGTCCCTGCAAAGATGAACACTAAAGAGAGGAAGAATATCATCAGCTATAAGTTCCTTACGCCTACTTTAGGCCCTATTGTTATGCTGAAGGGAATGGCGAGCCCTGCAGTACGAGAAGCTTTTGAAGAGAAATATGGGTGGATTTTATCTATGGTTCGTAATGTCAGTGATTATGAAGCCAGAGGTCTCCATACGTTGATGCAGTTCTATGATCCGCCTCTGAGGTGTTTTGTATTTCCAGACTATGTGTTGGTTCCTACCCTGGAGGAGTATTCCAACATGTTGGGGATTGCTATCAAGGAGGAGCCCCCTTTCTTTGGATCAGTGGGGGATCTTGACTTTGGAAAGGTGGCTGGTGCTCTTTATTTGAGCAAATCAGAGTTAGGCGACAATGTCTCCAACAAAGGAAAGATTCGTGGTTACAAGTTGGAATATCTGATTAAGAAGGCCCAGGAAGCACCTAAAGGCGAGAATTGGCTTGTTTTTAATGCTTTGCTAGCCCTTTGTATATACGGCATAGTGTTGTTTCCCAACGAGCCGGATTTCATTGATACGGACGCTATACGAATATTCATGATGAAGAACCCGGTGCCAACGCTACTGGGAGATCTTCACTACTCGTTGTACAACCGGAACGAAAAGAAAAGAGGAGGGATAATTCGTTGTTGTGCACCCTTGTTCTATAAGTGGTTTGCGGGCCGTTTACCACAATCAGGGGCTTTTGTGGATTCCAAAGATTCTCTAGAGTGGAAACAGCGTTTAATGGGATTGGTGGCCAAGGACATCGTATGGGTAGATCATGGGCTGATTGGCAAGAATATTATCCACAGCTGTGGTAAGTTCCCTAACGTTCCACTGATAGGAAGACTGGGTGGGATTAACTACAATCCTTCTTTGGCCATTCGACAATTTGGGTATGCCCTGACAGGTCCGCCTATTAAGAGAGATGTGGAGGAGTCCCTCTATTTTCATACGTCAGAAGGATGGGAAGCAGCACAGAAAGCTTCTGAAAGCTGGGGTAGCATACTGAAAAAGGGGAAAGTTACTCTAGGAAAGCCTAACAACCGGGTTTATCCAGCATATGAAGAGTGGGTGAAGAAAAGAGTTGAAGATTTTCTCTTGCCTTTTGGGAAGGCACCCCTTTTGTATCCGGAGAATGAGAAAGCAAGAAGCACTGCTACTGTGGAAGAAGTTGACAAGTTGCAAGCCTTGGTGAAAAAGCTCCAAGGAGAGAATTCCGAGTTGAGTAGCCGTCTTCAGAATGCTCTACATGCCAACAAAGAGCTGGAGCGGAAAGCCCAAGATGCTGAACAAATCCTAACTGCAAAAGAAAAAGACTTTGCTGGAAGAGCCCAACATTTCCGGAAGATTAGTAAAGGTGCTGATGATGCTACTCAAGCCCACAAGCAAACCAAACAGGCGTTAGCACAGACCAAAGAAAAGTTAACAAAGTTTCAGCACGCTTGGGACGAAGTTAGGATAGAGAATGCTGAATTACAGGAACGGTTGCAGATTAAGGACGAAGAGCTTGAAAAGGCGCATGAGCAGAGAAGAAAGTATCGGGAAAGCCTCGGTAAGAGTCAAGAACAGCTAGAAGAAGCCAGAGGTGAGCTGAGGAGTACCAAGAAAGAGCTTGAAGAAGTCATGATAGAAAGGGAGATACTCAAGACGCAAGCCGGCATAAAGAGACACAAAGGAGTGTGTGATGACGAGGCTCTGATGCTGCATATGGGTTCTTTAAATGAAGCTCTTGAGAAAAGGGATGTCTTGATCAAAGAAATGATTGAAAAGCCGAATCACCAGCGTACTCGTATACTTTTTGAGGAGATCAAATACTCAAGTGATAAGCTGAAGGGTGTGGAATTGTCAGACTGATGTTCTTTTCCTTATATTTTGTTATTAATGGTTACCATCAGGCTTGTTGATGGATCCATTTTTCCTTGTATTGCATTTGCGGTTGAACCTTTCTTAAATGTACTTGAATACTTTGTTGAATGAGTATAAGCAGTTTTATTCAGAATTATTCCTTATCAGATAGCTGCACACAAGCACATGACCACGACACGTCTCTTTATATCACAATTTCTGGTCTTCAGATTTCTGTGGTTGGATTGGAATCAGGGTATAAAGCACCTCGGAAATGACAAACATGGCATTGCATGGCATTGCATATCATTTTGCATTTTTGTTACTTGCTTTTCAGGTACTCGTTGCAGGGACTCTAACCTTTATTTGGTTTCAGGCAGTATAGCGGAGAGTCATATTCACCGATATTCGACGCGAAGGAATCAAGTAAGAATCATGGATCAAGTACAAAGTGATTTGGCGGAAATGAGGGCGCGTATGGACCAGTTCATGACCCTCATGACTGGCATGGCGCAAAATCAGGAGAGACTGAGGCTTCTGGTAGAGCGTCCCGACAATGGGCCCGAAGGTGATCATCATGAAAATTCACAGGGACATGGCATTCCTCCTCCCGGTGGCAACCCTCCTCCTGGTGGTAACAATCGGGGTAATGGAAATGGTAGGCAGGCTGGTGTTACTCTTGAAGATACTCTGGAAGACCAATTTACTCTGCTGGATGCTGATGTGGGTAATCAAGGGGATCGAAGGTATGATGAGTTAGCAGAGAAGATCAGGGCCATAGAATGCAAGAACTCTATGGGTATTGATGTTACTAGCTTGGGGCTGGTCCCAGGAGTCAGAATTCCCCCTAAATTCAAACCTCCCACTTTTGATAAGTATCACGGCAATGCGTGTCCCCAAACGCATCTTCAAGCTTACTTTGGGAAGATTTCAGCCCATACGGATGACGAGAAGTTATGGATGCACTATTTTCAGGACAGTCTGGCTGGGGCGTCCTTGACCTGGTACATGAAGTTGAGTAGAGCTGCTGTGAAGAATTGGAAAGATCTGGCAGAAGCGTTCCTGAAGCAATACCAATATAATATTGACATGGCGCCCAACCGCACCCAATTGCAGGGATTGTCACAAAATGCCAAGGAGAGTTTCAAAGAATATGCACAGAGGTGGAGGGAAATGGCTGCCCAGGTTCAACCTCCCTTATCAGACAGAGAAATGGCAGATATGTTCATGGGCACCTTGCAAGGGGCCTATCTGGATAGATTAGCTGCTTGTCCGTCAACTGGATTTGCTGATATTGTGATTGCGGGAGAAAGAATAGAAAGTCTGTTAAAGCTTGGAAAGATCCAGGATGTGAGTGGGGCTGGCTCTTCGGGGACGAAGAAACCGTTTGCTAGTAACCAGAAAAGAAGAGAAGGTGATACGAATGCTGTGTTTAGAGGACGAGGCAGAGGGCGTTCTCGAGCTTATTATCAGGTAGATGCTGTGACAATCCCCACACCGTCCGTTCAGAAACAACAACCCCAACAACAAGTTCAACAGCAACAACCTTTTTCTCAGCAAAGGTCTAGACAAAGGGATCGTAAGATGGATCCTCTCCCTATGACTTATGCCGCGCTGTTGCCCCGGCTACTCGAGTTAAAGTTGGTAGAACTCCGTACTATGAAAGCTCCGGTTGCTGGAAACCTGCCACCTAACTTCGATGCTAATGCTCGTTGTGAGTTCCACTCAGGTGCTCAGGGGCACTCCATTGAAAAATGCTGGGCTTTCCATCATAAAGTACAAGATTTGATTGATGCTAAAGCCATCAATTTCTCTCCCGCTCCTAATATTACTCAGCATCCCATGCCTGATCATAGTGCGGCAAATGTGTACGCTATCGAAGATGGGAGGAGATTGAATTTGGTGTCAGACGTTCATCAAGTGAAAACTTCTTTGTTGGTCGTGAAAGATCGTTTATTGAAGGGACTGGTGTTCCCGGGCTGTAATCAAGAGTGCTCTGAGTGTATGAATCAGGAGAACGGCTGTGATAAGTTGAAGATGGGTTTACAGAATCTGATCGATGAAGGATGTCTACAGTTCGATAGAGTCGTGAAAGACACTGATGAGATATCAACCGTGACCATCTATTACACTCCCGCTGAGATTCAAATGCCGGTCAATGCAGTTCCCGTGGCGAGTGTTGCGCCAGAAGGGCCCAGTCCTGTCACTATCACGGTGCCAGGACCAATTCCGTTCACGTCTACGAAAGCTATCCCATGGCACTATGGGGCAGATGTATATTACGAAGGAAAAAAGCAGGAAGTTGAGTCATCAGTCAGTCCAAGTGTTGATAATGTAGGGGGTGTAGGGGGCTTTACAAGGAGTGGAAGGTTGTTCGCCCCCCAGACCTTGAGAAGTGATAAGGAGGTAGAAGCTGCAGCAAAGGCTAAGGGTAAACAGGTGGTTGAAAGTGCGCCTACACCTGAAGCAGAGACAAAGATTACTTTTGATAAGGAAATGGAAGAATTTATGAAGATAATCAAGAAAAGCGATTATAAGATTGTGGACCAACTGAATCAGACCCCTTCAAAGATTTCAATCTTGTCACTATTGATGTGCTCTGATGCGCACCGACAGGCGTTGTTGAAAGTGTTGAAGAGTGCGTACGTGCCACAAGAAATTACTGTTAATCAGCTCGAGGGCGTAATCTCCAATGTTAATGTTAGCCATGGCTTGGGCTTTACAAGTAGAGATTTGACTGTTGAAGGAAGAAACCATAATAAGGCTTTGCATATCACGATGGAGTGTAAGGGCGCAGTGTTATCTCATGTACTGGTAGACACTGGTTCATCACTCAATGTCTTGCCCAAGAAGGCATTAATGAAGCTGGAAGTTGATGGTTTGATCTTAAGGCCTAGTGAATTGGTGGTCAGAGCATTCGATGGAACTAGACGATCTGTGTTTGGTGAGGTGGAATTGCCCGTACAAATTGGACCACAGGTATTCAAATCCACGTTCCATGTAATGGACATACAACCTGCATATAGCTGCCTATTGGGACGCCCTTGGATTCACGGAGCCGGGGCTGTTACTTCTACTCTACATCAAAAGCTGAAGTATGAGTTTGAAGGGCAGGTTGTGACAGTGTGTGGGGAGGAAGACATCTTTGTGAGTCACTTGTCCACGTTCAAGTACATTGAAATGGATGGGGAAATTCATGAGATGCTGTGCCAATCATTTGAAGCAGTCAATATTGACGATGCACCTGAGTCTTCTTCTGTACCAGTTGGGGCTGGTACCTCCATTTCATCTTACAAACAAGCTGTCGAAGTCGTCAGGGCAGGTAACGCCCAAGGTTGGGGCAGGTTGATAGAGACCCCAATGAAGGAAGACAAATTTGGTATTGGTTATCATCCCTCTACAACTTCAGATGCGGGGAGCAGGGGACCCATTACTTTCAATAGTGGGGGAATTATCTACATGGACCAGTCTTGTGCAGCCACAGAGGATAGTGTTGACAGTAATTGTGACATGGACAACTGGGTACGCCCTCATGCTTCGGGACAACAAGTGCAGAACTGGTTCGTTGAAGAAGTCATCCGGGTTACTCTTCAGACAGAGTAATTTTTCTTTGTTTTTTTCTAACCATAATGCATGACAAAATCTTGCGCTCTGCCCAAGGCGTATAGATTCATTTGTAGGGCCACCATGGTTGCATTTGCAATGTTTAATCATTAATAAAGGACGTTTTGCAATCAAATGTTGTTCTCTGTCTTTCAGTTTTTATTTTTGTACAAAAAAAAATAAAATGGCAATGCTTCATTTTCTTTTGTTTTGCTTGAAAAAAATAAATTCTAAAATAAGGCATGAACCCGTTCATGCAGACTTGATCCTCCGGATACCACTGATAACGATTTTGATATGGCCATGTATGACTTTGACAATCCGATTTATCAAGCCGAAGAAGGGGATGAGAAAGATTGTGAACTTCCTGAAGAACTGGCCAGATTGTTGAAACAAGAGGAAAGGGTCATCCAGCCTCATCAGGAGACTGCAGACATCATCAATATTGGTACCAAGGACGCCAAGAAAGAGATCAGGATTGGTGCCAGCTTGCAAGCAGATGTGAAGCAAACTTTGACGGAAATGTTGCGCGAGTATGTTGACATCTTCGCCTGGTCGTATCAAGACATGCCGGGGTTGGATACGGATATTGTCGTGCACAGGCTACCATTGAGAGAAGAATGTCCGCCAGTCAAGCAGAAACTTCGTCGGACTCACCCCGACATGGCCTTAAAAATTAAGGAGGAAGTCCAGAAGCAGTGGGATGCTGGTTTTCTTGCTGTGACAAAGTATCCTCCATGGGTAGCCAACATCGTGCCAGTACCGAAGAAAGATGGAAAAGTGAGAATGTGTGTGGATTATCGAGATCTTAATAAAGCTAGCCCGAAAGATGATTTTCCACTACCTCATATTGATGTGCTGGTCGACAATACATCTCAATTTTCAGTGTTCTCCTTTATGGACGGGTTCTCCGGGTACAACCAGATCAAGATGGCACCTGAAGATATGGAGAAGACCACGTTCATTACTCCGTGGGGTACATATTGTTATAAAGTAATGCCTTTTGGGTTGAAAAACGCAGGGGCAACGTACCAGCGGGCGATGGTGACATTGTTTCATGACTTGATTCATAAGGAGATCGAATGTTATGTAGATGATATGATTGTCAAGTCGAGAACAGAAGAGGAACATCTGGTTAACCTGAAAAAGCTGTTTGAAAGGTTGAGAAAGTTCCGTCTGAGATTAAATCCAAACAAGTGCACGTTTGGGGTGCGTTCTGGAAAGTTGTTAGGTTTCATTGTGAGCGAAAGAGGAATCGAGGTTGATCCTGCCAAGGTGAAAGCAATACAAGAAATGCCTGAACCGAGAACAGAAAAAGAGGTTCGTGGTTTCTTGGGTAGATTGAACTACATTGCGAGGTTCATATCTCACCTAACAGCCACGTGTGAGCCAATATTTAAATTGTTAAGGAAAGATCAAACGGTCAGGTGGAATGACGATTGCCAATTGGCATTCGATAAGATAAAAGAATACTTGCAGGAACCTCCGATTCTAATGCCTCCAGTTGAAGGGAGACCGCTGATAATGTATCTGACAGTGCTTGAAGGATCCATGGGTTGTGTTCTCGGTCAACATGACGAGACAGGTAGGAAGGAGCATGCTATTTACTACCTGAGCAAAAAGTTCAATGATTGTGAGTCCCGATACTCAATGCTTGAAAAGACATGCTGTGCACTTGCATGGGCCGCTAAGCGATTGAGGCAATATATGGTTAGGCACACGACCTTGTTGATTTCAAAAATGGATCCTATCAAGTACATTTTCGAGAAGCCAGCATTGACAGGCAGAGTTGCACGGTGGCAAATGGTCTTGACAGAGTATGACATTCAGTACACTTCACAAAAGGCCATCAAAGGAAGTATCTTGTCTGACTATCTTGCGCAACAGCCGATGGATGATTACCAACCCATGAAATTTGACTTCCCTGATGAGGACATCATGTTTCTCAAAGCTAAAGACTGCGAGGAACCACTTCCGGAGGAGGGGCCAGACCCTGAATCCAAATGGAGTCTGATGTTTGATGGGGCCGTCAATATGAATGGGTGCGGAGTTGGAGCAGTTCTTATCACGCCGGAAGGTGTTCATATGCCTTTCACTGCCCGAATAACTTTCGGGTGCACCAACAATGAATCAGAGTACGAAGCTTGTATAATGGGGATCGAGGAGGCGATTAATCTACGGATTAAAACCCTTGATATATTCGGTGATTCAGCTTTGGTAATCAATCAAGTGAAAGGGGGTTGGTACACGCACCAAGCAAATCTAGTGCCGTATAGAGATTATACGAGGAGATTGCTGACGTTTTTCACAACAGTGAAACTGTACCATATTCCTCGAGATGAGAATAGGTTCGCTGATGCCTTGGCCACTTTGTCTTCCATGATCAAAGTGCAAAGATGGAACCATGCACCTAAGATTGAGGTATCCCGCCTTGACAGACCAGCATTTGTGTTTGCGGTCGATGCAACGTCTGATGACAAGCCATGGTTTCATGACATTAAGTGTTTCTTGAAAAGTCAAGAGTACCCGTCCGGGGCATCGTCCAAAGACAGGAAGACGTTGAGAAGGTTAGCTGGTAGTTTCTTCCTGAACAAAGATGGCGTGCTGTATAAAAGGAATTTTGACACGGTCCTGCTTAGATGTGTGGATAGACATGAAGCAGACTTGTTGATGATTGAAGTGCACGAAGGCTCTTTCGGTACCCATGCCGGAGGGCATGCAATGGCTAAAAAGTTGTTAAGGTCGGGATATTATTGGTTGACTATGGAGTCAGATTGTTGCAAATATGCCCGCAAATGCCATAAATGCCAGATCTATGCAGACAAGGTGCATGTGCCTCCAAATCCGTTGAGCATCATGTCGTCGCCTTGGCCGTTTGCCATGTGGGGCATTGATATGATCGGAAAGATTGAGCCTACAGCTTCCAATGGTCATCGTTTCATCTTGGTGGCAATTGATTACTTCACCAAATGGGTCGAAGCCGCATCCTATGCCAATGTTACAAAGCAAGTGGTCGCTCGTTTCTTAAAACGGGATATCATTTGCCGATATGGAGTTCCCGAAAGAATCATTACTGATAATGGTTCTAATTTGAACAATAAGATGATGGCTGAGTTATGCCGGGACTTCAAAATCGAACACCATAATTCTTCTCCGTACCGCCCAAAGATGAATGGCGCGGTCGAAGCGGCCAACAAAAATATCAAGAAGATTGTGCAGAAGATGGTTGTCACATACAAAGATTGGCATGAGATGTTACCATTTGCTTTGCATGGGTATCGAACGTCGGTACGCACGTCCACTGGGGCAACCCCATTCTCACTTGTATATGGTATGGAGGCAGTGCTACCGGTTGAAGTAGAGATTCCGTCCCTCAGAGTCATGATGGATGTTAAGCTAGATGAAGCTGAATGGGTACGAGCCAGATTCGATCAGTTGAGCCTTATTGAGGAAAAGCGATTGGCGGCTGTATGTCATGGGCAACTATATCAGCGCAGAATGAAACAGGCATTTGACCAAAAGGTGCGTCCTCGGGTTTACAAAGTCGGAGATGTGGTACTCAAAAGGATCCTTCCTCCCAGTACAGGTCACAGGGGAAAATGGACTCCTAATTATGAAGGTCCATTCGTGGTTAAAAAGGTCTTTTCGGGCGGAGCTTTATTGCTTACAACCATGGATGGCGAAGACTTTTCATCCCCTGTCAACTCGGACGTAGTCAAAAAATACTTCGCATGAATAGACCCGCTGGATAATAAAAATAAAAAAAATCCAGGCAAAAAAGGGCATCCCGGCGAACCAAAAACAGAATAAGGTTCGGGCAAAAATTAGGGATATAATTGAAAAAATTGTACACCCGGTAAGTTGAAAACCCGAAAGGGCAACTTAGGCAAAAAAGGGTATCCTGGTGGATCGAAAACCTGAAAGGGCGGTCCACACAAAAGAGGGATTTAAGCGAATGACTACAGTCTGAGTTATCTGTACCCATTACCGTTTGAACAACTGACGTTCTGAAGGATAGGAATCGGTCTGATCATTCCTCAGAAGGCAAGGTCGGGGAGTTTTGAAGACATACTGGTCATAACAGAATGGAAACTCAGTGGAATTCCGTTTTCACATTGCCATTAGGATAGTTTCTTTTCTCAATTTTCAGCGATCACCTCTTTCCAGGGATTGCTTCCAGATGTAATTGCCTATTCTGGGCTCTCAGTCAATAAATTGAATTTCAGTAAAAAGCTTGCCATTTTTGTTTTATTGCTTTGTTTGCAAAAACGTCCTAATTTTTGATAAAACATTGCATTTGAAAACATGACAGCCTTGCAATAACATGCGCAGAAAAAACATTTGAAATTACTTCGAATGTTGAATACTCCCGGATGGTGGATTCTAGCCACGCAATATTCGGAGCATGTGGGCATATTCTTTTGTTGCAGGTAGCAGGTGCAGATGATTTTAAGCACAAGACTAGCAATAAATCACCCCACGCAAAAGACTGGGGCAATTAGGGGTAAGGAGATCGGCGTTCATCGGGTCGATCTCAATGAGTTAAGTTCAACTGGGTACCGTTGTATCTTATTAAGTCGATTCTCTCATTCAGTACTTCCAACAACTACAAGCTTTTCTGTGTCGATAACGGTCACAGGTTCCCCAAAAGGGTGGTCTCGTCGACACCGAAACTGATGGTCATTATCCCCAGCGAAGTCACAAGAGTTGGAAGAGGCTAGATCTTCTGTAAAATTCTCTTATGACATCCTCTTTGGGGACAAATTGTTGGTTTTCTTAGGCATGGGGCATGTTGTTTCCCCAGCATGAAGTGTTGATCACCCCCAGTAGAGTTTGATGGTCATTATCCCCAGCGAAGTCGCAGGAGTTTGAAGAAGCTAAATCTTCTGTAAGATCCTCTTATGACATCCTCTTCGGGGACAAATTGTTTGGTTCCCCAGCATGAAGTGTTGATCATCCCCAGTAGAGTTTGAGGACAGTTGGTCTTCTGTAAAATCCTCTCAAAAGGCATTCCCCAGCACGAGACGCTTTAAAGCAGTTTTCTCCAGCAGAGTTTGTTATAAACCCGTCATCTCTAACGGAATTGTCTAAAGAGAAGCTCGCCTAACATGGGGCATTGTGGTACTTATCCTAAGCTTGACAGTCATATTCTGCGGCAGACTACTGTGGATTTGCTTTGAGTTTCCCCAAAGGACTCTTTCCCAGCAAGTTGCAAGGAAATGTTCTAACCAGGATTCGCATGTCCCCGGCAGAGTAGCCTTGATCCCCAGCAAGATCGTAACTCTGGTAAGGATATCCCTACAGAGTTCAGCATCGAATCTTGTCAGCAATACTCCCCAGCTGAGTTGTTGTTCTCCCCGCAGAGGTTTATAAGATCGGCAGAATCTATTCCTCAACAAGGATGGTACAGCCTTTCCCCAGCCGGGTCAGAAGGTGGATAACCCCTACAAAGGGTCTTGGATTGGATAGATCCCCAAGCAGAGTTTTTATGACTTTTCTCCCCTAGCAAGAAGCCATGCAAAGAAATTCTCATCCCCAGCGGAGTCGCTGTGACCAGAATTCATTCCCCCAGCAGATGAAGTGATTACTGGCAGATTTATTATTCTTCACGTCCAATTTATTTTTGGCAAGCTTGGCAATTCGAAGCAGACGGATTGTTCATTCATTCTCCAACAGAGATACTATCCTCTCAGGAACCTCTAAAGTCAAGTCATTGATCATTGTTCCTCAGCAAAGTCGGCAGAGATGTCTGACACGGATGCAGAGTGTAATCCGGTATTGGAATATTGCAAAAGTCCAACAGTGGATTGGCAAAAGTCCGTCTTCGGGTGGCAAAAGTCCAACAGTGGATTGGCAAAAGTCCGTCTTCGGGTGGCAAAAGTCCAACAGTGGATTGGCGAAAGGTCCATCTAAGGGTGGCAAATTCTAAAAGTCCAACAGTGGATTGGCGAAAGTCCATCTTCGGGTGGCAAAGCAGCTAAAAGTCCAACAGTGGATTGGCAAAAGTCCGTCTTCGGGTGGCAAAAGTCCAACAGTGGATTGGCAAAAGTCCGTCTTCGGGTGGCAAAAGTCCAACAGTGGATTGGCGAAAGGTCCATCTAAGGGTGGCAAATTCTAAAAGTCCAACAGTGGATTGGCGAAAGTCCATCTTCGGGTGGCACGAAGCTGCAAAGTCCACCAGTAGCGTGGCAGGCCAGTAGTCGTCTGGAATTGCATAAAAGACATTATTAAAGTCCACCAGTAGTGTGGCAAGCCAGTAGTCGTCTGGCGTCGTTCAAAAGACGTTGTCAAAGTCCACCAGTAGTGTGGCAGGCCAGTAGTCGTCTGGAATTGCATAAAAGACAGTATTAAAGTCCACCAGCAGCGTGGCAAGCCAGTAGTCGTCTGGCATCGTTCAAAAGACAGATCTCTCCGACGTTTCATCGAGGATTCAATCCAGCAGTCTTGTTGGGTTTATATCCCTTTTTTCACCATCCAGAGCAAATTTTTGGTTATATTTGGTATTCAATCACTATATACCTTGCTTTCAGGCATTCAGGTCTACAGCGCTTGAATAGGGGCAGCTGTAATACCCCAAAATTTGCTCTTCCCTTTTGTCATCATAGCATGGCATTATCATTTAGCATATCATATCCATCTCATTAACATTACATTGCATTTAACATAGAAAAATGAAGCATGGCATCCTTCTTACCATCAGGGCATGTGGTCGAGTGGAAGGTGGACAATCAAGGAATCATTCAAAGCACAAAAAGGTCAATCAAGTTGGCTCTAGGCAAGCCAAGAGGTCTCTCATGTCTCATACTATCTCAATTGATCTTCCAAAACCTCAAGGAAGTGAGATTCAATGGGAGATTGAAGCACTACATCTTTCACTATGCAAGAAGTCCAAAAATTGAAGGAAAATCCTCAAAAGAGATAGCTCATTGATTCAAAATCATCCTCAAGTGGCATATCCCATCATCCTTTAAAGGGATACACAACATACTCTGAGGAATTTGAAATTGAAGACTGCATTTTTTCCTCCTAACCAGAGGGGGTCAAGATTAGGGTTTCCAATTAAATCAGGGTATCTTTGATTTTTTGGACAAAACTTGATGTCATGGTATTCCATATGTCCCTAAGTGTATGTATGTGGAAAATTGCATCTCAATTGGTTTTGGAGGTGGTTCAATTGGAAGAAAGATCAAAAATCAGGAAATTGGGGCAAAGTCAAATAATCAGGGGAAAAAGTCAACTCTTGACTTTTTGAGCCCAAAATCATGAAATTCATGTTGCATATGTCCAATGTACAAAATTTGGTCAAGAAACTCCAAAGGAATCATGAAAAAATCAAGATGTGGAAAGTTGCCATTTTTGGATGAAGTAGGGTTACTAAAAATAGCAAGTTTTGGCCATTTTGCATCAGAATTTGAACCAAGGCCATTTAAATTTGGAGCACCAAATGAAAAATCCACTCTGCCTCAATGAAAGATCTTGCTTTGAGCTTCAAATCCATGGGTAGAACATCTCCATTGGATAAAAATTGAGTGAGATATGATTGATCAAAGTTTGAGCAAAGTAGGTCCAAAACTAGGTCATGACCAAGATTTTCAGGGCACGCGCGCAGTCATTTTCTCAAACACTTGGTGGGCCAAATGTATTGATCAATTACTCATGATTAGAGGCTTCAAATGGAAAATCTTTCAACATCAAAATTGTTCCTCTATGTGAGATCTTCAAAGTTGGTGTTTATCAATTTTTCATCTGATCAAAGGTCAAGAAGTTATGTTGAGTCCAATGTGCTTTGATCACGCTGAAAACCTAGGGGCCATGTTACCTTGTCAACCAACCTTGGCCACGCCCTCATACCAGTTCCAAACCTATGTGTTATAGGTCATTTTTCAACCTCTTCCAAGCATCATTTCATTTCATTTTTCGTACCAAACATGTAGCATTACATCTCCTCTTTCCAATGACTCCTAAAACACACCAATTCATTCATTGAGTAGAGAGAAAAACTTCCTCAAACCACCTCATGTTGATACTGATGCATTGACAGACTGGTGCACGATTTTGGTTCACACACACCCCAAACACTTCATCACATCAGCTTTCCACATTAAACCAAACACACATGACTTACACATTGCACACTTGCCTTGGCATACATGAGAATGGAAAGAAACAAACTTGCTGAGCAAGTTTCTGCTACAACCAGCCGTGCCTTCATTTTCTTTTCACCTCCACCATAGCATATCATGAGTTGCCATCACCATATCATTGCTCTCCCTAACTAACTTGACTCAGTTAGTTAGGGATGACTCACCCAAACCACCATGACTCAGCTGACTCACTCAGTTAACTATGGTTAGCTCACACTATAAATAAAAACTTCACTCTCAAATTTCATTCCGAACTTCATTTTCTCACATTCAACTCAGAAATTCTCTCGATTCTCTCTCAATTCCTCCACATTGCAACTGATTTTCAAACTCCATTTCATTCATCTTCCTCATCTTCATCTCAGAATATCTCTGATTCTATCTCCATTTTCATCACATTGCAACTGTTTTGAAGCTTGGATATCAACTCTCCTCCACTGAAGCATCATTCATTCTCTGCATCTAAGCCTTTATTTGGCCAAAAGAAACTCAAAGAAGAAGCAACATCTCTGGTTTTTCTGAAGAACACATCAAGATCATAAATCTTCAGGTACGAATTTCTTCCCTTATAGACCTAATGTGAAGATGTTATCAGGTTCTTGATGCTTCATATAAGCTCAAGAACTTGTCTGGCTAGTTGATAGGCCTTTAGAGGCATAGTTGAAATGTTAGGGCAAATATTCATATGCTCGATTCTCCCATTTCATGAACTTTTTGTATGTTTTGTCACTGGATTCATGCTCTACATTACTTCCTCTTCATTTTGGTATACTGTTTGTAAGATTCTGGGAGAATTGAAGTTGCAGACGGTGGCGTGTGACCGGAGAAGGTGACCGGAGGTCCCTCTCCGGCCGGTGGTTTTTGGTTAGGGTTTTGTTTGCAGTTTAAATCATGGCCGTTGATGTGTTCTAATCGTGTGGTGAGGAGCGTGCCAACACATTAAAAATCACATGCCATTCACGTGCATTTTTCTGAATCTCACTTGAACTTTGTATGGCATGGTACACGATAGGGAGTGTGGACATTCATGTGTGTTTGTTGATCATGCATACTTTGACTTTGGTTTGACTTGGACTTGATCTGATGGTTGGGGTTGAGTCAAGATTGTTGACTGAGAGTTCATGTTTGTTAGTGTGTTATGCGCGTAGCTGGACCTAAGCCAGATTGATATCCACACCCCCTTGGTTAAGGCCCAATGTAATTTGAACTGAATAGTTACTAGGCATGCACCCCCATTCACATTTACATTCCATTTTATTTTTTCCATTTTGCTACACGTTTCATAATTAATTTTTAAAAATACCAAAACATATAATAAAATTCTACAAAAATTCATGTGTATTCTTAAAACATTTAGGAAATTTTCTATGATTTTATTTTCTGATTTTATGACCATTTTGCCCCTGTTCCATTATTTCTTTTGAATTTCCATTTGCATGCATACTTAATGTGACATATGATTTTGTGCATTTTTGTTCTTGATCATAAAAATTGATTTTGATGCCTTTCTTTTTGCATTGTGGTCACAATGTGTTGAGGTATGTTTGAGATTTATGAGATGATTTTTAAGTCTTTTTTGGATGACTTTTGATGTGTTGCTTTGAGCATGAATGCATGAAACTTCCATGAGACTTTGACCTAATTGTTGAGTGACTTTGGTTCTGATTCATTGCTTGTGGACTTGATATGTTAATGGCATGTGTTTAAGGTGTTTGATTGGTGAAAGTCATAATTTTTGAAGCATGTTTGCTATTTGTTTGAAGCATGAAGTTTAACTTGTTCATTTTGTGAATGCATGCCTCATGTTTGGTTTGCTTGATCATGAAGGCACTTGGGCCATGAGTTGTGGTTTTGTTTGAAGATGTATAGCATGTTAATTGACTTCTGATTGTGACATTTGGGTTTCATCTTTGCATGTTTGATGTTTATCTTGCACCTTAAGTCACTTGTTTCACAAGTATGAACCACATTCACATCACTTCACCTTTTATTCTTTGCTTCTTGTTGGATTGAGATTTTGTTTGCATGATTTGGTATGCTCATTTAGGATAACATTAGGTTGTGTAAATATGAGTTACATTCTGACTTGGAAGCATGTATAGCATTTAATCTCATTTTACTTTGTTTGTCAACTTGTTTGAATTTGATTTGTTCATTATACCTTCTTACTTTACTTGTAAGTGATTGTGCTAACCATGTAGGGGCTTTGGTAAGTTTCAATTGAGTGTGGATAAGGAATCCACATTCAACTTCTATCCTTTCTCTTTTACAATTCCATTTGGTGTTTTGCTAAGCACTTATGTGCTTTCTTTTAACAACTCATTACTTTCCCTTTTTGAATTACAATTCATCTTCTACTTTGGAAGTGAATTGTTTAATTCTTTCTTTCTTTAGACTTTAGGTTGAAACCTCACAAACCTTTAGGATCACTCTCTTTAATCTTCAATTAGGATTGAGTCTTAGTCCATATAGGTTTTACCTTTTCTCCTCTCTTGAGTCTTTTATCTTCTCATCTCAAAGAAAATTCAAAACATATAATAAAGGTAAGCATTTATTGCATTTAGGCCTTTCATATAAAGAAAAGATTATAAGGGGTCTTCTCTTGTAATCTTAGAATGTGTAGCATATAGCCCATCTTGGGTCAATGTGTTAAACATTTGATCTTGTATGAGGGACTTAAATGCAATACTTGTTGAAGGTGCAAATAATAAAAAACACTTCTTCACTTCATAATCAACAAAACATTTAATAAACACAAGTATGCTAGTGTGTTTGGACCTTGATAATTGGAACTAAGTGTGAGGGTCTTCTTCACCCTTAGTGTGCTTTCTTACCCATTCCATCTTGGAATGTGAGAAGGTACACATTCCAATGACTAAGATCCAGATACACTGTCATATGCAAACAAATCCAAAGCACTTCCTTCTAAAAGACAAAAACAAACAATAACGTCTTTCCTTCGGGAATTCTTTTCTCATCTCATTCATTCTCAACGCACGAACGCGCTTCTACTCGTTCTCTTGCAAGATGGTAACGCACTCGGACCAGCGAGCCTGCAACACCTGAGCTAGAACGTAAGCCGTTCCCTAAAACACAAATAATTCATCCCCAGTGAGGGGAACTACGTCGCTCTGATTCTCATGCTCCCGATGAGATACGTAGGCAGTGGGGTAGGGCCCATGCGAGCACTTCTTTTATTTTCCCTACATTTGTTTCTCGTTCCTTTTCCAGTTCTCTTTTCGTTCCTTTTCCAGTTTTCTTTTCTATCACCCTTTGATCGAGACAAGCAAGCGTGGATCCCATCGGGTACGATGGACGCGAGGGGGTGCTAATACCTTCCTCTCGCGTAACCGACTCCCGAACCCATTTCTCTTGGTCGCGAGACCATGCTTTTCCTTTCTCTCAGGTTTACGCGGTGTTTCCTTTCCCTCTCTTGGGATAAATACACATTGCTGGCGACTCTGTTCGGTGCCACTTTCGCGTTTGTACTAGGATGAAAATCCCGGGAGCGACAAAGCAATGCTCCTCACCTCTCTGTTACTAATCATCATCCTATATTTTCCGCTCAGAAGATTCTTAATGAGGCGTATGTTGCGGCAATATTCTAAGTCAGCAAAAGGAATGACCAACTGGTCAAGGGAAGCCAACTCAGTAGTCAGGTCTAAATCATAGGCTATGGAGGTAATCATTCCTCCGACACAGATATGACCACCGGACCTACCCGCGGAAGATGTAAGATGAGATAACAAGAAAGGGGTGGGGTCTACCTTAGTTTCAGATAAAGAAGAGTGGATGAAAAATAGGTCTTTGGAATTGACATTCCATGCGTTCTCCCTTCCAAAATTTTGTTTTCTAAAATGCGGTGAAGGTATCTTACGGCGGGGTTGTGAATTGCGGTGGCTTTTAGACCTTCCCAAGAGGTGGAGGTCTTGCCAGTAATCTGGCGCCAAAAGCCTAAGGCACTGGCTTGGCACTCACTTTCAAGTGGTGCTTGGCAGGTGTAAGCCTCTCCGCTTGGAAACTGAAAAATAGCGCATACTCTCTCTTGTGTCAGTGTATAGTCCCTATTAAACATTCTAAAATTGACAGTGCCAGAAGTTCAGGATAGATCACAGGAACACTGAAAAGTGCTTAAAAATTCGTAAGTTAATCTTGTGTAAGTGGGGTCAGTGAGAGAGCAAAAGTAAGACAAACCTAGATTGGTCAGCATCCATTTGATGCTATTAAACATCCCCAAAGCATGAACAATATCAATGTGGGCGTATCTAGTTGCTACAACGGGTCTCTTACAAAGTTTGTGGAAGACGGTTCGTTGATGCTCACCAATGATTCCTTCTGCGAACTCGATTCCCATGTAATCGATTTCTCCAGAAACTCTTGGAGGCATTCTGGAAATTTTGGAAAGATTAAGAGAGTTTGGAAGATTGAAAATAGTAAGAGAGGAGTTTAAGAGTAGTGGTGATGATGGAGTTAGAATGAATGTTTGTGGTATTTATAGAGAAAGAAAAGGGATATGAATGGTTGGGGGTTAGGATAAAGATTAATGGGAGTTATTATGGGTGGTTATTGAGAAGTTTGGGAATTTGAAATGGCTTTGTTTGGAAACCGCACAAAAACTGCAACAGAAAATGCGCATAACTTCTGCTCGTTCCGTTTCCATGGCGAACACCATGTCTTTAAACGTTGGAATTTTGAAAATACAAACTGATGGTGAACACCATTTAGCAATGGCGAACTCCATTTAGCTAGAATGCGAAGATTTCAATTTTTAACGTTCAGAACCAATAATTTTTTATTTTTATTATATTAAACAAGTATGTTATAAAGAGCTAAATGAGCATAATTTAACTTTGAGAATAAAAATATGCATAAATGTAAAAAGTATAGAATACTAGGAACATAGATAAATGACATAAAAGGGAATCACATTAATTAATAACAAAAACAACATGCCTTCACCGATAAATCGACGATACAGTAAATTAGGAACAACAATGGAAAGAAATACAATAATAACTAAAACAATCCAAAACATAAAAACGATGAAACACCATCGTTACAAGTCATCAATCATCTACTAAAGTGCCGACTAAATGAGTGGACTTGCTGAAACAAATGATCGAACTGCTCATTGGCAATATCCATAAAACCAATGAGATCTCCTCGGATGGAAGTGATCTCATTCCTAAGAGCCTCTACTTCAGATTGTAAAGCACCAATGGCAGCAACATAGTATAAACGAGTTCCAGAGACATGAGAAGTGGCATCAGGGGGAATGGCATCCCAGACTTCATACGGTTGAGGACTATAAGGTGGTGTAGGTGATTAACTTTGCTCTTCTAAGTCATACAGCCAATTATTCCTATTGTGCACATTGGTCCTCTCATGGTTAGGTAAGGTGAAGTTGTGGACCACTTTGTTATCAATTAGGAACTCAAATTCGGCTGGTCCTAAGTTAGCCAAAATACCACGGTTGAAGCAAAAATTCAAATGCATGGGACGGATTCCTCCATAGGCACGGATACAGTTAAGCTGATATCGTAAGCCTATGGCATTTGCAATCATGCTGATTAATCCTCCAGGGTTCAAATTTGCTAACATAAAGGAGATGGCATTCACAGGCCTTTCCTGTGAAGCACAACACATAATAAACAACTATTCCTTAGAAACAGAAGTGACATTTTCCTCCTTACAAAACAAAGTGTGTGCCAGAATCTTATGGAAATACCTTAAGGTTGGATTGTGGATATTTTCTGAGAACATGGTGTGAGGTTCAGGGTGGTAATTATAGGTTATGGTTCCCCAGAAATAATTAAGGCCGAGGTCGGTGAAGGTGTCATCAGGTGTCAGGGCATGAGCATCAGGTCCATTCGAGAATCCTAATAGGCCAGCCATCTCATGATGGGTAAAGCGGTATTTTGTTTAGAACAACTTGAAAGTGGCTAAACCTCGGCAAAAACCAAGACCTTGGTTAGGGTCATAATAAAGTGAGCTAAGGAACTAGAGGGTAAGCATACGGTAAGGGCTAAATCTCTTCCTCACACCAAAATTCACACAACCTATTTGGTCGAGCAGATACATAACACTATCCCTGAGTCCTAGGGTGGTCAAAATAAGCCCATCTGGGTAAATAGGTAGTGCCAATTCTCTCTGAGCCAGGAAATCGAATCGGCGTCTCTGAGCTTCATTCCTAAACACAATCTCCACTTCAGCATTAGGCTTCATACTCTAAGTCAATGACAGTTATCCTAAGCTAAGCTAGCCTGAAATTAGATAAAGATTATACTATCAATGAACAGTACTGCGGAAGGTGTCAAAATAGAAATAATAATAACAATAATACTTGTAATAATAATAATAATAGTAATAATAGTAATAGAAATAACAGTAACGACAACAATACACAAAAATAGATAATTATGGTAACAGACAATAAAGATAAAAAGTAAAGTCTAAAGGTCGTGGGTTGCCTCCCACGGAGCGCTTATTTAATGTCTGTAGCTCGACATCAGGTCTGAGTCGAACTAATCCTTTGAAAGAGCGGGCAACTCTAACTTATAGCTTATGCAGAAATCCTTGTTTTTAATGTTATGGTAATGCTTAAGTCTCTGCCCATTCACAATAAACGTCTCATCAGATTTTACTCTAATAATCTACGGCTCCGCTTTGGAGAACTCTTATAACCTCGAAGGGGCCAGACCATCTGGAACGGAGTTTTCCAGGAAATAACTTAAGTCGAGAGTTAAAAAGGAGAACTATGTCACCCTTGTTGAACTCTCGCCTAACTATTCATTTATCATGCCACTGTTTGGTTATATCCATGTAAATCTGGGCATTTTCATATGCGTCTAATCTCAGTTCCTCTAGTTCATGGATATCCTGAATTCTCTTCTCTCCTTCCGCCATGTAATTCATATTTAGGGTCTTAATGGCCCAATAAGCTTTATGCTCAAGTTCGACAGACAGGTGACATGATTTACCATAAACTAGTTTGAATGGTGTGGTTCTTATCTGAGTTTTATAAGCTGTCCTATAAGCCCATAGAGCCTTTGAGTTTTATAAGCTGTCCTATAAGCCCACAGAGCCTCATGGTGTTGCTACTCGCTGTCGCACCCCATATTTAAGCAACAATTTCCCAAATATGTTCGAGATAAAATGGGATCCACCTTCGCTAATGACAACTCTCGGCACACCAAATCTAGGAAAAATTACATTCTTGAAGAGTCGTATGACTACTTGTGCATCGTTGGTAGGAGAAGCTATTGCTTCGATCCACTTCGACACATAATCAACTACGACAAGTATGTATTTGTTGCCAAAAGAAGACGGAAAAGGGCCCATGAAATCTATACCCCAAACATCAAAGACTTCTACTTCTAGAATACCCCTTAGTGGCATCTCATCGCGTCTAGAGATGTTACCAGCACGCTGGCACCGGTCACAATTTGTAACCGCGGTGTGGACGTGCTTCCAAAAGTTAAGTCATAATAGGCCGGATTGTAAGATCTTCACGCAAGTCTTAGAAATGCTTGCATGCCCTCCATAGGGTGCAGAGTGGCAGTGAGATATAATATCTTTCACTTTAGATTTAGGGACACATCGACGAAAAATTCCTTCGGCGCCTCGCTTGAAAAGCAGGGGCTCATCCCAATAATAGTGTTTAAGATTATGATAGAATTTCTTCTTTTGTTGGTAGGATAAATCTGGTGGAAGCACCTCAACTGCTAGGTAGTTGACAAAGTCGGCATACCACGGCAATGTGGTCTTTGTGCAGATTGATTCCACAACTTCATTTGTTTCTGCATCATGATAAATTAAAGAGCTTTCACTTGTTTTGCTTTCACTTTCTAACTGGGCTACAAGTCGATCATAGGGAAAATCGTCATTGATAGGCACTCGCTCAGGTTCTTGATCCTCGATTCTAGAAAGATGATCTTCTACTACATTTTTGGTCCCTTTCTTATCTTTGATTTCTAGATCAAACTATTGCAAAAGCAGAATCCATCTTAAAAGTCTCGGTTTAGCATCCTTCTTATTCAACAGGTACCTAATTGCGGCGTGATCAGTATAGACAATTATTTTCGCTCCCACCAAGTAAGAACGGAATTTATCTAAAGCGAACACAACAGCTAGGAGCTCCATTTCTGTGGTGGTGTAGTTCATCTGCGCACTGTCTAAGGTTCTACCTGCGTAATATATAGAATGAAGCTTTTTGTCATTTCTTTGTCCTAAGACAGCAGCAACAGCATAATCACTAGCGTCGCACATTATTTTGAATGGTTTACTCTAATCGGGCGGTTGCATAATAGGTGCAGTTATAAAAGCGTTTTTCAGATGTTCGAACGCTTTTAAGCAGTCCTCATCAAATATAAATTCAGCGTCTTTCATTAATAGGCCCGTTAGCGGTTTGGTTATTTTAGAGAAATCTTTAATGAATCGCCGGTAAAAATCGGCGTGTCCTAGAAAACTTCAAATTTCTCTAACGGTTTTTGGAGGTTGAAGATTTTCTATAATTTCAATTTTTGCTTTATCAACTTTAATACCTCGGTTCGATACTACATGTCCAAGCACAATTCCTTCTCGTACCATGAAATGGCATTTTTCCCAATTCAGTACTAGATTGACCTTTACGCAACGTTCGAGTACCATTTATAGGTTCGATAGACATCCTTCAAAACTTTCTCCACAGACAGAGATGTTATCCATAAATACTTCCATTATATTGTCTATAAAATCGGTAAAGATTGACATCATACATCTTTGAAAGGTTGCGGGTACGTTACACAGTCTGAACGACATTTGTCTATAGGCAAATGTACCATAAGGACAGGTAAAAGTAGTCTTTTCTTGATCGTCAGGATGGATAGGAATTTGGAAGAATCCTGAGTATCCGTCTAAATAGCAGAAGTGAGAATGTTTAGCCAGTCGCTCGAGCATTTGATCTATAAAGGGTAAAGGAAAATGATCCTTGCGAGTGGCCTTATTTAGATTTCTATAGTCTATGCACATCCTGCATCCAGTTTGAGTTCGTTTTGCAATGGATTCACCTTTTTCGTTACTAACAACCATAACACCTCCCTTCTTTGGCACGACATGCACAGGACTGACCCAGTTACTATCAGTATTGGGTATATGATTCCTGCTTCTAGTAGCTTTTGTACCTCCTTTTTTACTACATCGCTCAAGATAGGATTTATTCTTCTCTGATGCTCTTTAGAGGTCTTACAATCTTCTTCAAGCATAATGCAATGCATGCATATAGAGGGACTTATTCATTTTAGGTCCGAAATGTTATACCCCAATGCTTTAGAATACTTTCGTAGAACATGTAGAAGTTTTTCGGTCTCTATCTATCACAAGTAAGCGTTGACTATCACTGGTTGTTCCAGTTCGGTGTCTAGGAACTCATACCTTAGGTTTTTGGCTAGCGTCTTAAGTTCTACAGAAGGTTTCTTCGGGCATGGCATTGGATCGGGTGTTAGTGCTAGACATTCCCTCAGACTGTCATCTACGTATGGCTCGCGCCAATTATGGTCTTCGAGTATAAGAGGTGCTGGAATCTTAGTATTTATGTATACTTAGATGATTCCATCTCCATTTCTTTTACGCATTCGTCGATGACATCGAGGAAGCAACATGAATCATCTATAGCGGGAGCTTTCAAGAATTGGGCTAGAATAAATTTGACTTTTTCTTCACCAACTTCAAAAGTTAGATTTCCTTTCTTAACATCAATGATGGCTCCGGCTGTAGCTAAAAAGGGTCTTCCTAAAATAATAGGAATGTTGGAATCCTATTTTATATTCATTACCACAAAATCAATTGGAATATAGAATTGTCCTATACGAACGGGTACGTTCTCTAACATACCTATAGGAAATTTAACATAACGGCTCGCTAGTTGTAGAGACATTTTCGTTGGCCGTAACTCTCCTAAATCGAGCTTCTTACAGGTGGATAAGGGCATTAGACTAACATTGGCTCCTAAGTCACATAGAGCGTTGTATATGATATACTTTCCTATTACACAGGGTATGGAGAAACTACCTGGGTATTTCAGCTTAGGAGGCATTTTGTTTTGAATGATGGCGCTACACTCGGCAGTAAGCATAACGATTTCATTATCCTCGAGCTTTTTCTTGTTAGACAGGATCTCTTTAAGGAATTTGGCATTTAAAGGCATTTGCATTAAGGCTTCTGTGAATGGTATAGTGATATTAAGTTGTTTCAGAAGCTCCATGATCTTCTTAAATTGTCCTTCATTTTTAGGCTTAGCAAGCCTTTGAGGATAAGGTATTGGTGGTTTGTATGGTGGCGGAGGCACATAAGGTGTTTCTTTCTCTACGACCTCTTCGCTTTTGTCTTCCTTTTAATCATTATTTGGTTCTATTACCTTTTCATCTCCTTTGCCAGGATTTTGATACATGGAGGGATTTTGGAATCTTGGGCCCACTGGTTCATCTAGTTCTGTTCCGCTTCGCAGTGTGATAGCATTAGCATGTCCTTTCGGGTTTGGTTGTGGTTGTCCAGGAAATGTTCCTGCAGGGGTTGCTACTGTTTCTTGTTGTTGGCTACTTGAGAGATTTGAGTTTCTAACATTTTGTTTTGGGTATCCATGAAGTCAAGCTTAGTTGCCATCTGCTTTAACAATTCACTTGTGTGCACATTTTGGTTGGCGAATTCTTTGTTTTGTTGAGTTTGAGTTGCGATGAAGTTTTCTAATAACAGCTTAATGTTTGACTTTCTTGGTGCTTAAGGGGTAGCGGTTGCTCCCTTCTGATATCCTGGAGGAACGAAAGGGGCTTGGGTTGGAGAAAACAGAACATTGTTGCTCTTGTAGGAAAAATTAGGATGATTCCTCCAGCCAGGATTGTAGGTGTTTGAGTACGGGTTTTCTTGGGCGTAATTCACTTGGTCGGTAGGAATACCAGCTAATAAATGACATTCAGCGTTACTATGCCCAGGATGTTGCGGTGAGAATCGAATATCAAGCTATTAATTATCTTGTATCATAATCATGAAGTTCACCACCGAGCTTTAATTTATCCAAAGGAAAGGGTAAAGATCGAAAGAAAACCCTAAGTGCGCTATGTAACAACAAAGCTAAGAGATCTAAGGTTCGGGGGTTGGTTATACCTAGGGAAAGTGTTAGCATCCTAAGTATCTGTAGTACTCTACAGGAACCTCTTTTTATTATTTGTGTTATGTTAAAGTCTCTTGCTAAAGGAAAGGTGCTAAGGTAAAGACCTAAGGGTATATACACTAAGTATGCTCTCCAAGACATCACATCTCGTTCCTTCGTATCCTGATGGGAATGGTATTAGAGCATTCGTAGTTCACCTAACTAGGGTTGAGGAACTATTGATAATAATCAAGGTTCCAAGGGGAAAAGTAAGTGTTCATAACTATGACACTTACATGGAGTGCAGCGACTCCAAACCTAAGGCTAAATAAACAGGGAAAGTAAGTGTTCATCACTATGACACTTACATGGAGTGCGGTGACTCCAATCCTAAGGCTAGGATAAAGGGTAAAGTAAACTAGTGTCGATCGTGTGGCGGCGAAAGATGAGGGAGGTTAGTTGTTAGTTGTTAGTGGTTAGAGGGCTCGACAAGATATCGCATCTTGTGCCTACGTATCCTGACTAGGAATGAGGAATCAGAGCCTCCGTAGTTCGCCTAAACAGGGATGAGGAACTCTTGATAATGATCAAGGTTCCAAAGGGGAAGTAAGTGTTCATAACTGTGACACTTACATGGAGTGCGGCGACTCCAAACCTAAGGCTAGATTAAACAGGGAAAGTAAGTGTTCATCACTATGACACTTATATGGAGTGCGGTGACTCCAATCCTATGGCTAGGATAAAGGGTAAGGTAAACTAGTCTCAATCGCGCGGCGGCGTGAGATAAGGGGAAGTTAGTTGTTAGTTGTTAGAGGGCTCGACAAGATATCGCATCTTGTGCCTACGTATCCTGACTAGGAAAGAGGAATCAGAGCCTCAGTAGTTCGCCTAACTAGGGGTGAGAATCTTTTGACAATGATCAAGGATCCAAGGGGAAATGAGAACTCATAACTATGGTACTCACATAGAGTTAAACAACTCTCTAACTCTAAGTTGAAAAACTAACCTAAAGTGTTGACTTTAACAAAGTCAAAGGAGGAAGTGAGTACACATCATAATAGTACCCACATAGAGTTCAAAAACTCCAAACCTAACTCTAAGTTATAAAATAAAATGGCTCTAATAAGGCCAAGAAAGAAAAGTAATTATCTATAATGATAGTACTTACATAGGGTTAACAAAACCCTAACCTAAAACTAGGGTAAAGAGGGAAGAAAGGCTCTAATAAGGACAAGAGAGATGATCCTAATAAGGTCATGGAAGGGTAGGAAAGTAACACTAACTATCCTAAATATGACTTACTAGTCAAACAGGGAACCCTTCCTTTGGAAGGCAAATGAGATTATCGAAAGAAAAAGGCATAAAAAATCATAACAAGAACGAAAGTTATTCACAAGATTTCATCAAGTATCATCAAGGATAGAAGTCACAAGTTAGTGGTTAAGAAAGTTCATGCAAATTAAAACTGATAAGAACAAAAACAAGTCCTAGATATCTACATCCTAAACATGACTTTAAAAATTTAGAGATTAATCTAAAAAAACAAAATATTTTTGAGTTTTGATATTTATTCATTTTTTTGTTATTTTATTATTTTTTTTAAATTACTAATCAAAGTCTCTCAACTTAAAATCAAACTAATAAACCTAAAATTAAAATTACTAATACTAAAATTGAGAAAGCTAATCCTAAAATTTAAAATATTAATCTTAAAACTTAAAAAAAACTAAACCTAAAATTAAAAATCCTAAAGTCCTAAAATATTAATCCTAAGATTTTTATGTTTTCTATGAATGAGAGTCTAAAGAACAAAGATGAGAAGATAATATAGGTCAAGAAAAACAAATAAAATCCAAAGAAATAAAAAGTAAACTAATTAAACAAATGTTAAAAATAAATAAACAAATGAGAAATTAAAAAGAGAAAACAAGGAAAGGAGGGAGTGTTCAGCGTGTAGTATTATATGGGCCAAAAGGAAAATGAACAGGGAAAAGCCCAAATCCAAAGCAACCTGGTTCCAGAAGTGGGTCGGATGACCCAATTTACAAACCAAAGGAAAGAAGAATGAAACCTAAAGAGAAACACGGCCGTGAGAAGGAGGCATCTCAGAACGATCCTCAACAACCAACAAAACTACGCTTCAGGAAAACTTTCTTTCTCATCCAAAAGAATCGTAAAAGAAGCTTTTTCTCTCTGAATCTCTCCCAGTTCTCCTCCTTCTCCGTGCGATCATTCTCCACTCACGAACCTCTCTTAATTTTGCATCTACTCTCTCCGCGGTGGCTTCGTGGTGGCGATGGATGTGGGTGGAACGTATTGGGTTGAGTTGCTATTGTTCTCAGGTGAAAGGTGATTGACAAGAGTTCTGAGTTGAAGATTGAGGAAAGTGGAATGGGTTGTTCGAGATGGTTGTTTTGCAGGTGGAAGAAGGTTAAGAGGTTGGAGGATATGAGCCGCTGAGCAGGTTTTGCGTGGAGGGGTTTATGGTGGAAAGAAAAATGCAAAGTAGTCGAATGGAGGTGATGGTTTGCGGCGGGAGTCGAGTGGTGTTATATGCTGTTAGTTTGTACGATGGTTTTTTGGTCAGAGGTGGAGTTTCAGTACCTTGAGGGAAGGAAGAAAACCAACAATGTGAGGTTGTTCTCATGAGGTTTCAATGCTTGAAGGGTGTAGAGAATAGCACAGTGAGGGTATGAATTGCTTTGATGCTGCAGGAACTCCGAAACAGTTTTCCGATCTCTCCCTTCCCTCTTCTTTTTTTTTTACAGAGATTTTTCCTTCTCCCTTCCTTTGTTCTTCTTTATACTGTCTCTTTTAAAACAAATGAAAACTTGTTAATTAAGTTTGTAGTACATCCAACTTTGTCTTGTTGTTGATGCTATGTCCTTTTCATGTGTAGGATGTTGTTGGTGTGCAGAGGGCTTATAGTATGGTTTTGATGAGCACGCGGGTATGGTGTGTTGTTTGGTGTGGGGTTTTGTATCTTGGTCTGGCGCGAGGTCTTGTGTGAACAATGTTTAGTTTTTCTGAATATCAGGGGTTTGTGTGGCCTGCATTCAGGTTGTACGAGCGAGTTGTGGGGAGGTCTGGAGACGCAGGCTGAGAGAGCAAATTGGTGGAGCACGAACTTTGTCTTGTTCAGCAAACTGGTGGTAGAGTAGTAGCAGAGGTACGGTTCACATGGCTGGAAAACTGGCACAACATGGTTTTTTTGGAGGTAGTGTGGCTGGGATCAACTTTGGCGAGTTGGTTTTGTCGTCTTGATGCAACAGAGTTTTCGTAGATTGTGACAAAAATAATGATAAAGAGATAATAGTTATACATAAAAAATAATAATATAAAAAGAAAATGATAATGAAATAATAATAATAAATAAAATAATAAAATAATAATAATAATAATAATAATAATAATAATAATAAATGAAAATAATAATAATAATAATAGTAAAAATAAAAATAAAAGTAATAGTAAATAAATGAAATGATAATAATTATAAATATATAAATTAAAAAAAAAATAATAACAAAAAAAAAAAAGAAGAAGAAATAATTTTTAATAATTATTAAATGAAATTTAAAAAGTAAAATATGATGATTATTAGCAAAAAGAAAGATATATTAACAAAAAAGAGAAATCAATTTCAAACTAAACTAATAACTAAAAGTAATAAATAAAAGAACAAAATTCTAAATTAAAATTATAAAATTCTAAAATTCTAAAATTCTAAAATAAGATTAAATTTAAGGATTATACCCGAAAAAAAAGAAAAAAAAAAAAGAGATAAGAAATATACGGAACCAAAACAGACAAAAGTCAGGATGATATTAGGTGACAAAAATTAAACGGAACAAACACATGATTATTGAGTAATGGACTACACGACTGTAAATGCATAAATGGTTGACTTAAAATGAAATGAAAATGATCAGAGGATCAGAGGGTAAAATTTGGGGTACCATAATTGCCCATATTTAAATAACTTCACCGGATGACATGAGCGATGATAATCCTCAATAAAATCATGGTGAAAGATATTTAAATATAGATAACCAAAAATTTTGCCCTTAGATCACAAATGCAATGCTGACATGCCATGAACTCTAATATTATGATAATGATGGAATTCTAAATGCAACATGCAGATGAAAATGAAAGCAAGCAGGGATAGAGCCGACACAATGAGTAAACACTCACTGGGGATTGGCAACAACACTAGGGAAGCTGAAACAAAACTGGGGAAATCTAAAGTGGTTAAGCAACTGGTTCAAATGTGACAGCTGACGCTTTAGAAGGGTAGGATCCTCACTGGAGGTAGAACCGGAAAGACGGTCTCCACCGGGGAAGAAAATAAAACAAGACATCTAAAGTGATGGAACAACAGGTTCAAGCATGACTGGTTGTCACTTTTAGAAGAAAAGATCCTCATTGGAGGTAGAACCGAAAGGACGGTCTCTACTAGGGAAAGAAAACAGCATACCCTCATTGGAAGTAGAACCAAAAGATGGGATCCAATAAAGGTATCTAGAATGATTGATCATCAAGTTCAAGCGTGACTGGATGACATTCTAGAACAAAAGATCCTCAATGAAGGTTGAACCGGAAATACGGTCTCCACTGGGAAAAAAGCTTCTCCAACGAGTGGTATAGTCAAAGGGTTGACAAAAAGATACATAAATTTGAGAGTCACCACTAAAGGGTTAATGGTAGGGTAGCAAATCACCAAATATTATCATCGTCAATGAATTGACGGATACGATCCAATTCGGAACATATTCACTAAAGAGTGGCATCATCAAAGGATTGATGGGACAAAACCAACTGACATCGTCAAAGGGTTGACAAAAATAAACATGACTTCATCGAAGAGACACCTCGTCAAAGAGTCATAAAAAAAAAACACTTTTCCGAAGGAACACATCGTTAAAGGATTGAGAGAATGAAAACCTGATCTCGGACCACATCGTCAAAAAGGGTTGATGGGAAGAAACAATTGAATTAAAGAGTCACATCACCAAAGGATTGATGGAAAGAAAATTGACATCATCAAAGTGTTGACGGAATAAAGAAATATTCATTGAAGAGACACCTCGTCAAAGAATTGACGGAAAGAAACAATTCACCAAACATTATCATCGTCAAAGGGTTGACGGAAAGAAACAACTGACATTGGGATCTCATCAAGGGGTTGTTGGAAAGAAAATTGACATCAGGATCTCATCAAGGGGTTGATCAAACAGAATGTATTTGGAAGTCGTCATCAAAGCGTTGATGAAAATGAACAACTCAAGTAGGAATCTCATCAAGGGGTTGATGGAAATGACTGGTCGAGGGTAACAACAATTATAACTACAAAAGGGTTGAATAACACCAAGGACGGATAAGCTTCTCAGTAGAAACTGCTACTTATCACCATAGAAAACAAGCTTCTCAAAGAGATTGCCACTTGTTGTATACAACAGATTGAGGAAAACACCAAATACAGATAAGCTTCTCAGGAGAGATTGCCACTTATCGTTGTAAAAAGCTGAAGGAAACACCAAAGACGGATAAGCTTCTCGGAAACACCAAAATACCAATGATAAAACAAGCTTATCAAAGAGATTGCCACTTGTTGAGTATAAATTCAAGGAGATGTTGTTACAACAACACTGTTTGAGAAAAAGTTTTGTCTTCAATGAGGATTTGTAATAGATTCTTCCTGCGAGACACAGTGCAAAGAAAATGCACGCTCAAACTAGGTTCGGCGACCTAATCAGGTTCAAAACCAACACTTGCCAGGGACCAAAGTTCAATCTAGGAACAAGCTCGAAAGAAACGGTCAAACAAGACTCCAACCATTGAGGAATGAACTCAAATGGATTTATCTTATCCAAACATGGAAAAGATAACTAAAGCAATCATCATCCATGAGGATCAAACTCTGTGGGGAATTTAGAAAGGATGGACACTTTATACCTAAAGGCTGACGAATCTATTGGAAAAAATAGACAAACCCAGTCACTTGGGGAGATAAATGCCAAAGTGAATGAAACAGGTAAACACTAGAAAGGCAGCAAAAATGCTTAGATGCCATGCATATGTATGAATACATGTATGCCATGTTTATGCTTATGCTGACAAAACAGACAAGAGGAAGCAAAACTGGAGATGAAATAAACATCTCGACAAGGATAGCCAGCCAACTTCACCAGATTGGAACGTCACTAGGGATGAACATGCAGAACCAACAATCCTACTTCAAGGTTACAACCTTCTCTGGGGGAAAAGAATATTCCACTCGGGGTATAACATCATGACTTCAACTATGGATTGCCATCATGAGCCTGATTTCCTTGTTGGAGGAGACGATCCATGGGAATTGCCAAGATCAACTGAAGTAACAACTTAATGGGGAACTGGCAAAAGATGTCACAAGAACAATGTAGTTCTACATTCTAATTATATATTAATCATCACGAATGAACAACGACTCTTGCAACGAATAATTATCAAATCTCCTCTACCCCAGATTACATGGTCTGTGAGAAGAAGCCATCAAGAGGATTTTACAGAAGAATTGGCATACAAGATGTCTCAATGTCTTCAAACTCTTGAAGAGATTCACAAATCTCGACGTAACTGCCCCAGTTTAACTGTATTTGCACAACAAAGTCCTCGAAATTGTCCTTCAAACTGTGGGAATAACAACTGGAAAACAAAATTGCCCCTGCCAGCTGGTTGATCTGTGAAGGAGTTGCCCCAAACTAACTGACATTCGAGAGATTTGTCTAATCTCGACATGATTGCTTCTGATTAGCTGCATTTGCACCACATAGTCCTCAACTATGGGAGTGACATATGGGAAACAGACTTGCCCTTGTTGGTGGGTCTTTGGAGTCCTTTCTTTGAAAGGAGTTGGGAAGCAACTTGCCATAAGATGACCTCAAGACGGCTTGCCCCAATATTCTGAACTTTAAAGAGTTCTACCCCTGATTTACCAACTCCTGGAATGGTTGATTGAAAAATCCTCCAAATTAGTTGCCCCAGATTGAACTTCCTTTTCCAAGTCAAATTCCCTAGCTGGCTGCATTTGTTGGGATTCCTTTGATATTGAGTTGTCTTGAAAACAATATTGTTCATTAAAAATTGGCAATTTCAATGTAACATTTATGCAAGCTTTTGAAATCAAAGTTTATTGATAAAACACACAGTGGAGTAATTAAATAATAAAAAATAAAGTGGATCTAGTCATTTACAGAATGACAGATGAAGTGATCAACACAAACAATTAGCAAAGATCATTAGGAGTCGGGTTATCCAACCTTGCTGTAGTATGCTTTCAAAACAACCTTACCTCAATTAGGTCTTTTAAAGGTTGTAACGTGGCTTGGTTCACGACTCATGAAACAAAGGATAAAGGCTCAAAGTTTGTTTGTCCCACCCAATCTTCATGATGAACTTCAATCCTACGTTCAGTTAACTCAGGCTATACATTCAAGTTCCTATATGCTAGGAATTGAACTGCTGACAGCTGGTGATGATTCGAAAACCTAGGATAGTCACTACTCCCTTACCACATTTGGTTGTCTTTACCATAGGGGATTTTCATGGTGAAAGCTTTAAAGAATTCCTCTTTTATTATCCCTAACTTTTGCCTGAACTGTTCCTTTTGGATTTACAGTCAGCGGGATGCCCTGATTTTGCCTAAGTCTCCTTAATAAGTTTTGACTTAGCGGCTTTTTTTTCTTTTTTTCATTTTCCCTTTTTGAGAAAGAAGGTGACTACCTAGTTTAATGGTTACGGCGAACCATCACTGGCCTTTAGGCTCGGAAAATACTTTCAACATTTGCTTGGTGTGTGCGAAGGAAAACTTGTGAGCATAACCTTTATATGAAATGTGTCTTGTATGCACATGTTGCCAAGTTAAATGAGAACTATCCACCCCAAGGTTGAGATTACGAGTTTTTTGTAAGGAAAGAAAACTCTTACTTCTAAGCTCGAAGGGTTTAACAAGGGATTATCTTCCTTATTTCTCCAGTGTTTGGGAATTGAAACAAGGCCTTACATCATCGGCGAGATTAATTGAAAGCATACCAATAGAAGTTATGGGTATAATATTTTCGTCATCCTCCCCAATCTTTGCTTAAACAACAGTTTGATAAAGATAAGTGGATGGAAAAAATCTTTTTGTTTATTTTTTTTAATAATGAAAGGAAAGAGAAAGAGTAAATACGAATGGACTTAATCAAAAGATGCATAAACATTTCATTAGTCTTGCCTATTCGAAAAAAAGAACAGCTTACAAGCAAATACAAATTCAACATGCAAAGAAAATACAACAGAAAATGCTGAAACAACCAAAAGATTGTCAGCTCTAAGGAATTAGGCTTTCCTTTCTTGATTTGCCAACTGAGATAACTATCTTCAGAGTTTATTGTTGAGATCCATTTGAGAATCATATTCACATCTATCCTCGGCAATTTCTTCCATAACTGAAACTGATGAACCTGCCTGATTGGGTGAAGGATTCTTGATTTGAACGCATTGAGGCGTGAATGAGAACTTCTCGGAGTCAAGCAGAGTCTGAAACTTGCTCTTGAGCACCTTACAGTCTTCAGTTGAATGCCCCTGTTCCCCAGCATGGTAGTCACATCGAGCATTGGCGTCAAAGCCTGGTGGGTATGGAGGGATCACTGGATCTATCTCTTTCGCCACTATCAATCCACCTTCGATCAAATTTGGCAATATCTGATTGTATGACATGGGCAACGGAGTGAAATGCCTCTCTGGATTCTTTGGCCTTTGTCGGGCGTGCTGACGCAAATGATGGTGGTAGAACCGTTGATACTGAGGAGTCCTTCGATTTGGAGAAGAATATTGCCCCTGTGGAGAGAATGGTGTCTGTTGTGGAGACCCAAAAGATTGCTGACTCTGATTAGTTGAGACGCATGAGCTTTGAGGCTGAGGTATAGGAGATTCCCATATGGAATTACTTTCTTCCTCCCATTCTTCTTGAGAATCGATGACTGATTCACTCTCACTAGCTGGGATGTTCGAGGTACCACAGAGTTTTTTGCTCTTGAGACCGCTCTCGATGCGTTCTCGAGCTATTACCAAGTCAGAGAAGTTTGATGTCACAATGCTAAAAAACTTTTCTCGATACGGGCCTTGCAAGGTATCCATGAACCAGTCAACCAATTCCTTATCCAAGAGTGGTGGTTGGACACAAGTAGCTACTTCTCTCCCCCTCTGAGCATACCCTCTGAAGGATTCATTGTCTTCTTGAGATAAGTCTAGCAAATGCAGGCGACTGGGAGCCAAGTCAAGATTGCAACTATATAACTTCACAAAGGCATTATCTAGATGTGACTCTGATTGGATGCAACCAGTCTCTAACTACATGTACCAATTCAGTGATGCCCCACTAAGTCTGTCTTGGAAACAGTGGATCATAAGCTTGTCATTACAGACATGTCAAGTCATTCTTCGACAAAACATCACCAAATGCTACTTCGGACAGCCATCTCTTTTGTACTTATCAAACCCCGGTGTCTTGAACTTTGGATGCATTACAAGGCTGGGTATCAAACACATGCTCAAAGTATTCAGATCAGTAGCGTCACGACCCTTAATGGCATCAAGCTTCTCTACCAAGGAACGACATTTTTCCATAATCTCAACGTATCGTGGGTCCTTGGTTTCCACCAAAGGGACTACCTCTTGGGAATCTAGCTCAGAGAATGCGAAACTACGATATTTCACGGCATCAACCGAAGAGGAACGTCCATCTCGGATAATGGCACGTTCTTGTATAACATGGTTCTCAACAGGAATCTGCACAGGCTAATCTTGGGCAACATTGTTCACAGAAGTCCTCTGAATATTGTCATCTTTCTTGGCCAAAGTTGTCATAGCTTCCACAATCTTATCCAATTGATCTTTCAACAATTCAAAATCCGCTCTTGTCACAAACTGGTTCTGCTCTCCTGAGTTCATGATCTTTCGAAAATAACTTCAAGTCCAATGCTGGCTTCGGGAAGTCAACTGCTGGGTTATGGACAAAGGATGGATGAGACTCAAGGTTGAGAATTACAAATGAAAATGCAAATGTGATGACATGCGCATGAAATGCTGATGCAGGCCAAATGGTTTCAAGTAACTCAACAACAAGTTGCAAACTCTTGGAAAAACTAAAAAGTTTTGCTTTAAAATCCATGATCTCTATTGGTTTTTGCAAAGGAAAGAACAACTGAGTTCCTTGAAACCAAAGGGTTATTCATGAATGAATGTATGTATGGATGAATGTATGCACAAACATGTATATTCACATATATGCTGACAAGCAAACAAGGGCCTAGGTTTGGAGATCACGAGCGTGGAGCCATGGTCTACCCATCCCAAAAGGTGTGTACTAAGGGTTCTTGATCTGCAGAATAGGGTTCTAAGAAGTTCCCAGAGTCAACAACCCATCTTTCAAATATTATCAATTTCCCAAATAACTCGGTAGTCGATAATATTCTCAAGAGAGTCTCGTCTGAGCGTAGTATCACGTATCAACTATTTCGGGACTACTCCCTCATAGTCATCGCACTACGTCTTAACAAGGCCAAAGTAGCGTGAAAAGGTAACTACAGGTTCTCAGCGTCACGGGCTCCTAGTTCGAAAGTAGTAATGTTTTCACAAATACTCGTTTAACAAAAACTACTCCCAAGAGGGCCTCCACTGAGTGGTGGTTTCTCAAGTCAGCTTGGTCGAGAATCAACTCCCTATAAGCCTCCTTGAATATACCACCTTCATATCATAGGTGCACTCAAGTCCGAGTATAGGACTTATCCTCACAACTCAAGGTAACAACCCTGCATACAGAAAAACCCAAGCAAAAATAGATATATATGCAGATATTTACAAATACACAGATATACAAGCAAGTAAACATATAGCAAACACAACTACAAACAAGGTAGGCTTAACCCTCTTGGGGGATATTCCCCACTGAAGTTGCCATTTATGTTACGGTGAGAATCGGATATCAAGCTATTAATTAACTTGAATCACAAATCATGAAGTTCACCACTGAGCTTTCATTTATCTAAAGGAAAGGGTAAAGATCGAAAGAAAACCCTAAGTGCGCTATGTAACAACAAAGCTAAGAGATATAAGGTTCGGGGGTTGGTTATACCTAGGGAAGGTGTTAGCATCCTAAGTATATGTAGTACTCTACAGGAACCTCTTGTTAGTATTTGTGTTATGTTAAAGTTTCTTGCTAAAGGAAAGGTGCTAAGGTAAAGACCTAAGGGTATATGCACTAAGTATGCTCGACAAGACATCACATCTCGTGCCTACGTATCCTGACAGGAATAGAATCAGAGCATTCGTAGTTCACCTAACTAGGGTTGAGGAAATCTTGATAATGATCAAGATTCCAAGGGGAAAAGTAAGTGTTCATAACTATGACACTTACATGGAGTGTGACGACTCCAAACCTAAGGCTAAATAAACATGGAAAGTAAATGTTCATCAGTATGAGACTTACATGGAGTGCGGAGACTCCAATCCTAAGGCTAGGATAAAGGGTAAAGTAAACTAGTCTCGATTGCGTGGCGGCGAAAGATGAGGGAGGTTAGTTGTTAGTTGTTAGTGGTTAGAGGGCTCGACAAGATATCGCATCTTGTGCCTACGTATCTGTAGCGGTAAAAATTGTGAGTGTAAGCTATTGATTAACTTAACTCATAAAGCAAGAGTCGCCACCGCACTTTTATTTTATCCAAAAGGAAAGAAAAAAGAGCAAACAAAACCTAAACAAGTTCTAAACAAGAACAAATAGAGAATGGGTAAGGGGGTTGGTTACGCGATGGGAAGGTGTTAGCACCCAAAACATCTATAGTACTCTATAGGAACCCTTTGAAATATCTACGCTTTTTGGTTTGAAAATGTTTGTTTGAAAAGAGATTGGGGAGATGAGAAGAGAAATAGTTTTTAAGATTTTTGTGTTTGGAGAGACTTATTGCCTCATGCCTACGTACCCACAAAGTGCAATATAGGATCAAAGCTTCGTAGTTCGTGGTACAAATGACCAAAATTATTGGTTATGATTCATTTTATCTTGAAAAGATAACCCGTCATTCTCAAGAGAGAATACTCAACTAATTACCCAAAGGTATTGGAAAGAGGCATTTGCATCACATTAAGATGGAGGATTTTCTTGGATTAAAATCAACAAGACTAATCTCTTCAACTTCTAGGTGGAAAATGACCATACTTTACACAAAATACCATGGTTAGGAGCTTTACATCTCATCAAAGAAAATGACTCATGTCTAATCTTTTGAAAAGTTTTAAAGGAAAAAAAGTGCACAAAGCACAAAAAGTTTGAATGAGTTTTGTATTTTTTTATGTCTTTTTGAAAATGGGCAAGATATGATTAACATTGATTGACATTTATTAAAGAAAAGAAAAGTTTGAAAATCACTTAACAAAAGTCAAGGTTTTATTATGAAAGCGGTTTTAAGTTTGAAAACAAGAAGGTTTTGAAAAAGAGAGGAGATTTTGAAAATTTAAGAAGGGGTGGAGAAGAAGGGACTATCCTATTGCAAAAAGATAAAAGCTAAAGATAAGAACGGTCTAACCACACAAGCAAGCTCCATAGGATAAGAATTCTTCCCTTTTGATTTGGTCTTGATCAAATATAAGTCTTCAAAGGAGAACTTCAAGTACCCAAAATCCAAGGTTTTTTCATCACAAACTTCCAAGCATAGGTTAAGATCCCAATTCTAAGTCTAAAGTTCCATGTCCAAATGCAAAGGATAGTAACCATCGCCCAACATTATGAGAACAAGTTTTTTTTAGGGGTTTAAGCCTTTATTAGTGTTTTTGGGTCCAAATGGACAAAAGAAGCACAAGATAATATGGTCCAAGTGGACAACAGAAAAATGACATAAACATAAACATGATATGATATATGATAATATAAAGCATAAAAAAATAAAGAGAGATAGGGAGCAAGAAGGAAACATAAACAATATATCACAATAACATCACAAAGGCACCAATACCATAATCCTTCAAAAGGTAACACCGATTTGAGTATTTTCTGGAGCCACTCACTAGTTCCCATGAGAATGAAAACATAACCCCATACATTAATCACAAGAAAAACTTCAATCCGGATGAAATCGACGAATATCCAACTTAGTATCATGAAGAACCCAAAGGTTAATATATTTCAAACCACGCCATGGAATGTAGGAGACTAACAATTTCGCTTACAAAAATACTCGGTTTTCCGTCTCGCGTCATGAACTATAATGAATGAACAATGTAATTAAGCCAAGTTTAATGAAGACTTGTTAGAAGATTCATAGAATCAAAGCCTCTACACAACAAGCTTCATAGATTTTGAACCTAATACAAAACATCAACCATCTTTGGGCTTACAATCATAAGTTTGGGCTACGAAAGTTCATGTTCCGATTCGGAGAGGGACAAATGTAGCGCTATGTTAAGCAATCGCCAAGTGACTTATATAGAAGTCACCCTACTCGAGGCCGGTCAAAATGATCTTTGTGCTAATGCATGCTAGATGAGCGATATGTAAATCGTCATCCGAAAGCAATACCGCACGAAAAGAAAAAAAGTAATTATCTAGTCTTGATCAAGAATTCAACAAAGAAATTCTAAGATCTATAAGACTTTCATCGATCTAAATAAAGGATAAATAGATGAAGAGAAAGCCAAATTAAACCACAAAATTATGTGATCTAAGGCTAAGAACGAATGGAAGGGGAAGAAAATGGAAAAACAACCAAAACAGTCCCAAAACAGAGCCAAAAAACACATTCTACACTATGCAAATCGATTGCACAACAGAAAATCAGCAATTCTGGGCAAAAAATACACTGTGCAATCGATTACACTATAGTGCAAATCGATTGCACACTGCCAGACAACAATAAAATCAGCATTTACAAGGCAAAACCATGACCAATCATTTCTCCAAACACCTCATGGTCATGGATGCAAAAGAGCACGAAAATTCAAGTAAAACAACAATAAATAACACCAATAAAACACAATTTGCAAGATCCAAAGATCAAGCAACAAGAATCAACAAGAGATCACATTGTGGAAGATGAATCAAGCACAACAATGGTGGATCAAAATTTTACCACTTCAAATATGAAAATTCTTCAAATCAACTCCAAGAACCCACTCCAAAGCCTTGATCTACAAAAATTGATGATGAAAAAGTAAATGGATGGAGGTTTAGCTCAAAGATTAGTAAGTTCTAATGATGAACTTACTAACTTTCAATGGAAGAAAGAGCTTTGGTGAATTTGGGTAGATGAGGAATTGAGAGAAATTTTTGCAAGGTGAATTTGGCTATCAAAAGCTTGTGAAATGAATGAAATGAGGCCTCTATTTATAGGATTTAGGCTTGGAAATTTTGGTGGTTTGGAAACAAAATTAGGATTCGAATTTGAATTTTGGAGGCAAAATCAAGATCAAGTGGTGATTAATGAGGGTGTATGGTGGGAATTAATTATGATTATGTAGTGGAATTATTTTTGGGTGATCTAGAATATTCTCAAATGATGAAATTGGTGCCAAATGCTTCAAAATTTGAAAAATGCTGATTTTGGCCAATTCTGTCCATGTGCAATCGATTGCACTGTAGCGCGAATATATTGCACTGCTGAAAACTTCAAAATCTAGGCAAAAATGCATGGTGCAATCGATTGGACCAATAGTGCAATCGATTGCACAGTTGAAAAACTTGAAAAATGCCATGTTGGCTGGATTGTTCTGGCTCTGGCTCGATTCTTCTTGCTTGTCAAAGAAGACATGGAAATAAAAACATGAACCTTGGAGTCTCTTGAATAATAATCAATTAAATCTTGGAAACTCATGATCAGATGAATTTTGAATTGTTTGTATATCAACTTTGACTCTGTTCAGATGAAATTCTTTCGAGTTGAGGGACTAGTATTTGATATCCTTGGTCCAAATTCTTCCTGAAAAAGTTAGCAAAGGAAAAACAAACATTTTTTGGATTTTAATTAACTGTTAGTAAACAAACATCAAACAAACAAGAGAACAGGGGTGCTTGGTGATCTCACTCAATAACAAACCTTCAGAGGAGGCCAAGAGAACCAAAGCTTGTGATCTTGTTTGTGGTATGAGATGCAAATGACATGTGGGATCTTAGGGGTAAAATTTAGGGTATTACAGCTGCCCCTATTTAAGTTTCTTCTATCCGGAGATACGAAGATGGGCATCTTTGTCTCGACGAGATATAAGAGAATTAAATATAACAATAACCCAATTTTTGGCCCTAGGAGACCACAAAATGATATGATCCTGCAAATGACATGCAAACACAAGACTTTTGTGGGGAAAAAACACCACAGGAGACAAACAAAAAGCTGTGGAGCAAGGATAAAAGACTCCACAGGGAAAACAAAAAAAGGAAAACACATCCCAACGTGGGTGGAAACAATCTCCACCGGGGAAGATAAAAGAGTAAGATTCCACCGAGGGAAAATTACCAACACCAGAAATAAAAGAGGGAGAACTTGTCCCAACAGGGAGGGAAAAATCTCCGCTGGGGAAAAGATCATCTACTACCAGACATCCGATAATAGCATGATCAAAAGGAAAGATTTCCAACTACAACCCAAGTGGCAGCTACAACAAGGCAATCAACCAAAAGGATATGAGAAATATTACCTAATACCAACAAAGGGCATGACGACAAAGGTAATAGTCTCAAAAGGGGTACGAGAAATATCACCTACTACCAATAAAAGGGCAGGACGACAAAGGTGATAAACTCGAACGGGGAGAGATTACCAACTATCAAACAAGTGATAGCTATAACAAGGTAACCAAACCCGGCTATATTACCTACTACCAACTAAATGGGCTGGACGACAAAGGTGAGATCAAGTGTCACGACATCCTGTCTGACATCTTAGTGATCTGCTTAACCAGAATTTCAGGAATCTCTGAATAAAATAATCTGGAGAGAAATACATCCTGGACTTGCTGGGGAAAATAAGAAATTAAACATCACTGCTCTATGTTTGAGAAACCCTCAAAATAATAATGCATTGCCTCTGTCGGGAGACCTAGAGAGAAAGACATCCACAAGACAAGATAAAACCCGACAAGCGGCCACTATGTCAACGCTCCTTAGAGGGAAAAAACATTGCTCTCTGTTTGGGGACATCCAAAACAATAACAACAACGTGTCTAGAGGGTAAAACTCTGAGTGAGGATTCTTCATATGACTTTTACTGGGGATTGCAAAAGAAATGAATCTCTCTGTGGGGATTGACACCAATGAGAGGTGGTTCTCAAAACTGCTCAACTGCCTGACCATAACATAATCAGCTGGAGAAGATCTGGATCAAGACATAGCTGGGGAAAAACCGAACATCACTCGTCTGGAGAAAAGTCAAACTGGTATTCAACTAAGAAATATTGGATCTTATGAGTCCATCACATCATCACAAACTTTTGAAGAAACCCATCATCCTGTCAATAACTGGTTATATGAACAAACTCTGCTAAGGAAATATCAACAAACTCTACTGGGGAGCTGTCAATAAATTCTATTAGAGGAGTAAGAACAAACCCTGCTGAGGAAAACAATGATTTTACCATTCTTGGAATAACCATTAACGTTCCTTTTTGTATTCATAAATCAAAGGAAAACATTTTTATAATTTTCAAAAATTAAAATCAATTATTCACATTTTGTTTCAAAAATCATCATAAAAAATAAATTGAATTCTGTAAACTGAAAAAAAAAAGAATTACAAACAAAGGGACAAAGGCCCAAATTGTATTAATAGAATGGTAGTCCGTAAATGGCGTAACTCCATTGATAATTACAAAGTTTGAAAAATGGTAAATACATGGAAAGGGTTACATTGAAATACAATGACCACTATTCTCCCTAATAACTTTGAATTCCACTGTGCTCAAAACTTCAATTGAGGATGATTGAAGCAGAATCCTTGATAGAAGATGTTGCTTTAAATGATCAAGACTGGCCATATGCAGTTACTTGCCATAATCCCTAACTTTTGCCTAGATTTCCCTTTCGGGTTTTCAATCTACCGGGATGATTATTTCTATTTTTTTCTTGCCTGAACCACCCTTTCGGGTTTTCAATCCACCGAGACGCTCATTTTTGCCTAAGCCGCCCTTTCGGGTTTTCAACTTAGCGAGCTGTTCTTTTTATTTTTTAGGTGAAGTATTTCTTGACTACATCAGCATTCACAGGACGAGTGAACTCTTCACCATCCATAGTTTTAAGAATTAATGCACCTGTAGAGAAGGCTCTCTTAACAACATATGGGCCTTCATAATTAGAGGTCCACTTGCCCGTAGAATCAGTGGTAGAAGTTGAGATCTTTTTGAGCACGAGGTCGCCTTCTCTGAACATACGAGGTCGAACCTTCTTGTCAAAAGCTTTCTTCATTCTTTGTTGATATAGCTGGACATGACACAAGGCCGTCATTCTTTTCTCTTCAATCAAATTCAACTGGTCGTATCTACTCTGACACCATTCAGCCTCAGACAATTCAGCTTCCATCAAAACTCTCATAGAAGGGATTTCAACTTCTACCGGGAGCACTGCTTCTATACCATAAACAAGAGAGAAAGGGGTTGCTCTTGTTGAAGTGCGAACAAATGTATGATACCCATGCAAAGTAAAAGGGAGCATCTCATGCCAATCCTTGTATGTAACAACCATCTTCTGAATGATCTTTTTAATGTTCTTATTAGCTGCTTCAATAGCCCCATTCATCTTAGGTCTGTAAGGAGAAGAACTATGATGCTCAATCTTAAACTCATCGCATAATTCTTTCATCATCTTGTTATTTAAATTCAACCCATTATCAATGATAATCTTGCTCGAAACACCATACCAACAAATGATTTGGTTCTTGATAAACCAGACCACTACTTGCTTGGTTACATTGGCATACGATGTCGCTTCAACCCACTTGGTAAAATAATCAATAGCCACCAGAATGACTCATCATCATTTTTTTCTTCTTTGTTTTTTACTCTTTTTTTATTCATTTTTCATATTTCTTTCTTCTGTTTTTTATAATTTTTATATTTTTTTTACAGACATTCTGGCTTCAACGACAATCTATGCTCCACAATATCAGTATCAAGACCAAGCATTTCTTGATATGACCAAGCAAACACGTCAACATATTCTCTAAGAAGTTCTACCATCCTCTTCTTAACATCTGACTGAAGCAGTGCCCCAATCTTGACTTCTTTTATATTTTCCTTTGAACCCAAATTAACCAATTCCACCGACTCTTCATGAGGCTGAATGGTTTTTTCCTCGTGCTCAAGCAACCGAGAAATCTCATCTAGAACCTCTTCAATATCCTCTTCTTCAGCTCCAAACACAGGGAACTCAATGTTGGGAGAGGGCATAAGGTCAATGTTTTCTATGGGTTTAACATTCAATCTGCACAATGATTTATGTTTGATTTTAGAATATGAATAAGAAGTGCAAGTATTATGCAGATAAAAGTGATCATCACATTATTACTATTATTTTTTGGTTTTTTATGTTACCATTTTTCAGAAATAAAGCAAAAAGGGAAAACATAATATGAATAAACAAAATAACATTTTATTGATGATGATAAAATTTGAAACAAAGCCCTCACAAATTCACTTTCACCTTGGGCAGAGTGAAAGGATTTTTGAAAGAAACAAAAATAAATTACTTTGAAAAATGAATAACAGTGAGAACATCAACAGCTATCCAATTCTGGCAGATCTGTCCATGTGTCATGAAATTGAGAAGTTCTTCCTCTTCAACATCTTCAATGATGACACTGACTTCATATACGGGTTCCTTAAGCCTCGGTCGAGGGGAATAAAAGGGCACGTATGCATCCTCTATCTCAGAACCATATCCAGGATCTTCCAAATAAGGCTCCCAATCTTAAGCAGGAATGGAATCATTTCAGAGCCATCTGAGATGTAATCTTCAGAGTCATTTTCAAGAATTACAGCTGTGGAGTGGTCTGTACCAGGACAAACTTGCACCATATTGACAAACGCCCTACCATGATTGGGCAATAGGTTTGATTGTACATTAGGATTGATGTCTTCGAACGAAAAAATACCACTTCTAACCAATCTTTGCACTTCCATCTTCAATGGATAATAATTCTCAGTGTCATGCCCAGCTCTTCCCTGATGGAAAGCACAATGAGCTTCAGGCTTATACCACCTTGGAGAATCTTTTGGAGCAACAAGTGGTGCACGGGTCTAAATAGGATTCATTTGAATTAAACCAGGAAGCAAATCTGTATATGTCATCGAAATTGGATCAAAATCCTTCTGATAACGGCCACGTTGATTATTTTGTTGATTAGAGCATTGTTGATGAGCAGCTTGAACAACAGGAGTTGAATTGATAATAGGTGTAAAAGATACAACATGTTGTTGACATTGATTATTCTTACCATAACTCTTTCTGTGTCTTCCACGAGAAATAACATTGGTCTCACCTTCTTTCTTTTTGGCAAGTCCTCCACCATATTTCTTAGAATTACCATTAAAATTACCATCTTTTGACAATCGTCCCTCACAGACACCTTCTTCTATTCCCATCCCCATATTAACCATCTCAGTGAAATCACTCGGGGCACTAGCAATCATACGCTCATAATAGAACGGACTCAGAGTTTTTAGGAAGATTTAAGTCATCTCTTTTTCTTCTAAAGGAGGATTAATCTGAGCAGCAATCTCGCGCCACCTCTGCCTTATTCTTTGAATGTCTCCTTATCTTTCTGAGCCATTGCTCGAAGTTGGTCAAAATCGGGAGCCATATCCACATTATATTTATACTGCTTCACAAAAGCTTCACCCAAATCTTTGAAAGTGCGAATTCGAGTGTTATCGAGTCTTATATACCATTTCAAGGCTGCACCAGACAAACTGTCTTGAAAGTAGTGAATGAGAAGCTGATTATTATTGGTCTGAGTCGACATCCTACGAGCATACACAGTCAAATGGCTCATCGGACAAAAATTACCCTTATACTTTTAAAAGTCAGGGACCTTGAACTTATGTGGGATCTTCACATTAGGAACCAGACACAACTCATGGGCATTCTTTCCAAACAGTTCTTTACCCCTCAAAGCTTTGATTTCTTTCTGCATTTCAACAAATTGATTTTGAATCTCTTCCATTTTCTTATAAGCACTGACATTTTCACTTGGATAAGTGTGGAAAATCGGCTCTTCAACAAAAGGAACGGTATGGACCACAGGCGGCGATACAGACATCACAGGTTGGACGGTAGGAACAACTGGAACTTCGGGAGGTGGTGGTGGTGGTTGATAACCTTCAGGAACAAAGTTAATAGGCATGCCCCATGGAAAATCAGGAGGCATGAAGTGTTGAGGAACACTGGCAGGCGCCACAGAGATAGGCGTAGAAACAATCTCAGAAATGACTGTCCTTTGCACAAGAGTTGAAAGCGGAGGAGGAGGGGGTGGATGATTCTGATTAGCCACCAATGCTTCCATCATGGTAGTGAGTCTCTCCAAACTATCCTTCAAAGTTGTCACTTCCTCACGAAGATCACGATTCTCTTGTTGTAATTGATCCATATTTTTCTTCAGATTAGCTTGAGTATTATAATGGTGCGACAACTTGGCTGAATGAAGACCAAGAGAAACATAAGACACTTGGTAAAAGGCAAGAAACAATGCAGAATGATGTGAATGCGAATGCAAAAATGCAAATGTTTCATTCAGTTTTCAAGGATCTTTAAAATATAAAGCAATTGCAAACATCGTAAAGAAATAACACTTTTTGAAATACTGATAAATAACTCATTTTATTAAATATAGGAAAGAGCTACATTTGGAAGTACAAGTTACAAAGGATCAAAATACAATAAGAAAAAGCTAGATCCTAAAGATCCTAAGGAGCATCTGATGACGATCCAAGCTTGTAGCGAGCGATTTTGGACGTGGTTCTTAAGCGCTGGTCGCTTTCTGCGGTTTGAGCTTAAACTACAGGTCGATTCATTTTTTATCCTATTGTGAGCTAAATAAGGAAGCGAAATAGATGTCTCCAATTAACCCTGCTTTGCATACTGAGTTTAAATAGCGGTCTGTTAGGTTACGGATGCTATCAATGTGGGGGGGCCTTTGTACTGGTTATTTGTATTTTCGCCAATACAGTTTCTTTCTTTTTTTTTTGGGCAGAAGGTTTCTGGTGGGGAACAAGGATTAAGATATTAGGAATGATGCTTTTTGATGTGAGAGTATGGGATTTGGTTTTTTTGTTTAGTGTGCTCGCTAAGATTTTTCTTTCAATCTTATGCTTACGTATTCCCGTTTACCGAAACAAGGAAATCAGAGCGTTTGTAGTTCCTCCTATTCTATGGGAGGAAATGGGTGTTTTGGTGTCTTGTTCAAAGCCCAAGACGTGAAGCGAAAGGTGATTTGTATCTTGTTCAAAGCCCAAGATGTGAAGCTAAAAGGTCTCAACTTTAGAGAGAATTTGTCATCTCTAAAGAAGGGTTTGTCTGTCACAACTGTTGGGTGACTGGTTATAAAGGAGAATTACTTTAACCGAGATATGTGAATCCGGCAATGCCATAATTTCCTTTATAGGGGATTTTAACCTGAAGGAGAAGACTTTAACTCAGTGTAGAGCAATGCCATCTTTCCTTAGGAATTTCTCATGCTAAAAGAGGGACAGTGGCATGGATATAGATGATCCAGAGGCTTGCCGCTTACAGCGATTAGATGAAAGGGAAGGAGTTATTGATGTTTGTATACTGTGAACGAGGCACAGCTTTGATGCTAAAAGGTTAATTGGATTAACCAGTGGTTTTCTTATATAAAGCCTAAGAGGAGGCTGAAAGGTGTCTCGTACAAAGCCCGAGAGAGAGGCTAAAAGGTTTTTGACTCAACGAGGGAGTCTTTTGGTATCTCGTATAAAGCCCGAGATGGAGGCTACAATTCGTTTGGCTCAGTAAGAACCTTTTTGTATCTCATATAAAGCCCGAGATGGAGGCTAAAGGGTGATTAACTCAACGAGGGAGTCCCTTATGTGTCTCGTACAAAGCCCGGGAGAGAGGCTAAATGTTGTTTGACTCCGCTGGGGAGAATCATTGTACAAAGCCCAAGAGGAGGCTATTGTAACTGTTTTAGTTAAGTGACAGGTCCAGTATACTGATTTTGAAAGAGAAAATCAGTTCTTATATGAGCAATGCTGTACTCAGGGATTTGATTCAAGGATCTGGGTTGTTCCCGTTCTTTAAGGAAGTGGGAAATCCGCAGGGTATTGAGACTGTCCGAGTCTACGGGTTTCCTTCCTATTCTTGAAGGGTGCTTGAGAATGTCTTTGAGACTCAAGGAAATTAGACTGTCCAAGTCTAGAGTGTCATCTTTTGTACTATGCTTTGAGAAACAGTAGTAGACTCTTTGAAAGGACTATTATATGAAGATGACTAAGTTCTGTTCCTATACCTCTACGAGGTCGTCAGGACAATTTGTACGAAGCCCAAGAGGAGGCTGGAAATTTTTAAGAAGCCGATCGGTCCTTGTACGATGCCCAAGAGGAGGCTATCATTCCCGGAGGAAGAGATCATTATACGAAGCCTAAGAGGAGGCTGTGAATACTTCTAAGAAGCCGACGGGTCCTTGTACTAAGCCCAAGAGGAGGCGGGGTTGCTTTTAGGAAGCCTGTGGGTCCTTGTACGATGCCGAAGAGGAGGCCGATGCTTTTAAGAAGCCCGTGGGTCCCCAAACCCCGAGAAATTCAAGGCAAGCTATTCACAAGGAATAGATCAAGTCAGGAAAGTTCGAGAATTTGGAAGAAACTCAAAGATGCCATTCACGGAGAATACATTCATCTTTGGGAGTAGAGTTTCTTGACAATTCCTAATGAGGACAGCCGAAGAGAAGACTGTATCTGGTGATCCTATTGGGGATCTAGCTGTCTATTTCTACGAATAAACGAAACGGCGTCACCTAGTTCTAGAAGTAGTTGCCGGGGAAACTCGAAATATCTATACTATTATTACATAGTTGATATGAGTTTATGAAAGAAGACTTACAGTGAAACAGCCCCACAATACATTTATATGTATATGAAAGCGATAAATGAAAGCAATAACCACTTACTCGGTTATAGAGATTCCATGCTGTTTGGTTAGTTGTTCAACAAAGAAAGATTGAAAACAACAGTATATTCAAAATCAAAGGAGAAAGTGCTTTGAAAAAGAAAGATTTGGGGCTTACAGCTCAAGGAGAGGCCCAGTGTTTTATCAGTGAGCGCACTGTTGAATTTGTACAGAGGGACTTATACAAGTGACTGAGGCCCAAAATGTTTTTCTGTACAAAGGGATGGGTCTTACACTCTTTCAAGAGGCCCAAAAAAGTTTAAAGAAAAAGAGTGGGGCTTATAACACGAGGGTAGGCCCAGATGATTTTTTCGTTTAAAAATGGCGATCGCGCCGAGGTTTTCTTTTAACGCGGAGGGACTTATACAATAAGTGAGGCCCAAAATGATTTTGGTTAAAAGGGGGTTGGGTCTTACACTCTAATAGAGGCCCAAAAGTTTTGAATGGGTCTTATAGCTCGAGGAGAGGCCCAAGGTTTGTTTTTCAACGGACGATGATCGCGTCGAACTTTTTGAAATACAACGGGACTTATACAATAAGTGAGGCCCAAAATTAGGGTTGTATTTACAAAGGGTTGGGTCTTACACTCTATTAGAGGCCCAAAAGGTTATTTTTCAAAAAAGGCGACGATCGCGCCGTTTGTTTTTTACGGTATCGGGACTTATACAATACACTGAGGCCCAAAAAATGGTTTGGTCAAAAAAAGGATTGGGTCTTACACTCTATTAGAGGCCCAAAGTGTTTTGAAAATGATTTATGAGGGTTGAATTAATCCAAAAACCCTAATTTGTTTTCAAAAATGTATTTAATTGAATAAAAATTCAATTAAAATGATCAAAATTGTTTAACATGTGAAAAGCAAATTGTGATCTTGGATTAATGCTTCAAAAATTAAGTATTAACCTACAAAATAATTAGAAAGCATTAAAAGTTGCAAAATCAAGATGGAAAAAATATTTTAAATGTTAAAAACAATTAAAACATTAATTCTTTGCAAAAATATCAATTATATGCAATAAATAATATTTTTGGGATTTTTTGATAAAATAAAATATTTCAACATTTTTGTGAATTATCAAAAAAAGAATCAACTCAAAATCATTAAAACTCAGAGAGAAATTAATTTTTGAATCAATTAAACAAAATCACAAAATTCAAATATTTGAATTTGGAAAAAAGGCGCCAAGAACAAGCTGAAGAACACGCGCGTGTTCTGGGTTTGGCTGATTTGCGTTTTCCATCCAATCTCACTGAATACCTGATTATAACATGCAATCCACATATCATTATGCTCGTCTCAACCTCACGATCATGTTTATAACACTTAATTTCATTTAAATTAAACATAAAACATGAAATCACGAAGAAACCTCAAGAACCCTAATTTCTGCATGAAGGCTAGGATTTTTGATACACGATTCAAACAATGCAATTAACTGAGGGAAAACATTCCATGCATGATTATGAACATATGACCAAATTATTGTGCGAGGAAATATGCATAGATTGAGAGATGACCAAGTGTATGCTTACCTCTAGGCCGTGACAGAAAGTGCAGTGTGATTTTTAATTTGGAGGTGTTACAGATGAGTGGTGATGATCTAAACAGCTTCCTTACACCCTATGGAGTGTGTTTGAATGCCTGGACTTGATTGAAAATGGCTGGAACGATTTGTGGTACCCCAGCTGCAACTTGATTGAAAGTTTGAGCAACCAGCTGGTGATTTTGTGAAATCTGTGTTCCAGATGTTATGTGAGTGTTTGGATCACTTCTATATGATGTATGTGAGGTGTGTGAGTGATTGGTTTGATTGGAAAAGCTCTCAAACTCAAAACCCGATAGCTACCTTGCTAAGAAAGGCATTTTTGCCAAGAGAAAGAGATTTTGAGGAAAGCATCTGTTAGATGGCTTTGGTGTACTCAAACTGATCACAATTGAGCTCTATTTATAGTAGAGCAAGTTTGTTTTGCAAGGAATAGTTAATGGCAAATGGTAAGTAGGTTTGGCCAATGTTGGCAAATGAAAATCCAAGTCTCCTCTAGCCATTGACTAGAGGTTAGGGCACAAAGCTTTGGTTCCCTTGGTCTTGGATAAGTCTTGACTGCTTTCATATGAGAATGGCTCAGTCCATGCCACCTGGATGCTTCCATTGAATGCTTCAATCCAAATTTGGAGTCTTGTCCCTATTTTGGCCATTCTAGGTTCAACATGCTATTTCTTGTTCCATGGACTTTGGAGGCTTGGCTCAGTGATTGTCCCCTTTAGATTCAATCCTTAGATGTGTCCAAGTGGATAGGAGCATTTGAATTTGGCTGATTTTGGCAAATCGAGCAAAGTTGCAAATTCTGCCTTGCCTTTGACAGATTTCAGCAAGGCAACTTGCCAATGTCATATCTCATGGTGTAAGTTGAATTTGATAATGTTCTTGACCATTTTGGAAAGCCCTTACATGATACAACAACTGTTTGAACATGTTTGGTTTTGATCTCTTTTGAATCCAAGTGAAAAATCCCCCTACATTTGGCAAAAAGTGAAGGCAGATTCTGACTTAGTGAAAATTTCACTAAGTTTTGGAAAAAGTGACATTTTCACTTTTCAGCCATTTTGATCATCCCATAACTCCAAATCCTTAATGAATTGGACTTAGGTCTAGTTGAAGTTTTTGTAGAGGGTAATGAGGGCTACAAATCCATCTTTGGATGAAAAAAAATGGCTTTGTGGTTTGGGAGTTATGATCCTTCAAAGTTGATGCCCTTGTCACTTTATTTTTAACTTAGAAAATTTTCTAAGTTTTTATGGTTACCCCTTTTACAAGTTATCCAACTTTTCTTGATTTTTCTTGATGAATGATGATTCAAATCATACATTAACATCATTTTAGGGTTAAAAAACCATTTTGGTGAAAAATCTCAAAATGTCAAAGTTGACTTTTATGCACAGTTGACTTTTTATCAGATGAATTACAAACTGTGCAATTCTTCAGGAAATCATGTCCTTGACCTAAATCAAACTTGATGGACATGTTCCATGGGTGTCATAGGGCATATTGTATCATGTCTTAGGGCTTGGGAGCATGTCCTGGTTAAAAGTCAAAGTTACAGTTGACTTTTCCTTAAAACCCTAATTGTTGTGCAGATGAAATTGAGACTTGTTGCTCAAGCTTCTTGGATTAATACATTGTTCCAAATGGATCAATATAGTTCATTAGAGACCCTCAAACCCTCTCTTGAGGTCTTGGTTCATGATTTGTCCCAAAAGTCAACTTAGGGGTTAATTAGGTCAAGAAACCCTAATTCCTGATTTTTGATGAATGCATCCCCTGAGGCAAAATTGACTTGATGATTGGGCCCATGAGGTTCCATGGAGTATATTAGGTTATGTTTTGGATCATTGGCTTATGTCCAGATGAAAAATTTCCATCTGGAGGCCCTGGTCGACCAAAACCCTAATTTGGTGACAATGTCGATCTTGAGACTTGATCCACCTAGAAGGGAGCAGCCTTGTGCTTAATCCTTGGAGTGGGAGTCCTTTTGATCCTTTGTGGATGCTTGAGAGGTTATACAAGTTGAAGATCATGTCATTCCTTGATTGATCCTTTGTCTAAGGCTCTGAGAGGGCTTGAAACCCTAATTTTGATTGTAGTGAATGCTCAACAATTCCTCGAGGAGATTGATGAAATATAATGGTTCCTCCATATTGTGATGATGATTTGCACAATGATGGGAAATCTTAGTGGTCAAAATTTGGGGTATGACAGATGCCCCTATTTAATCTTCTTGGACCCGAAGGTGTGAATGACGAAGGTATTCGGGCATTCGGGGTGCAAGAGGATTAAATATCAGAATACCCGAAATTTTGATGGTGGTTATGAATGGTAGCTTACGCATTCATCTTTTTGCTAAGCAATGATGCTTAGAAAAGGCAAACTTCCCCTCGATCCTGGTCTTCAGCCAAGGAACTGGTCTTAGTTTTCTTTTGTCACTTCCCCTCGTTCTTGGTTTCCTACCAAGGAACTGGTCTTAGTTTCTGATTTAAACTTCCCCTCGATCCTGGTTTCCTACCAAGGAACTGGTCTCAGTTTCTAATTTAAACTTCCCCTCGATCCTGGTTTCCTACCAAGGAACTGGTCTTAGTTTCTTTTGTCAATAAACTTTACTGACAAGGAATGCTATTTGTAGCGGATTTTCCTCAAACTTCTCGCCGAATTTTCCTGGGGAGATGCCATTTGACGGAAAAAGCTTTGATGTCAGACTTGCTGGAGAACCCAGTCGTCTGAATTGTAGAGGTACACAAACTTCTCTATTGGAGACGCCATTTGTCGACTTTATCTGGGGAAAATGAGTCTCTTGAGAGACTTCTTCCGCTTGGGGTCTTACATCATACTTTTCTCAGGATCTTCTCGGAGAAATGCCATATGATGGGCTTTGATTTTGAGGTGCCGATGACCTTTTCATCAGCGGTTCTTTCAGAGCGAAACTGGCATGCTGCCGAATCTCTGATTACGAGGCTTTCTCTATGGATTTTCCTTAATCCGGGAAAGCAAGGATATCATCTTCAATGGAAAAGAGTGACATCGGTTGAAGGTTCTCTGGTATTTCAGAGGTTCAAGTTATCAAAGTGGTCAAAGGCCAACTTCCTCTCAGAAATAAACTGGAGGCGAGGTTGTTCAAACGCAGCGTTTCCTGACGAGGCAAGAACTGACAACTTGATTGAGAGGACTGTTATCACTAGGGACAAGACCGACTAGAGTGATAGTGATGCAATATGAAATGTGAATGCAAATCAAATAATGCATGATGCATGTATGTATACGCTGACAAAACTGACGCAACATATAAACTGACGGGTGAACACGGCTGGATACTCGGCCATCGCGGGGCGAAGAAGTACCGTTGGTTCAGAATATCAATTCCGCCTTGCTTAGGAGAGATAGTCCCTATTGGGAGCTACCATTGATCGGGCTTAGGAGGTAAGAACTCGGCCGAGGTGTGTCAGACGAAACAAGGTCTCTGACACAGTCGATCCCTTCATTCAGGCGTACTAGGCCTAGAAGGAGTACTTTGATTCTGCACTTTGAAGCTCGATTACTTCTGGAGACGCGATTGATGTTCTTTCGATGTTTAACAGTCAAAAGAAATTGCCATCTTTATTTTAAAAGCAGAAAAAGTTTAACAAGTAAATTCATTTTTGTTTTATTTCAAGAATCGTTAATCATGTTAACAACGTCGTTCTGTAAAGCTAAAACAAGTAAGAATTACAAACAAAAGCACAATGACTCAAATTTTATTGATAAGATGGAGATCAGCCAAACGCGTGATTCCAAAGAGTATATACAAAGTTTGAAAATGGTAATTTACAGGGAAAAGGGCTATGTTGAAACATAACGACCACTATCCTTCTACCAACTTTGAATTCGGGACATCCTGAGCTTCCGTCGAAGATGACCTTGATTGGAGTTTTCTGACAGATGATGTAACTGCTGTTGCTGAGGGATTCGCCTTTGTTGAACATAGTTACTTGCCATTATCCCTAATTTTTTCCTGGATTGTACTTTGATGTTTCCAATCCACCGGGATGATTTTTTTCATTTTGTCTCTAACTTTTGCCTGGACCGCCCTTTCGGGTTTCCAATCCACCGAGACGTTTTTTTTAGGCGAAGTATTTCTTGACTACATCAACATTTGTGGGGTAGGCAAATTCCTCTCCGTCCATGGTTGCAAGTCTCAAGGCGCCACCTGAGAAAGCTTTCGTGACCACATAGGGGCCATCATAATTCGGAGTCCATTTACCTAGCGAATCAGTGAGGAATGATTGTATCTTCTTGAGTACGAGGTCTCCTTTCCTGAAGATACGAGGTCGGACCTTTTTGTCAAACGCCCTCTTCATTCTCTGCTGATACAATTGACCATGGCATAGTGCCGTGATTCTCTTTTCTTCGATCAGATTCAGTTCGTCGTGTCGGCTTTGACACCATTCAGCTTCGGTGAACTTGGCTTCCATCAATACTCGGATTGACGGGATCTCTACTTCTATGGGGAGCACTGCTTCCATACCATACACTAGAGAGAAAGGGGTAGCCCCTGTTGAAGTGCGGACAGATGTGCGATAACCGTGAAGAGCAAAGGGTAACATCTCGTGCCAATCTTTATAGGTTACAACCATCTTTTGAACGATCTTTTTGATGTTCTTGTTAGCCGCTTCTACCACTCCGTTTATCTTGGGTCGGTAGGGAGATGAATTATGGTGTTCGATTTTGAACTCTGCACACAACTCTCTCATCATCTTGTTGTTCAAGTTAGATCCATTATCAATAATGATCTCGCTTGGAACACCATAACGGCAGATGATATTCTTTTTGATAAATCGGACCACCACTTGTCAGGTTACATTAGCGTACGACGCTGCTTCGACCCACTTGGTGAAGTAGTCGATGGCTACCAGGATGAACCGATGCCCGTTTGAAGCCTTAGGTTCGATCATGCCAATCATGTCGATTCCCCATATGGAAAATGGCCATGGGGAAGAGAGAACTTTGAGATGTGATGGCGGTACATGAATTTTGTCGGAGTATATCTGACACTTGTGACACCTCCTCATGTACTTGTAGCAGTCGGATTCCATGGTCAACCAATAGTACCCTGCTCTTAGAATTTTTCTCGCCATTGTATGTCTGTTGGCATGAGTGCCAAAGGACCCTTCATGAATTTATTTCATGAGCATGTCTGCTTCTGGTCTGTCTACGCATCAGAGCAAGACCATGTCAAAATTTCTCTTATAGAGAGTGTCACCGCTCAAGAAGAAGTTTCCAGCCAATCTTTTGAAGGTTTTCCTGTCTTTTCTGAGTGCCCCAGATGGGTACTCTTGTTTCTGAAGGAAGCATTTGATATCGTGATACCAAGGTCTGTCGTCTATGACTGCTTCAATCGTGAAGATGTAAGCGGGCCTTTCAAGGCGCATTATGTTGATCTTAGGTATGTCATTCCATCGATCTATACTAATCATGGAAGAGAGATTGGCTAATGCATCAGCCATGTGATTCTCTTCACGAGGGATGTGATGGAACTCAACTCTGTTAAAGAAAGGTAACAACCTTCTTGCATACTCTTTGTAAGGAATCAATCCTGATTGGTATGTGTTCTAATCTCCTTTTATCTGATTGATCACCAAGGCTGAGTCGCTGTATACGTCCAAGTTTTTGATCCTTAAATCAATCGCTTCTTCGAGACCCATGATACAAGCTTCGTATTCAGCCTCGTTGTTCGTACATTTGAACGTAAGTCTGGCAGTGAAAGGAATGTGGGTACCCTGAGGGGTAACAATGATTGCCCCAATTCCGTTTCCATAATGATTAACTGCTCCGTCAAAGATAAGTCCCCATTAGGAACCTGGTTCTGGCCCTTCACTGGGTAACGGTTCATCGCAATCTTTCATTTTTAGATACATGACATCTTCGTCTGGGAAGTCAAACCCGATTGATTCTTGATCGTCAATCGGTTGATGAGCCAAATGATCGGCTAAAATACTTCCTTTGACGGCTTTTTGAGCATGGTACTCGATGTCGTATTCTGATAACAACATCTGCCAACGGGCGATCCTTCCCGTGAGAGCAGGTTTTTCAAAGACGTACTTGATTGGATCCATTTCGGAGATTAACCAAGTAGTATGACGAATCATGTACTGGCGTAGACGTTTGGCTGCCCAAGCCAAAGCGCAGCAAGTTTTCTCGAGCATCGTGTACCGAGTTTCACAATCGGTGAATTTCTTGCTCAAATAGTAAATGGCAGACTCTTTCCTTTTGGTTTCGTCTTGTTGGCCAAGTACACACCCCATTGAGTCTTCCAAGACTGTGAGGTAGATGATCAGTGGTCTTCCTTCCACTGGAGGTGATAGAATCGGAGGATTCAATAGATATTCCTTGATACTGTCGAAGGCGGTTTGACAATCTTCTGTCCAAACGCAATCCTGGTTTTTTTTGAGTAATTTGAAAATCGGCGCACATGTGGCGGTCATGAGGAATATGAATCTGGAGATGTAGTTCAAACGTCCCAGGAATCCTCTGACTTGTTTTTCAGTTTTCGGAGAAGGCATTTCTCGAATGGCCTTGACCTTGTCAGGATCAACCTCAATTCCTTTCTGGCTGACGATGAACCCTAATAGTTTCCCTGAACGGACACCGAAGGTGCACTTGTTGGGATTCAAGTGGAGCTTGAACTTTCTTAAACGTTCGAACAATTTTGACAGATGTTCAACGTGCTCGTTCTCTGTTTTTGATTTTGCAATCATATCATCGACATACACTTCGATTTCTTTGTGTATCATGTCATGAAACAGAGTAGTCATGGCCCTTTGATAGGTTGCCCCGACGTTCTTCAAACCGAACGGCATTACCTTGTAACAAAAGGTACCCCATGGGGTAATGAACGAAGTTTTCTCCATGTCTTTCGGCGCCATTTTGATCTGGTTATAGCCCGAGAATCCATCCATGAAGGAGAAGACTTTGAATTTTGCTGTACTGTCCACCAGCATGTCAATGTGTGGTAAAGGAAAGTCGTCCTTTGGACTAGCCTTGTTTAGATCCCTGTAATCAACACACATTCTGACCTTTCCGTCCTTTTTGGGAACGGGTACGATGTTGGCTAACCATTGAGGATATTCAGACGTGGCGAGGAAACCTGCATCAATCTATTTCTGTACCTCCTCTTTGATTTTGATGGCCATGTCCGGGTGAGTGCGTCTCAACCTTTGCTTTACTGGCGGACATTCCGATCTCAACGGTAAGTGATGTTCCACGATGCTGGTATCCAACCCTGACATATCCTGATAGGACCAAGCGAATACATCGGGAAATTCTTTGAGAAGCTTTATCAAACCTTCTTTGGCAGTTGGACTGAGCAGTGCCCCAATCCTGATTTCTTTTCTCTCTTTTTCTGATCCCAAGTTTACCATTTCCAACGGTTCTCTGTGAGGTTCAATGGACCTTTCCTCCTGTCTGAGTAGTCGGGAGTTCTCTTCTGGAATTTCGTTGTCATTTTCTTCTTCAGCCTCGAATACCGGGAACTCAAAGTTGGGAGAAGGCATCAGATCGTATGTTTCAACTGGGTTTAAAACAAGCAATCTGCATGACGTGATGATTCGTGTTTAGAAGAGATAGAGAAAATGCAAGTGTGTGCAGTGAATTTATTTTATTACTGCTTGTTTTTATTATTGAATGTTTTTTAGGATTACCATTTTCTGAAAAAGCAAAAAGAGAAAACAGCAATTAATGCGGAAATTACAGAACGACGTTATTTTATTAATGAACAAGTCGATTCTTGAAACTACAGCCCTATAAAACAAAACTCCGTCGCTTCGGGTAAAGCGAAGAGGGAAATTTTATAGAAAGTGAGCCCTATCAAAACATCCGTTTCACCTGGGCAGGGTGAAAGGTTAAAGATGGCAATTACTTTGACTGATGAACGACCTTCGGAACCTCGACGGCAACCCACTGGCGACGAACTCCTCGGTGAATCACAAAGTTTGGCACCTTCCTTGATTTGTCTTCAGAAATAACGCTGATTTCTGGTGGAGCAGGATCATTGGAATCTGTCTCCCAGGCAGAATTTTCGTAGGAGAATTCCTCTGTTGCGTTTTGCATAGCATTTATGCTCTCAGCTGTACCTCCCCATCCAGTAGGCTGGATATCTTCGAGCCTGATACGAGAGCTTTCGGGGGCGGTGTACTTGACCATGAAGTCGTACTTTCCACTTGGTTGTCCCAGGGTGTCCCACACTTCTTTCGAACTGGAGGAGTCATCTTTCTCGATGACGTTGACCTCGGGAAAAGCAAAGTTGATGAATTCAAGTCCTGCAAACGTTGCAAATTCATCTTCATGTTGAGTAGTTTTCGAATGACCTGAGTGTTGATCCCATGACATGGTGGGGACACAGGTATTCTATTTAATGATGCTCAGTTGAGTTTCATTACTCGGCTGACTTTCTTGCCCCAAGTTTTCTGGGTAAGGTTGCCACATTGGCAGACCATCCATTGGGCCATAGTAGTTGTAGTCAAAATTGTCTTTCATCGGAGTGTCTTCCTCTAATGAATTTGGCAGAGCACGACATCCTTCTGGATCACAATCCCCATAGATCATTTCGACGTCTGACCGTGGTATAAATCTCGGACGCTCTGTGGGAAAGCAAAAAGGCATAGGTACCTCTTCCTGAGACATATAACCGTCCTCGTTAAGATAGGATTTCCATCCTTCATCTGTGTCAGAGGGATCTTCCTCATTGATAGCATGTACTGCTTGAGACACCGGGTGAAGGAAACCTCCACTGTGGAAGAAGTTTTGAAGGAGATGAAGACTTTCATCGTTGGCAGCTCTCTGGGTACAGGTTGCAGAAAAACCAAGACCCTTCTTTGTTTTATTGTCAATGGGAATGACAAGCTGTCCCCATCCGGTTGTATCGGTACTCTCGACCGCTTTGATAGCATCATTGTATGAGGAAATCGAGATTCCTCCTTTGAATTGATTGTTCTCGCTCATCGACATTGCTTGGAACTGCGTTCCAATAACCTCCTCGGGTTCTATGCCAGTAGATGATGACAAGTTGCTTACAAGCAAGGCTTGTTCCCCACAAACTGTGACAAGTTGATCGTTCTTGACGAACTTTAGCTTTTGGTGGAGGGTCGAAGTGACCGCTCCAGCCTGATGTATCCAAGGTCTTCCTAATAAACAACTGTACGTAGCCTGGATGTCCATGACCTGGAAAGTGACTTGGAAAGTGTAAGGACCGATGGTTATGGGAAGATCAACTTCGCCGATAACTGTTTTTCTGGATCCGTCGAACGCTTTGACGATGACCTCGCTGATTCTCATCGGAGGGCCTTTGAATGATAATTGCATCAAAGTGGACTTCGGCATAACATTCAGGGCTGACCCTGTGTCTACCAGTACGCTGGCTAAAGCATAGTCCTGGCAGTTAACTATAATATTGAGCGCCATGTTATGACGGCGACCCACTTCGGGTAATTCCTCATCACTAAATCCCAAATTATTGCAGGAAGTGATGTTAGAGACAATACTATCGAACTGTCTGATTGTTACATCCTGTTCCACAAAGGCTTGCTCCAAGACTTTCTGTAGAGCCTCCCTGTGGGCTTCTGAACTGAGTAACAGTGATAATACCGAGATCTTTGAAGGAGTCTGTAACAGTTGATCCACAATGTTATATTCATTCCTTTGGATGAGCTTCAACATCTCATCACTATTTTTTGAAAGGTCGGGATTACTGGATTGACCGACTGGTGGATCAGGAGCTTCCGTCTGAAGTTCCTTTTCTTTGTTAAGTTCTCCAACTCCTCGGTTGAAGATTCTACCACTCCGTGTTACACGATTGATGTCTGCAATATTCACAATGGAGGGTAATGGAATTTCCTTTCCATTTTCAACTGTCGTTGCACCGTATTTGTAAGGGATAGCCTTAGTTGATTCATACAGTAGTGGTCCCGGCAGATAGATGACTACGGGAGCCCTTTGATTTTTATGACCATCATAATTAATCTCTATCCGTTCCCGGTTGGGAACTTTAGATTCGTCAAGTAGAGGGATGATGGCAAAAACATCCCTGGTCCTGTGATGACCAGAGATTGTGACAACATCCTCAACTTGCTCGGCAAGGTAGTTCGGCGTCCAATTGATGGGTCCAGAACCTGGATATGGACGAATTTCTCCACGATCGACCTGACCCTGAAGAGCTGCTCTTACAAGGTAACACCCTTGGTTACTTTCCGAACAGACACTGCAACGTTCATAATTATGTGGTGGCACCTGGCCACGCCCACTTTGAATACAATGTAACCTCACTAGGTTAGCTTCCACAGATCGGACATCCTGACTTTGACGACGAGTAGGATTCCTGTTACTGATACTAATTTGCTGAGTATCTTCGTCCATGTAGATTGGCATCCACCAATGATTTAACAAGTGCTGAAGTGCCTCCTGGACAAGGGTACAACCTCGATCGTTTTCGCAACCTTCTTTACAGCTTTGATAGTCATGTGATATTAAGAATCCGAGCCAGACCTGCTCAACATGTAACTCTACCAGGTTGGTATTCATCACGCGAATATCGAAGATCTGAACCATGTTGATCTGATAAGGGTTCCCATCATAGTAGTCTTGGATCCATCCAAGATCCATCTGATTCTGGAGGGCCTCTTGTATGAAAGAGCATCCCTGTTTGTTTACCGAGCAAGTCAGACAAGAACTGTAATCGTGCCGCGGCAGATTATGATACTGGCTTTGCCTTGAGTGCATCGCCACCAAGTTGACATTCATTGCACGGATGTCGTGGTTCTGAATGATGTTAGAGTTTGTATAGACCATGTTAACTCCACGAACTTGATGCTCTTGGATCCATCCGAGATCCATTTGTTCCTGTAGAGCTGCTTGCACTACAGAACATCCTTGGTTGTCTTTAGAGCAGATATCACACTGGTGATAGTTATGAGGTGGTACATGGCCGTATCCGCTCTGTCTGCAATGCATCTTGACCAGATTGGTCTTTAACAAGAGTACATCGTGAATTTGATAGACATCGTTAGTCTCTCCTTCTATCAAATTGACTGCAGCCTTCTCGTGTTGAGGCAGCGGGTTTGTGAGAACATTAGGATTTGTATCCTTGAAGGATAAGACCCCGCTCCTAACAAGTTTTTGCACGTCGGACTTGAAATTGAGACAAGTCTCTATGTTATGCCCTGAACCTCCTTGATGATAAGGGCAAGTTTGATCCACCTTAAACCAAAAAGGCGGATTTTCCGGTACTGTAAGAGGAGATTTAGTCTGAATGTGTCCCTTAGCCAGTAGTAATGGAAACAACTCTGCGTACGTTACGGGTATAGGATCAAATCCTGGTGGCCGTGTTGTACGGTTGTTGTTATATGGGGGACGAGCCTACTGAAGAGGCTGTTGTGTCCTTTGCTGATCAGGTTGGCTCTGCGCAACCTGAGGTTGATACGTAGGAATAGGCGCATGGCTGATAGCAGGAGTTACAGCTGCTACCGGCTGATAACGTCGCCTTTGCTTTCCGAGAGAGATATTCCCAATATCTTGCTCTTTTCTCTTAGGGAGAGCACTACCGTATTTTTTAGTACCGCTCGTCGATCCAGTGTCTTTTGCCAAACGTCCTTCTCGGACGGCTTCCTCAAGACGTACGCCCATGCCGACCATCTCGGACTGGGCGCACTGGTGACCATTCGGTCATAGTAAAATGAGCTTAAGGTCTTTAAGAAGATCTTTGTCATCTCTTTTTCCTCCAGAGGTGGACAAATTTGAGCGGCAATCTCACGCCACCTTTAATCGTACTCCTTAAAGGTTTCCTTGTCCTTTTGCGACATTGATCTGAGTTGATCTCTGTCGGGTGCCATGTCCAAATTATATTTATATTGTTGGACGAAGGCAGTGCCAAGATCTCTGAATGTGCTGATCGTGGCACGGTTTAAACCCATGTACCATTTTAGTGCGGCACCGGTTAAACTATCCTGAAAGTAGTGAATCAGCAGGTCCTGATTCTCCGTCTGAGCTGACATCCGCCGGGCCTACATCACCAGATGGCTTTGAGGGCAAGAGTTACCCTTGTACTTTTCAAAGTCGGGCACTTGAAATTTGTGCGGGACTTTCACATTTGGGACCAAACAGAGATCTGTGGCGTCCTTTCCAAATAGATCCTGACCGCGAATGGCTTGCAGTTCCTTCTGCATTTCCAAGAACTGCTCCTGGAATTCCTCCATTCTGTCAAACATAGTTTCTTTCTTACCAGAAGGTGTCTGTGGAACCTGTCCTTCCAGGACAGTGTGCACCACAGGGGGTGGTACCGTTACTACGGCAGTGAGTCTTGGCGTCTCCCGAAGTTTGTAACGTTCGGGAGTTTTCAGTATGCCCCTGGCATCTTCGCTTTCCCGAAGTTTGTAACCTACAGGCCCAGCGGCTTCTGTTGTGATTCCCTGATCTTCAGTGATCGGCGGAACATATCCTTCCGGGATATAGTTAACATGCATGCCCCAAGGACGATCTTTCGGCATTTGATACCTAGGATCATACTTCTCCAAGATGGGCGTTGAGGCGATCTCTGAGATCACAGTTCTTTGTAACTAAGCTTCTGCCATGGCTTGCATGTCGTTACGAAGCTTTCTCATATCCTCTCTCAGAGCGTCGATCTCTTCTTTCAATTCTCTATTTTCTTCCTCAAGATCCTCCATCTTTTTTTGACGATTGGCCAGAGTATTATACGAATGAGACAGTTTGACTCTAGAACCGAGACACAAACGTGAGATTCATAGGTAAGAAGAATACGCGATGTGAGAATGATGAATGCAATGATTATATTAATTGTTTAAGGTTTAATCAAAATAAACTTCGACAATTAGATTGCAAATATCAAACGGTGGGGAAACCCCTTTTTATTGAATTCAAAGGATTACAGAAATGGAAATACAATAGATTACAAGGTGCAGAAATAGAAACCTAAGCTAATGGGTCCCGAGTCCTCTCTGAAGAGAAATCGGGTGCTGATTCTGGTATCTTCCTTTTCTTTGACCGGGGCTCTTGGGCCATTGTCGGGTTGTCATTCCTTTGCCAGATGAAAGGAGTAAGCAAATTCATTTGGTCATCTTGATTCTCTACAGCATGTTGCTCCAAAATTTCAATCAGAGCGTCCTTTTCTTTCAGTAATTGCTGTATTTTAACGCACTCTATGTCGAGGGTGCGGTACTTGTTCTTCCAAGACCTTCTCTCCTTTTGAACTTTGTTGAGAGCAACCTGAAGCTTTTCAGTCTCAGTCATGAAGTACATGATAGATTCCTTTGGCGGAAGAATTCCGTAACGAGGATAAGGCATCTTTAGCTTGAGAGCTCTAATTTGTACCAAGTGGAGATAAGGCTCCATCGAGACACAGTCCGGTTTTCCTAGAGACTCTCGTCCTTTCTTACGAACCTATTTCCAAGCGTGCACTATTTCCATCTTTAGTGCTCTGTCGTTTTCTCCTTCCTTGAAGAAAAGACCTTATAGACGAACACCCAGTGGGATGTGCCTCATCGGGTATCCAAATTGACGAAGAACCAATACCGGATGGTAGTTGATTCCTCCCTTAGTTCCTATGAGGGGTACGTTGGGGAAGTTTCCACAACGGTCAATGATCCTAATTCCCTCAAAAATCCTATTACACCAATCTATATCAGAGTTGGTAAGAGACATGATCTTCTGCGACCAACGTAAGGCACTCTTGCAATCCCAAAAAGCAGCAGACTTGGGCAAGTGAGAGATAAACCATTTGTAAAGCAGAGGTACACAGCATGTGATCTCCCCTCCGATGTACAAATTTCCCAAATGTACAGAATGATACGCATCTGCGAGCAAAGTTGGCACAGAGTTTCCAATGAGAAAAACCTTAATGGAGTTGATATCGACGAAGTTATTGATGTTGGGAAACAAAAATAACCCGTAGGTGAGCAAGACAAAGATGCTTTCAAAAGCAGTCACGTTTCCTATACTGGCAAAATACAGGGCTTTCTTTGTCAAGAACTGGGCTGGCAAACCTTGGATGCCACCCTTAGTAGTTAGGTGAGTCCTAACCTCAGACTCGTCCAAATGAATTGCTAATGCAATGGTCTGATTCTTTGGAATTTCTTCCAGTACAGAAAATGGAGCTCAATCTGTAATGTGTAAATCGATCAGATGAGAATACTCCTCCAGCGTTGGTGCTAACTGGTAATCCGAGAATGTGAAACAGTGATAAACTGGATCATAAAACTGAATGAGCGCATCCATGATTCCCTCAATCACATGGACTCTTAACAGTGGTAGAAAACCTCCGTGTTTGGCTCTGAAAGCCTCAGGGTTAGTGATCATCCTCGCTAACCTTCTCAAATCCTCTAGTTTTGGAACCTTGAAGGTATACGTATGAGTTCTCCTTCTACCAAAATCCATTAGTGCAATCTTTTTCTCTGATATTTACAATCACAGTCTTAGTTTAATTTGAAAAATAGAGAGACTAGAAGAGAAGATTTTTTGAATGTTTTAATGTTTTTTAAATGAATGCATGAATGCAGCACACAAAAACATAGAAAAAACATGGGGTCAAAGGGTCGTTGTCATGAAGTCAAGGCTCTACCCATCCCCCAAAGGTTTATACTAGGGTGATTTTTGTACCTATACTCATTATCATCAGCTCCTCCCAGGAAAGCAAAATAACAAGCGGATCGCCAGCGAGTTGTAGAGCAATCTTAGAGTAAGTGCCATTCACCGAGAATAGATCACCAGCCTCAAATGAGGGTAGTATCGCGTAACAACTATTTCCGATAGTTTCCGCACTACGAAAGGGTTTGGCTCCTCAGCTTCTCAGACTTAACAACCGGCCCATTGTCTAGGTGAGAGAATGGGTTGCGTTGGTCAGCCTCCACTGAGGTTGATGGTCGACCCCGTCGCCATCACTTATCTTAAGTGTATACTCAATCTTTCCACATACGGCATCACCCGCATTCCCATTAGCAGAAAAATAAACATGTATAGCAATTAGGAAAAGCAGTATATATATATTTGTCCTAAACATCCTAGACCTTTTAAGCTATGAATCTTAAGTTCCTGACAGAAATTGGGTTCCCCGACGGAAGCCCCAATCTGTGGTTTTCACACAAATGAAGAAAAAAGAAAAGAAACTGAAGAGATCGGCCCCCACGGTGGGCGCCATTTTTCTGTAGCGAGCGATTTTCGACGCGGTTCTTAAGCGCTGGTCGCTCTCTGCGGTTTGAGCTTAAAGTACAGGTCGATTAATTTGTTATCCTATTGTGAGCTGAATAAGGAAGGGAAATAGATGTCTCCAATTAACCCTGCTTTGCATACTGAGTTTAAACAACGGTCTGTTAGGTTACGGATGCTATCAATGTGGGGGGGCCTTTGTACTGGTTATTTGTATTTTCGCCAATACAGTTTCTTTTTTTTTTTTTTGGGCAGAAGGTTTCTGGCGGGGAACAAGGATTAGGATATTAGGAATGATGCTTTTTGATGTGAGAGTATGGGATTTGGTTTTTTTGTTTAGTGTGCTCGCTAAGATTTTTCTTTCAATCTTATGCCTACGTATTCCCGTTTACCGAAACAAGGAAATCAGAGCATTCGTAGTTCCTCCTATTCTATGGGAGGAAATGGGTGTTTTGGTGTCTTGTTCAAAGCCCAAGACGTGAAGCGAAAGGTGATTTGTATCTTGTTCAAAGCCCAAGATGTGAAGCTAAAAGGTCTCAACTTTAGAGAGAATTTGTCATCTCTAAAGAAGGGTTTGTCTGTCACAACTGTTGGGTGACTGGTTATAAAGGAGAATTACTTTAACCGAGATATGTGAATCCGGCAATGCCATAATTTCCTTTATAGGGGATTTTAACCTGAAGGAGAAGACTTTAACTCAGTGTAGAGCAATGCCATCTTTCCTTAGGAATTTCTCATGCTAAAAGAGGGACAGTGGCATGGATATAGATGATCCAGAGGCTTGCCGCTTACAGCGATTAGACGAAAGGGAAGGAGTTATTGATGTTTGTATACTGTGAACGAGGCACAACTTTGATGCTAAAAGGTTAATTGGATTAACCAGTGGTTTTCTTATATAAAGCCTAAGAGGAGGCTGAAAGGTGTCTCGTACAAAGCCCGAGAGAGAGGCTAAAAGGTTTTTGACTCAACGAGGGAGTCTTTTGGTATCTCGTATAAAGCCCGAGATGGAGGCTACAATTCGTTTGGCTCAGTAAGAACCTTTTTGTATCTCGTATAAAGCCCGAGATGGAGGCTAAAGGGTGATTGACTCAACGAGGGAGTCCCTTATGTGTCTCGTACAAAGCCCGAGAGAGAGGCTAAATGTTGTTTGACTCCGCTAGGGAGAATCATTGTACAAAGCCCAAGAGGAGGCTATTGTAACTGTTTTAGTTAAGTGACAGGTCCAGTATACTGATTTTGAAAGAGAAAATTAGTTCTTATATGAGCAATACTGTACTCAGGGATTTGATTCAAGGATCCGGGTTGTTCCCGTTCTTTAAGGAAGCGGGAAATCCGCAGGGTATTGAGACTGTCCGAGTCTACGGGTTTCCATCCTATTCTTGAAGGGTGCTTGAGAATGTCTTTGAGACTCAAGGAAATTAGACTGTCCAAGTCTAGAGTGTCATCTTTTGTACTATGCTTTGAGAAACAGTAGTAGACTCTTTGAAAGGACTGTTCTATGAAGATGACTAAGTTCTGTTCCTATACCTCTAGGAGGTCGTCGGGACAATTTGTACGAAGCCCAAGAGGAGGCTGGAAACTTTTAAGAAACCGATCGGTCCTTGTACGATGCCCAAGAGGAGGCTATCATTCCCGGAGGAAGAGATCATTATACGAAGCCTAAGAGGAGGTTGTGAATACTTCTAAGAAGCCGACGGGTCCTTGTACTAAGCCCAAAAGGAGGCGGGGTAGTTTTTAGGAAGCCTGTGGGTCCTTGTACGATGCCCAAGAGGAGGCCGATGCTTTTAAGAAGCCCATGGGTCCCCAAACCCCGAGAAATTCAAGGCAAGCTATTCACAAGGAATAGATCAAGTCAGGAAAGTTCGAGAATTTGGAAGAAACTCAAAGATGCCATTCACGGAGAATACATTCATCTTTGGGAGTAGAGTTTCTTGACAATTCCTAATGAGGACAGCGAAGAGAAGACTGTATCTGGTGATCCTATTGGGGATCTAGCTGTCTATTTCTACGAATAAACGAAACGGCGTCACCTAGTTCTAGACGTAGTTGCCGGGGAAACTCGAAATATCTATACTATTATTACACAGTTGATATGAGTTTATGAAAGAAGACTTACAGTGAAACAGCCCCACAATACAGTTATATGTATATGAAAGCGGTAAATGAAAGCAATAACCACTTAATCGGTTGTAGAGCTTCCATGCTGTTTGGTTAGTTGTTCAACAAAGAAAGATTGAAAACAACAGTATATTCAAAATCAAAGGAGAAAGTGCTTTGAAAAAGAAAGATTTGGGGCTTACAGCTCAAGGAGAGGCCCAGGGTTTTATCAGTGAGCGCACTGTTGAATTTGTACAGAGGGACTTATACAAGTGACTGAGGCCCAAAATGTTTTTTTGTACAAAGGGATGGGTCTTACAGTCTTTCAAGAGGCCCAAAAAATTTTAAAGAAAAAGAGTGGGGCTTATAACACGAGGGTAGGCCCAGATGATTTTTTCGTTTAAAAATGGCGATCGCGCCGAGGTTTTCTTTTAACGCGGAGGGACTTATACAATAAGTGAGGCCCAAAATGATTTTGGTTAAAAGGGGGTTGGGTCTTACACTCTAATAGAGGCCCAAAAGTTTTGAATGGGTCTTATAGCTCGAGGAGAGGCCCAAGGTTTGTTTTTCAATGGACGATGATCGCATCGAACTTTTTGAAATACAACGGGACTTATACAATAAGTGAGGCCCAAAATTAGGGTTGTATTTACAAAGGGTTGGGTCTTACACTCTATTAGAGGCCCAAAAGGTTATTTTTCAAAAAAGGCGACGATTGCGCCATTTGTTTTTGACGGTATCGGGACTTATACAATACACTGAGGCCCAAAAAATGGTTTGGTCAAAAAAAGGATTGGGTCTTACACTCTATTAGAGGCCCAAAGTGTTTTGAAAATGATTTATGAGGGTTGAATTAATCCAAAAACCCTAATTTGTTTTCAAAAATGTATTTAATTGAATAAAAATTCAATAAAAATGATCAAAATTGTTTAACATGTGAAAAACAAATTGTGATCTTGGATTAATGCTTCAAAAATTAAGTATTAACCTACAAAATAATTAGAAAGCATTAAAAGTTGCAAAATCAAGATGGAAAAAATATTTTAAATGTTAAAAACAATTAAAACATTAATTCTTTGCAAAAATATCAATTATATGCAATAAATAATATTTTTGGGATTTTTTGATAAAATAAAATATTTCAACATTTTTGTGAATTATCAAAAAAAGAATCAACTCAAAATCATTAAAACTCAGAGAGAAATTAATTTTTGAATCAATTAAACAAAATCACAAAATTCAAATATTTGAATTTGGAAAAAAGGCGCCAAGAACAAGCTGAAGAACATGCGCGTGTTCTGGGTTTGACTGATTTGCGTTTTCCATCCAATCTCACTGAATACCTGATTATAACATGCAATCCACATATCATTATGCTCGTCTCAACCTCACGATCATGTTTATAACACTTAATTTCATATAAATTAAACATAAAACATGAAATCACGAAGAAACCTCAAGAACCCTAATTTCTGCATGAAGGCTAGGATTTTTGATACACGATTCAAACAATGCAATTAATTGAGGGAAAACATTCCATGCATGATTATGAACATATGGCCAAATTATTGTGTGAGGAAATATGCATAGATTGAGAGATGACCAAGTGTATGCTTACCTCTAGGCCGTGACAGCAAGTGCAGTGTGATTTTTGATTTGGAGGTGTTACAGATGAGTGGTGATGATCTGACCAGCTTCCTTACACCCTATGAAGTGTGTTTGAATGCCTGGACTTGATTGAAAATGGCTGGAACGATTTGTGGTACCCCAGCTGCAACTTGATTGAAAGTTTGAGCAACCAGCTGGTGATTTTGTGAAATCTGTGTTCCAGATGTTATGTGAGTGTTTGGATCACTTCTATATGATGTATGTGAGGTGTGTGAGTGATTGGTTTGATTGGAAAAGCTCTCAAACTCAAAACCCGATAGCTACCTTGCTAAGAAAGGCATTTTTGCCAAGAGAAAGAGATTTTGAGGAAAGCATCTGTTAGATGGATTTGGTGTACCCAAACTGATCACAATTGAGCTCTATTTATAGTAGAGCAAGTTTGTTTTGCAAGGAATAGTGAATGGAAACTGGTAAGTAGGTTTGGCCAATGTTGGCAAATGAAATTCCAAGTCTCCTCTAGCCATTGACTAGAGGTTAGGGCATAGAGCTTTGGTTCCCTTGGTCTTGGATAAGTCTTGACTGCTTTCAAATGAGAATGGCTCAGTCCATGCCACCTTGATGCTTCCATTGAATGCTTCAATCCAAATTTGGAGTCTTGTCCCTATTTTGGCCATTCTAGGTTCAACATGCTATTTCTTGTTCCATGGACTTTGGAGGCTTGGCTCAGTGATTGTCCCCTTTAGATTCAATCATCAGATGTGTCCAAGTGGATAGGAGCATTTGAATTTGGCTGATTTTGGCAAATCGAGCAAAGTTGCAAATTCTGCCTTGCCTTTGACAGATTTCAGCAAGGCAACTTGCCAATGTCATATCTCATGGTGTAAGTTGAATTTGGTAATGTTCTTGACCATTTTGGAAAGCCCTTACATGATACAACAACTGTTTGAACACATTTGGTTTTGATCTCTTTTGAATCCAAGTGAAAAATCCCCCTACATTTGGCAAAAAATGAAGACAGATTCTGACTTAGTGAAAATTTCACTAAGTGTTGGAAAAAGTGACATTTTCACTTTTCAGCCATTTTGATCATCCCATAACTGCAAATCCTTAATGAATTGGACTTAGGTTTAGTTGAAGTTTTTGTAGAGGGTAATGAGGGCTACAAATCCATCTTTGGATGAAAAAAAATGGCTTTGTGGTTTAGGAGTTATGATCCTTCAAAGTTGGTGCCCTTGTCACTTTATTTTTAACTTAGAAAATTTTCTAAGTTTTTATGGTTACCCCTTTTACAAGTTATCCAACTTTTCTTGATTTTTCTTGATGAATGATGATTCAAATCATACATTAACATCATTTTAGGGTTAAAAAACCATTTTGGTGAAAAATCTCAAAAAGTCAAAGTTGACTTTTATGCACAGTTGACTTTTTATCAGATGAATTACAAACTGTGCAATTCTTCAGGAAATCATGTCCTTGACCTAAATCAAACTTGATGGACATGTTCCATGGGTGTCATAGGGCATATTGAATCATGTCTTAGGGCTTGGGAGCATGTCCTGATCAAAAGTCAAAGTTATAGTTGACTTTTCCTTAAAACCCTAATTGTTGTGCAGATGAAATTAAGACTTGTTGCTCAAGCTTCTTGGATTAATCCATTGTTCCAAATGGATCAATATAGTTCATTAGAGACCCTCAAACCCTATCTTGAGGTCTTGGTTCATGATTTGTCCAAAAAGTCAACTTAGGGGTGAATTAGGTCAAGAAACCCTAATTCCTGATTTTTGATGAATGCATCCCCTGGGGCAAAATTGACTTGATGATTGGGCCCATGAGGTTCCATGGAGTATATTAGGTTATGTTTTGGATCATTGGCTTGTGCCCAGATGAAAAATTTCCATCTGGAGGCCCTGGTCGACCAAAACCCTAATTTGGTGACACTGTCGATCTTGAGACTTGATCCACCTAGAAGGGAGCAACCTTGTGCTTAATCTTTGGAGTGGGAGTCCTTTTGATCCTTTGTGGATGCTTGAGAGGTTATACAAGTTGAAGATCATGTCATTCCTTGATTGATCCTTTGTCTAAGGCTCTGAGAGGGCTTGAAACCCTAATTTTGATTGTAGTGAATGTTCAACAATTCCTTGAGGAGATTGATGAAATATAATGGTTCCTCCATATTGTGATGATGATTTTCACAATGATGGGAAATCTTAGTGGTCAAAATTTGGGGTATGACAAAGCTGATACTTCCTTCGGAGTCTCTTAATCTCTCTATCATAGTTGTCCTTCATGGCGGTCTTCTTTAACACGAGCCGATCCACGATACCATTCCAAGCACCAGAAGTAGGAGGATGAGATGATGAAGTAGTAGATGAAAATAAATCCTCTCCATGTCTTTTCACAACACATCACTCAAGCAACCCAATCAAGCCATCTTTCTCCTTCATATGCTTTTGCAACTCTAACTTCTCAAGGTTTGAAGCGTGAAACTTGGATTCACAAAGATTGTTTTCTTCCTTCATCTTGGCTAAAGCATCTTGAAGAGTATTCACATCATCAGAAGGAATAGGGAGTGGTGTAACGACCATTGTAGTCATGGGTTTCTCAAAAGAATAAGGCATTTTGAGCTCCTTAGCTCTCTCCTTCACCCAAAGCGTATAAGATTCCAAGGCAATGCAAACTTGTCTCCCAAGCTGTCCTCTACCCATCCTATGAATCTTAGTCCAAGCATGAGCCATTATTTTCCTCAAACCAAGAGAGTCATTCCCTCCTTGGAAAAACAAACCCTCTAAATGAATATTTTTAGGCTTATCCTTCAACATATAACCAAGCTGACAGCGAGCTAAACTCGGGTTGTAGTTAATTCCTCCTTGTGTGCCAAGAAGAGGCACATTGGAGAATTCCCCAATCCTATCAATAATCTGGACATTATTATAAATAGAAGAAGACCAAGTAATGTCAGCATGAGTAAGGGACATGATCCTCTGAGACCACCTTAAACAATTCTTGTTCTCCTTAAAAGCCGATGACTGTGGCAAGTGTGAAATAAACCACTTGTACAACAAAGGTGTGCAACAAACAATGGTATCATTCCCCTTAGAAGTCCTATGATGGATGGAGAAGTAAGTATTACCAAGTAAAGTTGGAACAGGGTTCCCAATCAAGAAAATCCTAATAGCATTGACATCCACAAAGTTGTCGATATTTGGGAATAAGACTAGTTCGTAGATAAGCAAAGAAAATATAGCCTCAAACGCCAATGTGCTGCCAGCATTAGCAAATAAAGTGGCTTTCCCAATCAAGAACTTAGAAGTCAAACCCTTGATGCCTCCTTTAACCATAAGGTTAACATGTATATCAGACTTTGTCAAATGGGTGGCTGCAATAATATCTTAAGGCTTAAGAACTTCCTCCAAGCAAGTATAAGGAACCTTATCAGAAACTGGTATACTCAACAGATGGGCATACTCTTCCAAAGTCGACATGAGCTGATAATCAGGAAAAGTAAAGCATCGGTAGATAGGATCATAGAACTGCACTAGGGTGTTCAAAATTCTATCTTCAATGTCGGTAGAAAGAATAGATAGAAGTCTCCCACGATGAGGTCTGAAACCTGCACGATCAACTACCAAGGACACTTGCTTTTTCAAATCTGTAAGATCGGGAGCTCAAAAACAGTACTTCTGAGTGTTTCTCCTTCCAATGTCCATGATCACAATATCTGCGATGTTTGCAATGGAGAATCTCTGAGATCCTTGAAAACTGATTGAAACAAAATGTCCATGAATGCATGAGTGCATGATGCAGCAACCACAAACAAGATCCCACAAGGCACACTGGTTCAAAGGTTCAGCACGAGCATGGAGTCAAGGTTAAGAACCTCCCACAATGGTATGTACTAGGGTTTATATCCACCTGTAGAACAAGGTTCAAAAAATTTCCTAGAGTCATAGATCCATCTTTCGGATATTATCGGCTTAAATGACTACTCGTCAGCCAATAATATTCTCAAGAGAAACTCGTCTGAGTGTGGTATCGCGTAACAACTAATTCAAGTCTACACCTGAATAGCCACCGCACCACGTCCTAATAAGGCCAAGATAGGTTAAAGGTTCTACGGTCCTCAGCTTCTCGGGCTCCCAGGTCAGAAAAAGTAATGTCAAATACGACTACTCGTATAACATCATTAATCCCAAAGGGGTCTCCACTGAGCGGGGGATCTCAAGTCAGCTTATTAAGGACTACTCCACGTAAGCCAAACAAGACTATACCACCCTCCTATCATAAGTGCACTCAAGTCCGGGTATAGGACTTATCTCACCACACAAATCACCAAGCACCCAAATATAACAAGCAATAACAAACAAATCAAACAAAAAGCGATAAATAAATCAAAGTAGGCTGAATCCGCTAAGAACCAGAGACAATGGGTTCGGTCCCCAGCAGAGTCTCCACTTTTCTGTAGCGGTAAAAATTGTGAGTGTAAGCTATTGATTAACTTAACTCATAAAGCAAGAGTCGCCACCACACTTTTATTTAATCCAAAAGGAAAGGAAAAAGAGCGAACAAAACCTAAACAAGTTCTAAACAAGAACAAATAGAGAATGGGTAAGGGGGTTGGTTACGCGATGGGAATGTGTTAACACCCAAAACGTCTATAGTACTCTATAGGAACCCTTTGAAATATCTACGCTTTTTGGTTTGAAAATGTTTATTTGAAAAGAGATTGGGGAGATGAGAAGAGAAATATTTTTTAAGATTTTTGTGTTTGGAGAGACTTAACGCCTCATGCCTACGACCCACAAAGTGCAATATAGGATCAAAACCTCGTAGTTCGTGGTACAAATGACAAAAATTATTGGTTATGATTCATTTTATCTTGAAAGGACAACCCGTCATTCTCAAGAGAGAATACTCAACTAATTACCCAAAGGTATTGGAATGAGGCATTTGCATCACATTAACATGGAGGATTTGCTTGGATTAAAATCAACAAGACTAATCTCTTCAACATCTAGGTGGAAAATGACCATACTTTACACAAAATACCATGGTTAGAAGCTTTACATCTCATCAAAGAAAATGACTCATGTCTAATTTTTTGAAAAGTTTTAAAGGAAAAAAAGTGCACAAAGCACAAAAAGTTTGAATGAGTTTGATATTTTTTTATGTCTTTTTGAAAATGGTCAAGATATGATTAACATTGATTGACATTTATTAAAGAAAAGCAAAGTTTGAAAATCACTTGACAAAAGTCAAGGTTTTATTATGAAAGCGGTTTTAAGTTTGAAAACAAGAAGGTTTTGAAAAAGAGAGGAGATTTTGAAAATTTAAGAAGGGGTGGAGAAGAAGGGACTGTTCTATTGCAAAAAGATAAAATCTAAGGATAAGAACAGTCTAACCACACAAGCAAGCTCCATAGCATAAGAATTCTTCCCTTTTGATTTGGTCTTGATCAAATATAAGTCTTCAAAGGAGAACTTCAAGTACCCAAAATCCAAGGTTTTTTCATCACAAACTTCCAAGCATAGGTTAGGATCCCAATTCTAAGTCCAAAGTTACATGTCCAAATGTAAAGGATAGTAACCATAGTCCAACATTATGAGAACAAGTTTTTTTTAGGGGTTTAAGCATTTATTAGAGTTTTTGGGTTCAAATGGACAAAAGAAGCACAAGATAATATGGTCCAAGTGGACAAAAGAAAAATGATATAAACATAAACATGATATGATATATAATAATATAAAGCATAAAAAATAAAGAGAGATAGGGAGCAAGAAGGAAACATAAACAATATACCACAATTACATCACAAAGGCACCAATGCCATAAACCTTCAAAAGGTAACCCCATACATTAATCACAAGAAAAGCTTCAATCCGGATGAAATAGACGGATATCCAACTTAGTCTCATGAAGAACCCAAAGGTTAATCTATTTCAAACCACACCATGGAAAGTAGGAGACTAACAATCTCGCTTACAAAAATACTTGGTTTTCCGTCTCGCGTCATGAACTATAATGAATGAACAATGTACTTAGGTCAAGTTTAATGAAGACTTGTTAGAAGATTGATACAATCAAAGCCTCTACACAACAAGCTTCATAGATTTTGAACCTATTACAAAAGATCAACCATCCTTGGGCTTACAATCATAAGTTTGGGCCACGGAAGTTCATGTTTCGATTAAGAGAGGCACAAATGTAGCGTTATGTTAAGAAATCGCCAAGTGACTTATATAGAAGTCACCCTACTCGAAGCCGGTCAAAATGATCTTTGTGCTAATGCATGCTAGATGAGCGATATGTAAATCGTCATCCGAAAGCAATACCATACGAAAAGAAAAAAGGTAATGATCTAGTCTTGATCAAGAATTAAACAAAGAAATTCTATAATCCATAAGACTTTCATCGATCCAAATAAAGGATAAATAGATGAAGAGAAAGCTAAATTAAACCACAAATGTATGTGATCTAAGGCTAAGAACGAATGGAATGGGAAGAAAATGGCAAAACAACCAAAACAGTCCCAAAACAGAGCCAAAAAACACATTATGCACTGTGCAAATCAATTGCACCCTTGTGAAAATCGATTGCACAGCAGAAAATCAGCAATTCTGGGAAAAAAATACACTGTGCAATCGATTGCACTACAGTGCAAATCGATTGCACACTGCCAGACAACAATATAATCAGCATTTACAAGGCAAAACCATGATAAATCATTTCTCCAAACACCTCATGATCATGGATCCAAAAGAGCACGAAAATCCAAGTAAAACAACAGCAAATGACACCAATAAAACACAATTTGCAAGATCCAAAGATCAAGCAACAAGAATCAATAAGAGATCACATTGTGGAAGATGAATCAAGCACAACAATGGTGGATCAAAAGTTTACCACTTCAAATATGAAAATTCTTCTAATCAACTCCAAGAACCCACTCCAAAGCCTTGATCTATAGAAATTGATGATGAAAAAGTAAATGGATGGAGGTTTAGCTCAAAGATTAGTAAGTTCTAATGATGAACTTACTAACTTTCATTGGAAGAAAGAGCTTTGGTGAATTTGGGTAGATGAGGAATTGAGATAAATTATTGCAAGGTGAATTTGGCTATCAAAAGCTTGTGAAATGAATGAAATGAGGCCTCTATATATAGGATTTAGGCTTGGAAATTTTGGTGGTTTGGAATTTGGTTTGGAAACAAAATTAGGATTGGAATTTGAATTTTGGAGGCAAAATCAAGATCAAGTGGTGATTAATGAGGGTGTATGGTGGGAATTAATTGTGATTATGTAGTGGAATTATTTTTGGGTGATCTACAATATTCTCAAATGATGAAATTGGTGTCAAATGCTTCAAAATTTGAAAAATGCTGATTTTGGCCAATTTTGTCCTTGTGCAATCGATTGCACTATAGCACGAATAGATTGCACTACTGAAAAATTCAAAAACTAGGCCAAAAATGTATGGTACAGTCGATTGGACCAATAGTGCAATCGATTGCACAGTTGAAAAACTTGAAAAATGCCCTGTTGGCTGGATTGTTCTGGCTCTGGCTTGATTCTTCTTGCTTGTCAAAGAAGGCATGGAAATAAACACATGAACCTTGGAGTCTCTTGAATAATAATAAATTAAATCTTGGAAACTCTTGATCAGATGAATTTTGAATTGTTTGCATATCAACATTGACTCTGTTCAGATGAAATTCATTCGAGCTAAGGGACTAGTATTTGATATCTTTGATCCAAATTCTTCCTGAAAAAGTTAGCAAAGGAAAAACAAACATTTTTTGGATTTTAATTAACGGTTAGTAAACAAACATCAAACAAACAAGAGAACAGGGGTGCTCGGCGATCTCACTCAATAACAAACCTTCAGAGGAGGCCAAGAGAACCAAAGCTTGTGATCTTGTTTGTGGTATGAGATGCAAATGACATATGGGATCTTAAGGGTAAAAATTAGGGTATTACAGTATCCTGACTAGGAATGAGGAATTAGAGCCTCTGTAGTTTGCCTAAATAGGGATGAGGAACTCTTGATAATGATCAAGGTTCCAAAGGGGAAGTAAATGTTCATCACTATGACACTTACATGGAGTGCGGCGACTCCAATCCTAAGGCTAGATTAAACAGGGAAAGTAAGTGTTCATCACTATGACACTTACATGGAGTACGGCGACTCCAATCCTAAGGCTAGGATAAAGGGTAAGGTAAACTAGTCTCAATCGTACGGGGGCGTGAGATAAGGGGAAGTTAGTTATTAGTTGTTAGAGGTTAGAGGGCTCAGAAAGATATTGCATCTTGTGCCTATATATCCTGACTAGGAAAGAGAAATCAGAGCCTGCGTAGTTTGCCTAACTATGGTACCAAGGGGAAATGAGTACTCATAACTATGGTACTCACATAGAGTTAAACAACTCTCTAAGTCTAAGTTAAAAAATTAACCTAAAGTGTTGACTTTAACAAAGTCAAAGGGGGAAGTGAATACACATCATAATGGTACCCACATAGAGTTCAAAAACTCCAAACCTAACTCTAAGTTATAAAACAAAATGGCTCTAATAAGGCCAAGAAAGAAAAGTAAGTATCTGTAATGATAGTACTTACATAGGGTTAATAAAAACCCTAACCTAAAACTAGGGTAATGAGGGAAGAATGGCTCTAATAAGGCCAAGGGAGATGATCCTAATAAGGTCATGGAAGGGTAGGAAAGTAACACTAACTATCCTAAATATGACTTACTAGTCAAACAGGGAACCCTTCCTTTGGAAAGACAAATGAGATTATCGAAAGAAAAAGGCATCAAAAATCATAACAAGAATGAAAGTTATTCACAAGATTTCATCAAGGATAGAAGCCACAAGTTAATGGTTAAGAAAGTTAATGAAAATTAAAAATGATAAGACCAAAAACAAGTCCTAGATATCTAAATCCTAAACATGACTTAAAAATTTAGAGATTAATCTAAAAAAACAAAATATTTTTGAGTTTTGATATTTATTCATTTTTTTTGTTATTTTATTATTTTTTTAAAAATTACTAATCAAAGTCTCTCAACTTAAAATCAAACTAATAAACCTAAAATTAAAATTACTAATAATAAAATTGAGAAAACTAATCCTAAAATTTAAAGTATTAATCTTAAAACTTAAAAAAAAAACTAAACCTAAAATTAAAAATCCTAGAGTCTTAGATTATTAATCCTAAGATTTTTATGTTTTCTATGAATGAGAGTCTAAAGAACAAAGATGAGAAGATAATATAGGTCAAGAAAAACAAATGAAATCAAAAGAAATAAAAAGTAAAATAATTAAACAAATTTTAAAAATCAAGAAACAAATGAGAAATTAAAAAGAGAAAACAAGGAAAGGAGGGAGTGTTCAGCGTGTAGTATCTTATGGGCCAAAAGGAAAATGAATAGGGAAAAGCCCAAATCCAAAGCATCCTGGTTCTAGAAGTGGGTCGGATGACCCATTTTACAAAACAAAGGAAAATAGATTGAAACCTAAAGGGAAACACGGTCGTGAGAATAATGCATCTCAGAACGATCCTCAACAACCAACAAAACTACGCTTTAGGAAAACTTTCTTTCTCATCCAAAAGAATCATAAAAGAAGCTCTTTCTCTCTGAATCTCTCCCAGTTCTCCTCTTTTTCCGTGCAATCCCTCTCCACTCACGCACCTCTCTTAATTTCGCATCTACTCTCTCCATGGTGGCGATGGAAGTGGGTGGAACGTTGTGGGTTGAGTTGTTATTGTTCACAGGTGAAAGGTGATTGACAAGAGTCCTGAGTTGAAGATTGAGGAAAGTGGAATGGGTTGTTCAAGATGGTTGTTTTTCATGTGGAAGAAGGTTAAGAGGTTGGAGGATATGAGCGGCTGAGTAGTTTTTGCGTGGAGGGGTTTATGGTGGAAAGAAAAACGGAAAGCAATCGAATGTATGTGATGGTTTGCGGCGGGGGTTGAGTGGTGTTATATGTTGTTGGTTTGTACGATGGTTTTTTGGTCAGAGGTGGAGTTTCAGTACCTTGAGGGAAGGAAGAAAACCAACAATGTGAGGTTGTTCACATGAGGTTTCAATGCTTGAAAGGCGTCGAGAATAGCACAATGAGGGTATGAATTGCTTTGATGCTGCAGGAACTCCGAAATTGCTTTCCGATCTCTCCCTTCCCTCTTCTTTTCTTTTTTTTTTGACAGAGATTTTTACTTCTCCCTTCCTTTGTTGTTCTTTCTACTGTCTCTTTTAAAACAAATGAAAACTTGTTAATTAAGTTTGTAGTACATCCAACTTTGTCTTGTTGTTGATGCTATGTCATTTTCATGTGCAGGATGTTGTTGGTGTACAGAGGGCTTGAAGTATGATTTTGATGAACACGCGTGTACAGTGTTTTATCTGGTGTGGGGTTTTGTATCTTGGTCTGGAGTGAGGTCTTATGTGTAGCAATGTTTAGTTTTTCTGAATATCAAGGATTTGTGGGGTCCGCGTTCAGGTCGTACGAGCGGGTTGTGGGGAGGTCTGGAGACGCGGGCTGAGAGAGCAAATTGGTGGAGCAGGGACTTTGTTTTGTTTAGCAGGTTGGTGGCAGAGTAGTAGCAGAGTGGTACGGTTCACATGGCTGGAAAATTGGATCAACATGGTTTTTTTGGAGGTAGTGTGGAGGTTAACTTTGGAGAGTTGGTTTTGTTGTCTTGATGCAACTGAGTTTTTGTAGATTGTGACAAAAATAATGATAAAGAGATAATAGTAATACATAAAAAATAATAATATAAAAAGAAAATGACAACGAAATAATAATAAATAAAAATAATAAAGAAATAATAATAATAATAATAAATGAAAATAATAATAATAATAATAGTAAAAATAAAAATAAAAGTAATAGTAAATAAATGAAATAACAATAATTATAAATAAATAAATAAATAAAATAATAATAATAATAATAATAACAAACAAACAAAAAATAAATAATTTTTAATAATTATTAAATGAAATTTAAAAAGTAAAATTTGATGACTATTAGCAAAAAGAAAGATATATTAACAAAAAAGAGAATTCAATTTCAAACTAAACTAATAACTAAAAGTAATAAATAAAAGAACAAAATTCTAAACTAAAATTATAAAATTATAAAATTCTAAAATAAGATTAAATTTAAGGATTATGCCAGAAAAAAAGAATTAAAAAAAAAAGAGATAAGAAATATACGGAACAAAAACAGACAAAAGTCAGGATGATATTAGGTGACAAAAATTAAACGGAACAAACACATGATTATTGAGTAATGGACTACACGACTATAAATGCAGAAATGGTTGACTTAAAATGAAATAAAAATGATCAAAGGATTCGAGGGTAAAATTTGGGGTACGACACAGGGGTTCCGCACAATTCACAACATGGTGTCACAGCGGCCACGGTGGCTACTGGAGCTACAGTCAAACTTTCGATATTTTTAGTAAGCGCATCCACTTTATCACTGACACAGTCCAAACTGTTAACTTTGTACATTCCGTTCTTCGTAGCAAGATTTTCTGTCAGAGTTCTCTCGCCTCCTCATTGGAAGTGGTTTTGAGCCATATTTTCAATGAGTTGATAAGCGTCTTCACATGGTTTGTCCATCAGAGCACCGCCAGCTGCAACGTCCAAATTCAGCTTTGTGTTATAAAGAAGACCATTATAGAAAGTATGGATTATCAACCATTGTTCAAGTCCATGGTGCGGGCAATGCCTTAGCATGTCCTTGTATCTTTCCCAAGCATCGAAAAGAGATTCATTGTCTTTCTGCCTAAATCCGTTGATTTGGGCTCTCAGCATATCAGTTTTGCTTGACGGAAAATATCGGGCTAAGAAGAGTTTCTTCAACTCATCCCACGTAGTGATGGAGTTGGATGGTAGAGACTGGAGCCAAGCTCTAGCTCTATTTCTTAAAGAGAAAGGGAAAAGACGTAGTCGTATGGCTTCGTTACTAACACCATTTGCTTTTACGGTATCAACATATTGTACAAACATAGATAAGTGAAGGTTCGGGTCATCTGTGGAACTTCCATAAAATTGGTTCTGTTGAATGGCTTGTAACAGCGAAGGTTTCAGCTCAAAATCGTTTCGATTGATGGCAGGGGCAGCAATGCTGTTATGTGGTTCATCTTGCGATGGGACAGTGTAATCCTTAAAAGGAAGGTTTGGTGGATTCTCAGCCATGGGAATATTTAATTCTGGGTAAGGGATTTCAGGTTCGGGAAGATTATACTTAATTCGGAATTCGTTAATTCGGTGTCTTAAATTAATAAAACGCTCGATGTCGTCAATCGGTTGCTCAAGCTTTTCGCCTCGAGAGCGAGTGTTTGGGATACAATCAACGAATTAGAGGAAAAGGAAAAATATTGGTGCCTTAGTCTATACTGTGCAACAATGGAATCACAATATTGACTAAATCAGCCTTCCCCGGCAACGGCGCCAAAAAAACTTGATGCGCTTCGAGCACACTAACGTGTTCGTCGAATAAAGACTGCAAGTATACAGCCGTTCGCGTAGTTTTAAAAAGGTTGTCGAACCCACTCGAAAGTGATAATCAAACTAATGCAATCTATTGTTGCAGTGCAAAGCTAAGGCTAAAGATAAACGGATTTTAGACGGGAAGAAAGAATTACTAATTCTTGAGGTTTTTAGAAATAACAATAAGGATGAGTTCGGAATATGGATTCCGTGTACCTAAAGGACTTGTAGAAATCGGGTGCTAATTATGACTGAACTTATTTCCATAGAAAGTACTAACTTAAAGACTCCGTCTCACACTCTCGCGCTATCGACAAGAACCATACCTTTCAACCATGGGATTTTGCTCTCGCTCGCCCGTTTTAATTGAAAAGCGTATTTTAAAAGTTAATGAAATTCTAAACGATGCCTAAAACGCTCTCGCCGTTTTTAGGATCGATGCCTAGTTTCCAATATCAGTTCATCCCTCACACTCTCGCGCTATCGGTTCGAACTTAGTATATTCCTCACTCTCGTGTCGAAATAATAAGACGTGAAAATTAGAAACAAAGACCAAAACTAATATACAATCAATAATTTCGCAACTAAATTTTCTACTGAGTCCCATCTGTAACGACGGTTCTCATACGCCAAACTCAATTGATTTAGCAAAACATGATATTTTTCATAACAAACATGTTAACGGTAATCAGAATTAAAACTAACATTGCAGACAAAATTAAAATAAATTCAAATGCAAAAGTAAAAACAAGAAATAACCTGTAGAGTAAAATTTCGAAACTGGAATTGAAATTATGCTGGCAGGCTTGTTCGTAATCCAACGGTACATCAACGAAAAGAAAATTACAATAAAAGTGTGACAACTCCTCGATGTGAGTAATTTCCGCTTTGAAACTAAATTTATGCCTAAAAATCTAAACGGAATTTTAGCAGAGCTTCAGCGTAAATTCTGGATGTCCGGAATATGACCAAAGAGTCCTATATATAGAGGAAATGCTGATCTCAACTGTCCTGGTCGTGGTCTCTGAGTGGAGGGAAAAGAGGAAGTGTGGTAACTGTTCAAAACGATTGCAGAATTTGAATTCTGCAACTGCGCTGCCATGGAGAACGCCATGGTCTTACTTCATTAAACTACGTGGCAAGCTGATTCATGGCGAACGCCATATAGCCATGGCGAACGCCATATCATCAAAAAGGACAGATTTCTTCTTTTATGCTGCATTTTCCTCTTCTTTCACTCATTTTCCGCTTCGCTCCCGATTCTGCAACAGATGAAGCTATCAACTGCAAAACACACAAAACAAAGTAAAATGCAAATAAAATACGATAAAAACAGACGAATAATATGCGCAATGAGCCTAAAAATATGATACGATTTCTCGTTATCAGTTCACATGTTCAACCTAATTTCTGATTAAGTTTGAAGTATGATAGACTTTAGGCCATTAATCTAAGCATGACAACATTAGGTTAGCATTCACTCTCTCATCTCATTCATCGTCTTCTCTTCCTAAGTCAAAACCTTAGTCTTGTACCAAGTACATTTTCAAACTTTTTTCTCAATAAACTTGGATGGTTGTAGAGTGGTTAGGCAAAGGCCTTGTCCTATCCAGAGCGTTTGACACTACCTTTAGGGTTCAATGTCTAGAAACACTTACCTTCCATAGTAAAATATTTATTAAATAAAACAAATATTGTACTCCTTGTATTGAAGTAAAGAGATGGGATTAAGTGAAGACTTCTTCCTCTCTGAGTATTAGGATGCTCACTTTAGAGTGTGTGGTCTCGATACTCATCTTTCAATGCAAAGACATGATTATATTCGCCACACCATTTTTAAAACAAATCTTTTGAGATAAAGAATTGGGTACTACCTACAGGGGTTCCTATCCGAGGACTTATTTCACCCCTAAAATTAATCTTCACCAATTAAATGTGACATCTTGCCTCGATGGAGAAAATATAATCCTTTTCAGAAAAGGGCATGTTATTTCCATTCTACCGCAATACAGGTAACACATAAGACTCCACGAGTGAGCAGAAATACACCTAACTGCTAGAACGCAAATGTTAACATCGTCCATAAAAAACACCAACAAACTACTGTCCCACGAACTACGGACGCTATGATTCTTCATTGGTCAATGAAGATACGTAGGTACAATATTGCGAGATCTTGGCAAGCAACCTTCTTTCACAATCTTATTTTATTTTCACCTTTTAGTTCTGCGAACTACGAGGCTCTGACTTCCTCATTGCTCCACCAGGGAACGTAGGCACAAGGGCCCTAATCCTTGGCGAGCACTTTATTTCTAAACTCCTTTTATCTTCCTTTTGAAGCATTCCTAGAGAACATAATACTTTAGAAACACCCTTACACATAAGACAAGCTAATGGTTCCCATCGAGTACGATGGATGCTAACACCTTCCCTTTGCATAACCGGATTCCGAACCCATCTCTTGGTCGCGAGACCATCTTATCCTTCCTCTTGGGGTTTTCTCAATGTTTCCCCTTCCCTTTGGGATAAATATAGTTCGATGGCGACTCTGCTGGGGAACCTTTCCCTATGCAAGCCAAGCCTAGTTCTGATCGTCGTATGTGTGGATGTTTACTTTTATCTTGCTTTGTTGCTTTATTAATTGTTTTCCTCTAATCTGTTGGGCATGTTAGGGATGGGTTGTGAGGAAAAAGCTTTCTGCTCGAGCTTTTCAAGTATACACTAAACTAGGTGGTGGTTGCTTATTGACTTGTGAGACTTAGGACTCGTTGAGTTGGTTTGACTTCCACGGCTCAGATGAGGCCCATTTGGGAATGATGATGTCTTACAAGTAATCATGACAGTGTTATTGTTTCCTACCTGGGAGTCTGTGATTGTGAGGACCTTTAGAACCCTATTCCAAAGGTTACTAAGACATAACTTTGTGCTCATCCATTGAAGGAATCACTGTCTTACGAATCGTCGTTATGATGGGAAACTTTTGACGGTATGATGCAAGGGGCATTGTTTGAAAGCCCTTCGAATGCCCTGTTGTAAATCAATAGACTACCTACCCGAGGAGAAAGATACCTGTTATGTGAGTCCTTATCTCAGTAGCCGTTGGTTTATGTGTTACAACTTTGTTCTAAGCATGCATTCATAACATTGTATTTTCACAAGCATCCATTCATCCTTTTGCATATCATTCCTCAACAAAAACAGAGAGCTCACCCATCCTTTGTCCATAACCCACAGTTGACTTTTCGACGCCCGTATTAGACTGGAAGTAGCTTTGGAGAGATCATGAACTCAGGAGAGCAAAACCAGTTTCCGACAAGGGAGAATGTTGAATTGATGAAACACCAGTTGGACCAACTTGTGGAAGCAATGAAAACCTTGGTAAAGAGAGATGAAAATATTCAGAGAACTTCAGTCACTAGGAACATCATTCCAGCTGAAGTGAACAATTTTGCTCAAGCTCAGCCTGCACGGATCCCTGTTGAGAATCCTACTATACAAGAATGTACCATTGTCCAAGATGGGCATTCCTTTTCTCTTGATGCCATGGAATATCGTAGTTTCGCATTCTCTGATCCAGATTCCCAAAAGGAAGTTCCTGTGATGAAAGCAAAGGACCCACGAGCTATTGAGATTATGGAAAGATGTCGTGTGTTGGAAGAAAAACTTAAAGCCATCGAGGGGCATGCTGCTTTTGATCTGCATGCATTGAACATGTGTTTTGTACCCGACCTTGTAACATCTCCAAATTTCAAGACACTGAAATTTGAGAAGTACAAAGGGGATAGCTGTCCAAAGCAACATTTGGTGATGTTTTGTAGAAGAATGACCTCATATGTCCACAACGACAAACTTATGATTCACTATTTACAGGACAGTATGAGTGGGGCATCATTGAGTTGGTACATGCAGCTAGAGAGTAGTCACATCCAATCATAGTTAGACCTAGCTAACGCCTTTGTGAAGCAATACAAATACAATATTGACATGGCTCCTAACCGCATACAGTTGCAAGGCTTATCTCAAGAGGATAGTGAATCATTCAGAGGGTATGCTCAGAGATGGAGAGAGTTAGCTGCCCGTGTTCAATCACCACTCTTAGATAGAGAATTGCTCGACCTGTTCATGGATACTTTACAAGGCCCATACCTGGAAAAGGTGATTGGCAATGGGACATCAAACTTCTCTGACTTGGTATCAATTAGAGAGCGCATCGAGAGCGGCCTAAAGAGTGGAAAGATCCAAGACGCTTCGAACATCCCAGCTAGTGAAAGTGAATCAGTTCTTAGTTCCCAAGAAGAAGGGGAGGAGGAAAATAATTCCATCTGGAAAACTCCAAAAGTACCATCTCTACTACCTTATTCTCAGTACCCATGCATCTCAACTGTTCAGAGTCAGCAACCTTCTGGGTTTCCATGTCAGATACCATTCTCTCCACAGGAACAATATCAAGGACCTCCTCAGTATCAACAATCATACCGACGACAACACGCTCCTCATTAGCCGTGTCAGCACACCCGACAAAGACCAAGAAAGCTAGAAAGGCATTTCACTTCGCTACCAATGTTGTATTGTCAGATATTACCATATTTGATCAAAGGTGGATTGATAGTGCCGAAGGAATTGAACCCATTTCCTTTTCCATACCCACCAGGCTTTGATGCCAATGCCCGATGTGACTACCATATTGGGTCACAGGGGCATTCAACAGAAGACTGTAAGGTGCTCAAGAGAAAGATTCAGACTCTACTTGACTCCAAGATGTTCTCATTCACACCTCAGGGCATTCAAATCAACAATCCTTCACCCAGTCATGCGGGTCCAGCACTCCACGTTATGGAAGAAATTGTCGAGAATAGATGCGAAGAGGATTATCAAACTGATCTTGACGACCAACTTTGAAGATGGCTAGCCCGGTAGTGAATCATGAAAGGAAAGACCAGTTCCCCGAAGCTGGCAATCTTTTAGATCAAGTCTTTATTTTGCATTTTGTAGTGTCTTTTCTGGTAAGTGCTACTTGCTTTGAGACATTGTTGTTTATAAATGGTTTTATTAATGAAATAAATATGCATGTTTTGATTAAATACATTCGTGTTCACTCATACTTTTTTATAGATGTCAAATGCTTGTTTGGGCAAAGTCCAAGGGAGGATGATGAAATCGAAAGACACAAAACTTCCAATTGTATGCTTTTTGAATAAAACCTTGCTGATGACGTACAATCATTGTTTCAAACTCCCCAAACACTAGAGAGATAAGGAGTTAGTCCCTAGCAAACCACTTTGAGCCTAGAAATAGGAGTTTCCTTCGGATTTCTAAACCCTTAAGTTTAACCTGGGGCAGGTTAGTGTTTAGCTAATCTGATTATAAAGTTTTGTCGCTTGTTCTTCGATGACCAATGACATGGTAGTCACAAGCCCTTCCAAAAAAGAAGAATCAAAAGCCTACTAAGTCAAACACCTCAAGAGGCGACTTAGGCAAAATTAAAAGGTCACCGACATCCATAGCCAAAGACAAAATAAGGTGATTGTCATTTAAAACAAAAAAATCTTTAAACATCCCCTTATACCATCAAACTCAAGATGTGTGTGTCGAATTAGCTGAACATAGGACCGGAGAACACCAAGGTGAATGGGTGGGTTAAAACAAAACTTTGAGCCATAAATCCTATTTTATCAAACCGAGAACCAGGCCACGTTACAACCCTCAAAAGACCTAATTTAAGCAGGGTTATTTCGAAAGCATACTTCGGTAAGATCACGTCAAAGCTGACTCCTAAAAGAATTTTCCTACCATTCATGTGACATTCTGATCAGTGATTCATTCACTATATGTCGCAACATAATTCCTGTGAATGGAATTAGATTTCAAAACTTTCATATGCATTGCATTAAACTATCATTCTCAAAATGATCAGTTTTGTTTGTGGGTAAGCACTTGACATCAAGAGAGTTTCTACAATGGAAGGATTGATCGAGCTAAAATGAAAAACGCCTGAAGACTCCATTGAGAAGCAGGGCAAGCCACTCCAAGATTTTGTCAATCTGGGGCAATCAGGTCGAGATTCGACAAATCTCTTCCAAGAGCAGTTAGTTTGGGAAACTCCCTCATAGATCAGTCAGTCGTGTGGAAAATCATTTCAAGTCCCCGTTGAGCAGAAGATTCAGCAAAACTGGGAGAGGCCACCCCAAGAGCACAGAAGTTAATATTTTCCAAAATGCGACTAATCCGAAGCACCTCTCTAAGGTTTAGAATACTGGGGCAGTCCATCTCAAACCATCATAGTACAGATGTTCGAGGGTTCTTTTTGAGGCAGATTCCTTCAGAGATCCCGCAAGCTGGGGCAAGGTTGGCCATATAGGAGCATTGTTCCCATAACTCCATAGCTGCTCAAGCAATTTTTTCCATCCACCAAGTTCAAGATGAATGTTAGGAAGTCACGCTAAACCTTTTAACCAGAAATCTCTAGCTTGACAAGACACTTTTTAGTTTCAATCATACCTAACCTACCTCAAAGCCATCTGTCGAGCCATCAAATCATTGCACAAATCTTTACCATGTATTAGTCATGTCGCTTCACTCATGCATATCATTTGGCTAGCATATCATAGCATGAAGCCTTGTAAAATCGAATGAGGATCCAAAGTCCAATCCATATTTGCATTCCACAGAAACCACAAGTCCAATCCCTATTAGCACCTCATTCCAGAACCCAAGCCACATTGGTACCCCAAAAAAATATCACCTTCGAAAAGAATATCGATATAAAAATCAATCACCATCAAGTTTAACCTGTCCTTCCCACCAAAGCCCAACCATACTTGGCACAATCATACTTGGCACATCAAACCAAATCCCAACCTTGTTTGGCATACCCCTAAAGCCCAACCTTACTCAGCATCTCCCGAAAAATCATCAACACTACTTCCAAAGCCCAACCACACTTGGCACAATCATGATCCCTGGATCACATATCTTCATATACCCACAGAGAATGTTGATCCCATTCCCCAGCAAATATTTCAATCGATCTCTAACAGATAGATCGACAAAAAACTTACCACCTCACACCCAGGGTCGTATATCCTTTGAACTTACCCTCGATCAGTACTTTACCGTCAACCCTTTGATGACGAATTTCAAATACTTTCCTTTCCGTCAACCCTTTGATGAAGACAAATCCTTTGCCATCAACCCTTTGATGGTGACTTTCCAAAAACATTCTTTTCCGTCAACCCTTTGACGAAGACAAATCCTTTGCCATCAACCCTTTGATGATAACTTTCCAAATATATTATTTTCCGTCAACCCTTTGACGAAGACAAATCCTTTCCCATCAACCCCTTTGATGAGATTCCTACCTGAGTTGTTCTTTTCCATAAACTCTTTGACGATGACAGTTCTTTCCGTCAACCCTTTGACGATGACATTTTTCTTACCATCAACTCTTTAATGATGTGACTCTTTAGTTCATTTATATTTCCATTAACCCTTTGACGATGGCAGTTGTTCTTTTCCGTCAACCCTTTGACGATGATAAGGATTCTTATATGTTAACCCTTTAACGACGACCGTTTGCTTTCATCAACCCTTTGATGACGATCTTATTGTAAGAACAAGATTTGGTTTTACATCTAGCCTTTGAGTTTTGATGATAATTGCACATGTTATCTAAGAGAACAATTCTATATGATATGGTTTCTGTCTAGTGTGTGGCTGTTGTCTATATGATTTTGACTCTGATAAAAAGACGTGTGAGTGAACACGAATGATTCAGATGAATGCCCTATTTAAAATATTGATGAAGGTTGAAATCCGTCACCAACGGTTCAACATCAACACTAACAATAATAATTCCAAACAACGACTTCCAAATATCATCATTAAAATTATAAACCTTATTACCTATAGTGAACTTGAAAGAGGAGCCACATCTATCGTCCAGCTCGGAGTAGAATACACGAATGAGGTCTTCAATGTAATCTTGTAAAAGATTCAAGTAATAGTTCATTTACTGATGCTCGATAAGATGAACATCCTCAGCAGGGCCGTCTTTGAGGGTGTGCAAGGCGACCTACACCACAGGGCCTCATAATTTTTCAAGATCATGCTATGTCAAAAAGGGCCTCCATACATATATTTCATGGTTAAATTACGATTAAAATGGCCCACTAAGAAAATTTCACAAGCTTACTCAAGCTTCTTACACAGGGCCTCTCAAAAGTTTGAGACGGATATGATCCTCAGGAATGTCCAAGCAACTAGCAACAACAGGTTTCCAAACATGCTGCTTCATAACAAGGCGGTCACTACTACGAAAAACCCATTTAACAACGGTTGGAAATGACATATAATGATGGGGGCGAAGACGTTGTTATGTAGAGTGTTGTTGTATATGAGGTACGTACAATGACGGTCCTGGGAAACGTTGTTGTATTCCAGTATGCACGCACCATTTCACGACGGTTAGTTTAGTCAACCGTTGTGATATACTAAACTATGATCTGGTTCGATTCTCAGCAACAACATTTTTTATTTATATTAGCGTTTGACATACAACTACGGATATGTTTATAACCGCTGCCAAAAACAGACTGTTTTAAATATAAAATTTATCTGCGTATCAAATTATTCCCATAATTTATCCTGTCAAAATAGCTTCTGTTTACATGCAAACACAATATGTGCATCAAACACAATTCTTCCTATATTTTATCCTTATAAATGAATCAGAGAATTTACATAAAAGAAATTTACATGAAAAGCTAAATGAATCAGAGAATTAAACTGCTAACATTGTTTAAATCAAAAGTCAATATTATTGATTTCATTATGTGCATCAAAAGCCAAAACTATTGTTCACATTATGTGCATCAAAATAAAAAAATATGTGCATAAAAAAATGTTGCTGATATATCATACAGCAGGAGCAGAACCCTTAAGCTCATTGTGGATATACGCCCAACGTTTACGAAGATCCACAAAGTCCTCAAGGGGGAATGGGGTTTCGTCGTTAAACATCTACATAAGAGCAAAAAATTGAAGATATATCATGCATGATAATAATTCAATAGTCAACTTATATATTAATATATGTAAAAATTTTATGGCATATATTACCGCATCCCATGAATCAACAGTGTCGTCAAGGACGATGTTTAACATGTGTTTCATGATAAAATATCCACACTCGTAACTCCCGCGTTGTTTCCTCGTCTACAAATTACATGAATATAAAAACATGAATACAACCACACATGCATGAATGTAAATGAAATAAACAGGTAATCGGGCCACTTACTTTAGGAGCAAGGTATGTGGGATTTTTTCTAACATTCCTCAATATATTAACTTGCTCCACAATACTGCACATTGAAAATTGAATTAAACATATTACATGATAAACTAATTACAATTAATGCCAAAGAAAATGATATTAAACAAAGACACTTACGTTAATACAAGATCTTTCATTGGTTTGTGGAGTGGATTGTGCAAGGAACACAGTAATGTCACCGTATTTGTCCTAAATGATATTACGATCAATTGCCAATGACCACTGAATGAACACGAGAATATATATATATATATATATATATATATATATATATATATATATATAGTTAGTTAGTTGTTACTAAAACAAAACTAAATATAGAATATAGAAATAAATTACAACAATACTAACCTACATAGGAATGGTGCAAGGTAACATTCTTTTCCTCCGTCATTTAGCCAGCTTTTCAAGTAGTTTTCTCTGATATTTTTTTCATTATACACCCAAGCAATAAAACCTGGGTCCAAGATTCCATAGGTACTTGATTTATTCAATTCTATACAAACACGGTGAATGTACCTAAATGGTCAAAGAAAATGAATAAATTAAGGGAGAAAATACAAAAAATTATAATGTTCTATAATGACATGTATATTCGACTATATACTTACGTGTACCAAACTTCCAAAATAGATATGTCAAGCCACTTATATCCTGCGAGAAAATCCCTCACATCTTCAGGAGTGTAATACACTAAATCCAATTTTGGGCAATGTTCTAGCGGGAGAGCTTGCGCAAGGTCTGTTGTTGAAATGGACAAGTATAAACTTGTTATTTCATTTGGACTAGGGTCCAATATCCCATTGCGGTTATCTACAGGTGGGGGGGGGGGGGCTGTACAATTACTCCCTTTTGTAGAAGTGTGATTTACGGCACTTCTACTTGGAGTTTGATCATCACCAACGCAACGACGATCTTCATTAGTTCGTTGTTCGAGGCTTTCACTTAATCTCTACATCATAACATTCAATTAGAACATAAAACAAAAATAAGCACAATATATTTAATTAGAACATATAATATATATCATAAAAAAATAAGCGCGATTTACGACACATACCGAATATATCTCTTGTAACCTTTCCGCTTCTTTCTCCCCTTTTTCCCTCTCCTCCTCAAACAACCTCCTTTGCTCCGCCAATTGCTTCTCAACATTATCAATCTTTTTTCGTTGAGCAAGAAATTCAGTGGTTTCGGTGCTTATTCTTTGAGATCCAAAGTATGACCTCAAGCCGACACCATCTCCAACACCACGGACACGGCCTCCATGCTCAGCTGTTCCGATAGCTTCGACTAATATGTCATGTCGTGCTTCCAGAACAAATGTGCCTTCACGGGCCGCCACAACCAAGTTATCCTACACAACATGAGCAACTTACATAAGCAAACACATTTAAATAACAACTCATGAGCAATTTACATAAGCAAACACATTTAAACAAAACATATACTTACAATTTTCTCAGCAACTACTCTTGAAGCCTCAGAGGTGTACTCTCCATTAGGTCTTAATCGAGCCCTCTTCCATTTCTCATGTCTTGAAGGTGGAGATGGAATGTCACCATCTCCTCCTTCTTGTAGTTTTTCCTGCAGGATCCTCTTCTCAAGTTTCCTGTAACCCCCACGAGACAATCTATGGGGGTACATGTTTTTCGCCTTGTTCTGAATTCCTACTTCGCTTTTAGCCTGTTATTAACATAGTGAAAAATGTGAATGATTAGTATCTATAACTCATTAGCATAACATTATAGGTTACATAAGACTAGTACTAACCTTGAATTCCTCAGAACGGCGTTTCTTCGCAAACTTGTGCCACACCTTCTTCGATAAAAAACTATACCGAATCCATGGAGGTTGAAGACCGCTCTTAGGCTTCGTAATGTAGTCAGCCGTGAGCCATGACTTAAATCCCCTCCAACGAACACCGGCATAAGTTATCCACTTTCTTTTCAATTTTGAGTCATCGGTAAACTCAAAATTCAACTACATTAAATCAATATATAAGTATGAATTAGAAACTATAGGTAGTGATATCAAATATATGAAAATCATAGTATGAAATACCTTAACGTCTGTCCATATGCTGTCTTTGACATTACCATCCACTTCTCTCCAATCATCAATCAGTATACTGACTTTGCTACGTGCAAGGACGCAACATAACTCCTAAAAGTAGCGTAATGTGGACAATCCACTAATCTGTAGTGCAAATCAAACTCGATCGGAATTTTTGCACCAGATGAGTTGCGGACTGATGTGAATTGGGACATCATTGTGACACCTGTTTGTGATCTTTTCGTTTGACTTTCAGTTGTTTGAGTTTCATTGGCTAACCTTTCATTTGTTTGAGTTTCTTCGCTGGTTTTTGATGAAGAACTCGACAAGGTCGACATCTAAGTTCAAAAACAACAACAACAACATGAACAACAATGGCAAAAGAGTTTACTGTAGATGCATGGGGAAAATATTTTACGTACCCTAAACATGACGACGAATTAAACGATGTTGGTGTTGGTGTTGTTGTTGTCTTCCTTCCTTACGACAACGACGGTGTTGTTGTTATCTTCTTTCTCGACGGTGACGATGATGACGACGGTGTTGGTATGTGCGTAATCTTCTATTTTCTTCACTATCGTGACGATGATGACGAAAATGACAACAAATGGATACTGATGATGCAAGCTTTGGTGGAATCGTGTATTGTTTCACAGTATTGAAGGTTAGGGTTTAGGGTTGAAATCGTGTAACGTTTCGTCTGGTTTCTATTTTCAATGGAAAAAAGGATACTGAAGAGACAATGAGACTAGCTAGTTTGGAGACTATTGAAACACTACTGCGACGGTCAAGAATTTACACCGTTATGATATATTATTTACATAATGAAATTTCATATTAAAGCGCCAGAGTTATTTTTAGAATTAAAAATTAAAAAAACATACAAAATATATCACAACGGTGTATATAAACAACCGTAGTCATAACTTTTAATTTTTTTAATTAAAAGTAAATAAAAAAGTAAAGGCGCGCTTTAGCATAAAAGGAATAATATATATGAATGCGCTGAGGTTCGAACACATGAAAGCTTGAAGGTATCACCACGGTTGATTTATCAACCGTTGTTATAAACAGATAATCACCACGGTTGGTTTATCAACCATTATTATATATAGATAAGTTTTATACAATAAACAAATAAAATACAACCGCGCCTTAGTTTAGATATGTCACAACGGTGTAGGGATGAAGCGTTGTGAGCATGGCGTCGTTGTTTACGCGTTTTGTAGTAGTGGGTGTTAGTATTTCTCTTAAAATTCCTTAACAAAAGTACAATAAACCAACAAAAATGCAGTTTCTGGAATGGCAGAGGATGTGGTAGCCTTTCCCTTACCCTTGGAACTACTCTTGTTTCTTGCAATCTTTGGTTCCATGGAAAAATTTTCAAAAACCAATTCGCACGCCAAGTGTTTGACAAAATGTGTGAACAAGAAGTGAAGATGTTTGAGGGACAAATAAGTACCCACAAACCCGAACTAGATATAAGGATTCTAAAACACACAAAGGTAACAATGAAAACTAAAGATGAATTCAAATTCAGAGTTTTAGAGGTATTGGGTGTGATATGAAAAGTGTGAGAATAAGGATTTTATAGAAGAGTAAATATGAGTATAATAGATGAATGTGATAATTGAATAATGAGACTTAATGATATTTTGGAAAATGGAAAGTTGAATGAGTTATGGTGAATGAATCTAAGAGAAATAATGGATGAGTTAATGACAATTAAAGAGTTACAAGACTTAAGAAGAAATGAGAAGGTGTGGAGACAAATGTATCTGATGTTTTGAAGGACATTTTGGAGGAACTAGAACTGTTGCAAAGGTATTACAATCAGTTTATTTCTGGCCCTCCTTATATAAAGATGCTCATGAACTAGTCAAGGCATGTAATAAATGACAAAGAGTTGAGAATATATCCATGAGACAAGAAATGCCACTCACCAACATCCTTGAAATTGAATTTTTTTATGTGTAGGGCATAGACTTCATGGGGCCTTTCCTAAAATCAATAGGAAATATCCATGTCTTAGTTGATACAGACTATGTTTCCAAGAATCTTCATTAGGCATGTCTCCCTATAGACTTGTGTACGACAAGGATTATCACCTACCCATTGAGTTGGAACACAACATTTTGGGATATAAAAAAACCTTAATTTCAACTTGACATCTACTGGTCAAGCTAGATGCTTCAACTCAATGAGTTAGAGGAACATAAACTGTTCTTATATGAAAATGTTGCGCTCTATAAAGAGGAGACTAAGAAATGGCATGACAGAAACTGCCAGAAGAGGTAATTGGTGGAAGGCCAAATAGTCATTTTGTTTAACATAAGACTAAAGTTATTCCCTAGAAAGCTTAAGTGAAGATGGTCAGACCCCATTAAGATTTTGAAAATTTATCCACATGGGATTGTAGACCTCTTAAATTAGAAAACATTTGAGGAGTTTAAAGTCAATGGAAAAAGAGTTAAGGCACATTTTGGTGACCCCTCACACAACACACATGTCACCTTAACCTTCAATTGTTACTTTTGTTTGTGTTGAAACTCGGGCTATAAGACTTAAAAATTACACTACTGGGAGGCATTCCAACTTAATAAATTTTAGTTTTGTGTATTTTGTTTCAGGTGATTATGTGTAATTGAAGTTTGGTTGCTAGCGATACTTGCCAAGGTGTGTCACAGCTGTGATGAGTTATGGAGACAAAGGGAAGAATTTGTTGCTTTAGAAAGAAAGAAAGAGAAAAGGGAATCAACGAGTTGAAAAAGAAATTATGCTATGTAATGGAAAATGAAAAGCTAGTAGAGAGAGGGAGGGAGAGAGAGAGAGAGAGAGAGAAGCCACACACACAAATATCCCTTGACACATGTGCATGATGTCATTTTTTGGACAAAGGAATTTTTTACTTGTCTGCCACGCCTCATCATTTTTCTAACTGCAGCAAGGAACCACAGTAACCCTAAACGATTACTTTTCTACCGTGGAAGGTTCATTTTGAAATTTCTCTCTTTCCCTTCTATCTTTATTAACCACGTAACCTCTACCAACTTCATCATCACTCCACATACTTTCCAAAATCATGAATTTCCCCTCTCTCTCTCTCTCACTCTCTCCTAAAAACCGCTTCCTCTCAGTTAACTTATCACAAACTTCCATCATCTTCCCTTTATAACACATCATCCTTTCACTTTCACATCACCTCTCAAACCCAAAAATCACAAAGGAACCAAAAATCTATGGAAAGAGATTCAAGATGTGGGCGCGAAAGAATGCTAAATCAATCATCGGCTATTCTGACTCAGATGATTTAGATGTTAAAAACTTAATAAACAGTGACATTCATCAGTGCTTCATTGAATTTTTCACTGGGATGAGTGTTCATTCAGAGGGGGGATTTATTTACAATATGTCATAGGAAATTTTAGGATTGCTCTGTGACATCGGTCCAATCATTAAGACAATGAAGTAGACTAAGTTCTGCAAGCACCCCAATTCGTACAACATCCAAATGGTGAAAGAGTTCTACATTAATCTTGTTAATACAACAAATAGGAGAATGTAGGTGGTGGTCAGAGGTACATAGGTTGTTTATTCTGAAGCGACCATTAACATGGTGATGGGTTTGCGTAATGTTGGTGATACTTACCAACATTTGTTGGAAACCTCCGATGATGTCGACTTGGATATTTTGAAGGACTCCTTATGCAACTCAGACACAAGATGGATTAATGCATATAAAAGCTCAAAAAAATAGTTATAAGGATTGATCTTCTCCCTGATGTCAAAGTTTGGTACAAATTCATTAAGCACTCTCTCATCCTTAATGCCCACAATGAGACCGTGAACAAGGCAAAGTTGGTCCTTCTTCACTGCATTACTTCCTTTAGTGCAGTTAATGCGACCAAGATCCTTTTTTCATGAAATCCAAGCTTGTTCCAAAAAGAAGGAGGGAATGATATATTTCCCTTGTCTGATCACAACTTTGTGTAAGAAACAAGGAGTCCCTGAGTGCCTAAACAGATGAAACTTGCCACCTTAAGCATGATTTGACAGAGCTGTAATTCAGATACTTATGAAGCCAAAAGGAAGAAAAAGGCAACCAAAGGAAACTAAATAGGAGACAGACGGAGAAAACTCTTTTGAGATTGACATAGTCATATGGGGAGTCATCCTTCAAATGCAGAAGGATGAGAGGGAAGATGTATGCCATGGACAATAGAGAAGCTTTGGAGAATCCACCAATCTTCCCAGAGCATATTTTGGGAGAGATAATTCATGAAGATGACCAGGATGACCTAGAAGAAAAATGTGAAGGAGATGACAAAGAGTTGAAGAAGAAGAATAAAAACTAGAAAAAGAACAAGAAGAATGTATCTTTTAAGTCACAGCTAGACCGCTGAAAACCCCAAGAAGAGGCCTATGAAAGATAAGAAGCCTAAGAAAGTGAAGGCCTCTTATCAGCCATTACCAGATATCCCAACTAGGGAATTTAACATGAACCAGCCAATTGAAGAAGAGGACTCAGGTAAAGATGAGAGGACCTTAAGTGATTTACTTAAACATGTCAAGAAAGATATTGGAGAATTGAAAAAGATTGCAGTTGTTGAAGAGTGGGATGTTGAAAAGGATAGCCAAAACAATGTGGAAGACCATGAGGAGGATGAGCATGTAGAGGAAGCTAATACATTGATAGAGGACAAAAACAAATAGGTGGAAGAGGACAAAAGTGATGACAAGGAAAATTTTGTTGCTGAAGTTGAGGAGAATGACACTACCGAAGACTCACAAGAGTCTGAGTCTGAAACTGAATCTGATGAAGTGAAGGATAAGAGCTCTGACGCGCCACAAGTCATCAGCCCAAAAAAATAGATGACACCTTAGAAAACCAATACCCATGTCCCAAATAAGACACCTGCCAAGAAGAAAAGCCCAACAAAAGCTAAGACCTCTGTGAAAAGAGCCATGAGAAAGAAAATGAGTCATCTACAGCTGTAAGGATAAAAGATGTCAGTGCGCTCCAAAAGGAAGGAAAAGTAAAGGCAAAAATATAGGGTGAAGCTAAAACCAAGAAGGAGGAGTGTAAAAAAAAGGAGGAAAAAGTCATAAGCAAGAGTAGCATGCTCCGAGCCTAGCTGATATTTTTTTCTTATCTTGCAGGTTGACGAGTCATGGCATGCCACTATTCACTAAATGATAGTGATGACCTTGTCCTTACTCTATGTTTGGAAGTATGGCAACTCATGTCATGACACTTGTCTTCTAATACCCAATCTACCATAACCATTTGATAGTCTTAGGATTTAATTTTGCAAGTTTTATATTTATGTCATTTCAATTCTCTAATTTCAATTTCCAACCAATGAATGAATTTAGGTTTTTTGTTTTGTGATCCCCGAGCAATGAGTTTATGTTCCCCAAAATAACTCATATACTAAAAACTTAGAAAAATTATTATTGGACCGTGACAATATTAGAAACAAGGTCTTGATAAATAATCAATGCACCTTCTTGTGATTTTCTGATCACCGTTGGCGCGTCTCTATTAGTCAAGAAAGTAGTTAGCCTCTTAAAAAGTTTGAATTATTTTAAAATATGGAATGAGGTTCATTGTAGGATTTAATATATGGGAGGATAATACTGTTGTTTAAGGCTAGCATAAAGGATACACTGCATGTATTAATAAACACACAAAAGTGTGTAAAAAGAATGAAAATGCCAATGTGCATGACAAATAAATTCTTGTGCCCGAAATTGGAACAATAGTTCATGTGCCTGAAACTGGAGGAATAGTTCATGTCTTCACCATTAATAACAAGTTGGATTCATTACAAGTGAGATCCCTTTTGTCGCAGCCGGCAAAATGACAAAGTCGTCATCATCCTTTATTCTTCCTAAGAGACAGGGAAACAATGATAAAACCTAAAAATTAAGGGTGAGAGACTTAGGTTCAGGAGTCGGTTAAGTGAGTGGAAGGTGTTAGGCACCCTTCACCTCTATTGTACTAAATAGAATCCTCCTTAAGTTCTAGAGTTAGTTGTTTACCTAAGGGTGTTTACTTAATTATTTATATACTTGATTATTTATTTACAAATATTATAATTTTACAAAAAAAAAGAAGAGAAACCTAGAATTTTTTTTTATAATTGTACTCGTTAGGGTTTACAACCCTATGCATATGTACCCTCACCTTAGATGAGGGATCAGAGCACCGTAGTTCTTCTCGAAAATATTTGTTGGTTGATTGCTTTTATTCCTTGAAAATGATTCACACACAACGGGGGTGGAGAAAGATGTAGTTTTGAAAAAATGCCTCAATACACAAGGGTAGAACACTTACAGATTAAGTGTGTGGTGTTGGTTTTACCCCTTTGATTTATTATGAAAATGTCCCCCTTTTTAATTTATTTAGAAAATAAATTAAGTATATAATATATAAAATTATATAAAGAAAAACCCCAAATTCATTATCCATCGTCCCTAATCCTAAGTTTATACTCTCGGATCCTAAGAGTTTTATCCCAAATAGTCTATCTCAATTCTATCCCTAATATCCCATTTTATTCGCAAAAATATCCCCTTTTAATTTATTAAAAGAATAAATTAATTACATAATAAAAATAAAATATCATAAAAACCCTAAGTTTTTATCCCTTATCCTTAATCTTGTATTTATACTCTTGGACCCTAAGAGTTTTATCCCAAAAAGATGTATCCCAATTCTATCCCTAATATCCCTTATTTGACTATCACAAATTATCCCCTAATTAACCCTTAGATTATCCCATATGATTTATTTAGAAAAGATATGTCAAACCCTTAATTTAACAATTCCAATTTTTTTTCCAAATTAAAAAACCCTTTAGTAGATTATGATAGATTAACCAAGAATTAACCTAACCATTTTATTAATTGTATATTAACAAAATAAAAAAACCCTAAAAATCACACATTAAATTAATTAGATATAAACCCACAAATAACCCTAAAAATAATAAACCTTAATTGATTAAAGTTTGATCCCTTAATTAAGTAAATTCAATTAATTAATTTTTTTTTAAATAAACTAATAAAAAATTAAACCCTTAATTATATTCAAACAAGTCAAATATATGATACTTAAGCCCTAATTATTTAATTATTAAATAGATTAAATGAATTAAATTAAACCTATATTAATAAAACCCAAATAATTATTAAGTAATTTAAATAAAACCCTCATTATATGAATTAAACCTAATTATGTGAATTAACCCTATTTATTTGAATAAATCACATTAAAAACCATAATTAATTAATCCTTAATGCATGGGGGTGTTTTGTGTTAGAATAAAAGAATGGGCCTCTTAGGGGGTGTCAGAAGCGGGAAAAAAAACATAAGCCCACAACGTTTAGTAGCCCAAAGCAGAATGAGGGACTCATGAGGGAGAGTCAACGATTGACTCCCTCAGTACCGCATGATCACAATCAGAAGGTCAACCTTACGCTTAATCATATACCTTGATGATGACAACTGGTTAAGGTATTCTAAAAGAACGGGTGTGATTGGGAGTCAAGTAAGGCGCATGGCAAGGGCAGGTATATTTGGCAACCAGTTGACTAAGAGAGTCAACAAATATAAGGTCTGGCTGCGTGCCACTTGGCATGCATCGCCAACGTCTGAGAGAGAGTGTACAACTCCCAAATCCCTTCCCTCATTTCATTTTCCATTTTCTTCTCTCTCTCTCTCTACTCTGATTCTCTCTCAAGTGCTCTTTCTCTCTCCTCTCGTTTTCTCTCACCCGCCGACCACCCAAATGGCCTTCGGCCAACCCCTAAACCACCGTATTTTCCAGATCTCCGGTTGATCTTCAACCGAGATCTTCAAATCCTCATCAAATTCCCCAGGAATCTTCAACCCCCCCAAAGAACCCTAACCCCACACCCTTAGAACCCTAACCCTATTACCCTAATCTAATGAACCCTAACCCTAGGGGGACGAACCCTAACCCTGAAAAAACCCAGATTTACCACAAAACCCCCCAAAACAAACCCAAACACACAAATTACATCGCAACAACCACAGAATCACAACAATAACATATAATTTCTACAAGAATCAAAAGCTGAGTTATCTTACCTCCCCCTGTCGTGACCGTTTTATGCTGCTTCCACTCCTTCTCCTTTGTCCTTTGCTTGGATTTTGGTTCTCTAACCCTCTCATTTCTCTTTGTTTTTCAGGTATCAAGGTAATGGAGGTTTTAGATCAAGCACTTAGGGTTTCAATTGTAACGTTTTTGTATCGAATTTCTCTAACCCTCTCCTTTCCCTAAAGCCTTTTGAATGAAGAGCTTTAGTGAAGGGTTCAGAATCAACAACAATAGTCTTAGTTAGGGTTTTTTGTCCCCCTCCTCCATCTGATTCTATTTTTGTTTATATTTAGAAATTAGGTTTAGAACCTTTAATTAATTGATTGTATTAGGAAATCTTAGATTTGTTTTGTTGTAAATTAGAGATTTGATCCAATTGTATTTTAACAGATTTTGATTTTGTGTGAAAGATTGAATTAGGGTTTCAATTGTAACATTTTTGTATCGAATTTCTTATTAATAGAAAGTTTTAATTAGAAAAAAAACTTTTTGATCCATTTCTTCTTCTTGATGCGCACAGATTAGGGTTTGTGTACCTTGGCCAACATGGTCAACAAAATTGACCAAAGCAAAAGCTTAAATAAATAATAATAAATTAAAAAATCCTAATAATAGAAAATAATTAAGACTAATATAATAAATTAACAATTAATCCTTATATTTATATTAAAAATATTCTAAATAATTAATTCCTAATGATAACACCCGATCTCCCTTTAATTTTTGTTTCAAATAATTTAAGTAAAAATATTAGCATAGTATAATGACTAATATATGTTCTAACAACGTGGCACCTTCCCAGATTAATAATAAAATAAAATCCCAATTTAATAATTAAAATAAAATCCTAATACAATAAATTACTAATAGCATATATTAATCTAATAAAAAAACCCTAATACTAATTAATTTTTTTCTAAAAAATATTAATAGTAATAAACTCTTGCTTGGTATAAATAAAAAATCCTAACCCCAAGTCAATTCCTAAGAGGGAATAAAATAAAGTTAAAACAATCCCCCTTTGACTTTTTAGGTCACTGGGGTAGATTGGATGATTGACGTACTCTAAATATGTCAGTATCTAGTTGAAAAACGGGAAAAGGAAATGGTCAAAATTTGGGGTACAACACCCTCAAGTGAACAGGTGGAGCATTTTGAAAAACTTATCAATAATGAAAATGCATATTTAAGCCTCAACTTCAAAATGAACAAAAATTCTAAAGGATTACAATTAATTTCCCCTTCTGAAACTAGAAGAATGCATTCTTGGACCATAGGATAAGATAACCAGACTAGGAGTTAGGGTGGTTATCTTATCAGAAGAGTTGTGGCACGAAAGGTGACATCAGGAAGAGAACACACACACACAAACACACACACACACACACACACACAAGTTGAATGGTAACAATACTAAGTTGTGCCAATTTTTGAAAATAGTCCCCTGAGAAGACTTCTGAGTTGATTATGAGTTGAACTATTTGAATATGAGATGAAGGGCACTGAATTTTTTTTCTTTTTTTTTTATCTGTCTCATCACCTGAGGACATGTAATGATTCAAGTTTGGGGGTGTGATAAGCCACTTTTTGTTAATTATTGCAAGTCCTAATACTTGGATATTGTTATTTGTTTTACCATTTAGTAGTTAATTTCATTGCATTTTGTTGTTTTTAGAGTGGTTTGTAAAGAGCACAATAGATGCTCTTTTTTGTATTTTTTATGTGTTTTGTTGCTTTTGAAAGGTTAGTTATGATGAGGTCAGGCACGACAACCTCAGATAGCAACTGGTACCCAAAGGAAAGTAGAAAGCTGGAAGTAGTTGAGGAAAAAAAACATGAATTGCATTCCTAGTGCTCAAGTAGCATTAATCTGCATTGCAAGGAGAGCTAGTTTGAAAAGATAATATTAAGGCGTTATAAGACAAAAGTCAATATAGAGTATAACCACTAACACACCACACTGCAAAAAGGACAACGATGCTTGCTCATCTGTGCCAGCAAACTGCTATGCTACACTTTGTCTCCCACTAGTGTCTGTACCTGATTCTACTGCTCTACGAATGGGGAGAAATGAAGGGAACGTTGTTGATTCTATTTTAAACTTGATTTGATTTATTATCATGCCCATGATCCAAGATAAGGTGCAAAAACCTAGCTGAAGAAACTATAAAAGCATCTCTTGAAGAAGTAAAAGAAGTTCAACTTTTGTTAGAAAAAATCACTTAGAAGAAATCAGTGAAGAAAGTGAGTTGAGAGAAAATGGAGAGTCTTCTTCTCATCATCTCCTGTACCTACTACTGATATCTTGCATAAAAGAAGTTGTCTCTTGGTGATTAACCATTACAAGAAGATGAAGAAGTTGCACTTAGGTTGTTATTTCTTTCTCACCATGTGTTGTGAATGATTAGTATAGGAACCACTATTATTGTATGTACTCAGTTCATTATGAGCTAAAACTTTTATGTTGAGCAATGTGTAGTTAATATAATGTAGTCTTTATGTTAAATGATGTGTTGTTAATGCTTTGTTTTATCATGTGTTTACTTGTCGTACATTTGTTTCTGTGATTGATTAACTTGGAAAAAGATACAAGCTTGTTGTTGTGAGAGATCCGATAGCAAACAATTTTCATGATAAAAATGATTGAAAATAGTAAGATAGAGATATTCACAAGATTAGTTACTTAGAGATAAGTAACTACAATCATAAAGGACTTTATGAATAAAATCACTCATGCTTTATGGTTACAAATGAGGCTTAGAGATTTGTCCCCTTGCCCTAAAGTAGAGTTTTTTTATAATGTAGAGATACACACTTAGATCGCTTTTTGACCTTTCCCGACATGACACATCACATCATCTACACATAAATGACAAAGTTATATTAATGGATCATTGCCCAACATGTTCTTTATTATTGAACTCATTTACTTCCTTACACTGTTTTAATCTTTGATTAATATTAAATTGAACCTTTGACAACCATAAACTATTTTTATCTTGCTCATGCTTATTTTCAAAATATATCTCTTTACAAAATCATTCTAAGTTACATTCTACTCTCTATGGGTTCAGCATCCTTAAAACTTTATCACCTGCTACTCAAATCATACATGTATACTTGCATGTGACATCACAAGTTTTCAAGCAATATTGCTTATGCAAGTTATTTATCCATTAATATAACTTATGAAAGTTACATTAATAAATCATTGCCCAAAATGTATTTCCTACCAATAATTAGGACTTTATCCAAATAATATTACACATCAACCGTTGGCACAAAATTATGAGCACATAACTTCTTTGAACATATCTTGGTCAAATACCACTTTATCTCATCATCGCACACATCAAACCAATCATTTACCTACGAATTTCAATGTTGCTACTAAGCATATAACCAACCATGAATATGAATTGTCATTAATGTTGATATAATACACAACATACCAATAATGACCAACCTAACATACCCGATCTCATTATTCCTAATCAGGCCGCCCAACATTCTATGTGAATGAAACATCTATCATATCTCAAATATTACATATTTAATTCATTCAATGATACTTAAAATCTTTCATCCTCATATATGAATTGTCCTTTTCAAATTAAAAGTCCTATTGAAGTTTTTCTCTCGCATAGTCATTATATTTTATCCATCAACACACTAATTGAACATAAACATATTATGAGGCTGGCAAATTTGAATGTTGGAACAAAGCCATGCAAACTGAATTATAAGTTCTTTAAGGAAAAGGTACATGGGAACTTGTGGATTTATCACCTCATATCAAACCTATTGGGTGTAGATAGATTCAAAATACAGTTGATAGAAAAAGAATACAACCAAATAGAAAGTTTGAATTACATTGACACTTACTCATTTGTGGCTAAACTCACTACAACCAGGCGAGTTAAAACACTCACTTCTATAAAAAAAATTGGTTCATTCACCAACTAGATGTAAACAATGTCTTATTACATGGTGAGTTACGATATGTTAATATGACAATTCCACCTAACATCACTCCTTCCTACCCCAATCAAGTATGCAAGCCCGTCAAATCATTATATGTCCTCAAACAAGCTAGTATAAAGTGGTATGAAAGGCTCACATCATTGTGTCATACCCAAAATTTTGACCACTAAGATTTCCCATCATTGTGAAAATCATCATCACAATATGGATGTACCTTCATGCCTCACCAGTCTCCTCAAGGATTGTTGAGCATTCACTACAATTAAGAATTCGGGTTTTAAGCCCTCTTCGAGCTTAGACAAAGGATCAATCAAGAAATGACATTATCTTCAACTTTTCTAACCTCTCAAACATCCATAAAGGGTCAAGAGGACTCCCACATCAAGAATCAGGCACAAGGTTGCAACATTCCAAGTGGATTAAGCCTCGGGATCGCTAGTGTCACCAAATTAGGGTTTTGGTCGACCAGGGCCTCCAGATGAAAATCTTCATCTGGGCATGAGCCAATTCTTCAAAATATAACTCAAGATACTCCAAGGGACCTCATAAACCCAATCATCCAGTCAATTTGACCTCAGGGGATGCCTTCACCAAAAATCAGGAATTAGGGTTTCTTGACCTAATTCACCTCTAAATTGACTTTTGGGACAAAACATGATCCAAGACCTCAAGACATGATTTGAGGGTCTCTAATAAACCACATTGATCCATTTTCAATAATGGATTGATCCAAGAAGCTTGATCTACAAGTTTCAATTTCATCTGGACCACCATTAGGGTTTTGAAGAAAAAGTCAACTGTACCTTTGACTTTTGACCAAGACATGCTCCCAAACCCTGGGACATGATTCAATATGCCCTATAACACCTATGGAACATATCCATCAAGTGTGATTTAGGTCAAGGACTTGATTTCACCAAGGATCGCACAGTTCAGAATTCATCTGATAAAAAGTCAACTGTGCACAAAATTCAAGTTTGACTTTTTGAGATTTTTCACATTTATGGTTCCTTAACCCTAAAACAAAGTTAATATGTGATTTTAATCATCATTCATCAAGAAAAATCAAAGAAAGTGGGATAACTTGTAAAAGGGGTAACCATAAAAAACTTAGAATTTTTTCTAAGTTATGGAACAAAGTGGCTAGGGTACCAACTTCCAAGGATCATAACTTGAGATCCAAGCAACCATTTTGGATGGTCCAAAAATGGATTTGTAGCTCTCATGGCATACTTTAAAAGTGTCAACTACACCTCATTCCAATTCTTCATGGATTTTTAGTTATGGAGTGATCAAAATGGCTGAAAACATGTAATGTTACTTTTTCCAACACTTCGTGAAATTTTCACTAAGTCAGAATCTGTCTTGCTTTTTTTCAAAATGTAGGGGAATTTTTCACTTGGATCCAAAAGGTTTCAAGAAAAACTATAATCACACATGTGTTGTGTCACATAAGGGCTTTCCAAAATGTCCAAGAACTCCATCAAAATCCATCTGAGCTAGGAGTTATGACAGCTGCAACATGCGTTGCTGCAAACTGTCTTGGCAAGGCAGATTGTGCATTAGGGCTCGATTTGATCAATTTGTGCAAATGACAAACAAGTTTATCCATCTGCACACCTCAGGGGGAGACCAACGAGGAACTAACACTGATCCATAAGCCTCCCAAGTCTTTGGAACTACATATAGGTTTGGCACCCCTAAAAGCTAAAGATGCCTCAAGACTCCAATTTTGTTTTGAGGCATTTAATGGATGCTTAGAGGTGGCATGTATCATATCAAAGATGAACACTTCAGTCAAGCCTTATCCTTGAATCAAAGAACCATAGGCCTGTGCTCTAATCTCAAGTCAATGGCTAGAGGAGACTTGAGATTGCAAAGTGATCCAATTGGCCACAGACCTGTACCAGTTGCCATACACTATTGCAGCCAAAACAAACCTGGTGCACTATAAATAGACCTCATCTGTGATCAGTTTGAGTACACTAAAGCACCCAAACTGATGTTTTCCTCAAAATCACCTCTTTCACTCTAATTTTGCCTTCCAAAGCAAGTCACTATCGGGTTTTGAGCTTGAGAGCAATTCCAACCAAACCAATCACACACACACCTCATAAACATCATATAAAAGTGATCCAAACACTTAAACAACATTTGGAACACCAATTTCACAAAATCACCATCCAACTGCTCAAGCTTTTAGCAGACTTGCAGTTGGGGTACCATTTTAAGTTCCAGCTTGTTTCCAACCACTCCAAGCATTCAGACACACTCCATAGCACCTAGGGAAGCTATCCACATCATTGGAACCAAGCTGTAATACATCTAACTCAAAACACGATCACCAGCTGCAAGAGGTAAGCCTCAACTTGGTCATCTCATGATTCATGCATATTTCCTCGCACAATAATTTTGCCATATGTTCATAATCATGTATGGAATGTTTCCCCTCAATTAATTGCTTTGTATGAATCGTGTGTAGAATTTCTGAGCCTTCATGCAGAATTTAGGGTTCTTGAGGTTTCTCTTTGATTTCTTATTCCATGCTTAAAATAAATGAAATTAAAGACCATAGACATGATCGTGAGGTGAAAACGAGTAGATTGATATGTGGATTGTGTGATTTCATCAAGAATTCAGTTAGATTGTTGAGAAAATGCAAATCTGGGCAAAACTCAGAACATGCGCGTGTTCTTGGTGTGTTCTTGGCGCCTTTTTCAAATATTCAAATATTTGAATTTTGTGATTTTTATTTAATTGTTTCAAAAATTAATTTCTCTCTGAATTTTAATGATTTTGAATTGATTCTTTTTTTAATAATTCACAAAAATGTTAAAATATTTTATTTTACAAAAATTTCCCAAAAATATTATTTATTTCATATACTTGATATTTTTGCAAAGAATTAATTTTTATTTGTTTTTTTAACATTTAAAATATTTTGTCCTTCTTGATTTTCCAAACTTAAATGGTTTCCAATCATTTTGTGAATAAAAACATAATTTTTGAAACATTGATCCAAGATCACCACTCATTTTTCACATGTTTTCAATAATTTTTATTAATTTTTTAACAAAATTAATTCCATTTTAAACAAAATTAGGGTTTTGATTAATTCCACCCTCATCAATCTTTTTCAAACACCTTTGGGCCTCTAATAGAGTGTAAGACCCAACCCCTTTTGAAAACCAAAACTTTTTGGGTCTCGGTCATCGTATAAGACCCACTGTGTTTTCAAACCTCGGCGCGTTCGCCATTTTAAAAATAAAACAATTGGGCATCTCCTCGAGCTATAAGTCTCATTTCTTTTCTGTAAATACTCTTTGGGCCTCTTAATAGAGTGTAAGTCCCACCCCTTTGTAAATAATACCTTTTTGGGTCTCACACATTGTATAAGTCCCTCTGTATATTTTCAAACGTTCGGCGCGATCGTCGCCTTTTTAACAAAATCAACTGGGCTTCTCCTTGAGCTATAAGACCCATGTTTTTTCATTTTCAAACTCTTTGGGCCTCTAATAGAGTGTAAGACCCAATCCCTTTTTGACCAAAACTTTTTGGGCCTCAGTCACTGTATAAGTCCCGATACGATATTCCAAACAACAGTACAATCATTGTTCAAACCTTGGGCCTTTCTTTGAGTATAAGCCCCAACAGTTTTTCACAAATAACTCCCTTTGATTTAGGTTCAAATGTACAGTTGTTATCAAAACTTTCTTAAATTTCTCTGAACAACTAACAATACAGCATGGAAGCTCGCTCACCTGTAAGTTTTAACAGCTTTCATTTACTCGGTTTAATATATATAACTGTATTGTGGGAAGCGACGCATGGTTAGTCTTCTTTCATTCTTTTAAATACATGTCAGATATATATAACTGTATTGTGGGAAGCTGCGCATGGTTAGTCTTCTTTCATACCTTTTTAAATACTTGTCATATATCAATTGTATATATACTAGTATAGTTATTTAGAGTTTTCCCCGGCAACTAGGTCTAGAACTAGGTAAAGCCATGTTGGTCACTCTTAAATATAAACAAAACTAGATCCCCCGTAGGATTTCCAGATACAGTCTTCCCTTCTCTCGGGGTTAAACAAAATGGAACAAAGAAAAAGGCAGTATTCTCGGTGAACCTTTTCTCAGACTGTCACCCCTAGAAATTGTCAAAGAAATTCTACTCCCCGGAGTTGATCTATTCTCTGTGAATAGAATCTCCCGAGTTTCTCCAAATCATAGAACTTTCCTAGAATGATCTCTTCTCTGTGAATTGCATTTCTTGAACTTCTCTTGGTTTGGGACCCACCGGCTTCCTAAAAGCATCCCCGCCTCCTCTTGGGCGTTGTACAAGGACTGTTCGGCTTCTTAGAAGTTCTCATGCATTCTCTTGGGCTTAATACAAGGACCCTGACGACCTCTTAAAGGTATAAGACAAAACTTAGTCATCCTTTGCTAGAGCAGTCTTTCCAGTGTCAGACCTCGGGCCACTTTTGGGTTAATTCTCATCCCTTAATTGTAACACCCCAATTCCCATCGCGAATAAATAATACATAAATAAATCAGAGTAGATAAAAATTTATTATTCTTAGACAAAAACAAGGATGCCACATTTAAGGAAAGAAAACACAATCCCTGCTCATAAATTTAATACATAACACAAATGGAACAAACCTAAAAGGGAAACTTTTTCCATACAAAAGGAAAGTTCAATTATGGAATAAAGCGGGAAGATCCATAACTGCCTTGTTTTACAAAATAAATCATTTTGTAACATCAAGATATTCATACAAAGTTAATACAAAATATATCCAACAAATGTATACATATATAACAATAGCGCTCTCCGACTCCCGTGTTACGTATCAGAGCAGACAGACCAACAAAAGGATGGAGAACTAATCTTCACAAAAGCCTCCAAGACACAGATCTGCAATTGCCTCATAGAGCAACAAACCACGGCAGAAGGGTGAGAAATAACAACTAAATCAAGATTGCATAATAATATGCAACACATATAAATTCTCATGCATAATTATTCTCACCACAAGCATCACATACTAATACACATAGCATATATCAATTATACCAACATAATAACATATTCACACATAATGCATACCAAAGTTATGACATATGGAAACACACCACCACATCACGTAGCATATGTCTATTCATAAAGCATATTATCCACAACCAATGCATTTATCACCAATACATATCAAATCACCAATGCTATCACGAGCTCAACACATAATCAATCAATTCACAATTTCCTACACATAATCAATCCATTCATGATTTTCAACACATAATCAATCCATTCATGATTTTCCACACATAATCAATCCATTCATGATTTATGCAAATGCAGAGAGACCGACACAACGACTCTATGCAAATGCGGTACCATCCATCCATCATTCTCATCATTAGTTCACTCAGGAACTATTGGAATCATCACTTGTTACTTAGTGTAACTCCCCATCGGGCAAACGATGTTCCCCGTCGCTCACACCTCTTTGTATAAGGCACACGACGTTTATGGATCGCTCACACCTCTTTGTATAAGGCACACGACCCGATCGCTCACACCTCTTTGTATAAGGCACACGATCGTCTATAATCATCGCTCACACCTCTTTGTATAAGGCACACGATGTTATAGCGGATTCCCTCTGGAACCGTTTCGTCACTCACACCCACTAGGGCACACGACATCACAAGAATGCATATCCTAATGCTTGGCATACAAGGACTCATGACAATCAAATGCATACATATACACATCCATGTGAACCATTCCAACATCCATAATCATGCATATACGATCGAACACAAGACAATGCATTTACTTTCCCTTAGGCCACAAACCATCATCACAACATTTCATCACATGCATTCACATCATACAACAGCACACAAGTCATACGATATATATCAAAAGCATATTTCATGATAACACATCAAATACACACAGTTAAGACGGTAAAAGTCGGCAAAACGACACATTCCCAAATTCCCGACATAATTAAATTGGCCACCAATCTCAAAACCATTTTAATAAGAAAGAACATTTCACAAGCTTTCCAACGGTACCAAGAACGCCTCGATCCGAGTTACGGATCAAAACTTACGGCATCGGACGCAAAATCGGGAAAATTTTGTACCCTCTCTGGTCATACGCGTATTGCCTTAGGCCATACGCGTAATGCCCAGCTCGCTCGCCCATCCATACGCGTATTTTCCAAACTGCTACGCGTATGGGCAGAGACTGAATTCTCCCCAAAAATTCCACTAAAAACCTAGCACACGTATTGCCTCCCTAGTTACGCGTAATGCCTTGCCAAGTACGCGTACCATTACACATTCCAGTAGAGGGCCATGTAAAATGGGTTCCATATGCGTAATGCCCTCATTTTCCCCCTTGCCATACACGTATTGCCCTAACCAATCCGCGTATTGCCTTTCCTGTTATGCGTATGGGCAGCGCAACCCAGAATTTTTCCTGCATAATTCCTGTTACGAATTTCACCCCAAAACCTCTCCAAATCTCATCTAAACACTCCCAAATCACAATATATCAACCCAAACATGTCCCAATCCTAACAACAAGTATTCTACGCAGTTTATATTGAGTTTCGACCGTGAAAATATCGATTTCTATCAATTGTTCATCAATTATTAATGAGAAAAAGTTGTGAAACAGCCAAAACAGTTACAACAAACAACACATATACATACACAAGCAAGATATAATTGAAACTTCTCACCCTTACCCGATTATTCGCGATTGAAACGGAGGTTTCCTCGATTTTCCTCTTTCTCCTCTTCTCTCTTTCTTTCTTCTCCTTTTCTTTCTCTTTTTTTCCTTTTCCTTTCGTTTCTCTATTTTTCTCTCCACTTTCTATTTATTAAAAATATCTAATTTTTCTAAAATATATAACCTCTCAAAATGACCATTTTACCCCTCAGCTCAAATATCTCGCAAACGCTCTCAAAACGCGATAAAACACAATAACGATGAAAAATAATATATTGCCAAATAAAAGTCAAGAATAAAATAATATAAAAACAAAAATAATTAAATCGACTCGATTAAATAAATCGGACAAAATGGGGCGTTACAATTCTCCCCCACTTAGACATTTTCGTCCTCGAAAATATAACTGATACGAATAACTCCGGATACGACTCTCGCATCCGACTAACAAACCGACATGCCAACCAAAGACGCACCACGAATAACACAAAATGAAAAATGACCGTGCTAACAGCAGCTACAACAACGACACGACAACGACGACAACTACAACGACAAGATGCAAAGCCCATACAATGCACTTGACGACTAACTCGCGACTCAAAGAATACCCAAGTTACGAACACACACAGGAATTATCTACTCGCACTCGAACCATCACGATGGAAACGAGGCAACAACACAAACAAGAACATAAAGTTCCATAACCCAACATCGTTTCAACAACCTCGTCAAAACCAGAATACCAAACATCCTTGTCACATAACAATATTACAACAATGTTACGCACTCTGATTACTCATAAACATCAAAACTACCAATTTCATGTCTAAAGTCTAACTCTTTCTCTCATTCGCCAAAAATCACTGTTCACTTTTAATATACCCAACCTCACACTCTCCTGTGTTATCTCATACACCAGACACAAGTCTCAGAATTGCTCAAATAATTTTAATTCTCTGACCATCAAAATAACCATATGCAAGGACTGTCAACTTAACTCATCACACATGACATTAGCTCTTCCCGAAGGATAATCTAAGCCAAATTCATAACTCGTCACGAATTCTAACCATCCTTGTTATCTCATACTCTATTCCTTCAGACCAAACAAGTACTCAATATTCTAGTGATTACTAAACACTTCGAACCTAGAACCACAAAGATAATACCTCCAAATATTCCAACACAATACAACCGAAACCAATTCCAAATCCAAAATAGTATAGATCCTTCTATAAATCCTCAATTGTCATAAAGCATAAGCCACAACTTTACCTTCTTGCATTAACACACTGACTAACTCATCAAAGACACAACACAATACCTCGCGAATGGTTTATCAGGATCACGCAGTATCAAAACTGGAGCCGTAGATAACTTCTACTTCAGCTCACCAAAACTCACTCACAACGAACATCCAAAACAAACGACTCACCCTTTGCAAGTCAACTGAGATACCAGAAGTACGAACTTAGCAAAGTCTTCCATAGCCTGCAGTAACAACCAACTAAGCCCAAAAATTTCTAATCTCCTTAGTCGACTTCGGAGTCTCTCATTGTAGAACTGCATCTACTCCCGATGGATCCATTAACCATACTCTCATCCGAAATAACATATCCAAGAAAACTAACCTTTTTCAACCAAAATTCTCACTCGAATAACTTAGCATAAAACTTCGTCTCTTTTCAACACTTGTAATTCGAATCTCAACCACTCTACATGTTCTTCCTCTGAGTTTATAACAGATCCGAATATCCTCAATCAAAGCCATTACGAACTTATCCAAATAAATATGGGAGATACGATTCATCTACTCCATAAACATTACAAATGCATTACTAACACCAAATAACATCACTGTACGTTGTAATGCCCAACTAAATTCCAAAAGATATAAATTCTTAAAGCTTTTGCAAAATTTTTCACTGGGTAACTGGTTACTCACATACAAGCTTAACCGAGTAAATAACAGCCTACCCCGACGATAACAAACATAACCAGTCACATTACGTCGATCAAAGCCTCAACTCACACAATTCACCACTCTTATCAAACATTCCAAACAATTGTGATTTCACTCAAACTCAACCAAACCAATTCCAGTTATCTATTCATGAAAGGGGACACTTATTCTCAATCGTTACCTTATTCAACTGTTAGTAATCCATTCACAATTTCTTCTCTTAATAGTCCAAATTCCATAAATCCCAACATGCAGCAACAACCAACCAAAAAGAACTCTCAAATATTACATCCACACCTAGGGTTTTCTCAAGATTTCCATTAATGCTCTAAAACTCCAAAGACTCCAAACCTCACCAGAACTCTAAGTTTGGCTTCCCGTAGTCTCAATACCATTATACACCTCATGCTTGTTATTTCATTCAGTCATCCATCCTTTTTTGTTACTAACAATACTGGAGCTCTCTAAGACAACACCCTAATGTTCCATCCAAAAACACATCTTAAAACCATGCACAACTGACGGCCCATCACTGTGACTTCCTGCCAATTTCCAGAACACTATCATCACAGACAAAACAAACATCTTAGTCCCATCTACTAAGAGTTTCCTACTTACTTAGCAGATATAAACCTCAACTATTCACCTTCGTCCAATTAAGTTCAATCTCTACTCTCTAAGAACAACCATTAACGATACCCAATCGTTCTCTCTCAAAGACATTCCAACTTGACCAACATACAAAAACCTTGAATCCGCCTCATCTTTCGATATAAGAATCTTCATCGACTCAACAAAACAATCTGTAACCATTTTCTTAAATTCCAAACAACTCATTACACACACTATAAAGCCGGAAAGACACGTCTATTCCATCTAACATAATTCTCGTCTGCTATCAACAAGAGATTAAGGGTGACCAGTTCCTCAATTTGTCAATAGACAGTCGACAATCATGATGGGGCATAAACCGTCTTTACCAAACTATAATAGCATTTCTTGCATCTTGTGCACAAAACTACCTAAGGCACAAATCCTTAGTTGACATAAACCTTACCTCCGCATTCCCCCCGGAACCGGGAACAATGTTGTCCAAACAACACTTACAATCTTGCAATCTACAACACACTGAGCCAACACTCCACACCTGAAGCAACTTGGAGAAGCACCAGCTTCTCCCCCACTTATCTCATTCTCACACCTGAAGACAACGGATTAAAAAACCAGAAAGTACTGACAGTGTTTCACACGCATATCACATACTAAGGAACAAACAACATCGACAGTATTCAACTGTCACACCAACTGACTCAATGACTTGGCCGGACGGACCGACCTGCTCTGATACCACTGATGTAACACCCTAATTCCCATCGCGAATAAATAATACATAAATAAATCAGAGTAGATAAAAATTTATTATTCTTAGACAGAAACAAGGATGCCACATTTAAGGAAAGAAAACACAATCCCTGCTCATAAATTTGATACATAACACAAATGGAACAAACCTAAAAGGGAAACTTTTTCCATACAAAAGGAAAGTTCAATTATGGAATAAAGCAGAAAGATCCATAACTGCCTTATTTTATAAAATAAATCATTTTGTAACATCAAGATATTCATACAAAGTTAATACAAAATATATCCAACAAATGTATACATATATAACAATAGCGCTCCCCGACTCCCGTGTTACGTATCAGAGCAGACAGACCGACAAAAGGATGGAGAACTAATCTTCACAAAAGCCTCCAAGACACAGATCTGCAAATGCCTCATAGAGCAACAAACCATAGTAGAAGGGTGAGAAATAACAACTAAATCAAGATTGCATAATAATATGCAACACATATAAATTCTCATGCATAATTATTCTCAGCACAAGTATCACATACTAATACACATAGCATATATCAATTATACCAACATAATAACATATTCACACATAATGCATACCAAAGTTATGACATATGGAAACACACCACCACATCACGTAGCATATATCTATTCATAAAGCATATTATCTACAACCAATGCATTTATCATGAATACATATCAAATAACCAATGCTATCACGAGCTCAACACATAATCAATCAATTCACAATTTCCCACACATAATCAATCCATTCATGATTTTCCACACATAATCAATCCATTCATGATTTTCCACACATAATCAATCCATTCATGATTTATGCAAACGCAGAGAGACCGACACAACGACTCTATGCAAATGCGGGTACCATCCATCCATCATTCTCATCATTAGTTCACTCAGGAACTATTGGAATCATCGCTTGTTACTTAGTGTAACTCCCCGTCGGGCAAACGATGTTCCCCGTCGCTCACACCTATTTGTATAAGGCACACGATATTTATGGATCGCTCACACCACTTTGTATAAGGCACACGACCCGATCGCTCACACCTCTTTTATAAGGCACACGATCGTCTATAATCATCGCTCACACCTCTTTGTATAAGGCACATGATGTTATAGCGGATTCCCTCTGGAACCGTTTCGTCGCTCACACCCACTAGGGCACACGACAATACAAGAATGCATATCATGATGCTTGGCTTACAAGGACTCATGAAAATCAAATGCATACATATACACATCCATGTGAACCATTCCAACATCCATAATCATGCATATACAATCGAACACAACACAATGCATTTACTTGCCCTTAGGCCACAAACCATCATCACAACATTTCATCACATGCATTCACATCATACAATAGCACACAAGTCATACGATATATATCAAAAGCATATTGCATGATAACACATCAAATACACACAGTTAAGACGGTAAAAATTGGGAAAACGACACATTCCCAAATTCCAGACATAATTAAATCGGCCACCAATCTCAAAACCATTTTAATAAGAAAGAACATTTCACAAGCTTTCCAACGGTACCAAGAACGCCTCGATCCGAGTTACGAATCAAAACTTACGGCATCGGACGCAAAATCGGGAAAATTCTGCACCCTCTCTGGTCATACGCGTATTGCCTTAGGCCATACGCGTAATGCCCAGCTCGCTCGCCCATCCATACGCGTATTGCCCAAACAGCTACGCGTATAGGCAGAGACTAAATTCTCCCCAAAAATTCCACTAAAAACCTAGTACGCATATTACCTCCCTAGTTACGCGTAATGCCTTGCCAAGTACGCGTACCATTACGCATTCCAGCAGAGGGTCGTGTAAAATGGGTTCCATACGCGTAATGCCCTCATTTCCCCCCTTGCCATACACGTATTGCCCTAACTAATACGTGTATTGACTTATCTGTTACGCGTATGGGAAGCGCAACCCGGAATTTTTCCTGCATAATTCCTGTTACGAATTTCACCCCAAAACCTCTCCAAATCTCATCTAAACACTCCCAAATCACAATATATCAACCCAAACATGTCCCAATCCTAACAACAAGTATTCTACGCAGTTTATATCGAGTTTCGACCGTGAAAATATCGATTTCTATCAATTGTTCATCAATTATTAATGAGAAAAAGTTGTGAAACAACCAAAACAATTACAACAAACAACACATATACATACACAAGCAAGATATAATTGAAACTTCTCACCCTTACCCGATTATTCGCGATTGAAACGGAGGTTTCCTCGATTTTCCTCTTTCTCCTCTTCTCTCTTTCTTTCTTCTCCTTTTCTTTCTCTTCTTTTATTTTCCCTTTCTTTTCTCTCTTTTTCTCTCCACTTTATATTTATCAAAAATATCTAGTTTTTCTAAAATATCTAACCTCTCAAAATGACCATTTTACCCCTCAGCTCAAATATCTCGCAAACGCTCTCAAAACGCGATAAAACACAATAACGATGAAAAATAATATATTGCCAAATAAAAGTCAAGAATAAAATAATATAAAAACAAAAATAATTAAATCGACTCGATTAAATAAATCAGACAAAACGGGGCGTTACATTAATGCCATTGCCTCATCCTGGAGGCATCACACAAAAGATAAAACTCTTCCACACCCGTAGACTTGGACGGTCTAATCCCCTTGAGTCTCAAAGACATTCCCAAGTTCCTTACAACTATAGGAAGAAACCTCGGGCATTCTGGATCGATCTCCAGCAAAAACCCAGCCTCTCTCATGAGAGTTCCCTAACCAGGGTCAACATTATCCCAAATCCGAACCTCAAGGTATCTGACACCTCAACTCTTCTGTAATCCTCAGTAAGAGTTGATTCCCCACTTGGACCTGCCTGGGGATCTCAATAATCCCCGGCAAAAGATAGCCTCCTCTTAGGCTTTGTATAAGGACATTTCCTCAGCAGAAAGCTAGCCTCCTCTTAGGCGTTGTATAATGATCCTTCCTCAGCGAAGTCAGCCTCCTCTTGGGCTTTGTACAAATGATTCTCCCCAGCGAAGCTAACCTTTCCAAACTCTCTTGTTGAGTCAAAGACCCTTTTTGCCTCAATCTCGGGCTTCGTACAAGATAGCAAATCAATCTCTTATTGAGTATAAAAGACTCTCTTGTTGAGTCAATCAACTTTCAGACTCTCTTGTGGAGTCAATCACCTTTTCAAACTCTCTTGTTGAGTCAATCACTTTTCAGACTCTCTTGTTGAGTCAAGCACTCTCTTGTTGAGTCAACCCCTTTCAGCCTCTATCTCGGGCTTCGTATGAGACAAATAAAAACACTCTCTTGTCGAGTCAGAACCCTTTAGCCTCAATCTTGGGCTTTATACAAGACATAAATTTCCATCTCTTAAACTGGGGAAAAAAATCTTCCCCAGCCAAGTTATTTCCTCCCAGCCTTTGTTTAGGCTTTTGAGGAATAATTTCCCTAAGCAGAGTCAAACTCATTGCAGCCTCAATCTTGGGCTTTGTACAAGACACATCCTCACCAGGGTCAGTTAAATTTCCCGTTTTAGCCTCAATCTTGGGCTTTGTACAAGACAGATAATACTCTCCAGCAAGAGTCAAACTCGTTTCAGCCTCAATCTTGGGCTTTGTACAAGACACATATAGACCTCCCCGACGGGGTCAAACCCTTTTTTAGCCTCCTCTTAGGCTTTGTATAATGATATCCCCAAAGAGTCAGTCTCTTTTTTAGCCTCAATCTTGGGCTTTGTACAAGACAGATAAAACACTCTCTCGTTGAGTCGGTCTTATCTAGCCTCCTCTTAGGCTTTGTATAAAGAAATCCCCTAGCCAAATAAATTAACCTTTTAGCATCAACCTTGTGCTTTGATCAAGGCACACAAAAGTCAACCATCTCTCTTTAGAGATGACAAATTCCCTCTCAATACCCTTTTAGCTTCAATCTTGGGCTTTGAACAAGACACAAATCCCCTTTTAGCTTCAATCTTGGGCTTTGAACAAGACACCAAAACCTCATTTTCCTCCCTTAGATTAGGAGGAACTACGGTTGCTTTGATTTCCATGTTTCATTTAAACGGGAATACGTAGGCATAAGATTGTGAAGTCTTAGCGACCATACTAATAAACAATTCTAGGTCCAGTACCTTCACATCAATCAAAACTTAGGTCCAGTACCTTACCAAAAACATAAACAAAACTCACTCTCCCTGTCACACTTTCCCAAGAAACTTTCCCAACCCATCAGCAGATAAACACTATCAATTACAAAGTGAAACCTAAAGCTAACATCTTGTGGATAACCATATATAGGATGGGTAATTGACAACAACCCATTGTATAACCTGACCCCGGACCCCCCAATCTCTTTTAAAGCGTTTGTTCAGTTAAACATTCACGTGCAAGGTTAGTTTTAGATACCTCCCCTTTTCCTTCCAGCTTCACGGGATAAATAAGAAATCAGAAAGTAGCACCCTTTCTCCTCGAGGAGGAAAACCTAAACTTCAGCGATAAGGTGGTCGCGTCACCGACAAAAATCGCTCGCTACACATTATTACTTGCACATAATTTTCGTCAAGCCAATTCTGATCATTTCTTGTTTATCAAGAAATGAGTCATTTACCTTGATGTTGGTTTATGTAGATGAGCTTATAATTTCAAGAATTTTAATGAAACTATTTGACAAAATCAAACATGTGATTCATACACCATTTCATATTTTCTAGACGTCAAGGTTGCTTATTTCAAGAAAGGTGTTTCATTTTATTAAAGGAGTTATTGTCTGGATCTAACATTTCATGCAAGACTCCTTAGTTCAAAACCTATTACAACACAAGTTGATCCCTCATGCAAACTTCATTGAAATTTAAGCCTTGACTTCACCTATTTTTCTTCATATATAGGAACTTAATAGGCACATTGTTATATCTCACAACCACGTAATTTGATATTGTTGGGTTGAATATGAGCATAGAATGGTCTAGAAGGGGAGTTGAATAGACATTTCCCGAATATAAATTGTTTTCAAAATCATATTAAAAAAGCGGAGTAACAGAAGTTTAAAAGTGTTTTAAAAGAGACTAGGCGATAAAATTGATGTATAGGTTAATTCAATGACAAAAAGAAGATGATAAATAAAAATATGATAATTAATCCAACTGTATTGAAACCAAGATGTTTGAATAATATTTTATTAATTGATAATTACATTTTTCCAGAATAATCACCAGAAAAATGTTTATGATACTAGATCTAACAAAGACCTAAGCTTACACATTAAAATGCTATAAACATTAAAACCTAATCACATAAAAACTAGAAAGAAATTAAAACCTATGAACATGCAAATTCAATACAAAAATTAAAAGAGATAAGGGATAGAGAAAATGTACACCAAGATTTATACTAGTTCAGTGTGTCGTCCTCGCTTGCACCAAGTCTAGTTTCCTATAGCGAGTCATTAGAAATTGTTAAGTCTCCCACTAAACAAAAATTTACAAGTGTCTTTTGATACAAAAAATAATCATAGATAAACTGAAAACATAAAAGCAACTGCTAATCAATACAGATGTGAATCATGATTCTGCTTTTGTTGTACACGAATCACTAGGCTACAAATCCTTCAATATTTTCAATCTTGAAATGAACCACCTTATCAGAACAAAAGTACTTCAAGGTTTCGTGTACATCGATCTTTTCTTGACTCTACCAAAATTCTTTTGTTCGAGTCTTTAAACTTGTTGAAAGAGATAGAAACTCCAAGACCTCTTGGAGATGAAACTCTCATTTTCCTTTACTGGATGCCAATCTCTAGAAATCACAATCACTTTCTAATTCTTCAATTTGAAAAATAAATCATCTTCGCAAGAACATTATAAAATCTATAAAATCACCTCACAACTACAACCCACACTCTCTCTTAGAGTTGAGCAACTCTCAACAAGTGTGCTTGAATAAAGGTTGATGATGAAGTTTTTCAGAAAAATATCACATAACACTTGTTAACACTCAAGAAATCAACACTTGAAAAAAAATTTATTCAAGGTTAATTTTAAAGATAAATTTTGTGTGATTGAAAAAACACTCAATGTTTTTTCATAAAAATATGAAAGTTATGCAATATTTTTGTATGTTCTTTGCTAGAGAGAGAAAAATAGTTTTTCTGTGTGCTTGAGATAAGACACAAAATAGAGTAAAATGACACTTTGATTTGAGTCAAGAGCAAAATTTATTATTCGAATCTACTGAGAGGATGATATGAGACAAGATGAGAAAAATCATACTTTAGAATGTTTAATTTGAGTAAAAGGAATTTGTGATTTGAGTCAGACAAAAAATCTATTCGATTAACACTTCTAAAGAACGAATCAAAACTAGAAAACTTGTTTTTGATTTGAGTCAAATGAAGGTGTGAATCGAGTCACATTTCTAGAAAGTTCATGTTTGATTCGAGTCAAGCATATCATGATTTGAGTTAGACACCTTTTGATTCGAGTCAAGGAAGGGTGTGGATCGAGTCAAACTTCCAAAACCAAAATCCAATTTCTTAAAACGTATTATTCAAGTCATGGATTTTCTTGACTCGAGTCATAACTCCATAATCAAATTTTTGGAAAATAAAAACTTCATGATTTAAACCATTTATGCATGAGTTTCTTGACCCTAATCACAAACATCCTAATTTGAATCATCTTGTGCTAACTTTTAATCAAATGCCTGATTTAAGCATGCAAAAAATAATTTAATGAAAAATTCCCAATTCGAAGAGATGTGCAAAGAAACACCCCAAATTGTTATTTAATTATTTTAATTGAGCCTAAAATGCTTTATTTTGTTTTATTTGATTTAATTAGTATTTTTGGGAGTTATTGGAGTGTTTGGTAGACTTACTAGAATTATTAGAATTATTAATTGATTTTTAAATAATAATAATATAAATAATAACAAAATTGGTTTTGGGGAGGAAAATTGAAATATAACGTAAATTAAAAAGGGGTGGGATTAGTTAGAAATAAGGGGAATAAAGAGAATTAACAAAATAAAATAAGGTTTTTATTTAAATATGGAGTTGAGAGATATTTGAGTCAGTACGTGTTTTGAGTGAAAAAAAAAAGGCAAAATAAAGAGAAATCTAGAAGAAGCTTTTGAAAGGAATTGAGAGGTGTGAGAGTTGGGTCGAACTCATGCTGTGTCGAAGGAGAGCTTTCATGTGTTTCGACAGGAGGGAAGCATGCAGTCGAAGCTTGTTTACATGTTGATGCCTGATTGTTACATATTGTAGTCGAAGTCTGTTCTAATATGTACTATCGAATTATTCTGTCGAATTGGGCCTTGTGTTAAGGATCCAATTGTTTAGGTTTCTTGGGCTGCAAGTTACCTAGTTAGTCTATAAATAGGCTAGTACACTCAGTTTGTTGAGTGTAGCAAATTGTGATATTCACTTGTAATCATTTGTGACTTTAATGAGAAAGTGAATAGTAAACAGAATATATTTGCCCAATCCTTGCTGTTATTTCTTCTTCTTGTTTTCTTTTATGTTAAACCCTAACCCTTGTTTTGGTTCTTGATCATCAAGAAACCATTAATACTTGCTACAAAGACATCGTTTTTCACAACAAATTGGTGCGGTGAGCATGGAGGAGATGGCTTCAACAAAGTATGAGATTGAAAAGTTCACCGGAGTGAACGATTTCGGTCTGTGGCGCTTGAAGATGAAAGCCCTATTGGTACAACAAGGATGTTTGGAAGCGTTGAAGGGAGACGCAACCGTGGATGCTGCATTGACGGAAAGAGAAAAGACGACAATGATCAAGAAAGCACACATCGCGATATTGTTGAGCCTTGGTGATAAGGTTCTATGGCAGGTATCAAAAGAGACGAAGACGTCAGGATTATGGGTAAAGCTTGAAAGCTTATACATGACCAAATCGTTGGTAAATCGTTTGTACCTGAAGCAAGCTTTGTATTCATTCAAGATGAGTGAAGACAAAGCTTTGGATGAGCAGTTGGATATGTTCAACAAGCTGATTCTTGATCTTGAAAATATTGATGTGAAGATCGATGACGAAGATCAAGCACCGTTGTTGTTATGTGCTTTGCCCAGATCGCATGCTCACTTCAAAGAAACTCTCTTGTATGGAAAAGAGTCCCTGACCTTTGAAGAAGTTCAAGCAGCCTTGTATTCGAAGGATTTGAACGAAAGAAAGGAGCAGAAACCTTCATCAGTTGGCGAAGGGTTGTCCGTGAAAGGAAGATCGTCAAAGAAAGATGGTAGGTTTGACAAGAAGAAAGGAAAGGCTCAACAGAAGTCTTATGGTGGTGATATGTCTAGTATCAAATGTTATCATTGTAAGAAGGAGGTTCACACAAGAAAGGTGTGCCCTGAGCGCCTGAATAATCATGGAGGTAAGGACAATGGGAATGTAGCTATAGTGCAACATGGTTATGAATCATCTGATGTCCTTGTGTTGTCGAGCAGCAACTCTTGCGAAGAGTGGATTATGGATTCTGGATGTACTTGGCATATGACTCCAAACAAGAATGTGTTTGAAGAATTGTGTGATCAAGATGGTGGATCAATGCTGCTGGGGAACAATAAAGCTTGCAAGATTGCAGGCATTGGATCTGTTAGATTCAAGCTCCATGATGAGTCAATAAAGCTATTGACTGGGGTTAGGTATGTACCTGACCTTAAGAGGAATTTAATTTCTCTTGGTGAATTCGACAAGAAAGGATATGTCTTCAAAGGAGAGCAAGGTATCCTAAAAGTCATGAAGGGGTCGAAGGAAGTCTTTAGAGGCGTGAAGAAACAAGGCTTGTATACCCTTGAGGTTGAGGTTGTAAGTGGTTCGATAAATGTTGTATCCACGAAACCTGTGTCGAAGATAGAGTTATGGTACATGAGATTGGGCCATGTCAGCGAAAGAGGCCTGATCGAATTGGGGAAGCAGAACCTGCTAGGAGGTGACAAAGTCGAAAAGCTGGAGTTTTATGAATCTTGTGTATTTGGTAAACCCTGTAGGGCGAAGTTTAACAAAGGCAAGCAAAGAACACATGGATCCCTTGATTACATTCATGCTGATCTTTGGGGGCCTGCAAGGAATCCTTCACACTCAGGTGCAAGGTATTTTCTATCCATCGTTGATGACTATTCCAGAAAGCTATGGGTATTCATTCAGAAGACGAAGGATGAAACTTTTGAGAATTTCAAAAGTTGGAAGGTTTTGGTCGAAACTCAAACTGGCAGAAAGGTTAAGAGGTTGAGAACCGACAATGGCCTTGAATTCTGCAACGAAGCGTTCGACAGTTACTGTGTTGAGTCTGGGATTGCAAGGCATAAGACTGTAGCAGGTACTCCTAAAAAAAATGGGTTAGCTGAGAGATTCAATCGAACAATCCTTGAAAGGGTTAGATGCATGTTGGCTAGTGCTGGATTGAAGAAGGTGTTTTGGGCAGAGGCTGTTTTGACAGGAGCTTATCTGATAAATAGATATCCCTCGACTGCGCTGGGAATGAAGACACCTAAAGAAGTTTGGTCAAGTTATCCACCAGATCTCGACAAACTGAGAGTATTTAGCTGTTTAGCATATGCTCACATTAGGCAAGACAAGGTCGAACCTAGAGCTCTGAGATGCATGTTACTTGGATATCCTGAGGGAGTCAAGGGTTATAGGCTGTGGTGCCTAGAACCAGGTCACAGAAGATGTATCACAAGTCGTGATGTAGTTTTCAATGAGGTCGAAATGTCTTTCAAGAAAACTGGTAATGTTGGTCGAAGTGCAGAAATCTCTGAAGAGGAGCTGGAACAGGTAGAGATGCCTGTTGAGGTGAAGCATAGTGATGCTGAAGTGCATAGCCCAGATGAAGTCGAAGAGCAAGATACTGAAGAGGCTGAGGAAACTGTCGATGACTACCTACTGGCAAGAGATAGGTCAAGAAGAGTCATCAAGCCACCTCAGAGACTTGGTTATGTGGATCTTATAGCTTTTGCCTTAATCTCTGTAAGTGAGGTACTTGACGAAGAACCTAGAGATTACAAGGAAGCTATAAGGAGTCAAGACAAGACTGAATGGCGAAAAGCCATGAATGACGAGATGAAACCTCTTCATGATAATAACACTTGGGAGCTGATTGAGAAACCTGCAGGAGCAAGGTTAGTCAGTTGTAAGTGGATTTTCAAGGTCAAGGAAGGAATCGAAGGAGTGATGTCGAAGCGCTTTAAGGCGAGGCTGGTTGCTAGGGGGTTCACTCAGAAAAAAGGAGTCGACTTCAATGATGTGTTCTCACCTGTTGTAAAGCATAGATCCATTCGAATGCTATTGGCCATGGTGGCAAAGTTCGACTTGGAACTTTAGCAAATGGATGTGAAGACAACATTTCTGTATGGTGATCTAGATGAAACGATCCTGATACGTCAACCTGAAGGGTATGCAGAAAAGGGTAAAGAAGATTATGTGTACAAGCTGAATAGGTCTTTGTATGGCCTGAAACAATCACCCCGACAGTGGAATAGGAGATTCAACAAGTTCATGGCACACATTGGTTTCACTAGAAGTCAGTTTGATCACTGTGTTTACTTTAGATTTCGACCTGGAAACTCACTTGTTATGTTGCTGTTGTATGTGGATGATATCCTCATAGCTAGTAACAGTGTTGAGGATGTAACAAAGGTGAAGGCTGAACTCAGTAAGGAGTTCGAAATGAAGGATCTGGGAGCTGCAGCCAAGATTCTTGGGATTGACATCCGGAGAGATAGAAAGCAGTCGAAGTTGTGCTTATCTCAAGAGACATACCTACGGAAGCTTCTCGATAAGTTTCGTATGTCGAATTCGAAGCCTGTTGTGACACCTTCAAATCCTCAGTTTAAGCTTAGTACTACTCAAAGTCCAAGTACTGAAGCAGAAATAACCTATATGAATAGCATTCCATATGCTAGTGTAGTGGGTTCTTTGATGTATGCTATGGTCTGCATGAGGCCAGACATAGCATATGAAGTGAGCCTTGTGAGCAGGTATATGGCCAATCCTGGAAAGGCACACTGGCAAGCTGTAAAGTGGATTCTCAGGTACATAAATAGGTCTCTGAAAAGAGTCTTGATTTATGGTGGAGCCTGTGGTGGTGGCAGCATAGTCGAAATCGAAGGATTTGTTGACTCTGATTATGCAGGTTGTATGGATTCCAGAAAGTCTATTTCTAGATATATTTTCACAATGTTTGGCACAAAAATCAGTTGGAAAACGATGCTTCAGAAGGTTGTTGCCTTATTAACCACTGAAGCTGAATATGTTGCCCTCACTGAAGCTGTGAAGGAAGCATTGTGGCTTGAAGGTTTTGCAAAGGAGCTGAAACTTCAAGGTCGAAGTATCACTGTTAAATGTGATAGTCAAAGTGCAATACACCTGTCGAAGAATTCAGCCTATCATGAGCGAACCAAGCACATTGATGTGAGGCTGCATTTCATCAGAGAGATAATCGAGCGTGGTGAAGTCCAGGTGCTGAAGGTTTCGACTGAAGACAATGCTGCTGATATGATCACCAAGACGTTGCCAAGTTGCAAGTTCTTCCACTGTATGCAGTTGATAAAGCTGCATGATGAAAGCTATATGATTCCTTTGTTGCTGAGTTAGATCCAAGGTGGAGATTTGTGAGAGTTGGGTCGAACTCATCTTGTGTCAAAGGAGAGCTTTCATGTGTTTCGACAGGAGGCAAGCATGCAGTCGAAGCTTGTTCACATGCTGATGCCTGATTGTTACATATTGTAGTCGAAGTCTGTTCTAATATGTACTGTCGAATTGGGCCTTGTGTTAAGGATCCAATTTTTTAGATTTCTTCGGTTGCAAGTTACCTAGTTAGTCTATAAATAGGCTAGTACACTCAGTTTGTTGAGTGTGGCAAATTGTGATATTCACTTGTAATCATTTGTGACTTTAATGAGAAAGTGAATAGTAAACAGAATATATTTGCCCAATCCTTGTTGTTATTTCTACTTCTTGTTTTCTTTTCCGTTAAACCCTAACCCTTGTTTTGGTTCTTGATCATCAAGAAACCATTAATACTTGCTACAAAGACATCATTTTTCACAACAAGAGGAAACCCAATAGTCAAAGCTTCATCATTGCTGCAAATTTAACGTAAAGGGGAGGGGGAATTATTCATGTATGAGTGTTTAAGCAGATGGATAGTGAGGGTTCCTTACCATCCTACCATTTTTTCTTCCCTTTTCTCTGTGATTATGTTTGTGGCCAAAGAAGGTGTGGGAAAAAGCTTTTAAGGTGCTCGTTATGATAATATTTTTCTTTTTGTACTTGATCGATTATTGACTTTGATTTGATAATATGTGTTGATGCCTTTTGATAAGGCGAGATTGATTGAATGAACAATGGTTACGCCTTATGATAAGGCGGAAGTTAAATTGAAAATTTATACTATTGCCTTGTGATAAGACAAAGGTTGAATTGGGATTTTTGTTGAGACTTTATGGTAAGGTGAGAATTGAATTAATTTTGTTGTTGCCTTGTGATAAGGCAAGAGTACATTTTTAAACTGTGTCGATACCTTATGTTAAGACGAGATATGGTTGACAAAATATGTTGTTGTTAATCCTAATTTTTATGCCCTTTTAATGGCTATGTTTATCTGTATGTTTTTTGGGGCGGTGAAAACTCAAATAGGCAAAATAGACGAGTTTTGGATCTGTTTAATAGAGAAAAAATGCAGAAAATCACAGATAGACATAGAATGAGATTGACCGTCTTGTTTAATGCATAATTGGAGTTTGTAAGTCTGTTGGAGGTGCCGTCAGTTTCGTTAGAAAGCTAACATAATAAAATTTCTTTTGAAGTGGGGAAATTTGGTCTAGGAGCGCTACAACAGTAGAAGTTCTCTGGTTTTAACACCTGAGGTGAAGTTAAATTTTAATCCTGCATTTAATCATCTTGCTTCATGTGTAACTTGAGTTTCGTAAGTTCGTCTAAGGTGTGGTAAGTTAAGTTAGAAAGATGGTTTAATGATCATTTAAACTGGATAATTTTATCACAAGTCTATAATTTTTTGTGCTATTTTGAAATTTGATATTCTGTTTTAGAGTTTATGCAGGAAATATTTTGATATGGTTAAACTTAAACAAATAGAACCGGAGTTTCGTAATTTCGATCGAGATGTAACCAATTGTGTTTGAAAGAGGGTTCAAAGAAATTTTAAACAGGAGAATTTCATGATTTTATCACGAGAATACAATATTTGGCGCTATCGTGAAGCGAGACAATTTTAGAGTTAAGTCCAGAGTTTTGGAAAACCATTTAGCAATTTAAGTAATTGAATATATTTATAAATAAATTTAATTTGAGTAGTTTGAAATGTTTAGAGTTGAGTTTGAGTTATTTGATATGTTTAGAGTTGAGTTTGAGGTATTTGATATTTTTAGAGTCAAGTTAAAAAAAAGGTTGTGTTCTGAGTGACTTGATATGTTTAGAGTTATGAGTAAGTTATTGAGTTATGTTGATGTGTTTGGAATGTTGTGAGTGTGTCAAAAGGGTTGAGTTTTTTTAGTTATCTAACATGTTTAAAATCAAGTTAATGAGTAGTTAAGTTAAGGTTAGAGTATGCTTCATGACTCGTAATGCTTGAATAAAAAGTGGAAGAGTTAGTTGTGATCTTTGTTGAGTTATGAGTTCACCCTGTTGAATGCTTAGGGATGTGTAATGCCAGTTTTACCCTGTTGGTGAGTATTGTTCATTAATTATTTAATTATAATTTTTTTGAGTTGTAATTATAAATTCATGATGAATTATGTTGAGATACATAGTTCAGAGGGAAGCTATTGTGGTGGCTTTATATTCATCTATTTGTGTTGAGGTGTGTAGTTTAGAGAGGAACTACTTTGGTGGGCTTATATTGGCGATGGTGTGGGTTTAGAGAGGAACCAATGATGATTTTTGCATTGATATTGTTTTTTGTGTTTCATGCATCATGTATGTCGGAGATAAGTGTATGAACTTTGGTCCAAAGACGAGTTTCTGGTTCATAATTGGGGACTAGTGATGAGTATGGGACTTCAATCCAATGATGAGTTCCAAGCTCATAAGTGGGGACTTAGGATGATTTTTGGTTCAAAAAGGGACTAGTTTCAGAGAGGAACCATCGGTGGGTGGATAAATCAGTAACATAACTTTGATATCCAAAACTTGGTTCCACATGCTATGGATTAGAGGTGTTGATTGCATTGCATACATAACTGAACTGGTGAATGATGATTGGTGTGGATGATTATATGTTTGATGATTGAGTAAGATATCCTTGTTGTTTTATACACCATTGACATTTATGAATGTATTATTACCCCCTTTTTGTTTCTGGTGTTGGCTTTACGCCTATGGTGCAGCTACTCAGGTAGAGACTAAGGAGTCTTAGATGTTGCATGTGTAGAATACAGGTAGTGGCCTTCTTCGCTTGTTATTTTCCGCGTCATTTAGTTACCTTGTGTCACTCGGATAGTGTAACCCTTGGGTTGTAATCATTTACTTGTTTTGTTCTGCGAACTGTTATGTTACCTAATATTTCATTGACTTAAAATGATTTCAATTTCGATGAGACAATAAAGTTTTATTTAATTGTTTAATTTTCGTTGTTATTAAGTGTAGTTTTGAGGAAGATGTTTAATTGAGAAAAAAGGTGACTTCCTTTTTGAGAAAATACTCTAATTACTTTATAAATTGCATGTTGGGCAGGGTGTTAAATTGTTGGTATCAGAGCAAGTCGGTTTATTTGGCTTAGGTTGTGAACTTATTTGTACCTAGTGTGTGACATGTGAGTGAAACGCTTTCGATGCTTATTATTTTTCTAACCACTAGCCAGCAGGAGTAAGTTTGAAATAAGTGGGGGATGATCCATTGAGGTTAGCGTGACGAAGGGGTTAGAGAACCAGAGGAGAGAGTATTATCAAGAGTTATTTCCTTTAGGTAACTTTCGAGGGTGAAAATTCTTTAACTGGAGGAGAGTTGTAACACCCCAATTTTTTATTCAATTATTTTAATTGATTTTAAAATGCTTTATTTTGTTTTATTTGAATGTTACCATGTTCTATTTAATTTAATTAGTATTTTTGGGAATTATTGGAGTGTTTGTAGAATTATTATAATTTTTAGGGTTAATAGTCATTTTGCCCCCTGCTATATAGGCGCTGTTCGAAAAACTCCCCTGTAAAAAAAAACCCTAACATTTGAAGATTCTCTCAATTTTGACCTTCATCACATCCAGTCACAAAAAAAGCTGATGTGGCAGGGGTCAAAATAAAAACGCTGCCAAAATGGAAGGGGTCAAAATGGCAGGTTTTTTGTGACTGGATGTGATGAAGGTCAAAATTGAGAGAATCTTCAAATGTTAAGGTTTTTTTTTGCAAGTTTTTTTTACAGGGGGTTTTTTTCGAACAGCGCCTATATGGCAGGGGGACAAAATTGCTATTAACCCTAATTTTTAAATAATAAAAATAATGAGACAATTGATTTTGGGGAGGAAAATAAAAATATAATGAAAATTAAGGTGGAAGGTGGGATTCGTGAGAAATAAGGGGAATAAAGAGAATTAATAAAATAAAAATAGATTTTTATTAAATTGGGGAGTTGGGAGATATTTGAGTCAGTACGTGTTTTTGGTGGAAAAGATGTCAAATAGAGAGAAACCTAGAAGACTCTTTTGGAAGGAATAAAGAGGAAACCCCGTAGCCAAAACTTCATCGTTGCTTCAAATTCGAGGTAAGGGGGAGAGAAATTATTCATGTATGAGTGTTTAATCAGATGGATAGTGAGGGTTAATTACCCTCCCGCCTTCTTTTCTTCCTTTGTCTCTGTGATTATGTTTGTGTCCAAAGATAGTTTGGGCAAAACCTTCTAAGGCATTCGTTATGATAATATTTTTCTTTTTGTACTTCATCGATTTGTCACTTTGATTTTATAATCTGTGTCGATGCCTTTTGATAAGGCGAATTGATTGAATGAACGATGGTTACACCTTACGATAAGGCGGGAGTTAAATTGATAAATTATATTGATGCCTTGCGATAAGGTGAAGGTTGAATTGAGATTTTTGTTGAGACTTTATGATAAGGCGAGAATTGAATTAATTTTGTTGCTTCCTTGTGATAAGGCGAGAGTAAACTTTTAAACTGTGTTAGATGCCTTATGTTAAAGCGAGATCTGATTTATAAAATATGTTGTTAATCCTAATTTTTGTGCCCTTTCAATGGCTATGTTTATCTGTATGTTTATGAGGCAGTGAGAACTAAAATAGGCGAATTGGATTTGTTCAATAGAGAGAAAAACCCAAAAAAATCGTAGTTAGATATAGAAGGGGATTAGCTCTCTTGTTTCATGCGTAACTTTTGTTTCGTAAGTCCGTTTAAGGTGTTGTCAGTTTCATTAAAAAGCTAACACAATAATATTCCTTTTGAAGTTTAGAAATCTATAATATAAGAAAATTAAGGGCTCTGGAAAAGTCTACAATACCCTTGTCTGATTTTCTGCCACCACATCAAAATTAGGGCAAATTGTGTCCGATTTTTTCAATAAGTAACTTGCTGACTCGTCAAATTACAAATTTGGAATTTAGTTTGTTATTTTACTCTACTTTCATATTTTTTTGGGTGACATCCAACCAAAATTCTACCACAAGTTTAAATTTGGACTACATGTCACTTCTATTGTGAACCAAATCTATCAAGAATATATGGTTGTGAACTCTTTCATGCTTATAGTTCATTTTATGATTGTATGTTATGGGTTCTGACGGTATTTTAAGGTTTGTGTTGATGAAGGTTTGAAGATATTCAAGAATATCTGAGTTTCTTTCAAATCTCTTGCTCATTTTGATGGTATTTAATGTTAACTTTATTTTGAATCTCAAACTCTAATTAAAATAAAAATAAAGTTTGTCTCATCTTCCTTTTTTTTCATCTCTTCACTGTGTTACTCATCTGTTTTCCATTCATTTCGATTTTCATGTTGTTCTGCTTTCAGTTTTTCAGGTGTTTATGGTTTGCTGTGAAACTATTTGTCACAATGTTAACTATTTTGTATTTTTGTAGTTTCTTAATTCATAGTATTGAACTTTTTCTATTTTTATAAATTGTTTCTACGTTGAAAAAGCTCTTTGAGGATGGTGTTGTTAAGCGCGAGGAGTTATGGATCATCTCGAAACTATGGTACGATTTATTAATTTATATTTGTGAAAAATTTCTGTGTTTTTATGGATGATGGGAAAATGTTTGTTTTAAGTTATGTTTATTAACATAAATTATCTGCTTTGTTTACTATTTTCAGGTGTTCAGATCATCATCTAGAAGATGTGCCAAAATTATTGGCCAAAATTGAGTTATGAATGGTTCATTATATTATTTTATAAATTTGGTTTTGTTTTGTAGATCCACTGGCCAGTGAGCATGAAAAGAGGAACAAGTGATTTTAAGGCTAAAAACCTTGGTCATCCTGACATACCAAGGACATCGAAAGCAATGGAGGTGCTATATGACTCTGTTAAGGCTATATCTTTTGGAGTAAGCAACTTCTCAACAAATGAACCTTGATATTGCGGAAAAATGCAGTTGAATCGGCTACAATTGCAGTTGAGATGTCATTCTAAACATCTTTAAATCCTTTAGGTTACAATAACAATTGAGATCAAAATTGAGGTTGTGAATAGTAGGTTAGAACTTTAATTGGAACTACTTACTTCATTGTTATCTGAACTAACATAGGGAACTTACACTTACATGGGCAGGATAAGCTAATTAGGAGTAACATTTTGTTCATGAGACCTATGGTGCATATAAGACTTTTGAAGAACTATGGGACAGGGAAGTATGAGCAATATGCAACATTGAGATGAATAGTATAATGGTGTAAGTTGTTTGACACTATTTATTATTCATGGAAGTTGTTGAATACTGCAGTTCTTTGGCACCATTTGTTATTGAAGGAAGTTACTTGAAAGTTGAAACAATAGTATAATGATACAAGTTGTTTGTGATATATGCATACTACACCATTTTTTGCTACTAATACTTTCATCAAATGGTTTTTAGATCAGCAGTTACAGAACACCAGAAGAGACCTCATCTTGCATATGACAGTAAAAAAATATAGAAGACGTGATATTAAAACAAAAAAGGTGGGTTTTCTTTATTCTATATTACAACCGTATAGTATAATTTTTTGACATTAATTTCATATTTGATAGGGAAAATGTAAGATAGTAAACCAACTGATACACTTTTTTTTCTTGCTTGCTTTGTCCATAATGTTTGTGTTGTTTTTCTTTTAATTTATTTGTTCAAATCTTGATCAGCTATAATCATTTGTGCTGCAAGGCCTATCAAGGAGAAAAATCGGATCAACAAGCTTAAATTCTAATAGCTCTAGATCACATATCATTTTCACTTTTGTCATTGAGTCTTTCAACAGACAAGCTTATACTAATGCTATATTTTTTAATCATTTCACCTAATATTTCTATTATTGGCGTGGAAAAAGAAATTATGGTTTATGATGCTAAATATGATTTTCTTGTATAATATAATTCTGACATAATTTCTAACATTTTCACCTAATATGATTTTCATTTCTACATATTTCTTAATAATATAATTTTGACTAATTCCATGGAGAACGGTTCCAGGCCATAAAGTGATCACATTGATTCCTAAAATCACGTACGTGCACTTGCAAATATACAATATTCACCTTATTGTACTTTAATATTTTATTACTTATCTTGATTAAAAAAATATATATATTTTATTACATTTATGTATTCCAAGACAAACATGTTTTTTCTATCACCTATCCATTCTGCTTTAAGTATAGTCATTCTTGACACTATTATCCATATTACAGACTGTCCAAATATTGTACCAAGTCTCTCCAATATCTCAAATCAATGCATAAAGTGTCCAAAAGAATTCATCATTACTCTAATAAATATGTAATCGGTAACGCAAAGAAGTGTCATTTCAATGCATTTCATTAATATATTATGCCACAGCTTGCAACTTTCCAGGATGTCATTAACTAAGATTATATCAACATCGTTTTTCAATTATGTCTCATTATTTTATTTTGTTAGTATTCAATTATATTTAATGTTTTAATGAATAAGAAGCACTAAAATAATTGTAACTAATATACCAATTATATTAAAATTTTCAGATTTATTTATATATTGAAATTTTAATGAATGAGTAAGATTTAAGATCTCAATTTATGTTTAATGTTTAACTTAATTTCATTGAAAATAATAATTTGTTAACGATGTAAAATATTAAATAGTAATAAATTAATGTTTTAAAACTTTTAATATGAACTATTTATAGAGTTAGAAATTGAACTATATATAATTATTGATAGTAAATAATCAGTAATGGTGCATTAAATATGCAATAAGATATCATATTTTTATATATTCATATATAATAATAGTGAGAAACTAAACTTTAAAAGTTCAAGGTAGTATTAAATGCACTTTTGTCAATATTACCCTTAGATAATTATTACAGAGAGAGAAAAAAAGTAAACTGAATGTAATAAATAATTAGGGATATTATAGGTAAAAGGAAAATTATTGTGTGAAAAGTAACAATATTGATTAGTTTTCTTGGTATGTGTAAAAAATAAAAAAGTGACACTTAAAATGAAACTGAGTGAATAGTAAAATATTATGGATAGATAATCATTTACAATAAATAGTGAGAAATTGAATTTCAATTTTTTTTAATATAACACTAATTGTTTAGTTTCAATTTTTTCTAATATGACACTAATTGTAAATAGTGTTTCATGAAAATTGATTTTTAAAATTTAATTTATCAACAAGATAAATTTATCAAAAATCATTTACATAGAGAAATAAATATTTTCTTGTAACTCACTAAAAATCAATCTTTATCTTAATGTTTATCATAATTTTTATCAAATTAATCTAATATAAAATTAAATTAAATACACTATATATACAACATATTATATATTGGCAACTACTGAGTCAAATACTTAATGAGTTAATAAAATTTTAATAGATTTTGTTTTCTTATATCGTGAAAATATTTTGAAACAGAAAAAATGAAACTACTAATTTAATAGCGACTTTACTAATTCAATTATTTTTAGAAGGCCATGACATATTGTCATTCCATGCATGATTATGCATCTGATACAGACTTAACACATTAAATGGAAACAACTTTACTATTGATTCAAATATTTTTATAAATTGTATTAAAACAAAATTAATATTTATATACCGGACAAAATACATTGTTGATTAAAATATTTTTATATAGGGGAGAAAATACTATTATTATAAATAGAAACAACTTTACTTTTGATTCAAATATTTTTATAAATAGTGTCAAAATATAATTATTATTTATATACGGAAAAAAAATACTTTGTTGGTTAAAATATTTTTATATAGGGGAAAAATAGTATTATTATACTGGTAGTCGTATGGTGTGTTCTCATCAGTCATATCAGTATTAATTTTCTGTAAATGAAAAAAATAAAATATTTAATTGATAGGATAGGTGTTTGTCACATCTTAATTTTTTAAGATGAATTCATAAATTTGTATTCCCATGAGGTGATTTTTGTGAAATGTTGGGTGGTTAGTTTGAATTACTATTGTTAGAAACAGACATACTTTTAATTTTGATTAAAATATATTTATATAACATAAAATACAATTGTTATAAACGGGGATAACTTTAATTTTGATTCAATTATTTTTATATACTAAAAAAATATTATTGTTATAAACGGGCACAACTTTAATTTTGATTCAAAAATTTTTATATCCAAAAAATACTATTGTTATAAACGACCAAAACTTTAATTTTGATTAAAAAAAATTTATATACGAAAATAATATGATTGTTATAAACGGACACAACTTTAATTTTGATTCAAATTTTTTTATATACAAAAAAAATATTATTGTTATAAACGGACAAAACTTTAATCTTGATTCAAAATATTTTATATACGAAAAAATTACTATTATTGTAAGCGGACACACCTTTACTTTTGATTCAAATTTTTTAATATACGAAAAAAATACTATTGTTATAAACAGGTACAACTTTAATTTTGATTCAAATTTTGTTATATACAAAAAAAAATACTATTGTTATAAACGTGCACAACTTTAATTTTGATTCAAACTTTTTTATATAAGATAAAATACTACTGTTATAAACGGGGACAACTATAATTTTGATTCAGATATTTTTATGTACGAAAAAAATAATATTGTAATAAACGGACACACCTTTAATTTTGATTCAAATTTTTTTATATACGAAAAAAAATACTATTGTTATAAACGGGCACTACTTTAATTTTGATTCAATTTTTTTATATAAGATAAAATACTACTGTTATAAACGGGGACAACTATAATTTTGATTCATATATTTCTATATACATAAAAAATTATATTGTTATAAACGGACACAACTTTAATTTTGATTCAAATTTTTTTATATACCAAAAAATTACTATTGTTATAAACGGCCACAACATTAATCTTGATTCAAATTTTTTTATATACGAAAAAAATATTATTATTATAAACGGGCACACCTTTACTTTTCAATAGTTTTTTAATCATATTATTATTGATATTTTTGTTTACCTTTCATCTTCTACATGTATTATCATTTCAACTTAATTTTACTATTATTCTTAAGTTTTAATCATATTATTATTCTTAAATTTACTATTATTTTTTAGTTTCATTTGTTTTTGGTCTACCTATTGATTAATATTTTTTGTTTAATATTTTCAATCATCATTGCATTATTTGAATTTATATCAATAATTAATTTAATTCCTTCTTTTACAACAGACAACATTTTCTTATATTTACCAATACAAATTTTTAATTTCAATCATATATATTTTTATAATTTTACCATTTTTCTTTTCAATTTGATTAACAATTACGACTCCATAACATAAAATCCTCGAATGTCAGGCACGTGCGAACGCACGGGTTAGTTACTAGTTGGATCTAGGAGCTCTACAACAGTATCAATTCTCTAGTTTTTATACCACAAGCATAGTCAAATTTCAATCCTGCGTTGGTCATCTTGTTCCATGTGTAGCTTGAGTTTTGTAAGTCTGTTTGAGGTGTGGTAATTTGCGTTAAAAAGAGGTATTAAAGATCTTTTAAACTTGAGATTTTCTTAATATTATCATAAGTCTATAGTTTTGGTGCTATTTTGAAGTCAGCCATTATGCTTTAGAGTTTATGCAGGAAATATGTAATACCCCGTAAAGTATTCTACTTTGGATAATATTAGTTGTGATCAACTGAGTCCCAGTGTGCTCTGAGAAATTATCTGCAGAGATAATTAGGGTAACTGTGGAACTTAGAGTAAATCCAATTAATATTATCTGACTCTGAGATATTTAAGTATTTGAACTTTAGAGACTTTTTGGACAATTAGTAGTGTTACTATCTATTTGGATTTCCTTTATCATTTCTTTTTCTCTTTTTCTCTTCATTTGGGAAAGGATAGAAAAAAAGAAGAAAGAAAGAAGAAGTGAAGAAAAGAGAAAAGGAGAGAAAACCTAGAAGTGGAAAGATCAAGAACATCATCAAATCTTCATCAATTCATCTCATCTTCTTCACCATCATCTTCATCTTCATCTTGCTAGAGGTGGGTTTTAGTTAGAACATTAGTTTTAGAGTTTTGGAAATGTTGAGTTAGGTTAGAATTATTGGAAATCGATACTCTAACGGTTAAAAATCGATATAATTTATGTAGTATGACCATATTATGCATATGAACATTGTTGATGCTTGTTATGCTGTTTGAAATTGATTTGGGTTAAGAAATGGTGATTTTGGGGCTTTGGAACCCTGGAACCCGTAAGGGGAGAATTCTAGTTCTGGTGTGATTCGCCAGGCGAATTGAGAATTCGCCAGGCGAATTAAGTCTCGCCACTGTCTCGCCAGGCGAAGGGCTGGCGAAAGGGATTCGCCAGGCGAAATCCAGATTCGCCAGACGAATTTGAAGAGACAGAAATGTGTTAGCTACTGGAACTTTTGATTCTTCTGAAATTGGGGTTTCGCCACTAGATTCGCCAGGCGAAGTGCTGGCGGAAGGTATTTCGCCAGGAGAAGTGCTGGCGGAAGGGTGTTTCGCCAGGCGAAGTGCTGGCGAAGGGGGATTCTCCAGGTGAAATCCAGATTCGCCAGGCGAATCTGCCTGGGACCAAATATTTTCCTTTCTTCAAAAAATCTATAACTTTTGACTCGTTTATCCGATTTAAGAGTTCTTTATATTGTTGTGAAGCTAAGAACATATTCTAGCTAATGGCAGCGAGAGATATCTATTTATTGCCCGATTAAATAAATCGGAGGGAACCGTAAATTGGTATAATTGTGGTATGTTGAATTATGCATGTTCCATTATGTGATTGATGATTATATGCCTATGCTCTTATTGTTAAACATGTTTGAATATGTATGCATGTTAAAATATGAATAAGTAGAGTGAGGATCATTACCGTAAGCAATTGTCGAAAAGTGTGGAAATGACATAATGACAACGCTCGTGCAGAAGAGGCCGAGGCGTGTTTCTAGTAATCATAACCAGTTTATCTTACGGTGTAGTTTCATGAGACTCGAGCACCTCCTCTGAAACGTATGCACAATTACTTGGCAGGTTTGATTCCCGCGTATAGTACGAATGGAGCCTACGGGTAAAGAGACTTGTGACGGTGTACGGGCAGTGTGTAGTGATGGATCACGGTGTACGGGCCGATGATCCCGAATCTATTTCGTATTGTTGCGGTGAAAATCGGATAATAAATTATTAATTAATTTGCATCATTTTCTTTTACAACCGACTTTTATTTATCCAAAGGAAAGGTTCAAGATCGTTTAAAAACCTAAAGGGGGGAGATCTAAGGTTCGGGGGTTGGTTACGCCTACGGAAGGTATTAGCACCCTAAACGTCCGTAGTACTCTACGGGAACCTCTTGTTTAATGTTTATGTTATTCTATGTTCGCTTACTAAGATAAATATGTACTAGGACTAAGGACCTTAGTTTGTACACTAAGTTTTCTTGCCAAGACATCGCATCTTGTGCCTACGTATCCTGACGGGAATGGAATCAGAGCATTTGTAGTTCCCCAGATGGGGTAAAACGGTGGAAAGCTTGAAAGCAAAGCTTGTGAGGATGGATTGGTTAGGAGAAAGAGATTAATGGCTATCTCTTGAAAAGATTGTGAAAGTTTAAAAGTTGGTGAATGAGAGGAGATTAATGGCTATCTCTTATGTAGGTTAAAGGAGGGTTTAAAGGTTATAAGAGATTAATGGCTATCTCTTAGGAAGGCTAGTTTTAAAAGGGTAATGAATGGTTACCTATGACTATGGGGTCAAGGGAGGGTAGTGAGCTTTCTATGATCTTGAAATCAATAGAAAAACTTTTCCTTTGGAAGGAAGGGGGGAAATAACATCTTATAAATAAGAGTTATAGAAGAGTTGAAATATATGTAATATATAAGAGTTCAATAAAACAGTAAACAAATAATCATGAAATGTGCTTAAAAAAATGAACATAGCAAATAGTGAGTGAGTGATCATAAGTGAATATAAGTGTGGACATAGCAAGTGGTAAGCAAGTGATCATAAAGTGAACTAAGAAAGTGAACATAAATGGCAGAGAAGCATTTACACTTAGAAGCAAAGCATTTGAAATCATGTTGTTCATTTAACATATAGCAGAACAAATAAATTACATGGCAAGGCTCATGATAGAGTCAGAAACAAAACTTCACAAACCAAATACATTCATAGCAGGATCAATTCACAAACAGTAGTTACACAAGCATGGTGAGCATAGCATGGAAAGTAAACATAAACAGAAGAATTTACTCATGTGATTTCAAATAGAAAGCAAACAACATTTCCATAGCAAGGGTTTCATGAATCACATCATAGTTAAAAAACAGTAACACATTTTAGAAACAGTGAGCACATGATCATGTCAAGCATAGCAACAAATGTATTCTAACAATTTGAGAAACAAAGCATTGGGAACATATAGCATAAGTACAGACAAAAATTCTCATGATAAAGTTCAGGAAGCAATGTTCAAACAACATTCACAAATTATATAGCACACTTAAGGAAATGCTTCTAACAATTCAAGAACACAATTGAAAGAAATAAGAAACAAGAAACAAAATTTATATTATTTTGAAATTATTAAAAAAAGCATATAGAAAAGAAATGGAGAATAAAGGTTGAAAATCAACAAAATAAAAAAGAAATATAAACCCCAGAAAAGGGGTGGCTTGCGCCACCTATTCCCTCAAAGGGGAGGATGGCTTGCGCCACATCCATGAGGGTGGCTGGCGCCATGATGTAGCATGGCTGGCGCCATGGCTTTCCATCTCCTTATTATATTATTTCATCTTAAGTGAGTGGTTACTATATTATTAATATTAGGTGGTGAGTGATATATTATATTAATAAAACTATGTGGCGGGAGCCACCAAAACAGATGTGGCGAACGCCACCCAGTCTCATGCATTTTATTTCTTTTTATGAACACGAACAAAAACCAGACGAACCGAATCATGATTAAATCAACACAAAAATGGAATCCAACATGATGATTACTCACAGCAATACAATAATCAAGCAGAAATATGATAGCATGATATTCAGACATGAAGCAAAACAAACATAAAACCAGACAGTAGTGGAATGGAAATGATAACAGCGTGGTGCAAATACGTATTACACAATCAACATACATAAAAAAATAGAAAGAGATAAGGTGATACCTAGTGGAGAAAGTCCACTGCTTCCTGACAAGCACAGGTTTCTGGAAGTGGTGGATGAGCTTTTCCTCCTTCCCAGATCAGCTGCTACTAAGCTTCCCAGAAAAACCAAGTCAATGATGGTTAGGATGTGGTGGTTTGATGGCTTGTTGTGTTTACAGAAAAATGATAAGTTCTTTGCAAGTTTTGAGGGTTACTTGCAGAACTGAGGAAGGGAGGATTAGAAAGAGTTTAGAGGGTTTTCTTGCTTGGTGTCTTTTTGTTTGTGTTTCTGTGTGTTTACAGAAGGAAGGGAAAGTGATGAATTTCTTGCAAGTTTGAGGATTACTTGCAAGATTATGAGAGGGAGAAGTAGATAGAAATTCTTGGTAATTTCTGGTGCGTCGAACAAAGGAAAAACGACGTCCTTTTATAGGCCAAGCAAATGGATCCAGGTCTTGTAAATACAGTGGATCATTGGTTTATCCATAGGATAAGAAATTAGGGTTTGTGTATCAACATCCTCAACCGTTGATCTTGGTCAATCACCATGCAGGATAAGTGCAGCGGAGGAGGTGGTGGTACAGTCTGTGACTTTCATCCTTTGAGGGTTATTCCAAAACCACCTTTTAAAGTGCTATGAGAGAGAAATCAAAAAAGAGTAATAATTTGAATTTTGACATACGGGTTCTCTGCTCATGCATGCAGGATTCTTGTGTTGGACCACCTTGTTTCAACAATCCACTATGGTATCTCAGTATCCTTTTGGCTTCAACAGGAATGGATAAGCTCAAATAGGTAACATTTACGAAACTTGTTTTCAAAGCAAAGCATCTTCAGATTTTCCAAATGGCACAAGAATTATCTAGATGCATGGGGCCTTGTTGCAATACGGGAGCAAAACTTTGAATGTTGGCCTTTGATCCAAATGACATATTTTGGGCCCATTAGAAATTTAAGACAAACCATATGTCCATGAGCACAAAAGAAATGTCACGAAAACACTTAGGATTGCAAAATTAAACCCTCCCATGACACCACTTGATATGTTACACCTTGATGAATATTTATCTCCATGAAAAATTATTGCACTTGAGAGAAAAAATCTTTAAGGCTCAACAATGGATTCCAAGGATGTTTGTTATCACATGGCATAATTTCTCAAGATTTGGGATCACACTTTACTTGACATGAAAGGCAATGGTTGACTTGTCTTGGTGGAACATTTGATTTCTTGTTGAAAAAGTCTTCTTGGATGCATGTAGATTCAAATGGTCGCATTTGTCCAAAAGATGTCTTAGGGAGACCTTGTCGTCTTTATGTAAACCCTATCTTCCATAATAAAAGGAAACAGCTTGCACAAAGGAATGGTTAGTTAACGATGCATACATGATTGAGGTCTAAATGTAGGTGCAAGAAAATATGACATCTAAGGGGTAAAATTTGGGGTACAACAGTTGCCCCTATTTAAATATCTTCACCGGAGGGCACGAGGAATGGAGATCCTCGGGACATCAAGGTGAAAGGTATTTAAATATAGCAAACCGAAAATTTTGCCCTTAGATGGAATGCAAATGCTACGGACAGCTAACAGACATGTAAATGCAGACATGCCATGAATTTCTAGCATGATGGAAATGATAGGATGGTAAGTGCAAAATGTAGACGAAGACAAAAGCAGACGGGGCCAAAGTCCACACAATGAGCAATCACTCACTGGGGATGACAACAACACTGGGGATCAATTCGGAATAAAAGGATAGACACCAGCAAAAGATTTTCTGGGATTTTCTTATACTGAAGAGTTCAAACGGGATCTTCAAGAAAAGCCAGAAGAGACAGAGAAAGAAACATCCGAAAAAACATCAGATGGCAAAGAAACCAGTCATCCAATAATGGCTTTGAATGAAAGGTACGAGTCACAATATCTAATAATGGCTTTAGATATAGGTGAACAAACAAGACTACATTCAAGAATGCCTTTGAATGCAAAGAAACCAGTCATCCAATAATGGCTTTGAACAAAAGGTACAAATCACAATATCTAATAACGGCTTTAGATAAAGTGAACAAGGACTCGATATGAAAAAACATCAAAAGGAGAGACACATCCAGATAGGCATGAGATGGTAGAGAAACCGGACATCCAATAACGGCTTTGAATGAAAGGTACCAATCACAATATCTAATAACGACTTTGAATGAAAGGTACAAATCACAATATCTAATAACGACTTTAGATAAAGTGAACAAAGACTCGATCTGAAAAAACATCAGAAGGAGAGACACATCCAGATAGGCATCGGATGGTAGAGAAACCGGACATCCAATAACGGCTTTGAATGAAAGGTACCAATCACAATATCTAATAACGGATTTAGATAAAGTGAACAAAGACTCGATCTGAAAAAACATCAGAAGGAGAGACACATCCGGATAGGCATCGGATGGTAGAGAAACCAGTCATCCAATAACGGCTTTGAATGAAAGATACAGATCACAAAATCTAATAACGGCTTTAGATAAAGTGAACAAGGACTCGATCTGAAAAAACATCAGAAGGAGAAACACATCCGGATAGGCATCTGATGGTAGAAAAACCAGTCATCCAATAACGGCTTTGAATGAAAGATACAGATCACAAAATCTAATAACGGCTTTAGATAAAGTGAACAAGGACTCGATCTGAAAAACATCAGAAGGAGAGACACATCTGGATAGGCATCAGATGGTAGAGAAACCGGACATCCAATAACGGCTTTGAATGAAAGGTACCAATCACAATATCTAATAACAGCTTTAGATAAAGTGAACAAAGACTCGATCTGAAAAAAACATCAGAAGGAGAGACACATCCGGATAGGCATCGGATGGTAGAGAAACCAGTCATCCAATAACGGCTTTGAATGAAAGATACAGATCACAAAATCTAATAATGGCTTTAGATAAAGTGAACAAGGACTCGATCTGAAAAAACATCAGAAGGAGAAACACATCCGGATAGGCATCAGATGGTAGAGAAACCAGTTGTCCAATAACGGCTTTGAATGAAAGATACAGATCACAAAATCTAATAACGGCTTTAGATAAAGTGAACAAGGACTCGATCTAAAAAACATCAGAAGGAGAGACACATCCGGATAGGCATCAGATGGTAGAGAAACCGGACATCCAATAACGGCTTTGAATGAAAGGTGCAAATTACAATATCTGAGAATGGCATCGAATTATAGTGAGAAAGACATCCAGGAATGGCACTGAATGCAAAGGATAAAACTCATCCAAGAATGGCACTGAATGGACAAATAAGACTTTTAGGAATGGCACTGAATGAAAAGGACAGGTAACGTTTTGGTAAGGTGAGACGTGGACAACGACACGACCTCGAGAGAAATGCAAATAAGGATGAAACACTCGTGATATGCATATGTATATGAATTATGCAGATGATACATGATCAAATGCAAATGCAGATGTCGACGACAGGGCTCGACTCTCTGGGAAGACAAGACTGGAAGACTGATTCCTCAACACGGAGATCAATGTCACTCTGCTTGGGAACTAGAGATGCTACTGCTTAACACATCTCTGCCACACTGGTAAACTGCATTCAAATTGATGATCCTTGTAGGAAGGATAAAGCGTTGCTTAGGGATTCTTCAGGTAAATTGCCCCAGACTAGCTGATTATTGTAGATGAGCTGATCATTGCTTCATCTTGTCTGATTCTAAAAATGACCGCTTCATGGTTCTCTTAGAGAGCTTGCCTCAGTCTGAGTCTTGAAAGATGATTGTCCTACTGTACACTGGGAAAGCTTGCCCCAGTCTGAGTCTTGAAAAATCTTCTGTATAAACCAATTCTGAGAAGTCGCCATTAAACCAAAAATCTTGAACTGATTTTCAACAGGATATGGAAGGAACTTGCCCCTGATTGGATCACCGACCAAGTTTATCAATTGTTTGAAAATTCGTTAAGAATAAAGCTAGTTTGCAAACAAAAGTATTTGTACAAACATGGTAAATGCAAAGTTCATGCAACTTTTGAAATCAAAATCATTTTGAAACAGGTGCAAAGTATATGAGTCATTAATCAGAACACGGCGGTTCAAGACACTAAAGTGAAAAGTTTAAGCAAAAGATGTAGTGCCAAAACAAATGATCCGCAAAGATCTTTAGGAGTCAGTTTACGCAATCTTGCTGTAGTATGCTTTCAAAATAACCTTGCTTCAATTAGGTCTTTTGAGGGTTATAACGTGGCCTGGTTCACGGTTTGAGAAACAAAGGATAAATGCTCAAAGTTTATTTGTGACCCACCCAATCTACGTGATGAACTCCAGTCCTATGCTCAGTTAACTCAAACTATGCACTCAAGTTCCCATAGGTTAGGAATTGCACTGATGATAGTAATGATGATGGTTCAAAATTCAATGGACTTGAGATGGCAGTCACTGCTTCTCACAACATTTTGTTGTTTTTTTTGGTGAGGACCTCAGTCAACTCGTTTTATCTTTGAGGATTTTGGTAACCTCTTGAATGATTTTTATTATCCCTAACTTTTTCCTGAACTGTGTCATTTGAGCTTACAGCCAGCGGGATGCCCCAATTTTTGCCTAAGTCTCCTTCATAGGTTTTGACTTAGCGGGCTTTTATTTTGATTCTTTTTTCACTCTCTCTTTTTTTTTAGTGACTGCCTTGCTTAATGATTACAGTGAACCATCATTGGCGTTAGACCTGAAAGACATCTTCTACACTTGCTTGCTATGTGCGAAGGAAAACTGTGGTGCAACATTTTATTGAAAGTCGTCTTGCATGAAGCTCTTGTAATTGAATGCAAAATCAAGTTAACCGAGAACTACCCTGCCCCAGGTTAAAATTGCGGGTTTTTATTTGTAAAGAAAAGAAACTCCTACTTCAAGGCTCGAAGGGGTTAAAGAGGGGTTATCTTCCTTATGTCTCTGGTGTTTGGGGAGTTGAAACAATGTCTTACATCGTCAGCAAAGTTTTGATTTGAAAGCATACCAACAGCAATTATGGGTATAACGTTTTCATCATCCTCCATCCAATCTTTGCATAATCAACAGAAAGTGGACAAAAAATTTTTATATTTTATTTTTCATGAAAGAGGAAGCAATAAGAAGTAAATAGCAAACACAAATGAATTGAATCAAAAATTGCAATGCTCACTTCATTAAACTTGAAGGTACAAACATAATTTGAAAGCAAACAGCTATTACAAAATAAGGAAAGTGCAAACAACAAGAAACAAAGGCCTAGTGACTAATCAATACAAGGATGAGCTGTCCTGTCTGAAACACTGGCTTTTAGGAGGATAGCATGCTGAAGTCGACTGAAGCTTCACTTGGCGTGCCCTGGCAGAGGATTGCTCTGAACATTGGGATTGTCCTTAAAGGAGAGGATTTTGCTCCTCATCAGCTCTTGCACTCTAGCCTTCAATGCAAAGCAACTTTCCAAGTTATGGCCCGCACCACCTTGATGGTATTCACAATGAAGATCAGCCGTATAGCCGGCTTGAAGAGGATTGGGAGGAGGAGGCAAAAGGCCTTGTGGTAACCAAACCTTGTTCAACCAAACCAGGATAAAGTTCAGTGTAAGTCATGGGAATAGGGTCAAATTGACCCCTATTACGATACTGGCTATGTCCTGCAGCTGGACGTTGGGGAGCTTGAGTTGGTCGTGGTGCAGCAACCACAGGAGTGACAGCAGCAACCGTAGGATGAACAACATACTGAGGTGGAGGACGAGGCCTTCTCACTTTAACCATTATAGTATTAGTCTGATCTTCCTTCTTTTTATGAAAGTTCCCGTAGGATTTCTTCACAACATTAGAAGATTCAGCAACCTTTGACACTTTTCCTTTCTTAAGACCTTCCTCGAGTCTTTGGCCGATAGTAACCAAATCAGTGAAATTGGAGGAAACACTTCCAACCATTTTCTCCCAATAGAATGGGGACAGGGTATCCATGAACATTTCGGTTAACTCTTTCTCAGCCAAAGGAGGTTCAACCTGGGGAGCCAACTCTCTCCAGCGCTGAGCGTACTCCTTGAAAGACTCTTTATCATTCTGAGACATGTTTTGCAGTTGACGGCGATCAGGAGCCATGTCGAGGTTATACTTGTATTGCTTCATGAAGGCATTGGTGAGGTCTTGGAAGCTATGGATAGAGTTTTGCTCGAGACCCATGTACCACTTGAGTGATGCCCCACTTAAGCTATCCTGAAAACAATGGATAAGCAGCTTCTAATTTTTGGCATGAGCAGTCATCCTGCGAAGATACATGACCAAATGAGCTCTTAGGCATGAGTGACCCTTGTACTTCACAAAATCTAGAGTTGTGAAATTAGGAGGTATAACAAGGTCAGACACTAAGCACATGTTATCTGCATCCACATTAAAGAAATCAGTAGCCTCAACGGCTTTGAGTCTCTTCTCTATGCTCTGAAACTGCTCTCGGACAACTTCAGGTTCAACAAAGTCTTCATGGTCTTCAACTTGAGCACTGGCAGCATTGTACTCATAGTGGGGGTCTTCAAAAGGAGCTCGAGTTGTCTGAACTATAGGTTGAGGCTCGGTAAAAACAGGAGCTTGAAACACTGGCCTAGCAGCTTGACCAATCATAGCACTAGATGCAAGAGGCGGAGAATAGTTGTGTGGCAAACCAAACTCTGGCCAAGTTGAAGGTGGCACTTGAACCGGTGGAGGATCAACACTTGAAACTTCTTGGATGACTGTCCTTTGGGGAGGCTCTCCTCTAGCAAGCAAAACTTGAAGCATCTCAGTGAGTTTAGTCATACTTGATTTGAGGTCATCGATCTCCATTCGGACCTCAACATTGTGTACCTCTTGCTCCGACATCCTTCGTCTGTAGTTAGCTCTAGTCCGGTATCGGTGTCGAGGAATCAGCTTGACGACCCAAAGACGACTCTAGTGGATAGAGACAACTGAAGATGAGTAACTGGACTGCGATGCAAACAGGATGCAAAAACACATGCAACAGGATCAAGGGTTTGAGATCATAGCATGGAGTCTGGGTAAAGAACCAACCACAGGGTGTGTACTAGGGTTTATCAGTTATAGAACATGGTTCTAAAAGTTCCCAGAGTCTACGTAAATCCTTCGGATATTATCGGCCCATGTGACTACTAACACGGGTTAACAATATTCTCAAGATAAACTCGTCTGAGTGTAGTATCGCGTGACAACTACTCAGGACTGGCTCCCTCATAGTCACCGCACTACGCTATAAAGGCCAAGTGGGGTAAAGGTAACTACGGTCCTCAGAATCCCTGGCTCCTATTTGAAAAAGTAATATCAATGTGACTGCTCACATCAGACATCAACAATCCCAAAGGGCCTCGTCTGAGTGTGGTCATCATATGCCATAAATTGTTGGTACTACTGCCAACAACCGACTATTGATTACACCACGATCCTATAATATGTGCTCTCAAGTCCGGGTTAGGACTTATCTCACCACTCAACAGTACCATGCCCATAAGAGATCTCAAACAAAGCATATATACAAGGGATATGTACAAATATAGCAAGCAAGCATGAATAACATAAGCAAAAGCAAGGTGGGTTTAACCCTCAAAATGAATATCCCCAGTGAAGTCGCCATAAGAGATCTCAAACAAAGCATATATACAAGGGATATGTATAATTTGCATCATTTTCTTTTACAACCGACTTTGATTTATCCAAATGAAAGGTTCAAGATCGTTTAAAAACCTAAAGGGGGGAGATCTAAGGTTCGGGGGTTGGTTACGCCTAGGGAAGGTATTAGCACCCTAAACGTCCGTAGCACTCTACGAGAACCTCTTGTTTAATGTTTATGTTATTCTATGTTCGCTTACTAAGATAAATCTGTACTAGGACTAAGGACCTAAGTTTGTACACTAAGTTTTCTCGCCAAGACATCGCATCTTGTGCCTACGTATCCTGACGGGAATGGAATCAGAGCATTCGTAGTTCCCCGGATGGGGTAAAAGGGTGGAAAGCTTGAAAGCAAAGCTTGTGAGGATGGATTGGTTAGGAGAAAGATATTAATGGCTATCTCTTGAAAAGATTGTGAAAGTTTAAAAGTTGGTGAATGAGAGGAGATTAATGGCTATCTCTTATGTAGGTTAAAGGAGGGTTTAAAGGTTATAAGAGATTAATGGCTATCTCTTAGGAAGGCTAGTTTTAAAAGGGTAATGAATGGTTACCTATGACTATGGGGTCAAGGGAGGGTAGTGAGCTTTCTATGATCTTGAAATCAATAGAAAAACTTTTCCTTTGGAAGGAAGGGGGGAAATAACATCTTATAAATAAGAGTTATAGAAGAGTTGAAATATATGTAATATATAAGAGTTCAATAAAACAGTAAACAAATAATCATGAAATGTGCTTAAAAAAATGAACATAGCAAACAGTGAGTGAGTGATCAGAAGTGAATATAAGTGTGGACATAGCAAGTGATCATAAAGTGAACTAAGAAAGTGAACATAAATGGCAGAGAAGCATTTACACTTAGAAGCAAAGCATTTGAAATCATGTTGTTCATTTAACATATAGCAGAACAAATAAATTACATGGCAAGGCTCATGATAGAGTCAGAAACAAAACTTCACAAACCAAATACATTCATAGCAGGATCAATTCACAAACAGTAGTTACACAAGCATGGTGAGCATAGCATGGAAAGCAAACAGAAACAGAAGAATTTACTCATGTGATTTCAAATAGAAAGCAAACAACATTTCCATAGCAAGGGTTTCATGAATCACAGCATAGTTAAAAAACAGTAACACATTTTAGAAACAGTGAGCACATGATCATGTCAAGCATAGCAGCAAATGTATTCTAACAGTTTGAGAAACAAAGCATTGGGAACATATAGCATAGCAAATAGAAGCCAGAAAGTACAGACAAAAATTCTCATGATAAAGTTCAGGAAGCAATGTTCAAACAACATTCACAAATTATATAGCACACTTAAGGAAATGCTTCTAACAATTCAAGAACACAATTGAAAGAAATAAGAAACAAGAAACAGAATTTATATTATTTTGAAATTATTAAAAAAAGAATATAGAAAAGAAATGGAGAATAAAGGTTGAAAATCAACAAAATAAAAAAGAAATGTAAACCCCAGAAAAGGGATGGCTTGCGCCACCTATTCTCTCAAAGGGGAGGATGGCTTGCGCCACATCCATGAGGGTGGCTGGCGCCATGATGTAGCATGGCTGGCGCCATGGCTTTCCATCTCCTCATTATATTATTTCATCTTAAGTGAGTGGTTACTATATTATTAATATTAGGTGGTGAGTGATATATTATATTAATAAAACTATGTGGCGGGAGCCACCAAAACAGATGTGGCGAACGCCACCCAGTCTCATGCATTTTATTTCTTTTTATGAACACGAACAAAAACCAGACGAACCGAATCATGATTAAATCAACACAAAAATGGAATCCAACATGATGATTACTCACAGCAATACAATAATCAAGCAGAAATATGATAGCATGATATTCAGACATGAAACAAAACAAACATAAAACCAAACAGTAGTGGAATGGAAATGATAACAGCGTGGTGTAAATACGTATTACACAATCAACATGCATAAAAAAAATAGAAAGAGATAAGGTGATACCTAGTGGAGCAAGTCCACTGCTTCCTGACAAGCACAGGTTTCTGGAAGTGGTGGATGAGCTTTTCCTCCTTCCCAGATCAGCTGCTACTAAGCTTCCCAGAAAAACCAAGTCAATGATGGTTAGGATGTGGTGGTTTGATGGCTTGTTGTGTTTACAGAAAAATGATAAGTTCTTTGCAAGTTTTGAGGGTTACTTGCAGAACTGAGGAAGGGAGGATTAGAGAGAGTTTAGAGGGTTTTCTTGCTTGGTGTCTTTTTGGTTGTGTTTCTGTGTGTTTACAGAAGGAAGGGAAAGTGATGAATTTCTTGCAAGTTTGAGGATTACTTGCAAGATTATGAGAGGGAGAAGTAGAGAGAAATTCTTGGTAATTTCTGGTGTGTCGAACAAAGGAAAAATGACGTCCTTTTATAGGCCAAGCAACTGGATCCGGGTCTTGTAAATACAGTGGATCATTGGTTTATCCATAGGATAAGAAATTAGGGTTTGTGTATCAACATCCTCAACCGTTGATCTTGGTCAATCACCATGCAGGATAAGTGCAGCGGAGGAGGTGGTGGTACAGTCTGTGACTTTCATCCTTTGAGGGTTATTCCAAAACCACCTTTTAAAGTGCTATGAGAGAGAAATAAAAAAAGAGTAATAATTTGAATTTTGACATACGGGTTCTCTGCTCATGCATGCAGGATTCTTGTGTTGGACCACCTTGTTTCAACAATCCACTATGGTATCTCAGTATCCTTTTGGCTTCAACAGGAATGGATAAGCTCAAATAGGTAACATTTACGAAACTTGTTTTCAAAGCAAAGCATCTTCAGATTTTCCAAATGGCACAAGAATTATCTAGATGCATGGGGCCTTGTTGCAATACGGGAGCAAAACTTTGAATGTTGGCCTTTGATCCAAATGACATATTTTGGGCCCATTAGAAATTTAAGACAAACCATATGTCCATGAGCACAAAAGAAATGTCACGAAAACACTTAGGATTGCAAAATTAAACCCTCCCATGACACCACTTGATATGTTACACCTTGATGAATATTTATCTCCATGAAAAATTATTGCACTTGAGAGAAAAAATCTTTAAGGCTCAACAATGGATTCCAAGGATGTTTGTTATCACATGGCATAATTTCTCAAGATTTGGGATCACACTTTACTTGACATGAAAGGCAATGGTTGACTTGTCTTGGTGGAACATTTGATTTCTTGTTGAAAAAGTCTTCTTGGATGCATGTAAATTCAAATGGTCGCATTTGTCCAAAAGATGTCTTAGGGAGACCTTGCCGTCTTTATGTAAACCCTATCTTCCATAATAAAAGGAAACAGCTTGCACAAAGGAATGTTTAGTTAACGATGCATACATGATTGAGGTCTAAATGTAGGTGCAAGAAAATATGACATCTAAGGGGTAAAATTTGGGGTACAACACGTATGCCAAGTGAATACAAGGATCCATGACTCAGATCGTCTTCTAGACGTAGAAGTGGACGGGAACAGGGGATGCCTTGGTACGGTTATTGATTAGCGAGATTCTTGAGTTAACAGGCTCACGACTTACTTTGGTACTAGTGTGAGTTAACAGGCTCACGAGTGTGAATGCATATATGGCGTGTGTGTACTCAAAGTCACTTCCCTTCCCTTTTGACTTGAGTTAGGATGTTAGAACCTTGTAAAGCCGAGAGGACTATAAGATAGCGAACTCACTGAGATTTGATGTATCTCACCCCACTGTTGTTGTTTACATCACAGGTTCTGCAAGTTCGACGAAGGGTAAGGACAAGGTTATTTGACTTTCCTTACGGATCGTAGCTTTTGTGTGGCAAGGCTTCCGTTGTGAAGATTTTTGAGATCATTATTTAATCTAGTTCTTAGTATTTGTCTTTGGAACATCTTGTAGATATACTATGCCGTAGTTGCTTGTATTTAGTCTTTTTGGGCATGTATATGTATAATGTGTTTACTAGGAACTTATTGTATATTTCAGTACCAAACGTAGAATTCATGTATAATATATGCTTTGATGTATGTATTTATATGTGGGCGTTACAGTTTGTATCAGAGCAGGTCGTATCCTCGACCTAGCCATGAAATAGTATAAGTGTTTCTTTCCGTTTCATATACGTTGTGTCGCCATTGGTCTTACGTGTTATATTTATGGTATTGAGCCTGATCAACTTAATCCTATCTGTATGACATTTAGGAACATGGCTGACGAGCACAGAAACAACCATGGTAGACCGAGAACTACTCCAGCAGGGATAAATCCGCCAGGGGACGAAGGGAATGCCCCTTTGTATCAATTTATGCAACAGATGCAGCAACTAAAGAATCAGTTTGTGCAACAAATGGTACAGCAAATGGCTGGTGGTGTGCATTCTCCAGTGGTTGTTCCTGAAGCTGCAGGGGGAACCTTTAGGGATTTCATTCGTATGAATCCTCTGGAGTTTCAGGGAGGGTTAGATCCAGTAAAGGCTCATGAATGGATATCCAGTATGGAGCGGATTTTCTTGATAGTTCAGTGTAGTGAAGAAAATAAGGTTGTTTTCGCTTCTCACTTGTTAAAGGGTCCTGCCATGAGATGGTGGGAAATCGCTTCAGCCTTAATGACAATTCAAGAGGTACCGAAAGTATGGGAGCAGTTTAAGATAACTTTTATGGAGAAGTATTTCCCAAGTTCCCTAAGGTCTCAAAAGGAATTCGAGTTTCAGCAGCTGAGATAAGGTAACTTGACTGTGGCTTCTTATGCGGAAAAGTTCGAGGTTATGGCTGCTTATTCTAGACAAGCCATGTATGCTCCTGATGAGAGGTGGAAGATTGATCAGTTTCTGTTTGGTTTAAGGGCTGAAATTTCACATAGTGTGTCTCAGAGAGAATTTACTAGCTATGCTAAATTGTTACGACAGTGTTATGTGGCAGAGCATAGCTTAAGGAAGGTGCAAGCAGAAGGAGAGTTAAGTAGGGTGAATCAAAGTGATCGTGGGAGATCGAATCAACAATTTAGACCGAGACAACAACCTTTCAAAGGGAAGCAAGTTCAGAGTTCTAGGACTAGTGCGCCTCCGGTATGCCATAATTGTGGAAAGAACCATTTTGGTAGGTGCAGTTGGGAAGGAATAAGGTGTTATTAGTGTAATAAGGTGGGCCATTTATCGAGGGATTATCCTCAGAAGAGGAATCAGACACAAGAAAAGAATGTCGGCCGAGTATATACCTTGGATGCGAGGAAAGCAAAGGGTGACAACTCTTTGATTGCTGGTACGTGTTTCGTGAATGGAAATCATTGCTTTGTTTTATTTGATTGTGGAGCTACACACTCTTTTGTATCGATACAATGTGTAAAGCGGCTTGGGTTGCAAGTGGTTCCGTTGTCTCCACCCATGGTGGTTACTACTGTTGTAACATCCCCTTTCTATACCCCCAAATAATCAAATAATCATTTAGGCACATATTAAAAATTCCGTCAGAGTATAATTATAAACATAGTATAAAAGAGGTATGTCACATTATACATGAAATTAAAACATTCAACACCTGCTCAACAATTGATATGCAACAGTGGGGTAACTTTGCAACAGAGGAACTTAGTCCTTACACCCACATCTCAATATTTAGAATAAAAGCGGAAAATCTAAACATTGATTAACATCAACATATATATATATATATATATATATATATATATATATATATATATATATATATATATATATATATATATATATATATATATATATATATATATATATATATATATATATATATATATATATATATATATATATATATATATATATATATATATCATCAAGTATTATCCACCAACATAATTCATGTTTACATTAACATTCATCAACAAGATACATGTACAAATGTATCACAAAAGAATCATAATCATCCTAGCTACCCGGTGCTACATATCAGAGCCGACCGACCAAAAGAATGAAGACATGCTTCACAAAAAGACCACCAGCATACCTACTCTGCAATGCCTCATAGAGCGTCATAAAACAGCAGAAGGGTGAGAAATATTATCATAATAACAATGCATATAATTATATATCTTAGCATAAAAATACACATATTCTACATTCTCACCACAATTCATCACAACTCACTCATATACATCACAATGTATATATATACAAAACCAAGCATATTCATCATGCATACTTTCACAATTCTTATCATTCCACATAAACATACACATTTATGTTTATTCATCAATGCACAATTATAAGGATGATAAATGCAAATCATAGAGACCGACTCACGACTCTATGCAAATGCAATGCGGTACCGACTCAATCATCTCAAGTTCACTCAGGAACTTATTGGAACCATCGCTTGTTACCAATGTAACTCCCCGTCGGGTCTACGATGTTCATCCATTGCTCACACCTCACATAGGCACACAATGTTTATGGATCGCTCACACCCCACACGGGCACACGACCCGATCGCTCACACCCCACATGGGCACACGATCGTCTATAATCATCGCTCACACCCCACATGGGCACACGACGTTATAGCGGATTCCCTCTGGAACCAATCCATCACTCACACCCCACATGGACACACGACATTACAAGATGCATATCATGATGCTTGACACCCAAGAACTCATGACAATCAAATGCATCTTCACACATATATGAAACCATAATCATGCATATATTTCAACTCATCATCATTATTATTCATGCATTGAAAACAATTCAAACAATGCATTTCAACCATAAAGGCCACCAACCACATACATTGGAATTTCACATAAACAATGCATATCATCACAAACCACAACAATCATACAATCACAATTACTTCCATAAGGGATTCACACCACAAAGGCTACCCATAACACATCATAACAACATACATTGATATTCAATCAAACAATGTATTTTACCACACAACAACATCATTTATGGATCACTCACACCCCACACGGACACACGACCCGATTGCTCACACCTCACCTAGGCACACAATCATTTGTAATCATCGCTCACACCTCACATAGGCACACGACGTTACAATGGATTCTCATTAGAATCACTCAACACAAGAATGTACATCATTATGCTTCACATACAAAATGACTCAAGACATTCTTGAAATGCATACATATTCACAATATATTCATGCATTCATCTCATACAATCACATACAATCTATATACATTCACATCAATGCACTATTGTATGATTCACATCCAAAACAATGTACATATTTTCCATAAAGCCATAAACCATCATCACAACATTCCATCATGTATACTCACATCATATAACGGCCCACAAGCTACACGTTACATATTAAAAGCTTATAGCATGATAACACATCAATCGCACACATTGTACGCGATAAAAACCCGACAACCCGACTATTTTCCAAAAAAACGAATTAATTAAATCATCTTTTACCCTCCAAACCATATTTAATAGAAATAACTTTTCATTAGCTTTCCAACGCTTCAAACGGGGGTCAAAACGGACTTACGGTTCAAAAGTTATGAAGAAAACAAAATCAGACATTTTGAAAAACCTGTGATCATGAGTCGACGCATGATGCTGGGGGGTCAGCTCATAAACCTGGGAATTTCTCTCGGGTCAGCGCATGAAATCTTGAGTCGACGCACAGTTGCAGGGGGTTAGCGCACGAGGTGCAGATTTTGCTGAAAAATTAGTTTTCGTTCGTTAAATGACTTCCGGACCTCCGATTTCGATTCCGTAAAAAGCCCCGGTCTCAGAATTCGACATACTACAATATTTCCATCATTAAAAAGCCATCTAACACATTTTCCATTTTTGAAATATTTTGAAACATAGTTTTATCATTTTATCCCAACTTCAAACTCATTTTTACACCAATAGATAACATCCATATCAGTACCCAAACCTCAAACAACATCCATATCAGTACCCAAACCTCAAACAGCATCAACAACACATTTATGCATACAAAATCATGTTTTGATCATCATTCACAATATCTTCTACATTTAGGGTTTATACAAAAACTCATAAAAATCAACAACAACAACAACACAATCATACATAATGATATACATTGATGAGATAATAAGATTTCACACCCTTACCCGGATTCCAAGCTTGCTAGATGATTGTTCTTGATGGTTTTCTAGGTTTTTCCAAGTTTTCTCCTCTTTTCTCTTCTTCCTCTTTCTTTCTCTTTTTTCTCTCTCTATTTCTCTTTTCTTTCTCTTTCTCTCCTATTTCTTCTTCTTATCTCTTTTTCTTTTCTATTTCTTTTCCTAATTTCTTTTTTTTTCTCATTTTCTTTTCTTATTTTCTACTCAAATTCAATTAATTCATTTTCTCACATAATTCTATTTCCACTAAATTTCTAACTTACTATTAATTAAGAAATGTCCAAAATACCCTCCATTCTAATTTCCCCGAAAACTCTTAAAAACGGTAAAATATCATATAATGTCAACATAGCATATTAACACACCAATTTCACAATTAAATAATTTATCACTCAATTTAAATAAAAGACTCAACAAAATGGGAATAATCGGAATCGGGGCATTACAACTCTCCCCCACTTTAGAAATTTTCGTCCTCGAAAATATTACCTGATTCAAACAACTCCGGATACGACTGTTGCATCCGACCGACAAACTAACATGCCCACAAAAGGCACACCACGAATAAAAAAAACTGACAAACCACCTTGCTAACAGCAACCACCATAACGACACGACACAGGAATTAGCTATGCGCACTCGAACCATCACCATGGAAACAAGGCAACAACACAAACAAGAACACAAGTTCCACGACACAACATCGACTAAACAACCTCCACACAACCATAATACCAACATCCTTGTCACACAACATTATTACAACCATGCTACGATTCCCAAATCGACCATATAACCAAAACATCCATCTACACAGTAGCCCAGGAATAATAGTTAAACCTTTCACATATCACTTCCATCCTGAAACATCCAATGGTCTCAACACTCCTACACGTTTCCAATGTTCAACCTATGAACTCTTACCAGTCCCACACGCATATACGAATCATGTCACCTCACGCTTCCGTTGCACACTCTGATTACTCATAACCATCAAAACTGACATGTATAAAAACTTTCGACTTAACTGATCACGTACGACACTAACTTTTCCCAAGGATAATCCAATCCAAATTCATAACCCATCACAAATTCTAACCACCCTCATTGTCTCATACTCTATTCCTTCAAACCAACCAAGTACTTAAAACTCTTGCGATTACCCAACACTTCGAGCCGAGAACCATGAAAATAATACCTCCAAATTTTCCAACACAATACAATCGCGACTAATTCCAAATCCAGAATAACATAGATCCTTTTATGAATCCTCAATTGTCGTAAAGCATAAGCCACGACTTTACCCTCTTGCATTAACACACTGACTAGATTCATCAAGGACGCATCCCAATACCCCACAAACGGTTCATCAGGGTCACACAGAACCAAAACTGGAGCCGTAGACAACTTCTACATCAGCTCCCCACAACTTACTCACAACGAATGTCCAAAACAAACGACTCACCCTTTGCAAGTCAACTGAGATAACAGAAGTACGAACTTAGCAAAGTCTCCAATAACCAGCGGTAATAACCAACTAAAGTCCAAAAAGCTTCTAAGCACTTTAGCCGACTTTAGAGTCTCTCAACGTAGAACTGCATCTACTCCCGATGAATCCACAACAAATACCACCATCAGAAATAACATATCCAAGAAAACTAACCTTTTCAACCAAAATTCTCACTTGAATAACTTAGCATAACACTTTGTCTCTTTTCAACACTTGCAAGTCAATTCTTAAACACTCTACTCGTTCTTCCTCCGAGTTTATAACAGATCAAATATCCTCAATCAAAACCACTACAAACTTATCCAATTAAATATAGAAGATACAATTCCTCTACTCCACAAACATTACAGACGCATTACTAACACCAAGCAACGTCACTGTACGTTGTAATGCCCAATCCAAATTCCAAAAAGTATAAATTCTCAAAGCTTTTGCAAAACTTTTCACTGGGTAACTGGCTACTCACACCCAAGCTTAACCGAGTAATTAACAGCCTATTCCGATGATAACAACATAACCAGTCACATCAAATCGATCAAAGCCTTAGCTCACACAATCCACCACTCTCATCCAACATTCCATAAACTTGCAACTCCACTCAAACTCAACCAAGCCAAGAGAACTCTTAAATATTACACCCACACCTAGGGTTTCCTCAAAATTTCCATTAATGCTCTGAAACTCCAAAGACTCCAAACCTCACTCGAACTCCAAGTTTTACTTTGTATAGTCTCAATACCAATACCATCATGCTTGTTATTCCATTCAATCATCATTTCCTGTTGGTACTAACAAAGCTGGAGCTCTCTAGGACCACACCTTAATGTTCCATCCAAAAACACATCCGAAAACCATGCACAACTGACGACCCATCACTATGGCTTCTTGCCAATTTCCAGAACACTATCATCACAGATAAAACAAATTTCTTAGTCCCATCTACTAAGAGTTTCCTACTTACTTAGCAGACATAAACCTCCACTATTCACCTTCATCCAATTAAGTTCAATCTCTACTCTCTGAGAAGCAGTCCTTAATAATACCCAATCATTCTCTCTCAATGACTTCCCAACTTGACCAACATATGGAAACCTCGAATCCGTCTCCTCTTCCGATATAAGAATCCTCTTCACCTCAACAAAACAATCCGTAATCATTTCCTTAAATTCCAAACAATTCATTGCACACACTATCAAAGCCGGAAAGACCCGTCTATTCCATCCAACATAATTCCCGTCTACTATCAACAAGAGATTAAGGGTGATCAGTTCCTCAATTTGTCAATAGACAGCCGATAATCATGATGGGGCATAAACCATCTTTACCAAACTATAGTAGCATTTCTTGCATCCAGTGCACAAAACTACCTAAGGCACAAATCCTTAGTTGACATAAACCTTACCTCTGCCTTCCTTCCAGAACCGGGAACAACGCTGTCCAAACCACACTTATAATCTTGCAATCAACAGTACACTGAGCCCACGCTCCACAACCGAAGCAACTTGGAGAAGTTCTAGCTTCTCCCCAACTTATCTCAATCTCACACCTGAAGACAAAGGATTACCAAAAACCAGAAAGCACTGACAGTGTTCCACACACATATCATGTACTAAGGGACAAACAACAACGACAGTATTCAACTGTCACACCAACAGACTCAACAACTGACTCAACACTGGCTCTGATACCACTTAATGTAACACCCCCTTTCTATACCCCCAAATAATCACATAATCATTTAGGCACATATTAAAAATTCCGTCAGAGTATAATTATAAACATAGTATAAAAGAGGTATGTCACATTATACATGAAATTAAAACATTCAACCCCTGCTCAACAATTGATATGCAACAGTGGGCTAACTTTGCAACAGAGGAACTTAGTCCTTACACCCACATCTCAATATTTAGAATAAAAGCGGAAAATCTAAACATTGATTAACATCAACATATATACATATATATATATATATATATATATATATATATATATATATATATATATCATCAAGTATTATCCACCAACATAATTCATGTTTACATAAACATTCATCAACAAGATACATGTACAAATGTATCACAAAAGAATCATAATCATCCTAGCTACCCGGTGCTACATATCAGAGCCGACCGACCAAAAGAATGAAGACACGCTTCACAAAAAGACCACCAGCATACCTACTCTGCAATGCCTCATAGAGAATCATAAAACAGCAGAAGGGTGAGAAATATTATCATAATAACAATGCATATAATTATATATCTTAGCATAAAAATACACATATTCTACATTCTCACCACAATTCATCACAACTCACTCATATACATCACAATGTAAATATATACAAAACCAAGCATATTCATCATGCATACTTTCACAATTCTTATCATTCCACATAAACATACACATTTATGTTTATTCATCAATGCACAATTATAAGGATGATAAATGCAAATCATAGAGACCGACTCACGACTCTATGCAAATGCAATGCGGTACCGACTCAATCATCTCAAGTTCACTCAGGAACTTATTGGAACCATCGCTCGTTACCAATGAAACTCCCCTTCGGGCCTACGATGTTCATCCATTGCTCACACCTCACATAAGCACACAATGTTTACGGATCGCTCACACCCCACACGGGCACACGACCCGATCGCTCACACCCCACATGGGCACACGATCGTCTATAATCATCGCTCACACCCCACATGGGTACACGACGTTATAGCGGATTCCCTCTGGAACCAATCCGTCGCTCACACCCCACATGGGCACACGACATTACAAGATGCATATCATGATGCTTGACACCCAAGAACTCATGACAATCAAATGCATCTTCACACATATATGCAACCATAATCATGCATATATTTCAACTCATCATCATTATTATTCATGCATTGAAAACAATTCAAACAATGCATTTCAACCATAAAGGCCACCAACCACATACATTGGAATTTCACATAAACAATGCATATCATCACAAACCACAACAATCATACAATCACAATTACTTCCACAAGGGATTCACACCACAAAGGCTACCCATAACACATCATAACAACATACATTGATATTCAATCAAACAATGTATTTTACCATACAATAACATCATTTATGGATCGCTCACACCCCACACGGGCACACGACCCGATTGCTCACACCTCACCTAGGCACACAATCGTTTGTAATCATCGCTCACACCTCACATAGGCACACGACGTTACAACGGATTCTCATTAGAATCACTCAACACAAGAATGTACATCATTATGCTTCACATACAAAATGACTCAAGACATTCTTGAAATGCATACATATTCACAATATATTCATGCATTCATCTCATACAATCACATACAATCTATATACATTCACATCAATGCACTATTGTATGATTCACATCCAAAACAATGCACATATTTGCCATAAAGCCATAAACCATCATCACAACATTCCATCATGTATACTCACATCATATAACGGCCCACAAGCTACACGTTACATATTAAAAGCATATAGCATGATAACACATCAATCGCACACATTGTACGCGATAAAAACCCGACAACCCGACTATTTTCCAAAAACAGGAATTAATTAAATCATCTTTTACCCTCCAAACCATATTTAATAGAAAGAAATTTTCATTTTCTTTCCAACGCTTTGAACGGGGGTCAAAACGGACTTACGGTTCAAAAGTTATGAAGAAAACAAAATCGAACATTTTGGAAAACCTGTGATCATGAGTCGACTCATGATGCTGGGGGGTCAGCGCATAAACCTGGGAATTTCTCCCGGGTCAGCGCATGAAATCATGAGTCGACGCACACTTGCAGGGGGTTAGCGCACGAGGTGCAGATTTTGCTGAAAAATCAGTTTTCGATCGTTAAATGACTTTCGGACCTCCGATTTCGATTCCATAAAAAGCCCCGGTCTCAGAATTCAACATACTACAATATTTCCATCATTAAAAGTCCATCTAACACATTTTCCATTTTTGAAATATTTTGAAACATAGTTTTATCATTTTATCCCAACTTCAAACTCATTTTTACACCAATAGATACCATCCATATCAGTACCCAAACCTCAAACAACATCCATATCAGTACCCAAACCTCAAACAACATCCATATCAGTACCCAAACCTCAAACAGCATCAACAACACATTTATGCATACAAAATCATGTTTTGATCATCATTCACAACATTTTCTACATTTAGGGTTTATACAAAAACTCATAAAAATCAACAACAACAACAACACAATCATACATAATGATATACATAATGATATACATTGATGAGATAATAAGATTTCACACCCTTACCCGGATTCCAAGCTTGCTAGATGATTGTTCTTGATGGTTTTCTAGGTTTTTCCAAGTTTTCTCCTCTTTTCTCTTCTTCCTCTTTCTTTCTCTTTTTTCTCTCTCTATTTCTCTTTTCTTTCTCTTTCTCTCCTATTTCTTCTTCTTATCTCTTTTTCTTTTCTATTTCTTTTCCTACTTTCTTTTTTTTTCTCATTTTCTTTTCTTATTTTCTACTCAAATTCAATTAATTCATTTTCTCACATAATTCTATTTCCACTAAATTTCTAACTTACTATTAATTGAGAAATGTCCAAAATACCCTCCATTCTAATTTCCCCGAAAACTCTCAAAAACGGTAAAATATCATAACATGTCAACATAGCATATTAACACACCAATTTCACAAATAAAATAATTTATCACTCAATTTAAATAAAAGACTCAACAAAATGGGAATAATCGGAATCGGGGCGTTACAACTGCCATGGATGAGATGGTTGAAACACCTTTAATGTGTGAAAATTGTGTTTTATCTGTAGATGGAAGAGTTTTTCAGATTGATTTGATTTGCTTACCGCTTAAGAAAGTGGATGTTGTTCTAGGAATGGATTGGCTTTCAGCTAATTCGGTATTTATCGGATATGAAGAAAAACTAATCATTATTCCATCTACTGAAGCTACTCCGAAGGATGTGTTAACTACTATTTTAGAAGGTACGATAGGAATGATTAATTTCTTGTTTGAGGAGGAAAAATCCATTCTTTTGATTCTTACTAAGGAGGATGTACCGAAGACCGCGTTTAGGACCCGTTATGGTCATTATGAATTTTTGGTGATGCCTTTCGGTGTGACGAATGCTCCGGCAGTTTTCATGGATTATATGAATCGGATATTTCAACCTTATTTGGACCAATTTGTGGAGATTTTCATTGACGACATTCTTATCTATTCTCGTGACCCTCAAGAGCACGGAGAACACCTAAGAATCATTTTATCTATCTTGTAAGAGAGACAACTTTTTGCCAAGTTAAGTAAGTGTGAGTTTTGGATGTCGGAGGTTAATTTTCTTGGACATGTCATATCTCAGGGAGGTGTAGCGGTTGATCCATCAAAAGTTGAAGCAGTGATAAATTGGGAGAGACCGAAGAATGTTTCTGAAGTTAGAAGCTTTTTGGGATTAACAGGTTATTACAGAAGGTTTATTAAAGGCTTTTCCCAACTGGATTTACCGATGACGAGACTTACTCGGAAGGATTATTCGTATGAATGGGATTCGACTTGTGAGCAAAGTTTTATGAGCTTAAAAGAGAGGTTGACGACCGCTCTTATTTTGGTTATCCCTGATCCTAGCAAGTCGTATGAGGTATATTGTGATGCATCGAAGATGGGATTTGGAGGTGTGTTAATGCAAGATGGACATGTAGTGGCTTATGCTTCACGACAGTTGAAAGTCCATGAAGAGAATTATCCAACGCATGATTTAGAATTGGCGGCAGTTGTTTTTACCTTGAAGGTGTGGCGTCACTATTTGTATGGTGTACGTTTTGAGATGTTTAGTGACCACAAGAGCCTAAAGTACCTCTTTGATCAAAAGGAGTTGAACATGCATCAAAGGAGGTGGATGGAATATTTGAAAGATTATGACTTGGAGCTAAGATACCATCCGGGTAAAGCGAATAAGGTGGCGGATGCTTTAAGCAGAAAAGTGTTGTATAATGCCGACTTGATGATGTTAGAGTATGCCTTAATGGAAAAGTTTAGAGATCTAAATCTTCAATTTGTTTGGACCCCTAATGGTGTGATTATGGGAAATTTGAATATCACTTCTACTCTTCGGGAAGAAATCCAACAAGAGCAAGGGTTAGACGAGAAGTTACAAGAAGTGTTATTGCAACCGGGTTTTGTGCGATCTACCGATGGAGTTATTGTTTTTAACCGAAGGATTTATGTTCCGGATAATACGGAGTTAAAAAGGAGGATTTTGGATGAAGCGCATAAGGGTGCTTTTATTATACATCCGGGATCTTCAAAGATGTACCAAGATCTAAAGAGGGACTATTGGTGGTCCCGGATGAAAAGAGATATTGCGGTATATGTGTCGAAATATGTGGTGTGCCAACAAGTGACGATAGAACACCAAAGACCGGGTGGCTTGCTGCAACCTTTAGAAATTCCGGTGTGGAAATGGGAGAGTATTTCGATGGACTTCGCGGTGGGATTACCCCGTGCGCAGGGTGGTTATGATTCGATTTGGGTAATTGTAGATCGGTTAACGAAGTCTGCTCATTTCTTGGTCGTAAAGACTACTTATAAGGCGAGTCATCTCGCAAGGTTGTTCATTTCGGAGATAGTGAGATTGCATGGTATTCCTACTACTATCGTTTCGGATAGAGATCCAAAGTTCACTTCGAGATTTTGGAGAGCTTTTCAACAAGAAATGGGAACGAAGTTATGTTTGAGTACGTCGAATCATCCGTAAACGGATGGTCAGACGGAACGGACAATACAAACCATGGAAGACATGTTGAGAGCCTGTGTCCTTGAAAGTGGAGGAAATTGGATAGAACTTTTGCCGTTGATTGAGTTCCCTTATAATAACAGTTATCATGCAAAGTATTGGTATGGCACCTTATGAGGCGTTGTATGGAAGGAAGTGCAGGACACCGTTGTGTTGGGCAGAAGTTGGTGAAGATAGGATGTTGGGACCCGAGATTATTCACGAAACTACGGAGAAGATTAGGATGATCCGTGAAAAAGTTAAGCAAGCCCAGGATCGTCAGAAGAGTTATGCGGATAACCGAAGGAGACCTTTAGAATTTGAAGAAGGCGATCACGTGTTTCTGAAGGTTACTCTGAGATTGCGGTTGAAAGGACCGTTTCAGTCGCGGAAGTTAAGTTCGAGATATGTGGGACCATATCAGATTTTGGAAAGAATAGGTGAAGTAGCCTACAGATTAGCCTTACCGCCTACTCTGTCGGAGATGCACGACGTTTTTCATGTGTCTCAGCTTCGGAAATTTGTCCCAGATCCTCTTCAGCCAATTTTACCAGATACAATTGAGATAGAAGCAGATTTGACATTTGACCCTCAACCGAGTCGTATGACCGGAAGAGAAACTAAAGTGTTAAGGAATAAAGAGATTCCTCTAGTTAAGGTCCAGTGGGACGAGACGCATCCGGGAGATGCAACTTGGGAATTGGAATCGGAGATGCGGGAGGTTTATCCTCATCTTTTCAGGTAATTGTTTTAAATTCGTGGGCGAATTTCTATTTAAGGGGGGGGGGGGGAGGATATAATACCCCGTAAAGTATTCTACTCTGGATAATATTAGTTGTGATCAACTGAGTCCCAGTGTGCTCTGAGAAATTATCTGCAGAGATAATTAGGGTAACTGTGGAACTTAGAGTAAATCCAATTAATATTATCTGACTCTGAGATATTTAAGTATTTGAACTTTAGAGACTTTTTGGACAATTAGTAGTGTTACTATCTATTTGGGTTTCCTTTATCATTTCTTTTTCTCTTTTTCTCTTCATTTGGGAAAGGATAGAAAAAAAGAAGAAAGAAAGAAGAAGTGAAGAAAAGAGAAAAGGAGAGAAAACTTAGAAGTGGAAAGATCAAGAACATCATCAAATCTTCATCAATTCATCTCATCTTCTTCACCATCATCTTCATCTTCATCTTGCTAGAGGTGGGTTCTAGTTAGAACATTAGTTTTAGAGTTTTGGAAATGTTGAGTTAGGTTAGAATTATTGGAAATCGATACTCTAACGGTTAAAAATCGATATAATTTATGTAGTATGACCATATTATGCATATGAACATTGTTGATGCTTGTTGTGCTGTTTGAAATTGATTTGGGTTAAGAAATGGTGATTTTGGGGCTTTGGAACCATGGAACCCGTAAGGGGAGAATTCTAGTTCTGGTGTGATTCGCCAGGCGAATTAAGTCTCGCCACTGTCTCGCCAGGCGAAGGGCTGGCGAAAGGGATTCGCCAGGTGAAATCCAGATTCGCCAGACGAATTTGAAGAGACAGAAATGTGTTAGCTACTGGAACTTTTGATTCTTCTGAAATTGGGGTTTCGCCACTAGATTCGCTAGGCGAAGTGCTGGCGGAAGGGATTTCGCCAGGAGAAGTGCTGGCGGAAGGGTGTTTCGCCAGGCGAAGTGCTGGCGAAGGGGGATTCGCCAGGTGAAATCCAGATTCGCCAGGCGAATCTGCCTGGGACCAAATATTTTCCTTTCTTCAAAAAATCTATAACTTTTGACTCGTTTATCCGATTTAAGAGTTCTTTATATCATTGTGAAGCTAAGAACATATTCTAGCTAATGGCAACGAGAGATATCTATTTATTGCCCGATTAAATAAATCGGAGGGAACCGTAAATTGGTATAATTATGGTATGTTGAATTATGCATGTTCCATTATGTGATTGATGATTATATGCCTATGCTCTTATTGTTAAACATGTTTGAATATGTATGCATGTTAAAATATGAATAAGTAGAGTGAGGATCATTATCGTAAGCAATTGTCGAAAAATGTGGAAATGACATAATGACAACGCTCTTGCAAAAGAGGCCGAGGCGTGTGTCTAGTAATCATAACCAGTTTATCTTACGGTGTAGTTTCATGAGACTCGAGCACCTCCTCTGAAACGTATGCACAATTACTTGGCAGGTTTGATTCCCGCGTATAGTACAAATGGAGCCTACGGGTAAAGAGACTTGTGACGGTGTACGGGCCGTGTGAAGTGACGGATCACGGTGTACGGGCCAATGATCCCGAATCCATTTCGTATGCCAAGTGAATACAAGGATCCATGACTCGGATCGTCTTCTAGACGTAGAAGCGGACGGGAACAGGGGATGCCTTGGTACGGTTATTGATTAGCGAGATTCTTGAGTTAACAGGCTCAGGACTTACTTTGGTACTAGTGTGAGTTAACAGGCTCACGAGTGTGAATGCATATATGGCGTGTGTGTACTCAAAGTCACTTCCCTTCCCTTTTGACTTGAGTTAGGATGTTAGAACCTTGTAAAGCCGAGAGGACTATAAGATAGCGAACTCACTGAGATTTGATGTATCTCACCCCACTGTTGTTGTTTACATCACAGGTTTTGCAGGTTCGGCGAAGGGTAAGGACAAGGTTATTTGACTTTCCTTACGGGTCGTAGCTTTTGTGTGGCAAGGCTTCCGTTGAGAAGATTTTTGAGATCATTATTTGATCTAGTTCTTAGTATTTGTCTTTGGAACATCTTGTAGATATACTATGCCGTAGTTGCTTGTATTTAGTCTTTTTGGGCATGTATATGTATAATGTGTTTACTAGGAACTTATTGTATATTTCAGTACCAAACGTGGAATTCATGTATAATATATGCTTTGATGTATGTATTTATATGTGGGCGTTACAAAATAATTTTGATATGGATGAACTAAAATGAATAGAACTGTTTCGTAACTCCGATCCAAATGCAATAAATTGTGTTTGAAAGGGTTTAAAGAGATTTTAAACTAGAGAGTTTCATAATTTTAACTATTGTCTATAATATTTGGTGTTATTATGAAGCGAGACAGTCTTAAAGTAAAGTCCAGATTTTTAGAAAACCCTTTAGCAATTTAAGGAATTGAATATATTTATAAATAACTTTAATTTGAGTAATTTGATATGTTTAGAGATAAATTTGAGTTATTTGATATGTTTAGAGTTGAGTTTGAGGAATTTGATATTTTTAGATTCGAATTGAATAAAAGGGGTTGAGTTCTGAGTTACTTGATATGTTTAGAGTAATGAGTAAGATATTAAGTAACTTTGATGTGTTTGGCATGTTATGTTTGCCAAAAGGTTTGAGTTTTTGAGTTATCTGACATGTTTAGAGTCGAGTTGATGAGTTGTTGAGTTAAGATTATAGTACGCCTTGTGACTCGTAATCCTTGAGTAAAAAGTGGAAGAGTTGGTTGTGAACTATGTTGAGTTCTGAGTTGACCTTGTTGAATGCTTATGGTTTTGTGGTGCTACTTTTACCATGTTGATGAGTATTGTTGAGTAATTATTTAATTAAAATTATTGTTGAGGATTAATATAAGTTCATGATGAATTATGTTCAGATACGCAGTTCAGATAGGAGCTAACATGGTGGCCTTATATTGGAAATATTTATGTTGAGGTGTGTAGTTCAGAGAGAAACTACTGTGGTGGCCTTATACTAGCGATGGTGTGGGTTTAGAGAGGAACCACTGATGATTTTTGTATTGTTATTGTTTGTTTCATTTCATGCATCATTTATGTCGGATATGGGTGTATAAACTTTGGTCCAGATACGAGTTTCTAGTTCAAAAGTGGGGACCAATGATGAGTCTAAGACTTCGGTCTAATGATGAGTTTCAGGTTCAGAAGTGGGGACCTGAGATGATTTTTGGCTCAGAGAGGAACTATTGGTGGGTGGATAAATTATTAACATGACTTTGACATCTAAAACTTGATACCACATGCATTGAAGTATAGGTGCTGATTGTATTGCATATATAATGCACCGATGCATGATGATTGTTGTGGATAATTATATGTTTGATGATTGAGTAAGCTATCTTTGCCTTTTTATACACCATTAACATTTATGAATGTATTCTCACCCCCTCCCCTAATTTTTTTTGGTGTTGGCTTTACGCATATGGTGCAGATACTCAGGTAGAGACTGAGGAACCTTATACGCTGCTTGTGTGGAAGATGGATAGTGGCCTTCTTTGCTTATTTTCCACGTCGTTTAGTTACATTGTGTCGCTCTAATAGGGTAATACTTGGGTTGGGATCATTCACTTGTTTTATTCTGCAAGTTGTTATGTTACCTAAACTAACATTACATTGAGTTAAAATGATTTTTATTTTGATGAGACAATGAAGTTGTGTTTTTTTAATTGTTTAATTTCTGCTGCTATTAAGTGTTATTTTGAGAAAGATGTTGAATTGAGAAAAATGTGACACCCTTTTTGAGAAAAATACTCATACTACTTTATGAATTACATGTTGGGGTTTAGGGTGTTACAAGAAAATGACTAATGGTGAGCAACTCAATTACAAGAAAGGTGGTTAAACATACACAGAGAAAAACTCTAATAACTTAGAGATACCTCTAGCACCCCAAAATTTTCCCTACCTTTTTCTAACCTTAACTGGTTTTTGTTCCGCACTCATTTGCATCATCATTAGGTCATGGTTCATTTGTACATTTGCATTGGTCTTCTAAGACATGAGATCAAGGCATTCATGTGGTTCAAATCTTCCGTATTCAGAGGAGTATCAGTGTGCATTCAAAGATAAGGGTTTAGCTTCAAGTCAAGATCAGATGGAAATTTTACCTCATCTTGGTCAAATCATCAGGAGTTTTGTTTCAATCACAAGTTATCGATATCAGTGGCTGCTTCTCAGACAATGTGTATTCAAAGTCAAATTGTTGTGTGTGGAAGTCATCAGGTCATCAAAGTTTAATTCATGGAGAGTTTGGTTCAATCACGACTCATAAGTTCATTGGTGGTTCATCTGAGAATTTATTTTCCTCAGTGTGGATTCAATAATCTACTCAAGGTTTCAAATTGATTCAGATGGCAGCTGTTTCAGTTGCGAGTTGTGGTTGGATTCAAGGGCTGTCGTGATGTAGTGAAAAGTTTGGAATTGGCGTAATGTGGTTGTCCACTTTTTAGAACCTTTTCTTTGTCCATGTACAAATCCATAGCCCATACTGATTCATATATACATATCCATTTTTATCCATTCAATATCCAATTCATAACTCATTTCAAATCGTTATCCACATATCCACTTTCATATCCATTTTTTTATCATGTTTATTCTTTAATAGTTATAATCCATTTCCAAGTTTTTTTTAAGCCCATTGTTACAAAAATCTCATACATGTCACAAAAGAGCCCAATTCAATTAACAAAAAATTCCAATTACATAGTTTGTTGTCCATAACAAGAAATATTGGAAAATTGGAAAATTCACAAAAAGATACAAGGAATAAACTTCGACTTTTCAAAACTCTTCACAAGTGAGCTGCCATAGTAGAGCCAAGCCATTATTTATCATTTCACCACCAGCCACCTCACCTATAATTCACCCAAGCTGATAAGCTTCACGCCATGAGTTTTACTACAAGCCCACTTTTCAACAAATAATTTGCAGCAGTTGATTTCATGATACAATACATCACACCGTGCCAAATCCATTTAAAAGCAACAAAAGCGTATACGACGCACCAACTTGAAAAAAAAAAGTCCACACGACTTAGCCACATCCTATACAATAATGAAAAATATAGAATCACAACATTTCAAAATCATGGTTCACAGCCACTGCAATACAGGAGTAGAGCCACAAAACAAACCTTTGTTTCAGCTGCCACTAAGCCACTCAATAAAACAAAACCGTACGAATAAATCACCACGTACCATCAGCCAGCTACAACTTCAACAACATGGGTCACGACACTTTCACAACCTAGCCATTATCACAATTCACACGGAACATAACCTGCAGCAAGTATTACAAGGCCATTTCAACAAAACTTTCAGCAAAACATATACAACAAACCTCACACAGGTCGTACAATTCTACACACCCTTTCTTCGCACCACCAACAACCAAAATGAACTTTCTGCTATACGCCACAAAACCTGTGACTAAAAGGACGTAACCACCATAATACACAACAATACCAAGTTCCATACGCACCAAAATCGTACATCCAACGTTGCCAAACCTCGTTTCATTTCCACACAATCACAACTCGTACACAACGCGCCCTCACCAATTCACAGCTCATCAATTCCTTTCCTCAATTCATTCCCCATTCCCCCTTCACTCCTTCTATAAATCTAACCTCGTTTTCTCTCATTCCTCAATCTCTCTCAGCCAAAGACACCCTGCAAAAATCACTCCTCAAACAACAACTCTTCAGAAACCTTCTTGAACCTTATTCTTCTTCATCCACCACAAACACCCTTGGCTCCGAATCACACAACCTCAACCCCAAAACCCAATACTCTTCTTCAGCCATCAACAAATTCGCAACCCACAAACCCATAACCGAACAACCACACCCTTCGATCTACCCCAAATCAACAACAGCAAACCGTAACCTTTCATAACCATTAAACCTCAATCACTCCAACCTCACGACACCCTCTTAAATCACATACCCTTCAACCTCCATTTTCTTCTTCAAACCCAGATCTCAACAACCCATACAACGAACCGGAGAATGAGAAGAAAGTGAAATGAAGCGAAAAGAAGAGTGAACCTGAACTTGGATCGTGAATCAAACTGAGAAGTGAATCGAGATGCAAACAAAGACGGAGTGATTTACGAGGATCTTGGATGAACGAGATTGAAAACAAAGCTGCTTCCAATTTTCCTTGTTTCATTCTGCTGGTGTTTTAAGATGATGGTGATGAGTCGTGCGAAGGATGATGATGTTAATCAAACTTGAATCGAAGCGAACCGCGACCAAAGTACAAAGCGGAGGTTTGAGTAGCGAGCACTTTTGATTTTGGCTCAGTTGATCTTGGATATTGATTTGTGATGTTGGACACTTGAGGATTAATCGGATTGATAATGGTGAAACTTTTAACAATTCTTGAGCTTTTTGCACGCATCGAAGAGGCAGTGGATCTTCTCCGTTAGGTACCCCCTAGAATCTCAATTTTATCTTTCATGCCTCATTCTAGGATTGTATCCATGTTAAAAGCATATTGAGTACATCTGAAGTCCTACATCAAAGTAGGCTCTGTTTGCGCATCGTGATTAGTACTCAGATGTTGTGTATTTTATTTTTTATCAACATGTCAAGGTTTGAACACTTGTACATATTTGAGTTTTCTTTCCCTTTCTTTCCTTGAGACTTGTTTAAGTCTTGATTTTATCTGTGATTGATTAGTATAATGTTTACTTGTGCTAGTTCATATGATCCCTTAGGATTCCTAGCTCCACTTAATTTCTGATTAAGTTGGAGGTAGGAGAGACATTAGGCTAGCAATCTAAGCATGATAACATTAGGTAGTCTTCCCTCCTAATCCTAACCTTAGGGCCACTTTGCATGCTAACATATAGGATTCAGTTTTCCCTTTAGCCTTCCATGAGTCCCGCCCCTTTTCTCTCGCACCCTTACGATCGAGACCGTTCTAGTTTTCTCCGTAGTCCCACAAACTACGGACGCTCTGACTTCCTCTCTCTGGATAGATTGAGGATACGTAGGCACAAGACGGCGATGTCTTAGCGAGCACTCTTCTCTTGCACCCCTGCGATTGAGACCCTTCCACCCTTCTCTCGCACTCTTGCGATTGAGACCACCATTCTACTCTTCTCTCGCACCCATGCGATTCGTGACTCTTCCCTTCTTTTCTTCCCGTAATCCCACGAACTACGGACGCTCTGACTTCCTCTCTCTGTATAGATTAAGGATACGTAGGCACAAGACGGCGATGTCTCGGCGAGCACTCTTCTCTCGCACCCCTGCGATTGAGACCCTTCCACCCTTCTCTCACACTCTTGCGATTGAGACCACCCTTCCACTCTTCTCTCGCACCCATGCGATTCGAGACTCTTCCCTTCTTTTCTTCCCGTAGTCCCATGAACTACGGACTCTCTGACTTCCTCTCTCTTGATAGATTAAGGATACGTAGGCACGAGGATCCCTATCCTTGACGAGCACACTAACAACTAACTTCCCCTCTTCTCTCACACCCTTGCGATTGAGACCTACCTAATAACTGAGTCATTTTCTCTCGCCCTAGCACGATCGAGACCCTTTCGACCCGTAGGTCGAACTACGACTGCTCTGATTTCCTCTCTCTAGTCCGATTGAGGATACGTAGGCATAAGATGGTGATGTTTTGGGGATAAACCTCCCCCTTTAGTTCGTGTCCGAACTACGTTGACTCTGACTTTTCCATTGCATGAGGGAATATGTAGGTATAGGACGAGCGATGTCCTATCGAGTCACTTCTTTTTATTTTCTTCCCCGTTTCCTCGTTTTCTTCCGTTCCCGTTCCTTTCCTTTCCAGTGACAGTGGAGCTCCAGACGACGACACCCTTTGATCGAGACAACAAGCGTGGATCCCATCGAGTATGATGGATGCGTGGGGGTGCTAATACCTTCCCCTCACGTAACCGACTCCCTTACCCGTTTCTCTTGGTCGCGAGACCATGTCTTTTCCCTTCCCTTCAGGTTTACGCAGTGTTTCCTTTCCCTCTCTTGGGATAAATACACATTTCTGGCGACTCTATTTCCGCGCCACTTTCGCGTTTGTACTTGGATGAAAATCCCGGGAGCGACAGCTGGCGACTCTGCTGGGGACAAGTTGACCTCTTGCTGGTCCATTCCCTAACCGAGTCAATCCTAGCGCTTGTCTGTTTATTTTCATTGGGTGTTTACTGTTGTGCATTATTTGTTGTATATTACTGTATTACTGTTTTACAACATTTTATTGCATTTATGATTATGGTTATCATACTGTTCTGCTGCTGTTGTTCTGTTGGGTGGGTTGGATTCATGAGAGATAAGCCCAATACCCAGGCTTGAGCATACACCTATGATTAGTGTGGAAAGTAGTGTGACTTGTGTGGCATTTGGCCAGATGTAGTATACATGAAAACTCCACATCCAGACGAGGTTTTCTTTGGTGATATCCTATCCTGCGCATTTGGGGCAGACGATGGAATATAACTTGGAAAACTGTCGACTCTGGCGACCATTTCCCCAAGGACTCAGTAGAGGCACTCCTCCCAAGAGGTAGTAATGCCAGACCAGAAATGGAAAACCCATTATACTTCTTAATCCGAGGACCCAAAGCTGGGAACTTACATAGGATGACCTTATTTTTTGGGGAATCAGTGGACGACCTTTTTGTTTGGCGATAGTATTGTACCCTGAGGGATGAATGTACTATTGCTTCTCAAATCGAGAATCTGACGCTGAGGATCCTCGGTTTTCTAGAACCCACATGTGAGAGAGGATGGGTGTTTACAGGTTTGTAGGTAACCTTAACCTCCAACCTACCTGGTATTCTGGTTTTCTTATCGGTGTGAACTTATCAGCCTGGTATTTTGGTTATTTCAGTATTCAGATATTCTGGTATTCACTTCAGAGCAGACTTGAGAACTTATCCAGCCATCAGCACAGCAGTTATTCATAATATGTGGAAGCTTTGATCCCATGTCTGCTGCATTCGTATTGCATTGAATTTGTATCTTGCATCATTTTGCATATCCTTCTCTGGCCAGCAGAGAGCTCATCCATCCTTTGTCTGAACCGCAGTTGATTTCCCGACTTTGTATTAGACTTGAATTAGCCTTTGGAAGAAGTATGAATTCAGGGGACCAGAATAAGTTTGTGACACGGGCCGATGTTGAGTTGATGAAGAGTCAGTTGGACCAACTTGTGGAAGCTATGTCAGCCATGAATAGGGGAGAAGCCAATGTTCAGAGGACTTCAGTTATTGGGAATGTCATTCTGCCTCTAGTGAACAATGTTACTCAAGCTCAGCCTGTGTGAGTCCTTGTTAAGAATCATATTATACACGAGCGTACCATCGTCCGAGATGGACATTCTTCTTCTCTTGATGCCACAGACTATCAGAGCTTTGCCTTCTCTGTGCCAAATTTCCAAGGGGTAATTCCAAAGGCGAAGCCTAAGGACCCACGGGCTGTTCAGTTTGATGAAAGATGTCGTGTGTTGGAAGAGAAGCTTGATGCCCTAATGAAGCGTGATACTCTTGATCTGAATGCTGCGAGCATGTGTTTGGTGCCCGACCTTGTGTTACCTCCAAAGTTTCAGATGCCAAAGTTTGAGCAATACAAAGGGGATAGCTGTTCGAAGCAACATTTGGTGATGTTTTGCCGAAGAATGACCTCACATGTCTATAATGATAAGGTCATGATTCACTATTTCTAGGACAGTCTGAGTGGGGCATCGTTGAGTTGGTACATGCAGTTGGAAAGTGGTTGCATTAGATCGTGGATAAACCTAGCCAACGCCTTTGTAAAGCAGTACAGTTATAATCTTGACATGGCTCCCAGCCGCCTACAGTTGCCGGGTTTGTCTAAAGCGGATAATGAATCATTCAGAGAGTATGTTCAGAGATGGAGAGAGTTAGCTACTTGCGTTCAACCACCACTAGTGGAAAGAGAATTGGTTGATATGTTCAGGGATACTTGGCAAGCTCCATACGTCGATAAGTTGATTGCAACATCAAAGTTTTCTGACTTGGTAATAATTGGAGAAGGCGTCGAGTTCGGTATCAAGAGCGGAAAAATCCAAAGCGCCTCGAAGTTCCCGACTAGTGAAAGTGAATCAGTTGTCAGTTCTCAAGAGGAATGGGAGGAAGAAAGTAATTCCGTCCAAGAATATCCCCCACCTCATCCTCAGTATTCATGTGTTTCAAAGGTTCAGAGTCAGCAATCTTCTGGGTCTTCGTATCAGGGATCTCCTAAGAATCAACGGTCATACCACCGTCAGCCACGTCAGCACGTCCGACAAAGACCCAGGAAGCCAGAGAGGCACTTCACTCAATTGCCAATGTCACATCGTCAGATGCTGCCAGGTTTGATAAGAGGTGGAGTGATATTGGCGAAGGAATTGAAGCCAGTGCCTTTTCCATATCCACCAGGTTTTGATGTCAACGCCTATTGTGATTACCATGCTGGAGCACAGGGGCATTCAACTGAATACTGTAAGGTGCTTAGGAGCAAGATTCAGACTCTTCTTGACTCCAATATGTTCTCATTCATGCCTCAGGGTATTCAGATCAACGACTCTCCTTCATCTAGTTATGTGGGTTCATCAGTTCAGGTTATGGAAGAAGTCATTGAGAGCAGTTGTGCAGATGATTATTAGACTGACTTCGATGAGCAATTCTGAAGAAAGCTAGTTCAGTAGCAAATTAAGCTTGGAAAGCCAGTTCCCCAAAGCTGGCAATCTTTTAGATCATGTCATTTCTTTACATTTGTAGTTTCTTTTCTGTTAAAGTGCAAACTCATTTGTAAAACTTGTCTGTTTTTTACTAATAATGATAATGAAAGGAATATGCATGTTTTGATTAAATCCATTTGTGTTCACTCATACCTTTTTATTGATATCCATCACTTGTTTAAGCAGGATCCGAGGGAGGATGATGAAATTCAAAGATGCAAAACTTCCGATTGTATGCTTTTGGAATAAAACCTTGCTGATGATGTACAGGCATTGTTTCAAATACCTAAACACCGGAGACATAAGGAAGATAATCCATTGTCAACCCCGTCGAGCCTAGAAGTAGGAGTTTCATTCTGAAAACAGAAAATCCCTCAATCTTAACCCGGGCCAGGGTAGGTGTCAGTTAATTTGACCGAGCGTTCAAATTTCGAAAGGAGTGTCCCATTCGAGGATCAATTGCATAAATGGTTATCCCTCACCAACTGAAGAGTGAGACAGTCACAACCCTTTCAAACAAGTCAGATAAGCCAGTGTCACATGATTTGTTAAAAAAAAAAGAGAAAAAAAGAATCAAAAGAAAAGATAGCCCGCTAAGTCGAAAAGTTGAAAACAAGTGACTTAGGCAAAAGTTAGGGCATCCCGCTGGACCTCAAAATTGAAAAGAAAAAGATTCAAAAAGAATTAGTCCAGGAAAAATCAGGGGAATAAAAAAAACAAAAGAATGAAAAACGAAAAAAAAAAGGAAAAATCCTCGATAAAGAACAAGTCGTGTGACTACAGACACCAAAGAAAACAGGGGTGACTGTCACTCCGAAAACCGTGTGGGCTCCTTCTATCCTCCTATCATCCAATAACCTTTTTGAAAGGTGAGCGCTTGTGTCGAGCTAGCTGAACGTAGGAGTGGAGAACATCAAGGAGAATGGGTGGGTTAAAACAAAACTTTGAGCCTTATATCCTTTCTTTCTCAAACCGTGAACAGGCCACGTTACAACCTTCAAAAGACCTAATTGAAGCAGGGTTGTTTTGAAAGCATACTTCGGTAAAGATCGCGTTGAAGTTGACTCCTAAAAGTATTTTCTTACCATTCATGTTGGTATCAGTGACATTCTGATTAGTGATTAATTCACTATATGTCACAACACTTTCTCAGTGAACAGACTTGGATTTCAAAACTGTCATATGCATTGCATTAAAATTGTCATTTTCAAAACGAATTATTTTACTCGCGAGTAAGTACTTGACATCAGGAAATTTCTGCAATGAAAGGATTGATCAGGATAAGATGCAAAGTGCCCGAGTACTCCGTTGAGTAGGGGCAAGTCATATCAAATGGGCGATTCATTCCAAGATTCAGCCAATCTGGGGCAATCAAGTCGAGATTCAACAAATCTCTCCAAGGTCAGTTAGTTAGAGGAATTCCTTCACAGATCAGCCAGTCAAGGGCAAAATCACTTCAAGGCTGGGGCAGGCCACCCCAAAAGCAAAAGGGTATTCTCTCTGGAGAACGGTTAATCAAAGTCATGGGGCAAGATATGTCAGATCTTGAAGACAAGTTCTTTTTGGGTTATGCTGCATCAGGGCACTTCCTTTTGGTCATATCACATCCGTAGGGTTCATGTTGATAGTTAACACGTGATGACCCCAGTAGAGTTTCCCTCCTTAGCAGAGATAGCTGGAGTTTCATCACTCGTGGCAGAGCATTATGAAGATTATACTCCCCGGCAAGAGTTCACAATTTCACTCTCCCCTAGTCAAGTTGGTGAAGTTCATTGCTTGTCAGCAAAAGTTCATGTGCTTGTACAGGATAAGAGTGTTGGGTTTGTGCTTCCCCAGTTTGTGGCAAGGTTGTTCCCATCTTCCCAACAGAGACATGGTAGAAGGTAAGTCTCCAGTAGAGGAGTGAGCTCAATGTTGTATCCTAGCAGAGTTGATGTCGTCAATCATTATTCCCCAAGCAAAGTTGTTGGTGGTGGCTGGTAATCCCCAACAGGTTAAGGGCGTTTCCCCGGCAGCAGATTAAGCTCAATGATGTCCCCTAGCAGAGTTGATATCGTCAACCATTGTTCTCCAAGCAGAGTTGTTGGTGGTGGCTGGTATTCCCTAGTAGGTTAAGGGCGTTCACCCGACAATAGGTTAAGTTCAATGAATGTTCCCCGGCAGGTTCAGTGTTATTGACTTCATTCCCCAAACAGAGTTTGGTGCAAGTCATCTCAATGGCTTGGTCAACAGTGGTTGACGTCCCTGGCAGATTCCAAGTCCAATGGTTATTGGCGATTCTCCGTAGCAAATCTTTGGGTTCCATCATTAGTAGTTTGATATTCTTGATCCCCAACAGTGTGAGAGTTCTCTTCGGGTTTCATCTTCAGCAGTGGTTATATCAAGAAGGTTGTTCAGTGTGACTTCCTCAGCAGGGTTTGTGACCTCGGAGATAGTTCAGTTTGTCATCCCCGGCGGTGTTGGCCTCATCTCTTCAGCATTTATTTTGCTGGAGGGGTCCTTTTGCATATCATAAGCATTTGCATTGCATCCTCAAATGCGTAGAATTTCCATTTCGTATGGAGCATTACGCCATAGAAATAAAATTCAAACATATGCATGCGAAGCATAAGCCAGATTTGGTATCTTGCGCAAAAACCCAAATCAATTTTCAGTCAAGACAGTGACATATCCCCAGAGAGAATGCAGAGTCATTCCCCAGCAGACATTTCAGTCAACCTCTGCTTACCTTTCTTTTGGGTCGTAGATCATACGTCGATCTTACCCTCGATCAATCCTTGTCCATCAACCCCTTGATGATGACATCCCAAAGCAGGTTTTCTTTCCGTCAATTCTTTGACGATGTGTTTCTTCGGATATGGGTTCCATCTTCTTTCCGTCAATTCTTTGACGATGTGTACCTTCGGATATGTTTAGTTTCTTCCCGTTAACCCCTTGACGATGTGTTCCGAGCTCAGGTTTTGTACCTTCGGATATGTGTTTCTTTCTGTCATCCCTGTGACCATGTGTCTCCTTCGTTCAGGTTTCCTTTCTGTCATCCCTATGACAATACGTTATCTTCGTTCAGATTTTCTTTCCGTCATCCCCATGACGATGTGTTCCTACGGTGGAATTTTTTTTTGTCATCCCTATGACGATGTGTTCTCTTCGGTCAGATTGTCTTGCCGTCAACCCATTGACGAGGTGTTTCTTGGGTTTCATCTTCTTTCTGTCATCCCTATGACGATGTGTCCCTTCGGTCGGGAGTTCGGGCTATCTTTCCGTCAATTCTTTGACGATGTGATCCATTGGTTATCTTTTCTTCCCGTCAACCCTTTGACGAGGTGTTTCTTGGGTTTCATTTCTTTTCGTCAACCTTTTGACAATGTGTCCCCTCGGTCGGGTGTGCAGGTTTTCTTTCCGTCAATTCTTTGACGAGGTGATTTTTCTGGGTATGTTTCCTTCCCGTCAATTCTTTGATGATGTGTTTCTTGGGTTCCATTTTCTTTCCGTCAAACCCCTTCGACAACGTGTCCCTTCAGTCGGGTGTTCGGGCTGTCTTTCCGTCAATTCTTTGACTATGTGGTCCGTTGGTTATCTTTCCTTTCCGTCAATTCTTTGACGATGTGCTTCTCTTGATAGGTTTTCTTCCCGTTAAATCCCTTTGACGATGTGGTTCTTCGGATAAATAATCGATGCGGTTCAGGGGTTCACTTTTCTTTCTCTGGGTATGTTATCTTTCCGTCAAATTCCTTTGACGAGGTATGGCTGGGCCCCAATCATCTTTTCTCCCCACAGTTATCAAATTTCGTTATTCTTTTTGTATTCAATCACCATCTACCTTGAATGTCTGAAAGCCGTTGCTATCATCCTTTAAGGTCCAAGAAGATTGAATAGGGGCAGCTGTAGCACCCCAAAATTTGCTCTACCTTTTTCTAACCTTAACTGGTTTTTGTTCCGCACTCATTTGTATCATCATTAGGTCATAGTTCCTTTGTTCATTTACATTGGTCTTCTAAGACATGGGATCAAGGCATTCATATGGTTCGAATCTTCCGTATTCAGAGGAGTATCAGTGTGCATTCAAAGATAAGGGTTTAGCTTCAAGTCAGGATCAGATGGAAGTTTGACCTCATCTTGGTCAAATCATCAGGAGTTTTATTTCAATCACAAGTTATCGGTATCAGTGGCTGCTTCTCAAACAATGTGTATTCAAAGTCAAATTGTTGTGTGTGGAAGTCATCTGGTCATCAAAGTTTAATTCATGGAGAGTTTGGTTCAATCACGACTCATAAGTTATTTGGTGGTTCATCTGCGAATTTATTTTCCTCAGTGTGGATTCAATAATCTACTCAAGGTTTCAAATTGATTCAGATGGCAGTTGTTTTAGTTGCGAGTTGTGGTTGCATTCAAGGGCTGTCGTGATGTAGTGAAAAGTTTGGAATTGGCGTAATGTGGTTGTCCATTTTTTAGAATCTTTTTCTTTGTCCATGTACAAATTCATAGCCCATACCGATTCATATATACATATCCATTTTTATCCATTCAATATCCAATTCACAATTCATTTCAAACCGTTATCCACATATCCACTTTCATATCCATTTTTTTTATCATGTATATTCTTTAATAGTCATAATCCATTTCCAAGTTTTTCTTAAGCCCATTGTTACAAAAATCTCATACATGTCACAAAAGAGCCCAATTCAATTAACAAAAAATTCCAATTACATAATTTGTTGTCCATAACAAGAAATATTGGAAAATTGGAAAATTCACAAAAAGATACAAGAAATAAACTTCGACTTTTCAAAACTCTTCACAAGTGAGCTGCCATAGTGGAGCCAAGCCATTATTTATCATTTCACCACCAGCCACCTCACCTATAATCCACCCAAGCTGATAAGCTTCACGCCATGAGTTTTACTACAAGCCCACTTTTCAACAAATAATTTGCAGCAGTTGATTTCATGATACAAGACATCACACTGTGCCAAATTCATTTGAAAACACACAACCGTTCACTCAACAAAAGCAACAAAAGCGTATACGACGCACCAACTTGCAAAAAAGAAAGTCCACGCGACTTAGCCACATCCTGCACAACAATGAAAAACACAGAATCACAACATTTCAAAATCATGGTTCACAGCCACTGCAATACAAGAGTAGAGCCACAAAATAAACCTTTGTTTCAGCTTCCACTAAGCCACTCAATAAAACAAAACCGTATGAACAAATCACCACGTACCATCAGCCAGCTACAGCCCCAACAACATAGGTCACGACACTTTCACCACCTAGCCATTATCAAAATTCACGCGCAACATAACCTGCAGCAAGTATTACAAGGCCATTTCAACAAAACTTTCAGCAAAACATATACAACAAACCTCACACAGGTCGTACAATTCTACACACCCTTTCTTCGCACCACCAATTTCCAACAACCAAAATGAACTTTCTGCTATACACCACAAAACCTGTGACGAAAAGGACCTAACCACCACAATACACAACAATACCAAGTTCCATATGCACCAAAACCGTACATCCAACGTTGCCAAACCTCGTTTCATTTCCACATAATCACAACTCGTACACAACGCGCCCTCACCAATTCACAGCTCATCAATTCCTTTCCTCAATTCATTCCCCATTCTACCCTTCACTCCCTCTATAAATCCAACCTCGTTTTCTCTTATTCCTCAAGCTTTCTCAGCCAAAGACACCCTGCAAACATATCTCCTCAAACAACAACTCTTCAGAAACCTTCTTGAACCTTATTCTTCTTCATCCACCACAAACACCCTTGGCTCCGAATCACACAACCTCAACCCCAAAACCCAATACTCTTCTTCAGCCATCAACAAATTCGCAACCCACAAACCCATAACCGAACAACCACACACTTCGATCTACCCCAAATCAACAACAACAAACTGTAACCTTTCATAATCATTAAACCTCAATCACTCCAACCTCACGACACCCTCTTAAATTGCATACCCTTCAACCTCCATTTTCTTCTTCAAACCCAGATCTTAACAACCCATACAACGAACCGGAGAATGAGAAGAAAGTGAAATGAAGCGAAAAGAAGAGTGAACCTGAACTTGGATCGTGAATCAAACAGAAAAGTGAATTGAGATGCAAACAAAGACAGAGCGATTTACGAGGATCTTGGACGAACGAGATTGAAAACGAAGCTGCTTCCAATTTTCCTTGTTTATCATTCTGCTGGTGTTTTAAGATGATGGTGATGAGTCGTGCGAAAGATGATGATGTTAATCGAGCTTGAATCAAAGCGAACCGCGACCAAAGTGCGAAGCGGAGGTTTGAGTAGCGAGCACTTTTGATTTTGGCTCAGTTGATCTTGGATATTGATTTGTGATGTTGAACACTTGAGGATTAATCGGATTGATAATGGTGAAACTTCTAACAATTCTTCAGCTTTTTGCACGCATCGAAGAGGCAACGGACCTTCTCCGTTAGGTACCCCTAGAATCTCAATTTTATCTTTCATGCCTCATTCTAGGATTGTATCCATGTTAAAAGCATATTGAGTACATCTGAAGTCCTACCTCAAAGTAGGCTCTGTTTGCGCATCGTGATTAGTACTCAGATGTTGTGTATCTTATTTTGTATCAACATGTCAAGGTTTGAACACTTGTACATATTTGAGTTTTCTTTCCCTTTCTTTTCTTCAAACTTGTTTAAGTCTTGATTTTATCTGTGATTGATTAGTATAATGTTTACTTGTGCTTGTTCACATGATCCCTTAGGATTCCTAGCTCCACTTAATTTCTGATTAATTTAGAGGTAGGAGAGACATTAGGCTAGCAATTCAAGCATGATAACATTAGGTTGTCTTCCCTCCTAATCCTGACCTTATGGCCACTTTGCATGCTAACATATAGGATTCAGTTTTCCTTTTAGCCTTCCATGAGTCCCGCCCCTTTTCTCTCGCACCCTTGCGATCGAGATCGTTCTAGTTTTCTCCGTAGTCCCACGAACTACAGACACTCTGACTTCCTCTCTTTGGATAGATTGAGGATACGTAGGCACAAGACGGCGATGTCTTGACGAGCACTCTTCTCTCGCACCCTTGTGATTGAGACCCTTCCACCCTTCTCTCGCACTCTTGCGATTGAGACCACCCTTCCACTCTTCTCTCGCACCCATGCGATTCGAGACTCTTCCCTTATTTTCTTCCCGTAGTCCCAAGAACTACGGACGCTCTGACTTCCTCTCTCTGGATAGATTGAGGATACATAGGCACAAGACGACGATGTCTTGGCGAGCACTCTTCTCTCGCACCTCTGCGATTGAGACCCTTCCACCCTTCTCTCGCACTTTTGTGATAGAGACCACCCTTCCACTCTTCTTTCGCACCCATGCGATTCGAGACTCTTCCCTTCTTTTCTTCCCGTAGTCCCACGAAATACGGACGCTCTGACTTCCTCTCTCTGGATAGATTGAGGATACGTAGGCACGAGGATCCCTATCCTTGGCGAGCACACTAACATCTAACTTCCCCTCTTCTCTCACACCCTTGCGATCGAGACCAACCTAATAATTGAGTCTTTTTCTCTCGCCTTAGCACGATCGAAACCCTTTCAACCCGTAGGTCGAACTACGACTGCTCTGATTTCCTCTCTCTAGTCTGATTGAGGATACATAGGCACAAGACGGCGATGTCTTGGCGAGCAACCTCCCCCCTTAGTTCGTGTCTGAACTACGTTGACTCTGACTTTCCCATTGCACGAGGGAATACGTAGGCATAGGACGAGCGATGTCCTATCGAGTCACTTCTTTTTCTTTTCTTCCCCGTTTCCTCGTTCTCTTCCGTTCCCGTTCCTTTTCTTTCCAGTAGCAGTGGAGCTCTAGACGACGACACCCTTTGATCGAGACAATAAGCGTGGATCCCATCGAGTACGATGGACGCGTGGGGGTGCTAATACCTTCCCCTCGCGTAACCAACTCCGTTACCCGTTTCTCTTGGTTGCGAGACCATGCCTTTTCCCTTCCCTTCAGGTTTACGCAGTGTTTCCTTTCCCTCTCTTGGGATAAATACACATTGCTGGCGACTCTGTTTTCGTGCCACTTTCGCGTTTGTACTTGGATGAAAATCTCGGGAGCGACAATATCCTATGAGAATTTTTCAGAAATCACCTTCAATACATTGCACTTAATTCAGTTTGTCTCCAATTGCTCATTACAATGTAATGGAAACGTGTTTTTGCAGGATATTCAAGACAAGTGATCATAGCCCAAGAGATTTATAATGGGTTGCCTTTGTCATTGTGCTTTTGATGATGACAACTTGTTGATGACAAAGAGAAGTTAAGGTTAAAGATGCAATAAGACAAGTTAGGGTTAATCCTCTGATTCTGGTACATAAGTGAAATTAATATAAAGCCTCATATCCAAGAAGACTCATGGAAGTGTCCACATGATTGTTTTAACTAACATGTCGTAAAGCTTCAAAGTATGAAAGAGAGGAAGTGTGAAAGGTCGCCCTATCGTGCATGAGTGAACCCTCTTTTGTAAAAACACAGAGTTTTTTTTCTATAAAGTTATATGGCTAAATCACACACACACACACACACACACACACACACACACACACACATGCGCGCACACACACACACACAGACACACACACACACACACACAAACATATTTTCAAGCCTCTGTTTCTTAAGAAAATATCCCTAAAAATATTTTAGAAACATTTTAGTTGAACAACTTTAATTATGTTCGAGTGTTTGGCCCGAATTAAAAGCTCACCTAGGTTCGAGATAAGCTCGTGTAAAATCTCAGTTTAACTTAGGGACTAACTGCTTCAAGTTGTTATTTAGAAACAAGACCAACCACTTCAATCTTCTATTTGGAAGGAAGACTAACCTCTTCACTCTGTTGTTCGTTATTTGGTTTGAAGTTAGCCATAAATTTAATTTTTCCGTGTATAATGGGGTTCAAGAGTTCAACATAGTAAAACCTCTTAAGATTTACTAGATACTCTCCAGAATAAATCTTGGGGAGATGATTAGGTTTTTTTTTACTGAACCTCTATAATTCCTGGTGTTATCTCTCTATCCCCTAACTTTTTCTTTTCCACATTTTATTTACCACATTATTAGTTTTCGCTATGAATTTAGAAAATATTTTTAAAATGATTTCAAACTATGAAAAAAATTTATAAAAGTTTTTCGAACAAGAATTTTTTCTAAAACCCACAATTCACTCCCCCCTTCTCTTGTGTGTGGAGTCACATGTCTAACAAATGCAACCAATAGAACACTCAGATACATAAAATAATGCTTTACTTGAGGTTTATTCTTTCCAAGAGATTCTTATTTGTAATTGATTGGTTTTTCAAATGGTGATTGGGATGACTATGTATAATCCCGAAGATCAATCTTAGGCCAATGTTTTTTCTTAGTCAAGTCTCATATATCATAGGGAACCAAAAAGCAACTAATAGTCTCTTGATCATCCTCAAAAGTTGAATATTGAGCCTTTGCAGCATCAACTTGTGAACTCAAATGACTACTTTAGCTCCTCTAAGATATTGAAGTCTCATCTTCCAAATCTCATGTATTGTATTGTGATTAAGGGTAGGAATAGGCCGAGTCGGGATAAGATTTGCCAAGCTTAAGCGCTTGATATATAAATATGGTTTGTAGCCTATAATAAACTTATTTTTAGACATAAGACAGACTCTTTCAAATGTTTGGTTGACTTGTTAGTCTTCTAAAAAGTTTATTTCATTTCAACATATTTAAATATGCAATGCGTTTAAATAACATATTTTATTATCTTATTTGAGTTTATTTAATAGTATAAGTTTGAGAGACTTTCTTTAAAAAAAATTATGGAAAAAAATAACTTATGGTATTATTACCACAAAGTATTTTCAGTTTATTTTTCTTTAAGTTTTTCAGGGTTATATTTTTTATTTAACTTGAATTTTTATAAAATCCGATTACATAAAATATCATATTTTAATTCTAAGTTACAATAATATATTAAATGCACACAAAAGTATGTAGGTTAATAAGTTAAAATGTCTTAAAAACTTCAAGCATTTAAATTTGTCTAGAGCACGTTGTTTATTCTTAATCATATCGTGGACAAAATTTTATCTTTGACTACTGGTTTCTACTGTGGTTTCTACTGTTCTCCTCGATTAAAGGTTACTATTTCTCATAATATGTATACACTTTATTAATACACACATGACGAATCTATGTCGATTTTCTCTGCTGCACAAATCACTATCTCCCCCCACATAATCTAACAAAAGAAACGACAAACCACAGAATTAATAAGATTTTGTGGGTTAGATTAAAGTGTTATGTGTGTTGAACATCCTTACACGTAATTATGGAATAATAAATATACTTTTTACTATTTTAATTCGGTGGGACAAGTTTGATTAGGTCATGCTTATTATTCTTTTGGAGTTTTCATGGTGCTCAAATGGCCAACTTAGTAAAGCATGAGTATGCTAATCATGTAAGTTTATTTGGCTTATTAAAATATGAATAATTTTCTTGTATTGGGTTTATTAAAAAAATATTGTTCTCAATCTCAACAATCATTAAGGGGAGAGCGGGAAGCCTTATATTCTCTCCTTCATAATGATTAAAACCCCCTTTTTTTTTATGTTAGCTAAATATATTTGTCAATAAATTACACTTTATATGTCCATTATTTTTTATATTGAGGTTTGCCCTATTATTTATAAGGTATTTTTAAATATCTTAGAAGAACATGCAATGTAATTTATTACAAGAATCTTTCAGACTTAAAATATATTTGTCATTTTATTAGAGATGTCTTATTTATATATATATATATATATATATATATATATATATATATATATGAGAGAGAGAATATTTTAAAGTAAGAGACGCTTATGAACTTTCTTTATTGATCTATAAGAAAAAAAATCAACACTTAGATTAAATTGTGTTCTAGTGTAAATGTTGATAGGAAAACAACGAGCATATGTGAAATTGATTAGGATATTTTCCATTTATAGAATTAGAGATTGATGGTTTTACTATGGGATACGCATACCTTAAAGCGATTTTAAGCAAAATAGTCAAATATAAGAAACTATGTTCTAACATTCAACATCCTTTTATATTATTTGTAGTTTCCATTTTGGCTTCATGGTACTAGAGATAATTAATAAACGAGTTCAAATGACCATGCATCACAATATTATGTTTCTTAGGTCTATAAATATAATTTTTAAAATAATTGATTTTATCATCACAAAATGATTAGTGATGTAGTTTATTGCAGGAATAATTTTTCATATCTTATAATATGAAAAATCTTATCAAAAGTTTACGATTATTTGTATTATATCCTCGATAATATTTATGTTAATATATTATTATAAATATAGATTTTGTAATGACTTTTATCTCAGCTAAAGCATTCCCTGTGGTAAGACTTTTACAAATAATACATTTTATAATAAAGCTTTCATTTTACTCAACCAAAAGTTGAGATAAAATGTCAAGGCAACAACATATTCTCTCAGATTCCCATGTTTTATTATTTTTTTAATAAATACGACATATTCTCTCGGTATCTAAATATAACCAAGGGAAAAATAATTCCAGACATGCTTTGAATCTCAGCAACAACAATTTACATTTTTATTTCTTTAAAAGTGGTGTTTTCTTTTTCTTTTATTTTTTATTTTTAAATTAATGATCTATTCATTCAGTTATATTTAATAACCGAGTGATTAGATCATCATACTTTACTATAAAATTATTCATTAATTAGATTTTATCCTAAACCTAACTTATATGTAGTTGATCCGGAGTATTCGAACAGGTCCACGTAAGCTGGTCGTCAGATGGCAAGGTGCTCGGACGGATGTTGGTCGTCAGGCGTGCAAGGTGTTCGACTTGTGAATGAGGAGAGGATGGGGTGTACCTGCAAGGCACTCCGACGTTCAAGTAAGAAAAGGTCAGAGAAAAGGGGCAAGTACAAAGCGTATTCTTAGGGTGAAAATGTGATACCTGACCCTCTCAAACGAGAGGGTTTATATAGAGCCCCCAGCGCGTGGCCAACGGTCCTATTTTCGGGGAGAAATAACCGTTTTCCCCAAAGAATAGGCAACTGCCCAAACTAGCCGTTATGTCGGGCAGGGTGCCAAAAACTAGCCGTTGTGTCGGGCATAAACGCAGTTCCGGGCACCTGTCCCTTGCTGTTCGGGCAGCGAGGAAGCCGTGCGTAACGAGCATAAAAGCCGGGGAGGACGTTGCGTTCCTTGCCCGGTTGGAGGGGCAAAATGTCGTTATTGCCCCTCTGTGGATTGGGCTTAGGCAATTTGGGCCGCTCTGGAGCAGAGGCGGATTGGACCAATTCTAGCCATTGGTCCAGTCCAGAACAGGAGCCCCCCAAGTCGTTGCTCCCGAGCATGAGAGTGATGACTTAAGGACTGCTCGTCGCTCAGGGGAGCTAGCGCGGAGACGAGGATGTTTGTCTCGAGGTGCTCGTGGCCCCCTGTGTCCGTGATGTTCGTGGTCGTGACCCTATTGCCCGGTATTCGGGGAGATAAAGCGTCAGACAGAATGGGAAACGTTGGGTTGCCACGTGTGCATCGAGCCCTGTGTAGCAGTTAATAGGTAATTATGGCTAGTGGGCAGTCATTATTGCCTACGGGCGCGTGTGTGCACGTGCCCCTCAGTATAAAAGCGGGAAGGTTGTCCCATTTTGCACTTTTTCCCTTCTGATTTCTCTTCGTCGTCATCAGCGTTCTTGCCCGTCGCCGTCTTCAGAGCAACCGACCACCGTGCCAAGTTTCGAGCAGTCTCCTCTTCTATTCAAATCAAGTAAGTTTTCTGATTTCCAGCTTGTTTTACTTTCTCTTGTTATTAGTGGTAGATTGCATGCGGCTAGGGTTAGTTTTAGGTGACAAAATAGGTAGATTTCCGGCGAGTGTTGGTGGTGGGCGGTGGTTCTGTCCTTCTGCTGCTTCAAGCATCTCGCCGGAGTAGGTAGCGCGTTTGGTGAGCGTGGTGGTCCACGTCGTGGTTGCGAGTCGTGACCACCGCGCCTTATTATCTTCTGATGGAATGGTGAATTTTCCGATAGAACGTTTCCAGATTCCGGTGGAGCCTTGCAGTTTTCGGTGGAGCTTCAAACGGAATCTGGGCACGAGCGTGGGGAGGTTCTTCGCAGGAAGATGGCATATCTCGGGCATCTCCTCGCGGGGAGGTTTTTCGTTTGATGTTAGGGCTTAGGCCGGGGACGTTGTCCTTAGCCTTTTGCGCGCCCTTTCACTTGACTTGGCAGTGGAATGGTGGATTTGATTTTCTGTCGAATTCACTATCTTTCTCTGCTTTTTCAGGTGATCGTAATGGCGATGGAGCCAGAGAGAGAAATTATCCCAGTCACATCCGAGGAGGAAACTGTCTCCGAGGAGAATAGCAGCGCAACGGCTTCGAGTTCTGCGTCTTCGAGCTCGGCGGCATCGAGCTCCTCGAGCGAAGTTGAAGAGGAAGAGGATTTGGATGTCATGGAGGAATGTTGAAGGGTTTTGTCCGGAGGAGTGGGAGGTGGCCGAGCCTTCCGAACATATTTCCACGTTCGCCAGATCTGTGGCGGATGCCTTTACAGAGGTGGGCCCACCGGGGGATTGGAGAGTGCATTTTCCCACCGTGGACGAGCGGGTCTGCTCGGAGTTCGGGGACCGCTTCACGATGTATGAGTACGCTTTCAAGGAGTTGGGGTTGAGGTTGCCCTTCACTGACTTCCAGCGGTCGGTATTTGAGCATCTCAAGTTGGCGCCCTCGCAACTCCACCCCAATTCGCTGGCCTTTATACGGGCATTTGAGTTAGTGTGCGAGCACCTCACACTGGGAACCACTCTCCCTCTGTTATTTGCTGTTTTCCATCTTCAACGGCAGCTGGCGAGGAAGAAGTACGGATGGGTTTCCTTTAAGCATCCCAAGAAGTTGTTTAAGCCGTTCTCGGAGTCAATCCGAACGTTCAAGGGACAGTACTTCATCGTTGAGCCAGTGTCTGAAGCTGCCCAGGACAACACGTATGTCTGGGAGATAGAGGTCGATGAGAACGGAGAGGAGCTACTCAACGAGGAGGGGAAGTATATCGGGGAGAGGTTGTACAAGTTCCCGATCCGCTGGACACCTGACCATTTCTTCAAGAAGCCCAGTGCTTACGTCTTCGAGTCGAGCGCGCTACGCGGGAAGGATGCCGTGTCTTATGAGACGCTGGTGAAGTGGGTCAACTCCTTCAGTCTTGCGAGCTGCTGGACGAGCAAGGGTAACCCTATCTTCGAGGAGGATGGTAGCCAGAGGGTTGAGCGCAGGTTTATCAATGTGAAGGCACTGCTGGAGTGCAAGACTCCCGCGGATGCCGAGAAGCTGCTCGGTAGTCTTAGTTGTTTAGACTTTGTTTTTGTTATTTCCTTTCCCTGTAACTAACGTGCTTGTTTTCATTTATGCAGGTGAGATGCCTCAAGCTCGTGATCGTGTGGTGAGGAACACCATGGCGAGGGGTAAGGCTGGAGCGGCTCCCCCTAAGACCCGAACTGCTGCTGGTACTTGTGCTCCTTCTCTTGTTCAAACTGCTCCGGGGACCTCTTCTACGCCCTCTCCTGGTCCACGGGATTCTCCACTTCCTTTGACCGGGCGGGCGAAGTGGCCACGGATGTTAGATGCTGTGGACCTGACTCGGGCGCCTAAGAAGGGGAAATTTGAGCTCCCCCTGTGCATCCTCGACAGGAGATTTTTTGAGGGCAACACCCTGGTCGTTCCTCGGGCAGAGTCTCTTAGCTTGGAGAGCATGGACCGGCCGAGCAAGAGGGCGCTGGTGGCCCAGGATGCTTCTGCCCTTGTGAGGATGCTGGAGATGGCGGCCGTTTACGCGGAAGGGGACACTGCGCTTGAGGCTGAACTTACTGCTGCCCGGGCTTTTGAGACGGCCTTGAAGGAGGAGGTCAATAGTGCTCGTGAGGCTAGGAAGAAGGCCGAAGAGGAGACGACCAAGCTGAAAGAGGAGGTCACCAAGCTGAAGGCGGAGAAAAAGCCTGCCGAGGAGTTGAACAAAGAGCTGATGGCGGCCAGTGCCCCGGGTGTTGAAAACTAGGGCTGAGCTGGTCGCCAGCATTCTGCAGGCCGAGGATGACGGTATCGCCGTGGCAGTGGAGTCCTTCGAAAGTGTCGTGGCCTAGTTGCAGGTGGTGAACCCTGGGCTTGAGATTTCAACCGAGGGTATCCACTATCTTGCGCGAGTGGAGGATGGTCGCATCGTCTTGCCCGCAGGCCTTGTTCTTGATACCCCCGAAGTTCAGACCGAGGACCAGCCCGTGGAGGAGCAGGGACCTGAGCCCGCGTCGACCGAGCATGCGGAAGAATGAGGAGTTTTGTTATTCTGATGTTGTTGTATTTTGTCTGGCCTGCGTGCCGTTGAGTTGTCTGTAATCTTATTTGATTTTTGGGGGGGGGGGGGCGTGGCCCCCTTTTTTATGTAATACGCACAATCTTTGGCCCTTGTGGCTTTTTTTTTTATTTAATGCCCGGTTTATGTTATTTATACGATTTTTGTTCATATTGCTATACTTTACATTAGTTGTGCATGTATGACTACCCGTCGGAGGGTGTGTCTGTTAACGGAGTTTTCTTTTTGAAAGATAGCTCGTTGTGTGTTGATTCGTCAGTGCAGAGAACTGATCGAATAGCCAGAGAAGGTCCCGGCGAGGTTTCGGATCTCAGGTCATGATTGAGGCCTGAGGTCGCGGCGTGAACGTCCCATCGCGAGCTGGGGTTCTACCAATCATGGTACTTGGGGGAAGGTGATGCTCGGTTGAGGACCGCCGACGAGCAGAGCTACGGCTCATTCACTTGAGCGAGATTCTACTTTGTGCGTATGCGTCGTTTGTACCTGGACGAGCATGATGACCGTTAGGTGGTCCTTTGATGCGAGGAAGCCTATAGTTACTTTAGCTGTAGTATTGCTTAAGTTTTTCAGCGTTCCACGGTCGAGGGATTGCGTCCCCGTTGAGGTTTTCGAGGAAGTATGCACCATTCCCTGTTTTAGCACGGACTCTGTATGACCCTTCCCAGTTGGCTGCTAGTTTGCCTTTGCGAGAGTCTTTGTGGTTTCTTCGCAGGACAAGGCTGCCCACATCGAACTCTCGTCTTAAGACTTTGGCGTTGTGCCTGATTGCTATTTTTTACTTAAGAGATGCTTCGCGGAGGGCTGCTCCTGTTCGGATTTCCTCGACAAGGTCGAGCTCCTCTTTTATCGCTTCGTCATTCATTTCCTCGTCTAGAGGTGATTCGGTCCTCCTGGACGGTACGTGGATTTCGATGGGTAAAACAGCCTCCGTGCCATATGCTAAGCGGAAAGGTGTTTCCCCGGTGGTGGACTGGGGAGTAGTGCGGTATGCCCATAAGACGCTGTGGAGCTCCTCGACCCAGGCTTTCTTTGTTTCATCCAGTCTTCGCTTGAGGCCACGCAAAATGACACGATTGGCCGCTTCTGCCTGCCCGTTGGTCTGGGGATGTTCTACCGAAGAAAAATGTTGCTTTGTTCCGAGATGGGCGACAAAGTCTTGGAACTTCTTGTCCGTGAATTGCGTTCCATTGTCCGTGACAATTGCTTGGGGAATCCAAAAACGGGCAAGGATATTCCACTTGTAAAAGCGCAGAATGTTAAGTGCTGTTATCTTTGCTAAGGCTTCTACTTCTATCCATTTTGTGAAATAATCTACGCCCACTATCAGGTATTTGTTTTGGCTGGACCCCGTCACGAAGGATCCTAGGATGTCTAGGCCCCACCAGGCGAATGGCCACGGGGAGGTCATGCTCTTCAGTTCGTTAGGTTGAGCTAGGTGCATATCCTCGTGTCGTTGGCATTTGTGGAATTTCTTCACATGCTCCTTGGCGTCTTGCTGCATGGTTGGCCAATAATACCCTGCCCGGAGGGCCTTGCGGGCAAGGGACCTTCCTCCCAGGTGTTGGGCGTTAATGCCTTCATGGATTTCTCGTAATACGTGGGGGACAACCTCCTCTTCTATGCACTTGAGTAGTGGGATAGAGAAGCCCCGTCGGTAGAGTTTGTTTTCGAGGATGATGTACGAGCAAGCTCTTCGTCTGATGGTGCTGGCTTCCTTGGGGTCATCCGGAAGTTCGTCCCTGGTGAGGTAGTTGTACACGGGCGTCATCCAGCTATCGCTGTCCTCGATCGCGTGCACGTGTAGGGTCGAGGATCCCTTATTGATACTGGACCGGGGAAGTATATCTTGGATGACTGACCTGTTTCCGCCTTTCCTCTTAGTGCTTGCTAGTTTGGACAAGACGTATGTTCGCACATTGTGTTCGCGTGGAACATGTCTTACTTCTACCGTTCTGAACTTCGACATTTTTTCCTTGACTAGGGTGAGGTATTCAGAGAGACTGTCGTTTTTGGCCTAATACTCCCCAGATATCTGGTGGGCTACGAGCTGAGAGTCCGTGCAAATGACGATTTCTTCAGCCCCTAGGTCTTCGGCTAGGCGCAACCCGGCGAGGAAGGCTTCATACTCGGCCTGGTTGTTCGACGTGGGAAAGGACAATGTGAGAGAAGCCTCGACTATGGTCCCTTCGTCGTTCTCCAGAATTACTCCTGCCCCGCTGTCGCTCGAGCTGGATGCTCCGTCCACATAGATGGTCCATCTGTTTGCTATGTGGGACGAGGAGTCTGAGAAGGTTACTTCCGCTATGAAATCGGCCAGGGCCTGAGCTTTAAGAGCTTTTCTGCTTTCATACTGGACGTCGAATTCGGACAGTTCCAGTGACCATTTGAGCATTCACCCGGCCATGTCTGGTCGTCCCAGTAATTGCTTGATAGGCTGATCCGTCCTTACCACGATCGTGTGGGCCAAGAAATAGTGTCTCAGTCGTCTGGCAGCGTTGACGAGGGCCAATGCTATCTTCTCTATCTGCTGATATCGCAACTCCGTGTCCTGCAACGCTTTGCTCGTGAAGTATACTGGCTTTTGCCCGCCAGGATTCTCGCGAATGAGAACGGCGCTAACGGCCTCGGCAGTGACGGCGAGGTATAGGAACAAGACTTCCCCGGTATCTGGCCGTGATAATACGGGCAATTTTGACAGAGCTTGCTTCAAGTGAAGGAGATATGCTTCGCATTCTTCGGTCCATTCAAACGCTGCTTCTTTTCTCAAGAGCTTGAAGAAAGGAAGGGCGTGTTGGGCGGATTTTGCGACGAAGCGGGAGTACGAGGTAAGTACCCCCGTTGAGGGACTGGATGTTTTTCTTAGACGTGGGCGTTGGGAACTCAGAGAATGCCCGATATTTGTCGGGGTTAGCTTCTATTCCTCGTTCCATTAGGTAGAAGCCAAGGAATTTACCTGCTCGTACACCAAACGTGCACTTCTCTGGGTTAAAACACATTTGATACTTTCTTGCTTGCTCAAAAATTTTGCGAAGATGGGCGACGTGATCTAGTTCCTCATGGGACTTGACGATCATGTCGTCCATGTATACTTCGAGCATGTCACCTATTTGTCCTTGGAAGACTTTGTTCATCATTCGTTGGTATGTTGCGCCGGCGTTCTTCAGCCTGAAGGGCATTACGTTGTAGTAATAGTTGCCCGATTCGGTCATGAAGGCCGTGTAAGTTTTATCGCTCGCGTCCATTGGTATTTGGTTGTAGCCCGAGTAGGCGTCGAGGAACGATAAAAGTTTAAAACCTGCTGAGTTATCTACGAGCTTATCTATATTGGGGAGGGGGTAGCTGTCCTTCGGACAGGCCTTATTAACATCGGTATAATCAACACACATCCTCCATTTGCCATTATTTTTTCTTACAAGTACAACATTTGAGAGCCATGTAGTGTATTTGGCCTCAGAAATAAACCTAGCTTCTAGAAGGTCTTTGACAGCTTTCTCCGCGGCTTCCATCTTCTCCGGGGACTGTTTCCTTCTGCGCTGGGCAACGACTTTGACGGCCAGATCAATTGTAAGCTGGTGGCAAGCGACGGAGGGGTCCAATCCTGGAATTTCAGTAGCGCTCCATGCGAACAAGTCTGCGTTCTCCCGGAGGCACGCTTTTAGTTGTCTCTTGGCCAGGTCGGGGGGGGTCTGCTCCGATCTTCACTCCCCGTTGGGGGTCTTCTCCGAACGGAACGATCTCGAAGTTGCCATCTGGGACAGGGCGTATGAGATGGCCGCTGTTGTTGGACTGGCTACCCGAAGTCGTTGGGTCTTTGGCGTGATCTTCCTCGCTGAAACGGTTGTCCAAGTCGATAGATTCGACTTGGGGGAGCGGTTTTGGATGCTCGGAGCTGTGGGCAGAAGGGGACGACCAGAAGTCCTTGGTCTTGCCGAGATGGTGCTTAGTCCTTTTAATGCTGCTTCGAAGCATCGACGGGCAGCTTCGATATCGCCGTGGAGGGTGGCGACCATCCCTTCATAAGTGTAGTACTTCATCTTGAGATGTACGGTGGAAGGCACTGCAATCAACTCTGCCAGGGTTGGCCTTCCAAAAATGCACTGGTATAGTGACGGACATTCAATTACCAGAAACTGTGCTTTGATTGCTTGAGTTATCTTTCCTGAACCGAAGGTTACGATGAGCTCTGCGTAACCCCAGGGCTTTGTCAGTGCTCCGTTGAATCCCTGCAGGTTGGATCCAACGTATGGGGTAAGGTGAGAGTCGTCCAGCTGCAGTGTTTCGAACAAGTGGTTGTACATTATATCAACTGAACTGCCCTGGTCCACGAGTATTCTGCGAACGTCGAAGTTTGCCATTCTTGCCCGGATAAGCAGCAGGATGCTCGAGTTCGGTGCCCCGCCGAGGAGCTCCTCCTTGTAGAAGGAAATAGGAGCGGATCCTTTGTGAGTCGTATCCAGCGTGGTGACTTCATTGGAGCTTTTGTTGATTAGTTGATCGAATCTCCTCTTGACTGAGCCGACCGTGATTTTGTTGAATCCACCACCAGAAATGACCATGGCTGACGGGAAGGCCTCCCACGGGCTGTGAGCAGCGAGGAACGTGGAGACGGTCAGACCATCATGGATGTGGAAGTCCTCTGGCCGAGTTATGGACATAGCGACCTGTACGTTGGTGTCATCGGAGGGCGGAGTCTCTTCTGCAACCTTTTTGCTCTCCTGGGTTTCTTGCCGGGGAGCATCTTTCTTTTTCGAAAACTGTTTCAGGTGGCCGTCGCGAATAAGGATCTCTATGGCATCTCTGAGGTTGATGCATTCTTCCGTCGTATGACCGTGACTCTTGTGGAAGCGGCAATACTTGGATTTGTCTACACCCGGCCTGGCCGGCAGCTGTTTGGGGAAACGGACTCCCGCCTGCTTGAATTCAGAGTTGGCACATTTGGACAAGATTTTCTCCCTCGAGGTAGTGAGGGGGGTATAATCATGGAACCGCCCAGAAGGTCCCTTCAGTTCGCGCGCATCGCGAGGCCGATCGTCGCGTCGTTTATCTCCTCGACGGGATGTCGAGTGTTCTTTAGCTCTGGATGACCAGGCACCTTCTTGGTTTCGAGAGGCTCGGACAGAGTGGGCAGCAACCTTTTCCTCGTATTGTATATGTGACTGGGCTTGGAGGAGAAGGGCGTTAAGGTTCCTCGGTGGATCGAGGCCGATGGCTTTCGCGAAGTCTGAGCCAGGATGTAACCCCTGCTCGAGCAAGAATTTCTTCATCTCGTCGGTCGTTGGCACTTGGACGGCCTCCTTGTTGAACCGCTCAATGTAGGCCCGAAGGGGCTCATCTCTTCCCTGTACGACAGCTCCGAGGGATGCCTCAGTCTTCGGATGGCGTCGCGATGTAGTAAAGTGACGGGAGAAAATCCTCCCCAGTTGCCTCCAGGATGTAATGGATTCTTCTGGCAGCTGCTTGTACCATGTCATTGCTCCCTTCCAGAGCGTGGTCGGGAACAGGCGGCATTTGATGGCTCCTCGTACCCCTCTGTAGTCCAAAAGAGCATCTATGTTTTCTATGTGCTCGTCTGGGTCAGTGGTTCCATCATAAGTCCCTAGAGACGGAGGTTTCTCTAGTCCTTTGGGAAGATGGGTGGCCAGGATCCTGCGGGACAACGGGCCGCGAGGCTCATCATCACTGTTTGAACTTAGAGTTGATGGTGACCGTTGTCTGCGTTCGCGGCGGCGGTCTCGGCGAGGTGACGGTGAACGTAGACGGTCACGAGGTCTGGGTGGCGGAGAGTGCCTATCCTGCCTCGTTTTCTTGCGTCTTGGTGATGATCGATCTCGCGGGGAGATCTGGTCGCGCTTGCGAATACGTTGAGATTCAGGCTCACGCCTCGTCATACGATCTTCCCCGTGCCTAGGTGGCGGGCTTCTTGATTTCCGGTGTTTACTCTTCGGAGGAGAGGATCTTGGAAGAGATTCTTCCTCGAGAGCTCCTATTCTCTCTCCTTGCTGCAAGATAAGGAGGTTTGTGCAGTTGATAGCTTCCAGAAGAGCTGCAACGGCCAGGTCGGCGCTGGGAGGGCCAGGAATTGGCCGTTCACCCCGACGTTAGCTGTTTGCCTCCTTGCTCGGTGGGAGGAGGAGTTGGAGACGCAGTGGCCCCGTCTCGAAGGAAACGGGGATCAGAAAGTAACAAAGAACTGCTGTCAACGTCCATCTTGTTGACGGGAACGAGAACCGTTGCGTCAGCACCTTTTGTGGAGTTCTGAGCGGCCATATGTGGGCGGATCAAAGAAATTATGTTTTGATCTTTTAGTTTCCGAGGAGGAAAGAAAGAAGGGGAGAAAAAGGAGTTCCCACAGACGGCGCCACTGATCCGGAGTATTTGAACAGGTTCACGTAAGCTGGTCGTCAGATGGCAAGGTGCTCGGACGGATGTTGGTCGTCAGGCGTGCAAGGTGTTCGACTTGTGAATGAGGAGAGGAGGGGGTGTACCTGCAAGGCACTCCGACGTTCAAGTAAGAAAAGGTCAGAGAAAAGGGGCAAGTACAAAGCGTATTCTTAGGGTGAAAATGTGATACCTGACCCTCTCAAGCGAGAGGGTTTATATAGAGCCCCCAGCGCGTGGCCAACAGTCATATTTTCGGGGCGAAATAACTGTTTTCCCCAAAGAATAGGCAACTGCCCAAACTAGCCGTTATGTCGGGCAGGGTTCCAAAAACTAGCCGTTGTGTCGGGCATAAACGCAGTTCTGGGCACCTGTCCCTTGCTGTTCGGGCAGCGAGGAAGCCGTGCGTAACGGGCATAAAAGCCGGGGAGGACGTTGCGTTCCTTGCCCGGTTGGAGGGGCAAAAATGTCGTTATTGCCCCTCTGTGGATTGGGCTTAGGCAATTTGGGCCGCTCTGGAGCTGAGGCGGATTGGGCCAATTCTAGCCATTGGTCCAGTCCAGAACAGTAGTCACTTCAAACTTGTACACATAATTCTTTGGGATGGATTGCAAGACAGAAAAAATCTTCAATGTTATTCTATCTTGAACAAAACATTTTGTATGCTCTTGCAATCCATCCCAAAAGTGTTGATGTTGTTGTTGTTGTATTTTTGAAATAACCTTCATATGTTGTCAGTAAAAGAAAACATTGAGAAATTTATTGCTTTCCTCGATTGGCAACATTGAGAAATTTACTCCTAAACACAATCATCTTGTTCTCTTTCACGTGAAAGCATTTGCCATGAAAACATTTCCTCAAGATAATGAAATCTCTCTGGGATAGATTGCAAGTAGAGAAAAAAATTTCTCTTGGTTTGAATATATAACTTATCAGAAATTTTAAAAGATTTCACTACGCCATATAATACCTAAGGCAGCACTTTTTTTGGCCTTTAGAAGTGCTTAAAAGCGCTGCTTAAAGTGGCGCTGCTGTAGGTAAAGGCAGCGCTTTTTTTAAATGCAAAAGCGCTGCCTTAGGTCCTCTTTACGCTGCCGTTTATGGTGAAAAACGCTCTCTAATGTCACCTTTAGGCAGCGTTTTTTAATGGAAAGCGCTTTATTTTTCCCCCTTTAGGCAGCGCTTTTAAAAGCGCTGTCTAATGTGTCTTTTCTTTCTGTTTTAGGCAGCGCTTTTTCATGGAAAGCGCTTTCTTCCCCCCCCCCCCCCCTCTTCTTTAGGAATCGCTTTTAAAAGCGTCGTCTTATGTATCTTTTCGTTATACTTTAGGCAGCGCTTTTTTTAAAAGCGTTTTCTCTTATCGACTTTAGGCAGCGCTTTTTTTACAAAGCGCTTTCTTTTCTCCACGTAAATAGAACTTTTTAAAAGCACTTTTTTAAAAATCACTTTTTTAGGAAGCGTTTTTTTATAAGCGCTGTCTATTGTGCACTTTTTTAGGAAGCATTTTTTTATTAAAAGCGTTGGCATAAGTCTTATTTTTTAATTATAAAATGGCAGCATAAACCATTAGAATTCAAATTTTTATCAAAACTTATCACAAACCTTTTATAATTCAACACAAGCCTTTATTTCAACACATAAGCCTTATATACCATTATAATTCAACATAATAAACCTTATAACCATTATAATTCAACACATAAACTTTATAACCATTATAATTCAACACAAATCTCATACACCAAGAAAACATCCATAATTTTATCCACTTCCAAAACCTTTAACTTCCAAAGATTCACCAAACATAATTACAAATTCCATCAATACAACAACTTTCTAGAACTATACAACAACTTCCAAAACTATACAACAACTTCCAGAACTATTCCTATCCAGTACAAAACATCACAACAACAAAAATCTCTAAGGACCATAAACTTCACACAAAATAAAGAAAGACAATATACCTTATATAATTCTCATCTCAAGAATGTATTGACACCATTCCCCCTTAATTTCTTCCAGATTATCTTTTGAGTAAGTAGCGCACTTGAATTCATCAAAGTACTACATAATATAACATAATATGCATGATTTAGTTAAAACTAATTAATTAGATGAAATATTCATTAAATATTAAAAATAAATCCTAACTTATAAATCCATACCATGTTTGGAATCTCTATTTGATCCAAATAATTAGTTTCTTTCATAAACCCCAATACGAAATAACCACAATCTATATCATTACGCTGACGAGGACACGACACATAAAAAAAATTGGATATATATCAGGATTTATAGTTTAACTTGTTTTATCAAGTAGCATCACTATTATAATCAAAATTGTGAAAATATACCTGCATTCTGATCCATGTAATGTTGTTTACTTTACTCTTTGGTACTCGAGCTTGTCTTTGTGATCGGAATATTTGTATAGCTCTAACATAATATAATTGAATATTTAGAACAATCTCACATAAATAAATAACATAATACACACAAATATATAGAACAATCTCATCACTTACGTATCAATTATTTTCTTCATATCTGGGTATTTTGTTTGATCAACATCTAACGAATCCAGATAATATACTATTTCTTTTATCGGATTAATCGCAACCAACAACTAGTGTCCACCGTAAAATAAAACAAAAGTTTAGATGGACATTTTCTACACAACGTCAAAAAATGAAAAATTATAATAAATGAAGTTAGAATGAAAATCTAACCCATGGCCAGTATTATATGGTAAAAGATACAACTTTTATGTATATGTGTTGGCCATAAATGCATCGACTAAGTGATCTTTGATTGCATTTGGACTTTGATCGATTAACCGTGCATTGATACAGCTGGGAGATAAGAAAGATAATATTTTCAACAATTGATGCGGGCGCATCAATTTGTCATACAAGAACCTTAAATAAAAACATAATCAACATTAATAGAATATTCATTGAAACGAGTAAATAAATTGTTCAATTAATTAAATAAAATTGATCAGAGTACCTACTGTTTGAATTCATAACACCGATGCCTAATTCAGAATGTTGAAAAATCTATTCCAAAATCCTCTTTGGCAATTGTTTCGGTATAATAAAAACCAAAAATACCTTCCTCCATAGGTATTTCACGAATACCATCTTCCATCACATTTTGTTCCTACATATGTTTTAAGGCATAACCTAAATCGAGGAATAGATGTTTTTTTAGGCTCAGTCTTCGCAAGATCCTTTTTTTTTGTTGGAGATATTCTTGCTGGCTTGTTACAACTCTTGAGCATGAATCTAAAAATCATATAAGAGTTAGGTAATGTATAAGATCATGAAGCTTTTGAATTCGAAGGATAGAATTAACATTTTCCATGCATATATATCAATTTACCTCTTTTTTTGATGCAACTGACTCGGTGTGCCACACAATCCCCTTATCTTTTGATTTGGATTTTGCAGGAGTCTAACATTACCATGTAAATAAAATGTACGTAAATGTAAGAATAACTTACATGCTCAAAAACATTTGAATACTAAAAGGTTCTTAATGGTTTTCAACATACCTCATTATCTATGAAAATATCTATGAAAATGAGGTTTGACGGCCATGCAACATACGATCCTATTGCGTCTCCCACCAATGTTGCATCTGAAACATCGTCTGGTATAGGTAATAATGCATCCCCCTCTAAAGCAATATCAATCGATACTTTCAAAAATCCAGCAGGGAGCGGTTTATGGTAAAGTACATCTCCCAAAATGTTATGCATTTTTCCCTTGCCAACCATGTGATAAGTCGGTGCCGATAAATACAACTGACAAGGTGAAATGCCCTAAACCAATAATAAATATGAAATTGTTAATGTGTATATATGTCAATTAAAAAAAAAGTGCTAATTTAATTCCATAATAATATATATAATTACCTCGGGAATTTTCTGTTAAAAATTACAATTGATATTATCTTTATCACTAGTATCTTTAAACTCTAAACCGCGCCTTTCTGACATATATCTTTCTTTATCCTTTTGCAATTCACGAATTTGAGATTTTAATTCCTCCAACAATTCCATCTCTTGTTTATTGCTCGGATTTTTACTCTTTGGATGTTTATGCAAGCTTGTTGGAGTGACCCAAAATCCCTTACCCCTCACACGACCAGAATACTCAGAAACATTTAATACTCGACTTGGTATGCTCCTGCAATCATGGTCTTTCAGCTAGAGTTAAAGACTGAGATAGATTCTCTTGAAATTCATATGCATATCGAGAAAGATTTGTGGGGATTAAAAAGCATAAATATTATATGTTAATAAACTTGTGATTTAATTAAATAAATAATGTTATACTTACACATTGCTCAAAAACTTGTTGAACATCTTCCTTAACAACTCCATCCTTACCCACACGAGCAGCCTTCCACAAAACATATTCCGGAAGAGACGTTTCTTCACTTTTCTCCACTTATAACTACACATTAAGACAAATAATAAGATCAATTATAACATGTAACACCCTAAATCCCTGCGTAAAATAATACAATTATTAGAGTAAAAATTCAAAGAAAAATTCAGCACTTAGGATGTTACTTCCAACATACACCTACTCAAGTAAATAACATGTAACACTTCTTATTATTATAAACGGTACTACAAAATCATTATTAAAAATCCTCCTTAATACGTAGTGGAAAACTTCATCGAATCGACAATCAAAACTTAGCATGTTTAATCCACATATTCATCATCAATTAAAATAAAATATCATAACTGTAATGGAATAAAACATAAAGCGTTCCATAATCCCCAGTGTTACATATCAGAGCAGACGCTAACTCAAAACATAAACTGAAGTACTTCTTCTTCACTAACCGCAACTCCGCATTATCCTTGACTATCTGCACGTTACCTCCGTGGAGGCAACATTCAAACAGAAGGGGTGAGATATCATAACTAAATAAAGGAAAGCATGATAATTAGCAAGGACAGTTCATGTCATGCATAAGTAACCCTTTCAACACATACATCCACACAGTCGATATCCCATCAACAAAACACAACAACGATCACAACTACAATGCAATGCAATGAGACTCACAACTCGACTCAATGCATGTGGTACCAATTCGATCCCTTTTTCATGATCATAATTATCGTCGAAATTTCCATATAAGTCGCTCACACCCCATACGGGCACACGACATCCGTGATCGCTCACACCCCACATGGGCACACGAACACCCGTAATGGGTACACGATTACCTCAACAACAACAACAACAACACAATTCTATTTCAACGAATCCAGATAAGGTGCTCACACCCCACATGGGCACACGACTTATCATACAACTTATACAACATGATATGCATTCAACGACAACATACAACAACGACCAATGCATATGACTATCATACAACCAATACATCACACCACGACTACCCAACACGTAGCATATACCTTCCAAAACATGCAAAGATTACAATCCACAACTACAACACACATCCGCACAACCGAACTCAACATTTCAACGTTCAACACATCACAACGTACATGGAAAGACAATTAACGCGTCGAATGGTTAGAATTCTGTCATTGAAAATAATTTTAATAGAAAGTACACGAAACCAACTTTCCAACAATTTGAACGACGACTGAAACGGACCTGCGGATCAAAAGATATGAATTTTCAAAGTTTTAGAAAAACTGGTCTCAGGGTAACCGGTTGTTCATATGAGGTAACCGGTTACACCCATGGTAACCAGCTACTGTCACGCCAAAAACACACAGTGTAATCAATTACCTCATTTGAGTAACCGATTACTCACTCACAGTTTTGCCCAGAAACACCATTTTTCAACAGTGTAACCGGTTACCTATTTTTGGTAACCGATTACACCTGCAGCAGAAGCACTTTTCTGCTATATTTTTACACCAGAACTTATTTTTAAGTTGTTTCAAAACCAGGTTTTCTTAGAATTCGTCCAAAACACTTTTCAAAGTAAAAATACACTTTTCAAAAGTTTAAAAACTCAAGTTTTCCTTTTCAAAATCGTTCATAACATTGTTCCGACTCTGGCACGCGAATTACACGTACAACACTCCACATTTACAACATACGTCTCACAATCCAACGAATTCAACAACAACAATCACACAAGACACAATTTTCAACAGAAATCAACACAACAACATACAATCCATTGAATTATCAAGAATTAATCACTCATCAAAACCATCACATTCATGAACAAAGAGAAGAAAATTCAAAACCCTACATGTTAGAAACTACCCACCAATCATCATGGCAACCCTTAGATAGTTAGAACCCTACCCTTACCTTAGAGTTTTGCCAAAAACTTCAACCTTAGCAATGGAGGTTCTCCCTCTTCTTCTCCTTTGCCCTAGCTCCTCTTCTCTCTTTCTCTCTTGTTTTCACGTAAAACCACTTTCTCCCTATTTCCCTTATTTCTTATATTATTATATTATTATTATTTAATCCAATTATTTAAAATAATAACAACAGTAATAAATTAAATACTTATTTAAATAATAATCTCCTTCTATTATTTAATTAAATAAGTAGTAACTAATTTAAATAATTGGCTATACTCCTCACACCACCAAGTTCTACACTTTTGCTCACACACCCCTAACACCTTGAAATATTATTCTTAAGGCTACTATCCCCCACCAAGGGTACCCAAAACATCACAAAATACGCATAGTCACATAATTATACATATCAACACATGAATATAATTACGAATAATAATTAAAATAAAACAGGGCATTACATAACACATGAGGAACAAGTATATCATAACATTTATATATACTTACTATTTTTTGCTCTAAGCGTGCATATCCCAAACACCCTTTTTTGTATGGATACGCGAGTTTTGAGGCTCATTGGCAATTTATGTCACTCACATCATGGATAAACAAGTTTAAGTTAAATCAGAACACATGTGGAACAAGTATATAATACAATGTTCATGATAAATTAACATTACATGGAATTCTTGGGTTCTTCATTTGGCTACAAATGTTTCCCATTCTTCAGGTGAAATCAAGTCTGCATACTTTTTTGGACGTTCTACTTCAATAAATTTTCCTTGTGCATCCTTAAGAAACCTGTTTGTTAAAAATGCTCGAAACCTTCTGAGTCTTCTTCCGGCCAATTGAAGACATTATTTTTTTTGGTCGTCACCAATGTTAAAAGACCTCTACGAAAAAACATACATAGAGTGTGTTAGTATAAGTAATTTAAAGACATAATCGTCAACAAAAACAAATAACATCACATATGGTACCTGTATCTCACTCCATATTTTTTTCTTTAGTGGGTTTCAACGATGGAGTTCTCCAATTATCACAAGTGATTGGAATTTGCGAACGAACAAGTGCACCAATGTAACTTGTCAACATTGCACCGTTAGGCTCAACTAGTTGGTATGTTACATTCCAGTGTACATCATATTTTATTCCTTTATCTCTTGCACGAATGATTCCTTTCATAATAGTTATTCCTCATGTAATATCTCTATCCACATCATGAACCGATTCATTTCCATCATTCTTAGAAGTATCATGTGAGTGTTCCTCGTTACTAGCCATTTGACCTATAATAAAGAAAAACATAAATATGAAATGACAAATATAAAAATCCATAATCCATAATCCATAATCTATTGAATATAAAAAATGACAAATATATAATTTTATTGAATTACAAAATATATAATTTTACTAGTACCTTTTTCACTAACATCTCTTTCTTTTCTTGGTTGGAATATGATTTACTTGTCTCTTAACAACACGGACGGATGGATTGATCCAAATTCCCTTATTATAATCATTCCTAATATATGATTCATTCGCTCTAATATTCTCATCTTGATCATTTATAATATATAATTCATTCTCAACATCAATATCACCTTGATCTCTAATGTTATCATCAATTACTTTGTTAGATAAAAGCACTATAGACCATTTCGTATTTGTCTGATCAGTGACATAGAACACTTGTTTAGCTTGAGAGGCTAGAATAAAAGGCTCATCTTTGTACTCCACCCTATTAAGATCCATTTGAAAAAATCCTGACTTATCCATTCGTATGCCACTATTATTTTCAACCCACCTGCAACCAAAGATAGAAATCTGAAACTTCTCATAATCAAACACCCAAATGCGCTCGATGACCCCAAAATATGACAGATTTGCATATTTGGGGTTTAAGTCCTTCACACTTGAAATGTGCATTGCTTTAGCTACCACGGTGACACCACTATTTTGCATAGTACTTTTATCATCTTGTTCTTTGGTATAAAATGTGTATCCATTAATTGCGTATGCGCTATAAGAAAACACATGCAAACTTGGACCATATACTAAACATCTCAACCTTTCTGTTATTGAAGCGGGATCTAAATAAAACTTTGAATAAATATGATCCTTAAACCATGGTATAAAACTTCGATTATGATCTCGTACTATCCAGTTTTCATTTCTATTCAGATTTAAACCTCGGAGTTCATCCTTGTGCATTTCAACATACGGCTCGACCTCATTGTCATTGTGCAGAACATACAAATGCACTTGCTCCCATTCAGCCCTTGATATTGTCACAATTTTATTTCCAATTAACTGTTTTCCTTCTCCTTTTTTCGACAATATGAGATTTGGGGAGTCCAATGGATTGAACATTGGACAAATATTCAGTACAAAACTCAATCGCTTCTTCAACAGTGTATCATTCAACAATACAACCCTCTGGTCGACTTCAATTTTTCATATACCCTTTTAATATTTTCATATAATGTTCAACAGGGTACATCCATCTCATATAAGCTGGTCCACACAATTGTGTCTCTTCCACAAGATGAACAACTAGATGTACCATTATGTCAAAAAATGAGGGAGGAAAATACATTTCAAGCTCACACAAAGTAATAACTATTTCTTTTTTCAATGTTGGTAAGATCGCAAGATCGATCACCTTACTACAAATTGACCTGAAGAAAAAACACAATTTAATTATTGCGCTTCTTACTTTTTCTGGCAAAATAGAATGTATACCTATTGGTAGAAAATGTTCCATTATAACATGGCAATCATGTGTCTTTAAACTCTTTAACTTGAGGTCTTTCATAGACACAACAATTCTTTTAATATCTGAAGAGTATCCTTCTAGAACTTTAACTTCACTTAGAAACTTACACAATATCTTTTTCTCTTTTCTAGATAGAGTATAAGTAGCAGGTGGTAGATATGTTCATTTTACTTTCTTCAAGGGTCCTAATTCATTTCTTATTCCCATCGCTATCAAGTCCTTTCTTGCTTTAAGGTCATCCTTAGACTTTCCTTGTATATTGAGTATCGTACCAATAACACTTTCAAATACATTTTTTTCAATATGCATAACATCAAGAAAATGTCTTACATACAATGACTTCCAATATGGAAATTAAAAAAATTGACCTCTTCTTCTACCCACGTTTGATAAGTGTGTGTGCAAAAGGCTTGCCAAACTGAGTACTCACATCTTTCACCTTTTCAAAAATTTGGTCACCTGTCAATGCAGGTGGAGCTCTACATTGTTCTGGATTTCCATTGAATGCCTTTCTCCACCCACGGTAGTGATGATTATAATTTAAGAATCTATGATGACCGAGAAAGAAATTCTTCTGACAAAATTCCAATTGCGTCCAATCTGTGTTTTCTTCATAAATAGGACACGCGCATTGACCTTTAATGCTACACCCTGATAGATTTCTGTATGCTGGAAAATCATTAATTGTGCCAAACAACATCCTCAAATTGAAACTTTCTTTCATATATCCATCGTAAACCTCCACACCGTTATCCCACAAAATCTTTAAGTCTTCGATTAAAGATGTCAAGTATACGTCTATGTCATTCCCTGGTTGTTTAGGCCCAGAAATTAACATATATAACATCATGTACTTACGCTTCATACATAGGCATGGAGGTACGTTATATATCATAATAATCACAGGCCATGTGGTATGTGAGATACTTTGAAGACCATGTGGGTTCATTCCATCAGTAGATAATGCCAAGCGAAGGTTTCTTGCTTCTTCTCCAAAATCAGGATAATCATTATCAATTTTCATCCACTATGGTGAATCTGCCGGATGTCGGAACTTTCCATCTATAATACTTTCTCCTGCATGCCAAGTCAAGTGTTTTGCATCGGTTTCACTATGAAACATGCGTCTAAATCTCAGAATTATAGGAAAATGCCATAAGACTTTTACTGGAGACAATTTTTTCTTATATCGAGAGACACCGCATTTAGGGCACTCATTTAACAATGCATATTCATTTAGAAACAAAATTCAATCATTTGGACAAACATGTATCTTATTATAGCTCATGCCAATATAGCACAACATTTTTCTGGCCTCATAGGTTCGATTGGGAAGAACATTATCCTCCGGAAGCATATCTTTCATAAGGGCTAATAACTCTGTGAAACTTTTATCCGACCATCCATTGCCCGCCTTTAAGTTGTACAACTTTAATACCGCAGACAATCTTGTGAATTTAGTGCAACCTTTATACAACAGTTTCTCTGCATCTCTTACCAACCTCTCAAACATTTTGGGACAATCCTGAAGATCTTCTTCAAGTGCTTCTGCAATCTCTTTGACTCGGTCACAATCGTTTGTATCTATGCCATTGTTGTTTGAAGCATAGGTCGTATTATCCCCCAGTCCAACATTCTCGTTACTTATCTCACCATGTAATATCCAACATGTATAACTTTGATCAATTCCATGCCTTCTTAAATGCGATTCCAACTGAACTGCGTCAATCCGACGCCCATAACAATAACCTAAGCAAGGACATGTGATTCAACTGGGGTCTTTGGCGTGTTCAACAACAAATTTAACGAATTCTGATACCCCATTCTCGTACTCTTTTGCCAATCGATTGGAAGACATCCATTTTTTATCCATGGTTTTACTAAGTAAACTAAAAAAAACCACTAATTATTCACGCAACTATAGTAAAAGAACAACTAATTACCTGTAGAGAAGTCATCAACTTCTGGAACCACACAGTGTAAGATTCTTGGAAATGATTAAAATTTCACTCTTCACAAGTAACCCCTATAACAAATTCACTTAGTTAGTAACTGATGGTGTACCAAATATAACAAGACAAATTTAATATATAATAGGACAAATAAGATATATCGGAGAAACAAGTCAAAATCTCAAGAATCAAATTTAGTAAACATCAACACTTCCTTCAATTAAGCAACATGGCATCGACGCGCAAATTCAATCACATTAATTCAAGTAGCATGGTATACAACCAAGAATCACTTAAGTTCAATTAACTTCAAAGTTCTATACAACAAATAATCATCAATTCGAGCATAAATCAATCACCAAAATTATTAATTCCACATTTAAACTCAATAGCAACTTCAACCTCAACAATTAACAATTAATTTCATCACTTTTCATTATCTTCAACCTCAACAATTAACAATTAATTTCATTATCATTTTCAATCAACAATAATATCAAAACAAAGTAATCACTAACAATTATCCATCAACACTTTCATTATCATCAATTAATTTTAACAATTTATCACCAACATTCAACATCAACTTACATAATTAACACCAATTCTCAAAATAAATTCACCATAAATATCACTATTCATCATCTTCAACCTTACTACAACAACAATTTCAAAATCAAATTCTCACAACAACCACCTCAACACAATCAATGTCTCATTTTAATTGTTTCAACAATAAACAAACTCATCAATTATGTAACACCCACATATAACATCATACTTCAAAGCATAAATATTATATATGAATCCAAGTTTTGGTATTGAAATACCATAAGTTCCTAGTTAACACATTGTATACATTACATGCCCAAAATACTACATACAAAAAAACTATGGCATTATATATACAAGATGTTCCAATACACTAAGAACTAGATCAATACAATGATCTCAAAATAAAACTCCAAAGCGAAAGCCATGCCATCCCAAAAATCCAAGGAACGTAAGAAAAATTAAACGACTTTATCCTTACCCTTCACCGAATCTGTAGTACCTGTAATATAATTAACAACATGAGGTGAGATATTAAATCTCAGTGAGTTCCCTATCTTATAGATTCTCTCGGCTTTACAAGGTTTTATCAATCCTAACTCTGGTCAAAGGGGAAGGGAAGTGACCTTGAGTTCACAATTTCTCACTATATGGAAACGTGCTCATGAGTTCACCAACTCACAATATCACTAATCGATAACCTCACCAAGGCATCCCCTTTTCCCGTCCGCTTCTACGTCTAGAAGTCGACCCGAGTCATGGATCCTGGTAACCTACTTGACATACGGGCCATTAACCGTTATGAACCGTCACTTCACACGGGTGATTAGCCGTCACAAGGATAAGCTCCATGGGCGCTATTCGTACTCACACGCGGGAATCAAACCTGCCAAGTAGTCATGCATACGTTTCAGAGGAGCTCGAGATTCATGAAACTGCAACTCAAGATAAACGGTTACGATTACGTGATCCCACACACAAACGTGATTGTATTCGACAATCACAAGGCCGCAATGCCTTAAGGGCACATTCACCTATCACAAAGAACACAAGGTCCACATGCATGTTCCATACTAGTGTTTCACTCTCCTCTAGACCATCACTCATCAAGGATGCACATCTATACATAGAATGCCCGAGCATCGCCATCTAGAGTTTCTCTCACAATCCTACTCACAACCTAGAATTATACCATTTTGTTTTGGGGTAAGGTTTCCTCACTCTTCCTAATTCATTTTAAGCATGCATATTCCCTCATTCATACTCAACAACAATTAGATAGACATGGTTTAACACAATTTTCATATAACAATATCAATAATAAAACACACATGATAGCATAACATGTCAACATAATCCACATAGTAGTTCACACACATTTTAAGGCATACAAGCCACTACTATCCTCCACTAAGCATCCTTGGTTGAATCATGGTCTCACATCACCATTTAATAGCACATTGGATTCTCTTTCCAAGGCTTCAAGTCCCATATCAATCGGGTTCTTGATTCATGAATTTCCGTGGAAACTAAACCACACTTTTCACATTCACTTCAATATTCATCTCTATCCTATCAATCCATGACATAAACATATATTTCTACTTCACTATCACAAAGAGCATTGAAGTATCTTTCCAACACTTCCTACCATGCCTCAATCTGAGTTACGGATCAAAAGTTATGAAGGAAATAAAATGGGAAAATCTGCCATGTTTGCTAGGCGAATCTCCAGGCGAGCATTTGCCTTCCCCTTCACCTTACGAACTCTTGGCGAACAGAATAGAAAGAAAAGGACACAAAGTTCGCAAAGCAAACTCCAGGCGAGCATTCGCCTTCCCCTTTGCCTTGGTTCGCTAAGCGAACCCGCGAATCCCAGAATTCTCAGCAGCGTTAAAACAGGTCATTTGGGGCCAAATCTCTCATTTCCTTCACCCAAAACACTTCCAATTCATACTCCATCAACCCCAATCATAACCCAACTATATTACCCGACTAGTTCTACATTTTAACAGTTTGAAACATCGATTTTATCAATTTTATCATTTTCTCACAACATTCTAACCTAAGTTCAAAACATTAAATTATAGAACTTAGAGTTTCTAACTAGAACCCACCTCAATACAAGATGATGAAGATTGAGAGATGATTTGATGAAGAAGGGATGATGATCCAAGCTCTTGTTCTTCTCTTCCAAGTTTCTCCTCTTGCTCCTCCTTCTCTCTAACTTCTCTCTCTCAAATGTTACTATGTTTGGCAAAGGAGGAAAAGAAATGATATAGAGAAATATCATTAATTAGTAACACTACTAAATGTCCAAAAAGTCTCTATAGTACCAAAAGCTAATACCTCAAAGTCAGATAATATTAATTTGATCTACTCTGAGCTCATCAGTTTACTCTAATTATCTTATCCCATAATTCTCAGAGTACACCGGAACCCAGTTGACCATACTAATATTATCCAGAGCAAAATAAAAATACGGGGTATTACATCCTCCCCCCCCCCCCTTAAATAGAAATTCGCCCACGAATTTAAAAATTACCTGAATATATGAGGGTAAGCATCTCGTATCTCTGATTCTAGCTCCCAAGTTGCATCACCCGGATGCGTCTCATCCCACTGAACCTTAACAAGAGGAATCTCTTTATTCCTTAGTACATTAGTCTCTCTTTCTGTGATACGACTTGGTTGAGGCTCAAACGTTAAATCTGCTTCTATCTCAATCGTATCTGGTAGAATTGGTTGAAGAGGATCTGGAACAAACTTTCAGAGCTGAGACACATGAAAAACATCATGCATCTTTGACAGAGAAGGTGGTAAGGCTAATCTGTAAGCTACTTCACCAATTCTTTCTAAAATTTGATACGGTCCCATGTATCTCGGACTTAACTTTCGCGACTTAAACGGTCCTTTCAATCTCAATCTCGGAGTAACTTTCAAAAACACGTGATCACTTTCATCAAACTCTAAAGGTCTCCTACGGTTATCCGCATAACTCTTCTGACGATCTTGTGCTTGTTTAACTTTACCACGGATCATTCTAATCTTTTTCGTAGTCTCTTGGATAATCTCGGGTCCCAATATTCTATCTTCGCCAACCTCCGCCTAACACAAAGGTGTCCTACATTTCCTTCCATACAATGCTTCGTAAGGATCCATACCAATACTCACATGATAACTATTGTTGTATGAAAACTAAATTAACAGTAAAAGTTCTATCCAATTTCCTCCACTTTCAAGTACACAAGCCCTTAACATATCTTCCATCGTTTGTATTGTCCTTTCCGTCTGACCATCCGTTTGGGTCTCTATCGGACACAATACTAGAGGGAATACCATGTAATCTCACAATTTTCGAAATAAATAACCTTGCAAGATGACTTGCCTTGTAAGTAGTCTTTATGGCTAAGAAATGTGCAGATTTTGTCAACCGATCCACAATTACCCAAATAGAATCATAACCACCTTGTGTACGGGGTAATCCAATCACAAAGTCCATAGAAATACTATCCCACTTCCATACCGGAATTTCTAACGGTTGCAATATGCCACCCGGTCTTTGGTGTTCAATTTTCACTTGTTGGCATACCGCACACTCCGACACATACACCCTAATATCTTTTTTTATACCGGACCACCAATAGTCCCTCTTTAAGTCTTGATACATTTTCGAAGAACCAGGATGTATAGTAAAAGCACCCTTATGCGCTTCTTCCAAAATCCTTCTTTTTAACACCACATCATCCGGAACACAAATCCTTTGGTTAAACAAAATAATTCCGTCGGTAGCTCACATGAAACCCGATTGTACTAACACTTCTTGTAACTTCTCATCCAACACTTGCCCTTGTTGAATTTCCTCCCTAAGAGTAGAATTAACATTCAAATTTCCTATAATCACACCATTATGAGTTCAAATAAATTGGAGATTAAGATCTCGAAACTTTTCTAATAAGGTATACTCTAACATCATCAACTCGGCATTATGCAACACTTTTCAGTTTAATGTATCTGCTACTTTATTTTCCTTACCCGGATGGTACTTTAGTTCCAAGTCATAATCCTTTAAATATTCCATCCATCTCCTTTGACGCATGTTCAACTCCTTTTGGTCAAAAAGATACTTCAAACTCTTGTGGTCGCTGAACATCTCAAAACGTACTCCATACAAATAATGACGCCACACTTTCAGTGTAAACACAACTGCCGCCAATTCCAAATCATGTGTTGGATAATTCTTCTCGTGAACTTTTAATTGTCGATAAGCATAAGCCACCACGTGACTATCTTGCATCAAGACACCTCCTAATCCCATCTTTGATGCATCACAAAATACTTCATACGACTTGCTAGGATCAGGAATGATCAAAATAGGAGCAGTCGTCAATCTTTCCTTCAAACTCATAAAACTTCGTTCACAAGCCAAAAGTCACTCATAAGGACAATCCTTTCGAGTAAGTTTAGTCATTAGTAAGGCCAATTGAGAAAAGCCCTTGATAAACCTCCTATAATAACCTGCCAGCCCTAAGAAACTTCTAACTTCGGAAACATTCTTTGGTATCTCCCAATTAATCACCGCTTCAACTTTTGATGAATCTACCGCCACACCTCCCTGAGATATGACATGACCAAGAAAACTAACCTCCGACATCCAAAACTCACACTTGCTTAGCTTAGCAAAAAGTTGTCTCTCTTGTAAGATCGATAAAACGATTCTTAAATGCTCTTCGTGCTCTTGAGAAGTACGAGAATAAATAAGAATGTCATCAAGGAAGATCACTACAAATTGGTCCAAGTAAGGTTGAAATATCTGATTCATATAATCCATAAAAACTGTCGGAGCATTCGTCACACCGAAAGGCATTACTAAGAATTCATAATGGCCATAACGGGTTCTAAACGCGGTCTTTGATACATCTGAACTCTTCACACGGATTTGATGATAACCCGACCGTAAATCAATCTTCGAGAACACACAGGCTCCTTTCAATTGATCTAACATGTCGTCTATCCTGGGTAATGGGTATTTGTTCTTGATGGTGACTTTATTCAACTGCCGGTAATCAATACATAACCGCATTCCACCATCCTTCTTCTTTACTAACAACACTGGGGCTCCCCAGGGCGAAACACTGGGTCGGACAAAATGCTTAGCTATTAAATCTTCCAATTGATCCTTCAATGCTCTTAACTCAAGTGGTGCCATCTGACATGGAGAAACGCATATAGGAGCCGTTCCCGGTAACAGGTCAATAGAGAATTCCACTTCCCTTTCCGGAGGAAGATAAGTGATATTCTCGGGGAAAACTTTGGAAAATTCACAGACTACTGGAATACTCATAACTTGGAGGTTGCCACTCTCCTCCTTAGTGAGAACCAAAAGAACAGATTTTTCCTTCTCAAACAAGAAATTTATCATTCCAACTGTACCTTCTAAAATAGTAGTTAACACATCTTTCGGAGTAGCCTCAACAGATGGAATGATGATTAGCTTTTCCTCACAACCAATAAATAACGAATTAGCAGAAAGCCAATCCATTCCCAAAACAACATCCACTTTCTTAAGCGGCAAACAAATAAGATCGATCTGAAAAACTCTCCCATCCACAGATAAAACACAATTTTCACACATTAAAGGTGTTTCAACCATCTCATCCATGGCAGTAGTAACCACCATGGGTGGATACAACGGAATAGCTTGCAACCCAAGTCGCTTCACAAATTGCATCGATACAAAAGAGTGTGTTGCTCCACAATCAAATAATACAAAACAAGGATTCCCATTAACAAAACACGTAACAGCAATCAAAGAGTTATCACCCTTTGCTTTCTTCGCATCCAAAGTATAAACTCGGCCGGTACTCTTCCCTTGCGTATGATTCCTACTCTGAGGACAATCCCTCGCCAAATGACCCATCTTCTGACACTGAAAACACCTTACACTTTCGATACCACACCTTCCATGATGATTCCTACCACAAGTGCGACACACAGGAGGTGCGCTGGTCCTAGAACTCTGAACTTGTTTCCCTTTGAAAGCTTGTTGTCTAGGCCTAAATGGTTGATTTGATCTCCCATGATCACTATGATTCGACCTACGCGAATCTCCTTCTACCTGAACTTTTCTCAAACTGTTCTCTGCCACATAACATTGCCTTAGAAATTTAGCATAACTAGTGAACTCTCTCTGAGACACACTATGAGAAATTTCGGCCTTCAAACCAAAAAGAAACTGGTCAATCTTCCACCTCTCATCTGGAGCATACATGGCCTGCCTAGAATAAGCAGCCATAATCTCAAATCTCTCAGCATAAGCAGCCACAGTCAAATTACCCTGTCTCAACTGTTGAAAATCAAATTCTTTCTGGGTCCTCAAGGAACTAGGGAAATAATTCTCCATAAAATTAATCTTAAATTGCTTCCAGATCTTAGGTACCTCTTGGATAGTCATCAGGGCTGAGTCACTCTTCCACCACCTCATGGCAGGACCCTTCAACGAATGAGGAGCGAATACCACCTTATTCTCCTCACTACAATAGACTATCAAGAAAATTCTCTCCATGTCAGCTATCTATTCATGAGCTTTCACAGGATCTAATCCGCCATGAAATTCTTGAGGATTCATGCTGATGAAATCCTGAAAGCTTCCATCAACAGCATTTGGAACAACCACTAGGGGATGAAGGCCCTAATTCATTTATTGCACCATTTGTTGCATGAACTGATTCTGCTATTGTTGCATCTAGTGCAAAAACTGGGGCCATGGAACATACACCTCGCCGCCCGGCAAATTCGTCCCTGCAAGAGTGGTTCTGGGTCTACCACGATTGCTTCTACATCCGTCAGCCATGTTCCTAAATGTCATACAGATAGGAATAAGTTGATCAGGCTCAATACCATAAATATAACACTTAAGACCAATGGTGGCACCACGCATATGAAGCGGAAAGAAATACTTATACAATTTAATGTCTAGGTCGAGGATACGACCTGCTCTGATACCAACTGTAACGCCCACATATAACATCATACTTCAAAGCATAAATATTATACATGAATCCAAGTTTTGGTATTGAAATACCATAAGTTCCTAGTTAACACATTGTATACATTACATGCCCAAAATACGACATACAAAAAAACTATGGCATTATATATATACAAGATGTTCCAATACACTAAGAACTAGATCAATATAATGATCTGAGAATAAAACTCCAAATCGGAAGCCATGCCATCCCAAAAAGCCAAGGAACGTAAGGAAAATCAAACGACTTTATCCTTACCCTTCGCCGAACCTGTAGTACTTGTAATATAATCAACAACATGGGGTGATATATTAAATCTCAATGAGTTCCCTATCTTATAGATTCTCACGGCTTTACAAGGTTCTATCAATCCTAACTTAGGTCAAAGGGGAAGGGAAGTGACCTTGAGTTCATAATTTCACCCTATATGGAAACATGCTCATGAGTTCACCAACTCACAATATCACTAATCGATAACCTCACCAAGGCATCCCCTTTTCCCGCCCGCTTCTACGTCTAGAAGTCGACCCGAGTCATGGATCCTGGTAACCTACTTGACATACGAATGGATTCGGGTTCTACGGGCCATTAACCGTTATGAACCGTCACTTCACACGGGGAATTAAACGTCACAAGCATACGCTCCATGGGCGTCATTCGTACTCACACGGGGGAATCAATCCTGCCAAGTAGTCATGCATACGTTTTAGAGGAGCTCGAGACTCATGAAACTGCAACTCAAGATAAACGGTTACGATTACGTGATCCCACACACAAACGTGATTGTATTCGACAATCACAAGGCCGCAATGCCTTAAGGCCACATTCGCCTTTCACAAAGAACACAAGGTCCACACATATGTTCCATACTAGTGTTTCACTCTCCTCTAGACCATCACTCGTCAAGGATGAACATCTATACATCGAATGCCCTAGCATCGCCATCTAGAGTTTCTATCACAATCCTAGTCACAACCTAGAATTATACCATTTCGTTTTGGGGCATGGTTTCCTCACTCTTCCTAATTCATTTTAAGCATGCATATTCCCTCATTCATACTCAACAACAATTAGATAGACATGTTTTAACACAATTTGTATATAACAATATCAATCATAAAACACACATGATAACATAATATGTCAACATAATCCACATAGTAGTTCACACACATTTTAAGGCACACAAGCCACTACTATCCTCCACCAAGCATCCTTGGTTGAATCATGGTCTCACATCACCCTTTAATAGCACCTTGGATTCTCTTTCCAAGGCTTCAAGTCCCATATAAATCGGGGTCTCGATTCATGAATTTCGGTGGAACACAAACCACACTTTTCACATTCACTTCAATATTCATCTCTATCCTATCAATCCATGACATAAACATATATTTCTACTTCACTATCACAGAGAGCATTGAGTTAGCTTTCCAACTCTTCCGACCATGCCTCAATCCGAGTTACGGATCAAAAGTTATGAAGGAAACAAAATGGGAAAATTTGTCATGTTTGCTAGGCGAATCTCCAGGCGAGCATTCGCCTTCCCCTTCGCCTTGCGAACTCTTGGCGAACAGAACAAAAAGAAAAGGACACAAAGTTCGCAAAGCGAAATCCAGGCGAGCATTCACCTTCCCTTCGCCTTGGTTCAATAAGCGAACCCGCGAATCCCAGAATTCTCAGCAGCGTTAAATTAGGTCATTTGGGGCCAAATCTCTCATTTCCTTCACCCAAAACACTTCCAATTCATACTCCATCAACCCCAATCATTACCCGACTATATTACCCGACTAGTTCTACATTTTAACCATTAGAAATATCGATTTTATCAATTTTATCATTTTCTCACAACATTCTAACCTAAGTTCAAAACGTGAAATTCTAGAACTTAGAGTTTCTAACTAGAACCCACCTCAATACAAGATGATGAAGATTGAGAGATGACTTGATGAAGAAGGGATGATGATCCAAGGTCTTGTTCTTCTCTTCCAAGTTTCTCGTTTTGCTCATCCTTCTCTCTAACTTCTCTCTCTCAAATGTTACTATGTTTGGCAAAGGAGGAAAAGAAATGATATAGAGAAATATCATTAATTAGTAACACTACTAAATGTCCAAAAAGTCTCTATAGTACCAAAAGCTAATACCTCAAAGTCAGATAATATTAATTTTATCTGCTTTGAGCTCATCAGTTTACTCTAATTATCTTATCCCATAATTCTCAGAGTACACCGGAACTCTGTTGACCATACTAATATTATCCAGAGCAAAATAAAAATACGGGGTGTTACAAATTAATTCCAACAATTTATATAATTAGTTTCACATCTTTAACACTAATTCACCAACAATCTCATTCAATCTTCAATTGAATTCAAATGACAACAACATCACAATCTATTTTATGGCTTGCGAATCCAAAAAAGGAAAAGAAGAAATACCTTGCTAAAAAAGAAGGAGTTTCAAAACGAAACAGTGGGATTTACGGCGGAGGGAGTTGCAGTCGCGAAGAGAGGGAAATACGGTCGGCGGAGGGAGTTATGAAATAGAGAGAGTTAGGGCGGAGGGAGTTACGGCGGAGAGAGGGAGATACGGCGGAGGGAGTAGCCTTGCGAAGAGAGGGGGACACGACGGAGGGAGTATTCGCGATAGAGAGAGAGTATCAAAGTTATTTTTCAGAAAGTTAGGGTTTAAGAGTTTCAATGGTTTCTGTTTTTATTTTTTAGAAATTAACAACCTAAGGCAGCGCTTTCTGAAAGCGCTTTCTTATGTATTCAATTTAGTAGCGTTTTTTCATTAAAAGCGCTTTCTTTTCATTGGCTAATAGCAACGCTTTGCAGAAGCGCTTTCTATGGTTGCGTTTATGAATGACCTTTAGCAGCGCTTTTCAAAAGGTATCCTTTAGCAGCGCTTTCCAAAAGTGCTTTCTAAAGTGTAGCCTACGTAAGGTCTTTAGCAGCGCTTTTCAGAAGCGCTTTCTAAAAATAGCCTTTAGCAGCGCTTTTTTTCATAGTTTTTTTTAACTTATAGCAGCACTTTGGGGAAAAAGCGTTATCTATGTATTCGTGCCAAAAATCAAATTTGTCGTAGTGTTTGTTTTTCTCCAAGAATTCATTGTCAAAATCTGGATTTGTTTAAATAATTTATTTTAATATTATGTGTAAACAATGTAATTTAAAAAAAAAAATCTTTTTCCCCTCGATTTTTTGAAGAAACTGAGAGGTATATGTCGGTTATGATGAAACATATTTTTTTGTATCATTATTTAACAAGAAACACAGTTTACCCGGTTTTGAGTAATAACCGAGGAAAAATATAAGTGTGTTTATTCATTTTTTTCACCGTCCTTAAACAAATTTTCGACATTCATTTAATGAGTATCGACGCTCAAGACACTTCCATTAGTGATCCACGTGAAACCTAAAACCCTCATTATAAAAGCATTCTGAATATTAAAAATTGATAATGAAACATTTGACATGAAAACTTTGAAACTTAAAAAAGCATTTATTTTGTTTGGGATTAGTATTCAAGTATGGATTGAAAGAGCAAAAAAAATTTAGGTTCAAGGTTTGTGTTCTTAAATAAACATATAACTGAATATTTATTTTATTTATCTAACCTTTTTTTTTATATCAGAAACAAATGAATGCAAAAGCCATAAATAATATATTGCACCCAACATTTGATGCTCCTCAAGATCAATGAAACGAGGATCCCTAACCTTTACTCTTTCCTAAGATATCTAATATTTGTTCTTCATCTACAGTGATGATGATGAAGAACAAATGTAATATTCTCTGTAAACAATGTAATATTTTGTGTTAACAATATAGTTTGTAAACAAATTAATTTATTAATATTTTATGTAAACAATGTAATGAGTATTTTTTTAATAAAAAAAGAATATATCTTTGCCCTCGGTTTTGTTCATAACCCGAGAGGTATACGACACTAGTTTTGAAAGATATAAAAAAGCTATTGCTGAGGATCGAACCTATGACAATTTCAACTAACCCCTCGTTTATTCATAAATCGGGGGGGGGGGGGGGGGGGGGGGGGGGGGTAAAGTGACAACTTTTCACGACGGCCTTCGTTACCTCGCCTCTTTAACCAACATTAAATCAACTTCGCGTATAAGATTAAATGTGTTTTTTGTAGTAGTGTAAAATCTATTCAATTATGTCTAATTTTTTATTCTTAACTTTCAAGACACATTTCACTTTAGTTAAAGATAAAAAAAAATTGTTAAATGTGGCATGTTTATTTTTTTTTATAATTAAAATTACATAAAATTTCACCACGGACAGGTTTTTCAACCGTGGGGAATGTCCTTCAAGAACACGATTCAAATTTGATAAGTGAAAAATGTACCTATTTTTGTATATAAGTTTTGTTGCACTTATCGATACTTTTTGGTTAATATCGATGGAATAAACCCCGATTTGTTTATAAATACGTTTACTTTACATTTTAGTGTATATATTGCGTATCGTGTAAATATCATTGAGTTTAATTGATTTTCTCTCATTTTTGTAGGTATCCAAGCATGGATATCTTGCCATTGTCGTAAAGAGCATTGAATAAGCTTTCCAGGGCTTCCGACAGTGCGTAAATCAGAGTTGTGGTGCAGAAGTTGTGGTCAAAATAAGGGTTGGTTTGCTGTCATGTTCGCTTTGCGAGTGTGCCAGCGAATGTTCACTTTGCGAATGTCTGGCGAGTTCCCAGCGAAGGCTCCCAGAATTGGACAGGGGAGAAAAGGACCAAAGTTCGCTTTGCGAACTGTACAGCGAGCATTCGCTTTGCAAATAAATCGTTCGCACTGCGAACTTCTGGAATTTTGCAAAGGCGGTTTAGCATTTTAGAGGCACTTAAGTGCCACTTTTTGAGGCTCTCTTTGCGAGTAAAACTTTCGCTTAGAGAACGTGACAGATTTTGTAATGTCTATAAGTTCATTTTTACCATTTTTTAGGTGATGTTTTGGGGTATTTGTTCCCAATTCATCAAACCTTCATTCTTTGTAGTTTAGAGCTTAGAAAAGCATCATTGGAGGTTGCAACTCAACGATTGGGGGCGGATGATTCTTGGATCGTGATTGACACCTCGAGAGATTTTGATTCCTCTTCTCTCATCCTTTTGTAGTTTCCATTGGTGTGAGTTTGTATGTAAGTTTACTTTGATAGTATGTATATTTATTGCTCATGGCTTTGTATGCGAGCTATTTTACAAATCTCTATTGGTGTTATCCTTGTTTTAATCGCTTTATGCATGGATTTGAGTTGCGGTAGACATATCCTCCTTGAATCCGGAATTAGGATGAACATTTATTAGGTTCTTGACTCTGGGGATAGATTGAGGCTTAATATTCAAATGAGTATCGATTCTTAATGCTTCTGTGTGGTCGAGTTGCGTGAGACATCACCTCCAAGGCGATGCGGTTGTTCTCTCAACTTTGCGTTAGACATAACCTTTGTTGTGGGCGATACGTGATAATGTTGACGAGTGATTTAGGTTGCGTACAAATGAGTAGTAAGTTTGAGTATTTGATAGGGTAGATGAAATGTAAACTCGAGAGTTCTCTACTCTCCAATGAATGAATTCTTTTTCTGTTCAATAGTTTTATTTCTCGCATTTACTTTTAAACACATTTTAAACCCAAACTCATTAATATTGAGATTGTCGAACGAAAGTCTTTCCCTCGAACCGATCTCAGTGGACACGATAAATTCCCAGAAAAATACTTCCAAAATGTTTGTTGCTTGCCGCTTTACAGCTTCAACAAAATGGCGTTGTTGTCGGGGATTGGTTTTGATATTAAGTCACATTGCGATAGTTTCTTTGTTTTTGAGTTTTGTATATATCGTATATGTTGTCTAGTTCCATTATGTTTGTTTAAGTGTTGTATACATTTTGTTCCCATAACGTTTGTTTAAGTGTTTGGTTTGGGCACTTGCTTTTGGTTTGCGCGGTGAGGCATCACCATGGCATGAAGGAAGGAAGTTGCTAGCTAAGCATTGTAAAGGCGTCGAGCTTACGACGTAAAACAAGCATGTTTTATTGTTTTTAGTTTCTCATGTTTTTGTTTGTTGTTTGGACGCAAATTTTGGTTGGCTAATTTGAGGATGCATTTTGTGATTTTCCAAGTTTGATCATTTCAACTTGCGGATGTATGGTAATGATATTGTTAAGTTTTGTACACGTCCAAGGTATGTGTTTATCACTTTCTTGACGTTAGCATATTCATGATAATTAGGCATTTTACAAACTTCCATGCCATTCATTCTTTTGTATACTTGTTCTTGTTGTGAATCACTTTAGTTCCCACGCTTTTTGTGAGATAGCCTTCTATTGTTCATATATGCGCGGAGTACCAACATTCTTGTTTTAACTGGATTTTATTATACTTAATCTTTTATTTGTGTTGATTATATCAAATCATGAAAAGGATCAAGGCGTTTTGTTTCATTTTGAGCACAACTACCTAGCAAAATAGTCATTCACCTTTTGAGTGTGTGATCATTTGTAACCCCTTTGAGCTTTTTGATCCATGTTTTATTTGAACTTAATGCTTATCTATGAGTATTTAGTTCACTTATTTTTGAATGGATTTTGTTTTTTCTTGAACCCTCAACTTTGTGTTGTTGTAAGAATTTTTGCCTTGCCTTAGAAAGTAGGGAGTATTCACATGATGATGTGGTTGAATTCAAGTTGGGGAGAGAATGATTGTTTACTCATTGGTTGGTGTCTATGAGGTCGAAAAAGAAAAGAAAAATAAAATAAAAATATGAAAAAGAAAAGAAAAGAAAAAAAAAAGAAAGAAAGAGAAAATCCTTGAGAAAGGAAACAAAAAGAATTCAAATAATTATGCTAAATAAGAATTGTGTTTTGTGTAACACTTGGCATTTTGGAAGAAGTTGATTGGAATTTTGTGTTTGAGACTTTGTGAGTTGATCACTCCCTTAGGTTTAGGTAAGTTTTTATTTCAATTACCTTTAGAAATTGCCCCTTGTTTGTTTGCCCGACCACGCTACAACCTTGAAAGTCCTTGTGATTCTTGCCTTTGTATGTTCAATGTGAATTTTTGGATGGTTGCATAATTTAGTCTATTGTTTATATGATTGTTGTGTGAGTGATAAGTATCCCATTTTGTGTTTTTCATCTACCGATGATTGTTTTTGCTAGGTGTGATTCACTTTGGAACTTGTGTTGTTTTAGGATGTTTGGCATGATTTTTGTATTTTGCATTTGTTTCGTGACTATGTTGTCGTTGTAGTTTAGTGGTAAGTATTTACTTTGTGTGTACCGTTTTTCATTTGAACCATACATTTGTTTCCGTTTTTCAAAACCTGTTAATTCGTGATTCTTTGGTTATTGCTTTTGTGTTTTTAAGTTTGCTTGATTCTTGTTTGCGGACAAACAAGTTTAAGTTGGGGAGACTGATAAGTGCAAAATGTACCTATTTTTGTATATAAGTTTTGTTGCACTTACCAATACTTTTTGGTTAATATCGTTCAAATAAACCCCGATTTTCTTATAAATACATTTACTTTACATTTTAGTGTATATATTGCGTATCGTGTAAATATCATTGAGTTTAATTGATTTTCTCTCATTTTGTAGGTATCCAAGCACAGATATCTTGCCATTGTCGTAAAGAGCATTGAATAAGCTTTCTAGCGCTTCCGACCGTGCGTAAATCAGAGTTGTGGTGCAGAAGTTGTGGTCAAAATAAGGGCTGGTTTGCTGTCATGTTCCCTTTGCGAATGTCTGGCGAGTTCCCAGCGAAGGCTCCCAGAATTGGACAGGGGAGAAAAGGACCAAAGTTTGATTTACGAACTGTGCAACGAGCATTTGCTTTGCGAATAAATCGTTCGCACTGCGAACTTCTGGAATTTTGCAAAGGCGGTTTAGCATTTCAAAGGCACTTAAGTGCCACTTTTTGAGGCTCGCTTTAGGAATAAAACGTTCGCTTAGCGAACATGACAGATTTTGTAATGTCTATAAATTCATTTTTACCATTTTTTAGGTGATGTTTAGGGGTATTTGTTCACAATTCATCAAACCTTCATTCTTTGTAGTTTAGAGCTTAGAAAAGCATCAATGGAGGTTGCAACTCGACGATTGGGGGCGGATGATTCTTGGATCATGATTGACACCTCGAGAGATTTTGATTCCTCTTCTCTCTTCCCTTTGTAGTTTCCATTGGTGTGAGTTTGTATGTAAGTTTACTTTGATAGTATGTATATTTTTTGCTCATGGCTTTGTATGCGAGCTATTTTACAAATCTCTATTGGTGTTATCCTTGTTTTAATCGCTTTATGCATGGATTTGAGTTGCGGTAGACATATCCTCCTTGAATCCGGAATTAGGATGAACATTTATTAGGTTCTTGACTCTAGAGATAGATTGAGGCTTAATATTCACATGAGTATCGAGTCTTAATGCTTCTATGTGGTCGAGTTGCGTGAGACATCACCTTCGAGGCGATGCGGTTGTTCTCTCAACTTTGCGTTAGACATAACCTTTGTTGTGGGTGATACGTGATAATGTTGACGAGTGATTTAGGTTGCGTGCAAATGAGTAGTAAGTTTGAGTATTTGATAGGGTAGATGAAATGTAAACTCGAGAGTCCTCTACTCTCTAATGAATGAATTCTTTTTCTGTTCAATAGTTTTATTTCTCGCATTTACTTTTAAAACCAAACTCATTAACATTGAGATTGTCGAACGACATTCTTTCCCTCAAACCGATCTCTGTGGACACGATAAATTCCCGGAAAAATATTTCCAAAATGTTTGTTGCTTGCCGGTTTACAGCTTCAACAAAATGGCGCCGTTGTCGGGGATTGGTTTTGATATTGAGTTACATTGCGATAGTTTCTTTGATTTTGAGATTTGTATATATCGTATATATTGTCTATTTCCATTATGTTTGTTTAAGTGTTGTATACATTTTGTTCCCGTAACGTTTGTTTAAGTGTTTGGTTTGGGCACTTGCTTTTGGTTTGCACGGTGAGGCATCACCATGGCATGAAGGAAGGAAGTTGCTAGCTAAGCACTGTAAAGGCGTCGAGCTTACGACGTAAAACAAGCATGTTTTATTGTTTTTAGTTTCTCATATTTTTGTTTGTTGTTTGGATGCAAATTTTGGTTGGCTAATTTGAGGATGCATTTTGTGATTTTCCAAGTTTGATCATTTCAACTTGCGGATGTATGGTAATGATATTGTTAAGTTTTGTACACGTCCAAGGTATGTGTTTATCGCTTTCTTGACTTTAGCATATTCATGATACTTAGGCATTTTACAAACTTCCATGTGTAGCGCGGTTTTTGTGGTTTCGAATCACTATCGCTTTGGTACTACAGTTCGATTCATTTTTTATCCTATTGAAGCTGATGAAGGAAGGGAAATAGATGTCTCTAACTAACCCTGCTTACAAACTGAGGTTAAACAGTTAAAACTGTTGGTTTACAGATGCGGCTTTAGTTTGTGGGCCTCTCTCTGCTTATTTTGTTTAGAACGAAATACCGGGATTATTCATGGGGAATTTGTTGGGATCCTGCGCCAGATTGGATGGAGGTAGGGGACTTTGGGGTTTTTTTATTAGTGTGCTCGCTAAGATTCTTTTTCAATCTTATACCTACGTATTCCCGGGATAGGGAAATCAGAGCGATCGTAGTTCCTCCTATTCTATGGGAGGAAATGGTGTTTTGGTGTCTTGTTCAAAGCCCAAGACATGAAGCTAAAGGTGGTTTATATCTTGTCCAAAGCCCAAGATGTGAAGCTGAAGGGTCTATTTGTATCTTGTTCGAAGCCCAAGATTTGAAGCTAAAAGGGTGTTGACTTTAAAGAGAATTTGTCATCTCTAAAGGGGTTTGTTTGTCACAATTGTTGGGTGACTGATTATAAAGGAGAATTACTTTAACTGGGATATGCGAATCCAGCAATTCCATAATTTCCTTTATAGGGGATTTTCAACCTGAAGGAGAAGACTTTAACTCAATTTAGAGCAACACCATCTTTCCTTAGGAATTTCTCATGCTAAAAGAGGGACAGTGGCGTGGATGTAAATAATTCAGAGGCTTGCCGCTTACAGCAATTAGACGAGGGAAAAGGAGTTGTTGATGTTTGTATGTTGTGACCAAAGCATGATTTGATGCTAAAAGGTTGATTGAATCAAATGGGGATTTCTTTATACAAAGCCTAATAGGAGGCTATTGACCCAACAAGATGATGCTTTATATGTCTCGTACGAAGCCCGAGAGAGAGGCTGGAAGGGTTGACTAAACAAGAGTGTTTTTATATGTGTCTTGTACGAAGCCCAAGACGGAGGCTAAAAGGGTTTGACTCAACAAGAGAGTCTTTTATACTCACCAAGAGAGTGATTTGTATCTCGTGCGAAGCCCGAGATGAAGGCTAAAAGGGGATTGACTCAACAAGAGAGTCTTTTATACTCAACAAGAGAGTGTTTTTGTATCTCGTACGAAGCCCGAGATGGAGGCTAAAGGTGATCAACTCAACAAGAGAGTCTTTTTATACTTAACAAGAGAGTGTTTTGTATCTCGTACAAAGCCCGAGATGAAGGCTAAAAATGTTTGACTCAACAAGAGAGTGATTTTGTATCTCGTACGAAGCCCGAGATGGAGGCTGCAAAGGTTTGACTCAACAAGAGAGTCTTTTATACTCAACAAGAGAGTGTTTTGCATCTCGTACAAAGCCCGAGATGAAGGCTGCAAAGGTTAACTATGCTGGGGAGAATCATTGTACAAAGCCCAAGAGGAGGTTAGGGTTACTGTTTCAGTTGAGTGACAGGTCCAGTATGTTGGTTAAAAGAGAAAATCAGTTCTTATATGGGTAATGTTGTACTCATGGATTTGATCTGAGGACCAGGATTATTTCCCGTTCTTTAAGGAAACGGGGAATCCGAAGGGTATTGAGACTGCCCAAGTCTACGGGTGTTTTTTCCAATTTTTGAAAGGAACTTGAGAATGTCTTCGAGACTCAAGGAGATTAGACTGTCTAAGTCTAGAGTTTTATCTTTTGTACTATACTTAAGAGAGATCAAGAGACAGTATATTCGTCGTAGGAAGATCTAGACTCTTTGAAAGACTGTTCTATCAAGATGACTAATTTTTGTTCCTATACCTTTAAGAGGTCGTCGGGATAATTTGTACGAAGCCCAAGAGGAGGCGAGAAAAACTTTTAAGAAGCCGAAGGGACAATTTGTACGAAGCCCAAGAGGAGGCTATCTTCCCGGAGGAAGAATCATTATACGAAGCCTAAGAGGAGGCTGTGAAAACTTCTAAGAAGCCGACGGGTCCTTGTACAATGCCCAAGAGGAGGCGGGGATGCTTTTAGGAAGCCTGTGGGTCCTCAAATCCCGAGAAATTAAAGACATGCCATTCACTGAGAATAGATCAAGCCAGGAAAGTTCGAGAATTTGGAAGAAACTCAAGAGATGCCATTCACGGAGAAAAGATCATCTCTGGGGAGTTAGAGTTTCTTTGACAATTTCTAAGGGTGACAGTCTAAGAAAGGGTTCACCGAGAATGCTACCTTTCACGTCTCCATATTGTTTAACCCCAAGAGGAGGGAAGACTGTGTCTGGTAATCCTATGGGGATCTAGTTTTGTTTGTATTTATGAGCGACCAACAGGGCTTTACCTAGTTCTAGACGTAGTTGCCGGGGAAAACTCTAAATAGCTATACTAGTATTACACAGTTGATATTTAACAAGTATATAAAAGTTTGTGAAAGAAGACTTACAGTGAGCAGCCCCACAATACAATTATATATATATATATATGAAAGCGGATAAAGAAAGCGGGTAAACACTTACTCGGTTGTAGAGCTTACATGCTGTTTTGTTAGTTGTTCAACAAAGAAAGCCTTGATAACAATATTATATTCAAAATCAAAGGAGAAAGTGCTTTGAAAAGATTGTTGGGGCTTATAGCTCAAGGAGAGGCCCAAGGTTTTATCAGTGATTGCACTGTTGTTTTGAATTTGTACAGGGACTTATACAAGTGACTGAGGCCCAAAAAAGGTTTTCTGTACAAAGGGATGAGTCTTACACTCTCTCAAGAGGCCTAAAATGTTTGAAAGTGAACAAAGATGGGTCTTATAGCTCAAGGAGAAGCCCAATGGTTTATTTTGAAAAGGGCGGCGATCGTGCCGAGGTTTTGAAAACACCGTGGGTCTTATACAACGACTGAGGCCCAAAAGTTTTTGGTTTCAAAAGGGGATTGGGTCTTACACTCTATTAGAGGCCCAAAATGATTTTGAATGGGTCTTATAGCTCGAGGAGAGGCCCAAATGGTTTGTTTTAAACGGGCGATGATCCCGCCGAACTTTTGAAATACAACGGGACTTATACAACATTTGAGGCCCAAAATAGGTTTGTATTTACAAAGGATTGGGTCTTACACTCTATTAGAGGCCCATGAGTGTTCGGAAAAGTTTGTTAGGGTGAAAATCCATAAAACCCTAATTTCATCATTTTTTAATATAATTATTCAAACAAAATTAATACAAATGATAAAAATTCCAAATAAGTTTGAATAAACAACTTGTGATTTTGGTTTTAGGTTTGAAAAATGAGGCTTTCATCACAAGATGAATTAAAACCTACTTGGTTTTGATTTTCCAAAATGGATATTTATTTTTAAAAGGTTTAAAAACAAATAAAAGACATTTATTCACAAAAATACTAATTATATTAAATAAATAATATAAATCTAATTTTTTTGGGAAATAAAATATTTCACCATTTTTTTTGATTTTTTACAAAAAGAACCAATAAAAAATAATTAAAATTGAAGGAGTTATTAATTTTCCAATTAATTAACAAAACATGAAAATATTGGAAAAAATAGGAAATTGAGAGAAAACACAAAATGGTCTGGGTGGGGTTTGAACCCACTACCTCAAGGTTATAGGCCACATGCCTTATCACTGAGGTGGTGATACATCCGTTGATTGAAACAAACCAACAAATACATAAGGCTTGCCTTGTGTCGTAGGCCTGGCCAAGGCAAGGTAAGACAAGTTTTGGCTCAGAAACGTGAAGGCCATAACTTTCTCATTTCTCCATGGATTGAGACAAAATTTAGGTCTATTCTGCCTAGAATTTCACAAGGAATCCAATGGTGGTGGTGTTTTTTTTCAGATCATGTCCCTATTTTAAAACCCGATAGTGGTTTTGAAATAGGCCTCTAATTGCATTTTCTGTGCTATCTCATGATACAGGCAAGGATTGCATGACAATTTAGTGCAAACACAACACATATAACATGTACAAGATGTGCATGATCAGTGGACCTCAAAGCAATGCATATTTTGGAAAGTTCAAGTCGTGATGCTTACCTCTTTTTGAGCTTTTGGAGTTTTTTGCGCAATCTGCCAAGTTTCTTGTTCCAGAAATGGTTTGATGCTTTGGACACGCTCAAATGATCCCTTAGAAGTTTTTAGGATGATTGAAATCAGCTGTAACCTGCAAAAACAAAAACTGGCCCTTTCTTGCAAAAGGGGTTAAAATTGCCAAAATAGCAACTCTCTCAAATGGTGTTCCAGATGGGGGAAACCATTTGGGACAGTTCAAGGATGATATTTGGAGTGTGTTTGAGGCTTTATCTGGTTTGGAAAGTGACTGAATCAAGACATGGATTGAAAAATGCAAAAAAGCCTATTTTGAGGTTTTGAGAGGTGACTTTGAGATTTAAGGATTACAGGTCACCTATGTGAGTTTAGACAGCTTAGATATGATATATTGGATGTGTTTGGATCATGAGCTGTGATGGAATTGCTCTCTAACTCAAAAAATCAGAGTTACCTTGCTAAAGAAGGTATTTTTGCCTAAAGAAAGTGATTTTGAGGAAAGCATTTGTTTGATGGCTTTGGTGTACTCAAACTAAGCACAAATAGCTATATTTATAGTAGAGCAAGTTTGTTTTGGGATCAATAGTGAATGGCAACTGCAGCAGAGGTTTGACTAATGTTGATCAATAGGAATCCAAGTCTCCTCTAGCCATTGACTAGAGGTTAGGGCACAGAGATGTGGTTCCCTAGTTGTTGGATCATTCTTGACTTAACTCAGTTGCAAATGTGTCAGTCCATGCCACCTTGGTGCATCCATTAAATGCTCCAATCCAAAATTGGAGTCTTGTCCCTCTTTTAGGCATTTCTAGGTTTGGCATGCTACTTCTTGTTCCAATGACTTTGGAGGCTTGGATCAGTGTTTGTTCCCTTTAGTTTTGATCCTCAGATGTGTCCAAAGTGATGACAAGGCTTGGAATTATCTGATTTTGCCAAATCGAGCAAAAGTGCAAAATTCTGCCTAGCCTTGGCAGTTTTCAGCAAGGCATATTGCCATTGTCATATCTCATGGCTCAAGTGGAATTTGATGGAGTTCTTGGCCATTTTGGAAAGCCCTCATATGATACAATAACTGTTTGATCATAATTGGTTTTGATACTTTTTGAATCCAAGTGAAAAATGCCCCTACATTTGGAAAAAAGTGAAGGCAGATTCTGACTTAGTGAAAATTTCACTAAGTGTTGGAAAAAAGTGACATTTTCACTTTTTGTGATTTTGATCATTCCATAATTTAAAATCCATGGGGAATTAGAATGAGTGGTAGTTGAAGATTTTGTAGAGGGTAATGAGAGCTACAAATCCATCTTTGGATGGGGAAAAAATGACCTTGTGGTTTAGGAGTTATGATCCTCCAAAGTTGGTACCCTAGCCACTTTGTTCCATAACTTAGAAAACTTTCTAAGTTTTTTATGGTTACCCCTTTTACAAGTTATCCCACTTTTTTTTATTTTTCTTGATGAATGATGATTCCAATCATACATTAACATCATTTTGGGGTCAAAGAACCATAATTGTGAAAAATCTCAAAAAGTCAAAGTTTGACTTTTGTGCACAGTTGACTTTTTGTCTGATGAATTCCAAAATGTGTGATCCTCTATGAAATCAAGTCCTTGACCTAAATCAAACTTGATGGATTGATTTAATAGGTGTTATAGGGTGTATTGAATCACGTCTTTAGGGTTTGGGAGCATGTCCTGGTCAAAAGTCAAAGGTACAGTTGACTTTTTCCGCGAAACCCTAACTGTGGTTATGATGAAATTGAAACTTGTTACTCAAGCTTCTTGGATCAAGCCATTGTTGCAAATGGATCAATGTGAGGTATTTGAGACCCTCAAATCCCCTCTTGAGGTCTTGGCTCATGTTTTGTCCCAAAAGTCAACTTAGGGGTGAATTAGGTCAAGAAACCCTAATTCCTGATTTTTTTGATGAATACATCCCCTGAGGCTAAATTGACTTGATGATTGGGTTCATGAGATCCCTTGGAGCATCATAGGTTATGCTTTGAAGCATTGGCTCATGCCCAGAGGAAAATTTCCATCTGGAGGCCCTGGTCGACCAAACCCTAATTTGGTGACACTGGCGATCTTAAGGCTTAATCAACCTAGAAGGGAGAAGCCTTGTGCTTAATCCTTGAAGTGGGAGTCCTCTTGATCCTTTGTGGATGTTTGAGAGGCTAGACAAGTTGAAGATCATGTCATTTCTTGATTGATCCTCTATCTAAGAGCTCTGAGAGGGCTTGAAACCCTAAGTCTGATTGTAGTGGATGCTCACCCATCTTTGGGGAGACTAATGGTTCATCCATATTGTGATGATGATTTGCACAATGATGGTAAATCTTAGTGGTCAAAATTTGGGGTATGACACCATGCCATTCATTCTTTTGTATACTTGTTCTTGTTGTGAATCACTTTAGTTCCCACCCTTTTTGTGAGGTAGCCTTCTATTGTTCATATATGCGCGGAGTACCAACATTCTTGTTTTAAATGGATTTTATTATGCTTAATCTTTTATTTGTGTTGATTATATGAAAGCATGAAAAGGATCAAGGCATTTTGTTTCATTTTGAGCACAACTACCTAGCAAAATAGTCATTCACCTTGTGAGTGTGTGATCATTTAAAACCCCTTTGAGCTTTTTGATCCATGTTTTATTTGAACTTAATGCTTGTCTATGAGTATTTAGTTCACTTATTTTTGAATGGATTTTATTTTTTCTTGAACCCTCAACTTTGTGTTGTTGTAAGAATTTTTTACCTTGCCTTAGAAAGTAGGGAGTATTCACATGATGATGTGGTTGAATTCAAGTTGGGGAGAGAATGATTGTTTACTCATTGGTTGGTTTCTATGAGGTCGAAAAAGAAAAGAAAAAAAAAAGAGAAAAATATGAAAAAGAAAAGAAAAGAAAAAAAAGAAAGAAAAAGAAAATCCTTGAGAAAGGAAACAAAAAGAGTTCAAATAATTGTGCTAAATAAGTATTGTGTTTTGTGTAACATTTGGGATTTTGGAAGAAGTTGATTGGAATTTTGTGTTTGAGTCTTTGTGAATTGATCACTCCCTTAGGTTTAGGCAAGTTTTTGTTTCAATTATCTTTAGAAATTGCCCCTTGTTTGTTTGCCCGACCACGCTACAACCTTGAAAGTCCTTGTGATTCTTTCCTTTGTATGTTCAATGTGAATTTTTGGATGGTTGCATAATTTAGTCGATTGTTTGCATGATTGTTGTGTGAGTGATAAGTACCCCATTTTGTGTTTTTCATCTACCGATGATTATTTTTGCTAGGTGTGATTCAATTTGGAACTTGTGTTGTTTTAGGATGTTTGGCATGATTTTTGTATTTTGCATTTGTTTCGTGACTATGTTGTCGTCGTAGTTTAGTGGTAAGTATTTACTTTGTGTGTGCCGTTTTTCATTTGAACCATACATTTGATTCCGTTTTTCAAAACATGTTGATTCGTGATTCTTTGGTTATTGCTTTTGTGTTTTTAAGTTTGCTTCATTCTTGTTTGCGGACAAACAAGTTTAAGTTGGGGAGACTGATAAGTGCAAAATGTACCTATTTTTGTATAAAAGTTTTGCTGCACTTATCAATACTTTTTGGTTAATATCGTTCAAATAAACCCTGATTTGTTTATAAATACGTTTACTTTACATTTTAGTGTATATATTACGTATCGTAGAAATATCATTGAGTTTAATTGATTTTATCTCATTTTTGTAGGTATCCAAGCACGGAAAATCTTGCCATTTTCGTAAAGAGCATTGAATAATCTTTCCAGTGCTTCCGACCGTGCGTAAATAAAAGTTGTGGTCAAAATAAGGGCTGGTTTGCTGTCATGTTCGCTTTGCGAGTGTGCCAGCGAATATTCGCTTTGCGAATGTCTGGCGAGTTCCCAGCAAAGACTCCCAGAATTGGACAGGGGAGAAAATGACCAAAGTTCGCTTTGCGAACTGTGCAGCGAGCATTCGCTTTGTGAATAAATCATTCGCACTGCAAACTTCTGGAATTTTGTAAAGGCGGTTTAGCATTTCAAAGGCACTTAAGTGCCACTTTTTGAGGCTCGCTTTGCGAATAAAAACGTTTGCTTAGCGAACGTGACAGATTTTTTAATGTCTATAAGTTCATTTTTACCATTTTTTAGGTGATGTTTTGGGGTATTTGTTCCCAATTCATCAAACCTTCATTCTTTGTAGTTTAGAGCTTAGAAAAGCATCAATGGAGGTTGCAACTCGACGATTGGGGGCGGATGATTCTTGGATCGTGATTGACACCTCGAGAGATTTTGATTCCTCTTCTCTCTTCCCTTTGTAGTTTCCATTGGTGTGAGTTTGTATATTAGTTTACTTTGATAGTATGTATATTTTTTGCTCATGGCTTTGTATGCGAGCTATTTTACAAATCTCTATTGGTGTTATCCTTGTTTTAATCTCTTTATGCATGGATTTGAGTTGCGGTAGACATATACTCCTTGAATCCGGAATTAGGATAAACATTTATTAGGTTCTTGACTCTAGAGATAGATTGAGGCTTAATATTCACATGAGTATCGAGTCTTAATGCTTCTGTGTGGTCGAGTTGCGTGAGACATCACCTCCGAGGCGATGCGGTTGTTCTCTCAACTTTGCGTTAGACATAACCTTTGTTGTGGGCGATACGTGATAATGTTGACGAGTGATTTAGGTTGCATGCAAATGAGTAGTAAGTTTGAGTATTTGATAGGGTAGATGAAATGTAAACTCGAGAGTTCTCTACTCTCCAATGAATGAATTCTTTTTCTGTTCAATAGTTTTATTTCTCGCATTTACTTTTAAACCCATTTTAAACCCAAACTCATTAACATTGAGATTGTCGAACGACATTCTTTCCCTCGAACCGATCTCTCTGGACACGATAAATTCTCAGAAAAATACTTCCAAAATGTTTGTTGCTTGCCGCTTTACAGCTTCAACAAAATGGCGTTGTTGCCGGGGATTAGTTTTGATATTGAGTCACATTGCGATAGTTTCTTTGTTTTTGAGTTTTGTATATATCGTATATATTGTCTATTTCCATTATGTTTGTTTAAGTGTTGTATACATTTTTTTCCCGTAACGTTTGTTTAAGTGTTTGGTTTGGGCACGTGCTTTTGGTTTGCGCGGTGAGGCATCACCAGGGCATGAAGGAAGGAAGTTGCTAGCTAAGCATTGTAAAGGCGTCGAGCTTACGACGTAAAACAAGCATGTTTCATTATTTTTAGTTTCTCATGTTTTTGTTTGTTGTTTGGACGCAAATTTTGGTTGGCACATTTGAGGATGCATTTTGTGATTTTCCAAGTTTGATCATTTCAACTTGCGGATGTATGGTAATGATATTGTTAAGTTTTGTACACGTCCAAGGTATGTGTTTATTTCTTTCTTGACTTTAGAATATTCATGATACTTAGGCATTTTACAAACTTCCATGCCATTCATTCTTTTGTATACTTGTTCTTGTTGTGAATCACTTTAGTTCCCACCCTTTTTGTGAGGTAGCCTTCTATTGTTCATATATGCGCGGAGTACCAACATTCTTGTTTTAACTGGATTTTATTATGCTTAATCTTTTATTTGTGTCGATTATATGAAAGCATGAAAAAGATCAAGGCATTTTGTTTCATTTTGAGCACAACTACCTAGCAAAATAGTCATTCAACTTGTGAGTGTGTGATCATTTGTAACCCCTTTGAGCTTTTTGATCCATGTTTTATTTGAACTTAATGCTTGTCTATGAGTATTTAGTTCACTTATTTTGGAATGGATTTTGTTTTTTCTTGAACCCTCAACTTTGTGTTGTTGTAAGAATTTTTTCCTTGCCTTAGAAAGTAGGGAGTATTCACATGATGATGTGGTTGAATTCAAGTTGGGGAGATAATGATTGTTTACTCATTGGTTGGTTTCTATGAGGTCGAAAAAGAAAAGAAAAAAAAAAGAGAGAAAAATATGAAAAAGAAAAGAAAAGAAAAAAAAAGAAAGAAAAAGAAAATCCTTGAGAAAGGAAACAAAAAGGGTTCAAATAATTGTGCTAAATAAGTATTGTGTTTTGTGTAACACTTGGGATTTTGGAAAAAGTTGATTGGAGTTTTGTGTTTGAGTCTTTGTGAGTTGATCACTCCCTTAGGTTTAGGCACGTTTTTGTTTCAATTACCTTTAGAAATTGCCCCTTGTTTGTTTGCTCGACCACGTTACAACCTTGAAAGTCCTTGTGATTCTGGCCTTTGTATGTTCAATGTGAATTTTTGGATGGTTGCATAATTTAGTCTATTGTTTGCATGATTGTTGTGTGAGTGATAAGTACCCCATTTTGTGTTTTTCATCTACCGATGCTTATTTTTGCTAGGTGTGATTCAATTTGGAACTTGTGTTGTTTTAGGATGTTTGGCATGATTTTTGTATTTTGCATTTGTTTCGTGACTATGTTGTCGTCGTAGTTTAGTGGTAAGTATTTACTTTGTGTGTGTCGTTTTTCATTTGAACCATACATTTGTTTCCGTTTTTCAAAACATGTTGATTCGTGATTCTTTGGTTATTGCTTTTGTGTTTTTAAGTTTGCTTGATTCTTGTTTGCGGACAAACAAGTTTAAGTTGGGGAGACTGATAAGTGCAAAATGTACCTGTTTTTGTATATAAGTTTTGCTGCACTTATCAATACTTTTTGGTTAATATCGTTCAAATAAACCCTGATTTGTTTATAAATACGTTTACTTTACATTTTAGTGTATATATTACGTATCGTGGAAATATCATTGAGTTTAATTGATTTTATCTCATTTTTGTAGGTATCCAAGCACGGAAATCTTGCCATTTTCGTAAAGAGCATTGAATAATCTTTCCAGTGCTTCCGACCGTGCGTAAATAAAAGTTGTGGTCAAAATAAGGGCTGGTTTGCTGTCATGTTCGCTTTGCGAGTGTGCCAGCGAATATTCGCTTTGCGAATGTCTGGCGAGTTCCCAGCGAAGACTCCCAGAATTGGACAGGGGAGAAAATGACCAAAGTTCGCTTTGCGAACTGTGCAGCGAGCATTCGCTTTGTGAATAAATCATTCGCACTGCAAACTTCTGGAATTTTGCAAAGGCGGTTTAGCATTTCAAAGGCACTTAAGTGCCACTTTTTGAGGCTCGCTTTGCGAATAAAACGTTTGCTTAGCGAACGTGACAGATTTTTTAATGTCTATAAGTTCATTTTTACCATTTTTTAGGTGATGTTTTGGGGTATTTGTTCCCAATTCATCAAACCTTCATTCTTTGTAGTTTAGAGCTTAGAAAAGCATCAATGGAGGTTGCAACTCGACGATTGGGGGCGGATGATTCTTGGATCGTGATTGACACCTCGAGAGATTTTGATTCCTCTTCTCTCTTCCCTTTGTAGTTTCCATTGGTGTGAGTTTGTATATAAGTTTACTTTGATAGTATGTATATTTTTTGCTCATGGCTTTGTATGCGAGCTATTTTACAAATCTCTATTGGTGTTATCCTTGTTTTAATCTCTTTATGCATGGATTTGAGTTGCGGTAGACATATACTCCTTGAATCCGGAATTAGGATAAACATTTATTAGGTTCTTGACTCTAGAGATAGATTGAGGCTTAATATTCACATGAGTATCGAGTCTTAATGCTTCTGTGTGGTCGAGTTGCGTGAGACATCACCTCCGAGGCGATGCGGTTGTTCTCTCAACTTTGCGTTAGACATAACCTTTGTTGTGGGCGATACGTGATAATGTTGACGAGTGATTTAGGTTGCATGCAAATGAGTAGTAAGTTTGAGTATTTGATAGGGTAGATGAAATGTAAACTCGAGAGTTCTCTACTCTCCAATGAATAAATTCTTTTTCTGTTCAATAGTTTTATTTCTCGCATTTACTTTTAAACCCATTTTAAACCCAAACTCATTAACATTGAGATTGTCGAACGACATTCTTTCCCTCGAACCGATCTCTCTGGACACGATAAATTCCCGGAAAAATACTTCCAAAATGTTTGTTGCTTGCCGCTTTACAGCTTCAACAAAATGGCGCTGTTGCCGGGGATTGGTTTTGATATTGAGTCACATTGCGATAGTTTCTTTGTTTTTGAGTTTTGTATATATCGTATATATTGTCTATTTCCATTATGTTTGTTTAAGTGTTGTATACATTTTTTTCCCGTAACGTTTGTTTAAGTGTTTGGTTTGGGCACGTGCTTTTGGTTTGCGCGGTGAGGCATCACCAGGGCATGAAGGAAGGAAGTTGCTAGCTAAGCATTGTAAAGGCGTCGAGCTTACGACGTAAAACAAGCATGTTTTATTATTTTTAGTTTCTCATGTTTTTGTTTGTTGTTTGGACGCAAATTTTGGTTGGCACATTTGAGGATGCATTTTGTGATTTTCCAAGTTTGATCATTTCAACTTGCGGATGTATGGTAATGATATTGTTAAGTTTTGTACACGTCCAAGGTATGTGTTTATTTCTTTCTTGACTTTAGAATATTCATGATACTTAGGCATTTTACAAACTTCCATGCCATTCATTCTTTTGTATACTTGTTCTTGTTGTGAATCACTTTAGTTCCCACCCTTTTTGTGAGGTAGCCTTCTATTGTTCATATATGCGCGGAGTACCAACATTCTTGTTTTAACTGGATTTTATTATGCTTAATCTTTTATTTGTGTCGATTATATGAAAGCATGAAAAAGATCAAGGCATTTTGTTTCATTTTGAGCACAACTACTTAGCAAAATAGTCATTCAACTTGTGAGTGTGTGATCATTTGTAACCCCTTTGAGCTTTTTGATCCATGTTTTATTTGAACTTAATGCTTGTCTATGAGTATTTAGTTCACTTATTTTGGAATGGATTTTGTTTTTTCTTGAACCCTCAACTTTGTGTTGTTGTAAGAATTTTTTCCCTGCCTTAGAAAGTAGGGAGTATTCACATGATGATGTGGTTGAATTCAAGTTGGGGAGATAATGATTGTTTACTCATTGGTTGGTTTCTATGAGGTCGAAAAAGAAAAGAAAAAAAAAAGAGAGAAAAATATGAAAAAGAAAAGAAAAGAAAAAAAAAAAGAAAGAAAAAGAAAATCCTTGAGAAAGGAAACAAAAAGGGTTCAAATAATTGTGCTAAATAAGTATTGTGTTTTGTGTAACACTTGGGATTTTGGAAGAAGTTGATTGGAGTTTTGTGTTTGAGTCTTTGTGAGTTGATCACTCCCTTAGGTTTAGGCACGTTTTTGTTTCAATTACCTTTAGAAATTGCCCCTTGTTTGTTTGCCCGACCACGTTACAACCTTGAAAGTCCTTGTGATTCTGGCCTTTGTATGTTCAATGTGAATTTTTGGATGGTTGCATAATTTAGTCTATTGTTTGCATGATTGTTGTGTGAGTGATAAGTACCCCATTTTGTGTTTTTCATCTACCGATGATTATTTTTGCTAGGTGTGATTCAATTTGGAACTTGTGTTGTTTTAGGATGTTTGGCATGATTTTTGTATTTTGCATTTGTTTCGTGACTATGTTGTCGTCGTAGTTTAGTGGTAAGTATTTACTTTGTGTGTGCCGTTTTTCATTTGAACCATACATTTGTTTCCGTTTTTCAAAACATGTTGATTCGTGATTCTTTGGTTATTGCTTTTGTGTTTTTAAGTTTGCTTGATTCTTGTTTGCGGACAAACAAGTTTAAGTTGGGGAGACTGATAAGTGCAAAATGTACCTGTTTTTGTATATAAGTTTTGCTGCACTTATCAATACTTTTTGGTTAATATCGTTCAAATAAACCCTGATTTGTTTATAAATACGTTTACTTTACATTTTAGTGTATATATTACGTATCGTGGAAATATCATTGAGTTTAATTGATTTTATCTCATTTTTGTAGGTATCCAAGCACGGAAATCTTGCCATTTTCGTAAAGAGCATTGAATAATCTTTCCAGTGCTTCCGACCGTGCGTAAATAAAAGTTGTGGTCAAAATAAGGGCTGGTTTGCTGTCATGTTCGCTTTGCGAGTGTGCCAGCGAATATTCGCTTTGCGAATGTCTGGCGAGTTCCCAGCAAAGACTCCCAGAATTGGACAGGGGAGAAAATGACCAAAGTTCGCTTTGCGAACTGTGCAGCGAGCATTCGTTTTGTGAATAAATCATTCGCACTGCGAACTTCTGGAATTTTGCAAAGGCGGTTTAGCATTTCAAAGGCACTTAAGTGCCACTTTTTGAGGCTCGCTTTGCGAATAAAACGTTTGCTTAGCGAACGTGACAGATTTTTTAATGTCTATAAGTTCATTTTTACCATTTTTTAGGTGATGTTTTGGGGTATTTGTTCCCAATTCATCAAACCTTCATTCTTTGTAGTTTAGAGCTTAGAAAAGCATCAATGGAGGTTGCAACTCGACGATTGGGGGCGGATGATTCTTGGATCGTGATTGACACCTCGAGAGATTTTGATTCCTCTTCTCTCTTCCCTTTGTAGTTTCCATTGGTGTGAGTTTGTATATAAGTTTACTTTGATAGTATGTATATTTTTTGCTCATGGCTTTGTATGCGAGCTATTTTACAAATCTCTATTGGTGTTATCCTTGTTTTAATCTCTTTATGCATGGATTTGAGTTGCGGTAGACATATACTCCTTGAATCCGGAATTAGGATAAACATTTATTAGGTTCTTGACTCTAGAGATAGATTGAGGCTTAATATTCACATGAGTATCGAGTCTTAATGCTTCTGTGTGGTCGAGTTGCGTGAGACATAACCTCCGAGGCGATGCGGTTGTTCTCTCAACTTTGCGTTAGACATAACCTTTGTTGTGGGCGATACGTGATAATGTTGACGAGTGATTTAGGTTGCATGCAAATGAGTAGTAAGTTTGAGTATTTGATAGGGTAGATGAAATGTAAACTCGAGAGTTCTCTACTCTCCAATGAATGAATTCTTTTTCTGTTCAATAGTTTTATTTCTCGCATTTACTTTTAAACCCATTTTAAACCCAAACTCATTAACATTGAGATTGTCGAACGACATTCTTTCCCTCGAACCGATCTCTCTGGACACGATAAATTCCCGGAAAAATACTTCCAAAATGTTTGTTGCTTGCCGCTTTACAGCTTCAACAAAATGGCGCTGTTGCCGGGGATTGGTTTTGATATTGAGTCACATTGCGATAGTTTCTTTGTTTTTGAGTTTTGTATATATCGTATATATTGTCTATTTCCATTATGTTTGTTTAAGTGTTGTATACATTTTTTTCCCGTAACGTTTGTTTAAGTGTTTGGTTTGGGCACGTGCTTTTGGTTTGCGCGGTGAGGCATCACCAGGGCATGAAGGAAGGAAGTTGCTAGCTAAGCATTGTAAAGGCGTCGAGCTTACGACGTAAAACAAGCATGTTTTATTATTTTTAGTTTCTCATGTTTTTGTTTGTTGTTTGGACGCAAATTTTGGTTGGCACATTTGAGGATGCATTTTGTGATTTTCCAAGTTTGATCATTTCAACTTGCGGATGTATGGTAATGATATTGTTAAGTTTTGTACACGTCCAAGGTATGTGTTTATTTCTTTCTTGACTTTAGAATATTCATGATACTTAGGCATTTTACAAACTTCCATGCCATTCATTCTTTTGTATACTTGTTCTTGTTGTGAATCACTTTAGTTCCCACCCTTTTTGTGAGGTAGCCTTCTATTGTTCATATATGCGCGGAGTACCAACATTCTTGTTTTAACTGGATTTTATTATGCTTAATCTTTTATTTGTGTCGATTATATGAAAGCATGAAAAAGATCAAGGCATTTTGTTTCATTTTGAGCACAACTACCTAGCAAAATAGTCATTCAACTTGTGAGTGTGTGATCATTTGTAACCCCTTTGAGCTTTTTGATCCATGTTTTATTTGAACTTAATGCTTGTCTATGAGTATTTAGTTCACTTATTTTGGAATGGATTTTGTTTTTTCTTGAACCCTCAACTTTGTGTTGTTGTAAGAATTTTTTCCTTGCCTTAGAAAGTAGGGAGTATTCACATGATGATGTGGTTGAATTCAAGTTGGGGAGATAATGATTGTTTACTCATTGGTTGGTTTCTATGAGGTCGAAAAAGAAAAGAAAAAAAAAAGAGAGAAAAATATGAAAAAGAAAAGAAAAGAAAAAAAAAAGAAAGAAAAAGAAAATCCTTGAGAAAGGAAACAAAAAGGGTTCAAATAATTGTGCTAAATAAGTATTGTGTTTTGTGTAACACTTGGGATTTTGGAAGAAGTTGATTGGAGTTTTGTGTTTGAGTCTTTGTGAGTTGATCACTCCCTTAGGTTTAGGCACGTTTTTGTTTCAATTACCTTTAGAAATTGCCCCTTGTTTGTTTGCTCGACCACGTTACAACCTTGAAAGTCCTTGTGATTCTGGCCTTTGTATGTTCAATGTGAATTTTTGGATGGTTGCATAATTTAGTCTATTGTTTGCATGATTGTTGTGTGAGTGATAAGTACCCCATTTTGTGTTTTTCATCTACCGATGATTATTTTTGCTAGGTGTGATTCAATTTGGAACTTGTGTTGTTTTAGGATGTTTGGCATGATTTTTGTATTTTGCATTTGTTTCGTGACTATGTTGTCGTCGTAGTTTAGTGGTAAGTATTTACTTTGTGTATGCCGTTTTTCATTTGAACCATACATTTGTTTCCGTTTTTCAAAACATGTTGATTCGTGATTCTTTGGTTATTGCTTTTGTGTTTTTAAGTTTGCTTGATTCTTGTTTGCGGACAAACAAGTTTAAGTTGGGGAGACTGATAAGTGCAAAATGTACCTGTTTTTGTATATAAGTTTTGCTGCACTTATCAATACTTTTTGGTTAATATCGTTCAAATAAACCCTGATTTGTTTATAAATACGTTTACTTTACATTTTAGTGTATATATTACGTATCGTGGAAATATCATTGAGTTTAATTGATTTTATCTCATTTTTGTAGGTATCCAAGCACGGAAATCTTGCCATTTTCGTAAAGAGCATTGAATAATCTTTCCAGTGCTTCCGACCGTGCGTAAATAAAAGTTGTGGTCAAAATAAGGGCTGGTTTGTTGTCATGTTCGCTTTGCGAGTGTGCCAGCGAATATTCGCTTTGCGAATGTCTGGCGAGTTCCCAGCGAAGACTCCCAGAATTGGACAGGGGAGAAAATGACCAAAGTTCGCTTTGCGAACTGTGCAGCGAGCATTCGCTTTGTGAATAAATCATTCGCACTGCGAACTTCTGGAATTTTGCAAAGGCGGTTTAGCATTTCAAAGGCACTTAAGTGCCACTTTTTGAGGCTCGCTTTGCGAATAAAACGTTTGCTTAGCGAACGTGACAGATTTTTTAATGTCTATAAGTTCATTTTTACCATTTTTTAGGTGATGTTTTGGGGTATTTGTTCCCAATTCATCAAACCTTCATTCTTTGTAGTTTAGAGCTTAGAAAAGCATCAATGGAGGTTGCAACTCGACGATTGGGGGCGGATGATTCTTGGATCGTGATTGACACCTCGAGAGATTTTGATTCCTCTTCTCTCTTCCCTTTGTAGTTTCCATTGGTGTGAGTTTGTATATAAGTTTACTTTGATAGTATGTATATTTTTTGCTCATGGCTTTGTATGCGAGCTATTTTACAAATCTCTATTGGTGTTATCCTTGTTTTAATCTCTTTATGCATGGATTTGAGTTGCGGTAGACATATACTCCTTGAATCCGGAATTAGGATAAACATTTATTAGGTTCTTGACTCTAGAGATAGATTGAGGCTTAATATTCACATGAGTATCGAGTCTTAATGCTTCTGTGTGGTCGAGTTGCGTGAGACATAACCTCCGAGGCGATGCGGTTGTTCTCTCAACTTTGCGTTAGACATAACCTTTGTTGTGGGCGATACGTGATAATGTTGACGAGTGATTTAGGTTGCATGCAAATGAGTAGTAAGTTTGAGTATTTGATAGGGTAGATGAAATGTAAACTCGAGAGTTCTCTACTCTCCAATGAATGAATTCTTTTTCTGTTCAATAGTTTTATTTCTCGCATTTACTTTTAAACCCATTTTAAACCCAAACTCATTAACATTGAGATTGTCGAACGACATTCTTTCCCTCGAACCGATCTCTCTGGACACGATAAATTCCCGGAAAAATACTTCCAAAATGTTTGTTGCTTGCCGCTTTACAGCTTCAACAAAATGGCGCTGTTGCCGGGGATTGGTTTTGATATTGAGTCACATTGCGATAGTTTCTTTGTTTTTGAGTTTTGTATATATCGTATATATTGTCTATTTCCATTATGTTTGTTTAAGTGTTGTATACATTTTTTTCCCGTAACGTTTGTTTAAGTGTTTGGTTTGGGCACGTGCTTTTGGTTTGCGCGGTGAGGCATCACCAGGGCATGAAGGAAGGAAGTTGCTAGCTAAGCATTGTAAAGGCGTCGAGCTTACGACGTAAAACAAGCATGTTTTATTATTTTTAGTTTCTCATGTTTTTGTTTGTTGTTTGGACGCAAATTTTGGTTGGCACATTTGAGGATGCATTTTGTGATTTTCCAAGTTTGATCATTTCAACTTGCGGATGTATGGTAATGATATTGTTAAGTTTTGTACACGTCCAAGGTATGTGTTTATTTCTTTCTTGACTTTAGAATATTCATGATACTTAGGCATTTTACAAACTTCCATGCCATTCATTCTTTTGTATACTTGTTCTTGTTGTGAATCACTTTAGTTCCCACCCTTTTTGTGAGGTAGCCTTCTATTGTTCATATATGCGCGGAGTACCAACATTCTTGTTTTAACTGGATTTTATTATGCTTAATCTTTTATTTGTGTCGATTATATGAAAGCATGAAAAAGATCAAGGCATTTTGTTTCATTTTGAGCACAACTACCTAGCAAAATAGTCATTCAACTTGTGAGTGTGTGATCATTTGTAACCCCTTTGAGCTTTTTGATCCATGTTTTATTTGAACTTAATGCTTGTCTATGAGTATTTAGTTCACTTATTTTGGAATGGATTTTGTTTTTTCTTGAACCCTCAACTTTGTGTTGTTGTAAGAATTTTTTCCTTGCCTTAGAAAGTAGGGAGTATTCACATGATGATGTGGTTGAATTCAAGTTGGGGAGATAATGATTGTTTACTCATTGGTTGGTTTCTATGAGGTCGAAAAAGAAAAGAAAAAAAAAAGAGAGAAAAATATGAAAAAGAAAAGAAAAGAAAAAAAAAAGAAAGAAAAAGAAAATCCTTGAGAAAGGAAACAAAAAGGGTTCAAATAATTGTGCTAAATAAGTATTGTGTTTTGTGTAACACTTGGGATTTTGGAAGAAGTTGATTGGAGTTTTGTGTTTGAGTCTTTGTGAGTTGATCACTCCCTTAGGTTTAGGCACGTTTTTGTTTCAATTACCTTTAGAAATTGCCCCTTGTTTGTTTGCTCGACCACGTTACAACCTTGAAAGTCCTTGTGATTCTGGCCTTTGTATGTTCAATGTGAATTTTTGGATGGTTGCATAATTTAGTCTATTGTTTGCATGATTGTTGTGTGAGTGATAAGTACCCCATTTTGTGTTTTTCATCTACCGATGATTATTTTTGCTAGGTGTGATTCAATTTGGAACTTGTGTTGTTTTAGGATGTTTGGCATGATTTTTGTATTTTGCATTTGTTTCGTGACTATGTTGTCGTCGTAGTTTAGTGGTAAGTATTTACTTTGTGTATGCCGTTTTTCATTTGAACCATACATTTGTTTCCGTTTTTCAAAACATGTTGATTCGTGATTCTTTGGTTATTGCTTTTGTGTTTTTAAGTTTGCTTGATTCTTGTTTGCGGACAAACAAGTTTAAGTTGGGGAGACTGATAAGTGCAAAATGTACCTGTTTTTGTATATAAGTTTTGCTGCACTTATCAATACTTTTTGGTTAATATCGTTCAAATAAACCCTGATTTGTTTATAAATACGTTTACTTTACATTTTAGTGTATATATTACGTATCGTGGAAATATCATTGAGTTTAATTGATTTTATCTCATTTTTGTAGGTATCCAAGCACGGAAATCTTGCCATTTTCGTAAAGAGCATTGAATAATCTTTCCAGTGCTTCCGACCGTGCGTAAATAAAAGTTGTGGTCAAAATAAGGGCTGGTTTGTTGTCATGTTCGCTTTGCGAGTGTGCCAGCGAATATTCGCTTTGCGAATGTCTGGCGAGTTCCCAGCGAAGACTCCCAGAATTGGACAGGGGAGAAAATGACCAAAGTTCGCTTTGCGAACTGTGCAGCGAGCATTCGCTTTGTGAATAAATCATTCGCACTGCGAACTTCTGGAATTTTGCAAAGGCGGTTTAGCATTTCAAAGGCACTTAAGTGCCACTTTTTGAGGCTCGCTTTGCGAATAAAACGTTTGCTTAGCGAACGTGACAGATTTTTTAATGTCTATAAGTTCATTTTTACCATTTTTTAGGTGATGTTTTGGGGTATTTGTTCCCAATTCATCAAACCTTCATTCTTTGTAGTTTAGAGCTTAGAAAAGCATCAATGGAGGTTGCAACTCGACGATTGGGGGCGGATGATTCTTGGATCGTGATTGACACCTCGAGAGATTTTGATTCCTCTTCTCTCTTCCCTTTGTAGTTTCCATTGGTGTGAGTTTGTATATAAGTTTACTTTGATAGTATGTATATTTTTTGCTCATGGCTTTGTATGCGAGCTATTTTACAAATCTCTATTGGTGTTATCCTTGTTTTAATCTCTTTATGCATGGATTTGAGTTGCGGTAGACATATACTCCTTGAATCCGGAATTAGGATAAACATTTATTAGGTTCTTGACTCTAGAGATAGATTGAGGCTTAATATTCACATGAGTATCGAGTCTTAATGCTTCTGTGTGGTCGAGTTGCGTGAGACATCACCTCCGAGGCGATGCGGTTGTTCTCTCAACTTTGCGTTAGACATAACCTTTGTTGTGGGCGATACGTGATAATGTTGACGAGTGATTTAGGTTGCATGCAAATGAGTAGTAAGTTTGAGTATTTGATAGGGTAGATGAAATGTAAACTCGAGAGTTCTCTACTCTCCAATGAATGAATTCTTTTTCTGTTCAATAGTTTTATTTCTCGCCTTTACTTTTAAACCCATTTTAAACCCAAACTCATTAACATTGAGATTGTCGAACGACATTCTTTCCCTCGAACCGATCTCTCTGGACACGATAAATTCCCGGAAAAATACTTCCAAAATGTTTGTTGCTTGCCGCTTTACAGCTTCAACAAAATGGCGCTGTTGCCGGGGATTGGTTTTGATATTGAGTCACATTGCGATAGTTTCTTTGTTTTTGAGTTTTGTATATATCGTATATATTGTCTATTTCCATTATGTTTGTTTAAGTGTTGTATACATTTTTTTCCCGTAACGTTTGTTTAAGTGTTTGGTTTGGGCACGTGCTTTTGGTTTGCGCGGTGAGGCATCACCAGGGCATGAAGGAAGGAAGTTGCTAGCTAAGCATTGTAAAGGCGTCGAGCTTACGACGTAAAACAAGCATGTTTTATTATTTTTAGTTTCTCATGTTTTTGTTTGTTGTTTGGACGCAAATTTTGGTTGGCACATTTGAGGATGCATTTTGTGATTTTCCAAGTTTGATCATTTCAACTTGCGGATGTATGGTAATGATATTGTTAAGTTTTGTACACGTCCAAGGTATGTGTTTATTTCTTTCTTGACTTTAGAATATTCATGATACTTAGGCATTTTACAAACTTCCATGCCATTCATTCTTTTGTATACTTGTTCTTGTTGTGAATCACTTTAGTTCCCACCCTTTTTGTGAGGTAGCCTTCTATTGTTCATATATGCGCGGAGTACCAACATTCTTGTTTTAACTGGATTTTATTATGCTTAATCTTTTATTTGTGTCGATTATATGAAAGCATGAAAAAGATCAAGGCATTTTGTTTCATTTTGAGCACAACTACCTAGCAAAATAGTCATTCAACTTGTGAGTGTGTGATCATTTGTAACCCCTTTGAGCTTTTTGATCCATGTTTTATTTGAACTTAATGCTTGTCTATGAGTATTTAGTTCACTTATTTTGGAATGGATTTTGTTTTTTCTTGAACCCTCAACTTTGTGTTGTTGTAAGAATTTTTTCCTTGCCTTAGAAAGTAGGGAGTATTCACATGATGATGTGGTTGAATTCAAGTTGGGGAGATAATGATTGTTTACTCATTGGTTGGTTTCTATGAGGTCGAAAAAGAAAAGAAAAAAAAAAGAGAGAAAAATATGAAAAAGAAAAGAAAAGAAAAAAAAAAGAAAGAAAAAGAAAATCCTTGAGAAATGAAACAAAAAGGGTTCAAATAATTGTGCTAAATAAATATTGTGTTTTGTGTAACACTTGGGATTTTGGAAGAAGTTGATTGGAGTTTTGTGTTTGAGTCTTTGTGAGTTGATCACTCCCTTAGGTTTAGGCACGTTTTTGTTTCAATTACCTTTAGAAATTGCCCCTTGTTTGTTTGCTCGACCACGTTACAACCTTGAAAGTCCTTGTGATTCTGGCCTTTGTATGTTCAATGTGAATTTTTGGATGGTTGCATAATTTAGTCTATTGTTTGCATGATTGTTGTGTGAGTGATAAGTACCCCATTTTGTGTTTTTCATCTACCGATGATTATTTTTGCTAGGTGTGATTCAATTTGGAACTTGTGTTGTTTTAGGATGTTTGGCATGATTTTTGTATTTTGCATTTGTTTCGTGACTATGTTGTCGTCGTAGTTTAGTGGTAAGTATTTACTTTGTGTGTGCCGTTTTTCATTTGAACCATACATTTGTTTCCGTTTTTCAAAACATGTTGATTCGTGATTCTTTGGTTATTGCTTTTGTGTTTTTAAGTTTGCTTGATTCTTGTTTGCGGACAAACAAGTTTAAGTTGGGGAGACTGATAAGTGCAAAATGTACCTGTTTTTGTATATAAGTTTTGCTGCACTTATCAATACTTTTTGGTTAATATCGTTCAAATAAACCCTGATTTGTTTATAAATACGTTTACTTTACATTTTAGTGTATATATTACGTATCGTGGAAATATCATTGAGTTTAATTGATTTTATCTCATTTTTGTAGGTATCCAAGCACGGAAATCTTGCCATTTTCGTAAAGAGCATTGAATAATCTTTCCAGTGCTTCCGACCGTGCGTAAATAAAAGTTGTGGTCAAAATAAGGGCTGGTTTGTTGTCATGTTCGCTTTGCGAGTGTGCCAGCGAATATTCGCTTTGCGAATGTCTGGCGAGTTCCCAGCGAAGACTCCCAGAATTGGACAGGGGAGAAAATGACCAAAGTTCGCTTTGCGAACTGTGCAGCGAGCATTCGCTTTGTGAATAAATCATTCGCACTGCGAACTTCTGGAATTTTGCAAAGGCGGTTTAGCATTTCAAAGGCACTTAAGTGCCACTTTTTGAGGCTCGCTTTGCGAATAAAACGTTTGCTTAGCGAACGTGACAGATTTTTTAATGTCTATAAGTTCATTTTTACCATTTTTTAGGTGATGTTTTGGGGTATTTGTTCCCAATTCATCAAACCTTCATTCTTTGTAGTTTAGAGCTTAGAAAAGCATCAATGGAGGTTGCAACTCGACGATTGGGGGCGGATGATTCTTGGATCGTGATTGACACCTCGAGAGATTTTGATTCCTCTTCTCTCTTCCCTTTGTAGTTTCCATTGGTGTGAGTTTGTATATAAGTTTACTTTGATAGTATGTATATTTTTTGCTCATGGCTTTGTATGCGAGCTATTTTACAAATCTCTATTGGTGTTATCCTTGTTTTAATCTCTTTATGCATGGATTTGAGTTGCGGTAGACATATACTCCTTGAATCCGGAATTAGGATAAACATTTATTAGGTTCTTGACTCTAGAGATAGATTGAGGCTTAATATTCACATGAGTATCGAGTCTTAATGCTTCTGTGTGGTCGAGTTGCGTGAGACATCACCTCCGAGGCGATGCGGTTGTTCTCTCAACTTTGCGTTAGACATAACCTTTGTTGTGGGCGATACGTGATAATGTTGACGAGTGATTTAGGTTGCATGCAAATGAGTAGTAAGTTTGAGTATTTGATAGGGTAGATGAAATGTAAACTCGAGAGTTCTCTACTCTCCAATGAATGAATTCTTTTTCTGTTCAATAGTTTTATTTCTCGCATTTACTTTTAAACCCATTTTAAACCCAAACTCATTAACATTGAGATTGTCGAACGACATTCTTTCCCTCGAACCGATCTCTCTGGACACGATAAATTCCCGGAAAAATACTTCCAAAATGTTTGTTGCTTGCCGCTTTACAGCTTCAACAAAATGGCGCTGTTGCCGGGGATTGGTTTTGATATTGAGTCACATTGCGATAGTTTCTTTGTTTTTGAGTTTTGTATATATCGTATATATTGTCTATTTCCATTATGTTTGTTTAAGTGTTGTATACATTTTTTTCCCGTAACGTTTGTTTAAGTGTTTGGTTTGGGCACGTGCTTTTGGTTTGCGCGGTGAGGCATCACCAGGGCATGAAGGAAGGAAGTTGCTAGCTAAGCATTGTAAAGGCGTCGAGCTTACGACGTAAAACAAGCATGTTTTATTATTTTTAGTTTCTCATGTTTTTGTTTGTTGTTTGGACGCAAATTTTGGTTGGCACATTTGAGGATGCATTTTGTGATTTTCCAAGTTTGATCATTTCAACTTGCGGATGTATGGTAATGATATTGTTAAGTTTTGTACACGTCCAAGGTATGTGTTTATTTCTTTCTTGACTTTAGAATATTCATGATACTTAGGCATTTTACAAACTTCCATGCCATTCATTCTTTTGTATACTTGTTCTTGTTGTGAATCACTTTAGTTCCCACCCTTTTTGTGAGGTAGCCTTCTATTGTTCATATATGCGCGGAGTACCAGCATTCTTGTTTTAACTGGATTTTATTATGCTTAATCTTTTATTTGTGTCGATTATATGAAAGCATGAAAAAGATCAAGGCATTTTGTTTCATTTTGAGCACAACTACCTAGCAAAATAGTCATTCAACTTGTGAGTGTGTGATCATTTGTAACCCCTTTGAGCTTTTTGATCCATGTTTTATTTGAACTTAATGCTTGTCTATGAGTATTTAGTTCACTTATTTTGGAATGGATTTTGTTTTTTCTTGAACCCTCAACTTTGTGTTGTTGTAAGAATTTTTTCCTTGCCTTAGAAAGTAGGGAGTATTCACATGATGATGTGGTTGAATTCAAGTTGGGGAGATAATGATTGTTTACTCATTGGTTGGTTTCTATGAGGTCGAAAAAGAAAAGAAAAAAAAAAGAGAGAAAAATATGAAAAAGAAAAGAAAAGAAAAAAAAAAGAAAGAAAAAGAAAATCCTTGAGAAAGGAATCAAAAAGGGTTCAAATAATTGTGCTAAATAAGTATTGTGTTTTGTGTAACACTTGGGATTTTGGAAGAAGTTGATTGGAGTTTTGTGTTTGAGTCTTTGTGAGGTGATCACTCCCTTAGGTTTAGGCAAGTTTTTGTTTCAATTACCTTTAGAAATTGCCCCTTGTTTGTTTGCTCGACCACGTTACAACCTTGAAAGTCCTTGTGATTCTGGCCTTTGTATGTTCAATGTGAATTTTTGGATGGTTGCATAATTTATTCTATTGTTTGCATGATTGTTGTGTGAGTGATAAGTACCCCATTTTGTGTTTTTCATCTACCGATGATTATTTTTGCTAGGTGTGATTCAATTTGGAACTTGTGTTGTTTTAGGATGTTTGGCATGATTTTTGTATTTTGCATTTGTTTCGTGACTATGTTGTCGTCGTAGTTTAGTGGTAAGTATTTACTTTGTGTGTGTCGTTTTTCATTTGAACCATACATTTGTTTCCGTTTTTCAAAACATGTTGATTCGTGATTCTTTGGTTATTGCTTTTGTGTTTTTAAGTTTGCTTGATTCTTGTTTGCGGACAAACAAGTTTAAGTTGGGGAGACTGATAAGTGCAAAATGTACCTGTTTTTGTATATAAGTTTTGCTGCACTTATCAATACTTTTTGGTTAATATCGTTCAAATAAACCCTGATTTGTTTATAAATACGTTTACTTTACATTTTAGTGTATATATTACGTATCGTGGAAATATCATTGAGTTTAATTGATTTTATCTCATTTTTGTAGGTATCCAAGCACGGAAATCTTGCCATTTTCGTAAAGAGCATTGAATAATCTTTCCAGTGCTTCCGACCGTGCGTAAATAAAAGTTGTGGTCAAAATAAGGGCTGGTTTGCTGTCATGTTCGCTTTGCGAGTGTGCCAGCGAATATTCGCTTTGCGAATGTCTGGCGAGTTCCCAGCAAAGACTCCCAGAATTGGACAGGGGAGAAAATGACCAAAGTTCGCTTTGCGATCTGTGCAGCGAGCATTCGCTTTGTGAATAAATCATTCGCACTGCGAACTTCTGGAATTTTGCAAAGGCGGTTTAGCATTTCAAAGGCACTTAAGTGCCACTTTTTGAGGCTCGCTTTGCGAATAAAACGTTTGCTTAGCGAACGTGACAGATTTTTTAATGTCTATAAGTCCATTTTTACCATTTTTTAGGTGATGTTTTGGGGTATTTGTTCCCAATTCATCAAACCTTCATTCTTTGTAGTTTAGAGCTTAGAAAAGCATCAATGGAGGTTGCAACTCGATGATTGGGGGCGGATGATTCTTGGATCGTGATTGACACCTCGAGAGATTTTGATTCCTCTTCTCTCTTCCCTTTGTAGTTTCCATTGGTGTGAGTTTGTATATAAGTTTACTTTGATAGTATGTATATTTTTTGCTCATGGCTTTGTATGCGAGCTATTTTACAAATCTCTATTGGTGTTATCCTTGTTTTAATCTCTTTATGCATGGATTTGAGTTGCGGTAGACATATACTCCTTGAATCCGGAATTAGGATAAACATTTATTAGGTTCTTGACTCTAGAGATAGATTGAGGCTTAATATTCACATGAGTATCGAGTCTTAATGCTTCTGTGTGGTCGAGTTGCGTGAGACATCACCTCCGAGGCGATGCGGTTGTTCTCTCAACTTTGCGTTAGACATAACCTTTGTTGTGGGCGATACGTGATAATGTTGACGAGTGATTTAGGTTGCATGCAAATGAGTAGTAAGTTTGAGTATTTGATAGGGTAGATGAAATGTAAACTCGAGAGTTCTCTACTCTCCAATGAATGAATTCTTTTTCTGTTCAATAGTTTTATTTCTCGCATTTACTTTTAAACCCATTTTAAACCCAAACTCATTAACATTGAGATTGTCGAACGACATTCTTTCCCTCGAACCGATCTCTCTGGACACGATAAATTCCCGGAAAAATACTTCCAAAATGTTTGTTGCTTGCCGCTTTACAGCTTCAACAAAATGGCGTTGTTGCCGGGGATTGGTTTTGATATTGAGTCACATTGCGATAGTTTCTTTGTTTTTGAGTTTTGTATATATCGTATATATTGTCTATTTCCATTATGTTTGTTTAAGTGTTGTATACATTTTTTTCCCGTAACGTTTGTTTAAGTGTTTGGTTTGGGCACGTGCTTTTGGTTTGCGCGGTGAGGCATCACCAGGGCATGAAGGAAGGAAGTTGCTAGCTAAGCATTGTAAAGGCGTCGAGCTTACGACGTAAAACAAGCATGTTTTATTATTTTTAGTTTCTCATGTTTTTGTTTGTTGTTTGGACGCAAATTTTGGTTGGCACATTTGAGGATGCATTTTGTGATTTTCCAAGTTTGATCATTTCAACTTGCGGATGTATGGTAATGATATTGTTAAGTTTTGTACACGTCCAAGGTATGTGTTTATTTCTTTCTTGACTTTAGAATATTCATGATACTTAGGCATTTTACAAACTTCCATGCCATTCATTCTTTTGTATACTTGTTCTTGTTGTGAATCACTTTAGTTCCCACCCTTTTTGTGAGGTAGCCTTCTATTGTTCATATATGCGCGGAGTACCAACATTCTTGTTTTAACTGGATTTTATTATGCTTAATCTTTTATTTGTGTCGATTATATGAAAGCATGAAAAAGATCAAGGCATTTTGTTTCATTTTGAGCACAACTACCTAGCAAAATAGTCATTCAACTTGTGAGTGTGTGATCATTTGTAACCCCTTTGAGCTTTTTGATCCATGTTTTATTTGAACTTAATGCTTGTCTATGAGTATTTAGTTCACTTATTTTGGAATGGATTTTGTTTTTTCTTGAACCCTCAACTTTGTGTTGTTGTAAGAATTTTTTCCTTGCCTTAGAAAGTAGGGAGTATTCACATGATGATGTGGTTGAATTCAAGTTGGGGAGATAATGATTGTTTACTCATTGGTTGGTTTCTATGAGGTCGAAAAAGAAAAGAAAAAAAAAAGAGAGAAAAATATGAAAAAGAAAAGAAAAGAAAAAAAAAAGAAAGAAAAAGAAAATCCTTGAGAAAGGAAACAAAAAGGGTTCAAATAATTGTGCTAAATAAGTATTGTGTTTTGTGTAACACTTGGGATTTTGGAAGAAGTTGATTGGAGTTTTGTGTTTGAGTCTTTGTGAGTTGATCACTCCCTTAGGTTTAGGCACGTTTTTGTTTCAATTACCTTTAGAAATTGCCCCTTGTTTGTTTGCTCGACCACGTTACAACCTTGAAAGTCCTTGTGATTCTGGCCTTTGTATGTTCAATGTGAATTTTTGGATGGTTGCAAATTTAGTCTATTGTTTGCATGATTGTTGTGTGAGTGATAAGTACCCCATTTTGTGTTTTTCATCTACCGATGATTATTTTTGCTAGGTGTGATTCAATTTGGAACTTGTGTTGTTTTAGGATGTTTGGCATGATTTTTGTATTTTGCATTTGTTTCGTGACTATGTTGTCGTCGTAGTTTAGTGGTAAGTATTTACTTTGTGTGTGCCGTTTTTCATTTGAACCATACATTTGTTTCCGTTTTTCAAAACATGTTGATTCGTGATTCTTTGGTTATTGCTTTTGTGTTTTTAAGTTTGCTTGATTCTTGTTTGCGGACAAACAAGTTTAAGTTGGGGAGACTGATAAGTGCAAAATGTACCTGTTTTTGTATATAAGTTTTGCTGCACTTATCAATACTTTTTGGTTAATATCGTTCAAATAAACCTTGATTTGTTTATAAATACGTTTACTTTACATTTTAGTGTATATATTACGTATCGTGGAAATATCATTGAGTTTAATTGATTTTATCTCAGTTTTGTAGGTATCCAAGCACGGAAATCTTGCCATTTTCGTAAAGAGCATTGAATAATCTTTCCAGTGCTTCCGACCGTGCGTAAATAAAAGTTGTGGTCAAAATAAGGGCTGGTTTGCTGTCATGTTCGCTTTGCGAGTGTGCCAGCGAATATTCGCTTTGCGAATGTCTGGCGAGTTCCCAGCGAAGACTCCCAGAATTGGACAGGGGAGAAAATGACCAAAGTTCGCTTTGCGAACTGTGCAGCGAGCATTCGCTTTGTGAATAAATCATTCGCACCGCGAACTTCGGGAATTTTGCAAAGGCGGTTTAGCATTTCAAAGGCACTTAAGTGCCACTTTTAGAGGCTCGCTTTGCGAATAAAACGTTTGCTTAGCGAACGTGACAGGTTTTTTAATGTCTATAAGTTCATTTTTACCATTTTTTAGGTGATGTTTTGGGGTATTTGTTCCCAATTCATCAAACCTTCATTCTTTGTAGTTTAGAGCTTAGAAAAGCATCAATGGAGGTTGCAACTCGACGATTGGGGGCGGATGATTCTTGGATCGTGATTGACACCTCGAGAGATTTTGACTCCTCTTCTCTCTTCCCTTTGTAGTTTCCATTGGTGTGAGTTTGTATATAAGTTTACTTTGATAGTATGTATATTTTTTGCTCATGGCTTTGTATGCGAGCTATTTTACAAATCTCTATTGGTGTTATCCTTGTTTTAATCTCTTTATGCATGGATTTGAGTTGCGGTAGACATATACTCCTTGAATCCGAAATTAGGATAAACATTTATTAGGTTCTTGACTCTAGAGATAGATTGAGGCTTAATATTCACATGAGTATCGAGTCTTAATGCTTCTGTGTGGTCGAGTTGCGTGAGACATCACCTCCGAGGCGATGCGGTTGTTCTCTCAACTTTGCGTTAGACATAACCTTTGTTGTGGGCGATACATGATAATGTTGACGAGTGATTTAGGTTGCATGCAAATGAGTAGTAAGTTTGAGTATTTGATAGGGTAGATGAAATGTAAACTCGAGAGTTCTCTACTCTCCAATGAATGAATTCTTTTTCTGTTCAATAGTTTTATTTCTCGCATTTACTTTTAAACCCATTTTAAACCCAAACTCATTAACATTGAGATTGTCGAACGACATTCTTTCCCTCGAACCGATCTCTCTGGACACGATAAATTCCCGGAAAAATACTTCCAAAATGTTTGTTGCTTGCCGCTTTACAGCTTCAACAAAATGGCGACGTTGCCGGGGATTGGTTTTGATATTGAGTCACATTGCGATAGTTTCTTTGTTTTTGAGTTTTGTATATATCGTATATATTGTCTATTTCCATTATGCTTGTTTAAGTGTTGTATACATTTTGTTCCCGTAACGTTTGTTTAAGTGTTTGGTTTGGGCACTTGCTTTTGGTTTGCGCGGTGAGGCATCACCATGGCATGAAGAAAGGAAGTTGCTAGCTAAGCACTGTAAAGGCATCGAGCTTACGACGTAAAATAAGCATGTTTTATTGTTTTAATTTCTCATGTTTTTGTTTGTTGTTTGGACGCAAATTTTGTTTGGCTAATTTGAGGATGCATTTTGTGATTTTCCAAGTTTGATCATTTCAACTTGTGGATGTATGGTAATGATATGGTTAAGTTTTGTACACGTCCAAGGTATATGTTTATCGCTTTCTTGACTTTAGCATATTCATGATACTTAGGCATTTTACAAACTTCCATGCCATTCATTCTTTTGTATACTTGTTCGTGTTGTGAATCACTTTAGTTCCCACCCTTTTTGTGAGGTAGCCTTCTATGGTTCATATATGCGCGGAGTACCAACATTCTTGTTTTAACTAGATTTTATTATGCTTAATCTTTTATTTGTGTTGATTATATGAAAGCATGAAAAGTATCAAGGCGTTTTGTTTCATTTTGAGCACAACTACCCAGCAAAATAGTCATTCACCTTGTGAGTGTGTGATCATTTATAACCCCTTTGAGCTTTTTGATCCATGTTTTATTTGAACTTAATGCTTGTCAATGAGTATTTAGTTCACATATTTTTGAATGGATTTTGTTTTTTCTTGAACCCTCAACTTTGTGTTGTTGTATGAATTTTTGCCTTGCCTTAGAAAGTAGGGAGTATTCACATGATGATGTGGTGGAATTCAAGTTGGGGAGAGAATGATTGTTTACTCATTGGTTGGTTTCTATGAGGTCGAAAAAGAAAAAAACAGAAGAAAAAAAAGAAAGAAAAAGAAAATCCTTGAGAAAGGAAACAAAAAGAGTTCAAATAATTGTGCAAAATAAGTATTGTGTTTTGTGTAACACTTGTGATTTTGGAAGAAGTTGATTGGAATCTTGTGTTTGAGTCTTTGTGAGTTGATCAATCCCTTAGGTTTAGGCAAGTTTTTGTTTCAATTACCTTTAGAAATTGCCCCTTGTTTGTTTGCCCGACCACGCTACAACCTTGAAAGTCCTTGTGATTCTTGCCTTTGTATGTTCAATGTGAATTTTTGGATGGTTGCATAATTTAGTCTATTGTTTGCATGATTGTTGTGTGAGTGATAAGTACCCTATTTTGTGTTTTTCACCTACCGATGATTGTTTTTGCTAGGTGTGATTCACTTGTGAACTTGTGTTGTTTTAGGATGTTTGGCATGATTTTTGTATTTTGCATTTGTTTCGTGACTATGTTGTCGTCGTAGTTTAGTGGTAAGTATTTACTTTGTGTGTACCGTTTTTTATTTGAACCATACATTTGTTTCTGTTTTTCAAAACCTGTTGATTCGTGATTCTTTGGTTATTGCTTTTGTGTTTTTAAGTTTGCTTGATTCTTGTTTGCGGACAAACATGTTTAAGTTGGGGAGACTGATAAGTGCAAAATGTACCTATTTTTGTATATAAGTTTTGTTGCACTTATCTATACTTTTTGGTTAATATCGTTCGAATAAACCCCGATTTGTTTATAAATACGTTTACTTTACACTTTAGTGTATATATTGCGTATCGTGTAAATATCATTGAGTTTAATTGATTTTCTCTTATTTTTGTAGGTATCCAAGCACGGATATCTTGCGATTGTCGTAAAGAGCATTGAATAAGCTTTCCAGGGCTTCCGACCATGCGTAAATCACAGTTACGGTGTAGAAGTTGTGGTCAAAATAAGGGCTGGTTTGCTGTCATGTTTGCTTTGCGAGTGTGCCAGCGAATGTTCGCTTTGCGAATGTCTGGCGAGTTCCCAGTGAAGGTTCCCAGAATTGGACAGGAGAGAAAAGGACCAAAGTTCGCTTTGTGAACTGTGCAGCGAGGATTCGCTTTGCGAATAAATCGTTCGCACTGCGAACTTCTGGAATTTTGCAAAGGCGGTTTAACATTTCAGAGGCACTTAAGTGCCACTTTTTGAGGCTCGCTTTGCACGTTCGCTTAGCGAACGTGACAGATTTTGTAATGTCGATAAGTTCATTTTTACCATTTTTAGGTGATATTTTGGGGTATTTGTTCCTAATTCATCAAACCTTCATTCTTTGTAGTTTAGAGCTTAGAAAAGCATCAATGGAGGTTGCAACTCGACGATTGGGGGCAGATGATTCTTGGATCGTGATTGACACCTCGAGAGATTTTGATTCCTCTTCTCTCTTCCCTTTGTAGTTTCCATTGGTGTGAGTTTGTATGTAAGTTTACTTTGATAGTATGTATATTTATTGCTCATGGCTTTGTATGTGAGCTATTTTACAAATATCTATTGGTGTTATCCTTGTTTTAATAGCTTTATGAATGGATTTGAGTTGCGGTAGACATATCCTCCTTGAATCCGGAATTAGGATGATCATTTATTAAGTTCTTAACTCTAGAGATAGATTGAGGCTTAATATTCACATGAGTATCGATTCTTAATGCTTCTGTGTGGTCGAGTTGCGTGAGACATCACCTCTGAGGTGATGCGGTTGTTCTCTCAACTTTACGTTAGACATAACCTTTGTTGTGGGCGATATGTGATAATGTTGATGAGTGATTTAGGTTGCTGCAAATGAGTAGTAAGTTTGAGTATTTGATAGGGTAGATGAAATGTAAACTCGAGAGTTCTCTACTCTCCGAAGAATGAATTCTTTTTCTGTTCAATAATTTTATTTCTCGCATTTACATTTAAACCCATTTTAAACCCAAACTCATTAACATTGAGATTGTCGAACGACATTCTTTCCCTCGAACCGATCTCTGTGGACACGATAAATTCCCGAAAAAATACTTCCAAAATGTTTGTTGCTTGCCGCTTTACCGCTTCAACAAAATTCCAGCACATACAGTTAAGTTTTTAATTCATTTTAAGCCACTTTTGTGTTGCAATATCTTCATTCATTGTTACTATCTTGAAATTTTTGGTAATGAATATCAATGTCAAGGTTCAAGAATACAGTTTACTTGATAAAGTGAAATTTGACATTAATCTTAACACTAAGTTTTCTAATATATTGTTTTAGCATCTTCAAAGCCTAAACATTCAAATTCAATGATACAACAACAAAACAAGAAATTGTATTTTTCTAGTTTGTGAACGTATGAAAATTATGTGCTGGAAAGAAATGTGTAGAGTTCATGAATGGAAGATGAAGATTGGAGGCATAATGAGTTTGGTTTATGGAAAAGGTGAATGAACATGTTGAGCTTTTATAAACAAGTATGTATAACTTTTTCCCATGGCTGGAAAAAGAAACCATGGTTAAAAGCTATAATTTATCCCCATGGTTGATAATAATAATCATGGTGAAAAGTGTTGCTATTAAATTAAAATAGACCAAGTTGTAGTTTATTTTCCTTCATAATACAACAACGCCATAGCAAAAACCCTTGAAAACAGAACATCGCCCTAGCAAAAGGAAATCACCATAAACGTACAAAACACCATTTCCTTACTAACCTTCAACATATCTTCTCCAACTCAAATGAATCAAGAAAAAGAAACATGAAACTCGCAAGAACGGTACCCGAAACTCATTTCTTTGACGTTTTATTCACATTTCTAATACGTGAAACACTTCACTACTATTCAAATTATAATATTTTTATTGTTGTAGAGGCCCTAAACACTAGATTTTGTTGTTGTTTTTTAGATTGTGATTCAATGTTATATTTTATTGTTTTTGTTGAGATAAGTAATAGGTTTATTGTTGATGTTGTTGTTTTGTTGAGATTGAGATTGTTGTTTTTATGTTTTATGTTGTTTTTGTTTAGTTGTTATGACTTAACAAAAAATTTAATGTTATATGTTGTTGTGATTTAGAGTGGGATTGAAAAAAAAAATTGTGTTGTTTATGTTATATGTTGTTGTTCGACTTAGCAATGTTTTGTTTTTAATAAAGTGACTTAGTAAAGTTTTAAACTTAGCAAAGTTTTCATTCAAGATGCATAATTTTACAAGGATTTTGATTTAAATTTCAGAAAGTATGGATCATATATGGATGAAGCTAATAGATTAATTTTGGTGAATGATAAATGAGTTGTTGAATTTCTTGAATTCGCAGAAAGAAAACTTCCTAACAATAATGAAATATTTTATTAACCTTGTGTTATATGCGGGAATATCAAAAAATTTGAAAAGAATTAATATTCAATCATCTACGTTATGATGGAATTAGTCAACATTATACAATATGGATGTGGCACAGTGAAGTGGATAAAATATAAATTGTGACGTCACATAGACATAAAGTTGATGTAGATATGTATGATCAACTAGAAGATATGATATGTGATATTGAAGAAGATTCTTTTAGGAAAGCCCACGTGTATGATACTTTATGTTGTGACAATGATGAGTTATTATATAAGGGGTGCACAAATTTTACATGATTGTCAACAATGTTAAAACTTTTTAATCTGAAGGAAAAAGTGGGTGAACGGATAAAAGTTTCACATAATTACTTGAATTCTTGAAAGAAATACTTCTAGAAGGTAAGAAGTAGTAAGACCATAGTTATGAGCCCAAGGAGATATTATGTCCAATGGGTTTGTATTATATGAAAATACACGTATTCCATAATGATTTCATATTATACAGAAAAGAGTATGAAAAAAATGAATCGATGCATGAAGTGTGGGGAGTCACGCTACTAGGTGAAAGACAGTGGTGCTAATGATGATGAAGATGTAAGCAAGAAGCGTCCTCCAGCAAAATTCTTATGGTACCTACCAATAATTCCAATGTTCAAGAGGAATAATATTAGATGGCATGCGAATGAAAGAAAATGTGATGGAAAATTTTTTCATGTATTTGATGTTTTACAATGGAAGAATATTGATTCGTTGTATCCGGGTTTTGGTCATGAGCCAAGAAACCTTAGGCTTGGACTTGGAATTGATGGAATAAATCTATTTGGTAATCGGAGTACTAACCATAGTTCATGGGATGTTCTTCTCATGATTTACAACCTATCTATGTTGTTGTCATAAAGCGCAAGTATATGTTGTTATCTATGATGATTTTGGGGCCAAGACAACATAGAAACGACATAGATGTTTATCTAAATACATTTATTAAAGATTTAAGAGTTTTGTAGGAGGAAGTCGTTGATGTTGATGATGCGTATTCAGGTGAAAAATTTAAGATGTGTACCATGTTATTTTGCTCAATCAACGACTTATCTGCATATGGTAATTTGTTTGGATACAACGTCAAGGGGCATAAAGCGCACCCTATATGTGAATCTAATACATGCTCCTGCCCACTTTAGTATGGAAAAATGTTGTTTATCTTGGGCATCAGAAATTTCTAAAATTCAATCATCCATATCATAGATTACATAAGGCTTTTAATGGAGAGCAAGAGTTTGATATCACCCATAAGCCCTTAATAAGGAGAAAGTTTATAAACGACAACAACATATTAATGTTGTCTTTGGAAAAAAAACTAAAAAGGACCTGTTCAGAAATATATATGGAAAAAGAGGTCGGTGTTCTTTGAACTTCCATATTGGTCTAGCCTCGATATAAGATGTTATTTTGATGTGATGCATGTGGAGAAAAATGTGTGTGATACTTTGATTGGAACACTTCTATACATTCAAAGAAAGATAGAAGGTGGTAATAATTACCGTCTAGATATAGTGGTGATGGGTATACGATAAGAGTTGGCCCCTAAAGAATTAGGAAAAATAACATTTTTCCTCCAACACGTCACACTCTATTTAGAAAAAGAAAAAAGTTTTTACGAGTGTTTGCATGGTATTAAATTTTCTTAAGGGTTCTATAACCAGATTGTGCTTATTATTTAATAATATGTGTAATAAAGTCTTTGATCCAAAAAAATTAGATAAGTTAGAAGATGAGAGTGCAATAGTCTTGTGTCAATTGGAGATGTATTTCCCTCCATCATTTTTTGACATTATGGTCTACTTAATTGTTCATCTAGTCAAGGAAATCATATTTTGTGGTCCAATTTATTTAAGTTTATGTATTTAATAGAGGGATACATGAATATCTTTAAAGGGTGTACGAAGAATCATCACCGTCCAAAAGTTTCGATCGTTGAAAGGTACATCACAGAATATGATGTTGAGTTTCGTTCAAACTATTTGTCTGAAGCAAACTCCATAGGAATTCCAAAGTCTCGTCATGATGGAAGATATGAAGGTAGAGGTACTCAAGGTTTAAATTTTATGTCAATGGCTCGAGATTTAGTTCTTCAAGTACATTTGTATATATTGAATAATGTCCATTTAGTTTAACCTTACTTATTCGCTCAAAAAAGACTTATCAAGGAAAAATTCCCCTGGATGAGTGACAAGTGGTTGTTGAAAGATCATAACAAGAGTTTCATAAATTAACTTATTGAAAGGATTTATAATGATGAGAGTGCATTCGAGACAATTAACTGAATTTTATACATGCCTAAATTTAATGTAATAACTTAGACTTCATACGACATTAGTAAATTTTCCTTTTATACAAATTGAAAGAATGATCGTAGTACAATACAAAATAGTGTGGTTATGGTTGAGGCTAAATCCATGTGCTTCTCTAGTTTCAAAGATAAGAATCTTATAATGTGGCATCTATACCGTACTTTGGGATCATTAAGGAGAATTTGAAGAATGATTATGTTGTATTCAGAGTTCCTTTAATTCAATGCAAGGGAATTGCCAATAACACTGGTGTACAAACTCATGAGTTAGGATTTACACGGGGTTGACCTTCGTAAGGCCGGTTATATGAACAAACCATTCATCATAGATCCCAAGAAAAATAAGTGTTTTATGACACTGGTCCTTCTGAAAATAAATGGTTAATTGTTCTACAAGGAAAACGCATTCCTCACAGTGATGAAAATCAATATTTAATTCTTGATATTTCAGATACCCCTTCTTTCGCAACACATGTGCCTACTTCATATGAAGAAATTGATACTAATGATGTGCATGATATTCATTATGATTATGACGAAGAAATATGGTAAAACTAAAAATATATGCTTTTTATTGTTTATTCATAATTTACTTTTTGTTATAATTTCTAAGAGTTTTATAAGTGTGCCATCAAGTGTTATGCTAGAAAGTATTATTATTATTTCAAATTATAGGTGTTTAGAGACAAGACACAAAAAGACTTTTGATCACGTTATGCATCACACTTCCTTTATAAGATTGAATCCAGTGCACACTAATTTTGTATGATGGTTGTTTCATTGTTTGATGTAATAATGTATAAAATGTATGCCATTTTAGTTGATTCCTTTTGCGGATCCTTCTACTTTGATGACAACTTGTGTGAATCGATGATGTAAAACCACTGGATCTCCTTCTTTCCTTGAGTGATCCCGCTCAAGGCAGCTACTATCACTAGTTGCCTTTTCTGGGCAGTGATGTGGGTGGTGAATCTCTCACAGAAGTCCCTCCATAACTCAATACTCTATTTCGGCAAAGCATTGAACCAAATCATAGACGGTCCAATCAAAGTTAGAGCAAATAACTTACACTTAGAAGCCTCGTCTGTGTGGAAGTAATTCAAGTGTTCATTGAGGAGTTGCATGTGTTCATCTGGATCTCCATTCCCGTAGTATTCACCTAAATTAAGCGGTGTCTCCATTGATTTAGGTATTCTGTTATCCAGAATGCAGACACATAAAGGATGCTTCTGCAGATTCTTTGGCAGATGCTTTTCTACCTAGTAATGTGAAGAAGTGTGACAGCCTCAATCTCCTTCGAGGCTCTGAAGAGGACTTTGGAGTTTCTTTCTCCTTTGGTGACTTAGCGTTTTTAGACATGGTTGGCTCTGGGATAACGATTTGTCTTCTCTTAGATATAGCTTCTTGAGCAGTGTTTCCTCGTGGAGGTGCTTTTTGTAAACTTTCTTCAAGGAAAAGCAATATCTCCTAAATTGTCTGTGAATTATGTCTAATGTTTAACAATGTTATACATATTGTTCAGCAGTTCGTTGGCACCTTGTATTATGAGGTTGGCTCGCAAACCGTAGGTCGACTTTCAGTAACCCTCGCTCTTTTTCATGAAGAGTCAGTATCTATTCCTTCTGCTCTAGAAGTTGATTGAGGAGTTCTATTCAATTTGATAGATGGCGTTGGAAGGAGTGGTGTCCAGGATTAATCCCAGTACCACCACACCTCTCCTTGCCCATGGTTGGTTTAGGCCATGAGCAAAGACCAAGAAGTCTTGACCAGTAAAGCCTCCAGAGACCCGAGTCCCACATTCAATAGCTGCCGAGTCGATAACCGGATTCTTCAATACGAATACAAAGCCTCACTCATTCTGGAATGGTCGAGTAGATTAATGAGAGGGGAACCACTGCTTGATTGGAAAGACGAAAGGCGGAAAAAGCCCTACTATACAATACATTAGTAGGGTAACCCATAGGTCCTTAGTAGTGTTGACAAAGAAGAACAATCGGTTAAAAGACAGTGAATCTTTAGAAAAAGATTTTTCTTAAAGACTCTATAATAATGAATATAGCTACCTTTAAAAGAAATCCTATATCGGGAGAAAAAAATTAGGGCTGCTGCTTTTAAGCACAACAGAGCAGGAGACAACATAGACCATAGACCGAAAAAGAGTAGAAGATAAGTAAGAACAACGAAGCAAGTGTCTCTCATGTAAGAATATTGTAAGGCTTCCCCAAGGCCAAAAGACTTTATTCTATAAGTTTCTCTGATACTTAAAACACCTGCCATTTATTCTGTTTTGTTGTAATGCTAGCGAAAGGCTTTAAACGAATCCCTGACTTAAAGGGAATGGGAATAAACAACTGGCTTTCTTCTCATAGTGCAATCAGTTCTGGCACAAGACAATCCTGATTCAATTCCCTATTTCCCTAGAACAGTTCTCTCTCTCCTATAACTCTAACCAAGAAGGTTTCCACCTCTCACTTAGAACATAAGTTCTCGGGTTCAACCCCTGAGTTGGCAACAGTCGAACGCAAAGTCTGACTTTTGAAAACCAGGAAATGCTTTTGGTTGTGAAGCTAGAGGTGGTATCAAATGTGCGAAGGGAGATCCAACAATCTGAGGAGCTTGAAGCAAATATGAATATAGCATAGTGTTTGCTACTTGACCTACAATGCCTTAAGGAGGAAGCGATGGAGTATATTGATCTTTGATTGAGCGGCGATAACTGCGGTAGTGGCTTCACGTATTGTGGCAGAACTAGTTGCTCGATATCCAGCCATTGCTTAGAAGTATGGAAGTCAGGAATTGGGAAATTCAAGCAATCAAAGTTGATATATTACATGATCCGATCGAACGAGATGGATCTTCATGTTCGATTTTGAGAACTCTATATTCGATAAAATGAATAAGTTTCAAATCTACAAATCAAAAAGCGAATGTGCAATTGTGAAAAATGAGGGAATCAAAAGTCAATTTTCACATACGACACCACTGTTCTGTTGTGGAACCAGAAATAGAGTCAGAATCAGTGATTACAGAGGATTACGACGGATCTGAACTTCAGATACGATGGTGAGAGAGCTGACCAGCAGGGTTAAGACTCTGACGTTCAAGTGCGTATGTGAAAGAGATGAATAAATTATAATTGAATTTGAAATTTTATACCTGAAATTGTCAATATATATATATATATATATATATATATATATATATATATATATATATATATATATATATATATATATATATATATATATATATATATATATATATATATATATATATATATATATATGAAGGTGTGAGAAAAACACAAGAAATGGGGGGTTTGAATTGGGTTTTCCATTTTGAAAGCTTTTTGTGAAACTTAAAATAAAGATCATAAATAAGCTAACAATAGAAACACACGATATATCCTGGTTCACTTGAAAACTATCTAGCTAATCCAGTCCACCCGCCAAGGTGATTTTGCCTTAGACAAAGACTTAATCCACTATAACCAAACTGATTACAATTGCACGAGCCAACTGCTGGTGACTAACAACCTCTAAGACTCGTCAGCCTTAGACTTCTTAAGATTCTGACCTAACTGGTCTCTTAAGGAAACAATGCACAACCTAACTGCAAGTGACTAACTACCCTAAGACACACTGCCTTAGTCTCCCTAAAAATTCTGACCCAACTGGTCCAATAGGGAACGCAAACAACTGTTTGCAACAAGAGTTTTGTTTACAATAATTATGCTTCTATACAAGCAGGGTAAACATACATTTTTGCTCAATCTAACTTAGAGAAATCTACAATAATACATTCTTCTTCCACTATAAAAAACCGCATAAATTGTGGCGGTTATTTTAAGTTAATTGTGGCGGTTTGAACTGCCATAATTAACAATTACGACGTTTTTAAAAACGCCGTAAATTTTGCTGCCGCAAGGAAAATAATGGCGGTTTAAAATTAAACGTCGTGCAAACCGTCGTATTATACACAGTTTAAAGTGGCGGTTTTTGTTTGAAAATACTGGCGGTTTCAAACGCCATATATTTCATATAATAAACAAATATCTTCAAATTATACGTCTCTTAAAACTGTCATAATATACTGGAAATTATGTCATTCTAAACCGCCCTAATTTACTTATGATATTATCCAAAATAACATTGAATAAATGTTGTCACAATTGAACAGTAACACTAAAAGTAAATTAAAATATGTATAATAAATTTACATTTATACATTCTTGTCAAAAAATTAAATAACATATATTAAAAAACCCTGTGCAATTGTTTAACTTTGTCAAAATTACATAGTAACTATTTTATATAAGTATTGCAAACAATTCCCAAAATATTAAAACATAAAAATGACCAATAATGTATGTATCTGTCTTAATCATTCTCAAAATAAAAAGTTTTAGAACATAAAAATGCCATAAAAAATCATGTAATTTGAATGACTCTGATGATTTTCTTCATGTGTATTATTTGCATCTGATGATCTTCTTATGTCATAAGGTGATGAAGATTCACTTCCTACTTCAGAAGCCTACGAAAAACAAAATAATTAATATAACAACTGATCACTATGTAAACATAGAATACAAATATGTTTTGAGTTTTCACATCATGATCTCATAACTATATATTTAATACCAATTTTCATATCACACTTTCAAACTAGGGACGCAAGCATATGATTCACATTTCATCTATTCATAAGATCATAGGCCACACATTTACCAATTTGGCAACAAACTAAAACTTAAAAAGGTATAGCCCTGGAATTTTAATTGAGTAAATTTAGAAAGAAAATAATGATAATAGAAGATAGTTTATGTGTAGTTGAAAAACTAACCAAATTGATGTTGATGCATCCTGAGTCCCTCAGGTTTCAATATCACTAGTTATGTTGAGCTTGTCGTAGAAATCGATCATCTTCGGAGTCTCATTCATCCCTTCGATGTTGCTCCCTCTTATAAACTTATGTCCTGCAATCAAGACATTATAGATGTGACAATTTAGATATTTCATCAGACAAATTTATTTCATAATGAAATTTAGTCCATTTGAAAGTTTAAAGAACACATGAGCAGCTAGAAAGTGACCATAGTTGTCACTATTATAAAGCTTAACATAAACAAAAAGTTAAACTAGCTACAAAATCCAAATCTCATTATGGCATGGTAATTGTAGTTTTTGCACCTTTATGCTTTAGTTGGATGATCTGGTATTGTGTTTGAGTAGCACCTATAGGAGCTCCAATAGGTTAATTTTAGGTGTGCAATTAACGGTTTTTGGATCTGGGACCCAAGCCGAGCAGGCTTCATGGCCATCTGTTGACATGTGTTTCTCTTCAATGTTTCCTAAATTTCTGTAGCCCACTGTCACTAAAACATCAAAAGTGGAAACAAAATATCACCTACAATGGAAAACAAGTGGTAAATTGAGCATGTAAGATTATAGGTATTAAAAAAACTGATATATCGAACTGCCAAACCGGCTAAACAGTACCGAACCAAAAATAACTGAACTTATCATAATAGTTTGCAAACCGAATCATGAATTTAACCATGATTATAGTAGAGCAAGTTTGTTTTGCAAGGAATAGGGTATGGCAACTGGTACAGGTCTGTGGCCAATTGGATCATTTTGGAATCTCAAGTCTCCTCTAGCCATTGACTAGAGGTTAGAGCACGGGCCTATATGTCTTTGGTTCAAGGATAAGTCTTGACTGAACTTGGATAACATTGTCTTGATGAATGCCACCTCTATGCATCAGTTAAATGCTTTGAAATAAAATTGAATATTTGAAGCATCTTTGAATTTAGGAGTGTCATGCCTAAACATAGATCCATGGACTTGGGAGGCTGATAGATCAGTGTTTGTCCCTTGGTTGTTCCTCCTTGAGGTGTACAGATGGATAAGCATGCTTGGAATTGCAGAATTTGAGCAAATCGAGCCTTTATGCACAAATCTTCCTTGCCAAGACAGTTTGCAGCAAGGCATGTTGCAGCTGTCATAACTCCTAGCTCAGGTAGAGTTTGATGGAGTTCTTGGACATTTTGGAAAGCCCATATGTGACACAACACATGTGTGATTATAGTTTGTGTTGAAACGTTTTGGATCCAAGTGAAAAATGCCCCTACATTTTGAAAAAAAGCAAGACAGATTCTGACTTAGTGAAAATTTCACTAAGTGTTGGAAAAAGTGACATTTCATGTTTTCAGCCATTTTGATCACTCCATAACTTGAAATCCATGAGGAATTGGAATGAGGTGTAGTTGACACTTTTAAAGTATGCCATGAGAGCTACAAATCCATCTTTGGACCAGCCAAAATGGTTGCTTGGATCTCAAGTTATGATCCTTGGAAGTTGGTACCCTAGCCACTTTGTTCCATAACTTAGAAAAATTCTAAGTTTTTATGGTTACCCCCTTTTACAAGTTATCCCACTTTCTTTGATTTTTCTTGATGAATGATGATTCAAATCACATATTAACATTGTTTTAGGGTTAAAGAACCATAATTATGAAAAATCTCAAAAAGTCAAACTTGACTTTTATGTAGAGTTGGCTTTTTATCAGATGAATTCCAAATTGTGCGATCCTTTGTGAAATCAAGTCCTTGACCTAAATCAAACTTGATTGATATGTTTCATAGGTGTTATAGGGTGTATTGAATCATGTCCCAGGGTTTGGGACTTTTTCCCCGAAACCCTAATTGTGGTCCTGATGAAATTGAAACTTGTGAGTTAAGCTTCTTGGATCAATCCATTGTTGCAAATGGATCAATGTCGTTTATTAGAGACCCTTAAATCATGTCTTGAGGTCTTGGCTCATGTTTTGTCCCAAAAGTCAACTTAGGGGTGAATTAGGTCAAGAAACCCTTATTCCTGATTTTTGGAGAATGCATCCCCTAAGGCTAAATTGACTTGATGATTGGGTTTATGAGGTCCCTTGGAGTATCTTAAGTTATGCTTTGAATCATTGGCTCATGCCCAGAGGAAAATTTCCATCTGGAGGCCTCAGTCAACCAAAACCCTAATTTGGTGACATTGGCGATCTTGAGGCTTGATCCACTTGGAATGTTGCAACTTTGTGATTGATTCTTGATGTGGGAGTCCTCTTGACCCTTTATGGATGTTTGAAAGGCTAGACAAGTTGAAGATCATGTCATTTCTTGATTGATCCTTTGTCTAAAGCTCTAAGAGGGCTTGAAACCCTAACCTTTAATAGTAGTGAATGCTCAACAATTCTTGAGGAGATTGATGAGGCATAAAGGTACATCCATATTGTGATGATGATTTGCACAATGATGGGAAATCTTAGTGGTCAAAATTTGGGGTATGACAATAAGTTTTTTCATTTCTTGAATATGATCTTCATATACATCAGTGTTTCTGATATTTCTTCTTTTACAGTGAGTATTACATCGTTTGCTGCTTACTCATAATTAATCATGCTTGTACGCATGCATCTGTTCTTTTTCGCTCATGCTCATCGGGTACTTCTTCGTTGAATAATCAAGTCTTTATATAGCCAAAAATAGATCCGTTGGAGGGCAGATCAGTAATATGATGAGAGTACTAGCGACTTGAAATAATGCTATTATGCTGGGTTTGAAAATCGTACACTGAATCTGTTCTTTGTACCACCAAATCAGGGTAGTGGAAAAGAACATGCTTTATCTGTACTATGTACTATTTTCCCACGCAAACGTTTCATCTTCTTCTATTAATCAGAGGCTTCTGAATTGATTTGATTGAAGCATGAACAGAAGAATGAATCATTGGGTCTTTGGAGTCTTGAGTCTTCAGAGACTTCAGAACTTGTTCAGCCGAACCTTGTCTTTAGAGTCTTCAGCACTTCTAGGTCAGAACCCTTGGTTATCAGAATACTTAAGTCTTCAGATCTTTAGCACGCCGTTCAAAAGAACCTTGTCTTCAGAATCTTCAGCACTTAGTCTTCATAACCTTTAACCTTCAGAATCCTTAAGTCTTTAGATCTTCAGCACGTTGTTCAGCAGAACCTTGTCTTCAGAATCTTCAGCACTTAGTCTTCAGAAGTTAACGACCTCAGAAGCACTACAGGCTTCAGCATAAGAACATCAGAGTCATATCCAGAGATCAGATACAAGAGACGTTACAACAGCAACATAGTGTCTTCTCAGAATCTTTCTGACGTACAGTAGATTAGAACCAATTCTTGCTTCTTCACATAGAAGTGACCATAAAGAATATCAGAGTGATGTAGCACACGGTCTTTATTAAAGTTAGAACCTGTTTGTTAAACCATCAGAATATCAAACGTTAAGAGCACCTAAATTGTTCTTCACACAAATGCTCCATTATTATCATCAAAACATCAAGTAAGATGCAGAACCAAATCTTATTCTAACAATATATATATATATATATATATATATATATATATATATATATATATATAAAATGGAAAATTACAAAAATTAATTGTTTGCATGCAATGAAAATTACGAGACAATAAGACAGAAACATATAGTTGAATAAGCAACTGCTGCAACAAGCATGCAGTATCCCTAGAACTCTAGCTGGCTGATAGAACAGATAAAGATAATATTTTCAGATTCTTTGAGAGATTGAGGTTGTCATTTTGCAATGTCCAGTCTAAATTGCGTCTACTGCAGTTGTTGTTGATTGATTGTTACTTTCTTTCCTTCACTCGATATCTTCTTCCAATAAAAACAAACGACTTTTGTCTGAATATAAATTGTTTATCTAAATTCAATTTTTAATAATAATATTTGTTTATATTTATGTACTATTAACTTAAATAAATTGTTGATATTCATAAATTAATTATTAAAAAAATTAAATGATCAATTATTAAAAATAATGTAAGAAATGTTGGGATTTAATTTTTATTTGCAATAAAAAATATTATTTTTAAATAATATAAAGTTTATGACATTTAATATGACAACTAAAAAGGATGGAGTAAATAATTCAACATATCTAGTAAAACTACAATTTTGTTAACAAATAAAACGAAAAAGTTATCTTGTTAAAAATATATTTTCTGACTTTTTCTTTTCAAAAAAAGATTTTTTTTAATGGTAAATATTCATATGAATTAAACTACATAAGTTCTTTATGTGAGGAGACGCCTACATATTTAATGTGTCATATTGCAGATAAACCATTAAAATAAACTGGGTTGTAAATAGTGATTATTGCAATTTTATTTATCAATTAAAAAAGTGATTTTTGATGATATATGTGAATTTATATGAAGATTTATCTGCAAAGTTTTTCACTTTGGTATGCGGATAAATTTATAGAGAAATTCACAAATAACATCAAATTTAAAGAAAAATTTACATGTATATATATATATATATATATATATATATATATATATATATATATATATATATATATTATTAAAATTGAAAATGTTGATTAGTTTAAAACATGATTATATTGGAAATTATGTGAAAATGTTGATTAGTTTAGTATTAAAATTGAAAATTTTGATTATTTAATTAAAAAATTTTATTTTTATTTTAAGAAAAAAGAGTGAGATTGTTTTTATTTTTAAATTTTATTTGATAGTGATAGAATTAGAGTTTGATCTAACTCAACTCTATAAAACCGGTTGATAAGGTGAGTGGTCTCACACTATATAAACTCTTTATGAGTCTCATCTTTAGTTAATGTGGGAGTTGGGTTTTTCCCGATAGATAGTCTAATTTTACAAAATTAATTTAAAAATTATACTTATTTAAGAATTTTAAAAACTAAAATTTTATAATTAAAAGTTTCAAAATTTAAAAGTTAAAATAAATGTTAAAAATTTAAGTTTTTAATTTTGAAAATTAGAAAAAGAAAAAATAATATATTTTTATTAATAACAAATTTATATTATTGTACAACTTTAAAACAATTTTTAAAAGAGATTAATTACTATGCACTGACAGTGTAAAAAGTTTTGCACTGTCAATACATCACCATCACTCGTTTGGATTACTTTACAGATTATTAAAATAAAAGTCAAACTTCTCTTTACATCCAACGGTTATAATTAACTAACAGTGTAAAATTATTTTATACTGTCAGTGCATTTCAATTAAATCATTTTTAAAAATAAAATTAGTAAATAGATTTTATTTTATTTATATTTTACAACTATTTATTAAAATAAAATATTTTCTAAAAACAAAAATTAAAATTTATTCAAACAAGCCATAGAGAAGAAGAAAACGTAATTGTGTGTGGGGAGTGGGGACAAGATTTATGCAAGAGCACGAGATATGCACGTGGGGCTCGTTGCCATTTTGGTGCCAAATGAACGTGGATTTGAATAGAAATAGACATTATCGAATAACACAAAAGTTGTTATTATTAAAAAAAAATAGTTTGAAAAAATGAAATAAAAAAATAAAGAGTTCTATAAATTAAACAAGTAATCTACCTTTGAGTGAATAATAGAAAATCATTATTATTGAAAAATTAACATAAGGTAATTTATAAGAATAGTTAATTTGAGAGTAAGCACTACTTTTCATATATGACTTTTTTGTAAGAAATTTAATTGTACGTTTGGTTTTTTATTTAAGCTTTTTAGTATTTTAGTCTCTTAAATGCAGTTGTGTCATGTCATGTCATATATATATATATATATATATATATATATATATATATATAGGGTTATGCTAATGCACATACATGTAGGTGTGCATTAGTAACATATATCTTAGTGTATTTTTGTGTAAGGCCCACCAATTTTGGGTGAGACCTCACCCGCCCGTCAACGCGGTCGACCTCGACAGCAGGTTCCCGGGCGAACTCGATGAAGACGGGGCAGAAGACCTCGACCTCCAGGCGAAAAACAACGGGCGGCCTCTCCACCCAACGCGCCCCATCCCAGACGGAGACTTTGAGCTCGTAGCCCTCGGGGAAGATCCAGACTGTAACGTGAAGATTGGCACGGGGATCCCCGACCTGGCGAAGGAGCAGCTGAAGGCATGTCTCTGGGAGAATGCTGATCTGTTCGCATGGATCACCTCCGAGATGCCTGGCCTTGACCCCGAGGTGGCTTGCCATCAGCTCGCAGTAGATCCGGCCGCTAGGGCCATAGCTCTACGTAGGCGTAAGCAGTCTCCCGAAAAAGTGGAGACTGCCAAAAAAGCTGTAAAAGACCTCCTAGAGGCAAATTTTATTTCAGAGGCCAGGTACACAACCTGACTGTCCAACGTTGTACTCGTAAAAAAGAATAATGGAAAATAGAGGATGTGTGTTAACTATACTGATCTTAACCGGGCTTGCCCGAAAGACTGCTATCATTTTCCTAACATCGACCAGCTGGTCGACAATTCTGCAGGTTACAAACTGTTGTCCTTCATGGACGCCTACTCAGGATACAACCAAATTCCCATGGATAAGGCCGACAAACAGCACACGACTTTCATGACCGAATCGGGCAATTACTACTACAACGTAATGCCCTTCGACTTGAAGAACGCCGAGGCGACCTACCAACGGATAATGAACAAGGTTTTCCGGGCTGAAATCAACGACATGCTCGAGGTCTATATGGACGACATGATCGTCAAATCCGCGGAAGAAGTCGACCACGCCGCGCACCTCAAGAAGGTGTTCGACACGGTGAGGAGATGCCGCATGAGGTTCAACCCCGACAAATGCACCTTCGGCGTTCGGGCAGGTAAGTTCCTCGGCTTCTACCTCACAGAGCGAGGAATCGAAGCCAACCCCGACAAGTGAAGGGCTTTCTCTGAGATCCCTACTCCGGACTCGAAGAAGTCGATACAGTCATTGAACGGGATGATCACCGCCCTTTCCCGCTTCGTTGCCAAGTCTGCGCAATACGCACTCCCATTTTTCAAACTTCTTCGACAAAAAGAGACGTTTGAGTGGAGCGAGGAATGCGAGCAGGCGCTCCTCCACCTAAAACAAGTCCTATCGCAACCCCCGGCCCTCTCACGGCCCGAGAGCGGGGAGACACTTTTCTTGTATCTCGCAATCACGAGTGAAGTGGTCAGCGCTGTCCTCATTCGAGAAACCCGGACGGGAAGAAACCGATTTACTTCACGAGCAAAGCCCTCCAAGGCCCCGAGCTCAGGTATCAGTAGATAGAGAAAGTCGCCCTTGCCCTCGTCATCGCGGCCAGGAGGCTACGCCATTACTTCCTAGCCCACACTGTCATCGTAAGGACCGAACAACCCATAAGGCAACTTCTTGGACGACCAGATATGGCGGGGAGGATTCTCAAGTGGTCGCTCGAACTCGTCGAGTTTGACGTCCAATACGAGGGAAGTAAGGAACCTTCGACCAAAGAATCCCAAAAATGGAGGATCTATGTCGACGGAGCATCCAACCCGAAGGGAAGCGGGGCGGGCATCATCCTCGAAAACGAGGAAGGCATCCTGATCGAGGTATCCCTCGAACTATCCTTCCCGACGTCGAATGTAACGCCCCAGTTTTGTTAGATTTATTTAATCGAGTCGATTTAATTATTTTCGTTTTTATATCATTTTATTCTTGACTTTTATTTGACAATATATTATTTTTCATCGTTATTATGTTTTATCGCGTTTTGAGAGCGTTTGCGAGATATTTGAGCCGAGGATAAAATAGTCTTTTAGGGGTTTAGATATTTTTATATAAATAGAGATTAGAGAGAATTAGAGAGAAAAGAGAAAAAGAAGAGAAAGAAAAGAAAGAAAGAAGGAAAAGGAGAAGAAAGAAAGAGAGAAGAGGAGAAAGAGGAAAAATCAAGGAAATCTCCGTTTTAATCACGATTAATCGGGTAAGGGTGAGAAGTTTCAATTATATCTTGCTTGTGTATGTATATGTGTTGTTTATGGTAAGTGTTTTGGTTGTTTTACAACTTTTTATCATTTGATAAATTGATGAACAAATGATTAGAAATCGATGTTTTCACGGTCGGAATTCGATATAAATTGCGTTGTATGATCACACTGTGTTTATGAACAATCGTTGATACTTGTTTTGCCGTTGGAATTGATTTGGGATGAAAAATGGGATTTTTGGGGGTTTTGGAACCATATAACCCGCAGCAGGAAATTCTGGTTCTGGTGCGATTCGCCAGGCGAATTAGGTCTCGCCACTAGTTCGCCAGGCGAAGTGCTGGCGAAGGGGGATTCGCCAGGCGAAATCGTAAGTCGCCAGGTGAAATTGGAGAGACAGAAATGGGTTAGCTTCTGTAACTCTTGGGGTTTTTCTATAATTGTGGTTTGCCACTAGTTCGCCAGGCGAAGTACTGGCGAAGGGGGGTCCGCCAGGCGAAATCCTAAGTCGCCAGGCGAATCTGGCTGTTTCTCAATAAATTCTTTTCTTTGAAAATTCATAACTTTTGATCCGTAACTCGGATTGAGGCGTTCTTGGTACCGTTAGAAAGCTAATAAAACGTCCCTTCTTATAAAAATGGTTTTGAGATTGTTGGCCGATTTAATTATGTTGAGAATTTGGAAATGTTTCGTTTTGTCGACTTTTACCGTTTTAATTGAGTGTATTTGATGTGCTATCGTGCCATATGCTTCATATATATATCGTACGACTTGTGTGATGTTATATGATGTGAACGCATGTGATAATGATGTTGTTGTGTGGTAAAATACAGTGTTTGATTGAATATCAATGTATGTTGTTATGAAGTTTTGTGAAATTGTTGTGGCTTGTGGATTATGATGAAATGCATTGTTTATGTGAAATTCAATGTGTGTTATTTGGTGGCCTTATGGCAAGTAAATGCATTGTTTGAATTGATTTCCAATGCATGAATAATGATGATGAGATAATCCATATTGTTGATTTGTGAAGATGCATTTGATTGTCATGAATCTTTGTATGCAAAGCATCATGATATGCATCTTGTGATGTCGTGTGCCCTAGTGGGTGTGAGCGACGAAACGGCTCCAGAGGGAATCTGCTATAACATCGTGAGCCTTATACCGAGAGGACCTAAAGCGATGATTATAGACGATCATGAGCCTAATACAAAGAGGACCTAAAGCGATCGGATCGTGAGCCTTATACCGAGAGGACCTAAAGCGATCCATAAACGTCGTGAGCCTTATACCAAGAGGACCTAAAGCGACGGGGAACATCGTTTGGCCGACAGGGAGTTACACTGAGTAACAAGCGATGATTCCAATAGTTCCTGAGTGAACTGATGATGAGAATAATGGATGGATGGTACCACATTTGCATAGAGTCGTTGTGTCGGTCTCTTTGCATTTGCATAAATCATGAATGGATTAATTATGTGTGGAAAATCATGAATGGATTGATTATGTGTGGAAAATCATGAATTGATTGAGTATGTGTTGAGATTTATGTTTAAATTGGTGAATTGATGTGCATATGTGATAAATGCATTGGTTGTGGATAATATGTTTTATGCATAGACATATGCTATGTGATGTGGTGGGGTGTTTCCATATATTATTACTTTGGTGTGCCTTATGTGTGAATATGTGATTATGTTGGTGTAATTGATATATGCTATGTGTATTAGTATGTGATGCTTGTGGTGAGAATAACTATGCATGTGAATTTTTATGTGTTGCATATTATTATGCAATCTTGATTTAGTTGTTATTTCTCACCCTTCTATTTGTTGCTCTATGAGGCAATTGTAGATTAGTATCTTGGAGGCTTTTGTGAAGATTAGTCCTCCGTCCTTTGTCGGTCTGTCTGCTCTGATACATAGCACGGGAGTCGGGGAACGCTTTTGTTATATGTATACATTTGTTGGATATATTTTGTATTAACTTTGTATAAATATTTTGATGTTATAAAACAATTTATTTTGTAAAACAATTCAGTTATGGATCTTCCACTTTATTCCATAATTGACCTTTCCTTTTATATGGAAAAAGTTTCCCTTTTAGGTTATTCCATTTTGTGTTATGTATCAAATTTATGAGCAGGGCTTGTGTTTTCTTTCCTTAATTGTGGCATCCTTGTTTCTGTTGGAAAAATAAATTTTTATTTACTCTGATTTATTTATGTATTATTTATTCGCGATGGGAATTGGGGTGTTACAAGAGTGGTATCAGAGCAGGTTGGTCTGTCCGGCCAAGTTGTTGAGTCAGTTGGTGTGATAGTTGAATACTGTCGATGTTGTTTGTTCCTTAGTATGTGATATGTATTTGAAACACAGTCAGTGCTGTCTAGTTTTCTAATCTTTTGTCTTCAGGATTGAAAATGAGATAAGTGGGGGAGAAGCTGGTGCTTCTCCAAGTTGCTTCAGTTGTGGAGTGTTGGCTTAGTGTGTCGTTGGTTGCAAGAGTGTAAGTGTTGTTTGGACAGTGTTGTTTCCGGTTCCGGAGGGAATGCGGAGGTAAGGTTTATGTCAACTAAGGATTTGTGCCTCAGGTAGTTTTGTGCACAAGATGTAAGGAATGCTATTATAGTTTGGTAATGACGGTTTATGCCCCATCATGATTGTCGGTTGTCTATTGACAAATTGAGGAACTGATCACCCTTAATCTCTTGTTGATAGTAGACGAAATTATGTTGGATGGAATAGACGTGTCTTTCCGGCTTTGATAGCGTGTGCAATGAGTTGTTTGGAAGTTAAGAAAATGGTTACAGATTGTTTTGTTGAGTCGATGAAGATTCTTATATCGGAAGATGAGACGGATTAGAGGTTTTGGTATGTTGGTTCAGTTGGGAAGTCGTTGAGGGAGAACGATTGGGTATCGTTAAAGGTTGTTCTCAAAGAGTAGAGTGTGAACTCAAATTTGATGAAGGGGAAGATTTGAGGTTTGGATCTGCTAAGTAAGTAGAGGAACTTTTAGGAAGTGAAACTAAGATGTTTGTTATGTTTGTGATGATAGTGTTCTGGAAATTGGCAAAAAGGCCACAGTGTTGGGCTGTCAGTGGTGCGTGATTTTCAGATGTATTTCCGGATGGAATATTGGATGTTAGAATTAGAAGTACCCGGACTGATAGAGTGGTTAGAAGATTTACTAGAAAGGAGAATTGTGAGGCCAAGTGTGTCGTCGTGGAGGGCTCCAGTATTGTTAGTAACAAAAAGGATGGATGATCGAACGGAATAATAAGCATGATGTGTATAATGGTATTGAGACTTTGGAAAGCAAAACGTAGAGTTCTGGTGAGGTTTGGAGTCTTTGGAGTTTTAGGGCATTAATGGAAATCTTGAGAAAACCCTGAGGTGTGGATGTAATATTTGAGAGTTATTTTGGGTTGGTTGTTGCTACATGTTGGAATTTGTGGAATTGGACGGTCAAGAGAAGAAATTGTGTATGGATTACTAACAGTTGAATAAGGTAACGATTGAGAATAAGTGTCCACTTTCATGAATAGATGACTGGAATGGTTTGGTTGAGTTTGAGTGAAATTACAATTGGTTGGAATGTTTGATAAGAGTGGTGAATTTGTGTGAGTTGAGGCTTTGATAGATTTCATGTGACTGGTTATGTTGGTTATCATCGGAATAAGCTGTTATTTACTCGGTTAAGCTTGTATGTGAGTAGCCAGTTACCCAGGGAAATTTTTTGCAGAAGCTTTAAGAATTTATATCTTTTGGAATTTGGTTGGGCATTACAACGTATAGTGATATTATTTGGTGTTAGTAATGTGTCTGTAATGTTTATGGAGTAGATGAATCGTATCTTCCATATTTATTTGGATGAGTTCGTAGTGGTTTTGATTGAGGATATTCGGATTTGTTATAAAACTCAGAGGGAGAACAGGTAGAGTGTTTGAGATTTGAATTACAAGTGTTGAAAAGAGACGAAGTTTTATGCTAAGTTATTCAAGTGAGAATTTGGGTTGAAAAAGGTTAGTTTTCTTGGATATGTTATTTCATATGAGAGTATGGTTAATGGATCCATCGGAAGTAGATGCAGTTCTACAATGAGAGGCTCCGAAGTTGGTTAAGGAGATTAGAAATTTTTGGGCTTAGTTGGTTGTTACGGCAGGCTAGGGAAGACTTTGCCAAGTTCGTACTTCTGTTATCTCAGTGGACTTGCAAAGGGTGAGTCGTTTGTGTTGGATGTTCGTTGTGAGAAAGTTTCAGAGAGCTGAAGTAGAAGTTGTCTATGGCTCCAGTTTTGATTCTGTGTGTTCCTAATAAACCGGTTGTGAGGTATTGAGATGTGTCTTTGATGAGTTTAGTCTGTGTGTTAATGCAAGAGGGTAAAGTCGTGGCTTATGCTTTACGACATTTGAGGATTTATAAAAGGATCTATACTATTATGGATTTGGAATTGGTTGCGGTTGTATGGTGTTGGAATATTTGGAGGTATTATCCTTATGGTTCTAGGTTCGAGGTGTTTGGTAATCACAAGAGTTTAGAGTACTTGTTTGTTCTGAAGGAATAGAGTATGAGACAGAGAGGATGGTTGGAATTTGTGATGAGTTATGACTTTAGCCGGAATTATCCTATTGGTGAAGTTCATGTCGTGCGTGATGAGTTAAGTCAGAAGTTGGATATGAAATTGGTAGATTTGATGGTTACGAGTAATTAGAGTGCGCAGCGGAAGCGTGATGTGGCACATTTTGTATATGCGTGTGTGACTTGCAAGAGTTCATAGGTTGAACATTGGAAACATGTAGGAATGGTGAGACTATTGGACGTTTCAGAATGGAAGTGCTAGGTGAAATGTTTAAATATTATTCATGGGCTACTATGTAGATGGATGTTTTGGTTATATGTTCATTTGGAGAATCGTAGCATTGTTGTAATATTGTTGTGTGACAAGGATGTTGGTATTGTGGTTATGTAGAGGTTGTTGAAACGATGTTGGGTCGTGGGACTGGTGTTCTTGTTTGTGTTGTTGCTTCGTTCCTATTGTGTTGGTTCGAGTGCGAGTAGCTGATTCCTGTGTGTGTTCGTAACTTGGGTATTCTTTGAGTTGTGAGTTGGTCGTCAAGTGCATTGTATGGGCTTTACATCTTGTCGTTGTAGTTGTCGTCGTTGTCGTGTCGTTGTTGTAGCTGCTGTTAGCAGGTGGTTTGTCAGTTGTCTTATTCGTGGTGTGCCTTTTGTTGGCATGATAGTTTGTTAGTCGGATGCGAGAGTCGTATCCGGAGTTGTTCATATCAGTTATATTTTCGAGGACGAAAATGTCTAAGTGGGGGAGAGTTGTAACGCCCCAGTTTTGTTAGATTTATTTAATCGAGTCGAGTTAATTATTTTCGTTTTTATATCATTTTATTCTGGACTTTTATTTGACAATATATTATTTTTCATCGTTATTATGTTTTATCGCGTTTTGAGAGCGTTTGCGAGATATTTGAGCTGACGGGTAAAATAGTCTTTTAGGGGTTTAGATATTTTTATATAAATAGAGATTAGAGAGAAAAGAGAAAAAGATGAGAAAGAAAAGAAAGAAAGAAAGAAAGAAGGAAAAGGAGAAGAAAGAAAGAGAAAAGACGAGAAAGAGGAAAAATCGAGGAAATCTCTGTTTCAATCACGATTAATCGGGTAAGGGTGAGAAGTTTCAATTATATCTTGCTTGTGTATGTATATGTGTTGTTTGTGGTAAGTGTTTTGGTTGTTTTACAACTTTTTCTCATTTGATAAATTGATGAACAAATGATTGGAAATCGATGTTTTCACGGTCGGAATTCGATATAAATTGCGTTGTATGATCACACTGTGTTTATGAATAATCGTTGATACTTGTTTTGCCGTTGGAATTGATTTGGGATGAAAAATGGGATTTTGGGGGTTCTGGAACCATATAACCCGCAGCAGGAAATTCTGGTTCTGGTGCGATTCTCCAGGAGAATTAGGTCTCGCCACTAGTTCGCCAGGCGAAGTGCTGGCGAAGGGGGATTCGCCAGGCGAAATCGTAAGTCGTCAGGCGAAATCGGAGAGACAGAAATGGGTTAGCTTCTGTAACTCTTGGGGTTTTTCTATAATTGTGGTTTGCCACTAGTTCGCCAGGCGAAGTGCTGGCGAAGGGGGGTCCGCTAGGTGAAATCCTAAGTCGCCAAGCGAATCTGGCTGTTTCTCAATAAATTATTTTCTTTGAAAATTCATAACTTTTGATCCGTAACTCGGATCGAGGCGTTCTTGGTACCGTTAGAAAGCTAATAAAACGTTCCTTCTTATAAAAATGGTTTTGAGATTGTTGGCCGATTTAATTATGTTGAGAATTTGGAAATGTGTCGTTTTGTCGACTTTTACCGTTTTAATTGAGTGTATTTGATGTGCTATCGTGCCATATGCTTCATATATATATCGTACGAATTGTGTGATGTTATATGATGTGAACGCATGTGATAATGATGTTGTTGTGTGGTAAAATACAGTGTTTGATTGAATATCAATGTATGTTGTTATGAAGTTTTGTGGAATTGTTGTGGCTTGTGGATTATGATGAAATGCATTGTTTATGTGAAATTCAATGTGTATTATTTGGTGGCCTTATGGCAAGTAAATGCATTGTTTGAATTGATTTCCAATGCATGAATAATGATGATGAGATAATCCATATTGTTGATTTGTGAAGATGCATTTGATTGTCATGAGTCTTTGTATGCCAAGCATCATGATATGCATCTTGTGATGTCGTATGCCCTAGTGGGTGTGAGCGACGAAACGGTTCCAGAGGGAATCTGCTATAACATCGTGAGCCTTATACCGAGAGGACCTAAAGCGATGATTATAGACGACCGTGAGCCTTATACAAACAGGACCTAAAGTGATCGGATCGTGAGCCTTATACCGAGAGGACCTAAAGCGATCCATAAACGTCGTGAGCCTTATACCAAGAGGACCTAAAGCGACGGGGAACATAGTTTGGCCGACGGGGAGTTACACTGAGTAACAAGCGATGATTCCAATAGTTCCTGAGTGAACTGATGATGAGAATAATGGATGGATGGTACCGCATTTGCATAGAGTCGTTGTGTCAGTCTCTTTGCATTTGCATAAATCATGAATGGATTAATTATGTGTGAAAAATCATGAATGGATTGATTATGTGTGGAAAATCATGAATTGATTGAGTATGTGTTGAGATTTATGTTTGAATTGGTGAATTGATGTGCATATGTGATAAATGCATTGGTTGTGGATAATATGTTTTATGCATAGACATATGCTATGTGATGTGGTGGGGTGTTTCCATATATTATTACTTTGGTGTGCCTTATGTGTGAATATGTGATTATGTTGGTGTAATTGATATATGCTATGTGTATTAGTATGTGATGCCTGTGGTGAGAATAACTATGCATGTGAATTTTTATGTGTTGCATATTATTATGCAATTTTTATTTAGTTGTTATTTCTCACCCTTCTGCTGTGGTTTGTTGCTCTATGAGGCAATTGTAGATTAGTATCTTGGAGGCTTTTGTGAAGATTAGTCCTCCGTCCTTTGTCGGTCTGTCTGCTCTGATACATAGCACGGGAGTCGGGGAACGCTTTTGTTATATGTATACATTTGTTGGATATATTTTGTATTAACTTTGTATAAATATTTTGATGTTATAAAACAATTTATTTTGTAAAACAATTCAGTTATGGATCTTCCGTTTTATTCCATAATTGACCTTTCCTTTTATATGGAAAAAGTTTCCCTTTTAGGTTATTCCATTTTGTGTTATGTATCAAATTTATGAGCAGGGCTTGTGTTTTTTTTCCTTAATTGTGGCATCCTTGTTTCTGTTGGAAAAATAAATTTTTATTTACTCTGATTTATTTATGTATTATTTATTCGCGATGGGAATTAGGGTGTTACATCGAACAACTAAGCAGAGTACGAGGCTTTCCTCGCCGGGCTTCGGCTGCCCGAGGACCTCGGCGCCAAGGAGGTCAAAATCTTCACCGACTCCCAGCTCGTGGCCTCGCAAGTCCGAGGAGAGTACCAGGCCAAGAACGACAGCCTCATCGAATACTTGACCCTGGTGAAAGAAAAGATGAAAAAATTCACCTCCACGGAAGTAACCCACATCCCTCGCGTGCACAATGCCCGAGTAGATGTCTTGTCCAAATTGGAAAGCACATAGAAGAAGGGAGGAAACAAATCCATCATACAGGAAGTGCTTTCCCGCCCGAGCATTGACAAACCCGTTCCAGCAACGGACGTGAACGCCATTGGGGACAGCAATTGCTGGATGACCCCGGTGTACGAGTACCTCACGACGGGCAGACTGCCTGATGCAACTTATATGTGAGCCTAAGAGGGGGGGGGGGTGAATTAGGTTCACATATAAGTTACAATTGGTATCAGATCCGCAACAATCTTTTGATGCTAAAAATATTTTCCAATGACCATGACACAAATAAAGACCAGTTTGAACACTTGTATGCACATTGCTAAGGAGTAATTGATTATACCTTTGATCAATCCTTGAGAGTTCTTCAAGACTTGAACCAATGCACAATTTTGTTCAATTCTTCAATGTAGCTTCAAATTCCTTGATCCAATTCCATTTTAAGCAAGCATAGTAAATGACATAACCAATGTTGTCTTCATCAAAATTCTTGAGAAGCCATGTCTTCACATTCTCCGCCTTTTTCATGATGACAACCTAATATTTGAAAATTAATTCCACCATTGTTTCTCTAACCACATGAAAGCTCCCCCTTAGATGATGCTCCCCCTAAATCCAATGTTCTTAGGGATGTTTGAAAGCTTTTAAAATTCTTCATAATTTGTTAGAGAAACCATACACATAATATAATCTTCTCCCTCTTTGTCATTACCAAAAAGGAAAGGGAAAAAGAATTTGGAACAAGGTATCACAAGTTGTATGAACCAACTATAGAGATGATAAAACTACTACCACACATAAAAAGATGAAACAAACCAGAACATAATACATAAATAGATTAACCAAAGAAAGTACCAACTTAATAATCAAGTACAACCAACACAAAATAACTTAGCAAGTTTTAGACAAAAAACATAATGAACTAAACTTAAAAAAAAAACATAAAAACAAGAAAAATTAATCACTTCCAGAATATTCCTCCATTTCCTCATCATCTCCTTCTCCTTCCTCTTCATCATCATCATTTCCTCTTTCTTCTTCATGAGAGGCTTGGTTGCGGAACATGGACCATAATAGCTTCTTGAGAGACTTTATGCCACGGGTGGTTTGTTGATGGTTTTGGGTCATTGTCGCCTTTAAGCTTTGAATTTCATTGTAGAGAAATTCGTTTGTAAACCCTCCTTCCAGAGCAACAGCCGGGGCAGTCGCTTCACCTTTGTAACGATATGTTCCATTAGGTGCCACAATAATTCCGGTGTTTTTAGTAACCGTTGTAGCATTGATTTCACATGCCCTAGCAGTCATTTGATTTTGTGGCTCCCTTTTGAGCAAAAACTTGTTATACTCCAGAATCTTTGACACAATTCTCGCATATGGTAATCGGTTACTCTGAGCATTTTTTCAAAAAATTATTTAAACGTTGCATGAAGTAACCAATTAATGACAGAGTGTTAACCGGTTACCACTGATCAGATTTCAAAAATAATTGCATCTCTTCATGCTTCTTTCATAAAACTTTTCCATACGAACCATGGCATCAGAGCAGGTTAGGTAACCTGTTCCGACAAGATCCAGCATGGCTTCCGTAAGCACGAACCCGGTTTTCTAAGACGGTGGAAGTAGTAAGAAGCCCCCACTTTTCTCTGGAGAGTATTTTGATTTTTGGAAGATTCGTATAAGAGCACATCTTGAAGCACAAGGAGAAGGTATATGGGAAGCTATTGAGAATGGTCCACATAATCCTGTAAATGTAGTCAATAGTGTTGGTACCACAAAATTAAAAAGTACATATGATAAAGAAGATAAGAGAAAAATTCTAAATGAAAAGAAAGCTATCAATCTTCTTCAAAGTGCCTTAAGTATTGATGAGTTCTTTCGTGTTTGTCAATTTAAATCGGCAAAAGAAATATGGGATACTTTGGTAGAAACACATGAAGGAACGACTAAAGTTAAAAGATATAGACTAAATACTCTAAGTCAAGAATATGAAATGTTCCGAATGCAGCCCGGAGAAACCATTGTTGCATTACAAAAAATATTTGTTCATTTGACTAATCACTTAATAGCACTTGGTAAGACATTCTCAAATGATGAACTAAATCTCAAAATTCTAAGATCTTTGACAAGAGAATGGCAACCAAAAGTAACGGCAATATCGGAAAAGAAAAGCCTCTCTACGATGACTTCCGCATCTCTATTTGGAAAACTTCAAGAACATGAGTTAGAACTTGGACAACTTGAAAAACATGAACTTCAAGACAAGAAGTCCAAGAGTATTGCTTTAAAGGTAGATGCAAAAGGAAAACAAAATGACGACTCATCGGAGGAAGACGAAAATTTCATGCTTCTAGTAAAAAGACTTGTAAAATTCTTTGGAAATAAAGATAAGTCCTTTTATGCTAAAAGGAAGAAACACTTTAAGAAAAAGGATACTTCAACTCCTTCTCAAGACATTACATGTTATGAATGTGGGAAGCAAGGTCATATAAAACCCGAATGTCCACAACTTGTAAAGAAAGGAAGTTTTAAAGGCAAGAAGGAGTCAAAAAATAAGAAGGCATACATTGCTTGGGAAGAAAACGAAATTAGTTCATCATCCGACTCGGAGAGCGATGAAAGCGCAAAACTAGCACTTATGGCTACGCATAACTCCGAAGATGAAAATGACGAGGTTAGTACTAAATTTTCTCTTTATGATAATGATGCATAAGAAGCCATAAATGAACTCTTAAATGAATGTAAGGTCTTATGTAAAACAATTTCTTCACAAAAAAGACAAATAACATCTTTAGAAGAAAAAGTCGATGTTATGGAAAAAGAGTCAAAAGATGAAAAACAAAAGAGAGCAAGTAAAGAAAAACAAGAATTGGTGTGTAAAAATTGTGAGTCACTTTCATTCCAAATTGTTCAATTAAAAAGAGTCTTAGAAAGATATGAGAAAGGACAAATTCGTTTAGAAGCGGTCCTTAGTCAACAAAGATATTCGAATGATAAAAGTGGACTTGGTTACTCTAAATTTTCTAAACCAAGTTCTAGTAAAACAATCTTTGTTAAGGATAGTGACCAAACTTCTAAGGAGAAAGTGAACAAACCTAAAATTGTGCATTCTTATCCTAAAAAGAAAATAACTCCCATTAAGAAGAGATTTCCTAAAAAGAAATCATATGTTCCTAGATATAAAAGCAATTTTGTTCCTACTTGTTTTTATTGTGGTTTTATTGGCCATACACCTAATGCTTGCTATGTAAGAAACTTTAGTGTTGCAAGTGGGCATTATGTGTGGGTAAAGAAAGGTACTAATTATGAAGGACCCAAGGCTATTTGGGTACCTAACAAAACTTAATTTGTTTTGTAGGTGTGCTTGAAGACCACTTCTAATCTATGGTATCTTGATAGTGGTTGTTCGAAGCATATGACCGAAGATATAAACAAATTTTCAATTCTAGTGCTTAAAGCCAAGGGTTATGTTACTTATGGAGATAACAATAAAGGAAAGATTCTTGGCGTAGGCAATGTTGGTTCGCCACCTTTCACAACAATTGAAGATGTGCTTTATGTTGAAGGCTTAAAGCATAATCTTATTAGCATAAGCCAACTTTGTGACAAAGGATTCAAAATCAAGTTCACTAAATATGAATGTTTGATAGAAGACGAAGTCACTAATGAGGTAATGCTTAAAGGTAATAGAATTAACAATATTTTTATAATTTCCCTTAATGACACTTCTTTGAAGGTTAAATGTCTTATGGCAAGCAATAATGATTCATGGCTTTGGCACAAAAGGATTGCTCACATTCACATGGAGCATTTGAATAAATTAATTAAGCATGACTTAGTTATTGGATTACCAAAGATAAAATATGTCAAAGATAAGTTGTGTGATGCATGTCAAAAGGGGAAACAAACCAAGTCAACTTTCAAATCTAAAGATGTGGTGTCCACTTCAAGGCCACTACAATTGTTGCATATGGACTTATTTGGTCCATCAAGAACAAGAAGCTTCAGAGGTAATGTATATGCTTTAGTTATTGTTGATGATTTATCTAGATATACTTGGACTTTCTTTTTAGTGCAGAAAAGTGATGCTTTTAAGGCGTTCAAGAAATATGCAAAGCAAATTCAAAATGAGAAGTCACTTTCAATTGCCTCCATAAGAAGCGACCATGGTGGAGAATTCCAAAATGCTTCCTTTGAAGAATTTTGTGAAGAACATGGAATATCTCACAACTTCTCGGAACCAAGGACTCCTCAACAAAATGGAGTGGTGGAGAGAAAGAATAGGTCATTGGTGGAACTTGCAAGAACAATGCTTAGCGATTCAAATCTTCCAAAATAATTTTGGGCAGATGCGGTGAGTACAACATGCTTTGTAAGTAATCGTGTTAACATTAGACCTATTCTAAAGAAGACCCCCTATGAACTTTTCAAAGGGAGGACACCAAACATTGCTTACTTTCACATTTTTGGATGCAAGTGTTTTGTCTTAAACAATGATAAAGACAATCTTGGTAAGTTCGATGAAAAATCGGATGAAGGTATATTTCTTGGTTATTCACTTACAAGTAAGGCTTATAGAATTTATAATAAAAGAACTTTAACAATTGAAGAATCTATGCATGTTAAGTTTGATGAATCTAACCCCTCCAAGGAGGATATTGTTTTGTGTGATGATGATGATGAAATTGTAGAAGTTCCCCAAGAAGATACTTCAAGAGAGAATCAAGAGGAACTCCAAGAAGAACCGATTCAACAAGAGACAAACTTAAATGATCTACCTAAAGAATGGAGGACTCATAGAGATCATCCAATTGACAAAGTTATTGGTGATATTAGTCAAGGTGTAGCAACAAGGTTAAATCTTAAAGATGCTTGCTTGAATATGGCGTTTGTCTCACAAATTGAACCTTCCAAAGTTGGTGAAGCCTTAAGTGACGATCATTGGATTATTGCTATGCAAGAAGAGTTAAACTAATTTGAAAGGAATCAAGTTTGGGAACTTGTTCCTAGACCAAGTGATAAGCACATCATCGGTACCAAATGGGTGTTTAAGAACAAACTTGATGAGAATGGGATAATTATTCGAAACAAGGCAAGATTGGTGGCTCAAGGTTACAATCAAGAGGAAGACATTGATTTTGAGGAAACATTCGCTCCGGTTGCAAGGTTAGAAGCTATCCGTTTATTACTTGCTTATGCATGTTAATTAAATTTTCAACTATATCAAATGGATGTCAAAAGCGCATTCTTGAATGGCTACATCAATGAAGAAGTCTATGTCAAACAACCCCCGGGATTTGAAGACTTCAAGAATCCTTCACATGCCTTCAAATTAAAGAAAGCTCTTTATGGCTTAAAGCAAGCACCAAGAGCATGGTATGATCGTCTTAGCAATTTTCTTTGTGAAAAGGGTTTTGTAAAAGGCAAAGTTGACAAGACATTGTTCATTAAGAAAGCAAAAGGTAATACTTTGTTAGTTCAAGTCTATGTTGACGACATCATATTCGGTTCAACGAACGAAGATCTTTGTAAAGAATTCTCATTAATGATGCAAGGAGAGTTTGAAATGTCAATGATGGGAAAAATGAATTACTTCCTTGGACTTCATATCAAACAACTAAAGGACGGTATATTCATCAACCAATCCAAGTATTGCAAAGAATTGTTGAAAATATTCGACATGGATAGTTGCAAGGCTATGGCTACACCAATGGGATTCGGAACCTATGTTGATCAAGATGAATCGGGTGCTTCCATTGATATTACGAAGTATCGAGGTATGATTGGTTCTTTATTATATTTGACGGCAAGCCGTCCTGACATTATGTTTAGTGTGTGTTTATGTGCCCGTTTTCAAGCAAATCCAAAGGAGTCACATCTCACCGCTGTGAAAAGAATCATGAAGTATCTCAAGGGAACGACGAACGTTGGTCTATGGTATCCAAAAGGTAGTATGTGTAATTTAGTTGGTTATTCTGACGCGGATTATGCAGGTTGCAAAACTGATAGAAAAAGCACGAGTGGAACATGTCACATTTTAGGAAATGCCTTAGTTTCATGGTCTTGTAAGAAACAAGCGTGTGTTTCTCTTAGTACGCCTGAAGCAGAATACATAGCAGCGGGTAGTTGTTGTGCTCAAAATCTTTGGCTAAAGCAACAATTAAGTGACTATGGAATCGATCTTGGATGCTTACCACTTCGATGCGACAACACAAGTGCAATTAATATTACAAAGAATCCCGTCATGCACTCAAGAACCAAACACATAGACATTCGACATCATTTTCTACGTGATCATGTGCTTAAAGGAGATGTTGAAGTCACATTTGTGGATACACATAATCAACTAGCGGACATTTTCACAAAATCGCTCGCAAAAGAACAATTTTTCAAGATTCGTCGAGAACTTGGCATTTTAGATGAAGGTGATCTATAACTCTTCAATAATTCTTCATTTCACATTCAAATGAAGCCAAGGTACACAAAAGTTTATTTTTTTAAATAATTCGAGTATTAGTTACAACTTGTTTTATGTTAAAAAGTTGCTATTTCTAGTTTTTACAATTACTTAATCTATTTTTATGAACGTTATTTTTTCTCTCAAAGTTGCCTTACTATGTCTATTAACATGTCAAACTTTAATATTTTGGAAAAACATTCTGAGTTATGCGTTGCAAAGCCATTGTTTTTGGAGGTTTTGCCAGAGTAACCGGTTAACAAACGGTAAGTAACCGGTTACCCTTTGTATTTTTTTGCCTAGAATATGTTTTTTCACACGCACTAACTGGTTAACAGTCTGTAAGTAACCAGTTACCACTGCTATTTTCTGGAAAAAAAATTCATTAATGTTACGTGTTTTTTTTGTTTTATTATTTATGTTTAGTCTTATTTGTTGGTCAAAGTGCATCTAATTTTCATAAAGTGCATTCAACCTATTTCCTCCACTCATTCTTCCACTCTTTCCAACCTCATCTCCATTCAAAGAAATTAAAACCCCACTCTACTATATTTCCTCTAAATACCTCTCTCTAGTCCATTTTCGGATTTCATCTCCAAACCCTAAAATCTCAGCCTCCAAAAGGAATTCAAAGCATCCATGGCTCCTTCAAGGAAAGATAAGGGAAAGAAGAAAATGGGAGAAAGTTCTGACTCTGTTGAAGATCACCACATGCAACCTGTGAAACTTCGGAGAATGGATTTCAATGTCAGAATTAGAACTCTAATGCAGGTAAAATATGTAAATTTCTCAGCCTTCCCAAATCATAGTTTTACCTTTGAGACATTGTTGAAAGATTCTGGTGTTAAGAATTTAGTCTGTGATGTTGGACCTTATTATCCAGACCTTATTAGGGAATTTTACCATACTGTCACTTTTGGAAAAGATGAGTTAGATGAACCTTTACTTACTGCCACTGTTAAGGATAAGGAAATTTCAATGGATTTAGAAGAACTAGGAAAATGTTTGGGTGTTCCATATGATGGTGAGGAACTTCATCAAGGTATTTTACCAAAATCTAGGACTTGGAAAGATTTTGATAGCTTGGCGTACTTTGTGGAAATATCTAGAGGAACGTATGATGAACTTCTTGCTAAACAACCGGCAAATGCTGGACGGGTTATCAAATATGCTGCCTTTTTGACTATTAGTGACCGTATGCTACACTATATTTTGGCATACATTTTGGTTCCAAAGCACTCCAATCACTCCCAAGTAAGTGAGCTAGAAGTACAACTCATTTGGGCAATGAAAATGGGTATGAAAATCAATTGGGCTTATGTGATTTTTCATCACATGGAACATCAACTCCTGAAGATCCCAAGGAGGCGGGGATGGTAAAGCGGCGGGCATGCTCATACACGATAGTCGAAGACAAGCTATAGCGGTGAGGGTTTGCCATCCTTCTCCTCAGATGCGTCGAGGAGAATAGGGTCCCCGACATCCTCCAGGAAATCCACGAGGGAATCAATGCGCAACACCTCGGCGGGCGATCGTTATCCCATAAAGCACTTCGAGCGGGGTATTACTGGCCCACCATGCAACAGGATGCCAAGGAACACGTTAAGAAGTGCGATAGATGTCAGCGACATGGGGATATGCACCTCGCTCCTCCTAGCAAGCTCAAAACGCTGTCCTCCCTGTGGCCATTTGCGTGGTGGGGAATGGACATCCTTCGACCTTTCGTCATAGGATCATATCAAAACAAGTACCTCATCATCGGAGTAGACTACTTTACGAAGTGGATCGAGGCGGAAGCATTGGCCAAAATCACAGCCTTCAACATACTGCATTTTTACAAAAGAAACATCCACGCCCGATTCAGCGTACCTCAAGCTATTGTCACCGACAATGAAACACAGTTCACCGACAGGAACTTCCAAGACTTCGTCACCAAACTAGGCACGAAGCAGCACTTCACGTCGGTCGAGCACCCTCAAACGAACGGGAAGGCTGAAGCGGCGAACAGGGTAATCCTCTGAGGATTGAAACGTCGATTAGGCGACACCAAACAACGATGGGTCGAGGAGCTGCACAACGTCCTCTGGGCCTACCGAACGACCCCACATTCCACGACCGGGGATACCCCCTTTCGTCTAACCTATGGAACGGAAGCGGTGATTCCCGTGGAAATCAGGGAACCCTCCAGGAGGACAGAAGCCCCCCTCGACGGGGACGCGAACAACGACGCCCTGAGGGAAGAACTCAATTTCGTCAAGGAGACACGTTCGGGCGCTTCCCTCCGAGAAGCTTCACTTAAATAGAAAATAACACTACGTTATAACGAAAAAGTTATCAAACGTGATTTTCAGGTGGACACCCTCGTCCTACGAAGGAACCAGAAAGACTCGCGAGAAGGCAAACTCGCTGCGAACTGGGAGGGCCCGTACCGCGTCCGTGCGAAAACGGGGACAGGAGCCTACTTCCTCGAAAATCTGCACGGGGAGGAACTTGCTCGACCATGGAACGCTGAGAAGTTCAAACAGTACTACAGTTAAACACTGCCCGCGACACACCAGCATCGCGGTTACGGGGACGCACTAGGGTACAAGCGCGATACCCCTATACAGAACACGATGATCAAGGGCCGCGTTGTGTGTGCCAGAGCACTTTGGTCCGACGAGGACACCTCGATCGAGCTCCTTCGTCGTCGCAAAACACCCAGCTCGCGATGGGAAGTTTACGCCGCGAAGCTAAGACCTCGACCAAGCTCTTTGCCTCGTTGAAGATTGGGATACACCCCGGCCACTCGACCAACTCTCCGCGCAGTCGAGGATTATCGAAGTCGAGCAAGTCCAAAAATCTCTATTACTTAGACAAAAATAAACAAAGCATAGCAAATGCGATAACATCACACACAATTGAAAACATACAAACAGTACACGAGCAGTTAAACAAAAGTGCATTGAAGTGGGCAGAAGCCCAGCGTACAAATATTACAAACAAGTGTCAAAAAGTCCCTGGCACACAGGCCGAGCACAAGTCATTACAAAGAAAAAAATGGCGCGCAGGCCAGATAAACCGAGATCAAAAGAGAGTGGCACGCAGGCCAAACAAGCAAAACTAAACAGCAATCTCATCCTCAACCCGGCGTCCATCCTCCTCGCCCTCCTCCTCTGGCAGGTCCAACTTGCCATTGACCACACAAAGAAACGGGCTGATTCTGTCGAGCGCAAGCTGAACACCCGGATTCTCGGCACCGACCTGCTCCACTGCATTCTTAAAGCCTATCTTGAGGGCCTCCAAACTATCTTGCTAAAGTTCCTGAATCTTAGCGATCAGGCTCATGCGGTCGACGAAGCTTTTCTCCTCGGCGGATTCTTTCTCTGCGGGACGGACAGCGGTTTCCAATTCTTCAATCCTGGTCCGAAAGCGATCACGCTCCTCTTGAGTCTCCTTCAGTGCAGCCTTGGCCTCATTCAGCTCGTGGAGGGCGTTAGTATAGTCTTCGCATTTGGCCTGGGCCCTTTGCAGATCAGTCGCGACCTTGTCCTTCTCCTTCTCGAGGGAAGTATACCCATCCTTCAGCTTCTGTAACTCGGAGGCAGAGGGGGTCCCCCCGTTCAATATCCAGGCAGTCTCGAAGACTCGCATCATGGCCGTAAGATCCTCGACAAACGCCTCTCTCCTGGCCGCACCGTCCATTCCCTGAACTGCCTTCACCTCAGCCTCGGCAATGACGGGGGGGTTTCCCCCGAAGAAATTCCGCTGAAGGTGACAGGCGGGCATTAGAAACTTCTCCGGTGAGGTAGGGTCCATGAGATCCACGAGGACAGGTCCCTCGGTCCTCGCTTTCTTGGCTGGGGTGCCCTCCAGAGGAGGAGACTAGCTACACTGTGGAGAGGCCGAGCCACTAGTCGTCCCAGTCGATGCCGCAGCCTGAATAACATCCCGAACACAGCTCTTGGTTCGCTTAGGTACCCGTTCAGAGGCCAACTTCAGGATGCGCTCGGTACCGTTCCACATTTGAGCTGCAAGAGAAAACATGAAAAAAGTTAGCACAAAGAAACAAAACTAAACGGACGCCCGAACAGGACGAGGAGCTTCTACCTAAGAACCTGTTGGCCTCATCGGGAGACTTCCACTCAAGGAGACCCTTGGTGTTTATGTAACGGGGAGATGGCACAACCCTTCCTTGTGGGTCGAGGATGTATTTTCTGTCCCTACCAACACACTCTGCCCGGTTAAAAATGGTAACATATGCGACCAGCGTGGCGTACGCTCATTTGTCCTCCTCCGACAGCTCGCCAGGCTTCACGAGGTATTCGTCCGTACCAAGCGCGAAGTGCGCATCCTCCCATTCCAGGGGACACTTGGACACAAACCTCTACTCCCCGGAAATGTCATTCACGATGTCATAAAGCGTACCCACAGCGTCGTGCGTCACGGGCATGACATAGTAGAACCTATCTTTGAAGTTCCTAATCGAATCCGAGTACGCCTTGAACAACTTCCTCGACTGTTTGAAGGAGACCCAACTGTGTCGCCCCTGGTCCGTCGAACGTTGGAGATGGAAGACGCGGAAAAAGAGCGTGAGGATGATCCCGATCTTGAGGCAGTCACACACGATCTCGAATGCCCGTGTAACACCCCGATTTATTTAATTGTATTTATTTATTTCATTTATGTGAATTTTGTGAAATGTGTGAATTTATTATATTTTACCTGCTAATTGAGTTAATTGGTTAGTTTCTATGATAGATAAAATATTTGCATTAAATTATAATTTCTTTTCAACTTTTATTTCTCGAAATATATTTCATCGGTATGTTTATGTTTTATCGCGTTTTGAGAGCGTTTGCGAGATATTTGAGTGTAGGGGTATTTGGGTCATTTCGCCGGGTTAGAAATTATGGTTTTTATTAAAATAGAACTTAGAGAGAAAAGAGAAAGGAAAGAAGGAAAAGAAGAGGAAAGAAAGGGAAAAGGAGAGGAGAAGAGGAAAATCGCGGGAACTCCGTTTCAAGCGCGAATAATCGGGTAAGGGTGAGAAGTTTCAATTATATCTTGCTTGTGTATGTATGTGTTGTTTATGTATGTGTTTTGGTTGTTTTTACAATGTTTTCTCTAATTGATAAATTGATGAATAATTGTTACAAATCGATATTTTCATGGCCGAAACTCGATATAAACTGCGTAGAATACTTGTTGATAATGTTGGGACATGTTTGGGCTGATATATTGTGATCTGGAAGTGTTTAGATGAGATTTGGAGGGGTTTTGGGATGGAATTCGTAGTAAAAATTATGCAGGAAAAATTCTGGGTTTCGCAGGCGATACACGTATTGGGTAAGGCATTACGTGTAACACCTTGGGCAATACGCGTATGGCAAGGGTAAAATAAGGGCATTACGCGTATGAAAACCATTTTACACGGCCCTCTGGTGAAATGCGTAATGGTACGCGTAAGGATCAAGGCATTACGCGTAACACCTTGGGCAATACGCGTAATGGGTTTTTAAAAGGAATTTTTTGGAGAAATCAGTCTCTGCCCATACGGGTATCACTTTGGGCAATACGCGTATGGAATGGGCGAGTGAGCAAGGAAATACGCGTATGGCTCAGGGCAATACGCGTATGGCCAGCGAGTGTGCAAAATGTTGTCTTTTCGCGATTCCTTTCCTGTTTACTTCCATAACTTGTGTTCCGATTATCCATTTTGAACATTCTTGGTATCGTTGGAAAGCTAATAAAATGTTCTTTCTTATTAAAATGGTTTTGAGATGGTTGGCCGATTTAATTATGTCGGGAATTTGGAATAGTGTCGTTTTGTCGACTTTTACTGTTATAATTGTGTGTAATTGATGTGTAACATGCAATGTGCTGTTGATATGGAGATCGTATGACTTGTGTACTGTTGTATGATGAAAATGCATATGATGAAATTTTGTGATGATGGTTTGTGGCCCAAGGGAAAGAAAATGCATTGTGTTGTATTTGATGATATATGCATGATTATGGGTGTATATGTGAAGATGCATTTTATTGTCACGAGTTCTTGTATGCCAAGCATCATGATATGCATCTTGTGATGTCGTGTGCCCTTGTGGGGTGTGAGCGACGAATCGATTCCAGAGGGAATCCTCTATAACATCGTGAGTCTAATATCGAGAGGACTGAAAGCGATGATTATAGACGATCATGAGCCTTATACAATGAGGACCGAAAGCGATCGGATCGTGAGCCTTATACAAAGAGGACTGAAAGCGATCCATAAACGTCGTGAGCCTTATACCAAGAGGACCGAAAGCGACGGGGAACATCGTTTGTCCGACGAGGAGTTACACTAAGTAACAAGCGATGATTCCAATAGTTCCTGAGTGAACTAGTGATGAGATTGATGGATGGATGGTACCGCACATGCATTGCATAGAGTCGTTGTGATGGTCTCTGTGCATTTGCATAAATCATGAATGGATTGATTATGTGTGGGAATTGTGAATGGATTGATTATTTGTGGAAAATCATGAATGGATTGATTATGTGTGAAAATTGTGAATTGATTGATGATGTGTTGAGCTTGTGATATCATTGGTGATTTGATATGCATTTGTGATAAATGCATGGGTTGTGGATAATATGTTTTATGTTTAGATATATGCTATGTGATGTGATGGTGTATTTCCATATGTTATGACTTGGTATGCCTTATGTGCAAATATGTGAGTATGTTGGATAATTGATATATGCTATGTTGTTGGATTATTAGATATATGTTATGTATATGTGGCATGCTATATGTATTAGTATGTGATGCTTGTGGTGAGAATAACTATGCATGTGAATTTTTATGTGTTTGCATATTATTATGCAATCTTGATTTAGTTGTTATTTCTCACCCTTCTGCTGTGGTTTGTTGCTCTATGAGGCAATTGCAGATTAGTAGTCTTGGAGGCTTTTGTGAAGATTAGTCCTCCATCCTTTGTCGGTTGGTCTGCTCTGATACGTAACACAGGAGTCGGGAAACGCTTTTATCACTTATGTATAAAATTGTGGAATATATTTTGTAGTACTTTCGTATGTATATTTTGATGTTATAAAACTATTTATTTTGTAAAACAAGTCAGTTATGGATCTTTCCTCTTTAATCCATAATTGAACTTTCCTTTTTTTGGAAAAAGTTTCCCTTACAGGTTTATTCCATTTTGTGTTATGTATCAAAATTTATGAGCAGTGATTGTGTCTTCTTTCTTTAAATTGTGGCATCCTTGTTTCTGTCGGAAAAATAAATTTTTATCTACTCTGATTTATTTATGTATTATTTATTCGCGATGGGAATTGGGGTGTTACAATAGTGGTATAAGAGCAGGTCGGTCCGTCCGGCCAAGTTGTTGAGTCAGTTGGTGTGACAGTTGAATACTGTCGATGTTGTTTGTCCCTTAGTACGTGATATGTATGTGAGACACTGTCAGTGCTTTCTGGTTTTTCTATTCTGTTGTCTGCAGGAGTTAGAATGAGATAAGTGGGGGAGAAGCTGGTACTTCTCCATGTTGCTTCAGGTGTGGAGCGCTGGCTCAGTGTGTTGTGAATTGCAAGATTGTAAGTGTTGTTTGGACAGTGTGGTTCCCGGTTCCAGAAGGGATGCTATTATAGTTGGTAAAGATGGTTTATGCCCCATCATGATTGTCAGCTATCTATTGACAAATTGAGGAACTGATCACCCTTAATCTCTTGTTGATAGCAGAAGGGAATTATGTTGGATGGAATAGATGTGTCTTTCCGACTTTGATAGTGTGTGCAATGAGTGGTTTGGAATTTAAGAAAATGGTTACGAATTGTTTTGTTGAGTCGATGAAGATTCTTATATCGGAAGATGAGGCGGATTAGAGGTTTTTGTATGTTGGTCAAGTTGAGAAGTCATTGAGGGAGAATAATCGGGTTTTATTTAAGGGCTGCTTCTCAGAGAGTAGAGATTGAACTTAATTGGACGAAGGTGAATAGTTGAGGTTTATATCTGCTAAGTGAGTAGGAAACTCTTAGTAGATGGGACTAAGATATGTGTTTTGTCTGTGATGATAGTGTTCTGGAAATTGGCGGGAAGTCACAGTGATGGGCCGTCAGTTGTTCATGGTTTCAGATGTGTTTTTGGATGGAACATTAAGGTGTTGTCTTAGAGAGCTCTAGTATTGTTAGTAACAAAAGGGATGGATGATTGAACGGAATAACAAGCATGATGTGTATGATGGTATTGAGACTATGGAAAGTAAAACTTAGAGTTCTGGTGAGGTTTGGAGTCCTTGAAGTTTTAGGGCATTAATGGAAATCCTGAGAAAACCTTAGGTGTGGATGTAATATTTGAGAGTTCTTTTGGTTGGTGGTTGCTACATGTTGGGATTTATGGAATTTGGACTGTTAAGCGAAGAAATTGTGTATGGATTACTGGCAGTTGAACAAAGTAACGATTGGGAATGAGTGTCTACTTTCGTGAAAAGATGACTGGATTGGTTTGGTTAAGTTTGAGTGAATTCACAATTGTTTAGAATGTTTGATAAGAGTGGTGAATTGTGTGAGTTGAGGCTTTAATCGTTTTCATGTGACTGGTTATGGTTGTTATCATCGGACTATGCTGTTATTTACTCGGTTAAGCTTGTATGTGAGTAACCAGTTACCCAGTGAAAATTTTTGCTAAAGCTTTAAGAATTTATATATTTTGGAATTTGGTTGGACATTACAAGGTACAGTGATGTTATTTGGTGTTAGTAATGCGTCTGTAATGTTTATGGAGTAGATGAACCGTATCTTCCATATTTATTTGGATGAGTTCGTGGTGGTTTTGATTGAGGATATTCGAGTCTGTTATAAACTCAGAGAAAGAACAGGTAAAGTGTTTGAGATTGGAATTACAAGTGTTGAAAAGAGACGAAGTTTTATGCTAAGTTATTCGAGTGAGAATTTTGGTTGAAAAGATTAGTTTTCTTGGATATGTTATTTCGGATGAGAGTATGGTTAATGGATCCATTGGGAGTAGACACAGTTCTACAGTGAGAGACTCTGAAGTTAGTTAAGGAGATTAGAATTTTTGGGCTTAGTTGGTTGTTACAGCAGGCTATGGAAGACTTTGCTAAATTCGTACTTCTGTTATCTCAGTTGACTTGCAAAAGGTAAGTCAATTGCTTTGGATGTTCATTGTGAGGAAAGTTTCAGAGAACTGATGTAGAAGTTGTCTACGGCTCCAGTTTTGATAATGCGTGATCCTGATAAATCGTTTGTGAGGGATTAGGATGCGTCTTTGATGAGTTTAGGCAGTGTGCGTGCAAGAGGGTAAAGTCGTGGCTTATGCTTTACGACAATTGAGGATTCACAAAAGGATCTATACTATTTTGGATTTGGAACTGGTTGCGGTTGGATTATGTTGGAATATTTGGAGGTATTATCTTTATGGTTCTAGATTCGAAGTGTTTAGTAATCACAAGAGTTTTGAGTACTTGTTTGGTCTGAAGGGATAGAGTATGAGACAACGAGGATGGTTAGAATTCGTGATGAGTTATGAATTTGGCTTAGATTATCCTTCGAGAAAAGCTAAGGTTGTGCCTAAACAGTTAAGTCGAAGTTGTTATACATGTCTGTTTTGATGGTCAGAGAATTAAAATTATTTGAGCAGTTCAGAGACTTGTGTCTGGTGTGTGAGATAACACAGGAGAGTGTGAGGTTCGGTATATTAAAAGTAAACAATGATTTTGGCGACTATGAAAAAGAGTTAGGCTTTGGACGTGAGATTGGTAGACCTAATGGTTTCGAGTAATCAGAGTGCGCAGCGGAAGCGTGATGTGGCACATTTTGTATTTGCTCGTGGGACTGGTAAGAGTTCATAGATTGAACTTTGGAAACATGTAGGAATGGTGAGACCATAGGACATTTCAGAATGGATGTGTTAGGTGGAAGGTTTCAATATTAATCATGTACTAATATGTAGATGGATGTTTTGGTTACATGTTTGGCAGGTAAATCACAACGTTGTTGTATTGATGTTATGTTTGGTATCCTGGTTTTGTTGATGTTGTTGAGACGATGTTGGGTCGTGGAACTTGTGTTCTTGTTGTGTTGTTGTCTCGTTTCCATGGTGATGGTTCGAGTGCGAGTGGCTAATTCCTTGTGGGGAATTCGAGGAGTGTTATCTACGGTGATGGTAACGATCTTGTCGTGTTTCGGTTCAAGAGTGAACCTGTGTGTGGTCATAACTTGGGTATTCTTTGAGTTGTGAGTTGGTCGTCAAGTGCATGGTATGGGCTTTGCATCTTGTCGTTGTAGTTGTTGTCGGTATCGTGTCATTGTTGTAGCTGCTGTTAGCAAGGTGGTTTGTCAGTTGTGTTATTCGTGGTGTCCCTTTGGTTGGCATGTTAGTTTGTTGGTCGGATGCGAGAGTCGTATCCGGAGTTGCTGGTATCGGTTATATTTTCGAGGACGAAAATGTCTAAGTGGGGGAGAGTTGTAACACCCCGATTTGTTTAATTGTATTTATTTATTTCATTTATGTGAATTTTGTGAAATGTGTGAATTTATTATATTTTACCTGCTAATTGATTTAATTGGTTAGTTTCTCTGATAGATAAAATATTTGCATTAAATTATAATTTCTTTTCAACTTTTATTTCCCGAAATATATTTCATCGGTATGTTTATGTTTTATCGCGTTTTGAGAGCGTTTGCGAGATATTTGAGTGTAGGGGTATTTTGGTCATTTCGCTGGGTTAGAAATTATGGTTTTTATTAAAATAGAACTTAGAGAGAAAAGAGAAAGGAAAGAAGGAAAAGAAGAGGAAAGAAAGGGAAAAGGAGAGGAGAAGAGGAAAATCGCGGGAACTCCGTTTCAAGCGCGAATAATCGGGTAAGGGTGAGAAGTTTCAATTATATCTTGCTTTTGTATGTATATGTGTTGTTTATGTATGTGTTTTGGTTGTTTTTACAATGTTTTCTCTAATTGATAAATTGATGAATAATTGTTAGAAATCGATATTTTCATGGCCGAAACTCGATATAAACTGCGTAGAATACTTGTTGATTATGTTGGGACATGTTTGGGCTGATATATTGTGATCTGGAAGTGTTTAGATGAGATTTGGAGGGGTTTTGGGATGGAATTCGTAGTAAAAATTATGCAGGAAAAATTCTGGGTTTCGTAGGCGATACGCCTATTGGGTAAGGCATTACGCGTATTGGGTAAGGCATTACGCGTAACACCTTGGGCAATACGTGTATGGCAAGGGTAAAATGAGGGCATTACGCGTATGAAAACCATTTTACACGCCCCTCTGGTGAAATGCGTAATGGTACGCGTAAGGAGCAAGGCATTACGCGTAACACCTTGGGCAATACGCGTAATGGGTTTTTAAAAGGAATTTTTGGGAGAAATCAGTCTCTGCCCATACGCGTATCACTTTGGGCAATACACGTATGGAATGGGCAAGTGAGCAAGGAAATACGCGTATGGCTCAGGGCAATACGCGTATGGCCAGCGAGTGTGCAAAATGTTGTCTTTTCGCGATTCCTTTTCTGTTTACTTCCATAACTTGTGTTCCGATTATCCGTTTTGAACATTCTTGGTATCGTTGGAAAGCTAATAAAATGTTCTTTCTTATTAAAGTGGTTTTGAGATGGTTGGCCGATTTAATTATGTCGAGAATTTGGAATAGTGTCGTTTTGTCGACTTTTACTGTTATAATTGTGTGTAATTGATGTGTAACATGCAATGTGCTGTTGATATGGAGATCGTATGACTTGTGTGCTGTTGTATGATGAAAATGCATGTGATGAAATGTTGTGATGATGGTTTGTGGCCTAAGGGCAAGAAAATGCATTGTGTTGTATTTGATGATATATGCATGATTATGGGTGTATATGTGAAGATGCATTTTATTGTCAGGAGTCCTTGTATGCCAAGCATCATGATATGCATCTTGTGATGTCGTGTGCCCCTGTGGGGTGTGAGCGACGAATCGATTCCAGAGGGAATCCGCTATAACATCGTGAGCCTTATACCGAGAGGACTGAAAGCGATGATTATAGACGATCGTGAGCCTTATACAAAGAGGACCGAAAGCGATCAGATCGTGAGCCTTATACAAAGAGGACTTAAAGCGATCCATAAACGTCGTGAGCCTTATACCAAGAGGACCGAAAGCGACGGGGAACATCGTTTGCCCGACGGGGAGTTACACTAAGTAACTAGCGATGATTCCAATAGTTCCTGACTGAACTAGTGATGAGATTGATGGATGGATGGTACCGCATATGCATTGCATAGAGTCGTTGTGTCGGTCTCTGTGCATTTGCATAAATCATGAATGGATTGATTATGTGTGAGAATTGTGAATGGATTGATTATGTGTGGAAAATCATGAATGGATTGATTATGTGTGAAAATTGTGAATTGATTGATGATGTGTTGAGTTTGTGATAGCATTGGTGATTTGATATGCATTTGTGATAATTGCATGGGTTGTGGATAATATGTTTTATGTATAGACATATGCTATGTGATGTGGTGGTGTATTTCCATATGTTATGACTTGGTATGCCTTATGTTCAAATATGTGAGTATGTTGGATAATTGATATATGCTATGTTGTTGGATTATTAGATATATGTTATGTATATGTGGCATGCTATATGTATTAGTATGTGATGCTTGTGGTGAGAATAACTATGCATGTGAATTTTTATGTGTTTGCATATTATTATGCAATCTTGATTTAGTTGTTATTTCTCACCCTTCTGCTGTGGTTTGTTGCTCTATGAGGCAATTGCAGATTAGTAGTCTTGGAGGCTTTTGTGAAGATTAGTCCTCCGTCCTTTGTCGGTTGGTCTGCTCTTATACGTAACACGGGAGTCGGGAAACGCTTTTATCACTTATGTATAAAATTGTGAAATATATTTTGTAGTACTTTCGTATGTATATTTTGATGTTATAAAACGATTTATTTTGTAAAACAAGTCAGTTATGGATCTTTCCGCTTTATTCCATAATTGAACTTTCCTTTTTTTGGAAAAAGTTTCCCTTACAGGTTTATTCCAATTTGTGTTATGTATCAAAATTTATGAGCAGATATTGTGTTTTCTTTCTTTAAATTGTGGTATCCTTGTTTCTGTCGGAAAAATAAATTTTGATCTACTCTGATTTATTTATGTATTATTTATTCGCGATGGGAATTGAGGTGTTACAACTCGCATGAAGGCAAGCGCATTAGGATGAAGCTAGGACGGTGCCAGGTGCAGCCGGTTGAAAACCCCCAGTTGAAAGCTATTGAAGGGGAGACGAACACCAACCTCTTTGAAGGCAAACTCATACATGGGGAACCTTAACCCACGGTAATTCGAGCAGATGCGGTGGTGTGCCCGAGGCTGGAAGACCGTCCACTTCGCCTGCTCGCCCTCAGGGACATCCTCGACAAAGGCGAAAGCGTCCGTGTCGTCGGCAGCGAAACATAATTTTATGTTTAGCGGCTCCTCGCCGGCCCATTCGGCGGCCGGACGCACGAGCTCCTCCTCAGGGATCCGCGCGGGCCCGTCGACGTCGGGTTCAATGTCTATCTATAGAATCCCCGGAAGCCTCTCGGCCATTTTTTACCTGAAAAACAGAGGAAATAGGTGAACACGTTGGCCGCTACCCAATCCACCCTTCCACCGCCGATCAAGTGAAAGGGTAGCGAGAGCAAAGAAAACGTTCGGGGACACGGCGAACTGCCCGAGGCCGTTACCCCCGTCCCCTCTTCGGGTCTCCAATCCTCTCACCTCACTTCCCCGCGACATTAATCGCATATCCTCGAGGTATTCATCGGGTCCTCGGGACATTCATCCCAAGCCTCCGCCAAACCTACCGGAACCCTAGGAACGTCCCGCTGTTTTCGGCCGGAACTCTCAAGGGATTACCAGGAACTTCATCAGTTCACCGGAAAACCACCAACAGAAAGCAAAATGGAAAAGAAAGAGATCAGAAGCTTACTTGGAACGGTGGTTGAAGCCTGACCGGAGCGGAAGATGCGGCGACGTACGGCGGAAAACGACGGTGGAGCGGCGACGAAGATAGGAAGAAGAGGAGAGCGAAAAAGGTGGAAAGTGCAACTGACACGAACTCGAGCCCTTTTATAGGCTCCTCACGAGACTCGAGGATTTCCTAGGCAATCGATTACGCTACCCTAGCGTAGCCGCCATAGGAAATGATGAGGTGTGACACATGGCGCATGCTTTCCCAGGCACATCTTTTCATTCCCCAACACGTCTTTTCATTCACCTCGTTTCAGACTTCTCCCCGCGTCGTCGCCCATCCGCGGTCAGTCTAGCACGGGTAGATCGATTTCCTTTCATCCCGGTTTACCAACTGTTCCTCGTTTAGAGTCCCTTCCCCGACAGAACACGTCCTCGACATAGTACTGACCCTAAAGTCATTACCCTGAAGGCCTGTTTGTAGTAGCCATCATTGCCACAGTTTGAGAATTCTGAGTGACTTTAGTGCTAGCTTCCTTCTTGTGAGTATTAGAGTTATTGTTGTTTGAGCTATTTGAAGCATTACTTGAGGTAGCAGGCATAAAATTCTCATCAAATCTATGCCAGCAAGTTGTAACCTCATGTCCATATTTGCCACAGAGTTGACAGGTTGGTCGATTACCTGATGTATACCTGCCTCGACCTCTGCCTCGACCTCGATTGTATCTGCCACGACCACGACCTGCAGAATAAGCTCCTCTGGAGTTGTTGAGGTCTTGATTTGTATGCGCCACATTAACTGCAACAGTGATAGCTGCTAGTTCTTCACGAAACTTGTCTAATTGTGCTTCTTGCACATAGAGTAAGGCTTCCACATCGCACAAAGTAGGAGGTGAAGGGCACCCATACATTTGCATAACAAATGAATTGTACTCTTCAGGCAAACCTTGCAAAATAGAATCCACTTGGTCCTGCTCAGAGATTGAATCACCAACAGCCAAGAGTGAATTTGCTATAGCCTTGATTCTCAGAACATATTCAGTAATGGATTTGGTACCCTTGTTAGTGAATTTGAGTTCAACCCTTAGCTGTCTAACCCTAGCTTTCATTTGTGCATTAAAGAATTGATGAATTTTGTCCCATACCTCATGTGAATGTTTGCACGCAAGAACCCTTGGCAACACGGATTCAGAAATCGTGGACAATAACCAGATGAACAAAGCTTGATCTTGCACAATCCAAGATTCATAGTCTTCAGAAATCAAACCTGTAATCCGATCCTGATCTGACTTGAACTTCTGTGGGATCTGAGGATTCACTACGAACTGATGCATTTTCTGAGAGAGAATCACACCTTCAACCAGTTGATTCCAAAGGAGGTAGTTGTTTTCCTACAATTTGATCGAGAGCTTTGGTCCAAAAGAGTTCGCAGATTTGGACGCAGCAAAACCATTGAAGGTTTCTTGAGACTGAGCATGATTTTTGACTACATATGGTTGATTATCTTCAGACGCCATGGATGCAAGGTAAGAAGAATCTTGACGATATAGAACTGAGGCAGAAATCACTGGAATCGAGAACAGCTGGGCAACGAGATTGAGCGGAATAGCGCGGAGGATCGTCACGCGAATGATACCATGTTAGAGTTTCATGTTGATCATCTTTCACTCAGTGAAGATGAATGTGGCAAAGAGAAAATGAGCTTCACTCTGTGAAGCTGAGAAACCAGAAACAAAAAATATGCAGAGAGGAAAATGATAGCTTTGCTATTTCATTCATTGTTTTCACAAGTATACAAGACAGGGTAATATAGGCAGTGTGACTCAGGATATATAGGCTGAGTTGATAGTTACATTCAACCAATACAGTTACAACAACCTAACTAACTATTGTATGAGCTGGCACACTCATCTATCTCTAACACCCCCCCTCAAACTGAAGAGTGGGAAGGACTACACACCACTTTAAGTTTGCTGCGAAGATTTTCAAAGGCTGTAGTAGCAAGAGGTTTGGTCAATGTGTCTGCCAGTTGACAATCTGCAAGCACATGTTGTATTTTCAGTTTTCCAGATACCACTCTCTCACGAACGAAATGGATGTCCAACTCTATATGTTTTGTGCGAGCATGAAGAACAGGGTTGTGAGACAAAAGGACTGCACTAAGATTGTCACAGAGTAGAGTTGGTGGATGAATGGGAACTTTGAGTTCAGTCAAAAGAGACTCCAGCCAAAGGAGCTCAGATGTAGTATGTGCCAAGGCGCGATATTCTGCTTTTGTGCTCGACCGTGCAACCAATGTCTGCTTCTTAGAACTCCAAGACACCAAGTTTGGTCCAAAGAATATGCAAGAGCCAGAGGTAGATCTTCTATCATCTGGATCACTTGCCCAATCAGAGTCACTATAGGCACGAAGAGAGAACTTTGAAGGTGATAAAGAAGGAGCCAGTATTAAACCATAGTGGATAGTGCCACTTAAGTACCTTAGTAATCTTCTAATAGCTATCCAATGAGTATCTAATGGGGAGGACATGTACTGACAAGCTTTGTTGACACTAAATGCTATGTCAGGTCTGGTTAAAGTAACATATTGGAGAGCTCCAACCATGGATCTGTACAAATGAGGATCTGAGAAGAGATTAGTACCATGCTTGCTCAATTTGCAAGTGCTTAACATGGGAGTAGGAACCCCATTGGCATTGGCCAACTTGGCCCTTGTAAGAAGATCTTTAACATACTTGGACTGATTCAAGAACATAGAGCCATTTGAGCACACTTTCACTTCAATGCCAAGAAAATAAGTAGGGCGACCCAGTTTCTTGAGAGCAAAGTCATGATGCAGCTTGGTGATGAGAGTATGTATAAGATCAGAGCTAGAGCCTGTGATGAGTATGTCATCCACATAAACCAAGGCATATAAAGTAACACCAAGTTTGGAGTAGACAAACAGAGAATTATCACATTTGGAGGTAACAAAACCAAACTGTATAAAAGCTTTTGTAAGTTTCTCATACCAGGCCCTTGGAGCCTGTTTTAAGCCATAGATAGCTTTATGAAGTTTGTATACTAGGCTTTTGTCAGAACTCACAAATCCAGTTGGTTGGGTCATGTACACTTCATCATGTAAAACACCATTTAGAAAAACATTGTTCACATCAATTTGTTAAATATCCCACTGATATGTGATAGCAAGAGTTAGAATGACCTTAATAGTAGTAGGTTTTACCACAGGAGAAAAAGTTTCAGTGTAATCAAAACGTTGTTCTTGATGAAAGCCTTTAGCAACAAGCCTTGCCTTGTATTTGAGGATTGTACCATCAACATTTTCTTTAATTTTAAACACCCACCTGCATCCTACTGCTCTTCTGTCAGGGGGAGAGTAGTAAGTGTCCATATGTTGTTAGCTTGAAGAGCATTGAATTCTTCAGTCATAGCTTGAACCCACTCAGGCTTGGTTAGAGCTTGTTTAACACTAGTAGGTTCAGTCTCAGAGTGAGAAAGAAAGGCTTTAGGTTTTGACTTACCAGTTTTGGCTCTTGTTAACATAGGGTGACTATTTACAGGTGGTGGAACAACAAGTGTATCAGTACCAATGGAAGGAGACTGAGATGACTCATGTATAGGAATACAAGATGATAATGTGAGTTCATTTGAACTAAAGGAGTTATCAGGTAATAGCTCTAAGATAGGAGCTCTCTGAGTGCTTGGCTGAGATGATTGAGAAGGAGTTGTTGTATCTAGTGGAGTAGTATTAATAGATGGCAGGTCTGGAGAATTATCCTCAGGATAATGGAAAGCCTCACAATGAGGTTGTAATGATTCATTGGATACAAGATTATGTTGAGAGACCATATCACCATTCCTTATGGAGAGAGATCCTACATGAGGATTTAGTAGATGACTAGTGACAGGTATGGCAAGATTGGGAGTTGTAGTCTGCTGTATTTGGTTTTGAATATTATCAGATTGCTGTGTAGCAGAGGTGACAGACCTGTGACTCACGATAGGTAACATGACCAACAGAGTTTCCTAGACCAGTAGAGATAGATGCAGAACTAGGCATATATGTGGGACAAGACATATTGCCAAGATGTGAAGTATCTGTAGTAGAACTTTTGGAGGCAGTAGGAAATAGGTGAGTAAAGGGAAACCTATTTTCATTGAATGTGACATCCTTGGAGATGTATACTTTGCCATTTTTGTTCAAGCACCTAAAACCCTTATGTTGAGGAGAGGGACCAAGATAGACACATTCTTGACTCCTCATTTGCAATTTATTTTTGTTATAAGGTCTAAGAATAGGAAAACATGAACATCCAAACACTTTCATAAGAGAATAGTCTGGGTCCCTACCATATAGAGCATGAAAAGGAGAATGAAAAGTTGATAAAGTGGATGTGGGAATTCTATTTATGATGTACACAGAGGTAGAGAAACTGTAATCCCAGTAATTAATAGGTAGAGAGGCATGAGATAATAATGTGAGGCCCATTTCAACTATTTGCCTATGTTTTCTTTCGACTGTCCCATTTTGATGGGACGTATGAGGACAAGTTAGTCTGTGAATGATTCCTACTTCTGTCAGGTACTTGGTGTCATACCCTAAATTTTGACCGGGCGTTTTTATTTTTTCTCATTTCATCTGTCTATATTTTTATACTGTGCCATCTGCATACAATATCATATATTTTCTTCATGAGTATATTTTGAATTATCGGCCGGATTTAACGTATAAAATTTTCATGTATTTTTGGTCAAACTGAAAAGTCAACTGATGCAGAAAGTCAAAGTTTGACTTTTTGGTCAACATTGAGCTTCACAAGCCATTACTCAAGAAAATATGATGGATGATTTAATTTGATCAAATTTAAATCAAGAAATATGCAAAATTGCAAAATTGATCAAATTGAAGGAAACTTAGAAAATTTTTCTAAGTTAAAATCATGTTCAAGTGCACAACTTTTCAAGGTTGTAACTATTGATCCAAGCATCCATTGATTTTGCTTAAGGGCTACTTTTAAAGAGGGTATTTGATACTTCAACATTGTAGAAGGAATCAACTCAAAATATCATAAGGATTGAAAGATATAAGTGATTAAAGTTTGGAATTATTAATGTTCAATGTCTGGTGTTCTGACATTGCATATATGACATCACTAATATTTTTCCAGCAAGAATGTCCCAACTTCAAGGTGTTTTTCTCCATGAGCCAAGTTGATTCAGGAAAAACCTTGGGCATGAAAGTTGAAGTACGTAATCTCACCTTTCCAGAAAGTCCTAGAAAGCTCATGTATCATTCTCGAGCAGAAAGTTATGGTCTCTGCAAAAGACATTGATAAAACAGAATTTTCATGACAACTTTTAGGACAGATTTGACTACACAAGTTCAAGACCATTTTTGATGACTTTGCAAGCTGAACCAAGACCAAAGTCAAACATCAAAGTTAAAGTATGTCATTAGGGCTTTCCAAAATTTACAAGAACTCCCATTGATTCAACTTGAGCAAGGAGTTATGAACCTCACAACATGCTTTGCTCGAGCTGATTTTTTGGACAGATTTTGTGCACTTTTCTTGTGCCATCTAATTTTCAAAGCTTTGTCACCATGCAAGACAAGAATCAAAGATGCAATTCACTTCAACTCAAAATATCATAGTGGATTAAAAGATACAAGTGATTAAAGTTTGGAATTATTAATGTTCAATGTCTGATGTTCTGACATTGCATGGGACATCATTAATATTTTTCCAGCAAGAATGTCCCAACTTCAAGGATGTTTTTCTCCATGATCCAGGTTGATTTAAGCCAAACCTTGAACATCAAAGTTGAAGTACATCATCTCAGCTTTCCAGAAAGTCCTAGAACGTCCATGTAGCATACTCGAGCAGGGAGTTATGGATTTTACAGAAAGGCTTGCTGCAGCTGAATTTTTCATGGGACAGATTTGCACATTTCTTGTGCCACACGAATTTCCAAGCCTTGTCATCATCTTGGACACATCTGAGGATCAAATCTAAAGGGGACAATCCCTGAGCCAAGCTTCCAAAGTCCTTGGAACAAGAAGTAGCATGCTATTCCTATAAATCCCTAAAAGAGGGACAAGACTCCAATTTTGGATTGGAGCATTTAATAGATGCTTAGAGGTGGCATGGAATGACACATTTACAACTGAATTCAGTCAAGATTCCTCCAACAAGTAGGGAACCAAAGCTCTGTGCTCTAACCTCTAGTCAATGGCTAGAGGAGACTTGGATTTTCATTGGCCAACATTGAACAAACCTCTGCTGCAGTTGCCATTCACTGTGGATCCCAAAACAAACTTGCTCTACTATAAATAGAGCTCATTTGTGCTCAGTTTGAGTACACCAAAGCCATCAAACAGATGCTTTCCTCAAATTCACTTCTTTCACTCCAAAATGCCTTCTTTAGTAAGGCAATTCTGAGTTTTTTGAGTTAGAGAGCATTTCCATCATATCTCATGATCCTAACACCTCATAAACATCATATGTAGGTGATCCAAACTATCACAAGTGACATGTAATCACAAAATCACAAAGTCACTTCTCAAAACCTCAAAATAGCACTTTTTTTGCATTTTTCAAGCCATGTCTTGATTCAGTCACTTTCCAAACCAGATAAAACCTCAAACACACTCCAAATATCATCCTTGAACTGTCCCAAATGGTTCCCACCATCTGGAACACCATTTGAGGGAGTTGCTATTTTGGTCACTTTTAACCCCTTTTGCAAGAAAGGGACAGTTTGTGTTTTTGCAGGTACTAGCTGATTCCAACCATCCTAAAAGCTTCTAAGAGGTCATTTGAGGGTGTCCAAAGCATCAAATCATTTCTGGAACAAAGCACTTGGTAGGTTGCACAAAATCTCCAAAAAAGAGGTAAAATTCACAACTTGAATTCTTTGAATCATGCTTTCCTTTGATGTGCACATACATGCATCATATTGAACAATTCTTGGAGCAAAAATGTAGTCCTTAATGTGTATGTTATGATCCTCCTACTGTTTGCACTTTAACATGTTCATATGTGGAGTTTATGTTGTTTTAAACTTAAGGTGCAGTTCTGGTTTTTTGCTCTGTGTGGTCTGTACATTAAGTTTCAGTATGCATGAGTAATACCATTGGATTCCTTGCGAAGAATTGGTCAATATAGGTTCTTACGGATCTTAATTTCGTTAAAAATTGAGAGAGTTATGAATGTTTGAAGTTTGATAAGCAAAGATGTTTAAAATCAACATGCAGTTCTGGTTTTTTGCTTTGTGTGGTCTGTACATTAAGTTTCAGTATGCATGAGTAATACCATTGGATTCCTTGCGAAAAATCGGTCAAGATAGGTTCTTACGGATTTCAATTTCGTTAAAAATTGAGAGAGTTATGAATGTTTGAAGTTTGATAAAAAGATGTTGAAACTAAAGTTTCAGTTTTGATGTCGAATGTGATGTTGTGACATCTTCCCTTCTTCTCTTATCTTCAAAACTCATGAGTGATGTCGAATGTGATGTTAAGACATCACTCCTCTTTTTCTTAGTTTATCTTCAAAACTCAACCAATTCTTTTACATAGCAAAAATCATCATTTTCCAATTTTGTTTTACACACTTCTTACTCATACTCCATAATATTTTAATCCACCAAAAAATCACAAAAAATATTATTATTTGATATATTTTTAATATATTCAAAAATATTGTTTTAAATTGTTTTAAATGCTTTTAAAATGATTTCTTTTTCTTGATTTTTAAAACCAAAATGATTTTTAATATTCATGTGGATAAAATACTTTTTCATAAACCTTAATCCTTGTTTATAACATGATTAATGATTTTATTTGATATTTTTATCATTTTTTACTTGATTTCTCTTTGAAAAATACCTTTAAAAAATGAAATTAGGGTTTCTTTGATTTTTTATCTTTATCAAACATTTTCAAACCTTTTTTGGGCCTCTATTAGAGTGTAAGACCCAACCCCCTTTTAACCAAAACCTTTTTTGGGCCTCACTTATTGTATAAGTCCCTCTGCGTTAAAAGAAAACCTCGGCGCGATCGCCATTTTAAACGGAAAAATCAATTGGGCCAACCCTCGTGTTATAAGCCCCACTCTTTTTCTTTAAAACCTTTTTGGGCCTCTTGAGAGAGTGTAAGACCCATCCCTTTGTACAGAATACCTTTTTGGGCCTCAGTCACTTGTATAAGTCCCCCTGTACAAAACAACAGTGCGCTCACTGATAAAACCCTGGGCCTCTCCTTGAGCTGTAAGCCCTAAATATTTATTTTTCAAAGCACTTTCTCCTTTGATTTTGAATATACTGTTGTTTTTCAATCTTTCTTTGTTGAACAACTAACCAAACAGCATGGAAGCTCTACAACCGAGTAAGTGTTTATCCGCTTTCATTTACCGCTTTCATATACATATAACTGTATTGTGGGGCTGTTTTGCTGTAAGTCTTCTTTCATAAACTCATATCAACTGTGTAATAATAGTATAGATATTTAGAGTTTCCCCGGCAACTACGTCTAGAACTAGGTGACGCCGTTTCGTTTATTCGTAGAAATAGACAACTAGATCCCCAATAGGATCACCAGATACAGTCTTCTCTTCGGCTGTCCTCATTAGGAATTGTCAAGAAACTCTACTCCCAGAGATGAATGTATTCTCCGTGAATGGCATTTTTGAGTTTCTTCCAAATTCTCGAACTTTTCTGGCTTGATCTATTCCTTGTGAATAGCCTGTCTTGAATTTCTCGGGGTTTGGGGACCCACAAGCTTCTTAAAAGCATCGGCCTCCTCTTGGGCATCGTACAAGGACCCACAGACTTCCTAAAAGCAACCCCGCCTCCTCTTGGGCTTAGTACAAGGACCCGTCGGCTTCTTAGAAGTATTCACAGCCTCCTCTTAGGCTTCGTATAATGATTCTTCCTCTAGGAATGATAACCTCCTCTTGGGTTTCATACAAGGACCGATCGGCTTCTTAAAAGCTTCCAGCCTCCTCTTGGGCTTCGTACAAATTGTCCCGGCGACCTCCTAGAGGTATAGGAACATAACTTAGTCATCTTCATAGAACAGTCCTTTCCAAGAGTCTACTACTGTTTCTCAAAGCATAGTACGAAAGATGAAACTCTAGACTTGGACAGTCTAATTTCCTTGAGTCTCCAAGACATTCTCAAGCACCCTTCAAGAATTGGAAGGAAACCCGTGGACTCGGACAGTCTCAATACCCTTTGGATTTCCCATTTCCTTAAAGAAAAATCCCGATCCTCGAATCAAATCCATGAGTACAACATTACTCATATAAGAACTGATTTTCTCTTTGAACCCATATACTGGTCACTCAACTGAAACAGTACCCTCTTTCGCCTCTATCTCGGGCCTCGTACGAGATACAAAAGACTCTCTTGTTGAGTCGAAACACTTTAGCCTCCATCTCGGGCTTCGTATGAGATACCAAAATGACTCTCTTGTTGAGTCAGCCCCTTTCAGCCTCCATCTCGGGCTTTGTACGAGATACAAAAAGGTTCTTATTGAGCCAAATACTTTTAGCCTCCATCTCGGGCTTTATACGAGATACAAAAACACTCTCTTGTTGAGTCAAACCCTTTTAGCCTCCATCTTGGGCGTTGTACAAGATACACATATAAACACTCTCTTGTTAAGTAAGTTAGCCTCCTCTTAGGCTTTGTATAAAGAAATCCCCGGTTGAGTCAATCAACGTTTCAGCATCAAAATATGTTTTTCTCACAGCATACAAACATTAACAACTCCTCTTTGGAGATGACAAAACCCCTCTCAATTAGGACACCTTTAGCTTCACGTCTTGGGCTTTGAACAAGACACCAAAGCAACCCTTTCCTCTTTTTTAACATCCGACGTTTTCCCGGATATTACTCTTCTTTACATCTGACGCTTTTCCGGATATTCCCTCTATTTTCATCCGATGTTTTTTTCGGATATTCATATCTTTAATCTCTTCACTCTTTTCAATCAATTCCCACAAACACCCTTTTAGCTTCAATCTTGGGCTTTGAACAAGACACAAAATACTCAACCCTTTAGCTTCATATATTGGGCTTTGAACAAGATACAAATCACCTTTAGCTTCATATCTTGGGCTTTGAACAAGATACCCAAATATCTTTTTTCCTCCCATAGAATAGGAGGAACTACGATCGCTCTGATTTCCCTGTTTCGGTAAACGGGAATACGTAGGCATAAGATTGAAAGAAAAATCTTAGCGAGCACACCATATCAAAAACCTCAGGTCCCATACTCTCACATACTCATCAAAAAACTCCAAATTTAGCACCTGCACATATTAGTCAAGAAAAGCAAATCAGTATCCTAACCAAAATCCTCCCTAACAGACAAAACATTCTCTCCTTAAAACAAAATAAGCCTAAGAAAGACCCCCCATCTCAGGTAGCATCTGTAAACCAACAGTCATCTGTTTAATCTCAGTATGCAAGCAGGGTTAATTGGATACATCTATTTCCCTTCCTTAATCAACTCACAATAGGATAAAAAATGAATCGAATTGCAGCCCAACGGTGTGACTCGCAACCATAAAAACCGCGCTACCCTTGGTAAAAGGCCTGAACTCTCCTCCAAAATCAGACTGGACAAATTTTATTTTGACATTAAATTGTGTGTGAACAAAGGTTGAAAAGAGCTTAAGAGCATGAAGAGCCTCAGATTTCTGTTTGAGCATATACAACCAAGTGTACCTAGTGTGACCATCTACAAAAGCCATATAATACTTATAGCCAGAACTTGAAGGATTTGGGGATGGTCCCCACAAGTCAGTATAGATCATGTCAAATGGCTTAGAATATATTGTTGTAGTTAAAGGAGCATACAACCTATGTGCCTTGCCAAGATTACAGGAAGTACAAAAAAACTGCTGATTTTTATTAACAAAGTGAATATTACACATTTTGAGAATGGAAGCTACAGATTTACAATTGGCATGACCAAGCCTATAATGCCATAATGTGCTAGAATCACATTTATCTACACTATGAGTATGAACATTAGAAACAGCAAAACTTTGAGCACCATTGAAAGAAGCAGATTTGTTGATGTGATTAGGAGACCTTCTGAATTTGACAGGCAGCTGAGGGAAGCAATACAGGCCACTAGTATCTAGAACTCCCTCAACCAGGACTTATTTAGAAGCCCGTGATTTGATATAGCACTTAACAGGCAAGAAATAAAAAATAACATTATTATCACTGGAAAACTTTGAAACAATCAATAGATTTCTAGTAATGGAAGGAACAAGTGGAACATTAGCTAGGGTAAGAGCACAAGATGAATTTATAGGAGAATAAAGTTGCGAGGACCCTATAGCTTGTATATCAAGAGTTTGACCATTACCTACATAAACCTTATTAGTTCCTACATAAGGTTTCATGTTTTGCAAAAGAAAGTCATAAGGTGTTAAGTGATGAGATGCACCTGAGTCAGCAAACCAAGCCTGAGATTCAAGTTCAGAAGGTAAATTGTATTCCTGAGTGTATGCTGAAGGCCTGTTTGTAGTAGCCATCATTGCCACAGTTTGAGAATTCTGAGTGACTTCAGTGCTAGCTTCCTTCTTGTGAGTATTAGAGTTATTGTTGTTTGAGCTATTTGAAGCATTACTTGAGGTAGCAGGCATAAAATTCTCATCAAATCTATGCCATCAAGTTGTAACCTCATGTCCATATTTGCCACAGAGTTGACAGGTTGGTCGATTACCTGATGTATACCTGCCTCGACCTCTGCCTCGACCTCGATTGTATCTCCCACGACCACGACCTGCAGAATAAGCTCCTCTGGAGTTGTTGAGGTCTTGATTTGTATGCGCCACATTAACTGCAACAGTGGTAGCTGCTAGTTCTTCACGAAACTTGTCTAATTGTGCTTCTTGCACATAGAGTAAGGCTTCCACATCGCACAAAGTAGGAGGCGAAGGGCACCCATACATTTGCATAACAAATGAATTGTACTCTTCAGGCAAACCTTGCAAAATAGAATCCACTTGGTCCTGCTCAGAGATTGAATCACCAATAGCCAAGAGTGAATTTGCTATAGCCTTGATTCTCAAAACATATTCAGTAATGGATTTGGTACCCTTCTTAGTGGATTTGAGTTCAACCCTTAGCTGTCTAACCCTATCTTTCATTTGTGCATTAAAGAATTGATGAATTTTGTCCCATACCTCATATGAATGTTTGCACGCAAGAACCCTTGGCAACACGGATTCAGAAATCGTGGACAATAACCAGATGAACAAAGCTTGATCTTGCACAATCCAAGATTCATAGTCTTCAGAAATCAAACCTGTAATCCGATCCTGATCTGACTTGAACTTCTGTGGGATCTGAGGATTCACTACGAACTGATGCATTTTCTGAGAGAGAATCACACCTTCAACCAGTTGATTCCAAAGGAGGTAGTTGTTTTCCTACAATTTGATCGAGAGCTTTGGTCCAAAAGAGTTCGCAGATTTGGACTCAGTAAAACCACTGAAGGTTTCTTGAGACCGAGCATGATTTTTGACTACATATGGTTGATTATCTTCAGACGCCATGGATGCAAGGTAAGAAGAATCTTGACGATATAGAACTGAGGCAGAAATCACTGGAATCGAGAACAGCTGGGCAACGAGATTGAGCGGAATAGCGCGGAGGATCGTCACGCGAATGATACCATGTTAGAGTTTCATGTTGATCATCTTTCACTCAGTGAAGATGAATGTGGCAAAGAGAAAATGAGCTTCACTCTGTGAAGCTGAGAAACCAGAAACGAAAAATATGCAGAGAGGAAAATGATAGCTTTGCTATTTCATTCATTGTTTTCACAAGTATACAAGAGAGGGTAATATAGGCAGTGTGACTTAGCATCTATGGGCTGAGTTGGTAGATACATTCAACCAATACAGTTACAACAACCTAACTAACTATTGGATGAGCTGGCACACTCATCTATCTCTAACACTAGAAACTCTGTGCTTTTACCTTAGAAACTTACTATTAGACTAATATCATACACTTTAAATTTTCATATTTTAAAAATAAAAAATAAATATTTTGAGTAGAAATAACACAATATTTAGATCAAGTTAGTAAAGGAATATTGATCTCTTATGATAAAAACAAATGTTGATGAATTCAACTTATCAAAAAATATGATGGGTGAGAAAAACAAATGTTGATGAATTCAACTTATCAAAAAATATGATGGGTGAGAAATTAACGAATAAAGAATAATAACAATCAATATTAAATATTCTCAAGTGTGATAAATGTTGATAATTTGCATATTGAGAGTGAAATGGAAACATAATATTCTGTATTATTGATCAAGAATCGGTTTTATACAAAAAGATTGAGAAACAAAACTATATAAGAATAAGTTGAAGAAGACAAAATTAGTTAAATTATAAATAATTAGAAATTTCTTATCACACCATCCATGATTTTTGGGCACCACCTGAATTTTCGGTGTTGTCCCGTGATTCCGGATGTGCACATCCGGACGCACCAATTTATTAAAAAACGCTGATGCGTTCTAGAAGTGCACATCCGGAAACATTCCGGATCTGCAGATTCGAAAAACAACAGAACTTTTTTTTTTTTTTTAAAATCGATTTTGTTGCTTGGTCGCATATGTTAATATATCGTCGTAACTTAATATACATTTGACAATATCCATATATATATATATATATATATATATATATATATATAAAATAAACCTTTGTCAAAATACAATGCATACATGTAATATAAATAGAATACATCAAACAAAAAACTACTGCGTATGGCGAAGGGATCTCTCCTGGCTCCCCTGCTCCTCTGCCCCTACCCGCCATCCTGGCTCGATGTCTGCGGTACTGAAGTGCCCCCCGAGCAATCGCAATAATCCTATCCACGGCAAGTCTGGCACCAGAGCCCTCAGGGAGGTGACCGTCTGCAATGGCCTGCTGCGCTATCTGCTCTATATGACGACAGCGAGGTAGGACATCCTGAGTGTGGTCCAGCTGAGACTGCCGCTCCTCTAATATCTCTTGATGAGCAGGTCTGGGTGGTGATCCCTCAGCAGTAGGCACCATGCATGGGTGTGAGACGGTGTAGAACCACACAATGTACCCGACAACAATGCTCCAGTCTCTCTCCGCTCTGGTCGCCCGAACCTCTTCCGGTACCAAGTGGGACTGGTAATCAGCATATATCTCATCTATCTGCCTGCGGGTCAAGCCTAGAGGAGCAGACTGATGAGGCATCCTAGGGATCGTCTGCGTGTAACCGAACTGACGCAAGACGCGCTCCGGCAGGTATTTAGCAGTAATGGTCAAACTGCATACCAATCATCCTGAGAACAAACAAACCTCATCGGACGGGGCGCGTCACACGGTGATCGGCATATAGGTGATATAAAACGTCCTCAGCAGCCATCCGATCAAGATACACTCTGAAGGGGTCCGACACCTGGTTCGTTCTGAGCAGGAGAAATGCAGCAACACGTGGCATATCCTTAGTGTACTCTTCGACACTCCCTCAACCAGTAATGTTGGGAAAGTGCTGTAAAATCCACGCCTGAAATGGAAAACATAATATGGGTGTCAAACATTATAATGAATATAGAAAAAAAAGAAATGAAAAAAATCACTTAGAATATTTGATTGTTACCACGTATAGCGTACAGCTGCCTGCCACAGTCTTGGCTGCCCAGAGGCAACCATCTGAGAGCCTAGCATAGGTGTATGCCAGCGCAGCCGCCCCCCAGTTGTACCCATGGATCTCTGTCTGATCCGAAAGGTACCTGAGGTAGACAACATCAACATAATAGGCGCTGGTGTCCACAAACACCCGCGTGCCAAGCAAAAACAAGTAGTAGCATCTCAGGGCATGCTGCCTGTGGATCTCCACCTCAGCTGCATCCCTTTCTGCCTGTCGTGCCTCGTCAAGCTCCTCACCAAATCTGTGTATCAGAAAGGAGAACCGAACGTGTGCGCCCCTCAATTGGGTCACCTCCGCAAGTGTGTCATCTGCGCTAGCCCCAAGCTCTGTAATTAGCATCTCTATGGCGTCTGCCTTCGACATCCTACCGTGACGGAGAAGGGTACCCGTGGTCGGTAGATGTAAAAGGCACGAGATGTCATCGAGTGTGATCGTGATTTCGCCGTACGGTAGATAGAATGAGGATGTCTCAGGGTGCCATCTCTCAACAAAGGCCATCAGCATACCGTACTGGATCTGGGAATACCCAATCCTAAACAGGCCTCCAAGACCAGAGGCAACAACTGCAGACGTGAACCACTCATCCTCTGGCAGCATCTCAAGCATGTCTATAACCTTGCCCACATGGTTATAGAACTTCTGGGAATCCTTCGCCTGCAAATTTCCAAATAAAACAATGTTACAAATGAAAAAAATTTAACGTAAACAATTCTATAAATAAACCGAGAAAGGTTACCTGTCCTAGCCAGACATATCTGGCAGTATGCTTAGAGTACCCCACGAGTAGGGACATATCAGATGGTCCCCCGGGGTAACCACCCATCTCATCGAAATCGTCATCGGTGTCAACACCCTCATGTGCTGGGTGATCACCCTCTAGAATAGGAACAGGAACATGGGAACGAGGAGGAGTAAACTGATGGAGCTGGAGTCTCCCGACGACGCCTGCGTGCGGGCTGGGACCCTGATGAACTACCAGTAGAAACGCGATGCCTCCGAGATGTAAAATCGGCAGCTGAATGGGGAGTGACCTGTACCTGAGATGTGGAAGTCGCCTGAACCTGTGATGTGAATGGCTGTTGTGTAGGATGTGGTGTAGGATGGCCCTCAGCTTTAGGGGCTATCCTAACTCCCCCTGCGTCGGAAGTCTCGACTGTAGACTGCATCCACTCACGTCGGACAGATGCGTGCTGCGCTGTCCGTCCATGTATGATACGATCGTCTCTGCCAGCCATCTAATCTGCAAAGCATAATAAATAAATTAGAATTTTTTAAAAATAATTAAAAAAAACAAACAAACAAACTAAAAAAAAAACCAAGTCTCTTCCGGATGTGCACATCCGAAAGTATGCAAAATATTTAACGTTGGATGTCTTCCGGATGTGCACATCCGAAAGGGCACAGAATTTTTAACGTTGGGTATTTCCGGACACTCAGAATACTAAACGTTACTATCTTTCCGGATCTGCACATCCGCTACGTATTTTGAAGTTTAAAAGTGGCAGCCATGGCTACTGTACCATGCAAAAGGACATTTTAATGCCCTGATCGCCCGTTTGAAGCAGAATACAAGACCTACATTGTCTCTAACCTATGTTATTCATACAACTTAACAATTTCTACACCTAAATGTCTACTCTAAATCGATTACTCGAAAATAACTTTGAAACTCTAAAATTTGAAAACTTACCGATTAAAATGAGATACAGAGGATTTGGAGTCTCTTGATCGTTGTAGATGTTGCTCTGCGCCGAACGCGAGTGAAAAAAATCGAGATTTGTGGTGATTAAAAATTTGAGAGTTTGGAAATGAAAAAGTGAAGAATGAGGGGGAGGAAGAAGGTCTGGCGCGAATTAATAAGAAATCCTTCCGAAAGTGCACATCAGAAATGTTTCCGGATATGCATATCCGGAACACATCAGCGTTTATTAAAAAATTGGTGCGTCCGGATGTGCACATCCGGAAACAGGGGACAAAAAAGAAATTTCACGTGGTGCCTAAGAAACTTGGGTGGTGTATTAAGAAATGGTCTAAATAATTTTCTAACTATCCTAAAAAATCAGTCTTTATCATGCTAACTAACTAGGCTTTAGAAGCATAAGGGTCAAGAATATAAATCGGGCCTTACAACAAATGTCAACGGGTCTAATATACTTAAAGACGTTGTCTACTGCAAGAAATCTTAATAGATCTCTCACATAAGCGATTATATATATATATATATATATATATATATATATATATATATATATATATATATATATATATATATATATATATATTTTAAGTTTTAATTATTTAACGGCAGTTTTAAACGATGCAAAATGTCAATTTATTTATTTTTCAAATTTCAATTATTTAAAGGCGATTTTAAATCGTCACATATTTTCAATGATTATTTTGTGACTGTTTAAAACCGCCGTCTAAAGGTTGAAAACAAACAAAAAACAAAAAATAAAAAACGTAAAAAAAATAAACTGACATTTTGGTTCAGTTTAAAACCGCCGCTAAATGGTTGAAGTTGAAAAAAAAGTGACGAAAAATTCAATCTCTTATATGCGACCTATTTAGGTCTCTCATGGTAGATAGGGCCTAGTTAACACCTACCTTTAAGTTAGATTGTGTATTATTGTGCAAAGTTTCAACTTGAACATGATAGAAGCCAAAATAGGTGAGTGTCGAAGTTTGGTCAACATGTATGCCAACTAATTTTGGTAGAAACAAGAAGTAAATTCAGAAGCTTAGATTGAATATTCTCTCGAATGACATGATCCTTAAGTTCAATATGTTTGATCCTCTCATGAAATAAGTGATTATGGGCCAGATCTATTATTTATTTACTATCACAGTAAACAGAAGTCGGTTGAGATAAATGGACGTGGATATCTTGAAAGAGGCGTTGAAACCATTGTAAATAACAAGTTATGGTGGCAAAGGACTTGTATTATGATTTTGTGGAAGACCTTGAGACTGTATTTTGTTTCTTTAATTTGAAAATAATCAAATATGAAACAAGAAGTACACAAAAACATGTGATTGATCTCCTAGTATTAGGGCATCTGACCCAAGAATGAATTTTCAGGGCACTATAAGCAGAAAAGAAAATACCCCTTGCATGGGAAGACTTGAAGTATCTCAAGATATGAATGATTGCATGATAATGATGGAGAAGAGGATTAGAGACAATCTTGATGAGGTATTAAAATGTAGTTGAGATGTCCAGTCTAGAATTTGTTAAGTAGATCAACATGCCAATAAATCTTATATATGAAGTAGAATCTTGGAGAGGAAAAACATTTAATGCATAAAGTTTTAATGTTGGATCAAAAGGTATAGAAGAAGGCTTAGCTTCAATATGACTTATGTCTTGTAGCCGCTCAAGAGTATATTATCTTTGATTGAAAAATATACATGAAGTGGTTCTTGCAGTTTAAAAACCTAAAAAGTATCTAAATTTACCCAAATCATTGATTTTGAAATATTGATCTAATAATTGGTTGACAGAAGCGATTCTGAGTTGTAGTGTTTCCACTTAAAACAATGTCACCCACAAAAACTAGTGAAGCATGTTGCAATTGATTTAGTGTAGAGAGGATGGTCAACTTGGGAATGTAAATAGCTAATAGAAACAAAGAAGGAGGAGAGTTTTAAATACCATTATCTACTTGTCTGCTTCAACCCATATATGTATTTCTGGATTATGTATACTTAAGATGGAGACGAGGCAAAAAATCTAGGAGGTAATGTCATGTAGGTTTCTTCTTGGAGTTCACAATGTAAGAAGGCATTGTTGACATCCCAATGTGCTAAATTCCAGCCTTTAACTACCTTTATGGATAAGAGGACTCTGATGGTGGTTAATTTTTCCACAAGGGAAAATGTATCAAAATATTTAATTCCTTCTAGTTAAGTATGCCCCTTACCCACCAACCTTGCCTTATATCTCTTAATATATCCATTAGAGTTATATTTAATTTTATATACTAACTTACATCCAATTGGGAGGCTTCCATGTGGTAAGTCAAAAATTGTCCAAGGTTACTTGTCAGCAAGAATCTATAGTTCAATAGCCATGGTATTCCTGCAACATTCAAGTTCATTGGCTTGATTAAACGTTTTGGGTTCAATGTGAGAGGAAATGAAACAGCAAAAGTTTTTGTATGTGGGCGAACATTTATGATAGGTTAAGATGTGTTGGTGTTTTCTTTCCACCATACCATTCTGTTGAGGGGGTATTAGTGCAATATGTTTGGTTTATGATGCCTTTGAACATGAGAAAAGGTGATAAGGAAAGAAACTTAAATCCATTGTTAGACCTTATACACTTTAAGGTTGTGGGAATTGGTTTTAAATGTAAGTAATGAAGTTGATAGGCTTGACTTGATTTGGTCCTTAGTTTTGAGAAAGATTACCCAAATGTATCTTGTGTAATCATCAACTAGAATTAGGAAGTATTTTTGTTCTAAAATGGAAATGGTGGAGTAACTGCCCCACAAATCTGCATGCAATAATTAAAAAGGATTAATAGTTTTAATAGTACTAGAAGGAAAGTGTAACCTTTTCTGTTTAGCATTATGGCAAGAATCATAAGGTGCCAAGCTTGATTTACAAGAAATTATAGGAAATTCTTTGGAAATGTATTGTAAGACTACATCATATACATGGATTAACCAGAAATGCCAGAGTTCATGGGATTCATGACCAACAAAATTACAAAGACGGGAAGGACTGTGAGAATATAGGATGTATAAGTCTCTTTGCAAGTTAGCTATACTAACCATTTTATTGGAAATGTTATGCATGATATGACATATATTGGCATGAAAATGATGATGAAATTGATGATTAGTAATTAGTTTTTTTTTTAACAAATATGAGATTAACTTTAACGTTAGGTATATATAGAATATTATGGATGGTAAGGTATGAAGAGATCTTAATACTACCAGATATGGAAACAAGTATTTGAGATCCATTATGTAAAGTGACACAAAAATGGTTAATACGTCTATGCTTAATCAAAGATGCAAGATTATAGGTAATATGGTTAGCTGCCCCGGTATCAAGAATCCAAAGGGTGGATTGCTTACCATTTCTAGTGGGAGTCCAAACCAAAAGGAAAGCTAGTAACAAAGCCAGCTCTATGATATTGTTGTACTACTCATGTGTAAAACCAAAAGAAGAACTTGTTGAATTATGGGGAGAATGGTTTGAGACATTATTTGCAAAGGAACCACTAGAGGATAAAGTCTCGGCCTTGTTCTTGACCCTAGGGGGATAACAATGCTTGACAAAGCATGTTTTAACAGTATGGTTAGTATGACCACAATGAGTGGAGATTTTGATTTGGGCTTCAATGTAAAAGATGATTTGGTGGTTTCCCTTTAAAACTAGGGTTCCAATTCTTGTTCCCATTGTTGGCTTGAGAAGAATTGGCCTGTAGTGCAATGATAGGAACAATTTCATCAGAAGGATGCACAATAATTGATGAAGGTATCATGTCACTCTCTCTCCCTCTCTCTCTCTCTCTCTCTCTCTCTCTCTCTCTCTCTCTCTCTCCCTCTCCCTCTCTCTCTCTCTCTCTCTCTCTCTCTCTCTCTCTATCTATATCTATATCTATCTATTTATCTATCTATCTATTTATCTATCTATCTATCTATTTATCTCGTTGTATGACTGAAGGCTCTGCAGATTTGAGCAAATTTTTGGTAAAATAAGGTGTTGATTGTAGTGTTCCAACATGAAGAAGACATGATGTCCTAACGAATGTCCTAACATCTTAAACTGATATAGCAGGCTGTTTATAAGTCTGGTCCAAGAATTAAGGAAACGATCAGAACGTGGATCAAGGAATCAGCAAACAGAAGATTGAAGCCCAAGGCAGCATAAGCTTATAAATGGAGATTAAGACCTAAGACTGAATAACTGAACCTATTGCAACACTTTTGTAAAGTAGAAAATAGGGTTTAGGGTTTTGAGAGTCGTAGGCTTTCTCGTAAGTCTTCCTCTATATCGATTTGATGCAGTGTGGTAGACATAAGTACTTGTATAGATTCAGAAACTCGTAGGTAATGAATCTAATATTGTTCTTTGATGAAGCTTTGAAGAAAATCCAAGTTAACTTGTTAGTCAAGGATGCTTGACTGAACTTTGTATTGGAAGGGGTGTCTTTCAATAGGGATGATACAGTTATGGGGTATTAACTGTTATATAATCATAGGTTGTGATTTAGGGAGTGAGATGGGGTTCTCTTATCAATTAGATGTGTCTTCTAATGATAAAGTCTTCATTGGGTAGTGATAGGTAAGCGTGGGTGTTTACTGTAAACCTGAGGTTGTTTACATAAAACTATACTACTGATAGTGGAGTCTTCTTCCTGGATTGGTATCCCCCAGATGTAGGTGAGTTACACCAAACTGGGTCATCATATTCTGTGTTGTTTATCATTCTGCAATTTACAGTTCAGTTTTGATTATCATGTTAGAACAGATGTCGTAAAATCTGTGATTCTGCTGTTCTGATATTCAAGGTATCAGTCTGCTGTTCTGTTCTTTGTTTAAATGTTTATGCAGAACAATGTCTTGACATGTGTTAGGACATCTGCTGTCTGCTATGCCAGAATTTCAATTGGTATCAGAGTATGCATCATGTCTGTTTCTGGATGAGATCTTTGGGAGATACTTTCTGGCGTTTAAACCAGGAGGAGTTTTGGAGACCAGATCAATCAACTCAGACATGCTCAAGGGTATTAATGGATGGGATGGATGTTCTGGATCGAAGGTAACAATCCGGTGGTTGTTCATGTTGCTGAGGAGGTTCTATATCAACTGCATGAGAAGTGGCTACTTCTCTTGTTGGGGTGTCTTATAAGATGTTCTGACATCTTCTTAGGGCAAGAAGAATTTGTTCCTTGGTGGTTCTGCTACATATGTTTCTGATGGAAGAGCTTTGGAATTATGGGATTCTGGAGTTGTTGCTGAAGACAGATGGTGGAAGATCTCAATCGTCGGCCTCTATAGTTAACAAATATTTGCATCCTTTTATTCCAAAGTCGAGAGCGATGGAATGGAAAGAGTTGTTGGAAGATGTCTGTTATGGTGACTTGGTACTTCGAAGCTTGGTTCCATGGTGCAGTTTGAAGCCAGTTGAAGAGGAGAAGAGTTGAGTTTAGGTTTATCAAGTTCTTGCTCTAGGAGTTTGATAAATTATTGATCAGCTAAGTTGTCAAAGATACTTGAGAATTATCTCAAGTCCACTCATAAAGGTGTCTCAGTCGTGCATTTGGAGACTTCTAGTTATTCTTCTGACTAGAGGGTGTTTCTGTGAAACACAAACCTGAAGAAAGTGGAGGTGATTTATTTTCACCATCCAAAACAGCAAGGAAGGATTCATCTCTCTTAATCCTACGGGTGGATCCCATCTGAATGGAGATTTCAGAACTGTTGAGGTAAATAGGGTTCGGTCAGAGAGAATCTTAGTTACTTGAGTCAAGGGTGGCAGCCTTGGTATCTCAACAAGTTGTTTGTCAAAGAAGATACTTGCAAAAGATTAAATACTTGATAAGTGTTCATGAAGTGATCTGGTAGAGTGTGGCTTCAACAGTGTAACAGGATTATTAAACAAGGATTTAAGATCAATTGCTATTTGAGTTACTAACAAGTATTTAATTGATTATCCTTGAATGTGAAGTTCAAGATTGCAGATGTTCAACACGATGTTGGAACATCTCTTCATCTGGTTTGTGCAGAATCATGGGAGGGGTATTGCATAAGCTTTTGGTTCTATTTCTCTTGGGTGTTGACCTAAGAATCTGCTTTAGTTGGTGTGGCAGAAGCATCTGATCTCTGGAGAGTTTCCTAGCAAGAAACTGGTATAGACAATGGTGATGTGGAAGATGAAGAAGAAGACATCATAGTCTTGATGGATAGTTCTTGGATCAGTTTATTTCTGATCTAGGAGTATTGGAGTGTAGCAGGTGTGTTCAAGTTATTACTAGAAGCATCTGGTGTTTATCTGGAAAGTGTCCTGGCAAGAGACTTGTTAAGAATGGAGTGCTGGTGATGGAACAACTTGGATCAGTTTATTTCTGGTCTAGGTACTTGGAAGCATGAGATCTTACTCATCTTGGAGGTCAAGGTTAAGTGGCAGTTATCTCTGACTTTCTACAGACTTCTCTACCAAAGAAAGTGGCATTCTTTGGTATGGCTATGGTGTAGTCTAGGACTACTTTTTCTTCTTAAGATTCTGACGTGGCAGGTGTGAAGTCTTTGGAGTTTCAAAGCATATATTCATCAAGGTCGGAGCTTGTATGAAGTACCTGTGATAAGTTTAAGCATGATTAAGGTTGTCTACTCAAACTTGGTTGTTGAATCAAGTCTATGAGAGCATGGAACTCTTGTTCTGTTAAAGGGAGGATGTTCTTCTAAGCGGAAGAAGGAGGAGCTGAATTCAGCAGCTGGATGTCATATTAGAATGTTCTGACATCAAGCTTAACATCAGGATCTCAGTTGGTGACGTGGCATATCAGCTTAAGATAAGTTGATCTACAGGAGAATGGAAGTTATGGATGCTTCAAAAGGGTCTATCTCATGCAGTTTGAGGGAGTTGTGGATGGAGAAGATGTTACATGTCTAAAGGCTTGGTGGATCCAAGATGTCTTGCTATGGAGCAAGTAGTTCATGTAACTTGAAGATCAGTTTTTATTGGTGGATCAGTGTATCTTGTGGGAGTTCTGAAAAAGGGGTGAGATCAGTCAAAAGGTGGCATTTGTTTGATCTTTAGTGTGCATTCAAGCAGGGTGCTTGAAACTAATTACTCTTGGGCAGAAGGGTAGTTGGTTGAAAACATAAGTAGGTTCTGGTTCAGATCTATCTTGGAGCTTGTGGTAGAAGTTCTAGGTTTATGATGGAGGATTACCTTCTTTTGGTGGATGAGAGTTTATTTCTCTCTTTCGTTACTGGATTTCTTATTGATTAAGCTGGTGGCGCAGTGTTGTTAGAAGATCTTCAGATTGGATTACTATGCAGATAGTAAGTCCAGTGGTGGAGCATATCAAGAACTATGATGATTGGTGTCTGTGATATGTGAAGGATGTCCTAACTATTGTTAGAACATCTTCTGGGTTGGTTATCCTTGGAGTAGGATGCTAAGTTCTGAGTGTGGAACTTGACACTCACATCTTGTCTAAGAGGTATTTATCTTATCATACGAGAGAATGATGGAAAAAGGATTGTCTTGGAAGTCTGATGTGAATGAGACATGCTAGAAGTGGATCAGTTTGGTGCTTGTGGAGCAAATGGGCTAAGGAGTTCTGGAGCATGTATACGATATCTGACATCGTTAAGAAGATAACAAACTAAGAGGTAAGGTATCTCTTTGAGGAATGTGGAGCATTCCAGATCAATTGGGTTTCATTTCAAGGAACATGGAGGTCTATACATGAGAATTCAAGAGGAATTCATGTGGTGTATAGATGGGTTCAAGAAGAGAGGGATCAATGGAGCTTTGGTCTCAATCCAAGAGTTTGTTAATTTAGGATGTTGATCCTAATGTGATCTCACGGGAAGCATGATAATGTTCATGTGTGAGTGATTATTGGTTCTTGTCAGAAGAAGCAATAAGTGCAGTTGATGATTGTGTTTAGCAGGTGGGTTAAACAGAGGGTGAGCTCTTGAAGACATGAAGATACATCTTATGTTTTCCATTCATCTGCATAAGTGTTCATTAGAGGAGCACTGGTTATCAACGACAGGGGGAGTTAGACTTCAGTTGTGGATATTTGGCTGTAGTGGTGCAGTTTGTTTATCAAGATTGCTTGTGGTTTCAAGCAGTATGTGATAGATTGCCTCTGGTGAGGATGATATGTCAGACGAGATGTCGTGACATTGCTCTACTGGTATAAGTTCTGGGTGAACTTATCAGGTTATTCTAATTTCGTCATTGAATTGAATTAGAAGGAATACAAGTATCTTGAGAGTTGTTGCTGCTAACTGAGAGATGTTTGAAGAAATGTCTTAACATATTGGTGAGTTATTCTTGGTCTTCTGTTTTAAAAGGATTATCATGTATACAAAACACAGGAACTATAAAAAGCCTGACAAAGGGTCAAGACAGTATGGGTACAACAGGATTGGCTGTTTTGGATGGTAGAGAGTGTATACGTGTTAAGCATGTGTCTTGATGCTAGTCCTTTCTTTGGACGGTCTCTCATAAAGTTGGACTTTAGTTGGACGGTGCACAGTCATTTATGTTTTAAGATAAATATGTTTGAGCAATTAAAGGTGGGATCTGCTTCTGGTCTTCAAAGTTAGTATTCTGGGCAAGGTCGCCATGGTTTTTGTTAAGGTCTGGATTAGTATCATGTGGTTATGGAATTGCGCAGGCTACTTTTGCCAATTTTTGGCTTAAAAGGGGGAGAAGAGGTATGGATTCATCTCAGTTGTGTGGTGGTTTCTTTAACACATACTCATTTGTGAAAGCGTTCTTCTGCAGGGGTGCTGGATGAGATGTTTTGACATCCTTGAGTTCATCCTTGAGTTCTTCCCTTGTGCCTTGTAATCTGAGTTATGAAGCAGGTTGTGTCTTGTGACCTAAGTTACATACTCTATGGACTCCGTGTTGCATATGATACAATTGTTTCTTCTTAAGCTCTTTCTGGACCTTCTTATGGGTTCTCTTATGCCCCTCAAGAGGAAGATTTATCCCTCCGTGGCAAGTACTAGTTTGAGGGGGAGAGGGTTATATACTCTTCTTCACGCACACCAACACACAACTAAGAATTTCAGGGGTAAGAAAGAGTCTCAGAGGTCCACCACACGCCGGTCTTTCTTTTTCTACCAAAGGAGTTTTAACCAAAAATTAGTCAAAATGGGGAGATTGAAGGCTCTGCAGATTTGAGCAAAATTTTGGTAAAACAAGGCGTTGATTGTAGTGTTCCAACATGAAGAAGACATGATGTCCTAACGAATGTCCTGACATCTTAAACTGATATAGCAGACTGTTTCTATGTCTGGTCCAAGAATTAAGGAAACGATTAGAACGTGGATAAAGGAATCAGCAAACAGAAGATTGAACCCCAAGGCAGCAGAAGCTTATAAAATGAGATCAAGACCTATGACTGAATAACTGAACCTATTGTAACACTTTTGTAAAGTAGAAAATAGGGTTTAGGGTTTTGAGAGTCTTAGGCTTTCTTATAAGTCTCCCTCTGTATCGATTTGATCCAGTGTGGTAGACATAGGTACTTGTATAGATTCAGAAACCCATAGGTAATGAATCTGATATTGTTCTTGGATGAAGTTTTGAAGTAAATCCAAGTTAACTTGTTAGTCATGGATGCTTGACTGAACTTTGTATTGGAAGGGGTGTCTTTCAATAGGGATGATACAATTATGGGGTATTAACTGTTAGATAATCACAGGTTGTGATTTAGGGCGTGAGATGGGGTTCTCTTATCAATTAGATGTAACTTCTAATGATAAAGTCTTCATTGGGTAGTGATAGGTAAGTGTGGGTGTTTACTGTACACCTGAAGTTGTTTACATAAAACTATACTACTGATAGTGGAGTCTTCTTCATGGATGGGTAACCCCCAGATGTAGGTGAGTTGCACTGAACTGGGTCATCATATTCTGTGTTGTTTATCATTATGCAATTTACAGTTCAGTTTTGATTAACATGTTGGAACAGATGTCGTAACATCTGTGATTCTGCAGTTCTGATATTAATGGTATCAGTCTGACGTTCTGTTCTTTGTTTAATGTTTATGCAGAACAATGTCTTGACATGTGTTAGGACATATGTTATCTGCTATGCTAGAATTTTAATGACTAAAAAAATGTATCTATCTATTTAGCTCGTTGTATGATGTAACACCCCAAAATATGCCCTCCTATTTATACCATCAATAAGTGGCTTATGCTTCACATACATGTGCATTTAGGTCATAAGCATCATACATGCATCATTGATCCTCCCAAGGCATGGGATCAGAGGTTGTTATGGTATTGGTTGTTCAAGCAAGAAGAAAAAGATATACTTAAGCAATCAAGATACAAAGGCTTCTTATGCCTCAAAGACATCATATTTGGTTAACCATTTCATCAGGAGATTGGATCTTGCAAGAAACTTGAAGAGAATCACCTCCTCCTATCTCTTGATCCTCAAATTAGGGTTTTCTTATTTGAGCATGTGACACCCTCATGGGCAAGGATTTTGAAGCTTCAACATCATCTTGGTTCAAAGGATTCTCCATTCTCTCCAGAGGAATTAGGGTTTTGACCATTAGTCTACATCTCTTAACTTTTGGGGGCCAAATTAGGGTTTTATGTAAAATCAATTTATTTCTGATTCTTTGGGCAAGAATTGATTCCATGGTATTCTATATGTTCTCAAGTATCCATGGGTGTAGTGTTGACCATCAATTTCACCCAGAGAGGTTTCAATTGGCCAGATGATTGAGAATCAACCAAATTGGGAATAAAGTCAACTGAGGAGTAAAAAAGTCAACTCTTGACTTTTGAGGTCAAACTTGTGTACATCATGTCAAATATGATCAATGGATGGAATTTGGTCAAGAAATGTCAAAGGAATCATCAAAATCAAGCTTGTGTAGAAAGTTACCAAATTTGGCAAATTAGGGTTTTAGAAACTTTCCATTTTTGGAAAGTTTTTTTTTACCATGCAGCCATTTTTAAGGCTTTTTTCCATGATCAAAGCTTCATTTCAATTTTTGTCTAAAATGAAAGTTGTAGTATACATTCCAAGCTTTCCAACCATATGTAATTCATCTCCACTGGATCATTTTTGAGCAAGTTATGATTGTTGAAAGTTGGGCATTTTCACACTTGCATTTTCAACACTTATTAGAAATTTTTCTAAGTGTTTAAAGGTCAACTTTTATGCCAAGGTTCAAGCCTGTTTTTGAGTGATTTCCAAACCTCATTTAGAAACCATTTTCAAATGAAAGTTGTAGAGTGTTCTTCCACCTTTCCAACCATATAAAGAATGCATCATTTGGATTCTTGGATCAAAACTTATGATCAATCAAAGTTGAGACATTCAAGTCGTGAAATTGAAAAAAACATAGAATTTTTCTAAGTCCCAAAATTCATTTTTGTGCCCATGACTTTAACACAATTTTCCATCATGTTTAAGACCTCAAATCCAATTCTTTTTAACATCAAACTTGTTGTATCAAATGAGAGCTTCAATTTGGTACCAAGATTGAGTAATTTGGTTCCATATTCACCAAGATACAATACCTCAAAGTCACCCTTATGAATATGTTTGTCATGGTTTCCAACCATGTCATAACTTGTGCCAAATTCAATACAAACTCATGCTGCAGCTTGGCATGTACATATGTCACCCAAAGTTACCCCAATTAACCATGCATAAACTTACAAACCATGCACCATTACCAACCTTACTTCATATGTCCAAAAGAGAGAGAATCAAAACTTAGTGGACAAGATACAAATTCTGATACCAACATACATCAACATCATCATCATGTTGCTTCATAAGCACACCATGATAACACTCCATACACACATGAGCATAACACTAACCCGTGCATTTCATCAAACCTTATCTTTTTTCTAAATTTCACTAACCATGCTTAACTCATTTTCTAACTATGATTAACAACCTTAACCACACTCTAACCACCCTATATAACCCTCTAACCACCCTTAACTAAATTAGTTACTTCATTTTAGCCAAATCAGATAAAAAATCACATTTCACTCTTCCATGTTCAATCAATCGAATCTCCTTCAATATTGGGGCTTTGGAAAAGGTTCTTTCACCAGCTTCATCACCACAATTCCCTCTAGCTTCTGTATGCATTCTTCTTGAGCTAGAACAACCATATCACCCTACTCGAATCCACTTCAATAAACCATTAACTTGTATTTTTTCTCAAGATTCAAGGGTTCCAGAGCATTTATTTTATAGAAGACAGATGGTGGAAGATCTCAATCGTCGGCCTCTATAGTTGACGATATTTGCATCCTTTTATTCCAAAGTTGGGAGCGATGGAATGGAAAGAGTTGTTGGAAGATGTCTGTTATGGTGACTTGGTACTTCGAAGCTTGGTTCCATGGTGTAGTTTGAAGCCAGTTGAAGAGGAGAAGAGTTGAGTTTAGGTTTATCAAGTTTTTGCTCTAGGAGTTTGATAAATTATTGATCAGCTAAGTTGTCAAAGATACTTGAGAATTATCTCAAGTCCACTCATAAAGGTGTTTCAGTCGTGCATTTGGAGTCTTCTAGTTATTCTTCTGACTAGAGGGTGTTTCTGTGAAACACAAACCTGAAGAAAGTGGAGGTGATTTATTTTCACCATCCAAAACAGCAAGGAAGGATTCATCTCTCTTTATCCTACGGGTGGATCCCATCTAAATGGAGATTTCAGAACTGTTGAGGTAAATAGGGTTCGGTCAGAGAGAATCTTAGTTACTTGAGTCAAGGGTGGCAGCCTTGGTATCTCAACAAGTTGTTTGTTAAAGAAGATACTTGCAAAAGATTAAATACTTGATAAGTGTTCATGAAGTGATCTGGTAGAGTGTGGCTTCAACAGTGTAACAGGATTATTGAACAAGGATTTAAGATCAATTGCTATTTGCGTTACTAACAAGTATTTAATTGATTATCCTTGAATGTGAAGTTCAAGATTGTTGATGTTCAACACGATGTTGGAATATCTCTTCATCTGGTTTGTGCAGAATCATGGGAGGGGTACTGCATAAGCTGTTGGTTCTATTTCTCTTGGGTGTTGACCTAAGAATCTGCTTTAGTTGGTGTGGCAGAAGCATCTGATCTCTGGAGAGTTTCCTAGCAAGAAACTGGTATAGACAATGGTGATGTGGAAGATGAAGAAGAAGACATCATAGTCTTGATGGATAGTTCTTGGATCAGTTTATTTCTGATCTAGGAGTATTGGAGTGCAGCAGGTATGTTCAAGTTGTTACTAGAAGCATCTGGTGTTTATCTGGAAAGTGTCCTGGCAAGAGACTTGTTAAGAATGGAGTGCTGGTGATGGAACAACTTGGATCAGTTTATTTCTGGTCTAGGTACTTGGAAGCATGAGATCTTACTCATCTTGGAGGTCAAGGTTAAGTGGCAGTTATCTCTGACTTTCTACAGACTTCTCTACCAAAGAAAGTGGCATTCTTTGGTATGGCTATGGTGTAGTCTAGGACTACTTTTTCTTCTTAAGATTCTGACGTGGCAGGTGTGAAGTCTTTGGAGTTCCAAAGCATATATTCATCAAGGTCGGAGCTTGTATGAAGTACCTATGATAAGTTTAAGCAGGATTAAGATTGTCTACTCAAACTTGGTTGTTGAATCAAGTCTATGAGAGCATGAAACTCTTGTCCTGTTAAAGGGAGGATGTTCTTCTAAGCGGCAAAAGGAGGAGCTGAATTCAACAGCTGGATGTCATATTAGAATGTTCTGACATCAAGCTTAACATCAGGATCTCAGCTGGTGACGTGACATATCAGCTTAAGATAAGTTGATCTACAGGAGAATGGAAGTTATGGATGCTTCAAAAAGGTCTATCTCATGCAGTTTGAGGGAGCTGTGGATGAAGAAGATGTTACATGTCTAAAGGCTTGGTGGATCCAAGATGTCTTGCTATGGAGCAAGTAGTTCATGTAACTTTAAGATCAGTTTTCATTGGTGGATCAGTGTATCTTGTGGGAGTTCTGAAAAAGGGGTGAGATCAGTCAAAAGGTGGCATTTGTTTGATCTTTAGTGTGCATTCAAGCAGGGTGCTTGGAACTAATTACTCTTGGGCAGAAGGGTAGTTGGTTGAAAACGTAAGTAGGTTCTGGTTTAGATCTATCTTGGAGCTTGTGGTAGAAGTTTTAGGTTTATGATGGAGGATTACCTTCTTTTGGTGGATGAGAGTTTATTTCTCTCTTTGGTTACTCGATTTCTTATTGATTAAGCTGGTGGCGCAGTGTTGTTAGAAGATCTTTAGATTAGATTACTCTGCAGATAGTAAGTCCAGTGGTGGAGCATATCAAGAACTATGATGATTGGTGTCTGTGATATATGAAGGATGTCCTAACTGATGTTAGAACATCTTCTGGGTTGGTTATCCTTGGAGTAGGATGCTAAGTTCTGAGTGTGGAACTTGACACTAACATCTTGTCTAAGAGGTATTTATCTTATCATACGGGAGAATGATGGAAAAAGGATTGTCTTGGAAGTCTGATGTGAATGAGACATGCTAGAAGTGGATCAGTTTAGTGCTTGTGGAGCAAATGGGCTAATGAGTTCTGGAGCATGTATACGATATCTGACATTGTTAAGAAGATAACAAACTAAAAGGTAAGGTATCTCTTTGAGGAATGTGGAGCATTCCAGATCAATTGGGTTTCATTTCAAGGAAAATGGAGGTCTATACATGAGAATTCAAGAGGAATTCATGTGGTGTATAGATGGGTTCAAGAAGAGAGGGATCAATGGAACTTTGGTCTCAATCCAAGAGTTTGTTAATTTAGGATGTTGATCCTAATGTGATCTCACGGGAAGCATGATAGTGTTCATGTGTGAGTGATTATTGGTTCTTGTCAGAAGAAGCAATAAGTGCAGTTGATGATTGTGTTCAGCAGGTGGGTTGAATAGAGGGTGAGCTCTTGAAGACATGAAGATACGTCTTATGTTTTCCATTCATCAGCATAAGTGTTCATTGGAGGAGCACTGGTTATCTACGACAGGGGGAGTTAGACTTCAGTTGTGGATATTTGGCTGTAGTGGTGCAGATTGTTTATCAAGATTGCTTGTGGTTTCAAGCAGTTTGTGATAGATTGCCTCTGGTGAGGATGTTATGTCAGACGAGATGTCGTGACATTGCTCTACTGGTATAAGTTCTGGGTGAACTTATCAGGTTATTCTAATTTCGTCATTGGATTGAATTAGAAGGAATACAAGTATCTTGAGAGTTGTTGCTGCTAACTGAGAGATGTTTGAAGAAATGTCTTAACATATTGGTGAGTTATTCTTGGTCTTCTGTTTTAAAAGGATTATCATGTATACAAAACACAGGAACTATAAAAAACCTGCAAAGGGTCAAGACAGTATGGGTACAACATGATTGGCTGTTTTGGACGGTAGAGAGTGTATACGTGTTAAGCATGTGTCTTGATGCTAGTCCTTTCTTTGGACGGTCTCTCATAAAGTTGAACTTTAGTTGGACGGTGCACAGTCATTTATGTTTCAAGATAAATATGTTTGAGCAATTAAAGGTGGAATCTGCTTCTGGTCTTCAAAGTTAGTATTCTGGGCAAGGCAGTCATGGTTTTTGTTAAGGTCTGGATTAGTATCATGTGGGTATGGAATTGCGCAGGCTACTTTTGCCAATTTTTGGCTTAAAAGGGGGAGAAGAGGTATGGATTCATCTCAGTTGTGTGGTGGTTTCTTCAACACATACTCATTTGTGAAAGCGTTCTTCGGCAGGGGTGCTGGATGAGATGTTTTGACATCCTTGAGTTCATCCTTGAGTTCTTCCCTTGTGCCTTGTAATCTGAGTTATGAAGCAGGTTGTGTCTTGTGACCTAAGTTACAAACTCTATGGACTCCGTGTTGCATATGATACAATTGTTTCTTCTTAAGCTCTTTCTGGACCTTCCTATGGGTTCTCTTATGCCCCTCAAGAGGAAGATTTATTCCTCCGTGGCAAGTACTGGTTTGAGGGGGAGATGGTTATATACTCTTCTTCACGCACACCAACACACAACTAAGAATTTCAGGGGTAAGAAAGAGTCTCAGAGGTCCACCACACGCCGGTCTTTCTTTTTCTACCAAAGGAGTTTTAACCAAAAATTAGTCAAAATGGGGAGATTGAAGGCTCTGCAGATTTGAGCAAAATTTTGGTAAAATAAGGCGTTGATTGTAGTGTTCCAACATGAAGAAGACATGATGTCCTAACGAATGTCCTAACATCTTAAACTGATATAGCAAACTGTTTCTATGTCTGGTCCAAGAATTAAGGAAACGATCAGAACGTGGATCTAGGAATCAGCTAACAGAAGATTGAAGCCCAAGGCAGCAGAAGCTTATAAAATGAGATCAAGACCTAAGACTGAATAACTGAACCTATTGTAACACTTTTGTAAAGTAGAAAATCGGGTTTAGGGTTTTGAGAGTCTTAGGCTTTCTTATAAGTCTCCCTCTGTATCGATTTGATCCAGTGTGGTAGACATAGGTACTTGTATAGATTCAGAAACCCATAGGTAATGAATCTGATATTGTTCTTGGATGAAGTTTTGAAGAAAATCCAAGTTATCTTGTTAGTCACGGATGCTTGACTGAACTTTGTGTTGGAAAGGGTGTCTTTCAATAGGGATGATACAATTATGGGGTATTAACTGTTAGATAATCACAGGTTGTGATTTAGGGCATGAGATGGGGTTCCCTTATCAATTAGATGTAACTTCTAACGATAAAGTCTTCATTGGGTAGTCATAGGTAAGTGTGGGTGTTTACTGTACACCTGAAGTTGTTTACATGAAACTATACTACTGATAGTGGTGTCTTCTTCCTGGATTGGTAACCCCCAGATGTAGGTGAGTTGCACTGAACTGGGTCATCATATTCTGTGTTGTTTATCATTCTGCAATTTACAGTTCAGTTTTGATTAACATGTTGGAACAGATGTCGTAACATCTGTGATTCTGCAGTTCTGATATTCAAGGTATCAGTCTGATGTTCTGTTCTTTGTTTAATGTTTATGCAGAACAATGTCTTGACATGTGTTAGGACATATGTTGTCTGCTAGGCTAGAATTTCAATGACTAAAAAATGTATCTATCTATTTATCTCGTTGTATGATGTAACACCCCAAAATATGCCCTCCTATTTATACCATCAATAAGTGGCTTATGCTTCACATACATGTGCATTTAGGTCATAAGCATCATACATGCATCATTGATCCTCCCAAGGCATGGGATAAGAGGTTGCTATGGTATTGGTTGTTCAAGCAAGAAGAAAAAGATATACTTAAGCAATCAAGATACAAAGGCTTCTTATGCCTCAAAGACATCATATTTGGTTAACCATTTCATCAGGAGATTGGATCTTGCAAGAAACTTGAAGAGAATCACCTCCTCCTATCTCTTGATCCTCAAATTAGGGTTTTCTTATTTGAGCATGTGACACCCTCATGGGCAAGGATTTTGAAGCTTCAACATCATCTTGGTTCAAAGGATTCTCTATTCTCTCCAGAGGAATTAGGGTTTTAACCATTAGTCTACATCTCCTAACTTTTGGGGGCCAAATTAGGGTTTTATGTAAAATCAGTTTATTTATGATTCTTTGGGCAAGAATTGATTCCATGGTATTCTATATGTTCTCAAGTATCCATGGGTGTAGTGTTGACCATCAATTTCACCTAGAGAGGTTTCAATTGGCCAGATGATTGAGAATCAACCAAATTGGGAATAAAGTCAACTGAGTAGTAAAAAAGTCAACTCTTGACTTTTTGAGGTCAAACTTGTGTACATCATGTCAAATATGATCAATGGATGGAATTTGGTCAAGAAATGTCAAAGGAATCATCAAAATCAAGCTTATGTAGAAAGTTACCAAATTTGGCAAATTAGGGTTTTAGAAACTTTCCATTTTTGGAAAGTTCTTTATGCCATGCAGCCACTTTCAAGGCTTTTCTCCATGATCAATGCTTCATTTCAATTTTTGTCTAAAATGAAAGTTGTAGTATACATTCCAAGCTTTCCAACCATATGTAATTCATCTCCACTGGATCATTTTTGAGCATGTTATGATTGTTGAAAGTTGGGCATTTTCACACTTGCATTTTCAACACTTATTAGAAATTTTTCTAAGTGTTTAAAGGTCAACTTTTATGCCAAGGTTCAAGCCTGTTTTTGAGTGATTTCCAAACCTCATTTAGAAACCATTTTCAAATGAAAGTTGTAGAGTGTTCTTCCACCTTTCCAACCATATAAAGAATGCATCATTTGGATTCTTGGATCAAAACTTATGATCAATCAAAGTTGATACATTCAAGTTGTGAAATTGAAAAAAACATAGAATTTTTCTAAGTCCCAAAATTCAGTTTTGTGCCCATGACTTTAACACAATTTTCCATCATGTTTAAGACCTCAAATCCAATTCTTTATAACATCAAACTTGTTGTATCAAATGAGAGCTTCAATTTGGTACCAAGATTGAGTAATTTGGTTCCATATTCACCAAGATACAATACCTCAAAGTCACCCTTATGAATATGTTTGTCATGGGTTCCAACCATGTCATAACTTGTGCCAAATTCAATACAAACTCATGCTGCAGCTTAGCATGCACATATGTCACCCAAAGTTACCCCAATTAACCGTGCATAAACTTACAAACCATGCACCATTACCAACCTTACTTCATATGTCCAAAAGAGAGAGAATAAAAACTTAGTGGACAAGATACAGATTCTGATACCAGCATACATCAACATCATCATCATGTTGCTTCATAAGCACACCATGATAACACTCCATACACACATGAGCATAACACTAACCCGTGCCTTTCACCAAACCTTATCTTTTTTCTAAATTTCACTAACCATGCTTAACTCATTTTCTAACTATGATTAACAACCTTAACCACACTCTAACCACCCTATATAACCCTCTAACCACCCTTAACTAAATTAGTTACTTCATTTTAGCCAAATCAGATAAAAAATCACATTTCACTCTTCCATGTTCAGTCAATCGAATCTCCTTCAATATTGGGGCTTTGGCAAAGGTTCTTTCGCCAGCTTCATCACCACAATTCCCTCTAGCTTCTGTATGCATTCTTCTTGAGCTAGAACAACCATATCACCCTACTCGAATCCACTTCAATAAACCATCAACTTGCATTTTTTCTCAAGATTCAAGGGTTCCAGAGCATTTATTTTGCTCCCAGATAAGATCTCAAGACTTGCAGGAAGTTTTTAGGGTTTCTAACAAGTGATTTGAAGCTCGGGCCAGGTTAGGTATTCTTGAACTTTCTTGCATCATTTTAAGGCAAGATAGGTGGTTAGAATCATGTAAATCCCTTGCATATGACGTCCTTCTTATGAAGGCAATGTCTGTGGATAGAACTTAGGGCAAGATGTGAGATTTGTGATTTTAGGGTTTGACTTATTTTGATTCGTATGGCATGGTAGAGTGTTTGTATGGAAACTCTGATCATAGATTTGGAATCTATGCAAGAAATTGAGTGGAGTAGTGGTTCCCCTTTTCATTTCTGGGAATTTGCGCCGCTGCTCACGGTGGCTTTCCACCGGAGAAGACGACCGGAGAATAGCTCTGCAACTCTGAAACCTTAGTCAATGCAGGTCAGCGTGCGTGTGTGTTATTTTTCTATTTGGCCACGTGAATAATTTTAATCCAACATGTAATTGAATTGCCAGCGTGGTTATTCTTTTGAATCCTACCAATAACAGTGTGACAACGCATTAATGAATTGGTGACAATGTGAAGCATGTGCTCTTTCTTTCAATTCTTTTTTCTTTTTATTTTTCTGAAATTGAATAATAATAGTAATAATCATAATGGAAATTGTGGAAATAATCTGGCCCCTGTGCGCTTTACTATGCACACCTCCCCAAATTTGGCCCAATGCATTTTGAACATAGAAATTACTTTGGCCACACCCTCCCTTGCATTGATATTCTTTTTTTCATTTTTTCAATACACGTTTGATTTTGCAATTTTAAAAATAATTTCACTTGCATAAAAATTCCCAAAAAATTCATAGAGGTTCTTTAATGGATTAATTAATTTTTAATATTTTTAATTCCATTTTTTGATATTTTTAATATTTGTTGTGGAATTTTGTTTGGAATGTGTACAAAATGACATACCTTGCACATTATGCCTTGAATCTAATTTTTCCCAACTAGTTTTGACCTCAATTTTCGTATGCCTTTAGTCATGTGATTATAAGACATATTAATGATCATTTGGGTTTTTTTCCATTTTTTTGGTGCATTTTGAATGCCTTTTTGTGACTAGCTTTGAATGATCATTGTTGGATGACTTGCCTAATGTTTGCTATGGTTTGAACCACTTTGGTACATAATCTTGATCCTATTTTTTAGACATGTTGAGCTTCTGACTTCATCATATCTTGGTTAAATTTCCATATTTTTCAAAGCTTTTAACTATTTTTCATGAATATTTCATTTCATGCTTAGTGTTTTGATGTGTGCCTAGAAGTAGGTTAAACTTGATGCTTGCCTGGGACTCTTTTGAGTCATTTTCCTTGAAATTTTTGGACACATTCACGAGGATATTTTTCACACCATTATGATTCCTTGATGTTTATTTTTTATCATGATCTATATGCTTCCTTTGAACCCTAAATGCATACCCGATTTTTGTTCAATGCTTACCTAAGTGATTGGATTTGATGATGCATTTATGCAACCCTTTTTGCGATCTTTTGGTCATTGATTTGAACTTGTTATAGCATGAGGTAAATCATTCTAATCACATTTTATAGGTCCTTTTGTGTGCCTCTAATTGATGTTACATGTGTGTGAACTTGAGTATGCTTAATGGCCCACTTTGACAACTTCCTTTGAGCCAATTGTATGCTTCCTTTACTCAATGCTTGTGTGACTTAAAAGTGAGATATTATAGGGAATTTGCCTCTGAATTGTATGGTTTGACACTAGTTTTCTTTGACCTTTAACTTCTTTTACTTGATTGACAATTCACATGCTTTTAGAGGATGCTTAGGATTGAATTTGGTCCTTACTTGTTCTATCTTCCAAGAGTGCCTTGACATGAATCTTTTGTGATAACTTGAGGTTACTTTTAGACTTTAAATACATGCTTTAACTTCTGACTTAGGTCATTCAAATCTCAACTTCATGCTTACTTCTTCATTGTATGCCATAAGTGAATGTTGCATGATATAGGTGACATGTTTGTGTAGAATTGCCTAATCTTTTGAACATGACTTGATGTGGGTTTCATGATCACTTATTGACATTTCAAAACTCACTTGTCATTGATTATAACATGTAATGCTACTTCCCCATGTGGTTTCTTCCTTCAAGTTTACATGTTTGAGCTTTTAATGTGTATCTTACATGAACATTGCGATGACATTTGTTTGAGCTGAGATATGGTACATAACTTGAATTCTTTTGATACTTATTAGGACATTAACGTAGATGTGATATAGTAGGACATAGCTACTGACCTATATAGGATCTTACCCTTTAGGATTTATTTCATTTTGCTAATTGATTGACTTTACTTATAGTGTAGCTTAGGACATTTGCATGTGCATTAGTGCATAGTTTTTGCATATTTGTTTCAACTATCTAATAGTTGAGCTTGGTTTGAATTTGGTAAGTACTTGTATTACTTTACATTGTTGTCCACTTATATGACTTCTCTTTCATCTCACTTCTTCTTTACTTCTTTGAATTGTGATTGAATCATCTAATGTTTACTTGTGTATGATCACATATTCCCTTAGGATTCCTAGCTTGAATCTAGTTTTGGATTAGGTTCAAAGTAGGAAAGACATTCGGTTACCAATACAAGCATTCTAACATATGTAGAGATTCCCTTTCATCTTCAACTATAGGACCAATCATTGCATGACAGTTTCTAGGATGAAGATCCCCTTAGATTTTTTTCTTTTAACCATTTGAGTCTCTCTTCTCTCTCTAAAGATAAAGAAAAAACACCTAACAAATATTGTATGTGGAGTGCTCCATGACCCTTAAGCACATGGGAAATGATTAATGAAGGTCTCCTTTACTCTTCTAGGGTGCTTTGCAAACGTTCCGTTGGGGGCGACCTTGTAAAGTATTCGCTCCTATGTCATAGTCTTTAGCACAATACATATCATAAACAAAACAAATCAAAAAACTTCTTCTAAAATACCTAAACAAATCGATCTTCTTCCTTCGGGATTCTTTTCTCATCTCACTCCCTCTATTCGTAAGGATACGCTATTTCTGTTCTACCGCATACAGGTAAATGCATAAGTCTCCACGCAACGAGAGACAACATCTAAACTGCTAGAATGTGAACGTTAGCATTATCCACCTAAAAACACCAAACAAACAAAGACCCTGTAGGTCAAACTACGACTACTCTGACTTTCTCGTGTCCGATTGAGGATACGTAGGCATAAGACACGATGTCTTGGCGAGCAACCTTCCCCCCACAATTTCGTAGTCCCCCGAACTACATTGACTCTGACTTTCCCATTGTACGAGGGAATACGTAGGCCTAGGTCGGCGATGTCCTATCGAGTAACCCTTTTGTTTTTCTCCCGTTCCCTTTCCAATTAGCAGTGGAGCTTCAGATACCTACACCCTTTGATCAGAATAACAAGCGTGGATCCCATCGAGTACGATGTGTCATACCCCAAATTTTTACCACAAGATATCCCATCATTGTGCAAATTATCACCACAATATAGATGTGCCTTCATGCCACATCAATCCTCTCAAGGATTGTTGAGCATTCACTACAACCAAGAATCAGGGTTTCGAGCCCTCTCAGAGTACTCATGTAAAGGGTCAATATAGAATTGACATGATCTTCAACTTGTCTAGCCTTTCAAACACCCATAAAGGATCAAGAGGTATCCCACATCAAGAATCAAGCACAAGGTTGTAACATTCCAAGTGGATCAAGCCTCATGATCGCCAGTGTCACCAAATTAAGGTTTTGGTCGACCAATGCCTCCAGATGAAAATTTCCATCTAGGCACGAGCCAATACTTCAAAACATGAGTCAAGAAGCTCAAAGGAACCTCATGAACCCAATCATAGAGTCAAAATAACCTCAGGGGATGCATTCATCAAAAATCAAGAATTTGGGTTTCTTGACCTAATTCACCCCTAAGTTGACTTTTGGAGCAAGACATGAGCCAAGACCTCAAGAAGTGTTTTAAATACCTCCAATACATAATTTTGATCCACTCACAAGGTTGTATTGATTCAAATAACTTGGTTCACAAGCAATGCAAGGATTCAAATTCATCTGAGCCAATTAGGGTTTCTTGATGAAAAGTCAACTATATCTTTGACTTTTGACCAAGACATGTTCTCAAACCTTGGGACATGATTCAAGAAACCCTAAAACACCTATGGAATCCATCCATTAAGTTTGAATTAGGTCAAATACTTGATTACATAAAGGATCACACAGTTTGAAATTCATCTGACAAAAAGTCAACTGTGCCTAAAAACCAAGTTTGACTTTTTGAATTTCTTGACAATCAAGGCTTCCCTAAGTCAAAAACAATGTTAATTCATGGTTTGGATCACCATCCATCAAGAAAAATCAAGAAAAGTGAGGTTACGTGAAAAACGGGCAACCTTGAAAAAACTAAAAATTTTCTAAGTTATGGAAGAAAAGTGATTTGGTACCAACTTTGCAAGGTCATAACTCCTAAACCACAAATCCATTTGCTTCCATCCAAATCTGAAATGTAAGATCTCATTACATACATCAAAATTGTCAACTACATCAGATTCCAAATCCTCATGGATATTGAGTTATAGATTGATCAAAATCACAAAAACATGAAAATGGCCACTTTTTCCAATACTTAGTGAAAATTTTGGACATAATCTGTCTTGGTTTTTCACAAACTTTAGGGACATTTTTCATTATGATCCAAGCTGAAACAAGACCAATGTTGGACAACATAGTTGAAGTATGTCATTGGGGCTTTCCAAAAAGTACAAGAACTCACTCTAACTCCACTTGAGTAGGGAGTTACAAGCCTTGAAACATGGCCTAAAAACCTGATTTTTCAAGACAGCATGAACATGAAACTTGGTTCCCACGATTTCTTGATCCAATTTTGGACACTTGCATCATTCCATTCCTGTCCAAAATCAACTTGAATGATGGATAATCTGATCACAAAGCCACCAAGTCAAGAATCCTATTCCTTGGCATGTGAAATTCAATGCTGCAAATCCAAAAACTTCAAACTTGTCATGAGGCATTGAATGGATGCATATAGCTGGCATGTATCAGTACATGATCAACCAAATGAGTCAAGCCTTATCCCTGCAACAGAAGACTCATTGCCTACAAGATTGACTCAAGTCAATGGCTAGAGGAGACTTGAGATTCTTTTACATAACCAGTGGATAATAGGGTGATCAGCCTCCATTCACTATTGCTCCCAAAACAAACTTGATCTACTATAAATAGAGCTTCTTTATGATCAATTCAAGTACACCAAATCACCATAACACATGCTTTCCTCCAAATCACTCTAAAAAAAACCAGATTTTGCTTCTCATTCAAGTAACATTCGAATTTTCCATTTGAGAGCAATCCTATCAAAACCAATCATGCCAACACCTCACATATATCATATATGAGTGATCCATAACCTTAAAACTCATCTAGAACATCAGAATCACAAAGTCACCCCCCATTTGCTCAAGCTTTTTGGCCTGTTTGTATTTGAGGTGCCACAACAAGTTCCAAGCTGATTCAATCCATTCCAAGCTTTCAAACACATTACTTGAGGTCCATTGAAGCTGTCCAGATCATTACATAACATCTGTAACACCTCCAACATATAATTCGAATTCTTCTTGCAAGAGGTAAACCTGACACTCTCAAACTCTATAATCCATGCATCATAAATGTGTTTTCAAGTTACAAACATGTTTCTGCACTTATGAAGAGTGATTCCCCTCAATCAATTGCTATGTATGCATCGTGTATAGGATTTCATAGTGTTCTTGCAGAAATTAGGGTTCTTGAGTTCATCATTTGATCTCTCACTCCACACTTAATATAAATGCAATTAATTGGTACCATTGGAATCCTTGTTCAAAAACGAGCAAGTTTCATGTTTACAAAAGTCATTTTCATTGAGTAATCAAAGAGATATGAGAGGTTTTGTAAATCTTGGGAAGAAGAACACGCGCGAGCACCAACATGTGTTCTTGGTGCCATTTTTAAAATTTTTGAATATTTGAATTTTAATGTTTTATTAATTGATTTCAAAAATTAATTTCTCTCTCATTTTTTATCATTTTTGATTGGTTCTTTTTTTAAAAAGTCACAAAAATGTTAAATTATTTTATTCTACAAAAAAATCACATTTATATTATTTATTTAATATAGTTTGATTTTTTGAATTAATTTCATTTTATTTGTTTTTAAACATTTTAAAATGAAATTCTCACCTTGATTTTTCAAAACCATTTGGATTTCAAGATTTCATGTGATTTAACATGATTTTTCAAAATATTTTTTAAAGTTGACAACTTGTTTTTGAATATATTTGATATTTTGTATCATTTTATATTTAATTTCCTTTAAAAAACTATTTTTTAATTAAAATTAGGGTCTCTCTTAATTTTAATTTATGAAACATTTTTAAAATCACTTTTGGGCCTCTTGGTGGAGTGTAAGTCCCATCCCTTTGTAAATAAACCTTTTTGGACCTCAGTCATTGTATAAGTCCCGATACGATTTTAAAAATCTCGGCGCGATCGCCGTTTTCAAAACAATTTTCATCTGGGTCTCCCTTTGGTTGTAAGTCCCATTTTTCTTCTTTTTAAAAAACTTTTGGGCCTCTAATAGAGTGTAAGACCCAACCCCCTTTGTACATAAATAATTTGGGCCTCAATCATTGTATAAGTCCCTACGCGATTTTCAAAATAAACGGTGCGATCACTGTTTTTCATCTGGGCATCTCCTTGAATTATAAGCCCCAACTCTTGTATAAAAATAACACTTTTGGGCCTCTAATAGAGTGTAAGACCCATACTATATTCTTTGTAAATACAATAATTTGGGCCTCCATCATTGTATAAGTCCCTCAGTGGTTTTCAAAACTACGACGCGATCGTCGCCTTTTCAAAAGAGATCATCTGGGCCTCTCCTTGAGTATAAGCCCCAAACTTCCTTTTAAAACAAATTTCTTTTTTATTTAAATTCAAATTCAAAGATTTATCAAAACTTTCTTTAATTTCTTAAAAAACTAACCATACAGCTGTAGTTAAAATGCTTGGGCTTGCACAACTGTAAGTTCCACTATCTCTTTAATACATACTTGTTTATGTATTTCATCTGTATATATATGCTTGTACATACTTGCTTAGAGTTTTCCCCAGCAGTTAGGTCTAGGTTTAAATCAAACCAGAGGTTACTCTTTCAACATAACTCAAAACTAGTTCCCCATAGGAAATTCTAGATGCAGTCTTGCCTCCTTTTGGGCTTATACAATATGGAATAGAGAAATGCATTATTCCCGGTGAAACTTTTCTCAAGACTATCCAAACTTAGAAATATATGTGTACAAGAAATTCATTTCCCCAAAGAGGATTAATTCCCGGTGAAACCTCTTTTGAATTTCTTAAAACCCTAGAACTGTTCTGCAAAGAAAGTACTAATTCCTGGTGAAACCTTTCTTGAACTTTTCTTAGGCTTAGACCCACAGGCTTCCTAAAAGCATCCCAAGCCTCCTCTTGGGCTTAGTATAAGGACCCTCAGGCTTCTTAGAAGTTCTCAGCCTCCTCTTGAGCTTAGTACAAGGACCCAAAGACCTCATACAGGTATTGGACAGAACCTAGTCATCTTTACTAGTTCAATCCTCCAGAGAGTCAGAATTCCAGAACATCAGACCATTTTAGGGTTGATCTTCATCCCTTAAAACCTCAGCCTCCTCTTGGGTATCATACAAAGACCATTCTCCAGCTAAGAGTCAACCTCTTCATACAAGTAGACTTGGAAAGTCTCATCTCCCCTTAGACCTCACCAAGAAAAACCTCAAGTTTCCTAAAAGCACAGGAAATACCCTGATCATTTCATCAACACACTAATCTCCAGCACAGTTAAAACCTCCATAGGTTTTCAAACTCAAGGTTTAAACATTCACCTTAAAAAACCCTGCCAGGGTAAATTTACCATCAATAAAACCCTAACAGAATCAGAGCCTCATGGTATCTGATACTGTTACTCTCCCTTTGATTCCCAGAAAGAGTAAAAACCTTTGGGATTCCCCAACACATATTGGATCTGTCTCTAGATTTCAATAATCCTCAGCAGAAGTCAGCCCCCTCTTAAGCTTCATATAAGAATTTCCCCAACCAGCCTCCTCTTAGGCTTTATATAATGATTTCCCTCAGTACATTCAGCCTAAATCTTGGGCTTTGTACAAGACAGATAAAAACCTCCCCAGTGGAGTCAATCCCTTTTCAGCCTCAATCTTGGGCTTTGTACAAGACAGATATAAAACTCTCTTAGTAGAGTCAACCTTTTAGCTTCAACCTTGGGCTTTGATCAAGGCACACAAAAATAAAATCCCCCTCAGATGAGACCATGAGTCCACTCCGTAGGAGGATATTTCCTCTATACATCACATCTCAAAACAGACAACCAAAACCTTTTTCCCAGATAATTGTTTTAAGTGGCACACTTGTTGATTCAAAATCCAAGCTGGAGTCCTTTTTTATCTTGATCAAAAATCATCTTTCATCTAACTGATGTAAGTGGCAAGCCTCTGGATTATTTACATCCATGCCAATGTACATCCAAGAGTCTATCTTAGTTGTCTCTATCATCTGCATCGCATACATAAATCATTCATTTACCATACATAGAAATATTTTCATAGCTCGAAGTGTGTTTCGTGCTCATATGCATTTTCCGAGGTCCTGTTTCTGTCAACATCTTACCTTGTGGTCAAAGTCCAACTTACTTGGCGCCTACCAAAACTTTTACCTGCCTTTTCATTCAGTGCCATTCCTGAATGTTGTCGTTTACCTATCTTGTTTCTTTTCCAGTGCCATTCCTGGATGTCTTGTTTGTTTTCTTTCTTTCCAGTGCCATTCCTGGATATTGTCGTTTCCTTGTGCCTCTAGTCCTGTTGTCAGATGTTTTATTTTCTTTCTTTCCAGTGCTATTCCTGGATCTTTATATTCTCTCACTCCAGTGCCATTCCTGGATGTCTATCTCTTTTGATCTCCAGTGCCATTCCTGGATACCTTGTTCCTCTTGTTTCTCCTAGTGCTATTCTTGGAAGTCTTTTCTCTCTTCTATAATCCCCAACAGATTTGCTTGGATATCTTTCAGTGTTATTCCTGAAAGTTTTATCTATTCATTCAGTGCCATTCCTGAATGAATTTTCTCCTTTGCATCCAGTGCCATTCCTAGATGTCTTTCTCACTATCATTCAATGCCATTCTTGAATATAGTGATTTACCTTTACTTTCAGTGCCATTCCTGAAAGTCCTTCCTTTAACTAATGCCATTCTTGGATATCTTTTCCTCAACAGAGTCCAATGCCATTCTTGGATATCTTTTCCTCAACAGAGTCCAATGCCATTCTTGGATATATTTTCCTCAACAGAGTCCAATGCCATTCTTAGATACTTCTGATATATTTTCTGGAACGTTTCTCACTTCATTCAATGCCATTCTTGGATGTTGAGATTCTTCTGTCCAATGCCATTCTTGGACACCTTTTCCCCAGCCAAGTCCAATGATATTCTTGGATATCTTTGATGTTTAACCTTGTCATTCAATGCCATTATTGGATGTCCCCAGTGAAGTTTTCAAATGGAAATTTGTTTATATCCAATGCTATTCTTGGATGTCTCTGATGTTTGTTGTTGCCTCATTCAATGCCATTGTTGAATGTGGTAGTTTCTTTTATCCAATTCTATTCTTGGATATCTTACCCCTAATATAGTGATTTTCACCTTCATCCAATGCTATTCTTAGATGACGCTGTTGTCTTTACCAGGAACTTTCTTGTTGTTGTCCAATGCCATTCTTGGACATCTTTTGACATACCTTTTGTCTCATTCGTAGTTTCCATCTAATGCCATTCTTGGATGTCACTACTTGTCTTCCCAGGGTCTTGTCCCTCTCTTTCCAACTATTGATGGATACTTCTTGTCACCCTGACTGATCTCCAGAAATAGCTTGTGTTCCTCGACGTGTCTTTTCATGTTGTCTCTCTCAATTTACCGTAACTCTCTTGTTTCAAGTTTCCCCGTAGTCTGTTTCATCCTTTGCATTCATATTATCTTGTGGCATCTTAGGGCTAAAAAATATAGCTTTTTGTATTTAAGTGTCTTCATATCTCCCGATAGAAGAGACTTAAATAGGGGCAGCTGTAAGACCCTAATTTTTGACCCCTAAGATTCCACATATCATTCGTATCTCATTTTGCATCTTTACCACAAACAAGATCACGCATTGGTTCCCTTGTCCCTCTCATCTTTGGGTTTATGCCTTGCAGGGTTTACCGAGCATCGGTGTGTTTCTTATTCACTTTATTGCTTTATTTGTTTATATTTTACTAACCTTAATCAAAATCCAAATATATATTGTTTTCTCTTTACTGACATTTTCAGGGGAAGAACAAGTTAAAAATGCCAAAATAACAGTCCTTCAGCTCGAATGAATTTCATCTGAACAATGTCCAAGTTGATCCGCAATCAATTCAAAAATCATCTGGTCAAGGATTCCCCAAGTTTTAATTGATTATTATTCAAGGAATTCCAAGGTTCATGTGTTTATTTCCATGCCTTCTTTGACAAGCAAAAGAATCGAGCCGGAACCACAACAGTGCAACAAAATGCTCATTTTTCACAAATTTTGCACTGAGTAACCTGTTACCCTGTGGTGAGTAACCGGTTACCCTTGTGAGATTTTGAAAAAAATTCAGCAAATTCAAAATTCATCATTTTGCACCAATCTCAGCCCTTGATCACATTTGGAATATTCTAGACCATCTAATTTTAATTCTGCTACATCACTTTGATCATTTCCTACCATACACCTTCACTAATCACCACTCTTTTATGAATTTCCCTCCAAATTCAAATTCCAAGCCAAATTTTCATATCCAAACCAAACTCCAATCCACCAAATTTTACAAGCCTAAACTCTATAAATAGAGCCTTCATTTCATTTATTCTTCAAGCTTTTGAGAGCCAAAGAACCTCTTGCAATTTCTCTCCTCAACCACCAAAAATTCACCAAAGCTCACTTTTCTTCTTTTGAATGTTAACAAGAATTTACATTGAATCTTGTTCAACTGTGAGCTAAACCTTCATCCAAACTTGTTTTCTTCATCAATTCTCATAGATCAAGGCTTTGGAGTTTGGATCTTGAAGCAATTTGAAGGAATTTTCAGATTTGAAGTGGTAATTCATCTTCCACCATTGTTGAAGCTTCATATTCATCTTCCATAATGTAGATCTTTGGAGATCTTTGTTACTTGATCCTTTGGATCTTGTAATTATGTTTATTTGCTGTTTTTCACTGTTATTTTACTTTAAATTTTGTGTAATTTCAGTTCCATGATCATAAGGTGTTTGTAAGAAAGTTTGAAATTGGATCATGCTGAATTTTGCACAAATTTCTGCATTCTGGTGCAGAGTAACCAGTTAACGTCTGGTGAGTAACCGGTTACTCTGTGTTAATTTTGAAAAAACTGTTTATTTTGAACTGAGTAACCGGTTAACGTCTGGTGAGTAACCGGTTACTTCAAAATAGAATGCACATTTTGGCTTGTTTTTGGGACTGTTTTGGTTCCTTTTCCATTTTCTTCCCTTTCCTTTTGTTCTTAGCCTTAGATCACATAATTGTGTGGTTTAATTTGGCTTTCTCTTCATCTATTTCCCTTTTCTTTTGATCGATGAAAGTCTTATGGATCATAGAATTTCGTTGTTGAATTTTGATCAAGACTAAATCGCTACTTTCTTTTCTTTTCGTGTGATATTGCTTTCGGATGACGATCTACATATTGTTCATCTAGCATGCATTAGCACAAAGAGCTATTGACCGGCCTCATTGTAGGGTAATTACTCCGTAAATTACTCGGCGATTGCTTAACATAGCCCAACATTATGTCCCACATCGGAAAACAACTCAATGTTGATTGATCTTTTGTATTAGGTTCAAAATCTATGAAGCTTGTTGTTGTAGAGGCTTTGATTCTATCAATCTTCTAACAAGTCTTCATTAACCTTGACCTAAGTACATTATTTAATCATTATTGATCACTTACTCTAACAACTAATTACTAATTACTAACTTCTAACTTCTTTACAATTCCTTCTCGCTCCCTATCTCTCTTTTACTTTTATGTAATTTTTCCTTTGTCCGTTGGATACATGTTTATGCTTCCGCATATTTTTCTTTTGTCTGTTGGACACATGTTTATGTTTCCGCAATTTTTCCTTTGTCCGTTGGCCACATGTTTATGCTTATGCCTTTTTCTCTTTGTCCACTTGGACCAAAAACATTAATAAAGGCTAAAACCTCTAAAAAACTTGTGCTTCTAATCTTGGACTATGGTTACTATCCTTTGCAATGGACATGGAATTTTGCACCTAGACCTTGGACTTAAATGCTATTCTTGAATCCTTGGACTTAGAACTTGGACATCCAATGCAATTCTTGGAACCTTGGACTTAGAACTAGGACCTTTTCCCTTTGCTTTGGAATTGTGGTTCGAAGACTTTGAAGACTTGTGCTTTTACTTGGTTTATGGTGAAGATAACTACACTTGTGGTTAGATCTTTCTTATCCTTAGCTTTCACTTTTTGCTTTAGGATAGTCACTTCTTCTCCACCCATTCTTCAATTTTCAAAACTCTCTCCCTTTTTCAAAACCTTCTTGATTTCAAACTTTCACCTCTTTCATAATCAAATCTTGACTTTGTCAAGTGATTTTACTCTTTTCTTTTCATTTCTTAACAATTGAGGAGAGGAATCGAAGGCTCGAGATCATCCCTCTTTTCATCTTTAATGAAATGGTGTTTAATCGTGATTAGTTGTTTTGAACTTATTTGGAAAAGGAGCACTTGATATTGATCGAGGTTTTTATTTGCGTAGAAGAAAATGAGGAAAATTATTTAAAGTGATTGTGAATTGAATGAGCTTAGTTTGAAAACGATTGAAGCGAATTAGCCACAATGTGCTCAAAGTCAGTTTGTGCATAATAACAACACGAGTAATGTCATACGCAATATCATAACGTGGCAAAAATGTCATATCCATGTATCGAAGTTTCGGCGGCATAAAGATATAAAATTACAGAATCCGTGGATTAAAAATCTAATTTAAGTGCAATGGAGAATAAATAGCAACAGAAAATCATAATTACCTAATTACAATATTCACAAATTTATTTATAACATATGGAGGTGCAATGGTAGTAACAAGGGAGGTTGTAAAAAAAGGAAACTTGACTTAAAGCCCAATATACAAAAATCCTAGTTGAAAATCATGTATAATAAAAAGTAAATAAAACACAAAGCTACTACATAAGGGAGGCACTTGGATGATTAGGCAGGAGATGTGTAAAGATCAAATTAGGAGGTACATATACAAAATAAAGTGAGTCAAATGGACTTAAACCAAATGTTTAAACGAAGCCCAAAAAATCTAATTTAAAACTTCCTAATATTAATAATTAAAAAAAATTAAAAGAATAAGAGAAACAAATGGCAAAAGAGAAGGCTCTATTTTCAAACATTCACCAAGCTTCTTCTCTCCAATTTTTTACAAGAAAAAGACAATTCAATCGAAACAGTAACAAAAAGGAAAAAAGTAATAGCAAATAAGGGGAATGAATAACAAAGAAGAAGGCAACAAGATACCAATCGACGGAAGGGAGCGATAGTGGACTGAGCTCGCGACGACGATTGAAGACTCGGTGGCGGTGCGAATCTGAGATGTAAATGACGTTATGGTTGCGTTTTCAGAGGAAAATGCTTCCCTCTTCTATTTCTATTTTTTCAGTTTACTTTCTATGGATTTTATTGCAGTGTAGCTATGTTACTATGGATTGTTGTTGTTGTTTGATAAGAATGGTGGCAGGTTGTTGTTGTTCATGGCTGATTTTAGGAAGTGGTATGAAGGGTGTCGTTTGTGGATCAGAGAAGAAAAGGGTGCATGTTAAGGTGATGGGTGTATAGTAGAGAGTCAAGTATCTCTCACACCCTAAGTATAGATCATTGGAAATGATAGAGAGAATCTCGTCAAAACCTCACACCAAAAAAATAGCAATGCAAATGGCAACAAAAAAGGCCCAGAAAGAAAGAGATGTAGTGGTTGGGTTGAAACACCCCAATCCCCATAAAATATTATCTTTGTGATTTTTGGCGAACAGGAAAAAATAAATTTTTATCCACTCAAATTTATTTATGTAGTGGTTGGGTTGTGGCATCTCATGTTCGCCAAAAATCACTGTTCACTTTAATATCCCCAACCTCACACTCTCCTGTGTTATCTCATACTCTATCCCTTCAGACCAAACAAGTACTCAATATTCTTGTGATTACTAAACACTTCGAATCTAGAACCACAAAGATAATACCTCCAAATATTCCAACATAATACAACCACAACCAATTCCAAACCCAGAATAGTATAGAACCTTTTATGAATCCTCAAATGTCGTAAAGTATAAGCAACGACTTTACCCTCTTGCACGCACACTGCCTAAACTCATCAAAGATGCATCTCAATACTTCACAAACGATTTATTAGGATCACACAGAATCAAAACTGGAGCCGTAGACAACTTCTACTTCAGCTCACCAAAACTCACTCACAACGAACATCCAAAACAACGACTTACCCTTTGCAAGTCAACTGAGATACCAGAAGTACGAACTTAGCAAAGTCTTCCCCTATCCTGCAGTAACAACCAACTAAGCCCAAAAGTTTCTAATCTCCTTAACCGACTTCGGAGTCTCTCATTGTAGAACTGCATCTACTTCCGATGGATCCATAACCATACTCTCATCTGAAATAACATATCCAAGAAACTAATCTTTTTCAACCAAAATTCTCACTTGAATAACTTAGCATAAAACTTTGTCTCTTTTCAACACTTGTAATTCAAATCTCAAACACTCTACGTGTCCTTCCTCTGAGTTTATAACAGATCCGAATATCCTCAATCAAAACCACTATGAACTTATCCAAATAAATATGGAAGATACGATTCCTCTACTCCAGAAAAATTCCAGTCGCTTTACTAACACCAAACAACATCACTGTACATTGTAATGGCCAACCAAACCAACCCTCATCCAAACTTGTCCAGACTCATATACAAGCTTAACCGGGTAAATAACGGCCTATCCCGATGATAACAAACATAACCAGTCACATTCCGTCGATCAAAGCCTCAACTCACACAATTCACCACTCTTATCAAACATTCAAAACAATTGCAATTTCACTCAAACTCAACCAAACCATTCCAGTCATCTGTTCATGAAAGTGGACGCTTGTTCTCAATCGTCACCTTATTCGACTGTTAGTAATCCATACACCATTTCTTCTCTTGACAGTCCAAATTCCATAAATCCCAACATGTAGTAACCACCAACCAAAAAGAACTCTCAAATATTACATCCACACCTAAGGGTCTTCTCAAGATTTCCATTAATGCTCTAAAACTCCAAGGACTCCAAACCTCACCAGAACTCTAATTTTGGCTTCTCGTAGTCTCAATACCATAATACACCTTATGCTTGTTACTCCGTTCAATCATCCTTCCTTTTTGTTACTAACAATATTGGAGCTCTCTAAGACAACACCCTAATGTTCCATCCAAAACACATCTGCAAACCAGCACAACTGAAGGCCCATCACTGTGACTTCCTACCAATTTCCAGAACACTACCATCACAGACAAAACAAACAACTTAGTCCCATCTACTAAGAGTTTTCTACTCACTTAGCAGATATAAACCTCAACTATTCGCCTTCGTCCAATTAAGTTCAATCTCTACTCTCTGAGAAGCAGCCCTTAAATAAAATTCAATCATTCTCTCTCAATGACTTCCCAACTTGACCACCATACAAAAACCTCTAATCCGCCTCATCTTCCGACATAAGAATCTTCATCAACTCATTAAAACAATCCGTAATCATTTCCTTAACTCCAAACAATCCATTTCACACACTATCAAAGCCGGAAAGACACGTCTATTCCAACCAACATAATTCTCGTATGCTATCAACAAGAGATTAAGGGTGATCAGCTCCTCAATTTGTCAATAGACAGCCGACAATCATGATGGGGCATAAATCATCTTTACCAAACTATAATAGCATTCCTTACATCCTGTGCACAAAACTACCCAAGGCACAAATCCTTAGTTGACATAAGCCTTACCTCCGCATCCCTTCTGGAACCGGGAACCACACTGTCCAAACAACACTCACAATCTTGCAATTCACAACACACTGAGCCAACGCTCCACACCTGAAGCAACATGGAGAAGTACCAACTTCTCCCCCACTTATCTCATTCTAACTCCTGCAGGCAACGGAATAGAAAAACCAGAAAGTACTGACAGTGTCTCACACACATATCACGTACTAAGGGACAAACAACAACGACAATATTCAACTGTCACACCAACTGACTCAACAACTTGGCCGGAAGGACCGACCTGATCTGATACCACTATTGTAACACCCCAATTCCCATCGCGAATAAATAATACATAAATAAATCAGAGTGAATAAATATTTATTTTTCCGACAGAAACAAGGATGCCACAACAATAGACAGAAAACACAATCCCTGCTCATATATTTTGATACATAACACAAAATGGAATAAACCTGTATGGGAACTTTTTCCAATAAAAGGAAAGGTCAATTATGGAATAAAGGAAAAGATCCATAACTGTCTTGTTTTACAACATAAATCATTTTATAACATTAAAATATTCATACGAAAGTAATACAAGATATATTCAACAAATGGATACATAAATACATCTACAGCATTCCCGGACTCCCGTGTTACGTATCAGAGCAGACCGACCGACAAAGGACGGAGGACTAATCTCCACAAAAGCCTCCAAGACCACTAATCTGCAATTGCCTCATAGAGCAGCAAACCACATCAGAAGGGTGAGAAATAACAACTAAATCAAGATTGCATAATAATATGCAAACACATACAAATTCACATGCATAATTATTCTCACCACCAGCATCACATACTAATACATATAGCATATATCAATTATACCAACATAATCACATATTCACACATAAGGCACACCACAGTTATAACATAGAGAAACACACCACCACATCATATAACATATGTCTATACGTAAAACATATCATCCACAATCAATGCATTTATCACATATGCACATCAATTCACCAATCCAATCATAAATCTCAACACATACTCAATCAATTCACAATTTCCACACATAATCAATCTATTCATGATTTATGCAAATGCAAAGAGACCGACACAATGACTCTATGCAAATGCGGTACCATCCATCCGTTAATCTCAACATTAGTTCACTCAGGAACTATTGGAATCATCGCTTGTTACTTAGTGTAACTCCCCGTCAGGAAAACGATGTTCCCCGTCACTTTAGGTCCTCTTTGTATAAGGCACACGACGTTTATGGATCGCTTTAGGTCCTCTTTGTATAAGGCACACGATCCGATCGCTTTAGGTCCTCTTTGTATAAGGCACACGATCGTCTATAATCATCGCTTTAGGTCCTCTTTGTAAAAGGCACACGATGTTATAGCGGATTCCCTCTGGAATTGATTCGCCGCTCACACCCCACAAGGGAACACGACATCACAAGATGCATATCATGATGCTTGGCATACAAGGACTAATGACAATCAAATGCATCTTCACATATACACCCATAATCATGCATATACAATCAACAATAACACAATGAATTTTCTTTCCCTTAGGCCACAAACCATCATCGTAACATTTCATCACTTGCATTTTCATCACACAATAATACACAAGTCATACAATATCCATATCAACAGCAAATTGCATGATACATATCAATTACACACAATTACAATGGTAAAAGTCGACAAAACGACACATTTCCAAATTCCCGACATAATTAAATCGGCCAACAATCTCAAAACCATTTTAATAAGAAAGTACAGCTCAATAGCTTTCAACGGTACCAATAATGTTCAAAACGGATAATCGAAACACAAGTTACGGAAGTAAAAAGAAAAGGAATCGCGAAAACACAACATTTTACATCGTTGCTGGCCATACGCGTATTGCCCTGAGCCATACGCGTATTGCTTTGCTCACTCGCCCATCCATACGCGTATTGCCCAAAGTGTTACGCATATAAGCAGAGACTGATTTCTCCAAAAAATTCCATTTAAAAACCCATTACGCGTATTGCCCAAGGTGTTACGCGTAATGCCTTGCCCCTTACGCGTACCATTACGCATTTCACCAGAGGGCCGTATAAAATGGTTTTCATACGCGTAATGCCCTCATTTCAACCTTTCCATACGCGTATTGCCCAAGGTGTTACGCGTATTGCCTCACCCAATACGCGTAATGCCGTACCCAGTACGCGTATCGCCTGCGAAACCCAGAATTTTTCCTGCATAATTTTTGTTACGAATTCTACCCCAAATCCTCTCCAAATCTCATCTAAACATCAGAAAATCACAAATTGAATTCACAACCACATATATCTAACATGTATCGACAATTAGGAACCTTAACTCGTGATTTCCGATCGTTAAAACATCGATTTCTATTTATTGTTTACAATTTCAACCAATTGGAAAAACATATATTTTTCAACCAAACATTCAACAAATACATACATATACATATACAAGCAAGATGTAATTGAAACTTCTCACCATTACCCGATTAATCGCGATTGAAACGAAGCTAATGACGATTTTCCTCTTCTCATCTCCTTTTCCCTTTCTTTCCTCTTATTTTCCTTCTTTCCTTTCTCTTTTCTCTCTAATTTTCTCTCTTTCTATTTTTATGAAAAACATAACTAAGCAAAAGACCAAAATACCCCTCAGCTCAAATATCTCACAAACGCTCTCAAAACGCGATAAAACATAAACATACCGATGAAATATATTTCAGGAAATAAAAGCTGAAAAGAAATTATAAATTATTGTAAATATTTTACCTATCAGGGAAATTAGTCAATTAACTCAATTAGCAGGTAAAATACAATAAATTCACACATTTCACAAAATTCACATAAATGAAATAAATAAATACAATTAAACAAATCGGGGCGTTACAACTCTCCCCCACTTAGAAATTTTTGCCCTCGAAAATATTACCTGAGACGAACAACTCTGGATACGACTCTCGTATCCGACTAACCAACCAACATGCCAACCAAAGGCACACCACGAATACCACAAACTGACAAACCACCTGCTAACAGCAGCTACAACAACGACACGACAACGGCAACAACAACTACGACAAGATGCAATGCCCATACAATGCACTTGACGACCAACTCACAACTCAAAGAATACACAAGTTACAAACACACACAAGTTCACTCTTGAACCGAACCACAACAAGATCGTTACCATCACCGTAGGTAACACTCCTCTAATTCACCACAGGAATTAGCTGCTCGCACTCGTCCCAACACGATAGGAACAAGGAAACAACACAAACAAGAACACAAGTTCCATGACCCAACACCGTTCAGAACCCTCTACATAACCACAATACCAACACCCTTGTCACACAACAATATTACAACAATGCTATGATTCCCCAATCGAACATGTAACCAAAACATCCATCTACATAGTAGCCCATGAATAATATTTAAACCTTTCACCTAACACTTCCATTCCGAAACGTCCAATAGTCTCATCATTCCAACAGGTTTCCAATGTTCAACCTATGAACCCTTATAAGTCACACACTTAAATACAAAATGTGCCACATCACGCTTCCGCTGCGCACTCTGATTACTCGAAATTATCATGTCTACCAATCTCACGTCCAAAGTCAAACTCTTTCTCATATTCGCCAAAAATCACTGTTCACTTTAATATCCCCAACCTCACACTCTCCTGTGTTATCTCATACTCTATCCCTTCAGACTAAACAAGTACTCAATATTCTTGTGATTACTAAACACTTCGAATCTAGAACCACAAAGATAATACCTCCAAATATTCCAACACAATACAACCACAACCAATTCCAAACCCAGAATAGTATAGACCCTTTTATGAATCCTCAAATGTCCTAAAGTATAAGCCACGACTTTACCCTCTTGCACGCACACTGCCTAAACTCATCAAAGACGCATCTCAATACCTCACAAACAGTTTATTAGGATCACACAGAATCAAACTTGGAGCCTTAGACAACTTCTACTTCAGCTCACCAAAACTCACTCACAACGAACATCCAAAACAACGACTTACGCTTTGCAAGTCAACTGAGATACCAGAAGTACGAACTTAGCAAAGTCTTCCCTATCCTGCAGTAATTACCAACTAAGCCCAAAAGTTTCTAATCTCCTTAACCGACTTCGGAGTCTCTCATTGTAGAACTGCATCTACTTCCAATGGATCCATAACCATACTCTCATCTGAAATAACATATCCAAGAAAACTAACCTTTTTCAACCAAAATTCTCACTTGAATAACTTAGCATAAAACTTCGTCTCTTTTCAACAATTGTAATTCAAATCTCAAACACTTTACCTGTCCTTCCTCTGAGTTTATAACACATCCGAATATCCTCAACCAAAACCACTATGAACTTTTCCAAATAAATATGGAAGATACGATTCCTCTACTCCAGAAACATTCCAGTCGCTTTACTAACACCAAACAACATCACTGTACATTGTAATGGCCAACCAAACCAACCCTCATCCAAACTTGTTCAGACTCACATACAAGCTTAACCGAGTAAATAACGACCTATCCCGATGATAACAAACATAACCAGTCACATTCCGTCGATCAAAGCCTCAACTCACACAATTCACCACTCTTATCAAACATTCAAAACAATTGCAATTTCACTCAAACTCAACCAAGCCATTCCAGTCATCTGTTCATAAAAGTGGACGCTTGTTCTCAATCGTCACCTTATTCGACTGTTAGTAATCCATACACCATTTCTTCTCTTGACAGTCCAAATTCCATAAATCCCAACATGTAGTAACCACCAACCCAAAAGAACTCTCAAATATTACATCCATACCTAAGGGTCTTCTCAAGATTTCCATTAATGCTCTAAAACTCCAAGGACTCCAAACCTCACCAGAACTCTAAGTTTGGCTTCTCGTAGTCTCAATACCATAATACACCTCATGCTTGTTACTCCGTTCAATCATCCTTCCTTTTTGTTACTAACAATACTGGAGCTCTCTAAGAGAACACCCTAATGTTCCATCCAAAACACATCTACAAACCAGCACAACTGACGGCCCATCACTGTGACTTCCTACCAATTTCCAGAACACTACTATCACAGACAAACAAACAACTTAGTCCCATCTACTAAGAGTTTTCTACTCACTTAGCTGATATAAACCTCAGCTATTCACCTTCGTCCAATTAAATTCAATCTCTACTCTCTGAGAAGCAGCCCTTAAATAAAACCCAATCATTCTCTCTCAATGACTTCCCAACTTGACCACCATACCAAAACCTCTAATCCGCCTCATCTTCCGATATAAGAATCTTCATCAACTTATCAAAACAATCCGTAATCAGTTCCTTAACTCCAAACAATCCATTTCACACACTATCAAAGCCGGAAAGACACGTCTATTCCATCCAACATAATTCCCGTCTGCTATCAACAAGAGATTAAGGGTGATCAGCTCCTCAATTTGTCAATAGACAGCCGACAATCATGATGGGGCATAAACCGTCTTTACCAAACTATAATAGCATTCCTTACATCCTGTGCACAAAACTACCCAAGGCACAAATCCTTAGTTGACATAAGCCTTACCTCCGCATCCCTTCTGTAACCGGGAACCACATTGTCCAAACAACACTCACAATCTTGCAATTCACAACACACTGAGCCAACGCTCCACACCTGAAGCAACATGGAGAAGTACCAACTTCTCCCCCACTTATCTCATTCTAACTCCTGCAGACAACGGAATAGAAAAACCAGAAAGTACTGACAGTGTCTCACACACATATCACGTACTAAGGGACAAACAACAACGACAATATTCAACTGTCACACCAACTGACTCAACAACTTGGCCGGACGGACCGACCTGCTCTGATACCACTATTGTAACACCCCAATTCCCATCGCGAATAAATAATACATAAATAAATCAGAGTGAATAGAAATTTATTCTTCCGACAGAAACAAGGATGCCACAACAATAGAAAGAAAACACAATCCCTGCTCATATATTTTGATACATAACACAAAATGGAATAAACCTGTAAGGGAACTTTTTCCAATAAAAGGAAAGGTCAATTATGGAATAAAGGGAAAGATCCATAACTGCCTTGTTTTACAACATAAATCTTTTTATAACATTAAAATATTCACACGAAAGTAATACAAGATATATTCAACAAATGGATACATAAATACATCTACAGCGTTTCCCGACTCCCGTGTTACGTATCAGAGCAGACAGACCGACAAAGGACGGAGGACTAATCTCCACAAAAGCCTCCAAGACCACTAATCTTCAATTGCCTCATAGAGCAACAAACCACAACAGAAGGGTGAGAAATAACAACTAAATCAAGATTGCATAATAATATGCAAACACATACAAATTCACATGCATAATTATTCTCACCACCAGCATCACATACTAATACATATAGCATATATCAATTATACCAACATAATCACATATTCACACATAAGGCACACCACAATTATAACATAGGGAAACACACCACCACATCATATAACATATGTCTATACGTAAAACATATCATCCACAATCAATGCATTTATCACATATGCACATCAATTCACCAATCCAATCATAAATCTCAACACATACTCAATCAATTCACAATTTCCACACATAATCAATCCATTCATGATTTATGCAAATGTAAAGAGACCGACACAACGACTCTATGCAAATGCGGTACCATCCATCCGTCAATCTCAACATTAGTTCACTCAGAAACTACTGGAATCATCGCTTGTCACTTAGTGTAACTCCCCGTCGGGAAAACGATGTTCCCCGTCGCTTTAGGTCCTATTTGTATAAGGCACACGATCCGATCGCTTTAGGTCCTCTTTGTATAAGGCACACGATCGTCTATAATAATCTCTTTAGGTCCTCTTTGTACAAGGCACACGATGTTATAGCGGATTCCCTCTGGAATCAATTCGTCGCTCACACCCCATAAGGGCACACGACATCACAAGATGCATATCATGATGCTTGGCATACAGGGACTCATGACAATCAAATGCATCTTCACATATACACCCATAATCATGCATATACAATCAACCATAACACAAGGCATTTTCTTTCCCTTAGGCCATAAACCATCATCATAACATTTCATCACATGAATTTTCATCACACAACAGTACACAAGTCATATGATATCCATATCAACAGCACATTGCATGATACACATCAATTACACACAATTACAACGGTAAAAGTCGACAAAACGACACATTTCCAAATCCCGACATAATTAAATCGGACAACAATCTCAAAACCATTTTAATAAGAAAGTACATCTCAATAGCTTTCCAACGGTACCAAGAATGTTCAAAACGGATAATCGGAACACAAGTTACGGAAGTAAAAAGAAAAGGAATTGCGAAAACACAACATTCTGCACCCTTGCTGGCCATACGCGTATTGATTTGCTCACTCGCCCATCCATACGCGTATTGCCCAAAGTGTTACGCGTATGAGCAGAGACTGATTTCTCCCAAAAATTCCTTTTAAAAACCCGTTACGCGTATTGCCCAAGGTGTTACGCGTAATGCCTTGCCCCTTACACGTAACATTACGCATTTCACCAGAGGGCCGTGTAAAATGGTTTTCATACGCGTAATGCCCTCATTTCACCCTTTCCATACGTGTATTTCCCAAGGTGTTACGTATATTGCCTCACCCAATACGCGTAATGCCGTGCCCAGTACGCGTATCGCCTACGAAACCCAGAATTTTTCCTGCATAATTTTTGTTACGAATTCTACCCCAAATCCTCTCCAAATCTCATCTAAACATCAGAAAATCACCAATTAAATGCACAACCACATATATCTAACATGTATCGACAATTAGGAACCTTAACTTGTGATTTCCGACTGTTAAAACATCGATTTCTATTTATTGTTCACAATTTCAACCAATTGGAAAAACATATATTTTTCAACCAAACATTCAACAAATACATACATATACATATACAAGCAAGATGTAATTGAAACTTCTCACCCTTACCTGATTAATCGCGATTGAAACGGAGCTAATGACGATTTTCCTTTTCTCCTCTCCTTTTCCCTTTCTTTCCTCTTCTTTTCCTTCTTTCCTTTCTCTTTTCTCTCTATTTTTCTCTCTTTCTATTTTTATGAAAAACATAACTAAGCAAAAGACCAAAATACCCCTCAGCTCAAATATCTCGCAAACTCTCTCAAAACGCGATAAAACATAAACATACCGATTAAATATATTTCAGGAAATAAAAGTTGAAAAGAAATTATAAATTATTGCAAATATTTTACCTATCAGGGAAATTAGGCAATTAACTCAATTAGCAGGTAAAATACAATAAATTCACACATTTCACAAAATTCACATAAATGAAATAAATTAATACAATTAAACAAATCGGGGCGTTACAACTCTCCCTCACTTAGAAATTTTCGCCCTCGAAAATATTACCTGAGACGAACAACTCTGGATACGACTCTCGCATCCGACTAACCAACCAACATGCCAACCAAAGGCACACCACGAATACCACAAACTGACAAACCACCTGCTAACAACAGCTACAACAACGACACGACAACAGCGACAACAACGACGAGAAGATGCAATGCCCATACAATGCACTTGACGACCAACTCACAACTCAAAGAATACACAAGTTACGAACACACACAGGTTCACTCTTGAACCGATCCACAACAAGATCGTTACCATCACCGTAGGTAACACTCCTCTAATTCACCATAGGAATTAGCTGCTCGCACTCGACCCAACACGATAGGAACGAGGCAACAACACAAACAAGAACACAAGTTCCATGACCCAACACCGTTCAACAACCTCTAAATAACCACAATACCAACACCCTTATCACACAACAATATTACCACAATGTTATGATTCCCCAATCGAACATGTAACCAAAACATCCATCTACATAGTAGCCCATGAATAATATTTAAACCTTTCACCTAACACTTCCATTCCGAAACGTCCAATAGTCTCATCATTCCAACAGGTTTCCAATGTTCAACCTATGAACCCTTATAAGTCACACACTCAAATACAAAATGTGCCACATCACGCTTCCGCTGCGCACTCTGATTACTCAAAATTATCAAGTCTACCAATCTCACGTCCAAAGTCTTACTCTTTCTCATATTCGCCAAAAATCACCGTTCACTTTAATATCCCCAACCTCACACTCTCCTATGTTATCTCATACTCTATCCCTTCAGACCAAACAAGTACTCAATATTCTTGTGATTACTAAACACTTCGAATCTAGAACCACAAAGATAATACCTCCAAATATTCCAACACAATACAACCACAACCAATTCCAAACCCAGAATAGTATAGACCCTTTTATGAATCCTTAAATGTCGTAAAGTATAAGCCACGACTTTACCCTCTTGCACGCACACTGCCTAAACTCATCAAAGACGCGTCTCAATACCTCACAAACGGTTTATTAGGATCACAGAGAATCAAAACTGGAGCCGTAGACAACTTCTACTTCAGCTCACCAAATCTCACTCACAACGAACATCCAAAACAACGACTTACCCTTTACAAGTCAACTGAGATACCAGAAGTATGAACTTAGCAAAGTCTTCCCTATCCTGCAGTAACAACCAACTAAGCCCAAAAGTTTCTAATCTCCTTAACCGACTTCGGAGTCTCTCATTGTAGAACTGCATCTACTTCCGATGGATCTATAACCATACTCTCATCTGAAATAACATATCCAAGAAAACTAACCTTTTTCAACCAAAATTCTCACTTGAATAACTTAGCATAAAACTTCGTCTTTTTTCAACACTTGTAATTCAAATCTCAAACACTCTACCTGTTCTTCCTCTGAGTTTATAACAGATCCGAATATCCTCAATCAAAACCACTATGAACTTATCCAAATAAATATGGAAGATACGATTCCTCTACTCCAGAAACATTCCAGTCGCATTACTATCACCAAACAACATCACTGTACATTGTAATGCCCAACCAAACCAACCCTCATCCAAACTTGTCCAGACTCACAAACAAGCTTAACCGAGTAAATAACGGCCTATCCCGATGATAACAAACATAACCAGTAACATTCTGTCGATCAAAGCCTCAACTCACACAATTCACCACTCTTATCAAACATTCCAAACAATTGAAATTTCACTCAAACTCAACCAAACCTTTCCAATCATCTGTTCATAAAAGTGGACGCTTGTTCTCAATCGTCACCTTATTCGACTGTTAGTAATCCATACACCATTTCTTCTCTTGACAGTCCAAATTCCATAAATCCCAACATGTAGTAACCACCAACCAAAAAAAACTCTCAAATATTACATCCACACCTAAGGGTCTTCTCAAGATTTCCATTAATGCTCTAAAACTCCAAGGACTCCAAACCTCACCAGAACTCTAAGTTTGGATTCTCGTAGTCTCAATACCATAATCCACCTCATGCTTGTTACTCCGTTCAATCATCCTTACTTTTTGTTACTAACAATACTGGAGCTCTCTAAGACAACACCCTAATGTTCCATCCAAAACACATCTGCAAACCAGCACAACTGACGACCCATCACTGTGACTTCCTGCCAATTTCCAGAACACTACCATCACAGAAAAAACAAACAACTTAGTCCCATCTACTAAGAGTTTTCTACTCACTTAGCAGATATAAACCTCAACTATTCACCTTCGTCCAATTAAGTTCAATCTCTACTCTCTGAGAAGCAGCCCTTAAATAAAACCGAATCATTCTCTCTCAATGACTTCCCAACTTGACCACCATACCAAAACCTCTAATCCGCTTCATCTTCTGATATAAGAATCTTCATCAACTCATCAAAACAATCCGTATTCATTTCCTTAACTCCAAACAATCCATTTCACACACTATCAAAGCCGGAAAGACACGTCTATTCCATCCAATATAATTCCCGTCTGCTATCAACAAGAGATTAAGGGTGATCAGCTCCTTAATTTGTCAATAGACAGCTGACAATCATGATGGGGGCATAAACCGTCTTTACCAAACTATAATAGCATTCCTTACATCTTGTGCACAAAACTACCCGAGGCACAAATCCTTAGTTGACATAAGCCTTACCTCCGCATCCCTTATGGAACCGGGAACCACACTGTCCAAACAACACTCACAATCTTGAAATTCACAACACCATGAGCCAACACTCCACACCTGAAGCACCATGGAGAAGTACCAGCTTCTCCCCCACTTATCTCATTCTAAATCCTGTAGACAACGGAATAGAAAAACCAGAAAGTACTGACAGTGTCTCACACACATATCACATACTAAGGGACAAACAACAACAACAATATTCAACTGTCACACCAACTGACTCAACAACTTGGCCGGACCGACCGACCTGCTTTGATACCACTATTGTAACACCCGAATTCCCATCACGAATAAATAATACATAAATAAATCAGAGTGAATAAAAATTTATTTTTTCGACAGAAACAAGGATGCCACAACCATAGAAAGAAAACACAATCCCTGCTCATATATTTTGATACATAACAAAAAATGGAATAAACGTGTAAGGGAACTTTTTCCAATAAAAGGAAAGGTCAATTATGGAATAAATGGAAAGATCCATAACTGCCTTGTTTTACAACATAAATCATTTTATAACATTAAAATATTCATACGAAAGTAATACAAGATATATTCAACAAATGGATACATAAATACATCTACAACGTTCCCTGACTCCCGTGTTACGTATCAGAGCAGACAAACCGACAAAGGACAGAGGACTAATCTCCACAAAAGCCTCCAAGACCACTAATCTGCAATTGCCTCAAAGAGCAACATACCACAGCAGAAGGGTGAGAAATAACAACTAAATTAAGATTGCATAATAATATGCAAACACATACAAATTCACATGCATAATTATTCTCACCACCAGCATCACATACTAATACACATAGCATATATCAATTATACCAACATAATCACATATTCACACATAAGGCACACCACAGTTATAACATAGGGAAACAACCACCACATCACATAACATATGTCTATATGTAAAACATATCATCCACAATCAATGCATTTATCACATATGCACATCAATTCACCAATCCAATCATAAATCTCAACACATACTCAATCAATTCACAATTTCCACACATAATCAATCCATTCATGATTTATGCAAATGCAAAGAGACCGACACAACGACTCTATGCAAATGCGGTACCATCCATCCATCAATCTCAACATTAGTTCACTCAGTAACTATTGGAATCATCGCTTGTTACTTAGTGTAACTCCCCGTCGGGCAAACGATGTTCCCCGTCGCTTTAGGTCCTCTTTGTATAAGGCACACGACGTTTATGGATCGCTTTAGGTCCTCTTTGTATAAGGCACACGATCCAACCGCTTTAGGTCCTCTTTGTATAAGGCACACGATCGTCTATAATCATTGCTTTAGGTCCTCTTTATATAAGGCACACGATGTTATAGCGGATTCCCTCTAGAATCGATTCGTCGCTCACACCCCACAAGGGCACACGACATCACAAGATGCATATCATGATGCTTGGCATACAAGAACTCATGACAATCAAATCTATCTTCACATATACACCCATAATCATGCATATACAATCAACCATAACACAATGCATTTTCTTGCCCTTAGGCCACAAACCATCATCGCAACATTTCATCACACAACAGTACACAAGTCATATGATATCCATATCAACAGCACATTGCATGATACACATCAATTACACACAATTACAACGGTAAAAGTCGACAAAACGACACATTTACAAATTCCCGACATAATTAAATCGGCCAACAATCTCAAAACCATTTTAATAAGAAAGTACAGCTCAATAGCTTTCCAACGGTACCAAGAATGTTCAAAACGGATAATCGGAACACAAGTTACGGAAGTAAAAAGAAAAGGAATCGCGAAAACACAATATTCTGCACCCTTGCTGGCCATACGCGTATTACCCTGAGCCATACGCGTATTGCCTTGCTCACTCGCCCATCCATACGCGTACTGTCCAAAGTGTTACCATATGAGCAGAGACTGATTTCTCCCAAAAATTCCTTTTAAAAACCCATTACGCGTATTGCCCAAGGTGTTACGCGTAATGCCTTGCCCCTTACGCGTACCATTACGCATTTCACCAGAGGGCCGTGTAAAATAGTTTTCATACACGTAATGCCCTCATTTCACCCTTGCCATACGCGTATTACCCAAGGTGTTACGCGTATTGCCTCACCTAATACGCGTAATGCCGTGCCCAGTACGCGTATCGCCTGCGAAACCCAGAATTTTTCCTGCATAATTTTTGTTATGAATTCTACCCCAAATCCTCTCCAAATCTCATCTAAACATCAGAAAATCACCAATTGAATGCACAACCACATATATCTAACATTTATCGACAATTAGGAACCTTAACTCGTGATTTCCGACCGTGAAAACATCGATTTCTGTTTATTGTTCACAATTTCAACCAATTGGAAAAACATATATTTTTCAACCAAACATTCAACAAATACATACATATACATATATAAGCAAGATGTAATTGAAACTTCTCACCCTTGGGCAATACGCGTCGTTATATCTAAAAGGAAGAAGAAAGAAAGTAAGAAGGTGATGATATTAATAATGATGATGATGATGATGATGAAGCATAGAGAAAAAGAAAGAGAGTGAGATTATGTTAGGGATGGTGAGTTTATGGTGTTTTACATGGTGGATGAAAGTGTTTACTGGTTGTTGGGGGAGCTATGCAAGGAGGGTTCAAAAGTGAGGAAGGAAGAATGGTTGTTCGCCAGAGAACAGAAATGGAGGGTGAGGTTATCAGGTTGTTAACAACGGTTGTGAAGTTTGGATTCTGTGAGGGTTAAGTGATGAAGATGGAAGTTGAGTGAGAGGATGGAAATCACGGTGGTGCTATTATGGTGGTGCAGTTTACGTATGGTTATGAAGGTTTTTGGTGGTGTTAAATGAGGTATTATGGAGATGTGGTTGTTTGTGTTGTAATGGTGGATCGAGGTTAATGAGAGAGATGTAATGAGAATGATATTGAGAGTGAAGGAGGAAGATTTTACATGGTTATGTTAAGGGAGTTAGAAAAAGTTACGAGCGTCGGTGGCAGTGTCTTCTCACGACGGTGAACGATGAATGGAATGAAAAATGGAAGGTTTTGAAGGTGAAGTGATGGAGGAAAAAGCCGAGTTTTCATTTTGAGGAAGAAGAATATTTGTGTTCCTTCTTCTTTTTCAACCGAAATGAGAGAGAGAAAGAGAGAGAGAGAGAGAGAGTCCAATTTAGAGAGAGAAAGTGATGTGTCCCTTGTTTACAATTGAGAGAGAAAAATATCGAGTTAGCAAAAAATCATGGTGAGAGAGAGAGAAAGGACACGTGTTGGGTTAGTAATTAGATATTGAGGGAATCCAAGGAATTTCTCATGCTATTTTAATAAGTGGGTGGTCACGTTTTCATTGCAAAGAGAACAGAGGAATTGTTGGAGTGGATCCGAGCTACCTCATGCATGAGAGAGACGTTTTGTCCATTTGTGATTGGGCTAATCCAAAATTGAGGAAGGAATATTTGGGAGTGCTAGCTGTCAGCGTCCATTTTTCGCTCAAGCATTCACGTTTCTCTACTCTTTCCTTTTTTTAACTCTACTCTTTTTTTATATATTTTTTTTCTGTTTCTTCTATCATTCTTAAATGCTAAGAATAAACTTAGTAATTAAAGTAAAATAACATAGATTCAAATTAATCATTCGATTAATTTTAATTTTAATTAATTTTAATTAATTCAAGTGATTATTTTGGTAAAAAAAACAATAAAAAAATGATCAAAGATGAATAAAAGTTGGGCGCAAAAGTGCCCGAAAAATAAATTAAATGCAGTAAAATAATCAACGCAAAATAAAATTCTTGAAAACATACAACGTTTGATCTAATTTTGAAATAAAATTTCACTAGTTAAAAGGCTCAGACTAATCAAAATGCAACTGAAAAAATAGTTGAAAAAATAAAACGAGCACGCCTGGTTAAACTTCGCAAACTATAGATTAAGAATACTGACGTCTGCAAGCTCGGTTTTGAAACTTTTCGTCCGCTGATTTTACATATATTTGAGAAACAATTCAACCAGTCTTCCTCTACATTCGAGAATTTAGTTTGGCCGACATTTTAGGCGTTATTCATGATGGAAGGCATGTTATGCTGTACAGATGATACAAAGTAGAAATAAAGTCGGATGCATGAAAATTTTAAATGGCCCAGACAAAATTGGGGTATGACAACATCCTATAGATTAAAATGGCACTAAGCTTGAAAGAAACAAAATGAATGATCACTAAAAGAAGAATCACAAGAATCATCATAGATCCAGAGCTCTATTATTGAATTCCATGTCCTACTCTGAGTATGAGAAGATAATAAATAGAGACTATGCTAGGTCTATATTTGATTCTTTAAAAATGACTCATGAAGGAAATGAGCAAGTTAAAGAAACCATAGCCTTGGCTTTAATCCATAAATGTAAATCTTTCAAAATGGAAGAGGATGAAATGATTGAGGAAATGTTCTCAAGATTTCAAAATCTTGTGGCTGGATTGAAAGTCTTGAACAAAGGCTATACCATTGTAGATCATGTAAAGAAAATAATCAGAAGTCTGATTAAAAAATGGAGACCAGTGGTGACAACACTAAAGGTGTCAAAAGATCTGAATAAAACTACTCTGGAGGAACTTATAAGTTCTCTAAGGAGTTATGAGATTGAGCTAGAGGAAGATGAGTCTTAGAAAAAGATTAAGTATGTGGCTCTAAAATTTAAAGGTAAACATGAGAAAGCCAAAGCTCTTCAAGTTGAAAAAGAAGGCTTTGAAGAGATTTCAAAAGAAGAACACGAGGTTTATCTCCTCTCCGGAAGGGTCAACAAACTCTATAAGAAAAGACAGAAAAAGTTGAGAGGCCTCAGAAGAACAGGTGGACATGCTGATTCAACCTCTAGACAGAAGAGGTTTAGGGCTGACCAAAAGTCACTTGTTTTGAGTACCAATAGTCTGGGCATTTCAGAAATGAGTGTCCCAAACTTATTCCTAAAAGGAAACCCTTCAAAGAAAAGTAGAAGGGTCTTATGGCTACTTGGGATGACTCAGAAGCTTCATAAGATGAATCTGAAAAAGAACAGACACACATGGCACTGATGGCTAACTCAGTAGCATCAGACTCTGGATCATAATTAGATTCAGACTCAAATATTTCTTGCACGAAACATAGACAGAAGCAAAATGGATTTCATGCTCTATGGAGTAAGCAGAAACTAGACAAGAGGTCTTGGTTATGAGCCACCCAAACGCTCTAAGGTCAAACCTAAATCTAATCAAAAGGCTATAAAACCAAAAGCTATGTACTCCTATTTTACTTATGGGCACACACATAATTATGTTGTACAAAAACCCCATGCAAAGAAAAACTCTGGGAAAAATAACAAAAAAGAACCCAAAACAATATGGGTACCTAAAGATAAAATAATCTATGTTGCAGACATCCTTAGCAGTAGAGTTGAAACACAAGTCATGGTACCTGGACTCTGGATGCTCACGACACATGGCAAGAAGAAGGCATATGTTCCAAAGTCTGGAACTTATTCTTGGAGGCATTGTAGGTTTCGGAGGCAATAAAAAAGGTAAATGGCTCTAGAACTATTGGTAATGGTTATCTCCCTTCTATAAATAATGTTTTACTTGTTAAAGGTTTAATGCATAACATATTATCCATAAGTCAATTAAGTGACAATGGTTTTGATATTATCTTTATTTAAAATTCCTGCAAAGCTATCAGTTAGAAGGATGGCTCTGTACTCTTCAATGGAAAGAGGAAAAACAACATTTATAAAATCAAACTTTTTTATTTAGAAAATAAAAATGTTAAGTGCCTCATGTCTATCAATGAAGAGCAACGGACATGCATAGATGGTTAGGCCATGCTAGCATGAGAAGGATCTCAATGCTTAACAAGCTGAACTTAGTCAGAGGTCTTCCAAATTTTAAGTTTGCTTCAGATGCCCTTTGTGAAGCACGTCAGAAAGGCAAGTTTAAAAAAAAAACCTCTTTCAAAGCAAAAAAAAATTGTTTTTACCTCTAAGCCTTTTGATCTTTTACTCATTGACGTGTTTGGGCCAGTGAAGACAACCTCTATTAAGGGTAAAAAGTATGGCTTAGTCATTGTTTATGACTACATCAGGGAGACATGGGTCAAGTATCTTAAGCACAAGGATGAGTCACATGTTGTGTTTGCTACCTTCTGCTCCCAAGTACAAAATGAGAAAGACTTTAAGATTGTTAAAGTCAGAAGTGATAACGGTGGAGGATTTAAAAATAAAGATTTTGAAAAACTCTTTGATGAACATGGAACTTCACATGATTTCTGAAATTCTGGTAACAAATATGAGATGTCGAAAGAGATGTCACGACACTAATATATGAACAATGATCAATTTATGAACAAGATAAAAAGTAGTAAACAATTGTAAAGAGACACAGGCAATTGTTAACCAAGTTCGGTGCAATCACACCTACGTCTGGGGGCTACCAAGCCAGGAAGAAAATCCACTAAAGAGAATTAGTTTGAAGACTCTCAGTAAACACTCTCCAATTTACAATCTTCTCATCTAATCTCTACTTGTGTAATTTCTATCTAAGACACTCTTAGATAAGAGACACCTCTCACTCCCCCTCAATCACATGCAGTGATAACTACAGAACAATACAAAAGAGAAGGACATACTTCAATGACAATACTTGATCTTGCTTAAAAGCTTCAATCAAGAACAAAACACTCGTACTTAAAAGCTTAGAGTGAACAACTTACAACTCAAAAACTCAGTCCAATTTAAGCATCTAAATGATGAATGAATGGCTCACAAAATCAAACAATTAACAAAAGACCTAAACCCTAAAACTTGAAACGCAGCTTTCAATAACTTTTTTTTCACACTGGCAATTAGGGTTAGCACTTCTTTAAATAGCAACACTCTCCTTGGGATTGGGCATTATCAGATCTTAGATTTAATTAATAATTAAAGCTAATTATTCTCCACATCTTTTTGCACAAAAATAGAACAAACTATTCATAAAAAATAACAGAAAGTGCTTGCTTCAAAATAATGTTACTCCAAGATTTTCGCACGCAATCACTGAACAAAGGCACACAAAAGATTGCAAATAAGACACATCAAATAAACCATAACATTCTGAACAGAATGTTCTGTCAACAGATGTTAGGACATCAGGCTCGACATTATGCACAGAGTTCTGCAACACTAAGAATCACCAACTGCAGAATGTTAGAATCACATGTCAAGACATCAAGCATGGAATCTTGATGTAACACTTTGTTTTAGCAAAAGTGCTGCCAATACAGAACTAACAAACTCCCCCTTTTAACAAACTCCCCCTTTGAAGACTCTATAGGGAAAGGGATTCAGTGCCATGGATGTGAGGGATTTGGTCACATTAGAGCTGAATGTCCAACTTACCTCAAGAAACAAAAGAAGAGTCTAACTGCATCTTGGGTGGACGAGGATTCTGAAAGTGAACTTGAAGAAGAATCTGCTAAACATGTGACGGCTTTGACTGGAAGATGTGTCTCTGATGGAGATTCTAGTGATGATGAATTGACCTTTGAAGAACTAGCAGCTTCCTACAAAGAGCTGTGTCTTAGAAGTGAAGAAGTCTGTCACGAAGGGGAGAAGCAGAAGAAACTTATAATTCAACTGAAGGATAAAAAGGCAGAACATCTTAGAACCATCTCTAAGCTGGAGAATGAAGTCATATTACTGAACTCCAAGCTTGATCAAATGACCAAATCTGTCAGAATGTTGAACAGTGGATCTGACACATTGGATGAAATTCTTCAGGTTGGAAAAATGGCAGGAAATATGAATGGGCTAGGATTTGATGGAGAAAAGAAACCCACTTCAGATGCTAGTTCTTCTGGACCTAAACATAATATGTCACATCAGGTGTCTCAACATCATAGGAGAGGATATTCATCTGGACCTAAACATAATTTGACACATCAGGTGCCTCAACATCATGGGAGAGGACATCCCAACCACTTATGAGGAAGATTCCAAAGATGGAGATGCCATTACTGTGGGCGTTTTGGTCACATAAAACCTTTCTGCTTCTGGCTATATGGATATCCTAAGCCTGCTCCTCAACCTAGACCCAATCAAAATATTCCTATTAATGAAAGATAATGGGCTCCCAAGACTGCTGCTACCAGTTTGATAGCTCACATGTCTCTCAGAGTTTCAGCTAAGGAGGATTGGTACTTTGACAGTGGTTGCTCTAGACACGTGACAGGAATTAAAAATCTGTTAGTTGACATCAAATCTCATTCCACCAGCTATGTAACCTTTGGTGATGGAGCCAAGGGTGAAATCAAGGGGGTTGGAAATTTGAACTGCTCAGGAGTTCCAAATCTTGATAATGTGTTGCTGGTTAAAGGGTTGACTGCCAACTTGATAAGCATCAGTCAACTGTGTGATCAAGGATTCAATGTCAATTTCACCATATCTGAATGCTTGGTTACAAATGAAAAGAGTGAAGTGATTATGAAGGGAGTCAGATCTAAGGACAACTGCTACTTGTGGGTTCCTCAAGATTCTAGCTACTCCTCCACTTATGCTCTAGCCAAAGAAGATGAAGTGAAACTGTGGCACCAAAAACTTGGTCATTTACATCTAAAACGGGTGAAGAGGATCATCTCTATGGAAGCTGTCAGAGGAATTCCTAAGCTAAAGATTGAAGAAGGAAGGGTATGTGGTGAATGCCAAATTGGAAAGCAAACTAAGATGTCACACCAGAAGATTAAACATCTCACTACTTCAAAAGTGTTGGAACTTCTTCACATGGACTTGATGGGACCTATGCAGGTGGAAAGTCTTGGTGGAAAGAAGTATGCTTATGTGGTGGTGGATGATTTCTCTAGATATACTTGGGTGAATTTTATAAGAGAAAAATCTGAAGTGTTTGATGTGTTCAAAGATCTTTGCCAAAGACTTTAAAGAGAAAAGAAGAGCAATGTTGTTAGAATTAGAAGTGACCATGGGAAGGAATTTGAGAATCACAAATTTGCTGAATTTTGCTCATCTGAAGGGATTGGCCATGAATTTTCATTTCCCATTACTCCACAGCAAAATGGAGTTGTAGAACGAAAAAATAGAACTATCCAGGAATCAGCTAGAGCTATGATCCATGCTAAGAAACTGCCCTACCATTTCTGGGCTGAAGCTATGAACACTGCTTGCTATGTTCATAATAGAGTGACCTTAAGAACAGGAACCACTGCTACCTTGTATGAGATATGGAAGGGAAGAAAACATACTGTCAAGTACTTCCATGTGTTTGGAAGCAAATGTTATATCTTGGCAGATCGTGACCAAAGAAGAAAGATGGATCTAAAAAGTGATGAAGGAATATTTTTGGGCTATTCTACTAACAACAGAGCCTATAGAGTCTTCAACTCCAGAACTAAAGTTATGATGGAGTCCATAAATGTTGTTGTTGATGATTTACATAAGGAGGCTGATGTTCTAGAAGATGTTGAAACATTCTTTGATAATTCTGCTGAAACTTCAGACAAAAACACTGATCCTAATCCTACTAATGCAGAACCTAAATCTGAGCCAGTAAACAAGGGACCCTCCATCAGAATTCAGAAAGACCATCCTATAGATCTTATCATTGGTGATCTAAATGAGGGAGTCACTACTAGATCAAGAGAAGTCATAACAAATTCTTGTTTTGTCAAAAACTGAACCAAAAAATGTCAAGGAAGCCTTAACTGATGAATTCTGGATTAATGCCATGCAAGAAGAGCTAGGGCAATTCAAGAGAAATGAAGTATGGGAGTTGGTTCCAAGATCTGAAGGAACAAATGTGATTTGAACAAAATGGATATACAAGAACAAGTCAAATGAAAAAGGGGTGGTCACAAGAAATAAAGCTAGATTGGTTGCTCAGGGATATACTCAGATTTAAGGGGTTGACTTTGATGAAACCTTTGCTCCTGTAGCTCGTCTTGAATCCATCAAATTGCTATTAGGAGTTGACTGCATCCTGAGATTCAAGCTATTTCAGATGGATGTAAAGAGTGCCTTCTTAAATGGGTACCTAAGTGAGGAGGTCTATGTGGAACAACCTAAGGGATTCATTGATCCAACTTTTCCTAATCATGTTTATAAGTTGAAGAAAGCTCTGTATGGATTGAAGCAAGCTCCAAGAGCTTGGTATGAAAGACTAACTGTATTTCTAGTTGAGAATGGATACAGAAAAAGGGGCATAGATAAGACTTTTTTTGTCAAAGATGAAGGAGGGAAACTCATGGTTGCTCAAATCTATGTTGATGATACTGTGTTTGGTGGGATGTCTGATGAGATGGTTTAACATTTTGTTCAGCATATGCAGTCAGAGTTTGAGATGAGCCTTGTTGGTGAGTTAACTTATTTTCTTGGGTTGCAAGTCAAACAGACGGAAGATTCTATATTCCTATCTCAGAGTAAATATGCCAAGAACATAGTTAAGAGGTTTGGGATGGAGAATGCCAGTCACAATAGGACACCTACTCCTACTCATCTGAAGTTGTCTAGAGATGAAAAAGGTGTTAATATAGACCAACGTCTCTATAGAAGTATGATTGGGAGCCTGTTATATCTTACAGCTAGCAGGCCTGACATTGCTTTTGCTGTAGGTGTGTGTGCTAGATACCAAGCTGAACCCAAAGTGAGTCATATCAATCAAGTAAAGAGGATTCTGAAGTATGTTAATGGAACATGTGATTATGGTATGTTATACACACATGGATCTGGCTATGTATTATTTGGATATTGTGGTGCTGATTGGGCTGGAAGTGCTGATGATAGGAAAAGTACATAAGGAGGATGCTTCTTTTTGGGGAACAATCTTATATCTTGGTTTAGCAAGAAGCAAAATTGTGTCTCTCTGTCTACATCTGAAGCTAAGTACATAGCAGTTGGGAGCAGCTGTTCTCAACTGGTGTGGATGAAACAAATGCTGACTGAATATAATGTCACACAAGATGTCGTGACATTGTATTGTGATAATTTGAGTGCTATAAACATCTCCAAAAACCCTATTCAACACAACAGAACCAAACACATTGATATTCGTCATCATTTTATTGGGGAACTTGTAGAAGACAAGATTATTGTCTTATAACATGTTGCCACAGAGAAGCAATTAGCTGACATCTTCACTAAGGCATTGGATGCAAGTAATGGCGTGTGGGAAAATTAGGGCTTTGTATTTATGAGGATTTGTAGCAATAAATGGCGTCTGGGAAAAATTTTTTTAGGTTTAAAAATTTAAAGTGTCATTTACTGTCTTGTGGAAATATCATTAATTTCCCCTTATGTTACCAAGAAATAAAGTGCCTCTATCATAGGCAATCATTTTTAGAAAGACTTCTCACTCGCTACATCCATCTTGTGCCATACTTGACTAGTCCTTTCAACTTCCTTCTCAGAAATTCCTCCGTCCCCAGTTCAAATATTTGCAAGACTATCAAGATGTCTAAACAACCAACTTCGTCTCCTTCCAGACACCCATCTGATCTGTCTGCTTCAAAATCTAGGGTTCACTCTGAAGATATTTCTCCTGATGATGCTCTTGATGTTTCTCTATTGGCTATGATTCCCCGTACTGAAACTGAGATGAAAAAGTCCAGAAAAACGCATGCAAGGGGTTCCAAACATGCGCCTGCAGGTAACACTTCTAAAACCCCTTTTGAGTCGTCTTCTGAAAATAGGGCAACTGAAGGTAGTAAGTATGTTGATAGAGATATTAGAAGTATTGTTACTCGACTTTTGTATGGAGATCATAGGGTTTCTGGGATTTTAATCCCACTTGCTCAAATTAATGTTGTCCCCACTTTAAATGAAAATCAAAGTGAGGAAAGGGATGTTGATACTTCAAATTCTGAGAAGGATACTGATACTACAAATCTGCACAAGTTGGCTAACTCTGTGCTGAAGGAAGGAAAGAGTGATGGTTCTGGTGTGGAGAAGAAAAGTGTTGGTCCTGATCAGAGTGAGGGAAAAACCAATGACTCTGATGATGTTGTGAATCTTGATGATGTTCCTTATGACAATGATTTAATTGCAAATGTGCATCCTGGCATAGCTAAGCGCTTGAAAGCAAGAAGAGGGAAATCCGTGGTCAAATCTCCTAATGTGAAAGCTGTTAGTGACAAGAAAAAGACTGTTGTAGGTCCCCCAAAGTCCTGGAGCAAAGTGGTTACTTCCTCCAAGAAAAGGAAGATCAGGTCTGAGTCTGACTCTGAGTATGATATTGAGGATGATGTCCAGGACATCACTCTTGTGAAAAAGTCTGTGGTCAAGAAGATCTTTGATAAAGTTCCTGATGCCCCCTTGGATAACATCTCATTTCACTATGCTGAGAGTGTTGAAAGGTGGAAATATGTGTATCAAAGGAGGATTGCTCTTGAGAGAGAATTAGGGAAAGATGCTCTGGATTGTAAGGAGGTAATGGATCTTATTACTTTTGCTGGATTGATGAAATCTGTGACTAGATTTGCAAAATGTTATGAAGTTCTTGTGAAGGAATTCATTGTTAATATCCCTGTGGACTGTGCTGACTACAAGAATAAGGACTTTATGAAGGTGTTTGTTAGAGGAAAATGTGTTGAGTTCTCTCCCACCATCATTAATAGATATCTGGGAAGAAGTGAGGAAGAACAGAGTGAGCTAGAGGTAACTGATAATCAAGTCTGCAAAGAGATTACTGCCAAACAGGTTACTACATGACCATTGAAAGACAAGCTGTCAGCTGACAGACTTAGTGTCAAATATGCTATTCTTCATAGGATTGGAATTGCTAACTGGGTTCTCACCAATCACACATCTACTATTTCTGTTGGTTTGGGAAGATTTATCTATGCTGTTGGAACCAAGCAGAATTTTGACTATGGCGCCTACATATTTGATCAAACTATGAAGCATGCTAGAACCTTTGCTATAAACATGCCCATTGCCTTTCCTTCTCTGATCTGTGGCATTATATTAAATCAACACCCTGGAATCCTGGCTAATACTGATGCTGTTTGCAAAAGGGAATCTGCTTTGTCCCTTCATTATAGGTTGTTTGCAGGTAAACATGTCCCAGACATTGTTATGACATCTGCTGGTGCTTCAAATCAGCCCACAGACAAGTCATGGGTGATCTTTGAATTAGTGGAAGCCTGCAAAGAGCTGGATGAGGTTATTCGGGTTAGTACTGAGAGAAAACTCAAGTTTGAAAGGATGATCAGGAATCTGAGAATGACTGAGGGTGATAATGTTGAGGATGAAAATGAAAAGGAAGATATTGAGGAGGGTGGTTCTGATGATTCTGATGGTAATGCTGAGGGTGAAGAAGACAATTCTGAGACTGATGACTCTGCTGGTTCTGAAGATGTTTGACTGATTTGTTCTTGAAGTTTTTTTTGTAGTTGTACTTTTGGTTCTTATCTGGTTTTCTGTTGGCACCTATGTGTGCATTGATTGTACTGCACTTTTGATGGTTGATGACAGCTTCTGAATGTTACTTATTTGTTCTGGTTGTTATGGAATTTTATTAGTGATGTGTGTCTAATTATGTCTAAAAAAGGGGAGAGAGTGGTGTGGCTTTGTAGTATTGTTCTGTGTGCTGTTGGGTATCTCTGATCCTTGTCTTGAGGGGGAGCTTCAGTATGATTTTGGAATGTTAGATGTGTTTTGTTTCTACTGCAGGGATCTCTGATATGTGTTGGTGTTTTTTTGTTTTAGCCAAAATTTGCTGCCAATACAGAACTAACAATTTCTCTTGCCCTAGAACTACTTAGCAGAATGAAGTTGTAGAAAGAAAAAATAGAACATTACAAGAAATGACCAGAACCATGATCAATGAAACAAATGTTGCAAAGTACTTATGGGCGGAAGCTCTCAACAAAACTTGTTACATTTAGAACATGATCTCTATAAGACCTATTATGGGTAAGACTCCTTATGAATTGGGGAAAAAAATAAACCCAACATTTCATATTTTCATCCTTTTGGAAGTTCTTATTTTATTTTGAACACTAAAGAGAACTTGAACACGTTTAATTCTAAAAGCACAAAAATGTATCATGTTAGGTTACTCTGAACACTCAAAGGCGACAAAGTATATAACACTGAAACAAGAATTGTTTAGGAATCAATTCATGTTAAGTTTGATGATAAGATTGACTTTGACAAGTTAAAGCGAGTAGAAAAGTTTCAGATATGGAGATTAGCTACTCGGAGTCTGAAGGTAAGGAATCTAAAGTTAAGGACTCTGAAGATTCTGAACACAAAGTTGATCAACCTGAATCAGAAGTTGCTACTACTCAAGCACCTCTAAGGAAGCAAAGGTAAAGTTCATCACATCCCGAGGAATTGATTATGGGAGATAAAGTTGAGCCCATCAGAACCAGATCGTTATTCAAATATTCTGAAGAAATGCTTCTAGGATTGGTGTCTTTAATAGAACCTACCTCCATTAATGAAGCACTTCTGGACACTGACTGGATTCTGGATATACATGAAGAGCCGAATCAATTCTCTAGAAATGATGTATGTGATCTTATGCTTAGACGCAAAGGGAACCCATGTGATAGGAACAAAATAGGTCTTCAGAAACATGTTGAATAAGCAAGGACAAGTGGTAAGGAAAAAATCTAGACAGGTTGCACAAAGATATAGTCAACAAGAGGGAATTGGCTATATTGAGACCTTTGCACCAGTGGCCAGTTTACCGTCTATTCGTCTTTTAATTTCCTTTGATATAAATCACAACATTATTCTTTATCAGATGGATGTTAAAAGTTCATTTTTTTATTGGCCATATTATTAAAGAAGTATATATACATCAACCTTCTGGTTTTGAAAATCACAAAAATCCTGATTTTATTTACAAACTCAAGAAATCCTTGTATGGTCTGAAACAAGATCTTTGAGCATGGTATGAAAGACTAAGAAATTTTATTTTGAAAAATTATTTTACAAGAGGGAAAGTAGATACAACTCAATTTTGTAAAACATTCAAAAATGATATCTTAGTTGTGCAAATTTATGTTAATGCTACTATTTTTGGTTCTGCTAATGCTACTCTTTGCAAAGAATTCCCTAAGTTTATGTAGGCAAAGTTTGAGATGGGTACAATGGGAGAATTAAAGTTCTTTTTTGGGATTTAGATCAACCAAATTTCAGAGGGGACATATATCCATCTAAGAAAATATACAAGGGAACTTATGAAGAAGTTTGACCTGTCAGGATGTAAACTAGCCAAAACTCCAATGCATCCAACATGCATTATGGAGAAAGATGAAAGCAAATAGGTAGATCAAAAGGTATACACAGGTATGATTGGATCTCTCTTATACTTGACTACTTCTAGACCTGATATTTTTGAAATTCTGGCATAGCAGACAGCAGATGTCCTAACACATGTCAAGTCATTGTTCTGCATAATTGTTAAACAAGAAGCAGAACAGCAGACTGATTTCCAAAACATCAGTAACTATAGAAAGACAGATGTTTCAACAATTTTATCAAGAACACCAACAGAATAAGTAAATCTGCAGAAAGATAAAAGAACACAGAATATGTCAACCTAGTTCGGTGCAATTCACCAACTCTGGGGGATACCAATCCAGGAAGAAGACTCCATTATCTGTAGTATTACCATAAAGCTAAACACCCCCGTTTACAACTTTATCTCCTAATCACTACCCAATGAAATCTTTATCAAAGACATCTTCTTTTATATGAGAATCACTACTCACTTCCCCTAATCACAAACTGTGATGTCTACACCATCCCTGTCAATACAGAATTCTGTCAAGCATACTTGACCAACAAGCTAACTGAGATTTGCTTAAAAGCTTTATCCAAGAACAATACACAATTCATTACCTAAAGGCTTCTGAATCTGTGTGATACCTATGTCTTTCACAATGCATCAAACGACACAAAGGAAGACTTACAAAGCCTAGAGAGCCAACGACTCTTAAAACCCTAAACCCTTATATTACATACAAGAACTAGGTTACGAAAGGTATATCAAAACCCTAGATCTAAGTCCTCTTATATAGGCTCCAGCAGTCTTGGGCTTCATATCTTTGGTCCTAGATCCATTCCTAGAAAGCGCATCAATTCTTGGGTAGATTTTTTACAGATTTAAAACCTGCTAAATCAATGTATTACTCTAGAATGTCATGTCTTCAGGTTGGGACATCTTCTTCGACATCTTTGCTCAAGGCCATATTTCTTCATCTTTATTAATAATATGTTTTACCAAAATTTTGTCAAACCATAAGAGCTTTCAATTCCCCCTTTTGACAAATTTTGGCTAAAACTCCTTTTGAACAATTAACCCAGGATGCTCCTGAGTTTATTTTAATCTTTAGTCTGAGTGGCGGTTATGATTAGAATACTGTGCATACCAAAATGATGTTGGTGTACACGAGGAGGAAGATAACACAACCTCCCTCTTTCCCATGAATCCGTATAACCCCACCAGAGATGAAGAATAATCCCAGGGTGAGTGAAGTTGAAAAAGGTCCGGAAGTTGAGACTCCTAAAGAGACACAAAGGAAGTCTGAAACATAAGAACACTGGACACTCCTATCAAACTGTTAAATCGGTAAAGTGTAACACCCCATTTTAATTATTTAGGCGTCTTGTGTTATTTTATTTGTGTGAGCTTGTTTGGGGGAGTCTTTGAGTGCGTTTAAGGGTTGCCTTAGTTAGGAAGGTGAGTTGGTGAGATAAAGCCTTTGGATTAATATTAATAGTGGTATAGTTAATAATAATGATAATTTAATTAATAATAGTAATATTATTATTTTATTATTATTATTGTTATTATTGCTATTATTATTAATTAATTTAATTAAAATAGGATTAAGAGAATTAAAGGAGGTTTAGGGAAATAGAAAGGTTTTGGCACGTGAAACGAGGAATAGAGAACCAAGTGGAGAGAAAGAACAAGGTGTGCTAGGGCTTAATCTTCTTCCCCAATTGTCCAGATTTTCTGTAAAGATTCGAGGTAAGGGGGGAGAAACGAGTTTAATATTGGTGATTCATTCATGATAGGGTAGTGGGGAGTCCTTAAACCCGTAGGGATTTGTATGCAAACTGTTGTGTTGTTGATGTGTTGTATATGCCTGTTATGATTCTGAAATCATGCATGAATTCATGTGTGTTTCCATGAATTTTTGTTGTTGCTGCTGTTGTATGAATATCTGTTACAGACTTGTTGTTTTTTATCCGAATTGGGAGAACGATTTGAGATTATAGACCTGTAATACATGTAGTAATTCTAGGTACAAGAGAAAAGATGAAAATTGGACCTAAAATTCATGTAGAAACGATTGTAGAACTGGTTGGAAGGGAAGAAGTGTGGAATTCGTAGCCGAATGTAGACTGGTGAGGTCTCTGGTGATTTGCGTAATGGATCTGGCCATACGCGTATGGGAGTGAAGGAAAGGGAGCGTTACTCGTAAGGGTGGCTAAGGGAGAGGGTTTTGGTACGGCCCTCGGTCCATACTCGTATGGTACGCGTATGATTGGCAAGGCATTACGCGTATGGAGTAGCCATACGCGTACGTAGATCTGAGAGTTGGAAATTGAAGGAAAATGGGTCTCTGCCCATACGCGTATGAAGTTGGACAATACGCGTAGGCAGGGCGAGGCAGGAGGCCTTACGCGTATCAGATGGGGGCATACGCGTAAGGGAGGGCGAGGGAACAAGTCATACGCGTATGACTCAGGTCAATACGCGTATGGACAGCAGTGGTGCAGAATTTCATATTTTTGCAATTTCTTTCCCGTCTTCGCATCGGAATTGTTTTCTCTTGGTTTGAGAGGTTGAGTGTAGGTGCCAGGTGCTGAGTAATACACAGTTGGCGAGGCAACTAATTAATCTTATAATTTTTAGGAATTAATTAGTGTTTGGTGAATTATGGTGACTTGTGAGGGTTCAATGATTATGGTGCAAGTAGAAAGGATTAGGTGTCTTATGTGTGATCAGGAGGATCGCAACTTTGTATGTCTATTATTATACATGTGTGCTATATGTATGCTTGTTGTGATCGGGAGGATCGTGAACTTGTTTATCATTGGTTATATATGTGTGTTATGTGTATGTTTGTTGGGATCAGGAGGATCGTGAATTTCTTTATCATTTGATATACATGTGTGTTATATGTATGATGTGATCAGGAGGATCGGGTGCATGTATTTACGCTTGTATACATGTTTTGTTGTGCATAATTGAGTCTTGCATATCCATGATGATTGGTGGGATGAATCATTGCTCAGGAGGAGTGTATGTGATTCATCCGTACTCCTATATGGAGAATGGTGAGGGGTAGATCATTGCCAAGTAGAGGTGTATGTGATATATCTGGGGTTCGATTGAATGAACCAATGAGTCGGTACCCGCATGCTTGGTGTCGTGTTGCATTACATTATTATTTGATGTTGTTGATGATATTGGACAGTAGGTCGTGTTGGTGAGTTGTTGACTTATATAAGTGAATGCTACCTTGTTATCATGTATTTACTCACCGATAATATTGAATGTCATTTCTCACCCCTTTGTTGTTGTTGTGTCTGTGCTTCTTCGGAAGTACAGATAATCCAGATACTTAGATAGCTTGGATATTGGTGTTGCTGATCGAGTCCATAGGAGTGCTCTGATACGTAACACGGGATTTTGGGGATTTCATTTATTTTGTTATTTGTTATTCTTTTTGGTTACGTATCTTTATTTTGATGAACCTTATGGTGAACCACAATTTTATGTGGAGTTTTGGTGTTATTGGCAGATGGCCGTAAATTGAAACATTGAATAAATTTTCCGCTGTTTGATTTCTATTAAAATGAAGGAGATTCGTTTTGTTGGCTCTTAATGTGACATTCCACTTGGTGCAAACTCTGATTCATCTTTAATATTTTGTTTTTTTTTTCGAATTGGGAAAGTGGGGTGTTACAATTGGTATCAGAGCAGGTCGGTCCGTCCGGCCAGGTGTTAGAGTTGAGTCTGTCCTTAGAATAGGAGTTGATTTGGTGTTCTGACCATATGTTAATTATTGAACAGTATGGAAGGAAGGAATGATGCTGCTCTTGCTGCTGCTATGCAAGCCATGGCACAGGCTGTAGAGAATGCCAATCAGGCTGGGGGTGCTCAGTTTTGTGACTTAGCACAGTTCCAGAGCAACAAGCCGCCTACTTATGAGGGAGGTATCTTAGATCCAGAAGCTGCACAAAAATGGCTGAAGCCTGTGGAGAAGATCTTCAGGACCATGGGATGCAGTGATGCCCAGAAGGTACGGTTTGGTACGCATATGCTGGAAGGAGAGGCTGAGGCTTGGTGGGACAATAGTCGTCAGAGATTGGAAGCTGCAGGTACTGAGATTACTTGGGCTGTGTTTCAAGCTGAGTTTCTGGAAAAGTATTTTCTGGAAGACATTTGTAGTGCAAAGGAGGTTGAATTTCTGGAGCTGAGGCAGGGTGATAACACTGTTGCTGAGTATGCCGCTAAGTTTGAAGAGCTGGTTCAGTATTGTGCTCATTACAATACTGAAGAAGCTATGACTTCGAAGTGTTTGAAGTTTGAGAACGGGCTGCGTCCCGAGATCAAATTGGCTATTGCTTGTCAGAAGATAAGAAACTATCCAGAGCTGGTAAGCAAAAGCAGAATTTATGATAATGACAACAGAGCCAGAATTGCTCATTACAAGGCTGTGAATGAGAAGAAGGGTAAGCAGAGATTTGGAGGTACTCCTTACAGTGCTCCAGCTAGTAAGGGGAAACAAAAAACTGATGTGGGAAAGAAACCTAAGGAGAAGGGAGCAGGTGCTGATACTCTCAAGTGCTTCAGATGTGGTGGCGCGGGCCACCGTGCTAACAACTATCAGAATGAGGTGAAGAAGTCTTTCAAGTGTGGCAAAGCAGGTCATGTTATAGCTGATTGCAGAGCCACTATGCCTACTTGTTATAATTGTGGAGAGAAGGGTCACATCAGTACTCACTATGAGAAGCCGAAGAAGTCTCAGGCATCTCAAACTGGTGGGAAAGTGTTTTCCTTGGTGGGAGCCCAATCCACTGAGGAGGAGCATTCTGTCATAGGTACTTGCTTTATTAATGATGTTCCTTTGATTGCTATCATTGACACGGGTGCAACACACTCGTTTATTTCTGTTGACTGTGTGAAGAGATTAGGGATTGTGCCGTCTAGTCTATAGTAGAGGATGACGATTGAAACTCCATCTATTGGTTCCGTGGTTACTTCTTTGTTGTGTTTGAAGTGTCCGCTGACCATGTTTGGTAGAGATTTCAGAGTGGACTTGATTTGTCTGCCACTCGGTAATCTTGATGTTATTTTGGGAATGAACTGGTTGGAGTTCAACCGGGTTTATATTGATTGCTTCAGGAAGACGTTACTATTTCTTACTCCTGAAGAGGAAGCATTAGCGGATTCACTATCTAGCAAGGAGTTGAGGGCGTTGTTGGAGGACGAAGCGAAGCTGTTTGCGGTGTTTGCCTCGTCTTCTGTTGAAAGCAAGACTTCAGTTAATGAATTACCAGTAGTGAATGAATTTCCTGAAGTGTTTCCAGATGACATCACGGAATTGCCTCCGACAAGGGAAGTTGAATTCACTATTGATCTTGTACCGGGTACCAAGACTATCTCTATGGCACCGTACAGGATGTCTGCATCAGAATTGGCAGAGTTGAAATCTCAGGTCAGGGAATTGCTCGATAAGAAGTTCATTAGACCAAGTGTGTCGCCGTGGGGAGCTCCACTGTTGTTGGTGAAAAAGAAGGACGGTAGTATGCGTCTGTGCATTGATTACCGTCAGTTGAATAAAGTAACCATTAAGAATAAGTATCCACTTCCGAGGATTGATGACTTAATGGATCAGCTGGTAGGAGCTCGTGTTTTCAGCAAAATTGATCTGAGGTCAGGTTACCACCAGATTAGAGTAAAGGAAGGTGATATTCATAAGACTGCTTTCAGAACTCGCTACGGACATTACGAATATGCGGTGATGCCTTTCGGAGTGTCTAACGCACCGGGTGTATTTATGGAATATATGAATCGTATTTTCCACTCTTATCTGGAATAGTTTATTGTGGTATTTATTGATGATATACTGATTTACTCTAAGTCTGACGAAGAGCATGCAGGTCACTTGAGAATTGCATTGCAGGTGTTGAGAAATAATAAACTGTTTGCAAAGTTCTCGAAGTGTGAATTTTGGTTGAAGACCGTGAGTTTCTTGGGTCATGTGATTTCTGGTGATGGTATAGCGGTGGATCCCTCTAAAGTAAGTGCAGTACTTCAGTGGGGAACTTCGAAGACCGGAACGGAGATTAGAAGCTTTTTGGGTTTGGCAGGTTACTATAGAAGATTCATTGAAGGGTTTTCTAAATTGGCGTTGCCATTGACTCAGTTGACCAGGAAGAATCAAGCTTTTGTCTAGGATGCTGCCTGTGAGGAAATTTTTGAGGAACTGAAGAAGAAATTGACTACAGCACCAGTGTTAATTTTACCAAGTACAAATGATTCTTTTGTAGTGTATTGCGACGCGTCTAAGATGGGATTAGGCGGTGTGTTGATGCAAAGTGGCAAGGTAGTGGCTTATGCTTCAAGGCAGTTGAGGGTGCATGAGAGGAACTATCCTACTCATGATCTGGAATTAGCTGCAGTGGTGTTCGTGTTAAAAATCTGGAGACATTATTTGTATGGATCAAGATTTGAAGTATTTATTGATCATAAAAGTTTGAAATATTTGTTCGACTAGAAAGAATTGAATATGAGGCAAAGAAGGTGGTTAGAGTTCTTAAAGGATGATGATTTCAATTTGAGTTACCATCCGGGAAAAGCTAATGTCGTGGCAGATGCTCTGAGTCGGAAGACAATCCATATGTCTGCGTTAATGGTGAAGGAAATGGAATTGATTGAACAGTTCAGAGATTTGAGTATGGTTTGTGAAACTACACCGGAAAGTATCAGATTGGGTATGCTGAAGGTGAATAATGACTTTTTGGATGTAATTAAGGAAAATTAGAAATTGGATGTGAAATTAGTGGACTTGATGCCTACAGGAGGAGATGATCCTGGTAGTGACTTTAAAGTGGATAATGTCGGTGTGTTGAGGTTCCGGGACAGAATTTGTGTACCAGATAATGAGGAATTGAAAAAGGCAATCTTGGAGGAGAGTCATCGGAGTAGCTTGAGTATTCATCCGGGAGCTACAAAGATGTACCATGATTTGAAGAAGTTGTTTTGGTGGTCCGGTATGAAGAGGGACATAGCTCAGTTTGTCTACGCTTGTTTGACATGTCAGAAGTCAAAAGTAGAGCACCAGAAGCCTTCGGGATTGATGCAACCGTTAGAGATTCCTGAATGGAAATGGGATAGTATTGCGATGGATTTTGTGACTGGTTTGCCGAATACGACGAGGGGCTTTGATGCTATTTGGGTAGTGGTGGATCGACTTACGAAGTCCGCACATTTTATACCAATTAAAATCAGTTTTCCATTGTCGAAGTTGGCAGAGATTTATATCAGGATAATTGTAAAGTTGCATGGTGTTCCGTCGAGCATAGTGTCGGATAGAGATCCAAGGTTTACTTCAGAATTTTGGAGGAGTCTGCAGGAAGCCTTGGGTTCTAAGTTGAAGTTGAGCTCGGCTTATCATCCACAGACCGATGGTCAGTCAGAGAGGACTATTCAGTCGTTGGAGGATTTACTGAGAGCCTGTGTGTTGGAAAAAGGTAGTGCGTGGGATACTCATTTGCCATTGATTGAGTTAACGTATAATAACAGTCACCATTCTAGCATCGGAATGGCGCGTTTCGAAGCTTTGTATGGTATGAGGTTTAGGACACCTCTGTGTTGGTATGAAACAGGTGAGAATGTGGTGTTTGGACCTGAAATTGTGCAACAGACTACTGAGACAATTCAGATGATCCGTGAGAAGATGAAAACGTCTCAGAGTAGACAGAAAAGTTATCATTATAATAGGAGGAAAGATTTGGAATTCAGTGAGGGTGATCATGTATTCCTGAGAGTTAACCCAGTGACCGGTGTGGGTCGTGCTTTGAAATCCAAGAAGTTGGATCCTAAGTTTATTGGACCGTATCAAATCATGCAGAGAGTTGGTACAGTGGCTTATAGGGTGGCGCTGCCGCTTGAACTTTCGAACTTGCATGACGTGTTTCATGTGTCGCAACTTCGAAAGTATGTTGCAGATCCGTCTCATGTGATTCAGAGAGACGAAGTTCAGATCAGGGAGAATCTTACCGTAGAGTCGATGCCGTTGAGGATCGAAGATCGTAAGATGAAACAACTCAGAGGAAAGGAGATACCTCTGGTGATAGTAGCTTGGGGAGGTGCTGCAGGAGGCAGTGTGACCTGGGAATTGGAAAGCAGGATGCGAGAGTCGTATCCAGATTTGTTTCCATTAGGTAATTTTCGAGGACGAAAATAATTTAAGTGGGGGAGAGTTGTAACACCCCATTTTAATTATTTAGGCGCCTTGTGTTATTTTATTTGTGTGACCTTGTTTGGGGGAGTGTTTGAGTGCGTTTAAGGGTTGCCTTAGTTAGGAAGGTGGGTTGGTGAGATAAAGCCTTTGGATTAATATTAATAGTTGTATAGTTAATAATAATGATAATTTAATTAATAATAGTAATATTATTATTTTATTATTATTATTGTTATTATTGCTATTATTGTTAATTAATTTAACTAAAATAGGATTAAGAGAATTAAAGGAGGTTTAGGGAAATAGAAAGGTTTTGGCACGTGAAACAAGGAATAGAGAACCAAGTGGAGAGAAAGAACAAGGTGTGCTAGGGCTTGATCTTCTTCCCCAATTGTCCAGATTTTCTGTAAAGATTCGAGGTAAGGGGTGGAGAAACGGGTTTAATATTGGTGATTCATTCATGATAGGGTAGTGGGGAGTCCTTAACCCCATAGAGATTTGTATGCAAACTATTGTGTTGTTGATCTGTTGTATATGCTTGTTATGATTCTGAAATCGTGCATGAATTGATGTGTGTTTCCATGAATTTTTGTTGTTGCTGCTGTTGTATGAATATCTGTTACAGACCTGTTGTTTTTTATCCGAATTGGGAGAACGATTTGAGATTATAGATCTGTAATACATGTAGTAATTCTAGGTACAAAAGAAAAGAAGGAAATTGGACCTAAAATTCATGTAGAAACGATTGTAGAACTGGTTGGAAGGGAAGAAGTGTGGAATTTGTAGCAGAATGTAGACTGGTGAGGTCTCTGGTGATTTGCATAATGGATCTGGCCATACGCGTATGGGGCTAGGCTATACGCGTATGGGAGTGAAGGAAAGGGAGCGTTACGCGTAAGGGTGGCTGAGGGAGAGGGTTTTGGTACGACCCTCTGCCCATACTCGTATGGTACGCATATGATTGTCAAGGCAATACGCGTATGGAGTAGCCATACGCGTACGTAGATCTGAGAGTTGGAAATTGAAGGAAAATGGGTCTCAGCCCATATGCGTATGAAGTTGGACAATACGCGTATGGCAGGGCGAGGCAGGAGGCCTTACGCGTATCAGATGGGGGCATACGCGTAAGGGAGGGCGAGGGAACAAGTCATACGCGTATGACTCAGGTCAATACGCGTATGGACAGCAGTGGTGCAGAATTTCATATTTTTGCAATTTCTTTCCCGTCTTCGCATCGGAATTGTTTTCTCTTGGTTTGAGAGGTTGAGTGTAGGTGCCAGGTGCTGAGTAATACACAGTTGGCGAGGCAACTAATTAATCTTATAATTTTTAGGAATTAATTAGTGTTTGGTGAATTATGGTGACTTGTGAGGGTTCAATGATTATGGTGCAAGTAGAAAGGATTAGGTGTCTTATGTGTGATCAGGAGGATCACAACTTTGTATGTCTATTATTATACATGTGTGCTATATGTATGCTTGTTGTGATCGGGAGGATTGTGAACTTGTTTATCATTGGTTATATATGTGTGTTATGTGTATGTTTGTTGGGATCAGGAGGATCGTGAATTTCTTTATCATTTGATATACATGTGTGTTATATGTATGATGTGATCAGGAGGATCGGGTGCATGTATTTACGCTTGTATACATGTTTTGTTGTGCATAATTGAGTCTTGCATAACCATGGTGATTGGTGGGATGAATCATTGCTCAGGAGGAGTGTATGTGATTCATCCGTACTCCTATATGGAGAAAGGTGAGAGGTAGATCATTGCCAAGTAGAGGGGTATGTGATCTATCCGGGGTTCGATTGAATGAACCAATGAGTCGGTACCGCGTGCATGGTGTCGTGTTGCATTACATTATTATTTGATGTTGTTGATGATATTGGACAGTAGGTCGTGTTGGTGTGCTGTTGACTTATATAAGTGAATGCTACCTTGTTATCATGTATTTACTCACTGATAATATTGAATGTCATTTCTCACCCCTTTGTTGTTGTTGTGTCTGTGCTTCTTCGGAAGTACAGATAATCTAGATACTTAGATAGCTTGGATATTGGTGTTGCTGATCGAGTCCATAGGAGTGCTCTGATACGTAACACAGGATTTTGGGGATTTCATTTATTTTGTTATTTGTTATTCTTTTTGGTTACGTATCTTTATTTTGATGAACCTTATGGTGAACCACGATTTTATGTGGAGTTTTGGTGTTATTGGCAGATGGCCGTAAATTGAAACATTGAATAAATTTTCCGCTGTTTAATTTCTATTAAAATGAAGGAGATTCGTTTTGTTGGCTCTTAATGTGACATTCCACTTGGTGCAAAATCTGATTCATCTTTAATATTTTGTTTATTTTTCGAATTGGGAAAGTGGGGTGTTACATAAAGCGGCAAGCAACAAAAGTTTTTGGAATTATTTTTCTGGGAATTTATCGTGTCCACTGAGATCGGTGTTATTGAACTGCCGTTCGACATGTCTCGCGTTTATGAGTTTGGATTAAATTGGTTAAATCAAAAGCAGAAAAGTAAATATGAACATAAAAAAATTCATTCTTCAGAGAGAAGAAACTTATCTGGTATGCATATAATCCACTCCTCACAAACTTAAACTTATCGACCAGTTATACTCAACCTACAATACTCCTCAATGTCATCCAGCATCGCTCACAACCTAGATTATGTTTAACCCAAATTGAGAGAACAACCGTATTACTCTCTTCAACGATCTCGCACCCGACTCAAACAACACGGAGACATTAAAATTCGATACCCATAAAGATTGTTAGCTCTAAATCTATCTCTAGCATCTAGAAACTAACAGATAATCATCCCTACGTTTGTGATGTTTATCTCTAACACAACCCAAACCCCGAGCATAAAGTAAAAAATCAAGGACAATCATCGTTAAAGATTTGTAAAGCAGATTTTAAACAACGCCATGAGCGATAAATATACATAAGATCAAAGTAAATACATATACAAAACCCAACAAATGAAGAATACACAAAGAAGAAGAGAAATGAACCAAAAGTCTCCCGGTTTGTCAGTGCCGATCGATGATTAATCCACTCCGGATCATCCATATGCAAGCTCCAATTTCATTTTCAAGCTAAATCTACCAAAAAATGAAAGTTTGATGCATTGGGAACAAATATTACCCAACCATCCTCTAAAAAATGTGTTTTTAGCCCTTAAATGGTGTTTCTGTCCGTCCAGATTCCCCCGACAAAGTTCTGGTTCGCCCGGGGAGCTAAGGCGGATTATTCTGGACTTTTTTACACGTTTCTGTCTGTCTGGCTAGCTTTTGCTTCGCCCGGCGAGCACGTGGCGAGAGCATATAGACACCATTTTCCGTTTTCTTGTTTCGGCCATAACTTTCGAACCGTAACTCCGTTTTTCGCCTGGTTCGAAGCGTTGGACAGCTTATTCAATGCTCTTTATGAATATGACAAGATATCCTTGCTTGAATACCTGCTAAAATAAATGGAAAACAATTAAACACAATGATGTTTACACAATAACGCAATATATACACTGTAATGTAAAGTAAACAGATTTACAAACAAAGCGGCGTTTATTCGAACAATATTAACAAAAAGTATCAATAAGTGCAACAAAACTTATATACAAAATAGCTACAATTTTCACTTATCAAACTCTCCCCAACTTAAACTTGTTTGTCCCTAAACAAGAATCAAGCGACTCAAAGAAACAGAGTGACAACCAAACAATCACTGTAATACCCTAATTTTTGCCCCTAAGATCCCACAGGTCTTTTGCATTTCATGCCACAAACAAGATCACAAACTTTGGTTCTTCTCCCTCCTCTGAAGGTTTGTTCTTGAGTGAGATCGCCAAGCACCCGTGTTCTTTTGTTTGTTTGAGGTTTATATTTGTTTATGTTTACTAACCATTAATTAAAATCCAAAAATATGTTTGTTTTTTTTTCTTTTTTTCTTTACTAACTTTTTCAGGAAGAATTTGGATCAAAAATATCAAAATCAGTCCCTCAGCTCGAATGGATTTCATCTGAACAAAGTCAAAGTTGATCTGCAAACAATTCAAAATCATCTGATCAAGAGTTTCCAAGATTTAATTGATTATTATTCAAGAGACTCCAAGGTTCATGTGTTTATTTTCATGCCTTCTTTGACAAGCAAGAAAAATCGAGCCAGAGCCAAGACAGCACATCAAAAAACCATTTTTTTCATTTTTTGTACTGGTTAATCGATTAACCTAATTGCACTGTGAAATGGTTAATCGATTAACACGTGCAATTTTTGAAAAAAATGTGCCAAATTCAAATTCTTTAGCAATTGGCACCAATTTTCATCATTTTGATCACATGTGGAATATTCTAGACCATCTCATTTTAATTTCCTACATCATCATAATTAATTCCCACCATGTACCTCCACTAATCACCACTCTTTTGATAATTGCCCTCCAAATTCAAATTCCAAGCCTAATTTTCATTTCCAAACCAAATTCCAAACCACCAAATGTTCCAAGCCTAAATTCTATAAATAGAGGCTTCATTTCATTCATTTCACAAGCTTTTGATAGCCAACAAACCTCTTGCAAATTCTCTTCTCAAACCACAAATTTCACTAAAGCTCACTTTCTTCTTTTGAAAGTTAACAAGAATTCACATTGCATCTTGTTCAACTTTGAGCTAAACCTCCATCCAAACTTGTTTTCTTCATCAATTCTCATAGATCAAGGCTTTGGAGTTTGGATTGTAGAACAATTTGAAGGAATTTTCAGATTTTGGAGTGGTAATTCATCTCTCACCATTGTTGAAGCTTCAATTTCATCTTCCATGATGTAGATCCTTTGTTGATCTTGTTTGCTTGATCTTTGGATCTTGCAATTTGTGTTTGATTACTGGTTGCTGCTGTTGTTTTACTTAAAATTTCGTGCATAATTGAATCCTTGATCCAAAGATGTTTGAAGAAATGAGTGATCAAGGATTTGGCAATTTTCAAACTGATTTTCTGCTGTTTTTACAGTATTAATCGATTAACCAAAACCAGTAAAATTAGGTTAATCGATTAACAACTTGTTTCTGTTCAAAAATTGGAAGTTTTCACTAGTTAATCGATTAACATAATTACACCGTGAAATGGTTAATCGATTAACCAGCATCCAGAATGTGTTTTTTCCTCATTTTTGGGGCTGTTTTGGTTTTTCTTCCTCCTTCTTCCCCTTTCTTCTTAATTTAGCCTTGAAATGCATTGTTGAGATTAATTTCTCTTCAATTTCAATGGACTTTGGATATGGTTAAAGTAATTAAACATTCATTAGTTCAAATCTATCTTTTAATGAATTGTTGAATTCATTTGAGGTGCTTTGAATTAGTGATATGTTTTCACACTTAAACTTATAAATTAAAGGTGATTGAACTTGAAGATGAAAGGTTCTTGAATTGTAATTCAATTTGGCTTTCTCTTCATCTATTTATTTTTTTATTTTGATCGATGAAAGTCTTATGGATCTTAGAATTTATTTGTTGAATTCTTGATCAAGACTAGATCGTTACCTATTTTCTTTTCGTGCGGTATTGCTTTCGGATGGCGATCTACATATCGTTCATCTAGCATGCATTAGCATAAAGATCTATTGACCGACCTCATTGTAGGGAAATTACTCCGTAAATTACTCGGTGATTGCTTAACATAGCGCAACATTTATCCCTCTTTATCCAATTCAGAATTTGAACTTTCGTGGTTTGGACCTTGATTGGTCGCGTTAACCCAATGGTGATTGATCATTTGTATTAGGTTCAAAATCTTTGAAGCTTGTTGTGGTAGAGGCTTTGATTCTATCAATGTTCTAACAAATATTCATTAACCTTTACCTAAGTACATTGTTTAATCACTATAGTTCAAGATGCGAAACAGAATATTCGGTGAAGGCCTATGGCACTAGAGCCTTGTGCTACTAATTCACTAACTTCTAACTTTTTTATGTTTCTTTCTCACTCCTTATCTCTCTTTATTTTTTATGCTTTATGTCATTATATCATATCATGTTTATGTTTATGTTATTTTTCTTTTGTCCACTTGGACCATTTTATCTTGTGTTTTTGTTTTTCTTTTGTCCATTTTGATCTTAAAACATTAATAAAGGATTAAACCACTAAAAGAATTGTGCTCTTAATTATTGGACTATGGCCACTATCATTTGCATTGGAGGACCTATTCTCTTGATTATGGACTTATGGACTTAGACTTAGGACTCTCTCCCTTGTGCTTTGGACCATTATGGAGTTTGATATTCTAGCCTTTATTTGGCTTGCTTATTGGCTCAAGAGGATGGAATTCTATTCTTATTATGCTTTGAAGAGTGCCTCCATGTGGTTAGATATTTCTTATCCTTAGCTTTTATTTTTATGCACTAGGATAGTCATTTCTTCTCCACCCCTTCTTCAATTTTCAAAATCTTTTCCCTTTTTCAAAACCTTCTTGTTTTCAAACTCAAAACCGCTTTCATAATAAAACCTTGGATTCGGTCAAGCGATTTTTAAACTTTCTTTTTCTCTAATAAATGTCAATTAATGTTAATCATATTTTGACCATTTCAAAAAGACATAAAAAATACAAAAACTCATCAAACTCTTTTTGTGCTTTGTGCACTTTTCTTTTAAAACTTTTTCATAAGTTTAGACATGATTCATTTCTTTAAGCGGAATTATTCGCTTGGAAATGACGACTTGTCTTTACACTTAAAATCAACCAAAACAAAAAAATTTCATTCTTTGTACCACGAACTACGAGGTTTTGATCCTACATTGCACATCGTGGGTACGTAGGCATGAGGCGATAAGTCTCTCGAAACACAAAAATCATAAAAAATATTTCTCTTCTCATCCCTCCCAATCTCTTTTCAAGAAAACCATTTTTCGGACCAAAAAGCATGAATACATCAAAGGGCTCCTATAGACTACTATAGATGTACTGGGTGCGTAAAACCTTCCCTTTACATAACCAACCCCCCTTACCAATTTCTCTTTGTCTTTTTAGCTTTTGCTTTTTAGACTTCTTCGGATTTATTAGCTCTTTTTTCCTTTTCCTTTGTGGAATAAATAAAAGCGCGGTGGCGACTCTTGCTTTATGAGTTAAGTTAATCAATAACTTACACTCACAAATTTCCCCGCTACAGAAAAGTGGCGACTCTGCTGTGGACTCCTCCCTTGAGGGGTTTAGCCTACTTTGATTTATTTACTGCTTTTTGTCTGATTTGCTTGTTACTTGTTTGTTCTATTTGGGAGTTCCTCTGTGTGTGAGATAGGTCCTATACCCAGACCAGAGTGTACTTTGAGATAGGAGGATAGTATAGTCAAGGGATCTTTGAAGGATTTGAATCCCAAAAAAGCAGAACTTGAGAATCTATCCACTCGGTGGTTGCCTCTTTGGAATTACTGATGCCGATCGAGCGATCGTGAAGGCATTACTTTTTCCATAGAAGCCTATAACACTAAGGACCGTAGCAACCCTTAACCCATCTTAGCCTTTTTAGGATCGTGGCGCGGAAGCTATGAGGATGCAAATCCGACTTAGTTGTCACGCGATGCCACACTCAGGTTAGATTCTCTTGAGGATAACTACCAACCTCCGAGCAAATTGGTGTGCTCGTGTGTCTGATAGTGGATTGTGGACCCTGGGCACTCTGTTAGAACCGCTGTTTTTTGCAAGTACAATGAAGACAAAACCTTAGTACACACCTCTGTGGGATTGGTTCTTACCATTGGCTTCATGCTCGTGACTTGAACCTTGACCCGTGTGCTTTGTGTGATCTTGTTTGTGGTTGTTGCATTCATGCACTCATGCATTCATGAGCATTCTTTTGGAAGGTTTCAAGGAACTTAAAGGTGTTATTGCAAACATTGTAGGTACTTTTGTTATGGATTTTGGAAGGAGAAGTACAAGGAAGTACACTTTCAAGAATCCTAAGTTAGGTGGTTTGAGAGAGCTAGGATCTTTGGTTGCTGATACCAAGAATTTCGAGTCCAGATATGGAAGGCTTTTATCTCTTTTGAAGGTTGATATGGCTGAAGGATTGCTTGCTACTTTGGTTCAGTTCTATGACCCTTTTGCTTCATTTTTTCACCTTTCCTGATTATCAGTTGGTACCTACGCTAGAGGAGTATTCTCTCCTGCTTGGTTTGCCTGTTCATGGTCAGATTTTCTCCGGTTTGGATCCCGCTCCCGAGCATCATGTTATTGCGAAGGCTACTCACTTGAAGGTTTATGAGATTAAGGCTCGCATGGATACCAAAGGAAAGATTCTTGGGTTACCTGTTAAGTTCTTGATGGATAGAGCTCATCACTTTGCTAGTGTGAAGGGAACAGTTGCTTTTGAGGCTATTTTTACCTTGCTTATTTATGGATTGTTCCTCTTCCCGAATGTTGAGAACTTTGTCGACATCAACGCTATTTAGATTTTCCTGTTTGGGAATCCAGTTCCCACTTTGCTTGTTGATGCTTACCATTCTATTCACCTCAGGAATTTCCATGGTGAAGGGATGATTATCTGTTGTGCGCCTTTGCTTTACAAGTGGTTTATTTCTCATTTACCGAAGTCTGCAGCTTTCTGGAACCTCAAGGATGGTTTATATTGGTCGTGGAAGATCATGTCTCTCACTCATTCTGATATTGATTGGTGTAGTCGTGTTCCTTCTGGAGCGATGATTATTGATAGTTGTGGCGATTTTCCCAACGTGCCTCTTCTTGGTACAAAGGGAGTAATCAGCTACAATCTGGTGTTGGCTCGTCGTCAGGTAACGAAGAACATTCATTTGGCCGGTCTCTTTTTCGAGGAAGAAGAATCTCAGGTTGCTCTCAAGAGAGAAATTGTGGAAGCTTTGCGCAACATTCGTAGAAAAGGAAAGGAAAGTTTGGGAAATCCGAATTGTGTCTCTTCGGAATCTTACCTCCAGTGAGTTAAAAATTGAGCTATTACTTTGAATATGCCTTATACGTGTCAGGAACCTTTGTCTCTAATTGCTAAGAAGCCTATCCTCTACTTTATGGAAGACACAAAGAAGCTTCAGATCGCTTTGGCTGAGATGCAACAAGAGAGATATGCTTGGAAGAACAAGTATCAGATTGTTGAGTTAGAGAATGTAAGACTTCAAGAGCACTTCAAGAAGAAGAATGAAGATGACGTTGCCAAAAAGAAGAGGAAGGCGCAAGAGGATTTATTTTCCTCTCGCATTCAGTCAGTTTCCGATATTCTGAAAAGTTCAGAATCTCCTTGGAAGATAATCGTCGATAAGTTGCTGATTGAGAAGACTCAGATGCAGGCCCACATCAAGAAGCTGGAAGAGAGAGCCGGGACTTCTTCCCATGAGATTCTCTAGAGATCTAGTTTTCTTTATTCTCTATTGTTTTAGGATTCTTGAATTTTTACTTCTAAGATGTAATCTTTTCCATCATTAATGAATGAGATTTCGGTATTTTAAATAACAATGTTTGCAATATGCCTTATAATTCCTTGAAACTTTGCATTTGCATCTTGCACATCAAGCATCATTTTGCATTGTTTCTTACCTTTTCCAGGTGTCTTATGTTTCCCTTTGGCCTTCATTCAGCCAAGCTGTCGAACCAGTATAATACTCGGGCTAATTTGAAGAAGAAGATGGATCAGTTGCAACAAGAGAACCGTGAGCTTCGTGAGGAAGTGACAAATTTGAAGGATAGTTTGGAGAGACTCACTGTTATGATGGAAGCTCTGGTGGCTGCTCAAAATCAGCCACCACCACCTCCTCCTCTGCTTTCAATTCCTGTGCAAAGGACAATCATTTCTGAGATCGTCTCTACGCCCATCTCTGTGGCTCCTGCAAGTGTTCCTCAACACTCCATGCCTCCTGGCTTCCCCTGGGGCATGCCTATTAACTTTGTTCCTGAAGGTTATCAACCACCACCGCCTCCTAAACTTCCAGTTGTTCCTACCGATCAACCTGTGATGATTGTGCCACCGCCTGTGGTTCATACTGTTCCTTTTGGAGAAGAACTAATTTTCCATACTGCTCCAAGTGAAAATGTCAGTGCTTATGGTAGAATGGAAGAGATTCAAGACCAGTTTGCTGAAATGCAGAAAGAGATCAAAGCTTTGACGGGTAAATAACTGTTTGGGAAGAATGCTCATGAGTTATACTTGGTTCCTAATGTGAAGATCCCACATAAGTTCAAGGTCCCTGACTTTGAAAAGTATAAGGGAAACTCTTGTCCGTTGAGTCACTTGACTATGTATGCCCGTAAGATGTCGACTCAGACCGATAATAATCAGCTTCTCATTCACTACTTTCAAGACAGTTTGTGTGGTGCAGCTTTCAAATGGTATATGGGACTCGACAGTACTCGAATTTACACTTTCGAAGACTTGGGTGAGGCTTTTTTTGAAACAGTATAAGTATAATGTGGATATGGCTCATGATCGTGACTAGCTTCGAGCAATGGCTTAGAAAGATAAGGAGTACGCGCAGAGGTGGCGCGAGGTTGCCGCTCAGATTAATCCTCCTTTGGAAGAAAAAGAGATGACCAAGATTTTTCTGAAAACTCTGAGTCCTTTCTATTATGAGCGTATGATTGCTAGTGCCCCGAGTGACTTCACTGAGATGGTTAATATGGGGATTAGATTAGAAGAAGGTGTCTGTGAGGGACGTTTGTCAAAAGATGGTAATTCTGCTGGTAATTCCAAGAAGTATGGTGGAGGATTTGCCAAGAAGAAAGAGGGTGAGACCCATGCTATTTCCCATGGAGGACGCAAAAAGAGTTACAATAAGAATAATCAGTGTCAGAAACATGTTGCATCTGTTCCTCCTGTTATCAATTCAACTCCTATTGTCCAGGCAGCTCCTGCTCAACAGCGTTCTAATCAACAGAACAATCAACGGGGCCATTTTCAGAAAGATTTTGATCTGATTCCGATGACATATACAGATTTGCTTCCTTGTTTAATTCAAAAGAATCTTGTTCAGACCCGTGCACCACCTGCTGTTCCAAAAGATTTTCCATGGTGGCATAAGCCTGAAGCTCGTTGCACATTCCATCAGGGAGGAGCGGGGCATGATACTGAGAACTGTTATCCATTGAAGATGGAAGTACAAAGGTTGGCTAGAAGTGGTATTTTGTCTTTCGAAGATTCTAACCCTAATGTACAATCGAATACCATGATATTGATCATGACTATGTAGCTAGTTCCATCTGTTCAGTAAATCCGCATGGTTGTGTGATAGTGAAGAGGGATATTCAAAGGATGATGGATCAGAATTTGATTGAGGTCACTGCTAAAAGAGATGAATATCAGAATGAGGTGAATGTTATTGTACCACGCTTTAATATTCCTGAAAAAGTTGTTATCTCTTATGATAGTCGGAAGACCGCTGTTACGCCTTTGGTCATTCGGTTGCCCGGTCCAGTACCCTATGAATCTGACAAGGCTGTTTCGTATAAGTACAATGCTACCATGGTAGAAGATGGTAAGGAAGTGCCCATTCTTTCTTTGTCTTCTGTGGTAAGCATCGTTGATGTGAGTAGAGTGACCCGAAGTGGTCGTGTCTTTTCTCCCGAGCCTCCAAAGATTGTGGTGAATGTTGTTGCTGGCAAACGACATCAAGATGAGAGTAATGTTGATGCTTCCAGTCAGTCCAGTGGTTCAAAGGTTTATGAGGATGAAGTTTTGAAATTGATCAAGAAGAGTGAGTACAGTGTTTAGATCAACTCTTGCACACCCCGTCCAAGATTTCAGTGTTGTCCTTACTGATGAATTCTGAAGCTCATAGGCAATCTTTGCAGAAGGTTTTCGAACAAGCATATGTTGAGCATAATGTGATTGTTAATCAGTTTGATGGAATTGTTTCTAATCTCACAGTGTGTAACAATTTGAGCTTTTGTGATGAAGAGTTACCCGAGGAGAGGAGAAATCACAATTTGGCTTTACATATCTCTATGAACTGTCAAGAAGATGCACTTTCCAATGTGTTGGTTGATACTGGCTCTTCTTTGAATGTGTTACCAAAATCTACTTTGTCAAGGCTTTCGTACCAAGGTCCTCCCATGAGGTACAGTGGGTTGTTGTTAAAGCTTTTGATGGATCTCGAAAAACTGTGATTGGAGAAGTTGATCTTAAATCAAAATAGGGCCATGCTTCTTTCAGATTACTTTTCAAGTAATGAATATTCATCCTGCTTATAGTTGTTTACTTGGCCGACCCTGAATTCATGAAGCTGGGGCAGTGACTTCAACTCTTCATCAGAAATTGAAATTTGTTAAGAATGACAAGCGGGTAATTGTTGGAGGTGAGCAAGCAATGCTGGTGAGCCATCTTTCATCATTTTCGTATGTTGATGCTGATGAAACTGTTGGAACTACGTTCCAAGCTCTTTCTGTTGATGACAAAGTTGTTAAGAAGAATGAGTTACCCATGTCTTCTTTGAAAGATGCTCTGCATGTATTAGAAACCGGTCGGTCTGACGGTTGGGGCCGAATTATTGATGTGGTTGATAACCTGGGCAGAACTGGTTTAGGCTTTATACCGGGTACATTCAGAAGAGATTTGAAGCGTATTAATGAAGCCTTTCACAGCGCAAGATTCATCAACAAAGATCACTCTACTGCTGCCATCATTTAAGATGATGAAGAGGAAGAGCTTCCCAATTTTGTGACACATTGACAGATTTGCCAGAATTGGATAACTGTTGATGTTCCCACTATTGTTCATATTTCAAAGTAATTTGTTTTTGTTTCTTTCAAAAAATCCTTTCACTCTACCCAAGGTGAAAGTGAATTTGTGAGGGCTTTGTTGCAAATTTTATCATCATCAATAAAATGTTATTTTGTTTATCCACATTATGTTTTCCCTTTTTGCTTTACTTCTGAAAAATGGTAACATAAAAAACCAAAATAATAATAATGTGATAATCACCTTTATCTGCATAATACTTGCACTTTTTGTTCATATTCTAAAATTAAACATAAATCATTGTGCAGATTGATTGTTAAACCCATTGAAAACAATGACCCTATGCCCTCTCCTAACTTTGAATTCCCTGTGTTTGGAGCTGAAGAAGCGGATATTGAGGAGATTCCAGATGAAATTTCTCAGTTGCTTGAGCACGAGGAAGAAGCCATTCAGCCTCATGAAGAGTCGGTGGAATTGGTTAATTTGGGTTCAGATGATGATAAGAAAGTCAAGATTGGGGCACTGCTTCAGTCAGATGTTAAGAAGAGGATTGTGGAGCTTCTTAGAGAATATGTTGATGTGTTTGCTTGGTCCTATCAAGACATGCCTGGTCTTGATACCGATATTGTAGAGCACCATTTGCCATTGAAGCCTAAATGTCCACCTGTAAAATAGAAATTGAGGAAAACTCATCCTGACACGGTTGTGAAGATTAAAGAGGAGGTTCAAAAGCAAATTGAAGCTGGTTTTCTTGTGACTTCTGAATATCCTCAATGGGTGGCCAATATTGTGCCTTTTCCAAAGAAAGACGGAAAAGTCCGAATGTGCATTGACTATAGAGATTTGAATAAAGCCAGTCCAAAAGATGATTTTCCATTGCCATACATTGATATGTTGGTAGATAATACTGCTAAATTCAGTATCTTTTCTTTTATGGATGGATTTTTCGGTTATAATCAAATAAAGATTGCACCCGAGGATATGGAAAAAACAACATTCATTACACCCTGGGGAACATTCTGTTACAGAGTGATGCCCTTCGGTTTGAAAAATGCTGGTGCAACGTACCAGAGAGCTATGAATACTTTGTTCCATGATATGATGCATAAAGAAATTGAGGTCTATGTGGATGATATGATTTGTAAGTCGAAGACTGAAGAAGATCATATTGAGTACTTATTGAAGCTGTTTCAACGTTTGAGAAAGTTTAAGCTCCGTTTGAATCCAAATAAATGCACTTTTGGTGTCCGTTCTGGAAAATTATTGGGATTTATTGTCAGCCAAAAAGGCATTGAAGTTGATTCTGGTAAAGTTAAAGCTATTCAGGAAATGCCTGCGCCCAAAATAGAAAAACAAGTAAGAGGATTCCTGGGACGTTTGAATTATATCTCCTGATTTGTATCTAATATGACTGCCACATGTGCGCCGATATTCATGCTTCTTCGCAAAGATCAGGGTTGTATATGGACAGAGGATTGTCAAAAAGCTTTTGAGAGGATTAAAGAGTATCTGCTCGAACCTCCAATTTTGTCTCTCCCCGTGGAAGGAAGACCTTTGATCATGTATTTGACTGTGCTAGAAGAGTCCATGGGTTGTGTTCTGGGTCAACAAGATGAATCTGGTCGAAAAGAATTTTCCATTTATTATTTGAGCAAGAAGTTCACCGATTGTGAGTCTCGGTACTCAATGCTTGAAAAGACATGTTGTGCTTTAGTTTGGGCTGCCAAGCGCCTCCGCCAATATATGTTGAATCATACAACTTGGTTGATATCCAAAATGGATCCGATCAAGTATATCTTTGAAAAACCTTCTCTAAGTGGGAGGATTGCTTGTTGGCAAATGTTGTTATCAGAATATGATATCGAGTACCGAACTTAAAAAGCGGTAAAAGGAAGTGTTTTGGATGATCATTTGGCACACCTGCCAATTGATGATTATCAACCTATAAGCTTTGATTTTCTGGATGAGGATGTCATGTATCTAAAGGTTAAAGATTGTGAAGAACCATTACCTGATGAAGGGCCTGAGCCTGGATCCCGTTGGGGTTTGATTTTTGACGGAGCTGTTAATGAGTATGGCAATGGTATTGGGGAAATAATTGTTACTCCTCGTGGTTCTCATATTCCTTTCACTGTAAGATTGATGTTCACTTGCACAAATAATGCGGCTGAGTATGAAGCGTGTATTATGGGTGTAGCGAGCGATTTTTGTCAGTGACGCGACCACCTTATCGCTGAAGTTTGGGTTTTCCTCCTCAAGGAGAAAGGGTGCTACTTTCTGATTTCTTATTTATCCCATGAAGCTGGAAGGGAAAGGGAAGGTATCTAAAACTAACCTTGCACGCGAATGTTTAACAGAACAAACGCTTTAAAAGAGATTGGTGGGTCCGGGGTCAGGTTATACAATAGGTAGTTGTCAATTACCCATCCTATATGTGGTTATCCACAGGATGTTAGTTTTTAGGTTTTGCTTTGTAATTGATAGTGTTTATCTGCTAATGGGTTGGGAAAGTTTCTTGGGAAAGTATTACAGGGAGAGTGAGTTTTCGTTTAGTATGCTCGCTAAGATTTCGTAATCTTATGCCTACGTATTCCCGAAACAGGGAAATCAGAGCGATCGTAGTTCCTCCTATTCTATGGGAGGAAAGAGGTGTTTTGGTGTCTTGTTCAAAGCCCAAGACATGAAGCTAAAGGTGATTTGTATCTTGTTCGAAGCCCAATATATGAAGCTAAAAGGTTTTGGCTGAGAGAGAATTTGGCATCTCTAAAGAGGAATTGTTGATGTTTGTATGCTGTGAGCAAGGCACATATTTGATACTAAAAGGTTGATTGACTCAACCGGGGTTTTCTTTATTCAAAGCCTAAGAGGAGGCGGGAAGTTTGACTTTTCCGGAGAAAATGTTCTTTATGTCTTGTACAAAGCCCAAGATTGATTCTAAAAGGGATTTTGACTCCGTTGGGGAGAATGTATATTGTATAAAGCCTAAGATGGAGGCTGAAACGGTTTGACTCAACAAGAGAGTACTTTTATTTGTCCTGTATAAAGCCCAAGACGGAGGCTAAAAAAAGGTTGACTCAACAAGAGAGTTCGAAGATTGATTGAATCAACAAGAGAGTCTGAAGGTTGATTGACTCAACAAGAGAGTCTTTTATACTCAACAAGAGAGTGATTGGCTGTCTCGTATGAAGCCCGAGATTGTGGCTAAAAGGAGATTGACTCAACAAGAGAGTCTGATGGTTGATTGACTCAACAAGAGAGTATTTTATACTCAACAAGAGAGTGATTTGTTGTCACGTGCGAAGCCCGAGATTGAGGCTAAAAAGAGATTGACTAAACAAGAGAGTCTTTTATACTCAACAAGAGAGTGTTTATATGTCTCGTACGAAGCCCGAGATTGAGGCTAAACGAGTTTGACTCAACAAGAGATTCTGAAAAGGTTATCTCTGCTAGGGAGAATCATTTGTACAATGCCCAAGAGGAGGCTATCTTACTGCTGAGGATTATTTAGATCCTGAAGCGGGTCCAAGTGTGGGGAAATCTCATGAGAGAGACCGGGTTTCTGCTGGAGATTGACCCAGAGTGATCAATGTTTTTTCCTATGTTTGAAAGGAACTTGAGAATGTCTTTGAGACTCAAGAGTTTTATACTTTCCAAGTCTAGAGTTTTATCTTTTGTACAATGCCCAAGAGGAGGCACGGGCATTAAGGGATGAGTATCAACCCTACAATGGCTGGAGTTTTGACGCGGGAAAGACTGCTCTAGTAAATGATGACTAGGTTCTGTCTTATACCTTTAAGAGGTCGTCAGGGTGCTTGTATTAATCCCAAGAGAAGGCATGAGAGCTTCTAAGAAGCCGAAGGGTCCTTGTACAACGCCCAAGAGGAGGCGGGGATGCTTTTAGGAAGCCTGTGGGTCCCCAAACCAAGAGAAGTTCAAGAAATGCAATTCACAGAGAAGAGATCATTTCAGGAAAGTTCGAGAATTTGGAAGAAACTCAAGAGATGCCATTCACGGAGAAAAGATCATCTCTGGGGAGTTACAATTTCTTTGACAATTTCTAAGGGTGACAGTCTGAGAAAAGGTTCACCGAGAATACTGCCTTTTTCTTTGTTCCATATTGTTTAACCCCAAGAGAAGGGAAGACTGTATCTGGAAATCCTATGGGGATCTAGTTTTGTTAGTATTTAAGAGTGACCAAAAAGGTTTTACCTAATGCTAGACGTAGTTTCCGGGGAAAAATCTAAATAACTATACTAGTATTACACAGTGGATATGTGACAAGTATATAAAAGGATGTGAAAGAAGACTTACAGTGAAACAACCCCACAATACAGTTATATACATATGAAAACGGTAAATGAAAGCGGATAAACACTTACCCGTTGTAGAGCTTTCATGCTGTTTTGTTAGTTGTTCAACAAATACATTACAGAAAGTTTTGATGACAACATATATTTGGATTCAAAATCAAAGGAGAAAGTGCTTTGAAAAGATTGTTGGGGGCTTACAGCTCAAGGAGAGGCCTAAGTTTTAACGATGATCGCACCGTTGTTTTGAAAACTGTACAGAGGAACTTATACAATATGTGAGGCCCAAAAAAGTTTTTATGTACAAGGGGATGGGTCTTACACTCTATTAGAGGCCCAAAGATTTATTTTTGTACAAGGGATGGGACTTACAGCTCGAGGAGAGGCCCAGGGTTATTTGTTCGAAAACAGCGATCGCACCGAGGTTTTTGAAAACACAGTGGGTCTTATATAACATCTAAGGCCCAAATAAATTTGGTTGCAAAAAAAAGGTTGGGTCTTACACTCTATTAGAGGCCCAAAGTGTTTTTTTTTAAAAGGAATAGGACTTATAGCTCGAGGAGAAGCCCAATTGGTTTTGTTAAAAAGGCGACAATCGCCCTGTTGTTTTTGAAGATACAGCGGGACTTATACAATGACTGAGGCCCAAAAAGTGGTGTATTTACAAAGGGGATGGGTCTTACACTCTAATAGAGGCCCAAATGACTTTTGTTTTGAAATGGAAATCGAGCCGAGATTTTTTTAACGCAAAGGGACGTATACAATGTCTGAGGCCTAAAAAGGTTTTGGTTAAAAAAAAGGATTGTGTCTTACACTCTATTAGAGGCCCATGAGTGTTTGAAAATGATTGCAGAGGGTGGAATCGATCAAAACCCTAATTTCATCATTCTTAAAAGTGAATTCTTAAAGAAAATCAATAAAAAAATGATAAAACACCAAATAAGCTTGAATAAAAAAGTTGTGATTTTTGGTTAAGGTTTGACAAATGAGGTTTTAACCACAAGATGAATTAAAACTCATTTGGTTTTGATTTTTCAAGATAAATATTCACTTTTAAAATGTTTAAAAACAATTAAAAATGAATTTATTCATAAAACTGCCAACTATATTAAATAAATAATATAAATTTGATTTTTTTATGGAATAAAATATTTCAACATTTTTGTGATTTTTTGCAAAAAGAACCAATAAAAAATAATTAAAATTGAGGGAGTTATTAGTTTTTTAAACCATTAAAAATAATAAGAAAAATAATAGAAAAATGGAAAAAACATTAAAAAAGGGTCTGGGGCGAGGGGGATTCCAACCCCAGACCTCTTGTGTGCAGTGTGCGCCTCCTACCACTGGGGTGGTGATACATCCGTGCATCAAAGCCCACCCACAAATATACAAGGCTTGCCTTGTTTTTGGCCTGGCCAAGGCAAGGCAAGGCAAGGTTTTGGCCAAAAACGTGAAGCTTGTAACTTTCTCATTTCTCCATGGATTGGGACAAAATTTAGGTCTATCCTACCTAGAATTTCACAAGGAATCCAATGGTGGTGGTGGTTTTTTCATATGAGGTCCCCATTTTAAAACCCTATAGTGGTTTTGAAATAGGCCTCCATTTGCATTTTCTGTGCTACCTCATGGGACAGGCATGAATTACATGATGAATTGGTCCAAACACAACATATATAACATGTATGAGATGTGTATGATCAGTGGACTTCAAAGCAATGCATATTTCAAAGAGTACAAGTTGTGATGCTTACCTCTTTAGGAGCTTTTTGGGCAATCTGTCAAGTTCCTTGTTCCAGAAACAATTTGATGCTTTGGACACCCTCAAATAATCCCTTGGAAGCTTTTAGGATGATTGGAAACAGCTGGAAACCTTAGGAATGGAAACTGTCCCTTTCTTGCAAAAGGGGCAAAAGTGACCAAAATAGCAAGTCTCTCAAATGGTGTTCCAGATGTGGGGAACCATTTAGGACAGTTCAAGGATGATATTTGCAGTGTGTTTGAGGCTTTATCTGGTTTTGAAAGTGACTGAATCAAGACATGGCTTGAAAAGTGCAAAAAAGTCCTATTTTGAGGTTTTGAGAAGGGACTTTGAGGTTTTGGTGTTTTAGGTCACTTGTGAGAGTTTGGACAGCTTAGATATGACATATTGGATGTGTTTGGATCATGAGCTGTGATGGAATTGCTCTCTAACTCAAAAACTCAGAGTTACCTTGCTAAAGAAGGTATTTTTGCCTAGAGAAAGAGATTTTGAGGAAAGCAAGTGTTGTAGTGCTTTGGTGTACTCAAACTGAGCACAAATGAGCTCTATTTATAGTAGAGCAAGTTTGTTTTGCAAGAAATAGTGAATGGAGGCTGCTGCAGACCTTTGGCCAATTGGAGCATTTTGGAATCTCAAGTCTCCTCTAGCCATTGACTAGAGGTTAGAGCACATGCCTTTGGTTCCCTAGTTTAGAGATCACCCTTGACTTATTCAGTTAGAAATGGCTCAGTTCATGCCACCTTGGTGCATCCATTGAATGCTCCAAAACAAAATTGGAGTCCTGTCCCCTCTTTAGTGTTTTTTAGGTTTGGCATGCTATTTTTAGTTCCAAAGACTTGGGAGGCTTATGGATCAGTGTTTGTCCCTCCTTGGTCTCTCCCTGAGGTGTTCAGATGGATAAACTTGTTTGTCATTTGGACAAATTACTCAAATCGAGCAAAATGCACAAATCTGCCTTGTTTTGACAGTTGCAGCAAGGCATATTGCCACTGTCATAACTCTTAGCTTAGATGGGGTTTGATGGGGTTCTTGGCCATTTTGGAAAGCCCTTATATGATACAACACATGTGTGATCATAGTTTGTCTTGACCCTTTTTGGATCCAAGTGAAAAATGCCCCTACATTTTGAAAAAAGTGAAACAGATTATGACTTAGTGAAAATTTCACTAAGTGTTGGAAAAAGTGTCATTTCATGTTTTCATCCATTTTGATCCAACCATAACTCAAAATCCATGATGAATTGGAATGAGGTGTAGTTGACACTTTTAAAGTATGCCATGAGAGCTACAAATCCATCTTTGGATCAGCCAAAATGGTTGCTTGGATCTCAAGTTATGATCCTTGGAAGTTGGTACCCTAGCCTCTTTGTTCCATAACTTAGAAAATTTATAAGTTTTTTATGGTTACCCCTTTAACAAGTTATTCCACTTTTCTTGATTTTTCTTGATGAATGATGATCCCAATCACACATTAACATCATTTTAGGGTTAGGGAACCATAATTGATCAAAAAATCAAAAAGTCAAGTCCTTGACCTAAAGTCAAGTCCCTTTTACTGTTGACTTTTTATCAAATGAATTCCAAACTGTGTGATCCTATATGAAATCAAGTCCTTGACCTAAATCAAACTTGATGGATTGATTTCATAGGTGTTATAGGGTGTATTGAATCATGTCCCAAGGTTTGGGAGCATGTCCTGGTCAAAAGTCAAAGGCACAGTTGACTTTTTCCGCGAAACCCTAACTGTGGTTCTAATGAACTTGAAACTTGTGAATCAAGCTTCCTGGATCAATCCATTGTTGCAAATAGATCAATTTAGTGTTTTAGGGTCCCTCAAATCATGTCTTGAGCTCTTGGCTCATGTTTTGTCCCAAAAGTCAACTTAGGGGTGAATTAGGTCAGGAAACCCTAATTCCTGATTTTTTATGAATGCATCCCCTGAGGCTAAATTGACTTGATGATTGGGTCCATGAGGTCCCTTGGAGTATCTTGAGTTATAATTTGAAGCATTGGATCATTCCCAGAGGAAAATTCCCATCTGGAGGCCTTGGTCGACCAAAACCCTAATTTGGTGACACTGGCGATCTTGAGGCTTGATCCACTTGGAATGTTGCAACCTTGTACTTGATCCTTGATGTAGGAGTCCTCTTGATCCATTATGGATGTTTGAGAGGTTTAGACAAGTTTAATATCATGTCATTCCTTGATTGTTCCTTTGTCTAAGAGGTGTGAGAGGGCTTGAAATCCTAAGTTTGATTGTAGTGGATGCTCACCCATCTTTGGGGAGACTAATGAGGTATGATGGTCCATCCATATTGTGATGATGATGTGCACAATGATGGGAAATCTTAGTGGTCAAAATTTGGGGTATGACAGATGCCCCTTGTAGCACCCCAAAATTTTCCCTCGTGTTCTATTTATAATTGGCTTATGTTTCATCTCATTTTGCATTGTCATTTCTGCATTTTGCATGGTCCTTTTGGGCATGGGATCAAGGTATTTTCTCGCTCTTCAGCAGCTCATCCAGTTCAAAAGAAATGCCAGCAGTGTTTAGGGCCAAGTAGATAGCTTTCAAAGTATTTTTGAGCATTTATTTTGCTCATTAGATGATTTGATAATCAGAAGCTCTGGCAGTCCTTTTTTGATTAGCGATTCAACACCAGACGATTATTTTCGGCAGTATTCCGAGTACGAAACAGAGTTCACAACATATTTCAAGTGTGTTTCAGTGTTAATATCAAATGGCAAGTTTCAGAGGTCTAACATGGCTCAGAACAAGTGAAAACGGGCAATTCTCCAAGTTTCCCTCCAAAAGGCGCCAAATTCAAATTTTCCTTGTGTTAATCGATTAACACATTTTGTACTAAAAATGGTTAATCGATTAACCAAGGCAAAATTTGCCCAAATACTTCATTTTTCAGCACTGCATTTTTTGGGATTCAAATTTTTATTCACCAATTCAAATTTCACACCAGTAGAAGGATCTAGAGAGAATGATTTTCCACCCAAAATTCAAATTCTTTCCACTCTAATTCCTCATTTCCTTTCCTAACTCATTTTTCACCCCAATTTCCACCCACCAAGCCTCACTCCAAACCCAAACTTAACTCCTAACCTAGGGGTTATTTAATCTAATCAACTCCAAACCTCTAACAACCTTGAACATTTTTCACTCTCAATTTTCAGAATTCTCTCTCAATTCTCTCTCACTTTTTCACTCTCAACCTCTATTTTCAACCACACTCAAAGCTCTTCCATAGAGATTAACAAGTTCTTCATTGGAACTTGTTAATTCTTGAGCTAAAGCCTCTCATCATCACTCCATTGTTGCTTTTCATTGGTGATTTTCATTTGGATCTAGATCTGAAATTTCAGAAGTGCTTATTGGAATTGATTTTGGAGTTTTGGTAGCTTATTGCTTGGATTTTCAGCTTCTGCTTGAAAGGAGCTCATAGATCTTGGAATTTCTTGCTTGGATTCATCAAATTCTGTTTGCAACACTTACCAAAGCAATTCTCAGCTTTGTAGGTTGGTTTTTCTTAGATATATACTTGATTTAGCTTAATTTTAGCTTATGCAATGTAGATCCTTGGTTTTGCATGTGTTTTGATCCATTTGCTTGAATTTGATTGTTCATGTTGATGATTTATTGGACTTAAATGATGTTTGAATACTATGTTTGAACTTAATTTTCGTGCATTGTTGATTACATGATCATTTGGAGTGATTGCATAAGTGATTTTGCTGCCGGAAAGTGATTTTTCAAACTGATTGTTTTGCTGCCAGAACAGTTTTAATCCATTAACTAATTGCAGTGCAATTAGGTTAATAGATTAACCAGTGTAAATTTTTCTATTTCAGGGCTGTTAATAGATTAACCTAATTGCACTACAAATGGTTAATCGATTAACACTGCTGCAGAGTGTGATTTTTGTTCATTTTTGAGCATGCTTCGATCCCGTTTCACTTTTAATCTTCATGGATTGATATGACGCATATTTGTGGACTGTTTTGATGATATTGCACCTCACATCATTGTATGAACATGATTTTCCGACACGCGACCTTTTGATTTCCATTGATGAATGTTCGTGATTATTTTGTCGATTTCTTGATGTGATGAACACCTTGCACACATTCCTTGAGCATGTTAGTTGTGAATTATTACTGGTGTTGCTGGAGTTGCTATGTTGTGCATGCTTGCTTGCATTTAATTTCATGAGATGCATACTTGATTTGACTTGCTCATGTGCTTAATGTTGTGCATTATCTCATGATGTTTTCGAGATTGTTTACCATGGTGTGTGGTATGATTGTGATCATGTTTGATTAAAAAAAATGTGCAATGCTTAACGCGCGTTTGCTATGACATGATTGCATCGTTTCAAATGCATGGTGTGCTGCCCTGTTTGCCACTACTGTTCCTTTGCAAATGTGTTGTTGTATGTGCTGTTGTTTGGCCTTTTACACCTCCTTTTTATGTTGAACTTGAGCTGTTAAATGCTGTTTGGTGTATTGGCTGGAATTTACCGCTGTGTCGGTGCTGAAGCGCTGTTGTAGCCGCTGTTTTTGATTTTTCGCTTTGGTTTTTGCCTTGATTTTGCCTGCTCCCTTAAGGATCCTAGTCCGACTTAATTTCCGATTAAGCTCGGAGTAGGATAGACATTAGGCTCTCAATCCAAGCATGCTAACTTAGGTAGATGTTTCCCCTTTGACCTCGACCTTAGGGCCATCTTTTGCATGACAATATTAGGATAGATTTCTCCGTAGTCTTTTCTTTTCGACTTGAGTCTTCTCTTCTCATCTCATAACAATTCTAAGACACTTAATATGTATAACGTATATTGCACCCGAGCCTTAAGTGTAGGAAATGAAGAACGAGGTGTCTCCTCTCCTCTTCTAGAGTGTTTCGCATACGTCCCATTGCGGGCGACCATGCGACGCATTCGTTCCCGTATGGTAGACTTTGGTGCTATGTAAGTTACAAACTAACTTCAATCCATTTCTGTCTAAAAAAAACAAACAAACTCAAACCTTTTTCATCCTTCGGGATTGTTAAGTTTCAAATATTTTTTTCAGAAAAGAGCACGTTATTTTCCGTTTAGTCGCAAACAGGCATCGACCCTAACTGCCGGACGCGAACTTGACGTCGCTCATAAAAAACACCTACCTTGTTAGGTCGAACTACGACTGCTCTGATTTCCTCTCTCTTGTCCGATTGAGGATACATAGGCACAAGATGGCAATGTCTTGGCGAGCAACCTCCCCCCGTAGTTCCGAACTACGTTTACTCTAACTTTCCCATTGCACGAGGGAATACGTAGGCCTAGGACGGTGATATCCTATCGAGTCTCTTTTTTTCCCTTTTGTTTCCTGTTTCTGTTTAGCAGTAGGCTTTAGATAACTCACCCTTTAATTAGACAACAAGCGTGGATCCCATCGAGTATGATGGACGCGTGGGGGTGCTAATACCTTCCCCTCGCGTAACCGACTCCCGAACCCGGACTATGGTTGCGATGACCATGTCTTCTCCCTTTTAAGGTTTCTTCGATCGTTTCCTTTCCCTACGTTGGGATAAATAACGTTCGGTGGCAACTCTTCTATTCTATTTTTTCTCGCCGGTTGTTTTTTTCGCAGGTTGCGACAGGTGGCGACTCTGCTGGGGACAGGTTGACCTCTTGCTGGTCCATTCCTTAAGCGAGTCAATCCTAGCGCTTGTCTGTTTATTTTATTGGGTGTTTACTGTTGTGATTTATTTTGCTGTATATTACTGTATTACTATATTACTGTATTTTACTGCATTTTATCGCATTTGGATTACTGTTATCATATTGTTCCGCTGCTGTTGTTCTGTTGGGTGGGTTGGATTCATGAGAGGAAAACCCAATACCCAGGCTTGAGCATACACCTAGGATTAGCATGGAAAGTAGTGTGACTTGTGTGGCATTTGGCCAGATGTAGTATACATGAAAACTCCACATCCAGACGAGGTTTTCTTTGGTAATATTCTATCTTGCGCATTGGGGTAGACGATGGAATGTAACCTGGAAGACTGTCGACTCTGGCGACTGTTCCCCGAGGACTCAGTCGAAGCACTCCTCCCAAGAGGTAGTAATGGAAGACCAGAAATGGCAAACCCATTATACTTCTTGATCCGAGGACCCGAAGCTGGGAACTTATGTAGGATGACCTTTTTGAGGGGAATCAGTTGAGGCCTCCTCGATTGATGATGATGCCAAACCAGAAATGGTGAATGTATCATCATTTCTCGACCTGAGAGCCCGAGATACTGAGGATCTTCGGTTTTCTAGTACCCACATGTGAGATAGGCGTGTGTTTACAGGTTTGCAGGTAACCTTAACCTTTAACCTACCCGGTATTCTAAATTTCTTATCAGTGTGAATTAACATCCCGGTATTCTGGTATTTTGAGTGGGCCGTTACTCTGGATTTCTGGGTTTCTAGTATTCTGGGTCTTATTCAGTCAGTGGAACAACAACAGTATTGAGCATCGTGGATACCTTGATCTCGTGTGTGCATTTGCATCATCATCTTGCATTTTAACAAGTTTGTTCATTTGTAGGGTTGCATCCTAACTTTGATTCCGGTTTATAAAGACTATTGAAGATGAGTACTGAGAAGAAAAAGAATATCATCTTGTACAAGTTCCCTCCACTTATCTTGGATTCTGTTCACAAGATCTTAGTTATGGCAGAGCCCGGAGTTTTGGCAGATTTCAAAGAGGAATATGGAAGAATTCTGAAGTTTGTCTGCCACATCACCGAATACAAGTATAGGGCTTTGTACACTCTGGTGCAATTCTATGACCCTTCTCTGTGATGTTTTCTATTCACTGATTACCTTCTGGCCCCGACATTGGAAGAGTTCGCTCTCATTTTGGGTGTCCCTATCAAAGAAGAGGCTCCTTTTTATCCTTCCAAAGAACTTCCTGATTTGGAAAAGATCTCTGCTGCTTTACATTTGGATCAATCTTTGTTGAAAAGAAACGTTTCCAGTAAGGGAGGGTTTAAAGGCTTTCACATGAAGTTTTTCGTGGATCAGGCTGATGTACATGCTAAGGCTGGATGCTGGTCGGTTTTCAACGCAATCTTGGTTATGTGTGTCTATGGGACAGTGTTATTCCCAAATGTGAAGGATTTCATAGATATGCACACTATCCAAATATTTATCATGAAGAATCCAGTTCCTACCTTGGTTGGAGATCTGTACTATTCATTGCATTACAAGAATGAGAAGAGGAGAGGGGGACCCCTTTATTGTTGTGCTTCAATCTTCTACAAATGGTTTGCTGACCGCCTTCCCAAATCTGGGGCATTCGTAGACACTCGAGGGACGTTGGATTGGTCCAAGAGATTAATGGGATTAAGAGCGGATAATTTGATTTGGGTCAACCGTGACTTGTTAGGCCAAGATATCATGATCGGTTGTGGAGGCCTCCCAAATGTGCCTCTAATAGGAAGGAAAGCGGGTATTAACTACAACCCTATTCTTGCTATTAGGAAATTTTGGAATGCCTTGAAAGAGCCTCCAAAAGAGGAGGATGTCCGAGAATCCGTATATTTGAGTGGGGAAGTCAATCCGGAACTGTTGAAAGAAGCTGCAAACGCTTGGGAAGATCGTAACAAGAAAGGGAAAACTTCATTTGGAAAGAGTAACAACAGGGCTTTTCCTGCATATGAAGATTGGATTCAGAAAAGAGTAGAGAATGAACTTCTGCCGTTCTCCAAAGAATCACCATCTTACCCCTTACTGATTAAGCCTCCGACCACAGTTGAGATAGAAAAGTTTAACAAATTGTGGGTTGAGAAGGAGAAGCTACGAGAAGAAAACAATGAACTGTAGAGAGAGATCAATCAGCTGAAGCACGAGCGAGGTGAGGTTGTCCATGTTGCCAAGATGAAGACAGAACTTCTCGCCAAGAAGGAAAAAGAGCTAGCTGACGAGGTCACAGCCAAACAGAAAGTAGGGCAAGCTCTAAAGGGTATTAGCAAGGTTCTCAAGTCTAAGAAGGAAGATCTAGCCAAGGCTTTATAAAAAATTCACAAGTTCAATGCTTACCGAAACACTGCGATAACTGCCAACAAATAGAAAGAAGATAAGTTTCTGGAGCAGATTGAGAGTTTGAAATTGAGGCTCAAGAAGAAAGATGAAGAGATCCTATCAGGGACATTCCAGAAACGAGTAGTCGAAGATCAACTCAATGAGGCCATAGCTACTATAGGGGAGCTGAAGATACAAGCTGAAGTGAAGAGGCCTAGAAATGAGGGTCCCAGCTTGGATGGCGTTTTCGAAGAAGATGTTTGGGAGTTGCACTGCCGATACTTGAAAGGGATCATGCACAGAAGAGATGTCCTCATTCAGGAGTTGATCTAGAGACCGAAGCATCCCAACACCAAAAAGTTGTTCAAAGAATCACAAGACTGGAGCAAAGAACATAATGGCTGGGGAGGACTAGCACTTGTTGACTTTGATGACATGCCATAGTTTGCTTTTTCTCTTTTTTGTGTTGGATCACCGCCAGGCTTGTTGGTTGGGATCTATGATTATTATATTCAGACTTCTATCTGTATCTTGGGCTGTAATTGTTGAAAAATGATTATCCTTTGGTTTTCTTAATATATGAGCAGGTGTTCCGTTCTATCTTGTTATTAAATTGGAATCAAGGGGTGTATCGCCCTGCGAATATTCAAACATGTTCATTTGCATTTGCATATTCATAATCATTGTGCATAGCAGGTGTTTCTCTCTGATTTGCTCATCTTGTTCTTTTCTTCAGACATGATTGATGATCAATGCATTCACTGATACTCTACCAGACATAATCAATGAAAAGCCATGGAACAAATGCAAGCTGAGATGATTGCGTTGCAGACTCGCATGGCTCAGTTTATGGAGTTAATGCAAGGTGTTGCTCAAGGTCAAGAGCAGTTAAGGACTCTGGTGTAGCCTCTGGTCGCAAGAGTTGATGAAGACGGTATCCTTCATGGTGGCCTTCACAATGGTGTTGTTCCTCTGGGAGGAGGTGTTGATGGTAATGGTATTCCTGTTGGTCCTCCGGACGGAGATATTCCCGTTCCTTCTGTTGTTGTCCCTCCAGGCGGAGGAGAGAATATTGTGATTCCTTCTGTAGTAGTAGGAGGAAACAGTGTCTGTATAGTACATGGTCACCGCTATGATGATCAACAGGATGATGTGTTTTCTCTGCCAGGTGGGGATGCTGGCCCCCAGCCTGATAGTGATAAAATATTCCGATTGATTGAGGAGAAGTTGAAAGCGGTTGAGAATCAGAATTCCCTGGGATTGGATATGGAAGACTTGGGACTGGACCCCGATGTTAGGATTCCTCACAAGTTTCAGGTACCTACTTTCAAGAATTATAACGGTGTCACTTGCCTGAAGATTCTTGTCAGGGCTTATGCTAGAAAGATGGTTGCCTATTCTAATGATGAGAAGTTATTGATGCACTTTTTCCAGGATAGCCTGGCTGGGCATCTTTGGAATGGTATATGCAGTTAGAGAGATGCCATGTTCACAACTGGCAGGAACTGGTGGAGGCTTTCGTCAAGTAATATCAATACAATACCGACATGGCTCCCAACCGAACACAGTTACAGAGTTTGTCACAGAAGAATAATGAAAGCTTTAAGGAGTACGCCCAGAGGTGGCGTGAATTGGCAGCTAGGGTCCAGCCTCCCATGGCGGAGCCGGAGATGGTTGACATGTTCATGGCCACTCTTCAGGGGCCATATTATGACCGATTAGTAAGCTGTATGACTGGTGGTTTTGCTGACTTAGTTGTAGTCAGAGAAAAGGTTGAGAGCGAGATTAAAACTGGAAAAATAGTGGTCAGTGATGGATCCTCATCTGGAGGAGGGAAAAAGTCGTATGCCGGTAATTACAAGAAGAAAGAAGGGGACACAAATTCTGTTTCTTCATACCGTGGTAAAGGAAAACATCGTCAGAACTTGAATCAGCAGGTGGCTTCTATAACTATTCCCGCAGCACCGCAACAACAAGCAGTGTCTCAGCAGCAAAATCAGGCTCCTCGCGGACAACAGTACAGGCCTAGGCAGAATAGGCATTTTGATACTCCACCTCTGCCGTACTCCCAATTATTTCAGCATTTGCTATAGTTACAATTGATTCAAAAGAGGACTTTGGCCCCCATTACCGGTAATCCACCTCCCGGTTATGACGCCAATGCTCACTGTGAATTTCACTCTAGAGCGCCAGGACACCATATTAAGGACTGTAAAGCTTTTAATCATAAGGTCCAAGATTTGGTAGACTCCAAAGCCATCAATTTCTCCAATGACGTGCCAAATGTCATTCAAAACCCAATGCCGAATCACGGTGGGCCAAGGGTTAATGCCATTATTGAAGATAATGAACCCTTGAATTTGGTCTTAGATGTGAACAAGATGAAGACTCCCTTGGTTGTGGTAAAGGAAAAGTTGCTGAAGGGAGGGGTGTTCCCTGGTTGTGATGAGGGCTGTTTTGAATGTGGACTGCAATCTAACGGTTGTGATTTATTGAGATCAGGTATTCAGAGATTAATTGATGAAGGACGGTTACAGTTCGACAGATGTGATCAACAGAGAGAAATAACTGACAAAGAGAATGATGTTGCCACTATAACAATTCCTATCAAAACAATAACTATATCAGTACTACTACGAAAAACCCATTTAACAACAGTTGGGAATGACATATAATGACGCGGGCGAAGGCGTTGTTATGTAGATTGTTGTTGTAAGTTTGTCGTTTCTACAACGGTTTGGAAACCGTTGTTGTATTCTGGAAGCGCGCGATATATTGCAACAGTTATGTATTTCAACCATTGTAATATAAACTAACTATCACAATGGTTATCAGTATCAACCGTTGTCATATATATTAACTATCACAACGATTTTCTATTTCAACCGTTGTGGAATATACCCTTAGTTTATTAAATACAAATGTATATTGCTTGTTTTACCATCCACCTAATTAAAGAAATAAAACCATTAAAATTGGTAAAGAACTATATAATCTGAAAATTAAACTGTTCTTGAAAACCAACTTAAACCCACCACTATTTTCCGAATTACATCCATTTCATTCGGCACATTTTATGTTCCTTAACATAAAATTTATGGTTCAATGATTGGTTTCCTTCAATCCATCGATATCTTTTATTATAGTTTACCTCATCATCGCCAAAAATCATCGCGATTTTATCATCATAACAATCATGATCTTAACAACCACGATGATTAGTGACGATGATGAGGTAAACTATAAGAAAAGATATCGATGAATGTAATGGAACATTGACATGATCTTAACGGACCATTGGACCATAAATTTTATGTTAAGGAACATTAAATGTGCTGAATGTAATGGATGGAATTCGGAAAACATTGACATGATAAAGGTTAGTTTTCAAATACATCCTAATTTTAAGATTATAAGTTTCTATATCAATTTAACTGATTACATTTTCAATAAAAGGATAGTGAAACAAACAATATACATAGTATATAATAAACTAAATTTCATATACGATATCAGAATGAATTCATATATATGTACCTTATCAGAATGAATTCATAAGTATGTACCACCATCATCATCACCATGTGAAACAAACCCTAAGAAGTGGGAAGCAATGAAGAAAAATAGTTAGTATTAAATTTAACTATATACAATATACATAGTATATATATATAATAAACTAATGTTCTATATCAATTTAACTGATTGCATTTTCAATAAAAGGATAGTGAAACAAACAATATACATAGTATATAATAAACTAAATTTCATATACAATATAAGAATGAATTCATATATATGTACCTTATCAGAATGAATTCATATATATATGTACCACCATCATCATCACCATGTGAAACAAACCCTAAGAAGTGGGAAGCAATGAAGAAAATTAGTTAGTATTCAAAACAAAACAACCAAAAGTTGAAACAAAACCCTAAGAAATGGGACTGTACCATTACAATGAAGTTCACCTTGCTTGTGAAGCATTGAAGTCGAATCTACACAAAATGAGAACAATCAACAAAAACAACATGAAGCAAACGAGATAATGGGAACTATCTAACAAAAAGATTGAAGTAGAAGACTACCTTATTTTCCATAAACAATATTTACATTACGCTTGCTACCGCCAGCATCATCACCATGTTCATCTAGTTTTAGATTCTGCAAGAAGGACTACAAGGAAGAAGAAGCTTAAATCAAAAGCTTCATACTTCTTGTATTTCTTCTCGCGGATTCTATAAAAAGATGAATTTTGCTGCCAAAAATGGGTGCTAGGGTTTCGCTGTGAAGGAAACGACGCCACTGTCAATAATAGAAAGTTAATTCCCTTATATAGGTAAATATTTCACAACGGGTTTCTAAAATAAACATAATATTAAGTATATATATTATTTTAATAATATCACAACGGTTAGTTATATTAACCGTAGCGATAACCCTTCTAATTGGTACAAGGTTCGACTACAGGCAACAACATTTTTCTATAATTACGTAAAATAGAAAAATGTTGTTGCCTAGTATAAGGGGTATCGCTACGGTTATTATTACTAACCGTTGTAATATTATTAACCCTTGCTCTTCCCGGAGTAGAGAACACTGCCATAATGATTTAAAATTTTCTCTGTTTTTCTAAAAATATCGTTCTAGAATATTAACCATTTACAAGTTATCATCATTGCAAGCATTAAACTATCAGACTTTTCATCATTACAGTTCCTGGGCCTGTCCCGTATGAAAGTACCAAAGCCGTCTGCAGCAGTGAAATTTGTGAGTGTAAGCTATTGATTAACTTAACTCATAAAGCAAGAGTCTCCACCACACCTTTATTTCATCCACAAAGGGAAAGGAAAAAAGAGCGAACAAAACCTAAATAGTTCTAAAAGAACAAAGAGTTAAAGGGTAAGGGGGGTTGGTTATGTAAAGGGAAGGTTTTAGCACCCAAAATGTCTATAGTACTCTATAGGAACCCTTTGAAATATCTACCGCTTTTTGGTCTGAAAATGGTTTGCTTGAAAAAGATTGGGAGGGATGAGAGGAGAATTTTTTTTTTTAATATTTTTGTGTTTGGAGAGACTTATCGCCTCATGCTTACGTACCCATGATGTGCAATGTAGGATCAAAACCCCGTAGTTCGTGGTATAAAGAACAAAAAATTTGTTTGTTTTGGTTGATTTTAAGTGTAAAGACAAGTCGTCATTTCCAAGAGAATAATTCCGCTTAAAGAAATGAATCATGTCTAAACTTATGAAAGAAGTTTAAAAGAAAAAGGTGCACAAAGCACAAAAAAGAGTTTGATGAGTTTTTGTAGTTTTTTATGTTTTTATGAAATGGTCAAAATATGGTTGATATGGATTAACATTTTTTAAAGAAAACAAAGCTTAAAAATCACTTTACCAAAGTCAAGGTTTCATTATGAAAGCGGTTTTAAGTTTGAAAAACAAGAAGGTTTTGAAAAAGAGAGAAAATTTTGAAAATTGAAGAAGGGGTGGAGAAGAAGAGACTATCGTAGTGCATAAAATAAAAGCTAAGGATAAGAAAGATCTAACCACATGGACAAGCTCCATAGCAAAAGCATTTTTCCCTTTTTGATTTGGTCTTGATTCAAAATAAGTCTTCAAAAGAGGACTCCAAGTATCCAAAATCCAAGGTTTTCCATCACAAACTCCCAAGCAATAGGTTAAGATCCTAACTCTAAGTCCATAAGTCCATAATCAAGAGTATAGGTCCTCCAAAGCAATGGATAGTGGCCATAGTCCAACAATTAAGAGCACAAGTCTTTTAGTGGTTTAATCCTTTATTAATATTTTGAGTCCAAAATGGACAAAAGAAAAACAAGGCACAAGATAATATGGTCCAAGTGGACAAAAGAAAAATATCATAAACATAAACATGATATGATAAAATGACATAAAGCATAAAAAAAATTAAATAGAGATAGGGAGCGAGAAGGAAAAGTAAAGAAGTTAGGAGTTAGTGGTTAGTAGCACAAGGCTCTAGTGCCATAAGCCTTCACCAATTATTCCATTCCGCGTCTTGAACTAGAGTGATTAAACAATGTACTTAGGTCAAGGTTAATGAAGACTTGTTAGAAGATTGATAGAATCAAAGCCTCTACAACAACAAGCTTCAAAGATTTTGAACCTAATATAAAAGATCAATCACCATTGGGTTGACGCGACCAATCAAGGTCCGGACCACGAAAGTTCAAATTCTGAATTGGATAAAGAGGGACAAATGTTGCGCTATGTTAAGCAATCGCCGAGTAATTTACGGAGTAATTACCCTACAATGAGGTCGGTCAATAGCTCTTTGTGCTAATGCATGCTAGATGAATGATATGTAGATCACCATCCGAAAGCAATACCGCACGAAAAGAATAATGTAGCGATCTAGTCTTGATCAAAATTCAACAAAGGAATTCTATGATCCATAAGACTTTCATCGATCAAAAGAAAAGAGAAATAGATGAAGAGAAAGCCAAATTAAACCACACAATTATGTGATCTAAGGCTAAGAACAAAAGGAAAGGGAAGAAAATGGAAAAGGAACCAAAACAGTCCAAAAAACAAGCCAAAAACACAATTCTGCCTCTGTGCAGTCGATTGCACAAAAGGTGCAGTCGATTGTACACTAACAGATTTGCAAAAATAAGGCAAAAAATTGCACTGTGCAGTCTATTGCACGAAAATGCAAATCGATTGCACCCTGCTGTAACATCCAAAATTCAGCAAAATTCAACATGATCATAATCTAAAACTTTCTTCAAACACCTCATGATCATGGAATCAAAAGTGCACGAAAATGCAAAGCAAATAACAACGAATACAGTAATTAAACACAAATTGCAAGATCCAAAGATCAAGAAAACAAGATCAACAAAGATCTACATTGTGGATGATGAAATTGAAGCTTCAACAATGGTGAAAGATGAATTACCACTTCAAATCTGAAAATTCCTTCAAATTGCTTCAAGATCCAAACTCCAAAGCCTTGATCTATGAGAATTGGTAAAGAAAACAAGTTTGGATGAAGGTTTAGCTCAAAGTTGAACAAGATTCAATGTGAATTCTTGTTAACTTTCAAGAGAAGAAAAGTGAGCTTTGAGTGAATTTTGTGGTTAAGGAGAGAAATTGCAAGAGGTTTGTTGGCTATAAAAAGCTTCAAGAGAAATTTTAGCAAGGTGAATTTGGCTCTCAAAAGCTTAAAGAATGAATGAAATGAGGCCTCTATTTATAGAATTTAGGCTTGGAAAATTGGTGGTTTGGAAGATCAAAATTAGGCTTGGAATTCAAATTTGGAGGGAAATAACAAAAGAGTGGTGATTAGTGAGGGTGTATGGTGGGAAATGATCAAAATGATGTAGAGGAATTAAAATGAGGTGATCTAGAATATTCCACATGTGATTAATGGTCAAGATTGGTGACAAATGCTTCAAACTTGAAAAATGCTGATTTTGGCCAAATCTGTCTTTGTTCAGTCGATTGCACTGTAGCGCGAATAGACTGCACTGCTGAAAATTTCAAAATCTAGGCAAAAAATGTAGGGTGCAATCGATTGGACCATTAGTGCAATCGATTGGACCATTCTTGCTATATTGTGCTAGTTCTGGCTCGATTCTCTTGTTTTTCAAAGAAGGCATGGAAATAAATACATGAACCTTGGAGTCTCTTGAATAAAAATAAATTAAATCTTGGAAACTCTTGATCAGATGATTTTGAATGACTTACAGATCAACTTTGACTTTGTTCAGATGAAATTCATTCGAGCTGAGGGACTGATTTTTTTGGTATTTTTAACCTGTTCTTCCCCTGAAAATGTTAGTGAAAGGAAACAAAATATTTTTGGATTTTAATTAATGGTTAGTAAACATAAACAAATTAACTAATAAAACAACTAACACACACACACACACACAAACCCAAAGATCCCTGCAAGGCACAATCCTATAGAAGAGGGAACCAATGTGTGATCTTGTTTGTGGTATGAAATGCAAAAAAGACATGCAGAGAATCTTAGTGGCAAAAATTAGGGTATTACAGCTGCCCCTATTTAAGTTTCTTCTATCCGGAGATACGAAAATTGACATCTTTGTCTCGACGAGATATAAGAGACTTAAATATAACAATAAACCCAATGTTTGGCCCTAAGAGACCACAAAAAGATATGATTATGCAAATGGTATGCAGACACAAGACCACTGTGGGGAGAATATGCCACAGGAGATAAACAAAAAGAAGAACAGGAGAATGAAACTCCACCGGGGAAACACATCACAGGAGACCACCAACTAGCCGGGGAACATACCGCACAACTATTGGGACTCAGCTGAGGAAAAGATTCAAACTGGGGATAACTGTATATGGAAATAAACCACAACACAACAAGGATATAACTCAACAAGGAAGACTTAGTACAGTAAGGCTCCACTGGGGAAAATCAATACCTCAACAATGAACTATCTCTAGCATACGGAAGAGACTAACCATCCATCAGAGTAGAAAACCTCAACAACGAATTGTCCCGTCTAACCGAAGAGACTTACCATTCATCGGAGTGGAAGAATCTCAACAACGAACTGTCCCGTCAAATCGAAGAGACTTACCATTCATTGGAGTCACAAGATCTCAACAACGAGCTGTCCCATCAAACAGAAGAGACTTACCATTCATCGGAGTGGAAGAATCTCAACAACGAACTATCCCGTCTAACGAAAGAGACTTACCATTCATCGGAGTGACAAAACCTCAACAACGAACTATCCCGTCTAAACGAAGAGACTTACCATTCATTGGAGTAGAAAACCTCAACAATGAACTGTCCCGTCTAACCGAAGAGACTTACCATTCATCGGAGTAGAAGAATCTCAACAACGAACTGTCCCATCTAACCGAAGAGACTTACCATTCATCGGAGTAGAAGAATATCAACAACGAATTGTCCCGTCTAACCGAAGAGACTTACCATTCATCGGAGTGACAAAACCTCAACAACGAACTGTCCCGTCTAATCGAAGACACATACCATTCATTGGAGTCACAAAATCTCAACAACGAACTGTCCCATCAAACCGAGAGACTTACCATTCATTGGAGTCACAAAAAATCTCAACAACGAACTGTCCCGTCAAACCGAAGAGACTTACCATTCATCGGAGTAACAAAATCTCAACAACGAACAGTCCCATCAAACCGAAGAGACTTAGCATTCATCAGAGTAACAAAATCTCAACAACGAACTGTTCCATCAAACCGAAGAGACTTACCATTCATTGGAGTCACAAAAGGTACTAACTGCATCGCCTCAGGCTTCTCAAATAAAGGAATGCCACGAAACAATATTGAACCTTCCAAAAGTGGAATCATACGCAGATTTCAGCTGAAGGGCGCAGAATCCTCACAGGTGCAAAATAAATGCACTCTCAATCTAGGTTTCACAGCCTAGAGATCCAAACAAATATTGCAAGGGACCAAAGTTCAATCCAGGAACAAGCTGGAGAGAAACGGTCAAACAAGACTCATCCCGAGGAGGAAATATCTCAACTGGGGACTAATTCCATCTAGATAATGTACTGGAGAGGAAACTGAATCTAAATCTTCCACGAGAAATGAACTCAGTGGGGGAATTAACAAAGATAGGCATTTTTCTGCTTACGTGTCGACATTCTAAATGGAGAGAGGACACACATGCTCTGCGGGGATAACAACATCCGAGAGCAAAGAAGCACCAACACAAATGAAAAATGCACAATGCAACAACAACATGCTATGCACAACAAAAGAATGCGCATGCAATGCTTATGAGTATGAATATGCTGACAAAACTGACATAAAGGATAAACAGAGGGTGGAATAAACATCACAACACCACTGAATACTCGGCTAATCTTAACAAGATGGAGATGTTATTAGCAACTCTGCTAGGCATTTAGCTGAATAAATTCTTAAAGAGATAAACAAAAGCCATCAAAGGAAAATAAATCCTACTACAAGGCTCAAATCTTGCTGGAGAAAAGAAGATACTCCTTGAGGAAAGACCCAAATATCAATCTTCTAACATCGATGATCCACGAAGAGGAAAATAACATGAACTCTGCTTCAAGGATGGAAGGAAAGCTGTTGGGGAATCATAACAACCCAAATCTTTCTGACTTTTCCTGGGGATCATAAAGAATTCACAGGAACTTCCATGAAGAGATCTGCTGCGGAGAAATAATGAATCCCCTGGGGGTTGCAGATACATAAATATCTACGCAAAGCCCACTGGGAAAACAAGGAAAATCTTATGGAGATTTGAGAACACTCTCAAAGGATTGATCAATTCGGAGCAAAGCATCCTGAACTTGCTGGGAAAACAGCAAAAGGTCAAACTATGGGGGATTTTAGATAAATACTCATCATGAATGAGAGAAAACTCCACAATTGACTAGTATATCAATATTCCTTGAATATAGTTATCATGAGCGACTTTAGTGGGGAATAGCCACAATAGTGATGCATAATCTTCACTAGGAGGATAAATCTCTGAAGAACAATCCGAAGAGAAGTACATCTTGGACTTGCCGGGGGAAATGAGAAATTAACCTCACTGCTTTATGATTGGAAATGATAATACACTGCCTCCATTGGAGAATCATCAAGGATAAATCCCTGGGTAGAACAACCTGGAGAGGAAAACATCCACAAGACAAGATGAAACATGACAAGCGATCACCACGTTAATGCTTCTTATAAGATAATAACATCGCTCTCTGTTTGGGGACATCCAAAGTAACAACAACACATCTAGAAGATAAAACTCTGAGTGGGGATTCCTCACATGATTTCGGCTGCGGACAACAAAAATGAATCTCTGTGTGGGGACCACCATTAAAGAGAAGTGGACCTCAAAACTACTCAACTGCTTGACCATAACATAATCAGCTGGAGAAAATTCGGATCAAGACTTAGCTGGGGAAAAACCAAACTGCATTGGACCTTATAAGTTCAACACATAATAACAAACCCATCACCTTGTCAACAACTGATCCCATTCATAGGAACAAGTTCTGCTGAGGAAATATCAACAAACTCTACTGGGGATATATCGACAAACTCTACTGGGGATTTGTCAATAAATTCTGCCAAAGGAGCGAGAACGAACCTTGCTGAGGAAAACATTGATCCTACCATTCTTGGAATATCCGTTGACATTCTTTTTTTTTATATTCATAAATCAAAGAAAAATGTTTTTATAATTTTAAAAAATTTAAATCAATTATTTACATTTTGTTTCAAAAATCATCATAAAAAATAAATGAAATTTTGCAAACAGAAAAAAAATCAGAATTGCAAGCAAAGGGACAAAGGCCCAAATTTTATTAATAGAATGGAAGTACGCAAATGGCGTAACTCCATGGATCATTACAAAGTTTGAAAAATGGTAAATACCTGGAAAGGGTTACATTGAAATACAATGACCACTATTCTCCCTAACAAATTTGAATTCCGCTGTGCTCAAAACTTCAGCTGAGGATGATTGAAGTAGAATCCTTAATGGACAATGTTGCTTTCAAATGATCAAGACTGGCCAGATGCAGTTACTTGCCATAATCCCTAACTTTTTTCCTAGATTACCCTCTCGGGTTTTCAATCTACCGGGATGATTATTCCTGTTTTTGTCTCTAATTTTTGCCTGGACCGCCCTTTCGGGTTTTCAGCCCACCGAGACGCTCATTTTTGCCTAAGCTGCCCTTTCGGGTTTTCAACTTAGCGAGCTTTTCTTTTATTTTTTTAGGCGAAGTATTTCTAGACTGCATCGGCATTCACAGGACGAGTGAACTCTTCACCATCCATAGTTGTAAGAAGTAATGCACCGCCAGAGAAGGCTCTCTTAACAACATACGTGCCTTCATAATTTGGAGTCCACTTGCCCCTAAAATCATTGGTAGAAGTCGAGATCCTTTTGAGCACGAGGTCGCCTTCTCTGAACACACGAGGTCGAACCTTCTTATCAAAAGCTTTCTTCATTCTCTGTTAATGTAATTGGCCATGACACAAGGCCGTCATTCTTTTCTCCTCAATCAAATTCAGCTGGTCATATCTGCTTTGGCACCATTAAGCCTCAGACAATTCAGCTTCCATCAAAACTCTCATAGAAGGTATTTCAACTTCTACTGGGAGCACTGCTTCCATACCGTAAACAAGAGAAAAAGGGGTTGCCCCTGTTGAAGTGTGGACGGATGTACGATACCCATGCAAAGCAAAAGGGAGCATCTCATGTCAATACTTGTATGTAACAACCATCTTCTAAACAATCTTCCTAATATTCTTATTAGCAGCTTCAACAGCCCACCAGAATGACTCATAATCATTTCTTCTTCTTCTTTTTTTCTTCTTCTTCTTCTGTTTTACTCTTTTTTTAATTCATTTTTCATTTTTTTCTTCTTTTTTTCTTCTTCATTTTTGCAGACATTCTGGCTTCAGAGGCAATCTATGCTCCACAATATCAGTATCAAGACCAGGCATATCTTGATAGGACCAAGTAAACACGACAACATATTCTCTAAGAAGCTCTACAATCCTCTTCTTAACATCTGATTGAAGCAGTGCCCCAATCTTGACTTCTTTTATATCATCATCTGAACCTAAATTAACCAATTCCAATGACTCTTCATGAGGCTGAATGGTTTTTTCCTCGTGCTTAAGCAACCGAGAAATTTCATCTGGAATCTCCTCAATATCCTCTTCTTCAGCTCCAAACACAGGGAACTCAAAGTTGGGAGGGGGCATAGGGTCATTGTTTTCAATGGGTTTAACAATCAATCTGCATAATGATTTATGTTTGATTTTAGAATATGAACAAGAAGTGCAAGTATTATGCAGATAGAGGTGATTATCACATTATTATATTTTTTGGTTTTTTATGTTACCATTTTTCAGAAATAAAGCAAAAAGGGAAAACATAATATGGATAAACAAAATAACACTTTATTGATGATGATAAAATTTGAAACAAAGCCCTTACAAATTCATTTTCACCTTGGGCAGAGTGAAAGGATTTTTGAAAGAAACAAAAACAAATTACTTTGAAATATGAATAATAGTAGGAACATCAACAGATATCCAATTCTGGCAGACCTGTCCATGTGTCACGAAATTGGGAAGTTCTTCCTCTTCATCATCTTCAATGATGGAACTGACTTCATATTCAGGTTCCTTAAACTTCTTCCGAGGGGAATAAAAAGGTACATATGCATCCTCCGGGGACATATACCCGGGGTCTTCCAAATAAGGCTCCCAGTCTTCAGCAGGAATGACATCATCTTCAGAACCAAACGGGATGTAGCCTACAGGGTCATCTTCAAGAATTGCAGCCGTAAAAAGATCTTCACTATGGAAATCTTGAACCATATTGACAGACGCCTTGCCATGATTAGGCAGCGGATTCGATTGTACATTAGGGTTGGAATCTTCGAAAGACAAAATACCACTTCTAGCCAACCTTTGCACTTCCATCTTCAATGGATAACAGTTCTCAGTGTCATGCCCAGCTCCTCCCTGATGGAAAGCACAGTGAGCTTCAGGCTTATACCACCATGGCGAATCTTTTTGAACAGTAGGTGGTGGATGGGTCTAAACAAGATTCTTCTTAATTAAACAAGGAAATAATTATGTGTAGGTCATCGGAATCAGATCAAAATCTTTCCAAAAATGGTCTCGTTGATTGTTTTGTTAATTAGAAAGTTGTTGAGCAGGAGCTGCCTGAACAATGGGAGTTGATTTGATAACAGGAGTAAGAGATGCAACGTGTTGATGACACTGTTTGTTTCTATCGTGAGGTCTTCTATACCTTTCTCGAGAAATGGCATTGGTCTCTCCTTCTTTCTTTTTGGCAAATCCTCCACTATATTTTTTGGAACTTCCAGTAGAATTTCCATCTTTCGACAAACGTCCCTCATGGACACCCTCTTCCAATCTCATCTCCATATTAACCATCTCAGTGAAATCACTTGGGGCACTAGAAATCATACGCTCATAATAGAAAAGACTCAGAGTTTTCAGAAAAATCTTGGTCATCTCCTTTTCTTCCAAAGGAGGGTTGATCTGAGCAACAAATCTCGATCCACCTTTGCGCATATTCTTTGAATGTCTCCTTATCTTTCTGAGCCATTACCCGAATATGGTCACGATCAGGAGCCATATCCACATTATACTTATACTGTTTCACAAACGCCTCACCTAAATCTTCGAAAGTGCGAACTCGAGTACTGTCGAGTCCCATATACCATTTCAAAGCTGCACCAGACAAACTATCTTGAAAGTAGTGAATGAGAAGCTGATCATTATCCTTCTGAGCCGACATCTTACGAGCATACATAGTCAAATGACTCATCGGACAAGAGTTACCCTTATACTTTTCAAAGTCAGGGACTTTGAACTTATGCGGGATCTTCACATTAGGAACCAAGCATAACTCATGAGCATTTTTTCCAAACAACTCTTTACCTCTCAGAGCTTTGATCTCTTTCTGCATTTCAGCAAACTGGTCTTGAATCTCTTCCATTCTATCATAAGCACTGGCATTTTCACTTGGAGTAGTATGGAAAATCTGCTCTTCACCAAAAGGAACGGCATGAACCACAGGCGATGGTACAGTAATCACAGGTTGAACAGTAGGAACAAATGGAACTTCATGAGGCGGTAGTGGTGGTTGATAACCTTCAGGAAAAAAGTTTTGAGGCATGCCTTAGGGGAAACCAGGAGGCATGGAGTATTGAGGAACACTAGCAGGTGCCACCGATATAGGCATAGAGACAATCTCAGAAATGACTGTCCTTTGCACAGGAGTTGAAATTGGAGGAGGAGGAGGTTGATTCTGAGCAGCAACCATTGCTTCCATCATAGCAGTGAGTCTCTCCAAACTATCCTTCAAATTTGTCACTTCCTCACGAAGCTCACAGTTCTCTTGTTGCATCTGATCCATCTTCTTCTTCAGATTAGCCCGAGTATTATACTGGTGCGACAGCTTGGCTGAATGAAGACCAAAGGAAACATAAGACATCTGGAAAAGGCAAGAGATGATGCTTGATATACAAGATGCAAATGTAAAGTTTCAAGGAATTATAAGGCATATTGCAAACATTGTTATTTGAAAAACCAAAATCTCATTCATTAATGATGGAATAGATTACATCTTGGAAGTACAGATTCTAGAATCCTAAAACAAATAGAGAATAAAGAAAACTAGATCTTTAAAGAATCCTATGAGAAGAAGTCCCAACTCTATCTTCCAGCTTCTTGATGTGGGCCTGCATCTGAGTCTTCTCAATCAGCAACTGATCAACGATCAACTTCCAAGGAGATTCTGAACTCTTCAGAATATCGGGAACTAGCTGAATGCGAGAGGAAAATAAATCCTCTTGCGCCTTCCTCTTCTTATTGGCAACTTCATCTTTATTCTTCTTCTTGAAGTGCTCTTGAAGTCTTGCATTCTCTAACTCAACAATCTGATACTTGTTCTTCTAAGCATCTCTCTCTTGTTGCATCTCGGCCAAAGCGATCTGAAACTTCTTTGTGTCTTCCATAAAGTAGAGAATAGGCTTCTTATCAGTTAGAGATAAAGGCTCCTGACGCGCATAAGGCATCTTCAACGTAATAGCTCTATTTTTAACCCATAGGAGGTAAGGTTCCGAAGAGACACAATTCAGATTTCCCAAACTTTCCTTTCCTTTTCTACGAATGCTACCCAAGCTTCCACAATTTGTCTCTTGAGAGCAACCTGAGATTCTTCTTCCTTGAAAAAGAGACCAGCCAAATGGATGTTCTTTGGTACCTCTCGCAAAGGATATCCCAATTGACGACGAGCCAACACCGGATTGTAGCTGATTCCTCCCTTTGTACCAAGAAGAGGCACATTGGAAAAATCACCACAACTATCAATAAGCATCGCTCCAGAAGGAACACGGCTACACCAATCAATATCAGAATGAGTGAGAGACATGATATTTCGCGACCAATATAAACCATCCTTGAGATTCCAGAAAGCTGCAGACTTCGGCAAGTGAGAAATAAACCACTTGTAAAGCGAAGGTACACAACAGATAATCATCCCTTCACCATGGAAATTCCTGAGGTGAATAGAATGGTAAGCATCGGCAAGCAAAGTTGGAATTAGATTCCCAATCAAGAAGATCTGAATAGCGTTGATGTCGACAAAGTTCTCAACATTCGAGAAGAGGAACTGCCCATAAATAAGCAAGGCAAGAATAGCCTCAAAAGCAACTGTGTTCTTCACAATAGCAAAGTGATGAGCTCTATCCATCAAGAGCTTAGTGGGTAACCCAAGAATATTTCCTTTGGTATACATACGAGCCTTAATCTCAGAAACCTTCAAGTGAGTATCCTTCGCAATAACATGATACTCGGGAGCGAGATCCAAACCAGAGAAAATCTGTCCATGGACAGGCAAACCAAGCAGGAGAGAATACTCCTCTAGCGTAGGTACCAACTGATAATCAGGAAAGGTGAAACAATGAAGTAAAGGCTCATTGAACTGAACCAAAGTAGCAAGCAATCCTTTAGCCATATCAACATTCAAGAGAGATAAAATCCTTCCGTATCTAGACTCGAACTTCTTGGTATCAGCAACCAAAGATCCTAGCTCTCTCAAACCCCCTAACTTAGGACTCTTGAAAGTGTACTTATTTGTATTTCTCCTTCCAAAATCCATAACAAAAGTACCTACAATGTTTGCAATAACACCTTTAAGTTCCTTGAAACCTTCCAAAAGAATGCTCGTGAATGCATGAGTGCATGAATGCAACACCCACAAACAAGATCACACAAAGCACATGGGTCAAGGTTCAAGTCATGAGCATGAAGCCAAGGGTAAGAACCAATCCCACAAAGGTATGTACTAAGGTTTTGTCTTCATTGTACCTGCAGAAAATAATGGTTCTAACAGAGTGCCCAGGGTCCACAATCCACTATCAGACACACCAGTACACTGGTTTGCTCGGAGGTTGGTAGTTATCCTCAAGAGAATCTAACCTGAGTGTAGCATCGCGTGACAGCTAAGTCAGATTTGCATCTTAATAGCTTCTGCGCTATGATCCTAAAAAGGCTAGGATGGGTTAAGGGTTACTACGGTCCTCAGTGTTATAGGCTTCTATGGAAAAAATAATGCCTTCTCGATCGCTCGATCAGCATCAGTAATTCCAAAGAGGCAACCACTGAGTGGATAGATTTTCAAGTTCTTCTTTTTCAGTATTCGACTCCTTCAAAGTTCCCTTGACTATACTATCCTCCTATCTCAAAGTGCACTATGGTCCGGGTATAGGACCTATCTCACACACAGAGGAACTCCCAAACAGAACAAACAAGTAACAAGCAAATCAAACAAAAAGCAATAAATAAATCAAAGTGGGCTAAACCCCTCAAGGGAGATAATCCCCAGCAGAGTCGCCACTTTTCTGTAGCGGAGAAATTTGTGAGTGTAAGCTATTGACTAACTTAACTCATAAAGCAAGAGTTGCCACCACGCCTTTATTTTATCCACGAAGGGAAAGGAAAAAAGAGCGAACAAAACCTAAATATTTCTAAAAGAACAAAGAGATAAAGGGTAAGGGGGGTTGGATATGTAAAGGGAAGGTTTTAGCACCCAAAACGTCTATAGTACTCTATAGGACCCCTTTGAAATATCTACCGCTTTTTGGTCTGAAAATGGTTTGCTTGAAAAAGATTGGGAGGGATGAGAGGAGAATTATTTTTTTTTAATATTTTTGTGTTTGGAGAGACTTATCCCCTCATGCCTACGTACCCACGATGTGCAATGTAGGATCAAAACTCCGTAGTTCGTGGTACAAAGTACAAAAAATTTGTTTGTTTTGGTTGATTTTAAGTGTAAAGACAAGTCGTCATTTCCAAGCAAATAATTTCGCTTAAAGAAATGAATCATGTCTAAACTTATGCAAGAAGTTTAAAAGAAAAAGGTGCACAAAGCACAAAAAAAAGTTTGATGAGTTTTTATAGTTTTTTATGTTTTTATGAAATGGTCAAAATATGGTTAATATTGATTGACATTTATTAAAGAAAACAAAGTTTAAAAATCACTTGACCAAAGTCAAGGTTTTATTATGAAAGCGGTTTTAAGTTTGAAAAACAAGAAGGTTTTGAAAAAGAGAGAAAATTTTGAAAATTGAAGAAGGAGTGGAGAAGAAGAGACCATCCTAGTGCATAAAATAAAAGCTAAGGATAAGAAAGATCTAACTACATGGACAAGCTCCATAGCATAAGCATTTTTCCCTTTTTGATTTGGTCTTGATTCAAAATAAGTCTTCAAAAGAGGACTCCAAGTATCCAAAATCCAAGGTTTTCCATCACAAACTCCCAAGCAATAGGTTAAGATCCTAACTCTAAGTCCATAAGTCCATAATCAAGAGTATAGGTCCTCCAAAGCAAGGGATAATGGCCATAGTCCAACAAATAAGAGCACAAGTCTTTTAGTATTTTAATCCTTTATTAATATTTGGAGTCCAAAATGGACAAAAGAAAAACAAGGCACAAGATAATATGGTCCAAGTGGAAAAAAGAAAAATAACATAAACATAAACATGATATGATAAAATGAAATAAATCATAAAAAAAATAAAGAGAGATAGGGAGCGAGAAGGAAAAGTAAAGAAGTTAGGAGTTAGTGGTTAGTAGCACAAGGCTCAAGTGCCATAAGCCTTCACCGATTATTCCATTCCGCGTCTTGAACTATAGTGATTAAACAATGTACTTAGGTCAAGGTTAATGAAGACTTGTTAGAAGATTGATAGAATCAAAGCCTCTACAACAACAAGCTTCAAAGATTTTGAACCTAATACAAAAGATCAATCACCATTGGGTTGACGCGACCAATCAAGGTCCGGACCACAAAAGTTCAAATTTCGAATTGGATAAAGAGGGATAAATGTTGCACTATGTTAAGCAATCGCCGAGTAATTTACGGAGTAATTACCCTACAATGAGTCCGGCCAATAGCTCTTTGTGCTAATGCATGCTAGATGAACGATATGTAGATAGCCATCCGAAAGCAATACCGCACGAAAAGAAAATAAGGTAGCGATCTAGTCTTGATCAAAATTCAACAAAGGAATTCTATCATCCGTAAGACTTTCATCGATCAAAAGAAAAGAGAAATAGATGAAGAGAAAGCCAAATTAAACCACACAATTGTAGTACCCTAAATTTTGACTAGTGTTTTTTCATCTTTTGGGATTTTTCTTATGCTACTAGGGGGTGTCATTCAGTGTCATTTGGGCTTTTGGGGGGTCTGCTAGCACTTTTAGATTTATTTTGGGGTTTGGTTTCGTGTAAAGGATTTTATAATTAAATAGGCATTAAAAGTTTTAGACTAATTTTATTAGATAATATTTAGAATTTTGGGGTTAATTATTTTTTTTTAATAGGGAGTAAAGTTTTTTTAATTGAGAGTTCATTTTAGAGTTTATTATTATAGATTTTTATTATTTTTAGAGTTAATTATTTCGTAAATTATTAGTGGTTCCTTTTGTAGGATGTTGTCAATTAACTATTTGGTTTATTTGTTTTATTAAAGGTGTTATTTATTAGTAATTAGGATTACTTATTTATTGAGGTTTTAGTGTTTTTATTTATTTATTCACTTATAAATTTTTATTCTATGATTATTATTATTTTTATAATTATTATTTACTACCTTTTTATTAGTTATTATTAATTAATTTACAGTTTAAAATGGTAATTTCTTATTAATGTTTATTATATAGGGTTATTTTTATTGGGTAATTGGGTTATTGTAAGCATTTACGTGTTTTTAATAATTGTTATTCATCTTCATTTTATTTATTTTATTTTTTTTATTATTCTTTGTGGGTCAAAATGGTTGACCAAGTGGGGTCTTCTTCCCCCTTTCAAACCCTAGTTACACGGAGAATCAGGAAATGAAGTCAAAACAGATTTGGGTTTTTTGAATAGAATCAATTAACTTCAATTTGCAATCAATTTACAATCAAAATTACAATTATAGGTCAAACCCTAATCTAATCGAATCAAATAAAAAGATTACATCAGAACTGAATCAAAATTACAAATCAAATCAAATCAGATCAGAAATTCCTAAAACTAAATCTAATCTAACTTAATTTCTAGACCTAATTCGAACTCTATATAAACCTAAGACAAATCTAAAAGAAAGGAGGAACCCTAGGCTAAAAAAGGAATTGCTGCGCGAATCCCACCCGTTTTAGTAGAGCTCGTACACAGATAGAGAATTAGGGTTCATCCTTAGAACCCTGACCCTCTGAGCTAAACCTCATTCGCACCTGGAAATAAGAAAAGAAGAAGGATTAGAAGAGGAGAAACAGAGATAATAGGAATAAATACTACCAGGATCACTGCAGGAGAGGTAAACCGAAAACTTAGCTTTTAGGTTTTTATTCTGACCTGTTGTTGTTTGTCTGTGTTTGGGTGTTTTTTTTTTTAATCTGGATTTTGGTTGCGATTCTGGGCTTTCTGGAAAATTGGGGTTAGGGTTCATGGGGTAGAGGGTTAGGGTTCGTAAGAACCCAATTAGGGTTCTTGGGGTTCAAAGGGGAATCTGGGTTTTTTGGTTAAGTGTAGGGTTAGGGTTCTTCGATTAGGTTAGGGTTCTTGCATTTAGGGTAGGGAGAAAGGGAGAAGGTGGGGTTTGAGGGTGGCCTGAGGCCATTAAGGAGGGTGGCCGGAGAAAGGGAAAAGCGAGAGAGAATGAGAGTTAGTGAGGGAGAGAAAGGAGTAGAGAGAAAGAGAATTGGAAAATGAGAGATTGCTGAAGGGAACTCCCTTCAAACACCCCGTCCGTATGACCCCCGATTCGTGCCAAGTGGCACTCTTTGGCCCCCATAGATTCGGTTGACTCTCCAGTCAACCCAAAATCTAGTATGTACACCTTTACTATGAGTCTGCGACGACTCTCAATCGTGATCGTCCGTTTGGCTTACTGGATGATCAAGGGATGGTGGTAGCTTTTCATTGAGGCCTGTACGATCTTAATCCAACGTCCAGGAGAGAGTCAAAGACAGACTCTCTCCACCATGGACCCTCTCTGTCAATGTGGGTTTTCCAACAATGGGCCTTGCGCCCAGAATGATATTTACACCCCCTGAAGCTGGCCCAATTACTTGTGAAAGGGAAAACGCACCCCCCTGGTTTTTTTATTTAATTAAATCATTAACATGATTTAATTAGTATTTGAGTTTAATAATTTTTAATTTTGGGTTTATAAGAAATAGGGTTTTAGGGTTAACTTAATCAATTAAATTAATAACTTAATTTAATTGTTTAATTAGGGTTTATTTGGGTTTTTATCAATTAAATTAATTACTTAATTTAATAGTTTAATTAGGTTTATTAGGGTTTTTATCAATTAAATTAATTACTTAATTAAATTGTGTAATTAGGTTAATAATTCTTTTAGTTTAGGGTTTTTATATATAATTAAATTAATAACTTAATTTAATTATTTAATTGGGTACATTTTGTGATTTAGGTTTTTTTAAATAATTAATTTAATAATGTAATTTAATTATTTAATGGGATTTTCATTTAGGGTCATAATAAATAGGGTTATGCGTTTAAAATGTTTATTTTTTTAAATAGGGATTTAATTTAATTTAGGGATTTTATTGAGGAATTTTTGGGTTAATTGTGGGGTTGGATTTAAATTCATATTTCATATATTCAACATATTTGGTTTTATAAAGGAAATAGGAATTGAATTTTATTCTTAATTTTAGCATCGGTTTTTTTATTTGGAAATTTTGGTTTTGGGGAAAAAACAAGTTTAATTTATTTTTCAGGGGATTAAAATTCTGTTATTTTAGGATTTAGATTGAATTTAAGATTCGTTTTTTGGATAGTTTGGGGAATTGTTCTTACTATATCTTTAGCATAAATGGTATTTTGGGGGTCTTATTAATTTTTATGGGATTTAAGGATTTTATTCTTCTTAAAAATAAGGGTATAAAGGGATTTTCTAGGGATTTAAATTTGGGAATAAAGCTCTTGGTCCGAGAGCCTAAATAAGGGATGGGATAAGGGATAAAGTTCTTAGGTTCCAAGAGTTAAAATATAGGCCAAAGGGATAAGGGATTAAGGGATAGAACTCTTCTTCCGAGAGTATAAATAATGGATAGGGATTTAAGGGATAGAACTCTCCATCCGAGAGTATAAACAATGGATAAGGGATTTAAGGGATAGAACTCCTTATCTAGGAGTATAAACATAGATTAAGGGATATAACTCCTTATCTAGGAGTATAAACATATATTAAGGGATAAAACTCCTTATCTAGGAGTATAAACATAGATTAAGGGATAGAACTCCTTATCTAGGAGTATAAACATAGATTAAGGGATAGAACTCCTTATCTAGGAGTATAAATATAGATAAAGGGATAGAACTCCTTATCTAGGAGTATAAATATAGATAAAGGGATAGAACTCCTTATCTAGGAGTATAAATAATAGATTAAGGGATATAACTCCTTAACTAGGAGTATAAATAATAGATTTGGGGATAGAACTCTTTATCCAAGAGTATAAATAGTGGATTAAGTTTGGGGTTAGGGTTAGGAATAGAATTAGGGGGTAGGAATAGGGGAGGTGAACTACGGTTACTCTGATCCTTAAAAATGAAGGTACGTAGGCATAGGGTTGTAAACCCTAGCGAGTATAATTAATAAAAAACTTAGGACTCTTTTGTACATAAGTGAATTTAGACAAACAAACAAGCATACCCTAAAACATAAGGAGGATCCCATTGAGTACAATGGAGGTGAGGGGTGCCTAACACCTTCCCCTCACTTAACCGACTCCCGAACCTTAGGAATCTCTGCCCTTAGGATTAGGATTTTAGGTTTATCATTTATTTTCCTTAATAAAATATGATGGCGACTCGATATTTTTGCCGGCCGCGACAACTGGCGACTCTGCTGGGGACGTCTCCCTAAAGAGAGTCCCTCCGAACCTTAGGTTTTAGGGTCCTTGTTTTTTTGGGTGTTTATTGTTTTTATTTTTTATTTTTTTATTATGATCTATTTTATGTTTTAATTTGTTTTTATTTATTATATTTGTCCATTATATTTTTATTTTGTCATCATGCATTGGATTGGGACAAATGATGTGTGAAGCTAAAGCCCAAGCTTGGAGTACAACCCTAGATTAGGACGTGGAACGGAAATGTTTTTTGGGGGGATGTGACTTCCCCAACAATTCATTGATGCCACACTTAGAATAGATCCTTCCAAAGGTGTCCTCATGAAAGGGCTAGCCCCTAACGTAGAGGATGATTTGGATGTGGTCCGAGACTCTGAGAACTTTTAGCCTACCCCTTACCAACTCATGGAGACCCTACATATTCAACCCTCAAGGGTTGTTACTAGGGTCCTACCCAGATGAGACTTATCCCGAAGGATTACCATAGGAAGGCTTGCTCCTTCTCATGGTAAAACAAGGGTATAGTCTGTACATTATAGGGTCGTTATGCTGTCCGAACTTTATATCCTACATGTGAGGGGATTGGGTAGACAAAACGTAGACCTAACTTATCATAGGGAGCCTACCTTTACTATGGCATGCTTGCATATTACCTTACCCTAATCAAAGTATATAAATTTGCATTCATCATCCTCATAAATTCTTTTTGCATTATCATGTCACAGGAATCTTAAATATTTTCAAAAAGGGTTAAAGTCAAAGGCAATGGAATTCGGGAAAAGGAAAACTATCACAATCAGAGTAAGAATGTCTGACATAGGGGGCTTAAAAGCTTATGTTATGGGGTTGCCTCAGGAAAGGAGAAAGCCCCTAATTCGTAAGTAAGGGGATATATTAGATCTTGTCACTACTCCTATTCAAGAAGAGGGCCTAACCGCCTTGGCTCAGTTTTATGACACAGAGTTAAGGTGATTCCAGTTTCAAGACTTTCAAATAGCCTCCACTCTAGAAGAAGTTCGTAGGATACTGGATCTCTCCAAGAACAACAAAGGTCCATTCAAGGCTTTAGGGTATCGCCCTACCTTCAAAGAAATGGCAAGCTGTTTTCACATCCGTGAAGAAGACTTGCAAGCTAACTTAAGGGTTCAAGAAAACTTTCATGGGTTCCCTAAAGGGTTCTTGGAGAAGAAGGCCAGTCATTTTGTTGCTTGCAAAAATTGGGCAGCCATGGACTCTATCATGGTACTCCTCATCTTTGGGTTAGTTCTATTCCTGAGCGCGAAGAACTTCGTAGACATCGCTGCCATTAATTTATTCTTGGTTGTGACCATTGGAGAAGAAGATCCTACACCGGCTCTCCTCACAGATATATACTTTACCCTTCACCAAAAAATTGAAAGAAGGGGAGGGGCTATGTTATGTTGCTCTCAGTTATTGTACAAATGGTTGTGCTCTCACCTAGTGAGGGATTTAAAGGATATGGAAAAAATGAAAGCCTATGCTTGGTCTCAATATTTGGTATCTCTTGTTGATAAAGACATCTTGTGGTTCCCTCAAATACTCCATCGAGACGACGTGATCCTGAGCTGTGGGGATTTTTCTAATGTACCCTTGATAGGATCGAGAGGGTGCATAAGCTACAATCCTGTCTTAGCAATGAGACAATTGGGGCATCTATTGGCTTACAAGCCAGAGGATAGGTTGTTAGAAGGTTTCGTCCTACAAAATATAACTGGAAATCATCCCGATGTTCTAAAGATTGCTCAGGCCTGGAGGCAAAGTATCAAAGGGAAGGGCTGTCGTAAAAGACCAAGGGAAGAATCTAGGGTACCATATGTGCAATGGATGAAAGAAAGGGTGAGCATAATGAAGTTGCCTTTTGCGCTGGATCGTCCTATTAATCCAGGGGTTCCCCCACCTGCTGTAATCTCCGTAGAAGAAAGTGAAAGACTCTAAGAGACTGTTTCATAATTGAAAAAAGAAAAAGAAGAGTGGGAAGGTAAATTTTACCAAGCCACTGGAGAAAGCAGTCAGTTAAGAAAGAGTCTCAATGAAGTTATGGAGCAGTCAAAGATCAATAAGGGAATAGCCCAGATGGAGGAAGAGAAGAAGGAACAAGCTTACGCCGACCTTCAAGCTGTGAGTTCACGTCTCAAAGACCATAAGGAGCAATTAGATAGAGCCTGGCGTCAAAGGGACGAGTGGAGGGACATTTGGATGACATCAACGCAAAGAGAGTTCAAGGAGGGATGTGATAGGCGTATCCACAACCTAGAAGCTGAAGTCCAAAGCTTGGCTAACGCTCTTCTCGAGAGCAAAAGGCAAGCCTTAGATGCAACTGTGCGGATGAGATCAGCCGAAGAACTTCTTGCCCTACGGCCAGAAGGATGGTTAGAAACTCAAGAGGAGAACCAGGAGCTTAGAAGGCTATATGGGGAGCTTCAGGATTCTTATGAAGATCTAAGGGCATGGGGCATTTATGTTGAACAACATAACCAACAACTAGAGCAAACTACTAGGGAGATCATGGTAAAGTTACAAAGAGAAGAGGCGTATTATCGAGAAAGATATCAGAAGTTGGTCTTATTATCCAACGATCTGATTCATGAGATCCCTCAAAGTTTAAAGAAGGTAGAGTACATGGCAGATTCTTCAAGCCAGTAAAAGAGATTACCGATTTTCTTGCACTTTGTCGTGAGATGGTAGAGGAGTTTAGGGCAAGGATTAGGAGGAGGATTTAGCTTTTCTATGTAATGACTTCTTGCATTTGGTTTTTAGTTATGAATAATTTAAGGGTGTATCCCTAGTTTGGTTTTCCTTATGTAATAAATGGGGCTTTGACCCTAGTACTTTCTTTTCATGAATAAAAGTATTTGTTTTTCCATTATCCTTGGCTTTACTCTTAATAAATAAAAGTTTAAGATTCCTGAAATAAAAATAATTTCTGCATACTCTTACATTCATGCATGCATAACATAATTAAAAAAAAACATCGAACGTAAATCATTTTTTAATATCTTCTCTCAGAATCATCGCAACAATCTGACGTCTCGACCCAACACCCGTGCTCACCAAAAGAAAGCTATGGAACAAATGGAACAGAACCACGCTACTCTAAAGGGAGATGTGGATGCTGTCAAAGGAAATATGGAGGAAATGAAGGACAAAATCGACCAACTGACTCGAGCTATTCAGAATATGATAGCAAGAGACACTGAGGCTAGTAACCATAGGAGTGTCCCTACCCCTCCTCCCCAGTATGAAGATAATAATCCTCTTTTGGCATTTGTGGCTGACTTGGAACGTGAAGCATTAGAGGCTAGTAAAGGGAAGAATAACACTCAGCCTCCTGTAGGGTCTATTCCTCCACCCGAGCATAATGGAGAATCACGACCTATACAGATACCTGTATCTCGTGAGAATTATGCTGACTGGAATCTCCAATTTGGAGAGGATGACTCAAGGCAAGTAGTTCGTGAAACCAAACTGGCTGCCATGGAAGGGAGTGGAGCGGATGATAAGTATAAGATAATTGAAGAGCGATTAAGGGATGTGGAAGGATCCAAGGTCTTTGGGGTTGATGCTTTGGAAATGTGTCTGGTACCCGATGTGGTCATACCTCCTAAGTTTAAGACACCTAACTTCGAGATGTATAAAGGAGTTAGTTGTCCCAAAAATCACATCCGGATGTTTTCCCGAAAGATGGGGGCTCACGTTAAAAATGAAAAATTGATGTTGCATGTTTTCCAGGATAGCCTTAGTGGGGCATCCTTGGATTGGTACATGCAACTGGAAAGGACTCACATCAAGAACTGGGAAGATCTGGCAAGTGCCTTTATAAGGTAATACCAATACAATGTAGACATGGCCCCTAATCGCATACAATTACAAAACATGTCTAAAAAAGGGAACGAATATTTTAAGGAGTATGCCCAGAGATGGAGGGAGCTAGCCTCTCGTGTGCAACCTCCATTGCGGGAAAGCGAGCTAGAAGATACATTCATGGGAACTCTGCAAGGACTATACTATGAAAAGATGATTGGATCTGTCTCAACTGGATTTGCGGATTTAGTTATCATTGGTGAAAGGATCAAGAATGGATTAAAAAGCGGAAAGATTGGAACGTCGTCTTCCAGTCAACATAACAACAAAAGGTACTCTGGAAACAGTTCGAAGAAGGAGGCCAATGACATTTCTACTGATAGGTATACTCAAGTACCTTATAACCCTTACGTGGCGGCTACGGCCTCTAGTCAAGCGTCTCCTATGCTCCAAATCCAGCAGCCAAGGGCGCCACCTGCGCAAAATCAGCAACAACAGAAGTATCCCTGAAGGGAACAAAGGAGACCATGGAAGGACTTTGACCCCTATACCCACTACATTTAGTCAGATCCTGCCAATGTTAATCCAAAAGGGATTGGTAGAAATCAAGCCGTTAGGGCCCCCTCCTACGCCTCATCCTCGAGGGTATGATGCTAATACTAGATGTGATTATCATGCTGGATCGCCAGAGCATACGACTGAAAAGTGTTTAGCCTTCAAGTTTAGGGTGCAAGATTTATTGGATCAGAAGGTCATTAACTTCAGTTATGACAATCCAAATGTAGGAGATAATCCTTTCCCAGGGCACGCTGGACCAACTGTTAACTCCATTGAGGGACTGGGAGAGAATATCCTGATCAGAGGGGTAGAACAAGAAAAGACCCCTATGACGAAAATAAGGGAAGTATTAATTGGGTACGAGGAGTTTGAAAGGCTGCACGGTGAATGCGAGGATTGCGCGTCTGAGCTCAATAACTGTAAGAAGATGAAGGAGGTCCTCCAAAAATTAATGGACCAAAGGATAGTTCAAATTGGGTACTTAAGGAATATGAATGAGGTGGCTGCCTTAGAATCCCATGGGCAAGTACCTTCTGAGATTCCATACCAGAAAAGAGGAGTTGCGACTCCTATTCAAATACTAGTTCCAAGGTCTGCACAAGTGCCTATTCAAATACCAGTTCCCAGGCCTGCACAGGCACCCATTCAAATACCAGTTTCAAGGCCTGCACATGCTCCTATTTAGATATCAATTCTGGTACCTGCACGAACGCCGATTCAAATACCTGTTCCCGCACCAGTCAAAGTTCCAGGGCCTGCAAGGTCAGAAGCCCCTATCACTTTCCATGTTCCAGCACCATTTCCATATGAAAGCACCAAGACTATACCTTGGAAATATGACATCACTGCATCCGTAGGAGGAAAGACTATAATACCATCACCAGTTGTTACTAACATAGCTGGTATTGGAGGAATGACCCGTAGTGGAAGAGTATACTCCTCAGAGCAACCTAAGAAGGATACCCCCAAAAGGTCAAAGGGGAAAGAAACCACAAATACAGGAGAAGGGTCTTCCAAGAAGGGTATATCTCAAGAAGATGCCGAGGAATTTTTGAGAATCATAAAGAAAAGTGATTATAGGGTGGTGGACCACCTGAATCAAACACCGTCCAAGATCTCTATTCTATCCTTGTTGTTATGCTCGGAGGCGCATAAGGAATCCCTGCTGAAGGTCTTGAATAAAGCCCATGTCACCAAAGACATATCAGTAATTTAGTTCGACGAGGTAGTCGCCAATATCGCCGCCAGTACCTGTCTGGGTTTCAGTAGTGAGGAATTACCTCCCGAGGGGCAATCACATAATAAGGCTTTGCATATATCAGTCAAATGTCAAGACACTATTCTCTCAAGGGTGCTAGTAGACACAGGGTCTGCTCTAAATGTCATACCTAAGAATACCCTTATGAAATTGACATCTGTAAGGACCTTTATGAAAACCAGTTCCCTGATTGTTAGGGCTTTCGACGGTTCAAAAAGAATGGTAATTGGGGATGTGGACATACCTACAGTGGTGGGATCACATACCTTCAAGATCACTTTCCAAGTTATGGACATCAATCCCTCATACACGTGTCTTCTAGGACGACCATGGATTCATGCTGCGGGCGCAGTTACCTCCACACTTCATCAGAAATTGAAGTTCATATCTGGGGACAAATTAATAATTGTTGATGAGGAGGAAGACATGTTTGTCAGCCATCTCTCATCATTCAGATACATAGAAGTGGATGGGGAGACGTTTGAAATACCTTTCCAAGCTTTGGAGGTTGCGACGGTCAGTCGTAAGCAAGTCGTTCGACAAGAGGAAAGGCCGAAAAGGATCACAGACTTGATCCAGAATGGGGATACTAGGGGCTGGGCATGGTGATAGAGATACATGAAAATAAGGATCAGTTCGGGCTGGGTTACAAACCAGCTAATAAAGGGGTTCAAAAGTCTCGTCGGATTACATTTCCTCCTCTTGAAGAAACTTTCCATAATGCCGGATTCAGAGATGAAGGTCAAGTGACTGCAATTGAAGAGGAAAATAAGGGGATACCAAATTGGGTGTGCCATTGCTCTTCAGATGCAGTTCTCAAGAATTGGAGGGCCATCGAGATTCCTGAGATGATTTCTGTTTCGAAGTAATTTACTTTTTCTTAAAATAATAATAAGTCCTTTGCAATGCCTAAGGCAAATGGACAAGCTTTGTAGGGCCACCTTTTGTTTCTTTAAATTATTTAATAATGAAATCGCATTTTGTTTTCAATCAAGATCTTTTTCTTTCTTAGTTGTTCCTTTTTCCTAAATGGCAATACATTTTTCCTTTCAGTACTTTCATTTGCACCAATTCAAAAAATAATAAGCATAAAAATCTCCCTCATGCAGATTTAAAAATGAACCTATTGAAAACGACACCGCTATAATTCCTTACAACTTCGAGTTCCCGATTAACCAAGTGGAAGAGGGTGATGAGGACGATTGTGAGCTCCCTGAAGAGCTAGCCAGAATGTTAAAGCAAGAGGATAAGGTGATACAACCTCATCAGGAACCAGTGGATGTGATCAATCTGGGAACTGAAGAGGACAAAAAGGTGGTTAAATTCGATGCTTCTTTAAACAAGGATGTAAAGGAGAAGTTGATCAAGTTACTACAAGAGTATGTGGATGTGTTCGCTTGGTCTTACCAAGATATGCCTGGTTTGGACACGGATATTGTTGAACATAAGCTACCGCTTAAACCCGAATGTCCACCGGTCAAACAAAAGTTAAGGCGGACTAGACCAGATATGACTCTCAAAATCAAGGAGGAGGTTAAAAAGCAGTTTGACGCAGGGTTCTTAGCCGCAGTGAAGTATCCAAAATGGGTAGCCAATATTGTGCCTGTGCCAAAAAAGGATGGAAAAGTCAGAATGTGTGTAGATTATCGAGATCTCAATAGAGCGAGTCCTAAAGATGACTTTCCACTACCCCACATTGATGTGTTGGTGGACAACACTGCTCAATTCTCAGTCTTCTCATTCATGGATTGATTCTCTGGATATAATCAGATCAAGATGGCTCCCTCCGACATGGAAAAGACCACTTTTATTACTCCATGGGGAACCTTCTGTTACAAGGTAATGCCCTTCGGGTTAAAAAACACTGGGGTAACTTATCAAAGGGCAATTGTAACTCTCTTTCACGACATGATGCACAAGGAAATAGAGGTTTACGTAGATGATATGATTGCTAAATCACAAACTGAGGAAGAGCACATAGTCATTTTACAGAAGTTGCTTGAACGGATGAGAAAGTTCAAGCTACCACTAAATCCGGTGAAGTGTACTTTTGGGGTCAGATCTAGGAAGTTGTTGGGGTTCATAGTTAGTCAGAAATGTATAGAAGTTGATCCTGACAAAGTAAAGGCCATCCAAGAAATGCCGGCTCCGAGGACAGGAAAAGAAGTGCGTGGGTTCCTGGGGAGGCTAAATTATATTGCTAGGTTTATCTCCCATCTTACTGCTACTTGTGAACCAATCTTCAAGCTGTTGAGGAAAGGTCAAAGCATCGAGTGGGGTGAAAACTGTCAAAAGGCCTTCGATCGAATCAAGGAATATTTACAAGAACCACCCATATTGTTGCCACCAGTACCTGGAAGACCACTCATAATGTATCTAACGGTGCTTGAGAATTCGATGGGTTGTGTACTCGGACAACAAGACGAAACAGGGAGAAAAGAGCACGCAATTTATTAATTGAGTAAGAAATTCACAGATTGTGAATCCAGATACTCACTCTTGGAGAAGACATGTTGTGCTCTTGTATGGGCCGCCCGACGATTAAGACAATACATGGTGTGCCATACTACTTTCTTAATATCAAGAATGGATCCCATCAAGTATATATTCGAGAAGCCTGCAGTGACTGGGAGAGTAGCTCGGTGGCAGATGTTACTGACTGAATTTGACATCCAGTATGTTACCCAAAAGGCCATAAAAGGGAGCGTGGTAGTCGATCATCTCGCTCATCAGCCAGTAGATGACTATCAACCTATGCAATTTGACTTCCCCGACGAGGATGTGATGGCTGTAAGAGATGATGATATCCCGGATTCCTACGAAGGACCTGAGCCCGGATCTCGGTGGAAGCTTATATTTGATGGAGCCTCAAACGCAGAAGGACATGGGGTAGGAGCTGTTATAACTTCCCCAACGGGGTTTCACATACCTTTTACTGCAAGGATATGCTTCACGTGTACCAACAATATGGCAGAATATGAGGCGTGTATCTTGGGAATCAGTGAAGCCATTAACCTTGGAATTAAGATCTTAGAAGTCTATGGAGATTCGGCTCTCGTCATCAATCAAGTCAAGGGGGAATGCAGGACACTGAATGCTAAACTAACTCGATATCGAGATTGCGTCTGGAAGATGATCACTTACTTCGAAGAGATCACGTTCCAGCATATCCCTCGAGATGAGAATCAATTGGTGGATGCTCTAGCAACTTTAGCATCCATGTTCAAAGTCAAATGGTATAATGAAGCGCCGGCTATAAGAATCAATCGCCTAGATGAACCAGCCTATTGTGCAGCAGTGGAGGCCGAAGTAGATGATAAACCGTGGTTTTACGATATCAAACAGTTCCTCCAAAAACAAGAATATCCTGCAAATGCCTCAAGTGGGGATAAGAAAACGCTTAGAAGACTATCTGCTCAATTTTTCCTTGATGGAGATATACTTTATAAAAGGAATCATGACATGGTGTTGCTCCGGTGTTTAGATGGACATGAACAGGACATGCTTATCAAAGAAATACACGAAGGATCCTTCGGAACTCATGCAAATGGGCATACGATGGCTGAGAAGATTCTCCGAGCAGGGTACTATTGGTTGACTACGGAATCATACTGCTTTAAATATGTCAAGAAGTGCCACAAGTGTCAAATCTACGCGGATAAAATTCATGTGCCACCAACTCCTCTGAATGTCTTAACTACTCCGTGGCCTTTCTATATGTGGGGGATAAACATAATAGGGATGATTGAGCCAAAGGCATCAAATGGACACCGGTTCATTCTAGTTGCTATCGACTACTTCACCAAATAGGTAGAGGCTGCTTCCTACACTAATGTGACAAGGCAAGTAATAGCATGATTCATCAAGAAAGAGATAATATGTCTATATGGGGTTCCTAACAAGATCATCACGGATAATGGGCTCAATCTAAATAACAAAGTGATGGACGAGCTATGTGAGAGTTTCAAAATCGATCACCACAACTCGTCGACTTATCGCCCAAAGATGAATGGCGCAGTAGAAGCAGCCAATAAGAACATCAAGAAGATTATCCAGAAAATGGTGAAGACCTACAAATATTGGCACGAAATGCTCCCTTTCGCACTACATGGCTACAGAACCTCAGTTCGTACGTCGACAGGAGCTACTCCTTTTTCCTTGGTATATGGCACAGAAGCGGTACTCCCTATTGAAGTAGAAATTCCTTCACTTAGGGTCATAATGGAGACCAAGCAGGATGAAGCGGAGTGGGTATAAAATAGATTTGATCAACTGAATCTCATAGAGGAGAAGCGCATGGCTGCTGTATGTCATGGTCAGTTATATCAGCGGAGACTCAAGAAGGCATTCGACAAGAAAGCTCGTCCTCGCCTATTTGAAGAGGGAGACTTGGTCTTAAGAAAAGTGCTACCCATCTATTAAGATCATCGTGGCAAATGGGCCCCAAACTATGAAGGACCATATGTCGTAAAGAGCGCCTTCTCTGGTGGAGCTTTAATGCTGACTAGTATGGATGAAGCGGATTTACCGCGACCGGTAAATTACGATTCAGTCAAAAAATACTATGCCTAGAAAAAGAGGATAAAAGCCCGCGAAGTCGAAAAACCTAAAGGGCGACTTAGGAAAAAATTAGGACGTCTCGGTGGATTGAAAACTCGAGAGAGCAATCTAGGCAAAAATTAGGGACTTAAATAAAAATGATACCCGACAAGTCGAAAACCCTAAAGGGCGGCTAGTTAAAAAAATAGTATATCATCTTGGTGGACTAAGTCTCAAAAGGAACGGTCCAGGAAAAATTAAGGATATCCAAACAGCATAGGACTGATAGCACTTATGGTCACACAACGGGGATTAGGAAAGGAATGATCAATCCAGTCGTCATCTTCAAAAGCCAAGTGTCATGGCCTCAAGGACTTAGGGATATTAGCCGGTGTTTGAATTTAATAGGGACATAGATAAATTTGTTTTTTCGTATTGCCATTTTTTTCATCTTATACATTTGTAGTAATTCCTCCTTATGAGGATTGCTTTCCTTATGTACTATTGCCTGTTCATGGGCCCGTTTTTCAATAAATAAAATTTTCTCTTCTATCCAATTATTCCGCTTGATTACAAAATGCTGATTAATTATAGAATAATGCATTGAAACATTAAGCATAATCAAAAGCTTTCAAAAAAAGGAGAAAAAGGAAAGGTATTTTACTTCGATTTGGGAACAGTAAAGGGATCATATTTCTTCCAAGTTAAAACACAAGGTTTATATGTTAGCAGTCACGATTCCATCACTATGGAAGTTTCTTTAAAGGAATAACACTCATCTCCATATATCAAGAGCATATGACTTGTTACACTCGTCAAAGGAATCAAGGGTTTGAGGGTCAGGAAGTTGGAATGTTACAGAAGATTTGGTTTCCGTAAATACACACACTGCATATCATAAAAGAGGCGTTAGCCCAAATAGTGCATCATGCATAAAGGCACACATACTTTTGAGCATGCATACATGGCATAAAGATTATAATTCCTCTTAGGGGTTCCAGGGTTTAATTGGATATTTCACTAGGGATCTCAGGATAGTCAGCGTAGTACCTGTCTGACTTAGCGGTCAAAATTAGGGTTCTTCTTGTATTTAATCATCTCCTCTTCAAAAAAGGAAGACACACCGACTTCCTCTTTCTGATTCAAAGACGATTAAATAGGGGCAGCTGTAGTACCCTAAATTTTGACCAGTGTTTTTTCATCTTTTGGGATTTTTCTTATGCTACTAGGGGGGTGTCATTCAGTGTCAATTGGGCTTTTGGGGGGTCTGCTAGCACTTTTAGATTTATTTTGGGGTTTGGTTTCGTGTAAAGGATTTTATAATTAATTAGGAATTAAAAGTTTTAGAATAATTTTATTAGATAATATTTAGAATTTTGGGGTTAACTATTTTTTTTTTAATTAGGGAGTAAAGTGTTTTTAATTGAGAGTTCATTTTAGAGTTTATTATTTTTAGAGTTAATTATTTCGTAAATTATTAGTGGTTCCATTTGAAGGATGTTGTCAATTAACTATTTGATTTATTGTTTTATTAAAGGTGTTATTTATTAGTAATTAGGATTAATTATTTATTAAGGTTTTAGTGATTTTTTTTATTTATTTATTCACTTATAAATTTTTATTCTATGATTATTATTATTTTTATAATTATTATTTACTACCTTTTTATTAGTTATTATTAATTAATTTATATTTTAAAATGGTCATTTCTTATTAATGTTCATTATATAGGGTTATTTTTATTGGGTAATTGGGATATTGTAAGCATTTACGTGTTTTTAATAATTGTTATTTATCTTCATTTTATTTATTTTATTTTTTTTATTATTCTTTGTGGGTCAAAATGGTTGACCAAGTGGGGTCTTCTTCCCCCTTTCAAACCCTAGTTACACGGAGAATCAGGAAATGAAGTCAAAACAGATTTGGGTTTTTTGAATAGAATCAATTAACTTCAATTTGCGGTCAATTTAAAATCAAAATTATAATTATAGGTGAAACCCTAATCTAATCGAATCAAATAAAAAGATTACATCAGAATTGAATCAAAATTACAAATCAAATCAAATCAGATCAGAAATTCCTAAAACTAAATCTAATCTAACTTAATTTCTAGACCTAATTCGAACTCTATATAAACCCAAGACAAATCTAAAAGAAAGGAGCAACCCTAGGCTAAAAAAGGAATTGATGCGCGAATCCCACCCCTTTCAGTAGAGCTCGTACACAGATAGAGAATTAGGGTTCATCCTTAGAACCCTAACCCTCTGAGCTAAACCTCATTCGCACCTGCAAATAAGAAAAGAAGAAGGATTAGAAGAGGAGAAACAGAGATAATAGGAATAAATACTACCAGGATCACTACAGGAGAGGTAAATCGAAAACTTAGCTTTTAGGTTTTGATTCTGAGCTGTTGTTGTTTGTCTGTGTTTGGGTGTTTTTTTTTTAATCTGGATTTTGGTTGCGGTTCTGGGCTTTCTGGAAAATTGGGGTTAGGGTTCATGTGAACCCTAGGGTTCATGGGGTAGAGGGTTAGGGTTCGTAAGAACCCAGTTAGGGTTCTTTGGGTTCAAAGGGAATCTGGGTTTTTTGGTTAAGTGTAGGGTTAGGGTTCTTCGATTAGGTTAGGGTTCTTGCATTTAGGGTAGGGTTCGTGTGTTTTTGGGTGGTTGTTCGTCACCCAGATGAACATAGGTGCAGATTCCGGTCATCTTCAACCGGGAATCTGGGAAAGGCGGGGTTTGAGGGTGGCCAGAAGCCTTAAGGAGGGTGGCCGGAGAAAGGGAGAAGCGAGAGAGAATAAGAGTTAGCGAGAGAAAGAAAGGAGTAAAGAGAGAAAGAGAATTGGAAAATGAGAGATTACTGAAGGGAACTCCCTTCAAATACCCCGTCCGTATGACCCCCGATTCGTGCCAAGTGGCACTCTTTGGCCCCCATAGATTCGGTTGAATCTCCAGTCAACCCAAAAATCTAGTATGTACACCCTTACTATGAGTCTGCGACGACTCTCAATCGTGATCGTACGTTTGGCTTACTGGATGATCAAGGGATGGTGGTAGCTTTTCATTGAGGCCCGTACGATCTTAATCCAACGTCTAGGAGAGAGTCAAAGACATACTCTCTCCACCATGGACCCTCTCGGTCAATGTGGGTTGTCCAATAATGGGCCTTGCGCACAGAATGATATTTACACCCCCTGAAGCTGGCCCAATTACTTGTGAAAGGGAAAATGCACCCCCCCTGGTTTTTTTATTTAATTAAATCATTATCATGATTTAATTAGTATTTGAGTTTAATAATTTTTAATTTAGGGTTTATAAAAAATAGGGTTTTAGGGTTAACTTAATCAATTAAATTAATAACTTAATTTAATTGTTTAATTAGGGTTTAATAGGGTTTTTATCAATTAAATTTATTACTTAATTTAATTGTTTAATTAGGGTTATTAGGGTTTTTATCAATTAAATTAATTACTTAATTTAATTGTGTAATTAGGTAAATAATTCTTTTAGTTTAGGGTTTTTATTTATAATTAATTTAATAACTTAATTTAATTATTTAATTGGGTACATTTTGTGATTTAGGTTTTTTTAAATAATTAATTTAATAATGTAATTTAATTATTTAATGGGATTTTCATTTAGGGTCATAATAAATAGGGTTATGTGTTTAAAAGGTTTATTTTTTTAAATAAGGATTTAATTTAATTTAGGGATTTTATTGAGGAATTTTTGGGTTAATTGTGGGGTTGGATTTAAATTCATATTTCATATATTCAACATATTTAGTTTTTTAAAGGAAATAGGAATTGAATTTTATTCTTAATTTTAGCATTGGTTTTTTTATTTGGAAAATTTGGGTTTTGGGGCAAAAACAAATTTAATTTATTTTTTAGGGGATTAAAATTATGTTATTTTAGGATTTAGATTGAATTTAAGAATCGTTTTTTGGATAATTTAGGGAATTGTTCTTGCTATATCTTTAGCATAAATGGTATTTTGGGGGGCTTATTAATTTTTATGGGATTTAAGGATTTTATTCTTCTTAAAAATACGGGTATAAAGGGATTTTCTAGGGATTTAAATCTGGGGATAAAGCTCTTGGTCCGAGAGCCTAAATAAGGGATGGGATAAGGGATAAAGCTCTCAGGTTCCAAGAGTTAAAATATAGGCCAAAGGGATAAGGGATTAAGGGATAGAACTCTTCTTCCGAGAGTATAAATAATGGATAGGGATTTAAGGGATAGAACTCTCCATCCGAGAGTATAAACAATGGATAAGGGATTTAAGGGATAAAACTCCTTATCTAGGAGTATAAACATAGATTAAGGGATAGAACTCCTTATCTAGGAGTATAAACATAGATTAAGGGATAGAACTCCTTATCTAGGAGTATAAACATAGATTAAGGGATAGAACTCCTTATCTAGGAGTATAAATATAGATAAAGGGATAGAACTCCTTATCTAGGAGTATAAATATAGATAAAGGGATAGAACTCCTTATCTAGGAGTATAAATATAGATAAAGGGATAGAACTCCTTATCTAGGAGTATAAATAATAGATTAAGGGATATAATTCCTTAACTAGGAGTATAAATAATAGATTTGGGGATATAACTCTTTATCCAAGAGTATAAATAGTGGATTAAGTTTGGGGTTAGGGTTAGGAATAGAATTAGGGGGTAGGAATAGGGGAGGTGAACTACGGTTACTCTGATCCTTCAAAATGAAGGTACGTAGGCATAGGGTTGTAAACCCTAGTGAGTATAATTAATAAAACACTTAGGACTCTTTTATACATAAGTGAATTTAGACAAACAAACAAGCATACCCTAAAACATAAGGAGGATTCCATTGAGTACAATGGAGGTGAGGGGTGCCTCACACCTTCCCCTCACTTAACCGACTCCCGAACTTTAGGAATCTCTGCCCTTAGAATTAGGATTTTAGGTTTATCATTTATTTTCCTTAAAAAAATATGATGGCGACTCGATATTTTTGCCGGCCGCGACAGCTGGCGACTCTGCTGGGGACGTCTCCCTAAATAGAATTGCAAAAAACAAGGCAAAAAATAGCACTGTGCAGTCTATTGCACGAAAATGAAAATCCATTGCACCCTGCTGTGACAGCAAAAATTCCGCAAAATTCAACATGATCATGATCTAAAACTTTCTTCAAACACCTCATGATCATGGAATTAAAAGTGCACGAAAATGCAAAGCAAATAGCAACGAATACAATAATTAAACACAAATTGCAAGATCCAAAGATCAAGCAAACAAGATCAATAAAGATCTACATTGTGGATGATGAAATTGGAGCTTCAACAATGGTGAAAGATGAATTACCACTTCAAATCTGAAAATTCCTTCAAATTGCTTCAAGATCCAAACTCCAAAGCCTTGATCTATGAGAATTGGTAAAGAAAACAAGTTTGGATGAAGGTTTAGCTCAAAGTTGAACAAGATTCAATGTGAATTCTTGTTAACTTTCAAGAGAAGAAAAGTGAGCTTTGAGTGAATTTTGTGGTTAAGGAGAGAAATTGCAAGAGGTTTGTTGGCTATCAAAAGCATCAAGAGAAATTTTAGCAAGGTGAATTTGGCTCTCAAAAGCTTGAAGAATGAATGAAATGAGGCCTCTATTTATAGAATTTAGGCTTGGAAAATTGGTGGTTTGGAATTTGGTTTGGAAGATCAAAATTAGGCTTGGAATTCAAATTTGGAGGGAAATCACAAAAGAGTGATGATTAGTGAGGGTGTATGGTGGGGATTGATCAAAATGATGTAGAGGAATTAAAATGAGGTGATCTAGAATATTCCACATGTGATCAATGGTCAAGATTGGTGCCAAATGCTTCAAAACTCGAAAAATGCTGATTTTGACCAAATCTGTCTTCGTTCAGTCGATTGCACTGTAGCGCGAATAGACTGCATTGCTGAAAATTTAAAAATCTAGGCAAAAAAAGTAGGGTACAATCGATTGGACAATTACTGCAATCGATTGCACAGTTGAAAATCTTCAAAAATGCCATTCTTGCTATATTGTGCTGGTTCTGGCTTGATTCTCTTGTTTGTCAAAGAAGGCATGGAAATAAACACATGAACCTTAGAGTTTCTTGAATAAAAATCAATTAAATCTTGGAAACTCTTGATCAGATGATTTTGAATGACTTGCAGATCAACTTTGACTTTGTTCAGATGAAATTCATTCGAGCTGAGGTACTGATTTTTTGGTATTTTTAACATGTTCTTCCCCTGAAAATGTTAGTGAAAGGAAACAAAATATTTTTGGATTTTAATTAATGGTTAGTAAACATAAACAAATTAACCAATAAAACAACTAACACACACACACACACAAACCCAAAGATCCCTGCAAGGCACAATCCAATAGAAGAGGGAACCAATGTGTGATCTTGTTTGTGGTATGAAATACAAAAAAGACATGCAGAGAATCTTAGGGGAAAAAATTAGGGTATTACACCGTCCCGTGGAACTATGGGGCTGAGGTATTTGTTGATGGAAAGAAACAAGAATTGGTAGGAACCTCGACTGCGAGCTCAGAGGTTGACAATACTATTGACGCAGGGGCTATAACCAGAAGTGGCAGAGTCTTCATTCCGTCAGATGATGAGGTCGGCAATTCCAAACAGGATAAAGGGAAACAGATGATGGACGATTCTGTACAGAAACAGGTCGTGAATGATTCCGCAACAAAACAAGTTGACACTTCCTTCTCAGAGAATGTAGAGGAGTTTATGAGATTAATCAGGAAGAGCGATTACAAGATTGTTGATCAGTTGCATCAGACGCCATCGAAAATATCCATTCTATCTCTGCTGTTGTGCTCCGAGGTGCACCGCAATGCGTTGCTGAAGGTTTTGAACACAACCTATGTACCTCAAGATATATCTGTTAATCAGCTAGAAGAAGTTGTGGCTCACGTGAATGCTGGTAATGGCTTAGGGTTGACAGACCTAGATCTGACTCCAGCTGGGAGGAATCACAAGAACGCTCTACATATTTTAGTGGAATGCAGAGGCTCCTTAATGTCACATATGCTAGTTGATACTGGGCCATCCTTAAATGTGTTACCGAAGAAGGCTCCGATGAAGTTAGATACCCGTGGGCTGATTTGCACGCCGAGTGACCTGGTGGTGCGTGCTTTCGATGGTTCTAAGAGCTCTGTTTTTGGAGAAATTATGTTGCCAATCAAGGTTGGTCCTGAAATTTTTGAAGCCACTTTCTACATCATGGATATTTAGCCTGCCTATAGTTGTTTATTGGGTCGCCCATGGATCCATAGTGTTGGGGCAGTAATGTCCACGTTGCATCAAAAGCTGAAGTATATGGTGGATGGCCACGTCGTGACAGTCTGTGGTGAAGAAGACATCATGGTGAGTCACCTATAAACCTTCAAGTATGTTGAGGTAGATGGTGAGATACATGAGACTCTGTGCCAAGCCTTTGAAGCTGTGAGAATTCCCGAGGAATCTCCAAGTGTAGTCAGTACGCCTGAAGTGGTAAATCAACCCGAAGTGGTAAATCAACCAGAAGTTTCGATGTCTTATTTCAAAGATGCACGCGCTGTAGTTGAAGCTGGCAGTTCCCAGAAGTGGGGCCAGGTCATTGATATTCAGGTGAAGCAAAATACTTATGGACTGGGGTATAAGCCACCCCGACGTTCTCAAGAGCCACCCAAGTTCTACGATCCGATTCAATTCACAAGTGCTGGTGTCTTCTTTAGACGGGTTAATGCCATTGATGATGAGGGGGATATTGATTGTGACATGGATGAGTGGATCCGCCCCTGTACTCCCGGTCAAAGTCTATGCAATTGGTTATCTGAGAAAGTCATCCAAGTGACCCGTCAAGAGTAATTTCCTTTGTTTTTTGTTTGTGTTAAATCCTACGTTCTACCCAAGACGTAGTGATATTTGTCTGTAGGGATTTGATGTTTTTGTTTGCTTACTTTGTCATCAATAAAGGACGTTTTTCACATTCAAATATTTTGATCCTTGTCTTTCTGTTTTACTTTTTGCATTAACTCATATCAAAATGGCAATGTGTTTTCTTGTTTGCTGCATTCATAATAGACATAAACCATCTATCATGCAGGTTTCTTTGTTCAGATGCCACCAATAATGATTCAGCTATGGCTCGGTATGACTTAGACAATCCTATCTATCAGGCTGAAGAAGAGACTGACGAAGATTGTGACTTACCTGAAGAATTGGCCAGGCTGCTGAAATAGGAGGAAAGGGTCATTCTACCTCATCAGGAGGAAATCGAGACAGTTAATCTGGGAACCGAGGATGCAAGAAAGGAAGTAAGGATTGGGGCTACTTTGGAAGACACTGTCAAGGGAAGATTAATTGAAATGCTGCATGAGTATGTGGATATCTTCGCCTGGTCTTACCAAGAAATGCCTGGACTTAACACTGATATCGTGGTACACCGGCTGCCGCTCAAAGAAGGTTGTACTCCGCTTAAGCAGAAACTGAAAAGGACGAAACCAGATATAGCTGTCAAAATCACGGAAGAGGTTCAGAAGCAGTTGGATGCTGGGTTTCTCGCTGTGACAAATTATCCTCTGTGGGTTGCTAATATTGTGCCTGTACCTAAAGAGGATGGAAAGGTCAGGATGTGCGTTGATTACAGATATTTGAATAGAGCAAGCCCAAAAGATGATTTCCCGCTCCCCCACATTGACATGTTAGTGGACAACACTGCTCAATACTCTGTATTTTCCTTCATGGATGGCTTCTCTGGGTATAACCTAATCAAGATGGCCCCAGAGGACATGGAGAAGGTTGTACTGATATCGTGGTACACCGGTTGCCGCTCAAAGAAGGTTGTACTCCGTTTAAGCATAAAATGAGAAGGACAAAACCGGATATAGCTGTCAAAATCAAGGAAGAGGTTCAGAAGCAGTTGGATGTTGGGTTTCTCGCTGTGACAAATTATCCTCCGTGGGTTGCTAATATTGTGCCTGTACCTAAGGAGGATGGAAAGGTCAGGATGTGCGTTGATTATAGAGATTTGAATAGAGCAAGCCCAAAAGATGATTTCCCGCTCCCCCACATTGATGTGTTAGTGGACAACACTGCTCAATACTCTGTATTTTCCTTCATGGATGGCTTCTCTGGGTATAACCAAATCAAGATGGCCCCAGAGGACATGGAGAAGACTACATTCATAACACCGTGGGGAACATTTTTCTACAAGGTAATGCCCTTTGGATTGAAAAATGTTGGGGAAACCTATCAGCGGGCAATGATGACTCTCTTTCATGATATGATTCACAAAGAGATCGAGGTCTATGTTGATGACATGATTGCAAAGTCACAAACGGAGGAAGAACATCTGGTAAATCTTCAAAAGCTATTTGAGAGGTTGAGGAAGTTCAAGCTGAGGTTGAATCCGAACTAGTGCACCTTCGGGGTGAGATCTGGAAAATTGCTGGGGTTCATTGTTAGTGAAAGAGGTATCGAGGTCGATCCTGCCAAAGTAAAAGCCATACAAGAGATGCCTGAACCGAGAACAGAAAAAGAGGTTCGTGGTTTCTTGGGGAGGTTGAACTACATTGCTAGATTCATTTCTCACCTTACAGCCACGTGTGAACCAATATTTAAATTGTTAAGAAAAGATCAGGAGGTCAGGTGGAATGAAAGTGGTTAAAAGGCATTTGAAAAGATAAAAGAGTATTTGCAGGAACCTCCGGTCCTCATGCCGACAGTGCCAGGAAGGCCATTGATTATGTATCTTATGGTTCTTGAGAACTCAATGGGGTGTGCGCTCGACCAACACGACGAGTCAGGTACAAAAGAACATGCCATCTACTACCTGAGTAAAAAATTCACTGATTGTGAGTCGAGGTACTCTATGTTGGAAAAAGCATGTTGTGTACTCGCTTGGGCAACCAAGCATTTGAGGCAGTATATGTTAAACTACACAACCCTATTGATTTCGAAGATGGATCCGATTAAGTATGTGTTTGAGAAGCAGGCGCTTTCTGGAAGAATAGCTCGTTGGCAGATGGTTTTGACAGAATATGATATTCAATATGTTTCCCAAAAAGCCATCAAGGGAAGTGTTTTGTCAGAATACCTTGCCGAACAACCGATTGAAGATTATCAACCGATGAAGTTTGAATTTCTGGATGAGCATATCATGTTCCTGAAGATGAAGGACTATGAAGAGCCTTTGCATGACGAAGGACCTGAAATTGGATCTCAATGGAAATTGGTTTTTGATGGGGCCGTCAACTCATACGGTAACAGAATCGGGGCAATCATTACAACTCCGAAGGGGTCTCATATACCCTTCACCGCCCGATTAGCGTTCATATGCACCAACAATGAGGCAGAGTATGAAGCATGCATCATGGGATTAGAAGAACCAATTGATTTAAGAATCAAGAACCTTGATGTTTATGGTGATTCTGCGTTGGTGGTTAATCAGATTAAAGGAGAATGGGAAACTCGTCAGGAAAATCTGGTGCCTTACAACAACTATGCTAGAAGGTTGTTACCTTTCTTTGAGAGAGTTGACTTCCATCATATACCCCGATTGGAAAACCAGATGGCAGATGCGTTGGCAACATTGTCTTCGATGTATCAGGTGAATCATTGGAATGAGACTCCCTCCATCAGAACCATACGTCTGGATAGACCAGCTTTTGTGTTTTCAGTGGAAGACGTATCAGATGGAAAACCTTGGTATCATGGCATCAAGTGTTTTCTCAAGAGTCAGGAGTACCCAGCCGGGGCATCTACCCAGGATAAGAAAACTCTGAGGAGGTTGGCAGGAAACTTCTTTTTGAATGAAGATGATGTGTTGTACAAGAGGAACTTTGACATGGTCTTGCTACGTGTAATACCTCAAAATTTTCCCTCTTATCTCTCTCCAATAATTGGCTTATGTTTCATGCATTTGCATTTCATAATAGGTCATAATAAAAATCATACACATCATTGGTTGCAAGGCATGGTATCAAGTACATTAAGGTGAAGACAGTTCAAAGCCAAAGGACAAGAGAAAAGCTTTTCCAAACAAGTCACAAGGGCTCCTCATATCTCAATTCATCTCATTTGAGCCCTCAAGGTATCACAAGATGAGAATTCAGTAGAAGATTGAAGGAAGTCATATTCTCCTAACCAGTGCAAACTAGGGTTTTGGAATTCTTGAGTATAACACCTCAATGGGTAAGATCTTTGAGCTTTTATCATTTCCAAATGGCATATCTCATCTTTGTTGGAGAGGATATACATCATACTCAGAGGAATTTGGATTTGGAGGGTGTACTAATTTCTCCTAGACTGAGGGGTCAAAATTAGGGTTTGCCATAAAATCAGTTTATTTCTGATTTTTTGGGCAAGATTTGATTCTATGGTATTCTACATGTCCTCAAGGGTCTAAGGATGAAGAATTTTCCATCAATTTGATGTAGAAGGGTTTCAATTGATCAATTGGTTGAGAATCAGGAGAATTAGGGAAAAGTCAACGGTGCAGAGGAAAAAGTCAACTCTTGACTTTTTGAGGTCAAATTCATGTTCCTCATGTCAAATATGATCATTGGTGAAGATTTGATAAAGAAATAATGAAATATTCATTAAAAATCAAGAAATGTGCAAAGTTGCCAAAAATAGCAATGTAGGGTTGCCATTTATGGCAAGTTTTGACAAGCTGAAGGGTCAACTTTAGAGCATTCTTTCTCCATGTTTCAAGAACCTAATTGAAGGGCTAGGGAGGCCTATCAAAAGTTCACATTTCAAGCTTCAAATCCATACGAAGAACATGCCCATTGGATCAAAATTTAGAGATATGATGTTTCAAAGTGGAGAGAAATCAAGGTAAAATGGCAAGTCATGACCATTCAGTGTGCCATAATTTTCACAAACACTTGGTGTGCATGTTGTGCCCAAGTTCATGGCCAAATATCTCATTGATGAAGGTTTCATTTGGAAAAGTGGTCAACATCAATTGTGTTCCTCTTGATCTCCTCTTCAACTTTTATGTTGAACAAATTTTTATTTGATCAACCAATGGAGAGATATAGTAGCTTAAAGTCAGAGTCTCCAACTGGTACACTCACACGCGCATGGGCTAGGTACGACCAGGTTAGGTTGACCTACCAACTCAGAAATGATCCAAGCATTTCATGAGAGATTCTAAGCATGTTAGAGACTCCATTTTCAATTACTTTCCACACCAATGTTGTGCTCCTCCATTTTACCTTTCCAAAGAACCCTTGGTCATGTCATTTAACTCCATGATCATGACAATATGATGTTCTAAACTCACCCTCATGCTAGCTGTTTCCTTCCACACCAAGCAAACCAAAACTTGTTCCATTGTTGGTATTTATGCGCATGCTAACCATTATGTTACATACCATGTCCAAACATTGCCATTTTGAGCTAGACAAACCTCTCACACACACATGCTCATGTACCATGCATGTCATCTTTGTTCAAACAAAGGAAAGAAAAGGAAACTTGCAGAGCAAGCTGCATTGTTGCTCAGTATACCATCATCATCACCCTCCATCCTTACCTCACCATAGCACTTCATGATCCTCTCCACATGTGAACAAAACACCATAACCTGTGCACTTCTTTCTTCCACTTCTCACTCTCTTTTCCATTTTTTCAAATTCACTCAACTCCTCTCAACTAACCTCACTCCCTAAACCATGGTTCTAACTGTTAACCAAGGTGGTTAACAGTTAACCCAAGGATATAAATAGAGTCCATAACAGAATTTCTAAAAAAAACTTCATCATTCTTCACTTTTCACCAAACTTTCACTCTCTCTTTCTCTGAGTTTTCTCTCTCAAATCTTCATCTTCATTCAAGAATTCTCTGCATTCTCTTTTCTCTTCATCAGCAAGCATCAAGAGAATGAAGCAGTAGATCGTGTAGCATCATCTTCAACTTCAATTTCAGCTTTTCTTCCTCTGAATTTTCAGGCATAAAGCATCATTTATAGCCTTTATTTGGCACAATATCAAGTTCAAGAAGCAAGGAACCTCCTCTCTGGATTTCTTTTGAGCTAAAGATTCATCAAAGCACAAGTTTCACTTCAAACTTTTGCTCTTATTATGCTCTGATTTGAACTTGATTTTGTGTGTTTTTGTGCTCAATAGGAGCAATGTAACATCCAGCTAGTTGATAGGCACTTAGGTGCATAGATCTCAAATTCTAGGGAAAATTTTCTTACTTCGATTTGCTTTATATGTGAATTGTTTGTGGATTCTGAGCCTGGATTTGTGATCTACGTGGAGAGACGAAGAGAATGGTGTATGGTTCATCTATTTCTGTGGTGTTTGGCAACTGTACACGGCGGAGACTCACCGGAGAAGACGACCGGAGTCTTCTCCGGCCACCTGAGTTCATCACATCTCATAAACCCTAATCGCATGCCAGATCTAATCCTGTTCGTTGATGGCAACTTGATCCAACGCACACATGATTGCCAGCACATTAATGAAGACACTCCCTTGCACGTGCTTCAATTTCTGAGTGTGTTTTGAATTTTGTGATTCCAAGCGGTTGTATTATGGTTGCTTATCATGCACGTGTGTTTTGATTCGTTGGATTTAGCTATTTTGATTGATCATCCATCTTGACCTGATCTGATGGCTCAGGATGAGTCAAGGACTTGACTGAACCACATGGTATGGACCTCTCCAGACCACGTGCCCTGGGCCTTGTGTTTTTGATATGCACACCCCCTTGTTTTAAGCCCAATGCATGTTTTAACTGGATATTTGCTTGCGCTACACCTCCCTGCTTCATTTCCTTTGTTTTTTATTTTCTTTTTGGACATGTTTGATTTTAATTTTGTAAAATTACTTTTAAGCATGATAAATTTCCTAATAAATTCATGAGGCATCCTAATGCATTTAACTAATTTTTTCATTTTTTTATTTCTGATTTTGATATGTTTTAATAGTTTTTCCATAATTTCCTTTTATTTTCTTTTTGTATGATCATATGTTCATATGCATGCATTGTTTTGGATTTATTAGACATAGTTCCAAAGTGAATTTGCTTCTGAAACTTGGTACATGCTATTATGATATCTTTAGGCATTTCATTTATTTTTTTTGGATTTTTTAGAACTTTTTACATGGACTTTTGAATGCAATCTTTGAGCCATTTGTTAGTGTGATTTGTATGACATGGTGAAGCATATTTGAACATGTTTGGGAATGAATTTGGATCCAAAATTTTGATACATGTTTGCACACTGTTTGAACTTCAAGTGACTTGTATATTACAATTTTCTCATCCTTCTAACATGACTTTATAGATTACATAAATGCATCTTTGTATGTGTGTTTGTTAGAGGAATTATGCTAGGGTTTTGGTAGGCTTTGAACATGTTTCATTGGGATGATTGTTGAGATGCTTTGACATCATTTGTTGGGCATTATAGGTCCTTTTTATCACGCTATAGGTCATTGCTTGTCTATCTTGAATTGACTTGTATGCTCTTATTCAAACTTGAAATGTTGTGTGGATTTGTATTCCTCTCCTTGCATGTCTTTGATGTTTTGTTTTCTTCAATGCTTGTGTGATCTTAAATGTACATTTAAACTTGATTCATGTTCTGTTTGTGATCATTTTCAATCATATAACATGACTTGTAATTGCATTTTTGCATCTTGCATAAGTTCATAAACTTGTGGCACTTGCTTGAACTTGTTAGAACCTAATTTGTTTCTCCTCTTCTTAACTTGTTAACATGAGTTGTGTATGAACTTCACATGTCATTCTTGCATTCTTAATTGCATCTTATACATTATATGCTACTGGTTTGTATCCATTAGACATGTATGATCTCATTTCATCATCATCTTTAATTTGCATTACAAGTATGCATCATTGTTGAACTTAAATTGTTGTTTGTTCACTTCTTCTTACTTCATTTCTTAAATGCTTGCATCCATGACTTGTATTTTCATTCAATGACATTCATATGTATTCCTAAATGTCATTTAATTCTGACTTTGACTTATGATCATGCATTAATACATGTTTACCTTTCATAAGCATTCATCCTTCATAAGCAATACATAACTTGCATTTGTGTGAACTCTTAGTGCATAGTTTGGCATTATTTGGTTTCACTTGGCATGATTACTTTGGTATGGACCCTTGACATGTACATACTGACTTGGCATGTCCCTTAACCATTAGGACCTTTCCCTTTTGGTTTGAACTTTGTTTTCTTCTTAATTTGCCTTCTTAAAGCAAATGGTTTTTGTTTGGTATATTTTCTTGCACTTATCTTCATTACTTATGATGATTATGCACTAACGTTTTGTGTAGGGGCAGAGGTAAGACAATTGAGTATGTGGATATTAATCCATATTCATCTCTTCTTTCATCTCTCATCTCTTTTACTTACCATTTCTCTTTTATGAATAGCATGATATAATGCTTGTTTGTGTAGAACTTTCTCACAACCCTTAGGGATCCTAGCTCATCCTTAATTTTTGATTAAGGTGAGGTAGGATGAGTATTAGATAGTGCTATCCCCCTCTTTCCTTTAGACTTAGGTGGTTCTTATACTCCACACAACCATAGGACTTCCATGCATGACAACATTAGCATAACTAGTCCCCCACTTAGACTTTTTCCTTTCTTCCTTTGAGTTTCTCTTCTTCATCTCAAAACAAAAAGCAAAAACATCTAACAAAGGATTAATATGTATTGCACATGAGCCTTGCATGTGGGAAATAAGATTGTCGCGGCCGGCAAAAATATTCAAGTCGCCACCATATTTTTTAAGGAAAATAATGATAAACCTAAAATCCTTAATCCCAAGGTTAGAGATTCCTAAGGTTCGGGAGTCGGTTAAGTGAGGGGAAGGTGTTAGGCAACCCTCACTTCCATTGTACTCAATGGGATCCTCCTTAGATTTTAGGGTATGCTTGTTTGTTTGTCTAATTTCTATTTATTTACAAAAGAATCCTAAGTTTTTTTATTATTGTACTCGCTAGGGTTTACAACCCTATGTCTACGTACCTTCATTTTGAAGGATCAGAGTAACCGTAGTTGACCTCCCCTATTCCTACCCCCTAATCCTATCCAAAAACCTAATCCTAAACCCAATCCACTATTTATACTCTTGGATAAAGAGTTTTATCCCTTAACCTATTGTTTATACTCCTAGATAAGGAGTTCTATCCCTTATCCATTATTTATACTCTCGGACAGAGAGTTCTATCCCTTATCCATTATTTATACTCTCGGATGGAAAGTTTTATCCCTTATCCATTATTTATACTCTCGGATGGAGAGTTCTATCCCCAATCCATTTATTTATACTCTCGGACATCAAGAGTTCTATCCCTTATCCCTTATTTATACTCTCGGACGGAGAGTTCTATCCCTTATCCATTTATTTATACTCTCAGATATCAAGAGTTCTATCCCTAATCCATTTATTTATACTCTCGGATATCAAGAGTTTTATCCCTAATCCATTTATTTATACACTCGGATATCAAGAGTTCTATCCCTTATCCATTATTTATACTCTCGGATGGAGAGTTCTATCCCTTATCCATTATTTATACTCTCGGACGGAGACTTCAATCCCTTATCCATTATTTATACTCACGGATGGAGAGTTCTATCCCTTATCCATTATTTATACTCTCAGACGGAGAGTTCTATCTGTTATCCATTATTTATACTCTCGGACGGAGAGTTCTATCCCTTATCCATTATTTATACTCTCGGATGGAGAGTTCTATCCCTTAATCCTTTATCCCTTGGCCTATATTTATACTCTTGGAACCTAAGAGTTTTATCCCAAAATCCCATCCCTAATTTAGGTTCTCGGACCAAGAGCTTTTTCCTAGATTTTAAATCCTTAAGAATCCCTTATATCCCTATCTTCTTTAAAGAAAAAAAAACCCAATATGTTGAAAACCTGAAATATACAGTTGAATTACATAAATAATTAAACAAATAATGGTATTTGTTATAAAAATCCAATTAAATAATTAAATTACATAATTAAATTAATTATTGAAAAACCCTAAACTAAAACCTAATTAACCAATTAAATTAAGTTATTAATTTAATTGATAAAACCAAAAACCCTAAGTTAAACGAAAACTAACCCAATCCAACAATTAAATTAAGTTATTAATTTAATTTTATAAAAACCCTAAATTAAAAAAAAAACCCCAAATAAACAATTAAATTAAGTTTATTAATTTAATTTGATATAAAAAACCCCAATGAAACCTAAATGAACAATTAAATTGAGTTATCAATTCAATTGATTTATTTAACCCTAAATCCCTATTTATAAAAAACAATATTTACCCCACTATTAATTTAATCATATGTTAGAAACCTAACCTAATTTAAAAAATAAGTTAAATTATTAATCTAACTATAAAACCCTAAAATAAAACAAACGTAGATTAAAATAAATTAGCCCCTAAAACCTAATTACATAATTAAATCAAGTAATTAATTTAATTATGTAAAAATAAATACAAAAGGGGGTGTGATTTCCCACTAAACCTACCAATGGGCCAGATTGGAGGGTGCTAATAGCGTCTGGGAGTAAGGCCTAAAAAAATTAAAGCCTAAACAACCAAAAAACCCACGGTGGAGAGAAATCCCCCCGTTGACTTTCCCTGACCGTTGGATTGATCTAGTGAGATCCACCCAGATCTCATCATGATCGTCAGATGGACATACCCATCAAAGTAAACCACACGGACGGCTGGGATACAAAGTCAACGCAGATAAACATGGTGGACTCGAGATTTCTAGGATCACCTATTGACTGAGAAGTCAAACGATCCAAGCGCTGATGAGTGAGCCACTTGTCACTCATCCAACGTCACACAGAGGGAGTATTTAACCCCACACTCTCTCAGATCCCCTCATTTTTCAATCCTCTTTCTCTCTCTTCGCTCACTCTCTCTCGCTTCTCTCTAGATCACTCACTCTCCTCTCGAATTTTCCGTCGCCGGTGGGCCGTCCGACCACCGTGCGACGCCCCTCAAACCACCGCAAAACCCAGAATTCCGATTGATATTCAACTGGAAAATTCATCTACTACGAACCCTAACCCCATACTAACCCAAAAAACCCCCTATTCTTCAGGGTTCGTAAGAACCCTAAGAACCTTATGAAGACAAACCCTAACCCTCATGAACCCTAATTAAACCTACGAACCCTAACCCCAATGAACCCAGCAACAACCCAGTTCCTTTGGGTTCATGAAGAACCCTAGGAACCCTAACCCTATCTGGCAAGAACCCTAACCCTACTATCAGCCCAGAAACCCCTTAAACCCTCAACAGATAATAATCCAACAATCTAAGAGCTAAGTTACTTTCTCATTTACCTTCCTGGCCGTGACACTGGTAGTATTTTATCCTTGTTGTCTCTGCTTATTTCCTCTAATCTCCTTCTCCTTTTTTGCAGGTGAACCAGAACTTCAAGATTCGTCTATATTCGTCCCTCTCCCAATCTCCGAGTCTAACCCCTTTCCTCTAATTTCTTTTTCTTTTATAGACTTAAGATTAGGTTTAGGTTTTAAATCAGATTCTTTGTTTTTAGAAAGTTTTGATGTATTTTTTGATCCGATTTGATTTGTTGTAACTTTTAGAATTAGGATTTTCGTTTTAATATTTTGATTCCGATTGATTTGTACGATTTGATTTTATTTTGATTGGAAAATAAAATAATGAAAATTGATTCATCTGATCCATTTTTTCCAATTTCAGCGCACACTTAGGGTTTCTTACTCGGGGAAGATGACGACCCATTAGGTCAACCATTTTGACCCAACAAAAATAACATAAAGATAAAAATAATGACTCAATTAACTGTGTTAACAAATAAATAATAATATGCCAATAATGATAATCATAAATGTTAATAACCACAACCATAACACTTAATAATAACCATGCCAAAAATAAATAATAATTAATAATGTAACAATATCCCTAATTATAAATAATATATTTGAATATTAGCCTATTAAATAAATCTACTAATCTTAAAAAAGGCAAAATAAAACAAAATCCCAAAAAATAAATCAAAATAAATTAAAAATAAAAATCCTAATTATTATACTACTAAACTAAAAAGGCCCCAACTTCCTAATTAATAAAAAGAATAATTATTTCTTAAACGAATAAAATAAACTTTAACAGATTACTAAAAATTAAACCAGCTCCCCTTAAATAAATAATACAAAAAAAACCCTATTACCAGACCAAATCCTAGATGGGCCTAAAAATGCTAGAAATCTCAGGAGCCGCTGACATCTAACTGACACCCCTTGGTAGCACAAAAAATCCAAAAAATTGTAACAAACTCCTGGTCAAAATTTAGGGAACTACAGCTGCCCCTATTTAATCGTCTTCGAATCAGAAAGAGGAAGTCGATATGTCTTCCTCTTTTTGGAGAGGTGACGATTAAATATAAGAAGGACCCTAATTTTGACCGCAGAACCCGATAGGTGATAAGCTGATATCCTAAAATCCTTGGTAATAAACCCTTGGCGAAATACTCGATTGAACCCCTTGAAAAAAATTTTAGCGGGACCCCCTAATAACTCCTTTTGATGAACCCCTTAAAACTTAAATAAAAACCCTTAATAGAATCACCTGATGAAATCCCTTGGTGAAACCCCTTTGGAAAATTCCTTTGGTGAAACCCCTTTTAAATGGAACCCTGGATATAATCCCTCTAATAAAAATCTAATGAAAACCCTAATGAAACCCTTGAAAAAAACCCTTAATGAAACTCTAGATAACCCTTAATGGAACCCTTGATGAAAATCCTTAGATACTTGATGAAACATATCCCCTAGGAAGGCCATGTTGCCAAGTTAGGGATGTGAGAGATGAAGACCTACTCACCGCTGGATGATAATCCTATAAAACCCTCTATCAAGGCAAAGCTTCCATGACATAGTTGAAGATTAAATCCCTAAGAGTAATTATGAACCATATGCATGTGTGCATGTTTGTGTATATGAGTGCATGTATGCATGTTCTTATGTATGATGCATTATTTGGGCTAACGCGTCTTTTATGATATGCAATGTATGTCTTTGTTTGAAATAATACTTTCCATAACGCCCTGATTCCCTGACCCTTGAGACCTTGATGATTGTAGTAAGCCATGATACCCTTGATTCCTGTTCAACAAACCGTTAAAGAACCTCCCATGTTGGTTAAACTGTAACGTACATTCCTGTCAGTGTATAGACCTTATGTCCTGCTTTGGAAGAATATGATCCCTTTGATGATTCCAAGAACCGAAGTAAAAATCCACTTCCCCTTTTTAAAGCGTTTATTTACCTGATATTTCAATGCATTATTTCACAATTAATCGACACCTTGTAATCAAGAGGACTAATTTAGGAGGCAAAGAAATGTATTTGAAAAAGCAAATTTATTGAGAATTGGCCCGAAAATGGGCAATGATAAGTAAGGAGGGTAATTCTCATATGGAGATATTACCGTAAAATCCAAAAAAATATAAAATGGCAATAAGAAAACAAATTTATTTATGTTCCTATTAAATTTAACACCAGCTAATATCCCTAAGACTCCAAGATCACAACACCTTGCTTCTGAAGATGACGGCTGGAATGATCGTTCCCTTCCGAATTCCTGTTACGGGGTGACTTGAGTGTTTTCAGTCATATGCCTTTTGGATATCCCTAACTTTTGCCTGGACCGCTCTTTTTAGAGTCTTAGTCCACCGGGATGATATACCATTTTTCGACTAAGCTGCCCTTTAGGGTTTTCGACTTGTCGGGTATCATTTCTATCCAAGTCCCTAATTTTTGCCTGGATTGCTCTTTTGAGTTTTCGATCCACCGGGACGCCCTAATTTTTGCCTAAGTCACCCTTTACGGTTTTCGACCTAGCGGGATTTTATCCTCTTTTTCTAGGCATAGCATTTTTGACCGAATCAGAGTTCACACTCTCGGTAAATCCGCTCCATCCACGGTTGTTAATATTAGTGCTCCGCCAGAGGAGGCACTCTTCACGACATATGGCCCTTCATAGGGTGGGGTCCATTCGACGTGGTGGTCTTTATGGATGGGTAATATTTTCCTTAACCCCAAGTCTCCCTCTTCGAGTAGGCGAGGACGAATTTCTTTGTCAAACACTCTCTTAATTCCCTGAGGATATAACTGCCCACAACCACACATTTCCCTTATACGAGGTTAGCTGATCGAGCCTAGTTTGCACCCATTCTGCCTTATCTAGATTAGCTTCCTTTATGATCCTAAATTCCGATTGATAGCCCCTGTCCTTATGCAAACATAAGTTTCCCTCGAGATCCAGGTCTAGGTCCTTCATAGAAGTCCAAAATTTCACAGTCCATTAGATTCTCAAATTTTGTTAAGCACATTATGAGTGGTCTCCTTGGGACTGGTGGCACCAATATAGGTTGCTTTTACAAATATTCCTTGATCCAATTGAAATCCTTTTGACAATCTTCATTCCATTCAATGATTTGGTCCTCTTCTGAGTAGTTTGAAGATTGGCTCACAAGTAGCTGTAAGGTGGGAGATATCTCCCCAAAAATCCATGAACTTTCTTTTTTATCCTTGGAGCTAGCATCCCTTGAACGACTTTCATTTTGTCCTTTATTCCCCTTTGACTGACCATGGACCCTAGTATTTTGCCAGATTTGATTCCATGAATACACCTTGTGGGCTTTAGTCGTAACTTGAATTTCCCTAACTGATCCAACAACTTTTGCAAGTTAGTTATGTGATCTTCTTCCTTTTGTGACTTGGTAATCGTATCATCCATATGAACCTCTATCTCCTTATGCCGTATATTACCATAGTCCTTTGGTAAGTTACTCCTACGTTCTTTAACCCAACAGGCGTTACCTTGTGACAAAAAGTCAAATTGCTTCATGACTTCTTCCCTGATCTGGAGGATCATATCTGATTTAGTCTTCCTCATCTTTTTCTTAATTGGCGTGCATTCTAGTTTGAGTAGTGGTTTGTGCTCGACGATGCTTGTATCAAGCCCTGGCGTATCTTGGTATGACCATGCAAACACGTTGGAGTATCCTTGCAATAGCTCTATCAGTATTTCCTTTATATCCTTATCCAGAGAAGCACGACTTTGACCTCTTTCCTATCTTCCTCAGTTCCCAGATTGATCACATCCACTAGTTCCTGATGAGGTTGTATTTCCTTGTCCTTTTGCCTCAACAGTCTGGCTAACTCTTTAGTAAGCTCACACTCGTCCTCATCACCCCCTTCCGCTTGGTTAATCGGTAATCCGAAGTCATTTGAGATTATAGCGGTGTCATTTTTAATAGGTTCATTTTTAAATTTGCACGAGGAAGAATTTTTATTATCTCTTTTGGAAAGAAGTGCTAGAAATGAAAATATTGAAAGAAGGTATATTGCCATTTTGAATAAACAAAAAATGAAAGAAAAAAAGATCTTGATTGAAAACAAAAATGCAATTTTATTGATAGAAATAATCCAATGAAATAAAAGGTGGCCCTACAAAGCTTTATCCACTTGCCTTGGGTATAGCAAGGGACTTATTATTATTTTAAGGAAAAATTAAATTACTTCGAAACAAAAATCATCTCAGAAATCCCGATGGTTCTCCAATTGTCGAAATTAGGCATTCTTTCCTTTCTCTTCCACTAAGGCCACATGATCCCAAATTCCAAATCCCACACCATGAAAATCGCCTTCTAATCCTCCATTAGCTGGTTTGTAACCCATCCCAAACAAATCCTTCTCCACATGTGACTCCCATTGTTTGCCCCGGTTTGTTATGTCTTCCTTATTAATAAGGAATTCATCCCCCATCTCTTCTATGGCGTTGGTTGTTGCCCCAATGTGCCCCAGTAACGCATTATCTCCCAGATTTGGATCTTCAGGGTCTATAACACTGACATCGTTTTCTTTTGAGTTGTTTTCGGGGTACCCCTTATTGTTATGTTGGTCGGAGGATGACTGCCCAATCTTTCCTGTCTTTAAACCGTTCTCAATCCTCTCTCCAATGATAACCAAGTCAGTGAATCCCATTGAGATTGCCCCAATCATCCTTTCATAGTATAGTCCTTGCAGAGTTCCCATGAATGTATCTATTAGCTCGCTTTCCCGCAATGGAGGTTGAACACGAGAGGCTAGCTCCCTCCATCTCTGGGCATACTCCTTAAAAGATTCGTTCCCTTTTTGAGACATGTTTTGTAATTGTATGCGATCAGGGGCCATGTCTACATTATATTGGTATTGCCTTATAAAGGTACTTGCCAGATCCTCCCAGTTCTTGATGTGAGTCCTCTCCCGTTGTACGTACCAATCCAAGGATGCGCCACTAAGACTGTCTTGGAAAACATGCATCATCAGCTTTTCATTTTTAGCATGAGCCCCTATCTTTCGGGAAAACATCCGGATGTGATTTTTGGGACAACTAACTCCTTTATACATCTCGAAGTTAGGTGCCTTAAGCTTAGGAGGTATGACCACATCGGGCACCAGACACATTTCCAAGGCATCCACTCCAAAAATATTGAATCCCTCCATGACCTTCAACCTTTCCTCAAGTGCTTTGTACTTATCGTCAATCCCTCTCCTTTCCCTAACAGTGGTTCCTTTATTTTCAAGGGCCACTTGTCTCGGATTTTCACCCTCGTATGCGTAGTTCTCACGTGGAGTAGGTCTGTAAGTAGTACGAGGTGCCTCATTGGAAATAGGTGGAGAGACGGTTCCCTCGAGAGGTTGGTCAACAGTTTTGTGCTTAGCAGTTTCAGTCTCCTCACGTTCCAGATCATGGACAAACCCTAGTAGGGGGTTATTGTCTTCAACATGGGAGGTAGGAGTAGGGACCTTCCTTTGATGGCTTAACTTGGTTCTTCTGGCTATCAAATTCTGAACGGCAAGTGTCAGTTGATCAATCTGGCTTTTCATTTCTTCCACGTTCTCCTTGACAATATCCATTTCTCCTCTTAGAGTAACCAGCTCCTTCTCCATCTGATCCATAGTTTTCCCTTGGTACGCTCGAGTGCGAGGTCGGGAAGTCAGATTGTTATACTCAATGACCCTGAGACGAAGTTGTTTTTTTTAATTATTTTTTTGTTCCTTTTTCCTTATATTGAATGCATGTTGGTGATGAATGTATGAATATGCATGATGTATGCTAAATAATTTTAAAATTTTATTTGGGGGGAAATTCCAAGATCCATTGTAGTTATAGATGAATATATCCAAAGGATGAAACCCATACTCATAGAATATCAAATCCAAATCCATTAGCCAATCCCCAAATCCAAAATGCCTTCCAAACTTATAACAATAATTCCTCAGGAATAACCCAAAACAATAATCCCAAAATGGAAGCTCCTGAATTTAAGATGACGTAAACTAAATAGATACCCCCAATGCCTTCTTAAAACTCCTCCAAGTACCCTTGCATTTCCCTATCCTCCTTGTGGTGAGATAATAGATCCTCAACAGGCACAGTTAAGTCTTTAGGCTTGACCCTTTTCCTTTTATGTTTTTTTAGTTTCTTTTTCTTTTTCTTTTTTTTTCCATGCCCCTTGTAAGTTTTTTTTTCTTCTCCTTATAAATCCAAGTATAGCGTAAGAGCTAGTTGAAAATCCTTGAAGGGGAAGTCACGTAGAGGAGGATTGTGCAAGAGTAGTTATGGCCTCTACCTTTCTAGGAGTCCCTAAGAGATCGAGGATCCTTCCATGCTTGTGTATAACCATCCCTTGAGCAGATTTGGCATTAAGTCTTAAAGGCCTTTGAGACTTCGTAAATCAACACTTAGCATTCTGATGCGTAGGGTAGCCCTTTTATTTAAATCAATCTTTCACATATTCCTACAATGCATCTTGAAATTCCCCACAAAAATGCATATATGCAAAAAAAGTTTTTAAATGCATGATGACATGGACATTTTGTTATTTGGTTTTTTACTTGGTTAGGGTAAGGTGAAAATGCAAGCATGACCCTAACTAGGTAGGCTCCCTATGATAGGTTAGATCTATGTCTTGTCTACCCAATCCCCTCACATGTAGGATGTAAAGTTTGGATAGCATAACGACCCTATAATGTACAGACTATACCCTTGTTTTACCATGAGAAGGAGCAAGCCTTCCTATGGTAATCCTTTGGGATAAGCCTCATCTGGGTAGGACCCTAGTAACAGCCCTTGAGGGTTGAATACATAGGGTCTCCATGAGTTGGCAAGGGGTAGGCTAAAAGTTCTCAGAGTCTCGGACCACATCCAAATCATCCTCTACGTTAGGGGCTAGCCCTTTCATGAGGACACCTTTGGAAGGATCTATTCTGAGTGTGGCATCAATGAATTGTTGGGGATGTCACATCCCCCCCAAAAACATTTTCGTTCCACGTCCTAATCTAGGGTTGTACTCCAAGCTTGGGCTTTAGCTTCACACATCATTTTCCCCAATCCAATGCATGATGAAAAAAATAAAAAAATAATAGACAAATGTAATAAATAAAAACAAATTAAACATAAAATAAATCATAATAAAAAATAAAAATAAAAACAATAAACACCCAAAACAAACAAGGACCCTAAAACCTAAGGTTAGGAGGGACTCTCTTTAGGGAGGCGTCCCCAGCAGAGTCGCCGGCTGTCGCGGCCGGCAAAAATATTCGAGTCGCCACTATATTTTTTAATTAAAATAATGATAAACCTAAAATCCTTAATCCCAAGGGTAGAGATTCCTAAGGTTCGGGAGTCGGTTAAGTGAGGGGAAGGTGTTAGGCACCCCTCACTTCCATTGTACTCAATGGGATCCTCCTTAGATTTTAGGGTATGCTTGTTTGTTTGTCTAATTTCTATTTATTTACAAAAGAATCCTAAGTTTTTTATTATTGTACTCCCTAGAGTTTACAACCCTATGCCTACGTACCTTCATTTTGAAGGATCAGAGTAACCATAGTTCACCTCCCCTATTCCTACCCCCTAATCCTATCCCAAAACCTAATCCTAAACCCAATCCACTATTTATACTCTTGGATAAAGAGTTTTATCCCTTAACCTATTGTTTATACTCCTAGATAAGGAGTTCTATCCCTTATCTATTATTTATACTCTCGGACGGAGAGTTCTATCCCTTATCCATTATTTATACTCTCGGATGGAGAGTTTTATCCCCAATCCATTTATTTATACTCTCAGATATCAAGAGTTCTATCCCTTATCCCTTATTTATACTCTCGGACGGAGAGTTCTATCCCTTATCCATTTATTTATACTCTCGGATATCAAGAGTTCTATCCCTAATCCATTTATTTATACTCTCGGATATCAAGAGTTTTATCCCTAATCCATTTATTTATACTCTCGGATATCAAGAGTTCTATCCCTTATCCATTATTTATACTCTCAGACGGAGAGTTCTATCCCTTATCCATTATTTATACTCTCGGATGGAGAGTTCTATCCCTTAATCCTTTATCCCTTGGCCTATATTTATACTCTTGGAACCTAAGAGTTTTATCCCAAAATCCCATCCCTTATTTAAGCTCTCGGACCAAGAGCTTTTTCCCAGATTTTAAATCCTTAAGAATCCCTTATATCCCTATCTTCTTTAAAGAAAAAAAACCCAATATGTTGAAAACATGAAATATACAGTTGAATCAACCCCCCCCCCCCCCCCCCAATTGACCTAAGAAATTCCTCAATAAAATTCCTAAATAAAAGTTAAAACCCTAAAAACATTTTAAACAAAAAATGGTATTTGTTATAAAAATCCAATTAAATAATTAAATTACATAATTAAATTAATTATTGAAAAACCCTAAACTAAAACCTAATTAACCAATTAAATTAAGTTATTAATTTAATTGATAAAACCAAAAACCTTAAGTTAAACGAAAACTAGACCAATCCAACAATTAAATTAAGTTATTAATTTAATTTGATAAAAACCCTAAATTGAAAAAAAATTAACCCAAATAAACAATTAAATTAAGTTTATTAATTTAATTTGATAAAAAAAACTCCAATGAAACCTAAATGAACAATTAAATTGAGTTATCAATTCAATTGATTTATTTAACCCTAAATCCCTATTTATAAAAAACAAATTTACCCCACTATTAATTTAATCATATGTTAGAAACCTAACCTAATTAAACAAATAAGTTAAATTATTAATCTAATTATAAAACCCTAAATTAAAACAAGCTTAGATTAAAATAAATTAGCCCCTAAAACCTAATTACATAATTAAATCAAGTAATTAATTTAATTATGTAAAAATAAATACAAAAGGGGGTGTGATTTCCCACTGAACCTAACAATGGGCCAGATTGGAGGGTGCTAATAGCGTCTGGGCGTAAGACCCAAAAAAATCAAAGCCTAAACAACAAAAAAACCCACGGTAGAGAGAAATCCCCTCGCTAACTTTCCCTGACCGTTGGATTGATCTAGTGAGATCCACCTAGATCTCATCATAATCGTCAGATGGACATACCCATCAAAGTAAACCACACGAACGGCTGGGATACAGAGTCAACGCAGAGAAACACGGTGGACTCGAGATTTCTAGCATCACCTATTGACTGAGAAGTCAAACGATCCAAGCGCTGATGAGTGAGCCACTTGTCACTCATCCAGCGTCACACAGAGGGAGTATTTAACCCTACACTCTCTCAGATCCCCTCATTTTTCAATCCTCTTTCTCTCTCTTCGCTCACTCTCTCTCGCTTCTCTCTAGATCACTCCCTTTCCTCTCCAGTTTTCCGTCACCGGTGGGCCGTCCGACCACTGTGCGACGCCCCTCAAACCACCACAAAACCCAGAATTCCGGTTGATATTCAACCGGAAAATTCATCAACTACGAACCCTAACCCCAGACTAACCCAGAAAACCCCCTATTTTTCAGGGTTCGTAAGAACCCTAAGACCTTATGAAGATAAACCCTAACCCCCATGAACCCTAACTAAACCTAAGAACCCAAACCCCAATGAACCCAGCAACGACCTAGTTCCATAGGGTTCATGAAGAACCCTAGGAATCCTAACCCTAACCGGCAAGAAACCTAACCCTACTATCAGCCCAGAAACCCCTTAAACCCTCAACAGATAACAATCCAACAATCTAAAAGCTAAGTTACTTTCTCATTTACCTTCCTGGCCGTGACACTGGTAGTATTTTATCCTTGTTGTCTCTGTTTATTTCCTCTAATCTCCTTCTCCTTTTTTGCAGGTGAACCAGAACTTCAAGATTTGTCTATATTCATCCCTCTCCCAATCTCCGAGTCTAACCCCTTTCCTCTAATTTCTTTTTCTTTTATAGACTTAAGATTAGGTTTAGGTTTTAAATCAGATTCTTTGTTTTTAGAAAGTTTTGATGTATTTTTTTATCCGATTTGATTTGCTGTAACTTTTAGAATTAGGATTTGCGTTGTAATATTTTGATTCCGATTGATTTGTACGATTTGATTTTATTTTGATTGGAAAATAAAATAATGGAAATTGATTCATCTGATCCATTTTTTCCAATTTCAGCACACACTTAGGGTTTCTTACTCGGGGAAGATGACGACCCATTAGGTCAACCATTTTGACCCAACAAAAATAACATAAAGATAAAAATAATGACTCAATTAACTGTGTTAACAAATAAATAATAATATGCCAATAATGATAATCATAAATGTTAATAACCACAACCATAACACTTAATAATAACCATACCAAAAATAAATAATAATTAATAATGTAACAATATCCCTAATTATAAATAATATCTTTGAATATTAGCCTATTAAATAAATCTACTAATCTTAAAAAAGGCAAAATAAAATAAAACTCCCCAAAAATAAATCAAAATAAATTAAAAATAAAAATCCTAATTATTATACTATTAAACTAAAAAGGCCCCAACTTCCTAATTAATAAAAAGAATAATTATTTCTTAAACCAACAAAATAAACTTTAACAGATTACTAAAAATTAAACCAGCTCCCCTTAAATAAATAATACAAAAAAAACCCTATTACCAGACCAAATCCTAGATGGGCCTAAAAATGCTAGCAATCTCAGGAGCCCGCTGACATCTAACTGACAACCTCTGGTAGCACAAAAAATCCAAAAAATAGTAACAAACTCCTGGTCAAAATTTAGGGTACTACAAAGATAGTGGAAGATCTTCTTTCACTTTCTTAGAGTGTTAGCGTTCGTCCCTTCTTGGGTCGATATGCGAAGCATTCGATCCTATGTCATAGACTTTAATGCAATATGTGTTATAAAGAGAAAATATCAAAACACTTCTTATAAAAGACAATAAACAAACAACAATTCTCCTCTCATCTTACTCATTCCATTCACAAAGGATGCGTCACTTCCGTTCTACCGCAAACAGGTAAATGCCTAAGCCTCCGTACAACGAACTGCAACACCTAACTGCTGGAACGCCAACCTTGGCGTTTTCCGTTAAAAAACATAAACAAAGCAAATCCACCTTTGGTTAGGTCGAACTACGACTGCTCTGATTTCCTCCTTCTGGTTAGATCGAGGATACGTAGGCACGAGACGACGATGTCTTGGCAAGCAACCTTCCCCCTAGTTCGTGTCCGAACTATGTTGACTTTGACTTTCCCATTGCACGAGGGAATACGTAGGCCTAGGACTCCGAGGACGTCCTACCGAGTCACTTCTTTTCCTTCTCTTCCCTGTTTCCTCGTTCCTTCCTGTACCTGTTCCTTTTCCTTTCCAGTAGCAATGGAGCTCCAGACGACGACACCCTTTGATCGATAACAGCAAGCGTGGATCCCATCGAGTACGATGGACGCGAGGGGGTGCTAATACCTTCGCTTCCCGTAAACGACTCCCTTACCCGTTTCTCTTGGTCGCGAGACCATGCTCTTTCCTTCTTTTCAGGTTTACGCAGTGTTTCCTTTCCCTCTCTTGGGATAAATACACATTGTTGGCGACTCTGTTTCCGTGCCACTTTCGCGTTTGTACTTGGATGAAAATCCCGGGAGCGACAGCTGGCAACTCTGCTCGGGATCTGGTTTCCTAAGCGAGTCAATCCTAGCGCTTGTTTGTTTTCGATTATAGGGTGTTTTATCTGTTTGCTTTACTCGCTTTATTTATGGCATTATGGCATGTTTATTGTTTTATTACATTTACTTGCTTTTCATCTACTGTTGCCATATATTGTCTGTGCTGGACTGTGTTGGTTTTTCTGTTTGGTGGGATGGGTGTTCTGAGAGATAAGCCTGTTACACAGGCTTGAGAGCATGTGTATGATTAGATTGGAAAGTAGTGTGGCCTACGTAGCGTTTTGGTACATATGGTTTACACGAAATCCACACCCAGACGAGGTTTTCTTGGGAGATGTTCTGATTTGCGCGTCTTGTTTATCATTTCCAGGTGCTCACTTTACCTCAGATTCCGGTCGATGGGTTCAACATAGATGAATGCTAAGAGGAAGAATAATGTCACTTACAGATTTCTAGAGCTAACGTTAGACCTACTCCACAAGGTGATAGCCATGGCTGACCCGGGTGTTCTTATCACTTTCCAAAGGAAATATGGGAGATTGGTGAAAATGGTCTGTAACATTACAAAGTATGAGCATGATGCTCTCCACACATTGTTGCAGTTCTATAAGCAGTTGTTGAGATGCTTTGTCTTTTTGGAGTATATCTTGATGCCTACGTTGAAGGAGTTTTCGTTCATCCTTGATATCTCAGTCAAATCAACGGTACCATTCTTTTCTGGAGATCATCCTAGCATAGAAGAAATTGCAACTGCCCTACAGATGGAACAATCAGTGCTGAAGAGAAATGTTGCTAGTAAGAATGGAGTTAAGGGTTTTCCCTTGGAATTCCTTACCAACCAAGCTCAAGAGTGTGCCAACGCCAAGAATTGGGAAGTCTACAATTCTATCATGGCCTTGTGTATCTACGGTATCGTCTTATTTCCTAACCAACACTACTTTGTGGATATACACGTAGTAAGGGTTTTCGTCTTGGAAAATCCAGTTCCTATTCTGTTGGGTGATTTCTACCACTTCGTGCATTTCAAGAATGAGAAGAGAAGGGGAGGACAAGTCAACTGCTGTACTCCACTCTTATCCAACTGGTTTTTGAAGCATTTACCTCAAAAGGATGCCTTTGTAGACACGAAGGATTCTCTAAAGTGGTCTAAATAGTTAATGGGGTTAGCTGCTGACAACATTGTTTGGTTTGACCATCAGTTGCAAGGAATAGAGATCATTACTAGCTGTGGGGATTTTCTGAATGTGCCTTTGATCGGCAGGAAGGGGGGAATTAATTATAACCCTATCCTGGCTATCAGGCAATTTGGATATGCCTCAAGGAACCCTCCTGAAGACCAACATATGGAAGAGTCCTTGCTCTTTAACGGGAGTGAAGATACAGAGGTGCTAAGGAAGGTTGTGCACGCTTGGGGGCATATCCATAAGACTGGGAAGATTGTTTTTGGAAAAGGTGATTGTAGATCCTATCCGTAGTATACACAGTGGATCCAGAGGAAGGTTGAAGAAGTTCTCTTGCCTTTTTTGCGTGAGCCACCTTTGTATCCAGTGACGCAAGAATAACCTACCACAGTGGCCATTGAGGAGTTCAACAAATTGCAAAATTTGGTGAAAGAGCTTAGAGGGGAGAATTCTGATATGAGCAGTCGTCTTCAAGACGGTTTACATACCAACAAGGAATTGGAACGCAAAGCCCAAGATGCAGAAAAGATCTTAACAACAAGAGAAAAAGATTTTGCCGAAAGGGCCCGGCATTACCAGAAAGTTAGTATGGCTATTGAAACTTCTACTCTAACTTATAAGCAGACTAAATAATCTTTGGCCCAAACAAGAGCCAAGCTCACCAAGCTTCAGCAAGCATGGGACGAAGTTAGAATTGAGAATGCAGAGCTGCGAGAGCAACTAAAAACCAGAGACGATGAACTCCAGAGAGCACATGAACAATGAAGAAAGCATCGTGAAGACTCCGGTAAAATCCAAGAGCAACTGGAAAAGGTTAAAGATGAGTTGAAAGCTTCCAAGAAAGAACTTGAAGATGCTATGGCAGAAGTAGGGGAACTAAAAATACGAGTTGGTGTTAAAAAGCCTAAGCAGGTGAGTGATGATGAAGCTCTCTTGATGCACATGGATTCATTAGCCGAAGCTCTGAAGAAGAGGAACATTTTGATCAAAGAAATGATTGAAAGGCCAAACCATCAGCGCACCAGAATACTCTTTGAAGAAATCAAGTATTTTAGCAAGAAGCTGAAAGATTTGGAGCTGAATGATTAATAGTTTCCTATTTATCTTCCTAGTGTAGTTTTTGTTGATGTACTGTGGTTACCATCAGGCTTGTTGATGGAGCCACTTTCTTGATGTATTTCCAGTTTGCAAACTCGTTGTAGAATGCTTCAGCACTTTTTGGCTCTCTGTTAATTCGAATGATTGGTTTACTTAGAAATGGTTCCTTAACAGTGTTCTGTTCACCGACAAATTATCACAACACTTTATCACAACACGTTTATTCTCAAAGAATTTCTCTTGACAATATGTGTATATTGCTCAGCTTTTTGTGTTTGAGACTGGAATCAGGGTGTGAAATGCCCTGGAAGTGGTTAAACATGGCATATGCATACATTTCATAACATATCATTTTGCATAACAGGTACTCTTCCCAGGGAGTTTCTAACCTTTATTTGGTTGCTGGAAAAATCAAGGCAGAACTCACTGAAATGAGGACCCGTATGGAGCAGTTCATGAACCTTATGCAGGGCATAGCCCAGGGGCAGCAAGATTTGAGAACTACAGTTCAAAGGTTGGAAGTGGAAATCCCCAATGCTAATCCTCCTGGCGGAGCGGCAGTTAATCCTCCTGGCGGAGCGGCAGTTAACCCTCCTGTCGGAGCGGCAGTTGATCCTCCTGGCGGAGCTCCTGGTGGCGTTGGCCATATTAATCATCAACATGTGGAGGACCATCAAGATGATCAGTTCTCTGTGCTGAAAGATGACCTGGGGATTCATAATGATGGTAATGACATAAGGTATGAAGAGTTGGCTGAGAAGGTAAGAGCCATGGAATGTCAGAACTACATGGGAATTAACGTTGCTGACATGGGGCTGGTGCAAGGGGTGAGGATCCCTCCAAAGTGTAAGCCCCCAACCTTTGACAAGTATAATGGCAGTACCTATCCTAAGACTCACATTTAGGCATATTTCAGGAAGATTTCAGCATATTCTGACAATGAAAAGCTGTGGATGTACTTCTTTCAATATAGCCTGTCAGGAGCTTCATTGGAATGGTACATGAAGTTGGAAAGAGCTTATATCAGGAACTGGAGGGACTTGGGCGATGCTTTCTTGAAACAGTATCAGTATAACATTAACATGGCCCCTAATCGTACCCAATTGCAGAATATGACACAGGATTCGAAGGAAGGTTTCAAACAATATGCCCAAAGGTGGCATGAGTTAGCAGCTCGAGTACAACCCCCGATGATGGAAAGGGAAATGGCTGATATGTTCATGAATACTTTACGGGGCCCATATCTGGATCGTTTGGCTAGATGTCCATCCACTGGATTCTCTGACATTGTGATAGCAGAAGAGAGAATTGAAAATCTACTGAAATCAGGGAAGATTCAAGATGGAAGTGGGGCAGGCTCTTCCAATGCAAAAAGGTTTTTTGGGAATGGCTCGAAGAAACGTGAAGGTGAACTAAGTACTGCTTATGGACAGGGGGCGAAGGTAAAGGACGTCAGAGCTCGTATCATTAAGCAGCAGTTATAACTATTCCGGTTCCAGCTGCCGAATCTCAGTCACAATCTCAAAGACAATACCAACCGAGGCAGAGATTGAGTGATCGCCACTTTGACACTTTACCTATGACATATGCCCAGATGTTACAGAATTTGCTCCGCTTAAAGTTGGTACAGTTGAGAACGCTGACACCACCAACAGGCAGGTTACCTTAGGGTTATGATGCAAATGTGAAGTGTGAATTCCATTCGGGTGGGCCCGGCCACCTTATAGAGAACTGCAAAGGTTTTAAGCACGTAGTTCAAGACCTGGTTGATTCGAAAGCTATCAACTTCGCTCCTAATCCCAATGTGATTCAAAACCCCATGCCCCCGCATGGCGAACTAAAGGTCAATGCAATAGAAGAAGACAGAGGCTTGAATCTGGTGTCAGATGTCAACAAAGTCAGAACATCTTTGGGAATCGTGAAAAAGCGTTTGTTGAAAGGGGGTGTGTTCCCCGATTGTCTGGAAAATTGCTCAGAATGTTTAACTGCGATGAATGGTTGTGATGAACTGAAGAAGGGCCTTCAAAATTTGATAGACGAGGGTTGTTTACAGTTTGATCAAATGAGAAAGAAGGATGATACGGTCTTGACAATCACCATTTACTTTACCCCGACAGAGATTCCCATGCATACGCCAGTACAGGTCCCCGTGCCTGAGCAATTAGCCCCTGTGACTATAACTGTTCCGGGTCCTATGCCATATGAAAGTACAAAAGCGATCACATGGTATTACGGAGCTGATGTTTATTATCAAGGGCAGAAGCAGGAAGTAGAGGTTCCCAAAGAAACTGGTTCAAGTGTGGGGAACGTAGGAGGAATGGGTGGTTTTACCCGTAGTGGAAGGCTCTTTGCTCCACAAACGCTCCAAAACGATGATGCTGAAGCTTCGGCGATAGCTAAAGGATAGCAGGTGGTAAACAAAGAGCCCGTGCAAAGGGAAGAGCCTGGTAATTCCTTTGAAAATGATGCTGAAGAGTTTATGAGGATTATCCGAAAGAGCGATTACAAGATAGTGGATCACCTGCATCAAACTCCTTCCAAGATTTCTATCTTGTCACTACTATTATGTTCCGAGGCACATCGCAACGCCCTGCTAAAAATATTGAATATGGCGAACGTTCCACAGGAGATATCGGTGAACCAGCTCTAGGGTGTTATTGCCCATGTCAATGCCAGTAAGGGGTTGGATTTACTGATTTTGATCTGACGCCAGAGGGGAGAAATCAAAACGAAGCTCTCCACATATCCATTGAGTGCAAAGGGGCAGTCTTGTCCCATGTGTTGGTAGATACTGGCTCGTCCCTAAATGTACTGCCGAAGAAGGCTTTGGCAAAGTTGGATGTTGAGGGGGTTATATTCCGACCATGTGATTTAGTTGTGCACGCTTTCGACGGCTCCAAAAGATCGGTTTTTTGGGAGGTAGAGTTGCCTGTGAAGATTGGACCCCAAGTGTTTAATATAGTTTTCTATGTGATAGAAATCCAGCCGGCTTATAGCTGCTTGCTAGGGCGCCCATGGATACATGCTGCAGGGGCAGAATCATCAACGCTCCATCAGAAGATAAAGATTGTCATGGATGGTCAGGTTGTCACAGTATGTGGAGAGGAGGATATATTCATTAGTCATTTGTCGTCATTCAAATATGTGGAGATGGACGGCGAGATCCGTGAAACTCTTTGTCAAGCATTCGAAGCAGTGAGTATTGAAAATAACCCTCCTTCCAATGAAACAAGAGCAGGGACTTCTATAGTTTCTTACAAACAGGCTCTCGAAGTAGTACAGTCAGGCCATGCTGAAGGTTGGGGCCAGTTGATTGAGTTTCCTTTTAAGGAAGACAAATGTGGGATTGGTTTCCAGCCTACTACAACTTCGCAGCCAGAAGGCCAAGAGCGTCACGGACCTGTCATTTTTTCTAGTGGGGGGATCATCAACCTTGGTCAAGTCAATCCTACAACTAAAGACGATGGAGACAGCGATTATGATATGGACAATTAGGTGCGCCCATGTGTCTCAGGGCAGAAGCTGAACAACTGGTTCTCTGAAGACCTCATCCAAGTTACCCTACTGAAAGAGTAATTTTCTTTGTTTTTTCATGTTGCATGTAAAATCCTAGGCTCTGCCCAAGGCCTAGTGATTTCATTGTAGGGCCACATTTGTTTCATATGCAAGTTTATCATCAATAAAAGGACGTTTTTTGTATTCAAAAATTATATTCCCTGTCTTTCATTTTACACTTTTCATTTTATTTCAAATAAAAATGGCAATGTTTTCTCCATAGTTTGTTTTCTTTCTTTTCAAAAGGCTCTTTCTAAAATAAAGCATGAACCATCATTCATGCAGAAAAAATCTTCCTGATTCTGTTGATAACGGTCCTGCTATGGCTCGATATGACTTTGATAATCCAATTTACCAAGCTCAAGAGAGGGGGTGAGGAAGACTGTGAACTTCCCGAGGAATTGGCCAGATTATTGAAACAGGAGGAAAAAGCTATTCAGCCTCATCAAGCGTCACTAGAAGTCATCAACCTTGGCACCGAGGATGCGAGAAAAGAAGTCAAAATAGGGGCAAGCCTAGCAGAGAATGTGAAGAAAGAGCTGATTGAGATGTTGCGCGAATATGTCGATATCTTTGCCTGGTCCTATCAAGATATGTCGGGGTTAGATACAGATATTGTTGTGCACAGGTTGCCTCTCAAAGAAGGTTGTTCCCCCGTCAAACAGAAGCTCAGAAGAACTAAACCGGAAATGGCCATTAAGATCAAAGAGGAGGTGCAGAAACAGTTGGATGCAGGTTTCTTGGCCGTTACCAGCTATCCCCCATGGGTTGCGAATATTGTCCCGGTACCTAAGAAAGATGGTAAGGTACGGATGTGTGTTGACTACCGTGACTTAAATCGAGCGAGTCCGAAGGATGATTTTCCATTACCTCATATTGATGTGTTGGTCGATAGTACAACACAATTCTCGGTATTTTCCTTCATGGATGGCTTTTCCAGTTATAATCAGATAAAAATGGCACCGGAAGATATGGAGAAAACAACGTTTATTACCATGTTGGGCACGTTCTGCTATAAAGTGATGCCTTTCGGTTTGAAAAATGCAGGGGCAACTTATCAGCGTGCTATGGTGACACTCTTTCATGACATGATTCATAAAGAGATTGAGGTTTATGTTGATGATATGATTGCTAAGTCGCGGACTGAGGAAGAGCACTTGGTGAATCTAAAAAAGCTTTTTGAACAATTGAGACAATTCAGACTGATGCTGAACCCGAATAAGTGTACTTTCGGGGTGAGATTTGGTAAGCTATTGGGCTTTATTGTCAGTGAAAGAGGAATCGAGGTTGATCCAGCAAAAGTAAAAGCAATACAAGATATGCCCGAGCCAAGAATAGAAAAGCAAGTTCGTGGTTTCTTAGGGAGATTGAACTACATTTCTAGATTCATATCCCATCTTACAGCCACTTGCGAGCCAATATTCAAATTGTTGGGAAAAGATCAATCAATTAGTTGGAATAATGATTGCCAAAGGGCGTTTGATAAAATAAAAGAGTATTTGCAGAAGCCTCCGATTCTGATGTCTCCAGTTCCTGGGAGACCACTGATAATGTATTTGTCGGTACGTGAAAACTCAATGGGTTGTGTTCTCGGTCAACAGGACGAGACAGGTAGGAAAGAACATGCCATTTACTACCTGAGCAAGAAATTCACAGATTGCGAGTCCAGATACTCAATGCTTGAGAAGACATGTTGTGCACTTGCATGGGCTGCTAAGCGTTTGAGACAATATATGCTGACTCACACAACTCTATTGATATCAAAGATGGACCCAATCAAGTACATTTTTGAGAAGCCAGCTCTCACCGGAAGGGTTACCCGTTGGCAGATGGTGTTGACAGAATATGACATACAATATACTTCCCAAAAGGCCATAAAGGGTAGTATTCTATCTGATTATCTTGCTGAGCAACCAATTGATTATTATCAGCCAATGAAGTTTGAGTTCCCTGATGAAGACATCATGTACTTGAAAATGAAAGATTGCGACGAGCCACCAGTTGATGAAGGACTAGATCCTGACGACAAGTGGAAATTGATGTTTGATGGGGCTGTTAATGTGAATGGTAGTGGCATTGGGGTAGTTCTCATAACTTTGAAAGGTTCCCATATACCTTTCACTGCCAGACTAACTTTTGATGTCACCAATAATGAAGCCGAATATGAAGCCTGCATTATGGGTATTAAAGAAGCCATTGATTTAAGGGTCAAGACTCTTGATGTATTTGGGGACTCTGCTCTAGTGATCAATCAGGTCAACGGAGATTGGCACACCCATCAACCCAACTTGACCCCTTCCAGAGATTATACGAGAAGACTGTTGACTTTCTTCAAAACAATAAAGCTGTATCATGTACCTCGTGACGAGAATCAAATGGCAGACGCTTTGGCAACGTTATCTTCTATTATTCAAGTGAATTGGTGGAATCATATACCCAAAATTGATGTGATGCGACATGATAGACTCGCTCATGTGTTTGCAGCCGATACAGCGATCGATGATAAACCTTGGTATCATGATATCAAGCGTTTCTTGGAGCGTCAAGAGTATCCGGCTGGGGCATCCAATAATTACAAGAAGACTCTGAGAAGGTTAGCGGGTAGTTTCTTCTTGAATGAAGATGGCGTATTATACAAAAGAAGTTTTGACATGGTCTTGCTCAAATGCGTGGATATACACGAAGCAGACATGTTAATGCAAGAAGTGCACGAAGGTTCTTTTGGTACCCATGCTGGTGGACATGCCATGGCAAAGAAATTGTTGCGAGCTGGTTATAATTGGATGACCATGGAGGCTGATTGTTTCAAATATGCTCGAAAATGCCACAAGTGCCAGATTTATGCTGATAAAGTGCATGTGCCACCGAATCCTTTAAACGTGATGAGTTCCCCTTGGCCCTTTGCCATATGGGCCATTGATATGATTGGGAAGATTGAGCCCACAGTCTCTAATGGACATCGTTTTATCCTGGTAGCCATTGATTACTTCACCAAGTGGGTGGAAGCTGCTTCGTTTGCAAATGTCACCAAGCAGGTGGTTGCCCGGTTTATCAAGAAAGATATTATTTGTCGGTACGGGGTGCCCGAAAGGGTCATCACTGACAATGTTTCTAATCTTAATAATAAGATGATGCAAGAGCTGTGCCAGAGCTTCAAGATTGAACATCACAATGTTTCTCCGTACCGCCCAAAGATGAATGGTGTCGTCGAGGCAGCCAATAAAAATATCAAGAAGGTTGTGCAAAAGATGGTCGTGACGTACAAGGATTGGCATGAGATGTTGCCTTTCGCTTTGTATGGGTACCGTACATCAGTACGTACGTCTACTGGGGCAACCCCATTTTCTCTTGTGTATGGTATGGAAGCGGTCTTACCGGTTGAAGTTGAGATTCCTTCTCTGAGGGTCATGATGGATGTCATGCTTGATGAGGCTGACTGGGTTCGAACGAGGTTCAACGAGTTGAGTCTCATAGAAGAAAGGAGATTGGCAGCAGTATGCCATAGGCAACTGTATCAGAGAAGGATGAAATGGGCATTCGATCAGAAAGTGCGTCCTCGGAATTATCAGACAGGTGACTTGGTGTTGAAAAGGATTCTTCCTCCTAATACAGATCACAGGGGCAAATGGACTCCGAATTATGAAGGTCCATATGTTGTCAAGAAGGTTTTCTCGGGCGGAGCCTTGATGCTTACAACTATGGATGGTGAGGATTTTCCATCGCCTGTGAACTCAGACGCAGTCAAAAAATACTTCGCATAAATGGACCCACTAGACAGTAAAAAGAGAGTCCAGGCAAAAAATGGCATCCCAGCGAGGTCATTATTCCTTACAGTAACCTCAAGGTCATTATTCCTTACAGTAACCTCAACGAGTTCGTTAGTTCAGAGCCCAGATTAGGAGATCAGGTTATTTTGTTTTCCCCAGCATGAGTTGCGAGCACGAGGACAATTCAGTTTGCTATCCCCAGCGGAGTTGCCTTCTTTTCCTCAACGTTTATTTTGCTGAGGAACCTCCTTGCATGTTGCATATAGTAATCATTGCATCCTAAAAAACGCGTAGTATTTCCATTCGAGATGGAGCATTAAGCCATGGAAAAATTCAAACATATGCATGCGAAGCATAAGCCAGTTTTGGTACCTCGTGCGACAGCCCAAAATTGTTTCTCTTCTATCATAATTGACAAAACCAAAACGAACGCCTCTTTCATTCCTCAACAGACATTTCAAAGCAGTGCAAGGGTTTCACTACTTTCCTCCCCACCAGAGTCACAGTTTCTCGGTTGGTATATCTTTTGGTCTTACATCTTAACCGTGTTTTCCTGGAACCATTCCCGACAGGTAACCCACAGGTTTTCAACTTTAGCCGTTCTCGACAGGCACCCTTTGAGTTTTAAACCTAGCCGTTCCCGACATACCCATTTACCGTTCCCGACAGGTAAGCCATAGGTTTTCCACTTTAGTCGTTCCCGACAGGCGACCTTTGAGTTTTAAACCTAGTCGTTCCCGACATGCCCATTTACCGTTCCCGACAGGTAAGCCATAGGTTTTCAACTTTAGCCGTTCTCGACAAGCACCCTTTGAGTTTTAAACCTAGCCGTTCTCGACAGGCCCATTTACCGTTCCCGACAGGTAAGCCATAGGTTTTCAACTTTAGCCGTTCCCGACAGGCGACCCTTTGAGTTTTAACCCTAGCCGTTCCCGACAGGCCCATTTACCATTCCCGACAGGTAATCCATAGGTTTTCAACTTTAGCCGTTCCCGACAGGCGACCTTTGAGTTTTAAACCTAGCCGTTCCCGACAGGCCCATTTACCGTTCCCGACAGGTAAGCCATAGGTTTTCAACTTTAGTCGTTCCCGACAGGCACCCTTTGAGTTTTAAACCTTGCTGTTCCCGACAGGCCCATTTACCGTTCCCGACAGGTAAGCCATATGTTTTTAACTTTAGTCATTCCCGACAGGCGACCCTTTGAGTTTTAAACCTAGCCGTTCCTGACAGGCCCATTTACCGTTCCCGACAGGTAAGCCATAGGTTTTCAACTTTAGCCGTTCCCGACAGGCGACCTTTGAGTTTTAAGCCTAGCCGTTCCCGACAGGCCCATTTACCATTCCCGACAAGTAATCCATAGGTTTTCAACTTTAGCCGTTCCCGACAGGCGACCTTTGAGTTTTAAACCTAGCCGTTCCCGAAAGGCCCATTTACCGTTCCCGACAGGTAAGCCATAGGTTTTCAACTTTAGCCGTTCCCGACAGGCACCCTTTGAGTTTTAAACCTAGCCGTTCCCGACAGGCCCATTTACCGTTCCCGACAGGTATACCATAGGTTTTCATCTTTAGCCGTTCCCGACAGGCGACCTTTGAGTTTTAAACCTAGCCGTTCCCGACAGACCCATTTACCGCTCCCGACGGGTAAGCCAAAGGTTTTCCACTTTAGTCGTTCCCGACAGGCGACCTTTGAGTTTTAAACCTAGCCGTTCCCGATATGCCCATTTACCGTTCCCGATAGGTAAGCCATAGGTTTTCAACTTTAGCCGTTCCCGACAGGCACCCTTTGAGTTTTAAACCTAGCCGTTCCTGACAGGCCCATTTACCGTTCCCGACAGGTAAGCCATATGTTTTTAACTTTAGCCATTCCCGACAGGCGACCCTTTGAGTTTTAAACCTAGCCGTTCCTGACAGGCCCATTTGCCGTTCCCGACAGGTGAGCCATAGGTTTTCAACTTTAGCCGTTCCCGACATGCGACCTTTGAGTTTTAAATCTAGCCGTTCCTGACAGGCCCATTTACCGTTCCCGACAGGTAAGCCATAGGTTTTCAACTTTAGTCGTTCCCGACAGGCACCCTTTGAGTTATAAACCTAGCCGTTCCCGACAGGCCCATTTACCGTTCCCGATAGGCAAGCAATATGTTTTCAACTTTAGCCGTTCCCGACAGGCGACCCTTTGAGTTTTAAACCTTGCCATTCCTGACAGGCCCATTTACCGTTCCCGACAGGTAAGCCATAGGTTTTCAACTTTAGCCGTTCCCGACAGGCGACCTTTGAGTTTTAAACCTAGACGTTCCCGACAGGCCCATTTACCGTTCCTGACAGGTAATCCATAGGTTTTCAACTTTAGCCGTTCCCGACAAGCGACCCTTTGAGTTTTAAACCTAGCCGTTCCCGACAGGCCCATTTACCGTTCCCGACAGGTAAGCCATATGTTTTTAACTTTAGCCATTCCCGACAGGCGACCCTTTGAGTTTTAAACCTAGCCGTTCCTGACAGGCCCATTTACCGTTCCCGACAGGTAAGCCATAGGTTTTCAACTTTAGCCGTTCCCGACAGGCGACCTTTGAGTTTTAGGCCTAGTCGTTCCCGACAGGCCCATTTACCATTCCCGACAGGTAATCCATAGGTTTTCAACTTTAGCCGTTCCCGACAGGCGACCTTTGAGTTTTAAACCTAGCCGTTCCCAAAAGGCCCATTTACCGTTCCCGACAGGTAAGCCATAGGTTTTCGACTTTAGCCGTTCCCGACAGGCACCCTTTGAGTTTTAAACCTAGCCGTTCCCGACAGGCCCATTTACCGTTCCCGACAGGTATACCATAGGTTTTCATCTTTAGCCGTTCCCGACAGGCACCCTTTGAGTTTTAAACCTTGTCGTTCCCGACAGGCCCATTTACCGTTCCCGACAGGTAAGCCATAGGTTTTCAACTTTAGCAGTTCCCGACAGGCGACCCTTTGAGTTTTAACCCTAGCCGTTCCCGACAGGCCCATTTACCATTCCCGACAGGTAATCCATAGGTTTTCAACTTTAGCCGTTCCCGACAGGCGACCTTTGAGTTTTAAACCTAGCCGTTCCCGACAGGCCCATTTACCGTTCCCGACAGGTAAGCCATAGGTTTTCAACTTTAGCCGTTCCCGACAGGCGACCTTTGAGTTTTAAACCTAGCCGTTCCCGACAGGCCCATTTACCGTTCCCGACAGGTAAGCCATAGGTTTTCAACTTTAGTCGTTCCCAACAGGCACCCTTTGAGTTTTAAACCTTGCTGTTCCCGACAGGCCCATTTACCGTTCCCGACAGGTAAGCCAATTGTTTTTAACTTTAGTCATTCCCGACAGGCGACCCTTTGAGTTTTAAACCTAGCCGTTCCTGACAGGCCCATTTACCGTTCCCGACAGGTAAGCCATAGGTTTTCAACTTTAGCCGTTCCCGACAGGCGACCTTTGAGTTTTAAGCCTAGCCGTTCCCGACAGGCCCATTTACCATTCCCGACAGGTAATCCATAGGTTTTCAACTTTAGCCGTTCCCGACAGGCGACCTTTGAGTTTTAAACCTAGCCGTTCCCGAAAGGCCCATTTACCGTTCCCGACAGGTAAGCCATAGGTTTTCAACTTTAGCCGTTCCCGACAGGCACCTTTTGAGTTTTAAACCTAGCCGTTCCCGACAGGCCCATTTACCGTTCCCGACAGGTATACCATAGGTTTTCATCTTTAGCCGTTCCCGACAGGCGACCTTTGAGTTTTAAACCTAGCCGTTCCCGACAGACCCATTTACCGCTCCCGACGGGTAAGCCAAAGGTTTTCCACTTTAGTCGTTCCCGACAGGCGACCTTTGAGTTTTAAACCTAGCCGTTCCCGATATGCCCATTTACCGTTCCCGATAGGTAAGCCATAGGTTTTCAACTTTAGCCGTTCCCGACAGGCACCCTTTGAGTTTTAAACCTAGCCGTTCCCGACAGGCCCATTTACCGTTCCCGACAGGTAAGCCATATGTTTTTAACTTTAGCCATTCCCGACAGGCGACCCTTTGAGTTTTAAACCTAGCCGTTCCTGACAGGCCCATTTGCCGTTCCCGACAGGTGAGCCATAGGTTTTCAACTTTAGCCGTTCCCGACATGCGACCTTTGAGTTTTAAATCTAGCCGTTCCTGACAGGCCCATTTACCGTTCCCGACAGGTAAGCCATAGGTTTTCAACTTTAGTCGTTCCCGACAGGCACCCTTTGAGTTATAAACCTAGCCGTTCCCGACAGGCCCATTTACCGTTCCCGATAGGCAAGCAATATGTTTTCAACTTTAGCCGTTCCCGACAGGCGACCCTTTGAGTTTTAAACCTTGCCATTCCTGACAGGCCCATTTACCGTTCCCGACAGGTAAGCCATAGGTTTTCAACTTTAGCCGTTCCCGACAGGCGACCTTTGAGTTTTAAACCTAGACGTTCCCAACAGGCCCATTTACCGTTCCTGACAGGTAATCCATAGGTTTTCAACTTTAGCCGTTCCCGACAAGCGACCCTTTGAGTTTTAAACCTAGCCGTTCCCGACAGGCCCATTTACCGTTCCCGACAGGTAAGCCATATGTTTTTAACTTTAGCCATTCCCGACAGGCGACCCTTTGAGTTTTAAACCTAGCCGTTCCTGACAGGCCCATTTACCGTTCCCGACAGGTAAGCCATAGGTTTTCAACTTTAGCCGTTCCCGACAGGCGACCTTTGAGTTTTAGGCCTAGTCGTTCCCGACAGGCCCATTTACCATTCCCGACAGGTAATCCATAGGTTTTCAACTTTAGCCGTTCCCGACAGGCGACCTTTGAGTTTTAAACCTAGCCGTTCCCGAAAGGCCCATTTACCGTTCCCGACAGGTAAGCCATAGGTTTTCGACTTTAGCCGTTCCCGACAGGCACCCTTTGAGTTTTAAACCTAGCCGTTCCCGACAGGCCCATTTACCGTTCCCGACAGGTATAGCATAGGTTTTCATCTTTAGCCGTTCCCGACAGGCACCCTTTGAGTTTTAAACCTTGCCGTTCCCGACAGGCCCATTTACCGTTCCCGACAGGTAAGCCATAGGTTTTCAACTTTAGCCGTTCCCGACAGGCGACCCTTTGAGTTTTAAACCTAGCCGTTCCTGACAGGCCCATTTACCGTTCCCGACAGGTAATCCATAGGTTTTCAACTTTAGCCGTTCCCGACAGGCGACCTTTGAGTTTTAAACCTAGCCGTTCCCGACAGGCCCATTTACCGTTCCCGACAGGTAAGCCATAGGTTTTCAACTTTAGTCGTTCCCGACAGGCGACCCTTTGAGTTTTAAACCTAGCCGTTCCTGACAGGCCCATTTACCGTTCCCGACAGGTAAGCCATAGGTTTTCAACTTTAGCCGTTCCCGACAGGCGACCTTTGAGTTTTAAATCTAGCCGTTCCTGACAGCCCATTTACCGTACCCGACAGGTAAGCTATAGGTTTTCAACTTTAGCCGTTCCCGACAGGCGACCTTTGAGTTTTAAGCCTAGTCGTTCCCGACAGGCCCATTTACCATTCCCGACAGGTAATCCATAGGTTTTCAACTTTAGCCGTTCCCGACAGGCGACCTTTGAGTTTTAAACCTAGCCGTTCCCGACAGACCCATTTACCGCTCCCGACGGGTAAGCCAAAGGTTTTCCACTTTAGTCGTTCCCGACAGGCGACCTTTGAGTTTTAAACCTAGCCGTTCCCGATATGCCCATTTACCGTTCCCGATAGGTAAGCCATAGGTTTTCAACTTTAGCCGTTCCCGACAGGCACCCTTTGAGTTTTAAACCTAGCCGTTCCCGACAGGCCCATTTACCGTTCCCGACAGGTAAGCCATATGTTTTTAACTTTAGCCATTCCCGACAGGCGACCCTTTGAGTTTTAAACCTTGCCATTCCTGACAGGCCCATTTACCGTTCCCGACAGGTAAGCCATAGGTTTTCAACTTTAGCCGTTCCCGACAGGCGACCTTTGAGTTTTAAACCTAGACGTTCCCGACAGGCCCATTTACCGTTCCCGACAGGTAATCCATAGGTTTTCAACTTTAGCCGTTCCCGACAGGCGACCTTTGAGTTTTAAACCTAGCCGTTCCCGACAGGCCCATTTACCGTTCCCGACAGGTAAGCCATATGTTTTTAACTTTAGCCATTCCCGACAGGCGACCCTTTGAGTTTTAAACCTAGCCGTTCCTGACAGGCCCATTTACCGTTCCCGACAGGTAAGCAATAGGTTTTCAACTTTAGCCGTTCCCGACAGGCGACCTTTGAGTTTTAGGCCTAGTCGTTCCCGACAGGCCCATTTACCATTCCCGACAGGTAATCCATAGGTTTTCAACTTTAGCCGTTCCCGACAGGCGACCTTTGAGTTTTAAACCTAGCCGTTCCCGAAAGGCCCATTTACCGTTCCCGACAGGTAAGCCATAGGTTTTCGACTTTAGCCGTTCCCGACAGGCACCCTTTGAGTTTTAAACCTAGCCGTTCCCGACAGGCCCATTTACCGTTCCCGACAGGTATAGCATAGGTTTTCATCTTTAGCCGTTCCCGACAGGCACCCTTTGAGTTTTAAACCTTGCCGTTCCCGACAGGCCCATTTACCGTTCCCGACAGGTAAGCCATATGTTTTTAACTTTAGCCATTCCCGACAGGCGACCCTTTGAGTTTTAAACCTAGCCGTTCCTGACAGGCCCATTTACCGTTCCCGACAGGTAATCCATAGGTTTTCAACTTTAGCCGTTCCCGACAGGCGACCTTTGAGTTTTAAACCTAGCCGTTCCCGACAGGCCCATTTACCGTTCCCGACAGGTAAGCCATAGGTTTTCAACTTTAGTCGTTCCCGACAGGCGACCCTTTGAGTTTTAAACCTAGCCGTTCCTGACAGGCCCATTTACCGTTCCCGACAGGTAAGCCATAGGTTTTCAACTTTAGCCGTTCCCGACAGGCGACCTTTGAGTTTTAAATCTAGCCGTTCCTGACAGCCCATTTACCGTACCCGACAGGTAAGCCATAGGTTTTCAACTTTAGCCGTTCCCGACAGGCGACCTTTGAGTTTTAAGCCTAGTCGTTCCCGACAGGCCCATTTACCATTCCCGACAGGTAATCCATAGGTTTTCAACTTTAGCCGTTCCCGACAGGCGACCTTTGAGTTTTAAACCTAGCCGTTCCCGACAGACCCATTTACCGCTCCCGACGGGTAAGCCAAAGGTTTTCCACTTTAGTCGTTCCCGACAGGCGACCTTTGAGTTTTAAACCTAGCCGTTCCCGATATGCCCATTTACCGTTCCCGATAGGTAAGCCATAGGTTTTCAACTTTAGCCGTTCCCGACAGGCACCCTTTGAGTTTTAAACCTAGCCGTTCCCGACAGGCCCATTTACCGTTCCCGACAGGTAAGCCATATGTTTTTAACTTTAGCCATTCCCGACAGGCGACCCTTTGAGTTTTAAACCTAGCCGTTCCTGACAGGCCCATTTGCCGTTCCCGACAGGTGAGCCATAGGTTTTCAACTTTAGCCGTTCCCGACATGCGACCTTTGAGTTTTAAATCTAGCCGTTCCTGACAGGCCCATTTACCGTTCCCGACAGGTAAGCCATAGGTTTTCAACTTTAGTCGTTCCCGACAGGCACCCTTTGAGTTATAAACCTAGCCGTTCCCGACAGGCCCATTTACCGTTCCCGATAGGCAAGCAATATGTTTTCAACTTTAGCCGTTCCCGACAGGCGACCCTTTGAGTTTTAAACCTTGCCATTCCTGACAGGCCCATTTACCGTTCCCGACAGGTAAGCCATAGGTTTTCAACTTTAGCCGTTCCCGATAGGCGACCTTTGAGTTTTAAACCTAGACGTTCCCGACAGGCCCATTTACCGTTCCTGACAGGTAATCCATAGGTTTTCAACTTTAGCCGTTCCCGACAAGCGACCCTTTGAGTTTTAAACCTTGCCATTCCTGACAGGCCCATTTACCGTTCCCGACAGGTAAGCCATATGTTTTTAACTTTAGCCATTCCTGACAGGCGACCCTTTGAGTTTTAAACCTAGCCGTTCCTGACAGGCCCATTTACCGTTCCCGACAGGTAAGCCATAGGTTTTCAACTTTAGCCGTTCCCGACAGGCGACCTTTGAGTTTTAGGCCTAGTCGTTCCCGACAGGCCCATTTACCATTCCCGACAGGTAATCCATAGGTTTTCAACTTTAGCCGTTCCCGACAGGCGACCTTTGAGTTTTAAACCTAGCCGTTCCCGAAAGGCCCATTTACCGTTCCCGACAGGTAAGCCATAGGTTTTCGACTTTAGCCGTTCCCGACAGGCACCCTTTGAATTTTAAACCTAGCCGTTCCCGACAGGCCCATTTACCGTTCCCGACAGGTATACCATAGGTTTTCATCTTTAGCCGTTCCCGACAGGCACCCTTTGAGTTTTAAACCTTGCCGTTCCCGACAGGCCCATTTACCGTTCCCGACAGGTAAGCCATATGTTTTTAACTTTAGCCATTCCCGACAGGCGACCCTTTGAGTTTTAAACCTAGCCGTTCCTGACAGGCCCATTTACCGTTCCCGACAGGTAAGCCATAGGTTTTCAACTTTAGACGTTCCCGACAGGCGACCTTTGAGTTTTAAGCCTAGTCGTTCCCGACAGGCCCATTTAACATTCCCGACAGGTAATCCATAGGTTTTCAACTTTAGCCATTCCCGACAGGCGAACCTTTTAGTTTTAAACCTAGCCGTTCCTGACAGGCCCATTTACCGTTCCCGACAGGTAAGCCATAGGTTTTCAACTTTAGCCGTTCCCGACAGGCGACCTTTGAGTTTTAAATCTAGCCGTTCCTGACAGGCCCATTTACCGTACCCGACAGGTAAGCCATAGGTTTTCAACTTTAGCCGTTCCCGACAGGCGACCTTTGAGTTTTAAGCCTAGTCGTTCCCGACAGGCCCATTTACCATTCCCGACAGGTAATCCATAGGTTTTCAACTTTAGCCGTTCCCGACAGGCGACCTTTGAGTTTTAAACCTAGCCGTTCCCGACAGGCCCATTTACCGTTCCCGACAGGTAAGCCATAGGTTTTCAACTTTAGCCGTTCCCGACAGGCACCCTTTGAGTTTTAAACCTTGCCGTTCCCGACAGGCCCATTTACCGTTCCCGACAGGTAAGCCATATGTTTTTAACTTTAGCCATTCCCGACAGGCGACCCTTTGAGTTTTAAACCTAGCCGTTCCTGACAGGCCCATTTACCGTTCCCGACAGGTAAGCCATAGGTTTTCAACTTTAGCCGTTCCCGACAGGCGACCTTTGAGTTTTAAACCTAGCCGTTCCCGACAGACCCATTTACCGCTCCCGACGGGTAAGCCAAAGGTTTTCAACTTTAGTCGTTCCCGACAGGCGACCTTTGAGTTTTAAACCTAGCCGTTCCCGATATGCCCATTTACCGTTCCCGACAGGTAAGCCATAGGTTTTCAACTTTAGCCGTTCCCGACAGGCGACCTTTGAGTTTTAAACCTAGTCGTTCCCGACATGCCCATTTACCGTTCCCGACAGGTAAGCCATAGGTTTTCAACTTTAGCCGTTCTCGACAAGCACCCTTTGAGTTTTAAACCTAGCCGTTCTCGACAGGCCCATTTACCGTTCCCGACAGGTAAGCCATAGGTTTTCAACTTTAGCCGTTCCCGACAGGCGACCCTTTGAGTTTTAACCCTAGCCGTTCCCGACAGGCCCATTTACCATTCCCGACAGGTAATCCATAGGTTTTCAACTTTAGTCGTTCCCGACAGGCGACCTTTGAGTTTTAAACCTAGCCGTTCCCGACAGGCCCATTTACCGTTCCCGACAGGTAAGCCATAGGTTTTCAACTTTAGCCGTTCCCGACAGGCACCCTTTGAGTTTTAAACCTAGCCATTCCCGAAAGGCCCATTTACCGTTCCCGACAGGTAAGCCATAGGTTTTCAACTTTAGCCGTTCCCGACAGGCACCCTTTGAGTTTTAAACCTAGCCGTTCCCGACAGGCCCATTTACCGTTCCCGACAGGTATACCATAGGTTTTCATCTTTAGCCGTTCCCGACAGGCGACCTTTGAGTTTTAAACCTAGCCGTTCCCGACAGACCCATTTACCGCTCCCGACGGGTAAGTCAAAGGTTTTCAACTTTAGTCGTTCCCGACAGGCGACCTTTGAGTTTTAAACCTAGCCATTCCCGATATGCCCATTTACCGTTCCCGACAGGTAAGCCATAGGTTTTCAACTTTAGCCGTTCCCGACAGGCACCCTTTGAGTTTTAAACCTAGCCGTTCCCGACAGGCCCATTTACCGTTCCCGACAGGTAAGCCATAGGTTTTCAACTTTAGCCGTTCCCGACAGGCACCCTTTGAGTTTTAAACCTTGCCGTTCCCGACAGGCCCATTTACCGTTCCCGACAGGTAAGCCATATGTTTTTAACTTTAGCCATTCCCGACAGGCGACCCTTTGAGTTTTAAACCTAGCCGTTCCTGACAGGCCCATTTACCGTTCCCGACAGGTAAGCCATAGGTTTTCAACTTTAGCCGTTCCCGACAGGCGACCTTTGAGTTTTAAACCTAGCCGTTCCCGACAGACCCATTTACCGCTCCCGACGGGTAAGCCAAAGGTTTTCAACTTTAGTCGTTCCCGACAGGCGATCTTTGAGTTTTAAACCTAGCCGTTCCCGATATGCCCATTTACCGTTCCCGACAGGTAAGCCATAGGATTTCAACTTTAGCCGTTCCCGACAGGCGACCTTTGAGTTTTAAACCTAGTCGTTCCTGACATGCCCATTTACCGTTCCCGACAGGTAAGCCATAGGTTTTCAACTTTAGCCGTTCTCGACAAGCACCCTTTGAGTTTTAAACCTAGCCGTTCTCGACAGGCCCATTTACCGTTCCCGACAGGTAAGCCATAGGTTTTCAACTTTAGCCGTTCCCGACAGGCGACCCTTTGAGTTTTAACCCTAGCCGTTCCCGACAGGCCCATTTACCATTCCCGACAGGTAATCCATAGGTTTTCAACTTTAGCCGTTCCCGACAGGCGACGTTTGAGTTTTAAACCTAGCCGTTCCCGACAGGCCCATTTACCGTTCCCGACAGGTAAGCCATAGGTTTTCAACTTTAGCCGTTCCCGACAGGCACCCTTTGAGTTTTAAACCTTGCCGTTCCCGACAGGCCCATTTACCGTTCCCGACAGGTAAGCCATATGTTTTTAACTTTAGCCATTCCCGACAGGCGACCCTTTGAGTTTTAAACCTAGCCGTTCCTGACAGGCCTATTTACCGTTCCCGACAGGTAAGCCATAGGTTTTCAACTTTAGCCGTTCCCGACAGGCGACCTTTGAGTTTTAAGCCTAGCCGTTCCCGACAGGCCCATTTACCATTCCCGACAGGTAATCCATAGGTTTTCAACTTTAGCCGTTCCCGACAGGCGACCTTTGAGTTTTAAACCTAGCCATTCCCGAAAGGCCCATTTACCGTTCCCGACAGGTAAGCCATAGGTTTTCAACTTTAGCCGTTCCCGACAGGCACCCTTTGAGTTTTAAACCTAGCCGTTCCCGACAGGCCCATTTACCGTTCCCGACAGGTATACCATAGGTTTTCATCTTTAGCCGTTCCTGACAGGCGACCTTTGAGTTTTAAACCTAGCCGTTCCCGACAGACCCATTTACCGCTCCCGACGGGTAAGTCAAAGGTTTTCAACTTTAGTCGTTCCCGACAGGCGACCTTTGAGTTTTAAACCTAGCCGTTCCCGATATGCCCATTTACCGTTCCCGACAGGTAAGCCATAGGTTTTCAACTTTAGCCGTTCCCGACAGGCGACCTTTGAGTTTTAAACCTAGTCGTTCCCGACATGCCCATTTACCGTTCCCGACAGGTAAGCCATAGGTTTTCGACTTTAGCCGTTCCCGACAGGCACCCTTTAAGTTTTAAACCTAGCCATTCCCGACAGGCCCGTTTACCGTTCCCGACAGGTAAGCCATAGGTTTTCAACTTTAGCCGTTCCCGACAGGCGACCTTTGAGTTTTAAATCTAGCCGTTCCTGACAGGCCCATTTACCGTTCCCGACAGGTAAGCCATAGGTTTTCAACTTTAGTCGTTCCCGACAGGCACCCTTTGAGTTATAAACCAAGCCGTTCCCGACAGGCCCATTTACCGTTCCCGATAGGTAAGCAATATGTTTTCAACTTTAGCCGTTCCCGACAGGCGACCCTTTGAGTTTTAAACCTTGCCATTCCTCACAGGCCCATTTACCGTTCCCGACAGGTAAGCCATAGGTTTTCAACTTTAGCCGTTCCCGACAGGCGACCTTTGAGTTTTAAACCTAGACATTCCCGACAGGCCCATTTACCGTTCCTGACAGGTAATCCATAGGTTTTCAACTTTAGCCGTTCCCGACAAGCGACCCTTTGAGTTTTAAACCTAGCCGTTCCCGACAGGCCCATTTACCGTTCCCGACAGGTAAGCCATAGGTTTTCAACTTTAGCCGTTCCCGACAGGCGACCTTTGAGTTTTAAACCTAGCCGTTCCCGAAAGGCCCATTTACCGTTCCCGACAGGTAAGCCATAGGTTTTCGACTTTAGCCGTTCCCGACAGGCACCCTTTAAGTTTTAAACCTAGCCGTTCCCGACAGGCCCGTTTACCGTTCCCGACAGGTATACCATAGGTTTTCATCTTTAGCCGTTCCCGACAGGCGACCTTTGAGTTTTAAACCTAGCCGTTCCCGACAGACCCATTTACCGCTCCCGACGGGTAAGCCAAAGGTTTTCAACTTTAGTCGTTCCCGACAGGCGACCTTTGAGTTTTAAACCTAGCCGTTCTCGATATGCCCATTTACCGTTCCCGACAGGTAAGCCATAGGTTTTCAACTTTAGTAGTTCCCGACAGGCGACCTTTGAATTTTAAACCTAGTCGTTCCCGACATGCCCATTTACCGTTCCCGACAGGTAAGCCATAGGTTTTCGACTTTAGCCGTTCCCGACAGGCGACCCTTTGAGTTTTAACCCTAGCCGTTCCCGACAGGCCCATTTACCATTCCCGACAGGTAATCCATAGGTTTTCAACTTTAGCCGTTCCCGACAGGCGACGTTTGAGTTTTAAACCTAGCCGTTCCCGACAGGCCCATTTACCGTTCCCGACAGGTAAGCCATAGGTTTTCAACTTTAGCCGTTCCCGACAGGCACCCTTTGAGTTTTAAACCTTGCCGTTCCCGACAGGCCCATTTACCGTTCCCGACAGGTATACCATAGGTTTTCATCTTTAGCCGTTCCCGACAGGCGACCTTTGAGTTTTAAACCTAGCCGTTCCCGAAAGGCCCATTTACCGTTCCCGACAGGTAAGCCATAGGTTTTCGACTTTAGCCGTTCCCGACAGGCACCCTTTAAGTTTTAAACCTAGCCGTTCCCGACAGGCCCGTTTACCGTTCCCGACAGGTATACCATAGGTTTTCATCTTTAGCCGTTCCCGACAGGCGACCTTTGAGTTTTAAACCTAGCCGTTCCCGACAGACCCATTTACCGCTCCCGACGGGTAAGCCAAAGGTTTTCAACTTTAGTCGTTCCCGACAGGCGACCTTTGAGTTTTAAACCTAGCCGTTCTCGATATGCCCATTTACCGTTCCCGACAGGTAAGCCATAGGTTTTCAACTTTAGCCGTTCCCGACAGGCGACCTTTGAATTTTAAACCTAGTCGTTCCCGACATGCCCATTTACCGTTCCCGACAGGTAAGCCATAGGTTTTCGACTTTAGCCGTTCCCGACAGGCACCCTTTAAGTTTTAAACCTAGCCATTCCCGACAGGCCCGTTTACCGTTCCCGACAGGTATACCATAGGTTTTCATCTTTAGCCGTTCCCGACAGGCGACCTTTGAGTTTTAAACCTAGCCGTTCCCGACAGACCCATTTACCGCTCCCGAAGGGTAAGCCAAAGGTTTTCAACTTTAGTCATTCCCGACAGGCGACCTTTGAGTTTTAAACCTAGCCGTTCTCGATATGCCCATTTACCGTTCCCGACAGGTAAGCCATAGGTTTTCAACTTTAGCCGTTCCCGACAGGCGACCTTTGAGTTTTAAACCTAGTCGTTCCCGACATGCCCATTTAACGTTCCCGACAGGTAAGCCATAGGTTTTCAACTTTAGCCGTTCTCGACAAGCACCCTTTGAGTTTTAAACCTAGCCGTTCTCGACAGGCCCATTTACCGTTCCCGACAGGTAAGCCATAGGTTTTCAACTTTAGCCGTTCCCGACAGGCGACCCTTTGAGTTTTAACCCTAGCCGTTCCCGACAGGCCCATTTACCGTTCCCGACAGGTAATCCATAGGTTTTCAACTTTAGTCGTTCCCGACAGGCGACCTTTGAGTTTTAAACCTAGCCGTTCCCGACAGGCCCATTTACCGTTCCCGACAGGTAAGCCATAGGTTTTCAACTTTAGCCGTTCCCGACAGGCACCCTTTGAGTTTTAAACCTTGCCGTTCCCGACAGGCCCATTTACCGTTCCCGACAGGTAAGCCATATGTTTTTAACTTTAGCCATTCCCGACAGGCGACCCTTTGAGTTTAAAACCTAGCCGTTCCTGACAGGCCCATTTACCGTTCCCGACAGGTAAGCCATAGGTTTTCAACTTTAGCCGTTCCCGACAGGCGACCTTTGAGTTTTAAGCCTAGCCGTTCCCGACATGCCCATTTACCATTCCCGACAGGTAATCCATAGGTTTTCAACTTTAGCCGTTCCCGACAGGCGACCTTTGAGTTTTAAACCTAGCCGTTCCCGAAAGGCCCATTTACCGTTCCCGACAGGTAAGCCATAGGTTTTCAACTTTAGCCGTTCCCGACAGGAACCCTTTGAGTTTTAAACCTAGCCGTTCCCGACAGGCCCATTTACCGTTCCTGACAGGTATACCATAGGTTTTCATCTTTAGCCGTTCCCGACAGGCGACCTTTGAGTTTTAAACCTAGCCGTTCCCGACAGACCCATTTACCGCTCCCGACGGGTAAGTCAAAGGTTTTCAACTTTAGTCGTTCCCGACAGGCGACCTTTGAGTTTTAAACCTAGCCGTTCCCGATATGCCCATTTACCGTTCCCGACAGGTAAGCCATAGGTTTTCAACTTTAGCCGTTCCCGACAGGCACCCTTTGAGTTTTAAACCTAGCCGTTCCCGACAGGCCCATTTACCGTTCCCGACAGGTAAGCCATATGTTTTTAACTTTAGCCATTCCCGACAGGCGACCCTTTGAGTTTTAAACCTAGTCGTTCCTGACAGGCCCATTTACCGTTCCCGACAGGTAAGCCATAGGTTTTCAACTTTAGTCGTTCCCGACAGGCACCCTTTGAGTTATAAACCTAGCCGTTCCTGACAGGCCCATTTACCGTTCCCGATAGGTAAGCAATATGTTTTCAACTTTAGCCGTTCCCGACAGGCGACCCTATGAGTTTTAAACCTTGCCATTCCTGACAGGCCCATTTACCGTTCCCGACAGGTAAGCCATAGGTTTTCAACTTTAGCCGTTCCCGACAGGCGACCTTTGAGTTTTAAACCTAGACGTTCCCGACAGGCCCATTTACCGTTCCTGACAGGTAATCCATAGGTTTTCAACTTTAGCCGTTCCCGACAAGCGACCCTTTGAGTTTTAAACCTAGCCGTTCCCGACAGGCCCATTTACCGTTCCCGACATGTAAGCCATAGGTTTTCAACTTTAGCCGTTCCCGACAGGCGACCTTTGAGTTTTAAACCTAGCCGTTCCCGAAAGGCCCATTTACCGTTCCCGACAGGTAAGCCATAGGTTTTCGACTTTAGCCGTTCCCGACAGGCACCCTTTGAGTTTTAAACCTAGCCGTTCCCGACAGGCCCGTTTACCGTTCCCGACAGGTATACCATAGGTTTTCATCTTTAGCCGTTCCCGACAGGCGACCTTTGAGTTTTAAACCTAGCCGTTCCCGACAGACCCATTTACCGCTCCCGACGGGTAAGCCAAAGGTTTTCAACTTTAGTCGTTCCCGACAGGCGACCTTTGAGTTTTAAACCTAGCCGTTCTCGATATGCCCATTTACCGTTCCCGACAGGTAAGCCATAGGTTTTCAACTTTAGCCGTTCCCGACAGGCGACCTTTGAATTTTAAACCTAGTCGTTCCCGACATGCCCATTTACCGTTCCCGACAGGTAAGCCATAGGTTTTCGACTTTAGCCGTTCCCGACAGGCACCCTTTAAGTTTTAAACCTAGCCATTCCCGACAGGCCCGTTTACCGTTCCCGACAGGTATACCATAGGTTTTCATCTTTAGCCGTTCCCGACAGGCGACCTTTGAGTTTTAAACCTAGCCGTTCCCGACAGACCCATTTACCGCTCCCGAAGGGTAAGCCAAAGGTTTTCAACTTTAGTCATTCTCGACAGGCGACCTTTGAGTTTTAAACCTAGCCGTTCTCGATATGCCCATTTACCGTTCCCGACAGGTAAGCCATAGGTTTTCAACTTTAGCCGTTCCCGACAGGCGACCTTTGAGTTTTAAACCTAGTCGTTCCCGACATGCCCATTTAACGTTCCCGACAGGTAAGCCATAGGTTTTCAACTTTAGCCGTTCTCGACAAGCACCCTTTGAGTTTTAAACCTAGCCGTTCTCGACAGGCCCATTTACCGTTCCCGACAGGTAAGCCATAGGTTTTCAACTTTAGCCGTTCCCGACAGGCGACCCTTTGAGTTTTAACCCTAGCCGTTCCCGACAGGCCCATTTACCGTTCCCGACAGGTAATCCATAGGTTTTCAACTTTAGTCGTTCCCGACAGGCGACCTTTGAGTTTTAAACCTAGCCGTTCCCGACAGGCCCATTTACCGTTCCCGACAGGTAAGCCATAGGTTTTCAACTTTAGCCATTCCCGACAGGCACCCTTTGAGTTTTAAACCTTGCCGTTCCCGACAGGCCCATTTACCGTTCCCGACAGGTAAGCCATATGTTTTTAACTTTAGCCATTCCCGACAGGCGACCCTTTGAGTTTAAAACCTAGCCGTTCCTGACAGGCCCATTTACCGTTCCCGACAGGTAAGCCATAGGTTTTCAACTTTAGCCGTTCCCGACAGGCGACCTTTGAGTTTTAAGCCTAGCCGTTCCCGACATGCCCATTTACCATTCCCGACAGGTAATCCATAGGTTTTCAACTTTAGCCGTTCCCGACAGGCGACCTTTGAGTTTTAAACCTAGCCGTTCCCGAAAGGCCCATTTACCGTTCCCGACAGGTAAGCCATAGGTTTTCAACTTTAGCCGTTCCCGACAGGAACCCTTTGAGTTTTAAACCTAGCCGTTCCCGACAGGCCCATTTACCGTTCCTGACAGGTATACCATATGTTTTCATCTTTAGCCGTTCCCGACAGGCGACCTTTGAGTTTTAAACCTAGCCGTTCCCGACAGACCCATTTACCGCTCCCGACGGGTAAGTCAAAGGTTTTCAACTTTAGTCGTTCCCGACAGGCGACCTTTGAGTTTTAAACCTAGCCGTTCCCGATATGCCCATTTACCGTTCCCGACAGGTAAGCCATAGGTTTTCAACTTTAGCCGTTCCCGACAGGCACCCTTTGAGTTTTAAACCTAGCCGTTCCCGACAGGCCCATTTACCGTTCCCGACAGGTAAGCCATATGTTTTTAACTTTAGCCATTCCCGACAGGCGACCCTTTGAGTTTTAAACCTAGTCGTTCCTGACAGGCCCATTTACCGTTCCCGACAGGTAAGCCATAGGTTTTCAACTTTAGTCGTTCCCGACAGGCACCCTTTGAGTTATAAACCTAGCCGTTCCTGACAGGCCCATTTACCGTTCCCGATAGGTAAGCAATATGTTTTCAACTTTAGCCGTTCCCGACAGGCGACCCTATGAGTTTTAAACCTTGCCATTCCTGACAGGCCCATTTACCGTTCCCGACAGGTAAGCCATAGGTTTTCAACTTTAGCCGTTCCCGACAGGCGACCTTTGAGTTTTAAACCTAGACGTTCCCGACAGGCCCATTTACCGTTCCTGACAGGTAATCCATAGGTTTTCAACTTTAGCCGTTCCCGACAGGCGACCCTTTGAGTTTTAAACCTAGCCGTTCCCGACAGGCCCATTTACCGTTCCCGACATGTAAGCCATAGGTTTTCAACTTTAGCCGTTCCCGACAGGCGACCTTTGAGTTTTAAACCTAGCCGTTCCCGAAAGGCCCATTTACCGTTCCCGACAGGTAAGCCATAGGTTTTCGACTTTAGCCGTTCCCGACAGGCACCCTTTGAGTTTTAAACCTAGCCGTTCCCGACAGGCCCGTTTACCGTTCCCGACAGGTATACCATAGGTTTTCATCTTTAGCCGTTCCCGACAGGCGACCTTTGAGTTTTAAACCTAGCCGTTCCCGACAGACCCATTTACCGCTCCCGACGGGTAAGCCAAAGGTTTTCAACTTTAGGCGTTCCCGACAGGCGACCTTTGAGTTTTAAACCTAGCCGTTCCCGATATGCCCATTTACCGTTCCCGACAGGTAAGCCATAGGTTTTCAACTTTAGCCGTTCCCGACAGGCACCCTTCGAGTTTTAAACCTAGCCGTTCCCGACAGGCCCATTTACCGTTCCCGACAGGTAAGCCATATGTTTTTAACTTTAGCCATTCCCGACAGGCGACCCTTTGAGTTTTAAACCTAGCCGTTCCTGACAGGCCCATTTACCGTTCCCGACAGGTAAGCCATAGGTTTTCAACGTTAGTCGTTCCCGACAGGCAACCTTTGAGTTTTAAATCTAGCCGTTCCTGACAGGCCCATTTACCGTTCCCGACAGGTAAGCCATAGGTTTTCAACTTTAGCCGTTCCCAACAGGCACCCTTTGAGTTATAAACCTAGCCGTTCCCGACAGGCCCATTTACCGTTCTCGATAGGTAAGCAATATGTTTTCAACTTTAGCCGTTCCCGACAGGCGACCCTTTGAGTTTTAAACCTTGCCATTCCTGACAGGCCCATTTACCGTTCCCGACAGGTAAGCCATAGGTTTTCAACTTTACCCGTTCCCGACAGGCGACCTTTGAGTTTTAAACCTAGCCGTTCCCGACATGCCCATTTACCATTCCCGACAGGTAAGCCATATGTTTTTAACTTTAGCCATTCCCGACAGGCGACCCTTTGAGTTTTAAACCTAGCCGTTCCTGACAGGCCCATTTACCGTTCCCGACAGGTAAGCCATAGGTTTTCAACTTTAGCCGTTCCCGACAGGCGACCTTTGAGTTTTAAGCCTAGCCGTTCCCGACAGGCCCATTTACCATTCCTGACAGGTAATCCATAGGTTTTCAACTTTAGCCGTTTCCGACAGGCGACCTTTGAGTTTTAAACCTAGCCGTTCCCGAAAGGCCCATTTACCGTTCCCGACAGGTAAGCCATAGGTTTTCAACTTTAGCTATTCCTGACAGGCACCCTTTGAGTTTTAAACCTAGTCGTTCCCGACAGGCCCATTTACCGTTCCCGACAGGTATACCAAAGGTTTTCATCTTTAGCCGTTCCCGACAGGTGACCTTTGAGTTTTAAACCTAGCCGTTCCCGACAGACCCATTTACCGCTCCCGACGGGTAAGCCAAAGGTTTTCAACTTTAGCCGTTCCCGACAGGCGACCTTTGAATTTTAAACCTAGCCGTTCCCGACATGCCCATTTACCGTTCCCGATAGGTAAGCCATAGGTTTTCAACTTTAGCCGTTCCCGACAGGCACCCTTTAAGTTTTAAACCTAGCCGTTCCCGAGAGGCCCATTTACCGTTCCCGACAGGTAAGCCATAGGTTTTCGACTTTAGCCGTTCCCGACAGGCACCCTTTGAGTTTTAAACCTAGCCGTTCCCGACAGGCCCATTTACCGTTCCCGACAGGTATACCATAGGTTTTCATCTTTAGCCGTTCCCGACAGGCGACCTTTGAGTTTTAAACCTAACCGTTCCCGACAGACCTATTTACCGCTCCCGACGGGTAAGCCAAAGGTTTTCAACTTTAGTCGTTCCCGACAGGCGACCTTTGAGTTTTAAACCTAGCCGTTCCCGATATGCCCATTTACCGTTCCCGACAGGTAAGCCATAGGTTTTCAACCTTAGCCGTTCCCGACAGGCACCCTTTGAGTTTTAAACCTAGCCGTTCCCGACAGGCCCATTTACCTTTCCCGACAGGTAAGCATATGTTTTTAACTTTAGCCATTTCCGACAGGCGACCCTTTGAGTTTTAAACCTAGCCGTTCCTGACAGGCCCATTTACCGTTCCCGACAGGTAAGCCATAGGTTTTCAACTTTAGCCGTTCCCGACAGGTGACCTTTGAGTTTTAAATCTAGCCGTTCCTGACAGGCCCATTTACCGTTCCCGACAGGTAAGCCATAGGTTTTCAACTTTAGCCGTTCCCGACAGGCACCCTTTGAGTTATAAACCTAGCCGTTCCCGACAGACCCATTTACCGTTCTCGATAGGTAAGCAATATGTTTTCAACTTTAGCCGTTCCCGACAGGCGACCCTTTGAGTTTTAAACCTTGCCATTCCTGACAGGCCCATTTACCGTTCCCGACAGGTAAGCCATAGGTTTTCAACTTTAGCCGTTCCCGACAGGCGACCTTTGAGTTTTAAACCTAGCCTTTCCCGACAGGCCCATTTACCATTCCCGACAGGTAATCCATAGGTTTTCAACTTTAGCCGTTTCCGACAGGCGACCTTTGAGTTTTAAACCTAGCCGTTCCCGAAAGGCCCATTTACCGTTCCCGACAGGTAAGCCATAGGTTTTCAACTTTAGCCGTTCCTGACAGGCACCCTTTGAGTTTTAAACCTAGTCGTTCCCGACAGGCCCATTTACCGTTCCCGACAGGTATACCAAAGGTTTTCATCTTTAGCCGTTCCCGACAGGTGACCTTTGAGTTTTAAACCTAGCCGTTCCCGACAGACCCATTTACCGCTCCCGACGGGTAAGCCAAAGGTTTTCAACTTTAGTCGTTCCCGACAGGCGACCTTTGAATTTTAAACCTAGCCGTTCCCGACATGCCCATTTACCGTTCCCGACAGGTAAGCCATAGGTTTTCAACTTTAGCCGTTCCCGACAGGCACCCTTTAAGTTTTAAACCTAGCCGTTCCCGACAGGCCCATTTACCGTTCCCGACATGTAAGCCATATTTTTTTAACTTTAGCCATTCCCGACAGGCGATCATTTGAGTTTTAAACCTAGCCGTTCCTGACAGGCCCATTTACCGTTCCCGACAGGTAAGCCATAGGTTTTCAACTTTAGCCGTTCCCGACAGGCGACCTTTGAGTTTTAAATCTAGCCGTTCCTTATAGGCGCATTTACCAATCCCGATAGGTAAGCCATAGGTTTTCAACTTTAGTCGTTCCCGACTGGGACCCTTTGAGTTATAAACCTAGCCGTTCCCGACAGTCCCATTTACCGTTCCCGATAGGTAAGCCATATGTTTTCATCTTTAGCCGTTCCCGACAGGCGACCCTTTGAGTTTTAAACGTTGCCATTCCTGACAGGCCCATTTACCGTTCCCGACAGGTAAGCCATAGGTTTTCAACTTTAGCCGTTCCCGACAGGCGACCTTTGAGTTTTAAACCTAGCCGTTCCCGACAGGCCCATTTTACGTTCCCAACAGGTAAGCCATAGGTTTTCAACTTTAGCCGTTCCCGACAGGCGACCTTTGAGTTTTAAATCTAGCCGTTCCTGACAGGCCCATTTACCGTTCCCGACAGGTAAGCCATAGGTTTTCAACTTTAGTCGTTCCCGACAGGCACCCTTTGAGTTGTAAACCTAGCCGTTCCCGACAGGCCCATTTACCGTTCCCGATAGGTAAGCAATATGTTTTCAACTTTAGCCGTTCCCGACAGGCGACCCTTTGAGTTTTAAACCTTGCCATTCCTGACAGGCCCATTTACCGTTCCCGACAGGTAAGCCATAGGTTTTCAACTTTAGCCGTTCCCGACAGGCGACCTTTGAGTTTTAAACCTAGCCGTTCCCGACAGGCCCATTTACCGTTCCTGACAGGTAATCCATTGGTTTTCAACTTTAGCCGTTCCCGACAAGCGACCCTTTGAGTTTTAAACCTAGCCGTTCCCGACAGGCCAATTTACCGTTCCCGACAGGTAAGCCATATGTTTTTAACTTTAGCCATTCCCGACAGGCGACCCTTTGAGTTTTAAACCAAGCCGTTCCTGACAGACCCATTTACCGTTCCCGACAGGTAAGCCATAGGTTTTCAACTTTAGCCGTTCCCGACAGGCGACCTTTGAGTTTTAAGCCTAGTCGTTCCCGACAGGCCCATTTACCATTCCCGACAGGTAATCCATAGGTTTTCAACTTTGGCCGTTCCCGACAGGCGACCTTTGAGTTTTAAACCTAGCCGTTCCCGAAAGGCCCATTTACCGTTCCTGACAGGTAAGCCATATGTTTTCGACTTTAGCCGTTCCCGACAGGAACCCTTTGAGTTTTAAACCTAGCCGTTCCTGACAGGCTCATTTACCGTTCCCGACAGGTAAGCCATAGGTTTTCAACTTTAGTCGTTCCCGACAGGCGACCTTTGAGTTTTAAACCTAGCCGTTCACGACAGGCCCATTTACCGTTCCCGACAGGTAAGCCATATGTTTTTAACTTTAGCCATTCCCGACAGGCGACCCTTTGAGTTTTAAACCTAGCCGTTCCTGACAGACCCATTTACCGTTCCCGACGGGTAAGCCATAGGTTTTCAACTTTAGCCGTTCCCGACAGGCGACCTTTGAGTTTTAAGCCTAGCCGTTCCCGACAGGCCCATTTACCATTCCCGACAGGTAATCCATAGGTTTTCAACTTTAGCCGTTTCCGACAGGCGACCTTTGAGTTTTAAACCTAGCCGTTCCCGAAAGGCCCATTTAACGTTCCCGACAGGTAAGCCATAGGTTTTCAACTTTAGCCGTTCCTGACAGGCACCCTTTGAGTTTTAAACCTAGTCGTTCCCGACAGGCCCATTTACCGTTCCCGACAGGTATACCAAAGGTTTTCATCTTTAGCCGTTCCCGACAGGTGACCTTTGAGTTTTAAACCTAGTCGTTCCCGACAGACCCATTTACCGCTCCCGACGGGTAAGCCAAAGGTTTTCAACTTTAGTCGTTCCCGACAGGCGACCTTTGAATTTTAAACCTAGCCGTTCCCGACATGCCCATTTACCGTTCCCGACAGGTAAGCCATAGGTTTTCAACTTTAGCCGTTCCCGACAGGCACCCTTTAAGTTTTAAACCTAGCCGTTCCCGACAGGCCCATTTACCGTTCCCGACATGTAAGCCATATTTTTTTAACTTTAGCCATTCCCGACAGGCGATCCTTTGAGTTTTAAACCTAGCCGTTCCTGACAGGCCCATTTACCGTTCCCGACAGGTAAGCCATAGGTTTTCAACTTTAGCCGTTCCCGACAGGCGACCTTTGAGTTTTAAATCTAGCCGTTCCTTATAGGCGCATTTACCAATCCCGATAGGTAAGCCATAGGTTTTCAACTTTAGTCGTTCCCGACTGGCACCCTTTGAGTTATAAACCTAGCCGTTCCCGACAGTCCCATTTACCGTTCCCGATAGGTAAGCCATATGTTTTCATCTTTAGCCGTTCCCGACAGGCGACCCTTTGAGTTTTAAACGTTGCCATTCCTGACAGGCCCATTTACCGTTCCCGACAGGTAAGCCATAGGTTTTCAACTTTAGCCGTTCCCGACAGGCGACCTTTGAGTTTTAAACCTAGCCGTTCCCGACAGGCCCATTTTACGTTCCCAACAGGTAAGCCATAGGTTTTCAACTTTAGCCGTTCCCGACAGGCGACCTTTGAGTTTTAAATCTAGCCGTTCCTGACAGGCCCATTTACCGTTCCCGACAGGTAAGCCATAGGTTTTCAACTTTAGTCGTTCCCGACAGGCACCCTTTGAGTTGTAAACCTAGCCGTTCCCGACAGGCCCATTTACCGTTCCCGATAGGTAAGCAATATGTTTTCAACTTTAGCCGTTCCCGACAGGCGACCCTTTGAGTTTTAAACCTTGCCATTCCTGACAGGCCCATTTACCGTTCCCGACAGGTAAGCCATAGGTTTTCAACTTTAGCCGTTCCCGACAGGCGACCTTTGAGTTTTAAACCTAGCCGTTCCCGACAGGCCCATTTACCGTTCCTGACAGGTAATCCATTGGTTTTCAACTTTAGCCGTTCCCGACAAGCGACCCTTTGAGTTTTAAACCTAGCCGTTCCCGACAGGCCAATTTACCGTTCCCGACAGGTAAGCCATATGTTTTTAACTTTAGCCATTCCCGACAGGCGACCCTTTGAGTTTTAAACCAAGCCGTTCCTGACAGACCCATTTACCGTTCCCGACAGGTAAGCCATAGGTTTTCAACTTTAGCCGTTCCCGACAGGCGACCTTTGAGTTTTAAGCCTAGTCGTTCCCGACAGGCCCATTTACCATTCCCGACAGGTAATCCATAGGTTTTCAACTTTGGCCGTTCCCGACAGGCGACCTTTGAGTTTTAAACCTAGCCGTTCCCGAAAGGCCCATTTACCGTTCCTGACAGGTAAGCCATATGTTTTCGACTTTAGCCGTTCCCGACAGGCACCCTTTGAGTTTTAAACCTAGCCGTTCCTGACAGGCTCATTTACCGTTCCCGACAGGTAAGCCATAGGTTTTCAACTTTAGCCGTTTCCGACAGGCGACCTTTGAGTTTTAAACCTAGCCGTTCCCGAAAGGCCCATTTAACGTTCCCGACAGGTAAGCCATAGGTTTTCAACTTTAGCCGTTCCTGACAGGCACCCTTTGAGTTTTAAACCTAGTCGTTCCCGACAGGCCCATTTACCGTTCCCGACAGGTATACCAAAGGTTTTCATCTTTAGCCGTTCCCGACAGGTGACCTTTGAGTTTTAAACCTAGTCGTTCCCGACAGACCCATTTACCGCTCCCGACGGGTAAGCCAAAGGTTTTCAACTTTAGTCGTTCCCGACAGGCGACCTTTGAATTTTAAACCTAGCCGTTCCCGACATGCCCATTTACCGTTCCCGACAGGTAAGCCATAGGTTTTCAACTTTAGCCGTTCCCGACAGGCACCCTTTAAGTTTTAAACCTAGCCGTTCCCGACAGGCCCATTTACCGTTCCCGACATGTAAGCCATATTTTTTTAACTTTAGCCATTCCCGACAGGCGATCCTTTGAGTTTTAAACCTAGCCGTTCCTGACAGGCCCATTTACCGTTCCCGACAGGTAAGCCATAGGTTTTCAACTTTAGCCGTTCCCGACAGGCGACCTTTGAGTTTTAAATCTAGCCGTTCCTTATAGGCGCATTTACCAATCCCGATAGGTAAGCCATAGGTTTTCAACTTTAGTCGTTCCCGACTGGCACCCTTTGAGTTATAAACCTAGCCGTTCCCGACAGTCCCATTTACCGTTCCCGATAGGTAAGCCATATGTTTTCATCTTTAGCCGTTCCCGACAGGCGACCCTTTGAGTTTTAAACGTTGCCATTCCTGACAGGCCCATTTACCGTTCCCGACAGGTAAGCCATAGGTTTTCAACTTTAGCCGTTCCCGACAGGCGACCTTTGAGTTTTAAACCTAGCCGTTCCCGACAGGCCCATTTTACGTTCCCAACAGGTAAGCCATAGGTTTTCAACTTTAGCCGTTCCCGACAGGCGACCTTTGAGTTTTAAATCTAGCCGTTCCTGACAGGCCCATTTACCGTTCCCGACAGGTAAGCCATAGGTTTTCAACTTTAGTCGTTCCCGACAGGCACCCTTTGAGTTGTAAACCTAGCCGTTCCCGACAGGCCCATTTACCGTTCCCGATAGGTAAGCAATATGTTTTCAACTTTAGCCGTTCCCGACAGGCGACCCTTTGAGTTTTAAACCTTGCCATTCCTGACAGGCCCATTTACCGTTCCCGACAGGTAAGCCATAGGTTTTCAACTTTAGCCGTTCCCGACAGGCGACCTTTGAGTTTTAAACCTAGCCGTTCCCGACAGGCCCATTTACCGTTCCTGACAGGTAATCCATTGGTTTTCAACTTTAGCCGTTCCCGACAAGCGACCCTTTGAGTTTTAAACCTAGCCGTTCCCGACAGGCCAATTTACCGTTCCCGACAGGTAAGCCATATGTTTTTAACTTTAGCCATTCCCGACAGGCGACCCTTTGAGTTTTAAACCAAGCCGTTCCTGACAGACCCATTTACCGTTCCCGACAGGTAAGCCATAGGTTTTCAACTTTAGCCGTTCCCGACAGGCGACCTTTGAGTTTTAAGCCTAGTCGTTCCCGACAGGCCCATTTACCATTCCCGACAGGTAATCCATAGGTTTTCAACTTTGGCCGTTCCCGACAGGCGACCTTTGAGTTTTAAACCTAGCCGTTCCCGAAAGGCCCATTTACCGTTCCTGACAGGTAAGCCATATGTTTTCGACTTTAGCCGTTCCCGACAGGCACCCTTTGAGTTTTAAACCTAGCCGTTCCTGACAGGCTCATTTACCGTTCCCGACAGGTAAGCCATAGGTTTTCAACTTTAGTCGTTCCCGACAGGCGACCTTTGAGTTTTAAACCTAGCCGTTCACGACAGGCCCATTTACCGTTCCCGACAGGTAAGCCATATGTTTTTAACTTTAGCCATTCCCGACAGGCGACCCTTTGAGTTTTAAACCTAGCCGTTCCTGACAGACCCATTTACCGTTCCCGACGGGTAAGCCATAGGTTTTCAACTTTAGCCGTTCCCGACAGGCGACCTTTGAGTTTTAAGCCTAGCCGTTCCCGACAGGCCCATTTACCATTCCCGACAGGTAATCCATAGGTTTTCAACTTTAGCCGTTTCCGACAGGCGACCTTTGAGTTTTAAACCTAGCCGTTCCCGAAAGGCCCATTTAACGTTCCCGACAGGTAAGCCATAGGTTTTCAACTTTAGCCGTTCCTGACAGGCACCCTTTGAGTTTTAAACCTAGTCGTTCCCGACAGGCCCATTTACCGTTCCCGACAGGTATACCAAAGGTTTTCATCTTTAGCCGTTCCCGACAGGTGACCTTTGAGTTTTAAACCTAGTCGTTCCCGACAGACCCATTTACCGCTCCCGACGGGTAAGCCAAAGGTTTTCAACTTTAGTCGTTCCCGACAGGCGACCTTTGAATTTTAAACCTAGCCGTTCCCGACATGCCCATTTACCGTTCCCGACAGGTAAGCCATAGGTTTTCAACTTTAGCCGTTCCCGACAGGCACCCTTTAAGTTTTAAACCTAGCCGTTCCCGACAGGCCCATTTACCGTTCCCGACATGTAAGCCATATTTTTTTAACTTTAGCCATTCCCGACAGGCGATCCTTTGAGTTTTAAACCTAGCCGTTCCTGACAGGCCCATTTACCGTTCCCGACAGGTAAGCCATAGGTTTTCAACTTTAGCCGTTCCTGACAGGCGACCTTTGAGTTTTAAATCTAGCCGTTCCTGACAGGCCCATTTACCGTTCCCGACAGGTAAGCCATAGGTTTTCAACTTTAGTCGTTCCCGACAGGCACCCTTTGAGTTGTAAACCTAGCCGTTCCCGACAGGCCCATTTACCTTCCCGATAGGTAAGCAATATGTTTTCAACTTTAGCCGTTCCCGACAGGCGACCCTTTGAGTTTTAAACCTTGCCATTCCTGACAGGCCCATTTACCGTTCCCGACAGGTAAGCCATAGGTTTTCAACTTTAGCCGTTCCCGACAGGCGACCTTTGAGTTTTAAACCTAGCCGTTCCCGACAGGCGACCTTTGAGTTTTAAGCCTAGTCGTTCCCGACAGGCCCATTTACCATTCCCGACAGGTAATCCATAGGTTTTCAACTTTGGCCGTTCCCGACAGGCGACCTTTGAGTTTTAAACCTAGCCGTTCCCGAAAGGCCCATTTATCGTTCCCGACAGGTAAGCCATATGTTTTCGACTTTAGCCGTTCCCGACAGGCACCCTTTGAGTTTTAAACCTAGCCGTTCCTGACAGGCCCATTTACCGTTCCCGACAGGTATGCCATAGGTTTTCAACTTTAGCCGTTCCCGACAGGCGACCTTTGAGTTTTAAACCTAGCCTTTCACGACAGGCCCATTTACCGTTCCCGACAGGTAAGCCATATGTTTTTAACTTTAGCCATTCCCGACAGGCGACCCTTTGAGTTTTAAACCTAGCCGTTCCTGACAGACCCATTTACCGTTCCCGACGGGTAAGCCATAGGTTTTCAACTTTAGCCGTTCCCGACAGGCGACCTTTGAGTTTTAAGCCTAGCCGTTCCCGACAGGCCCATTTACCATTCCCGACAGGTAATCCATAGGTTTTCAACTTTAGCCGTTTCCGACAGGCGACCTTTGAGTTTTAAACCTAGCCGTTCCCGAAAGGCCCATTTAACGTTCCCGACAGGTAAGCCATAGGTTTTCAACTTTAGCCGTTCTTGACAAGCACCCTTTGAGTTTTAAACCTAGTCGTTCCCGACAGGCCCATTTACCGTTCCCGACAGGTATACCAAAGGTTTTCATCTTTAGCCGTTCCCGACAGGTGACCTTTGAGTTTTAAACCTAGCCGTTCCCGACAGACCCATTTACCGCTCCCGACGGGTAAGCCAAAGGTTTTCAACTTTAGTCGTTCCCGACAGGCGACCTTTGAATTTTAAACCTAGCCGTTCCCGACATGCCCATTTACCGTTCCCGACAGGTAAGCCATAGGTTTTCAACTTTAGCCGTTCCCGACAGGCACCCTTTAAGTTTTAAACCTAGCCGTTCCCGACAGGCCCATTTACCGTTCCCGACATGTAAGCCATATTTTTTTAACTTTAGCCATTCCCGACAGGCGATCCTTTGAGTTTTAAACCTAGCCGTTCCTGACAGGCCCATTTACCATTCCCGACAGGTAAGCCATAGGTTTTCAACTTTAGCCGTTCCCGACAGGCGACCTTTGAGTTTTAAATCTAGCCGTTCCTTATAGGCGCATTTACCAATCCCGATAGGTAAGCCATAGGTTTTCAACTTTAGTCGTTCCCGACAGGCACCCTTTGAGTTATAAACCTAGCCGTTCCCGACAGGCCCATTTACCGTTCCCGATAGGTAAGCCATATGTTTTCAACTTTAGCCGTTCCCGACAGGCGACCCTTTGAGTTTTAAACGTTGCCATTCCTGACAGGCCCATTTACCGTTCCCGACAGGTAAGCCATAGGTTTTCAACTTTAGCCGTTCCCGACAGGCGACCTTTGAGTTTTAAACCTAGCCGTTCCCGACAGGCCCATTTTACGTTCCCGACAGGTAAGCCATAGGTTTTCAACTTTAGCCGTTCCCGACAGGCGACCTTTGAGTTTTAAATCTAGTCCTTCCCGACAGGCCCATTTACCGTTCCCGACAGGTAAGCCATAGGTTTTCAACTTTAGCCGTTCCCGACAGGCGACCCTTTGAGTTTTAAACCTTGCCATTCCTGACAGGCCCATTTACCGTTCCCGACAGGTAAGCCATAGGTTTTCAACTTTAGCCGTTCCCGACAGGCGACCTTTGAGTTTTAAACCTAGCCGTTCCCGACAGGCCCATTCACCGTTCCTGACAGTTAATCCATAGGTTTTCAACTTTAGCCGTTCCCAACAAGCGACCCTTTGAGTTTTAAACCTAGCCGTTCCCGACAGGCCCATTTACCGTTCCCGACAGGTAAGCCATATGTTTTTAACTTTAGCCATTCCCGACAGGCGACCCTTTGAGTTTTAAACCAAGCCGTTCCTGACAGACCCATTTACCGTTCCCGACAGGTAAGCCATAGGTTTTCAACTTTAGCCGTTCCCGACAGGCGACCTTTGAGTTTTAAGCCTAGTCGTTCCAGACAGGCCCATTTACCATTCCCGACAGGTAATCCATAGGTTTTCAACTTTGGCCGTTCCCGACAGGCGACCTTTGAGTTTTAAACCTAGCCGTTCCCGAAAGGCCCATTTATCGTTCCCGACAGGTAAGCCATATGTTTTCGACTTTAGCCGTTCCCGACAGGCACCCTTTGAGTTTTAAACCTAGCCGTTCCTGACAGGCCCATTTACCGTTCCCGACAGGTATGCCATTGGTTTTCAACTTTAGCCGTTCCCGACAGGCGACCTTTGAGTTTTAAACCTAGCCGTTCACGACAGGCCCATTTACCGTTCCCGACAGGTAAGCCATATATTTTTAACTTTAGCCATTCCCGACAGGCGATCCTTTGAGTTTTAAACCTAGCCGTTCCTGACAGGCCCATTTACCGTTCCCGACAGGTAAGCCATAGGTTTTCAACTTTAGCCGTTCCCGACAGGCGACCTTTGAGTTTTAAATCTAGCCGTTCCTTATAGGCGCATTTACCAATCCCAATAGGTAAGCCATAGGTTTTCAACTTTAGTCGTTCCCGACAGGCACCCTTTGAGTTATAAACCTAGCCGTTCCCGACAGGCCCATTTACCGTTCCCGATAGGTAAGCCATATGTTTTCAACTTTAGGCGTTCCCGACAGGCGACCCTTTGAGTTTTAAACGTTGCCATTCCTGACAGGCCCATTTACCGTTCCCGACAGGTAAGCCATAGGTTTTCAACTTTAGCCGTTCCCGACAGGCGACCTTTGAGTTTTAAACCTAGCCGTTCCCGACGGGCCCATTTTACGTTCCCGACAGGTAAGCCATAGGTTTTCAACTTTAAACGTTCCCGACAGGCGACCTTTGAGTTTTAAATCTAGCCGTTCCTGACAGGCCCATTTACCGTTCCCGACAGGTAAGCCATAGGTTTTCAACTTTAGTCGTTCCCGACAGGCACCCTTTGAGTTGTAAACCTAGCCGTTCCCGACAGGCCCATTTACCTTCCCGATAGGTAAGCAATATGTTTTCAAGTTTAGCCGTTCCCGACAGGCGACCCTTTGAGTTTTAAACCTTGCCATTCCTGACAGGCCCATTTACCGTTCCCGACAAGTAAGCCATAGGTTTTCAACTTTAGCCGTTCCCGACAGGCGACCTTTGAGTTTTAAACCTAGCCGTTCCCGACAGGCCCATTTACCGTTCCTGACAGGTAATCCATAGGTTTTCAACTTTAGCCGTTCCCAACAAGCGACCCTTTGAGTTTTAAACCTAGCCGTTCCCGACAGGCCCATTTACCGTTCCCGACAGGTAAGCCATATGTTTTTAACTTTAGCCATTCCCGACAGGCGACCCTTTGAGTTTTAAACCAAGCCGTTCCTGACAGACCCATTTACCGTTCCCGACAGGTAAGCCATAGGTTTTCAACTTTAGCCGTTCCCGACAAGCGACCTTTGAGTTTTAAGCCTAGTCGTTCCCGACAGGCCCATTTACCATTCCCGACAGGTAATCCATAGGTTTTCAACTTTGGCCGTTCCCGACAGGCGACCTTTGAGTTTTAAACCTAGCCGTTCCCGAAAGGACCATTTATCGTTCCCGACAGGTAAGCCATATGTTTTCGACTTTAGCCGTTCCCGACAGGCACCCTTTGAGTTTTAAACCTAGCCGTTCCTGACAGGCCCATTTACCGTTCCCGACAGGTATGCCATAGGTTTTCAACTTTAGCCGTTCCCGACAGGCGACCTTTGAGTTTTAAACCTAGCCGTTCACGACAGGCCCATTTACCGTTCCCGACAGGTAAGCCATATGTTTTTAACTTTAGCCATTCCCGACAGGCGACCCTTTGAGTTTTAAACCTAGTCGTTCCTGACAGGCCCATTTACCGTTCCCGACAGGTAAGCCATAGGTTTTCAACTTTAGCCGTTCCCGACAGGCGACCTTTGAGTTTTAAGCCTAGCCGTTCCCGACAGGCCCATTTACCATTCCCGACAGGTAATCGATAGGTTTTCAACTTTAGCCGTTTCCGACAGGCGACCTTTGAGTTTTAAACCTAGCCGTTCCCGAAAGGCCCATTTACCGTTCCCGACAGGTAAGCCATAGGTTTTCAACTTTAGCCGTTCCTGACAGGCACCCTTTGAGTTTTAAACCTAGTCGTTCCCGACAGGCCCATTTACCGTTCCCGACAGGTATACCAAAGGTTTTCACCTTTAGCCGTTCCCGACAGGTGACCTTTGAGTTTTAAACCTAGCCGTTCCCGACAGACCCATTTACCGCTCCCGACGGGTAAGCCAAAGGTTTTCAACTTTAGTCGTTCCCGACAGGCGACCTTTGAATTTTAAACCTAGCCGTTCCCGACATGCCCATTTACCGTTCCCGACAGGTAAGCCATAGGTTTTCAACTTTAGCCGTTCCCGACAGGCACCCTTTAAGTTTTAAACCTAGCCGTTCCCGACAGGCCCATTTACCGTTCCCGACATGTAAGCCATATTTTTTTAACTTTAGCCATTCCCGACAGGCGATCCTTTGAGTTTTAAACCTAGCCGTTCCTGACAGGCCCATTTACCGTTCCCGACAGGTAAGCCATAGGTTTTCAACTTTAGCCGTTCCCGACAGGCGACCTTTGAGTTTTAAACCTAGCCGTTCCCGACAGGCCCATTTTACGTTCCCGACAGGTAAGCCATAGGTTTTCAACTTTAGCCGTTCCCGACAGGCGACCTTTGAGTTTTAAATCTAGTCCTTCCCGACAGGCCCATTTTCAGTTCCCGACAGGTAAGCCATAGGTTTTCAACTTTAGCCGTTCCCGAAAGGCGACCCTTTGAGTTTTAAACCTTGCCATTCCTGACAGGCCCATTTACCGTTCCCGACAGGTAAGCCATAGGTTTTCAACTTTAGCCGTTCCCGACAGGCGACCTTTGAGTTTTAAACCTAGCCGTTCCCGACAGGCCCATTTACCGTTCCTGACAGTTAATCCATAGGTTTTCAACTTTAGCCGTTCCCAACAAGCGACCCTTTGAGTTTTAAACCTAGCCGTTCCCGACAGGCCCATTTACCGTTCCCGACAGGTAAGCCATATGTTTTTAACTTTAGCCATTCCCGACAGGCGACCCTTTGAGTTTTAAACCAAGCCGTTCCTGACAGACCCATTTACCGTTCCCGACAGGTAAGCCATAGGTTTTCAACTTTAGCCGTTCCCGACAGGCGACCTTTGAGTTTTAAGCCTAGTCGTTCCCGACAGGCCCATTTACCATTCCCGACAGGTAATCCATAGGTTTTCAACTTTGGCCGTTCCCGACAGGCGACCTTTGAGTTTTAAACCTAGCCGTTCCCGAAAGGCCCATTTATCGTTCCCGACAGGTAAGCCATATGTTTTCGACTTTAGCCGTTCCCGACAGGCACCCTTTGAGTTTTAAACCTAGCCGTTCCTGACAGGCCCATTTACCGTTCCCGACAGGTATGCCATAGGTTTTCAACTTTAGCCGTTCCCGACAGGCGACCTTTGAGTTATAAACCTAGCCGTTCCCGACAGGCCCATTTTACGTTCCCGACAGGTAAGCCATAGGTTTTCAACTTTAGCCGTTCCCGACAGGCGACCTTTGAGTTTTAAATCTAGTCCTTCCCGACAGGCCCATTTACCGTTCCCGACAGGTAAGCCATAGGTTTTCAACTTTAGCCGTTCCCGACAGGCGACCCTTTGAGTTTTAAACCTTGCCATTCCTGACAGGCCCATTTACCGTTCCCGACAGGTAAGCCATAGGTTTTCAACTTTAGCCGTTCCCGACAGGCGACCTTTGAGTTTTAAACCTAGCCGTTCCCGACAGGCCCATTCACCGTTCCTGACAGTTAATCCATAGGTTTTCAACTTTAGCCGTTCCCAACAAGCGACCCTTTGAGTTTTAAACCTAGCCGTTCCCGACAGGCCCATTTACCGTTCCCAACAGGTAAGCCATATGTTTTTAACTTTAGCCATTCCCGACAGGCGACCCTTTGAGTTTTAAACCAAGCCGTTCCTGACAGACCCATTTACCGTTCCCGACAGGTAAGCCATAGGTTTTCAACTTTAGCCGTTCCCGACAGGCGACCTTTGAGTTTTAAGCCTAGTCGTTCCAGACAGGCCCATTTACCATTCCCGACAGGTAATCCATAGGTTTTCAACTTTGGCCGTTCCCGACAGGCGACCTTTGAGTTTTAAACCTAGCCGTTCCCGAAAGGCCCATTTATCGTTCCCGACAGGTAAGCCATATGTTTTCGACTTTAGCCGTTCCCGACAGGCACCCTTTGAGTTTTAAACCTAGCCGTTCCTGACAGGCCCATTTACCGTTCCCGACAGGTATGCCATTGGTTTTCAACTTTAGCCGTTCCCGACAGGCGACCTTTGAGTTTTAAACCTAGCCGTTCACGACAGGCCCATTTACCGTTCCCGACAGGTAAGCCATATGTTTTTAACTTTAGCCATTCCCGACAGGCGATCCTTTGAGTTTTAAACCTAGCCGTTCCTGACAGGCCCATTTACCGTTCCCGACAGGTAAGCCATAGGTTTTCAACTTTAGCCGTTCCCGACAGGCGACCTTTGAGTTTTAAATCTAGCCGTTCCTTATAGGCGCATTTACCAATCCCAATAGGTAAGCCATAGGTTTTCAACTTTAGTCATTCCCGACAGGCACCCTTTGAGTTATAAACCTAGCCGTTCCCGACAGGCCCATTTACCGTTCCCGATAGGTAAGCCATATGTTTTCAACTTTAGCCGTTCCCGACAGGCGACCCTTTGAGTTTTAAACGTTGCCATTCCTGACAGGCCCATTTACCGTTCCCGACAGGTAAGCCATAGGTTTTCAACTTTAGCCGTTCCCGACAGGCGACCTTTGAGTTTTAAACCTAGCCGTTCCCGACAGGCCCATTTTACGTTCCCGACAGGTAAGCCATAGGTTTTCAACTTTAAACGTTCCCGACAGGCGACCTTTGAGTTTTAAATCTAGCCGTTCCTGACAGGCCCATTTACCGTTCCCGACAGGTAAGCCATAGGTTTTCAACTTTAGTCGTTCCCGACAGGCACCCTTTGAGTTGTAAACCTAGCCGTTCCCGACAGGCCCATTTACCTTCCCGATAGGTAAGCAATATGTTTTCAACTTTAGCCGTTCCCGACAGGCGACCCTTTGAGTTTTAAACCTTGCCATTCCTGACAGGCCCATTTACCGTTCCCGACAAGTAAGCCATAGGTTTTCAACTTTAGCCGTTCCCGACAGGCGACCTTTGAGTTTTAAACCTAGCCGTTCCCGACAGGCCCATTTACCGTTCCTGACAGGTAATCCATAGGTTTTCAACTTTAGCCGTTCCCAACAAGCGACCCTTTGAGTTTTAAACCTAGCCGTTCCCGACAGGCCCATTTACCGTTCCCGACAGGTAAGCCATATGTTTTTAACTTTAGCCATTCCCGACAGGCGACCCTTTGAGTTTTAAACCAAGCCGTTCCTGACAGACCCATTTACCGTTCCCGACAGGTAAGCCATAGGTTTTCAACTTTAGCCGTTCCCGACAAGCGACCTTTGAGTTTTAAGCCTAGTCGTTCCCGACAGGCCCATTTACCATTCCCGACAGGTAATCCATAGGTTTTCAACTTTGGCCGTTCCCGACAGGCGACCTTTGAGTTTTAAACCTAGCCGTTCCCGAAAGGCCCATTTATCGTTCCCGACAGGTAAGCCATATGTTTTCGACTTTAGCCGTTCCCGACCGGCACCCTTTGAGTTTTAAACCTAGCCGTTCCTGACAGGCCCATTTACCGTTCCCGACAGGTATGCCATAGGTTTTCAACTTTAGCCGTTCCCGACAGGCGACCTTTGAGTTTTAAACCTAGCCGTTCACGACAGGCCCATTTACCGTTCCCGACAGGTAAGCCATATGTTTTTAACTTTAGCCATTCCCGACAGGCGACCCTTTGAGTTTTAAACCTAGTCGTTCCTGACAGGCCCATTTACCGTTCCCGACAGGTAAGCCATAGGTTTTCAACTTTAGCCGTTCCCGACAGGCGACCTTTGAGTTTTAAGCCTAGCCGTTCCCGACAGGCCCATTTACCATTCCCGACAGGTAATCGATAGGTTTTCAACTTTAGCCGTTTCCGACAGGCGACCTTTGAGTTTTAAACCTAGCCGTTCCCGAAAGGCCCATTTACCGTTCCCGACAGGTAAGCCATAGGTTTTCAACTTTAGCCGTTCCTGACAGGCACCCTTTGAGTTTTAAACCTAGTCGTTCCCGACAGGCCCATTTACCGTTCCCGACAGGTATACCAAAGGTTTTCACCTTTAGCCGTTCCCGACAGGTGACCTTTGAGTTTTAAACCTAGCCGTTCCCGACAGACCCATTTACCGCTCCCGACGGGTAAGCCAAAGGTTTTCAACTTTAGTCGTTCCCGACAGGCGACCTTTGAATTTTAAACCTAGCCGTTCCCGACATGCCCATTTACCGTTCCCGACAGGTAAGCCATAGGTTTTCAACTTTAGCCGTTCCCGACAGGCACCCTTTAAGTTTTAAACCTAGCCGTTCCCGACAGGCCCATTTACCGTTCCCGACATGTAAGCCATATTTTTTTAACTTTAGCCATTCCCGACAGGCGATCCTTTGAGTTTTAAACCTAGCCGTTCCTGACAGGCCCATTTACCGTTCCCGACAGGTAAGCCATAGGTTTTCAACTTTAGCCGTTCCCGACAGGCGACCTTTGAGTTTTAAACCTAGCCGTTCCCGACAGGCCCATTTTACGTTCCCGACAGGTAAGCCATAGGTTTTCAACTTTAGCCGTTCCCGACAGGCGACCTTTGAGTTTTAAATCTAGTCCTTCCCGACAGGCCCATTTTCAGTTCCCGACAGGTAAGCCATAGGTTTTCAACTTTAGCCGTTCCCGAAAGGCGACCCTTTGAGTTTTAAACCTTGCCATTCCTGACAGGCCCATTTACCGTTCCCGACAGGTAAGCCATAGGTTTTCAACTTTAGCCGTTCCCGACAGGCGACCTTTGAGTTTTAAACCTAGCCGTTCCCGACAGGCCCATTTACCGTTCCTGACAGTTAATCCATAGGTTTTCAACTTTAGCCGTTCCCAACAAGCGACCCTTTGAGTTTTAAACCTAGCCGTTCCCGACAGGCCCATTTACCGTTCCCGACAGGTAAGCCATATGTTTTTAACTTTAGCCATTCCCGACAGGCGACCCTTTGAGTTTTAAACCAAGCCGTTCCTGACAGACCCATTTACCGTTCCCGACAGGTAAGCCATAGGTTTTCAACTTTAGCCGTTCCCGACAGGCGACCTTTGAGTTTTAAGCCTAGTCGTTCCCGACAGGCCCATTTACCATTCCCGACAGGTAATCCATAGGTTTTCAACTTTGGCCGTTCCCGACAGGCGACCTTTGAGTTTTAAACCTAGCCGTTCCCGAAAGGCCCATTTATCGTTCCCGACAGGTAAGCCATATGTTTTCGACTTTAGCCGTTCCCGACAGGCACCCTTTGAGTTTTAAACCTAGCCGTTCCTGACAGGCCCATTTACCGTTCCCGACAGGTATGCCATAGGTTTTCAACTTTAGCCGTTCCCGACAGGCGACCTTTGAGTTTTAAACCTAGCCGTTCACGACAGGCCCATTTACCGTTCCCGACAGGTAAGCCATATGTTTTTAACTTTAGCCATTCCCGACAGGCGATCCTTTGAGTTTTAAACCTAGCCGTTCCTGACAGGCCCATTTACCGTTCCCGACAGGTAAGCCATAGGTTTTCAACTTTAGCCGTTCCCGACAGGCGACCTTTGAGTTTTAAATCTAGCCGTTCCTTATAGGCGCATTTACCAATCCCGATAGGTAAGCCATAGGTTTTCAACTTTAGTCGTTCCCGACAGGCACCCTTTGAGTTATAAACCTAGCCGTTCCCGACAGGCCCATTTACCGTTCCCGATAGGTAAGCCATATGTTTTCAACTTTAGCCGTTCCCGACAGGCGACCCTTTGAGTTTTAAACGTTGCCATTCCTGACAGGCCCATTTACCGTTCCCGACAGGTAAGCCATAGGTTTTCAACTTTAGCCGTTCCCGACAGGCGACTTTTGAGTTTTAAACCTAGCCGTTCCCGACAGGCCCATTTTACGTTCCCGACAGGTAAGCCATAGGTTTTCAACTTTAAACGTTCCCGACAGGCGACCTTTGAGTTTTAAATCTAGCCGTTCCTGACAGGCCCATTTACCGTTCCCGACAGGTAAGCCATAGGTTTTCAACTTTAGTCGTTCCCGACAGGCACCCTTTGAGTTGTAAACCTAGCCGTTCCCGACAGGCCCATTTACCTTCCCGATAGGTAAGCAATATGTTTTCAACTTTAGCCGTTCCCGACAGGCGACCCTTTGAGTTTTAAACCTTGCCATTCCTGACAGGCCCATTTACCGTTCCCGACAGGTAAGCCATAGGTTTTCAACTTTAGCCGTTCCCGACAGGCGACCTTTGAGTTTTAAACCTAGCCGTTTCCGACAGGCCCATTTACCGTTCCTGACAGGTAATCCATAGGTTTTCAACTTTAGTCGTTCCCAACAAGCGACCCTTTGAGTTTTAAACCTAGCCGTTCCCGACAGGCCCATTTACCGTTCCCGACAGGTAAGCCATATGTTTTTAACTTTAGCCATTCCCGACAGGCGACCCTTTGAGTTTTAAACCAAGCCGTTCCTGACAGACCCATTTACCGTTCCCGACAGGTAAGCCATAGGTTTTCAACTTTAGCCGTTCCCGACAAGCGACCTTTGAGTTTTAAGCCTAGTCGTTCCCGACAGGCCCATTTACCATTCCCGACAGGTAATCCATAGGTTTTCAACTTTGGCCGTTCCCGACAGGCGACCTTTGAGTTTTAAACCTAGCCGTTCCCGAAAGGCCCATTTATCGTTCCCGACAGGTAAGCCATATGTTTTCGACTTTAGCCGTTCCCGACAGGCACCCTTTGAGTTTTAAACCTAGCCGTTCCTGACAGGCCCATTTACCGTTCCCGACAGGTATGCCATAGGTTTTCAACTTTAGCCGTTCCCGACAGGCGACCTTTGAGTTTTAAACCTAGCCGTTCACGACAGGCCCATTTACCGTTCCCGACAGGTAAGCCATATGTTTTTAACTTTAGCCATTCCCGACAGGCGACCCTTTGAGTTTTAAACCTAGTCGTTCCTGACAGGCCCATTTACCGTTCCCGACAGGTAAGCCATAGGTTTTCAACTTTAGCCGTTCCCGACAGGCGACCTTTGAGTTTTAAGCCTAGCCGTTCCCGACAGGCCCATTTACCATTCCCGACATGTAATCGATAGGTTTTCAACTTTAGCCGTTTCCGACAGGCGACCTTTGAGTTTTAAACCTAGCCGTTCCCGAAAGGCCCATTTACCGTTCCCGACAGGTAAGCCATAGGTTTTCAACTTTAGCCGTTCCTGACAGGCACCCTTTGAGTTTTAAACCTAGTCGTTCCCGACAGGCCCATTTACCGTTCCCGACAGGTATACCAAAGGTTTTCACCTTTAGCCGTTCCCGACAGGTGACCTTTGAGTTTTAAACCTAGCCGTTCCCGACAGACCCATTTACCGCTCCCGACGGGTAAGCCAAAGGTTTTCAACTTTAGTCGTTCCCGACAGGCGACCTTTGAATTTTAAACCTAGCCGTTCCCGACATGCCCATTTACCGTTCCCGACAGGTAAGCCATAGGTTTTCAACTTTAGCCGTTCCCGACAGGCACCCTTTAAGTTTTAAACCTAGCCGTTCCCGACAGGCCCATTTACCGTTCCCGACATGTAAGCCATATTTTTTTAACTTTAGCCATTCCCGACAGGCGATCCTTTGAGTTTTAAACCTAGCCGTTCCTGACAGGCCCATTTACCATTCCCGACAGGTAAGCCATAGGTTTTCAACTTTAGCCGTTCCCGACAGGCGACCTTTGAGTTTTAAACCTAGCCGTTCCCGACAGGCCCATTTACCGTTCCTGACAGGTAATCCATAGGTTTTCAACTTTAGCCGTTCCCAACAAGCGACCCTTTGAGTTTTAAACCTAGCCGTTCCCGACAGGCCCATTTACCGTTCCCGACAGGTAAGCCATATGTTTTTAACTTTAGCCATTCCCGACAGGCGACCCTTTGAGTTTTAAACCAAGCCGTTCCTGACAGACCCATTTACCGTTCCCGACAGGTAAGCCATAGGTTTTCAACTTTAGCCGTTCCCGACAGGCGACCTTTGAGTTTTAAGCCTAGTCGTTCCCGACAGGCCCATTTACCATTCCCGACAGGTAATCCATAGGTTTTCAACTTTGGCCGTTCCCGACAGGCGACCTTTGAGTTTTAAACCTAGCCGTTCCCGAAAGGCCCATTTATCGTTCCCGACAGGTAAGCCATATGTTTTCGACTTTAGCCGTTCCCGACAGGCACCCTTTGAGTTTTAAACCTAGCCGTTCCTGACAGGCCCATTTACCGTTCCCGACAGGTATGCCATAGGTTTTCAACTTTAGCCGTTCCCGACAGGCGACCTTTGAGTTTTAAACCTAGCCGTTCACGACAGGCCCATTTACCGTTCCCGACAGGTAAGCCATATGTTTTTAACTTTAGCCATTCCCGACAGGCGACCCTTTGAGTTTTAAACCTAGTCGTTCCTGACAGGCCCATTTACCGTTCCCGACAGGTAAGCCATAGGTTTTCAACTTTAGCCGTTCCCGACAGGCGACCTTTGAGTTTTAAGCCTACCCGTTCCCGACAGGCCCATTTACCATTCCCGACATGTAATCGATAGGTTTTCAACTTTAGCCGTTTCCGACAGGCGACCTTTGAGTTTTAAACCTAGCCGTTCCCGAAAGGCCCATTTACCGTTCCTGACAGGTAAGCCATAGGTTTTCAACTTTAGCCGTTCCTGACAGGCACCCTTTGAGTTTTAAACCTAGTCGTTCCCGACAGGCCCATTTACCGTTCCCGACAGGTATACCAAAGGTTTTCACCTTTAGCCGTTCCCGACAGGTGACCTTTGAGTTTTAAACCTAGCCGTTCCCGACAGACCCATTTACCGCTCCCGACGGGTAAGCCAAAGGTTTTCAACTTTAGTCGTTCCCGACAGGCGACCTTTGAATTTTAAACCTAGCCGTTCCCGACATGCCCATTTACCGTTCCCGACAGGTAAGCCATAGGTTTTCAACTTTAGCCGTTCCCGACAGGCACCCTTTAAGTTTTAAACCTAGCCGTTCCCGACAGGCCCATTTACCGTTCCCGACATGTAAGCCATATTTTTTTAACTTTAGCCATTCCCGACAGGCGATCCTTTGAGTTTTAAACCTAGCCGTTCCTGACAGGCCCATTTACCATTCCCGACAGGTAAGCCATAGGTTTTCAACTTTAGCCGTTCCCGACAGGCGACCTTTGAGTTTTAAACCTAGCCGTTCCCGACAGGCCCATTTACCGTTCCTGACAGGTAATCCATAGGTTTTCAACTTTAGCCGTTCCCAACAAGCGACCCTTTGAGTTTTAAACCTAGCCGTTCCCGACAGGCCCATTTACCGTTCCCGACAGGTAAGCCATATGTTTTTAACTTTAGCCATTCCCGACAGGCGACCCTTTGAGTTTTAAACCAAGCTGTTCCTGACAGACCCATTTACCGTTCCCGACAGGTAAGCCATAGGTTTTCAACTTTAGCCATTCCCGACAGGCGACCTTTGAGTTTTAAGCCTAGTCGTTCCCGACAGGCCCATTTACCATTCCCGACAGGTAATCCATAGGTTTTCAACTTTGGCCGTTCCCGACAGGCGACCTTTGAGTTTTAAACCTAGCCGTTCCCGAAAGGCCCATTTATCGTTCCCGACAGGTAAGCCATATGTTTTCGACTTTAGCCGTTCCCGACAGGCACCCTTTGAGTTTTAAACCTAGCCGTTCCTGACAGGCCCATTTACCGTTCCCGACAGGTATGCCATAGGTTTTCAACTTTAGCCGTTCCCGACAGGCGACCTTTGAGTTTTAAACCTAGCCGTTCACGACAGGCCCATTTACCGTTCCCGACAGGTAAGCCATATGTTTTTAACTTTAGCCATTCCCGACAGGCGACCCTTTGAGTTTTAAACCTAGTCGTTCCTGACAGGCCCATTTACCGTTCCCGACAGGTAAGCCATAGGTTTTCAACTTTAGCCGTTCCCGACAGGCGACCTTTGAGTTTTAAGCCTAGCCGTTCCCGACAGGCCCATTTACCATTCCCGACAGGTAATCCATAGGTTTTCAACTTTAGCCGTTTCCGACAGGCGACCTTTGAGTTTTAAACCTAGCCGTTCCCGAAAGGCCCATTTACCGTTCCCGACAGGTAAGCCATAGGTTTTCAACTTTAGCCGTTCCTGACAGGCACCCTTTGAGTTTTAAACCTAGTCGTTCCCGACAGGCCCATTTACCGTTCCCGACAGGTATACCAAAGGTTTTCACCTTTAGCCGTTCCCGACAGGTGACCTTTGAGTTTTAAACCTAGCCGTTCCCGACAGACCCATTTACCGCTCCCGACGGGTAAGCCAAAGGTTTTCAACTTTAGTCGTTCCCGACAGGCGACCTTTGAATTTTAAACCTAGCCGTTCCCGACATGCCCATTTACCGTTCCCGACAGGTAAGCCATAGGTTTTCAACTTTAGCCGTTCCCGACAGGCACCCTTTAAGTTTTAAACCTAGCCGTTCCCGACAGGCCCATTTACCGTTCCCGACATGTAAGCCATATTTTTTTAACTTTAGCCATTCCCCACAGGCGATCCTTTGAGTTTTAAACCTAGCCGTTCCTGACAGGCCCATTTACCGTTCCCGACAGGTAAGCCATAGGTTTTCAACTTTAGCCGTTCCCGACAGGCGACCTTTGAGTTTTAAATCTAGCCGTTCCTTATAGGCGCATTTACCAATCCCGATAGGTAAGCCATAGGTTTTCAACTTTAGTCGTTCCCGACAGGCACCCTTTGAGTTATAAACCTAGCCGTTCCCGACAGGCCCATTTACCTTTCCCGATAGGTAAGCCATATGTTTTCAACTTAAGCCGTTCCCGACAGGCGACCCTTTGAGTTTTAAACGTTTCCATTCCTGACAGGCCCATTTACCGTTCCCGACAGGTAAGCCATAGGTTTTCAACTTTAGCCATTCCCGACAGGCGACCTTTGAGTTTTAAACCTAGCCGTTCCCGACAGGCCCATTTTACGTTCCCGACAGGTAAGCCATAGGTTTTCAACTTTAGCCGTTCCCGACAGGGGACCTTTGAGTTTTAAATCTAGCCGTTCCTGACAGGCCCATTTACCGTTCCCGACAGGTAAGCCATAGGTTTTCAACTTTAGTCGTTCCCGACAGGCACCCTTTGAGTTGTAAACCTAGCCGTTCCCGACAGGCCCATTTACCGTTCCCGATAGGTAAGCAATATGTTTTCAACTTTAGCCGTTCCCGACAGGCGACCCTTTGAGTTTTAAACCTTGCCATTCCTGACAGGCCCATTTACCGTTCCCGACAGGTAAGCCATAGGTTTTCAACTTTAGCCGTTCCTGACAGGCGACCTTTGAGTTTTAAACCTAGCCGTTCCCGACAGGCCCATTTACCGTTCCTGACAGGTAATCCATAGGTTTTCAACTTTAGCCGTTCCCGACAAGCGACCCTTTGAGTTTTAAACCTAGCCGTTCCCGACAGGCCCATTTACCGTTCCCGACAGGTAAGCCATATGTTTTTAACTTTAGCCATTCCCGACAGGCGACCCTTTGAGTTTTAAACCAAGCCGTTCCTGACAGACCCATTTACCGTTCCCGACAGGTAAGCCATAGGTTTTCAACTTTAGCCGTTCCCGACAGGCGACCTTTGAGTTTTAAGCCTAGTCGTTCCCGACAGGCCCATTTACCATTCCCGACAGGTAATCCATAGGTTTTCAACTTTGGCCGTTCCCGACAGGCGACCTTTGAGTTTTAAACCTAGCCGTTCCCGAAAGGCCCATTTACCGTTCCCGACAGGTAAGCCATAGGTTTTCAACTTTAGTCGTTCCCGACAGGCACCCTTTGAGTTTTAAACCTAGCCGTTCCCGACAGGCCCATTTACCGTTCCCGACAGGTAAGCCATATGTTTTTAACTTTAGCCATTCCCGACAGGCGACCCTTTGAGTTTTAAACCTAACCGTTCCTGACAGGCCCATTTACCCTTCCCGACAGGTAAGCCATAGGTTTTCAACTTTAGCCGTTCCCGACAGGCGACCTTTGAGTTTTAAATCTAGCCGTTCCCGACAGACCCATTTACCGCTCCCGACGGGTAAGCCAAAGGTTTTCAACTTTAGTCGTTCCCGACAGGCGACCTTTGAGTTTTAAACCTAGCCGTTCCCGACATGCCCATTTACCGTTCCCGACAGGTAAGCCATAGGTTTTCAACTTTAGTCGTTCCCGACAGGCACCCTTTGAGTTTTAAACCTAGCCGTTCCCGACAGGCCCATTTACCGTTCCCGACAGGTAAGCCATATGTTTTTAACTTTAGCCATTCCCGACAGGCGATCCTTTGAGTTTTAAACCTAGCCGTTCCTGACAGGCCCATTTACCGTTCCCGACAGGTAAGCCATAGGTTTTCAACTTTAGCCGTTCCCGACAGGCGACCTTTGAGTTTTAAATCTAGCCGTTCCTGACAGGCCCATTTACCGTTCCCGACAGGTAAGCCATAGGTTTTCAACTTTAGTCGTTACCGACAGGCACCCTTTGAGTTATAAACCTAGCCGTTCCCGACAGGCCCATTTACCGTTCCCGATAGGTAAGCCATATGTTTTCAACTTTAGCCGTTCCCGACAGGCGAACCTTTGAGTTTTAAACGTTGCCATTCCTGACAGGCCCATTTACCGTTCCCGACAGGTAAGCCATAGGTTTTCAACTTTAGCCGTTCCCGACAGGCGACCTTTGAGTTTTAAACCTAGCCGTTCCCGACAGGCCCATTTACCGTTCCCGACAGGTAACCCATAGGTTTTCAACTTTAGCCGTTCCCGACAAGCGACCCTTTGAGTTTTAAACCTAGCCATTCCTAACAGGCCCATTTACCATTCCCGACAGGTAAGCCAAAGGTTTTCAACTTTAGCCGTTCCCGACAGGCACCTTTTGAGTTTTAAACCTAGTTGTTCCCGACAGGCACATTTACCGTTCCCGACAGGTAAGCCATAGGTTTTCAACTTTAGCCGTTCCCGACAAGCACCCTTTGAGTTTTAAACCTAGCCGTTCTCGACAGGCCCATTTAACGTTCCCGACAGGTAAGCCATAGGTTTTCAACTTTAGTCGTTCCCGACAGGCGACCCTTTGAGCTTTAAGCCTAGCCGTTCCAGACAGGCCCATTTACCATTCCCGACAGGTAATCCATAGGTTTTCAACTTTAGCCGTTCCCGACAGGCGACCTTTGAGTTTTAAACCTAGCTGTTCCTGACAGGCCCATTTACCGTTCCCGACAGGTATACCATAGGTTTTCAACTTTAGTCATTCCCAACAGGCGACCTTTGAGTTTTAAACCTTGCCGTTACCAACAGACTTATTTACCGTTCCCGATGGGTAAGCCATAGGTTTTCAACTTTAGTCGTTCCCGACAGGCGACCTTTGAGTTTTAAACCTAGCCGTTCCCGAAAGGCCCATTTACCGTTCCCGACAGGTAAGCCATAGGTTTTCAACTTTAGCCGTTCCCGACAGGCACCCTTTGAGTTTTAAACCTAGCCGTTCCCGACAGGCCCATTTACCGTTCCCGACAGGTAAGCCATATGTTTTTAACTTTAGCCATTCCCGACAGGCGACCCTTTGAGTTTTAAACCTAGCCGTTCCTGACAGGCCCATTTCCCGTTCCCGACAGGTAAGCCATAGGTTTTCAACTTTAGCCGTTCCCGACAGGCGACCTTTGAGTTTTAAATCTAGCCGTTCCTGACAGGCCCATTTACCCGTCCCGACAGGTAAGCCATAGGTTTTCAACTTTAGTCGTTCCCGAGAGGCACCCTTTGAGTTATAAACCTAGCTGTTCCCGACAGGCCCATTTACCGTTCCCGATAGGTAAGCCATATGTTTTCAACTTTAGCCGTTCTCGACAGGCGACCCTTTGAATTTTAAACGTTGCCATTCCTGACAGGCCCATTTACCGTTCCCGACAGGTAAGCCATAGGTTTTCAACTTTAGCCGTTCCCGACAGGCGACCTTTGAGTTTTAAACCTAGTCGTTCCCGACAGGCCCATTTACCGTTCCCGACAGGTAAGCCATAGGTTTTCAACTTTAGCCGTTCCCGACAAGCGACCCTTTGAGTTTTAAACCTAGCCGTTCCTAACAGGCCCATTTACCATTCCTGACAGGTAAGCCATAGGTTTTCAACTTTAGCCGTTCCCGACAGGCACCTTTTGAGTTTTAAACCTAGTTATTCCCGACAGGCACATTTACCGTTCCTGACAGGTAAGCCATAGGTTTTCAACTTTAGCCGTTCCCGACAAGCACCCTTTGAGTTTTAAACCTAGCCGTTCTCGACAGGCCCATTTACCGTTCCCGACAGGTAAGCCATAGGTTTTCAACTTTAGCCGTTCCCGACAGGCACCCTTTGAGTTTTAAACCTAGCCGTTCCCGACAGGCCCATTTACCGTTCCCGACAGGTAAGCCATATGTTTTTAACTTTAGCAATTCCCGACAGGCGACCCTTTGAGTTTTAAACCTAGCCGTTCCTGACAGGCCCATATCCCGTTCCCGACAGGTAAGCCATAGGTTTTCAACTTTAGCCGTTCCCGACAGGCGACCTTTGAGTTTTAAATCTAGCCGTTCCTGACAGGCCCATTTACCGTTCCCGACAGGTAAGCCATAGGTTTTCAACTTTAGTCGTTCCCGAGAGGCACCCTTTGAGTTATAAACCTAGCTGTTCCCGACAGGCCCATTTACCGTTCCCGATAGGTAAGCCATATGTTTTCAACTTTAGCCGTTCTCGACAGGCGACCCTTTGAATTTTAAACGTTGCCATTCCTGACAGGCCCATTTACCGTTCCCGACAGGTAAGCCATAGGTTTTCAACTTTAGCCGTTCCCGACAGGCGACCTTTGAGTTTTAAACCTAGTCTTTCCCGACAGGCCCATTTACCGTTCCCGACAGGTAAGCCATAGGTTTTCAACTTTTGCCATTCCCGACAAGCGACCCTTTGAGTTTTAAACCTAGCCGTTCCTAACAGGCCCATTTACCATTCCCGAGAGGTAAGCCATAGGTTTTCAACTTTAGCCGTTCCCGACAGGCACCTTTTGAGTTTTAAACCTAGTTATTCCCGACAGGCACATTTACCGTTCCTGACAGGTAAGCCATAGGTTTTCAACTTTAGCCGTTCCCGACAAGCACCCTTTGAGTTTTAAACCTAGCCGTTCTCGACAGGCCCATTTACCGTTCCCGACAGGTAAGCCATAGGTTTTCAACTTTAGTCGTTCCCGACAGGCGACCTTTGAGTTTTAAGCCTAGCCTTTCCCGACAGGCCCATTTACCATTCCCGACAGGTAATCCATAGGTTTTCAACTTTAGCCGTTCCCGACAGGAACCCTTTGAGTTTTAAACCTAGCCGTTCCCGACAGGCCCATTTACCGTTCCCGACAGGTAAGCCATATGTTTTTAACTTTAGCCATTCCCGACAGGCGACCCTTTGAGTTTTAAACCTAGCCGTTCCTGACAGGCCCATTTCCCGTTCCCGACAGGTAAGCCATAGGTTTTCAACTTTAGCCGTTCCCGACAGGCGACCTTTGAGTTTTAAATCTAGCCGTTCCTGACAGGCCCATTTACCCGTCCCGACAGGTAAGCCATAGGTTTTCAACTTTAGTCGTTCCCGAGAGGCACCCTTTGAGTTATAAACCTAGCTGTTCCCGACAGGCCCATTTACCGTTCCCGATAGGTAAGCCATATGTTTTCAACTTTAGCCGTTCTCGACAGGCGACCCTTTGAATTTTAAACGTTGCCATTCCTGACAGGCCCATTTACCGTTCCCGACAGGTAAGCCATAGGTTTTCAACTTTAGCCGTTCCCGACAGGCGACCTTTGAGTTTTAAACCTAGTCGTTCCCGACAGGCCCATTTACCGTTCCCGACAGGTAAGCCATAGGTTTTCAACTTTAGCCGTTCCCGACAAGCGACCCTTTGAGTTTTAAACCTAGCCGTTCCTAACAGGCCCATTTACCATTCCCGACAGGTAAGCCATAGGTTTTCAACTTTAGCCGTTCCCGACAGGCACCTTTTGAGTTTTAAACCTAGTTATTCCCGACAGGCACATTTACCGTTCCTGACAGGTAAGCCATAGGTTTTCAACTTTAGCCGTTCCCGACAAGCACCCTTTGAGTTTTAAACCTAGCCGTTCTCGACAGGCCCATTTACCGTTCCCGACAGGTAAGCCATAGGTTTTCAACTTTAGCCGTTCCCGACAGGCACCCTTTGAGTTTTAAACCTAGCCGTTCCCGACAGGCCCATTTACCGTTCCCGACAGGTAAGCCATATGTTTTTAACTTTAGCAATTCCCGACAGGCGACCCTTTGAGTTTTAAACCTAGCCGTTCCTGACAGGCCCATATCCCGTTCCCGACAGGTAAGCCATAGGTTTTCAACTTTAGCCGTTCCCGACAGGCGACCTTTGAGTTTTAAATCTAGCCGTTCCTGACAGGCCCATTTACCGTTCCCGACAGGTAAGCCATAGGTTTTCAACTTTAGTCGTTCCCGAGAGGCACCCTTTGAGTTATAAACCTAGCTGTTCCCGACAGGCCCATTTACCGTTCCCGATAGGTAAGCCATATGTTTTCAACTTTAGCCGTTCTCGACAGGCGACCCTTTGAATTTTAAACGTTGCCATTCCTGACAGGCCCATTTACCGTTCCCGACAGGTAAGCCATAGGTTTTCAACTTTAGCCGTTCCCGACAGGCGACCTTTGAGTTTTAAACCTAGTCTTTCCCGACAGGCCCATTTACCGTTCCCGACAGGTAAGCCATAGGTTTTCAACTTTTGCCATTCCCGACAAGCGACCCTTTGAGTTTTAAACCTAGCCGTTCCTAACAGGCCCATTTACCATTCCCGACAGGTAAGCCATAGGTTTTCAACTTTAGCCGTTCCCGACAGGCACCTTTTGAGTTTTAAACCTAGTTATTCCCGACAGGCACATTTACCGTTCCTGACAGGTAAGCCATAGGTTTTCAACTTTAGCCGTTCCCGACAAGCACCCTTTGAGTTTTAAACCTAGCCGTTCTCGACAGGCCCATTTACCGTTCCCGACAGGTAAGCCATAGGTTTTCAACTTTAGTCGTTCCCGACAGGCGACCTTTGAGTTTTAAGCCTAGCCTTTCCCGACAGGCCCATTTACCATTCCCGACAGGTAATCCATAGGTTTTCAACTTTAGCCGTTCCCGACAGGAACCCTTTGAGTTTTAAACCTAGCCGTTCCCGACAGGCCCATTTACCGTTCCCGACAGGTAAGCCATATGTTTTTAACTTTAGCCATTCCCGACAGGCGACCCTTTGTGTTTTAAACCTAGCCGTTCTCGACAGACCCATTTACCGCTCCCGACGGGTAAGCCAAAGGTTTTCAACTTTAGTCGTTCCCGACAGGCGACCTTTGAGTTTTAAACCTAGCCGTTCCCGATATGCCCATTTACCGTTCCCGACAGGTAAGCCATAGGTTTTCAACTTTAGCCGTTCCCGACAGGCGACCCTTTGAGCTTTAAGCCTAGTCGTTCCAGACAGGCCCATTTACCATTCCCGACAGGTAATCCATAGGTTTTCAACTTTAGCCGTTCCCGACAGGCGACCTCTGAGTTTTAAACCTAGCTGTTCCTGACAGGCCCATTTACCGTTCCCGACAGGTATACCATAGGTTTTCAACTTTAGTCATTCCCGACAGGCGACCTTTGAGTTTTAAACCTAGCCGTTACCAACCGACTTATTTACCGTTCCCGACAGGTAAGCCATAGGTTTTCAACTTTAGTCGTTCCCGACAGGCGACCTTTGAGTTTTAAACCTAGCCGTTCCCGACAGGTAAGCCATAGGTTTTCAACTTTAGCCGTTCCCGACAGGCACCCTTTGAGTTTTAAACCTAGCCGTTCCCGACAGGCCCATTTACCGTTACCGACAGGTAAGCCATATGTTTTTAACTTTAGCCATTCCCGACAGGCGACCCTTTGAGTTTTAAACCTAGCCGTTCCTGACAGGCCCATTTACCGTTCCCGACAGGTAAGCCATAGGTTTTCAACTTTAGCCGTTCCCGACAGGCGACCTTTGAGTTTTAAATCTAGCCGTTCCTGACAGGCCCATTTACCGTTCCCGACAGGTAAGCCATAGGTTTTCAACTTTAGTCGTTCCCGACAGGCACCCTTTGAGTTATAAACCTAGCTGTTCCCGACAGGCCCATTTACCGTTCCCGACAGGTAAGCCATAGGTTTTCAACTTTAGCCGTTCCCGACAGGCGACCTTTGAGTTTTAAACCTAGCCGTTCCCGACAGGCCCATTTACCGTTCCCGATAGGTAAGCCATAGGTTTTCAACTTTAGCCGTTCCCGACAGGCGACCTTTGAGTTTTAAACATAGCCGTTCCCGAATGACCCATTTACCGCTCCCGACGGGTAAGCCAAAGGTTTTCAACTTTAGCCGTTCCCGACAGGCGACCTTTGAGTTTTAAGCCTAGCCGTTCCCGACAGGCCCATTTACCGTTCCCGACAGGTAAGCCATAGGTTTTCAACTTTATCCGTTCCCGACAGGCGACCTTTGAGTTTTAAACCTAGCCGTTCCCGACAGGCCCATTTACCGTTCCCGATAGGTATACCATATGTTTTCAACTTTAGTCATTCCTGACAGGCGACCTTTGAGTTTTAAGCCTAGCCGTTCCCGACAGGCCCATTTACCGTTCCCGACAGGTAAGCCATAGGTTTTCAACTTTAGCCGTTCCCGACAAGCGACCCTTTGAGTTTTAAACCTAGCCGTTCCTAACAGGCCCATTTACCGTTCCCGACAGGTAAGCCATAGGGTTTTAACTTTAGCCATTCCCGACAGGCACCTTTTGAGTTTTAAACCTAGTTGTTCCCGACAGGCACATTTACCGTTCCCGACAGGTAAGCCATAGGTTTTCAACTTTAGCCGTTCCCGACAAGCACCCTTTGAGTTTTAAACCTAGCCGTTCTCGACAGGCCCATTTACCGTTCCCGACAGGTAAGCCATAGGTTTTCAACTTTAGTCGTTCCCGACAGGCGACCATTTGAGTTTTAAGCCTAGCCGTTCCTGACAGGCCCATTTACCGTTCCCGACAGGTAAGCCATAGGTTTTCAACTTTAGCCGTTCCCGACAGGCGACCTTTGAGTTTTAAACCTAGCCGTTCCTGACAGGCCCATTTACCGTTCCCGACATGTATACCATAGGTTTTCAACTTTATTCGTTCCCGACAGGAGACCTTTGAGTTATAAACCTAGCCGTTACCAACAGACTTATTTACCGTTCCCGATGGGTAAGCCATAGGTTTTCAACTTTAGTCGTTCCCGATAGGCGACCTTTGAGTTTTAAACCTATCCGTTCCCGACAGGCCCATTTACCGTTCCCGACAGGTAAGCCATAGGTTTTCAACTTTAGCCGTTCCCGACAGGCACCCTTTGAGTTTTAAACCTAGCCGTTCCCGACAGGCCCATTTACCGTTCCCGACAGGTAAGCCATAGGTTTTCAACTTTAGTCGTTCCCGACAGGCACCCTTTGAGTTTTAAACCTAGCCGTTCCCGACAGGCCCATTTACCGTTCCCGACAGGTAAGCCATAGGTTTTCAACTTTAGCCGTTCCCGACAGGCGACCTTTGAGTTTTAAACCTAGCCGTTCCCGACAGGCCCATTTACCGTTCCCGATAGGTAAGCCATATGTTTTCAACTTTAGCCGTTCCCGACAGGCGACCTTTGAGTTTTAAACCTAGTCGTTCCCGACAGGCCCATTTACCGTTCCCGACAGGTATCCCATAGGTTTTCAACTTTAGCCGTTCCCGACAGGCACCTTTTGAATTTTAAACCTAGTTGTTCCCGACATGCACATTTACCGTTCCCGATAGGTAAGCCATAGGTTTTCAACTTTAGCCGTTCCCGACAAGCACCCTTTGAGTTTTAAACCTAGCCGTTCTCGACAGGCCCATTTACCGTTCCCGACAGGTAAGCCATAGGTTTTCAACTTTAGCGATTCCCGACAGGCGACCCTTTGAGTTTTAAGCCTAGCCGTTCCCGGCATGCACATTTACCGTTCCTGACAGGTAATCCATAGGTTTTCAGCTTTAGCCGTTCCCGAATTGCGACCTTTGAGTTTTAAACCTAGCCGTTCCCGACAGGCCCATTTACCGTTCCCGACAGGTAAGCCACAGGTTTTCAACTTTAGCCGTTCCCGACACGCGACCCTTTGAGTTTTAAACCTAGCCGTTCCTAACAGGCCCATTTACCATTCCCGACAGGTAAGCCATAGGTTTTCAACTTTAGCCGTTCCCGACAGGCACCTTTTAAGTTTTAAACCTAGTTGTTCCCGACAGGCACATTTACCGTTCCCGACAGGTAAGCCATAGGTTTTCAACTTTAGCCGTTCCCGACAGGCACCCTTTGAGTTTTAAACCTAGCCGTTCTCGACAGGCCCATTTACCGTTCCCGACAGGTAAGCCATAGGTTTTCAACTTTAGTCGTTCCCGACAGGCGACCCTTTGAGTTTTAAGCCTAGCCGTTCCAGACAGGCCCATTTACCATTCCCGACAGGTAATCCATAAGTTTTCAACTTTTGCCGTTCCCGACAGGCGACCTTTGAGTTTTAAACCTAGCCGTTCCTGACAGGCCCATTTACCGTTCCCGACATGTATACCATAGGTTTTCAACTTTATTCGTTCCCGACAGGAGACCTTTGAGTTATAAACCTAGCCGTTACCAACAGACTTATTTACCGTTCCCGATGGGTAAGCCATAGGTTTTCAACTTTAGTCGTTCCCGATAGGCGACCTTTGAGTTTTAAACCTATCCGTTCCCGACAGGCCCATTTACCGTTCCCGACAGGTAAGCCATAGGTTTTCAACTTTAGCCGTTCCCGACAGGCACCCTTTGAGTTTTAAACCTAGCCGTTCCCGACAGGCCCATTTACCGTTCCCGACAGGTAAGCCATAGGTTTTCAACTTTAGTCGTTCCCGACAGGCACCCTTTGAGTTTTAAACCTAGCCGTTCCCGACAGGCCCATTTACCGTTCCCGACAGGTAAGCCATAGGTTTTCAACTTTAGCCGTTCCCGACAGGCGACCTTTGAGTTTTAAACCTAGCCGTTCCCGACAGGCCCATTTACCGTTCCCGATAGGTAAGCCATATGTTTTCAACTTTAGCCGTTCCCGACAGGCGACCTTTGAGTTTTAAACCTAGTCGTTCCCGACAGGCCCATTTACCGTTCCCGACAGGTATCCCATAGGTTTTCAACTTTAGCCGTTCCCGACAGGCACCTTTTGAATTTTAAACCTAGTTGTTCCCGACATGCACATTTACCGTTCCCGATAGGTAAGCCATAGGTTTTCAACTTTAGCCGTTCCCGACAAGCACCCTTTGAGTTTTAAACCTAGCCGTTCTCGACAGGCCCATTTACCGTTCCCGACAGGTAAGCCATAGGTTTTCAACTTTAGCGATTCCCGACAGGCGACCCTTTGAGTTTTAAGCCTAGCCGTTCCCGGCATGCACATTTACCGTTCCTGACAGGTAATCCATAGGTTTTCAGCTTTAGCCGTTCCCGAATTGCGACCTTTGAGTTTTAAACCTAGCCGTTCCCGACAGGCCCATTTACCGTTCCCGACAGGTAAGCCACAGGTTTTCAACTTTAGCCGTTCCCGACACGCGACCCTTTGAGTTTTAAACCTAGCCGTTCCTAACAGGCCCATTTACCATTCCCGACAGGTAAGCCATAGGTTTTCAACTTTAGCCGTTCCCGACAGGCACCTTTTAAGTTTTAAACCTAGTTGTTCCCGACAGGCACATTTACCGTTCCCGACAGGTAAGCCATAGGTTTTCAACTTTAGCCGTTCCCGACAGGCACCCTTTGAGTTTTAAACCTAGCCGTTCTGGACAGGCCCATTTACCGTTCCCGACAGGTAAGCCATAGGTTTTCAACTTTAGTCGTTCCCGACAGGCGACCCTTTGAGTTTTAAGCCTAGCCGTTCCAGACAGGCCCATTTACCATTCCCGACAGGTAATCCATAAGTTTTCAACTTTTGCCGTTCCCGACAGGCGACCTTTGAGTTTTAAACCTAGCCGTTCCTGACAGGCCCATTTACCGTTCCCGACATGTATACCATAGGTTTTCAACTTTAGTCATTCCCGACAGGAGACCTTTGAGTTTTAAACCTAGCCGTTACCAACAGACTTATTTACCGTTCCCGATGGGTAAGCCATAGGTTTTCAACTTTAGTCGTTCCCGATAGGCGACCTTTGAGTTTTAAACCTAGCCGTTCCCGACAGGCCCATTTACCGTTCCCGATAGGTAAGCCATATGTTTTCAACTTTAGCCGTTCCCGACAGGCGACCTTTGAGTTTTAAACCTAGTCGTTCCCGACAGGCCCATTTACCGTTCCCGACAGGTATCCCATAGGTTTTCAACTTTAGCCGTTCCCGACAGGCACCTTTTGAATTTTAAACCTAGTTGTTCCCGACATGCACATTTACCGTTCCCGATAGGTAAGCCATAGGTTTTCAACTTTAGCCGTTCCCGACAAGCACCCTTTGAGTTTTAAACCTAGCCGTTCTCGACAGGCCCATTTACCGTTCCCGACAGGTAAGCCATAGGTTTTCAACTTTAGCGATTCCCGACAGGCGACCCTTTGAGTTTTAAGCCTAGCCGTTCCCGGCATGCACATTTACCGTTCCTGACAGGTAATCCATAGGTTTTCTACTTTAGCCGTTCCCGACATGCGACCTTTGAGTTTTAAACCTAGCCGTTCCCGACAGGCCCATTTACCGTTCCCGACAGGTAAGCCACAGGTTTTCAACTTTAGCCGTTCCCGACACGCGACCCTTTGAGTTTTAAACCTAGCCGTTCCTAACAGGCCCATTTACCATTCCCGACAGGTAAGCCATAGGTTTTCAACTTTAGCCGTTCCCGACAGGCACCTTTTAAGTTTTAAACCTAGTTGTTCCCGACAGGCACATTTACCGTTCCCGACAGGTAAGCCATAGGTTTTCAACTTTAGCCGTTCCCGACAGGCACCCTTTGAGTTTTAAACCTAGCCGTTCTCGACAGGCCCATTTACCGTTCCCGACAGGTAAGCCATAGGTTTTCAACTTTAGTCGTTCCCGACAGGCGACCCTTTGAGTTTTAAGCCTAGCCGTTCCAGACAGGCCCATTTACCATTCCCGACGGGTAATCCATAGGTTTTCAACTTTAGCCGTTCCCGACAGGCGACCTTTGAGTTTTAAACCTAGCCGTTCCTGACAGGCCCATTTACCGTTCCCGACATGTATACCATAGGTTTTCAACTTTAGTCATTCCCGACAGGAGACCTTTGAGTTTTAAACCTAGCCGTTACCAACAGACTTATTTACCGTTCCCGATGGGTAAGCCATAGGTTTTCAACTTTAGTCGTTCCCGATAGGCGACCTTTGAGTTTTAAACCTAGCCGTTCCCGACAGGCCCATTTACCGTTCCCGACAGGTAAGCCATAGGTTTTCAACTTTAGCCGTTCCCGACAGGAACCCTTTGAGTTTTAAACCTAGCCGTTCCCGACAGGCCCATTTACCGTTCCCGACAGGTAAGCCATATGTTTTTAACTTTAGCCATTCCCGACAGGTGACCCTTTGTGTTTTAAACCTAGCCGTTCTCGACAGACCCATTTACCGCTCCCGACGGGTAAGCCAAAGCTTTTCAACTTTAGTCGTTCCCGACAGGCGACCTTTGAGTTTTAAACCTAGCCGTTCCCGATATGCCCATTTACCGTTCCCGACAGGTAAGCCATAGGTTTTCAACTTTAGCCGTTCCCGACAGGCACCCTTTGAGTTTTAAACCTAGCCGTTCCCGACAGACCCATTTACCGATCCCGACAGGTAAGCCATATGTTTTTAACTTTAGCCATTCCCGACAGGCGACCCTTTGAGTTTTAAACCTAGCTGTTCCTGACAGGCCCATTTACCGTTCCCGACAGGTAAGCCATAGGTTTTCAACTTTAGTCGTTCCCGACAGGCGACCTTTGAGTTTTAAACCTAGCCGTTCCCGACAGGCCCATTTACCGTTCCCGCCAGGTAAGCCATAGGTTTTCAACTTTAGTCGTTCCCGACAGGCACCCTTTGAGTTTTAAACCTAGCCGTTCCCGACAGGCCCATTTACCGTTCCCGACAGGTAAGGCATAGGTTTTCAACTTTAGTCATTCCCGACAGGCACCCTTTGAGTTTTAAACCTAGCCGTTCCCGACAGGCCCATTTACCGTTCCCGATAGGTAAGCCATATATTTTCAACTTTAGCCGTTCCCGACAAGCCCCCTTTGAGTTTTAAACCTAGCCGTTCTCGACAGGCCCATTTACCGTTCCCGACAGGTAAGCCATAGGTTTTCAACTTTAGTCGTTCCCGATAGGCGACCCTTTGAGTTTTAAGCCTAGCCGTTCCAGACAGGCCCATTTACCATTCCCGACAGGTAATCCATAGGTTTTCAACTTTAGCCGTTCCCGACAGGCGACCTTTGAGTTTTAAACCTAGCCGTTCCTGACAGGCCCATTTACCGTTCCCGACATGTATACCATAGGTTTTCAACTTTAGTCATTCCCGATAGGAAACCTTTGAGTTTTAAACCTAGCCGTTACCAACAGACTTATTTACCGTTCCCGATGGGTAAGCCATAGGTTTTCAACTTTAGTCGTTCCCGATAGGCGACCTTTGAGTTTTAAACCTAGCCGTTCCCGACAGGCCCATTTACCTTTCCCGACAGTTAAGCCATAGGTTTTCAACTTTAGCCGTTCCCGACAGGAACCCTTTGAGTTTTAAACCTAGCCGTTCCCGACAGGCCCATTTACCGTTCCCGACAGGTAAGCCATATGTTTTTAACTTTAGCCATTCCCGACAGGCGACCCTTTGTGTTTTAAACCTAGCCGTTCTCGACAGACCCATTTACCGCTCCCGACGGGTAAGCCAAAGGTTTTCAACTTTAGTCGTTCCCGACAGGCGACCTTTGAGTTTTAAACCTAGCCGTTCCCGATATGCCCATTTACCGTTCCCGACAGGTAAGCCATAGGTTTTCAACTTTAGCCGTTCCCGACAAGCACCCTTTGAGTTTTAAACCTAGCCGTTCCCGACAGGCCCATTTACCGTTCCCGATAGGTAAGCCATATGTTTTTAACTTTAGCCATTCCCGACAGGCGACCCTTTGAGTTTTAAACCTAGCCGTTCCTGACAGAACCATTTACCATTCCCGACAGGTAAGCCATAGGTTTTCAACTTTAGCCGTTCCCGACAGGCGACCTTTGAGTTTTAAACCTAGCCGTTCCCGACAGGCCCATTTACCGTTCCCGACAGGTAAGCCATAGGTTTTCAACTTTAGTCGTTCCCGACAGGCACCCTTTGAGTTTTAAACCTAGCCGTTCCCGACAGGCCCATTTACCGTTCCCGACGGGTAAGGCATAGGTTTTCAACTTTAGTCATTCCCGACAGGCACCCTTTGAGTTTTAAACCTAGCCGTTCCCGACAGGCCCATTTACCGTTCCCGATAGGTAAGCCATATGTTTTCAACTTTAGCCGTTCCCGACAGGCGACCTTTGAGTTATAAACCTAGTCGTTCCCGACAGGCCCATTTACCGTTCCCGACAGGTATCCCATAGGTTTTCAACTTTAGCCGTTCCCGACAGGCACCTTTTGAATTTTAAACCTAGTTGTTCCCGACAGGCACATTTACCGTTCCCGATAGGTAAGCCATAGGTTTTCAACTTTAGCCGTTCCCGACAAGCACCCTTTAAGTTTTAAACCTAGCCGTTCTCGACAGGCGCATATACCGTTCCCGACAGGTAAGCCATAGGTTTTCAACTTTAGCCGTTCCCGACAGGCGACCCTTTGAGTTTTAAGCCTAGCCGTTCCCGACAGGCCCATTTACCATTCTCGACAGGTAATCCATAGGTTTTCAACTTTAGCCGTTCCCGACAGGCGACCTTTGAGTTTTAAACCTAGCCGTTCCCAACAGACTTATTTACCGTTCCCGACGGGTAAGCCATAGGTTTTCAAATTTAGTCGTTCTCGACAGGCGACCTTTGAGTTTTAAACCTAGCCGTTCCCGACAAGCCCATTTACCGTTCCCGACAGGTAAGCCATAGGTTTTCAACTTTAGCCATTCCCGACAGGCACCCTTTGAATTTTAAACCTAGCCGTTCCCGACAGGCCCATTTACCGTTCCCGACAGGTAAGCCATATGTTTTCAACTTTAGCCGTTCCCGACAGGCGACCCTTTGAGTTTTAAACCTAGCCGTTCCTGATAGGCCCATTTACCGTTCCCGACAGGTAAGCCATAGGTTTTCAACTTTAGCCGTTCCCGACAGGCGACCTTTGAGTTTTAAACCTAGCCGTTTGTGACAGGCCCATTTACCGTTCCCGACAGGTAAGCCATAGGTTTTCAACTTTAGTCGTTCCCGACAAGCACCCTTTGAGTTTTAAACCTAGCCGTTCCCGACAGGCCCATTTACCGTTCCCGACAGGTAAGGCATAGGTTTTCAACTTTAGTCATTCCCGACAGGCACCCTTTGAGTTTTAAACCTAGCCGTTCCCGACAGGCCCATTTACCGTTCCCGATAGGTAAGCCATATGTTTTCAACTTTAGCCGTTCCCGACAGGCGACCTTTGAGTTATAAACCTAGTCGTTCCCGACAGGCCCATTTACCGTTCCCGACAGGTATCCCATAGGTTTTCAACTTTAGCCGTTCCCGACAGGCACCTTTTGAATTTTAAACCTAGTTGTTCCCGACAGGCACATTTACCGTTCCCGATAGGTAAGCCATAGGTTTTCAACTTTAGCCGTTCCCGACAAGCACCCTTTAAGTTTTAAACCTAGCCGTTCTCGACAGGCGCATATACCGTTCCCGACAGGTAAGGCATAGGTTTTCAACTTTAGCCGTTCCCGACAGGCGACCTTTGAGTTTTAAAATAGCCGTTCCCGAATGACCCATTTACCGCTCCCGACGGGTAAGCCAAAGGTTTTCAACTTTAGCCGTTCCCTACAGGCGACCTTTGAGTTTTAAACCTAGCCGTTCCCGACAGGCCCATTTTCCGTTCCCGACAGGTAAGCCATAGGTTTTCAACTTTAGCCGTTCCCGACAGGCACCCTTTGAGTTTTAAACCTAGCCGTTCCCGACAGGCCCATTTACCGTTCCCGACAGGTAAGCCATATGTTTTTAACTTTAGCCATTCCCGACAGGCACCCTTTGAGTTTTAAACCTAGCCGTTCCCGACAGGCCCATTTACCGTTCCCGACAGGTAAGCCAAAGGTTTTCAACTTTAGCCGTTCCCTACAGGCGACCTTTGAGTTTTAAACCTAGCCGTTCCCGACAGGCCCATTTTCCGTTCCCGACAGGTAAGCCATAGGTTTTCAACTTTAGCCGTTCCCGACAGGCACCCTTTGAGTTTTAAACCTAGCCGTTCCCGACAGGCCCATTTACCGTTCCCGACAGGTAAGCCATAGGTTTTCAACTTTAGCCGTTCCCGACAGGCACCCTTTGAGTTTTAAACCTAGCCGTTCCCGACAGGCCCATTTACCGTTCCCGACAGGTAAGCCATATGTTTTCAACTTTAGCCGTTCCCGACAGGCGACCCTTTGAGTTTTAAACCTAGCCGTTCCTGATAGGCCCATTTACCGTTCTCGACAGGTAAGCCATAGGTTTTCAACTTTAGCCGTTCCCGACAGGCGACCTTTGAGTTTTAAACCTAGCCGTTCCCGACAGGCCCATTTACCGTTCCCGACAGGTAAGCCATAGGTTTTCAACTTTAGTCGTTCCCGACAGGCACCCTTTGAGTTTTAAACCTAGCCGTTCCCGACAGGCCCATTTACCGTTCCCGACAGGTAAGCTATAGGTTTTCAACTTTAGCCGTTCCCGACAGGCGACCTTTGAGTTTTAAACATAGCCGTTCCCGAATGACCCATTTACCGCTCCCGACGGGTAAGCCAAAGGTTTTCAACTTTAGCCGTTCCCTACAGGCGACCTTTGAGTTTTAAACCTAGCCGTTCCCGACAGGCCCATTTTCCGTTCCCGACAGGTAAGCCATAGGTTTTCAACTTTAGCCGTTCCCGACAGGCACCCTTTGAGTTTTAAACCTAGCCGTTCCCGACAGGCCCATTTACCGTTCCCGACAGGTAAGCCATAGGTTTTCAACTTTAGCCGTTCCCGACAGGCACCCTTTGAGTTTTAAACCTAGCCGTTCCCGACAGGCCGATTTACCGTTCCCGACAGGTAAGCCATATGTTTTCAACTTTAGCCGTTCCCGACAGGCGACCCTTTGAGTTTTAAACCTAGCCGTTCCTGATAGGCCCATTTACCGTTCCCGACAGGTAAGCCATAGGTTTTCAACTTTAGCCGTTCCCGACAGGCGACCTTTGAGTTTTAAACCTAGCCGTTCCCGACAGGCCCATTTACCGTTCCCGACAGGTAAGCCATAGGTTTTCAACTTTAGTCGTTCCCGACAGGCACCCTTTGAGTTTTAAACCTAGCCGTTCCCGACAGGCCCATTTACCGTTCCCGACAGGTAAGGCATAGGTTTTCAACTTTAGTCATTCCCGACAGGCACCCTTTGAGTTTTAAACCTAGCCGTTCCCGACAGGCCCATTTACCGTTCCCGATAGGTAAGCCATATGTTTTCAACTTTAGCCGTTCCCGACAGGCGACCTTTGAGTTATAAACCTAGTCGTTCCCGACAGGCCCATTTACCGTTCCCGACAGGTATCCCATAGGTTTTCAACTTTAGCCGTTCCCGACAGGCACCTTTTGAATTTTAAACCTAGTTGTTCCCGACAGGCACATTTACCGTTCCCGATAGGTAAGCCATAGGTTTTCAACTTTAGCCGTTCCCGACAAGCACCCTTTAAGTTTTAAACCTAGCCGTTCTCGACAGGCGCATATACCGTTCCCGACAGGTAAGCCATAGGTTTTCAACTTTAGCCGTTCCCGACAGGCGACCCTTTGAGTTTTAAGCCTAGCCGTTCCCGACAGGCCCATTTACCATTCTCGACAGGTAATCCATAGGTTTTCAACTTTAGCCGTTCCCGACAGGCGACCTTTGAGTTTTAAACCTAGCCGTTCCCAACAGACTTATTTACCGTTCCCGACGGGTAAGCCATAGGTTTTCAACTTTAGTCGTTCTCGACAGGCGACCTTTGAGTTTTAAACCTAGCCGTTCCCGACAAGCCCATTTACCGTTCCCGACAGGTAAGCCATAGGTTTTCAACTTTAGCCATTCCCGACAGGCACCCTTTGAATTTTAAACCTAGCCGTTCCCGACAGGCCCATTTACCGTTCACGACAGGTAAGCCATATGTTTTCAACTTTAGCCGTTCCCGACAGGCGACCCTTTGAGTTTTAAACCTAGCCGTTCCTGATAGGCCCATTTACCGTTCCCGACAGGTAAGCCATAGGTTTTCAACTTTAGCCGTTCCCGACAGGCGACCTTTGAGTTTTAAACCTAGCCGTTTGTGACAGGCCCATTTACCGTTCCCGACAGGTAAGCCATAGGTTTTCAACTTTAGTCCTTCCCGACAGGCACCCTTTGAGTTTTAAACCTAGCCGTTCCCGACAGGCCCATTTACCGTTCCCGACAGGTAAGGCATAGGTTTTCAACCTTAGTCATTCCCGACAGGCGACCTTTGAGTTTTAAACCTAGCCGTTCCTGATAGGCCCATTTACCGTTCCCGACAGGTAAGCTATAGGTTTTCAACTTTAGCCGTTCCCGACAGGCGACCTTTGAGTTTTAAACCTAGCCGTTCCTGATAGGCCCATTTACCGTTCCCGACAGGTAAGCTATAGGTTTTCAACTTTAGCCGTTCCCGACAGGCGACCTTTGAGTTTTAAACATAGCCGTTCCCGAATGACCCATTTACCGCTCCCGACGGGTAAGCTAAAGGTTTTCAACTTTAGCCGTTCCCTACAGGCGACCTTTGAGTTTTAAACCTAGCCGTTCCCGACAGGCCCATTTTCCGTTCCCGACAGGTAAGCCAAAGGTTTTCAACTTTAGCCGTTCCCTACAGGCGACCTTTGAGTTTTAAACCTAGCCGTTCCCGACAGGCCCATTTTCCGTTCCCGACAGGTAAGCCATAGGTTTTCAACTTTAGCCGTTCCCGACAGGCACCCTTTGAGTTTTAAACCTAGCCGTTCCCGACAGGCCCATTTACCGTTCCCGACAGGTAAGCCATAGGTTTTCAACTTTAGCCGTTCCCGACAGGCACCCTTTGAGTTTTAAACCTAGCCGTTCCCGACAGGCCCATTTACCGTTCCCGACAGGTAAGCCATATGTTTTCAACTTTAGCCGTTCCCGACAGGCGACCCTTTGAGTTTTAAACCTAGCCGTTCCTGATAGGCCCATTTACCGTTCTCGACAGGTAAGCCATAGGTTTTCAACTTTAGCCGTTCCCGACAGGCGACCTTTGAGTTTTAAACCTAGCCGTTCCCGACAGGCCCATTTACCGTTCCCGACAGGTAAGCCATAGGTTTTCAACTTTAGTCGTTCCCGACAGGCACCCTTTGAGTTTTAAACCTAGCCGTTCCCGACAGGCCCATTTACCGTTCCCGACAGGTAAGGCATAGGTTTTCAACTTTAGTCATTCCCGACAGGCACCCTTTGAGTTTTAAACCTAGCTGTTCCCGACAGGCCCATTTACCGTTCCCGATAGGTAAGCCATATGTTTTCAACTTTAGCCGTTCCCGACAGGCGACCTTTGAGTTATAAACCTAGTCGTTCCCGACAGGCCCATTTACCGTTCCCGACAGGTATCCCATAGGTTTTCAACTTTAGCCGTTCCCGACAGGCACCTTTTGAATTTTAAACCTAGTTGTTCCCGACAGGCACATTTACCGTTCCCGATAGGTAAGCCATAGGTTTTCAACTTTAGCCGTTCCCGACAAGCACCCTTTAAGTTTTAAACCTAGCCGTTCTCGACAGGCGCATATACCGTTCCCGACAGGTAAGCCATAGCTTTTCAACTTTAGCCGTTCCCGACAGGCGACCCTTTGAGTTTTAAGCCTAGCCGTTCCCGACAGGCCCATTTACCATTCTCGACAGGTAATCCATAGGTTTTCAACTTTAGCCGTTCCCGACAGGCGACCTTTGAGTTTTAAACCTAGCCGTTCCCAACAGACTTATTTACCGTTCCCGACGGGTAAGCCATAGGTTTTCAACTTTAGTCGTTCTCGACAGGCGACCTTTGAGTTTTAAACCTAGCCGTTCCCGACAAGCCCATTTACCGTTCCCGACAGGTAAGCCATAGGTTTTCAACTTTAGCCATTCCCGACAGGCACCCTTTGAATTTTAAACCTAGCCGTTCCCGACAGGCCCATTTACCGTTCCCGACAGGTAAGCCATATGTTTTCAACTTTAGCCGTTCCCGACAGGCGACCCTTTGAGTTTTAAACCTAGCCGTTCCTGATAGGCCCATTTACCGTTCCCGACAGGTAAGCCATAGGTTTTCAACTTTAGCCGTTCCCGACAGGCGACCTTTGAGTTTTAAACATAGCCGTTCCCGAATGACCCATTTACCGCTCCCGACGGGTAAGCCAAAGGTTTTCAACTTTAGCCGTTCCCTACAGGCGACCTTTGAGTTTTAAACCTAGCCGTTCCCGACAGGCCCATTTTCCGTTCCCGACAGGTAAGCCATAGGTTTTCAACTTTAGCCGTTCCCGACAGGCACCCTTTGAGTTTTAAACCTAGCCGTTCCCGACAGGCCCATTTACCGTTCCCGACAGGTAAGCCATAGGTTTTCAACTTTAGCCGTTCCCGACAGGCACCCTTTGAGTTTTAAACCTAGCCGTTCCCGACAGGCCGATTTACCGTTCCCGACAGGTAAGCCATATGTTTTCAACTTTAGCCGTTCCCGACAGGCGACCCTTTGAGTTTTAAACCTAGCCGTTCCTGATAGGCCCATTTACCGTTCCCGACAGGTAAGCCATAGGTTTTCAACTTTAGCCGTTCCCGACAGGCGACCTATGAGTTTTAAACCTAGCCGTTCCCGACAGGCCCATTTACCGTTCCCGACAGGTAAGCCATAGGTTTTCAACTTTAGTCGTTCCCGACAGGCACCCTTTGAGTTTTAAACCTAGCCGTTCCCGACAGGCCCATTTACCGTTCCCGACAGGTAAGGCATAGGTTTTCAACTTTAGTCATTCCCGACAGGCACCCTTTGAGTTTTAAACCTAGCTGTTCCCGACAGGCCCATTTACCGTTCCCGATAGGTAAGCCATATGTTTTCAACTTTAGCCGTTCCCGACAGGCGACCTTTGAGTTATAAACCTAGTCGTTCCCGACAGGCCCATTTACCGTTCCCGACAGGTATCCCATAGGTTTTCAACTTTAGCCGTTCCCGACAGGCACCTTTTGAATTTTAAACCTAGTTGTTCCCGACAGGCACATTTACCGTTCCCGATAGGTAAGCCATAGGTTTTCAACTTTAGCCGTTCCCGACAAGCACCCTTTAAGTTTTAAACCTAGCCGTTCTCGACAGGCGCATATACCGTTCCCGACAGGTAAGCCATAGGTTTTCAACTTTAGCCGTTCCCGACAGGCGACCCTTTGAGTTTTAAGCCTAGCCGTTCCCGACAGGCCCATTTACCATTCTCGACAGGTAATCCATAGGTTTTCAACTTTAGCCGTTCCCGACAGGCGACCTTTGAGTTTTAAACCTAGCCGTTCCCAACAGACTTATTTACCGTTCCCGACGGGTAAGCCATAGGTTTTCAACTTTAGTCGTTCTCGACAGGCGACCTTTGAGTTTTAAACCTAGCCGTTCCCGACAAGCCCATTTACCGTTCCCGACAGGTAAGCCATAGGTTTTCAACTTTAGCCATTCCCGACAGGCACCCTTTGAATTTTAAACCTAGCCGTTCCCGACAGGCCCATTTACCGTTCCCGACAGGTAAGCCATATGTTTTCAACTTTAGCCGTTCCCGACAGGCGACCCTTTGAGTTTTAAACCTAGCCGTTCCTGATAGGCCCATTTACCGTTCCCGACAGGTAAGCCATAGGTTTTCAACTTTAGCCGTTCCCGACAGGCGACCTTTCAGTTTTAAACCTAGCCGTTTGTGACAGGCCCATTTACCGTTCCCGACAGGTAAGCCATAGGTTTTCAACTTTAGTCGTTCCCGACAGGCACCCTTTGAGTTTTAAACCTAGCCGTTCCCGACAGGCCCATTTACCGTTCCCGACAGGTAAGGCATAGGTTTTCAACTTTAGTCATTCCCGACAGGCGACCTTTGAGTTTTAAACCTAGCCGTTCCTGATAGGCCCATTTACCGTTCCCGACAGGTAAGCTATAGGTTTTCAACTTTAGCCGTTCCCGACAGGCGACCTTTGAGTTTTAAACCTAGCCGTTCCTTATAGGCCCATTTACCGTTCCCGACAGGTAAGCTATAGGTTTTCAACTTTAGCCGTTCCCGACAGGCGACCTTTGAGTTTTAAACATAGCCGTTCCCGAATGACCCATTTACCGCTCCCGACGGGTAAGCTAAAGGTTTTCAACTTTAGCCGTTCCCTACAGGCGACCTTTGAGTTTTAAACCTAGCCGTTCCCGACAGGCCCATTTTCCGTTCCCGACAGGTAGGCCATAGGTTTTCAACTTTAGCCGTTCCCGACAGGCACCCTTTGAGTTTTAAACCTAGCCGTTCCCGACAGGCCCATTTACCATTCCCGACAGGTAAGCCATATGTTTTTAACTTTAGCCATTCCCGACAGGCACCCTTTGAGTTTTAAACCTAGCCGTTCCCGACAGGCCCATTTACCGTTCCCGACAGGTAAGCCAAAGGTTTTCAACTTTAGCCGTTCCCTACAGGCGACCTTTGAGTTTTAAACCTAGCCGTTCCCGACAGGCCCATTTTCCGTTCCCGACAGGTAAGCCATAGGTTTTCAACTTTAGCCGTTCCCGACAGGCACCCTTTGAGTTTTAAACCTAGCCGTTCCCGACAGGTCCATTTACCGTTCCCGACAGGTAAGCCATAGGTTTTCAACTTTAGCCGTTCCCGACAGGCACCCTTTGAGTTTTAAACCTAGCCGTTCCCGACAGGCCCATTTACCGTTCCCGACAGGTAAGCCATATGTTTTCAACTTTAGCCGTTCCCGACAGGCGACCCTTTGAGTTTTAAACCTAGCCGTTCCTGATAGGCTCATTTACCGTTCCCGACAGGTAAGCCATAGGTTTTCAACTTTAGCCGTTCCCGACAGGCGACCTTTGAGTTTTAAACCTAGCCGTTCCCGACAGGCCCATTTACCGTTCCCGACAGGTAAGCCATAGGTTTTCAACTTTAGTCGTTCCCGACAGGCACCCTTTGAGTTTTAAACCTAGCCGTTCCTGATAGGCCCATTTACCGTTCCCGACAGGTAAGCTATAGGTTTTCAACTTTAGCCGTTCCCGACAGGCGACCTTTGAGTTTTAAACATAGCCGTTCCCGAATGACCCATTTACCGCTCCCGACGGGTAAGCCAAAGGTTTTCAACTTTAGCCGTTCCCTACAGGCGACCTTTGAGTTTTAAACCTAGCCGTTCCCGACAGGCCCATTTTCCGTTCCCGACAGGTAAGCCATAGGTTTTCAACTTTAGCCGTTCCCGACAGGCACCCTTTGAGTTTTAAACCTAGCCGTTCCCGACAGGCCCATTTACCGTTCCCGACAGGTAAGCCATAGGTTTTCAACTTTAGCCGTTCCCGACAGGCACCCTTTGAGTTTTAAACCTAGCCGTTCCCGACAGGCCCATTTACCGTTCCCGACAGGTAAGCCATATGTTTTCAACATTAGCCGTTCCCGACAGGCGACCCTTTGAGTTTTAAACCTAGCCGTTCCTGATAGGCCCATTTACCGTTCCCGACAGGTAAGCCATAGGTTTTCAACTTTAGCCATTCCCGACAGGCGACCTTTGAGTTTTAAACCTAGCCGTTCCCGACAGGCCCATTTACCGTTCCCGACAGGTAAGCTATAGGTTTTCAACTTTAGCCGTTCCCGACAGGCGACCTTTGAGTTTTAAACATAGCCGTTCCCGAATGACCCATTTACCGCTCCCGACGGGTAAGCCAAAGGTTTTCAACTTTAGCCGTTCCCTACAGGCGACCTTTGAGTTTTAAACCTAGTCGTTCCCGACAGGCCCATTTTCCGTTCCCGACAGGTAAGCCATAGGTTTTCAACTTTAGCCGTTCCCGACAGGCACCCTTTGAGTTTTAAACCTAGCCGTTCCCGACAGGCCCATTTACCGTTCCCGACAGGTAAGCCATAGGTTTTCAACTTTAGCCGTTCCCGACAGGCACCCTTTGAGTTTTAAACCTAGCCGTTCCCGACAGGCCCATTTACCGTTCCCGACAGGTAAGCCATATGTTTTCAACTTTAGCCGTTCCCGACAGGCGACCCTTTGAGTTTTAAACCTAGCCGTTCCTGATAGGCCCATTTACCGTTCCCGACAGGTAAGCCATAGGTTTTCAACTTTAGCCGTTCCCGACAGGCGACCTTTGAGTTTTAAACCTAGCCGTTCCCGACAGGCCCATTTACCGTTCCCGACAGGTAAGCCATAGGTTTTCAACTTTAGTCGTTCCCGACAGGCACCCTTTGAGTTTTAAACCTAGCCGTTCCCGACAGGCCCATTTACCGTTCCCGACAGGTAAGGCATAGGTTTTCAACTTTAGTCATTCCCGACAGGCACCCTTTGAGTTTTAAACCTAGCCGTTCCCGACAGGCCCATTTACCGTTCCCGACAGGTAAGGCATAGGTTTTCAACTTTAGTCATTCCCGACAGGCACCCTTTGAGTTTTAAACCTAGCCGTTCCCGACAGGCCCATTTACCGTTCCCGACAGGTAAGGCATAGGTTTTCAACTTTAGTCATTCCCGACAGGCACCCTTTGAGTTTTAAACCTAGCCGTTCCCGACAGGCCCATTTACCGTTCCCGACAGGTAAGCCATATGTTTTCAACTTTAGCCGTTCCCGACAGGCGACCCTTTGAGTTTTAAACCTAGCCGTTCCCGACAGGCCCATTTTCCGTTCCCGACAGGTAAGCCATAGGTTTTCAACTTTAGCCGTTCCCGACAGGCACCCTTTGAGTTTTAAACCTAGCCGTTCCCGACAGGCCCATTTACCGTTCCCGACAGGTAAGCCATAGGTTTTCAACTTTAGTCGTTCCCGACAGGCACCCTTTGAGTTTTAAACCTAGCCGTTCCCGACAGGCCCATTTACCGTTCCCGACAGGTAAGCCATATGTTTTCAACTTTAGCCGTTCCCGACAGGCGACCCTTTGAGTTTTAAACCTAGCCGTTCCTGATAGGCCCATTTACCGTTCCCGACAGGTAAGCCATAGGTTTTCAACTTTAGCCGTTCCCGACAGGCGACCTTTGAGTTTTAAACCTAGCCGTTCCCGACAGGCCCATTTACCGTTCCCGACAGGTAAGCCATAGGTTTTCAACTTTAGTCGTTCCCGACAGGCACCCTTTGAGTTTTAAACCTAGCCGTTCCCGACAGGCCCATTTACCGTTCCCGACAGGTAAGGCATAGGTTTTCAACTTTAGTCATTCCCGACAGGCACCCTTTGAGTTTTAAACCTAGCCGTTCCCGACAGGCCCATTTACCGTTCCCGATAGGTAAGCCATATGTTTTCAACTTTAGCCGTTCCCGACAGGCGACCTTTGAGTTATAAACCTAGTCGTTCCCGACAGGCCCATTTACCGTTCCCGACAGGTATCCCATAGGTTTTCAACTTTAGCCGTTCCCGACAGGCACCTTTTGAATTTTAAACCTAGTTGTTCCCGACAGGCACATTTACCGTTCCCGATAGGTAAGCCATAGGTTTTCAACTTTAGCCGTTCCCGACAAGCACCCTTTAAGTTTTAAACCTAGCCGTTCTCGACAGGCGCATATACCGTTCCCGACAGGTAAGCCATAGGTTTTCAACTTTAGCCGTTCCCGACAGGTACCCTTTGAGTTTTAAACCTAGCCGTTCCCGACAGGCCCATTTACCGTTCCCGACAGGTAAGCCATATGTTTTCAACATTAGCCGTTCCCGACAGGCGACCCTTTGAGTTTTAAACCTAGCCGTTCCTGATAGGCCCATTTACCGTTCCCGACAGGTAAGCCATAGGTTTTCAACTTTAGCCATTCCCGACAGGCGACCTTTGAGTTTTAAACCTAGCCGTTCCCGACAGGCCCATTTACCGTTCCCGACAGGTAAGCTATAGGTTTTCAACTTTAGCCGTTCCCGACAGGCGACCTTTGAGTTTTAAACATAGCCGTTCCCGAATGACCCATTTACCGCTCCCGACGGGTAAGCCAAAGGTTTTCAACTTTAGCCGTTCCCTACAGGCGACCTTTGAGTTTTAAACCTAGTCGTTCCCGACAGGCCCATTTTCCGTTCCCGACAGGTAAGCCATAGGTTTTCAACTTTAGCCGTTCCCGACAGGCACCCTTTGAGTTTTAAACCTAGCCGTTCCCGACAGGCCCATTTACCGTTCCCGACAGGTAAGCCATAGGTTTTCAACTTTAGCCGTTCCCGACAGGCACCCTTTGAGTTTTAAACCTAGCCGTTCCCGACAGGCCCATTTACCGTTCCCGACAGGTAAGCCATATGTTTTCAACTTTAGCCGTTCCCGACAGGCGACCCTTTGAGTTTTAAACCTAGCCGTTCCTGATAGGCCCATTTACCGTTCCCTACAGGTAAGCCATAGGTTTTCAACTTTAGCCGTTCCCGACAGGCGACCTTTGAGTTTTAAACCTAGCCGTTCCCGACAGGCCCATTTACCGTTCCCGACAGGTAAGCCATAGGTTTTCAACTTTAGTCGTTCCCGACAGGCACCCTTTGAGTTTTAAACCTAGCCGTTCCCGACAGGCCCATTTACCGTTCCCGACAGGTAAGGCATAGGTTTTCAACTTTAGTCATTCCCGACAGGCACCCTTTGAGTTTTAAACCTAGCCGTTCCCGACAGGCCCATTTACCGTTCCCGACAGGTAAGGCATAGGTTTTCAACTTTAGTCATTCCCGACAGGCACCCTTTGAGTTTTAAACCTAGCCGTTCCCGACAGGCCCATTTACCGTTCCCGACAGGTAAGGCATAGGTTTTCAACTTTAGTCATTCCCGACAGGCACCCTTTGAGTTTTAAACCTAGCCGTTCCCGACAGGCCCATTTACCGTTCCCGACAGGTAAGCCATATGTTTTCAACTTTAGCCGTTCCCGACAGGCGACCCTTTGAGTTTTAAACCTAGCCGTTCCCGACAGGCCCATTTTCCGTTCCCGACAGGTAAGCCATAGGTTTTCAACTTTAGCCGTTCCCGACAGGCACCCTTTGAGTTTTAAACCTAGCCGTTCCCGACAGGCCCATTTACCGTTCCCGACAGGTAAGCCATAGGTTTTCAACTTTAGCCGTTCCCGACAGGCACCCTTTGAGTTTTAAACCTAGCCGTTCCCGACAGGCCCATTTACCGTTCCCGACAGGTAAGCCATATGTTTTCAACTTTAGCCGTTCCCGACAGGCGACCCTTTGAGTTTTAAACCTAGCCGTTCCTGATAGGCCCATTTACCGTTCCCGACAGGTAAGCCATAGGTTTTCAACTTTAGCCGTTCCCGACAGGCGACCTTTGAGTTTTAAACCTAGCCGTTCCCGACAGGCCCATTTACCGTTCCCGACAGGTAAGCCATAGGTTTTCAACTTTAGTCGTTCCCGACAGGCACCCTTTGAGTTTTAAACCTAGCCGTTCCCGACAGGCCCATTTACCGTTCCCGACAGGTAAGGCATAGGTTTTCAACTTTAGTCATTCCCGACAGGCACCCTTTGAGTTTTAAACCTAGCCGTTCCCGACAGGCCCATTTACCGTTCCCGATAGGTAAGCCATATGTTTTCAACTTTAGCCGTTCCCGACAGGCGACCTTTGAGTTATAAACCTAGTCGTTCCCGACAGGCCCATTTACCGTTCCCGACAGGTATCCCATAGGTTTTCAACTTTAGCCGTTCCCGACAGGCACCTTTTGAATTTTAAACCTAGTTGTTCCCGACAGGCACATTTACCGTTCCCGATAGGTAAGCCATAGGTTTTCAACTTTAGCCGTTCCCGACAAGCACCCTTTAAGTTTTAAACCTAGCCGTTCTCGACAGGCGCATATACCGTTCCCGACAGGTAAGCCATAGGTTTTCAACTTTAGCCGTTCCCGACAGGCGACCCTTTGAGTTTTAAGCCTAGCCGTTCCCGACAGGCCCATTTACCATTCTCGACAGGTAATCCATAGGTTTTCAACTTTAGCCGTTCCCGACAGGCGACCTTTGAGTTTTAAACCTAGCCGTTCCCAACAGACTTATTTACCGTTCCCGACGGGTAAGCCATAGGTTTTCAACTTTAGTCTTTCTCGACAGGCGACCTTTGAGTTTTAAACCTAGCCGTTCCCGACAAGCCCATTTACCGTTCCCGACAGGTAAGCCATAGGTTTTCAACTTTAGCCATTCCCGACAGGCACCCTTTGAATTTTAAACCTAGCCGTTCCCGACAGGCCCATTTACCGTTCCCGACAGGTAAGCCATATGTTTTCAACTTTAGCCGTTCCCGACAGGCGACCCTTTGAGTTTTAAACCTAGCCGTTCCTGATAGGCCCATTTACCGTTCCCGACAGGTAAGCTATAGGTTTTCAACTTTAGCCGTTCCCGACAGGCGACCTTTGAGTTTTAAACATAGCCGTTCCCGAATGACCCATTTACCGCTCCCGACGGGTAAGCCAAAGGTTTTCAACTTTAGCCGTTCCCTACAGGCGACCTTTGAGTTTTAAACCTAGCCGTTCCCGACAGGCCCATTTTCCGTTCCCGACAGGTAAGCCATAGGTTTTCAACTTTAGCCGTTCCCGACAGGCACCCTTTGAGTTTTAAACCTAGCCGTTCCCGACAGGCCCATTTACCGTTCCCGACAGGTAAGCCATATGTTTTTAACTTTAGCCATTCCCGACAGGCGACCCTTTGAGTTTTAAACCTTGCCCTTCCTGACAGGCCCATTTACCGTTCCCGACAGGTAAGCCATAGGTTTTCAACTTTAGCCGTTCCCGACAGACGACATTTGAGTTTTAAACCTAGCCGTTCCCGACAGGCCCATTTACCGTTCCCGACAAGTAAGCCATATGTTTTTAACTTTAGTCATTCCCGACAGGCGACCCTTTGAGTTTTAAAACTAGCCGTTCCTGACAGTCCCATTTACCGTTCCTGACAGGTAAGCCATAGGTTTTCAACTTTAGTCGTTCCCGACAGGCGACCTTTGAGTTTTAAACCTAGCCGTTCCCGACAGGCCCATTTACCGTTCCCGACAGGTAAGCCATAGGTTTTCAACTTTAGTCGTTCCCGACAGGCACCCTTTGAGTTTTAAACCTAGCCGTTCCCGACAGGCCTATTTACCGTTCCCGATAGGTAAGCCACATGTTTTCAACTTTAGCCGTTCCCGACAGGCGACCTTTGAGTTTTAAACCTAGCCGTTCCCGACAGGCCCATTTACCGTTCCCGACAGGTAAGCCATAGGTTTTCAACTTTAGTCGTTCCCGACAGGCACCCTTTGAGTTTTAAACCTAGCCGTTCCCGACAGGCCCATTTACCGTTCCCGACAGGTAAGGCATAGGTTTTCAACTTTAGTCATTCCCGACAGGCACCCTTTGAGTTTTAAACCTAGCCGTTCCCGACAGGCCCATTTACCGTTCCCGATAGGTAAGCCATATGTTTTCAACTTTAGCCGTTCCCGACAGGCACCCTTTGAGTTATAAACCTAGTCGTTCCCGACAGGCCCATTTACCGTTCCCGACAGGTATCCCATAGGTTTTCAACTTTAGCCGTTCCCGACAGGCACCTTTTGAATTTTCAACCTAGTTGTTCCCGACAGGCACATTTACCGTTCCCGATAGGTAAGCCATAGGTTTTCAACTTTAGCCGTTCCCGACAAGCACCCTTTAAGTTTTAAACCTAGCCGTTCTCGACAGGCGCATATACCGTTCCCGACAGGTAAGCCATAGGTTTTCAACTTTAGCCGTTCCCGACAGGCGACCCTTTGAGTTTTAACCCTAGCCGTTCCCGACAGGCCCATTTACCATTCTCGACAGGTAATCCATAGGTTTTCAACTTTAGCCGTTCCCGACAGGCGACCTTTGAGTTTTAAACCTAGCCGTTCCCAACAGACTTATTTACCGTTCGCGACGGGTAAGCTATAGGTTTTCAACTTTAGTCGTTCTCGACAGGCGACCTTTGAGTTTTAAACCTAGCCGTTCCCGACAAACCCATTTACCGTTCCCGACAGGTAAGCCATAGGTTTTCAACTTTAGCCATTCCCGACAGGCACCCTTTGAATTTTAAACCTAGCCGTTCCCGACAGGCCCATTTACCGTTCCCGACAAGTAAGCCATATGTTTTCAACTTTAGCCGTTCCCGACAGGCGACCCTTTGAGTTTTAAACCTAGCCGTTCCTGATAGGCCCATTTACCGTTCCCGACAGGTAAGCTATAGGTTTTCAACTTTAGCCGTTCCCGACAGGCGACCTTTGAGTTTTAAACATAGCCGTTCCCGAATGACCCATTTACCGCTCCCGACGGGTAAGCCAAAGGTTTTCAACTTTAGCCGTTCCCTACAGGCGACCTTTGAGTTTTAAACCTAGCCGTTCCCGACAGGCCCATTTTCCGTTCCCGACAGGTAAGCCATAGGTTTTCAACTTTAGCTGTTCCCGACAGGCACCCTTTGAGTTTTAAACCTAGCCGTTCCCGACAGGCCCATTTACCGTTCCCGACAGGTAAGCCATATGTTTTTAACTTTAGCCATTCCCGACAGGCGACCCTTTGAGTTTTAAACCTTGCCCTTCCTGACAGGCCCATTTACCGTTCCCGACAGGTAAGCCATAGGTTTTCAACTTTAGCCGTTCCCGACAGGCACCCTTTGAGTTTTAAACCTAGCCGTTCCCGACAGGCCCATTTACCGTTCCCGACAGGTAAGGCATAGGTTTTCAACTTTAGTCATTCCCGACAGGCACCCTTTGAGTTTTAAACCTAGCCGTTCCCGACAGGCCCATTTACCGTTCCCGATAGGTAAGCCATATGTTTTCAACTTTAGCCGTTCCCGACAGGCGACCTTTGAGTTATAAACCTAGTCGTTCCCGACAGGCCCATTTACCGTTCCCGACAGGTATCCCATAGGTTTTCAACTTTAGCCGTTCCCGACAGGCACCTTTTGAATTTTAAACCTAGTTGTTCCCGACAGGCACATTTACCGTTCCCGATAGGTAAGCCATAGGTTTTCAACTTTAGCCGTTCCCGACAAGCACCCTTTAAGTTTTAAACCTAGTCGTTCTCGACAGGCGCATATACCGTTCCCGACAGGTAAGCCATAGGTTTTCAACTTTAGCCGTTCCCGACAGGCGACCCTTTGAGTTTTAAGCCTAGCCGTTCCCGACAGGCCCATTTACCATTCTCGACAGGTAATCCATAGGTTTTCAACTTTAGCCGTTCCCGACAGGCGACCTTTGAGTTTTAAACCTAGCCGTTCCCAACAGACTTATTTACCGTTCCCGACGGGTAAGCCATAGGTTTTCAACTTTAGTCGTTCTCGAAAGGCGACCTTTGAGTTTTAAACCTAGCCGTTCCCGACAAGCCCATTTACCGTTCCCGACAGGTAAGCCATAGGTTTTCAACTTTAGTCATTCCCGACAGGCACCCTTTGAATTTTAAACCTAGCCGTTCCCGACAGGCCCATTTACCGTTCCCGACAGGTAAGCCATATGTTTTCAACTTTAGCCGTTCCCGACAGGCGACCCTTTGAGTTTTAAACCTAGCCGTTCCTGATAGGCCCATTTACCGTTCCCGACAGGTAAGCTATAGGTTTTCAACTTTAGCCGTTCCCGACAGGCGACCTTTGAGTTTTAAACATAGCCGTTCCCGAATGACCCATTTACCGCTCCCGACGGGTAAGCCAAAGGTTTTCAACTTTAGCCGTTCCCTACAGGCGACCTTTGAGTTTTAAACCTAGCCGTTCCCGACAGGCCCATTTTCCGTTCCCGACAGGTAAGCCATAGGTTTTCAACTTTAGCTGTTCCCGACAGGCACCCTTTGAGTTTTAAACCTAGCCGTTCCCGACAGGCCCATTTACCGTTCCCGACAGGTAAGCCATATGTTTTTAACTTTAGCCATTCCCGACAGGCGACCCTTTGAGTTTTAAACCTTGCCCTTCCTGACAGGCCCATTTACCGTTCCCGACAGGTAAGCCATAGGTTTTCAACTTTAGCCGTTCCCGACAGGCACCCTTTGAGTTTTAAACCTAGCCGTTCCCGACAGGCCCATTTACCGTTCCCGACAGGTAAGGCATAGGTTTTCAACTTTAGTCATTCCCGACAGGCACCCTTTGAGTTTTAAACCTAGCCGTTCCCGACAGGCCCATTTACCGTTCCCGATAGGTAAGCCATATGTTTTCAACTTTAGCCGTTCCCGACAGGCGACCTTTGAGTTATAAACCTAGTCGTTCCCGACAGGCCCATTTACCGTTCCCGACAGGTATCCCATAGGTTTTCAACTTTAGCCGTTCCCGACAGGCACCTTTTGAATTTTAAACCTAGTTGTTCCCGACAGGCACATTTACCGTTCCCGATAGGTAAGCCATAGGTTTTCAACTTTAGCCGTTCCCGACAAGCACCCTTTAAGTTTTAAACCTAGTCGTTCTCGACAGGCGCATATACCGTTCCCGACAGGTAAGCCATAGGTTTTCAACTTTAGCCGTTCCCGACAGGCGACCCTTTGAGTTTTAAGCCTAGCCGTTCCCGACAGGCCCATTTACCATTCTCGACAGGTAATCCATAGGTTTTCAACTTTAGCCGTTCCCGACAGGCGACCTTTGAGTTTTAAACCTAGCCGTTCCCAACAGACTTATTTACCGTTCCCGACGGGTAAGCCATAGGTTTTCAACTTTAGTCGTTCTCGAAAGGCGACCTTTGAGTTTTAAACCTAGCCGTTCCCGACAAGCCCATTTACCGTTCCCGACAGGTAAGCCATAGGTTTTCAACTTTAGTCATTCCCGACAGGCACCCTTTGAATTTTAAACCTAGCCGTTCCCGACAGGCCCATTTACCGTTCCCGACAGGTAAGCCATATGTTTTCAACTTTAGCCGTTCCCGACAGGCGACCCTTTGAGTTTTAAACCTAGCCGTTCCTGATAGGCCCATTTACCGTTCCCGACAGGTAAGCTATAGGTTTTCAACTTTAGCCGTTCCCGACAGGCGACCTTTGAGTTTTAAACATAGCCGTTCCCGAATGACCCATTTACCGCTCCCGACGGGTAAGCCAAAGGTTTTCAACTTTAGCCGTTCCCTACAGGCGACCTTTGAGTTTTAAACCTAGCCGTTCCCGACAGGCCCATTTTCCGTTCCCGACAGGTAAGCCATAGGTTTTCAACTTTAGCCGTTCCCGACAGGCACCCTTTGAGTTTTAAACCTAGCCGTTCCCGACAGGCCCATTTACCGTTCCCGACAGGTAAGCCATATGTTTTTAACTTTAGCCATTCCCGACAGGCGACCCTTTGAGTTTTAAACCTTGCCCTTCCTGACAGGCCCATTTACCGTTCCCGACAGGTAAGCCATAGGTTTTCAACTTTAGCCGTTCCTGACAGACGACATTTGAGTTTTAAACCTAGCCGTTCCCGACAGGCCCATTTACCGTTCCCGACAAGTAAGCCATATGTTTTTAACTTTAGTCATTCCCGACAGGCGACCCTTTGAGTTTTAAACCTAGCCGTTCCTGACAGTCCCATTTACCGTTCCCGACAGGTAAGCCATAGGTTTTCAACTTTAGTCGTTCCCGACAGGCGACCTTTGAGTTTTAAACCTAGCCGTTCCCGACAGGCCCATTTACCGTTCCCGACAGGTAAGCCATAGGTTTTCAACTTTAGTCGTTCCCGACAGGCACCCTTTGAGTTTTAAACCTAGCCGTTCCCGACAGGCCTATTTACCGTTCCCGATAGGTAAGCCACATGTTTTCAACTTTAGCCGTTCCCGACAGGCGACCTTTGAGTTTTAAACCTAGCCGTTCCCGACAGGCCCATTTACCGTTCCCGACAGGTAAGCCATAGGTTTTCAACTTTAGTCGTTCCCGACAGGCATCCTTTGAGTTTTAAACCTAGCCGTTCCCGACAGGCCCATTTACCGTTCCCGACAGGTAAGGCATAGGTTTTCAACTTTAGTCATTCCCGACAGGCACCCTTTGAGTTTTAAACCTAGTCGTTCCCGACAGGCCCATTTACCGTTCCCGATAGGTAAGCCATATGTTTTCAACTTTAGCCGTTCCCGACAGGCGACCTTTGAGTTATAAACCTAGTCGTTCCCGACAGGCCCATTTACCGTTCCCGACAGGTATCCCATAGGTTTTCAACTTTAGCCGTTCCCGACAGGCACCTTTTGAATTTTAAACCTAGTTGTTCCCGACAGGCACATTTACCGTTCCCGATAGGTAAGCCATAGGTTTTCAACTTTAGCCGTTCCCGACAAGCACCCTTTAAGTTTTAAACCTAGCCGTTCTCGACAGGCGCATATACCGTTCCCGACAGGTAAGCCATAGGTTTTCAACTTTAGCCGTTCCCGACAGGCGACCCTTTGAGTTTTAACCCTAGCCGTTCCCGACAGGCCCATTTACCATTCTCGACAGGTAATCCATAGGTTTTCAACTTTAGCCGTTCCCGACAGGCGACCTTTGAGTTTTAAACCTAGCCGTTCCCAACAGACTTATTTACCGTTCGCGACGGGTAAGCTATAGGTTTTCAACTTTAGTCGTTCTCGACAGGCGACCTTTGAGTTTTAAACCTAGCCGTTCCCGACAAGCCCATTTACCGTTCCCGACAGGTAAGCCATAGGTTTTCAACTTTAGCCATTCCCGACAGGCACCCTTTGAATTTTAAACCTAGCCGTTCCCGACAGGCCCATTTACCGTTCCCGACAGGTAAGCCATATGTTTTCAACTTTAGCCGTTCCCGACAGGCGACCCTTTGAGTTTTAAACCTAGCCGTTCCTGATAGGCCCATTTACCGTTCCCGACAGGTAAGCTATAGGTTTTCAACTTTAGCCGTTCCCGACAGGCGACCTTTGAGTTTTAAACATAGCCGTTCCCGAATGACCCATTTACCGCTCCCGACGGGTAAGCCAAAGGTTTTCAACTTTAGTCGTTCCCTACAGGCGACCTTTGAGTTTTAAACCTAGCCGTTCCCGACAGGCCCATTTTCCGTTCCCGACAGGTAAGCCATAGGTTTTCAACTTTAGCCGTTCCCGACAGGCACCCTTTGAGTTTTAAACCTAGCCGTTCCCGACAGGCCCATTTACCGTTCCCGACAGGTAAGCCATATGTTTTTAACTTTAGCCATTCCCGACAGGCGACCCTTTGAGTTTTAAACCTTGCCCTTCCTGACAGGCCCATTTACCGTTCCCGACAGGTAAGCCATAGGTTTTCAACTTTAGCCGTTCCCGACAGGCACCCTTTGAGTTTTAAACCTAGCCGTTCCCGACAGGCCCATTTACCGTTCCCGACAGGTAAGGCATAGGTTTTCAACTTTAGTCATTCCCGACAGGCACCCTTTGAGTTTTAAACCTAGCCGTTCCCGACAGGCCCATTTACCGTTCCCGATAGGTAAGCCATATGTTTTCAACTTTAGCCGTTCCCGACAGGCGACCTTTGAGTTATAAACCTAGTCGTTCCCGACAGGCCCATTTACCGTTCCCGACAGGTATCCCATAGGTTTTCAACTTTAGCCGTTCCCGACAGGCACCTTTTGAATTTTAAACCTAGTTGTTCCCGACAGGCACATTTACCGTTCCCGATAGGTAAGCCATAGGTTTTCAACTTTAGCCGTTCCCGACAGGCGACCCTTTGAGTTTTAAGCCTAGCCGTTCCCGACAGGCCCATTTACCATTCTCGACAGGTAATCCATAGGTTTTCAACTTTAGCCGTTCCCGACAGGCGACCTTTGAGTTTTAAACCTAGCCGTTCCCAACAGACTTATTTACCGTTCCCGACGGGTAAGCCATAGGTTTTCAACTTTAGAAGTTCTCGACAGGCGACCTTTGAGTTTTAAACCTAGCCGTTCCCGACAAGCCCATTTACCGTTCCCGACAGGTAAGCCATAGGTTTTCAACTTTAGCCATTCCCGACAGGCACCCTTTGAATTTTAAACCTAGCCGTTCCCGACAGGCCCATTTACCGTTCCCGACAGGTAAGCCATATGTTTTCAACTTTAGCCGTTCCCGACAGGCGACCCTTTGAGTTTTAAACCTAGCCGTTCCTGATAGGCCCATTTACCGTTCCCGACAGGTAAGCTATAGGTTTTCAACTTTAGCCGTTCCCGACAGGCGACCTTTGAGTTTTAAACATAGCCGTTCCCGAATGACCCATTTACCGCTCCCGACGGGTAAGCCAAAGGTTTTCAACTTTAGCCGTTCCCTACAGGCGACCTTTGAGTTTTAAACCTAGCCGTTCCCGACAGGCCCATTTTCCGTTCCCGACAGGTAAGCCATAGGTTTTCAACTTTAGCCGTTCCCGACAGGCACCCTTTGAGTTTTAAACCTAGCCGTTCCCGACAGGCCCATTTACCGTTCCCGACAGGTAAGCCATGTGTTTTTAACTTTAGCCATTCCCGACAGGCGACCCTTTGAGTTTTAAACCTTGCCCTTCCTGACAGGCCCATTTACCGTTCCCGACAGGTAAGCCATAGGTTTTCAACTTTAGCCGTTCCCGACAGACGACATTTGAGTTTTAAACCTAGCCGTTCCCGACAGGCCCATTTACCGTTCCCGACAAGTAAGCCATATGTTTTTAACTTTAGTCATTCCCGACAGGCGACCCTTTGAGTTTTAAACCTAGCCGTTCCTGACAGTCCCATTTACCGTTCCCGACAGGTAAGCCATAGGTTTTCAACTTTAGTCGTTCCCGACAGGCGACCTTTGAGTTTTAAACCTAGCCGTTCCCGACAGGCCCATTTACCGTTCCCGACAGGTAAGCCATAGGTTTTCAACTTTAGTCGTTCCCGACAGGCACCCTTTGAGTTTTAAACCTAGCCGTTCCCGACAGGCCTATTTACCGTTCCCGATAGGTAAGCCACAGGTTTTCAACTTTAGCCGTTCCCGACAGGCGACCTTTGAGGTTTAAACCTAGCCGTTCCCGACAGGCCCATTTACCGTTCCCGACAGGTAAGCCATAGGTTTTCAACTTTAGTCGTTCCCGACAGGCACCCTTTGAGTTTTAAACCTAGCCGTTCCCGACAGGCCCATTTACCGTTCCCGACAGGTAAGGCATAGGTTTTCAACTTTAGTCATTCCCGACAGGCACCCTTTGAGTTTTAAACCTAGCCGTTCCCGACAGGCCCATTTACCGTTCCCGATAGGTAAGCCATATGTTTTCAACTTTAGCCGTTCCCGACAGGCGACCTTTGAGTTATAAACCTAGTCGTTCCCGACAGGCCCATTTACCGTTCCCGACAGGTATCCCATAGGTTTTCAACTTTAGCCGTTCCCGACAGGCACCTTTTGAATTTTAAACCTAGTTGTTCCCGACAGGCACATTTACCGTTCCCGATAGGTAAGCCATAGGTTTTCAACTTTAGCCGTTCCCGACAAGCACCCTTTAAGTTTTAAACCTAGCCGTTCTCGACAGGCGCATATACCGTTCCCGACAGGTAAGCCATAGGTTTTCAACTTTAGCCGTTCCCGACAGGCGACCCTTTGAGTTTTAAGCCTAGCCGTTCCCGACAGGCCCATTTACCATTCTCGACAGGTAATCCATAGGTTTTCAACTTTAGCCGTTCCCGACAGGCGACCTTTGAGTTTTAAACCTAGCCGTTCCCAACAGACTTATTTACCGTTCCCGACGGGTAAGCCATAGGTTTTCAACTTTAGTCGTTCTCGACAGGCGACCTTTGAGTTTTAAACCTAGCCGTTCCCGACAAGCCCATTTACCGTTCCCGACAGGTAAGCCATAGGTTTTCAACTTTAGCCATTCCCGACAGGCACCCTTTGAATTTTAAACCTAGCCGTTCCCGACAGGCCCATTTACCGTTCCCGACAGGTAAGCCATATGTTTTCAACTTTAGCCGTTCCCGACAGGCGACCCTTTGAGTTTTAAACCTAGCCGTTCCTGATAGGCCCATTTACCGTTCCCGACAGGTAAGCTATAGGTTTTCAACTTTAGCCGTTCCCGACAGGCGACCTTTGAGTTTTAAACATAGCCGTTCCCGAATGACCCATTTACCGCTCCCGACGGGTAAGCCAAAGGTTTTCAACTTTAGTCGTTCCCTACAGGCGACCTTTGAGTTTTAAACCTAGCCGTTCCCGACAGGCCCATTTTCCGTTCCCGACAGGTAAGCCATAGGTTTTCAACTTTAGCCGTTCCCGACAGGCACCCTTTGAGTTTTAAACCTAGCCGTTCCCGACAGGCCCATTTACCGTTCCCGACAGGTAAGCCATATGTTTTTAACTTTAGCCATTCCCGACAGGCGACCCTTTGAGTTTTAAACCTTGCCCTTCCTGACAGGCCCATTTACCGTTCCCGACAGGTAAGCCATAGGTTTTCAACTTTAGCCGTTCCCGACAGGCACCCTTTGAGTTTTAAACCTAGCCGTTCCCGACAGGCCCATTTACCGTTCCCGACAGGTAAGGCATAGGTTTTCAACTTTAGTCATTCCCGACAGGCACCCTTTGAGTTTTAAACCTAGCCGTTCCCGACAGGCCCATTTACCGTTCCCGATAGGTAAGCCATATGTTTTCAACTTTAGCCGTTCCCGACAGGCGACCTTTGAGTTATAAACCTAGTCGTTCCCGACAGGCCCATTTACCGTTCCCGACAGGTATCCCATAGGTTTTCAACTTTAGCCGTTCCCGACAGGCACCTTTTGAATTTTAAACCTAGTTGTTCCCGACAGGCACATTTACCGTTCCCGATAGGTAAGCCATAGGTTTTCAACTTTAGCCGTTCCCGACAAGCACCCTTTAAGTTTTAAACCTAGCCGTTCTCGACAGGCTCATATACCGTTCCCGACAGGTAAGCCATAGGTTTTCAACTTTAGCCGTTCCCGACAGGCGACCCTTTGAGTTTTAAGCCTAGCCGTTCCCGACAGGCCCATTTACCATTCTCGACAGGTAATCCATAGGTTTTCAACTTTAGCCGTTCCCGACAGGCAACCTTTGAGTTTTAAACCTAGCCGTTCCCAACAGACTTATTTACCGTTCCCGACGGGTAAGCCATAGGTTTTCAACTTTAGTCGTTCTCGACAGGCGACCTTTGAGTTTTAAACCTAGCCGTTCCCGACAAGCCCATTTACCGTTCCCGACAGGTAAGCCATAGGTTTTCAACTTTAGCCATTCCCGACAGGCACCCTTTGAATTTTAAACCTAGCCGTTCCCGACAGGCCCATTTACCGTTCCCGACAGGTAAGCCATATGTTTTCAACTTTAGCCGTTCCCGACAGGCGACCCTTTGAGTTTTAAACCTAGCCGTTCCTGATAGGCCCATTTACCGTTCCCGACAGGTAAGCTATAGGTTTTCAACTTTAGCCGTTCCCGACAGGCGACCTTTGAGTTTTAAACATAGCCGTTCCCGAATGACCCATTTACCGCTCCCGACGGGTAAGCCAAAGGTTTTCAACTTTAGCCGTTCCCTACAGGCGACCTTTGAGTTTTAAACCTAGCCGTTCCCGACAGGCCCATTTTCCGTTCCCGACAGGTAAGCCATAGGTTTTCAACTTTAGCCGTTCCCGACAGGCACCCTTTGAGTTTTAAACCTAGCCGTTCCCGACAGGCCCATTTACCGTTCCCGACAGGTAAGCCATGTGTTTTTAACTTTAGCCATTCCCGACAGGCGACCCTTTGAGTTTTAAACCTTGCCCTTCCTGACAGGCCCATTTACCGTTCCCGACAGGTAAGCCATAGGTTTTCAACTTTAGCCGTTCCCGACAGACGACATTTGAGTTTTAAACCTAGCCGTTCCCGACAGGCCCATTTACCGTTCCCGACAAGTAAGCCATATGTTTTTAACTTTAGTCATTCCCGACAGGCGACCCTTTGAGTTTTAAACCTAGCCGTTCCTGACAGTCCCATTTACCGTTCCCGACAGGTAAGCCATAGGTTTTCAACTTTAGTCGTTCCCGACAGGCGACCTTTGAGTTTTAAACCTAGCCGTTCCCGACAGGCCCATTTACCGTTCCCGACAGGTAAGCCATAGGTTTTCAACTTTAGTCGTTCCCGACAGGCACCCTTTGAGTTTTAAACCTAGCCGTTCCCGACAGGCCTATTTACCGTTCCCGATAGGTAAGCCACATGTTTTCAACTTTAGCCGTTCCCGACAGGCGACCTTTGAGGTTTAAACCTAGCCGTTCCCGACAGGCCCATTTACCGTTCCCGACAGGTAAGCCATAGGTTTTCAACTTTAGTCGTTCCCGACAGGCACCCTTTGAGTTTTAAACCTAGCCGTTCCCGACAGGCCCATTTACCGTTCCCGACAGGTAAGGCATAGGTTTTCAACTTTAGTCATTCCCGACAGGCACCCTTTGAGTTTTAAACCTAGCCGTTCCCGACAGGCCCATTTACCGTTCCCGATAGGTAAGCCATATGTTTTCAACTTTAGCCGTTCCCGACAGGCGACCTTTGAGTTATAAACCTAGTCGTTCCCGACAGGCCCATTTACCGTTCCCGACAGGTATCCCATAGGTTTTCAACTTTAGCCGTTCCCGACAGGCACCTTTTGAATTTTAAACCTAGTTGTTCCCGACAGGCACATTTACCGTTCCCGATAGGTAAGCCATAGGTTTTCAACTTTAGCCGTTCCCGACAAGCACCCTTTAAGTTTTAAACCTAGCCGTTCTCGACAGGCGCATATACCGTTCCCGACAGGTAAGCCATAGGTTTTCAACTTTAGCCGTTCCCGACAGGCGACCCTTTGAGTTTTAAGCCTAGCCGTTCCCGACAGGCCCATTTACCATTCTCGACAGGTAATCCATAGGTTTTCAACTTTAGCCGTTCCCGACAGGCGACCTTTGAGTTTTAAACCTAGCCGTTCCCAACAGACTTATTTACCGTTCCCGACGGGTAAGCCATAGGTTTTCAACTTTAGTCGTTCTCGACAGGCGACCTTTGAGTTTTAAACCTAGCCGTTCCCGACAAGCCCATTTACCGTTCCCGACAGGTAAGCCATAGGTTTTCAACTTTAGCCATTCCCGACAGGCACCCTTTGAATTTTAAACCTAGCCGTTCCCGACAGGCCCATTTACCGTTCCCGACAGGTAAGCCATATGTTTTCAACTTTAGCCGTTCCCGACAGGCGACCCTTTGAGTTTTAAACCTAGCCGTTCCTGATAGACCCATTTACCGTTCCCGACAGGTAAGCTATAGGTTTTCAACTTTAGCCGTTCCCGACAGGCGACCTTTGAGTTTTAAACATAGCCGTTCCCGAATGACCCATTTACCGCTCCCGACGGGTAAGCCAAAGGTTTTCAACTTTAGCTGTTCCCTACAGGCGACCTTTGAGTTTTAAACCTAGCCGTTCCCGACAGGCCCATTTTCCGTTCCCGACAGGTAAGCCATAGGTTTTCAACTTTAGCCGTTCCCGACAGGCACCCTTTGAGTTTTAAACCTAGCCGTTCCCGACAGGCCCATTTACCGTTCCCGATAGGTAAGCCATATGTTTTCAACTTTAGCCGTTCCCGACAGGCGACCTTTGAGTTATAAACCTAGTCGTTCCCGACAGGCCCATTTACCGTTCCCGACAGGTATCCCATAGGTTTTCAACTTTAGCCGTTCCCGACAGGCACCTTTTGAATTTTAAACCTAGTTGTTCCCGACAGGCACATTTACCGTTCCCGATAGGTAAGCCATAGGTTTTCAACTTTAGCCGTTCCCGACAAGCACCCTTTAAGTTTTAAACCTAGCCGTTCTCGACAGGCGCATATACCGTTCCCGACAGGTAAGCCATAGGTTTTCAACTTTAGCCGTTCCCGACAGGCGACCCTTTGAGTTTTAAGCCTAGCCGTTCCCGACAGGCCCATTTACCATTCTCGACAGGTAATCCATAGGTTTTCAACTTTAGCCGTTCCCGACAGGCGACCTTTGAGTTTTAAACCTAGCCGTTCCCAACAGACTTATTTACCGTTCCCGACGGGTAAGCCATAGGTTTTCAACTTTAGTCGTTCTCGACAGGCGACCTTTGAGTTTTAAACCTAGCCGTTCCCGACAAGCCCATTTACCGTTCCCGACAGGTAAGCCATAGGTTTTCAACTTTAGCCATTCCCGACAGGCACCCTTTGAATTTTAAACCTAGCCGTTCCCGACAGGCCCATTTACCGTTCCCGACAGGTAAGCCACATGTTTTCAACTTTAGCCGTTCCCGACAGGCGACCTTTGAGTTTTAAACCTAGCCGTTCCCGACAGGCCCATTTACCGTTCCCGACAGGTAAGCCATAGGTTTTCAACTTTAGTCGTTCCCGACAGGCATCCTTTGAGTTTTAAACCTAGCCGTTCCCGACAGGCCCATTTACCGTTCCCGACAGGTAAGGCATAGGTTTTCAACTTTAGTCATTCCCGACAGGCACCCTTTGAGTTTTAAACCTAGCCGTTCCCGACAGGCCCATTTACCGTTCCCGATAGGTAAGCCATATGTTTTCAACTTTAGCCGTTCCCGACAGGCGACCTTTGAGTTATAAACCTAGTCGTTCCCGACAGGCCCATTTACCGTTCCCGACAGGTATCCCATAGGTTTTCAACTTTAGCCGTTCCCGACAGGCACCTTTTGAATTTTAAACCTAGTTGTTCCCGACAGGCACATTTACCGTTCCCGATAGGTAAGCAATAGGTTTTCAACTTTAGCCGTTCCCGACAAGCACCCTTTAAGTTTTAAACCTAGCCGTTCTCGACAGGCGCATATACCGTTCCCGACAGGTAAGCCATAGGTTTTCAACTTTAGCCGTTCCCGACAGGCGACCCTTTGAGTTTTAACCCTAGCCGTTCCCGACAGGCCCATTTACCATTCTCGACAGGTAATCCATAGGTTTTCAACTTTAGCCGTTCCCGACAGGCGACCTTTGAGTTTTAAACCTAGCCGTTCCCAACAGACTTATTTACCGTTCGCGACGGGTAAGCTATAGGTTTTCAACTTTAGTCGTTCTCGACAGGCGACCTTTGAGTTTTAAACCTAGCCGTTCCCGACAAGCCCATTTACCGTTCCCGACAGGTAAGCCATAGGTTTTCAACTTTAGCCATTCCCGACAGGCACCCTTTGAATTTTAAACCTAGCCGTTCCCGACAGGCCCATTTACCGTTCCAGACAGGTAAGCCATATGTTTTCAACTTTAGCCGTTCCCGACAGGCGACCCTTTGAGTTTTAAACCTAGCCGTTCCTGATAGGCCCATTTACCGTTCCCGACAGGTAAGCTATAGGTTTTCAACTTTAGCCGTTCCCGACAGGCGACCTTTGAGTTTTAAACATAGCCGTTCCCGAATGACCCATTTACCGCTCCCGACGGGTAAGCCAAAGGTTTTCAACTTTAGTCGTTCCCTACAGGCGACCTTTGAGTTTTAAACCTAGCCGTTCCCGACAGGCCCATTTTCCGTTCCCGACAGGTAAGCCATAGGTTTTCAACTTTAGCCGTTCCCGACAGGCACCCTTTGAGTTTTAAACCTAGCCGTTCCCGACAGGCCCATTTACCGTTCCCGACAGGTAAGCCATATGTTTTTAACTTTAGCCATTCCCGACAGGCGACCCTTTGAGTTTTAAACCTTGCCCTTCCTGACAGGCCCATTTACCGTTCCCGACAGGTAAGCCATAGGTTTTCAACTTTAGTCGTTCCCGACAGGCACCCTTTGAGTTTTAAACCTAGCCGTTCCCGACAGGCCCATTTACCGTTCCCGACAGGTAAGGCATAGGTTTTCAACTTTAGTCATTCCCGACAGGCACCCTTTGAGTTTTAAACCTAGCCGTTCCCGACAGGCCCATTTACCGTTCCCGATAGGTAAGCCATATGTTTTCAACTTTAGCCGTTCCCGACAGGCGACCTTTGAGTTATAAACCTAGTCGTTCCCGACAGGCCCATTTACCGTTCCCGACAGGTATCCCATAGGTTTTCAACTTTAGCCGTTCCCGACAGGCACCTTTTGAATTTTAAACCTAGTTGTTCCCGACAGGCACATTTACCGTTCCCGATAGGTAAGCCATAGGTTTTCAACTTTAGCCGTTCCCGACAAGCACCCTTTAAGTTTTAAACCTAGCCGTTCTCGACAGGCGCGTATACCGTTCCCGACAGGTAAGCCATAGGTTTTCAACTTTAGCCGTTCCCGACAGGCGACCCTTTGAGTTTTAAGCCTAGCCGTTCCCGACAGGCCCATTTACCATTCTCGACAGGTAATCCATAGGTTTTCAACTTTAGCCGTTCCCGACAGGCGACCTTTGAGTTTTAAACCTAGCCGTTCCCAACAGACTTATTTACCGTTCCCGACGGGTAAGCCATAGGTTTTCAACTTTAGTCGTTCTCGACAGGCGACCTTTGAGTTTTAAACCTAGCCGTTCCCGACAAGCCCATTTACCGTTCCTGACAGGTAAGCCATAGGTTTTCAACTTTAGCCATTCCCGACAGGCACCCTTTGAATTTTAAACCTAGCCGTTCCCGACAGGCCCATTTACCGTTCCCGACAGGTAAGCCATATGTTTTCAACTTTAGCCGTTCCCGACAGGCGACCCTTTGAGTTTTAAACCTAGCCGTTCCTGATAGGCCCATTTACCGTTCCCGACAGGTAAGCTATAGGTTTTCAACTTTAGCCGTTCCCGACAGGCGACCTTTGAGTTTTAAACATAGCCGTTCCCGAATGACCCATTTACCGCTCCCGACGGGTAAGCCAAAGGTTTTCAACTTTAGCCGTTCCCTACAGGCGACCTTTGAGTTTTAAACCTAGCCGTTCCCGACAGGCCCATTTTCCGTTCCCGACAGGTAAGCCATAGGTTTTCAACTTTAGCCGTTCCCGACAGGCACCCTTTGAGTTTTAAACCTAGCCGTTCCCGACAGGCCCATTTACCGTTCCCGACAGGTAAGCCATGTGTTTTTAACTTTAGCCATTCCCGACAGGCGACCCTTTGAGTTTTAAACCTTGCCCTTCCTGACAGGCCCATTTACCGTTCCCGACAGGTAAGCCATAGGTTTTCAACTTTAGCCGTTCCCGACAGACGACATTTGAGTTTTAAACCTAGCCGTTCCCGACAGGCCCATTTACCGTTCCCGACAAGTAAGCCATATGTTTTTAACTTTAGTCATTCCCGACAGGCGACCCTTTGAGTTTTAAACCTAGCCGTTCCTGACAGTCCCATTTACCGTTCCCGACAGGTAAGCCATAGGTTTTCAACTTTAGTCGTTCCCGACAGGCGACCTTTGAGTTTTAAACCTAGCCGTTCCCGACAGGCCCATTTACCGTTCCCGACAGGTAAGCCATAGGTTTTCAACTTTAGTCGTTCCCGACAGGCACCCTTTGAGTTTTAAACCTAGCCGTTCCCGACAGGCCTATTTACCGTTCCCGATAGGTAAGCCACATGTTTTCAACTTTAGCCGTTCCCGACAGGCGACCTTTGAGGTTTAAACCTAGCCGTTCCCGACAGGCCCATTTACCGTTCCCGACAGGTAAGCCATAGGTTTTCAACTTTAGTCGTTCCCGACAGGCACCCTTTGAGTTTTAAACCTAGCCGTTCCCGACAGGCCCATTTACCGTTCCCGACAGGTAAGGCATAGGTTTTCAACTTTAGTCATTCCCGACAGGCACCCTTTGAGTTTTAAACCTAGCCGTTCCCGACAGGCCCATTTACCGTTCCCGATAGGTAAGCCATATGTTTTCAGCTTTAGCCGTTCCCGACAGGCGACCTTTGAGTTATAAACCTAGTCGTTCCCGACAGGCCCATTTACCGTTCCCGACAGGTATCCCATAGGTTTTCAACTTTAGCCGTTCCCGACAGGCACCTTTTGAATTTTAAACCTAGTTGTTCCCGACAGGCACATTTACCGTTCCCGATAGGTAAGCCATAGGTTTTCAACTTTAGCCGTTCCCGACAAGCACCCTTTAAGTTTTAAACCTAGCCGTTCTCGACAGGCGCATATACCGTTCCCGACAGGTAAGCCATAGGTTTTCAACTTTAGCCGTTCCCGACAGGCGACCCTTTGAGTTTTAAGCCTAGCCGTTCCCGACAGGCCCATTTACCATTCTCGACAGGTAATCCATAGGTTTTCAACTTTAGCCGTTCCCGACAGGCGACCTTTGAGTTTTAAACCTAGCCGTTCCCAACAGACTTATTTACCGTTCCCGACGGGTAAGCCATAGGTTTTCAACTTTAGTCGTTCTCGACAGGCGACCTTTGAGTTTTAAACCTAGCCGTTCCCGACAAGCCCATTTACCGTTCCCAACAGGTAAGCCATAGGTTTTCAACTTTAGCCATTCCCGACAGGCACCCTTTGAATTTTAAACCTAGCCGTTCCCGACAGGCCCATTTACCGTTCCCGACAGGTAAGCCATATGTTTTCAACTTTAGACGTTCCCGACAGGCGACCCTTTGAGTTTTAAACCTAGCCGTTCCTGATAGGCCCATTTACCGTTCCCGACAGGTAAGCTATAGGTTTTCAACTTTAGCCGTTCCCGACAGGCGACCTTTGAGTTTTAAACATAGCCGTTCCCGAATGACCCATTTACCGCTCCCGACGGGTAAGCCAAAGGTTTTCAACTTTAGCTGTTCCCTACAGGCGACCTTTGAGTTTTAAACCTAGCCGTTCCCGACAGGCCCATTTTCCGTTCCCGACAGGTAAGCCATAGGTTTTCAACTTTAGCCGTTCCCGACAGGCACCCTTTGAGTTTTAAACCTAGCCGTTCCCGACAGGCCCATTTACCGTTCCCGACAGGTAAGCCATATGTTTTTAACTTTAGCCATTCCCGACAGGCGACCCTTTGAGTTTTAAACCTTGCCCTTCCTGACAGGCCCATTTACCGTTCCCGACAGGTAAGCCATAGGTTTTCAACTTTAGCCGTTCCCGACAGACGACATTTGAGTTTTATACCTAGCCGTTCCCGACAGGCCCATTTACCGTTCCCGACAAGGAAGCCATATGTTTTTAACTTTAGTCATTCCCGACAGGCGACCCTTTGAGTTTTAAACCTAGCCGTTCCTGACAGTCCCATTTACCGTTCCCGACAGGTAAGCCATAGGTTTTCAACTTTAGTCGTTCCCGACAGGCGACCTTTGAGTTTTAAACCTAGCCGTTCCCGACAGGCCCATTTACCGTTCCCGACAGGTAAGCCATAGGTTTTCAACTTTAGTCGTTCCCGACAGGCACCCTTTGAGTTTTAAACCTAGCCGTTCCCGACAGGCCTATTTACCGTTCCCGATAGGTAAGCCACATGTTTTCAACTTTAGCCGTTCCCGATAGGCGACCCTTTGAGTTTTAAACCTTGCCATTCCTGGTAGGCCCATTTACCGTTCCTGATAGGTAAGCCATAGGTTTTCAACTTTAGCCGTTCCCGACAGGTGACCTTTGAGTTTTAAACCTAGCCGTTCCCGACAGGCCCATTTACCGTTCCCGACAGGTAAGCCATAGGTTTTCAACTTTAGTCATTCCCGACAGGGACCCTTTGAGTTTTAAACCTAGTCGTTTCCGACAAGCCCATTTACCGTTCCCGATTGGTAAGCCATATGTTTTCAACTTTAGCCGTTCCCGACAGGCGACCTTTGAGTTTTAAACCTAGCCGTTCCCGACAGGCCCATTTACCGTTCCCGACAGGTATCCCATAGGTTTTCAACTTTAGCCGTTTCCGACGGGCGACCTTTGAGTTTTAAACCTAGCCGTTCCTAACAGGCCCATTTACCATTCCCGACAGGTAAGCCATATATTTTCAACTTTAGCCGTTCCCGACAGGCACCTTTTGAGTTTTAAACCTAGTTGTTCCCGACAAGCACATTTACCGTTCCCGATAGGTAAGCCATAGGTTTTCAACTTTAACCGTTCCCGACAAGCACCCTTTAAGTTTTAAACCTAGTCGTTCTCGACAGGCCCATTTACCGTTCCTGACAGGTAAGCCATAGGTTTTCAACTTTAGCCGTTCCCGACAGGCGACCCTTTGAGTTTTAACCCTAGCCGTTCCCGACAGGCCCATTTACCGTTCCCGACATGTAAGCCATAGGTTTTCAACTTTAGCCATTCTCGACAGGCACCCTTTGAATTTTAAACCTAGCCGTTCCCGACAAGCCCATTTACCGTTCCCGACAGGTAAGCCATATGTTTTCAACTTTAGCCGTTCCCGACAAGGGACCTTTGAGTTTTAAACCTAGCCGTTCGTGACAGGCCCATTTACCGTTCCCGACAGGTAAGCTATAGGTTTTCAACTTTAGCCGTTCCCGACAGGCGACCTTTAAGTTTTAAACATAGCCGTTCCCGAATGACCCATTTACCGCTCCCGACGGGTAAGCCAAAGGTTTTCAACTTTAGCCGTTCCCGCCAGGCGACCTTTGAGTTTTAAACCTAGCCGTTCCCGACAGGCCCATTTTCCGTTCCCGACAGGTAAGCCATAGGTTTTCAACTTTAGCCGTTCCCGACAGGCACCCTTTGAGTTTTAAACCTAGCCGTTCCCGACAGGCCCATTTACCGTTCCCGACAGGTAAGCCATATGTTTTTAACTTTAGCCATTCCCGACAGGCGACCCTTTGAGTTTTAAACCTTGCCGTTCCTGACAGGCCCATTTACCGTTCCCGACAGGTAAGCCATAGGTTTTCAACTTTAGCCGTTCCCGACAGACGACCTTTGAGTTTTAAACCTAGCCGTTCCCGACAGGCCCATTTACCGTTCCCGACAAGTAAGCCATATGTTTTTAACTTTAGTCATTCCCGACAGGCGACCCTTTGAGTTTTAAACCTAGCCGTTCCTGACAGGCCCATTTACCGTTCCCGACAGGTAAGCCATAGGTTTTCAACTTTAGTCGTTCCCGACAGGCGACCTTTGAGTTTTAAACCTAGCCGTTCCCGACAGGCCCATTTACCGTTCCCGATAGGTAAGCCATATGTTTTTAACTTTAGCCATTCCCGACAGGCGACCCTTTGAGTTTTAAACCTTGCCGTTCCTGACAGGCCCATTTACCGTTCCCGACAGGTAAGCCATAGGTTTTCAACTTTAGCCGTTCCCGACAGACGACCTTTGAGTTTTAAACCTAGCCGTTCCCGACAGACCCATTTACCGTTCCCGACAAATAAGCCATATGTTTTTAACTTTAGTCATTCCCGACAGGCGACCCTTTGAGTTTTAAACCTAGCCGTTCCTGATAGGCCCATTTACCGTTCTCGACAGGTAAGCCATAGGTTTTCAACTTTAGTCATTCCCGACAGGCGACCTTTGAGTTTTAAACCTAGCCGTTCCCGACAGGCCCATTTACCGTTCCCGACAGGTAAGCCATAGGTTTTCAACTTTAGTCGTTCCCGACAGGCACCCTTTGAGTTTTAAACCTAGCCGTTCCTGACAGGCCCATTTACCGTTCCCGACAGGTAAGCCATAGGTTTTCAACTTTAGCCGTTCCCGACAGGCGACCTTTGAGTTTTAAACCTAGCCGTTCCCGACAGGCCCATTTACCGTTCCCGACAGGTAAGCCATAGGTTTTCAACTTTAGTCGTTCCCGACAGGCACCCTTTGAGTTTTAAACCTAGCCGTTCCCGACAGGCCCATTTACCGTTCCCGACAGGTATCCCATAGGTTTTCAACTTTAGCCGTTCCCGACAGGCACCTTTTGAATTTTAAACCTAGTTGTTCCCGACAGGCACATTTACCGTTCCCGATAGGTAAGCCATAGGTTTTCAACTTTAGCCGTTCCCGACAAGCACCATTTAAGTTTTAAACCTAGCCGTTCTCGACAGGCCCATATACCGTTCCCGACAGGTAAGCCATAGGTTTTCAACTTTAGCCGTTCCCGACAGGCGACCCTTTGAGTTTTAAGCCTAGCCGTTCCCGACATGCCCATTTACCATTCTCGACTGGTAATCCATAGGTTTTCAACTTTAGCCGTTCCCGACAGGCGACCTTTGAGTTTTAAACCTAGCCGTTCCCAACAGACTTATTTACCGTTCCCGACGAGTAAGCCATAGGTTTTCAACTTTAGTCGTTCTCGACAGGCGACCTTTGAGTTTTAAACCTAGCCGTTCCCGACAAGCCCATTTACCATTCCCGACAGGTAAGCCATAGGTTTTCAACTTTAGCCATTCCCGACAGGCACCCTTTGAATTTTAAACCTAGCCGTTCCCGACAGGCCCATTTACCGTTCCCGAAGGGTAAGCCATAGGTTTTCAACTTTAGCCGTTCCCGACAGACGACCTTTGAGTTTTAAACCTAGCCGTTCCCGACAGGCCCATTTACCGTTCCCGACAAGTAAGCCATATGTTTTTAACTTTAGTCATTCCCGACAGGCGACCCTTTGAGTTTTAAACCTAGCCGTTCCTGACAGGCCCATTTACCGTTCCCGACAGGTAAGCCATAGGTTTTCAACTTTAGTCGTTCCCGACAGGCGACCTTTGAGTTTTAAACCTAGCCGTTCCTGACAGGCCCATTTACCGTTCCCGACAGGTAAGCCATATGTTTTTAACTTTAGCCATTCCCGACAGACGACCCTTTGAGTTTTAAACTTTGCCGTTCCTGACAGGCCCATTTACCGTTCCCGACAGGTAAGCCATAGGTTTTCAACTTTAGCCGTTCCCGACAGACGACCTTTGAGTTTTAAACCTAGCCGTTCCCGACAGGCCCATTTACCGTTCCCGACAAGTAAGCCATATGTTTTTAACTTTAGTCATTCCCGACAGGCGACCCTTTGAGTTTTAAACCTAGCCGTTCCTGACAGGCCCATTTACCGTTCTCGACAGGTAAGCCATAGGTTTTCAACTTTAGTCATTCCCGACAGGCGACCTTTGAGTTTTAAACCTAGCCGTTCCCGACAGGCCCATTTACCGTTCCCGACAGGTAAGCCATAGGTTTTCAACTTTAGTCGTTCCCGACAGGCACCCTTTGAGTTTTAAACCTAGCCGTTCCTGACAGGCCCATTTACCGTTCCCGACAGGTAAGCCATAGGTTTTCAACTTTAGCCGTTCCCGACAGGCGACCTTTGAGTTTTAAACCTAGCCGTTCCCGACAGGCCCATTTATCGTTCCCGACATGTAAGCCATAGGTTTTCAACTTTAGTCGTTCCCGACAGGCACCCTTTGAGTTTTAAACCTAGCCGTTCCCGACAGGCCCATTTACCGTTCCCGACAGGTATCCCATAGGTTTTCAACTTTAGCCGTTCCCGACAGGCACCTTTTAAATTTTAAACCTAGTTGTTCCCGACAGGCACATTTACCGTTCCCGATAGGTAAGCCATAGGTTTTCAACTTTAGCCGTTCCCGACAAGCACCATTTAAGTTTTAAACCTAGCCGTTCTCGACAGGCCCATATACCGTTCCCGACAGGTAAGCCATAGGTTTTCAACTTTAGCCGTTCCCGACAGGCGACCCTTTGAGTTTTAAGCCTAGCCGTTCCCGACAGGCCCATTTACCATTCTCGACAGGTAATCCATAGGTTTTCAACTTTAGCCGTTCCCGACAGGCGACCTTTGAGTTTTAAACCTAGCCGTTCCCAACAGACTTATTTACCGTTCCCGACGAGTAAGCCATAGGTTTTCAACTTTAGTCGTTCTCGACAGGCGACCTTTGAGTTTTAAACCTAGCCGTTCCCGACAAGCCCATTTACCGTTCCCGACAGGTAAGCCATAGGTTTTCAACTTTAGCCATTCCCGACAGGCACCCTTTGAATTTTAAACCTAGCCGTTCTCGACAGGCCCATTTACCGTTCCCGACAGGTAAGCCATAGGTTTTCAACTTTAGCCGTTCCCGACAGACGACCTTTGAGTTTTAAACCTAGCCGTTCCCGACAGGCCCATTTACCGTTCCCGACAAGTAAGCCATATGTTTTTAACTTTAGTCATTCCCGACAGGCGACCCTTTGAGTTTTAAACCTAGCCGTTCCTGACAGGCCCATTTACCGTTCTCGACAGGTAAGCCATAGGTTTTCAACTTTAGTCATTCCCGACAGGCGACCTTTGAGTTTTAAACCTAGCCGTTCCCGACAGGACCATTTACCGTTCCCGACAGGTAAGCCATAGGTTTTCAACTTTAGTCGTTCCCGACAGGCACCCTTTGAGTTTTAAACCTAGCCGTTCCTGACAGGCCCATTTACCGTTCCCGACAGGTAAGCCATAGGTTTTCAACTTTAGCCGTTCCCGACAGGCGACCTTTGAGTTTTAAACCTAGCCGTTCCCGACAGGCCCATTTACCGTTCCCGACAGGTAAGCCATAGGTTTTCAACTTTAGTCGTTCCCGACAGGCACCCTTTGAGTTTTAAACCTAGCCGTTCCCGACAGGCCCATTTACCGTTCCCGACAGGTATCCCATAGGTTTTCAACTTTAGCCGTTCCCGACAGGCACCTTTTGAATTTTAAACCTAGTTGTTCCCGACAGGCACATTTACCGTTCCCGATAGGTAAGCCATAGGTTTTCAACTTTAGCCGTTCCCGACAAGCACCATTTAAGTTTTAAACCTAGCCGTTCTCGACAGGCCCATATACCGTTCCCGACAGGTAAGCCATAGGTTTTCAACTTTAGCCGTTCCCGACAGGCGACCCTTTGAGTTTTAAGCCTAGCCGTTCCCGACAGGCCCATTTACCATTCTCGACTGGTAATCCATAGGTTTTCAACTTTAGCCGTTCCCGACAGGCGACCTTTGAGTTTTAAACCTAGCCGTTCCCAACAGACTTATTTACCGTTCCCGACGAGTAAGCCATAGGTTTTCAACTTTAGTCGTTCTCGACAGGCGACCTTTGAGTTTTAAACCTAGCCGTTCCCGACAAGCCCATTTACCATTCCCGACAGGTAAGCCATAGGTTTTCAACTTTAGCCATTCCCGACAGGCACCCTTTGAATTTTAAACCTAGCCGTTCCCGACAGGCCCATTTACCGTTCCCGAAGGGTAAGCCATAGGTTTTCAACTTTAGCCGTTCCCGACAGACGACCTTTGAGTTTTAAACCTAGCCGTTCCCGACAGGCCCATTTACCGTTCCCGACAAGTAAGCCATATGTTTTTAACTTTAGTCATTCCCGACAGGCGACCCTTTGAGTTTTAAACCTAGCCGTTCCTGACAGGCCCATTTACCGTTCCCGACAGGTAAGCCATAGGTTTTCAACTTTAGTCGTTCCCGACAGGCGACCTTTGAGTTTTAAACCTAGCCGTTCCTGACAGGCCCATTTACCGTTCCCGACAGGTAAGCCATATGTTTTTAACTTTAGCCATTCCCGACAGACGACCCTTTGAGTTTTAAACTTTGCCGTTCCTGACAGGCCCATTTACCGTTCCCGACAGGTAAGCCATAGGTTTTCAACTTTAGCCGTTCCCGACAGACGACCTTTGAGTTTTAAACCTAGCCGTTCCCGACAGGCCCATTTACCGTTCCCGATAAGTAAGCCATATGTTTTTAACTTTAGTCATTCCCGACAGGCGACCCTTTGAGTTTTAAACCTAGCCGTTCCTGACAGGCCCATTTACCGTTCTCGACAGGTAAGCCATAGGTTTTCAACTTTAGTCATTCCCGACAGGCGACCTTTGAGTTTTAAACCTAGCCGTTCCCGACAGGCCCATTTACCGTTCCCGACAGGTAAGCCATAGGTTTTCAACTTTAGTCGTTCCCGACAGGCACCCTTTGAGTTTTAAACCTAGCCGTTCCTGACAGGCCCATTTACCGTTCCCGACAGGTAAGCCATAGGTTTTCAACTTTAGTCGTTCTCGACAGGCGACCTTTGAGTTTTAAACCTAGCCGTTCCCGACAAGCCCATTTACCGTTCCCGACAGGTAAGCCATAGGTTTTCAACTTTAGCCGTTCCCGACAGGCGACCTTTGAGTTTTAAACCTAGCCGTTCCCGACAGGCCCATTTACCGTTCCCGACAGGTAAGCCATAGGTTTTCAACTTTAGTCGTTCCCGACAGGCACCCTTTGAGTTTTAAACCTAGCCGTTCCTGACAGGCCCATTTACCGTTCCCGACAGGTAAGCCATAGGTTTTCAACTTTAGCCGTTCCCGACAGGCGACCTTTGAGTTTTAAACCTAGCCGTTCCCGACAGGCCCATTTACCGTTCCCGACAGGTAAGCCATAGGTTTTCAACTTTAGTCGTTCCCGACAGGCACCCTTTGAGTTTTAAACCTAGCCGTTCCCGACAGGCCCATTTACCGTTCCCGACAGGTATCCCATAGGTTTTCAACTTTAGCCGTTCCCGACAGGCACCTTTTGAATTTTAAACCTAGTTGTTCCCGACAGGCACATTTACCGTTCCCGATAGGTAAGCCATAGGTTTTCAACTTTAGCCGTTCCCGACAAGCACCATTTAAGTTTTAAACCTAGCCGTTCTCGACAGGCCCATATACCGTTCCCGACAGGTAAGCCATAGGTTTTCAACTTTAGCCGTTCCCGACAGGTGACCCTTTGAGTTTTAAGCCTAGCCGTTCCCGACAGGCCCATTTACCATTCTCGACTGGTAATCCATAGGTTTTCAACTTTAGCCGTTCCCGACAGGCGACCTTTGAGTTTTAAACCTAGCCGTTCCCAACAGACTTATTTACCGTTCCCGACGAGTAAGCCATAGGTTTTCAACTTTAGTCGTTCTCGACAGGCGACCTTTGAGTTTTAAACCTAGCCGTTCCCGACAAGCCCATTTACCATTCCCGACAGGTAAGCCATAGGTTTTCAACTTTAGCCATTCCCGACAGGAACCCTTTGAATTTTAAACCTAGCCGTTCCCGACAGGCCCATTTACCGTTCCCGAAGGGTAAGCCATAGGTTTTCAACTTTAGCCGTTCCCGACAGACGACCTTTGAGTTTTAAACCTAGCCGTTCCCGACAGGCCCATTTACCGTTCCCGACAAGTAAGCCATATGTTTTTAACTTTAGTCATTCCCGACAGGCGACCCTTTGAGTTTTAAACCTAGCCGTTCCTGACAGGCCCATTTACCGTTCCCGACAGGTAAGCCATAGGTTTTCAACTTTAGTCGTTCCCGACAGGCGACCTTTGAGTTTTAAACCTAGCCGTTCCTGACAGGCCCATTTACCGTTCCCGACAGGTAAGCCATATGTTTTTAACTTTAGCCATTCCCGACAGACGACCCTTTGAGTTTTAAACTTTGCCGTTCCTGACAGGCCCATTTACCGTTCCCGACAGGTAAGCCATAGGTTTTCAACTTTAGCCGTTCCCGACAGACGACCTTTGAGTTTTAAACCTAGCCGTTCCCGACAGGCCCATTTACCGTTCCCGATAAGTAAGCCATATGTTTTTAACTTTAGTCATTCCCGACAGGCGACCCTTTGAGTTTTAAACCTAGCCGTTCCTGACAGGCCCATTTACCGTTCTCGACAGGTAAGCCATAGGTTTTCAACTTTAGTCATTCCCGACAGGCGACCTTTGAGTTTTAAACCTAGCCGTTCCCGACAGGCCCATTTACCGTTCCCGACAGGTAAGCCATAGGTTTTCAACTTTAGTCGTTCCCGACAGGCACCCTTTGAGTTTTAAACCTAGCCGTTCCTGACAGGCCCATTTACCGTTCCCGACAGGTAAGCCATAGGTTTTCAACTTTAGTCGTTCTCGACAGGCGACCTTTGAGTTTTAAACCTAGCCGTTCCCGACAAGCCCATTTACCGTTCCCGACAGGTAAGCCATAGGTTTTCAACTTTAGCCATTCCCGACAGGCACCCTTTGAATTTTAAACCTAGCCGTTCCCGACAGGCCCATTTACCGTTCCCGACAGGTAAGCCATAGGTTTTCAACTTTAGCCGTTCCCGACAGACGACCTTTGAGTTTTAAACCTAGCCGTTCCCGACAGGCCCATTTACCGTTCCCGACAAGTAAGCCATATGTTTTTAACTTTAGTCATTCCCGACAGGCGACCCTTTGAGTTTTAAACCTAGCCGTTCCTGACAGGCCCATTTACCGTTCTCGACAGGTAAGCCATAGGTTTTCAACTTTAGTCATTCCCGACAGGCGACCTTTGAGTTTTAAACCTAGCCGTTCCCGACAGGACCATTTACCGTTCCCGACAGGTAAGCCATAGGTTTTCAACTTTAGTCGTTCCCGACAGGCACCCTTTGAGTTTTAAACCTAGCCGTTCCTGACAGGCCCATTTACCGTTCCCGACAGGTAAGCCATAGGTTTTCAACTTTAGCCGTTCCCGACAGGCGACCTTTGAGTTTTAAACCTAACCGTTCCCGACAGGCCCATTTACCGTTCCCGACAGGTAAGCCATAGGTTTTCAACTTTAGTCGTTCCCGACAGGCACCCTTTGAGTTTTAAACCTAGCCGTTCCCGACAGGCCCATTTACCGTTCCCGACAGGTATCCCATAGGTTTTCAACTTTAGCCGTTCCCGACAGGCACCTTTTGAATTTTAAACCTAGTTGTTCCCGACAGGCACATTTACCGTTCCCGATAGGTAAGCCATAGGTTTTCAACTTTAGCCGTTCCCGACAAGCACCATTTAAGTTTTAAACCTAGCCGTTCTCGACAGGCCCATATACCGTTCCCGACAGGTAAGCCATAGGTTTTCAACTTTAGCCGTTCCCGACAGGCGACCCTTTGAGTTTTAAGCCTAGCCGTTCCCGACAGGCCCATTTACCATTCTCGACAGGTAATCCATAGGTTTTCAACTTTAGCCGTTCCCGACAGGCGACCTTTGAGTTTTAAACCTAGCCGTTCCCAACAGACTTATTTACCGTTCCCGACGAGTAAGCCATAGGTTTTCAACTTTAGTCGTTCTCGACAGGCGACCTTTGAGTTTTAAACCTAGCCGTTCCCGACAAGCCCATTTACCGTTCCCGACAGGTAAGCCATAGGTTTTCAACTTTAGCCATTCCCGACAGGCACCCTTTGAATTTTAAACCTAGCCGTTCCCGACAGGCCCATTTACCGTTCCCGACAGGTAAGCCATATGTTTTCAACTTTAGCCGTTCCCGACAGGCGACCCTTTGAGTTTTAAACCTAGCCGTTCCTGATAGGCCCATTTACCGTTCCCGACAGGTAAGCCATAGGTTTTCAACTTTAGTCGTTCCCGACAGGCGACCTTTGAGTTTTAAACCTAGCCGTTCGTGACAGGCCCATTTACCGTTCCCGACAGGTAAGCTATAGGTTTTCAACTTTAGCCGTTCCCGACAGGCGACCTTTGAGTTTTAAACATAGCCGTTCCCGAATGACCCATTTACCGCTCCCGACGGGTAAGCCAAAGGTTTTCAACTTTAGCCGTTCCCGACAGGCGACCTTTGAGTTTTAAACCTAGCCGTTCCCGACAGGCCCATTTTCCGTTCCCGACAGGTAAGCCATAGGTTTTCAACTTTAGCCGTTCCCGACAGGCACCCTTTGAGTTTTAAACCTAGCCGTTCCCGACAGGCCCATTTACCGTTCCCGACAGGTAAGCCATATGTGTTTAACTTTAGCCATTCCCGACAGGCGACCCTTTGAGTTTTAAACCTTGCCCTTCCTGACAGGCCCATTTACCGTTCCCGACAGGTAAGCCATAGGTTTTCAACTTTAGCCGTTCCCGACAGACGACCTTTGAGTTTTAAACCTAGCCGTTCCCGACAGGCCCATTTACCGTTCCCTACAAGTAAGCCATATGTTTTTAACTTTAGTCATTCTCGACAGGCGACCCTTTGAGTTTTAAACCTAGCCGTTCCTGACAGTCCCATTTACCGTTCCCGACAGGTAAGCCATAGGTTTTCAACTTTAGTCGTTCCCGACAGGCGACCTTTGAGTTTTAAACCTAGCCGTTCCCGACAGGCCCATTTACCGTTCCCGACAGGTAAGCCATAGGTTTTCAACTTTAGTCGTTCCCGACAGGCACCCTTTGAGTTTTAAACCTAGCCGTTCCCGACAGGCCTATTTACCGTTCCCGATAGGTAAGCCACATGTTTTCAACTTTAGCCGTTCCCGACAGGCGACCCTTTGAGTTTTAAACCTTGCCATTCCTGGCAGGCCCATTTACCGTTCCTGATAGGTAAGCCATAGGTTTTCAACTTTAGCCGTTCCCGACAGGTGACCTTTGAGTTTTAAACCTAGCCGTTCCCGACAGGCCCATTTACCGTTCCCGACAGGTAAGCCATAGGTTTTCAACTTTAGTCATTCCCGACAGGGACCCTTTGAGCTTTAAACCTAGTCGTTTCCGACAAGCCCATTTACCGTTCCCGATTGGTAAGCCATATGTTTTCAACTTTAGCCGTTCCCGACAGGCGACCTTTGAGTTTTAAACCTAGCCGTTCCCGACAGGCCCATTTACCGTTCCCGACAGGTATCCCATAGGTTTTCAACTTTAGCCGTTTCCGACGGGCGACCTTTGAGTTTTAAACCTAGCCGTTCCTAACAGGCCCATTTACCATTCCCGACAGGTAAGCCATATATTTTTAACTTTAGCCGTTCCCGACAGGCACCTTTTGAGTTTTAAACCTAGTTGTTCCCGACAAGCACATTTACCGTTCCCGATAGGTAAGCCATAGGTTTTCAACTTTAACCGTTCCCGACAAGCACCCTTTAAGTTTTAAACCTAGCCGTTCTCGACAGGCCCATTTACCGTTCCCGACAGGTAAGCCATAGGTTTTCAACTTTAGCCGTTCCCGACAGGCGACCCTTTGAGTTTTAACCCTAGCCGTTCCCGACAGGCCCATTTACCGTTCCCGACATGTAAGCCATAGGTTTTCAACTTTAGCCATTCTCGACAGGCACCCTTTGAATTTTAAACCTAGCCGTTCCCGACAGGCCCATTTACCGTTCCCGACAGGTAAGCCATATGTTTTCAACTTTAGCCGTTCCCGACAAGCGACCTTTGAGTTTTAAACCTAGCCGTTCGTGACAGGCCCATTTACCGTTCCCGACAGGTAAGCTATAGGTTTTCAACTTTAGCCGTTCCCGACAGGCGACCTTTGAGTTTTAAACATAGCCGTTCCCGAATGACCCATTTACCGCTCCCGACGGGTAAGCCAAAGGTTTTCAACTTTAGCCGTTCCCGCCAGGCGACCTTTGAGTTTTAAACCTAGCCGTTCCCGACAGGCCCATTTTCCGTTCCCGACAGGTAAGCCATAGGTTTTCAACTTTAGCCGTTCCCGACAGGCACCCTTTGAGTTTTAAACCTAGCCGTTCCCGACAGGCCCATTTACCGTTCCCGACAGGTAAGCCATATGTTTTTAACTTTAGCCATTCCCGACAGGCGACCCTTTGAGTTTTAAACCTTGCCGTTCCTGACAGGCCCATTTACCGTTCCCGACAGGTAAGCCATAGGTTTTCAACTTTAGCCGTTCCCGACAGACGACCTTTGAGTTTTAAACCTAGCCGTTCCCGACAGGCCCATTTACCGTTCCCGACAAGTAAGCCATATGTTTTTAACTTTAGTCATTCCCGACAGGCGACCCTTTGAGTTTTAAACCTAGCCGTTCCTGACAGGCCCATTTACCGTTCCCGACAGGTAAGCCATAGGTTTTCAACTTTAGTCGTTCCCGACAGGCGACCTTTGAGTTTTAAACCTAGCCGTTCCCGACAGGCCCATTTACCGTTCCCGACAGGTAAGCCATATGTTTTTAACTTTAGCCATTCCCGACAGGCGACCCTTTGAGTTTTAAACCTTGCCGTTCCTGACAGGCCCATTTACCGTTCCCGACAGGTAAGCCATAGGTTTTCAACTTTAGCCGTTCCCGACAGACGACCTTTGAGTTTTAAACCTAGCCGTTCCCGACAGGCCCATTTACCGTTCCCGACAAGTAAGCCATATGTTTTTAACTTTAGTCATTCCCGACAGGCGACCCTTTGAGTTTTAAACCTAGCCGTTCCTGACAGGCCCATTTACCGTTTTCGACAGGTAAGCCATAGGTTTTCAACTTTAGTCGTTCCCGACAGGCGACCTTTGAGTTTTAAACCTAGCCGTTCCCGACAGGCCCATTTACCGTTCCCGACAGGTAAGCCATAGGTTTTCAACTTTAGCCGTTCCCGACAGACGACCTTTGAGTTTTAAACCTAGCCGTTCCCGACAGGCCCATTTACCATTCCCGACAAGTAAGCCATATGTTTTTAACTTTAGTCATTCTCGACAGGCGACCCTTTGAGTTTTAAACCTAGCCGTTCCTGACAGTCCCATTTACCGTTCCCGACAGGTAAGCCATAGGTTTTCAACTTTAGTCGTTCCCGACAGGCGACCTTTGAGTTTTAAACCTAGCCGTTCCCGACAGGCCCATTTACCGTTCCCGACAGGTAAGCCATAGGTTTTCAACTTTAGTCGTTCCCGACAGGCACCATTTGAGTTTTAAACCTAGCCGTTCCCGACAGGCCTATTTACCGTTCCCGATAGGTAAGCCACATGTTTTCAACTTTAGCCGTTCCCGACAGGCGACCCTTTGAGTTTTAAACCTTGCCATTCCTGGCAGGCCCATTTACCGTTCCTGATAGGTAAGCCATAGGTTTTCAACTTTAGCCGTTCCCGACAAGTGACCTTTGAGTTTTAAACCTAGCCGTTCCCGACAGGCCCATTTACCGTTCCCGACAGGTAAGCCATAGGTTTTCAACTTTAGTCATTCCCGACAGGGACCCTTTGAGGTTTAAACCTAGTCGTTTCCGACAAGCCCATTTACCGTTCCCGATTGGTAAGCCATATGTTTTCAACTTTAGCCGTTCCCGACAGGCGACCTTTGAGTTTTAAACCTAGCCGTTCCCGACAGGCCCATTTACCGTTCCCGACAGGTATCCCATAGGTTTTCAACTTTAGCCGTTTCCGACGGGCGACCTTTGAGTTTTAAACCTAGCCGTTCCTAACAGGCCCATTTACCATTCCCGACAGGTAAGCCATATATTTTCAACTTTAGCCGTTCTCGACAGGCACCTTTTGAGTTTTAAACCTAGTTGTTCCCGACAAGCACATTTACCGTTCCCGATAGGTAAGCCATAGGTTTTCAACTTTAACCGTTCCCGACAAGCACCCTTTAAGTTTTAAACCTAGTCGTTCTCGACAGGCCCATTTACCGTTCTCGACAGGTAAGCCATAGGTTTTCAACTTTAGCCGTTCCCGACAGGCGACCCTTTGAGTTTTAACCCTAGCCGTTCCCGACAGGCCCATTTACCGTTCCCGACAGGTAAGCCATAGGTTTTCAACTTTAGCCATTCCCGACAGGCACCCTTTGAATTTTAAACCTAGCCGTTCCCGACAGGCCCATTTACCGTTCCCGACAGGTAAGCCATATGTTTTCAACTTTAGCCATTCCCGACAAGCGACCTTTGAGTTTTAAACCTAGCCGTTCGTGACAGGCCCATTTACCGTTCCCGACAGGTAAGCTATAGGTTTTCAACTTTAGCCGTTCCCGACAGGCGACCTTTGAGTTTTAAACATAGCCGTTCCCGAATGACCCATTTACCGCTCCCGACGGGTAAGCCAAAGGTTTTCAACTTTAGCCGTTCCCGCCAGGCGACCTTTGAGTTTTAAACCTAGCCGTTCCCGACAGGCCCATTTTCCGTTCCCGACAGGTAAGCAATAGGTTTTCAACTTTAGCCGTTCCCGACAGGCACCCTTTGAGTTTTAAACCTAGCCGTTCCCGACAGGCCCATTTACCGTTCCCGACAGGTAAGCCATATGTTTTTAACTTTAGCCATTCCCGACAGGCGACCCTTTGAGTTTTAAACCTTGCCGTTCCTGACAGGCCCATTTACCGTTCCCGACAGGTAAGCCATAGGTTTTCAACTTTGGCCGTTCCCGACAGACGACCTTTGAGTTTTAAACCTAGCCGTTCCCGACAGACCCATTTACCGTTCCCGACAAGTAAGCCATATGTTTTTAACTTTAGTCATTCCCGACAGGCGGCCCTTTGAGTTTTAAACCTAGCCGTTCCTGACAGGCCCATTCACCGTTCCCGACAGGTAAGCCATAGGTTTTCAACTTTAGTCGTTCCCGACAGGCGACCTTTGAGTTTTAAACCTAGCCGTTCCCGACAGGCCCATTTACCGTTCCCGACAGGTAAGCCATAGGTTTTCAACTTTAGTCGTTCCCGACAGGCACCCTTTGAGTTTTAAACCTAGCCGTTCCCGACAGGCCTATTTACCGTTCCCGATAGGTAAGCCACATGTTTTCAACTTTAGCCGTTCCCGACAGGCGACCCTTTGAGTTTTAAACCTTGCCATTCCTGGCAGGCCCATTTACCGTTCCTGATAGGTAAGCCATAGGTTTTCAACTTTAGCCGTTCCCGACAGGTGACCTTTGAGTTTTAAACCTAGCCGTTCCCGACAGGCCCATTTACCGTTCCCGACAGGTAAGCCATAGGTTTTCAACTTTAGTCATTCCCGACAGGCATCCTTTGAGTTTTAAACATAGTCGTTCCCGGCAAGCCCATTTACCGTTCCCGATTGGTAAGCCATATGTTTTCAACTTTAGCCGTTCCCGACAGGCGACCTTTGAGTTTTAAACCTAGCCGTTCCCGACAGGCCCATTTACCGTTCCCGACAGGTATCCCATAGGTTTTCAACTTTAGCCGTTTCCGACAGGCGAACTTTGAGTTTTAAACCTAGCCGTTCCTAACAGGCCCATTTACCATTCCCGACAGGTAAGCCATATATTTTCAACTTTAGCCGTTCCCGACAGGCACCTTTTGAGTTTTAAACCTAGTTGTTCCCGACAAGCACATTTACCGTTCCCGATAGGTAAGCCATAGGTTTTCAACTTTAACCGTTCCCGACAAGCACCCTTTAAGTTTTAAACCTAGCCGTTCTCGACAGGCCCATTTACCGTTCCCGACAGGTAAGCCATAGGTTTTCAACTTTAGCCGTTCCCGACAGGCGACCCTTTGAGTTTTAACCCTAGCCGTTCCCGACAGCCCCATTTACCATTTCCGACAGGTAATCCATAGGTTTTCAACTTTAGTCGTTCTCGACAGGCGACCTTTGAGTTTTAAACCTAGCCGTTCCCGACTGGCCCATTTACCGTTCCCGACAGGTAAGCCATAGGTTTTCAACTTTAGCCATTCCCGACAGGCACCCTTTGAATTTTAAACCTAGCCGTTCCCGACAGGCCCATTTACCGTTCCCGACAGGTAAGCCATATGTTTTCAACTTTAGCCGTTCCCGACAGGCGACCTTTGAGTTTTAAACCTAGCCGTTCGTGACAGGCCCATTTACCGTTCCCGACAGGTAAGCTATAGGTTTTCAACTTTAGCCGTTCCCGACAGGCGAACCTTGAGTTTTAAACATAGCCGTTCCCGAATGACCCATTTACCGCTCCCGACGGGTAAGCCAAAGGTTTTCAACTTTAGCCATTCCCGACAGGCGACCTTTGAGTTTTAAACCTAGCCGTTCCCGACAGGCCCATTTTCCGTTCCCGACAGGTAAGCCATAGGTTTTCAACTTTAGCCGTTCCCGACAGGCACCCTTTGAGGTTTAAACCTAGCCGTTCCCGACAGGCCCATTTACCGTTCCCGACAGGTAAGCCATATGTTTTTAACTTTAGCCATTCCCGACAGGCGACCCTTTGAGTTTTAAACCTTGCCGTTCCTGACAGGCCCATTTACCGTTCCCGACAGGTAAGCCATAGGTTTTCAACTTTAGCCGTTCCCGACAGACGACCTTTGAGTTTTAAACCTAGCCGTTCCCGACAGGCCCATTTACCGTTCCCGACAAGTAAGCCATATGTTTTTAACTTTAGTCATTCCCGACAGGCGACCCTTTGAGTTTTAAACCTAGCCGTTCCTGACAGGCCCATTTACCGTTCCCGACAGGTAAGCCATAGGTTTTCAACTTTAGTCGTTCCCGACAGGCGACCTTTGAGTTTTAAACCTAGCCGTTCCCGACAGGCCCATTTACCGTTCCCGACAGGTAAGCCATAGGTTTTCAACTTTAGTCGTTCCCGACAGGCACCCTTTGAGTTTTAAACCTAGCCGTTCCCGACAGGCCTATTTACCGTTCCCGATAGGAAAGCCACATGTTTTCAACTTTAGCCGTTCCCGACAGGCGAACCTTTGAGTTTTAAACCTTGCCATTCCTGGCAGGCCCATTTACCGTTCCTGATAGGTAAGCCATAGGTTTTCAACTTTAGCCGTTCCGGACAGGTGACCTTTGAGTTTTAAACCTAGCCGTTCCCGACAGGCCCATTTACCGTTCCCGACAGGTAAGCCATAGGTTTTCAACTTTAGTCATTCCCGACAGGCACCCTTTGAGTTTTAAACCTAGTCGTTCCCGACAAGCCCATTTACCGTTCCCGATTTGTAAGCCATATGTTTTCAACTTTAGCCGTTCCCGACAGGCGACCTTTGAGTTTTAAACCTAGCCGTTCCCGACAGGCCCATTTACCGTTCCCGACAGGTATCCCATAGGTTTTCAACTTTAGCCGTTTCCGACAGGCGACCTTTGAGTTTTAAACCTAGCCGTTCCTAACAGGCCCATTTACCATTCCCGACAGGTAAGCCATATATTTTCAACTTTAGCCGTTCCCGACAGGCACCTTTTGAGTTTTAAACCTAGTTGTTCCCGACAAGCACATTTACCGTTCCCGATAGGTAAGCCATAGGTTTTCAACTTTAACCGTTCCCGACAAGCACCCTTTAAGTTTTAAACCTAGCCGTTCTCGACAGGCCCATTTACCGTTCCCGACAGGTAAGCCATAGGTTTTCAACTTTAGCCGTTCCCGACAAGCGACCCTTTGAGTTTTAACCCTAGCCGTTCCCGACAGGCCCATTTACCATTTCCGACCGGTAATCCATAGGTTTTCAACTTTAGCCGTTCCCGACAGGCGACCTTTGAGTTTTAAACCTAGCCGTTCCTGACAGGCCCATTTACCGTTCCCGACATGTATACCATAGGTTTTCAAATTTAGCCGTTCTCGACAGGCGACCTTTGAGTTTTAAACCAAGCCGTTCCCAACAGACTTATTTACCGTTCCCGACGGGTAAGCCATAGGTTTTCAACTTTAGTCGATCCCGACAGGCGACCTTTGAGTTTTAAACCTAGCTGTTCCCGAGAGGCCCATTTACCGTTCCCGACAGGTAAGCCATAGGTTTTCACCTTTAGCCATTCCCGACAAGCACCCTTTGAATTTTAAACCTAGCCGTTCCCGATAGGCCCATTTACCGTTCCCGACAGGTAAGCCATATGTTTTCGACTTAAGCGGTTCCCGACAGGCGACCCTTTGAGTTTTAAACCTAGCCGTTCCTGATAGGCCCATTTACCGTTCCCGACAGGTAAGCCATAGGTTTTCAACTTTAGCCGTTCCCGACAGGCGACCTTTGAGTTTTAAACCTAGCCGTTCCCGACAGACCCATTTACCGCTCCAGACAGGTTAGCCAAAGGTTTTCAACTTTAGCCGTTCCCGACATGCGACCTTTGAGTTTTAAACCTAGCCGTTCCCGACAGGCCCATTTACTGTTCCCGACAGGTAAGCCATAGGTTTTAAACTTTAGCCGTTCCCGACAGGCACCCTTTGAGTTTTAAACCTAGCAGTTCCCGACAGGCCCATTTACCGTTCCCGATAGGTAAGCCATATGTTTTTAACTTTAGCCATTCCCGACAGGCGACCCTTTGAGTTTTAAACCTTGTCGTTCCTGACAGGCCCATTTACCGTTCCCGACAGGTAAGCCATAGGTTTTCAACTTTAGCCGTTCCCGACAGGCGACCTTTGAGTTTTAAACCTAGCCGTTCCCGACAGGCCCATTTACCGTTCCCAATAGGTAAGCCATAGGTTTTCAACTTTAGTCGTTCCCGACAGGCACCCTTTGGGTTTTAAACCTAGCCGTTCTCGACAGGCCCATTTACCGTTCCCGATAGGTTAGCCATATGTTTTCAACTTTAGCCGTTCCCGACAGGCGACCCTTTGAGTTTTAAACCTTGCCATTCCTGACAGGCCCATTTACCGTTCCCGACAGGTAAGCCATAGGTTTTCAACTTTATCCGTTCCCGACAGGCGACCTTTGAGTTTTAAACTTAGCCGTTCCCGACAGGCCCATTTACCGTTCCCGACAGGTAAGCCATAGGTTTTCAACTTTAGTCGTTCCCGACAAGCGACCGTTTGAGTTTTAAACCTAGCGGTTCCTAACAGGCCCATTTACCGTTCCCGACAGGTAAGCCATAGGTTTTCAACTTTAGCCGTTCCCAACAGGCACCTTTTTAGTTTTAAACCTAGTTGTTCCCGACTGGCACATTTACCGTTCCCGATAGGTAAGCCATAGGTTTTCAACTTTAGCCGTTCCCGACAAGCACCCTTTGAGTTTTAAACCTAGCCGTTCTCGACAGGCCCATTTACCGTTCCCGACAGGTAAGCCATAGGTTTTCAACTTTAGCAATTCCCGACAGGCGACCCTTTGAGTTTTAAGCCTAGCCGTTCCCGGTAGGCCCATTTACCATTCCCGACCGGTAATCCATAGGTTTTCAACTTTAGCCGTTCCCGACATGCGACCTTTGAGTTTTAAACCTAGCCGTTCCTGACAGGACCATTTACGGTTCCCGACAGGTATACCATAGGTTTTCAACTTTAGCCGTTCCCGACAGGCGACCTTTGAGTTTTAAACCTTGCCGTTCCCAACAGACCCATTTACCGTTCCCGACGGGTAAGCCATAGGTTTTCAACTTTAGTCGTTCCCGACAGGCGACCTTTGAGTTTTAAACCTAGCCGTTCCCGACAGGCCCATTTACCGTTCCCGACAGGTAAGCCATAGGTTTTCAAATTTAGCCATTCCGGACAGGCACCCTTTGTGTTTTAAACCTAGTCGTTCCCGACAGGCCCATTTACCGTTCCCGACAGGTAAGCCATATATTTTCAACTTTAGTCGTTCCCGACAGACGACCCTTTGAGTTTTAAACCTAGCCGTTCCTAACAGGCCCATTTACCGTTTCCGACAGGTAAGCCATAGGTTTTCAACTTTAGCCGTTCCCGACAGGCACCTTTTGAGTTTTAAACCTAGTTGTTCCCGACAGGCCCATTTACCGTTCCCGACAAGTAAGCCATAGGTTTTCAACTTTAGCCGTTCCTGACAGGCCCATTTACCGTTCCCGACAGGTAAGCCATAGGTTTTCAACTTTAGTCGTTCCCGACAGGCATACTATAAGCTTTAGACCTTAGTTGTTCCCGACAGGCGACTTTTGAATTTCATTTGTTCCGGACTCTTTTCCACCAACATCCATCACCACAACGGCTGTGTTTGTCATATATCCATTCTTTTTACCCACAGAGCGCAAATTTTCTGGTTATTTTTGTATTCAATCCCTATGTACCTTGAATGTCTGAGAGCTGTTACTCTCAACCCTTCAGGTCCACAATTGATTGAATAGGGGCAGCTGTAATACCTCAAAATTTTCCCTCTTATCTCTCTCCAATAATTGGCTTATGTTTCATGCATTTGCATTTCATAATAGGTCATAATAAAAATCATACACATTATTGGTTGCAAGACATGGTATCAAGTACATCAAGGTGTGGACAGTTCAAAGCCAAAGGACAAGAGAAAAGCTTTTCCAAACAAGTCACAAGGGCTCCTCATATCTCAATTCATCTCATTTGAGCCCTCAAGGTATCACAAGATGAGAATTCAGTAGAAGATTGAAGGAAGTCATATTCTCCTAACCAGTGCAAACTAGGGTTTTGGAATTCTTGAGTATAACACCCCAATGGGTTAGATCTTTAAGCTTTTATCATTTCCAAATGGCATATCTCATCTTTGTTGGAGAGGATACACATCATACTCAGAGGAATTTGGATTTGGAGGGTGTGCTGATTTCTCCTAGACTGAGGGGTCAAAATTAGGGTTTGCCATAAAATCAGTTTATTTCTGATTTTTTGGGCAAGATTTGATTCTATGGTATTCTACATGTCCTCAAGTGTCTAAGGATGAAGAATTGTCCATCAATTTGATGTGGAAGGGTTTCAATTGATCAATTGGTTGAGAATCAGGAGAATTAGGGAAAAGTCAACTGTGCAGAGGAAAAAGTCAACTCTTGACTTTTTGAGGTCAAATTCATGTTCCTCATGTCAAATATGATCATTGGTGAAGATTTGATCAAGAAATAATGAAATATTCATTAAAAATCAAGAAATGTGCAAAGTTGCCAAAAATAGCAATGTAGGGTTGCCATTTATGGCAAGTTTTAACAAGCTGAAGGGTCAACTTTAGAGCATTCTTTCTCCATGTTCCAAGAACCAAATTGAAGGGCTAGGGAGACCTATCAAAAGTTCACATTTCAAGCTTTAAATCCATACCAAGAACATGCCCATTGGATCAAAATTGAGAGAGATATGATGTTTCAAAGTGCAGAGAAATCAAGGCAAAATGGCAACTCATGACCAGTCAGTGTGCCATAATTTTCACAAACACTTGGTGCGCATGTTGTGTCCAAGTTCATGGCCAAATATATCATTGATGGAGGTTTCATTTGGAAAAGTGGTCAACATCAATTGTGTTCCTCTTGATCTCCTCTTCAACTTTTATGTTGAACAAAATTTCATTTGATCAACCATTGGAGAGATATAATAGCTTAAAGTGGGAGTCTCCAACTGGTTCACTCACACGCGCATGGGCTAGGCATGACCAGGTTAGGTTGACCTACCAACTCAGAAATGATCCAAGCATTTCATGAGAGATTCTAAGCATGTTAGAGACTCCATTTTCAATTGCTTTCCACACCAATGTTGTGCTCTTCCATTTCACCTTTCCAAAGAACCCTTGGTCATGTCATTTAACTCCATGATCATGACAATATGATGTTCTAAACTCACCCTCATGCTAGTTGTTTCCTTGCATTGTTGGTATTTATGCGCATGCTGACTATTGTGTTACATACCATGTCCAAACATTGCCATTTTGAGCTAGACAAACCTCTCACACACACATGCTCATATACCATGCATGCCATCTTTGTTCAAACAAAGGAAAGAAAAGGAAACTTGCAGAGCAAGCTGCATTGTTGCTCAATATACCATCATCATAACCCTCCATCCTTACCTCACCATAGCACTTCATGATCCTCTCCACATGTGAACAAAACACAATAACCCGTGCACTTCTTTCTTCCACTTCTCACTCTCTTTTCCATTTTTTCAAATTCACTCAACTCCTCTCAACTAACCTCACTCCCTAAACCATGGTTCTAACTGTTAACCAAGGTGGTTAATAGTTAACCCAAGGATATAAATAGAGTCCATAACAGAACTTCTAAAAAAAACTTCATCATTCTTCACTTTTAACCAAACTTTCACTCTCTCTCTCTGAGTTTTCTCTCTCGAATCTTCATCTTCATTCAAGAATTCTCTGCATTCTCTTTTCTCTTCATCAGCAAGCATCAAGAGAATGGAGCAGTAGATGGTGTAGCATCATCTTCAACTTCAATTTCAGCTTTTCTTCCTCTGAATTTTCAAGCATAAAGCATCATTTATAGCCTTTATTTGGCTCAGTATCAAGTTCAAGAAGCAAGGAACCTCCTCTCTGGATTTCTTTTGAGCTAAAGATTCATCAAAGCACAGGTTTCACTTCAAACTTTTGCTCTTATTATGCTCTGATTTGAACTTGATTTTGTGTGTTTTTGAGCTCAATAGGAGCAATGTAACATCCGGCTAGTTGATAGGCACTTAGGTGCGTAGATCTCAAATGCTAGGGAAAATTTTCTTGCTTCGATTTGCTTTGTATGTGAATTGTTTGTGGATTCTGAGCCTAGATTTGTGATCTACGTGGAGAGACGAAGAGAATGGTGTATGGTTCATCCATTTCTGTGGTGTTTGGCAACTGTGCACGGCGGAGACTCACCGGAGAAGACGACTGGAGTCTTCTCCGGCCACCTGAATTCATCACATCTCATAAACCCTAATCGCATGCCAGATCTATTCCTGTTTGTTGATTGCAACTTGATCCAACACACACATGATTGCCAATGCATTAATGAAGACACTCCCTTGCACGTGCTTCAATTTTTTAGTGTGTTTTGAATTTTTTTTATTCCAAGTGGTTGTAGTATGGTTGCTTATCATGCACGTGTGTTTTGATTAGTTGGATTTAGCTATTTTGATTGGCCATTCATCTTGACCTGATCTGATGGCTCAGGATGACTCAAGGACTTGACTGAACCACATGGTATGGACCTCTTCAAACCACGCGCCCGGGGCCTTGTGTTTTTTATATGAACACCCCCTTGTTTTAAGCCCAATGCATGTTTTGACTGGATATTTGCTTGCGCTACACCCCTCTGCTTCATTTCCTTTGTTTTTTATTTTCTTTTTGGACATGTTTGATTTTAATTTTGTAAAATTACTTTTAAGCATGAAAAATTTCCCAATAAATTCATGAGGCATCCTAATGTATTTAACTAATTTTTTCATTTTTTTTAATTTTTTATTTTGATATGTTTTAATAGTTTTTCCATAATTTCCTTTTATTTTCTTTTTGTATGAACATATGTTCATATGCATGCATTGTTTTGGATTTATTAGACATAGTTCCAAAGTGAATTTGCTTATGAGACTTGGTACATACTATTATGATATCTTGAGGAATTTTATTTATTTTTTGTGGATTTTTTAGGACTTTTTACATGGACTTTTGAATGCTATCATTGAGCCATTTGTTAGTGTGATTTGTATGACATGGTGAAGCATATTTGAACATGTTTGGGAATGAATTTTGATCCAAACTTTTGATACATGTTTGCACACTGTTTGAACTTCAAGTGACTTGTATATTCCAATTTTCTCATCCTTCTAACATGACTTTATGGATTGCATAAATGCATCTTTGCATATGTGTTTGTTAGAGGAATTATGCCAGGGTTTTGGTAGGCTTTGAACATGTTTCATTGGGATGATTGTTGAGATGCTTTGACATCATTTGCTGGGCATTATAGGTCCTTTTTATCATGCTATAGGTCATTTCTTTTCTATCTTGAATTGACTTGTATGCTCTTATTCAAACTTGAAATGTTGTGTGGATTTGTATTCCTCTCCTTGCATGTCTTTGATGTTTTGTTTTCTTCAATGCTTGTGTGATCTTAAATGTGCATTTAAACTTTATTCATGTTCTGTTTGTGATCATTTTCAATCATATAACATGACTTGTAATTTAATTTTTTCATCTTGCATAAGTTCATAAACTTGTGGCACTTGCTTGAACTTGCTAGAACCTAATTTGATTCTCCTCTTCTTAACTTGTTAACATGAGTTGTGTATGAACTTCACATGTCATTATTGCATTCTTAATTGCCTCTTATACATCATATGCTACTGGTTTGTATCCATTAGACATGTATGATCTCATTTCATCTTCATCTTTAATTTGCATTACAAGTATGCATCATTGTTGAACTTAAATTGTTGTTTATTCACTTCTTCTTGCTTCATTTCTTAAATGCTTACATCCATGACTTGTATGTTCATTCAATGACATTCATATGCATTCCTAAATGTCATTTAATTCTGATCTTGACTTATGATCATGCATTAATACATGTTTACCTTTCATAAGCATTCATCCTTCATAAGTAATACATAACTTGCATTTGTGTGAACTCATAGTGCATAGTTTGCCATTATTTGGTTTCACTTGGCATGATTACTTTGGAATGGACCCTTGACATGTACATACTGACTTGGCATGTCCCTTAACCATTAGGACCTTTCCCTTTTGGTTTGAACTTTGTTTTCTTCTTAATTTGCCTTCTTAAAGCAAATGGTTTTTGTTTGGTATAGTTTCTTGCACTTATCTTCATTACTTATGATGATTATGCACTAACCTTTTGTGTAGGGTCAGAGGTAAGACAATTGAGTATGTGGATATTAATCCATATTCATCTCTTCTTTCATCTCTCATCTCTTTTACTTACCATTTCTCTATTATGAATAGCATGATATAATGCTTGTTTGTGTAGAACTTTCTCACAACCCTTAGGGATCCTAGCTCATCCTTAATTTTTGATTAAGGTGATGTAGGATGAGCATTAGATAGTGCTATCCCCCTCTTTCCTTTAGACTTAGGTGGTTCTTATACTCCACACAACCATAGGACTTCCATGCATGACAACATTAGCATAACTAGTCCCCCACTTAGACTTTTTCCTTTCTTCCTTTGAGTTTCTCTTCTTCATCTCAAAACAAAAAGCAAAAACATCTAACAAAGGAGTAATATGTATTGCACATGAGCCTTGCATGTGGGAAATAAGATAGTGGAAGATCTTCTTTCACTTTCTTAGAGTGTTAGCGTACGTCCCGTCTTGGGTCGATATGCGAAGCATTCGATCCTATGTCATAGACTTTAATGCAATATGTGTTATAAAGAGAAAATATCAAAACACTTCTTCTAAAAGACAATAAACAAACAACAATTCTCCTCTCATCTTACTCATTCCATTCACAAAGGATGTGTCACTTCCGTTTTACCGCAAACAGGTAAATGCCTAAGACTCCGTACAACGAGCTGCGACACCTAACTGCTGGAACACGAACCTTGGCGTTTTCCGTTAAAAAACATAAACAAAGCAAATCCACCTTTGGTTATGTCGAACTAAGACTGCTCTGATTTCCTCCTTTAGGTTAGATCGAGGATACGTAGGTACGAGACGACGATGTCTTGGCGAGCAACCTTCCCCCTAGTTTGTGTCCGAACTACGTTGACTCTGACTTTCCCATTGTACGAGGGAATACGTAGGCCTAGGACTCCGAGGACGTCCTACCGAGTCACTTATTTTCCTTCTCTTCCCCGTTTCCTCGTTCCTTCTCGTGCCTTTTCCTTTTCCTTTCCAGTAGCAGTGAAGCTCCAGACGATGACACCCTTTGATCGATAATAGCAAGCGTGGATCCCATCTAGTACGATGGGCACGATGGGGTCCTAATACCTTCCCTTCACTTAACCGACTCCCTTACCCGTTTCTCTTGGTCGCGAGACCATGCTCTTTCCTTCCTTTCAGGTTTACGCAGTGTTTCCTTTCCCTCTCTTGGGATAAATACACATTGCTGGCGACTCTGTTTCTGCGCCACTTTTGCATTTGTACTTGGATGAAAATCCCGGGAACGACACTACGTTGTGTTGATGAACACGAGGCAAGCCTGTTGATGGAAGAAGTTCATGAAGGTTCTTTCGGTACCCATGCCAATGGGCATGCTATGGCTAGAAAGCTGTTGAGGGCAGGGTATTATTGGATGACTATGGAGTCCGGTTATTTTAAATACGCCCGGAAATGTCATAAATTCCAGATTTATGTTGATAAGGTGCATGTGCCGCCTACTCCTCTGAATATATTGTCATCTCCTTGGCCGTTTTCCATGTGGGGCATTGATATGATTGGAAAGATTGAGCCAACTGCTTTCAATGGGCATCGTTTCATTCTGCTTGCCATTGATTACTTCACGAAGTGGGTGGAAGCAGCCTCGTATGCCAACGTCACCAGACAAGTGGTAGCCCGGTTTATCAAGAAGGACATCATCTGTCGTTATGGATCCCAGAGAGAATCATTACTGATAATGGTTCAAATTTGAATAGTAAGATGATGAAAGAGCTATGTTAGAGCTTTAAGATTGAACATCACAATTCTTTTCCATACCGTCCGAAGATGAATGGTGCTGTTGAGGCAGCTAATAAGAATATCAAGAAGATTGTGCAGAAAATGGTGGTAACGTATAAAGACTGGCATGAGATGTTACCCTATGCCTTACACAGTTAATGTACTTCGGTGCGTACATCAGCCGGGGCAACTCCTTTATCACTGGTATATGGTATGGAGGTTGTTCTACCATTAGAGGTTGAGATTCCTCCTTTATGAGTTATGGGAGATGTGAAGCTTGACGAAGCTAAATGGGTATGTGCCAGGTTGAATCAGCTGAACCTTATTCAAAAGAAGATATTGGCAGTCATTGCACATGGCCGGTTGTATCAGAGCAGGATGAAGAAAGCCTTTTATCAAAAAGTGCGTCCTCGGTGTTTTCAGACAGGTGAATTGGTTTTGAAAAGGATCCTTCCTCCTCAGACAGATCACAGGGGCAAATGGACTCCAAACTACGAAGGGCCATATGTAGTAAGAAAGGTTTTCTCTGGTGGAGCCTTATTACTTTCAACAATGGATGGAGAAGACTTTACGTCCCCTGTGAACGCAGACGCAGTCAAAAAATACTTTGCATAAAAGAGACCCACTGGACATAAAAAGAAGATCCAGGAAAAAAGGGCATCCCGACGAACCATAAAAAGAAAAAGGTTCGGGCAAAAATTAGGGATAAAAAGAAAAAAAAAAGAAGAATAAACCCGCAAAATTGAAAACCTGAAAAGGAAACTTTGGCAAAAATGGGTATCCCGGTGGATTGAAAACCCGAAAAGGGCGATCCAGGTAAAAGTTAGGGATTTGAAAGCGAGAGGCTGCGGCCTGCGTTCGATCTGTGAGCACTTTTGACACTTGGGAATTTCGAAGGAAAGGAACCAGTCCAGTCAGTCTCTTCGAAGGTCAAATCATCTGTTGATAAGCAAGAAAAATAAGTCATGGCTGAATCGAATCATGGTGGATATCTATACCCACATTGCCGACATGTGTATTTTCTTTTTACTTTTGCGCAATTACCTCTTTTTAGGAATTGCTTCTGGTTATAAATGCTTATTTACAGGCCAACTCAATCAATAAAATTTCATTTAAAGAGCTTTCCATTTGAGTTTTTTACTTTTACTATTTTGTTTGTGAAAATGTCCGATATTTGATAAACATTGCATGTGAAAACGTTAAGCTTTGCGGAGCATAATGGAAAACAATGGAAATTGCTTAGGCAACGGACATTGTGGATGGTAATCGAGGTAGCCATTTTTGCATACGAAATATTCTATTGTTGTGTGTTTGCAGGGTAACAAAATTATTTTCCCCAGTAGAGTTACTCTCCCCAGCACTGAAAGGTCGTCAGCCTCAGCAGAGCTTACTCTCCCCGACAAGAGTACAGAGGATTGTGTCCCCAGCCGAAGTCATGGTTGGTTTATTATTCCCCAGCAAGCAGTCAGAAGTGGATTGCTCCCAGGTGGATGTTGTTGTATCTCCAGCAGGCGATGTGTTGGATGTCTTTGAAAAGACTTTATTTTCCCGCAGAGCCTGGTACTCACTTTCCCCAGCAGGTCAGGAAGTGTAATCCCGTCAGCAACGACATGCTCTAATTCCCAGTAGGGTAAAATCCTTCCTCCAACAGCAGGTTAAGCTCAATGATATCCCTCGGCAGGTTTCGTTGACTTTTCTCCCTAGCAGAGTTATTCTCCCTATCATTGAGGTTTCATCATCCTCATCAGACTGTCACTCTCCCCAGTTCGAGTACAAAAGATTGTTCCCCAGCCAACATTTAAAGTGCATTGCTCTAGGGTGGATGTTGTTTTATTACCGCAGGAGATTTGTGGAATGTATTCCCGGGACAAAGATGTTGTCTTCCTCACAGATTCTTGGTGTTTACTCCCCTTAGCTAGTCAGGAAACGTGTTTTCACCAGCAACAACATGATTCAACCCTCAGCAGGATAAGGGCGAAGCAATTTCCCCAGCAGCGGGTTAAGTTTAATGGTGACCCCAACAGGTCCAGTATTCGAGATTTGTCTCCCCAAGCAGAGTTTGGTGGTAGTCTTTGCAGCAGGCTTGATCAGCGATGGTTGACATCCCCAGCGGGTTTTAAGTCCAAGTGATATTTGGCACTCTTCCGATTCAGGCCGTGGTTGCCTTTTTCAAAGAGTTATATATAATCCCCAGCGGAGTGGATTTTCTTTTGGATTTCATCTCCAGCAGAAGTTGTTGATCAAAGGAATTGTTCAATGTGATCCTTCTCAGCAGAGTACTTAGACTCAGAGGACAACTTATTTTTGTCATCCATGGTGGAGCCGCCTTCGTTTTCAGCATTTATTTTGCTGAAGTGTTTCTTTTTGCATTGCATAAGCATCGTTTGCATGGCATCCTCCCAAACGCGTAGCATTTCCATTTCGTATGGAGCATTACGCCATAGAAAAATTCAAACATATGCATTTGAAGCATAAGCCAGGTTTGATACTTTCTTTACCAGTTCTCTTCCTCAGTAGAGATGGCATAACTCAGGAGATTTTGTTTTACTTTATCCCCAGTGGGATATCCAGTGGATTCGTCCTTCATATTGTTGTACATTCTGGTGCACCCCTACAGAGGTGTCTGTTTAGATTTCTCTTTTCCTCAACATTGATTCTAGATCAATTCGAGGGTCATAAAATTGTTGCTTTTACCCGTGGTGGTCCTGTTATCCCCAGCGTAGAGCGCCTTAGGCTGGTCTTCCTATTCGAGTTCGCCTTCGGCCGTGCTCGTATTATTTTGATGGGTAGAGCGCTTTCGGCTGGTCTTCCTTTTCGAGTTCGCCTTCGGCCGTCCTCATATTATTTTGATGGGTAGAGCGCCTTTGGCCGATCTTCCTTTTCGAGTTCACCTTCGACCTTTCTCGTATTATTTTTTTGGGTAGTCCGCCTTCGGCCGGTCTTCCTTTTCGAGTTCACCTTCGGCCGTTCTCGTATCCATTTGTTGGGTAGCCCGCCTTCGGCTGGTCTTCCTTTTCGAGTTCGCCTTCGGTCGTTCTCTTATTCTTTTGTTGGGTAGTCCGTCTTTGGCCAGTCTTCCTTTTCGAGTTCGCTTTCGGCCGTCCTCGTATTATTTTGTTGGGTAGACCGCCTTCGGCCGGTCTTCCTTTTCGAGTTCGCCTTCGGCCGTCCTCGTATTTTTTGTTGGGTAGAGCGCCTTCGGCCGGTCTTCCTTTTCGAGTTCGCCTTCGGCCGTTCTCGTATTCTTTTGTTAGGTAGTCCGCCTTCGGCCGGTCTTCCTTTTCGAGTTCGCCTTCGACCGTTCTCGTATCCTTTTGTTGGGTAGTCGGCCTTCGGTCGGTCTTCCTTTTCGAGTTTGCCTTCGGCCGTTCTCGTATTCTTTTGTTGGGTAGTTCGCCTTCGGTCGGTCTTCCTTTTCGAGTTCGCCTTCGGCCGTCCTCGTATTCTTTTGTTGGGTAGTCCGTCTTCAGCCGGTCTTCCTTTTCGAGTTCGCCTTCAGCCATTCTCGTATTATTTTGTTGGGTAATCCGCCTTCGGCCGGTCTTCCTTTTCGAGTTCGACTTTGGTCGTCCTCGTATTATTTTGTTGGGTAGTCCGCCTTCGGCCGGTCTTCCTTTTCGAGTTCCCCTTCGGCCGTTCTCGTATCCTTTTGTTGGGTATTTCGCCTTCGGTCGGTCTTCCTTTTTGAGTTCGCCTTTGGCTGTCCTCGTAATATTTTGTTGGGTAGAGCGCCTTCGGCCGGTCTTCATTTTCGAGTTCGCCTTCGGCTGTCCTCATTTTCCTATGTTGGGTAGAGCGCCTTCAGCCGATCTTCCTTTTCGAGTTTGCCTTCGGCCGTCCTCGTATTCTTTTGTTGGGTAGAGCGCCTTCGGCCAGTCTTCCTTTTCGAGTTCTCCTTCGGCCGTCCTTGTATTCTTTTGTTGGGTAGAGCACTTTTGGCCGGTCTTCCTTTTCGAATTCTCCTTCGGCCGTTCTCGTATTCCTTTTGTTGGTCAAGAGCGCCTTCGTCCCGTCTTGTCTTCCCAGCATAGTCAACCTTCGGCTGGCAAACACTCTATTTCATTTTCCCCACAGTTTGCAAATTTGTGGGTTTTTTGGTATTCAATCCCTGTGTATCCTTGAATGTCTGAAAGTCGTTGCTATCATACCTTCAGGACCAAGTTGATTGAATAGGGGCAGCTGTAGAACCCCAAAATTTGCCCTCGTTTTCTATTTCTAACTGGCTTATGTTTCATCTCATTTTGCATTGTCATTTCTGCATTTTACATGGTTCTTTTGGGCATGAGATCAAGGTATTTTCTCGCGCTTCAGCAGCTCATCCAGTTCAAAAGAAATGCCAGTAGTTTTTAGGGCTAAGCAGATAGATTTCAAAGTCTTTTTGAGCATTTATATTGCTCATTAGATGATTTGATAATCAAAAGCTCTGGCAGTCCCTTTTTGATCAGCGATTCAGCACCAGACGATTATTTTTGGCAGTATTTCGAATACGAAACAGAGTTCACAGCATATTTCAAGTGTGTTTCAGTGTTAATATCAAATGGCAAGTTTCAAAGGTCTAACATGGCTCAGAACAAGTGAAAACAAGAAATTCTCCAAGTTTCCCTCCAAAAGGTGCCAAATACAAATTTTCCTTGTGTTAATCGATTAACACATTTTGTATTGAAAAATGGTTAATCGATTAACCAAGGCAAAATTTGCCCAAATATTTCATTTTTCAGCACTGCATTTTTTGGGATTCAAATTTTTATTCACCAATTCAAATTTCACACCAGTTGAAGGATCTAGAGAGAATGATTTTCCACCCAAAATTCAAATTCTTTCCACTCTAATTCCTCATTTCCTTTCCTAACTCATTTTTCACCCCATTTTCCACCCACTAAGCCTCACTCCAAACCCAAACTTAACTCCTAACCTAGGGGTTATTTAATCTAATCAACTCCAAAACTCTAACAACATTGATCATTTTTCACACTCATTTTTTAGAATTCTCTCTCAATTCTCTCTCACTTTTTCACTCTCAACCTCCATTTTCAACCACACTCAAAGCTCTTCCATAGAGATTAACAAGTTCTTCATTGGAACTTGTTAATTCTTGAGCTAAAGCCTCTCATCATCACTCCATTGTTGCTTTTCATTGGTGATTTTCATTTGGATCTAGATCTGAAAATTCAGAAGTACTTATTGGAAGTGATTTTGGAGTTTTGGTAGCTTATTGCTTGGATTTTCAGCTTTTGCTTGAAAGGAACTCATAGATCTTGGAATTTCTTGCTTGGATTCATCAAATTCTATTTGCAACACTTACCAAAGCAATTCTCAGCTTTGTAGGTTGGTTTTTCCTAGATCTATACTTGATTTAGCTTAATTTTAGCTTATACAATGTAGATCCTTAGTTTTGCATGTGATTTGATCCATTTGCTTGAATTTGATTGTTCATGTTGATGATTATTGGACTTAAATGATGTTTGAATACTATGTTTGAACTTAATTTTTGTTCATTGTTGATTACATGATCATTTGAAGTGATTGCATAAGTGATTTTGCTGCTGGAAAGTGATTTTTCAAACTGATTTTTTTTGCTGCCAGAACAGTGTTAATCGATTAACCAATTGTAGTGCAATTAGGTTAAATGATTAACCAGTGTAAATTTTGCTGTTTCAGGGCTGTTAGTCGAATAACCTAATTGCACTGCAAATGGTTAATCAATTAACACTGCTGCAGAGTGTGATTTTTGTGCATTTTTGAGCATGCTTCGATCCCGTTTCACTTTTAATCTTCGTGGATTGATATGACGCATATTTGTGGACTGTTTTGATGATATTACACCTCACATCATTGTATGAACATGATTTTCTGACATGCGACCTTTTGATTTCCATTGATGAATGTTCGTGATTATTTTGTCGATTTCTTGATGTGATGAACACCTTTCACACATTCCTTGAGCATGTTAGTTGTGAATTATTACTGGTGTTGCTGGAGTTGCTATGTTGTGCATGCTTGCTTGCATTTAATTTCATAAGATGCATACTTGATTTGACTTGCTCATGTGCTTAATGTTGTGCATTATCTCATGATGTTTTCGAGATTGTTTACCATGGTGTGTGGCATGATTGTGATCATGTTTGATTAAAAAAAATGTGCAATGCTTGACGCACGTTTACTATGCCATGATTGCATCGTTTCAAATGCATGGTGTGCTGCCCTGTTTTCCACTGTTGTTCCTTTGCATATGTGTTGTTGTATGTGCTGCTGTTTGGCCTTTTACACCTCCTTTTTGTGCTGAACTTGAGCTGTTAAATGTTGTTTGGTGTATTGGCTGGAATTTACTGCTGTGCAGGTGTTGAAGCGCTGTTGTAGCCGCTGTTTTTGATTTATCGCTTTGGTTTTTGCCTTGCTTTTGCTTGCTCCCTTAAGGCTCCTAGTCCGACTTAATTTCCAATTAAGCTCGGAGTAGGATAGACATTAGGCTCTCAATCCAAGCATGTTAACTTAGGTAGATGTTTCCCCTTTGACCTCGACCTTAGGGCCATCTTTTGCATGACAACATTAGGATAGATTTCCCCGTAGTCTTTTCTTTTCGACTTGAGTCTTCTCTTCTCATCTCATAACAATTCTAAGACACTTAATAAGTATAACGTATATTGCACCCGAGCCTTAAGTGTAGGAAATGAAGAATGAAGGGCCTCCTCTCCTCTTCTAGAGTGTTTCGCATACGTCCCATTGAGGGCGACCATGCGACACATTTGTTCCTGCATGGTAGAATTTTTTGCAATGTAAGTTACGAACAAACTTCAATCCACTTCTGTCTAAAAAACACAAACAAACTCAAACCTTTTTCATCCTTCGGGATTGTTAAGTTTCAAATCTTTTTTTCAGAAAAGAGAATGTTATTTTCCGTTTAGTCGCAAACAGGCATTGACCCTAACTTGATGTCGCTCATAAAAAACACTGACCTTGTTAGGTCAAACTACGACTGCTCTGATTTCCTCTCTCTTGTCCGATTGAGGATACGTAGGCACAAGACGGCTTTAACACCTCAAAATTTGCCCTTTTATTTATACCCAATGAGTGGCTTATGCTTCACATTTTATTTGCATCTAGAGCATAAACATTTGCATATGCATCATTAGCTTCCATAAGGCATGGTGTCAAGGGTGTCACCATCTTTATATTTTGCAAGGCAGGGGGAGTGAGATACACTAATTCATCAATCCGTAAAGGCTCACCATACCCCAAAGACAACCCATCTGGCCCATCATGTCATCAAGAATTTAAATTTGGCAAAAGAATAAAGGGAGAGTGCACTCTCATGATGGTAGGTCATCAACTAGGGTTTGGACCTGTTGAGCTTGAGACACCACCATGAGTGGGGTTCTTGGGTCTTTGGCATCATCTCATCACAGGAATCATCTTGGTTTGAGGCAACCTACATCATGGTCAGAGGAATCTGGATTCTTAGGATCAGTCATTTTCTCCTAACTATTGCGGATCAAATTAGGGTCTTGCATAAAAGTCAGTCTATTTCTGATTTTTGGACAAGACTTGATGACAAAACATTCCACTTGTCTCTAAATGTCTATGAATGAAAGTTGAGCCACCAACTGCATTCATAAGGGTTCCAGTTGGAGGATTGATTGAGAATCAAGAAATTTGTGGAAAAAGGTCAAACTAATCAGAAAAAGTCAACCCTTGACTTTTTAAAGTCAAAATCATGTTCCCTATGTCAAGTGTGGGCAATGGACAAAATTTGATCAAGAAATGTTGCAATAATCATGAAAAATCAAAGAATGGAGAAACTTGCCTTTTTGGAAAATCTAGGTTTTTTAGAACTTTCCTTTTATGGAAAATTTTCTATGAACTTCAGCCATCTTCAAGCTAGATTTTCTTCATGATTCAAGCATCTGTTGGAGATTTTTCTCAAATGAATATTGTAGAGTGTTCTTCAAGCTTTCCAACCATATGTGGTTCATCTTCATTGGATCAATATTGAAAAAGTTATGGTGTGTTAAAATTAGGACATTCAAAGGTGTTCAACATGAAAGTGACTTAGAAAAGTTGCATGTGTTTGGCAACTCGTGTATGGTAGCATTCCAACTCATTTTTCACCTTGTTTGGGGCTATAAATTCAATTGCTTCCAACATCAAAGATGTAGTATCAAACATGACCTTCAATTTGGTTACAAGAACTTTGGCATTTGATCCAAAATTCACGAAGATACATTCCTCCTAAATCACCAAAAATCACCCACGAGTATGTTCCATTTCAATATAAGCTATAACTCTTTTTCCAAAAAAGAAAAGATCCAATGCATTCCATCCTTGTATCATGCGCACTACCCTCCATGATACCAATCTTTACTACATTAGGCTATGCATAAACTTACAAACTAAATCCCACCTCCAACCTTTACTCCATATATCATAGAAAGAGAAAAGAAATTTGGCAAAGAGAGTTATCCTACTGCACCAGCTAGCATCAGTAGCATACATTGTCATTATTATCATTATAGTACATTCCATGATGACTATAATACACACATACATAAACATCTAACCCGTGCCAAGTTCACACGACCATAACCATTCTCATTTTTTCCAATCTCCTCTAACCAAGGTCCTAACCACACTCAAACCATGGTTAAATCCCTCTAACAGAATATATAAGCTACCAAAACCTCCATAACAAATTCAGTTACGACAGTTTTGGATCACTCTCTCATTTTCACTTCACTTTGCAATCTCCATGGAATCTCTCTCTACAAGCTTTTTCTCTGCAACTTCTTCCTAAATTCTTCATCTCAGCACTTAATTGAGTCTTCTGTATGCAATAGAATGGATCCATGGTGACTCTATCGTTGAATCTGAGTTTCAAGATCATCTTCATCAATTTCAGTCTTGCACAAGATTCAGTGGATTATACACGTTTATTTCGTGTTCAGAAGTAATATGAAGGGCATTGAGAGCTTGCTCAAGGTTACTTAAAGGATCTGTGAGGTTCTCCATTGAAGGTTAGTCATTTTCTTTCAAGTAATTATTTACGTTGTAGTAACTGATTAGAATGATGGAGGAGTATTTGTTTGAAGTCCTATGGAGTGTAGGCACTGATATCTGGTAGAAAATACACCTATGACATGAGTTTTAGTTTTAGATCTTGATTTTGTTTGCTTCGATTTGACTTATACGTGCACATTATGTGAAAACCAATCGCATTTTAGGAATCAGCATGAAAAATACGAGTTGAATGATGGCGATTTAGATGATTTCTGGGAATTTTGTTCTTGGCCACGGTGGTTGAGTCACCGGAGGAGATGACCGGATATTCAGTCCAGCAGCCTGTATTTAAACCCTAGCTAGCTCCGGTCACTTACGTGTTTAGCATTCATTGGTTTATATGAATCCATACTGGCCATTCATGTGTTAACAGCGCATTAAAAAGTCATGTGTGGTTCACGTGCCATTTATTCTTTTTCTCTTTTTATTTTCCTTTTTTTATTTATCTGCTGAATAATATTGGTGGTGGTGTGTATGACGCACTGCCCTTGGATAGGAATACTATTTTCTTTGACTTAATCACAAGGCTCATGTTGAGTCAATAACTTTAACTAAGACAATGTCATAGACCGTAGACCACACGCGCATTGGGCCTAGTACAATTGCTTTCTACCCGCCCCCCCCCCCCCCCCCCCCCGCCCCCCCCGGTTCCTGAGCCCATTTAATTTGAATTGGCTTCTTACTATGTGCGCACCCCCTTTCCTTTCCAATTGTTTTCTATCTTAATTCTCTTGCACGTTTAAAACTTGAAATATTAAAATAGTAAATACCATTGTAAAATTCTAAGAAAATTCAGGGGAGTTCTTTAGAGTCTTATTTAAATTTTAGTAAATTTTAATTTCATACTTTGTGTGTTTTACTATTTTTATGGAATTTTGGAAAGGAAGGTGTCCTTAGTTGTGTATTTTGTCATGCAAGTCCTAAAATGTGATCTTCCCTTGATAATTTGGAGCTAATTTTTGTTGTGCATTTAGGCCTTTGATTATGTGACCCAATGATGTTTGATTTGTACCTTGGACATGATTTTTGAATTGATTTTGAGCCTCATCTTTGTGCCTTGTCTTGTATGAACATCTTTGATAATATGATTAATGTTTGTGATTAATTGGATACTTTTGCTGTATGATTTGTGCCCTATCTCTTGCATGTGACCACCCACTGCTCTTGGAAGGATAGGTTCAATTACTCATAATTTTCAAGAGCATTTTTCTATTTTTCACCATTTTTTCAAAGTGAACATGTCGTGGGTAAGCATGTTTAGAAATAGGTCATGAGTTGGCATTTGTATGAGGCCAATTGGAGCCAACTTTGGTGAGGAGTTGTTACACATTCATAAGTGCACTTTAATACACATTTGAGGCATGCTTGAATGATGCATTTGATCCTTTTATAAGCTTTTATATGTTGCACACATTGTGTGTATGTGAACTTGAATTTGTGTTTCACTTTGGCCACTTCTTTTGATACCACTTGTATGCCATATTCATGTATTGGTTTTGGGGTTCAATTGAGACTTGTTATAGGTCATTTACTTCTGACTTGAGTGCTTTAATGTTACATTGCCATGCCATTCCATCTTCTATGCTTGTGCAACAAGTAACATGTTTGTGGTGAGATTGTTTGGACAATTTGCTTGCCTAACTTGAGTTGTTTTTGGAGAAGATGTTTGAAGTAAACTTTGGTGACAATTTGAAAGTGGCTTTGAATCTTAGCTAAATAGTTTCAATTCTGACTTAGGTCCTTCACATGTCCCCTTTGTATGTACTTAATCATCGTTGGATTGCAAATGTTTGGTGTATGATAAGTGATATCTTTGTATAGAATTGTCTAAAATCTTAAATGCAAATTGATGTGAATCTCATGACGAGTTAGTGACATTTCAAACCTTATTTACATGTCATTTACCACTGCCTCTTGCACTTACATACACATTTAGCATGATTGGGATTCACCCCCTTTGCTCACCATTTAACATGAATGTGTGGAATTGTGTGGATACTAGTTTAACATTTGTTTGCATTTATCTTGGGATGTTGGTGTACTATGATGACATGAATGGTGACTTGACATGTCTACACATTAAATAAAATTATTCAATTCTGATCTTGACGCTTACACATGGCTTATATGTTGCACCTTTTACTTTGTTTACAAGTCACAAGTTCCTAAAAGGTGTTTGGTTGATACCTTAATCGTTGTGACTTCCATAAGTGAATTTCCTTGAAGACTTTCATGATGAGTTGGAACCAATTGTGAACACCTAAAGCTACATTCATTTCTGATTTATATGCTTACTTCCATGTTTGTTCATGCTTTGTGTGAAAGAGCTTACTAGTTGCATCACAAGTAAACTAGGTACAAACTTGTGCAAACTTATGCAACTCTTCAAGATGTTTTAACATGGCCTTTCCATGACCACTTGAAGTCACTTGTAAACTTTGAATACATGTTATAGGTTCTGGTCCTCACTCGCTTATATCACTCTTGTATAACTTCTATTTCATCTCTCACTCCTTTCCCCTCCCTCGAATCTTAAGACTTGTGTAAGTCTTAGATTTACTTTTGTATATTCCCTTAGGCTTTCCTAATCCAACTTGATCTTTGGATTAGGATAGACATTAGGAGTTAATCCATGTATGCTAACATTAGGTAGACTTCCTTTGCTTACCTCAACCATAGGGCCATTATTGCATGATAACATTAGGACACTAGTCTCCCTTAGTTTTTTCTTTCAACTTTGAGTCTTTCTCCTCTCATCTCAAAACAAAATAAAAAATAGTTAATAAATACTACATGTTGAGTGCGCCATAAGCCTTAAGTACATGGGAAATGGAAAGTGGGGGATCTTTCTTCATTTTCCTAGAGTGTTTAGCAGGTGTCCCGCTTGGATCGATTTGCGACGCATTCGATCCTATGTCATAGACTTTAGCACGATATATGTTACAAACACAATCAATCAAAACACTTTCTTATAAAAGACAAAAGCAAACAATTATCCTTTTCTTCTCATCTCCCTCACTCTCATAAAGGATGCGTCATTTCCGTTCTACCGCAAACAGCTAAACACGTAAGACTCCCATGCTGAGCGGCAACACCTAAACTGCTGGAATGCGAACGTTGGCGTATTCCACTTAAAAACCACAAACAAAGAAAGAGTCATCCCTAGTGAGGGGAACTACGATGCTCTGATTCTTCATTGGTTAATGGAGATACGTAGGCAGGAGATCGTGCGAGATCTCTGCAAGCACGATTTTATTTACCAACCCTTTGGTCTCCCTTAGCAACCCGTAGTGAGCCGAACTATGACGCTCTGATTCTCATTCCCGACGAGATACGTAGGCACAGGCGCGATGCCTGGCGAGGACAATCCCGTAGTCTGAACTACGTTGACTCTGACTTTCCCACTCCCGAGGAAATACGTAGGCCTAGGACGACGATGTCCTATCGAGTCACTTTTTCTGTTCCCCCCGCTTCTCCGTTTCCCATTCCATCCCGTTCCAGTTAGCAGTAAAGCTTCAGAAACCCTACACCCTTTGATCGATAACAACAAGTGTGGATCCCGTCGAGTACGATGGACACGAGGGGGTGCTAATACCTTCCTCTCGCGTAACCGACTCCCAAACCCAGGCTGCGACGACCATTCCTTTCCCTTTGTTGAGGTTTTCTTTGATCGTTTCCTTTCCCTGCGTTGGGATAAATAATGTTCGAGGGCGACTCTTATGTTCTTTTCCGCCGGTTGATTTTCACAGATGTGACAGCTGGCGACTCTGCTGGGGACAGATTGACCTCTTGCTGGTCCATCCCCTAGACGAGTCAATCCTAGCGCCTGTTGATTTTTGATTTTAGGGTGTTTTTTCTGTTTACTTTACTCACTTTATTTATGGCATTGTTGCATGTTTACTATTTTATTACATTTACTTGCTTTTCATGTCACTGTTGCCATATATTTTGTGCTGGACTGTGTTGTTGTTTTCTGTTTGGTGGGCAGGGTTTCTGAGAGATAAGCCCATTACACAGACTTGAGTACACACCTAGGACTAGAGTGGAAAGTAGTGTGGCCTACGTAGCGTCTTGGTACGTTTGGTTTACATGAAATCCACAACCAGACGAGGTATTCTTGGGAGATGTCCTAATTTACGCGTCTTGTGCATTTTGGAACGTTAACCTAAAGAGCTGTCGACTCTGGTGACCATTTCCCGAGGACTCAGTTGAGGCACTCCTCCCGAGAGGCGATAATGGCAGGCCAGAAATGGCAAACCCATTAAGTTTCTCGATCCGAGGACCCGAAGCTGGGAACTTGCTATAGGATGACCTTATTTTTGGGGGAATTAGTCGACGACCTCATTGTTTGGCGATAGTATTGTACCCCGAGGGATGAATGTACTATTGCTTCTCAAATCGAGAATCCGAAACTGGGGAACCCGCGTTTTAGAACCCATATGTGAGAAGGGGCGGGTGTTTACAGGTTTGCAGGTAACCGTAACCTTCAGCCTACCCGGTTTTCTGGTTTTCTCATGAAAGTTGACAGTTCATCTTATTATATTCATATGGTTATTATTCATAGTCTTGTACTATTCTCAGAGCTACACTGACACTATTCACACAATCCAGCACAGACACATGGAACTCTGATATCATGCCTTTGCATTATATTATCATATCATAACATCCATGTTTGTCTTTCCCAGGTGCTTACTTTACCTCTGATTCCAGTCAATGGGTTCGACCGAGACAAACACTGAGAGGAAGAATAATGTTTCTTACCGATTTCCAGAGCAAACTTTGGATCTACTTCACAAGGTGGTAGCCATGGCCGACCCGGGCGCTCGCAACGACTTCAGAAAGAAATATGGGAGATTGTTGAAAATGGTCCGTAATGTTACAAAATACGAGCATGACACTCTCCATACCTTGTTGCAATTCTATGAGCCTCCGTTAAGATGCTTTGTCTTCCCGGAATACATTTTGATGCCTAAATTGGAGGAGTTTTCGTTCATCTTGGGGATCTCAGTCAAAGCAAAGGTACCGTTCTTTTCTGGGGAGCATCCTAGCATAGAAGAAATCTCGTCTACTCTGCATGTGAATCAATCAATACTGAAGGGGAATGTTGCTAGTAAGAGTGGAGTTAAAGGCTTTCACTTGGAATTTCTTGCCAACCAAGCTCAAGAATCTTCCAACGCCAAGATTTGGAAAGCCTATAATTCTATTCTGGCCCTATGTATCTATGGCATCGTCTTGTTTCCTAATCAACATTACTTTGTGGATATGCACGATGTAAGGGTTTTTATTCTGAGAAACCCAATTCCTACTTTGTTGGGCGATTTCTACCATTCAGTGCATTTCAAAAATGAAAAGAGAAGCGGGGGCCTGTCAACTACTACACCCCACTCTTATCTGACTGGTTTTTGAAGCATTTACCTCAAGCTAGTGCCTTTATAGACACAAAAAAGTCTTTAAAATGGTCAAAACGGATAATGGGGTTGACTGCTGACAACATTGTATGGTTTGATCCTCAGTTGCGAGGAGTAGAGATCATTTCTAGCTACGGGAATTTTCCAAATATACCTTTGATAGGTAGGAAGGGTGGAATTAATTACAACCCTATCCTGGCTATCAGACAATTTGGATATGCTTCAAGAAATCCGCCCGCGGACCGAGATATCGAGGAATCCTTGTTCTTTAATGGGGTTGAAGACAGAGAGGTGCTAAGAGAAGCTGTGGACGCTTGGGTACACATTCACAAGATAGGGAAAATGGTCCTAGGAAAAGGTGACTGTAGAGCCTATCCTGATTACACAAAGTGGATCTGGATGAAGGTAAAAGAGATACTCTTTCCTTTCCCCAGGGAGCCACCCATGTATCCAGTGATGCCGGAACAACCTACCATAGTGGCCATTAAAGAGTTTAATAAATTGCAAACCTTGGTGAAAGAGCTTCGAGTGGAGAATTCTGATTTGAGCAGCCGTCTCCAAGACGCTTTACATACCAACAGGGGATTGGAATGCAAAGCCCAAGATGCAATAAAGATCCTAACGAAGAAAGAAAAATATTTTGCAGACAGAGCCCGACATTTTCAGAAGGTTAGTATGGCTGTTGACGCCTCCGTCCAGGCTCACAAGCAGACTAAACAATCCTTGGCCGAGGCAAAATCCAAACTTACTAAATTTCAGCAAGCATGGGATGAAGTCAGAATTGAGAATGCGGAACTGCAAGAGCAACTAAAGGCCAATTATGACGAGCTTCAAAGAGCGCACGAGCAATAAAGAAAACACCGTGAAGATTTTGATAAGAGTCAGGAGCAGTTGAAAAACGATAGAGCTGAGTTGGAATTTACCAAGAAGGAACTCAAAGATGTCAGAGTAGAGGTGGAGGGACTTAAAATTCAAGCTGGGGTGAAGAGGCCTAAGGAGGTGAGTAATGATGAGGCTCTCTTGATGCACATGGATTCATTAACTAAAGCTCTTAAGAAGAGCGATATCCTGATCAAGGAACTGATTGAAAGACCAAGTCATCAGAGCACTAAAATAATCTTCGAAGAAATCAAATGTTCCAGTGAGGTGCTGAAACATTTGAAGCTTCATGATTGACCGTTTCCTTTTCCCAGTGCATTTTTGTTGATGTATCATGGTTACCATCAGGCCTGTTGATGGAACCACTAATTTGATGTATTTCGAATATGAACTCGTTGTATGATGCTTCGGCATGTGGTTTGTTTTTCATTAATATGATGTGAATGGTTTATTCAAAAATATCTTCTTGGCAGTGTTGACATAACGATCTATTCACAGCACACCTGCACATCGCTATCTTTTCACTACAAATACTCACAGCACACTATCACAGCGTTTTCTTCTCAGCAATATCTCCTCAGTAATGTACATCTAAGACTGGAATCAGGGTGTGAAATGCCCTGGGAATGAAAAACATGGCATATGCATATATTCATACATATAATTTTTGCATAACAGGTTTTATCGCTGGATTTCCTAACCTTATGTGGTTGCAGGCAAAATAGCATATTCTAACATTCACCGCTACGCAACTAGACGGAATCAAGTCCGAGCTATAGACCAGATGCGGGCTGAGCTTACTGAACTAAGAGCACGCATGGAACAATTCATGAACGTCATGCAAGGGGTAGCCCAGGGGCAGCAAGATTTAAGAGCTGCAGTTCAAAGGCTTGAAGTAGAAATCCCGATCGGCGACAATCAGACTAACCCTTCTGGCGGAGTTACAGGTGACCCTCCCGGTGGAGCTGAAGCTGGATTTATTCCTATTCCCAATCCTCATCTGGAGGATAATCAAGAAGATCAGTTCTCTATGCTGAACGATGATGTGGGGATTCAGAATAATGTCAATGACAGGAGATATGAAGTACTGGCTGAGAAGATAAGAGCCATGGAATGCCGAAACTCCATGAGGATCGATGTTGCTGATAAGTACAACGGCAGTTCATGCCCTAAGACCCAACTACATGCCTACTTCAAGAAAATTTCTACCTATACTATGGATGAAAAGTTGTGGATGTATTTCTTTCAAGACAGCCTGTCCAGTGCTTCTCTCGAATGGTACATGAAGATGGAGAGAGCCAGTGTGAGGAATTGGAAGGATCTAGGTGAAACCTTTTTGAAGCAATATCAATACAATATTGACATGGCCCCCAACCGCACTCAGTTGCAAAGCTTGACTCAGAAGCCAAAAGAAAGTTTTAAGGAGTACGCCCAGAGGTGGCGCGAACTGGCGACTCGAGTACAACCTTCGTTGTTGGAAAGGGAGATGGCTGATCTATTTATGGGTACCTTACAGGGCCCGTTCTTGGATCGCTTGGCAGGATGCCCATCAACCGGGTTTTCTGACATTGTAATAGCAGGTGAGAGGATTAAAAATCTTCTAAAACAGGGGAAAATTCAGGATGGCAGTGGATCAAGTTCTTCTAATGCGAAGAAGCCTTTTGTGAAGACATTAAGGAAGCGTGAAGTTGAAACAAACGCTGCATATGAACAAAGGGGTAGAGGAAGAAGACGCCAAGGTCCATATCATCAGACCACAGCCGTGACTATTCCAGTTCCAGCTACCCAGCCTCAACAACAGCAGAATGTCCTACAGCAGCAACCTCCGAAGAAATATCAACCAAGGCAGAAAATAAATGATCGCCACTTTGATATGTTGCCAATGACCTATGCTTAGATGTTACAAAACTTGCTCCAGTTGCAGTTAGTACGGTTGAGAACCTTGACCCCGCCAACAGGCAAGTTTCCTCATGGTTACGATGCCAATGCGAAGTGTGAATTCCATTCAGGAGCGTCCAGTCACAATATAGAGAACTGCAAAGCTTTTAAGCACGTAGTTCAAGACTAGGTTGATTCGAAAGCCATTAACTTTGCTCCCACTCCTAATGTGATTCAGAATCCCATGCCTCCGCATGGTGAAGCGAAGGTTAACTCAATCAAAGAAGACAGGGGCTTTAACCTAGTGTCAGATGTCAGTAACGTCAGAACATCTTTGTTGATCGTGAAAGAACGTCTGTTGAAGGCGGGTGTGTTCCCTGGCTGCCTTGAGGATTATTCAGGATGCGTGATTCTGACGAATGGTTGTGATGATCTGAAGAAGGGTATTCAGAAGTTAATAGATGAAGGATGCCTACAGTTCGATCAAGTAATGAAGGATGATGATATGTTCTCGACAATCACCATTTACTTTACAACAGTAGAGATTCTCGTACCTACCCCAGCACAGATTCCCGTGCCTGAGCAACTAGCCCTAGTGACTATATCTATTCCTAGCCCTATCCCATATGACAGTGAAAAGGCGATCCCGTGGCATTACGGGGCTGACGTTTATTACCAGGGTCAGAAACGAGAGATAGAGGCTCCAGTGGTAACTAGTACGTGTGTGGATAACGTCGGAGGTATGAGTGGCTTTACTCGAAGTGGAAGGCTCTTCGCTCCACAAACTCTCCGGAATGATGATGTTGAGGCTTTGGCGAAAGCCAAAGGAAAACAAGTAGTGAATGAAGAGCCTGTGCAGAGAACGGGGTCGGGTACTTCCTTTGAGAAAGATGTTGAAGAGTTTATGAAGATCATCAGAAAAAGTGATTACAAGATAGTAGATCACCTCCACCAGACTCTGTCGAAGATTTCCATACTGTCTCTTTTATTGTGTTCCAAAGCACACCGCAATGCCTTGTTGAAAATCCTGAATGCAGCGTACGTTGTAACGCCCGTATTTAATTAATTATTTTAATTAAATAGTATCGAGTATTTTTTTCCGAATATTTGTTGAATATGTTGTTTGAGCTAATAAGTGTTAACCGGGTAATTAGTCGATTTAGTCGGGAGAAATTAATATTAGAAATAATATTTATTTTCGTAGAATATTAATTTAATTTGGTTGGATTAAGTTATGTGTGAGAAATAGCAAAGTTGGGGGTATTGTGTAGTAGGCCCATTAAGATAATTAGTAGACCCATTATTTTATTAGGAGATTAGAATGAGATAGAGGTTATAGTCAGCAAACAAAACCAAAGGGATTAGGTCACGTAGTTTTATCAAGCAGTTAAAGAACAAGAGTGTGGAAGCACAAGGGTTGGAGTAGAGAGATTACGAGAGTTACTGTCAGATTCAAGATTCAGATTCAGTCGGGAAATTCGAGCTACCTTCAATCCAAGGTAAGGGTGGGGTTCGAATTTTATAACCGAGAATATGATAATTGATATGTAGGATTGGGTCTTATATAATTGCTACTGTCTATGCATTTAACTGTTGTATTGAATGATTAATTTGATCAAAGTTGTTGAATTGGACGTAAAATGCTTTATCGGTATGGATTGGTGTATAAGTTTTGTTGTGTTGCTGTTCTATGGTGTACTGGAAGAATTAGCTTGAAGTGAATATTAGAAAGTACAGAGAACAGAGGAGAAGGAATTGAGAGAAACAGATGGAACGCAGGTTTTTGCCGTCTGGGGGCCATGACGACCGTCATGGAAGTATTACGACCGTCATGGAAGTGTTATGACCATTAAGGAAGTGAGACGACCGTCACACGGGTTCTGTGTCTCGTTTCTGCGTTGGGGTCTTTCTGTGTGTTGGGGTCTTTCTGTGTGATGCTGTATGTCCATATGTCTGGTATAATTAAACTTAAGTAAATGTTTTGCAGGAACTTAATTAACTTGAGAGTCACTATAATTAACAGTAGACAATTCTGCATAAGTGAACTTCGTATCAGTATCAGTATTAAGAGAGTAATATGGCAGTAGTAGTGTTAAAATAGTAGGATAAATCAGTGAGTAAACAAGTGAAGATTGTAAGAAAATTGATAATAGTACTGAGACGAATTAATAGGAGGATACTTAAGTAACCGTGATGTAAAATTTAGTAGTATGTTTTGGTAAGTTGTTTGCTGGCCCGAATTTAACAGGGGAATGACAAGAAACTAGTAAGAAGTGGAAATGATAGAGTTTAGCAGAGAAGTTGGTTAAATGGGTTTAGTCAAGAAAATTATACAAATAGTAATGTGATATAATTAGTTTTTCCTTGTGTTGTGTTCCTTGTTGCAAGTTGAGAAGTTGTTATATAATTCCGTAGTGCTGGCAGATAAATTGATAATGGAATTAATTAACTGATTTTCAGTCGAAAATTACCGGATGTGATCCTGGTTGTGAGAAGTATAAAGTTGTGGAACTTGTTGAATTACCTCTAATTATTGGCAAGAATTTAAGTTGTAGGCCTATGGCCAATGCAGATTTGTTGTTCTGCTGATAGATGTAATTATCAGTGTTGTTATTTTGATGTTCATGTCGGGTCACATGGCATAACATATTAAGCTGGCCTGGATTGGAAAAATATTAAGCTGGCCTGGATTGGCAAAATATTAAGCAGAAGGCTTATGCCTTGTTGACGTCAATATTAATTGGCAAATATTTAAGCTGGGAGTTCTGCCCCAATCGTACCACATGCATGTGCATTTTGAGTCGCATTTCATGTTGCATCGTTGTTGTTGTGTTGTTAATTGAATGTGATTTTTAAGTTGTTATTGCATTGTGGATTAATATCGATTTCAAGGTTGTTGTGTTGCTGATTTATGTAGATTGAGACGTTGTCGTTGTGTTGTTGATTTATGTTGCCTAAAAAGTTGTGAAGTGGTGATTTTATAATCTGATCTAATATATTATTTATCATATATCCGATTATATGGTTTGATATCTCACCCCTTCTGTGGTTGGTGATGGTTTATACGCCATCCTGCAGGTAATCCTGAGTGAAGGTTGTCTACCTTCATTAGTTCGAGTCGGTGTCGTTGCTCAAATACGTAGCACTCGGGGGGGGGGGGGGGGATGAACGCATGTTTTCTTTAGTGTCGGTTTTATTATGTTGCTGAATTTTAAGTTGTTTTCATTAAAGACTTGATGTCTTAGAGTTGTTTTGGATCAAACAAGTTGTCATGGTGTTTCAGTTGAATTTACGAATCCGCTGCGTATTAATAAAGTTGTTCTGTGACAAAGACTGAATTATGTTCATCTGAATATTAAGTGTTATGTATCCATGTTCATGCGGTAAGTGCCGTTGTTTTTAGAGTTGAAAATGTGACATCCTGTTCATGTTGAAATTTTATTACTCTGATTTTATTAAATATTCGATGGGTATAATGGGGAGTTACATTAGTGGTATCAGAGCCTGTTTGTCCGTCCGGCCAAGTTGTCGAGTCGTAGTTTGTGTGACAATCAAGTATTGTTAACTAGTTCTAGCATTTGTTTTTGTTGTAGTGATAAGTTGAGATGGCTGGAAGGAACGATGCTGCAATTGCTGCTGCGATGCAAGCAATGGCTCAAGCTTTGCAGAATCAGCCGAACGCTGACGAGAATGCTGGATCTCGTAGTTTGGCAACTTTTCAGAGGGATAATCCGCCTACCTTCAAGGGCAAGTATGATCCTGATGGAGCGTTGGATTGGTTGAAAGAGATGGAGAGAATCTTCCTTGTGATGAACTGCACTCCAGCGCAGAAGGTTCGATATGGGACTCATATGCTAGCATTCGAGGCTGATGATTGGTGGCTAGAGACTCGTCAGAGGTTGGAAGCTGCAGGTGAAGGTATCACTTGGGTTGTGTTCCGAAGAGAGTTCCTGAGGAAATATTACCCAGAGGATGTTCGTGGTAAGAAGAAAATCGAGTTTCTTGAGCTGCTGCAAGGAAACATGTCGGTTACTGATTATGCTACAAAGTTTGTTGAGTTGGCTAAGTTTTATCCGCACAACAACGGGGATGATGCCGAGTTTTCAAAATGCATCAAGTTTGAGAGTGGGTTGCGCCCAGAGATTAAGAAGGCAGTTGGATATCTGAAGATTCGTGTTTTTGTGGATTTGATTGATATTTGCAAGATTTTTGAAGAGGATAACAATGCTCATTATAAGATCATTAATGAGAGGAAGGGCAAGCACCAACAGAATCGGGGCAAGCCTTATGATGCTCCGTCGGGAAAAGGTAAACAGAAAGTGGCTGATGGCAAGAGAACTAGTGGGGGATATGCTCCTGCTGACATAACTTGTTTCAAATGTGGGAAACCTGGTCATAAGAGTAATGTGTGTACTGCTGAGGTGAAGAGGTGTTTCCGTTGTGGTAAGACTGGGCATGCAATATCTGAGTGCAAGCATAAAGAGGGGATTTGCTTCAACTGTGGTGAAGAAGGACACATTGGTAGTCAGTGTCAGAAACCAAGGAAGGCGCAAACCGGTGGGAAAGTGTTCGCGTTGGCTGGGACTCAGACAACTAGCGAGGACAGACTCATTAGAGATACTTGTTTCATTAATGGTACACCTTTAATCGCTATGATTGATACTGGTGCTACTCATTGCTTTATTGCTGCTGATTGTGTTAAGAGATTGGGTCTTATGTTGTCCTCTATGAATGGAGAGATGGTCGTCGAGATTCCGACTAAGGGATCGGTGACTACTTCTCTTGTGTGTTCAAAGTGTCCTATGTCGATCTTCGACAGAGACTTTAATATTGATTTGGTGTGTTTGCCGTTAATTGGGATGGATGTGATCTTAGGTATGAATTGGTTAGAATATAACTATGTTCATATCAATTGCTATAGAAAGTAGATGAGTTTTTCTACTCCTGAAGAAGAGGAAGGAGTAGGATTACTGTCTTGTAGGCAGTTATGAAAGTTGATGCAAGAAGAAGCTCAGGTGTTTTCGTTGATGGCGTCGTTATCTATTGAGAATCAAGCTGAAATTGATGAGTTACATGTGGTGCACGAATTTCCTGAAGTTTTCCCTGACGAAATTTCTGATGTACCACCAGAGAGGGAAATAGAATTTGCGATTGACCTTGTACCTAGTACTAGACCTGTTTCTATGGCACCGTACAGGATGTCTGCGTCTGAGTTGTCAGAACTAAAGAAACAATTGGAGGATTTGATTGAAAAGAAGTTTGTAAGGCCAAGTGTATCACCGTGGGGAGCTTCAGTGTTGTTGGTGAAGAAGAAAGATGGAAGTATGAGACTATGTGTTGATTATTGACAGTTGAACAAAGTGACGATTAAGAACAAGTATCTGCTTCCCAGAATAGATGACTTGATGGATCAGTTGGTAGGTGCTTGTGTGTTTATCAAGACTGATTTGAGGTCAGGCTATCACCAGATTAAAGTGAAAGATGATGATATTCAGAAGACGGCTTTTAGGACGCGTTATGGACATTACGAGTATTTGGTGATGCCGTTCGGTGTTACTAATGCTCCGGGAGTATTCATGAAGTACATGAACCGTATCTTTCATACTTACTTGGATCGGTTTGTGGTGGTGTTAATTGATGATATACTGATTTACTCTAAATCAGAAGTAGAGCATGCAGAACACTTAAGACTAGTATTGCAAGTTTTGAGAGAGAAGAAGCTATATGCAAAGGTGTCAAAATGTGAATTTTGGTTAAAGGAAGTTAGTTTTCTTGGTCATGTCATTTCAAGTAGTGGCATTGTTGTGGATCCATCTATAGTTGACGCTGTGTTGCAATGGGAAACTCCAAGGTCGGCTACCGAGATAAGAAGCTTTTTGGGATTAGCTGGTTACTATAGAAGGTTTATCGAAGGTTTTTCTAAGTTGGCACTTCCGTTGACTAAGTTGACGTGTAAAGGTAAAGCGTTTGTGTGGGACGCTCAATGGGAAGAAAGTATTACGGAATTGAAGAATAGATTGACGCCGGCTCCGATTTTGACATTACCTAACCCAGGAGAACCTTTTATGGTATATTGTGATGCTTCTAAGATGGGTTTAGGAGGTGTGCTTATGCAGAATGATAAGGTGGTTGCTTATGCGTCAAGGCAGTTGAGAACTCATGAAAAGAACTATCCTACGCATGATTTAGAACTTGCCGCAGTTGTTTTTGTGCTGAAGATTTGGAGGCATTACCTTTATGGTTCTAGATTTGAAGTATTTAGTGACCATAAAAGTTTAAAGTATTTATTTGACCAGAAGGAGTTGAATATGAGACAGCGAAGGTGGTTGGAGTTATTAAAAGATTATGATTTCGGTTTGAATTATCATCCAGGTAAAGCTAATGTTGTGGCTGATGCTTTAAGCCGAAAGACATTGCATATGTCGGCGATGATGGTTAAAGAGTTGGAATTAATTGAGCAGTTCAGAGATATGAGTTTAGTTTGTGAAGTGACACCGCAGAGTGTAATGTTAGGAATGTTGAAGATTAACAATGATTTTCTGGATAGTATCAGAGAAGCTCAGAAGTTAGATGTGAAACTGGTAGATTCGATGGTTGGAATCGATCAACCTGAGAATAGCAATTTTAAGATGGACGTGCATGGTGTGTTAAGATTCCGTGATCGAATTTGTATTCCTGATGATGCGGAAATGAAGAAAGCGATTCTTGAAGAAGGTCATAAATGTAAATTGAGTATTCATCCGGGGGCTACAAAGATGTATCAAGATTTGAAGAATTTGTTTTGGTGGCCTAGGATGAAGCGTGATGTAGCGCAATTTGTGTATGCGTGTTTAACTTGTCAAAAGTCGAAAGTTGAACATCAGAAGCCTGCAGGGTTGATGCAACAGTTAGAAGTTCCATAATGGAAGTGGGATAGCATTTCAATGGACTTTGTGACGGGATTACCTACTACTTCAAGAGGACATGATTCTATTTGGGTGATTGTTGATAGGCTTACAAAGTCGGCTCATTTTATTCCTATTAAAATCACTTTTCTGGTATCGAAGTTGGCGGAGATTTATATTCGTGTAATTGTGAAGCTGCACGGTGTTCCTTTGTGTATTGTGTCGGATAGAGATCTGAGGTTTACTTCTGATTTTTGGAAGAGTTTGCAAGAGGCATTGGGCTCTAAGTTGAGGTTGAGTTCGGCGTATGACCCTTAGACTGATGGTCAGACGGAGAGGACTATTCATTCATTAGAGGATTTGTTGAGAGCGTGTGTTCTTGAGCAGGGAGGTTCGTGGGATACTTATCTCCCATTGATAGAATTCACTTATAATAACAGTTACCATTCGAGTATTGGAATGACATCTTTTGAAGCGTTGTATGGTCGGAGATGTAGAACTCCTTTATGTTGGCATGAATCAGGGGAAAGTGTCGTGCTTGGACCTGAAATTGTTCGAGAGACTACTGAGAAGGTGAAGTTAATTCGAGAAAAGATGAAAACTTCCCAAAGCAGACAAAAGAGTTATCATGACAAGTGGAGGAAAGACTTAGAATTTCAAGCAGGTGATCATGTGTTTTTAAGAGTTACACTTGTGACAGGTGTTGGCGTGCATTGAAGTCTAAGAAGCTCACTCCTCGTTTTATTGGTCCATATCAGATTTCGGACAGAGTTGGAAATGTTGCTTATAGAATGGCCTTACCGCCTAATCTTTCGAATTTGCACGATGTGTTCCATGTGTCACAACTCCGGAAGTATGTTGCAGATCCGTCTCATGTAATTCATATGGATGATGTGCAAGTACGGGATAATCTTACTGTGGAAACGATGCCTGTACGAATTGCGGAACGTTAGATGAAAATTCTAAGAGGCAAGGAGATTGCATTGGTGAAGGTAGTCTGGTTAGGAGCCGCTGGAGAAAGTATGACGTGGGAGCTGGAAAGCAGGATGCGGGAATCTTATCCTGAGTTGTTTGAGCAATGTGAGATTTTCGAGGACGAAAATATTCTAAGTGGGGGAGAGTTGTAACGCCCGTATTTAATTAATTATTTTAATTAAATAATATCGAGTATTTTTTTCCGAATATTTGTTGAATATGATGAATATGTTGTTTGAGATAATAAGTGTTAACCGGGTAATTAGTCGATTTAGTCGGGAGAAATTAATATTAGAAATAATATTTATTTTCGTAGAATATTAATTTAATTTGGTTGGATTAAAATATGTGTGAGAAATGGCAAAGTTGGGGGTATTGTGTAGTCGGCCCATTAAGATAATTAGTAGACCCATTATTTTATTAGGAGATTAGAATGAGATAGAGGTTATAGTCAGCAAACAAAACCAAAGGGATTAGGTCACATAGTTTTATCAAGCAGTTAAAGAACGAGAGTGTGGAAGCACAAGGGTTGGAGTAGAGAGATTACGAGAGTTGCTGTCAGATTCAAGATTCAGATTCGGTGGGGAAATTCGAGCTACCTTCAATCCAAGGTAAGGGTGGGGTTCAAATTTTATAACCGGGAATATGATAATTGATATGTAGGATTGGGTCTTATATAATTGCTACTGTCTGTGCATTTAACTGTTGTATTGAATGATTAATTTGATCCACGTTGTTGAATTGGACGTAAAATGCTTTATCGGTATGGATTGGTGTATAAGTTTTGTTGTGTTGCTGTTGTATGGTGTACTGGAAGAATTAGCTTGAAGTGAATATTAGAAAGTACAGAGAACAGAGGAGAAGGAATTGAGAGAAACAGAGGGAACGCAGGTTTTTGCTGCCTGGGGGCCATGACGACCGTCATGGAAGTATTACGACTGTCATGGAAGTGTTATGACCGTTAAGGAAGTGTGACGACTGTCACACGGGTTCTGTGTCTCGTTTCTGCGTTGGGGTCTTTCTGTGTGTTATGGTCTTTCTGTGTGTTGGGGTCTTTCTGTGTGATGTTGTATGTCCATATGTCTGGTATAATTAAACTTAAATAAATGTTTTGCAGGAACTTAATTAACTTGAGAGTCACTATAATTAACAGTAGACAATTCTGCATAAGTGAACTTAGTATCAGTATCAGTATTAAGAGAGTAATATGGCAGTAGTAGTGTTAAAATAGTAGGATAAATCAGTGAGTAAACAAGTGAAGATTGTAAGAAAATTGATAATAGTACTGAGACGAATTAATAGGAGGATACTTAAGTAACCGTGATGTAGAATTTAGTAGTATGTTTTTGTAAGTTGTTTGTTGGCCCGAATTTAACAGGGGAATGACAAGAAACTAGTAAGAAGTGGAAATGATAGAGTTTAGCAGAGAAGTTGGTTAAATGGGTTTAGGCAAGAAAATAATAAAAATAGTAATGCGATATAATTGGTTGTTCCTTGTGTTGTGTTCCTTGTTGCAAGTTGAGAAGTTGTTATATAATTCCGTAGTGCTGGCAGATAAATTGATAATGGAATTAATTTACTGATTTTCAGTCGAAAATTACCGGATGATTAAATGATTGATCTTAGTACCTTTTAGTGGGTGCATTATAAATTCTAGCTGCTGTGATCCTGGTTGTGAGAAGTATAAAGTTGTGGAACTTGTTGAATTGCCTCTAATTATTGGCAAGAATTTAAGTTGTAATTATCAGTGTTGTTATTATGATGTTCATGTTGGGTCACATGGCATAACATATTAAGCTGGCCTGGATTTGCAAAATATTAAGTTGGCCTGGATTGGCAAAATATTAAGCAGAAGGCTTATGCCTTGTTCACGTCAATATTAATTGGTAAATTTTTAAGCTGGGAGTTCTGCTCCAATGGTAACACATGCATGTGTATTTTGAGTCGCATTTCATGTTGCATCGTTGTTGTTGTGTTGTTAATTGAATGTGATTTTTAAGTTGTTATTGCGTTGTGGATTAATATCGATTTCAAGGTTGTTGTGTTGCTGATTTATGTAGATTGAGACGTTGTCGTTGTGTTGTTGATTTATGTTGCCTAAAAAGTTGTGAAGTGGTGATTTTATAATCTGATCTAATATATTATTTATCATATATCCGATTATATGGTTTGATATCTCACCCCTTCTGTGGTTGGTGATGGTTTATACGTCATCCTGCAGGTAATCCAGAGTGAAGCTGTCTACCTTCATTAGTTCGAGTCGGTGTCATTGCTCTGATACGTAGCACTCGGGGGGGGGGGGGGGGGATGAACGCATGTTTTCTTTAGTGTCGGTTTTATTATGTTGCTGAATTTTAAGTTGTTTTCATTAAAGACTTGATGTCTTAGAGTTGTTTTGGATCAAACAAGTTGTCATGGTGTTTCAGTTGAATTTATGAATTTGCTGCGTAATAATAAAGTTGTTTTGTGACAAAGACTGAATTATGTTCATCTGAATATTAAGTGTTATGTATCCATGTTCATGCGGTAAATGCCGTTGTTTTTAGAGTTGAAAATGTGACATCCTGTTCATGTTGAAATTTTATTACTCTGATTTTATTAAATATTTGATGGGTATAATGGGGTGTTACATACGTGCCTCAGGAAATCTCGGTCAACCAACTAGAAGGGGTAATTTCCAATGTTAATGTGAGTCGTGGGTTAGGGTTCACTGATTTTGATCTGACCTCGGAGGGTCGAAACCACAATAAAGCACTTCATATTTCATTGAAATGTAAAGGAGCTATTCTTTGTCATGTGCTGGTAGACACCGGATCCTTACTTAATGTGCTTCCTAAAAAGGCACTTATTAAAATGGGCGTTGAAGGAGTGATACTCGGGCCGAGCAACTTGGTAGTTCGAGCGTTTGATGGGTCAAAGCAGTCGGTTTTTGGAGAAGTGGAATTACCAATCAAGGTGGGGCCCCAAGTCTTCAACACCACTTTCTATGTAATGGATATTCAGCCCACGTATAGCTGCCTGCTGGGGCGCCCGTGGATCCATGGCGCTGGAGCTGTGTCTTCGACTCTCCACCAAAAGGTTAAGTTTGTGGTAGATGGGCAAGTGGTCACTATTTGCGGTGAGGAAGACATCCTTGTAAGCCACCTAGTCGCGTTCAAGTATGTCGAAATGGATGGTGAAATCCATGAGATGTTGTATCAGGAATTTGAAACGGTGAATGCGCAGGAACTCTCTCCTTCGGCAGAAAAGAAGCCAGAAGTTTCTATTGCCTCTTACAAGCAAGCCCAAGCTGTCATGCAATCTGGTAATTCCGGGGGTTGGGGCAGAGTGATTGAAACGCCGCTCAAAGAAGATAGGTTCGGAATCGGGTATAGAGGACCAGAGGTTCAAGGCCGTCAGGGACCCATCACATTCTCTAGTGCTGGATTTATTAATCCTGGTCAGATTTTCGCGCTGAATGATGAAGACGGAGACAATGACTGCGACATCAGCAATTGGATACGCCCAGCTATCTCATGACAAGATCTTCATAATTGGTCTTCTGAAAGCTTCATTCAAGTCACTCTTCGTGAAGAGTATTTTTTTTGTTTTCATGTTAAATCATGTGCCCCGCCCAAGGCGTAGGGATTCTTTGTAGGGCTTATGTTGTTCAAATTTCAATTTTATCATCAATAAAACGTTATTTTGCATTCAAATATTACGCTCCCCGTCTCTCTAGTTTTTATGTTTATAATAAATGGTAATGTCATTTTTCTTGCACTCATACTAAAATAAAGCGTGAACCATCATTCATGCAGATGCATTCCATCGGGTTCCATTGATAACGATTCTGCTATGGCTTATTATGACTTTGACAACCTGATTTACCAAGCTGAAGAGGATGGTGAAGAAGATTGTGAACTTCCTGAGGAATTAACCAGGATGTTGATACAGGAAGAAAGGGCCATTCAACCACATGAGGAAGCACTGGAAATTATTAATCTGGAAACAGCGGACGGCAAAAAAGAGGTCAAAATCGGGGTTTCCTTAAATGAGAACGTAAAGAAAAGGCTGGTGGAAATGTTGCATGAGTATGTTGACATCTTCGCTTGGTCGTATCAAGATATGCCAGGACTAGACACCGATATTGTTGTGCACAGATTGCCTCTCAAAAGAGGGTTGCTCTCCTGTCAAGCAGAAGCTTAGAAGGACGAAACCAGAAGTGGCAATCAAAATCAAGGAAGAAGTCCAGAAGCAGTTGGATGCAGGTTTCTTGGCCGTTACCAATTACCCGCCATGGGTTGCCAATATCGTGGCGGTACCTAAGAAGGATGGCAAGGTCCGGATGTCTGTTGATTACCGTGATCTAAATCGAGCAAGTCCAAAAAATGACTTCCCATTACCTCACATTGATGTTTTGGTTGACAATACAGCACAATTCTCGGTATTTTCTTTCATGGATGGCTTCTCCGGCTACAATCAGATTAAGATGGCACCGGACGACATGGAGAAAAGAACGTTCATTACCCCATGGGGAATGTTCTGTTATAAAGTGATGCCCTTCGGTTTGAAGAACACAAGGGCAACCTATCAACACGCAATGGTGACTCTCTTCCATGATATGATTCATAAGGAGATTGAAGTCTACGTTGATGACATGATCGCGAAGTCATAGACCAAAGAGGAACACTTGGGGAATTTGCAGAAACTCTTTGAACGACTGAGAAATTTCAAATTGAGGCTGAATCGGAATGAATGTACTTTCGGGGTGCGGTCTGGTAAATTGTTAGGCTTCATCGTCAGTGAAAGAGGGATCAAGGTTGATCCGGCCAAAGTAAAAGTAATTCAAGAAATGCCTGAGCCTAAAACAGAAAAGCAGGTTTGTGGATTCCTGGGAGATTGAACTACATCGGCAGATTCATATCTCATCTTACGGCCACTTGTGAACTAATTTTTAAGCTGTTGAGAAAGGATCAAGTTGTCAGGTGGAATGATGACTGCCAGAAGGCATTTGAAAGGATAAAAGAGTATCTTCGCCAACCTCTGATCCTTATACCTCCAGTTCCAGGGAGACCACTGATAATGTACTTGACAGTACTTGAGAAATTGATGGGTTGTGTACTCGGTCAACATGACGAGACAGGTAGAAAAGAGCACGCCATCTACTACCTGATCAAGAAATTTAATGATTACGAGTCAAGGTACTCAATGCTTGAGAAGACATGTTGCGCACTTGCATGGGCTACTAAGAAGCTGAGACAATATATGCTAACTCAAACAACTCTATTGATATCGAAGATGGATCCAGTCAAGTACATATTTGAGAAGCCAGCTCTCACCGGAAGGGTTGCTCGTTGGCAAATGGTCTTGACGGAATATGACATCCAGTATACTTCCCAGAAAGCCATCAAGGGTAGCGTTCTGTCTGACTATCTTTCTCAACAACCACTTGATGATTATCAGCCAGTGAAGTTTGAATTCCCCGACGAAGACATCATGTATTTGAAAATGAAGGATTGCGAAGAGCCACTGGTTGATGAGGGACCAGATCCCGATGACAAGTGGAAACTGATGTTCGATGGGGACGTTAACGTGAATGGTAATGGTGTTGGGGCAGTTCTCATAAATCCTAAAGGTTCCCACATACCTTTCACCGCCAGATTGACCTTCGATATCACCAACAACGAAGTCGAGTATGAAGCTTGCATCATGGGTATTGAAGAAGCCATTGATTTAAGGATCAAGACTCTTGATATATTTGGGGACTCTGCTCTAGTGATCAATCAGGTTAACGAAGATTGGCACACACATCAGCCCAACTTGGTTCCTTACAGAGACTACACGCGATGACTATTGACCTTCTTCAAAACAGCAAAGTTGTACCATGTACCTCTTGATGAAAATCGGATGGTGTCATACCCCAAATTTTGACCACTAAGTTTCCCATCATTGTACAAATCATCATCACATTATGGATGAACCATCATGCCTCATCAAATGCCTCAAGGGTTGTTGAGCATTCATTACAATCAAAATTAGGGTTTTAAGCCCTCTCAGAGCCTTAGACAAAGGATCAATCAAGGATTGACATGATCTTCAACTTGTATAAACCTCTAAAACATCTACAATGGATCAAAAGGACTCCCACTTCAAGGATTAAGCACAAGGCTGCTCCCTTCTGGGTGGATCAAGTCTCGAGATCGACAGTGTCACCAAATTAGGGTTTTGGTCGACCAGGGCCTCCAGATGGAAATTTTCCTCTGGGCACTAGCCAATGATCCAAAACATAACCTAATATACTCCATGGAACCTCATGGACCTAATCATCAAGTCAATTTGGCCTCAAGGGATGCATACATCAAAAATCAGGAATTAGGGTTTCTTGACCTAATTCACCCCTAAGTTGACTTTTAGGGCAAATCATGAGCCAAGACCTCAAGACATAATTTGAGGGTCTCTAATATACCATATTTATCCATTTGGATCAATGGATCAATCCAAGAAGCTTGAGCAACAATTCTCAATTTCATCTGCACCACAGTTAGGGTTTTAAGGAAAAAGTCAACTGTAACTTTGACTTTTGACCAGGACATGCTCCCAAGCCCTAGGACATGAATCTATATACCCTATGACACCCATGGAACATGTCCATCAAGTTTGATTTAGGTTAAGGACATGATTTCATGAAGAATTGCACAGTTTGGAATTCATCTACTAAAAAGTCAACTGTGCACAAAAGTCAACTTTGACTTTTTGAGATTTTTCACCAAAATGGATTATTAACCCTAAAATGATGTTAATGTGTGATTTGAATCATCATTCATCAAGAAAAATCAAAGAAAGTTGGATAACTTGTAAAAGGGGTAACCATAAAAACTTAGAAAAATTTCTAAGTTATGGAAAAAGTGACACTAATGTGCCAACTTTGGAGGACCATAACTGCTAAACCACAAGGCCATTGTGCCCCATTCAAAGCTTGATTTGTAGATCACACTACCCTCTACAAAAGCTTCATACTGACCTATGTCCAAATTCCTCATGGATTTTGAGTTATGGAGTGATCAAAATCATGAAAAGTAACTTTGTTCCAACACAATGAAAATTTCACTAAGTCAGATTTTACCCTACTTTTTGCCAAATGTAGGGGGATTTTTCACTTGGATTCAAAAGAGATCAAAACCAAACATGTTCAAACAGTTTTTGTATCATGTAAGGGCTTTCTAAAATGACCAAGAACATTACCAAATTCAATTCGAGTCATGAGATATAACATTGGCAAGTTGCCTTGTTGAAATCTGTCAAGGCAAGGCAGATTTTACATTTTTGCTCGATTTACCAAAATCAGCCAAATCCAAATGCTCCTATCCACTTGGACACATCTGAGGATTGAATCTAAAGGGGACAATCACTGAGTCATGCTTCCAAAGTCTTTGGAACAAGAAATAGCATGTTGAACGTAGAATTGCCAAAATAGGGACAAGACTCCAATTTTGGATTGGAGCATTCAACGGAAGCATCAAGGTGGCATGGACTGAGGCATTCTCATCTGAAATCAGTCAAGGCTTATCCAAGACCAAGGGAACCACAACCCTGTGCCCTAACCTCTAGTCAATGGCTAGAGGAGACTTGCATTTCCATTGGCCAACATTGAACAAACCTCTGCTGCAGTTGCCATTCACTATTGCTGCCAAAACAAACTTGCTCTACTATAAATAGAGCTCAATTATGATCAGTTTGAGTACACCAAAGCCATCAAACAGATGCTTTCCTCAAAATCTCTTCTTTCACTCCATTTTTGCCTTCTAAGGCAAGTCACTATCGGGTTTTGAGTTTGAGAGCTATTCCAACCAAACCAATCACACACACACCTCACATACATCATGTAGAAGTGATCCAAACACTCACATAACATCTGGAACACAGATTTCACAAAATCACTAGCCAATTGCTCGAGTTCTTGACAGTTTTGCAGTTGTGGTACCATCTTCAACTCCAAACCATTTCAATACATTCCAAGCATTCATACACACTCCATGGCACCTAGGGAAGCTATCCAGATCATTGGAACCTAACTGTAACACCTCCAACACAAATCAAGATCACCAGCTGCAAGTGGTAAGCATGAGCTCTTCTAATTCTATGATCCATGCAATATTTGCCGCACAATAATTTGGCCATATGTTCATAATCATGCATGGAATGTTTCCCCTCAATTAATTGCATTGTTTGAATCGTGTATCAAAAATCCTAGCCTTCATGCAGAAATTAGGGTTCTTGAGGATTTTTCACGATTTCTTGTTATATGTTTAATTTACATGAAATTAAATAGCATAGACATGATCGTGAGGTTGAAACGAGTTGATTGGTATGTGGATTGCATGATATGATCAAGTATTCAGTGAGATTGGAGAGAAAATGCAAATCTCGGCAAACCCAGAACACGTGTGTGTTCTTGGGTGTTCTTGGCGCCATTTTTTGAATATTTGAATATTTGAGTTTTGTGATTTTATTTAATTGATTCAAAAATTAATTTCTCTCTGAGTTTTAATGATTTTGAGTTGATTCTTTTTTTAATAATTCACAAAAATGTTAAAATATTTTATTTTCCCAAAAAATCCCAAAAATATTATTTATTTTATATAATTGATATTTTTACAAAGAATTAATGTTTTAATTGTTTTTGACATTTAAAATATTTTTTCCACCTTGATTTTGCAACTTTTAATGCTTTCTAATTATTTTGTAGGTCAATACTAAATTTTTGAAGCATTAATCCAAGATCACAATTTGTTTTCCATATGTTAAACAATTTTGATTATTTTAATTGAATATTTTATTCAATTAAAACACATTTTGAAAACAAATTTGGGTTTTTGATTAATTCAACCCTCATAAATCATTTTCAAAACACTTTTGGGCCTCTAATAGAGTGTAAGACCCAATCCTTTTTTGACCAAATCATTTTTGGGCCTCAGTGTATTGTATAAGTCCCGATACCATCAAAAACAAACGGTGCGATCGTCGCCTTTTGAAAAATAACCTTTTGGGCCTCTCCTTGAGCTATAAGACCCATTCAAAACTTTTGGGCCTCTAATAGAGTGTAAGACCCAATCCTTTGTAAATATAACCTTTTTGGGCCTCACTTATTGTATAAGTCCCGTTGTATTTCAAAAAGTTCGACGCGATCATCGTCCGTTGAAAAACAAAACTGGGCCTCTCCTTGAGCTATAAGACCCATTCAAAAATTTTGGGCCTCTATTAGAGTGTAAGACCCAATCCCATTTTAACCAAAACATTTTGGGCCTCATTTATTGTATAAGTCCCTCTGCGTTAAAAGCAAACCTCGGCGCGATCGCCATTTCAAACGGAAAATCATCTGGGCCTACCCTCGTGTTATAAGCCCCACTCTTTTTATTTAAACCTTTTGGGCCTCTTGAGAGAGTGTAAGACCCATCCCTTTGTACAGAAAACCTTTTTGGGCCTCAGTCACTTGTATAAGTCCCTCTGTACAAATTCAAACAGTGCGCTCACTGATAAAACCCTGGGCCTCTCCTTGAGCTGTAAGCCCCAAACCTTTCTTTTTCAAAGCACTATCTCCTTTGATTTTGAATATACTGTTGTTTTCAATCTTTCTTTGTTGAACAACTAACCAAACAGCATGGAAGCTCTACAACCGAGTAAGTGTTTATACGCTTTCATTTACCGCTTTCATATACATATAACTGTATTGTGGGGCTGTTTCGCTGTAAGTCTTCTTTCATAAACTCATATCAACTGTGTAATAATAGTATAGATATTTAGAGTTTCCCCGGTAACTACGTCTAGAACTAGGTGACGCCGTTTCTTTTATTCGTAGAAATAGTCAAAATTAGATCCCCATAGGATTACCAGACACAGTCTTCCCTTCTCTTGGGGTTAAACAATATGGAGACATGAAAGGCAGCATTCTCTGTGAACCCTTTCATAGACTGTCACTCGTAGAAGTTGTCAAAGAAACTCTACTCCCCAGAGATGATCTCTTCTCCATGAATTGCATCTCTTGAGTTTCTTCCAAATTCTCGGACTTTCCTAGCTTGATCTATTCCTCGTGAATAGCCTGTCTTCAATTTCTCGGGGTTTGGGGACCCACAGGCTTCTTAAAAGCACTTGTCAAGAAACTCTATTCCCCAGAGATGATCTTTTCCCCGTGAATGGCATCTCTTGAGTTTCTTCCAAATTCTCGGACTTTCCTAACTTGATCTATTCCTTGTGAATAGCTTGCCTTGAATTTCTCGGGGTTTGGGGACCCATTGGCTTCTTAAAAGCATCGGCCTCCTCTTGGACATCGTACAAGGACCCACAGGCTTCCTAAAAGCAACCTAGCCTCCTCTTGGGCTTAGTACAAGGACCCGCCGGCTTCTTAGAAGTATTCACTGCCTCCTCTTAGGCTTCGTATAATGATCTCTTCCTCTGGGAATGATAGCCTCCTCTTGGGCTTAGTACAAGGACCCGTCGGCTTCTTAAAAGCTTCCATCCTCCTCTTGGGCTTCGTACAAATTATCCCGACGACCTCCTAGAGGTATTGGATCATAACTTAGTCATCTCCATAGAACAGTCCTTTCAAAGAGTCTACTACTGTTTCTTAAAGCATAGTACAAAAGATAAAACTCTAGACTTGGACAGTATAATATCCTTGAGTCTCAAAGACATTCTCAAGCACCCTTCAAAAATAGGAAGGAACCCCGCAGACTCGGACAGTCTCAATACCCTTCGGATTTCCCACTTCCTTAGAGAACAGGAATAACCCGGATCCTCGAATCAAATCCTGAAGTACAGGGTTGCTCATATAAGAACTGATTTTCTCTTTAAAAATCAGTACACTGGACCTGTCTCTTAACTGAGACAGTAACCATAGCCTCCTCTTAGGCTTTGTATAATGATCCTTCTCTAGTGAAGTTAGCCTCTCTCTTGGGCTTTGTGCAATGATTCTCCCCAACAGAGCTAACAATTTTAGCCTCCATCTCGGGCTTCGCACGAGATACAAAAACTTTCTTGTTGAGTCAAATAGCCTTCATCTCGGGCTTTATACGAGATACTAAAAGATTCCCTCGTTGAATCAAAACCTTTTAGCCTCTCTCTCGGGCTTTGTACGAGACACATATTAGCCTCCGCTTAGGCTTTATATAAGAAAACCACTGGTTGGTCTAATCAACCTTTTACCATCAAAGCTATGCCTCGTTCACAGTACACAAACATCAACAACTCTTTCCCCTTCATCTAATCGCTGTAAGCGGCAAGCCTCTGGATCATCTACATCCATGCCACTGTCCCTCTTTTAGTATTAGAAATTCCTAAGGAAAGATGGCATTGCTCTACACTGAGTTAAAGTCTTCTCCTTCAGGTTTAAACCCCCTATAAAGGAAATTATGGCATTGCTAGGATCCGCATATCCCGATTAAATTAATCCTGCATTTATCACCAGTCACCCAACAGTCGTGACAAACAGCCCCTCTTTAGAGATGATAAATTCTCTCTAAAGACAACACCTTTAGCTTCACATCTTGGGCTTCGAACAAGATACAAATAGAGTCTTCAGCTTCACATCTTGGGCTTTGAACAAGATACAAACCACCTTTCGCTTCATGTCTTGGGCTTTGAACAAGACACCAAAACACCATTTCCTCCCATAGAATAGGAGGAACTACGAACGCTCTGATTTCCCTGTTTCGGTAAACGGGAATACGTAGGCATAAGATTGAAAGAAAAAATCTTAGCGAGCACACTAAATAAAAACCCTAAATCCCATATACCATAATCTGAAGCAGTATCCGAACAAAATCCCAGAGAGAAATCAGTATTGGCGAAAATACAAATAACCAATACAAAGGCCCCACGACCATATAGCATCCGTAACCTAACAGACCGCTGTTTAAACTCAGTATGCAAGCAGGGTTAATTGGAGACATCTATTTCCCTTCCTTATTCAGCTTTAATAGGATAAAAAATGCATCGACCTGTAGTTAAAACTCAACCGCAGTGAGAGCAACCAGTGCTTAAGAACCACGTCCAAAATCGCTCGCTACAGAAAAATGGCGCCCACCGTGGGGCTCTCTTTGCTTTTTTTCCTCTTTTTTCTCTTCACTTGTGTGAATACCACAGATTGGGGCTTCCGTGGGGGAACCCATTTTCTGTCAGGAACTTAGGATCCATAGCTTTAAAGGTCTAGGATGATTAGGACAAATATATATACTGCTTTTCCTAATTGCTATACGTGTTTATTTTTCTGCTAATGGGAATGCGTGTGATGCCGCATGTGGAAAGATTGAGTATACACTTAAGATAAGTGATGGCGACGAGGTCGACCATCAACCTCAGTGGAGACTGACCAATGCAACCCATTCTCTCACCTAGACAATGGGCCGATTGTGATGTCTGAGAAGCTGAGGAGCCAAACCCTTTTGTAGTGCGGAAACTATCGGAAATAGTTGTTACGTGATACTACCCTCATTTGAGGCTGGTGATCTATTCTCAGTGAATGGCACTTACTCTAAGATTGCTCTACAACTTGTTGGCGATCCGCTTATTGTTTTGTTTTCCTGGGAGGAGCTGATGATAATGAGTACAGGTACAAAAATCACCCTAGTATAGACCTTTGGGGATGGGTAGAGCCTTGACTTCATGACAACGACCTTTTGACCCCATGGTTTTTCTATGTTTTTGTGTGCTGCATTCATGCATTCATCTAAAAAAAAACATTAAAACATTCAAAAAATCTTCTCTTCTAGTCTCTCTGTTTTTCAAATTAAACTAAGATTGTGATTGCAAATATCAGAGAAAAGGATTGCGCTAATGGATTTTGGTAGAAGGAGAACCCATAGGTATACCTTCAAGGTTCCAAAGCTAGAGGATTTGAGAAGGTTAGCGAGGATGATCACTAACCCTGAGGCTTTCAGAGCCAAGCACGGAGGTCTGCTACCACTATTAAGAGTCCATGTGATTGAGGGAATCATGGATGCACTCATTCAGTTTTATGATCCAGTTTATCACTGTTTCACATTCTCGGATTACCAGCTAGCACCAATGCTGGAGGAGTGTTCTCATCTGATTGATCTACACATTATTGATCGAGCTCCATTTTCTGGACTGAAAGAAATTCCAAAGAGTCAGACCATTGCAAGAGCAATTCATTTGGACGAGTCTGAAGTCAGGACTCACATGACTACTAAGGGTGGTATCCAAGGTTTGCCAGCCCAGTTCTTAACAAAGAAAGCCCTGTACTTCGCTTGTATCGGGAACGTGACTGCTTTTGAAAGCATCTTTGTCTTGCTCACCTACGGGTTATTTTTGTTTCCCAACATTAATAACTTCGTCGACATTAACTCCATTAAGGTTTTTCTCATTGGAAACCCTGTGCCGACTTTGCTCGCAGATGCGTATCATTCTGTACACTTAGGAAATTTGTACAGCGGAGGGGAGATCACATGCTGTGTACCTTTGCTTTACAAATGGTTTATCTCCCACTTGCCCAAGTCTGCTGCTTTTTGGGATTGCAAGAGTGCCTTACGTTGGTCGCAGAAGATCATGTCTCTTACCAACTCTGATATAGATTGGTGCAATAGGATTTATGAGGGAATCAGGATGATTGATCGTTGTGGAAACTTCCACTAACGTACCCCTTATAGGAACTAAGGGGGGAATCAATTACCATCCAGTTCTCGTTCATCGTCAATTTGGATACCCGATGAGGCATGTCCCACTTAATGCTCATCTGGAAGGTCTTTTCTTCAAGGAAGGAGAAAATGACAGAGCACTAAAGATGGAAATAGTACAAGCCTGGAAGCATGTTCATAAGAAAGGACGAGAGTCTCTAGGAAAACTGGATTGTAGCACGGTGGAGCCTTATCTCCATTGGGTACAAACTAGAGCTCTCAAGCTAAAAATGCCTTATCCTCGTTACGGAATTCTTCCGCCAAAGGAATCTGTCATGTATTTCATGACGGAATTTGAAAAGCTTCAGGTTACTCTCAACAAAGTTCAAAAGGAGAAAAGGTCTTGGAAGAACAAGTACCGCACCCTAAACGTGGAGTGTACCCAAATACAACAATTACTGAAAGAGAAAGATGCTCTGATTGAAATTTTGGAGCAAAATGCTGTAGAGAATCAAGATGACCAAAGGAATTTGCTCGCTCCTTTTACCTGGCAAAGAAATGACAACCCGACAACGGCCCAAGAGCCCCGGTCAAAGAAAAGGAAAGTACCAGAATCAGCACCCGATTTCTCTTCAGAGAGGACTCGGGACCCATTAGCTTAGGTTTCTGTTTCTGCACCTTGTAATCTACTGTATTTCTATTTCTGTAATCCTTTGAATTCAATAAAAAGGGGTTTCCCCACTGTTTGATATTTGCAATCTAATTGTCGAAGTTTATTTTAATTAAACCAAAAAACAATTAATATAATCACTGCATTCATCTTTCTCACATCGCGAATTCTTCTTACCTACGAATCTCACGTTTGTGTCTCGATTCTAGAGTCAAACTGTCTCATTCGTATAATACTCGGGCCAATCGTCAGAAAAAGATGGATGATCTTGAGGAAGAAAACAGAGAGTTGAAGGAAGAGATCGACGCTCTGAGAGAGGATATGAGAAAGCTTCGTAACGACATGCAAGCCATGGCAGAAGCTCAACTACAAAGGACTGTGATCTCAGAGATCACCTCGACGCCCATAGTGTAAAAGTCCGATCCTAGGTATCAAGTGCCGAAAGATTGTCCTTGGGGCATGCCTGTTAACTATATCCCGGAAGGATATCTTCCGCTGATCGCTGAAGATCAGGGAATCACAACAGAAGCCGCTGGGCCTGAAGGTTACAAACTTCAGGAAAGAGAAGATGCCAGGGGCATGCTGAAGACTCCTGAAGGTTACAAACTTTGGGAAACACCAAGATTCACTGTCGTAGTCACGGTACCACCCCCTGTGGTGCACACTGTCCCAGAAGGACAGATTCCACAGATACCTGCTGGTAAAAAGGAAACTATGTTTGACCGAATGGAGGAATTCCAGGAACAGTTCTTGGAAATGCAAAAGGAACTGCAAGCCATTCGCGGTCAGGATCTATTTGGAAAGGACGCCGCAGACCTCTGCTTGGTCCCCAATGTGAAAGTTCCGCACAAATTCCAAGTGCCCGACTTTGAAAAGTACAAGGGTAACTCTTGCCCTCAAAGCCATCTGGTTATGTACGCTCGGCGAATGTCAGCTCAGACGGAGAATCAGGACCTGCTGATTCACTACTTTTAGGATAGTTTAACCGGTGCCGTACTCAAATGGTACATGGGTTTAAACCGTGCCACGATTAGCACATTCAGAGATCTTGGCACTGCCTTCGTCCAACAATACAAATACAATTTGGACATGGCACCCGACAGAGATCAACTCAGATCGATGTCTCAAAAGGACAAGGAAACCTTTAAGGAGTATGCTCAAAGGCGGCGTAAAATTGCCGCTCAAATTTGTCCGCCTCTTGAGGAAAAAGAGATGACAAAGATCTTAAAAACCTTAAGCTCATTTTACTATGACCGAATGGTTGCCAGTGCACCCAGTGATTTCACCGAGATGGTGGGCATGGGCGTACGTCTTGAGGAAGCCGTCCGAGAAGGACGTTTGGTTAAAGACACTGGATCGACGAGCGGTACTAAAAAATATGGTAGTGCTCTCCATAAGAAAAAAGAGCAAGATATTGGGAATATCTCTATCGAAAAGCAAAGGCGACGGTATCAACCAGTAGCAGCTGTGACTCCTGCTATCGGCCCTGTGCCTATTCCTACGTATCAACCTCAGGTTGCGCAAAGCCAACCTAATCAGTAAAGGACACAACAACCTCTTCAGCAGGCTCGTCCTCCATATAACAACAACCGTACAACACGACCATCAGGGTTTGATCCTATACCCATGTTGTACGCAGAACTATTTCCATTACTACTGGCTAAGGGGCACATCCAGACTAAGTCTCCTCTTACGGTATCGGAAAATCTGCCTTTCTGGTTTAAGGCGGATCAAACTTGCCCTTATCACCAAGGAGGACCAGGGCATAACATCGAGACTTGTCTCAATTCCAAGTCCGACGTGCAAAAGCTTGTTAGGAGCGGGGTCTTATCCTTCAAGGATACAAATCCTAATGTTCTCACGAACCCGCTGCCTCAACATGAGAAAGCTGCAGTCAATTTGATAGAAGGAGAGACTAACGACGTCTATCAAATTCACGATGTACTCTTGTTGAAAACTAATATGGTCAAGATGCATTGTAGACAGAGTGGATATGGCCATGTGCCACCTCATAATTATCATCAGTGTGATATCTGCTCTAAAAATAATCAGGGATGTTCTGTGGTGCAAGCATCTCTACAGGAACAGATGGATCTCGGATGGATCCAGGAGCACCGAGTTCGTGGAGTTAACATGGTCTACCCGAATTCTAACATCATTCAGAGCCACGACATCCGTGCAATGAATGTCAACTTGGTGGCAATGTACTCAAGGCAAAGCCAGTATCATAATCTGCTGCGGCATGATTACAATTCCTGTCTGACTTGCTCGGTAAACAAACAGGGATGCTCTTTCATACAAGAGGCTCTCCAGCGTCAGATGGATCTTGGATGGATCCAAGACTACCATGATGGGAATCCATATCAAATCAACATGGTTCATATTTTTGATATTCGCGTGATGAATACCAACCTGGTAGAGTTACATGCTGAACAGGTCCGACTCAGATTCCTAATATCACATGACTATCAAAGCTGTAAAGCGGGTTGCGAAAACGATCGAGGTTGTACCCTTGTCCAGGAGGCACTTCAGCACTTGTTAAATCACTGGTGGATGCCAATCTACATGGATGAAGATACTCAGCAAATTAGTATCAGTAACAGAAACCCCACTCGGCGTCAGAGTCAGGATGTCCGATCAGTGGAAGCTAACCTAGTAAGGTTACATTGTATTCAAAGTGGGAGTGGCCAGGTGCCCCCACACAATTATGACCGTTGTAGCAACCAAGGGTGTTACCTTGTGAGAAAAGCTCTTCAGGGTCAGGTGGATCGTGGAGAAATCCGTCCATATCCGGGTTCTGGACTCATCAACTGGACGCCAGACTACCTTGCTGATCAAGTTGAGGATGTTGTCACAATCTCTGGTCATCATAGGACCAGGGATGTTTTTTCCATCATCCCTCTGTTTGACGAATCAAAAGTTCCCAACCGGGAACGGATCGAGATTAATTATGATGGTCAGAAAAATCAGAGGGCTCCTGTAGTCATCTATCTTCCGGGACCACTACCGTATGAATCAGCTAAGGCGATCCCTTACAAATACGGTGCAACAACAATTGAAAATGGAAAGGAAATTCCATTACCCTCCGTCGTGAATATTGCAGACATCAGTCGTGTAACACGAAGTGGCAGAATCTTCAACCGAGGGGTTGGGGAACATAACAAAGAAAAGGAACTTCAGACGGAAGCTCCTGATCTACCAGTCGGTCAATCCAGTAATCCCGACCTTTCGAAAAACAATGATGAGATGCTGAAGCTCAACCAAAGGAGTGAATACAACATTGTCGATCAGCTGTTACAGACTCCTTCAAAGATCTCAGTATTATCACTGTTACTCAGTTCAGAAGCCCACAGGGAGGCTCTACAGAAAGTCTTAGAGCAAGCCTTTGTGGAACATGATGTAACGATCAGGCAGTTCGATAGCATTGTCTCTAACATCACTTCTTGCAATAATTTGGGATTTAGTGATGAGGAATTACCCGAAGAGGGTCGCCGTCATAACATGGCGCTCAATATCACAGTTAACTGCCAGGACGATGCTTTAGCCAGCGTACTGGTAGACACAGGGTCAGCCCTGAATGTTATACGGAAGTCCACTTTGATGCAATTATCATTCAAAGGCCCTCCGATGAGAATCAGCGAGGTCGTCGTCAAAGCATTCGACGGATCCAGAAAAACAGTTATCGGCAAAGTTGATCTTCGTATAACTATTGGTCCTCACACTTTCCAAGTCACTTCCCAGGTCATGGACATCCGGCCAACGTACAGTTGTTTATTAGGAAGACCTTGGATACATCAGGCTGGAGCGGTTACTTCAACCCTCCACTAAAAGCTAAAGTTCGTTCAGAACGATCAACTTGTCACAGTTTGTGGGGAACAAGCCTTGCTCGTGAGTAACTTATCATTATTTACTTGTGTAGAACCCGAGGAGGTTATTGGAACTCAGCTCCAAGCACTGTCGGTGAGCAAGGACAATCAATCCGAATAGGGAACTTCCATTTCCTCATACAAAGATGCTATCAAAGCGGTCGAGAGTACCGATACAACGGGATGGGGACAGCTTGCCATTCCTACTAGCAATACAACAAAGAAGGGTCTTGGTTTTTCTACAACCTGTACCCGGACAGCTGCCAACGATGAAAGTCTTCATCCCCTTCAAAACTTATTCCACAGTGGAGGTTTCCTTCACCCAGTGTCTCAAGCAGTACATGCTATCAATGAGGAACATCCCTCTGACACAGATGAAGAATGGAAGTCCTACCTTAACGAGGACGGTTATATGTCTCAGGAAGAGGTGCATATACCATTTTGCTTTCCCGCACAGAGTCCGAGATTTATACCACGGTCAGATATCGAAATGATATACGGAGATTGTGATCCGGAAGGATGCCGTGCTCCGCCAAATTCATTAGAGGAAGACACTCTGATGAAAGACCAATTTGACCACAACTACTATGGCCTAATGGATGGTCTGCCAATGTGGCAACCTTACCCAGGAAACTTGGGGCAAGAAAGTCAGCCGAACAATGAAAATTAGCTGAGCATCATCGAACAGAATACCTGTGTCCCCACCATGTCATGGGATCAACACTCAGGTAATTCAGAAACTACTCAACATGAAGATGAATTTGCAACGTTTGCAGGACTAGAATTCATCAACTATGCTTTTCCCGAGGTCATTGTCATCGAGAGAGATGACTCCTCCAGTTCGAAAGAAGTGTGGGACACCTTGGGACAACCGAGTGGAAAATTTGACTATATGGTTAAGTACACCGCTCCCGAAAGCTCTCGTATCAGGCTCGAAGATATCCAGCCAACTGGATGGGGAGATACAGCTGAGAGCACAAATGATATGCAAACTACAACTGAGGAATTCTCCTACGACAATTCTTCCTGGGAGACAGATTCCAATGATCCTGCTCCACCAGAAATCAGCGTCATTTCTGAAGACAAATCAAGGAAGATGCCAGACTTTGTGATTCACCGAGGAGTTCGCCGCCAATGGGTTGCTGTCGATATTTCGAAGGTCGTTCACCAGTCAAAGTAATTGCCATCTTTTAACCTTTCACCCTGCCCAGGTGAAACGGATGTTTTGATAGGGCTCGCTTTCTGTAAATTTCCCTCTTCGCTTTACCCGAAGCGTCAGAGTTTTGTTTTATAGGGCTGTAGTTTCAAGAATGGACTTGGTCATTAATAAAATAACGTCGTTCTGTAATTTCCGCATTAATTGTTGTTTTCTCTTTTTGCTTTCTCAGAAAATGGTAATCCTAAAAAACAATTCACTAATAAAAACAAGCAATAATAAAAAAAAAACACTGTACACTTGCATTTTCTCTATCTCTTGTAAACACGAATCATCACGTCATGCAGATTGCTTGTTTTAAACCCAGTTGAAACATACGATCCGATGCCTTCTCCCAACTTTGAGTTCCCGGTATTCGGGGCTGAAGAAGAAGATGACGACAAAATTCCAGAAGAGATCTCCCGACTACTCAGACAAGAGGAGAGGTCCATTGAACCTCACAGAGAGCTGTTGGAAACGGTAAACTTGGGTTCGGAAAAAGGGAAAAAAGAAATCAAGATTGGGGCACTGCTCAGTCCAACTGCCAAAGAGAGTTTGATAAAGCTTCTCAAAGAATTCCCCGATGTATTTGCTTGGTCCTATCAGGACATGCCATGGTTGGATACTAGCATCATGGAACATCATTTACCATTGAGATCGGAATGTCCGCCAGTAAAGCAAAGGTTGAGACGGACTCATCCGGACATGGCCATCAAAATCAAAGAGGAAGTACAGAAACAGATTGACGCAGGTTTCCTCGCCACATCAGAATATCCTCAATGGTTAGCCAACATCGTACCCGTTCCCAAAAAGGACGGAAAGGTCAGAATGTGTGTTGATTACAGAGACCTGAACAAGGCTAGTCCAAAGGACGACTTTCCTTTACCACACATTGACATACTAGTAGACAGCACAACAAAGTTCAAAATTTTCTCCTTCATGGATGGATTCTCGGGCTATGGTCATATCAAAATGGCGCCGAAAGACATGGAGAAAACTTCGTTCATTACCCCATGGGGTACCTTTTGCTACAAGGTAATGTCGTTCAGTTTGAAGAACGCCGGGGCAACCTATCAAAGGGCCATGACTACTCTGTTTCATGACATGATACACAAAGAAATCGAGGTATATATTGATGATATGATTGCAAAATCAAAAACAGAGAGTGAACACGTTGAACATCTGTCAAAATTGTTCGAACGTTTAAGAAAATTCAAGCTCCGCTTGAATCCCAACAAGTGCACCTTCGGTGTCTGCTCAGGGAAACTCTTAGGGTTCATCGTCAGCCAGAGAGGAATTGAGGTTGATCCTGACAAGGTCAAGGCCATTCAAGAAATGCCTTCTCCGAAAACTGAAAAACAAGTCAGAGGATTCCTGGGACGTTTGAACTACATCTCCAGGTTCATATTCCTTATGACCGCCACGTGTGCGCCGATTTTCAAATTACTCAAAAAGAACCAGGATTGCGTTTGGTCAGAAGATTGCCAAACCGCCTTCGACAGTATCAAGGAATATCTGTTGAATCCTCCGATTCTATCACCTCTAGTGGAAGGAAGACCACTGATCATTTACCTCACAGTCTTGGAGGACTCGATGGGATGTGTACTTGGCCAACAAGACGAAACTAAACGGAAAGAGACTGCCATTTACTATTTAAGCAAGAAATTCACCGACTGCGAAACTCGGTACACGACGCTTGAGAAAACTTGTTGCGTTTTGGCTTGGGCAGCCAAACGTCTTCGCCAGTACATGATTCGTCACACTACTTGGCTGGTCTCCGAAATGGATCCAATCAAGTATGTATTTGAAAAACCTGCTCTCACGGGGAGGATTGCCCGTTGGCAGATGTTGCTATCAGAATACGACATAGAGTACCACGCTCAGAAAGCCGTTAAAGGAAGTATTTTAGCCGATCATTTGGCTCATCAACCGATTGACAATCAAGAATCAATCGGGTTTGGCTTCCCAGACGAAGATGTCATGTACCTAAAAATGAAAGACTGCGATGAACCGTTACCCAGTGAAGGGCTAGAACCAGGTTCCCAATGGGGACTAATCTTTGACGGAGCAGTTAATCATTACGGAAACGGAATTAGGGCAATCATTGTTACCCCTGAGGGTACCCACATTCCTTTCACAGCTCGACTTACGTTCAAATGTACGAACAACGAGGCCAAATACGAAGCTTGTATTATGGGTCTCGAAGAAGCAATTGATTTAAGGATTAAAAACTTGGACGTATACGGCGATTCAGCCTTGGATATCAATCAGATAAAAGGAGATTAGAACACATACCAGTCAGGATTGATTCCTTACAAAGACTACGCGAGAAGGTTGTTACCCTTCTTCAACAGAGTTGAGTTTCATCATATCCCTCGTGATGAGAATCACATGGCTGATGCATTAGCCACTCTCTCTTCCATGATTAGCGTAGGTCAATGGAACGACTTACCTAAGATTGACATAATGCGCTTTGAAATGCCCGCTTACATCTTCGCGATTGAAGCAGTCATAGACGGTAAACCTTGGTATCACGATATCAAATGCTTCCTTCAGAAACAAGAGTACCCGTCTGGGGCACTCAGAAAAGACAGGAAAACCCTCAGAAGATTGGCTGGAAACTTCTTCCTGAACGGTGACACTCTTTATAAGAGAAATTTTGACTTGGTCTTGCTCCGATTCGTAGACAGACCAGAAGCAGACATACTTATGAAAGAAATTCATGAAGGATCCTTTGGCACTCATGCCAACGGACACACAATGGCGAAAAAAATTCAAGTACATGAGGAGGTGTCATAAGTGTCAGATATGAGGAGGTGTCATAAGTGTCAGATATACTCCGACAAAATTCAAGTACCGCCATCGCATCTCAAAGTTCTCTCTTCCCCGTGGCCTTTTTCCATATGGGGAATCGACATAATTGGTATGATTGAGCTCAAGGCTTCAAACGGACATCGGTTTATCCTAGTAGCCATTGACTACTTCACCAAGTGGGTCGAAGCAGCGTCATTCGCTAATGTAACCCGACAAGTGGTGGTCCGATTTATCAAAAACAATATCATCTGTCGTTATGGTGTTCCAAGCGAGATCATTACTGATAATGGGTCTAACTTGAACAATAAGATGATGAAAGAGTTGTGCGTTGAATTCAAGATTAAACACCATAACTCATCTCCCTACCGACCAAAGATGAACAGAGCGGTAGAAGTGGCTAACAAGAACATCAAGAGGATTATTCAGAAGATGGTTGTAACCTACAAAGACTGGCACGAGATGCTACCCTTTGCTCTTCATGGTTATCGTACATCTGTCTGTACCTCAACAGGGGCAACCCCTTTCTCTCTAGTGTATGGCATGGAAGCAGTGCTCCCCATAGAAGTAGAGATCCCATCAATCCGAGTATTGATGGAAGCTAAGCTCACCGAAGCTGAATGGTGTCAAAGTCGACACGACGAACTGAATCTGATCGAGGAGAAGCGAATCACGGCACTATGCCATGGTCAATTGTATCAACAGAGAATGAAGAAGGCGTTCGACAAAAAGGTTCGACCCCACATCTTCAGGAAAGGAGACCTTGTGCTCAATAAGATACAATCATTTCTCACTGACTCTCGGGGCAAGTGGACTCCGAATTATGATGGCCCCTATGTGGTCACAAAAGCTTTCTCAGGCGGCACCTTGAGACTTGCAACCATGGACGGAGAGGAATTTGCCTACCCCACAAATGTTGATGTAGTCAAGAAATACTTCGCCTAAATTAAAAAAAAAACGTCTCGGTGGATTGAAAACCCGAAAGGGCGGTCCAGGCAAAAGTTAGAGACATGAAAAAAAATCATCCCGATGGATTGGAAACATCACAGTACAATCCAGGCAAAAATTAGGGAAAATGGCAAGTAACTATGTTCAACAGAGGAGAATCCCTCAGCAGCAGCAGTTACACCATCCATCGGAGGAAAACTCCAGTCGCGGTCATCTTCGACAGAAGCTCAGGATGTCCCGAATTCAAAGTTGGTAGAAGGATAGTGGTCGTTATGTTTCAACGTAGCCCTTTTTCTTGTAAATTACCATTTTCTAATTTTGTAAATACTCTTTGGAATCACGCGTTTGACTGATCTCCATTTTATCAATAAAATTTGAGCCCTTGTGTTTTTGTTTGTAATTCTTATTTGTTTTAGCGTTACAGAACGACATTTTAACATGCTCAACGATTCTTGAAATAAAACAAAAATGAATTTACTTGTTAAAACTTTTTCTGCTTTTTATTAAAGACGACAATTTCTTTTGACTGTTGAACATCAAAAGAACCTCGATTGCGTATCCAAAGGCGATCGGGCCTCAAAGTGCATAATCAAAGTACTCCTTCTAAGCCAGTGCGCCTGAATGAAGGAATAACTGTATGAGATGCGGCTTTCCCATCTGATACCCTACGGCAGAGTTCTTACCTCCTAAGCCGGACCAACGGTAGCTCCCAACAAGGACTATCTCTCCTAAGCAAGGTGGAATTGCTATTATGAACCAATGGTACTTCTTCGCCCCGCGATGGCCGAGTATTCAGTCGTGTTCACTTGTCAGTTTGTATGTCGCGTCAGTTTTGTCAGCATAAACATACATACATCATGCATTATTGATTTGCATTCACATTTCATATTGCATCACTATCACTCTAGTCGGTCTTGTCCCCTAGTGATAGAAGTTCTCTCAATTGAGTTGTCAATTCTTGCCTCGTCAGGAAACGCTGCGTTTGAACAACCTCGCCTCCAGTTTATTTCTGGAAGGAAGTCGGTCCTCGACCACCTTGATAACTTGAACCTCTGAAAATTCAGAGAACTGCCAGTCAACATCACTCTTCGCCATTGAAGATGATATCCTGGCTTTCCCGGATTAAGGAAAATCCCCAAAGAAAGCCTCTTAAACAGAGATTCGGCATTACATAAGTATTTCTCCGAAAATCCGCTGATGAAAAGGTCATCGGCACCTCAAAATTGGATCCCATCATATGGCATTTCTCCAGGAAGATCCCGAGAAAAGTATGATGTAAGACCCCCAAGCGACATCAGTCTCCCTAGAGACCTGCTTTCCCCAAGTAGAAACAAATGGCGTCTCCAACAGAGAAGTTTGTGCAACTCTACAACTCAGACGACTGGGTTCCCCAGCAAGTCTGACATCAAAAGTTTTTCCATCAAATGGCATCTCCCCAGGAAAATTCGGCGAGAAGTTTGAGGAAAACCGCTACGAATAGCGTCCCTTGTCAATAAAGTTTATTGACAAAAGAAACTGAGACCAGTTCCTTGGTAGGAAACCAGGATCGAGGGGAAGTTTATTTCAGAAACTGAGACCAGTTCCTTGGTAGGAAACCAGGATCGAGGGGAAGTTTATTTCAGAAACTGAGACCAGTTCCTTGGTAGGAAACCAGGATCGAGGGGAAGTTTATTTCAGGAAACTAAGACCAGTTCCTTGGTAGGAAACCAGGATCGAGGGGAAGTTTACTTCAGAAACTGAGACCAGCTCCTTGGCTGAAGACCAGGATCGAGGGGGAAGTTTTACATTTTCTAAGCATCGTCGCTTAGCTAAAGAAGATGAATACGTAAGCCACCATTCATAACCACCATCAAAATTTTGGGTATTCCGATATTTAATCCTCTTGCACCCCGAATGCCCGAATACCTTCGTCATTCACACCTTCGGGTCCAAGAAGATTAAATAGGGGCATCTGTCATACCCCAAATTTTGACCACTAAGATTTCCCATCATTGTGCAAATCATCATCACAATATGGATGAACCATCACGCCTCATCAAATGCCTCAAGGGTTGTTGAGCATTCACTACAATCAAAATTAGGGTTTTAAGCCCTCTCAGAGCCTTAGACAAAGGATCAATCAAGGATTGACATGATCTTCAACTTGTCTAAACCTATAAAACATCTACAATGGATAAAAAGGACTCCCACCTCAAGGATTAAGCACAAGGATGCTCCTTCCTAGGTGGATCAAGTCTCGAGATCGACAGTGTCACCAAATTAGGGTTTTGGTCGACCAGGGCCTCCAGATGGAAATTTTCCTCTGGGCACAAGCCAATGATCCAAAACATAACCTAATATACTCCATGGAACCTCATGGACCCAATCATCAAGTCAATTTGGCCTCAAGGGATGCATACATCAAAAATCAGGAATTAGGGTTTCTTGACCTAATTCACCCCTAAGTTGACTTTTAGGGCAAATCATGAGCCAAGACCTCAAGACATGATTTTAGGGTCTCTAATATACCATATTGATCCATTTGGAACAATGGATCAATCCAAGAAGCTTGAGCAACAAGTCTCAATTTCATCTGCACCACAGTTAGGGTTTTAAGGAAAAAGTCAACTGTAACTTTGACTTTTGACCAGGACATGCTCCCAAGTCCTAGGAGATGAATCAATATACCCTATGACACCCATGGAACATGTTCATCAAGTTTGATTTAGGTCAAGGATATGATTTCATGAAGAATTGCACATTTTGGAATTCATCTACTAAAAAGTCAACTGTGCACAAAAGTCAACTTTGACTTTTTGAGATTTTTCACCAAAATGGATTTTTAACCCTAAAATGATGTTAATGTATGATTTGAATCATCATTCATCAAGAAAAATCAAAGAAAGTGGGATAACTTGTAAAAGGGGTAACCATAAAAACTTAGAAAAATGTCTAAGTTATGGAAAAAGTGACACTAATGTGCCAACTTTAGAGGACCATAACTCCTAAGCCACAAGGCCATTGTGCCCCATTCATACTGACCTATGTCCAAATTCCTCATGGATTTTGAGTTATGGAGTGATCAAAATCAAGAAAAGTCACTTTGTTCCAACACTTAGTGAAAATTTCACTAAGTCAGATTTTACCCTACTTTTTGCCAAATGTAGGGGAATTTTTCACTTGGATTCAAAAGAGATCAAAACCAAACATGTTCAAACAGTTGTTGTATCATGTAAGGGCTTTCCAAAATGACCAAGAACATTACCAAATTCAATTTGAGTCATGAGATATAACATTGGCAAGTTGCCTTGTTGAAATCTGTCAAGGCAAGGCAGATTTTGTATTTTTGCTCGATTTGCCAAAATCAGCCAAATCCAAATGCTCCTATCCACTTGGACACATCTGAGGATTGAATCTAAAGGGTACAATCACTGAGCCAAGCCTCCAAAGTCTTTGGAACAAGAAATAGCATATTGAACCTAGAATTGCCAAAATAGGGACAAGACTCCAATTTTGGATTGGAGCATTCAATGGAAGCATCAAGGTGGCATGGACAGAGCCATTCTCATTTGAAATCAGTCAAGGCTTATCCAAGACCAAGGGAACCATAGCCCTGTGCTCTAACCTCTAGTCAATGGCTAGAGGAGACTTGCATTTCCATTGGCCAACATTGAACAAACCTCTGCTGCAGTTGCCATTCACTATTGCTGCCAAAACAAACTTGCTCTACTATCAATAGAGCTCGATTGTAATCAGTTTGAGTACACCAAAGCCATCAAACAGATGCTTTCCTCAAAATCTCTTCTTTCACTCCATTTTTGCCTTCTAAGGCAAGTCACTATCGGGTTTTGAGTTTGAGAGCCATTCCTACCAAACCAATCACACACACACCTCACATACATCATGTAGAAGTGATCCAAACACTCACATAACATCTGGAACATATATTTCACAAAATCACCAGCCAATTGCTCGAGTTCTTGACAGTTTTGCAGTTGAGGTACCATCTTCAACTCCAAACCATTTCAATCCATTCCAAGCATTCATACACACTCCATGGCACCTAGGGAAGCTATCCAGATCATTGGAACCTAGCTGTAACACCTCCAACACAAATCACAATCACCAGCTGCAAGTGGTAAGCATGAGCTCTTCTAACTCTATGATCCATGCAATTTTTGCTGCACAATAATTTGGGCATATGTTCATAATCATGCATGGAATGTTTCCCCTCAATTAATTGCATTGTTTGAATCGTGTATCAAAAATCCTAGCCTTCATGCAGAAATTAGGGTTCTTGAGGATTTTTCATGATTTCTTGTTATATGTTTAATTTACATGAAATTAAATAGCATAGACATGATTGTGAGGTTGAAACAGTTGATTGGTATTTGGATTGCATGATATGATCAAGTATTCAGTGAGATTGGAGAGAAAATGCAAATCTCGGCAAACCCAGAACACACGCGTGTTCTTGGGTGTTCTTGGCGCCATTTTTTGAATATTTGAATATTTGAATTTTGTGATTTTATTTAATTGATTCAAAAATTAATTTCTCTCTGAGTTTTAATGATTTTGAGTTGATTCTTTTTTTAATAATTCACAAAAATGTTAAAATATTTTATTTTCCCAAAAAATCCCAAAAATATTATTTATTTTATATAATTGATATTTTTGCAAAGAATTAATGTTTTAATTGTTTTTGACATTTAAAATATTTTTTTCACCTTGATTTTGCAACTTTTAATGCTTTCTAATTATTTTGTATGTCAATACTAAATTTTTGAAGCATTAATCCAAGATCACAATTTGTTTTCCATATGTTAAACAATTTTGATTATTTTAATTGAATATTTTATTCAATTAAAACACATTTTGAAAACAAATTAGGGTTTTTGATTAATTCAACCCTCATAAATCATTTTCAAAACACTTTTGGGCCTCTAATAGAGTGTAAGACCCAATCCTTTTTTGACCAAATCATTTTTGGGCCTCAGTGTATTGTATAAGTCTCGATACCGTCAAAAACAAACGGTGCGATCGTCGCCTTTTGAAAAATAACCTTTTGGGCCTCTCCTTGAGCTATAAGACCCATTCAAAACTTTTGGGGCTCTAATAGAGTGTAAGACCCAATCCTTTGTAAATATAACCTTTTTGGGCCTCACTTATTGTATAAGTCCCGTTGTATTTCAAAAAGTTCGACGCGATCATCGTCCGTTGAAAAACAAAAATGGGCCTCTCCTTGAGCTATAAGACCCATTCAAAACTTTTGGGCCTCTATTAGAGTGTAAGACCTAATCCCCTTTTAACCATCCCTTTGTACAGAAAACATTTTTGGGCCTCAGTCACTTGTATAAGTCCCTCTGTACAAATTCAAACAGTGCGCTCACTGATAAAACCCTGGGCCTCTCCTTGAGCTGTAAGCCCTAAACCTTTCTTTTTCAAAGCACTATCTCCTTTGATTTTGAATATACTGTTGTTTTCAATCTTTCTTTGTTGAACAACTAACCAAACAGCATGGAAGCTCTACAACCGAGTAAGTGTTTATACGCTTTCATTTACCGCTTTCATATACATATAACGGTATTGCGGGGCTGTTTCGCTGTAAGTCTTCTTTCATAAACTCATATCAACTGTGTAATAATAGTATAGATATTTAGAGTTTCCCCGGTAACTACGTCTAGAACTAGGTGACGCCGTTTCGTTTATTCGTAGAAATAGTCAAAACTAGATCCCCATAGGATTACCAGACACAGTCTTCCCTCCTCTTGGGGTTAAACAATATGGAGACATGAAAGGCAGCATTCTCTATGAACCCTTTCATAGACTGTCACTCGTAGAAGTTGTCAAAGAAACTCTACTCCCCAGAGATGATCTCTTCTCCGTGAATTGCATCTCTTGAGTTTCTTCCAAATTCTCGGAGTTTCCTGGCTTGATCTATTCCTCGTGAATAGTCTGTCTTCAATTTTTCGGGGTTTGGGGACCCACAGGCTTCTTAAAAGCACTTGTCAAGAAACTCTATTCCCCATAGATGATCTTTTCTCTGTGAATGGCATCTCTTGAGTTTCTTCCAAATTCTCGGACTTTCCTGACTTGATCTATTCCTTGTGAATAGCTTGCCTTGAATTTCTCGGGGTTTGGGGACCCATCGGCTTCTTAAAAGTATCGGCCTCCTCTTGGGCATCGTACAAGGACCCACAGGCTTCCTAAAAGCAACCTAGCCTCCTCTTGGGCTTAGTACAAGGACCCGCCGGCTTATTAGAAGTATTCACAGCCTCCTCTTAGGCTTCGTATAATGATCTCTTCCTCCGGGAATGATAGCCTCCTCTTGGGCTTAGTACAAGGACCCGGCGGCTTCTTAAAAGCTTCCAGCCTCCTCTTGGGCTTCGTACAAATTGTCCCGACGACCTCCTAGAGGTATAGGAACATAACTTAGTCATCTGCATAGAACAGTCCTTTCAAAGAGTCTACTACTGTTTCTTAAAGCATAGTACAAAAGATAAAACTCTAGACTTGGACAGTCTAATATCCTTGAGTCTCAAAGACATTCTCAAGCACCCTTCAAAAATAGGAAGGAACCCCGCAGACTCGGACAGTCTCAATACCCTTCGGATTTCCCACTTCCTTAGAGAACAGGAATAACCCGGATCCTCGAATCAAATCCTGAAGTACAGGGTTGCTCATATAAGAACTGATTTTCTCTTTAAAAATCAGTACACTGGACCTATCTCTTAACTGAGACAGTAACCATAGCCTCCTCTTAGGCTTTGTATAATGATCCTTCTCCAGTGAAGTTAGCCTCTCTCTTGGGCTTTGTGCAATGATTCTCCCCAGCAGAGCTAACAATTTTAGCCTCCATCTCGGGCTTCGTACGAGATACAAAAACTTTCTTGTTGAGTCAAATAGCCTCCATCTCGGGCTTTATACGAGATACTAAAAGATTCCCTCGTTGAATCAAAACCTTTTAGTCTCTCTCTCGGGCTTTGTACGAGACACATATTAGCCTCCTCTTAGGCTTTATATAAGAAAACCACTGGTTGGTCTAATCAACCTTTTAGCATCAAAGTTGTGCCTCGTTCATAGTACACAAACATCAACAACTCTTTCCCCTTCATCTAATCGCTGTAAACGGCAAGCCTCTGGATCATCTACATCCATGCCACTGTCCCTCTTTTAGTATGAGAAATTCCTAAGGAAAGATGGCATTGCTCTACACTGAGTTAAAGTTTTCTCCTTCAGGTTAAAACCCCCTATAAAGGAAATTATGGCATTGCTAGGATCCGTGTATCCCAGTTAAAGTAATCCTCCCTTTATCACCAGTCACCCAACAGTCGTGACAAACAGCCCCTCTGTAGAGATGATAAATTCTCTCTAAAGACAACACCTTTAGCTTCACATCTTGGGCTTCGAACAAGATACAAATAGAGTCTTCAGCTTCACATCTTGGGCTTTGAACAAGATACAAACCACCTTTCACTTCATGTCTTGGGCTTTGAACAAGACACCAAAACACCATTTCCTCCCATAGAATAGGAGGAACTACGAACGCTCTGATTTCCCTGTTTTGGTAAAAGGGAATACGTAGGCATAAGATTGAAAGAAAAAATCTTAGCGAGCACACTAAACAAAAACCCTAAATTCCATATACCATAATCTGAAGCAGTATCCTAACAAAATCCCAGAGAGAAATCAGTATTGGCGAAAATACAAATAACCAATACAAAGGCCCCACGACCACGTAGCATCCGTAACCTAACAGACCTGTAGTTAAAACTCAACCGCAGTGAGAGCGACCAGTGCTTAAGAACCATGTCCAAAATCGCTCGCTACAGATGGCAGACGCCTTGGCAACATTGTCCTCCATGATTCAAGTAAATTGGTGGAATCATATACCTAAAATTGATGTGATGCGTCTTGATAGACCCGCTCATGTGTTCGCAACCGATGCGGTGGCAGATGATAAACTTTGGTATCATGATATCAAGCAGTTTTTGAAAAGTCAAGAGTACCCGGCTGGGGCATCCAACAATGATAAGAAGACTCTAAGAAGGTTGGCTGGTAGTTTCTTCTTGAACGAGGACGACGTGTTGTACAAAATAAATCTTGACATGGCCTTGCTCAGATACGTGGATAGACACGAAGCAGACATGTTAATTTAAGAAGTGCACGAAGATTCTTTCGGTACTCATGTTGGTGGACGTGCCATGGCAAAGAAGTTATTGCGAGCCGGTTATTATTGGATGACCATGGAGGCTGATTGTTTCAAATATGCTCAAAAATGCCACAAGTGCCAGATTTACGCCGATAAAGTGCATGTACCACCAAATCCTCTGAATGTATTGAGTTCTCCTTGGCCCTTTACCATGTGGGGCATTGACATGATTGGAAAGATTGAGCCCACTGCTTCTAATGGACATCATTTTATTCTAGTAGCCATCGATTATTTCACCAAGTGGGTGGAGGCTGCTTCTTTTGCAAATGTCACCAAACAAGTGGTTGCCAGGTTTATCAAGAAAGAGATTATCTGTCGTTATGGGGTTCCTGAAAGGATCATCACTGATAATGGTTCTAATCTTAATAATAAGATGATGTAAGAGTTGTGCCAGAACTTCAAGATTGAACATCACAATTCTTCTCCGTGTAGCCCAAAGATGAATGGTACCGTCGAGGCAGCCAATAAAAACATCAAGAAGATTGTGCAAAGATGGTCGTAACATACAAGGATTGGCATGAAATGTTGCCTTTCGCTTTGTACGGGTACCGTACCTCAGTGCGTACGTCCACTGGAGCAACCCCGTTTTATCTTGTGTATGGCATGGAAGCAGTTCTACCGGTTGAGGTTGAGATTCCTTCTCTAAGGGTCATGATGGATGTCAAGCTTGCCGAGGCCGAATGGGTTTGAACGAGGTTCAACGAGTTAAGTCTCATAGAAGAGAGGAGGTTGGCAGCTATGTGCCATGGACAGTTGTACCAAAGAAGGATGAAGCGAGCATTCGATCAGAAAGTGCATCCTCGGAATTATCAGATTGGTGACTTGGTGTTGAAAAGGATTCTTCCTCCTAATACAGATCACAGGGGCAAATGGACCCCGAATTATGAAGGTTCATATGTTGTCAAGAAGGTTTTCTCTAGCGGAGCCTTGATGCTCACAACTATGGACGGTGAAGATTTTCTGTCGCCTGTGAACTTAGACGCAGTCAAAAAATACTTCGCATAAACAGTCCCGCTGGACAGTAAAAAGAGAGTCCAGGCAAAAAAGGGCGATTCAGGCAAAAGAGGGATTTAAAAACGAAAGGTTGCGATCTGAGTAACTTGTATTCCATCTCGTTTCAACAAAGGGCATTTTCGAAGGATAGGAGCCAGTCCAATCACCCTTCTCAGAAAGCAAAGCACTTGGAGAGTCTCGAAGACATATGAACCATAGAAGAATTGAAACTCAATGGAATTCCGTCTTTCACATTGCCATTAGGATAGTTTCTCTTCTCTTTTCTTAAGCAATTACCTCTTTTTAGGAATTGCCTTCTGATGTAAATGCCTAATTATAGATTTTTCAATCAATAAAATTCACTTTTCTCAAGCAACTGTCATTTTTGTTTTCGTCTTTACAGTCTTGTTTACAAAAACGTCTGTTTCTTTTTATAAACATTGCATTCGAAAACATCGAAGCTTTATAATAACATGCGTGAAAAACACATAAAATTGCTTTAAATGTTGAGGGTTCCTGGGTGGTGAATTCATAACCCATGATACCCTGGGGCATATGTGTACATCTTTTTGTCTGCAGGTGTTAATGTTCACTGGTCAGCCCATAAATAGCATGTGATGTCTTTGGTCCCTTTTCCCAGCATGATTCAGTATGATACCTCTCCCCGACAGAGTGCATGACCGTTCCTTCTCCTAGCAAGACATTAGCGAGTCGATGGTTGTAGTTCTTCCCCAGAAAAGGTGGGTCCCTCAATAGGAAAGTTATTCCTTTGGTCATCATTCCTTACCGCAATCAGCGGCAAGTCTGGCAGTTCAAAGCTCAGAAGGTGTAAACAGTACTCCCCAGCAAAGTTGACTTCATTTTGCTCAGCATTTATTTTGCTGAGGAGCCTTCTTGCATTTTGAATACAGTAATCATTGCATCCTCAAAAGCGCGTAGCATTCCCATCAAGATGGAGCATTACACCATGGAAAAATTTAAACATGTGCATGCGAAGCATAAGCTAGTTTTGGTACCTTGTGCGAAAGAGAAAAATCGTTTCTCCTCGATCAGACCGAAGAATCCTCAGAAAAAATGCCTCATTCATTCCCCAACAGACATTTCAAGCAATACCAGGGTTTCACCTCTTTTCTCCTCGCCAGAGTCCCTTTTTCGGTTTGTAGATCTTTTGATCTTACATCTTAATCGTATATTTTAGGAACCATTTCCGATAGGATTACTTTTGTCGTTCCCGACAGACACCTTTAAGTTTTAAACTTTAGCTGTTCCTGACAGGCGACCTTTGAGTTTTAAACTTAGACGTTCCTGACAGGCATACTTCAGCCGTTCCCGACAGGCATACCATAAGTTTTAAACTCCAGCGGTTCCCGACAGGCAAAACTTTAGCCGTTCCCGACAGGCGTCCTTTGGGTTTCAATTTTAGTAGGTTCCGGACTCTTTTCCACAAATACATTTTCCCACAACTGCTGTGTTTGTCATATATTCGTTCTTTTTACCCACAGAGCGCAAAATTTTCTGGTTATTCTTGTATTCAATTCCTATGTACCTTGAATTTCTGACAGCCGCTGCTCTCATCCATTCAGGTCCACAGTTGATTGAATAGGGGCAGCTGTAACACCTCAAAATTTGTCCTCTTATTTATACCCAATGAGTGGCTTATGCTTCACATTTTATTTGCATCTAGAGCATAAACATTTGCATATGCATCATTAGCTTCCATAAGGCATGGTGTCAAGGGTGTCACCATCTTTATATTTTGCAAGGCAAGGAGAGTGAGATACACTAATTCATCAATCCGCAAAGGCTCACCATACCCCAAAGACAACCCATCTGGCCCATCATGTCATCAAGAGTTTGAATTTGGCAAAAGAATAAAGGGAGAGTGCACTCTCATGATGGTAGGTCATCAACTAGGGTTTGGACCTGTTGAGCTTGAGACACCACCATGAGTGGGGTTCTTGGGTCTTTGGCATCATCTCATCACAGGAATCATCTTGGTTTGAGGCAACCTACATCATGGTCAGAGGAATCTGGATTCTTAGGATCAATCATTTTCTCCTAACTATTGGGGATCAAATTAGGGTCTTGCATAAAAGTCAGTTTATTTCTAATTTTTGGACAAGACTTGATGCCAAGACATTCCACATGTCTCTAAATGTCTATGAATTAATGTTGAGCCACCAACTGCATTCATAAAGGTTCCAATTGGAGGATTCATTGAGAATCAAGAAATTTGGGGAAAAAGGTCAAACTAATCAGAAAAAAGTCAACCCTTGACTTTATAAAGTCAAAATCATGTTCCCTATGTCAAGTGTGGGCAATGGACAAAATTTGATCAAGAAATGTTGCAATAATCATGAAAAATCAAAGAATAGAGAAACTTGCCTTTTTGGAAAATCTAGGTTTTTTAGAACTTTCCTTTTATGGAAAATTTTCTATGAACTTCAGCCATCTTCAAGTTAGATTTTCTTCATGATTCTAGCATCTGTTGGAGATTTCTCTCAAATGAATATTGTAGAGTGTTCTTCAAGCTTTCTAACCATATGTGGTTCATCTCCATTGGATCAATATTGAAAAAGTTATGGTGTGTTAAAATTAGGACATTCAAAGGTGTTCAACATGAAAATGACTTAGAAAAGTTGCATGTGTTTGGCGGCTCGTGTATGGTAACGTTCCAACTCATTTTTCACCTTGTTTGGGGCCATAAATTCACTTGCTTCCAACATCAAAGATGTAGTATCAAACATGACCTTCAATTTGGTTACAAGAACTTTGGCATTTGATCCATAATTCACGAAGATACATTCCTCCCAAATCACCAAAAATCACCCACGAGTATGTTCCATTTCAATATAAGCTATGACTCTTTTTCCAAAAAAGAAAATATCCAATGCATGCCATCCTTGTATCATGCGCACTACCCTCCATGATACCAATCTTTACTACATTAGGCTATGCATAAACTTACAAACTAAATCCCATCTCCAACCTTTACTCCATATATCAAAGAAAGAGAAAAGAAATTTGGCAAAGAGAGTTATCCTATTGCACCAGCTAGCATCAGTAGTATACATTGTCATTATTATCATTATAGTACATTCCATGATGACCATAATACACACATACATAAACATCTAACCCGTGCCAAGTTCACACGACCATAACCATTCTCATTCTTTCCAATCCCCTCTAACCAAGGTCCTAACCACACTCAAACCCTGGTTCCCTCCCTCTAATAGAATATATAAGCTACCAAACCCTCCACAACAGATTCAGTTACGACAGTTTTGGATCACTCTCTCATTTTCACTTCACTTTGCACTCTCCATGGAATCTCTATCTACAAGCTTTTTCTCTGCAACTTCTTCCTAGATTCTTCATCTCCGCACTTAATTGAGTCTTCTGTATGCAATAGAATGGATCTATGGTGACTCTATCGTTGAATCTGAGTTTCAAGATCATCTTCATCAATTTCAGTCTTGCGCAAGATTCAGTGGATTATACACATTTATTTCGTGTTCATAAGTAATTTGAAGGGCGTTGAGAGCTTGTTCAAGGTTTCTTAAAGGATCTGTGAGGTTCTCCATTGAAGGTTAGTCATTTTCTTTCAAGTCGTTATTTATGTTGTAGTAACTGATTAGAATGATGGAGGAGTGTTTGTTTGAAGTCCTATGGAGTGTAGGCACTGATATCTGGTAGAAAATACGGCTATGACATGAGTTTCAGTTTTAGATCTTGATTTTGTTTGCTTCGATTTGGCTTATACATGCAAGTTATGTGAAAACCAATCGCATTTTAGGAATCAGCATAAAAATACGAGTTGAATGATGGTGATTTAGAGGATTTCTGGGAATTTTGTTCTTGGCCAAGGTGGTTGAGTCACCGGAGGAGATGACCGGATATTCAGTCCGGCAGCCTACATTTAAACCCTAGCTAGCTTCGATCACTTACGTGTTTAGCATTCATTGGATTATGTGAATCCATACTGGCCATTCATGTGTTGACAGCGCATTAAAAAGTCATGCGTGGTTCACGTGCCATTTATTCTTTTTCTCTTTTTATTTTCCTTTTTTTTATTTATCTGCTGAATAATATTGGTGGTGGTGTGTATGAGGCACACACGTGCTAGCATGATCAGCTGTTCCCAGCCCTTGGATAGGAATACTATTTTCCTTGACTTAATCACAAGGCTCATGTTGAGTCAATAACTTTGAATAAGACCATGTCATAGACCGTAGGCCACACGCGCATTGGGCCCAGTACAATTGATTTCTACCCCCCGGTTCCTGAGCCCATTTAATTTGAATTGGCTTCTTCCTATATGCGCACCCCCTTTCCTTTCCAATTGTTTTCTATCTTAATTCTCTTGAATGTTTAAAACTTGAAATTTTAAAATAGTAAATTCCATTAGAAAATTCTAAGAAAATTCAGGGGAGTTCTTTAGAGTCTTATTTAATTTTTGGTAAATTTTAATTTCATATTTTGTGTGTTTTGCTATTTTTCTATAATTTTGGAATGGAAGGTGTCCTTAGTTGTGTATTTTGTGATGCAAGTTCTAAAATGTGATCTTCCCTTGATAATTTGGAGCTAATTTTTATTGTGCATTTAGGCCTTTGATTATGTGACCCAATGATGTTTGATTTGTTCCTTGGACATGATTTTTGAATTGATTTTGAGCCTCATCTTTGTGCCTTGTCTTGTATGAACATCTTTGATAATATGATTAATGTTTGTGATTAATTGGATACTTTTGGTGTATGATTTGTGTCCTATCTCTTGCATGTGACCACCCACTGCTCTTGGCAGGATAGGTTCAATTACTCATAATTTCAAGAGCATTTTTCTATTTTTCACCATTTTTTCAAAGTGAACATGTCGTGGGTAAGCATGTTAAGAAATAGGTCATGAGTTGGCATTTGTATGAGGCCAATTGGAGCCAACTTTGGTGAGGAGTTATTACACATTCATAAGTACATTTTAATACACATTTGAGGCATGCTTGAATGATGCATTTGATCCTTTTATAAGCTTTTATATGTTGCACACATTGTGTGTATGTGAACTTGAATTTGTGTTTCACTTTGGCCACTTCTTTTGATACCACTTGTATGTCATGTTCATGTATTGGTTTTGGGGTTCAATTGAGACTTGTTATAGGTCATCTAATTCTGAATTGAGTGCTTGAATGTTACATTGCCATGCCATTCCATCTTCTATGCTTGTACAACAAGTAACATGTTTGTGGTGAGATTGTTTGGACAATTTGCTTGCCTAACTTGAGTTGTTTTTGGAGAAGATCTTTGAAGTAAACTTTGGTGACAATTTGAAAGTGGCTTTGAATCTTAGCTAAATGGTTTCAATTCTGACTTAGGTCCTTCACATGTCCCCTTTGTATGTACTTAATCATCATTGGATTGCAAATGTTTGGTGTATGATAAGTGATATCTTTGTATAGAATTGTCTAATATCTTAAATGCAAATTGATGTGAATCTCATGACAAGTTAGTGACATTTCAAACATAATTTACATGTCATTTACCACTGCCTCTTGCAATTACATACACATTTAGCATGATTGGGATTCACCCCCTTTGCTCACCATTTAACATGAATGTGTGGAATTGTGTGGATACTAGTTTAACATTTGTTTGCATTTATCTTGGGATGTTGGTGTGCTATGATGACGTGAATGGTGACTTGACATGTCTACACATTAAATAACATGCTTCAATTCTGATCTTGACGCTTACACATGGCTTATATGTTGCACCTTTTACTTTGTTTACAAGTCACAAGTTCCTAAAAGGTGTTTGGTGTTTGGTTGATACCTTAATCGTTGTGACTTCCATAAGTGAATTTCCTTGAAGACTTTCATGATGAGTTGGAACCAATTGTGGACACCTAAAGCTACATTCATTTCGGATTTATATGCTTACTTCCATGTTTGTTCATGCTTTGTGTGAAAGAGCTTACTAGTTGCATCACAAGTAAACTAGGTACAAACTTGTCCAAACTTATGTAACTCTTCAAGATGTTTTAACATGACCTTTCCATGACCACTTGAAGTCACTTGTACACTTTGAATACATGTTATAGGTTCTGGTCCTCACTCTCTTAAGACTTTTGTAAGTCTTAGATTTACTTTTGTATATTCCCTTAGGCTTTCCTAATCCAACTTGATCTTTGGATTAGGATAGACACTAGGAGTTAATCCATGTATGCTAACATTAAGTAGACTTCCCTTGCTTACCTCAACCATAGGGCCATTATTGCATGATAACATTAGGACACTAGTCTCCCTTAGTTTTTTCTTTCAACTTTGAGTCTTTCTCCTCTCATCTCAAAACAAAATCAAAAACATTTAATAAATACTACATGTTGAGTGCGCCATGAGCCTTAAGTACATGGGAAATGGAAAGTGGGGGATCTTCCTTCACTTTCCCAGGATTTTCATCAAGGTACAAACGCGAAAGTGGCGCGGAACACAGAGTCGCCAGCAATGTATATTTATCCCAAGAGAGGGAAAGGGAACACCGCATAAACCTGAGGAAGAGGGAAAGGAATGGTCATCGCAACCATAGCCTGGGTTCGGGAGTCGGTTACGCGAGGGGAAGGTGTTAGCACGCCACGCGTCCATCGTACTCGATGGGATCCACGCTTGTTGTCTGTTCTAAGGGTTAGTTATCCTAAAATCTATGGCTGCACTAAAACGGGGAAGGGGAAAACAAAGACAGACTCGGTAGGACGTCGTCGTCCTAGGCCTACGTACCCCCTTTGTGCAATGGGGAATTCAGAGTCAACGTAGTTCGGACCAAGTTCTTTTTGTGTTTTTTATGAGCGACGTTAAGTTCGCGTCTGGCAGTTAGGGTCGATGCCTGTTTGCGACTTAGACGGAAGGTAACGTGCCCTTTTTGAAAATAGCCTTTAGGTTGACAATCCCGAAGGACAAAAAAAGGTTTGAAGTTTGTTTGTATTTTTTAGGACATAAATGACTTGAGTTAGTTCGTAACTCAACTTGAACCAAAGTCTATGACACGGGAACGAATGCGTCGCATGGTCGTCCCCAATGGGACGTATGCTCAACACTCTAGAAGAGAGAAGGGGTACCCCTCAATCTTCATTTCCTATGTTTAAGGCTCGTGTGCAAGGCAAGTTGACCTTATTAAGTATCTTAGAGATGTTTTGAGATGAGAAGAGGGACTCAAAAGAAAAGAAAAAGACTACGGGGAAAAATCTATCCTAATGTTATCATGCAAAGATGGCCCTAAGGGGAGGTTTGACAACAACCTAAGCTTAAAGAACAGAAAACATGAGAGGGAGAAAGAGTGAGGGTGGACATGGATAATTATCCACACCCTTAAATAACTTACCTCAGCCCCTGCATAAAAGGTTAGTGCAAAACAGACATAAGTAAGAATAAGACGAATGAAACTCAAACAAATCAAAAACCAAAGAGAAATGGTTATAAACCAAATGAAACTCAATCAAGACAGAATGTGGATGACCTAAACATGAATTATGAAGTCAAAGAAGCAAACCCAAATGATGGCACAAGTGCCTTCTCAAACAAGTAATCAGACATGATCAAGGACGTGCATACAAGAAGACCTCAAACAAAGAGCAATCACATAATTAGAAAAACCTCTTCTAAAATTACCAAATTAAAACTCAACACACCTTAACCAGTGGCAAACAATATGTCAAAAGCTCATGCCAAAACTCAAAAGATAGTTCACTCAAACAATTATGCAAATTCAAATGAGCATTATGAACTAGCATGCAAAAGAAATGGACTAAAATGCAATATGAAATGGTTTTTAAAATAAGAGAAAAATGTTTTAATGCAATTCAATGTGTTGGTGAAACAATGCAAAAAGAATGAGTTCAAAATGTTTTATGGATGATGAGAAATAAAATAAACAAGTTAGAGTATGCATGTATGGAATAAATTCAAAAGAAAATAAACAAATAATTATTTCAGAGGCTAAAAATAAAATAAAATGATAAAATAAAATTTGAGAAAATTTGAGAAAATTTTATAAAATGCTAAACATGATTCATGATTTTTTTGGTAATTTTTGAATGCATAGAAACGATTTTAAAAATTAAAATGCAAAAACAACAATTAAATGAAAAAAAAAGAAAATAAATGAAATAAGCATGGGGGTGTATTCAGCAACAGGTGCACGTTCAAATGATTAAGGCCCAAAAGAGGGGGGGGGGGGGGGGGGGGGGGGGTGAGTAACAAGTCCAAACCAAGAAGTCCAATAAGCGAAGTCAATGAGAAACAATAGGATTCAGTCAACCAATCAGACTTAACACCAGCCATACGATCAATCCAACGCCTCACCACAAGTCAACCAATCAACGCAGTCATCAAGATCAACAGCCATGATTAAAAAGCACACCACAATTAATGTACACTCACGCACACACAAATACTCAGCACACAATAGATAGCATGTGATAGGCACAAGATTTTTTAATGCGTTGGAAAAAACTCAACCACACGATTCATCAGACGTACGTAAACAAGTCAACAAAATGAAAAAGTAATTAAAATGAGAGAACATGATTGAGTGCACATGATAACACGCATGGGTTGGCAAACACACAAACATTAAATTAAAAATAGAAAAAAGAAACGTGGAAAGCTGGAAACCGTTGGATCAAACAAATCAATGGCTGAGAACTCATCACCTACCTCCAAACTCTTCACCGGCTGGAGCAAAAACCAGACGCCGGAGCCCTAGCTCCGGTCATCTCCTCCGGTGAGCACCACCACCATTTTTTCCAGAAATGACAAATGAGTACACTATTTTGATCAGAAAAACATGAGGATTCCAAATATCATGCCATTTTCAACAAACACACAACGCATAAAGCAAATCCAATGAAAAAAGGTTTGGGTCCAAAACTTGAAACTCATCGTACGAACAATACAAACGTCCAAACTTAAAATAAAACACATCAGAGTCATCAGCAACAATCACAGATCATTATGCATATTTAAAAGTAGAGTTTTAAGATCATGCAAAAATGCCCTAACCTGATATTATGCAAACTGTATCCTCACTATTAGCTGCAAACGATGGTTGCTTCGTGCTCTATGGATCCCCAGGATGAAGATGGTGAAGGAAGTTTTGGAAAAACTCCAAAGGATTGGGAGATTCGATGAAGAAAAGTTTTAGGGTTCACTCTTGAAAACTCTCCAAAATCACGTGTCCTCCTCCATGAGTCTATATTTTTTTGCTTAAATATCTAGGGTTATCACACTGATTAGTAATTAGGTCTCAATCATTCCTTGGTTAATGAGTTTTGGATCATTTGACAAATTTGCATAATGTGAAATACACCCTCCTCCATGCATGTACACCCATGCATTTTATGATAGATCACTTATGTTTAAATTGCTAATCACACATGTATGGAATTTGGGCCTTGAGATGTCTTGGTTTATGAATTTTCAATAATCTTGCAATTTTGCATAATGTAAAATAAGTGATGTACAAGTCATGAAATCTCTTGGTTCAAAGGCAAAAAATGATCCTTATGGAATGTACTTTGGTGTTGGAATGTTCCTTGAAGCAATGGAACCAATTATAGGTCAATATGTCCCAAAATGTAAAAGTTGTGAAAATGGAACCATAAGGAAACCCTAAAAACCACCTTGCATTCTTTTGATCATAACTTGAGTTTCACAAATGATATGGAGACCATCTAGTACTTGTTGGAAAGGGGAGAAAAAGATCTTCAACTTTCATGTTTGAGAAAAATTCATTTGAAGTTTCCTTGATGGTGAAAAGTCAAGTTGAATGCAGTGTAAGAACTTACCCAGAATGGAAACTTTCAAATTATAGGTCATTTCCATATTTAGTAACTTTGTACCAACCCTTGATTCCTGATAAATGGTATGGAACTTGACCCTCTTGAAGAACACCTTCTCCTCTTGAACTGCCTCAGGCACCTTTACCCCATGCTAAGAACCAATGATATGCATACATGATAATGCAAAATGAAATGAAACATAAGCCAGTTAGTATTAAGGTAAGAGCAAATTTTGGGGTGCTACAAGCGGCAACACCTAAACTGTTGGAATGCGAACGTTGGCGTATTCCACTTAAAAAACACAAACAAAGCAAGAGTCATCCCTAGTGAGGGGAACTACGACGCTCTGATTCTTCATTGGTTAATGGAGATACGTAGGCAGGAGATCGTGCGAGATCTCTGCGAGCACGACTTTATTTACCAACCCTTTGGTCTCCCTTAGCAACCCATAGTGAGCCGAACTACGACGCTCTGATTCTCATTTCCGACGAGATACTTAGGCACAAGCGTGATGCCTGGCGAGCACAATCCCGTAGTCCAAACTACGTTGACTCTGACTTTCCTACTCCCGAGGGAATACGTAGGCCTAGGACGACGATGTCCTATTGAGTCACCTTTTTTGTTCCCCCGCTTCTCCGTTTCCCATTCCATCCCGTTCCAGTTAGCAGTTGAGCTTCAGAAATCCACACCCTTTGATCGATAACAACAAGCGTGGATCCCATCGAGTACGATGGACACGAGAGGGTGCTAATACCTTCCTCACGCGTAATCGACTCCCGAACCCAGGCTATGGTTGCGAAGACCATTCCTTTCCCTTCGTTGAGGTTTTCTTCGATCGTTTCCTTTCCCTGCGTTGGGATAAATAACGTTCGGTGGCGACTCTTATGTTCTTTTTCGCCGGTTGTTTTTCGCAGATGCGACAACAGAGATGTCTTTACGAGCAACCTCCCCCCGTAGTTCCGAACTACGTTGACTCTGACTTTCCCATTGCACGAGGGAATACGTAGGCCTAGGATGGTGATGTCCTATCGAGTCTCTTTTTTTCCCTTTTGTTTCCCGTTTCTGTTTAGCAGTAGGCTTTGGATAACTCACCCTTTGATTAGACAACAAGCGTGGATCCCATCGAGTACGATGGACGCGTGGGGGTGCTAATACCTTCCCCTCGCGTAACCGACTCCCGAACCCGTATTATGGTTGCGATAACCATGTCTTCTCCCTTTTGAGGTTTCTTCGATCGTTTCTTTTCCCTGTGTTGGGATAAATAACGTTCGGTGGCGACTCTTCTGTTCTAGTTTTTCTCGCCGGTTGTTTTTTTTGCAGGTTGCGACACCCATATTTAATCTTCTTGGACCCGAAGGTGTGAATGGCGAAGGTATTCGGGCATTCGGGGTGCAAGAGGATTAAATATCGGAATACCCGAAATTTTGATGTTGGTTATGAATGACAGCTTGCTCATCTATCTTCTTTTGCTAAGCAATGATGCTTAGAAAAGGTAAAAACTTCCCCTCAATCTTGGTTTTCAGCCAGGGAACTAGTCTCAGTTTCTGAAATAAACTTCCCCTCGATCCTAGTTTTCTACCAACGAACTGGTCTCAGTTTCTGATGTAAACTTTCGCTCGATCTTGGTTTCCTACCAAGGAACTGGTCTAAGTTTCTTTTGTAAACTTCCCCTCGATCCTGGTTTCCTACCAAGGAACTGGTCTAAGTTTCTTTTGTAAACTTCCCCTCGATCCTGGTTTCTTACCAAGGAACTAGTCTCAGTTTCTTTTGTCAATAAGCTTTCTTGACAAGGAACGCTATTCGTTGCGGTTTTCCTGAAACTTCTCGCCAAATTTTCCTAGAGATATTTGATGTCAGACTTACTGGGGAACCGATTCGTCTGAGCTGCAGAGGTGCACAAACTTCTCTATTGGAGACGCCATTTGTCGACTCTATTGGGGAAAGCAGGTCTCTTGAGAGACTGCTGTCGCTTGGGGATATTACATCACACTTTTCCTCGAGATCTTCTAGGAGGAAATGCTATGTGATGTAATCTAGATTTGAGGTGCTGATGACCTTTTCGTCAGCGAATGTTCCAGAGGAGAATTGTTGTATTGCCGAATCTTTGATTAAGAGGCTTTCTTTGGGGATTTTCCTTAATTCGGGAAAGCGAAGATATCATCTTCAATGGTGAAGAGTGACGTTTGTCGAGAGTCATTCTTGCTTTTCATAGGTTCAAGTTATCAAAGTGGTCAAAGAACCACCTTCAATCCAGAAATAAACTCGAGGAGAGGTTGTTCCGACACGATGTTTCCTAACAAGGAAAGAACCGACAACTCGATTGAGAGGAATTTTATCACTTGGGAATAAGACTGACTAGAGTGATAGTGATGCAATATGTATATGAATGAATCAATAATGCATGATGTATGTATGTTTATGTTGACAAAACTGATACGACATACAGACTAGTGGATGAACGCGACTGGATACTCGGCCACTGCGGGGGACGAAAAGGTACCACTGGGTTCAAAATAGCAATTCTACCATGCTTAGGAGAGATAGTCCCTGTGGGGAACAACCGTTGGTCGGGCTTAGGAGATTAGAACTCTGCCGGGGGGTTTCAGATGGAACATTCGCATCTGACATAGCTGATCCTTCATTCAGGTGCACTGGTTTAGAAGGAGTACTTTGATTCTGCACTTTGAAGCTCGATTACTTCTGGAGAAGCGATCGATGTTCTTTCGATGTTCAAGAGTCAAAAGAAAATGCCGTCTTTATTTTAAAAGCAGAAAAAGTTTGACAAGTAAATTCATTTTTGTTTTATTTCAAGAATCGTTGATCATGTTAAAATGTATCATTCTGTAAAGCTAAAACAAATAAGAATTGCAAACAAAAGCATTAGGGCTCAAATTTTATTGATAGGATGGAAATCACCCAAGCGCGTGATTCCATAGAGTATTTCCAAAGTTAGAAAATGGTAATTTAAGGGAAAAGGGCTACATTGAAACATAACGACCACTATCCTTCTACCAACTTTGAATTCTGGACATCCTGAGCTTCTGTCGAAGATGACCTTGACTGGAGTTTTCTGATGGATGACATGACTGCTGCTGGGGAATTTGCCCCTTTGTTAGATGTAGTTACTTGCCATTAATCCCTAACTTTTGCCTGGATTGTACTTTGAGATTTCCAATCCATCGGGATGATTTTTGATTATGTCTCTAATTTTTACCTGGACCTCCCTTTCAGGTTTTCAATCCACCGAGATGTTTTTTTTATTTTAGGCGAAGTATTTCTTGACTATATCAACATTTGTGGGGTAGGAAAATTCCTCTCCATCCATGGTTGCAAGCCTAAAGGCACCGCCTGAGAACGCTTTCTTGACCACATAGGGGCCGTCATAATTCGGAGTCCACTTGCCCCGAGAATCTGTGAGAAATGATTGTATTTTTTTGAGCACAAGGTCTCCTTTTCTGAAGACGCGAGGTCGGACCTTTTTGTCAAACGCCTTCTTCATTCTTTGCTGATACAACTGACCATGGCATAGTGTCGTTATTCATTTCTCTTCGATTAGATTCAGTTTATCGTGTCGACTTTGACACCATTCAGCTTCTGTTAGCTTAGCTTCCATCAATACCCGGATTGATGGGATCTCTACTTCTATGGGGAGCACTGCTTTCATGCCATATACTAGAGAGAAAGGGGTTGCCCCTGTTGAAGTGTAGACAGATGTGTGATAACTGTGAAGGGCAAAGGGTAGCATCTCGTGCTAGTCTTTCTAGGTTACAACCATCTTCTGAACAATCTTCTTGATGTTCTTGTTAGCCGCTTCTACCGCTCCGTTCATCTTGGGTGGGTACGGAGATGAGTTATGGTGTTCGATCTTGAACTCAGCGCATAACTCTTTCATCATCTTGTTGTTCAAGTTGGATCCATTATCAGTAATGATCTGGCTAGGAACACCATAACGGAAGATGATATTGTTTTTGATAATGTAGGCCACAACTTGTCGGGTTACATTGGCGTAAGACGCTGCTTCGACCCACTTGGTGAAGTAATCAATGGCTACCAGGATGAACCGATGTCCATTCGAAGCCTTGGGTTCAATCATGCCCATCATGTCGATTCCCCATATAGAAAAAGGCGATGGGGAAGAAAGAACTTTGAGATGTGTTGGCGGTACATGGATTTTGTCTGAGTATATCTGACACTTGTGACACTTCCTCATGTACTTGTAGCAATCGGATTCCATGGTCAACCAGTAGTACCCTGCTTTCATAATTTTCCTCGCCATTGTGTGTCCGTTGGCATGAGTGCCAAAGGATCCTTCACGAATTTCTTTTATCAGCATGTTTGCTTCTGGTCCGTCTACACATCAGAGCAAGACCATGTCAAAGCTTCTCTTGTAGAGTGTATCACCGTTCAGAAAGAAACTGCCTGCCAACCTTCTGAGGGTCTTTCTGTCTTTTCTTAATGCCCCAGGTGGGTACTCTTGTTTCTGAAGGAAGCATTTGATATCGTGATACCAAGGTTTGTCGTCGATGACTGCTTCGATCGTGAAGATGTAAGCGGGATGTTCAAGGCGCATTATGTCAATCTTAGGTAAGTCGTTCCATTGAACTACGCTAATCATGGAAGAGAGAGTGGCTAATGTATCAGCCACGTGATTCCTCTCACGAGGGATATGATGAAACTCGATTCTGTTGAAGAAGGGTAACAACCTTCTCGCGTAATCTTTGTAAGGAATCAGTCCTGACTGGTATGTGTTCCAATCTCCTTTGATCTGATTGATAACCAAGGCTGAGTCACTATATACATCCAAGTTCTTGATCCTTAAGTCGATCGCTTCTTCGAGACCCATGATACAAGCTTCGTATTTGGCCTCGTTGTTTGTGCACTTGAATGCCAGTCTGGCGATGAAAGGAATGTGGGTACCCTGAGGCATTATGATGATTGCCCCAATTTCATTTCCGTAATGATTGACAGCTCTGTCAAAGATAAGTCCCCATTGGGAACATGGTTCTGGCCCTTCACTGGGTAGCGGTTCATCGCAATCTTTCATTTTTAGATACATAACATCTTCGTCTGGGAAGTCAAATCCGACTGATTCTTGATCTTCAATCGGTTGATGAGCCAAATGATCGACCAGAACACTTCCCTTGATGGCATTTTGAGCGTGGTACTCGATGTCATATTCTGATAACAATATCTGCCAACAGGCTATCCTTCCCGTGAGAGCAGGATTTTCAAAGACGTACTTGATTGGATCCATTTAAGAGATTAACCAAGTAGTGTGACGAATCATGTATTGGCGAAGACGTTTGGCTGCCCAAGCCAGAGCACAGCAAGTTTTCTCAAGCATAGTATACCGAGTCTCGCAGTCGGTGAATTTCTTGCTCAAATAGTAGATGGCAGACTCTTTTCTTTTTGTTTCGTCTTATTGGCCAAGTACACACCCCATTGAGTCTTCCAAAACTGTTAAATAGATGATCAGCGGTCTTTCTTCCACTGGAGGTGATAGAATTAGTGGGTTCAACAGGTATTCCTTGATACTGTCGAAGGCGGTTTGGCAATCTTCTGTCCAAATGCAGTACTGATTCTTTTTGAGTAATTTGAAAATCGGCGCACATGTTGCGGTCATGAGGAATATGAATCTGGAGATGTAGTTCAAACGTCCCAGGAATCCCCTGACTTTTTTTTCAGTCTTTGGAGAAGGCATTTCTTGAATGGCCTTGAACTTGTCGGGATCAACCTCAATTCCTTTCTGGCTGACGATGAACCCTAGCAGTTTCCCTGAACGGACACAGAAGGTGCACTTGTTGGGATTCAATCGGAGTTTATACTTCCTCAACTGCTCAAATAGTTTTGATAGGTGGGTCACATGCTCCACCTTTGTTCTAGATTTGGCAATCATGTCATCGACATATCCCTTGATTTCTTTGTGTATCATGTCGTGGAACAGAGTAGTCATGGCCCGTTGATAGGTTGCCCCGGCGTTCTTCATACCGAACAGCATTACCTTGTAACAAAAAGTGCCCCATGGGGTAATGAACGAAGTTTTCTCCATATCTTTCGGAGCCATCTTTATCTGATTATAGCCCGAGAATCCATCCATGTAGGAGAAGACTTTGAAATTTGCTGTACTGTCAACCAGCATGTCAATGTGTGGTAAGGGAAAGTCATCCTTTGGACTTGCTTTGTTCAGATCCCTGTAGTCTACACACATTCTGACATTTCCGTCCTTTTTCGGAACTGGTACTATGTTGGCTAGCCATTGAGGATATTCTGATGTGGCGAGGAATGTAACACCCCATTTCTACCCGGCGGATAAATAATAAAATCAGAGTTTTCTTTTCAAAAATTTTCAACATAAACAGGATGTCACATTTCAACTTTAATCAACAACTTCGATTAATTTCATATTAAACAGATACATAACACTTTAGCTCGGATGAACCGATAACAACAAGATTCACATATATCTTCTTTTCAAAGCCAAACAACTTCAAGATATACATATTCAACTTCAAGTCACTTAACATTTTTGTTCGACTAAGACAACTTCAAAACAACATAATACTTAATAAATTCAACTTAAAAATTAACGACATAAACAAGGTCAACAATAAACCACAAGCGTTCATCCCCCCGAGTGTTACGTATCAGAGTAAGACCCTCTTGCAATAAAGCAACATAAAGACTCCAGAAAGCTATTCTGAACTTCCACGACAATTCTTGTGTACCTGCCCATTTCCCATGGTAGGGGAAATATCAGCAGAAGGGGTGAGATATCCAACAATATAATAAGTCATATGATAAATAATATATCAGAATAAAACATTGTAAATCACCACTTTGTACTTTATTACACAATCAACAGCTCCACTAATTATTCAACAAATCACAACAACAGTTCAACTTTCTATTCAACAATCACACTAACTCAGGATGCAACATGAAAATGCGACTCAACAATGCACATGCATGTGGTACCATTGGAGCATAACTCCCAACTTAAAAATGGAGCAAAACTCCCAACTTAATAATTGCCAATTAATAGAGGCATCAACAAGGCATAAGCCTTCTTCGCAGGTTGCCAATACAGGCTAAGGCATAAGCCTTCAACTTAAATATTTTGCCAATCCAGGCCAACTTGGTATGCTATGCATGCGTTATAAATTTCAACAACACAACGACAACTCGACTTCAACTTATCAACATCATTAAACATTGGCCTTAGGCATACAACTTAATATTTTCAACAGCAACTTCGCAGCAATTTCAACAATGGCCATAGGCCTACAACTTGGTATCAACATCTCAACAACAACATGACGACAACGTTTCAACAGCAACTTAATATTAACAACGCAACAACAACAATTCGACAACAACTTATCAACAATACAACACATCAACAACAACTTGTCAGCAATACAACACATCAACAACAACTTATCAACAACAACATATTCATCAACACCTGAAATTCATAATTTCCAGCAAGTATTCAACACAACAAAACAACCAAAATATACAACAACGATCCGTAATTATTCCGGACAATTCTACTAAACTGATTCATTATTTTTCTACTGATTAACTACTACCACAGCTTATATTATTTTTACATATTCTACTTAATTTAATTCGACTACTTATTTTTTTCCTATACAGTGTTTACGTTACCGATATGGTTCTGCGAGACTACTAACTGCTACTGTTACTATCATAAATATATCCTGCTACAAATAATACCAACTCTGTTGCTTCACTACTTATTGAATTAATTCAATTCCTGCTGTTCCATTTCCTCTTCTGCTATTAACTGGACTAAGCATTGTAATTATCCTGCAATTCATTTTGATCCACACAGATACTAAATATTACTCTGCTACCTTCACTACTACTAAAAATATTATCTCTATCAATTTACCACTTGTTAATTGTTTCACTGCTACAATATATACTCCTGCTAAAATGCTGCTGCTATTCGTACATTTAATCCAAACTCATAATTAATATATTGCTTATATATTATTCTTATTATAGTTATTACTATAATTATTATAATAATCAATATTATTAATACTATTATTTTAGTAATCTAATACTTAAAGCTATGCACTGTAAGTGTATATATATATATTTAGAAAACGTGAAGCTTATACACTACTATGAGAACTGACGGTTGCCCCCCCCCCCCCTCACTGTGTCAACATATATATATATATATATATATATATATATATATATATATAACTTACAAAAAAACAAAATACTAAAATAAGTCATATATTATTAATATAACTATGTGCTAACTAACAGTACAAGGAACAATTAAGAAATACAATGCTAATTAAATATTTGGGAAGGAAAATAAACGTGTGGCCCCACCACTCACTGGGACGGTCGTCCCATTTCCTACATATCCATGGCGGTCGTCCCGCCCCTAGGCTCATTTGGGACAGTCGTCCCCCCTGTCTTGCACTATGGGGTGATCGTCCCACCCTGTATCCTGTTCATACTGTAGTTTTCTTCGATTAAAATGCACAGATATAATTCTTCCTCCCAGAATTATTTCGTCAACCAAATTCAATTAATTACTCAAACAGTTCACAAGCAATTTTCAACATAGCATCAGTTATTAATATCAACACAGAAATACTTCAACGATTTTTAATTTTCAACACAGCAACACAACACGATTATCAACATAGGAAAAATAACCTAAAACTTACAGTATTTTAATTCCCCCATACTACTCATCATACAACCCATTAGAAAGTCGGAACCCCACCCTTACCTTGGATTGAAGGTCGCTCTCTAATTTCTCGATCGGATTTCGCTTGCCTCTTGACTGTAACTTCCACGTTCCTCTTCTCCACCAAAACCCTCGTTCCTCTTTGTTCTTACTGTTACCACTACTTCTCAAATTCCTTCTAATGACTAATAATAAAATAATACTATTACACTATTATATCTTATTGGGCTTAAGTTCTTACACCCCCCTTTCAACTACTTCCAACCAATTAAATAGGCCCAATTAATATAATCTAGTATTATTTCTAATTTCTACCACTTAATTCAACTAAATCAATTCAACAAAAGTCAACACAACTTAAATCGATATCACACAACTTCAACAATTAAATCAAAAAATATTCAAAACTATTTAATTAAATAAATAATTAAATATCGGGCGTTACAACTCTCCCCTACTTAAAATATTTTCGTCCTCGAAAATCTCCTCGATACTACCACTCTCAACGCAAATTCCGCATCCAACTCCCAGATCCTCAAGTCGCATTTTGCAACACTTCGATCACTACTTTCCGACATAACAAAACTCAATACGATTTAAATCCAAACACACTTGCTAATCATTCAACATCTTCGCGACGAAATCGTTAATAACTAACAACCACTTCAACAATATCTAGGCACATCAACTTTCACAGTAGTAACAACCACAACACACTTATGCTTGGATATACAACATCACATCGTCATCCTATCAACATCTTTGACACTCAGACTCATACACAATCTCATTCCCATCTACAAACGTTTGTCAATTATCAACAAAATATCCACAACTCTACTTCATATCGTCGTATCACTCTTATAGTGACATCAACATAGCCAACAAAATCAACTTCGTCATATTATGGGGTATTATTCCTCATTTACGGCAACCAACAACAACATCACGGCAAGGAAACAAAATCATTATAACGCTAACTTAACAGTATAACTTAACAAATATACACACAACTCACCATCAACCAACAACCATAACATCCTGATAAAATCAGCAACTGTTTTACGAAGAACATAGCACTCTAACACATCATACTTATATCAAGAATTCACCAAATCCAACGTGTAGACCAATACATTTCATTCACTTAGGCTCCTGATATTTAGTCATTCACTTCTAATGAATCACACACGCATAGTAAATGCGCCACATCACGCTTCAGCTGCGCAACTCTGATCATCCATTTTAAGTCACCGTCTTCATTAAAATTCCATCAACTATACGGTCTACAGGTTTCAATCTAGTTTTGGACTTCCTTTAACATCCATCATAAAATCATTGTCCACTTGATATTGTCCATCTTTCACTTTGCGACGTTAGCTTGCATATAAATCCGCAACTCTGAATTGTTCAATGCGTCTCAACTCTTTTCTAGTCACTTCTTTATAAATTCACACAAACTGGTGAACGACTATCCTCATGATATAACATCAATCACTTTACACACCATTAAGATAGCAAGACAAATCTATACCATCCAACACGATCTCATCTACTATTAACAAGAGATTAAGGGTGATCAGTTCCTCAATTTGTCAATAGATAGCCGACAACCATAATGGGGTATAAACCACCGTTACCAAACTATAATAGTGTTTCCTTTAGAACTTGTACTCAAGTCACCTAAAGCATCATACCTCAATAACTTCCATGAGGTTTACAAACACTCCCAAAATTTCCTCCTCATTTGATCTGGTCGATGCGACACCAACGCTCAACATACGGTCCACATCACACTCACTTAGCCTCACACGAAGGTTAAGTATTCTCTAACTCAAGGATGCCATTCCACACCGCTTTGGTGATAGAACCTCTCCATAATGCCAAATAAGGTCAATTCAGACCAACAACGTCATTATTATGCATTACAATGCGCAATTCATCCATACATCATTCACATAAAAATCACTATGTTCAATCATCATTGTATACTTCACAATTCCTCTTATAAGCATCTTCCTTTAAAAGGACATCTTCATGCTAATCATTGTTAATCATCATAAGCCGTATCTCTATGCACTTCTCCAATACCTTCACATTCTTTGTCGTGTCGAACACCTCAATTCTCAACTTATTCACCAACAACATATTACGCTTGACTTCGTCTCGAACAATGGCGATAATAACCATCTATGCTCAAAAGCCTCTAGTTCCGTAACCGACTTCAGAGTCCCTCCATATAGGAATGCATCTACCGTATTTGAAAACACTTTCATAGGATAGATTATGTTTTTATCTCTTCATAGGTTCAAATGGAACATCAATCTAATACTCGGAACACAAGATATGAATTTCCAAGGTTATTTGAATATGCAAACACCGACGTCATGTAGCGACATACTATTACACACCTTACGATAACATCAGAACAGAATTTCTTTGCACCAGTACCAACACTTATCATTCTTGAAATCGTACTCATCTCCTTGCATTTCCGACTCTGACTCGCGATTCAAAACATTCCAACAACTTTTACAATCACTCACAAGGATCCCACGACACGGTCTACAACAATCTGTCATTCTATCACCGTTCAAACGTCGACATCTTACGCAAGGCTACTCAAACCGACAATTTCACAGTCCACCAGCAGCGCTGAACATCGCAACTTTCTAAATTTCATCTTCTAAAAATTATCCTTGTTACTTAACAATCACCTTCAGAAATATCAGGGATTTACATTCCAGTAATATATCAACAACCGTTACTTTGCTCCTCATCCTTCGAGAAGTAAACATCCACAATGTCTGATCATCTTCCCTCAAGATGCTCCAACTCGATTATCAAATAAATCTTGAATCCATGTCACCTTCGGATTCGAAAAACAACAAACTTCTGCAATACTTGCACTGTTGCCATCAGCAGCATACTGAACCAACATCTTACAACAGAAACAAATTCGAGAAGCAAAGCCTCTCCCCCACTTATCTTCAAACCTACTCCTGCACACCATCGATTAGGAAAGCAAACAAGTACCGACAGTGTTCCACACACTTGTCGCATACTAAGGGATAAACAACATTAGACAACTTGGCCGGACAGACCGACCTGCTCTGATACCACTATGTAACACCCCATTTCTACCAGGCGGATAAATAATAAAATCAGAGTTTTCTTTTCAAAAATTTTCAACATAAACAGGATGTCACATTTCAACTTTAATCAACAACTTCGATTAATTTCATATTAAACAGATACATAACACTTTAGCTCGGATGAACCGATAACAACAAGATTCACATATATCTTCTTTTCAAAGCCAAACAACTTCAAGATATACATATTCAACTTTAAGTCACTTAACATTTTTGTTCGACTAAGACAACTTCAAAACAAAATAATACTTAATAAATTCAGCTTAAAAATTAACGACATAAACAAGGTCAACAATAAACAACAAGCGTTCATCCCCCCGAGCGTTACGTATCAGAGTAAGACCCTCTTGCAATAAAGCAACATAAAGACTCCAGAAAGCTATTCTGAACTTCCACGGCAATTCTTGAGTACCTGCCCATTTCCCATGGTAGGGGAAATATCAGCAGAAGGGGTGAGATATCCAACAATATAATAAGTCATATGATAAATAATATATCAGAATAAAACATTGTAAATCACCACTTCGTACTTTATTACACAATCAACAGCTCCACTAATTATTCAACAAATCACAACAACAGTTCAACTTTCTATTCAACAATCACACTAACTCAGGATGCAACATGAAAATGTGACTCAACAATGCACATGCATGTGGTACCATTGGAGCATAACTCCTAACTTAAAAATGGAGCAAAACTCCCAACTTAATAATTGCCAATTAATAGAGGCATCAACAAGGCATAAGCCTTCTTCGCAGGTTGCCAATACAGGCCAAGGCATAAGCCTTCAACTTAAATATTTTGCCAGTCCAGGCCAACTTGGTATGCTATGCATGCGTTATAAATTTCAACAACACAACGACAACTCGACTTCAACTTATCAACATCATTCAACATTGGCCTTAGGCCTACAACTTAATATTTTCAACAGCAACTTCGCAGCAATTTCAACAATGGCCATAGGCCTACAACTTGGTATCAACATATCAACAACAACATGACGACAACGTTTCAATAGCAACTTAATATTAACAACGCAACAACAACAATTCGACAACAACTTATCAAGAATACAACACATCAACAACAACTTGTCAGCAATACAACACATAAACAACAACTTATCAACAAGAACATATTCATCAACACCTGAAATTCATAATTTCCAGCAAGTATTCAACACAACAAAACAACCAAAATATACAACAACGATCCGTAATTATTCCGGACAATTCTACTAAACCGATTCATTATTTTTCTACTAATTAACTACTACCACAGCTTATATTATTTTTACATATTCTACTTAATTTAATTCGACTACTTATTTTTTTTCCTATACATTGTTTCTGTTATCGATATGGTTCTGTGAGACTACTAACTGCTACTGTTACTATCATAAATATATCCTGCTACTAATAATACCAACTCTGTTGCTTCACTACTTATTGAATTAATTCAATTCCTACTGTTCCATTTCCTCTTCTGCTATTAACTGGACTAAGCATTGTAATTATCCTGCAATTCATTTTGATCCACACAGATACTAAATATTACTCTGCTACCTTCACTACTACTAAAAATATTACCACTTGTTAATTGTTTCACTGCTACAATATATACTCCTACTAAAATGCTGCTGCTATTCATACATTTAATCCAAACTCATAATTAATATATTGCTTATATATTATTCTTATTATAGTTATTACTATAATTATTATAATAATCAATATTATTAATACTATTATTTTAGTAATCTAATACTTAAAGCTATGCACTGTAAGTGTATATATATATATATATATTTAGAAAACGTGAAGCTTATACACTGCTATGAGAACTGACGGTCGTCCCCCCACCCCCCCCCCCCCCCCCACAGTGTCAATATATATATATATATATATATATATATATATATATATATATATATATATATATATATTTGACTTACAAAAAAACAAAATACTAAAATAAGTCATATATTATTAATATAACTATGTGCTAACTAACAGTACAAGGAACAATTAAGAAATACAATGCTAATTAAATATTTGGGAAGGAAAATCAACGTGTGGCCCCACCACTCACTGGGACGGTCGTCCCATTTCCTACATATCCATGGCAGTCGTCCCGCCCCTAGGCTCATTTGGGACGATCGTCCCCCCTGTCTTGCACTATGGGGTGATCGTCCCACCCTGTATCCTGTTCATACTGTAGTTTTCTTCGATTAAAATGCACAGATATAATTCTTCCTCCCAGAATTATTTTGTCAACCAAATTCAATTAATTACTCAAACAGTTCACAAGCAATTTTCAACATAGCATCAGTTATCAATATCAACACAGAAATACTTCAACGATTTTTAATTTACAACACAACAACACAACACGATTATCAACACAGGAAAAATAACCTAAAACTTACAGTATTTTAATTCCCCCATACTACTCATCATACAACCCATTAGAAAGTCGGAACCCCACCCTTACCTTGGATTGAAGGTCGCTCTCTAATTTTTCGATCAGATTTCGCTTGCCTCTTGACTGCAACTTCCACGTTCCTCTTCTCCACCAAAACCCTCGTTCCTCTTTGTTCTTACTGTTACCACTACTTCTCAAATTCCTTCTAATGACTAATAATAAAATAATACTATTACACTATTATATCTTATTGGGCTTAAGTTCTTACACCCCCCTTTCTACTACTTCCAACCAATTAAATAGGCCCAATTAATATAATCTAGTATTATTTCTAATTTCTACCACTTAATTCAACTAAATCAATTCAACAAAAGTCAACACAACTTAAATCGATATCACACAACTTCAACAATTAAATCGGAAAATATTCAAAACTATTTAATTAAATAAATAATTAAATATCGGCCGTTACAAGGAAACCCGCGTCAATCTGTTTTTGTACTTCCTCTTTGATTTTGATGGCCATGTCTGGATGAGTTCGCCTCAACCTCTGTTTTACTGGTGGACATTCTGATCTTAACGGTAAATGATGTTCCACGATGCTGGTATCCAACCCCGACATATCCTGATAAGACCAAGCGAATACATCGGGAAACTCTTTGAGAAGCTTTATCAAACTTTCTTTGACAGTTGGACTGAGCAGTGCCCCAATCTTGACCTCCTTTCTCTCTTCCTCTGAACCTAAGTTGACCATTTCCAATGGCTCTTGGTGAGGTTTAATGGACCTTTCCTCTTGTCTGAGTAATCGGGAGATCTCCTCTAGAATGTCTTCGTCATCTTCTTCTTCAACCTCAAATACCGGGAATTCAAAGTTGGGAGAAGGCATCGCATCGTACGTTTCAATAGGGTTTAAAACAAGCAATCTGCATGACGTTATGATTGTTTTTTAGAAGAGATAGAGAGAAATGCAAGAGTGTGTGCAGTGTATTTTTTTTACTGCTTGTTTTTATTATTTGAATTGTTTTATAGGATTACCATTTTCTGAAAAAGCGAAAAGAGAAAACAACAATTAATGCGGAAATTATAGAACGGCGTTATTTTATTTATGATCTTGTCGATTCTTGAAATGACAGCCCTATAAAACAAAAACTCTATCGCTTTGGGCGGTGTACTTGACCATATAGTCGTATTTTCCACTCAGTTGTCCTAAGGTGTCCCGCACTTCTTTGGAACTGGAAGAGTCATCCCTTTCTATGACGTTGACCTCGGGAAAAGCATAGTTGATGAATTCTAGTCCTGCAAACTTTTACGAATTCATTGTCGTGCTGGATATTTTCTGAATGCCCTGACTGTTGATCCCATGACATGGTGGGGACGCATGTATTCTTTCCAATGATGCTCAGCTGATTTTCATTGTTCGGCTGATTTCCTTGCTCCGAGTCTCCGGGGTACGGCTGCCAGATAGACAAACCATCCATCGAGCCATAATAGTCATGGTCGAAGTTGTATTTCATCGGAGTGTCCTCCTCTAATGAGTTTGGTGGAGCACGACATCCTTCCGGATCACAATCTCCGTATATCATTTTGACGTCTGACCTTGGTATAAATCTCAGACTTTGTGTGGGATAGCAAAATGGCGTAGGCACCTTTTCCTGAGACATATAGCCGTCCTCGTTGAGATATAACTTCCATTCTTCATCTGTATCAGAGGAATCTCCCTTGTTGATGGTATGTACTTCTTGAGACACTAGGTGAAGGAAACCTCCACTGTGGAAGAAGTTCTGAATGGGATGAAGAATTTTATCATTGTCAACTGTCTGGGTACAGGTTGCAGAAAAACCAAGACCCTTCTTTGTTTTATTATCAGTAGGAATGACAAGTTGCCCCCATCCATTTGCATTGTTACTTTTGATCACCTCGAGAGCATCTTTGGACGAGGATATTGATGTTCCCTTCTCTAATTGATTCTCATTGCTTACCAAAAGTGCCTGGAACTGATTTCCAACAACCTCCTCGGGTTCTACACAAGTGGACAATGATAGGTTACTTACGATCAAGGCTTATTCTCCACAGACCGTGACGAGTTGGTCATTCTTGACGAACTTCAGCTTCTGGTGAAGTGTCGAAGTGACTGCCCCAGCCTGGTGTATCCAAGGTCTTCCCAACAAACAACTGTATGTTGCTCGGATGTCCATGACCTGGAACATGACTAGGAAAGTGTGAGGACCGATAGTTATGGGAAGGTCGACTTCGCCGATAACTTTTTTTCTGGACCCGACAAATGCTTTGACGACGACCTCACTGCCTCTCATCGGAGATCCTTTGAATGATAGTCGCATTAGAGTGGACTTCGGCATGATGTTGAGAGCCTATCCGGTGTCTACCAGTACGCTGGATAAAGCATCGTCCTGGCAGTTGACTGTGATATTGAGCGCCATGTTGTGACTTTTGCCTTCTTCTGGCAATTCCTCATTGCTAAACCCCAAGTTGTTGCAGGAAGTGATGTTAGAGATGATGTTGTTGAATTGTCTTATTGACACATCCTGTTCCATGAAGGCCTGCTCTAAGACTCTCTGTAGAGCCTCTCTGTGGGCTTCGAAACTAAGTAAAAGAGATAACACAGAGATCTTTGAAGGATTTTGTAACAGTTGGTCAACTATGTTCTATTCACTTCTTTGGATGAGCTTCAACATCTCATCATCATTTTTCGCAAGGTTGGGATCGCTGGATTGACCGACTGGTGGATTGGGAACTTCCGTTTGAGGTTCCTTTTCTCTGTTAGGTTCTCCAACTCCTCTGTTGAAGATTCGACCACTCCGTGTTACTCGACTGATGTCTGCAATATTCACAACTGAGGGTAATGGAATTTCCTTTCCATTCTCAATTATTGTTGCACCGTATTTGTAAGGGATCGCCTTATCAGATTTGTACGACACTGATCCAGGTAGATAGATAACTACAGGAGCCTTCTGATTTCTCTGACTGTCGTAAGTAACTTCAATCAATTCCTGGTTAAGAACCTTCGATTCGTCAACTAGAGGGATGATGGTACAAACATCTTTGGTTCTTTCGTGATCAGAGATCACGACAACATCCTTAATCTGATCAGCGAAATAGTCTGGCGTCCAGTTGATTGATCCAGAACCTGGACATGGTTGAATCTCTTTGCGGTCCAACTGACTTTGAAGAGCTGCTCGCACGAGGTAACATCCTTGATTATTTTCCGAGCATACTCTACAGCGCTCGTAATTGTGTGGTGGTACCTCGCCACGTCCGCTTTGAATGCAGTGCAACCTTACTAGGTCTATTTGCATAGATCAGACATCCTTCTAACTTTGATTTCTGGTAGGGTTCCCGTTTGTCACACTGATTTGTTGCGTGTCTTCGTCTAGATAGACTGGAAGCCACCAGTGGTTTAACAAGTGTTGTAAAGTTCTTTGAACGAGAGCGCACCCTTGGTTACTCTCACAACATTCCTTACAGTTCTGATAATTATGCGAAGTCAGAAAACTGAACTGGACTTGCTTAACATGTAACTCCACCAAGCTGGTATTCATCAAGCGAATATCAAAGATCTGAATCATATTCACTTGATACTGATTTCTATCGCAGTAGTCCTGGATCCACCCAAGATCCATCTGACACTGGAGGGCCTCTTGTACAAAAGAGCATTCTTGTTTGTTTACCGAGCAAGTCAGATAGGAATTATAATCGTGCCATGGATGATTATGATACTGGCTTTTCCTTGAGTGCATTGCCACTAAGTTGACATTCACCGCACGGATGTCGGGGTTCTGAATGATGTTGGAACTTGCATGAGTCATGTTAACTCCACGAACTTGATGCTCTTGGATCTACCCTAGATCCAACTGTTTCTATAGAGCTTATTGCACCACAGAACACCCTTGATTGTTTTTAGGGCATATATCACACTGGTGATAATTATGAGGTGGTATATGGCCATACCCGCTCTGTCTGCAATGCATCTTGACCAGATTGGTCCTCAACAAGAGTACATCATGAATTTGATAGCTGTTGTTAGACTCTTCCTCTATCAAATTTACCGCAGCTTTCTCGTGTTGAGGCAGCGAGTTCGTGAGAACATTCGGATTCGTATCTTTGAAAGATAAGACCCCGCTCCTAACAAGCTTTTGCACATCGGATTTGAAACTGAGATAGTTTTCTATGTTATGCCCTGGTCCTCCTTGGTGGCAAGGGCAAGTCTGATCCGCTTTGAACCAAAAAGGCGGATTTTCTGGTACTGTAAGAGGAGACCTAGTTTGGACGTACCCCTTGACCAGTAAGAGTGGAAACAACTTTACGTACAACATCGGTATAGGGTCGAACCCTGGTAGTCTCGTGGTACGGTTGTTGTTATATGGAGGACGAGCCTGCTGAAGAGGTTGTTGTGTCCTTTGCTGATATTGTTATTGATTCAGTTGGCTCTGAGCAACCTGAGGTTGATACGTAGGAACACGCACAGGGTTGATAGCAGGAGTTACAGCTGCTACTGGTTAGTACCGTCGCCTTTGCTTTCCGAGAGAGATATTGCCAATATCTTGCTCTTTTTTCTTAGGGAGAGCACTACCGTATCTTTTTGTACTACTTGGTGATCCAGCTTCTTTAACTAAACGTACTTCTCGGACTGCTTCCTCAAGACGAACTCCCATGCCTACCATTTCTTTAACTAAAAGTCATTGGGCGCACTGGCGACCATTCGGTCATAGTAGAATGAGCTCAAGGTCTTTAAGAAGATCTTTGTCATCTCTTTTTCCTCAAGAGATGGACAAATCTGGGCGGCAATTTCACGCCATCTCTGAGCGTACTCCTTAAAGGTTTCCTTGTCCTTCTGTGACATGGCTCTGAGTTGATCTCTGTCTGGTGCCATATCCCGGTTATACTTATATTGTTGAACGAAGGCAGCGCCAAGATCTTTGAAAGTGCCGATATTAGTGCGGTTTAAACCCATGTACCATTTGAGTGCGGCACTGGTTAAACTATTCTGAAAATAGTGAATCAGTAGCTCTTGGTTCTTTGTCTGAGTTGACATTCGCCGAGCGTACATCACCAAATGGCTTTGAGGGCAAGAGTTACCCTTGTACTTTTCAAATTCGGGCACCTTGAACTTGTGCGGAACTTTCATATTAGGGACCAAACAAAGGTCTGCGGCGTCCTTTCCAAATGGATCCTGACCGCGAAGGGCTTGCAGTTCTTTCTGCATTTCCAGGAACTGTTCCTGGAACTCATTCATTCTGCCGAACATACTATCGTTTCCACCAGAAGGTATCTGGGAAATTTGTCCTTCCGGGACAGTGTGTACCACGGGTGGTGGTATACTCATCATGGTAGTGACTCTAGGTCCTTCCCTCTCCCGAAGTTTGTAACCTTCAAGAGTTGCTGTTATGCCCCGGGCATCTTCGCTTTCCCGAAGTTTGTAACCTTCAGGCCCAGCAGCTCCTGTTGCGGTTCCCTGATCTTCCGTGATCGGTGGAACATATCCTTCTGGGATATAGTTAATAGGCATGCCCCAGGGACGAACTTTCAGCATTTTATACCTAGGATCATACTTCTCCACTATGGGTGTTGATATGATATGTGAGATCACAATCCTTTGTTGTTGCATATGAGCTTCTGCTAGAGCTTGCATGTCGTTATGAAGCTTTCTTAGATCCTCTTTCAAAGTTTCGATCTCTTCCCTCAACTCTATGTTCTCTTCCTCGAGATCATCCATCTTTTTCTGTCGATTGGCCCGAGTATTGTATGAATGAGACAGTTTGACTCTAGAATCCAGACGTAAACGTGAGATTCGTAGGTAAGAAGAATGCGTTACGTGAGAATGATGAATGCAACAAGTATATTTTAATTAATTTTTGTTTAATCAAAATAAACTCCGACAATTGGATTGCAAATATCAAACAGTGGGGAAACCCCGTTTTATTGAATTTAAATATGGCGGAATGGAAATACAGTAATTTACATAGTGCTGTAAAAGGAAATCTAAACTTATGGGTCCCGAGTCTTCTCTGAGGAGAGCTCAGGTGCTGGTTCTAGTACTTTCCTTTTCTTTGACCGGGGCTATTGAGCCGTTGTTGGGTTGTCATTCCTTTGCCAAGTGAAGGGAGCGAGCAAATTCCTTTGGTCATCCGAATTTTCTACAGTATGTTGCTCTAAAATCTCAATCAGAGCATCTTTTTATTTTAACAGTTGCTGTATTTTATTGCACTCCACATTGAGAATACGGTACTTATTCTTCCAAGACCTCTTCTTCTGTTGAACTTTGTTGAGAGTAACCTGAAGTTTTTCCGTATCAGATATAAAATAAAGGACAGGGTCCCTTAATGGATGAACTTCCTGATAAGGGTAAGGCATCCTCAGCTTGAGAGCTCTAGTTTATACCCAGTGGAGATAAGGTTCCACCGAGACACAGTCCGATTTTCTTAGAGACTCTCATCCTTTCCTATGAACGTGTTTCCAGGCATGCACTATATCTATCTTTAGTGCTCTGTCATTTTCTCCTTCCTTGAAGGAAAGACCTTCCAGATGAGCATTTTGCGGGACATGCCTCATCGGGTATCCGAGTTGACGACGAACTAACACTGGATGATAATTTATTCCTCCTTTAGTTCCTATGAGGGGTACATTTGGGAAATTTCCACAACGGTCAATGATCCTAATCCTGTCATAGATTCGATTGTACCAGTCTATGTCAGAGTTGGTAAGAGACATGATTCTCTGCGACCAATGTAAAGTATTCTTAGGATCCCAAAATGCAGCAAACTTGGGCAAGTGGGAAATGAACCATTTGTACAGCAGGGGTACACAACATGTGATCATTCCACCGCTATAAAAATTCCTTAAGTGTACCAAATGATAAGCATCTACGAGCAAGGTCGGTATAGGATTTCCAATCAGAAAAATCTTAATGGCGTTGATATCTACAAAGTTATCGATGTTGGGAAACAAAAATAACCCGTAGGTAAGCAAAACAAAGATGCTTTCGAAAGCGGCCACGTTCCCTATACTAGCAAAGTAAAGAGCTTTCTTGATTAAGAACTGGGCTGGCAAACCCTGAATTCCACCCTTAGTGGTCATGTGAGTCCTGACTTCTGACTCGTCCAAATAGATTGCTCTTGCAATGTTTTGATCCTTTGGAATTTCTTCCAGTCCAAAAAAGGGAGCTTGGTCAGTAATATGCAAATCAGTCAGGTGAGAGTACTCCTCCAGTGTTGGTGCTAGTTGATAATCCAGGAATATGAAACAGTGATAGACCGGATCGTAGAACTGGATTAGTGTGGTTAGGATTCCTTCAATTACATAGACCCTTAACAGAGACAGCAGTCCTCCATACTTAACTCTGAAAGCCTCAGGGTTGGTTATCATCCTCGCCAGACCTCTTAAATCCTCTAGTTTTGGAACCTTGAAGGTGTACTTGTGAGTCTTCCTTCTACCGAAATCCATAACGTAATCTCTTTCTTTGACCACTAAGATTTCCCATCATTGTGCAAATCATCATCACAATATGGAGGAACCATCATGCTTCATTAGTCTCCCTAAAGATGGGTGAGCATCCATTACTATCAGAATTAGGATTTCAAGCCCTCTCAGGGCCTTAGACAAAGGATCAATAAAGAAATGACATGATCTTCAACTTGTCTAACCTCTCAAATATTCTCAAAGGATCAAGAGGTATCCCACTTTAAGGATCAAGCATAAGGCTGCTCCCTTCTAGGTGGATCAAGTCTCAAGATCGACAGTGTCACCAAATTAGGGTTTTGGTCGACCAGGGCCTCCAGATGGAAATTTTCATCTGGGCACAAGCCAATGATCCAAAACATAGCCTAAAATACTTCATGGGACCTCATGGACCCAATCATCAAGTCAATTTTGCCTCAGGGGATGCATTCATCAAAAATCAGGAATTAGGGTTTCTTGACCTAATTCACCCCTAAGTTGACTTTTAGGGAAAATCAAGAGCCAAGACCTCTAGAGAGGGTTTGAGGGTCTCTAATGAACTATATTGATCCATTTGGAACAATGGATTAATCCAAGAAGTGTGAGCAACAAGTCTCAATTTCATCAGTACCACAGTTAGGGTTTCGCGAGGAAAGTCAACTGTAACTTTGACTTTTGACCTGGACATGCTCCCATGCCCTAGGACATGAATCAATATACCCTATGACACCCATGGAACATGTCCATCACGTTTGATTTAGGTCAAGGACATGATTTCATAAAGGATTGCACAGTTTGGAATTCATCGGATAAAAAGTCAACTGTGCACAAAAGTCAACTTTGACTTTTTAAGATTTTTCACCAAAATGGATTTTTAACCCTAAAATGATGTTAATGTATGATTTGAATCATCATTCATCAAGAAAAATCAAAGAAAGTGGGATAACTTGTAAAAGGGGTAACCATAAAAACTTAGAAAAATTTCTAAGTTATGGAAAAAGTGACACTAATGTGCCAACTTTGGAGGACCATAACTCCTAAACCACAAGGCCATTGTTCCCCATTCAAAGCTTGATTTGTAGATCACATTACCCTCTACAAAAGCTTCATACTGACCTATGTCCAAATTCCTCATGGATTTTGAGTTATGGAGTGATCAAAATCAAGAAAAGTCACTTTGTTCCAACACTTAGTGAAAATTTCACTAAGTCAGATTTTACCTTACTTTTTGCCAAATGTAGGGGGATTTTTCACTTGAATTCAAAAGAGATCAAAAGCAAACATGTTCAAACAGTTGTTGTATCATGTAAGGGCTTTCCAAAATGGCCAAGAACATTACCAAATTCAATTTGAGTCATGAGATATGACATTGACAAGTTGCCGTATTGAAATCTGTCAAGGCAAGGCAGAATTTGCATTTTTGCTCGATTTGCCAAAATCAGCCAAATCCAAATGCTCCTATCCACTTGGACACATCTGAGGATAAAATCTAAAGGGGACAATCACTGAGCCAAGCCTCCAAAGTCTTTGGAACAAGAAATAACATGTTGAACCTAGAATTGCCAAAATGGGGACAAGACTCCAATTTTGGATTGGAGCATTCAATGGAAGCATCAAGGTAGCATGGAATGATCCATTCTCATCTGAAATCAGTCAAGGCTTATCCAAGACCAAGGGAACCACAGCCCTGTGCCCTAACCTCTAGTCAATGGCTAGAGGAGACTTGCATTTCCATTGGCCAACATTGAACAAACCTCTGCTGCAGTTGCCATTCACTATTGCTGCCAAAACAAACTTGCTCTACTATAAATAGAGTTCAATTGCGATCAGTTTGAGTACACCAAAGCCATCAAACAGATGCTTTCCTCAAAATCTCTTCTTTCACTCCAATTTTGCCTTCTAAGGCCAGTCACTATCGGGTTTTGAGTTTGAGAGCTTTTCCAACCAAACCAATCACACACACACCTCATATACATCATATAAAAGTTATCCAAACACTCACATAACCTCTGGAACACAGATTTCACAAAATCACCAGCCAATTGCTCAAGTTCTTGACAGATTTGCAGTTGGGGTACCATCTCAAGTTCTAGATCATTTCAATCCATTCCAAGCATTCATACACACTCCATGGCACCTAGGGAAGCTATCCAGATCATTGGAACCTAGCTGTAACACCTCCAACACAAATCACGATCACCAGCTGCAAGTGGTAAGCATGAGCTCTTCTAACTCTATGATCCATGCAATTTTTGCTGCACAATTATTTGGCCATATGTTCATAATCATGCATGGAATGTTTCCCCTCAATTAATTGCGTTGTTTGAATCGTGTATCAAAAATCCTAACCTTCATGCAGAAATTAGGGTTCTTGAGGATTTTTCGTGATTTCTTGTTTTATGATTAATTTAAATGAAATTAAATGACATAGACATGATCGTGAGGTTGAAACGAGTTGATTGGTATGTGGATTACATGATATGATTAAGTATTCAGTGAGATTGGAGAGAAAATGCAAATCTGGGAAAACCCAGAACACGCGCATGTTCTTGGCGCCATTTTTTGAAAATTCAAATATTTGAATTTTGTGATTTTATTTAATTGATTCAAAATTTAATTTCTCTCTGGGTTTTAATGATTTTGAGTTGATTCTTTTTTTAATAATTCACAAAAATGTTAAAATATTTTATTTTCCCAAAAAATCCCAAAAATATTATTTATTTTATATAATTGATATTTTTGCAAAGAATTAATGTTTTAATTGTTTTTGACATTTAAAATATTTTTTCCACCTTGATTTTGCAACTTTTAATCCTTTCTAATTATTTTGTAGGTCAATACTTAATTTTTGAAGCATTAATCCAAGATCACAATTTGTTTTCCATATGTTAAACAATTTTGATCATTTTAATTGAATATTTTATTCAATTAAAACACATTTTGAAAACAAATTAGGGTTTTTGATTAATTTAACCCTCATAAATTATTTTCAAAACACTTGTGGGCCTCTAATAGAGTGTAAGACCCAATCCTTTTTTTGACCAAATCATTTTTGGGCCTCAGTGTATTGTATAAGTCCCGATACCATCAAAAACAAACGGCGCGATCGTCGCCCTTTGAAAAACAATTGTGGACCTCTCCTTGAGCTATAAGACCCATTCAAAAAATTTTGGGCCTCTAATAGAGTGTAAGACCCAACCCTTTGTAAATACAACCTTTGTGGGCCTCACTTATAAGTCTCGTTGTATTTCAAAAAGTTCGACGCGATCATCGTCCATTGAAAAACAAAACTGGGCCTCTCCTTGAGCTATAAGACCCATTCAAAACATTTGGGCCTCTAATAGAGTGTAAGACCCAACCCCCTTTTAACCAAAACAATTTTGGGCCTTACTTATTGTATAAGTCCCTCTGCGTTAAAAGAAAACCTCGGCGCGATCGCCATTTCAAACGGAAAATCATCTGGGCCTACCCTCGTGTTATAAGCCCCACTCTTTTTCTTTAAACCTTTTGGGCCTCTTGAGAGAGTGTAAGACCCATCCCTTTGTACAGAAAACAATTTTTGGGCCTCAGTCACTTGTATAAGTCCCTCTGTACAAATTCAAACAGTGCGCTCACTGATAAAACCCTGGGCCTCTCCTTGAGCTGTCAGCCCCAAATCTTTCTTTTTCAAAGCACTTTCTCCTTTAATTTTGAAATATACTGTTGTTTTCAATCTTTCTTTGTTGAATAACTAACCAAACAACATGGAAGCTCTACAACCGAGTAAGTGTTTATATGCTTTCATTTACCGCTTTCATATACATATAACTGTATTGTGGGGTTGTTTCGCTGTAAGTCTTCTTTCATAAACTCATATCAACTGTGTAATAATAGTATAGATATTTCGAGTTTCCCCGGCAACTACGTCTAGAACTAGGTGACACCGTTTCGTTTATTCGTAGAAATAGTCAAAACTAGATCCCCATAGGATTACCAGAGACAGTCTTCCCTCCTCTTGGGGTTAAACAATATGGAGACATGAAAGGCAGCATTCTCGGTGAACCCTTTCATAGACTGTCACTCGTAGAAGTTGTCAAAGAAACTCTACTCCCCGGAGATGATCTCTTCTCCGTGAATTGCATCTCTTGAGTTTCTTCCAAATTCTCGGACTTTCCTGGCTTGATATATTCCTCGTGAATAGCCTGTCTTGAATTTCTCGGGGTTTGGGGACCCACACGCTTCTTAAAAGCACTTGTCAAGAAACTCTATTCCTCAGAGATGATCTTTTCTCCGTGAATGGCATCTCTTGAGTTTCTTCCAAATTCTTGAACTTTCCTGACTTGATCTATTCCTTGTGAATAGCTTGCCTTGAATTTCTCGGGGTTTGGGGACCCATCGGCTTCTTAAAAGCATCGGCCTCCTCTTGGGCATCGTACAAGGACCCACAGGCTTCCTAAAAGCATCCTAGCCTCCTCTTGGGCTTAGTACAAGGACCCACCGGCTTCTTAGAAGTATTCACAGCCTCCTCTTAGGCTTCATATAATGATCTCTTCCTCCGGGAATGATAGCCTCCTCTTGGGCTTCGTACAAGGACCTCTCGGCTTCTTAAAAGTTTCCAACCTCCTCTTGGGCTTTGTACAAATTGTCCCGACGACCTCCTAGAGGTATAGGAACAGAACTTAGTCATCTGCATAGAACAGTCCTTTCAAAGAGTCTACTACTATTTCTCAAAGCATAGTACAAAAGATAAAACTCCGGACACGGACAGTCCAGTATCCTTGAGTCTCAAAGACATTCTCAAGTGACCCCTTCGTTAAATAGGAAGAAAACCCGTAGACTCGGACAGTCTCAATACCCTTCGGATTTCCCACTTCCTTAAAGAACAGGAATAACCCGGACCTTCGAATCAAATCCTTTAGTACAGCATTGCTCATATAAAAACTGATTTTCTCTTTCCAAATCAGTATACTGGACCTGTCACTCAACTGAAACAGTCACCATAGCCTCGTCTTGGGCTTTGTACAATGATCCTCCCCAGCGGAGTGAAACAACGTTTAGCCTCTCTCTCGGGCTTTGTACGAGACACATAAGAGACTCCCTCGTTGAGTCAATCACCCCTTTCGCCTCTATCTCGGGCTTCATACGAGATACAAAAAGGTTCTTATTAAGCCAAACAAATTTTGGCCTCCATCTCGAGCTTCGTACGAGATACAAAAACACTCTCTTATTGAGTATAAAAGACTCTCTTGTTGAGTTAAATCCTTTTAGCCTCCATTTCGGGCTTTATACGAGATACCAAAGGATTCCCTCGTTGAGTCAAAACCCTTTTAGCCTCTCTCTCGGGCTTTGTACGAGACACATATTAGCCTCCTCTTATGCTTTGTATAAGAAAACCACTGGTTGATCCAATCAACCTTTCAGCATCAAAGTTGTGCCTCATTCACAGTACACAAACATCAACAACTCCTTCCCATTCATCTAATTGCTGTAAGCGGCAAGCCTCTGGATCATCTACATCCATGCCACTGTCCCTCTTTTAGCATGAGAAATTCCTAAGGAAAGATAGCGTTGCTCTACACTGAGTTAAAGTCTTCTCCTTCAGGTTAAAATCCCCTTTAAAGGAAATTATGGCATTGCTAGTATCCGCGTATCCCGGTTAAAGTAATTATCCTTTATAAACAGTTGTGACATACAACCCCCTCTTTAGAGATGACAAATTCTCTCTAAAGTCAACACCTTTCAGCTTCACATCTTGGGCTTTGAACAAGATATAAATCACCTTTCGCTTCACGTCTTGGGCTTTGAACAAGACACCAAAACACCATTTCCTCCCATAGAATAGGAGGAACTACGAACGCTCTGATTTCCCTGTTTCGGTAAACGGGAATACGTAGGCATAAGATTGAAAGAAAAAATCTTAGCGAGCACACTAAACAAAAACCCTAAATCCCATATCAATTGAAAAAGCATCAGTCCTAACATCCTAATCCTTGTTCCCCGCCAGAAATCTATCATTCTGTAAAAATAACACAAGAAAGGCCCCACGACCACATAGCATTCGTAACATAACAGACCGCTGTTTAAACTCGATATGCAAGCAGGGTTAATTTGAGACATCTATTTCCCTTCCTTCATCAGCTTTAATAGGATAAAAAATGAATCGACCTGTAGTAACCCCAAAAGAGAGCGACAGTGCTTAAGAGCCACGTCCAAAATCGCTCGCTACCGAAAAATGGCACCCACCGTGGGGCCTTTCAAAGTTAGATCTAGGCACGGTCGTCCCCATTTTTCACAGAAAAATGGCGCCCACCGTGGGGCCGATCTTCTTCTTTCTTTTCATCTCTTGTAGAAATCACAGATTGGGGCTTCCGCCGGGGAACCCATTTTCTGTCAGGAACATAGGTTTCATAGATTTAAAAGTCTAGGACTTTAGAACAAATATATATACTGCTTTTCCTAATTGCTATACGTGTTTATTTTTCTGCTAATGGGAATGCGTGTGATGTCGCATGTGGAAATATTGAGTATACACTTAAGATAAGTGATGGCGACGAGGTCGACCATCAACCTCAGTGGAGGCTGACCAATGCAACCCATTCCCTCTCTTGGGCAATGGGTCGATTGTAATGTCTGAGAAGCTGAGGAGCCAACCCTTTTGTAGTGCTGAAGCTATTAGAAATAGTTGTCACGCGATACTACCCTCATTTGAGGCTGGTGATCTATTCTCGGTGAATGGCACTTACTCTAAGATTGCTCTACAACTCGCTGGCGATCCGCTTGTTGTTTTGCTTTCCTGGGAGGAGCTGATGATAATGAGTACAGGTACAAAAATCACCCTAGTATAAACCTTTGGGGATGGGTAGAGCCTTGACTTCATGACAACTACCCTTTGACCCCATGTTTTTCCTATGTTTTTGTGTGCTGCATTCATGCATTCATTTAAAAAACATTAAAACAAGAAAAAAAATCTTCTCTTCTAGTCTCTCTGTTTTTCAAAATAAACTAAGACTGTGATTGCAAATATCAGAGAAAAGGATTGCGCTAATGGATTTCGGTTGAAGGAGAACCCATAGGTATACCTTCAAGATTCGAAAACTAGAGGATTTAAGAGGTTTGGCGAGGATGATCACAAACCAAGAGGCTTTCAGAGCCAAGTACGGAGGTTTGCTATCTCTGCTAAGAGTCCATGTGATTGAGGGAATCATGGACGCGCTCTTCCAATTCTACGATCCGATTTATCACTGCTTTACATTCTCGGATTACCAGCTCGCACCAATGCTGGAGGAGTATTCTCATCTGATTGATTTACATATCACTGATCGAGCTCCATTTTCTGGACTGGAAGAAATTCCAAAGAATCAGACCATTGCAAGAGCAATTCATTTGGATGAGTCTGAGGTCAGGACTCACCTGACTACCAAGGGTGGCATACAAGGTTTGCCAGCTCAGTTCTTAACAAAGAAAGCTCTGTACTTTGCTATTATAGGGAACGTGACTGCTTTTGAAAGCATCTTTGTCTTGCTCACCTACGGGTTATTTTTGTTTCCCAACATCAATAACTTCGTCGACATTAACTCCATTAAGGTTTTTCTCATTGGAAACCCTGTGCCGACTTTGCTCGCAGATGCGTATCATTCTGTACACTTAGGAAATTTGTACAGCGGAGGGGAGATCACATGCTGTGTACCTTTTCTTTACAAATGGTTTACCTCTCATTTGCCTAAGTCTGCTGCTTTTTGGGATTGCAAGAGTGCCTTACGTTGGTCGCAGAAGATCATGTCTCTTACCAACTCTGATATAGATTGGTGTAATAGGATTTATGATGGAATCAGAATAATTGATCGTTGTGGAAACTTCCTTAACGTACCCCTTATAGGAACTAAGGGGGGAATCAACTACCATCCGGTATTGGTTCTTCTTCAATTTGGGTACCCGATGAGGCATGTCCCACATAATGCTCATCTGGAAGGTCTTTTCTTCAAAGAAGGAGAAAATGACAGAGCACTAAAGATGGAAATAGTGCACGCTTGGAAGCATGTTCATAAGAAAGGACGAGAGTCTCTGGGAAAACCAGATTGTGTCTCGGTGGAGCCTTATCTCCATTGGGTACAAACTAGAGCTCTCAAGCTAAAAATGCCTTATCCTCGTTATGGAATTCTTCCGCCGAAGGAATCTGTCATGTATTTCATGACGGAAACTGAAAAGCTTCAGGTTACTCTCAACAAAGTTCAAAAGGAGAGAAGGCCTTGGAAGAACAAGTACCGCACCCTCAACGTAGAGGGCATCAAAATACAGCAACTACTAAAAGAGAAGGATACTCTGATTGAAATTTTGGAGCAACATGCTGTAGAGAATCAAGATGACCAAAGGAATTTGCTCACTCCTTTCACTTGGCAAAGGAATGACAACCCGACAACGGCCCAAGAGCCCCGGTCAAAGAAAAGGAAAGTACCAGAATCAGCACCCGATTTCTCTTCAGAGAGGACTCGGGACCCATTAGCTTAGGTTTCTGTTTCTGCACCTTGTAATCTACTGTATTTCCATTTCTGTAATCCTTTGAATTTCAACAAAAAGGGGTTTCCCCACTATTTGATATTTGCAATCTAATTATCGAAGTTTATTTTGATTAAACCAAAAGATAATTAATATAATCATTGCATTCATCATTCTCACGTCACATATTCTTCTCCCCTACGGATATCACGTTTGTGTCTCGATTCTAGAGTCAAACTGTCTCCTTTGTATAATACTCAGGCTAATCGTCAGAAAAAGATGGATGATCTTGAGGAAGAGAATGGAGAGTTGAAAGAAGAGATCGACGCTCTGAGAGAGGATATGAGAAAGCTTCGTAACGACATGCAAGCCATGGCAGAAGCTCAGCTACAAAGAGCTGTGATCTCAGAGATCACCTCAACGCCCATAGTGGAGAAGTATGATCCTAGGTATCAAGTGCCGAAAAATCGTCCTTGGGGCATGCCTGCTAACTATATCCTGGAAGGATATGTTCCGCCAATTGCTGAGGATCAGGGAATCACAACAGATGTTGTTGGGCCTGAAGGTTACAAACTTCGGGAAAGCGAAGATGCCAGGGGCATACTGAAGACTCCTGAAGGTTACAAACTTCGGGAAACGCCAATATTCACTGTCGTAGTCACGGTACCACCCCCTGTGGTGCACACTGTCCCGGAAGGACAGATTCCACCGATACCTTCTGGTAAAAAGGAAACTATGTTTGACCGAATGGAGGAATTCCAGGAACAGTTCTTGGAAATGCAGAAGGAATTGCAAGCTATTCGCGGTCAGGATCTATTTGGAAAGGACGCCGCAGACCTCTGCTTGGTCCCCAATGTGAAAGTTCCGCACAAATTCCAAGTGCCCGACTTTGAAAAGTACAAGGGTAACTCTTGCCCTCAAAGCCATCTGGTGATGTATGCTCGGCGAATGTCATCTCAGACGGAGAATCAGGACCTACTGATTCACTACTTTCAGGATAGTTTAACCGGTGCCGCATTAAAATGGTACATGGGTTTAAACCGTGCTACGATTGGCACATTCAGAGATCTTGGCACTGCCTTCGTCCAACAATACAAATACAATTTAGACATGGCACCCGACAGAGATCAACTCAGATCGATGTCTCAAAAGGACAAGGAAACCTTTAAGGAGTATGCTCAAAGGTGGCGTGAAATTGCCGCTCAAATTTGTCCGCCTCTTGAGGAAAAAGAGATGACAAAGATCTTCTTAAAAACCTTAAGCTCATTTTACTATGACCGAATGGTTGCCAGTGCACCCAGTGATTTCACCGATATGGTGGGCATGGGCGTACGTCTTGAGGAAACTGTCCGAGAAGGATGTTTGGTAAAAAACACTGGATCGACGAGCGGTACTAAAAAATACGGTAGTGCTCTCCCTAAGAAAAAGAGCAAGATATTGGGAATATCTCTCTCGGAAAGCAAAGGCGACGTTAATAACCCGTAGCAGCTGTAACTCCTGCTATCGGCCCTGCGCCTATTCCTACGTATCAACCTCAGGTTGCGCAAAGCCAACCTAATCAGCAAAGGACACAACAGCCTCTTCAGCAGGCTCGTCCTCCATATAACAACAACCGTACAATAAGACCATCAGGGTTTGATCCTATACCAATGTTGTACGCAGAACTATTTCCATTACTACTGGCTAAGGGGCACATCCAGACTAAGTCTCCTCTTACAGTACCAGAAAATCCGCCTTTTTGGTTTAAGGTGGATCACATGCCCTTATCATCAAGGAGGATCGGGGCATAACATAGAGAACTGTCTCAATTTCAAATCTGACGTGCAAAAGCTTGTTAGGAGCGGGCTCTAATCTTTTAAAGATACGAATCTGAATGTTCTCACGAACCCGCTGCCTCAACACGAGAAGGCTGCAGTCAATTTGATAGAAGGAGAGACTAACAACGTCTATCAAATTCACGATGTATTCTTGTTAAAGACCAATCTGGTCAAGATGCATTATAGACATAGTGGATATGGCCATGTGCCACCTCATAACTATCACCAGTGTGATATCTGCTCTAAAGACAATCAGGGATGTTCTGTGGTGCAAGTAGCTCTACAGGAACAAATGGATCTCGGATGGATCCAAGAGCACCGAGTTCGTGGAGTTAACATGATCTACACGAATTCTAACATCATTCAAAGCCACAATATCCGTGCAATGAATGTCAACCTGGTGGCAATGCACTCAAGGCAAAGCCAGTATCATAATCTGCCATGGCACGATTACAGTTCTTGTCTGACTTGCTCGGTAAACAAACAGGGATGCTCTTTCATACAAGAGCCCCTTCAGCGTCAGATGGATCTTGGATGGATCCGAGACTACCATGATAGGAACCACTATCAGATCAACATGGTTCAGATTTTTGATATTCGTGTGATGAATACTAACCTGGTAGAGTTACATGCTGAACAGGTCCGACTCGGATTCCTAATATCACATGATTACCAAAGCTGTAACGCGGGTTGCGAAAATGATCGAGGTTGTACCCTTGTCCAAGAGGCACTTCAGCACTTGTTAAATCATTGGTGGATGCCAATCTACATGGATGAAGATACTCAGCAAGTTAGTATCAATAACAGGAATCCTACTCGGCGTCAGAGTCAGGATGTCCGATCAGTGGAAGCTAACCTAGTAAGGTTACATTGCATTCAAAGTGGGTGTGGCCAGGTGCCACCACACAATTATGACCGTTGTAGCGTCTATTCGGAAAGTAACCAAGGGTGTTACCTTGTGAGAGCAGCTCTTCAGGGTCAGGTGGATCGTGGAGAGATTCGTCCATATCCGGGTTCTGGACTCATCAACTGGACGTCGGACTACCTCGCTGATCAAGTTGAGGATGTTGTCACAATCTCTGGTCATCATAGGACCAGGGATGTTTTTACCATCATCCCTCTGCTTGACGAATCTAAAGTTCCCAACCGGGAACGGATCAAGATTACTTATGATGGTCAGAAAAATCAGAGGGCTCCTGTAGTCATCTATCTGCCGGGACCACTACCGTACGAATCAGGTAAGGCTATCCCTTACAAATACGGTGCAACAATAGTTGAAAATGGAAAGGAAATTCCATTACCCTCCATCGTGAATATTGCAGACATTAGTCGTGTAACACGGAGTGGTCGAATCTTCAACCGAGGAGTTGGAGAACCTAACAAGGAAAAGGAACTTCAGACAGAAACTCCCGATCCATCAGTCGGTCAATCCAGTAATCCCGACCTTTCGAAAAACAATGATGAGATGCTAAAGCTCATCCAAAGGAGTGAATATAACATTGTTGATCAACTGTTACAAACTCCTTCAAAGATCTCGGTATTATCACGGTTACTCAGTTCAGAAGCCCACAGGGAGGCTCTACAGAAAGTCTTAGAGCAAGCCTTTGTGGAACAGGATGTAACAATCAAACAGTTCCATAGCATTGTCTCTAACATCACTTCCTGCAATAATTTGGGATTTAGTGATGAGGAATTACCCGAAGAGGGTCGCCGTCATAACATGGCACTCAATATCACAGTCAACTGCCAGGATGATGCTTTAGCCAGCGTACTGGTAGACACAGGGTCAGCCCTGAATGTTATGCCGAAGTCCACTTTGATGCAATTATCATTCAAAGGCCCTCCGATGAGAATCAGCGAGGTCGTCGTCAAAGCATTCGACGGATCCAGAAAAACAGTTATCGGCGAAGTTGATCTTCCCATAACTATTGGTCCTCACACTTTCCAAGTCACTTTCCAGGTCATGGACATCCGGGCAACGTACAATTGTTTATTTGGAAGACCTTGGATACATCAGGCTGGGGCGGTTACTTCAACCCTCCACCAAAATCTAAAGTTCGTCAAGAACGATTAACTTGTCATAGTTTGTGGGGAACAAGCCTTGCTTGTGAGTAACTTGTTATCATCTACTGGTATAGAACCCGAGGAGGTTATTGGAACTCAGTTCCAAGCATTGTCGGTGAGCAAGGACAATCAATCCCAAGGAGGAACCTCGATTTCCTCATACAAAGATGCTATCAAAGCGGTTGAGAGTACCGATACAACAGGATGGGGACAGCTTGTCATTCCTACTAGTAATACAACAAAGAAGGGTCTTGGTTTTTTTGCAACCTATACCCGGGCGGTTGCCAACGATGAAAGTCTTCATCCCCTTCAAAACTTCTTCCACAGTGGAGGTTTCCTTCACCCAGTGTCTCAAGCAGTAAATGCTATCAATGAGGAAGATCCCTCTGACACAGATGAAGAATGGAAGTCTTATCTTAACGAGGACGGTTATATGTCTCAGGAAGAGGTGCCTATACCATTTTGCTATCCCGCACAGAGTCCGAGATTTATACCACGGTCAGATATCGAAATGATACACGGAGATTATGATCCTGAAGGATGTCGTGCTCCACCAAATTCATTAGAGGAAGACACTCTGATGAAAGATAATTTTGACTCTACCTACTATGGCCCAATGGATGGTCTGCCAATGTGGCAGCCTTACCCAAGAGACTTGGGGCCAGAAAGTCAGCCGAGTAATGAAACTCAGCTGAGCATCATTGAACAGAATACCTTTGTCCCCACCATGTCATGGGATCAACACTCAGGTTATTCAGACACTACTCAACATGACGATGAATTCGCAACGTTTGCAGGACTTGAATTCATCAAATATGCTTTTCCCGAGGTCAATGTCATCGAGAGAGATGACTCCTCCAGTTCCAAAGAAGTTTGAGACACTCTGGGAGAACCAAGTGGAAAATACGACTATATGGTCAAGTACACCGCTCCCGAAAGCTCTCGTATCAGGCTCGAAGATATCGAGCCAAATGGATGGGGAGATACAGCTGAGAGCACAAATGCTCTGCAAAATACAACTGAGGAATCCTCCTACGACAACTCTGCCCGGGAGACAGATTCCAATGATCCTGCTCCACCAGAAATCAGCGTTATTTCTGAAGACAAATCAAGGAAGGTGCCTGACTTTGTGATTCACCGAGGAGTTCGCCGCCAATGGGTTGCTGTCAATGTTCCGAAGGTCGTTCACCAGTCAAAGTAATTGCCATCTTTAACCTTTCACCCTGCCCAGGTGAAACGGATGTTTTGATAGGGTTCGCTTTCTGTAAAACTTCCCTCTTCGCTTTGCCCAAAGCGACAGAGTTTTGTTTATAGGGCTGTAGTTTCAAGAGTCGACTTGTTCATTAATAAAATAACGTCGTTCTGTAATTTTTGCATTTATTACTGTTTTCTTTTTTCGTTTTTCAGAAAATGGTAATCCTAAAAAACAATCCATTAAAAATAAAAACAAGCAGTAAAATAAAACACTGCACACACTTGCATTTTCTCTATCTCTTCTAAACATGAATCATCATGTCATGCAGATTGCTTGTTTTAAACCTAGTTGAAACATACGATCCGATGCCTTCTTCCAACTTTGAGTTCCCGTTATTTGGGGCTGAAGAAGAAGTTGACAACGAAATTCCAGAAGAGATCTCCCGACTACTCAGACAAGAGGAAAGGTCCATTGAACCTCACAAAGAGCCGTTGGAAACGGTAAACTTGGGTTCAGAAAAAGAGAGAAAAGAAATCAGGATTTGGGCACTGCTCAGTCCAACTGCCAAAGAGAGTTTGATAAAGCTTCTCCAAGAATTCCCCGATGTATTCGCTTGGTCCTATCAGGACATGCCAGGGTTGGATACCAGCATCGTGGAACATCACTTACCGTTAAGATCGGAATGTCCGCCAGTAAAGCAAAGGTTGAGACGCACTCACCCGGACATGGCCATCAAAGTCAAAGAGGAGGTACAGAAACAGATTGACGCGGGTTTCCTCGCCACGTTAGAATATCCTCAATGGTTAGCCAACATTGTACCCGTTCCCAAAAAGGACGGAAAGGTCAGAATGTGTGTCGACTACAGAGACTTGAACAAGGCTTGTCCAAAGAACGACTTTCCTTTACCACACATTGACATGCTGGTGGACAGTACAGCAAAGTTCAAAGTTTTCTGCTTCATGGATGGGTTCTCGGGCTATAACCAGATCAAAATGGCACCGAAAGACATGGAGAAAACTTCATTCATTACCCCATGGGGCACCTTTTGTTACAAGGTAATGTCGTTCGGTTTGAAGAACGCCGGGGCAACCTATCAAAGGGCCATGACTACTCTGTTTCATGACATGATACACAAAGAGATAGAGGTATATGTCGATGATATGATTGCAAAATCAAAAATAGAGAGTGAGCATGTTGAACATCTGTCAAAATTGTTTGAACGTTTAAGGAAATTCAAGCTCCGCTTGAATCCTAACAAGTGCACCTTCGGTGTCCGTTCAGGGAAACTCTTAGGGTTCATCGTCAGCCAGAAAGGAATTGAGGTTGATCCTGACAAGGTCAAGGCCATTCAAGAAATGCCTTCTCCGAAAACTGAAAAACAAGTCAGGGGATTCCTGGGACGTTTGAACTACATTTCCAGGTTCATATTCCTTATGACCGCGACCTGTGCGCCGATTTTCAAATTACTCAAAAAGAACCAGGATTGCGTTTGGTCAGAAGATTGCCAAACCGCCTTCGACAGTATCAAGGAATATCTATTGAATCCTCCAATTTTATCACCTCCAGTGGATGGAAGACCACTGATCATTTACCTCACAGTTCTAGAGGACTCAATGGGATGTGTACTTGGCCAACAAGACAAAACTAAACGGAAAGAGTCTGCCATTTACTATCTAAGCAAGAAGTTCACCGACTGTGAAACTCGGTACACGATGCTTGAGAAAACTTGTTGCGCTTTGGCTTAGGCAGCCAAACGTCTTCGCCAATACATGATTCGTCATACTACTTGGTTAATCTCATAAATGGATCCAATTAAGTATGTCTTCGAAAAACCTGCTCTTACGGGAAGGATTGCCCGTTGGCAGGTGCTGTTATCAGAATATGACATAGAGTACCACGCTCAGAAAGCAGTTAAAGGAAGTATTTTAGCTGATCATTTGGCGCATCAACCAATTGACAATCAAGAATCAATCGGGTTTGACTTCCCAGACGAAGATGTCATGTATCTAAAAATGAAAGACTGCGACGAACCGCTACCCAGTGAAGGGCCAGAACCAGGTTTCCAATGGGGACTTATCTTTGACGGAGCAGTTAATCATTATGGAAACGGAATTGGGGCAATCATTGTTACCCCTCAGGGTACCCACACTCCTTTCACCACCAGACTTACATTCAAATGTACGAACAACGAGGCCGAATACGAAGCTTGTATTATGGGTCTCGAAGAAGCAATTGATTTAAGGATCAAAAACTTGGACGTATACGGCGACTCAGCCTTGGTTATCAATCAGATAAAAGGAGATTGGAACACATACCAATCAGGACTGATTCCTTACAAAGACTACGCAAGAAGGTTGCTACCTTTCTTCAACAAAGTTGAGTTTCATCATATCCCTCGTGATGAGAATCACATGGCTGATGCATTAGCTACTCTCTCTTCCATGATTAGTGTAGGTCAATGGAACGACCTACCTAAGATTGACGTAATGCGCCTTGAAAGGCCCGCTTACATCTTCACGATTGAAGCAGTCACAGACGACAAACCTTGGTATCACGATATCAAATGCTTCCTTCAGAAACAAGAGTACCCACCTGGGACATCCAGGAAAGACAAAAAAACCCTCAGAAGATTGGCTGGAAACTTCTTCTTGAGTGGTGACACTCTCTATAAGAGAAATTTTGACATGGTCTTGATCCGATGCGTCGACAGACCAGAATCAGACATGCTAATGAAAGAAATTCATGAAGGATCCTTTGGCACTCATGCCAACGGACACACAATGGCGAGAAAAATTCTAAGAGCAGGGTACTATTGGTTGACAATGGAATCCGACTGCTACAAGTACATGAGGAGGTGTCACAAGTGTCAGATATACTCCGACAAAATTCATGTACCGCCAACACGTCTCAAGGTTCTTTCTTCCCCCATGGCCTTTTTCCATATGGGGAATCGACATGATTGGCTTGATCGAACCTAAGGCTTGATCGAAGCAGCGTCATACGCTAATGTAACCCGACAAGTGGTGGTCCGATTTATCAAAAACAATATCATCTTCCGTTATGGTGTTCCAAGCCAGATCATTACTGATAATGGATCTAACTTGAACAATAAGATGATGAAAGGGTTGTGCGTTGAGTTCAAGATCGAACACCATAACTCATCTCCCTACCGACCCAAGATGAACGGAGCAGTAGAAGCGGCCAACAAGAACATCAAGAAGATTGTTCAAAAGATGGTTGTAACCTACAAAGACTGGCACGAAATGCTACCCTTTGCTCTTCACGGTTATCGAACATCTGTCTGCACTTCAACAGGGGCAACCCATTTCTCTCTAGTATATGGCATGGAAGTAGTACTTACCATAGAAGTAAAGATCCCATCAATCCGGGTATTGATTGAAGCTAAGCTCACTGAAGCTGAATGGTGTCAAAGCCGACACGACGAACTGAACATGATCGAAGAAAAGCGAATAACGGCACTATGCCACGGTCAGTTGTATCAACAGAGAATGAAGAGGGCGTTCGACAAAAAGGTCCGACCTCGCGTCTTCAGGAAAGGAGACCTTGTGCTCAAGAAGATACAATCATTTCTCACTGATTCTCGGGGCAAGTGGACTCCGAATTATGACGGCCCCTATGTGGTCACAAAAGCTTTCTCAGGCGGCGCCTTGAGACTTGCAGCCATGGACGGAGAGGAATTTGCCTACCCCACGAATGTTGATGTAGTCAAGAAATACTTCGCCTAAACTAAAAAAAAAAGAGCGTCCGGTGGATTGAAAACCCGAAAGGGCGGTCCAGGCAAAAGTTAGAGACATGAAAAAATCATCCCGGTGTATTGGAAATCTCACAGTACAATCCAGGCAAAAGTTAGGGATAGTGGCAAGTAACTATGTTCAACAGAGGCAAGTCCCTTAGCAACAGTTACACCATCCATCGGCAGAGAACTCCAGTCGTGGTCATCTTCGACAGAAGCTCAGGATGTCCCGAATTCAAAGTTGGTAGAAGGATAGTGGTCGTTATGTTTCAACGTAGCCCTTTTTCCTGTAAATTACCATTTTTTAACTTTGTAAATACTCTTTGGAATCACGTGTTTGGCTGATCTCCATTTTATCAATAAAATTTGATCCTTTGTGCTTTTGTTTGTAATTCTTATTTGTTTTAGCTTTACAGAACGACATTTTAACATGCTCAACGATTCTTGAAATAAAACAAAAATGAATTTACTTGTTAAAACTTTTTCTGCTTTTTAATAAAGACGGCAATTTCTTTTGACTGTTGAACATCGAAAGAACATCAATCGCGTCTCCAAAGGTGTTCGAACCTCAAAGTGCAGAATCAAGGTACTCCTTCTAGGCCAGAACGCCTGAATAAATGATCAACTGTATGAGATGCGGCTTTCCCATCTGATACCCTCGGCCGAGTTCTCATCTCCTAAGCCCGACCAACATAGCTCCCAACAGGGACTATCTCTCCTAAGCAAGGTGGAATTGCTATCTTGAACCAGCGGTACTTTGATAACTTGAACCTCTGAAAAACCAGAGAGCCCTCAGTCAACATCACTCTTCGCCATTGAAGATGATATCTCCGCTTTCCCAGATTAAGGAAAATCTCCAGAGAAAGCCTCTCAATCAGAGATTCGGTGGTACAGATCAAGAAATGACATGATCTTCAACTTGTCTAACCTCTCAAATATTCTCAAAGGATCAAGAGGACTCCCACTTCAAGGATCAAGCATAAGGCTGCTCCCTTCTAGGTGGATCAAGTCTCAAGATCGACAGTGTCACCAAATTAGGGTTTTGGTCGACCAGGGCCTCCAGATGGAAATTTTCATCTGAGCACAAGCCAATGATCCAAAACATAGCCTAAAATACTTCATGGGACCTCATGGACCCAATCATCAAGTCAATTTTGCCTCAGGGGATGCATTCATAAAAAATCAGGAATTAGGGTTTCTTGACCTAATTCACCCCTAAGTTGACTTTTAGGGCAAATCATGAGCCAAGACCTCAAGTGAGGGTTTGAGGGTCTCTAATGAACTATATTGATCCATTTGGAACAATGGATTAATCCAAGAAGTGTGAGCAACAAGTCTCAATTTCATCAGTACCACAGTTAGGGTTTCGCGAGGAAAGTCAACTGTAACTTTGACTTTTGACCTGGACATGCTCCCAAGCCCTAGGACATGAATCAATATACCCTATGACACCCATGGAACATGTCCATCAAGTTTGATTTAGGTCAAGGACATGATTTCATAAAGGATTGCACAGTTTGGAATTCATCGGATAAAAAGTCAACTGTGCACAAAAGTCAACTTTGACTTTTTGAGATTTTTCACCAAAATGGATTTTTAACCCTAAAATGATGTTAATGTATGATTTGAATCATCATTCATCAAGAAAAATCAAAGAAAGTGGGATAACTTGTAAAAGGGGTAACCATAAAAACTTAGAAAATTTTCTAAGTTATGGAAAAAGTGACACTAATGTGCCAACTTTGGAGGACCATAACTCCTAAACCACAAGGCCATTGTTCCCCATTCAAAGCTTGATTTGTATATCACATTACCCTCTACAAAAGCTTCATACTGACCTATGTCCAAATTCCTCATGGATTTTGAGTTATGGAGTGATCAAAATCAAGAAAAGTCACTTTGTTCCAACACTTAGTGAAAATTTCACTAAGTCAGATTTTACCTTACTTTTTGCCAAATGTAGGGGGATTTTTCACTTGGATTCAAAAGAGATCAAAACCAAACATGTTCAAACAGTTGTTGTATCATGTAAGGGCTTTCCAAAATGGCCAAGAACATTACCAAATTCAATTTGAATCATGAGATATGACATTGACAAGTTGCCTTATTGAAATCTGTCAAGGCAAGGCAGAATTTGCATTTTTGCTCGATTTGCCAAAATCAGCCAAATCCAAATGCTCCTATCCACTTGAACACATCTGAGGATTGAATCTAAAGGGGACAATCACTGAGCCAAGCCTCCAAAGTCTTTGGAACAAGAAATAGCATGTTGAACCTAGAATTGCCAAAATAGGGACAAGACTCCAATTTTGGGTTGGAGCATTCAATGGAAGCATCAAGGTGGCATGGACTGAGCCATTCTCATCTGAAATCAGTCAAGGCTTATCCAAGACCAAGGGAACCACAACCCTGTGCCCTAACCTCTAGTCAATGGCTAGAGGAGACTTGCATTTCCATTGGCCAACAATGAACAAACCTCTGCTGCAGTTGCCATTTACTATTGCTGCCAAAACAAACTTGCTCTACTATAAATAGAGCTCAATTGTGATCAGTTTGAGTACACTAAAGCCATCAAACAGATGCTTTCCTCAAAATCTCTTCTTTCACTCCAATTTTTCCTTCTAAGGCAAGTTACTATCGAGTTTTGAGTTTGAGAGCTTTTCCAACCAAACCAATCACACACACACCTCATATACATCATATAGAAGTGATCCAAACACTCACATAACATCTGGAACACAGATTTCACAAAATCACCAGCCAATTGCTCAAGTTCTTGACAGATTTGCAGTTGGGGTACCATCTAAAGTTCCAGATCATTTCAATCCATTCCAAGCATTCATACACACTCCATGGCACCTAGGGAAGCTATCCAGATCATTGGAACCTAGCTGTAACACCTCCAACACAAATCATGATCACCAGCTGCAAGTGGTAAGCATGAGCTCTTCTAACTCTATGATCCATGCAATTTTTGCTGCACAATTATTTGGCCATATGTTCATAATCATGCATGGAATGTTTCCCCTCAATTAATTGCATTGTTTGAATCGTGTATCAAAAATCCTAACCTTCATGCAGAACTTAGGGTTCTTGAGGATTTTTCGTGATTTCTTGTTTTATGTTTAATTTAAATGAAATTAAATGACATAGACATGATTGTGAGGTTGAAACGAGTTGATTGGTATCTGGATTACATGATATGATTAAGTATTCAGTGAGATTGGAGAGAAAATGCAAATCTGGGAAAACCCAGAACACGCGCGTGTTCTTGGCGCCATTTTTTGAAAATTCAAATATTTGAATTTTGTGATTTTATTTAATTGATTCAAAAATTAATTTTCTCTGAGTTTTAATGATTTTGAGTTGATTCTTTTTTTAATAATTCACAAAAATGTTAAAATATTTTATTTTCCCAAAAAATCCCAAAAATATTATTTATTTTATATAATTGATAGTTTTGCAAAGAATTAATGTTTTAATTGTTTTTGACATTTATAATATTTTTTCCACCTTGATTTTGCAACTTTTAATGCTTTCTAATTATTTTGTAGGTCAATACTTAATTTTTGAAGCATTAATCCAAGATCACAATTGGTTTTCCATATGTTAAACAATTTTGATCATTTTAATTGAATATTTTATTCAATTAAAACACATTTTGAAAACAAATTAGGGTTTTTGATTAATTCAACCCTCATAAATTATTTTCAAAACACTTGTGGGCCTCTAATAGAGTGTAAGACCCAATCCTTTTTTTGACCAAATCATTTTTGGGCCTCAGTGTATTGTATAAGTCCCGATACCGTCAAAAACAAACGGCGCGATCGTCGCCCTTTGAAAAACAATTGTGGGCCTCTCCTTGAGCTATAAGACCCATTCAAAAAAATTTGGTCCTCTAATAGAGTGTAAGACCCAACCCTTTGTAAATACAACCTTTGTGGCCTTCACTTATAAGTCCCGTTGTATTTCAAAAAGTTCGACGCGATCATCGTCCGTTGAAAAACAAAACTGGGCCTCTCCTTGAGCTATAAGACTCATTCAAAACTTTTAGGCCTCTAATAGAGTGTAAGACCCAATCCCCTTTTAACCAAAACAATTTTGGGCCTCACTTATTGTATAAGTCCCTCTGCGTTAAAAGAAAACCTCGGCGCGATCGCCATTTCAAATGGAAAATCATCTGGGCCTACCCTCGTGTTATAAGCCCCACTCTTTTTCTTTAAACCTTTTGGGCCTCTTGAGAGAGTGTAAGACCCATCCCTTTGTACAGAAAACAATTTTTGGGCCTCAGTTACTTGTATAAGTCCCTCTGTACAAATTCAAACAGTGCGCTCACTGATAAAATCCTGGGCCTCTCCTTGAGCTGTAAGCCCCAAATCGTTCTTTTTCAAAGCACTTTCTCCTTTAATTTTGAAATATACTGTTGTTTTCAATCTTTCTTTGTTGAATAACTAACCAAACAGCATGGAAGCTCTACAACCGAGTAAGTGTTTATATGCTTTCATTTATCGCTTTCATATACATATAACTGTATTGTGGGGTTGTTTCGCTGTAAGTCTTCTTTAATAAACTCATATCAACTGTGTAATAATAGTATAGATATTTCGAGTTTCCCCGGCAACTACGTCTAGAACTAGGTGACGCCGTTTCGTTTATTCGTAGAAATAGTCAAAACTAGATCCCCATAGGATTACCATACACAGTCTTCCCTCCTCTTGGGATTAAACAATATGGAGACATGAAAGGCAGCATTCTCGGTGAACCCTTTCATAGACTGTCACTCGTAGAAGTTGTCAAAGAAACTCTACTCCCCAGAGATGATCTCTTCTCCGTGAATTGCATCTCTTGAGTTTCTTCCAAATTCTCGGACTTTCCTGGCTTGATCTATTCCTCGTGAATAGCCTGTCTTGAATTTCTCGGGGTTTGGGGACCCACAAGCTTCTTAAAAGCACTTGTCAAGAAACTCTATTCCCCAGAGATGATCTTTTCTCCCTGAATGGCATCTCTTGAGTTTCTTCCAGATTCTCGAACTTTCCTGACTTGATATATTCCTTATGAATAACTTGCCTTGAATTTCTCGGGGTTTGGGGACCCATCGGCTTCTTAAAAGCATCGGCCTCCTCTTGGGCATCGTACAAGGACCCACATGCTTCCTAAAAGCATCCTAGCCTCCTCTTGGGCTTAGTACAAGGACCCACCGGCTTCTTAGAAGTATTCACAGCCTCCTCTTAGGCTTCATATAATGATCTCTTCCTCCAGGAATGATAGCCTCCTCTTGGGCTTCGTACAAGGACCTCTCGGCTTCTTAAAAGTTTCCAGCCTCCTCTTGGGCTTTGTATAAATTGTCCCGATGACCTCCTAGAGGTATAGGAATAGAACTTAGTCATCTGCATAGAACAGTCCTTTCAAAGAGTCTACTACTATTTCTCAAAGCATAGTACAAAAGATAAAACTCCAGACACGGACAGTCCAGTATCCTTGAGTCTCAAAGACATTCTCAAGTGACCCCTTCGTTAAATAGGAAGAAAAGCCGTAGACTCGGACAGTCTCAATACCCTTCGAATTTCCCACTTCCTTAAAGAACAGGAATAACCCGGACCTTCGAATCAAATCCTTGAGTACAACATTGCTCATATAAAAACTGATTTTCTCTTTCCAAATCAGTATACTGGACCTGTCACTCAACTAAAACAGTCACCATAGCCTCGTCTTGGGCTTCGTACAATGATCCTCCCTGGTGGAGTGAAACAACGTTTAGCCTCTCTCTCGGGCTTTGTACGAGACACATAAGAGACTCCCTCGTTGAGTCAATCACCCCTTTCGCCTCTATCTCGGGCTTCATACGAGATACAAAAAGGTTCTTATTAAGCCAAACTAATTTTAGCCTCCATCTCGGGCTTCGTACGAGATACAAAAACACTCTCTTATTGAGTATAAAAGACTCTCTTGTTGATTCAAATCCTTTTAGCCTCCATCTCGGGCTTTATACGAGATACCAAAGGATTCCCTCGTTGAGTCAAAACCCTTTTAGCCTCTCTCTCGGGCTTTGTACGAGACACATATTAGCCTCCTCTTAGGCTTTGTATAAGAAAACCACTGGTTGATCCAATCAACCTTTTAGCATCAAAGTTGTGCCTCGTTCACAGTACACAAACATCAACAACTCATTCCCATTCATCTAATTGCTGTAAGCGGCAAGCCTCTGGATCATCTACATCCATGCCATTGTCCCTCTTTTAGCATGAGAAATTCCTAAGGAAAGATAGCGTTGCTCTACACTGAGTTAAAGTCTTCTCCTTCAGGTTAAAATCCCCTTTAAAGGAAATTATGGCATTGCTAGGATCCGCGTATCCCGGTTAAAGTAATTCTCCTTTATAAACAGTTGTGATATACAACCCCCTCTTTAGAGATGACAAATTCTCTCTAAAGTCAACACCTTTCAGCTTCACATCTTGGGCTTTGAACAAGATATAAATCACCTTTCGCTTCACGTCTTGGGCTTTGAACAAGACACCAAAACACCATTTCCTCCCGTAGAATAGGAGGAGCTACGAACGCTCTGATTTCCCTGTTTCGGTAAACGGGATACGTAGGCATAAGATTGAAAGAAAAAATCTTAGCGAGCACACTAAACAAAAACCCTAAATCCCATATCAATTGAAAAAGCATCAGTCCTAACATCCTAATCCCTGTTCCCCGTCAGAAACCTATCATTCTGTAAAAATAACACAAGAAAGGCCCCACGACCACATAGCATTCGTAACATAACAGACCGCTGTTTAAACTCGATATGCAAGCAGGGTTAATTGGAGACATCTATTTCCCTTCCTTAATCAGCTTTAATAGGATAAAAAATGAATCGACCTGTAGTAACCCCAAAAGAGAGCGACAGTGCTTAAGAACCACGTCCAAAATCGCTCGCTACAACAACTATTTCCGATAGCTTCCGCACTACAAAATGGTTTCATTCTACTAAAATCCTCAGCTTCTCGGATAACCCAATGGAACAATCTGCTTTCAACAACCGAAGTCATATAGGCATTGAATCCGCAAAGGGAATCTCCACTGATTTGATGGTCGACCGGGACCTCTTATCTGGGATTCACTCCCCGCAAGATTACCCGTATAATGCCATCCCCTATCTTAGGTGTATACTCAATATTTCCAGATGCGGCATCACACGCATTCCCATTAGCAGAAAAGTAAACACAGATATCAATTAGGAAAAGTAGTATATATATTTGTCCTAACATCCTAGACCTCTAGTCTTATGATCCTATACAGACAATGACTCCCCAGCAGAGTCGCCATTTTCTTGTAGCGAGCGATTTTTGTCAGTGACGCGACCACCTTATCGCTGAAGTTTGGGTTTTCCTCCTCAAGGAGAAAGGGTGCTACTTTCTGATTTCTTATTTATCCCATGAAGCTAGAAGGGAAAGGGAAGGTATCTAAAACTAACCTTGCACGCGAATGTTTAACTGAACAAACGCTTTAAAAGAGATTGGGGAGTCCGGGGTCTGGTTATACAATGGGTAGTTGTCAATTACCCATCCTATATGTGGTTATCCACAGGATGTTAGTTTTTAGGTTTTGCTTTGTAATTGATAGTGTTTATCTACTGATGGGTTGGGAAAGTTTCTTGGGAAAGTATGACAGGGAGAGTGAGTTTTCTTTTAGTATGCTCGCTAAGATTTCGTAATATTATGCATACGTATTCCCGAAACAGGGAAATCAGAGCGATCGTAGTTCCTCCTATTCTATGGGAGGAAAGAGGTGCTTTGGTGTCTTGTTCAAAGCCCAAGACATGAAGCTAAAGGTGATTTGTATCTTGGTCGAAGCCCAAGATATGAAGCTAAAAGGTTTTGGCTGAGAGAGAATTTGTCATATCTAAAGAGGAATTGTTGATGTTTGTATGCTATGAGCAAGGCACAAATTTGATACTAAAAGGTTGATTGACTCAACCGGGGTGTTCTTTATTCAAAGCCTAAGAGGAGGCGGGAAGTTTGACTTTTCCGGGGAAAATGTTCTTTCTGTCTTGTACAAAGGCCAAGATTGAGGCTAAAAGGGATTTTGACTCTGTTGGGGAGAATGTATCTTGTATAAAGCCCAAGATGGAGGCTGAAACGGTTTGACTCAACAAGAGAGTACTTTTATTTGTCCTGTATAAAGCCCAAGAAGGAGGCTAAAAAAAGGTTGACTCAACAAGAGATTTCGAAGATTGATTGACTCAACAAGAGAGTCTTTTATACTCAACAAGAGAGTGATTGGTTGTCTCGTACGAAGCCCGAGATTGTGGCTAAAAGGAGATTGACTCGACAAGAGAGTCTGATGGTTGATTGACTCAACAAGAGAGTCTTTTATACTCAACAAGAGAGTGATTTGGTGTCTCGTACAAAGCTGAGATTGAGGCTAAAAAGAGACTGACTCAACAAGAGAGTCTTTTATACTCAATAAGAGAGTGTTTATATGTCTCGTACGAAGCCCGAGATTGAGGCTAAAAGAGTTTAACTGAACAAGAGAGTCTGAAAAGGTTATCTCCGCTAGGGAGAATCATTTGTACAAAGCCCAAGAGGAGGTTGTCTTACCGCTGAGGATTATTTAGATCCTGAAGCGGGTTCAAGTGTGGGGAACTCTCATGAGAGAGACCGGGTTTCTGCTGGAGATTGACCCAGAGTGATCGGTGTTTTTTCCTATGTTTGAACGGAACTTGAGAATGTCTTTGAGACTCAAGAGTTTTAGACTGTCCAAGTCTAGAGTTTTATCTTTTGTACAATGCCCAAGAGGAGGCATGGGCATTAAGGGATGAGTATCAACCCTACAATGGTCGGAGTTTTGACGCTGGAAAGACTGCTCTAGCAAAGGATGACTAGGTTCTGTCTTATACCTTTAAGAGGTCGTCAGGGTCCTTGTATTAAGCCCAAGAGAAGGCATGAGAACTTCTAAGAAGCCGAAGGGTCCTTGTACAACGCCCAAGAGGAGGCGGGGATGCTTTTAGGAAGCCTGTGGATCCCCAAACCAAGAGAAATTCAAGAAATGCAATTCACAGAGAAGAGATCATTCCAGGAAAGTTTGAGAATTTGGAAGAAACTCAAGAGATGCCATTCACGAAGAAAATATCATCTATGGGGAGTTAGAGTTTCTTTGACAATTTCTAAGGGTGATAGCCTGAGAAAATGTTCACCGAGAATACTGCCTTTCTCTTTGTTCCATATTGTTTTACCCCAAGAAAAGGGAAGACTGTATCTGGAAATCCTATGGGGATCTAGTTTTGTTTGTATTTAAGAGTGACCAACAAGGCTTTACCTAATGCTAGACGTAGTTTCCGGGGAAAACTCTAAATAACTATACTAATATTACACAGTGGATATGTGACAAGTATATAAAAGGATGTGAAAGAAAACTTACAGTGAAACAGCCCCACAATACAGTTATATACATACGAAAGCGGTAAATGAAAGCGGATAAACACTTACCCGTTGTAGAGCTTCCATGCTGTTTTGTTAGTTGTTCAACAAAGACATTAAAGAAGTTTTTTATGACAACATATATTTGGATTCAAAATCAAAGGAGAAAGTGCTTTAAAAAGATTGTTGGGGGCTTACAGCTCAAGGAGAGGCCCAAGTTTTAACGATGATCGCACCGTTGTTTTGAAAACTGTACAGAGGGACTTATACAATATGTGAGGCCCAAAAAAGTTTTTATGTACAAGGGGATGGGTCTTACACTCTATTAGAGGCCCAAAGATTTATTTTTGTACAAGGGATGGGACTTACAGCTCGAGGAGAGACCCAGGGTTATGTGTTCGAAAACGGTGATCGCGCCGAGGTTCTTGAAAACACAGTGGGTCTTATACAACATCTGAGGCCCAAATCATTTTGGTTGCAAAAAAAGGGTTGGGTCTTACACTCTATTAGAGGCCCAAAGAGTTTATTTTTTAAAAGGAATGGGAATTATAGCTTAAGGAGAAGCCCAATTGGGTTTGTTAAAGAGGAGACGATCGCGCCGTTGTTTTTGAAAATACAACGGGACTTATACAATGACTGAGGCCCAAAAAGTGGTGTATTTACAAAGGGGATAGTTCTTACACTCTAATAGAGGCCCAAATGACTTTTGTTTTGAAATGGTGATCGCGCCGCGATTTTTTTAACGCAAAGGTACTTATACAATGTCTGACGCCCAAAAAGGTTTTGGTTAAAAAAAAAGGATTGGGTCTTACACTCTATTAGAGGCCCATGAGTGTTTGAAAATGATTGAAGAGGGTGGAATCGGTCAAACCCTAATTTCATCATTCTTAAAAGTGAATTCTTAAAGAAAATCAATAAAAATTGATAAAACACCAAATAAGCTTGAATAAACAACTTGTGATTTTTGGTTAAGGTTTGAAAAATTAGGTTTTAACCACAAGATGAATTAAAACTCATTTGGTTTTGATTTTTCAAGATGAATATTCACTTTTAAAATGTTTTAAAACAATTAAAAATGAATTTATTCATAAAAATACCAACTATATTAAATAAATAATATAAATTTGATTTTTTTATGGAATAAAATATTTCAATATTTTTGTGATTTTTTGCAAAAAGAACCAATAAAAAATCATTAAAATTGAGGGAGTTATTAATTTTTCAAATCATTAAAAATAATAAGAAAAATAATAGAAAAATGGAAAAAACATTAAAAAGGGGTCTGGGGCGAGGGGGATTCGAACGCCATACCTCTTGTGTGCATTGCGTGCCTCCTACCACTGGAGTGGTGATACATCCGTGTATCAAAGCCCACCCACAAATATACAAGGCTTGCCTTGTTTTTGGCCTGGCCAAGGCAAGGCAAGGCAAGGTTTTGGCCAAAAACGTGAAGCTTGTAACTTTCTCATTTCTCCATGGATTGGGACAAAATTTAGGTCTATCCTGCCTAGAATTTCACAAGGAATCCAATGGTGGTGGTGGTTTTTTCATATGAGGTCCCCATTTTAAAACCCGGTAGTGGTTTTGAAATAGGCCTCCATTTGCAGTTTTTGTGCTACCTCATGGTACAGGCATGAATTACATGATGAATTGGTCCAAACACAACATATATATAACATGTATGAGATGTGTATGATCAGTGGACTTCAAAGCAATGCATATTTCAAAGAGTTCAAGTTGTGATGCTTACCTCTTTAGGAGCTTTTTGGGCAATCTGTCAAGTGCCTTGTTCCAGAAACAATTTGATGCTTTGGACACCCTCAAATGATCCCTTGGAATCTTTTAGGATGATTGAAAACAACTGAAAACCTCAGGAATGGAAACTGGCCCTTTCTTGCAAAAGGGGCAAAAGTGACCAAAATAGCAACTCTCACAAATGGTGTTCCAGATGTGGGGAACCATTTGGGATAGTTCTAGGATGATATTTGGAGTGTGTTTGAGGCTTTATCTGATTTTGAAAGTGACTGAATCAAGACATGGCTTGAAAAGTGCAAAAAGTCCTATTTTGAGGTTTTGAGAAGGGACTTTGAGGTTTTGGTGTTTCAGGTCACTTGTGAGAGTTTCGACAGCTTAGATATGACATATTGGATGTGTTTGGATCATGAGCTGTGATGGAATTGCTCTCTAACTCAAAAACTCAGAGTTACCTTGCTAAAGAAGGCATTTTTTCCTAGAGAAAGATATTTTGAGGAAAGAAAGTGTTGTAGTGCTTTGGTGTACTCAAACTGAGCACAAATGAGCTCTATTTATAGTAGAGCAAGTTTGTTTTGCAAGCAATAGTGAATGGAGGCTACTGCAGACCTTTGGCCAATTGGAGCATTTTGGAATCTTAAGTCTCCTCTAGCCATTGACTAGAGGTTAGAGCACAGGCCTTTGGTTCCCTAGTTCAGAGATCATCCTTGACTCATTTAGTTGGAAATGGCTCAGTTCATTCCACCTTGGTGCATCCATTGAATGCCCCAAAACAAAATTGGAGTATTGTCCTCTCTTTAGGCTTTTTTAGGTTTGGCATGCTATTTTTAGTTCCAAAGACTTGGGAGGCTTATGGATCGGTGTTTGTCCCTCCTTAGTCTCTTCCTGAGGTGTTCAGATGGATAAACTTGTTTGTCATTTACACAAATTGCTCAAATCGAGCAAAATGCACAAATCTGCTTTGTTATGACAGTTGCAGCAAGGCATATTGCCACTGTCATAACTCTTTGCTTAGATGGGATTTGATGGGGTTCTTGGCCATTTTGGAAAGCCCTTATATGATACAACACATGTGTGATCATAGTTTGTCTTGAAACTTGTTGGATCCAAGTGAAAAATGTCCCTACATTTTGAAAAAAGTGAAACAGATTCTGACTTAGTGAAAATTTCACTAAGTGTTGGAAAAGGTGACATTTCATGTTTTCAGCCATTTTGATCCAACCATAACTCAAAATCCATGATGAATTGGAATGAGGTGTAGTTGACACTTTTAAAGTATGCCATGAGAGCTACAAATCCATCTTTGGATCAGCCAAAATGGTTTCTTGGATCTTAAGTTATGATCCTTGGAAGTTGGTACCCTAGCCACTTTGTTCCATAACTTAGAAAATTTCTAAGTTTTTTATGGTTACCCCTTTTACAAGTTATCCCACTTTTCTTGATTTTTCTTGATGAATGATGATCCCAATCACACATTAACATAATTTTAGGGTTAGGGAACCATAATTGATAAAAAAATCAAATAGTCAAACTTTGACTTTTGGGCACAGTTGACTTTTTATCAAATGAATTTCAAACTATGCGATCCTCTATGAAATCAAGTCCTTGACCTAAATCAAACTTGATGGATTGGTTTCATAGGTGTTATAGGGTGTATTGAATCATGTCCCAAGGTTTGGGAGCATGTCCTGGTCAAAAGTCAAAGGCACGGTTGACTTTTTTCGCGAAACCCTGACTGTGGTTCTGATAAACTTGAAACTTGTGAATCAAGCTTCTTGGATCAATCCATTGTTACAAATAGATCAATGTAGTGTGTTAGGGTCCCTCAAATCATGTCTTGAGGTCTTGGCTCATGTTTTGTCCCAAAAGTCAACTTAGGGGTGAATTAGGTCAAGAAACCCTAATTCCTGATTTTTTTATGAATGCATCCCCTGAGGCTAAATTGACTTGATGATTGGCTCCATGAGGTCCCTTGGAGTATCTTGAGTTATACTTTGAAGCATTGGCTCATGCCCAGAGGAAAATTCCCATCTGGAGGCCTTGATCGACCAAAACCGTAATTTGTTGACACTGGCGATCTTGAGGCTTGATCCACTTGGAATGTTGCAACCTTGTGCTTGATCCTTGATGTGGGAGTCCTCTTAATCCATTGTGGATCTTTGAGAGGTTTAGACAAGTTTAAGATCATGTCATTCCTTGATTGATCCTTTGTCTAAGAGCTCTGAGAGGGCTTGGAACCCTAAGTTTGATTGTAGTGGATGCTCACCCATCTTTGGGGAGACTAATGAGGTATGATGGTCCATCCATATTGTGATGATGATGTGCACAATGATGGGAAATCTTAGTGGTCAAAATTTGTGGTATGACAATGGGCTTGGAAGAAGCTATTGATTTAAGAATCAAGATTCTTGATGTATATGGAGATTCAGCCCTAGTGATTAAGCAGATTAAAGGAGAATGAGAGACACGTCAACCTAATTTGATTCCTTATCGAGATTATGCAAGAAGGTTGTTAACTTTCTTCAATAAGGTTGAGTTTCACCATGTACCCAGAGCAGCAAATTGAATGGAGGATGCTTTAGCCACTATATCCTCCATGATTATGGTGAATCGGTGGAATGATGTGCCCATAATCGATGTTATGCAGCTTGATAGGCCAGCTCATGTACTTGTGGTTGAAGAGGTTGTTGATGATAAACTATGCTATTATGATATTAAATGCTTTCTTCAGAATCAAGAGTACCCACTTGAGGCATCCAAGAAAGATAAGAAGACTTTGAGAAGATTGGTTGGTAGTTTCTTCTTGAATGATGATGTGCTGTATAAAAGAAATTATGACATAGTCTTGCTCAGATGCGTGGATAGACACGAAGCAGACATGTTGATGAAAGAAATTCATGAAGGATCTTTTGGTACCTATGCCAATGGGCATGCAATGGCTAAGAAAATGTTGAGGGTAGGTTACTATTGGCTGACAATGGAATCGGATTGTTGCAAGTTTGTGAAGAAATGCCATAAGTGTCAGGTTTATGCTGACAAAATTTATGTACCACCAACTCCTCTCAATGTTATATCCTCTCCTTGGCCCTTCTCCATGTGGGGCATTGATATGATTGGAATGATTGAGCCTAAAGCGTCGAACGGAAACCGTTTCATATTTGTGGCTATTGACTATTTTACCAACTGGGTTGAAGCGGCATCATTTGCCAATGTGACCAAGCAAGTAGTGGTTCGGTTTATCAAGGACCAAATCATCTGTCGGTATTGTTGTACCCTAAATTTTTACCCTTAGATGTCATCTTCATTTGTGCAGCTTAGGTCAAGCATCTCTGCATTGTTTGAGCTAACCAATATCTTGCAGTTTGTTTCTTTGTCTTCAAATCAGGTTTGCATATCACCATGAAGCTCCACAAGTTGTTTTGAAGCAAGTCAAGTCAACAAAAGATCTCCAATGCAAGAACTTTGGAATTAGGATTTTGCTCTGAAGAAATCACTGAGAAATTGACTCTATCAAGTCAAGATTTATGTGGTTCACTTACCACTTAAGGTCATCTACATCCAAGAGACATCATTCAACAGGAATCCAAGATCTATTGGTCCTCAACAGGAGAAGTTTGAGCCTCAGCCTCACTATACCTCCAAATTAGGGTTTCTGTGACACCTATCAGTCAATGGCTTTAATTTTCATCAAGATGAGCTCCCAAATCCTAATTCTTGATTCTATTGGTTTATCAATATCCTCAAGAGTCTCCTAAGACCTTTAGAGGAGAAATAAGAAGCAAGCTTACAAGATCTGACCTCAGTACATTCACAGTCAAAATTAGGGTTTGACTGAAACCCTAATCCTTGGAAATTTTGGTTCAAATGAAGTGTCAATGGTTCTAATCATCATAGAATGTCTCATGAGGTATTCAAAGCATCAAGATCAAGTTTCATGAGGTTTCTTGCAAGAGAAGCAGGGTCTTGATCATGAAAGGTTTTATATGTGAGATTTTCCCTCTAATAGCATAATTTGAAATGACCATAACTCCTAAACCATACACCCAAATGGAGTGACTCAAAGCTCATTGGAAAGCTCTTTTCAAGATATTCAATTTGTTCCATATGACTTTTTGTCCAAAGATGCTTGGTTTTTGAGTTATGAAGCTTGCAAGATATTTGACCAAACACTTAGAAAAATTTCAACACTTTTCATCACTCTTTTTCTTAACTTTGACACCATTTTTCACCCATTTCCACTTGGATTCAAGACTTGGGTCCCAAATGAAAGTTGTAGAGCATGATGAGGGCTTTCCAACCATATGTGGAATATCTCATTTGGATGAGCCAAACTCAAGTTATGGTGCTTTAAAGTTAAGTATCTCAAGTTGTAAAACTCCAATAACTTAGAATTTTTTCTAAGTCTTTTTTGCCTTCCCACGTGCATGACTTTAAGAGACTCTTTCTCAATGTTACAAGCACTATCTCAAGTAGCTTTCCACATAAGAATTAATCTATCAAATGCCCACTCTTCATAGAACCAAAAATCTCAAGATTTGATGGAATGGTTATTAAGTTATTATGCACTAAAAATGACATGTTGGTTAGTACATCTACTTGGAAGAAATTCAGAATTTTGATTTTGAATCCACATCAATTTGGACACAATCAGTCATTTAGCTCATGGTGGATCTCACGTGGTCATTGTACATGAGGAAAGTTCTGTCACATGCTATCTCTCTCCAAGGAATAAGGACATGCCATTGGAACCTTTATTTTGAAATACGCTCGTGTGACAAGGACACCATTTGGTTCAGTCTCTTTGTAAACTATGTTCCAACTTGAACCAAAAACCTAAACCACGAAGTACATTGTTCAACTTGCCACTCTATCAGTTTCCAACATACTTTCCACAAAACCCGTGCTAAAGGAAGACTCCTAAGTACAACTACTTGTACTTGAGGAATTGACACACAAAAAGCTAACAACACAAACCATTATGTAACGCTTCCTGGTACCATAAATCCCTTGGTTCTTGTTCACTTTTATGCTGACTTAAGCCCTAAAGCAGCAACCAAACTTTCACTTGGCTCAAGATGTGAGAATAGATCATGCGTGTAGGATCTCTAGAGATCTTTCTCCTTTGAACAAGAACAATTTCCTTTGTGTCATGAGGACCTTTAACCTGCTTGCACCACTATAAAAAGAGCTCTTCTCTCATTCATTGATCATCAACTATCTTCACAAACTACTCTGAAAATAAGCTTGTATTGAGAGCCCGAGTCAGCTGGGAAAGGAAAGGAGTTCTTGCTGATCTCACTTGGAGACAAGTAAGTTTCTCATCTCCCTACCATCATACTGAATCATGAGTCTTTATCTTTACATTGCAAATACTATACTGTGTGTATGACAGTTAGATGTTTGGTTCATAATGGTAGTATGTTGTTTTCTTATCTTTGAGTGTTCATGAGGCCTATAGTCATACCTTGTTGCTTCAGAGGTTTCATACCTCTCTCATGGCTGCCAATATGTAGAATGATTTGTTTCCATGAATAGTCAATTGCTGATCTATGTTAAAGTGAAATGTTACTTGAAGATAGGTTTGTTTCTGATAAAAGCTTGCTTGGCATGTTAAAATGAATATACCTTCTCTGAATGTTTATCATGGTGTGAGTGATTCTAACTCGTACATGGATATATGCTGGTCAGTTGATGTTATTATTTGAGTTCTAAACATTGTTAGTGTTCATATTATCTTGTGATTGAGATTCTAGTGTGTAGCTTGTTCATAATACATGTTGTTATTGAGTTGTTAAGATTTATGTTGGTTTCGAATAGAGACAGGGGCTGTTTTTTGCATACTTTCCTGAACTAAGTTTTCATTTTGAATAATGGATTTCCTTGGCTTTTTGCTCATGATATGGTCATTAACTTGTTTAGATTAGGGTTTATGGTTGTTCTATGTTTTGAGGACTTCATTTTGATATGTTATTTCATGTCATTTGTTTGCGTATTGAAGGTTCTTGTTGGATTGAGAGTTTGACGTTTGTTTCAAGGTTTTAGTTTGAACATGATGGTTTGTATTGTGCTGCATGTCTTGTTCCCATGCGTGCTTCTTGATTGGGTGTTAATGTTAGTTTCGTCATATGTGGTTTTTAATGAAGTTGACCAATTGATATGTTGTTGTGGTACACTCAGTTCACGTGCGCGCAGTGCTTTTTCCATTTATTTCATTTCATGGATTTGTTTTGGTTTATATGTTTTTAGAAGCGTAATATGTTTGGATGAAACAGTCGTCCCAACGGTAGCTCACTTGCCTTGCCTTTGCCTTTCACTTGCCACACCTGGGTTCGATCTTGCAGATCAACCCTTTTACTTTTTTATTTTTCGCCTGCGTTTTCCTTTTTCCTTTGGACTTGGGCCTCACCCCCATTTCCTATTAACACACCCCCTGTCTGAGGCCCATGCACAACCACAACTAACCCTTAGTTTATTTTAGGTTTACTAATGCACCCCCAGCGCTGCTCTTTTATTTTGTTTTTTGATTGTTAATTAACATGTGTTTTATTTGCTAATTATTATTAACATGTGTTTTATTTGCTAATTATTATTAATATGTGTTTTATTTCATTATTATTAACATGTGTTTTATTTCTTAATTATTATCATGTGTTTATTTCTTAATTATTATTATGTGTTTATTTCTTAATTTTTATCATGTGTTTATTTCTTAATTGTTATCATGTGTTTATTTCTTAATTGTTATTGAAATTCTGGTACCAGACATGTGATGTTAAGGTGCGATGTTACAACAACACACTCTGCAATAATGGACAGAATAAGCAACAGGAAAATGCAAGGAATTGTTCACCCAGTTCGGTCTAACTACCTACGTCTGGGGGCTACCAAGCCAGGGATGAAATTCACTACTTGTAGATATAATTTACAGACTCAACACACCAGTTGACAATCTCCTAAACTTATACTCTACTAGTGACTTTCTACCTAAGAACCCACTTAGATATGAGAACACTACTCAATCCCCTAAAACACTCAAAGAACAACCTCTTTGAGATCCCTTGATCTTGCTTCCTAGCTTCGATCAATCAACAACTCTCTATTGCTTCACAGCTTCTAGAGAGGACAGAAAATTCAACACCTATTCAAACCTAGAATAGTGTGATTACAAGTACTCTAAACAAACCCTAGACTCCAAGCCTCCAGCTCTTGATCTTCAATCTATTTTCTGTACCTTCTTCCTTGGTCTTGTGCGCTTTATATAGCTCCTTGAATTTGGATTGGATTTGTCACAATATTTGATCAGATTTGTTAATTAAAAACTGAATCTTTTAAAACAGATTTTATCCCCAAAATCTTTTTAAATCTTCCACCTTTTAATTCTCCAACAAACCTGCAATCAAATCTCCCATGTAACAGAAAATATCTAGCCCAAGATATTCTCATCCAACGAGTCAACACTCTCCACAATTCCAACTAATACGCGATCCTAATAACAACAAGCCCATGCTGTCATTAGCTTCAGTTTTGCAGGTCTGATGTTACAACATCACCTATGTGACATCAGACATCCACTTCAGCAACTAGCAACCTTAACACAGCCCAGTGTTAAGTGCAATGTTATGACATCAAGCCCATGACATCAAACATAGTTAACCTTCACAACTTAGTACAGCCCAGTACTAAGACTCAATGCTGCAACATCAACACCATGACATCAGCATTGAACACCTTGTTGTTTTACCAAAATTCCAGCCAATCCAGGAACTTACAATCTCCCCCTTTGGCTAATTTTGGCTAAAACAATCTCTGCATCTTCAGAGACTTCAGCAGCGGAATATCTTCAATATTTTGAAACTTCAACTTGCAGCAGTTTGACAATCTTCATATAGTCTTCATTACTTGATCTGCTGCAGCACCATCTTCATTATTGACAACAGCCAATCGGTGCTCCCCCTCAAAAACTTGAACCAGCATCACAGCTGTTCAGTAGCTCACAATGTGCAACACATCTCCCCCTTGATGTCTGCTTTGCTGCACTATGCACTCTTCAATGCTATGAATACTTCACTAGCAGCTCCACAACTATGCTGTCTATACTCCCCCTCCACAGCTGCACCAGCACACTTTCCACTTTTCAACTAGACACCTTAATCTTTTACTACTCTTCTCTTTATGGCATTTATTAACTCTCCCCCTTTTTAGCCATAATTAGACAACTATCCCAAATCAAATGCCCTACAAGGTGACATAATACTGGTCCCACTGTCAGTAGCAATAAGACCTATGTAGTCTCCAAGCACAATGTTCTGACATTATTAATGACATAGTCAAAAACAACTTCCAACCCCTTGACTGGTCGGGCGATACAACCCAAGCATTTGAACAAACCATTATAAAACCACTCTTTCTCCTATGCTCAACACAACACACCAATAAAGCATGAGTCAATCAAGCTCCAAAGAACCAACCAAGAACCTCAAGCATGAGGATACACAACCAGACCCTTTGAAGAAGAAGATCAAATCTCAGACGACATGAGGTCCTTCTACAGGAGCAACAAAAACTGGCAGGACTTCAGTGACCACTATGAAGCCAGGTAAGAACCATTCTGCTCAACAACAGCCTTCAGAAGATGAATGGGATGCAGATTAGAAGGCTTTTCTGGATGCAGGAGATTGGCATGAGGATGTAGTCTAATCTTGTATTTTCAACTATTGAATAAAAATCCTATTTTTAGATTTTTCAGTTGCCATGCCAAACACTTTACAGTACTATTCTAAACTGCTGAAATTTGTACTGCATTAAACATAACCAGAGCACCAAGATGAGTTTCTTGAACAGACTATTTTATGTACCATACTATCTGCAGTTGAATAACCATTATCTTATAGGCCAACTGCACCATAAAACATCTTTCAATTAATTTTGAAGTAATACGCTCCCCAATTTTAAGCTCTCAAATTGGTTAGCATACATGAACTCATCATCTAATTTCTCTTTATTTACCAAATAATCTGAGTATTTAACCAGATCTTTTCTATCAACCTGCTCATCATCCCATTGATGAGTAACATTCTGCAATGTTGTAACATCTTTCTTGACATGGTGATTGCCCACCAGTCGTTTCTTCCACAAGAGTTGATAGCATGAGTTCTTTCCACATAACACTGATCTACGACTGTTCTTCTTCTTAGATCTGAGAACTAATCTGATTTTGCCCCTCTTTATTCTTCTTAGTCTTCCAAGATCAGTTTGTATCTTTTGACCAGCATGATTCCATCCTAGAGGATGTGTATTTATTCTTGACATTTTAATCCAGGATCTGATAGACCCAATATCAGAGGTCCTCTGCATGTCAATTTTCATATTGGGATCAGTCTTAGACTCTAGTCTATTCTGAATCATTTTTGCACTTTGCTCATCATCCTTCTTGAGGCTAGAAATACTCTTCTTGTCTTGAGATGTTTCAGCATCTGCTCTGACATCTGTATCTTTCGACACAGAGCTATTCATCCAGGGGAGGTTTTCTTCTGAGACATCGATCTTCTTCAGATCTTGATGATAGAATTTTTTATAGTTACCACTGGTATCTCCCATAACTTCAGTGAGTTCTTCAATCTCTAGCCTTTTAGACTTACTCACAGTCAGACCACTGATGATTTGTTCAGATGTCAAGACATCAGCATCTTTCCTCTCGAGAGATGTTGCTCTATTTAGCTCCTGAGAACCTTTAATCCTTCCATCAATGGTGAGGACTGGTGTGTAACATTTGCCCTTGACTAATTTTAGATCATCTTTTCTTCTGACCTTCATCAACTTGAGGGAACCTTTATCATTCTGATGTCTACACCTGATATCTTCTTTATCATCACCAGACTGGCTTTCAGTTTGAGGAATCCACTGATAACAATTGTCTTTGGATCTTGCACCAGTCATTACAGCCTCACCCTTCTCATTCGTTACAACACATTTGTCTTTGGTGTAGCTGACTAAATAACCTTCATCACATAATTGGCTGATGCTTATCAGATTAGCATTCAAACCATTGACAAGATAGACATTGTCAAGTTCAGGTCCTCTTACTTTTCCAATACCTTCTACAACTTCGTTATTCCCTTTACCAAACACCACTTCAAGAGAAGGACACGGTCTACATTCAGCAAACATGGATCTACATCCAGACATGTGTTTGGAACACCCACTGTCAAAATACCATGTTTCTTCTTTAGCTTCTTTGTCAGCCAGGTGAGCCAATAAGCACTTCATCTTCTCATTCTGTACCAATTGTTTAACGACTTTGGGTCTGTAATCTCTCCATCTGTTCTGTGTCTGAGGGTATCCATGCAGCTTGTAGCAAGAGTATTGCATATGTCCATACCTTCCACAATAGAAACATCTGATTCTATCATCTCTGAAGTGGTTAAACCTTCTCCCACCTTGATGATAAAGTTGTGGCTGCCACTCATAATGTTGTCTTCTCCTTCCAGAGTTAGCTTGTCTTCTATCGTGCTGATGTCTTTTACCATAGGAAGGCTGAGAATGTTGTTTTCTGGATTGTCTCCCATGATGGTGAGGCTTTCTTCTTCCGTAGACATAAGGCACATCATTGTTAAATCTAAAGCCATGACTATACCCGTTGACCTGATGTTGAGACATCAGATGTGACATGCCCTGTTTGAACCTAGCAGCTTGCATGCTCTTATGGTATTGTGGGGGCATATACTGACTAGCTCTTTGTGGCTGCTTTCTCTTCTGATAAGGACCAGTCTTCTTCTCAATCCTCTTAGGTTGTGAAACATCAGCTTTCTTAGGAGTAGGATCCTGCACCTTTGGCTGATGTTGAGACAATGGTTGAGACATCTCCACTTTGGTTCCTGAAGTGCTTGCTTCAGTAGATACTTTTCCCTCAACCACAAATCCTAATCCAGTCCTGTCTCCAGCTATCCTTTCCGTCTGAAGAATCTTGTCAAGAGTGTCTGTACCACTGTTCAGCATCCTAACAGACTTGGTCATTTGATCAAGATGAGCTCTTACTAGCACCACTTCATTTTCCAGGTCAGCTTTTTCATTCTCAAGCTGAGCAATCTGTTGCTTGTGGCACTTGTTTTCTTGACAGACTTCGGCACTCTTAAAACACAGCTCTCTGTAGGTTGAAGCTAGCTCATCATAAGTGACTTCTCCATCACTATCATCATCAGATTCAACAATTCCTGTCAAAGCTGCAACATGCTTTGCTGACTCACTTTCACTTTCACTGTCAGAGTCAGACCAGGAAATTGTCAAGCCTTTATTCTACTTCTTCAAGAATGTGGGACACTCTTTCTTGACATGTCCATACCCTTCACATTCAAAGCACTGAACACCTTTATCTTGGACAGTCTTCTCTTCATCTTTCTCTTTTGAATTACTGATGTTAGAGGAGATGTTCTTGACATTTGGCCTGTAGTTATAGTTCATCTTCTTGAACACTTTGTTGAATTGCCTTCCCAACATAACTATAGCCTGAGGCAGATCCTCCTGGGACTCATCATCTTTAGCTGCTGCAGGAGTGGAGACTAAGGCTATACTCTTGGGCTTCTTTTCTGGTTCTTCCTCATTCAGCCCAAGTTCAAATGTTTGAAGAGATCCAATAAGTTCATCAACTCTCATCTTGCTGATGTCTTGAGATTCTTCAATGGCTGTTACCTTCATCTTATACTTCTTAGGGAGGGACCTAAGAATCTTTCTTACCAGCTTCTCTTCTGTCATCTTCTCACCAAGAGCACTGGATGCATTTGACAGCTCAAGAACACTCATGTGGAAGTCATGAATAGTTTCCTCTTCCTTCATCTTCAAGCTATCAAACTTAGATGTTAAAAGCTGAAGTCTTGACATCTTCACTCTAGATGTACCTTCATGAGTAGCCTTCAAAATATCCCAAGCAGCCTTAGCAGTTTCACATGAGTTGATCAGCCTGAATATGTTCTTGTCAACCCCATTGAAGATAGCATTTAGGGCTTTTGAATTCCCAAGGGCAAGCTCATCTTCTTCCTTGGACCATTCTTCTTCAGGCTTTCGCTTAGAGGTGCCTTCTTTATCCTTGCCAGCATCATCTTTTTCACACACAACAGGAGCTTCCCACTCTTTAATGACAGCCTTCCAAGCTCTGCTGTCTAATGACTTTAAAAAGGTAGTCATTATAGGCTTCCAATACTCATAGTTTGAGCCATCCAATATAGGGGGTCTGTTGACAAATCCTCCAACCTCTTTGTCCATCTTTCACCAGAAAGTACTTCCCTAGATCTCACCCAGAGACAGACAGGATGCCTGCTCTGATACCAATTGAAATTCTGGTACCAGACGTGTAATGTTAAGGTACGATGTTACAACAACACACTCTGCAATAATGGACAGAATAAGCAACAGGAAAACGCAAGGAATTGTTCACCCAGTTCGGTCTAACTACCTCCGTCTGGGGGCTACCAAGCCAGGGATGAAATTCACTACTTGTAGATATAATTTACAGACTCAACACACCAGTTGACAATCTCCTAAACTTATACTCTACTAGTGACTTTCTACCTAAGAACCCACTTAGATATGAGAACACTACTCAATCCCCTAAAACACTCAAAGAACAACCTCTTTGAGATCCCTTGATCTTGCTTCCTAGCTTCGATCAATCAACAACTCTCTATTGCTTCACAGCTTCTAGAGAGGACAGAAAATTCAACACCTATTCAAACCTAGAATAGTGTGATTACAAGTACTCTAAACAAACCCTAGACTCCAAGCCTCCAACTCTTGATCTTCAATCTGTTTTCTGTACCTTCTTCCTTGGTCTTGTGCGCTTTATATAGCTCCTTGAATTTGGATTGTATTTGTCACAATATTTGATCAGATTTGTTAATTAAAAACTGAATCTTTTAAAACAGATTTTATCCCCAAAATCTTTTTAAATCTTCCACCTTTTAATTCTCCAACAAACCTGCAATCAAATCTCCTATGTAACAGAAAATATCTAGCCCAAGATATTCTCATCCAACGAGTCAACACTCTCCACAATTCCAGCTAATACGCGACCCTAATAACAACAAGCCCATGCTGTCATTAGCTTCAGTTCTGCAGGTCTGATGTTACAACATCACCTATGTGACATCAGACATCCACTTCAGCAACTAGCAACCTTAACACAGCCCAGTGTTAAGTGCAATGTTATGACATCAAGCCCATGACATCAAACATAGTTAACCTTCACAACTTAGTACAGCCCAGTACTAAGACTCAATGCTGCAACATCAACACTATGACATCAGCATTGAACACCTTGTTGTTTTACCAAAATTCCAGCCAATCCAGGAACTTACAGTTTATTAATATGTGATTTGTTTAAGCTTAATTATTAATTAATATGTGAGTTATTTCTAATTGTTTCTTAATTATTCAAGCTTAATTGTTTCTTAATTGATTCTTAATTGGATAATTGTTAACATTATTTATGAGCATCTTTATTGATCTTATGAGTGTTATTCACTAATGTTTGTTTAAGTCTTGAACTAATTCATCCATGTTTGATTTATCATATATTTGACTTTGATGTGAATTTTATTCTTCTTTAAATATCATCCTTAGTTAATATCATGCTCTTTATCTTGTGAGTGTTCATTATGTTTGTCTTCCTTAAGATTGAAACATATTGATTTGTCTTTGGTTACATGTTTTTATGATGATCATATCCATTTTACCCATGCTCATTTATGAAATACTTTTTGCCATGCTCATGCTATTGTTGTTATCTTATTTATCTTTATCAATATCTCTATTAATATCTTTTAGTATCTTATCAATTGTTATCCCCCCATTCCAAAGGAAGGTGATTAATGTTGACTCTTAAAGTCATAGCCCCCATCTTACCTTAGGAGCCCCTTAGGAGATGACTTTATTTCTTGGCCTCATCAGAGCCATGGAATCATAACTAGCCTTAGGAGGGAGTTCTTACACTCTTAGTGATATTCATCCTAATGAATCATCACTTTCCCCTACTGACTAAAACTTCAACCTAGGACCATTATAACTAGACTTAGAGAGTTCTTATACTCTACAATGAGGTCACACTCATTTCCCCTCTGAATATTGACCACAGTCAATCATTCAGTAGAAGTAGAACTACGCATACTCTGATTCTACTCCCAAGGATACGTAGGCGCAAAGTGCGATGCTTTGTCAAGTATACTTAGATACTAACCCCTAGGGTTTTCAACCTTTAGCATAGAACCTTTAGCAAACATAAGATAACAGTAGAACAAGAGGTTCCCGTAGAGTACTACGGACGTTTAGGGTGTTAGTACCTTCCCTAGGCGTAACCAACCCCCGAACCTTAGATCTCCCCCCTTTAGGTTTTTCTAACGATCTTGAACATTTCCTTTGGATAAATCAAAGTCGGTTGTAAAAGAAATATGATGCAAGTTAATTAATAGCTTGTTATCCGATTTTCACCGCAACAGAAATGGCGACTTCACTGGGGATGTTAGACCTATTGCTGGTCCTTTCCTAAGAGGGTTAAGCCTATCTTGTTTTTATGTTATTCATGTTTGCTTATTTACTTGTATATGCTTATGTATGTCATATTTGCTTATATATCTATATATCGGTTCTTGCTTGATATTTTTCTATTTAATTTGGGTTGATATGATATCTATGAGTGAGATAAATCCTAACCCGGATTTCGAGTGCACTTATGATAGGACGATGGTATATTCAAGGAGGCTTTGAAGGAGTCGATTCCTGAAAAAGTTAACTTGAGACACCATCACTCAGTTGAGGCCCTCTTGAGAGTTTAGTCATGTTGAACGATCCTATTATTGAAAGCGTGCTACTCTCAACTTAGGTGCCATTGATACTGAGAACCGTAGTTTCCAAACCCCACTTAAGCCTTTTAGATGTAGTGCGGGGACTATGAAAGAGTCTATTTCCGAATTAGTCCCTACGCGATACTACACTCAGATGAGATTCTCTTGAGAATTTTGTTGATTACCAAGTCCTTTGGGAAGTCGATAAAATCCGAAAGATGGATTGTGGACTCTGGGAACTCTTAGAACCTTGTCTGGCAGGAGAAAACCATAGTACATACCTTTAGGATGGGTAGACCTTTGACTCCATGCTCGTAGCCCCTAAACCTAGGACTTGTGTGTTGTTGTGTGTGCATGTTTGTGTTTTTGTGTGCCCGTGTTTTGTGCATTGCATACATCTCATGATAACCATTTGGTTTCAATGAACTCAGACGTTCTTTTCTTTGCAAAGATCAATCGGGATCTTAGGTTTTAAAACAAAACTTTTCAGTTTTCCCAAAAAATTTTGCAACTTGTCTTTAAGTTCCTTGAAACCACTTGGCTTGTTTTTGCATTCCATGCGCATTCGCATCTCATTTGCATTTCCCTGTCTTGAGTCTCTTCCTCTATGTCTGAAGGATACCTAGCACTTATTCAGGACAATGGCAACGATGAAGGAAATTTTGAAGAACCAGGAAAAGCTGAAAGAAGAAGTCAGAATCCTCAAATGCCAGATGAATTGGGTTCTAGAAACTTTGCAAGCTCTAGTGGAAAAGGAGAATCACATTCACCCTATCATGCCAACATTCAACGATCAAGCTTCCATTTATCAGCCAGTTTCTCAATCACCAATCTATCAATGAGCGCGCAACGCTCCTGCTTATCCACAATAAACTCAAGTTTCTCGTCAAAACATTCCAGATAAGAGACATGGTGGTAGGCCTCAGATTTCTTCCATTCCTATGACGTATACAGCGTTGTATCCTTCTTTGGTGCAACAGGGATTAATAACTACGAGGTCATCAGGCCCACCTCCTGATCCGCTTCCATCTTCTTACAATCCCAATGCTCATGGTGCATTCCATGAAGGTGCACCAGGCCATGACTTAGAAGGTTATTTTGCTTTGAAACATATCGTGAGGGATCTAGTGGAAAGAAATATTTTTCAGCGACTCCCAATCTAAGAACAATCCTTTGCCATCTCCTGAGGATCTCCCATGCCCAGGATTTGTTTTTGAGGAAACTTCATACCAGCCATCCTGTGGTCTTGTTCCTGGGCTAGAATGTAATCGTCATCAGGTGTCTACGAAAAGGGGTTTTCAGTCTCCAACGTGTGTTTCTCCTCAAGATAAGAAGAAGTGTGCTGCCAAAAGAGGAAAATTTAACCACCAGCATATCCCGGTGCCGTTAAGCAAACTTTTCCCCTTGTTGATGCAAAACAAGCTGGTAACTCCGCGATTTCTCACACCTTTCCAGGGAACTTGGTATGATCCCAACCTAACCTGAGAATTCCATAAGGGAGCTGAAGGGCATGATTTGGACAATTGTCGAGCTTTAGAATATTTTGTGCAAGAGCTGATCCATGACAAGGACTTAATCTTCGAAGAAGACCGCCCAAAGACTGAATGCAAATTTCGCACTGGGACAATTAGACATCCCATTGAAGAATGCAAGGAATTTGAAGAGAAGCTGATGAGCTTGCTAAAGAATCTGAAACCTCAGGAAGGTACTTCAGACGTTGGTACCTCAACTTTCGAAGCAAAAGGTAAAGGACCTGCAAGGCCTCTCAAAGTTCGATACCACAAGGAACAAGTGATTGATGGTGAAGACGTTTCCCCGTTTGGACCCGGAAACTAAGATCTTTGAAATGATTCGCCAAAGTTGGCTGTGTTTTGTATTTCAGTTGTATTCCCTTTAATTGTATTGATATTCGCTTATGAGCTTTGTTGTACCTTTAAATTGGCAACATTAATGAAATATTTATGCATCTTTTGGTTAAATCCATTTGTTTCACTCATTTACTTTTATTTTCATAAAAGCAAAAATATATCTTTTTCACCTTTTTTCAAAATTTTGTTAGAGCAAAGATTAGGGAGGATGATGAAAACCTCATGTTCATAATTGTTGTGGTATACTTTCAAATTAACCTTGCCGATGATATAAGGCATTGTTTCAATTCCCAAACATTGGAGAAGTAAGGACAATTATCCCTCGTTAACCCTTCGAGCCTAGAAGTAGGAGTTTTCTTTCCTTACACAAAAACAAAAAAACCTTAAATCTCAACCTTGGGGGCAGGGTAGTTCTCAGTTTAACTCAGTTATGCATTCAAACACAAGCGCTTCATATAAGGCGCCAGTCAGCTTTCAAATCAAGTGACTTCCTACTTTTGGAGATTTGAATGTATATTTTGAGTTAACTGAGCGTAGGATTTGAGCCTTTATCCTTTGTTTCATAAACCGTGAACTAGGCCACATTACAACCCCTAAAAGACCTAATTGAGGTAAGGTTGTTTTGAAAAGCATACTACAGCAAGGTTGAGTAACTTGACTCCTAATAGTCTTTGTTGCTCGCGTGTGTTGGTCACTTCCTTAATGACTAGACCCACCTTTGTTTTTGACTATTTAATCATTTCACTTTGTGTTTTTTATCAAAGCCTTGTTTTCAAACTTTGCATTAAACTTTGCATTAAATTTTTCCAATTTTAATGAACAACACTTGTTTGTAATACCATTCGATATCAAGGAATCCCAACAAACGCAGTCAGGAATTGAACTCGATAAAGGAAATTTGACTCAGTCAGGGGAAACCAAGTGTGAGGTTTGCCAATCTACTATCCCAAGAGTTGACAAATCAGAGGCAGAATTCTGCAAATTCAGAATATTGGGGCAAATATTCTTGAAATCATCTTATGACAAGTTTTGATTTCAGTAACCCATCAGCAGGGGCAAATCCGTTCCCCAGTAATTTCTACTACAGTTTGAGTATCTCGAGTATAACTGAACAGAAACAGCTACGTCAAGATTCAAAAGTTGGAAGATATTGAATCATCTGGTATTTCATTTCTTCTGTAAAAATCTTTTGATTATTCAAGTTGGAAGATATTGAATCATCTGGTATTTCAATCCTTCCGTAAAATTCTTTTGATTATTCAAGTTGGAAGATATTGAAGTATCGTGTATTTCAATCCTTCCGTAAAATTCTTTTGATTATTCAAGTTGGAAGATATTGAATCATCTGGTATTTCATTTCGTTCGTAAAATTCTTTTGATTATTCAAGTTGGAAGATATTGAAGTATCGTGTATTTCAATCCTTCTGTAAAATTCTTTTGATTATTCATCCCCTAATCTGGGGCAGTTATGCCGAGATCTCTCCAAGAGTTTAAAGATATCAAAATACCCTGTATGCCAATTCTTCTATAAAATCCTCTTGTTATCGTATAGACCATCTAGCCTAGGGCAGATAAGAGTTGAAGAAAGTAATTGTGCCAGTCGGATGCATAATTACTTTGTTAGCTCCCTAGTGAGCTGTTACTTTAGCTAATCTTGACAATTCTCCATGGATCCTCTACCAACAAAGAAATCAAGCTCATGATGGTAATCCTCATGATGTTATACCTCAAGTGGAATGCTCTTTTCACCAGTGAAGTTGTTGATTCTTCTTCATCACCAGTATTTGGTCCAGCCCTTTGAGTTTGGATGGGTATCCTTTGTCGAGACATTTATTTCATCTCCAGTTTTGCTTTCTGTCTGTTTTGTAAGCATAAGCATGGCATAAGCACTCATATGCATACCATCTTAGCATTTTTGCACTTCTGCTTCCTTTTCTGGTGTTTACCTGTCTTTGTTCACTTTGGCGGTTATCTCCCCAAGTGACTGGGTTTGTCTATTCTCTCCAATAGAAAGTCAGCCCTAGGCATAAAGTGCCCATTCTTTTCTGAATTCCCCACAGAGTTTTATCCTCATGGATGATGGTTGGTTCAGTTATCTTTTCCACATGTGGATAAGATAAATTCCCATTTGAGTTCTTTCCTCAATTGGAGTCTTGTTTGACCGTTTCTTTCTAGTTTGTTCCTAGATTGAACTTTGGTCCCTAGCAGGTGTGGTTTTCAAACCTATCTTTGAACGTGCATTTATTTTGCACCGTTTCTTGCAAGAAGAATCTTTTACCGATCCTTATTGAAGAAAGAATTTATTTCTCCAACATTATCGTGATATCAACATATTTTTGAAGCAGCAATCTCTTGAAGAAGCTTGTTTTTCAATGGCGATGAGTGGCAGTCTCCTATAAGCAGCTTATCTATCTCTGGTACTATTCAACCTCTTCGCAACCGTAATTGGGTATTCCCCAGGAAATCTTATCTTCAGTTACGCAACCCCGGTACTAACCTATCATTCTAGATACTTTATTGGAGCCCATTTTTTGGTTCTACCTCCAACAAGGTTACTTCTAAAAAGTCAACCGGTCATACTTGAACCTGTTGTTCCATCACTTTAGAGGTTACTTCTAAAGAGCCAACCGGTCATACTTGAACCTGTTGTTCCATCACTTTAGAGGTGTTCTCTAGGATGTCATTTAGTCACGTTAGACTTGATGATCAATCATTCTAGATACTTTATTGGAGCCCATTTTTTGGTTCTACCTCCGACAAGGTTACTTCTAAAGAGCCAACCGGTCATACTTGAACCTGCTGTTCCATCACTTTAGAGGTTACTTCTAAAGAGCCAACCGGTCATACTTGAACCTGTTGTTCCATCACTTTAAAGGTGTTCTCTAGGATGTCATTTAGTCACGTTAGACTTGATGATCAATCATTCTAGATACTTTATTGGAGCCCATTTTTTGGTTCTACCTCCAACAAGGTTACTTCTAAAGAGCCAACCGGTTATACTTGAACCTGTTGTTCCATCACTTTAGAGGTTACTTCTAAAGAGCCAACCGGTCATACTTGAACCTGTTGTTCCATCACTTTAGAGGTGTTCTCTAGGATGTCATTTAGTCACGTTAGACTTGATGATCAATCATTCTAGATACTTTATTGGAGCCCATTTTTTTGGTTCTACCTCCAATAAGGTTCCTTCCCGGCTCATACTGGTTTTCCACATGAAGCAGATTATTTGTTACCTCAACCAACAGATATGAGTACCAGAGTCTATTCTTGGCTCATCAGCTTTATTACTTTTTAGACCCCAGGTTATTTTTATCTGGCGCGCAGAGTTTGTCTCTATCTTTTCTGGCTTTTCTTGAAGATCCCATCTTGAACTCTTCGGTGTAAGAATCCCCAGGAAGTCTTTGCTTGGTTGTCTGTCCTTTTTAGGCTGATCCCTAGTGATCAGATTCTTCTTTCTGGTTTCATACCCAGGAGGAGTGTGGGTTTGTTCTGTTCCCGGTAGTCTATCTCCCCGGATTTTCTTTCCCAGTGGAGATTGTTTTTTGGTTTTTTATAGTGTTTCTTTGGAGTCTCCCCAGTGAGTCTCTTTCGCTGGTTAGCCAGTATCCCCAGTGAGTTTTTCTCATGGATACTAGCTTTCATCTTCCCCCGGTGGAGCTTATCTTGTGTGTTTGCTTCCTGTTGTCCCTGGTGTCTGGTCTGTCTACATCTTTGCACCTTCTTAGCATCATATCATCATTTTAGAAGTTCATGGCATGTCAGCATTTGCATGTCTGTCGCTTGTCCTTAGCATTTTCATTCCATCTAAGGGCAAAATTTTCGGTCTGCTATATTTAAATACCTTTCACCTTGATGCCCCTGGAATCTCCGTTCCTCGTGCCATCCGGTAAAGCTATTTAAATAGGGGCAACTGTTGTACCCTAAATTTTTACCCTTAGATGTCATCTTCATTTGTGCATCTTAGGTCAAGCATCTCTGCATTGTTTGAGCTAACCCATATCTTGCAACTTGTTTCTTTGTGTTCAAATCGAGTTTGCATATCACCATGAAGCTCCACAAGTTGTTTTGAAGCAAGTCAAGTCAACAAAAGATCTCCAGTGCAAGAACTTTGGAATTAGGATTTTGCTCTAAAGAAATCACTGAGAAATTGCCTCTATCAAGTCAAGATTTGTGTGGTTCACTTACCACTTAAGGTCATCTACATCCAAGAGACATCATTCAATAGGAATCCAAGATCTATTGGTCCTCAACATGAGAAGTTTGAGCCTCAGCGTCACTATACCTCCAAATTAGGGTTTCTGTGACACCTATCAGTCAATGGCTTTGATTTTCATCAAGATGAGCTCCCAAATCCTAATTCTTGATTTTATTGGTTTATCCACATCCTCAAGAGTCTCCTAAGACCTTTAGAGGAGAAAGAAGAAGCAAGCTTACAAGATCTGACCTCAGTACATTCACAGTCAAAATTAGGGTTTGACTGAAACCCTAATCCTTGGAAATTTTGGTTCAAATGAAGTGTCAATGGTTCTAATCATCATAGAATGTCTCATGAGGTATTCAAAGCATCAAGATCAAGTTTCATGAGGTTTCTTGCAAGAGAAGCAGGGTCTTGATCATGAAAGGTTTCATATGTGAGATTTTCCCTCTAATAACATAATTTGAAATGACCATAACTCCTAAACCATACACCCAAATGGAGTGACTCAAAGCTCATTGGAAAGCTCTTCTGAAGATATTCAATTTGTTCCATATGACTTTTTGTCCAAAGATGCTTGGTTTTTTGAGTTATGAAGCTTGCAAGATATTTGACCAAACACTTAGAAAAATTTCAACACTTTTCATCACTCTTTTTCTTAACTTTGACACCATTTTTCACCCATTTCCACTTGGATTCAAGACTTGGGTCCCAAATGAAAGTTGTAGAGCATGATGAGGGCTTTCCAACCATATGTGGAATATCTCATTTGGATGAGCCAAACTCAAGTTATGGTGCTTTAAAGTTAAGTACCTCAAGTTGTAAAAATCCAATAACTTCGAATTTTTTCTAAGTCTTTTTTGCCTTCCCACGTGCATGACTTTAAGAGACTCTTTCTCAATGTTACAAGCACTATCTCAAGTAGCTTTCCACATAAGAATTGATCTATCAAATGCCCACTCTTCATAGAACCAAAAATCTCAAGATTTGATGGAATGGTTATTAAGTTATTATGCACTAAAAATGACATGTTGGTTAGTACATCTACTTGGAAGAAATTCAGAATTTTGATTTTGAATCCACATCAATTTGGACACAATCACTCATTTAGCTCATGGTGGATCTCACGTGCTCATTGTACATGAGGAAAGTTCTGTCACATGCTATCTCTCTCCAAGGAATAAGGACATGCCATTGGAACCTTTATTTTGAAATACGCTCGTGTGACAAGGACACCATTTGGTTCAGTCTCTTTGTAAATTATGTTCCAACTTGAACCAAAAACCTGAACCACCAAGTACATTGTTCAACTTGCCACTCCATCAGTTTCCAACATACTTTCCACAAAACCCGTGCTAAAGGAAGACTCCAAAGTACAACTACTTGTACTTAAGGAACTGACACACAAAAAGCTAACAACACAAACCATTATGTAACGCCTCCTGGTACCATAAATCCCTTGGTTCTTGTTCACTTTTATGCTGACTTAAACCCTAAAGCAGCAAACAAACTTTCACTTGGCTCAAGATGTGAGAATAGATCATGCGTGTAGGATCTCTGGAGATCTTTCTCCTTTGAACAAGAACAATTTCCTTTGTGTCATGAGGACCTTTAACCAGCTTGCACCACTATAAAAAGAGCTCTTCTCTCATTCATTGATCATCAACTATCTTCACAAACTACTCTGAAAATAACCTTGTATTGAGAGCCCGAGTCAGCTGGGAAAGGAAAGGAGTTCTTGCTGATCTCACTTGGAGACAGGTAAGTTTCTCATCTCCCTACCATCATACTGAATCATGAGTCTTTATCTTTACATTGCAAATACTATACTGTGTGTATGACAGTTAGATGTTTGGTTCATAATGGTAGTATGCTGTTTTCTTATCTTTGAGTGTTCATGAGGCCTATAGTCATACGTTGTTGCTTCAGAGGTTTCATACATCTCTCATGGCTGCCAATATGTAGAATGATTTGTTTCCATGAATAGTCAGTTGCTGATCTATGTTAAAGTGAAGTGTTACTTGAAGATAGGTTTGTTTCTGATAAAAGCTTGCTTGCCATGTTAAAATGAATATACCTTCTCTGAATGTTTATCATGGTGTGAGTGATTCTAACTCATACATGGATATATGCTGGTCAGTTGATGTTATTATTTGAGTTCTATACATTGTTAGTGTTCATATTATCTTGTGATTGAGATTCTGGTGTGTAGCTTGTTCATAATACATGTTGTTGTTGAGTTGTTAAGATTTATGTTGGTTTCGAATAGAGACATGGGCTATTTTTTGTATACTTTCCTGAACTAAGTTTTCGTTTTGAATAATGGATTTCCTTGGCTTTTTGCTCATGATATGGTCATTAACTTGTTTAGATTAGGGTTTATGGTTGTTCTATGTTTTGAGGACTTCATTTTGATATGTTATTTCATGTCATTTGTTTGCGTATTGAAGGTTCTTGTTGGATTGAGAGTTTGATGTTTGTTTCAAGGTTTTAGTTTGAACATGATGGTTTATATTGTGTTGCATGTCTTGTTCCCATGCGTGCTTCTTGATTAGGTGTTGATGTTAGTTTCGTCATATGTGGTTTTTAATGAAGTTGACCAATTGATATGTTGTTGTGGTACACTCAGTTCACGTGCGCGCAATGCTTTTTCCATTTATTTCATTTCATGGATTTGTTTTGGTTTATATGTTTTTAGAAGCGTAATATGTTTGGATGAAACAGCCGTCCCAACGGTAGCTCACTTGCCTTGCCTTTGCCTTTCACTTGCCACACCTGGGTTCGATCCTGCGGATCAACCCTTTTGCTTTTTTATTTTTCGCCTGTGTTTTCCTTTTTCCTTTGGACTTGGGCCTCACCCCAATTTCCTATTAACACACCCCCTGTCTGAGGCCCATGCACAGCCACAACTAACCCTTAGTTTATTTTAGGTTTACTAATGCACCCCCAGCGCTGCTCTTGTATTTTGTTTTTTGATTGGTAATTAACATGTGTTTTATTTGCTAATTATTATTAACATGTGTTTTATTTGCTAATTATTATTAACATGTGTTTTATTTCATTATTATTAACATGTGATTTATTTCTTAATTATTATCATGTGTTTATTTCTTAATTATTATCATGTGTTTATTTCTTAATTGTTATCATGTGTTTATTTCTTAATTGTTTATTAATATGTGATTTGTTTAAGCTTAATTATTAATTAATATGTGAGTTATTTCTAATTGTTTCTTAATTATTCAAGCTTAATTATTTCTTAATTGATTCTTAATTGGATAATTGTTAACATTATTTATGAGCATCTTTATTGATCTTATGAGTGTTATTCACTAATGTTTGTTTAAGTCTTGAACTAATTCATCCATGTTTGATTTATCATATATTTGACTTTGATGTGAATTTTATTCTTCTTTAAATATCATCCTTAGTTAATATCATGCTCTTTATCTTGTGAGTGTTCCTTATGTTTGTCTTCCTTAAGATTGAAACATATTGATTTGTCTTTGGTTACATGTTTTTATGATGATCATATCCATTTTACCCATGCTCATTTATGAAATACTTTTTTCCATGCTCATGCTATTGTTGTTATCTTATTTATCTTTATCAATATCTCTATTAATATCTTTTAGTATCTTATCAATTGTTATCCCCCCATTCCAAAGGAAGGTGATTAATGTTGACTCTTAAAGTCATAGCCCCCATCTTACCTTAGGAGCCCCTTAGGAGATGACTTTATTTCTTGGCCTCATCAGAGCCATGGAATCATAACTAGCCTTAGGAGGGAGTTCTTACACTCTTAGTGATATTCATCCTAATGAATCATCACTTTCCCCTACTGACTAAAACTTCAACCTAGGACCATTATAACTAGACTTAGAGAGTTCTTATACTCTACAATGAGGTCACACTCATTTCCCCTCTGAATATTGACCACAGTCAATCATTCAGTAGAAGTAGAACTACGCATACTCTGATTCTACTCCCGAGGATACGTAGGCGCAAAGTGTGATGCTTTGTCGAGTATACTTAGATACTAACCCCTAGGGTTTTCAACCTTTAGCATAGAACCTTTAGCAAACATAAGATAACAATAGAACAAGAGGTTCCCGTAGAGTACTATGGACGTTTAGGGTGCTAGTACCTTCCCTAGGCGTAACCAACCCCCGAACCTTAGATCTCCCCCCTTTAGGTTTTTCTAACGATCTTGAACCTTTCCTTTCGATAAATCAAAGTCGGTTGTAAAAGAAATATGATGCAAGTTAATTAATAGCTTGTTATCTGATTTTCACCGCAATAGGTATAGTATTCCGAGCAAGATTATCACTGATAATGGGTCGAATCTGAATAACAAGATGATGAAGGAATTATGCGATGAGTTTAAGATTGAGCATCATAATTCTTCTCCTTACAGACCTAAGATGAATGGAGCTATTGAAGCTGCTAATAAGAATATTAAGAAGATTGTTCAGCAGATGGTTGTTACTTACAAGGATTGGCATGAGATGCTCCCTTTTGCTTTGCATGGGTATCGTACATCCGTTCGCACTTCAACAGGGGTAACCCCTTTCTCTCTTGTTTATGGTATGGAAGCAGTGCTCCCAGTAGAAGTGGAAATCTCGTCTATGAGAGTTTTGATTGAAGCTGAATTGTCTGAGGCTGAATGGTGCCAAAGCAGATATGACCAGTTGAATTTGATTGAAGAGAAAATAATGATGGCCTTGTGTCATGGTCAATTATATCAACAGAGAATGAAGAAAGCTTTTGACAAGAAGGTTCGACCTCGTGTGTTCAGAGAAGGCGACCTCGTGCTCAAAAAGATCTTGACTTTTACCAATGATTCTAGGGGCAAGTGGACTCCTAATTATGAAGGCCCATATGTTGTCAAGAGAGCCTTCTCTGGTGGTGCATTACTTCTTACAACTATGAATGGTGAAGAGTTCACTCGTCCTGTGAATGTCGATGCAGTCAAGAAATACTTCGCCTAAAAATAAAAGAACAGCTCGCTAAGTTGAAAACTCGAAAGGGCGGCTTAGGCAAAAATGAACGTCTCGGTGGGCTGAAAATCTGAAAGGGCGGTCCAGGCAAAAATTAGAGACAAAAATAGAAATAATCATCCCGGTAGATTGAAAACCCGAGAGAGAAATCTAGGCAAAAGTTAGGGATTATGGCAAGTAACTGCATCTGGCCAGTCTTGATCGTTGAAGGCCACGTTGTCTATCAAGGATTCTGTTTCAACCATTCTCAACTGAAGTTCTGAGCACAGTGGAATTTAAAGTTGTTAGGGAGAATAGTGGTCATTGTATTTCAATGCAACCCTTTCCATGTATTTATCATTTTTCAAACTTTGTACTGATCTATGGAGTTACGCCATTTGCGGACTACCATTCTATTAATAAAATTTGGGCCTTTGTCCCTTTGTTTGCAATTCTTATTTTGTTTCTTTTCACTGAATTTCATTTATTTTTTATGATGATTTTTGAAACAAAATGTAAATAATTGATTTAAATTTTTTAAATTTATAAAAACATTTTCCTTTGATTTATGAATGCAAAAAGGAACGTCAACGATTATTCCAAGGATGGTAAGATCGATGTTTTCCTCAGTAGGGTTTGTTCTTACTCTTCTAACAAAATTTATTGACAGCTCCCCAGTAGAGTTTGTCGATATTTCCCCAGTAGATTTTGTCGATATTTCCCCAGTAGAGTTTGTTGATATTTCCTCGGCAGAGTTTTGTTCATATAACCAGTTGTTGACAAGATGTTGGGTTCCGTCAAAGTTGTGTTATGGTGTATTGAATTCATAAGGGCCAATGCAGTTTGGTTTTTTTTCCCCAGCTAGGTCTTGATCCGGATCTTCTCCAGGTGATTATGGTATGGTCAGGTAGTCGAGTAGTTTTGACGGTCCACCTCTCCTTGATGGTAGTCCTTATGCGGAGATTCATTTTTGCTGTCCCCCGGTATGAATCATATGAGGAATTCCCATCAGAGTTTTACCTTCTAGGTGTGTTGCTGTTGCTTTGGATATCCCCAAGCGCAGACCAGCCTTATCTTCCCCGGCAAGTCCAGGATGTCTTTGTCTCCGGGTTGTACTCAGAGATTTATCCTTGATTTCCCAATAGGGGAAGTGCATTATTGTTTAGAATGTTTCCCAATCATAGAGCAGAGATGTTAACTTCTTATCTTCCCCGGCAAGTCCAGGAAGTATTTCTCTCCAGATTGTTTGTTTTCAGAGAAGATTATGCATCAATATTTTGGGTGTTCCCCAGTGAAGTTGCTGACAATATCTCTATTTAAGGAATATTGATAGTAAGTCACCTGTAGGGTTTTCTCTCATTTTTATGAGTATTGATCTAAAATCCCCCACAGTTTGACCTTTTGTTATTTTCCTCAGCAAGTCTAGGATACTTTGCTCAGATTCGGTTAATCCTCTGAGAGTGTGCTCGTATCTCCAGCAGATCTGCCTTGTTTTTGTAACACCCCACTTTCCCATTTTATAAAATATAGAAGTAATACGGAAATAATCAGAGTTTTACAACTAATGTAGGATGCTACACCTATAAAACCAACAACAAAACTTCTTTTGCATTAATAAAATCAAACAGCGGAAAAACAATTATTTATTCAATTTACGGCCGCCCGCCAACAACATCAAAATCCACCTAAAATGTGGTCCACCATAAGTTCAATAAAAGAAATGATACGTAACCAAAATAACCAATGAATAACAAAAAATGAATAACAACTGATAAAAATTCCCCAAATCCCGTGTTACGTATCAGAGCGACTTCTAAGACTCGATCGGGTAACACGCACTCCATGCACACTCAAGTACCTGGATTATCTGTACTTCCGAAGAAGCACAGACACAACAAACAACAGAGGGGTGAGAACTACATTCAATAATAAATGGTGAATAATACATATTAAGGGTAGTTACTCACACAATCATATATCATAAACACACCATCACGACATACTTGTTATTTGCATTCAAACTTCATCAAACACATAATAATGCAATGTGACTCAAAACATCGACACAATGCATGTGGTACCAAAATCACCATGGTTCATTCAATCGAACCCGGATAAATCACATACACCCCTACTTGGCAATGATTTATCTCCACCACACTTCTCATTGGAGTTCGGGTGAATCATATACGCTCCTCCTGAGCAATGATTCACCACCACCGACACACCATGAATGCATGACAACAACTATGCACATAATACACATGTATAATAATAGATATACATCTTCACGATCCTCCTGATCTCACATGAACCAATCACCAACATACATCACATGGAAAATACCTCACACGACGTTGATTAGCTAATTATTAATTAATTCACCAAAATTACTAAATTAATTAATTTCATCACCAATTACACATTTCTCAGCTTCTAGCATCTATCCCCAACCTCTCAAACCAAAAGGAATCGCTTCAAACATGAAAAACGGGAAAGAAATCGCGAAACGGCAAGTTCGGCACTCTCACTGGCCATACGCGTATTGCCTTGTGTCATACGCGTATTGCCTAGCTCGCTCGCCCATCCATACGCGTATCCTACGCGTACAGCCTCTCCTCCCTCCCTACCATACGCGTATGGCCCTATCTATTACGCGTATAGGCAGAGACCTGTTTTCCATCAAAATTCCATTCTCAGATCCAATACGCGTATTCCCTTCTCATACGCGTAAGGCCAAGCCTCCATACGCGTACCATTATGCGTACGGGCAGAGGGTCGTGCCTAAGCCTCCTTGTAGCCCTCCAATATGCGTATTGTCTCCCCCTGGGGCCAGCATTACGCGTAACACCCCCCCTCCCCTGGTTACGCGTAAGGCCAGATCCATTACGCAAATGGCCTTTCTCTACACCAGTCTGAATTCTGCTACGGGATCCTCACTTTTACACTCCAATTCAGTCCTAAACTTGTTTCTACATCAGTTTTAGGTCTTATTCTTCATCTTACTTCTTTCACCTATCATTACTAGTCAAAATTATAGATCTTAGGTCTAATCTCGTTCTCTCAACCTGCATCAACAGATCTGCAACAACATGCTCACACAGCAGCAACAACATCAAGAGATCAAATAATTCAGAACCACAACCATTCAATTTATACATTTTGCATCACAGATTTACCAATGCACAAACGAATCACAAAATAACATGTATTCATACGAATTTCTACGGGGTTAAGGACTCCCCACTACCCTCTCATGATTATATCACCAATATTAAACCCATTCTCCCCCTTACCTCGAATTTCCTGATCAAATTCCTGCGAAATTGTTGAAGATGGGTGCCCTAGCTCTTCCTTGTTCTTCCTTCTCTAACCCTTTCTTTTCCAAAATCTGATTATGATTAACCCCTCACTAATTCTCACTAATTCCAGCTTAATGACTAAACTGCCCTTACCACTTCCCACTATCCCATTATCCATTTAATTAATTCAGACTTTTAATCAACAAAAATAATGATAATATTATTAATAATAATAATAAAATTAGTAATAACAATAATAATAATATTAATAATAATACTAATATTCAGTTCTATACTACTATTATTGGACATGCCCCCATATTAATCCTTATTATCTTATTATTATCCCTTCGCACCCGACCACACACCCTTAACCAGACCAAACAATACAAAATAACACACGACGATTAAATAATTAAAATGGGGCGTTACAACTCTCCCCCGCTTAAATTATTTTCGTCCACGAAAATATACCTGATAGAAACAACTCCGGATACGACTCTCGCATCCTGCTTTCCAACTCCCAGGTCACACTTCCTCCAGCAGTTCCTCCCCAAGCTACTATCACCAAAGGAATCTTGCGATCCTCGATCCTTATCGGCATCGCCTCCACCATAAGATTATCTCTGATATGCACCTCATCCCTCTGGATAACATGAGATGGATCAGATACATACTTTCGAAGTTGCGACACATGAAACACGTTATGCAAGTTCGAAAGTTCAGGTGGCAAAGCCACCCTATACGCAACTGCACCAACCCTCTGCAAGATCTGATACGGTCCAATAAACTTAGGATCCAGCTTCTTTAATTTCAATGCACGTCCAACACCGGTCACTGGGTTGACTCTCAAGAACACGTGGTCACCTTCACTGAATTCCAAAACTTTCTTCCAATTATCATGATAACTTTTCTACCTACTCTGAGACATTTTCATCTTCTCGCGGATCATCTGAATTGTCTCAGTAGTCTGTTGCACAATCTCAGGTCCAAGCACCACATTCTCACCAGTCTCATACCAACACAGAGGCGTCCTACACCTCCTACCATACAAAGCTTCGAAAGGTGCCATTCCAATACTCGAATGATAGCTATTGTTATACGTGAACTCAATCAATGGCAAATGAGTATCCCACGCACCACCTTTCTCCAACACACAGGCTCTCAGCAAATCTTCCAACGACTGAATAGTCCTCTCTGACTGACCATCAGTCTGTGGGTGATAAGTCGAGCTCAACTTCAATTTAGAACCCAAGGCTTCCTGCAGGCTCTTCCAAAATTCCGAAGTAAACCTAGGATCTCTATCTAACACTATGCTCGATGGAACACCATGTAACTTCACAATTGTTCTGATATAAATCTCCGTCAACTTTGACAACGGGAAACTGATGTTAATTGGTATAAAATGTGCAGATTTTGTAAGTCGATCCACCACTACCCAAATAGCATCAAATCCTCTTGCCGTATTTGGAAAACCAGTAACAAAATCCATAGCAATACTGTCCCATTTCCATTCAGGAATCTCTAACGGTTACATTAATCCCGAAGGCTTCTAGTGCTCCACTTTTGACTTCTGACATGTCAAATAAGCATAGACAAACTGAGCTATGTCCCTCTTCATACTGGACCGCCAAAACAACTTCTTCAAGTCATGATACATTTTCGTAGCTCCCGGATGAATACTCAAGCTACTCCGGTGGCTGTCCTCTAAGACCGCTTTCTTTAATTTCGCATTATCCGGTACACAACTTCTGCCCCGGAATCTCAATACTCCAACATTATCCATTTTAAAGTCACTATCAGAATCATTGCTTCTTGTAGCCATCAAGTCCACCAGATTCACATCAAGCTTCTGATTTTCTTTAATTACATCCAAAAAGTCATTATTCACCTTCAGCATACCCAATCTAACACTCTCCGGTGTAGTTTCACAAACCATACTCAAGTCTCTGAACTGTTCAATCAACTCCATTTCTTTCACCATCAATGCAGACATATGAATTGTCTTCCGACTGAGAGCATCTGCTACAACATTAGCTTTTCCCGGATGGTAACTCAAATTAAAATCATAATCTTTCAAGAACTCTAACCACCTCCTCTGCCTCATATTCAACTCCTTCTGATCGAATAAATATTTCAGACTCTTGTGGTCACTGAATACTTCAAATCTTGATCCATACAAATAATGTCGCCAAATTTTTAATACAAAAACACTGCAGCTAATTCAAGATCATGAGTAGGATAGTTCCTCTCATGCACCCTCAACTGTCGTGAAGCATATACCACCACCTTGCCATCTTGCATTAACACACCGCCTAATCCCATCTTAGATTCATCACAATACACTACAAAAGGATCATTTGGACTTGGTAGAATTAACACTGGCGCTGTAGTCAGTTTCTTCTTCAGTTCCTCAAAACTTTCCTCACAAGCAGCATCCCAAACAAAAGCTTGATTCTTTCTAGTTAGCTGAGTCAATGTCAACACCAAATTAGAAAACCCTTCAATGAATCTTTTGTAGTAACCTGCCAAACCCAAAAAGCTTCTAATCTCCGTTGCTGTCTTCGTAGCTTCCCACTGAAGTACTGCACTTACTTTAGATGGATCCACCACTATGCCATCACCAGAAATAGCATGACCCAAGAAACTCACAGTCCTCAACCAGAGTTCACATTTCGAGAACTTTGCGAACAATTTATTATCCTTCAACACCTGCAATGCAATCCTCAAATGTTCTGCATGATCCTCGCCAGTCTTAGAATAAATCAGTATATCATCAATAAATACCACAATAAACTGATCCAAATAAGAGTGAAAGATACGGTTCATATATTCCATAAACACACCCAGCGCATTAGAAACTCTGAAAGGCATCACTGCATATTTGTAATGTCCATACCGAGTTCTGAACGTAGTCTTCTGAATATCACCTTCCTTTACTCTAATCCGATGGTACCCCGACCTCAAATCAATTTTGCTAAAACCACGAGCTCCTACAAGTTGGTCCATTAAGTCATCAATCCTTGGAAGTGGATACTTATTCTTAATGGTCACTTTATTCAACTGACGGTAATCAATGCACAGACGCATACTACCATCCTTCTTTTTCACCAACAACACTGGAGCTCCCACGGCGACACACTCAGCCTAACAAACTTCTTATCAAGCAACTCTCCAATCTGAGATTTCAACTCTGCCAATTCTGATGCAGACATCCTGTACGGTGCCATAGATATAGGTCTGGTACCAGGAACAAGATCAATAGTAAATTCAACTTCTCTTGTCGGAGGCAACTTCGTAATATCATCTGGAAACACTTTCGGAAATTCATTTACCACAGGCAACTCATTAACTGAAGTCTTACTTTCAACAGATAACGAGGCAAACACTGCAAACATCTTCGCTTCATCCTCCAACAATGTCCTCAACTCTCTGCTAGACAACGAATCCGTTAATGCTTCCTCTTCAGGAGTAAGAAACAATAACGTCTTCCTAAAATAATCAATATAAACTCGGTTGAACTCCAACCAGTTCATCCCCAAAATAACATCGAGATTAACGAGTGGCAAACAAATCAAGTCCACTCTGAAATCTCTACCAAACATAGTCAGCGGACACTTTAAACACACCAAGGAAGTAACCACAGAACCAATAGACGGAGTTTCAATCGTCATCCTCTGATCTAGAGTAGACGACACAATCCCTAATCTCTTCACACAATCAACAGAAATAAACGAGTGGGTTGCACCCGTGTCAATGATAGCAATCAAAGGAATATCATTAATAAAACAAGTACCTTTGACGGAACGTTCCTCTTCGGTGGATTGGGCTCCCACCAAGGCAAACACCTTCCCACCAGCCTGAGACTTCTTTGGCTTCTCACAGTGAGTGCTGATATGACCCTTCTCTCCACAGTTATAACAGGTAGGCATAGTGGCTTTACAATCAGCTATAACATAACCTGGTCGACCACACTTGAAACACTTTTTCACTTCATTCGGACAATTATTAGCACGGTGACCCGCGCCACCACATCGGAAACACTTGAGAGTATCAGGAGCCACTCCTCCCTCTTTCGGTTTCTTTCCTGCGGCAGCTTTCTGTTTTCCCTTATCAGTTAGAGCACTGTAAGGAGTACCTCCAAACCTCTGCTTACCCTTTTTCTCATTCACAGCTTTGTAATGAGCAAGTCTGGCTCTGTTATCATTGTCATAGATCCGGCTTCTGCTTACCAACTCTGGATAATTTCTTATTTTCTGACAAGCAATGCCCAGTTTGATCTCGGGACGCAGCCCATTCTCAAAGTTCAAGCACTTCGAATTCATAGCCTCTTCCGTATTGTAATGAGCACAATATTGCACCAACTCTTCAAACTGAGCAGCATATTCAGCAACAGTCATGCTACCCTGTTTCAGCTCCAGGAATTCAATCTCCTTTGCACTACGAATATCTTTCGGAAATTACTTTTCCAGAAACTCATCCTGAAACACCGTCCAAGTAATCTCAGTCGCCGCAGCTTCCAACCTCTGACGACTATTGTCCCACCAGGCTTCAGCCTCTCCTTCCAGCATATGAGTACCAAACCGTACCTTCTGAGCATCACTGCATCCCATGGTCCTGGAGATTTTCTCCACAGCCTTCAACCATTTCTGTGCAGCCTCTGGATCCAAAATACCTCCCTCATATGTAGGCAGCTTATTGCTCTGGAACTGTGCTAAATCGCGGAACTGCGCACCCCCAGCCTGATTTGTGTTCTCAACTGCTTGTGCCATAGCTTGCATAGCAGCAGCAAGAGCAGCATCATTCCTTCCTGCCAAACTGTTCAACAATCAACATACGGTTAGAACACACAATCGACTCCTATTATAAGGACAGACTCTACTATAAAACCTGGCCGGACGGACCGACCTGCTCTGATACCAATTGTAACACCCCACTTTCCCATTTTATAAAATATAGAAGTAATACGGAAATAATAAGAGTTTTACAACTAATGTAGGATGCTACACCCATAAAACCAACAACAAAACTTCTTTTGCATTAATAAAATCAAACAACGGAAAAATAATTATTTATTCAATTTACGGACACCCGCCAACAACATCAAAATCCACCTAAAATGTGGTCCACCATAAGTTCAATAAAAGAAATGATACGTAACCAAAATAACCAATGAATAAAAACTGATAAAAATTCCCCAAATCCCGTGTTACGTATCAGAGCGACTCCTAAGACTCGATCGGGTAACACTCACTCCATGCACAGTCAAGTACCTGGATTATCTGTACTTCCGAAGAAGCATAGACACAACAAACAACAGAGGGGTGAGAACTACATTCAATAATAAACGGTGAATAATACATATTAAGGGTAGCTACTCACACAATCATATATCATAAACACACCATCACGACATACTTGTCATTTGCATTCAAACTTCATCAAACACATAATAATGCAATGTGACTCAAAACATCGACACAATGAATGTGGTACCAATATCACCATGGTTCATTCAATCGAACCCGGATAAATCACATACACCCCTACTTGGCAATGATTTATCTCCACCACACTCCTCATTGGAGTTCGGGTGAATCGCATACGCTCCTCCTGAAAAATGATTCACCACCACCGACACACCATGAATGCATGACAACAACTATGCACATAATACACATGTATAATAATAGATATACATCTTCACGATCCTCCTGATCTCACATGAACCAATCACCAACATACACCACATGGAAAATACCTCACACTACGTTGATTAACTAATTACTAATTAATTCACCAAAATTACTAAATCAATTAATTTCATCACCAATTACACATTTCTCAGCTTCTGGCATCTATCCCCAACCTCTCAAACCAAAAGGAATCACCTCGAACGCGAAAATGGGAAAGAAATCGTGAAACGGTAAGTTCGGCACTGTCGCTGGCCATACGTGTATTGTCTTGTGTCATACGCGTATTGCCCAGCTCGCTCGCCCATCCATACGCGTATCCTACGCGTACAGCCTCTCCTCCCGCCCTGCCATACGCGTATGGCCCTACCTATTACGTGTATGGGCAGAGACCTATTTTCCATCAAAATTCCATTCTCAGATCCAATACGCGTATTCCCTTCTCATACGCGTAAGGCCCAGCCTCCATACGTGTACCATTACGCGTACGGGCAGAGGGTCGTGCCAAAGCCTCCTTGTGGCCCTTAAATACGCGTATTGCCTCCCCCTGGGGCTAGCATTACACGTAACACCCTCCCCACCCTCACCCCCCCCCCCCCCCACGCGCGCGTTACGCGTAAGGCCAGATCCATTATGCAAATGGCCTTTCTCTACACCAATCTGAATTCTGCTACGGGATCCTCACTTTTACACTCCAATTCAGTCTTAAACTTGTTTCTACATCAGTTTTAGGTCTTATTCTTCATCTTACTTCTTTCACCTATCATTACTTGTCAAAATTATAGATCTTAGGTCTAATCTCGTTCTCTCAACCTGCATCAACAGATCTGCAACAACATGCTCACACAGCAGCAACAACATCAATAGATCAAATAATTCAGAACCACAACCATTCAATTTATACATTTTTCATCACAGATTTACCAATGCACAAACGAATCACAAAATAACATGTATTCATACGAATTCCTACAGGGTTAAGGACTCCCCACTACCCATTCATGATTATATCACCAATATTAAACCCATTCTCCCCCTTACCTCGAATTTCCTGATCAAATTCCTGCGAAATTGATGAAGATGGGTGCCCTAGCTCTTCCTTGTTCTTCCTTCTCTAACCCTTTCTTTTCCAAAATCTGATTATGATTAACCCCTCACTAATTCTCACTAATTCCAGCTTAATGACTAAACTGCCCTTACCACTTCCCACTAGCCCATTATCCATTTAATTAATTCAGACTTTTAATCAACAAAAATAATGATAATATTATTATTAATAATAATAATAATAATAATAATAATAAAATTAGTAATAACAATAATAATAATATTAATAATAATACTAATATTCAGTTCTATACTACTATTATTGGACATGCCCCCATATTAATCCTTATTATCTTATTATTATGCCTTCGTACCCGACCACGCACCCTTAACCAGACCAAACAATACAAAATAACACACGACGATTAAATAATTAAAATGGGGCGTTACAGTTTTCCCAGTGGATTTTGCGTAAATGTTTATATGGCTATAATCCCCAACGGATTCATTATTTTTCCGCATCAGATCTCTTCATCCTTTTGAAATAGAAGTTCCTATGAATCCTTTATGATCCCCAGGAAGAGTCAGAAAGATTTGGGTCGTTATAATTCCCCAACAGCTTTCCTTCCATCCTCGAAGCAGAGTTTATGTTTTATCCTCTTTGTGGAATATTGATGTTAGAAGATTGATATTTAGGTTGCCCCCCAGGAGTATCTTCTTTTCTCAAGCAAGATTTAAGCCTTGTAGTAGGATTTATTTTCCTTTGATGGCTTTTGTTTATCTCTTGCAGGATTCCTTCAGACGAATCCCTAGCAGAGCTGCTAATAATATCTCCATCTTGTTGAGATTAGCCGAGTATTTAGCGGTGTTGTGACGTTTATTCGCCCTCTGTTTGCCCATATGTCTGTTTTGTCAGCATATTCATACTCATAAGCATTGCATGTGCATTCTTTTGTTGTGCATAACATATTGTTGTTGCATTGTGCATTTTGCATCTGTGTTGGTGTTTCTTTGCTCTCTAGTGTTGTTGTCCCTACAGAGCGTGTGTGTCTTCTCTCCATTTAGAGTGTTGACCCGTAAGCAGAAAATGCCAATCTTTGATAATTTCCCAATGAGTTTATGCCTCGTGGAAGATATTTGTTTTAGCCTTCCTCCCTAGTTCAATTGTCTAGATGGAATTAATCCCCAGTTGAGATATTTCCTCCTCAGGATGAGTCTTGTTTGACCGTTTCTCTCTGGTTTATTCCCGAATTGAATTTTGGTCCCTTGCTTTGGCAATGGAAGCTTGTCACCTTTGTCGTCCTACCCGTTTTGTTGGTAGTAGGTGATATAGCTGGCTTATTACCTTTGTCGTCCTGCCCTGTGTTGGTAGTAGGTAATATAGCCGGATTTGATTACCTTGTTGTAGCTATCACTTGTTTGATATTTGGTAATCTCTCCCTTCTTTGTTCAAGTTTATCACCTTTGTCGTCCTGCTCGGTGTTGGTAGTAGGTGATATTTCTCAACCCCTTTTGAGATTATTACCTTTGTCGTCCTACCCTTCGTTGGTAGTAGGTAATCTTTCTCATACCCTTGGTTGATTACCTTGTTGTAACTGTCACTTGGTTGATGGTTGGTAATCTTTCTTTTAGCTTATCACCTTTGTCGTCCTACCCGTTTTGTTGGTAGTAGGTGATATAGCTGGCTTATTACCTTTGTCGTCCTGCCCTGTGTTGGTAGTAGGTAATATAGCCAGGTTTGATTACCTCGTTATAGCTATCACTTGTTTGATAGTTGGTAATCTCTCCCTTCTTTGTTCGAGTTTATTACCTTTGTCGTCCTGCCCTGTGTTGGTAGTCGGTGATATTTCTCGTTCCCTTTGAGATTATTACCTTTGTCGTCCTACTCTTTGTTGGTAGTAGGTAATCTTTCTCATACCCTTGGTTGATTACTTTGTTGTAACTGTCACTTGGTTGATGGTTGGTAATCTTTCTTTAGCCAGCTTATTACCTTTGTCGTCCTGCCCTTTGTCAGTGGTAGGTAATATAGCCTGGTTTGGTTGCCTTGTTATAGCTATCACTTGGTTGGCAGTTGGCAATCTTTCCTTTTGATCATGCTATTACCAGATGTCTGGTATTAGACGATCTTTTCCCCAGCGGAGATTTTTCTCTCCATGTTGGGATGATGTTATCCCTCTTTTATTTCTGGTGTTGGTAATTTTCCCTCAGTTGGAATCTTACTTTTTATTCTTCCCCAGCGGAGATTGTTTCCTCCCTTGTTGGGATGTGTTTTCCCTCTTTTGTTTTCCCCCGGTGGAGTCTTTTCTCTTTGCTCCCCAGCTTTTTGTTTGTCTCATGTGGCATATTCTCCCCACAGAGGTCTTGTGTCTGCATATCATCCGCATGATCATATCATTGTGTGGTCTCTTAGGGCCAAAAATTGGGTTTCTTGTTATATTTAAATCTCTTCTATCTCGTTGAGACAAAGACGCCCATCTTCGTATCTCCGGATAGTAGAAACTTAAATAGGGGCAGCTGTAATACCCAAATTTTTACCCCTAAGATCCCACAGGTCTTTTACATTTCATGCCACAAACAAGATCACAAACTTTGGTTCTTCTGCCCTCCTCTGAAGGTTTGTTCTTGAGTGAGATCGCCAAGCACCCGTGTTCTTTTGTTTGTTTGAGGTTTATATTTGTTTATGTTTACTAACCATTAATTAAAATCCAAAAATATGTTTGTTTTTTTTTCTTTTTTTCTTTACTAACTTTTTCAGGAAGAATTTGGACCAAAAATATCAAAATCAGTCCCTCAGCTCGAATGGATTTCATCTGAACAAAGTCAAAGTTAATCTGCAAACAATTCAAAATCATCTGATTAAGAGTTTCCAAGATTTAATTGATTATTATTCAATAGACTCCAAGGTTCATGTGTTTATTTCCATGCCTTCTTTGACAAGCAAGAAAAATCGAGCCAGAGCCAAGACAGCATATCAAAAAGCCATTTTTTCATTTTTTGTACTGGTTATTCGATTAATCTAATTGCACTGTGAAATGGTTAATCGATTAACACGTGCAATTTTTGAAAAAAATGTGCCAAATTCAAATTCTGCAACAATTGGCACCAATTTTCATCATTTTGATCACATGTGGAATATTCTAGACCACCTCATTTTAATTCCCTACATCATCATAATTAATTCCCACCATGTACCTCCACTAATCACCACTCTTTTGATAATTTCCCTCCAAATTCAAATTCCAAGCCTAATTTTCATTTCAAAACCACCAAATTTTCCAAGCCTAAAGTCTATAAATAGAGGCTTCATTTCATTCATTTCACAAGCTTTTGATAGCCAACAAACCTCTTGAAAATTCTCTTCTCAAACCACAAATTTCACTAAAGCTCACTTTCTTCTTTTGAAAGTTAACAAGAATTCACATTGAATCTTGTTCAACTTTGAGCTAAACCTCCATCCAAACTTGTTTTCTTCATCAATTCTCATAGATCAAGGCCTTGGAGTTTGGATTGTAGAACAATTTGAAGGAATTTTCAGATTTTGGAGTGGTAATTCATCTCTCACCATTGTTGAAACTTCAATTTCATCTTCCATGATGTAGATCCTTTGTTGATCTGGTTTGCTTGATCTTTGGATCTTACAATTTGTGTTTGATTACTGGTTTTTGCTGTTGTTTTACTCAAAATTTCGTGCACAATTGAATCCTTGATCCTAAGATGTTTGAAGAAATGAGTGTTCAAGGATTTGGCAATTTTCAAACTGATTTTCTGCTGTTTTTACAGTGTTAATCGATTAACCAAAACCAGTACAATTAGGTTAATCCATTAACAGCTTGTTTCTGCGCAAAAATTGGAAGTTTGCATTGGTTAATCGATTAACCTAATTACACTGTGAATTGGTTAATCGATTAACCAGCATCCATAATGTGTTTTTTACTTGTTTTTGGGGCTGTTTTGGTTTTTCTTCCTCCTTCTTCCCCTTTCTTCTTATTTTAGCCTTGAAATGCATTGTTGAGATTAATTTCTCTTCAATTTCAATGGACTTTGGATATGGTTAAAGTAATTAAACATTCATTAGTTCAAATCTATCTTTTAATTAATTGTTGAATTCAGTTGAGGTGCTTTGAATTAGTGATATGTTTTCACACTTAAACTTATCAATTAAAGGTGATTGAACTTGAAGATGAAAGGTTCTTGAATTGTAATTCAATTTGGCTTTCTCTTCATCTATTTCTTTTTTTATTTTGATCGATAAAAGTCTTATGGATCTTAGAATTTCTTTGTTGAATTCTTGATCAAGACTAGATCGTTACCTATTTTCTTTTCGTGCACTATTGCTTTCAGATGACGATCTACATATCGTTCATCTAGCATGCATTAGCATAAAGATCTATTGACTGGCCTCATTGTAGGGTAATTACTCCGTAAATTACTCGGCGATTGCTTAACATAGCGCAACATTTGTCCCTCTTTATCCAATTCGAAATTTGAACTTTCATGGTCCGGACCTTGATTGGTCGCGTCAACCCAATGGTGAATGATCTTTTGTATTAGGTTCAAAATCTTTGAAGCTTGTTTTTGTAGAGGCTTTGATTCTATCAATCTTCTAACAAGTCTTCATTAACCTTGACCTAAGTACATTGTTTAATCACTATAGTTCAAGACGCGAAACGGAATATTCGGTGAAGGCTTATGGCACTAGAGCCTTGTGCTACTAATTCACTAACTTCTAACTTCTTTATGTTTCCTTCTCGCTCCTTATCTCTCTTTATTTTTTATGCTTTATGTCATTATATCATATCATGTTTATGTTTATGTTATTTTTCTTTTGTCCACTTGGACCATTTTATCTTGTGCTTTTGTTTTTCTTTTGTCCATTTTCGACTTAAAACATTAATAAAGGATTAAACCACTAAAAGACTTGTGCTCTTAATTGTTGGACTATGGCCACTATCCTTTGCATTGGAGGACCTATACTCTTGATTATGGACTTATGGACTTAGACTTAGGACTCTCTCCCTTGTGCTTTGGACCATTATGGAGTTTGATATTCCAGCCTTTATTTGGCTTGCTTATTAGCTCAAGAGGATGGAATTCTATTCTTATTATGCTTTGAAGATTGCCTCCATCTGGTTAGATCTTTCTTATCCTTAGCTTTTATTTTTATGCACTAGGATAGTCACTTCTTCTCCACCCCTTCTTCAATTTTCAAAATCTTCTCCCTTTTTCAAAACCTTCTTGTTTTCAAACTCAAAACCGCTTTCATAATAAAACCTTGGCTTCGGTCAAGCGATTTTTAAACTTTCTTTTTCTCTAATAAATGTCAATTAATGTTAATCATATTTTGACCATTTCAAAAAGACATAAAAAATACAAAAACTCATCAAACTCTTTTTGTGCTTTGTGCACTTTTCTTTTAAAACTTTTTCATAATTTTAGACATGATTCATTTCTTTAAGCGAAATTATTCGCTTGGAAATGACGACTTTTCTTTACACTTAAAATCAACCAAAACAAACAAATTTCATTCTTTGTACCACGAACTACGAGGTTTTGATCCTATATTGCACATCATGGGTACGTAGGCATGAGGCGATAAGTCTCCCCAAACACAAAAATCTTAAATATTTCTCTTCTCATCCCTCCCAATCTCTTTTCAAGCAAACCATTTTGTGGACCAAAAAGCATGAATACATCAAAGGGCTCCTATAGAGTACTATAGATGTATTTGGTGCGTAAAACCTTCCCTTTACATAACCAACCCCCCTTACCCATTTCTCTTTGTCTTTTTAGCTTTTGCTTTTTAGACTTCTTAGGATTTATTAGCTCTTTTTTCCTTTTCCTTTGTGGAATAAATAAAAGCGTGGTGGCGACTCTTGCTTTATGAGTTAAGTTAATCAATAACTTACACTCACAAATTTCCCCGCTACAATCACGAATCAACAGGTTTTGAAAAACAAAAACAAATGAAAGGTTCAAATGAAAAACGGTACATGTAACACCCCACTTTCCCATTTTTATGAAATATAGAAATATTACTAAAATAATCAGAGTTTACAACCAAAAGTAGGATGTCACATCATTTAAAACCAACAATTGAAACTCTTTCCATTAACGAAATAAAACAGCGGAATTTAATGTTTTTATTTAATCACGACCATATGCCAACAATCGTCAAAAATCCACATAAAACGTGGTCCACCATAAGTTCAATTAAAAAGTGATACGTAACAAATAAATAACGAATAACAAATGATAGAAAAATTCCCAAATCTCGTGTTACGTATCAGAGCGACTCCTAAGACTCGATCAAGCAACACGCACTCCATGCACACTCAAGTACCTGGATTATCTGTACTTCCGAAGAAGCACAGACGCAACAAACAACAAAAGGGGTGAGAACTACATTCAATAATAAACGGTGCATAATATATGATAAGAGTAGTAACCACACTATCACACATAGTCACATAATATCACGACACACTTGTCATTTTCATACATGATTCAATAGACATAAAAGAATGCAATGTGACTCAACAACTGACACAATGCATGTGGTACCAAAACACCATGGTTCATTCAATCGAACCCGATTCATAATAGAATCCGAATAGATCACATACACCCCTACTTGGCAATGATCTATCTCCACCATACTCCACATTGGAGTCCAGATGAGCCACATACACTCCTCCTGAGCAATGACTCATTACCACCAATACACCATGAATGCATGACAATATTTATGTATACGACACACTTGTATAATATTAATTACACATCTTCACGATCCTCCTGATCACACATAAGATATCCATTCACCAAGATACGAACCACAACAGAAAACACTTCACACGACGATAATTAGTTAACTATCTAATCAATTCACCTAAAATTACTAAATCAATTATTTTTATCACCAATTCTACATTTCTCAGGTTCTGACATCTATCCCCAACCTCTCAAACCAAAAGAAACCGCTTCGAACGCGAAAACGGGAAAGAAATCGCAAAAATGGGAAAATTTTGCATCTCGCTGGCCATACGCGTACTGCCCAAGGCCATATGCGTAATGCCCAGCTCTAGACCCTTCAAAATTAAATGCCAGATGGATGGAATATACAACTCTCACTATTTCCATGCACTTCATTGTTTCTCATATCTTTAAAAAAAGAAATCCTTTTACAGACAAACTTGCTAACATCAGATTCACTCATAGAAGTTTTCTTTGTTTTGATCATATACATGCTAATATTAGAGTAGATTTTTTGAGAAATTAAAAAGGAAATTCTTGTTGGGATTTTGGTGTAGTCCTTTTTTTTTGTGTAAATTTTCTTTTCTCTAATATATTTCTTGGTCTTAGCCTTGTCCTTAAAAATAAAGTCTCGATTATCCATTAATCAATCAAACTCGTTGCTATCTTGCTCCAACATAGCCTTCTTCAAACTCGTTGCTATCAAGCTCCAACATAGCCTTCTTTTTAAAACCCCAATTATTTAGTTCACAAGATTCACTATGTGACAAAGTCCTTTGATTACTATTCTAACTATTTACATTTTGGAAATTAAAAACCAATGCATTGATTGCTATTCTACAAATTGAAACCTATACATTGCAACAAGCCTATTTCAATGGAACTATGCCCAACATAAACTCACTATAAATCCAAGCCCAAAATCCGATGTAAATATCATCAATGCCACAGTCATTTTTATTTGAATTAAAGAAAAATAAATATGAGAAGAAAACAAAAAGATTAAAATAAAGCTAGAAGTGAGAGGTAGCTATAGCTATGAAACAAGAATAATACAGATAGGTTAGTGAAGGAGGTATCTGTGACAGAAATCCTAAGATATGTCGTTTTTCAAGAGAGCATAGTTGTGTTGAATATATACAAATGTTTATTGTCATTTAGTGTTTATTTAACTTAAACAAAATAATAGCCATAGAAATGAATTTTAATATTAGTAGAATAATGCATGAATTTGGATTAGAAACAATGCCAAAAGAACAAACAACAGATGGTTTCCACGTGATGCGGGCCTTTTGGAAGAGAGTACAAGAATGGGACTGTCATTGTCCTTACTTGTGGCGGCTGTGCCTTTCAAATCTCTTTTTCTTAAGGGCTTACTTGGAATTTCACTTCTTGTTATTTTCATTTCTAAGTGAATTTGATACATTGATAATATTTTTTTTTTATAATATGTTAAAATAGTTAATTTAATATTTGTGTTGGGAACTTGAACATCTTAGGGTAAATTATACAAGCAAAATTTTTAACTTATTTAAAGAAACTACAAATAATACTCGCTCAGATTACTATTATAAGCAAAATATTTCTTTTTAAATTTATTAAATAATTAATGTATTTGGTTTATATAGAAATGAGATATAATAGTTATTTAATGAATCTAAAAAATATATATTCACATAGGGAGTGACTTTTTTCTTTAAGTGTTTATGTGATATGTTGGTTACTTGGAGTCACATTCATTGAATTCACACATTTAGAGTTTTGCTAATTGTTTCATCATGATTTTTTTTTATTAGCCAATAGTATATTAATCAAAGATACTAGGGGTATTTTAACCCAACAAAACAACCAACAATACTGTAAGTTAAACCATCTTTTACAAAAAAAAAAAAAAACAAACGGATGTATATGCCATTCATAAAAATTACAAGACATATGACCCTTAGATAAAATTAAAATCCACCACCAAATAAAAATACTTAATTTGCATGAGAATTAATCCGGATCAGCAATCTCATCTTTGAAAATAATATTGTTTCTAGCCCTCCAAACATTCTAACACACCACCAACCACAAACTTTATTGGAAATCCTACCATTAAAACTTAATGTCCATGAAAGAAGATGTTTGGATATCAAAGTTTTGTGAACTTCCTCAATTTCCAACCAAACGTAAATTACAAGACAAAAATCAATTTGAATTTAACTTAAATTGTTTGTCCACGATAGAACGATACAATTTTTTTTGAAGGTGTGCATGCGTGAACATGCCGATTACAATGAACCATGTTTAGTTTATGTGACTCCTGGGATAAACAACCTTGAACATGTGAGATGAAATCGCAATTTCTATTCTACAAAACTCAGTTTGAAAGATCGATGAAAATTTTTATACTGCAACCTAATTAAGAGAGATCTATTAACTCCATAATTTAAATTACCAAAGTTTGATCGATCAATAGAGTAATAAAAACCCTAATTATGATTCTTTTCTACAAAATATTAAAAAAAAAAGTTGTGTCATATTGCAACAAATCAATCGAGTAATTTAAACCCTAATTATGATGTTTTTTACAAAATATTCAAAAATAATCATAAAAAAATTCGATAAATGGTGTGATATACGATAAACCATCGACATGGCGATATTTTTTTAGTCATTATTTAATTTACTTTACTTTTTTTATTGTATCCCTAGTGATTAAAAATATAATGAGAAGAATGTTGCAGCATCAAAGACAAATGAGGGAAGGATTGTGGTAAATATTCTCTTGTAAAATAATTACAAAACCCTCCAAATTTTCAGATATAAAAAATCAGAATAATAGAACCAAGAAACAAGTGCTTTCAATTGGTGAATAAATTTACATATATTATCACTGCCAATCCTCAGTGGATTTTAGCTTCCTATTTTTCAGAATCATTCAAATTGTGGGACCATTTGTTTTATTTGATGTATTTATTTGCTGCATTTTAACTTTACTCTCAAATAGTTCCAATTTCTTCAAGATAAAGAAAAAAAACTATTGGTTGATGCATGAGGGTTGTGACTAAGCATCATTTAGTAACATATTATTATTTAAATTAATTTAATGATGATTAGGATTCATTAGGTGTTATACTTAATTTTCATCAGATGAGTCAAATAATTGAACCTTTTAAAAAATAAATAAAACAAAATAAACAGAATCCTAGGAATTCAAAACATGGTGTAGAGGTTCTAAAATTTGGAATCTCAGTCCTTATATTAGTGAATGATTGATTATTTTGGAAGTTTTTTATATATTATTTTACATGTGTTTTTTATATATTATACATCTAAATTAAATATTATTAAAACTGTATTTGGATGGATGAAATATGGTAAAATGAAGTGGTGGTATAAGATGAGTTATAATAAAAAAAAATAGTTTAAATTATTTAAATATATATTCCATACTATTATTTTTCTTCCCTTTTAATTTGGCCAAAAATTGTTCGACTTTATTATAAAATATTCAAATAAAAACTTAAATATTTATTTTAACACTAGAGTATAAACCTTATGTCATATTATTGAAATCAACTTATATAAAACTTAAATTCTAAATATTTTAACGTAAACAAAGTATAATGAAACGAAGCGGATGAAATCACTAATAATTTATAAAATGAACTAATATTAATTTAATTAATAATAATTTATCTCTACTCAAATATAAAAAATTCAATATAATGTCTCATATAATATATTGTCATGCAAGTTAAATGAAAGAGCAAAATAATGCAAAGTTTGGGTGTATCCGCAATATTTATTATTTAGTTTAATTTTCACATGATCAATGTTGGGGTTGGGTGAGGAAGCAAATAATGCAAAGTTAATAGCCATCTCTATATAATAATCCAAAATTAAAATTACAAAATTAGTTGCAAATTTTTCTTATTGATGCCCATAACCATTTAAATCATAACCATAATTCTTCATTATTCTTCACTAATATGCCTCATGAATTACACAAGTGTACTTCCACATGATTGGCTACTTTTTCACTAGGGTTATTTATATATCAATGGCTCTAACAATTTGTTTTTGATTCATGTGGTTGAAATTAGAGCTAGTTTTGTTTTTGTTGAATCCATTTTGTAAATGCCTCAAGAGTCCTCATATCAGCTCTGTAATGTTTTTGAGTAAACTCAAGAAGCATTGGCCATGTAAAATCTGGATAGATCCTTGGTGTCAAATCATTCACCAATTCACTTGGTGGACTAACCACTTTATCACCTTTTGGACACAAAAAGAAAGCTAGAGATTTTCTTGTTGTCTTGTTGTTCACCACTGCCCTATGTAAACAACTCTTGTATCTCCCATTTGAAAGAGCCTACACAAATACCAAGTGAAAAAATTGATCAATAAAACCATACATAAAAGTAGTGGAAAAAAAAAACTATATTGTACTTGTTTATATATTAAAAAGATATTTTTTAATCCAGATGATTCAATTTAGAATCTTAATTGTTGATAATTGCATAACGCAGATTGGAACTCATGACATCCTATTTATTTATTTTTAAATGAAATTTTTATAATTGAATTACTAAATAAAAAAAATAGTTTTTTGAATAATAGATTAATTATTAAAAATGATCTTCTTAAATCAATAACACCATACACAAGAGTAGTGTAAAAATAAAACTATTTTATTCTTATTTACCATGATAAAAAAAATATTTTTTAATCTTATTTGTCTAACTTAGTTGCTTAGTTGGTAGTTGCAGAACATGTTTGAACCCACTACATCTCTATTATTCATTTTAAAGTGAATTTTTTATAATTAAATTATCAAATAAAAAATATTTTTTATAAAAAAAATTAATTATTAAAAATGATTTTCTAAAAAAGTTAGTCAAAACAACTTCTAAGTTCTTAAAAAAAATCTACAAATAATAAATTTCATTTAAAATAAAATATAGAAAAGAAAGAGAAGTTAACAAACATACCATGAAGGTGTCACCAATATTGACAACAAAAGCATTGAAATTTGGCCTAATGGAATGCCACTCATTATCAACAAAAACTTGCAAGCCACCAACTTGATCTTGGTGAAGAATAGTTAAAGATGTTGGATCACAATGAGGGCCAGTTCCTAAAGTGAGATCAGGTTTTTGACATGGAGGATAATAATTAAGCCTCATAATTGATTTATTCTCTTCAAAAAAATCTCTAAAACATTCTTTTCCAACTCCAAGACTCATCCCAAGTAGCTCCATTATCCCTAATGAAAGTTTGCTCATTGCTTCACAATATTCTTGGTAAACCTCCCTATATAACACAAATGAAATATTAAAATAAAGATTTTTTTAAAATAATTTAGTGGTTGAAATTTCACAAATGAGCCATGACGAGTTCGAGATCGTGTCATTGCATTTGATGTCCTTTCAGAACTTTTAACTGAGTTAATTTAACGTAACAAAATAATGATTTTGTTGTTTAAAAGATTAAATTTTTTTGTTACGTTAAACTACAAGGGTGCTAGCTATGCAGAAACAATTTATGCAGAGACAAACTAACTGCATGAGCATAGTTCATACTCGCGGCATCTAGGATGTGAAATTTAAAAATAAAATATATAAAAATATTTGCTTACCCAAACTGTTGAAAATCTTCCCCTAATGTGTTGGAAAGGTAATCTTTAACAATCTTTGAAGAATTTTTCTCATCTGAAAATTGAAAAGAAAGTGTTTCTTTCCATGGAAGTTTTGATGAGAATCTTCCTGTAAAACTACTAGCATAACCACAATGTTCCCCTGTTTTCCTCTGACACCTCTGTTTCAGAAACAGAGGAACCTCAAAGAAATCATTCATGTAACTATGAGCATGTTCAACTAACTTTGCATCAATTCCATGATTAACCACAAGAAAAAACCCATGTTTTTCACATGCTTCACCAATGGTTTTAGAAACTTCCATTGCCGCAAAAGGGTCACCAGAAAGGAAGTTTTTTAAATCAATGAGTGGAACATCAAGTTCTTTCACATTCATGCATGGCTTTTCATCATCTGGCCAAATGAATTGTGTTGGAAGGTTGAGTTGGTGTCTTAGAAATGAAGCATCAAAAACTAATGATGATGATTCTTCATTTTCATTTTTATCATTCTTTTGAGTCATGAGTTTTGTACTACTTGTTATGCATTCTATAGCCATTGCCTTAACTATAATAAAATGTGTGTTTGAGAGAGAGAGAAACAGAGATTTGTGAGAGGATGAAAGAAAAGCAAAGGCTAGTTATTGGTACAATGAGAGAAAAACTTGGATTATATATAGGCAAAGAAGAATTATATTTCTCTCCAACATGGAAAAAAGTTATTGAATCAAACATATAAAAACAAAAACATAAAAGTGTAATTTTTTAGATAGGAGAAAATAAATTATTTAGATAATTTAATAATTAAAGTATTCTTAAGAGATTTAGTTTTAAAAATACATTTAATTAACTTACCATTTATAAAAGACAAAAAAATAAAGTAAAAATATATTGAGGAAAGATATATAACCTTTCAAGCAACAAAGACAAAGAGGAAAAGAAGTTTATTTTTTTTAAAAGATATTTTTTTTAAAGAGTATTTTAATCAAGATAGTATTTATATAATTACCATCACATTTATGTCTTTTAAAGCTCATTAAAAGCAAAGATAAAAAAACGTAATAACATTTTTTTTGGATTTTAGTGTTACTTTGTTTATATTAAGAATTGATTTTGATTAATGCCTTTTAAGTTTATGTAAAAATGTAATACATTTAGTCAAAATAAAATCATGTTATTACTTTGGTAATTTTATTATATTTTGCTTATCAATAATAAATTTCCAAAAGTTACTTTTTAGATATATTGAATAATTAATATATCTGGTCTATATATATGTCAGATACATTAATTATTCAATGTATCTAAAAAGTAACTTTTGCTTATAATATGGAAAAAAATAAATTTTTTTTTACAAAGAAAAGGATATTTCCATATGTTGAATGTAGATTAAAATTGAATTGTCATCATAAGAAATAAATAAGAACTTGTATTTTAGATGTTTTATGGCTATCGTATAGAAATATTCGTTGATGGTAAGTGTCTTTTAAAAATTGGTTTTAAAATTTTTAATGCTTTTTTTTGTTAGTGCGTGTGGTATTTTTAGTGAGGAGAGAAAGAGAGAGAAAATAAAGAAATAAGGATTGATATTATTGAATTAAGAAAATTGAATTACAAAGTGTCTATTTATACATCTAAGTGACTTGCCTAAAATAACAAACTAAATAACAAATCCTAAACCCTAATTAGCTTTGGATTTGGGCCACATAATACAACTTGGATTATATCTAATATCTCAACATACCCCTTATAATCCAAGTTGTCGAAACACACTAATCATTATCGATCTGAACTATTCCTAATTTCTTTCTCAAAGTTAGGAACATGTCGATCTTTAATCTTTTGGTGAAAATGTCGGCCAATTGTGCTTCACTTGAGCAATGCATTACTTCAAGTTCAACTCTATTCATCTTCTCCCTTAAAAAGTGAAATCTAGCTTCAATATGCTTACTTCATCTATGCAAAACTAGATTCTTTGCCAGATTTATGGCTGACTTGTTGTCGATCTGCAGTACCAGAAGTTTCTTCACTTCGACCTCCATTTCTTCAAGCACAAATCTGATCCAAATTGCTTGACGCGCAGCACAGGATCCTGCTATATATTCAGCCTCACACGATGACAATGCCACCACAGGTTGCTTTCTCGAGCACCATGAAATTGGGGCACCAAATACTTGAAAGAAATATCCAGTTGTGCTTCTTTGATCTTCCTTATCTCTACACTAGTCAACATCTAAATAACAAGTGACCATAGCTTCTTTGCTTTCAGAGTCTCTTCGAAATAAAATTCCATAGTTTGTTTATCCTTTTAAGTATCTCAGGATTCTTCTCGCATCCTTCATGTGTGACACCCTTGGTTCACTCATGTATCTGCTCACTAATCCAACTGAGAAACATATATCAGGTCGATTGTTGCACACATATCTTAGAGATCTGACAATCTGTTTGAACAAAGTTGCATCGACCTTGTCTTCTTCTCTATGCTTCCCCAACTTTAAATTTGGTTTGATAGGCGAAGATGTAGGAGTCGAATCATCCATTCTGAATCTCTTGAGTATCTCTTTGACACACTTTCTTTGATGTAGCATCATGCCTTGCTTCGACATTTGAAATTTCATGCCTAGGAAGTATGCCAACTTTCCCAGATCCGACATTTCAAATTCCTTCTTCATCAGCTCTTTAAACTTCGACAAGTTCTTCAAGCTATTTCCAGTTACTAGCAAGTCATTGAAATATAAGCAAATTATTGTTATATCTTGTGCCACAACCTGAACATAGACACCATACTCAAATTTGCATTTTACGAATCCCAATCCAACCAAGTATGAGTTGATCTTCTTGTTTCATGCCCTAGATATCTGCTTGAGACCATAGAGTGCTTTGTACAACTTGTATACTTTACATGCTTTCTCCTGAATCACAAACCTAGGAGGTTGTGTGACATACACCTCTTCAGCTAAAGGTCAATTCAAAAATTTCGATTTCACATCTAAGTGAAATGTTGACCAACCTTGCTTGCATGTCAAGGCCACCACTAGTCAAACAATTTCTAATCTTGCGACAGGTGTAAATACTTCAGAGTAGTCGAGTCTTGCTCTCTAGAGAAATCCTCGAGCTACCAATCTCACCATATGTCTTGCTATCGACCCATCAGCATTGTGCTTCAACTTGAACACCTACTTTACTTCGATAGCTTTTGTATGAGATGGCAATTCGACCAACTCCTATGTGTTATTTCTTTCAATTGCTTGTAACTCTTCGACTATAGCAGACTTCCATTGTTTATCTTTGAAGGCTTCACTATAGCTGATTGGTTCAACATCTGCAAGTAAAGAAAAATGAAGTAGTTCCCCATCTATTGTGACTTCATCATCACCAACCACTTCATAGTCGTGAAGTCTTACTGGACGAGCTCTAGTTCTTTGAGGTCTCTGACTTGTGCCAGCTATATCCTCTTCGACTTTGAGAGTGTCAGCAACTGCTTAGACTTCTTCTTTGACTAGAGTGTCAACAATGTTTTCGACTTCGACATCATTACTTGCTTCGTTGAAGTCATAGCTCATCACTGGCTTGTCAATTGCATTACTAGAATTCCAATCCCAGGCATAATTTTCATCAATCACAATGTCTCGGCTCATCAAGATCTTCTGATTAATTGGATTGAATAACTTGTATGCTCTAGTCTTATGATATCCTACCAGAATCATAGGTTGCTTCTCCTAGCATCAGGAATATGCTTATAGCAAATAGAGTCAAACACCTTCAAATGACTCACAGATGGTCGTTTGCCACTCCACACTTCTTCAGGAACCTTGTTCTTCAGCTTCTTGGTAGGGCACCTGTTTAGAATATAGATAGCAGTCGAAATAGCTTCACCCCATAAGGATTTGGCAAAGTCTTCTGCTTCAGCATGCATCTCGTCATGTCTAATATGGTCTCGTTTCTTCTTTCTGCTATTCCATTATGTTGAGGAGTATAAGGAGCTGTTATATGCTTCAAATATCTTAGATGTGTATTTGCCACCTCCATTTGTTCGCAGAACTTTAACTTTCTTTTCACCCTGGTTTTCGACAAGTATCTTAAATCTCTTAAAGATTTCAAATACTTCATCCTTTCGTTTGATCACATAGATCCAGAGCTTTCGACTGTACTCATCGAAAAATGAGACGAAGTACGTGTTTCCCCCAATGGTATGCTCTTCAAAAGGACCACATACATCTGAATGTACAACTTTGAGAATGCAGGATGATCTCATCGGCATAGTCAAAACGAAAGACTTCCTGGACTACTTTCCGACTAGACAACCTTCACAGAGTTTGTCGGGCATCTCAAGACTTGGTATACTAGTTACCATATCTTAAGTGATCAGTTGATTTAGCGACCTAAAGTCTATATGCCCAAACCTCTGATGCCACAACCAACTATTCTTGTGGTCGACAATTGTTTTCAGACATTGTACCTCAGCCGAACTGATCATGGTATTAAATGTTCTATTCTTCGACAAAGGAGATTTCAAGACCAAGTTATTCTTGATGTCAAAAAGTTATAAGGCTCCATCTTTCATAACCACTGAAAACCCCTTTTCGACCAGTTGTCCAACACTTAGCAGATTACACTTTATTCTAGGGACATAAAGTACATCTTTGATCAAGGCTTTTGCTTTATTACTCCTTTGAATAACTATGTTGCCAGTACCTTCTGCTTCCAACAAGCTATTATCAGCAAGTTTAACCTTACTCTTATTCGACTCGTCAAAATCTACTAACCATACTTTTCGACTAATCATGTGATTCGGGCAGCCTGAGTTAAGGAACCAGATCTTGGATTCTACATGGTCATCTGTAACTGCATCCATAACCACCATATCATCAGAATCATCTGAATCTTGATGTGCAAGGTTTTCTCCTTCGTCCTTGTCTTTTTTCGAACCCTTGTCATTCCTGTACCAACAATGTTTGGCCAAGTCACCCTTTTTTCACAGTTATAGCACTGCACACCTTTATTTCTCTACTTTGTCTTTCTGATAGGAATTTCCTTCTCCTTTTTTTTGAGGATTTAGAAGTTCTATCATCGATCTTATTCTTGTGAGGATTCGAGCAAGACTTCTTGCCCTGAGTCTTGTCGATTTTGCCTTTGAACTTGTTGGAACCACCATTCTTTTTCCACGATTGAGCCTGTAGTACTTGCATCGAGTCTTGAACTCCTTTCCTTTTGAAAATCATAATCTCATGCGCTTCCAATGAACCAATCAAATCTTCCAATTTTAGGGTTTCAAGATTGTTGGATTCTTAAATAGCTACGATAATGTGATCAAAGTAAGAGGTCAACGTACACATTACCTTCACAATTGTCATCTTATCAGTTAGGGTTTCACCACAACCCTTCATTAGATGGACGAGTTTCTGCACCTTTGACACATAGCCTGCAATCTTTATATCTTCTCCCATTGACAACTATTCATATTGTTGTTGCAAAGTTTTCAACTTGACAACCTTAACTTTCTCGCCTCCTTCATAGTACTTGACAAGAATGTCCCACACCTCCTTCACCGATTCAACATGATCGATTATGTCGAAGTTAGCCATATGAACTGCCGATTGGATGTAGAACACGACCATGCAATCCTTCTTCTTGGCCTCCTTGTGAGTGGTTCTCTGTGTGTCGGTTGCATCTTCACCAAGCACAGGAACGTCATTTGTAACCACTTCTAGGGTTTCATGAAAACCAAATAGAGATTACAATTGTTTTTTCCATCGGAGCCAATTCTTGTCGTCAATAGTTGGAAGGGAGTTTGGTAAATTTTCGTTACCATTCATCTTTGTAGCGATTGATCAATAACCCATTATCTCAGAAACACGATCTCTGACGTGTGATTCTTGAAAACACGATCATGAATCTAACCGGAGCTCGAGATACCAATTTGTTAGTGCGTGAGGGACTTTTAGTGAGGAGAGAAAGAGAGAGAAAATAAAGAAAAAAGGATTGATATTATTTTATTAATAAAACTGAATTACAAAGTGTCTATTTATACACCTAAGTAACTTGACTAAAATAACAAACCATAAACCCTAATTAGCTTTGGACTTGGGCCACATAATACAACTTGGATTATATCTAATATCTCAACATTTTTATGTGTTAACTATATGTTTAATCTTTAGGATGTTAGACTTTTTTCACCCTTTGCTTATTTTTATTTTATTTTTATTAATGCCTTGAATTCTACAGGTTTTAAGATAGACACCTTAGACATATTCATACTTTGAAAATGTTCAACATTGATGGTCATCTCTTTCATTTTTATTTAGTCTTGTATCTTAACCTCACAGTTCATTTTGTTCTCTTAATCTAAAAAAGGTTCATATTAATCCCTTAACTTTTTAAAACATATCATGTTAGTTTTTTTGTCAAATTAGCACTACTAGAAAATAGACAGTTTGTAACACCATATTACAACAAACTTCTTGTTAGCCGTGGTAATAACTCTTTTTTTGGTGTTTTTTTTGTTATTTACTAAAGGACATTTGACTACGATCATAATTAACAACCATGGTGAAATGTACATGGAGTGTAAAGGTTCGAATCCCAACACTAACATTTTTCTATTTTTTCGTTACAAAATGGGCTTGTCCTTGTATATCATCACGATTTGTATTATCAACTGTGATGTAAGGTGCTACCATTTTATAATGATTCTTATTATCAAAGTCTTAGAAAATGGTTGCGTTACAGTTTCGTCTCCGCAATATTTTATGTTTCAAAATAAATTTAGAAGTTAAATTGATGTGAGTGAATGTATAACCTAATAAGTGAACTATATTGTTTATGTATCATTGTTATCGTTTCAATAGCTTTTTTTCATAATGTTTGTTGGATAATATGACGTCTATAACTTAAGATGAGTGAACTTTCTACTGGTTTTTACTTGTAGGTAAGGAAAGTGAATGAAAAAAATCAACGAGGATGAAGCTAAATTGAGCACTACAAACTTGTGGGAAAGATCCAGAATGACATCCATTCAAATTTAAAACAAGTTTGGAGCTCTCACATCAACTTCATCTTTCTTTCATTGTGGATGTCATTCTGAGACAGGTAGTTTCTGAAACATTTTATGAGTTGACATGTTGCTGTTATTAGATATAAAAGTTGTATGTTGTATGTAGTATATGCTATGTTGTTGATGATTTTGTTGTTGTTTATATAAGAGTTGTTTATTTTATCTTGTATGTTGTTTAAGGTTTGTTATTGATGAATTTTATTATTAAGGTTTCTTTAGAAGATGGGTTTATTATATCTTAGGTGGTTTAAGTGTTTTTCCAACCCCTTATTGAATATATAACTTTTTTGGATTGCATTAGAAAATTATAATATGATATATAATGTTATATTAGAAAACAAACACCGTTCAATGCTAGACAAGAATTTTTTAGCCCATTGTCAGAATTCGCTCTGTAACGGTTAGGTTTTGGTTTAATGCTTCTAGTTATTCAACCGTCCCTTTCTCCACCTCTAATTTTGTTTGCAAAGTAAATAAAATTTTGTAAAAGAACTAGAGATGAAGGAACCAGGGGTTGACCAACTAGGAGCATTGAAACAAAATCTAACAATTAAAAAGAAAAATACGGATAATGGGATGAAGTATTCTTGTCTAGCATTGAACGGTGTAACTTGTTTTTCTAATATGGCTTAATTTGTCATATTATAATGTTCTAGATCAGATTGAAAGGTTATATATTTAGTGAGTATTGGCGAAATTAAAATTCTCCAGAATTTATAATAAACTCAGTGTATATATCACAATTGTTGTTAAATGTTATTGCAAATATCACAACAGTTGTTTAAAGTAACCATTGTGATAGGTAGCACAACGTTTACTTTAAAAATTGTTTAAAGTAACCATTATATTAACGGTCGCATGACTGTGGTGGAAAACCTCATACTTACGACCACCCCTACCTCACAACGGTTAGTCAAGCACAATGGTTTCTCTTTTCAACCGTTGTGAAATGGATTTTACGTAGTAGTGTAGCGATGAATTTAGTGACCAAATTTTAAATTTTTTCATCGCTTATTAGACAACAAGGACTAACATGATGCATTTTCAAGAGTTAATGAATTAATATGAACTTTTTTAAAGTTAAGAGACAAAAATAAACCCCGAAATTAAAATACGCGGCCAAAATAAATATTAAGATTTGATTTTTCTATTGGCCAACTTAAACATATTCTCGTTGTTAGCCTTTTTTAATAAATATCTAGAACATGGCATATATAGTATGGTTATAGGAGTTGTACCACTTGAAATGTTCATTTTCTTTTATTTCTTCGGATGGATGAATTTTTTGACTATTTAATAGTTGAATTTGTTTGTCTCTAAGTAGATAATAAAATACTATGTCATTTTATGTGATATCACGACATATTATACCTAAACTTTTACTGAATCAATGACATTCCATATAACAGGTTTTAAGACATGACACAAATAGCTTTTTCCTCTTGGGATCTTAGTTGTTAATTTATTCATTGGTGTCTATTAGTTTATGTTTGAACATAAAACTTATATCATGTTAATTACTTATAATAAGAAGATTTTTCTTGATTATGTTTGTTTTAAAGTCTAGAGTACTTGATTTGCTAAATGTAATTTTAAGTGTGACTCAAATATAAAACACTATTAAATATAAGAACACAATCTTTAAAGTATTTGGAGTCAACTTTACTATTAAATGGGACAACGATAATGCATTGAAACTATTATGTGAGTATAATGATGACCATATCTCGAGGGTCATATATTTATACTATATTGACCAATCATAAGAATGGTAAGTAGTGTATTATGAAAGTGACATAAATTATTATCATAGTGGTAATCATGTATGTCACTCTTTTACATGAAATCATAACAATCTCTATATGAGGAACTAGTCCCTTTAGTACAATCAAACATTATATGTAACAAGGCAGTTATAAAGGTGATTAATTTGGGTCCTCCAGAATTCATGTAGATGAATATGAGTGACATATATTTAAGGAAGTTTCTTATCACACCACCCAAATTTCTTAGACACCACCTGAATTTTTAGTTTTGTCCCTAATTTCCGGAGATGCAAATTCGGACGCACCATTTTTAAAAAAAATTTCAGTTGTTTCCGAATGTGCACATTAGGAAAACTTTCTGATCTGCAAATCCGGAAAAAATCAAAAGAATTCCATAAAGTCATTTACTTCTAAATATAATTAAATCAAATATAATTAAAATGAATATCATTTTTTCGATATAATTAAATTCAATATAATTAAATCCAATATAATTAAAATTCAATATAATTAAAATTAATATGATTTTTCAATATAATTAAATTTAATATAATTAAATTAATTTTAGAAGTAAATACCATATAATTTTAATTATAATTTAGAAATAAATACCATATAATTTAGAAGTAAATGTCATATAATTTTAAATACCAATATAATTAAATCCAATTTCAGAAGTAAATACCGTATAATTTTAAATCCAATATAATTAAATTATTTTTTTCAATATAAAAAATTAATTAGAAGTCAATACCATATTAATCATTTAGAAAAAAAATCATATTAATTTTAATTATATTTGATTTAATTAAATTGGATTTAATTTTATTGAAAAAATCATATTAATTTTAATTATGTTGGATTTTAATTATATTGAATTTAATTATATTTAGAAGTAAATAATTTTATGGAATACTTTTGATTTTTTTCGGATCTGCAGATCAGAAATTTTTCCTGATTTGCACATCCGGAACAAATCAACTTTTTTTCAAAAACGGTGCGTCCGGATGTGCACATCCGGAAAGTAGGGGGCAAAAATGAAATTTCACGCGGTGTGTAAAAAAGGTGGGTGGTGCATTAAGAAACCATCATATTTAATTTGTTCCTAATACATATGAAAAAGTAATTTCTACAAATCTATTGATCGAGTATGATTGTAAAAGACATGACAATATTGAAATAATTTAATATATGATAGTGAGTTTCTTTTTTGTTACTAATTATGTCATGTGTTCAATATAACAATAAAGTCATAAGTGTAATTATACATGTGATTAATATCATAAAAAATATTATATCATATCACATGAGATTCTCACCACTTGGGTAACACTAATATGTTGCTAGAAATCTCTCTTTCTTTACATACAAAACCATTTTTTGTTAGTTATATTTACCTTAAGGTTCATATTAATCTATTCACTAAAAATGAATTATATTGATATCTTAATTGTACAAAAGAGATTGTGTTAGTCCTTTCTTTCTAAATGAGAGTAACGGGGTCAAATTTTGATTACATGTCATCTAATGTGTAACATTAGCATTTTTCAAATTTTGTGACTAACTTAGCAATAAAAAAAAGTGATCACTAATATGTGATTTTTGAGTTTTGAATGTCATATTCATCTTCTATATCATCAAATGTTATGTTTTTTTGAGAGCGTGAGTCTTCACTTCTCTAGATAGTGTAGAGTGCATGTTTAAGATTTATAGAACCACTGCACTTTGTTGGGGTTTTTTTTTTACTATGCAGCATTGAACATTGTGAGACTTTCTTTCTAGAGTAACATCTTTGTGAGAGACACACCACATGTTCACCCAAAACCTTAAGGTAATAGGTGTATAGGTTCTCCCACTTATAAATGCTCAAGTCTCCACATTTCTAGCTAATGTGGGACTATTACTCATACTACTCACACTTCTATACTCAACACTCCCCCTCAAGTGTGAGTCTATCCACAATGCTCCCCCTTAAGCGGAAGCTCTTTTCACCCACATACACTTGTACCGCTGTTGACACTCTTCAACGGGACACCTCATAACCACCACTTGTGAGTAGTGAAATTCTGGTATCAGATATGTGATGTTAAGTGCGATGTCACAACATCAATATCTGTTGTATGAACAAGACACTAAAAGCCTATGATGTTATGTGTGATGTTACAACAACACACTCTGCAATGTAAAACAACAGAAAAGCACACAAGGATTGTTCACCCAGTTCGGTCTAACAACCTACATCTGGGGGCATACCAAGCCAGGAAGGAAGTCCACTATTAGTAGTATCAAATTACATACTCAACAGACCAGTTGACAATCTACCTAATTTCATCACTACCTAATGACCCTTCTACCTAAGTCCTCCCTATGTAAGAGACTACATCTCACTCCCAATCATCGCAATAATGTCTAGCAGTCAACATCTCCGCCACTGCATCAACAGCTTGATTTCCAACAACTCTCCAAACACATAGAAGTCACACTTCCATGACACACCTTGGAGTTGCTTCAAAGCATCCTCCAAGAACAATACAAAACTCATTACCTACAAGTTTCTGAGTAAGAACACAGTGACCATCTCACAACCCGAGTGGTTCACTTAGACTAAGCCCTAATGATCTACATCTTGGACCCGTACCTTTTCTAGGTTACAAGCATTCTATTTATAACTTTTTCCCAACTGGATTTGGGCCTTCAAATCACAACAAATCTGCAAAAGATTCTGCTACTAAATAGATCTTCAATCAAATCTTCAATCAAATCTTCAATTAAATCTTCAATCAAATCCTCATATTTTAAATACTCAATCTTTACTAGATTTTATCTTTAATCTTCCACACCTTTAAATCATCTCCACATAATATTTCCAGGATATTATATATCTTTTAAATCTTCACTTTTTAATTCAGCTGTAAGGTCTTCTCCACACAAATAGGAACAATTCTCCATGTCTATTTGTCCAAAAATAGTAACAAACTATTCTCCACAAGATATGCAGAATTAATTGTATCAGAATAAATCTTCTCCAATAAATTCGCCTACAATCTCTCTATCTCTCAGCAGAAATCTCACTAACAACAAAACACGTGCCGCCCTAAAACATCACAAACTGATGTTCTGATGTTCTGGTATAGTGATGTCAAGACATCACTTATAACATCAGCATACAAAACTGCAACCCTAACAAACTTAACACAAACTAAATGTTAGTAACTCATGTTAAGACATCAGACATATGACATCATTAACACCACCATTGTTTTACCAAAATTCCAGCCAATAACAAGAACTAACAATCTCCCCCTTTGGCTAATTTTGGCTAAAACAATCTCAGCCAACATCATAGATACCTGCCATATCAGCACTCAACTAGCAGCAGCAACTCCCCCTCAAACAAGAACCAGCTCACAACTGTTCATACACTCTCCCCCTCAACTTCTGCACCATATCAGAAAAAGGCTTCACAACCACACCTTGGCAACTCTCTCCCCCTTTTTTGCCATAATTGGACAAACTCTGAACATAGCAGCAAGCACAAAAACAATTCCAAAATCAAACTCTGAATCATCCAACCAATATACTCAGAACAAAATCCAGACTCAGCAGCTACTACTGTACATTCTCCCCCCATTTATGGCCAAAAATTGACAAACATTGGTGTAAATGTATACTTCTGATTCAATCCATTGACCCACAAATCTATAGAACCAGGTCTAAACTGTCAAGAACACCATGAACTTCACCAGTAACACAATGTCACGACATCTTGTCTGACATTACAATCTGGAAAAACAGCTTCTTCAACAAAAAATCAATTCTCCCTATCTAAGATAACCAGTGCTCCTTTGTAAGAAGAACACCTTAAATGAATGGAAAACATAAGACTCATCTTCATGTCTTCAAGAGCGCACCCTCTGTTCAACACACCTGCTGAACGCATTCACTTAATGGTTAATCCTCAAACAATCCAAATACCAGAACTCACATGATTCCCTCTTGGTTTGTTATCTTCTCATGCTCCAAAACTCACATCTTGACAAGCTGATCAACTTCTCTCTGTAATATCCACAGGAATGATCATAATGAACTCCTTGATCATAACATTTGGAAAAACCAGACACAGTCTTCATCCATCATACACACACAATGCCTTCCACTGAACTCACACACCAAGACAAGTGTGACATCTCCCATAAAAAAGGACCCTCACAAAGCTCTTCCAAAATCTGTAGAGAAAAATAAATTCTCCCATACACAACCAAAGTTGTCCTTCAGACTTCTCTACAATCTCCATCCAAGGCAGACCTTCTACTTCATCATTCTCCCGTATGACTATATAGAGGCTCCTTAGGCATAATGTAGGCACCAAACTCCTGAACCAGAGCATAATCATCCTTCACCAAGGATATTCAACCAGATAATGTCCCAATACAAGTTAGAACATCTGCCACACACCAAGATATCATCACCATGATTCTTGATATGCTCCACCAACTGGACTTACTATTGCATAGTAATCCAAAGAACTAGAGAATTAAACTCTCATCCACCTTCAAGAAGAATAATCTCCTTGAGTCTTCAACTCATCACCCTTCTGCCCAAGAGTAACTTGTTCCAAGACAATCCTCAATAATAACCAGCTGCCACACTCTGATTATCTTCATTCTTTGAATCCACTTCTGAGATCAGCCAAATGCCACAGTTTGATCACCTTATTCATGAATCCTCACGTTTGTCAGATCTCTCACAAAGATATCTTGATCCACCAAGGAAACTTGATCTTCAAGTCACATGTTCCACTTGCTCAAAAGCAAACACACTTAGACTCCCTAAGCCATGGTCATGTAACATCTTCTCCTTCCTGCAGCTCCCGCAAACTGCCATGAGAACGATCTTTTTGAAGCATCCTATTGTTCATTCCTGTAGATCACCTTATCATTAGCTGATGTTCCACATCACCAACTGAGACTCCTGATGTTAAGCTAGATGTCAGAACATTATGTCATCCAACTGTTGGATTCAGCTCTACCTTCTGCCACTCAGAAGAACCTCCTCCCTTTGCAGAAACAGATTTCCATGCTCTCATAGGCTTGATTCAACAATCAAGTTTGAGTAGACAACCTCCATCCTGCTTAGAAACTCCAAAGACTTCCAACCTACCACATCTGAATCTTCAGAAAATAAGTAGTCCAAGACTACCCCATAGCAATACTAAAGAAAGTCACTTCCCTTAGTAGAGCCGTCGGTAGAAAGCCAGAGGTAACTGCCACTTATCCTCGACCTTCACAACCAGAGCAAACACCATGTTCCAACCCACTGATCCAAGCTGTAACCATCAATATTATGATGTCTTTATAGTCTTCCATCTTCATCTTCAACAGCACCATCATCTAGATAAGTCATTCACAATCCCTTCTAGGAACAGTTGCTAAGCAATAATCCCAGGTCAACACCTAGACAACTTGTGAGCGGATGTAGAACCCCTCCCATGATTCTCCAAACCTCTGATGAAAAGATGTTAAAACAATAGAACATCCATAACCTTGTCTTTCAAGGATAATCAATCAATTGATTCCTGTGGTTTAACCCTTCTTCAGATGACAAACCATTATGACAACCAATCATACCAGAAAAGCCTACCAGGTTAGGTCAGTGTCTTGATCTTTTACTCCACCCTGAGCAAAGAACTGAAATGATGTTTCAACATTAGTTTCGACATCACCTATGGATTTGGAGACTACAACTATGTTAATCCACACAAATCTCTTGTAGGGAACATACGAGAACATATCAACATCTGATTAACTTCCAAGATAAGACCAACACAACTGTAGTAACTTGCATACCACACTCTTCCAGAAGCTTCTTCTTATAAGCACAAGGTTCAGACCTCTTGTCTAACTTAAGAGTGATAACTGCCATACCATAGACAATCTGCTACTTCCAATCCTTCAAGCCACAAAACTGAAAGATCTCATGCAAGCACCAATTGACCACAGGCTGATTTACCCTGCTACTGCACACAAACTCTTGGATGCATTTTCCCTATAAAATTGTCCTCAGACAGTGTAGCTCAAACAAGGATCATCTCCTTCTCTTCTGCTATCAGGATTACTACCTTTTCTTCAACCAGCACATCTGAGATGCTATGATCATCTCAAAAGTTGTTCAACTACATAGCTTCAGTGATCCTTCAAAGCAGCTACAATCTAATAGGTCTTAGACTTAGCATTTACCATATTAAGCTCAACTTCTTTCTTGATGAAACTTCCTCCTCATTAGGTCACCACAACTAGGCTCAAGAGATAACTTATCAAGATCTTCACTCCCGCATGAAGGGTTTGACAGTGATACTCTTTTGCTTTGGCTCTACCCTCTTCTTTCACCATCAAGAAAGATGATAAAGAAGGAATCACTGTCCTGAACAGATTGGTCTTCAATGTCTAACTTGAAATATATTCTTCTTCTGATCCTTCCATGTCAAACAGTCTTTAGAAGATCCATTCACCTTATGAACACTTCTCTCCCAAACAAGGATATGAGATAATCCTCAAGAACTTTGGCAACTACAACATCATAAAATATCCTGCTGAGGAGACCAAACCCTAATGTCTTTCCAAGAGAATAACTCTCTAAATCTCAACGCCAGAGATACAAGAACTAACCAGGGTTATGCAGCGGAACACATAACAACTCCTCAACATCCTTCACGCACTACTCAAAAATCCTTGCACACCACGTGCCAACGATACTTTATCATGAATAGTCCATCCTTCACTCCAAGGGATCATCCAAACAACTCTCTTCCTTGCTCATGAACTAGAAAGTATCTTCCCTAGATCTCATCCAGAAACAGACAGGATGCATGCTCTGATACCAATTGAAATTCTGGTATTAGATATGTGATGTTAAGTGCGATGTCACAACATCAATATCTGATGTATGAACAAGACACTAAAAGCCTGTGATGTTATGTGTGATGTTACAACAACACACTCTGCAATGTAAAACAACAGAAAAGCACACAAGGATTGTTCACCCAGTTCGGTCTAACAACCTACATATGGGGGTATACCAAGCCAGGAAGGAAGTCCACTATTAGTAGTATCAAATTACAGACTCAACAGACCAGTTGACAATCTACCTAATTTCATCACTACCCAATGACCCTTCTACCTAAGTCCTCCTTAGGTAAGATACTCTATATCACTCCCAATCATCGCAATGATGTCTAGCAGTCAACATCTCCGCCACTGCATCAACAACTTGATTTCCAGCAACTCTCCAAACACATAGAAGTCACACTTCCATGACACACCTTGGAGTTGCTTCAAAGCTTCCTCCAAGAACAATACAAAACTCATTACCTACAGGTTTCTGAGTAAGAACACAGTGACCATCTCACAACCCGAGTGGTTCACTTAGACTAAGCCCTAATGATCTACATCTTGGACCCGTACCTTTTCTAGGTTACAAGCATTCTATTTATAACTTTTTCCCAACTGGATTTGGGCCTTCAAATCACAACAAATCTGCCAAAGATTCTGCTACTAAATAGATCTTCAATCAAATCTTCAATCAAATCTTCAATTAAATCTTCAATCAAATCCTCATATTTTAAATACTCAATCTTTACTAGATTTTATCTTTAATCTTCCACACCTTTAAATCATCTCCACATAATATTTCCAGGATATTATATATCTTTTAAATCTTCACTTTTTAATTCAGCTGCAAGGTCTTCTCCACACAAATAGGAACAATTCTCCATGTCTATTTGCACAAAAATAGTAACAAACTATTTTCCACAAGATATGCAGAATTAATTGTATCAGAATAAATCTTCTCCAATAAATTCGCCTACAATCTCTCTATCTCTCAGCAGAAAATCTCACTAACAACAAAACACGTGCCGCCCTAAAACATCACAAACTGATGTTCTGATGTTCTGGTATAGTGATGTCAAGACATCACTTATAACATCAGCATACAAAACTGCAACCCTAACAAACTTAACACAAACTGAATGTTAGTAACTCATGTTAAGACATCAGACATATGACATCATTAACACCACCATTGTTTTACCAAAATTCCAGCCAATAACAAGAACTAACAAGTAGTACTTTCGATACAAGTGAGTCGGTCCTTCAATCGAACCAAAGGCTCATGATGCCACTGTTGGGGGAGTTTTTCATTAGGGAGCATTGAACATCGCGAGACTCCTTTTCTTGAGCAACACCTTTGTCAGAGACACACCACATATTCACCCAAAACCTTAAGGTGATAGGTGGATAGATTCTCTCACTTATAAATGATAAATTCTCCACATTTCCAACCAATATGGGATTATTACCCACGCTACTCGCGCTTTCCACATTCTCAAAACTCCCCCTTAAGTGTGAGTCCACAATGCTCCCCTCAAATGGAAGCTCTTCTTCCACAAACTCTTGTACTGCACGAAACGTTTCTTACTCACCCTTTCTGGCACCGTTGACACTCTTCAACGAGACGTTTCTTACTCACTACCTTTGTGGCACCGTTGACTTTCTCTTATCCTTATCACCACACCAATTGGAATCGGTGAAACCAAGTAAATCGTATTTTTGGCCCGTATCCGATGCGGGAAAGAGAATTCCATAACCAAGAGTTCCTTTAACATATCTAAGGATCCTCTTGACTGCTTCCAAGTGAGACATCTTCAGTCTCTCCATGAATCTACTAGCAATACCACCACTAAATGCAAAGTCTGGTCGCATATTGCACAAATACTGTATGATCTAATCAATCTCCTATATTGCATTGGATCCACATCTTGCTCATCCTCACTCTTGGATAGCTGCAACCTTGCTTCACATGGTGTAATGACCGCATTACAATGCTCCATTTCACACCTCTTCAAGATCTCAAGAGCTATCTCCTTTGATGCATGAGCAGTCCCGTTTTTTACTTGTGGAACTATATGCCAAGGAAATATGTCATAATACCAAGGTACGTCATCTCAAATTCATCCATAAGTTCACTCTTGAACTTATATATACTCTTCTCACAGCTGCAAGTAATCAATAAATCATCAACATACAAGTAAAGAATGATCACACCATCATTTGCATTTGTCTTTACATACACTTTGTGTTTGGACACGCACTGCTTAAACTCGATATCAATTAAAAAAGCCATCAATGCGTTTGTTCCAAGCTCTTGGAGCTTGTTTCAAACCATATAATGCTTTATTCAATTTGTAGAACTTCATCTCTTGATTCTTTACTACAAATCCGGGGGGCTGCTCAACATAAACCTCTTCATCAAGTGGACCGTTCAAAAACGCAGATTTGACGTCCATTTGATATATCTCCCAATCGTTGTTATTCGCAATGCCAACAACTAATCGAATGCTTTCTAGCCTAACCACCACCTGTGAGGACTACTTTCGATACAAGTGAGTCGGTCCTTTACTCGAACCAGGCTCTGATACCATGTGTTGGAGGAGTTTTTCACTAGGGAGCATTGAACATTGTGGGACTTCCTTTCTAGAGCAACACCTTTGTGAGAGACATACCACATGTTCACCCAACACTACGCCAAAAATATGTTTAGACAGCACCTAAAAGACAGCGCTTTTATACAAAAGCGCTGCTAAAAAGAATAAAAAAATTTCGCTAAAAAAAAGCGCCTTAAAAGAAAGGCTTTAGAAAGCGCTTTTCAAAAGCGCTGTAAAAGACTGCCACCTTAGAAAGCGCTTTCCAAAAAGCGCTGCTATAGGTATTACTTTAGAGAGCACTTTAAAAAAGCGCTGTCTAAAGGCCACCTTAGAAAGCGCTTTCAGAAAGCGCTCTTATAGGGCTCTAATTATTTTCACTTTAGAAAGCGCTTTCTAAGGAAAAGCGCCCTCTAAAGTCCTTTACTAATTAAAATATACAACAATTCTAAACATTTTCAGAGACACTTCTATTCATTTTCTCTCTCGACCGTTTCTCTAAACCCTTGCCGTCGTTCTTGCATGCCATTATTGTCGTCGTTCTTTGCCGTTACCGTCACTGTTGCCATTATCGTCGTTCTTGCATTCAGTTCCCGTTCGAAACTCTCCTTTGTTCTTCAGTTCAGGTATTCTTCAGTTCCCATTATCGTTCTTCGTTCTTCTTTGTGAGCAATATTTAACAACTCTAGCTTATTGAATGTCATTGTTAGAAAAATAATAATAATATTGTCGAAAAATGTTCTGTTTGTTCTCAATATTCAGTTTGCATTACTTCCTTCGTAGAAAAATGTTCAAGATACAATATTGGTGAAATCATGAACACTGTTGCTTCTCAGTAACTTGGACGATAAGCATATCACATGTTTGATGTAATGCCACACAGAGAATGACTTGTTCTGTAATCAGTCATATATATTAATAGTATTTTTCATTCTATTTTTCCATAATATGCAACCTTGTTTTGTTTAAATTATAGAATCAAAGAAAATTAGGGGAATTCTTAGGGTATTTACTGTGATATGAATAGAGTTTTAAGAATGTAACCAATGTCTAGTTTTTAATCAAGAATGAGTCACTAATCTTTGATAACAATTATGTTGCATTTGTTGTGGTTGCATATTTTTCCAGTGTGATTCATTGGCTGTAGTGTTGCTGAGTCAATGTGACTAATTCTTTTGTTGCTTTTAAATGTTGGTATTTGACTGTTATTCCTTTTTTGGTTAGAATGTGATTCAAACATTTGGTTACCACTTATACAAGTGATACTGCTTATTTTCGAAATAGATTCTTCATAGATGAATGATGATAGCTGAGTCAATTTAACTAATTCTTTTGTTACTTTTAAATGTTGGTATTTGTCTGTTATTCCTTTTTTGGTTAGAATGTGATTCAAACATTTGTTAGAATGTAATTTACATCTCTAAAGGTAATTAGTTGTTCTCTCTCGCCACTGTAATTATATATAACTTATATCATTCAATGGATTATGGATTTTTATATTTGTCATTTAATTTTTGTTTTTTTTCTTTCTTACAGGTAAAATGTCTAATAACCAGGAAGACACCCACGAGACACATGATACACAGGAAGCTCAGAATGAAGCTTCGAATGTAGAACATGAAATAAAAAGAGGAAAAACCATTATGAAGAGAATCATCTGTGCTAGAGATAAAGGGATGAGATTTGATGTACATTGGAGTGACCAGAACCAACTAGTTGAGCCTAATGGTTCAATGTTGTCTTCATACACTGCTTCACTTGTCCGTCAGCACATTCCAATCACTAGTGATAATTTGAGGAGTAAATCGTTGGATGCCGGTAAAGAAAAGATATGGACTGAGATACAGGTACTTACCAAATATGATTGATGTTATTAGATTTTTGTTGATGATTAAGTCTTTAATTTACTTATACTAACACACTTTATGTTTATATGTGTATGTTTTTTCGTAGAGGTCCTTTAATATTGAAGAAAGCCGGAAAAAGTATTGTCTTCAATTGGCCGGAAAGAGACACAGAGGGTTTATAGCCTTATTATCAAACAAATATCTTAGGGATGAGGACAAAAATTTTGTTGAAGCAGAACTTCCACCGTTGTATGCAGATGTGATTACACCGGAAGAATGGGGCATTTTTGTAGACAAACGGAAAACCGAAGAATTCAATGTAATGTTATCTTGTCATGTCTATTGATTGTATTATATATTTGTTTCATTAGTTTGTTTTGATATGACTTAAAATTTTTTATCCAGAAATTGAGTGCCATTAATCGCGAAAGAGCATCAAAACCCGCGTATCCATACAGAAAAGGGCGTTTGGGATATGCACGGTTACAATAAAAATTGGTAAGTATATATTAATGCTATGATTTTATTAATTGTATTATTGTGTTATAATTGATCAACTTATTATTTAACTAAATGTGTAGTTAGAAGAGTCTAAAAGTGAAGAATCATCACTTCCGGACCATGTTTTGTTGAAGGAAGCTCGCGTGGGTAAGGGTGGAGCTGTTACAGAAGATGTTCAGCATGTTTATGAAGAATGTGTAAGTATAACATTATGTCTCAAAGTTAATTGAAATTTTATTAAATTATAATTAATTTTTAATCTCCACTAATAATTTTCGATATGTCAATGAATTTCAGGAGAATCTATCTAAATCCATACCCGCAGGTGAGGATGATTGCAGGAGAATCTTAGTCGAGTACTAAATGTTCCTGAGTATCCTGGTCGGGTGAGAGGTAAAGGATTTGGGGTGACTCCATCATCCTTGTATAAGCAATCAAAGAAAAAAAAATCCCACCACCCAAGAAATCATGCAAACTGTGATGGCACTACAAGCGCAAGTCCAAGCATTGCAGCAGGATAAAGAGAGATATGAGGCGGAAAAGCGCGGTACCGGTTTGAAAGATGCTAGTGACAAAGCTAGTATCAATTCTCCAAATAAAATTCCCGAGGTAATTAGCACATATTTATTTTAATTAAATTAACACATTTATTTTATTTGACCTTTATACATATTAACAGTTACATATTTATTATTGCTTCAGGGCATTTCATCTTGCCAGCTGTATTTGTCGTTTCCGACTTATCGCATGGTTGGCAAGGGAAAAGTGCATAACTTTGTGGGAGCGTTACTTCACCATCATCCGCTCCCACAAGGTTATCTGAAAGTGTCGGTTGATATCGCTTTAGATACGGATGCGTTGCTACCGATACCAGACTCGGTTTCAGAGGTTACATTGCTGCGGGATGCAATAGGTTCGTTTGTTGCATGACCGTTAGACCTCATTTCCATAGGTGATGAGGTATGTTGAAAACCATTACGAATCTCTTAGTATTCAAATGTCAATTCTGAACGATTATGAAAATCATTCTGAACCATTACTTACATTTTTTTACATGGTAATGTTAGACTCCTACAAAACCTGCAGCAAAGAATAAAGGGGTTTTGCGGCAAAACGAGTCTGTTGAATCACACAGAGAGGTAGCTTTTAAGTGTTATTCTATTATCCGAATTCATGATTTTCTACTTTACCTAACTTATATGATTGTTAGGTTCCTGCTCAACCTTCACAACAGACCGGCAAGAAAAAAGCTCCTACAAGGATCGTGAAGGAAAAAAGACCTCACTTTCAGACGTGTCTAGAAACACTTTTGTCAATGTCAGATTTGATGCAAGGTGCTATTCGTCAAATCAACATGGATGAAGGTGTTTTTGGTTTTCCTCATTCCGAGATAATCGGAAAAGAGGACATGGAGCAGGTTTTCAATCATACTGAATTAGGCATCGGTGTTATGCATTCATACATCTGGTACTCCAATCAATCTATTATTTATTTAGTTGAACAATTTATTTACACATTTCAATGATAATAGTCTAATGTTTATTATGTTTTTATTTAAGGTGCATGTATGAAAAATTCATGCGGGGGACGGATTTGTCAAACAAATTTTGTTTCTTCTCTTGCAGCCTTGTTAATGCACCGAGAATTAGTATGAATGCAATTGAAGTAAGAGACCACTTACTTGAGCGATTTATGGCCAGTAACACAGAAAGTCTGTTTCTTTTACTGTATAATACTGGAAACGGGTAAGATTTTCATTATAATTTCATTCTAATCTTTAATTTGTATCTTTTGCGTAGAAATTATCCATCTAAACTTTTGTTATATTTTACAGTAGACACTGGTTGTTGGTTGCCATTAATCCTATAACAGAAGTGGTCTATTATCTTAATTCATTGGATACTGATTGGTCCACATATCAGAATATGAAGGATGTGGTTGACACGTAAGTGAGATTGTTCGAAATATTCGTGTGTATTTGTATATTTAATTATTTCTGTGACATTGTTCTAAGTTTACGTTTTTCTTTTATAGAGCTATACTACTATACCGTGCACAAAGAGAGACTCGAGTAACACGGACTAGATCAACCAATATTACATGGGTCAAAGTGGAGGTATATTAATTTTCACAATATTGCTTATTAGTGATGCTACTTAATAACACAAAACATCTATATATTATTTCTTATTTGTTTGTCTATGTGTAGTGCCCTCGTCAGCGTAATGGCAGAGACTGCGGGTACGTCGTTTTGAGGTTCATGAGAGAAATCCTTCAAATGGGACAATTGGAGATTCCTATTAGGGTATGCATGGTTTTATAACTTAGGATTTATTTTAATATTTATCGGATATGTCATATAATTTATTATTTTTAACTAAATAATGCGTATTTTGTTTTGTTATGTAGTATTTCGAAGATATGGCGTGTTCTTGTTACACAAGGAAACAATTGAATTATATTACGGAAGAATTGTGCGAATTCTTTCTTCTAAGAAGAATTCTTTGAATGTATAGTTTTGTGAATGTAAATTTTAGTTTTGTGAATATAAGGAAATTCTGTTGCAAGAAGAATTCTGTTGTAAATTCTAGTTTTGTGAATAGAAGGAAATTCTGTTGTAAATTCTGTTGCAAGAATTCTGTTGTAAGAATTCTATTGTAAATTCTAGTTTTGTGAATAGAAGGAAATTCTGTGTTTATTGAAATGTATATGAATTCTGTTGTTGCAAGAATTCTATTTATTGAAATGTATAAGAATTCTGTTGTTGCAAGAAATTTTGTAAGAAATGCAGGTTTGAAACTATGCAGGTTTCTGCATAAAAAAATGGCTAAAATGAGATTTTTTATACGTAGAAAAAATCAATAAAATTATAGGTATACTTTAGAGAGCGCTTTTAAGAAAAAACGCTCTCTAAGGTCCCATTTAGAGAGCGCTTTTAGGGAAAAGCACTCTCCAAAGGTATATAAAAAAATCATTTTTCGTATACATTAGACAGCGCTTTCAAATGCGCTGTCTAAAAGCACCTTTAGAGAGCGCTTTTGAAGGAAAAAACGCTTTCTAAAGTTTATAAATTTTTTTTTTTTAATTTTAAACGTATACTTTAGACAGCGCTTTTAAAAGCGCTGTCTAAAATCCCCTTTTAGAGAGCGCTTTTTCATAAATAAAAAAGCGCCGTCTTTACCCACGATAGCGCAGGCTTAGACAGCGCTTTTAAGCGCTTTTATAGGGCAAAAAAAGCGCCATTTTTTCCCTCTTTTCCCGTAGTGCAAAATCTTAAGGTGATAGGTATATGAGTTCTCCCACTTATAAATGCTCAAGTTTCCACATTTCTAATCAATGTGAGACTATTACATATACTACTCACACTTATTATACTCAACACACTTTTTTAGAAGACCTTAAGAAGAAATCTCTTTGAGGTAGGCTTGTTATGAATAATCGATAAATCATTTTTTATAAGACGAATACTTAAGAGGTTAGATTAAATTTTGGATGTACTAAACATGAATCGATCTGTTGATTTATTTCCAGTAAATTATTGTTGGAGTGAGTTGATGGAGAAAAGCTTTTATATATTTAATTTTGTATTCATCTAAAAAGGGTAAAAATAAAGTATGTTATAAGTTTCATGTTTTTTATAGTGTTTTTATAGGTTGAAAATAAATAATTATACGAAGACTTTTATATATAATCTTTAAATAAATATTAATACCACTTCGTGTATTTTAGATGATGAAGATTGAATTCAAAACTTATAAATCAACTTTTTCTGACCCATTATTTCATCTCTAAATCGATCACAAAAGCATAAAATCTTTTTAAATATCCAGAAACACATGTTGATCCATTTGTGCAAAAAAAAAAAAAAAATCATTTAATGGTGAAGAAGATGAAGATGGTGATCAAAACCCGGGAAACACTTATTAGTGATTGTTTCTTTTGTCTCTAAATTGATCATAAAAAGTGAACAATTTCAATGTTACACACCAAATGACACGTTAACAAAATTTGATATTGTTTATGTGATTTGGCTAGAAAGAAATAGTGTGATGCCTTTGTATAGTTAAGGGACTAATATTGTCAATTTTTTTTAATTAATGGGACCAATGTGAAATCTGAGGTAAAGATAAGGAGCCAAAAAGATGGTTTTTAATTTTTCTAAATATTCAATATATCATTTAATATTATTTGAACCAATGTTTTAAAAACCAGACCGAACCGGCCGGTTCAACCGGTTAGACCGGGATCCGGAGATGAATTCGGTTGGGTCAACTTTTCAAAACCGCTAGTGGGTCAAAACCGTGGTTAAACCGGAAAAACCGGATTGAACCGTCCAAAACCATTCGAACCAAAGAACCGAAGCCGATTTTGTAAAACCGCCCGGTTCAAAAAAATTCATCAAATTGACTATTTTTTATTTTTTTTTTAAATTTTAGCATGTTAATATCAAAACTTAACATACATTCCTCAATCACAAAAACGAATTTCGTGTGTTTTTTACAACCATACAAACTTTTAAGTTTTGTCACTCCATTATATCACACTCCATCATTATTATGCTGTCTCTTTCAAACATAGTCACGATGTTCAACTCTATTGATTGTCGTTCAAGTCAATATTGTTTTATGTTGTCTATTAAGACTTGTTTGTCATAGTTCAACTCAAATTCGATTTTTTCTTGTTTAATGAAGTATATTGTATTATTTATATTTTGATATTCTATCTTATTTAATTTAGCTATTCTTAATTATTTGAACTTTATTTTAGTTGTTATATTCTATTATTTTAATCTTGCTTTGAATTAATTTAATTTATTTTGTTGTAATTCTTTAGTTTGGTCAAAATATTCTTAAATGATGGTTGAAATGAAGTGTAGAATTATGTTAATGTTATATATTATTGATATTGTTGTATTAAATTTATAATGGATTTTTGAAATATTTATTTTATTAAGTTGAGAACATATAATAATGTGTGACATATCTATGAAATTTAGTTTAATATTATTAGTTTATTAAATAAACGGTTCGACCGTAGGTTTAACCGGTTTAACCAATTGAACCTTAAATCGTAAGTTTTACCGGTTCGATCTCCGGTCCGGTTTTTAAAACATTGATTTGAACCATTGAGAAAACTACAAGATTACACACAAAGTACAAATAAGCATGAGATTAAATAAATGAATTAAGATTTATTTATGATTATATGATAAATTCTATCGATGGAACAACACTAATTAGAGACACATTGTGTATCTTAAGTCAGTGCGCGTATAAGTATTTCTATAAATAGAACCTTTATATTAAGGTGATGACCACTTATTTACACTTTCTCAAAACTCTAGTCACAGTATGAATTTGAGTTAGTGTTACCTCTAAAGCTTTAGATTGTTCATAGCTAGCACTTTAGGTGAAATACTTTCTTGTTGTTGATTATGTTCATGTGGATTGAGTTTGGGCATTTTCATTCATGGGGCACTTGTGATCAATTTGTTTTTCGATAATCAACGTCTCTACATTACAAGAGGTAATTAATTAATCTTTGACTCATGACCAATTCTAAGGATCCATCGCAAGGTAAAATTTTTAATTTATCCCATTACGTTTACTTTTAAATTTGTGATTTCGTTTCAATGGTAAAAGAGTCGTTTGTGAATCCATAAATTAGTTTTGTGTATTTGTTTTTTAACAGATGATAAATGATTAATAGGGTAGTTAGTTAGTTATAGTTAGTTAAGTTTGTTAACTTTCTTGTGTATTAAGTAACTAACTCCCTCTTGTATATAAATACTTCCATTTATCATCAATACACTAAGTGTGTTTTCCATTAATCTCTAATCACTTTCTCTCGTTACATGCTTGTGTTTTCTACTGCCATGGCTGCAATTCACTAAGCATAATATGGTATCATCGTCTTCGATCCACACTTCCACTCTTCCGCATTTCTTGCATATCAATTCTTGTTGATTTCTTTTCTTCTTCACCTGCAACCCTTGCTTTATCTTCTTCTTCCATCAGATCATGCCGCCACACATTGATCCAACTGCAAATTGCATCACCAATGGTGATGTTGATTCCGTCTATTACGTCCATCCAAGCGAAGGCCCTAACTCTGTCAGCATTACTCCTCAATTAAACGGTTCCAATTACATTTCTTGGTCAAGATCCATGGAAAGAGCTCTTGGAGCCAAGAACAAGATTTCTTTCATTAATGGCTCAATTAGTGTTCCTTCTGCTAATGACCTTAACCGTTCTGCATGGGAGCGTTGTAACTGCCTTGTGCACTCATGGATTCGTAATTCAGTCTGCCCCGCCATTGCTCAAACAATCGTGTTCTTGGAGAATGCTCTTGATGCATGGAATGATCTCAAAGAACGTTTTGCAAAAGCTGATCGGATCAACAATCTCAAACAAGGGTACCAAGTCTGTTCTTGATTATTTCACTGAGCTACATGGTTTATGGGAAGAGCTAAATTCTAAGAGATCAATTCCAAGTTGTACATGTCCTTAACAATGTCGCTGCGAAGCCATGCGAAGTGCAAGAGATTTTCGCCTCGAAGATCAAATCATTCAATTCCTAACTGGCTTGAATGACAAGTTTTCTGTTATTAAAACACAGGTTCTGTTAATGGATCCTCTTCCATCTATTAACAAAGTCTACTCTATGGTGATACAAGAAGAGAGTAACACTGTGTCTTTACTTTCCAAAACTGACCCTGCCTCTAATGTAGATGAAGTTAATATTCTTGTTAATGCTTATGATTCAAGGAAATTGACTGTTTGTGGTAAAAATTCTAACTCCTATGGTGGTTCATCTAACAATAAGAAAGATAGTAGATTGTGCACATTTTGTCACAGGTCTGGCCATACTATTGATGTATGCTATCGCAAGCATGGCTTTCCCCCAAATTTCACAAAAAGACAGAGTTCAGCAATTGCTTCTAATTCATCTCATGGTGATACGCAATCAGTGGTGCATATTGGTGAAGAAGCCTCTGCAAACAATCCAAGTGCTAGCATTACTCAAGATCAAATGGCTCAACTGATTAGTTTGCTACAACAAACAAATTTGCTGCCTCTTAACCAAAACACAAACACTAGTATTTCCCTTTCCAACATTTTTGTACCTAACACTTTTCCCAATAATTGTAAAGTGATCCATCAACAAGCTATTTGGCACTTTAGGTTGGGTCACTTATCTCATGATAGACTCTCAAAAATGTCCCAAATGTACCCTTCTATTTTCAATGATAATAAAGTTGTTTGTGATGTCTGTCACTATGCTAGACACAAGAAACTTCCATATACACTAAGTCATTCTAAAGCTTCCAAAAACTTTGAAATGCTTCATTTTGACATATGGGGTCCCATCTCCACCAATTCAATTCACAATCATAAATACTTTTTAACAACTGTTGATGATTATAGTAGATTCACTTGGATCATTCTACTTAAAACAAAATCAGAAGTTTATAATCATGTCAAACAGTTCATTGTTTTAATAGAAAATCAATTTCACACCTGTCCAAAGTAAATCAGGTCAGATAATGGACCTGAGTTTTTGATCCCTCAGTTTTATGCCTCAAAAGGGATTGTCCACCAAAGATCTTGTGTAGAGTCCCCCCAACAAAATGATAGAGTTGAAAGAAAGCACCAACATCTTCTCAATGTAGGTAGAGATTTACTTTACCACTCTAACCTACCAAAATCATATTGGATCCCGTATCCCAGTTATGGCATTGCTTCATGACATCTCTCTTATAAAGGAAATTATGGCATTGTTGGATCCCGTATCCCAGTTAAAGTAATTTCCCTTATAACGAATTACATAACATTTTGTGATGAATAGATGAGATATCTCCCTTTAGAGATGACAAACCCTCTCTCAGTCACCCTTTTAGCTTCAATCTTGGGCCTTAAATTAGACACAAATACTCTGCTAGCTTGAATCTTGGGCTTTAAACAAGACACCAAATTTTTCCTCCCATAGAATATGAGGAACTACGATTGCTCTAATTTCCCAAATCTCTTTACGGGAATACATAGGCATAAGATTGCGAAATCTTAGCGAGCACACAAATCAAAGTTCTAGGTCCAGTACCTTCCCAAAAATAATAGAAAACCTAAAAGCAACAAAAACATTCTCTTAATACTCCCAAAGGATAAAATTTCCCAATCTATAGTAAATAAACACCAGAAAGCATTTCAAACAGCAGAAATACATGCAAAAGAAGGTTCCTATAGATTACTATAGATACTCTGGGTGTTAATATCTCCCCTTTATATAACCAAACCCCGTGCCCCGATCTCTTAGCATTTGTTAAAGAAAACATTTGTGTGCATGGTTAGTTTAAGATATCTTCCCTTTCCTTTTAAGCTTCATAGGATAAATACAGAAATCATAAAGTAGCACCAAATATGCGGTAGGTGGTTGCGTCACCAAAAAACCGACGCTACAACAACATTTGCCACCGAGCAATTCTTCTAGAGACAACAGGCTTTTCGAAAATGTACGTTATCAGATCCATTTTGGATATCAATAAAGTAGTATGGCAAATCATGTATTGTCTTAGGCGTGGAGCGGCCCAGACCAGAGCACAACAAGTTTTCTCCAAGAGTGAGTATCTAGTCTCACAATCGTTGAACTTCTTGCTTAGATAGTAAATTGCATGTTCTTTTCTACCAGTGTCATCATGCTGACCCAATACACAACCCATAGATTCATCGAATACTGTGAGGTACATGATTAAAGGCCTACCAGGTACCGGTGATACTAAGATCGGTGGTTCTTGCAAATATTTTTTTATTTTGTCAAAAGCTTCTTGACAATCATCGTTCCATTCAACCGATTAATTTTTTCTTAGCAATTTGAATATTGGTTCACAAGTAGTCGTCAAGTGAGAAATGAATCTGGATATTAATTAAGTCTTCCCAGAAAGCCACTGACTTCTTTTTCAGTTTTAGGAAGCGACATGCTTTGAATTGCTCGAACCTTATCGGGATCAACTTCAATATCTTTCTGGCTCATAATAAAGCCCAACAATTTACCGGATCGAACTCCAAAGGTGTACTTTGTAGGATTCAACCGCAGTCTGAATTTCCGGTGTCTGTCAAACAGTTTCCTCAAATGGCCCAAGTGATCGTCTTCGGTCTTGGACTTGGCAATCATATCGTGCACGTAAACCTCAATCTCTTTATGGATCATATCGTGAAAAAGGTTTGTCATGGCACGTTGGTATGTTTCCCCTGCTTTCTTCAAACCAAATGGCATGACTTTGTAGTAATATATACCCCAAGGCGTGATGAAGGTGGTCTTCTCCATATCAGCTGGGGACATCTTAATCTGATTATATCCTAAGAAACTGTCCATGAATGAAAAAAAAGAGAACTGCGCAGTGTTATCTACCAAGAAATCAATATGAGGCAAAGGAAAATCATCTTTCGGGCTTGCCTTATTGAGATCTCAATAATCCACACACATTCTGACCTTCCCATCTTTCTTAGGAATCGAGACGATGTTAGCAACCCATTCAGGATATTCGGAAGTGGCTAGGAACCCAGCATCAAACTGTTTCTTTACCTCTTCTCTGATTTTAAGTGCCATGTCGAGTCTGGTCCTTCTGAGGTTCTGCTTGACAGGAGGACATCTGGGCTTGAGTGGCAAGTGATGGTCAACGATGTTGGTATCCAACCCAGGCATATCTTGATAAAACCAGGCAAAGATATCAACATACTCTTACAATAACTTGACCAACTCTGAGTGTATATGCTTAGCGAGGGATGTGCCAACCTTAACTTCTTTTATGACTTCCTCAGTACCAAGATTGACAACTTCCATTGGCTCTTTGTGTGGCTGGATCTATTTCTTCTCGTGCTCAAGGAGCCTTGTTGGTCCAGCCAATAATTCACAATCTTCCTCACCATCTTCTTTGGCTTGGTTAATTGGAATCCCAGAATTACAATGGATGTTTTCCATGTTGTTATTAATGCATTTATTTGTTCCGCTTGTTTATGAATTTTGTTTAGAATGAGCTATTTAGAAAGGTGAAAATAAAAGAAACTTTTACCATTTGTTATTTGTGAAAAAGTAAAATAAATAAAGAAAATAGAGCATGATTTGAATGCAAAAAAACTTTTATTTATTGATCACATAATATTTCAAAAGCAGAAGGCCCTTTACAAGCTATCCACTCGTCTCGGGCGAGGATGAGGGATCAGGAAAGCAAAATGCATTACATGTTTGTAGGAAAATCCACGGGAACCACAGTAGATGTCCAATTGTTGAGCTTGAAACCAGGCGGACACTTGCGTATAAATCTTGTACTCTGGTTGCTAGGACCAGTATCATCAATGGCTGCCACAATATCCCCCTTCTAGAAACCAACGCTATTGAACTTGATCAAGTTGCACTGCTTCTGACCACGTGAGGTAGCTTGTAGACCAGGATGATAACCTAGTCCAAAACAATCATGTTTCTCTACCACATCCAACACATGCTCCCAGCCAGGCAAGGCACCTTTCTCAACAATCTCTTTAGCATTCTTGGCAGATGACAAGGTCATTTTTGATGATCTACTTTGACTAGTTGAAGCGGAGCTGACATTTTCGAACTAAATACACTGCAATGGCACCTCAGCTATGCCTTCATCAGTCTCGACATATCGGAATGATGATAACTCGCTTACTAGCAAATCCTCTTCACCACAGACAATGACCAATTGATCGTCAAACATGAATTTCGGTTTCTAATGCAATGTGGAAGTAACTGCCCCTGCGACATGGATCCAGGACCGACCCAATAAGCAACTATATGCAGGATTGATATCCATCACCTAAAAAGTAATGGTAAACAAATATGGTCCGATCTTAATGGGTAAATCTACCTCGCCAATAACTTGCCTTCTGAAACCGTCAAAAGCTCTGACAATTAAAGCACTAGGCGCAATCTCATTCCCTTCTACCAGTAGTTGACTCAACGTGCCCTTAGGCATCACATTGAGAGAAGAATTGATATCCACAAGGACACGAGATAACAAGGCGTCCATGCATGTTACTGATATATGCAAGGCTCTATTATGGGCAGTTCCTTCAGGAGGCAACTCTGATTCGTTGAAACCTAAATACCGACTTGCAGTTATGTTTGTGACCACGTCATCAAACTGCTCTACGGAGATATCGTGCATTACATGAGAAGCGTTCAAAACCTTTAGCAAAGCCAATCTGTGTGCGGGCGAGCTTATGAGTAAAGATAAGATTGAAATCTTTGAAGGTGTCTTCCCCAGCAGATCCACAATATTAAAATCACTCTTCTTGATCAGCTTGAGAAATTCTTGGTCATCAAATTTTTTCTTTATTTTTTGCAGTATCCATGGACGGAGCGACTGGTACTGATGCAGCGGTAGATGCCCCTTGTTGCACAACAGGTGTTGTTGAAGCAGACTTCTCCTTGGGAGGAACAATAGTTGGAATTTGCACTAGCTTAGATGTGACCTTCGAAGCAAACACTCATCCACTACGAGTCATGCCTCCAGTAGCGGTTACATTCACAATTTCGAATTCAAAAAACTGTATTTCTCGACCCCCAGAAAACATGGTGGAACCATACTTCCAAGGTACCTCTTTTGAATTCTGATACGGGAAAGGCTTTGGCACACAAACAGTGATAGGATGTATTTTCTTTTTAGGATATTCCGCAGGAAATTCCTATATATGACCGTGAATGGATCAATGGTGGCTACCTCTTCCACTGACTTGGATCTGGCAAACTGAACCACACCTCGGTTCATCAAGATCTGAACACAACCTTTCAATCTTCGGCATTGATTAGGATTGTCATCACAAATCTGGCATTCTCCGTGAAGACCTTTCAATAACCCTTGCTCATTCAACTTCTTGATCACAACAGTCATCGGAGTTTTTACTTCGTTAACATCTCTGATCAACTTAGCCCCTTGATTGTCTTCGACCATGTTGACCCCCGGTCCACCATTAGTAGGTAAAGGATTAGTCTATATGTTAGGCTAATCTACAGCAAATGTCAGGATTTTCCGATCAATAAGCTCTTGAACCTTGGTCTTTAAAACAATGCAATCTTCGATAGCATGTCCTATGTATCCAGAATGGTAAGCACATGATGCATTCGAATAATGCTTCAGACTATAAGTAGGAATTGCAGGCGAGATCTCTTTTGGAACGATTGCCCCTTGATGGACCAGATAGGGAAACAATTCTGTATATGGCACGGGAATTTTGTCAAAATTCAGATGCTTGCGATTGTTTTGATTGTTGTTGTTCTGTTGGTTCTGCTGATTACCATTATTTTGTTGAGATTGTTAACGTTGCGGTTGTTGATTCTGAGAATTCTGAGCTTGTGGTTGTGGATGATATTGATATGGCAGTTGTTGATACTGGTCGACATCGATATAAGGATAAGGATAATATGGCATGGGAGCCATATGAGCCTGTTACTGAGGAGGGTCTTTTGCCATTGAAAAATTTTCCTCACCTTCTTTCTACTTCAAATGACTGTTTTGAGGTTTCTTGTTGGTTGACGATTGACCAGGGGTACCATCAATCCTACCAATTTTCAAACCATTTTTAATTATTTCACCGATAGTCACAATATTAGTGAAGTTTGAAGAAGAACTGCCCACCATTTTCTCATAGTACAACCCCTGCAAAGTTCCCATAAAGATATCGACTAGCACAGTGTCAGAAAGAGCAGGTTTCACACGGGAGACCATCTCGCGCCACCTCTGTGCATATTCTTTAAAAGTTTCAGTTGTACACTGGGACTGTTTCTTTAATTGCAATCTGGTAGGAGCCAAATCAATATTATACTTGTATTGTTTCAAGAATACTTTGGACAAGTCTCTCCATGAGCAAATTTTGCTACTCTCTAAACCCATATACCAATCCAAAGAAGCTCCAGACAAGCTATCTTGAAAGAAATGCACTAGCAATTCTCCATTGTCAATGTAGGATGCCATCTTCCTACATTACATCATCATGTGACTTCGCGGACAGATCAAACCTTTGTACTTTGGCAGCTCTGGAATCTTGAACTTTTGTGGCAACACAACGTTAGAAACCAAACACAGGTCTTTGGCATCTGTTCCCAAAGCATAATTACCTTCAATAGCTCTGATCCTTTCATCCAATAGCTTATAATTAGTGGGTCTGTTATAATCGGCAGGTCTGACAAGAGTCCGAGGATTTAGAAGCTGTGATGCAGCTAGAGCAGGCATCTGAGGAGAAGCAAACTGAGATGGATACACCAACCCAGGATTTACCATCTAACTAGAGTTTTGACACATTTGAAAACCATACGGATAACCAGGAGGAGGTACCATGGCAGCTGAGGATGCCCCAGAATAAGGCATTCTAGAATGAACATTCTGAACAGCAGTTTGAGTAGATTGAGACAAGACCGAGACATGAATCAGAGGACCTCTATACACAGGGTCATCTTCGTCAGGGGTATCAACATCAGTAGACACATGAGTCTGGTGAGTCTACGCCTGAGGAATCTCATGATCATCATTATTCACCACAAGAGGCGGAATCGGAGTAGGCATGCCCATAGGTAAGCAGCAAAATTCCCATTAGGCATGGGTGCAACAAGAGGTTGATACGGCACAAAGGCACTGCCACTGGCAATCTGAGGAGTGAAATTCAGGGGACATTCCCCAAGGAAAGGCAACAGGCATCCGATTCAGACCAGACTGAGAGCTTGGTAAGTTAATAGTAGGTTGAACAATAGTCTCAACTGGAGCTTCAACAACAACTGGAGAAAAAGTAACAATAGGAGGAAAAATCACCACGGGAGTAATAACAGTTGCATCAGTAGAGGTTCTAACAACAGAAGTAGCAGCAGCAGCGTCCTTCTGAGCGCGAAGGAACTCCATGATAACATCCATGTTGGTCTGGAACTGATCCATCCGACCTTGAAATTGGGCCAAAGTTTCCTTATAGGCAACATTCTCTTGTTCATAATCAGCCATGATCTTAGATTTGCTTGAGTGAGTAAAATAGTGATGTCGAGTCGTAGTCTTGCTACAAGGAGGAGACGGACAATGTAAGCATTTTTTTTTTCTGGATGAGGGACGTGCATATGTGTGCATGAATGAATGCAATGCATGCAAAAATAAAGTTTTAAATTCCAGGAATTCAAGAGCTTTTATCTTTGTTAACAATAATCATAGAGCTTACAAGTAAAGGTGCAAAGATGAAACTGGCGAGAAAATTTTTTCATTCATTCGATAAAGGGAAAGAAGTACAAGTCAAATAAAACTCAAATATATGCCTTTTAGGCTAGAACAAGATCATCCTGGATCCTATAAAAAACCCCCTACAAACAGATAAGAAGTGAAAAATAGCCTAAGGAGTCTTGTGCGGTAGCACATCAGCAAATGTATCCCTCAACAACTCTGGCAAGTCCTCTAGTGCGTGCTCAGCAAATCTGGTTAAACGACCGTGTCTCTGACTCCAATACTTCGCATCCTTCATGAGGTTACACAGCAAAGAATGATTAGGTCCCTGAAGAAAATCCTGTAGGAAGGCCTCTTTCTGATCCAAGAGGACTTGCAGATGGAGGCTTTGGCGCTCCCACTAAGTACACTCCAAGTTGAGCTGGTTGATCTCCTCTCGGCTCTGATGTGCTTGATCTTGCAGCTTCTGAATCTCCCTAAAGGCTTTGTCGAGCTTGGTTTGACACTAAGAAAAGTCCTTCACCGACTGGTCAGCACGGTCTTGTTCACTTTGAAGCTTTGTCTTGTACTCTGATAACTTTCCTCGAAGTTCTACAAGTTGCTTCTTGTAGCTCAACTCATCTTTATAGGCTTGATATTGAGTGTCAGCGAGTTTTCTCTTCTTTGAGGTAAGTCCATCGTAAGTACTCTTCATAGCATTACCCACTTTCCTCCGCTTGTTCTGTTCAACTTCCACCTCTTTGAGCATGCGCTCTCTCTTCTGTTGGAGCTCAATCTGTAAGTATTCCTTCTCGGATGTGACTCTATCAAGGTTGAGACGAAGATCAACATTCTCCTTCTTCAACATCTCAATAGTCTGCTTGAGTTGGTCGACTTCAGATGGAGGAACAATGGCAAGTTCAGGAAGCTTGACATTCATGGAAGGCTTAGAAGGAAATGGTAGCAATATTTCCTTGGCCCGTTCCTTAACCCATTGTGTGTAGTCTTCTTTGGCTATGCAGTTCTTCTTACCCAAATCGGCTCTTCTTTGCATACATGCTTCAAACAGACGTTAAACAGTTCCTAAAACATCCACAAATATCAAGCATATCAAGCCATGGAAGTTAAATGAGGAAAGAAAACCAAACAAGCATGAAAAAGCTCAAAAATCACATTCTGTCACAGTGTTAATCGTTAAACCATATATGGTTAATCGATTAACCTCTTGAAAAGTTCAGAAATAACTTGAAAAATGACTGGTTAATCGATTAACCATTTTTCACTACAAATGGTTAATCTATTAACATTGTGACAGTGGCAGAAAATCAATTTTCCAAAAGCACTTCCAACAACTAATCACTTATCCAATCATCCACATGTTATGGCATGCATTTATTCACGAAAATTACATCAAGTAGAAGCAATTAATCACCAATTAAGTTCAACAATCATCAAGATCAACAATCAAACTATTGAATAATTAATTAACATAAAAAAGCTATCGAATATACATTGCGAACATGCAAAAGTGGTCGAAAATAGTAAATCGAGCAAGAATTACCAACCTACAAGGCGGAGGATTGCCTTGGTGATTGTTGTAAGAAAAATGTGGTGAGAATAAGCAAATAAAACCAGAGAATTCCAAGTTTGAGATTGAATCGTAGCGAAACCGATAAAAACGCGATAAAATCTCCGAATGCGAATATGCACCAAAACGATTGAGATGATTACTTGAATTGAAGTAGAAACCACTGTAAATCCAGAAATCCAAGTAGAAATGTAGTGGAATGGAGGTTAAGCTTGAGAGAATAACAATTTCGATGTGAAGATTGTTACACTCTAATGGTGGAAATTGAGCTTTTAAGTGTGTTTGGTGAAGAAGATGAAGATGAATGTGAAGAAGTTGCAGAAAAATTAGAGAGAATTGAGAGAAATGAGAGAGTGATCAAGTGAAAATAGTGAGAATGGTTGAACCCCTTTTCACAAATGTGAAGGTTTCCTTATATAGAATGGAGGTTTAGAGTGGGCTAGGTTTGGAGTTTGCTTTGGGGCTAACTTTAAAGTTAGTTACTTCTAACTCACTGAGTTGAAAGTTGACTCAGTTAGTTATTTGTTAACTAAGTGGAGCAATCCCAATGCAAGTCCAAAATCTAATGGTTCACATACTTGGAAATGAAGTAACATGGTGGTCTTGATTGAAAATGATGTATTGTAGCAAATGTCTTGAAGTGTCTTGAAATATCTAGAATATTCCACACAATGCTAGAATAAAATAGAGCCCAAGAGAATGGAGAGTGTTGCTGCAATGTGATGAAAATGCTGAGTTTTTGAAGAAATAGCAGGTGTTAATCGATTAACCAAATCAAGTCAACCGATTAACAACTATTCAACAGTTGAAAATGGCGCTGTAACAGGGTGTTAATCGATTAACCAATATATGTTAATCGATTAACACATACAAAGTTGGCCTTTTTCGGTTAGAAATGAGGTGTTATGGCTGTGGCGATGAACTTCGACTCTTTGCTTTGATAAATAGGCATGGAAACCCTTGTATTTTACTTGTATTGATGATGTGATGACTTTGTGAGGATATGATTAATCAGGTTTCAAAAACCATCTGAAACTCTGAATATTCCTGCAACAAAACCACAAAGAAGAATGCTAATGCATATGCCGGCAATGCGAATGCACACGCTTATGCAAAAGCAAAAGGGAGGTCAAATTTTGGATTACGACACCTATCACAATGTTAGAAAACATAAAATTTCACTATTGATTAGAAATTTCACAACACACCTGTTCTCTGATTGTCAAAAGGGATTTTGAATATATTTTTAGTGTTCTTGCAAACAAGCTCTTTCATCTTCCACCTCATTCTAACTCCATTTTTGTGTGGATCTTGTAACACCCCAATCTATACCCTGAGAAATTAAAGCGATAACAAATAATCAAAGTGTAATTAAAACATTCATGGCATAGACGAGAGCATCACATCAAAACCACGAAATATAATAACCTGCTTATATAGATATGCAACAATCAGGTAGTAATACAAACAGAGGAACTCAGTTCCTAACACCCACAATTCAGGTACAGAATAAAAGCGGAAAATCTGCAACTGAAATCTCATATATAGAACATAAAATTTTGTCTGTCAAACACAGAGTCATACATGTACAATCCAAAAGATAAATATATATACATATACACGTAATCACAAACGATCTTCCCGACTACCCGGTGCTACATATCAGAGCCGACCGACAAAAGAATGAAGACATAATCTTCACAAAAAGACCTCCAGTATCTAATCTGCAATGCCTCATAGAGCATTCAAAACAGCAGAAGGGTGAGAAACACAATTATAATATAGTTGCATACAATTATATAATAACACAAAATACACACGTAAAACATTCTCACCACAACTTACACCATAATTCACATACAAAACAACACAATTCATATCTCATACATCCATCACAAAGGCATATCAATCATGCTCAATGCATTTATCACCAATATATATATATATATATATATATATATATATATATATATATATATATATATCAACTCATCAATTCCATTCACAATTCCACGCATAATCAATCCATTCATGATTTATGCAAATGCACAGAGACCGACACAACGACTCTATGCAATGCAATGCGGTATCATTCCATCCATCATCTCATCATTAATTCACTCAGGAATTATTGGAATCATCGCTTGTTACTTAGTGTAACTCCCCGTTGGGCAAACGATGTTCCCCGTTGCTTTAGGCCCTCTTGGTATAAGGCTCACGACATTTATGGATCGCTTTAGGTCCTCTTGGTATAAGGCTCACGATCCGATCGCTTTAGGTCCTCTTTGTATAAGGCTCACGATCGTCTATAACGTCGCTTTAGGTCCTCTCGGTATAAGGCTCACGACCGTTATAGCAGATTCCCTTAGGAATCGTTTCGTCGCTCACACCCACTAGGGCACACGACATCACAAGAATGCATATCATGATGCTTGGCATACAATGACTCATGACAATCAAATGCATACACATATACAACCATGTGAACGATTTCAACATCCATAATCATGCATATACAATCAAACATAACACAATGCATTTTTTTGCCCTTAGGCCACAAAACATCATCACAACATTTCATCACATGCATTCACATCATACAACAGCACACAAGCTATACGATATATATTAAAAGCATACCACATGATAACACATCAATCGCACACAATTACAATGGTAAACATCGACAAAATGACACGTTTCCAAATTCCCGACATAATTAAATCAGCCACCAATCTCAAAAACCACTCTTATAAGAAAGAACATTCCATAAGCTTTCCAATGGTTCAAAGAACGTCCCGATCCGAGTTACGGATCAAAAGTTACAGAATTTAGAAAACATATTTAATTTTTGAAGTTCCAGGTCGCGCTAAACGGGCTCCTCCCCGCGCTGAGCGCGCTCCTCACTGCCTGGTGAGGTTGCGAATTTTCAAGACCGCACTACTGCGAAATTCAGAAAAATGAACTCTTCGCAAATCCAACCCAAAAATCCTATTTTTCATCCCAAATCAATTCCAACAACAAAACAAGCATCAACAATTATTCATAAACACAGTGTGATCATGCAATGCGATTTATACCGATTTTCGACCGTGAAAACATCGATTTCTACTCGTTTATCTCATTTCGACCTATATTTGAAAAACTAGTAAACAATCCAACACACCCATACATAATCATACACAAACATCGCATAATCGAGTTTCACACTCTTACCCGATTAATCGCGCTTCGAAGTGTCGGTTGAATCGGTTCCTAAACTTTCAAGTTTTTCCTCTTTTTCTTCTTTTCTTTCTCTTTTCCTTCCTTTCTTTCTTTTCTCTCTATTTTTCTCTCTATGTTCTATTTAAAATGAAAAACAATATCTAACCAAACCAAAAAGACCAATATACCCCTACACTCAATTTTCTCGCAAACGCTACCAAAACGCGATAAAACATAATAACCAAGAATAAAATAATATAAAGACCAAAAATAATTAAATCGACTCGATTAAATAAATTTAACAAAAACCGGGGCGTTACAGATCTAATCTCATATATTTGAGATGTGTGATTGTTAAGGAGATTTTATTATTGTTTTTAACGTTTCTTTGAAGATTTCTTGATATTTTAGAGGTTTGGAGGTGTGTATGGTTATGGCTGGTTTAGACAAGTCGATGTGAAAAGAAGGAGGTTCTTCTATCTAGATATACTTTTGTAGTGTTGTGCGGAAGCCTACGGACAAAGTGGGAGTTCTTCTCAATCTTTGAACAGACTAATGCTTAAGATTTCATATGGATATAGGAAATATCGTTGTAGAATAGAGAATTTGGAGCACAATTGTTAGGGCTAGAAGATTCAAGATGATTTTGAGTAAAGATTTCACAAGGATTCAGTTTTGGATACTGTGTACAAGTCAACGAGATTCAAGATAAAATATTTTATATTTTGAGAATTATTTGGATTGTGACTATACATAACATCTTGTAAGATTATTTCCTTGGTAGAAATCTATCGATTAAATGTAGATTTTGTTAGAATTGGCACTACAAATTATCTTGTTGTTGATTAAGGCTGAAAACTATGATCTTAGAATCTTACATTGTATTGATTGTGTATATTTACGTTTCTTGTGTAAATTTGATATTAATTCAATACACTACTTTGATTAGTTTTTGGTTAGTCGTGTATATACCATCTAATAAGCATAATCAATTTTATATGCACATTGCTTCAACCACGCAAACCGTTTTCAAACTCTAATAATTGTTTTTATATTGATTTTTTTCACATCGGTCCAATTTAATATTTGAGAGGTATATTCACCCCCCCTCTAAACCATTTCAATGTTGTATTCTCTCCTAAATGAAACATGAAGGCACAATACCTAATCCAAGTTATACAAAAAAAATAATTCATCACCTCCCTAGTGCTAGGCACCCTCATCATCCACCAAAGCTCCATCTTAGAACATCATATGTGGGTTAAGTTGCGATCGGGGAACCTAGAAACCCGAAAGAAACACCTCTAGCAAGCGGCCGCTAGATCGAAGGTGTCGTACACCTCTTTGAGGGTTTGGTTAAGTGACTCATCAACCTTCTTCCTCAAGATAACAGAGTGCCTTCACAACCTTGTCTGTGTGAGATGTCAGCTTTGTTGCAGTAGTGACCAACTCATCGCGATATTTATTCTCTACCTCCAAGGGTGATTGAAGCCCATCATTTTTGGTAGCAATGGAATAAGGGGTCCCATGAACTTTCACTTCTTTTTTAAGGGACTTTAGCTTGTCTACTTCTTCCTAAAGATCTAACACTTTCTATTGAAGTTGGGATTTCTAATGCTTAGTCGCCTCCCACTTACCTTTCCATGTATCCCTCTCTTTCGAAGGATTTCCCATGGCTAAAACATCACTCTAAGCAGAACCGGCCAGGGAAACAGAGAAGTCTTCCGATAAGCATGTAAAGTTACATTTGAAAAGAGTTCCACCTTGTCCACTTCATGAAGATTTTAGAGATATAAAGGATCTTACTCAAATATGGAAGCAAGCGCTTCTTGAGAGGTACGAGGAATTTGGGGTGTAAGAATGGCTAGTAACTTGTGCAAAGGGTAAGAGGATTTGGTAGTGGCTATATCATGCTTGACAAAGGTGTCCCTAGACAATCTAGCTAGTTTATTAGAGCTTTCTTCTTGAAGAGGGGTGTGGTCCTCACCCTGATCCATTTTATTGTTAGTAAGTGGGAGAAAAACCCGGTTTTCAACCCTTTAGCAGAAGTCCCACAGAAAACTGGCCTCATCCACATGAGACCGAAGGAGTTTGAGTGGTGGCATAAACACCAGATCTAGTCGAGGGAGGTATAGGAGCTCGAGTTGAGAAAGTTGTAGCGGTAGCCTTTACTTCCCGTTCTTTCTTGAGATCAATGATTTTCCTTAAGGAAGATATATTATTTTGAAAATGAAAAAATAAGCCATCACTACTACGTAAATATCAATTAACAACGGTTGAGAAAGGCATATAATGAGGCTGGCGCAAGCATTGTTATGTAGAGTGTCGTTGTACACTGATACTTATAATCATGGCCCAGTAAACCATTGTAATAACCTGGAAACAGCGCGCCCTATCACAACGGTTATTCAAACGAACCGTTGTGATAAATATAATGGTCCTATGTTTGATTCCCAGCAGTGCCGTTTTGATATTTATTTTTCTCTGTGCAGCGCGCGAGATATTGTGATGGTTGAATTATACAACCGTCGTTATATATTCTTCAGACACAAATATACAACCACGACTAGGCTTTACAACCGCTGTCAAAACGTCCTATGTTTTAAATATGCATTTCTCAGCAATTCAAATTCATCCCATTTTTGAACCTGTAACCATTTTAACCATGACAGTAAAGTGTACATGCATAAAGAGCATAAAATACTTCCTATGTTTTAAATATGCACATCACAGCAATTCAAATTCATCCCATTTTTGAACCTGTAACCATTTTAACCATAACAGATAAGGTATAAGGTATACATTCTGTAAGTATTGTAACTATTATAACCATATTTACACAGCTATTATAACCTAAAATACAACTAACAGATAAGGTATACATTCTGTAAGTATTGTAACTAGTATAACCATATTTACACCAAACACTATATTCATGTCATCAATACAGAAAAGTGTTATTCACATCATCTCTATAGAAAAGTGTCATTGACATCATCAATCAGCAGGACCCCTAAGAACATTGTGGATATATGCCCAACTTTTCGAAAGATCTACGAAGTCCTCAACGGGGAATGGGGTTTCGTCGTTAAACATCTACATAAGAAAGAGGAAATAACATGTATGATAATAATTCAATAGTCAACTTATATATTAATATATGTAAACGTTTTATGACATGTATACCTTATCCCATGAATCAACAATGTCGGCAAGGACAATGTTTAACATGTGGTTCATGACATAATAACCACACTCGTGATTCTCAGGTTGTTTCCTTGTCTACAAATTTAGGCAAAAATGACATGAATACAACCACCTATGAATGTAAATGAAAGAAACATAATCGTGCCACTTACTTTAGGATAGATCCATTCGGGCTTTCTTCTAACATTGTTGATCATATTCACTTGCTCCACAACACTCTAATTTGAATTTGAATTAAACATATTACATGATAAACTAATTACAATGTCAAAGAAAATGAATTAAGCATACACTTACGAATTAATCATATCTTTCATTTTGTTTTGAAGTGGATCATGCAAGGAACACAGAAAAGTTGTCGTATTTGTCCTAAATGATATGATGATCAATTGCCAATGACCATTGAATAAACAAGAGCATATATAGGTTAATAGTATTTGCTAAAACAAAACTAAATATAGAATACATAAACATCAATTCCAAAAATACTTAGTGTGAGGGCTGAGGTCTTCCATCTATTTCAGTTTTAATGATGTCAACAAATAAGCTAAGTATTAGATTGTAATTTGAGCGGTATCACTTCATTTGTCGGGAAAATTGCATCTAATCATCGTTGTTCATGCGTCTAAACATATAGGAGTTTGTCTTACCCATAAATACATGTGCATGATCATTATATTGGTGTCTAGTATGTTTGTCCGGGTCTTGGTCAGTTAAAATGTAGAAAAATACATTTCTTGAAAATAAGCTGTTGATACGCCGACCCAAACTGGGCATGAGTCGACTCGTGCTTGTTGGAATAAATTTTATGGAAAGCACGGGTTAGCGCACGCTGACCCCTGCAGCATTTGGGTCGACGCATGATTCTGAAAATTGGAGAATATGAAAAGTATGCATACTTGCGTCGACGCAAGATGACAATGAGTCGACGCATGATTATGAAATTTGCATAGTGATTTCTACGGGTCAGCGGACACAGACCCTCATTAAAAGATGGGTCCACCCAAAATCACCTGAACTAATTTTTTTACACTTTAATTTTTCTGTTATTTCTGTTACAACTTTTAGTGGGTCAAATCATTCATTATAAATAGTCTGGTCATCTCATATATCAAAATAACAAGAAACGTGAAAATTTATACCAATCTTTCTCTTCATCTTCATCTTCATCCTTGAGTCAACCAAACAATTACACAAAATCATTTTTGCTTGTGTTGTCCATTGTTTTGAAGTAATAACGTTCAGAATTAGGAAGTGTTGTGATCTTCATTTCTGGGTTGAGAATTGGTAGGTGTTTCTTTAATAAAACCCTAGGTTTTATCCTCCAAGAATCAAAGGAGATTTTGGGGGTTTTTGGCACAAACCGTTTCGTTCTACAGGGATTCAGCCGTGCGAAGGTAACCGAAGAACATAGTTTTGTTTCGGTTTAGTAGCTACAGTCGGAGGATCGTGGAAGAAAGGTTTAGGGATCGAATTGCAGAGAATTGAAGTCGGCCGAGTGAAGGTAACTGAAGAACGATGGTTTCTTGCAGTTTAGTAGCGTGGGATGGTGACTTGTTCAACCGAATTCGTGGCACTTGATTCATCTTGAATCAAGGAAAGAGAAGGCTCTGAATCAACGATCAAAGACGTTTGGGAGTTTGGATGTTCATAGTTCTTCTCTTGTAATAAACAATTTGCAACAGCTGCATATATATATATATATATATATATATATATATATATATATATATATATATATATATATATCTCAATTCCAATTTTGGAATTGGGGGCAGAGGTACCCAAAGCGAGGACGATTGGGGAACTGCCTAATCAAATCCCGTTTGTTCTCTCTTTTCCTTAACTCTTTACGTTTGATATCATTCGAATTTGCGAAGTCTAAATTGATCAAAATTTCTGAGCTGATGTTATATTGAGTTGTTAAACTGTTTTGTAAATTTGATACAATCCCTTGGATTGTATTTAGGAGCAGCTCAACATCACATTACTTTGAAATCTGCACTTAGTGTGTTAACGCACACCAAGTGTTCGATAATTTGTTTCAACACAAAATCGAACAGATTTGCAATTTACTGTTTGTCAATTGATCTCGTTGGATTGGATTGAACATCAAGCAAGTGATACTTTCTTAATTGCGTCTTAAATTGTGTTAATCAAACTGAATTTTTCTCATCCAAAATTCATTCCCAATATTGTCGTGCATATCCAATCCTTTTAGTAGAAGGTTCGTTGTAGACGTGTGATTCAGTGGTTGCTTCTGTTAAACTTTTTTAAAACCAAATTTTTGGTAACCATTTGCATGTAAAACTCTAGGGATCTATTCAACCCCCCTTCTAGATCCATAGCCATCGTCTAACAAGTGGTATCACGAGCTCCGGTTTATCTGGTACTTCGGTAAAACTTCTTGGATAATGGCGAACGAACCTAAAGGGGCTTATAATAGAGCTCCAGTTTTTACAGGCGAGAATTACAGCTACTGGAAGGATTGTATGCGCGTCCATATAAATTCCATAGATCGGAAGGTTTGGAACGTTATTTTAAACGATCCCATGGAAATTACAATGACCAATGCCGAAGGCATTGTCATTCCCAAACCCGAAGACCAATGGAATGAGGAGGACGAGAAAAAGTACAGCTATGATTGGAAGGCTCGAAATATTTTGATCTCCTCTTTGGGAGTTGACGAATATTATCGTGTCTCTCATTGTGAAATGGCCAAAGCCATGTGGGATGCTTTACAAGTAGCCCACGAAGGCACTAATGATGTTAAAATGGCTCGTATTAACACACTAACGCAAGAGTTCAATCTTTTTTACATGAAGCAAGGGGAAACCATTGCGGATATGCAAAAACGATTTACTCACATTATCAACAAACTGCATGTACTTGGTAAACCAATTCCAAACGAGGTTTCTACTAATAAGATTTTGAGGTGTCTTAACAGGGAATGGCAGCCGAAGGTCACCGTGATTAAGGAGGCCAATAATCTAGCTACTCTAGACCTCACCACACAATTTGGCAAACTCGATGAGCATGAGCAAGTGCTCATTAGCTTGGATAAACATGAAAAGAGTGTAAAGAAGGAGAAAACGAAAGATACGGAAAAGAAGTCGATTGCTCTTAAGACTTCTTGTTTAAAATTCACATCTAAAGAGCAAAGTGATGATGAAACCAACAACGACGAAGATGATGACTCCGATGATTATATGAGTCTATTTGTGAAGAGATACAATAGGTATGTTCGGAAGAATGAGATTCAACACTCGGATAAAAATCTTGTTAAATTTAAGAGGCAATCAAGAAATGAAGGAAATAAGAATGGCAAGGTTAAAGGGACGTGTTACAACTGTGGAAAATCCGGGCACTACGAGCCGGATTGTCCATCACTTAAAAAAGACAAGGATAAGAGCCGTCAAGATAAAAAGTCAAACAAATCTAGACGAGCATACATCGCTTGGGAAAGCGATAGCGAGTCGAAAAAAGAGGACAACTCAAGTGATGAAAGTGAACCCGTTAATCTATGTCTTATGGCACATCACAACAAGAAGAAAGAGGTAAAACACTCTAAATATGATCATTCTAATACTATGTCTCATTTAGAATTACAAAAGGATTTTGATATGTTGCACCACAAGGCTAAGGAAGCTTTTCAACGCTTAGCCTCGAACAAAAAGATTTTTAAATACTTGGAGAAAAAGGTTTCCGATTTCGAAAAGGAATTGAAAGATCTTAAAAACTCCATGGTGGATGCATCAAAAGCTGAGATTGATGAGAATTAGTATCCATGGTTCAAGTTTGGGGGCTGTGATACTTGTCATATTTGGCAAAAAGATGTGAGAACCCTTAAGGCCAAATTAGACAAGGCTCTTATGCCTAAAATTACGTTTGCTATTGATCGATCACATTATCGAGAAAGTATGAATAATACGTATCAAAAGTATACGTATGTGATTTGAGATAGTGATAGCAAAGGTAAGTTCCAAATGAACCGTGATTGCCTATATTGTTGTAAGCCTGGTCATACTATTGCTAAATGTCATTTTAGAAGATTTCTTGTTCCAAAAGGCATTTATCAATGGTTGCCCAAGTGCGGTCTTGGTTTCACTTACCGCAAAGGACCCAATGAGAATTGGGTACCTACTCTCCCTTGATTGTTTTTATAGGTACAAAGTCTTGAGACCATCGAAAGAAGATGGGTTCTGGATAGTGGCTGCTCAAGACATATGACATGAGACATATCTCTTTTTATCGACTTTGTGGTGAAGAAAAAGGGGTTTGTCACCTACAGAGATAACAATAAGGGACAGATTCTCGGCAAAGGTAATGTAGGTAACCCCTCATCTACTACTATATCTGATGTGCTGCTTGTGGAAGGCCTTAGACACAATCTTTTAAGCATTAGCCAACTATGTGACAATAATTACAAAGTATCGTTTTCAAAAGATTGTCGCATAGTTGAAGATAGTGACAAAAAGAATGTGTTTAAGGGCTTGAGGGTGAACAACGTCTATATGCTAGACTTAAATGAGGTGTCGTTGAATGAAGACAAATGTCTAGTCACTATGAATGAAGATTCATGGTTGTGGCATAGACGGTTGGCTCACATCAACTTTGATTTGCTTAACAAAATAGTCTCTAAAGACCTAGTCATCGGCTTGCCCAAAATCAAATTCACAAAGGATCGCCTTTGTGATGCTTGCCAAATGGGGAAGCAAACAAGGATCTCATTCAAATCTAAAAATATCATTTCAACTATGAGACCCCTTGAGCTCCTCCATATGGACCTCTTTGGACCATCTAGGGTTAAAAGCCTAGGTGGTAACTATTATGGTTTTGTAATAGTCGATGATTTCTCTAGGTTTTCCTGGACCATTTTCTTAGCAAATAAGAGTGATACCTTTTCGGCCTTTGAGAAATTTGCTAAGTTATCTCAAAACAAGTTAAAAACGAACATTGTGTCAATTAGAAGTGATCATGGGGGTGAGTTTGAAAACCATTTATTTGAAGCATTTTGTGAATCCTATGGAATTGATCATAATTTTTCCGCATCACGTACCCCTCAACAAAACGGGGTTGTGGAACGTAAAAATAGAATTTTGGAAGAATTAGGAAAGACTATGATCAATGAGAGTGGACTTCCAAAATACTTTTGGGAAGACGCCATAGGTACGGCTTGTTACGTTTTGAATAGGGTGCTTATCCGGCCTATTCTAAACAAGACACCGTATGAGCTTTTAAAAGGGCGTAAGCCAAATATCTCTCACCTTTATGTCTTTGGTTGCAAGTATTTTGTGTTGAACAATGGAAAAGAGACACTTGGTAAGTTTGATGCCAAAGCCGACGAGGGTATTTTTCTTGGATACTCTCAGTCAAGTACAGCTTATAGAATATATAATAAAAGGTTACAAATTATTGAAGAGTCGGTACACGTTACTTTTGATGAGTCTTATCCGAGAAATGTCGGAGAAGGTAGTTCTTTTCATGGTGCAGGTGCATCTTCTGAAGACATACTCAAGGACACTGATAAGGGAACTGATTAGCCTGAAGCAGTGCATATTGAGGAGGAAAAGGATCACCAACCAATGAAGAGTGAGGAGGATCATCCAACTAGTGAAGATGACCTTCCTCCAGCATGGAAGTCTTCCAAAGACCATCCAATCGACAATATCATCGGTGACATCTCTAAGGGAGTAACCGCTCGCTCTAAACTTAGTAACTTTTGTTATTACTCCGCTTTTGTGTCACAAGTTGAACCTAAAAACGCAAAGGATGCATTACTCGATGAGCATTGGTTCTTATCAATGCAAGATGAACTAAATCAATTCAGGAGAAATGAGGTTTGGGACCTTGCCCCCCCTCCGCGAGATCATCGAGTAATCGACACCCGATGGGTATTTAGAAATAAGCTTGATGAAAACGGAGTTATAACACGTAACAAAGCGCGGCTTGTAGCACAAGACTATAACCAAGAGGAAGGAATCAACTATGAGGAAACTTATGCGCCGGTTGCCCGACTCGAAGCTATACGCCTTTTACTTGCTTATGCTTGCACTAGGAACTTCAAATTATTCCAAATGGACGTTAAAAGTGCTTTCCTTAATGGATATATAAATGAAGAGGTTTATGTTGCCCAACCTCCGGGTTTTGAATCCCATGAATATCCTGATCATGTCTACAAACTTAAACGTGCTTTGTACGGACTTAAACAAGCCCCTAGGGCTTGGTATGAACGTCTAAGCAAATTTTTACTTGATCAAGGGATTTTAAGAGGGAAGGTTGACACAACCATCTTTATTAAACATCAAGGAAAACATTTAATCTTAGTACAAATTTATGTTGATGATATTATCTTTAGGTCTACTAACATGACCTTGGTCAAGGAGTTTTCTAGTTTGATGCAGGGGGAGTTTGAAATGAGCATGATGGGGGAGCTTAACTATTTCCTCGGATTGCAAATCAAACAACTCGAAGAGGGCACATTCGTGAGTCAAATGAAATATTGTCTTGAGATTATCAAACGTTTCGACATGCTAAACTGCAAAGCAATAGATACTCTAATGCCTACTTGTGCCAATCTTGATCGTGATGAAAATGGTAAGGATGTAGAGGTAAAGAAGTATCGAGGTATGATTGGATCTTTTCTTTATCTTACCACATCACGACCCGACATTATGTTCAGTGTATGCATGTGTACGAGGTATCAAGCACGTCCCAAGGAATCCCACTTAAAAGCAATTAAGCGCATACTTCAATACCTTTCCAGTACTCAAAAGTATGGGTTGTGGTATTCCAAAGGTAGTGTTGTTCCTTAGTTGGTTATTCAGATTCTGAATTTTCCGGGTTCAAGTTGGATAGGAAAAGTACTAGTGGCACGTGTCACCTTTTCGCAAATTCCTTGGTGAGTTGGCATAGCAAGAAATAGGTTTCGGTTGCTTTGTCAACAGCCGAGGCGGAATACGTTGCCGCAGGCAATTGTTGTGCTCAAGTCTTATGGCTTAAACAATAATTGCTTGATTTCAATTTAAAACTTGAGTGTATTCCCATTTTGTGCGATAACACTAGTGCAATAAACCTGACTAAGAACCTCGTATTACATTCATGCACCAAGCTTATCGAAATACGCCATCATTTTCTTAGGGATCATGTAGAGAAAGGTGATGTGATCTTTGAGCATGTTGATACTAAAAATCAACTTGCTGACATTTTTACAAAACCGTTAGCCACTGAGCCTTTCTTTCAGATCCGTAGGGAACTTGGCATTCTCGATATCTCGGATCGTGTTTGATAATCCTTTAAGATAGTGATCTTCACATATATACATGCTTGTTTATTCTTTTAACTAACAATGCAAAGAGATATTTAGCTATACGCGAGGGCTCTCATCGTTATAGTGATCAAGGTAATATCGTTCCGATTCATATATGTTTAACATATTTTGTGCCATGTTAACTACTTTAAACTTGATGTTTATTACATGTTATGCATATATTGTTCATTTGGATGTTTGTTCTATGTGCGTGCATGTTTATTTATCTTTTTGGAACTTATGCTTGCAAAAATTTCAATTTTTTTTCATTTTTGACTTGGATGAGTCGACCGAAAAATTTCATGGGCCGACTCATGAGCTGAAGTAGTTTTCAAGGGAAACAACCGGGTTAGCTCACGCTGACTTGCGGTCGACGCATATCAGAATTTCAAAAAATTTTCAAAACCCAGTACGCGTGCATCGACGTACCCTGTTCTTGGGTCGACGCGTTCAGAATTCTTTCTAATTGGAATGCGTGCGCCGACCTATTGTTTAGGGGGAGGAGACCCTAGTATTTAGCATCATCATTAGTGCATCATCTTACTTGTGTTTTGAATCTATGTCTTGTTGTTTTGGATTGCATATTATTTCCTTTTGAACTTTGTTTCAGTTTGCTTTGACTCTATGTTTTTGAATTATGGAATGAATTGTTTTGTTGCTTATGTTCCGTATTTATCTATTTCAAATATTACATTAACTGTATCATATGTGGATGCGTGTTAGTATTGTCGTGTTGCAAATATGTGGATGAATCCTTACTTGTTATAGTGTTAATCCTTTGACCACTCTCTTCCCTTCTTTTTGATGTTGACAAAGGGGGAGAAGGATAGCAAGCAACAAAAATTAACCAAGTGTTAAAGATAGGGGGAGCTTATCCGTTCTCAAATTACAAATCAAGAGAAAGCTAAACAGTGTTGCCATCATCAAAAAGGGGGAGTATGTGAGGGCTGAGGTCTTTCATCTATTTCAGTTTTAATGATGTCAACAAATAAGCTAAGTATTAGATTGTAATTTGAGCGGTATCACTTCATTTGTCGGGCAAATTGCATCTAATCATCGTTGTTCATGCGTCTAAACATATAGGACTTTGTCTTACCCATAAATACATGTGCATGATCATTATATTGGTGTCTAGTATGTTTGTCCGGGTCTTGGTCAGTTAAAATGTAGAAAAATGCATTTCTTGAAAATAAGCTGTTGATGCGCCGACCTAAATTGGGCATGAGTCGACTCATGCTTGTTGGAATAAATTTTGTGGAAAGCACGGGTTAGCGCACACTGACTCCAGCAGCATTTGGGTCGACGCATGATTCTGAAAATTGGAGAATATACAAAATCTGCATACTTGCGTCGACGCAAGATGACAATGAGTCGACACATGATTGTGAAATTTGCATAGTGATTTCTACGGGTCAGCGCACGCAGACCCTCGTTAAAAGATGGGTCGACCCAAACTCACCTGAACTGATTTTTTACACTTTAATTTTTCTGTTATTTCTGTTACAACTTTTAGTGGGTTAAATCATTCATTATAAATAGTCTGGTCATCTCATATATCAAAATAACAAGAAACATGAAAATTTATACCAATCTTTCTCTTCATCTTCATCCTTGAGTCAACCAAACAATTACACATAATCATTTTTGCTTGTGTTGTCAATTGTTTTGAAGTGATAACGCTCAGAATTAGGAAGTGTTGTGATCTTCATTTCTGGGTTGAGAATTGGTAGGTGTTTCTTGATTAAAACCCTTGGTTTTATCCTCCAAGAATCAAAGGAGATTTTGGGGGTTTTTTGTACAAACTGTTTCATTCTACAGGGATTCAGCCGTGCGAAGGTAACTGAAGAACAGAGTTTTCTTTTGGTTTAGTAGCTACAGTCGGAGGATCATATAAGAAAGGTTTGGGGATCGAATTACGGAGAATTGAAGTCGGCCGAGTGAAGGTAACTGAAGAACGGTGGTTTCTTGCAGTTTAGTAGTGTGGGACGGTGACTTGTTCAACCGAATTCGTGGCACTTGATTCATCTTGAATCAAGGGAAGAGAAGGCTCTGCATCAACGATCAAAGACATTTGGGAGTTTGGATGTTCATAGTTCTTCTCTTATAATAAACAATTTGCAAAAGCTGCATATATATATATATATATATATATATATATATATATATATATATATATATATATATATATATATATATATATATATATATATATCTCAATTCCAATTTTGGAATTGGGGGCAGAGGTACCCAAAGCGAGGATGATTGGGGAACTGACTAATCAAATCTTGTTTGTTCTCTCTTTCCCTTAACTCTTTGCGTTTGATATCATTTGAATTTGCGAAGTCTAAATTGATCGAAATTTCTGAGCTGGTGTTATATTGAGTTGTTAAACTAATTTGTAAATCTGATACAATCCCTTGGACTGTATTTAGGAGCAGCTCAACATCACATTACTTTGAAATCTGCACTCAGTGTGTTAACGCATACCAAGTGTTCGATGATTTGTTTCAACGCAAAATCGAACGGATTTGCAATTTATTGTTTCTCAATTGATCTCGTTGGATTGGATTGAACATCAAGCAAGTGATACTTTGTTGAATGCATCTTAAATTGTGTTAATCAAACTGAAATTTTCTCATCCAAAATTCATTCCCAATATTGTCGTGCATATCCGATCCTTTTAGTAGAAGGTTCGTTATAGATGTGTGATTCAGTGGTTGCTTCCGTTAAACTCTTTTAAAACCAAATTTTTGGTAACCTTTTGCGTGTAAAACTCTAGGGATCTATTAAACCCCCCCTTCTAGATCCATAGCTATCGTCTAACACTTAGCAGAGGAATGGTGCTAAGTAACATTCTTTTCCTTCCTCATTTAACTGTGTTATCAAGTACTCTTGGATATCTTTTGGTTCATTAAAAGTCCAACGAATAAAAAGTGGATCCAATATTCCGTAAGTACTCGATTTATTCAACTCTATATAAAGACGGTGAATGTACCTAAATGGTTAAAGAAAATGAATAAATTAGGGGTGATGTTCTATAATTGATAATGTTCTATAATGACATGTATATTCAACTATATATACTTACGTGCACCAAACTTGAAATATCCCGATGTACAACCACTTATACCCACCAAGAAAATCCCTTACATCATCAGGATTATAATAGAATAAACCCAAACGTGGACAATTTTCTAGCGGGAGATGTTGCACTTCATTTATCACTGCAACTTTCAAGTATAACATTGTGATTTCATTTGGATTAGGGTCCATTATATCATTGCGGTTACCCGCAGGGGGGATGGGCTGAACAATTACTTCCTTTTGTAGAAGCATGACGTACAACACTTCTACTAGGAGTTCGATCATCATCATCACCATCAACATTACAGTGATCTTCATTTGTCCGTTCTTCCAAGTTTTCACTTAATCTCTACATCATAATATTCAATTAAAACATAAAACAAAAACATGCATAATATATATATCATACATTTCCGATAAAACACTAACATCTCAAGTAAAGTACATACCGAATATAACTCTTGGAACCTTTCCATATCTTTATTCATTTTTTCCTTCTTCTCTTCTAACATTCTCCGTTGTTCTTCTAATTGCTTCTCAAAATTTTCAATCTTTTGTCGTTGTCCAATAATTTCCGGGCTTTCGGTACTTTTTCTTTGAGACCCATAAAATGACCTCAAGCTGACACCTTCTCCAACAGCACGGACACGCCACCATGCCTATCTGTTCCGATAGCTTATACTAATATGTCATGTCGTGCTTGTGGAACAAATGTGCCTTCACGGGCAGCCTCAACTAACTTATCCTACACAACATGAGAAACTTACATATATTGTTACCAACACATTTAAATAAAAAATAACATAAGCACCACAAATCATACTTACAATTTTTTCAGCAACTTTTCTTGACGCCTCAGAGGTGTACTCTTAATCTGGTCTTAATCGAGCCCTCTTCACTTTCTCGTGTCTTGAAGGTGGAGATGGGATACGATCATCTCCTGTTTCTGATTGTCTTTCAAGCATGATTTTTTTCTCAAGATTCCTATAACCCCCACGAGACAATCTATAGTGGTACATATTCTTGTCCTTATTGAGTATTTCGACTTCGCTTTTAACCTGTTATGAACATAGTGAAAAAAATATATGATTAGTATCTATAACTCATTAGCATAACATTATCAGTTACATGAGAATAATACTAACCTTAAATTCCTCATAACGACGTATCTTTGCAAACCTTTTCCATTTCTTCTTCGATATAAAACTATATCGAATCCATGGATGAGCAAGACCGCTCTTATGCCTCCTAATGTAGTCATCCGTGAGTTGTGCCTTAAATCCCCTCCAACGAGTACCAACATATGTTATCCACTTTTTTTTCAAATTTGAGTCATCGGTAAACTTAAAATTCAACTACATTTAAATCAATATATAAGTATGTATTAGAAATTATAGATATTGATATCGGTGATATATGAAAATTATAGTATGTAATACCTTAACATCAATCTCTATGCTTTCTTTGACCTTATTATCAACTTGTTTCCAATCATCAATCAATATACTGGCCTTGCTACGTGCAAGGAATGAAACATAACTCTTAAAAGTATAGTAGTGTTGACAATCCATTACTCTGTACAACGAATCAAACTGGATAGGAATTTTTTCACCTGATGAATTCCGGACAGATGTGAGTTGGGGCATCATTGTGACACCTCTTTGTGATCTTTTTGTTTGGCTTTGAGTTGTTTGAGTATCATTGTCTAACATCTCATTTGTTTGAGTTTCGTCGCTGGTTTCTGAAGAAGAACTCAACAAGGTCGACATCTAAGTTTAAAAGCAATAACAACAACATAAACAACAAGAACATAAACATCAACCACAAATAAAACAACAACAACCACAACAATGGCAAATGAAGTTTACTGTAGATGCATGGGGAAAAATATTTTACGTTTCCTAAACTTGATGACTAAGTAAATGATGTTGGTGTTGGTGATGGTGTTGTCTTCCTTCCTTGTGGTGACGACGATGTTGTTGTTGTTTTCCTGCTAGATGGTAACAACTTGGTTGATCTTGATGGTCTTGTCAACTTGTTTGACGATGATGACGACAATGGAAAATACACAGTGAAGTAGGAACAATGGTGTTTTGGATGAAATCGTGTAATGTTTCACAGTATTGAACGTTAGGGTTTGGGTTGAAATCGTGTATTGTTTCGTCTAGTTTCTATTTACAATGGAAAAATGGATACTGAAAAGACAAGCTAACTAGGAGTGTATAATATTATCACGCTACCACAACGGCTAATACACGCAACCGTGGTGATATTTTACTTTCATGGTGAAATTTCATAAAAAAACACCACAGTATTAACAATTAAAAATTTTAAATAAAAAACAAAATATATCACAACAGTTGTAAACATCAACCGTAGTCATAAACTTTAAAGTTTTTTATTTAAAAATTATTAAAAATGAATAGGCGCGACTTAACAACTGTTGGCTCTTCAACCGTTGTCTTAAACTTTTAAGTTTTTTATTTAAAAAATAAATAAAAATGAAAAGGCGCAACTTAACAATGGTGGAACTCTTGAACCGTCATCATAAACTTTTAAGTTTTTTATTTAAAAATAATTAAAAAAGAAAAGGCGCCACTTAACATTAAAGGAATAACGTATATGAGGGCCCTGGGGCTCGAACCCATGAAAGCTTGTTGTTATATACAAATATTTTTTAATCAAAAAACGATAATATTATGATAACGCCTTAGTTTAGAGATGTCACAACGGTGTAGGGAATAAGTGCGATGACCATGGCGTTGTTGTTTACGTGTTTTGTAGTAGTGCATGTCAAAAAAATGGTAATAGGGGTGACTCTATATCCTCACTAAAGATCTATTTTCTTTCATGATTATCAGCCGCTCAGACAATTGCACAAGTGTCAATAAACTCCTTCCTCTACATGGATGGCCTTACCTCAGAAGGACCAAACCCTTCTTTATAGACGAGAACCTCATAGAAAGCATAAAGATGTTCCTTCATCATAATCTCTTCAGGGGTAAAGAAATATAAGGAGACAACATCTTTATTAGGCATGTATTTAAAGTGGGATTAGGCCTAACCCCTTTGAATCCTATCTATACATTTGTTTGGAGATATATTATGGAAGCCGGCAATAAGAGGAAACACGTCGGGGATCTAACAAAAGGCAGAATGAGATTCTAAGGTACGTGATTTTACCAACATGAAAGGATCCCAAAATTTGTCCCAGTTCTCAGCGTAACCACTGAACTACGAAACATCCAGATGTAGTGATATCAACCCCTGATCCCAGAGGTTATCCAGTTAAGTATGAACCACTACGAAGAGGTGGAAAAATAGTTGCCAAGAAGGCTTCCAAAGTTTATAATCAACCTAGAGCTGAAACACTTTTATTAAAGTTCAGGCACTTGGATGAAGTTGAGAAGGAGCAATCGTTAATAATCGTAACACTTTTGCTTCATATTCGATCAGAGGCAGCCACAAATTTATTTGAGTAAACATGAACACATAGAAATGGATAGAGCATTCCCCTAATCGTCTACAAATACTTTTGCCTAGTTCTACAGAAAGAACCAAAAAATTAGAAGGGTGATCCACTTCTATATTATCCTCATCCAAGACTACAGGGCTATCCAAAGAGGAGGGGTTTCCAATATCACAAATCCACCTAATTATACCTACTCGAATCATCCGACTCGAGAAGTCTGGTACCTTTCTGGGGTACCTTGTCGACACAACTGATAGCTGGTCGTTCGAGCCAATTGATATTAATAAACTGATTCCATAGTTTAATGTGATCCCTAGTCTCATCATTGGTTGAGTCTTGGCCAAAGGAAAACCTGTAATTTTTTATGAAAGGTCAGCTTCTTCGATGTTCAAAGCAGTAACCTCCACCTCTGATAGAGCCAGGATAAAGAGAAGAGAATTCCCAACGACTACATAATGAGTGGGCATAGAATTGAGTACATGATCTCCTCTAACACCCTTCTAAAAAAGAAAAGTGTTGAAAGAAGACTCTTCAGACCTCTCAGACTCAAAATCATCAGGAACATTTATTATATCAATAGTAGAATAAACAGTAACCAAAAGGTGGGAGTCTGAGCTATTAGGGTACTCTGTTCTAATGAAGGGACATGAACCACTACCCCCACAATCACTAGACATGCTTACGGGGTGGTTATCTACATAGGCCATAATGAAAACAAAAACTGGAAATAGGAAAATGAGTTCAAGGTAGGAATAGTACTTGAAAAGGGTGAAAGCAAGTGAAAAAGGTGAAGATCAAATGCAAGCTGAAGGAAATCATATTCCAAAGAGAAACCAAATTCCCCGGGAAAAGATTTCTAAAGGGGCAGAAAAAATCGCTCTCATAAAGATGAAGGTGACGTTCAATTTGAGGACATGGCAAAATATTCACCCAAAGGACTAAGTAACCTTTATATATAGAAGAAGTGAATAATGGAACATACCAAAGGGAAGATATATTGTACAGTTAAAATTAAAGGCATTTTACCTTGAAAATACAAGCAAACCTGAATGCACTCAAACACCCTAAAGATGAACATCGCACCCTAACTTCTGAGCCTAAGACCACATGTTTGAAAACTCGGCGAAATGTCTCAATAATGGGAAGTAAATTTAATGCGCTCATTCCCTACTACTGTTTAAACTGCCTCACGGTCTTTCCACTTCTCATATGGTCAGTATTAATGATGAGATGCCAACCTCAATGTCCAAAGACTTCTGGACCAATAAAACTCCAAGGAAGTCTTGGTGGCAACTATTATGGACCGACCAAATGCTAATATGGATATGTTCCAAGAATCAAGCCCAATAAAATTATCCATTGTATATAAGTGACATACGTCAGATGTAACACCCCAATTCCCATCGCGAATAAATAATACATAAATAAATCAGAGTAGATAAAAATTTATTTTTCCGACAGAAACAAGGATGCCACAACAATAGAAAGAAAATACAACTCCTGCTCATAAATTTTGATACATAACACAAAATAGAATACCCTCAAAGGGAAACTTTTTCCATATAAAATTAAAGTTCAATTATGGAATAAAGCGGAAAGATCCATAACCGACTTGTTTTACAAATGAATGGTTTTATAACGTTAAAATATACATACAAAAGTAATACAAAATACATTCAACAAATGTATACATATATAACAAAAGCGTTCCCCGACTCCCATGCTACGTATCAGAGCAGACTGACTGACAAACGGATGGAGAACTAATTTTCACAAAAGCCTCCAAGACTACTAATCTGCAATTGCCTCATAGAGCAACAAACCACAGCAGAAGGGTGAGAAATAACAACTAAACCAAGATTGCATAATAATATGCAAACACACATCAATTCACATGCACAATTATTCTCACCACAAGCATCACAGACTAATACACATAGCATATATCAATTATACCCACACAATCACATATTAGCACATAAGGCATACCATGGAGAATTAATACAATCATTGTAATGTACAACATCCCCACAAAACATAACATATGTCTATACATAAAACATATCATCCATAACCAATGCATTTATCACATACGCACATCAATTCACCAATCCAATTACAAACTCAACACATAATCAATAATTTCATGATTTTCCACACATAATCAATCCATTCATGATTTTCCACACATAATCAATCCATTCATGATTTTCCACACATAATAAATCCATTAATGATTTATGCAAATGCAAAGAGACCGACACAACAACTCTATGAAAATGCAATGCGGTACCATCCATCCATCATCTCATCACTAGTTCACTCAGGAACTATTGGAACCATCGCTTGTTACTTAGTGTAACTCCCCGTCGGGCAAACGATGTTCCCCGTCGCTTTAGGTCCCTTTGGTATAAGGTGCACAACGTTTATGGATCGCTTTAGGTCCTCTTTTTATAAGGCGCACGATCCAATCGCTTTAGGTCCTCTTTGTATAAGGCGCACGATCGTCTATAATCATCGCTTTAGGTCCTCTATGTATAAGGCGCACGATGTTATAGCGGATTCCCTTTGGAACCGTTTCGTTGCTCACACCCACTAGGGCACACGACATCACAAGATGCATATCATGATGCTTGACATACAAGAACTCATGACAATCAATGCATCACGACAATTCAAAAATATGAATTGTCTCATCATCATTATTCATGCATTAGAAATCAATTCAAATAATGCACTTACTTGCCATAAGGCCACCAAATAACACACATTGAATTTCACATAAACAATGCATTTCATCATAATCCAAACCACCACAATTAGCATTTTAGCATATACACTCATATCAACTCACATCAAGAATTACTCACCATCAACCCCAACAATCACAACAACATGTCACATGCTTCAACATCATACAAACCACAACAGTCCCACAAAACATCAAAACAACATAATTGATATTTAATCAAATAATGTATTTTACAACACAACAACATAATTATCACATCCATCAACATCATATAAACCACATAAAAGCTCCACGTTACACAACAATAGCACAACACACGGTAAAACACCGACCGCACACATTTAACGCGATAAAAACCTGACAACCCAACAGTTTTACAAAACCACGACTTAAATAAATCATATAATTACCTCCAAACCATTTTTAATAGAAATAATATTTCATTAGCTTTCCAACGCTTCGAACGGTGATACAAACAGACTTACGGTTTGAAAATTACGAAGAAAACAAAATAGAAAAATCTGCCACTTCGCTCCAGTATTCGCTAGGCGAACCCTAACGAACCAAGGCAGTGGAAAACCGACATAAAGTTCGCTAGGCGAACCTCTAGCCGAACATTCGCCCGTTCCTTCGTTAGGGTTCGATAGGCGAACCTGCGAAACCCAGAATTCGCAGCAGCGTCAATATAGGTCATTTAGGGCCAAAATACATCATTTCTTCCACCCAAACCCTTCCAATTCATACCAGAACAACCAAAACATGTTCAGACATAATCAACAAGTATTCTACGCAGTTTATATCGAGTTTCAACCGTTAAAACATCGATTTCTATCAATTGTTCACAAATTCAACCAAATAGAAAACATACATTTTCCAACCAAACATTCAAACAAATACATACATATACATATACAAGCATGATATAATCGAAACTTCTCTCACCCTTACCCAATTAATCGCGCTTGAAACGGAGTTATGTCGATTTTCCTCTTCTCCTCTCTTTTCTCTCCTCTTCTTTCCCTTCCTCTTCCTTTCTTTCCTTTCTCTTTCTTTTCTCTCTTTTTCTCTCTATTCTCTACTTATATAAATATTTAACTACCCAAAATGACCATTTTGCCCTTACGCTCAAATATCTCTCAAACGCTCTCAAAATGTGATAAAACATAATAACAATGAAAAATAATATATTGTCAAATAAAATTCAAGAATAAAACAATATTAAAACGAAAATAATTAAATCGACTCGATTAAATAAATCTGACAAAACGGGGCGTTACAACTCTCCCCCACTTAGACATTTTCGTCCTCGAAAATATACTGATACGAACAACTCCGGATACGACTCTCGCATCCGTCTAACCAACTAACATGCCAACACTAGGCACACCACGAATAACACAAACTGACAACCCACCTTGCTAACAGCAACCACAACAACGACACGACAACGACGACAACTACAACGACAAGATGCACAACCCATACAATGCACTTGACGACCAACCCACAACTCAAAGAATACCCAAGTTACGAACACACACAAGAATTAGCTACTCGCACTCGGACCATCACGATGGAAACAAGGCAACAACATAAACAAGAACACAAAGTTCCATGACACAACATCGTTTCAACGACCTCTTCATAACCACACTACCAATATCCTTGTCATACAACAATATTACAACAATGTTACGATTCACCAATCGAACATCTAACCAAAACCTCCATCTACATAGTAGCCCATGAATAATATTTAAACCTTTCACCTAACACTTCCATTCTGAACGTCCAATGGTCTCCTCATTCCTACATATTTCCAATGTTCAACCTATGAACTCTTACCAGTCCCACACGCATATACGAATCATGCCACCTCACGCTTCCGTTGCACACTCTGATTACTCGTAACCATCAAAACTATCAATTTCACGTCCAAAGTCTAACTCTTTCACATATTCACTAAAAATCACTATTCACTTTTAATATACCCAACCTCACACTATCAGATGTAAATTCACACACCAACCCAAATCTCTAAATTCTCTCAAAAGTTCCCACTCTTTAACCATCACAGCAGACATATGCAAAGATTTTTTCGACTTAACTCATCAGGCACGACATTAACTTTACCAATAGGATAATTCGAGCCAAGGTCATAGCTAATCAGGAATTCCAACCATCCGACCGTGCTTCAATCCGAGTTGCAAATCAAAAGTTATGAAGGAAACAAAACGGGACAAACTGCCATGTTTGCTAGGCGAACCCCTAGCAAGCGCTCGCTTCCGCCTTCGCTAGGCGAACGTCGTTGGCGAACATTCGCTGACCTTCGCTGTCGGGTTCGCTAGGCGAACCCTCGAAAGCTGTTCGCTGGACTTCGCCCCAGGTTCGCTAGGCGAACCATGGAAAACTCAGAATTCTAGCAGCGCTGTTACTCATCCAAAACCAGCATTTTCTCCATCCAAACACCTTGAACCTAAAACCCTCAAAATAATACCTCCAGATTCTCAACACAAAATTAACCGCAACCCTCTTGAACTCATGAATCCTCAATTGTCGTAAAGCATAAGAAATGACTTTACCCTCTTGCATTAGCACACTAGCTACACTCATCATGAACGCATCCCAATATCCTCACAAACGGTTTATCAGGATCACGCAGAATCAAAACTGAAGCCGTAGACAACTTCTACTTCAGCTCACCAAAACTTACTCACAACGAACATCCAAACAAACGACTCACCCTTTGCAAGTCAACTGAGATAACCAAAGTACGAACTTAGCAAAGTTTTCCATAGCCTGCAGTAACAACCAACTGAGCCCAAAAGTTTCTAATCTCCTTAACCAACTTCGGAGCTTCTCAATGTAGAACTGCATCTACTTCTGATGGATCCATAACCATACTCTCATATGAAATAACATATCCAAGAAAACTAACCTTTTTCAACCCAAATTCTCACTTGAATAACTTAGCATAAAACTTCGTCTCTTTTCCAACACTTGTAATTCCATTCTCAAACACTCTACCTATTCTTCCTCTGAGTTTATAACAGATCCGAATATCCTAAATCAAAGCCATTACGAACTTATCCAAATAAATATAGAAGATACGATTCCTCTACTCCACAACATTACAGACGCATTACTAACACCAAATAACATCACTGTACGTTGTAATGCCCAACCAAATTCCAAAAGATATAAATCCTTAAAGCTTTTGCAAAAATTTTCACTGGGTAACTGGTTACTCACATACAAACTTAACCGAGTAAATAACAACCTATCCCGATGATAACAAACATAACCGATCTCATTAAATCGATCAAAGCCTCAACTCATACAATTCACCACTCTTATCAAACATCCCAAACAATTGTAATTTCACTCAACTCAACCAAACCATTCCAGTCATCTATTCATGAAAGTGGACACTTATTCTCAATCGTTACCTTATTCAACTGTCAGTAATCCATACACAATTTCTTCTCGTGACAGTCCAGATTCCATAAATTCCAACATGTAGCAACCACCAACCAAAAAGAACACTCAAATATTACATCCACACCTAAGGGTTTTCTCAAAATTTCCATTAATGCTCTAAAACTCCAAAGACTCCAAACCTCAATAGAACTCTAAGTTTTGCTTTCCATAGTCTCAATACCATCATACACACCATGCTTGTTATTCCATTCAATCATCCATCCTTTTTGTTACTAACACAGCTGGAGCTCTCTAAGACGACACACTTGGTCTCACACATCCCTTTTTCCAGTAAATCTTCTAACCGCTCTTTCAATATGAGTTACACTTCCTACAAGTTCTTCTACTTACCTAGCAGATCCAAACCTCAAATCTTCCCCTTCGTCAAATTTGAGTTCACACTCTACTCTCTGAGAACAACCATTAACGATACCCAATCGTTCTCTCTCAATTACTTCCCAACTGGACCAACATACAAAAACCTCTAATCCGTCTCATCTTCCAATATTAGAATCTCCATCGACTCAACAAAATAATCCATAATCCTTTTCTTAATTCCTACAATTCGTTGCACACACTATCAAAGCCAGAAAGACACGCCTATCCCATCCAACATAATTCCCGTCTGCTATCAACAAGAGATTAAGGGTGATCAGTTCCTTAATTTGTCAATAGACAGCCGACAATCATGATGGGGCATAAACCGTCTTTACCAAATCATAACAGCATTTCTTGCATCTTGTGCACAAAACTACCTAAGGCACCAATCCTTAGTCAACATAAACCTTACCTCCGCATTCCCTCTGGAATCGGGAACAACACTGTCCAAATAACACTTACAATTTTGCAACCAACGGCACTCTGAGCCAATGCTCCACACCTGAAGCAACTTGGAGAAGCACCAACTCCTCCCCCACTAATCTCATTCTCAATCCTGAAGACAAAAGACTAGAAAACCAGAAAGAACTGACAGTGTTTCATACACATATCACGTACTAAGGGACAACCAACGTCCACAGTATTCAACTGTCACATCAACTGACTCCACAACTTGGCCGGACGGACCGACCTGTTCTGATACCACTATTGTAACACCCCAATTCCCATCGCGAATAAATAATACATAAATAAATCAGAGTAGATAAAAATTTATTTTTCCGACAGAAACAAGGATGCCACAACAATAGAAAGAAAATACAACTCCTGCTCATAAATTTTGATACATAACACAAAATAGAATACACTCAAAGGGAAACTTTTTCCATATAAAATTAAAGTTCAATTATGGAATAAAGCGGAAAGATCCATAACCGACTTGTTTTACAAATGAATGGTTTTATAACGTCAAAATATACATACAAAAGTAATACAAAATACATTCAACAAATGTATACATATATAACAAAAGCGTTCCCCGACTCCCGTGCTACGTATCAGAGCAGACTGACTGACAAACGGATGGAGAACTTGTAACGCCCCGAATTAATTAAAATGTTCATTTAATTAATTTTTATTATAGAATTGTGTGAAATATTTTGATTTTGGATGGCCTTGATGAAAAGTTATGGTTTAAGTGAAGTTGGAATTATTTTGAGAATTTTGGGAACAAGTTAGATTAATTAAATTAGATTTGTTTAATTAGAAAATAGAGTAGAATGAGTGTTGGAGGAGTGTAAGGGTACTTTAGTAAAAGGTGGAGGTTTAGTGAGGGTAATAGAGGAAAATTATAAAAGAAGGTTAAAGGGTTATACAGAGGAGTAGGGTTTTGGAAAGATATCACTGTTACATTGCGATTGAAAAAGAGGCAGAAAGAAGAGAGAAGCGGTTAGGCTTGGAGATTCTTGCAGAGAGGGTTCAAGAACACGAAGAAGAAGATTCAAGGCTAAGGATTTACTCAGGTATGGGGAGTGAAATTGTGTTATTATAATTGATTTTAAGTATTAGGTAGTTGTAGTGATTGACTGGTTAATTGATGAGGAATTATGACGAAGGTTTAAGTAGATTAAACGGAAAGCATGTTCGATTAGTATAAAATTTTGAGAAAAATGATAATGGTTGAATGTAGGAGTTATTGAGATATCATGAGAAAATTAGTAATCCTGGATGCTATATGAATCAAGTGTATGGAATGGTTAGTTGGCACTGTCTGGAAATTATGGACGAGTGGAAAAGAAAAAGAAGAAGAAGGAATAGTAAGAAAAAAAAAAGAATTATAGGGGGTGGCGCAAGCCACCATATCAAGGTGGAGCCAGTCACATGCTTAGAGGGTGGCGCAAGCCACCAAAATTGTGAGGGTAGGGGTGGCGCAAGCCACCCATTAAATTAGGTAAAATTGTTTTTTTTCTTCTGAGTTTTCTTCTAAAAAAAAAAACTGTAACTTTCGTTTCATTAATCCAATTTCGATGCCTTCTGAAGCTATGGAAAGTTGGTGAAATAATCTATAACATGGCAAAATAAAATAAATTATAAACTGCAATCTTCTAATGAAAATTTATAAGTTAAAACAATGAGTATCTGGTATTGATATACTGTAAGTTACATGTCTGTCTGAAAATTGCAGAATTGTATCTAGGAGTGATTTAGTTGATATTAGTGATAATGGGATGATAATATTATGATGATACTATGAGGTTTGAATATGCTATCATGATGCATTGATGGTTTGTGATGAATTTGTCAGTCAATGGGTGTGTTGTATGCAGAACCTGATTTATGCCAGGAAGCGGTTTTTTTGTGTGTGGATTATATTAACATGCTACTGTTTGATCATGATACGTGTTATATATTTATATATATATATATATATATATATATATATATATATATATATATATGGGAATAGTACATGATGAATTTGGTGATGATATTGTGTTGACTATGATACCGATAATCTGCTGTGCGTAATGAGTTATGGTGAGTGATTGTATGAATGGTGATGCGTTTGACTAGCAATGGTCGTGTTTTGTGAATTATTACGCATCATGCATTCATAGCATAATTTTTAGGATGAATTGTCCTGTGAAGTTTGAAGATGACTAAGTCATCAGTGAAGTTGTAGGATGATATCCAGTGAAGTTGTAGGACTTATTGTCCAGTGAAGTTTGAAGATGACTAAGTCATCAGTGAAGTTTCGGTACCGCATGCATGTTGCATTTCATGATTGGCGGCATTGCATGATATTGTTGTCCCTTGAGGACTTTGAGTGATTTCTGATATGCGATGCTATGACAGAAGATGTGGATTTACTGTGGTGTTTTATTGATAGTTTACATGCTGTGCGATTCATATGATGCTATGACAAAACAAGGAATTGTGTGTGAAGTTACTGTTGAGTTATATTATTAAAATAATATGATGTTATGAGTTACTTGTTGTGATGTTGCTGTTGTCCAAATTTTTAATACTACTATGTCTTTTACTTACATCTTTTATAATGATTATGATTTACTCACCCTGCCTGTTGAATGTTTCCCCTATCTGGGCAACGCGCAGGTAATTCGGAGTAGCTATAGACGCACTGAAGATTTAGATTTGGAGTCATTTATTTTTATTTCGGTGGATTAGAAGGTGTCTTGCTCTGATATATGTAACATCGGGGTTGGGATCGTCTGATCGGAACATCTGCGTTATTTCCCTTCTGTTTGGTTATTGTTGGAGTTTTATGTATTGTTTCCATGAATTTTATTTAAACGTTGAATTTTGAGTTACTGTTTGATGAAGTTATGATGAAGTATTTTAGTAAAGAATTTGAGACTAGATTTTCCGCTGTGGAGTTTAATTTAAATGCAGTTTAAATGCTGAATTTTCTTGGAAAATGATAATTATGAAAATTTTGAGAACCCGTGTTACGGAGCAGGAATATATTTATGATGTGAATTTATGGAATGAAGTGTGACACCCTTTCTTTGTGAAGATACTCTGATTTTTATTTAAAATTATTGTGTGAATATGTCGTGGGGTAGAAGGGTGTTACATTAGTGGTATCAGAGGAGGTCGGTCTATCCGGCCAGGTTGTTGAGTCTTTAGTGTCTAACAGTAGGATTATTATGGAATTAATTCTAACCATTGTGAATGTTCTTATGTTGAGCAGAACAATGTCTGGAAGGAATGATGCTGCACTTGTTGCTGCTCTGCAGGCGGTTGCTCAGGCTGTGCAACAACCCCGTGCTGGTGAGAATGATGGGTCCCGCATGTTGGAGATTTTTCAGAGGAATAAGCCGCCTACTTTTGAAGGTCGATACGATCCCGATGGAGCACAGGAATGGATCAATGAGATTTAGAGGATGTTTTGACTCATGGATTGTTCTGAGGCACAGAAAGTGCGTTTTGGGACGTATATGCTAGTGAAAGAAGCTGATGACTGGTGGGTTGAGACTCGTCATAGGTTGACGGCAGCAGGTGAGGCTATTACTTGGGCTGTGTTCAGCAGGGAATTTCTGAAGGAATATTTTCCTGAGGATGTGCGCGGAAAGAAGGAAATCGAATTCCTAGAGCTGAAGCAAGGGAATTTAACTGTGACTGAATATGCTGCCAGGTTTGTGGAACTGGAAAAGTATTATCCACATTACAGTGAGGCAACTGCTGAATTTTCGAAGTGCATCAAGTTCGAGAGTGGTTTGCGTCCGGAAATCAAACGGGCAATTGGGTATCAGAAGATTCGTAGGTTTGCAAACTTGGTGGATAGCTGTAGAATCTATGAGGAAGATAGCAAAGCTCATTCGACTCGCTATAAGAGTTTGAGTGAGAAAAGAGGAAAGCAACATCAAGATCGTAGGAAGCCTTACGATGCTGATAAGGGAAAGAAGAAAGCACATGAGGAGAAAAGAACAAGTGGGGGAGGAGCTCCCGCTTCTATCACGTGCTACAGGTGTGGTGAACGAGGTCACCGTTCCAATGAATGTGAGAACAAAGTGTTGAGGTGCTACAAGTGTGGTAAAACTGGTCATCGTGCTCCTGAATGCAAGAATAATGGTCCAACTTGTTTCAATTGTGGTGAGCAGGGTCATATCAGTACCCAGTGTCAGAAGCCAAAGAAGGAGGTTGCTGCTAAGACCAATGGTAGAGTGTTTGCTCTGAGTGGGACAGAGAACTCCAAGAAGGACAACTTGATTCGAGGTACTTGTTTTATTAATGATGCTGAGTTAATTGCTATTATTGATACTGGTGCTGCTCATTCGTTTATTTCGCTTGAGTGTGCTAATAGGTTGGGTTTGAAATTATCTGATATGAATGGTAGTATGGTGATAGAGACGCCTGCTAATGGTTCTGTTACTACTAACCGTGTGTGTTTGAAATGCCCCCTGACCATTTATGGGAGGAGTTTCTGGATGGATTTGGTGTGCTTGCCTTTACACCAAATTGATGTCATCCTTGGAATGAACTGGCTGGAATTCAACTACGTTCATATCAATTATTATGCTAAGACAGTGGAGTTTCCTGTGTTTGGTGATAGCGGAGAGTCGATGTTTTTGTCTGCTAAGCAAGTGGGTGAACTTCTAGAAGATGAAGCCTTGATGTTCGCAATGTTTGCGTCACTGCAAGTTGATCGTGATGTTACAAATGTTGAACTACCAGTCGTTTGTGAATTTTCCAATGTATTCCCGAATGACATAAGTGATTTGCCTCCAGAGTGGGAAGTAGAGTTTGCAGTGGATTTGATACCAGGCACAAGTCCGGCGTCGATGGCTCTGTATCGGATGTCAGCTTCTGATTTAAGTGAATTGAAGAAGCAACTAGAAGAGTTATTAGAGAAGAAGTTTATTCGACCAAGCGTTTCTCCGTGGGGTGCTCCGGTGTTGTTGGTTAAGAAGAAAGATGGTAGTATGAGATTGTGTGTCGACTACAGACAATTGAATAAAGTAACTATCAAGAATAAGTATCCACTCCCGAGGATCGACGACTTGATGGATCAGCTAGTTGGAGCTTGTGTATTCAGCAAGATTGATTTGAGATCTGGTTATCATCAGATTCGTGTTAAACCAGATGGTATTCCGAAGACGGATTTTAGGACGAGGTATGGTCACTATAAGTACAATGTGATGCCATTCGGTGTGTCCAATGCACCTGGAGTGTTCATGGAGTATATGAATAGAATTTTTCATGAGTATTTGGATAAGTTTGTGGTGGTTTTCATCGATGATATTTTGATATACTCCAAATCAGAAGAAGAGCCCGCAGAGCATTTGAAGATTGTGCTGCAAGTGTTAAGAGAGAAGAAGTTATATGCGAAACTGTCGAAATGTGAGTTCTGGTTGAAGGAAGTAAGTTTCCTTGGCCATGTGATTTCAAGTGGTGGGATTGCTGTGGATCCCGCGAAGATTGATGTTGTGTTGCAATGGGAGACTTCGAAATCTGCTACTGAAATCCGAAGTTTTCTTGGGTTGGCAGGTTATTATCGTAAGTTTATTGAAGGCTTTTCTAAGTTGGCTTTACCTTTAACGCAACTGACGCGGAAGGGTCAAGCATATGTGTGGGATGTGGCTTGTGAGGAGAGTTTTGTGGAACTAAAGAAGAAGTTGACGACCGCTCCAGTATTGATTTTACCTAATCCAAATGAGTCCTTTGTGGTATATTGCGATGCATCGAAGATGGGTCTTGGTGGAGTGCTAATGTAGAATGGACAGGTTGTTGCTTATGCGTCGAGATAACTAAGAGTTCATGAAAGAAATTATCCTACACATGATCTAGAGTTGCCAGCTGTAGTGTTCGTACTGAAAATTTGGCGACACTATCTTTTTAGTTTGAGGTTCGAAGTGTTCAGTGATCATAAAAGCTTAAAGTACTTGTTTGATCAAAAGGAGTTGAATATGAGACAGAGGAGATGGCTTGAATTATTGAAGGATTATGATTTTGATTTGAATTACCATCCTGGAAAAGCAAATGTAGTGGCTGATGCATTGAGTAGGAAGTCGCTGCATATGTCAATGCTTATGGTGCGTGAGTTGGAATTGATTGAGCAGTTTAGAGACATGAGTTTAGTGTGTGAGGCCAATTCTGATAGTGTAAAATTGGGAATGTTGAATCTTACTAGTAATATTCTGGAAGAAATTCGAGCAGGTCAGAAATCCGATTTGAAGCTGGTGGATCAGTTGACGTTGATTAATCAAGGTAATGGTGGGGAGTTCAAAATTGATGAAAATGGTGTGATGAGATTCGGAGGCAGAGTGTGTATTCCAGATATTCCTGAACTTAAGAAGAGTATTCTTGAAGAAGGACATAGAAGTGGGTTGAGTATTCATCCCGGTGCTACAAAAATGTATCAAGACTTGAAGAAGTTGTTTTGGTGGCCTGGAATGAAAAAGGACGTTGCAGAATTTGTTTATGCTTGCTTGACTTGTCAAAATTCAAAAATTGAACATCAGAAGCCTTCAGGTTTGATGCAACCGCTGAGCATTCCCGAGTGGAAGTGGGATAGCATTTCGGTGGATTTTGTGACGGGTTTGCCGAGGACTGCGAAGGGTAATGATTCTATTTGGGTAATAGTAGATAGGTTGACTAAGTCGGCTCATTTCTTGCCGATGAAGATTAATCATCCTATTAAGAGGTTGGCTGAGCTGTATATCGATGAGATTGTGAGGTTGCATGGAATACCGTCGAGTATCGTATCGGATAGAGATCCGCGTTTTACGTCAAAATTTTGGAAAGGTTTGCAAGATGCTTTGGGTACTAAGTTGAGGTTGAGTTCTGCTTATCATCCGCAGACAGATAGACAAACTGAGAGGACTATCCAATCTTTGGAAGATTTGTTGAGAGCTTGCGTGTTAGACCAAGGAGGAGCTTGGGACAACCATTTTCCTTTGATTGAATTTACTTACAACAATAGTTTTCATGCGAGTATCAGTATGGCACCGTATGAGCCGTTGTATGGGTGAAGGTGTAGGACACCGTTGTGTTGGTATGAGTCGGGCGAAAGTGCTGTGCTCGGACCTGAAATTGTGCGAGAGACGACTGATAAGATTAAGGTGATTCAAGAGAGAATGAAAGCTTCACAGATCCGTCAGAAGAGTTATCATGATAAGCGAAGAAAGGAACTAGAGTTTCAAGTGGGTGATCATGTATTTCTGAGAGTTACGCCGATAACTGGTGTCGGTAGAGCTTTGAAGTCGAGAAAACTTACACCGCGATTTATTGGCCCATATCAAATTTCAGAGAAGATCGGTGAAGTGGCGTATCGGATTACTTTGCCACCGTCACTTGCGAATCTTCATGATGTGTTTCATGTGTCTCAATTGAGGAAATACATTCCGGATCCTTCATATGTGATTCAAATTGATGACGTACAGGTGCGAGATAACTTAACTGTCAAAGCATCGCCAGTGCGAATCGAAGGTCGGGAAATGAAGCAATTACGGGGCAAGGATATTGCCTTAGTGAAGGTACTATGGGGTGGACCAGCTGGAGACGGTTTGACTTGGGAACGCGAGGATTAGATGAAAGAATCCTACCCGTTCTTGTTTGCATCAGGTAATTTTCGAGGGCGAAAATTCTTTTAAGTGGGGGAGAGTTGTAACGCCCTGAATTAATTAAAATGTTTATTTAATTAATTTTTATTATAGAATTGTGTGAAATATTATGATTTTGGATGGCCTTGATGAAAAGTTATGATTTAAGTGAAGTTGGAATTATTTTGAGAAATTTGGGAACAAGTTAGATTAATTAAATTAGATTTGTTTAATTAGAAAATATAGTAGAATGAGTGTTGGAGGAGTGTAAGGGTACTTTAGTAAAAGGTGGAGGTTTAGTGAGGGCAATAGAGGAAAATTATAAAAGAAGGTTAAAGGGTTATACGGAGGATTAGGGTTTTGGAAAGATATCACTGTTACATTGCATTTGAAAAAGAGGCAGAAAGAAGAGAGAAGCGATTAGGTTTGGAGATTCTTGCAGAGAGGGTTCAAGAACACGAAGAAGAAGATTCAAGGCTAAGGATTTACTCAGGTATGGGGAGTGAAATTGTGTTATTATAATTTATTTTAAGTATTAGATAGTTGTAGTGATTGACTTATTAATTGATGAGGAATTATGACGAGGGTTTAAGTAGATTAAACGGAAAGCATGTTCGATTAGTATAAAATTTTGAGAAAAACGATAATGGCTGAATGTAGGAGTTATTGAGAGATCATGAGAAAATTAGTAATCCTGGATGCTAGATGAATCAAGTGTATGGAATGGTTAGTTGGCACTGTCTGGAAATTATGGACGGGTGGAAAAGAAAAAGAAGAAGAAGGAATAGTAAGAAATAAAAAAAAAAGAATTATAGGGGGTGGCGCAAGCCACCATGTCAAGGTGGCGCCAGCCACATCCTTAGAGGGTGGCGCAAGCCACCAAAATTGTGAGGGTAGGGGTGGCGCAAGCCACCCATTAAAGTGGGGTAAAATTGTTTTTTATCTGAGTTTTCTTCTAAAAAAAAAACTGTAACTTTCGTTTCATTAATCCAATTTCGATGTCGTCTGAAGCTATGGAAAAATGGTGAAATAATATATAACATGGAAAAATAAAATAAATTATAAACTGCAATCTTCTAATGAAAATTTATAAGTTAAAACAATGAGTATCTGGTATTGATATACTGTAAGTTACATGTCTGTCTGAAAATTGCAGAATTGTATCTAGGAGTGATTTAGTTGATATTAGTGATAATGGGATGATAATATTATGATGATACTATGAGGTTTGAATATGCTATCATGATGCATTGATGGTTTGTGATGAATTTGTCAGTCAATGGTTGTGTTGTATGCAGAACCTGATTTATGCCAGGAAGTGGTTTTTTTGTGTGTGGATTGTATTAACATGCTACTGTTTGATCATGATACGTGTCATATATATATATATATATATATATATATATATATATATATATTATATATATGTGTGTGTGTGTGTGTGTGTGTGTGAATAGTACATGATGAATTTGGTGATGATATTGTGTTGACTGTGATGATGATAATCTGTTGTGCGTAATGAGTTATGGTGAGTGATTGTATGAATGGTGATGCGTTTGACTAGCAGTGGTCGTGTTTTGTGAATTATTACGCATCATGCATTCATAGCATAATTTTTAGGACGAATTGTCCAGTGAAGTTTGAAGATGACTAAGTCATCAGTGAAGTTGTAGGATGATATCCAGTGAAGTTGTAGGACTTATTGTCCAGTGAAGTTTGAAGATGACTAAGTCATCAGTGAAGTTTCGGGGTACCGCATGCATGTTGCATTTCATGATTGGTGGCATTGTATGATATTGTTGTCTCTTGAGGACTTTGAGTGATTTCTGATATGCGATGCTATGACAGAAGATGTGGATTTACTGTGGTGTTTTATTGATAGTTTACATGCTGTGCGATTCATATGATGCTATGACAAAACAAGGAATTGTGTGTGAAGTTACTGTTGAGTTATATTATTAAAATAATATGATGCTATGAGTTACTTGTTGTGATGTTGCTGTTGTCCAAATTTTTAATACTACTATGTCTTTTACTTACATCTTTTATAATGATTATGATTTACTCACCCTGCCTGTTGAATGTTTCCCCTATTTGGGCAACGCGCAGGTAATTCAGAGTAGCTATAGACGCACTGAAGATTTAGCTTTGGAGTCATTTATTTTTATTTCGGTGGATTAGAAGGTGTCTTGCTCTGATATATGTAACATCGGGGTTGGGATCGTCTGATCGGAAAATCTGCGTTATTTCCCTTCTGTTTGGTTATTGTTGGAGTTTTATGTATTATTTCCATGAATTTTATTTAAATGTTGAATTTTGAGTTACTGTTTGATAAAGTTATGATGAAGTATTTTAGTAAAGAATTTGAGACTAGATTTTCTGCTGTGGAGTTTAATTTAAATGCAGTTTAAATGCTGAATTTTCTTGGAAAATGATAATTATGAAAATTTTGAGAACCCGTGTTACGGAGCAGGAATATATTTATGATGTGAATTTATGGAATGAAGTGTGACACCCTTTTTTTGTGAAGATACTCTGATTTTTATTTAAAATTATTGTGTGAAAATATCGTGAGGGTAGAAGGGTGTTACATAACTAATCTTCACAAAAGCCTCTGAGACTACTAATCTGCAATTGCCTCATAGAGCAACAAACCACAACAGAAGGGTGAGAAATAACAACTAAACCAAGATTGCATAATAATATGCAAACACACATCAATTCACATGCACAATTATTCTCACCACAAGCATCACAGACTAATACACATAGCATATATCAATTATACCCACACAATCACATATTAGCACATAAGGCATACCATGGAGAATTAATACAATCATTGTAATGTACAACATCCCCACAAAACATAGCATATGTCTATACATAAAACATATCATCCATAACCAATGCATTTATCACATACGCACATCAATTCACCAATCCAATCACAAACTCAACACATAATCAATCAATTCATGATTTTCCACACATAATCAATCCATTCATGATTTTCCACACATAATCAATCCATTCATGATTTATGCAAATGAAAAGAGACCGACACAACGACTCTATGCAAATGCAATTCGGTACCATCCATCCATCATCTCATCACTAGTTCACTCAGGAACTATTGGAACCATCGCTTGTTACTTAGTGTAACTCCCCATCGGGCAAATGACGTTCCCCGTCGTTTTTGGTCCTCTTGGTATAAGGCGCACGACGTTTATGGATCGCTTTAGGTCCTCTTTGTATAAGGCGCACGATCCGATCGCTTTAGGTCCTCTTTGAATAAGGCGCACGATCGTCTATAATCATCGCTTTAGGTCCTCTTTGTATAAGGCGCACAATGTTATAGCGGATTCCCTTTGGAATCGTTTCGTCGCTCACACCCACTAGGGCACACGACATCACAAGATGCATATCATGATGCTTGACATACAAGAACTCATGACAATCAAATGCATCACCACAATTCAACAATATGAATTATCTCATCATCATTGTTCATGCATTGGAAATCAATTCAAACAATGCACTTACTTGCCATAAGGCCACCAAATAACACACATTGAATTTCACATAAACAATGCATTTCATCATAATCCACAACCACCACAATTAGCATTTTAGCATATACACTCATATCAACTCACATCAAGAATTACTCACCATCAACCCCAACAATCACAACAACTTGTCACATGCTTCAACATCATACAAACCACAACAATCCCACAAAACATCATAACAACATACATTGATATTTAATCAAATAATGTATTTTACCACAAAACAACATAATTATCACATCCATCAACATCATATAAACCACATAAAAGCTCCACGTTACACAACAATAGCACAACACAAGGTAAAACACCGACCGCACGCATTTAACGCGATAAAAACCCGACAACCCAACACTTTTACAAAACCACGACTTAAATAAATCATCTAATGACCTCCAAACCATTTTTAATAGAAAGAATATTTCATTAGCTTTCCAACGCTTCGAACGGCGACACAAACGGACTTACGGTTTGAAAATTAGAAGAAAACAAAATAGAAAAATCTGCCACTTCGCTCCAGTATTCGCTAGGCGAACCCTAGCGAACCAAGGCAGTGGAAAATCGACATAAAGTTCGCTAGGCGAACCTCTAGGTGAACATTCGCCCGTACCTTCGCTGGGGTTCGCCTGGGAAACCCAGAATTCGCAGCAGCGTCAATATAGGTCATTTGGGGCCAAAATACATCATTTCTTCCACCCAAACCCTTCCAATTCATACCAGAACAACCAAAACATGTTCAGACATAATCAACAAGTATTTTAAGCAGTTTATATCGAGTTTCAACCGTGAAAACATCGATTTCTATCAATTGTTCACAAATTCAACCAAATAGAAAACATACATTTTCCAACCAAACATTCAAACAAATACATACATATACATATACAAGCATGATATAATCGAAACTTCTCACCCTTACCCGATTAATTGCGCTTGAAACGGAGTTATGTCGATTTTCCTCTTCTCCTCTCTTTTCTCTCCTCTTCTTTCCCTTCCTCTTCCTTTCTTTCCTTTCTCTTTCTTTTCTCTCTTTTTCTCTCTATTCTCTACTTATATAAATATTTAACTACCCAAAATGACCATTTTGCCCTTACGCTCAAATATCTCTCAAACGCTCTCAAAATGTGATAAAACATAATAACGATGAAAAATAATATATTGTCAAATAAAAGTCAAGAATAAAATAATATTAAAACGAAAATAATTAAATCGACTCGATTAAATAAATCGGACAAAACGGGGCGTTACATCAGACGTAAGATACTCTCTCATCTTAAACTTACACTTCACGTATTTTAGATTATGCAACTGACTTGGTATTGGCGTGTTAACTTTCCAGGTCCACCTCGCACTGCCATATGAGAGATCCACATCACCATGTCAGAAGTCAAACATCACAAACCAATCACAATTCTGATTTCTTTATGATATATATATATATATATATATATGAGAATGTCATTTTTATGTGAGAACATGAGAATGAATCTGAATCATTAGATTTTAAAATAAATGGTGGAGATTATGTGTGGTTTTTGTTTTTTTCTCTCTTCCATTATTCAAATAAATGATGAAGGAGAGAGAAAAAAAACTAACACATAATCTCTACTATTTATTTTAAAATCTAATGGTGCAGATTCATTCTCAAGTTCTCACATAAAAATGACATTCTCATATGATATATATATATATATATATATATATATATATATATATATATATATATATATATATATATATATATATATATATATATATATATAATGAAAACCCCTAATCTTTATTTCTAATTATTAGCTTCTTTTTTAATGAAAACCACTTTGAAATGTCTTTATTTCTTTCTAATTATTATAGAAAACCCCTCATCTTTTTTAATTATGGTTAAGGTTTGATTGTTTCTTTTACGATATTGGTTTATGGCAGAATTAAGCTATCCTAATTTTTTATCTATTTTGTGACTAAAAATCAGACTGTAGTTTTTTATTAAAAGACTAAAAAAAAATGTAATTAATTTGAATATTGAAACCAACACTCGTTCTATCTGTATTATATAACATTTACTCTCTCAACTAGTAGGAAAAAGAAAAATAACTACACAAACAAAAAACAGATACAATTATACGGTGAGTGAGATAGTTTAACAACGTTAATTAAGTTAAATTAATATAAATTGATTGTCTAGAACTACAGCCATATTTATTGTTGATATTTAAAAAAAAAAAAGAAAACAATAAACACAATTTTAATTTATCCAATCGAAATATATGTGTTTAGTTTAATGCATTGAATCTCACTTCCAGATATGTACTAGCTCAAGTTTTTAATATTACAAAAAAATTTACTTTTTAAATATACTAAAGAATTAATATATATGAATTATATGTAGTTCATATTGTTAGTAATTCATCCTCTTATTTAGTGTTTTACTTAGAATAATTACTGTCAAGCATTGTTGTTAATTTTCATTTAATTACATTTGATGTGCATTTGAGTTTCATTTATACACTTAAGATTGGTTAACTGTGTATATCAGTACTTGTAATTTAGTTAGAAATCAATGCAAGGATTATCTTTTCTTTCTTGCAAAATCACTTCATATTCTCTTGTGAACTATGTGTGCGCATCAATGTAGTCTCGCAATTAGCTCCAGCAAATTGATATTTAGAGCTTTGATTTTTTATCTAGAGAAACACGAGTGTACGAGAGGTGTGTGTGATTTCGTTTCTTTAATTCAGACGGAATTAAAGTGCGAAATCAAAGAGAATCATGTTTTTAACGCTAAGCTTAATTGAAAGAATGATAAGTGGAAGAACAAGAAACAAGCATGGCTAGAGAACAAAGATAAGAAAAATGCTGAGAATATGGATGAAAGGGCAGAATTCTTCAATTGAGGTGGAAAGAAATATAGGGATCATCAAAGGGAAAGGAAGAAATTTGATAAAAGGAAAACTCAATGCTACAATTGTAATAGCTTTGACCACTTTGATTCTGATTGTTGGTCAAACCAGGAGAATAAGAAAGAGGAAGCTAATATAGATCAAGGTGACTTAGAGGAGGAACTTGTGTTGTTGATTGTGATTTCAAATGATGGTGAAGGAATAGTATAATGGTGGTATAATGTGTCATACCCTAAAATTTGACCACAAGATTTCCCATCATTATGCAAATCATCACCACAATATGGATGTACCTTCATGCCTCATCAATCCTCTCAAAGACATTGAGCATTCGCTCCAATCAAAGATTAGGGTTTTGAGCCCTCTCAGATTACTCAGACAAAGGATCAATCACGAATGAACATGATCTTCAACTTGTCAAGCCTCTCAAACATCCATGAAGGATCAAGAGGTTTCCGACATCAAGAATCAAGCATGAAAATGCAACATCTCAAGTTGATCAAGCCTCAAGATCATCAGTGTCACCAAATTAGGGTTTTGGTCGACCAAGGACTCCAGAGAGAAATTTTCATCTGGGCATGAGCCAATACTTCAAAACATGATCCAACAAGCTTTAGGGGACCTCATGGGTCCAATAATAAGTTCAAAATAGCCTCAAGAGATGCATTCATAAAAAATTAGGAATTAAGGTTTCTTGACCAAATTCACCCCTAAGTTGACTTTTGGAGCAAGTCATGAGACAAAACCTCAAGGAATGTTTTGAAGACCTCAAATATCTTATATTGATCCTCTTACAAGTTCAAATTGACACAAAGAACTTGGTTCTTGAGCAATATGAAGATGCAAATTCATCTGGACCACAAACTAGGGTTTCGGAGAACAAGTCAACCATACCTTTGACTTTTGACCAAGACATGATCTCAAACCTTGGGACATGATTCAAGACACTCTAAAACACCTATGGAATCCGTCTATTAGGTTTGAATTAGGTCAAGAACTTGATTTCATAGAAAATCACAAAGTTTGAAATTCATCTGACAAAAAGTCAACTGTGCCCAAAAATCAAGTGTGACTATTTGGATTTTTTGACAAACATGGCTTCTCTAAGTCAAAAACAATGTTAACTTATGGTTTGGATCATCATCCATCAATAAAAATCAAGAAAAGTGAAGTTACTTGCAAAAGGGGCAATCTTAAGAAACTTGAATTTTCACTAAGTCATGGAAAAAGTGATTTCTACCCAACTTTGCAAGACCATAACTTGTGATCCAAGTAACCTTTTTCTTCCATCCAAAGCTCAAATGAAAAGATCTCATTACATACTTCAATATTTTCAACTACAACATATTCCAAATCCTCATGGATTTTGAGTTTTGGATTGATCAAAATCACAAAAAATGGAAAATGGACATTTTTTCAACACTTAGTGAAATTTTTGGACAGAATCTGTTTTGTATTTTCACCAACTTTGAGGCCATTTTTCATTATGATCAAGATGATTCAAGACCAAAGTTAAACATCAAAGTTGAAGTATGATATAGGGGCTTTCCAAAAAGTACAAGAGCCTCCCATGATTCAACTTGAGCAAGGAGTCATAAGCCTCCAAAAATGGCATTTTTCACCCTGCCTACACAACAATATTGGTACATAACTTGTATCCCAAGATTTCTTGAGCAAATTTTGGACACTTGCATCATTTTATTTCTGTCCAAAATCAACATAAATGATGAAGTATCTGATCACAAGGCCACCAAGTCAAAAATCTAATCCTTTAGGCATGTGGCATTCAAGGTTCATTGACAAAAACTCCAACTTTGTCATGAGACATTGAATGGATGCATACAGCTGGCATGTATCAGTCCACAACATTGCAAATGAGTCAAGATTAATCCAAGAATCAGAAGACCATAGGCCTGCAAGATTGACTCAAGTCAATGGCTAGAGCAGACTTTGGCTACATGACAAAACTCAATGGATAATAGGGTGATACAACCCCCAATCATTATTGCTCTTAAAACAAACTTGCTCTATTATAAATATGGATCCTTTTTTATTAGTTTGAGTACACCAAAGCATAACAACTCATGCTTTTCTTCCTTTTAGTCTAAAAAAACCAGAAGTTGCTTCTTTTTCAAGTAACATTTGAATTTTCAAATAGAGAGCAATTCTTTAAAAATCAATGTTGTAGACACATCATATACATCATATGTGAGCTATCCAAACACTTCCCACACATCTGTAACCTCGGAATCACAAATCTCCAAATCAAACTCAGACCTATTTGCAGTTGAGTTGCCATAAGGTGATCCAAGTTGTTTCCATCCATTCCAAGCTTCCAAACACCTTACATAAGGTCCATTGAAGTTGTCCAAGTCATCAAAGAACATTTGTAACACCTCCAACACACAATTCGATTTCTTCTTGCAAGAGGTAATCCTGAACTCTCAAACTCTATGATCCATGCATCATAAATGTGTTTTCAAGTTACAAACATGTTTATACACACTTAATATCGTGTATAGGATTTCATAGTGTTTGTGCAGAAATTAGGGTTCATGTGTTCATTGTAACACCCCAAATTTATTAGAATATTTATTTAATTTATTTAAATATAATATTTGTGAATTTTCGGTGAATTTTGGTGGTTTGTGTCGATGTCAGTATTTTGGTGGAGTTTTGGTTATTTTAATTAAATAATAGTATATAATATGAATACATTAGTATTATTATTGATTTAAAATAATATTATAGGAATTAAGGGCAAGATGGACTCTTGAGGAGGATTAGTGAGGGTAAATTGGGGAAAACCCATTTTGGAAGCCCAAAGGTTTAACAAAAAGGAATTGGGAGGAATAGGATTCATTTTGTTAGATCGTGAAAATAAGGAGAAAGTGCAGAGCTCTAAGGAAAAAGGAAAAGGCGAGGATTCGTGAAGGTTTCCAAAGGCTCAATAGAGAAAAGCTCCGAATCGACAATCTAAGGTATGGGTAGTATTGCCTTTCATTGTTTTCAATATAGGAAGTGATGTGTTTAAAGTGGATTTTGGGGTTTTTGGGGTTTTTGAAGGATTAATGAGTTATTGATGATTTAGAGGTATTTCTGAGGATCGATGATGGATTATTAAGGGTTGAATTGATTAGGGTAAAAATAAGCCTTCGAGGCTAAACCTTTTGATGATACGTGGGATCTTGTATGAGAAATGGATTTATGGGGTTTATGGTAACCTTGAGAGTTTGTGAAGGTTTATGTGATTTTGAGTTAGGATAGTGGAATTAACTGACCTAATAGTCGTAGGTTGTATGCCTTTGATTGCCTTGATGCTTTAGGACTATTTTGGGAGTGTTTTGGGGTGAATGGAGGTTGGGATCGTAAGGGTTTTTGGGGCTGGGATGCTACTGGTGCATAGCAGCGATTGCAGAAATTGCAGGTTCGCAAAGCGAACCATTCGCCCAGGCTCGCAAAGCGAGCAGCGCAGCGAATGCGCGATGATTTTGTTGGTGAATACTGGGAACTCTCTGGTTTTTGTGTGGGATTTGGGGGATGCGCTGGAGCTCGCAAAGCAAATATCCCAACGAATGTGTTTGCACGGAAAACTCTGCAGCGAACTGCTGTTGTTCGCGAAATATTGTTTATGATGCTGTGATGTTCTGAGGTTTTGGTGCCGTGATATTTCTAATGATTTACCATGATGTTATTGATGATCATGTGATGATGATTTCGTGATGTTTTGATGAAATATTTGATGACATGAATTACCGTGATGTATATTGATGATTGTTAGTTCTTATGATTGGCTGAAATTTTGGTAAAACAATGTTAATGTCATGATTGATGTTGCAACATGAGCCTCTAAACATTATTGATTGTTTGGTTAACATTCTGGTTTGTGAAAATTGTTGAAGAGTTAAAGTGCTGAAGAGTGATGTCACATGCGATGTCTTGACATCACTATACCAGAACATTAAAACATCAGGTTGTGATGTTTTTAGGGTTGCGCACATTATGTTGAGTTAAGGAGATCTGTTAGTTAGATTTGATGCGAATCTCTTGGTGCAATCATTAGTGAAGAAGATTAGTTTGTTGCTAATTTAATGGAGAACAATCAGAGTTAATTATGAAGATTTAGTTGAAGATCTATTTAGGAGAGAATCTGTTGCAAATTTAGTGCAGAAGATTTGAAGGCCCAAATCCAGTTGGGAAAAGGTTATAAATAGAATGCTTGTAATCTAGAAGAGGTACGAGTCCAAGATATAGATCATTAGGGCTTAGTCTAAGTGAACCACTCGGGTGGTGAGATGGTCACTGTGTTATTACTCAGAAACCTGTAGGTAATGAGTATTGTATTGTTCTTGGAGGAAGCTGTGAAGCAACTCCAAGGTGTGTCATGGAAGTGTGTCTTCTATGTTTATGTGTTTGTAGAGTTGTTGGAAATCAAGCTGTTGATGCAGTGGCGGAGATGTTGACTGCTAGACATCATTGCGATGATTGGGAGTGAGATGGAGTCTCTTACCTAGGGAGGACTTAGGTAGAAGGGTTATTGGGTAGTGATTGAATTAGGTAGATTGTCAACTGGTCTGTTGAGTCTGTAATTTGATACTACTAATAGTGGACTTCCTTCCTGGCTTGGTATGCCCCCAGATGTAGGTTGTTGAACCGAACTGGGTGAACAATCCTTGTGTGCAGTTCTGTAGTTTTCTATTGTTTTACATTGCAGAGTGTGTTGCTGTAACATCACACATAACATCACAGGTTTTGAGTGTCTTATTCATACAGCAGATATTGATGTTGTGACATCGCACTTAACATCACATATCTGGTACCCCAGAATTTCAATGATTATGAGTTGTTTATATATGATGTTTGATGGTCAAGTGATGTTATGAATTACCATGAGTGTATTGATGATTATGAGCTGTTTATACCTGATGTTTGATTATTAAATACTGATGTGAATTACCATGAGCTATATTGATGATTATAAGATGATGGTGATGATGTCTTGACGAATAAATGACGGTATGACGAATATGAGATTTTGATGAATGATGATGCACGTAATGACTTTATTGATGATGATGATTATGACGTTGTGCATCATGCATTCATAGCATTTCAGTGATGATGTTAGGACTTCGGTCCAGTGATGATGAGGTTAGACTTCGGTCTATTATGGCTTCCATCCCATTGTGTGGATGTGAAGTGGTTTATGACGTGCTCCGGTTCTTGTGTGGAACCGATCCTAATGACGGGGATCTTTGGAGGGTGATGGCCTAAGTGTCCATCGACTGTGACGATTGATACCACATGCATGAGTCTTGTTGTGCATTGCATTTATGTGGCATTTGTTGATATTTATGATGTTGTGTTTTGATGTTTGCCTTGTGATGACTCTGATGATGTTGTATATGATGATGACGCTATTTTATGGCATATCTTATTTTATATTGATTATAATGAATTATGATTACTCACCCTACTTGTTTGAATGTTGCCTCCACGTGGGTAACGTGCAGGTGATCAGGATTAGCTGTGGATGCTTTTGAGGACTTTTGAAGTTATTTGCAATTTGTTCGATGTAGAGGGTCTTGCTCTGATAGTGTAACATCGGGTTGGGTCGTTGAGTCGAACCATGTTGAGTTTTATTTGGCTGTTATTTTATTGATTATTTGATGACTATGGTTTATTTTAATAAACCCTTTTGTGGGATTTTTGTGGTTATGGTGGTTCTGCTGCCCTTTGAAGGAATTTTGAGTTATTTTGAGGAAAACCCGTTGTTTACGGAGCAATTTTGCTGATTTGATTTTATTGAGAAATGTGCACCCTTTGAGGTGATTTTGATTTTACTATGATTTTATGTTTAATCCGCTGTGATATTTGTGGGGTAAAAAAGGGTGTTACATTAGTGGTATCAGAGCAGGTCGGTCCCGTCCAGCCAGGTTGTCTAATGTTGTATAGTCCCTAGTGTGCGACATGTGTGTGAAAAAACTATCGATGCTTGTTTTGTTTTCCATTTGCAGGTTGGGAATGAAACAAGTGGGGGAGAAGATAGTGCTTCTCCAAGATGCTTCAAGTGTGGAGCGATGGCTAAGAGTGGTGTTGGACGCTACAATAGTTTGGTAAGATAGTTTGTACCGCCTCATGATAGTCGGCTGTTATTGATAAATTGAGGAACTTATCACCCTTAATCTCTTGTTGATAATAGACAGGATCGTGTTGGATGGGATAGACGTGTCTTGCGAGCTTAAGTGGTGTGTGCAGTGAATTATTTGGAGTTAAGCCAAGTGCTTACAGATGGTTTTGATGAGTCGATGCAGGATGGTGCTGGTGTTTAAGTTGAGGGTAACTTGGAGTATTAGTGAAGGTGGAGAAGTGGGTGCTTTGCCTGGTGTTTGTGAAATTTCAGAAGTGTTCCCTGATGACGTAAGTGATTGGCCTCCAGAGCGTGAGGTAGAGGTTGTATCGGATTTGATACCAGGTATGAGTCCGGTGTCAATGGCTCCTTACCGAATGTCTGCATCTGAGTTGGGAGAATTAAAGGAACAATTGGAAGAGTTGCTTAGGATGAAGTTGTCGACTAAGTGTTTCTCGGTGGGGTGCTCCTATGTTGTCGGTGAAGAAGAAAGATGGTACTATGAGATTGTGTGTGGATTATAGATAGTTGAATAAAGTGACGATTAAGAATAAGTATCCATTTTTGAGGATTGATGAGTTGATGGATCAATTGGTGGGCGCTTGTGTTTTAGCGAGATTGATTTGAGGTCTGGTTATCATCAGATTCGTGTTTAGCCTGATGATATTCCGAAGACAGCTTTCAGGACGAGGTGTGGTGACTATGAGTTATACTGTGATGTCGTTTGGTGTATCTAATGCACCTGGTGTTCATGAAGTATATGAATCTTATTTTTCATGAGTATTTGGATAATTTTGTGGTGGTTTTTATTGACGATATTCTGATATACTCTAAGCCTAAAGAAGAGCATGCTGAGCATTTGAGGACTGTGTTGCAGGCGTTGAAAGAGAAGAAGTTGTATGTGGACCTGTCAAAGTGTGAGTTCTGGTTGAAAGAGGTGAGTTTTCTTGGTCTTGTGATTTCGAGGGGTGGAATTGTTGTAGATCCTTCCAAGATTGATGCGGTGTTGCACTGGGAGACTCCGAAGTCTGCTGCTAAGATACAAAGTTTTCTGGGATTGGCAGGTTATTACAACAAGTTTATCAAGGGCTTTTCTAAGTTGGCATTACCTTTGACTCAGTTGACTCGAAAGGGTCAAGCTTTTGTGTGGGATGTAGCTTGAGAAGAGAGTTTTGTGGAATTGAAGAAGAGGTTAACTACCGCTCCAGTGTTGATTTTATCTAATCCGAGCAAATCTTTTGTGGTGTATTGTGATGGGTCGAAGATGGGTCTTGGTGGAGTATTGATGTAGAATGGACAAGTTATTGCCTATGCTTCGAGACAATTGCGAGTTCATGAAAGGAATTATCCTCTGCATGACTTAGAGTTGGCCGATGTGGTGTTGTGTTGGAAATTTGGAGACTTATCTATTTGGCTCTAAATTTGAAGTGTTCGGTGATCATGAGGATTTAAAGTACTTGTTCGATCAGAAAGAACTGAATATGAGGTAGAGCAGGTGGTTAGAGTTGTTGAAGGATTTCGATTTTGACTTGAGTTATCATCCGGGCAAAGCAAATGTAGTGGCTGATGCATTGAGCAGAAAGTCATTGCATATGTCGATGCTTATGGTGAAAGAATTGGAATTAATTGAACAATTCAGAGATTTGAGTTTGGTATGTGAAGAGACTCCCGACAGTGTGAAGTTGGAAATGTTGAAGTTGACTAGTGGCATTCTGGAGGAGATCAGAGTGGGACAACAATCTGACTTAAAGTTAGTGGACCAGTTGACTTTGATCAACCAAGGTAACGGAGGAGAATTCCGAATTGATGAGACTGGTGTGATGATGTTCAGAGACAGGGTGTGTGCTCCAGATGTCCCAGATATTAAGAAGAGCATGCTTGAGGAAGGACATCAGAGTAGGTTAAGAATTCATTCAGGTGCTACGAAGGTGTACCAGGATTTGAAAAAGTTATTTTGGTGGTCGGGTATGAAGAAGGATATTGCGGAGTTTGTTTATGCGTGCGATTGAGCATCAGAAGCCTTTAGGTATGATGCAACCATTGAATATTCTAGAAGGGGAATGGCATAGTATTTCTGTGGATTTTGTGTCGGGATTGCCGAAGACGGAGAGAGGGAATGATTCTATTTGTGTGATTGTGGACAGATGAACTAAATCGGCTCATTTCTTACTGATGAAAATTAATCATTCTATGTAGAAGTTAGCCGAGATGTATATTGAGGAAATTGTGAAGTTACATGGGATACCTTCGAGTATTGTGTCGGATAGAGATCCGAGATCTACATCGAGGTTCTGAAAGAGCTTGCAAGAGGCTTTGGGTAGTAAGTTGAGGATGAGTTCTGCCTATCATCCGCAGACGGACGGTCAGACAAAAAGGACTACCCAATCCTTAGAGGATTTGCTGAGAGCTTGTGTGTTGGATCAAGGAGGATCTCGGGATAGCCATTTACCGTTGATTGAGTTCACGTACAATAACAATTCTCATGCTAGTATCGGAATGACGCCCTATGAAGCTTTGTATGGGAGAAGGTGTAGGACTCCTTTGTGTTGGTATGAGTCGGGCGAGAGTGCTGTACTCGGACCTGAGATTCTGCAAGAGACGACTGAGAAGATTAAGTTGATCCAAGAAAGGATGAGAGCGTCGCAGAGTCGCCAGAAGAGTTATCATGATAAGAGGAGGAAGACACTTGAATTCCAAGAGGGAGGCCACGTGTTTTTTAGGGTAACGCCAATGACTGGTATGGGTCGAGCTTTGAAGTCTAGGAAGCTTACTCCATGTTTCGTTGGTCCATATCAAATATCACAGAGGATAGGAGAGGTAGCCTATCGAGTTGCTTTAACCGCCGTCACTTGCGAATTTGCATGACGTGTTCCACGTGTCTCAGTTGAGGAAGTACATTCTGGATCTGTCGTATGTGATTCAGATGGATGATGTACAAGTGAGGGATAACCTAACAGTGGAAGCTTTACCTGTGCGGATTGACGGTCGAGAAATGAAATAACTGCTAGGTAAAGACATAACTTTGGTGAAGGTGTTGTGGGGCGGACCAGCTGGCAAAAGTTGGACTTGGGAACGCGAAGATCAGATGAGGAAGTCGTATCCGACTCTGTTTCTTTGAGGTAATTTTCGAGGGCGAAAATTCTTTAAGTGGGGGAGAGTTGTAACACCCCAAATTTATTAGAATATTGATTTAATTTATTTAAATATAATATTTTTGAATTTTCGGTGAATTTTGGTGGTTTGTGTTGATGTCAGTATTTTGGTGGAGTTTTGGTTATTTTAATTAAAAAATAGTATATAATATGAATATATTAGTATTATTATTGATTTAAAATAATATTAGAGGAATTAAGGGCAAGATGGACTTTTGAGGAGGATTAGTGAGGGTAAATTGGGGAAAACCCATTTTGGAAGCCCAAGGGTTTAACAAAAAGGAATTGGGAGGAATAGGATTCATTTTGTTAGATCGTGAAAATAAGGAGAAAGTGCAGAGCTCTGAGGAAAAAGGAAAAGGCGAGGATTCGTGAAGGTTTCCAAAGGTTCAATAGAGAAAAGCTCCGAATCGACAATCTAAGGTATGAGGAGTATTGCCTTTCATTGTTTTCAATATAGGAAGTGATGTGTTTAAAGTGGATTTTGGGGTTTTTGGGGGTTTTTGAAGGATTTATGAGTTATTGATGATTTAGAGGTATTTCTGAGAATCGATGTTGGATTATTAAGGGTTGAATTGATTCAGGTAAAAATAAGCCTTCGAGGCTAAACCTTTTGATGATACGCGAGATCTTGTATGAGAAAGGGATTTATGGGGTTTATGGGAACCTTGAGAGTATGTGAAGGTTTATGTGATTTTGAGTTAGGATAGTGGAATTAACCGACCTAATGGTCGTACGTTTTATGCCTTTGATTGCCTTGATGCTTTAGGACTGTTTAAGGAGTATTTTAGGGTGAATGGAGGTTGGGATCGTAAGGGTTTTTGGGGCTGGGATGCTAATGGTGCATAACAGCGATTGCAGAAATCGCAGGTTCGCAAAGCGAACCATTCCTTGGCAAGGCGAACATTCGCCCAGGCTCGCAAAGTGAGCAGCGCAGCGAATGCGCGATGATTTTGTTGGTGAATACTGGGAACTCTCTGGTTTTTGTGTGGGATTTGGAGGATTCGCTAGAGCTCGCAAAGCGAACATCCCATCGAATGTGTTCGCACGACGAACTCTGCAGGGAACTGCTGCTGTTCGCGAAATTTTGTTTATGATGCTGTGATGTTCTGAGGTTTTGGTGCCGTGATATTTCTGATGATTTACCATGATGTTATTGATGATCATGTGATGATGATTTCGTGATGTTTTGATGAAATATTTGATGATATGAATTACCGTGATGTATATTGATGATTATGAGTTGTTTATATATGATGTTTGATGGTTAAGTGATGATATGAACTACCATGAGTGTATTGAAGATTATGAGTTGTTTATACCTGATGTTTGATGATTAAATACTGATGTGAATTACCATGAGCTATATTGATGATAATAAGATGATGATGATGATGATGATGATCATGTCTTGATGAATAAATGACGGTATGATGAATATGAGATTTTGATGAATGATGATGCACATAATGACTTTATTGATGATGATGATTATGACGTTGTGCATCATGCATTCATAGAATTTCATTGATGATGTTAGGACTTCGGTCCAGTGATGATGAGGTTAGACTTCGGTCTATTGTGGCTTCCATCCCATTGTGTGGATGTGAAGTGGTTTATGACGTGCTCCGGTTCTTGTGTGGAACCGATCCTAATGATGGGGATCTTTGGAGGGTGATGGCCTAAGTGTCCATCGATTGTGACGATTGGTACCACATGCATGAGTCTTGTTGTGCATTGCATTTATGTGGCATTTGTTGATATTTATGATGTTGTGTTTTGATATTTTCCTTGTGATGACTCTGATGATGTTGTATATGATGATGACGCCATTTTATGCATATCTTATTTTATATTGATTATAATGAATTGTGATTACTCACCCTACCTGTTTGAATGTTGCCTCCACGTGGGTAACGTGCAGGTGATCAGAATTAGTTGTGGATGCTTTTGAGGACTTTTGAAGTTATTTGCAATTTGGTCGATGTAGAGGGTCTTGCTTTGATAGTGTAACATCGGGTTGGGTCGTTGAGTTGAACCATGTTGAGTATTATTTGGCTGTTATTTTATTGATTATTTGATGACCATGGTTTATTTTAATAAACCCTTTTGTGGGATTTTTGGGGTTATGGTGGTTCTGCTGCCCTTTGAACGCATTTTGAGTTATTTTGAGGAAAACCCGTTGTTTACGGAGCAATTTTGTTGATTTGATTTTATGGAGAAATGTGCACCCTTTGAGGTGATTCTGATTTTACTATGATTTTATGTTTAATTCGCTGCGATATTTGTGGGGTAAAAAAAGGGTGTAACATTCATCACTTGATTTCTCACTCCACACTTAATATAAATGCAATTAATTGGTACCATTGGAATCCTTGTTCAAAAACGAGTGAGCTTGATGTTTACAAAAGTCAAAACCATTAAGCAATCAGAGAGAAAAGTAAGGTTTTGCAAATCGTCCATGGCACGGGCACGAGGAAGAAGAAGGTGGTCGTTGGCGCCTTTTTCAAATTTATTTGAATTTTTGAGTTTTTAAGTTATTTTCTTAATTGATTTCAAAAATTAATCTCTCTCTCAATTTTAATCATTTTTTATTGGTTCTTTTTTTAAAAATTCACAAAAATGTTAAAACATTTTATTCTATAAAAAAAATCAAATTTATATTATTTATTTAATATAGTTTGAATTTTTGTAAAGAATTTCATTTTAATTATTTTTAAACATTTTTAATGAAATTTTCATCTTGATTTTTCAAATTCAAATGATTTTCACACTGTCATATAAACATAACATGATTTTTAAAATATTTTTCAAAATTTATAACTTGTTTTTAAATATGTTTGATATTTTATATCATTTTTATTTAATTATCTTTGAATTTTTTTTTTAAAAAATTAAAATTAGGGTTTTCCTTAATTTTAATTTTTCAAACTTCATTTGAAACACTTTTGGGCCTCTTTGTAGAGTGTAAGACCCATCCCTTTTGTAAATACATATTTTTGGGCCTCAGTCATTGTATAAGTCTCGATACGATAAACGGTGTGATCGTTGTTTTTCATCTAGGAATCTCCTTGAGCTATAAGCCTCAACTCTTGTATAAAAATAACACTTTTGGGCCTCTTTGTAGAATATAAGACCAATTCTTTCTTGTACATAAATAATTTGCGTCTCATTCATTGTATAAGTCCCTATGTGGTTTTAAAAATCACGTCGTGATCGTCGCCTTTTCAAATAAATCATTTGGGCCTCTCCTTGAGTATAAGCCCCATTATTCTTTTTTCACGAACACTTTTGGGCCTCTATTAGAGTGTAAGACCCAACCCCTCTTTGTACAAAAACAATTTTGGGCATCTGCTATAGTATAAGTCCCACAACGTCTTTCGATATCGTAGTGCGATCAATATTTTCAAATAAGTCATTTGGGCCTATCCTTGAGTATTAGCCAAAATATTTTATACATATACTTGGTTTTAAACAATAAACAACCTCCATGGGCCTCTCCTTGATATGTAAGCCCCATACCTCTGTTTTCAAAATCATCTATCTGTTTTAACTGGTACTAAGAGGAGCATTATTCCCGGTGAAACTGCTCTTAGATCACTTGGGCCTCTCTTTGAGTTATAAGCCCCAAACATTTATTTTCTTTCAAACAAATTTCTTTTAATTCAAATTCAAATTCAAAGTTTTTCTCAAAACTTTCTTCAATTTCTCAAAACCCTAATTATACAGTTAAAATCATATAATCAATCACCGTACACTTGGGCCTCCTCTCAGAGTGTAAGTCCCAGCATCTTTTCAATTCATTGCATATTTGTGTATATACCTCTCAATTCACTTATCTGTATATATACTTGTGCATATTTGTTTAGAGTTTCCCCATCAGTTAGGTCTACACTTAGGTCAAACCAGAAGTTACTCCTAACTTAGTCAAAACTAGTTCCCTCATAGGAAATTCCCTATACAGTCTTCCTCCTCTTGGGCTTATTCAATATGGAGCAGAGAAATGCATTATTCTTGGTGAAACATTTCTCAAGACTGTCAAAACTTAGAAACATATATACAAGAAATTCATTTCTCAGGAGAGGATTAATTCCCGGTGAAACCTCTTTTGAATTTCTTCAAACCTTAGAACTGTTCAATAGAGAAAGGATTAATTCCCGGTGAAAACTTTCTTGAACTTTTCTTAGGTTTGGACCCACAGGCTTCCTAAAAGCATCCCCAACCTCCTCTTGGGCTTAGTACAAGGACCAACAGGCTTCTTAGAAGTTCCCCAGCCTCCTTTTGGGCTTAGTACAAGGACCCAAAGGTTTCCTAAAAACATAGGATATAAATTAGTTATATCTACTAGTTCAATCCCCAGGAAGGTCAAAAGTCCAGAACATCCTACCATTCAAAAGTTGATCTTCAATCAACAGCCTTCTCTTAGGCATCATACAAAGACCCCTATCTACACCAGAGCCTACCACTTCATGAGAGACTTGGACAGTCTCAGCCTCCTCCTGGGCTTCATTCAAGTAAACTTGGAAAGTCTCACTTATCATAGTCTCCTTTTTTACCACACACAGAGACCCTATGATTTCCTAAAAACATAAGGAAAACCCTGATCACTCTACCAATACACCAGTCTCTAGAACAGTTAAAACATCCAAGGGTTTCAAACTCACCTTAAACTCCCCTGACCCCCAACAAGGCTTAACTTTCACTTTGAAACATCCCAGCCAGGGTCAATTGAAAATCAACAAATCCTCAATGAAGTCAGAGCCTCATGGCATATGTTATTTCAACTCTTCCCTGATTCCCAGCAAGAGTAAATCCCCTTGGATTCCCCAATACAATTTGGACCTGCTCTTGGATTTTCATAAATCCTCAGCAAAAGTTAGCCTCCTCTTAGGCATCATATATGAATTTTCCCCAGTCAGCCTCAATCTTGGGCTTTGTACAAGGCAGATAAAACCCTCCCCAATGGAGTCATTTTCTTTTCAGCTTCAACCTTGGGCTTTGATCAAGGCACACAAAAATCAACATCCCTTCAGATGATACCATGAGTCCACTCTACAAGAAGATACTTCCTCTATACATCACATATCAAAACAAAACAACCAAAACCTTTTTCCAGATAATTATTGTAAGTGACACACTTGTTGATTCAAAATCCAAGCAGGAGTCCCTCCATTATCCTGGATAAAACTACTCTTTCATCTAACAGCTATAAGTGGCAAGCCTCTAGATTCCATACATCCAAGCCAATGTCCCTCTCTTAGCATGAAAGATTCATAAAGGAAAAGTGGCATTGCTCTACACTGAGTTAAAGCTTTCTTCCTTGATATAAAGGAAATTATGGCATTGTTGGATTCCTTATATCCCAGTTAAAGTAATTTCCCTTATAACCAATTTCTCAACATTTGTGATGAATAGGTCAGATACCTCCCTTTAGAGATGACAAATTCTCTCTCAGTCACCCTCTTAGCTTCAATCTTGGGATTTAAACAAGACACAAATACTCTACTAGCTTCAATCTTGGGCTTTAAACAAGACACTACATATTCTTTCCTCCCATAGAAATAGGAGGAACTACGATTTCTCTGATCCCCAAATCTCTTTACGGGACTACGTAGGCATAAGATTGTGAAATCTTAGCGAGCACACAAATAAAAAACTTTAGGTCCAGTACCTTCCCAAAAACAACAGAAAACCCGAAAACAACAAAAACATTCTCTTAACACTCCCAAAGGATAAACTTTCCCAATCCATAGCAGATAAACACTAGAAAACATTTCAAGTTAACAGAAATACATGCAAAAGAAGGTTCCTATGGATTACCATAGATACACTGGGTGTTAATATCTTTCCTTTGTAAAACCAGGCATCGATCCCCGATCTCTTAGCATTTGTTAAAGAAAACATTTGCGTGCAGGGTTAGTTTAAGATATCTTCCCCTTCCTTAACCAGCTTCATAGGATAAATATAGAAATCAGAAAGTAGCACCCCAAACCAATTTTAGCGGTAAGGTGGTCGCGTCATCGAAAAAAACCGCACGCTGCAGAAAAATGGCAACTCTGCTGGGGATTTTAGGATTAAAGTTCCTAAGAGGTCTAGGCCTTGCTTTGCATTTATTTATTTTTCTGTTATTTTACTTACTTTCTCATTTCATATATATATATATATATATATATATATATATGTCATCTGTTGTCATATTATTTGATACCCTTGTTTAAATTACTGTTATATGGGAATGCGCTTAATACGTATGTGGTGAGTCCAAGAGAACATTAAGATAAGTGGTGGCATATACGGGGAGGCTTATAGGGAGTGAATCCCGACCAAGCTGACTTGAGAGTCCACTGAATCAATGGAGTTGCCCGCGTGGAATTACCATTGTTGAACGAGCATGTCGTGAAAGCATTGTTTTTTCCTATTGGGTTACCCTTGAAGCTGAGGATTAGTAGACAATTAACCATTAAACCATTAGGTAGTGCGGTGACTATCGGGAATAGTTGATACGCGATACTACACTCAAAAGAGATTCATCTTAGGATATTACAGCTCTCCTGAGTCAATCAGTTTACTGTTAATATCCCTAAGAGGGGTCAATGATTTTGGGAACCTTTGTTAGAACCCGTTCTACAGGTACAAAAATTGACCTATTAGTACACACCTTGGGAATGGGTAGATCCATGGCTCCATGCTCGTGACGATGAACCCCTAAACCCATGTTTTCAAATGTTTTTGTTTGCTGCATTCATGCATCTATGCATTCATTAAAAAACTTTTTAAAACAAGAAATTTTTTTTCTCTAAAAGAACTGAAACAATAATTGCAAATATCAAAGGGGGCGTTATGGATTACGGAAGAAGGAAAACACACAAGTACACCTTCAAGATTTCAAAACTAGAAGACATAAGGACATTGGGAAGGATGATTACTAATCCCGAGGCTTTCAAAGCTAAACACGGAGGAATGTTGTCTCTTTTAAAGGTCAACATGGTAGACGGGATCTTGTCTACACTAGTTCAATTCTACGATCTGGTTTACCACTGCTTCACTTTTCCAGATTACCAGCTCACACCAACACTGGAAGACTACTCCCACCTGATTGATTTACCTATCACTGATCAAGATCCATTTTCTGGACTGGAAAAAATTCCAAAAAGTCAAAACAATTGCAAGAGCAATCTCTTTGGATGAGTCAGAAATCAGGACTCACATGACCGCCAAAAGAGGAATCCATGGTTTACCAGCTAAAATCCTGATGGAGAAAGCTCTATACTTTGCCAGTATAGGAAGTATAACTGCTTTCGAAGATGTCTTTGTTCCGCTTATATACGGGTTATTCCTCTTTCCCAACATTGACAACTTCGTCGACACCAAGGAATTTGTATAGCGGAGAAATGATCACATGTTGTGTACCATTACTCTACAAATGGTTTATTTCCCACATACCCAAGTCTGCTGCTTTTTGGGATCACAAGAGTAGTCTGCGATGGTCGCAGAAGATTATGTCTCTTACCAATTCTGACATAGATTGGTACAATCAGATCTATGACGGGATAAAAATCATAGACAAATGTGGAAATTTCCCTAAATGTACCCCTCATTGGTACTAAAGGAGGGATCAACTATCATCCAATTTTATCTCCCCGTCAAATTGGATACCCGATGAAGAATATCCCACATAATGCTCATCTAGAAGGTCTTTTCTTCAAGGAAGGAGAAAATGACAGGGCACTAAAGCAAGAAATAATGCATGCCAGGCAACATATTCACAGAAAGAGGAGAGAGTCCCTAGGAAGGAAAAAATGCATCTCTGCAGAGCCCTATCTCCACTGGGTACAAACTAGAGCTATCAAACTGAGGAAGCCTTACTGTAGCGTGCGATTTTTGTCGGTGGACGGGACCACCTTACTGCAATGTTGGAATTGGGTGCTACTTTCTGATATCTTATTTATCCTATGAAGCTGGAAAGGAAAGGGAAGATATCTAAAACTAACCTTGCACACAAATGTTTTCTTTAACAAATGCTAAGAGATCGAGGAACGGGGTCTGGTTATACAAAGGGAAGCTATTAACACCTAGTGTATCTATGGTAATCCATAGGAACCTTTTATTGCATATTTCTTTGTTAACTTTAAATGCTTTCTTGTGTTTATCTATTGTGGCTTGGGAAAGTTTCTCCTTTGGGAGAATTAAGAGAATGTTTTCGTTGTTTTTGGGAAGGTACTGGACCTGAAATTTTTGATTTTGTGTGCTCGCTAAGATTTCGCAATCTTATGCCTACGTATTCCTGTAATGAGATTTGGGAAATCAGAGCAATCGTAGTTCCTCCTATTCTATGGGTGGAAAGATGTTTGATGTCTTGTTTAAAGCCCAAGATTGAAGCTAAAAGGGTGACTGAGAGAGAATTTGTCATCTCTAAAGGAAGATATCTCACATATTTATCACAAATTGCTGAGAAATTGGTTATAAGGGAAATTACTTTAACTGGGATATATAGAATCCAACAATGCCATAATTTCCTTTATAAGGGTGATGTCATGAAGGAAGAAAGCTTTAACTCAGTGTAGAGCAATGCCATTTTTTCCTTATGAATCTTTCATGCTAAGAGAGGGACATTGGCTTGGATGTATGGAATCCAGAGGCTTGGCCACTTATAGCTGTTAGATGAAAGAGATATTTTAGCCAAGATAAAGGAATGACTCCAGCTTGGATTTTGAATCAACAATTGTGCCACTTACAACAATTATCTGGAAAAAAGGTTTTGATTGTTTGTTTTGAAATGTGATGTATAAAGGAAATACCCTCCTGCAGAGAGGACTTATGGTCTCATCTGAGGGGATGTTGATTTTTGTGTGCCTTGACCAAAGCCCAAGGTTGAAGCTAAAAGGTTTGAAAAATAACTCTAATGGGGAGAGTTTTATCTATCTTCTACAAAGCCCAAGATTGAGGCTGACTGAGGAAGTTTCTTATATGAAGCCTAAGAGGAGGATATCTTTTGCCGAGGATTTGTGAAATCCAGGAACATGTCCAGATTATATTGGGGAATCCAAAGGTTTTACTCTTGTTGGGAATCAGGGAAGAGTTGGAGTATCAGATGCCATGAGGCTCTGATTCTCTTAGGAATTGGTTGATGGTAAATTGACCCTGGCTGTGATTGTTAAGGTGAAAGTTTAAATTTGTTGGGGGTCAGAGGAGTTTAAAGTTGAGTTTGAAAACCTATGAGGATTTAACTCTGCTGGAGACTGATGCATTGGTAGAATGATCACAGTTTTTACTGTACTTTTAGGAAACTTGAGGGTATCTGGGTGAGATCAGGAGGAAATGAGACTTTCCAAGTCTACTTGAATGAAGCCCAAGAGAAGGCTGAGACTGTCCAAGACTCTCAAGAAGTGGTAGGCTCTGTTGTAGAGATGGGGTCATTGTATGATACCCACGAGGAGGTTGAGGGTTTAAGGGATGAAGATCAACCCTAGGATGGTCCTGATGTTTTGGATTTTTTTACTCTCCCGAGGATTGAACTAGTAGATATGAATAATTTCTATCCTATGCCTTTAGGAGGCCTTTGGGTCCTTGTACTAAGCCCAAGAGGAGGTTGAGGGGAACTTCTAAGAAGCTTGTTGGTCCCTTGTACTAAGCCCAAGAGGAGGTCGGGGATGCTTTTAAAAAGCCTGTGGGTCCAAGCCTAAAAAAGGTTCAAGAAAGGTTTCACCGGGTAGTAATCCTTTCTTTGTTGAACAATTCTAAGGTTTGAAGAAATTCAAAAGAGGTTTTCACTGGAAATTAATCCTCTTTGGGGAAATGAATTTGTTGTACAAATATATATTTCTAAGTTTTGACAGTCTTGAGAAAAGTTTCACCGAGAATAATGTCTTTCTCTGTTCCATATTGTATAAGCCCAAGAGGAGGCAGATTGTATAGGAAATTTCCTATGAGGGAACTAGTTTTGACTAAGTTGAAAGTAACCTCTGGTTTGACCTAAGCATAGACCTAACTGCTAGGGGAAACTCTAAGCAATATATGCACAAATATATACAGATAATTGACTGGTATATAATCAAGTATGCAAAAAAAAGATGTTGGGACTTACCTTTTGAGAAGAAGCCCAAGTGTATTGTGATCTGTAGTATTGACTACAACTATATGCTTGATTAGGGTTTTAATAAATTAAAGAAAGTTTTGAGACAAAATTGAATTTGAATTAAAAGAAGTTTGTTTGAATCAAAAGTTTTGGGCTTATAACTCAAAGAGAGACCCAAGTGACTTATTTGAAAACATTGATCGCACTACGATACCAAAAGAAGTTATGGGGCTTATACTATAGCAAAGGCCAAAAATTGTTTTTGTACAAAGAGGTGTTGGGTCTTACACTTTATTAGAGGCCCAAAAGTGTTTGTGAAGAAATAAAAATGGGGGCTTATACTCAAGGAGAGGCACAGATGATTTATTTGAAAAGGCGACGATCGCGCCGTGATTTTGAAAACCACTAAGGGACTTATACAATGACTAAGGCCGAAAATAATTTATGTAAAAGAAGGAATGGGTCTTACACTCTATTAGAGGCCTAAAAAGTTATTTTTATACAAGAGATGGGGCTTACATCTCAAAGAGATACCCAGATGAAAAACAGCGATCGCACCGTTATTTTGAAAATCGTATCGAGACTTATACAATGACTGAGGCCCAAAATTATTTATTTACAAAGGGGTTGGGTCTTACACTCTAATAGAGGCCCAAAAGTGTTTCAAATGTGTTTGAAAAAAAAATCAAAATTAAGAAAAACCCTAATTTTAGTTTAGAAATATAATTTTCAAAGGAAATTAAATAAAAAATGATACAAAATATCAAATATATTCAAAAACAAGTTGTCAACTTTGAAAAATATTTTAAAAAATCATGTTTAATCACATGAAAACTTGGAATCCATTTGAATTTGTAAAAACAAGGTGGAAATTTCATTTAAAAATGTTTAATAACAAATAAAATGAAATTGATTACAAAATTCAAACTATATCAAATAAATAATATAAATTTGATTTTTTTGTAGAATAAAATATTTTTACAATTTTGTGAATTTTCAAAAATAGAACCAATAAAAAATGATAAAAATTGAGAGAGATTAATTTTTAAAATCAATTAATAAAATGACCTAAATTTCAAAAATTCAAAATATGGTGCCAACGGTCATCTTCTTCCTCACGACCTCCCTCCATGGCCGTTTTGCAAAACCTCACATATCTCTCTCAATACGTAATGGTTTTGAATTTTGTAAACACGAAAGTTGTGTATTTTGAACAAGGATTTCAATGATATAAATTAATTGCATTTATATTAAGTGTGGAGTGAGAAATCAAAAAATGAACTCAAGAACCCTAATTTCTGCAAGAACACTATGAAATCCTATACACGATAGCTACAAAGAAATTGATTGAGGGGAAATACTCTACATATGTGCAGAAACATGTTTGTAACTTGAAAACACATTTATGATGCATGGATCATAGAGTTTGAGAGTGTCAGGCTAACCTCTGCAAGAGGAAATCAAATCCTCAATTGTAGGAGTTACATATGTTGTGTGATGATCTGGACAGCTTCCTTGGACCTCATGTAGTGTGTTTGAAATCTTGGAATATATTGAAACAACCTGGAACTTGTTGTGGTATCCCAACTGCAAATAGGCCAAAAAGCTTGAGCAAATGGATGGTGACTTTGTGATTCCGGTGTTCCAGATGTGTTTTGAGGTTATGGATCACTTGTATATGACATATGTGAGGTGTTAGGATGGTTGGTTTGTGTGGAATTGCTCTCTATTTGAAAATTCGAATGTGACTTGTAAGAGAAGCAAATTCTGGTTTTTTAGAGTGATTGGAAGGAAAGCATGAGTTGTTATGCTTTGGTGTACTTGAATTGATCAGAAAGAACCTCTATTTATAGTAGAGCAACTTTGTCTTGGGAGCAATAGTGATTGAAGGCTGGATCACTCCATTATCCATTGAACTTTGTCATGTAGCCAAAGTCTCCTCTAGCCATTGACTTGAGTCAATCTTGAAGGCTATGAGTCTTCTGTTGCAGGGATAAGGCTTGACTCCTTTAGTGATCAATGACTCAGTTCATGCCACCTCAATGTATCTCTTGAATGCCTTGAAACAAAATTGAAGTTTTTGGATTTGCAACATTGAATTTCACATGCTAAGGAATAGGATTCTTGACTTGGTGGCTTTGTGATCAGATCCTTCATCATTCAAGTTGATTTTGGACAGAAATAAAATGATTCAAGTGTCCAAAATTGGCTCAAGAAATCATGGGAACCAAGTCATGTTTTCATGCCTTTGTGTGGGCAGGGTGAAAAATGCCATTTTTGGAGGCTTATAACTCCTTGCTCAAATTGAACCATGAGAGGCTCTTGTACTTTTTGGAAATCCCCTATAACATACTTCAACTTTAATGTTTAACTTTGGTCTTGAATCACCTTGGATCATAATGAAAAATGGCCTCAAAGTTGGTGAAGATGCAAAACAGATTTTGTCCAAAATTTCACTAAGTGTTGGAGAAATGGCCATTTTCATATTTTTGTGATTTTGATCAATTCATAACTCAAAATGCATGAGGATTTGGAATCTGTTGTAGCTGACAATCTTGAAGTTTGTAATGAGAGCTTTCATTTGAGCTTTGGATGGAAGAAAAATGCTACTTGGATCATAAGTTATGGTCTTGCAAAGTTGGGTATAAATCACTTTTTTCCATAACTTAGTGAAATTTCAAGTTTCTTATGGTTTCCCCTTTTGCAAGTAACCCCTTTTTTCTTGATTTTTCTGGATGTATGATAATATAAAACATAATTTAACATTGTTTTTTACTTAGGGAAGCCTTGTTTGTCAAGAAATTCAAAAAGTCAAACTTGGATGTTTGTACCATCATCCCTCTATTGGACGGATCAAAAGTTCTTAACCAGGAACTGATTGAAGTTACTTACGACAGTTAGAAAAATCGGAAGGCTCCTGTAGTTGTCTATCTACCGGGACTGTTACCCTATGAATCAACTAAGGCAATCCCTTACAAATACGGTGCAACAACAATTGAGAATGGAAAGGAAATTCCATTATCCTCCGTCGTGAATATTGCAGACATCAGTCGAGTAACACGGAGCGGTCGAATCTTCAACTGAGGAGTTGGAGAACCTAACAAAGAAAAGGAACCGCAAACAGAAGTTCCTAATCCACCAGCCGGTCAATCCAGTAATTCCGACCTTTCGAGAAGCGATGATGAGATGCTGAAGCTCATCCAAAGGAGTGAATACAACATTGTTGGTTAGCTGTTACAAACTCCTTCAAAGATCTCGGTGCTATCACTTTTACTCAGTTCTGAAGCCCACAGAGAGGCTCTACAGAAAGTCTTAGAGCAGTCCTTTGTGGAACAGGATGTGTCAATACGATAGTTTGATAGCATCATCTCTAACATCACTTCCTGCAACAACTTAGGATTCAGTGATGAGTGTCGCTTCCGAAAGATTCGCATCCAACGGTACAAACGCGAGAGTGGCGCGGAAAACACAGAGTCGCCAGCCATGTGTATTTATCCCGAGAGAGGGAAAGGAAACACAACATAAACCTGAAGAGAAAGGGGGAAAGACATGGTCATCGCAACCATAGTCCGGGTTCGGGAGTCGGTTATGCGAGGGGAAGGTGTTAGCACCCCACGCATCCATCGTACTCGATGGGATCCACGTTTGTTGTCTAAACGGAGGGTGAGCTGTCCTACTATCTATGGCTGAACAAAAGAAAATGGGGATGGGGGTGACTAAGACGGACTCGGTAGGACATATTCGATGCCCTAGGCCTACGTACTCCCTCAGTGCAATGGTAAAGTCAGAGTCAACGTAGTTCGGACAGGAACTGTGAGGGAAGGTTGCTCGCCAAGACAATCACTGTCTTGTGCCTACATATCCTCAATCGGATGAGAGAGAGCAATCAGAGCTAATGTAGTTCGTGGGTACGACCACGAATGGGTAAGTGTTTTTTACGTGAGCGACGAGCTCTTTTCTGAAAATTTGAAACCCAACAATCCCGAAGGATAAAAAGATTTGAATTTGTTTTGTGTTTTTTAGACAGAAGTGTTTTCTTAAGTTAGTTCATAACTTGCATTTCACCAAACTCTAGAGCACAGGGACGAATACTTAACGAATCGTCCCAAGACAAGACGCCCGCTAAGCACTCTAGAAAGATGAGAGGAAGCCCCTCATTTCTCATTCCCCACGCTTAAGGCTCGTGCGCAATACACTTTATCTTTATTAAGTGTTTTCAAGAAGTTTTGAGATGAGAAGAGAGAAGACCCAAAGGAAACTCTAAAGGGAAACTAAGAGTCCTAATGTTATCATGCATGGGTAACCTATGGTTAGTGAGGTTTAGGAGAGACGACTACCTAAAACCTAATGCTAAACCTACTCCAAGCTTAATCGGAAATTAAGTTGACTAGGTAGCTCTAAGGGGAAAGGAGTCCAAGACTTGAACAAGTCTTGAGACTCGAGGTAGTGAAATAAGTAAAAAGAGAAGGTACAGCACCTACAACAGCACATTTGCTTCAAAATAGCAACGAAATCATGCACATACACCAAACAGCATTCAACAACATGAAACTCAGCATGAAAACAGGTGTAAAAAGGTCAAACAGCATACATGTACACATGGACAACACATATGACAGCACTTTATGCAAAACTCAGATGTGAAATTAGGACAGCATGCACCACACTTGAATACGATTCAATCTAGGCAGAGCAAACGTGCATCAAACAACATACATCGTTCAATTAATCATGATCATAAACAAACCATACACCATGTTGAATAACCCTGCAAGCATCATGGAAGAATGCAACATATAGCATATGATCAAATGAATCAAGTATGCACATCATGAAATTGGATACAAGTAAGTATGCACAATCATCATCAATCCAGCATCAATGCACAATGAACATGATCAACAAGTGAGTGTGCGTATTTGTTCATAGCATCAAGTGTTTAACAACGCAAACATACACATAAATGATGAAATCCAAGCATCACGTGTCGGAAAAATGTGTTCATTCAATAGTGTAAGGTGCAACAGCTCAAGAATAATCCACAAATCATCAACATATTAGGCATGCATCGGATCTCAAACAACCAAGAAAATGCACTAAAATACACATTATGTCCCAGAGTAACCGGTTAACAAACGGTGAGTAACCGGTTACTTAGTTGAAAATCAGACCATTTACGCAAAAAATACACAGAGTAACCGGTTACTCTGGGACAACAGTAAAAAAAAACTGTTTTAAAAGCACTTTTCAGCATCAAACCACTTATCCAATCATCTCCAATGATCATGTAATCAACAATGCACGAGAATTAAGTCCAATCACAACAATCAAACATCAATTTCATCAATCAAACAACAAGATCACAAATCAAATCAAGCAAATGAATCGAATCACATCACAAACCAAAGATCTACATTGCATAAGTTGAAATTAAGCTAAATCAAGCATAGATATAAGGAAAACCAACCTACAAGGCTGAGATTTGCCTTGGTGATTATTGAGCACGAAAATTGGTGAATCCAAGCAAGAAAACTAAAGATCTATGTGATGAACTTCAAGATCCAAGCAAGAACAACCAAGATCCAAGCTAGAATAACTCAAATAATGAAAAGCTGCTCCAAAAGTGATTCCACACTCCAAAATAGTAGCAAATCCAAGATTCTTTCAAGAATTGGTGAATGGATGGTGGTTTAGTTTCAAGATCAACAAATTCCAAGGTGAAATTTGGTGAACTTTGATGATGAAACTTTGAGTGGGGGTTTTGGAAAATGAGAGAAAAGTTGAGAGAATTAAAGGAATTCAGAAAATTGGAGAGTGAAAATGATCCAGGTCCTCTCTTGGTTTGGAATGAGTGAGCTTAAATATCCTCTAGCTTAGGAATTTGGCTTGGTTTTGGAGTGAGTGGAAAATGAGGTGAAAATGGGTTAAGAAGTGAAGTGTGGAATTGGGGTGGAAATTGATGAGTGGAAATGGAAAATTTGGGTGGAAAATGATGAAAAGAAGCTGTTCTAGATCTTTCCCACGTAAGCACAAGCAATGCACATGACCACTAAAATGATTTGAAAATTTTGCAGTGCTGAAAAATGCAGATTCTGGGCAAAAATTACACTGGGTAACCGGTTAACAAACGGTGAGTAACCGGTTACCATGAGGAAAATTTGAATTTTCTGCTTGGCGCCAAAAGGAGGGAAAATGGAGACGGACTTGATTTCACCTGTTCTGAACCACAATATGCCTCTGAAACTTGTCTTTGGACCTCACTACTTGAGTGCACTTGAAACATGCCGTGAAATATTTTCCGAGCCCCGATTAAATTGCTGAGACGGCTGTTCGGTGCTGAATTGCTGATCAAAATTTGACTGCCGGAACTGTTGATCCTCAAATCACTTAATGAGCAAAATAAATGCTCAAAAAGACTTCGAGAATTAAATGCTTGGCCTTAACTGCCGATAAAAATCAAACTGGTGCTGAGAACATGCTGAAGAAAATGCCCTGATCCCATGCTTAAAGAAACATGCAAATGCAGCAATGCTAATGCAAAAAATGCAAAGAAACATAAGCCAGTTAGCTAAAAACAAGAAGGTAAATTTTGGGGTGTTACAGCTGCCCCTATTCAATCACTTGGTCCTGAAGGTATGATAGCAATGGCTGTCATGCGTTCAAAGGATTCACGGAGATTGAATACCAAAAGAAACCTGAAATTTGCAATCCTCAAAGGAGAGACGACTCCGCTGGGGAACAAGCAATAAATGCTGCACTGTCACAACACGGACGAGTGTTGGAAATCAATAAATACGGTGTATTGAAAAGTCTTGAAATAAACACAGACGAGTGTTGGCCATGCTGGGGATAAACACGGACGGGTGTCAAGGAATCAAAGATATCAGATATGGACGGGTATCGTAAAGATACACGGACGGGTGTAAAAAGATTCAATACGGGCGGATATCGAAAAGATACACGGACGGGTGTAAAGAGGTTCAATACGGACGAGTATCAAAAATGTACACGGACGGGTGTAAAAAGATTTCAATATGGACGGGTATCAAAAAGGTACACGAACGGGTGTAAAGAGATACAATACGGACGGGTATTGAAAAAGATACATGGACGGGTGTAAAAAGGGTCAATATGGACGGGTATCGAAAAGGTACATGGACGGGTGTAAAGAGTTTCAATACGGACAGGTATCGAAAAGGTACACGGACGGGTGTAAAAAGATTTCAATACGGACGGGTATTGAAAAGGTACACGGACGGGTGTAAAGAGATTCAATACGGACGGGTATTGAAAAAGATACACGGACGGGTGTAAAAAGGGTTCAATACGGACGGGCATCGAAAAGGTACACGGACGGGTGTAAAAGGGTTCAATACGGATGGGTATCGAAAAGGTACACGGACGGGTGTAAAAAGGTTTCAATACGGACGAGTATCGAAAAAGGTACACGGACGGGTGTAAAAGGGTTCAATACGGACGGGTATCGAAAAGGTACACAGACGGGTGTAAAGAGGTTCATACGGACGAGTGTCGAAAAGGTACACGGACGGGTGTAAAAAGATTTCAATACGGACGGGTATCGAAAAGGTACACGGACGGGTGTAAAGAGATTCAATACGGACGGGTTTTGAAAAAGATACACGGACGGGTGTAAAAAGGGTCAATACTGACGGGTATCGAAAAGGTACACGGACGGGTGTAAAGAGTTTCAATACGGACAGATATCGAAAAGGTACACGAACGGGTGTAAAAAGATTTCAATATGGACGGGTATTGAAAAGGTACACAGACGGGTGTAAAGAGATTTAATACGGGCGGGTATTGAAAAGGTACACGGACGGGTGTAAAAAGGGTCAATACAGACGGGTATCGAAAAGGTACACAGACGGGTGTAAAGAGATGCAATATGGACGGGTATCAAAAAGGTACACGGACGGGTGTAAAGAGTTTCAATAAGGACGGGTATCGAAAAGGTACACGGACGGGTGTAAAAAGGGTCAATACGGACGGGTATCGAAAAGGTACACGGACGGGTGTAAAGAGGTTCAATACGGACGGGTATCAAAAAGGTACACGGACGGGTGCAAAAAGGTTCAATACGGACGGGTATCGAAAAGGTACATGGATGGGCGTAAAGAGTTTCAATGCGGACGGGTATTGAAAAGGTACACGGACGGGTGTAAAAAGGTTTCAATATGAACGGGCATCGAAAAGCTACACGGACGGGTGCAAAAGGGTTCAATACGGACTGGTATCGAAAAGGTACACGGACGGGTGTAAAAGGGTTCAACACGGACGGGTATCGAAAAGGTACACGGACGGGTGTCAAAGGTCAATACAGACGGGTATTGAAACAAAATTTCAAACATGGACGGGTGAGGAAAGAACACAGACGGGCGCTAAATATCAATACGGACGGGTATTGAAACAAATGTTCAAACACGGACGGGTGCTGAAAGAACACGGACGGGTGCTAAATGTCAATACGGACGGGTATTGAAACAAAAGTTCAAACACGGACGGGTGCTGAAAGAACACAGACGGGTGCCAAATATCAATACGGATGGGTATTGAAACAAAAGTTCAAACACAGACGGGTGCAGAAAGAACACGGACAGGTGCCAAATGTCAATACGGACGGGTATTGAAATCAAAGGTTCAAATACGGACGGGTGTTATCAACAGGTCAATACTGACGGGTATTGAAATCAAAGGTTCAAACACGGACGGGTGTTATCAACAGGTCAATATGGACGGGTATTGAATTCAAAGGTTCAAACACGGACGGGTGTTATCAATAGGTCAATACGGACGGGTATTGAAATCAAAGGTTCAAACACGGACAGGTGTTATCAACAGGTCAATACGGACGGGTATTGAAATCAAAGGTTCAAACACGGACGGGAGTTATCAATAGGTCAATACGGACGGGTATTGAAATCAAAGGTTCAAACACGGACGGGTGTTATCAACAGGTCAATACGGACGGGTATTAAAATCAAAGGTTCAAACACGGACGGGTGTTATCAATAGGTCAATACGGACGGGTATTGAAATCAAAGGTTCAAACACGGACGAGTGTTATCAACAGGTCAATACGGACGAGTATTGAAATCAATGGTTCAAACACGGACGGGTGTTATCAACAGGTCAATACGGACGTGTATTGAAATCAAAGGTTCAAACACGGACGGGTGTTATCAACAGGTCAATACGGACGGGTATTGAAATCAATGGTTCAAACACGGACGGGTGTTATCAACAGGTCAATACGGACGGGTATTGAAATCAATGGTTCAAACACGGACGGGTGTTATCAACAGGTCAATACGGACGGGTATTGAAATCAAAGGTTCAAACACGGACGGGTGTTATCAACAGGTCAATACGGACGGGTATTGAAATCAAAGGTTCAAAAACGGACGAGTGTTATCAACAGGTCAATACGGATGGGTATTGAAATCAAAGGTTCAAACATGGACGGGTGTTATCAACAGGTCAATACGGACGGGTATTGATATCAAAGGTTCAAACACGGACGGGTGTTATCAACAGGTCAATACGGACGGGTATTGAAATCAAAAGACCACCTGGACGAAGGGGTGAAAAGAGATCATGGGTTCACAATCCTGGCAAAACACTCTGCCGTGGGACTGTCAAATATTGCTTTGAATGACTAAACCCAACACTCGTGGAGTAAAGTCGAATGATATCTTCCTGAAATCCGATTTTCCTGACGAAGGAAAAACTCAAACCTGGCTTATGCTTCGGATGCATATGTTTGAATTTTGCCGTAATGCTCCACACGAAGTGGAAATGCTACGCACTTAGGAGGATGCAATGTAAAAAATGCTTATGCAATGCAAAAAGACCGTCCCAGCAAATTAAATACTGAGAACAGAAGCAGCTCCACTGAGGACGACAGACTACATTTTCATCAAACCAAAGAAAATATGCTGAGGAAAACTTCACCCTGCTAGGGAAGATCACAATCACCAATTCTGCTGGAGATGGACGAAACTCCGAGAGAATACCCACTCTGTTGGGGAAGAAGTGAAAACTGAAGATGGACACTCCTCCGCCGGGGATGACCAAATGTTTCAGAACCTGGATTCAAAACCTGCTGGGGATACTAATCGCCGACAAACTCTGCTTGGGGATGGAAACCAAATACTGAAAATGGAAACTCCTTCGCTGGATATCACCAAATACTTTAGAACTTGGATTTGATGCCTGCAAAAAACGATTGGACTTAAGACCTACTGGGGATACCAATCACCACCAGACTTTGCTTGGGGATATGAGCACCTTTATCCTGCTGAAGAGTACTGATCATCATCGGCACTTCTGCTTGGAAAATAGTAGTTGTCAACATCCACTCTGCTAGGGGATGAACACATGTTTCCTGACTAGATGAGGAAATGACTGCCCCATATTCTGTGGGGAAACAACATCTTTGATCAAAGAAGATGCTCCATCAATCTCTTGCAGGAGAGGCTGTAAAAATAACAACTTCTGGCTACTTGGTGAGGAAAGATTAGCCAAATCACAACTCTGACTGGGGGGAAAATTTTTTACCCTACTGGGGATTAGAGCATGTCGTTGCTGACAGAAATACACTTCCTGACCTGCTGCTGGAAGTGAGTATCAGACTTTGTGGGGAAAATAAAGTCTTTTCAAAGACATCCAACACATCTTCTGCCGGAGATATAACCACATTCACCTCGGAGCGATCCACTCCTGACTGCCTGCTGGGGAATAATAACCCAACCATGACCTCGACTGGGGACACAATCCTCTATACTCTTGCTGGGGGGACGGTCCTCAACGACTCCGCTTGGGGGAATTACTTCTTTATACTCTGTTGAGGAAGACGATCCTCGATACTCTGACTGGGGAGAGCATCAAACTAGTGAGGACGATCAGACTTCAAAGTTGAAGAGAGCAGCTCTACTGGGGAGGTACCAATGAAGATTAGACTTTGAATTACTTAAAATTACTAGATCTGACCGTTGAGGAAGAGAACACTCTAACTCCTCATCGTCTTCTTGACAATATTCTACCGTCTTACCTTGCTGAGAGTGAGGATTCCATCTGTACTGTTAGAGATAAGAAGCCTTCATAAAAGCCCTTTTCGAACATAGGACAATTCTCTGCTTGAGGAAGAATAACAATTCCCACACCTTGCTGGAAAAGATACCCTCTGGCTCTTTGCTGGAGGGGAAAGACTCCAAAAGTCCAACACTGGGAAAAACTCAGTGCTTCAAGTTTCTGCATATTGATTGTCAGGAGTGAAACACAGTTCCTTTAAATCTCCACCTTGCCCCAGACCACAGGGTCTACTTGAAACAATCATCTTAAGAGGATTTTATAGAAAACCTGGTGTTCAACAATGCCCCAGGGTCTTCAAACTCTTAGAGATGTATCCGGTCTGGACATAACTGTCTCATACTTCATGATTCGTGAAGTAAACCACCTCGAGAGGGTTCGTAATGACCTGAAATGTTCTGCCACAGTATTCTGAACCTTGCGGAGGTGCTATTGATTGATTGTGTTCTGAAGGGAAAAACTTCTCGCGCCCTTGAAGTGACCTGCCCCAGTACAAGCCTTGCAGTACATTTGTCTCTGACCGACTAGTCTTCGAGAGATTTACCGAATCTCGACGTGATTGCCCCAATTTACACGCTTGTGGAGAGATTTATCGGATCTCGACATAACTTCTCTAGTTCGAAGAAATTTTCTCAACATGAATGCCCCATGGTTGATTGTATTCTGAAAAGACCTTCTCAACTTGAATGCCCCAGTTTGGCTACATTTTGAAGAGATTTCCCAGTGTGATTGTCCCAGATTGGTTACATCTAAACACAAATGGCTGGGAACGCCTTTTTCCCACATAATCTTTCAGCAACATGTCTTTTGGAGTCTCAGGCACCTCAACTTGGCCAGTTTAAGCTTCTCGACTGATGTTCATCGTGTAAGCTTCTTTGATGTCAACCAAATGTATGCAAGCAGAAAATATTTATTCTGAGAATGATTATTCAAATGCAACACATATGTTAATCTTGAAGTCCTTATTGAAAATATGTCACACAACCGAGTTGCGACACTTATTTTTGAAAGGAAAGCAATACGCACATGCAACACCAACAAAAATCTTATTAGCACAACTCATGGGAGTCAGGAACGCTATCTCGTTGAAGTACGCCTTCAGACTAAACCCTGTTGCAATTAGGACTTTTAAGGGTTGTAGCGTGGCCTAGTTCGCAGTTTGAGAAAAAAGGATTTATGGCTCAAAGTTTATTGGTACCCACCCACTCTTCATGATATTCTCCAGTCCTATGTTCAACTAATTTGACACAGGCGCTCGTCTCTCAGAAGGTTTCCCGATTTCTAGGGAATCCATGCAACTGGTGATTCGACACCTGACGAGGTTTTGGACTAACAGTCGCCCCTTTTTGTCTTTTGTGTCTATAGTCACACAACTTTGTTCTTATTGAGGATTTTCTTTGTAATCCTTTTGGTTTTTCGCTTTCTCATTCTTTTGCTTTTTGTTCCCTAATTTTTGCCTGGACTGACTCTTTTGAGTTTTCAATTTTGATGTCCAGCGGGATGCCTTAACTTTTGCCTAAGTCACTTGCTTTCAAGTTTTTCGACTTAGCATGCTTTTTCTTTTTCTCTTTTTTCTCTTTTTTTTTGAACAAGTCGTGTGACACCGTTTTTCCTGACTTGTTTGAAAGGGCCGTGACTGTTTCACTCTTCGGTTGGTGAGGAGTAACCATTGTGGTTCTACACCTCTTAACCTCTTGATAGTGGAATGGAAGGTAATGGATCCTCAGATGTACACTCCTTCTGAAAGTTGAACACTTGGTCAAACTAACTGACGCCTACCCTGCCCCTGGGTTAAAATTGAGGGTTTTTCGTTTTCAGAAAGAACTCCTACTACTAGGCTCAAAGGGGTTGACAAAGGTTTATCTCCTTATCTCTCCAGTGTTTGTGAATTGGAAACAATGCCTGTACATCCTTAATAGGGTTTTATCCAAAAGCGTACCATTAGAAATCTGCGTTCTTATCTTGTCATCCTCCCTCCAAGAGTCTAGGCAAGAAAGATAGTATTGCAGTGCATACAAGCATTTAAAATGAGTGAACACGAATGGAATTCTTCGAGAAAAACATACTCATTGCATTATGATTGTCATTCAGAAACAAATGAGTTCTTACATGCAAGCAATGTTTAAACAAACAAATGAAAGCTACATATGAAAATGCAATAAAGAAACTAATGATTGCCACATAGAGGAAGGCTTGACTCCGTCTGGACTTATTGCTTCTGATGACACTCTTGCAATTTGGTGCTTACTCTGACAAATAAGCTTCAATCCAAAGGGGTACCATCTGGCGTGATGACCTTTGAGTCGATCAAGTCTTGCACCTTGTGCTGGAATACATTACAATTATCAATTGTATGCCCAAACGTTCCCGAGTGTAACTCGCACCTAGCATTCATGTCATAATCCGGAGGAATAGGGTACAGTACCGGCGTGGTACTCCTCGTTTGAATCAGAGAGTTCTTGAGCAGACGAGCAAACAACTGACTATAAGGGATAGAAATAGGATCAAATATCCTCTTGGGCCTTCTTGGTCTCGGTTTTCCCTGCTGTTGATAATTCTGCTGTCGATGCTGATTTGGGCGCCTCACCTGCGCTTGCATTTTCCTTTCCACATTTGGCTGAGGCACAAACAAAGGTTGCTGACGTAGAGCTTCTGCAGCAAAAGGTTGTGGAGAAAGTCCATGACATGAGGTGGATCCTGCAAAGAGGGGAGGAGTCTCCACTTCTGATGAGAACTTGATTGCCCCTGAATCAATGAGCTCTTGGACCTTATGCTTGAACCTTGTACAATTCTCAACATTGTGATCAGGTGCCCTAGAATGGAAGTCACACCTAGCATTCATATTGGAACCCAAAGAAAACCCTGTCGGAGTTGGTCCTAGAGTGACACGCTCGACTAGTTTGAGCTCGAGCAGATAAGGAAGCAATTGCCCATACGGAACCGGAGAGGGATCAAACTTCTTCCTAGGCCTCTCTAGCCTAGGATCCTCTTGGTGAGCAGGGAGTGATTGTCGAGGAGAAAGCTCAGAAACCTTTGATTGTGGAGGGATTCACGAGACACTCCATGATCTAGAAAAGGCCCCAAAGAGATGAGAGGAGTAAGGATTTCTGTTACGGATGCGAGCACAGGATTGTTTTCCTTCTTTAGCGCCGTATTCAAGATTTCCATGAGCAAGCCTATCTAAGTCTTCATCCGATTGACCTCCTCCGTCAGCATCTTCTGGTCTTGCATGAGAGTTTGCATATTCCCCATAAATTACCCCATCTGGCCTCGCATTTCCCTCAACTCAGTTTGAATTTGCTCCATGATCAACTCTTGAATGGCCTGAGGAGTTAAGTCTACAATTCTGAAGAAAACCAGATCAGAACAAGAATAACCAACCTTGAACACCTGTTATGCACAATGAGATGATTATGCAAATGCCATGTTCAAATATTTCCAAGGAATCATTATGTTTTAATTCAAGACTTTTCAGAAGAACCACAAGGAATAAATGGAAATGCTCAACAGTGAGCCTCAACAATGATATCCTTGGAAATACAAGAACATGTATGCAAGAATAATGATGCATATGCAATGGACATGGGATCAAGTTATCCATAAGTTCTGAACAACTGCTGTGCTGATGACTGGATAAGAACCACAACCCAGAAAACCAGAATTCCGGAACATCAAATCACTAAGATAACCAGAAAACTCAGATAATCAAACACTGATGAGAAATCCAGAAAACTGGGTAGGTTGAAGGTTGAAGGTTTCCTGCAGACCTGTAAACACCCATCCCCTCTCACATGTGGGTTCTAGAAAACCGAGGATCCTCAATATCACGGGCTCTCAGGTCGAGAAATGATGATATGTTCACCATTTCTGGTTTGGCATCATCATCAATCGAGGAGGCCTCAACTGATTCCCCTAAAAAATAAGTTCATCCTATGTGAGTCCCTCAGCATTGGGTCCTCGGATCGACAAGTGTAATGGGTTTGCCATTTCTAGTCTGCCATTATCACAGGTCGGGAGGAGAGGCGCAACTGAGGTATCGGAGAAACGGTCACCAGAGTCGACAGCTCTCTAGATCAACACCCTAACATGCGCAAGACACACACGTCAGAATACGTCCCAAGATAGCCTCGTCTGGTTGTGAATTTCGTGAACACACAAACGTACCAAGCGGGCACGTAGGTCCCACTACTCTCCACTCTAGTCTTAGGGTGTACTCAAGCCTGGGTATTGGGCTTATCTCTCAGAACAACCCAACCTGCCAAACAGAAACCAGCCAGCACAACACAGCAATATCCAGTATGACAGTAATAAAATGAAATGCAATGCAATAAAAGCTGTAAAACAGTAATATACAACATAATAAAGCACATCAAATCAACACCCAACGAAAACAACAAACAAGCGCTAGGATCGACTCGCTAAAGGGGATGGACCAGCAAGAGGTCAACCAGAGTCCCCAGCAGAGTCGCCAGTTGTCGCTCCCGAAAGATTCGCATCCAACGGTACAAATGCGAGAGTGGCACGGAAAATACAGAGTTGCCAGCAATGTGTATTTATCCCGAGAGAGGGAAAGGAAACACTGCATAAACCTGAAGAGAAAAGGGGAAAGACATGGTCATCGCAACCATAGTCCGGGTTCGGGAGTCGATTATACGAGGGGAAGGTGTTAGAACCCCACGCATCCATCGTACTCGATGGGATCCACGCTTGTTGTCTAAACGGAGGGTGAGCTGTCCTACTATCTATGGCTGAACAAAAGAAAACGGGGATGGGGGTGACTAAGACAGACTCGGTAGGACATATTCGATGCCCTAGGCCTACGTACGCCCTCAGTGCAATGGGAAAGTCAGAGTCAACGTAGTTCAGATAGGAACTGTGGGGGAAGGTTGCTCGCCAAGACAGTCGCTGTCTTGTGCCTACATATCCTCAATCGGACGAGAGAGAGGAATCAGAGGTAATGTAGTTCGTGGGTACGACCACGAATGGGTAAGTGTTTTTTTCGTGAGCGACGAGCCCTTTTCTGAAAATGAAATTTGAAACCCAACAATCCTGAAGGATAAAAAGATTTGAATTTGTTTTGTGTTTTTTAGACAGAAGTGTTTTCTTAAGTTAGTTCATAACTTGCATTGCACCAAAGTCTAGGGCACAGGGACGAATACTTAACGAATCGTCCCAAGACAGGACGCCCGCTAAGCACTCTAGAAAGATGAGAGGAAGCCCCTCATTTCTCATTCCCCATGCTTAAGGCTCGTGCGCAATACACTTTATCTTTATTAAGTGTTTTCAAGAAGTTTTGAGATGAGAAGAGAGAAGACCCAAAGGAAACTCTAAAGGGAAACTAAGAATCCTAATGTTATCATGCATGGGTAACCTATGGTTAGTGAGGTTTAGGAGAGACGACTACGTAAAACCTAATGCTAATCCTACTCCAAGCTTAATCGGAAATTAAGTTGGACTAGGAAGCTCTAAGGGGAAAGGAGTCCAAGACTTGAACAAGTCTTGAGACTCGAGGTAGTGAAATGAGTAAAAAGAGACGGTACAACACGTACAACAGCACATTTGCTTTAGAACAGCAACGAAATCAAGCACATACACCAAACAACATTCAACAGCATGAAACAAAGCATGAAAACAGGTGTAAAAAGGTCAAAAAGCATACATGTACACATGGACAGCACATATGACAGCACTTTATGCAAAACTCAGATGTGAAATTAGGACAACATGCATCACACTTGAATACGATTCAATCAAGGCAGAGCAAACGTGCATCAAACAACATACATCGTTCAATTAATCATGATCATAAACAAACCACACACCATGTTGAATAACCCTACAAGCATCATGGAAGAATGCAACATATAGCATATGATCAAATGAATCAAGTATGCACATCATGAAATTGGATACAAGTAAGTATGCACAATCATCATCAATCCAGCAGCAATGCACAATGAACATGATCAACAAGTGAGTGTGCGTATGTGTTCATAGCATCAAGTGTTCAACAATGCAAACATACACATAAATGATGAAATCCAAGCATCGCGTGTCGGAGAAATGTGTTCATGCAATAGTGTGAGGTGCAATAGCTCAAGAATAATCCACAAATCATTAACATATTAGTCCATGAAGTTTAGCCATGCATCGGATCTCAAACAACCAAGAAAATGCACTAAAATACACATTCTGTCCCAGAGTAACCGATTAACAAATGGTGAGTAACCGGTTACTTAGTTGAAAATCAGACCATTTACGCAAAAAATACACAGAGTAACCGGTTAACAAACGGTGAGTAACTGGTTACTCTGGGACATCAGTAAAAAAAACTGTTTCAAAAGCACTTTTCAGCATCAAACCACTTATCCAATCATATCCAATGATCATGTAATCAATAATGCACGAGAATTAAGTCCAATCACAGCAATCAAACATCAATTTCATCAATCAAACAACAAGATCACAAATCAAATCAAGCAAATGAATCGAATCACATCACAAACCAAATATCTACATTGCATAAGTTGAAATTAATCTAAATCAAGCATAGATCTAAGGAAAACCAACCTACAAGGCTGAGATTTGCCTTGGTGATTGTTGAGCACGAAAATTGGTGAATCCAAGCAAGAAAACCAAAGATCTATGTGATGATCTTCAAGATCCAAGCAAGAACAACCAAGATCCAAGCTAGAACAACTCAAATAATGAAAAGCTGCTCCAAAAGTGATTCCACACTCCAAAACAGTAGCAAATCCAAGATTCTTTTAAGAATTGGTGAATGGATGGTGGTTTAGTTTCAAGATCAACAAATTCCAAGGTGAAATTTGGTGAACTTTGATGATGAAACTTTGAGTGAGGGTTTTGGAAAATGAGAGAAAAGTTGAGAGAATTGAAGGAATTCTAAAAATTGGAGAGTGAAAATGATATAGGTCCTCTCTTGGTTTGGAATGAGTGAGCTTAAATATCCTTTAGCTTAGGAATTTGGCTTGGGTTTGGAGTGAGTGGAAAATGAGGTGAAAATGGGTTAAGAAGTGAAGTGTGGAATTGGGGTGGAAATTGATGAGTGGAAATGGAAAATTTGGGTGGAAAATGATGAAAAGAAGTTGTGCTAGATCCTTCCCACGTAGGCACAAGCAATGCACATGACCACTAAAATGATTTCAAAATTCTGCAGTGCTGAAAAATGCAGATTCTGGGCAAAAATTACACTGGGTTACAGGTTAACAAACGGTGAGTAACCGATTACCATGAGGAAAATTTGAATTTTCTGCTTGGCGCCAAAAGGAGGGAAAATGGCGATGGACTTGATTTCAGCTGTTCTGAACCACAATATGCCTCTGAAACTTGTCTTTGGACCTCACTACTTGAGTGCACTTGAAACATGCCGTGAAATATTTTCCGAGCCCCGATTAAATTGCTGAGACGGCTGTTCGGTGCTGAATTGCTGATCAAAATTTGACTGCCAGAACTGTTGATCCTCAAATCACTTAATGAACAAAATAAATGCTCAAAAAGACTTCGAGAATTAAATGCTTGGCCTTAACTGCCGATAAAGATCAAACCGGTGCTGAGAACATCTTGTACTGCTGAAGAAAATGCCCTGATCCCATGCTCAAAGAAACATGCAAATGCAGCAATGCTAATGCAAAAAATGCAAAGAAACATAAGCCAGTTAGCTAAAAACAAGAAGGCAAATTTTGGGGTGTTACAATGAGGATTTGCCAGAGGGAGGATTTGCCAGAGGGGGAAAACGCCATAACATGGCGCTCAATATCACAGTTAACTGCCAGGAGGATGCTTTAGCCAGCGTACTGGTAGACACAGGATCGGCCATCAACGTTATGCCGAAGTACACTTTAATGTGACTATCATTCAAAGGATCCCCGATGAGGGGCAGTGAGGTCATCGTCAAAGCCTTTGACGGATCTCGGAAAGCAGTTATCGGCGAAGTCAACCTTCCCATAACTATCGGTCCTGACACTTTCCTAATCACTTTCCAGGTCATGGACATCCGGGAAATGTACAATTGCTTAATAGGAAGACCTTGGATACACTAGGCTGGGGAAGTCACTTAGACACTGCACCAAAAACTGAAGTTCGTCAAGAATGATCAACTCGTCACAGTCTGTGGAGAACAAGCCTTGTTCGTGAGTAAACTGTCATTATCTACTTGTATAGAACCCGAGGAGGTTGTTGGGACTCAGTTCCAAGTACTTTCGGTGAGCAATGAGAATCAATCAGAGAAATGAGCCTCTATTTTCTCATACAAAGATGCCCTCGAGGCAATTGAAAGTAACAATACGAAAGGATGGGGACAGCCTGTCATTCCTACTGATGATAAAACAAAGAAGGGTCTTGGTTTTTCTGCGACCTGCACCCAGACAGCTGCTAACGATGAAAGTTTTCATCCCATTCAGAACTTCTTCCACAGTGGAGGTTTCCTTCACCAAGTGTCCCAAGAAGTACACACTATCAACGAGGAAGATTCCTCCGACACAGATGAGGAATTAAAGTCCTATCTTAACGAGGACGGTTATATGTCTCAGGAAGAGGTGCCTACGCCATTTTGCTATCCCGCACAGAGTTCGAGATTTATACCGAGGTCCGACGTCGAAATGATATACGGAGATTGTGATCCAGAAGGATGCCGTGCTCTACCAAATTCATTAGAGGAAGACACTCCGATGAAATACAACTTTGACCATGATTATCATGGCCCGATGGGTGGCCTGCCTATCTGGCAGTCGTATCCAGGAAATTCTGGGCAAGAAAATCAGCCAAACAATGAAAATCAGCTGAGCATCATTGAACAGAATACCTGCGTCCCCACTGTGTCATAAGATCATCACCCAGGTCATTCAGAAAACGTCCAGCACGACGATGAATTTGCAAAGTTTGCAGGACTAGAATTCATTAACTATGCTTTTCCTGAGGTCAACGTCATCGAGAGAGTTGACTCCTCCAGTTTCAAAGAAGTGTGGGACACCTTGGGACAACCGAGTGGTAAATATGACTTCATGGTCAAATACACCGCTCCTAAAAGCTCTCGTATCAGGCTCGAAGACATCCAGCCAACTGGATGGAGAGATTTACCTGAGAGCACAAATATTATGAAAAATACAACTGAGGAATCCTCCTACGACAATTCAGCCTGGGAGACAGATTCCAATGATCCTGCTCCGCCAGAAATCATCGTCATTTCTGAAGACAAATCAAGGAAGGTACCAGACTTTGTGATTCACCGAGGAGTTCACCGCCAATGGGTTGTTATCGATGTTCCGAAGATCGTTCATAAGTCAAAGTAATTGCCGTCTTTAACCTTTCACCCTGCCCAAATGAAACAGATGTTTTGATAGGGCTCACTTTCTGTAAAAATCCCTCTTCCCTTTGCCCAAAGCGACAGAGTTTTGTTTTATAGGGCTGTAGTTTCAAGAATCGACAGATCATAAATAAAATAACGTCGTTCTGTAATCTCCGCATTAATTGTTGTTTTCTCTTTTTGCTTTTCTTAGAAAATGGTAATCCTAAAAGACAAATAATAAAAACAAGTAGTTTTCCAAAAAAAATACACTGCACACACTTTTGCATTCTCTCCATCTCTTCTAAAAACAAATCATCAAGTCATGCTGATTGCTTGTTTTAATCCCCATAAAAACATACGATCAAATGCCTTCTCCCAACTTTGAATTCCCAGTATTTGGGGCTGAAGAAGAAGTTGACGACGAAATTCCAGAAGAGATCTCCCGACTACTCAAACAAGAGGAAAGGTCCATTGAACCTCACAAAGAGCCGTTGGAAACTATCAACTTGGGCTCAGAGGAGGAAAGAAAAGAAATCAAGATTGGGGCGTTGCTCAGTCCAACTTCCAAAGAGAGTTTGACAAAGCTTCTCAAAGAATTTCCCGATGTGTTCGCTTGGTCCTATCAGGACATGCCAAGGTTGGATACCAGCATCGTGGAACATCATCTACCGTTAAGGTCAGAATGCCCGCCAGTAAAACAAAGGTTGATAAGGTCTCACCCGGATATGGCTATCAAAATCAAAGAGGAAGTACAGAAACAGATTGACGCGGGTTTCCTCGCCACATCAGAATATCCTTAATGGTTAGCCAACATCGTACCCATTCTGAAAAAGGACGGAAAGGTCAGAATGTGTGTAGACTACAGGGATCTGAACAAAGCAAGTCCAAAGGACGACTTTCCCTTACCACACATTGACATGCTGGTAGACAGTACAGTAAAATTCAAAGTTTTCTCCTTCATGGATGGATTCTCGGGCTATAATCAGATTAAAATGGCACCAAAAGAAATGGAGAAAACTTCGTTCATCACCCCATGGGGTACATTTTGTTACAAGGTAATGCGATTCGGTTTGAAGAATGCCGAGGAAACCTATCAAAGGGCCATGACTACTCTCTTTCATGACATGATACACAAGGAAATCGAGGTATATGTCGATGACATGATTTCTAAATCTAAAACAGAGGAGGAGCATGTGACCCACCTGTCAAAACTATTTGAGCGGTTGAGAAAGTATAAACTCTGCTTGAATCCCAATAAATGCACCTTCGGTGTCCGTTCAGGGAAACTCTTAGGGTTCATCGTCATCCAGAAAGGAATTGTGGTTGATCCTGATAAGGTCAAGGCCATTCAAGAAATTCCTTCTCCGAAAACTGAAAAATAAGTTAGAGGATTCCTGGGACGTCTGAACTACATTTCCCGATTTATATTCCTCATGACCGCCACATGTGCGTCGATTTTCAAATTACTCAAAAAGAACCTGGACTGCGTTTGGACAGAAGACTGTCAAATCGCCTTCAATAGTATTAAGGAATACCTATTGAACCCACCGATTCTATCACCTACAATGGAAGGAAGACCACTGATCATCTACCTAACAGTCTTGGAAGACTCAATGGGTTGTGTGCTTGGCCAACAAGACGAAATGAAAAGGAGTCTGCCATTTAATATTTGAGCAAGAAGTTCACGGACTGTGAAACTCGGTACACTATGCTTGAGAAAACTTGTTGTGCTCTAGCTTGGGTAGCCAAACGTCTTCGCCAGTACATGATTCGTCACACTACTTGGTTGGTCTCCGAAATGGATCCAATCAAGTATGTATTTGAAAAACCTGCTCTCACAGGAAGGATTGCCCGTTGGCAGATGTTGTTATCAGAATATTACATAGAATACCATGCTCAGAAAGCCGTTAAGGGAAGTGTTTTAGCTGATCATTTGGCTCATCAACCGATTGACGATCGGGAATCAATCGGGTTTGACATCCCAGACGAAGATGTCATGTATCTAAAAATGAAAGACTGCGATGAACCGCTACCCAGTGAAGGGCCAGAACCAGGTTCCCAGTGGGGACTTATCTTTGACGGAGCTGTCAATCATTACGGAAACGAAATTGGGGCAATCATCATAACACCTCAGGGTACCCACATTCCTTTCACTGCCAGACTTACGTTCAAGTGGACAAACAATGAGGCCGAATACGAGCTTGTATCATGGGTCTCGAAGAAGCGATCGACTTAAGGATCAAGAACTTGGACGTATATGGCGACTCAGCTCTAGCCATCAATCAGATCAAAGGAGATTGGAACACATACCAATCAGGACTGATTCCTTACAACGACTAAGCGAGAAGGTTGTTATCCTTTTTCAATAGAATCAAGTTTCATCATATCCCTCGTGAAGAGAACCACATGGCTGATGTATTAGCCACCCTCTCTTCCATGATTAGTGTAGGTCAATGGAATGACATACCTAAGATCAACATAATGCGCCTTGAAAGGTCCGCTTACATCTTCAGGATTGAAGCATTCATAAATGACAAACCTTGGTATCACGATATCAAATGCTTCCTTCAGAAACAAGAGTACCCACCTGGGGCACTAAGGAAAGACAAAAAAACCCTCAGAAGGCTAGCAGGCAGCTTCTTCTTGAGCGGTGGTACACTCTATAAGAGAAACTTTGACATGGTCTTGCTCCGATGCGTAGACAGACCAGAAGCAAATACGCTGATAAAAGAAATTCATGAAGGATCCTTTGGCACTCATGCCAATGGACACACAATGGCGAGAAAAATTCTAAGAGCAGGGTACTATTGGCTGACAATGGAATCTGACTGATACAAGTACATGAGGAAGTGTCATAAGTGTCAGCTATACTCAGACAAAATCCATGTACCGCCAACGTATCTCAAAGTTCTCTCTTCCCCATGGCCTTTTTCCATATGGGGAATCGACATGATTTGCATGATCGAACATAAGCCTTCAAACGGACATCGGTTCATCCTGGTAGCCATTGATTACTTCACCAAGTGGGTCGAAGCAGCGTCATACGCTAATGTAACCCAACAAGTGGTGGTCCGATTTATAAAAAACAATATCATATGCGGTTATGGTGTTCCAAGCCAGATCATTACTGATAATGGATCTAACTTGAACAATAAGATGATGAAAGAGTTGTACGCTGAGTTCAAGATCGAACACCATAACTCATCTCCCTACTGACCCAAGATGAACGAAGTGGTAGAAGCGGCTAACAAGAACATCAAGAAGATCGTTCAAAAGATGGTTGTAACCTATAAAGACTGGCACAAGATGCTACCCTTTGCTCTTCATGGTTATCGTACATCTGTCCGCACTTCAACAGGGGCAACCCTTTTTCTCTAGTATATGGCACGGAGGCAGTGCTCCCCATAGAAGTAGAGATCCCATCAATCCGGGTATTAATGGAAGTTAAGCTAATAGAATCTGAATGGTGTCAAATTCGACACGACGAACTGAATCTGATCAAAGAAAAGCGAATAGCGGCTCTATGCCATGGTCAGTTGTATCAACAGAGAATGAAGAAGGCGTTTGACAAAAAGGTCCGACCCCGCGTCTTCAGGAAAGGAGACCTTGTGCTAAAAAAGATACAATCATTTCTCGCTGATTCTCGGGGCAAATGGACTCCGAATTATGATGGCCCCTATGTGGTCAAGAAAGTTTTCTCAGGCGGCGCCTTGAGACTCGCAACCATGGATAGAGAGGAATTTTCCTACCCCACGAATGTTGACGTAGTCAAGAAATACTTCGCCTAAACAAAAAAAAAATAAAAAAAACGTCTCGGTGGATTGAAAACCCGAAAGGGCAATCCAGGCAAAAATTAGAGACACAAGCAAAATTATCCCGGTGGATTGGAAATCTCAAAGTACAATCTAGGCAAAAATTAGGGATTAATGGCAAGTAACTACGTTTGATCGGTTCAACTCCTCAGCAGTAATGCCATCCATCTGAGAAAAACTCCAGTCAAGGTCATCTTCGACGGAATCTCAGGATGCCCCGAATTCAAAGTTGGTAGAAGGATAATGGTCGATATGTTTCAATGTAGCCCTGTTCCCTTAAATTACCATTTTGTAACTTTATAAATGCTCTAGGGGGTCATGCGTTTGGCGGATTTCCATCCTATCAATAAAATTTGAGCCCTTGTGCTTTTGTTTACAATTCTTATTTGTTTTAGCTTTACAGAACGATGTTTTAACATGATTAACGATTCTTGAAATAAAACAAAAATGAATTTACTTGTCAAACTTTTTTCTGCTTTTAAAATAAAGATGGTAATTTCTTTTGACTGTTGAACATCGATCGTTTCTCCCGAAGTAATCGAACTTCAAAGTGAAGAATCAAAGTACTCCTTCAAAGCCAATGCGCTTGAATGAAGGATCAACTGTGTCAGATGCGAATATTCCGTCCGACACCCCCGGAAGAGTCCTTATCTCCTAAGCCCGACCAACGGTTTTCCCCACAGGGACTATCTCTCCTAAGCAAGGCAGAATTGCTATCGTGAACAAGTGATACTTTTCATCTCCCATTGTGGCCGAGTATCCAGTCGTGTTCATCTACTAGTCTGTATGTCGTGTCAGTTTTGTCAGCATAAACATACATACATCATGCATTGGTGATTTGCATTCACATTCATATTGCATCACTATCTCTCTAGTCGGTCTTATCCCCTAGTGATAATCGTCCTCTCAATCGAGTTGTCAGCTCTTTCCTCGTTAGCAAATGTTGCGTCTGAACAATCTCTCTCCTCTAGTTTATTTCTGGATTAGAATTGGCCCTTGACCACTTTGATAACTTGAACCTCTGAGAAACCAGAGAACCGTCAACGAACGTCACTCTTCGCCATTGAAGACGACGTTTTCGCTTTCCCGGGTTATGGAAAATCCCCAAAGAAAGCCTCTTAATCAGAGAGTCGGCAATGCAACCGTTTTTCTCCGGAAAAATCCGCTGACGAAAAGGTCATCAGCACCTCAAAATTGGATCACGTCATATGGCATTTCTCCGAGAAAAGTATGATATAATATCCCCAAGATGGAAGCAGTCTCTCAAGAGACCCATTTTCCCCAGTAGTATAAACAAATGGCGTCTCCAATAGAGAAGTTTGTACACCTCTACAACTCAGACGACTGGGTTCCCCAGCAAGTCTGACATCGAAATTTTTTCCGTCAAATGGCATCTCCCTAGGAAAATTCGGCGAGGATTTTTAGGAAAACTGCTAAAAATAGCGTCCCTTGTCAAGAAAGTTTATTGACAACAGAAACTGAGACCAGTTCCTTGGTAGGAAACCAGGATCGAGGGGAAGTTCATATCAGAAACTTAGACCAGTTCCTTGGTAGGAAACCAGGATCGAGGGGAAGTTTATAACAGAAACTGAGACCAGTTCCTTGGTAGGAAACCAGGATTGAGGGGAAGTTTATTTCAGAAACGGAGACCAGTTCCTTGGTAGGAAACCAGGATCGAGGGGAAGTTTATTTCAGAAACTTAGACCAGTTCCTTGGTAGGAAACCAGGATCGAGGGGAAGTTTTACCTTTTCTAAGCATCATTGCTTAGCAAAAGAAGAAGGATGCGTGAACTACCATTCCTAACCACCATCAAAATTTCGGGTATTCCGATATTTAATCCTCTTGCACCCCGAATGCCCGAATACCTTCGCCATTCACACCTTCGGGTCCAAGAAGATTAAATATGGGCATCTTTCATACCCCAAATTTTGACCACTAATATTTCTCATCATCGGGCAAATCATCATCACAATATGGATGGACCATCATATCTCATTAGTCTCCCTGCAGATGGGTGAGTATTCACTACAATCAGAATTAAGGTTTCAAGCCCCCACAGAGTTCTTAGACAAAAGTTCAATCTAGTAATGACATGATATTCAACTTGTCTAACCTCTAAAACATCCACAATGGATCAAAAGGACTCCCACAACAAGAATCAAGCACAAGGTTCCAACATTCTAAGTGGATCAAGCCTCAAGATCGATAGTGTCACCAAATTAGGGTTTTGGTCGACTGGGGTCTCCAGATGGAAATTTTCCTCTGGGAATGAGCCAATGCTTCAAAGCATAACTTGAAATACTACAAGGGACCTCATGAACCCAATCATCAAGTCAATTTAGCCTCAGGGGATGCATTCATCAAAAATCAGGAATTAGGGTTTCTTGACCTAATTCACCCCTAAGTTGACTTTTGGGACAAATCATGAGCCAAGACCTCAAGACATGATTTGAGGGTCCCTAACACACTACATGGAGCCATTTGCAACAATTGATTGATCCAAGAAGCTTGAGCAACAAGTTTCAAATTCATCAGAACCACAATTAGGGTTTCGCGAGAAAAGTCAATTGTGCCTTCGACTTTTGACCAGGACATGCTCCCAAACCATGGGACATGATTGAATACACCCTATAACACCTATGAAATCAATCCATCAAGTTTGATTTAGGACAAGGACTTGATTTCATAGAGGATCACACAGTTTGGAATTCATCTAACAAAAGGTCAACTGTGCACAAAAGTCAATTTTGACTTTTTGAGATTTTTCACAAATATGGTTCATTGACCCTAAAATGATGTTAATGTATGATTGGAATCATCATTCATCAAGAAAAATCAAGAAAAGTGGGATAACTTGTAAAAGGGGTAACCATAAAAAACTTAGAAATTTTCTAAGTTATGGAACAAATTGGCTAGGGTACCAACTTTGGAGGATCATAACTCCTAAACCACAAGGCCATTTTTCCCCATCCAAAGCTGGATTTGTAGCTCTCATGGCCCTCTACAAAAGCTTCAAACACAACTCATTCCAATTCCTCATGGATTTTAAGTTATGGAATGATCAAAATCACAAAAAGTGAAAATGTCACTTTTTTCCAACACTTAGTGAAATTTTCACTAAGTCAGAATCTGCCTTCACTTTTTTCCAAATGTAGGGGCATTTTTCACTTGGATCCAAAAAAATCAAAACCAACTATGATCAAACAGTTGTTGTATCATATGAGGGCTTTCCAAAATGGCCAAGAACTCCATCAAATTCCACTTGAGCCATGAGATATGACAATGGCAATATGCCTTGCTGAAAACTGTCAAAGTAAGGCAGATTTGTGCATTTTGCTCGATTTGCAAAATTTGTGCAAATGACAAACACACTTATCCATCTGAACACCTCAGGGGGGAGACCAAGGAGGGACAAACACTGATCCATAAGCCTCCCAAGTCCTTGGAACCAAAAGTAGCATGCCAAACCTAGAAATCCCTAAAGAGGGGACAAGACTCCAATTTTGTTTTGGAGCATTCAATGGATGCACCAAGGTGGCATGGACTGAGCCATTTCCAACTAAATTCAGTCAAGACATATCCAAGACCAAGGGAACCAGCAGCCTGTGCCCTAACCTCTTGTCAATGGCTAGAGGAGACTTGGATTCTCATTGATCAACATTGGCCAAACCTCTGCAGCAGTTGCCATTCACTATTGCTTGCAAAACAAACTTGCTCTACTATAAATAGAGCTCATTTGTGATTAGTTTGAGTACACGAAAGCCATCAAACTGATGCTTTCCTAAAAATCTCTTCTTTCACTCTAAATTTGCCTTCCAAAGCAAGTCACTATCGGGTTTTGAGTTTGAGATCAATTTTAGCCAAACCAATCACACACAAACCCCTTATAAACATCATATAGAAGTGATCCAGACACTCACATAACATTTGGAACACCAAAATCACAAAATCACTAGCCAATTGCTCAATTTCTTGACAGATTTGCAGAGGTAAGCATGAGCTCTTCTAACTCTATGATCCATGCATTTTTTGCTGCACAATAATTTGGCCATATGTTCATAATCATGCATGGAGTGTTTTCCCTCAATCAATTGCTTTGTTTGAATCGTGTATGGAATTTCTGAGCCTTCATGAAAATTTTAGGGTTCTTGAGGTTTCTCTTTGATTTCTTATTCCATGCTTAAGATAAATGAAATTAAAGACCATAGACACGATCGTGAGATGAAAACGAGTAGATTGATATGTAGATTGCATGATATAATCAAGTATTCAGTGAGATTGGATAGAAACTACAAATCTGCAGAAACAGAGGGTGGCGCGTGTTCTTGCCATGTTCTTGGCGCCTTTTTCAAATATTTGAATATTTGAATTTTTGTGATTTTTTTTAATTGATTCAAAAATTAATTTCTCTCTGAGTTTTAATGATTTTGAGTTGATTCCTTTTTTAATAATTCACAAAAATGTTAAAATATTCTATTTTATCAAAAAATCCCAAAAATATTATTTATTTCATATATTTGGTATTTTTTCAAAGAATTAATGTTTTATTTGTTTTTAACATTTAAAATATTTTTTGTCTTCATGATTTTCCAAACTTAATTGATTTCCAATCATTTTATGGATATAAACATGACTTTTGAAACATTGATCCATGATCACAATTTGTTTTCACACATGTTTAACAATTTTGATCATTTTAATTGAATTTTTATTCAATTAAAATATATTTTGAAAACAAATTAGGGTTTTGATTAATTCAACCCTCATCAAACTTTTCAAAACTTTTTGGGCCTCTAATAAAGTGTAAGACCCAACCCCTCTTTAAAAACCTTTTTGGGCCTCAGTACATTGTATAACTCCCAATACGTTAAAGAAATATCGGCCCGATCGTCATTTTTCAAACAAAAACCCTAGGCCTCTCCTTGAGTTGTAAGCCCCATCTTTTCTTTTAAAATCATTTTTGGGCCTCTAATAGAGTGTAAGACCCAAACCCCCTTTTAACCAAAATCTTTTTGGGCCTCAGATATTCTATAAGTCCCTCTATGTTAAAAGAGAAACCTCGGCGCGATCGCCAATTCCAAAATAAAAATATCTGGGCCTACCATCATGTTATAAGCCCCATTACTTTTCTTTAAACACCTTTGGGCCTCTTAAGAGAGTGTAAGACCCATCCCTTTGTACAGAAAACCTTTTTGGGCCTCAGTCACTTGTATAAGTCCCTGTACAATTTCAAAACGACAGTGCGATCACTGACAAAACCTTGGGCCTCTCCTTGAGCTGTAAGCCCCAACAAACTTTTCGAAGCACTTTCTCCTTTGATTTTGAATATAATATTGTTATCAAAGCTTTCTTTGTTGAACAACTAACAAAACAGCATTGAAGCTCTACAACCGAGTAAGTGTTTACCCGCTTTCTTTATCCGCTTTCATATATATATATATATATATATATATATATATATATATATATATATATAACTGTATTGTAGGGCTGCTCACTGTAAGTCTTCTTTCACAAAATTTTATATACATGCTATATATCCCCTGTGTAATACTAGTATAGTTATTTAGAGTTTTCCCCGGCAACTACGTCTAGAACTAGGTAAAGCCCTGTTTGTCACTCTTAAATACAAACAAAACTAGATCCTCCATAGGATTACCAGATACAGTCTTCCCTCCTCTTGGGGTTAAACAATACGGAGATGTGAAAGGTAGCATTCTCAGTGAACCCTTTCTCAGACTGTCACCCTTAGACATTGTCAGAGAAACTCTACTCCCCAGAGATGATCTTTTCTCGGTGAATGGCATGTCTTGAGTTTCTTCAAACCTCGAACTTTCATGAAATGATCTCTTCTCGGTGAATTGCATTTCTTGAACTTCTCTTGGTTTGGGACCCACAGGCTTCCTAAAAGCATCCCCGCTTCCTCTTGGGATCCTTCAGCTTCTTAAAAGCTCTCATGCCTTCTCTTGAGCTTAGTACAAGGACCCATAGACCTCTACAGGTATAGGAACAGAACCTAATCATCAATTGGCTAGAGCTATCTTTCTGAGTCAAGTGTCAGACCAGTTAATGGGTTGACCTTCATCCCTTGACATACCAGCCTTCTATTGGGCATCATACAAAGATCATTCACTTATCCAAGAATCGATTTCTCAAAACACCAGTAGACTTGGACAATCTCAATACCCTTTGGATTTCCCATTTCCTTAAAGAACATGAAATAACCCTGATCTTCCGATCAGTACCAAAGCACAACATTAATCTATATAAGAACTGATTTTCTCTTTTATCCAACACACTGGACCTGTCACTCAACTGAAATAGTCACCAGCACAGATAACTCCTCTTTGGCTTTGTACAATGATTCTCCCCAACACTCTCTTGTTGAGTATAAAAGACTCTCTTGTTGAGTCACTTCCCTTTTAGCCTCCATCTCAGGCTTCGTACGAGATACAAATCACTCTCTTGTTGAGTATAAAAGACTCTCTTGTTCAGTCAATCTCCTTTTAGCCTCCATCTCGGGCTTCTTACGAGATATAACCCACTCTCTTGTTGAGTATAAAAGACTCTCTTGTTGAGCCAAACTTTTAGCCTCCATCTCGGGCTTCGTACGAGATACAAATCACTCTCTTGTTGAGTATAAAAGACTCTCTTGTTGAGTCAATCACCTGTCAAACAGACATTCTTGTTGAGTCACTTCCCTTTTAGCCTCCATCTCGGGCTTCGTACGAGACACTAAAACACTCTCTTGTTGAGTATAAAAGACCCTCTTGTTGGGTCACAAACCTTTTAGCCTCCGTCTTGGGCTTCGTACAAGACACATAAAACCACCCTCTTGTTGGGCCAATAGCCTCCTCTTAGGCTTTGTATAAGGAAAAACCCAGTTGAGTCAATCAACCTTTTAGCATCAAAGTCATGCCTTGCTCACAACATCAACAACCCCTCTTTAGAGATGACAAATTCTCTCTCAGCCAAAACCCTTTAGCTTCACATCTTGGGCATTAAACAAGATACAAATCACCTTTAGCTTCATGTCTTGGGCTTTGAACAAGACACCAAAACAACCTTTTTCCTCCCATAGAATAGGAGGAACTACGATCGCTCTGATTTCCCTGTTTCGTTAAACGGGAATACGTAGGCATAAGATTGAAAAATCTTAGCGAGCATACTAATCAAAAAACCACAATCTAGTACACCTCCCCCCCCCCCCCCCCCCCAAAGTTATCAACCCAAAAGCACCAAGTCCTAACATCTTACCAAAAACCTCACAAATGATCCAGACATCGTGTTCTTAGGCAAAATAACCAATGTTTGGGCCCCACATCCACATAGCATCTGTAACCTAACAGACCGCTGTTCAAACTCAGTATGCAAGCAGGGTTAATTGGAGACATCTATTTCCCTTCCTTAATCAGCTCAATAGGATAAAAAATGAATCAAACTGTAGTACCCAAGCGATCGTGACTCAGGACCACAAAAATCGCGCTACAGAGAGAACCATTCGCCTGAACTGCAGAGGTACGCAAACTTCTTTATGACAGATGCCATTTGTCGACCTACTGGGGAAAATAAATCTCTTGAGAAATTGCTTTTTGCTTGGTGATGTTACATCATACTTCCCTTCGAGACCTTTTTCGGAGGAATGCCATGTGATGTGATCCAATTTTGAGGCGCTGATGACTTCTTTGGAAGTAAAATTTTCATGGAGAAACCACCGTATTGCCAAGAGTCCTCTGTTGAGAGGCTTTCTCTAGGGAGTTTCTTTAATCCGAGAAAGCAAAATATCATCTTCAATGGTGATGAGTGATGTTCCAAAATATGCATGTCCAAATGACTTCTTTCCTTTCAGAGGTTCAAGTTATCAAAGTGGTCGAGGAACGATTTTAATCCAGGAATACACTGGAGAGAGATTGTTTAGACGATACATTTTCCTGACGAGGAAAGAACTTAGACCGGAATTTTGCCCAATCTGACGCAGAAAGGAGAACTGACAACTCTATTGGAGAGAAGACATTTATCACTTGGGGGATGAGTATGACTAGAGTATATTAATGCAATATGAATATTAATATGAATCAATTGTGCATGATGTATGTATGTTTATGCTGACAAAACAGACACAACATACAGACTGGTGAGGAATACAACTGGATACTCGACCACTCTGGGAGATGGGAGTATCACTGGAGATTCTGAAAGTTGTATGTTTACTAGGGAATGTGGATCCCCGTATCTGTTCCGATTTCTGGAGGTACAAACCTACTAGGCATAGAAATTTGTTCTTGTTTTTCAGAGGTGGACCCTACTGAGGAGAAAAACCAACAACTGGTTGTCAAAGGTAAAAACTCTACCAGGGATGTCAGATGGGATATCCCATCTGAAGTAGTTGATCGTTTATTCAGGAAGTACTTTGATTCTGCATTTTGAAGTTTGATCGCTACCGGAGAGGCAGTCAAGATTCCCTTTTTGTGCTCATTACTCAAAAAGAAATTACCATCTTTGTTTTTGAAAGCCAAAGTAAATTTGAAAAAGTAAATTCATTTTTGTTTCAATAATTGTTGATCATATTAAAATGTCATTTTGCGAATCAGAATAAATGAGAATAGCAAACAAAAGGCACACAGGTTCAAATTTATTGATAGAATGGCAATCAACTTAATGCGTGATTCCATGGAGTATTACAAAGTTTAGAAAATGGTAATTTAAAGGAAATGGGCTACATTGAAACATAACGACCGCTATCCTTCCACCAACTTTGAATTCTAGACATTCTGAGCTTCTGTCAAAGATGACCTTGATCGAAGTTTTCCTGACGGATGACATTACCTCTGAGGAGTCAATCTTGTCAGATATAGTTACTTTCTATGAATCCCTAACTTTTTCCTGGATTGCCTTTTTAGGTTTTCAACCCATCGGGATGATCATTGTTTATGTCTCTAATTTTTGCCTGGACCTCCCTTTCGGGGTTTCAATTCACCGAGACGTTTCTTTTCATTTAGGCGAAGTATTTCTTGACTACGTCAACATTCGTGGGGTAGGTAAACTCCTCTCCATCCATGGTTGTGAGTCTTAAGGCACCGCCTAAAAATGCTTTCTTAACAATATAAGGACCATCGTAATTCGGAGTCCATTTGCCCCTGGAATCAGTGAGAAATGATTGTATCTTCTTGAGCACGATGTCTCCTTCTCTGAAGACACGAGGTCGGACCTTTTTCTCAAATTCTTTCTTCATTCTTTGCTGATATAACTGACCATGGCATAAAGCCGTCATTCTCTTTTCTTCGATTAGGTTCAATTCATCGTATCGACTTTGACACCATTCAGCTTCTGTTAGCTTGGCTTCCATCAATACCCTAATTGATGGTATCTCTACTTCTATTGAGAGCACTGCTTCCATGCCATAGACTAGAGAGAAAAGGGTTACCCTTGTTGAGGTGAGGAAAAATGTGCGATAACCGTGAAGAGCATAGGGTAGCATCTCGTGCCAGTCCTTGTAGGTTACAACCATCTTCTGAATGATATTCTTGATATTCTTGTAGCCGCTTCTACCGCTCCATTCATTTTGGGTCAGTAGGGAGATGAGTTATGGTGTTTGATCTTGAACTCAGTGCACAACTCTTTCATAATCTTGTTAATCAAGTTAGATCCATTATCCGTAATAATCTGGCTTGGAACACCATAACGGTAGATGAGATTGTTCTTGATAAATCGGACCATCACTTGTCAGGTTACATTGGTGTTTGACACTGCTTCGACCCACTTGGTGAAGTAATTAATGGCCACCAGGATGAACTGATGTTCGTTTGAAGCTTTGGGTTCAATCATGTCAATCGTGTCGATTCCCATATAGAAAAAGGCCATGGAGAAGAAATAACTTTGAGATGCGTTGGCAGTACATGGATTTTGTTAGTGTATATCTGACACTTGTGACACCTCCTCATGTATTGGTAGCAATCGGATTCCATTGTCAGCCAATAATATCCCGCTCTCAGAATTTTCTTTGCCATTGCGTGTCCATTGGCATGAGTACCAAAGGAACCTTCATGGATTTCTTTCATCAGCATGTTTTCTTCTTGTCTGTCTACGCATCTGAGCAAAACCATGTCGAAGTTTCTCTTGTAAAGTGTATCATTGCTCAGGAAGAATTTGCCAGCCAGTCTTCTGAGAGTCTTCCTATCTTTTCTGGATGCCCTAGGTGGGTATTCTTGTCTTTGAAGGAAGCACTTGATATCATGATACCATGGTTTGTCATCTATGACGGCTTCAATTATGAAGATGTAAGCGGGCCTTTTAAGGCGTATTATGTCAATCTTAGGTACGTCGTTCCATTAACTCACACTAATCATGGAGGATAGAGTAGCCAATGCATCAGCCATGTGATTTTCTTCACGAGGGATTTGATGAAACTCGATTCTGTTGAAGAATGGTAACAACCTTCTTGCGTAGTCTTTGTAAGGAATCAATCTTGATTGATATGTATTCCACGCTCCTTTGATTTGATTGATAACCAGGGATGAGTCTCCATACACATCCAAGTTCTTTATCCTTAGGTCAATCGCTTCTTCGAGACCCATGATACAAGCTTCGTATTCGGCCTCATTGTTTGTGCATTTAAACATTAATCTAGCAGTGAAAGGAATATGTGCACCCTGAGGTGTTACGATGATTGCCCCAATTTTGTTTCCATAAGTATTGACGGCTCTGTCGATTATTAGTCCCTATTGGGAACCTGGTTCTGGCCCTTCGTTGGGTAGCGGTTCATCGCAATCTTTCATTTTCAAGTACATGACATCCTTGTCTAGGAAGTCAAATTTAACTGATTCCTGATCGTCATTCGGTTGATGAGCCAAATGATCGGCTAAAATACTTCCTTTGAAGGCTTTTTGAGCATGGTACTTGATGTTGTATTCTGATAACAACATTTGCCAACGAGAAATCCTTCCCGTGAGAGAAGGCTTTTCAAAGACGTACTTGATCAGATCCATTTCGGAGATTAACCAAGTAGTGTGACAAATTATCTACTGGCGAAGACATTTGGCTACCCAAGCCAGAGCACAACAAGTTTTCTCGAGCATAGTGTATCGAGTTTCACAGTCCGTGAACTTCTTGCTTAAGTAGTAAATGGCAGACTCTTTTCATTTTGTTTCGTCTTGTTGGCCAAGTACACAACCCATGGAGTCTTCCAAGACCGTTAAGTAGATGATCAATGGTCTCCCTTCCACTTGATGAGATATAATAGGTGGATTCAACAGATATTCTTTGATGCTGTCGAATGCTTTTTGGCAATCTTCTGTCCATACGCAACTTTGGTTCTTTCTGAGTAATTTGAAGATTGGTGTGCATGTCGCGGTCATGAGGGATATGAATCTCTAGATGTAATTCAGACATCCCAAAAATCCTCTGACCTATTTTTCAGTCTTTGGTGAAGGCATTTCTGGAATGGCATTGACTTTTTCAGGATCAACCTAATTTCCTTTCTGGCATACGATGAATCCTAAGAGTTTTCCTAAGCGAACACCAAATGTGCACTTGTTAGGATTCAGGCGGAGTTTGTATTTTCTCAGACGCTCGAACAACTTTGATAAGTGTTCCATATGCTTTTCTTCTATTTTAGATTTAGCAATCATATCGTCGACATACACTTCAATTTCTTTGTGCATCATGTCGTGAAACAGAGTTGTCATGGCCCTTTGATAGGTTGCCCCTGCGTTCTTCAGAGCGAACAACATTACCTTGTAACAAAAGGTGCCCCCATGGGGTGATAAATGAAGTTTTCTCCATATCCTCTGGAGCCATTTTGATTTGATTATAGCAGGAGAATCCATCCATGAAGGAGAAGACTTTTAATTTCGTTGTACTGTCTACCAGCATGTTAATGTGTGGTAGGGGAAAGTCATCCTTTGGACTTGCTCTATTCAGATCCCTGTAGTCTACACACATTCTAACTTTTTCGTCCTTTTTCGGAACTGGCACTATGTTGGCTAACCATTGAGGATATTCGGAGGTGGCAAGGAAACCTGCGTCGATCTGCTTCTGGACTTCCTCCTTAATTTTGATGGCCATATCTGGATGAGTCCTTCTCAGTCTTTGTTTTACCGAAGGACATTCCGTTTTCAGTGGTAAGTGATGTTCCATGATGCTGGTATCCAACCCTGGCATGTCCTGGTAGGACCAAGCAAATACATCTGAAAACTCTTTGATAAGTTTTATCAAGTCTTCTCTGACAGTTGGACTGAGCAGTGCTCCAATCTTAACTTCTTTCTTTTCTTCCTCTGAATCCAAATTGACTGTTTCCAACGGCTCTTTGTAAGGTTCAATGGACCTTTCCTCTTGTCTGAGTAGTCAGAAGTTCTCTTCTGGAATTTCTTCGTCTTCTTCTTCTACAACTTCGAATACTGGGAATTCAAAGTTGGGAGAAGGCATTGGATCGTATGTTTCAATGGGGTTTAAAACAAGCATTCTGCATGACGTGATGTTTCCTTTTTTAGAAAAGACAGAGAGAAATGCAAGAGTGTGTGCGGTGTATTTTTTGAAAACGCTTGTTTTTATTTTGGGCTGCTTTTTAGGATTACCATTTTCTTAAAAACGAAAAGTGAAAACAACAATAAATGCGGGAATTCAGAATGACATTATTTATTCATGATTTGTCGATTCTTGAAACACAACCCTATAAAAAAACAAATCTGTCGCTTTGGGAGAAGCAAAGAGGTACATTTACAAAAAAGTTAGCCCAATAAAACATCCATTTCACCAGGGCAAGGTGAAAGGTTAAAACAAGGATGATAATTACTTATACTTATGGACGACTTTCGAGACATCGACTGCAACCCAATGGCGACGAACTCCTCTGTGAATCACAAAGTCTGGTACTTCCCTTCTTGGTTTTTCTTCAGAAATGACACTAATTTTTGAGGGAGTAGGATCATTGGAGTCTTCTTCCCATGCAGAGTTATCATAAGAGGACTCTTTTGTCGCCTCTTCCATAGTGTTTTCACTCTCAAGAGGATCTGCCCATCCAACTTCGCGATCGAAGCAGTCATAGACGACAAACCTTGGTATCAAGATATCAAATACTTCCTTCAGAAACAAGAGTACCCACCTGGGGCATCAACAAAAGACAAGAAGACCCTCAGAAGACTGGCTGGCGGCTTCTTTCAGAGCGGTGATACATTCTATAAGAGAAACTTTGACATGGTCTTGCTCTGATGTGTAGACAGACCATAAGCAAACATGCTGATAAAAGAAATTCACAAAGGATCCTTTGGCACTCATGCTAACGGACACACAATGGCGAGAAAAATTCTAAGAGCAGGGTACTATTGGTTAACCATGGAACCCGATTGCTACAAGTACATGAGGAGATGTCACAAGTGTCAGATATGCACTGACAAAATCCATGTACCACCAACGCATCTCAAAGTTCTTTCTTCTCCATGTCCTTTTTCCATATGGGAAATTGACATGATAGGCATGATCGAACCCAAGGCTTCGAATGGACATCGGTTCATCCTGGTAGCCATTGACTACTTCACCAAATGGGTCGAAACAACGCCATACACCAATGTAACCCGACAAGTCGTGGTCCGATTTATCAAAAACAATCTCATCTGCCTTTATGGTGTTCTAAGCCAGATCATTACTGACAGTGGATCCAACTTGAACAACAAGATGATGAAAGAGTTTTGTGGTGAGTTCAATATCGAACACCATAACTCATCTCCCTACCGGTCTAAGATGAACAGAGCGGTAGAAGCGGCTAACAAGAACATCAAGAAGATCGTTCAAAAGATGGTTGTAACCTACAAAGACTGGCACGAGATGCTACCCTTTGCTCTCCACGGTTATCGCATATTTGTCCGCACGTCAACAGGGGCAATCCCTTTCTCTCTAGTATATGGCATGGAAGTAGTGCTTCCCATAGAAGTAGAGATCGCATCAATCCGGGTATTGATGGAAGCTAGGCTAACAGAGGTTGAATGGTGTCAAAGTCGACATGATGAACTGAATCAGATCGAAGAAAAGCGAATAACAGCTCTATGCCACGGTCAATTGTATCAATAAAGAATGAAGAAGGCGTTCGACAAAAAGGTTCGACCGCGTGTCTTCAGGAAAGGAGACCTTGTGCTCAAGAAGATGCAATCATTCCTCACCGATTCCCGGGGAAAATGGACTCCAAATTATGACAGTCCCTATGTGGTCAAGAAAGCCTTCTCAGGCAGTGTCTTGAGATTCGCAACCATGGACGGAGAAGAATTTTCCTACTCCACAAATGTTGATGTAGTCAAGAAATACTTCGCCTAAATAAAAAATAAAAATAAAACGTCTCGGTGGATTGAAAACCCGAAAGGGAGGTCCAGGCATAAATTAAAGACATAAGCAAAAAAATCATCCTGATGGATTGAAAATCTCAAAGTACAATCCAAGAAAAAGTTAGGGATTAATGGCAAGTAACTACGTCTGATCAGTTCAACTCCTCGGCAGTCATGCCATCCATCAAGAAAACTTCAGTCAAGGTCATTTTCGACAGAAGCTCAGGATGTCCCGAATTCAAAGTTGGTAGAAGGATAACGGTTATTGTGTTTCAATGTATCCCCTTTTCCCTTTAATTACCATTTTCTAAACTTTGTAAATACTCTATGGGATCATGTGCTTGGCTGATTTCCATCCTATCAATAAAATTTGAGCCCTAGTCCTTTTATTTGAAATTCTTATTTATTTTAGCTTTACAGAATGACTTTTTTAACATGATCAACGATTCTTGAAGTAAAACAAAAATGAATTTACTTGTCAAAATTTTTCTGCTTTTAAAATAAAGATGGCAATTCTTTTGACTGTTGAACATTAAAAGAACATCGACTGTTTCTCTAGGGGTGATTGAACCTCAAAGTGCAGAATCAAAGTACTCCTTCTAAACCAGAGCATCTGAATGAAGGATCAACTGTGTCAGAGACCATGTTTCATCTGACATCCCCGACAGAGTTTGTACCTCTTAAGACTGATTGAACAATTCTTTCTCCCCACTGGGATCATCTCTCCTAAGCAAGGCAGGATTGCTATCTTAGAACATTGATACTTTTCATCCCCCACCGTAGCCTAGTATCCAGTCGTGTTCATCTATTAGTTTGCATGTCGTGTCTATTTTGTCAGCATAAACATACATACATCATGCATTATTGATTCACATTCATAATCATATTGCATCATTACCACTCTGGTCAGTCCTACCCCCAAGTGGTAAAGTCCTCTTAATCAATCGAGGTTGTCAGTTCTTTCCTCGTCAGGAAATGCATTGTCTGAACAATCTCTCCCCCAGTTTATTTCTGGAGTGGAGACGGTCCTCGATCACTTTGATAACTTGAACCTCTGAAAGACAAGAAGACATTCGACAAACGCCACTCTTCACTATTGAAGATGATATCTTCGCTTTCCCGGATTAAGGAAAATCCCCAGAGAAAGCCTCTCAACCGAAGACTCTCAGCAACACATTGGTTCTTCTCCCAAGAAAGTCAATGATAAAGAAGTCATCAGCACCTCAAAATTGGATTACATCACATGGCATTTCTCTGAGAAGATCTTGAAGAAAAGTATGATGTAATATCCCCAAGCGAAAAAGCAGTCTATCAAGAGACTCATTTTCCCCAGTAGAGTCAACAAATGGCATCTCCAACAGAGAAGTTTACACACCTCTAGAGCTCAGACAAATGGGTTTCCCCAGCAAGTCTGACATCAAAACTTTTTCCCATCAAATGGCATCTCCCTAGGAAAATTCGGCGAGAAGTTTGATAAAGACCGCTACACATAGCGTCCCTTGTTAAAGAAGACACTCGACAAGAAGAAACTAAGACCAGTTCCATGGCTAAAAACCAGGATCAAGGGGAAGTTTATCAAGAAACTGAGACCAGTTCCATGGCTGAAGACCAGGATCGAGGGGAGGTTTATTTCAAAACAAACTAAGACCAGTTGCTTGGCTGAAGACCAGGATCGAGGGGAAGTTTATTTCAGAAAACTAAGACCAGTTCTGTGGATAAAGACCAGGATCGAGGGGGATTTTTTACCCTTTTCTAAGTAAACACTGCTTAGCAAAAGAAGATGGATGAGCAAAGTTCCATTCATAACCACCATAAAAATTTCGGGTATTCCGATATTTAATCCTCTTGCACCCTGAATGTCCGAATACCTTCGCCATTCACACCTTCGGGTCCAAGAAGATTAAATATGGGCATCTGTCATGCCCCAAATTTTAACCACCAAGATTTCCCATCATTGTGAGGATCATCACCGCAATATGGATGTATATTTTGCCTCATCAATCTCCTCAAAGATGGCTGAGCATTCACCATAATCAAGAATTAGGGTTTTGAGCCCTCTCAGAACACTTAGACAAAGGATCAAGTAAGAAATGACAAGATCTTCAACTTGTCTAACCTCTAAAACACCCATAAGGGATCAATAGGACTCCAACATCAAGAATCAAGCACAAAGTTACAACATTCCAAGTGGATCAAGCCTCAAGATCGCCAGTGTCACCGAATTCAAGTTTTGGTCGACCAAGGCCTCCAGATGGAATTTTTCCTCTAGGCATGAGCCAATGCCTCAAAGCATAACCCAATATACTCCAAGGGACCTCATGAACCTAATCATCAAGTCAATTTAACCTCAGGGGATGCATTTACCAAAAATCAGGAATTAGGGTTTCTTGACCTAATTCACCCCTAAGTTGACTTTTGATGCAATACACAAGCCAAGACCTCAAGACATGATTTGAGGGCCTCAAATACACCTTATTGATCCAGTTACAATAATGGATTGAATCAAGAAGCTTGATTCACAAGTTTCAATTTCATCTGGACCACAATTAGGGTTTTGAAGAAAAAGTCAACTGTACCTTTGACTTTTGACCAGGACATGCTCCCAAACCTTGGGACATGATTCAATACACCCTATAACACCTATGGAATCCATACATGAAGTTTGATTTAGGTCAAGAACTTGATTTCACAAAGGATCGCACTGTTTGGATTTCATCCAATAAAAAGTCAACCGTGCACAAAATCAAGTTTGACTTTTTGGATTTTTTCACAAATATGGTTTCCCTAAGTCAAAAATAATGTTAATGTATGGTATTGATCATTATTCATTAAGAAAAATGAAGAAAAGTGAGGTTTCTTGCAAAAGGGGCAACCATGAGAAACCAAAATTTTTCTAAGTTATGGAACAAAAATGGTTTTGGTACCAACTTCCAAGGACCATAACTTCTGATCCAAGCAACCATTTTGAGCGATCCAAAGCCTGATTTGTAGTTCTTCCTACACTCTACAACAGCTTCAACTACCTCCAACTCCAATTCCTCATGGATTTTGAGTTATGGACTGATCAAAATGAAAAAAATGAAGAAAATGGCACTTTTCCAACACTAAGTGAAAATCTGCCTAAGTTACTAACCTTGGACACCAATGTTCATGAGGATTTTTTAGTTGGATTCAAATAGTTTCAAAACAAACTATTATCACACATGTATTGTATCATATGAGGGCTTTCTAAAAAGCACAAGAGTCTCCCATAACTCAACCTGAGCAAGGAGATATGATTCCCTCAAAATCATCATTTCCAACTGTCTTGTACAAGGCAGATTTTGGTATTTTGCTCGATTTGGAAAAATTGGACAACTCCTAGCCTTTTCATCCATTTGGACACATCAGAGGATAAAATCAAAGGGGAATGATCTGATCCCCAATCCTCCCAAGTCCAAGAATCTACACATAGCCATAACAAACCTAAAAAGGCTAAAAAGTGCAAAAGACTCCAATTTTGTTTCCAAGCATTTAATGGAGGCATCAAGGTGGCATGTGTCATACCCCAAATTTTGACCACTAAGATTTCCAATCATTGTGAAAATCATCATCACAATATGGAGGAATCATCATACTTCATCAGTCTCCCCAAAGATGGGTGAGCATCCACTACAATCAAAATTAGGGTTTCAAGCCCTCTCAGAGCCTTAGACAAAGGATCAATCAAGGAATGACATGATCTTCAACTTGTCCTAACCTCTTAAAACATCCATAAGGGATCAAGAGGACTCCCACCTCAAGAATTAAGCACGAGAGTGCAACATTTCAAGTGGATCAAGCCTCAAGTTTATCTAATACAAAGTCAACTGACGCAGAAAGTCAAAGTTTGACTTTTGGTCAACATTGACCTTCACAAGCGATTACTCAAGAAAATATGATGAATGATTTAATTTGATCAAATTTAAATCAAGAAATCACGCAAAATTGCAAAATTGATCAAATTGAAAGAAACTTAGAAATTTTTTCTAAGTTAAAATCATGTTCAAGTGCACAACTTTTCAAGGTTGTAACTATTGATCCAAACATCCATTGATTTTGAGTAAGAGCTACATTTAAAGAGGGTATTTGATACTTCAACATTGTAGAGGGAATCAACTCAAAATATCATAAGGATTGAAAGATATAAGTGATCAAAGTTGGGAATTCTTAATGTCCAATGTTCTGACATTGCATAGGACATCATTAATATTTTTTCAGCAAGAATGCCCCAACTTCAAGGACGTTTTTCTCCATGATCCAAGTTGAACCAGGTCTGGAGTCAAACATGAAAGTTGAAGTAAGTCATCTCAGGTTTCCAGAAAGTCCTAGAACGTCCTTGTAGCATACTCGAGCAGGGAGATATGATTTTCTCAAGAAAGCATTGATAAAGCAGAATTTTCATGACAGCTTTTAGGACAGATTCGACTACACAAGTTCAAGGCCATTTTTGATGACTTTGCAAGCTGAACCAAGACCAAAGTCAAACATCAAAGTTGAAGTACGTCATCTAAGCTTTCCAGAAAGTCCTAGAACGTCCATGTAGCATACTCGAGCAAGGAGTTATGAATTTTACAACAGGGCTTGCTGCAGCTGATTTTTAAGACATGTTTCAGGACAGATTTGCATACTTCTTGTGCCACACGAATTTCCAAGCCTTGTCATCACTTTGGACACCTCTGAGGATCAAATCTAAAGGGGACAATCACTGAGTCAAGCCTCCAAAGTCCTTGGAACAATAAGTAGCATGCTATTCCTAAAAATCCCTAAAAGAGGGATAAGACTCCAATTTTGGATTGGAACATTTAATAGATGCTTAGAGGTGGCATGAACTGACACATTTGCAACTGAATTCAGTCAAGATTCCTCCAACAAGTAGGGAACCAAAGCTTTGTGCTCTAACCTCTAGTCAATGGCTAGAGGAGACTTGGATTTTCATTGGCCAACATTGGCCAAACCTCTGCTGCAGCCACCATTCACTATTGCCGCGAAAACAAACTTGCTCTACTATAAATAAAGCTCATTTGTGCTCAGTTTGAGTACACCAAAGCCATCAAACAGATGCTTTCCTCAAAATCTCTTCTTTCACCTCAAATTTGCCTTCCAAAGCAAGTAATTATGAGTTTTTGAGTTAGAAAGCAATTCCACTCAAACTAATCACACACACACCTCATATATATCATATGTAAGCTGTGCAAACTATCACAAGTGACCTGTAATCACAAAATCACAAAGTCACTTCTCAAAACCTCAAAATGGCACTTTTTTGCATTTTTCAAGCCATGTCTTGATTCAGTCACTTTCCAAACCAGATAAAACCTCAAACACACTCCAAATATCATCCTTGAACTGTCCCAAATGGTTCCCAACATCTGGAACACCATTTGAGAGAGTTGCTATTTTGGTCACTTTTAACCCCTTTTGCAAGAAAGGGACAGTTTGTGTTTTTGCAGGTACCAGTTGATTCCAATCATCCTAAAAGCTTCTAAGGGATCATTTGAGTGTGTCTAAAGCATCAAATCATTTCTGGAACAAGAGGCTTGACAGATTGCACAAAAACTCCAAAAAGCTCAAAAAGAGGTAAGCATCACAACTTGGAATCCTTGAAATCATGCATTGCTTTGAAGTCCACTGATCATACACATCTCATACATGTTGTATATGTTGCGTTTGGGCTAATTCACCATGTAATCCATGCCTGTATCAAAGTGTAGCACAGAAAATGCAATTATAGGTCCTTTTCAAAACCACTATCGGGTTTTGAGGAGGGAGTGTGATCTGAAAAAACTACCACCACCATTGGATTCCTTGTGAAATTCTGGGCCAGATGCATATAAATTTTGTCTCAAACCATTGAGATTTGAGAAAGTTTTGGGTGTTGGAAGTTTAATAAAAAAGATGTTGAAAACTCATGAAAGATGTCGAATGAGATGTTGTGACATTTTTCCTCTTTTTCTTAGTTTATCTTCAAAACTCAACCAATTCTTTCACATAGCAAAAATTATCATTTTCCAAATCTGTTTTACACACTTTTTATTCATACTCCAAAATATTTTATTCCACAAAAAAATTAGTTTTATATTATTTATTTAATATAATTAGTATTTTTGTGAATAAATTCCTTTTTTAATGTTTTTTAAAGCATATTAAAAGTGAATTCTCATATTGAAAATCAAGACCAAATGAATTTTATTTCATTTTGTGATTAAAACATCATTTTTCAAACCCCAACCAAAAATCACAAGTTGCTTATTTGGTATTTTTATCATTTTGTATTGATTTTCTTTTAAGAATTTACTTTTAAAATGATAAAATTAGGATTTCTTTGATTTTCACCATCATAAAACTTTTTCAAACTCTGGGCCTCTAATAGAGTGTAAGACCCAACCCTTTGTAAATACAACCCACTTTGGGCCTCACTTATGGTATAAGTCCCGTTGTATTTCAAAAAGTTCGACGCGATCATCATCCGTTGAAAAACAAACTTTGGGCCTCTCCTCGAGCTATAAGATCCATTCAAACTTTTGGGCCTCTAATAGAGTGTAAGACCCAATCCTTTTTTTTGACCAAATCATTTTTGGGCCTCAGTGTATTGTATAAGTCCCGATACCGTAAAAAACAAACGGCGCGATCGTCGCCTTTTGAAAAACAACCTTTTGGGCCTCTCCTTGAGCTATAAGACCCATTCAAAACTTTTTGGGCCTCTATTAGAGTGTAAGACCCAATCCCCTTTTAACCAAAACCATTTTAGGCCTCACTTATTGTATAAGTCCCTCTGCGTTAAAAGAAAACCTCGGCGCGATCGCCATTTCAAACGGAAAAACAAACTGGGGCTACCCTCATGTTATAAGCCCCACTCTTTTTCTTTAAAACTCTTTGGGCCTCTTGAGAGAGTGTAAGACCCATCTCTCTGTACAGAAAACCTTTTTGGGCCTCAGTCACTTGTATAAGTCCCTATGTACAAATTCAAACAGTGCGCTCACTGATAAAACCCTGGGCCTCTCCTTGAGCTGTAAGCCCCAAATCTTTCTTTTTCAAAGCACTTTCTCCTTTGATTTTGAAATATACTGTTGTTTTCAATCTGTCTTTGTTGAATAACTAACCAAACAGCATGGAAGCTCTACAACCGAGTAAGTGTTTATCCGCTTTCATTTACCGCTTTCATATACATATAACTGTATTGTGGGCCTGTTTCGCTGTAAGTCTTCTTTCATAAACTCATATCAACTGTGTAATAATAGTATAGATATTTAGAGTTTCCCCGGCAACTACGTCTAGAACTAGGTGACACCGTTTCGTTTATTCATAGAAATAGACAACTAGATCCCCAATAGGATCACCAGATACAGTCTTCTCTTCGGCTGTCCTCATTAGGAATTGTCAAGAAACTCTACTCCCAGAGATGAATGTATTCTCCGTGAATGGCATCTTTGAGTTTCTTCCAAATTCTCGAACTTTCCTGGCTTGATCTATTCCTTGTGAATAGCCTGTCTTGAATTTCTCGGGGTTTGGGGACCCACGGGCTTCTTAAAAGCATCGGCCTCCTCTTGGGCATCGTACAAGGACCCACAGGCTTCCTAAAAGCAAACCTGCCTCCTCTTGGGCTTAGTACAAGGACCTCTCAGCTTCTTAGAAGTATTCACAGCCTCCTCTTAGACTTCGTATAATGATCTCTTCCTCCGGGAATGATAGCCTCCTCTTGGGCTTCGTACAAGGACCGATCGGCTTCTTAAAAGTTTCCAGCCTCCTCTTGGGCTTCGTACAAATTGTCCCGACGACCTCCTAAAGGTATAGGAACAAAACTTAGTCATTTGCATAGAACAGTCCTTTCAAAGAGTCTACTACTGTTTCTCAAAGCATAGTATAAAAGATGAAACTCTAGACACGGACAGTCCAATCTCCTTGAGTTTTCCAGACATTCTCAAGTGACCCCTACGTTAAATAGGAAGAAAACCTGTAGACTCGGACAGTCTCAATACCCTTCGGATTTCCCAATTCCTTAAAGAACAGGAATAGCCCGGATCCTCGAATCAAATCCTTGAGTACAATGTTGCTCATATAAGAACTGATTTTCTCTTTCAAAATCAGTGTACTGGACCTGTCACTCAACTGAAACAGTCACCATAGCCTCCTCTTGGGCTTTGTACAATGATCCTCCCCAGTGGAGTCAAACAACGTTCAGCCTCTCTCTCGGGCTTTGTACGAGACACATAAGAGACTCCCTCGTTGAGTCAATCACCCTTTCGCCTCCATCTCGGGCTTTATACGAGATACAAAAAGGTTCTTATTGAGCCAAGAAAATTTTAGCCTCCATCTCGGGCTTTGTACGAGATACAAAAACACTCTCTTGTTGAGTATAAATCACTCTTCTGTAGAGTCAACCTTTTTAGCCTCTCTCTCGGGCTTTGTACGAGATACATAATAGCCTCCTCTTAGGCTTTGTATAAGAAAACCACTGGTTGATCCAATCAAACTTTTAGCATCTAAGTTGTGCCTCGTTCACAGTACACAAACATCAACAACTCCTTCCCTTTCATCTAATCGTTGTAAGCGGCAAGCCTCTGGATCATCTACATCCATGCCAATGTCCCTCTTTTAGCATGAGAAATTCCTAAGGAAAGATAGCATTGCTCTACACTGAGTTAAAGTCTTCTCCTTCAGGTTAAAAATCCCCTATAAAGGAAATTATGGCATTGCCGGATTCACACATCCCGGTTAAAGTAATTCTCCTTTATAAATAGTTATGACAAACAAACCCCTCTTTAGAGATGACAAATTCTCTCTAAAGTCAAAACCCTTCTAGCTTCACATCTTGGGCTTTGAACAAGATACAAATAGACCTTTTACCTTCACATCTTGGGCTTTGAACAAGATACAAACTACCTTTCGCTTCACGTCTTGGGCTTTGAACAAGACACCAAAACAACCATTTCCTCCCATAGAATAGGAGGAACTACGAACGCTCTGATTTCCCTGTTTCGGTAAACGGGAATATGTAGGCATAAGATCGAAAGAAAAGATCTTAGCAAGCACACTAAACAAAAAAACTAAATCCCATACTCTCACATCAAAAAGCATCAGTCCTAACATCCTAATCCTTGTTCCCCGCCAGAAACCTTCTGCCAAGATAAAAAGAAAGAAAACAGTATTGGCAAAAATACAAATAACCAGTACAAAGGCCCCCCACATTGATAGCATCTGTAACCTAACAGACCGCTGTTTAAACACAGTATGCAAGCAGGGTTAATTAGAGACATCTATTTCCCTTCCTTATTCAGCTCACAATAGGATAAAAAAATGAATCGACCTGTAGTTTAAGCTCAACCGCAGAGAGTGACCAGCGCTTAAGAACCGCGTCCAAAGTCGCTCGCTACAGCATGGACTGACACATTTCTAACTGAATGAGTCAAGATTCAACTCTGAATCAAAGAACCATAGGCCTGTGCCCTAACCTCAAGTCAATGGCTAGAGGAGACTAAGATTCCATTGGATCAACATTTGCCAAATGCCTGTACCAGCTGCCATTCACTATTGCTTGCAAAAAAACTTGTTGCACTATAAATAGAACTCATTTGTGCTCAGTTTGAGTACACCAAAGCACTACAACTGATGCTTTCCTCAAAATCTCTCTCTTTCGGCCAAAATGCCTTCTTTTGCAAATCATCTCTGAGTTTTTGAGTTAGAGAGCAATTCCACCACATCTCATGATCCAAACACATCCAATATGTCATATCTAAGCTGTTCAAACACTCACTTGTGATCTGAAACACCGAAATCAGAAAATCAACCTCCAAAACCTCAAAATTGGACTTTTCTGCATTTTCCAAGCCATGTCTTGATTCAGTCACTTCCAAAACCAAACCAAGCCTCACACACACTCCAAATATCATCCTCAAGCTATCCCAATTGATTTCCCTCATCTGGAACACCATTTGAGGGAGTTGCTATCTTGGTCACTTTTGCCCCTTTTGCAAGAAAAGGCCTATACTTGTTCCTAAGGATTCCAGCTGGTTCTGAACATCCTAAAAGCTTCTAAGGGATCAATCAAGAGTGTTCAAAGCACTGAATTACTTCTGGCACAAGGAATTTGGCAGATAACACAAGAAGCTCCAAGAGGTAAGTGCATCACAACTTGAACTCTTTAATTCATGCATTGCTTTGAGGTCCATTGATCATGGACCTCTCATACATATCATATGTGTTGTGTTTGAACCAATTTACCATGCTATTATTGCCTGTACCATGAGATAGCATATAACATGCAAAATTTGGCCTATTTTGAAACCACTATCGAGTTTTAAAATAGGGACAGTTTCTGAAAATTCGAAGGGCACCATTAGATTCCTCATGAAATTCTAGGTCAGATGCACCTAAATTTTGTCCCAATCCATGGAGAAATGAAAAAGTTAGAGCCTTCACGCAAATTGCCAAAAACTAGGCCTTACCTTGGGCAAGGGCCAGGCCATGGCGCCTTGGCCAGGCCTAGAACTTTGCACCCCTTATGTATTACTGGGGTGGTTTTGATACACGGATGTATCACCATCCCAGTGGTAGCGCGCATGTGTGTTTGTTGTTGAGGTCGTGGGTTCAACACCCACCCATACCATTTTTCCATTTTCACTATTTTTGCCATTTTTTCATTTTTTATGGTTTTGTTAATTAATTTCAAAATTAATTTCTCTCTCAATCTTAATCATTTTTTATTGGTTCTTTTTTTGAAAATTCCCAAAAATGCTAAAATATTTTATTCCATAAAAATTTCACAAAAATATTATTTATTTCATATATTTAGTATTTTTGCAAAGAATTATGTTTTATTTGTTTTTAAACATTTAAAAATATTTCTTTCTCTTGATTTGGAAAATTCAAATAATTTTCAAATCATTATATGAATGAAACTTGATTTTTCAAATATTAATCCAAGATCACAACTTGTTTTTCACACATGTTTGATAATTTTGATCATTTTAATTGAATTTTTATTTAATTAAAATACATTTTGAAATCAAATTAGGATTTTGACTATTTTCACCCTCACAAATCTTTTTCAAAACACCTTTGGGCATCTAATAGAGTGTAAGACCCAACCCTCCTTTGTACATAAATAATTTTGGGCCTCAGTCATTGTATAAGTCCCAGTACAGTTTTCAAAAAACGACGGTTCAATCACTATCTTTCCATGGGCCTCTCCTTGAGATGTAAGCCCCATACCTCGTATAAAAATAAACCTTTGGGCGTCTAATAGAGTGTAAGACCCATCCCTTGAAAATATAAACCATTTTGGGCCTCATTCGTTGTATAAGTTCCACTGTGTTTCAAAAATCTCGACGCGATCGCCATTTCAAAACAAAATCATTTGGGCCTACCCTTATGTTGTAAGTCCCATTTCTTTTATGTAAGTTCCTGGATTGGCTGGAATTTTGGTAAAACAACAAGGTGTTCAATGCTGATGTCATGTTGTTGATGTTGCAGCATTGAGTCTTAGTACTGGGCTGTACTAAGTTGTGAAGGTTAATTATGTTTGATGTCATGGGCTTGATGTCATAACATTGCACTTAACACTGGGCTATGTTAAGGTTGCTAGTTGCTGAAGTGGATGTCTGATGTCACATAGGTGATGTTGTAACATCAGACCTGCAGAACTGAAGCTAATGACAGCATGTGCTTGTTGTTATTAGGGTCGCGTATTAGCTGGAATTGTGGAGAGTGTTGACTCGTTGGATGAGAATATCTTGGGCTAGATATTTTCTGTTACATGGGAGATTTGATTGCAGGTTTGTTGGAGAATTAAAAGGTGGAAGATTTAAAAAGATTTTGGGGATAAAATCTGTTTTAAAAGATTCAGTTTTTAATTAACAAATCTGATCAAATATTGTGACAAATCCAATCCAAATTCAAGGAGCTATATAAAGCGCACAAGACCAAGGAAGAAGGTACAGAAAACAGATTGAAGATCAAGAGCTGGAGGCTTAGAGTCTAGGGTTTGTTTAGAGTACTTGTAATCACACTATTCTAGGTTGAATAGGTGTTGAATTTTCTATCCTCTCTAGAAGCTGTGAAGCAATAGAGAGTTGTTGATTGATCGAAGCTAGGAAGCAAGATCAAGGGATCTCAAAGAGGTTGTTCTTTGAGTGTTTTAGGGGATTGAGTAGTGTTCTCATATCTAAGTGGTTTCTTAGGTAGAAAGTCACTAGTAGAGTATAAGTTTAGGAGATTGTCAACTGGTGTGTTGAGTCTGTAAATTATATCTACAAGTAGTGAATTTCATCCCTGGCTTGGTAGCCCCCAGACGTAGGTAGTTAGACCGAACTGGGTGAACAATTCCTTGTGTTTTCCTGTTGCTTATTCTGTCCATTATTGCAGAGTGTGTTGTTGTGACATCGCATCTTAACATCACACGTCTGGTACCAGAATTTCATTTTCTTTTTAAAACCTTTGGGCCTCTCCCTGAGTTGTAAGACCCATCCTTCTGTACAGAAAACCTTTTTGGGCCTCAGTCGTTATATAAGTCCCGATACAATTTTCAGATCGACGGTGCAATCACTGTCTTTCATCTGGGCCTCTCCTTGAGTATAAGCCACAATCTTCTTTTCAAAACAACTTACCCTTTTGATTTAGATTCAAATTCGTAGTTGTTATCAAAACTTTCTTTAATTTCTTGAACAACTAACCATACAGCTGTTACAATGGAAGCTTGCTCACCTATAAGTTTTAAACAGCTTTCTTTTACATACTTGCACACACACACACACACACACACACACACACATACACACACACATATATATATATATATATATATATATATATATATATATATATATATTTGTTTGTGCTAGAAGCTTGCTCACCTGTAAGTCCTCCTACCTTCTCTTTTACATACAGTATATATTTCATCTGTATATATATATACCTATATATTATCTGCTTAGAGTTTTCCCCGGCAATTAGGTCTAGAACTAGATAAAGCTAGTGGTCACTCTTTCAACAGTCAAAACTAGTTCCCCATAGGAATTCCTGATACAGTCTTGCCTTCTCTTGGGCTTATACAATATGGAACAAAGAGAAATGCATTATTCCCGGTGAAACTTTTCTCAGACTGTCACTATTAGAAAATTGTTAAAAGAAGTTCATTTCCCCAGAGAGGATTAATTCCCGGTGAAACCTCTCTTGAATTTCTTCAAACCCTAGAACTGTTCACTAAAGAAAGGATTATTCCCGGTGAAACTTTTCTTGAACTTTTCTTAGGTTTGGACCCACAGGCTTCCTAAAAGCCTCCCGTCCTCCTCTTGGACAAAGAGGTTGGAGGATTTGTCAACAGACCCCCTATATTGGATGGCTCAAACTATGAGTATTGGAAGCCTATAATGACTACCTTTTTAAAGTCATTAGACAGCAGAGCTTGGAAGGCTGTCATTAAAGAGTGGGAAGCTCCTGTTGTGTGTGAAAAAGATGATGCTGGCAAGGATAAAGAAGGCACCTCTAAGCGAAAGCCTGAAGAAGAATGGTCCAAGGAAGAAGATGAGCTTGCCCTTGGGAATTCAAAAGCCCTAAATGCTATCTTCAATGGGGTTGACAAGAACATATTCAGGCTGATCAACTCATGTGAAACTGCTAAGGCTGCTTGGGATATTTTGAAGGCTACTCATGAAGGTACATCTAGAGTGAAGATGTCAAGACTTCAGCTTTTAACATCTAAGTTTGAAAGCTTGAAGATGAAGGAAGAGGAAACTATTCATGACTTCCACATGAGTGTTCTTGAGCTGTCAAATGCATCCAGTGCTCTTGGTGAGAAGATGACAGAAGAGAAGCTGGTGAGAAAGATTCTTAGGTCCCTCCCTAAGAAGTATAAGATGAAGGTAACAGCCATTGAAGAATCTCAAGACATCAGCAAGATGAGAGTTGATGAGCTTATTGGATCTCTTCAAACATTTGAACTTGGACTGAATGAGGAAGAACCAGAAAAGAAGCCTAAGAGTATAGCTTTAGTCTCCACTCCTGCACCAGCTAAAGATGATGAGTCCCAGGAGGATCTACCTCAGGCTATAGTTATGTTAGGAAGACAGTTCAATAAAGTGTTCAAGAAGATGAACTATAGACCTAGTGTCAAGAACATCTCTTCTGACATCAGCAAGTCAAAAGAGAAAGATGAAGAGAAGATTGCTCAAGATAAAGGAGTTCAGTGCTTTGAATGTGAAGGGTATGGACATGTCAAGAAAGAGTGTCCCACATTCTTGAAGAAGCAGAATAAAGGCTTGACAATTTCCTAGTCTGACACTGATAGCAAAGATGAAAGTGAGTCAGCAAAGCATGTTACAGCTTTGACAGGAATTGTTGAATCTGATGATTATAGTGATGGAGAAGTCACCTATGATGAGCTAGCTTCAACCTACAAGGAGTTGTGTTTAAAGAGTGCTAAAGTTTGTCAAGAAAACAAGTGCCACAAGGAACAAATTGCTCAACTTGAGAATGAAAAATCTGATCTGGAATATGAAGTTGTTCTAGTGAGATCTCAACTTGATCAGATGACAAAATCTGTTAGGATGCTGAACAGTGGTACAGCCACTCTTGACAAGATACTCCAGTCAGAACAGGTTGCTGGAAACAAAGCTGGGATAGGATATGTGGCCGAAGACAAAGGTACCTCAGAAGCAAGTACTTCAGGTCTAAAGAAGGAAGAGTCACAAACTGTGCCTCAACATCAGCCAAAAAGGCAGAATCTTACTCCCACGGAAGCTGATGTTTCACAACCTAAGAAGATTGAGAAGAAGACTGGTCATAATCAGAAGAGAAAGCAGCCACAAGGAGCAAGCCAGAATATGCCCCCCCCCCAATATCATAGGAGCATGGAAGCTGCAAGGGTCAAGCAGACCAAGTCACATCCGATGTCTCAACATCAGGAAAACTGGTATGGACCTGGCCTCAACAATGCTGTGTCGTATAATTATGGAAGAAGGAAGCCTCATCACCATGGGAGACAGCCTAGAAGACAGCATCCTCACTTCAAACAGCACGTGTCTCATCAGGTGTCTCAACATCAGGGGTATGGTTACACTAATGCTGTGTCTCATTATGGAAGGAGAAAGTCCCACCATCATGGGAGACAATCCAGGACAAAGCATTCTCAGCTTCCTTATGGATACCAGCATAATAGAAGGCAGGCAAGCAATGTTAGGAGAAGACCACATTATGGATGGCAACCTATGCAGTCTCATCAAGGCAGAAGATTCAGAGAAGAAAGGGTGAGATGCTTTTATTGTGGAAGGCTTGGACATATGCAATACTCTTGCTACAAGCTGCATGGATACCCTCAGACACAGAACAGATGGAGAGAATACAGGCCCAAAGTCGTTAAACAATTAGTACAGAATGAGAAGATGAAGTGCTTATTGGCTCACCTGGCTGACAAAGAAGCTAAAGAAGAAACATGGTATTTTGACAGTGGGTGTTCCAAACACATGTCTGGATGTAGATCCATGTTTGCTGAATGTAGACCGTGTCCTTCTCTTGAAGTGGTGTTTGGTAAAGGGAATAACGGAGTTGTAGAAGGTATTGGAAAAGTAAGAGGACCTGAACTTGACAATGTCTATCTTGTCAATGGTTTGAATGCTAATCTGATAAGCATCAGCCAATTATGTGATGAAGGTTACTTAGTCAGCTACACCAAAGACAAATGTGTTGTAACGAATGAGAAGGGTGAGGCTGTAATGACTGGTGCAAGATCCAAAGACAATTGTTATCAGTGGATTCCTCAAACTGAAAGCCAGTCTGGTGATGATAAAGAAGATATCAAGTGTAGACATCAAATGATGAAGGTTCCCTCAAGTTGATGAAGGTCAGAAGAAAAGATGATCTGAAATTAGTCAAGGGCAAATGTTACACATCAGTCCTCACCATTGATGGAAGGATTAAAGGTTCTCAGGAGCTGAATAGAGCAACATCTCTCGAGAGGAAAGATGCTGATGTCTTGACATCTGAACAAATCATCAGAATCTCGCATCAATGTAGTGGTCTGACTGTGAGTAAGTCTAAAAGGCTAGAGATTGAAGAACTCACTGAAGTTATGGGAGATACCAGTGGTAACTATAAAAAATTCTATCATCAAGATCTGAAGAAGATCGATGTCTCAGAAGAAAACCTCCCCTGGATGAATAGCTCTGTGTCGAAAGATACAGATGTCAGAGCAGATGCTGAAACATCTCAAGACAAGAAGAGTATTTCTAGCCTCAAGAAGGATGATGAGCAAAGTGCAAAAATGATTCAGAATAGACTAGAGTCTAAGATTGATCCCAATATGAAAATTGACATGCAGAGGACCTCTGATATTGGCTCTATCAGATCCTGGATTAAAATGTCAAGAATAAATACACATCCTCTAGGATGGAATCATGCTGGTCAAAAGATACAAACTGATCTTGGAAGACTAAGAAGAAGAAAGAGGGGCAAAATCAGATTAGTTCTCAGATCTAAGAAGAAGAACAGTCGTAGATCAGTGTTATGTGGAAAGAACTCATGCTATCAACTCTTGTGGAAGAAACGACTGTTGGGCAATCACCATGTCAAGAAAGATGTTACAACATTGCAGAATGTTACTCATCAATGGGATGATGAGCAGGTTGATAGAAAAGATCTGGTTAAATACTCAGATTATTTGGTAAATAAAGAGAAATTAGATGATGAGTTCATGTATGCTAACCAATTTGAGAGCTTAAAATTGGGGAGTGTATTACTTCAAAATTAATTGAAAGATGTTTTATGGTGCAGTTGGCCTATAAGATAATGGTTATTCAACTGCAGATAGTATGGTACATAAAATAGTCTGTTCAATTTTTTAGTGTAGTCTCTCTAAGAAACTCATCTTGGTGCTCTGGTTCTGTTTAATGCAGTACAAATTTCAGCAGTTTAGAATAGTACTGTAAAGTGTTTGGCATGGCAACTGAAAAATCTAAAAATAGGATTTTTATTCAATAGTTGAAAATACAAGATTAGACTACATCCTCATGCCAATCTCCTGCATCCAGAAAAGCCTTCCAATCTGCATCCCATTCATCTTCTGAAGGCTGTTGTTGAGCAGAATGGTTCTTACCAGGCTTCATAGTGGTCATTGAAGTCCTGCCAGTTTTTGTTGCTCCTGTAGAAGGACCTGATGTCGTCTGAGATTTGATCTTCTTCTTCAAAGGGTCTGGTTGTGTATCCTCATGCTTGAGGTTCTTGGTTGGTTCTTTGGAGCTTGATTGACTCATGCTTTATTGGTGTGTTGTGCTGAGCATAGGAGAAAGAGTGGTTTTATAATGGTTTGTTCAAATGCTTGGGTTGTATCGCCTGACCAGTCAAGGGGTTGGAAGTTGTTTTTTACTATGTCATTAATAATGTCAGAACATTGTGCTTGGAGACTACATAGGTCTTGTTGCTACTGACAGTGGGACCAGTATTATGTCACCTTGTAGGGCATTTGATTTGGGATAGTTGTCTAATTATGGCTAAAAAGGGGGAGAGTTAAAAATTGCCATGAGGAGAAGAGTAGTTGCTGCTAAAAGAATAAAAATAAAAGGTGTTTAGTTGAAAAGTAATGATGCAGCTGTGGAGGGGGAGTATAGACAGCATAGTTGTGGAGCTGCTAGTGAAGAATTCATAGCAATTGGAGAGTGCAGCAAAGCAGACATCAAGGGGGAGATGTGCTGCACATTGTGAGCTACTGAATAGCTGTGATGCTGGTTCAAGTTTTTGAGGGGGAGCACCAATTGGCTGTTGTCAATAATGAAGATGGTGCTGTAGCAGATCAAGTAATGAAGACTATATGAAGATTGTCAAACTGCTGCAAGTTAAAGTTTCAAACTATTGAAGATATTCCGCTGCTGAAGTCTCTGAAGATGCAGAGATTGTTTTAGCCAAAGGGGGAGATTGTAAGTTCCTGGATTGGCTGGAATTTTGGTAAAACAACAAGGTGTTCAATGTTGATGTCATGGTGTTGATGTTGCAGCATTGAGTCTTAGTACTGGGCTGTACTAAGTTGTGAAGGTTAACTATGTTTGATGTCATGGGCTTGATGTCATAACATTGCACTTAACACTGGGCTGTGTTAAGGTTGCTAGTTGCTGAAGTGGATGTCTGATGTCACATAGGTGATGTTGTAACATCAGACCTGCAGAACTGAAGCTAATGACAGCATGTGCTTGTTGTTATTAGGATCGCGTATTAGCTGGAATTGTGGAGAGTGTTGACTCGTTGGATGAGAATATCTTGGGCTAGATATTTTCTGTTACATGGGAGATTTGATTGCAGGTTTGTTGGAGAATTAAAAGGTGGAAGATTTAAAAAGATTTTGGGGATAAAATCTGTTTTAAAAGATTCAGTTTTTAATTAACAAATCTGATCAAATATTGTGACAAATCCAGAAAACAGATTGAAGATCAAGAGCTGGAGGCTTAGAGTCTAGGGTTTGTTTAGAGTACTTGTAATCACACTATTCTAGGTTGAATAGGTGTTGAATTTTCTGTCCTCTCTAGAAGCTGTGAAGCAATAGAGAGTTGTTGATTGATCGAAGCTAGGAAGCAAGATCAAGGGATCTCAAAGAGGTTGTTCTTTGAGTGTTTTAGGGGATTGAGTAGTGTTCTCATATCTAAGTGGTTTCTTAGGTAGAAAGTCACTAGTAGAGTATAAGTTTAGGAGATTGTCAACTGGTGTGTTGAGTCTATAAATTATATCTACAAGTAGTGAATTTCATCCCTGGCTTGGTAGCCCCCAGACGTAGGTAGTTAGACCGAACTGGGTGAACAATTCCTTGTGTTTTCCTGTTGCTTATTCTGTCCATTATTGCAGAGTGTGTTGTTGTGACATCGCACCTTAACATCACACGTCTGGTACCAGAATTTCATTTTCTTTTTAAAACCTTTGGGCCTCTCCCTGAGTTGTAAGACCCATCCTTCTGTACAGAAAACCTTTTTGGGCCTCAGTCGTTATATAAGTCCCGATACAATTTTCAGATCGACGGTGCAATCACTGTCTTTCATCTGGGCCTCTCCTTGAGTATAAGCCCCAATCTTCTTTTCAAAACAACTTACCCTTTTGATTTAGATTCAAATTCGTAGTTGTTATCAAAACTTTCTTTAATTTCTTGAACAACTAACCATACAGCTGTTACAATGGAAGCTTGCTCACCTATAAGTTTTAAACAGCTTTCTTTTACATACTTGCACACACACACACACACACACATATATATATATATATATATATATATATATTTGTTTGTGCTAGAAGCTTGCTCACCTGTAAGTCCTCCTACCTTCTCTTTTACATACAGTATATATTTCATCTGTATATATATATACCTATATATTATCTGCTTAGAGTTTTCCCCGACAATTAGGTCTAGAACTAGATAAAGCTAGTGGTCACTCTTTCAACAGTCAAAACTAGTTCCCCATAGGAATTTCTGATACAGTCTTGCCTTCTCTTGGGCTTATACAATATGGAACAAAGAGAAACGCATTATTCCCGGTGAAACTTTTCTCAGACTGTCACTATTAGAAAATTGTTAAAAGAAGTTCATTTCCCCAGAGAGGATTAATTCCCGGTGAAACCTCTCTTGAATTTCTTCAAACCCTAGAACTGTTCACTAAAGAAAGGATTATTCCCGGTGAAACTTTTCTTGAACTTTTCTTAGGTTTGGACCCACAGGCTTCCTAAAAGCCTCCCATCCTCCTCTTGGGCTTTGTACAACGACCATCCGGCTTCTTAGAAGTTCTCATGCCTTATCTTGGGCTTAATACAAGGACCCTGAAGACCTCTTTAAGGTATAGGACAGAACTTAGTCATCCTTTGTTAGAGCAGTCTTTTCGAAGAGTCAAAATCTCAGACCAATTTTAGGGTTGACAGTCATCTCTTAAAGCACCAGCCTCCTCTTGGGCGTCATACAAAGATAAACCTTCCATACCAGTAGACTTGGTCAGTCTAATCTTGGATCTCAAAGACATTCTCAAGTTACCTGCAAACACAGGAAAAAACCCTGGTCATTTAATCCATCTCCGATAGAGTTAAAACCCATGGGTTCTAAAACCCAGTCTTTTATCCTAAATTTCCCCAGCTAGGGTCAGCTTATCATCAGAACCTCAAGGCATCTGATACCTCAACTCTTCTGGAACCCTCAGCAAAAGTTGATTCCCCATTTTGGACCTGCCTCTGGATCTCAATAATCCTCAGCAGAAGCCAACCTCCTCTTATACTTTGTATAATGATTTTCCTTAGCAGAGTTAGTCTAAAAAACACTCTCTTGTTGAGTCAACCTTTTTTAGCCTCAATCTTGGGCTTTGTACAAGACAGATAAAAACACTCTCTTGTTGAGTCAACCCTTTTCAGCCTCAATCTTGGGCTTTGTACAAGACATATATAAATCTCCCTAAGCAGAATCAATCTTCTTTTCAGCATCCTCTTAGGCTTTGTATAATGATTTTCCACAAAAAAGTCTGCTACAATCTTGGGCTTTATACAAAACCAATCATACTCTCCAGCAGAGTCAGTCTTCTTTCAGCCTCAATCTTGGGCTTTGTACAAGACACCTAAAATATCCTCAGCTGAGTCAGTAAAATATCATTTTAGCCTCAATCCTGGGCTTTGTACAAGTCAGATAAAACCTCTCACCGGTAGAGTCAGTTCCCCCTTTAGCCTCAATCTTGGGCTTTGTACAAGACAGACAAAATATTTCCCCGCAAAGTCAACCTTCAGCCTCTTTTTAGCCTCAATATTGGGCTTTGTACAAGACAGATAAACACTCTCTTGTTGAGTCCGTCTTTTCCAACCTCCTCTTAGGCTTTGTATAAGGACTTCACCAGTGGATTCAATCAATCTCTTAGCTTCAACCTTAGGCTTTGATCAAGGCGCACAAAAATCAACATTCTCTTCAGAGGAAACCAAAATCTCTCTGTAGGAAGATACTTCTCTGAATATCACATCTCAAAACAGATAAATCAAAACAAACCTAATCCCAGATAATTGCTGTAAGTGGCACACTTGTTGATTCAAACATCTAAGCTGTAGTCCATCTCTTATCCTGGTAAAACTTCCTCTTTCATCTAATTGCTGTAAGTGGCAAGCCTCTAGATTATTTACATCCACATCATTGTCCCTCTCTTAGCATGAAAGATTCCTATGGAAAAATGGCATTGCTCAGCACTGAGTTAAAGTTTTCCACTTCAGGACAAATCCCCTATAAAGGAAATTATGGTATTTCTAGATTGACATATCCCAGTTAAAGTATTCCTCCTTTATAATCAGTTACCTAACAGTTGTGATAAACAGATGAGATGTCTCCTTTTAGATATGAAAAATTCTCTCCCAATCAAACCTTTTAGCTTCAATCTTGGGCTTTGAACAAGACACAAATACTCATTTAGCTTCAATATTGGGCTTTGAACAAGACACCAAAACATCTCTTTCCTCCCATAGAATAGGAGGAACTACGATTGCTCTGATTTCTCTATTTATCTTTAACGGGAAAATGTAGGCATAAGATTGCGAAAAATTAGCGAGCACACCAATCAAAAACTTTAGTTCCAGTACCTTTATACCAATACAAAACTTAGGTCCAGTACCTACCAAAATCATCAAGAACTCTCTCTCTCTCTCAACATTCCCAAAAAAGAAACTTTCCCAACCCACAACAGACAAACACAAATAAGCAGAAAGCGGTATGGATAATTGCTAACAACCTGTGGATAACCACATATAGGATGGGTAATTGACAACTCCCCATTGTATAACCTAACCCCGAACTCCCTGAATCTCTCATAGCGTTTGTTCAGTTAAACATTTGCGTGAAAGGTTAGTTTTAGATAGCTTCCCTTTCCCTTCCAGCTTCACAGGATAAATAAGAAATCAGAAAGTAGCACCCCACTCCTACCATTGAGGTGGAGAAACCCATGGCGATAAGATGGTCGCGTCACCGACAAAAATCGCACGCTACAACAAGGACCAAGGACTACAAGACAAAAGCACTCTCATAATCTCCGATCATGGAATAACTAAGGATGTTTTCACCATAATTCCTCTGCTCGATGAGTCCCAAATCTCTCTTGACAATAGGAAAATTCCGAACTTAGAGCTGATCGAGGTTGCCTACGACGGTCAAAAGGCCCAAAAAGCCCTTGTGGTTATCTACCTGCCAGGTCCAATACTGTACAAGTCAGAAAAGGCTATACCATACAAGTATGGTGCAACGACCATAGAAAATGAAAAAGAAACTCCATTACCCTCCGTTGTGAACATTGCCGACATCAGCCGAGTTACCCGGAGCGGTCGAATCTTCAATAGAGGAGTTGGAGAACCTACCAAAGAAAAGGAACCTCAAACATAAATTCCTAATCAATAAGTCGTTCAATCCAGCAATGCGGAACCTGTGAAGAACAACGATGAAATACTGAAGCTCATTCAGAAAAAGCGAGTACGACATTGTGGATCAATTGTTGTAAACTCCGTCTCAAATTTCTGTACTGTCTCTCCTGCTTAATTCAGAAGCTCACAGAGAAGCGCTACAGAAGGTTATAGAACAAGCCTTTATAGAACAAGATGTGACAGTAGGTCAATTTGACAGCATTATCTCTAACATCACTTCCTGCAACAATTTAGGATTCAGTGATGAAGAACTTCCAGAGGAAGGAAAGAACCATAACATGGCACTCAATATCACAGTCAATTGCCAGGACGATGCTTTAGCCAGCATATTGGTAGACACAGGTTCATCCTTAAATGTCATGCCAAGGTCAACTTTGGTTCGACTATCTTTTCAAGGTACTCCCATGAGAGGCAGTGAGATCATCGTCAAAGCTTTTAACAGATCTAGAAAAATGGTTATCGGCGAAGTCGATCTTCCCATAACCATCAGTCCTCACACTTTCCAAGTCACTTTCCAGGTCATGGACATCCAAGCAGTATACAGCTGTTTATTAGGAAGACCTTGGATACATGAAGCTGGGGCGGTCACTTTGATACTTCACCAGAAGCTGAAGTTTGTCAAGAACGACAAATTAGTCACGGTATGTAGAGAGCAAGCTTTAATCGTGAGCAACTTATCATCATTCTCCTGTGTAGAATCAGAGGAGGTCATTGGAACTTAATTTCAATCACTCTAGGTGATAAATGAGAATCACCAAGAAAATGGAACATTGATTTCCTCATACAAGGACGCTCTCAAAGTAATAGGGAATGGTGACATAAATGGATGGGGACAGATTGTAATTCCTGCTAATAACAAGACAAGAAAATGTCTTGGTTTCTATCCAACCTGTACCCAGGCTACAAAGAAGGAAGAAAATTTTCATCCCATTCAGCATTTCTTCCACATTGGAGGTTTCCTCCACCCAGTATCTCAAAAAGTCCACACCATCGATGAGAATAACTCTTCTGATACAGATGAGGAGTGGAAGTTTTATCTCAACGATGAAGGTTATATATCTCAGGGAGAGACACACATGCCATTCTTCTCTCCAAAGCAAAGTCCCAGATATATACCAAGATCAGACGTTAGAATGATCTACGGAGATTATGATCCCGAAGGATGTTGTGCTCCACCCAATTCATTAGAGGAAGACACTCTGATGAAAGAAAACTTCGACTACGATTATTATGATCCCCTGGATGACTTGCCTATCTGGAAGCCATACATGGAAAACTCGGGGAAAAAGATTCAGCCAAATAATGCCTATCAGCTGAGTAATCTTGAAAAGAATATGCATGTTCTCCCAGAGGCATGGAATCCTTACTCAGATCATTCCGAAAATGACCAACACCATGTTGATGAATTTGCAAAGATCGCAGGACAAGATTTCATTAACTATGCATTTCCTAAAGTCAACGTCATTGAGGAAGATGACTCATCTATTCCGACAGAAACCTGGGATACCTTGGGGCAGCCAAGCGGCAAGTATGACTTTCTAGTCAAATTCACCGCTCCTGAAAGCTACCGCGTCAGATATGAGGACATCCAGCCAACTAGATAGGGAGATCCTCTTGAGAGTGAAAATACTATGGAAGATGCGATAGAAGAGTCCTCTTATGATAACTCTGCATGGGAAGAAGACTCCAATGACCCTACTTCGCCAGAAATCAGTGTCATTTCTAAAGAAAACCCAAGAAGGAAAGTATCGGACTTTGTGATCCACAGAGGATTTCGTCGCCATTGGGTTGCAGTCGATGTCCCGAAAGTAATTCATAAGTCGAAGTAATTGCCACATCTTTGTTTTGACCTTTCACCTTGCCCAGGTGAAATGGATGTTTTATAGGGCTTGCTTTTCTGTAAATTTCCCTCTTCGCTTCGCCCAAAACGACAAAGTTTTGTTTTATAGGGTTGTGTTTCAAGCATCAAAAAATCATAAATAAATAATGTTATTTTGAATTCCCGCATTCATTGCTATTTTCACTTTTCGTTTTTCAGAAAATGGTAATCCTAAAAAAAACAACCCAAAATAAAAACAAGCATTTTTAGAAAATATATTGCACACACTTTTGCATCCTCTCTATCTTTTCTAAAAAAAGGAATCGTCACGTCATGCAGATTGCTTATTTTAAACCCCATTGAACGATCTAATGCCTTCTCCCAACTTTGAATTCCCGGTATTTGAAGCCGAAGAAGAAAGAGACGAAGAAATTCCGGAAGAGATCTCTCGACTACTCAGACAAGAAGAAAGGTCCATTGAGCCTAACAAAGAGCCGTTGAAAATGGTCAATTTTGGTTCAGAAGAAGAAAAGAAAGAAGTTAAGATTGGAGCACTGCTCAGTCCAACTGTCAGAGAAGGCTTGATAAAACTTCTCAAAGAATTTCCAGATGTGTTTGCTAGGTCCTACCAGGATATGCCAGGGTTGGATACCAGCATCGTGGAACATCACTTACCACTAAAAATAGAATGTCCTCCGGTAAAACAAAAACTGAGAAGGACTCATCCAGATATGGCCATCAAAATTAAGGAGGAAGTGCAGAAGCGAATCGACGCAGGTTTCCTGGCCACCTCAGAATATCCTCAATGGCTAGCCAACATAGTGCCAGTTCCAAAGAAGGACGGAAAAGTCAGAATGTGTGTAGACTACTGGGATTTGAACAAAGCAAGTCCAAAGGATGACTTCCCCCTGCCACACATTGACATGCTGGTAGACAACACTTCAAAGGGCCAGAAGATATGGAGAAAACTTCATTCATCACCCCATGGGGCACCTTTTGTTACAAGGTAATGCCGTTCAGTCTAAAGAACGCAGGGGTAACCTATCAAAGGGCCATGACAACTCTGTTTCATGACATGATGCACAAAGAGATTGAAGTGTACGTCGATGACATGATTGTCAAATCTAAAATAGAAAATTAGCATGTGGAATACCTATCAAAGTTATTCAAGGGTCTGAGAAATTACAAACTCCGTTTGATCCCGACAAAGTCAAGGCCATTCAAGAAATTCCTTTCCCAAAGACAGAAAAACAAGCTAGAGGATTTTTGGGAAGTCTGAATTGCATCTCAAGATTCATATCCCTCATGACGGCCACATGCGCACCGATCTTCAAACTACTCAGAAAGAACCAAAGTTGTGTATGGATAGAAGATTTCCAAAAAGCTTTTGACTGCATCAAAGAATAATTGTTGAATCCACCTATTATGTCTCCTCCAGTGGAAGGAAGACCACTGATCATTTACTTAACAGTCTTGGAAGACTCCATGGGTTGTGTGCTTGGCCAACAAGACGAGACAAAAAGAAAAGAGTCTGTCATTTACTACTTAAGCAAGAAGTTCACGGACTACAAAACTCGGTACACTACGCTCGAGAAAACTTGATGCGCTCTGGCTTGGGCAGCCAAACGTCTTCGCCAGTACATGATTTGTCACACTACTTGGTTAATCTCCAAAATGGATCCGATCAAGTATGTCTTTGAATAACTTGCTTTAACGGGAAGGATTTCCTATTGGCAAATGTTGTTATCGGAATATGACATCGAGTACGATGCTCAGAAATCCGTCAAAGGAATTATTTTAGTCGATCATTTGGCCCATAAATCGATTGAAGATCAGGAATCCATCAAATTTGACTTTCCGGACGAAGATGTCGTGTACTTGAAAATGAAAGATTACGATGAACCGCTACCAAGCGAAGGGCCAGAACCCGATTCCCAATGGGGACTAATATTTGACAGAGCTGTCAATGCTTATGGAAACGGAATTGGGGCAATCATCGTAACACCTCAGGGTACCCATATTCCTTTCACTGCCAGATTAATGTTCAAATGCACAAACAATGAGGCCGAATATGAAGCTTGTATCATGGGTCTCGAAGAAGCTAATGATCTAAGGATAATGAACTTGGATGTGAATGGAGACTTAGCCCTAGTTATCAATCAGATCAAAGAAGAGTGGAATGCATATCAATCAAGATTGATTCCTTACAAAGACTACGCGAGAAGGTTGTTACCATTCTTCAACAGAATCGAGTTTCATCATATCCCTCGTGAAGAAAATCACATGGTTGATTCATTAGCCACTTTATCCTCCATGATTAGTGTGAGTCGATGTAACGACGTACCCAGGATTGACATAATCTGCCTTAAAAGGCCCGCTTACATCTTCGCGATTGAAGCAGTCATAGACGACTGACTGTGGTATCACGATATAAAGTGCTTCCTTCAAAGACAAGAGTACCCTCCTGGGGCATCAAGAAAAGATAGGAAGACCCTTAGAAGACTAGCTGGAAACTTCTTCCTGAACAGTGATACACTCTATAAGAGGAACTTCGACATGGTTTTCCTTTGATGTGTAGATAGACAAGAAGCAAGCATGTTAATGAAAGAAATTCACGAAGGCTCCTTTGGCACTCATGCCAAACGACATACAATGGCAAGAAAAAATTTAAGAGCACGATATTATTGGCTAACAATGGAATTCGATTGCTACAAGTACATGAGGAGGTGTCATAAGTGTCAGATATACGCTGACAAAATCCATGTACCACCAACGCATTTCAAGGTTCTTTCTTCTCCATGGCCTTTTTCTATATGGCGAATCGACATGATTGACCTCAAAGCCTCAAATGGACATTGGTTTATCCTAGTAGCCATTGGCTACTTCACCAAGTGGGTCGAAGTAGTATCATACACCAATGTGACCCGACAAGTGGTAGTCCGATTTATCAAGAACAATCTCATCTGCCATTATGGTGTTCCAAGCCAGATCATTACTGATAATGGATCCAACCCGAACAACAAGATGATGAAAGAGTTGTGTGTTGAGTTCAAGAACATTAAGACCTAAAATGAATGGAGCGGTAGAAGCGGCTAACAAGAACATTAAGAAAATCATTCAGAAGATGTTCATAACCTACAAAGATTGACATGAGATGCTACCCTTCACTCTTCACGGTAATTACACATCTGTCCTCACTTCAATAGTGGAAAACCCCTTTCTCTCTAGTATATGGCATGGAAGCAGTGCTCCCCATAGAAGTAGAGATCCCATCACTGAGAGTATTGATGGAAGCCAAGCTAACAGAAGCTAAATGGTGTCAAAGCAGGCACGATGAGCTGAATCTGATTGAGGAAAAAAGGATGACAACTTTATGTCACGGTCAGTTATATCAGCAAAGGATGAAGAAAGCATTCGACAAAAAGTTCTGACTCCATATCTTCAGAGAAGGAGACCTCTTGCTCAAAAAGATACAATCATTTCTCACTGATTCTAGGGGCAAATGCACTCCGAATTACGATGGCCCTTATGTTGTTAAGAAAGCCTTCTCAGGCGGCGCCTTAAGGCTCACAACCATGGATGGAGAGGAGTTTACTTACCCCAAGAATGTTGGTGTAGTCAAGAAATACTTCGCCTAAATAAAAAAAAACGTCTCGGTGGATTGAAAACCCGAAAGGGCGGTCCAGGCAAAAATTAGAGACATAACCAATGATCATCCCGATAGATTGAAAACCTGAAAGGGCAATCTAGGATAAAATTAGGGATTCATGGCAAGTAATTACGTCTGATAATATTGGCTCCTCGGCAGTAACGTCATCCGTCAGGAAAACCTCAGTCAAGGTCACCTTCGACAGAAGCCCAGAATGTCCAGAATTCAAAGTTGGTGGAAGGATATTGGTCGTTATGTTTCAATGTAGCCCCTATTACTTTAAATTACCATTTTCTTAACTTTGTAATGCTCCATGGGATCATGCGTTTGGCTGATTACCATTCTATCAATAAAATTTGAACCCTAGTGCTTTTTGTTTGCAATTCTCATTTATTTTGCTTTACAAAATGACATTTTAATATGATTGACAATTCTTGAAACAAAAATGATTTTTTTTCAAAAGAGAAAGTTCAAGTTTTACTTTTGCTTTTAAAATAAACATGGCAATTTTCCTTTCGTTACTGAACACAAAAAGGGACGTTGACGGCTTCTCCAGAAGTGGTTAAAACTTCAAAATGCAGAATCAAAACACTCCATTTGAGCAGTACACCCTGAATAAAGGACAAACTGCTTCAGACAATATGATCCATCTATTATCCCCAGTAGGGTTTTTACCTCTGAGAAACGGTGACTGGTCTTTCTCCCCAGTAGGATATACCCTTGGAAAATAAGAACGGATTTCTATCCCTAGTAGGTTTGTATCTCCAGAAACTGGAACGAACGCGAGAATCCCTACTCCTGAGCAAAATAATCTTCAGTGATACCCACATCACCCAGAATGGTCGAGTATCTAGTTGAACAATCACCAGTATGTATGTCGTGTCTGTTTTGTGAGCATAAACATTTCATACATACATCATGCATAATTGATTCACATTCATACACATGTTGCATTAATATCACTCTGGTCATATTCTTCCCCAAGTGATAAGCGTCCTCTTTCCAATAAAGTCGTCAGTCTTCCTTTCTACGACAGATAGGAACAAAATCCTGGTTTGAGTTCTTTCCTTATTAGGATACACAGTATAAATAATCTCTCTATAGTTTATTCCTGGATTAGAGTATGTCCTCGACAACTTTGATAACTTGAAACTCTAAACGACCATAAGCCGTTTAGGTTATACGCCTGTGGAACTTCACTCTTCATCAATAAAGGTAATATTTTACTTTCCCGGATTTAGGAAAAATCCCCAAAGAAAGCCTTTTGACAAAAGACTCTTGGCAATACAGCAATTTCTCTCCAAATTTTTTTGCTTTCAATGGAGTCATCAGCACCTCAAAATTGGATTACATCAGGTGGCATCTCTATGAAAAGAGGAGGTATAATGTAATTTCCCCAGCAAATGCCATCTCCCACAGGGAAGTTTGCACACCTCTATAGTTCAGACCAATGGGTTTCCCCAGCAAGTCTAACATCAAATCGTTTTTCCATCAAATGGCATCTCCCCATCGAGAAGTTTGGTGAAAACCATCACAGATAGCATTCTTTGTCAAGAAAAGAGCTTGATAAGAAGAAACTGAGACCAGTTCAATGGCTGAAGACCAGGATCGAGGGGAGGTTTGTTTCAAAAAGAACCTGAGACCAGTTCTATGACAGAAGACTAGGAGCGAGGGGAAGTTTATTTCAAAAGAAAAATGAGACCAGTACCATGGCAGAAGACCAGGAGCGAGGGGAAGTTTATTTCAAAAGAAAACTGAGACCAGTTCCATGGCAGAAGACCAGGATCGAGGGGAAGTTTATCTCAAAAAGAAACTGAGACCAGTTCCATGGTTAAAGACCAGGATCGTGGGGAAGTTACACCTTTTCTGAGTATCAAGGCATAGAAAAAGAAGATGGATGAGCAAATAATTTCTATTCACAACCACAGTCAAAATTTTGGGTATTCTGATATTTAATCCTCTTTTACCTTGAATGTCCGAACGTCTTCGCCATTCATACCTTCAGGTCCAAGAAGATTAAATAGGGGCATCTGTCATACCCTAAATTTTGACCACAAGATTTCCCATCATTGTTCAAATCATCACCATAATATGGATGTACCTTCAAGCCTCATCAATCCTCTCAATGACATTGAGCATTCACTCCAATCAAGTATTAGGGTTTTGAGCCCTCTCAGAGTACTCAGACAAAGGATCAATCAAGAATGGACATGATCCTCAACTTTTCTATCCTATCAAACATCCATGAAGGATCAAGAGGTTTCCCACATCAAGAATCTAGCATGAAAATGCAACATCTCAAGTTGATCAAGCCTCAAGATCACTAGTGTCACCAAATTAGGGTTTTGGTTGACCAAGGCCTCCAGAGAGAAATTTTCATCTGGGAATGAGCCAATACTTCAAAACATGATCCAAGAAGATCAAAGGGGCCTCATGGATCCAATCATATGTTCAAAATAGCCTCAAGGGATGCATTCATCAAAAATCAGGAATTAGGGTTTCTTGACCTAATTCACCCCTAAGTTGACTTTTGGAGCAAGGCATGAGCCAAAACCTCAAGGAATGTTTTGAAGACCTCAAATATCTTATACTGATCCTCTTACAAGTTCAAATTGATACAAAGAACTTGGTTCATGAGCAATATGAAGATGAAAATTCATCTGGACCACAAACTAGGGTTTCTGAGAAAAAGTCAACCATACCTTTGACTTTTTACCAAGACATGATCTCAAACCTTTGGACATGATTCAAGACACTCTAAAACACCTATGGAATCCATACATTAGGTTTGAATTAGGTCAAGAACTTGATTTCATAGAAAATTACAAAGTTTGAAATTCATCTGACAAAAAGTCAACTGTACCCAAAAATCAAGTTTGACTTTTTGGATTTTTTGACAAACATGGCTTCTCTAAGTCAAAAACAATGTTAACTTATGGTTTGGATCATCATCCATCAAGAAAAATCAAGAAAAGTGAGGTTACTTGCAAAAGGGGCAATCTTAAGAAACTTGAATTTTCACTAAGTCATGGAAAAAAGTGATTTCTACCCAACTTTGCAAGACCATAACTTGTGATCCAAGTAACCTTTTTCTTCCATCCAAAGCTCAAATGAAAGCTCTCAGTACATACTTCAAGATTATCAACTACAACATATTCCAAATCCTCATGGATTTTGAGTTATGGATTGATCAAAATCACAAAAAAATGTAAAATGGACATTTTTTCAACACTTAGTGAAATTTTTGGACAGAATCTGTTTTGTATTTTCACCAACTTTGAGGCCATTTTTCATTATGATCCAAGATGATTCAAGACAAAAGTTAAATATAAAAGTTGAATTATGATATAGGGGCATTCCAAAAAGTGCAAGAGCCTCCCATGATTCGACTTGAGCAAGGAGTTATAAGCCTCCAAAAATGGCATTTTTCACCATGCCTACACAACATCATTGGTACATAACTTGTATCCCACGATTTCTTGAGCCAATTTTGGAAACTTGTATCATTGTATTTCTGTCCAAAATTAACATAAATGATGAAGTATCTGATCACAAGGCCACCAAGTCAAAAATCCAATCCTTTAGGCATGTGGCATTCAAGGTTCATTTCCAAAAACTCCAACTTTGTCATGAGGCATTGAATGGATGCATAGAGCTGGCATGTATCAGTACACATCATTGCAAATAAGTCAAGATTAGTCCAAGAATCAGAAGACCATAGGCCTGCAAGATTGACTCAACTCAATGGCTAGAGGAGACTTTGGCTACATGACAAAACTCAATGGATAATAGGGTGATCCAGCCCCTAATCACTATTGCTCCCAAAACAAACTTGCTCTACTATAAATAGGGATCCTTTATTATCAGTTTGAGTACATCAAAGCATAACAACTCATGCGTTTCTTCCTTTCACTCTCAAAAAACCAGAAATTTCTTCTTTTTCAAGTAATATTCGAATTTTCAAATAGAGGGCAATTCTATCAAAATCAATGTTGTAGACTCATCATATACATCATATGTGAGCTATCAAAACACTTCCCACACATCTGTAACCTCAGAATCACAAAGCTCCAAATCAAACTCAGGCTTATTTGCAATTAAGTTGCCATTAGGTGATCCAGGTTGTTTCCATCCATTCCAAGCTTCCAAACACCTGACATTAAGGTCCATTGAAGCTGTCCAAGTCATCAAACAACATCTGTAACACCTCCAACACATAATTCATTTTCTTCTTAAAAGAGGTAAGCCTGAACTCTCAAACTCTATGATCCATGCAACATAAATGTGTTTTCAAGTTACAAACATGTTTCTGCACTTATGTAGAGTGTTTCCCCTCAATCAATTTCTTTGTAGCTATCGTGTATAGGATTTCATAGTATTTTTGCATAAATTAGGGTTCATGCGTTCATCACTTGATTTCTCACTCAACACTTAATATAAATGCAATTAATTGGTACCATTGGAATCCTTGTTCAAAAACAAGTGAGATTGATGTTTACAAAAGTCAAAACCATTGAGTAATCATAGAGAAAAATGAGGTTTTGCAAATCGTCCATGGCGCGGGCACGAGGAAGAAGAAGGTGACCGTTGGCGCCTTTATCAAATTTATTTGAATTTTTAAATTTTAAAGTTATATTATTTGAATTTATTTGACCGTTGGTTCTTTTTTTTAAAATTCACAAAAATGTTAAAAACATTTATTCTACAAAAAAATAAAATTTATATTATTTATTTAATATAGTTTGAATTTTTGTAAAGAATTTTATTTTAATTGTTTTTAAACATTTTTAATGAAATTTTCATCTTGATTTTTCAAATTCAAATGATTTTCACACTTTCATATAAACATAACATGATTTTTCAAAACAATTTTCAAAATTTACAACTTGTTTTTAAATATGTTTGATATTTTATATCATTTTTATTTAATTTTCTTTGAAAATTTGTTTTTTTAAAATTAAAATTAGGGTTTTCCTTAATTTTAATTTTTCAAACTTCATTTGAAATACTTTGGGCCTCTTTGTAGAGTGTAAGACCCATCCCTTTTGTAAATACATATTTTTGGGCCTTAGTCATTGTATAAGTCCCGATACGATAAACAAAGTGATCGTTGTTTTTCATCTGGGCATCTCCTTGAGCTATATGCCCCAACTCTTGTATAAAAATAACACTTTTAGGCCTCTTTGATGAGTATAAGACCCATTCTTTCTTGTACATAAATAATTTGGGCCCCAGTCATTGTATAAGTCCCTCTATGGTTTTAAAAATCACGCCGCGATCGACGCCTTTTCAAATAAATCATTTGGGCCTCTCATTGAGTATAAGCCCCATTATTCTTTTTTCACAAACACTTTTGGGCCTCTATTAGAGTGTAAGACGCAACCCCTCTTTGTACAAAAATAATTCTGGGCTTCTGTTATAGTATAAGTCCCACTACATCTTTCGGTATCGCAGTGCGATCAATGTTTTCAAATAAGTCATTTGGGCCTCTCCTTGAGTATAAGCCCCAATATTTTATACATAGACTTGGTTTTAAACAATAAACAACATCCATGGGCCTCTCCTTGAGATGTAAGCCCCATACCTCTGTTTTCAAAATCATCTATCTGTTTTAACTGGTACTAAGAGGAGCATTATTCCCGGTGAACCGCTCTTAGACCACTTGGGCCTCTCTTTAAGTTATAAGCCTCAAACATTTCTTTTCTTTCAAACAAATTTATTTTAATTCAAAATCAAATTCAAAGTTTTTCTTAAAACTTTCTTCAATTTCTTAAAACCCTAATCATACAGTTAAAATCATACAATCAATCACCATGCACTTGGGCCTCCTCTCAGAGTTTAAATCCCAACATCTTTTCAATTCATTGCATATTTGTTTATATACCTGTCAATTCACTTATATATATATATATATATACTTGTGCATATTTGTTTAGAGTTTCCCAAGCAATTAGGACTACACTTAGGTCAAACCAGAAGTTACTCCTAACTTAGTCAAAACTAGTTCCCTCATAGGAAATTCCCTATACAGTTTGCCTCCTCTTAGGCTTATTCAATATGGAACAGAGTAATGCATTATTCCCGGTGAAACTTTTCTCAAGACTGTCAAAACTTATAAACATATATACACGAAATTCATTTCCCCAGAGAGGATTAATTCCCGGTGAAACCTCTTTTGAATTTATTCAAACCTTAGAAATGTTCAATAGAGAAAGGATTAATTCCCGGTGAAACCTTTCTTGAACTTTTCTTAGGCTTGGACCCACATGCTTCCTAAAAGCATCCCCTGCCTCCTCTTGGGCTTAGTACAAGGACCAACAGGCTTCATATAAGTTCCCCAGCCTCCTCTTGGGCTTAGTACAAGGACCCAAAGGCTTCCTAAAAGCATATGATAGAAATTAGTTATATCTACTAGTTCAATCCCCAGGAAAGTCAAAAGTCCAGAACATCCTACCATTCAAAAGTTGATCTTCAATAAACAGCCTTCTCTTGGGCATCATACAAAGACCCCTCTCTACACCAGAGCCTACCACTTCTTGAGAGACTTGGTCATTCTCAGCCTCCTCTTGGGCTTCATTCAAGTAAACTTGGAAAGTCTCACTTATCATAGTCTCCTTTTTTACCACATACAGAGATCCTCAAGTTTCCTAAAAACATAAGGAAAACCCTGATCATTATACCAATACACCAGTCTCCAGAAGAGTTAAAACCTAGAAGGGTTTCAAACTCACCTTAAACTCCCCTGACCCCCCAACAAGGCTTAACTTTCACTTTGAAACATCCCAGCCAGGGTCAATTGAAAATCAACAAATCCTTAATGAAGTCAGAGCCTCATGGCATCTGTTATTTCAACTCTTCCCTAATTCCCAGCAAGAGTAAATCCCCATGAGTCTACTCTGCAGGAAGATACTTCCTCTATACATTACATATCAAAACAAAACAACCAAAACCTTTTTCCAGATAATTACTGTAAGTGGCACACTTGTTGATTCAAAATCCAAGCTGGAGTCCCTCCTTTATCCTGGCTAAAACTAGTCTTTCATCTAACAGCTATATGTGGCAAGCCTCTGGATTCCATACATCCAAGCCAATGTCCCTCTCTTAGCATGAAAGATTCATAAAGGAAAAAGTGGCATTGCTCTACACTGAGTTAAAGCTTTCTTCCTTCATATAAAGGAAATTATGGCATTGCTGGATTCCTCATATCCCAGTTAAAGTAATTTCCCTTATAACCAATTTCTCAACATTTGTGATGAATAGGTGAGATACCTCTCTTTAGAGATGAAAAATTCTCTCTCAGTCACCCTCTTAGCTTCAATCTTGGGCTTTAAACAAGACACAAATACTCTGCTAGCTTGAATCTTGGGCTTTGAACAAGACACTACATTTTTTCCTCCCATAGAAATAGGAGGAACTACGATTGCTCTGATTTCCTAAATCTCTTTACGGGAATACGTAGGCATAAGATTACAAAATCTTAGCGAGCACACAAATAAAAAACTTTAGGTCCAGTACCTTCCCAAAAACAACAAAAAACCCGAAAACAGCAAAACCATTCTCTCGACACTCCCAAAGGAGAAACTTTCCCAATCCACAACAGATAAACACTAGAAAGCATTTATAGTTAACGGAAATACATGCAAAAGAAGGTTCCTATGGATTACCATAGATACACTGGGTGTTAATAGCTTCCCTTTGTATAACCAGACCCCGATCCCCGGTCTCTTAGCATTTGTTGAAGAAAACATTTGCGTGCAGGGTTAGTTTAAGATATCTTCCCCTTCCTTAACCAGCTTCATAGGATAAATTCAGAAATCAGAAAGTGGCACCCCAAACCAATTTCTGCAGTAAGGTGGTCGCGTCACCGAAAAAAACCGCACGCTACATAATGACATAGGCTGCTCCAATCACATAACTGGAAACAAAGAATGGTTTGTCAATGTTAATTCCAACAAAAGAACCAGAATCAGATGTGCAGATGATGAGTACTTAACTGTTGAAGGAATGGGAAATGTCCTGGTGAAGATGAAGGATGGTAGAACTGTCCTGATTGAAAATGTGTGGTATGTACTTGGCATGAAAATCAATCTGATGAGTGCAAGTCAATTGCTAGAGAAAGGATATTTAGTGACCATGGAAGACAATCTGCTAAAGTTATATGACTATGAGAAAAAGTTTACTATCCAGTCTGCATTGGAGAAAAATAGAACATTCAAGATGAATGTTGAAATAGCAGAGACACAATGTCTTAGTGCAATTGATATGAAGAAAGAAAGTGAATTATGGCACAAGAGACTAGGGAATTTGAACTTTAGAAGTTTGGATCATTTGAACACGAAGAATCTAGTGCAGGGAATTTCTAAAATTATGACACTAGAGAGATCATGTGATATGTGCATGAGAGGTAGGAAATCAAGGATGTCATTCTCATCTGAACTACCTCTTTGAGCCACTCATGCCTTGGGAGTGGTACATTCTAATGTGTGTGGACCCTTCGAGGTACATTCCCTTGGTGGAAATAAGTACTTTGTGTCATTTGTGGATGAATTCACAAGGATGATATAGGTATCAATAATTAAATTCAAACATGAAGTGTTTGCCGAATTTAAGAAGTTCAAGGTGAAAGTTGAGAAATATAGTGATAAGAAATTAAAGATATTTAAAATTGATAGTGGAGAAGAATTCAACATTAATGATTTCAAAGAACTATGTAAAGAACATGGGATTGAGCATGATCTGACTACTCCATATACACCCATCATAATGTCCGTGCTGAAAGGAGGAACATGACTTTACTTGACATGGCAAGAAGAATGTTAAAGAAGAAAAATATACATCACACACCGTGGGGTGAGGCAATTGCTACTACAACATACATACTTAACATGTGTCAGACAAAATAGTTGAAGGAAGTGGTTCCACTTGAAAAATGGACTAGGAGAAGACATGATGTTAATCATCTCAAGGTGTTTGGATCAATGAGTTTTAAGCAAGTGTCTGAGGCCACCAGGAGAAAGTTGGATGATAGGAGTGAAGTCATGTTACTTGTAGGTTACCATCCCACAAGTGCCAACAAATTCTATTTCCCTATTACCAACAAGATTGAAATCAGTAGGGATGTGTTAGTGAAGGAATCAGAAACTTGGGATTGAAGCAAGTCTCAACCTAGTTCTAGTGCACTAACAACTTTAGAAGTTGGAGAAGATGATGTTGTATAACATATTGATGATGAAGCAGTGCCAATGAATAAGTTACCAGTTAATAAGCCAAAAAATGAGAAGCATTCTAAAAATGAATCAGAAAGTGAGAATGATAATGAACCAATACAGGTTCAAAAGGCACAGAGAATTAGGCACATGCCAAAAAGACTGGAAAATTTTGAGTTAATTCAGGATACTGAGGTTGAAAGTGAAGGAGAAGTCATACATTGTGCATTGTTGGCAGATTCTGAAACTGTTAGCATTGATGAGGCACACAATAATAAAGTATGGATGAAGGCCATGAAGGAAGGACTTGAGGCAATTAAGAGAAACAAGACATGGGAGTTGATTGATCTTCCAAAGAACAAGAAAGCCATTATTATGAGATGGATCTTCCAGAAAAAGCTCGAATCAGATGGGTCAATTTCCAAGCATAAAGCAAGCTTAGTATCTAGAGGGTTCTACAAAATTTTGGTTTAGACTACTTTGAAGTGCTTGCACCTGTAGCTAGACATGAAATGATAAGATTAGTGATTTCTATACCTACAAGTAAGAATTGACCTCTGTTACATTTAGATGTCAACTCTGCATTTCTAAATGGTCCAATACAAGAAAAGTTTTATGTGTCATAACCTCCTAAGTTTGTGATGAGGAATAAAGAAGAGATGGTGTACAAGTTACATAAAGCCTTGTGTGGGCTTAATCAAGCTCAAAAGGCTTGGAATCTGGAAATTGATTCAATTTTCAAGCAACGGGGATTCAAGAAAAGTGAAATGGAGTATGGTGTATATGTGAAACATACCTCTAATGGTAATGTGATTTTTGTGTACCTTTATGTAGATGACATATTGTTGGCAAGGAGCTGCACCACTGACATAAACTAGTTTAAAAGGGTGTTGATGATTACATTTGACACGACTGACCTTGGCAACATGGTATAATTTCTAGGGATGGAGATTTTACACACTGCTAAAGGAATTATCGTACACCAAATGAAGTATGAGCTTGAGTTGCTGAAGAAATTTGAAATGATGAATTGCAAGCCTGCATATACACCAGCACAAACAAGCCACAAGTTAAAAGTTGGTCGTGGTGGTGAAGATGTAGATGCTACTATTTTCAAGCAACTGGTTGGATCTTTGAGGTACCTATGTAACACTAGGCCTGATATATGTTATACAGTTGGAATGGCAAGCAGGTTTATAAATAACCAATGTGGTCACACTATTAGGCAGCCACGAGAATACTCAAATCACTACTGCAAAAAACACATTTAACCTCAGACGTGAAGGTTATTTAACCTCGGTTACAAATTCGAGGTAACGAAGTGCGGTATGAAAACTCTCAACTATACCCCTCGGTTTTAGAATAACCGAGTTGATACTTGAAATGGTCATTTGTGTGAGGGCAAGGTTCATTAGTCCTAGTTTTAATGATGTCAAAACTAGTATTATCTCGTACTTGTACTTTGGACGGTATCATTGCGTCTTAGATTGCATTCATCCTTTAATATGCCTATAATAATCCACAAAAGCGTGTCTATGCATATAGGATCATCCCATATATGAAATTTGTGCATTTGATCATGTTTGAAACCTTAGGTCAACTCAAAAAGGGATTTAAGTTGTCCCAAATGCTCACAAAAATGTGTTTTTAGCATTCTGGAGTCTTTGCGTCGACTCACAGGCATGTGGAGGTCGACGCATGTTGTTGCATAAAACATTTGCTGCTCTCGGGTGTCCTTACGTCGACCTACATGTGTGTGACGGTCGACGCATACAGTAAGAAAAAATAATCTTTTGTTTTGAGGGGGCCTTACGTCGACGCATGACCTGGTTTAGGTCGACGCATCGCTTGAAGTTTTGTGCAGATTTGCATCCAGGTGCGTTCAGGTCGACCCACAGAGTGCTTTGGTTGAGGTCTCGCTCATGTAAACTCATGTTTCTGATTCTTTGTGTTTCAAAAAGATGTTAGTTCAGTTATTTGGTCCGGGTCTCATATATATCCATATGCTCCATCATTGTACATGATAAGAATAAGAAAAGTGAAAATATACAATGAATTTTGCTCATCGTCTTTATTCTCATGCTTGCATTCTTCAACAATTACACATAATCATTTTTGTTGATCTTTTGCATTGTCGAAGTGATAACGTCCGAACGTAGGATTTGTGTATCTAGTTTGGGTTGAGATTTGAGTGGGTTTTTCTTGAATAAAACCATTAGGGTTTTGTCCTCTAAGATCTTGAGGATTTGGGGGTTTTTTGCACAAATATTTGCTTCACAGATTCAGCCGAGTGAAAGTTTTGAAGAATGATGGGTTCGTTCAAACAAGTAGCACTAACCAGAGGATTGTGTCGAAAGATTTGGGGTCAAACGTGTTGCGATCGAAATCAGCCGAGTGAAAGGTTTGAAGAACGGTGGGTTCGTTCAAACAAGTAGCAGTAACCGGAGGTTTGTTCGAAGCGTTTGACGCACTTGATTCGACTTGAATCAAGGGGAGAGAAGGGAATAGTTACAACTTCAACAATTAGGCTTGAGTGTGTGGTGACTATAACTTCTCTTGTACTAACTTTGCAACTTAATAAAACATATCTCATTTCTAGTTTTAGAATTGGGGGCAGACATACCCGAAGCGAGGACGAAAGGGGAACTGCCTAAACAAATCTGGTGTTGTTCTCTCTTTCTCTATCTCTTTAATTTGTGTTGTTAACGTTTGTGTGATATCAACTGTTCGATAAATTTCCACTATTGTGTAGTGCTGAAATTCTGTTTTGAAAACTCATTACAATCACTTGGATTGTAATTGTAAAAATTTCTTCACTATCATTTCATAGGAAATTTAACTTGGGGTGTTGTGCACACCAAGTGTTCGACGTATTGATCGCACACAAATTGTTTGTGAAATTGTCAATTTAATTTTACATCTTATAATTCATTGAAAACCTATTAAGACGAAGTAATCATTATATGTATTGATTAATTGGAAACGTATTGATTCATTTTCTCATTGAATTTAGTTCCATTCGGTTTCGCGTATCCGATCTTACCAATAATGGTTTATTTAGACGATTTAAATCCACGTCCGCTTCTGCACATTTTTGAAAAAAAATTAAGTGCCGACTCTTGTTATAAATTAGTGATCTATTCAACCCCCCTTCTAGATCATTTCCATCGTCTAACAAGTGGTATCACGAGCACCAGTTCATCTAGTGCTTCACATATAACTTTTTAGAAAATGGCTAACGAATCAAAAGAGGCGTATAATAGCTCACCGGTTTTTAACTGTGAAAACTACAGTTATTGGAAAGATTGTATATGCGTGCATATCAATTATATTGATAGAAAGGTATTGAATGTTATACAAAATGGTCCTATTTAAATCACTAAGACCAATGAGGATAACGTTGTTGTGCCTAAGACGGAAGCACAATGGAACGAAAAAGATGAGAAAAAGTATAATTACAATTGGAAAGCTATAAATATTCTCATATCTTCTTTAAGAGTTGATGAATATTACAGAGTTTCACATTGTACTACTGCTAAAGCTATGTGGGACGCATTGCAAGTTGCCCATGAGGGAACTAATGATGTCAAACTAGCTCGAATCAACACTTTGACACAAGAGTTTGATCTCTTTCACTTGAAGTATGGTGAAACCATTGCTGAAATGCAAAAGAGATTTACTCATTTAATCAATTGGCTAAACTCACTTGGTAGACCTGTTTCCAATGATGTTGCTACTAATAAAATTTTGAGGTGTCTTACTAGGGAGTGGCAACCAAAGGTCACGACCATAAAGGAAGCCTATGACCTCATGACTTTGGACATCACAGCTTTATTTGGCAAGTTTCAGGAACATGAGCAAGTGCTCATTAATCTCGACAAACACAAGAAAAAGGAAAAGAAAGAGAAGGCCAAAGACACGGACAAGAAGTCTATAGCTCTAAAGACTTCTAGCTCAAAGTCCTCTGAAAAAGAGCTAAGTGATAGTGAATCAAGTGATAACGATGAAGATACAAATGAATATATGGGGCTATTTGTGAGACGATATAATCGATACATAAGGAAGAACAAAATTCAACATTCGGACAAGAATCTTATCAACTTTCGACGACAAACAAAGTCCTCTAAGAATGAAGGAAACAAGAGTGGTAAATCAAAAGTTTCTTGCTACAATTGTGGAAAAGTTGGTCATTATAAGTCGGATTATCCATTAATGAAGAAAGATAAGGGAAAAGAAAAGAATCATCAACAAAAGAAACCGAGCAAACCTAGAAGAGCTTACATTGCTTGGGAAAGTGATAGTGAGTCGTCTAGTGAAAATAGCTTAAGAAATGAAGACGAGTCCGTCAACCTTTGTCTCTCAGCTCATCAAAATAAGAAGAAGAAGAAGAAGGTAAGGCATGCTAAGTATGAACACTCTAATAAAATGTCTCATTCCGAATTACAAAATGCTTTTGATACTTTACACCATGAGGCTAAAGAAACTTTTAAGCGTTTAGTGTCAAACAAAATTTTTTTCTCACATTTAGAGAAAAAGATTTTCGATTCCGAAAAGGAATTAGAAGCTCTTAAGAACTCTATGGTGGAAGCAACAAAAGAAAAAATTGAGGATAACAAGTGTACTTGGTTAAATTGGGCAGGTTGTGAAACTTGTCACATTTGGCAAAAAGAGGTGAGAACTTTTAAAGCCAAACTAGAAAAAGCAAGAATAATCCATATCAAAGATACACTAATGTGATTAGAGATCAAGTTAGCAAGAGTAACACCAATGTTAACCTTACTTGTCTGTATTGTTGCAAGAGGGGTCATACCATTGCCAAATGCCGTTTTAGGAAGTTCTTAGTTCCTAATGACATTTTCCAATGGTTGCCTAAATGAAACCAAAGATTCACTCACACCCAAGGACCCAATTAAAATTGGGTACATATTTCCCTTGTTTGATTGTGTAGGTACAATGTCTTGAGTCTACGAAGAGAAGATGGGTTCTCGATAGTGGATGCTCAAGATACATGACGGGAAACATTTCCTTATTCATTGACTTTGTGGTAATTAGGCGCTTAGCGCTTTGTAGGTAATCCATCTTCTACTACTTTCTCAGACGTGCTATTAGTTGAGGGTCTTAAACACAACATTATTAGCATTAGTCAATTATGCGACAAAGGTTATAAAGTTTCATTTTCAAAAGATTGCTGCATAATTGAAAATAATGATAAGAAGGATGACGTGTTTAAAGGCCCGAGGGTTAATAATGTCTATATGCTTGACTTGAGTGAAGTATCGTTGAGTAGCACTAACTGTATTGTCACCATGAGTGAAGATTCATGGCTATGGCATAGGCGCTTAGCGCATGTCAACTTCGATTTGCTAAACAAAGTAGTCTCTAAGGATCTAGTAGTCGGCTTACCCAAAATCAAATTTTCAAAAGATCACTTATGTGATGCATGCCAAATGGGGAAGCAAACAAGGATCTCGTTTAAATCTTAAAAGTATTGTTTCTACAACGAGACCTCTTGAACTCCTCCATATGGACCTTTTTGAACCATCTAGGATTAAAAGCTTGGGTGGTAACTACTATGGTTTTGTGATTATAGATGACTACTCTAGGATTTGTTGGACTATTTTCTTAGCAAGCAAGAGTGATACTTTTTCGGCTTTTGAGAAGTTTGCGAAGCTCTCTCAAAACAAATTGAATACAAGCATTGTAACAATCTGAAGAGATCATGGAGGTGAATTTGAAAACCACCTCTTTGAAGAATTTTATGATAAGCATGACATTGATCATAATTTTTTTGCACCACGTACTCCTCAACAAAATGGAGTAGTGGAACATAAAAATTGAATTTTAGAAGAATTAGGAAGAACTATGATCAATGAGAGTGGCCTTCCTAAATACCTTTGGGCCGATGCTATTAGTACGGTTGTTATGTTTTGAATATGGTGCTTATCCGTCCTATTCTCAACAAAACTCCTTATGAGCTTTTGAAAGGAAGGAAGCCTAATGTATCACATCTTCACGTTTTTGGCTGTAAATGCTTTGTGTTTAATAATGGTAAGGAGAACCTTGATAAGTTTGATTCAAAGGCCGATGAAGGTATCTTTCTTGGATACTCTCAAACTAGTAAGGCATATCTTTTCATGGATATACAATAGAAGGTTACTTACTGTTGAAGAATCTGTACATGTTACCTTTGATGAATCTTATCCGAAAAATGTCGAAAAAGGTATATCTTTTCATGGTGCAGGTGTATCTTCAGAAGACATACTCAAAGACACTGAAAAAAGGACTGATCAACCTAAATCATTGAAAGTTGAGGAGGAGGAAGATCACAACTCTGAAAAGATTGAGGAGGATCATCCAATTAGTAACGATGACCTTCCTCTAGCTTGGAAATCCTCTAAGGATCATCCTATCGACAACATACTCGGAGACATATCAAAGGGAGTAACTACGAGATCCAAGCTAAGTAACTTTTGTTATCACTTTGCTTTCGTCTCTCAGATTGAACCTAAAAACTCCAAAGAGGCCTTACTCGATGAACATTGGTTTTTATCAATGCAATAGAAATTAAATCAATTTAAAAGAAATGAGGTTTGGGACCTTGTCCCCCCTCCGCGAGGACATCGAGTAATTGGCACCAAATGGGTGTTTAGGAACAAGCTTGACAAAAATGGAGTTATAACAAGGAACAAGTCGCGCTTAGTGGCGCAAGCCTATAACCAAGAGGAGGGCATAGACTATGAGGAAACGTATGCTCCTGTTGCCCGACTTGAGGCTATACGCCTTTTGCTAGCCTACGCTTGTTCTAAAAATTTCAAATTATTTCAAATGGATGTTTAGAGTGCTTTTCTAAACGAATACATTAATGAAGAGGTCTATGTATCTCAACCTCCTAGTTTTGAAAGTCATGAGTATCCTAATCGTGTTTATAAGCTTAAGAGTGATTTGTATGGTCTCAAATAAGCCCCTAGGGTTTGGTATGAGTGTCTTAGCAAATTTTTACTAGACCAAGGATACTCAAGAGGGAAGGTTGATACAACCCTCTTTATTAAGCGTCAAGGAAAATACTCCATTTTAGTACAAGTTTATGTAGATGATATTATATTTGGATCTACTAACATGTATTTGGTCAAGGAATTTTCTAAGTTGATGCAGGGTGAGTTTGAGATGAGCATAATGGGGGAGCTAAACTACTTCCTCGGACTCTAAATCAAACAACCCGAAGAAGGACCGTTCGTGAGCCAAACAAAGTATTTCTATGAGCTACTCAAGCGCTTCGATATGGCTAACTCTAAGGCAATTGACACTTCAATGCCTACATATGTTAACTTGGATCGAGATGAGAATGCTAAGGTCGTTGATGTAAAGAAGTATAGAGGTATGATAGGTTCTCTTCTCTATCTTATCGTATCTCGACCGAATATCTTGTTTAGTGTATGTATGTATGCTAGATATCAGTCATGTCCCAAGGAATCGCATTTAAAAGCCGTCAAGTGCATACTTAGATACCTATATGGTACTCCAAATTATGGGCTTTGGTTTTCCAAGGGAAGTGATTGCACTTTGGTTGGCTATTCTGATTCTGACTTTGCCAGTTGCAAATCGGATAGGAAGAGCACTAGTGGCACTTGGCATTTCTTCTCAAATTCCTTAGTGAATTGGCATAGAAAAAAGCAAGTTTCTATTGTTTTGTTAACAGTCGAGGCAGAATATGTTGATGCCGGTAGTTGTTGTGCCCAAATCTTGTGGATCAAGCAACAATTACTCGACTTCAATGTTAAACTTGAACGTATTCATATTTTGTGTGACAATACAAGCGCCATTAACTTAACCAAAAATCCAGTACTACATTCACGCACGAAACATATTGAAATTCGCCATCATTTCCTTAGGGATCATGTAGAGAAAGGTGATGTCGTATTCGAGCATGTTGATAGCAAGAATCAACTTGCCGATATTTTCACAAAACCACTTGCAACAGAACCTTTCTTTAATATCCGTAGGGAACTTGGCATTCTCGATATCTTGGATCGCGTTTAAATTGAATGGTTGTATGCTCTATATCAATGCTTGTCTATACTTTGATTAACCATATTGAAAAGCTCAAGCTATGTGAGAGCATTCATCGTTCATCTTCATTGGAGGTAATTCATTCCAATCTATGCTACTTATCTTGATCATATATATATATATATATATATATATATATATATCATGATTTTATGTTTGAAATATGTGTGGGCTTGTTATTTATCTATGTGTGATGCATAGATAACATGTTTTTTTTATTTTTCCATGTTTTCATTGCATGCGTCGACCAGAATAGGGTATAGGTCGACTCATGCCCTTCCAATTTTAACAATATTTGATTCCGCCTTGTATGCGTCGACCCCATGCGTCGACTCATACTGTACGCTTCTGAATTTTAAAACTTTCAATTGCATGCATCGACACATCCTAGGCTTTAGGTCACCGCATCGCTTTGTGACTCAGAATTTCACCTTGAAAGTTGAAGCGTAACTGCTTTTCTTGGGAACTAAATGTCATTCAATGTGCTTTTTCATTTCATCTTCACATTATCATCATCATGTGCATCTTTTCATCTCATTTCTCTTCACCAACACTCTCTCAATTTCTCTACAAACCCTAAAACACATTTCCAAAACTCTCAAATCAGAAACTTCAAGTTCAAATTAGTGAACAATTTGGTTTCTCATCATCAATCTCCACTCGGGTACTGTTCATTACTCCCAAAATCAAGAGTTTCCATGGCTTCTTCAAGGGCAATAGGAAAGAGGTCCACTCGAGCTTCCACCTCTAGAGCAGGAACTTCACAACCTCCGTCCAATATTTCAGTAAATGCTATGTCTTGACTTTCTGATGAATTGGCTGAAATTTATGAAAAGAATTTTAGGAAAAGGTCAGTTATCAAGCAATTTGTTTACTATCTAAAAATGGTTGAACACATGCACATTTTTAAAAACATTTTTAAGCGCCGACTCTTGTTAAAAATTAGTGATCTATTTAACCCCCTTCTAGGTCATTCAGGAAATTATTGATTTGCTTGATTTTCAACAGTTCTATAAATTTTTAGAATGTGGTACAAGTTATAATGAAGACATGGTCAGGTTGTTTTATACTGGTATACATAGAAAATTTATTGATTTTGATTTTGGTTAAAAAAATTGGTGGTAAGAGCTTAAAGGTTAACGGTGATGTTTGGAAAGATTTATTTAGTATGTATCCAGTTGAGTATCGTCATTTTAACACGACCGACAGAAATTGGCTCTAGGTTATGAATTCAAATCTGGTCTAAATTCAATGTTGAAGGATCCCTATCCTGAAGATATTGTTGCTACTGATTTGTTCCCTAAATCTGTTACTACCGGTTGGTTGAAGCCAGTTGACAGGATTCCACAGTGGATTGTGGCTCATATTCTTCGTCCTAAGAAGGGAGGTTATTCAAGAGTTAACCAAGCTAAGGTGCATTTGGTCTATATGCTGAAGAATAAGAAAAGAGTTCACTGGCCATACTACATTGCTAGCAGAATTTTTGCTCTGAAGGAATTAGGTCGAGGTGCAACCCTATTTTATGGTTCATTCATTCAAAGTGTTCTTAATAGGGCAAGGATTGTTGTTCAAGATATTCCATACATCTCCATTACGAGTAATCAATAATTTAGCCAAAACACCATGAATTTGATGGGTTACCTTTGGGATCGTCAAGGGCAAAGGTATGTGGTCAAGACAAAAGCCTCGGGTGCAAGGGTTCAGAATCTAGATACGGATGAAGAGGAAGATGAAATGGATGATGAGGAAGCTCATCAGATGGAGATTAACCATCCTGTTGATGATCATGATGATGATGATTGGTTGGGTAATTCACCTGTGTAGGATCCCTATGCTAACCAAGGATGGGGAGAATGGCAACACATTGGTTGGACTAACCAAGGCACATCTTATAGGCCTTCGTCTACACCTCAATATCAACCAAACAATTCTGAAGTCCTTGAGATGTTGAGAAATATGCAACTTCAACAACAAAACTTTGCTACTCTTCAAGAGGAAAGGTTCACAGCCATGCAGCTTCAGATCCAAGCCCAGAGTGATAGTTTTGATTTGTTTGCTTCCCCTGTTTTACAAAGGTTTGATGTTATGCCTGAGACAGCTGCAAATCAGCATCGATCACTTTCTGTTTGCTTCAATACACTAAACATGACTGTTCTTGACTTCACTGAACGACAAGAGGAGAAAAGAACACCACATCAGGGTTATTCGATCAGAGGGAGGGGTCACCCACATAGGGGGAAAAGACCATAGAATTTTGAGTTATGTTGGTGTTGTGCATTTCATGTTTCTAAAATTCTAGTTAAGCAGATCACTAAGATGTCGGACAGGATGTTGTGACACTTGATCTCTGTTTCTCACACAAGGATAATGAAGAACAGAAAACACACAGTAGAAAGTAAATAACACACAAGAATTGTTAACCCAGTTCGTTGATCAAAAACACCTACATCTGAGGGCTACCAAGCCAGGAATGAAATCCACTAATCTATTTAGACCCCTAGTTATGTAAAGCCCTAATTTACCCTCCAGTTTCTCAAACTAATTTTTAAGGACATCCAGAGTGCTCAAGTTATCATGGGATAATGTCACAACATCTTGTGTGACATTTTCCCTTGTTGGCTGATAAGTGAAAATTGTAGCTATTTTTGTATATAAGTTTTGTTGCACTTATCGACACTCTTTGTTAATATCGTTCAAATAATCCCCGCTTTGTTCGTAAATACGTTTACTTTACGTTATAGTGTATATATTGAGTTATCGTGTAAAAATCATTGAGTTTAATTTTTTTCCATTTATTTTTGCAGGTATTCAAGCAAGGATATATTGTCATATTCATAAAGAGCATCGAATAAGCTTTCTAACGCTTTGAACTGGGCGAAAAATAGAGTTACGGTTCAAAAGTTATGGCCAAAACAAGAAAACAGAAAATGTTATATGTCTGCTCTTGCCCCGGGCTTGCCGGGCGAAGCAGAAGCGAGCCAGACAAACGAAAATGTGTAAAAAAGTCGAGAATAAGCCGCCTTAGCTCGCCGGGCGAACCAGAACTTCGCCGGGTGAATCTGGATGGACAGAAACACCATTAAAGGGCTAAAAACACATTTTTTTAGAGGATAGTTCGGTAATATTTGTTCCCAATGCATTAAACTTTCATTTTTTTTGGTAGATTTAGCATGAAAACAACATTGGAGCATGCATATGGATGATCCGGAGTGGATTCATCATCAATCAGCGCTGACAAACCGGGAGATTTTTGGTTCATTTCTCTTCTTCTTTGTGTATTCTTCATTTGTTGGGTTTTGTATATGTATTTACTTTGATCTTATGTATATTTATCGCTCACGGCGTTGTATAAAATCTGTTTTACAAATCTTTATTGGTGATTGTCCCTAATTTTTTGCTTTATGCTCGGGGTTTGGGTTGTGTTAGAGATAAACATCACAAACCTTGATTAGGGATGATTATCTGTTAGTTTCTGGATACTAGAGATAGATTTAGAACTAACAATCTTTATGGGTATCGGAGCTTAATGCCTCCGTTTTGTTTGAGTCGGGTGCGAGATCATCGACGTGAGTAATACGGTTGTTCTCTCAGCTCAGTGTGTCAGAGATGGACACTATTGTGAGCTATGCTAGATAATATTGAGGAGTATTGTAGATTGAGTATAACTGGTCGATAAGTTTAAGTTTATGAGGAGTGGATTATATGCATGCCTAACAAATTTCTTCTCTCTGAAGAATGAATTCTTTTTATGTTCATATTTACTTTTCTGCTTTTACTTTAACCAATTTAATCAAAACTCATAAACGCGAGACTTGTCAAACGGCAGTTCAATAACACCGATCTCTGTGGACACGATAAATTCCCGGAAGAATACTTCCAAAAACTTTTGTTGCTTGTCGCTTTACCGCTTCAGCAAAGTGGCGCCGTTGCCGGGGATTGGTTTTAATATTGAATTGCATTGCGATAGTTTCATGTTTTGGAGCTTTGTACATAATTGTTTATATTGTATATATGCTTGTATAGATACTTGTTTTACTTTCATTTTCCATTATGTTTGTTCAAGTGTTGTATACATTTTGTTCCCGTAACGTTTGTTCAAGTGTTTGGTTTGGACACTTGCTTTTGGTTTGCGCGGTGAGGCATCACCATGTAATCAAGGGAGGAAGTTATTAGCTAAGCACAGTAAAGGCATCGAGCTTACGACGTAAAACAAGCATGTTTTATCGTTTTTTGTTTCGTTATTAATTTTTCATTCTAGCTTAGGTAGTGTGGTGAACATTCATTAAACAAGTGGTACTCAGATTGTTCGTAAAATTCTCAAATCTTCACTTTACCACTTGTTTAATCTAATTTCACCCGGTCTTTTAGTATGTTTATATTAATAATTCTTGTGTTTGTCAATGAGCTTTTTTCGAGTAGCTTAAGGAATTTAAGGTGATGTTCCAAGTTTGATCGTTTCAAATTGCGGATGTAAGGTAATGATATTGTTAAGTTTTGTACATGTCCAAAGTATGTGTTTATCGCTTTCTAGACTTTAGCATATTCATGATACTTAGGCTTTTTACAAACATCCATGCCATTCATTCTTTTGTATACTTGTTCTTGATGTGAATAATATTAGTTCCCACCCTTTTTGTGAGGTAGCTTTCCATTGTTCAAATATGCGGGGAGTACCAACATTCTTGTTCTAACTGGATTTTATTATGCTTAATCTTTTGTTTGTGTTGATTATATGAAAGCATGAAAAGGATCAAGTTATTTTGTTTCATTTTGAGCACAGCAACCTAGCCAAATAGTCAATTCACCCTGTGAGTCTGTGATCATTTTTTAAACCCCTTTGTGCCTTTCTATCATTATCCATGTCGTTTGAACTTAATGTTTGTCTATGAGTATTGAATTCACTTTTTGTATTGATTTTGATTGATTATTTTTTCTTGAACCCTCAACTTTGTGTTGTTGTATGAATTTTTACCTTGCCTTAGAAAGTAAGGAGTATTCACATGATGATGTGGCTGAATTCAAGTTGGGGAGAGAATGATTGTTTACTCATTGGTTGGTTTCTATGAGGTTGAAAAAGAAAAGAAAAAAGAGAAAAATATGAAAAAGAAAAGAAAGAAAAGAAAAAAAAAAAAGAAAGAAAAAGAAAATCCTTGTGAAAGGAAACAAAAAGAGTTCATATAATTGTGCTAAATAAATATTGTGTTTTGTGTAACACTTGGGATTTTGGAAGAAGTTGATTGGAATTTTGTGTTTGAGTCTTTGTGAGTTGATCAGTCCCTTAGGTTTAGACAAATTTTTGTTTTAATTACCTTTAGAAATTGCCCCTTATTTGTTTACCCGACCACGCGATAACCTTGAAAGCCCTTGTGATTCTTGCCTTTGTATATTCAATGTGAATTTTTGGATGAATGCATAATTTAGTCTTTTGTTTGCAAGATTATTGTGTGAGTGAAAAGTACCTTATTTTGTGTTTTTCATTTACCGATGATTGTTTTTGCTAGGTGTGATTCATGTTTAAACTTGTGTTGTTTTAGGATTTTGGCATGATTTTTGTATTTAGTATTTGTTTTGTGCCTATGTTGTCGCTGTAGTTTAGTAGTAAGTATTTACTTTGTGTGTACCATTTTTCATTTGAACCATTCATTTGTTTCTGTTTTTCAAAACCTATTGATTCATGATTCTTTGGTTGTCACTCTGTTTCTTTGAGTCGCTTGATTCTTGTTTAGGGAAAATACAAGTTTAAGTTGAGAGAGTTTGATAAGTGAAAATTGTAGCTATTTTTATATATGAGTTTTGTTGCACTTATCGATACTTTTTGTTAATATCGTTCGAATAAACCCCACTTAGTTCGTAAATACGTTTACTTTACATTATACTGTATATATTACGTTATCGTGTAAATATCATTGAGTTTAATTTTTTTCCATTTAAATTTTCAGGTATTCAAGCAAGGATATCTTGTCATATTCATAAAGAGAATTGAATAAGCTTTCCAACGCTTCGAACCGGGCGAAAAACAGAGTTACGGTTCGAAAGTTATGGCCGAAACAAGAAAATAGAAAATGCTGTCTGTCAGCTCTCGCCCCGGGCTCGCCGGGCGAAGCAGAAGCGAGCCAGATAGACAGGAACGGGTAAAAAAGTCCAGAATAAGCCGCCTTAGCTCGTCGGGCAAACCAGAACTTCGTCGGGCGAATCTGGACGGACAGAAACACCATTAAAGGGTTAAAAACACATTTTTTAGAGGATGGTGGGGTAATATTTGTTCCCAGTGCATCAAACTTTCATTTTTTTGGTAGATTTAGCATGAAAACAACATTGGAGCTTGCATATGGATGATCCGGAGTGGATTGATCATCAATCGGCGCTGACAAACCGAGAGATTTTTGTTTCATTTCTCTTCTTCTTTGTGTAATATTCTTCATTTGTTGGGTTTTGTATATGTATATACTTTGATCTTATGTATATTTATCGCTCACGACGTTGTATAAAATAAGCTTTATAAATCTTTATCGGTGATTGTCCTTGATTTTTTGCTTTTTGCTCGGGTTTGGGTTGTGTTAGAGATAAACATCACAACCTTGATTAGGGATGATTATCTGTTAGTTTCTGGATGCTAGAGATAGGTTTAGAACTAACAATCTTTATGGGTATCGGAGCTTAATGCCTCTGTGTTGTTTGAGTCAGGTGCGAGATCAACAACGAGAGTAATACGGTTGTTCTCTTAACTCAGTGTGTCAGAGATGGACATTGTTGTGAGCGATGCTGGATAATATTGAGGAGTATTATAGGTTGAGTATAACTAGTCGGTAAGTTTAAGTTTGTGAAGAGTAGATTATATGCATGCCTGACAAGTTTCTTCTCTCTGAAGAATGAATTCTTATTATGTTCATATTTACTTTTCTGCTTTTACTTTAACCAATTTAATCCAAACTCATAAATGTGAGACTGGTCAAACGACAGTTCAATAACACCGATCTCTGTGGACACGATAAATTCCCGAAAAAATATTTCCAATAACTTTTGTTACTTGCCGCTTTAACGCTTCAGCAAAATGGCGCTGTTGCTGGGGATTGGTTTTGATATTGAATTGCATTAGGATAGTTTCGATGTTTTGGAGCTTTGTACATAATTGTTTATATTGTATATATGCTTGTATAGATACTTGTTTTACTTTTATTTTCCATTATGTTTGTTCAAGTGTTGTATACATTTTGTTCCTGTAACATTTGTTCAAGTGTTTGGTTTGGACACTTGCTTTTGGTTTGCGCGGTGAGGCATCACCATGGCATCAAGGGAGGAAGTTATTAGCTAAGCACAGTAAAGACGTCGAGCTTACGACATAAAGCAAGCATGTTTTATCGTTTTTTGTTTCGTTATTACTTTTTCATTCTAGCTTAGGTAGTGTGGTGAACATTCAGTAAACATGTGGTACTAGGATTGTTCATAAAATTCTCAAATCTTCACTTTACAACTTGTTTAATCCAATTTCACCCGGTCTTTTAGTATGTTTACATTAATAATTCTTGTGTTTGTCAATGAGCTTTTTTTGAGTAGCTTAAGGAATTTAAGGTGATGTTTCAAGTTTGATCGTTTCAACTTGCGGATGTATGGTAATGATATTGTTAAGTTTTGTACACGTCCAAGGTATGTGTTTATCGCTTTCTAGACTTTAGCATATTCATGATACTCAGGCTTTTTACAAACTTCCATGCCATTCATTCTTTTGTATACTTGTTCTTGATGTGAATCACTTTAGTTCCCACCCTTTTCGTGAGGTAGCTTTCCATTGTTCATATATGCGCGGAGTACCAACATTCTTGTTCTAACTGGATTTTATTATGCTTAATCTTTTGTTTGTGTTGATTATATGAAAGCATGAAAAGGATCAAGGCATTTTGTTTCATTTTGAGCACAGCTACCTAGCCAAATAGTCAATTCACCCTATCATTCTGTGAGCACTTTTTAAACCCCTTTGTGCCTTTCTATCATTATCCATGTTGTTTGAACTTAATGTTTGTCTATGAGTATTGAATTCACTTTTTGTATTGATTTTGATTGATTGTTTTTTCTTGAACCCTCAACTTTGTGTTGTTGTATGAATTTTTACCTTGCCTTAGAAAGTAGGGAGTATTCACATGATGATGTGGTTGAATTCAAGTTGGGGAGAGAATGATTGTTTACTCATTGGTTGGTTTCTATGAGGTTGAAAAAGAAAAGAAAAAAGAGAAAAATATGAAAATGAAAAGAAAAGAAAATAAAAAAAAAAGAAAAAGAAAATCCTTGTGAAAGGAAACAAAAAGAGTTCATATAATTGTGCTAAATAAGTATTGTGTTTTTTGTAACACTTGGGATTTTGGAAGAAGTTGATTGCAATTTTGTGTTTGAGTCTTTATGAGTTGATCACTCCCTTAGGTTTAGACAAGTTTTTGTTTTAATTACCTTTAGAAATTTCCCCTTGTTTGTTTACCCGACCACGCTATAACCTTGAAAGCCCTTGTGATACTTGCCTTTGTATGTTCAATGTGAATTTTTGGATGAATGCATAATTTAGTCTTTTGTTTGCAAGATTGTTGTGTGAGTGAAAAGTACCTCATTTTGTGTTTTTCATCTACCGATGATTGTTATTGCTAGGTGTGATTCACGTTTCAACTTGTGTTGTTTTAGGATGTTTGGCATGATTTTTGTATTTAGCATTTGTTTTGTGCCTATGTTGTCGTTGTAGTTTAGTGGTAAGTATTTACTTTGTGTGTACCATTTTTCATTTGAACCATTCATTTATTTCTGTTTTTCAAAACCTGTTGATTTGATATTCTTTAGTTGGCACTCTGTTTATTTGAGTCGCTTGAGTCTTGTTTAGGGACAAACAAGTTTAAGTTGGGGAGAGTTTGATAAGTGCAAATTGTAGTTATTTTTGTATATAAGTTTTGTTGCACTTATCGATACTTTTTATTAATATCGTTCGAATAAACCCTACTTTGTTCGTAAATACGTTTACTTTACGTTATAGTGTATATATTGTGTTATCGTGTAAATATCATTGAGTTTAATTTTTTTTCCATTTATTTTTGCAGGTATTAAAGCATTCATAAAGAGCATTGAATAAGCATTGAATATGCTGCCTGACAAGTTTCTTCTCTCTGAAGAATGAATTCTTTTTATGTTCATATTTACTTTTCTGCTTTTACATTAACCAATTTAATCCAAACTCATAAACGCGAGACTTGTCAAACGACGGTTCAATAACACCGATCTCTGTGGACAGGATAAATTCCCAGAAAAAATACTTCCAAAACCTTTTGTTGCTTGCCGCTTTACCGCTTCATCATTGACATCTTCCTTATTCCTGTGCACCGAAAGCTACTGATCATGGTAGCAGGATAATCACTAAACAGAACTGGATTTGGGCTTCAGAATCGCAGCAATTCAGCTCCACAGAATCTGCGACCTATTCTTCTCTAGAATAGTTTCTTCAATCCTAAGTTTCCAAAAATGTCTCTACACTCGGAAATAGCATATTCCTTTTATAATCAGAATCTCTGATTCCTTAATCTCATATGCCACCTAGGACCAAATCACATTCCCATAAAACCTGGAAAACAAAACAGTTATTCCAAACTATAACAGACAAAGATCTCGAATCAACATGATAAGACATCTTGTCTAACACCTTAACCTACAGTTAGTTCAACATGTTAGGACATCTTGTCCAACATCTTTTTTTTAAGTTAGTTTTACCAAAATTGATGCTAACCTCACAGGCTTGGACTCATCAATCTTCCCCTTTGGCAGATTTTGGCTAATACTAACTACAATTAACCTACAGACAGAATTATTTAGAACAGGGAGACCAAATCATCAGAACAGCAGTGGAACACAAACTAAACTTTATCTCCCCTCAACAAATACCTTCTTCTGCAAGCAGCACCAATACTATTCCCCCTCAATGATTAGTAGCAGTCAGCAGTGGTTCGTAAGGTTAGTATTACTCCCCTTTTAAGCCATAATATGACAAAGGCAGAAAGACTAACTCAAAAACCAAATAAATAGTATAAAGTAATTAAAGCACACACCCAAACAAAAGAAAATTATCCTGGACAGTAAGCCCTTACACAACCAAAACGGAAAAATAAAGTAAATGGAAGACAACTTTCAGTAGTCATCTTCTGTTTCCTCATCATCATCTTTTTCTGCATTATCACTAGAACCATCATCAACAACAACATCTTCTTCAACTTCCTCATTGTTCTCCTCAACAGCATGCTTCTCAGCATCTTCAGTGTTAGCTCTAATGTCCTTGTTCTGCTCAGTAGACAAGGCTTCTATCAAGCTTTCCAATTTGTTCTTCCTATCTGTACTGGTCCTTATGATGACATAAAGCTCCCTGCAGGTCTCCTTCAGCTTAGCAATAGTTTCCTCCTCAGAAGTTGTTGCAGCAGATGTTGGAGCAGATTTTGAAGCAATATCTAGTACATGCCTTCCAGCAAACAATTTATAGTGCAGAGTCAAGGGAGATGCCCTTTTCATTGCATGATTTGCAGATACTAGGATGCTAGGTTACTGATTCATAATTATCCCACAAATAAGTGAAGGAAATCCAATAGGAAGTTTGACAGCAATTGATGTAGATTGCTTCAAAATTTGATTAAAGATGTAAGTTCCAAAGTCGAACTTTCTTCCTTTGCCAACAGTATAAATGAATCTACCTAGACCATCTGAGATGGTTAAAGTATGGTCGGTGGGCACCCAGTTGAAAATACCAATTCTATGTAGAATTGTATACTTCACACTGAGTTTCCCAGCTGAAAGTCTCCCATTGCTAGGCCAATGTTTCATAGTGTGGCAGGTGATCTCTTGACATATTTGGTCATCAGTTTCTTCACATTCAGGCTGACATTATTTAGATCTTTCCAGAAACCTATTAATCAAGATGGGGGAAAAAGACACAACATTACCACTGACATACAATTTTCTGCTGGTTCCTTCATTACGGTTGTCAGGAATGTTAACCACAAATTCCTTTACCAGCCTCTCATAGCAGTATCCAAGATTAGTAATTGTCCTCATTAGCCCTGTGTCATTAATCAGTTTCATTTTTTCATGGCATTCTAATGCATCCTTCCCTAGTTCCCTTTCCAATGCTACTCTTCTTTGGTACACATATGACCATTTATTTACATACTCAAGAGCATGAAAAGAGATATTATCCAAGGGAACTTTAGGAATACTTACAGTCTTTTTCTTGGCAACTAGATCCTTTGGACGTATGATGTCCTGGACATCTTCTGTAACATCATAGTCTGACTCAGTGTCAGACTCAGCCTTTCTCTTCTTGGATACAACCGCAACCTTGCTCCAAGATTTCTAAGGTCTAACCACAGACTTAATGTTTCTTCTGATAGTAGTGTTTTCAGTATCCACACTTTTACCTTTTCTTCTTTTTAATCTCATGACCACACTAGCAATGATCTCATCATCAGAAGGTAAATCAACAACATTGATTACCTTGTTAGTTACTTCTTCAGCAGTATCTTCTAATGCCTGTTCAAGTGATTCCTCCAGAGATAAGGATGTTCCATTATCTGGTCCACCATTTTTCTCAACAGAATCAGCACGAGTGTGAAGGTTCTCTTCTGACATTGTATTACCATCTCCTTCATCAGTATCTCTATTACCCTCTTGTTCAGTTACCTCCTCCGGTTCCACAACAGGAGCAGAGGTGGTTGGCATAGTCCCATTAGTATTCATTCTATCCCCCTATATTTAATTGCTCAGCCACTATTTTCCTTATTCTCTTATCCGTTTCAACAATTTCTCTTTTACTTCTAGGATTAAGAGAGGCATCAATAGTTTTAGAAGTATTACCTGCAAGGAGATTCCTAGACCTTCTTGCAAGGAATTTCTCAGGCTTGCATGGCACCATAGAGAGCGGAACAACATTGATCGCATCTCTAGTAGACACCTTCCCAGGTTTTTCCATAATAGCAGAAGAAGTAAAGGTCTCCTTCACACCTCCTCCTTTTGAAGATTGTTGTTGAGACATCATAGGGAGAACAAGATTGGATTTTTCTTCACACCAGGAGAACGATGAGATTGTGGAGAAGATAACAGAGTGGGAGCGGTTTAAGTTGATTTGAAATGATTGATTTTGAAACCCTCCTTTTGTATGTTGGGAAAATTCACCTTCCTGGCCAGTATCCTTACAAATTAATCTCTTTAGACCCCTAGTTATGTAAAGCCCTAATTTACCCTTCAGTTTCTCAAACTGATTTTTAAGGACATCCATAGTGCTTAGGTTATCATGGGATAATGTCACAACATCTTGTGTGACATTTTCCCTTGTTGACATCTGCCTTATTCCTGTGCACTGAAAGCTACTGATCATGGTAACAGGATAATCACTCTCTGTAGTTGGGTCAACAATGGCCACAAAGGAACATCTCCTTCCTTAAAGACCATCTATCATAGAAACCTTATGAAGAAGGACCTGAATCCTTGAGATGTTCTTTCTGTGTGTTATTTTAGTTAATCTTCCAATTTCCCATTTATCAATGCTCAATTCTGAGAAGGATTTCTGATGTTTCCTGATCGCATTAAAGAGCACTCTTTCTGTAACGAGCTCCATACATAGCAATTATTTTTTTATCTGACACCCCTCATGATAACTTTATTTTTATCATTGATAACCAAACATTCAGATTTTGTAAAGTTAACCTTCAGGCCTTGGTCACAAAGTTGACTGATGCTGATTAGATTAACAATCACTCCTTTGACATAGAACACATTGTCAAGTCTAGGTTTCCCAGCATGGTCAAATTTTCTGATCCCTTTGACCTTTCCTTTGGATCCATCTCCAAAGGTGACACAGTTGCAGGTGCGGAGTTCTATATTTACCAAATATTCCTTGACTCCAGTCATGTGTCTTGAACAACCACAATCAAAGCCACTTATCTTCAATAAACTCTTTTAGAGATGAATGGACTATCAGAGCCATAAACTCATTCTTCGAACTCCACTTCTTTCCATTTATACAAGTTTGTATCCTTCTGGATTGAGAACCAGACTTGGGATAACCATATAGCTGGTTCTGATTCTGCCTCTTCCTGTTTAGCTGAGGAGAACTAAATTCTGAATCTCTTTTTTTGCTCATCACAAATTGATCATCATATCCCAGCCCTCTGTCAACTCCAGAATTCCTCCCAAATTTTAGTATCTCATCTAGCACATCAGAACTGTTGTTGAGCATCTTGACAGTTTTGGTTACATTGTCAAGTTTTGAGTCAAGTAAAGAAACTTCCTCTTGAAGATCAGATATGATGCCAAGATGCTTCAATATTTCAACTTCAATAAGCATGATAATCTTATGTTGATCTTCTCCTAGATGACAGATTTCTATGCTTCTTGTGCACTGCTCCCTATAAGAGTTGACTAAGAATCATGTCAGAGATCCCCAATGTCTGATTCTACATCAGAGTCAAACACTCCTGTGAGAGAAGAAACATACTTAGGTGATCCTTCATCACTCGCAGAATAATCTTCTGACCATGATGTAGAAAAGCCTTCCTTTTATTTTTTGAGGAATGTGGGACACTCAGATTTAATGTGTCCAAATCCCTCACATTCAAGACACTTAATCCCCTTTTCTTTGCCGATTTTCTCTTTGTAATTTGAATTCCTTCCAAAGTTGTTCCTTTTAAGATTGTTGAGCGGCTGAGTCTTGACACTAGCTCTTAACTCTCCCTCAATCTTGTTCAGTAATTGACTGTATTGTTTTCCTAGAAACACAACAGCCTTAGACATCTCTTCCTTGGAGTTTGCCTTCACTCCATCATGCTTAGACACCAAGTCTAGACTTTTCTTTTTTTGAGTCTTTTCATTCAGTGCCATTTCGAAAGTTTGTAGGGAACCCATAAGTTCATCTTCCTTCAAGGAGTTTATGTCTTGAGCTTCTTCGATGGCTGTTGTCATACCCCAAATTTTGACCACCAAGATTTCCCATCATTGTGCAAATCATTACCACAATATGGATGAACTATTATGCCTCATCAATATCCTCAGAGATGTTTGAGCATTCACCACAATCAAGAATTAGGGTTTCAAGCCCTCTCAGAGCCTTAGACACAGGATCAATCAAGAAATGAAATGATCTTCAACTTATCTAACCTCTCAAACACCCATAAGGGATCAAGAAGACTCCCATATCAAGAATCAAGCACAAAGTTGCAACATTCCAAGTGGATCAAGCCTCAAGATTGCCAGTGTCACCAAATTAAGGTTTTGGTCGACCAAGGCCTCCAGATGACATTTTTCTTCTGGGCATGAGCCATTGCTTCAAAGCATAACCCAAGATACTCCAAGGGACCTCATTGACCCAATAATCAAGTCAAATTAGCCTCAGGAGATGCATTCATAAAAAATCAGGAATAAGGGTTTCTTGACCTAATTCACCTCTAAACTGACTTTTGGGACAAAGCATGAGCCAAGACCTCAAGATATGATTTAAGGTCTCCAATATACTACATTGACCCATTTGTAACAATGGATTGACCCGGGAAGCTTGATTCACAAGTTTCAATTTCATCAGGGCCACAGTTAGGGTTTCGGGGAAAAAAGTCAACTGTTCCTTTGACTTTTGAACAGGACATGATTCAATACACCCTATAACACCTATGGAATCCATCCATTAGGTTTGATTTAGGTCAAGGGCTTGATTTCACAAAGGATCACACAGTTTGGATTTCATCCGATAAAAAATCAACTGTACAAAAATCCAAAGTTTGACTTTTTGAATTTTTGGTCAACCAAGGTTCTTTAACCCTAAAAAATGTTAATATATGATTTGAATCATCGTTCATCAAGAAAAATCAAAGAAAGTGAGTTAACTTGTAAAAGGGGTAATCATAAAAAACTTAGAATTTTTCTAAGTTATGGAACAAAGTGGCTAGGGTACCAACTTCCAAGGACCATAAGTTTAGATCCAAGCAACCATTTTGGATGGTCCAAAGCTGGATTTGTAGCTCTGATTACATACTTCAAAAGTGTCAACTACATCTCATTCCAACTCTTCCTGGATTTTTAGTTATGGAGTGATCAAAATGGCAAAAAACATGAAAATGACATTTTTCCAACACTTAGTGAAATTTTCACTAAGTCAGAATCTGCCTTACTTTTTCCATAATGTAGGGACATTTTTCACCTTGATCCAAGTCAAACCAGGTCTAGGGGTAAACATCAAAGTTAAAGTATGCCATAAGGGCTTTCCAACAAGTACCAAATCATCTCCAAATTCAATTTGAGCAAGGAGATACAGCCCTTGAAACATGACATCATGAACTAGTTTTACAAGGCAGAATTTGTGCATTTTGCTCGATTTGTCCAAATCTGATAAATCCAAGTCTTGTCATCAATTTGGACACATCTGAGGATCAAATCCAAGGGGGGTGATCTGATCTCCAAGCCTCACAAGTCCAAGAATCTACAAGTAGCCATGCCAAACCTAAAAAGGCTAAAAAGTGCCAAGACTTCAATTTTGTTTCCAAGCCTTTAATGAATGCATCAAGGTGGCATAAAATGAGCCTATTCCAACTGAATTCATTCCAAACTTATCTCTGAACCAAAGCTACAAAGCATGTGCTCTAATCTCAAGACAATGGCTAGAGGAGACTTGAGATTCCTTTTGCATAACATTGGCCAAAGGCCTGCTGCAGTTGCCATTCACTATTGATGCCAAAGAAAACTTGCTCTACTATAAATAGAGCTCATTTGTGCTCAGTTTGAGTACACCAAAGCAACCAAACTGATGCTTTCCTCAAAATCCCTTTCTTTAGGCCAAAATGCCTTCTTTTGCAAGGTATCTCTGAGTTTTTGAGTTAGAGAGCAATTCCATCACAGCTCATGATCCAAACATCTCTAATATGTTGTATCTAAGCTGTTCAAACACTAACATATGACCTGTAACACCAAAATCTCAAAGTCCACTTCCAAAACCTCAAAATTTGACTTTTTTGCATTTTTCAAGCCATGTCTTGATTCAGTCACTTTCAAAACCAGATAAAACCTCAAACACACTCCAAATATCATCCTTGAACTGTCCCAAATGGTTCCCCACATCTGGAACACCATTTGAGAGAGTTGCCATATTGGTCACTTTTGCCCCTTTTACAAGAAAGAGCTCAAACTTGTTCCTGAAGATTCCAGCTGGTTCCAACCATTCTAAAAGCTTCTAAGGGATCAATTGAGAGTTTCTGAAGCATCAAATTACTTCTGGCACAAGAAACTTGGCAGATAGCACAAAAAGCTCTCAAAGAGGTAAGCATCACAACTTGAACTCTTTGAATTATGCATTGCTTTGAAGTCCACTGATCATAAACATCTCATACATGTTGTATATGTTATGACATCCCAATCCTTTGTAAATAAAAACCTTTTTGGGCCTCAGACATTGTATAAGTCCCACTACATTTTCAAAAATCTTGGCGCGATCGCCAATTCAAAATCAAATCACTTGGGCCTCTCCTCGAACTATAAGTCCCACCTCTTTTCTTAAAAACACTTTTGGGCCTCTAATAGAATGTAAGACCCAATCCCTTGTTGTACAAAAATAATTTTGGGCCTCAGTCATTGTATAAGTCCTTCTGCGATTCTCTAAAAAACGGTGCGATCACCGTCTTTCATTGGGCCTCCCCTCGTGTTGTAAGTCCCATCTTTATTTTTCAAAACCTCTTTGGGCCTCTCCTTGAGTTGTAAGATCCATCCCTTTGTACAAAAAATCTCTTTGGGCCTCAGTCTTTGTATAAGTCCCGATACGGTATTCAAAACAACGGTGCGATTACTGTTAAACCTTGGGCCTCTCCTTGAGTATAAGCCCCAAACATGTTTTTAAAAACAACTTCCCTTTTGATTTAGATTCAAATATACCAGTTGTTATCAAACCTTTCTTTAATTTCTTTGAACAACTAACAATACAACATTGAAGTTTGCTCACCTATAAGTTTTAACAGCTTTCATTTACTCGCTTTCATATATATAACTATATTGTGGGAAGCTGCGCATTGTAAGTCCTTCTTTCATATCCTTTTAAAATACTTGTCATATATCAACTGTATATATACTAGTATAGTTATTTAGAGTTTTCCCCGACAACTAGGTCTAGAACTAGGTAAAGCCAGTTGGTCACTCTTGAATACAGTTAAAACTAGATCCCCATAGGATTTCCGGATACAGTTTGCCTTCTCTTGGGCTTAAACAATATAGAACAAAGAGAAAGGCTGTATTCTCGGTGAACCTTTTCTCAGACTGTCACTATTAAAAATTGTCAAAGAAATTTATTCCCCGGAGAGGATTAATTCTCGGTGAAACCTCTCTTGAATTTCTTCAAACCCTAGAACTGTTCACTAAAGGATTAATTCTCAGTGAAACCTTCTTTGAACTCTTCTTAAGTTTGGACCCACAGGCTTCCTAAAAGCAGCCCCGCCTCTTCTTGGGCGTTGTACAAGGACCCTCCGGCTTCTTAGAAGTTCTCATGCCTTCTCTTAGGCTTAATACAAGGACCCTAAATACCTCCTAAAGGTATAAGACAGAACTTAGTCATCCTTTGTTAGAGCGGTCTTTCCAGTGTCAAATCTCAGACCAATTTAGGGTTGATTCTCATCCCTTAAAACACCCGTCTCCTCTTGGGCATCATACAAAAGATAAAACACTTCCACACCAGTAGACTTGGACAGTTTAGACCTTGAGTCTCAAAGATATTCTCAAGTTCCCTACAAACATAGGAGAAACCCCGGTCATTCTGGATCAATCTCCAGTAGAGCTAAAACCCAGTTTCTCCCCTAAAAAGTTCCCCAACCAGGGTCAGCTTATCACCAGTGTCAGAACCTCAAGGTATCTGATACCTCAACTCTTCTGTAACCCTTAGCAAGAGTTTATTCCCCATTTGGACCTGCCTCTGGATCTCAATAATCCTCGGCAGAAGCTAGCCTCCTCTTAGGCTTTGTATAATGATCTTTCCTCCGCACAGTTAACCTCCTCTTAGGCTTTCTACAATGATTCTCCCCAGCGGAGCTAACCTTTTCAGACTCTCTTGTTGAGTCAATCTGAGTCAATCACCTTTTCAGACTCTCTTGTTGAGTCAATCACTTTTTCAGACTCTCTTGTTGAGTCAATCACATTTCAGTACTCTCTTGTTGAGTCAACCCTTTTAGCCTCAATCCTGGGCTTTGTACAGGGCAGATAAAAACACTCTCTTGTTGAGTCAATCTTTTCCAGCCTCCTTTTAGGCTCGGTATAAGGATTTCTCCTAGCAGAAGTCAGCCTCCTTTTAGGTTGGGTATAATGATTTCTCCAGCTTGTTTAGCCACAATCCTGGGCTTTGTACAAGATAGATAAAAGCCCTCTCTTTTTTAGTCAAACCCGTTTAGCCTCAATCTTGGGCTTTGTACAAGACATAAATCTTCATAAACTTCTCTTAAGCTTGGGACAAATATCTTCCCCAGTGGAGTCAATTCCTCCTAGCCTTCTTTAGGCTTCGAGAAATAAATTCCCTAAGTTGAGTCAAACTCTTTTCAGCCTCAATCTTGGGCTTTGTACAAGACAGATAATACTTTCCCGCAGAGCCAAACTCATTTCAGCCTCAATCTTGGGCTTTGTACAAGACACATAAAAATATCCTCATCCGAGTTAGTTAAATTTCTCATTTCAGCCTCAATCTTGGGCTTTGTACAGGACACATACAAACCTCCCCGGCGGAGTCAAAATCTCTTTTAGCCTCAATCTTGGGCTTTGTACAAGACAGATAGAACACTTTCCCCGGAAAAGTCAAACCTCCAGCCTCCTCTTAGGCTTTGTATAATGACATCCCCAAAGAGCCGAATCTCTTTCAGCCTACTTTAAGGCTTTGTATAAAAACTTCCCTAGAAGAGTCAATCAACGTCTTAGCTTTAACCTTGGGATTTGATCAAGGCACACAAAAATCAACAATCCCCTCAGAGGAAGTCCAATCCCTCTTTAGAGATGACAAGTTCTCTCTCATTAAAACTTTTTTAGCTTCAATCTTGGGCTTTGAACAAGACACCAAAACATCATCTTTTTCCTCCCATAGAATAGGAGGAACTACGATTGCTCTGATTTCCCTATTTCTTTTAAACGAGAATACGTAGGCATAAGTGTCATACCCCAAATTTTTACCACTAAGATTTCCCATCATTGGGAAAATCATCACCACAATATGGGTAAACCATTATGCCTCATTAGTCTCCCCAAAGATGGGTGAACATCCACTACATTCAAAATTAGGGTTTCAAGCCCTCTCAGAGCTCTTAGACAAAGGATCAATCAAGGAATGACATGATCTTCAACTTTTCTAACCTCTCCAACATCCACTATGGATCAAGAGGACTCCCACATCAAGGTTTAAGCACAAGGCTGCAACATTCTGAGTGGATTAAGCCTCAAGATCGCCAGTGTCACCAAATTAGGGTTTTGGTCGACCAGGACCTCCAGATGGAAATTTTTCTCTGGGCATGAGCCAATGCTTCAAAGCATAACCTAAAATACTCTAAGGGACCTCATAGACCCAATCATCAAGTCAATTTAGCCTCAGGGGATGCATTCATAAAAAATCAGGAATTAGGGTTTCTTGACCTAATTCACCCCTAAGTTGACTTTTGGGACAAAATAGGAGACAAGACCTCAAGAGATGATTTGAGGGTCCCTAACACACTACATTGATACATTTGCAACAATGGATTGATCCAAGAAGCTTGAGCAACAAGTTTCAAGTTCATCAGAACCACAGTTAGGGTTTCGCGGGAAAAGTCAACAGTGCCTTTGACTTTTGACCAGGACATGCTCCCAAACCCTGGGACATGATTCAATACACCCTATAGCACCTATGAAATCTATACATCAAGTTTGATTTAGGTCAAGGACTTGGTTTCATAGAGGATCGCACAGTTTGGAATTCATCTGACAAAAAGTCAACTATGCACAAAAGTCAACTTTGACTTTGTGAGATTTTTCACAAATATGGTTCTTTGACCCTAAAATGATGTTAATGTGTAATTGGAATCATCATTCATCAATAAAAATCAAGAAAAGTGGGATAACTTGTAAAAGGGGTAACCATAAAAAACTTAGAACTTTTCTAAGTTATGGAACAAAGTGGCTAGGGTACCAACTTTGGAGGATCATAACTCCTAAACCACAAGGCCATTTTTCCCCATTCAAAGCTGGATTTGTAGCTCTCATGGCCCTCTACAAAAGCTTCAAACACAACTCATTCCAATTCCTCATGGATTTTAAGTTATGGAATGATAAAAATCACAAAAAGTGAAAATGTCACTTTTTTCAACACTTAGTGAAATTTTTACTAAGTCAGAATCTGCCTTCACTTTTTTCCAAATGTAGGGGGATTTTTCACTTGGATACAAAAAGTATCAAAACTAACTATGATCAAACAGTTGTTGTATCATATGAGGGCTTTCCAAAATGACCAAGAACTCCATCAAATTCCACTTGAGCCATGAGATATGACAATGGCAATATGCCTTGCTGAAAACTGTCAAAGCAAGGCAGATTTGTGCATTTTGCTCGATTTGCCAAATTTGTGCAAATGAAAAACACACTTATCCATCTGAACACCTCAGGGGCATGGACTGAGTCATTTCCAACTGAATTCAGTCAATACATATCCAAGACCAAGGGAACCAGCAGCCTGTGCCCTAACCTCTAGTCAATGGCTAGAGGAGACTTGGATTCCCATTGATCAACATTGGCCAAACCTCTGCTGCAGTTGCAATTCACTATTGCAGCCAAAAGAAACTTGCTCTACTATAATTAAAGCTTAATTGTGATCAGTTTGAGTACACCAAAGCCATCAAACAGATGCTTTCCTCAAAATCACCTTCTCACTTCCAAATTTGCCTTCCAAAGCAAGTCACCATCGGGTTTTGAGTTTGAGAGCAATTCCAACTAAACCAATCACACACACACACCTCATAAACATCCTATAGAGGTGATCCAAACACTCACAAGTGACCTGTAACACCAAAATCTCAAAGTCACCTCCCAAAACCTCAAAATTGGACTTTTGTGCATTTTTCAAGTCATGTCTTGATTCAGTCACTTTCCAAATCAGATAAGACCTCAAACACACTCCAAATATCATCCTAGAACTGTCCCAAATGGTTCCACACATCTGGAACACCATTTGAGAGAGTTTCTATTGTGGCCACTTTTGCCCCTTTTGCAAGAAAGAGCTCAAACTTGTTCCTAAGGTTTCCAGCTGATTCCAACCATCCTAAAAGCTTCTAAGAGATCATTTGAGGGTGTCCAAAGCATAAAATAATTTATGGAACAAAGTATTCGGCAGATTGCACAAAAGCTCCAAAAAGAGGTAAGCATCACAACTTGAATTCTTTGAATCATGCTTTCCTTTAATGTCCACTGATCATGCATCTCTTATACATGTTATATGTGTTGTGTTTGCACCAATTTATCATGTAATTCATACCTGTATCAAGAGATAGCACAGAAAATACAAATCATGGCCTATTTCAAAACCACTATCGGGTTTTTCAATAGGAGCATGATCTGAAAAAAAAAACACCACCACCATTGGATTCCTTGTGAAATTCTAGGCATGATAGACCTAAATTTTGTCCCAATCCATGGAGAAATGAGAAAGTTATGGCCTTCACATTTCTAACCAAAATCTTGCCTTGCCTTGCCTTGGGCCAGGCCAATAACAAGGCAAGCCTTGTATATTTGTGGTTGTGTTTCAATCAACGGATGTATCACCACCCCAGTGGTAAAGCGCGCGCCCTGTACACAAGAGGTCTGGGGTTCGAATCCCCCTCGCCCCAGATCCTCTTTTTTACCACTTTTTCATATTTTTCTCATATTTTACTATTTTTCATATTATTTTTAATGATTTGAAAAATTAATAACTCCCTCAATTTTAATTATTTTTTATTGGTTCTTTTTGCAAAAAATCACAAAAATGTTAAAATATGTTACCCCACAAAAAAATCAAATTTATATTATTTATTTAATATAATTAGTAGTTTTGTGAATAAATTCATTTTTAATTATTTTTAAACATTTAAAAGTGAATATTTACATTGAAAATAAAAACCAAATGAGTTTTAATTCATCTTGTGATTAAAGCCTCATTTTTCAAACCTTAAACAAAAATCACAAGTGGTTTATTCAAACTTATTTGGTATTTTTTATCATTTTATTGATTTTCTTTAAATATTTACTTTTAAAGGAAAACAAATTTAGGGTTTCTTTGATTTTCACCCTCACAAATCTTTTTCAAACACTTTGGGCCTCTAATAGAGTGTAAGTCCCAACCCTTTTTGTATATAAACCATTTGTGGGCCTCACTTATTGTATAAGTCCCTTGGTACATTTTCAAAACAACGGCACGATCGTCGCCCTTTCAAAAAATTCATCTGGGCATACCCTTGTGTTATAAGTCTCATACTTCTTTTAAAATTAACTTTGGGCCTCTAGTAGAGTGTAAGACCCAACCCTTTTTGAAAACCAAAATGACCAGGGCCTCAGTGAATTGTATAAGCCCCGATACCATAAAAAAGTTTGGCGCGATCGTCGCCTTTTTAACAAAAACCATGAGCCTCTCCTTGGGCTGTAAGCCCCACCACTTGTACAAAAATAAATTATGGGCCTCTAATAGAGTGTCAGACCCAATCCCCTTTTAACCAAAACCATTTTGAGCCTCACACATTGTATAAGTCCATCTGCATTAAAAGAAACCTCGGCGCGATCGCCAGTTCAAAAATCAAACCCTCTGGGCCTACCCTCATGTTATAAGCCCCATTCCTTTTCTTTCAACATCTTTGGGCCTCTTGAGAGAGTGTAAGACCCACCCTTTATACAGAAAACCTTTTTTGGCCTTAGTCACTTGTATAAGCCCCTCTGTATAAGTTCAAACAACAGTGCAATCACTGATAAATCCTTGGGCCTCTCCTTGAGTTGTAAGCCCCAACAATCTTTTCAAAGCATTTTCTCCTTTGATTTTGAATATAATATTGTTATCAAAGTTTTCTTTGTTGAACAACTAACAAAACAACATGCAAGCTCTACAACCGAGTAAGTGTTTACCCGTTTTCTTTATCCGCTTTCATCTATATATAACTGTATTGTGGGGTTGCTTCACTGTAAGTCTTCTTTCACATCCTTTTATATACTTGTCATATATCCACTGTGTAATACTAGTATAGTTATTTAGAGTTTTCCCCGGCAACTACGTCTAGCACTAGGTAAATCTTGGTGGTCACTCTTAAATACAAAGAAAACTAGATCCCCATAGGATTACCAGACACAGTCTTCCCTCCTCTTTGGGTTAAACAATATGGAGACGTGAAAGGCAGCATTCTCAGTGAACCCTTTCTCAGATTGTCACCTTTAGAAATTGTCAAAGAAACTCTACTCCCCAGAGATAATCTTTTCTCAGTGAATGGCATCTCTTGAGTTTCTTCAAACCTCGAACTTTCATGAAATGATCTCTTCTCGGTGAATTGGATTTCTTAAACTTCTCTTAGTTTGGGACCCACAGGCTTCCTAAAAGCATCCGTGCCTCCTCTTGGGCATTGTACAAGGACCCTTCGGCTTATTAAAAGCTCTCATGCCTTCTCTTGGGCTTAGTACAAGGACCTAGAGACCTCTACAGGTATAGGAACATAACCTAGTCATCAATTTGCTAGAGCTGTCTTTCTGAGTCAAGTGTCGGACCAGTTAATGGGTTTACCTTCATCCCTTAACATACCAGCCTTCTCTCGGGCATCATACAAAGATCATTCACTTATCCGAGAATCAATTTCTCAAAACACCAGTAGACTTGGACAGTCTCGATACCCTTTGGATTTCCTATTTCCTTAAAGAACGGGAAATAACCCTGATCTTCTGACCAGTGCCAAAGCGCAACATTAATCAATATGGACTTGTCACTCAACTGAAATAGTCGTAGCCTTCTCTTGGGCTTTGTACAAAGATTCTCCCCAGTGGAGCGCACCTTTCCAGACTCTCTTGTTGAGTCAACCTCTTTAGCCTCCGTCTTGGGCTTTTTACAAGACATATAAATCACTCTCTTGTTGAGTATAAAAGACTCTCTTGGTGAGTCAACAACTTTTAGCCTCCATCTCGGGCTTCGTACGAGATAGAAAATCACTCTCTTGTTGAGTATAAATGACTCTCTTGTTGAGTCAAACCCTTTAGCCTCCGTCTTGGGCTTCATACAAGACACATAAAAAACACTCTCTTGTTGAGTATAAAAGACTCTCTTGTTGAGTCAAACACTTTCAGCCTCCATCTCGGGCTTCGTACGAGATAGAAACACTCTCTTGTTGAGTATAAAAGACCCTCTTGTTGGGTCACAAACTCTTTAGCCTCCATCTCGGGATTCGTGCGAGATAAAAAAATCACTCTCTTGTTGAGTATAAAAGACTCTCTTGTTGAGTCAATTCCCTTTCAGCCTCCATCTCGGGCTTCGTACAAGATAGAAACACTCTCTTGTTGAGTATAAAAGACCCTCTTGTTGGGTCACAAACTCTTTAGCCTCCGTCTTGGGCTTCATACAAGACACATAAAACCACCCTCTTGTTGGGTCAATAGCTTCCTCTTAGGCTTTGTATAAAGAAAACCCCGGTTGAGTCAATCAACCTTTTAGCATCAAACATGTGCCTTGCTCACAGCATACAAACATCAACAACTCCTCTTTAGAGATGACAAATTCTCTCTCATCCAAAACTCTTCAGCTTCGCATCTTGGGCTTCGAACAAGATATAACCTTCTTTAGCTTCATATCTTGGGCTTTGAACAAGACACCAAAACACTTTTTCCTCCCATAGAATAGGAGGAACTATGATCGCTCTGATTTCCCTGTTTCGGTAAACGGGAATACGTAGGCATAAGATTGAAAAAAATCTTATCGAGCATACTAATCAAAAAACCCAAAATCCCATACCTTCATACATCAATCGAAAAGCATCAAACCTAACATCCTACCAATAGCCTAGACACTGTTCTTAAGCAAAATAACCTAAGAGAGACTCACAATCTTAATAGCATCTGTAAACCAACAGTCATCTGTTTAAACTCAGTTTGCAAGCAGGGTTAATTGGAGACATCTATTTCCCTTCCTTCATCAGCTTCAATAGGATAAAAAATGAATCGAATTGTAGTACCCCAAAGCGATAGTGCTTCGCAACCACGCAAAAATTCGTGCTACAGAAAAATGGCGACTTCACTGGAGAGTTCGAGATCTTGTTCTCTTCCCATCTTTTAAGGTGAAAGCCTTAAGTTTACAAAGTGTCACAGAAATGGCGACTCTGCTGGGGAGTCATTGTCTGTATAGGATTGTAAGGCTAGAGGCCTAGGATGATTAAGACAAATATATATACTGCTTTTCCAAATTGATATATGTGTTTATTTTTCTGCTAATGGGAATGCGTGTGATGCCGCATGTGGAAAGATTGAGTATACACCTAAGATAGGTGATGGCAATGCGGGTAATCTTGCGAGGAGTGAATCCTAGTTAAGAGTCCTCGATCGACCATCAAACTCAGTGGAGACTCCCTTTGCAGATACATTGCCTATACGACTTCGGTTGTTGAAAGTAGTGTGGTCGACTGGGTTATCTGAGAAGCTGAGGTTTTTAGTAGACTAAAGCCATTTTGTAGTGCGGAAGCTATCAAAAATAGTTGTCACGCGATACTACCCTCATCTGAGATCACTCTAGGATACATCAGCTCGCTGGCGATCCGCTTGTTGTTGTCATCCCAAGAGGGATCAATGATTTTGCGGACAGGTACAAAAAATCACCAGTATAAACCTTTGGGGGGGGCTAGAGCCTTGACTTCATGACACCGACCCTTTGACCCCATGTTTTTTCTATTTTTTTGTGTGCTGCATTCATACATTCATTTAAAAAACATCAAAACAAATAAAAATCTTCTCTTCTAGTCTCTCTTTTTTGAATTAAACTAAGACAATGATTGCAAATGTCAGAGAAAGGGATTGCGCTAATGGATTTCGGTAGAAGGAAAAATCATAAGTACACCTTCAAGGTTCCAAAGTTAGAGGATTTGAGAGGTTTGGCGAGAATGATCACCAACCATGAGGCTTTCAGAGCTAAGTATGGGGGATTACTGTCTCTATTAAGGGTCCATGTAATCGAAGGAATCTTGTCCACACTAATCCAGTTCTACGATCCGATCTATCACTATTTCACATTCCCGGATTATCAGCTAGCACCAACGCTGGAGGAGTATTCTCACTTGACTGGTCTGCATATCACTGACCAAGTTCCCTTTTCTAGACTGGAAGAAATTTCAAAGGATCAAACCATTGCAAGAGAAATCTATTTGGACGAGTCAGAAGTCAGGACTCACATGACCACAAAGGGTGGCATCCAAGGTTTGCCAGCCCAGTTCTTAACAAAGAAGGCTCTATACTTTGCTAGTATAGGGAATGTGGCCGCTTTCGAGAGCATCTTTGTTTTGCTCACCTACGGGTTATTTTTGTTTCCCAACATTGATAACTTCGTAGATATCAACGCCATTAAGATTTTCCTGATTGGAAACCTCGTACCGACCTTACTCGCAGATGCGTATCATTCGGTACACTTAAGTAATATATACAGCGGAGGAATGATCACGTGTTATGTACCTTTGCTTTATAAATGGTTCACTTCCCATTTACCCAAGTCTGCTGCATTTTGGGATCAAAAGAATACTTTACGTTGGTCGCAGAGAATTATGTCTCTTACCAACTCGAACATCGATTGGTACAATCGAATCTACGATGGGATCATGATCATTGACCGTTGTGGAAATTTCCCAAATTTACCCCTTATAGGAACTAAGGGGGAATCAACTATCATCCGGTGTTAGTTCGTCGTCAATTTGGATACCTAATGAGGCATGTCCCGCGGAATGCTCATCTGGAAGGTCTTTTCTTCAAGGAAGGAGAAAATGACAGGGCACTAAAGACAGAAATAGTGCATGCCTGGAAACACGTTCATAGGAAAGGACGAGAGTCTCTAGGAAAACCGGACTGTGTCTCGGTGGAGCCTTATCTCCACTGGGTACAAACCAGGGCTCTCAAACTGAGGATGCCTTACCCTCTTCAGGAAGTTCTTCCATTAAGGGACTCTGCCCTTTATTTTATGTCCGAGACGGAAAAACTTCAAGTTACTCTCAGCAAAGTTCAGCAGGAGAAGAGGTCTTGGCGGAACAAGTACCGTATACTCAATGTGGAGTGTAAGAAAATACAGCATCTATTAAGAGAAAAGGATGCTCTGATTGAGATTTTAGAGCAACACGTTGTAGAAAATCAGGATGACCAAAGGAATTTGCTCGCTCCTTTCACTTGGCAAAGGAATGACAACCCGACAACGGCTGAAGAGCCCCGGTCAAAGAAAAGGAAAGCACTAGTGCGCCCAGCAATTGAGGAAAAAGAGATGACAAAAATCTTCTTGAAAACCTTAAGCTCATTCTACTACAACCGAATGGTCGCCAGTGCGCCTAGCGACTGCACTGAGATGGTGAATATGGGAGTACGCCGTGAAGAAGCAGTCTAAAAAGGACGTCTGGTCAAAGATGCCGGACCATCAAGCAGTATCAAAAGATACGGTAGTGCTCTCCCTAAGAAAAAAGAGCAAGATATTGGTAATATCTCTCTCGGAAAGCAAAGGCGACGATACCAACCAGTAGCAGCTATAACTCTTGCTATTAATCCTGCGCTTGTTCCTACGTATCAACCTCAGTTTGCTTAGAGCCAACCGAATGAACAACAATATCAACAAAGGACACAACAGTCTCTTTAGCAGGCTCGTCCTCTGTACAACAACAACCGTACAACACGACCGCCAGGGTTCGGCCCTATTCCAATGTTGTACGCAGAACTGTTTCCACTACTACTGGTCAAGGGGCAGGTCCAAACCAGGTCTCCTCTTACAGTACCGGAAAATCGGCCTTTTTGGTTCAAAGCGGATCAAACTTGCCCTTATCATCAAGGAGGACCGGGGCACAACATTGAAAACTGTCTCAGCTTCAAATTCGAAGAACAGAAGCTTGTCAGGAGCGGGGTCCTATCCTTCAAGGATACAAATCCAAATGTTCAGACGAACCTGTTGCCTCAACACAAGAAAGTTGCGATAAATTTGATAGAGGAAGAGTCTAACCACAGCTATCAAATTCATGATGTACTCTTATTGGGAACCAACCTGGTCAAAATACATTGTAGACAGAGTGGATACAGTCATGTACCGTCTCATAACTATCACCAGTGTGATATTTTTACTCTAAAAATGATCAAGGATGTTCTGTGGTGCAATCAGCTCTACGGGAACAGATGGATCTCGGATGGATCCAAGATCACCGAATTCGTGAAGTCAACATGACTTATACAAATTCCAACATCATCCAGAACCACAACATCTCTGCGATGAATGTCAACTTGGTGGCAATGCACTCAAGGCAAAGCCAACATCATGATATGCCACGGCACGATTATGATTCCTGTCTGATTTGCTCGGTAAAAAATCAGGGATGCTCTTTTATACAAGAGGCCCTCCAGCGTCAGATGGATCTTAGATGGATCCAGGATTACTGTGATAAAAGTCATTATCAGGTCAACATAATTCAAATCTTTGATATTCGTTTGATGAATACCAGCTTAGTGGAATTACACGCTAAGCAAGTCCAACTCGGTTTTCTGACTTCGCATGATTATCGGAACTGTAAGGTATGTCGTGAGAGTGACCAAGGATGTGCACTCGTTCAAAGGACACTGCAACATTTGTTGAACCACTGGTGGCTTCCGATCTATCTAGATGAAGATACGCAACAAGTCAGTATGATTGACAAGAACCCTACTAGGCATCAAAGTCAGGATGTTCGATCAATGGAAACAGATCAAGTAAGTTTAAACTGCATACAAAGCGGGCGTGGCCGGGTGCCACCACACAACTATGAGCACTGTAGTGTTTTCTCAGAAGATAACCAAGGATGCTACCTCGTGCGAGCAGCCCATCAAAGTCAATTGGACTATAAGGAGATTCAACCATGGTCAAGCTCTGGTTCAATGTCAGACTATCATCCTAATAAAGGCAAAGATGTTGTCTTAATCCCTAAACGAGAAGTGGTCAAAGATGTATGCGCCATAATCCCTTTACTCTATGAATCGAGGGTTCCTCTTGACGGTGGCAGGATCCTCAACCTCGAACCAATTGAGACCGGCTATGATGGTCAGAAAAATCAAAAGGCTCCTGTCGTTATTTATCTGCCGGGACCATTATCGTACAAATCCGATAAGGCTATCCATTACAAATACGGTGCAACAACAATTGAGAATGGAAAAGAAGTTCCATTACCCTCCGTCGTGAATATTGCAGACATCAGTCGAGTAACACGGGGCGGTCGAATCTTCAACCGAGGAGTTGGAGAACCTACCAGGGAAAAGGAACCTCAAGCAGAGGTTCCTAATCAACCAGTCAGTCAATCTAGTGATCTCGACCTTTCAAAGAACAACGATGAGATGTTGAAGCTCATCCAGAAGAGTGAGTACAACATTATTGATCAACTATTGCAAAATCCTTCAAAAATCTCTGTGCTATCTCTTCTACTCAGTTCCGAAGCTCACAGAGAAGCTCTACAGAAAGTCTTAGAGTAGGCCTTTGTTGAACAAGATGTAACAATAAGACAATTTGACATCATCATCTCCAACATCACTTCCTGCAACAACTTGGGGTTTAGTGATGAGGAACTGCCGGAAGAGGGCCAGAATCATAATATGGCGCTCAACATTACAGTCAACTGCCAAGACGATGCTTTATCCAGCATACTGGTAGACACCGGATCAGCTCTGAATGTTATGCCAAAGTCTACTCTAATGCGACTATCATTTCAAGGATCTCCGATGAGAGGCAGTGAGGTCATCGTCAAAGCCTTTGACGGATCCCGAAAAATGGTTATCAGCGAAGTCGACCTTCCCATAACTATCGGTCCTCACACTTTCCAAGTCACTTTCCAGGTCATGGACATCCAGGCAGCATACAACTGTTTGTTAGGATGACCTTGGATACACGAGGCTGGGCCAGTCACTTCGACACTTCACCAGAAGCTGAAGTTCGTCAAGAACGACCAACTTGTCACAGTCTGCGGAGAGCAAGCCTTGATCATGAGTAACTTATCGTCGTCCACTTGTGTAAAACCAGAGGAGGTTGTTGGAACCCAGTTCCAAACACTTTCGGTGAGCAATGACAACCAATCAGAAAGAGGAACGTCGATTTCCTCGTATAAAGATGCTCTCGAAGTAATTAAAAGTAACAATGCAAAAGGATGGGGACAGCTTGTCATTCCTACTGATAACAAAGCAAAGATAGGTCTTGGTTTTTCTTCAACCTGTACCCAGACTGCTACTAACAATGAAAGTCTTCATCCCATTCAGAACTTCTTCCATAGTGGAGGTTTCCTTCACCCAGTGTCTCAAGAAGTACATACCATCAACGAGGGGGATTCCTCTGATACAGATGAAGAGTGGAAGTCCTAACTTAACAAGGACGGTTATATGTCTCAGGGAGAGGTGCCTACACCATTTTGCTATCCCACACAAAGTTTGAGATATATACCGAGGTCAGATGTCAAGATGATATACGAAGATTGTGATCCGGAAGGATGTTGTGCCCCGCCAAACTCATTAGAGGAGGATACTCTTATGAAAGATAACTTTGACCACGACTATTATGGCCCAATGGATGGCCTGCCTATCTGGCAGCCGTACCCAGGAGACTTGGGACAAAAGAGTCATCCCAACGATACATATCAGCTGAGCATCATTGAAAAGAATACATGTGTCCCCACCAAATCGTGGGATCATTACTCAGGGCATTCTGAAGATATCCAGTACGATGATGAATTTGCAAGAATTGCAGGACAAGAGTTCCTTAACTACGCTTTTCCTGAGGTCAACGTCATCGAAAGGGATGACTCCTCCAGTTCCAAAGAAGTGTGGGACACCTTAGGACAACCGAGTGGCATATACGACTTCATGGTATCAGGCTCGAAGACATCCAGCCAACTAGATGGGGAGATCTGCCTGAGAGTACAAACACTGTGCAAGATACAGCTGAAGAATCCTCCTACCACAACTCTGCCTGGGAGACAGATTCCAATTATCCTGCTCCACCAGAAATCAGCGTCATTTCTGAATACAAATCAAGAAGGAAGGTACCAGACTTTGTGATTCACCGAGGAATTCGCCGCCATTGGGTTGCTGTCAACGTTCCGAAAGTCGTTCATAAGTCTAAGTAATTTCCGTCTTTATCTTAACCTTTCACCCTGCCCAGGTGAAACAGATGTCTTGATAGGGTTCACTTTCTGTAAATGTCTCTCTTCGCTTCGCCCAAAGCGACGGAGTTTTGTTTTATAGGGCTGTAGTTTCAAGAATCGACAAAATCATAAATAAAATAATGTTGTTCTGTAATTTCTGCATTTATTGTTGTTTTCTCTTCTCGCTTTTTTAGAAAATGGTAATCCTAAAAACAACTCAAATAATAAAAACAAACATTTTTCAGAAAGTACACTACACACACTCTTGCATTCTCCCTATCTCTTCTAAAAACAAATCATCACGTCATGCAGATTGCTTGTTTTAAACCCCATTGAAACATACGATCCGATGCCTTCTCCCAACTTTGAATTCTCGGTATTTGAGGCTGAAGAAGAAAATGAGAAAGAAATTCCAAAAGAGATCCCCCCCGATTACTCAAACAAGAGGAAAGGTCCATTGAACCTTACAAAGAGCCGTTGGAAACAGTCAACTTGGATTCCGAGGAAGAGAGAAAAGAAGTCAAGATTGGGGCACTGCTCAGTCCGACTGTCAAAGAAAGTTTGATAAAACTTCTCAAAGAGTTTTCCGATGTGTTTGCTTGGTCCTACCAGGACATGCCAGGGTTGGATACCAGCATCGTGGAACATCATCTACCGTTAAGATCAGAATGTCCGCCGGTAAAACAAAGGCTGAGACAGACTCATCCAGACATGGCCCTCAAAATCAAGAGGAAGTACAGAAACAGATTGATGCGGGTTTCCTCGCCACATCAGAATATCCTCAATGGCTAGCCAACATAGTACCAGTTCTAAAAAAGGACGGAAAGGTTAGAATGTGTATAGACTACAGGGATCTGAACAAATCCAGTCCAAAGGATGACTTTCCCTTACCACACATTGACATGCTGGTAGACAGTACAGCAAAGTTCAAAGTATTCTCCTTCATGGATGTATTCTCGGGCTATAATCAGATAAAAATGGCGCCGAAAGACATGGAGAAAACTTCGTTCATCACCCTATGGGGTACCTTTTGTTACAAGGTAATGTCGTTCGGTTTGAAGAACGTCGGGGCAACCTATCAATGGGCCATGACTACTCTGTTTCATGACATGATACACAAAGAAATTGAGGTATATGTCGATGATATGATTGCCAAATCTAAGACGGAAGAGGAGCATGTTACCCACCTGTCAAAACTATTCGAGCGTCTGAGAAAAAACAAACTCCACTTGAATCCCAATAAGTGCACATTCGGTGTTCGCTCAGGGAAACTGTTAGGATTCATCGTCAGCCAGAAAGGAATTGAGGTTGATCCCGACAAAGTCAAGGCCATTCAAGAAATGCCTTCTCCAAAAACTTAGAAACAAGTCAGAGGATTCCTGGGACGTTTGAATTATATTTCCAGATTTATATTCCTCATGACCGTGACATGCGCACCAATCTTCAAATTACTCAAAAAGAATCAGGACTACGTATGGACAGAAGACTGCCAAACCACCTTCGATAGTATCAAGGAATACCTGTTGAACCCACTGATTCTATCACCTCTAGTGGAAGGAAGACCACTGATCATATACCTAAGAGTCTTGGAAGACTCAATGGGTTGTGTACTTGGCCAACAAGAAGAAACGAAAAGGAAAAGTCTGCCTTCTACTATTTGAGCAAGAAATTCACCAACTATGAGACTCGGTACACTATGCTTGAGAAAACTTGATGTGCTCTGGCTTGGGCAACCAAACGTCTTCGCCAGTATATGATTCGTCACGCTACTTAGTTAATCTCCGAAATGGATCCGATCAAGTACGTCTTTGAAAAGCCTGCTCTCACCGGAAGGATCGCCCGTTGGCAGATGTTGTTGTCAGAATACGACATCGAATACCATGCTCAGAAAGCCGTCAAGGGAAGTATTTTATCTGATCATTTAGCTCATCAACCGATTGACGATCAAGAATCAGTCAGATTTGAATTCCCAGACGAAGATGTCATGTATCTAAAAATGAAAGATTGCGATGAACCGCTATCCAGTGAGGGGCCAGAACCAGGTTCCCAATGGGGACTAATCTTTGATGGGGCTGTTAATCATTATGGAAACGGAATTGGGGCAATCATCATAACACCTCAGGGTACCCACGTTCCTTTCACCGCCTGACTGACATTCAAATGTACAAACAACGAGGCCGAATACGAAGCTTGTATCATGGGTCTCAAAAAAGCGATCGACTTAAGAATCAAGAACTTGGATGTATATGGTGACTCAGCCCTGGTTATCAATCAGATCAAAGGAGATTGGAACACATACCAATTTGGACTGATTCCTTACAAAGACTACGCAAGAAGGTTGTTACCATTCTTCAACAGAGTCGAGTTTCATCACATCCCTTGTGAGGAGAATCACATGGCTGATGCATTGGCCACTCTTTCTTCCATGATTAGTGTAGGTCAGTGGAATAACATACCTAAGATTGACATAATACGCCTTGATAGGCCCGCCTACATCTTCACAATTGATACAGTCATAGACGACAAACCTTGGTATCACGACATCAAATGCTTCCTTCAGAAACAAGAGTACCCACCTGGGGCATCCGGAAAGGATAGAAAGACCCTCAGAAGGCTAGCAGGCAGTTTCTTCCTGAGCGGTGATACACTCTATAAGAGGAATTTCAACATGGTCTTGCTCCGATGTGTAGACAGACCAGAAGCAAACATCCTGATAAAAGAAATTCACGAAGGATCCTTTGGCACTCATGCCAAAGGGGACACAATGGCGAGAATTGGTTAACCATGGAATCCGACTGCTACAAGTACATGAAGAGATGTCACAAGTGTCAGATATACTCAGACAAAATCCATGTACCGCCAACGCACCTCAAAGTTCTCTCTTCCCTGTGGTCTTTTTCCATATGGGGAATCGACATGATTGGCGTGATTGAACCCAAGGCTTCGAACGGACATCGATTCATTCTGGTAGCCATTGGGTCGAAGCAGCATCATACGCTAATATAACCCGACAAGTGGTGGCCTGATTTATCAAGAACAATCTCATCTGCCATTATGGTGTTCCAAGCCAGATCATTATTGATAACGGATCTAACTTGAAAAACAAGATAATAAAAGAGTTGTGCGCTGAGTTCAAGATCGAACACCATAACTCCTCTCCCTACTGACCTAAGATGAACGGAGCGGTAGAAGCAGCTAACAAGAACATCAAGAATATTGTTCAGAAGATGGTTGTAACCTATAAAGACTGGCACAAGATGCTACCCTTTGCTCTTCACGGTTATCGCACATCGGTCCGCACTTCAACAGGGGCTACCCCTTTCTCTCTAGTATATGGCATGGAAGCAGTGCTCCCCATAGAGGTAGAGATCCCATCAATCAGGGTATTAGTGGAAGCTAAGCTAACAGAGGCTGAATGGTGTCGAAGTCGACACGACGAACTGAATCTGATAGAAGAAAAGAGAATAACGACTCTATGCCACGGTCAGTTGTATCAACAAAGAGTGAAGAAAGCGTTTGACAAAAAGGTCTGACCTCATGTCTTCAGGAAAGGAGACCCCGTGCTCAGAAAGATACAATCATTTCTCACTGATTCCCGGGGCAAGTGGACTCCGAATTATGACGACCCCTATGTGGTCAAGAAAGCTTTCTCAGGCGGCGCCTTGAGACTCGTAACCATGGATGGAGAGGAATTTGCCTACCCCATGAATGTTGATGTAGTCAAGAAATACTTTGCCTAAATAAAAAAAACATCTCGGTGGATTGAAAACCCGAAAGGGAGGTCTAGGCAAAAATTAGAGACATAATCGAAAATTATCCCGATGAATTGGAAATCTCAAAGTACAATCTAGGCAAAAGTTAGGGATTCATGGCAAGTAACTACGTCCAACAAAGGGGCAAATCCCTCAGCAGCAGTCATGCCATCCGTTAGGAAAACTCCAGTCAAAGTCATCTTCGACGGAAGCTCAGGATGTCCAGAATTCAAAGTTGGTAGAAGGATAGCGGTCGTTATGTTTCAATGTAGCCCTTTTCCCTTAAATTACCATTTTCTAAACTTTGTAAATACTCCATGGAATCAGGCGTTTGGCTGATCTCCATCCTATCAATAAAATTTAAGCCCTAGTGCTTTTGTTTGCAATTCTTATTTGTTTTACCTTTACAGAACGACATTTTAACATGATCAACGATTCTTGAAATAAAACAAAAATGAATTTACTTGTCAAATTTTCCTGCTTTTAAAATAAAGATGGCAATTTCTTTTGACTGTTGAACATCAAAGAAACGTCGATCGCTTCTCCGGAAGTAATTGAGCTTCAAAGTGTAGAATCAAAGTACTCCTTCTAAGCCAGTGCGCCAGAATGAAGGATCAGCTGTGTCAGATGCGAATATTTCATCCGACATCCCCGGCAGAGTTTTTACCTCCTAAGCCTAACTAACGTTGTTCCCCATAGGAACTATTTCTCCTAATCAAGGCAGAATTGTTATCTTGAACCGAGGATACTTCTTCATCCCCTGCATCGGCCGAGTGTCCAGTCGTGTTCATCCACTAGTCTGTATGTCGTGTCAGGTTTGTCAGCATATACATACATACATCATGCATTATTGATTTACATTCATATTCATATTGCATCATTATCACTCTAGTCGGTCTTATCCCCTAAGTGATAAAAAGTCCTCTCACTCGAGTTGTCAGTTCTTTCCTCGTCAGGGAATGTCTTGTCTGAACCACCTTTCTCCCTAGTTTATTTCTGGGATGGAGACGGTCTTCGACCACTTTGATAACTTGGACCTCTAAAAAGCAAGAAGGCATTCGACAAACGTCACTCTTCACCATTGAAAATGATATATCCGCTTTCCCGGATTAAGGAAAACCCCCGGAGAAAGCCTCTTAATCAAAGATTCGGCAGTACAACAGTTTTTCTCCAGAAAATTCGCTGACGAAAAGGTCATCAGCACCTCCAAGTTGAATTGTATCACATTGAATTTCTCCGAAAAGATCTCGAGGAAAAGTATGATGTAATATCCCCAAGCAGGAAACAGTCTCTCAAAAGACTCATTTTCCCCAGTAGAGCCAACAAATGGCGTCTCCAACAGAGAAGTTTGTACACGTCTACAACTCAGATGAATGGGTTTCCCCAGCAAGTCTGACACCGAAACCTTTTCCCATCAAATGGCGTCTCCCCAGGAAAATCCGGCGATAAGTTTGATTAAAACTGCTACAAATAGTGTCCCTTGTCAAGAAATTTTATTGACAAATGAAACTGAGACCAGTTCCTTGGCTGAAGACCAGGATCGAGGGAAAGTTTATGTTAGAAACTGAGACCAGTTCCGTGGCGGAAGACCAGGACCGAGGGGAAGTTTTACCTTTTCTAAGTATCATTGCTTAGCAACAGAAGATGGATGAGCAAACTGTCATTCATAACCACCACCAAAATTTTGGGTATTCCGATATTTAATCCTCTTGCACCCTTGAATGCCCGAATACCTTCGCCATTCACACCTTCGGGTCCAAGAAGATTAAATAGGGGCATCTGTCATACCCCAAATTTTGACTACCAAGATTTCCCATCATTGTGCAAATCATTACCACAATATGGATGAACTATCATACCTCATCAATATCCTCAGAGATGTTTGAGCATTCACCACAATCAAGAATTAGGGTTTCAAGCCCTCTCAGAGCCTTAGACACTGGATCAATTAAGAAATGACATGATCTTCAACTTGTCTAATCTCTCAAACACCCATAAGGGATCAAGAGGACTCCCATATCAAGAATCAAGTACATAGTTGCAACATTCCAAGTAGATCAAGCCTCAAGATCGCCAGTGTCACCAAATTAAGGTTTTGGTCGACCAAGGCCTCCAGATGAAAATTTTCTTCTGGGCATGAGCCAATGCTTCAAAGCATAACCCAAGATACTCCAAGGGACCTCATGGACCCAATAATTAAGTCAAATTAGCCTCAGGGGATGCATTCATAAAAAATCAGGAATTAGGGTTTCTTGACCTAATTCACCCCTAAACTGACTTTTGGGACAAAGCATGAGCCAAGACCTCAAGACATGATTTTAGGGTCTCCAATATACTACATTGACCCAGGAAGCTTGATTCACAAGTTTTAATTTTATCAGGACCACAGTTAGGGTTTCGGGGAAAAAAGTCAACTGTGTCTTTGACTTTTGACCAGGACATGCTCCCAAACCTTGGGACATGATTCAATACACCCTATAAAACCTATGGAATCCATCCATTAGGTTTGATTTAGGTCAAGGGCTTGATTTCACAAAGGATCGCACAGTTTGGATTTCATCCGATAAAAAGTCAACTGTACAAAAATCCAAAGTTTGACTTTTTGAATTTTTGGTCAACCAAGGTTCTTTAACCCTAAAATAATATTAATATATGATTTGAATCATCATTCATCAAGAAAAAAAAAATAAAGTGAGTTAACTTGTAAAAGGGGTAACCATAAAAAACTTAGAATTTTTCTAAGTTATGGAACAAAGTGGCTAGTTTTACCATGTTAGGATATCTTATCCAACATATTTCTGTTAGGACATCTTTCTGTGGAACAAAGTAACCATAAAAACCTGCAGTTAGTTCAAGATGTTAGGACATCTTATCCAACATCTTTCTGTTAAGTTAGTTTTACCAAAATTGATGTCAACCTCAAAGGCTTGAACTCATCAATCTCCCCCTTTGGCAGATTTTGGCTAAAACTAACTACAATTAACCTGCAGATAGAATTATTCAGAACAGGGAGACCAGATCATCAGAACAGTAGCGGAACACAAATAAAACTTTGTCTCCCCCTCAACGAATACCTTCTTCTGCAAGCAGCACCAGCATTACTCCCCCTATATGGTTAGTAGCAGTCAGCAGTGGTTGGTAAAGTTAGTATTACTCCCCCTTTTTAGCCATAATATGACAAAGGCGGAAAGACTAACTCAAAAACCAAATAAACAGTATAAAGTAATTAAAGTACACACCCAAACAAAAGAAAATTACCCTGGATAGTAAGCCCTTACACAACCAAAACGGAAAAATAAAGTAATGGGAAGACAACTTTCAGTAGCCATCTTTTGTTTCCTCATCATCATCTTCTTCTGCATTATCACCAGAACCATCATCATCAGCAGCATCTTCTTCAACTTTCTCACTGTTCTCCTCAGCAGCATGCTTCTTAGCATCTTCAGTGTTAGCTCTAATGTCCTTGTTCTGCTCAGTAGACAAGGCTTCTATCAATCTTTCCAATTTGTTCTTCCTATCTGTAATGTTCCTTATGATGACATAAAGCTCCCTGCAGGTCTCCTTCAGCTGAGCAATAGTTTCCTCCTCAGAAGTTGTTGCAGCAGATGTTGGAGCAGGTTTTGAAGCAATATCTGGTACATGCCTTCCAGCAAATAATTTATAGTGCAGAGTCAAGGGAGATGCCCTTTTCATTGCATGATTTGCAGATACTAGGATGCTAGGGTACTGATTCAGAATTATCCCACAAATAAGTGAAGGAAAGCAAATAGGAAGTTTGACAGCAGTTGATATAGATTGCTTCAAACTTTGATTAAATATGTAAGTTCCAAAGTCGAACTTTCTTCCTTTGCCAACAATATAAATGAATCTACCTAGACCAGCTGAGATGGTTGAAGTATGGTTGGTGGGTACCCAGTTGATAGTACCAATTCTATGTAGAATTGCATACTTCACACTGAGTTTCCCAGTTGAAAGTTTTCCATTGCTAGGCCAATGTTTTACAGTGTGGCAGGTGATCTCTTGACATATTTGGTCATCAGTGTCTTCACATTCAGACTGAGATTCTTCAAATCTTTCCAGAAACCTATTAATCACGGTGGGGGAAAAAGTCACATTATTACCTCTAACATACACTTTCCTGCTGGTTCCTTCATTACAGTAGTCCGGAATGTTAACCACAAATTCCTTTACCATCCTCTCATAGCAGTATCCAAGATTAGTAATTGTCCTCATTAGCCCTGTGTCATTAATCAGTTTCACTACTTCATGGCATTCTAATGCATCCTTCCCTAGTTCCCTTTCCAATGCTACTATTATTGGTACACATATGACCGTCTGTTTACATACTCAGGAGCATGAAAAGAGATATTATCCAAGGGAACTTTAGGAATACTTATAGTCTTTTTCTTGGCAACTAGATCCTTTGGACGTATGATGTCCTGGACATCTTCTGTAACATCATAGTCTGACTCAGTGTCTGACTCAGTCTTTCTCTTCTTGGATACAACCGCAACCTTGCTCCTAGATTTCTGAGGTCCATCCACATATTTAATTTTTTTTCTGATAGTAGTGTTTTCAGTATCCACACTTTTACCTTTTCTTCTTTTCAATCTCTTGACCACACTAGCAATGATCTCATCATCAGAAGGTAAATCATCATCATTGATTACCTTGTTAGTTACTTCTTCAGCAGTATCTTCTAATGCATGTTCAAGTGATTCCTCCAGAGATAAGGATGTTCCATTATCTGATCCACCATTTTTCTCAACAGAATCAGCATGGGTGTGAAGGTTCTCTTCTGACATTGAATTACCATCTCCTTTATCAGTATCTCTATTACCCTCTTGTTCAGTTACCTCATCCGACTCCGCAACAGGAGCATAGGTGGTTGGCATAGTCCCATCATTATTCATTTTATCCCCCTATATTTAATTGCTCAGCCACTATTTTCCTTATTCTCTTATCCGTTTCAACAATTTCTCTCTTACTTCTAGGATCAAGAGAGGCATCAATAGTTTCAGAAGTATTACCTGCAAGGAGATTTCTAGACCTTCTTGCAAGGAATTTCTCAGGCTTGCATGGCACCATAGAGAGGGGAACAACATTGATCGCATCTCTAGTAGACACCTTCCCAGGTTTTGCCCTAATAGCAGAAGAAGTAAAGGTCTCCTTCACACCTCCTTCTTTTGAAGATTATTGTTGAGACATCATAGGGAGAACAAGATGGGATTTTTCTTCACACCGGGAGAACGAGGAGATTGTGGAAAAGATAACAGAGTGGGAGTAGTTCAAGTTGATTTGAAATGATTGATTTTGAAACCCTTCTTTTTTTTGTTGGGAAAATTTACCTTCCTGACCAGTATCCTTACAAATTAATCTCTTTAGACCCCTAATTATGTAAAGCCCTAATTTACCCTTCAGTTTCTCAAACTGATTTTTAAGGACATCCATAGTGCTTAGGTTATCATGGGATAATGTCACAACATCTTGTGCACTACTACAAAAAAGTTATTTAATAGCGCTTTTTTTGGTTTTTGATAGCGCTTAAAAGTGCTATTAACCACGGTGCTATTGTAAATATTTTCGTTTGATAGCACTTTAAAAGCGCTATTATAGTACTGATAATTAATAGCGTTTTTCCAAAAGCGCTATTATAGTACCGGTATTCAATAGCGTTTTTCGAAAAGTGCTATTATAATACTTATTTTGATTTGATTTTGATAGCACTTCCAAACAAAGTGCTATTATAAGACACATGTTTGATAGCGCTTTTTCATAAAAGTGCTATTATAAGGCACATGTTTGATAGCGCTTTTCATAAAAATGCTATTATAGAATGTTTCATTGATAGCACTCTCTCTACAAATGCTATTGTAATACACTTTTTTTTTACACAAATTCCTTCTTTTATATATATATATATATATATATATATATATATGTATATATATATATATATATATATATATATATATATATATCAAAATAAAAATGATGAAATTTATTTCACAAAAAAATATTTAGAAAAAAAAAAAAAAATATATATATATATATATATATATATATCAAAATAAAAATGATGAAATTTATTTCACAAAAATATTTAGCAAAATAATACATGTAGTCTAAAGAAAGACTTTGAATCCTCACTTAAAAATATTAAATTTGTTTCATTCTATACTTCTAGGCCTATAACCCCATCTTAAACTAGGATCAAAGTCACTAGGCCTGTTACCGAAAATTACACGGTCGCATTCAGCTCGAAATCTGCATTCAGCTCTACAACTGGCTGAGGAATTACACGGTCGCATTCAGCCCGAGAATTACACGGTCGCATTCAGCTCGATATCTGCATTCAGCTCTACAACAAGCTGAACCCTCAAAATCTGCATTCAGCTCTACAACTGGCCGAGGAATTGGAGATGGCGTATAACATCCACTACTTCCACTTGTTCCATGAAGATTGGTTATAGTCTTTCTGATAAGAGCCATCTATTTTTTAGCAGGGCCATTGTCCTCTTCCCCTAGGATATTACCGGCATTCAATGGAACTACCTCTTGAAATCTGTAAGAAACAGATAGAATAGAAAAATATATCATTGGTAAAACAGTTAAGCCTCTCACATTCATTTTTTTTGTAATTTGTAGATATTGAATAAAAGAAAAATTCGAGATAATTATCGAGACTGAACATATTTAACCGAAAAGTTAATGTCAACTTCAATTGAAAGACTATATAAATATGTATATATATAGTGACAAGCAATAGTTCTTACCCAAGAACATAAATGTCAGCTGGTGGTGAAGAATGAAGCCAATCATCTACATTCAAATTAAACAATGACCAACTAGTTTCTTTGTCACAAGATCAAACTAATCACTCAATGTGAACTTACCTGCACCGCCACCAATTACGAACCACGCCTTCAATTTTCAGTGGACGAATTCTTGATAGTGACGCGGGATAGCCAAAAAGAAGAAGATCACCTACAAGGATACCATTATTTGTGTACATGAGGATTCATAATATGTGTTCAAAAGAATATTCCGATTAAATGAATAAAATACAGTCAGGTGCCAATGTCTTAACAAAGAGCAGCACCAAGTTTGAGAGTTTGAAAGTTAACACGTCTAGAACTATCTTGCCGCCTAAAGACACAAGTTTCATATTGTTATGCACACTGCTTCCTCGACTTGTGTTTGCTTTGACAGCAACATGTATTGTGGAATTGGTATCTGCATCAAGAAGTGTACCAAAAGCTTGAAAACCACCAATGTAGTAAGGACAAAATAATATTTCAGAATATATTCAAGAATCTTCAGCTCCTAATGCAAATTACTTACAAAACTGTCCTTCAACTTACATTGCTGAGCTGATAAGGATGGCTGATGAAACAAGCATCGGGTTCAGAGTTTGACCAGATGTTACAGTCTGCTGCGATAAGATGAATACCAGCTTTAATGTCATATCGTTGGAGGAAATTCAAATTAACAGGACTAACCTTTCAAGTGCCTCATAGGAATTAAGCATCTCAAAACTCCAAGACACGTACAAGCATCATCATCATCAAATGCAATCAGAAGGATTGTAACATCTATCAATTCCCTAAGCAATGCTCAGAAGTACTGATTTGAAAAGGAAAAGAATGTCATAAAACTCTTTCTAAACACAATCAAAATAATTCATTTTCCAAAACAGAAGTCAAAGCATGTTCCAAACAAATTCCAATTGTTCACACGAGACGTAATTAAAGCATAAAAGCAAAAGAAATAGCCCTGCCACCGACGATCTAGAACACAGTTCTGAGAATAAAAGTTGTGAGATGACGGAGCAGAATTCACACTTAATGTAAAAAACAAATTAACTAGACAAAAACTAAAAATACTAACAGAACACTTATAATGAAGACAGTAGAACTCCCCGGTTCATTTCTTCTTTATCTTATTGCAGCAACAAATCATTTGCTTGACACCAAGAGTGAAAGCAAGGAAAACATGTTCACGGGTCTGGCCATCCTTGGAAATACCAGCTTCAAAACCACCAGTGGTGGAATCAATGATGAGAACAACACTTGAGCATTAGACACACACTTTAGCATTCATGATGAATCAAACTTAGTTACACCATTTGTTTATTTCTGGTTTTTCCGTTCAACATGGTTACTATGCATCTTAATCCCGTTACCGTATGTGTGTGAAATGGAAAAGCGAAAGAGTAACAGTAATAATCAGAAAACAGTAACAATGAATCAACTAGGATTATGAGTGGTTACTTCACGCGGCAAACTCGCAGACTGTTTACAAGTACTGTGGCTTCACAGTGTTGCAAATCAGACATGCAGACTTTTTTTTATTTTCATGAATAACACTGTACTAAACCACGTTAATTATGCTATCTATCCACCTCACATTTCCTTGTCGTCTTGTTATTACATTATGTTCTTTGTTTTTCTCATTAATAACGTATAATAATTGTTCTATTCTAAAATATAAATATCTGAATAAATGAGTTCAGTTTGATTTTTATTAGTGTCCATAGCCATGAAGTTTCGTCTTGCTAATTGCATTTTAGGACGTACACGTTGGTATATGTTGCAGTGCAATGAAATTGAACGGGGTTGAAGGAGCAGTTAATTATAACTTCCTACCTCTCGTTTATGTTTTTCTCATTAGTGTGTTTTGAAAAAGGATAACTAAGAAAATATATAGACTTAATTCATTTTTTAATCGCTTAACTATTTTTCACAACAATCAAATAAAATACCTTATTGCAGCAACAAATCATTTGCTTGACACCAAGAGTGAAAGCAAGGAGAGCATGTTCACGGGTCTGGCCATCCTTGGAAATACCAGCTTCAAAACCACCAGTGGTGGAATCAATGATGAGAACAGCACAATCAGCTTGAGATGTCCCGGTAATCATATTCTTAATGAAATCCATGTGGCCGGGAGCATCAATGACAGTGCAGTAGTACTTAGTTGTCTCAAACTTCCACAAAGCAATGTCAATAGTGATACCTCTTTCCCTCTCAGCCTTGAGCTTGTCAAGCACCCAAGTATACTTAAATGAACGCTTGTTCATCTCAGCAACTTCTTTCTCAAATCACTCAATGACACACTTGTCAATACCTCCAAGCTTGTAGATCAAGTGACCCGTGGTAGTTGACTTCCCAGAGTCGACATGGCCAATGACAACAATGTTAATATGAACCTTTTCTTTTTCCATTTGTCCTTAAAAGCTTAAAATCACAAAAAAGATCTGCTAATTCAATAAAGGAAACAATAAGTAAGTATGATCCCAATTCCCAAAGAGAACAATGAACAAACGATCTAGGATTTCAACAAAGAAACCAATACATAAGTATGATCCCAATACAAAACCTAGATGAAAACTACTTATTCACAAATTCTAGTTAGATTGAAATAGAATAACAAATCAGAAAACAATAGATAAGTATGATCCCAATACAAAACCCTAGATGAAAACACCTTATTCACAAATTCCCAATTCAACAACGAAAACAATACATAATTATGATACAATTCCCAAAGAAAAAAAACCTACTATCAACAGAACAACGACCAAAAAACCTACTATACAACAATTGGAACTTAGAAAGAGGCAAATAACAAATTAAAGATTCATATTTGATAGTGTATCATATTAACAATCTATGTTATTATAAATACGACACACAATTCAGTACAAAATAAATCCAGTCACATCATCAGCTATACACAATGCATTGTAGGCACAACATGTAGTATAATAGTTTAATCCAAACATTTCGTAAGACTACACAAATAGATTGATGATAGCAATACAAAAGAGGAATCATGTTCATTGAATTTAAAAATCCATGGTCACTATTAAAAGGTCTCAATCAAACAGAATCATAGCAACCCAAAAAGACATGTCATTCATGCGCCATAAGAAATTATGTTTCACATGTTATAAGACTATAAACAATTTGGTAGACATAGCAATACAAAAAGAGGCATCATGTTGATTGAATTTGAAAACCTCTACGTCACAACTCAAACTGAATCATAATAAAATGCATCATGTACAGTGAATTTACAAATTCATACCAAATCATGTTTCACATTACAGAACTATTATGATATAAATCTGGCTCAAAATAAGCATCATAAAGCATACATCCAAACATATCATTGATTCAACGCACTATAAATTAACTATTCAGACAGATGCATTTTTGGATTGTAAATTTACATATTGTATGAACACACAGGACCAGTATTAGTTACATATGACAGAATCAATACACCATGAACCGCAAAATTAACAAACTGATAAATAGAATAGATAAACAAACTAATATGAACAAATTATTGAATAGAACTAGCAGTGAGAGTAAACTAACTAACCAAATACAGTGTTGATAGGGTTCATAGCGACCTGATTCTTAGCGGCATCACCGATGAGACGCTTGGAGTCAGTGAAAGCGACGTAAGACGACGTGGTTCTGTTGCCTTGGTCGTTGGCAATGATTTCAACTCGGTCATGTTGCCAGACTCCTACACAGGAGTAGGTGGTTCCGAGGTCGATTCCGATAGCCGGTCCCTCTCCTTTTCCGGCCATTGGATTTTAACTTTTGGCTAATCGGAAATTGATACGATTCAATTAATTTAGGTTAAAACTGAAACAGTTTAAATTGAAATCAAGACGAACAGTGAGTGAGAATCATGCACAGAACAGTGAAGGTATATCTGAGAAGGAACCGAAGCAATGTCTGAGATGAAGAAGATGACAAGTTGAAGAAGAATCGGTCAGTTTTTGCGATGAAGAAGATTAGGGGTTTTTGGGGGGAATGACCAATTTGTGCGCCAAAATAAAAAATATCTACCAATAAGTGTTTTGGTTTTTTTTATTTTATTAACTATTTTATATTTTATTAATAATAATAGCGTTTTGTCAAAAGTGTTATCTTAGTGTATAATATTAATAGCGTTTTGAGAAAAACGCTATCTTACTTAAGTTTAGAACAGTAAATTAATAGCGTTTTCAAAAAAGTGCTATCTTAATTGAACATTTTAGTAGCATTTTTAAAAAAGCGCTGTCTTAATTGAGAATATTAATAGCGTTTTTAAAAAAGCGTTATTTTAGTGAAATTTATTAATAGCGTTTTTTAACAAAGCGCTATCAAAATTACATTGTCTGCATCCTATAATAGCGCCCGACTATAAAGCGCTATTATAGATGTCTGTGTTCCCTTTTTAATAGCACTTTCTTTAAAAGCGCTATTAAATTAGGCGATACAAAAAATCAATTTTGGCATAGTGGTGTGACATTTTCCCTTGCTGACATCTGCTTTATTCTTGTGCACTGAAAGCTACTAATCATGGTAGCAGGATAATCACTCTCTGTAGTTAGGTCAACAGTGGCCACAAAGGCACATCTTCTTCCTTCAAGACCATCTATCATAGAAACCTTATGAAGAAGGTCCTAAATCCTTGAGATGGTCTTTCTGTGTGTTATTTTAGTTAATCTTCCAATTTCCCATTTATCAATGCTCAATTCTGAGAGGGATTTCTGATGTTTCCTAATTGGCATTGAAGAGCACTCTGTCTGTAACAAGCTTCATACATAGCAATTATTTTTTTATCTGACACCCCTCATGATAACTTTATTTTTATCATTGACAACCAAACATTCAGATTTTGTAACGTTAACCTTCAAGCCTTGGTCACAAAGTAGACTGATACTGATTAGATTAGCAGTCAGTCCTTTGACATACAACACATTGTCAAGTCTAGGTTTCCCAGCATGGTCCAATTTTCTGATCCCTTTGACCTTTCCTTTGGATCCATCTCCAAAGGTGACACAGTTGCAGGCGTGGGGTTCTATATTTACCAAATATTCCTTGACTCCAGTCATGTGTCTTGAACACCCACTATCAAAGTACCACTTCTCTTCAGTAAACTCTTTTATAGATGAATGGATTATCAGAGCCATAGACTCATTCTTCGGACTCCACTTCTTTCCATTTATACCAGTTTGTATCCTTTAAGATTGAGAACCAGACTTGGGATAACCATGTAGCTGGTAACAGTAAGATTTAATATGCCCATATCTACCATAGTGATGGCATTTCCAGTCTTATTTCTTTTTGCCTGTAGGTTGTCTTTGTTGTCTATGCTGACGTTGGGACATCCCCTGTGACATTTTTTTATTCTGCCTCTTCCTGTTTATCTGACGTGAACTAAATTTTGTATCTCTTATTTTGCTCATCACAACTTGATCATCATATCCCAGTCCTCTTACATATCCAGCATTCCTCCTAAATTGTAGTATCTCATCTAGCACATCAGAACTGTTGTTGAGCATCCTGACAGTTTTGGTTACATTGTCAAGTTTGGAGTTGAGTAAAGCAACTTCCTCTTGAAGATTGGATATGATACCAAGATGCTTCAATCTTTCAACTTCAAGAAGAATGATAATCTTATGTTGATCTTCTCCTAGATGACTGATTTTTTCTCTTCTTGTGTACAGCTCCCTATAAGAGTTGACTAGGGCATCATGTGAGAGATCACCAATGTTTGATTCTACATTAGAGTCAAACACTCCTGTGAGAGCAGAACCTACTTAAGTGATCCTTCATCACTCGCAGAATAATCTTCTGACCAGGATGTAGAAAAGCCTTCCTTTTCTTTCTTGAGGAATGTGGGACACTCAGATTTAATGTGTCCAAATCCCTCACATTCAAGGTACTTGATCCCCTTTTCTTTGTAATTTTAATTCCTTCCAAAGTTGTTCCTTTTAAGATTGTTGAGTGGCTGAGTCTTGAGACTAGCTCTTGACTCTCTCTCTATCTTCTTCAGTAATTGACTGTACTGTTTTCCTAGAAACACAATAGCCTTAGACATCTCTTCCTTGGAGTTTGCCTTCTCTCCATCACGCTTAGACACCAAGGCTATACTTTTCTTTTTCTGAGTCTTTTCATTCAGTTCCATTTCAAAAATTTATAGGGAACCCATGAGTTCATCTACCTTCAAGGTGTTTATGTCTTGAGATTCTCGATGGCTGTCGCCTTCATGTCAAACTTCTTAGGAAGAGATCTTAAAATTTTCTGGACAAGCTTTGCTTCTGGAATCTTTTCTCCAAGATCACTTAAAGTATTGTCAATGTCCACAATATTCATATGAAATTCTCGAATACTCTCATCCTCCTTCATTCTCAAGTTCTTAAACTTGGAGGTGAGAAGCTGAAGTCTTGAAGATTTTACTCTTGACGTTCCTTCATGGGCAGTCTTCAAGATCTCCCATGCATCCTTTGCAACATTGCAGTTCTTAACGAGCCTGAAAATGTTCTTGTCCACACCATTTAACAAGGCATTCAAGGCTTTGAAATTACCTTGAGCAAGCTTATCATCTTCATCATCCCAGTCTTCCACAGGTTTAAGCTCATCAGTAATCTTCCCATCCTTGTTTTTGGTCTTTGGTGGATCCCACCCTTTAACCACAGACTTCTAAGCCTTACCATCCATGGACTTGATGAACACCACCATGCGTACTTTCTAATATTCATAATTGGAATCATCAAGTATGGGTGGTCTATTTAAAATTCCTCCTTCTTTATCCATTGAACTAGAAAGTATCGTCCCTGAATCTCACCCAGATACATAGCAGGATACCTGCTCTGATACCAATTGAAATTCTGGTTAAGTAGATCACTAAGATGTCGTGACACTTGATCTCTGCTTCTCCCACAAGGATAATGAAGAACAGAAAACACACAGCAGAAAGTAAACAACTCACAAGAATTGTTAACCCAGTTCGGTGATCAACAACACCTACGTCTGGGGGCTACCAAGCCAGGAATGAAATCCACTAAGTAGAATTAGTTCTAATGTAAACTCCAACGTTTACAACTTGACACCTAGAAACTTCCAGTACTAGATTTCTACCTAAGACTCTCCTAGGTATGAGACCCTTCTCAATTCCCTTTCAGTCACAGCAGTGACTGAAAAATTATAACTCATAAACAGTCCAACTCCGGTATTCACGCAATACAAGAGAGGATCAAAAAAGTACAAACCCTAGTACTCAATAAAAGCTATATATCTTTAGTATCTATTCTAGGTTAAATACATCATATTTATATCACTAAACAGAACTGGATTTGGGCTTCAGAATCGCAGCAATTCAGCTCCAGAGAATCTGCGACCTATTCTTCTCTAGAATAGTTTCTTCAATTCTAAGTTTCCAAAAATGTCTCTACACTCAGAAACAACATATTCCTTTTAGAACCAGAATCTCTGATTCCTCAATCTCAGATGCCACCTAGGACCAAATCACATTCCCATAAAACCTGGAAAATATAAACAGTTATTCCAAACTGTAACAGACAAAGATGTCGAATCAACATGATAGGACATCTTGTCTAACATCTTAACCTGCAGTTAGTTCAACATGTTAGGACATATTGTCCAACATCTTTCTGTTAAGTTAGTTTTACCAAAATTTATGCTAACCTCAAAGGCTTGGACTCACCAGTTTCATTTAGCATGTTATTGTGTGTTTTGTTATTTGTTTTGTTTGTTTGTTGACTTGAAACTTGTATTGAACTACTTTGGTTGTGTAATGCACTAAGTTTCCATCTCTATGTTTCATGTCCTATTTATGTTTATATCTCTTGCATTAAAATCATTTTATGTGAATGGTTGTTGATGGTTTATCCGTTGCAAAGAGTATGATTGTGTACATATGAATATGTTTTGATTACGATTGACCATTTACTTCACTCTTTTTGATGTTGTCAAAGGGGGAGAATGCAAAAGAAAGTGCTTCACAAAGATAGATCAGAATTTTTTCCAGAGAAATGCATAAAATCAGGGGGAGGATGCTTCACAAAGTACTCGATGTGTCGAAAATTTTACAAAGGTTTTTCCATCATTAAAAAGGGGGAGTATGTGAGGGCAAGGTTCCTTTGTCCTAGTTTTAATGATGTCAAAACTAGTATTATCTCGTACTTGTACTTTGGACAGTATCATCGCGTCTTAGATTGCATTAATCCTTTAATATGCATATAATAATCCACATAAGTGAGTCTATGCATATAGGATCATCCCATATATGAAATTTGTGCATTTGATCATGTTGGATACCTTAAGTCAACTCAAAAAGGGATTTAAGTTGTCCCAAATACTCACAAAAATGTGTTTTTAGCATTCTGGAGTCTTTGCGTCGACTCACAGGCATGTGGAGGTCGACGTACGTTGTTGCATAAAACATTTGTTGCTCTCGGGTGTCCTTGCGTCGACCCATATATGTGTGGCGGTCGATGCATACTGTAGGAAAAAAATAATATTTTGCTTTGAGGGGGCTTTGCGTCGATGCATGTCCTGGTTCAGGTCGAAGCATCGCTTAAAGTTTTGTGCAGATTTGCATTCGGTGCGTTCAGGTCAACCCATAGAGTGCTTTGGTCGACCTCTCGCTCATGTAAACTCATTTTTTTGATTCTTTGTGTTTCAAAAAGTTGTTAGTTCAGTTATTTGGTCTGGGTCTCATATATATTCATATGCTTTATCATTGTACATGATAAGGACAAGAAAAGTGAAAATATACACTGAATTTTGCTCATCATCTTCATCCTCACACTTGCATTCTTCAACAATTACACATAATCATTTTTGTTGATCTTTTGCATTTTCGAGGTGATAACGTCTAAACTTAGGATTTGTGTATCTAATTTGGGTTGAGAATTCAGTGGGCTTGGTGGTTTTTTGCACAAATCTTTGCTTCACAGATTCATCCGAGCGAAAGGTTTGAAGAACGGTGGGTTCGTTCAAATAAGTAGCGGTAACCGGAGGATTGTGTCGAAAGATTTGGGGTCTAACATCTTGCGATCAAAATCAGCTGAGTGAAAGGTTTGAAGAACGGTGGGTTAGTTCAAACAAGTAGTGGTAACCGGAGGTTTTTTCGAAAAGTTTGATGCACTTGATTCGACTTGAATCAAGGGGAGAGAAGGGAATAGTACCAACTTCAACAATTAGGCTTGAGTGTGTGGTGACTATAACTTCTCTTGTACAAACTTTACAACTTGATAATACATATCTCAATTCTAGTTTTAGAATTAGGAGAAGACGTACCCAAAGCGAGGACGATAGGGGAACTACCTAAACAAATCTGGTGTTGTTCTTTGTTTCTCTATCTCTTTAATTTGTGTTGTTAACGTTTGTGTGATATCAACTATTTGATAAATTTCCACTGTTGTGTAGTGCTGAAATTTTGTTTTAAAAACTCATTACAATCACTTGGTTTATAATTGTGAAAAATTATGCACTATCTTTTCATAGGATATTCAACTTGGGGTGTTATGCATACCAAGTCTTCGACGTATTGATCGCACACAAATTGTTTGTGAAATTGTCAATTTAATTTTACATCTTATAATTCATTGGAAACCTGTTAAGGTGAAGTGATCATTATTTGTATTGATTAATTGGCAACGTATTGATTTGTTTTCTCATTGAATTTAATTCCATTCGGTTTCGCATATCTGGTCTTACCAATAATGGTTTGTTTAGACGATTTAAATCCACGGCTGCTTCCGCACATTTTTTAAAACATTTTTAAGCGCTGACTCTTGTTAAAAATTAGTGATCTCTTCAACCCCCCCCCCTCTAGATCGTTACCATCGTCTAACAATTTGTTCAATCTCCAGCAATAGCATTTTTATATTTTCAAAACTAGCGCCACATACCTCTCGGTTTCTGTAAAACACCGAGGGGAGTAAGCTATTTTTTTTAATTGCGTTGTTTAAAAAGAATATTAAAATAAATTGTTTAAACAAATTTAGATTTTGACAATGGATTCTTGGAGAACAACAAATCTTTTCAAGTTATCCTTGGAGAACAATAAATCTTTGTTGTTATCCAGATTTTATTATATACCCTTTGTGCGCATTCTTTTCAAGTTCAATGGATTGCATGCATCCTATTTCTGATAAATTATCTATTCCTACCATGGGACTTTTTTTTTGCACATGCAATCCATCCCAGAGATCAGTTCAAAGATTTCATTATCTTGAGCAAATTTTTTCATGGAAAATGCTTTCACAAAAAAGAGAATAGGATACATGTGCTTGCAATTTACAGCATGTTTAAGAATAAATTTCTCAATGTTATCAACCAAGAAAAGGAATAAATTATGGATTTTTTCCTTTCGTTGATAACGTAGGAATGTTATTCCAAAAATACAACAACTTCAATACAATTATGTTGGGATGGATTGCAAGAGCAGAAAAAACGTTGTGTTCAAGATAAAAGAACATTGGATATTTTTTATGTATTGCAATCCATCCTAAAGTATGATGCGTACAAGTTTGGAGCAGCTACATATAAGTTAGGGTAAAACCTGATTAACGCGTGATTTTATAATAAAATATGATTATCTAATACCTCGGTTATTAAAGATAATCAAAGGAATAGATCATTAATTTTTTTAAAAAAAAAGGCACCACTTTTAAAGAAATAAAAACATAAACTGTTGTTGTTGGGATTTGGAGTATGTACTAAATTATTTTTCTTCTCAGTTATATTTAGAATATGAGGGAATATGTGGTATTTATTTTTAAAAAATAAAACATGGCGCGCTTTGGCATTATACCTCAGTTTTTTATTGGGTGAAGTGAAAGCTTTGTCATGAAATGTATTATTTGTAGTAGTGAATATCTTAAAGGAACTCTGAAGTATGGGATTATTTTTCCATCTGGTACAATTGACAATACTGAGATGGTTTGATATTCAGATTCTGACTGGTGTGGAGATAGGGTAGATAGAAGAAGTACTACAAAATGTGTGCTTTTGTATTTAGGGGCTCATATTTCATGGTGCTCCAAGAAGTAACCAATGGTTGCATTGTCTACCTGTGAAGCAGAGTATATAGTTGGACCTGTAGTTTCTTGGCAATTTATCTGGTTGATCAATTTGTTGTAGGAACTAAAGTTTGATGTTCAAACACTAGTGAAGATGTTGATTGACAATAGATAAGCCATAAGTTTTGCCAAGAATCCAGTACTGCACGGGAGGAGCAAGTACATTGACACAAAGTTTCATTTTCTGTGCGGTCAAGTTCAGAATGAAGTGCTTGAGTTTGTTCACTACAATACTCAGAGGTAACTTGCTTACCAAGGCAACCAAGACAAATCGATTCATCAAGATAAAGAATGATGTAGGTGTTGTTTTTTAGAATATGAATTAAGGGATGATATTGGTATTAATTCATACTCTCATTTACTATTTTACTTAGAATAATTATTGTCAAGCATTGTCGTTAATTTTCATTTACATTACATTTGACATGCATTTGAGTTTCAATTAGAAAGTTAAAATTGGTTAATTGTATATATTAGTACTTGTAATTCACTTAGAAATCAGTGCAAGGGTTATCATTCTTTTCTAAGTTAAATATACAACACCCCCTGTAATGTTAGCGAGTTTCGATTTACCCCCCTGTAAAAGAATTTTTTTCGATTCCCCCTTGTAATGTGAAGATTCCCTCACTATGACCCCTGAGTTCCTATTTGCTAACATGACGTGTATATGTGTCATTTAATTTATTTATTTTTATTATTTTTTAAAATCCACGTCAGCAAATAATAAAAAATAATTTAAAAAATTCCACGTGGCATTTTTTATTTTTTTATTATGAGGGGTAAATAAAAAATTGTTCATATTACAGTGGGTAAAATATATTTTTGTTGTTTTTAATATTTTTCAATTATTATCATTTTAGTATTCACACAACACTTGTAGCATCAAAATGAAAAATAAGAGATCAATGAAAAAAGTTTTGATATGCTGCATATGAAATACTTTGCTGCTAAGGAACTCTGTTGGTTAGTATCAGTTTGAAAGCTTTAATAAATAAATAAATACAAGTAAACATTTGAAAGAAGCTCAGAATAAGACACATTAAATCGAATGGCTACTTTTTGGTTAACCAACAGAATAATTATTTTAATACAATGCTTAGTTACAATAATAACCTATGCTAATACATCACTTAGAGCTTCAAATTTTGACTAAACTCTATGCATTAATCATCATTCGGATGAAGCATCTTTTATCCCTCTTTCATTGCACAAGTCAACTAATATCTTACATGCATGACTGACTAATGTACAAAAAAGTTTATACTGATTTGGACACATTACACATAAAATCAAACTATCATGAAAAAAATTGTTCAAACCTAACATACTACTTATGGCCTAATAGCAACAGTGCAATAAGCAGTAAGGACAATGCCATATATGTTCAGAGTGGAAGAATACATACAGAACAGGGAATGTCGGAAATGCAGTTTGATCCAATTGAATCGTGTTTATTTGATAAACTCAACAGTTCTCATTTCTAAGAAAAAAAAATTTGTAACTCAATCACATCTGTTGATTAATGTGAAAATATGTTATTTCCAAATATAACATATATCGCTCATACATGAATGTAAAGGGATAGGAGATAGAATAAGCCCATAGCTACCACGGGATACCAGATTGCCTCTTACTACATGAATAACACAATACTTGAGCAAACTTGCAATATTAAATTCTCTCTTCAATTATAAAGTTTTTTTCATTGATATCTTCACTACAAGAAAAGCTGATATTAGCTTGGGGCATTGGCTAGGGGTAAATCCCCTCACTAAAAAAACTGAGTTTCTTGGGGTTAAACCCCTCGCAATGCATAAAATTATAATATAAAAAAATATAAACTAAAAACTGAGTTGCTTGACGTTTCAATTTCTTCTACATCAAAGGTTTAATTTTTTTTCTTTCAAATATTTTTGTTATATTATAACTATTTTGTAATTAATTTTTTTATTTATTTGCTGTCTTGTTGCATGTATACAAATGGTGATTTAAAGGTCTCAAATTTTGGTTTAGAAGGAACTTCAAGTTTAAGGGAGCATCAACACGTACACATTTATTTTTTTCTCAAGATTATGTGTAGTTGATATTTATATATGTTGATTTTGGTGTGATGCTGGTATATATTATTAAAAAAACAGATTATGTAATATGTATTAAATAGATTATATATGAATTATATTTATAAAATAGATTATATATTAATATTTGTAAAACAAATTTTGCTGTGATTTTTGTGTTGACGACGTGTGATTTTGGTGTTGATTTTGTTGATATTGATATTTATTTTGTATTCTATTTTAGTTTATATTATTAAAAAAATAGATTATATATTAAATATTTTAGAGAAAATAATAGAATGTATTAAATATTTGATTTAAAAATAGATTATATATTAAATAATATTTTAAATAGATTATATATTAAATATATTTATAAAACAGATTTATAAAAAAGATTTTAAAAACAGATTCATAAAATAAATTATAAAACAAGTTTATATACTAAATTGTAAAACAGATTTATTAAAATATTTGTAAAAAATATTTTAAAAATCAGATTATATATTAAATAATGTTTTAAAAACAGATTTTAGTAATATATTTATAGAAAGGGTTTAATGGTAGTGCACTGTCTGTGTAAGACAGTTTTACACATGCAACCAATCAAATATTTTACAATTGCCATGTAATATCAGTATTTTTAAAATAAAAATATGTATTATTCTGATACATGGTTGCGATTGGTTGACAGTGTAAAATATTTTACACTGTCATTGCATTTCCTTTTTTCTCTTATAGAAAATATTGATTAAAAAATAGATTATATAGTAAATAGATTATTGAAAATAATATTGCATATTAAGTATTGTTTAATAAAAACATAATATTTTTTAATTAAAAAACAGAATATTTTTATATTAAAAAAACATTATTTTTATATTAATATATGGTAAAAAATCTGATTGTATATATTAAATATTTTTATAAAAAAGTATTTATATAATTAATTTTGGAAACATATTATATATATTTTTTATAAAATAATTGATTATATATTAATATACACTTTTATTTAAAAAGTATGAGTTAAATCATAAAAATATATAACTTGTAATATATTAAAGTAATATGCACTTTTTATATAAAGTATATAATTTGTAATATATACACTTTTTATTTAGAAAGTATACATTTTTATTTAGAAAGTATATATTTTTTAAAATATTAATATATTTTAGTAATATATATGTAGAAACATATTAAATAATATTTAATAGAAAGTATACATTTTTGTAGAAAGTATACACTTTTATTAAGAAAGTATATATTTTTGTAGAAACATATTATATAATATTTGTAGAAACATATAAGTATATAATTTGTAAGTTAAAATATGTTATAAAGCATGTAAATTTGTAGAAACATAATATATAATATTGTTGTATATTTTATTGTCTATAAATTTGTAAAATTAGTTTAAAAAATATATTACATATTTTTATAAAAAAATATATTATATATATTCATATACATTTTTTTTTAGAAAGTATGTAATATATTTTGGTAATATATTTATTGAAAATATGAATTTATCATAAAATTATATAATTTGTAAGTTATTCTATTTTGTAAACATTAATAATGTATTAAACATATGTTTTAAAAAAATATAGATTTTTTTTAGAAAAAAAAAGTATGTCTTAGATTTATATGACATGTTAGTTAGATCAATATAGTCATATGTTTGTCGATAGATCAATTCCCCTTTTCTTAAATTTAAATTTAAACATGAACAACATGACACATGTGCAATATGGAATATTATCAGTTTTATCGTAGTTGGATGTATGATAGAACGTATCTAGGAAGACGTGGGCTTAAACCACATTTTAAAGAAGGAGTTGATGCATTTCTTACATATGTGTTTGCTCAAGAATGTTGTCGAAGCGAAGGAGGGGTAAGATGCCCGTGTTTAAAGTGTGGTTGCAGAAATATAATTAGTGACCCAAATGAAATGAAACGCCACTTAGAGAAAGATGGTTTTAGGCCAAATTATTGGGTGTGGTATTCTAATGGATAAATAGTGCCAGATATGAATAGAGAGGCTTCAAGCAGTCAAACACATTTTGGACTTGAGATACGTAGAGAGGCATCAAACAGTCAACCACATTTGCAAGACCAGGAACAATTTAATCTCATAGATGATATGGTTGGTGATGCATTAGGGGTGAATGTGACTTATGATGAACCTCAATATTTTGATGCAGATGAGCTCCCGAACGAGAAAGCGCAAAAGTTTTATCAATGTCGAAAGAAATAAATATACCACTGTTTGAGGGGTCTTCTTACTCCATGTTATCCATGTGTGTGAGACTCTTGGATGCTAAGTCAATTTGGAATGTTCCTGATCAGTGTTTGGAGTTCTTTGCAAAAATGATGTTGGATGTGACTCCTGTGAAAGAAAACATGCCTACGAGTTATTATAATGCGAAGATAGTGGTGTCGAAGTTGGGACTAAAAGTGAAAAAGATTAATTGTTGCATTGGAGGTTGTATGTTGTTTTATGATAATGAGTTTGGTACAAATGATGGGGGATTAGAGGAATGTAAGTTTTGTCAGAGTTCGAGGTATTTAGTTCGCAGTATAGGCGTTGATCGAAAGCAAAAATGAGTTGCAGAGAAGTCCATGTTCTATCTGCCAATAATTCCTAGATTGCAAAGAATGTTTGCGTCAACTCATAGTGCAAGCCAAATGACATGGCATCATACAAATTATAAAAGTTTAGGCATTATGCGAGATCCATCTGATGGCGAGGCATGGAAACACTTTGATAGAGTACATACAGATTTTGCAGCTGAATCCATAAATGTTAGGCTTGGATTATGCTCAGATGGTTTTACTTCTTATATCCAATCGTCAGCAATTGCCTATTCTTGTTGGCTAGTTATTATAACCTCGTACAATATCCCTCCTGAGATGTGCATGACGAAACCTTACATGTTTTTAACATATCTAATTCCATGACCGTCGAGTTCAAAAGCGGGAATAGATGTTTATTTGCAACCTTTAATTGATGATTTGAAGAGGTTGTGGATTGGACAATGGACTTATGATGTGTCTCGTACCATTGCATGGGATAGACAAAAGCATTTACTTTGCAAATTGGTGGGAAAAGTTCGTGGTTTGACTGTCGCCGTAGATTCTTACCTATGAACCATGTTTTTAGAAAAAATAAGAATGCTTTTAGAAAAGGAATAAAACTAACAGATCTTCCTCCCCCTCGTCTATCATCGACTGAAGTATGGAATAATGTTTGTGACCTACCAAAATTCACAGATAATGGTAAAGCATGCATAATTCAAGGATACGGGGACACTCACAATTAAATAAAAAGAAGTATTTTTTGGGACCTCCCATATTGGAAGGATAATTTGTTGCGACATAATCTTGATGTTATGCATATTAAGAAGAATTTTTTTGATAATGTATTTAACACAGTGATGGATGTCCAAGGCAAGACAAAAGATAATGAGAAAGCTAGAAAGGATTTTGAACTTTTGTGTAATTGAAAAGACTTGGAGTTGAAACCTCAACCAAATGGAAAATTATTAAAACCCAAGGCTTGTTACACTCTTACTCCCCAAGAAGCAAAAGCAGTTTGTCGATGGTTAAATGAATTGAGGATACCCGATGGTTATTCTTCTAACTTAGCAAGATGTGCTTATGCAAAAACTGGAAAGCTGCATGGAATGAAAAGTCATGATTGTCATGTTTTCATGGAACGATTGCTTCTGTTTGCATTCAGTTCACTTCCCAAGCATGTTCTTAATCCACTAACTGAGATTAGTCAATTTTTTAAATACATTTGTATGCCAACTTTACGAGTGGATGACATCTTTAAGTTGGACCAAAATATTCCCATCATTCTCTACAAGTTAGAGCAAATATTTTCGCCAGGTTTCTTTGATTCTATGGAGCATCTCCCTGTGCATCTTTCTTATGAAGCTTACCTTGGTGGACCTGTTCAATATAGATGGATGTTTCCATTTGAACGACTCATGGGTGATTCAAAGCGATTAGTGAAAAATAAGGCCAAAGTTGAGGGACCAATATGTGTTCATTATTTGCATCGAGAAACTTCACATTTTTGCACTCATTATTTTAATCATATGATGTTGACTCCGAGAATCATAAGGAATGAAGCTCACTTTGGTGAAAGAAGTCAATTCACCTTATCGGTTTTTGGTCGTCCCAGCCGTCCTTCTGGAAAGACGAGTGGGCATTGGTTGTCTGAAAAAGAAATGCAATCTGCTCATGTTCATGTGTTGATTAACCACGTTGAAGTTAAACCATATCTTGAGTAAGTATATTAAATTAAGATTGTATTTTTTTTTATAAATATACTTGTCATCTTCTTTAACATTGATTTTTTCTTCTTCGAAATAGGGCATTTAATACCTATTATTTTCAAAGCACGGGTGAACAACCATCGACTGGTTACACACATGCCTATTTTCCTGCATGGTTCAAGCAACAATTACATTGCATTGTTGCACCAAGTCCTAAAATAATTCATTTGAGAAGTTTATCTGAAGGCCCTTATCAGTGTGCAAACGAATGACACACATACTTTGTAAACGAATATAAATTCACACTCAAACGTGGATAGAAGGGAAGAAAACAATAAACAGTGGTGTAGTTGTAAAATGAGTTACGAAGGGTGGTGAGGACGACTTCTATGGTGTTATCATTCATATTTATGAGTTGGTATATAATTATATGGACTCGAAAAATAAAGTTGTCCTGTTTTATTGTGACTGGTATGATCCATCTTCCAGAGGAACTAAAATAGATAAAAAAATATAAGCCTGTTGAGGTTCGAATGGATTGTAAGTACAAAGAGTATGACCCTTTCATAATGGCACATAATGTTAGACAAGTTTATTACGTTCCTTATCCTTCAATTCAACAAAGTAAATGAGGATGGGGTGTTGTAATCAAGTCCAATCCAATGGGTTATTGTTCAGTAGGGGCGTGGCCCCTTTGCCTTGTAATATGCACATTCGTGGTCCTTGTGGCCACTTAATTATATGTATGTATCCGGTCATCGTGGCCGATTTTGTATGTTGTATATTCGCGCATGGCTTTCTTTGATTATTTTTGCTAATTGTTATATCTTTGTTCGATACACATGTGTGTCCGTAATATTGGTCACTTTGATTTGTTTAACGTTTTCAGGGAATTGCTCGACTTTGATGTGTTCGGCAGTGAGGGGAACTGGTCGAACGACCTGGGGAATTTCTGGGCATGATAGCGGAGCTCAGGCTGGGTTTGAGGCCTTAGTTCGCGGCGTGAACCTCCCATTGCAACTAGGTGTTCTTCCTATCATGGTACTTTGACGAAGGCGGGCTCGGTTGAGGAACCGATGTTGGGCAGAGACCTAACTCGATCCTGAGCGGGGTCCTTCCTTGGCTGGCATGCGACGCTTGTACCTGGGCGCGCATCGTAGTCGGGATGTTATGCTCGTTGCTTTGACGAGGCAACCTAACCGTTAGGGCTTTAGCTATAGTATTGTTTTAGCTTTTCGGTGTTCCATGGTCGAGCAAGTTCTTCCCCGTTGAGGTGTTCTAGGTAGTAGGCCTCATTCTCCGTCTTTGCTCGGATCTGATAGGGTCCTTCCCATTTAGCGGCGAGTTTTCCCTCTCAGGAGTCCTTGTGGTTCCTTCTCAAGACAAGGCTGCCCACTTGGAATTCTCGTCGTATCACTTTGGTGTTGTGCCTGATTGTAATTTTTTGCTTTAACGAGGCTTCGCGGAGAGCTTCCCCTGACCGGACCTCTTCCACTAGGTCGAGCTCCTCAGTGCCTCGACGTTCATTTCTTCGTCCAGGGGTGACTCAGTCCGCCTGGATGTTACGTGTATTTCTATGGGGATTATTGCCTCCGTCGCGTAGGCCATGCGAAAGGGAGTTTCCCCAGTCGAAGAGTGTGGAGTCGTGCGGTATGCCCATAGGACGCTGTGCAGCTCCTCGGCCCAAGATTTCTTTATTTCGTCTAGCCATCACTTGAGCCCCCACAAGATTACTCGATTTGCTGCTTCGGCTTGTCAGTTAGTCTGGGGGTGTTCGATAGACGCGAAGTGTTGTTTCGTGCCAGTCGAGCGACGAAATCCTACAACTTCCTGTCTGTGAACTGTGTCCCATTGTCCGTGACTATCGCTTGGGGGATGCCACAGCGTGCGGGGATGTTTCGCTTATTGAAACGAAGTATGTTGATGGCTGTTATTTTGGCCAGAGCCTCTGCTTCTATCCACTTTGTGAAGTAATCAACGCCTACTATTAAATACTTGTTCTGGTTTGATCCTACTATGAATGGCCCTAGGATGTCCAGGCCCCACCAGGCGAATGGCCACGGGGAGGACATAGCTTTGAGCTCGTTTGGTGGAGCTAGGTACATATCCCCGTGTCGTTGGCATTTGTCGCATTTCTTCACGTGCTCTTTAGCATCCTGTTGCATGGTTGGCTAGTAGTGCCCTGTCGAAGGGCTTTTCGGGCGAGGGATCTCCCCCCAACGTGTTGGGCGTTGATTCCTTCGTGGATCTCATGCAAGACATGGGCAACGATCTCCTCCTCGATGCATTTGAGTAATGGGATAGAGAACCTTCGCCTGTAAAGTTTATCTTCGACCAGGACGTAGGAGCAGGCCCTGCGTCTGACTGTGCTGGACTCCTTGGGGTCGGACGGAAGTTTGTCTCTAGTGAGGTAGTAGTAAACAGGGGTCATCCAGCAGTTGATGTCATCGATTACCTATACGTCGAGGGTCGAAGATGTCTTCTCGATACTGGGTCGAGGAAGCACCTCCTGGATGACGGACTTGTTTTCGCCCTTTTTCTTCGTGCTCGCCAGTTTAGACAATACGTCTACTCTGACGTTATGTTTGCGGAGAACATGCTTTACCTCTACTGCAGCGAACTTCGTCCTTTTTTCTTTGACCAGGGCTAAGTATTCTGATAGGTTGTCGTTTTTGGCCTAGTATTCTCCTCGAACTTGGAGGGCCACGAGTTGTGAATCTGTGCAGATGACAACTTCTTCTGCCCCTAGATCTTCGGCCAGGCGCAGGCCGGCGAGGAAGGCCTCGTACTTAGCCTGGTTGTTAGGCGTAGGGAAGGATAAGGTGAGTGATACCTCGACGATGATTCCTTCGTCGTTTTCCAAGATAATACCTACCCCGCTCCCTGCCGAGCTGGATGCTCCATCTACGAAGATGGTCCACTTGCGTGCCCCGCTGGTGGGGGAATCTGCGAACGTCATCTCTGCGACGAAGTCAGCCAAAGCCTGGGCTTTGAGGGATTTTCTACTTTCATACTGAATGTCAAATTCGGACAGTTCTAACGACCATTTGAGCATTCTGCCGGCTATATCTGGTCGCCCTAGCAGTTGTTTTACGGGTTGATCTGTCCAGACCACGATCGCGTGGGCCAGGAAGTAGTGCCTCAGTCTTCGCGCAACATTGATGAGGGCCAGCGCTACCTTCTCTATCTGCTGGTATCTCAGCTCTGGTCCCTGCAACGCTTTGCTGGTGAAATATATGGGCTTCTGCCCGTTGGGTGCCTCACGGATAAGGGTGGCGCTTACAGGCTCGGTTGCCACGGCGAGATATAGGTACATAGTTTCGCCGTTGTCTGGTCGAGAGAGGACGGGTGCCTCTGACAGTACCTGTTTCAGATGGAGGAGAGCCTGGTCGCATTCCTCCGTCCATTCAAGTACTGCCTTCTTGCGGAGGAGTTTGAAGAAGGGCAGGGCATGCTGGGCAGACTTGGCCACGAAACGAGGTAAAGAAGTGAGCATCCCGTTGAGGGATTGGATGGACTTCTTCGAGTTGGGTGTTGGAAATTTGGAGAACGCCCTGCACTTGTCGGGGTTGGCCTCGATTCCTCGCTTCGTCAGATAGAAGCCGAGGAACTTGCCCGCCCGAAATCTGAACGTACACTTTTATGGATTGAAACGCATTCGGTATTTCCTGGCCTGTTCGAAGACCTTTCTTAAATGGGTCGTGTGATCGGTCTCCTCGTGAGATTTTACGATCATATCGTCCATGGAGACTTCGAGCATGTCGCCTATCTCTCCCAGAAAGACCTTGTTCATCATCCTCTGGTAGGTCGCGCCGGCGTTCTTCAGGCCGAAGGGCATTACGTTGTAGTAATAATTGTCCAATTCGGTCATCAGGGCCGTGTATTTTTTATCGCTCATCGCCATTGGTATTTGATTGTAGCCCGAATAAGCGTCCATGAATGATAATAGTTTAAAACCGGCAGAATTATCAACAAGTTTATCAATATTGGGTAGGGGGTATGCATCTTTTGGGCATGCCATATTAAGATTAGTATAATCAACACACATGCGCCACTTTCCATTAGATTTTTTCACGAGTACAACGTTGGACAGCCAAGTGGTGTACTTGGCTTCCGAGATAAATTTTTCCTCAAAGAGGTCTTTTACAACTTGTTCTGCAGCCTCTATTTTCTCCAAAGACTGCTTTCTCCTACGTTGTGCTACTGCTTTAACGGTAAGGTCAATCGTGAGTTAATGGCAGGCGGTAACAGGATCTAAGTCGGTCATTTCTGTGGCACTTCAGGCGAACAACTTTGCGTTCTCTCGAAGGCAAGCTTTGAGTTATTTCCTCGCGATGTCGGGGAGGTCGGTCCCTATCTTTACTCCTCGTCGAGGATCGTCGCCGAGGACGAGCTCGAAGTTGCCATCAGGGATTGGACGCGTCAGATGGGAGTTGTTGTTGGTCGAGGCGGACGAGCTGCTCGGGCCAACCTGGTCCTCCTTCTGGTCATCTTCGGCGAAGCGACTGTTGAGGTCGATGGAGTCGACGCGTGGCAGTGGCTTGGCTTCCTCTGAGCTGCTAGGCAAGGCTGGGTTGCTGAATGTCTTTGGCTTGGCAGCGATGGTGTTGAGTCCCCTGGTGGCCGCTTCGAAGTCCCCATGCAATGTAGCGACCATACCTTTCAAAGTGTAGTACTTCATTTTGAGATGGACGGTTGAGAGACGGGCAGTTAACTACCAGGAACAGAACCCTAATGGATCTGGCTGTCTCCGCAGATCGAAAGGTCGCGAACAACTTGACGTACCCCCAGGGTTTCGTGACCGACCCATTGTAGCCCTGCAGCTCGGAACCCACGTAGGGAATGAGGTGCGATTCGTCCAGCTGGAGAGTTAAGAACAACTATGAGTGCATAATGTCGACCGAGCTGCCTTGGTCGACTAAGATCATGTGAACATCAAAATTTTCCATCTGGGCTCTGACGAGCAGTGGGATACTTGAGTTCGGGGACCCTCCGAGGAGCTCTTCCCCGTAGAAAGAGATGGGGACTGATCCCTTCTGGGCCTTGTTGAGCGTTGTCACCTTGCTGGAGGTCGTGCTGATCAGGTGCTCGAACTTTCACTTTACGGAGCTCACGGTGACTTTGTTGAAGCCCCCTCCGGAGATGACCATTGCGGAGGGGAAAGTTTCCCATGGGCTGTGGGCTGTGAAATATGCGGGAGCGCTGAGCTCATCTGGAATGTAGAAATCCTCCGGTCGTAATATACTCACGATGACTTGGAGGTTAGTTTCTTCCGAGGAATACACCTCTTCCTCTACTTTCTTTGACTCCTAGGCATCTTGCCAGGGAGCGTCCTTCTTCGTAAACTGCTTCAGGTACCCGTCCCTGATCAGAATTTCTATGGCATCCTTCAAGTGGATGCAATCTTCAGTGGTGTGGCCGTGTCTCTTATGGAAATAGCAGTATTTTGATTTATCGGTGTTGGCCTTGGCCGGTACCTGCTTGGGGAACCGAAGGCCCTCCTGTTTAAACTCCGAGTTATCACATTCAGAGAGAATCTTTTCCCTAGAGACAGTCAAGGGAGTGTAATCTTGGAACCGTCCGGAGGGCCCCTTGTTGTCCCGGGATTCTCGGGGACGATCTTCGCGTCTTCTTTCCCCTCGAAGGGATATTGAAGGTTCATCTCCTTTCGAGGCCCGGGAAATTTCCTGATGGCATGAGCCTCGGGCGGAGTTGGCCGCTTCTTTTTCTTTGTATTGAATATACGCCTGTGCCTTGAGGAGGAAGGTGTCCAAGCTCCTTAGAGGTGCAGGGCCAACAGCTTTAGAAAATTCTGAATGCGGGCGAAGTTCTCGTTCGAGCAGAAATTTCTTCATGTCGTCGGTAGTGGGGACTTGTACAGCTTCTTTATTAAACCTCTCAATATATGCTCGGAGAGGCTCATCCTTCCCTTGAATTATGGCCTTAAGGGAGACTTCAGTCTTTGGATGACGGCGTGATGTCGTAAAGTTCCTAAAAAACATCCTGCCCAGCTGCTTCCACGAGGTGATGGACTCCTCGGGCAGTTGTTTGTACCAAGTCATTGCCCCTTTCCGGAGCATGGTCGGAAACAGACGGCACTTAATGGCGCCCCGGACGCCACGGTAGTCTAGCAGCGCATCGATGTTTTCAATGTGCTCATCTGGGTCATTTGTTCCGTCGTAAGTGCCCAAAGATGGGAATTTCTCCAAGCCTTTTGGGAGGCGTGTAGCCAATATCTCTTGAGACAATGGGCCATGGGCTCATTGTCGTTGCTGGAACTGGTCGGGGACGGGGAACGGATGCTCTGCTCATGACGGCGACTTCTACGGGGTGAAGGTGTACGTGCCCGACCCTTTGGTCTGACCGAAGGTGAACGTTGATCTCTCCGGGTTTTCTTTTTGCCTGAGGAATGTTGTTTTTGCGGGGAAACGTGATCGCGCTTTCGAACAGTATAGGACTCTGGTTCTTGGTGCACCCGACGATCAACTTTTCGCCGGGGTTGTGGACTCTTGGATCGTCGTCGATCCTTCCTCGGTTGAGGGGATCTCGGACGGGAAGATTCTTCCAACACCTCAATCCTCTTATTTTGTTGCAGGATCAAGAGGTTGGTCTTGTTGATTGCTTCAAGGAGGGCCACCACGGCTGGGTCGGCATTGGGTGGCACTGGAACAGGCTGGAGGGCCAGCAAGGGCTGGTCGTCAACATGGTCAGTATGAGTGGGGGAGGGAGACGTGGTAGCTCCGTCTCTCAGATGACGGGTGTCTCCTCTAAGGAGGGATGTAGATCCGTCAGCATCATTTTTGTTGACGGGGAGAACAGAAAGATTGCGAGCATCTTGGACGTGATCTTGGGAAACCATGATCATAATCATAGACAGAGAATGTGTTTTGGTCTTTGAATCTGAGGTGGATGTTAAGACGAGGATAACAAAATTCCCACAGACGGCGCCACTGATCGTGAAGGATGGTCAGATACTGTAATGGGCCAAGAAGATCGTCTGCGATGCTGGGTGCGTGAGATGAGGAGGGGGTGTACCTGCAAGGCAATCCGATGCTAAAGTAAGAATCGGGAGAGAGAAAGGCAAGTACAAAAATATGAGTTTCTTAGGATGAGTTTTGGATACTTGATCCTCTCAAATGAGAGGGTTTTTATAATGCCCCCAACGCGTGGCCAATGGTCCCTATTTTCAAGGCAGAATAATCGTTTCCTGAAGAATAGGTAACTGCCAAAAACTAGTTGTTATGACGGGCAGAGATGCCCAAAACTAGCCGTTGCCATGGGCAGGGGCGTAGTTCTGGGCACAGGCGTCATGACTGTTCCTGGATGATGGAGCTGTGCGTAACGGATAGGAATTCCAGGGAGGGGCAAGTGACCATGAGGTTCATCTATCTATATGTGCCCGGTAGAGGGGCAGAAAGGTAAAGGCTATCCCGCACCAGCTAGACTTAGGCAATTGGGTCGTTCTGGGAGCAGAAGTGGATTGGGCCATGACTAGGCATTAGTCCAGTCCAGAACAGTTATATTGAATCTGACAGTGTAATGGTACCAAGATGGTGAGATTTCACCAATGAATGGGGTAATTGAAATTGACACTACGCCAAAATTGCTTTTTGGCAGCACCATATAGACAGCGCTTTTTATCAAAAGTGTTGCTATATGTGTTAAAAAAACACACTGAAAAAAAGCGCTGCCTAAAGGCCTACTTTAGAAAGCGCTTCCTAAAAGCGCTGCTAAAAGCCATACAAATGTGACACCTTAGAAAACGCTTTTGCTAAAGGCCTTACGTAGGTCACACATTAGAAAGAACTTTCTGAAAGCGCTGCTATAGGCAATTAAAAAGAAAGCGCTTTTAGAGAAAAAGCGCTGCTAAAGCTAATACATAAGAAAGCGCTTTCCCAAAGCGCTGTCTTATGTTATTATTTCATAAATATTAAAAAACTTTTCACTATTTCAGAACGCCCTAATCATTTGTTTTCTTTCTCCCTCTCTCTCGCGACTTCTCCCTCCGCCATGTCTCCCCCTCTCTCGCGACTTCTCCCTCCGCACTGTTCCTCTGTTCGTCTTCTTTGACTGGAACTGTTCCTCTGTTCGTATCTCCATCTTCTCCGACCGGCATTCCTCCGTGAGTATCACTATTTCTTTTGTTTGCTCTTGAGTTTCAATGATTATTTAATGTTCTTGAGCTTGCTATATAGTTTCTTTTGTTTGTTCTTGAGGGTTTGTTCTTGAGAATCTTATTTTGTTTTTATTTTGTTTTTAGTTTGAATGTGTTAGTTTGAATTTAGTTTGAATGAGTGTTGTTATATTATAGGAAATTATATCTGTAGCGATCGATTTTTGTCAGTGACGCGACCACCTTATCGCTGAAGTTTGGGTTTTCCTCCTCAAGGAGAAAGGGTGCTACTTTCTGATTTCTTATTTATCCTATGAAGCTGGAAGGGAAAGGAAAGGTATCTAAAACTAACCTTGCACGCGAATGTTTAACTGAACAAACGCTTTAAAAGAGATTGGGGGGTCCGGGGTCAGGTTATACAATGGGTAGTTGTCAATTGCCCATCCTATATGTGGTTATCCACAAGATGTTAGTTTTTAGGTTTTGCTTTGTAATTGATAGTGTTTATCTGCTGATGGGTTGGGAATGTTTCTTGGGAAAGTATGACAGGGAGAGTGATTTTTCATTTAGTATGCTCGCTAAGATTTCGTAATCTTATGCCTACGTATTCCCTAAACAGGGAAATCAGAGCGATTGTAGTTCCTCCTATTCTATGGGAGGAAAGAGGTGTTTTGGTGTCTTGTTCAAAGCCCAAGACATGAAGCTAAAGGTGATTTGTATCTTGTTCGAAGCCCAAGATATGAAGCTAAAAGGTTTTGGCTGAGAGAGAATTTGTCATCTCTAAAGAGGAATTGTTGATGTTTGTATGCTATGAGCAAGGCACAAATTTGATACTGAAAGGTTGATTGGCTCAACCGGGGTTTTATTTATTCAAAGCCTAAGAGGAGGCGGGAAGGTTAACTTTTCCGGGGAAAATGTTATTTTTGTCTTGTACAAAGCCCAAGATTAAGGCTAAAAGGGATTTTGACTCCGTTGGGGAGAATGTATCTTGTATAAAGCCCAAGATGGATGTTGAAACAGTTTGACTCAACAAGAGAGTTCAAAGATTGATTGACTCAACAAGAGAGTCTGAAGGTTGAATGACTCAACAAGAGAGTCTTTTATACTCAATAAGAGAGTGATTGGCTGTCTCGTACGAAGCCCAAGATTGTGGCTAAAAGGAGATTGACTCAACAAGAGAGTCTGATGGTTGATTGACTCAACAAGAGAGTCTTTTATACTCAACAAGAGAGTGATTTGCTGTCTCATACGAAGCCCGGGATTGAGGCTAAAAAGAGATTGACTCAACAAGAGAGCCTTTTATACTCAACAAGAGAGTGTTTATATGTCTCGTACGAAGCCCAAGATTGAGGCTAAAAGAGTTTGACTCAATAAGAGAGTCTGAAAAGGTTATTTCCACTAGGGAGAATCATTTGTACAAAGCCTAAGAGGAGGTTGTCTTACTGCTGAGGATTATTTAGATCCTGAAGCGGGTCCAAGTGTGGGGAACTCTCATGAGAGAGACCGGGTTTCTGTTGGAGATTGACCCAGAGTGATCGGTGTTTTTTTCTATGTTTGAAAGGAACTTGAGAATTTCTTTGAGACTCAAGAGTTTTAGACTATCCAAGTCTAGAGTTTTATCTTTTGTACAATGCCCAAGAGGAGGCACGGGCATTAAGGGATGAGTATCAACCCTACAATGGTCGGATTTTTGACGCGGGAAAGACTAATCTAGCAAAGGATGACTAGGTTCTGTCTTATACCTTTAAGAGGTCATCAGGGTCCTTGTATTAAGCCCAAGAGAAGGCATGAGAAATTCTAAGAAGTCGAAGGGTCCTTGTACAACGCCCAAGAGGAGGCGGGGATGCTTTTAGGAAACCTGTGGGTCCCAAACCAAGATAAATTCAAGAAATGCAATTCACAGAGAAGAGATCATTCCAGGAAAGTTCGAGAATTTGGAAGAAACTCAAGAGATGTCATTCACTGAGAAAAGATCGTCTCTGGGGAGTTAGAGTTTCTTTGACAATTTCTAAGGGTGACATTCTGAGAAAAGGTTCACCGAGAATACTGCCTTTCTCTTTGTTCCATTTTGTATAACCCCAAGAGAAGGAAAGACTGTATCTGGAAATCCTATGGGGATCTAGTTTTGTTTGTATTTAAGAGTGACCAACAAGGCTTTACCTAATGCTAGACATAGTTGCCGGGGAAAACTCTAAATAACTATACTAGTATTACACAGTGGATATGTGAGAAGTATATAAAAGGATGTGAAAGAAGACTTACAGTGAAACAACCCCACAATACAGTTATATACATATGAAAGCGGATGACAACATATATTTGGATTCAAAATCAAAGGAGAAAGTGCTTTGAAAAGATTGTTGGGGGCTTACAGCTCAAGGAGAGGCCCAAGTTTTAACGATGATCGCACCGTTGTTTTGAAAACTATACAGAGGGACTTATACAATATGTGAGGCCCAAAAAGTTTTAATGTACAAGGGGATGGGTCTTACACTCTATTAGAGGCGCAAAGATTTATTTTTATACAAGGGATGAGACTTACAGCTCGAGGAGAGGCCCATGGTTATTTGTTCGAAAACGGCGATCACGCCGAGGTTTTTGATAACACAGTGGGTCTTATACAACATCTGAGGCCCAAATCATTTTGGTTTCAAAAAAAGGGTTGGGTCTTACACTCTATTAGAGGCCCAAAGTGTTTATTTTTGAAAAGGAATGGGACTTATAGCTCGAGGAGAAGCCCAATTGGTTTTGTTAAAAAGGCGACGATCGCGCCGTTGTTTTTGAAAATACAGCAGGACTTATACAATGACTGAGGCCCAAAAAGTGGTGTATTTACAAAGGGGATGGGTCTTACACTCTAATAGAGGCCCAAATGACTTTTGTTTTGAAATGGCGATCGCGCCGAGATTTTTTTAACGCAGAGGGACTTATACAATGTCTGAGGCCCAAAAAGGTTTTGGTTAAAAAAAAAGGATTGGGTCTTACACTCTATTAGAGGCCCAAAGTGTTTGAAAATGATTGATGAGGGTGGAATCTGTCAAAACCCTAATTTCATCATTCTTAAAAGTGAATTCTTAAAGAAAATCAATAAAAAATGATAAAACACCAAATAAGCTTGAATAAACAACTTGTGATTTTTGGTTAAGGTTTAAAAAATGAGGTTTTAACCACAAGATGAATTAAAACTCATTTGGTTTTGATTTTTCAAGATGAATATTCACTTTTAAAATGTTTAAAAACAATTAAAAATGAATTTATTCATAAAAATACCAACTATATTAAATAAATAATATAAATTTGATTTTTTTATGGAATAAAATATTTCAACATTTTTTGTGATTTTTTGCAAAAAGAACCAATAAAAAATAATTAAAATTGAGGGAGTTATTAATTTTTCAAATCATTAAAAATAATAAGAAAAATAATAGAAAAATGAAAAAAAAAACATTAAAAAGGGGTCTGGGGCGAGGGGGATTCGAACCTCAGACCTCTTGTGTGCAGTGCGCATCTCCTACCACTGGGGTGGTGATACATCCGTGTATCAAAGCCCACCAACAAATATATAAGGCGTGCCTTGTTTTTGGCCTGGCCAATGCAAGGCAAGGCAAGGTTTTGGCCAAAAATGTGAAGCTTGTAACTTTCTCATTTCTCCATGGATTGGGACAAAATTTAGGTCTATCCTGCCTAGAATTTCACAAGGAATCCAATGTGGTGGTGGTTTTTTCATATGAGGTCCCCATTTTAAAACTCGATAGTGGTTTTGAAATAGGCCTCCATTTTCATTTCCTGTGCTACCTCATGGTACAGGCATGAATTACATGATGAATTAGTCCAAACACAACATATATAACATGTATGAGATGTGTATGATCAGTGGACTTCAAAGCAATGCATATTTCAAAGAGTTCAAGTTGTGATGCTTACCTCTTTAGGAGCTTTTTGGGCAATCTGTCAAGTGCCTTGTTCCAGAAACAATTTGATGCTTTGGACACCCTCAAATGATCCCTTGGAAGCTTTTAGGATGATTGGAAACAGCAGGAAACCTCACGAATGGAAACTGGCCCTTTCTTGCAAAAGGGGCAAAAGTGACCAAAATAGCAACTCTCTCAAATGTTGTTCCAGATGTAGGGAACCATTTGGGACGGTTCAAGGATGATATTTGGAGTGTGTTTGAGGCTTTATCTGGTTTTGAAAGTGACTGAATCAAGACATGGCTTGAAAAGTGCAAAAAAGTCGTATTTTGAGGTTTTGAGAAGGGACTTTAAGGTTTTGGTGTTTCAGGTCACTTGTGAGAGTTTGGACAGCTTAGATATGACATATTGGATGTGTTTGGATCATGAGCTATGACGGAATTGCTCTCTAACTCAAAAACTCAGAGTTACCTTGCTAAAGAAGACATTTTTGCCTAGAGAAAGAGATTTTGAGGAAAGCAAGTGTTGTAGTGCTTTGGTGTACTCAAACTGAGCACAAATGAGCTCTATTTATAGTAGAGCAAGTTTTTTTTGCAAGCAATAGTGAATGGAGGCTGCTACAGACGTTTGGCCAATTGGAGCATTTTGGAATATCAGGTCTCCTCTAGCCATTAACTAGAGGTTGGAGCACAGACCTTTGGTTCCCTAGTTCAGAGATCATCCTCGACTCATTCAGTTGGAAATCGCTCAGTTCATGCCACCTTGGTGCATCCATTGAATGCTCCAAAACAAAATTGGAGTCTTGTCCCCTCTTTAGGGTTTTTTAGGTTTGGCATTCTATTTTTAGTTCCAAAGACTTGGGAGGCTTATGGATCAGTGTTTGTCCCTCCTTGGTTTCTCCCTGAGGTGTTCAGATGGATAAACTTGTTTGTCATTTGCACAAATTGCTCAAATAGAGCAAAATGCACAAATCTGCCTTGTTATGACAGTTGCAGCAATGCATATTGCCACTGTCATAACTCTTAGCTTAGATGGGATTTGATGGGGTTCTTGGCCATTTTGGAAAGCCCTTATATGATACAACACATGTGTGATCATAGCTTGTCTTGACACTTTTTGGATCCAAGTGAAAAATTCCCCTACATTTTGAAAAAAGTGAAACAGATTCTGACTTAGTGAAAATTTCACTAAGTGTTGGAAAAAGTGACATTTCATGTTTTCAGCCATTTTGATCCAACCATAACTCAAAATCCATGATGAATTGGAATGAGGTGTAGTTGACACTTTTAAAGTATGCCATGAGAGCTACAAATCCATCTTTGGATCAGCCAAAATGGTTGCTTGGATCTCAAGTTATGATCCTTGGAAGTTGGTACCCTAGCCACTTTGTTCCATACCTTAGAAAATTTCTAAGTTTTTTATGGTTACCCGCTTTTACAAGTTATCCCACTTTTCTTGATTTTTCTTGATGAATGATGATCCCAATCACACATTAACATCATTTTAGGGTTAGGGAACCATAATTGATCAAAAAATCAAAAAGTCAAACTTTGACTTTTGTGCACAGTTGACTTTTTATCAAATGAATTCCAAACTGTGCGATCCTCTATGAAATCAAGTCCTTGACCTAAATCAAACTTGATGGATTGATTTCATAGGTGTTATAGGGTGTATTGAATCATGTCCCAAGGTTTGGGAGCATGTCCTGGTCAAAAGTCAAAGGCACAGTTGACTTTTTCCACGAAACCCTAACTGTGGTTCTGATGAACTTGAAACTTGTGAATCAAGCTACTTGGATCAATCCATTATTGTAAATGGATCAATGTAGTGTGTTAGGGTCCCTCAAATCATGTCTTGAGGTCTTAGCTCATGTTTTGTCCCAAAAGTCAACTTAGGGGTGAATTAGGTCAGGAAACCCTAATTCCTGATTTTTTTATGAATGCATCCCCTGAGGCTAAATTGACTTAATGATTGGGTCCATGAGGTCCCTTGGATTATCTTGAGTTATACTTTGAAGCATTGGCTCATGCCCAGAGGAAACTTCCCATCTGGAGGCCTTGGTCGACCAAAACCCTAATTTGGTGACACTGGCGATCTTGAGGCTTGATCCACTTGGAATGTTGCAACCTTGTGCTTGATCCTTGATGTGGGAGTCCTCTTGATCCATTGTGGATGTTTGAGAGGTTTAGACAAGTTTAAGATCAAGTCATTCCTTGATTGATCCTTTTTCTAAGAGCTTTGAGAGGGCTTGAACCCCTAAGTTTGATTGCAGTGGATACTCACCCATCTTTGGGGAGACTAATGAGGTATGATGGTCCATCCATATTGTGATGATGATGTGCACAATGATGGGAAATCTTAGTGGTCAAAATTTGGGGTATGACAATATCCATTACAAAAATGGGGGCTGTTAGAAAAATGAGTGTTATAGAAAAATGAGTGTTGTTAGAGTATCAAAGTGTTGATGTGGTTGTTGTTGATTTGGTGAATTAGTGTTGATGTGGTTGTTGTTTGAATTTGATTTTGAAATTGTTGTTGTAGTAAAGTTGAAGATGATAAATAGTGATATTTGTGTAGACTAAGTGTTTGATAAAATACTTAAGTGAATTTTTGAACTCAAGAATTTTGATAATAATTGTGATGAGATTTGGATTCTTGAATTGGTGCTAATTGTGATAATTGTGTTGAATCCTATAATTTTTTATTTGTTTCGAGATTGTGAAGTTGTTTGAGAATTAGATTGTGAATTTTTTATTCTTGAAGAGCTACTAACTTATGCATGTCGAAGCCTCTTTTGGTTACTACTTGTTGCTAATTCATGAGATGATGGAATTGTAGCTTGGATAGAAATGTGATTCACTTTCTTTCAATACTAAAACTTCAATTCAAATTAGAATTCCATCAACTTTTGGAATTGTATTTCATTCTTAACACCGACACTTTTGTTGTGAATTTTCATGCTTGACATCCGTGCAAGATTCATGCATTTTTGAGCCGATTTTTCATGTGAAATAGTTGCTGCCCCGTGCACGGAAATGGTACTTCTGGTTGGATTTAATTCGAGCCATATAGTTTTTTGAGTCCGTTGGCATGTTTTTAGGCTATCGTGCGATTTTCATGCGATTCCGTTCCGATGATTTGTGCGCCTATTTTTGAATTTAATGTTATTCGACTCCATTTGATGTGTACATTTTTGTATGATATATGTTTGAGTTTTTTTGGTTATTTACGGACTATTGTGCTTGAGTTTGCTTGTTTCCGGATTGGTTTTGTATGCGTTTCAAACAATTGCGTCGTTGCTGCCCGGGTTTCAAAGTATTGGTTTCGATGTTTGTTCGGATTGCATATTATCATGTTGCTACTTGTTTTTGAGTTGTGAATTGAATGTGCAAATTCCGGTTGCATTTCTTTGTCGTTTATAGTATGAACTGTGTAGAATATAATGATGTAGTTGTCTGAGGTGTTATTAACTTATTGAATTTGCTATATATAGGGGTTACTTGTGAACTGCACAATACTTTAACATGAGCACTTCCTCAAAAAACTCCGCGGCCAAGAAGGTGACCGAGAAAATGAAGAAGGACGATCCAAATGTTGCAATATTTGCTGCATCATCAATCGGAGCAACCTTGTTCGAGAAGAAATCTGTGACAAAGATGAAATCCCTCACAAAAAACCGCGCTCCGAAACGTGATTATGGTGCAAATGTTGATGAGGACTGGGATGAAGACTGGTTCAATTTTCTTCATTCAGGAGGCGGGAGAGAGAGCGATTAGCTTCTAGAGGGGAAGCTGTATTTTGTTGTTGTTTTTATTGTCCCCTTATATGGGTGTTAGTGATATTTTCTAGCCTCCAGGCTCTCTTTTTAATTGTATTGTACAATGTTTTGGCTCATCTAAGACATTTTATATAATATGTCGTTTTTCCTCCTGCAAGAAATTACCCTTTTATGTATATGCTAGCCCCTCGAGTACTTAAGTCAAGATGACTTAGAGTGGTCGATCATGAGGTACCAAACATTATTTTTTTGCCTTTTTGTTTTCTGAGACTTTATATTTGGGGTATGAAAAAGAGCTTCCTAAAGATGCCAATAGAAAGCATAAAAGGCCAGAAAAACGCTCCTAAAGGCCCACTTTAGACAGCGCTTTTCCAGAAAAAATCGCTGCTAAAGGCATATATAAGGCAGCGCTTTTGCATAAAACAAAAGCGTTGTCTTTTCCCTTTCGTGGCATAGTGTGAGGAGATTACAAGTTTGGGTGATACTGTAGTTGTGGGTCAACAAGTTGACACAACCATCTTGTTGTCAGCAAATTATGTGGAATAAGAGCAAGAAGAGTCAGGAGACTCTGAAGACAACAATATCATATCTGATGAAGACAATGATGATTACGATGATGAATAAATTAAACAATATGTATTGTGTAATTATATTATTGTGTAATGTATTGTAATAATACTATTGTGTAATGTATTGTAATAATACTATTGTGTAATTGTTTGAATTAATTTACTTTTATGTTTTTATGAAATATTTTAGTTTAAAAATGCCACCCCGAAGTGAGGAAAAGGGTAAGGGTAAGGCTCTCCGCACAAGGTTCATTGTAGAAGAGGTTCCTGATTCGTCTATGTTTATTCCTATGCCACTTTCGAGTTAGGTGCATCCTACTCCACCAACTGTGCACCCTACTCCACCGCCTATGCAGACTTCACCCATGTCTGGTGGATCTTTCACCGGATTACTATCCACACCTGATTTTTCTTCATTCCCACCGATATTTACGCCGACCTTTATTAGTCCTCCTGGATATGCACCTATTATGTATCCCAGCACCCCACACCCCATATATTTTCCGATGCCTTCCATGCAGTCTAGCGGACCTAGCTTTCCGATGCCTTCCATGCAGTATTATATGCCATATACGGAGGCTGGTGGATCTAGCATGTCACATTCATCACCCGTGCAACATTCTATGCCATATATGGAGGTTGGTGGATATAGCATGCCATATTCATCACCCGTGCATTTTACACATGATAAGTAGGATGATGAGGATGATACTAGTGCTCATGGTCATGGACATACCAGTTCTTATGATCATGGAGATACTAGTGCTCCTGACAGTGCTCATGAGGAACGAAGGAGGACGCACATTCTGAGAAATGCAAAGCCCCGAACAATTAGGAAATACAAGGGCAGATATGCCATTCGCTGCGATGGAGGAAGGTATATTTTATATATTATTTTTTTAAAATTTAAATTTGAGTTTTTTTTTAATGTTAATACTAACTCAATATTTTTTTGTTTAGCCTTATACCCTCACCCCAGGCAGTATCGTGTATAACAGAAGTTATTAAAGAAAAGTATAAAAAGTTTTGGCCAACATATGGAGCACTTCTCGAAAAAGAGAAGGAAGATTGGTTTAGTTTATTTCAGGTATAAAAAGTAACTATTATTTTAATTTCCTTTATATTTAGTTTATTTCATGATTATACATTATTTAATTTTTTTAAAATTCATAAAACAATGTAGGAGAAATGTGTTTGGGACTTTACAGAGCAACAACAAGTAAGAGAAAATTTTGATACGAAACATGTTGCCCGATTATCCGATACGCTTAGGCGTGTTCGAATTAATTGGGAAAATAAAGGAACATGTCCCTGTTGGATAGGTGAAAATGTATTTAAGCAGCTTATTGACCATTGGAATTCGGAGACCTTTAAGCAAGTATCTGAAACAGCAAAAAAAAAGGGCATCTGAAGTTGGTGGCTGCAACTACGCAGCAGGCAGTATTAGTGTTGCTGAAATTGCACACAGGATGGTAAATTTATTTATGTTTTTACTTAAATTTTCATTTAAAATTTAGATTAAAAATAACTATTTTTTCACTTATGTTTTATTTTATTAGCGTGATGAGTTGGGTAGAACTCCGATGCCTAATGCGATCCATCTAGAGACTCATATCAAGACAAATGGGGAGTTTGTCGATAAACGCTCAAAGGACACTCAAGTAAGTTTTTCTAAAATTTAGTCATTTTATTTCTTTCTTTTATGTACCTATCTTATTTAAATTATTACAACATCTAACTTATTTATTTTTTATAGGAGAAGTATGATAGAAAACTTGCACTTTCTTTATCTGAGCATCCTGAGTTACCTCCACCGCCACATGGATATCTTGTTGATCCTTGTCTAAGTTTTCGGACTTGGTATGATGCTGCTCGCGGCAAGAGGAAAAATGGGAGGGTGTATGGTGCTGGAGGATATGCCAAAACAATTAAGCGGCGTGATAGGACTTTCAGAATGAGACTTGATGATGGAGAAGGATCATCACGTCCACTTATATTAACCGTTGATATGCTTGAAACAATGAGAAATTTGGCGCAGAGCGAGGCAGCACACGAAGCAGCAGCTAGACAAGCAGAGATAGAGGAAATGAGGAGAAGACAAGCAGAGATGAAGGAAGAATTGAGGAGGAAAACAGCAGAGTATGACGAAGCAATGCGGATTGCAAATGAGCGCGCACTGAAATTTGAACGATTTATGGCCTCGCATATGAATCAAGGTGTTGGAGAAAGAGATGAGGAAGATGAGGAGGAGGATGAAGAAGTTGATCAAATTTGTTGAAATATGAAACTTTTAATATGTATTTTTATATTTTATTTTATTCTTGTCATGAATTATTTTTATTTTGATGATGAATGTGGATATTTAATTTTATAGCACTTTTAATTATACATTATTATATTTTACAAATTTTAAAAATATATATATTTATTTATTATATAATTATATTATTCTAATTATAATAATATAATAATAAATTTTAATAAAAATTTATTATATAATTACATTATTCTAATTATAATAATATAATTAAAATAATATAATTATAAATTTTAAAAATAATATTATAATCATTAGCCGGGGGGGTTAAACCCCTCACAAATTTCAAAACGTAAGACAATTTGCTAGGGGCTTTACCCCTCGCAAAAGTCTGACACAAACAGCTAGGGGTTTTACCCCTCACTAAATGCATAACGCAAGTACTTTAGCTAGGGATTTATCCCCTAGCAAATCATCTGACATGTTTGTGCCACTCTGTGGCACTAGTTTGTGTCTATGCCTGCAGCGTAGCAGGCTGGATTTTTTTCATGACAATTTGCGAGGGGCTTATCCCCTAACCATTAATTTGCGATGCCCTGATTAGTTAGGGGTCATATCTCCTCGCAAATTGATGTTTTGTAATGAGTTTTTTTTATTTAGTGAGGGGTTAAACCCCTAGCTAAATGCAGTTTTCTTGTAGTGTTTATTTTGCATTTTGATGCTGTAAGTGTTGTGTGAATACTAAAATGATAACAATTGAAAAAACATAAAAAATAGCAAAATTATATTTTACCCCCTATAATATGAGCGATTTTTGATTTACTCCCCTCGTAATAAAAAAATAAAAAATAAATAAAAAATGCCAGGTGGAATTTTTTTAAATTCTTTTTTATTATTTGTTGACGTGGATTTAAAAAAAAAATATACATACACGTCACATTAGCAAATAGTGCACTCAAGAGTCATAGTGAGAGAAATCTTCACATTACAAAGGGAAATTAAAAATACAAAATTCTTTTAAAAAAAATAAACCAAAACTCTAGGGAATATTTGTATATTTAACCCTTCTTTTCTTACAAAATCACTTTATCATCTCTCTTGAATTGTGGTGCATCAATGGAGTCTCACAATTAGTTCCAACCATTCATTAACTCCATCAGGCCAATATTATAAGTATAAAAAGTAATAATTCTGATCATTATTATAAATAAAAATTATTAACTTTTTCGATATTTGTATTATTATTATACCGTTGATTTAATTCAAAAGTATTTAAGGTTGTTAGTTGATCAATTAAATATAATTAAGAATATGAATATTATAGTAAATTTTATTTTAATTAAATATAAAATAAAAAAATTAACTATATTTAACTAACTTTCTTAATTAATATAAAAATAATTATTTTTATTTATAATTGTCATTGGAGGGAATATATTCATTCTATAAAAAAATTCCTTATATGAAGGACAAGAGAGAAGATTTAATAAGAGTGAGTCTCACTCCCACATACTGTATCTTATTTTCAACACGTGATAAAAACACAATACTACAATTAAGGTCATTTATGAGTCGTTGGGGGTGGATGTTACGTTTCAGTTACACATTGGTTGATTTCGAATCAAAATTCACAATACAAGGATTTGAGGTTTGAAAAGACAAATTCGTAAAATGGAGAAATGTCCCTTGTCAAAATAATTGGATGGTGAAGAGAGTGGTGGTGACTTAATTTAGCAAGCTATAATCAATGTCTACGTTTCGTTAAATAAGGCGATGTTTGAATATTTTTGTCAATATAGGATAATAAAAGGAGAAAGTCGGCATGTATAATCAAGGTAAAGTTAAGTGTGTATACATACATCTCTTACCATCTAACCCAACTTAATAAATATTGATATTATTAAATAGAGTATCTTATTTCATATTTAAATTCAAGATTTTTTTAAGTATGTGTGAATTTTTATAATTATAGGGAGATAGGAAAAATGAAAGATCTCTTGGATCTTAATGGAGGAGATTCTTTTTTTTTTTTTGGTTTACGAAGAATTTTTTTTTTTGAATTTTTTTCGGTTCTTCAAGAGTTTTAGTATAATGAGAAAAGTGATAGGTGGATTCAAAGTTATTTTAAAGATAATATTTTTTGGTGGCTTCTGTTTATCAAGCTTAAACAGACCTCACCCTTCTTTTTGATGTCCACCAAGCAAGGGAGAATTCTTGTCTTCTTATTGGAGATAGTTGGGCTCCCTCTAAGAAGGTGGTTTTTACCTATCAATTTTTGTAGGATAAATTCTCCTCTAGAGAGAACTTAATCAAGCGGAAGGTTATTATAGACTTGAAGAATACCTCTTGTATCTTGTGTGAGGATTGACTTGAATTTGTCTCTCATTTGTTTTTTACTTGTATTTTAGCTTATATTATCTAGTTTAAAAATTTTAGATGGCTGTAGGTGTAGTAGGATATTCACAGGGACATTTTAGATTTCCACCCTAACATTTTAAGATTCCATTATGGCCTTTGAAGGTGTTTAACACATGACATTTTGGGTCTAGCAACCACACCTTACCATTAGGCTATGCACTTCTTTTGTTTAGGAGTTTGCATCAAAATTATATATTGTTAGTTACACGTTATTTAAATGTTACATATACTTTCAGTTTTATAAATATTACATATACTTACAGTATATTTAAATTAATAGTTTAAAATAATAATTTAATTTTTAATAGTTTCAGTTTAATAGTTTAAAATAATAGTTTTATAGTTTTATAGTTTAATGTTACAGGATATTTAATAAAGTTTTAGTAAACTAATTATTTTAACGTTTTAACTAAATTAATATTTTTTTTACGCTTTAAAGTAAACAATTTTTTTAAAGTTTTGACTAAACTAAAATTTATTAACATTTAATACTTTAATAACTTTTATTAATTAATAGTTTAATAATTTATAATTTATAATTTATAATTTATAAACTAAACTAAACTAAAATAGTCTAAAATAATTTAATAAATTTAATTAATAGTTTAATAGTTTAATAGTTTAATAACTATTAAACTATTTGAGTTTTTAGTATTTAGTTATTAAATTATGAAATTATAAATTATTACACTGAAACTATTTAAAACTATTTTTACATAATATTTTTTAGTTTTTTTAAACTATTTTAAACTATTAAATTGAAATTATAAATTACTAAAGTATTAAACTGAAATTAATTAGTTAATATAAATTATTAATAAACTGAAATTAATTATTAATAATAAATTGAAATTAATTACTAATAATAAACTAAAATTAATTAATTTAAAAATTATTAAATTCTTAAATTAAAATTATTAATATAAATTAATAAACTTAAAATATTAATTAATAATAAACTGAAATTATTATAAATAAATTATTAAACACAAATTAGCTATTAACTCATAAATAATTAAATACTAAATAAATAAATTATGTATTATTTAAATTCAAAAATAACTAAATAAATTATTTAGCATTTAGAAATAAATAATAAGTTATTTAACCTTTAAATAAAAAATAAAAAATATGACACCGCAACTATATATAAAACTGTTATATATATAATACTGTAACTATATATAATATTTATAAAATTGAAAGTATATATAACATTTAAATATAGTGTAACTGACAATATATAATTTTGATACAAACTCTTGAACAAAAGAAGTGCATAGTCTAGTGTAAGTTGTGGTTGGGAGACCCAAAATGTCATGGGTTCCACACCTTTGAGGGACATATTTTTAAGTTTTGACATTTGACACCAAAATAATAACATAATAATAAAAGATGACACATGTACCTTTAAAAAAAATTAATAAAAAAATTGGCACCTAAGCCATCTACATAATTAAAATTAAAATTTAAAAATTTTAAAAAATATTGTCATGTAAAAGATTTTGCTGACTAAATTTTAAGAGGATCAAAACAATGGAATCTTGAAATGTTATGGTGGAAAACTAAATTTTTTTTACGGAACGTTTTTCAAAATTCACCCATATGGCAGGTGCAAATTAGCTATTAACCCAAATTAATAATATGACAAATCAAGTTATATTAGAAGAACAAGTTACACTAATCAATGTTTTTCGAGCTTTCAATAACCCATTATTTGTATTTAACTCTTTGACTGTTAGAATTTGATTTAATGTTTGTAGTTCTTCAATCAACACTTCCTTTTTTTAATAGTTCATTCTGCAATATATTTACTTTGCATATAATGAACTAGTAAAAAAATAAATGTTGATTGTAGAGGTGAGAAAACTACACAAGAAGATGGAGTTGAATTATGTTTTCCGTTTTCTTAGTTTGCATCCATTTAGAGTTCAGAATCTAAACTGGTGTTTAGATTCTGGTTAATTCTTAGCAGCAGAATATTAACAGTAGCAAATAAATAATATTAGAAGACACAGAGGTTTATACTGGTTCCTCCTGTTGCACCCCAAAATTTGCCCTCTCTTTTCCTAACCTTAACTAGCTTTCGCTTTGCATTTCCATTTGTTCATAACAATTAATCATGCATTGCATTGACCTCTTGAGACATGGGATCATGGTGTCCTTGTGGCTCAGGACTTCTTTTATTCTAAGCAGCAAGAATCAGATTGCCCCAGCATTTATTTTACTCAGTAATTTGGTACCAGATCATTTTTTTCCCAGCAGGATATTTTGAGAGTTCACAGCTTATTCCAGACATTTTTAATATTTTCATTCATCTAACCGTATTTTTTTTATCTCGCATAGTGCCTAAAATGTCACCCGGAATAATTTCTCGGATTTACAGACAGACCGGTCAAACTAAATCTCAAAGGTGCATAAAATTGATGGACGGAAAATTTTAAAATCAAGTTTGGAGACGTCAATTATATTGATCTACGTTTCGCGTAGGTTAACCTGACGTTTTCGTTTTAATTTTTTGACCATTTTTCGTTGCATTTTGATTAATTTGAACGTTTTAACGGGTCAAAATATATTTTAAAATCTGAGCAAACGCTATATTTTCTCGAGTTGTGTATTTCGCGTTGATAATTTTGAAGTGCTCAATTTATTTTTTCGAACACTTGAGCGTCCGATTTTTATTTATTTGCGGTCCGTTTATTTTTATATTTTTTGTCTACATATTATAGTAAATAAATAGAATTATTAGTTTTTTATTTAAGTTTATTTTAATTATTTTAATTGTTGAAATTTTATTTAATTTTAATTAATTATTTAATTTATGCTTTAAAATAGATATTAAAGACATTATTGACGATTTAAAATTAACTTTAATTTGGTCCACATATATATATATATATTATTGGTGCTTCCAAATGAAAGAAAGCCGAAAAATAGACAAAAGCTGCGCTAGCCGCTAGGTACCAATCGTCATTCAGTATTGTTTTCATTGATGAATACCTCGAAAACAATACTATGCTTCCACCGAACTTTTGATGATGAGGTATGATTTACTAACATGAAGCCACCATTGTTACTGTATATAATTTGTCGTCACTGTGTGAATGAATTGATATATCACGTAGAATTTTTCTTCATTTAATTACTAACATATGGTTGATTTGCAATTAAGTTACTACTTTATATTACTGTTGCGTGTAGAATTTTTGTTAACATATAGCCTTACTATTCCAAGTAATACATATTGCATATAAAATTCGTAATATATACCGCCGCTACCGTTTCAGATAATATAGCCTTACTATTCCAATTAGTTACTAATATATATATATATATTAAGTTTCTGCAATATTTTTTTGTGTTCATATTATTACAAGTTTCTTTCAAAACAACTTAATAAGTTTTTAATATAATATATATAAAATCTTGTTTTAATATATATATATATATATATATATATATATATATATATATATATATATATATATATATATATTAGACTTTTCGGATCGAATTATGTCGATATACTGTTTGTATATATAGGTGCACGATGCGTGACATTAATGTTTAGTTCGATCTGGTTGCGATGATCGCGTTTTTGCGTTAGCAATATTCTTTTTGCTTTATTTTTCTTTTTGATAAATTCATGTCCGCACGACTTGGATCCGGTTGCGATGATCGCATTTTTGCGTTAGCAATATTGTTGACTTTTTATTTTATTAGCGCTTTTTAAAATTCCTTTTGTTTTACTTTTTTCCGCACCATTTTTGGTCTCTCTTGTGATGATCACGTTAAGTGTAGCAAACTAGTGGTGGATTTTATCGACTTACGTGCGATGTGCTATATTTATTTATCATTGTATTTCAATTTTACACGTGTCTGACGGTTTAGCGTAGCAACAACCCACTTTTTGCGCTTACCGATTCGCGTCTCGATTTGCAATTTGTGATTTTTTTATTACCTTGTTGTTTCTTGATTCGATTTGCGATGACCGCTTATGCGGTAGAAATTTGTTTTTTTATAAATTTGTGCTAATTTTTGACGATCCAATATTGTTATGATTATATTCGATTAAATTTGTTGTGGTAGGCTTCGCACTTGATTTGCGTATTTACGTCATAATTTTAATCCATGCACTTTTCTTTTCAATTTACATTTTGATTCATTCGGTGCATAATGTTAATATTATGTATGCATCTTATTCCCCTTCAGTTCAATGCTTTGTATGACAACATTAAGTTAGCTTCCTCCTAACCTCAACTATAGGACCATTTGACATGACAACATCTAGGACTGAGTCTCCCTTAAAGTTTTCTTTTACCCTTTGAGTCTCTCTCTTCTCTCTCTTAACACAAGTAAAATACTTAATAACTACGATGTGTATTGTGTGCCACGAACCTTAAGCACATAGGAAAAGATGAGCGAATGCATTTCTAACCTAATCTTAGGGTACTTTGTGCGCGATACGCTTGGATCGTTAGCGCGAAGTATTCGATCCTATGTCATAGACTTTAATGTGATACACGTCGCAAACAAAGTCAATCCACTTCTCTAAAATCCTTGAACAAATTCAAACCATTTTGTCCTTTGGGATTTCATTTCAAACCTTTTCAAAAAGACGTGTTACCTCCGTTCTACCGCAAACAGGCATCGACCCTAACTACTGGGACGTGAGCTTAGCATCGTTCATAAAAGATATCAACCAACCCGTAGTAGGTCGAACTACGATCACTCTGATTTCCTCTTTCTCGTCCCATTGAGGATACGTAGGCACAAGACGACGATGTCTTGGCGATCACCCTTCCCTTTTTTTCGTTGGATAAACTACGGATGCTCTGATTTCTCATTCCCGTTGAGAACACGTAGGCACAAGACGACGAAGTCTTGGAAAGCACACTTCCCTCTATTTCATTCGTAGGTCGAACTACGAGTGCTCTGACTTCCTAATTCTCGTCCGATTGAGTATATGTAGGCACAAGACAGCGAAGTCTTGGCGAGCACCCTTCTCTCATTTCCGTAGTCCACGAACTACGGACGCTCTGACTTCCTCATTTGAGAAGACGACGATGTCTTGGCGAGCAACTTTCCCCCATTCACCCGTAGTCCTCCGAACTACGTTGACTCTGACTTTCCCATTGCACGAGGGAATACGTAGGCCTAGGACGACAAAGTTCTATTGAGACTCCTTTTGTTTGTCCCTTTCCCTTTCCTCTTGCGTAATCGAATCCCGAACCCAGACTATGGTTGTGATGACCCTGTCTTCTCCCTTTTGGGGTTTCTTCGATCGTTTCCTTCCCCCCGCCGGGATAAATAAAGTTTGGCGGCGACTCTGTTTTTTTGCCGGTTGTGTTTTTGCATTGCGACACCTCCCAAATTGAGAGTAATCCAGTCCCCTTGCTTCATAAGAGATTTTCACTATCGTGCATAGGGTGTGGTAGACCTACATGCTGCATGTACTGAATTATATCCACCATCCCCACATGTAGTCCAGTCATCTGCTCGATGAGGTCTCCCATGTTGCGCTTAGTCCGCTCAGCATAATCATGTTGTTGCTCCTGAATCTGATGAATGGTGGTCATCATCTCATTCTGCTGCATTTACATGCTCCTAAGTAACAGGTCGTGCTCAGTGTCGACATCGTTCCAATATCTCAGCTCAAAGAGGGCGTCGTCAAGAGCGATCCTGATAGCTGTGTAATCGTACTCCTCATGGGACTGATGTCCGTCTGAGGTACCTGCAAAAGAATCATCAAAACCATGTGCAGTGTGTGGAAATGCGTCAGTCTCGGGAGCATCATGCTTCATAGTATCAATATCATCATCTGTGGCATTACCCACATCACCCTGAATGTTAACATTATCGCCAGGCTCTGGGGCATTCAGATCATAAGTCAAGTTGTTCCTTACTCGCACATCAGTGTACACGGAACAAGGTAAAATAACACTCCTAATGCCTCGGTTATTAACCATCAAATGATACCTACCGTCTGGTTTATTCTTAACTAGGCGCATACTATGATAGGCATCCAAATCTAAGAAGGGTGTCGCAAGTGGCTTCAGTGTGGCCAACTTAGTGCCTAGGTCCAATGCACGGCCTGTGGATGTTATTAGCCCTCCAATGCAAATGGGACCATCGACCCTAACGCTAACAGACTGAAAATTTGCAAGCAAGAATGGTGTAGGGTTGTTGAATGCAGAATAGGGAAAGCAAGCAAAAATATTTATTTTTGGAAAGAATTCCCTCCGGGATTTATGTCGTGTCCACAGAGATCAGTTCGAGGGAAAAAATGTTGTTTGACAGTCTCTCCCGTTTATGAGTTTGGGTTTAAATTGTTTTAAAGTATACAAACAGAAAAGTAAATATTAACACAAAAAGAAATCATTCTTCAGCAAGAAGAAACTTATCAGGCGTGCACACAATCGACTCCTCACAAACTTAAACTTACCGACCAGTTATACTCAACCTACAATACTCCTCAATATCACCAAGCATCGCTCACAACCAAGGTTATGTCTAACGTAAAGTTGAGAAAACAACCATGTTACCATTGCCGATACTTTCGCACGCTAGCTCAAGGCACAGATGCATTAAGCTTTGACGCCTATTGAAGATTGGTAGCTCTTTAATCTATCTCTAGAATCCAGAAACTAACAGATAATCTTCCCTAATCGAAGTTTGCGAGGGTTATGTATAACGCAACCCAAACCCCGCGCATAAAGCAAAAATCAGAGACAATCACCAATAAATATTTGTAAAGCAAGTTTTATACAACGCCATGGGCGACAAATATACATGAGTTCAGAACAAATACATATACAACAATCCAACATAGAAGAAAAACACAAAGAGGAAGAGAAATAAACCAAACATCTTGCGGTTTGCCAACGCCGGTCGACGATCAATCTACCCTAGTTCATCCGTATGCAAGCTTCCATTTTGTTTTCTAAGTTAATCTACTGAAAAATGAAGTTTGATGGAATTGGAGCAAGAATCCCCAAAACCATCCCTAACAAAATGTCTAAAATCTCTTAAATACAATCATAATTTCCGCAAGTTCGCTAGGCGAACCCTTCCATTCGCTAAGCGAATGCACGAAAATGGCACTTAAGTGCCTACAAAAAGTTAAACCGCCTCTTGATGTCTCCAGAAGTTCGCCAAGTGAATGATTTATTCGCCTAGCGAATGCACGCTAGGAGGTTTGCAAAGCGAACTTTGGTCTCTTTCTCCTCTATTTCTTTTTGGACTCCTTCGCCAGCCATTCGCAAAGCGAACACTCGCTGTCACACTCGCTAAGCGAACATGACAGCAAAACAGCCCCTTATTAGGCCACAACTTCTGAACCGTAACTCGGATTGACGCACGGTCGGAAGCGCTGGAAAGCTTATTCAATGCTATATACAACAATGGCAAAATATTATTGCTTGAATACCTACAAAAATGAGATAAAATCAATTAAACTCAATGATATTTACAAGAAAACGCAATATACACACGAAAACGTAAACGTATTTACACATAAACTGGGGTTTATTCAACCAATTTTACCACAAAGTAACGATAAGTGCAACAAAAATTATATACAAAAATAGGTACATTTTGCACTTATCAAGGGTTCACTTGTGTCAGCGCGCAATGCAAAAAGTAGAGTTTTTTAGAATTCACTCTACCGTTATTCTCCCGGCCAAAGATGGTGTTAGCTAAAATACGATGTACATAACAAATGGTCGGGTTGTGGATGGTGGTGGCTTTTAGGCCTTCCCAACAGTTGGTGGCCTCACCTGTGAGTTGTTTCAAGAATTGGAAAGCTTCCTTAGCCCAATCACTCTCTAGGGATCCTTCGCATGTCAAACCATCCCCATGCAGGAATTGCAGCAGGTCGACAAGCTGGTCTTGGCTAAACTGGTATCCTTGGTTAAACATTCCAAATCTAACCGTGTCTGAGGTGCGATTAGTGCCTACTGGTGTGTAATAATTAAACAAACTTAAGAATTCATAGGTGAGCCTTAGAAAGCACTGCCTAAAGGTGAAAATAAAAAATAAATTACACAGCGCTTTAAAAAGTGCTGTCTAAAGGGGGACAATAGAAAGCGTTTTTTCCTGAAAAAGCGCTGCCTAAAGATGCCAATAAAAGACATAAAAGGCCAGAAAAAGCGCTGCTAAAGGGCCACTTTAGAAAACGCTTTTTCAGTTAAAAGCGCTGCTAAAGGCCTACTTTAGAGAGCGCTTTTAAAGGTAAAGCGCTGCCTAAAGTAGGCCTTTAGCAGCACTTTCTCATAAAAAAAGCGCTGTCTTTACCTACGGCAGCGCCACCTTAGGCAGCGCTTTTAAGCACTGTTAAAGGCCAAAAAAACGCTGTCTTTTCCCTTAATTGGCATAGTGTGAACAACTTTGGGTATCTTGTTCTCTACGCTTCTCCTTCTACGCCTTCTCCAATGACAATCCCTATGAAGTTTACCTCTGCCCTTCTTGCTCTAACAGCTCTAGGAGGCATTGTGGAATGAAGAGTGAGAGATAGGGATGGATAGCAGTTATGTGTGAGAGAGAAAGAGTGAGAATGCAATGTTAGGATGAGAGTTTTTAAAGGCAATATGAGTAGAGGAGTGGAAGGTTGAAAGTTTATGGAGGTAGTGGGAAGGGTGAGTTAAGAGAGTAATGATGAGGGAAGTTAAAAGGAATGAGAAAGGTTGTGAAAACGTGTCAAGAGGTTTTAAAATTGATTCTGCCGCTTCACTGATATGGTGAATGCCATGAGGCTAATGGCGAATGCCATTAGGCTAATGGCGAACGCCATTAGCTATAAAACATTAATATTCAAAACTCATGCCAATGGCGAACGCCATTAGCATATTGACGACCGCTGTTTGCCTTGGGTGCGCAAATTTTTTAGTTTTGGCAAGAAAATAATGATTTTTAAGAGCTTTATTGGTTATGCTAAGGCCAAAATTGTGCCAGGTTCGATATTTTAGAACGCGGCCTTAGGAAAATTGATCGGAATAAGAATTTTAAGGCATAAAGTAAAAATGAAAAATAAATGGAAAATGAAAAGTTTAGAATAAAATAACAACGGAACTGGAAATTGTATTAAAAATAAAAAAAAATTGTGGGTTACCTCCCACACAGCGCTAGTTTTACATTGGTAGCTCGACGAAGAATGTTAAAAATAACTTAAAAATGATGAAATCCTAATTAGAAAGCATGAAAAAATCTCTAGACTAGAAAGCGGGAAAATACTTCCTCCCCCACACTTAAACAATTCACTGTCCACACTGTCTAAGCGCAAGGTAGGAAACATGAGGTAACAACAAGGTAAGATTAGCCACTACGGTGTTGGATAGGTGGGAAATGTCTTCTTATGGAGTAAATTTCTTGGAAGATATAGTCGAATTGTTCATTAGTCACGTCCATGAAACCAAGGAAATCCACGCGCAAAGTAGTTAGCTCTCCTCTAAGAGTAGCAACTTTTGTCCTGAGGGCGTTAATTTCAACAGTGTGATCTATAGGAGGCACGTCGTGAACAGTAGAGGCGAGTGAAGCAGCATCAGAGAGAGGGGCATGACGGTTCTCATAGGCTTGAGGAGTATCAGGTGGAGTGGGTGACTCACATTGGCCCTCCAAGTCATATAGCCAGTTGTTTCTATTGTGCACACTAGTCCTCTCATGGTTTGGTAATGTAATATGATACACCACCTCATTATTAATAAAAAATTCAAACTCCTGGGGTCCTAAATTCCCTATAAGACCTCGGTTAAAGCAGAAAATAATGTGTATGGGTCAGATACTCCTAAGGCGGTTAAGCGGTTAAGGGGTATCTATGGCCAATGGCTGAGGCAATCATCATAACTAGGCATCCTATGAGGATATGTCCATGGGTGTCTCTCGTGCAATCCTGTCTAAATTTGTTAGCATAAAGGTTGCAACATTCACAGGTCTGGATTGGGAAACACAAAACAATCTAGATACCAAGGTGATGTTCTCCTCTTTCCCAAAGAGGGTCTGAGCTAGGATCTTATGGAAGTAATGGAAAGCTAAGTTATGGATATTCTTAGAAAACATGGAGTTTGGTTCAGGGTGATTGTTTCTGGTAATACTACCCCAGAAGAAATCAAGTTCAAGCTCCATGAAGACATTTTCCTAAGCTACAGTGAACACATTCGGGCCATTAGGAAATCCTAGAATTTCAGCCATTTCACGGTGTGTAAAAAGTATTTGGTCCCAAACAGTCTAAATGTAGTTAGGCCTTTGTTGAATCCCAACTCTCTGTTAGGATCATAGAAGAAGGAACTTAGAAACTCAAGGTTCAGCCTACGGTAAGTGTTAAACCTTCTCCTCACAGCAAAATTCTCCTAGCCTATCCGGCTAAGCAAGTACATCACACTGTCCCTAATGCCTAAGGTGGTCATGGTATGTCCGTCAGGGTAAATGGATAATGCCATCTCTCTTTGAGAAAGGACTTCAAGATGTCGCCTCTGGGCTTCGTTCCTGAAAATAATCTCCATGTCGTCTATGAGCTGCATCTCTAAAGTTAGTATGAAAGTTAGCTTATGTTATGTTAGCCTGTAAGTAGACATAGAACAAGCTAGTAGTGGTCAGAACAATGAATATACCGCATAATAGTATTTGGGGAAAAATTATAAAAATCTAAAACCTAAAATCGTGGTTTGCCTCCCACGCAGTGCTTCATTTAATGTCGGGAGCTCAAAATTATTTCTGAAAGAACTATTCTTGCGAAAGAGCGGGCAACTCTTCTAGTTTGTAACTTATGTATAAATCTCTATTTTCCACGCTATGATAATGCTTAAGTCACTTCTCGTTTACAACGAATGTCTCCTTTGATTTACCTCGTATTTCTACATCTCCGCTTTAGAATACTTTTATAACCTCAAAAGGCCCGGTCCATCTAGAACGAAGTTTGCTTGGAAATAATTTTAGTCGAGAGTTAAAAAGAAGGACTATATCACCCTCATTAAACCCTCTCCTTGTTATACGTTTATCGTGCCACTATTTAGTTCTTTCCTTATAAATCCAGACATTTTCATAGGCATCTAATCTAAGTTCTTCTAGTTCATGAATGTCTAAAATTCTCTTTTCTCCTGCGGCTGTATAATTCATATTAGGGGTCTTAATGGTCCAATAAGCCTTATGTTCTAATTCAATCGGCAGGTGGCATGATTTACCATAAACTAGCTTAAATGGAGTGGTTCCTATTGGGGTCTTATAGGTTGTTTTATAGGCCCACAGAGCCTCATGAAGTTTCGCAGACCAATATTTCCTAGAAGTTGCAATGGTTTTCTCTAATATTTTCTTAATTTCCCTATTTGAAATCTCAACTTGTCCACTCGTTTAAGGGTGGTAAGGTGTCGCTACTCGGTGTTGGACTCCATATTTGAGCAACAGTCTTCCAAAGATATTTTAAATGAAATGGGAGCCACCGTCACTAATGACGAGTCTCGGCACATCGAATCTAGGAAGATGGTTATCTTAAAAAGTTTAATGACTACTCGTGCATCATTTGTAGGAGAGGCTACAACCTCTATCCATTTTGAAACGTAATCAATAGCAACGGGTATGTATTTATTACCAAAAGAATATGGGAAATGGCCCATAAAGTCAATACCCCACACATCAAAGACTTCCACTTCTAAGTGTTGCACCCCAAAATTTACCCTCCTTACTTTTTACTAACTGGCTTATGTTTCATTTCATTATCATGTATGCATATCATTAGCATGGGGTCAAGGTGCCCGAGGCAGTTCAGAAAGGTCATATCTGGTCCACTACATCATCAAGAGTTCACAAGTGGCAAGAGATTTCAAGTGGGTCACTCTCTCTTAACCAATGCATGAATTAGGGTTTTGGAATTCTTGGGCTTATTGCTCCAATGGGCTAGCTCTTTGGGTTTTTATCATCAACAAATGGCATATCTTATCTTTGTTGGAGAGGATACACATCATATTCAGAGGAATTTGAATTTGGAGACTGTGCTATTTCCTCCTAGACTGAGGGTACCAAAACTAGGGTTTGCTATAAAGTCAGTTTATTTCTGATTTTTTGGGCAAGACTTGATTCCATGGTATTCCTTGGGTCCCTGAGTATCTAGGAGTGGAAGATTGTCCATCAGTTTGATTCAGGAGAGGTTCAATTGGTCAATGGGTTGAAAATCAGTTAACTTGGTCAGAAAGTCAACTGTGGTCAACACAAAGTCAAACCTCAAGATTTTTGGTCAACATCAAGATCATGGGGTGAAATTCATCATTTTATCAAGGGTTGATCATGATTCATCAAGGAAACCTCAGAATCATCAAGAATCATGAGTTACTAAATTAGGGTTTTTGTAGGAAAAGTCAACTGTACTTTGACCAGGCCTAACTTCCACATACTTCATCAAAAATTCCTCAAACAAAGTCTATCTTGAAGGAAATTTAATTCCCTACAACTTTGTGTCTCACAAGCCAAGGCCAGAAATGCTTCATTTGGGAGATATGAGCTAAGACATTATAGGTCATTTTGAAAGTCAACAAAAGTCAACCTTCTTCAAAAGCTCATAACTTGAACATGGAAGATCAAATTGACATGGGACCAAAAGGGTTGGTTAGAGGACATCTTGAGGTTTCTAAAAAGTATTAATTTGCATTGAGGAGCTAAATATTGGAGGAGTTATGCTTAGTCAAAGTTGGGCAATTTTGAGGAGGTGCACAGAGCAAACTATGCCTAAAATCCAAATTTTGACAAATGGGCCATAAGTTTCTTAAACCAAACATAAACATAAAGCCATGCACGACCCAAAGAGCATATGTTTGGTTTTTTCTCTTTTTATTTTATTTTTACTGGATTTATTTAGTTAAAATCCAATAATAAATGAAATAATTCAAAAATAATTAACCATGGATTATTCAGGCCCAACTCACCATCAGAAGAGAAAAACCTAGTCTTTATAAGCCAATTCATGCTAGGGTTGAAGGTCAGACACGAAAATTTGGAGAGGAATTCAAGCTTGAACCCTAGAGCTCTTTTTCACCAAATCTCGCAATTCACAAGGAGTTTCTCCAGAATTCTTCCACAAAGCTTCTCTTGGTAGTCCATAGAGTGCAAATCAATTACCATTCGCAGCCAAAAGCAAAGTTTGAAGGTATGCCATCTCCGGTTTGAAGGATTTTGAAGGATCCTGAAACTCTAATTTTTTACGCGAATATTGTTGTGTTTTCATCACTGATCGTTCTGATATAATCAGTTTTAATTATGGATGTGTGGTTGGCTTGGAATATTGATTTAAAGTTTTATGCCCTAATGGTTTTTCATTCGTTTTTTATTATACACTAACAATTTGAAATTTTTAAGGCCATATTTGGATTCCTGACGTTTTTCTGGTCAAAATAGTGTACCTGTTTGTATTTTCTGGAAAATTGCACGTTGCAGCTCACCGGAGAGGTGACCGGAGCCCCAGCTCCGGCGGCTGCCGGAGACACAGTACGGCGAGGGGAATCTAAGGAGGAAGAGACAATCCCGGCCATTCATTGCCAGATCCAACGCTTCACAAGCTGCCACTTGTTATTTTTTTTATGTTTTTATTTTATTAATCGTGTGTGTTTCAGCTTGGGGGGACTACCGTGCGTCTGCCAATCATGGTCCTTGGTCACGGTAGACTTTAGATCAGGCGGCCATTAATGTGACAGCACATAAATGAAACATGTGCGACGCACATGGGAGGGAGTAGGATGGTCCAGCTTTTATTTTTTTTTTCTTGCTGATGGGCGGATGGCTATATGCACCCCCGTCTCCGGCCCAATTCCAATCTCAACGTATTTCCCTTACTCACTGCACCCCCCAGGGTTTCTATTTTTTTTTATTTTTTTTCTGACGGATTTAGTGGACGGGCTTCACTATTCGCACCCCCGTTTGGCCCATTTTAATTGTTCCAACATATTTTTCTACTTAACACACCCCCACGTTGTATTTCATATTTTTTTTATTTCAATTATTGTTTCATTTTTGTTCCTAATTTATAAAAATGGTAAATTACATTTAAAAATCCCTATAAAATTAATATATCATCTTTATTATGTTATGAAATTTTTACAAATTTTATTTTTTTGTTTTTATTTTATTTTATCATTTAAAATTAATTGTTTCATTGAACTTCTTTTTAATCACACATCGCATGCACGCATCAATTTATTTATTTTCATTCTCCTCATCTATAAAACATTTTTCACTCGTTCTTTTTGAATTCATTCACTAACATTCTAAAGTGCTTAAAAATATTTTCTTGCATTTTTTAAATATTTTTCGTGTTGCATTTAGGTCCTTCTCTTTGGCACATTGAATCCTATCCCTCACTTGAGTTTTGTATGACCGTTTGAATGGCTAACACTTTGGATTTTTGCAGGGACTTTTTATATGTTGTTTGCCTCTGGTTGAGGAACTTTAATGATTAAGTTGGAAATTTTAGGAATCATCTTTCTAATTATTGGAGTTATTTTCACTTGAGATGTTCTTGCAGGCGCATCTTTGACCTTATGTGATTACCTTGTTTGAAAGGCACTTGTGCCATTTATTTTGGGGCTGTTCTTTGTTTCTTTGATTCATGTTTGGATTATTATTATCATTGTTTGCCGTTGTTTGATTTTCATTCACCTCATTTCTCTTATTCACGTCTGTTTCTCACTAACCTTCTATGCAGGATCAAGGTAAGTTCCTTAAGGGTATGGATAAGTATCCATGGTTACCCTTACCTTTTTCTCTCCTATCTTTATCCCTTAGGGTTTAGGTTGAACCTCACTAACCGTAGGTCACCCATGCATGATGACTTTAGGATTCATAGTCCCCTTTAGAGTTACCCTTGTGTCTTCTCTCTTCTCATCTTAAATCTCTTTAAAACACTTAATAATAATAAGGTGTATTGCGCACGAGCCTTAAGTATGGGGAATGAGAAATGAGGGGCTTCCTCTCATATTTCTAGAGTGCTTAGCAAGCGTCCTGTCTTAGGACGATGCGTTAAGTATTCGCCCATGTGCCCTAGACTCTGGTGCAATGCAGCTTAGGAACTAACTTAAGCCACTTCTGTCCTAAAAAACACAAACCTACCTCAAACTTTTTTGTCCTTCGGGACCTTCAAACTTAAAGGATATTTTCAAAAAGGGCACGTTACCCTCCGTCTGAGACGCAAACAGGCATCGACCCTAACTGCCGGACGCGAGCTTAACGTCGCTCATAAAAAACACAAAAAGAACTTGGTCCGAACTACGTTGACTCTGAATTCCCCATTGCACAAAGGGGGTACGTAGGCCTAGGACGTCGACGTCCTACCGAGTCGGTCTTTGTCTTTCCCTCCCTGTCTTAGTACAGCCCTAGATGATAGTATAACTCACCCTTAGAATAGACAACAAGCGTGGATCCCATCGAGTACGATGGACGCGTGGGGTGCTAGCACCTTCCCCTCGCGTAACCGACTCCCGAACCCAGGTTATGGTTGCGACGACCATTCCTTTCCCTCTCTTGGGATAAATTTACACGGCTGGCGACTCTATTTTTTCCGCGCCACTCTCGCGTTTGTACCTGGATGAAAATCCTGGGAGCGACAGCTGGCGACTCTGCCGGGGACTCTGGTTGACCTATGCTGGTCCATCCCTAAGCGAGTCAATCCTAGCGCTTGCTTGTCTTTGTTCTCTTTGGGGTGCTTTGTTTTTGTTTTGCTTTAAGTGTTGTATTTTTATTTTTATTTTTATTTTTTACCGCATTTTCTGCATTTCATTTTTTATTACTGTCATACTGCTGTGCTGTGCTGGCTGTCTTTGTTTTGCAGGTTAGGTGGGTTTGAGAGCTAAGCCCAATACCAAGGTTTGAGAATACCCTAGGACTAGAGTGGAAAGTAGTGGGACCTACGTGCCCGCTTGGTACGTTTGTGTGTTCACGAAATTCACAACCAGACGAGGCTATCTTGGGACGTATTCTAACGTGTGTGTCTTGCGCATGTTGGGGTGTTGATCTAGAGAGCTGTCGACTCTGGTGACCGATCATTGAGGACCTTAGTGGAAACATCCCTCTTTAGTGGTGACAGTGACAGACCACATCCCGTGGCAAACCCATTCGCACCCGAGGGCCCGCTTTGGAACTCGCATAGGACGGCCCCTACGTTTTGAAGAGAATCAGCGGAGGCACTCCTCGATTGACTTTAGTACTGTACCCCGAGGAATGAATGCCCCTCGAACGTAAGGATACTTTAGCAAAAGACGCTTACGAATAATACCATCACAGTCCCTTCAATATAAAGATCATAGTCCCTCGATGACCCTTCAAGTTGCCTACAAAAAATGATTTTGTCCCTCGATGACCCTACGGAAAAGTGATGGTAGTCCCTACGAATTGCTAAGGTATCCTTACATGAGTCATTTCTCCACCGTACTATTGTTTCTCGACCTCAGTGCCAAAGCTGATGACCTTCCGCCTTGGAGAATCAGTTGAGGCCTCCTCGATTGATGATGATGCCAAACCAGAAATGGTGAACGTATCATCATTTCTCGACCTGAGAGCCCGGGATACTGAACATCCTAGTACCTACACGTGAGAGGGGATGGGTGTTTGCAGGTTTGCAGGTAACCGAGACCTTCAACCTACCCTTATTCTGGATTTCTCATCAATGTCTGATTATGTGGGTTCCTCAGTGGTTCAGAGTTCTGGTTTGCTGGTTTCTCGTTCAGCTAACAGCACATCACATCCAGCAGTGTGCCTTGACCCCATGTTTGCATGAGCATATCATTTTTCTTGCATTCTAACGTGTTTGACATTTTTCAGGGCTTGCATCTTACTCTTGATTCCGGTTTTCTGAGGTTACTTCAGTATGGATGTTCAGAGAAAGAAGACTGTTGCCTATTCATTCCCAGAGCCGACTTTGACACTGATTCACAAATTGATTAATATGGCTGGTTCCGGAGTTCGTACAGAGTTCAGTGGAAGGTATGGAAGACTTCTGAAATTTGTCTATAATATCTCCCAGTATGAGAAGGATGCCATTCACACACTTCTTCAGTTTTACGATCCGTCTCTGCGTTGCTTCACTTTCCCGGACTACATCTTGGCTCCGTCGTTGGAGGAGTTCTCATTTATTTTGGGAATTCCTATTAGTCATGATATAGTTTTCTTTTCTGAAGAACACCCCGGTATAAAAGATATGGCTGTCGCTCTTCATATTAGTGAGCCTGTTCTGAACAGCAACATTGCGGAAAAACAAGGAGTTAAGGGTTTCCTATTGAAGTTCCTATTTGATCAAGCTTGTATACATGTCAAAGAGAAGAACTGGTCTGCTTTCCAAGCTATTCTAGCTGTGTGTATCTATGGGATTGTTTTGTTTCCGAATATTCCTGATCTGGTGGATGTGCACGCCGTCAGGATCTTTATGTCGAAGAATCCTATACCTACCTTGCTAGGTGATGTGTACCATTTAGTTCACTATAAGAATAAGAATAGGCGTGGGAAAACTGTGAGTTGCTGTGCACCGCTCTTAGCTACTTGGTTTTTGAGTCGCCTCCCTGAATCTGGCGCTTTCGTTGACACGAAAGATTCTCTGAAGTGGTCTAAGAGGGTTATGGGCTTGACTGCCGATAACATCGTTTGGATTAATCGTGACTTGCTAGGAATGGAGATTATTTGCAAATGCGGAGAATTTCCTAATGTTCCCTTGATAGGGAGGAAAGGTGGAATTAACTATAATCCCTCCCTAGCTATCAGACAGTTTGGCTATCCTTTGAAGAATCCACCCGAAGAGCGAGATGTCCGAGAATCCTTATTCTTCAATGGTATTGAGGATCAAGGGTTGATAAGGAAAGTTGTGAATGCTTGGAAACAGGTGACTAAGAAGGGTAAGATTCCATTCGGGAAAAGTAACAATCGGGCTTTCCATCCATATAAAGAGTGGATTAAGAAGAGAGCAGAAGATGAGCTTCTCCCATTCCCGGTGGAACCACCTCTGTATCCTTTGGTGATCGAGCCTCCTACCACCGTTGAGTTGGATAAGTATAACACATTATGGGCTGAAAAAGAAAGGTTGCGGGAAGAGAATAGTGAGCTAAAGAGAGAGATTTATCAGTGGAAGCATGAGCGGGGTGAAGCTGTTCATACCGCCAAGTTAAAGACAGAGCTCCTTGCTAAAGCAGAAAAAGAGCTTGCTGACATGGTTGCATCCAGGGAAAGAATGAAACAAGCTTTGGATGGTATCAGTAGCATTCTCAGGTCCAAGAAGGAGGAATTAGGCAAGGCTTTGTTAAAGATTCATAGGTTCAATGATCACCAAGAAACTGCCATGGCTGAGAATAAAAGAAAGGAAGACGCTTACCTAGCTAAGATTGATCAGTTGAAGTCTACGCTCAAGAAGAAAGACGCCGAGATTCTATCAGGGATATTCAAGAGACAAGCTGTCCAAGATCAACTCAACAAAGCTATAGCCTCTGTAGAGGAATTGAAAGTCCAAGCTGAAGTGAAGAAACCTAGACATGAGGGTCCTAGCATAGAGGGTGCTACTAAAGAAGACGCTTGGGAGTTACATTGCCGATACTTGGATGGGATCATACACAGGAGAGACCTTCTCATTCAAGGGCTAATTCAGAGGCCGAAGCATCCCGATACCAGAAAGCTGTTCAAGGAGATTCAAGACTGGTGCAGAAAGCATAATGGATGGGGAGGATTGACGCTTGTAAACTTTGATGATATGCCATAGTTTTTTGTTTTCTTTCATTGTATATGGATCACCACCAGGCTTGTTGGTTGGGACCTATGGTCTTTATATTCAGACTTGTTATCTCGGATTTGTGATTGTTGACATTTGGCTTTTCTCTGGTTTTCTTAATATATGAGCAGAAGTTCCATTGTATCTTGTTATTAAACCGGAATTAAGGGGTGGATCACCCTGCTAATATTCAAACATGTTCATTTGCATTTGCATATTCATAATCATTGTGCATAATCATTTTGCATGACAGGTGTTTATCTTCGGTATTCTTATCTTGTTCTCATCTCAGAATTGCAGACTTAACTCCTCAGGCCGTTCAGGGTTGATCATGGAGCAAGTTCAAGCTGAGTTGAGGGAAATGCGAAGCCAGATGGGGAAATTTGGGGAAGACCTGCTCCAGGAGCAGAGGATGCTAAGGGAAGAGATCAATCAGATGAAGACTCAGATGGGTTTGATCATGGAAATTTTGAATAGGGTGTTGAAAAAGGAAGACAGTCGTGTGCCCGCTTCCACAACAGAGGATCTCATTCCTCCCATCTCTTTAGGGTCCCCTCTAGACCATGAGCTGCCTCGTGGATCCTCCCCACCGTCAGAGCTTTTTCATCAACAACTATTTCTTGAGGGTCTTAATCCAGAAAAGCTTGAAAAGAAGTTTGATCAGATTCCGATGCCATACGCTCAGTTGCTTCAGCACTTGCTCAAGTTTCAGCTGATTGAATTGATTGTTGCGGGACCTCCACACACCAAGTTTTGTATGGGTTCCAACATCCAAGATAGGTGTGAATTCCATTCAGGGGCACCTGGTCATAACGTTGAAGATTGTAAGATGCTCAAGTATAAAGTCCAAGAGCTCATTGACTCAGGGGCAATCAAGTTTACATCAGTTGGCACTGGTAAACAAAGTGATGTTACTCCCAGTGTTGCAAAGGGACTGATGACTCCCTCTTTTGCCAAAGGATCCACCTCGCGTCAGGGATCTCTTCCACAACCCTTGTTTGTGCCTCAGCCGAGTACAGAAAGGAAAGTGCAGGGCCATACTGGGCGCCCAAATCAGCACCGACAGCAGAATTATCAGCAACAGGGGCAATCGAGACCAAGAAGGCCCAAAAGGATAATTGATCCTGTTCCTATCCCTTATAGTCAGCTGTTTACGCGCCTGCTCAAGAAGTCTCTGATTCAAACAAGGGGTACCGCACCAGTACCATACCCTATTCCTCCCGATTATGACATGACTACTAGGTGTGAGTTCCACTCGGGAACGTTCGGGCACACGATTGATGAGTGTAATGTATTCAGTCATAAGGTGCAAGACCTGGTGGACTCGGAGATCATTGTATTCACGGAAGATGATATGTACATCAATGGAAGTCTCCTTTCTCAAATGAACACTCAGCCTGCAAGTACGTCCAGGCAGAATTAAGCTTCCTCAGCAATGGCAATCTTCAGCTTCTTTACTGCATTTTCATTTGTAATTTTATTTCTTGTTAAAAGCATCATATGTATGCAAGACTTGGTTGTTTTTTTTTTGATGATATTAATGCAATGAGTATGTTTTCCTTGAAGTAATCCATTCGTATTCACTCTTAAATGTTTATATGCACTGCAATATCAATTTTTCTTGTTAAGAACTCTTGAGGGAGGATGACGAAATAAGAACGCAGGTCTCTAATGGTACGCTTTTGGATAGAACCCTGTTGAGGATGTACAGGCATTGTTTCAAAACCATAAACACTGGAGAGATAAGGAGATAAACCCTCGTTAACCCCTTTGAGCCTTGGAGTAGGAGTTTCTTTCGTACAAAAAAAAACCCTCATACTTAACCCAGGGGCAGGGTAGGCGTCAGTTAGTTTGGCCGAGCGCTCAAATTCCAAGAAGAATGTGCAAGAGATATAAAACCCCGATGGTTATCCATCAACAACTAAGGAGTGAGGCAGTCACAACCCTTTCAAGCAAACAAGACAATCAGTGTCACACGCTTTGTTCAAAAGGGGAATAAAAAAGAAGGAGAGAAAGCCCGCCAAGTCGAAACTTGACTTAGGCAAAAGTTAGGGCATCCCGCTGGACTTCAAAATAAAAAAAACTCAAAAGAGTCAGTCCAGGCAAAAATTAGGGATCAAAAAAGCAAAAAGAAAAAGCGAAAAGCGCTACAAAAGAAAATCCCCGATAAGAACAAATTCGTGTGATTATAGACACAGAAGATAAAAAGGGATGACTGTCACTCCAAAACCTCCTTAGGTGTCAAACCATCAGTTGCACGGGCTCCTTAAAAATCGTGAACCTTCGGAAAGATGAGCGTTTGGGTCAGATTAACTGAACATAGGACTGGAGAACGTCACGAAGAGTAGGTGGGCACCGATAAATTTCGAGCCATAAAACCTTTTTTCTGAAACCGTGAACCAAACCACGTTACAACCCTCTAAAGTCCTAATTGAAACAGGGTTTATTCCGAAGGCGTACTTCAACAGGAGAGCGTTCCCGACTCCTATAAGTTGTGTTAATAAGATTTGTTGGTATTGCATGTGCACATTGTTTTGCCATTCAAAATCAAGGTCGCATCCCAGCTAGTGATTCGTTCACAAGGTTGGGCGACGCATTTTCAATAAAAACTTCAAGGTTAACATGAGTGTTGCATTAGAATTATCATTCTCATAATAAACTTGTTCTGCTTGCATACATGTACCTAAGCATCAATACGGTTTACACAGTGAAAGTCAGCCAAAAAGCTTGATCCTGCCAAGTTGGGTTGCTTGAAAAATTCCGAAGGACAATCATATCAAGGGGCATGCTGCCAAGAGACTCAGTGTAGAGTGGGCTCTCCCCAGTGAGTCGTGTTAAGATGTAGCCAATCTGGGGCAGTCACGTCGGGAAGTCCCTCTGAAATTCAGTTATTCTGGGGCATTCATTCTAAGATCAGGGGCAAAGTCACCTCGAAGCTCACATTAAGACATGCCACCCCTAGAGCATGAAAGTTGTCCACTCCTGAAAATGGTTAATTGGAAGCACCTCTTCAAGGTACAAAATGCCGAGGCAGAATATTTCAGGTCATTGCAAATCCCTTTCGAAGTAATGTACTTCATGGATTATGAAGACTGGGGCAGTTATGTCGAGATATGATAAATCTCTCCAAGAGTTTGAAGACCCTGGGGCAGTGCGAATGCCCGGTCTTCTGTAAAATCCTCTTGAGGTGATTTCTTCCATTAGACCTGGTGGTCTGGGGCAAGTGGAAAGTTCAAAGGGCCGTCTATGACCTTAGAAACAAGTCAGGATTAAAGGGCAACAGGATCGTACTTCCCCAGCAGCTTGCTCTCCCCAGCGTTGAGATTGCACTCTCCTCAGCAGAGCAGACCTCCCCCAGCAGGAGACTTGAGAAGTATTTTTTCCGGATTAAGACATATTTCCCCACAGAGTCTGAACGCTTCAGGAAATGTTTTTCTCAGCAGCAACGGTGCAATCTAATCTTCAACAGATAAGTAAGCTTGATGTTATCCGCTAGCAAGGTGGATGTCAGCACTTACTGTTCCCCCAGCAGGAGAATTGAGAAGTATTTTTTCCGGATTAAGACATATTTCCCCACAGAGTCTGAACGCTTCAGGAAATGTTTTTCTCAGTAGCAACGGTGCAATCTAATCCTCAACAGATAAGTAAGCTTGATGTTATCCGCTAGCAGGGTGGATGTCAGCACTTACTGTTCCCCCAAGCAGAGTTTGGTAGTGATCCTCGCAACAGTTTGTCCAACAGGGGTTGACATCCCTAGCAGGTTTTAAATCCAAGTGATATCTGGCACTCTTCTGATTCAGGCCGTGGCCTCCCCGTTCAAAGAGTTACGTATAATCCCCAGTAGAGCAGATGTTCTTTTGGAATTTCATCCCCAGTAGAAGTTGTTGATCCAAAGATTCGGTCGGAGTGATCCTTCTCAGCAGAGTTCGTGGATTCAGAGGACAATTTATTTTTGTCATCAGCTGAATTGGTATTTCCTCTCCGGCATTTATTTTGCTGGAAGGACCCCTTTGCATATCATAAGCATTTGCATCGCATCCTCAAAAACATGGCATTTTCATTTGCATTCGAAGCATAAGCCAGGTTTGATACTTTATTTGCCAGCAGGAGATGGCATCACTCAGGAGATTTTGGAGGGACGCGTTCCTCATACTTGTATTCCCCGGCAGAGTCTTTTATTTAGACTTCTTCTTCCCCAACGGAGTCGTCTTACCAGTAGGTTCCGAAACGAGGAGGTTTAAGAAAGAAGTTTTGTTTTCACGTTATCCCCAGTAAAGTCCACTTTATGTCAGTCTTCCTTTGCGGGTATAATTGAGGTTGTATTCGTTTTGTGGGTGCGATTGAGGTCGTGTTCTTATTTTATTTGTGGGAGTGATTGAGGTCAGTCTTCCTTTGTGGGTATAATCGAGGTTGTATTCGTTTTGTGGGTGCGATTGAGGTCGTGTTCGTATTTTATTTGTGGGAGTGATTGAGGTCAGTCTTCCTTTGCGGGTATAATTGAGGTTGTATTCGTTTTGTGGGTGCGATTGAGGTCGTGTTCGTATTTTATTTGTGGGAGTGATTGAGGTCAGTCTTCCTTTGCGGGTATAATCGAGGTTGTATTCGTTTTGTGGGTGCGATTGAGGTCGTGTTCGTATTTTATTTGTGGGAGTGATTGAGGTCAGTCTTCCTTTGCGGGTATAATTGAGGTTGTATTTGTTTTGTGGGTGCGATTGAGGTCGTATTCGTATTTTATTTGTGGGAGTGATTGAGGTCAGTTTTCCTTTGCAAGCATAATTGAGGTTGTATTCGTTTTCTTGTGGACATGATTGAGGTCATATTCCCTTTTTCCAGCACGCTCCGTCTTGTTGTTCTCCTCACTAGCAAATTTCTGGGGTTCTTTAAGTATTCAATCCCCGTGTATCCTGGAATGTCTGAGAGCCGTTGCTATCATACCACTCAGGACCAAGTGGATTGAATAGGGGCAGCTGTTGCACCCCAAAATTTGCCCTCTTTACTTTTTACTAACTGGCTTATGTTTTATTTCATTATCATGTATGCATATCATTAGCATGGGGTCAAGGTGCCCGAGGCAGTTCAGAAAGGTCATATCTGGTCCACTACATCATCAAGAGTTCACAAGTGGCAAGAGATTTCAAGTGGGTCACTCTCTCTTAACCAATGCATGAATTAGGGTTTTGGAATTCTTGGGCTTATTGCTCCAATGGACTAGGTCTTTGGGTTTTTATCATCAACAAATGGCATATCTTATCTTTGTTAGAGAGGATACACATCATATTCAGAGGAATTTGAATTTGGAGACTGTGCTATTTCCTCCTAGACTAAGGGTACCAAAACTAGGGTTTGCTATAAAGTCAGTTTATTTCTGATTTTTTGGGCAAGACTTGATTCCATAGTATTCCTTGGGTCCCTGAGTATCTAGGAGTGGAAGATTGTCCATCAGTTTGATTCAGGAGAGGTTCAATTGGTCAATGGGTTGAAAATCAGTTAACTTGGTCAGAAAGTCAACTGTGGTCAACACAAAGTCAAACCTCAAGATTTTTGGTCAACATCAAGATCATGGGGTGAAATTCATCATTTGTTCAAGGTTTGATCATGATTCATCAAGGAAACCTCAGAATCATCAAGAATCAAGAGTTACTAAATTAGGGTTTTTGTAGGAAAAGTCAACTGTACTTTGACCAGGCCTAACTTCCACATACTTCATCAAACATTCCTCAACCAAAGCCCATCTTGAAGGAAATTTAATTCCCTACAACTTTGTGTCTCACAAGCCAAGGCCAGAAATGCTTCATTTGGGAGATATGAGCTAAGACATTATAGGTCATTTTGAAAGTCAACAAAAGTCAACCTTCTTCAAAAGCTCATAACTTGAACATGGAAGATCAAATTGACATGGGACCAAAAGGGTTGGTTAGAGGACATCTTGAGGTTTCTAAAAAGTATTAATTTGCATTGAGGAGCTAAATATTGGAGGAGTTATGCTTAGTCAAAGTTGGGCAATTTTGAGGAGGTGCACAGAGCAAACTATGCCTAAAATCCAAATTTTGACAAATGGGCCATAAGTTTCTTAAACCAAACATAAACATAAAGCCATGCACGACCCAAAGAGCATATGTTTGGTTTTTTCTCTTTTTATTTTATTTTTATTGGATTTATTTAGTTAAAATCCAATAATAAATGAAATAATTCAAAAATAATTAACCATGGATTATTCAGGCCCAACTCACCATCAGAAGAGAAAACCCTAGTCTTTATAAGCCAATTCATGCTAGGGTTGAAGGTCAGACACGAAAATTTGGAGAGGAATTCAAGCTTGAACCCTAGAGCTCTTTTTCACCAAATCTCGCAATTCACAAGGAGTTTCTCCAGAATTCTTCCACAAAGCTTCTCTTGGTAGTCCATAGAGTGCAAATCAATTACCATTCGCAGCCAAAAGCAAAGTTTGAAGGTATACCATCTCCGGTTTGAAGGATTTTGAAGGATCCTAAAACTCCAATTTTTTACGCGAATATTGTTGTGTTTTCATCACTGATCGTTCTGATATAATCAGTTTTAATTATGGATGTGTGGTTGGCTTGGAATATTGATTTAAAGTTTTATGCCCTAATGGTTTTTCATTCGTTTTTTATTATACACTAACAATTTGAAATTTTTAAGGCCATATTTGGATTCCTGACGTTTTTCTGGTCAAAATAGTGTACCTGTTTGTATTTTCTGGAAAATTGCACGTTGCAGCTCACCGGAGAGGTGACCGGAGCCCCAGCTCCGGCGGCTGCCGGAGACACAGTACGGCGAGGGGAATCTAAGGAGGAAGAGACAATCCCGGCCATTCATTGCCAGATCCAACGCTTCACATACTGCCACTTGTTATTTTTTTTATGTTTTTATTTTATTAATCGTGTGTGTTTCAGCTTGGGGGGACTACCGTGCGTCTGCCAATCATGGTCCTTGGTCACGGTAGACTTTAGATCAGGCGGCCATTAATGTGACAGCACATAAATGAAACATGTGCGACGCACATGGGAGGGAGTAGGATGGTCCAGCTTTTATTTTATTTTTATTTTTTCTTGCTGATGGGCGGATGGCTATATGCACCCCCGTCTCCGGCCCAATTCCAATCTCAACGTATTTCCCTTACTCACTGCACCCCCCAGGGTTTCTATTTTTTTTATTTTTTTTCCTGACGGATTTAGTGGACGGGCTTCACTATTCGCACCCCCGTTTGGCCCATTTTAATTGTTCCAACATGTTTTTCTACTTAACACACCCCCACGTTGTATTTCATATTTTTTTTATTTCAATTATTGTTTCATTTTTGTTCCTAATTTATAAAAATGGTAAATTACATTTAAATATCCCTATAAAATTAATATATCATCTTTATTATGTTATGAAATTTTTACAAATTTTATTTTTTTGTTTTTATTTTATTTTATCATTTAAAATTAATTGTTTCATTGAACTTCTTTTTAATCACACATCTCATGCACGCATCAATTTATTTATTTTCATTCTCCTCATCTATAAAACATTTTTCACTCGTTCTTTTTGAATTCATTCACTAACATTCTAAAGTGCTTAAAAATATTTTCTTGCATTTTTTAAATATTTTTCGTGTTGCATTTAGGTCCTTCTCTTTGGCACATTGAATCCTATCCCTCACTTGAGTTTTGTATGACCGTTTGAATGGCTAACACTTTGGATTTTTGCAGGGACTTTTTATATGTTGTTTGCCTCTGGTTGAGGAACTTTAATGATTAAGTTGGAAATTTTAGGAATCATCTTTCTAATTATTGGAGTTATTTTCACTTGAGATGTTCTTGCAGGCGCATCTTTGACCTTATGTGATTACCTTGTTTGAAAGGCACTTGTGCCATTTATTTTGGGGCTGTTCTTTGTTTCTTTGATTCATGTTTGGATTATTATTATCATTGTTTGCCGTTGTTTGATTTTCATTCACCTCATTTCTCTTATTCACGTCTGTTTCTCACTAACCTTCTATGCAGGATCAAGGTAAGTTCCTTAAGGGTATGGATAAGTATCCATGGTTACCCTTACCTTTTTCTCTCCTATCTTTATCCCTTAGGGTTTAGGTTGAACCTCACTAACCGTAGGTCACCCATGCATGATGACTTTAGGATTCATAGCCCCCTTTAGAGTTACCCTTGTGTCTTCTCTCTTCTCATCTCAAATCTCTTTAAAACACTTAATAATAATAAGGTGTGTTGCGCACGAGCCTTAAGTATGGGGAATGAGAAATGAGGGGCTTCCTCTTATCTTTCTAGAGTGCTTAGAGAGCGTCCTGTCTTGGGACGATGCGTTAAGTATTCGCCCCTGTGCCTTAGACTCTGGTGCAATGCAGCTTAGGAACTAACTTAAGCCACTTCTGTCCTAAAAAACACAAACCTACCTCAAACTTTTTTGTCCTTCGGGACCTTCAAACTTAAAGGATATTTTCAAAAAGGGCACGTTACCCTCCGTCTGAGACGCAAACAGGCATCGACCCTAACTGCCGGACGCGAGCTTAACGTCGCTCATAAAAAACACAAAAAGAACTTGGTCCGAACTACGTTGACTCTGAATTCCCCATTGCACAAAGGGGGTACGTAGGCCTAGGACGTCGACGTCCTACCGAGTCGGTCTTTGTCTTTCCCTCCCCGTCTTAGTACAGCCCTAGATGATAGTATAACTCACCCTTAGAATAGACAACAAGCGTGGATCCCATCGAGTACGATGGACGCGTGGGGTGCTAGCACCTTCCCCTCGCGTAACCGACTCCCGAACCTAGGTTATGGTTGCGACGACCATTCCTTTCCCTCTTCCTCAGGTTTATGCGGTGTTCCCTTTCCCTCTCTTGGGATAAATTTACACGGCTGGCGACTCTGTTTTTTCCGCGCCACTCTCGCGTTTGTACCTGGATGAAAATCCTGGGAGCGACACTAAGATACCTTTTAGTGGCATCTCATCGCGTCTAGAGATATTTCCAGTGCATTGGCACGAGTCACAATTTATAACCGCGGTATGGACATCTTTCCATAAGTTAAGCCAAAAGAGGCCAGATTGTAAGATCTTTGCACAAGTCTTAGATGAGCTTCCATGCCCTCCATAGGGTGCAGCATGACAATGGGATATGATATTGTCTACCTCCCCTTCGGGGACACATCGACGGAAGATACCATCGGTGCCTCTCTTGAAAAGAAGGGGCTTATCCAAGTTGTAATGTTTTAAATCATGAAAGAATTTCTTCTTTTGTTGGTAAGTTAAATCTAGTGGAAGTACTCCGGCCGCTAGGTAGTTGACAAAGTCAGCATACCATGGCACAATGGTTTTAGTAAATACTGCTTCCACAACATCATTAGTTCCTGCATCATTATATATTAGAGAGCATTTAGTTGTGTTACTTTCTAACTGGGCTACTAGTCGATCATAGGGGAAATCATCGTTGATGGGTACTTGTTCGGATTTTATATTCTCAAGTCTAGAGAGGTGATCGACTAGAACGTTTTTGGTTCCTTTTTTATCTTTAATTTCTAAATCAAATTCTTGAAGTAGAAAGATCCATCTCAAGAGACTTGGCTTGGCGTCATTTTTGCTCAATAGGTACCTAATTGTGGCGTGGTTAGCATAGACAATTATTTTAGCTCCTACTAGGTAGGAACAAAATTTATCTAGCGCGAAAACGACGACTAAGAGTTCCTTTTCTGTGGCGGCGTAGTTCATTTTCACTTCATCTAAGGTTCTACTTTTGTAATAAATCGCATGAAGCTTTTTGTCTTTTCGTTGTCCTAAGACTGTGCCTATGGCATAGTTACTAGCGTCACACATTATCTCGAAAAGTCTACTCCAATCAGGTGGTTGCATAATGGGTGCAATAATTGGAGAACTTTTTAATAGTTGGAATGCCTCTAAGCATTTTTCATCGAAGATGAATTCAACATCTTTCATTAACAAGCCAGTTAGTGGTTTGGTTATTTTAGTGAAATCTTTAATGAATCGTCAGTAAAATCCGGCGTGTCCTAAGAAACTACATATTTCTCTAACGGTTTTTGAAGGTTGAAGGTTTTCTATCACTTCTATCTTAGCTTTATCGACTTCAATCCCCTTGTCAGACACTATGTGTCCAAGTACAATTCCTTGTCGGACCATGAAATGACATTTTTCCCAATTAAGTACGAGATTAACTTTTACACATCTTTCAAGTACCATTTCTAGGTTCGTTAGACACCCTTCAAAACTCTACCCACAAACGGAAAAATCATCCATAAATACCTCCAAGATGTCGTCTAAAAAATCTGCAAAGATCACCATCATACATCTTTGAAATGTTGCGGGAGCGTTACGTAGTCCAAATGGCAGTCGTTGATAAGCGAACGTACCATAGGGACAAGTGAAAGTGGTATTTTCTTGGTCATCAGGATGAATAGGAATTTGGAAGAATCCTGAAGAACCATGTAAATAACAAAAATGAGAGTATTTAGGCAATCGTTCGAGCATCTGATCTATAAAATGTAAAGGAAAGTGATCATTGCAAGTGGCTTTATTTAATTTTCTATAGTGAATGCACATCCTTCATCTAGTTACAACACGTTTTGCTATATCTTCTCCCTTTTCGTTATTGACAACTGTAACACATCCTTTCTTTGGTACGACATGTACTGGGATGATCCAGTTAGTATTGGATATCGGGTATATAATTCCTGCTTCTAATAGCTTTTGTACTTCTCTCTTAACTGCATCACTCAGGATGGGGTTTATTCTTCTCTGGTGTTCTCTAGAGGTATTGCACTCTTCCTCTAGCATAATGTGATACATGCATACAGAGGAACTTATCCCTTTTAGATATGAGATGTTATAGCCTAGAGCTTTAGGGTATTTCCTTAAGACATGTAATAGTTTCTCAGTTTCTATTTGTCCTAGGTCTGCGTTGACTATTACAAGGCGTTCAAGCTCTGTGTCTAGGAATTCATACCTTAGATTTTTGGGTAGTGTTTTAAGTTCTACAGAAGGTTTCTTTGGGTAAGGCATAAGATTTGGAGTTAGTGCTAAACATTCCCTTAAACTATCATCTGTGTATGGTTCACACCAATTATCATCTTCTAATATAGGAGGTGCTGGAATCTTTTGTACTTCACTATACGTAGATTGTTCTATCTCCATTTCTCTCTACGCATGCGTCGATGACGTCTAGGGAACAACAAGAATTGTCGATAGCTGGTACCTTTAGGAATTGTGAAAGAATAATTTCTACTTTCTCTCCACCAACCTCGAAGGTTAGCTTTCCTTTTTTCACGTCTACGATGGCGCCAGCGGTGGCCAAAAAGGGTCTTCCTAGTATGATGGGAATGTTGGAATCCTCCTTTATGTCAATTATTATAAAGTCCATAGAAATATAGAATTGACCTATGCGGTCGAGAACGTTCTCGAGCATACCTACAGGAAATTTAACAGAACGATCGGTTAATTAGAGAGACATTCTCATCGGTCTTACATCTTGTAAGTTATGTGGCTTTTGGATTGGCTACATTTTGGTAAAACAACATGCTATTAGCAAGATGTTAAACCAGATGTTCTGCCATGACAGTCAGACATCATGTCCATCATGATGTTGTGACATGTGCTAGGATATGTTATACCAGAAAGTTAGGGCATGACTATTTTGGTCATTTTAGTGTGATTTTTTAGTGTGTTCTGATTCACACATGTGCATTATTCATGGGAGTATATTGTGGGAATTTCTGTTATGAAAGATTCGATTACTTTTCATAAAAAGGATCTTTGAGCCTTTTTAGGAAAGTTTGTATTTTGTTCCTATTATTGTGCAGGATGATTTGTAGTGAGTTAAAATTTATTGCTGCTATTTGTGCGCTTCAAAAAGCCCAAGTCCATTAGGTATGAAGGCTATTTAAAGATGAAACCTAACCCTATTGAAGAAGAGAACAACATGTGAATAATTTGGAGAATAAGGATTAGTCGTGCTTTGGTTGGTCTTTAGGGTTTAGTGTGTGTTAATTGTATGTCACTCATGTATCTTCTGATGCATTGAGGTTGACTGATTGTTAATTGTCCACTCTAAAGCTTTTAAGCAAGAGTGTATTGTTCTTGGTTGAAGCTTTTAAGAAAAATCAAGTATTGTCTTGGAAGTGTGCCACTTATATTTGCTGGTTGTTGTTGAATTGTCACTGGGATTGTGACTGATTAGGAAGTGAGAGGGGGATCTCATATCTAGAGGGTGTCTAGGTAGAAGTTGAACAAGGTAGGGATTAGGCAAGAAGTTGTAAACGGGGGAGTTTAGCTTTGAACTAATACTATCATAGTGAATTTCCTTCCTGGCTTGGTAGCCCCCAGATGTAGGTGAGTTGCACCGAACTGGGTTAACAATTCTGGTGTTAATTTTACTTTTCTATCATTTAAGTTTCTGCACTTTATTTGTGTGATCAAGCTGTTTTGATCCCAGTGTTGTGACATTTGTCCCGACATCTGGTATCTGCGTGCCAGAATTTCAATTGGCATCAGAGCAGGTCACCCTGTTTTATTTTAGGGTGAGCTCCAGGGAGTTTGTATTCTAGTACTATGGACAAGATAAGAACTAAAGAATAATGCACTCAAGGTAAAAGGACACAATGTAATGGATGTAAAGGATTTAGTCACATTAAAGATGAATGCCCTACATACCTCAAGGAACAGAAGAAGAGGTTGTCTCTATGTTGGTCTGAGGATGACTCTGAAAGTGGGGCTGATGAAGAGTATGCCAAGCATGTAAATGTCTTTAATGAAATGTGTGATTCGGATGAAGACTCTTGTGATGAAGAAGTGCCTTATGATGAGTTAGCAGTCTCATACAAAGAATTATGTATTAAAAGTGAAGAAGTCTGCTAAATGATAGAAAGACAAAAGAGAATCATATCCAAATTGCAAACTGAAAAAGAAAAACATTTGTTAATTATCTCTGAGCTGGAAAATAAAGTGACCTTTTTATCTTCAAAACTTGACAACATGACCTAGTCTATTAGAATGTTGAACAGTGGTACTGACACATTAATGAAATTCTTCAGGCTGGAAAAGTGGCTGGAGACATGAATTGAATATGATTTAATAATAAAATTCAAAAAGGGAAAGATCTTGCTACATACTTTATTACTTCTAAACCTGAATCAAGGATGTTGAATCAAATGTCTCAACAAATTAGCAAAAACCACCCTCGAGGCAAATTCCATCGCTGAAGATGTCATTACTGTAGTCGGTTTGGTCACATAAAACCTTTCTGCTTCAAGTTGTATGGATATCCTAAGCCTGTTCATCAACCCATACCTAAAAAGGATACTACTAAACAGTGGATTCTCAAGGTTGCTAACTGTCTTGTAGCTCACACTTCTCTCAGAGAAGACTGGAACTTAGACAGTGGGTGCCCCAAGCCTATAACAGGTGACAAGAATTTCTTGGTAGACATTAGATCTTACTCTACTAGCTATGTTACTTATGGTGATAAGGCTAAATAGGGAAATGAAGTGCTTGTGAAGGGAGTTCTCGGAGGCATTCCAAAACTCAAGATTGAACAAGATGAGAACTGTATGAGTGTGGATCAAAGTCTTTACAAGAGTGATAATTGGGCAAGTAGTGTTTATGATAGGAAGAGCACATCAAGAAGTTGTTTCTCCCTTGAGAACACTCTTATATCTTGGTCCGGCAAAAAAAATGTGTCACTGGTGAGAATGTGTACATAGAAAGCAATTGTTGTCAGCTGGTATGGATGAAACAAATGTTGACAAAATATAATGTCAAGAAAGATGTCATGACATTGTATCTAAGTGCCATGAAAATTTCAAAAATTCTCATTCAGTACTGCATTGATATTTGTCATCATTTCTTAAGAGAACTTATAGAGAACAAGACGGGTTCCCTTGATCACGTGACGACTGGTCAGCAACTGTCAGTCACTTTCACGAAAGTGTTAAATGCTGATCAGTTTAAAATATTGAATGGTAAATCAGAAATATGCATGTTTGAAGATCTATATCAATTAATATTGTTCAAGCGTGCCAATAAAGTTTTCTCTTTCTTCAATCAAATGGCACACATATATCTAAGGAAATTATTTCAAACAGTTCAAATTTGTTCTCCCTCTCGTCATCTCTCCTTCGTGTTTTCTCCCTCTAGTCTGTTCATCTTCCATCTCAACAAGGATACCGTTTTCAATTCTCTTCAAAACATCTGCTTTCAACTATCTTTCAAGATGTCTCAACATCACGTTCCATCCGCAACAAATGCTCCTGATGATTTGTCTCCTTCAAAGGTTAGGGTTGATCCTCTCTCGGCTATAGGAACTACAAATGAGGAAGTGCTTGATGTAATGTCGCTGTCAATGGTACCTTGCACAGATAACATGCAAAGAAGAGATTCAACCCCCTTCCAAGACTATGAAGAGCCATTCTAAGAGTAAGTATTCTACATCTTCCTTTGGGGTTAAGAAGGTTCACACTATGACTAGTCTATATATTGACCCCATTAAAACAGGGACCACTAAGGTGGATGCTAAGAAAGTCTCTGAACATGTGACTGAAAACCCTAATAAAGATGAATCAGAGAAAAGGGCTATTAATAGAAATATTTGTAAGCTTGTTGCGTCTGTGTTGAAAGAAGTTAGGACAGATAATGTGCCAGATGTTGAAACATCTATGACACAAGAAAATGCTACTACTGTTGCCACCATCATTAGTCTTACTGATGATATGTCTGGTTCTTCTAAACATAAGGATCCATATTGTGTCAAGGACCAAGGTGTGTCTGAAAAAGAGAAGATTCCAAGTAGGAGGAAGGATGTTTCTACTGATGTCGTCAACCTCGATGAAACGGTATCTAATGAAGAATTCATTACTAAAAATCTTGCCCCTGGTATTACCAAAAGGCTGAAGAGTAGGAAAGGTAAAGCTGTTGTTATTGAGAACACATCCTCAAGGAGTATTAGGAAGAAATCCGTTGTTGGCCTTGCAAAATCTTGGAGTAAAGTAGTTACTCCCACTAGGAAGAGAAAGGTTGTCTTTGCTAGTGAGTCAGAACATGATGATGTCCAGGACATCACTCCTACTAAGAGATCTGTGATCAAGAGAGCCTCTGTGAATGTGCCTAATGCACCCTTGGACAACATCTCTTTTCACTCTGTAGAAAATGTGGAGAGATGGAAATATGTGTATCAAAGGAGGATATCTCTGGAACGAGAATTAGGTCAGGATACCTTGGAGTACAAGGAAGTCATGGACCTTATTGAACATGCTGGGCTGATCAGATCAGTAACTAGTTTTGCAAAATGTTATGAGGTTCTGGTGAAAGAATTTGTGGTAAATATCCCTTCTGAATGTGCTGACCGGAGGAGTAAAGACTTCAGAAAATTGTTTGTTAGAGGAAAGTGTGTAGAGTTCTCTCCCTCATTAATTAACAAGAACTTGGGAAGAAGTGAAGACCCTTAAGCTGAGCTTGAAGAATTAGACAACAAGATTTGCAAGGAAATAAATACAAATCAGGTTGAACATTGGCCTAGGAAAGGGAAACTCTCTGCTGGGAAACTTAGTGTGAAGTATGACATTCTGCATAGAATTGGGGCTGCTAATTGGGTGCCCACTAACCACACCTCAACCATTTCTACTAGTTTGGGTAGGTGTAGCGGTAAAAATTGTGAGTGTAAGCTATTGATTAACTTAACTCATAAAGCAAGAGTCGCCACCGAACTTTTAATTTATCCAAAAGGAAAGGAAAAAGCGAACAAAACCAAAACAAGTTCTAAAACAAGAACAAACAAAGAATGGGTAAGGGGGTTGGTTATGTTACGGGAAGGTGTTAGCACCCAAAACATCTATAGTACTCTATAGGAACCCTTTGAAATATCTACGCTTTTTGGTTTGAAAAGGTTTGTTTGAAAATAGATTGGGGAGGTGAGAAGAGGAATATTTTTTAATATTTTTGTGTTTGGAGAGACTTATTGCCTCATGCCGTACCCACAAAGTGCAATATAGGATCAAAACCTCGTAGTTCATGGTACAAATAACAAAAATTATTGGTTATGATTAATTTTATCTTGAAAAGACAACTTGTCATTCACAAGAGAGAATACTCAACTAATTACCCAAAGGTATGGGAAAGAGGCATTTGCATCACATTAAGATGTAGGATTTGCTTGGATTAAAATCAACAAGACTATCAATTCAACATCTAAGTGGAAAATAACCATTCTTTACACAAAATACCATGGTTAGGAGCTTTACATCTCATCAAATAAGATGACTCATGTCTAATCTTTTTGAAAAGTTTAAAAGAAAAAGGTGCATAAAAGCACAAAAAGTTTGAATGAGTTTTTGTATTTTTTATGTCTTTTTGAAATGGTAAAAATATAATTAATATTGATTGACATTTATTAAAGAAGAAAAAGTTTGAAAATCACTTGACCAAAGTCAAGGTTTTATTATAAAAGCGGTTTTCAGTTTGAAAACAAGAAGGTTTTGAAAAAGAGAGAAGAATTTGAAAATTTAAGAAGGGGTGGAGAAGAAGAGACTATCCTAGTACATAAAATAAAAGCTAAGGTAAGAAATATCTAACCACATGGAGGCACTCTTCAAAGCATAATAAGAAAATAATTCCATCCTCTTGAGCCAAAAAGCAAGCCAAATAAAGGCTAGAATACCATACTCCATAATGATCCAAAGCATAAGGGTGGGAATCCTAATTCTAGGTCCATAAGTCCATGAATTTTGGAGGCTAAATCAAAATCAAGTGGTAATTAGTGATGGTGTATGGTGGGAATTAATTATGATGAGGTAGGGGAATTAAAATGAGGTGATCTAGAATATTCTCATGATGCAAGATTGGTGCCAAATGCTGCTGAATTTGAATTTGGCACACTTTTTCAAAATGCGCACAGAGTAATCGATTACCCTAATGTTGGTAATCGATTACCACAGTGAAATTTTGTGAAAATTGGCCTTTTGATGGGCTGTCTTGGCTCTGGCTCGATTCATTTTGCTTGTCAAAGAAGGCATGGAAATAAACACATGAACCTTTGAGTCACTTGAATAATAATCAATTAAATCTTGAAAACTCTTGATCAGATGAATTTTGAATTGTCTGCAGATCAACTTTGACTTTGTTCAGATGAAATTCATTTGAGCTGAGGAACTGATTTTGATATCCTTGATAGAAATTCTTCCAGAAAAAGTTAGTAAAGGAAAAACAAACATATTTTTTGGATTTTAATTAATGGTTAGTAAATATAAACAAAAACAAACATCAAAACAAACAAGAGGACATGGGTGCTTGGCGATCTCACTCAAGAACAAACCTTCAGAGGAGGTCTAGAGAACCAAAGCTTGTGATCTTGTTTGTTGTATGAGATGCAAATGACATGTGGGATCTTAGGGGTAAAAATTAGGGTATTACAGTAGGTTCATCTATGCTGTTGGGACAGAGGCCAGTTTTATTACGGGGCTTACATTTTTTACCAAACCTTGAAGCATGCTGGAACTTGTGCAATAAAGATGACAATAACTTTTCCTTTCCTTATCTGTGGTATCATCCTAAATCTTCATCCTAGTATCTTGACTAGTGCTGAGAGTGCTTGCAAAAGGGAATCTACCTTGTCCCTCCACTATAAACTGTTTGTAGGAACACATGTCCCAGACAATGTTCTAACATCTGCTAAGGAGACTGGGCAGTCAACTTCAAAGGCTGGAATTATAGCCGAGCTAAAAGAAATTTGCAAGGAGATGAATGATGTTATTCGTGCAAGCACCGAAAGGAAACTCAAGTTTGAGAGGATGATCATGTCTCTGACTGGTGAAAGGCACGCTGCTGGTAATGATTTTGATAGGGAAAATGATGATAATGATGATACAAGTCATGCTACTGCTAGTACAGATGATTCCACTAACAACTGATGAATGGTTCTGGTTGCTTTATTATTTCTATTGTTTTGGGGATTTGCCCAAGGTTATTTTGGGACCTTATGTAATTGGTTTGTACTTCTCTTTTGCTTGCTACCTTAAAGAGGAAGCAGGGTTAGTAGCATTTAATGTTTGTTTCCAATACACTTTTTGTTTCCAACTGCATTATTTTTGTTTGTTTCCATCAATGTTTTTGGTTTTTGCATGTGTGGTTCCATTTATTATTGTTTACATTTAATTTGTTTTCTTTTTGTCAATTTTTGGCTAAAAAGGGGGGAGTAAAGTGTTAGTTTATTTGTTGTTTCTGATGTTGGATCAGATGTCATGACTACATGTCATGTGTTTTACTACTGCTTAGAAATAGTAGTTTTTCTTTGTTGTTGCTAGGCTGTATGCAACTATTTAGGGGGAGCATGATAATCTGTTGTGTGTCTGTGCTGAAGATCCACTGTTGTTCGTGTATAAGAATAGAATGCTTGATTCTTGTGTTTGGTTGTTTGTAAGTTGGAGTAATGGTGTTGCTGGTGTATAGGAAAATGCTTGATTCTCTACAGTAGGTTTTGGTGTTCATAGGAGTGTGCATGTGTTTGGTGTTTTTGAAGTGGGGTTCTTTTGGATGAACTTGCAAGAGTTTATGTTATATGGTTTTCTTGTGATTTTGGTTTTCCCCTTCAGGGGGAGTACTTATTATGTATGACAGGGGGAGCTGTGTACATGTCTGATTTGTTGCGGCAGAGTTGCAGTTTGTAAAAAGCTTACATGTTATCATGTAGCTTGTGTTGTTTTGTGATGTGAGACTTGATGTCTTGACATTGTGCTATTAGTTGTGCACTATTGGTTTGACAACATTGTGCTTGGGTTTCTTTGTTTCTATTTAGAGTCAATTGTGTATGCCTCTTATGTGTGCTAAGGTTGTTTTAGCCAAAATTTGCCAAAGGGGGAGATTGTAAGTTCTGTGGCTTTTAGATTGGATACATTTTGGTAAAACAACATGTTGTTAGAAAGATGTTAAACCACGTGTTCTGTCATGACAATCAGACATCTTGTCCAGCATGATGTTGTGACATGTGCCAGGACATGTTATACCCAAAAGTTAGGGCATGATTATTTTGGTATTTTTAGGGTGATTTTTTAGTGTGTTTTGATTCACACATGTGCGTTATTCATGGGAGTATATTTTGGGAATTTCTGTTATGACAGATTTTGTTACTTTTCATAAAAAGGATCTTTGAGCCTTTTTAGGAAAGTTTGTATTTTGTTCCTATTATTGTGCAGGATGATTTGCAGTGAGTTAACCCTGATTGCTACTATTTGTGCCCTTCAAGAAACCCAAGTCCATTAGGTCTGAAGGCTATTTAAAGAGAAGACCTAACCCTACTGAAGAAGAGAGCAACACATGAAGAATTTGGAGAATAAGGATTAGCCGTGCTTTGGTTGGTATTTAGGGTTTAGTGTGTGTTAATTGTATGTCACTCATGTATTTTATGATGCATTGAGGTTGACTGATTATTAATTATCCACTCTAAAGCTTTTAAGCAAGAGTGTATTATTCTTGGTTGAAGCTTTTAAGCAAAATCAAGTATTGTCTTGGAAGTGTGCCACTTATATTTGCTGGTTGTTGTTGAATTGTCACTAGGATTGTGACTGTTTAGGAAGTGAGAGGGGGATCTCATATCTAGAGGGTGTCTAGGTAGAAGTTGCACAAGGTAGGGATTAGGTGAGAAGTTGTAAACGGGGGAGTTTAGCTTTGAACTAATACTATCATAGTGAATTTCCTTCCTGGCTTGGTAGCCCCTAGATGTAGGTGAGTTGCACCGAACTGGGTTAACAATTCTGGTGTTAATTTTACTTTTTTGTCATTTAAGTTTTTGAACTTTATTTGTTTGATCAAGCTACTTTGATCCCAGTGTTGTGACATCTGTCTCGGCATCAGGTATCTGCGTGCCAGAATTTCACTTCTCCTAATATGAGTTTTTCATATATAGAAAGGGGCATTAAGCTAACACTATCTCCTAAGTCGCATAGTGCTTTGTCTATGACACACTTTCCTATTACACATGGTATGGAAAAACTACTTGGATCTTTTAATTTCAGAGGCATGTTGTTTTGAATTATAGCGCTACACTCAGCAGTAAGTGTAACAGTCTCATCATCCTCGAGCTTTTTCTTATTAAATAGGATCTCTTTAAGGAACTTAGCGTAGGAAGGCATTTGTGTAATAGTTTCTGTGAAAGGTATACTGATGTTTAGTTGTTTCAGAAGCTCTACAAATTTCTTGAATTGCCCTTCATTTTTAGACTTAGATAGTCTTTAAGGATAAGGGATATGTGGTTTATATGGTGGTGGAGGCACATATGATTTTTCTTTCTCTACAACCTCTTTGTTCTTGTCATCCTCTTCATTGTCATTAGGTTTATCTGATTGATCATTCTAGGTTATGGTTGGCCAGGAAATACTCCAGCTGGGGCTGCTGTTGTTGCTTGTTGTCGGGATACTTGTGAAATTTGGGTTTCTAACATTTTGGTATGGGTAGCCATTGCATCAAGCTTATTTGATATTTGCTTCATTAGCTCACTCGTGTGGGCATTTTGGTTGGCAAACTCTTTCTTTTGTTGAGTTTGGGCTGCGATGAAGTTCTTTAATAATAGTTCAATATTTGAATTCCTAGGTGCTTGAGGAGTAGCATAGGCTCTTTTTTGATACCCTGGAGGAATGGCAGGTGCTGGTTTTAGAGCGAACAAAGCATTATTGCTCTTGTAGGAAAAATTAGGATGGTTCCTCCAGCCAGGATTATAGGTATTTGAGTATGGGTTTCCTTGTGCGTATTTTACTTGGTCGGTAGGAATACCAGCCAATAAATGACATTCAGGATTATTGTGCCCAGGGGTTCCACATAATTCTTAGTTGGGTGTCACAGCAGCCACAATAGCCGTTGGAGTTACGGTCAAACTCTCAATCTTTTGCGTAAGCGCATCCACTTTAGCATTAACATGGTCTAGGCTATTAAATTTGTAATACCCCGTATTTTATAAACACTCTGGATAATATTAGTTGAGACCAGTTGAGATCCAGAGTGCTTTGAGTATTTATCTGATAAGATAATTAGAGCAACTGACGAACTCAGAGCTGATCAGATTAATATTATCTAACTCTAAGGTTTTATTACTTGGTGCATTTGAGCTAATATGGAAATTTAGTAGTGTTACTAACTAATGATATTTTTCTATATCATTTCTTTTCCTCTCATTTCCAAAGTTAGAAACATTTGGAGCAAGAGAAAGTGAAGAGAAGGAAAGGAAAGGAAAGGAAAAAGAAGAGGAAGTATAAGAGCTCAAGACCAAGAACCATCATATCATCTTCATCAATTTATCTCATCTTCTTCATCATCATCTTCTAATCCATGTGGGTTCTAGATAGATGCTTTAGTTGTAGAGTTGTTGAGTTTAGAGTTAGGTATTTTTGGTTTTGTGAGAAAATGAACAATTTTGCAAATCAATGAAATCTAACGGATTAAATGAGGTATAAAGGGTATAGAATGATTGTTATATATGTATGATCATCTGTTTATAATTGGTTGTGTGTTTGATTGTGTTTTGGTTGGAATTGGTTTGGATGGTATCCATGAAAAACCAGATTTTTTGTACTTCTACAGTGAAGTAACCGGTAACTTGAAGGAAAATTTACGAAGGTTACAGCTGAAGTAACCGGTTACCTTGTGAAGTAACTGGTTACCTTAAAGTGGCTAGAAACGTGAAAATGATTCTGAGTGAATAGTGGATTTGAAGTAACCAGTTACCTTGTGAAGTAACTGGTTACCTCACTGAAACTTTGGAAAAATATTTATTTTAAAAATTCATAACTTTTTAACCGTAATTCCATTTTGGACGTTCTTTATATCGATGTGGAGCTTTGAAAATACTCTATCTAATGGAAGTGAAAAATACTAGTTTTTCTGCCGATTAAATAAATCGGAGGGAACCGGAATTGGTGCAACTTGTGATATGTTGAATTATAATTGAACTTTTTTGAATTTAAAAGCTTTAAGAGGTGAGTTAGTGAGGAACCCTTAGTACAATTGAGTGATTTAGAGAATTATGCAGAAATGCTTACATCGATACTAGAAGTGTATCTTTGATAAGTCGTTAGTGGAGGTTCGAGGCTAGTTTTTTGCTCTCCTCCGAATAAAACGTGTGTTATCCCCTAATAAATATTAGTGACCCGTGTCGAGATCTCCTTGTGCGGGATGGCCGGGGAAAGTATTTATTAAGTAAGTAGCCATGACTCGTGTCGAGATCCTCTGGTGTGGGATGGCCGGGGAAAGTTGCTTAGTGGGTGGTATTAGTGACTCGTGTCGAGATCCTCTTGTGTGGGATGGCCGGGGAAAGTACCATAGTGAGTGGTATTAGTGACCTGTGTCGAAATCTTTGGGTGGAGGATGGCCGGGTAAAGTACCATTGGTAGATAATCAGTGACCCGTGTCGAGATCTCCTTGTGTGGGATGGTCGGGGAAAGTTATCTACGTTAAGGATCCGTGACCCGTGTTTAATCTCCTTGAGTGAGATGGTCGAGGAAAGATTCCTTAACTAGTTGTCGTTTTGTGTGTATTGCGTTTGTTCTCTAGTGAGGAATGTTTGAACTCACAATCTAGTTCCTTTCCCCCGACTTGAGTTAGGTTTTGGTTAGAACCTTGTAAAGCCAAGAGAATCCATAGGATAGAGAACTCACTGAGATTTGATGTATCTTACCCCACTATTGTTGAATATTTCAGGTACTTCAGATTTCGCGAATGGTAAGAATAAGGCCGTGTGATTATCCTTACTTGTCTGATGGCATAGCTTCCATTGTGGAGTTTTTGAGATCGTTGTCGATCTAGTTCTTAGTATTTATCTTTGGAACATCTTGTATATATATTTATGCCATAGTTTTTTTTTTGTATTAGGCTTTTTGGGCATGTATATGTATAATGTGTTTACTAGGGACTTATTGGTATTTCAGTACCAAACGTGGATTTCATGTATAATATATGCTTTGATGTATGTATTTATATATGGATGTTATAGTTGGTATCAGAACAGGTCGTATCCTCGACCTAGCCATGAAATAATATAAGTGTTTCTTTCCGTTTCATATGCGTTGTGTCGACATTGGTCTTAAGTGTTATATTTATGGTATTGAGCCTGATCAACTTAATCCTATTTGTATGACCTTTAGGAACATGGCCGACGGACGCAGACGCAATAGTGGTAGACCCAGAACTACTCCAGCTGGGACGAATCCGCCGGGCGGTGATGGGAATGCTCTTTTGTATCAGTTTATGCAACAGATGCAGCAGCAACAAAACCAGTTTATGCAACAAATGGTACAACAATTGAATGGAGGTCTGCAGCCTCAGGTGGTTGTCCCAAAAGCTGTAGATGGGACTTTCCAGGATTTCTTCCGCATGAATCCTCCGGAATTTCATGGCGGATTAGATCCTGTAAAGGCTCACGAATGGATAGCAGGTATGGAAAGGATTTTCTTGATTGTGCATTGTAGTGAAGAGCATAAGGTGGTTTTTGCTTCGTATTCGTTGAAGGGTCCTGCCATGAGGTGGTGGGAGAGTGCATCGGCTCTTATGACTATTCAGGGTGTGCCCAAGGTCTGGGAACAATTCAAGGCAATTTTCATGGAGAAATATTTTCCTAGTTCCTTGAGGACTCAAAAAGAGTTTGAATTTCAACAGTTAAGACAGGGTAGTATGACTGTGGCCAGTTATGCTGAAAAGTTTGAGGACATGGCTACTTATTCTAGGCAGGCTATGTATGCTCCGGATGAACGGTGGAAAATAGACCAATTTCTGTTTGGACTAAAAGCTGAAATTTCTCATAGTGTATCTCAGAGGGAGTTCACTACTTATGCAGAAGTTCTAAGGCAATGCTATGTGGCGGAGCATAGTTTGAAGAAAGTACAAGCTGAAGGTGTTGCAAGTAGGGTGAATCAGGGTGATCGTGGAAGAGTGTAATACCCAAAAATTTACTCTCTCTTTTGTCATCATAGCATTATCATATATCATATCATATCCATCTCATTAGCGTTGCATTGCATCTTTGCATAGAAAAATGAAGCATAGCATCCCTCTTACCATCAAGGCATGTGATCAGGTAAAAGGTGGACAATCAAGGAATCATTCAAGGCACAAAGGTCAAACAAGTTGTCTCAAGGAAAGCCAAGAGGTCTTCCATGTCTCATACTATCTTAATTGATCATCCAAAACCTCAAGAAAGTGAGATTCAATAGGAGGTTGAAGCATTACATCCTTCACTATGTAAGAGGTCCAAAAACTGAAGGAAAACCCTCAAGAGAGATAGTTCATTGGTTCAAAACCACCCTCAAGTGGCATATCTCATCATCCTTTAAGAGGATACACAACATACTAAGAGGAATTTGGATTTGGAAGATGTGCAATTTCCTCCTAAGTAGAAGGGGCCAAAACTAGGGTTTCCAATTAAATCAGTGTATCTCTGATTTTTTGGACAAAACTTGATGTCATGGTATTCTACATGTCCTTAAGTGTATGGGTGTGGAAAATTGCCTCTCAATTGGTTTTGGAAGTGGTTCAATTGGAAGAAAGATAAAAAATCAGGAAAATTGGGGCTAAGTCAAATAATCAGAGGAAAAAGTCAACTCTTGACTTTTTGAGGCCAAATTCATGAAATTTATGTTATATGTGACCAATGTACAAAATTTGATCAAGAAACTCCTAAAGGATCATGAAAAATCAAGATTTGAAAAGTTGCCATTTTTGGAAGAAGTAGGGTTTCCAAAAATAGTAATTTTGGGCCATTTTGCACCTAACTTTGAACCAAGGCCATTCAAAATTGAGACACCAAATGAAAATTCCACTCGGCCACAACAAAAGATCTTGTTTCAAGCTTCAAATCCATGTGTAGAACATCTCCATTGGATGAAAATTGAGTGAGATATGATTGACCAAAGTTTGAGCAAAGTAGGTTCAAAATCAGGTCATGTCCAAGGATTCCCAGGCCCATGCGCAGTCATTTCTACAAACATGTGGTGGACCAAATGTTTTGATCAATTACTCATGGTTAGAGGCCTCAAATGAAAAATCTTTCAACATGAAAGTTGTTCCTCTATGTGAGATCTTCAAAATTGGTGTTCATGTTTTTTTTATTTGATCAAAGGATAAGAAGTTATGATGGCTCAAAGTATGGTCAATGCAGCTAAAAATTTGACTAAGTCACAACCAAGTCATGCCACACACGCGCGCATTATGCAGCATTTCAAGCCAGTTTTGAGTTCCCATGTTTGAAGCACATTTCCAATATGTTGCAAGTCTCATTTTCACTTCTTTTCAACATCAAAGTTGTTGTATCATGTACACACTTTGTAATGATACCAGAATCATCCATTTCCATGGCCTGAAGAGAGAGATATCCATGCGTAAACATCACCATTACCAACTGATTTCATCATGCTTCACATCAGAATTTGTAGTTTGGTTCACACACACCACAAGCACTTCATCACATCAGTTTTCCTCTTTCAACCAAGCACATATCACCTACACCATGCACACTAGCACGTGCCATACATAAGAATGGAAAAGAACAACTTGCTGAACAAGTTTTGTGCTACAACCAGCCGTGCCATTTCACTTTCTCTTCATCTCCACCATAACCCACCATGAACCATCTACACCACATCATTGCTCTCCCTAACTAACTTGACTCAGTTAGTTAGGGATGACTCACCTAAACCACCTCAACTCAGTTAACCAACTCAGGTTAACCGTGGTTAAACTCACACTATAAAACAAAAGCTTCACTCACATTTCCATTTTCAGCTTCATTTTTTCACTCTCCCTCTCAAACATTTCAAACTCTCTCTCTTTTTCTCTCCATTTTCTCTTTGAGTTGCACGAATCCACCATCATTTTTCCTCTAATTCCACCTTCAAGCTTCATCTTCAATCATCACTGAACTTGAAGCGGCATTGGATTGTTGAAGTAAACACACTGCAAATCCATCTCCATCATCATTCTTCAGAAGTTGAAAGCCTTTATTTGGCCAAGTGAAGCTCAAAGAGGAAGCAAGAATCTCTGGTTTTCTCAACATCTCCAATTTCTCCATATTTTCAGGTTTCATAATTCAACTTTATTTCAGTTGATTTTCATTCATTTTGACTTGTTTTTGTTAATATAAGCTTGATAGAAGCTCTGCTTACTCCGGCAAGTTGATAGGCCTTGTAGAGGCTTAGATCCAAAAGTTAGGGCATATCTTTATCTCCTATGTTCTCTATGTGTGTGCATTATTTGTGAAAGTTAAGTGCATATCCATGATGTGCTTAACCTCAGCTTCATTTTGATATGCGCATTGTGTATTTTTGCGAACATGTGAGATTTACAGGTGGCGGTTCTCGCCGGAGAAGGTGACCGGAGGTCCCTCTCCGGCCGGTGAAGGTTTGAATTAGGGTTTGTTTGCATTTTAAGTCGTGACCGTCTGATTTGTTTTAATCCAAGGGTGGTGATGTTGCCAGCGAATTAATGGGGAGGGTGTGTGTCACGTGATTCATTTTTAATCCCTCTGATGCTTGCATGCGTGTTCGTGCATAATTGTTATGGTGTGCTGGCAATATGATGTACATGATTTGCTTACTTTGATTGTGGTTTGACTTTGACTTGATCTAATGGTCACGTGTGAGTCAATTTTGTTGACTGATTTCCACCATAATACCATATGCCACGCGTTTGATGGACCAGGCTTGGTTTTGCTAGTTGCACCTCATGTTTTGAAGCCCAAGTAATTTTGAACTGTTGGATTACTATGCATGCACCCCTCTCTTATTTTCAATTTCTTTTTATTTTCTTCATTTTATACACGTTTCCTTTTTTATTTTTAAAATTACAAAATAACATCAGAGAATTCTGGAAAAATTCATGAACATTATCAAGATATTTAGGAAATTTTTGATATTTTTATTTCATGATTTTATGACATTTTTGTCCCTGTTCCATGATTTTTCTTTGAATTTCCATTTGTGTGCATTCCAAATGTGACACATGAGTTTGTAGAATTTTGTTCTTGATCAGTACAAATTGTTTTGACATGATTCTTTTTGCATTGATTCACTAATACATTGAAGCATGTTAGATGATTTTTGTTTGATTTTTTAAGTCATTTTATGACATGTTTTGATGCTTGTCTTTGCATTACTTTGCATTATGTTTCAATTTGACATAATTGCATTGTTTGAAGTCATTTTGCTTTGAATTTTTACATGCTATCTTGATGGGTGATTCACTTCTGACCTAGGCATTCTAATACCATGCTTGCATAATTTTCATAAGGCCATTTGATTTTTGTTTGATGCATTACATTTGAAGCATAATCCATGTCATATCATTTTAACTTTGGTGCATGTTTGCATGAATTCTCTTGTGCATATTTGTATGAAGCATTAGCATGTTTTATAAGCCATTTAAGTGATGTTATAGGTCATTGGTGCACATTATAGATCATCTTTACATGTTCATCTTAACTTGAACTTTGTGTATCCTTAACATGTATTGTTTGCACTTTCTTTTTGAACCTTCATTTCAATTCTTCTCCTATCACTTCTTGAATGTCTTGAATGTTGATTCATGAATACTTTTTAGATGTTTATAGACCATTTTCCATTTGGTTTCAATTCTGATTGTTGGATTACATGTTCCACTTATGCATGTTCTTTTCATTTTCTTTTCATCTTTCATCTATCCTTTCTTATGATAACATGTTTAAATGCTATGGATGATGATTGTTGCTTATTCATTTGAGCTTGTATGATGATATTCATTGGTTGTCAACATGATTCACATTTTGGTTGTGATATTAAGATTTGATTCTTCATCTTTTTCTTTTGAACTTTAATGTGTATTAAGTTCTTTTTACTTTCTTATGCATGTTTCCATGTTTACTAACCATGTAGGGACTTTGGTAAGTTGGAATTGAGTGTGGATAAGGAATCCACATTCAAACCTCTTTCCTTTCATCTTTTACAATTCAATCTTGTGTTTTGTTAAGCACTTATGTGCTTTCTTTGATTAACTCATTACTTTCCCTTTTGAGTTACAATTCATCTTCTACTTTAGAAGTGAATTGTTTAATTCATTCCTTCTTTAGACTTTAGGTTTTGCAACCTCACAAACCATTAGGATCACTCCCTTTAATAATCAATTAGGATTGAGTCTTAGTTCACATAGATTTTCACCTTTACCTCTCTCTTGAGTCTTTCATCTTCTCATCTAAAAGAAAATTCAAAATATCTAATAAAGGTAGGTACTTATTGCATTTAGGCCTTTCATATAAAGAAAAGATTATAAGGGGTCTTCTCTTATAATCTTAGAATGTGTAGCATATAGCCCATCTTGGGTCAATGCGTTAAACGTTTGATCTTGTATGAGGGACTTAAATGCAATACTTGTTGAAGATACAAATAAGGAAAAAACACTTCTTCATTTCATAATCAACAAAAACACTTAATAAATACAAGTATGCTAGTGTGTTTGAACCTTAATAATTGGAACTAAGTGTGAGGGTCTTCTTCCCACTTAGTGTACTTTCTTACTCATTCCATCTTGGAATGTGAGGATGTACACATTCCAATGATTAAGATTTAGATACACTATCATATGCAAACAAATAACAAAAATTCTTAAAAGACAAAAACAAATAATAACGTCTTTCCTTTGGGAATTCTTTTCTCACCTCATTCATTCTCAACGTACGAACGTGCTCCTTCTCGTTCTCTTGCAAGATGGTAACGCACTCGGACCAGCGAGCCTGTAACACCTGAGCTAGAACGTTAGCCGTCCCTAAAAAACACAAACAATCCATCCCTAGTGAGGGGAACTACGTCGCTCTGATTCTCATGTTCCTGATGAGATACGTAGGCAGTGGGGTAGGGCCCATTCGAGCACTTCTTTTATTTTCCCTACATTTGTTCTCTTTCTTTTTCCATTCCTTTTCCAGTTCTTTTTTCCAGTATCTTTTCCTTACACCCTTTGATCGAAACAAGCAAGCGTGGATCCCATCGGGTACGATGGACGCGAGGGGGTGCTAATACCTTCCTCTCGCGTAACCGACTCCCGAATTCAATTCTCTTGGTCGCAAGACCATGTTCTTTCCTTCCTTCAGGTTTATGCGGTGTTTCCTTTCCCTCTCTTGGGATAAATACACATTGCTGGCGACTCTGTTTCGGTGCCACTTTCGCGTTTGTACTAGGATGAAAATCACGGGAGCGACAGCTGGCGACTCTGCTGGGGACTGGTTGACCTATTGCTGGTCCATCCTAAGCGAGTCAATCCTAGCGTTTGTTTGCTTTTCTTTCATTGGGTATTTACTGTTATCTTGTATTTGCTGTTTACTGTATTTTATTACTTGTACCATATTTACAGCATGTTAGCATCTACATTTCATATATTATACTGTGTTGTATTGTTCTGTCTGGCGGGATGGGATTTCTGAGAGATGAGCCCAGTACACAGGCTCGAGTATACACTTAGATTTAGAGTGGAGAGTAGTGGGAACTACGTGCCATCTGTGTACGTTGGGTAATCACGAAATTCACAGCTAGACGAGGCTATCTTGGGACCCATCATGGCGTACGCATCTTGCATATTCCAGGATGTCGATCTAGAGAGCTGTCGACTCTAGTGACCGATCATAAGGACCTTAGTGGAAACATCTCTCTTTAGTGGTGACGGTGGCAGACCACATTCTGTGGCAAACCCACTCGCGCCTGAGGGCCCACTTTGGAACTTGCATAGGATGACCTTTATTTTCTAAGGTGAGTCAGTGGACGACCTCTTTGATTGGCATAGCATTGTATCCTACGGGATGAATGTGCTATCGCTTCTCAAACCTCCGAAGCTGACAAGCCTTATTTTCTAGGAACCACATGTGAGTATGGGTGGGATGTTTATAGGTTTGCAGGTAACCTAGCCTCCTACATACCTTATTTGTGATCCTATGATTTTTATAGACAGTGTATCCTATGACAGTGGTTTGAGTATTCATCTCAGATATATTGCCAGATTCAGTACAGAGACACAGTGCACACAGTTCAACACAGACACAAACATCTGAATGCTTGATCACATGCCTTTTGCATTTGCATACTCATATCATAACTGTGACGCCCCCCCAATCTATACCCCCAATTAACACGCAATTAAGGCGGTAAAAGAAAGTTCAAAAATTGATCAGAGTATATTTGAAACATCATGGCATAGAAAGGGAGGATCACATCAAAGTAACCAAACATACACATAACATGCAACACCTGCCCATAATGATATGCAACTGTGGGGTAGCAATTATACAGAGGAAACTTTGTTCCTTACACCCACTTTTCAGAAATTAGAATTAAAGCGGAAAGATCTAAAATCTGAATAATACATATACATATAAACAGTTTGTCATACATCAGGTATCATATGTACAACCAAAATATATCATCAGATATACAAAACAATCACAAACGGCCACCCTATGCTACCCGGAGTCACATATCAGAGCCGACCGACCAAAATAATGAAGACGCAACGCTTCACAAAAAGGAATACCTCCAGCAGCTCTAATCTGCAACGCCTCATAGAGCGTTATAAAACAGCAGAAGGGTGATAAAAACAACCATAATATAATTGCATAAAATTATATATTAACGCAAAAATGCACAAATAACATATTCTCACCACCAAAGCACCCAGATAAATTATAACAACACACAGTACAATTCACACGTATCAATTACCACTGCACATCAATTATTCACAATACAATCACACATGTTCCATTTCATTAATCACATTCACAAATTCACACATAATTAATTCATGACTTATGCAATGCACATAGACCGACACAACGACTCTATGCACATGCCATGCGGTACCGACTTCCATTGTCACGTCATGTCACGTCATTAGTCCACTCAGGAACTATTGGAACCATCGCTCGTTACTGAGAATCTCAAGTAACTCCCCGTCGGGCCTACGATGTTCACCCCGTCGCTTTAGGTCCTCAGGCATCGCCTCATATTTTCGAGGCACGCGACGTTAAGGATTGCTTTAAGTCTCCAAAGGAGCCCACAATCGTCTATACCCATCGCTTTAAGTCCTCAGGCATCGCCTCATATTTTCGAGGCACACGATGGTATAACATATTCCCTCAGGAATCAAACCGTCACTCAGGACGTTTCCACAATGCACATTATGATGCTTGGCATACAATGACTCATGACACTCACATTGCATCCATGCACACATTCATAATCATGCATAAATCATCAATACAACACTTAGCATTTCTTGCCTTTCGGCCACAACAGCATATAAGGCATACATATCCAAAGCACAACATATAGCATAATACATGACAATTATGCATCATTAAAACGACAAAAGTCGACCATTGACACCATTAACATTCACCGATAAAATAAAATTGGCTAACAAATTCTAAACCATCATAATAAGAAAGTACAGCTCAATGGCTTTCCAACGCATCAAACCACGCCTCAAACCGAATCACAGATCAAAAGTTATGCAGAAAACAAAATTACACGAACATCACTGTTTGCTGGGCGAACCTCCCTCGCGAGCATTCGCTAGCTACTTCGCTAGGCGAGCCCTCTCGCGAGCATTCGCTAGCTACTTCGCTAGGCGAATGTTCCAGCGAGCCAACTGTTAGCTAAAAACAGACACAAAGTTCGCTAGGCGAGCACTTGGCGAACCAAGTCAGAACCAAAAATACCCAAAGTTCGCTAGGCGAACACTCTAGCGAACCTTCGCTCATGCCTTCGCTAGACGAATACCCGTAGCGAACCTTCGCTACCATTCGCTGAATGGTTCGCTAGGCGAACCTGCGAAATCTCAGAATCCTTCAACGCTGTTGAAAACCCAAAAAATGATATTTTCCAACCTAAACCATTTCCAAATCAACATATTTCAATCAGAACCTATTCTAATCATGTCAATAAGCAAACTACCACCTTTACATCGATTTCCAACCGTTAAACCATCGATTCCCACAATCCGACCTAAAATCAAAAGCTATAAAACACCACCAAAACACATACATACACATACATAACCATACACAAGTATAATATAATCGAGTTTCGCACCCTTACCCGATTTAATTCGATTCTAGAAGTTGATCTTGATGATTTTCACACTTTTTCTCCACTTTTCTCTCTTCTCCTCTTTTCCTCTCTTTTCCCTTCTTTCTTCTTTCTTTCTCTCTATTTTCTCTCCCTTTTCTCTTCTATCTTACTAACTTAGTAAAAATATCTATGAAATGTCTAAAATACCCCCACACTCAAATATCTCATAAACGATCCCAAAAAGTGATAAAATATATTCACGACTAAAAATAACACATTTTCACACAAAAGTCGAAATTACAATAAAATAATAATAAAATAATCAAAAACGACTCAATAAAATAAAATTGGCAAAACGGGGCGTTACAATTCTCCCCCACTTAGAAATTTTCGTCCTCGAAAATCTTACCTGATACAAACAACTCCGGATATGACTCCCGCATCCTACTTTCCAACCCACGTCAAATTACCCTCAGCAGCGCCTCCCCATGCCACTTTCACAAGTGCAATCTCTTTGCCTCTCAACCGCTTCACCTCGCGATCCAAAATACTAACCGGTAAAGTCTCGACCGTAAGGTTATCTCTTACCTCAACCTCGTCCATCAGAATCACATGTGAAGGGTCCGGAACATACTTCCGTAGCTGTGAAACATGAAAAACATCATGCAAATTCAACAGATTCGGCGGTAACGCCACACGATACGCTACAGCACCAACTCTCGCAGATATCTGGTAAGGACCAATAAATCGAGAAGTAAGCTTCTTAGATTTCAAAGCACGACCAACACCCGTTACCAGCGTAACTCTCAGAAATACGTGATCACCTTCATGAAACTCAAGATCCTTCCATCTCCGATCATGATAACTCTTTTGTCTACTCTGAGAAGCCTTCATTTTCTCACGAATAAACTTTACCTTTTCCATCGTCTGTTGCACCAATTCCGGTCCAACCACAGAACTCTCACCAGTTTCGTGCCAACACAACGGCGTTCTACATGTTCGTCCATACAAAGCCTCAAAAGGTGCCATTCCGATACTAGAATGGAAACTGTTATTATACGTGAACTCAATCAATGCAAGATAACCGTCCCACGCACCACCTTGCTCCAAAACACACGACCTCAACAAATCCTCCAAAGACTGAATCGTTCTTTCGGTCTGACCATCTGTCTGCGGATGATAAGCCGAACTCAACCTCAATCTAGAACCCAAAGCCTTCTGTAAACTTTCCCAAAATCTAGATGTAAACCTAGGATCTCGATCAGAAACAATACTTAAAGGAACCCCATGCAATTTCACCACCACACTGATATAGATCTCAGCTAACCGTTCCAAAGAAAAACTGATGTCAATCGGAATAAAATGTGCCGATTTAGTCAGCCTGTCCACAATCACCCAAATAGCATTATGCCCACGCTGAGTGTTCGGTAATCCCGTCACAAAATCCATCAAAATGCTATCCCACTTCCACTCAGGAATATCCAACGGTTGCAACAAACCACTAGGTCTCAAATGTTCCACTTTCGATTTCTGACAAGTCAAACATGCATACACAAACTGAGCCACATCCCTTTTCAAACCAGACCACCAGAAAATCTTCTTCAAATCTTGGTACATCTTATTCGCACCCGGATGAATACTTAAATTACTCCGGTGTCCTTCCTCCAAAATCATTCTTTTCAACTCCGCATCATCAGGAATACAAATACGACCATGGAATCTCAAAACACCAAAATTATCAACCTTGAAATCCACATCCTCATTCATCATCAAATCAACAAATTTCAAATCCAGCTTTTGTTTCTCACTAACCGACTTCAAAAATTCATTCGTAACTTTCAACATTCCAAGCCTCACACTAACCGAAGTCACTTCACATATCAAACTCAAGTCTCTAAACGACTCCAAAAGTTCCCACTCTTTCACCATCAATGTGGACATATGCAACGATTTCCGGCTCAATGCATCGGCTACCACATTAGCTCTACCAGGATGGTAATTTAAGCCAAAGTCGTAATCTTTCAAGAATTCCAACCATCTCCGCTGTCTCATGTTCAACTCTTTCTGATCAAATAAATATTTCAAGCTTTTATGATCACTAAAGACTTCGAACCTCGCACCATAGAGATAGTGCCTCCAAATCTTCAACACAAAAACCACAGCCGCTAACTCAAGATCATGAGTAGGATAGTTTTTCTCATGAACTCTTAACTGTCTTGAAGCATAAGCTACAACTTTACTTTCCTGCATCAGAACACCACCCAAACCAATTAAAGAAGCATCACAATACACAACAAACGGTTCATTAGGATCAGGTAAAATAAGAATCGGAGCTGTCGTCAATCTTCTCTTCAGCTCACAAAAACTTTCTTCACATAGAATATCCCAAATGAATGCCTTGCCCTTACAAGTCAACTGCGTCAAAGGAAGAGCTAGCTTAGAAAAACCTTCAATGAACCTCCGGTAATAACCAGCCAAACCCAAAAAGATTCGAATTTCAGTAACGGATCTAGGAGCCTCCCATTGTAGAACTGCTTCTACTTTAGATGGATCCACAGCAATACCATTACCTGAAATTACGTGCCCAAGAAAACTCACCTCAGACAACCAGAATTCACACTTGGACAATTTGGCAAAAAGCTTCCTTTCCTTCAAAACCTGTAAAACAATACGCAAATGCTCTGCATGCTCCTCACGAGACTTAGAATAAATTAAAATATCATCAATAAACACCACCACAAAACGATCCAATTGCTCGTGGAAAATACGATTCATGTATTCCATAAACACACCAGGCGCATTAGAAACCCCGAACGGCATCACCAAATATTCATAATGACCGTAACGTGTTCTAAAGGCCGTCTTCTGAATATCCTCTTCTTTCACTCTTATCTGATGGTACCCCGATCTCAAATCAATCTTACTAAATACACAAGCACCAACCAACTGATCCATCAGATCATCAATCCTTGGAAGCGGATATTTGTTCTTAATCGTCACTTTTTTCAACTGGCGATAATCAATACATAATCGCATACTCCCATCCTTCTTTTTCACTAACAAAACTGGAGCACCCCAAGGAGAAACACTTGGCCTCACGAACCTCTTTTCCAACAACTCACTCAACTGCTTTTTCAACTCCACCAATTCAGATGCCGACATTCTATAAGGTGCCATAGAAACAGGTCTAGTACCAGGAACTAGATCTATCGAAAATTCAACTTCTCTCTCTGGCGGCACATCTGAAATATCAACAGGAAACACCTCAGGAAATTCGCACACAACAGGAAACACTTCCAATGAAACTTGACTATCCACAGTCAAAGATGCAAATAATCCAAACAACTGAGCTTCATCCGCCAAAAGTTTCTTCAACTCTTTGGTAGACAAGAAACTCGAGTCTTCATCCTCCACAAGAGAAGGAAACCTTACAAGCTTATGATAACAATCAATGTGCACCCGATTGAATTGCAACCAATTCATTCCCAACACCACATCTAAACCTTCCAAAGGTAAACACACCAAATCCATCACAAAGTCTTTACCATAAATGGCCAAAGGACAACTTAGACATACCAAAGAAGTAGTTACTGACCCCATCGCTGGAGTATCAATAACCATCTCACCATCCATCGAAGACAACCCAAGATTCAAATGTTCCGCGCACTCAGACGAAATAAACGAATGAGTCGCTCCAGTATCAATAATAGCAATTAAAGGCATATTATTAATAAAGCAAGTACCTCTTATCAGACGATCAGCGCTTGAAGTCTGAGTTCCTTCCAACGAAAACACTTTCCCACTAGCCTGAGCTTTCTTCTGATTCGGACACTTTGAACTAATGTGACCAGGTTCTCCACAATTGTAACACTTCACCACATTCTTCCTTTTACAATCAGCTAAAACATGTCCGATACCACCACAATTAGAACACTTATTCAACTTCTTCCTACATTCATGCTGGCGATGACCCAATTCACCACACCCAAAACACCTAATAGGATTAGACATACCTCCTCCACCTGACCTTCGATCAAAAGTTCCCCTTTGTTTACCTTTATCAGCCGGTGACACATACGGACCACCACGGAACTGTTGCTTCCCTTTCCTGTCACTTACACTTTTATAGTGAGCAGAACGAGCCTTACTATCTTCATCATAAATCCTACAGCACTCCACCAAATCAGCAAACCTTCGAATCCTCTGATAACCAATAGCCTGCTTTATCTCAGGACGCAAGCCACTTTCATACTTTACACACTTTGAAAATTCAGCAGTCGCTTCCACATAATGAGGATAAAACTGGACAAGTTCCACAAACTTAGCAGTATAGTCAATAACCGACATATTACCTTGTTTTAGCTCTAAAAACTCAATCTCCTTATTTCCTCGGACATCCTCCGGAAAATACTTCCTTAGAAACTCTCGGCTAAACACCTCCCAAGTGATCTCTTCTTCCTCCTCATCAGCTTCCAACACCTGACGAGTACTGACCCACCAGTCATCAGCCTCTTCGTGTAGCATATGAGTGCCCAGCCTCACCTTAACATCATCGTCATCACACTCCATTACCCTAAAAATCCTCTCAATCTCTTTCAACCACAACTGCGCACCATCCGGATCATGCTTCCCTTTAAAGACCGGCGGCTTATTCTTTCTAAACTCATCATTTCCGGCAGCATTCGGTGCACCCTGCACAGCTCGTGCCATCGCTTCCATCGCAGCAGCCAAAGCAGCATCATTACGACCAGCCATATTCTGTTCGTCCAAAACAGAAACTATGGTTAAACAACAACTCGCTCAACACAACTCGCCCAATATGCGAGACACCACAGACACAAACAACATAACAAACACAACTGACACGGACTGGCTCTGATACCACTTAATGTGACGCCCCCCCCCAATCTATACCCCCAATTAACACGCAATTAAGGCGGTAAAATAAAGTTCAAAAATTGATCAGAGTATATTTGAAACATCATGGCATAGAAAGGGAGGATCACATCAAAGTAACCAAACATACACATAACATGCAACACCTGCCCATAATGATATGCAACTGTGGGGTAGCAATTATACAGAGGAAACTTTGTTCCTTACACCCACTTTTCAGAAAATAGAATTAAAGCGGAAAGATCTAAAATCTGAATAATACATATACATATAAACAGTTTGTCATACATCAGGTATCATATGTACAACCAAAATATATCATCAGATATACAAAACAATCACAAACGGCCACCCTATGCTACCCGGAGTCACATATCAGAGCCGACCGACCAAAATAATGAAGACGCAACGCTTCACAAAAAGGAATACCTCCAGCAGCTCTAATCTGCAACGCCTCATAGAGCGTTATAAAACAGCAGAAGGGTGAGAAAAACAACCATAATATAATTGCATAAAATTATATATTAACGCAAAAATGCACAAATAACATATTCTCACCACCAAAGCACCTAGATAAATTATAACAACACACAGTACAATTTACACGTATCAATTACCACTGCACATCAATTATTCACAATACAATCACACATGTTCCATTTCATTAATCACATTCACAAATTCACACATAATTAATTCATGACTTATGCAATGCACATAGACCGACACAACGACTCTATGCATATGCCATGCGGTACCGACTTCCATTGTCACGTCATGTCACGTAATTAGTCCACTCAGGAACTATTGGAACCATCGCTCGTTACTGAGAATCTCAAGTAACTCCCCGTCGGGCCTACGATGTTCACCCGTCGCTTTAGGTCCTCAGGCATCGCCTCATATTTTCGAGGCACACGACGTTAAGGATTGCTTTAAGTCTCCAAAGGAGCCCATAATCGTCTATACCCATCACTTTAAGTCCTCAGGCATCGCCTCATATTTTTGAGGCACACGATGGTATAGCATATTCCCTCAGGAATCAAACCGTCACTCAGGACGTTTCCACAATGCACATTATGATGCTTGGCATACAATGACTCATGACACTCACATTGCATCCATGCACACATTCATAATCATGCATAAATCATCAATACAACACTTAGCATTTCTTGCCTTTCGGCCACAACAGCATATAAGGCATACATATCCAAAGCACAACATATAGCATAATACATGACAATTATGCATCATTAAAACGACAAAAGTCGACCATTGACACCATTAACATTCACCGACAAAATAAAATCGGCTAACAAAATCTAAACCATCATAATAAGAAAGTACAGCTCAATGGCTTTCCAACGCATCAAACCACACCTCAAACCGAATCACAGATCAAAAGTTATGTAGAAAACAAAATTACACGAACAGCACTGTTCGCTGGGCGAACCTCCCTCGCGAGCATTCGCTAGCTACTTCGCTAGGCGAGCCCTCTCGCGAGCATTCGCTAGCTACTTCGCTAGGCGAATGTTCCAGCGAGCCAACTGTTAGCTAAAAACAGACACAAAGTTCGCTAGGCGAGCACTTGGCGAACCAAGTCAGAACCAAAAATACCCAAAGTTCGCTAGGCGAACACTCTAGCGAACCTTCGCTCATGCCTTCGCTAGGCGAATACTCGTAGCGAACCTTCTCTACCATTCGCTGAATGGTTCGCTAGGCGAACCTGCGAAATCTCAGAATCCTTCAGCGCTGTTGAAAACCCAAAAAATGATATTTTCCAACCCAAACCATTTCCAAATCAACATATTTCAATCAGAACCTATTCTAATCATGTCAATAAGCAAACTACCACCTTTACATCGATTTCCAACCGTTAAACCATCGATTCCCACAATCCGACCTAAAATCAAAAGCTATAAAACACCACCAAAACACATACATACACATACATAACCATACACAAGTATAATATAATCGAGTTTCGCACCCTTACCCGATTTAATTCGATTCTAGAAGTTGATCTTGATGATTTTCACACTTTTTCTCCACTTTTCTCTCTTCTCCTCTTTTCCTCTCTTTTCCCTTCTTTCTTCTTTCTTTCTCTCTATTCTCTCTCCCTTTTCTCTTCTATCTTACTAACTTAGTAAAAATATCTATGAAATGTCTAAAATACCCCCACACTCAAATATCTCATAAACGATCCCAAAACGCGATAAAATATATTCACGACTAAAAATAACACATTTTCACACAAAAGTCAAAATTACAATAAAATAATAATAAAATAATAAAAAACGACTCAATAAAATAAAATTGGCAAAACAGGGCGTTACAATAACAGGTTATGTTTGTCATTTTCAGGTACCTACCATATTGTCTGATTCCAATCATGAGTTCCCAAGAAGTTGAGGTTAAAAGGAAGAACAATGTGTCATACAAATTCCCTGATCCTAAGCTGGATTCATTGAACAAGAGGTTAAACATGACTGATTCTGGTGTTCTCGGCACTTTTCAGAAGGAATATGGAGTGCTGATTAAAATGGTATATGCATTCACAAAGTATGAGAAGGATGGGTTGCACACTTTCTTACAATTCTATGAACCATCAATGAGATGTTTCCTGTTCCCTGATTACATTTTGATGCCCACTTTGGAGGAATTCTCATTTATTTTGGGAATTCCAGTCACGTCTTCTATACCATATTTTTCTGGAGATGCTCTTACCCCCGAAGTAATCGCTGTTGTTCTACATCTGGACCTGTTTGTTGTAAAAAGTGGCCTGAGTAAGCTTAAAGAAGCTAAAGGATTTCATTTGGAGTTTCTTTTCCAACAAGCTCAGGAAGCTACCAAGGCTAAAAACTGGACTACTTACAGTGCTGTGTTAGCTCTTTGTATCTATGGTTTGGTGCTTTTCCCCGGTCAACCTGACTTTGTTGATATGCAGGCGATGAAAGTGTTCGTTTCGAAGAATCCGATTCCTACCCTGCTAGGGGATTTTTATTACTCAGTACACTACAAAAATGAGAAGGGAAGAGGAAGTCTGGTTAGTTGTTGTACCCAACTGTTATGTCATTGGCTCTTCAAACATTTACCTCGAACTGGTGCTTTCGTAGAAACTGCTGAGACAATGAAATGGTCCAAGAGATTGATAGGTTTGACTGCCAATAACATCATTTGGTTTGATCCCAAATTATTGACAGTAGAGCTTACTGTTAAATGTGGAAGTTTTCCGAATGTGCCTCTACTTGGAAGAAGAGGTGGGATTAATTACAACCCGGTGTTGGCTGTTAGACAATTTGGTTATGCGTCGAGAAAGCCTCCTGCTGATGAAGAGATTAGTGCTTCTCTGTTTTTAGTGGGAACCAAGAACGAAAGAGTGCCAGAATTAATAAATGCCTGGAAATTTAGGCAAAGAGAGGGAAAGTTAATTTTTGGAAAAGGAGACTGTAGATCATACCATGACTATGATGCTTGGATTGAGATGAAGGTCAAAGAGCTGTTGCTACCCTTTTCAAGAGAGATTCTCTTGTGTCCAAATCAGCACTCCATGGTACTGGCTGAAGAGTGCGAGAAATTGAAGAAAATGGTCAGAGAGTTGCAGACAGAGAACGCTGGAATGAGCAGATGTCTTCAGAAAGCTTTGGCTGACAACAAAAATTTGGAGAAAAGGGCATTGAAAGCGGAGAAAATCTTGGCAGACAAAGAAGAAGATTTTGATGATAGAGCCCGGTATTTCCGAAAACTTACTTTGGGAGTGGATGATACTAGTCAGGCTCACAAGGCTACAAAGCAGGCGCTAGCCCGAAGCAAGGATTCATTAGCTAAACTTCATCAAGCTTGGGATGAAGTCAGAATTGAAAACTCTGAATTGCTAATCCAGTTAAAAGACAAAGATGAAGAGCTGAAGAAAGCACATGTAGCAAGAAGAAAGTATCGAGAGGATCTTGCCAAAAGTCAAGAACAGGTAAAGAATGCTGAAGATAAGCTGAAAATTGCCAACAAAGAGCTTGAAGATGTCACGACAGAGCTGAAGCTGGTTAAAATTCAAGCTGGAATTAAGAGGCGTAAAGGAGCCGGTGAAGATGAAGCCTTGCTGATGCACATGGGCTCATTATCTGATGCGTTGGAAAAAAGGGACGTCGTAATCAAAGAGCTGATTGAGAAGCCACATCATCAGCGTACCCGCATCCTGTTCGAGGAGATTAAGTGTTCCAGCCAGAAGCTGAAGGACGTAGAGCTATCAGATTAGGGATTTTTGTTGTGGTTACCATCATAATTGTTGATGGATCCATTTGACTACTTGTTTCTTATGCTGTTGTTGACACTATGACAAATGTGCTTGAAAACTTTTGGGAATGTGTATGAAATGAGCTGTTTCTGTTCACAATTTCTGGTCTTCAGATATATGTGATGTGATAAGATATCTGCACACTGGCACACTACCCAATCACTATTTCTGGTCTTCAGATATTTGTGATCGGCGTATCAGAATATCTCTTCAAGGAAAAACTCAATAATCATGATTTCTGGTCGTCAGGAATTCGTGGTTACGATTGAAATCAGGATATGAAAAGTATCTTGAAATGACAAACATAAACTGTGCATTTGCATTTGCATAGCATATCATTTTTGCATTGCAGGTGTTCTTTTTTTGCAGGCGCCTGCTAACCTTTATTTGGTTTACAGGCACGATAGTTGATACCCCAGTTCAACGATACTCTACCCGACGCAATCAAGCCAGAGCCATGGAACAAGTTCAGACTGAATTAGCTGATTTGAGGGGAAGGATGGAGCAGTTCATGAACCTTATGCAGGGGATTGCTCAAGGTCAGCAGGAGCTGAGGGCCGGTCAGGAGACCATGAGGGTTGGTCAAGATGCCATGAGAGTCACTATTCAGAGGTTGGAGACTGAAATCCCAAATCACAATGTGCGCACTCCCCCTGTCATCAACATCCCCACTGGTGGGGTACATCTGGGACTCGATAATAATGGCTTAGAGGATAATCAAGATGACCAGTTTACCGCATTCAACAACGACATGGGTTTCTACAATGAGGACCGGAAGTACGAAGGGTTAGATGAAAGACTCAAGGCTATTGAGAGCCAAAATCCTCTGGGAATTGACGTAGAAGACATGGGTCTCGTGCAAGGTGTGAGAATCCCTCCCAAGTTCAAGCTCCCTATATTGGATAAGTACAATGGCAATACCTGTCCCAAAACACATTTGCAAGCTTACAATCGCAAGATTGCCGCTTATACTGAAGACCAAAAGCTCTGGATGTATTTCTTCCAGGATAGCCTGTCAGGCGCTTCCTTGGAATGGTACGTTAAGCTGGACAGGGTTCATATAAAGAGCTGGAAAGATTTCTGTGCTGCATTTCTGAAACAGTATCAATATAATTTGGACATGGCACCCAATCGTACTCAGCTGTAGAGTATGACTCAGGATCATAAGGAGGGCTTTAAATAATACGCCCAGAGATTGAGAGAATTGGCTGCTCGAGTTCAACCACCTTGGGCTGATCGTGAGATGGCTGATATGTTCATGAGCACACTCCAAGGGCCGTATTTGGATTGATTGGCTGCGTGTCCGTCGACAGGGTTTGTCGATATTGTTATTGCTGGGGAACGAATAGAGAGTCTGCTGAAGTTGGGTAAGATTCAAGACGTCGGGGGGACTGGTGCTTCGAGTTCGAGGAAACCCTTTGCTAATGGACCAAGGAAAAGAGAAGGTGAGTCCAGAGCTATGTATAGAGGAAAGGGCAGAGGTAGGACTCAGTCCTATCATTAGGTGGATGTTGTAACCATTCCGGTTCCAGCAGGACAGCAAGCTCCAGATCAGTAAGCTAGACCCCGATTCCAGGCTAATAGACAAAGGGACCGTAAGTTTGATCCCTTGCCTATGACATATGCTCCTTTGTTACCACAACTGCTCAAAGAGAAGTTGGTTGAGCTACGGACTATGAGGCCGATAGATACTGGAAAATTGCCTCAAAATTATGATACTAATGTTCGATGTGAATTTCATTCTGGTGCGTCAGGTCACTCGATAGAAAAGTGCAGGGCTTTTCAACATAAGGTTCAGGACTTGATTGACGTAAAAGTTATTAATTTCTCTAAGCCGCCGAATGTTCGTGATAATCCAATGCCCCATCATGGAGGTGCAAGCATGAATGCTATTTCTGATGGTGAGAAATTGAATCTGATTACTGATGTTAATTTGGTAAAGACTCCGCTGTTGATTGTAAAAGAGCGTTTATTAAAAGGAAAGGTATTTCCTGGATGTGGCTCTGATTGTGAGGATTGTCCAAGACAGATTAATGGTTGCAGTAAGTTGAAAGTTGGACTGCAGGATCTTATGGACGAAGGAAGCCTTCAGTTTGATAAGGTAGAGAAGGAAAAAGATGTTTCTGCCGTTACCATTTATTATAATCCGTTGAAATACAGGTGCCTGTTGAAGATCATGTTGCTATCATCGTGCCCGAGAGGCCGAGACCAGTTACAATCATAGTTCCTGAATCTGCTTCTTATGTGTCTAATAGGGCAGTTCCATGGCAATATGGAACTAATACTCATCAGGGAGGAAGCCAACAGAAAGCAGAGGCTGCTGCGGGTACCAGTGTTGAGAATGTCAGTGGACCAAGTGGTTTTACCAGAAGTGGTCGACTGTTTGCTCCCCAGACTCTAAGGAGTGATAAAGAAGCTGAAGCAGCTGCAAGAACAAAAGGAAAACAGGTTGTTGATGACAAGGTGCCTGTTCAGGAAGAGGACCCTAAAGTCAATTTTGATAATGATGTCGAGGAATTTATGAGGATTATAAAAAAGAGCGATTACAAGATCATTGATCAGCTCAATCAGACACCCTCTAAAATCTCAATATTATCCCTGTTAATGAGTTCAGATGCACACCAGGCTGCTTTGTTGAAGGTTTTAAATATGGCTTATGTTCCCCATGAGATTACTGTGAATCAGTTGGAGGGGGTAATTTCTAATGTCAATGTGAGCCACGGGTTGGGGTTTACGAATAGGGATTTGACTCCGGATGGACGTAATCACAACAAAGCGTTGCACATCACACTTGAATGCAATGCAGATATTTTGTCGCACGTGCTGGTTGACACAGGTTCTTCCTTGAATGTGTTACCCAAAAAGGCCCTGATGAAAATTGAAGTAGATGGATTGATTCTTAGACCCAGCGATCTGATTGTGAGAGCTTTTGATGGATCCCAAAGATCGGTGTTTGGGGAGGTAGAATTACCAATACAGGTTGGTCCACAGATATTCAAGACAATCTTTCACATTATGGACATTCAGCCTGCTTACAGCTGTTTGTTGGGCCGACCGTGGATTCACGCAGCAGGCACGGTTACCTCCACACTACATCAGAAGCTCAAATATGTGTTCGAGGGTCAAGTGGTTACCGTTTGTGGTGAGGAAGATATATTTGTGAGTCATCTATCCACTTTCAAATATGTGGAAATGGAGGGAGAGATTCATGAAACCCTGTGCCAGTCCTTTGAAGCCCTGAATATCAACCAATTCCCAGAATCTACTTCAACACCAGTGGTGTCAAATGTGCCAGTTGGGCCGAGTGCATCAATTGCGTCCTACAAGCAGGCCATAGAAGTGGTTGAAAGCGGAAATGCCCAAGGTTGGGGTAAAGCTATCGACGTGTTTGTGAAAGAAGATAAGTTCGGCATTGGATACCAACCAGGCCAGACGCTAGTTCCCCGATTCCGTGGGCCAATCAATTTCAACAGTGGAGGAATTATCAACCCCAATCAGTTTTGCTCAGCAATAGAAGATGACGCTGAAAGCTCAGATTATCTAGACAGATGGGTGTATGCACTGGCTCCGGGCGAGGCATTGCAAAACTGGTCTAGTGAAGAAATCATTCATGTTGTACATCATTCAGAGTAATAATTCTTGTCTTTCATAATGCATGAAATCCCACACTCTACCCAAGGTGTGAGGATCCATTTGTAGGGCCACCATATTTTCTCATATAATGTTCAAACATCAATAAAAAGGACGTTTTTGTTTACAAATTTGTGTTCCTTTATTCCTTCTTTATCTTTATTTTTGCACAAAGAAAATTAAAAATGATAATGCACTTTCTTTTCTTTTGTTTTCGAGCAAAAAATAATCTAAAATAAAGCATCAATCCAATCATGCAGACTTGATTCTGTGGATTCCTCTGAAAATGATTCTGTTATGCCCACGTATGATTTCGACAATCCGATCTATCAAGCTGAGGAGGATAGTGATGAAGACTATGAACTCCCGGAAGAGTTGGCTAGATTGTTGGAACAGGAAGAAAAGACCATTCAGCCTCATCAGGAAGATCTTGAGGTTATCAATATTGGTTCAGAAGAAAGCAAGAAAGAGATCAAGATCGGTGCAAGTCTGCGGGCTGATGTAAAGCAAGAGCTGATAGTCATGCTACGTGAATACGTTGACATCTTTGCTTGGTCATATCAAGATATGCCAGGTTTAGATACAAACATAGTTGTGCATAAATTACCATTGAAAGAGGACTGTCCACCGGTCAAGCAAAAGCTGCGCAAAACGAAACCAGAAATGGCTTTGAAGATCAAGGAAGAGGTGCAGAAACAGTTGGATGCAGGTTTTCTGGAAGTAACCAACTATCCTCCCTGGGTGGCCAATATAGTACCGGTGCCGAAGAAAGATGGCAAAATCAGAATGTGCGTGGATTACAGAGATCTCAACAGGGCGACCCCTAAAGATGACTTTCCACTCCCTCATATTGATGTGCTGGTTGACAATACCGCTTAGTTTTCAGTGTTCTCATTTATGGATGGATTCTCCGGGTACAATCAGATAAAGATGGCGCCTGAAGACATGGAGAAGACGACATTCATTACCCCGTGGGGTACCTTCTGTTACAAAGTAATTCCTTTTGGGTTGAAGAACGCAGGGGCAACTTATCAAAGAGCAATGGTGACGTTATTCCACGATCTAATTCATAAAGAGATCGAGTGCTATGTGGATGACATGATTGCTAAATCAAAGACAGAAGAGGAACATCTGATCAACTTGAAGAAACTGTTTGAGAGGTTGAGGAAATTCAGGTTGAGACTGAATCCTAACAAGTGTACTTTCGGCGTGCGGTCCGGAAAATTGCTGGGTTTTATGGTCAATAAAAAAGGAATAGAGGTTGATCCTGCTAAAGTGAAAGCTATACAAGAGATGCCTGTACCGAGAACTGAGAAAGAAGTTCGCGGCTTTCTAGGGAGATTGAACTACATTTCAAGGTTCATATCTCACCTAACTGCCACTTGTGAACCGATATTCAAAATGCTAAGAAAAGATCAAACGGTCAGGTGGAATGATGATTGTCAAAATGCATTCGATAAAATAAAAAGATATTTGGAGGAACCTCCGATTCTGATACCTCCAGTTCAAGGGAGACCACTGATTATGTACTTGACAGTGCTCGAAGGATCCATGGGTTGTGTTCTCGGTCAACACGACGAGACAAGTAGGAAAGAACATGCTATCTACTACCTGAGCAAGAAGTTTACAGATTGTGAATCACGTTATTCAATGCTCGAGAAGACATGCTGTGCACTCGCATGGGCCGCAAAGCGATTGAGACAATATATGCTCACACATACAACCCTGTTGATCTCAAAAATGGATCCGGTCAAGTATATTTTTGAGAAACCAGCACTTACAGGCAGAGTTGCAAGGTGGCAGATGGTACTGACAGAGTACGATATTCAATATACTTCACAAAAGGCAATCAAAGGAAGTATACTGTCAGAGTATCTTGCACAACAGCCTCTTGATGATTACCAGCCCATGAAGTTTGATTTCCCTGATGAGGACATCATGTTTCTCAAAGCGAAAGACTACGAGGAACCACTTCTGGAGGAGGGGCCTGACCCTGAATCCAAATGGAGTTTGATGTTTGACGGGGCAGTTAATATGAATGGGTGCGGAGTTGGTGCAGTTCTCATTACGCCAGAAGGTGTTCACATGCCCTTCACTGCCCGAGTAACTTTCGGATGTACCAACAATGAAGCAGAATACGAAGCTTGCATACTAGGGATTGAGGAGGCTATTGATTTACGAATCAAGACTCTCGATATCTTTGGTGATTCAGCACTGGTAATCAATCAAGTAAAGGGAACTTGGCACACACACCAACAGAATTTGATTTCGTATAGAGATTATACGAGGAGATTGCTGACATTCTTTACAACTGTCAAGTTATACCATGTTCCCAGAGATGAAAATAAGTTTGCAGACGCCTTGGCCACTATATCTTCGATGATCAAAGTGCACAGTTGGAACTTTGTACCCAGGATTGATGTATCTCGTCTTGATAGACCTGCTTTTGTGTTTGATGTTGATGCAATCTCTGACGATAAGCCTTGGTACCATGACATTAAATGCTTCTTGGAGAATCAAGAACACCCGCCTGGGGCATCTCCCAAAGACAAGAAGTCATTAAGAAGGCTAGCCGGTAGTTTCTTCTTGAACAAAGATGGCGTGCTGTATAAAAGAAACTTTGACATGGTTCTGCTCAGATGCGTGGATAGACACGAGGCAGACCTGTTGATGATTGAGGTGCACGAAGGCTCTTTCGGTACCCATGCCGGAGGACATGCGATGGCTAAGAAATTGTTGAGATCGGGGTATTATTGGTTGACAATGGAGTCAGATTGCTGCAAGTATGCCCGCAAGTGTCATAAATGCCAGATCTATGCAGATAAAGTACATGTTCCTCCAAATCCGTTGAGTATCATGTCCTCTCCGTGGCCCTTTGCAATGTGGGGCATTGATATGATCGGGAAAATTGAGCCTACTGCTTCAAATGGTCATCGTTTCATTTTGGTCGCCATTGATTACTTCACTAAATGGGTCGAAGCAGCATCTTATGCCAATGTCACTAAGCAAGTGGTAGCTCGTTTCTTGAAATGAGATATCATTTGTCGATATGGATTTCCCGAAAGAATCATTACTGATAATGGTTATAATTTGAATAACAAGATGATGGTTGAGCTATGCCGGGACTTCAAAATCGAACACCACAATTCTTCTCCTTACCGCCCAAAGATGAATGGCACGGTCGAAGCGGCCAACAAAAATATCAAGAAGATTGTGCAGAAGATGGTTGTCACGTACAAAGATTGGCATGAGATGTTACCATTGGCTTTGCATAGGTATCGAACATCAGTCCGCACGTCCACTGGGGCAACACCATACTCACTTGTATACTGTATGGAGGCAGTTCTACCGATCGAAGTTGAGATTCCCTCTCTCCGAGTATTGATGGATGTTAAACTAGATGAAGCTGAATGGGTACGAGCCAGATTTGATCAGTTGAGCCTTATTAAGGAGAAACGATTAGCAGCGATATGTCATGGCCAGCTATACCAGTGCAGAATGAAGAGGGCATTCGACCAGAAGGTTCGACCTCAAGTTTACAAGGTCGGAGATGTGGTAATCAAGAGAATACTTCCTCCGAGTACAGATCACAGGGGCAAATGGACTCCTAATTATGAAGGTCCATTCGTGGTTAAAAAGGTTTTCTCAGGCGGAGCCTTATTGTTGACAACCATGGATGGTGAAGACTTTTCATCCCCTGTTAATTCAGATGCAGTTAAAAAAATACTTCGTATAAATAGACCCGCTGGATAAAAGAAAAAAAATCCAGGCAAAAAAGGGCATCCTGGCGAACCAAAAACAGAATAAAGGTTCGGGCAAAAATTAGGGATATAATTGAAAAAAAATTGTACACCCGATAAGTTGAAAACCCGAAAGGGCAACTTAGGCAAAAATGGGTATCCCGGTGGATTGAAAACCTGAAAAGGCGATCCACGCAAAAGAGGGATTTAAGCGAATGATTGCAGTCTGAATTAATCTGTACGTTCTCTACTCTTCAGCAAACTAGCAAAGCTTCCGAAGGAGGAATTGTTCCAACCACGAACTTCCGAAGGCGAAGATAGTCAAGAGAGTTGGAATACATACTGGTTATAACAGAATCAGAAATCAGTTGGAATCCAATTTTCGCATTATCATTAGGATAGATTTCTTTTCTCAATTTTATGGCAATCAACTCTTTCAGGGGTTTGCTTCCGATTGTAAATTCGCCGATTTTGGCATTTTATCAATAAAATTGAATGTTCAGTCATAAGCTTTTATTTTCATTTTACTGTTTTGTTTGCAAAAACGTCCGATTTTTGATAATAAAACATTACTTTGAAAATATCAGGGCCTTGCAAAAACATGCACAAAAAAGACAATTAAAATTACTTTGCTTTTTGGGCAACCTTGGATGGTGGACTCAAAAACCACGCAATATCCTGGGGCATGTGCATATACATTTTCTGTTGCAGGTAATGAGTTCGATCGATCCCAAGCAGCACGAAAGTTATCTCTCAGCACCAACAGATATTTGTTATGACTTGATACAGTTGTATCTTATTAAGTCGATTCTCTCATTCAAGATTTCCCATCGGGTTTTGTGACGATAACGGTTGTCGAAGATTGAATTCTTCTGTGTTGATAACGGTTATTAATGCAGTGAGCACTCCATGTCCATAACGAGTGCAAATTTTCTGGTACCTCGCAGGTGACGTGAAGGGTAGTGCAAGAGCGAATGTTCGAAAGCTGAAGACAGGGTGTTCGTCTAAGAGTTTGAAAACACTTGGTTTTCTATAAAATCCTCTTAAGAGACGAAGCTTCTCGCAGTAGTATCCCTAGTGAAGTTGCCAAGAGTTTGAAGGTGCTTAATCTTCTGTAAAATCCTCTTATGACGGTTTCTTCAGATCAGTCTTGTATCATGGGGCGGAAGCAAGTTGTTGGCTTTCCCTAACATGGGGCATGTTGAGTTTCCCCAGTAGGAAATGTTCCAAATCTATTATCCCCAGTAGAGTTTGAGGACGTTTGGTCTTCCGTAAAATCCTCTCAAAAGGCATTCCCAGCACGAGACGCTTTAGAGCGGTTTTCCCCCAGCAGGGTTTATGGTAAACTCATTATCCCCAACGGAATCGTCAAAAGGAAAGTTCGCCTAGCATGGGGCATTGTGACATTTATCCTAAGCTCGACAGTCTTATTCCTCAGCAGACTACCGTGGAATTGCTTTGGGATTCCCCAGCAGATCTCTAGGGACTCTTTCTCAGCAAGTTGCAATAAAATGTTCCAACTAGGATTGGCACATCCCCGGCAGAGCATCTCTTCCCCAGCAAGATTGTACCTCTGGTAGCGGCATCCCCACAGAGTTTAACATTTTGACAGTAATTTCCCCAACAAGGTCTAAATAGATCGAGGGAATCTATTCTTCAACAAATTGTCAGTATATGATATTACCCAGCCGGTGGTGTAATTCTCAGCATTGCTCATTTACAGCTCAAAGTCCAATTTATTTTTGGCATACATTATTCCAGCATGTGGGATAGTATTGCAGATGGTTGTTCCAGCAGGTGGGATGATCATACAGGTTGTTCATATTATTCCAGCATGTGGGATAGTATTGCAGATGGTTGTTCCAGCAGGTGGGGTGATCATTATATTCAATTGTTCATATTATTCCAACATGTGGGATAGTATTGCAGATGGTTATTCTAGCAGGTGGGGTGATCATTATATTCAATTGTTCATATTATTCCAGCATGTGGGATGGTATTGCAGATGGTTGTTCCAGTAGGTGGGATGATCATTATAGACAGTTGTTCGTATTATTCCAGCAGGTGGGATAGTATTGCAGATGGTTGTTCCAGCAGGTGGGGTGATCATTATATACAGTTGTTCATATTATTCCAGCATGTGGGATATTGTTGCAGATGGTTGTTCCAGCAGGTGGGGTGATCATTTGGAAAAGCTTCCAAAGCTGGTTTGGTAAGCATCGAAGTCCAATGTTAGTTTGCCAAAGCTGCAAAAGTCCATCTGAAGATGGCAGGTTTGAGATTCCAAAGCCGGTTTGGTAATCCTTGAAGTCCAACGACAGATTGGCAAAAATCCAACACGAATTGGTAAAAGTCCAACGACAGATTGGCAGAAATCCAACACGAATTGGTAAAAGTCCATTATCTAGAATGGTAGAGCAGCTAAAGTCCACCCATAGAGTGGCAAGCCAGTAGTCGTCTGGCGTCGTTGCGAAAAGACATTGTTGAAAGTCCATCGACAGTATGGCAAGCCAGTAGTCACCCGGCGTCGTTCAAAAAGACATTGTTGAAAGTCCATCCATAGTATGGCAAGCCAGTAGTCGTCTGGCGTCGTGCAAAAGACAGACCTCTCCGTCAACGTTTCATTGAAGATTCAGCTGTCTCGTTGGGTTTATATCCCTTTTGTTCTTCGTCGTCCAGAGCAAATCTTTGGTTATGTTTGGTATTCAATCACTATATACCTTGAAAGTCTGAAAGCAATAGCTTTCAGGCATTCAGGTCTACAGCGTTTGAATAGGGGTAGCTGTAATACCCCAAAATTTGCTCTCTCTTTTGTCATCATAGCATTATCATATATCATATCATATCCATCTAATTAGCATTGCATTGCATCTTTGCATAGAAAAATGAAGCATAGCATCCCTCTTACCATCAAGGCATGTGATCAGGTGAAAGATGGACAATCAAGGAATCATTCAAGGCACAAAGGTCAAACAAGTTGTCTCAAGGAAAGTCAAGAGGTCTTCCATGTCTCATACTATCTCAATTGATCATCGAAAACCTCAAGAAAGTGAGATTCAATAGGAGGTTGAAGCATTACATCCTTCACTATGCAAGAGGTCTAAAAACTGAAGGAAAACCCTCAAGAGAGATAGTTCATTGGTTCAAAACCACCCTCAAGTGGCATATCACATCATCCTTTAAGAGGATACACAACATACTCAGAGGAATTTGGATTTGGAAGATGTGCAATTTCCTCCTAACCAGAAGGGGCCAAAACTAGGGTTTCCAATTAAATCAGTGTATCTCTGATTTTTTGGACAAAACTTGATGTCATGGTATTCTACATGTCCTTAAGTGTATGGGTGTGAAAAATTGCCTCTCAATTGGTTTTGGAAGTGGTTCAATTGGAAGAAAGATAAAAAATCAGGAAAATTGGGGCTAAGTCAAATAATCAGAGGAAAAAGTCAACTCTTGACTTTTTGAGGCCAAATTCATGAAATTCATGTTATATGTGACCAATGTACAAAATTTGATCAAGAAACTCCTAAAGGATCATGAAAAATTAAGATTTGAAAAGTTGCCATTTTTGGAAGAAGTAGGGTTTCCAAAAATAGTAATTTTGGGCCATTTTCACCTTACTTTGAACCAAGACCATTCAAAATTGAGACACCAAATGAAAATTCCACTCGGCCAAAACAAAAGATCTTGTTTCAAGCTTCAAATCCATGTGTAGAACATCTCCATTGGATGAAAATTGAGTGAGATATGATTGACCAAAGTTTGAGCAAAGTAGGTTCAAAATCAGGTCATGACCAAGGATTCACAGGCCCATGCGCAGTCATTTCTACAAACATGTGGTGGACCAAATGTTTTGATCAATTACTCATGGTTAGAGGCCTCAAATGAAAAATCTTTCAACATGAAAGTTGTTCCTCTATGTGAGATCTTCAAAATTGGTGTTCATGTTTTTTTTATTTGATCAAAGGATAAGAAGTTATGATGGCTCAAAGTATGGTCAATGCAGCTGAAAATTTGACTAAGTCACAACCAAGTCATGCCACACATGCGCGCATTATGCAGCATTTCAAGCCAGTTTTGAGTTCCTATGTTTGAAGCACATTTCCAATATGTTGCAAGTCTCATTTTCACTTCTTTTCAACATCAAAGTTGTTGTATCATGTACACACTTTGTAATGATACCAGAATCATCCATTTCCATGGCCTGAAGAGAGAGATATCCATGTGTAAACATCACCATTACCAACTGATTTCGTCACGCTTCACATCAGAATTTGTAGTTTGGTTCACACACACCACAAGCACTTCATCACATCAGTTTTCCTCTTTCAACCAAGCACATATCACCTACACCATGCACACTAGCACGTGCCATACATGAGAATGGAAAAGAACAACTTGCTGAACAAGTTTTGTGCTACAACCAGCCGTGCCATTTCACTTTCTCTTCATCTCCACCATAACTCACCATGAACCATCTACACCACATCATTGCTCTCCCTAACTAACTTGACTCAATTAGTTAGGGATGACTCACCTAAACCACCTCAACTCAGTTAACCAACTCAGGTTAACCGTGGTTAAACTCACACTATAAAACAAAAGCTTCACTCACATTTCCATTTTCAGCTTCATTTTTTCACTCTCCCTCTCAAACATTTCAAACTCTCTCTCTTTTTGTCTCCATTTTCTCTCTGAGTTGCACGAATCCACCATCATTTTTCCTCTAATTCCACCTTCAAGCTTCATCTTCAATCATCACTGAACTTGAAGCAGAATTGGATTGTTGAAGTAAACACACTGCAAATCCATCTCCATCATCATTCTTCAGAAGTTGAAAGCCTTTATTTGGCCAAGTGAAGCTCAAAGAGGAAGCAAGAATCTCTGGTTTTCTCAACATCTCCAATTTCTCCATATTTTCAGGTTTCATCATTCAACTTTATTTCAGTTGATTTTCATTAATTTTGACTTGTTTTTGTTAATATAAGCTTGATAGAAGCTCTGCTTACTCCGGCTAGTTGATAGGCCTTGTAGAGGCTTAGATCCAAAAGTTATGGCATATCTTTATCTCCTCTGTTCTCTATGTGTGTGCATTATTTGTGAAAGTTAAGTGCATATCCATGATGTGCTTAACCTCAGCTTCATTTTGATATGCGCATTGTGTATTTTTGTGAACATGTGAGATTTGCAGGTGGCGGTTCTCACCGGAGAAGGTGACCGGAGGTCCCTCTCCGGCCGGTGAAGGTTTGAATTAGGGTTTGTTTGCATTTTAAGTCGTGACCGTCTGATTTGTTTTAATCTAAGGGTGGTGATGTTGCCAGCTAATTAATGGGGAGGGTGTGTGTCACGTGATTCATTTTTAATCCCTCTGATTCTTGCATGCGTGTTCGTGCATAATTGTTATGGTGTGCTGGCAATATGATGTACATGATTTGTTTACTTTGATTGTGGTTTGACTTTGACTTGATCTAATGGTCACGTGTGAGTCAATTTTGTTGACTGATTTCCACCATAATACCATGTGCCATGCGTTTGATGGACCAGGCTTGGTTTTGCTAGTTGCACCTCACGTTTTGAAGCCCAAGTAATTTTGAACTGTTGGATTACTATGCATGCACCCCTCTCTTATTTTCAATTTCTTTTTATTTTCTTCATTTTATACACGTTTCCTTTTTAATTTTTAAAATTACAAAAAAACATCAGAGAATTCTGGAAAAATTCATGAACATTATCAAGACATTTAGGAAATTTTTTATATTTTTATTTCATGATTTTATGACATTTTTGCCCCTGTTCCATGATTTTTCTTTGAATTTCCATTTGTGTGCATTCCAAATGTGACACATGAGTTTGTAGAATTTTTTTCTTGATCATTACAAATTGTTTTGACATGATTCTTTTTGAATTGATTCACTAATACATTGAAGCATGTTAGATGATTTTTTTTTTATTTTTTAAGTCATTTTATGACATTTTTTGATGCTTGTCATTGCATTACTTTGCATGATGTTTCAATTTGACACAATTGCATTGTTTGAAGTCATTTTGCCTTGAATTTTTACATGCTATCTTGATGGGTGATTCACTTCTAACCTAGGCATTCTAATACCATGCTTGCATAATTTTCATACGGCCATTTGATTTTTGTTTGATGCATTACATTTGAAGCATAATCCATGTCATATCATTTTAACTTTGGTGCATGTTTGCATGAATTCTCTTGTGCATATTTGTATGAAGAATTAGCATGTTTTATAACCCATTTAAGTGATATTATAGATCATTGGTGCACATTATAGATCATCTTTACATGTTCATCTTAACTTGAACTTTGTGCATCCTTAACATGTATTGTTTACATTTTCTTTTTGAACCTTCATTTCAATTCTTCTTCTATCACTTCTTGAATGTCTTGAATGTTGATTCATGAATACTTTTTAGATGTTTATAGACCATTTTCCATTTGGTTTCAATTCTGATTGTTGGATTACATGTTCCACTTATGCATGTTCTTTTCATTTTCTTTTCATCTTTCATCTATCCTTTCTTATGATAACATGTTTAAATGCTATGGATGATGATTGTTGCTTATTCATTTGAGCTTGTATGATGATATTCATTGGTTGTCAACATGATTCACATTCTGGTTGTGATATTAAGATTTGATTCTTCATCTTTTTCTTTTGAACTTTAATGTGTATTAAGTACTTTTTACTTTCTTATGCATGTTTCCATGTTTACTAACCATGTAGGGACTTTGGTAAGTTGGAATTGAGTGTGGATAAGGAATCCACATTCAAACCTCTTTCCTTTCATCTTTTACAATTCAATCTTGTGTTTTGTTAAGCACTTATGTGCTTTCTTTGATTAACTCATTACTTTCCCTTTTGAGTTACAATTCATCTTCTACTTTAGAAGTGAATTGTTTAATTCATTCCTTCTTTAGACTTTAGGTTTTGCAACCTCACAAACCATTAGGATCACTCCATTTAATAATCAATTAGGATTGAGTCTTAGTTCACATAGATTTTCACCTTTACCTCTCTCTTGAGTCTTTCATCTTCTCATCTCAAAGAAAATTCAAAATATCTAATAAAGGTAGGTACTTATTGCATTTAGGCCTTTCATATAAAGAAAAGATTATAAGGGGTCTTCTCTTATAATCTTAGAATGTGTAGCATATAGCCCATCTTGGGTCAATGTGTTAAACATTTGATCTTGTATGAGGGACTTAAATGCAATACTTGTTGAAGATACAAATAAGGAAAAAACACTTCTTCATTTCATAATCAACAAAAACACTTAATAAATACAAGTATGCTAGTGTGTTTGAACCTTAATAATTGGAACTAAGTGTGAGGGTCTTCTTCCCACTTAGTGTACTTTCTTACTCATTCCATCTTGGAATGTGAGGATGTACACATTCCAATGATTAAGATTTAGATACACTATCATATGCAAACAAATAACAAAAATTCTTAAAAGACAAAAACAAATAATAACGTCTTTCCTTCGGGAATTCTTTTCTCACCTCATTCATTCTCAACGTACAAACGTGCTCCTTCTCGTTCTCTTGCAAGATGGTAGCGCACTCGGACCAGCGAGCCTGCAACACCTGAGCTAGAACGTTAGCCATCCCTAAAAAACACAAACAATCCATCCCTAGTGAGGGGAACTACGTCGCTCTGATTCTCATGTTCCCGATGAGATACGTAGGCAGTGGGGTAGGGCCCATTCGAGCACTTCTTTTATTTTCCCTACATTTGTTCTCTTTCTTTTTCCATTCCTTTTCCAGTTCTTTTTTCCAGTATCTTTTCCTTACACCCTTTGATCGAAACAAGCAAGCGTGGATCCCATCGGGTACGATGGACGCGAGGGGGTGCTAATACCTTCCTCTCGCGTAACCGACTCCCAAATTCAATTCTCTTGGTCGCAAGACCATGTTCTTTCCTTCCTTCAGGTTTATGCGGTGTTTCCTTTCCCTCTCTTGGGATAAATACACATTGCTGGCGACTCTGTTTCGGTGCCACTTTCGCGTTTGTACTAGGATGAAAATCCCGGGAGCGACAAAGAGCGAGTCAACAATTTGGTCCTAGATCGCAAGATTTCAAGGGAAAGCAGGTTGCTAGACCTAATGCTATTCCTCTATGTAGGGTGTGCAACAAACGTCATTTTGGGAGGTGTACCAATGAGAGTGTTAGGTGTTATCATTGTAATGAATTAGGACATATGGCTAGAGCGTGTCCTCAGAATAGAAACCAAGTGCAAGGAAGGAATACTGGACGGGTTTATACCTTGGATGCAAGGAAGATGAAAAGTGACAACTCCTTGATTGCGGGTACGTGTTTCGTAAACAGGCATCCTTGTTTTGTTTTATTTGATTGTGGGGCAACACATTCTTTTATGTCAATGCGATGTGTAAAGAGACTTGGGTTGCAAGCTATTCCTTTGTCTCCTCCTATGGTGGTCACTACTGCCATGGATGAAATGGTTGAGACACCGTTGATGTGTGAAAACTGTGTTTTGTTTGTGAATGGTAGATTTTTTCAGATTGACCTTATCTGTTTACCGCTTAAGAAAGTTGATGTCGTTTTGGGGCTGGATTGGCTTTCTGCTAATTCGGTGTTTATTGGGTGTGAGGACAAGCTAATCATCATTCCATCTGCCGAGGCTACCTTGAAGGATGTGTTAACCACTATTTTAGAAGGTACGGTGGGAATGATAAATTTCTTGTTTGAGAAGGAGAAATCTGTTTTACTGGTTCATACTAAGGAGGGAAGTAGTGACCAGCTAGTGCTGACTATTCCTATAGTCTGTGAGTTTCCCGAAGTTTTTCCTGAGGATGTTACTTCTCTTCCTCGAGAGAGAGAAGTTGAGTTCTCTATTGACCTGGTACCGGGAATGACTCCTATATTTGTTTCTCCTTATCGAATGACACCGCTTGAATTAAGAGAATTAAAGGACCAATTGGAGGACTTAATGGCTAAGCATTTTGTTAGACCCAGTGTTTCACCGTGGGGAGCTCCAGTGTTGTTGGTAAAGAAGAAAGATGGTGGAATGCGTATGTGCATTGATTATCGTATGTTGAATAAAGTCACCATCAAGAATAAGTACCCCTTACCCAGGATAGACGACCTGTTGGATCAATTGAAAGGAGCCTGTGTGTTCTCGAAGATTGATTTACGGTCGGGTTATCATCAGATCCGAGTGAAGAGTTCCGATGTGCCTAAGACTACATTCAGAACCCGTTACGGCCATTACGAATTCTTGGTGATGCCTTTCGGTGTGACTAATGCTCCAGCTGTTTTTATGGATTACATGAACTGTATATTTCAAGCTTACTTGGACCAATTTGTCGTAATCTTTATTGACAACTTTCTTATTTATTCTCGTACTCCACAAGAGCACGGAGAACATTTGAGAATTGTCTTATCGGTATTGCAGGAGAAGCAACTTTTTGCTAAGTTAAGCAAGTGTAAGTTTTGGATGTCGGAAGTTAATTTTCTTGGACATGTTATATCTCAAGGTGGAGTGGCAGTGGGTCCGTCAAAGGTAGAAGCAGTGATTAATTGGGAGAGACTAAGGAATGCTTTGAAAGTCAGAAGTTTCTTGGGATTGGCAGGTTACTATAGAAGGTTCATCAAAGGTTTTTCTCAATTGGCACTACCAATGACGAAACTTACATGAAAGGATTGTGCTTATGAGTGGGATTCGGGTCGTGAGCAAAGTTTTATGGAATTGAAAAAAAGTTTGACGACTGCTCCAGTGTTAATTATTCCTGATCTTAACAACTCTTATGAAGTATTTTGCGATGCTTCTAAGATGGGATTAGGAGGTGTTTTGATGCAAGGCGGTCAAGTGGTAGCTTATGCTTCTCGACAATTGAAAGTTCATGAGAAGAATTATCCAACTCATGATTTGGACTTAGCAGCGGTTGTATTTGCATTGAAGGTGTGGTGTCATTATTTGTATGGTGTACATTTTGAAATGTTCAGTGATCATAAAAGTTTGAAGTATTTATTTGATCAAAAGGAGTTGAATATGCGACAACGAAGGTGGATGGAGTACTTAAAGGATTATGACTTAGAATTAAAGTATCATCTAGGAAAAGCAAATAAAGTAGCAGATGCATTAAGTCGGAAAATGGTTCATAGTGCCGAATTGGAGTATGTTTTGTTTGAAAAGTTTAGAGATCTTAATATTCAATTTGTGTGGACTCCGAATGGTGTAATTATGGGAAATTTGAATGTCAATTCTACTCTAAGAGAGGAGATTCAACAAGGGCAAGTTTTAGAGGAGAAGTTTCAAGATATGTTACTTCAACCTGGTTTTTCATGAGCAGCGGATGGGATTGTCCTGTTTAACCAAAGGATTTGTGTTCCGAATGACGAGGTATTAAAAAGAAAGATTTTAGATGAAGCTCATAAAGGTACTTTTATGATACATCCTGGTTCTTTGAAGATGTATCAGGACTTAAAGAAGGATTATTGGTGGTTCGGAATGAAAAAGGATATTGCGGTGTATGTGTCAGAATGTGCAGTGTGCCAACAGGTGAAGATTGAACACCAAAGACCGGGCGGTCTGTTGCAACCTTTAGAGATTCCAGTTTGGAAGTGGGATAGTATTTCTATGGATTTTGCAGTAGGTTTACCCCGTATGCAAGGTGGTTATGATTCCATTTGGGTGATTGTAGATCGACTAACAAAATCTGCGCATTTCTTAGCCGTGAAAACTACTTTCAAGGCAAGTCATCTTGCAAGGTTATTTATTGCTGAGATTGTGAGATTGCACGGTGTTCCCTCCAACATTGTGTTCGATAGAGATCCAAAGTTTACTTCAAGGTTTTGGAAGGTTTTCCAACAAGCTATGGGTACGAGGTTGCGTTTGAGCACGTCGAATCATCCTCAGACGGATGGTCAGACTGAGCGAACAATACAAATGATGGAAGATATGTTAAGAGCTTATGTACTAGAAAGTAGAGAAAATTGGAAGGAACTTCTACCGTTGATTGAGTTTTCTTATAACAATAGTTACCATGCGAGCATCAGCATGGCTCCTTATGAAGCATTGTATAGGAGGAAATGTAGAACACCTTTGTGTTGGGCGGAAGTTGGTGAAGATAGAATTTTGGGACCGGAAATTATTCAAGAGACTACGGAAAAGATTCGAATGATCCGTGAGAAGGTTAAACAAGCACAAGATCGTCAAAAGAATTATGCGGACAATCGTATGAGACCTTTAGAATTTGAGGAAGGTGACCATGTGTTTCTGAAAGTTACCCTGAGATTGAGATTGAAAGGACCATTTAAGTCACGCAAGTTAAGTCTGAGATACGTGGGACCGTGTCAGATCTTGGAAAGGATTGGTGAAGTCACTTACAGATTAGCCTTACCACCCTCTCTATCAGAGATGCATGACGTCTTTCATGTATCTCAGCTCCAAAAGTTTATTCCTGACCCTCTTTAGCCAGTTTTACCAGAATCAGTGGAAATAGAAGCAGACTTTACTTTTGAACCTCAACCGAGCCGTATTGTGGGAAGAGAAACAAAGGTATTAAGGAACAAAGACATTCCTCTTGTTAAGGTGCAATGGGATGTGGCGCATCCGGGTGATGCTACTTGGGAACTAGAATCGGAAATGCGAGATTCTTATCCTCATCTGTTCAGGTAATCTTTTTAATTCGAGGACGAATTTCTATTTAAGGAGGGGAGGATGTAATACCCCGTATTTTATAAACGCTTTGGATAATATTAGTTGAGACCAGTTGAGATCCAGTGTGCTCAGAGTATTTATCTGATAAGATAATTAGAGCAACTGACGAACTCAGAGCTGATCAGATTAATATTATCTAACTCTAAGGTTCTATTACTTGGTGCATTTGAGCTAATTTGGACATTTAGTAGTGTTACTAACTAATGATATTTTTCTATATCATTTCTTTTCCTCTCATTTCCAAATTTAGAAACATTTGGAGCAAGAGAAAGTGAAGAGAAGGAAATGAAAGGAAAGGAAAAAGAAGAGGAAGTCCAAGAGCTCAAGACGAAGAACCATAATCTCATCTTCTTCATCATCATCTTCTAATCCAGGTGGGTTCTAGATAGATGCTTTAGTTGTAGAGTTGTTGAGTTTAGAGTTAGGTTTTTTTGGTTTTGTGAGAAAATGAACAATTTTGCAAATTAAGGAAATCTAACGGATAAAATGAGGTATAAAGGGTATAGAATGATTGTTATATATGTATGATCATCTGTTTATACTTGGTTGTGTGTTTGATTGTGTTTTGGTTGGAATTGGTTTGGATGGTATCCATGAAAAACCAGATTTTTTGTACTTCTGCAGTGAAGTAACCGGTTACCTTGTGAAGTAACCGGTTACTTGAAGGAAAATTTACGAAGGTTACAGCTGAAGTAACTGGTTACCTTGTGAAGTAACCGGTTACCTTAAAGTGGCTAGAAACGTGAAAATGATTCTGAGTGAATAGTGGATTTGAAGTAACCGGTTACCTTGTGAAGTAACCGGTTACCTCACTGAAACTTTGGAAAAATATTTATTTTAAAAATTCATAACTTTTTAACCGTAATTCCGTTTTGAACGTTCTTTATATCGATGTGGAGCTCTGAAAATACTCTATCTAATACAAGTAAAAAATACTAGTTTTGTTGCCGATTAAATAAATCAGAGGGAACCGGAATTGGTGCAACTTGTGATATGTTGAATTATAATTGAACTTTTTAGAATTTAAAAGCTTCAAGAGGTGAGTTAGGCAGGAACCCTTAGTACAATAGAGTGACTTAGAGAATTGCGTGGAAATTCTTACATCGATACTAGAAGTGTATCTTTGATAAGTCGTTAGTGGAGGTTCGAGGCTAGTTTTGTGCTCTCCTCCGAATTAAACGTGTATTATTCCCTAATAAATATTAGTGACCCGTGTCGAGATCTCCTTGTGCGGGATGGTCGGGGAAAATATTTATTAAGTAAGCAGCCGTGACCCGTGTCGAGATCCTCTGGTGTGGGATGGCCGGGGAAAGTTGCTTAGTGGGTGGTATTAGTGACCCGTGTCGAGATTCTCTTGTGTGGGATGGCTGGGGAAAGTACCATAGGGAGTGGTATTAGTGACCCGTGTCAAAATCTTCGGGTGGAGGATGGCCGGGGAAAGTACCATTGGTAGATAATCAGTGACCCATGTCGATATCTCCTTGTGTGGGATGGCCGGGGAAATTTATCTATGTTAAGGATCCGTGAACCGTGTTTAATCTCCGTGAGCGAGATGGCCGGGGAAAGATTCCTTAACTAGTTGTTATTTTGTGTGTATCGCGTTTGTTCTCTAGTGAAGAATGTTTGAACTCAAAGTCTAGTTCCTTTCCCCCGACTTGAGTTAGGTTTTGGTTATAATCTTGTAAAGCCAAGAGAATCCATAGGATAGAGAACTCACTGAGATTTGATGTATCTCACCCCACTATTGTTGAATATTTCAGGTACTTCAGGTTCTGCGAAGGGTAAGGATAAGGCCGTGTGATTATCCTTACTTGTCTGATGGCGTAGCTTCCGTTGTGGTGTTTTGGAGATCGTTGTCGATCTAGTTCTTTGTATTTATCTTTGGAACATCTTGTATATATATTTATGCCATAGTTTTTTTTTGTATTAGGCTTTTTGGGCATGTATATGTATAATGTGTTTACTAGGGACTTATTGGTATTTCAGTACCAAACGTGGATTTCATGTATAATATATGGTTTGATGTATGTATTTATATATGGGCGTTACAAACTTCATACATTCCGCTCTTCATAGCAGGTTTCTCTATAAGAGTTCGCTCACTCCCCATTGGAAGTGGTTTTGTGCCATATTTTCAATGAGTTGATAGGCGTCTTCAAAGGGTTTGTCCATTAGAGTGCCGCCAACTGTAGAGTTCAAGTTCAGCTTAATGTTGTATAGAAGACCATTATAGAAAGTATGAATAATCAACCATTTTTCAAGTCCATGATGTGGATTGAGCCTTAATATGTCCTTGTATCTTTCCCAAGCATCGAAAAGAGATTCATTGTCTTTTTTCCTAAATCCGTTGATTTGGCCTCTTAGCATAACAATCTTGCTAGGTGGGAAGTATCATGCTAAGAATACTTTCTTCAACTCATCCCACATAGTGATAGAGTTAGATGGTAGAGACTGGAGCCAAGCTCTAGCTCTATCTCTTAAAGAGAAAGGAAAAATACGTAGTCTTATGGCTTCATTACTTACACCATTTGCTTTCATTGTGTCAGCGTACTGCATAAACATTGATAAATGAAGGTTCGGATCGTCCGTAGTGCTACCAGAGAATTGGTTTTGTTGAACGGCTTGTAGCAAAGAAGGTTTCAACTCGAAATCATTTCCCACGATGGCAGGGGCATCAATGTTATTGTATGGTTCCTCTTGCGATGGAACAACATAGTCCTTAAGAGGACGGTTCGGTGGATTTTCAGCCGTAACTGATTCTGGTTCTGGAAAAGGAATGATAGGGCCAGGAAGATTATATTTTATCTGGAATTCGTTGATTCGGCGTCTTAGATTAATAAAAAGCTTGATATTGTCAATCGGTTTCTCTAACTTTTCTCCTTGAGAGCGAGGGTTTGGCATACAATCGACGAATAAAAAGGGAAATTTTGTTGCCTTAATCTATAATGCGCAGCAACGGAATCACAATATTGACTAAATTAGTCCCCGATAACGGCGCCAAAAACTTGATCGCGACTTTACGAGTCTATCAGATGATCTACTGCAAGTATACAGTCTATCACATAGTTTTAAAAGATATCGAACCCACAAGGACTAATAATCAATCTAATGTTATCCAATTGGTACTATGTAAAGTTAAGGTTAGTAATTACTTGGTTTGGACAGAAATAAACGTAAAATAAACTAAAGATTAAGAAATATATTAATAAAGAGAGACCAAAATATAGATTCCTTGTACCTCAGGGACTCTGTAAATCATTGGCGTTAAATTATGGTTAAATCCGTAGAAAATACTAGTTTAAAGACTCTATCTCACGCTTTCGCACTATTGACTAAAGCCACACTTCCTAACCATGAGATTTTGCTCTCGCTAGCCCATTTTAATTAAGATGCATATTTTGAAAACTAATTAGATCCTAATTGATACCTAAAGCGCTCTCGCTGTATTTAGGATTAATGCCCAGTTCTCAATATCTGGTCCAATTCTCACACTCTCGCGCTATCGACTCGGACCTTTATTTGCTTTTCACTCTCGTGACAAAATATTAAAATTTAAACTTGGAAGCTAAAGCCAAAATAGAATTTAATAAACTTTTACACCTAATTTCATTACTGAGTCCCGTCGGAAACAACTGTCTTCACATACCAGACTCAAGTGCGTTTAGCTAGACATGCAGATAAACTTAAACAAACTAAACAAAACCATACCAAATGAAAATAGCATAGTAAATAATACAATAAACAATAAATAAATAATAAGTAAAAAGCTGTAAAAACTTGACTTAAAGGATGGGAAAACTTGAAGTAAAGTGAACGAAAAATAACTTTTTATTATGCCGGCAGGCTTGCGATTCAATGATTATAGAAAATTAAAACTAAGGTTTGTGATAATCTCTCTATGTGAGTGATTATCACTTTGAAATACAATTTATACTTAATTGTAAAAAATGGCAGAGTTTTCGCAAGGTAATTGGATGCTCAAAACAAAGGAAACTACCCTTTATATAGAGGTATTCAGCTTGAGAAACGTCTCCTTAACATGCAAATTCATTTGAGAAGAAGTAGGAAAGTGTGGGGAAGGAAGTTGCATTGGAATCCCACGTTTTCTGTTACTGGGACTAAATGGCGAATGCTATTAGGCTCATGGCGAACACCATGAGCTTTAAGTGGGCTGCTGATGTGGCTAAGTGCAATAGCGAACGCCATTAGGCAATAGCGAACGCCATGCACCAGAATTCACTATTTCTCTGCATTTTCCTCCTCTTCTCGCTCTTATCTTGATTTTTTCGCATAGACGCTCCATAATCGAATAGTTCCTGAAACACAAACAAAATAAGACAGAATACACGCAAAGCAAGACAAAATGATATAGAATAAGATATGTATCAGGTCGAAATACATGATACGTTTTCATGTTATCATCCACACTAGCTGATACTTTTGCTCCAGGTCCCATGAAACGAGCGTCCTTGCTTGAACCCCTCAGATTTAAGAGTTATTGCTCCAGTTTCATGTACCGAGCAAACCTGCTCAATCAATACAATTAATTAAGACTTTCACAGCTCAAGTACAAGAGACTTACGTGGCTAAATCATCTTGGCTCAAGACTTCCTTGCTTGTATTCTAATGACACAAGACTTTTTCTCAATCAAACTAGTTGATTAAGACTTTCACAGCTCAAGCACATAGCAAGAGACTTACTTGGCTCAAGCATCTTGCCTCGTGACTTAATCTAAACTACTAAACAAGTTCAGTAAAATATAAAACAAGGTGTACATTATACAAGTATCAGAGGTACGGTAAATCACCATAACAAAGACCTAAAGCACTAAAGATTTCTAAGATATTCAATGTGTAAGAAATCTTAATGATTTTATAATTACAACCTACAACAGAAGATCTGCATATACAATTGTGTTGATAATTGATGATCTTGTTACTCCTTCTTCTGGATAATCCTTGTTAAATATTCAGTTTGAACCTTTAACCATATTTATAGCCTTTGCAGAAACTAGTCGTTGAAGAGGTAACTTGATCAAGAGTCTTTGCTTTTGCTCCATAGTACAAGAGACGTTGAAGATAGATACACTAAAAGATCTTGATCCAATGTGTAACATGTTTAACCTTTGAGTCTTCAAGAGATCCTGTACTATTAGAGCCTTTGAAAGTAGATATCCATAAAGCATCCCAGCCTTTATTGAGCCTTGCAATCTGTAGACTCTAGTTAACAGACTTTTTTATATTACAACTTGCTTTCTGCAGTACGGACATCTTCAGCTTTATCACCAACTCCGAATGGTACTAGAAGCCAATTTGCATTCACTAAGTGTAGAGACAATTATGTTACTTCTTCTGATGCTGAGACCTTCAGCTTCAGAGTCTATGCCAGACATCACTTAGCAAGTGTTCTTCAAATTCTGGCACTAGAAGCTAGCAATTCAGCAACTCCCAAAGTGTGCTAATGTAAAACCGATTTTGTCTATAATAATTACAAATATTAGAACCTGCACACATGTAACACATATCAAATAAACCATTGTTCTTTCATTATTTTGTTATCATCAAAACCCAAGGAAAATATGTCATGAACAAATCTTGTTCTAATAATCTCCCCCTTTTTTATGATGACAAACATAAGTATTTAAAGGACAATGTTGGGCAGTTATAATTTTCTCTGCAACGTCAGGGTATGAGGTTTGTAAGCTCCCCTTGAGTCTAATAGTCCAAAGATGAGTTCTGTAGACTCATACCAAGTACCACTTTCAAGAAAAAATAATTCAATTTTCTTAGTAACATCAGAGTCTAAGTTTTGTAAGCTCCCTCTGAGTCAAATAGTTCCAAGGTTGAGGTTTGTAAGCTCCCCCTTAGTTCCATATTTAACAAAACCAAAACTAATATTTTAACTTCCTTTAGTAACATTAGAATACGAGGTTTGTAAGCTCCTTCTGAGTCTGATAGGCTATTGTTGGGGTTTGTAAGCTCTTCCTTAGTTCTATGTACAAGAAAGTTAAAATGTGTCGTCAGGGCAAGATAACCATAATAAAAAAATTTAAATAACAAAATTATAAATGACCAATATGTACAACTGAATAGGTACTTAATGGGTTCAGTTTCTAATCAAATACTTACCATTATTTCCCCCCCTTTTGTCACATCTAAAAGAATAAAAAAAGATAAAAAAAAAGAATTACAGTCATAAACTTATCACAGGCCATCATTACAGGATCAATTTCTAAGAAATGAAAAACTATCAAGTAACAAGGGTCGTTAAGGATTGTATAGTGCATATTGAATACTTATTGGTCATAAAGATTTAAAGAATCGAGCAAAGGATCTTATCCAAATGTTTAGATTACCCATAAGTTATTATAAAAGCAACCAAAATCTAGTTCATTTCCATCAACATCAACCAAAAAGTTATGGAGTCATCAACTGAGAGCAACACAATTTCTATTGTAACAGAGGTTACACAGAACTCTACAATCCTGAATATCAAAAACCTTCAAAAGCCAGGAGCTTCAGAATCTTCTTCTACTAGTCCTATGCCTTCTTCCCTGAATATTTCAGATGAGACTTCGTCAGCAGTACCTCAAAGACCTACAGAAGCAGGTCCATCAGTAGCTATTTTGAAGCCACGAAAGATATCCATGAAAAAGACAAAGAGGAAGAGGCTTAATGATATGTTTCACCGTCTTGTTGTCCCAGAAGCAGAAGAGGAGAACATTGATTTAGATGAGCCAGATTATGATTATGGCAATAACTTTTGCTATGAGGCACTGGATGACATAGATAGAGCTTAGTCTTAGTTCAAACCATTTTCTTTTGTTATTATGTAATCCTTTAAGCTTGATTAATGAAAAGAAGTTATTTTCACCAGTAAATATTATGCAATCATGAAAACACTGTATTTTCCCATTAGATATTCTGATAAACATAAATGAAGTAAAACTGACACCAGAAGCAATGGTTAAACGTGTTAACTATAATATTCATAATTGTTAAAGAATCTTTAATAGGTCAGACTGTTAGATAACATTTCCAAGATTTATCATTTAAGATATTGATTCGACTTAATCAATATTAAAATAACAGATATTTGGAACAATGTATGTAATACGTCTTATATAAGGACTCATAGCAGACTTACTTTCATAACCACTTAATCCTCAAAACACCAAGATGTATAAATAGAAACAAATCTAGGTTCCAAAGAGAGATTTCAGAAAGACAACTATACTGAATGCAGCAACTCAGGCAAATGAAAGCAAAGCAGCAGGTGAAAGATCTACTGGCAAGCATATGATTTTAGAAGTGCTTACCTCTTCAGCATCATTTGTGAAGACACACAGAAGAAGAAAATTTTCTGGATCCAGAAGCAGAAATCAACTGAGAAAGGAGGTTGTGGAGTTTACCAAGGAAGAATGGAAAGATTACTTAGATAATCTGGAAATGTCAAATGATCCTAGGGAATACCTTAGGGCCAATCCAACAGACTAGAATCTCTAAATAATTTGTAATATCTTCCATTTTATTAATGATAAAAGTTGTACACATTGAGTTCTTACTCCCATTACTTTTAATTCTTTAGAATAATAATAAATATATATTCAACAGCTAAACTGTATAACAGCATGAACAAACTTTGAATTAATAATAATATTTCTTAATACGAAGGTTCTAACGATTATAAGACATATAGCTATGGAGAAATTTAACATCTGAATCTTTCATAGATAGCTTCGAACCCGTCTCTCTAGATTTTAGATGAATCAGCCTCTGAATTTATGATAACCCCCTGCAGAAAGAGTAATTATGAAATAACTCGTCCAAAAGGAATGAAGAAAATCTTTCCCTTGTGAAAGGAAGAAACAATCCTCTTCAAATAGTCAAACATAACTTGAGGAAGATCAATCTGCAAGTCTGAATTGAGAAGTAAAAGCTGATCTTTTTCAATAGGGTCCAGAAGGTCTAGATCCATATCTCTAGGCAGCAGGTTTCAATTCAGAATCTTATTCCAAATAATTGCATCAAGACGAAGATTTGAGACCACTGATGTTTTAGATGGATCTACAAAGATACGCCAAGTATGAAGATAGTGTTCCCAAACAAGAGTTCCTGAGGTTTCTCCAATCTCCTAACAATTGATCACATTAGCAATCACCTTAGAGGTTACTGTTATAGAAACACAAGTTACTTTAGAAAGAATAGCACACTCATAATTCATCTCAACAATGGAAACATTAATCCAAAACTCTTTGACAAAATCTGGATAAGTGAAACCACAAGGCATCTTAAAGTATCCATTCCAACTTTGTTCAGAGTTAAAGCCTAACTTAAGCAACTCATCAAAATCCACAAACTTTTCATTGAAAACAACCAGTTGATTCAAAGAAGAATTCACTAGGAAACTCATCTCAAGTTTGGCTTGATCAACACACAACCAAATAGAAAACAAAAAGAAAATGAGCTGAACAAGATTCTAAAGGAATAAGAATCTTGTCAAAAGAAGGACACAAAATGATGTTTCACAAAACATGGGATAGTGGCAATAAATATATAAAAAGAAAACATTATTACCCAAATGTTCTTATCTAGCAGATTTCTTGAATCCACTAGACGAATTTCACCTTTATGAAAATTGAAGTAATATAAAAGTTTTAGGAAAACCTTTTACTTAAAATGATTTATCAGAAGTAAAGAATCCTCTTTTGAATCTCAGAATCTGACAACTTTTAGAAGCTATCATCCATCAGAGTCTAGTAGTTCTAGACTTAGAGATATCTTATGTCAGTCATTAGTCTCCAAGATTCTATTCAGAACCAACACTTCCTCTTGAAACAAGAGTCATAAGTGATAGATTAATATAGAATTGTTTCCTTTGACAACTAACAAATAGCAGTAACATCACAAAAAGTGAGGAAACTATTTCCATAAATATGATCATCATCTAGCATAATGAAATATTCAGTATAGATAAATACAACAGAGTTTCTTCTTAAAGATTTATGAAGATCCTCTTTCAAAAAAGCTTCTGTATAAATCTAACAGAAACTTTGTATTTACATCTACACAAATATCTCATTGAATCAAGAGATAAGCCAGAAAAGAACAAACATACCTTTTTTGTTATTTTCTCAGTCAGACTTATATCAGTATTCAAACTTGACCATAGAGTCTGAACACCGCTTTGAGTGGATTCTGATTCAATGGTTGTTAAACTAATGACTCCACTTATCTCACCAAACTCAGTACCTCTAGCACTTGAGTCTGGGTTGTGGGCTCTTCTTCTTTCAAATGTTGTAAACAGTCTTTGATAAATACCATGGAAGATGCCTCTGCTCCTTTCTTTAATATCTGCAGCAAATACATTTAAATAATGACACTCATATTTCTATGAGGCCATACATAAATGTCCAGACAGGCTTTCCTTCGCCTTATGCCACATTCTGATAGCAGTACCATGATTCATTTTAGAGTATCAGTCTAGAATAAATCATGATATGAACAAGATCATGTTCTTAGCAGAATCATTAATTTCATTGTCTTGACTTAAGACTTTGAGATCTTTGATAAGAAAAGAACCAGATGATGTTAGCTATCCGAGAACAGCATAAAACAAATTAAAGCACCATCATCAAATTGCCTGAACAACCCAATGAAGAATTGAAATTTTTTCATAGACTTGTCCTTTAATACAAATTCCATGATGACCCTCAATCAAAGAGCAATTGAGTCTCTTAAGATATCACCTTAAAGAGCATACTCCTTATTATCAAATATTGAAGCAAGATAGATTTGTCATAATCTCTTTCTCTTCAATACTTGATTTTTATTTCAGGACTCAGATGCTTCTTCAGAAGCAGCAATGACTGGCAGAGCCAGATTACTCTTTCATATGAATCCTGCACTAATGTCATCTTCAAAATAATATGCAGTGAAGATTAACTGACATTAGGTTCTGGTAGTGTTTCTCCTTGCTTTTAGATCTGAGAAATAAGTTGAAATACTAATATTTCAGAAGTTTCTGAAGTTACTCTTCTATCAACAAATGTTACAACCCATTCAGCTGGTTAAGAAGTTCTTCTAATAAGAAATATAAATTCCTCATCATCAAACACTCTAAAGAACCAAGCTTTAGGAAAGGTGATCTATTAGATAGCTTTTTATCATTTAATTTCATTTCTTTTCTTTGAAGATTTGCAAGATAAACCAACAGAGCACAATAAATTCAAGTTGTATTACTTCTTGAATAACTCTGACCTCATGTTTGAATCTAAACCAATCTTCTCAGAATTTTCTTGAAAGATTAGATGAAGTGTGACTAGACAGGCTTCAAAACTGATTCCCAAAAATCTAAGCACAAGGATTCAAAGATAGTCCGGGCATCAGACATATCAATGATGTCGACATACTCAGATTCAAGAATTACTGCTCCAGTTTCATGTACCAAGCTAACCTGCTCAATCAATACACTTGATTAAGACTTTCACATCTCAAGCACATAGCAAGAGACTTACGTGGCTCAAGCATCTTGGCTTGAGACTTCCTTGCTTGTATCCCAATGACACAATACTTTTTCTTAATCAACCTATTTGATTAAGACTTTCACAGCTCAAGCACATAGCAAGAGACTTACGTGGCTCAAGCATCTTGACTCAAGACTTAATCTAAATTGCTAAAAAAGTTTAGGAAAATAGAGAACAAGGTGTACATGATACAAGTATCAGAGGTACGAGAAATCACCATAACAAAGACCTAAAGCACTTAAGATTTTTAAGATATTCAATGTGTAAGAAATCTTAAGGCTTTTACAATTACAACCTACAACAGAAAATATGCATATACAATTGTGTTGACAATTGCAGATCATGTTACTACTCCTTCTGGATAATCCTTGTTAAAGATTTAGTTTGAACCTTCAACCATATTTATAGCCTTTACAAAAAATAGTCGTTGAAGAGGTAACTTGATCAAGAGTCTTTTCTTCTGCTCCATAGTACAAGAGACGTTGAAGATAGATACACCAGAAGATCTTGATCCAATGTGTAACATGTTTAACCTTCGAGTCTTCAAAAGATCATGTACTATTAGAGCCGTTGAGAGTAGATATCCATAAAGCATCCCACCCATTCTTGAGCCTTGCAATCTGTAGACTCTAGCTGACAAACTAATTTGACAATATAGCTTGCTTTCTGCAGTATTGACAACTTCAACTTTATCACCAACTCTGAATAGTTTCAGAAGCCAATTTACATTCACTAAATGTAGAGACAATTATGTTGCTTCTTCTAATGCTGAGATCTCCAGCTTCATAGTCTACGCCAGACATCACTTAGCAAGTATTCTTCAGATTCTGCTACTAGAAGCTAGCAATTCAGCAACTCCCAAAGTTTGCTAATGTAAAACAAATTCTAGCTATAATATTTACAAGTATTAAAACCTGCACACATGTAACACACACATAATAAACAGTTGTTTTTTCAATACTTTTTATCATCAAAACCCTAGGAAAATATGTCATGAACAAATCTTGTTCTAAAAGATTGGAGAACTAGAAGCATTAAACCAAATTCAAACAATGAAAGAGTGAGATACATATAATGGTTTGACGAAAGCATGTAACACACTGATTAATGTAAGTCGTTTGCTAACATAACTTAATTTTTAATATTAATATTTTCTAATTCAATTCAAAAGGTTATATATTCAGTGAGGGGTTGAAAAAACACTCAAACCACATATGATATAACAAACTCATCCTCTATGACATATTGATTGAATGTAATGAAAACGGGAATGTACAAGGTATTTCTTTAAAAATAACAAAAACATCAACAATAACACAACTTTTATCAATAAAACCAAAATCATTAACAACATACAACTTTTATCAACAACAACATACTTTAACAACAACATACAACTTTTATCAACAACAACATACCTTAATAACAACATATAACTTTTATCAACAATAGCATACCTTAAAAACAACATATAATTTTATCAATTGCAACATAACTTAACAACAACATACAACTTTTATCAACTAAAACATACCTTAACAATAACACACAACTTTTATCAATAACAACATACATTGACAACAACATATAACGTTTATCAACAACAACATACCTTAACAACAACATACAACTTTTATCAATAACATATTACTTTTATCAACAATAACATACCTTAACAACAACATATAATGTTTATCGACAAAACAAAATCATTAACAACATACAACTTTTATCAACAACAACATACAACTTTTATAAACAATAACATACAATATAGCTCAACAAAACATTAACATATCCCAACAAAAACATAAAAAATATCACAACTCATAACATAAAAGGTAAAAACGTCTCACGTACCTTAAATGTGAAGAGGAAGTGAAAGAAATGAGTTTTGTGTATCACTTTTCCTTGATACGTAAGAGTTGAAGAAGATATGTTAAATTTTTGTAAAGAAATAGTATGCAACCATTCATGTAGATAAAGATAAGGCATGAGAGAGATGTTAGAGTTTTGTTTTATGAGAGAGACGGCTAGCTTGTCCTGAACGAGAGAACTTTCTCTTAAATATAGGTTATACTTTTCACCATAGTTAATAAAAATGATCGTGATGAAATGTAGGTACATTTCACAACAATTTATATTTTAGACAATGGTGAAAAGTATTTTAATTTGAATATAAATATAAGATTATAAGAAACACGCCGAATTTGTAATTAAAAAAAGGAAAATTACTGGTGCTAGGATTTGAAGCTTGTAAGCCTTAACATATCACCACAGTTATTAGTACGGACCGTAGTGAATTTTTTAAATAAAAATATGCAGGCGCCTAAATTAGAGTTATTTCTTCGGTTGATTGAAGATTCGAGGTAATAACAATATTATAATATGTGTATTTTGTAGTAGTGTTATCTTGGAGTTGGTTATGTATCCGGTTCCCATTGAACTCATCATTTTTCTCCTACTTTCTTTAAAATCAAATACTATGTCTAAACCTATACGGACAAGGGTGAATCCTTATGAGGATAGGGAATGGCTCTAAGGAGGCCAAGATGGTAATGAACTATCTATGACTTAAAAGTCAATAGAGAGTCTCTCCTTTGGAAGGAAGGGGAATAATGAGGTTTAAGAAGGAGAAGCTAAAGAGCTTGCCTCCCTTGGGGAAGACTTAATGAAGTTCTCAAGATAAACAAATATTATAAACAAGATAAAAACATGAGCATGGTAATGACCAAAACACATAATGGGAAGCACATGTGGAAATGTTTAGCAAACATAAGTGGTATAGGTAAACCAAAAGAATGTGACAACATTTTCAAGTTCATGTAATCAGAAATGACAATCCAAGGCATATGAGCACTTAAAGATGGTTCCAGACATGGCAATCAAATTTCAAGATATAAACATGTCACATATTTGATCAAGAGATCTCATGGTATTTTCAAAGGGTATTTTCATGTAAAAACACATTAAACATCAAGGAAATAAGGTGAAACACAAAACATATAATGTCATAACTGAAGATGGCTGGTTTCTACCTGAGTGAATCGCACACTCAGAGATACAACATAGTCGCCACCAAACTTTATTTAGTCCCAGAGGACATGGAAAATATCGATAAAACCCAAGGGGAAGAGAAATGGGAACGGGGGGGTCGGTTATGCGAAAGGAAGGTATTAGCACCTAACGCATCCGTCGTACTTGACGGGAACCATTTCGCTTGCTTCTAGGCTTGAATGGGTTATCTATCTAAAGGCTTCTAGCTAAAAGGAAAGGAGAGAGAGAGAGAGAAAGGGGAAAAAGAAAGAAAAGAAAGAAAGTGCTCACGGAGGATTGTGGCCCTCGTGCCTACGTATCCTCATAGTGCAATGAGGAAATCAGAGCGTTGTAGTTCATGGAACAGAGAGGACGGAAGAAAGGGAGAAGGAAAGAAGGGTGAAAGTGTGCTCGTCAAGACATTGCGTCTCGTGCCTACATATCATACATCCAAAAGAATGCATAATCAGAGCTTCCGTAGTTCGGGGAACCGAACGGAAAAGGAAAGGAAAGCGGTGTCAAAACCAAGAGCAAAAGAAAGAAGGAAATTCCACTGAGGATTCCAAAGAAATGGTGTCAAAACCAAGAAAAGAGTGTAAAGGAAAGAAATAGTAACTGTACTGAGAGAAAAGTGCGAGAATGGTGTCGAAACCAAGAGAATAAAGGAATAAAAGGGAAATGGTGTCCAAACATGAGAATAAGGGAATAAGAGAGAAATGGTGTCCAAACCAAGAGAATAAAGGATAAGAGAGAAGTGGTGTCCAAACCAAGAGAATAAAGGATAAGAGAAAAATGGTGTCCAAACCAAGGAAATACAGGTAAGAGAGAAATGGTATCCAAACCAAGAGCAAGAAATAAGAGAGAAATGGTGTCCAAACCAAGAGCAAGAGTGAAGGAAAAAAAACTCTACTGGGGATAACAAAGAGGATCAGTGTCGAAACCAAGAAAGTAAGAGCAAACAGAATAGGAAGGACTCCGCTGGGGATCCAAATAAAGAGATGGTGTCAAAACAAAGAGAAAAGGGAGAATCGGTATATTAACTGGATGGCAGTTGTAACACCCCATTTCTACCCGACTTTTATAAAGAAATCAGAGTGATAAAATTTCAACATAAAACAGGATGTTACATTTTTCAACTTGAAAATCAATAACATGATAGATAATCATGAAAGATACATAGCAAGTTCAAGGAAAAAAACTCATAAATTAACAAATAGCCTCCAAAATAACTCAACCTTATAAAATACGACGCAGCGGATTCATAATCAAAGTAATAGCATCTTTATCCAACATAAACAACTTTAAAATAAGCAACAAGGTGTTCTTTGACAATTTAACTTAAAAATTCAGCATGTAAACACATAAACAAAATAAGACACGTGTCATCCCCCCGAGTGCTACGTATCAGAGCGACAATCATCGACTCGAACTAAGGTAACTGACTATTCCTCTTGATTACCTGCACGTTGCCAACATAGGGACAACATTCAAACAGAAGGGGTGAGATATCGAACAATATAATCAGATATATGATAAGTAATATATTAGATCAGATTATACAATCACCACTTCACAACATCTCAATCAACGTAAAACAGTAGCACATCAACAACTTTTACTTCATCATTAATCAACAACATAACAACAACTATGCAACATGAAATGCGACTCGAAATGCACATGCATGTGGTACCATTGGAGCAGAACTCCCAGCTTAAAAATTTGCCAATTAATATTGACTTCAACAAGGCATAAGCCTTCCGCTTAATATTTTGCCAATCCAGGCCAGCTTAATGTTTTGCCAATCCAGGCCAGCTTAGTATGTTATGCCATGTGACTCAAATATGAACATCATAATCACAACACTAATACTTATCAATCCGCACAACAACAGCTCAACATTGGCCATAGGCCCACAACATAATTCTTGCCAATAATTAGAGGCAATTCAACATCGTTCACAACTTGATAATTTCCAACAATAATATCACAGCAACTAGGATATATAATTATGCATCATCTAAAATATATCACAATCCATCATTTAAACAATCGGTAGTTTTTGACTAAAAAATCGGTTAATTGGTTCCATCATAATTCTATGTCCAATGCTATTGAATTATATAACAGCTTCTCAATTTAAATGGATAGAACAAACACACCACATCAGAAAATAACAGAAATAGGAAAAGAAACACACAGCAGTATGCGTGACAGTCGTCACAACACCATCACGGTCGTCACAACACCATCACGGTCGTCATGACCCCAGAACCCTTCGTCTCAGAATCCATTCGTTCCACTTTCTTTCCAAATTCACAACCTTTCCTCAGATTCATATCAATTTCAATTTGTCCAAGACAGTGAAACAGAACTACAACAGAATTACACCCCAATTTCAATCTCTCGCAGCCTCTACGCGATCTCTCGCAACCCTTGTTTTCTCCTCTCTGCAACTTCACGTTCTACTGTTCTATTCCTTTTTCAGCAACTTTTCAACTTCCACGTACTTGATCTTTCCTCCACTTCTAATTACCCTAGTTCTATTCAACTTAACCCTTATAATTCTTACTAACTCTTATTGGGCTCAATTCCACACCTCAACTTTTACCACTACTACCCATCTTATAAGCCCACTAACTTATTATAATTCTAGTAAGCTAATACTATATTATTTCTACCACTTAAATCGACTTAGTTAAATTAATCCAACTAAAACCAACATAGCCACTTAACACAACATTCCGATATTTCGAAACTCACCACAAATCAACACAAATAATACGAATATAGTTAATTAAATAATTAATTAAATAACCAGGTGTTACAGCAGTGGTTAACCGAAGAAAAAAAGTAGGACCCTGGCGGGGAAAAGCAACTGGTGTCAACAGACGGACTGTGATAAACCAAGAGAGAGAGTGCTGAACCGAGAGAAGGTGCTTTGACTTTGAAGAGGCCTCGGTATATTAACTGACTAGCAGTGGTTAATCGGGGAAGAAAAGGCTGCGACTCTGTGGGGATAGAGAAGCATTGGTTTTAACAGAGAAAACTGTGATTAACCAGAAAAACGGGTGTAGGACCGAATAAAGATCATGACCCAAAGGACGGGTGTAGGACCGAGCAATGGTCATGACCCAAAGGACGGGTATAGGACCGAGCAAAGGTCGTGACCCAAAGGACGGGTGTGGGACCGAGCAAAGGTCGTGACCTAAAGGGGTTTGGTAAACTGACTGAACAAACAGTACTCAATCTAAAAAAGGGTATTTGAACCAAAGGAAGGTTACTAACCCAAGGGTGCAAGTATTCAAACCAAGAGGAGGTTGCCAACTGTGGAGGACTGGGTCTTTGCAGACGGACTGTGATCAACCGAAGAGAAAAGCGAGTGATTAACCAAGAGAAGGTGATTAACTCGAAAAAGGTTTCAGTATTTTAACAGACGGACTGTGATTAACTAAAGAAACGGGTGATTAACCAAGAGAAGGTGATTAACCCAAGAGGGATTCAGTGTTAACAGATAGACTGTAGTTAACTGAGGAGACGGGTGATTAACCAAGAGAAGGTGATTAACCCAAGAGGAATTCCGTGTTAACAGATAGGCTGTGATTAACTGAAGAAATGGGAGTACAAATATTGGTGTTTTAACTGACAGACAGTGATTGACCAACAAAGGGAGAAGAACCAGAAGAAGGCTGCGAACTCCAGGGGACTTATGGTTTTAACAGACAGACTGTGATTAACCGCAGAAAAGAGATTGAGATTCTTCAGGGGAATCGAAAAGAAATGATTGATTACAAGAAGAAAGGAGGAATGAAACAAAGAGAGATTGCTAGCGTAAGAATAACGATCTTAACTGGTGGTTGATCAAAAGGAGAGATTGAGAAGATCACAAGTGATCAAGGATGAAAGAGATTGCAAAGAGAGAAAAGTGATCAAGGATCGACTCGACAGGGGAATGAGAAACACTATAGCTAGAGGATAGAGGTGACTATTCTCGAGGAGAGGACAAGACGCCCTTACCACAGAAATAGCCAGAATGAGGGTAGAAAAACTCCATCCTCATTCTTTCTCTAGCACCCAAAATATAGTGTGGAAAGTGAAATGGACAGCGCAACCGCTCCAATGTTGTACAATGCTCCTGCAGAGAGAAACGGACAGCGTAACGACGTCAATTTGTACAGTGCTCCGATGCAAGGCGTAGCACGAAACTCTAACTCCACGGGGGGAACGAGAGAGAAAGCTCTAAAGGAAGCCTAAAGAGAGGAAAGGGGAAAATCAACTAATCGAAACGTGTTTCGATCAATTAATCAAGGGAAAACTATGCTAACAACTTTCCAAAGAGAATGGAAAATCATTAAAGCAAAAGGTGTGAATTACTGATTATACATGATTAAGTTTGCTCAATAAAGAACAAACTTAATGTGGTCAAGAAATGAAAGTGCAAAACAGTGCCAAACCAATATTAGCATGTATCACAAATCATGTATCAAGTGATCAAGAATCGTGCAAAAACTAGCATGTTCAAACAAATATCAAGAACACACCTATTGCAAGAATTGATAAATAGATCATCGAATCCATGTAAATATGATTTAACAGAGGTTAACAACATTAAAAACACCCATAAATATGAAGCATATCAATCCATGGAAGTTAGAATGAGAAAGCATGGTAAACACACTTGAAAAAGCATGAAAATGACATTCTGGTTCAGTGTTAATCGATTAACACTATTGCACTGCACACTGTTAATCGATTAACACTTGAAAAAGTGCAAAAAAAACTGGTTAATCGATTAACACTATTGCACTGCAAAGTGTTAATCGATTAACACTGCTGCAGAGGTAAAAAAAATAGTTTTCCAAAAGTGCTTCCAACAGTTAATCACTTATTTGAACTACCACATGCTATGGTATGAACTTGTGCACGAAAATTAAAGGAAATAGGATCAACTAATCATCAATTGAAAGCATGAACATGCATATCAAAGATCAAACAATTACATGATTAATCAAAACGAAAAACTATCGAAACTACAACGTAAACGCGTAAAAATGAATGAAACAATAAATTAAGTGAGAATCGACCAACCTGCAAGCCGGAGGTTTGGCTTGGTAATTGTTGCAAAGGATTCTTGATGAAGATAATCAAAGAAAACCAGAGGAATCTTCACTTATAGCCGAATCGTATCGATACTGAGCAAAATTGCGACAAAGCTCCGAAATGCGAATTCGAACCGTAGAATCTTGAAACAAACACTTGAGATGAATCCAAAAGTTAATATAGTTCCAGAAACTCAAGTATAATAGCAAGATGATGAAGATAATCGAAGAAAACTATAAGAATCTTTAAGCATGGCCGAATCGTATCGAAACCGTACAAATTGCGACGAAAACTCCGAAATAAGAATTATCACCGAAGAAGCTTGAAGTGATTACTTGAGATGATTCTAAAAGCTACTGAAGCTCCACAAAATCCAGTAGAATGGAATAATGATGAAGGTTAAGCTCAAGAAAAAGCACTTTCAAGGTGAAAGTAGCTTTTCTTCAATGGTGAATTAAGAGCTTTAGTGAGGTTTGGTGAAGAAAATGAAGAGGAATGTGTAGAAGTTGCAGAAAAATGCAGAGGGGAATGATAGAATTGAGAGTGAAGAAAGTGTGAATTTGTGTGAATGATTGTGGAGGAGTTGCAAAATGGTGAAGCTTGGCTTATATAGAGTTTAGGTATGGAGTGTGAGAGCTTTGGACTTTGGTTTGGACTTAGATTTGGAGTTAGGGTTGGAGTTAGTTACACTTGACTCATTGAGTCAAGGCAGTTAACTCGGTTAGTTAGGATCAACTCGGTAACAATCCCAAGGTGCACTCCATCATCCAAAGATCCACATTACTTGGAAAACAAGGAACATGGTACACTTAATTTAAAGTGAAGTATTAGAATAAATACAGTTGGAATGAATTGAGTAGCTTGGCAATGTCTAGAGATGTCTAGAATATTCCATATGCTGCTAGAATACTGTAGAATCAATGACCAAAGTGTGTACAAAGGTGCTGTCATGAAAAAGTTGCAGATTATGCCTATTCTTCCTGTGTTAATCGATTAACACAATTGCACTGCAAATGGTTAATCGATTAACCAGGCCAAAATATGCCCAATTTGCTTAAAAAATGGTGTTGTGGTCCCGGTTCTGATTTTTGACCTCTTGCTTTGATAAATAAACATGGAAACCTTTATTTTGATCATGTTTCGGTGATGAAATAATCTTGAGAGGATGCGATTAATCGGACTTGGAAAACCTGCAGATCCTGCAACAAGAAACACATAGAGAAAAATGCGAATGCGTATGCCAGCGATGCGAATGTACATGCTTATACAAAAAGCAAAAAGGGAGGTCAAATTTTGGGTTACGACAATAACATCATACAAGTTTCAAGGTAACATGCTTTAGGTCCCATTTGATCAATATAAACAAGGAAACATGGCAAAGAAAACAAGAGGAATCAAGATGTTCTTATGAAAACCCTAAAAAAGCCTTTCACTTCCAACATTAATGAATGTTTCAAAAATAATTATTTTTATCATATTCTTTCCACAATCAGAAAATAGACATGTTAAGGAACATTTTGCAAAAAGAATGGATCAAAAAGAGTGAAAAATGAGCAAGTTATGAAAGTTTAAAAATAAGGTATAAACCATAAAAGGAAATGGAACAAGTGATAAAAATAAAGGGAAATGTCCCACATGGGACTTGAACTCACGCCATGGGGCTTAGAGCTCAAAAGCCTTGCCAACTGAACCAAAGGCGTGTTTGAACAAGGGATGCAAACATACAATAATATAACAAGGCAAGTGTTTCAGGTTGGAAAAAAAATAAAAAGGAAAAGGTCTGGGGCGAGGGGGATTCGAACCCCAGACCCTTCGCTTGCCAATGCCTATAACCTCCTCCATGGACCAGCGGTGCTACACTCTCATCCAAACATAATACAACTCAAATCATTTTTATTTTAAATCAACCCTTAAACGTCCACCTCAGCACCACATGGGACTGACTGGGGGCCACCACTTCTTCTTCTTCTTCTTCGTTCTCATTATCCTCTCTCTCGAACCCTAAACATGCAACCATGGCCAAAATTTCCAGGCCACAGATCTCTCTCATTTCTCCACCAAATTAAGTGAAACAAAAACCAAAGATGGAGTAAAAACTCCCAGGATTCTAAATATGTTCTTAGTTTCCATTAACAACCATTTTATGATTCTAAAATCAACACATAACAGTGCAACATCATAAGATTTCAACAAGTTATATCATGCAATATATCAAACAAACATGGCAAACTCTGATTCAGAAACACAAAGCAATAAACACACTACATTTTAACATTCAAACAGCAACAATATCATGCATGAATATGTGAGTTTTAGAAATAGAAACCCTACCTCTTGGGGAAAGTCCAAGGCCTCTTCTATAGTAATTGTAAATAAGAAACACCACCTTCTGGGACCAGGTTGGACCTTGGAGAGAAGTTGCAAATGCTTAGAAGCTTTGGAAAATGCTTGGAATATGGAACCCGATCCTTTATGCAAACTGAAGTTCCAAAATGGCAGGTGATGATGGAAGTGTTATAGTTAGGGTTTGAGTGGTTGGAGCATCTCTATGTGGTGTTTAGAGAAGATTTGTGGAGTTAGAGAGAAAGTGCACGAGTAAAACTTGTGTTTGGTAGAGTGATCAATCAGCCTCTTTGTGGGGTGATTCTGGTGTGTTTTGGAGAGTAGATTGAGTGTCTATTTATAGGAAATGTTGAGGGTTCAAAGCATGATCAGAAATGGAAAGTTGCCAACTTTGCCCTTTGGAGAAGCTTCCTTCGTGTGAGCTGGCTTGGATGATTCAAGGGTCTTCAAAGCCCTAGCCATAGGCTCCGTTGCAATGTGGACTGATTAGATTGGGTCAGAACCCAAGTTACAAGGAGAAAAAGAAGCTGCCATGCCTTGTGTTGAAAAGTTTCTCTTTTCACTTGATCCACTTGCCTTGCCTTGCATAAACTATGTTATTTTAATATGCAACTTGATAAAATTGTGGCAAAGGTCCTAAACCAAGCTAATCTGGTCTCTAAATATCAGAAGAGTGAAAGTCTTGGTGATTAGAAGTGTAATGCATCATTATGCATAAGTTGGTGACTTGAAAATCAAGAAATGGACCTGAAACTTCTTTCAATGGAATCTCTCAGCTCACTCAATGGATTGAGGAGTTCTTGTACTTTTTGGAAAGCCCCAAATGTCCTCTAAAACTTTCATGTTCAACCCAAGTTCTGAATCACAAGGGATCTTGGTGAAAAGTGGAGGTGAAGTCAGCTGGTTTTTAAGGCAAAAAATAGTGAAATTTCACCAAGTCCTTAAGTGTTTTGAACTTCCAAGCCTTGTAACTTAAAAACCAAGCCTTAACTTGAGAAGTGTCCTCTAATATGTTTTGAAGTTCATGATGAGAGCCTCAATTTGAGATTTGAGTGACCAAATTTGGATGTGTGGTTAGGAAGTTATGACTTTTCCAATTTTGCACAAGAAGTGAATTCTTCTTTAGAAAATTTTAAGAACAAAACTTTGCCCTTCTTGCAAGAAATCTTTCAAATGGTGGTCTCTCATGCTCTTAATCAAGGATTGAACATGTTAAGGTAGAATGTGACTTGAACAACTTCATTTTGATGCAATGATATTAAAATCAGAGGCTTGACTTTGTCAGTCAAAACCCTAATTTCCTCAGGAATTCCCACTGGATGATCTTTGAGGATCTTGCTTCTTCAATCTCTTTCAAGGTCCATAGATGGTCTTTAAGAATGTTTCTGAACATATAGAACCATGTCTCAAAGTTTGGGGATCATGCCTTGGTCAAAACCAAAGGCAATGGCTAGCCTTGACAAAACCCTAGTTTAAGGTATGGTGAGCTTGTTGCTCAAGGTACTTGTAATAGGAATCAAACACACTTGATTTCTTGTGGAGTATGATCTTTTGGATGTAGGTAAGTTCAATTGGTTGATCAACCAATCAAACCTTGACTGATCATGACAAACCTCTTCAGTGATTCTTCAGGTTAAAACCCTAATTCCACAACTTTGGTCTGATAATCTCTTCATGTCTAGATTTTGATCCAAAGTCTTGAGATCCCAAACTGGTGAACACTTGTGATGATGTAAGGAGCCAGCGAATAGTCTTAGAAGACCTTGAAACACATGAGAACTTGGTCAATAGCTCCTGTCTTCCTTCTTGTATCAATCCTGATTTTCACAAAAGAAAGAAACTAGCAAAGGTACAGGTTTGTTAACAATGCATAGATGATTGATCCCTAAATGTAAGTGCAAGATGTTATGACATCTAAGGGGTAAAATATCGGGATTAATAGTTGCCCCTATTTAAATAGCTTTACCAGATGGCACGAGGAATGGAAATCCTCGGGGCATCAAGGTGAAAGGTATTTAAATATAGCAAACCGAAAATTTTGCCCTTAGATGGAATGCAGATGCTAAGGACAGGCAACAGACACGCAAATGCTGACATACCATGAACTTCCAATATGATGATATGATGCCATGATTGTGCAAAGATGCAGACAAACAGGACACCAGAGATAAAAAGCAAACAACCACAAGTGAGCTTTACTGGGGAGGATTGAAGGTTAGTATCCACAAGGAGGACTCACTGGGGATACCGACTGACCAACAAAAGAGACTCACTGGGGAGACTCTGAGGAAACGCTGGGGATAGAAAAATAAAGGGGAAATCCCATGGGTCCTCACTGGAGAAAGGAGCCAGAGAGGTATTCTCCACAGGGGGGAAATCCAGGGAGATGGACGACAAGTTCATAGGTGACCGGACGACACTGGGGAAATAAAACACATTCTTACTGGGCATGAAACCAGAAAGAAGACATGATATCCACTGGGGATCAACTTGAAATAAGAGGATAGACATCTTCAAATATTTTCTAGGGGATTTCTTATATTGAAGAGTTCATACGAGATCTTCAAGAAAAGCCATAAAAGATAGAGACAAACACAAGCTTTGCGTGCGCCAAATGATGTAGATCACAAGGACTTTTAAAGAGATATTGATAATGTATGATCCTCTGCTGGGGATAAAATCAATGTGTCGTTAATGACTGGACTTGGGCACCAATATGAGTTGTTTAAGATAACGACATGGGTTGGATTTTGAATACCAGTATGAGCTGGATTTGGATGCCAATATGAGTTAGACTTTGATTACCAATATGAGTTGTATTTGAAATGCCAATATGAGTTGGACTTTGAATACCAGTATGAGCTGGATTTTTGAATGCCAATATGAGTTGGACTTTGGGGTACCAGTATGAGCTAAATTTGAAATGCCAATATGAGTTGGACTTTGAATACCAGTATGAGCTGGATTTGAAATGCCAATATGAGTTGGACTTGTTAAGGTTCACAGTTGACCTGAGTTTTGGTTCATATCTGACCAAGGTTCATAGCTGACCGGAGGTTTTAGGTTCATATCTGACCAAGGTTCATAGCTGACTGGAGGTTTTAAGTTCATATTTGACCAAGGTTCATAGCTGGCCTGAGGTTTTAGATTCATATTTGACCAAGGTTCATAGCTGACCTGAGGTTTTAAGTTCATATCTGACCAAGGTTCATAGCTGACCTGAGGTTTTAGGTTCATATCTGACCAAGGTTCATAGCTGACCTGAAGTTTTAGGTTCATATCTGACCAAGGTTCATAGTTAACTTGAAGTTTTAGGTTCATATCTGACCAAGGTTCATAGCTGACCTGAAGTTTTAGGTTCATATCTAACCAAGGTTCATAGCTAACCTGAAGTTTTAGGTTCATATCTGACCAAGGTTCATAGTTGACCTGGGGTTTTAGGTTCATATCTGACCAAGGTTCATAGCTGACCTGGGGTTTTAGGTTCATATCTGACCAAGGTTCATAGCTTACCTGAGGTTTTAGGTTCATATCTGACCAAGGTTCATACCTGACCTGAAATAAACAATGCCAGCAATTATTGGACTTTAGGTATCCATATGAGGAGATTAAGTATTAGATAGGTCAGTACCTGGGTTACATAAATGAAGATTAGACTTCCTGGGGAATATAGATAATGAGCAGAATCTGGCACATGCGGGTGAAGACCGGGCGCAAGCGGGACACAGATCATAGATCAGTAAATTTGAAGTAAAGAGAAGGTAAAGATCCACAAGAAAAAGTAAACCAGATGCAAAGATGCAAGATGATATGGTATGATGCGAATGCTCAATGATATGCAAGAGACGACTCTGACGAGAGACGATAGACTGGGGAAAAGTGAGTGGATGGATAACGCATCCACTGCCAGGAGTCACACTGAATCTGAAGAGAATAGTCCCTCCGGGGATTGAATAGGGAATAACCCTCTTTCACTAGGGAAAGTAAAATCTTCCACAAACATCTATGAATATACTGGGGAAGAAATCCTTTGTATCGCGGTAGTCAGTCATTACTGACATGTTAGATCAAGGAAACATTGTCGATTTTGAACTTGTATCACTGGGGAAACATACACCAGATGCTTTAACAGTGTTTTGGTCACAATCAAGATTTCATTGGGGAGAGCAAATGATTTCATTAAATCGTCCCTAATGCCAAAGCAAATTATATTTTCATCGTGTTTTCTCAAAAGATTTTTCAACATATTTTCCACTGTTAAAACCGCTTTAATGAATAAGTGAAGTTTTGCATAACAAGAGAAAATAATAGAGCAGTGATAAATGTCAAACAAAGAATGGTCCAAAATCTGTTTTATTAGAATGGTAACTTGCCAATGGCGAAGCTCCATGGAACATTACAATTAGAATAATGGCAATTTGGGAAAAGGTTACATCGTATTCAACGACCACTGCCATCCCTAATGACTAAGAGTCCCAAAAACGAACTTTGCTGCTGATGAGGGCAAATGAACCTGAACTTCTTTCATGAGTCCCTTGGCGTAGGTGACAACCCCGTCTGACACTGTGAAACGCCTTAGTCCCGAATTTTTTCCTGGACCGCCTTTTCAGGTTTTCAGTCCACCGGGATGCTCTTTTTTGCCTAGGCCTCCCTTTTGGGTTTTCAACCTAGCGAGCTCTTTTTCTTTTTATCTAATCCCAAACTTTTTCCTGAGTCTCCTTCATAGGTTATGACCCACCGGGATACCTCTTTTTGCCTAAGTCGCCATTTCTAGTTTTCGACTTAGCGGGTTTTTTCGGGCGTAATATTTTTGTACTGAGTCAGCATTCACAGGGTGTGAGAGTTGTTCACCATCCATCGTTGTAAGGAATAAGGAACCTCCTGTGAACATAGTTTTTACCACAAACGGACCCTTATAGTTAGGTGCCCATTTTCCGCGAGCATCCCTTTGTGATGGCAAGATATTTCTGAGTACGAGTTCTCCTTCACGGAATTCACGAATACGGACCTTCTTATCAAAAGCTCTTTTCATTCTCTTTTGATACAAGTGACCATGACACATGGCAGTCAATCGTTTCTTATCAATGAGGTTCAGTTGATCATATCTTTCTCGGACCCACTATACTTCATCAAGCTTGGTCTCCATTAGAATTCTTAATGATGGTATTTCTACTTCAATGGGGAGAACAACATCCATCCCATACACTAGAGAAAAGGGAGTTGCCCCTGTCGAAGTTCGAACCGATGTTCTGTATCCATGCAAAACAAATGGTAACATTTCATGCCAATCCTTATAAGTCTTGACCATTTTCTACAGGATATTTTTAATGTTTTTGTTGGCAGCTTCGACAACTCTATTCATCTTGGGACGATACGGTGAGGAATTGTGATGCTTAATCTTGAAATTGTCACACAACTCTTTCATTGTTTTGTTGTTCAGATTGGTTCCATTGTCCGTTATGATTTTGTTAAGGATTCCATAACGACAAATGATATTATTCTTGATGAAATGAGCAACCACTTGCTTGGTCACATTGGTGTAGGAAGCAGCTTCAACCCATTTCGTGAAGTAGTCAATGGCTACTAAGATGAATCGGTGACCGTTGGAAGCTTTCGGCTCAACAGCCCTAATCATATCAATGCCTCACATAGAGAAAGGCCAAGGTGACAACAAAACATTCAACAATGTTGGAGGTACATGCACCTTATCAGCATAGATCTGGCATTTGTGACATTTTCTGGTGTATTGGATACAATCAGCCTCCATAGTCAGCCAATAATAACCGGCCCTTAAGATCTTCTTAACCATGGCATGCCCACTAGTGTGAGTACCAAAGGCTCCTTCATGAATATCACGAATCAACAGGTCTGCTTCTCGTTTATCAACACATCTTAGCAAAACCATGTCGTGATTCCTTTTGTAGAGTACATCATTGCTGAGGAAAAACTTGGATGATAATCTTCGCAAAGTTTTCTTGTCAAGACTGGAAGCGTTGGTAGGATACTCTTGAGTCTTCAGATAATTCAAAATGTCATGAAACCACGGTTTCCCATCTACCTCCTCTTCAATTGACCGACAGTAGGCTGGTTCCGTCTTGCGCTCGATGCTGATGAGCGGTGCTTCATTAACGAAATTAACTTTCCATGTTGAAGCCAACATGGCTAGGGCGTCAGCTATGTGATTCTCTGAGTGAGGAACATGACAGAAAGTAATCTCGTCAAAGTATTGGATCATTTCCAAAATGTAAGCATGGTATGGGATTAACTTCTCGTCTTTAGTTTCCCATTCGCCTTTGACTTGATAGATAACTAAAGCAGAATCACCAATGACTTCTAGGATTTTGATTCTAAGATCAATTGCAGCTTCCAAGCCTAAGATGCATGCTTCATACTCGGCGACATTGTTTGTGCATCCAAAGTCTAACCTTGCTGTGAAAGGAGTATAACCACCATTAGGGTTTATCAACACAACACCCACACCATGTCCTTTGTAGTTGGACGAACCATCAAACATCATCTTCCATCGGTAACCGGGTTCAGGACCTTCTTTAGGGCTTGGTTCTTCACAACTTTTACCACCATGATGTCTTCATCACAAAAATCAAACTTGAGAGGCTGATAATCTTCGACAGACTGATCGGCAAGGTACTCTGATAAGACACTTCCTTTGATAGACTTATGAGTGACATATTGGATATCATATTCTGATAATAGCATGTGCCAACGGGCAAGTCTTCATGTTTGAGCAGGCTTCTCAAATATATACTTTATTGGATCCATTTTGGAGATCAACAAATTAGTGTGACATATCAAATACTTCCTCAAACATTTGGCGGCCCATGCTAGAGCACAACAGGTCTTCTAGCAATGAATAACGGCTTTCGCAATCGGTGAACTTTTTGCTCAAATAATAGATGTCATTCTCCTTGCAACCAGTTTCATTATGTTGGCCCAAGACGCAACCCATGGATCCTTCTAGCACAATCATATACATGAAGAGAGGTCTTCCAGGAATAGGGGGATTCAAGATCGGTAGTTCTTGTAAGTAACTCTTGAGTTTGTCAAAGGCCTGCTAGCAGTCAGAATTCCACTCTACAGTCTGGTCTTTGCGAAGCAATTTGAAGATTGTCTCACAAGTGGGAGTCATGTTGGAGATGAATCTGGAGATATAGTTCAAACGGCCCAGAAAACCTCTTACTTGAGACTCGGTCTGTGGAGCTGGCATCTCTTGAATATCTCGTACTTTGTCAGGGTCTACCTCAATTCCTCGTTGGCTGACGATAAAACCAAGCAACTTTCCTGATCTGACACCGAAAGTACATTTGGCAGGATTCACTTTTAGCTGATATTTACGGAGTCTCTTGAATAATTTCAGAAGATGGTCCAAATGTTCCTCTTTACTCTGAGATTTAGTAATCATATCATCCATATACACTTCAATTTCTTTACTGATCATGTCATGGAATAAGGTCACCATGGCCCTCTGATAGGTTTCCCCTGCGTTTTTCAAACCGAAGGGCATGACTTTGTAGTAATAGGTTCCCCAAGGAGTGATGAATGTAGTCTTATCCATATCGGCCGAACCCATTCTGATCTGATTGTAGCCTGAGAAACCATCCATAAAGGAGAAAAATGCAAAACTGGCTGTATTATCCACAAGAGTGTCGATATGCGGCAGAGGGAAATCGTCCTTTGGACTGGCTTTGTTAAGGTCCCTATAATCTACGCACATTCGTACCTTACCATTCTTCTTCATTACTGGCACAATATTGGCTACCCATTCAGGGTACTTGGAAACTTCTAAGAAACCTGCATCCAATTGTCGCTTAACCCCATCTCTGATCTTGAGAGCCATGTCGGGTCTACTTCTTCGAAGTTTCTGTTTTATTGGTGGGCATTCAGGCTTGAGCGATAGTTTATGAACTACAATGTCTGTATCCAAACCACGCATGTCCTGATAAGACCATGCAAAAACATCCACATATTTTTCAAGAAGCTTCACTAACCGTCGTCTGATCTCTGCCCCTAGCATTTCCCTAATCTTGACTTCCTTCTTGTCTTCATCAGTACCAAGATTGATGGTGTCAATTTCTTCCTCATGCGGCTGAAGAGCCGTGTATTCGTACTCACACATTTTTTCCAACTCATCTGGGACCTCGTAATCTTCTTCTTCCTCATCCTCAGCTTGATTGATGGGTGACTCAAAGTCAATAGTGAGAGTAGGGTTATTGAATGCAACAGGTTTGGGATTTATTCTACATGATGGAGGGATTTATTTCATTAAAATGCATAGAGATCAAATGCAAGAAGAAAATGTTTTTGTAGTTTTGAAAAGATTGCCATTTTTCCTTAAAAGCAAAAACAGTAAATAGAGATAAAAGAAATTAACAAAACATCAACTTCATTGATTAATAAGAAGTGAGGAATGATTGTATCTTCTTGAGCACGAGGTCTCCTTTTCTGAAGACGCGAGGTCGGACCTTTTTGTCAAACACCTTCTTCATTCTTTGCTGATACAGCTGACCGTGGCATAGTGTCGTTACTCGTTTTCCTTCGATCAGATTCAGTTCGTCGTGCCGACTTTGGCACCATTCTTCTTCTGTTAGCTTAGCTTCCATCAATACCCAGATCGATGGGATCTCTACTTCTATGGGGAGCACTGCCTCCATGCCATATACTAGAGAGAAAGGGGTTGCCCCTGTTGAAGTGCGTACAGATGTGCGATAACCGTGAAGAGTAAAGGGTAGCATCTCGTGCCAATCTTTGTAGGTTACAACCATCGTTTGACCAACCTTCTTGATGTTCTTGTTAGCCGCTTCTACCGCTCCGTTCATCTTAGGCCGGTAGGGAGATGAGTTATAGTGTTCGATCTTGAACTCAACACACAACTATTTTATCATTTTGTTGTTCAAGTTGGATCCATTATCGGTAATGATCTGGCTTGGAACACCATAACGGCAAATGATATTATTTTTGATGAATCAGACCACTATTTTTCGGGTCACATTGGCGTACGACGCTGCTTCGACCCACTTGGTGAAGTAGTCAATGGCTACTAGAATGAATCGATGTCCGTTTGAAGCTTTGGGTTCAATCATGCCAATCATGTTGATTCCCCATATGGAAAAAGGCCATGGGGAAGAAAGAACTTTGAGATGTGTTGGCGGTACATGGATTTTGTCTGAGTATATATAACACTTGTGACACTTCCTCATGTACTTGTAATAGTCGGATTCCATGGTCAACTAGTAGTACCCTGCTCTTAGAATTTTTCTCGCCATTGTGTGTCCATTGGCATGAGTGCCAAAGGATCCTTCATGAATTTCCTTCATCAGTATGTCTGCTTCTGGTCTGTCTACACATCGGAGCAAGACCATGTCAAAGTTTCTCTTATAGAGTGTATCGCCGCTCAGGAAGAAGTTTCCAGCCAGTCTTATGAGGGTCTTTCGGTCTTTTCTAGATGCCCTGGGTGGGTACTCTTATTTCTAAAGGAAGCATTTGATATCGTGGTACCAAGGTTTATCGTCTATGACTGCTTAAATCGTGAAGATGTAAGCGGGCCGTTCAAGGTGCATTATGTCAATCTTAGGTAAGTCATTCCATTTACCTACACTAATCATGGAAGAGAGAGTGGCTAATGCATCAGCCATGTGATTCTCTTCATGAGGGATATGATGAAACTCGACTCCGTTGAAGAAGGGTAGCAACCTTCTCGCGTAATCTTTGTAAGGGATCAGTCCTGATTGGTACGTGTTCCAATCTCCTTTGATCTGATTGATAACCAGGGTTAAGTCGCCATATACATCCAAGTTCTTGATCCTTAAGTCGATCGCTTCTTCGAGACCCATGATACAAGCTTCATATTCGGCCTCGTTGTTTGTGCACTTGAACATAAGTCTAGCGGTGAAAGGAATGTGGTTACCCTGAGGTGTTATGTTGATTGCCCCAATTCCGTTTCCATAATGATTGACAACTCCGTCAAAGATTAGTCCCCATTGGGAACATGGTTCTGGCCCTTCACTGGGTAGCGGTTCATCGCAATCTTTCATTTTCAAGTACATGACATCTTCATCTGGGAAGTCAAACCCGACTGATTCTTGATCGTCAATCGGTTGATGACCCAAATTATCGGCTAAAATGCTTCCTTTGACGGCTTTATGAGCATGGTATTCGATGACATATTCTGATAACAACATCTGCCAATGGGCATTCCTTCCCGTAAGAGCAGGCTTTTCAAAGACGTACATGATTGGATCCATTTCTTAGATTCACCAAGTAGTGTGACGAATCATATACTGGTGAAGACGTTTGGCTGCCCAAGCCAGAGCACAACAAGTTTTCTCGAGCATAGTGTACCGAGTCTCGCAGTCGGTGAATTTCTTGCTGAAATAGTAGATGGCAGACTCCTTCCTTTTTGTTTCGTCTTGTTGGCCAAGTACACAACCCCTCGAGTATTCCAAGACTGTTAGGTAGATAATCAGTGGTATTCCTTCCACTGGAGGTGATTGAATCGGCGGGTTCAATAGGTATTCCTTGATACTGTCAAAGGCGGTTTGGCAATCTTCTGTCCAAAATAGTCCTGAATCTTCTTGAGTAATTTGAAAATTGGCGCACATGTTGCGTTCATGAGGAATATGAATCTGTAGATGTAGTTCAAACGTCCCAGGAATCCCCTGACTTGTTTTTCAGTCTTTGGAGAAGGCATTTCTTGAATGGCCTTGACCTTGTCAGGATCAACCTCAATTCCTTTCTGGCTGACGATGAACCCTAGAAGTTTCCCTAAACGGACACCGAAGGTGCACTTGTTAGGATTCAAACGGAGTTTGTACTTTCCCAACCGCTCAAATAGCTTTGACAGGTGGGTTACATGCTCCTCTTCTGTTTTATATTTGGTAATCATATCATCGACATATACCTCGATTTCTTTGTGTATCATGTCATGAAACAGAGTAGTCATGGCCCTTTATAGGTTGCCCTGACGTTCTTCAAACCGAACGACATTACCTTGTAACAAAAGGTGCCCCATGGGGTGATGAACGAAGTTTTCTCCATATCTTCCGGCGCCATTTTTATCTGATTATAGCCCGAGAATCCATCCATGAAGGAGAAGACTTTGAACTTTGCTGTACTATCAACCAGCATGTCAATGTGTGGTAAAGGAAAGTCGTCCTTTGGACTTGCTTTGTTTAGATCTCTGTAATCCAAACACATTCTGACCTTTCCGTCCTTTTTCAGAACTGGTACTATGTTGGCTAACCATTGAGGATATTCTGATGTGGCGAGGAAACCTGCGTCAATCTATTTCTGTACATCCTCTTTGATTTTGATGGCTATGTCTGGGTGAGTCCGTCTCAACCTCTGTTTTACTGGCGGATATTCTGATCTTAACGGTAAATGATGTTCCACGATGCTGGTATCCAACCCTGGCATATCCTGATAGGACCAAGTGAATACATCGGGAAACTCTTTGAGAAGCTTTATCAAACTCTCTTTGACAGTTGGACTGAGTAGCGCCCCAATCCTGATTTCTTTTCTCTCTTTTTCTGAACCCAAGTTGACCGTTTCCAACGGCTCTTTGTGAGGTTTAATGGACCTTTCCTCTTGTCTGAGTAATCGGGAGATCTCCTCTGGAATTTCTTCGTCATCTTCTTCTTCAGCCTCAAACACCGGGAATTCAAAGTTAGGAGAGGGCATCAGATCGTACGTTTCAATGGGGTTTAAAACAGGCAATCTGCATGACGTGATGATTTGTGTTTATAAGAGATAGAGAGAATGCAAGAGTGTGTGCAGTGTTTTTCTGAAAACCTGCTTGTTTTTATTATTTGTTGTTTTTTAGGATTACCATTTTCTGAAAGAGCGAAAAGAGAAAACAGCAATAAATGCGGAAATTACAGAACGACATTATTTTATTTATGATTTTGTCGATTCTTGAAAATATAGCCCTATAAAACAAAACTCGGTCGCTTTGGACGAAGCGAAGAGGGATATTTACAGAAAGTGAGCCCTATCAAAACATCTGTTTCACCTGGGCAGGGTGAAAGGTTAAAACAAAAATGTCCATTACTTTCACTTATGAACAATCTTCGGAACATCGACTGCAACCCATTGGCGGCGAACTCCTCGGTGAATCACAAAGTCTGGAAACTTCTTTGATTTGTCTTCAGAAATAACACTGATTTCTGGTGGAGCAGGATCATTGGAATTTGTCTCCCAGGCAGAGTTGTCGTAGGAGGATTCCTCAGTTGTATTTTGCATAGTGTTTGTGCTCTCAGGCAGATCTCACTATCCAGTTGGCTGGATGTCTTCAAGCCTGATACGAGAGCTTTCAGGAGCGGTGTATTTGACCATGAAGTCGTATTTTCCACTCGGTTGTCCCAAGGTGTCCCACACTTCTTTGGAATTGGAGGAGTCGTCCCTTTCGATGACGTTGACCTCAGGAAAAGCATAGTTAATGAATTATAATCCTGCAAACTTTGCAAATTCATCGCCGTGGTGGATATTTTCTTAATGACCTGAGTGCTGATCCCATGACATGGTGGGGATGCAGGTATTTTTCCCAATGATGCTTAGCTGATTTTCATTGTTCGGCTAATTTTCTTGTCCCAAGTCTCCTTGGTACGGCTGCCAGATAGGCAGACCATCCATTGGGCCATAATAGTCATGGTCAAAGTTGTCTTTCATCCGAGTGTCCTCCTCTAATGAGTTTTGTGGAGCACGACATCCTTCCGAATCACAATCTCCGTATATCATTTCGACGTCTGACCTCGGTATAAATCTCGGACTCTGTGCGGGATAGAAAAATGGCGTAGGCACCTCTTCTTGAGACATATAACCGTCCTCATTAAGATAGGACATCCATTCCTCATCTGTATCGGAGGAATCTCCCTCATTGATAATATGTACTTCTTGAGATACTGGGTGAAGGAAACCTCCACTATGGAAGAAGTTCTGAATGGGATGAAGACTTTCATCGTTAGCAGCTGTCTGGGTACAGGTTGATGAAAAACCAAGACCCTTCTTTGTTTTATTATCAGTAGGAATGATAAGCTGTCCCCATCCATTTTCATTGTTTCTCTCGATTACTTTGAGAGCATCTTTGTACGAGGAAACAGATGTTCCTTTTTCTTATTGATTCTTATTGCTCACCGAAAGGGCTTGGAATTGAGTTCCAATAACCTCCTCGGGTTCTACACAAGTGGACAATGAAAGGTTACTCACGATCAAGGCTTGTTCTCCACAGACCGTGACGAGTTGGTCATTCTTGATGAACTTCAGCTTCTGGTGAAGTGTCGAAGTGACTGCCCCATCCTGGTGTATCCAAGGTCTTCCTAATAAGCAACTGTATGTTGCCCGGATGTCCATGACCTGGATGTGACTAGGAAAGTGTGAGGACCGATAGTTATGGGAAGGTCGACTTCGCCGATAACTGTTTTTCTGGACTCGTCAAATGCTTTGATGACGAGCTCACTTCCTCTCATCGGAGATCCTTTAAATGATAGTCATATTAGAGTGGACTTCGGCATGAAGTTGAGAGCCGATCCGGTGTCTACCAGTACTCTGGCTAAAGCATCGTCCTGGCAGTTGACTGTGATATTGAGCGCCATGTTGTGGCTTTCGCCTTCTTCTGGAAATTATTCATCGCTAAACTCCAAGTTATTGCAGGAAGTGATGTTAGAGATGATACTGTCAAACTGTCGTATTGACACATCCTATTCCACAAAGGCTTGTTCTAAGACTTTCTGTAGAGCCTCTCTGTGGGCTTCGGAATTGAGCAAAAGCGATAACACTGAGATCTTTGAAGGAGTTTGTAACAGTTGATCAACAATCTTGTATTCAATCCTCTGGACGAGCTTCAGCATCTCATCGTTGTTCTTTGAAAGGTCGGGATCACTGGATTGACCGACAGGTGGATTAGGAACTTCTGTGTGAGGTTCCTTTTCTCTGTTAGGTTCTCCAACTCCTTTGTTGAAGATTCGACTGCTCCGTGTTACTCAACTGCTGTCTGTAATATTCACGACGGAGGGTAATGGAATTTCCTTTCAATTCTCAATTGTTGTTGCACCGTATTTGTAAGGGATCGCCTTAGTTGATTCATACGGTAACGGTCTCGGTAAATAGATAACTACAGGAGCCTTCTGATTTTTCTGACTGTCGTAAGTAACTTCAATCAATTCCTAGTTAAGAACCTTCGATTCGTCAAGTAGAGGGATGATGGTGCAAACATCCTTGGTCCACTCAGGATAAGATATTACAACAACGTCTTTAATCTGGTCGGCGAAATAGTCTGGCGTCCAACTGATTGATCTAGAACTTGGACACGGTTGAATCTCCTTGGGAGCCAACTGACTTTGAAGGGCTGATCGCACGAGGTAACATCCTTGATTATTTTCCGAGCAGACTCTACACCGCTCATAGTTATGCGGTGGCACCTGGCCATGTCCGCTTTGAATTCAGTGTAACCTTACCAGGTCTATTTCCATAGATCGGACATCCTGACTTTGATGCCTAGTAGGGTTTCTGTTTGTCACACTGATTTGTTACGTGTCTTCATCCATATAGATCGGAAGCCACCAGTGGTTTAACAAGTGTTGTAAAGTTCTTTAAACGAGAGCGCACCCTTGGTTATTCTCACGACATACTTTACAGTTCTGATAATTATGCGAAGTCAGGAAACCAAGTTGGACTTGTGTAGCGTGTAACTCCACCAAGCTGGTATTCATCAAATGAATATCGAAGATTTGAATCATATTCACTTGATACTGATTTCAATCGCGGTAATCCTGAATCCATCCAAGATCTATCTGACGCTGGAGGTCGTCTTGTACGAAAGAGCATCCCTGTTTGTTTGTCGAGCTAGTCAGACAGGAATTGTAATCATGTCGTGGCAGATTATGATGTTGGCTTTGCCTTGAGTGCATTTCCACCAAGTTGACATTCATTGCATGGATGTCGTGGTTCTGAATGATGTTGGAATTTGTATAAGTCATGTTAACTCCACGAACTCGATGCTCTTGGATCCATCCGAGATCCAATTGTTCCTGTAGAGCTGATTGCACCATAGAACATCCTTGATTGTTTTTAGAGCAGATATCACACTGGTGATAATTATGAGGTGGCACATGGCCGTATCCACTCTGTCTATAATGCATCTTGACCAAGTTGGCTCTTAATAAGGGTACATCATGAATTTGATAGCTGTTGTTGGACTCTCCCTCTATCAAATTTACCGCAGCTTTCTCGTGTTGAGGCAACGGGTTCGTGAGAACATTAGGATTCGTATCCTTGAAGGATAAGACCCTGCTCCTAACTAGATTTTGCACATCGGATTTGAAAATGAGACAGTTTTCTATGTTATGCCCCGGTCCTCCTTGATGGTAAGGGCAAGTCTGATCCGCTTTGAACCAAAAAGCCGAATTTTCCAGAATTGTAAGAGGATCCCTGATTTGGACATGCCCCTTGACCGGTAAAAGTGGAAACAATTCTGCATACAACATTGGTATAGGGTCGAACCCGGGAGGTCGTATCATACGATTGTTGTTATATAGAGGACGAGCCTGCTGAAGAGGCTTTCGTGTCCTTTGCTGAAATTGTTGTTGAATCGGTTGGCTCTAAGCAACCTGAGGTTGATACGTAGGAATAGGTGCAGGGTTGATAGCAGGAGTTACGGCTACTACTGGTTGGTATCGTCGCCTTTGCTTTCTGAGAGAGATATTCCCAATATCCTGCTTTTTTTTCTTAGGGAGAGCACTACCGTATCATTTTGTACTACTTTATGATCCAAGATCTTTAACTAAACGTCCTTCTCGGACTGCTTCCTCAAGACGAACTCCCATGCCCACCATCTCGGTGAAGTCGCTGGGCGCACTGGCAACCATTCTGTCGTAATAAAATGAGCTTAAGGTTTTCAAGAAGATCTTTGTCATCTCCTTTTCCTCAAGAGGTGGACAAATCTGGGCGGCAATTTCACGCCATATTTGAGCGTATTCCTTAAAGGTTTCCTTGTCCTTTTGTGACATTGATCTGAGTTGATCTCTGTCTGGTGCCATGTCCAGGTTATACTTATATTGTTGAACGAAGGCAGCGCCAAGATCTCTGAAAGTGACGATCTTAGTGCTATTTAAACCCATGTACCATTTTAGCACGGCACCGGTTAAACTATCTTGGAAATAGTGGATCAGTAGCTCTTGGTTCTTTGTCTGAGCTGACATTCGTCGAGCGTACATCACCAAATGGTTTTGAGGGCAAGAGTTACCCTTGTACTTGGAATTTGTGCGGAACTTTCACATTGGGGACCAAACAAAGGTCCGCGGTGTCTTTTCAAAATAAATCCTGACCGCGAAGGGCTTGTAGTTCTTTCTGTATTTCCAAGAATTATTCCCGGAACTCATTCATTCTATCGAACATAGTTTCGTTTCCACCAGAAGGTATCGGTGGGATCTGTCCTTCTGGGACAGTGTGTACCACGGGTGGTGGTATAGTCATCATGAAAGTGACTCTAGGTCCTTCCCTCTCCCGAAGTTTGTAACCTTCAGGAGTTGCTGTCATGCCCCAGGCATCTCCGCTTTTCCAAAGTTTGTAACCTTCAAGCCCAGCAGTTCCTGCTGCGGTTCCCTGATCCTCAGTGATCGGAAGAACATATCCTTCCAGGATATAGTTAATAGGCATGCCCTAGGGACGTTCTTTCGGCATTTTGTACCCAGGATCATACTTTTCCACTATGGGCGTTAATGTGATCTCTGAGATCACAGTCCTTTGTTGTTGCATCTGAGCTTCTGCCAGAGCTTGCATATCGTTGTGAAGCTTTCTCAGATCCTCTTTCAGAGTGTCGATCTCTTCCCTCAACTCTCTGTTCTCTTCCTCGAGATCATCCATCTTTTTCTGTCGATTGGCCCGAGTATTGTACGAATGAGACAGTTTGACTCTAGAATCGAGACGCAAACATGAGATTCGTAGGTAAGAAGAATGCATTACGTGAGAATGATGAATGCAATAATTATATTTTAATTAATTTTTGTTTAATCAAAATAAACTTCAACAATTGGATTGCAAAGATCAAACAATGGGGAAACCCCGTTTTATTGAATTCAAAGATTACGGAATGGAAATATAGTAATTTACATAGTGCTGCAAAAGGAAATCTAAACTTATGGGTCCTGAGTCCTCTCTGAAACGAGCTCAGGTGCTGGTTCTGGTACTTTCCTTTTCTTTGACCGGGGCTCTTGAGCCGTTGTCGGGTTGTCATTCCTTTGCCAAGTGAAAGGAGCGAGGAAATTCCTCTGGTCATCCCAATTTTCTACTACATGTTGCTCTAAAATCTCAATCAGAGCGTCTTTATCTTTCAATAGGTTCTGTATTTTCTTACACTCCACATTGAGAATATGGTACTTGTTCTTCCAAGACCTCTTCTCCTTCTGAACTTTGTTGAGAGTAACCTGAAGTTTTTCCGTCTCAGAAATAAAATAAAGGACAGGGTCCCTTAATGGAAGAACTTCCTGACGAGGGTAAGGCATCCTCAGCTTGAGAGCTCTAGTTTGTACCCAGTGGAGATAAGGTTCCACCGAGACACAATCTGGTTTTCCTAGAGACTCTCTTCCTTTCCTATGAACGTGTTTCCAGGCATGCACTATTTCCGTCTTTAGTGCTCTTTCATTTTCTCGTTCCTTGAAGAATAGACCTTCCAGATGAGCATTACGTGGGACGTGCCTCATCGGGTATCCAAATTGACGATGAACTAAAACTGGATGATAGTTGATTCCTCCCTTAGTTCCTATAAGAGGTACAATTGGGAGATTTCCACAACGGTCAATGATTCTGATCTCGTCATAGATTCGATTGTACCAATCGATGTCAGAGTTGGTAAGAGACATGATTCTCTGCGACCAACGTAAAGTATTCTTTTGTTCCCAAAATGCAGCAGACTTTGGCAAATGGGAAGTGAACCATTTGTACATTAGGGGTACACAGCATGTGATCATTCCTCCGCTGTACAAATTCCTTAAGTGTACAGAATGATAAGCATCTGCGAGCAAGGTTGGTACAGGGTTTGCAATCAGAAAAATCTTAATGGCTTCGATATCAACGAAGTTATCAATGTTGGGAAACAAAAATAACCCGTAGGTAAGCAAAACAAAGATGCTTTCGAAAGCGGCCACGTTCCCTATACTAGCAAAGTACAGAGCTTTCTTTATCAAGAACTGGGCTGGCAAACCCTGAATTCCACCCTTAGTGGACATGTGAGTCCTGACTTCTGACTCGTCCAAATAGATTGCTCTTGCAATGGTTTGATCCTTTGGAATTTCTTCCAGTCCACTAAGGGAGCTTGATCAGTAATATGTAAATCAGTCAGGTGAGAGTACTCCTCCAGTGTTGGTGCTAGTTGATAATCCGGGAATGTGAAACAGTGATAGACCAGATCGTAGAACTGGATTAGTGTGGACATGATTCCTTCAATTACATGGACCCTTAACAAGGGCAGCAGTTTTCCATACTTGGCTCTGAAAGCCTCAGGGTTGGTTATCATCCTTGCCAATCCTCTCAAATCCTCTAGTTTTGGAACCTTGAAGGTGTACTTATGAGTTTTCCTTCTACCGAAATCCATTATCAATCTCTTTATCTGACATTTCCAATCATTGTCTTAGTTTAATTTGAAAAAGAGAGACTAGAAGAGAAGATTTTTTATTTTGTTTTTAATGTTTTTTAAATGGATGTATGAATGCAGCACACAAAAACATAGAAAAAACATGGGGTCAAAGGGTCGGTGTCATGAAGTCAGGGCTCTACCCATCCCCAAAGGTTTATACTGGTGATTTTTTGTACCTGTCTGAAAAATCATGGACCCCTCTTGGGATAACAACAGCAAGCGGATCGCTAGCGAGCTGATGTATCTTAGAGTGATCTCAAATTAGGGTAGTATCGCGTGACAACTATTCCCGATAGCTTCCGCACTACAAAATGGTTTCAGTCTACTAAAAACCTCAGCTTCTCAGATAACCCAATCGACCACACTACTTTCAACAACCGAAGTCGTATAGGTAATGTATCTGTAAAGGGATGGTCGACCAGGAACTCTTAACTGGGATTCACTCCCCGTAAGATTACCCTTATAATGACATCCCCTATCTTAGGTGTATACTCAATCTTTCCACATGCGGCATCACACGCATTCCCATTATCGGAAAAATAAACACAAATATCAATTAGGAAAAGCAGTATATATATTTGTCTTAATTATCCTAGACCCATAGTCTTATGATCCTATACAGACAATGACTCCCCAACAGAGTCGCCATTTCTGTGACACTTTGAGAACTTAAGGTTTCATCCCTTGGGAATAGAAGAAAGAATGCCTCCCACTGTGGTCGCCATTTTTCTGTGGCAGCCACAGTGAAAATGACTTGCTCAAGGTTTCTACCTAAAACTGTAAGAAAAGAATGACTCCCACTGTGGTCGCCATTTTTATGTAGCGCGATTTTTGTGGTTTCGAATCACTATCGCTTTGGTACTACAGTTCGATTCATTTTTTATCCTGTGAAGCTGATTAAGGAAGGGAAATAGATGTCTCCAATTAACCCTGCTTGCATACTGAGTTTAAACAGTCAAAATTGTTGGTTTACAGATGCTATCAAAATAGGGGGTCCTTCTTAGGGTTATTTTCTTAAGAATACAAGTGTCTGGATTATCTGTGAGGCTTTTGGTAAGGTGTTAGGTCTGATGATTTGTATGAAGGTACGGGATTTTGGGTTTTTTATTAGTGTGCTCGCTTAGATTTTGCAATCTTATGCCTACGTATTCTCGTTTAACGAAACAGGGAAATCAGAGCGATCGTAGTTCCTCCTATTCTATGGGAGGAAATAGATTGTTTTGGTGTCTTGTTCAAAGCCCAAGACGTGAAACTAAAGGTAGTTTGTATCTTGTTCAAAGCCCAAGATGTGAAGCTAAAGGGTTTTGGCTGACAAAGAATTTGTCATCTCTAAAGAGGAGTTGTTGATGTTTGTATGTTGTGAGCAAGGCATAAATTTGATGCTAAAAGGTTGATTGACTCAACCGGGGTTTCTTTATACAAAGCCTAAGAGGAGGCTAGAAGTTTGACTTTTCTAGGGGAAAATGTTCTTTTTGTCTTGTACAAAGCCCAAGATTAAGGCTAAAAGGGATTTTGACTCCATTGGGGAGAGTGTATCTTGTATAAAGCCCAAGATGGAGGCTGAAAGGGTTTGACTCAACAAGAGAGTACTTTTATATGTTTTGTACAATGCCCAAGAGGAGGCACGGGTATTAAGGGATGAGTAGCAACCCTACAATGGCCGAGGGTTTTTGACACCGGAAAGACTGCGCTAGCAAGGATGACTAAGTTCTATCTTATACCTTCAAGAGGTCGTCAGGGTCCTTGTATTAAGCCCAAGAGAAAGCATGAGAACTTTTAAGAAGCCGAAGGGTCCTTGTACAACGCCCAAGAGGAGGCGGGAATGCTTTTAGGAAGTCTGTGGGTCTCCAAACCAAGAGAAGTTCAAGAAATGCAATTCACTGAGAAGAGATCATTCCAGGAAGGTCGAGAATTTGGAAGAAACTCAAGAGATGCGATTCACAGAGAAAAGATCATCTCTGGGGAGTTAGAGTTTCTTTGACAATTTCTAAGGGTGACAGTCTGAGAAAAGGTTCACCGAGATTACTGCCTTTCTCTTTGTTCCATATTGTTTAACCCCAAGAAGAGGGAAGACTGTATCTGGAATCCTACGCGGGATCTAGTTTTGTTTGTATTTAAGAGTGATCAACAGGCTTTACCTAGTGCTAGACGTAGTTGCCGAGGAAAACTCTAAATAACTATACTAGTATTACACAGTGGATATGTGACAAGTATATAAAAGGATGTGAAAGAAGACTTACAGGGAAACAACCCCCACAATATAGTTTATATACATATGAAAGCGGTAAATGAAAGCGGATAAACACTTACCCATTGTAGAGCTTCCGTGTTGTTTTGTTAGTTGTTCAACAAAGAAAGGTTTGATAACAACATATATTTTAATTCAAAATCAAAGGAGAAAGTGTTTGAAAACACTGTTGGGGCTTACAGCTCAAGGAGAGGCCCAAGTTTTAACGATGATCGCACCATTGTTTTGAAAACTATACAGAGGGACTTATACAATATGTGAGGCCCAAGATTGTTTCTATGTACAAGGGGATTAAGTCTTACACTCTATTAGAGGCCCAAATATTTTGAAAAGAAAAGCAATGGGGCTTACAACACGAGGGTAGGCCCAGATGATTTGATTTTTGAACTGGCGATTGCGCCGAGGTTTTTCTTTTAACGTAGAGGGACTTATCCATGTCTGAGGCCCAAAATGGTTTTGGCTAAAATGGGATTGCGTCTTACACTCTATTAGAGGCCCAAAGTTTTTGTTTTTGAAAAGTAATGGGACTTATAGCTCGAGGAGAGGCCCAATTGGTTTTGTTACAAAGGCGACGATCGCGCCGTTGTTTTTGAAAATACAGTGGGACTTATACAAAGGGGATGGGTCTTACACTCTAATAGAGGCCCAAAGAGTTAATAAAGATGGGTCTTATAGATCAAGGAGAAGCCCAGATGATTTTGAAAAGTCGACGATCGCGTCGTACGTTTTGACGGTATCGAGACTTATACAATACACTGAGGCCCAAAATAATTTGGTTTTCAAGAGGGGTTGGGTCCTACAATCTATTAGAGACCCAAAGTGTTTGAAAATGATTTTTTTAGGGTGATTAAGATCAAAATCCTAAATTAGTTTCAAAATGTATTTTAATTAAATAAAAATTTAATTAAAATGACCAAAATTATCAAACATGTGTGAAAAACAAGTTGTGATCTTGGATTAATGTTTGAAAAATCATGTTTATATCCACAAAATTATTGGAAACCAATTAAATTTGGAAAATCAAGAAAAAAAAAATTTTAAATGTTAAAAAACAAATAAAAGATTAATTCTTTGCAAAAATATCAAGTATATGAAATATATAATATGTTTGGGAATTTTTGGCAAAATAAATTATTTAAACATTTTTGTGAATTATTAAAAAAAGAATCAACTCGAAATCATTAAAACTCAGAGAGAAATTAATTTTTGAATCAATTAAATAAAATCACAAAATTCAAATATTTGAATTTGCGAAAAAGGCGCCAAGAACATGGCAAGAACACACGCGTGTTCTGAGTTTGGCCTGATTTACATTTTCTATCCAATCTCACTGAATACTTGATGAAATCACACAATCCACATATCAATCTGCTCGTTTTCACCTCACGATCATGTCTATGGTCTTTAATTTCATATTTTAAGCATGGAATAAGAAATCAAGACAAAACCTCAATAACCCTAAATTCTGCATGAAGGCCGAGAATTTTTATACATGATTCAAACAAAGCAATTAATTGAGGGGAAACATTCTATGCATGATTATGAACAGTTGGCAAAAGTATTGTGCGAGGAAATATGCATAGATTAAGAGATGACCAAGTTTAGGCTTACTTGAAGGTCGTGACAGCAAGAGCAATGCGATTTTTGAGTTGGAGGTGTTACAAATGAGTTGTGATGATCTGAACAGCTTCCCTACACCATATGGAGTGTGTTTGAATGCTTGGACTTGATTGGAAATAGCTGGATCACTTCATGGCATCTCAGCTGCAACTTGGTTAAAACCTTGAGCAACTGGCTGGTGATTCTGAGAAATCAGTGTTAAAGTTATTGTTTAAGTGTTTGGATCACTTCTATATGATGTTTATGAGGTGTGTGTGTGTGATTGGTTTGGTTGGAATAGCTCTCAAACTCAAAACCCGATAGTGACTTGCTTTGGAAGGAAATTTTGGAAGTGAGAAGGTGATTTTGAGGAAAGCATCTGTTTGATGGCTTTGGTGTACTTAAACTGAGCACAAATGAGCTCTATTTATAGTTGAGCAAGTTTGTTTTGAAAGGAATAGGGAATGGCAACTGCAGCAGAGGTTTGGCAAATGTTGATCAATAGAAATCCAAGTCTCCTCTAGCCATTGACTATAGGTTAGAGCACAGGCTCCTGGTTCCGTAGTTCAGAGATCATCCTTGACTCATTCAGTTGGAAATGGCTCAGTTCATGCCACCTTGGTGCATCCATTGAATGCTCCAAAACAAAATTGGAGTCTTGTCCCATCTTTAGAGTTTTTTAGGTTTGGCATGCTATTTTTAGTTCCAAAGACTTGGGAGGCTTATGGATCAGTGTTTGTCCCTCCTTGGTCCCTCCCTGAGGTGTTCAGATGGATAAACTTGTTTGTCATTTGCACAAATTGCTCAAATCGAGCAAAATGCACAAATCTGCCTTTCCATGACAGTTTACAGCAAGGCACGTTGCCATTGTCATATCTCATGGCTTAAGTGGAGTTTCATGGGGTTCTTGGCCATTTTGGAAAGCCCTCATATGATACAACATGTGTGTGATCATAGTTTGTCTTGACACTTTTTGGATCCAAGTGAAAAATGCCCTTACATTTTGGAAAAAGTGAAACAGATTCTGACTTAGTGAAAATTTCACTAAGTGTTGGAAAAAGTGACATTTCATGTTTTCAGCCATTTTGATCCAACCATAACTCAAAATCCATGATGAATTGGAATGAGGTGTAGTTGAAACTTTTAAAGTATGCCATGAGAGCTACAAATCCATCTTTGGATCAGGCCTAATGGTTGCTTGGATCTCAAGTTATGATCCTTGGAAGTTGGTACCCTAGCCACTTTGTTCCATAACTTAGAAAATTTCTAAGTTTTTTATGGTTACCCCTTTTACAAATTATCTCACTTTTGTTGGTTTTTCTTGATGAATGATGATTCCAATCACACATTAACATTATTTTAGGGTTAGGAAACCATAATTGATCAAAAAATCAAAAAGTCAAACTTTGACTTTTGGGCACAGTTGACTTTTTATCAGATGAATTCCAAACTGTGCGATCCTCTGTTAAATCAAGTCCTTGACCTTAATAAAACTTGATGGATTGATTTCAAAGGTGTTATAGGGTGTATTGAATCATGTCCCAAGGCTTGGGAGCATGTCCTGGTCAAAAGTCAAAGGCACAGTTGACTTTTTCCGCGAAACCCTAACTGTGGTTCTGGTGAACTTGAAACTTGTGAATCAAGCTTCTTGGATCAATCCATTGTTGAAAATGTATCAATGTAGTGTATTAGGGACCCTCAAATCATGTCTTGAGGTCTTGGCTCATCTTTTGTCCCAAAAGTCAACTTAGGGGTGAATTAGGTCAAGAAACCCTAATTCCTGATTTTTTATGAATGCATCCCCTGAGGCTAAATTTACTTAATGATTAGGTTTATGAGGTCCCTTAGAGTATTTTGGGTTATGCTTTGAAGCATTGGCTCATGCCCAGAGTAAAAATTCCAACTGGAGGCCTTAGTCGACCAAAACCCTAATTTGGTGATACTGGCGATCTTGAGGCTTAATCCACTTAGAATGTTGCAGCCTTGTGCTTGATCCTTGATGTGGGATTCCTCTTGATCCATTGTGGATGTTTGAGAGGTTAGACAAGTTGAAGATCATGTCATTTCTTCATTGATCCTTTGTCTAAGAGCTCTGAGAGGGCTTGAAACCCTAAGTTTGATTGTAGTGGATGCTCACCCATCTTTGGGGAGACTAATGAGTAAAGACGGTTCATCCATATTGTGATGATGATTTGCACAATGATGGGAATATTAGTGGTCAAAATTTGGGGTATGACAGAAGGCTCGGGAGAAAATGGCAACAAGATCTCTTTGACGCGCTATTTGACCCAACGTGTGTAAGCTTTCTTGGCTACGCAATTCTTCTTACCCAAATCGGCTCTTCCTTCGGAATGAATCTAAGTCCAAGCAGCATTAAACCTCTTTAACAAACCCATGTCATCAAACCCTTCATGAAAGATGAACTCTTCCACTACCTCAGGATCAGGCTTAGCAACCATAGGATATCCCAACTGTCGGAAAGCAAGTTTCGGATTGTAGTTGATTCCACCCTTTGTACCAAAGAGAGGCACATTGGAGAATTTCCCACAATGAAGAATGATCTTAATATCGTCGAAGACTCGAGAATACCAAGAAATATCATCAGCAGTAAGAGACATGATTCATTGAGACCACTTGAGATTACCCTTATTCTCAACAAAGGGACCCTTCTGTGGAAGGTGAGACATGAACCATCGGTACAACAGAGGAGCACAACAGACAATGGTTCCCTTCTTCTTTTCATTCCTCAAATGGATTGAATGATAGGTATCAGCAAGAAGTGTCGAAACAGGGTTCAGTGACAAGAAGATACTGGTGGCAGCCTGATCTACGAAATCCTCCATGTTCGGAAACAAGAAAATCCTATATATCAGTAAAGTAAGAACGACATTGAAAGCCTTCCAGTTTCCATCCTTAGAAAAAGAAGTGGCCTTATCAACCAAGAACTTCGAAGCAAACCCTAGAATACATTTCCCTTTGGTCTTAAGATTATCCTCCACATCCTTCTTACTAATGCAAAGGGCATCAGCAATAAGAAGAAACTTCAGACTACCACTAGTGTAAACATAAGGAACCTGCTTCTTGATCTCAACGCCCAGAATATAAGCATACTCCTCGAGTGTAGGTACTACCTGATAATCCTGAAATGTGAAGCACCTATATGACGGATCATAGAACTGAACCAAAGTATGAATAACGGTGATGTTCACTTCAGTATTGAGGATGGACAATAGATTACCATAAGTATCCCTGAAAACACCACTGTTATCTTCAACCACACGGGATGCTAGACCTCTCAAAATACCACGTTTAGGCTCCACAAACTTGTAGCTGAAAATCCCTTGGCAACTTGTACTCATATCTATGATAATGTCAACAAAGAACAAGTCCTCGAAAACCTGGAAATGCACATGCAAAAATTAATTTACATGATGATATGATATGCAACATAAACAACAGGAAGCCAACACTGTCTGAACAATCAAATCTGAACAATCTGGATATCTGTATATAATTCTGTGTCAGTGCAACATAGTTTGATGTGTGAGAACAATCTGACGTGTGTGGGAGAACAAGGGTATGAAGTGGCTTGTTTTCCTACAAAAACCCGTCCCCCTCACAGGTGTGATCTAGACACAACAAGGTGGTGCCTAGAAAGGTCACCCAAACCATAGGACTCAGAGTGAAAACCCCCCGCCGAAGTGAATTCTCACAGGATGGAAGTATTCTCAAGCGAATCACGATCTGGGATGTGGCTCTCGTGGTAACCCAACGCGCTAAACGCAGGCCTCACGACTATCCACGTTCTAGCCTATGTGTATGCTAAGCCCGGTGTTAGGACTTTTCTCTCCAATAATATCTACCCATCCCAACACAACAGAAAACATCAGATATCCAGAATATACAGCATATGAATATTCAAAGCAGTAAAGACATGCAGTAAATAAACATAAAGCTAAAGCATAAAGATAAAGCAAGTAAAGTACGAAAGATAAACACCCAAGCAAGCAATAAAGCAAACAAAACTAGGCGAGACCCCAACTTGCAAGCGCAAGGACTCCCCAGCAGAGTCGCCAGCTGAAGATGGCTGGTTTATACCTGAGTGAATCGCACACTCAAAGATAACACAGAGTCGCCACCGAACTTTATTTAGTCCCACTGGACCGGGAAAAATATCGATAAAACCCAAGGGGAAGAGAAACAGGAACAGGGGTCGGTTATGCGAAAGGAAGGTACTAACACCTTAAGCATCCTTCGTACTCGACGAGAGCCATTTCGCTTGCTTCTAGGCTTGGATGGGTTATCTATCTAAAGGCTTCTAGCTAAGAGAAGGAGAGAGAGGAGAGAAAAGAAAGAATAAGAAAGAAAGGAAGAAGAGTGCTCGCCCGGGATTAGGGCCCTCGTGCCTACGTACCCTCATAATGCAATGAGGAAACCAGAGCTCCGTAGCTCAGAGGAACCAGGGAAAAATATAGAGGAAAGGAAGAAGGAAGAGTGGAAGTGTGGAAGTTTGGAAGTGTGCTCGCCAAGATCAATCAAGAATAAACTTAATGCAAAGCAAGAAATGAAATGCAAAAACAGTACCAAATGATAATTAGTATGCATTGCAAAACATGTTAACAAGTGATCAAATGGAATGCAAGATGTTTATGAACAAACATTGCCAAAGTTGCAAATAATCGATAAATGAAAAATCGAGCATTGAAAGTTGACAAGCATACTTCAAACAGAAGTTAAACAACACTTAAAACATCCACAAATATCAAGCATATCGATCCCTGGAAGTTAGAGGAAGAAAGGATGTCAAACAAGCTTGAAAAAACTCAAAAATGGACATTCTGTACAGTGGTAACCGGTTACTCACTACAAGGTAAACAGTTACTTGCTTGAATACTGCGTTTTTTGGTGAAAAATACACTGACTAACCGGTTACCGACCACATGGTAACCGGTTACCACTGTGACAGTGGCAAAAATAACAGCAAAAACAGCTTATTAAAAGTGATTTTCAGCACTTAATCACTTATACCAACCACCACATGCTAGGGTATGAACTTGTGCACGAAAATTACATCATGTAAGAGCAATTAAACACAAATTACAAGCATTAATCATGAAGATCAAATATCAAACAAATGCATGGCAAATCAAAACGAAAAACAATCGAAATTACATCGTAAACGCGGGAAAACGATCGAAACAATGAGTAAAGTGAGATCCACTAACCTACAAAGCTGAGATGTGGCTTGGTAATTATTGCAAAGGATTCTTGATGCAGAAAATCAAAGAAAACCAGAGGAATCTTCAATTTGTTGACGAATCGTACCGAAACTGAGCAAATTGCGACGAAACTCTGAAATACGAATTCGAATCGTTGAATCTTGAAGTAAACACTTGATATGAATCCAAAAGTGAATAGAATTCCAGAAACTCAAGTATAAATTGCAATGTGATGAAGGTTAAGCTCAAGAAATAATTACTTCCAATGTAGAAGTGATTAATCTTCAATGGATAAGAGCTATGGTGAGGTTTGGGAAGAAACTTGAGATGAAGATGTAGAAGTTGTGGAAAAATGCAGAGAGAAATGAGAGAATTGAGAGTGAAGAAAGTGTGAATTTTTTGTGTGAATGATTGTGGAGGGTTTGTGAAATGGTGGAGCTTTGTTTATATAGAGTTTATCTTTGGAGTGTGAGAGGATAGGAATTAGGCTAGGAACTAGCTTTGGGTGGTTTGGTACTAGGCTAGGAGTTAGTTAGGCTTGACTCACCGAGTCAAGCGGTTAACTCGGTTAGTTAGAACCAACTCGGTTACAATCCCAATGTGAGCTCCAATATCCAAAGGTAAACCTACTTGGAAATCAAGGAACATAGTGCACTTAATTTAGAGTGAAGCATTGGAATAAATGCACTTGGAATGTCTTGGATAGTCTTGAAATTTCTAGAGATGTCTAGAATATTCCACATGCTGCTAGAACACTGTAGAACCAAAGACCAAAGAGTGTACACAGCTGCTGTCCCGAAAAATGCAGCAGGAACTGCAACTTTGTACAGAGTAACCGGTTACTCACCATAGGGTAACCGGTTACTTCAGTTAATTTTGCCCAAATTTGCTTGGGAAATGATACTGAAGTCCCGGTTTCAATTTTCCACCTCTTTTTTTTTATGAGTAAACATGGCAACCTTTATTTTGAGCTTGATTTGATGATGTAATGACTTCGCGAGGATGCGATTAATCGGGCAAAAAAACCTGAAAATCCCTCAACAAGAAACACATAGAGAAAAGGGTGAATACGTATGCCAGCGATGCGGATGCACACCTTACTCCTATCCAAAAGGCAAAAGAGGGAGGTCAAATTTCGGGTTACGATAGTTATCATGACTTATGCATACCTTACTCCTATCCATGATAAGTGATGTCTTGACTTATACATGTTATCTTTGGATCCTTGATCTCATCCATGTTTAAGTGTTGTCATAACATTCACATGTTAACTTGAACTTTGAACCTTACCATGTTTAAGTGTTGTAATAACTTATCCATGCTTTGAAATGTTAAATTGTATTCATGATTAAGTGTTGTTACAAATTATCTTTCCTTGTCTTGTATTCATGATTAAGTGTTGTCACAACTTATCTTCCCTTATCTTGTATTCATTATTAAGTGGTATTTATAAACCCAAAAGCATGATAGCCTTAATCAAGTATTTGAACTCTCATCCATGACTTTAGTCTTGTTAGAACTATAACTCATGTTTTGTTTAGATGTTGTAACATCTTTTCTTGAATGAATTTACTTTGGTTGTCACCATTTGAACTTCTTTACCTTTGAACATACTAGGTAGTTACCTTGTCTAATTCTTGACTTTGTCAAGTCCTCACTCTAAAATGTTGTCACACTTACTCTTTATGCTTTGGTTGTAACCATATGCTTTATCTTTACCATGCTAACATCATATTTGAAAGTTACTTTGATTTTTCTTCAAATTGATGTCATGTTTGAATATTATATTTGTCCATACCATCCATACTTAATCATACTCCATTTAACTTTTTTAAGTTATTTCCCACAAGAGATGTTAGCTTGTTAGCTTCCATCTCCAAGTTTCCCCCCTATTCCTTAATCCAAGCGAATGTCTCTCTATTGACTCCATGTCATAGATAGCTTACCATTACCTACACCCTTTGACCTTGTTAGAATCATTAGGTTTTTGAGCCTTAGACTTAGGTTAGAACCTATAACTCTTGTGACTTTGTCAAGTCAAGTAAATGTTAGGACCTTAACACTTAATCCCCTTGAATCTTGATCATAATCAAGTATTCATCCATCCCTAGTTAGGTGAACTACAATTGCTCTGATTCCATCCTTATAAGGATATGTAGGCACAAGACCGTGAAGTTTTGGTGAGCATACATAGAAACTAAACCCTTAGGTTCATATCTCTCACCATATAACCCAAACACAAAACAATAGCAAACAATCACAAATACTAGTAAGAGGTTCCTATAGAGTACTATAGATACATAGGGTGCTAATACCTTCCCTTTGTCTAACCAATCCCCGATCCCCCAAAATCTCTTAGCATTGTTATTACATTGCAAACTTAGGGTTGTTTACGATCTTTACCCTTTCCCTTGGATAAATCAAAGCTCGATGGTGAATCTTTAAAAGATTTGTGATTCAAGTTTAATCAATAGCTTGATATCTAATTTTCACCGCAACAGGTAGGCAACAGAATTCCCATTGGGCATGGGTGCAACAAAAGGTTGATACGACACAAAGGCATTACCACCGGTGATCTGAGGAGTGAAATTCGGAGGCATTCCCCAAGGAAAGGAAGCGGTCATCCGGTTCAGACATGGCTAAGAGCTTTGCAAATTGATAGCAGGTTGAACAACAGTCTTAACTAGTGATTCAACAACAACAGGAGATATAACAATAGGAAGAGAAATCACCACAGGAGTGACAACAGTTGCATCAGTAACGGTTGCAACAACAGAAGTAGCAGCAGTGGCGTCCTTCTGAGCACAAAGGAGCTCCATGATAACATCCATGTTAGTCTGGAATTGATCAATTCGAAGTTGAAATTGAGCCAATGTCTCCTTATAGGCGGCGTTCTCTACTTCGAAATCAGCCATGATCTTAGATTTGCTTGAGCGAGTGAAATAACGATGTCGAGTTGTCGTCTTGCTACAAGGCAGAGATGGACATGGTAAGCATTTGGTTTTTCTAGATGAGGGAGGTGCATATGGGTTCATGAATAAATGCAATACATGCAATAACAAAGTTTTAAATTTTAGGAATTCGTAAGCTTTTTTTTTTTAAATAATCATAAAGCATAGAAGTAAAGGTGCAAAGATAAAACTGGCAAGAAATTCATTCATTCAATAAAGGTAAAGAAATACAAGTCGAATACAAGTCAAATATATGCCTTTTGGGCTACAACAAGATCAGCCTGGATCCTATCAAAAACCACCCTACAAACAGATAAGAAGTGAAAAACAGCCCAAGGAGTCTTGTGTAGCGGTACATCAGCATATGCATCCTTCAATAACCCTGGTAAATCCTCCAGTGCATGCTTGGAAAATATGGCTAGACGACCGTGTCTGTCACTCTAATACTTCGTATCCTTCATGAGGTTGCACAATAAAGAATGATTTGGTCCCTAAAGAAGATCCTGTAGAAAGGCCTCTTTCTGATCCAAGAGGACCTGCAGATGGCGGCTCTGGAGCTCCCACCGAGTACTCTCCAAGTTGAGCAAGTTGATCTCTTCTTGGCCCAGATCTGTTTGATCTTGCTGCTTCTGAATCTCACCAAAGGCTTTGTCGAGCTTAGCTTGACACTGAGAAAAGTATTTTGCCAACTGGTGAGCACCATCTTGCTCACTCTGCAACTTAGCCTTGTACTCTAATAACTTTCCTCGAAGCTCTCCAAGTTGCTTCTTGTAGCTCAACTCATCCTTGTAGGATTGAAACTGTGTGTCGGCGAGCTGTCCCTTCTTTGAGGTAAGGCCATCATAGGTACTCTTCAAAGCATCGCCCACTTTCCTCCGCTTGTTCTATTTAACTTCCACCTCTTTAAGCATGCACTATCTCTTTTGATGGAGCTCAATCTGTAAGTTTTCCTTCTCGGATGTGACTCTATCAAGGTTGAGACGAAGATCAACATTTTCCTTCTTCAATATCTCAATAGTCCGCTTGAGTAGGTCAACTTCAGATGGAGGCACAATGGTAAGTTCAGGAAGCTTGACATTCATGGAAAGCTCGGGAGGAAATGGTAGCAAGATCTCCTTGACTCGGTCCTTAACCCATTGGGTGTAGGATTCCTTGCTATGCAATTATTCTTACCCAAATTGGCTCTACCTTCAAGGTGAATCTGTGTCCAAGCAGCACTAAACCTCTTCAGTAGTCCCATGTCATCAACCCCTTCATGAAAGATGAACTCTTCCACTACTTTAGGATCAGGCTTGTCAACCATAAGATATCCCAACTGAGGCACATTGGAGAATTTACCCAAGAGAAGTTGACCTACTACTTTAATTCCACCCTTTGTACCCAAGAGAGGCACATTGGATAATTTACCACAATGAAGAATGATCTTAGTATCGTCGTAGACTCGAGAATACCAAGAGATGTCATCAGCAGTAAGAGACATGATCCATTGAGACCATTTAAGATTTCCCTTGTTCTTAACAAAGGGACCCTTCTGCGGAAGGTGAGACATAAACCAACGGTACAATAGAAGAGCACAACAGACAATGGTTCCTTTCTTCTTTTCATTCCTCGAATGAATAGAATAATAGGTATCTACAAGAAGAGTAGGAACAGGGTTCTTGGGCAAGAAGATACTGATGGCAGCTTGATCTATGAAATCCTCCATGTTTGGAACCAAAACAATCCCATATATCAGCAAGGCGAGAATGGAGTTGAAAGCCCTCGAATACCATTCCCTTTAGTCTTGAGATTAGCTTCCATATCCTTTTTACTAATGCAAATATCCGCGACAATAAGGCGAAACTTTGGACAACTGCTGGTGTAGACAAAAGGAACCTGATCCTTGATCTCAACCCCCAAAATATGAGAGTACTCCTCAAATGTAGGTGCTAACTGATAATTCTGAAATGTGAAGCACCTAAGTGGCGGGTCGTAGAACTGAACAAGTGGATGAATAGGAGTGATGTTGACTTCAGTGTTGAGGATGGCCAACAAATTTCCATTATCATCTTTGAAAACCCCTCTATTATCTTCAACCACACGGGATGCCAAACCTATCAAAGTCTTCATCTTAGGCTCCACAAACTTGTAGCTAAAGATACCTCTGCAACCAGCACTTATCTCTAAGATTATGTCAACAAAAAATAAGCCTTCGAATAACCTAGAAATGCACATGCAAAAATTAATTTACATGATGAAATGATATGCAACACAAAAATCAAGAAGACATCACAGTCTGAAATAATCAATTTTGAATAATCTGGATATCTGCATATATAATTGTGTGTCGGTGCAAAAATCTGACATGCGTGAGAGAACAAAGGTATGAAGAGTCTTGGTTTCCTGCAAAAACCCAATATCCCCGTCACAGGAGTGATCTAGACTCAACAAGGTGGTCCCAAGAAGGTCTCCCAAACCATTGGACTCAAGTGAAAATCCTCCCGCCGTAGATAATTCTCGCTGGACGAAGGTATTCTCAAGCGAATCACAGTATGGGATGTGGTTCTCATGACAACCCAACGCGCTAAACACAGGCATTACGACTATCCACGTTCTATCCTGTGTGTATGCTCAAGCCCGGTGATAGAGCTTATCTCTCCAATAATATCATGTGTGTATCCCAACAACAGCAGAAAATATAGCAGATATCCAGAATATGCAACATATGAATATTTAAAGCAGTAAAGAAATGCAGTATATAAACATAAAGATAAAGCAAGCTAAGCATAAAGATAAACACCCAAACAAGCAAGAAAACTAACAAAACTAAGCGAGACCCCAACTTGCAAGAGCAAGGACTCCTCAGCAGAGTCACCAGCAAAAGCTAGCGGGATTATACCTGAGTGAATCGCACACTCAAATATACAACATAATCGCCACTGAACTTTATTTAGTCCCAAAGGACAAGGAAAATATCGATAAAACCCAAGGGGAAGAGAAACTGGTAAAGGGGTCGGTTATGCGAAAGGAATGTACTAGCACCTTACGCATCTGTCGTACTCGAGGGGAACCATTTCGCTTGCTTCTAGGCTTGGATGGGTTATCTATCTAAAGGCTTCTAGCTAAAGAGAAGGAGAGAGAAAGAAAAGAAAGAGAAAAAAAAGTGCTCGGGGAGGATTAGGGACCTCATGCCTATGTACCCTCATGGTGTAATGAGGAAATCAGAGATTCGTAGCTCAGGGAACCAGGGAAAAGGAAAAAGGAGGTGGCTCGCCAAGATTTCTCAATCTCGTGCCTACGTATCCTCATAGTGTAATGAAGAATTCAGAGCCTACGTAGTTCGAAGAACAAAGACGGGGAAACAAAGGAAAATGGGGTCAAAACCAAGAGAAAAGAGAAGTAGGAAGACCTCACTGAGGAACACAAAAGATTGATGTGAAAACCAAGAAAGAAAGACACAGGAATAGTAACAACTCTACTGAGGATAAGACAAAGAGAAGGTGTTAAAACTAAGAGGATAAAGGAGCAAAAGAATATTAGCAACTTTACTGGGGAATAAATAAAGGGAACAGTGTCGAAACCAAGAGAATAAGAGATCAAGGTACGTTGAATCGAAACAAAGTAGGATTTATTGAGGATTCGATATATTAACTGACAGGCAGTAGTTAATCAAAGAAAAAGAGAGTGCGACTTTGGTGGCGAAAAAAAGGGTTGGTGTCAATAGACGGACTATGGTGAACCAAAAGGAGAGTATTGAACCAAGAGAAGGTGTTTGAGTCTCTGGGGATTATGGTATATTAACTGATGAACAATGGTTAACTGAAAGAACGGGTGTGGAACCAAGCGAAGGTTGTGACTCAAAGGATGGGTGTCGAACCAAGCGAAGGTTGTAACCCAAAGGACGGGTGTGGAACCAAGCAAAGCTTGTGACCCAAAGGACATGAGTGTTTGAACCAGCAGGAGGTTGCTAACTCACAAGGGTATTGGTTTTAATAGAAAGACCGTAATTAACCAAAAAGAATGAGTGATAAACCAAGAGAAGGTGATTAACTCAAAAGAAGCCCAGTATGTTAATAGACAGACCGTGGTTAACCGAGAAACGATGCAAATTGGTGTTTTACCTGACAAGTAGTGTTTAACTAATGAAAGGGGGAGACCCAAGATGCGGTTGCGAACTCCACTAGGGATTCGATAGTTAACAGGAGGACCGTGATTAACCAAAGAAACAGATTGAGGCTCTTTTGGAGAATCAACAAGCAATGATTGACCAAAAGAAAAGGATCTTGAGGCAAAAGATGGGTGTTAACCCAAGGGACAAAGATCTTTAAACGAAGAAAAGGTGATTGATCAAAAGAGAGATTGAAAGGTGCAAGAGTAATCAAAGAACGAATCAGCTGGGGATTGAAATACAATACAGTCTGGACATAGAGATGATTATTCTAGGCAGTGGGTCATTCATCCCCTACCTAAAATAATCAGAATGAGTGTAGGAATTATCCACTCTCATCCCTTCTCTAGCACCAAAGTATAGTGCAGAAATTGAAACCGACAGAGTAACAACGCCAATGTGTACAGGGCTCTAGTGTGTTGTGCAAACTTTCGACTCAGTAAGGGATTAAGAGAACAAGGCTCTAAAGGACCCTAGAGAGAGAAAAGAAGGGAGATTGACCTATCGAAACAAAGTTTCGATAAATCGATCAAGGGAAATGATCAATCCAACAATCTTCCAAATGAATCGAAAGATCGTCAAAGCAAACAGGCGAATTATTGATTATACAAAATTAAATTTTCTCAATAAATAACAAACTTAATGCAATCAAGAAATGAAATTGCTAGGAAGTACCAAATGTCAATTAGCATGCATCATAAATCATGTTACTATGTGAGTAAAAGTGTGCAAAAATCAACATGATCATACAATGTCAAAAAATGAAAACAATTCTATAATCGATAAATCATGCATCAAAAGTTTGCGTACAAGCTTCAAACAGACGTTAAACAGTTCATAAAACATCCACAAATATCAAGCATATCAAGCCATGGAAGTTAAATGAGGAAAGAATATCAAACAAGCTTGAAAAATCACAAAAAGGGCATTCTGGAACAGTGTTAATCAATTACCCACATATGGTTAATCGATTAACACCTTGAAAATTTCAGAGAAACACGTGAAATAAAGGTGTTAATCGATTAACCAATTTTGCCTATAAACAGGTTAATCGATTATCACTGCACCAGAAGCAGAAAAACAGCTTTTCAAAAGCACTTCCAGCAACCAATCACTTATCCAATCATCCATATGTTATGGCATGCATTTGTACACGAAAATTACATCAAGTAGAAGCAATTAATCATCAATTGAAAGCATCAAACATGAAGATCAAAAATCAAACAATCACATGGTTAATTAACACCGAAAAGTTATCGGGACTATATTGTGAACATGCGAAAGTGATCGAAAACAGTAAATCGAGCAAGAATTACCAACCTACAAGGTGGAGAATCGCCTTGGTGATTGTTGTAATAAAAATGTAGTGAGAATAAGCAAAGAATACCAGAGAATTCCAAGCTTGAGATCAAATCGTAGCGAATCCGATAAAAACGCGAAAAATGCTCTGAATATGATTTTGCACCGAGACGATTGAAACGATTACTTGAATTGAAGTAGAAGCTATGGTGAATCCAGAAATCCAAGTAGATTGTTACACTTTAATTGTGGAAATTGAGCTTTTGTGTGTGGTTTCGGAAGAAGATGGAGATTAATGTGAAGAAATTGCAGAAAAATCAGAGAGAATTGAGAGAAATAAGAGAGTGATCAGGTGAAAATAGTGAGAATGGTTGAACCCCCATTCACAAATGTGAAGGTTTCTTTATATAGAGTGGAGGTTTGGAGTGGGCTAGGTTTGGAGTTTGCTTTAGAGCTTGCTTTGGAGTTAGTTACACTAACTCCCTGAGTCGAAAGTTGACTCAGTTAGTTATTTGTTAACTCAGTGGAGCAATCCCAATGCAAGTCCAAAATCCAATGGTTCACATGTGTAGCGTCGGTTTTTTTTGTGACGCGATCACAACTGCTTTTGGTGCTACTTTCTGATTTTTGTATTTATCCTATGAAGCTTAAAAGGAAGGGGAAGATATCTTAAACTAACCCTGCATGTAAGTGTTTTCTTTAACAAATGCGAAGAAATCGGGGATCGGGGTTTGGTTATACAAAGGGAAGCTATTAACACCCAGAGTATCTATAGTTATCTATAGGAACCTTCGTTTGCATATATTTTCTACTATTTGAAATGATTTCCTAAGTCTATCTATTGTTGATTGGGGAAAGTTTCTCCTTTGTGAGGACTGAGGAAATGTTTTTGTTGTTTTTTAGTTTTCTTTTGTTTTTGGGAAGGTGCTTGACCTAAGATTTTTTATTTATTTGTGTGCTCGCTAAGATTTCGCAATCTTATGCCAACGTATTCCCCTAAAGATATTTGGGAAATCAGAGCAATCGTAGTTCCTCCTCTTCTATGGGAGGAAATTTGTTGTCTTGTTCAAAGCCCAAGATTGAAGCTAAAGAGTACTCGTGTCTTGTTTAAAGCCCAAGATTGATGCTAAAGAGTATTTGTGTCTTGTTAAAAGCCCAAGATTGAAGCTAAAAGTTGATTGAGAGAGAATTTGTCATCTCTAAAGTAGAAATCTCACCTATTCATCACAAATGTTGAGTAATTGGTTATAAGGGAAGTTACTTTAACTGGGACGTGTGGAATCCAGTAATGCCATATCTTCCTTTATAAGAGAAATGTCATGAAGGAAGAAGCTTTAACTCAGTATAGATCAATGCCACTATTTCCTTTATGAATCTTTCATGCTAAGAGAGGGACATTGGCTTGGATGTGTAGAATCCAGAGGCTTGCCACTTACATCAGATAGATGAAAGAGAAATTTTAGCCATGATAAAGGAGGGACTCCAGCTTGGATTTTGAATCAACGAGTGTGCCACTTACCTCAATTATCTGGAAAAAGGTTTTGATTGTTTGTTTTGATATGTGATGTATAGAGGGGATATCCTCCTACAGAGAGGACTCATGGTCTCATCTGTGGGGATGATGGATTTTGTGCCTTGATCAAAGCCCAAGGTTGAAGCTAAAAAAGATTTGGTGTGACTCCACTAGAGATGTTTTATTTTAGTATCTTGTTTGAAGCCCAAGATGATGAAGCTGGAGAGTTTGAGTATAACTTTAAAGAACTGACTCAACTAGGGAGTATGATATTTGTCTTATACAAAGCCCAAGATTGAGGTTGTCTGGGAAAATCATTATATGAAGCCTAAGAGGAGGCTGACTCTTGCTGAGGATTATTGAAATCCAGAAGAAGGTCTAAACAGTGTTGGGGAATCCAAAGGGAAACTAACACTTGCTAGAGATTTGAGCAGAGTTGATTTATCAAATGTCGTGAGGCTCTAATTCTTTTAAGGATTTGTTGATGTCAATCTGACCCTGGTTGGGGATTTTTAAGGTCAAAGTTAAGCCTTGTTGGGGGCCAGAAGGGACTTAAATATGAGTTTGAATGCCTTAGAGGTTTTAACTCTTCTGGGAATTGATGTATTGGTAAAGATGATTAGGATTTATCCTATGCTTTTAGGAAGCCTGGGGGTCCTTGTGTTAAGCCCAAGAGGAGGCTATGAGGGTGAGATTGTCCAAGTCTAACTTGTATGAAGCGTAAGAGGAGGCTGAGACTATCCAAGTCTCTTAAGAAGATGTAGACTCTGGTTGGAGAAAGATCTTTGTATGATGCCCAAGAGGAGGCTGAGGGTTCTAGAGATGAAGATCAATTCTTAACTGATTGGATGTTATAGAGTTTTGGCTTTCTTGAGGATTGAACTAGTAGGGATGACTAAATTATATCCTATGCTTTTAGGATGCCTTTGTGTCCTTGTACTAAGCCCAAGAGGAGCCTGGGATGCTTCTAGGAAGCCAGTGGGTCCTTGTACTAAGCCCAAGAGGAGGATGGGATGCTTATAGGAAGCCTGTGGGTCCAAGCCTAAGAAACGTTCAAGAAAGGTTTCACCAGGAATTAATCCTTTCTTTGCTGAACAGTTCTAAGGTTTGAAAAAATTCAAAATAGGTTTCACCGGGAATTAATCCTCTCTGGGGAAATGAATTTCTTTGTATAAGTATAAACTACTTTATTGAACTAACATATAAGTATCATACTGTTTAACCTAAGTGTGAACTGAGGATGACCTAACTGCTGAGGGAACTCTAAACAGGTATGCCCAAGTATATACAGATAAGTGGTTTAACAGGTATATAAACAAGTATGCATTGAAAAGGTGATGGGTCTTATTCTTTGGATAGAGGCCCAAGTGTATTGTGATTGGTTGTATTGATTACAACTGTATGATTAGGGTTTTGAGAAATTGAAGAAAGTTTTGGGAAAACTTTGAATTTGAATTTGAATTAAAAGGAAATGTTGTTGTTATTTAAATGAATTGAAAAGAAAGTTTGGGGCTTATAACTCAAAGAGAGGCCCAGGTGGTCTAAGAGCAGTTTCACCGGGAATAATGCTCCTTTTAGTACCAGTGTAATTTGAATATTATTTTTATTATAAAAAAGGTAAAATGATGGAACTTACACTCTATTAAGAGGCCCAAGTTAATGTAATTTTGAATGAGAGAATGAAAAATAGTATTGGGTCTTATACTCGGGGAGAGGCCCAGTTATTTTCAAGCAGTTTTAAAAACAAACATATGATTTTAAAAACAGAGGTATGGGGCTTACAACTCAAGGAGGGGCCCATGGAGGTTGTTTATTGTTTAAAACCAAGTTTATTTACAAAAGAATGGGGCTTACACTCAAGGAGAGGCCCAGATGATTTATTTTTGAAAACAGTGATCACACCGCGATACCGAAAGACGTTGTGGGACTTATACCATAGTAAAGACCAAAAATTTATTTATGTACATAGAGAGTTGGGTCTTACACTCTAGTAGAGGCACATGAGTGTTTGAAATGAGGTTTTGAAAGATTGAATCAAAGAAAACTCTAATTTCATTTTTTAAAGATATTTTTCAAAGACAAATCAATTAAAAATGATGAAAAATACCAAAACGAATCAATTAACATGTTATGAATTATGTTTAAGGTTTAGAAAGTGAAGTTCATTCATATGATGATTTAAAATCAAGTTGGTTTTGAAAAATCAAGAGAAAGAAATTATTTAAAATGTTTAAAAACAAATTAAAATAAAATTCTTTAAAATATTCAATAATATTTCAAATAAAAATATTTTTTTGATTTTTTTGGAATAAAATATTTAAACATGTAAAGAATTTATGTTTAAAAAATCATTTGAAAAAGATTAAACATGAGAGAGAAATTAATTTTTGGAAATAATTCAGAAAATAATTAAAAATTCAAAAATTTGAATTATGGCGCCAACGATTATCTTCTTCCTCGCGCGTGTCCTCCTTGGCCGTTTTTCAAAACCTCTCATATCTCTCTCAATACTAATGATTTTGCACGATGTAAACATTAAATTTGTGTGTTTTTGAACAAGGATTTCAATGATACCAATTAATTGCATTTCTTTTAAGTCTAGAGTGAGATATCATGTGAAGAACAGATGAATCCTAATTTTTGCAAGAACAATATGAAATCCTATACACGATTGATTCATAGAAATTGATTGAGGGAAAACATTCTACATAAGTGCAGAAACATGTTGGTAACTTGAAAACCAATTTATGATGCATGGATCATAGAGTTTGAGAAGTTCAGGCTTACTTGTACAAGAGGAATTCGAATCCTCAATTGTAGGTGTTAAAGAAGTGTTTTGATGATCTGGACAACTTCCTTGGACCTCAAGTAGTGTGTTGAGATGCTTGGAATGGATTGAAAACCTCTAGATTGGTGGATACGACTCCATTTGCAGATGGCTTTGGGGTGAGGTATGAACTTGATGAATCTGGTGTTATAGATGTTGTTCAAGTGTTTAGATCATTCATATATGATGTATGAGAGGTGTTAGGACTATTGGTTTGAGCTGAATTGCTCTCTATTTCAAAACATGATTCTCACTTGTTTAAAAAAAAGGATTTTTGAGGTTCAAGAGGGAAATGGTGGAAAACATGTATTCTAATGTTTTGGCGTGGTTTGATTAACCATAAATGACCTCTATTTATAGTAGAAGAAGTTTGTTTTGCAAGAAATAGTGAATGGGGGTTGGATCACCCTATTGTCCAATGGATATGGCTAGGTGTTCAAAGTCTCCTCTAGCCATTGACTTGAGCCAAACTTTACAGGTTTAGGTCTTCTGATTTTTTGTTAAGGCTTGACTCATTTGGACGGATATAGGTATGTTCATGCCACCTCAATGCATCCTATTAATTCCACATGACAAAACTTGAATTTGGATTTGCAACATTAACTTCCATGTGCCTAAAGGGTGGGATTTTTGACTTTTTGGTCTTATGGTTCAGATTCCTCATCATTCAAGTTGATATTGGATAGAAATTCAATGATGCAAGTATCCAAAATTGGCTCAAGAAATCGTGGGATACAAGTCATGTGCCAATGTTGTCAAGAAAACAGTTTGCATCAAGGCATATTGGGAGGTCCATAACTCCTTGCTCAAGTGGAATTTATGGATGTTCTTGTACTCTTTGGAAAGCTTGTATATAATACTTCAACTTTGATGTTTACATTTGGTCTTGATTCCTTTTGGATCATAATGAAAAATCCCTCCAAAGTTGGGCAAAACATGAAACAGATTGTGCCTAAAATTTTTCCAAGTGTTAAAGTTCAAATCTTATGAAACCCTAAATTTATGGTCTTATAACTCAAAATATAGGCATTTTTTTACCATGGATCAATAGGAAACTTTTGTAGTATGTAATGAGAGCTTTCACTTGAGCTTTGGATGGAGGAAAATGGTTGCTTGGATCACAAGTTATGGCCTTGCAAAGTTGGGTAAAAATCACTTTTTTCCATAACTTTTTGAAATTTCAAGTTTCTCAAGGTTGCCTTTTTTGCAAGTAATCTCACTTTTCTTGATTTTTTCCTGATTGATCATGGTCCAAATCATAAGTTAACATTTTTTTGACTTGAAGAGGCCATGTTTGTCAAAAAATCCCAAAAGTCAAACTTGATTTTGGTCACAGTTGACTTTTTATATCAGATGAATTTTGAATTTTGTGATCCTTTATGAAATCAATCCCTTTGGCTAAATTGAACCAAATGGATGGGTTCCATAGGTGTTTTAGAGTGTTTGGAATTATGTCCCAAGTTTTGAGATCATGTCTTCGTCAAAAGTCAAAGACATGGTTGACTTTTTCTCAGAAACCATAGTTTGTAGTCTAGATGAATTTGAATTCTTGCATTGCTTGTGAACCAAGTGCTTTGAATCAATTTCGTCTTGTGAAGGGATAAACATGATGTATTTAAGGTACTTAAAGCATATCTTGAGTTCTTGGCTCATGCCTTGATCCAAAAGTCAACTTGGGGATTGAATTAGGTCAAAACCCTAATTCCTGATTTTTTTATGAATGCATCCCCTGAGGCTATTTTGAACTTATGAATGGACTTTTGAGGATCTTTTAAGCTTCTTGAATCATGTTTTGAAGCATTGGCTCATGCCCAGATGAAAATTTCTCTCTGGAGGCCTTGGTCGACCAAAACCCTAATTTGGTGACACTGATGATCCTGAGGCTTGATCAACTTGAGATGTTGCATTTTTATGTTAGATTCTTGATGTGGGAGACATCTTGATCCTTCATGGATGTTTGAGAGGTTTGATAAGTTTAAGATCATGTTAATTCTTGATTGATCCTTTGCCTGGATGCTCTGAGAGGGCTCAAAACCCCTAATCCTTGGTTGAGGTGAATGCTCAACAATCTTTGAGAGGATTGATGAGGCATAAAGATACATCCATATTGTGGTGATGATTTGCACAATGATGTGAAATCTTGTGGTCAAAATTTAGGGTATGACAGATGCCCCTATTTAATTTTCTTGGATCTGAAGGTGTGAATGACGAAGACATTCGGACATTCAAGGTAAAATAGGATTAAATATTAAAATACCCGAAATTTTGATTGTGGTTGTGAATGGTAGCTAATTTGCTCATCCATCTTCTCTTACTAAGTAATTCTACTTAAAAAAAGGGTAAAACTTCCCCTCGATCCTAGTCTTCATCCACAGAACTGGTCTCAGTTTTCTTTGGAAATAAACCTCCCTTCGATCATGGTCTTCAGCCACAGAACTGGTCTCAATTTTCTTTTGAAATAAACTTCCCTTCGATCCTGGTCTTCAGCCATGGAACTGGTCTTAGTTTCTTCTTGTCGAGTTCTTCCCTTGACAAAGAATTCTATTTGTGATGTTTTTTTATCAAACTTATCGCCAAGATTTACTGGGGAGATGCCATTTGAAAAAAAAATATTTGATGTCAGACTTGCTGGGGATAACCATTCGTTTGAACTGCAGAGGGGTGCAAACTTATCTTGTTTGGAGATGACATTTTCTTGGAGAGGTTACATCATACTTCCCTTCGAGACTTTGTCGGAGAGACGCCATGTGATGTAATTCAATTTTGAGGTGCTGATGACTTCTTTGAAAGTAGGACAAACTTCTCGGGGAGAGACTGTCATTTGTCGATTTTACTTGGAAATCTACGAGGGAAAAAACATACTTCTTTATTTACCATTTAGTAGAGATTTCTTGGAGGATGTGATGTCCATGTTGCCAAGAGTCTTTTGTTGAGAAGCTTTCGCGGGGGATTTTCCTTAATCCGGGAAAGCAAAATATCATCTTCAATGGTGAAGAGTGATGTTCCAAAGGTGTATATCTAAACGTATTCTTGCCTTCTAGAGGTTCATGTTATCAAAGTGGCCAAGGGCCGATTTTAATCTAGGAATAAACTGGAGAGAGATTGTTTAGACGATACATTTCCTGAAGTGGAAAGAACTCAAACTGGGATTTTGCACTATCTGACGTTGAAAGGAAAACTGACAACTCTAATGGAGAGAGGACATTTATCACTTGGGGATGAGTATGACCAAAGTGATTGTAAGCAATATGAATATGAATATGAATCAATTCTACATGATGTATGTATGAAATGCTTATGCTGACAAGATATACATGGCATATGGATTGGTGATGAGCACAACTAGATACTTGGCCACTCTGGGAGATGGGGGCATCACTGGAGATTTTGAAGGTAGTACTTTTGTTTGGGAATGGGATTCCTGTGTTTGTTTTGGTTTCCGGAGGTACAAATCTGCTAGGGTTAGAAACACGTTCTTGTTTTTCAAGGGTAGACTCTACTGGGGAGAAAACCCAAACATTGGTTTTCAGAGGTGGAAACTCTACCGGGGATGACAGAAGGGACATTGCATCTAAAGCAATTAATCCTTCATTCTGGGTGTACTGATCACAAGGAGTATTTTAATTCTGCATTTTGAGGTTTGATTACTTCTGGAGAAGTCGTTGATATTGCTTTTTGTGTTCAATAATCAAAAGGAAATTGCCATCCTTATTTTAAAAGAAGAAGAAAAATTTGAAATTTCCATTTCGAAAACAAAAGTAAATTCTTTTTTTTTTGTTTCAAGAATCGTTGATCATCTTAAAATGTTATTTTGCAAAGCAGAATAAATGAGAATTGTAAACAAAAGGCACAAGGGCTCAAACTTTTATTAATAGAATGGTAATCAGCCTAATGCGTGATTCCATTGAGCATTACAAAGTTTAGAAAATGGTAATTTAAAGGAAAAGGGGCTACATTGAAACATAATGACCATTATCCTTCTACCAACTTTGAATTATGGATATTCTTGAGCTTCTGTTAAAGGTGACCTTGATTGAGGTTTTCCAGACAGATAACGTTGCCGCTGGGGAGCCAATCTTGTCGGATGCAGTTACATGCCATGAATCTCTAACTTTTTCCTAGATTGCCTTTTCAGGTTTTCAATCCATCGGGATGATCATTGTTTATGTCTCTAATTTTTACCTGGACCGCCCTTTCGGGTTTTCAGTCCACCGAGACGTTTTCTTTTTTGTTTTGTTTTTGTTTTTTGTTTTTAGGCGGAGTATTTCTTGACTACATCAACATTTATGGGATAAGTAAACTCCTCTCCATCCATGGTTACGAGTATCAAGGCACCGTTTGAAAAGGATTTCTTAACAACATAGGGGCCATCATAATTTGGAGTCCACTTGCCCCTAGAATCAGTGAGAAATTATTGTATCTTCTTGAGCACGAGGTCTCCTTCTCTGAAGACACGGGGTCAGACCTTTTTGTCAAATGCCTTCTTTATTCTTTGTTGATATAACTAACCATGGCATAAAGCCGCCATCCTCTTTTCTTCGATTAGGTTCAGTTCATCGTATCTACTTTGACACCACTCAACTTTCGTTAGCTTGGCTTACATCAATACTCTCATTGATGGGATCTCTACTTCTATGGGGAGCATTTCTTCCATGCCATATACTAGAGAGAAAGGGGTTGCCCCTATTGAAGTGCGGACGGATGTGCTATACCCGTGAAGAGAAAATGGTAGCACCTCATGCCAATCTTTGTAGGTTACGACCATCTTCTGAATGATTTTCTTAATTTGTTAGATGCTTCTACCGCTCCATTCATTTTAGAACGGTAGAGAGATGAGGCATGGTGTTCAATTTTGAATTCAACACATAACTCTTTCATCATTTTGTTATTCAGGTTTGATCCATTATCTGTAATGATTTGGTTTGGAACACTGTAACGACATATGAGATTGTTCTTGATAAATCGGACCACCACTTGCCTGGTCACATTGGTGTATGATACTACTTCAACCCATTTGTTGAAGTAATCAATGGCTACCAGAATGAACCGATGTCCATTCGAAGCCCTGGGTTCGATCATGTCAATCATGTCGATTCCCCATATAGAAAAAGGCCATGGAGAAGAAAGAACTTTGAGATGCGTTGGCGGTACATGAATTTTGTCGGCGTATATCTGACACTTGTGACATTTTCTCATGTACTTGTAGCAATTTGATTCCATTGTCAGCCAATAATATCCTGATCTCAGAATTTTTCTTGCCATTATGTGTCCATTGGATTGACTGCCAAAGGATCCTTCGTGAATCTCTTTCATTAGTATGTTTGCTACTAGTTTGTCTATGCATTTGAGCAAAACCATGTCGAAGTTTCTCTTGTAGAGTACATCATTGTTTAGGAAGAAGTTGCCAGCCAGTCTCGTGAGAGTCTTCCTCTCTTTTCTTGATGTCCCAAGCGAGTATTCCTGTCTTTGAAGGAAGCATTTGATATCATAATACCATGGTTTGTCATCGATGACTGCTTCAACTGCAAATATGTAAGCGGACCTATCAAGGTGCATTATTTCAATCCTGGGTACGTCGTTTCATCGACTCACACTAATCACGGAGGATAGAGTAGCTAGTGCGTCCGCCATTTGGTTTTCTTCACGAGGAATGTGATGAAACTCAATCTTGTTGAAGAAGGGTAACAACCTTCTTGCCTATGTGTTCTACTCTCCTTTGATCTAATTTATAACTAGGGAGGAGTCTCCATACACATCCAAGTTTTTTATCCTTAAGTTGAAAGCTTCTTCGAGGCCCATGATGCAAGCTTCGTATTCAGCCTCATTGTTTGTACATTTGAATGTCAATCTAGCAGTGAAAGGGATATGGGTACCCTGAGGTGTTACGATGATTTCCCCAATTCCATTTCCATAAGTGTTGACAGCTCTGTCGAATATTAGTCCCCATTGGGAACCTGGCTCTGGCCCTTCGCTTGGTAGTGGTTCATCACAATCATTCATTTTCAGGTATATTACATCTTCTCCTGGGAAGTCAAATTTGATCATTTCCTGATCGTCAAACGGTTGATGAGCCAAATGATCGGCTAAAACACTTCCCTTGACGGCTTTTTGAGCATGGTACTCGATGTCGTATTCTGATAACAACATCTGCCAACGGGCAATCCTTCTTGTTAAAGCAGGCTTTTCAAAGATGTACTTGATCAGATCCATTTCAGAGATTAACCAAGTAGTGTGAAAAATCATATACTGGCGAAGACATTTAGCTGCCTAAGCCAGAGCGCAACAAGTTTTCTCTAGCATAGTGTACCAAGTTTCACAGTCTGTGAATTTCTTGCTTAAGTAATAAATGGCAGACTCTTTTCTTTTCGTCTCGTCTTGTTGGCCAAGCACACAACCCATGGAGGCTTCCAAGACTGTTAAGTAGACGATCAGTGGTTTTCCTTCTATTGGAGGAGACAGAATTGGTGGATTCAACAGATATTCTTTGATGCTGTCAAAAGCCTTTTGGAAGTCTTCTGTCCATATACAGTTTTGATTCTTTCTGAGTAGTTTGAAGATTGGCGCGCATGTCGCGGTAATGAGAGATATGAATCTTGATATGTAATTAAGACGTCCCAAAAATCCTCTTACTAGCTTTTCAGTCTTTGGAGCAGGCATTTCTTGAATGGCCTTGACTTTGTCGGGATCAACATCAATTCCTTTTTGGCTGACGATGAATCCCTAAAGCTCTCCTGAACGAACACCGAATGTATATTTTTTGGGATTCAAGCGGAGTTTATATTTTCTCAGACGCTCGAATAGCTTTGACAAATTTTCCACATGTTCTTCTTCTGTTTTAGATTTGGCAATCATGTCATCGACATACACTTCAATTTCTTTGTGCATCATGTCGTGAAACAGAGTTGTCATAGCCCTTTGATAAGTTGCCCCTGCGTTCTTCAGACCGAACGACATTACTTTATAACAAAAGGTGCCCAATGGGGTGATGAATGAAGTTTTCTCCATGTCTTTTGGCGCCATTCTGATTTGATTATAGCTCGAGATCCATGAAGGAGAATACTTTGATTTTTGATGTGCTTTAAACTAGCATGTCAATGTGTTGCAGGGGAAAATCACCCTTTGGTCTTGCTTTGTTTAAATCCCTGTAGTCTACATACATTCTGACTTTTCCGTCTTTTTTGGGAAATGGCACTATGTTGGCCAGCCATTGAGGATATTCTGAGGTTGCAAGGAAACCCACGTCAATCTGTTTCTGCACTTCATCCTTAATTTTGATAGTCATATCTGGATGAGTCCTCAACTTTTTTTTGACTGGAGGACATTCTGGCTTCAGTGGTAAGTGATGTTCCACGATGTTGGTATCCAACCCTGGCATGTCTTGGTAGGACCAAGCAAACACATATGGAAATTCTTTGAGAGGCTTTATCATACTTTCTCTAACCGTTGGACTGAGTAATTCTCCAATTTTGACTTATTTTCTATCTTATTCTGAACCCAAATTGACCATTTCCAACGGTTCTTTGTAAGGTTGAATGGATTGTTCCTCATGTCTGAGTAGTCGGGAGATCTCTTCCAGAATTTCTTTGTCTTCTTCTTCTTCGGCTTCAAATACCGGGTACTCAATGGGGTTTAAAACAAGTAATCTACATGACATGATGATTCATTTTTAGAAAAGACAGAGAGAATGCAAAAGTGTGTGCAGTGTATTTTCTTTTTGAAAACATTTTTTTTTATTTTGGTTTTTTAGGATTACCATTTTCCGGAAAAGCGAAAAGTGAAAATAGCAATAAATGCAGGAATTCAGAATGACATTCTTTATTTATGATTTATCAATTCTTGAAACACAACCCTATAAAACAAAACTCTTTCACTGTGGGTGAAGCGAAGAGGGACATTTACAGAAAAGCAAGCCTTATAAAACATCCTTTTCACCCGGGCAAAGTGAAAGGCCAAAACAAAGATGTGGCAATTACTTTGATTTATGAACGACATGCGTGACATCGACCACAACCCAATGGCAACGAACTCCTATGTGGATCACAAAGTCCGGAACTTTTGTTCCAGGATTGTCTTCAGTAATGACACTGATTTCTGGCGGAGTCGGATCACTAGAGTCTTCTTCCCATGCAGCATTGTCATAAGAGGATTCCTCTATTGTATCTTCAACAACATTAATATTTTCAATAGGATCTCCCCATCCGGTTGGACTGTATGTCCTCATATCTGATGCGAGAGCTTTCGGGAGCAGTGTACTTTACTAGGAAGTCGTACTTGCCGCCTGGCTGCCCCAAAGTATCCCAAGTTTCTGAGGGGATAGACGAGTCATCCTCTTCAATGACGTTGACCTCAGGAAATGCAAAGTTGATAAATTCTTGTTATGCGATCTTTGCAAATTCATCAACGTGGCATTTGACATCCTCGGAATGTTCTGGGTAAGGATTCCATGACTATGGGAGAATAGGTGTATTTTTCTTAAGGTCATTCAACAAATATGCATTATCTAGCTGACTCTTTTTCCACGGGTCTTCCATGTAATGTTTCCAAATGGGCAAATCACCCATGGGAGTATATGAGCTGTAGTCAAAGTTGTCTTTCATCAGAGTGTCTTCCTCTGATGAATTGGGTGGAGCATGGCATCCCTCGGGATCACAATCTCCGTAGATCATTCTAACGTCTAATCTTGGTAAATATCTGGGACTTTGCTTTGGAGAGTAAAATGGCATGTATGCTTCTTCCTGAGATATATAACCTTCTTTGTTGAGATAGGATTTCCACTCTTCATCTGTATCAAAAGAGTTGTTCTCCTCGATGGTGTGGACTTCTTGAGAAACCGGGTGAAGGAAGCCTCCACTGTGAAAGATATCTTGAATGAGACGAAAGCTTTCATCCCTTTTTGTAGTATTGGTAAGTGCTAAAGAAAAACCGAGACCTTTTCTTGTCTTGTTATTAACAGGAATCATAACTTGTCCCCATCCTTTTATGTCACCGCTTCCCATTATTTGGAGAGCGTCTTTGTATGAGAAAATTGACGTTCATTTTTCTTGGTGATTCTCATTGCTCACCGAGAGTGCCTGAAATTGAGTTCCAACAACCTCCTCTTGTTCTAAATAGGAGAATGATGATAGGTTGCTCACGATTAAAGCTTGTTCTCTGCATACCGTGACCAACTTGTCGTTCTTAACAAACTTCAGGTTATGGTGAAGTGTCGAAGTGACTGCCCCTGCTTCATGTATCCAAGGCCTTCCTATTAAATAGTTGTATGCTACTCGGATGTCCATGACTTGGAAAGTGATTTGGAAAGTGTGGGGACTAATGGTTACGGGAAGGTTAACTTCGCCGATAACTGTTTTCCTGGATCTGTCAAAGGCTTTGACGATGATCTCACTACCTCTCATCAGAGTACCTTGAAAAGATAGTCGTACCAAAGTTGACCTTGGCATGAAGTTCAATTGATTGTGATATTGATTGCCATGTTATGATTCTTGCCTTCCTCTGGAAGTTCTTCATCACTAAAACCCAAATTGTTGCAAGAAGTGATATTGGAAATAATGTTGTCAAATTGACCCATTGTCACATCTTGTTCTTCAAAGGCCTATTCTAAGACTTTCTGTAGAGCTTCTCTGTGAGCTTCTGAACTGAGCAAGAGATATAAAATGGAGATCCAAGAAGGAGTTTGCAAAAATTGATCCACAATGTTGTATTCGCTTTTCTGGATGAGCTTTAGCATTTCATCGTTATTTTTCACAGGCTCTACGCTACTGGATTAACTAATTTGTTGATTAGGAATTTCAGCTTGAGGTTCCTTTTCTTTTGCGGGTTCTCCAACTCCTCTGTTTAAGATTCGACTGCTTCGGGTGACCCGACTAATATCATAAATGTTAACAATGGATGGTAGTGGAATTTATTTTCCATCTTCTATTGTAGTCGCACCGTACTTGTACAGAATAGATTTCTCTGAGTTGTATGGTGTAACACCCCACTTTTCCCACCTTTAAAATAAGCAAAATAATCAATGAAATAATGAGATTTTTTACACCAAAATCAAGTAGGATGCCACATTTTCCAAACAACACCAAAACTCCTTTATTAAATGAAATAAACAGCGAAAATATTTACTTATTTATTTAATTTACGGCCATCTGCCAAATACACCAAAATCCCACATAAAATCGTGGTCCACCAAAATAATCATCCAAAAGAAAGATACGTAACAAAAAGAATAACAAATAACAAAATAAATGAAAATTCCCAAAATAATCTCGTGATACGTATCAGAGCACTCCTATAGACTCGATCAGCAACACCAATATCCAAGTTAGCTAAGTACCTGGATTATCTGTACTTCCGAAGAAGCACAGACACAACAACAACAACAAAGGGGTGAGAAATCACGTGCAAATATTATAGGTGAATAAATACATGATAAACAGGTAGTCACCATACACAAGCATCATCAATTATCAAACACGACCTACTGCCCAATATCATCAACAACATCAAATAATAATGCAATGCAATACAACACCATGCATGCGGTACCGACTCATTGGTTCATTCAATCGAACCCGGATAGATCACATACACCTCTGCTTGGCAATGATCTATCCCCACCATTCTCCATATAGGAGTACGGATGAATCGCATACGCTCCTCCTGAGCAACGATCCATCCCACCAACCACCATGATTATGCAAGACTCAAAATGCACAACAAAACATGTATACAATATAAATACATGCACACGATCCTCCTGATCACACCATACATATCAACAATCACCAACGTTACACAATTCGCTTCAAAATACACCAAATACTAAATTAATTAATTAATTAATTAAGAATTATTAAAATTACTATTTTCATCACCAATCCCTCCCAACCTCTCAAACCAAAGGAAACCGAATCGGACGCGAAACGGGAAAGAATTCACAAAACAGTAAAATTCTGCAGCTCTGCAAGCCATACGCGTATTGCCCCATGCCCTACGCGTATTTCGGCTCCCTCGCCCAACTCGTACGCGTATTGCTTCCTTTCGTATGCGTATGCCTCACAATGCCCAATGTCAATACGCGTATGCCTTGTGTCGTACGCGTACGGACAGAAACGTTTCACCACTGAATTTCCCAAATTCCAATACCATACGCGTATCACCCTCTATTACGCGTACTGCCTACTCCCTTACGCGTATGGCCCTATTTCCTTCATGCCCATACGCGTATGACCTAGCCCCATACGCGTATGGCCAGATCTATTACGTATTTCACTAGAGACCTCCCTATTCTGCAGTCTGCTACAATTTCTACATTTTTTCACTTCTAATCAGTCCTAGAATCGTTTCTACATTGATTTTAGGTCCAATTTTCATCTTTACACTTGCATCTAGTCTTACCACAGATATTACAAGCCTAAAACTTCCAATCGTTCACCCAAATTCGAATAAAAAAGACAGATCTGCAACAAGTGTTTATACAACAGCAACAACAACCAAAATTCATGAAAATACACATTAATTCATGCACGATTCTCAGAATCACAACCAACATATTCAACAATCAACAATTCAACAGTTTACACATCAATTTCCTACGGGGTTAAGGACTCCCCACTACCCGATCATGAAATAAACACCAATATTAAACTCGTTTCTCCCCCTTACCTTGAATTCTTGCTTAATTCCTGCGAACATTAGTGAATGTTCCTTGCCCTAAAGCTCCCTTGTTCTTCCTCTCCTTAGCCTTTTCTCTTTCTATCTCTAAAATTCAGACTATTCTCACTTTTACCAATTTTCCCTTAATTAAGCTCCATTTACTAAATTACCCTCACTAATCTCATTACTCAATATCCACTTAATTATATTAGGTCCTATTTACTAAATAATCTTAATAATAATTATAATAACTAAAACAATAATAATACTAATAGTAGTAATAATAATATGAAATATACTATTAAAATAACAATAATAATATTTTCATACTACTAATACCACTCTTTACGCACTCAAACACGCACCCAACCAAAGCCAACAATTAAAATAATACAGGACATCTAAATAATTAAAATGGGGTGTTACAACTCTCCCCCACTTAAATTATTTTCGTCCTCGAAAATTACCTGGTGGAAACAATTCTGGATACGACTCTCGCATCCTGCCTTCCAATTCCCAAGTTGCACTGCCTCCTGCAGCACCCTCCCCCCAAGCTACTCGCACCAGAGGTATCTCCTTCCCTCTGAGTTGTTTCATCTTACGATCCTCGATCCTCAACGGCATCGTCTCTACGGTAAGATTCTCCCTGATTTGAACTTCATCTCTCTGAATCGCATGAGACGGATCCGAAACATACTTCCGAAGTTGCGACACGTGAAACACGTCATGCAAGTTCGAAAGCTCCGGTGGCAATGCCACTCTATAAGCAACTGCACCAACTCTCTGCAAGATTTGATACGGTCCAATAAACTTAGGATCCAACTTCTTGGATCTCAAAGCACGACCCACACCGGTCACTGGGTTAACTCTCAGAAACACGTGATCACCTTCACTGAATTCCAACTCTTTTCTCCGATTATCATGATAACTTTTCTGTCTACTCTGAGATGCTTTCATCTTTTCATGGATCATTTGAATCGCCTCAGTAGTCTGTTGCACAATCTCTGGCCCAAGCACCACATTCTCACCTGTTTCATACCAACACAGAGGCGTTCTACACCTTCTACCATACAAGGCTTCAAAAGGTGCCATTCCGATGCTAGAATGGTGATTGTTGTTATACGTGAACTCAATCAATGGAAAATGAGTATCCCACGCACCACCTTTCTCTAATACACAGGCTCTCAGCAAATCCTCCAACGATTGAATGGTCCTCTCTGACTGACCATCGGTCTGTGGATGATAAGCCGAGCTCAACTTCAACTTAGAACCCAAGGCTTCCTGCAGAATCCTCCAAAATTCTGAAGTAAACCTCGAATCTCTATCCGACACTATGCTCGACGGAACACCATGCAACTTCACAATTATCCTGATATAAATTTCTGCCAGCTTCGACAACGGAAAACTGATGTTAATTGGTATAAAATGGGCGGACTTCGTAAGTCGATCCACCACTACCCAAATAGTATCAAAGCCTCTCGCCGTATTCGGCAACCCAGTCACAAAATCCATAGCAATACTGTCCCATTTCCACTCAGGAACCTCCAACGGTTGCATCAGTCCAGAAGGTTTTTGATGCTCCACTTTTGACTTCTGGCATGTCAAACAAGCATAGACAAACTGAGCTATGTCCTTCTTCATACCGGACCACCAAAACAACTTATTCAAATCATGATACATCTTTGTAGCTCCTGGATGAATACTCAAGCTACTCCGATGACTCTCTTCTAATATTGCCTTTTTCAATTCCTCATTATCCGGCACACAAATTCTGCCCCGGAATCTCAGCACACCAACATTATCCACTTTAAAGTCACTCTCAGTGTCATTTCCTCCTGTAGGCATCAAATATACCAATTTCACATCCAGCCTCTGATTTTCCTTAATCACATCCAAAAAGTCATTATTCACTTTCAGCATACCCAATCTGATACTTCCCGGTGTAGTTTCACAAACCATGCTCAAATCTCTGAACTGTTTAATCAATTCCATTTCCTTCACCATTAACGCAGACATATGGATTGTCTTCCGACTCAGAGCATCTGCCACAACATTAGCTTTACCCGGATGGTAACTCAAATTAAAGTCATAGTCTTTCAAGAATTCTAACCATCTTCTCTGCCTCATATTCAATTCCTTCTGATCGAACAAATATTTCAAACTCTTGTGGTCACTGAACACTTCAAATCTCGATCCATACAAATAATGCCTCTAATTTTTAACACGAATACTACTGCAGCTAATTCAAGATCATGAGTAGGACAGTTCCTTTCATGCACCCTTAATTGCCGTGAAGCATAAGCCACTACTTTGCCACCTTGCATCAACACACCGCCTAATCCCATCTTAGACGCGTCACAATACACTACAAAAGAATCATTTACTTGGTAAAATCAACATTGGTGCTGTAGTCAACTTCTTCTACAGTTCCTCGAAACTTTCCTCACAGGCAGCATCCCAGAGAAAAGCTTGATTCTTTCTGGTTAATTGAGTCAACGGCAATGCCAATTTAGAAAATCCTTCGATGAATCTTCTATAGTAACCTGCCAAACCCAAAAAGCTTCTAATCTCCGTTGCGGTCTTCGGAGTTTCCCACTGAAGCACTGCACTTACTTTAGAGGGATCCACCGCTATACCATCACTAGAAATAACATGACCCAAGAAACTCACGGTCTTCAACCAAAATTCACACTTCGAGAACTTTGCAAACAGTTTATTATCTTTCAACACCTGCAATGCAATTCTCAAGTGACCTGCATGCTCTTCGTCAGACTTAGAATAAATCAGTATATCATCAATAAACACCATGATAAACTGATCCAGATAAGAATGGAAAATACGATTCATATATTCCATAAATACACCTGGCGCATTAGACACTCCGAAAGGCATCACTACATATTCATAATGTCTGTAGCGAGTTCTGAAAGCAGTCTTCTGAATATCACCTTCCTTTACACTAATATGATGGTAACCCGGCCTCAGATCAATTTTGCTTAACACACGAGCTCCTACCAACTGATCCATTAAGTCATCAATCCTAGGAAGTGGATACTTATTCTTAATGGTCACTTTATTCAACTGACGGTAATCAATGCACAGACGCATACTACCATCCTTCTTCTTCACCAATAACACTGGAGCTCCCCACGGCGACACACTTGGTCTGATAAACTTCTTATCGAGCAATTCCCCGACCTGAGATTTCAACTCTGCCAACTCTGATGCAGACATCCTGTACGGTGCCATGGAGATAGGTCTGGTACCTGGTACAAGATCAATAGCAAATTCAACTTCCCTTGTCGGAGGCAATTCTGTGATATCATCTGGAAACACTTCAGGAAATTCATTAACTACAGGCAATTCATTAACTGAAGTCTTGATTTCTACAGACAACGAGGCAAATACTGCAAACAGCTTCGCTTCATCTTCCAACAACGCCCTCAACTCTTTGCTAGATAGCGAATCTACTAATGCTTCCTCTTCAGGAGTAAGAAACAGTAACGTCTTCCTGAAGCAATCGATATAAACCCGGTTGAATTCCAACCAGTTCATCCCCAAAATAACATCAAGATTACCGAGTGGCAAATAAATCAAGTCCACTCTGAAATCTCTACCAAACACGGTTAGCGGACACTTCAGACACACCAAAGAAGTAACCACGGAACCAATAGATGGAGTTTCAATCGCCATCCTCTGCTCGAGAGTAAATGGCACAATCCCTAATCTCTTCACACAATCAACAGAAATAAACGAGTGCGTTGCACCCGTGTCAATGATAGCAATCAAAGAAACATCATTAATAAAGCAAGTACCTTTGACGAAACACTCCTCCTCCGTGGATTGGGCTCCCACCAAGGCAAACACCTTCCCACTAGTTTGAGACGCCTGAGACTTCTTCGGCTTCTCACAGTGAGTACTGATGTGACCCTTTTCTCCACAATTATAACAGGTAGGCATAGTGGCTCTGCAATCAGCTATAACATGACTTGCCTTGCCACACTTGAAGCACTTCTTCACCTCTTTTTGACAATTGTTAGCACGGTGACCCGCGCCACCACATCTGAAGCACTTGAGAGTATCAGCACCTGCTCCCTTCTCCTTTTGTTTCTTCCCCCCATCAGTTTTTTGTTTCCCCTTATCAGCTGGAGCACTGTAAGGAGTACCTCCAAATCTCTGCTTATTTTTCTTCTCATTCACAGCTTTGTAATGAGCAATTCTGGCCGTGTTGTCATTATCATAAGTTCTGCTTCTGCTTACCAGCTCTGGATAGTTTCTTATCTTCTGACAAGCAATACCCAATTTGATCTCGGGACGCAGCTCGTTCTCAAACTTCAGACACTTCGATGTCATAGCTTCTTCAGTATTATAATGAGCACAATACTGAACCAGCTCTTCAAACTTAGCGGCATACTCAGCCACAGTCTTATCACCCTGCTTTAGCTCCAGAAACTCAACCTCCTTCGCACTACGAATGTCTTCCGGAAAATACTTTTCCAGAAACTCAGCTTGAAACACAGCACAGGTAATCTCAGTACCTGCAGCTTCCAATCTTTGACGACTGTTGTCCCACCAAGCCTCAGCCTCTCCTTCCAGCATATGAGTGCCAAACCGTACCTTCTGAGTATCACTGCATCCCATGGTCCTGAAGATTTTCTCCACAGCTTTCAGCCATTTCTGTGCAGCCTCTGGGTCCAAGATACCTCCCTCATATGTAGGCGGCTTGTTGCTCTGAAATTGTGCTAAGTCACGAAACTGAGCACCTCCACCCTGATTGGCATTCTCTACAGCTTGTGCCATGGCTTGCATAGCAGCAGCAAGAGCAGCATCATTCCTTCCAGCCATACTGGACAACAATCATCACAAGGTTAGAACACCAAAATCAACTCCTATTCTAAGGACAGACTCAACTACTACACTGGCCGGACGGACCGACCTGCTCTGATACCAATTGTAACACCCCACTTTTCCCACTTTTAAAATAAGCAAAATAATCAGAGTTTTTACACCAAAATCAAGTAGGATGCCACATTTGCCAAACAACACCAAAACTCCTTTATTAAATGAAATAAACAGCGGAAATATTTACTCATTTATTTAATTTACGACCATCTGCCAAATACACCAAAATCCCACATAAAATCGTGGTCCACCAAAATAATCATCCAAAAGAAAGATACGTAACAAAAAGAATAAAAAATAACAAAATAAATGAAAATTCCCAAAATAATCCCGTGTTACGTATCAGAGCACTCCTATAGACTCAATCAGCAACACCAATATCCATGTTAGCTAAGTACCTAGATTATCTGTACTTCCGAAGAAGCACAGACACAACAACAATAACAAAGGGGTGAGAAATCACGTGCAAATATTATAGGTGAATAAATACATGATAAACAGGTAGTCACCATACACAAGCATCGTCAATTATCAAACACGGCCTACTGCCCAATATCATCAACATCATCAAATAATAATGCAATGCAACACAACACCATGCTTGCGGTACCGACTCATTGGTTCATTCAATCGAACCCGGATAGATCACATACACCTCTACTTCGCAATGATCTATCCCCACCATTCTCCATATAGGAGTACGGATGAATCGCATACGCTCCTCTTGAGCAACGATCCATCCCACCAACCACCATGATTATGCAAGACTCAAAATGCACAACAAAACATGTATACAATATAAATACATGCACACGATCGTCCTGATCACACCATACATATCAACAATCACCAACGTTACACAATTCGCTTCAAAATACACCAAATACTAAATTAATTAATTAATTAATTAAGAATTATTAAAATTACTATTTTCATTACCAATCCCTTAATTCTCAGCACCTGACACCTATTCCCAACCTCTCAAACCAAAGGAAATCGAATCGGACGCGAAACGGGAAAGAATTCACAAAACGGTAAAATTCTGCAGCTCTGCAGGCCATACGCGTATTGCCCCATGCCCTACGCGTATGCCGGCTCCCTCGCCCAACTCGTACGCGTATTGCTTCCTTTCGTACGCGTATGCCTCACAATGCCCAATGTCAATACGCGTATGCCTTGTGCCGTACGCGTACGGACAGAAACGTTTCACCACTGAATTTCCCAAATTCCAATACCATACGCGTATCACCCTCTATTACGCGTACTGCCTACTCCCTTATGCGTATGGCCCTATTTCCTTCACGCCCATACGCGTATGACCTAGCCCCATACGCGTATGGCCAGATCTATTACGCATTTCACCAGAGACCTCCCTATTCTGCAGTCTGCTACGATTTCTACATTTTTCCACTTCTAATCAGTCCTAGAATCATTTCTACATTGATTTTAGGCCCAATTTTCATCTTTACACTTGCATCTAGTCTTACCACAGATATTACAAGCCTAAAACCTCCAATCGTTCACCCAAATTCGAATCAAAAAGACAGATCTGCAACAAGTGTTTATACAACAGCAATAACAACCAAAATTCATGAAAATACACATTAATTCATGCACGATTCTCAGAATCACAACCAACATATTCAACAATCAACAATCAACAATTCAACAGTTTACACATCAATTTCCTACGGGGTTAAGGACTCCCCACTACCCGATCATGAAATAAACACCAATATTAAACCCGTTTCTCCCCCTTACCTCGAATTCTTGCTTAAGTCCTGCGAAAATTGGTGAATGTTCTTTGCCCTAAAGCTCCCTTGTTCTTCCTCTCCTTAGCCTTTTCTCTTTCTATCTCTAAAATTCAGACTATTCTCACTTTTACCAATTTTCCCTTAATTAAGCTCCATTTACTAAATTACCCTCACTAATCTCATTACTCAATATCCACTTAATTATATTAGGTCCTATTTACTAAATAATCTTAATAATAATTATAATAACTAAAACAATAATAATACTAATAGTAGTAATAATAATATGAAATATACTATTAAAATAATAATAATAATATTTTCATCTTACTAATACCACTCTTTACGCACTCAAACACGCACCCAACCAAAGCCAACAATTAAAATAATACAGAACATCTAAATAATTAAAATGGGGTGTTACATATGGTATTGGTCCTAGCAAGTAGATGACCACAGGGGCTATTTAGGTATTTTGACCATCATAAGTAACCTTAATCGGTTCCAGGTTGGGAACTTTTCTACTGTCAAGAGGGATTTCCACGCACTTTGGTTCTTTGAGCAAAGGAATTATGGTGAAAACATCCTTGTTAATTACATAATTAACAGGTTCTTTTTTATCGGAGACTGTGATAGTCCTTTTGTCCAGTAGTCTTTGGACCTTGTTTTGGCCAAGGAGGCAACCTTGCACCATATTGATTGACTTAGAATTCAGGCGCAGTTGGGTTTTCCCTTGGTCTACCTGATGTTGGAGAGCTGCTCGTACGAGGTATCATCCTTGGCTATTTTTCGAACATATTCCACGGCGCTCATAATTGGGAGGTGGAACCTTGCCGAACCCACTCTGTATGCAGTGCTTCTTTACCAAACCCATTTCCAGCAAGCGGATGTCACAACTTTGGTGTCTGTCCGGATTTCCATTAGTTATGCTAACTTGATGTGTATCCTCGTCTTGGTAGACTGGGAGCCGCCAATGGTCCAACAGATGTTGAAGAGTTCTTTGTACAAGTGCACAACCTTGATCGTTTTCGGAGAAATCTTTGCAGTCTTGATAATTATGCGAGGACAGAAAACCGAGTCTGACCTGCTTGGCATGCGATTCCACTAGACTAGTATTCATTAAACGAATGTAGAAGATTTGAATCATGTTGACCTAGTGATTATTCCTTCCATGGTAGTCTTGGATCCATCCAAGATCCATTTGACGTTGGAGGGCCTTTTTTACAAAAGAGCATCACTTATTGTCTTTTGAGCAGATCGGACAAACATTGTAATCGTGCAACGGAAAATTGTAGTACTTACTTTGTCTTGAATGCATTGCCACTAGATTGACATTCATTGCGCGAATGTCATGATTTTGAACAATGTTCGGATGTTGATAGGCCATATTTACTTCACGAATCTTGTGATCCTCAATCCAGCCTAGATCCATCTGCTCTTGAAGAGATGCTTGTACAATGACACACCCTTGATTGTTCTTAGAACAGATATCAAACTGAAGATAGTTGTGAGATGGTACATGGCCGTACCTGCTCTGCCTGCAATGCATTTTTACCAGATTTGTTCCTAGTAGGCATACATCGTGTATATGATAACTGCTGCCGGGTTCTCCTTCTATCAAGTTTACCAAAGTTTTTTCATGTTGCGGCAATGGGTTCGTTTGAACATTTGGGTTCGTATCTTTGAAAGATAAAACCCCATTTTTGACGAGCTTTTGTATATCAGATTTAAAGCTGAGGAAATTCTCAATGTTATGTTCTGGTCCTCCTTGATGGTAAGGGCAAGATTGATCAACTTTGAACCAAAAAGGCGGATTATCCGGCACTGTAAGAGGAGTCCTGGTTTGAACATGCCCCTTGGTAAGCAGAAGTGGAAATAATTCTACATATAACATTGCTATGGGGTTAAACTCTGGTGATCGTGTGATATGATTGTTGTTATTGTACTGGGGGCGAGCCTGCTGAAGAGTTTGTTGCTTCCTTTGCTGATATTGTTGTTGATTTGGCTGGCTCTGAGCAATCTGTGGTTGATATGTCGGAGCTGGTGCTTGGTTGATAGGGGGAGCTATGGTTGCTACCTACCAAGGTTGATACCTTCACCTTTGCTTACCCTGAGAGATATTAATGATATCTTACTATTTCTTCTTTTGGAAAGCACTCATGTATCTTTTAGTACTGCTGGACGGCTCTGCCTCTTTGACTAACTGGCCTTCTCGGACTGCTTCCTCAAGGCGTACTCCCATGTTCACCATTTCAGTGAAGACATTAGGCGCACTGGCGACCATTAGGTCATAATAAAATGAGCCCAATACTTTTAGGAAGATTTTTGTCATTTCCTTCTCCTCGAGAGGAGGACAGATCTGGGCGGCGATTTCACTCCATCTCTGAGCATACTCCTTGAAGGTTCCTTTATCTTTCTGGGACATTGCTTTGAGTTGGTCCCTATCTTTGGACACTCCAAATTGTAAATATACTGTTGAATAAAAGCTTCCCCAAGATCTCTAAAAGTATTGATCTTGGTACGGTTTAGACCCATGTACCATTTGAGCGCGGAACCAGTTAAACTATCTTGGAAGTAGTGGATTAGTAGTTGTTGGTTTTCTGTCTGGGTAGACATTTTCCGGGCATACATTAACAAGTGACTTTGAGGGCAAGAGTTGCCTTTTTATTTTTCAAAGTTAGACACCTTGAATTTGTGCGGTATCTTTACATTAGGGACCAAACAGAGGTTAACGGAGTCCTTACCAAACAAGTCCTGTCCCCGAATGGCATGCAGTTCTTTCTGCATTTCCAAGAACTATTCCTGAAACTCATTCATCCTTTCATATACTTCTTCATTTCTGCCAGAAGTGGCCTTCAGAATCTGTTACTCTGGGATAGTATGTATCACAGGTTGTGGTATAGACATTAAGGCGGTAACTCTCGGTGCTTCAGTGGCCTGAAGTTTGTAACCTTCAAGTAGAGGAGTCTCCGTTGTAACCCTTGCGTCTTCATTTTCCTGAAGTTTGTAACCTACAGGTCTGGAGGTTCCTGTTATAGCTTCTAGGTCTTCAGTGACCGGAGGTATATATCCTTCGGGTACAAAATTGAAAGGCATGCCCCAGGGAAAACCTTTGAGCATGTTGTACTGAGGATGACTACCAGGTGTCTCAAATGCTGGTGTAGACATAATCTCTGAGATTACGGGCCTTTGAGGTGGTTGATCCTGAGTTGCTACCAGGGATTCAATCGTGTTGTGGAGTTCCTCCAAACTCTAATTCAAAGTGTTGATTTCTTCTCTTAGTTCTTTGTTATCATTCTTGAGATCGTCCATTTTCTTTTGCCGATTGACCCGAATGAGACAGTTTGACTCTAAAGCGCGACACATGTGTGAGACTCAATGACAAAGATGTGTTATGCAAGATTGATGAATGATACGCAAATAATGAGAATGATCTTTTCTGTTTTGTTTCCAAGAGAATTTTTAACAATTATGTTGCAAATATCATATAACGGTGGCAACCTTTTATTGAATTCAAAGGATTGCAATATCTTACAGGGAAAAGTACATTATTTTACAATGTGCGAGAAGAAAAACTAGGCCTATGGATCCTAAGGTATTCCTGAAGAAAGCTCGGATGTCGGTTGCTGAATTTTTCTCTTCTTTGATCGGGCCCCTTCAATCGTTGTCGGGTCGATGATCCTTTGCCATGTGAAAAGAGATAGCACATTTCTTCGTTCCTCTTGACTTTCTATAGCATGTTGCTATAATATCTCAATCAGAGCATCCTTTTTTTTCAAAAGCTCTTGGATCTCCGTGCATTCCAAGCTGATAATCTGGTACTTGTTCTTCCAAGAGTTCTTCTCGCGTTGGACCTTGTTGAAAGCAATCTGAAGCTTCTCCGTGTCATTCATAAAGTAAAGAATGGATTCTTTCAGGGGAAAAACTTCCTGACGGGGGTAAGGCATCTTCAATTTGATGGCTCTAGTTTGTACCCATCGGAGGTAAGGCTCTACAGAGATGAAGTTTGGTCTTCCTAAGGACTCTCTTCCCTTCTTATGAGTATGTTGCCAGGCATGCACAATTTCTTTCTTTATTGATCTGTCATTTTCTCCTTCCTTGAAGAAAAGACCTTCCAGATGAATACTGTGTGGTACATTCTTCATCGAGTATCCAAATTGACGACGAGCTAAAATTGGATGATAGTTGATCCCTCCTTTAGTACCAATGAGGGGTACATTGGGGAAAATTCCACATTTGTCAATGATTTTTATTCCATCATAGATACGATTGTACCAATCTATGTTAGAATGAGTGAGAGACATAATCTTCTACGACCATCGCATACCACTCTTGAGATCCCAAAAAGCAGCATACTTGGGTAAGTGGGAAATAAACCATTTGTAGAGTAATGGTACACAGCATTTGATCATTCCTCCACTGTACAAATTCCTCAAATATAATGAATGATAAGCATCTGCGAGCAAAGTTGGGACTGGATTCCCAATTAATAATATGTTGAAAGCATTAATATCGACGAAGTTGTCAATATTGGGAAAGAGAAATAACCCATACATAAGCAAAACAAAGACATCCTCGAAAGCAGTTATGTTTCCTATACTAACAAAGTATAGGGCTTTCTCCATCAGGAATTTGGCTGGTAAACCCTGGATTCCTCCCTTGGTGGTCATGTGAGTTTTGATATCTGACTCTTCCAAAGAGGTAGCTCTTTCAATGGCTTGATCTTTTGGAATTTCTTCCAGTCCAGAAAATGGATCTTGATCAGTGATAGGTAGATCAATGAGATGAGAGTAATCTTCTAGTGTCGATGTGAGATGATAGTCTGGAAATGTGAAGCAATAGTATATTGGATCATAGAATTGAACCAATGAAGATATGACTCCTTCCACCATGTTGACCTTCAAAAGAGACAACAGTTGAAGGTGCGAGAAAGACACAAGAAAAGGGGGTTTGAATTGTGTATTTACTCTTTTAAAAACTTTTTGCTTCTTGTCAATAAGACACTTACGTTACATCAGAGTTCGTTAAGAGACTCTGACTTGCGAAGTTATATTTAGACTTGGCAGTGCTTAAAGCATGAGAACCAATGAGAGTCTGAACTCTATGTGCATCATTAAGAATCTTGCATAGCGGAAGCTTATCAGAGTTGCAAGGTTCTGACTTGCTTATGTAGGGTTCTGATACTCAATATAGAAACATAAACAATACATTAAGCATAAGAGTAAAGAACACTCGATATATCCTGGTTCACCACAAAGGTTAATCCAGTCCACCCTCCCCAGGTGATTTCGCCTTGAACACAAGGTCTTAATCTACTATAATCAATCTCGATTACAGATGCACGAGCACATAGATGGTGACTAATAAACAGCACAGTCGCACTGTGACTAACATGCAATGAACCATTCAGGGATTCAACTTAATGAATATAACGAACATTGACCTGCAGGTTCCAATCTCGCAAGATCTACTGCTAGGCTTTCACAACTAGACGTTCAGGGATTCATCGCAATGAATATAACGCTACTGACCCTATTTCAGGCTTTTCCCATAATGACATCTCACCATTGTCTTCTCGAGTCTCCGGTCACACTGACCACTCAAGGAATCCTAATTCACCAAGAATTAGTTATACAGGAGATTACAAAGACACTTCTTAACAAGCACATTACTCCTAAGTTTAATTACAAAGAACACATAAGTGTTCAAGCAAGATATGAGCAAGAGCTCCTTGCTATCCTAAGAAACTACAAAGATGTATAATGATATGACAGTTGTTGACATCTTGTAGATCTTATTCTTCTTCGTCTTCTTGGGTGAGCAAGCTTTGAGCAACAACTCCTTGCTTCAGATCTTCAATGTAGCACTGACGAGAAGGTGGTTGATGACTTGACTGATTTGCAATGTTGTCTTCTTCATCAACATCTTCTATACCAATTGATTGTTGTTGTGTTGAATGATGATCTTTGAGCTTCAACAACAATGGCCATGTGTAAATGGTGATAGCTTTTGATATTTAAGTGTTACAACGAGAACTCATCGTTGTTGTTATCTTCACACAATGACTTTGATCAATTCTCCATTCATGGACTGAATCGATACCTTCAGAAGCGAATGCACTTTCCTTTAAATAGACCAGTAGAAATATAGCCGTTTGAAATAATGTTGGCTATTGGAAAAGAGACGTTGTGTAATAATTAGCTATACTGACACATCTCCTTTTTGCTGTGGGAGAAGTGATGGGATATTTCTTTCTTGGGTGCTATGTATAGTTACTCACAATGGTAACATTTGACTTCCAAACTTTAGAGGTTTCTGATGGTAAATTAATGAAGCATGAGTAGAGTCTTCTTAACAGGATATCTGATACGTCAAGTCTTCAGTCATTTGAAGAAGTCCATTAGGAATCAGTCTTCAAAACTTCAGCACTTGTCTTTAAGAACATTATCCTTTGCTTCTTCAAGTCTTCCGAAACTTCAGACCTTGTCCATTAGGAATCTGTCTTCAGAGTCTTCAGCACTTGACCTTTGGAACCGTAATCTTCAGAACACGTAAGTCTTCAGAGTCTTTCTGTACTTGGTCTTCAGAGCCTTCCGTCTTCAGAACTTCAAGTCATGAGAGTCTTCAGCACTTCGGTTCTTTTCTTCAGATCTTCAGAATCTCGACCACTTTCAGAGAGCATCCACAAGAGCATTGCAACAGCAATATCATCATCCTTGGTTCTGACTGATCACGATCAGATACAGAAGTGTTCTTGCTTCTTGCAACTTGTGTCACACATAGTAACTTCGCATAATATCAATTACGCACATCTGGCTGGTGCTTGTTGGATATGATAACTTCTATGAATATGATCTGCACACAACACATGTTAGAACATAAAATGGTTGTTTCACAAATACGTATTGTTATCATCAAAACATAAATTGACTTGTAGAGACAACTCTTGCTCTCACAATAGTCCTCCGTGCTTAGCTCTGAAAGCATCAGGATTAGTAATCATCCTTCCCAATTTTCTTAGGTCATCTAGTTTTGGAATTTTGAAGGTGTACTTGTGTGTTTTTCTTCTACCGAAATCCATAGTACGACCTCAGATATTTGCAACGATTGTTTTAGTTCTTTTAAAAAAAATTCTTGTTTAAAAAAGTTTTTTAATGAATGAAATGCATGGATGCATGAATGCAGCAAACAAAAACACTTGAAAACATGGGTTTAAGGGTTCATCATCACGATTATGGAGTCATGGATCTACCCATCCCCAAGGTGTGTATTAGGGTCCATTTTGTACCTGTAGAACGGGTTCTAACAAAGGTTCCCAAGCTCATTGACCCATCATAAGAATATTAACAACAAACCGACTAACTCATGAGAGCTGTAATATTCCCAAGATGAATCCCTTTTAAGTGTAGTATTGCATATCAACTATTCCCGATAGTCACCGCACTACGTCCTAACAAAGGTTAAGTGGGTAAATGTCTACTAATCCTCAGTTTCAAGGGTGCCCAGTGGAAAAAGTAATGTTTTCACGACTTTCTCGTTCAAAATCAGTAATTCTAAAAGGGTACCTCCACTGATTCAAAGGAATTTCAAGTTAGTTTGGTTGGGACTCACTCCCTATAAGCCTTCCTGAATCTGCCACCACTTATCTTAATATGCTCTCGGACTCACCACATGTGTATTAATCACATTCCCACTTAACATTAATTTAAACAAGTATAGCAGATAAACAGATAGCATGACAGCAAATGATGAGAAAGCAAATAAAAAATAGCAGAAAAATAAATGTAATGCAAGGCCTAACCCTCTTAGGAAATCTAATTTTCAAAACCCCAGCAGAGTAGCCATTTTTCTATAGCATCGGTTTTTTTATGTGACGCGACCACAACCGCTTTTGGTGCTACTTTTTTATTTATGCATTTATCCTATGAAGCTTAAAAGGAAGGGGAAGATATCTTAAACTAACCCTGCGTGCAAGTGTTTTCTTTAACAAATGCGAAGAGATCGGGGATCGGGGTTTGGTTATACAAAGGGAAGCTATTAACACCCAGAGTATCTATAGTAATCTATAGGAACCTTCGTTTGCATATATTTTCTACTGTTTGAAATGCTTTCTTAAGTCTATCTGTTGTTGATTGGGGAAAGTTTCTCCTTTGTGAGGACTGAGGAAATGTTTTTGTTGTTTTTGGGTTTTCTATTGTTTTTGGGAAGATGCTTGACCTAAGATATTTTTTTGATTTGTGTGCTCGCTAAGATTTCACAATCTTATGCCTACGTATTCCCATAAAGAAATTTGGGAAATCAGAGCCATCGCAGTTCCTCCTATTCTATGGGAGAAAATTTGTTGTCTTGTTCAAAGCCCAAGATTAAAGCTAAAGAGTATTTGTGTTTTCTTTAAATCCCAAGATTGAAGCTAAAGAGTATTTGTGTCTTGTTTAAAGCCCAAGATTGAAGATAAAGAGTATTTGTGTCTTGTTTAAAGCCCAAGATTGAAGCTAAAAGTTGATTGAGATTGAAATTGTCATCTCTAAAGGTAGAAATCTCACCTATTCATCACAAATGTTGAGTAATTGCTTATAAGGGAAGTTAGTTTAACTGGGACGTGTGGAATCCAGCAATGCCATATTTTCCTTTATAAAAGAAATGTCATGAAGGAAGAACCTTTAACTCAGTATATATCAATGCCACTTTTTCCTTTATGAATCTTTCATGCTAAGAGAGGGACATTGGCTTGGATGTGTAGAATCCAGAGGCTTTCCACTTACATCAGATAGATGAAAGAGAAATTTTAGCCATGATAAAGGCGAGACTCCAGCTTGAATTTTGCATCAACAAGTGTGCCACTTACGTCAATTATTTGGAAAAATGTTTTGATTGTTTGTTTTGATATGTGATGTATAGAGGGGATATCCTCCTACAGGGAGGACTCGTGGTCTCATCTGTGGGGATGATGGATTTTGTGCCTTAATCAAAGCCCAAGGTTGAAGCTAAAAAAGATTTGGTGTGACTCCACTGGAGATGTTTTATTTGAGTATCTTGTTTGAAGCCCAAGATGATGAAGCTGAAGAGTTTGAGTATAACTTTAAAGAAGACCGACTCAACTGGGGAGTATGATATTTGTCTTGTACAAAGCCCAAAATTTAGGCTGACTGGGAAAATCATTATATAAAGCCTAAGAGGAGGCTGACTCTTGCTGAGGATTATTGAAATACAGGAGAAGGTCTAAACTGTGTTGGGGAATCCAAAGGGAAACTAACACTTACTGGAAATTTGGGCAGAGTTGATTTATCATATGCCATGAGGCTCTGATTCTTTTGAGGATTTGTTGATGTCAATCTGACCCTGCATGGGGACTTTTAAGGTGAAAGTCAAGCCTTGTTAGGGGTCAGAAGGGATTTAAAGATGAGTTTGAATGCCTTAGAGGTTTTAACTCTTTTGGGAATTGATGTATTGGTAAAGATGATTAGGATTTATCATATTCTTTTAGGAAGTCTGAGGGTCCTTGTGTTAAGCTCAAGAGGAGGCTATGAGGGTGAGACTCTCTAAGTCTAACTCTTATGAAGCCCAGGAGGACGCTGAGATTATCCAAGTCTCTTAAGAAGAGGTAGACTCTAGTTGGAGAAAGATCTTTGTATGATGCCCAAGAGGTGGCTGAGTGTTCTAGAGATGAAGATCAATTCTTAACTGATTGGATGTTCTAGAGTTTTGGCCTTCTAGAGGAATGGACTAGTAGGGATGACTAAATTATGTCCTATGCTTTTAGGAAGCCTTTGGGTCCTTGTACTAAGCCCAAGAGGAGGCTGGGATGCTTCTAGGAAGCCTGTGGGTCCTTGTACTAAGCCCAATAGGGGGTTGGGATGCTTCTAGGAAGCCTGTGGGTCCTAGCCTAAGAAAAGTTCAAGAAAGGTTTCACCGGGAATTAATCCTTTCTTTGCTAAACAGTTCAGAGGTTTGAAGAAATTCAAATGAGGTTTCACCGAGAATTAATCCTCTCTGGGGAAATGAATTTCTTTGTATAAGTATAAACTAGTTGATTGAACTAAGTTATAAGTATCCTACTGTTTAACCTAAGTGTGAACTGAGGATGAACTAACTATTGAGGGAACTCTAAACAAGTTATGAATTATGTTTAAGGTTTAGAAAATGAAGTTTTATTCACATGATGATTTAAAATCAAGTTGGTTTTGAAAAATCAAGAAAAAGAAATGATTTAAAATGTTTAAAAACAAATTAAAATAAAATTCTTTAAAATACTAAAAAATATATCAAATAAAAATATTTTTTTGATTTTTTGTGTGGATTAAAATATTTAAACATGTAAAGGATTTATGTTTAAAAAATTATAAATTTTAAAAGTTGGAAGACTCTGGTCAAAAACCAAATTCGTAGGAAGTTCTAGAGCTTGAGGACCGACAATGGTCTTGAATTTTGCAATGAGGCTTTCGACAGCTATTGTGACGCGTCTAGTATTGCAAGGCAAAAGTAGTGCAGGTACTCCCCAAGACCGAAAAAAATGGTTTGGTTGAAAGGTTTTATCTAACCCTTAAGGAAAGAGTGAGATGCATATTGGTTATTGCGGGATTAAAGAATGTGTTTTGGATAGAAGTTGTTGTGACTGCAACATACCTGATAAATAGGTGTCCCTCGACAGCCTTGGGAATGAAGACACCTGAAGAAGTATGGTCACGACATCCACCTAGTCTCGGCAGTCTTAAAGTATTTGGTTATTTAGCCTATGCTGATATTAGGCAAGACAAGGTCGAACCTAGGGCTCTGAGGTGTATGTTCCTTAGATACCCTAAAGGAGTCCAAGTTTATAGGCTATGGTGCCTAGAGCCAGGTTACAGGAGGTGTATCACAAGTCGAGATGTAGTTTTCAATGAAGCTGAGATGGCTTTCAAAAAAATGATGACATTGGTTGAAGTTCGAAGATCTCTGAAGAAGAGCTGGAACAAGAAGAGAATCTTGTTGAGGTGGAGCATAATGATTCTGAATTGCATGACTCAAATGAAGTTAAGGAAGATGCAGAAGCGGATGTCGAAGCTAAGGATACTGATAATGACTAACTGCTGGTAAGATACAGGTATAAAAGAGTCATCAAGCCACCTCAGAGACTTAGTTATACATATCTTATAGCTTATGCCTTAATCTCTGCAAGTGAGGTTCTGGACAAAGAACATAAAAACTATAAGGAAATTATGAGGAGTCGAGACAAGACTGAATGGCTAGAATCCATGGATGATGAGATGAAATCTCTTCATTATAATAACACTTAAGATCTGATCAAAAAAGCTATAGGGGCTAAGTTAGTCAACTGTAAGTGGACCTTCAAGGTTAAGTAAGGAATCGAAAGAGTGATGTCAAAGCGTTTTAAGGCAAGGTTGGTTATTAAGGGGTTCCCTCTGAAAGAAGGTTTCAACTTCAAATATGTGTTCTCACCTGCTGTAAAGGATGAATCCATTAGAATGTTGTTAGCCATGGTGGTAAAGTTTGACCTAGAACTTGAACAGAAGGATGTGAAGACAACCTTCCTGTATGGTGATCTAGATGAAACAATCTTGATGAGGCAACCTGAATGGTATGCATAAAAAAGAAAGGAAGATTATGTGTGCAAGCTGAATAGGTCTTTGTATGGACAGAAACAATCTCCTAGAAAATGGAATAGAAGATTCGACAAGTTCATGGCACACATTGTTTTCACTAGGAGCCAGTTCTACCACTGTGTTTACTTCAGAATTTGACCTGGAAATTCACTTGTTATTTTATTGCTTTAAATGGATGACATTCTTGTAGAAAGTAACACTGTAGAACTCTTTGAGGTGGATTTCCTTTGTTCAGAGGTTATCTCTTTCGGTTTTGTACTCAAGTTTGAGGTGAAAGTGTTGGATCTTCAATCATCATGAGCAGTTCTTATCAGAGGTTTATCAGACACGGCTTCAGTTTCTCTGAAAGGCCACAAGGGTGTCATTATTTAAGGTTTCATCAATGGATTAACTGGAAATACCTTGAATTAGGATTCTGGAGGAATATGGTTTCTCACCCTTGATGTTTATGATCGTCAAGTTTCGTCCAGTTGAGTCTCTTGAGGCTAGCAGGTTCAATGTATGTGCAATATTATTTTAGTTTGAATGTAGTCTGATCTTGGTCAAGGAAGAGGAGATTCTCAAGTTGGATTTGTCATGAATCAGTGTCTTATGTCTGAAGATGATTACACTAGGGTTTCGTGTAAGTCTAAGTCATCTGATTAGGTCAAGTTTTCTCGTGTAGAAATTCACCAAGTTTGATTCAAACGGATCCAGAGGAAATTATGGAAGAATGCAAATTGATCCAAATGGTTGTGACTTCAGTTGCGAGATGGTCAATAGTTCATGAGTAATTTCATTCTTTTATCGGAGGGTTGTGGGAACGTTTTAAGCTTGGTTGTGGACTAAGATCAGGGTTTCATTATCCATTCTCCTTAGACTATTATCCTTCCTCGATTTTTCTTTTAAACCAAGTTTCCTTGACCATGATCCATTGTTATCCATTTCGATCATCCATTTCATTTTTAAATGATTCATCCAAGATTCACATTTCAAATCCCGTCTACTTTTATTGTCAATCCAATACGTAATTCAATTTCTAATTCCATCAAACCCCAATTCTTATTCAGGGTCAATTTGAATCTTCATGTCCATTGCATTCAAAATTCAATTTCCATATCCAAGTTCTTTATTCCATTTTCATATAAAGTTCATGTTTCATAACTAAGTTCAAAAAATCCAATTCACACCAATTTCATTTTGAAATTAAGTCCCAAAAGTTAAGTATTTGTTTTATGCCAATTGCAATTTAGTTACAAAACAAAAACCCATTCAAGGGTCCACGACATCAAAAATAGTCTTTTCCATCTTATTACATTCAAAAATACAAGAAATATTAAAAATAAGAGGAAATGCTACAATCCATTTTTCTCCTACAACCTACGTCCTACAACATCCATCCAGCCTGCGTCCTGCAAAAACGTACCGCCACCCAACCATACTGCACAAGAAAAAGCAAAATTCATTCATTACTATTTTACAAAACCTGCTACAAAAACACACCAGACAATATCTGCACCTTCAGTAATTGTACACAAACTGTACCAGCACGACCAAAACTGCTCCACAAAACCATGACCCTCGCTGCGTAATAACAACACACGCAGCATTTTGAACTTTCATTTTATTTGCAGCAAAAACGAATCCTCTGCACAAAAAATTCACAACAAATACTCTCTGCTGATCTTTCTTTCTCACCCTTCACACAATAACACAAAAACCTCTACTTTTTCAACTATTATTTTCCCCCTTCACAATAAAACTCTCTCAAAAATCTTCACAACTCAACCTAATTCTCCTTTACCCTGTCACTCTCCTTCAATCTCAAAACCAAACATTACCCATCTTCCTTCGATCTGACCACAATAATCTTTACCAACCTTCAACATAAGCCAACAATCTCCTTCAACCCTTAACCTTTAACCATTCCTTATTCACCCAAACAAACCTTCAATCTTTACCAAATCAAACCCATTTCAACCTTCAAACACAAATCCAATCGAGAAACAGAAAAGAATTTGAGAAGAAGAAAAGAAAATTTGGATTGAACCAAACCTGAACCTAAGGGAAATCGGCGAACCGAATCCAAAACCAGATCGAACAGAGAGATGGAGTAGAGAATGATCCATAAGCGAATCAAAGCAAGCCTGGGTTGAGCCATCGCGATTGAGCTTGAAACTGGATCGGGGCAAAAGAAACGAAGACAGAGGCGATTGAAGGCGTGTTTTTCTTTTTCATTTTTTCTTCTTTGATCGTGTTTTACTAAATAAGTTATTTATAGCTTTTGGAAGGTTAATGCTGACACCACCGTGCCCTATTTCTCATTCTTTTCTATTTTGTGATATTGATTTATTAAGTGATGTGGTCATTTTGGTTCTTTCTTAATTTTGTCTTTTGTTTGTGATGGTTATGGACCCTATACTAGCAAAGTACAGAGCTTTCTTTACCAGAAACTTGGCTGGTAAATCTGGGATTCCTTCCTTAGTGGTCATGGGAGTCTTGATTTCTGACTCATCCAAAAAGATTGCTCTTGCAATGATTTGATCCTTTGGAATTTCTACCATTTCAGAAAAGGGAGCTTGATCAGTAATGGATAGATCAATCTGATGGGAATACTCCTTCAGCGTTGGTGCGAGCTGGTAATCTGGGAATGTGAAACAGTGATAAACCGGATCGTAAAACTGAACGAGTGCATCCATGATTCTTTCAATTACATGGACCCTTAACAGAGGTAGTAGACCGCCGTACTTGGCTCTGAAAGCGTCAGGGTTAGTGATCATCCTTGCTAATCCTCTCAAATCCTCTAGTTTTGAAACCTTGAAGGTATACTTGTGAGTTTTTCTTCTACCGAAATCCATGAACGCAATCCTTTTCTCTATGACATTTGCAATCATTGTCTTAGTTTAATTTGAAAAAAGAGAGACTAGAAGAAAAAAAATTTCTTTGCTTAATATTTTTAAAATGAATGCATGAATGCAGCACATAAGAACATAGAAAAAACATGGAGTTAAAGGGTCGGTGTCATGAAGTCAAGGCTCTACCCATCCCAAAGGTTTATACTAGTGATTATTGTACCTGTCTCTCAAAACCATTGATTCTTGTCGAGATAACATAAGCGGGTCGGGAACTGTGCTAGGTGATGTATTTCGAAGAATCTCAAAAGAAGGTAGTATCGCGTGACAACTATTTCCGATAGCTTCCGCACTACTGAAAGAGGTTTTTCCTAGGTGTATACTCAATCTTTCCACATGCGGCATCACACGCATTCCCATTAGCAGAAAAATAAACATAGATATCAATTAGGAAAAGCAGTATATATATTTGTCCTAATGTCCTAGACTTTTAAGAGCTATGAATCCTATGTTCCTGATAGAAAATGGCTCCCCGGCGGAGTCGCCATTCTGTGGCTCTTTCCCAATTTAAAGGTTTTGACCTAAGATCCTAGTGAGGGCCGATCCTAGTCATAATGACATTCCCCGATGGAACCGTCATGAAAATAACTTGTCCAAGGTTTTCACCTTAAATTGTAAGAAAGAATAACGGGCCCCACAGTGGGCGCCACTTTTCTGTAGCGAGCGATTTTGGACGTGGTTCTTAAGCACTGCCGCTTTGGGGTACTATAGGTCGATTCATTTTTTATCCTATTGAAGCTGATGAAGGAAGGGAAATAGATGTCTCCAACTAACTCTGCTTACAGACTGAGTTTAAACAGAGGTCTGTTAGGTTACGGATGCTATGTGGAAGTGGGGTCTTTTTCTGCTTATTTTGTTAAGACTGAAATGACGGGACTATGCTTTTGGTAGGATGTTAGGACTGATGCTTTTCGATTGATGTATGAAGGTACGAGATTTTGGGTTTTTGATTAGTGTGCTCGCTAAGGTTTCTCTTTCAATCTTATGCCTACGTATTCCCGTTTACCGAAACAGGGAAATCAGAGCGATCGTAGTTCCTCCTATTCTATGGGAGGAAATGGTGTTTTGGTGTCTTGTTCAAAGCCCAAGACATGAAGCTAAAGGTGGTTTGTATCTTGTTCAAAGCCTAAGATATGAAGCTGAAGGGTCTATTTGTATCTTGTTCGAAGCCCAAGATATGAAGCTAAAGGGTTTTGACTTTAGAGAGAATTTGTCATCTCTAAAGAGGGTCTCTTTGTCACAACTGTTGGGTGACTGATTATAAAGGAGAATTACTTTAACTGGGATATGTGAATCCAGCAATGCCATAATTTCCTTTATAGGGGATTCTTAACCTGAAAGAGAAGACTTTAACTCAGTTTAGAGTAATGCCATCTTTCCTTAGGAATTTCTCATGCTAAAAGAGGGACAGTGGCGTGGATGTAAATAATCCAGAGGCTTGACGCTTACAGCAAATAGATGAAGGGGAAAGGAGTTATTGATGTTTGTATACTATGAACGAGGCACAACTTTGATGCTAAAAGGTTGATTGACTCAACCGGGGTTTTTCTTATACAAAGCCTAAGTGGAGGCTATTGGCCCAACAAGAGGGTGTTCTTATGTGTCTCGTACGAAGCCTGAGAGAGAGGCTAAAAGGGTTTGACTCAACGAGAAAGTCTTTTTGTGTGTCTTGTAGGAAGCCCAAGACGAAAGCTAAAGGTTGTTTGACTCAACAAGAGAGTCTTTTATACTCAACAAGAGAGTGTTTTGGTATCTCGTACGAAGCCCGAGATGGAGGCTGAAGGTGTTTGACTCAACAAGAGAGTCTTTTATACTCAACAAGAGAGTGTTTTTGTATCTCGTACAAAGCCCGAGTTGGAGGCTAAAGATGTTTGACTCAACGAGAGAGTCTTTTATACTCAACAAGAGAGTGTTTTTGTATCTCGTACGAAGCCCGAGATGGAGGCTAAAAGATGTTTTACTCAACAAGAGAGTCTTTTATACTTAACAAGAGAGTGATTTGTATCTCGTACGAAGCCCGAGATGGAGGCTAAAAGGTTTGCTCCGCTGGGGAGAATCATTTGTACAAAGCCCAAGAGAAGGCTAGGGTAACTGTTTCAGTTGAGTGACAGGTCCAGCATGTTGGTTAAAAGAGAAAATCAGTTCTTATATGGGTAATGTTGTGCTCATGCATTTGATCTGAGGATCGGGATTATTTCCTGTTCTCTAAGGAAACGGGGAATCCAAAGGAGCTTTAGACTGTCCGAGTCTATGGGTTTTATCTTTTGTACTATGCTTAAGAAACAGTAGTAGTAAGATCTAGACTCTTTGAAAGACTATTCTATTAAGATGACTAATTTTTGTTCCTATACCTTTAAGAGGTCGTCACGATAATTTGTACGAAGCCCAAGAGGAGGCGAGAAAACTTTTAAGAAGCCGAGGGACAATTTGTACGAAGCCCAAGAGGAGGCTATCATCCCGGAGGAGGAATCAATATACGAAACCTAAGAGGAGGCTGTGAAAAATTCTAAGAAGCCGACGGATCCTTGTACAATGCCCAAGAGGAGGCGAGGATGCTTTTAGGAAGCCTGTGAGTCCTTGCACTAAGCCCAAGAGGAGGCTGATGAACAGTTCCAGAAGGGGTTTCACTTGGAACATTGGTCTTCTATATATGAACTGTTCAAGGGGAGATTTCTTAGATCTAGTTATCTAAAATTGTTGTGAAAGAAAATTCTCAAGGTTTAGGTTATGTTGAAATATCCAGTATAAAGTCGGATGTAGGGAGACGAGGTTTTGTCTAGTTCTAGACGTAGTTGCCGGGGAAACTCTAAATATCTATATTATTATTACACAGTCGATATGAGTTTATGAAAGAAGACTTACAGTGACACAACCCCATAGTACAGTTATATGCATATAAAAGCGGGTAAACACTTACTCGGTTGTAGAGCTTCCATGTTGTTTTGTTAGTTGTCCAACAAAGAAAACTTTGATAATAATATTGTTAGTTCTTGGATTGGCTAGAATTTTGGTAAAACAAAGTTGTTCAATGTTGATGTCACATGGGTGATGTCTTAACATTGAGTCTTAACATTGGATAATGTTAAGTGTTTAAGTTGTTGAAGTTTTGAAGTCTGATGTCACATGCGATGTCATGACATCAGATATGCAGTTTATTAAAACATCAGGTTTGAGATGTTTTTAGGGTTAAGCGTATTAGCTGGATTTTGGGAGAGCTGTTAGAGTTATTTGGATGCAAATATCTTGGAGGAGATATTTTCTGTTGCAAACAGATTTGATGCAGATTTGTAGGAGTGTTTAAAGGCTGAAGATTTAAGAAGATTTTGAGAGAAAATCTGTTTTGAAGATTCAGTTTTAAATAACAAATCAGGTCAGATATTGTAGCAGGTCCAAGCCCAAATCAAATAGCTATATAAAGCGCATCAATCCTGAAGGAAAGGTAACGAAGAAAGAGAGCTAAAGACTGAGAGTCGTTTGTGTCCTCGTTTATGTGTTGTAAACCATTCTAGTGTGAATTGGTGTTGTTGTTTTGAGTTGTTCTTGATCAAAGTTGTGAAGCATAATCAAGTTGTGTTTTTCAAAGTGTGTGATCTTTGAATTATATCACTGAAGTGATTTACGGATTGAGTAGTGTTCTCATACCTAAGTGGTCTCTTAGGTAGAAGGTTCATTAAGTAGTGATTAAATTTAGGAGATGTCAACTGAGTTGTTGAGTCTGTAAATTAATTCTACTAATAGTGAAATTCATCCCTGGCTTGGTAGCCCCCAGAGTAAGTTGTTTAACTGAACTGGGTGAACAATTCTTTGCGTCTTTTCTGTTGAGTTATATTGTCCATTGCAGAGTGTGTTGTAGTGACATCACACGTAACATCACATATCTGGTACCAGAATCTCAATTGGTATTAGAGCAGGCATCCTGCTCTACATCTGGGTGAGATCTAGGGCTGATACTTTCTGGTAAGATGGACAAGGAAGTTGGTGGATTTGTGAATAGACCCCCTATTTTGGATGGCTCTAATTATGATTATTTGAAACCAAGGATGATTACCTTTTTGAAATCCTTGGACAGCAGGGCTTGGAAGGCTATCATAAAAGAATGGAAAGCACCTGTTGTTGTTGAGAAAGATGATGTTGGGAAAGAAAAAGAAGGCAGCTCAAAACTAAAACCTGAAGAAGAATGGACCAAGGAAGAAGATGAGCTTGCCATTGGTAATTCCAAAGCTTTAAATGCTATTTTCAATGGAGTTGATAAGAACATATTTAGGTTGATCAATATCTGTGAAGTTGCTAAGGAAGCTTGGGACATCTTGAAGACTACTCATGAAGGAACTTCAAAGGTTAAGATGTCAAGACTTTAACTTCTGACATCAAAGTTTGAAAGTCTAAAGATGAAGGAAGATGAAACTATTCATGACTTTCATATGAGTATTCTTGAGCTGTCTAATGCCTCTAGTGCTCTTGGAGAGAAGATGACTGAAGAAAAGCTGGTGAGGAAAATCCTTAGATCCCTTCTCAAGAGGTATAAGATGAAGGTGACTGCAATTGAAGAAGCTCAAGACATCAGCAAAATGAGGGTTGATGAGCTTATTGGATCTCTTCAAACTTTTGAGTTAGGGTTGAATGAGGAGGAACCTGAAAAGAAGACCAAGAGCATAGCCTTGGTATCTAATACTCAAGAAGAGAAGATATGGAATGATGCTGAGTCTCAGGAGGAGCTGTCCCAGGCCATTGTCTTGCTGGGAAGACAGTTTAATAAGGTTATGAAAAGGATAAATAAGAGTTATAATACTAATGTCAAGAACATCACATCTGACACCAACAGATCAGGAGATCAGGGGAAGAAAACTAGTGATGAAGAAAAGTCCAATAAGGGAGTCCAATGCTATGAGTGTGAAGGGTATGGTCATGTCAAGAAGGAATGTCCTACTTATCTCAAAAAGCATAAAAAGGGGTTATCTGCTTCCTGGTATAATAGTGAAAGTGAATCTGAAGATGAATCAGCTAAGCTTGTTAGAGCTATGATTGGAGTTTGTGAGTCAAATGATGATTCGTGTGATGATGAGGTTCCTTATGAAGAGCTTGCTGCCTCTTATAAAGAACTGTGCATGAGAAGTGAACAAGTGTGTCTTGAAGGAGAGAAGCTGAAGAAAACCATAGTGCAGTTAGAGGCTGAAAAGACTGAACTTGAAAATGAAGTCAGTATGCTTAACGCTAAATTGGATTCTATGACCAAAACTGTCAGAAAGTTGAACAATGGTACTGATGCTCTAGACAACATTCTTAGTATTGGGAAAATTGCTGGAGGCAAAAGTGGCTTGGGATTCAACAATGTTGCAGCTTCTGATGATGGTATTACCAGTTCCAAACCAGTGATGTTAAAACAGATGTTAAAACATCATGACAGAACTCCATCTAAGAAGAAATACAGGCACTGGAGATGTCACCCTTGTGGATGTTTTGGACACATTAAGGCTTATTGTTATAAGCTACATGGATATCCACAGAAGGCTCATCAGGTTGTTCCCAGACAGAACTGTCACAGAGGAAGGCAGGTTACCAAGCCTAAGAAGCAATGGGTCCCTAAAGTTAAGGTTACTAGCTTGATAGCTCACACTTCTTTAAGGGTTTCTACCAAAGAAGATTGGTACTTTGACAATGGGTGATCAAGGCACATGGCTGGAGTTAAGAATCTGTTGGTAGATGTGAAGCTTCATTCTTCAGGCCATGTTACATTTGGTGATGGGGTCAAAGGAGAGATCAAGGGGATTGGTAAACTGAACTGTGCTGGTGCTCCCAGTCTAGATGATGTTCTTCTTGTAAAAGGACTGACAGCAAATTTGATTAGCATTAGTCAACTTTGTGATCAAGGATTCAAAGTAGACTTTACAAAGTCTGAATGCATTGTCAAAGATGATAAAGGAGAAGTCATTATGAAGGGAGTTAGGTCTAAGGACAATTGTTATCTTTGGGTGCCACAAAACTCAAATTCTTCCACTTGTGTTTTTGCTAAAGAAGATGATGTCAAAATCTGGCATCAGAAGTTGGGACATCTTCACCTAAAGGGAATGAAGAGAATCATCTCCTCAGAAGCAGTAAGAGGAATTCCCAAACATAATATTGAGGAAAGAAAAGTTTGTGGAGATGTCTCATCCGAAGCTTCAACATGACACCACCTCCAAGGTCTTGGATCTACTTCATATAGACTTGATGGGACCTATGCAGGTTGAAAGTCTGGGTGGAAAGAAATATGCGTATGTAGTTGTGGATGACTATTCAAGGTACACCTGGGTGAGCTTCATCAAAGACAAATCAGAGGTGTTTGATGTTTTTAAAGATCTTTGTCAAAGACTCCAAAGAGAAAAGGAGAGTAATGTTATCAGGATAAGGAGTGACCATGGAAGAGAGTTTGACAATAGCAAGTTTGTAGAATTTTGCTCTGCTGAAGGTATAAGTCATGAGTTTTCATCTCCTATTGCTCCTCAGCAAAATGGAGTAGTTGAGAGGAAGAACAGAACTATCCAAGAGTCTGCTAGAGCTATGATCCATGCCAAGAAACTTCCCTATCATTTCTGGACTGAAGCCATGAATACTGCATGCTACATTCACAACAGGGTTACCCTGAGAAGAGGCACTTCATCCACTCTGTATGAACTATGGAAGGGAAGAAAACCAAATGTTAAATACTTTCATGTTTTTGGAAGTAGATGTTATATTATGGCTGATAGAGAACAGAGAAGAAAATTTGATTCCAAAAGTGATGAAGGAATATTTTTGGGATACTCTACCAACAGCAGAGCATATAGGGTTTTCAACTCTAGAACCAAGGTGATGATGGAGTCCATCAATGTGGTGATTGATGACAATGAAAAGCAGGAAGATGATGATGTCCAAGATGATGTTGGAACATCAGTTGGTGAAGTTGCACCAGAAGCTGAAGACAGAAGTCCAACTCCTAGTGTTGCTGCTGCTGAGCCTGAATCTGAGCAACCTCATAAAGATCCTTCTATCAGAGTGTAGAAGGACCACCCAAAGGAGCTTATTATAGGTGATCCAAATTCTGGAGTGAGGACTAGGTCAAGAGAAGTTGTAGCAAGTTCATGTTTTGTCTCCAAAATTGAGCCGAAGAATGTCAAGGAAGCATTGACTGATGAGTTTTGGATAAATGCAATGCATGAAGAGCTGGAGCAATTCAAGAGGAATGAAGTATGGGATCTTGTGCCAAGGCCTGAAGGGGTGAATGTGATTGGGACCAAGTGGATCTACGAGAACAAGTCTGATGAACTAGGAGTGGTTACCAGAAATAAGGCAAGACTTGTTGCACAGGGATACACTCAAGTTGAAGGAGTTGATTTTGATGAAACTTTTGCTCCTGTGGCTAGATTAGAGTCCATCAGATTACTCTTGGGTGTGGCCTGTAATCTCAGATTCAAGCTATTCCAAATGGATGTGAAGAGTGCCTTTTTGAATGGTTACTTGAATGAAGAAGTGTATGTAGATCAACCTAAAGGGTTCATTGATCCAACTTTTCCTAATCATGTTTACAAACTTAGGAAAGCCCTGTATGGTTTGAAGCAAGCTCCTAGGGCCTGGTATGAAGGGCTTACAGAATTCTTAGCATTGAATGGCTACAGAAAATGAGGAATTGACAAGACCTTGTTTGTCAAGGAAGAAGGAGGAAACCTGATGGTAGCCCAAATCTGTGTTGATGCAATGGTGAAACATTTTGTGCAACAGATGCAATCTGAATTTGAAATGAGTTTGGTTGGAGAACTCAGCTATTTCCTTGGACTACAAGTTAGACAAATGGAGGACTCCATCTTCATTTCCCATAGCAAATATGCTAAGAACATAGTGAAGAAATTTGGCCTAGAAAATGCTAATCATAAGAGGACTCCTGCTCCTACTCATTTAAAATTATCCAAGGATGAACATGGAGTTAGTGTGGATAAATGTTTATATAGAAGCATGATTGAGAGTCTATTGTATCTCACAGCTAGCAGACCTGGCATTTCTTTTGCTGTTGGAGTTTGTGCCAGATATCAATCTGAGCCTAAGGTTAGTCACTTGAATCAAGTGAAGAGGATCCTGAAATATATTAATGGCACTAGTGACTATGGGATGATTTATAGTCATGGATCTGGGACTGAGTTAAGGGGATATTGTGATGCTGACTGGGCTGGGAGTGCTGATGATAGGAAAATCACTTCAGGAGGTTGTTTCTTCGTAGGGAATAATCTGATTTCATGGTTTAGTAAGAAGCAGAACTGTGTGTCTCTTTCTACTGCTGAGGCCGAGTACATAGCAACAGGGAGTAGTTGCTCTCAACTGGTGTGGATGAAGCAAATGTTGAGTGAATACAACGTCAAGCAAGATGTCATGACATTGTACTATGATAATTTGAGTGCTATCAATATCTCTAAGAATCCTATTCAACATAGCAGAACTAAGCATATTGATATAAGGCATCATTTTATAAGAGATTTGGTAGAGGATAAAGTAGTTGCCTTGGAACATGTTGCTACAGTTAAACAATTAGCTGATATCTTCACTAAAGCATTAGATGCAAACCAATTTGAAAGTTTGAGAAGTAAATTGGGAATTTGCATTTATGAAGATTAAATGTGCTAGAGAGTGTATTAAGCAGTTGTATTCTTTATTAGATATTGATTTTATTCAACTGCTGAAGACATACATGTTTGAAGTACATCAATAGTTACAGATTATCCCAACCCCCTGCATCTAGAAAAGCTTTCCAGTCTTCATCCCAATCATTATCAGAAGCATGTTGTTGCACAGGAAGTTTCTTGCTGGGTTTCATGGTTGTCTCTGAGGTTCTTCCTGTCTTTGTGGTTCCTGAAGTAGTTTCATCTGCAGTCATTGTTTTGCTCCTCTTCTTAGGTGGATCTAAAGTCTTTTCCGTCTGCTTGAGGTTCTTTGCTGCATCCTTGGTGTTTGACTGTGTCATTTATTATGTCAGGACATTGTGTTTGGTGATTGTCCAATTGTGGCTAAAAAGGGGGAGAGTTAGCCTAGCCTTTGTGTGTAGAGTGTGACCTATCTCAGTTTTGGTGTGGTGCAGATGTTGAGGGGGAGTGTGCATGTTGAACAGCTGTTTATGCTGGTTCTGGTTTTGAGGGGGAGTTTGCCCTTTGTTGATAGGTGGTGTGCAGCATTTTGAAGTGGGAGCTGTTTGTTTTAAAATTTTTATCCGCTGTTGAAGTCACTGATGTTGCAGAGATTGTTTTAGCCAAAATTAGCCAAAGGGGGAGATTGTTAGTTCTTGGATTGGCTAGAATTTTGGTAAAACAAAGTTGTTCAATGTTGATGTCACATGGGTGATGTCTTAACATTGAGTCTTAACATTGGATAATGTTAAGTGTTTAAGTTGTTGAAGTTTTGAAGTCTGATGTCACATGCGATGTCATGACATCAGATATGCAGTTTATTAAAACATCAGGTTTGAGATTTTAGGGTTAAGCGTATAAGCTGGATTTTGGGAGAGCTGTTAGAGTTATTTGGATGCGAATATCTTGGAGGAGATATTTTCTGTTGCAAACAGATTTGATGCAAATTTGTAGGAGTGTTTAAAGGCTGAAGATTTAAGAAAATTTTGAGAGAAAATCTGTTTTGAAGATTCAGTTTTAAATCACAAATCAGGTCAGATATTGTAGCAGGTCCAAGCCCAAATCAAATAGCTATATAAAGCGCATCAATCCTGAAGGAAAGGTAACGAAGAAAGAGAGCTAAAGACTGAGAGTCGTTTGTGTCTTCGTGTATGTGTTGTAAACCATTCTAGTGTGAATTGGTGTTGTTGTTTTGAGTTGTTCTTGATCAAAGTTGTGAAGCAGAATCAAGATGTGTTTTTCAAAGTGTGTGATCTTTGAATTATATCACTGAAGTGATTTAGGGATTGAGTAGTGTTCTCATACCTAAGTGGTCTCTTAGGTAGAAGGTTTATTAAGTAGTGATTAATTTTAGGAGATGTCAACTGGGTTGTTGAGTCTGTAAATTAATTCTACTAATAGTGAAATTCATCCCTGGCTTAGTAGCCCCCAGAGTAAGTGTTTTAACTGAACTGGGTGAACAATTATTTGTTTCTTTTCTATTGAGTTATATTGTCCATTACAGAGTGTGTTGTTGTGACATCACACGTAACATCACATATCTGGTACCAGAATTTCAAATATTATATGCAAAATCAAAGGAGAAAGTGCTTTTGGAAAGGAAAATTGGGGCTTACAGCTCAAGGAGAGGCCCAGGGTTTTATCAGTGATTGCACTGTTGTTTGAAATTGTACAGGGACTAATACAAGTGACTGAGGCCCAAAAAGGTTTTCTGTACAAGGGGATGGGTCTTACACTCTCTCAAGAGGCCCAAAAAAATGGTTGCAAGTGAGCAAAGATGGGTCTTATAGCTTAAGGAGAAGCCCAATGGTTAATTTTGAAAAAGGCGACGATCGCCGAGGTTTTGCAAACACTGTGGGTCTTATACAAGGACTGAGGCCCAAAATTTGTTGGTTTCAAAAGGGGATTGGGTCTTACACTCTATTAGAGGCCCAAAAAATGGTTTTGAATGGGTCTTACAACGAGACTTATACAATAAGTGAGGCCCAAAGTGTTTTTTTAAAAGGTTTGATGAGGGTTGAATTAAAACTCATTTAAACCAAATAAAAAATAAAAATAAAAATATTTAAAAGTAAATATTAAACGAAAATCAATAAAAAAAAAAAATACCAAATGATTTTGAATAAACCACTTGCGATTTTTGTTTAAGGTTTGAAAAATGAGGTTTTAATTACAAGATGAATTAAAACTCATTTGGTTTTGATTTTCAAGGTAAATGTTCACTTTTAAAATGTTAAAAACAATTAAAAGGGACTTTATTCACAAAAACAATAACTATATTAAATAAATAATATAAACTTGATTTTTTTGTGGAATAAAATATTTCAACATTTTTGTGATATTTTGCAATATAAACCAATAAAAAATAATTAAAATTGAAGGAGTTATTAATTTTCCAATTAATTAATAAAACATGAAAATATTGGAAAAATAGCAAAAAAATGAGAAAACACAAAATGGTCAGGGTGGGGTTTGAACCCACGACCTCAAGGTTATAGAGCGCATGCCTTACCACAGGGGTGGTGATACATCCGTTGATTGAAACAAAACAACAAATACACAAGGCTTGCCTTGTTTTCTAGGCCTGGCCAAGGCAAGACAATGCAAGTTTTGACAAGAAACGGGAAGGTCCATAAATTTCTCATTTCTCCATGGTTGGGGACAAAATTTATATGCATCTGGCCTAGAATTTCACAAGGAATCCATTGGTGGGGGTATTTTTTTCATATCATGCTCCCTCCTCAAAATCCGATGGTGGTTTTGAAATAGATTTATAATTGCATTTTCTATGCTACACTTTGGTACAAGCATGAATTACATGATGAATTGGTTCAAACACAACATATATAACATGTATGAGATGTGCATGATCAGTGGACTTCAAAGCAATGCATATTTTGGAAAGTTCAAGTCATGATGATTACCTCTCTTTTGAGCTTTTGGAGTTTTTTGTGCAATCTGCCAAGTTTCTTATTCTAGAAATGGTTTGATGCTTTGGACACTCTAAAATGATCCCTTAGAAGATTTTAGGATGAATGGAATCACCTGGAACCTGCAAAAACACAAAATGGCCCTTTCTTGCAAAAGGGGTTAAAATGGCCAAAATAACAACTCCCCCAAATGGTGTTCCAGATGGGGGGAACCATTTGGGACAGTTCAAGGATGATATTTGGAGTGTGTTTGAGGTTTTATCTAGTTTGGAAAGTGACTGAATCAAGGCATGGCTTGGAAAGTGACTTTGTGATTTAAGGATTACAGGTCAGTTGTGAGAGTTTGGATAGCTTAGATATGATATATTGGAGGTGTTAGGATCATGAGCTGTGATGGAAATGCTCTCTAACTGAAAAACTCAGAGTTACCGTGCTAAAGAAGGCATTTTGGCCTAAAGAGAGGGATTTTGAGGAAAGCATCTGTTTGATGGCTTTGGTGTACTCAAACTGAGCACAAATGATCTCTATTTATAGTAGAGCAAGTTTGTTTTGGGATCAATATTGAATGGCAACCACAACAGAGGTTTGGCTAATGTTGATCAATGGGAAGCCAAGTCTCCTCTAGCCATTGACTAGAGGTTAGAGTACAGGCCTTTGGTTCCCTAGTTGTTGGATCGTTCTTGACTGAATTCAGTTGCAAATGTGTCAATCCATGCCACTTCTAAGCATCCATTAAATGCTCCAATCCAAAATTGGAGTCTTGTCCCTCTTTTAGGGATTTCTAGGTTTGTCATGCTACTTCTTGTTCTAAAGACTTTGGAGGCTTGGATCAGTGCTTGCTCCCTTTAGATTTGATCCTCAGATCTGTCCAAAGTGATGACATGGCTTGGAATTATCTGATTTTGCCAAATCGAGAAAAAGTACAAAATTCTGCCTAGCCTTGGCAGTTTTCAGCAAGACATATTGCCATTGTCATATCTCATGACTCAAGTTGAGTTTGCTGATGTTCTTGGCCATTTTGGAAAGCCCTCATATGATACAACAACTGTTTGATCATAATTGGTTTTGATACTTTTTGGATCCAAGTGAAAAATGCCCCTACATTTGGAAAAAAGTAAGGCAGATTCTGACTTAGTGAAAATTTCACTAAGTGTTGGAAAAAGAGGCATTTCATGTTTTCAGCCACTTTTCTCATTCCATAACTCAAAATCCATAATGAATTGGAATGAGGTGTAGTTGAAGCTTTTGTAGAGGGCCATGAGGGCTACAAATCCAGCTTTGGATGGGAAAAAATGGCCTTGTGGTTTAGGAGTTATGACCCTCCAAAGTTGGTACCCTAGCCACTTTGTTCCATAACTTAGAAAATTTCCAAGTTTTTATGGTTACCCCTTTTACAAGTTATCCCACTTTTCTTGATTTTTCTTGATGAATGATGATTCCAATCACACATTAACATCATTTTAGGGTTAAAAAACCATAATTGTGAAAAATCTCAAAAAGTCAAAGTTTGACTTTTGTGCACAGTTAACTTTTTATCAGATGAATTCCAAGCTGTGCGATCCTCTATGAAATCAAGTCCTTGACCTAAATCAAACTTGATGGATTGATTTCATAGGTGTTATAGGGTGTATTGAATCATGTCTTGGGGTTTGGGAGAATGTCCTGGTCAAAAGTCAAAGATACAGTTGACTTTCCCCGCGAAACCCTAACTGTGGTTCAGATGAAATTGAAACTTGTTGCTCAAGCTTCTTGGATCAATCAATGTGGTGTATTTGAGACCCTCAAATCCCCTCTTGAGGTCTTGGCTCATGTTTTGTCCCAAAAGTCAACTTAGGGGTGAATTAGGTCAAGAAACCCTAATTCCTGATTTTTTGTGAATGCATCCCCTGAGGTTAAATTGAATTGATGATTGGGTCCATGAGGTTCCATGGGGTATATTAGGTTATGCTTTGAAGCATTGGCTCATGCCTAGAGGAAAATTTTCATCTGGAGGCCCTGGTCGACCAAAACCCTAATTTGGTGACGCTGGCGATCTTGAGGCTTGATCCACCTAGAAGGGAGAAGCCTTGTGCTTAATCCTTGAAGTGGGAGTCATTTTGATCCATTGTAAAGGTTTGAGAGGTTAGAAAAGTTGAAGATCATGTCATTTCTTGATTGATCTATTGTCTAAGGCTCAAAGAGGGCTTGAAACCCTAATTTTTGTTTGTAGTGAGTGCTCACCCATCTTTGGGGAGATTAATGAGGCATGATGGTACATCTATATTGTGATGATGATTTGCATAGTGATGGGGAATCTTAGTGGTAAAAATTTGGGGTATGATAGATGCCCCTATTTAATCTTCGTGGACCCGAAGGTGTGAATGGCGAAGGTATTCGGGCATTCGGGGTGCAAGAGGATTAAATATCGGAATACCCGAATTTTAGATGGCGGTTAGGAATGGTAGTTCACGCATCCTCTTCTTTTACTAAGCAATGATATTTAGAAAAGGTAAACTTCCACTCGATCCTGGTTTCCTACCAAGGAACTGGTCTTAGTTTCTGATACAAACTTCCCCTCGATCCTGGTTTCCTACCAAGGAATAGGTCTAAGTTTCTGAAATAAACTTCCCCTCGATCCTGGTTTCCTACCAAGGAACTGGTCTTAGTTTCTGAAATAAACTTCCCCTCGATCCCGGTTTCCTACCAAGGAACTGGTCTTAGTTTCTGAAATAAACTTCCCCTCGATCCTGGTTTCCTACCAAGTGTAATACCCCAAAATTTTCCCTCTCATTTCTACATATCATTTAGCATGAGCTTTCATTTCATTGCATTGCATTCAAGCATAGAAAAATAAAACATTAAGCATTTAGCATTGCATCTTGCATAAGGGCATGGGATTAGTTGATTTTCAAAGAGGTGGATCATCCAAGCCTAAAGAATAAGAACCAAGGGTTTCTCAACAAGCCTCAAGGGTTTATTACATCATATATCATCCCAATTGATCCCACAAGTCATTGAAAGATGGGAAGTCATCAGTAAGATTGGACAGTGCATCATCTCCTATCACAAAAGTAGTTCAAATTAGGGTTTTGGATTCAAGTGGTCTCCTGATGAAATTTTGATTCAAACTTGATCTCAATGTTTTCTACATGATATTAAGTGTCTAAGGATGGAAGATTGGCCATTGATTCATTTCAGAAGAGGTTCAATTGATCAGTTGCTTGATAATCATGAAATTGGGGAAAAAGTCAATTGTGCAGTGAAAAAAGTCAACTCCTGACTTTTTAAGGTCAAATTCATGAAATTCAAGTTATATATGTTCATCAGACAAGATTTGATCAACAAAATGATGGAGGAATAATGAAAAACCAAGAAATTACAAAACTTCCAAAAATAGAAACTTTAGGGTTTCCAAAAATGGCAAGTTTGGACCATTTTGCACCACACTTTGAGGCTCTCTTTCTTCAAAATAAAAGCTTCAAACTTTAGACCCAAGTTGAGCCAATTAAAGTTCACATTCTAAGCTTTAAATCCATATAAAGAACTCTTCCATCGGATCAAAATTGAGGGAGTTATGATCAATCAAAGTTTGGTAAAATCAAGGCAAATCTCAAGTCATGGCAAGGCAAGTGCAGGGCTCCAAGCCATAATTTCATCGAACAGTTGGCGTGCCAAATGTCAAGCCAATTTTCTCCATCAAGAAAGCTTCGAATGAAAAATTATTGAACAGCAAAGTTGTTCATCTCCATGCCCTCTTCAACTTTGATGTTGGACATTTTTTCATTTGAACAAGTTATGAAGGTCATATGAGGGCTCGAACATGGGGGTTTCATGCTGAAAGTTCACAAGTCACAAGGCCTTGCTTGCAGCCCAAGTCACACACACATACACTAGTTGTGGTTCCTTATTTTCCAAGTAACCGAGTTGATCCTAACTTACCGAGTTAACTAACTTGACTCGGTGAGTTGAGTCTAACTAACTACGACCCTAGCTCCAAACCCAAACCTCATTCCAAACCTCTCACACTCCAAACCTAAAATCTATTTAAGAGATGCTTCACTCATTTTCAAGGACCTTCAACCATTTTTTTCTCAAATTTCTCACATTTCACTCTCATTTTCTCTCTTCACTTTGCTACAACTTCTATTTCTCTCTTCCAAAACCACACACAAAAGCTCTTATTTCTTGAAGAATAATCACTTTTTACATTAAAAAGTGATTAATTCTTGAGCTAAACTTCATCTCTTGGTTTGCATTGGTTGGATTTTCTGGAATTGTAGCTTGTTCTTCTTCATACCAGAGGTTTCTCACCATTTATTTTGGTGCAAGTTGGATTTTGGTGGATTTTCGCGATTTCGTTCGATTTCGACGCGTTTTGGCAATCGATTGGGGAATCTCTGGTTTTCTTTCATTTTTTGCACCAAGATTACTTTGCAACAATTACCAAAGCAAGTCACTGCTTTGTAGGTTGGTTTTCCCTAAATCTACACTGTTTTTAGCTTATTCGCAACTTATTCGATGTAGATCTTTGTGGATTTTCGATTTGGATTCATATGCTTGAATATGATTCTTGATGTGGTTATTAATTGTATCCAATTGATGTTTGTTGACTGTAATTCAATGTAATTTCGTGCCTAATTGATTACATGTTCATGTGGAAGTTTGGAGAAGTGATTTGCTGCTGAAAAGTGCTTTTGAAACTGGTTTTTTTTGGCCACTGACCCAGAGTAACCGGTTACTCACCGTTTGTTAACCGGTTAACATGTGTATTTTTTGCGTAAACTGTTTGATTTTTAACTAAGTAACCGGTTACTCACCGTTTGCTAACCGGTTACTGTGGGACAGAATGTGTATTTTTGTGCATTTTCTTGCTTGTTTGACATCCTTAACATGTTTAAACTTCATGGATCAATGCATTGATGATTGGTGGATTATTTTTGAGATATATTAACTCACACCACCGTACGAACTTGATTTTACGACACGCGTGCCTTTGTTTTTCATTATTGAGCATAATGTTTGCATTGTAGATTAATTGATGTGATGAACACATGATGCACACACTTTGAGCTTATTATTTGCTAATTGATGTTATGTTGCTGGAATTACCATGCGCATGTTCATTTGCTTTCCGTTTCAAGAGATGTATACTTGTTTTTTACTTGCTCATATTCTTGACAATGTGTATTCTTTTGTAATGTGCATTATAACATGTTTGATTTCAAGGATTGTTCACCATGATTTGTAATGTGATTGTGATCGTGTTTGTTTGATGAATGTGCAAGGCTTGATGCATGATAATTGTTGTTCAGGATTGAAATTGTTTGTTAATGCATGTTGGCTCTAATCTTCCACTGCTGCCTGAACATATATGTGCTGTAGTATATGCTGCCAAATGCTTGTTACACCCATTTTGTATGCTGAACATGAGCTGTTGTTTGCTGTTTGGTATATGAAGCTGAATTTACTACTGTTCTGTTGCATGTGGGCTGTAATAGTTGCTGTTTTCATTATTTCCTTCCATTGGCTTGTTTGACCAAGTTCTTTTACTTAGGATTTTTTGTGGATAATTTTTGAACTAACCTTTTCATGTAGGTGCTAAGGGTAAGTAAGTGTGTGGATATGCTTCCACATACACTTCTTTCTTTCATCTTCTATTATTTGTTTTAAATTCAACCTGTGATTATGATAATCATTCATATGCTTTCCTTGAATAACTTCTTTCTTCTCCCCTTTGAGTTACAACTCATCTTCTACTTTTGAAGTGAGTTGTTTAATTCATTCTTCTTCTCCTTTCTTTTAGGATTAGATTTCTTAAACCACATTAACCTTAGGAACACCATGTATGATAACATTAAGTTTGAGTCTTCGTCTCCCTCATTAGATTTTCACCTTTATCGACCTTTTGAGTCTCTCTTCTTATCACCTCAAAACAAAAGTAAAAAAACACTTAATGATGGCATAACATGTTGCACTTGAACCTAAAGAGTGGGAAATGGAAGGAGGAGGGTTTCTCTCCACCTTCCTAGAGTGTTTATCATACGGCCTGTTAGGACGACCATGCGATGCATTCGATCTTATACGTTAGACTTGAATGCAATATGCGTTATAAAAAACAAAATAATCAAAATACTTCTTCTTTAAAGACTTCAAACAAACAATAACGTCTTTCCTTAGGGAATTTCTCTCCTCATCTCATTCACTCATTCCTTACGGACGCGTCATTTCCGTTCTACCGCAAACAGGTAACGCCTAAGTCTCCATACAGCGAGCTGCAACACCTAAACTGCTAGGACGCGAACGTTGACGTATTCCACTAAAAAACATAAACAACTTTCCCTAGGTGAGGGGAACTACGTCGCTCTGATTCTCATGTTCCCGATGAGATATGTAGGCAGTGGGGTAGGGCCCATTCGAGCACTTCTTTTATTTTCGCTACATTTGTTTCTTGTTCTCTCTCTCCTTTCTTTTTTCCTTTTTCCTGTTCCTTTTCCTTTCCAGTAGCAGCGAAGCTCCGGTTTTCTACACCCTTTGATCGAGACAAGCAAGCATGGATCCCATCGGGTACGATGGACGCGAGGGGGTGCTAATACCTTCCTCTCGCATAACCGACTCCCGAACCCAGTTCTCTTGGTCGCAAGATCATGCTCTTTCCTTCCTTTCAGGTTTACGCGGTGTTTCCTTTCCCTCTCTTGGGATAAATACACATTGCTGGCGACTCTGTTTCGGTGCCACTTTCGTGTTTGTACTAGGATGAAAATTCCAGGAGCGACAGCTGGCGACTCTGCTAGGGATCGAACCCAAAATCTCTAGTTCCCTTAGCGAGTCAATCCTAGCGCTTGTCTATTTTTTTTCTCTCATTAGGTGTTTGCTATAATGCTGTGTTTTGCTGTTTATCATTTTTACTGTACTGTTATTTACTGTATTACTATACTTTACTGTATTTATTGCATTTTACTACATTACATATCATTATTATACTGTGCTGTGCTGGACTTTTCTGTTTGGTGGGCAGGGTGTTCTGAGAGATAAGCCCACTACCTAGGCTTGAGTACACACATAGGTATTAGAGTGGATAGTCGTGACGCTTGCGTGGTGGTGACCACGTATTGTTGTTCATGAGACCCACAACCAGACGAGGTTCTATCAGGAGCTATCTGCTACTGCATGTTATGCAGGCCAGTAGTTATTCTCTTGAGGAACTGTCGACTCTGGTGACCATTCCCGAGGACTCAGTTGCGGCACTCCTCCCGAGATGTGACAGTGGCATACCACATTATGTGGCAAACCCATTGCACATTCTCGATCTGAGGACCCAATGCTGGGAACTTGCTATAGGATGTCCTTTTTGAAAGAGAATCAGTGGAGGCACTCCTCGATTAGCGATAGTACTGTACCCCGAGGGATGAATGTGCAATTGCTTCTCGACCTCAGTGCCTAAAGCTGAGGACCTTTCGTTTTGGTGAATCAGTTGAGGCCTTCTCGATTGATGATGATGCCAAACCAGAAATGGTGAACGTATCATCATTTTTCGACCTGAGAGCCTAGGATACTGAGGATCTTAGTACCCACACGTGAGAAGGGCAGGTTATTTACAGGTTTGCAGGTGACCATAACCTCCTACATACCCGGTTTTCTGTTGTCGTTACACAAAAGGAGAATTCATCCTATTGTATTCAGATGGTTCCTATCTATGCCTCCTGGGAATTTCCATCAGAGAAGGTGCTCCTTTCTATGGGTCGAAGGAAGATCTTGAGCAAGTCAACTTTGGAAGTTGATATTTCTGGCAAGGGGAAGGTTCGTGGCTATCACCTATCATACTTAGCAAACAAAGCTCAAGAGGCAGCAAAGGAAGATAAGTGGAATGCCTTCAATGCAGTGTTGGCTCTCTGTGTATATGGTGATGTCCTGTTCCCGAATGAGCCTGATTTTGTTGACACAGATGCTATCAGAATATTTGTATCTCAGAATCCGGTGCCAACCTTATTAGGAGATCTTCTTTATGCGTTGTACAACAGGAACGAGAAGAGACGAGGTGGGACGGTTCATTGTTGTGCACCTATTTTCTATAAGTGGTTTGCTAATCGTCTACCCCAGTCAGGTGCTTTCAAGGATACTAAGAATTCTCTGAAATGGAGTCAACGTCTGATGGGCCTAGATGCTAAGGATATTGTTTGGGTGAATCACGGTGTGCTGGGTAAAGACATTTTGCACAGTTGTGGTGAATACCCTAATGTGCCATTAATAGGGAGAAAAGGAGGTATTAACTATAACCCTTCCTTGGCTATCCGGCAGTTTGGGTATGCCTTAAGAAGTCCCCCAGTTGAAAAGGAGGTGGAAGAATCTCTGTATTTTCACATGGCTGACGATGGTTTGGATGTGGCGCAGAAAGCTTCCAGAGCATGGCTCAGTAAACAGAAGAGAGGAAAGACCGTGTGGGGTTTGCCTAACAATCAAACTTTCCCTCCATATGAGCAATGGATAAAGAAATGGGTCGAAGAGTACTATTTTCCTTTTGATTGGGCGCCTCCCTTGTATCCCAAAGTGACAGAGGAAAGAATCACCGTACCAATTGAAGAATTCGATAAGCAGCGAAAAATGGTGCAAGATTTAAGAGGGGAAAATGCTGGTATGAGTAGTAGGCTTCAGGGCGTTTTACATGACAACTTGGAGTTGAAATGGAAGGTCCAAGATTTGATAGAGCGCTTGGAAAAAAGGGAGGAAGATCTTGATGACAGAGCTCAACACTGTCGAAAGATCAGTATGACCACTGAATCATCTGGCAAGGCCTACAGGGAAACCAAAAAGGTCTTGGCCAAGACTGAAGACAAGCTTGCCACGTATAAGGAGATGTGGAAAGAGATTAAGATTGAGAATGAAGAGTTAAAATAAGAGCCTCAAAGAATGAAGGAAGACAAGAATCACTTCTCTGGTAAGTGTAAGGAATCCCATAAAGAAATTAAAGAGCTCAAGCTACAAGCGGGAATCAAGAAGTCAAGGCGCGAAGGCAACGATGTTGAAGAGCAGATTGCTAGGTTGAATCAGGATGTCGAGAAGAGAAACAGACTGATCAAGGGGTTGCTAGAGAAACCTACTCATCCAGACACTGTGAACCTTCTTGAAGAGATCGAAGCCAGTTTATTTGGAATTGATGTGTAGTAATTATGTTGTTTGTATTTTGCTATGATTACCATCAGGATTGTTGATGGAATCACTTTTAATTGTATTGAACCTATCTGTATGTTGTCTTATAATATGATATTACAATATTTGGTTCAGCCGTATCTGTCTCTACAGCTCTCACCTTTTGAAAGGTGTCTTCCTTTGCTTGATTCTGCAATATTTATGGATTCAGATTTATTTTCCAATGTTGTGTCCGATCCCTTGCCTGATTTCAAAGCTGGAATCAAAGCATATATGCCCGGGAAATGTTTAAATATGATTGTTTGCATTTTTACATTTGCATCCTCATAATCATAAGCATTTTTGCATAGCAGGTATTTGCTCCGGTCTTTCTAACCTTTATTCAGTTTCAGGCATTATAGCTGAGAATCACGTTCACCGATACTCAACTCGTAGAAATCCAGCCAGAACCATGGATCAAGGGCAGGCAGAATTAAGGGAGATGCGAAGCCAAATGGGGCAGTTTATGAGGGACATGCAAGCTTTAATTCAAGACCAGAAAATGCTGAAGGAGGAAGTCAATCAAGTGAAGACCCAGATGAGTTTTGTTATGGAAGTTGTGAGAAATGTGCTCAGAAAAGATAATAATCCCACACCTGAGGCTATAACGGAAGTTGTCATTCCACCATTGCCTGTGGAATCTATCCCAAAGAGTGATATGCCTCACGGATTTTCTGCACAACCTGGAATTCAGAAACTTACTCACCAGCAGTTACCTCTTGTTTCCCCAGACGGCCCCAAGGCTAGGAAGTACCTACCAAAGTCGAAGAAAACTGACAGAATCTTTGATCCGCTTCCTATGCCTTATGCTCAGTTGTTGAGGTACCTACTTCAACTCCAATTGGTTGAACTTCGGACGATAAATCCCCCTAGTGGAAAGCTCCCATTCAATTATGATGCAAGTGCCCATTGCGACTTTCACTCTAGTGCGCCGGGTGCACAATGTGGAAAAATGTAAAGCCTTTCATAATGTGGTCCAAGATCTGATTGATTCAAAGGCGATAGATTTCGCGCCGGGCAGCGTAAGCATACAGAGTAATTCTACTCCTACTGCTGTAAGAAATACGAATTTCTCGGCGTTCCCTCTTGAAGCGACATCAAGTCAAGGGCATATCTTGCAGCCTTTGGTCTCAAAATCCCCATGTCAGCGACTTGTTCCCAATCTTAGGCCAAGTTTGAAAAGGAAAATGCTGGGAAAAGAGGAGTACTCGAATCAGTATCAGCAGCAGACTAGCTCCCAGAGGAAATATCAAAGACCCAGAAAGCTCGAGAGAAAATTTGATCCCATTACTGTCTCTCACAGTCAGCTGCTCGGCCGTTTACTTCAAGACTCTTTGATTCAGTTAAGGGAAGTTGCTTTTGTCCCGTATCCTCTTCCGCCAGGTTATGATAAGAATGCTAGGTGCGAGTACCACTCAGGGACACAGGGGCACGCCATTGATGATTGTAAGGTGTTCAGGCATAAAGTGCAAGATCTGATTGACGCTGGGATCATTATTTTCACTACAGATGGTATGTACGTTAACTAGAGCTTCCCAAGCAAGCACGAAAAAAGGAAACACAACTCCCGAAGCAGTCAGTCCAGACGGAGTCAAGCCTCCTCAACAATGGCAACCTTCGTTTCTTTGCTGCTTTTTCAAATATAGCTTTCATTTGTTTGTTCAGACATTGTTTGCATGTTAAAACTTGTTTGCATTTGGTATGATGATTTTAATGCAATGAATATGTTTTCTTGAAGAATGTCGTTTGTGTTAACTCATTTAATGTTAATGTACATTGCAATACCAACTGTCGTGCTTAAACTCTTAAGGGAGGATGATGAGTTGAAAACGCAAAAATCTCTAACTGTGTGCTTTTGAACAGAACCCTGTTGAGGATGTACAGGCATTGTTTCAACTCCCCAAACACAAGAGATATAAGGGAGATAGACCCTCATTAACCCCTTTGAGCCTTGAAGTAGGAGTTTCTTTCGTACAAAAAAACCCTCACATTTAACCCAGGGGCAGGGTAGGCGTCAGGTAATTTGACCAAGTGTTCAAATTTCAAAAGGAGTGTGCATCTGAGGATCCATTACCTTCTATTCCACCGTCAAGAGGTCATGAGATGTGAAATCACAATGGTTATCCATCAAAAATCAAAGAGTGAGGCAGTCACAACCCTTTCAACAAAGTCAAGACAAGCCAGTGTCACATGATTTATTCCGAGAAAAAAGGAATAAAAAAGAAGAAAGAGCCCGCTAAGTCGAATCTTGAAAACAAGCGACTTAGGAAAAAGTTAGGGCATCCCGCTGGACTTCAAAATCTAAATATTCAAAGGAATCAGTCCAGGCAAAAGTTAGGGATAAAAAAAAAGAAGAGGCAAAAGAATGCGAAAGCGAAAAGCGAAAATGATTACAAATGAAAATCCTCGAGCAAGAACAAAGTCGTGTGACTACAAACAAAAGGCAAAAGGGGTGACTGTTACTTCAAAACCTCATTAGGTGTCAAACCATCAGTGCATGGATTCCTTAAAGATCATGAAATCTTTTTGAGAGATGAGCGCTTGTGTCAAATTAGCTGAACGCAGGACTGGAGAACATCACGAGGAGTGGGTGGGCACTGATAAACTTTGAGCCTTAAAACTTTTTTTCAAAAACCGTGAACCAGGCCACGATATAACCCTCAAAAGTCCTAATTGAAACAGGGTTTATTTCAAGAGTGTACTCCGATGAGATAGCGTTCCTGACTCATATGAGTAATGCTAAGAGATCTTGTTGGTATTGCATGTGCATGCTTTATTTTATTCAAAAATCAATGTCGTATCCTAAGCAGTGATTCGTTCACATCTTTGCGACGTCTTTTCAGTAAAGACTTCAAGATTAACATGTGTGTTGCATTAGAATTTTCATTCTCAGACTAAAACATTTTCTGCTTGCATATATTTGTTTGACATCAAAAGAAGTTTACATATGGAAATTTAGTCCAGAAGCTTAATCTTGCCGAGTTGAGAATCCTGAAACTCCCGAAAGGTAGCCACCTTCAGTGGCACTTCCTCAGGGAACTTTGTTGAGCGGGAGCTTTTCCAACAAGGTGTACTAAGACGTAGTCGATCTGGGGAAGTCACGTCGAATCATCTCTTTAAGGTCAGCCAATCTGAGCCAATCACATCGAGAAATCTCTTTAGAGTTTAGCCAAACTAGGGCAATCACTTCGAGATTCAAATCTCTCCAAAGGCATGTATTCTGGGTCTTCCTTCGAAGATCAGTAGTCAGGGGCAAAACCACTTCAAGGTTCATACTGGAGTAGGTCATCCCAAGAGCATGAGAAGTTAGTCCATACAGACGACTGATCAGCCTACCCAGGGTTAAAAGTATTGGGGCAGAATATGTCACGAGGATATGAGATTGTTCATGGATCTTCTTGAGGTGAATTCTTCTATAGACCATATGGTCTGAGGCAGTTACGTCGAGATCTGCCGAATCTCTACAAGAGTTTGAAGACATTGAGGCATTTTGGATGACAAGTCTTCTGTAAGATCCTCTTGAGACAATTTCTTTTGGTGAACCATGTTGGTCTGGGGGCAAATGAAAGAAAAACTGTTATTCATGCATATGCAGCCAATCAGCCAGAAGGTTCGAAACAAAAGGGGCATTCCAATCCAAGGCATTTGTGGTCCCCCGTCTTCAGCGGGCTTCATTAATAATGTTCCCAGTAAGAGACGCATCGAAACATTTCTCCCAATAAGTGGTGGTTCAGCGTTAGATTTTCTGAGTTGCAGAAGTCATATCCTGGGGCATGTGTGCATATTCTTTTGTTGCAGGTAACAGGTACAAGTATTCCAAGAGCATAGATCAAGTCTTCTAGACGAGGAATCACTCATCCCCATGCAGAAGACTGGGGCAGGCAGGTTCAGGAGAAGGTCCCCATGTCACCTTTGGTCACAATGTTTACTGATTGAGTCCATCATTCGGCCGACGGTCACTCACGACGACTCGGTATCGACAAGTCTATTCCAACTGGTATTGTTGTACCTTATTAAGTCGATTCTCCTATTCAGTACTTCCAACAGCTACAAGCTTTTCTGTGTCGATAATGGTCGCAGAATTCCCCAGTAGGGTTGTTTCGCAGACTTTGCAACTAGTGTTCAAGACTCAGTGAATGTCCAGGAGTTGGAAGATGACAAATCCTCTGTAAAATCCTCTTGGGAGGATTTCTTCAGATCAGTCTTGTATCATAGAGCAAAAATTAAGGTGTTGACCTTCCTAAGCATGGGGCATCATGAAATTCCCCAGCGAGATGTGTTTCAGGTCTATTATCTCCAGTAGAGTGATCTCTTAAGTCTTGACATTTGCTTAAGAGTTTAAAGATGCTTGATCTTCTATAAAATCCTCTTAAGGGACATTCCCCAGCGAGAGACGCTTTGAAGCCAGTCTCCCCAGCAGAGTTTGTTATCAACTCATTATCCCCAGTGGAGTCGAAGCAGAAGGTTTGCCTAGCATGGGACATTGTGGCATTTATCCTAAGCTCGACAGTTGTATTCCTCAGCAGATTACCGTACATTTGCCTGATGTCTCCCAGCAGATCTCTAGGGACTCTTTCTCAGCATTTTGCAACAGAATGTCTTCTAACCTGGATTTGTGTATCCCTGACGGAGCAGTTTCGGTCCCCAACAAGACTTGTCTCTGGTAGTTGTACTCCCCACAGAGTTCAGCATTGAATCTCGTCAACAATACTCCCCAGCTGAGTTATTTTTTCCTCCCCGTAGAAGTTTAGCAGGTCAACAGAATCTCTTCCTCAGTAGAGTGTTAGCATATTCTCCTCGGGTTTGATAGATCCCCAAGCAGAGTTTTAATGACTTGTCTTCTTTGGCAGAGTGTTAGTACATTCTTTCCCCAGCCAAGTCAAAAAATTCTCATCTCCAACAGAGTTGCTATGACTAGAATTCGTCCCCAGTCAGATGAAGTAATTTCTGACATAGTCATCACTCCCTTATATCTCAAAGTCCAATTTATTTTTGGCAAGCGTGATAATTCGAAGCAAACAGATTGTTCATTCATTTTCCAACAGAGATACCATCCTTGCAGGAGTCTCTAATGTCAAATCATTGATCATTGTCCCTCAGCAGAGTCAGCAAAGATGTCTGACATGCATGCAGAGCGTAATCCAGTATTAGAATCAGCAAGTCCAACCGCAGATTGGCAAAAGTCCATCTAAGGGTGGCAAAGTTTCAGAGTCCAACCGCAGATTGGAAAAAGTCCATCTAAGGATGGCAAATTCTCGAAGTCCAACCACAGATTGGAAAAAGTCCATCTAAGGGTGGCAAAGTTTCAGAGTCCAACCCCAGATTGGCAAAAGTCCATCTAAGGGTGGCAAAGTTTCAGAGTCCAACCGCAGATTGGCAAAAGTCTATCTAAGGGTGGCAAATCTTCTAAGTCTAACCGCAGATTGGCAAAAGTCCATCTAAGGGTGGCAAATCTTCTAAGTCTAACCGCAGATTGGCGAAAGTCCATCTAAGGGTGGCAAAGTTTCAAGTCCAACCGTAGATTGGCAAAAGTCCATCTAGGGTGGCAAAGTTTCAAGTCCAACCGTAGATTGGCAAAAGTCCATCCAAGGGTGGCAAAGCAAGTGTAAGTCCAACCGTAGATTGGCAAAAGTCCATCCAAGGGTGGCAATTCAGCTGCAAGTCCAACCGTAGATTGGCGAAAGTCCACCGACAGTGTGGCAAGTCAGTAGTCGTCTGACTCCATTGAAAAAGACAGTTTAAAGTCCAACCGTAGATTGGCAAAAGTCAACCCGCAGTGTGGCAAGTCAGTAGTCGTCTGACTCTATTTAAAAAGACAGTTTAAAGTCCAACCGTAGATTGGCGAAAGTCCACCCGCAGTGTGGCAAGTCAGTAGTCGTCTGACTCCATTTAAAAGACAGTTTAAAGTCAAACAGTAGATTGGAGAAAGTCCACCCGCAGTGTGGCAAGTCAGTAGTCGTCTGACTCCTTTTAAAAGACAGTTTAAAGACCAACCGTAGATTGGAGAAAGTCCACCCGTAGTGTGGCAGGCCAGTAGTCGTCTGCGTTGTACAAAAGACATTGTTAAAGTCCACCCGTAGTGTGGCAGGCTAGTAGTCGTCTGGCGTTGTTCTAAAAGACGTTGCTAAAGTCCACCCGCAGTGTGGCAGGCCAGTAGTCATCTGGCGTTGTTCTAAAAGACATCTCTCCAGTGTCATTCTTCTCGTCAGAGTTTTATTCAAGCAGAGTTCATTTGGTTGGGTTTATATCCTTTTTCTTCTTCTCCACAGAGTGCAAATTTTTTGTTTATTTTCGGTATTCAATCCCTCCATACCTTAAAAGTCTGACAGCAATCACTATCATCCATTCAGGTCTACATTGATTGAATAGGGGCAGCTGTAATACCCCAAAATTTGCCCTCTCATTTCTTCATATCATTTAGCACGAGCTTTCATTTCATTGCATTGCATTCAAGCATAGAAAAATAAAACATTAAGCATTTAGCATTGCATCTTGCATAAGGGCATGAGATCAGTTGATTTTCAAAGAGGTGGATCATCCAAAGCTAAAGAATAAGAGCCAAGGGTTTCTCAACAAGCCTCAAGGGTTTATTACATCATATATCATCCCAATTGATCCCACAAGTCATTGAAAGATGGGAAGTCATCAGTAAGATTGGACAGTGCATCATCTCCTATCACAAAAGTAGTTCAAATTAGGGTTTTGGATTCAAGAGGCCTCATAATGAAATTTTGATTCAAACATAATCTCAATGTTTTCTACATGATATTAAGTGTCTAAGGATGGAAGATTGGCCATTGATTCATTTCAGAAGAGGTTCAATTGATCAGTTGCTTGATAATCAAAAAATTGGGGAAAAAGTCAACTGTGCAGTGAAAAAAGTCTACTCCTGACTTTTTAAGGTCAAATTCATGAAATTCAAGTTATATATGTTCATCGGACAAGATTTGATCAAGAAATGATGGAGGAATAATAAAAATCAAGAAATTACAAAACTGCCAAAAATAGAAACTTTAGGGTTTCCAAAAATGGCAAGTTTGGACCATTTTGCACCACACTTTGAGGCTCTCTTTCTTCAATATAAAAGCTTCAAACTTCAGGCCCAAGTTGATCCAATTAAAGTTCACATTCTAAGCTTCAAATCCATATAAAGAACTCTTCCATCGGATCAAAATTGAGGGAGTTATGATCAATCAAAGTTTGGTAAAATCAAGGCAAATCTCAAGTCATGGCAAGGCAAGTGCAGGCCTCCAGGCCATAATTTCATCGAACAGTTGGTGTACTAAATGTCAAGCCAATTTTCTCCATCAAGAAGGCTTCAAATGAAAAATTGTTGAACAACAAAGTTGTTCATCTCCATGCCCTCTTCAACTTTTATGTTGGACATTTTTTCATTTGAACAAGTTATGAAGGTCATATGAGAGCTCGAACATGGGGGTTTCATGCTGAAAGTTCACAAGTCACAAGGCCTTGCTTGCAGCCCAAGTCACACACACATACACTAGTTGTGGTTCCTTGTTTTCCAAGCAACCGAGTTGATCCTAACTAACTGAGTTAACTAACTTGACTCGGTTAGTTGAGTCTAACTAACTCCGACCCTAGCTCCAAACCCAAACCTCATTCCAAACCTCATCCCAAACCTCTCACACTCCAAACCTAAAATCTATTTAAGAGATGCTTCACTCATTTTCAAGGACCTTCAACCATTTTTTTTCTCAAATTTCTCACATTTCACTCTCATTTTCTCTCTTCACTTTGCTACAATTTCTACTTCTCTCTTCCAAAACCACACACAAAAGCTCTTATTTCTTGAAGAATAATCACTTTTTACATTGAAAAGTGATTAATTCTTGAGCTAAACTTCATCTCTTGGTTTGCATTGGTTGGATTTTCTGGAATTGCAGCTTGTTCTTCTTCAATCCAAAGGTTTCTCACCATTTATTTTGGTGCAAGTTGGATTTTGGTGGATTTTAGCGATTTCGTTCGGTTTCGACGCGTTTTGGCAATCGATTGGGGAATCTCTGGTTTTCTTTCATTTTTTGCACCAAGATTACTTTGCAATAATTACCAAAGCAAGTCTCCACTTTGTAGGTTGGTTTTCCCTAAATCTACACTGTTTTTAGCTTATTCGCAACTTATTCGATGTAGAACTTTGTGGATTTTCGATTTGGATTCATATGCTTGAATATGATTCTTGATGTGGTTGTTAATTGTATCCAATTGATGTTTGTTGACTGTAATTCAATGTAATTTCGTGCCTAATTGATTACATGTTCATGTGGAAGTTTGGAGAAGTGATTTGCTGCTGAAAAGTGCTTTTGAAACTGGTTGTTTTGGCCACTGACCCAGAGTAACCGGTTACTCACCGTTTGTTAACCGGTTAACATGTGTATTTTTTGCGTAAACTGTTTGATTTTTAACTAAGTAACCGGTTACTCACCATTTGCTAACCGGTTACTCTGGGACAGAATGTGTATTTTTGTGCATTTTCTTGCTTGTTTGACATCCTTAACATGTTTAAACTTCATGGATCAATGCATTGATGATTGGTGGATTATTTTTGAGATATCTTAACTCACACCACCGTACGAACTTGATTTTACAACACGCGTGCCTTTGTTTTTCATTATTGAGCATAATGTTTGCATTGTAGATTAATTGATGTGATGAACACATGATGCACACACTTTGAGCTTATTATTTGCTAATTGATGTTATGTTGCTGGAATTACCATGCGCATGTTCATTTGCTTTCCGTTTCAAGAGATGTATACTTGTTTTTTACTTGCTCATATTCTTGACAATGTGTATTCTTTTGTAATGTGCATTATAACATGTTTGATTTCAAGGATTGTTCACCATGATTTGTAATGTGATTGTGATCGTGTTTGTTTGATGAATGTGCAAGGCTTGATGCATGATAATTGTTGTTCATGATTGAAATTGTTTGTTAATGCTTGCTGGCTCTAATCTTCCACTGCTGCCTGAACATATATGTGATGTAGTATGTGCTGCCAAATGCTTGTTACATCCATTTTGTATGCTGAACATGAGCTGTTGTTTGCTGTTTGGTATATGAAGCTGAATTTACTGCCGTTCTGTTGCATGTGGGCTGTAATAGCTGCTGTTTTCATTATTTCCTTCCATTGGCTGGTTTGACCAAGTTCTTTTACTTAGGTTTTTTTGTGAATAGTTTTTGAACTAACCTTTTCATGTAGGTGCTAAGGGTAAGTAAGTGTGTGGATATGCTTCCACATACACTTCTTTCTTTCATCTTCTATTATTTCTTTTAAATTCAACCTGTGATTTTGATAAGCATTCATATGCTTTCCTTGAATAACTTCTTTCTTCTCCCCTTAGAGTTACAACTCATCTTCTACTTTTGAAGTGAGTTGTTTAATTCATTCTTCTTCTCCTTTCTTTTAGGATTAGATTTCTTAAACCACATTAACCCTAGGATCACCATGTATGATAACATTAACCTTAGGATCACCATGTATGATAACCATGTATGATAATACATTCTGACTTGGATGAGTTTTATTTGGTTTGTAACCATCTCTCTATGGGTTGTGACTTGTTTGGGTTTCATTTGTCTTATTGTTGCTTATGTTTGTTTTGCTAACCATGTAGGGGCTAATGGTAAGTGAATGGGATGTGGATAGTTATCCACATTCTAACTTCTCCTTTCTCTTTTAAGCTTTCATACTTGTGTTTGCTTTGGCATTTAAGATGCTTCTTCCTTCTCTCTCACTCTTTCTCATCCCATGAATCTCAAGACTTGATTAAGTCTTGGATTCTTTTCCCTTAGAGCTACCTAGTCCAACTTAATTTTTGATTAAGCTTGGAGTAGGATTAGCATTAGGCTTTAGGTAGTCGTCTCTCCTAAGCCTCACTAACCATAGGTTACCCATGGATGATAACATTAGGACTCTTATTTTCCCTTTAGAGTTTCCTTCGAGTCGTCTCTCTTCTCATCTCAAATTTCTTGAAAACACTTAATAAAGATAAAGTGTATTGCGCACGAGCCTTAAGCGTGGGAAGTGAGGAGTGAGGGGTTTCCCTTCATTCTTCTAGGGTACCTAGTGTACGTCCTGTTGGGGACAATACGCGAAGTATTCGTTCTTATGTCATAGACTATGGTGCAATGCAAGTTATGAACTAACTTAAAAGACACTTCTGTCTAAAAAACACCAAACAAATTCAAATCTTTTTATCCTTCGGGATTGTTGGGTTTCAAACTTCATTTTCAGAAAAGAGCTCGTCGCTCGCGTAAAAAACACTTACCCATTCGTGGTCGTACCCACGAACTACATTAGCTCTGATTCCTCTATCTCGTTCGATTGAGGATATGTAGGCACAAGACAACGATTATCTTGGCGAGCAACCTTCCCCCACAGTTCCCGTCCGAACTACGTTGACTCTGACTTTCCCATTAGACTGAGGGAGTACGTAGGCCTAGGTCAACGATAGCGTCCTATCGAGTCACTTCTTTTTTCTTTTCTTCTTCGTTTCTCCGTTCTTTCCGTTGTCGTTCCTTCTCCGGTCCAGTAGCAGTGGAGCTCCAGACGACGACACCCTTTGATGCAGACAACAAGCGTGGATCTTATCGAGTACGATGGACGTGTTGGGTGCTAACACCTTCCCTTCGCGTAACCGACTCCCGTACCCATTTCTCTTGGTCGTGAGACCACGTTCTTTCCATTTCTCTTCAGGTTTATGCAGTGTTTCCCTTCCCTCTCTCGGGATAAATACACATTGCTGGAGACTCTGTGTTTTTCCGCGCCACTCTCGCGTTTGTACCGTTGGATGCGAATCTTTCGGGAGCGACAATAACTGCTTATTTTTATTATTGAGTTGCTTTTTAGGATTACCATTTTCTGAAAAACGAAAAGAGAAAACAACAATTAATGCGGAAATTACAGAACGATGTTATTTTATTAATGAACAAGTTGATTCTTGAACTACTACAACCCTATAAAACAAAACTCTGTCGCTTTGGGCAAAATGAAGAGGGATATTTACAGAAAGTGAGCCCTATCAAAACATCTGTTTCACCTGGGCAAGGTGAAAGGTTAAAGTAAAGATGGCAATTACTTAGACTTATGAACAATCTTCGGAACATCGACAGCGACCCATTGGCGTCGAACTCCTCGGTGAACCACAAAGTCTGGTACCTTCCTTGATTTGTCTTCAGAAATGACGCTGATTTCTGGCGGAGCAGGATCATTGAAATCTGTCTCCCTGGCAGAGTTGTCGTAGGAGGATTGCTCTGTTGTATTTTGCGTAGTATTTGTACTCTCAGCTGTATCTCCCCATCCAGTTGGCTAGATGTCTTCGAGCCTGATACGAGAGCTTTCAGGAGCGGTGTATTTGACTATGAAGTCATACTTTCCACTCGGTTGTCCCAAGGTGTCCCACACTTCTTTGGAACTGGAGGAGTCATCCCTCTCGATGATGTTGACCTCGGGAAAAGCATAGTTAATGAATTCTAATCTTGCAAACATTGCGAATTCATCGTCGTGTTGGGTATTTTCAGGATAACCTGGGTGTTGATCCCATGACAAGGTGGGGACGCATGTATTCTTTTCAATGATGCTCAGTTGATTTTCATTCTTTGGCTGATTTTCTTGCCCCAAGTTTCCTGGGTAAGGCTGCCAGATAGGCAGGCCATCCATTGGGCCATAGTAGCTGGTGTCAAAGTTGTCTTTCATCAGAGTGTCCTCCTCTAATGAGTTTGGCGGAGCACGACATCCTTCCGGATCACAATCTCCATATTCCATTTTGACGTCTGACCTCGGTATAAATCTCGGGCTCTGTGCAGGAAAGTAAAAGGGAGTCTGCGTTTCACCCTGAGACGTGTAACCTTCTTCGTTGAGATAGGACTTCCATTCTTCCTCCGTATTGGCATAATCATCTTCATAGATGGTATGTACTTCTTAAGACACTGGGTGAAGGAAACCTCCACTGTGGAAGAAGTTCTGAATGGGACGAAGACTTTCATCGTTGGGTGCAGCCTGTGTACAGGTTGAGGAAAAGCCAAGACCCTTCTTTTTCTTATTGTTAGTAGGAATGATAGGTTGTCCCCATTCTGTTGTATTGGTATTCTTGTAACACCCCGAAATTCTAATTAATTATTTATGAATTATTTGTGAATTTTCGTGGAATTATGGGGTGCATTTGAGGATGTGGTGATGTTATATGTGGGGTAGTGTTGGGATTTAGTGGTGTTGAGAAATTATGGTAATTTAAATAATTTGATTAGAATTATTTAGATTTAAAATAATTAGTTGGAATTTATTGGAGTTTAGAAACTATACTAGTTATTTTGTTGTTATTAGTAAAATAATAGTTATAATATTATTTTATTAGAATTGGAATAAATAAAGAGTGTAGAGAAATTAAGGGCATTACGGTAATGTCTGGTGGAGTAAGTGAGGGTAAATGAGGAATACCCTAATAGGGGTCCAAGGGTTAAAGTAGGGAAAAGAGAGAATTGGGATTACAATCGTAACATTTTGGAACGAGAGAACGAAGAGAAGAGCAATCGTAGAAGAGAGAAGGAGAAGAACGCGAAGAGGCTAGGGCAAGGATTTTTCACCGTAAGAGGTTTAGAATCGTCAAATCTAAGGTAAGGGTGGGATTCTAACTCTATAACGGGATGATATAATGATGGGTATGGGGATTTTGATTGCTATGGTTCTTGTGATGTTGTTTATGATTGTCTTGATTGTGTTGTTGTGGGTTGAATATTGTTGTGTTGTAATTGTTACAATTGTTGTTGTGATTGTGTTATATGATGTGAAAATTGATGTTATAATTTTGTTTGGGTTGTTGTATAATCTATGTAATGTATGAGTTAGATATCATGAACTTAGGATTTGGGGGTTTGTTATATTCTTGAAAACCCTAACATGAATCTATGTTTAAATCTATGAAATTGATGATTTATATATGTTATGATGTTTCTATATTGAATTCCATGAATGGGTATGTGTATAGAACATGATTTAGTGCATATATGTATGTTTGAGTTTCACTTGAAATGCTTGATTTGAGATTTTGGTGAAAATTAGTGAAGCTTAGAATCTTGTTTTTATGATCCTAATAGTTGCTATATGATATATATAGGTTGTATAACTATTTATTTCATGAAAAATGATAGATTAAGGTGGATTTATGGTGCAAATTCGTGCTGGACAGTAGCATTTACGCTACAGTAATTTTACTGTTTTTTGACCGCAATTTTGAAAAACTTAGAACTGCCATAACTTTTGACTCGGGTGTCCGTTTGACACGCCATTTGGACCGTTGGAAAGCTAAAATTATGTTCTAACTTATAAAAATATTTTCAAACACAGTAGAGGAATTTTGTCGAATCGATATACCTTTCCGTGTGTAATGTTGTGTAATTGTTGAACCGGGTGTACGCTATTAATCGTGTGAATGTTGTATGAACTTGCATGATTGAATTGCATTGTATGTTGCTGCATAATGATGATGATGGCCTGTAATGGCGACTGTTGAGGGCTTATGCCTCGTTATTGCGTGACGTTGTTGTTGTTGTATGACGTTGTTGTTGTGGGGTGACGTTGTTGTTGTTGTTGCACGTTGTTGTTGTTGTTACACATTGTTGCTGTTGTTGTCTGACGTTGTTGTATGCTATTGTTGTGTTGCCTCTATTTATTGGCAAAAATAAGATGTAGGCTTATGCCAGTGTTGAATTGTTGTTGTTGTTATTGTCACATTCATAACGTTGTCGCATACATATCATCAAAGTTGGGAGCTTATGCTCTGTAAGTTGGCCTGGATTGGCAAAAGTTGAAAGTTGAAGGCTTATGCCTTGTTGATGCCTCTATTAATTGGCAATATTAAGTTGAGGGTTTTGCCCTGTTGGTACCACATGCATCTGCATAGTAAAGAGTCGCATTGTTATTTTGTTGTTTATGACATGACATTGAATTGTATAGTTGATGATGATTTGTGTTGATAATTATGCATGTCCTATGATAACATGTACTATGATGTTTGTTGATGTTGTGAAGGTGTGAGATGTGGAATGAATAGCTATGCATGATATAATTTCGTATACCTATTATTATATCTCTTTTTATATTGTTATGATATCTCACCCCTTCTGCTGATATTTCCCCTACCATGGGAAATGGGCAGGTACTCAAGAATAGCAGTGGCAGTTTGGAATAGTTTTTTTTGGAGTCCTTATGTTGCCTTATTGCAAGTCAAGAGGTTCTTGCTCTGATACGTAACACTCGAGGGGATGAACGATCGTTGTTTTATAGTTGTTATATTTCAGTTGTCGAATTATAAGTTGATGTCATTGAATACTTGTTATGTTGCAGTTGTTTTCAGATGAACAAAAGATGTTATGTCATTTGAGTTGAAAAGTATGATTCTGCTATTTAGTTAATAAAAGTTGTTTTATTTTAAAGACTAATTTTGTTGTTATTGGTTCATCCGAGTTAAAGTGTTATGTATCTGATTAATGTGCGATAATATGAAGCCATTTTTAAGTTGAAAGTGTAGCATCTCATTTATATGTTGCAATTTTGAAACTCTGATTTTATAATTATCTGCCGGGTAGAAATGGGGTGTTACATTAGTGGTATCAGAGCAGGTCGGTCTGTTTGGCCAAGTTGTCTAATGTTGTTTGTCCTTTAGTACGCGACAAGTGTGTGGAACACTGTCGGTGCCTTCTTGCTTTTCTAATCGATTGTATGCAGGAGTAGGTTTGATGATAAGTGGGGGAGAAGTTTTGCTTCTCGAATATGTTTCGGTTGTAAGATGTTGGTTCCGTATGCTGCTGATGGCGACAGTGCAAGTATTGTTGAAGTTTTGTTATTTCCCGAATCCGAAGATAACATGGATTCAAGATTTTGTTTGTTAATCAAGTTGGAACATCTTGAGGGAGGATGATCAGACATTGTTGATGTTTACTTCTTGAAGGATGAGGAGCAATGTAACAGTTGTTGATATATGAGTAGAGTGTAAATACCTGATGTTTCTGAAGGTGATTGTTAAGTAACAAGGATAAATTTTAGAAGATGGAATTTAGAAAGTTACGATGTTCGGCGCTGCTGGTGGACTGTGAAGTTGTCAGTTTGAGTAGCCCTTGTGTAAGATGTCGACGTTTGAATGGTGATAGAATGACAGATTGCTGTAGACCGTGTCGTGGGATCCTTGTGAGTGACTGTAAAAGTTGTTGATGTTGTTGGAATGTTTTGAATCGCGAGTCAGAGTTAGAAAATGCGAGGAGATGAGTACGATTTTAAGGATGGTAAGCGTTGGTACTGGTGAAAAGAAATTATGTTCTGATGTTATCGTAAGGTGTGTAATAGTATGTCGCTGCATGACGTCAGTGTTCGCATTTTCGGATAACTTTGGAAATTCATATCTTGTGTTCCGAGTATCGGATTGATGTTCCGTTTGAACCTATGAGGAGATAAAAATATATTCTATCCTATGAAAGTGTTTTCAAATATGGTAGATGCATTCCTATATGGAGGGACTCTAAGGTCGGTTACGGAACTAGAGGCTTTTTGGGCATAAATGGTTGTTATCGAAGTTGTTTGAGATGAGGTCAAGCGTAATATGTTGTTGGCAAATAAGTGGAGAAATGAGATGTTCGACATTAAAAAGGATGTGAAAGTATTGGCGAAGCGCATATAGATGCAGCTTATGATGATTAACAACGATTAGAATGAAGATGTCCTTTTAAAGGAAGATGTTTTTAAGAGGAATTAGATTCGTGTTTATGATGCCAAGGTAGTGGCAGGTGTAAAAGAAGAATTGGAGAGGTTCTATCACCAAAGCGGTGTGGAACGGCATTGTTGAGATTTCAATTGGAACGAGACGACGTGTAATGTACTGGTATAGTAGTAATTCTTGAGTCAGAGAATACTTAACCTTCGTGTGAGGCTAAGTGAGTGTAACGTGGACCGTGTAATGTGTTGGGCATTGGTGTCTCATCGACAAGATTGAATGAGAGGGAAATTGTGGGAGTATTTGTAAACCTCATTGGAAATTATTGGATTATGGTGCTTTAGGTGACTTGTGAACAATTTCTAAAGGAACACTATTATAGTTTGGTAACGAGGGTTTATACTCCATTATGGTTGTCGGCTATCTATTGAAAAATTGAGGAACTGATCACCCTTAATCTCTTGTTGATAGTAGACGAGATCGGGTTGGATGATGTAGACTTGACTTGCTATCTTAATAGTGCATAAAGTGATGGATGTTGTATCGTGAGAATAGTTGCTCACTAGTCGGTGTGAATTAATAGAGAAGTAGCCAGGAAGGAGTTGAGAAGTATTGAACGATTTGGAGTAGCGGGTTTATATGCGAGCTAACCTCGAAAAGTGAAAGATTGAGAATATCAAGTGAACGGCGATTTTATGGTGGATGTTAAAGAAAGTCCGAAACTAGATTGAACTTGTAAACCATATAGTTGACGGAAATTTTAATGAGGACGGTGACTTAAGATGGATGATCAGAGTTGCGCAGCTGAAGCGTGATATGGCGCAGTTGCTATGCGTGTACGACTCATTAGAAGTGAAGAACTAAATATCAGAAGCCTATGGGAATGATATGCCTTGATCTACATGCTTAATTCGGTGGATTGTTGATATAAGGATGGTGTGACAGGATATTGTGTTTTCTCGTAAATATTTGTTGATTTTATAAGGATATTATTGTGGTTGTTGGTTGATGGTAAGTTGTGTGTATATTTGTTGAGTTATACTGTTAAGTTGACGTTATAATGATTTTGTTCCCGTTGCATTGATGTTGTTGTTGGTTACCATAAATGATGAATAATACTCCATAATATGATGAAGTTGATTATGTTGGCTATGTTGATGTCACTATAAGGGCGATACGACGATATGGATAGAGTTGTTGATATTTTGTTGATAATTGACATACATATATATACGGGAATGAAACTGTGTAAGTGTTTCGGTGTTGAAGATGTTAAGATGATAATGTGATGTTGTATATCCAAGTATAAGTGTGTCACTACTTTAAATGTTGATATGTCAAAATATTATTGAAGTGGTTGATAAGTTATTAACGATTATGTCGTGAGGGTGATGAATGATTAGCATGTGTGTATTTGATTTAAATCGTGTTAAGTTATTGTTATGTCGGGAAAGTAGTGGTGAAGTGTTGCCAAATGTGACTTGGGGATCAAAGAGTTAGATGCAGAATTCGCGTAAGAGTGGTAGTATCGAATAGATTTTCGAGGACGAAAATATCCTAAGTAGGGGAGAGTTGTAACACCCCGAAATTCTAATTAATTATTTATGAATTATTTGTGAATTTTCGTGGAATTATGGGGTGCATTTGAGGATGTGGTGATGTTATATGTGGGGTAGTGTTGGGATTTAGTGGTGTTGAGAAATTATGGTAATTTAAATAATTTGATTAGAATTATTTAGATTTAAAATAATTAGTTGGAATTTATTGGAGTTTAGAAACTATACTAGTTATTTTGTTGTTATTAGTAAAATAATAGTTATAATATTATTTTATTAGAATTGGAATAAATAAAGAGTGTAGAGAAATTAAGGGCATTACGGTAATGTCTGGTGGAGTAAGTGAGGGTAAATGAGGAATACCCTAATAGGGGTCCAAGGGTTAAAGTAGGGAAAAGAGAGAATTGGGATTACAATCGTAACATTTTGGAACGAGAGAACGAAGAGAAGAGCAATCGTAGAAGAGAGAAGGAGAAGAACGCGAAGAGGCTAGGGCAAGGATTTTTCACCGTAAGAGGTTTAGAATCGTCAAATCTAAGGTAAGGGTGGGATTCTAACTCTATAACGGGATGATATAATGATGGGTATGGGGATTTTGATTGCTATGGTTCTTGTGATGTTGTTTATGATTGTCTTGATTGTGTTGTTGTGGGTTGAATATTGTTGTGTTGTAATTGTTACAATTGTTGTTGTGATTGTGTTATATGATGTGAAAATTGATGTTATAATTTTGTTTGGGTTGTTGTATAATCTATGTAATGTATGAGTTAGATATCATGAACTTAGGATTTGGGGGTTTGTTATATTCTTGAAAACCCTAACATGAATCTATGTTTAAATCTATGAAATTGATGATTTATATATGTTATGATGTTTCTATATTGAATTCCATGAATGGGTATGTGTATAGAACATGATTTAGTGCATATATGTATGTTTGAGTTTCACTTGAAATGCTTGATTTGAGATTTTGGTGAAAATTAGTGAAGCTTAGAATCTTGTTTTTATGATCCTAATAGTTGCTATATGATATATATAGGTTGTATAACTATTTATTTCATGAAAAATGATGGATTAAGGTGGATTTATGGTGCAAATTCGTGCTGGACAGTAGCATTTACGCTACAGTAATTTTACTGTTTTTTTGACAGCAATTTTGAAAAACTTAGAACTGCCATAACTTTTGACTCGGGTGTCCGTTTGACGCGCCGTTTGGACCGTTGGAAAGCTAAAATTATCTTCTAACTTATAAAAATATTTTCAAACACAGTAGAAGAATTTTGTCGAACCGATATACCTTTCCGTGTGTAATGTTGTGTAATTGTTGAACCGGGTGTACGCTATTAATCGTGTGAATGTTGTATGAACTTGCATGATTGAATTGCATTGTATGTTGCTGCATAATGATGATAATGGCCTGTAATGGCGACTGTTGAGGGCTTATGCCTTGTTATTGCGTGACGTTGTTGTTGTTGTATGACGTTGTTGTTGTGGGGTGACGTTGTTGTTGTTGTTGCACGTTGTTGTTGTTGTTACACGTTGTTGCTGTTGTTGTCTGACGTTGTTGTATGCTGTTGTTGTGTTCCCTCTATTTATTGGCAAAAATAAGATGTAGGCTTATGCCAGTGTTGAATTGTTGTTGTTGTTATTGTCACATTCATAACGTTGTCGCATACATATCATCAAAGTTGGGAGCTTATGCTCTGTAAGTTGACCTGGATTGGCAAAAGTTGAAAGTTGAAGGCTTATGCCTTGTTGATGCCTCTATTAATTGGCAATATTAAGTTGAGGGTTTTGCCCTGTTGGTACCACATGCATCTGCATAGTAAAGAGTCGCATTGTTATTTTGTTGTTTATGACATGACATTGAATTGTATAGTTGATGATGATTTGTGTTGATAATTATGCATGTCCTATGATAACATGTACTATGATGTTTGTTGATGTTGTGAAGGTGTGAGATGTGGAATGAATAGCTATGCATGATATAATTTCGTATACCTATTATTATATCTCTTTTTATATTGTTATGATATCTCACCCCTTCTGCTGATATTTCCCCTACCATGGGAAATGGGCAGGTACTCAAGAATAGCAGTGGCAGTTTGGAATAGTTTTTTTTGGAGTCCTTATGTTACCTTATTGCAAGTCAAGAGGGTCTTGCTCTGATACGTAACACTTGAGGGGATGAACGATCGTTGTTTTATAGTTGTTATATTTCAGTTGTCGAATTATAAGTTGATGTCATTGAATACTTGTTATGTTGCAGTTGTTTTCAGATGAACAAAAGATGTTATGTCATTTGAGTTGAAAAGTATGATTCTACTATTTAGTTAATAAAAGTTGTTTTATTTTAAAGACTAATTTTGTTGTTATTGGTTCATCCGAGTTAAAGTGTTATGTATCTGAATAATGTGCGATAATATGAAGCCGTTTTTAAGTTGAAAGTGTAGCATCTCATTTATATGTTGCAATTTTGAAACTCTGATTTTATAATTATCTGCCTGGTAGAAATGGGGTGTTACAATTCTCGTCCGCTTTGATAGCATCTTTGTATGAGGAAATCGATGTACCTTTCTCTGATTGATTCTCATTGCTCACCGTAAGCGCTTGAAACTAAGTTCCAACAACCTCCTCGGGTTCTACACAAGTAGATAATGACAAGTTGCTTACGAGCAAGGCCTGTTCTCCACAAACCGTGACAAGTTGGCCCTTCTGGATGAACTTTATCTTTTTGTGGAGGGTCGAAGTGACCGCCCCAGCCTGATGTGTCCAAGGTCTTCCTAATAAACAACTGTACGTTGCCCGGATGTCCATGACCTAGAAAGTGACTTGGAAAGTGTGAGGACCAATAGTTATGGGAAGGTCGACTTCGCCGATAACCGTTTTTATGGATCCGTCAAATGCTTTGACGATGACCTCACTGGTTCTCATCGGAGGTCCTTTGAATGATAATTGCATCAAAGTGGACTTCGACATAACATTCAGGGCTGACCCTGCCAGTACGCTGGCTAAAGCATCGTCCTGACAGTTAACTGTGATATTGAGCACCATGTTGTGACTTTTTCCCCCCTCTGGAAAATCCTCATCACTGAACCCTAAGTTGTTGTAGGAAGTAATGTTAGAGACAATGCTATTGAACTGTCTAATTGTTACATCCTGTTCCATAAAGGCTTGCTCCAAGACTTTCTGTAGAGCCTCCCTGTGCGCTTCTGAACTCAGTGACAGTGATAATACCAAGATCTTTGAAGGAGTTTGTAACAGTTGATCAACAATGTTGTATTCACTCCTTTGGATGAGCTTCAGCATCTCATCATTGTTTTTTGAAAGGTCGGGATTACTGGATTGACCGACTGGTGGATCAGGAGCTTCCGTCTGAAGTTCCTTTTCTTTGTTAGGTTCCCCAACCCCTCGGTTGAAGATTCTACCACTCCGTGTTACTCAACTGATGTCTGCAATATTCACGACGGAGGGTAATAGAATTTCCTTTCCATTCTCAACTGTTGTTGCACCGTATTTGTAAGGGATAACCTTAGTTGATTCATACAGTAGTGGTCCCGGTAGATAGATGACTATGGGAACCTTTTGATTTTTCTGACCATCGTAAGTAATTTTGATCCGTTCCCGATTGGGAACTCTCGATTCGTCAAGTAGAGGGATAATGGTACAGACATCCGTAGTCCTCTAATGATCAGAGATTACGATAATGTCCTCGATTTGATTAGCGAAATAGTTGACTGGTCCAGAACTTGACCATGGCTGAATCTCTTTGCGATCCAACTGACTTTGAAGGGCTGCTCGCACAAAGTAGCATCCTTGATTATCCACTGAGAAAACTCCACACTGCTCATAGTTGTGTAGTGGCATCTCACCACGTCCGCTTTGAATATAGTGTAACCTTACTAAATCTGTTTCCATTGACCGAACATCCTGACTTTGATATCTAGTAGGATTCCCGTTAGTGATATTAATTTGCTAGGTGTCTTCATCCATATAGATTGGAAGCCACCAGTGGTTCAACAAGTGCTGAAGTGTTTCCTGGACAAGGGCACAACCCTGATCGTCTTCGCAACCCGCTTTACAGCCCTGATAATCATGTGATACCAGGAACCCGAGCCGGACCTGTTTAGGATGTAACTCCACCAGGCTGGTATTCATTAAGCGGATATTGAAGATTTGAATCATGTTGATCTGATAATGATTCCTATCATGGTAGTCTTGAATCCATCCAAGATCCATCTGACGCTAGAGGGCCTCCTGTATGAAAGAGCATCCTTGTTTGTTTACTGAGCAAGTCAGACAAGAATTGTAATCGTGTCGCGGAAGATTATGATACTGGCTTTGCCTTAAGTGCATTGCCACCAGGTTGACATTCATCGCACTGATATCGTGGTTTTGAATGATGTTGGAATTCGTATAAACCATGTTAACTCCACGAACTCGGTGCTCTTGGATCCACCCGAGATCCATCTGTTCCTGTAGAGCTGATTGCACCACAGAACATCCTTGATTGCTTTTAGAGCAGATATCACACTGGTGATAATTATGAGGTGGCACATGGCCATATCCACTCTGTCTACAATGCATCTTGACCAAGTTGGCCCTTAACAAGACTACATCATAAATTTGATAGACGTTGTTAGACTCTTCCTCTATCAAATTGATTGCAGCTTTCCCATGTTGAGGCAGCGGGTTCGTGAGAACATTAGGATTCATATCCTTGAAAGATAAGACCCTGCTCTTAACAAGCTTTTGCATGTCAGATTTGAAACTGAGATAGTTTTCTATGTTATGCCCTGGTTCTCCTTGATGGTAAGGGCAAGCCTGATCCGCCTTAAACCAAAAAGGCGAATTTTCTGGTACTATAAGAGGAGACTTAGTCTTGACATGCCCCTTGGCCAGTAGTAACGGAAATAGTTCTACGTACGATACGGGTATGTAGCGATCGATTTTGGACGCGGTTCTTAAGCGCTGGTCGCTCTCTGCGGTTGAGTTTACTACAGGTCAATTCATTTTTTATCCTATTAAAGCTGATGAAGGAAGGGAAATAGATGTCTCCAATTAACCCTGCTTTGCATAGTGAGTTTAAACAGCGGTCTCTTAGGTTACGAATGATATTAAAGTGGGGGGCCTTTGTACTGGTTATTTGTATTTTCGCCAATACGATTTTCTCTCTTTCTTGGATTTTCTGGCGGGGAACGAGGATTAAGATGTTAGGACTGATGCTTTTGATAGATACATGAGAGTATGAGATTTTGGGTTTTTGTTTAGTGTGCTCGCTAAGATTTTTCTTTCAATCTTATGCCTACGTATTCCCGTTTACCGAAACAGGGAAATCAAAGCGTTCGTAGTTCCTCCTATTCTATGGGAGGAAATGGTTGTTTTTGGTGTCTTGTTAAAATCCCAAGACGTGAAGCAAAAGGTGGTTTGTATCTTGTTTAAAGCCCAAGATGTGAAGCTAAAAGGTCTATTTGTATCTTGTTCGAAGCCTAAGATGTGAAGCTAAAGGTGTTGACTTTAGAGAGAATTTGTCATCTCTAAAGAGGGGGTTGTATGTCACAACTGTTGGGTGACTGACTGTAAAGGAGGATTACTTTAACCGGGATGTGTGAATCCGGCAATGCCATAATTTCCTTTATAGGAGATTTTAACCTGAAGGAGAAGACTTTAACTCAGTGTAGAGCAATGCCATCTTTCCTTAGGAATTTCTCATGCTAAAAGAGGGACAGTGGCGTGGATGTAGATGATCCAGAGGCTTGTCGCTTACAGCAATTAGATGAAGGGGAAGGAGTTGTTGATGTTTGGGTATTGTGAACGAGGCACATTTTTGATGCTAAAAGGTTGATTGGATCAACCAGTGGTTTTCTTATAGAAAGCCTAAGAGGAGGCTAATATGTGTCTCGTACAAAGCCCGAGAGAGAGGTTCAAAAGTTTTGACTCGACGATGAAGTCTTTTGGTATCTCGTATAAATCCCGAGATGAAGGCTAATTGACTCAACAAGAGAGTTTTTTTGTATCTCGTTCGAAGCCCGAGATGGATGCGAAAGGGGTAATTGACTCAACGAGGGAGTCTCTTATGTGTCTCGTACAAAGCCCGAGAGAGAGGCTAAATGTTGTTTCAGTTAAGTGACAGGTCCAGTATACTGATTTTAAAGAGAAAATCAGTTCTTATATGAGCAACACTATACTCATGGATTTGATTCAAGGATCCGGGTTATTCCTGTTCTTTAAGGAAGCGGGAAATTCGAAGGGTATTGAGACTGTCCGAGTCTACGGGTTTTCTTCCTATTTTTGATGGGTGCTTGAGAATGTCTTTGAGACTCAAGGAGATTAGACTGTCCAAGTCTAGAGTTTCATCTTTTGTACTATGCTTTGAGAAACAGTAGTAGACTCTTGAAAAGACTATTCTATGCAGATGATTAAGTTCTTTTCCTATACCTCCAAGAGGTCGTCGGGACAATTTGTACGAAGCCCAAGAGGAGGCTGGAAACTTTTAAGAAGCCGAGAGGTCCTTGTATAAAGCCCAAGAGAAGGCTATCATTCTCGGAGGAAGAGATCATTATACGAAGCCTAAGAGGAGGTTGTGAATACTTCTAAGAAGCCGGCGGGTCCTTGTACTAAGCCCAAGAGGAGGCTGGGTTGCTTTTAGGAAGCCTATGGGTCCTTGTACGATGCCCAAGAGGAGGCCGATGCTTTTAAGAAGCCGATGGGTCCCCAAACCCCGAGAAATTTCAAGGCAAGCTATCCACAAGGAATAGATCAAGTCAAGAAAGTTCGAGAATTTGGAAGAAACTCAAGAGATGCCATTCACGGAGAAAAGATCATCTCTGGGGAGTAGAGCTTCTTGACAATTGCTTTTAAGAAGCCTGTGGGTCCCCAAACCCCGAGACGTTCAAGTCATGCCATTCACCGAGAATAGATCAAGCCAGGAAAGTCCGAGAATTTGGAAGAAACTCAAGAGATGCCATTCACGGAGAAAAGATCATCTCTGGGGAATAGAGTTTCTTGACAACTTCTATGAGCGACAGTCTATGAAAGGGTTCACAGAGAATGCTGCCTTTCATAACTCTATATTGTTTAACCCCAAGAGGAGGGAAGACTGTGTATGGTAATTCTATGGGGGATCTAGTTTAGACTATTTCTAAGAGTGATCAACTAGCTTAATGCTAGACGTAGCTTCCGGGGAAACTCTAAATATCTATACTATTATTACATAGTTGATATGAGTTTATGAAAGAAGACTTACAGTGAAATAGCCCCACAATACAGTTATATGTATATGAAAGCGGTAAATGAAAGCAATAACCACTTACTCGGTTGTAGAGCTTCCATGCTGTTTGGTTAGTTGTTCAACAAGGAAAGATTGAAAACAACAATATATTCAAAATCAAAGGAGAAAGTTCTTTGAAAAGGAGAGATTTGGGGCTTACAGCTCAAGGAGAGGCCTAGGGTTTTATCAGTGAGCGCACTGTTTGAATTTGTACAGAGGGACTTATACAAGTGACTGAGGCCCAAAAAGGTTTTCTGTAAAAAGGGATGGGTCTTACACTCTCTCAAGAGGCCCAAAAAGGTTTTAAAGAAAAATAGTGGGGCTTATAACACGAGGGTATGCCCAATTGATTTTTCCGTTTAAAATGGTGATCACGCCGAGGTTTTCTTTTAACGCAGAGGGACTTATACAATAAGTGAGGCCCAAAATGTTTTTGGTTAAAAGGGGGTTGGGTCTTACACTCTATTAGAGGCCCAAAAGTTTTGAATGGGTCTTATAGCTCAAGGAGAGGCCCAGGGTTATTTTGAAAAGGCGACGATCGTGCCGTTTATTTGAAAATGTACAGAGGGACTTATACAACGAATGAGGCCCAACATGTTTTTTTTGTACAAGGGTGTTGGGTCTTACACTCTAATAGAGGCCCAAGTGTATTTGAAAATCAATTTTGAAATTCTGGTACCAGACGTGTGATGTTAAGGTGCGATGTCACAACAACACACTCTGCAATAATGGACAGAATAAGCAACAGGAAAACACAAGGAATTGTTCACCCAGTTCGGTCTAACTACCTACGTCTGGGGGCTACCAAGCCAGGGATGAAATTCACTACTTGTAGATATAATTTACAGACTCAACACACCAGTTGACAGTCTCCTAAACTTATACTCTACTAGTGACTTTCTACCTAAGAAACCACTTAGATATGAGAACACTACTCAATCCCCTAAAACACTCAAAGAACAACCTCTTTGAGATCCCTTGATCTTGCTTCCTAGCTTCGATCAATCAACAACTCTCTATTACTTCACAGCTTCTAGAGAGGACAGAAAATTCAACACCTATTCAACCTAGAATAGTGTGATTACAAGTACTCTAAACAAACCCTAGACTCTAAGCCTCCAGCTCTTGATCTTCAATCTGTTTTTTGTACCTTCTTCCTTGGTCTTGTGCGCTTTATATAGTTCCTTGAATTTGGATTGGATTTGTCACAATATTTGATCAGATTTGTTAATTAAAAACTGAATCTTTTAAAACAGATTTTATCCCCAAAATCTTTTTAAATCTTCCACCTTTTAATTCTCCAACAAACCTGCAATCAAATCTCCCATGTAACAGAAAATATCTAGCCCAAGATATTCTCATCCAACGAGTCAACACTCTCCACAATTCCAGCTAATACGCGACCCTAATAACAACAAGCCCATGCTGTCATTAGCTTCAGTTCTGCAGGTCTGATGTTACAACATCACCTATGTGACATCAGACATCCACTTCAGCAACCTTAACACAGCCCAGTGTTAAGTGCAATGTTATGACATCAAGCCCATGACATCAAACATAGTTAACCTTCACAACTTAGTACAGCCCAATACTAAGACTCAATGCTGCAACATCAACACCATGACATCAGCATTGCACACCTTGTTGTTTTACCAAAATTCCAGCCAATCCAGGAACTTACAATCTCCCCCTTTGGCTAATTTTGGCTAAAACAATCTCTGCATCTTCAGAGACTTCAGCAGCGGAATATCTTCAATATTTTGAAACATTAACTTGCAGCAGTTTGATAATCTTCATATAGTCTTCATTACTTGATCTGCTGCAGCACCATCTTCATTATTGACAACAGCCAATTGGTGCTCCCCCTCAAAAACTTGAACCAGCATCACAGCTGTTCAGTAGCTCACAATGTGCAGCACATCTCCCCCTTGATGTCTGCTTTGCTGCACTCTCCAATTGCTATGAATTCTTCACTAGCAGCTCCACAACTATGCTGTCTATACTCCCCCTCCATAGCTGCATCATTACTTTTCAATTAAACACCTTTTATTTTTATTCTTTTAGCAGCAACTACTCTTCTCCTCATGGCAATTTTTAACTCTCCCCCTTTTTAGCCATAATTAGATAACTATCCCAATAAAGTTAGTCCTAAACTAGCCCTCATTGTTAGCCTCACAGTCAGCAAATAGGCAAAATAAATCATAGAACAAAAATAGGTGCAAAAACAGCACAATATTCAAATTACACAGGCAAGCCCATTAAGTGCAAAACAACAAAACAAGAAAACTAAACTACTAACTACCAAAAACAGCAAGGTAGTAAGCTAGTCTTCATCAGAGCTGAGCTCCTCACTTTCTCCTTTATCACCAGGTCCTTCATCATCCTTGCTAGTGTTGACTGCTCCACCTTCCTTTGCTGCCATTTTCAGAGTCATGACAAGTCTTTCAAATTTTTGTTTCCTTTCAGTACTAACTTTGATGACTTCTTCCAACTCCTTGCAAGCCTCTTCCAGTTCTGAAATTAACCCTGTCTTGGCTGGCTGCTGTTGTGATGTTGAAGCAGATGTCTTGACATTGTCAGAAACATGTTTCACTTCAAACAATTTGGAATGGACTGACAAGGCAGGCTTCCTTGTGCAAGCTATATCCCAATGCTGTAGAATTCCAGGCTGTTGAGATAAGATAATCCCATAAATGAGAGAGGGAAAAGCAATTGGTATCTTCATAGTAGCAGCATGCTTAACAGTGTAATCAAAGATGTAGGAGCCATAGTCAATTCTTTGCTTTGTCCCTACAACATAGATTATCTTCCCCAATTCAACCGAAATTGTGGTCTTGTTCCCAGTAGAAACCCAGTTAACAGCACCAATTCTGTGCAGAATGGCATATTTGACACTCAACAACCTGGTTTGCAGCTTTCCATCTTCTGGCCAAACTTTTACCTGACCACCAGTGATTTCTTTACATATCACATTGTTGGAGACTTCCAATTCTTCACATTCTTCCTCACTTCTTCCTAAGTAGCCATTGATCACTTTAGGAGAGAACCATACACATTTGCCTCTGATGGTAACTCTTTTGAAGGCTCGACTCTTGCTGTTGTTTATAGATTCAGAGATATTACCTATGAATTCTCTGACCAGCCCATCATAACAATTGGTCAACCCCGTCACAGTCCTTCGCAGACCAGCACACTCAATGAGGTCAGTAATTTCAGTGTCTTCTGCAGCTACCTCTCTTTCCAGTGCAATCTTTCTTTGAGGCACATAATTCCACATGGCTCCATAGTGATTTTACACTTGATTATCAGTTAGGTCGATGTCTTGAGCATCGCTCTCAGACTCAAACTCTTTACTGATTCTCCTCTTTTTGCCCTCCTTGTCAACTTTGCTCCACGATTTTGGAGAATCTTTACTTGAGGCCCTTTTCTTGTCCTTCCTTCTTCCAATTTTCTCATCACCAGATGAGTCCTCAATCTCAATCACCTCGACCTGATCCTTCTCTTTACCCTTGTGACTAGCTTCCCTAGGGGATGATGTTCTGACATTACCATTGACATCAGGATCTTTACCCTCATCCTTTTGAAGATCTTTGTCCTTTTGAGTGGCGACCTTCTCAGCAGCCATTTGCCTTAGAGGGACAGAAATCCCTTTTACGCGTATCCCCTTCTCCAGGATTTTGGTGGTAAGCTGTTCCAACTCCAAGTCTACATTAAACTTCTCTTCAACAGCCTGGGATGATGATGTCTTGCCTTTAGTTTTGTTCGTAGGGGAGGGTTTAGGGTTATCTGACTCGGAAGGAGCACCAGAACCGTGTTCATCATTGCCTAGGTCATTTTCGGAGCTCGTGCCAGTTTAGAGTTCTTGGAAGACATCATTCCTTTGAAACAGACCAGGTTTAGAACAAAACTCTCTATGTTGTTGAGATTTAGGAAGATGAGGAGTTGTGATGAGATGGTTTTGGAAGGTCTTGATGTGATATTAATATGGTAAGGCTCCTGATTTTGGTTCCAATTACTAAAGTTTTCCCTCCACGAAACCTTTCCTTTTAAAAATTTAAAATGATTCACCCTAGAGCTCATTAGCTCAGTTTGACCTTTCAGTATCCCCTCATACTTGATGTCACAACCTAATGTTAAAGTATCAGTCTTGTCATCCACAGTGGGGCTAACCCTTATGGGTATCCAAGAATAACAATTGTTTCTGGTTCTGACTCCTTTCATGACCACTTCATCCTTCTCACTTGTCACCAGACACTCATCCTTTGAGTAGCAGACTTTGTACCCTTCATCACATAGCTGACTTATGCTGATCAGATTAGCACTTAAGCTATTGACAAACATAACATTGTCAAGTTCAGGTCTACCATCACCTTGGACTTTCCCAACTCCTGCAACAATACCTTTTCCTCCATTGCCAAACATGACCTCATGAGAGGGGCAAGGCCTAAGATCATCAAACATGGATCTACATCCAGACATGTGCTTGGAACACCCACTGTCAAAATACCATGTATCTTCTTTAAACTCCTTGTCAGCCATGTGAGCCAATAAGCACTTCACCTTCTCCTTAGGTACCCATTGTTTAACAACTTTGGGCTTGTGCTTTCTCCCTCTGTTTTGAGGCTAAGGGTATCCATGCAGCTTGTAACAAGAGTACTACATGTGTCCATACCTTCCACAATAGAAACATCTGATTCTATCATCTCTGAAGTGGTTAAACCTTCTCCCACCTTGATGATAAAGCTGTGGCTGCCACTCATAATGTTGTCTTCTCCTTCCAGAGTTAGCTTGTCTTCTATCGTGCTGATGTCTTTTACCATAGGTAGACTGTCTCCTGAACTGACGATGCTGTCTTCTAGGCTGTCTCCCATGGTGATGAGGCTTCCTCCTCCTATAATTGTAAGGTACAACATTGTTGAAACCAGATCCATACCAGTTTTCCTGATGTTGAGACATCTGCTCTGACATGTTCTGTTTGTACCTTGCCACCTTCATGCTCCTATGATATTGGGGAGGCATATACTGTCTAGTACCTTGTGGCTGATTTATCTTCTGATTATGACCAGTCTTCTTCTCAATCTTCTTAGGTTGTGAAACATCAGCTTCCTTGGGAGTAAGATTCTGCCTCTTTGGCTGATGTTGAGGCACAGTTTGTGACTCTTCCTTCTTTAGACCTAAAGTACTTGCTTCTGAGGTACCTTTGTCTTCGGCCACATATCCTATCCCAGCTTTGTTTCCAGCAACCTATTCTGACTGGAGTATCTTGTCAAGAGTGGTTGTACCACTGTTCAGCATCCTAACAGATTTTGTCATCTGATCAAGTTGGGATCTCACTAGAACAACTTCATATTCCAGATCAGATTTTTCATTCTCAAGTTGAGCAATCTGTTCCTTGTGGCACTTGTTTTCTTGACAAACTTCAGCACTCTTTAAACACAACTCCTTGTAGGTTGAAGCTAGCTCATCATAGGTGACTTCTCCATCACTATCATCATCAGATTCAACAATTCCTGTCAAAGCTGTAACATGCTTTGCTGACTCACTTTCATCTTTGCTATCAGTGTCAGACCAGGAAATTGTCAAGCCTTTATTCTGCTTCTTCAAGAATGTGGGACACTCTTTCTTGACATGTCCATACCCTTCACATTCAAAGCACTGAACTCCTTTATCTTGTGCAGTCTTCTCTTCATCTTTCTCTTTTGACTTGCTGATGTCAGAAGAGATGTTCTTGACACTAGGTCTATAGTTCATCTTCTTGAACACTTTATTGAACTGTCTTCCTAACATAACTATAGCCTGAGGCAGATCCTCCTGGGACTCATCATCTTTAGCTGCTGCAGGAGTGGAGACTAAGGCTATACTCTTGGGCTTCTTTTCTGGTTCTTCCTCATTCAGCCCAAGTTCAAATGTTTGAAGAGATCCAATAAGCTCATCAACTCTCATCTTGCTGATGTCTTGAGATTCTTCAATGGCTGTTACCTTCATCTTATACTTCTTAGGGAGGGACCTAAGAATCTTTCTTACCAGCTTCTCTTCTGTCATCTTCTCACCAAGAGCACTGGATGCATTTGACAGCTTAAGAACACTCATGTGGAAGTCATGAATAGTTTCCTCTTCCTTCATCTTCAAGCTTTCAAACTTAGATGTTAAAAGCTGAAGTCTTGACATCTTCACTCTGGATGTACCTTCATGAGTAGCCTTCAAAATATCCCAAGCAGCCTTAGCAGTTTCACATGAGTTGATCAGCCTGAATATGTTCTTGTCAACCCCATTGAAGATAGCATTTAGGGCTTTTGAATTCCCAAGGGCAAGCTCATCTTCTTCCTTGGACCATTCTTCTTCAGGCTTTCGCTTAGAGGTGCCTTCTTTATCCTTGCCAGCATCATCTTTTTCACACACAACAGGAGCTTCCCACTCTTTAATGACAGCCTTCCAAGCTCTGCTGTCTAATGACTTTAAAAAGGTAGTCATTCTAGGCTTCCAATACTCATAGTTTGAGCCATCCAATATAGGGGGTCTGTTGACGAATCCTCCAACCTCTTTATCCATCTTTCACCAGAAAGTAACTTCCCTAGATCTCACCCAGAGACAGACAGGATGCCTGCTCTGATACCAATTGAAATTCTGGTACCAGACGTGTGATGTTAAGGTGCGATGTCACAACAACACACTCTGCAATAATGGACAGAATAAGCAACAGGAAAACACAAGGAATTGTTCACCCAGTTCGGTCTAACTACCTACGTCTGGGGGCTACCAAGCCAGGGATGAAATTCACTACTTGTAGATATAATTTACAGACTCAACACACCAGTTGACAATCTCCTAAACTTATACTCTACTAGTGACTTTCTACCTAAGAAACCACTTAGATATGAGAACACTACTCAATCCCCTAAAACACTCAAAGAACAACCTCTTTGAGATCCCTTGATCTTGCTTCCTAGCTTCGATCAATCAACAACTCTCTATTACTTCACAGCTTCTAGAGAGGACAGAAAATTCAACACCTATTCAACCTAGAATAGTGTGATTACAAGTACTCTAAACAAACCCCAGACTCTAAGCCTCCAGCTCTTGATCTTCAATCTGTTTTCTGTACCTTCTTCCTTGGTCTTGTGCGCTTTATATAGCTCCTTGAATTTGGATAAGATTTGTCACAATATTTGATCAGATTTGTTAATTAAAAACTGAATCTTTTAAAACAGATTTTATCCCCAAAATCTTTTTAAATCTTCCACCTTTTAATTCTCCAACAAACCTGCAATCAAATCTCCCATGTAACAGAAAATATCTAGCCCAAGATATTCTCATCCAACGAGTCAACACTCTCCACAATTCCAGCTAATACGCGACCCTAATAACAACAAGCCCATGCTGTCATTAGCTTCAGTTCTGCAGGTCTGATGTTACAACATCACCTATGTGACATCAGACATCCACTTCAGCAACCTTAACACAGCCCAGTGTTAAGTGCAATGTTATGACATCAAGCCCATGACATCAAACATAGTTAACCTTCACAACTTTGTACATCCCAGTACTAAGACTCAATGCTGCAACATCAACACCATGACATCAGCATTGCACACCTTGTTATTTTACCAAAATTCCAGCCAATCCAGGAACTTACAAATTTTGAAAGTTGAATTAATAAAAAACCCTAATTTTAATCTTTTAAAAGTAAATACTTAAAGAAAATCAAACAAAATACAAAATAAATTTGAATAATCCATTTATGATTTTGTTTAAGGTTTGAAAAAAATGAGGTATAATCACAAGGAATATTTAAACTCATTAGGTTTTGATTTTCAAAGTAAATATTCACTTTTAGAATGTTTAAAAACAATTAAAAATGAATTTATTCACAAAATACTAATTATATTAAATAAATAATATAAATCTAATTTTTTGGTGGAATAAAATATTTCAACATTTTTGTGAATTATTGCAAAAAGAACCAATAAAAAATGATAAAAATTGAATGAGTTATTAATTTTTCAAATCATTAAAAATAATAATATGAAAAAAAATAAAATAAACAAGTGATAAAAAGAAGTCTGGGGTGAGGGGGATTCGAACCCCATACCTCTCGCTTGCCAATACACACAAAACCAGCTGATGAACCGCTGGGGCGCAATGCCAATATAAATATAACATGGCAAGTGAAAAATATATATCAAACTTAGATGGAAAACCTAAAGAATGATGCCATGGCCATCTTCTTCCTCGAGCTCGTGCATGAAGCACCATATCTCACTCATCTCTCAACCATTGGACATCATTCAAACACCAAACTCATGCGTTTTTTCACAAGGAAGAAGATGGCAATACCCAATTTTATTCATTTTCAGTGTATAACAAATTATATCATTGTGGCCGTATGAACCCTAATTTTGCAAAAGCAATCGAGTGGGCATGACTATGAGTTTAATGATCAAATTTTCTGAGGGAAAACAATCAGCATATGATGGCAAACAATTGGCCAAAATATCATGCGGGGAAATATGCATGGATCATGGAGTTTGAGTTTTGAGGCTTACCTTGATGCAAGCTGAAATGGAACTCTGCACAAACCTTGTTCCAGTCGTGAATTAATGATCCCTACAGCTTCAATGGATGTTATGGAGTGTGTTACAAGCTCTGGAACACTTTGAAACTCTTTGGATCAAGCTGGAGACCTCCACCTGCATAATTGAGGCATAATGGCTTAGTTGAAGGGTGATTTTGAGCCTGAGGTGTTACAGTCAGTGTTTAAGTGTTTGGACACCTTAAATACATCATATGTGATGTGTTTGAGCAATTGGAATTGATTGCCTAAGGCTGCAACTCAAAACCCGATAGTGGTTACTCAAAAACCAAAAAACTTGAGGTTTAAGGAAGAATGAGAGAAAGCAGTGCTGTAACTGGCTTTGGTGTGAGTTGGATGATCCATTGGGACCTCTATTTATAGGTGATCAACTTTTGTTTTGGAGGAATAGTGAATGGCTGCTGGATCAGATCACATTTGCATGGATTGGCTTGGAGGATTTCTTCTCAAGCAAGGCAAGCTAGCCATTCCCAAGAGCAGGGCTATACCTTGACCAAAATCACAATCCTCAGATGTTTTTATTGTTGTTTAATCATAGAATTTGACTGAGTAGGGTAGCTACCTTGACAATGCACTATTCCACATTAATGCACTTTGAATTCAAGGCAAAATGTGCCAAAGTGGATGAATTTCAAGTTGGAAGATTCCTTGGCTTTTTGACTCAGATTTATCAGTTGGATTAGATGCAATGTGATTGGTTTGAATACATGTGGCATGCTGATCCTCAGTTTTTGGTTCAAAATCGTGTGTGGCAAGCAAACATGCAAACTGATTTTTCCAAAACAGCTTGCAGCAGCATGACTTTGGGCATGGATTTCTCTTGGCTCAAGTTAAATCAATTCATGCTGTTAGGCTCTTTGAATTCTTGGCAACATACACAACAACATTGATGTTTAACTTTGGATTTGATTCAGCTTGCATCTATGTGAAAAGATCTCACAAGTTTTGGTGTTTCAACAAAATCTGTCTTGGACAGAATTTTTTCTAAGTGTTGGAAAATGGTGTACTTTCATATTTTCAGCCATTTTGGCTCACTCATAGCTCAAAATCCACAATGAATTGGAGTTAGGTCTAGTTGAAGTTTTTTTAGAGGGAAATGAGATCTACAAATCAAGCTTTGGATGGGAAAAAATGGCCTTGTGGTTTAGGAGTTATGACCCTCCAAAGTTTGTACCCTAGCCACTTTATTTTTAACTAAGAAAATTTTCTAAGATTTTTATGGTTACCCCTTTTACAAGTTATCCAACTTTTCTTGATTTTTCTTGATGAATGATGATTCAAATCATACATTAACATAATTTAGGGTTAAAAATCCATTTTGGTGAAAAATCTTAAAAAGTCAAAGTTGACTTTTGTTCACAGTTGACTTTTTATCAGATGAATTCCAAAATGTGCAATTCTTCATGAAATCATGTCCTTGACCTAAATCAAACTTGATGGACATGTTCCATGGGTGTCATAGGGTATATTGATGCATTTCCTAGGGTTTGGGAGCATGTCCTGGTCAAAAGTCAAAGTTACAGTTGACTTTCCTCTTAAAACCCTAATTGTGGTGCAGATGAAATTGAGACTTGTTGCTCAAGCTTCTTGGATTAATCCATTATTCCAAATGGATCAATGTAGTTCATTAGAGACCCTCAAACCCTCTCTTGAGGTCTTGGCTCATGATTTGCACCAAAAGTTAACTTAGGGGTGAATTAGGTCAAGGAACCCTAATTCCTGATTTTTGATGAATGCATCCCCTGAGGCAAAATTGACTTGATGATTGGGTCCATGAGGTTCCATGGAGTATATTAGGTTAGGTTTTGGATCATTGGCTTGTGCCCAAATGAAAAATTTCCATCTGGAGGCCCTGGTCGACCAAAACCTTAATTTGGTGACACTGTCGATCTTGAGACTTAATCCACCTAGAAGGGAGCAGCCTTGCGCTTAATCCTTGAAGTAGGAGTCCTTTTGATCTACTGTGGATGTTTGAGAGGTTAGAAAAGTTGAAGATCATGTCATTCCTTGATTGATCCTTTGTCTAAGCACCCAGAGAGGGCTTGAAACCCTAATTTTGATTGTGGTGAATGCTCACCCATCTTTGGGGAGACTGATGAAGTATGATGGTTCCTCCATATTGTGATGATGATTTTCACAATGATGGGAAATCTTAGTGGTCAAAATTTGGGGTATGACAGGGTATAGGATCAAATCCTGGTGGTCGCGTTGCACGGTTGTTGTTGTATTGAGGACAAGCCTGCTGAAGAGGCTGTTGTGTCCTTTGCTAAAATTGTTGCGACTGCGGTTGGCTTTGAGCAACCTGAGCTTGATACATGGAAACAGGCGCAGGGTTGATAGCAGGAGTTACAGCTGCTACTGGTTGGTACCGTCGCCTTTGCTTTTCGAGAGAGATATTCCCAATGTCTTGCTCCTTTTTCTTAGGGAGAGCACTACCGTATTTTTTAGTACCGCTTGTTGACCCAGTGTCTTTTACTAGGCGTCCTTCTTGAACGGCTTCCTCGAGAGGCACTCCCATACCGACCATTTCGGTGAAGTCGCTGGGTGTACTGGCAACCATTCGGTCGTAGTAAAATGAGCTTAAGGTCTTTAAGAAGATCTTTGTCATCTCTTTTTCCTCAAGAGGTGGACAAATTTGAGCGGCTATTTCATGCCATCTTTAAGTGTATTCCTTAAAGGTTTCCTTGTCTTTTTATGACATTGATCTGAGTTGATCTCTGTCTGGTGCCATGTCTAAATTGTACTTATATTGTTGGACGAAGGCAGTGCCAAGATCTCTTAAAGTGCTAATAATAGTACGGTTTAAACCCATGTACCAATTTAATGTGGCACCGGTTAAACTATCCTGAAAGTAGTGAATCAGTAGCTCCTGGTTCTCTGTCTGAGCTGACATTCGCCGAGCGTACATCACCAAATGGCTTTGAGGGCAAGAGTTAACCTTGTACATTTCAAAATCGGGTACTTGGAACTTGTGTGGGACTTTCACATTGGGGACCAAACAAAGGTCTACGGCGTCCTTTCCAAATTAGTCCTGACCGCGAATAGCCTGCAGTTCCTTCTGCATTTCCAAGAACTGCTCCTGGAATTCATCCATTCTATCGAACATACTTTTCTTTCTACCAGAAAGTATCTGTGGAATCTGTCCTTCCGAGACAGTGTGCACCACAGGGGTTGGTACCGTTACTACAGCAGTGAATCTTGGCGTTTCCCGAAGTTTGTAACCTTCAGGAGTCCTTATTATGCCTCTGGCATCCTCGCTTTCCCGAAGTTTGTAACCTTCAGGCCCAACGGCTTCTGCTATGATTCCCTGATCTTCATTGATCGACGAAACATATCCTTCTGGGATATAGTTAACAGGCATGCCCCAGGGACGATCTTTCAGCATTTGATACCTAGGATCATACTTCTCCACTGTGGGTGTTGAGGTGATCTCTGAGATCACAGTTCTTTGTAGTTCAGCTTCTGCCATGGTTTGAATGTCATTATGAAGCTTTCTCATATCCTCTCTCAGAGCGTCGATCTCTTCTTTCAACTCTCTGTTCTCTTCCTCAAGATCATCCATCTTTTTCTGACGATTGGCCCGAGTATTGTACGAATGAGACCGTTTGACTCTAGAACCGAGACACAAACGTGGGATTCGTAGGTAAGAAGAATACGTGACGTGAGAATGATGAATGCAATGATTATATTAATTGTTTTTTTGGTTTAATCAAAATAAACTCCGGCAATTAGATTGCAAATATCAAACAGTGGGGAAATCCCCATTTTGTTGAATTCAAAGGATTGCGGAAATGGAAATACAGTAAATTAAAAGGCGCGGAAACAGAAACCTAAGCTAATGGGTCTCGAGTCCTCTCTGAGGAGAACTCGGGTGCTGATTCTGGTACTTTCCTTTTCTTGGACAGTGGCTCTTAGGCCGTTGTCGGGTTGTTATTCCTTTGCCAAGTGAAAGGAGCGAGAAAATTCCTTTGGTCATCCTGATTTTCTACAGCATGTTGCTCCAAAATCTCAATTAGAGCATCCTTATCTTTCAGCAGTTGCTGAATTTTGGTACACTCCACATTGAGAATGCGGTACTTGTTCTTCCAAAACCTTCTCTCTTGTTGAACTTTGTTGAGAGTAACCTGAAGTTTTTCCGTTTCAGCCATGAAGTACATGACAGATTCCCTTGGTGAAAGAACTCCATGACGAGGATAAGGCATCCTTAGCTTGAGAGCTCTAGTTTGTACCCAGTGGAGATAAGGCTCCACCGAGACACAGTCCAGTTTTCCTAGAGACTCACGTCCTTTCTTATGAACATTTTTCCAAGCGTGCACTATTTATGTCTTTAGTGCCCTGTCATTTTCTCCTTCCTTGAAGAAAAGACCTTCCAGATGAGCATTACGTGGGACATGCCTCATCGGGTATCGAAATTGACGACAAACTAAGACTGGATGGTAATTGATTCCTCCCTTAGTTCCTATGAGGGGTACGTTGGGGAAGTTTCTACAACGGTCAATGATCCTGATCCCGTCATAAATCCTATTATACCAATCTATGTCAGAGTTGGTAAGGGACATGATTTTCTGCGAACAACGTAAGGCACTCTTATGATCCCAAAAATCACCAGACTTAGGTAAATGGGAAGTGAACCATTTGTAAAGCAAGGGTACACAACACATGATCCTTCCTCCGCTGTATAAATTCCTTAAATGTACAGAATGATACGCATCTGCGATCAAGGTTGGTACGACGTTTCCAATGAGAAAAACCTTAATGGCGTTGATATCGACGGAGCTATCAATGTTGGGAAACAGAAATAACCCGTAGGTGAGTAAAACAAAGATGCTTTCAAAAGCAGTCACGTTCCTTATACTAGCAAAATACAGAGCTTTCTTTACCAGAAACTTGGCTGGTAAACCTGGGATTCCTCCCTTGGTGGTCATGTGAGTCTTGATTTCTGACTCATCCAAAAAGATTGCTCTTGCAATGATTTGATCCTTTGGAATTTCTTCCATTCCAGAAAAGGGAGCTTGATCAGTAATGGGTAGATCAATCAGATGGGAATACTCCTCCAGCATTGGTGCGAGCTAATAATCCGGGAATGTGAAAGAGTGATAAACCGGATCGTAAAACTGAACAAGTGCCTCCATGATTCTTTCAATTACATGGACCCTTAACAGAGGTAGTAGACCTCCGTACTTGGCTCTGAAAGCGTCAGGGTTAGTGATCATCCTTGCTAATCCTCTCAAATCCTCTAGTTTTGAAACCTTGAAGGTATACTTGTGAGTTTTTCTTCTACCGAAATCCATGAACGCAATCGTTTTCTCTATGACATTTGCAATCATTGTCTTAGTTTAATTTGAAAAAAGAGAGACTAGAAGAGAAAATTTTTCTTTGCTTAATGTTTTTAAAATGAATGCATGAATGCAGCACACAAAAACTTAGAAAAAACATGGGGTCAAAGGGTCGGTGTCATGAAGTCAAGGCTCTACCCATCCCAAAGGTTTATACTAGTGATTTTTGTACCTGTCTCTCAAAATCATTGATTCTTGTCGAGATAACATCAGCGGGCCGGGAACCGTGCTAGGTGATGTATTTTGAAGAATCTCAGAAGAGGGTAGTATCGCGTGACAACTATTTTTGATAGCTTCCGCACTACTAAAAGAGGTTTTTCCTAGGTGTATACTCAATCTTTCAACATGCGGCATCACACGCATTCCCATTAGCAGAAAAATAAACACATATATCAATTAGGAAAAGCAGTATATATATTTGTCCTAATGTCCTAGACTTTTAAGAGATATGAATCATATGTTCCTGACAGAAAATGGCTCCCCGGAGGAGTCGCCATTTTGTGGCACCTTCCCAATTTAAAGGTTTTGACCTAAGATCCTTGTGAGGGCCGATCCTAGCCATAATGACATTCCCTGATGGAACCGTCATGAAAATAACTTGTCCAAGGTTTTCACCTTAAATTGTAAGAAAGAAAGACGGGCCCCACGGTGGGCGCCACTTTTCTGTAGCGAGCGATTTTGGACGTGGTTCTTAAGCACTGCCGGTCTGGGGTACTACAGGTCTCCAACTAACCCTGCTTGCATACTGAGTTTAAATAGCGGTCTGTTAGGTTACGGATGCTATGTGGAAGTGGGGCCTCTTTCTGCTTATTTTGTTAAGACTGAAATGACGGGACTATGCTATTAGTAGGATGTTAGGACTGATGCTTTTTGATTGATGTATGAAGGTACGAGATTTTGGGTTTTTGATTAGTGTGCTCGCTAATATTCTCTTTCAATCTTATTCCTACGTATTCCCGTTTACCGAAACAGGGAAATCAGAGCGATCGTAGTTCCTCCTATTCTATGGGAGGAAATGGTGTTTTGGTGTCTTGTTCAAAGGCCAAGACATGAAGCGAAAGGTGGTTTGTATCTTGTCCAAAGCCCAAGATGTGAAGCTAAAGGGTATATTTGTATCTTGTTCGAAGCCCAAGATATGAAGCTAAAGGGTTTTGACTTTAGAGAAAATTTGTCATCTCTAAAGAGGGTCTGTTTGTCACAACTGTTGGGTGACTGATTATAAAGGAGAATTACTTTAACTGGGATATGTGAATCCAGCAATGCCATAATTTCCTTTATAGGGGATTTTTAACCTGAAGGAGAACACTTTAACTCAGTTTAGAGCAATGCCATCTTTCCTTAGGAATTTCTCATGCTAAAAGAGGGACAGTGGCGTGGATGTAAATAATCCAGAGGCTTACCGCTTACAGCAAATAGATGAAGGGGAAAAGAGTTGTTGATGTTTGTATACTGTGAACGAGGCCTAGCTTTGATGCTAAAAGGTTGATTGACTCAACCGGAGTTTTTCTTATACAAGGCCTAAGAGGAGGCTATTGGCCCAACAAGAGGGTGTTCTTATGTGTCTCGTACGAAGCCCGAAAGAGAGGCTAAAAGGGTTTGACTCAACGAGAGAGATTTTTTGTGGGTCTTGTACGAAGCCCAAGACGGAAGCTAAAGGTTGTTTGACTCAACAAGAGAGTCTTTTATACTTAACAAAAGAGTGTTTTGGTATCTCGTACGAAGCCCGAGATGGAGGCTGAAGGTGTTTGACTCAACAAGAGAGTCTTTTATACTCAACAAGAGAGTGTTTTTGTATCTCATACAAAGCCTGATATGGTGGCTAAAAGATTTTTGACTCAACAAGAGAGTCTTTTATACTCAACAAGAGAGTGTTTTTGTATCTCGTACGAAGCCCGAGATGGAGGGTAAAAGATGTTTTACTCACCAAGAGAGTATTTTACACTCAACAAGAGAGTGATTTGTATCTCGTACGAAGCCCGAGATGGAGGGTAAAAGATGTTTTACTCAACAAGAGAGTCTTTTATACTGAACAAGAGAGTGATTTGTATCTCGTACGAAGCCCAAAATGGAGGCTAAAAGGTTTGCTCCGCTGGGGAGAATCATTTGTACAAAGCCCAAGAGAAGGCTAGGGTAACTGTTTCAGTTGAGTGACAGGTCCAGCATGTTGGTTAAAAGAGAAAATTAGTTCTTATATGGGTAATGTTGTACTCATGGATTTGATCTGAGGATCGGGATTATTTCCTGTTCTATAAGGAAACAGGGAATCCAAAGGAGCTTTAGTCTGTCCGAGTCTACGGGTTTTATCTTTTGTACTATGCTTAAGAAACATTAGTAGTAAGATCTAGACTCTTTGAAAGACTGTTCTATTAAGATGACTAATTTCTGTTCCTATACCTTTAAGAGGTCGTCGGGACAATTTGCACGAAGCCCAAGAGGAGGCGAGAAAACTTTTAAGAAGCCGAGGGACAATTTGTACGAAGCCCAAGAGGAGGCTATCTTCCCGGAGGAAGAATCATTATACGAAGTCTAAGAGGAGGCTGTTAAAACTTCTAAGAAGCCGACGGGTCCTTGTACAACGCCCAAGAGGAGGCGGGGATGCTTTTAGGAAGCCTGTGGGTCCTTGCACTAAGCCCAAGAGGAGGCTGATGAACAGTTCCATAAGGGGTTTCACTTGGAACATTGGTCTTCTGTATATGAAGTGTTCAAGGGGGAAATTTCTTAGATCTAGTTATCTAAAATTGTTGTGAAAGAAAATTCTCATGGTTTAGGTTATATTGAAATATCCGGTATAACGTAGGACGTAGGGAGACGAGGTTTTGTCTAGTTCTAGACGTAGTTACCGGGGAAACTCTAAATATCTATACTATTATTACACAGTCGATATGAGTTTATGAAAGAAGACTTATAGTGAAACAGCCCCACAGTACAGTTATATACATATGAAAGCGGTAAATGAAAGCGGGTAAACACTTACTCGGTTGTAGAGCTTCCATGCTGTTTTGTTAGTTGTACAACAAAGAAAACTTTGATAACAATATTATATGCAAAATAAAAGGAGAAATTGCTTTTGGAAAGGAAAATTGGGGCTTACAGCTCAAGGAGAGGCCCAGGATTTTATCAGTGATTGCACTGTTGTTTGAAATTGTACAGGGACTTATAGAAGTGACTGAGGCCCAAAAAGGTTTTCTGTACAAGGGGATGGGTCTTACACTCTCTCAAGAGGCCCAAAAAATGGTTGAAAGTGAGCAAAGATGGGACTTATAGCTTAAGGAGAAACCCAGTGGTTAATTTTGAAAAAGGCGACGATCGTCGAGGTTTTGAAAACACCGTGGGTCTTATACAAGGACTGAGGCCCAAAAGTTTTTGGTTTCAAAAGGGGATTGGGTCTTACACTCTATTAGAGGCCCAAAAAAATGGTTTTGAATGGGTCTTATAGCTCTAGGAGAGGCCAAGATGGTTTGTTTTAAATGGGCAATGATCGCGCCAAACTTTTGAAATACAACGGGGCTTATACAATACGTGAGGCGCAAAATAGGTTTGTATTTACAAAGAATTGGGTCTTACACTCTATTAGAGGTCCAAAGTGTTTTTTTAAAAGGTTTGATGAGGGTTGAATTAATCAAAACCCTAATTTTTCGCTTTAAAAGTAAATATTTAAAGAAAATCAATAAATAAAAAAAATACCAAATGAGTTTGAATAAATCACTTGTGATTTTTGTTTAAGGTTTGAAAAATGAGGTTTTAATTACAAGATGAATTAAAACTCATTTGGTTTTGATTTTCAAGGTAAATGTTCACTTTTAACATGTTAAAAACAATTAAAAGGGACTTTATTCACAAAAATAATAACTATATTAAATAAATAATATAAACTTGATTTTTTTGTGGAATAAAATATTTCAACATTTTTGTGTTTTTTTTTTTGCAAAAAGAACCAATAAAAAATAATTAAATTTTAAGGAGTTATTAATTTTCCAATTAATTAATAAAACATGAAAATATTGGAAAAATAGCAAAAAAATGAGAAAACACAAAATGATCTGGGTGGGGTTTGAACCCACGACCTCAAGGTTATAGAGCGTGCGTCTTACCACTAGGGTAGTGATACATCCGTTGATTGAAACAAAACAACAAATACACAAGGCTTGCCTTGTTTTCTAGGCCTGGCCAAGGCAAGTTTTGGCAAGAAACGGGAAGGTCCATAACTTTCTCATTTCTCCATGGTTGGGGACAAAATTTATATGCATCTGGCCTAGAATTTCACAAGGAATCCAATGGTGGTGGTCTTTTTTTCAGATCATGATCCCTCCTCAAAATCCGATGGTGGTTTTGAAATAGGTTCAAACACAACATATATAACATGTATGAGATGTGCATGATCAGTGGACTTCAAAGAAATGCATATTTTGGAAAGTTCAAGTCATGATGCTTACCTCTCTTTTGAGCTTTTGGAGTTTTTTGTGCAATCTGCCAAGTTTCTTGTTCAAGAAATTGTTTGATGCTTTGGACACTTTCAAATGATCCCTTAGAAGCTTTTAGGATGAATGGAATCAGCTGGAACCTGCAAAAACACAAACTGGCCCTTTCTTTCAAAAGGCGTTAAAATGGCCAAAATAGCAACTCCCCCAAATGGCGTTCCATATGGCGGGAACCATCTAGGACAGTTCAAGGATGATATTTGGAGTGTGTTTGAGGTTTTATCTAGTTTGGAAAGTGACTGAATCAAGGCATGGCTTGAAAAATGCACAAAAGTACTATTTTGAGGTTTTGAGAGGTGACTTTGTGATTTAAGGATTACAGGTCACTTGTGAGAGTTTGGATAACTTATATATGATATATTGGAGGTGTTAGGATCATGATTTGAGATGGAAATGCTCTCTAACTCAAAAAATCAGAGTTACCTTGCTAAAGAAGGCATTTTGGCCTAAAGAGAGGGATTTTGAGGAATGCATCTGTTTGATGGCTTTGGTGTACTCAAACTGAGCATAAATGAGCTCTATTTATAGTAGAGCAAGCTTGTTTTGGGATCAATAGTGAATGGCAACCACAGGAAAGGTTTGGCCAATGTTGATCAATGGGAAGCCAAGTCTCCTCTAGCCATTGACTAGAGGTTAGAGCACCGGCCTTTGGTTCCCTAGTTGTTGGATCACTCTTGACTGAATTCAGTTGCAAATGTGTCAGTCCATGCGACCTCTAAGCATCCATTAAATGCTCCAATCCAAAATTGGAGTCTTGTCCCTCTTTTAGGGATTTCTAGGATTGTCATGCTACTTCTTGTTCCAAAGACTTTGGAGGCTTGGATTAGTGTTTGTTCCCTTTAGATTTGATCCTCAGATGTGTCCAAAGTGATGACAAGGCTTGGAATTATCTGATTTTGCCAAATCAAGCAAAAGTGCAAAATTCTGCCTAGCCTTGGCAATTTTCAGCAAGGCATATTGCCATTGTCATATCTCATGACTCAAGTTGAGTTTGGTGATGTTCTTGGAAATTTTGGAAAGCCCTCCTATGACACAACAACTGTTTGTTCATAATTGGTTTTGATAACTTTTGGATCTAAGTGAAAAATGCCCCTACATTTGGAAAAAAGTAAGGCAGATTCTGACTTAGTGAAAATTTCACTAAGTGTCGGAAAAAGTGGCATTTCATGTTTTCAGCCACTTTGCTAATTCCATAACTCAAAATCCATAATGAATTGGAATGAGGTGTAGTTGAAGCTTTTGTAGAGGTCCATGAGGGCTACAAATCCAGCTTTGGATGGGAAAAAATGACCTTGTCGTTTAGGAGTTATGACCCTCCAAAGTTGGTACCCTAGCCACTTTGTTCCATAACTTAGAAAATTTCTAAGTTTTTATGGTTACCCCTTTTACAAGTTATCCCACTTTTCTTGATTTTTCTTGATGAATGATGATTCCAATCACACATTAACATCATTTTAGGGTTAAAAAACCATAATTGTGAAAAATCTCAAAAAGTCAAAGTTTGACTTTTGTGCACAGTTCACTTTTTATCAGATGAATTCCAAACTGTGCGATCCTCTATGAAATCAAGTCCTTGACCTAAATCAAACTTGATGGATTGATCTCATAGGTGTTATAGGGTGTATTGAATCATGTCCTAGGGTTTGGGAGCATGTCCTAGTCAAAAGTCAAAGATACAATTGACTTTCCCCGCGAAACCCTAACTGTGGTTCAGATGAAATTGAAACTTGTTGCTCAAGCTTCTTGGTTCAATCCGTTGTTGCAAATGGATCAATGTGGTGTATTTGAGACCCTCAAATCCCCTCTTGAGGTGTTGGCTCATGTTTTGTCCCAAAAGTCAACTTAGGGGTGAATTAGGTTAAGAAACCCTAATTCTTGATGTTTTGTGAATGCATCCCCTGAGGTTAAATTGACTTGATGATTGGGTCCATGAGGTTCCATGGGGTATATTAGGTGATGCTTTGAAGCATTGGCTCATGCCCAGAGGAAAATTTTCATCTGGAGGCCCTGGTCAACCAAAACCCTATTTTGGTGACACTGGCGATCTTGAGGCTTGATCCACCTAGAAGGGAGAAGCCTTGTGCTTAATCCTTGAAGTGGGAGTCCTTTTGATCCATTGTAGAGGTTTGAGAGGTTAGACAAGTTGAAGATCATGTAATTTCTTGATTGATCCATTGTCTAAGGCTCAAAGAGGGCTTGAAACCCTAATTTTTGTTTGTAGTGAGTGCTCACCCATCTTTGGGGAGACTAATGAGGCATGATGGTACATCCATATTGTGATGATGATTTGCACAATGACGGGGAATCTTAGTGGTCAAAATTTGGGGTATGACACATTTGTTCATAATCATGTATGGAGGGTTTCCCCTCAATCAATTGCTTTGCTTGAATCGTGTATCAAAATTCTGAGCCTTCTTGCAGAATTTAGGGTTCTTGAGGTTTTGTCTTGATTTCTTATTCCATGTTTAAATTAAATGAAATTAAAGACCATAAACATGATCGTGAGGTGAAAACGAGTAGATTGATATGTGGATTGTGTGGTTTCATCAAGTATTTAGTGAGATTGGTGAGAAAATGCAAATCTGCAGAAACAGAGGGGTGGCGCGTGTTCTTGATGTGTTCTTTGCGCCATTTTTTGAATATTTGAATATTTGAATTTTGTGATTTTAATTAATTGATTCAAAAATTAATTTCTCTCTGATTTTTATTGATTTTGAGTTGATTCTTTTTTTAATAATTCACAAAAATGTTAAAATATTTTATTTTGCTAAACATCACCAAAAATATTATTTATTTCATATACTTTATATTTTTGCAAAGAATTAATCTTTTATTTGTTTTCTAATATTTAAAATATTTTTTCCTCCTTGATTTCTCAAATTTAATTTGTTTCCAATCTTTTTGTGGATAAAAACATGATTTTTCAAACATTAATCCAAGATCACAACTTGTTTTTCATATATGTTTGATAATTTTTCATTTTAATTGAATTTTTTATTTAATTAAAATAAATTTTGAAACTAATTTAGGGTTTTGATTTTTATCACCCTAACAAATCTTTTTCAAAAACACTTTGGGCCTCTAATAGAGTGTAACACCCAATCCCCTTTTAACAAAAACAATTTTGGGCCTTAGATATTGTATAAGTCCCTCTACGTTGAAAGAAAAATCTCGGTGCAATCGCCAGTTCAAAAATCAAATCATCTGGGCTTACCCTCGTGTTATAAGCCCTATTTCTTTTCTTTAAATTTCTTTGGGCCTCTAATAGAGTGTAAGACCCAACCCTTTTTTGAAACCAAAATGATTTGGGCCACAGATGTTGTATAAGACCAATTGTGTTTTCAAAAATCTCGGTGCGATTGTCGTTTTCAAACAAATAACCCTGGGCTCTCCCTGAGTTGTAAGCCCCATCTCTTATACAAAAATAAACTTTAGGCCTCTAATAGAGTGTAAGACCCATCCCTTTGTACATAAAAACTTTTTGGACCTCACATATTGTATAAGTCCCTCTGTACAGTTTTCAAAACAACGGTGCGATCATCGTTAAAACTTGGCCCTCTCCTTGAGCTGTATGCCCCAACAATCTTTTCAAAACAATTTCTCCTTCGATTTTGAATTCAAATATATGCCTCATTAGTCTCCCCAAAGATGGGTGAGCACTCACTACAAACAAAAATTAGGGTTTCAAGCCCTCTTTGAGCCTTAGACAATGGATCAATCAAGAAATTACATGATCTTCAACTTGTCTAACCTCTCAAACCTCTACAATGGATCAAAAGGACTCCCACTTCAAGGATTAAGCATAAGGCTTCTCCCTTCTATGTGGATCAAGCCTCAAGATCGCCAGTGTCACCAAATTAGGGTTTTGGTCGACCAGGGCCTCCAGATGAAAATTTTCCTCTGGGCATGAGCCAATGCTTCAAAGCATCACCTAATATACCCCATAGAACCTCAAAAACCCAATCACCAAGTCAATTTAGCCTCAGGGGATGCATACATCAAAAATCAGGAATTATGGTTTCTTGACCTAATTCACCCCTAAGTTGACTTTTGGGACAAATCATGAGCCAGGGCCTCAAGGGAGGATTTGAGGGTCTCTAATACACTACATTGATCCATTTACAACAATGGATTAATCCAAGAAGCTTGAGCAACAAGTTTCAATTTCATCTGAACCACAGTTAGGGTTTCGCGAGAAAATTCAACTGTAGCTTTGACTTTTGACCAGGACATGCTCCCAAACCCTAGGACATGATTCAATACACCCTATAACACCCATGAAATCAATCCATCAAGTTTGATTTAGGTCAAGGACTTGATTTCATAGAGGATCGCACAGTTTGGAATTCATTTGACAAAAAGTCAATTGTGTACAAAAGTCAAACTTTGACTTTTTGAGATTTTTCACAAAAATGGTTTTTTAACCCTAAAATGATGTTAAGGTATGATTTGAATCATCATTCATCAAGAAAAATCAAGAAAAGTGGGATAACTTATAAAAGGGGTAACCATAAAAACTTTGAAAATTTTCTAAGTTATGAACAAAGTGGCAAGGGTACCAACTTTGGAGGATCATAACTCCTAAACCACAAGGCCATTCTTCCCCATCCAAAGTTGGATTTGTAGCTCTCATTACCCTCTACAAAAGCTCCAACTACACCTCATTCCAATTCATTGTGGATTCTGAGTTATGATTGCGCCAAAATGACTAAAACATGAAAATACATCATTTTCCAACATTTAGAAAAATTCTGGCCAAGGCAGACTTTGTTGGAAACACCAAAACTTGTGAGATCTTTTCACATGGTTGCAAGCTGAATCAAGTCTAAAGGTAAATATCAATGTTGTTGCATATGTTTCTAAGAATCCAAAGAACCTCTCAGCATGAATTAATTCAACTTGAGCCAAGAGGAATCCATGCCCAAAGTCATGCTGCTACAAGCTGTTTTGGAAAATCAGTTTGCATGTTTGCTTGCTACACATGATTTCTGAAACAAAACTGAGGATCATCATGCCACATGTAGTCAAACCAATCACAATGCATCTGATCCAACTGACAAAGCTGAGTCACAAAGCCAAGGAATCTTCCAACTTGAAGTTCATGCATTTTGGCACATTTTTCCTTGAATTCAAAGGGCATTAATGTGGAATAGTGCATTGTCAAAATTCTCACTCTCCTCAGTCAAGTTCTCTGATTAAACAACCATTAAAATGACAGAGGAATGTGATTTCAGTCAAGGCATAGCTGATCTATTTAGAGCAGCTGTTACACCTAATGCAAGAGGCATTTATGTCCAACCAATCCCTTTGAAGGTGATCTGATCCAGCAGCCAATCACTATTCCTCCAAGACAAGAGTTGATCACCTATAAATCGAGGTTCTAATGGATCATTCTAGGCACACCAAAGCACCTTATAACACTGCTTTCTCTCATTCTCTCTTAAGTGCCAAATTTCCTTGATTTTGAGCAACCACCATCGGGTTTTGAGTTGCAGCCCTAAGCAATCCATTCCAATTGCTCAGACACATCACATATGATGTATTTGAGGTGTCCAAACACTTAAACACCAACTGTAACACCCCTAGCTCAAAATCACTCTTCAACCAAGCCATTATGCCTCAATTATGCAGTTGGAGTTCTCCAACTTGATCCAGAGGTTTTTAGAGTGTTCCAAAGCTTGTAACATACTCCACTACATCCATTGAAGCTGTAGGGATCATCAAATTTCTTCTGGAACACCATCTGTGCAGAGTTCCATTTCAGCTTGCATCAAGGTAAGCCTCAAAACTTCAACTTCATGATATTTTTGCCAATTGATTGCCATCATATGCTGAGTATTTCCCCTCAAAAAATTTGATCATAGCACTCATAATCATGCCTGCTCGATTGCTTTTGCAAAATTAGGGTTCATACGACCACAAAGATATAACTTGCTATACACTGAAAATAAATAAAATTGAGTATTGCCATATTATTCCTTGTGAAAAAACGCATGAGTTTGGTGTTTGAATCATGTCAAATGGTTGAGAAACGAGAGAGATAGAGGGCTTCATGCACGAGCTGGAAGAAGAAGATGGCCATGGCGCCATTCTTCAGGTTTTCCAACCAAGTTCTCTATATATTTATCATTTGCCATACTATATTTGAATTGGCATTGCGCCCCAGTGGTTGATCAGCTGGTTTTGTGTGTATTGGCAAGCGAGAGGTCTGGGGTTCGAATCCCCCTCGCCCCAGATCTCTTTTTTACCACTTTTTCTTGTTTTTTGTTATTTTTCATATTTATTTTAAATGATTTGAAAAATTAATAACTCACTCAATTTTAATTATTTTTTATTGGTTCTTTTTGTAAAAAATCACAAAAATGTTGAAATATTTTATTCCACAAAAAAATTAGATTTATATTATTTATTTAATATAATTGGTATTTTTGTGAATAAATACCTTTTTATTTGTTTTTAAACCCTTTTAAAAATAAATAATCATGTTGGAAAATCAACACCAAATAGGTTTTAATTCATCTTGTGATTAAAACCTCATTTTTCAAACCTAAAACCAAAATCACAAGTTCTTTATTCAAAATTATTTGGAATTTGTATCATTTTAATTAATTTTCTTTGAATAATTACTTTTAAAATGGTGAAATTAGGGTTTTTGTTGATTTTCACCCTAACAAACTTTTCAAACTTTGGGCCTCTAATGGAGTGTAAGACCCAATCCTTTGTAAATACAAACCTATTTTGGGCCTCAGATATTGTATAAGTCCCACTGTATTTTCAAAAATCCCGGCGCGATCGCCGTTTTCAAAACAAAAAAACCCGGGCCTCTCCTTGAGCTGTAAGCCCCATCACTTGTACAAAAATAAATTATTGGGCCTCTAATGGAGTGTAAGACCCAATCCTTTGTAAATACAAACATTTTTTGGGCCTCAGGTATTGTATAAGTCCCACTGTATTTTCAGAAAACCTCAGCCCGATCGCCAGTTCAAAATCAAACCCTTGGGCCTACCCTCGTGTTATAATCCCCATTCCTCTTCTTTAAACAACTTTGGGCCTCTTGAGAGAGTGTAAGACTCATCCCTTTGTACAAAACCCTGGGCCTCTCCTTGAGCTGTAAGCCCCAATTTTTTTTTCAAAATACTTTCTCCTTTGATTTTGGAATATACTATTATTTTCAATCTTTCTTTGTTGAACAACTAACCAAACAACATGGAAGCTCTACAACCTAGTAAGTGTTTATATGCTTTCTTTACCCGCTTTCATATACATATAACTGTATTGTGGGGTTGCTCACTGTAAGTCTTCTTTCACATACTCTATATACCGTGTAATACTAGTATAGCTATTTAGAGTTTTCCCCGGCAACTACGTCTAGCACTAGGTAAAGACCTGTTGATCACTCTTAAAAATAGATAAAACTAGATCCCCCATAGGAGAACCAGATACAGTCTACTCGTCAGCTGTCACCCTTAGAAATTGTCAAAGAAACTCTACTCCCCTGAGATGATCTTTTCTCTGTCAATGGCATCTTTTGAGTTTCTTCCAAATTCTCGGAATTTCCTGGATTGATCTATTCTCTGTGAATAGCCTGTCTTGAATTTCTCGGGGTTTGGGGACCCACAGGCTTCTTAAAAGTATCCCCGCCTCCTCTTGGGCGTTGTACAAGGACCCGTCGGCTTCTTAGAAGTTTTCAAAGCATCCTCTTATGTTTCGTATAATGGTTCTTCCTCCAGGAAGATAGCCTCCTCTTGGGCTTCGTACAAATTGTCCCTCGACTTCTTAAAAGTTTCCAGCCTCCTCTTGGGCTTCGTACAAATTGTCCCGATGACCTCTGAGAGGTATAGGAACAGAAATTAGTCATCTTAATAGAACAGTCTTTCAAAGAGTCTAGATCTTGCCACCGCAACTGTACTGTCCCTTAATTTGTCTTAAGTATAGTACAAAAGATAAAACTCTAGACTTGGATAGTCTAAGACCCTTGAGTCTCAAAGACATTCTCAAGCCCCTTTACAGAATGGGAAGAACACCCGCAGACTCGAACATTCTCAATACCCTTTGGATTTCCCATTTCCTTAAAGAACAGGAAATAACCCTGATCCTCCGATCAGTGCCAAAGCACAACCTTACCTTTAATCTTCATAATAACTGATTTTCTCTTTTAACTAACACACTGGACCTGTCACTCAACTGAAACAGTTACCATAGCCTCCTCTTGGGCTTTGTACAATGATTCTCCCCAGCGAAGCTAACCTTTAGCCTCTCTCTCAGACTTCGTACGAGATACAAAAACACTCTCTTGTTGAGTATAAAAAGACTCTCTTATTGAGTCACTTCCCTTTTAGCCTCCATCTCGGGCTTCGTACGAGATACAAAATCACTCTCTTGTTGATTATAAAAAGACTCTCTTGCTGAGTCGATCACCTTTAGCCTCCATCTTGATCTTTGTAAGAGATACAAAAACACTCTCTTGTTGAGTATAAAAGACTCTCTTGTTGAGTCACTACCCTTTTAGCCTCCATCTCGGGCTTCGTACGAGATACAAAATCACTCTCTAGTTGAGTACAAAAGACTCTCTTTTTGAGTCGACCCTTTTAGCCTCCGTCTTGGGCCTCGTACAAGACACATATAAAAACACTTTCTTGTTGAGTCGACCCTTTTAGCCTCTATCTCGGGCTTCGCACGAGACACATAAAAATTCCCTCATGTTGGGCCAATAGCCTCCTCTTAGGCTTTGTATAAGAAAACCCCGGTTGAGCCAATCAACCTTTTAGCATCAAAACCTGTGCCTCGTTCACAGTATACAAACATCAACAACTCCTCTCCCTTCATCTAATTGCTGTAAGCGGCAAGCCTCAGGATTATTTACGTCCACGCCACTGTCCCTCTTTTAGCATGAAGAATTCCTAAGGAAAGATAGCATTGCTCTTAATTAAGTTAAAGTCTTCTCCTTTAGGTTAAAAATCCCTTATAAAGGAAATTATGGTGTTGTTGGATTCACATATCCCAGTTAAAGTAATCTCCTTTATAATCAGTCACCCAACAGTTGTGATAAACAGAACCCCTTTAGAGATGACAAATTCTCTCTAAAGTCAAAACCCTTTAGCTTCACATCTTGGTCTTCAAACAAGATACAAATAGACCCTTCAGCTTCACATCTTGGGCTTTGAACAAGATACAAACCACCTTTAGCTTCATGTCTTTGGCTTTGAACAAGACACCAATACACCATTTCCTCCCGTAGAATAGGAGGAACTACGATCGCTCTGATTTCCCTATTTCGGTAAACGAGAATACGTAGGCATAAGATTGAAAGAGAAATCTTAGCGAGCACTCCACATCGAAAACCTCAGGTCACAAACCCTCATATATCTATCAAAATATCCAAGTCCGTATTCCCCACCAAAAGTCCAAACTCGATCAAAATAACCCAAAAGAGACCCCTCCAAAGCAGGGTTAGTTGGAGACATCTATTTCCATTCCTTAATCAGCTTCAATAGGATAAAAAATGATTCGACCTGTAGTCCCCCCAAAGAGCGATAGTGCTTAAGAACCACGTCCAAAATCGCTTGCTACAGAAAAATGGCGCCCACCGTGGGGCCTAAATTTAATCTCTTGGGTAGAAACCAAGGAGTGGGGACCTCACTGGGGATGAGACTTTTTTTTTGTTGACTTCACTAGGATCTTAGGTCAAAACCTTTAAGTTGGGAAGGTACCACAGATTGGAGACTCCGCCTGGGACCCATTTTCTGTCAGGAACATAGGATTCCTAGCTCTTAAAAAGTCTAAGATATTAGGACAAATATATATACTGCTTTTCTTAATTGATATCTGTGTTTATTTTTCTGCTAATGGGAATGCGTGTGATGCCGCATGTGGAAAATTGAGTATACACCTAGGAAAAACCTCTTTTAGTAGTGCGGAAGCTATCGGAAATAGCTGTTACGCAATACTACCCTCTTCTGAGGTTCTTCAAAATAACATCACCTAGCACAGTTCCCGGCCCGCTAGTGTTATCTCGACAAGAACTAATGATTTTGAGAGACTGGTACAAAAATCACTAGTATAAACCTTTGGGATGGGTAGAGCCTTGACTTCATGACACCGACCCTTTGACCCCATGTTTTTTCTATGTTTTTGTGTGCTGCATTCATGCATTCATCTAAAAAACATTAAAAACAAAGAAAATTTTCTCTTTTAGTCTCACTTTTTCAAATTAAACTAAAACAATGATTGCAAATGTCAGAGAAAGGAGACTGCGCTAATGGATTTCGGTAGAAGGAAAACTCACAAGTATACCTTCAAGGTTCCAAAACTAGAGGATTTGAGAGGATTAGCGAGGATGATCACTAACCCTGATGCTTTCAGGGCCAAGTATGAAGGTCTGCTACCTCTGTTAAGGGTCCATGTAATTGAAAGAATCATGGAGGCACTCGTTCAGTTTTACGATCCGGTTTATCACTGTTTCACATTCCCGGATTATCAGCTTGCACCAACACTAGAGGAGTACTCTCACCTGAATGATTTACATATCAATGATCAATCTCCATTTTCTGGACTGGAAGAAATTCCAAAGGATCAAATCATTGCAAGAGCAACCTATTTGGACGAGTCAAAAGTCAAGACTCACATTACCACTAAGGGAGGAATCCCAGGTTTACCAGCCAAGTTTCTAGTAAAGAAAGCCCTGTACTTTGCCAGTATAGGGAACGTGGCCGCTTTCGAGAGCATATTTGTTTTGCTCACCTACGGGTTATTTTTTATTCCCAACTTCGATAACTTTGTAGATATCAACGCCATTGAGGTTTTTCCCATTGGAAACCTTTTACCAACCTTGCTCGCAGATGCGTATCATTCTGTACACTTAGGGAATTTGTATAGCGGAGGAATGATCACGTGTTGTGTACCCCTGCTATATAAATGGTTCATTTCCCATTTGCCTAAGTCTGCCGCTTTTTGGGATCATAAGAGTGCCTTACGTTGGTCGCAGAAAATCATGTCTCTCACCAACTCTGACATATATTGGTGCAATAGGATTTATGACGGGATCAGGATCACTGACCATTGTGGAAATTTCCCCAACGTACCCCTCATAGGAACTAAAGGAGGAATCAATTACCATCCAGTTCTTGTTTGTCGTCAATTTGGATACCCGATGAGGCATGTCCCGCGTAATGCTCATCTGGAAGGTCTTTTCTTCAAGGAAGGAGAAAATGACAGCGCACTAAAGACGGAAATAGTGTCTCGGTGGAGCCTTATCTCCAATGGGTACAAACTAGAGCTCTCAAGCTAAATATGGCTTATCCTCGTCACGGAGTTCTTCCGCCACGGGAATTTGTCATGTACTTGATGACTGAAACAGAAAAACTTCAGGTTACTCTCAACAAAGTGCAACAGGAATCTCACGTTTGTGTCTCGGTTCTAGAGTCAAACTGTCTCATTCATACAATACTCTGGCCAATCGTCAGAAAAAGATGGATGATCTCGAGGAAGAGAATAGAGAGTTGAAAGAAGAGATCAACGCTCTGAGAGAGGATATGAGAAAGCTTCGTAACGACATGCAAGCCATGGCAGAAGCTCAGCTACAAAGAACTGTGATCTCAGAGATCACCTCAACGCCCATAGTGGAGAAGTATGATCCTAGGTATCAAATGCCGAAAGATCGTCCCTGGGGTATGCCTGTTAACTATATCCCGGAAGGATATGTTTCGCCAATCGCTGGAGGTTCGAAAACTTTAGCAGGAGCCGCTGGGCCTGAAGGTTACAAACTTCGGGAAAGCGAAGATGCTAGAGTCATACCAATAACTCCTGAAGGTTACAAACTTCGGGAAATGCCAAGATTCACTGTCGTAGTAACGGTACCACCCCCTGTTGTGCACACTGTCCCAGAAGGACAGATTCCACAGATGCCTTCTGGTAGAAAGGAAACTATGTTTGATAGAATGGATGAATTCCATGAGCAGTTCCTGGAAATGCAGAAAGAACTGCAAGCTATTCGCGGTCAGGATTTATTTGGGAAGGACGCCGCAGACCTCTGCTTGGTCCCCAATGTGAAAGTTCCTCACAAGTTTTAAGTACCCGATTTTGAAAAATACAAGGGTAACTCTTGCCCTCAGAGCCATCTGGTGATGTACGCTCGGTGAATGTCAGCTCAGACAGAGAATCAGGATTTACTGATTCATTACTCTCAGGATAGTTTAACCGGTGCCGCCTTAAAATGGTACATGAGTTTAAACCGCACTGAGATCAGCACTTTCAGAGATCTTGGCACTGCTTTCGTCCAACAATATAAATACAATTTGGACATGGCACCAGACAGAGATCAACTCAGATCAATGCCGCAAAAGACAAGGAAACCTTTAAGGAGTACGCTCAAAGATGGCGTGAAATTGCCGCCCAAATTTATCCCTCTCTTGAGGAAAAAGAGATGACAACTATTTTCTTAAAGACCTTGAGCTCATTTTACTACGACATAATGGTTTCCAGTGCGCCCAGCGACTTCACCGAAATGGTCGGTATGGGAGTGCGTCTTGAGGAAGCCGTCCGAGAAGGACGTTTAGTTAAAGACGCTGGATCATCAAATAGTACAAAATGATACGGTAGTGATCTCCCTAAGAAAAAAGAGCAGGATATTGGGAATATCTCTCTCGGAAAGCAAAGGCGACGGTACCAACTGGTAGCGGCGGTAACTCCTGCTATCACCCTTAGAAATTGTCAAAGAAACTCTACTCCCCAGAGATGATTTTTTCTCCGTGAATGGCATCTTTTGAGTTTCTTCCAAATTCTCAGACTTTCTTGGCTTGATCTATTCTCTGTGAATAGACTGTCTTGAATTTTTCGGGGTTTGGGGACCCACAGGCTTCTTAAAAGCATCCCTGCCTCCTCTTGGGCGTTGTACAAGGACCCGTCGACTTCTTAGAAGTTTTCACAGCCTCCTCTTAGGCTTCGTATAATGATTCTTCCTCCGAGAAGATAACCTCCTCTTGGGCTTCGTACAAATTATCCCTCGGCTTCTTAAAAGTTTCTAGCCTCCTCTTGGGCTTCGTACAAATTGTCCCGACGACCTCCTAGAGGTATAGGGACAGAAATTAGTCATCTTAATAGAACAGTCTTTCAAAGAGTCTAGATCTTGCCACCGCAACTGTACTGTCCCTTAATTTCTCTTAAGTATAGTACAAAAGATAAAACTCTAGACATGGATAGTCTAAGACCCTTGAGTCTCAAAGACATTCTCAAGCCCCTTTCAAGAATGGGAAGAACACCCGCAGACTCGAACAGTCTCAATACCCTTTGGATTTCCCATTTCCTTAAAGAACAGGAAATAACCCTGATCCTCCGATCAGCGCCAAAGCACAACCTTACCTTTAATCTTCATAAGAATTGATTTTCTCTTTTAACCAACATACTGGACCTGTCACTCAACTGAAACAGTTACCATAGCCTCCTCTTGGGCTTTGTACAATGATTCTCCCCAGCGGAGCTAACCTTTAGCCTCCATCTCGGGCTTTGTAAGAGATACAAAAACACTCTCTTGTTGAGTACAAAAAGACTCTCTTGTTGAGTCACTTCCCTTTTAGCCTCCATCTCTGGCTTCGTACGAGATACAAAATCACTCTCTTATTGAGTATAAAAAGACTCTCTTGTTGAGTCGATCACCTTTAGCCTCCATCTCGGGCTTCGTACAAGATACAAAATCACTCTCTTGTTGAGTACAAAAGACTCTCTTGTTGAGTCGACCCTTTTAGCCTCCGTCTTGGGCCTCGTACAAGACACATATAAAAACACTCTCTTGTTGAGTCGACCCTTTTAGCCTCTATCTCGTGCTTCGTACGAGACACATAAAAACACCCTCTTGTTGGGCCAATAGCCTCCTTTTAGGCTTTGTATTAGAAAACCCCAGTTGAGCCAATCAACCTTTTAGCATCAAAAGATGTGCCTCGTTCACATTATACAAACATCAACAACTCCCCTCCCTTCATCTAATTGCTGTAAGCGGTAAGCCTCTGGATTATTTACATCCACGCCATTGTCTCTCTTTTAGCATGAGGAATTCCTAAGGAAAGATCGCAATGCTCTAAATTGAGTTAATGTCTTCTCCTTCAGGTTAAAAACCCCTATAAAGGAAATTATGGCGTTGTTGGATTCACATATCCCAGTTAAAGTAATTCTCCTTTATAATCAGTCACCCAACAGTTGTGACAAATAGAACCCCTTTAGAGATGACAAATTCTCTCTAAAGTCAAATCCTTTTAGCTTCACATCTTGGGCTTCAAACATGATACAAATAGACCATTCAGCTTCATATATTGGGCTTTGAACAAGATACAAACCACCTTTAGCTTCACGTCTTGGGCTTTGAACAAGACACCAAAACACCATTTCGGGAGGAACTACGATCGCTTTGATTTCCCTGTTTCGGTAAACGGGAATACGTAGGCATAAGATTGAAAGAGAAATCTTAGCGAGCACACCACATCGAAAACCTTAGGTCACAAACCCTCATATATCAATCAAAACATCCAAGTCCATATTCCCCACCGAAAGTCCAAACTCGATCAAAATAACCCAAGAGAGGCCCCTCCACATTGATCGCATCAGTAAACCAACAGTTTTGACTGTTTAATATTAGTTTGCAAAGCAAGGTTAGTTGGAGACATCTATTTCCCTTCCTTCACCAGCTTCAATAGGATAAAAAATGAATCGACCTGTAGTCCCCCCAAAGAGGGACAGTGCTTAAGAACCACGTTAAAAATCGCTCGCTACAATATCTGTGTTTACTTTTCTGCTAATGGGAATGCGTGTGATGCCGCATGTGGAAATATTGAGTATACACCTAAGATAAGTGATGGCACTATACGAGTAATCTTACAAGGAGTGAATCCCAGATAAGAGGTCCCGGTCGACCATCGAATCAGTGGAGACGCCCTTTCGGATTCAATGCCTATACGACTTCGGTTGTTGAAAGCAGATTGTTCGATTGGGCTATATGAGAAGTTGAGGATTTTAGTAGACTGAAACCATTTTGTAGTGCGGAAGCTATCAGAAATAGTTGTCACGCGATACTACCCTCATTTGAGACTACTCTAAGATACTACAGTTCGCTGGCGATCCGCTTGCTGTCGTTATCCTAAGAGGGGTCAGATATTTTGAGGACTGGTACAAAAAATCACCAGTATAAACCTTTGGGGATGGGTAGAGCCTTGACTCCATGACACCTATCCTTTGACCCCATGTTTATTCTATGTTTTTGTGTGCTGCATTTATGCATTCATTTCATTAAAAAACTTTAAACAAAGAAAAATATTTTCTTCTAGTATCTCTTTTTAAGTAGAAGGAAAACTCACAAGTACACCTTCAAGGTTCCAAAACTAGAGGATTTAAGAGGTCTGGCGAGGATGATAACCAACCCTGAGGCTTTCAGAGCGAAGTATGGAGGATTGCTGTCTCTGTTAAGGGTCTATGTAATTGAAGGAATCCTGTCCACACTAATCCAGTTCTACGATTCGGTCTATCACTGTTTCACATTCCCGGATTATCAGCTAGCACCAACACTGGAGGAGTACTCTCACCTGACTGATTTACCCATTACTGACCAAGCTCCCTTTTCTGGACTGGAAGAAATTCCAAAGGATCAAACCATTGCAAGAGCAATCTATTTGGACGAGTCAGAAGTCAGGACTCACATGATCATTAAGGGTGGTATCCAGGGTTTGCCAGCCCAGTTCTTGATAAAGAAGGCTCTGTACTTTTCTAGTATAGGGAACGTGGCCGCTTTCGAAAGCATCTTTGTTTTACTCACCTACGGGTTATTTTTGTTTCCCAACATCGATAAATTTATAGATATCAATGCCATTAAGATTTTTCTGATTGGAAACCCTGTACCGACCTTGTCACAGATGCTTATCATTCTGTACAGTTAAGGTATTTGTACAGCGGAGGAATGATCACCTGCTGTGTACCCCTGCTGTACAAATGGTTCATTTCCCATTTGCCAAAGTCTGCTGCATTTTGGGATTAAGAAAGTACTTTACGTTGGTCGCAGAGAATCACGTCTCTTACCAACTCTAACATCGATTGGTACAATCGAATCTATGATGGGATCAGATCATTAATCGTTGTGGAAACTTCCCTAATGTACCCCTCATAGGAATTAAAGGAGGAATAAATTATCATCCAGTTTTGGTTCGTCGTCAATTTGGATACCCGATGAGGCATGTCTCGCGTAATGCTCATCTGGAAGGTCTTTTCTTTAAGGAAGGAGAAAATGACAGAGCACTAAACACAGAAATAGTGCATGCCTGGAAACACGTTCATAGGAAAGGAAGAGAGTCTCTAGGAAAACTAGACTGTGTGTCAGTGGAACCTTATCTCCACTGGATACAAACTAGAGCTCTCAAGCTGAGGATGCCTTACCCTCGTCAGGAAGTTCTTCCATTAAGGGACCCTGTTCTTTATTTTATGTCGGATACAGAAAAACTTCAGGTGACTCTCAACAAAGTGCAACAGGAGAATAAGTCTTGGAAGAACAAGCACCGTATTCTCAATGTCGAGTGTAAGAAAATACAACAACTGTTAAAAGAAAAAGATGCTCTGATTGATATTTTAGAGCAACATGCTGTAGAAAATCAAGAGGACCAAAGGAATTTGCTCGCTCCTTTCACTTGGCAAAGGAATGACAACCCGACAATGGCTCAAGAGCCCTGATCAAAGAAAAGGAAAGTACCAGAACCAGCACCTGAGCTCCCCTCAGAGAGGACTTGAGACCCAAAAGTTTAGATTTCCTTTTACAACACTGTGTAAATTACTGTATTTCCATTCCGCAATCTTTGAATTCAATAAAACAGGGTTTCCCCACTGTTTGATATTTGCAATCCAATTGTTGAAGTTTATTTTGATTAAACAAAAATTTTAATGAATATAATCATTGCATATCATTCGTCATTCTCACGTAACGCATTCTTCTTACCTACAAATCTCACGTTTGCGTCTCGATTCTAGAGTCAAACTGTCTCATTCGTACAATACTCGGGCCAATTGACAAAAAAAGATGGATGATCTCGAGGAAAAGAACAGAGATTTAAGGGAAGAGATTGACACTTTGAAAAAGGATCTGAGAAAGCTTCATAACGACATCCAAGCTCTTGCAGAAGCTCAGATGCAACAACAAAGGACTGTGATCTTAGAGAGCACATCAACGCCCGTAGAGGAAAAGTATGATCCTCGGTATACCATTTCTAAAGATCGTCCCTAGGGCATGCCTATTAACTCTATCCCGGAGGGATATGTTCCGCCGATCACTGAAGATCAGGGAACCGCAGCAGGAGCCGCTGGGCCTAAAGGTTACAAACTTTGGGAAAGCGAAGATGCCCGGGGCATGACAGCAACTCCTGAAGGTTACAAACTTCGGGAGAGGGAAGGACCTAGAGTCACTGTCATGATGACTATAACACCACCTGTGGTACACATTGTCCCGGAAGGACAGATTCCATAGATACCTTCTAGTGGAAACGAAAGTATGTTCGACAGAATGAATTAGTTCCAGGAACAGTTCCTGGAGATGCAGAAAGAACTGCAAGCCATTCGCGGTCAGGATCTATTTGGAAAAGACGCGGCAGAACTTTGTTTGGTCCCCAATGTGAAAGTTCCGCACAAATTCAAAGTGCCCAAAATTGAAAAGTACAAGGTAATGTAGCGCGATTTTTGTGGTTTCGAATCACTATCACATTGGTACTACAGTTTGATTCATTTTTTATCCTGTGAAGTTGATTAAGGAAGGGAAATAGATGTCTCCAATTAACCCTGCTTGCATACCGAGTTTAAACAATCAAAATTGTTGGTTTACAGATGCTATCAAAATAGGGGGTCCTTCTTAGGGTTATTTTCTTAAGAATACAAGTGTCTGGATTATCTGTGAGGCTTCTGGTAAGGTGTTAGGTCTGATGATTTGTATGAAGGTACGAGATTTTTGGGTTTTTGATTAGTGTGCTCGCTAATATTTTGCAATCTTATGCCTACGTATTCCCGTTTAACGAAATAGGGAAATCAGAGCGATCGTAGTTCCTCCTATTCTATGGGAGGAAAGAGATTGTTTTGGTGCCTTGTTCAAAGCCTAAGACGTGAATCTAAAGGTAGTTCTTATCTTTTTCAAAGCCTAAGATGTGAAGCTGAAGGGTTTTGGCTGAGAGACAATTTGTCATCTCTAAAGAGGAGTTGTTGATGTTTGTAGGTTGTGAACAAGGCACAAATTTGATGCTAAAAGGTTGATTGACTCAACCGGGGTTTCTTTATACAAAGCCTAAGAGGAGGCTAGAAGTTTGACTTTTCTGGAGGAAAATGTTCTTTCTGTCTTGTACAAAGCCCGAGATTCAGACTGAAAGGGTTTGACTCAACTAGAGAGTACTTTTATCTGTCCTGTATAAAGTCCAAGATAGAGGCTAAAAAGGTTGACTCAACAAGAGAGTCTGAAGGTTGATTTGACTCAACAAGAGAGTTTTTTATACTCAATAAGAGAGTGATTTGTGGTCTCGTACGAAGCCCGAGATTGAGGCTAAAAGTAGATTGACTCAACAAGAGAGTCTTTTATACTCAACAAGAGAGTGATTTTCTATGTCTTGTGCAAAGCCCAAGACGGAGGCTAAAAAGGGTTTGACTCAACAAGAGAGTCTTTTATACTCAGCAAGAGAGTGTTTTACTATCTGTCTTGTACAAAGCCCAAGACAGAGGCTAAAAGTTGACTCAACAAGAGAATCTTTTATACTCAACAAGAGAGTGTTTTTCTATCTCGTACGAAGCCTGAGATGGAGGCTAAAAGTGGACTCAACAAGAGAATCCCTTATACTCAACAAGAGAGTGTTTCCCTATCTCGTACGAAGCCTGAGATGGAGGCTAAAAGTTGACTCAACAAGAGAGTTTGAAAAGGTTAGCTCTGCTGGGGAGAATCATTTGTATAAAGCCCAAGAGGAGGCTGTCTTACTGCTGAGGATTAGATCCATAGGCAGGCCCAAGGGTGGGGAACTCTCATGAGAGAGACCGGGGTTCTGTTGGAGATTGATCCAGGGTGATCGGTGTTTTTTCCTATGTTTGAAAGGAACTTGAGAATGTCTTTGAGACTCAAGAGGTTTAGACTGTCCAAGTCTAGAGTTTTATCTTTTGTACAATGCCCAAGAGGAGGCACGGGTATTAAGGGATGATTAGAAACGCTACAATGGCCGGAGTTTTTGACGCGGGAAAGACTGCTCTAGTAAAGGATGACTAAGTTCTGTCTTATACCTTTAAGAGGTCGTTAGGGTCCTTGTATTAAGCCCAAGAGAAGGCAAGCGAACTTTTAAGAAGCCGAAGGGTCCATGTACAACACCCAAGAGGAGGCGGGGATGCTTTTAGGAAGCCTGTGGGTCCCCAAACCAAGAGAAGTTCAAGAAATGCAATTCACAGAGAAGAGATCATTCCAGGAAAGTTCGAGAATTTGGAAGAAATCCAAAAGATGCCATTCACGGAGAAAAGATCATCTATGGGGAGTTTGAGTTTCTTTGACAATTTCTAAGGGTGACAGTCTGAGAAAAGGTTCACCGAGAATACTGCCTTTCTCTTTGTTCCATATTGTTTAACCCCAAGAGAAGGGAAGATTGTATTTGGAAATCCTATGGGGATCTAGTTTTGTTTGTATTTAAAGTGTGACCAACAGGGTTTTACCTAGTTCAAGACGTAGTTGTCGGGGAAAACTCTAAATAACTATACTAGTATTACACAGTGGATATGTGACAAGTATATAAAAGGGTGTGAAAGAAGACTTACAATGAAACAGCCCCACAATACAGTTATATACATATGAAAGCGGTTAATGAAAGTGGATAAACACTTACCCGTTGTAGAGCTTCCATGCTGTTTTTTTAGTTATTCAACAAAGAAAGTTTTGATAACAACTATATATTTGAATTCAAAATCAAAGGAGAAAGTGCTTTGAAAAGATTGTTGGGGCTTACAGCTCAAGGAGAGGCCCAAGTTTTAACGATGATCGCACCGTTGTTTTAAAAACTGTACAGAGGGACTTATACAATATGTGAGGCCCAAAATTGTCTTTATGTACAAGGGGATGGGTCTTACACTCTATTAGAGGCTCAAAGATTTTGAAAAGAAATGGGGCTTACAACACGAGGGTAGGCCCAGATGATTTGATTTTGGAACTGGCGATTGCGCCGAGGTTTTTCTTTTAATGTAGAGGGACTTATACATGTCTGAGGCCCAAAATGGTTTTGGTTAAAAGGGGATTGGGTCTTACACTCTACTAGAGGCCCAAAGTTTTTGTTTTTGAAAAGGAATGGGACTTATAGCTCGAGGAGAGGCCCAATTGGTTTTGTTAAAAAGGCGACGATCGCGCCGTTGTTTTTGAAAATACCGTGGGACTTATACAATGACTGAGGCCCAAAAAGTGGTGTACTTACAAAGGGACTTGTACAATACACTGAGGCCCAAAATATTTTGGTTTTCAAGAGGGGTTGGGTCTTACACTCTATTAGAGGCCCAAAGTGTTTGAAAATGATTTTTTTAGGGTGATTAAGATCAAAACCCTAAATTAGTTTCAAAATGTATTTTAATTAAATAAAATTTAATTAAAATGACCAAAATTATCAAACATGTGTGAAAAACAAGTTGTGATCTGGGATTAATGTTTGAAAAATCATGTTTATATCCACAAAATTATTGGAAACCAATTAAATTTGGAAAATCAAGGAAGAAAAAATATTTTAAATGTTAAAAAACAAATAAAAGATTAATTTTTTGCAAAAATATCAAGTATATGAAATAAATAATATTTTTGGGAATTTTTGGCAAGATAAAATATTTTAAAATTTTTGTGAATTATTAAAAAAAAAATTCAACTCAAAATCATTGAAACTCAGAGAGAAACTAATTTTTGAATCAATTAAATAAAATCACAAAATTCAAATATTTGAATTTGTGAAAAAGGCGCAAAGAACATGGCAAGAACACGCGGTGTTTTGAGTTGGCCTGATTTGCATTTTCTATCCAATCTCACTGAATACTTGATGAAATCACACAATCCACATATCAATCTGCTCGTTTTCACCTCACGATCATGTCTATGGTCTTGAATTTCATTTATTTTAAGCATTGAATAAGAAATCAAGACAAAACCTCAAGAACCCTAAATTCTGCATGAAGGCTGAGAATTTTTATACACGATTCAAACAAAGAAATTAATTGAGGGGAAACATTCTATGCATGATTATGAACATTTGGCAAAAGTATTGTGCGAGGAAATATGCATAGATTAAGAGATGACCAAGTTTATGCTTACTTGAAGGTCGTGACCGCAAGAGCAATGTGATTTTTGAGTTGGCGGTGTTACAGATGAGTTGTGATGATCTGAACAACTTCCCTACACTATATGGAGTGTGTTTGAATGCTTGGACTTGATTAGAAATGGGTGGATCACTTCATGGCATATCAGCTGCAACATGGTTAAAACCTTGAGCAACTGGTTGGTGATTATGAGAAATCAGTGTTACAGTTGTTGTTTAAGTGTTTGGATCACTTCTATATGATGTTTATGAGCTGTGGTGTGATTGGTTAGGCGAAGTATTTCTTGACTACATCAACATATGTGGGGTAGGCAAATTCCTCTCCATCCTTGGTTGCGAGTCTCAAGGCGCCGCTTGAGAAGGGTTTCTTGACCACATAGGGGCCATCATAATTCAGAGTCCACTTGCCCCGGGAATCAGTGAGGAATGATTGTATCTTCTTGAGCACGAGGATTCCTTTTCTGAAGACGCAAGGTTGGACCTTTTTGTCAAACGCCTTCTTCATTCTTTACTGATATAGCTGACCGTGGCATAGTGCCGTTACTCGTTTTCCTTCGATTAGATTCAGTTCGTCGTTCCAAATTTGGCACCAATCAGCTTCTGTTAGCTTAGCTTCCATCAATACCCGGATCGATGGGATCTCTACTTATATGGGGAGCACTGCCTCCATGCCATTTACTAGAGTGGAAGGGGTTGCCCCTGTTGAAGTGCGGACAGATGTACGATAATCGTGAAGAGCAAAAGGTAACATCTCGTGCCAGTCTTTGTAGGTTACCACTATCTTCTGAATAATCTTCTTGATGTTCTTATTAGCAGCTTCTACCGCTTCATTCATCTTAGGTGGGTAGGGAGATGAGTTATGGTATTCGATCTTGAACTCAGCGCACAACTCTTCCATCATTTTGTGGTTCAAGTTGGATCCATTATCGGTAATGATCTGGTTTGGAACACCATAACGGCAAATGATATTGTTTTTGATAAATCGGACCACCACTTGTCGGGTCACATTAGCGTACGAAGCTGCTTCGACCCACTTGGTGAAGTAGTCAATGGCTACTAGAATGAACCGATGTCCGTTTGAAGCTTTAGGTTCAACCATGGCAATCATGTTGATTCCCCATATGGAAAAAGGCCATGGGGAAGAGAGAACTTTGAGATGTGTTGGCGGTACATGAATTTTATCTGAGTATATCTGAAACTTGTGACATCTCCACATGTACTTGTAGCAATCAGACTCCATTGTCAACCAATAGGACCCTGCTCTTAGAATTTTTCTCGCCATTGTGTGTCCATTGGCATGAGTGCCAAAGGATCCTTCGTGAATTTCTTTCATCAGCATGTTTGCTTCTGGTCTGTCTACACATCAGAGCAAGACCATGTCAAAGTTTCTCTTATAGAGTGTATCGCCGCTCAGGAAGAAGTTTCCAGCCAGTCTTCTGAGGGTCTTTCGGTCTTTTCTAGATGCCCTAGGTGGGTACTCTTGTTTCTGAAGGAAGCATTTGATATTGTGGTACCAAGGTTTGTCGTCTATGACTGCTTCAATCATGAAGATGTAAGCGGTCCGTTCAAGGCGCATTATGTCAATCTTAGGTAAGTCGTTCCATTGACCTACACTAATCATGGAAGAGAAAGTGGCTAATGCATCAGCCATGTGATTCTCTTCACGAGGGATATGATGAAACACGACTCTATTGAAGAAGGGTAGCAACCTTCTCGTGTAATCTTTGTAAGGGATCAATCCTGATTGGTATGTATTCCAATCTCCTTTGATCTGATTGATAACCAGGGCTGAGTCGCCATATACGTCCAAGTTCTTAATCCTTAAGTCGATCGCTTCTTCGAGACCCATGATACAAGCTTCGTATTCGGCCTCGTTGTTTGTGCACTTAAACGTAAGTCTAGCAGTGAAAGGAATGTGGGTACCCTGAGGTGTTATGATGATTGCCCAAATTCCGTTTCCATAATGATTGACAGCTCCGTCAAAGATTAGTCCCCATTTGGAACCTGGTTCTGGCCCTTCACTTGGTAGCGGTTCATCGCAATCTTTCATTTTCAAGTACATGACATCTTCGTCTGGGAAGTCAAACCCGACTGATTCTTGATCGTCAATCGGTTGATGAGCCAAATGATCAGCTAAAATGCTTCCTTTGAAGGCTTTTTGAGCATGGTATTCGATGTCATATTCTGATAACAACATCTGCCAACGGGAAATCCTTCCCGTAAGAGCAGGCTTTTCAAAGACGTACTTGATTGGATCCATTTCTGAGACTAACTAAGTAGTGTGACGAATCATATACTGGTAAAGACGTTTGGTTGCCCAAGCTAGAGCACAACAAGTTTTCTCGAGCATAGTGTATCGAGTCTCACAGTCGGTGAATTTCTTGCTCAAATAGTAGATGGTAGACTCCTTCCTTTTTGTTTCGTCTTGTTGGCCAAGTACACCACCCATCGAGTCTTCCAAGACTGTTAGGTAGATAATCAGTGGTCTTCCTTCCACTGAAGGTGATAGAATTGCCGGGTTCAACAGGTATTCCTTGATACTGTCGAAGGCAGTTTGGCAATCTTTTGTCCAAACACAGTCCTGATTCTTTTTGAGTAATTTGAAAATTGGCGCGCATGTCGCGGTCATGAGGAATATGAATTTGGAAATGTAATTCAAACATCCCAGGAATCCCCTGACTTGTTTTTCAGTCTTTGGAGAAGGCATTTCTTGAATAGCATTGACTTTGTCCGGATCAACCTCAATTCCTTTCTGGCTGACGATGAACCCTAAAAGTTTCCCTGAGCGGACACCGAAGGAGCACTTGTTAGGATTCAAGCAGAGTTTGTAATTTCTCAACCGCTCGAATAGTTTTGACAGGTGGGTCACATGCACCTCCTTTGTTCTAGATTTGGCAATCATGTCATCGACATATACCTCGATTTCCTTGTGTATCATGTCATGGAACAGAGTAGTCATGGCCCGTTGATAGGTTGCCCCGGTGTTCTTCAAACCGAACGGCATTACCTTGTAACAAATGATTCCCCATGGGGTGATGAACGAAGTTTTCTCCATGTCTTTCAGCGCCATTTTTATCTGATTATAGCCCGAGCATCCATCCATGAAGGAGAAGACTTTTAATTTTGCTGTACTTTCAACCAGCATGTAAATGTGTGGTAAAGGAAAGTCGTCCTTTGGACTAGCCTTATTTAGATCTCTGTAATCCACATACATTCTGACCTTTCCGTCCTTTTTACGAACAGGTACGATGTTGGCTAACCATTGAGGATATTCTGATGTGGCGAGGAAACCTGCGTCACTCTGTTTCTGTACTTTCTCTTTGATTTTGATGGCCTTGTCTGGATGAGTCTGTCTCACCCTCTGTTTTACTGGCGGACATTTCTAATCTTAACAGTAAATGATGTTCCACGATGCTGGTATCCAACCCTGGCATATCCTGATAGGACCAAGCGAATACATCGGGAAACTCTTTGAGAAGCTTTATCAAACTCTCTTTGACAGTCGGACTGAGCAGGCTTCCAATCTTGACCTCCTTTCTCTCTTCCTCTGAACCCAAGTTGACCGTTTCCAACGACTCTTTGTGAGGTTTAATGGACCTTTCCTCTTGTCTGAGTAATCGGGAGATCTCTTTTGGAATTTCTTCGTCATCTTCTTCTTTAGCCTCAAATACTGGGAACTCAAAGTTGGGAGAAGGCATCGGATCGTACGTTTCAATGGGGTTTAAAACAAGCAATCAGCATGACGTTATGATTTGAGTTTAGAAGAGATAGAGAGAATGCAAGAGTGTGTGCAGTGTTTTTCTGAAAACTGCTTGTTTTTATTATTTGTTGTTTTTTAGGATTACTATTTTCTTAAAAAGCAAAAAGAGAAAACAACAATTAATGTGGAAATTATAGAACGACTTTATTTTATTTATGATTTTGTCGATTCTTGAAACGACAGCCCTATAAAACAAAACTCTGTCGCTTTGGGCGAAACGAAGAAGGATATTTACAGAAAGTGAGCCCTATCAAAACATCCGTTTCACCTGGGCAGGGTGAAAGGTTAAGACAAAGATGGCCATTACTTTGACTTATGAACAATCTTCGGAACATCTATTACAACCCATTGGCGGCGAACTCCTCGGTGAATCACAAAGTCTGGTACCTTCTTTGATTTGTCTTCAGAAATAACGTTGAAATCTGGTGGAGCGGGATCATTGGAATCTGTCTCCCAGGCAGAGTTGTCGTAGGAGGATTCCTCAGTTGTATTTTGCATAGCATTTGTGCTCTTAGGCAGATCTCCCCATCCAGTTGGCTGGATGTCTTCGAGCCTGATACGAGAGCTTTCAGGAGTGGTGTTTTTGACCATGAAGTAGTATTTGCCACTCGGTTGTCCCAAGGTGTCCCACACTTCTTTGGAACTGGAGGAGTCATCCTTTTCGATGACTTTGGCCTCGGGAAAAGCATAGTTAATGAATTCTAGTCCTACAAACTTTGCAAATTCATCGTCGTGTTAGATATTTTCTGAATGAACTGAGTGTTGATCCCATGACATGGTGGGGACACAGGTATTTTTTCCAATGATGGTCAGCTGATTTTCATTGTTCAGCTGATTTTCTTGTTCCAAGTCTCCTAGGTACGACTACCAGATATGCAGACCATCCATTGGGCCATAATAATCGTGGTCAATGTTGTCTTTTTTCCGACTGTATCCTCTAATGAGTTTGGTGGAGCACGGAATCCTTCCGGATCACAATCTCCGTATATCATTTCGACGTCTGACCTCGGTATAAATCTCGGACTCTGTGCGGGATAGCAAAATGGCGTTGGCACCTCTTCCTGAGACATATAACCATCCTCGTTAAGATAGGACATCTATTCCTCACCTGTATCGGAGGAATCTCCCTTGTTGATAGTATATACTTCTTGAGAAACTGGGTGAAGGAAACCTCCACTATGGAAGAAGTTCTGAATGGGATGAAGACTTTCATCATTAACAGCTGTCTGGGTACGGGTTGCAAAAAACCCAAGACCCTTCTTTGTTTTATTATCAGTAGGAATGACAAGCTGTCCCCATCCCTTTGCATTGTTACTCTCGATTACTTTGAGAGCATCTTTGTACGAGGAAATCGATGTTCCTTTTTCTGATTGATTCTCATTGATCACCGAAAGGGCTTGGAACTGAGTTCCAATAACCTCCTCGGGTTCTACACAAGTGGGCAATGAAAGGTTACTCACGAACAAGGCATGCTCTCCGCACACCATGACGAGTTGGTCATTCTTGAAGAACTTCAGCTTCTGGTGAAGTGTCGTAGTGGCTGCCCCAGCCTGGTGTATCCAAGGTCATCCTAATAAGCAACTGTATGTTGCTCGGATGTCCATGACCCGGAAAGTGACTAGGAAAGTGTGAGGACCGATAGTTATGGGAAGGTCGACTTCGCCGATAACTATTTTTCTGGACCCGTCAAATGCTTTGACGACGACCTCACTTCCTCTCATCGGAGATCCTTTGAATGATAGTCACAATAAAGTGGACTTAGGCATGATGTTGAGAGCTGATCCGGTGTCTACTAGTATGCTGGCTAAAGCATCGTCTTGGCAGTTGACTGTGATATTGAGCGCCATGTTGTGGCTTTTGCTTTCTTCTAGCAATTCTTCATCGCTAAACCCCAAGTTATTGCAGGAAGTAATGTTAGAGACGATACTGTCAAACTGTCATATTGACACATCCTGTTCCACAAAGGCTTGTTCTAAGACTTTCTATAGAGCCTCTTTGTGGGCTTCGGAACAGAGAAAAAGCGATAACACTGATATCTTTGAAGGAGTTTGTTACAGCTGATCAACAATGTTGTATTCATTCCTCTGGATGAGTTTCAGCATCTCATTATCGTTCTTTGAAACGTCGGGATCACTGGATTGACCGAATGGTGGATTAGGAACTTTTGTGTGAGGTTCCTTTTCTCTGTTAGGTTCTTCAACTCCTCTGTTGAAGATTCGACCGCTCTGTGTTACTCGACTGATGTCTGCAATATTCACGACGGAGGGTTGTCATACCCCAAATTTTGACCACTCAGATTCCCCATCATTGTGCAAATCATCATCATAATATGGATGAACCATCTTACGTCATTTGTCTCCCCAAAGATGGGTGAGTATCCACTACAATCAAAATTAGGGTTTCAAGCCCTCTCTGAGTGCTTAGACAAAGGATAAATCAAGAAATGACATGATCTTCAACTTGTCTAGCCTCTCAAACATCCACAATGGAGCAAAAGGACTCCCACTTCAAGGACTAAGAACAAGGCTTCTCCCTTCTATGTGGATCAAGCCTCAAGATCGCCAGTGTCACCAAATTAGGGTTTTGGTCGACCAGGGCCTCCAGATGGAAATTCTCCTCCGGGCATGTGCCAATACTTCAAGGCATAACCTATGATGCTCCAAGGGACATCATAAACACAATCACCAAGTCAATTTAGCCTCAGGGGATGCATACATCAAAAATCAGGAATTAGGGTTTCTTGACCTAATTCACCCCTAACTTGACTTTTGGGACAAATCATGAGCCAAGGCCTCAAGGGAGGATTTCAGGGTCTCTAACACACTATATTGATCCATTTGCAACAATGGATTAATCCAAGAAGCTTGAGCAACAAGTTTCAATTTCATCTGAACCACAATTAGGGTTTCACGAGAAAAGTCAATTGTAGCTTTGACTTTTGACCAGGACATGCTCCCAAACCCTAGGACATGATTCAATACACCCTATAACACCTATGAAATCAATCCATAAAGTTTGATTTAAGTCAAAGACTTGATTTCATAGAGGATCACACAGTTTGGAGTTCATCTGATAAAAAGTTAATTGTGCAAAAAGTCAAACTTTGACTTTTTGAGATTTTTCACAATTATGGTTTTTTAACCCTAAAATGAAGTTAATGTGTGATTGGAATCATCATTCATCAAGAAAAATAAAGAAAAGTGGGATAACTTGTAAAAAGGGTAAAGTGGCAAGGGTACCAACTTTGGAGAACTATAACTCCTAAACCACAAGGCCATTTCCCCCCATTCAAAGCTGGATTTGTAGCTCTCATGGCCCTCTACAGAAGTGTCAACCACACCTCGTTCCAATTCATTATGGATTTTGAGTTATGGAATGATCAAAATGGCTGAAAACATGAAATGCCACTTTTTCCAACACTTAGTGAAATTTTCACAAAGTCAGAATCTGCCTTCACTTTTTTCCAAATGTAGAGGAATTTTTCACTTGGATCCAAAAAGTATCAAAATCAATTATGATCAAACATTTGTTGTATCATACGAGGGCTTTCTAAAATGGCCAAGAACATCACCAAACTCAACTTGAGCCAAGAGATATGACCATGGCAACATGCCTTGCTGAAAACTGCCAAGGCAAGGAAGATTTTGGAGTTTTGCTCGATTTGCTCAAATTTTGCAATGGGTAAGCAACTCTATCCATCTGAACACCTCAAGGGGGGACAAAGGAGGAACCAACTCTGATCCCAAGCCTCCCAAGTCTTTGCAACCAAAAATAGCATGCTAAACCTAGAAATCCCTAAAAGAGGGACAAGACTCCAATTTTGGATTGGAGCATTTAATGGATGCACCAAGGTGGCATGGACTGAGCCATTTGCAACTGAATTCAGTCAAGAATGATCCAACAACTATGGAACCACAGCTCTGTGCTCTAACCTCTAGCAATGGCTAGAGGAGACTTGGATTCTCATTTGCCAACATTGGTCAAACCTCTGCTGCAGTTGCCATTCACTATTGATCCCAAAATAAACTTGACACACTATAAATAAAGCTCATTTGTGGTCAGTTTGAGTACACCAAAGCCATCAAACAGATGCTTTCCTCAAAATCTCTTTCTTCACTCCAAATTTGCCTTCCAAAGCAAGTCACTATCGGGTTTTGAATTTGAGAGCAATTCCAACCAAACCAATCACACACACACCTCATAAACATCATATATGATTGATCCAAACACTTAAACAACATCTGGAACACTGATTTCTCAGAATCACCAGCCAGTTGCTCAAGGTTTTAACCAAGTTGCAGCTGAGATGCCATGAAGTGATCCAGCCATTTCCATTCAAGTTCAAGCATTCAAACACACTCCATAGGGTGTAGGGAAGCTGTTCAGATCATCACAACTCATCTGTAACACCTCCAACTCAAAAATACATTGCTCTTGCTGTCACGACCTTCAAGTAAGCCTAAACTTGGTTATCTCTTAATCTATGCATATTTCCTCGCACAATACTTTTGCTAAATGTTCATAATCATGCATAGAATATTTCCCCTCAATTAACTACTTTGTTTGAATCGTGTATCAAAATTCTCAGCCTTCATGCAAATTTTAGGGTTCTTGAGGTTTTGTCTTGAGGTTGAAACGAGCAGATTGATAAGTGGTTTGCATGATTCCATCAAGTATTCAGTGAGATTGGAGAGAAAATGCAAATCTGGGAAAAACTCAGAACACGCGTGTGTTCTTGGGTGTTCTTGGCGCTTTTTTTTTTTTAAATTCAAATATTTGAATTTTTTGATTTTATTTAATTGATTCAAAAATTAATTTCTCTCTGAGTTTTAATGATTTTGAGTTGATTCTTTTTTTAATAATTCACAAAAATGGTAAAATATTTTATTTTCCCAAAAAATCCCAAAAATATTATTTATTTCCTATAATTGATATTTTTGTAAAGAATTAATATTTTAATTGTTTTTGACATTTAAAATATTTTCTCTCTCTTGTTTTTTCAAATATTAGTGATTGCCAAACATTTTATGGATCAAAGCCTAATTTTTGAAACATTAATCCAAGATCACAATTTGTTTTCCAAATGTTAAACAATTTTGTTCATTTTAATTGAATTTTTTATTCAATTAAGATACATTTTGAAAACAAATTAGGGTTTTTGATTAATTCAACCCTCATCAAAATTTTTCAAACTCTACGGGCCTCTAGTAGAGTGTATGACCCAACCCTTTTAGAAAAACCAAAATAATTTGGGCCTCAGTGTATTGTATAAGTCCCGATACCGTCAAAAACAAACGGCGTGATCGTCACCTTTTTAAACAAAACCAAATGGGCTTCTCCTCGAGTTATAAGTCCCATTTCTTTTCCTAAATTACTTTTAGGCCTCTAATAGAGTGTAAGACCCAATCCTTTGTAAATACAAACCTTTTTGGGCCTCACTTATTGTATAAGTCCCGTTGTATTTCAAAAGTTCGGCGCGATAATCGCCCGTTTAAAACAAACAATTTAGGCTTCTCCTCGAGCTATAAGACCCATTCAAAACCATTTAGGGCCTCTAATAGAGTGTAAGACCCAATCCCCTTTTAACCAAAACAAGTTTTGGGCCTCAGATGTTGTATAAGTCCCCATGCGTTAAAATAAACCTCGACGCGATAGCCAGTTAAAAAGGTAAATCATCTGGGCCTACCCTCGTGTTATAAGCCCCATTTCTTTTTCTTTCAATCATTTTTTAGCCTCTTGAGAAAGTGTAAGACCCATCCCCTTGTACATAAAACCTTGCTTGGGCCTCAGTCACTTGTATAAGTCCTTGTACAAAACAACAATGTGATCACTGATAAAACCTTGGGCCTCTCCTTGAGCTGTAAGCCCCAACAATCTTTTCAAAACACTTTCCCCTTTGATTTTGAATATAATATTATTATCAAAGTTTTCTTTATTGGACAAACTAACAAAACAGCATGGAAGCTCTACAATCGAGTAAGTGTTTACCCGCTTTTATTTACCGCTTTCATATGTATATAACTGTACTGTGGGGTTGTTTCACTATAAGTCTTCTTTCATAAACTCATATCAACTGTGTAATAATAGTATAGATATTTAGAGTTTCCCCGGCAACTACGTCTAGAACTAGGCAAAACCTCGTCTCTTTACCTTCGACGTTCACCCGGATATACCTCAACCCTGAGAATTTTCTTTCACAACAATTTAGATATCTAGATCTAAGAATTTCCCCCCCCCTTGAACAGTTCATATACAGAAGGACATTTTTCCATGTGAAACCTCTTCTGGAACTGTTCATCAGCCTCCTCTTGGGCTTAATGCAAGGACCCGTCGGCTTCTTAGAAGTTTTCACAGCCTTCTCTTAGGCTTCGTATAATGATTCTTTCTCCGGGAAGATAGCCTCCTCTTGGGCTTAGTACAAATTGTCCCTTCGGCTTCTTAAAAGTTTCTTGCCTCCTCTTGGGCTTTGTACAAATTGTCCCGACGACCTCTTAAAGGTATAGGAACAGAAATTAGTCATATTAATAGAACAGTCTTTCAAAGAGTCTAGGTGTTACTACTACTGTTTCTTAAGCATAATACAAAAGATAAAACCCGTAGACTTGGGCAATCTCAATACCCTTCGGATTCCCTGTTTTCTTAAAGAACAGAAAATAACCCTAGTCCTCAGATCAAATCCATGAGTACAACATTACCCATATAAGAACTGATCTTCTCTTTTAACCAACATACTGGACCTGTCAATCAACTGAAACAGTAACCTTAGCCTCCTCTTGGGATTTGTACAATGATTCTCCCCAGCAAAGTTAACCTTTGCAGCCTCCATCTCGGGCTTCGTACGAGATATAAAAAGACTCTCTTGTTGAGTCGATCACCTTTAGCCTTCATCTCGGGCTTTGTACGAGATACAAAACACTCTCTTGTGGAGTATAAAAAGACTCCGTCTTGGGCTTTGTACAAGACACACTAAAAACACTCTCTTGTTGAGTATAAAAGATTCTCTTGTTGAGTCAAACCTTTCTAGCCTCCATCTCGGGTTTTGTACTAGATACAAAAACACTCTCTTGTTGAGTATAAAAGACTCTCTTGTTGAGTCAAACACCTTTAGCCTCCGTCTTGGGCTTCGTATAAGACACATACAAAAACACCCTCTTGTTGGGTCAATAGCCTCCTTTTAGGCTTTATATAAGGAAACCCTGGTTGAGTCAATCAACCTTTTAGCATCAAATATGTGCTTTGCTCATAGCATACAAACATCAACAACTCCTTTTCCCTCATCTAATTGCTGTAAGCGGCAAGCCTCTAGATTATTTACATCCACGCCACTGCCCCTCTTTTAGCATGAGAAATTCCTAAGGAAAGATGGCATTACTCTACACTGAGTTAAAGTCTTCTCCTTCAGGTTAAAAATCCCCTATAAAGGAAATTATGGCATTGCTGGATTCACATATCCCAGTTAAAGTAATTCTCCTTTATAACCAGTCATGCAACAATTATGACAAACAGACCCCTTTAGAGATGACAAATTCTCTCTAAAGTCAAAACCCTTTAGCTTCACATCTTGGGCTTTGAACAAGATACAAACCACCTTTTGCTTCATGTCTTGGGCTTTGAACAAGACACCAAAACACCATTTCCTCCCATAGAATAGGAGGAACTACGATCGCTCTGATTTCCCTGTTTCGGTAAATGGGAATACGTAGGCATAAGATTGAAAGAAAAATCTTAGCGAGCACACCACATCGAAAACCTCAGGTCACAAATCCTCACATATCAATCAAAATATCCGAGTCCGTATTCCCCACCAAAAGTCTAAATTTGATCAAAATAACCCAAGAGAGGCCCCCACATTGATCGCATCTGTAAACCAACAATTTTGACTGTTTAACCTCAGTTTGCAAAGTAGGGTTAGTTGGAGACATCTATTTCCCTTCCTTCATCAACTTCAATAGGATAAAAAATGAATCGACCTGTAGTACCCCAGAGCGACAGTGCTTAAGAACCACGTCCAAAATCGCTCGCTACAGAAAAATGGCGCCCACCGTGGGGCCCTTCTTTTCATCTCTCAGGTAGAAACCGAAGAATGATGACTTCACTGGGGACTTCAATGGGGATAAGACTTTTTGTTGACTTCACTAGGATCTAAGGTCAAAACCTTTAAGTTGGGAAAGTGCCACAGAATGGCGACTCCGTCGGGGAGCCATTTTTTGTCAGGATCATAGGATTCATAGCTCTTAAAAGTCTAGGACATTAGGACAAATATATATACTGCTTTTCCAAATTGACATCTGTGTTTATTTTTCTGCTAATGGGAATGCGTGTGATGCCGCATGTGGAAAGATTGAGTATACACCTAGGAAAAACCTCTTTCAGTAGTGCGGAAGCTATCGGAAATAGTTGTCACGCGATACTACCCTCTTCTGAGGTTCTTCGAAATAACATCACCTAGCACGGTTCCCGGCCCGCTGATGTTATCTCGACAAGAATCAATGATTTTGAGAGACAGGTACAAAAATCACTAGTATAAACCTTTGGGATGGGTAGAGCCTTGACTTCATAACACCGACCCTTTGATCCCATGTTTTTGCTATGTTTTTGTGTGTTGCATTCATGCATTCATCTTAAAAAACATTAAGCAAAGAAAATATTCTCTTCTAGTCTCTCTTTTTCAAACTAAACTAAGACAATGATTGCAAATGTCAGAGAGAAAAAGATTGCGCTCATGGATTTCGGTAGAAGGAGAACTCACAAGTATACCTTCAAGGTTCCAAAGTTAGAGGATTTGAGAGGTTTGGTGAGGATGATCAAAAACCATGAGGCTTTCAGAGCTAAGTACGGAGGTCTGCTACCTTTGTTAAGGGTCCATGTAATTGAAAGAATCATGGAGGCACTCGTTCAGTTTTACGATCCGGTCTATCACTGTTTTACATTCCCGGATTACCAGCTCGCACCAACGCTGGAGGAGTATTCTCACCTGATTGATTTACATATTACTGATCAAGCTCCCTTTTCTGGACTGGAAGAAATTCCAAAGGAACAAATCATTGCAAGAGCAATCTATTTGGATGAGTCAGAAGTCAAGACTCACATGACCACTAAGGGTGGCATACCAGGTTTACCGGCCAAGTTTCTGGTAAAGAAAGCTCTGTACTTTGCTAGTATAGGGAACATGATTGCTTTTGAAAGCATCTTTGTTTTACTCACCTACGGGTTATAGTTTGTTTCCCAACATTGATAACTTCGTCGATATCAACGTCATTAAGGTTTTACTCATTGGAAACCCTGTACCGACTTTGCTCGCAGATGTGTATCATTCTGTACACTTATGGAATTTATACAGCGGAGGAATGATCACGTGTTGTGTGCCCCTGCTATATAAATGGTTTATTTCCCATTTACCTAAGTCTGCTACTTTTTGGGATCATAAGAGTGCCTTGCGTTGGTCGCAGAAAATCTTGTCTCTTACAAACTCTGACATAGATTGGTACAATAGAATTTATGACGGGATCAGGATCATTGACCGTTGTGGAAACTTCCCCAACGTACCCCTCATAGGAACTAAGGGAGGAATCAATTATCATCCAGTTATAGTTCGTTGTCAATTTGGATACCCGATGATGCATGTCCCGTGTAATGCCCATCTGGAAGGTCTTTTCTTCAAGGAAGGAGAAAATGACAGGGCACTAAAGATGGAAATAGTGCATGCTTCGAAACATGTTCATAAGAAAGGAAGGGAGTCTTTAGGAAAACCGGACTATGTCTCAGTGGAGCCTTATCTCCACTGGGTACAAACTAGAGCTCTCAAGCTAAAGATGCCTTATCCTCGTCACGGAGTTCTTCTGCCAAGGGAATCAGTCATGTACTTTATGACTGAAACGGAAAAACTTCAGGTTACTCTCAACAAAGTTCAACAAGAGAGGAGGTCTTGAAAGAACAAGTACCGCATTCTCAATGTAGAGTGTACCAAAATACAACAACTGCTAAGGGAAAAGGATGCTCTTATCGAGATTTTTGAGCAGCATGCTGTAGAAAATCAGGATGTCCAAAGGAATTTGGTCGCTTCTTTCACTTGGCAAAGGAATGACAAACCGACAACGACTGAAGAGCCCCGGTCAAAGAAAAAGAAAGTACCAAAATCAGTACCCGAGTTCTCCTCAGAGAGGACTCGGGACCCATTAGCTTAGGTTTCTGTTTCCACACCTTGTAATTTACTGTATTTCCATTTCCGCAATCCTTTGAATTCAATAAAATGGGGGTTTCCCCACTGTTTGAAATTTGCAATCTAATTGTTAAAGTTTATTTTGATTAAACAAAAAAAAACAATTAATATAATCATTGCATTCATCATTCTCAAGTCACGTATTCTTCTTACCTACGAATCTCACTTTTGTGTCTCGGTTCTAGAGTCAAACTGTCTCATTCGTACAATACTCGGGCCAATCGTCAGAAAAGGATGGATGATCTCGAGGAAGAGAACAGAGAGTTGAAAGAAGAGATCGACGCTCTGAGAGAGGATATGAGAAAGCTTCGTAATGACATGCAAGCCATGGAAGAAGCTCAGTTACAAAGAACTGTGATCTCAGAGATCACCTCAACACCCATAGTGGAGAAGTATGATCCTAGGTATCAAATGCCAAAAGATCGTCCCTGGGGCATGCATGTTAACTATATCCCGGAAGGATATGTTCCGCCGATCACTGAAGATCAGGGAATCATAACAGAAGCCGTTGGGCCTGAAGGTTACAAACTTCGGGAAAGCGAGGATGCCAGAGGCATATTGAAGACTCCTGAAGGTTACAAACTTCGGGAAACGCCAAGATTCACTGCCGTAGTAACGGTACCACCCCCTGTATTGCACACTGTCCCAGAAGGACAGATTCCACAGATATCTTCTGGTAGAAAGGAAACTATGTTCGAAAGAATGAATGAATTCTAGGAGCAGTTCCTGGAAATGCAGAAGGAATTGCAAGCTATTCGCGGTCAGGATTTATTTGGAAATGACGCCGCAGACCTCTGCTTGGTCCCCAATGTGAAAGTTCTGCACAAGTTCTAGGTGCCCGACTTTGAAAAGTACAAGGGTAACTCTTGCCCTCAAAGCCATTTGGTGATTTACGCTCGACGAATGTCAGCTCAGACAGAGAATCAGGACCTACTGATTCACTACTTTCAGGATAGTTTAACCGGTGCCGCATTAAAATGGTACATGGGCTTAAACCGCACTACGATTAGCACTTTCAGAGATCTTGGCACTGCTTTCATCCAACAATATAAATACAATTTGGACATGGCACCAGACAGAGATCAACTCAGATAAATGTCGCAAAAGGACAAGGAAACCTTTAAGGAGTACGGTCAGAGATGGCGTGAAATTGCCGCTCAAATTTGTCCACCTCTTGAGGAAAAAGAGATGACAAAGATCTTCTTAAAGACCGCCAGTGCGCCCAGTGACTTCACCGAGATGGTGGGCATGGGAGTTCGGCTTGAGGAAGCCGTCCGAGAAGGACGTTTAGTTAAAGTCGCTGGATCATCAAGTAGTACAAAACGATACGGTAGTGCTCTCCCTAAGAAAAAAGAGCAAGATATCGGGAATATCTCTCTCGGAAAGCAAAGGCACCGATATCAACCAGTAGCAGCTGTAACTCCTGCTATCAATCCTGTGCATGTTCCTACGTATCAACCTCAGGTTCCACAGAGCCAACCTAATCAATAGCAATATTAGCAAAGGACACAACAGCCTCTTCAGCAGACTCGTCCTCAATACAATAACAACCTTACAACGCGGCCACCAGGATTTGATCCTATACCTGTATCATACGTAGAACTATTTCTGTTACTACTGGCCAAGGGGCATGTCCAGACTAGGTCTCCTCTTACAGTACCGAAAAATCCTCCTTTTTAGTTTAAGGTGGATCAGACTTGCCTTTACCATCAAGGAGGACCAGGGCATAACATAGAAAACTGTCTCAGTTTCAAATCCGACGTGCAAAAGCTTGTTAGGAGTGGGGTCTTATATTTCAAGGATACGAATCCTAATGTTCTCACAAACCCGCTGCCTCAACACGAGAAAGCTGCAGTTAATTTGATAGAGGGAGAGTCTAACAACACCTATCAAATTCACGATGTACTCTTATTGAGGGCCAACTTGGTCAAGATGCATTGTAGACAAAGTGGATATGGCCATGTGCCACCTCACAATTATCACCAGTGTGATATCTGCTCTAAAAGCAATTAAGGATGTTCTGTGGTGCAATAAGCTCTACAGGAACAGATGGATCTCGGATGGATCCAAGAGCACCGAGTTCGTGGAGTCAACATGACCTATACGAATTCCAACATCATAATAAACCACGATATTTGTGCGATGAATGTCAACTTGGTGGCAATGCACTCAAGGCAAAGCCAATATCATAATCTGCCGCGGCACGATTACAATTCCTGCATGACTTGCTCGGTAAACAAATAGGGATGCTCTTTCATACAGGAGGCCCTCCAGCGTCAGATGGATCTTGGATGGATTCAAGACTACCATGATAGGAATCATTATCAAATCAACATGATTCAAATCTTCGATATTCGCTTGATGAATACCAGCCCGGTGGAGTTACATGCTAAATAGGTCCGGCTCGGGTTCCTGGTATCACATGATTATCAGGACCGTAAAGCGGGTTGCGAAGATGAGCAGGGCTGTGCCCTTGTCCAGGGAACACTTCAGCACTTGTTGAACCACTGGTGGCTTCCGATCTATATGGATGAAGACACCCAGCAAGTTAGTATCACTAACGGGAATCCTACTAGATATCAAAGTCAGGATGTTCGGTTGATGGAAACGGACCTAGTAAGGTTACACTGTATTCAAAGCGGACGTGGCCAAGTGCCACTACACAACTATGAGCGGTGTGGAGTTTGCTCAGTGGATAATCAGGGATACTACCTCGTGTGAGCAGCCCTTCAAAGTTAGTTGGACCGCAAAGAGATTCAACCATGGTCAAGTTCTGAATCAATCAACTATTTCGTTGATCAAATCGAGGACGTCGTCGTAATCTCTGATCATCAGAGGACTAGGGATGTTTGTACCATTATCCCTCTACTTGACGAATTGAGAGTTCCAAACTGGGAACGGATCAAAATTACTTACGATGGTCAGAAAAATTAGAAGGTTCCCATAGTCATCTATCTAAGGGGCCACTACCGTATGAATCAACTAAGGCTACCCCTTACAAATACTGTGCAACCATATGTGAGAATGGAAAGGAAATTCCATTACCCTCCGTCGTGAATATCTCAGACATCAGTCTAGTAACACGGAGTGGTAGAATCTTCAACCGAGGGGTTGCGGAACATAACAAAGAAAAGGAACCTCAGACAGAAGTTCCCAATCCACCAGTCGGTCAACCCAGTAATCCCGACCTTTCGAGAAACAATGATGAGATGCTGAAGCTCATCCAAAGGAGTGAATAAAACATTGTTGATCAACTGTTACAAACTCCTTCAATGATCTCAGTGCTATCACTTTTACTCAGTTCAGAAGCACACAGGGAGGCTCTACAGAAAGTCTTGGAACAGGCCTTTGGAGAACAGGATGTAACAATCAGACAGTTCGATAGCATTGTCTCTAACATCACTTCCTGCAATAACTTAAGATTTAGTGATGAGGAATTACCTGAAGAAGGTCGCCGTCATAACATGGCGCTCAACATTACAGTCAACTGCCAGGACGATGCTTTAGCCAGCGTACTGGTAGACACAGGGTCAGCCCTGAATGTTATGCCGAATTCCACTTTGATGCAATTATCGTTCAAAGGACCTCCGATGAAAACTAGCGAGGTCATCGTCAAAGCATTTGATGGATCCAGAAAAATGGTTATCGACGAAGTTGACCTTCCCATAACTATCGCTCCTCACACTTTCCAAGTCACTTTCCATGTCATGGACATCCAGGCAACATACAGTTGTTTATTAGGAAGACCTTGGATACATCAGGTTGGGGCGGTCACTTCGACCCTCCATCAAAAGATAAAGTTAATTCAGAACGGCCAACTCGTCACAGTCTGTGGAGAACAAGCCTTGCTCGTGAGCAACTTGTCATTATCTACTTGTGTAGAACCCGAGGAGGTTGTTGGAACTCAGTTCCAAACACTGTCGGTGAGCAATAAGAATCAATCCGAAAAAGGAACCTCAATATCCTCATACAAAGATGCTATCAAAGCAGTCGAGAATACCAATACAACAGGATGGGGACAGCTTGTCATTCCTACTAATAACAAAACAAAGAAGTGTCTTGGCTTTTCCTTAACCTGTACGCAGGCTGCTACCAACGATGAAAGTCTTCGTCCCATTCAAAACTTCTTCCACAGTGGAGGCTTTCTTCAACCAGTGACTCAAGAAGTACATACCATCAACGAGGGAGATTCCTCCGATACAGATGAAGAGTGGAAGTCCTATCTTAACAAGGACGGTTATATGTCTCAGGAAGAAGTGCCTACGCCATTTTGCTATCTCGCACAGAGTCCTTGATTTATACCCAAGTCAGACTTCGAAATGATATATAGAGATTGTGATCCTGAAGGATGTCGTGCTCCACCAAACTCATTAGAAGAGGACACTCTGATGAAGGACAACTTTGACCACGACTATTATGGCCCAATGGATGGCCTGCCTATCTGGCAGCCGTATCCAGGAGACTTGGGGCAAGAAAATCAACCGAACAATGAAAATCAGCAGAGCATCATTGAACAGAATACCTGCGTCCCCACCATGTCATGGGATCAACACTCAGGTCATTCAGAACTTATCCAGTACGACGATGAATTGGAAAAATTTGCAGGACTAGAATTCATCAACTACGCTTTTCCTGAGGTCAACGTCATCGAGAGAGATGACCCCTCCAGTTCCAAATAAGTGTGGGACACCTTAGGACAACCAAGTGTAAAATTTGACTTCATGGTCAAGTACACCGCTCCCGAAAACTCTCGTATCAGGCTCGAAGACATCCAGCCAACTGGATGGAGAGATACAGCTGAGAGTACAAATACTATGCAAAATACAACAGATGAATCCTCCTACGATAACTCTGCCTGGGAGACAAATTCTAATGATCCTGCTCCACCAGAAATCAACGTTATTTCTGAAGACAAATCAAGGAAGGTACCAGACTTTGTGATTCACTGAGGAGTTCGCCGCTAATGGGTTGCTGTCGATGTTCCGAAGATTGTTCATAAGTCAAAGTAATTGTCGTCTTTAACCTTTCACCCTTCCAAGGTGAAATGAATGTTTTGATAGGGCTCACTTTCTATAGATTTCCCTCTTCGCTTCACCCAAAGCGACAGAGTTTTGTTTTATAGGGCTGTAGTTTCAAGAATCGACTTGTTCATAAATAAATAAACGTCGTTCTGTAATTTCCACATTAATTGTTGTTTTCTCTTTTTGCTTTTTTTTTTTCAGAAAATGGTAATCCTAAAAAACAACTCAATAATAAAAACAATCAGTAAAAGAAATACACTGCACACACTTGCATTTTCTCTACCTCTTCTAAACACAAATCATCACGTCATGCAGATTGCTTGTTTTAAACCCCGTTGAAACATACGAACCGATGCCTTCTCCCAACTTTGAGTTCCCAGTATTTGGGGATGAAGAAGAAGATGACGACGAAATTCTAGAAGAGATCTCCCGACTACTCAAACAAGAGGAAAGGTCCATCGAACCTCACAAAGAGCCATTGGAAACGGTAAACTTAGGTTTAAAGGAGGAGAGAAAAGAAATTAGGATTGGGGCACTGCTCTGTCCAACTGCTAGAGAGGGTTTGATAAAGCTTCTCAAAGAGTTTCCTGATGTATTCGCTTGGTCCTATCAGGATATGCCAGGGTTGGATACCAACATCGTTGAGCAGCACTTACCGTTGAAATCGGAATGTCCGCAGTAAAACAGAGGTTGAGACGGACTCATCCAGACATGGCCATCAAAATCAAAGAGGAGGTACAGAAATAGATTGACACGGGTTTCCTCGCCACGTCTGAATATCCTCAATGGTTAGCCAACATCGTACCCGTTCCCAAAAAGGACGGAAAGGTCAGAATGTGCATAGATTACAGGGATCTGAACAAGGCAAGTCCAAAGGACGACTTTCCCTTACCACACATTGACATGCTGGTAGACAGTACAACAAAGTTCAAAGTCTTCTCCTTCATGGATGGATTCTCGAGCTATAACCAGATCAGAATGGCGCCGAAAGACATGGAGAAAACTTTGTTCATTACCCCATGGGGTACCTTTTGTTACAAGGTAATGTCGTTCGGCTTAAAGAACGTCGGGGCAACCTACCAAAGGGCCATGACTACTCTGCTTCACGACATGATACACAAAGAGATAGAGGTATATGTTGATGACATGATTGCCAAATGTAAAACAGAGGAGGAGCGTGTGACCCACCTGTCAAAACTATTTGAGCGGTTGAGAAAGTATAAACTCCGCTTGAATCCTAATAAGTGCAATTTCGGTGTCCGTTCAGGGAAACTACTAGGGTTCATCGTCAGCCAGAAAGGAATTGAGGTTGATCCTGACAAGGTCAAGGCCATTCAAGAAATGCCTTCTCCGAAAACTAGAAAACAAGTCATAGGATTCCTAGGACGTTTGAACTACATCTCCAGATTCATATTCCTCATGACCGCGACATGTGCGCCGATTTTCAAATTACTCAAAAAGAATCAGGATTGCGTTTGGAAAGAAGATTACCAAACCGCCTTCGACAGTATTAAGGAATACCTGTTAAATCTACCGATTCTATCACCTCTAGTGGAAGAAAGACCACTGATCATCTATTTAACAGTCTTGGAGGACTCCATGGGCTGTGTGCTTGGTCAACAAGACGAAACAAAACAAAAAGAGTCTGCCATCTACTATCTGAGCAAGAAATTCACCGACTGCGAGACTCGGTACACGATGCTCGAGAAAACTTACTGCGCTTTGGCTTGGGCAGACAAACGTCTTTTCCAGTACATGATTCGTCACACTACTTGGTTGGTCTCCGAAATGGATCCTATCAAGTATGTATTTGAAAAACCTGCTCTCACGGGAAGGATTGCCCGTTGAGAGGTGTTGTTATCTGAATATGACATCGAATACCACGCTCAAAAAGCCGTTAAAGGAAGTATTTTAGCCGATCATTTGACTCATCAACCGATTAACGATCAGGAATCAATCGGGTTCGACTTCCCAGAAGAACATTTCATGTACTTGAAAATGAAAGATTGCGACGAACTGCTACCCAGTGAAGGGCCAGAACCAGATTCCCAATGGGGACTTAATTTTGACGGAGCTGTCAATCATTACGGAAACGGAATTGGGGCAATCATCATAACACCTCAGGGTACCCACATTCCTTTCACCTCCAGACTGACGTTCAAGTGCACAAACAATGAGGCCGAATACGAAGCTTGTATCATGGGTCTCGAAGAAGCGATCGATTTAAGGATCAAGAACTTGGATGTATACGGTGACTCAGCCCTGGTTATCAATCAAGTCAAAGGAGATTGGAACACATACCAATAAAAATTGATTCCTTACAAAGATTACCCTTCTTCAACAGAGTTGAGTTTCATCATATCCCTCGTGAGGAGAATCACATGGCTGATTCATTAGCCACTCTCTCTTCCAGGATTAGTGTAGGTCAATGGAATGACTTACCTAAGATCGACATAATGCGCCTTGAACGGCCCAATTACATCTTCACGATTGAAACAGTCATAGACGAAAAACCTTGGTATCACGATATCAAATGCTTCCTTCAGAAACAAGAGTACCCACCTGGGGCATCCAAAAAAGACAGAAAAACCCTCAGAAGGCTGGCAGGCAGCTTCTTCCTGAGCGGTGATACACTCTATAAGCGGAATTTCGACATGGTCTTGCTCCGATGTGTGGACAGACCTGAAGCAAACATGCTGATAAAAGAAATTCACGAAGGATCCTTTGGCATTCATGCCAACAGACACACAATGGCGAGAAAAATTCTGAGAGCAGGGTACTACTGGTTGACCATGGAGTCCGACTGCTACAAGTACATGAGGAAGTGTCACAAGTGTCAGATATACTCAGACAAAATCCATGTACCTCCTACCCATCTCAAAGTTCTCTCTTCCCCATGGTCTTTTTCCGTATGGGGAATCGACATGATTGGTTTGATTGAACCCAAGGCTTCAAACAGACATCGGTTCATTCTGGTCCCCATTGACTACTTCACCAAGTGGGTCGAAGCAGCGTCATACGCCAATGTAACCCGACAGGTCGTGGTCCGCTTTATCAAAAACAATATCATCTGCCGTTATGGTGTTCTGAGCCAGATCATTACAAATAATGGATCTAACTTGAACAATAAGATGATGAAAGAGTTGTGCTCAGAGTTCAAGATCGAACACCATAACTCATCTCCCTACCGACCCAAGATGAACGGAGCGGTAGAAGCGGCTAACAAGAACATCAAAAGGATTGTTCAGAAGATGGTTGTAACCTAAAAAGACTACCACGAGATGCTACCCATTGCTCTTCACGGTTATCGTACATCTGTCCGCACTTCAACAGGGGAAACCCCTTTCTCTCTAGTGTTTGGCATGGAAGCAGTGCTCCCCATACAAGTAGAGATCCCATCAATCCGGGTATTGATGGAAGCTAAGCTAACAGAGGCTGAATGGTGTCAAAGTCGACACGATGAACTGAATCTGATCGAGGAGAAGCGAATCACGGCATTATGCCACGGTCAGTTGTATTAGCAAAGAATAAAGCATGCGTTTGACAAAAAGGTCCGACCTCGCGTCTTCAGGAAATGAGACCTCGTGCTCAAGAAAATACAATCATTTTTCACTGGTTCTAGGGGAAAATGGACCCCGAATTATGACAGCCCCTATGTGGTCTAGAAAGCTTTCTCCGGCGGCGCTTTGAGACTCGCAACCATGGATGGAGAGGAATTTTCCTACCCCACGAATGTTGATGTAGTCAAGAAATACTTCGCCTAAACTAAAAAAAAAAGAAAAACGTCTCGGTGGATTGAAAACCCGAAAGGGCGGTCCAGGCAAAAATTAGAGACATGATCAAAAATCATCCCGGTGGATTGGAAATCTCAAAGTACAATCCAGGAAAAAGTTAGGGATAATGGCAAGTAACTACGTCTGATTAGTTCAGCTCCTCAGCAGTCGTGCCATCCATCAGAAAACTCAAGTCAAGGTCATCTTCGACAGAAGCTCAGGATGCCCAGAATTTAAAGTTGGTAGAAAGATATTGGTCGTTATGTTTCAACGTATCCCTTTTTCCCTGTAAATTACCATTTTCTAGCTTTGTAAATACTCTATGGAATCACGCGTTTGGCTGGTTTTCATCCTATCAAAAAAATTTGGGCCCTTATGCTTTTGTTTGCAATTCTTATTTGTTTTAGATTTATAGAACGAAATTTTAACATGATCAACAATTCTTGAAATAAAACAAAAATGAATTTACTTGTCAAACTTTTCTGCTTTTAAAATAAAGATGGAAATTTCTTTTGACGGTTGAACATCGAAAGTGCATCGATCGCTTCTCCAGAAGTAATCGAGCTGCAAAGTGCAGAATCAAAGTACTCCTTCTAAACCAATGCGCCTGGACGAAGGATAAGTTATGTCAAATGCGAATACTCCATCTGACATCTTCGGCCGAGTTCTTACCTCCTAAGCCCGACCAACGGTTGCTCCTCGCAGGGACTACTTCTCCTAAGCAAGGCAGAATTGCTACTTTTGGACCAGCGGTACTTCTTCGCCCCGCGATGGCCGAGTATCCAGCCGTGTTCATCCATTAGTCTGTATGTCGCGTCAGTTTTGTCAGCATATACATACATGCATCATGCATTATTTACTTACATTCATATTCATATTGCATCACTATCTCTCTAGTCGGTCTTGTCCCCTAGTGATAGACAGTCCTCTCAATCGAGTTGTCAGTCCTTTCCTCGTCAGGAAACGTTGCGTCTGAACAATCTCTCTCCTCCAGTGTATTTCTGAGATGAAGTTTTGATAACTTGAACCTCTGAAAAACCAGAGAACCCTCAACAAATGTCACCCTTCGCCATCGAAGATGATATCTTCGCTTTCCCAGATTGAGGAAAATCCCCAGAGAAAGCCTCTTAAGCAGCGATTCGACAATACAGCATTTGTTATCTGAAAAAACAGCTCATGAAAAGGTCATCGGCACCTCAAAATTGGGGTACATCATATGGCATTTCTTCGGGAAGATCTCGAGGAAAAGTATGATGTAATATCCCCAAGCGGCAGCAGTCTCTCAAGAGACCTGCTTTCCCCTGTAGATCCGACAAATGGTGTCTCCAACAGAGAAGTTTGTACACCTCTACAACTCAGACGATTGGGTTCCCCAGCAAGTCTGACATCAAAACTTTTTCCATCAAATGGCATCTCCCCAAGAAAATTCGGCGAGAAGTTTGAGGAAAACCGCTACGCATAGCGTCCCTTGTCAAGAAAGTTTATTGACAAAAGAAACTAAGACCACTTCCTTGGTAGGAACCCAGGATCGAGGGGAAGTTTATATCCGAAACTGAGACCAGTTCCTTGGTAGGAAACCCGGATCAAGGGGAAGTTCATATCAAAAACTGAGACCAGTTCCTTGGTAGGAAACCAGGATCGAGGGGAAGTTTATATCAGAAACTGAGACCAGTTCCTTGGCTGAAGACCAGGATCGAGGGAAAGTTTTTACCTTTTCTAAGCAGCATTGCTTAGCAAAAGAGGAAGGATGTGCAAACTGCCATTCATAACAACCATCAAAATTTTGGGTATTCCGATATTTATTCCTCTTGCAACCTGAATGCCCGAATACCTTCGCCATTCACATCTTCGGGTCCAAGAATATTAAATAGGGGCATCTGTCATACCCCAAATTTTGACCACTCAGATTCCCCATCTTACCTCATTTGTCTCCCCAAAGATGGGTGAGCATCCACTACAATTAAAATTAGGGTTTCAAGCCCTCTCTGAGTGCTTAGACAAAGGATCAATCAAGAAATGACATGATCTTCAACTTGTCTAGCCTCTCAAACATCCACAATGGATCAAAAGGACTCCCACTTCAAGGATTAAGCACAAGGTTTCTCCCTTCTAGGTGGATCAAGCCTCAAGATCGCCAGTGTCACCAAATTAGGGTTTTGGTCGACCAGGGCCTCCAGATGGAAATTCTCCTCTAGGCATGAGCCAATGCTTCAAGGCATAACCTATGATGCTCCAAGGGACATCATAAACCCAATCACCAAGTCAATTTAGCCTCAGGGGATGCATACATCAAAAATTAGGAATTAGGGTTTCTTAACCTAATTCACCCCTAAGTTGACTTTTGGGACAAATCATGTGCCAAGACCTCAAGGGAGGATTTGAGGGCCTCTAACACACTATATTTATCCATTTTCAACAATGGATTAATCCAAGAAGCTTGAGCAACAAGTTTCAATTTCATCTGAACCACAGTTAGGGTTTCGCGAGAAAAGTCAACTATAGCTTTGAATTTTGACCAGGACATGCTCCCAAACCCTAGGACATGATTCAATACACCCTATAACACCTATGAAATCAATCCATCAATTTGATTTAGGTCAAGGGCTTGATTTCATAGAGGATCGCACAGTTTAGATTTCATCTGATAAAAAGTCAATTGCGCACAAAAGTCAAACTTTGACTTTTTTAGATTTTTCACAATTATTTTTTAAAACCCTAAAATGATGTTAATGTGTGATTGGAATCATCATTCATCAAGAAAAATTAAGAAAAGTGGCAAGGGTACCAACTTTGGAGGACCATAACTCCTAAACCACAAGGTCATTTTTCCCCATTCAAAGCTGGATTTGTAGCTCTCTTGGCCCTCTACAAAAGTGTCAACTACACCTCATTCCAATTCATTATGGATTTTGAGTTATGGAATGATCAAAATGGCTGAAAACATGAAATGCCACTTTTTCCAACACTTAGTGAAATTTTCACTAAGTCAGAATTTGCCTTCACTTTTTTCCAAATGTAGGGTCATTTTTCACTTGGATCCAAAAAGTATCAAATCCAATTATGATCAAACAGTTGTTGTATCATATAAGGGCTTTCCAAAATGGCCAAGAACATCACCAAACTCAACTTGAGCCATGAGATATGACCATGGCAACATGCTTTGCTGAAAACTGCCAAGGTAAGGCAAATTTTGGAGTTTTGCTCGATTTGCTCAAATTTTGCAAAGGGCAAGTAACTCTATCCATCTGAACACCTCAAGGGGGGACCAAGGAGGAACCAACTCTGATCCCAAGCCTCCCAAGTCTTTGGAACCAAAAATAGCATGCCAAACCTAGAAATCCCTAAAAGAGGGACAAGACTCCAATTTTCGATTGGAGCATTTAATGGATGCACCAAGGTGGCATGGACTAAGCCATTTGCAACTGAATTCAATCAAGAATGATCCAACAACTAGGGAACCACAACTCTGTGCTCGAACCTCTAGTCAATGGCTAGAGGAGACTTGGGTTCTCATTTGCCAACATTGGCCAAACCTCTGCTGCAGTTGCCATTCACTATTGATCCCAAAACAAACTTGACACACTATAAATAGAGCTCATTTGTGGTCAGTTTGAGTACACCAAAGCCATCAAATAGATGCTTTCCTCAAAATCTCTTTCTTCACTCCAAATTTGCCTTCCAAAGCAAGTCACTATCGGGTTTTGAGTTTGAGAGCAATTCCAACCAAACCAATCACACACACACCTCATAAACATCATATAAGAGTGATCCAAACACTTAAACAACATTTGGAACACTGATTTCTCAGAATCACCAGCCAGTTGCTCAAGGTTTTAACTAAGTTGCAGCTGAGATGCCATGAAGTGATCCAGTCATTTCCAATCAAGTTGCAGCTGAGATGCCATGAAGTGATCCAGCCATTTCCAATCAAGTCCAAGCATTCAAACACACTCCATAGGGTGCAGGGAAGCTGTTCAGATCATCACAACTCATCTGTAACACCTCAAACTCAAAAATCACATTGCTCTTGTTGTCACGACCTTCAAGTAAGCCTAAACTTGGTCATCTCTTAATCTATGCATATTTCCTCGCACAATACTTTTGCCAAATGTTCATAATCATGCATAGAATGTTTCCCCTCAATCGTGTATCAAATTTCTCAACCTTCATGCAAATTTTAGGGTTCTTTAGGTTTTGTCTTGATTTCTTATTCCATGTTAAAAATAATGAAATTAAAGACCATAGACATGATCGTGAGGTTGAAACGAGCAGATTAATATGTGGTTTGCATGATTCCATCAAGTATTCAGTGAGATTGGAGAGAAAATGTAAATCTGGGCAAAACTCAGAACACGCGCGTGTTCTTGGCGCTTTTTTTTTTTTTGAAAATTCAAATATTTGAATTTTGTGATTTTATTTAATTGATTCAAAAAGTAATTTCTCTCTGAGTTTTAATGATTTTGAGTTGATTCTTTTTTTAATAATTCAAAAAATGGTAAAATATTTTATTTTCCAAAAAATCCCCAAAATATTATTTATTTCACATAATTGATATTTTTGTAAAGAATTAATATTTAAATTGTTTTTGACATTTAAAGTATTTTCTCTCTCTTGTTTTTTCAAAATTTAGTTATTGCCAAACATTTTATGGATCAAAACCTAATTTTTGAAACATTAATCCAAGATCACAATTTGTTTTCCACATGTTAAACAATTTTGGTCATTTTAATTGAATTTTTTATTCAATTAAGATACATTTTGAAAATAAATTAGGGTTTTAGATTAATTCAACCCTCATCAAACTTTTTCAAACTCTATGGGCCTCTAGTAAAGTGTAAGACCCAACCCTTTTAGAAAAACCAAAATAATTTGGGCCTCAGTGTATTGTATAAGTCCCGATACCGTAAAAAATAAACGGCGCGATCGTCGCCTTTTTAAACAAAACCAAATGGGCTTCTTCTTGAGTTATAAGTCCCATTTCATTTCTTAAATTACTTTTGGGCCTCTAATAGAGTGTAAGACCCAATCCTTTGTAAATACAAACCTTTTTGGGCCTCACTTATTGTATAAGTCCCGTTGTATTTCAAAAGATCGGTGCGATCTGTGACGCCCCCGATCTATACCCCCAAAACAAGCAATTAAGGCGGTAAAAGAAAATTCGAAAATTGATCAGAGTATAATTGAATTATCATGGCATAGAAAGGGAGAATCACATCAAAGTAACCAAACAACTAACATGCAACACCTGCTCATTTAGATATGCAACGTGGGGTAACAATCATACAGAGGAAACTTCGTTCCTTACACCCACTTTTTAGAAATTAGAATTAAAGCAGAAAGATCTAAAATCTGAATAACACATATACATATATACATATAAACTTGTCCGTCATACATCAAGTTATACATGTACAGCCAAAATATATCATCAGATAAACAAAACAATCACACACGGCCACCCTATGCTACCCGGAGTCACATATCAGAGCCGACCGACCAAAATAATGAAGACGCAACGCTTCACAAAAGAATACCTCCAGCAACTCTAATCTGCAACGCCTCATAGAGCGTTATAAAACAGCAGAAGGGTGAGAAAAACAACCATAATATAATTGAATAAAATTATATATATAAACACAAAAATGTACAAGTAACACATTCTCACCACAACCACATATAACATAATACCGCACAATTCTCAAGCATCGAATACCATTACACACCACACATATACCATACAATCATCAATCACATTCACAAATTCACACACAATTAATTCATGATTTATGCAATGCACATAGACCGACACAACGACTCTATGCACATGCCATGCGGTACCAACTTCCTATGTCTCTTGTCTCATCATCAGTTCACTCAGGAACTATTGGAACCATCGCTCGTTACTGAGAATCTCAAGTAACTCCCCGTCGGGCCTACGATGTTCACCCGTCGCTTTAAGTCCTCAGGCAACGCCTCATATTTTCGAGGCACACGACGTTAAGGATTGCTTTAAGTCTCCAAAGGAGCCCACAATCGTCTATACATATCGCTTTAAGTCCTCAGGCAACGCCTCGTATTTTTGAGGCACACGATGGTATAGTGGATTCCCTCAAGAATCAAATCGTCACTCAGGACGTTTCAACAATGTACAATATGATGCTTGGCATACAATGACTCATGACTTTCACATTGCATGCTCACACACATCAACAATCATGCACATATCATCAAATATCACACTTAGCATTTTCTTGCCTTTCGGCCACAAATCATCATCACAACATTTCATCAAAAACAACTATTCACGATTAATCGGTAAAGTCGGCCAAAAGTCGGCTAAAAATAATATTTTTCTTCACCAAATCATAGAACGTATTTTTAGCTTCACATCCATATAAAGAACACTTAAATCGGATAAACAACGAAGAAGATATGAATATTTCAAAATAACGTAAAAACATAAACCGGACGCCCGACACTACGAAACGGTTCGAAAAAACTGTACCGATTGGACTAGGTTCAGACCTCAAAACTATTTTTCCTAGAAAGAACATCTCGTTAGCTTCCCAACGCTTCGAACGGGGACCAAAACCGACTTACGGTTCAAGAGATATGAATTTCCGAAGTTTCCCGACAAACCAGAATTTTATGGTTCAGCACAGTATGTATCGATACATAGGCTTTATGTATCGATACAAAAAGACCTCATGTATCGATACATAGCATGCATGTGTCGACACATGCTGTAGTGAAAATGCTGTTTTTCCCAATTTTCGCAGTATGTATCGATGCATAGGGGTTATGTATCGATACATAAACCATTTCGTATCGATACATAGCTGTTATGTATCGATTCATGCTCTGTTTTTCCTTAAAAACCAGAATTTCTCAAAATACACCATTGCTGTCCCTTTTCCAAAATGCCCGGAAACTCGACTAGATCGAACATTTTCACCGAAACAAACATATACGCCCAACCACCAAATACAAAAGAACAATTTAGAACACATAAACGAAATTTCTACGACGTTCGATTTTTCGATTAAATTTCAACCTTTCAAAAACCAGATTTTTCAAACCTCACTGAATCGAATAAAAAGCACGCTATACGACGACCTAACCTTGCTCAATACAACTACGTAATTTATTTCGAAATTCATCCGTGAAAATATCGATTTCTATCGATTTCCTACAATTCGACCTAAACGGAAACAACAACGGAAACATACCGAAAACTAACCGAAACATAACCAAACTTCATGAAACTTTAAACAGCAGCTCACAAACATATAACCAACCAACACATGTATTTATACGACTTTTCGACCGTAAAAACATCGGTTTCTATCGATTTCGTCAAATACGGCATAAACGGAAACATATGGAAAACCAACCAAAACATCCACACAAAACATACATAATCATACACAATCATAGTATAATCGAGTTTCGCACCCTTACCCGATAAATTCGCGTTCTAGAAAGTCGGGAGATTGATTTCTTCCTTCACAAGTTTTTTCTCTCTTTTCTTCTTTCTCTTCTCTTTTCTTCTTCTCTATTTTTCTGGTTTTTCTTTCTTTTTCTTTCTATACTTTCTATTTATTCTAACTTAATCAAAATACACCCAAATGCCCAAAATACCCCTACACTCAAATTTCTCGCAAACGATCCCAAAACGCGATAAAATTAATTCCCGCCGAAAAATAACATATTTTCACATAAAAGTCGAAAATACAATAAAATAATAATAAAATAATCAAAACGACTCAATAAACAAAATTGGCAAAACGGGGCGTTACAATTCTCTCCCACTTAGAAATTTTCGTCCTCGAAAATCTTACCTGATACAAACAACTCCGGATACGACTCCCGCATCCTACTTTCCAACTCCCACGTCAGATTACCATCAGCAGCGCCTCCCCACGCCACTTTCACAAGTGCAATCTCTTTACCCCTCAACCGCTTCACCTCGCGATCCAAAATACTAACTGGTAATGCCTCGATCGTAAAGTTATCCCTTACTTCCACCTCGTCCATCGGAATCACATGTGAATGGTCCGGAACATACTTTCGAAGCTGTGAAACATGAAAAACGTCATGCAAATTCGACAGATTCGGCGGTAACGCCACACGATACGCTACAGCACCCACTCTCGCAGATATCTGGTAAGGACCAATAAATCGAGAAGTAAGCTTCTTAGATTTCAAAGCACGACCAACACCCGTTACCGGCGTAACCCTCAGAAATACGTGATCACCCTCTTGAAACTCAAGATCCTTCCGTCTCCGATCATGATAACTCTTTTGTCTACTCTGAGAAGCCTTCATTTTCTCACGAATAAACTTTACCTTTTCCGTCGTCTGTTGCACCAATTCCGGTCCAACCACAGAACTCTCACCAGTTTCGTGCCAACACAACGGCGTTCGACATCTTCGCCCATATAAAGCCTCAAAAGGTGCCATTCCGATACTAGAATGGAAACTGTTATTATACGTGAACTCAACCAATGCAAGATAACTGTCCCACGTACCACCTTGTTCCAAAACACACGCTCTCAACAAATCCTCCAAAGACTGAATCGTTCTTTCGGTCTGACCATCCGTCTGTGGATGATAAGCCGAACTCAACCTCAATTTAGAACCCAAAGCCTTCTGTAAACTTTCCCAAAATCTCGATGTAAACCTAGGATCTCGATCAGAAACAATACTCAAAGGAACCCCATGCAATTTCACCACCACACAGATATAGATCTCAGCTAACCGTTCCAAAGAAAAACTGATGTCAATCGGAATAAAATGCGCCGATTTAGTCAACCTGTCCACAATCACCCAAATAGCATTATGCCCTCGCTGAGTATTCGGTAACCCCGTTACAAAATCCATCGAAATGCTATCCCATTTCCACTCAGGAATATCCAACGGTTGCAACAAACCACTAGGTCTCAAATGTTCCACTTTCGATTTCTGACAAGTCAAACATGCATACACAAATTGAGCCACATCTCTTTTCAAACCAGACCACCAGAAAATCTTCTTCAAATCTTGGTACATCTTATTCGCTCCCGGATGAATACTTAAGTTACTCCGGTGTCCTTCCTCCAAAATCATTCTTTTCAACTCCGCATCATCAGGAATACAAATACGACCACGAAATCTCAAAACACCAAAATTATCCACCTTGAAATCCACATTCTCATTCATCATCAAATCAACGAATTTCAAATCCAGCTTTTGTTTCTCACTAACCGACAACAAAAATTCATTAGTAACTTTCAACATTCCAAGCCTCACACTAACCGATGTCACTTCACATACCAAACTCAAATCTCTAAACGATTCCAAAAGTTCCAACTCTTTCACCATCAATGCGGACATATGCAACGATTTCCGGCTCAATGCATCGGCTACCACATTAGCTTTACCAGGATGGTAATTCAAGCCAAAGTCGTAATCTTTCAAGAATTCCAACCATCTCCGCTGTCTCATGTTCAACTCTTTCTGATCAAATAAATATTTCAAGCTTTTATGATCACTAAAGACCTCGAACCTCGCACCATAGAGATAATGCCTCCAAATCTTCAACACAAAAACTACAGCCGCTAATTCAAGATCATGAGTAGGATAGTTTTTCTCATGAACTCTTAATTGCCTCGAAGCGTAAGCTACAACCTTACCTTCCTGCATCAGCACACCACCCAAACCAATTAAAGAAGCATCGCAATACACAACAAATGGTTCATTAGGATTCGGTAAAATAAGAATCGGAGCTGTCGTCAATCTCCTCTTCAGCTCACAAAAATTCTCTTCACATTGAATATCCCAAATGAACGCTTTGCCCTTACAAGTCAACTGCGTCAAAGGAAGAGCTAGCTTAGAAAAACCTTCAATGAACCTCCGGTAATAACCAGCCAAACCTAGAAAACTTCGAATTTCCGTAACAGATCTAGGAGCCTCCCATTGTAGAACTGCTTCTACTTTAGATGGATCCACAGCAATACCATTACCAGAAATTACGTGCCCAAGAAAACTCACCTCAGACAACCAGAATTCACACTTGGACAATTTGGCAAAAAGCTTCCTTTCCTTCAAAACCTGCAAAACAATACGTAAATGCTCTGCATGTTCCTCACGAGACTTAGAATAGATTAAAATGTCATCAATAAACACCACCACAAAACGATCCAAATGCTCGTGGAAAATTCGATTCATGTATTCCATAAACACACCAGGCGCATTAGAAACCCCGAACGGCATCACCGAATATTCATAATGACCGTACCGTGTTCAAAAGGCCGTCTTCTGAATATCCTCTTCTTTCACTCTTATCTGATGGTACCCCGATCTCAAATCGATCTTACTAAATACACAAGCACCAACCAACTGATCCATCAGATCATCAAGCCTTGGAAGCGGATACTTATTCTTAATCGTCACTTTGTTCAACTGGCGATAATCAATACATAACCTCATACTCCCATCTTTCTTTTTCACTAACAAAACTGGAGCACCCCAAGGAGAAACACTTGGTCTCACGAACCTCTTTTCTAACAACTCATTCAACTGCTTTTTCAACTCCACCAATTCAGATGCCGACATTCTATAAGGTGCCATAGAAACAGGTCTAGTACCAGGAACTAGATCTATCGAAAATTCCACCTCTCTCTCTGGCGGTACATCTGAAATATCCTCAGGAAACACCTCAGGAAATTCGCACACAACAGGAAACACATCAAGTGAAACTTGACTATCCACCGATAACGATGAAAACACACCAAACAACTGAGCTTCATCCGCTAAAAGTTTCTTCAACTCTTTAGTAGACAAGAAACTCGAGTCTTCATCTTCCTCAAGAGAAGGAAACCTTACAAGCTTATGATAACAATCAATGTGCACCCGATTAAATTGCAACCAGTTCATTCCCAACACCACATCTAAACCTTCCAACGGTAAACACACTAAATCCATCACAAAGTCTTTGCCATAAATGGCCAAAGGACAACTTAGACACACCAAAGAAGTAGTTACTGACCCCATCGCTGGAGTATCGATAACCATCTCAAAATCCATTACGGACAACACAAGATTCAAACTCTTCGCGAACTCAGACGAAACAAACGAATGAGTCGCTCCAGTATCAATAATAGCAATTAAAGGCATATTATTAATAAAGCAAGTACCTCTTATCAGACGATCTGCCTTTGAAGTCTGAGTTCCCGCCAACAAAAACACTTTCCCACTAGTCTGAGCCTTCTTCGGATTAGGACACTTCGAACTAATGTGACCAGGTTCTCCACAATTGTAACACTTCACGACATTCTTCCTTTTACAATCAGCTAAGACATGCCCAATGCCACCACAATTAGAACACTTATTCACTTTCTTTCTACATTCATGCTGGCGATGACCCAATTCACCACATTTAAAACACCTAGGAGAATTAGACATACCACCTCCACCTGACCTACGATCAAAAGTACTCCTTTGTTTACCTTTATCAGCCAGTGACACATACGGTCCACCACGGAACTGTTGCTTCCCTTTCCTGTCACTTTCACTTTTATAGTGAGCAGAACGAGCCTTACTGTCTTCATCATAGATCCTATAGCATTCCACCAAATTAGCAAACCTGCGAATCCTCTGATAACCAATCGCCTGCTTTATCTCAGGACGCAAGCCACTTTCATACTTTACACACTTAGAAAATTCAGCAGTCGCTTCCACATAGTGAGGATAAAACTGCACAAGTTCCACAAACTTAGCAGTATACTCAACAACAGATAAATTACCTTGTTTTAGTTCCAAAAACTCAATCTCCTTCTTTCCTCGGACATCTTCCGGAAAATACTTCCTTAGGAACTCTCGACTAAACACCTCCCAAGTAATCTCTTCTTCCTCCTCCTCAGCTTCCAACACTTGACGAGTACTGATCCACCAGTCGTCAGCCTCTTCATGTAACATATGAGTGCCCAGCCTCACCTTATCCTCCTCGTCACAATCCATTACCCTGAAAATCCTCTCAATCTCTTTCAACCACAACTGTTCACCATCCGGATCATGTTTCCCTTTAAAGACCGGCAACTTATTCTTTCTAAACTCATCATTTCCTGCCGCATTCGGTGCACCCTGCACAGCTCGTGCCATTGCCTCCATCGCAGCAGCCAGAGCAGCATCATTACGACCAGCCATATTCTGTTCATCCAAATACAGAAACTATGGTTAAACAACCACTTGCTCAACACAACTCGCCCAATATGCCAGACTCAACAGACCCAACTGACACAACAAACACAACTGACACGGACTGGCTCTGATACCACTTAATGTGACACCCCCGATCTATACCCCCAAAACACGCAATTAAGGCGGTAAAAGAAAATTCAAAAATTGATCAGAGTATAATTGAATTATCATGGCATAGAAAGGGAGAATCACATCAAAGTAACCAAACAACTAACATGCAACACCTGCTCATTTAGATATGCAACGTGGGGTAACAATCATACAGAGGAAACTTCGTTCCTTACACCCACTTTTCAGAAATTAGAATTAAAGCGGAAAGATCTAAAATCTGAATAACACATATACATATATACATATAAACTTGTCCGTCATACATCAAGTTATACATGTACAGCCAAAATATATCATCAGATAAACAAAACAATCACACACGACCACGCTATGCTACCCGGAGTCACATATCAGAGTCGACCGACCAAAATAATGAAGACGCAACGCTACACAAAAGAATACCTCCAGCAACTCTAATCTGCAACGCCTCATAGAGCGTTATAAAACAGCAGAAGGGTGAGAAAAACAACCATAATATAATTGAATAAAATTATATATATAAACACAAAAATGTACAAGTAACACATTCTCACCACAACCACATATAACATAATACCGCACAATTCTCAAGCATCGAATACCATTACACACCACACATATACCATACAATCATCAATCACATTCACAAATTCACACACAATTAATTCATGATTTATGCAATGCACATAGACCGACACAACGACTCTATGCACATGCCATGCGGTACCAACTTCCAATGTCTCTTGTCTCATCATCAGTTCACTCAGGAACTATTGGAACCATTGCTCGTTACTGAGAATCTCAAGTAACTCCCCGTCGGGCCTACGATGTTCACCCGTCGCTTTAAGTCCTCAGGCAACGCCTCATATTTTCGAGGCACACGACGTTAAGGATTGCTTTAAGTCTCCAAAGGAGCCCACAATCATCTATACATATCGCTTTAAGTCCTCAGGCAATGCCTCGTATTTTTGAGGCACACGATGGTATAGTGGATTCCCTCAAGAATCAAATCGTCACTCAGGACGTTTCAACAATGCACAATATGATGCTTGGCATACAATGACTCATGACTTTCACATTGCATGCTCACACACATCAACAATCATGCACATATCATCAAATATCACACTTAGCATTTTCTTGCCTTTCGGCCACAAATCATCATCACAACATTTCATCAAAAACAACTATTCACGATTAATCGGTAAAGTCGGCCAAAAGTCGGCTAAAAATAATATTTTTCTTCACCAAATCATAGAACGTATTTTTAGCTTCACATCCATATAAAGAACACTTAAATCGGATAAACAACGAAGAAGATATGAATATTTCAAAATAACGTAAAAACATAAACCGGACGCCCGACACTACGAAACGGTTCGAAAAAACTGTACCGATTGGACTAGGTTCAGACCTCAAAACTATTTTTCCTAGAAAGAACATCTCGTTAGCTTCCCAACGCTTCGAATGGGGACCAAAACCGACTTACGGTTCAAGAGATATGAATTTCCGAAGTTTCCCGACAAACCAGAATTTTATGGTTCAGCACAGTATGTATCGATACATAGGCTTTATGTATCGATACAAAAAGACCTCACGTATCGATACATAGCACGCATGTGTCGACACATGCTGTAGTGAAAATGCTGTTTTTCCCAATTTTCGCAGTATGCATCGATGCATAGGGGTTATGTATCGATACATAAACCATTTCGTATCGATACATAGCTGTTATGTATCGATTCATGCTCTGTTTTTCCTTAAAAACCAGAATTTCTCAAAATACACCATTGCTGTCCCTTTTCCAAAATGCCCGGAAACTCGACTAGATCGAACATTTTCACCGAAACAAACATATACGCCCAACCACCAAATACAAAAGAATAATTTAGAACACATAAACGAAATTTCTACGACGTTCGATTTTTCGATTAAATTTCAACCTTTCAAAAACCAGATTTTTCAAACCTCACCGAATCGAATAAAAAGCACGCTATACGACGACCTAACCTTGCTCGATACAACTACGTAATTTATTTCGAAATTCATCCGTGAAAACATCGATTTCTATCGATTTCCTACAATTCGACCTAAACGGAAACAACAACGGAAACATACCGAAAACTAACCGAAACATAACCAAACTTCATGAAACTTTAAACAGCAGCTCACAAACATATAACCAACCAACACATGTATTTATACGACTTTTCGACCGTAAAAACATCGGTTTCTATCGATTTCGTCAAATACGGCATAAACGGAAACATATGGAAAACCAACCAAAACATCCACACAAAACATACATAATCATACACAATCATAGTATAATCGAGTTTCGCACCCTTACCCGATAAATTCGCGTTCTAGAAAGTCGGGAGATTGATTTCTTCCTTCACAAGTTTTTTCTCTCTTTTCTTCTTTCTCTTCTCTTTTCTTCTTCTCTATTTTTCTGGTTTTTCTTTCTTTTTCTTTCTATACTTTCTATTTATTCTAACTTAATCAAAATACACCCAAATGCCCAAAATACCCCTACACTCAAATTTCTCGCAAACGATCCCAAAACGCGATAAAATATATTCCCGCCGAAAAATAACATATTTTCACATAAAAGTCAAAAATACAATAAAATAATAATAAAATAATCAAAACGACTCAATAAACAAAATTGGCAAAACGGGGCGTTACACGATCATCGCCCGTTTAAAACAAACCATTTGGGCCTCTCCTCGAGCTATAAGACCCATTCAAAACCATTTTTGGGCCTCTATTAGAGTTTAAGACCCAATCCCCTTTTAACCAAAACAATTTTTGGGCCTCAGATGTTGTATAAGTCCCCCTGCGTTAAAAGAAACCCCGACGCGATCACCAGTTAAAAAGGTAAAACATCTGGGCCTACCCTTGTGTTATAAGCCCCATTTATTTTTCTTTCAATCATTTTTGGGCCTCTTGAGAGAGTGTAAGACCCATCCCCTTGTACAGAAAACCTTTCCTGGGCCTTAGTCACTTGTATAAGTCCTTGTACAAAACAACAGTGTGATCACTGATAAAACCTTGGGCCTCTCCTTGAGTTGTAAGCCCCAACAGTCTTTTCAAAACACTTTCCACTTTGATTTTGAATATAATATTGTTATCAAAGTTTTCTTTGTTGGACAAACTAACAAAACATCATGGAAGCTCTACAACCGAGTAAGTGTTTATCCGCTTTCATTTATTGCTTTCATATGTATATAATTGTACTGTGGGGCTGTTTCACTGTAAGTCTTCTTTCATAAACTCATATCAACTGTGTAATAATAGTATAGATATTTAGATTTTCCCTGGCAACTACGTCTAGAACTAGTCAAAACCTCGTCTCTTTACCTCCGACGTTCACCAGGATATACCTCAACCCTGAGAATTTTCTTTCACAACAATTTAGATAACTAGATCTAAGAATTTTCCCCCTTGAACAGTTCATATGCAGAAGGACATTGTTCCATGTGAAACCCCTTCTGGAACTGTTCATCAGCCTCCTCTTGGTCTTAGTGCAAGGACCCACAGGCTTCTTAAAAGCATCCCCGCCTCCTCTTGGGCGTTGTACAAGGACTCGTCGGCTTCTTAGAAGTTTTCACAGCCTTCTCTTAGGCTTCGTATAATGATTCTTTCTCAGGGGAAGATAGCCTCCTCTTGGGCTTAGTACAAATTGTCCCTTCGGCTTCTTAAAAGTTTCTCGCCTCCTCTTGGGCTTCGTACAAATTGTCCCGACGACCTCTTAAAGGTATAGGAACAGAAATTAGTCATCTTAATAGAACAGTCTTTCAAAGAGTCTAGGTCTTACTACTACTGTTTCTTAAGCATAGTACAAAAGATAAAACCCGTAGACTTGGGCAATCTCAATACCCTTCGGATTCCCCGTTTCCTTAAAGAATAGGAAATAACCCTGGTCCTCAGATCAAATCCATGAGTACAACATTACCCATATAAGAACTGATCTTCTCATTTAACCAACATACTGGACCTGTCACTTAACTAAAACAGTAACCTTAGCTTCCTCTTGGGCTTTGTACAATGATTCTCCCCAGCAAAGTTAACCTTTGCAGCCTCCATCTCGGGCTTCGTACGATATACAAAAAGACTCTCTTGTTGAGTCGATCACCTTTAGCCTTCATCTCGGGCTTTGTACGAGATACAAAACACTCTCTTGTGGAGTATAAAAAAACTCTCTTGTTGAGTCGGTCAACCTTTAGCCTCCGTCTTGGGCTTTGTACAAGACACACAAAAAACACTCTCTTGTTGAGTATAAAATATTCTCTTGTTGAGTCAAACCTTTCTAGCCTCCATCTCGGGCTTTGTACGAGATACAAAAACACTCTCTTGTTGAGTATAAAAGACTCTCTTGTTGAGTCAAACACCTTTAGCCTCCGTCTTAGGCTTCGTACAAGACACATACAAAAACACCCTGTTGTTGGGTCAATAGCCTCCTCTTAGGCTTTGTATAAGGAAACCCCGATTGAGTCAATCAACCTTTTAGCATCAAATCTGTGCTTTGGTCACAGCATACAAACATCAACAACTCCTTTTCCCTCATCTAATTATTGTAAGCGGCAAGCCTCTAGATTATTTACATCCACACCACTGCCCCTCTTTTAGCATGAGAAATTCCTAAGGAAAGATGGCATTACTCTACACTGAGTTAAAGTCTTCTCCTTCAAGTTAAAAATCCCCTATAAAGGAAATTATGCAATTGCTGGATTCACATATCCCAGTTAAAGTAGTTCTCGTTTATAACCAATCATGCAACAATTGTGACAAACAGACCCCTTTAGAGATGACAATTTCTCTCTAAAGTCAAAACCCTTTAGCTTCACATCTTGGGCTTTGAACAAGATACAAATAGACCCTTCAGCTTCACATCTTGGGCTTTTAACAAGATACAAACCACCTTTAGGTTCATGTCTTAGGCTTTGAACAAGACACCAAAACACCATTTCCTCCCATAGAATAGGAGGAACTACGATCTCTCTGATTTCCCTGTTTCGGTAAACGGAAATACGTAGGCATAAGATTGAAAGAAAAATCTTAGCGAGCACACCACATCGAAAACCTTAGGTCACAAATCCTCACATATCAATCAAAACATCCGAGTCCGTATTCCACACCAAAAGTATACATTCGATCAAAATAACCCAAGAGAGGCCCCCCCACATTGATTGCATCTATAAACCAACAGTTTTGACTGTTTAATCTCAGTTTGTAAAGCAGGGTTAGTTGGAGACATCTATTTCCCTTCCTTCATCAGCTTCAATAGGATAAAAAATGAATCGACCTGTAGTACCCCAGAGCGACAGTGATTAAGAACCACGTCCAAAATCGTTCGCTACAAGGGTAATGGAATTTCCTTTCCATTCTCAATTGTTGTTGCACCGTATTTGTAAGGGATTGCCTTAGTTGATTCATACGGTAACGGTCCCGGTAGATAGATAACTATAGGAGCCTTCTGGTTTTTCTGACTGTTGTAAGTAACTTCAATTAATTCCTGGTTAAGAACCTTCAATTCGTCAAGTAGAGGGATGATGGTACAAACATCCTTTGTCCTCTCAGGATCAGAGATTCCAACAACATCTTTGATCTGGTCGGCAAAATAGTCTGGCGTCCAACTGGTTGATCCAGAACTTGGACACAGTTGAATCTCCTTAGGAGCCAACTATTTTCCTTGATTATTTTCTGAGCAGACTCTACAGCGCTCGTAGTTATACGGTGGCACCTGGCCACGTCCGCTTTGAATGCAGTGTAATGTTGAACTTTTCACCCAAACAACTCTACTCTAATTATTTTATAATACGTTTCTTTTGAATAATAGGGCAAAGGTGTCACATGCAAGTATACATGCTTGGGAATGTAGCAAGTGATAAAATAAAGGTCGAACCCACAGGGAAGTGTAAAGTATTTGAACTACTAATATTAACTTTCTTTGTTTAAGAAAAGTATGAGCTAGGTAACAAAAATATGAGAATAAGGAACAAGAGCCCACACAAACAACTAAAATAACTTAAAACTAAAAGGAGTTGAAAATATCAGAGAGAATAGTTGATGAGCTAAATCCATTAGTATATACTGTTTGAAATGTCTATATGATGTGAAGTGTCGTGCCTCAAAAGGTCAGAACGCGATCTAGGGGTGTATCTCTACAACATCGAAAACATGTATAACTAGGGCAAGGGAACAGATCTCTAAGTCTCACTTGTAACCCTAAAATACGTCTGGTTTTAATTCTGAAAAGTCTTTGTGGTCTCAACTTCTTATTTCTAAGCAAGTTGAATTAAGTGAATATCTCTTTCCTACTTTATTAACCACTTTTGTTATGAAATCCACTTATTTATTGGATCTCTCTCGACAACAAGCTTGTACTTTTTTTCTAGTTGATCAGTCTAAGAACCAAGTTTATAGCATAAAAACACATAACAAAATAAGACACTAGCCAACACATCATATCAACATAAAAAACACTTTTATACTAACCTCATTAGTCTCATCAAACAAAGATTTAACTCATAGTGAGATGAGTACAAACTACTGGAATGAAATTAGGAGGGAACATCACCTTACAAAGTGTAGTAAAGAAATGCAACCTACTAATAACTTGGAGATCTCTTGCGTTGGATAAACAACAACAACTCTCTTCAGTCACGACAGTTCTCGGCAGAGTGTACAGGTCTGGAAAGAAAAAGAATAATCTCTACTAATACTTAAACTCTAGAACGGAAACTACTTTAAAAACTGAAAATAAAATATTGTTGTGTGTGGAATTTCCCGTCTCTCTTTTTCAATGCACAAGCTCTCTTTAAATAATGATGAGTGGAAGTGGTGGTTCCTCCTTTCTTGGATAGTGGGTCTCTTGAGGAAAATAAGGTTAGGCTCAAATCAAATCCTTTATGTGGGACATCTGTCCATCAATCCTTCCTTTGCAAGTAATCTGGTACAGATGTTGGTGGGAGACACATTTGCTTTTAGCATGCGGTTGGAGCAGGCTAGTGGAGAAGAGCAGACGGTTGGTGCTGCAGAGCAGACGGCTGGTGATGCTGGTGCTGGGCATCCTCTGCTGAGTGGTCCCCACCGTACTACCTTTTGTCCTCTAGCTTACTTGATATTATCCTTTCCTTTTGCTCCATTGCTCTTCATAGTGCTGCCACGTGAGCCCTAGTCATTCATGGCTTTTTATCATCAATTCTCCAAATCTCTTGGTGAAATGGTTGATTAAACCATCAGCTCTCCAAATAGCTCCTTATGCTGCTCCAGACTCTGGAAACTGGGGTCATGCCTCTTCTCATCATCATCTATCTTCCTTTTAAAACACAAACACAATGAAAATGTAAAAGAAACACATAAAGTGCTTAAAGCTTTAATAGTGCAAAAACATCTTAAAATCACGCTGTAAAAATGAAACCATGAACTAGAATGGTAACAAAAATTGGTTAAGAGTAACACACTAAAATAGTGTTATCACTCCCCCAAACTTGAATGATCGCCTGTCCTCAGGTGATGTGACAGCGGAAGACATAGGGAAGTGTAATTGGTTCTCAACAGCTTTAGTCAGGCTTAGTAGAGTAGTGAGGTTTCAAGATTTGGAAAGGTAAAGAAGCGGTATTGGTGCGAGTTGCTTAGTTTTGAGATTGTCCCAAAGTTTTGCTAGCCCAAAGGGGAACTGACGTCTCATGTCACGACCTTACTCTTCCAGAAGACAATCCACAATTCCCTCCTTTTAATCCTTCTTTGTGTACTTTCTTGAGTGGGGTCTCTTCTCTTTTGGTTTCACTAGGGAATTCTGTCCTGATTCTCATTTGATATTTTTGACTAACACATTTGGGATCACACTTCTTTCACTTATTTGTTTTCTTTCTTTTTCTCTCTTTTTGTTTTGGCAACACGTCCCATCTCTAAATCTTCTCTTGCGGGTTCAACTCTTTTTTATGATGAGGACGCTTGTTGTTTCTCCAGTTTCGGGCACAGGAACTTCATTGGTGGTCTTTGCCGTCTCTTTACACACTTTTGTGTGTCTTTGTGTGAAGTGTGTCCCTTCTGTGGTCGTCTCAATCATTGTTTAAATCTTTATGTCCTTCCCTTTGTGATTCCTAGGATTTCAACCTTTCCCTTGATTTTCACACTTCAGTTTCTTTTGGAAAAAAATTTCCAGGCTGGTTTAAGAGACTAGTGTTGTCGTGACTGAGAACATCACTCTCCTCTTGTCAAACTCATTTGGTGAAACTCCTACACCTTGCTTCCCTAACACCTAACAACTTCATAACCCTTGCACCCAAAAATTAAAAGTTTTCGCTCCTAACTTAGTTGGATCTCCACATTCCCTGGTTCTTCCTTATTCTAGGCTATGATTCTCACTATTTTCACACCATTTTAACATGAAAGAAATAATCACCAAAAAGTGCCATGCACATCATTCAAATAAAACATCAAACTGCAGGTCAATATGTTATGGGAGCGTTACAGCATTCCCGTAAGAAAATTAAAAACATTTGGCTCAAAACATGGCCAACCAAACACAATATCCAAACTTAGACATAAAACATCAGTCATAGGCAGAAACATCAGTAAAAGACAGAAACAGGGTTAAATTAAGTGAAAATAGGCTGAGTACTGGTGCCCTCCCCCAAACTTAGTAAGGACAATGTCCTCACTGTTTAGCGATGAGAGGAGGCAAGTCAGTGCTCGCCTATTTACACTTTTACCAATTTAGGCCCTTAGCTTAGAGCTTTTCCTTGGAGCCTGCAGAGGTTGCTTCTTCTTTTTCTTCTTGCTCCCCTGCATTCTTGGGTCTTTGTCATTTCCCTCTTCAGCTGTAGCAGCAGCAGCCTTCTTCCCGGCAGTCTTCATAGAACTCTGCCGTATCCACTCTGTCTACAATGCATCTTGACCAAGTTGGCCCTTAATAAGAGTACATCATGAATTTGATAGCTGTTGTTGGACTCTCCCTCTATCAAGTTTTCCGCAGCTTTCTCGTGTTGAGGCAACGGATTCGTGAGAACATTAGGATTCATATCCTTGAAGGATAAGACCCCACTCCTAACAAGCTTTTGCACATTGGATTTGAAACTGAGACAGTTTTCTATGTTATGCCTCGGTCCTCCTTGATGGTAAGGGCAAGTCTGATCTGCTTTGAACCAAAAAGACGGATTTTCCAGAATTGTAAGAGGAGCCCTGGTTTGGACATGCCCCTTGACTAGTAAGAGTGGAAATAATTCTGCGTACAACATTGGTATAGGGTCGAACCAGGGAGGTTGTGTCGTACGATTGTTGTTATATGGAGGACGAGCCTGCTGAAGAGTCTGTCGTGTCTTTTGCTGAAATTGTTGTTGAATCGGTTGGCTCTGAGCAACCTAAGGTTGATACGTAGGAATAGGCGTAGGGTTGATAGCAGGAGTTACGGCTACTACTGGTTGGTACCGTCGCCTTTGCTTTCCGAGAGAGATATTCCCAATATCCTGCTCTTTTTTCTTAGGGAGAGCACTACCGTATCGTTTTGTACTACTTGATGATCCAGCATCTTTAACTAAACGTCCTTCTCGAACTGCTTCCTCAAGACGAACTCCCATGTCCACCAACTCGGTGAAGTCGCTGGGCACACTGGAAACCATTCTGTCGTAGTAAAATGAGATTAAGGTTTTCAATAAGATCTTTGTCATCTCTTTTTCCTCAAGAGGTGGACAAATCTGGGCGGCAATTTCATGCCATCTTTGAGCGTATTCCTTAAAGGTTTCCTTGTCCTTTTGTGACATCAATCTGAGTTGATCTCTGTCCGGTGCCATGTCCAGGTTATACTTATATTGTTGAACGAAGGCAGCGCCAATATCTCTGAAAGTGCCGATCTTAGTGCGGTTTAAACCCATGTATCATTTGAACGCGGCACCGGTTAAACTATCCTAGAAATAGTGTATCAGTAGCTCTTGGTTCTTTGTTTGAGCTGACATTCGCCGAGCGTACATCACTAAATGGCTTTGAGGGCGAGAGTTACCCTTGTACTTTTCAAAATCGGGTACCTGGAATTTGTGCGGAACTTTCACATTGGGGACCAAACAAAGGTCGGCGGCATCCTTTCCAAATAAATCCTGACCGCGAAGGGCTTGTAGTTCTTTCTATATTTCCAAGAACTGTTCCTAGAACTCATTCATTCTATCGAACATACTTTCGTTTCCACCAGAAGGTATGGTGGGATCTGTCCTTCTGGGATAGTGTGTACTACGGGTGGTGCTATTATCATGATGGCAGTGACTCTAGGTCCTTCCCTCTCCCAAAGTTTGTAACCATCAAGAGTTGCTATCATGCCCCGGGCATCTTCGCTTTCCTGAAGTTTGTAACCTTCAGGCCCAGCGGCTCTTGCTGCGGTTCCCTGATCTTCAGTGATCGGCGGAACATATCCTTCTGGGATATAGTTAATAGGCATGCCCCAGGGACGATCTTTCGGCATCTTATACCTAGGATCATACTTTTCCACTATGGGTGTTGATGTGATCTCTGAGATCTCAGTCCTTTGTTGTTGCATCTGAGCTTCTCCTAAAGCTTGCATGTCGTTATGAAGCTTTCTCAGATCCTCTTTCAGAGTGTCGACCTTTTTCCTCAACTCTCTGTTCTCCTCCTCGAGATCATCCATCTTTTTCTGTCGATTAGCCCCAGTATTGTACGAATGAGACAATTTGACTCTAGAATCGAGGCGCAAACGTGAGATTCGTAGGTAAGAAGAATGCGTTACGTGAGAATGATGAATGCAATAATTATATTTTAATTAATTTTTGTTTAATCAAAATAAACTTCAACAATTGGATTGCAAATATCAAACAGTGGGGAAACCCCGTTTTATTGAATTCAAAGATTGCAGAATGGTTATACAGAAATTTACAAAGTGCTGCAAAAGGAAATCTAAACTTATGGGCCCCGAGTCCTCTCTGAGGAGAGCTCAGGTGCTGGCTCTGGTACTTTCCTTTTCTTTGACCAGGGCTCTTGAGCCGTTGTCGGGTTATCATTCCTTTGCCAAGTGAAAGGAGCGAGCAAATTCCTTTGGTCATCTTGATTTTCTACAGCATGTTGCTCTAAAATCTCAATCAGAGCGTCTTTATCTTTCAATAGTTGATGTATTTTCTTACACTCCACATTGAGAATACGGTACTTGTTCTTCCAAGACCTCTTCTGCTGCTGTACTTTGTTGAGAGTAACCTGAATATTTTCCGTCTCAGACATAAAATAAAGGACGGAGTCCCTTAATGGAAGAACTTCCTGACGAGGGTAAGGCATCCTCAGCTTGAGAGCTCTAGTTTGTACCACGTGGAGATAAGGTTCCACCGAGACACAGTCTGGTTTTCCTAGAGAGTCTCATCCTTTCCTATGAACGTGTTTCCAGGCATGCACTATTTTTGTCTTTAGTGCTCTGTCATTTTCTCCTTCCTTGAAGAAAAGACCTTCCGGATGAGTATTACGCGGGACATGCCTCATCGGGTATCCAAATTGACTACGAACTAAAATTGGATGACCGTTGATTCCTCCCTTAGTTCCTATAAGGGGTACATTTGGGAAATTTCCATAACGGTCGATGATTCTGATCCCGTCATAGATTCGATTGTACCAATCGATGTCAGAGTTGGTAAGACACATGATTCTCTGCGACCAACATAAAGTATTCTTTTGATCCCAAAATGCAGCAGACTTTGGCAAATGGGAAGTGAACCATTTGTACAGCAGGGGTACACAACATGTGATCATTCCTCCGCTGTACAAATTCCTTAAGTGTAATGAATGATAATCATCTGCGAGCAAGGTTGGTACGGGTTTTCCAATCAGAAAAATCTTAATGGCGTTGGTATCTACAAAGTTATCGATGTTAGGAAACAAAAATAATCCATAGGTAAGAAAAACAAAGATGCTATCGAAAGCGGCCAAGTTCCCTATACTAGCAAAGTGAAGAGCTTTCTTTATCAAGAACTGGACTGGCAAACCCTGAATTCCACTCTTAGTGGTCATGTGAGTCCTGACTTCTGACTTGTCCAAATAGATTGCTCTTGCAATGGTTTGATCCTTTGGAATTTCTTTCAGTCCAGAAAAGGGAGCTTGATCAGTAATATATAAATCAATCAGGTGAGAGTACTCCTCCAGTGTTGGTGCTAGTTGATAATCTGGGAAAGTGAAACAGTGATAGACCGGATCGTTAGCGAGTTGATGTATCTTAGAGTGATCTCAAATGAGGGTAGTATCGCGTGACAACTATTCCCGATAGCTTCCGCACTACAAAATGGTTTCACTCTACTAAAAACCTCAGCTTCCTAGATAACCCAATCGACCACACTACTTTCAACAACCGAAGTCGTATATGTAATGCATCTGTAAAGGGTGTCTCCACTGAGTTTGATGGTCGACCGGGAACTCTTAACTGGGATTCACTCCCCGTAAGATTACCCGTATAATGCCATCCCCTATCTTAGGTGTATACTCAATCTTTCCACATGCGGTATCTCACGCATTTCCATTAGCAGAAAAATAAACACGGATATCAACTAGGAAAAGCAGTATATATATTTAACTTAATCATCCTAGACCTCTAGTCTTATGATCCTATACAGACAATGACTCCCCAGCAGAGTCGCCATTTCTGTGACACTTCGAGAACTTAAGGTTTCATCCCTTGGGAATGCAAGAAAGAATGTCTCCCACTGTAGTCGCCATTTTTCTGTAGCGTGATTTTTGTGGTTTCGAATCACTATCGCTTTGGTACTATAGTTCGATTCATTTTTTATCTTGTGAAGCTGATTAAGGAAGGGAAATAGATGTCTCCAATTAACCCTGCTTGCATACTAAGTTTAAAAAGTCAAAACTGTTGGTTTACAGATGCTATCAAAATAGGGGGGTCCTTCTTAGGATTATTTTCTTAAGAATACAAGTGTCTGCACTACTACAAAACACTAAAACAACAACTCCAGGCTTACAACGCATCCTTTTATGCCGTTGTAATAGGTTAAAAATTTCTCGCCCATGTAAAAGCTGAGTCATTTAATGATGGTTGAATGAAACCACCGTAGTAATAAATAAAATGTATCTAGCTTCGATTTCCTGCAACTACATTTTTTCCATTTTTTAGAGTACATTTAGCGTGTGACAATTAAGTCCATTATTTTAAAAATAAACTGTAAATTATTGTACAACGGTTAAGATGAACAACCGTAGTAATAAATGAAATGTAACAAGCTTCGATTCCCTGCAACATATTTTTTCCTTTTTTTAGGATACATTTAGCGTGTGTCACTTAAGATTCCACGACGGTTTGTTTCTCCAACCGAGATTAAAAGGTTTACTAATAAATTAAAACAAAACTTATTATGTATTTCTTTCATAAGACGCCCTAATCGAACAAGTGAGCCAGAGACGCCCTAATATTTACCCTCTCCATATCCATTCATTTGGAGCTCAAATATTGCCCAAATAAGGTACTCTTCAACATCTTCATTCCTTTTTTCTTGGTTTATGCCCAAATATTGACCGTCTTCATCATTCATTAGCTTCTTTAGCTTCGAAGTAAGGTACTCTTCAACATCTTCATTCCTTTTTTCTTGGTTTATGCTCAAATATTGACCGTCTTCGTCATTCATTTGCTTCTTCAGTTTCGAAGTAAGGTTCTTGAAATTCCGGTACCAGATGCGTGATGTTAAGTGCGAAGTCACAACAACACACTCTGCAATGGACAATGCAATAACTAGCAATAAATCAACACAATGAATTGTTTACCCAGTTCAGTCTAACTACCTACGTCTGGGGGCTACCAAGCCAGGGATGAATTTCACTACTTGTAGAATTAAATTACAGACTCAACAACCCAGTTGACAATCTCCTAATCGTAATTCCTACTAGTGACTTTCTACCTAAGAAACCACTTAGATATGAGAACACGACTTAATCCCTAAAACACTTCAGTGATACAATTCAAAGATCACACAATTTGAATAACACTACTTGATTATGCTTCACAGCTTTGATCAAGAACAACTCAAAACGACAACACCAATTCACACTAGAATGGTTTGCAAAACATACACGAAGACACAAATGACTCTCAGTCTTTAGCTCTTTTTCTTCGTTACTTTTCCTTCAGTAGTGATGCGTTTTATATAGCTAGTTGAATTGGACTTGGACCTGCTACAATATCTGACCTGTTTTGTTATTTAAAACTGAATCTTCAAAACAGATTTTCTCTCTCAAAATCTTCTTAAATCATCAGCCTTTAAACCTCCTACAAATCTGCATCAAATCTCTATGCAACAGAGAATATCTATCCCAAGATATCCGCAACCAATGAGACTAACAGCTCTCCCAAAATCCAGCTAAAACCCAAACCCTAACAACATCACTAAACCTGATGTCATTAAATCTGCATACCTGATGTCACAACATTGCATGTGACATCAGACATCCAACTTAAACACTTAACACAGCCCAATGTTAAGACTCAATGTTCTGACATCACCCATATGACATCAAACATTGAACAACCTTTGTTTTACCAAAATTCCAGCCAATCCAAGAAACTAACAATCTCCCCCTTTGGCTAATTTTGGCTAAAACAATCTCTGCACCTTCAGAGACTTCAGCAGCGGAATAAACTTGAATATTTTTTGAAACTTCAAGCAGCAGCATCTTTAATACATAATGACTTCACTTCACAAAACTCTGCTGCAACACCATCTTCATCAGCAACTTGGTAACAACCAAAATGGTGCTCCCCCTCAATCATGAACCAGCATAACCAGCTGTTCAACAGACCATCACTTACTCCCCCTTAATTTCTGCACCACACCAGATATAGGGTACACTCTACACACCTAGGCTAACTTCCCCCCTTTTTAGCCACAATTTGATAATCACCAAACACAATGTTCTGACATAAAGACATGGTCAAACATCATGCTTCCCAAAAACACAAGTTCTAACACATAGACTGATACAAACTATGCTCTTTGTTTTTCATTATAAACACAAGCATTTCTACTAGCAGCACCACTCAGCAACCAAGAATGAGCCAATCAAACAGCAAAGGTGCAGCAAGGAACTTCAAGCAGAAGAGCACGACTTCAGATCCACCTCAGCAGACAAGCAAATCAATGACTGCAGCTGCAACTACTTCTGGAGCCAAAAGGACAGGCAGAACCTCAGAAACACCCATGAAACCAAGCAAAAAGCTTCCAGTGTAACAACAAGCTGCTGATGATGATTGGGATGAAGACTTGAAAGCTTTTCTAGATGCAGGGGGATGGGATAATCTGTAACTTATGATGTACTTCAAACTTGTATGCTATCAGCAGTTGAACAAAATCAATTTCTAATAAATAATACAACTGCTTAAAACACTCTCTAGCACATTTAATCTTCATGTATGCAAATTCCCAATTTACTTCTCAAACTTTCAAATTGGTTTGCATCTAATGCTTTAGTGAAGATATCAGCTAACTGTTTTTCTGTAGCTACATGCTCCAATGTAACAACTTTGTCCTCAACCAATTCTCTTATAAAATGATGCCTTATATCAATATGCTTAGTTCTGCTATGTTGAATAGGATTCTTAGAGATATTGATAGCACTCAAATTATCACAGTACAATGTCATGACATCTTGCTTGACATTGTATTCTGTTAGCATCTGCTTCATCCAAACAAGTTGAGAACAACTACTTCCTGCGGCTATATACTCAGCTTCAGCAGTAGAAAGAGACACACAGTTCTGCTTTTTACTAAACCATGATATCAGATTATTCCCTAGGAAGAAACAGCCTCCTGAAATGCTTTTCCTATCATCAGCACTCCCAGCCCAGTCAGCATCACAATATCCCTGTAACTCAGTCCTAGATCCATGACTATACAACATCCCATAGTCGCTAGTGCCATTAACATATTTCAAGATCCTTTTCACTTGATTCAAGTGACTAGCCTTAGGTTCAGATTGATATCTGGCACAAACTCCAATAGCAAAAGCAATGTCAGGTCTGCTAGCTGTGAGATACAATAGACTCCCAATCATGCTTCTATATAAACTTTGATCCACAGTGACACCATGTTCATCCTTGGATAATTTTAGATGAGTAGGAGCAGGAGTCCTCTTGTGATTAGCATTCTCTAAACCAAACGTCTTCACTATGTTCTTTGCATACTTGCTCTGAGAAATAAATATGGAGTCCTCAATTTGTCTAATTTATAGGCCAAGAAAATAGTTTAGCTCACCAAGAAGACTCATTTCAAATTCAGACTGCATCTGTTCCATAAAATGTTTCACCATTGCATCCGACATCCCACCAAATTCTATGTCATCAACATAGATTTGAGCTATCATCAGTTTTCCTCCTTCCTCTTTAACAAACAAGGTCTTGTCAATCCCACCTTTTCTGTAGCCATTCACAACCAGGAATTCAGTAAGTCTTTCATACCAATCTCTTGGTGCTTGCTTCAAACCATATAGAGCTTTCCTTAGTTTGTACACATGGTCAGGAAATGTTGGATCAATAAATCCTTTTGGTTGATCAACATACACCTCTTCATTTAAGTAACCGTTCAAGAAGGAACTTTTAACATCCATCTGAAAAAGCTTGAATTTGAAATTACAAGCCACCCCTAAGAGCAATCTGATAGATTCCAGTCTTGCCACAGGAGCAAAGGTTTCATCATAATCAATTCCTTCAACCTGAGTGTATCCCTGAGCAACTAATCTGGCCTTGTTTCTGGTGACCACCCCTTGTTCATCAGATTTATTCTTGTAGATCCACTTGGTGCCAATCACATTAACTCCATCAGGCCTAGGTACAAGCTCCCACACTTCATTTCTCTTGAATTGCTCCAGCTCTTCATGCATTGCATTTATCCAAAACTCATCAGTCAATGCTTCCTTGACATTCTTTGGCTCAATTTTGGAGACAAAGCATGAACTTGCTATAACATCTCTTGACCTAGTCCTCACTCCAGAGTTTGGATCACCTATAATGAGCTCCTTTGGGTGGTCCTTCTGCACTCTGATGGAGGGATCCTTAAGAGGTTGCTCAGTTTTAGGCTCAGCAGCAACAACACTAGGAGTTGGAATACTGTCTTCAGCTTCTGGTGCAACTTCACCAACTGATGTTCCAACATCATCTAGGACATCATCATCTCCTTGCTTGTTATTGTCATCAATCACCACATTGATTGACTCTATCATCACCTTGGTTCTATAGTTGAAAACCCTATATGCTCTGCTGTTAGTAGAGTATCCCAAAAATATTCCTTCATCACTTTTGGAATCCAATTTTCTTCTCTGTTCTCTATTAGCCAGAATATAGCATCTGCTTCCAAAAACATGAAAGTATTTAACATTAGGTTTTCTTCCCTTCGATAGTTCATATAGAGTGGATGAAGTTCCTCTTCTCAGGGTAACCCTGTTGTGAATGTAGCAGGCAGTATTCATGGCTTCAGCCGAGAAATGATAAGGAAGTTTCTTGGCGTGGATCATCGCTCTAGCAGACTCTTGAATAGTTCTGTTCTTCCTCTCAACTACCCTATTTTGCTGAGGAGTAATAGGAGATGAAAACTCATGACTTATACCTTCAGCAGAGCAGAATTCTTCAAACTTGCTATTCTCAAACTCTCTTCCATGGTCACTTCTTATTCTGATAACCTTACTCTCTTTTTCTCTTTGGAGTCTTTGATAAAGATCTTTAAAAACATCAAACACCTCTGATTTGTCTTTGATGAAGCTCACCCAGGTGTACCTAGAATAGTCATCCACAACTACATATGCATATTTTTTTCCACCCAGACTTTCCACCTGCATAGGTCCCATCAAGTCCATATGAAGTAGTTCCAATACCTTGGAGGTGGTGTCATGTTGAAGCTTCGGATGAGACATCTTTGTCTGCTTCCCTTTTTGACAGTCTCCACACACTTTTCCTTCCTCAATATTAAGTTTGGGAATTCCTCTGACAGCTTCTGAGGAGATGATTCTCTTCATTCCCTTTAGGTGAAGATGTCCCAACTTCTGATGCCAGATTTTGACATCATCTTCTTTAGCAAAAACACAAGTGGAAGAACTTGAGTCTTGTGGCACCCAAAGATAACAGTTGTCCTTAGACCTGGCTCCATTCATAATGACTTCTCCTTTATCATCTTTGACAATGCATTCAGACTTTGTAAAGTCTACTTTGAATCCTTGATCGCAAAGTTGACTAATGCTAATCAAATTAGTTGTCAGTCCTTTAACAAGAAGAACATCCTCCAGTTTGGGAGCACCAACACAGTTCAGTTTACCACTCCCCTTGATCTCTCCTTTGACCCCATCACCAAATGTAACATAGCCTGAAGAATGAAGCTTCACATCTACCAACAGATTCTTTACTCCAGTCATGTGCCTTGAACACCCACTGTCAAAGTACTAATCTTCTTTGGTAGAAACTCTTAACGAAGTGTGAGCTATCAAGCTGGTGACCATAACTTTAGGGACCCATTGCTTCTTAGGCTTGGGAACCTGCCTTCCTTTATAACAGTTCTGTTTGGGAACAACCTGATGAGCCTTCTGTGGATACCCATGTAGCTTATAACAATAAGCCTTAATGTGTCCAGAACATCCACAATGGTGACACCTCTAGCGTCTGTATTTATTATTAGATGGAGTTCTGTCATGATGTTTTAACATCACTGGTTTTGGGGTGATAGAACCTGCATCACTGGTGAATCCCAAACCACATTTGTCTCTAGCTATCTTCCCAATACTAAGAATGTTGTCTAATGCATTAGTACCATTGTTCAACATTCTGATAGTTTTGGTCATAGAGTCCAGCTTATAGTTAAGCATACTGACTTCAGCTTCAAGGTCAGTCTTTTTAGCTTTTAACTGTACTATGGTTTTCTTCAGCTCTTCTCCTTCCAGACACACTTGTTCACTTCTCATGAAAAGATCTTTATAAGTGACAGCAAGTTCATCATAAGTAACTTCATCATTCCAAGACTCATCATCTGACTCATAAACCCCAACCATAGCTCTAACAAGTTTAGCTGAATTTTCTTCAGATTCACTCTCACTGTCAGACCAAGAAGCTGATAACCCTTTCCGCTTCTTTAGAAAGGTGGGAAATTCCTTCTTGACATGTCCATACCCTTCAACTCAAAGCATTGTATCCCTTTGTCATTACTGGATTTTTCTTCATCTTTAGACTTCTTCCCTTGTTCTCCTGATCTGTTGATGTCAGAGGTAATGTTCTTGACATCGGGATTATAACTCCTATTTATCCTCTTCATAACTTTGTTAAACTGTTTACCCAGCAAAGCAATAGCCTGAGACAGCTCCTCCTGAGAGTCATCTACTTTCTCTTTCTTGGCTTCTTTAGAACTGGAAACTAAAGCTATACTCTTGGACTTCTTCTCAGGTTCTTCCTCATTCAACCCAAGCTCAAAATTTTGAAGAGATCTAATGAGCTCATTAACCCTCATCTTGCTGATGTCTTGAGCTTCTTCAATTGCAGTCACCTTCATCTTGTACCTCTTAGGAAGGGACCTAAGGATTTTCCTTACAAGCTTTTCTTCTGACATCTTTTCTCCAAGAGCACTGGATGCATTGGACAGCTCAAGAATACTCATGTGGAAGTCATGTATAGTCTCATCTTCCTTCATCTTCAGACTTTCAAACTTCGATGTTAGAAGCTGAAGTCTTGACATCTTAACTCTAGATGTTTCTTCATGTGTAGCCTTCAAAATATCCCACGCTTCCTTAGCAATTTCACATGTATTGATCAACCTGAATATATCCTTATCCACTCTATTGAAAATTGAATTTAGAGCTTTGGAATTACCAAGGGCAAGCTCATCTTCTTCCTTGGTCCATTCTTCTTCAGGCTTCAGCTTTGAGGTGCCCTCTTTATCTTTCCCAGCATCATCTTTTTCAAACACAACAGGTGCTTTCCATTCTTTAATTATAGCATTCCAAGCCCTGCTTTCCAAGAATTTCAAAAAAGTGATCATCCTTGGCTTCCAATAATCATAATTCGAGCCATCCGAAATAGGGGGTCTGTTGACAAATCCTCCAACTTCTTTGTCCATCTTTACACCAGAAAGTAACTTCCCTAGATCTCACCCAGAGACAGACAGGATGCCTGCTCTGATACCAATTGAAATTCTGGTACCAGATGTGTGATGTTAAGTGCGATGTCACAACAACACACTCTGCAATGGACAATGCAATAACTAGCAATAAATCAACACAATGAATTGTTCACCCAGTTCGGTCTAACTACCTACGTCTGGGGACTACCAAGCCAGGGATGAATTTCACTACTTGTAGAATTAAATTACAGACTCAACAACCCAGTTGACAATCTCCTAATCTTAATTCCTACTAGTGACTTTCAACCTAAGAAACCACTTAGATATGAGAACACTACTCAATCCCTAAAACACTTCAGTGTACAATTCAAAGATCACACACTTTGAATAACACTACTTGATTCTGCTTCACAACTTTGATCAAGAACAACTCAAAATGACAACACCAATTCACACTAGAATGGTTTGCAAAACATACACGAAGACACAAACGACTCTCAGTCTTTATCTCTTTTTCTTCGTTACTTTTCCTTCAGTACTGATGCGCTTTATATAGCTAGTTGAATTGGACTTGGACCTGCTACAATATCTGACCTGATTTGTTATTTAAAACTGAATCTTCAAAACAGATTTTCTCTCTCAAAATCTTCTTAAATCATCAGCCTTTAAACCTCCTACAAATCTGCATCAAATCTCTATGCAACAGAGAATATCTATTCCAAGATATCCGCAACCAATGAGACTAACAACTCTCCCAAAATCCAGCTAAAACGCAAACCCTAACAACATCACTAAACCTGATGTTATTAAATCTGCAGACCTGATGTCACAATATCGCATGTGACATCAGACATCCAACTTAAACACTTAACACAGCCCAGTGTTAAGACTCAATGTTGTGACATCACCCATATGACATCAAACATTGAACAACCTTTGTTTTACCAAAATTCTAACTAATCCAAGAAACTAACAGTTCTCTTCAACATCTTGATTCCTTTTTTATTTGTTCATATTGTATATGCTCAAGTCAGAATGAGATGTTTCATATGCTTTACGTTTAGTATGAGAGTACATCTTCATTGATTTTTTCTTTGTTCATATTGTATATGCATATGTGTAGCGAGTGATTTTTGGATGTGGTTGCGAAGCACAATCGCTCTAGTACTACAGTTTGATTCATTTTTTATCCTATTAAAGCTGATGAAGGAAGGGAAATAGATGTCTCCAACTAACCCTGCTTGCATACTGAGATTAAACAGCGGTCTGTTAGGTTACAGATGCTACAAAGATTCGGGGTTTTCCTAGGTTTATTTTGTTGACGAGGGGTGCTTTAGGCTATCGGTTGAGATGTTAGGACGAATATATATGAAAGTATGGGATTTTGGGTTTTTGTTTAGTGTGCTCGCTAAGATTTTTCTTTCAATCTTATGCCTACGTATTCCCGTTTACCGAAACAGGGAAATCAGAGCGTTCGTAGTTCCTCCTATTCTATGGGAGGAAATGGTTGTTTTTGGTGTCTTGTTCAAAGCCCAAGACGTGAAGCGAAAGGTGATTTATATCTTGTTCAAAGCCCAAGATGTGAAGCTGAAAGGTCTATTTGTATCTTGTTCAAAGCCCAAGATGTGAAGCTAAAGGTGTTAACTTTAGAGAGAATTTGTCATCTCTAAAGGGGTCTGTTTGTCACAACTGTTGGGTGACTGACTGTAAAGGAGGATTACTTTAACCGGGATTTGTGAATCCGGCAATGCCATAATTTCCTTTATAGGGGGTTTTAACCTGAAGGAGAAGACTTTAACTCAGTGTAGAGCAATGCTATCTTCCCTTAGGAATTTTTCATGCTAAAAGAGGGACATTGGCATGGATGTAGATGATCCAGAGGCTTGCCGATTACAGCGATTAGATGGAGGGGAAGGAGTTGTTGATGTTTGTGTACTGTGAACGAGGCACAGTTTTGATGCTAAAAGGTTAATTGGATTAACCAGTGGTTTTCTTATATAAAGCCTAAGAGGAGGCGAGTATGTGTCTTGTACAAAGCCCGAGAGAGAGGCTAAAAGAGGTTGACTCAACGAGGGAATCTTTTGGTATCTCGTATAAAGCCCGAGATGGAGGCGATTTGACTCAACAAGAGAGTTTTTGTATCTCGTACAAAGCCCGAGATGGAGGCTAAAGAGGTGATTGACTCAACGAGGGAGTCTCTTATGTGTCTCGTACAAAGCCCGAGAGAGAGGCTAAACGTTGTTTGACCCCGCTGGGGAGAATCATTGTACAAAGCCCCAGAGAGAGGCTAACTTCACGGGAGAAGGATCATTTATACAAAGCCTAAGAGGAGGTTGTGGTGACGGTTCAGTTAAGTGACAGGTCCAGTATACTGATTTAAAGAGAAAATCAGTTCTTATATGAGCAACACTGTACTCATGGATTTGATTCAAGGATCCGGGTTATTCCTGTTCTTTAAGGAAGCGGGAAATCTGAAGGTTAGTGAGACTGTCCGAGTCTACGGGGTTTTCTTCCTATTCTTGAAGAGTGCTTAAGAATGCCTTTAAGACTCAAGGAGATTAGACTGTCCAAGTCTAGAGTTTCATCTTTTGTACTATGCTTTGAGAAATAGTAGTAGACTCTTTGAAAGGACTGTTCTATGCAGATGACTAAGTTCTGTTCCTATACCTCTAGGAGGTCGTCGGGATAATTTGTACGAAGCCCAAGAGGAGGCTGGAAGCTTTTAAGAAGCCGATCGGTCCTTGTACGATGCTCAAGAGGAGGCTATCATTCCCGGAGGCAGAAATCATTATACGAAGCCTAAGAGGAGGCTGTGAATACTTCTAAGAAGCCGTAGGGTCCTTGTACTAAACCCAAGAGGAGGTGGGGTTGCTTTTAGGAAGCCTGTGGGTCCTTGTACGATGCCCAAGAGGAGGCCGATGCTTTTAAGAAGCCGATGGGTCCCAAACCCCGAGAAATTCAAGGCAAGCTATTCACAAGGAATAGATCAAGTCAGGAAAGTTCGAGAATTTGGAAGAAACTCAAGAGATGCCATTCACGGAGAAAAGATCATCTATGGGGAGTAGAGTTCCTTGACAAATGCTTTTAAGAAGCCTGTGGGTCCCCAAACCCCGAGAAGTTCAAGACATGCCATTCACCGAGAATAGATCTAGCCAGGAAAGTTCGAGAATTTGGAAGAAACTCAAGAGATGCCTTTCACGGAGAAAAGATCATCTCCGAGGAATAGAGTTTCTTTGACAACTTCTATGAGTGACAGTCTATGAAAGGGTTCACAGAGAATGCTGCCTTTCATGTCTGAATATTGTTTAACCCCAAGAGGAGGGAAGACTGTGTCTGGTAATCCTATGGGGATCTATTTTAGACTATATCTAAGAGTGATCAACGGGCTTAATGCTAGACGTAGTTGCCGGGGAAACTCTAAATATCTATACTATTATTACACAGTTGATATGAGTTTATGAAAGAAGACTTACAGTGAAACAGCCCCACAATACAGTTATATGTATATGAAAGCGGTAAATGAAAACAATAACCACTTACTCGATTGTAGAGCTTCCATGTTGTTTGGTTAGTTGTTCAACAAAGAAAGATTGAAAAAACAACAGTATATTCAAAATCAAAAGAGAAAGTGCTTTGAAAAAGAAAGATTTGGGGCTTACAGCTCAAGGAGAGGCCCAGGGTTTTATCAGTGAGCACACTGTTTGAATTTGTACAGAGGGACTTATACAAGTGACTGTGGCCCAAAAGGTTTTCTCTACAAAGGGATGGGTCTTACACTCTCTCAAGAGGCCCAAAAGGTTTAAAGAAAAAGAGTGGGGCTTATAACACGAGGGTAGGCCCTGGGTTATTTTCAAAAGGCGACGATCGCGCCGTTTGTTTGAAAATGTACAGAGGGACTTATACAACGAATGAGGCCCAAAATGTTTTCTGTACAAGATGGTTGGGTCTTACACTCTAATAGAGGCCCAAAAGTTTTGAAAATGATTTATGAGGGTTGAATTAATCCAAAAACCCTAATTTGTTTTCAAAAATGTATTTAATTGAATAAAAATTCAATTAAAATGATCAAAATTGTTTAACATATGAAAAACAAATTGTGATCTTGGATTAATGCTTCATAAATTAAGTATTGACCTACAAATTAATTAGAAAGCATTAAAAGTTGCAAAATCAAGGTGGAAAAAATATTTTAAATGTTAAAAACAATTAAAACATTAATTCTTTGCAAAAATATCAATTATACAAAATAAATAATATTTTTGGGATTTTTTGGGAAAATAAAATATTTTAACATTTTTGTGAATTATTAAAAAAAGAATCAACTCAAAATCATTAAAACTCAGAGAGAAATTAATTTTTGAATCAATTAAATAAAATCACAAAATTCAAATATTCAAATTTTGAAAAAAAGGCGCTAAGAACACACCAAGAACACGCGCGTGTTCTGGGCTTGGCCAGATTTGCATTTTCTCTCCAATCTCACTGAATACTTTATTATAACATGCAATCCACATATCATTATGCTCGTCTCAACCTCACGATCATGTCTATGTCAATTAATTTCATTTAAATTAAACATATAACAAGAAATCATGAAAAATCCTCAAGAACCCTAATTTCTGCATGAAGGCTAGGATTTTTGATACACGATTCAAACAATGCAATTAATTGAGGGGAAACATTCCATGCATGATTATGAACATATGGCCAAATTATTGTGCAGCAAAAAATGCATGGATCATAGAGTTAGAGGAGCTCATGCTTACCACTTGCAGCTGGTGATCGTGTTTGGTGTTGGAGGTGTTACAGCTTGGTTCCAATGATGTGGATAGCTTCCTTAGGTGCCAAGTGATGTGTCTGAGTGCTTGGAATGGATTGAAATGGTTTGGAGTTGAAGATGGCACCTCAACCGCAAAACTGTCAAGAACTTGAGCAATTGGCTGGTGATTTTGTGAAATCTGTGTTCCAGATGTTATGTGAGTGTTTGGATCACTTCTATATGATGTATGTGAGGTGTGTGAGTGATTGGTTTGATTGAAAAAGCTCTCAAACTCAAAACCCGATAGTGACTTGCCTTAGAAGGCAAAATTGGAGTGAAAGAAGAGATTTTGAGGAAAGCATCTGTTTGATGGCTTTGGTGTACTTAAACTGATCACAATTGAGCTCTATTTATAGTAGATCAAGTTTGTTTTGCAAGGAATAGTGAATGGCAACTGCAGCAAGTGTTTGTTCAATGTTGGCCAATGGAAATCCAAGTCTCCTCTAGCCATTGACTAGAGGTTAGGGCACAGGGCTGTGGTTCCCTTGGTCTTGGATAAGTCTTGACTGAATTCAAATGAAAATGGCTCAGTCCATGCCACCTTGATGCTTCCATTGAATGCTCCAATCCAAATTTAGAGTCTTGTCCCTATTTTGGCAATTCTAGGTTCAACATGCTATTTCTTGTTCCAAAGACTTTGGAGGCTTGGCTCAGTGATTGTCCCCTTTCGATTCAATCTTCTGATGTGTCCAAGTGGATAGGAGCATTTGAATTTGTCTGATTTTGGCAAATCGAGCAAAAATGCAAATTCTGCCTTGCCTTGGCAGATTTCAGCAAGGCAACTTCCCAATGTCATATCTCATGATTCAAATGGAATTTGGTAATGTTCTTGGCCATTTTGGAAAGCCCTTACATGATACAACATCTGTTTGAACATATTTGGTTTTGATCTCTTTTGAATCCAAGTGAAAAATCCCCCTACATTTGGCAAAAAGTGAAGACAGATTTCGACTTAGTGAAAATTTCACTGTGTTGGAAAAAGTGACATTTTCATTTTTCAGCCATTTTGATCACTCCATAACTCAAGATCCTTAATGAATTGGACTTAGGTCTAGTTGAAGTTTTTGTAGAGGGTAATGAGGGCTACAAATCCATATTTTGATGAGGAAAAATGGCTTTGTGGTTTAGGAGTTATGATCCTCCAAAGTTGGTACCCTAGTCACTTTGTTTTTAACTTAGAAAATTTTCTAAGTATTTATGGTTACCCCTTTTACAAGTTATACAACTTTTCTTATTTTTTTTTATGAATGATGATTCAAATCATACATTAACATCATTTTAGGGTTAAAAATCCATTTTGGTGAAAAATCTCAAAAAGTCAAAGTTGACATTTGTGCACAGTTGACTTTTTATCAAATGAATTCCAAACTGTGCAATTCTTCAGGAAATCATGTCCTTGACCTAAATCAAACTTGATGGACATGTTCCATGGGTGTCATAGGGTATATTGATGCATGACCTAGGGTTTGGGAGCATGTCCTAGTCAAAATCAAAGTTACAGTTGACTTTTTCCTTAAAACCCTAATTGTGGTGCAGATGAAATTGAGACTTGTTGCTCAAGCTTCTTGATTTAATCCATTGTTCCAAATGGATCAATATAGTTCATTAGAGACCCTCAAACCCTCTCTTGAGGTCTTGTCTCATGGTTTGTCCCAAAAGTCAACTTAGGGGTGAATTAGGTCAAGAAACCCTAATTCTTGATTTTTGATGAATGCATCCCCTGAGGAAAAATTGACTTGATGATTGGGTCCATGAGGTTCCATGGAGTATATTAGGTTGTGTTTTGGATGATTGGCTTGTGCTCAGATGAAAATTTTCCATCTGGAGGCCCTGGTCGACCAAAACCCTAATTTGGTGACACTGTCGATCTTGAGACTTGATCCACCTAGAAGGGAGCAGCCTTGTGCTTAATCCTTGAAGTGGGAATCCTTTTATTCCATTGTGGATGTTTGAGAGGTTAGACAAGTTGAAGATCATGTTTTTTCTTGATTGATCCTTTGTTTAAGGCTCTGAGAGGGCTTGAAACCCTAATTCTTGATGGTAGTGAATGCTCAACAATCCTTGAGGAGATTGATGAGGCATGAGAGTACATCCATATTGTGATGATGATTAACATAATGATGGAAATCTTAGTGGTCAAAATTTGGGGTATGACAATATGCTTGAGTTTTTGGATTAGATTTTGGTGTGTCATTCACATTATTAAACATGTATAAATTTCATAAGTTGTAATGGATCGTAGTTGGATGAAAGCCAATAGATTAGATCCGATTTATGAGAACGGAGTTTGTGAATTCCTTGAATACGTTGATAAACATCTTCCCGACAATGATGGTATCTATTATTTGCCTTGTGTTGTTTGTGCTAATATCAAAAAGGGTACAAAGAAAGAAATACACAATCACCTTTGTTGTGATGGTATATGTCAAAATTATATCATATGGACGTGGCATGGTGAGGTGGATAATAAGGAAAGTCGGGCGTCACAAAGTTATAGAGTGGAGGAAGATGAATATATGGAAGATCACCGAGAGGATATGTTCCGTTATATTGGGGAATCTTCTTTTATGAATGCTGATATTTATGATAATTTATGTCGTGATAAAGACACCCCTTTATATACGCGATGCACAGAGTTCACATGATTGTCGGCGGCGTTAAAGTTGTTTAATCTGAAGGAAAAAAATGGATGGTCGGATAAAAGTTTCACGGAATTACTTGAATTGCTACAGCAAATGTTACCAGAAGATAATAAATTGCCGGATCATTGCTATGAGGCCAAGAAGATATTGTGTCCACTGGGTCTGGAGTATATCAAGATACGTGCTTGCCCTAATGATTGCATATTATACCAGAAAGAGTATGAAGACTTGTTTCAATGTCCGAAATGTGGTGTGTCGCGTTACAAGCTAAAGGCTAGCAATGGTGATGACAATGATCACTATGACAATATTAGTAGGAAGCATCCACCTGCTAAAATGTTATGGTACTTGCTAATAATTTCACGATTAAATAGACTTTTTGCTAATTCGAATGACGCAAAGAATCTTAGATGGCATGCAGATGAAAGGATTCGTGATGGAAGCATTCGCCATGTAGCTGATTCTTTGCAATGGAAGAAAATTGATTCGTTGTTTCCGGATTTTGGATTCGAGCCAAGAAATCTTAGGCTTGGGCTTGCCACCGATGGAATGAACCCCTTTGGTAATATGAGCACTAATCATACTTCATGGCCTGTTCTTCTCACTATTTACTGTAACACCCTTTTCTACCCCCAATAATGATGCAGCAGAAACAACTCAAATATCAGAGTAAGGCATAAAAATTCCCTCAAAGGGTGCACATTTCTCATTAAATCCAAATAACACAATTACCCTGTAAACAAAGGGGTTTTCTCAAAATAAATCAAAAAGCCTTCACATGGCAGCGGAACTCAAAATTCTCAAATAAAAGGTTTTTCAATAACCGTCATAATAATCAAAATAAAACCATATCATCAAATGACAACAAAAATAAGGAAACCACATAGTTCACTCAAAGGACCCCAACCAGATGTTACACTATCAGAGTAAGACCCTCTAAATCGACCAAAAGTAAATAAACTTCAAGTCCTCGAAAGCATCCACGGCTAAACCTGATCACCTGCACGTTACCCACGTGGAGGCAACATTCAAACAGACAGGGTGAGTAATCACAATTCATGATAATCATTATAAAACAAGATATACATAAAATGGAATTATCTTTATAAACGACATCATCAAGGTCATCATCAAGGAAAACATCAGGAAACACCATATCACAAATTCATCAATGCCACATAAAATGCAATGCATAGTAAGACTCATGCATGTGGCACCAATCGTCATAATAGATGGACACTAGGCCATCAACCCTCCAAAGATCCCCGTCAATAGGATTGATCCCGCATTTGGAACCGGAGCACGTCATAATTACCTCATATCTGCACAATGGGAATGAAGCGTCATCACAGAGTATGCATATGAATGTATGATACACAACATCACTAATCATCATCATCAAAATAAACTTCATAATGTGCATCATCATTCATCATTTCTCATATACGTCATGTCATCACATATTCGTCAAATAATCACCAAAACATCATCAGATAATCATCAATAACATCATGGAAAATTATCAGTAACATCATGGAAAATCATCATAAAAATCACGGCAACAAAACATTACAACAGCTCAAAACTTCCTAAAACCACCGACATCGACACAATCCGCCAAAAATCACAGAAAACCACGAATATCTCAAAGCTCTTCTCAATCACAGAAAACCACAAAGCTCTTCTCAAAAATCGTTACAGGACATCTCAAACACACAAGGGTAGTAGTAACATAACCATTAGATGGAGTTTCTATTACCATATTACCATTCATCTCAGATAACTTCAAACCCAATCTATTAGCAGATTCAAGCGAGATGAAAGAATGAGTAGCACCAGTATCAATAATAGCAACCAAATCGATATTATTAATAAAACAAGTACCTCAAATCAGGTTGTCCTTCTCTGGCGTCTCTGCACCACTCAAAGAAAACACACGACCACTGGTCTGGGCAGTAGTAGCAGTCTTCTTCGGCTTCTGGCATTGAGTACTGATATGACCTTTCTCACCACAATTGAAGCAGGTCGGACCCTCATCTTTGCAATCAGTAGCTCGATGACCTTTCTTCCTGCATCTATAGCACCTCAGCACATTATTGGTGCACACATCAGCACGGTGACCTTGCTTGCCACACTTATGACACTTTCCAGAAGCGGGAGCTGCTCCCCCACTTGCCTTTTTCCCGTCTGAAGCCTTCTGCTTCCCTTTGTCAGCTGAAGTTGTATAAGGCTTACCCCTATACTATCCTTTCTTCTCACTCAACTGCTTGTAGTGAGCAGATCGAGCTCGGCTGTCCTCATCGTAAATTTCACTCTTGTCCACCAACTCAGCATACCTGCGGATCTGCTGATACCCAATACCCTGCTTAATCTCTGGTCTTAGTCCATTCTCGAACTTGACATATTTAGACATCTCAGCATCAGCACGATTGTAGTGCGGACAGAACTTCACTAGCTTCTCTAACTTTGCAGCATACTCTGCCGCAATCATGTCTCCTTGCTTTAGCTCAAGGAATGCCACTTCTCTCTTGCCACGAGCATCCTCTGGAAAATACTTTCCCAAAAACTCTTGCCTAAACACAGCCCAAGTTATCACAGTGCCAACATCCGTAAGTCTCTGACGGGTGTTATCCCACCAGTCCTCCACTTCCTCTTCCAGCATATGCATTCCGAACTGAACCTGTTGCTCATCAGAACACCCCATCACTCAGAAAATATTCTCGATCGCCTTCAGCCACTTGTGTGCACTTGATGGATCATGTGTACCCACAAAAGTCGGTGGATTGTTCCTTTGAAACTTCCCCAAAGCACGAAACTCATCAGGAGCTCCACCATTTAGATTCAGCTGCGCCACCACATTAGCAACCGATTCCAACGCATCAGCAATCGCACGATCATTTCTTCCAGCCATCCTGCACACCACCAACAAGGTTAGAAGAACTAAAACATCGACAGTGTACACACACTCGTCGACTGACAGGGACAAAAATCAGAAAAAACCTGGCCGGACGGACCAACCAGGCTCTGATACCACTGATGTAACACCCTTTTCTACCCCCATTAATGATGCAGCAGAAACAACTCAAATATCAGAGTAAGGCATAAAAAATCCCTCAAAGGGTGCACATCTCAAAAATCTTAGGCTTGGGCTTGCCACCGATGGAATGAACACCTTTGGTAACACCCTGTTCTTCTCACTATTTACTGTAACACCCTTTCCTACCCCCATTAATGATGCAACAGAAACAACTCAAATATTAGAGTAAGGCATAAAAATTCCCTCAAAGGGTGCACATTTCTCATTAAATCAAAATAACACAATTACCCTGTAAACAAAGGGGTTTTCTCAAAATAAATCAAAAAGCCTTCACATGGCAGCGGAACTCAAAATTCTCAAATAAAAGGTTTTTCAATAACCGTCATAAAAATCAAAATAAAACCATATCATCAAATGACAACAAAAATAAGGAAACCACATAGTTCACTCAAAGGACCCCAACCCGATGTTACACTATCCACGGCTAAACCTGATCACCTGCATGTTACCCATGTGGAGCAACATTTAAACAGGTAGGGTGAGGAATCACAATTCTTGATAATCATTATAAAACAAGATATACATAAAATGGCATTATCTTCATAAACGACATCATCAAGGTCATCATCAAGGAAAACATCGGGAAACACCATATTAAAAATTCATCAATGCCACATAAAATGCAATGCATAACAAGACTCATGCATGTGGTACCAATCGTCATAATAGATGGACACTAGGCCATAAACCCTCCAAAGATCCCTGTCAATAGGATCGATCCCGCATTTGGAACCGGAGCACGTCATAATTACCTTATATCCGCACAATGGGAATGAAGCGTCGTCACAGAGTATGCATATGAATGTATGATACACAACATCACTAATCATCATCATTAAAATAAACTTCATAATGTGCATCATCATTCATCATTTCTCATATACGTCATGTCATCACATATTCGTCAAATAATCACCAAAACATAATCAGATAATCATCAGTAACATCATGGAAAATCATCATAAAAATCACGGCAACAAAACATTACAATTGCACAGCACATAACCCAAAATCGCGAAGCAGCAGCAGTTCACTCTAGGGTTCGCCTAGCAAGCCTGTTCGCTGTGTCCTTCACTTAGCGAAGCGGCCAGCGAACCCCACAGACACCATAATCAACACCAGAAACACAATCATTTGTTATGCTCGCTAGTTCGTTCGCTTAGCGAACCTACTCGTTGTTCCCTTCGCCTAGCGAGACTTCCAGCGAATCACTCCTCCTACTCCAGAATCACCTCTGTACTCACACTCATATTATCGTGCATTCGTTGCGCTGCTCTCTTAGCGAGCTTTGGCCAACATTCGCCTAGCGAAGCAATGGTTCGCCTAGCGAACCTGCGATTACAGCAAATCGCTGCTACGCATCAGTAGCTCCACAACCACCAAAGTACCTGCGATTACAGCCCCAAACGACCCAAAATCATCCCTACAACAGTCCTAACACATCACATAATTTAAAGGCCTAAAACCTACGTCTGTTAGGTCGATCCAGGACACTACGGGAAACCTTAATTTCCCTGAACCTTCAAAACTCTCAAGCTTCATATAAACTCCAAAGATCTTTCCCACAAGGTTAAAACTACAACAACGACGGGGAAATTAGCCCCAAGGTCCACTTTATTGATTATTTCAACTCTTAATAATCGATTTCACAACATGCCCTCTTGGTCATCAGTTTACCTCAAAACCCATAAACCCTCAAAACCCCAAAATACACTTCAATCAATCGAATCCTATAATGAAAACAATGAAAGGAAACTTCTCCCCATACCTTATATTTTCGATCCGATGAGTTCTCTCTTGAGCCTTTGGAAACCTTCACGAAAATCCTCGCCTTTTCCCATTTTCCTCAGAGCTCTGCACTTTCTCCTTATTTTCACGATCTCCACAAATGAATCCTAATTCTCCTCAATTCCTCCTTTTTGGTTAATTTAACTCTTGGGCCTCAAAATTGGGCTTTCTCCATATTACCCTCACTAATACTCCTAAAATGTCCATCTTACCCTTAATTCCTATAATATTATTTTAGATTAATAATAATACAAATATATCCATATTACATACTATTATCTAATTAAAATAACCAAAACTTCCTAAAAACAACGACATCGACACAATCCGCCAAAAATCACAGAAAACCACGAATATAATATTTAAATAAATTAAATAAATATTCTTACGAAAATCGGGGTGTTACATTTACAACCTATCTCCTTGGTTGTGCATGAAGCGCAAGTATATACTGTTAAGTATGATGATTTCTGGACCACGACAACCTGGTAACGACATAGATGTTTATCTTAGTCCATTAATTGATGATTTACGACTCTTGTGGGATGAAGGCGTTGAAATTGATGATGCATATTCTAGGGAAAAGTTTAATATGCATGCAATGTTATTTTGCACAATTAACGACTTTCCGGCTTACGGTAACTTGGCGGGATACAGTGTCAAAGGACATAAAGCGTGTCCTATATGTGAAGATGATACTTGTTATCACCAACTTGAGTTTGGAAAAAAGACGGTTTACCTTGGGCGTCAAAAATTTCTAAAACCGGGTCCTAAACCTTTAACCTGGGATGATGTTTATCAACGGCAGGAATACATTATTGTTGTCCTTGGGAAGAGAGAAAAAGAAAAAGGTGGGAAGAGATAAAAAGAAAAAGGTGGGAAGAGAGGAAAAGAAAAAGGGGCAGTTGCGAAAATATATGGAAAAAGAGGTCCATCTTATTTGATCTTCAATATTGGTCAAGTCTTGATGTTAGACATTGTCTTGATGTGATGCACGTGGAGAAAAATGTGTGTGATAGTTTGATTGATACACTTCTAAACATTCCGGTCAAGACAAAAGATAGTAAGCCTTCCCGTCTTGATATGGAGAAGATGTGTATACGAAAACAATTGGCTCCAATAGAGAAAGGAAAAAGAACTCATCTGCCTCCAACATGTCACACTCTATCTAAAAAGGAAAAGAAGATGTTCTGCGAGTGTTTGCAAGGTATTAAAGTTCTGCAAGGTTACTCATCAAACATCAAGAAACTTGTATCAATGAAAGATCTCAAGTTAATTGGTTTAAAATCTCATGATTGTCATGTATTGATGCAACAACTTCTACCAGTGGCTATCCGTGGGATCCTTCCAAAAAATGTGAGAGTAACTATAACGAGACTGTGTTTATTCTTCAATTCCATATGTAATAAAGTTCCTGATTTCAAAAAATTGGATGAATTAGAAAATGAGGCTGCCATAATCTTGTGTCAATTGGAGATGTATTTTCCGCCATCATTTTTTGACATTATAGTTCACTTACTTGTTCATCTCGTAAGAGAAATCAGAATTTGTGGTCCAATTTATTTAAGGTGGATGTATCCAATAGAGCGGTATATGAAGATCTTTAAAGGATATACGAAGAATCATCACCGACCGGAAGCTTCGATTGTTGAAAGGTACATCACAGAAGAAGCTGTTGAGTTTTGTACAAACTATTTGTCGAATGCAGATTCTATAGGAATTCCAAAGTCTCATAATGCTGACACATACGGAAGAGGTATTCAAGTTCTAAATGTTAGGTCAATGGCTCGGGATGTAGTTATTCAATCACATTTCTATATATTGAATAATATAGATGAGGTTCAACCTTTCATAGATACTCACAAAATTCTTATGAAGAAAAAATATCCCCGAATGAATGAAAAGTTGTTGTTGATAGAGCATAACAATAGATTCATGGATTGGTTTAATAAAAGTGTATCTAATGATCCTAGTGCATCCGAGATACTTAGATGGTTGTCGTACGGGCCAAAATTTTGTGTCATTACCTGGAGTGCATACGACATTGGTCATTATACCTTTTATTCAAAATCAAAAGATGATCGTAGTACAATGCAAAATAGTGAGGTTATGGTTGAAGCCGAATCGATGTATTTCTCTACTTCAAAAGATAAGAATCCGGTATTGGCAACTACCGCGTTTTATGGTGTCATTGATGAGATTTGGGAGATTGATTATGTTATTTTCAAAGTGGCTTTATTTAAATGCAAGTGGGTTCCCAATAATAGTAATGGTGTAGATATTGAAGACTTAGGATTCACCTGGGTCGACCTTGGCAAGGCATCTTTTAATGTAACACCCCCAATCTATACCCCCAATTACATAAAGCAGTAAAAGAAAATTTGAAATTTCATCAGAGTATATATAAATCATCATGGCATAGACCGAGGGGTCACATCAAATTGAAACAATACATACAATACCTGCTCATAAAGATATGCAACAGTGGGGTAGCAATCAACAGAGGAACTCAGTTCCTTACACCCACATTTCAGAATTTAGAATAAAAGAGGAAAATCTAAAACTGAATAACACACACACATATATATATATATATATATATATATATATATATATATATCATGCAAAGTTTGTCATACATCAAGTTGTACATGCACAACCAAAGGATATATATACATAATACACAATAATCACAAACGGCCTCCCTAACTACCCGGTGTCACATATCAGAGTCGACCGACAAAAGAATGAAGACGCAAAGCTTCACAAAAATACCTCCAGCAACTCTAATCTGTAATGCCTCATAGAGCATTATAAAACAGCAGAAGGGTGAGAAAAACAACCATAATATAATTGCATACAATCATATATAACCCAAAAATACACATATATACATTTCTCACCACAACTCACACCATAATTCAAACACGATGCAACACAAGGTATAATTCATATTTCCATCACCAACACATATCCATATATCAATTCTATCCACCATTCCACACATAAAACAACCATAATGATTTATGCAATGCAAGAGACCGACACAACGACTCCATGCATATGCACATGCGGTACCGACTTCCATTGTTTCTCATCACTAGTTCACTCAGGAACTCTGCTGGAATCATCGCTCGTTACATCACTGTAACTCTCCGTCGGGCATACGATGTTCCCCATCGCTCACACCCCACATGGACACACGACGTTTATGGTTCGCTCACACCCCACATGGGCACATGACCCGATCTCTCACACCCCACATGGGCACACGATCGTCTATACTCATCGCTCACACCCCACATGGGCACACGACGTTATAGCGAATTCCCTCTGGAATCCAAACCGTCACTCACGACATCTCAACAATGAATATCATGATGCTTGGCATATAAGGACTCATGACATTTAATATGCACACATATACGCATCCAAAATCATGCATATATCAACAGTTACCATACATCGCAATTACTTGCTCTTAGGCCACACATCATCATCACAACACATTGCACATGCATTTTCATGTCAACACAGCATGTAAATCAGAGTATATCCATACCAATAACATATTGCATGATATACATCAATTACACATGATTACAACGGCAAAAGTCGACAAAACGACACTATTTCAAATTTACGACATAATTTAATCGGCCAACAATTCTCAAAACTACCATCACAAGCAAGAACATTTTATAAGCTTTCCAACGATATAAAGAACACTTAAATCAGAAATACGGTTCAAGAGTTATGAATTCCTAAGGAAAAATATTAATTGGAAAACTCTCAGCACCGCCCGGCGAAACACTCAAACCGCCCGGCGAAACACCCTTCGCCGCTACACCGCCCAGCGAAGCACAGGCGTCACCCATTCCACCAAAATGACTCAAAAGAGTCAGGAACTTGTAACCTCTGCGCCTCTCAAAACCGCCCGGCGAAAGAACGAACCGCCCGGCGGAACAAGCCCACCGCCCGGCGCTTCACACCAGAAGCAGAATTTTCTGCTTGCGTTTACACTGTTCCTCACCTCCAAAAATCTCATTTTTCCACCCAATTCACTTCCAGCAGCAAAACCGTTAATAGCAATGGTTCATAAACATGTAGAGATCATACAACACAAGTTATACCAATTTCCGTCCGTGAAAACATCGATTTCTACTCGTTTACGCGTTTTCGACCTATAACCGAAAAACTATCGAAAAACCAATACAACATGCAAACACACATACATAATCATACACAACGATAAGATAATCGAGTTTCGCACCCTTACCCGATTAAATAACGCGTAAAAAAGTCAGTTGATTGATTTCCAAGTTTTTCCCAAATCTCTCTCTTTTCTTCTCTTCTCCTTTTCTTTTCTTCTTTTCTCTTACTATGTTTTTCTCTCTTTTTCTTTCTATTTCAACTCTTAACTTAACAATTAAATCAAAATGCCCAAAATACCTCTACACTCAATTATCTCGCAAACGTTCCCAAAACCCGATAAAATATAATCACGACTAAAAATAACATATTTTCAGATAAAAGTCAGAGATAAAATAATATAATAATAAAATAATCGAAAACGACTCAAATAGATAAAACGACAAAACTGACAAAACTAGGGCGTTACAACTCTCCCCCACTTAGAAATTTTCGTCCTCGAAAATATACCTGAGATGAACAACTCTGGATACGACTCCCGCATTCGACTCTCCAATTCCCACGTCAAATTGTCCTCAGCAGCGCCTCCCCACGCCACTTTCACAACTGCAATGTCCTTGCCTCTCAACCTCTTCACCTCGCGATCCAAAACCCTAACTGGTAATGCCTCAACTGTAAGGTTCTCTCTTACCTCGACCTCATCCATCGGGATCACATGCGATGGATCCGAAACATACTTCCGAAGCTGTGAAACATGAAACACATCGTGCAAATTCGACAGATTCGGTGGCAACGCCACCCTATAAGCCACAGCACCCACTCTCGCGGATATCTGGTAAGGACCAATAAACCGAGAAGTAAGTTTCTTCAATTTCAATGCACGACCCACACCCATTACCGACGTAACCCTTAAAAATACATGACCGCCCTCTTGAAACTCAAGATCTTTCCATCTCCGATCATGATAACTCTTTTGCCTACTCTGAGAAGCCTTCATTTTCTCTCGAATAAACTTCACTTTCTCCGTCGTCTATTGCATCAACTCTGGTCCAACCACCGTCCTCTCACCAGATTCGTGCCAACACAATGGTGTCCGACACCTTCGTCCATATAATGCTTCAAACGGTGCCATTCCAATACTAGAATGGAAACTGTTATTATACGTAAATTCAATCAATGCAAGATAACTATCCCACGCACCACCTTATTCCAAAACACACGCTCTCAACAAATCTTCCAACGACTGAATCGTCCTCTCCGTCTGACCATCCGTTTGCGGATGATAAGCCGAACTCAATCTCAATTTAGAACCCAATACCTTCTGCAAACTTTCCCAAAATCTCGAGGTAAATCTAGGATCTTGATCAGAAACAATACTCAATGGAACCCATGCAACTTCACAATCAAACTGATGTAAATCTCAGCTAATCGTTCCAAAGGAAAACTAATGTCAATCGAAATAAAATGAGCCGATTTAGTCAGTTTATCAACAATCACCCAAATAGCGTTATGCCCTCGCTGAGTATTCGGTAACCCTGTTACAAAATACATGGAAATACTATCCCACTTCCACTCAGGAATATACAACGGTTGCAACAAACCACTAGGCCTCAGATGTTCCACCTTCGATTTCTGACAAGTCAAACATGCATAAACAAACTGAGCCACATCTCTTTTCAATCCAGACCACCAGAAAATCTTCCTCAAATCCTGATACATCTTATTCGCTCCCAGATGTATACTCAAATTACTCTGGTGTCCTTCCTCCAAAATCATCTTTTTCAACTCTGCATCATCAGGAATACAAATTCTACCTCGGAATCTCAAAACACCATTAATATCCACTTGAAAATCCCCATCCGCATCTTTTTCTCTAACCAACATCAAATCCACAAATTTCACATCCAGCTTTTGCTTCTCACTTACCGTCTTCAGAAAATCATTAGTAATCGTTAGCATACCAAGCCTAACGCTATCCGACGTCACTTCACATACCAAACTCAAGTCTCTAAACGATTCCAAAAGTTCCCACTCCTTAACCATTAAAGCGGACATACGTAACGATTTCCGACTCAAAGCATCAGCTACCACGTTAGCTTTACCAGGATGGTAATTCAAGCCAAAGTCGTAGTCCTTCAAGAATTCCAACCATCTACGTTGCCTCATATTTAGCTCTTTCTGATCAAACAAATATTTGAAACTTTTATGATCACTAAAGACTTCAAACCTTGCACCGTAGAGATAATGCCTCCAAATCTTCAACACAAAAACCACAGCCGCTAATTCAAGATCATGAGTAGGATAATTCTTCTCATGAACTCTTAACTGCCTCGAAGCATAAGCCACGACCTTACCTTCTTGCATCAGAACACCACCTAGACCAATCAAAGAAGCATCACAATAAACCACAAATGGTTCAATAGGATTCGGCAAAATCAAAATCGGAGCTGTCGTCAATCTCCTCTTCAGCTCATTAAAACTTTCCTCACACCGAATATCCCAAATGAACGCTTGCCCTTTACAAGTCAACTGGGTCAAAGGAAGTGCTAGCTTAGAAAAACCTTCAATAAACCTTCGATAATAACCGGCCAAACCCAAAAAGCTTCGAATTTCCGTAACAGATCTCGGAGCCTCCCATTGTAGAACTGCTTCTACTTTAGATGAATCCACAACAATACCATTACCTGAAATCACGTGTCCAAGCAAACTCACCTCCGACAACCAGAATTCACACTTGGACAATTTGGCAAAAAGCTTACTTTCCTTCAAAACCTGTAAAACAACACGTAAATGTTCTGCATGCTCCTCCCGAGACTTAGAATAAATCAAAATGTCATCAATAAACACAACGACAAATTGATCCAGATGCTCGTGAAAAATACGATTCATGTATTCCATAAACACACCTGGCGCATTAGAAACCCCGAACGACATCACAGAATATTCATAATGACCGTATCGTGTCCTAAAAGCCGTCTTCTGAATATCTTCTTCCTTCACCCTAATCTGATGATACCCCGACCTCAAGTCAATCTTACTGAACACACAAGCACCAACTAACTGATCCATCAGATCATCAATCCTTGGAAGAGGATATTTATTCTTGATCGTCACCTTATTCAACTGACGATAATCAATACACAACCGCATACTTCCATCTTTCTTTTTCACCAATAAAACTGGAGCATCCCAAGGAGAAACACTAGGTCTCACAAACCTCTTTTCCAACAACTCACTCAACTGTTTCTTTAACTCAACCAACTCAGATGCCGACATACGATAAGGTACCATAGAAACAGGTCTAGCACCAGGAACTAGATCTATAGAAAACTCCACCTCTCTCTCTGGCGGCAAGTCTGAAATATCCTCAGGAAACACTTCCGAAAATTCACACACCACAGGAAATACATCAAGTGAGACTTGACTATCCACAGTCAAAGATGCAAACAACCCAAACAACTGAGCTTCATCCGCCAAAAGTCTCTTCAACTCTTTGGTAGATAAGAAACTCGAGTCTTCGTCTTCCTCAAGAGAAGGAAACCTTACCAGCTTATGATAACAATCAATATGAACTCGATTGAATTGCAACCAATTCATACCCAGAACCACATCTAATCCTTCCAACGACAAACACACCAAATCCATCTCAAAGTCTTTACCATAAATGGTCAAAGGACATCTTAGACAAACCAAAGAAGTAGTTACTGACCCCATTGCTGGAGTATCAATAACCATTTCACCACCCATCACAGACAACACAAGATTCAAACGCTTCGCGCACTCAGACGAAATAAACGAATGAGTCACTCCAGTATCAATAATAGCAACTAAAGGCGTACTATTAATAAAACAAGTACCTCTGATCAGACGATCTGCACTTGAAGTCTGAGTCCCCGCTAAAGCAAATACCTTTCCACCAGACTGAGCCTGCTTCGGTTTCGGACACTTGGTACTAATATGACCAGGTTCCCCATAGTTGTAACATTTCACCACATTCTTCCTTGCACAATCAGCAGCAACATGTCCTACACCTCCACAATTAGTACACTTCCTCAAATCTTTCCTGCACTCAAACTGACGATGCCCCAACTCACCACATTTATAACACCTCATAGGACCAGACATTCCTCCTCCACTTGACCTTTTCTCAAAATTTCCCTTTTGTTTACCTTTATCAGCTGGCGTCACATACGGACCACCACGGAACTGTTGCTTCCCTTTTCTGTCACTTACACTTTTGTAGTGAGTAGCACGAGCCTTACTATCCTCCTCATAAATCCTACAACAATCCACCAAATCCGAAAACCTCCGAATCCTCTGATATCCAATCGCCTGCTTTATCTCAGGACGCAAGCCATTCTCATACTTAACACATTTTGAAAATTCAGCAGTCGCTTCAGCATAATGAGGATAAAACTGCACAAGTTCCACAAACTTAGCAGTATAATCAACTACAGATATATTACCTTGTTTCAGTTCCAGAAACTCAATTTCCTTCTTTCCTCTTACATCTTTAGGAAAATACCTTCTCAGAAACTCCATACTAAACACGGCCCAAGTAATCTCCTCCTCTGCAGCTTCCAACACACGACGAGTACTAACCCACCAATCATCAACTTCTTCCAATAACATGTGAGTACCCAGTCTCACCTTCTGATCTTCAGCGCAATCCATCACTCGGAAAATCCTTTCAATCTCTTTCAGCCAAATCTGTGCACCATCTGGATCATATCTTCCTTTGAAGACAGGCGATTTGTTCTTCCTGAACTCATCATTACCAGTAGCATTAGGTGCACCCTGCACAGCCCGAGCCATAGCTTGCATAGCAGCAGCCAAAGCAGCATCGTTCCTACCAGCCATATTCTGTTCATTTCCAATAACAGAAACTATGGTTAAACAAACAACTCACTCCACACGCCACATAGACCAGGATTGACACAAACTGACACGGACGGGAACAAACTGACACGGACTGGCACAAACTGACACGGACTAGCTCTGATACCACTTAATGTAACACCCCCAATCTATACGCCCAATTACATAAAGCAGTAAAAGAAAATTCGAAATTTCATCAGAGTATATTTAAATTATCATGGCATAGACCGAGGGGTCACATCAAATTGAAACAATACATACAACACCTGCTCATAAAGATATGCAACAGTGGGGTAGCAATCAACAGAGGAACTCAGTTCCTTACACCCACATTTCAGAATTTAGAATAAAAGCGGAAAATCTAAAACTGAATAACATATATATATATATATATATATATATATATATATATATATATATATATATATATATATATATATATATATCATGCAAAGTTTGTCATACATCAAGTTGTACATGCACAGCCAAAGGATATATATACATAATACAAAATAATCACAAACGGCCTCCCTAACTACCCGGTGTCACATATCAGAGCCGACCGACAAAAGAATGAAGACGCAAAGCTTCACAAAAATACCTCCAGCAACTCTAATCTACAATGCCTCATAGAGCATTATAAAACAGCAGAAGGGTGAGAAAAACAACCATAATATAATTGCATAAAATCATATATAACCCAAAAAATACACATATATACGTTTCTCACCACAACTCACACCATAATTCAAACACAATGCAACACAAGGTATAATTCATATTTCCATCACCAACACATATCCATATATCAATTCTATCCACCATTCCACACATAAAACAACCATAATGATTTATGCAATGCAAGAGACCGACACAACGACTCCATGCATATGCACATGCGGTAACGACTTTCATTGTTTCTCATCACTAGTTCACTCAGGAACTCTGCTGGAATTATCGCTCGTTACATCACTGTAACTCCCCGTCGGGCATACGATGTTCCCCGTCGCTCACACCCCACACGGGCACACGACGTTTATGGATCGCTCACACCCCACACGGGCACACGACCCGATCGCTCACACCCCACATGGGCACACGATCGTCTATACTCATCGCTCACACCCCACATGGGCACACGACGTTATAGAGAATTCCCTCTGGAATCCAAATCGTCACTCAGGACGTCTCAACAATGCATATCATGATGCTTGGCATACAAGGACTCATGACATTTAATATGCACACATATACGCATCCATAATCATGCATATATCAACAGTTACCATACATCGCAATTACTTCCTCTTAGGCCACACATCATCATCACAACACATTACACATGCATTTTCATGTCAACACAGCATGCAAATCAGAGTATATCCATACCAATAACATATTGCATGATATACATCAATTACACATGATTACTACGGCAAAAGTCAACAAAACGGCACTATTTCAAATTTACGACATAATTTAATCGGCCAACAATTCTCAAAACTACCATCACAAGCAAGAACATTTTATAAGCTTTCCAACGATATAAAGAACACTTAAATCAGAAATACGGTTCAAGAGTTATGAATTCCTAAGGAAAAATATTAATTGGAAAACTCTCAGCACCGCCCGGCGAAACACTCAAACCGCCCGGCGAAACACCCTTCGCCGCTACACCGCCCGGCGAAGCACAGGCGTCACCCATTCCACCAAAATGACTCAAAGGAGTCATGAACTTGTAACCTCTGCGCCTCTAAAAACCGCCCGGCGAAAGAACGAACCGCCCGGCGAAACAAGCCCACCGCCCGGCGCTTCACACCAGAAGCAGAATTTTCTGCTTGCGTTTACACTGTTCCTCACCTCCAAAAATCTCATTTTTCCACCCAATTCACTTCCAACAGCAAAACCGTTAATAGCAATGGTTCATAAACATGTAGAGATCATACAACACAAGTTATACCAATTTTCGTCCGTGAAAACATCGATTTCTACTCGTTTACGCGTTTTCGACCTATAACCGAAAAACTATCGAAAAACCAATACAACATGCAAACACACATACATAATCATACACAACGATAAGATAATCGAGTTTCGCACCCTTACCCGATTAAATAACGCGTAGAAAAGTCAGTTGATTAATTTCCAAGTTTTTCCCAAATCTCTCTCTTTTCTTCTCTTCTCCTTTTCTTTTCTTCTTTTCTCTTACTATGTTTTTCTCTCTTTTTCTTTCTATTTCAGCTCTTAACTTAACAATTAAATCAAAATGCCCAAAATACCTCTACACTCAATTATCTCGCAAACGTTCCCAAAACCCGATAAAATATAATCACGACTAAAAATAACATATTTTCGGATAAAAGTCAGAGATAAAATAATATAATAATAAAATAATAAAAAATGACTCAAATAGATAAAATGACAAAACTGACAAAACTGGGGCGTTACATCTTTTAATACAGAACAATTCATCATTGCTTCTCAAGCAAAACAAGTTTTCTATGTTTCCGATCCATCGAACAAATCGGGAAAATGGTCAATCATTCTCCAAGGAAAATACATTCCTCTTAGTGATGAAAGTCTTGATATTCCGTCCACACCTTCTTACACAACACAAGTTCCTACCTCATATGATGAAGTTGATGGAGATGCCGTGCATGCTATATGACTCGATCATGAAGAAGGCATATGGGAAAATTAACAAGTACGTAATTTATTATTTATTCATATTATATTAATTGTATGTTATAGTTTAGAAGTATTTTTACTAACAAGTATAATTGTTTGAAATCATAGGTATTTTGAGTCCAGACACCAGGCCAGGAGACAAGACACCAAGAGACAAGATACCAATACACCAAGTTACAATTATGTGAAGTTATGTAATGTGTGTAAACTGTAATATGGTATATATGATATTTTATTTATGTAGGTTGTTTGTTTTGATAAACTGTAATCTGGTATATGTGATATTATGAATATAATACAATTAATATTATTATGAAAACTGTATCACAAAATGTGAATTATATTTTTCTGCTGTGCTGAGATATGGAGAACAATAATACAGGTAAAAAAATGGGATTAATTATAAAAGCAGGATGATATTTGTTAATTTTGCAGAAACTTTAACGACGGTTATATTTCCTAACCGTTATAATATCTGGCGCGCTGTCTAGCAAAAAATAAATATCAAAACTGTGCTGCTGGGAATCGAACCGAGGACAATTATATTTATTACAACGGTGTAATGTAAAACCGTTGTGATAGTTAGCGCGCTTTCCTGTTTATTACAACGCATACAAGGCCGTCGTTGTAAGTATCATATATACAACAACAATCTACATAACAACGCCCTCGCCCGCGTCATTATATGTCATTCCCAACCGTTGTTAAATGGGTTTTTCGTAGTAGTGCTGGATTATCTGTGAGGCTTCTGGTAAGGTGTTAGGTCTGATGATTTGCATGAAGGTACGGGATTTTGGGTTTTTTATTAGTGTGCTCGCTAAGATTTTGCAATCTTATGCCTACGTATTCCCGTTTAACGAAACAGGGAAATCAGAGTGATTGTAATTCCTCTTATTCTATGGGAGGAAATAGATTGTTTTGGTGTCTTGTTCAAAGCCCAAGACGTGAAGCTAAAGGTGGTTTGTATCTTGTTCAAATCCCAAGATGTGAAGCTAAAGGGTTTTGGCTGAGAGAGAATTTGTCATCTCTAAAGAGGAGTTGTTCATGTTTGTATGTTGTGAGTAAGGCACAAATTTGATGCTAGAAGGTTGATTGACTCAACCGGGGTTTCTTTATACAAAGCCTAAGAGGAGGCTAGAAGTTTGACTTTTCTGGAGGAAAATGTTCTTTCTGTCTTGTACAAAGCCCAAGATTGAGGCTAAAAGGGATTTTGACTCCGTTGGGGAGAGTGCATCTTGTATAAAGCCCAAGATGGAGGCTGAAAGGGTTTGACTCAACAAGAGAGTACTTTTATCTGTCATGTATAAAGCCCAAGATGGAGGCTATAATTATTGACTCAACAAGAGAGTCTGAAAGTTGATTTGACTCAACAAGAGAGTCTTTTATACTCAACAACAGAGTGATTTATGGTCTCGTACGAAGCCCGAGATTGAGGCCAGAAGGTGATTGACTCAACAAGAGAGTCTTTTATACTCAACATGAGAGTGATTTTCTATGTCTTGTACAAAGCCCAAGACAGAGGCTAAAATTGGTTTGACTCAACAAGAGAGTCTTTTATACTCAGCAAGAGAGTGTTTTACTATCTGTCTTGTACAAAGCCCAAGACAGAGGCTAAAAGTTGACTCAACAAGATAATCTTTTATACTCAACAAGAGAGTGTTTTTCTATCTCGTACGATGCCCGAGATGGAGGCTAAAAGTTGACTCAACAAGAGAATCCCTTATACTCAACAAGAGAGTGTTTTCCTATCTCGTACGAAGCCTGAGATGGAGGCTAAAAGTTGACTCAACAAGAGAGTCTGAAAAGGTTAGCTCCGCTGGGGAGAATCATTTGTACAAAGCCCAAGAGGAGGCTGTCTTACTGCTTAGGATTAGATCCATAGGCAGGCCCAAGGGTGGGGAACTCTCATGAGAGAGACCGGGTTTCTGCTGGAGATTGATCCAGGGTGATCAGTGTTTTTTCCTATGTTTGAAAGGAACTTGAGAATGTCTTTGAGACTCAAGAGGTTTAGACTGTCCAAGTCTAGAGTTTTATCTTTTGTACAATGCCCAAGAGGAGGCACGGGTATTAAGGGATGGGTAGCAACCCTACAATGGCCGGAGTTTTTGACGCGGGAAAGGCTGCTCTAGAAAAGGATGACTAAGTTCTATCTTATACCTTTAAGAGGTCGTCAGAGTCCTTGTATTAAGCCCAAGAGAAGGCATGAGAACTTTTAAGAAGCCGAAGGGTCCTTGTACAACACCCAAGAGGAGGCGGGGATGCTTTTAGGAAGCCTGTGGGTCCCCAAACCAAAAGAAGTTCAAGAAATGAAATTCAAAGAGAAGAGATCATTCCAGGAAAGTTCGAGAATTTAGAAGAAACTCAAGAGATGCCATTCACGGAGAAAAGATCATTTCTGGGGAGTTAGAGTTTCTTTGACAATTTCTAAGGGTGACAGTGTGAGAAAAGGTTCACCGAGACTACTGCCTTTCTCTTTGTTCCATATTGTTTAACCCCAAGAGAAGGGAAGACTGTATCTGGAAATCCTATGGGGATCTAGTTTTGTTTGTATTTAAAGAGTGACCAACAAGGCTTTACCTAGTTCTAGACGTAGTTGCTGGGGAAAACTCTAAATAACTATACTAGTATTACACAGTGGATATGTGACAAGTATAAAAAAGGGTGTGAAAGAAGACTTACAGTGATACAACCCCACAATACAGTTATATACATATGAAAGCGGTAAATGAAAGCGGATAAACACTTACCCGTTGTAGAGCTTCCATGCTGTTTTGTTAGATATTCAACAAAGAAAGTTTTGATAACAACTATATATTTGAATTCAAAATCAAAGGAGAAAGTGCTTTGAAAAGATTGTTGGGGCTTACAGCTCAAGGAGAGGCCTAAGTTTTAACGATGATCGCACCGTTGTTTTAAAAACTGTACAGAGGGACTTATACAATATGTGAGGCCCAAAATTGTCTTTATGTACAAGGGGATGTGTCTTACACTCTATTAGAGGCCCAAAGATTTTGAAAAGAAATGGGGCTTGCAACACGAGGGTAGGCACAGATGATTTATTTTTGAACTGGCGATTGCGCTGAGGTTTTTCTTTTAACGCAGAGGGACTTATACATGTCTGAGGCCCAAAATGGTTTTGGTTAAAAGGGGATTGGGTCTTACACTCTACTAGAGGCCCAAAGTTTTTATTTTTGAAAAGGAATGGGACTTATAGATCGAGGAGAAGCCCAATTGGTTTTGTTAAAAAGGCGACGATCGCGCCGTTGTTTTTGAAAATGCAGTGGGACTTATACAATGACTGAGGCCCAAAAAGTGGTGTACTTTCAAAGGGGATGGGTCTTACACTCTAATAGAGGCCCAAAGAGTTAATAAAGATGGGTCCTATAGCTCAAGTAGAAGCCCAGATGATTTTGAAAAGGCGACGATCGCGCTGTACGTTTTGACGATATCGGGACTTATACAATACACTGAGGCCCAAAATATTTTGGTTTTCAGGAGGGATTGGGTCTTACACTCTATTAGAGGCCCAAAGTGTTTGAAAATGATTTTGTTTAGGGTGATTAAGATCAAAACCCTAAATTAGTTTTAAAATGTATTTTAATTAAATAAAAATTTAATTAAAATGACAAAAATTATCAAACATGTGTGAAAAACAAGTTGTGATCTTGGATTAATATTTGAAAAATCATGTTTATATCCACAAAATTATTGGAAACCAATTAAATTTGGAAAATCAAGGAAGAAAAAATATTTTAAAGGTTAAAAAACAAATAAAACATTAATTCTTTGCAAAAATATCAAGTATATGAAATAAATAATAATTTTGGGAATTTTGGCAAGATAATATATTTTAACATTTTTGTGAATTATTAAAAAAAAAGAATCAACTCAAAATCATTAAAACTCTGAGAGAAATTAATTTTTGAATCAATTAAATAAAATCACAAAATTCAAATATTTGAATTTATGAAAAAGACGCCAAGAACATGGCAAGAACACGCGCATGTTCTGAGTTTGGCCTGATTTGCATTTTCTATCCAATCTCACTGAATACTTGATTAAATCACACAATCCACATATCAATATGCTCGTTTTCACCTCACGATCATGTCTATGGTCTTTAATTTCATTTATTTTAAGCATGGAATAACAAATCAAGACAAAACCTCAAGAACCCTAAATCCCTCATGAAGGCTGAGAATTTTTATACACGATTCAAACAAAGCAATTAATTGAGGGGAAACATTCTATGCATGATTATGAACATTTGGCAAAAGTATTGTTCGAGGAAATATGCATAGATTAAGAGATGATCAAGTTTAGGCTTACTTGAAGGTCGTGACAGCAAGAGCAATGTGATTTTTGAGTTGGCGGTGTTACAGATGATCTGTGATGATATGAACAGCTTCCCTACACCATATGGAGTGTGTTTGAATACTTGGACTTGATTGGAAATTTCTGGATCACTTCATGGCATCTCAGCTGTAACTTGGTTAAAACCTTGAGCAACTGGTTGGTGATTCTGAGAAATCAGTGTTACATTTATTGTTTAAGTGTTTGGATCAATTCTATATGATGTTTATGAGGTGTGTGTGTGTGTGATTGGTTTGGTTGGAATAGCTCTCAAACTCAAAACCCGATAGTGACTTGCTCTGGAAGTCAAATTTGGAAGTGAGAAGGTAATTTTGAGGAAAGCATCTGTTCGATGGCTTTGGTGTACTTAAACTAACCACAAATGAGCTCTATTTATAGTAGAGAAAGTTTGTTTTGCAAGGAATAGGGAATGGCAACAGCAGCAGAGGTTTGGCAAATGTTGATTAATAGGAATCCAAGTCTCCTCTAGCCATTGACTAGAGGTTAGAGCACAGGCTGCTGGTTCCCTAGTTCAGAGATCATCCTTCACTCATTCAGTTGGAAATGGCTCAGTTCATGCCACCTTGGTGCATCCATTGAATGCTCCAAAACAAAATTGGAGTCTTGTCCCCTCTTTAGGGTTTTTTAGGTTTGGCATGCTATTTTTAGTTCCAAAGACTTGGAAGGTTTATGGTTCAGTGTTTGTCCCTCCTTGGTCCCTCCCTGAGGTGTTCAGATGGATAAACTTATTTGTCATTTGCATAAATTGCTCAAATCAAGCAAAATGCACAAATCTGCCTTGCCATGACAGTTTGCAGCAAGGCACATTGCCATTGTCATATCTAATGGCTTAAGTGGAGTTTCATGGGGTTCTTGGCCATTTTGGAAAGCCCTCATATGATACAACATGTGTGTGATCATAGTTTGTCTTGACACTTTTTGGATCCAAGTGAAAAATTCCCTTACATTTTGGAAAAAGTGAAACAGATTCTGACTTAGTGCAAATTTCACAAAGTGTTGGAAAAAGTGACATTTCATGTTTTCAGCCATTTTGATCCAACCATAACTCAAAATCCATGATGGATTGGAATGAGGTGTAGTTGACACTTTTAAAGTATGCCATGAGAGCTACAAATCCATCTTTGGATCATCCCAAATGGTTGCTTGGATCTCAAGTTATGATCCTTGGAAGTTGGTACCCTAGCCACTTTGTTCCATAACTTAGAAAATTTCTATGTTTTTTATGGTTACCCCTTTTACAAGTTATCTCACTTTTCTTGGTTTTTCTTGATGAATGATGATTTCAATCACACATTAACATCATTTTAGAGTTAGGGAACCATAATTGATCAAAAAATAAAAAAATCAAACTTTGACGTTTTATCAGATGAATTCCAAACTGTGCGATCCTCTATGAAATCAAGTCCTTGACCTAAATCAAACTTGATGGATTGATTTGATAGGTGTTATAGGGTGTATTGAATGATGTCCCAAGGCTTGGGAGCATGTCCTGGTCAAAAGTCAAAGGCACAATTGACTTTTTTCGCGAAACCCTAACTGTGGTTCTGGTGAACTTGAAACTTGTGAATCAAGCTTATTGGATCAATCCATTGTTGTAGATGGATCAATTTAGTGTATTAGGTATCCTCAAATCATGTCTTGAGGTCTTGGCTCATGTTTTGTCCCAAAATTTAACTTAAGGGTGAATTAGGCCAAGAAACCCTAATTCCTGATTTTTGATGAATACATCCCCTAAGGTTAAATTGACTTGATGCTTGGGTCCATGAGGTCCCATGAAGTATTTTAGGGTATGCTTTGAAGCATTGGCTCATGCCCAGAGGAAAAATTCCAACTGGAGGCCTTGGTCGACCAAAACCCTAATTTGGTGATACTGGCGATCTTGAGGCTTAATCCACTTGGAATGCTGCAGCCTTGTGCTTGATCCTTGATGTGGGAGTCCTTTTGATCCATTGTGGATGTTTGAGAGGTTAGAAAAGTTGAAGATCATGTCATTTCTTGATTGATCATTTGTCAGAGAGGTCTGAGAGGGCTTGAAAAGTTTGATTGTAGTGGATGCTCACCCATTTGGGGAGACTAATGAGGTATGATGGTTCATCCATATTGTGATGATGATTTGCACAATGATGGGAATCTTAGTGCTTAAATTTTGGGGTGTGACAGATAACTCTTGCCCTCAAAGCCATTTGGTGATGTACGCTCGGCGAATGTCAACTCAGATAAAGAACCAAGAGCTAGTGATTCACTATTTTTAGGATAGTTTAACCGGTGCAGCACTCAAATGATACATGGGTTTAAACCGCACTTAGATTGGCACTTTCAGAGATCTTGGTGCTTCCTTCGTTCAACAATATAAGTATAACCTAGACATTGCCCCGAACAGAGATCAACTCCGAGCCATGTCACAGAAGGACAAGGGAACCTTTAAGGAATACGCCCAGAGATGGCGTGAAATAGTGCCCAGATTTGTCCACCTCTTGAGGAAAAAGAGATGACAAAGATCTTCTTAAAGACCTTGAGCTCATTCTACTACGACCGAATGGTCGCCAGTGCGCCCAGTGACTTTACTGAAATGGTTGGCATGGGAGTTCGTCTCGAGGAAGTAGTCTGAGAAGGACGTTTAGTTAAAGACACTAGATCATCAAGCAGTACCAAACGATACGGTAGTGCTCTCCCTATGAAAAAAAAGCAAGATATTGGCAATATCTCTCTCGGAAAGCAAAGGCGACGGTACCAACCAGTAGCAGCTGTAACTCCTGCTATCAACTTTGCGCCTGTTCCTACGTATCAACCTCAGGTTGCTCAGAGCCAACCGAATCAACAGCAATATCAGCAAAGGACACAACAGCCTCTTCAGCAGGCTCGTCCTCCATATAACAACAACCGTATAATGCGACCACCAGGGTTCGACCCTATACCGATGTTGTACGCAGAATTGTTTCCACTCTTACTAGTTAAGGGACCCGTCCAAACCAGGGCTCCTCTTACAGTACCGGAAAATCCTCCTTTTTGGTTCAAAGCAGATCAGACTTGCCCTTACCATCAAGGAGGACTAGGGCATAACATAGAAAACTGTCTCAGTTTCAAATCCAATGTGCAAAAGCATGTTGGGAGCGGGGTCTTATCCTTCAAAGATACGAATCCGAATGTTCTCATGAACCCGCTGCCTCAACACGAGAAAGCTACGGTAAATTTCATAGATGGAGAGTCTAACAACAGCTATCAAATTCATGATGTACTCTTGTTGAGGACCAAACTGGTCAAGATACATCATAGACAGAACGGGTATGATACCACCTAACAATTATCACCAGTGTGATATCTGCTCTAAAAACAATTAAGGATGTTCTGTAGTGCAATCGGCTCTACAGAAACAATTGGATCTCAGATGGATCCCAGAGCATCAAGTTCATGGAGTTAACATGGCTCATGCAAGTTCCAACATCATCCAGAACCACGACAGTTGTGCAATGAATGTCAACTTGGTGGCAATGCACTCAAGGCAAAGCCAGTATCATAATTTGCCGCGGCACGATTACAGTTCCTGTCTGATTTGCTCGGTAAACAAATAGGGATGCTCTTTTATACAAGAGGCCCTCCAGTGTCAGATGGATCTTGGGTGGATCCAGGACTACCATGATAGAAATCCTTATCAAGTTAACATGATTCAAATCTTTAATATTCGTTTGATGAATACCAACTTGGTGGAGTTAAACGTCAAGCAAGTACAACTCGATTTTCTCACTTCACATGATTATCTGAGCTGTAAAGTATGTTGTGAGAGTAACCAAGGGTGCGCTCTCGTTCAAAGAACTTTACAACACTTGTTAAACCATTGGTGGCTTCCAATCTATCTAGACAAAGACACACAACAAATCAGTGTGACAAACGGGAACCCTACTAGATATCAAAGTCAGGATGTCCGATCTATGGAAATAAACCTGGTAAGGTTACACTGCATTCAAAGCGGATGTGGCCAGGCGCCACCACATAACTACGAGCGCTGTTGAGTCTGCTCGGAAAATAATCAAGGATGTTACCTCGTGCGAGCAGCCCTTCAAAGTCAGTTGGCTCCCAAAGAGATTCGACCGTGTCCAAGTTCTGGATCAATCAACTGGACGCTAAACTCTTTCGCTGATCATATTAAGGATGTTGTCGTGATCTCTGATCGCGAAAGGACCAAATATGTTTGTACCATCATCCCTCTACTTGACAAATCAAAATTTCTTAACCCAGAATTGATTGAAGTTACTTACGACAGTCAGAGAAATCAGAAGGCTCCTGTAGTTATCTATCTATTGGGACCAGTGTCGTACAAATCCGATAAGGCGATCCCTTACAAATACGATGCAACAACAATTGAGAATGGAAAGGAAATTCCATTACCCTCCAACGTGAATATTACAGACATCAGTCGAGTAACACGGAGTGGTCGAATCTTCAACAGAGGAGTTGGAGAACCTAACAGAGAAAAGGAACCTCAAACGGAAGTTCCTGATCAAACAGTCGATCAATCTAGTGATCCCGACCTTTCAAAGAACGATGATGAGATGCTGAAGCTCATCCAAAGGAGTGAATACAACATTGTTGATCAGCTATTACAAACTCCTTCAAAGATCTTTGTGTTATCTCTTTTACTCAGTTCTGAAGCCCACTGAGAGGCTCTACAGAAAGTCTTAGAGTGGGCCTTTGTGGAACAGGATGTGTCGATAAGGCAATTTGACAGTATCGTCTCTAACATCACTTCCTGCAACAACTTGGGGTTTAGCGATGAGGAATTGCCAGAAGAAGGCAAAACTCATAACATGGCGCTCAATATTACAGTCAAGTGCTAGGACGATGCTTTAGCCAACGTACTGGTAGACACCGGATCGACTCTCAACGTCATGCCGAAGTCCACTCTAATGCGATTATCATTTCAAGGATCTCCGATGAGGGGCAGTGAGGTCATCGTCAAAGCATTTGACGGGTCTAGAAAAACAGTTATCGACAAAGTTGACCTTCCCATAACTATCGGTCCTCACACTTTCCAAGTCACTTTCCAGGTCATGGACATCCGAGCAACATATAGCTGTTTTTTGGGAAGACCTTGGATACACCAGGCTGGGGTAGTCACTTCGAGACTTCACCAAAAGATGAAGTTCGTCAAAAATGACTAACTCGTCACAGTCTGCGGAGAGCAAGCCTTGATCGTGAGTAACCTATCATCGTCCACTTGTGTAGAACCCAAGGAGGTTGTTGGAAATCAGTTCCAGGAACTTTCGGTAAGCAATGACAATCAATCAGAAAGAGGAACGTCGATTTCCTCGTACAAAGATGCTCTCAAGGTGATCAAAAGTAACAATACAAAGGGATGGGGACAACTTGTCATTCCTACTGATAATAAAACAAAGAAGGGTCTTGGTTTTTCTTCAACCTGTACCCAGACAACTACTAACGATGAAAGGCTTCATCCCATTCAAAACTTCTTCCATAGTGGAGGTTTCCTTCACCCAGTGTCTCAAGAAGTACATACCATCAACGAGGGAGATTCCTCCGATACAGATGAAGAGGAGTGGAAGTCCTATCTTAACGAGGACGGTTATATGTCTCAGGAAGAGGTGCCTACACCATTTTGCTATCCTGCACAGAGTCCGAGCTTTATACCAAGGTCAGACGTCGAAATGATATACGGAGATTGTGATACAGAAGGATGTCGTGCTCCACCAAACTCATTAGAGGAAGACACTCTGATGAAAGACAACTTTGACCTCGACTATTATGGCCCAATGGATGGCCTGCCTATCTGGCAGCCGTACCCAGGAGACTTGGGGCAAGAAAATGATCCGAACAATGAAAATCAGCCGAGCATCATTGGAAAAAATACCTGCGTCCCCACCATGTCAGGGGATCAACACTCAGGTCATTTAGAAAATATCCAGTGCGACGATGAATTCACAAAGTTTCCAGGACTAGAATTCATTAACTATGCTTTTCCCGAGGTCAACGTCATCGAGAGAGAATACTCCTCCAGTTCCAAAGAAGTGTGGGACACCCTGGGATAAACGGGTGGCAAGTACGACTTCTTGGTCAAGTACACTACTCCTGAAAGCTCTCGTATCAGGCTCAAGGACATCCAGCCAACTGAATGGGGGGATTTTCCAGAGAGTACAAATACTATGCAAAATACAACTGAGGAATCCTCATACGAAAACTCTTCCTGGGAGACAGATTCCAATGAACCTGCTCCACCATAAATCAACGTTATTTCTAAAGACAAATCAAGGAAGGTACCGGACTTTGTGATTCACTGAGGAGTTCGCCGCCAATGGGTTTCTGTCGATGTTCCGAAGATTGTTCATAAGTCAAAGTAATGGCCATCTTTGTTTTAACCTTTCACCCTGCCTAGGTGAAACAGATGTTTTGATAGGGCTCACTTTCTGTAAATATCCCTCTTTGCTTCGCCCAAAGCGATAGATTTTTGTTTTATAGGGCTGTAGTTTCAAGAATCGACAAGTTCATAAATAAAATAACGTCATTCTGTAATTCCCGCATTAATTGCTGTTTTCTGTTTTTGCTTTTTAAAAAAATGGTAATCCTAAAAAACAATTCAAATAATAAAAACAAGCAGTAAAAACATACACTGCACACGCTCTTGGATTCTATCAATCTCTTCTAAAAATCAATCATAATGTCATGCAGATTGCTTATTTTAAACCCCATTGAAACATACGATCCAATGCCTTTTCCCAACTTTGAATTCCCGGTATTTGAGGCAGAAGAAGAAGATGACAAAGAAATTCCATAGGAGATCTCCCGATTACTCAGGCAAGAGGAAAGGTCCATCAAACCTCACAAAGAGCCGTTGGAAATGATCAACTTGGGTTCAGAGGAAGAGAGAAAAGAAGTCAAGATTGGGGCACTGCTCAGTCCAACTGTCAAGGAAAGTTTTACAAAGCTTCTCAAAGAGTTTCCCGATATATTCGCTTGGTCCTACCAGGACATGCCAGGGTTGGATACCAGCATCGTGGAACATCATCTACCATTAAGATCAGAATGTCCGCCAGTAAAGAAAAGGTTGAGACAGAATCACCCAGACATGGCCATCAAAATCAAAGAGGAAGTACAGAAACAGATTGACGCGGGTTTCCTCGCCACATCAGAATATCCTCAATGGCTAGCCAACATAGTACCAGTTCCGAAGAAGGACGAAAAGGTTAGAATGTGTGTAGACTACAGGGATCTGAACAAAGCAAGTCCAAAGGATGACTTTCCCTTACCACACATTGACACGCTGATAGACAGTAGAGCAAAGTTCAAAGTCTTCTCCTTCATGGATGGATTCTCGAGCTATAATCAGATAAAAATGGTGTCGAAAGATATGGAGAAAACTTCTTTCATCATCCCATGGGGCACTTTTTGTTACAAGGTAATGTCGTTCGGCTTGAAGAACGCTGGGGCAACCTACCAAATGTCCATGACTACTCTGTTTTATAACATGATACACAAAGAAATCGAAGTATATGTCGATGACATGATTGTCAAATCTAAAACATAAGAGGAGCATGTGACCCACCTGTCAAAACTATTTGAGCGGTTGAGGAAGTATAAACTCCGCTTGAATCCCAACAAGTGCACCTTCGGTGTATGTTTAGGGAAACTCTTAGGGATCATCGTCAGCCAGAAAGGAATTGAGGTTGATTCTGACAAGGTCAAGGCCATTCAAGAAATGCCTTCTCCGAAGACTAAAAAACAAGTCAGGGGGTTCCTGGGACGTCTGAATCATATTTCCAGATTCATATTCCTCATGACCGCGGCATGCGCGCCGATCTTCAAATTACTCAAAAAGAATCAGGACAACGTTTGGACAAGAGATTGCCAAACCGCCTTCCACAATATCAAGGAATACCTATTGAACCCGCCGATTCTATCACCTCTAGTGGAAGGAAGACCACAGATCATCTACCTAACATTCTTTGAGGACTCCATGGGTTGTGTACTTGGCCAACAAGACGAAACCAAAAGGAAAGAGTCTGCCATTTACTATTTGAGCAAGAAGTTTACAGACTGTGAAAATCGGTATCCTATGCTCGAGAAAACTTGTTGTGCTCTGGCTTGGGCAGCCAAACGTCTCCGCCAGTACATGATTTGCCACACTACTTGGTTAATCTCCGAAATGGATCCAATCAAGTACGTCTTTGAAAAACCTACTATCACGGGAAGGATATCCTGTTGGCAGATGTTGTTATCATAATACAACATTGAGTACCATGCTCAGAAAGCCGTTAAGGGAAGTGTTTTAGCCGATCGTTTGGCTTATCAACTGATTGACGATCAGGAATCAGTCGGATCTGACTTCCCAGACAAAGATGTTATGTATCTAAAAATGAAAGATTGCGATGAACCGCTACCCAGTGAAGGGCCAGAACCAGGTTCCCAATGGGGACTTATCTTTGACGGATCTGTCAATCATTATGGAAACGGAATTGGGGCAATCATCATAACACCTCAGGGTACCCACATTCCTTTCACTGCTCGACTGACATTCAAGTGCACAAACAACGAGGCCGAATACGAAGCTTGTATCATGGGTCTCGAAGAAGCGTTCGACTTAAGGATCCAAAACTAAGATGTATATGGTGATTCAGGCCTGGTTATCAATCAGATCAAAGGAGATTGGAACACATACCAATCAGGATTGATTCCTTAGAGAGACTATGCGAGAAGGTTGTTACCATTCTTCAATAGAATCGAGTTTCATCATATCCCTCTTGAAGAGAATCACATGGCTGATGCATTAGCCACTCTCTCTTCCATGATTAGTGTAGGTCAATGGAATGACATAACTAAGATTGACATAATGCGCCTTGAAAGTCCCGCCTACATCTTCGCCATCGAAGCAATCATAGACGATAAACCTTGGTATCACGATATCAAATGCTTCCTTCAGAAACAAGAGTACCCACCTGGGGCATTAAGAAATGACAGAAAGACCCTCAGAAGGCTAGCAGGCAACTTCTTCCTGAGCGGTGATACACTTTATAAGAGAAACTTCGACATGGTCTTGCTCCGATTCGTAGACAGACCAGAAGAAAATATGATGATGAAAGAAATTCATGAAGGATCCTTTGGAACTCATGCCAACGGACACACAATGGCGAGGAAAATTCTGAGAGTAGGGTACTACTGGTTGACCATGGAATCCGATTGCTACAAGTACATGAGGAGATGTCACAAGTGTCAGATATATTCAGACAAAATCCATGTACCGCCAACGCCTCTCAAAGTTCTCTCTTCCCCATGGCCATTTTCTATATGGGGAATCGACATGATTTGCATGATCGAACCTAAGGCTTCGAACGGACATCGGTTCATCCTGGTAGTCATTGATTACTTCACCAAGTGGGTCGAAGCAGCGTCATACACCAATGTAACCTGACAAGTGGTGGTCCAATTTATCAAAAACAATATCATCTGCCATTGTGGTGTTCCAAGCCAGATCATTACTGATAATTGATCCAACTTGAACAACAAGATGATGAAAGAGTTGTGTGCTGAGTTCAAGATCGAACACCATAATTCATCTCCCTACCGACCTAAGATGAACGGGGCGGTATAAGCGGCTAACAAGAACATCAAGAAGATCGTTCAAAAGATGGTTGTAACCTACAAAAATTGGCATGAGATGCTACCCTTTGCCCTTCACGGTTATCGCACATCTGTCCGCATTTCAACAAGGGCAACCCCTTTCTCTCTAGTATATCGCATGGAAGCAGTGCTCCCCATAGAAGTAGAGATTCCATCAATCCGGGTATTGATGGAAGCTAAGCTAACAGAGGCTGAATGGTGTCAAAGTCGACACGATAAGCTGAATCTGATCAAAGAAATCCGAATAATGGCACTATGCCATGGTCAATTGTATCAATAGAGAATGAATAAGGCGTTTGACAAAAAGGTCCGACCTCGCATCTTCAGAAAAGGAGACCTTGTACTAAAAAAGATACAATCATTTCTCACAGATTCCCGGGGCAAATGGTCTCCGAATTATGACGGCCCCTATGTGGTCAAGAAAGCTTTCTCAGGCGGTGCCTTGAGACTCGCAACCATGGACGGAGAGGAATTTTCCTACCCCACGAATGTTGATGTAGTCAAGAAATACTTCTCCTAAATAAAAAAAGAAGAAGAAAACGTCTCGGTGGATTGAAAACCCGAAAGGGCGGTCCAAGCAAAAATTAGAGACATGATCAAATCATCCTGGTGGATTGGAAATCTCAAAAGTACAATCCAGGAAAAAGTTAGGGATAATGGCAAGTAACTACATCCAACAAAGGGGAAAATCCCTCAGCGGCAGTTACACCATCCGTCAAGCAAACTTCAGTCAAGGTCATCTTCGACAGAAGCTCAGGATGTCCAGAATTCAAAGTTGGTAGAAGGATAGCGGTCGTTATGTTTCAATGTAGCCCTTTTCCCTTAAATAATCATCTTCTAACTTTGTAAATACTCTATGGTATCACGCGCTTGACAGATTTCCATCATATCAATAAAATTTGAGCCCTAGTGCTTTTGTTTGCAATTCTCATTTGTTTTAGCTTTACAGAATGACATTTTTAACATGATCAACGATTCTTAAAATAAAACAAAAATGAATTTATTTGTCAAACTTTTTTCTTCTTTTTAAATAAAGATGGAAATTTCTTTTGAATGTTGAATATCGAAAGAACGACGATCGCTTCTCCAGAAGTAATCGAACTTCAAAGTGCAGAATTAAAGTACTCATTCTAAGCCAGTGCGCTTGAACGAAGGATCAGCTGTGTCAAAGATCGTGTTTCATCTAACATCCTCGGCAGAGTTCTTATCTCCTAAGCCCGACTAACATTGTTCCCCACTGGGACTATCTTTCCTAAGCAAGGCAGAATTGCTATCTTGGACCAAATGGTACTTCCTCGTCCCTCGCAGTGACCTTGTATCCAGTCGTGTTTATTCGTTAGTCTGTATGTCACGTCAGTTTTGTCAGCATATACATACATACATCATGCATTATTGATTCATACATGTTCATATTGCATCACTATCACTCTAGTCGGTCTTATCCCCTAGTGTTAAAAGTTCTCTCAATCGAGTTGTCAGGTCTTTCCTTGTCAGGAAACGTTGTGTCTGAACAACCTCTCATCCAGTTTATTTCTGGATTGAAGGTGGTTCTTTGACCACTTTGATAACTTGAACCTCTGAAAGACAAGAAGATCTTTGACAAATCTCACTCTTCGGCATTGAAGATGATATCTTCGCTTTCTCGGATTAAGGAAAATCCCTAGAGAAAGCCTCTTAATTAGAAGATTCGGCAATACAGCAGTTTTTCTCCAGAAAATTCACTGACGAAAAGGTCATCAGCACCTTAAATCTAGATTACATCACAAAACATTTCCTCTGAGAAGATCTCGAGGAAAAGTATGATGTAATATCCCCAAGAGAGAAAGCAGTCTCTCTAGAGACTCGTTTTCCCCAATAGAGTCAACAAATGGCGTCTCCAACAAAGAAGTTTGTATACCTCTATAACTCAGACGAATGGGTTCCCCCAGCAAGTCTGACATCAAAACTTTTTCCATCAAATGGCATCTCTCCAGGAAAATTCGGCGAGAAGTTTGAGGAAGAACCGCTACGAATAGTGTCCCTTGTCAATGAAGTTTTATTGACAAAAGAAATTGAGACCAGTTCCTTAGTAACCAGGATCGAGGGGAAGTTTATTTCAGAAACTTATACTAGTTCCTTGGTAGGAAACCAGGATCGAGGGGAAGTTTACATCAGAAACTAAGACCAGTTCCTTGGGAGGAAACCAGGATCGACGGGGAGTTTACATCAGAAACTGAGACCAGTTCCTTGGTAAGAAACTTGGATCGAGGGGAAGTTTATATCAGAAACTAAGACCAGTTCCTTGGTAGGAAACTAGGATCGAGGGAAAGTTTATTTTCAAAAGAAAACTGAGACCAGTTCCTCGGCTGAAAACCAGGATCGAGGGGAAGTTTTACCTTTTCTAAGCATCATTGCTTAGCAAAACAAGATGGATGAGCAAACTTCCATTCATAACTACCATCTAAATTTTGGGTATTCCGATATTTAATCCTCTTGCATCCCAAATGCCCGAATACCTTCGCCATTCACACCTTCGGGTCCAAGAAGATTAATTAAGGGCATCAGTCATACCCCAAATTTTGACCACTAAGATTTCCCATCATTGTGCAAATCATCATCACAATATGGATGGACCATCATACCTCAATCAATCTCCTCATAGATTTTTGAGCATTCACTACTATCAAAGATTAGGGTTTCAAGCCCTCTCAGAGCTCTTAGACAAAGGATCAATCAAGAAGTGACATGATCTTCAACTTGTCTAACCTCTCAAACATTCATAAAGGATCAAGAGGAGTCCCACATCAAGAATCAAGCACAAGGTTGCAACATTCCAGGTGGGTCAAGCCTCAAGATCGCTAGTGTCACCAAATTAGGGTTTTGGTCGACCAGGGCCTCCAGGTGGAAATTTTTGTCTGAGCATGAGACAATACTTCAAAGCATAACCCTAGAAACTCTAAGGGACATCATAAACCCAATCATCAAGTCCTCTGGCCTCAGGGGATGCATTTACTAAAAATCAGGAATTAGGTTTTCTTGACCTAATTGACCCCTAAGTTGACTTTTGGGACCAAAACATGAGCCAAAACCTCAAGAGATGATTTGAGAGTCTCTAATACACTACATTAATCCATTTGCAACAATGGATTGATCCAAGAAGCTTGATTCACAAGTTTCATGTTCATCGGAACCATAATTAGGGTTTCGCGGAAAAAGTCAGTTGTGCCTTTGACTTTTGACCAGGACATGCTCCCAAACCTTGGGACATGATTCAATAAACCCTATAACTTCTATGAAATCAATCCATCAAGTTTGATTTAGATCAAGGACTTGATTTCATAGAGGATCGCACAGTTGGGAATTCATCTAATAAAAAAGTCAACTGTGCACAAAAGTCAAAGTTTGACTTTTTGATTTTTTGATAAATTATGGTTCCCTAAACCTAAAATGATGTTAATGTGTGATTTGAATCATCATTCATCAAGAAAAATCAAGAAAAGTGGGTTAACTTGTAAAACGGGTAACCATAAAAAACTTAGAAAATTTCTAAGTTATGGAACAAAGTGGTTAGGGTACCAACTTCCAAGGATCATAACTTGAGATCCAAGCAACCATTTTGGCTGATCCAAAGATAGATTTGTAGCTCTCATGGCATACTTTAAAAGTGTCAACTACAGCTCATTCCAATTCTTCATGGATTTTTAGTTATAGAGTGACCAAAATGACAAAAACATGAAAATGCCACTTTTTCCAACACTTAGTGAAATTTTCACTAAGTCAGAATCTGTTTCAAATTTTTCAAAATATAAGGGTATTTTTCACTTGGATCCAAAAAATCTCAAGACAAACTATGATCACACATATGTTGTATCATATGAGAGCTTTCCAAAATGGCCAAGAACTCCATCAAATCCCATTTGAGCTAAGAGTTATGACAATGGCAGTATGCCTTGCTGCAACTGTCATGGCAAGGCAGATTTGTGCATTTTGCTCGATTTGATCAAATTTTACAAATGACAAACAAGTTTTTTCCATCTGAACACCTCAGGGGGAGACCAAGGAGGAACAAACACTGATCCATAAACCTCCCAAATCTTTGGAACTAAAAGTAGCATGCCAAACCTAGAAATGCCAAAAAAGGGGACAAGACTCCAATTTTGTTTTGGAGCATTCAATGGATGCACCAAGGTGGCATGAACTGAGCCTTTTTCAACTGAATGAGTCAAGGATGATCTCTGAACTAGGGAACCAAAGCCCTGTGCTCTAACCTCTAGTCAATGGCTAGAGGAGACTTAAGATTCCAAAGTGATGCAATTGGACAATGATCTGCTGCAATTGCTATTCACTATTGCTTGCAAAACAAACTTGCTCTACTATAAATAGAGCTTATTTGTGCTCAGTTTAAGTACACCAAAGCCATCAAACTGATGCTTTCCTCAAAATCTCTTCTTTCACTCCAAAATTGCCTTCCAAAGGAAGTCACTATCGGGTTTTGAGTTTTAGAGCCATTCCAACCAAACCAATCACACACACACACACACACACCTCATAAACATCATATAGAAGTGATCCAAACACTTAAAAAACATCTGGAACACCAATTCCACAAAATCACCAGCCAATTGCTCAAGGTTTTAACTAAGTTGCAGTTGAGATGCCATGAAGTGATCCAGCCATTTCCAATCAAGTCCAAACATTCAAACACACTCCATATGGTGTAGGGAAGCTGTTTAGATCATCACAACTCGTCTGTAACACCTCCAACTCAAAAATCACATTGCTCTTGCTATCACGACCTTCAAGTAAGCCTAAACTTGGTCATCTCATGATTCATGCATATCTCCTCGCACAATAATTTTGCCATATGTTCATAATCATGTATGGAGGGTTTCCCCTCAATCAGTTGCTTTGTTTGAATTATGTATCAAAATTCTCAGCCTTAATTCAGAATTTAGGGTTCTTAAGGTTTTGTCTTGATTTCTTATTCCATGCTTAAAATAAATGAAATTAAAGACCATAGACATGATCGTGAGGTGAAAACGAGTAGATTGTTATGTAGATTGTGTGGTTTCATCAAGTATTCAGTGAGATTGGTGAGAAAATGCAAATCTGCAGAAACAGAGGGGTCGCGCGTGTTCTTGATGTGTTCTTGGCGCCATTTTTTGAAAATTTGAATATTGGAATTTTGTGATTTTATTTAATTGATTCAAAAATTATTTTCTCTCTGGTTTTTAATGATTTTGAGTTGATTCTTTTTTTAATAATTCACAAAAATGTTAAAATATTTTATTTTGCCAAAAATTCCCAAAAATATTATTTATTTCATATACTTGATATTTTTGCAAAGAATTAATCTTTTATTTGTTTTCTAACACTTAAAATATTTTTTCCTCCTTGATTTCCCAAATTTAATTGGTTTCCAATCATTTTGTGGATAAAAACATGATTTTTCAAACATTAAACCAAGATCACAACTTGTTTTTCATATATGTTTGATAATTTTTCATTTTAATTGAATTTTTTATTTAATTAAGATACATTTTGAAACTAATTTAGGGTTTTGATTTTTATCACCCAAACAAATCTTTTTCAAAAACACTTTGGGCCTCTAATAGAATGTAAGACCTAATCCCCTTTTAACCAAAACAATTTTGGGCCTCAGATAATGTATAAGTCCCTCTGCGTTAAAAGAAAAATCTCGGCGCAATCGCCAGGTCAAAAATCAAATCATCTGGGCCTACCTCGTGTTATAAGCCCCGTTTCTTTTCTTTAAATTTCTTTGGGCCTCTAATAGAGTGTAAGACCCAACCCTTTTTTGAAACCAAAATGATTTGGGCCTCAGATGTTTTATAAGACCCACTGTGTTTTCAAAAACCTCGGCGCGATCGCAGTTTTCAAACAAATAACCCTGGACCTCTCCCGGAGTTGTAAGCCCTATCTCTTGTACAAAAATAAACTTTGGACCTCTAATAGAGTGTAAGACCCATCCTCTTGTACATAAAAACTTTTTGGACCTCACATATTGTATAAGTCCCTCTATACAGTTTTCAAAACAACGGTGCGATCATCGTTAAAATTTGGGCCTCTCCTTGAGCGGTAAGCCCCAACAATCTTTTCAAAACAATTTCTCCTTTAATTTCTTTGATTTCTTTGTTGAACAACTAACAAAATAGCATGGATGCTCTACAACGGGTAAGTGTTTATCCGCTTTCATTTACCGCTTTCATATGCATATAACTGTATTGTGGGGTTGTTTCACTGTAAGTTTTCTTTCACATCCTTTTATATACTTGTCACATATCCTCTGTGTAATACTAGTATAGTTATTTAGAGTTTTCCCCGACAACTACGTCTAGCACTAGGTAAAACCCTGTTGGTCACTCTTTAAATACAAACAAAACTAGATCCCCATAGGATTTCCGGATACAGTCTTCCCTTCTCTTGGGGTTAAACAATATGGAACAAAGAGAAAGGCAGTATTCTCGGTGAACCTTTTCTCAGACTGTCACCCTTAGAAATTGTCAAAGAAACTGTAACTCCCCAGAGATGATCTTTTCTCCATGAATGGCATCTCTTGAGTTTCTACTAAATTATCGAACTTTCTTGGAATGATCTCTTCTCTTTGAATTGAATTTCTTGAACTTCTCTTGGTTTGGGGACCCACAGGCTTCTTAAAAGCATCCTCGCCTCCTCTTGGGCGTTGTACAAGGACCCTTCGGCTTCTTAGAGGTTCTCATTCCTTCTCTTTGGCTTAATACAAGGACCCTGACGACCTCTTAAAGGTATAAAATAGAACTTAGTCATCCTTTGCTAGAGCAGTCTTTCCAGCGTCAAAACTCTGACCATTTTAGGGTTGATACTCATCCCTTAATGCCCGCGCCTCCTCTTGGGCATTGTACAAAAGATAAAACTCTAGACTTGGACAATCTAAACCTCTTGAGTCTCAAAGTCATTCTCAAGTTCCTTTCAAACATAGGAAAAAACATTGATCACTCTGGATCAATCTCCAGCAGAAACCCGGTCTCACTCATGAGAGTTCCCCACACTTGGACCCGCTTCAGGATCTCAATAATCCTCAGCAGTAAGTCAGCCTCCTCTTGGGCTTTGTACAAATGATTCTCCCCAGCGGAGCTAACCTTTTCAGACTCTCTTGTTAAGTCAGCCACTTTTAGCCTCCGTCTTGGGCTTTGTACAAGACATATAAAAACACTCTCTTGTTGAGTATAAAAGACTCTCTTGTTGAGTCAATCTCCTTTTAGCCTCAATCTCGGGCTTCGTACGAGACAACAAAACACTCTCTTATTGAGTATAAAAGACTCTCTTGTTGAGTCAATCTCCTTTTAGCCTCAATCTCGGGCTTCGTACGAGATAGCAAATCACTCTCTTGTTGAGTATAAAAGACTCTCTTGTTGAGTCAATCAACCTTCAGATTCTCTTGTTGAGTCAATCACCTGTTCAAGACTCTCTTGTTAAGTTAACCTTTTCTAGCCTCCGTCTTGGGTTTTATACAGGAAAGATAAAAGTACCCTCTTGTTGAGTCAAACCCTTTCAGCCTCCATCTTGGGCTTTATACAATATACATTCTCCCCAACGAAGTCAAAACCCCTTTTAGCCTCAATCTTGGCCTTTGTACAAGACAGAAAGAACATTTTCCCCGGAAAAGTCAAACTTCCCGCCTCCTCTTAGGCTTTGTATAAAGAAACCCCCGGTTGAGTCAATCAACCTCATACCATCAAACTTATGCTTTGATCAGGGCACACAAAAATCAACAAGTCCCTCAGAGGAAGTCCAATCCCTCTTTAGAGATGACAAATTCTCTCTCAGTTAAAATCCTTTAGCTTCACATCTTGGGCTTTAAACAAGATACAAACCACCTTTAGCTTCATGTCTTGGGCTTGAACAAGACACCAAAACATCTCTTTCCCCCCATAGAATAGGAGGAACTACGATCGCTCTGATTTCCCTGTTTCGTCAAACGGGAATACGTAGGCATAAGATTGCAAAATATTAGCGAGCATACTAATCAAAAACTTAAAGTCCAGTACCTTCATACATCCATCAAAAGCATCAGACCTAACACCTTACGAGAAGCCTAGCTAATAGCCAATTCACGGTATTCTTAAGAGAAATAACCTAAAGACAGACCCCCCTATTTTGATAGCATCTGTAAACCAACATTTTTTACTGTTTAACCTCAGTATGCAAGCAGGGTTAATTGGATACATCCATTTCCCTTCCTTAATCAGCTTCACACGATAAATAATGAATCGAACTGTAGTACCAAAGCGATAGTGATTCAAAACCACAAAAATCGCGCTACACACACTAGTACATTTAACAGACAGAAGTTCTCCCCTATCTTTCACAAATGATGCTCCTCCAAGAAACCCTTGGATTGAGACCAAAATCACCATTGATCCCTCTCATTCAAAAACCATCCATACCCTATACAAATCCACCTTGAATTTTAAAGCCATAGTGTAGCGTGTGATTTTTTTCGGTGACGCGACCACCTTATCGCAGAATTGTGGGTTCCTCCTCGCCGCAATAGTAGGAGGAAGAGGTGCTACTTTCGGATTTCTTATTTATCCCGTGAAGCTGGAAGGGAAAGGGAAAGCTTTCTAAAACTAACCTTGCACATGAATGTTTAACTGAATAAACGCTTAAAGAGATTCGAGGAGTTCGGGGTCAGGTTATACAATGGGGAGTTGTCAATTACCCATCCTATATGTGGTTATCCACAGGTTGTTAGTTTTAGGTTCTGCTTTGTACTTGATGATGTTTATCTGTTGATGGGTTGGGAAAGTTTCTTGGGAAATATGAGAGAGAGAGAGAGAGAGAGAGAGAGTTTTTGATGATTTTAGTGGTGAGGTACTGGACCTTAGTTTTGATTGGCATGCAAGAAGGTACTGGACCTAAAGTTTTTGATTGTTATGCTCGCTAAGATTTCGCAATCTTATGCCTACGTATTCCCATTTAAAGAAACAGGGAAATCAGAGCAATCATAGTTCCTCATATTCTAAGGGAGGAAAATGATGTTTTGGTGTCTTGTTCAAAGCCCAAGATTGAAGCTAAAAGGAGTATTTGTGTCTTGTTCAAAGCCCAAGATTGAAGCTAAAGGGTTTGACTGAGAGAGAACTTGTCATCTCTAAAGGGGAGACATCTTGTCTGTTTATCACAACTGTTGGGTGACTGATTATAAAGGAGGATTACTTTAGCTGGGATATATGAATCCAACAATGCCATAATTTCCTTTATAGGGGATTTATCCTGAAGGAGAAAACTTTAACTCAGTGTTGAGCAATGCCATTTTTCCATATGAATCTTTCATGCTAAGAGAGGGACAGTGGTGTGGATGTAAATAATCCAGAGAGGATTTGCCAGGATAAAAGATGGATGGCAGCTTGGATATTTGAATCAACAAGTGTGCCACTTACAGCGGTTATATGGGATTAAGGTTTGTTTTGAGTTATCTGTTTTGATATGTGATACCACAGAGAAATGTCTTCCTACATAGAGATTTTGATTTCCTCTGAGGGGATGTTGGTTTTTGTAGGTGCCTTGATCAAAGCCCAAGGTTGAAGTTAAGAGATTGATTGACTCCACTGAGGAAGTCCTTATACAAAGCCTAAGAGGAGGCTGGAAAAGACTGACTCAACGAGAGAGTGTTTATCTGTCTTGTACAAAGCCCAAGATTGAGGCTAAAAGAAATTGACTCTTTGGGGGATATCATTATACAAAGCCTAAGAGGAGGCTAAAAGTTTGACTTTTCCGGGGAAATATTTTGTCTGTCTTGTACAAAGCCCAAGATTGAGGCTAAAAGAGATTTTGACTCCACTAGGAAGGATTTGTATGTGTCTTGTACAAATCCCAAGATTGAGGCTGAAAAGAAGACTGACTCGGTAGGAAAGAAATCTTTATCTGTCTTTTAAAAAGCCCAAGATTGAGGCTAAAAAGAAGACTGTACTGACTCGGCTGAGGATATTTTAGGTGTCTTGTACAAACCCAAGATTGAGGTTGAAAAGATTTTGACTCTGCTGGAGAGTCTTATCTGTCTTGTACAAAGCCCAAGATTAAGGCTGAAAAGAGAATTGACTCTGCTTAGAGAAATTTATATCTCAAAGCCAAAAAGAAGGCTGGGAGGAATTGACTCCACTAGGGAAGATATTTTTCAAGAGCTTAAGAGAAGGTTACGAGGATTTTGACTTTGTTGTAGAAAGCTTATATATGTCTTATACAAAGCCCAAGATTGAGGCTAAAAAGATGACTGACTCAACAAGAGAGTGCTTATATGGTGTCTTGTACGAAGCCCAAGACTGAGGCTGAACAAGCTGGAGAAATCTTTATACACAGCCTGAGAGGAGGCTAACTTCTGCTAGGGGAAATCATTATACCAACCCTAAGAGGAGGCTGAAAAAGATTGACTCGACAAGAGTGTGTTGAAAGGTGATTGACTAAACAAGAGAGTCTGAAAAGTGATTGACTCAACAAGAGAGTCTGAAAAGTGATTGACTTAACAAGAGAGTCTGAAAAGTGATTGACTCAACAAGAGAGTTTGAAAAGTGATTAACTCAACAAAAGTGTCTGAAAGGTGATTGACTCAACAAGAGAGTCTGAAAAGTGATTGACTCAACAAGAGAGTCTGAAAGGTGATTGACTCAACAAGAGAGTCTGAAAAGGTTAGCTCAGATGGGGAAAATCATTGTCCAAAGCCCAAGAAGAGTCTGACTTTGCTGAGCGAAGGAAGGATCATTATACAAAGCCTAAGAGGAGGCTATCTTTGTTGAGGATTATTGAGATCCAGAGACAGGTCAAAATGGGGAATCAACTCTTGCTAAGGGTTTACACTAGGGTTGAGATATCAGATGCCTTGAGATTCTAATTGGGATAGTGTTATACCGATAGTAAGTTGACCCTGGCTAGGGATAATTTAGGATAAAAGACTGAGTTTTAGATCCGGAGAGAGTTTTAACTCTACTGGGGATTGGTTAAATGACCAGGGTTTCTCCTATGTTTGTAAGGAACTTGAGAATGTCTTTGAGATCCAAGAGGAGATTTAGACTGTCCAAGGCTACTGGTATGGAAGAGTTTATCTTTGTACGATGCCCAAGAGGAGGCTGGTGTTTTAAGGGATGAGAATCAACCCTAAATTGGTCTGAAGTTTTGACTCAAGAAAGACTGCTCTATCAAATGATGACTAAGTTATGTCCTATACCTTTTAGAGGTCTTTAGGGTCCTTGTATTAAGCCCAAGAGAAGGCATGAGAACTTCTAAGAAGCCGGAAGGTCGATGTACAAAGCCCAAGAGGAGGCGAGGATGCTTTTAAGAAGCCTGTGGGTCCAAACTTAAGAAGAGGTCAAGAAAAGTTTCACGGAGAATAATCTTTTCTTTAATGAACATTTCTAGGGTTTGAAGAAATTCAAGAGAGGTTTCACCGGGAATTAATCCTCTCTAGGAAATGAAATTCTTTGACAATTTCTAACAGTGACAGTCTGAGAAAAGTTTCACCGGGAATAATGCCTTTCTCTTTGTTCCATATTGTTTAAGCCCAAGAGAAGGCAAGACTGTATCTGGAAATCGTATGGGGATCTAGTTTTGACTACATTAAAGAGTGACCAACTGGCTTTACCTAGTTCTTAGACTTAGTTGCCGGGGAAAACTCTAAGTAAATATACAAGTATATATACAGTTGATATATGACAAGTATTTAAAAGGATATGAAAGAAGGACTTACAAATGAGCAAGCTTCCCACAATACAGTTATATACATATAAAAATGGGTAAAAGAAAGCTGATAAAAACTTACAGATGAGCAAGCTTCCATAGCTGTATTGTTAGTTGTTCAAGAAATTAAAGAAAGTTTTGATAACAATTGTATATTTGAACCTAAATCAAAAAAGAAGTTTTATTTTGAAAAGATTGGGGCTTATACTCAAGGAGAGGCCCAGATATAACAGGGATCACACCGTTGTTCTGAAAATTGTATTGGGGCTTATACAATGACTGAGGCCCAAAGAGGTTTTTTGTACAAAGGGATAGGTCTTACAACTCAAGGAGAGGCCCAAAGGTTTGAAAAAGAAAAGAAATGGGACTTACAACACAAGGGTAGGCCCAGATGAAAATGTTTTGAAATGGCGATCGCGCCGAGATTTTTGAAAATACAGTGGGACTTATACAATGACTGAGGCCCAAAAAGGTTTTGGTAAAAAAGGGATTGGGTCTTACACTCTAATAGAGGCCCAAAGTTGTTTGAAAAACTATTTGTTAGAGTGATAGTGATCAAAACCCTAATTTTTGGTTTTAAAATGTATTTTAATTGAATAAAAATTCAATTAAAATAATCAAACATGTGAAAAAAGGTTGAAATATTGGATTTATATTTGGAAAATCATGTTTCATTCATGGGATGATTTAAAAATCATTTCAGTTTTGCAAAACCAAGAGAAAGAAATATTTTTAATATTTAAAAACAATATTTTTGTGAAATTTTCATGGAATAAAATATTTTAACATTTTTGAGAATTTCCAAAAAAAGAACCAATAAAAAATAATAAAAATTGAGAGAGAAATTAATTTTTGAATTAATTAATAAAAACCACAAAATATTAAAAAGAGCAAAAATATGGAAAATGGCAAAATGGTCTGGGTGGGGTTTGAACCCACGACCTTGACAACAAACACACATGCACTCTACCAATGGGGTGGTGATACATCCGTGTATCAAAACCACCCCATTAATTCATAAGGCATGCCTTGTTTCTAGTTCTAGGCAAGGCAAAGCAAGCTTTTGGGCAATTTACGTGAAGCCTCTAACTTTCTCATTTCTCCATGGATTGGGACAAAATCTAGGTGCATCTGACCTAGAATTTCATGAGGAATTCAATGGTGCCCTTGGAATTTTCAAAAAATGTTTCCTCCTCAAAATTCGATAGTGATTTCAAAATAGGCCTATTTTTGCATGTTCTGTGCTATCTCATGGTACGGCAAGAATTACATGACAAATTGGTTCAAACACAACATATACAACATGTATGAGATGTTTATCATTAATGGGCATCAAAGGAATGCATAATTCAAAGAGTTCAAGTTGTCATGCACTTACCTCTTGGAGCTTTTTGTGTTATCTGCCAAGTTCCTTGTGCCAAAAGTAATTTGATGCTTTGAACACTCTCAATTGATCCTTTAGAAGCTTTTAGAATGATTAGAACCTGCTGGAATCCTCATGAACAAGTTGTGGCACTTTCTAGCAAAAGGGGCAAAAGTGACCAATATGACAGTTTGAGGACGATATTTGGAGTGTGTTTGAGGCTTTGTTTGGTTTTGGAAGTGACTGAATCACGACATGGCTTGAAAAATGCAGAAAAGTTCAATTTTGAGGTTTTGGAAGTGGACTTTGTGATTTTGGTGTTTCAGGTCACAAGTGAGTGTTTGAACAGCTGTGATACAACATATTAGAGGTGTTTGGATCATGAGTTGTGGTGGAATTGCTCTCTCACTCAAAAACTCAGAGATACCTTGCAAAAGAAGGAATTTTGGCCTAAATAAAGAGATTTTGAAGAAAGCAAGTGTTGTAGTGCTTTGGTGTACTCAAGTTGAGCACAAATGAGCTCTATTTATAGTAGATCAAGTTTGTTTTGCAAGCAATAGTGAATGGCAGCTGCAGCAGGCCTTTGGCTAATGTTGGGCAAAAGGAATCTCAAGTCTCCTCTAGCCATTGACTTGAGGTTAGGGCACAGGCCTATGGTCCTTTGATTCAGAGCTTATTCTTGACTTATTCAGTTAGGAATGTGTCAGTCTAAGCCACCTTGGTGTATCCATTAAATGCATTGCAACAAAATTGGAGTCTTGGCACCTTTTTAGCCTTTTTAGGTTTGTTATGGCTAAGTGTAGATTCTTGGACTTTGGAGGCTTGGGGATCAGATCATTCTCCTTTTATTTTATCCTCAGATGTGTCCAAATGGATGACAAGGCTTAGAGTTACTCAATTTTGCTAAATCGAGAAAAATGCCAAAATCTGCCTTGTCCAAGACAATTGGAAATGGTGATTTTGAGGGATTCATATCTCCCTGCTCAGGTTGAGTTATGGGAGGCTCTTGTGCTTTTTAGGAAGCCCTCATATGATACAAAACATGTGTGATCATAGGTTTTTTTTGAAACTATTTGGATCCCATTGAAAAATCCTCATGAACATTGATGTTCAAGGCTGGTAACTTAGGCAGATTTTCACAAGTGTTGAAAAAAGTGTCATTTTCATGTTTTTGTCATTTTGATCACTCCATAACATAAAATCCATAAACAATTGGAGTTGGAGGTAGTTTAAGCTTTTGTAGAGTGTATTAAGACCTACAAATCCAGCTTTGGATCACCCAAAATGGTTACTTGGATCTCAAGTTATAATCCTTGGAAGTTGGTACCAAAACCACTTTTGTTCCACAACTTAGAAAAATTTTGGTTTCTCAAGGTTGCCCCTTTTGCAAGAAACCTCACTTTTCTTGATTTTTCTTGATGGATGATGGATCAATATCATAAATTAACATTGTTTTTGACTTAGGGGAACCATATTTGTGAAAAATCCTAAAAAGTCAAACTTGATTTTGTGCACAGTTGACTTTTTATCAGATGAAATCCAAACTGTGTGATCCTTTGTGAAATCAAGTCCTTGACCTAAATCAAACCTAATGAATGGATTCCATAGGTGTTATAGGGTGTACTGAATCATGTCTTGAGGTTTGGGAGCATGTCCTGGTCAAAAGTCAAAGATACAGTTGACTTTTCCCTCGAAACCCTAATTGTGGTCCTGATGAAAATGAAACTTGTGAATCAAGCCTCTTGGGGCAATCCATTGTTGTAAATGGGTCAATATGGTGTATTTGAGACCCTCAAATCATGTCTTGAGGTCTTGGCTCAGGTTTTGTCCCAAAAGTCAACTTAGGGGTGAATTAGGTCAAGAAACCCTAATTCCTGATTTATTGTAAATGCATTTGATATCATGATACCAAGAATTGTCGTCTATGACTGCTTCAATTGTAAAGATGTAAGCGGGACGTTCAAGGCGCATTATGTCGATATTAGGGACGTCATTCCATTGGCCTACACTAATCATGGAGGAAAGAGGGGCTAATTCATCAGCCATATGATTCTCTTCACGAGGGATCTGATGAAACTCGATTCTGTTGAAGAATGGTAACAACCTTCTCGCATAGTCTTTGTAAGGAATCAGTCCTGATTGGTATGTGTTCCAATCTCCTTTGATCTGATTGATAACCAGGTCTGAGTCTCCATACACATCCAAGTTCTTAATTCTCAAGTCAATCGCTTCTTCGAGACCCATGATACAAGCTTCGTATTCGGTCTCGTTATTTGTACATTTGAAAGTCAGTCTAGTAGTGAAAGGAATGTGGGTACCCTGAGGTGTTATGATGATTGCCCCAATTCTATTTCCATAATGATTGACAGCTCCGTAAAAGATTAGTACCCATTGGGAACCTGGTTCTGGCCCTTCACTGGGTAGTGGTTCATCGCAATCTTTCATTTTCAAATACATGACATCTTCGTCTGGGAAGTCAAATCAGACTGATTCCTAATCATCAATCAGTTGATGAGCCAAAAAATCGGCTAAAATACTTCCTTTGACGACTTTCTGAGCATGGTACTCAATGTTGTATTCTGATAACATCATCTGCCACCGGGCAATCCTTCCCGTGAGAACAGGTTTTTCAAAGATGTACTTGATCGGATCCATTTCGGAGATTAACCAAGTAGTGTGACAAATCATATACTGGCGAAAATGTCTCGCAATCTTTCACAGTCGGTAAGTTTCTTACTCAAATAGTAGATGGCCGACTCTTTTCTTTTTGTTTTGTCTTGTTGACCAAGTACACAACCCATGGTGTATTCCAAGACTGTTAAATAGATGATCAGCGGTCTTCCCTCTACTGGAGGTGATAGGATAGGTGGATTCAACATATACTCTTTGATACTATCGAAGGCGGTTTGGCAGTCTTATGTCCATACACAGATTTGATTCTTTTTTAGTAATATGAAGATTGGTGCGCATGTCACAGTCATGAGGAATATGAATCTGGATATGTAATTCAAACGTCCCAAGAATCCTCTTACTTGTTTTTCAGTCTTTGGAGAAGGCATTTCTTGAATGGCCTTAACTTTGTCAGGATCATCCTCAATTCCTTTCTGGCTAACAATGAACCCTAGCAATTATCCTGAGCGGACACCGAACTTGCACTTGTTAGGATTCAAGCGGAGTTTGTACTTTCTCAGTCACTCGAATAGTTTTGACAGGTGGGTTACATGCTCCTCTTCTGTCTTAGATTTGGAAATCATGTCATCGACATACACTTCTATTTCTTTGTGTATCATGTCATGAAATAGAGTAGTCATGGCCCTTTGATAGGTTGCCCCGAAGTTCTTCAAACCGAACGACATTACCTTGTAACAAAAGGTGCCACATGGGGTGATGAAGGAAGTTTTCTCCATGTCTTCCGGCGCCATTTTTATTTGATTATAGCCCGAGAATCCATCCATAAAGGAGAATATTTTGAACTTTGTTGTACTGTCTACCAGCAAGTCTATGTGCGGTAAGGGAAAGTCATCCTTTGGACTGGCTTTGTTCATATCCTTGTAGTCTACACACATTCTAACTTTTCCGTCCTTTTTTGAAACTGGTACTATGTTGGCTATCCATTGAGGATATTCTGAGGTGGCGAGGAAACCCGCGTCAATCTGTTTATGTACTTCCTCTTTGATTTTGATGGCCATGTCTGGATGAGTTCTTCTCAACCTTTGTTTTACTGGCGGACATTCTGATCTTAACGGTAAATGATGTTCCACGATACTGGTATCATACCCTGGCATGTCCTGATAGGACCAAGCGAATACATCAAGAAAATCTTTGAGAAGTTTTATCAAGTCTTCTTTGACAATTGGACTGAGCAGTGCCCCAATCTTGATTTCTTTTCTCTCTTCTCCTGAATCCAAGTTGACTATTTCCAACGGCTTCTTGTCTGAGTAATCGGGAGATCTCTTTTGGAAATTCTTCGTCTTCTTCTTCTTCAGCCTCAAATATCGAGAATTAAAAGTTGGGAGAAGGCATTGGATCGTATGTTTCAACGAGGTTTAAAACAAGCAATCTGCATGACAAGATGATTGTTTTTTAGAAGAGATAGAGAGAATGCAAGCGTGTGTGCAGTGTATTTTATGAAAAGTGCTTGTTTTTATTTTGAGTTGTTTTTAGGATTACCATTTTCTGAAAAAGTAAAAAGTGAAAACAGCAATAAATGCGGAAATTACAGAACGACGTTATTTTATTTATGATTTGGTCGATTCTTGAAACTACATCCCTATAAAACAAAACTCTGTCGCTTTGGGTAAAGCGAAGAGGGACATTTATAGAAAGTGAGCCCTATCAAAACATCTGTTTCACCTGGGCAGGGCGAAAGGTTAAAACAAAGAAGGCAATTACTTATACTTATGGACGACTTTCGGGACATCGACAGCAACCCATTGGCGGTGAACTCCTCGGTGAATCACAAAGTCAGGTACCTTCTTTCTTGGTTTGTCCCCAGAAATGACGTTGATTTCTGGCGGAGCAGGATCGTTTGAGTCTTCCTCCCATGCAGAGTTATCGTAGACGAACTCTTCTATTGTATCTTGCATAGTGTTTTCATTCTCAGGGTGATCTCCCTATCCAGTCGGCTGGATGTCTTCGAGCCTGATACGAGAGCTTTCAGGAGCGGTGTACTTGACCAAGAAGTCATACTTGCCACTCGGTTGTCCTAAGGTGTCCCATACTTCCGTGGAACTGGAGGAGTCATCCCTCTCGATGACGTTGACCTCGGGGAAGGCGTAGTTGATGAGCTCTTGTCCTACAATCTTTGCAGATTCATCGTCGTGCTGGATATTTTCTGAATGCCCTGAGTAATGATCCCATGATTTGGTGGGGATGCAGGTATTCTTTTCAATGATGCTCAGTTGATATACATCATTTGGCTGGCTCTTTTGCCACAAGTCCTCTGGGTATGACTCCCAGATAGGCAACTCATCCATTGGGTCATAATAGTCATAGTCGAACTTGTATTTTATCAGAGTGTCCTCCTCTAACGAGTTAGGCAGAGCACAGCATCCTTCCGGATCACAATCTCCGTAGATCATCTTGACGTCTGATCTCGATATATATCTCGGACTTTGCGTGGGATAGCAAAATGGCATATGAGTTTCTCCCTGAGACATATAACCATCCTCGTTGAGATAGGACTTCCACTCTTCATCTGTATCGAAGGAATCCCCCTCACTGATGGTATGTACTTCTTGAGACACTGGGTGAAGGAAGCCTCCACTGTGGAAGAAGTCCTGAATGGGATGAAAACTTTCGTCATTAATAGCTGTCTGGGTACAGGTATAGGAAAAACCAAGACCTTTCTTTGTCTTGTTATCCATATGAATGACAAGCTGTCCCCATCCTTTTGCGTTGTTACTCTCGATCACTTTGAGAGCAACTTTGTATGAGGAAATCAATGTTCCTTTTTCTGATTGATTTTCGTTGCTTACCGAGAGTGCTTGAAACTGAGTTCCAACGACCTCTTCTGGTTCTACACAAGATGACGATGATAAGTTGCTCACGATTAAAGCCTGCTCTCCACAGACTGTGACTAGTTTGCTACTTTTGACGAACTTCAGCTTCTGGTGAAGCGTCGAAGTGACTGCCCCAGCCTCGTGTATCCAAGGTCTTCCTAATAAACAGTTGTATGCTACCTGGATGTCCATGATCTGGAATGTAACTTGGAAAGTGTGAGGACAGATAGTGAAGGGAAGGTCAACTTCGCCGGTAACTATTTTTCTGGATCCATCGAAAGCTTTGACGATGACCTCACTGCCTCTCATCGGAGATCCCTGAAATGATAGTCGCATCAGAGTAGATTTTGGCATAATTTTCCTAGCAGTTGACTGTAATTTTAAGCGCCATGTTGTGATTGTTGCCTTCTTCTGGCAGTTCTTCATCACTGAATCCTAGGTTGTTGCAGGAAGTGATGTTGGAGATGATGTTGTCAAATTGTCTTATCGTCACGTCTTGTTCCACAAAGGCCTGCTCTAAGACTTTCTGTAGAGCTTCCTTGTGAGCTTCGGAATTGAGCAAAAGAGATAACACAAAGATTCTTGAAGGAGTTTGCAACAGTTGGTCTACAATGTTGTACTCGCTTTTCTGAATGACCTTCAGCATCTCATCGTTGTTCTTTGAGAAGTCGGGATTACTGGATTGCCTGACTGGTTGATAGGGAACTTCTGTTTGAGGTTCCTTCTCCTTGGTGGGTTCTCCAACTCCTCTGTTGAAGATTCGGACAGTCGGCAAGGTTTACGATGGAGGGTAATGGAGTTTCCTTTCCATTCTCAATTGTTATTTCACCGTACTTGTAAGGGATAGCCTTATCGGATTTGTACGGTATCGGTCCTGGAAGATAGATAACCACAAGTGCCTTTTGATTTTTCTGACCATCATAGGCATCCTTAATTGGTTCGAGGTTGAGAATCTTTCTACTATCAAGAGGAACTCTTGATTCATGGAGTAGAGGGATTATGGCACACACATCTTTGGACACTTCCTGTTTAGGGATTAAGACAACGTCTTTGCTTTGATCAGGATGATAGTCTTGCATTACGTTGATCGAACCAGAATTTGAACATGGTCGAATCTCTTTTCGGTCCAACTGATTTTGAAGAGCTGACCGTACAAGGTAGCATCCTTGGTTGTTCTTTGAGCAAACTCTACAGTGCTTATAGTTGTACGGTGGAACCCGGCCACGTCTGCTTTGTATACAGTGCAACTTTACTAGATCTATTTCCATCGATCGGACATCCTGACTTTGATGCCTAGTAGGATTCCCGTCAGTCATACTGACCTGTTGTGTGTCTTCATCTAGATAGATCGGAAGCCACCAGTGGTTCAACAAGTGTTGAAGTTTTCTTTGGACAAGTGCACATCCTTGGTCGTCTTTACAACACACTTTACAGTCCTGATAATCATGTGAAGCCAGAAATCCGAGCCTGACTTGCTTAGCGTGTAATTCTACCGGGCTAGTATTCATCAGGCGAATATCAAAGATTTGAATCATATTAACTTGATAATGACTTCTATCACGGTATTCCTGAATCCATTCGAGATCCATCTGACGCTGGAGGGCCTCTTGTACAAAAGAGCATCCCTGATTATTTATTGAGCAGATCAGACATGAATTGTAATCGTGTCGTGGCAGATCATGATATTGGCTTTGCCTTGACTGCATTGCCACCAAGTTGACATTCATTGCCAGAATGTTGTGGTTCTGGATATTGTTGGAATTTGCGTGAGCCATACTGACCTCACGGATTCGGTGATCTTGGATCCATCTGAGATCCATCTGTTCTTGTAGAGCTGATTGCACTACGAAACATCCTTGATTATTCTTGGAGCAGATATCACACTGGTGATAATTGTGACACAGTACATGACCGTATCCGCTCTGTTTGCAAAGCATCTTGACCAGATTGGTTCCTGTAGCGAATGATTTTTGTCGGTGACGCGACCACCTTATCGCTGGGTTTTCCTCACCGCAATGACGAGGGGTGCTACTTTCTGATTTCTTATTTATCCCGTGAAGCTAGAAGGGAAAGGGAAGCTATCTAAAACTAACCATGCACGCGAATGTTTAACCAAACAAACATTGCAAAAGAGATTGGGGGGTCCGGGGTCAGGTTATACAAAGGGGAGTTGTCATTTACCCATCCTATATGTGGTTATCCACATGAAATTAGCTTTAGGTTTCGCTTTATACTTGATGGTGTTTATCTATTAATGGGTTGGGAAAGATTCTTGGGAAATATGAGTGAGTGAGTGAGTTTTTGTTGATGTTCGGGTTTTTCTGGTGTTTTTGGTATGGTACTAGACCTAAGTTTTGAATGATGTGTGAAGGTACTGGACCTAAAGTTTTTGATTAGTATGCTCGCTAAGATTTCGCAATCTTATGCCTACGTATTCCCGTTTAAATGAAATAGGGAAATCAGAGCAATCGTAGTTCCTCCTATTCTACGGGAGGAAAAAGATATTTTGGTGTCTTGTTCAAAGCCCAAGATTGAAGCTAAAAGGTTTTGACTGAGAGAGAATTTGTCATCTCTAAAAAGTGATTGCTGATTTTTGTGTGCCTTGATTAAAGCCCAAGGTTGAAGCTAAGAGGTTGATTGATTTTACTAGGGGGAGTCTTTATACAAAGCCTAAGAGGAGGCTGGAAATGACCGATTCAACCAGAGAGTATTTTTATCTGTCTCGTACAAAGCCGGAGATTGAGGCAAAAAGAGGATGACCCTTTAGGGATATCTCTATAAAAAGCCTAAGAGGAGGCTAAAAGCTTGACTTTTCTGGGGAAAATGTTCTATCTGTCTTGTACAAAGCCCAAGATTAAGCCTAAAAGGGGTTTTGACTCTGCCTGGGAGATTTGTATGTGTCTTGTACAAAGCCCAAGATTGGGGCTGAAACGATTTTGACTCTTGCTGGAGAGTAGTATCTGTCTTGTACAAAGCCCGAGATTGAGCCTAAAATGAGTTTGACTTTGCTTGGGAAAGATGTTGGTCCCAAGCTTAAGAGAAGGTTACGAAGATTTATGTCTTGTACAAAGCCCAAGATTGTGCCTAAAAGGGTTTGACTCAACAAGAGAGTGCTTTTATTTGTCTTGTATAAAGCCCAAGATTGAGGCTAAAAAGGTTGACTAAACGAGAGAGTCTGAAAAGGTGATTGACTCGATGAGAGAGATTGAAAGGGTGAGTGACTTAACAAGAGAGTCTGAAAGGTAATTGACTCAACAAGAGAGTCTGAAAAGTAATCGACTTAACAAGAGAGTCTGAAAAGTAATTGACTCAACAAGAGAGTCTGAAAAGTAATTGACTCAAGAAGAGAGTCTGAAAAGTAATTGACTCAACAAGAGAGTTTGAAAAGGTTAGCTCCGCTTGGGAGAATCATTGTACAAAGCCCAAGAGGAGGCTGACTTTGCTGAGGAAAGATCATTATACGAAGCCTAAGGGGAGGCTAACTTTTGCCGGGGATAATTGAGATCCCGAGGCAGGTCCAAGTGGGGATTCAACTCTTGCTAAGGTTCCAGAAGAGTTGAGGTATCAAATGCCTTGAGGTTCTGATTTTTGATTTTTGGGAGAGAGATCGGGTTTTAGCTCTGCTGGAGATTGATCCAGAGTGATTAGGGTTTCTCCTATGTTTGTAAGGAACTTGATAATGTCTTTGAGACTCAAGAGGGGATTTAGACTGTCCAAGTCTATTGGTGTGGAAGAGTTTTATCTTTTGTATGATGCCTAAGAGGAGGCACGGGTATTAAGGGATGAGAATCAACCCTAAATCTGAGATTTGACACTGGAAAGACTGCTCTAGCAACGAATGACTAAGTTCTGTCTTATACCTTTAAGAGGTCCTCAGGGTCCTTGTATTAAGCCCAAGAGAAGGCATGAGAACTTCTAAGAAGCCGGAGGGTCCTTGTACAAAGCCCAAGAGGAGGCGGGGATGCTTTTAGGAAGCCTGTGGGTCCCAAACCAAGAAAAGTTCAAGAAATTCTATTCACCAAGAATAGATCATTTAGTGAAAGTTCTGTGATTTGAGGAAACTCAAGAGATGCTATTCACCGAGAATATATCAACTCTAGGGAGTAGAATTTCTTTGACAATTTCTAAAGTGACAGCCTGAGAAAAGGTTCACGAGGAATACTGACTTTCTCTTTGTTCCATATTGTTTAAGCCCTAGAGAAGGCAAGACTGTATCCGGAAATCCTATGGGGATCTAGTTTTGTCTGTATTTAATAGTGACCAACATGGCTTTACCTAGTTCTAGACCTAGTTGTCGGGGAAAACTCTAAATAACTATACTAGTATATATACAGTTGATATATGACAAGTATTTAAAAGGATATGAAAGAAGTTAAAGAAAATTTTGATAACAACTGTATATTGAATCTAAATCAAAAAGGAGTTTGTTTGAAAAGATTATTCGGGCTTATACTCAAAGTGAGGCCTAGATGAAAAAATAGTAATTTTACCGTTCTTTTGAATATCGTATCGGGACTTATACAATGACTGAGGCCCAAAGAGGTTTATTTACAAAAGGGTTGGGTCTTGCACTCTGATAGAGGCCCAAAGAGTGTTTAAAGAAAAGAAATGGGACTTATAACACGAGGGTAGGCCCAGATGATTTTGTTCTAAAAAGCGACGACCGCGCCGTGGTTTTGAAAACACAGTGGGATTTATACAATATCTGAGGCCCAAAAATTATTTATTTACAAAGGGGTTGGGTCTTACACTCTCTTAAGAGGCCGAAAGAGGTTTTGAAAAAGAAAAGTGGGAGTTACAACACGAGGGTAGGCCCAAAATTGTTTTTGCTCTGAAATGGCGATCGCGCCAAGATTCTTTTAGCGCTGAGGGACTTATACAATATCTGAGGCCTAAAAATGGTTTTGGTTAAAAGGGGATTGTGTCTTACACTCTATTAGAGGCCCATGAGTGTTTTGAAAAAGATTGATGAGGGTGAAATCAATAAAAACCCTAATTTTGTTTAAAATGGAATTAATTTTGTTTAAAAATTAATAAAAATTATTGAAAACATGTGAAAAATGAGTGGTGATCATGGACCAATGTTTCAAAAATCATGTTTTTATCCACAAAATGATTGAAAACCATTTATGTTTGGAAAATCAAGAGAAAGAAAATTTTCTAAATGTTGAAAAAACAAATAAAAATTAATTCTTTTCAAAAATATCAAATATGTGAAATAAATAATATTTTTGGGGAATTTTTTTAAAATAAAATATTTTAACATTTTTGTGAATTATTAAAAAAAGAATAAACCCAAAATCATTAAAATTCAGAGAGAAAATAATTTTTGAATCAATAAAATAAAATCACAAAAATTGAAATATTTAAATATTTGAAAAAGGGCGCCAAGAACATCTTGTTCTTGCCCGCGTGCCCTGTTTTGCCCTGATTTGCGTTTTCTCATCAATCTCACTGAATACTTAATGGAATCATACAATCCACATATCAATCTGCTCGTTTTCAACTCACGATCATGTCTATGGTCTTTAATTTCATTTATTCTAAGCATGGAATGAGAAATCAAAACAAAACCTCAAGAACCCTAATTTGTGCATGAAGGCTGAGAAATTTGATACACGATTCATACAAAGTAATCAATAGAGGGGAAACATTCTATGCATGATTATGAACATTTGGCAAAAGTTTTGTGCGAAGAAATATGCATAAATTATGAGATGACCAAGTTTAGGCTTCCTTGAAGGTCGTGGCAATAAGAGCAATTTGATTTTTGAGTTAGAGGTGTTATAGATGAGTTGTGATTATCTGAACAGCTCCCCTACACCATATGGAGTATGTTTGAAAGATTGGATTGATTTGAAATCAACTGGAACAGATTATGGCACCTCAACTGCAACTTTTTTGAAAACTTGAGCAAATGGATGATGATTTCATGAATTTGGTGTTCCAGTTGTTGGTTTAGTGTTTGATCAGCTCACATATGATGTTTATGAGGTGTGTGTGTGTGTGTGATTGGTTTGGTTGGAAACACATTCTAATTCAAAACCCGATAGTAGCTTGCTTTAGAAGGCATTTTTGGAAGTGAGAGTGTGATTTTGAGAAAGGCAAGTGTTATAGGCATTTGGTGTACTCAAACTAATCAGAAATGAGGTCTATTTATAGTGTGTCAAGTATGTTTTGGCATCAATAGTGAATGGCAACTGCAGCAGGCCTTTGGCCAATGTGGATCAAATGGAATCTCAAGCCTCCTCTAGCCATTGACTTGAGATTAGAGCACATGCCTATGGTTCTTTGATTCAGAGCTTATCCTTGACTCATTCAGGTTGAATAGGCTCAGTTCATGCCACCTTGGTGCATCCATTGAATGCTTGGAAACAAAATTGGAGTCTTGGCCTCTTTTAGGCTTTTTAGGTTTGGCATGCTACTTGTAGATTTTGGGAATTTGGAGGCTGATAGATCAGTGCTTGTCCCTTGTTTGTTCCCCCTTGAGGTGTGCAGATGGATAACCATGCATGTTGTTGCACAATTTGATCAGATCGAGCCCTTATGCACAAATCTGCCTTGCCAAGATAGTTTGCAGCAAGGCATGTTGCAGATGTCATAACTCTTAGCTCAGATGGAGTTTGAGGAAGTTCTTGGTCACTTTGGAAAGCTGACATATCCTATTTCAACATTATATCCAACTTTGGATTTGAACCAACTTGAATTACAATGAAAAATACCTCTACATTTGGGAAAAATAAGGCAGATTCTGACTTAGTGAAAATTTCACCAAGTGTTGGAAATATGTCACTTTCATGTTTTTTGCCATTTTGATCACTCCATAACTAAATATCCATGGAGAATTGGAATGAGATGTAGTTGACACTTTTGAAGTATGCCATGAGAGATACAAATGCAGCTTTTGACCATCCAAAATGGTTGCTTGGATCTCAAGTTATGATCCTTTGAAGTTGGTACCCTAGCCACTTTGTTCCATAACTTAGAAAAATTCTCAGTTTTTTATGGTTACCCCTTTTACAAGTTAACCCACTTTCTTTGATTTTTCTTGATGAATGATGATTCCAATCACATATTAACATTGTTTTAGGGTTAAAGAACCATAATTGTGAAAAATTCCAAAAAGTCAAACTTGATTTTGTACACAGTTGACTTTTTATCGGATGAAATCCAAACTATGTGATCCTTTGTGAAATCAAGTCCTTGACCTAAATCAAACCTAATGGACATATTCCATAGGTGTTATAGGGTGTATTGAATCATGTCCCATGGTTTGGGAGCATGTCTTGATCAAAAGTCAAAGGTACAGTTGACTTTTCCCTTGAAACCCTACTTGTGGTCCAGATGAAATTGAAACTTGTGGATCAAGCTTCTTGGATCAATCCGTTGTTGTAAATAGATCAATGTAGTGTATTAGAGACTCTCAAACCATGTCTTGAGGTCTTGGCTCTTATTTTGTCCCCAAAAGTCAACTTAGGGGTGAATTAGGTCAAGAAACCCTAATTCCTAATTGTGGTGAATGCTCAAACATCTCTGAGGATATTGATGAGGCATGATAGTTCATCCATATCGTGGTAAGGTCTTCACAATGATGGGAAATCTTAGTGGTCAAAATTTAAGGTATGACAGTTCCTAATAGGAGTACATCGTGAATTTGATAGTTGTGGTTAGACTCTTCCTCTATCAAATTTACTGTAGCTTTCTCGTGTTGAGGCAACGGGTTCGTTTGAACATTTGGATTCATATCTTTGAAAGATAAGACGCCATTCCTGACAAGCTTCTGTACATCGGATTTAAAGCTGAGACAGTTTTCAATGTTAAGCCTCGGTCCTCTTTGATGGTAAGGGCAAGTTTGATCTGCTTTGAAACAAAAAGGCGGATTTTCTGGTATTGTAAGAGGAGACCTAGTTTGAACGTGCCCCTTGACCAGTAATAGTGGAAACAGATATGCGTACAACATCGATATAGGGTCGAACCCTGGTGGTCGTGTCGTACGATTGTTGTTGTTGTACTGAGGACGAGCCTGATGGAGAGGCTGTTGTGTCCTTTGCTGATACTATTATTGATTTGGTTGGCTCTGAGCAACCTGAGGTTGATACGTTGGAATAGGCGCAGGGCTGATAGTAGGAGTTACTGCTGCTACTGGTTGATACCTTCGCCTTTGCTTTTCGAGAGAGATTTTACCAATATCTGGCTCTTTTTTCTTAGGGAAAACACTACCGTATCTTTTGGTACCGCTTAATGGTCCTATATATTTGACCATACGTCCTTCTCGGACTACTTTTTCAAGGCGAACTCCCATGTTCACCATCTCAGTGAAGTCACTGGACGCACCGGCGACCATTTGATCGTACTAGAATGAGCTCAACGTTTTCAAAAAGATTTTTGTCATCTCTTTTTCCTCAAGAGGGGGAAAAATCTGGGCAGCAATTTCACGCCATCTCTGAACATATTCCTTAAAGGTTTCCTTGTCCTTCTGCGACATTGCTCTGAGTTGATCTCGGTCCGGTGCCATGTCAAGGTTATACTTATACTGCTGAATGAAGGCTGCCCTAAGATCTCTGAAAGTAATGATCTTGGTGCGTTTAAACCCATGTACCATTTGAGTGCGGCACCGGTTAAACTATCTTGAAAGTAATGGATCAGTAGTTGTTGATTCTCTGTCTGAGTTGACATCTTTCGAGCATACATCACCAAATGACATTGAGGGCAAGAGTTTCCCTTGTATTTTTCAAAGTCGGGCACCTTGAATTTGTGCGGTATTTTCACATTAGGGATCAGACAAAGGTCTGCGGCGTCCTTTCCGAATAAATCCTAACCACGAATGGCATGCAACTCCTTCTGCATCTCTAGAAATTGCTCCTGGAACCCGTTCATTCTTTCGTGCATGCCTTTGTTTCCACCAGAGATTACTTGTGGAATCTGTCTTTCCGGGACAGTGTGTACCACAGGTTGTGGTATAGTCATTACGGCGGTGACCTTTGGCGCTTCCCTATCCCGAAGTTTGTAACCTTCAGGAGTTGATGTCATGACTCTTGCATCCTCGCTTTCCCGAAGTTTGTAACTTTCAGGCCCAATGGTTCCTGCTGCAGTTTCCGGGTCTTCCGTGACCGGCGAAATATATCCTTCAGGGATAAAGTTGATAGGCATGTTGTACCGAGGATCATACGTCTCTACTATGGGCGTAGATGTGATTTCAGAGATCACAGTCCTCTGTTGTTGTCTCTGAGCTGTTGCCAGGGATTGCATGTCACTGTGAAGTTTCCTCAGATCTTCTTTCAGAGCGTCGATTTCTTCTCTCAGCTCTCTATTCTCTTCCTCGAGATCATCCATTTTCTTTTGTTGATTGTCCCGAGTATTGTACGAATGAGACAGTTTGACTCTAGAATCGTGACACAAACGTGAGATTTGAAGGTAAGAAGAATGCGTTATGTGAGAATGATGAATGTAACGATATATTTATATTACTTTTTTTGTTTTAATAAAAAATAAACTTCAACAAATAGATTGCAAATATCATACAGTGGGGAGACCCCGTTTTATTGAATTTGAAAGATTGCGGGAATGCAAATACAGTATTTTACAAAGTGTTGTAAAAGGAAATGTCTAAGCTTATAGATCCTGAGTCCTCTCTGAGGAGAGCTCAGGTGCTGGTTCTGGTATGTTCCTTTTCTTTGACCAGGGCTCTTGAGCCATTGTCTGGTTGTCGGTCCTTTGCCAAGTGAAAGGGGCAAGCAAGTTCCTTCGGTATTCTTGACTTTCCACAACATGTCGCTCTAATACCCTAATCAGAGCGTCCTTTTCTTCTAACAATTGCTGAATTTTTTTAGACTCCACATTAAGAATACGGTACTTGTTCTTCCAAGATTTCTTTTCCCGTTGAACTTTGTTGAGAGTGACCTGGAGTTTTTCCGCATCAGACATAAAATTAAGGACATATTCTCTCAACGGGAGAACTTCTTGACGAGGGCAAGGCATCCTCAGCTTGAGGGCTCTAGTTTGTACCCAGTGGAGATAAGGTTCCACAGAGACACAATCTGGTTTTTCTAGAGATTCTCTTCCTTTCCTGTGAACATGTTTCCAGGCATGCACTATTTTTGTCTTTAGTGCCCTGTCACTTTCTCATTCCTTGAAGAAAAGACCTTCCATATGAACATTACTTGGGATATGTCTCATCGGGTATCCTAGTTGACGACGAACTAAAACTGGATGATAGTTGATTCCTTCTTTAGTTCCTATGAGGGGTACTTAGGGAAGTTTCCACAATGGTCAATGATCCTTATCCCATCATAGATTCGATTGTACCAATCTATGTCTGAGTTGGTAAGAGACATGATTCTCTGTGACCAACGTAGAGTACTCTTATGATCCCAAAAAGCAGCAGACTTGGGTAAATGGGAAGTGAACCATTTGTATGGCAGGGGTACACAGCATGTGATCATTCCTCTATTGTATAAATTCCTTAAGTGTACAGAATGATAATCATCTGCGAGCAAGGTTGGTATGGGGTTTCTAATCAGAAATATCTTAATGGCATTGGTATCAATGAAGTTATCAATGTTGGGAAAAAGGAATCACCCGTATGTGAGTAGAACAAAGATATCTTCGAAAGCAGTAACGTTTCCTATACTGGCAAAGTACAGGGCCTTCTCTGTTAAAAACTTGGCTGGTAAATCTTGGATTCCATCCTTAGCGTTCATGTGAGTCCTGACTTCTGATTCGTCCAAATTGATTGCTCTTGGAATGGTTTAATCCTTTGGAATTTCTTCCAGTCCAGAAAAGGGAGCTTGGTCAGTGATGGATAAATTAGTCAGGTGAGAATACTCCTCCAGTGTTGGGGCTAGTTGATCATCCGGGAATGTGAAACTATGATAAACCGGATCATAAAACTGGATTAGCGTGGACAAGATTTCCTCAACTACATGGACCATTAACAGAGACAGTAGTCCTCCGTACTTAGCTCTTAAAGCATCAGGGTTGGTGATCATCCTTACCAACCCTCTTAAATCCTCTATTTTTGGAACCTTGAAGGTGTACTTGTGCGTCTTCCTTCTACCTAAATCCATAACGCAATCTTTCTCTCGGATATTTGCAATCATTGTTTTAGTTTAATTTGAAAATGTGAGACTAGAAAAGAAGATTTTTCTTTGTTTAAGAGTTTTTTAAATGAATGCATGAATGCAACACATAAAAACATTGAAAAAACATGGGTTCAAAGGTTCAGCGTCATGAGCATGGAGTCATGGCTCTACCCATCCCCAAATGTTGTACTATGGTGAATTTTTGTACCTGTACTCAAAATCATTGACCCCCCTTGGGATAACAACAACAAGCTGGTTTACCCGAGCGAGCTGTAGCATCTTAGGGTAATCTCAATTCAGTGTAGTATCGCGTGATAACTATTTCCAATAGTTACCGCACTACTAAATAGTCACATGGTTACTGTCTACTAAATCCTCAATTTCGTGGATACCACAATCGAACAATCTGCTTTCACAACCGAAGTCGTTAGACATTGAATCTGCAAAGGGTATCAACACTGATTTAATAGTCTACCGGGACAGCTTATTCGAGATTCACTCCCTATAAGACCGCCCGTCTCTGCCATCACCTATCTTAGGTATCACTCAAACTTTCTGCATGCGACATCACTCGCATTCCCATTAGCAGAAAAATAAACACGGATATCAAGTAGGAAAAGCAGTATATATATAGTATTCCTAAAACTAACATCCTTGACCTCTTAGGAATTCTAGTCTTATACAGACAAAATGACTCCCCGGCAGAGTCGCCATTTTACTGTTGGAAAATGGTGAAGATGATGACTAAGGTAAAACAGATCCTAATGGGACTCCCCAGCAGAGTCGCCATTTTACTGTAGCGGGCGATTTTTGTCGGTGACGCAACCACCTTATCGCAAAATTGTGGGTTCCTCCTCACCGCAATGGTAGGAGGAAGAGGTGCTACTTTCTGATTTCTTATTTATCCCGTGAAGCTGGAAGGGAAAGGGAAAGCTATCTAAAACTAACCTTGCACGCGAATGTTTAACTGAACAAACGCTTAAAGAGATTCGGGGAGTTCGGGGTCAGGTTATACAATGGGGAGTTGTCAATTACCCATCCTATATGTGGTTATCCACAGGTTGTTATTTTTAGGTTCTGCTTTGTAGTTGATGGTGTTTATCTGTTGATGGGTTAGGAAAGTTTCTTGGGAAATATGAGAGAGAGAGAGAGAGAGAGAGAGAGAGATAGAGAGAGAGAGAGAGAGAGTTTTTGATGATTTTGGTGGTGAGGTACTGGACCTTAGTTTTGATTGGCATGTATGAAGGTACTGGACTTAAAGTTTTTTATTGGTATGCTCGCTAAGATTTCGCAATCTTATGCCTACGTAATCCCGTTTAAAGAAACATGGAAATCAGAGCAATCGTAGTTCCTCTTATTCTAAGGGAGGAAATTGATGTTTTGGTGTCTTCTTCAAAGCCCAATATTGAAGCTAAAAGGAGTATTTGTATCTTGTTCAAAGCCCAAGATTGAAGCTAAAAGGTTTGACTGAGAGAGAACTTGTCATCTCTAAAGGGGAGACATCTTGTTTGTTTATCACAACTGTTGGGTGACTGATTATAAAGAAGGATTACTTTAACTGGGATATGTGAATCCAGCAATTCCATAATTTCCTTTATAGGGGATTTATCCTGAAGGAGACAACTTTAACTCAGTGTTGAGCAATGCCATTTTTCCTTAGGAAACTTTCATGCTAAGAGAGGGACAGTGGCGTTGATGTAAATAATCCAGACGCTTTCCGCCTACAGCAATTAGATGAAAGAGAGGATTTGCCAGGATAAAATATGGACGACAACTTGGATATTTGAAATAACAAGTATGCCACCTACAACGGTTATCTGGGATTAAGGTTTGTTTTAAGTTATCTATTTTGATATGTGATAACACAGAGAAATGTCTTCCTACAGAGAGATTTTGATTTCCTCTGAGGGGATGTTGGTTTTGTTGGTGCCTTGATCAAAGCCCAAGGTTGAAGCTAAGAGATTGATTGACTCCACTAGGGAAGTCCTTATACAAAGCCTAAGAGGAGGCTAGAAAAGACTGACTCAACGAGAGAGTGTTTATCTGTCTTGTACAAAGCCCAAGATTGAGGCTAAAAGAAATTGACTCTTTGGGGAATATCATTATACAAAGCCTAAGAGGAGGCTAAAAGTTTGACTTTTCTGGGGAAATATTTTGCTTGTCTTGTACAAAGCCCAAGATTGATGCTAAAAGAGATTTTGACTCCGCTGTGGAGGATTTGTATGTGACTTGTGCAAAGCCCAAGAATTAGGCTGAAAAGAAGACTGACTCGGTAGGAAAGAAATCTTTATCTGTCTTGTACAAAGCCCAAGATTGAGGCTAAAAAGAAGACTGTACTGACTCGGCTGAGGATATTTTAGGTGTCTTGTACAAAGCTCAAGATTGAGGCTGAAAAGATTTTGACTCTGTTGGAGAGTATTATCTATCTTGTACAAAGACCAAGATTGAGGCTGAAAAGAGAATTGAGTATGCTTAGGGAAATTTATATCTCAAAGCCTAAAAGAAGGCTGGGAGGAATTGACTCCACTGGGGAAGATATTTTTCTAGAGCTTAAGAGAAGGTTACGAAGATTTTGACTTTGTTGTAGAAAGCTTATATATGTCTTGTACAAAGCCCAAGATTGAGGCTAAAAAGATGACTGACTCAACAAGAGAGTGCTTATATGGTGTCTTGTACGAAGCCCAAGATTGAGGCTGAACAAGCTGGAGAAAACTTTATACACAGCCTGAGAGGAGCCTAACTTATGCTAGGGGAAATCATTATACCAAATCTTAGAGGAGGCTTAAAAAGATTGACTCAACAAGAGAGTGTTGAAAGGCGATTGACTCAACAAGAGAGTCTGAAAGGTGATTGACTCAACAAGAGAGTCTGAAAAGTGATTGACTCAACAAGGGAGTCTGAAAATTGATTGACTCAACAAGAGAGTCTGAAAATTGATTGAGTCAACAAGAGAGTCTGAAAGGTGATTGACTCAACAAGAGAGTCTGAAAAGCGATTGACTCAACAAGAGAGTTTGAAAGGTGATTGACTCAACAAGAGAGTCTGAAAAGGTTAGCTCAAATGGGGAAAATCATTGTACAAAGCCCAAGAGGATGCTGACTTTGCTGAGGGAAGGAAGGATCATTATACAAGGCCCAAGAGGAGGCTATCTTTACAGAGGATTATTGAGATCCAGAGGCAGGTCAAAATGGGGAATAAACTCTTGCAGAGGGTTTACAGAAGGGTTGAGATATCAGATGCATTGAGGTTCTGATTTGGGATAGTGTTATACCGATAGTAAGATGACCCTGGCTAGGGATAATTAAGGATAAAATATCGAGTTTTAGATCTGGAGAGAGTTTTAACTCTACTGGGGATTGGTTAAATGACCAGGGTTTCTCCTATGTTTGTAAGGAACTTGAGAATGTTTTTGAGATCCAAGAGGAGATTTAGAATGTCCAAGTCTACTGGTATGGAAGAGTTTATGTTTGTACGATGCCCAAGAGGAGGCAGGTGTTTTAAGGGATGAGAATCAACCCTAAATTGGTATGAGGTTTTGACGCAAGAAAGACCGCTCTAGCAAAGGATGACTAAGTTCTGTCCTATACCTTTAAGAGGTATTCAGGGTCCTTGTATTAAGCCCAAGAGAAGGCATGAGAACTTCAGAGAAGCCGGAGGGTCCTTGCACAAAGCCCAAGAGGAGGCGGGGATGCTTTTAAGAAGCCCATGGGTCCAAACTTAAGAAGAGTTCAAGAATAGATTCACCGTGAATAATCTTTTATTTAATGAACAGTTCTAGGGTTTTAAGAAATTCAAGAGAGGTTTCACCGGGAATTAATCCTCTCTGGGGAATGAATTTCTTTGACAATTTCTAATAGTGACAGTTTGAGAAAAGTTTCACCGGTAATAATGCCTTTCTCTTTGTTCCATGTTATTTAAGCCCAAGAGAAGGCAAGATTGTATCTGGAAATCCTATGGGGATCTAGTTTTGACTGTATTAAAGAGTGACCAACTGGCTTTACCTAGTTCTTAGACCTAGTTGCCTGGAAAAACTCTAAGTAAATATACAAGTATATATATAGTTGATATATGACAAGTATTTAAAAGGATATGAAAGAAGGACTTACAGATGAGCAAGCTTCCCACAATAAAATTATATACATATAAAAGCGGGTAAAAGAAAGCTGATAAAAATTTACAGGTGAGCAAGCTTTCATAGCTGTATTGTTAGTTATTCAAGAAATTAAAGAAAGTTTTGATAACAACTGTATATTTGAACCTAAATAAAAAAGGAAGTTGTTTTTGAAAACATCGGGGCTTATACTCAAGGAGAGGCCCAGATATAACAGGGATCACACCGTTGTTCTGAAAATGGTACTGGGGCTTATACAATGATTGACGCCCAAAGAGGTTTTCTGTACAAAGGGATGAGTCTTACAACTCAAGGAGAGGCCCAAAAGTTTGAAAAAGAAAAGAAATGGGACTTACAACACAAGGGTAGGCCCAGATGAAAATGTTTTGAAATGGCGATCACGCAGAGATTTTTGAAAACAAAGTAGGACTTATACAATGACTGAGACTCAAAAAAGTTTGGTAAAAAAGGGATTGGGTCTTACCCTCTAATAGAGTCCCAAAGTTGTTTGAAAAAAGATTTGTTAGAGTGATAGTGATCAAAACCCTAATTTTTGGTTTTAAAATGTATTTTAATTGAATAAAAATTCAATTAAAATAATCAAACATGTGAAAAAAGGATGTGATCTTGGATTTATATTTGTAAAATCATGTTTTACTCATGGGATGATTTAAAAATCATTTGAGTTTTGCAAAACCAAGAGAAAGAAATATTTTTAATGTTTAAAAACAAATAAAAATATAATTATTTACAAAAATATTAAATATGTGAAACAAATAATATTTTTGTGAAATTTTTATGGAATCAAATATTTTAATATTTTTGGGAATTTTCAAAAAAAGAACCAATAAAAAATAATTAAAATTGAGGGAGAAATTAATTATTGAATTAATTAATAAAAACCACAAAATATTAAAAATAGAAAAAATATGAAAAATGGCAAAATGGTTAGGGTGGGGTTTGAACCCACAACCTTGGTGTCATACCCCAAATTTTGACCACTAAGATTTCCCATCATTTTGCAAATCATCATCACAATATGGATGAACATCCACTACAATCAAATTTAGGGTTTCCAGCCCTCTCAGAGCCTTTAGACAAAGGATCAATCAAGGAATGGCATGATCTTCAACTTTTCTAGCTTCTCAAACATCCACAATGGATCAAGAGGACTCCCACTTCAAGAATCAAGCATAAGGCTGCAGTATTCAAAGTGGATTAAGCCTCAAGATCGCCAGTGTCACCAAACTAGGGTTTTGGTCGACTAGGGCCTCCAGTTGGAATTTTTCCTCTGGGCATGAGCCAATGCTTCAAAGCATAACCTATGATTCTCCAAGGGACATCACAAACCCAATCATCAAGTCAATTTTGCCTCAGGGGATGCATTCATCAAAAAAATCAGGAATTAGGGTTTCTTGACCTAATTCACCCCTAAGTTGACTTTTGGGACAAAACATGAGCCAAGACCTCAAGACATGATTTAAGGGTCTTAAATACATCACATTGATCCATTTGCCACAATGGATTGATCTAAGAAGCTTGAGCAACAAGTTTCAATTTCATCAGAACCACAGTTAAAGTTTCGCAGAAAGAGTCAATTGTATCTTTGACTTTTGACTAGGACATGCTCCCAAACCCTAAGACATGATTCAATACACCCTATAACACATATTAAATCAATCCATCAAGATTGATATAGGTGAAGGACTTGATTTCATAGAGGATCGCACAGTTTGGAGTTCATCTGACAAAAAGTCAACTGTGCACAAAAGTCAAACTTTGACTTTTTGTAATTTATCATAATTATGGTTTTTTAACCCTAAAATGATGTTAATGTGTGATTTGAATCATAATTCATCAAGAAAAATCAAGAAAAGTGGGATAACTTATAAAAGGGGTAACCATAAAAACTTAGAAAATTTTCTAAGTTATGGAACAAAGTGGCTAGGGTACCAACTTTGGAGGACCATAACTCCTAAACCACAAGGCCATTTTTCCCCATCCAAAGCTAGATTTGTAGCCCTCATGGTCCTCTACAAAAGCTTCAACTACACCTCATTCCAATTCATTATGGATTTTGAGTTATGGAATGATCAAAGTGGCTGAAAACATGAAATGCCACTTTTTCCAACACTTAGTGAAATTTTCACTAAGTCAGATCTGCCTTCACTTTTTTCCAAATGTAGGGGCATTTTTCACTTAGATCCAAAAAGTATCAAAACCAATTATGATCAAACAGTTATTGTATCATATGAGGGCTTTCCAAAATGGTCAAGAACTCCATCAAATTCCACTTGAGCCATGAGATATCACTACAAGAAAATTGGAAAATTGCGACGGTTCATTTTTGCAGATTACGACGGTTAGAACCGTCGCAATTTGTAAGTTACGACGGTTTCAGTCCTGTTGCAGAAACTTGCGTCGCGAGGCCGTATTGCGACGGTTGTGAAAACTGTCGTACAAACCATTGTTATTTTAACGACGGGTAGCTAACTGTCGTAATCTCCATATTGTGACGGTTTCCAACCGTCTTAACTTGCTTAATGATTTTTGTTTTCATTGTTGATTGCGAAGGTATATTGTGGCGGTTTGAACCGCTGCAAGTTGCAAATATTTAAAAAAAAAAGCTATGGTATATTGTGACGGTTTGAACCGCCGCAAACTGCAAATATTTAAAAAAAAAAAATCTGCTCAGTTTAGGATTCAGAATATAGCTATTGTAGGATACATTAATGGCAATCATCAATCTTCATGATATTCACACAATAAACACAAACATTAAAAAGTTTTCAATCATTAACCTTGCGTTCTCTAATTTTTTAACCACATCACACATAGCATGTATACAATATCCAATCGCATACGCAACAATTCAAACACATAGCACAACGGCTATAATTCGCACCAAAATTTAAATTGGAACAAAACCGACTCGGCAGAAAATGCTCAATCAAAATTCAATTAATCTAATAACAGCATCAAATACTACAACACTAATATACTATTGCAGTGCAGCATACGAACATATGAATGTCTACTTCATAGTTCATCCTTCTCACATATGAATCCGCAGAACCATAACAACCCAAATTTTAACCTAAAAGACAGCAAGTTTGATTTGAATAAACTAAAAGCAACAACATCATATCAGTAAAGAGTAAAACAACCAAAGATCATGTGAACGACATACATTTATCATTCTCAACCAAAGAATCAACCGAATATAAACAAAAAATAAGCTTCCATGACTCAAACAAAATGTTGCGACTAACAAAATCTAACCAGAACAAAATCTTCTTTTTAATTTAACCTGACATTTTGCCTAGTCTTGATCATACGCTTTAGTGAACCTAACCAGGACTGGCATTCATCCCATTCATTAGTAGTGAGAAGAACCTGCAACACGTAAGTAAAGCAATTAAAATGTAAGTTTGATGCATAGTTACGAGTACAACGCAGCTAGGTTGATGCTAGAATTTGCAATTCAATTGACTTACCTGAATTTGAAGTGCAGTACCAAAATCACCATTGTCTAACGCTTTACAAATCTGAAGGAGCTTATCAGAAGCATTTTTGGAGATGTCCCCACTGTTCAACTTAGCAAACAACCCACCAAGTCTCTTTGAGTTATCTTCTATTTCCCGCCTCTTTATTGGGTTTGCATGTGAACCTCCGAGTGCTTCCGATGTCTCATTGAAAAGTCTTGCCAATGTTGTAAGAATAGGCATTTGGTGTGCTGACATAGTAAAAGCAAGAGTTAAAACCAAAATAGAATAAGACAAGGAACACGTGATAAGTGAAATACATATCATTGTTCAAGACAAATGCTTTCTAACTCATAAAATAAACATCAGTACATTTAGCTAGTATTTTCATTCAAAGAAAAATGCAAAGTCGCTGAAAAAATAAAGAAATATTACCAGGTACTTTTGAAGTATCAGCAGTCTGCACAGTAGGTGGTGGAGCTGCCGGTGCAGCAGCAGGTTGCACAGATTGCGGTTGCGGGGGACTGGGAGGCTGAATTGATCCCACACTAGGTCTTTGAACACCAGCAGGACTAGGGATTGGCATGAACCCCATTGGATTCGAGGTAGGTGCCAAAACTTGTGGTGGTATGTTGTGGCCATAACCCAAGTTCATTTGTGATGGAACAGGAGGCATACGCTGGTAAGGTGGATTGGTAGGCTGGAATGGTGGATTGTTGTTTGTCTGAAATATAGAAAACCATTTTATAACTTGCAAGCAGTAGAAATATACTTCATAAAATTGAATCTGAATGCAAAGATAAATCGACATTATACAATTGAGAACCTAATGTGGGCTGCTGATATAGTTCCACATTTTTAAGCACCGGAGGGGTTTGAAAATCAAAAGTTCTCACAAGAGCTGGTGCCACAGCAGTATTTGAGAAGTTCAGCTACACAAAAGAAAGAATTGAAGATTAGAAGGAATAAGAGAAAATCATCAATAACAACTAATTCAAATTTTGTTCAAGAGTATAGCATCCAAATCACTTGAACAATTGTTATAAAAGTATTTAAAATATAAAACTAAAGCATAATATAAATTTTGTATACATGGAGAAATCGCTACTCAAGCTCACTAAATGATAGTCATAAGAGTGAGCCAGTGTAAAAAGCTTTCTCCATTGTGTCTTCAAACAAGAAAAATAAAGGAAAACTTCATACAATATTATATACATGTCTCATAGCAGATAAGAATTTTCAAATGTACTTGTTGTATATTAATGATAGAGATGCCACTGCTTGAGTTTGCACTTAAATCCCAAATCAACTTTTTCCACTTCAAAACCAATCATTCAAAGTCAAAACTGACACTAAATATATGCTACATATGGTGCATTTCAGACATTAGCAATAGATTGACCGGAAGAGTGGTCAAGTGGGAAAGTGCTTCATATTAAACTAGTTCTTTTTGACCGCAATCATCTCAACAATAAGTATATTTTATGGACCGTATAAATGCAATTAAAGAGGCAACTTTCATACTCTGGATTTTTAAAAGAGAAATATATTCAAGGGATTAAATTTGGCCTTTGCTCAAAATTTTTTATGTCTTTCATGAGTAGTTAATGTAACTTAATGATGAACAGTATGTAGATCCACATTCTGTTTTCACATCAAACCTAAGGATGCCACCAACTCAATCAAACTCATTGACCACTGAGCACAGCCCTATAAATATCACCCACGTGTGCAACATTTGTTCCTTCTTTAAGACATATATATATATATATATATGATAATGTACCTGGGGAGGTTGGGGAACCTGAGTAGCCTATGATGGAACAAACAAATTGGGTTGTTGGGGTTCCTGGTGTGGAGCAGGAGCACCGTACCCACTCCCATATCTAGGATCAAATGGTTGTGAATAGCTTGCGGGATATTGAACTCCAGAAACACCATGTGGCACCTGAGGGGATACGAAATCCTGACCAGCAGACATCCAAAGGTATAGTCTCAAATTGTAGAGACACTATGCTTTGCACCGAAAGAAAAAGCCAAAGAACAAAGTTAAAGTAACTACCTGGTAATAATGCAATTTGGTCCTTCAAATTGCAGAGACATTGTGCTTTGGACCAAAAGAAAAATTTTACCAAGTTTTGTAGACAGTGCAATTCGGTCCTTCAAAATCACAAGTTCAGTTGAAAGTTCTTCAGAACCCAAAAGTTTAAGATACTCCATTGTTGTGGTCAGCAACCCTTGACTTGCTAAAATTTCAGTATATTTCTCAACAAGCTTGCACAGAGAGGCACTAAATCGCTTCTGCCCAGTTGCCAAGGCACTAAACCTCCGATTCTTATCCTCAAAGGCTTCAGAGCTATCAATCAACAACCATCGTAGAAAAAATATCATCATACTTCAAATAAACATTCCAAAGTTATACATACAATGCAAATTTACAGACCTTGTATCGCCTTTGCAAGAATAGGATTAGACAAGTCCTGAAAAGCCATTCCACATTGAATAATCAATAAAACTTATTCAAAGCTTTATGCAAACGATTGGTGTGCAGTGTGTGCGAATAACGCAAACTACCTAAATACTTACCAAATTCAAAACAGACGAAGATTCCCACGGGCAATAATTGATGTTTACTGGCGATGGTTGTGGTCGTCTCTCTCCTGTGAAAAAGTTGCTAGGGTTTTGTTTCGAAATCTATAATTTTAAATCATCACCAATATAAAATTGAGAAACTGAAACCTATTACAATTGAGAAACAGAGAGAAACTGATTTAGAGTTTAAGAATACTAACTGGCAAGATTGGTTTGGGACTGATGGTGTGGGATAGATACCAATGCGGCGTCGTTGGCGGCGTTAGGGTTTTTGCAGTGGTGTGGTGGTGGCTGTTTCAATTTTTCCAGATATGAAAAGAAGAAGCAGAAAAGACATGATTCTGAAAAGAAGAAAGTGATTTCGTCTATTACAATTTTGGTCGCGCGGTTCTTTTAACTTTTGGTATGCGTTCTTTTACCTTTTTCCAAGGAGTATACGCGGCGTCGTTCTTTTACTTTGGGTATGATTTTTGAATTAATTTGGGGGCGACGGTTGTTGAACCGTCGCAGACTTCTTTTTATGGCGGTTAGGTCCACAACAGTCGTAAAATGTTAATATATATATATATATATATATATATATATATATATATATATTACCATTGTTATCAAAATTAATTTTAATAAAACTTAACTATTTATATAATAAAACAGAAAATATTTTACTATTATTTTAGACAAAAATATTAAGTGACAATGTCATGAAAATTATAATAATTATTTATTAAATTAATTAATAAAATTGAAAAGGTTGGAAAATAAAAATGAAAGAAAAAAGTCGGAAATTAAAGGAATAAAATAAATAGTGATTATGATTGGTTAAAGTAATTGCAACAGTTCGCCTTAACTGTCGCGAGTGTGGAGAAGAGGGCGGTTCTTTGGTAACTGTCGCAATTATTTTATACAACATGCCTAAAAAATCTGCAACGGTTGGCTAAAACCGTCGCGAGAACTGCCGTAGTCCAGGAACAAGGATGGTTTTTTGATAACTGTCGCAAAAAATCTATGACAGTTGACCATAACTGTCGTGACAACCGTCGCAATCCAGGAATAAGGACGGTTTTGTGATAACTGTCGCAACTCAAGTGTCGTAAATCTCCTTTTTTCTTGTAGTGTATGACAATGGCAATATGCCTTGCTGATAACTGCCAAGGCTAAGCATAATTTTACACTTTTGCTCGATTTGGCAAAATCAGATAATTCCAAGCCTTGTCATCACTTTGGACACATCTGAGGATCAAATCTAAAGCGAACAAACACTGATCCAAGCCTCCAAAGTCTTTGGTACAAGAAGTAGCATGTCAAACCTAGAAATCCCTAAAAGAGGGACAAGACTCCAATTTTGGATTGGAGCATTTAATGGATGCACCAAGGTGGCATGGACTGACACATTTGCAACTGAATTCAGTCAAAAATGATCCAACAACTAGGGAACCACAACTCTGTGCTCTAACCTCTAGTCAATGGCTAGAGGAGACTTGAGATTCCAAAGTGCAACCATTGGCCAAACCTCTGCAGCAGTTGCCATTCACTATTGCTAGCAAAACAAACTTGCTCTACTATAAATAGAGCTCATTTGTTCTCAGTTTGAGTACACCAAAGCACGACAACAAATGTTTTCCTCAAAATCACTTTCTTTAGGCCAAAATGACTTCTTTAGCAAGGTAACTCTGAGTTTTTGAGTTAGGGAGCAATTCCACCACAGCTCATGATCCAAACACATCCAATATGTCATATCTAAGCTGTCCAAACTCACACAAGTAACCTGTAATCCTTAAATCTCAAAGTCACCTCTCAAAACCTCAAAATAGGCTTTTTGTGCAGTTTTTAAGCCATGTCTTGATTCAGTCACTTTCCAACCCAGATAAAACCTCAAACACACTCCAAATATCATCCTTGAGTTGTCCCAAATGGCTCCCAACATCTGGAACACCATTTGAGGGAGTTGTTATTTTGGCCATTTTAACCCCTTTTGCAAGAAAGGGCCAGTTTTTGTTTTTGCAGGTTCTAGCTGATTCCAATCATCCTAAAAGCTTCTAAGAAATCATTTAAGAGTATCCAAAGCATCAAACCATTTCTGGAACAAGAAACTTGGCAGATTGCACAAAAAACTCCAAAAGCTCAAAAAGAGGTAAGCATCATGACTTGAACTTTCCAAAATATGCATTGCTTTGAAGTCCAATGATCATGCATCTCTTCTACATGTTATATGTGTTGTGTTTGTCCCAAAATATCATGTAATTCATGCTTGTACCAAGAGATGGCATAGAAAATGCAAAATATGGTCTATTTCAAAACCATTATCGGATTTTGAGGAGGGAGCATGATCTGGAAAAAATACCACCACCATTGGATTCCTTGTGAAATTCTAGGCCAGATGCATATAAATTTTGTCCCCAACCATGGAGAAATGAGAAAGTTATGGAACTTCCCGTTTCTTGCCAAAACTTGTCTTGCCTTGCCTTGGCCAGGCCTAGGACACAAGGCAAGCCTTGTGTATTTGTTGGTTTGTTTCAATCAACGGATGTATCTCTACCCCATTGGTAAGGCGCGCGCCCTATAGCCTTGAGGTCGTGGGTTTAAACCCCACCCAGACCATTTTGTGTTTTCTCACATTTTTGCTATTTTTCCAATATTTTCATGTTTTATTAATTAATTGGAAAATTAATAACTCCTTCAATTTTAATTATTTTTTATTGGTTCTTTTTGCAAAATATCACAAAAATGTTGAAATATATTATTCCCCAAAAAAATTAGATTTATATTATTTATTTAATATAATTAGTATTTTTGTGAATAAATGTCTTTTATTTGTTTTAAAGCTTTTAAAAATAAATATCCATTTTGGAAAATCAAAACCAAGTAGGTTTTAATTCATCTTGTGATGAAAGACTCATTTTTCAAACCTAAAACCAAAATCAGAAGTTGTTTATTCAAACTTATTTGGAATTTTTATCATTTGTATTAATTTTCTTTGAATAATTATATTAAAAAATGATGAAATTAGGGTTTTGTTGATTTTCACCCTAACAAACTTTTCCGAACACTCATGGGCCTCTAATAGAGTGTAAGACCCAATCCTTTGTAAATGCAAACATATTTTGGGCTTCAAATGTTGTATAAGTCCCGTTGTATTTCAAAAGTTCGGCGCGATCATTGCCCGTTTAAAACAAACCACTTGGGCCTCTCCTCGAGCTATAAGACCCATTCAAAAGCATTTTGGGCTTCTAATAGAGTGCAAGACCCAATCCCTCTTTGAAACCAAAATAGTTTGGGCCTCAGTCATTGTATAAGACCCACGGTGTTTTCAAAACCTCGGCGCGATCGTCGCCCTTTTCAAAATAAACCCTGGACATACCCTCGTGTTATAAGCCCCATTATTTTTCTTTCAATCATTTTGGGCCTCTTGAGAGAGTGTAAGACCCAATCCCATTTGTACAGTAAACCTTTCTTAGGCCTCAGTCACTTGTATAAGTCCCTGTACAAAACGACAGTGCGATCACTGATAAAACCTTGGGTCTCTCCTTGAGCTGTAAGCCCCAATAATCTTTTCAAAGCACTTTCTCCTTTGATTTTGAATATAATATTGTTATCAAAGCTTTCTTTGTTGAACAACTAACAATACAGTATGGAAGCTCTACAACCGAGTAAGTGTTTACCCACTTTCATTTACCGCTTTCATATGTATATAACTGTACTGTGGGGCTGTTTCACTGTAAGTCTTCTTTCATAAACTCATATCGGCCCTGTAATACTAGTATAGATATTTAGAGTTTCCCCGGCAACTACGTCTAGAACTAGACAAAACCTCGTCTCCTTACATCCGACGTTCTCCCAGATATTTCAACATAACCTAAACCATGAGAATTTTCTTTTACAACAATTTTAGATAACTAGATCTAAGAAATCTCCCCCTTGAACAGTTCATATACAGAAGGCCAATGTTCCAAGTGAAACCCCTTCTGGAACTGTTCATCAGCCTCCTCTTGGGCTTAGTGCAAGGACCCACAGGCTTCCTAAAAGCATCCCCGCCTCCTCTTGGGCGTTGTACAAGGACCCGTCGGCTTCTTAGAAGTTTTCATAGCCTCCTCTTAGGCTTCGTATAATGATTCTTCCTCCAGGAAGATAGCCTCCTCTTGGGCTTCGTACAAATTGTCCCTTCGGCTTCTTAAAAGTTTTTTCTCGCCTCCTCTTGGGCTTCGTACAAATTGTCCCTACGACCTCTTAAAGGTATAGGAACAGAAATTAGTCATCTTAATAGAGCAGTCTTTCAAAGAGTCTAGATCTTTCTACGACGAAAGTATTGTCTCTTGATCTCTCTTAAGCATAGTAATAAAGATAAAACTCTAGACTTGGACAGTCTAATCTCCTTGAGTCTCGAAGACATTCTCAAGTTCCTTTCAAAAATAGGAAAAAGCACCCGTAGACTTGAGCAGTCTCAATACCCTTCGGATTCCCCGTTTCCTTATAGAACAGGAAATAATCCTGATCCTCAGATCAAATCCATGTGTGCAACATTACCCATATAAGAACTGGTTTTCTCTTTTAACCAACATACTGGATCTGTCACTCAACTGAAACAGTAACCCTAGCCTCCTCTTGGGCTTTGTACGATGATTCTCCCCAGCAGAGTTAAACATTTTTAGCCTTCATCTCGGGATTTGTACGAGATACAAAACACTCTCTTGTTGGGTATAAAAGACTCTCTTGTTGAGTCAAACATTTTTAGCCTTCATCTCGGGCTTTGTACGAGATACAAAACACTCTCTTGTTAAGTATAAAAAGACTCTCTTGTTGAGTCGATCACCTTTAGCCTCTATCTCGGGCTTCGTACGAGATACAAAAACACTCTCTTGTTGAGTATAAAAGACTCTCTTGTTGAGTCAATCCTCTTTTAGCCTCTATCTCGGGCTTCGTACGAGATATAAATCACTCTCTTGTTAAGTATAAAAGACTCTCTTGTTGAGTCAATCCCCTTTTAGCCTCCATCTCGAGCTTCGTACGAGATACAGAACACTCTCTTGTTGAGTATAAAAAGACTCTCTTGTTGAGTCGATCACTTTTAGCCTCCATCTCGAGCTTCGTACGAGATACAAATCTACTCTCTTGTTGAGTATAAAAGACTCTCTTATTCAGTCAAACCCTTTTATCCTCCGTCTTGGGCTTCGTACAAGACACATATAAAAACACTCTCTTGTTGAGTCAACCCTTTTAGCCTCTATCTCGGGCTTCGTACGAGACACAAAAGCATCCTCTTGTTGGGTCAATAGCCTCCTCTTAGGCTTTGTATAAGGAAATCCCCATTTGATTCAATCAACCTTTTAGCATCAAATCATGCTTTGGTCACAGCATACAAACATCAACAACTCCTTTTCCCTCGTCTAATTGTTGTAAGCGGCAATCCTCTGGATTATTTTACATCCACACCACTGTCCCTCTTTTAGCATGAAAAATTCGTAAGGAAAAAATGGCATTGCTCAACACTGAGTTAAAGTTTCCTCCTTCAGGTTGAAAATCCCCTATAAAAGGAAATTATGGCATTGCTGGATTCACATATCCCAGTTAAAGTAATTCTCCTTTATAATCAGTCACCCAACAGTTGTGCCAAAACAGACCAAATATTCCCCTTTTGAGATGACAAATTCTCTCTAAAGTCAACACCCTTTTAGCTTCACATCTTGGGCTTCGAACAAGATACAAATAGACCCTTCAGCTTCACATCTTAGGCTTTGAACAAGATATAAACCACCTTTAGCTTCATTTCTTGGGCTTTGAACAAGACACCAAAACACCATTTCCTCCCATAGAATAGGAGGAACTACGATCGCTCTGATTTCCCTATCCCGGGAATACGTAGGCATAAGATTGAAAAAGAATCTTAGCGAGCGCACTAATAAAAAAACCCCAAAGTCCCCTACCTCCATCCAATCTAGCGCAGTATCCCAAAAAATTCACCATGAACAGTCCCGGTATTTCGTTCTAAACAAAATAAGCAAAGAGAGGCCCACGAACTAAAACTGCATCTGTAAACCAACAGTTTTGACTGTTTAACCTCAGTTTGCAAGCAGGGTTAGTTGGAGACATCTATTTCCCTTCCTTCATCATCTTCAATAGGATAAAAAATGAATCGACCTGTAGTACCCCAGAGCGACAGTGCTTAAGAACCACGTCCAAAATCGATCGCTATAGAAAAATGGCGCCCACCGTGGGGCCAAACAAAGGAATCTTGTCTCTCTTATCTCTTTGGTTGAAACCTTCTCTTAGGACGAGTCCTTGGGTTCACAAGGTATCACCGAATGACGGTTCCATCGGGGAATGTCATTATTAGGATCGGCCCTCACTAGGATCTTAGGTCAAAAACCTTTAAGTTGGGAAGGTACCACAGAATGGCGACTCCGCCGGGGAGCCATTTTCTGTTAGGATCATAGGATTCGTAGCTCTTAAAAAGTCTAGGACATTTGGACAAATATATATACTACTTTTCCTAATTGATATCTGTGTTTATTTTTCTGCTAATGGGAATACGTGTGATGCCGCATGTGGAAAGATTGAGTATACACCTTGGAAAAACCTCTTTCAGTAGTGCAGAAGCTATCGAAAATAGTTGTCACGCAATACTACCCTCTTCTGAGATTCTTCGGAATACATCACCTAGCACGGTTCCCGGCCTGCTAATGTTATCTCGACAAGAATCAATGATTTTGAGAGACAGGTACAAAAATCACTAGTATAAACCTTTGGGATAGGTAGAGCCTTGACTTCATGACACCGACCCTTTAACCCCATGTTTTTCCTATGTTTTTGTGTGCTGCATTCATGCATTCATTTTAAAAAAACATTAAGCAAAGAAAAATTTTCTCTTCTAGTCTCTCTTTTTCAAATTAAACTAAGACAGTGATTGCAAATGTCAGAGAGAAAAGGATTGCGCTAATGGATTTCGGTAGAAGAAAAACTCACAGGTATACCTTCAAGGTTCCAAAACTAGAGGATTTGAGAGGATTAGCAAGGATGGTCACTAACCCTGACACTTTCAGAGCCAAGTACGGAGGTCTGCTACCTCTGTTAAGGGTCCATGTAATTGAAGGAATCCTGGAGGCACTCATTCAGTTTTACGATCCGGTCTATCACTGTTTCATATTCCCGGATTACCAGCTCACACCAACGCTGGAGGAGTATTCTCATCTGATTGATCTACCCATTACTGATCAAGCTCCCTTTTCTGGACTGGAAGAAATTCCAAAGGATCAAATCATTGCAAGAGCAATCTATTTGGATTAGTCAGAAATCAAGACTCACCTGACCACCAAGGGAGGAATCCCAGGTTTACCAGCCAAGTTTCTGGTAAAGAAGGCTCTGTACTTTGCTAGTATAGGGAACGTGACTGCTTTTGAAAGCATCTTCGTTTTACTCACCTACGGGTTATTTCTGTTTCCCTACATTGATAACTTCGTCGATATCAACGCCGTTAAGGTTTTTCTCATTCGAAACGCCGCACCAACCTTGCTCGCAGATGCGTATCATTCGGTACACTTAAGGAATTTATACAGCGGAGGAATGATCACGTGCTGTGCACCCTGTAACGCCCCGTTTTGTCTTATTTATTTAATCGAGTCGATTTAATTATTTTCGTTTTATACTATTTAATTCTTGACTTTTATTTGGCAATATATTATTTTTCGTCGTTATTATGTTTGATCGCATTTTGAGAGCGTTTGCGAGATATTTGAGCTGAGGGGTAAAATGGTCATTTTGAGAGGTTAGATATTTTAGAAAAATTAGATATTTTTAATAAATAGAAAGTAGAGAGAAAAAGAGATAAAAGAAATGGAAAGGAAAGAAAGAGATAAAGAAGGAAAAGGAGAGGAAAGAAATGGAGAAGAGGAAAAAAGGTGGAAATCGACATAGATCCGTTTCAAGCGCGATTAATCGGGTAAGGGTGAGAAGTTTCGATTATATCTTGCTTGTGTATGTATATGTTTTGTTTTTTGTAATTGTTTTGGTTGTTTCACAACTTTTTCTCATTGATAATTTGTGATCAATTAGATAGAAATCGATGTTTTCACGGATGAATTTCGATATAAACTGCGTAGAATACTTGTTGATTATATTGGAACATGTTTTGGTTGATATATTGTGATTTGGAAGTGTTTGGGTGGAAGAAATGATGAATTTTGGTCCCATATGACCTATATTGATGCTGCTGTGAATTTCTGTGTTCGCAGTGCGAACCCCAGCGAAGGGGAAAGCGAAGGTTCGCCCAGAAGTTCACATTGCGAACTTTATGCTGTTTTTTCACTGCCACGGTTCGCTGGGGGTTCGCATTGCGAATAGGAAAGCGAACGTGACAGATTTTCCATTTTGTTTCCTTCATAACTTTTGATCTGTAACTCGGATTAAGGCACGGTCGGATGCGTTGGAAAGCTATTTCAATGCTCTTTATGATAGTGGAATAGGAACATATGTATATACCATGGATTGATAAGAAATATGGAAAAGTAATGTAGGCGTAAATATTGTAGTCCCCATTTCCACCAAAATTCATGAATCGGGAATCCGATTGATATGGGACATGAAGCCTTGGAAAGAGAATCCAATTTGCTAGTAAGTGGTTATGTGATGCCATGTGTTAACTAAGAATATTTGGTAGAGGATGATTAGTGGTTTGTAAGTTTTGTTGTGTTTGTTGGTGTTCGATGCGATATGCTATCGTCATATAAATGTGGGGCTTTTGTGCTATCTATATTATGTTGATGCATGTGATAATGATTGTTGTGGTTTGTGGTTTATGATGAAATGCATTGTTTATGTGAAATTCAATATATGTTGTTTGCTGGCCTTTATGGTTTGAAATGCATTGTTTGAATTGGTTTCCAATGCATGAATAATGATGATGAGATCATTCATATTGTTGAATTGTGAATGAGCATTTAATTGTCATGAGTCATTGTATGCCAAGCATCATGATATGCATTCTTATGATGTCGTGTGCCCTAGTGGGTGGAGCCGCGAAACGATTCCCGAGGGAATCTGCTATAACGGTCGTGAGCCTTATACATAGAGGACCGAAAGCGACGTTATATACGATCGTGAGCCTTATACAAAGAGGACCGAAAGCGGTCGGATCGTGAGCCTTATACAAAGAGGACCGAAAGCGATCCATAAACGTCGTGAGCCTTATACCAAGAGGACCGAAAGCGACGGGGAACATCGTTTGCCTGACGGGGAGTTACACTAAGTAACAAGCGATGATTCCAATAATTCCTGAGTGAATTAATGATGAGAATGGTGGATGGAACGGTACTGCATTGCATTTACATAGAGTCGTTGTGTCGGTCTCTTTGCATTTGCATAAATCATGAATGGATTGATTATGTGTGGAAAATCATGAATGGATTGATTATGTGTGGAAAATCATGAATGGCTTGATTATGTGTGGAAAATTGTGAATTGATTGATTATGTGTTAAGCTTGTGATAACATTGGTGATTTGATATGCATTCGTGATAAATGTATAGATTATGGATGATATGTTTTATGTATAAACATATGTTGTGTTTTGTGGGGATGTTGTACATTACAATGATTGTATTAATTATCTATGATATGCTATATGTATTAGTATGTGATGCTTGTGGTGAGAATAATTATGCATGTGGATTTGTATGTGTTCTCATATTATTATGCAATCTTGATTTAATTGTTATTTCTCACCCTTCTGCTGTGGTTTGTTGCTCTATGAGGCAATTGCTCTATTTTGAATTACCTTTGTATGAATATTTTGATGTTATAAAATAATTTATTTTGTAAAACAAGTCGGTTATGGATCTTTCCACTTTATTCCATAATTGAACTTTCCTTTTGTTGGAAAAAGTTTCCCTTTTAGGTTTATTCCATTTTGTGTTACGTATCAAATTTATGAGCAGGGATTGTGTTTTCTTTCTATAAATATGGCATCCTTCTTTCTGTCTATGAATAATAAATTTTTATTTACTCTGATTTATTTATGTATTATTTATTCGCAATGGGAATTGGGGTGTTACAATAGTGGTATCAGAGAAGGTCGGTCCGTCCGGCCAAGTTGTTGAGTCAGTTGGTGCGATAGTTGAATACTGTCGATGTTGTTTGTTCCTTAGTACGTGATATGTGTGTGAAACACTGTCAGTACTTTGTGGTTTTCTAATCCTTTGTCTGCAGGATTTAGAATGAGATAAGTAGGGGAGAAGCTGGTGCTTCTCCAAGTTGCTTCGGTTGTGTGCTGTTGGTTGCAAGAGTGTAAGTGTTGTTTGGACAGTATTGTTCCCGATTCCAGAGGGAATGCGGAGGTAAGGTTTATGTCAACTAAGGATTTGTGCCTTAGGTAGTTTTGTGCACAAGATGCAAGAAATGTTATTATAGTTTGGTAAAGACGGTTTATGCCCCATCATGATTGTCGGCTGTCTATTGACAAATTGAGGAACTGATCACCCTTTATCTCTTGTTGATAGTAGACGGAATTATTTTGGATGGAATAGACGTGTCTTTTCGGCTTTGATAGTGGGTGCAATGAATTGTTTGGAATTAAGAAAATGATTACGGATTGTTTTGTTGAGTCGATGAAGATTCTAATATCGAAAGATGAGACGGATTAGAGGTTTTGGTATGTTGATCCAGTTGGGAAGTCATTGAGAGAGAACGATTGGGTATCGTTAATGGTTGTTCTCAGAGAGTAGAGTGTGAACTCAAATTTGACGAAGGTGAGGATTTGAGGTTTGGATCTGCTAAGTAAGTATAAGAACTTTTAGGAAGTAAAACTCAGATGTTTGTCATGTTTGTGATGATAGTGTTCTGGAAATTGGCAGGAAAGCCACAGTGATGGGCCGTCAGTTGTGCATGGTTTTCAGATGGGTTTTTGGATGGAACATTAGTGTGTTGACTTGAAGAGGTCCAGCATGGTTAGTAAAGAAAAGGATGATAACATGAGGTTGCGTGTTAATCAGTGAGTAGTATGGAAACTTGCAGTTGTGTCTTGGATAGCTTGAGTTTTGAATTGTGACGAATTGCGAACGATTTGAAGTTCCTTGATGGTATTACTTTTGTTATGGGTTGAGATCTTGTGTCAGTAGAAACCTTGAGTGAGTTGGAACCCTATAAGAAGAATTGTTATGGAATGTGGTAACCAGAGATTGTTAAGCTATTTTGGATAAATTGTTTCTAGCTCAAAATGAATTTTGAAGGTTGTATAGGTTATGGTTGTGGAGTATATGAATCATATCTTCCATACTTGTTTGGATGAGTTTATAGTGATGTTTATTGGATGTTATTCTGGGTTATTTTAAATCAAAGGATGAGTATGTAGAGTATTTGAGGATTGAGTTACAAGGGTTTAAAGAGAGGGAGCTTTCTGCTAAATTATCGACTGAGAATTTTGATTGCAAGAGGTTAGTTTTCGGGGATATGTTATTTCAGATGAGAGTATGGTTAAGGATCCATCGGAAATAGATGCAATTCTACATTGAGAGATTCCAAAGTCGGTTAAGGAGATTAGAAACTGTTGGGCTCAGTTGGTTGTTACTGCAGGCTATGGAACACTTTGCTAAGTTTGTACTTCTGTTATCTCAGTTGACTTGCAAAGGGTGAGTCATTTGTTTTGGATGTTTGTTGTGAGTAAGTTTTGGTGAGCTGAAGTAGAAGTTGTCTACGGCTCCAGTTTTAATACTGTGTGATCCTGATAAACCATTTGTGAGGTATTGGGATGCGTCTTTGATGAGTTTAGTTAGTGTGTTAATGCACGAGAGTAAAGTCGTGGCTTATGATTTACGACAATTGAGGATTTATAAAAGGATCTATACTATTCCAGATTTGGAATTGGTTGCGGTTGTATTGTGTTGGAATATTTGGAGGTATTGTCTTTATGGTTTTGAGTTTGAAGTGTTTAGTAATCACAAGAATATTGAGTACCTGTTTGGTCGGAAGGAATAGAGTATGAGATAACGAGGACGGTTGGAATTCCTGATGAGTTATGACTTTAGCTGGAATTAGCCTATTGGTAAAGTTAATGTCGTGCCTGATAAGTTAAGTTGAAAGTTTTTATATATGTCTGCTTTGATGGTTAAAGAGTGGGAACTTTTGGAAGAATTTAGAGATTTGAGTTTGGTGTGCAAATTGACATCTGATAGCGTGAGGCTTGGTATGTTAAAGGTCACTAATGATTTTCTGGTGACCGTTAGCGGGAAACAGAGGCTGGAGGTGAAATTTGTTGATTTGATGACGGTTGGAGATAAAGGTGTGAATGGTGACTTTAAATTGGATGATCAGGGTGTTTTGAGATTCCCCGGTAGGATTTGTATTCCTAATGGTTCGGAATGAAACTGATGATTTTAGAGGAAGGACACCGAGTAGTTTGAGTATACATCCGGGAGTTAATAAAATGTATCAAGATTTGAAGGAGATCTTTTGATGGTCAGAGGACTATAATTATTTGAGCAGTCAGAGACTTGTGTTTGGTGTGTGAGATAACTCTGTGGAGTGAAAGGTTAGGTTTTTTAGAAATAAACTATGCTTTTTCTGGTGAATATTAGAGAAAGTCAGAAGTTGGATATGGAATTGGTAGATTTGATTGTTGCGAGTAATCTGAGTGCGCATCGAAAGTGTAAGGTGGCACATTTCGTATATGCATGTGTGACTTGTAAGGGTTCATAGGTTGAACATTGAAAAGATGTAGGAATGATGAGACCATTGGACGTTTCAGAATGGAAGTGTTAGGTGAAAGGTTTAAATATTATTCATGGGCTACTATGTAGATGGATGTATTAGTTACATGTTTGATGGGTAAATCACAACGTTGTTGTATGGATGTTATGTTTGGTATTCTGGTTTTGTAGATGTTGTTGAGACGATGTTATGTCGTTGGACTTTAGGTTCTTGTCTTTGTTGTTGCCTCGTTTCCATGGTGCTGGTTTGAGTGCGAGTAGCTAATCCCTTTGTGGGAGATTAAGGGAGTGTTACCTGTGTGTTCGTAACTTGGATTTTCTTTGAGTTGTGATTTGGTTGTTAAGTGAATTGTATGGGCTTTGCAGCTTGTCGTTGTAGTTGTCGCCGTTGTTGTGTCGTTGTAGAAGTTGCTGTTAGCAAGGTGGTTTGTTAGTTTGTGTTATTCGTGGTGTGCCTTTTATTGGCATGATAGTTTGTTAGTCGGATGCGAGAGTCGTATCCGGAGTTGTTCGTATCAGTTATATTTTCGAGGACGAAAATGTCTAAGTGGGGGAGAATCGTAACACCCCGTTTTGTCTTATTTATTTAATCGAGTAGATTTAATTATTTTTCGTTTTTATACTATTTTATTCTTGACTTTTATTTGGCAATATATTATTTTTCATCGTTATTATGTTTTATCGCATTTTGAGAGCGTTTGCGAGATATTTGAGCTGAGGGGTAAAATGGTCATTTTGAGAGGTTAGATATTTTAGAAAAATTAGATAATTTTAATAAATAGAAAGTAGAGAGAAAAAGAGATAAAAGAAATGGAAAGGAAAGAAAGAGATAAAGAAGGAAAAGGAGAGGAAAGAAATGGAGAAGAGGAAAAAAGGTGGAAATCGACATAGATCCGTTTCAAGCGAAGGTTCGCCCAGAAGTTCACATTGCGAACTTTATGCTGTTTTTTCTCTGCCACGGTTCGCTGGGGGTTCGCATTGCGAATAGGAAAGCGAACGTGACATATTTTCCATTTTGTTTCCTTCATAACTTTTGATCCGTAACTCGGATTGAGGCACGGTCGGATGCGTTGGAAAGCTATTTCAATGTTCTTTATGATAGTAGAATAGGAACATATGTTTATGCCATGGATTGATAAGAAATATGGCAAAGTAATGTAGGCATGAATATTGTAGTCTCCGTTTCCACCAAAATTCATGAATCGGGAATCCGATTGATATGGGACTTGAAGCCTTAGAAAGAGAATCCAATGTGCTAGTAAGTGGTTATGTGATGCCATGCGTTAACTAAGAATATTTGGTAGAGGATGATTAGTGGTTCGTAGGTTTTGTTGTGTTTATTGGTGTTCGATGCGATATGCTATCGTCATATAAATGTGGGGCTTTTGTGCTATCTATATGATGTTGATGCATGTGATAATGATTGTTGTGGTTTGTGGTTTATGATGAAATGCATTGTTTATGTGAAATTCAATATATGTTGTTTGGTGGCCTTTATGGTTTGAAATGCATTGTTTGAATTGGTTTCCAATGCATGAATAATGATGATGAGATAATTCATATTGTGGAATTGTGAATGTGCATTTGATTGTCATGAGTCATTGTATGCCAAGCATCATGATATGCATTCTTGTGATGTCGTATGCCTTAGTGGGTGTGAGCGACGAAACGATTCCTGAGGGAATCTGCTATAACGGTCGTGAGCCTTATACAAAGAGGACCGAAAGCGACGTTATAGACGATCGTGAGCCTTATACAAAGAGGACCGAAAGCGATCGGATCGTGAGCCTTATACAAAGAGGACCGAAAGCGATCCATAAATTTTGTGAGCCTTATACCAAGAGGACCGAAAGCGACGGGGAACATCGTTTTCCCGACGGGGAGTTACACTAAGTAACAAGCGATGATTCCAATAATTCCTGAGTGAATTAATGATGAGAATGATGGATGGAATGGTACCGCATTGCATTTGCATAGAGTCGTTGTGTCGGTCTCTTTGCATTTGCATAAATCATGAATGGATTGATTATGTGTGGAAAATCATGAATGGATTGATTATGTGTGGAAAATCATGAATGGATTGATTATGTGTGGAAAATCATGAATGGCTTGATTATGTATGGAAAATTGTGAATTGATTGATTATGTGTTGAGCTTGTGATAGCATTGGTGATTAGATATGCATTCGTGATAAATGTATGGATTATGGATGATATGTTTTTTGTATTGACATATGCTATATTTTGTGGGGATGTTGTATATTACAATTATTGTATTAATTATCTATGATATGCTATATGTATTAGTATGTGATGCTTGTGGTGAGAATAATTATGCATGTGGATTTGTATGTGTTCACATATTATTATGCAATCTTGATTTAGTTGTTATTTCTCACTCTTCTGCTGTGGTTTGTTGCTCTATGAGGCAATTGCAGATTAGTAGTCTTGGAGGCTTTTGGAAGATTAGTTCTCCATCCGTTTGTCAGTCAGTCTGCTCTGATATGTAACACGGGAGTCGGGGAACGCTTTTGTGATATATGTATACATTTGTTGGAACTATTTTGTATTACCTTTGTATGAATATTTTGATGTTATAAAATAATTTATTTTGAAAAACAAGTCGGTTATGGATTTTTCCGCCTTATTCCATAATTTAACTTTCCTTTTGTTGGAAAAAGTTTCCCTTTTAGGTTTATTCCATTTTGTGTTATGTATCAAATTTATGAGAAGGGATTGTGTTTTCTTTCTATAAATGTGGTATCCTTGTTTCTGTCTAAGAATAATAAATTTTTATTTACTCTGATTTATTTATGTATTATTTATTCGCGATGGGAATTGGGGTGTTACACACCCCTGCTATATAAGTGGTTTATCTCCCATTTGCCTAAGTCTGCCGCTTTTTGGGATCATAAGAGAGCCTTACATTGGTCGCAGAAAATCATGTCTCTTACCAACTCTGATATAGATTGGTACAATAGGATTTATGATGGGATCAGAATCATTGACCGTTGTGGAAACATCCCCAACGTACCCCTCATAGGAACTAAGGGAGGAATCAATTACCGTCCAGTCTTAGTTCATCGTCAATTTGGATACCCGATGAGGCATGTCCCGCGTAATGCTCATCTGGAAGGTCTTTTCTTCAAGGAATGAGAAAATGACAGGGCACTAAAGATGCAAATAGTGCACGCTTGGAAACATGTTCATAAGAAAGGACGAGAGTCTCTAGGAAAACCGGATTGTGTCTCTGTGGAGCCTTATCTCCACTGGGTACAAACTAGAGCTATCAAGCTAAAGATGCCTTATCCTCGTCACAGAGTTCTTCCGCCAAGGGAATTTGTCATGTACTTCATGACTGAAACGGAAAAACTTTAGGTTACTCTCAATAAAGTTCAACAGGAGAGGAGGTCTTGGAAGAACAAGTACCGCATTCTCAATGTGGAGTGTGCCAAAATACAGCAACTGCTGAAAGATAAGGATGCTCTAATTGAGATTTTGGAGCAACATACTGTAGAAAATCAGGATGATCAAAGAAATTTGCTCGCTCCTTTCGCTTGGCAAAGGAATGACAACCCAACAACGGCCCAAGAGCCCCGATCCAAGGAAAGTACCAGAATCATTACCCGAGTTCATCTCAGAGAGGACTCGAGACCCTTTAGCTTAGGTTTCTGCTTCCGCACCTTGTAATTTACTGTATTTCCATTTCCGCAATCCTTTGAATTCAATAAAACGGGGGTGTCCCCACTGTTGGATATTTGCAATCTAATTGTTGAAGTTTATTTTTATTAAACAAAAAAAAACAATTAATATAATCATTGCATTCATTATTCTCACGTTACGTATTCTTCTTACCTACGAATCTCACGTTTGTGTCTCGGTTCTAGAGTCAAACTGTCTCATTCGTACAATACTCGGGCCAATTGTCAGAAAAAGATGGATGATCTCGAGGAAGAGAATAGAGAGTTGAAAGAAGAGATTGACGCTCTGAGAGAGGATATGAGAAAGCTTCGTAATGACATGCAAGCCATGGTAGAAGCTCAGCTACAAAGAACTGTGATCTCAGAGATCACCTCAATGCCCATAGTGGAGAAGTATGATCCTAGGTATCAAATGTCGAAAGATCTTCCCTGGGGCATGCTTGTTAACTATATCCCGGAAGGATATGTTTTGCCGATCACTGAAGATCAGGGAATCATAGCAGAAGCCGCTGGGCTTGAAGGTTACAAACTTTCGGAAAGCGAGGATGCCAGAGGCATAATGAGGACTCCTAGAGGTTACAAACTTCGGGAAATGCCAAGATTCTTTGCCGTAGTAACTGTACCACCCCCTGTAGTGCACACTGTCCCGGAAGGACAAATTCCACATATACCTTCTGATAGAAAGGAAAACATGTTCGATAGAATGGATGAATTCCAGGAGCAGTTCATGGAAATGCAGAAGGAACTGCAAGATATTCGCGGTCAGGATTTATTTGGAAAGGACGCCGCAGACCTTTGTTTGGTCCCCAACGTGAAAGTCCCGCACAAGTTCATAGTACCCGATTTTGAAAAGTACAAGGGTGACTCTTGCCCTCAAAGCCATTTGGTGATGTACGCTCGGCAAATGGCAGCTCAGACAGAGAACCAGGATCTACTGATTCACTACTTTCAGGATAGTTTAACTGGTGTCACATTAAAATGGTACATGGGTTTAAACCGCACTACGATTAGCACTTTCAGAGATCTTGGCACTACCTTCGTCCAACAATATAAATACAATTTGGACATGGCACCAGACAGAGATCAACTCAGATCAATGTCGCAAAAGGACAAGGAAACCTTTAAGGAATACGCTCAGAGATGGCGTGAAATTGCCGCTCAAATTTGTCCACCTCTTGAGGAAAAAGAGATGACAAAGATTTTCTTAAAAACCTTGAGCTCATTTTACTACGATAGAATGGTTGCCAGTGCGCCCAGCGACTTCACCGAAATGGTCGGTATGGGAGTGCGTCTCGAGGAAGCCGTTCGAGAAGGACGTCTAGTCAAAGTCACTGGGTTGACAAGCGGTACTAAAAAATACGGTAGTGCTCTCCCTAAGAAAAAGGAGCAGGATATTGGGAATATCTCTCTCGGAAAGCAAAGGCGACGGTACCAACCAGTAGCAGCTGTAATCCCTGCTATCAACCCCGTGCCTGTTTCTACGTATCAACCTCAGGTTGCTCAAAGTCAACCGCATTCGCAGCAATTTCAGCAAAGGACACAACAGCCCCTTCAGCAGGCTCGTCCTCAATACAACAACAACCGTACAACGCGGCCACCAGTATTTGATCCTATACCCGTATCGTATGCAGAACTATTTCTGTTACTACTGGCCAAGGGGCATGTCCAGACTAAGTCTCCTCTTACAGTACCGAAAAATCCGCCTTTTTGGTTTAAGGTGGATCAGACTTGCCCTTACCATAAAGGAGGACCAGGGCATAACATAGAGACCTATCTCAGTTTCAAATCCGACGTTCAAAAGCTTGTTAGGAGCGGGGTCTTATCTTTCAAAGGTACGAATCCGAATGTTCTCACAAACCCGTTGCCTCAACACAAGAAGGCTACAGTCAATTTGATAGAGGAAGAGTCTAACAACACCTATCAAATTCGCGATGTACTCTCACTGAGGGCCAACTTGGTCAAGATGCATTGCAGACAGAGTGGATATGGCCATGTGCCTCCTCATAATTATCACTAGTGTGATATCTGCTCTAAAAGCAATCAAGGATGTCCTGTGGTTCAATCAGCGCTACAGGAACAAATGGATCTCGGATGTATCCAAAAGCATCGAGTTCGTGGAGTCAACATGACCTATACGAATTCCAACATCATACAAAACCACGACATCCGTGAAATGAATATCAACTTGGTGGCAATGCACTCAAGGCAAAGCCAGTATCATAATCTTCCGCGTCACAATTATAATTCCTGTCTGACTTGCAAGGTAAACAAACAGGGATGCTTATTTGTACAAGAGGCCCTCCAGCGTCAGATGGATCTTGGATGGATTCAAGACTACCATGATAGGAATCATTATCAAATCAACATGATTCAAATCTTCGATATTTGCTTGATGAATACCAGCCTGGTCGAGTTACATGCTAAACAGGTTCGGCTCGGGTTCCTGGTATCACATGATTATCAGAGCTGTAAAGCGGGTTGCAAAGACGATCAGGGCTATTCCCTTGTCCAGGAAACACTTCAGGACTTGTTGAACCACTGGTGGCTTCCAATCTATATGGATGAAGACACCCAACAAATTAGTATCACTAACGGGAATCCTACTAGATATCAAAGTCAGGATGTTCGGTCGATGGAAACAGACCTAGTAAGGTTACACTGTATTCAAAGCGGACGTGGCCAGGTGGCATTACACAACTATGAGCGGTGTGGAGTTTTCTCAGTGGATAATCAAGGACGCTACCTCGCGCGAGCAGCCCTTTAAAGTAAGTTGGACCGCAAAGAGATTCAACCATGGTCAAGTTCTGGATCAGTCAACTATTTTGCTGATCAAATCGAGGACGTCGTCGTAATCTCTGATCATCAGAGGACTAGGGATATTTGTACCATTATCCCTCTACTGGACGAATCGAGAGTTCCCAACCGGGAACGGATCGAAATTACTTACGAAGGTCAGAAAAATTAGAAGGCTCCCATAGTCATCTATCTACCAGGACCGCTACCGTATGAATCAACTAAGGCTATCCCTAACAAATACGGTGCAACAACAATTGAGAGTGGAAAGGAAATTTCGTTACCCTCCGTCGTGAATATTGCAGACATCAGTCGAGTAACACGGAGTGGTAGAATCTTCAACAAAGGAGTTGGTGAACCCAGCAAAGAAAAGGAACCTCGGACAGAAGTTCCCAATCCACCAGAAGGTCAATCTAATAATCCCGACCTTTCAAAAAACAATGATGAGATGTTAAACCTCATCCAAAGGAGTGAATACAACATTGTTGATCAGCTGTTACAAACTTCTTCAAAGATCTCGGTATTATCACTGTTACTTAGTTCAGAAGCGCACAGGGAGGCTCTACAGAAAGTCTTGGAGCAAGCCTTTGTAGAACAGGATGTAACAATCAGACAGTTCTATAGCATTGTCTCTAACATCACTTCCTACAATAACATGGTATTTAGTGATGAGGAATTACCTGAAGAAGGTCGCCGTCATAACATGGCGCTCAACATTACAGTCAACTGCCAGGACGATGCTTTAGCCAGCGTACTGGTAGACACAGAGTCAGCCCTGAATGTTATTCCGAAGTCCACTTTGATGAAATTATCATTCAAAGGACCTCCGATGAGAACCAATGAGGTCATCGTCAAAGCATTTGACAGATCCAGAAAAACGGTTATCGACGAAGTCGACCTTCCCATAACTATTGGTCATCACACTTTCCAAGTCACTTTCCAGGTCATGGACATCCGGGCAACATACAGTTGTTTATTAGGAAGACCTTGGATACATCAGGCTGGGGCGGTCACTTCGACCCTCCACCAAAAGCTAAAGTTCGTCCAGAAGGGCCAACTTGTCACAGTTTGTGGAGAACAGGCTTTGCTCGTAAGCAACTTATCATCATCTACTTGTGTAGAACCCGAGGAGGTTGTTGGGACTCAGTTCCAAGCGCTTACGGTGAGCAATGGGAATCAATCAGAAAAAGGAACCTCGATTTCCTCATACAAATATGCTATCAAAGCGGCCGAGAATACCAATACAACCGAATGGGGGCAGCTTGTCTTTCCTACTGATAATAAAGCAAAGAAAGGTCTTGGCTTTTCCTCAACCTGTACTCAGACGGCTGCGAACAATAAAAGTTTTCATCTCATTCAAAACTTTTTCCACAGTGGAGGCTTCCTTCAAGCAGTGACTCGAGAAGTGCATACCATCAATAAAGATGATTCCTCTGATACGGAGGAAGAATGGAAGTCCAATCTCAATGAGGACGGTTATACGTCTCAGGGCTAAACGCAGACTCCCTTTTACTATCCCGCACAGAGTCCGAGATTTATACCGAGGTCAGATGTTGAAATGATATACGAAGATTATGATCCTGAAGGATGTCGTGCTCCGCCAAATTCATTAGAGGAAGACACTCTGATGAAATACAACTTTGACCACGACTATTATGGCCCAATGGATGGCTTGCCTATCTGGCAGCCGTACAATGAAAATCAGCTGAGCATCATTTAACAGAATACCTGTGTCCCCGCCATGTCATTGGATCAACACTCATGTCATTCCGAACTTATCCAGTACGATGTTGAATTGGCAAAGCTTGTCGGACTAGAATTCATCAACTATGCTTTTCCCGAGGTCAACTTCATCGAGAGAAATGACTCCTCCAGTTCCAAAGCAGTGTGGGACACCCTGGGACAACCAAGTGGAAAATTTGACTTCATGGTCAAGTACACCGCTCCTGAAAGCTCTCGTATCAGGCTCGAAGACATCCAGCCAACTGGATGGGGAGATACAGCTGAGAGTACAAATACTACGCAAAATACAACTCAGGAATCCTCTTACGAAAACTCTGCCTGGGAGACAGATTCCAATGATCCTACTCCGCCAGAAATCATCGTCATTTTTGAAGACAAATCAAGGAAGGTACCAGACTTTTTGATTCACCGAGGAGTTTGCCGCCAATGGGTCGCTGTCGATGTTCCGAAGATTGTTCATAAGTCTAAGTAATTGCCATCTTTACTTTAACCTTTCACCTTGCCCAGGTGAAACATAAGTTTTGATAGGGCTCACTTTCTGTAAATATCCCTCTTCGTTTTGCCCAAAGCGACATGTTTTATAGGGCTGTAGTTTCAAGAATCGACTTATTCATTAATAAAATAACATCGTTCTGTAATTTCCGCATTAATTATTGTTTTCTTTTTTCGTATTCCAGAAAATGGTAATCCTAAAAAACAACTCAATAATAAAAACAAGCAGTAAAAGAAATACACTGCACACACTTTTGCATTTTCCCTCTATCTCTTCTAAACACAAATCATCACGTCATGCAGATTGCTTGTTTTAAACCCCGTTGAAACATACGATCCAATGCCTTCTCCCAACTTTGAGTTCCCGGTATTTGAGGCTGAAGAAGAAAATGACGACAAATTTCCAGAGGAGTTTTCCCGACTACTCAGACAAGAGGAAAGGTCCATTGAGCCTCACAAAGAGTTGCTGGAAATAGTCAACTTAGGATCGGAAGAAGAGAGAAAAGAAGTCGAGATTGGGGCACTGCTCAGTACAACTGTCAAAGAAAGTTTGACTAAACTTCTCAAAGAGTTTCCCGATGTATTCGCTTGGTCCTATCAGGATATGCCAGGGTTGGATACCAGCATCGTGGAACACCATCTACCATTAAGATCGGAATGTACGCCAGTAAAACAAAGGTTGAGACGGACTCATCCAACATGGCTGTCAAAATGAAAGAGGAGGTACAGAAACAGATTGACGCGGGTTTCCTCGCTACGTCAGAATATCCTCAATGGTTAGCCAACATCGTACCAGTTCCGAAAAAGGACGGAAAAGTCAGAATGTGTGTCGACTACCGAGATCTAAACAAGGCAAGTCCAAAGGATGACTTTCCCTTACCACACATTGACATGCTGGTAGACAGTACAACAAAGTTCAAAGTCTTGTCCTTCATGGATGGATTCTCGGTCTATAATCAGGTCAAAATGGCGCCGGAAGACATGGAGAAGACCTAATTCATTACCCCATGGGGTACCTTTTGTTACAAGGTAATCCCGTTCGGTTTGAAGAACGCCGGGGCAACCTATCAGAGGGCCATGACAAGTCTGTTTCATGACATGATACATAAAGAAATCGAAGTATATGTCGATAATATGATTGCAAAATCTAAAACAGAGGAGGAGCATGTGACCCACCTGTCAAAACTATTCGAGCGTTTGCGAAAGTACAAACTCCGCTTGAATCCCAACAAGTGCACGTTCGGTGTCCGTTCAGGGAAACTCTTAGGATTCATCGTCAGCTAGAAAGGAGTTGAGGTTGATCCTGACAAGGTCGAGGCCATTCAAGAAATGCCTTCTCCAAAGACTGAAAAACAAGTCAGAGGAATCCTGGGACGTTTGAACTACATCTCCAGATTCATATTCCTCCTGACCGCGACATGTGCGCCGATTTTCAAATTACTCAAAAAGAATCAGGACTGCGTTTGGACAGAAGACTGCCAAACCGCCTTCGAAAGTATCAAGGAATACCTGTCAAACCCGCCGATTCTATCACCTCCAGTGGATGGAAGACCGCTGATCATCTACTTAACAGTCTTGGAAGACTCCATGGGTTGCGTGCTTGGTCAACAAGATGAAACGAAAAGAAAAGAGTCTGCCATCTACTATTTGAGCAAGAAGTTTATAGAATGTGAGACTCGGTACACTATGCTCGAGAAAACTTGTTGCGCTCTAGCTTGGGCAGCCAAACGTCTTCGCCACTACATGATTCGTCACACCACATGGTTAATCTCTGAAATGGATCCAATCAAGTATGTTTTCAAAAAACCTGCTCTCACGGGAAGAATTACCCGTTGGCAGATGTTGTTATCGGAATATGACATTGAGTACCACGCTCAGAAAGCCGTTAAGGGAAGTATTTTAGCCGATCATTTGGCTCATCAACCGATTGACGATCAGGAATCAATCGGGTTTGAATTCCCAGACGAAGATGTCATGTATCTAAAAATGAAAGATTGCGATGAATCGCAACCCAGTGAAGGGCCAGAACCAGATTCCCAATGGGGACTTATCTTTGACGGAGCTGTCAATCATTATGGAAACGAAATTGGGGCAATTAACATAACACCTCAGGGTACCCACATTCCTTTCGCCGCTAGACTTACGTTCAAGTGCACAAACAATGAGGCCGAATACGAAGTTTGTATCATGGGTCTCGAGGAAGCGATCGACTTAAGGATCAAGAACTTGGATGTATATGGCGACTCAACTTTGGTGGTCAATCAGATCAAAGGAGATTGGAACACACACCAATCCGGACTAATTCCTTACAAAGACTATGCGAGAAGGTTGTTACCATTCTTCGACAGAGTCGAGTTTCATCACATCCCTCGTGAAGAGAATCACATGGCTGATGCATTAGCCACTCTCTCTTCCATGATTAGTGTAGGTCAATGGAACGACCTACCTAAGATCGACATAATGCGCCTTGAAAGGCCCGCTTACATCTTCACAATCGAAGCAGTCATAGACGAAAAAACTTCGTATCACGATATCAAATGCTTCCTTCAAAAACAAGAGTACCCACCTGGGGCATCCAAGAAAGATAGAAAAACCCTCAGAAGGCTAGCAGGCAGTTTCTTCCTGAGCGGTGATGCACTCTATAAGAGGAACTTTAACATGGTCTTGCTCTAATGTGTAGACGGACCAGAAGTAGACATGCTGATAAAAGAAATTCACGAAGGGTCCTTTGGCACTCATGCCAACGGACATACAATGGCGAGAAAAATTATAAGAGCAGGGTACTATTGGTTGACAATGGAATCTGATTGCTACAAGTACATGAGGAGGTGTCACAAGTGTCAGATATACTCAGACAAAATCCATGTACCGCCAACACATCTCAAAGTTCTCTCTTCCCCATGGCCTTTTTCCATATGGGGAATCGACATGATCGGTGTGATTGAACCCAAGGCTTCAAACGGACATTGGTTCATCCTGGTAGCCATTGATTACTTCACCAAGTGGGTCGAAGCAGTGTCATACGTCAATGTGACCCGACAAGAGGTGATCCGCTTTATCGAAAACAATATCATCTGCCGTTATGGTGTTCTGAGCCAGATCATTACAGATAATGGATCTAAATTGAACAATAAGATGATGAAAGAGTTGTGCACAGAGTTCAAGATCGAACACCATAACTCATCTCCCTACCGACCCAAGATGAACGGAGCGGTAGAAGCGGCTAACAAGAACATCAAGAGGATTGTTCAGAAGATGGTTGTAACCTACAAAGACTGGCATGAGATGCTACCCATTTCTCTTCACAGTTATCGCACATCTGTCCGCACTTCAACTAGGGCAACCCCTTTCTCTCTAGTATACGACATGGAGGCAGTACTCCCCATAGAAGTAGAGACCCCATGAATCCGGGTATTGATGGAAGTTAAGCTTACAGAAGCTGAATGGTGTCAAAGTTGGCACGATGATTTGAATTTGATTAATGAAAAATGAATCACGATAATATGTCATGGTCAGTTGTATCAGCAAAGAATGAAGAAGGCGTTTGACAAAAAGGTCCGACCTCGCATCTTCAGAAAAGGAGACCTTGTGCTCTAGAAGATACAATCATTTCTCACTGATTCCCGGGGTAAGTGGACTCCGAATTATGACGGCCCCTATGTGGTCAAGAAAGCTTTCTCAGGCGGTGCCTTGAGACTCGCAACCAAGGACGGGGAGGAATTTTCCTACACCACAAATGTTGATGTAGTCAAGAAATACTTCGCCTAAATAAAAAAAAAACGTCTCGGTGGATAGAAAACCCGAAAGGGCGGTCCAGGCAAAAATTAGAGACATGATCAAAAATCATCCCGGTGGGTTGGAAACATCACAGTACAATCCAGGAAAAAATTAGGGATAATGGCAAGTAACTACGTTCGACAAAGGGGCAAGTCCCTCGGCAGCAGTTACACCATCCATCAGAAAACTCCAGTCACGGTCATCTTCGAAGGAAGCTCAGGATGCCCAGAATTCAAAGTTGGTAGGAGGATAGTGGTTGTTATGTTTCAACATAGCCCTTTTCCCTATAAATTACCATTTTCTATCTTTGTAAATACTCTATGGACTCACGCGTTTAGCTGATTTCCATCCTATTAATAAAATTTGAGCCCTCGTGCTTTTGTTTGCAATTCTTTTTTGTTTTAGCTTTATAGAACGACATTTTAACATGATCAACGATTCTTGAAATAAAACAAAAAATGAATTTACTTGTAAAATTTTTCCGCTTAAAATAAAGATGCAATTTCTTTTGACGGTTGAACATCGAAAGAACATCGATCGCTTCTCCAGAAGTAAGCGAGCTTCAAAGTACAGAATCAAAGTACTCCTTCTAAACCAGTGCACCTGAATGAAGGATCAGATGTGTCAGAGACCATTGTTTCATCTGACACCCTCGGCAGAGTTCTTATCTCCTAAGTCCGACCAACGATTTTCCCCGCGTGGACTATCTCTCCTAAGCAAGGTGGAATTGCTATCGTGAACCAGTGGTACCTCTTCGTCCCCAGCGGTTGCCGAGTATCCAGTTATGTTCATCTATCAGTCTGTATGTCGCGTCAGTTTTGTCAGCATAAACATACATACATCATGCATTATTGATTTGCGTTCATATTCATGTTGCATCACTATCACTCTGGTCGGTATTATCCCATAGTGATAACAGTTCTCTTGATCGAGTTGTTAGTTCTTTCCTCGTCAGGAAGTGATGCATCTGAACTACCTCTCTCCACTAATTTATTTCTGGGATGAAGTTAGCCCTTGATCACTTTGATAACTTGAACCTCTGAAAAAACATATAACTCTCAGCCAGCATCACTCTTCACCATGGAAGATGATATCTTCGCTTTCCCGGATTAAGGAAAATCCCTAGAGAAATCCTCGCAACTAAAGACTTTCAGCAACACATTGATTTTGCTCTCCGGAGAGTCGATGTTAATGAAGTCATCAGCACCTCAAAATTGGATCACATCATATGGAATTTCTCCAAGAAGATCTCTGAGGAAAGTATGATGTAATACCTCCAAGCGAAAGTAGTCTCTCGAGAGACTCGTTTTCCCCAATAGAGTCGACAAATGGCGTCTTCCACAGAGAAGTTTGTGCCTCTCTACAATCAAAATTTTTCCATCAAATGGCATCTCCCCAGGAAAATTCGGTGAGAAGTTTGAGGAGAACCGCTACAAATAGCGCCCCTTGTCAATAAAGTTTATTGACAAAAGAAACCAAGACCAGATCCTTGGTAGAAAACTAGGATCGAGGGGAAGTCTATTTCAGAAACTTAGACCAGTTCCATGGTAGGAAACCAGGATCGGGGGGAAGTTTATTTCAGAAACTGAGACTAATTCCTTGGTAGGAAACCAGGATCGAGGGGAAGTTTATATCAGAAACTTAGACCAGTTTCTTGGCTGAAAAACCAGGATCAAGGGGAAGTTTTTACCTTTTCTTAGCATCATTGCTTAGCAAAAGAAGAAGGATGCGTGAACTACCATTCCTAACCACCATCAAAATTTCGGGTATTCCGATATTTAATCCTCTTGCACCCTGAATGACCGAATACCTTCGCCATTCACACCTTCGGGTCCAAGAAGATTAAATAGGGGCATCTGTCATACCCCAAATTTTGACAACTAAGATTTCCCATCATTGTGCAAATCATCATCACAATATGGATGAACCATTAGTCTCCCCAAAGATGGGTGAGCATCCACTACAATCAAATTTTGGATTTCCAGCCCTCTCAGAGCTTTTAGACAAATGATCAATCAAGGAATGACATGATCTTCAACTTGTCTAGCCTCTCAAACATCCACAATGGATCAAGAGGACTCCCACTTCAAGAATTAAGCACAAGGCTGCAGAATTCCAAGTGGATTAAGCCTCAAGATCGCCAGTGTCACCAAACTAAGGTTTTGGTTGACCAGGGCCTCCAGTTGGAATTTTTCCTCTGGGCATGAGCCAATGCTTCAAAGCATAACCTATGATCTCCTCTAGTCATTGACTAGAGGTTAGGGCACAAGCTGCTGGTTCCCTTGGCCTTGGATAAGTCTTGACTGAATTCAATTGGCAATGGCTCAGTCCATGCCACCTTGGTGTATGCATTGAATGCTCCAATCCAAAATTGGAGTCTTGTCCCTCTTTTAGGCAATTCTAGGTTTAGCATGCTATTTTTGGTTCCAAAGACTTGGGAGGCTTGGGATCAGAGTTGGTTCCTACTTAGACCCCCCTTGAGGTGTTCAGATGGATAGAGTCGCTTGCCCTTTGCAAAATTTGGGCAAATCGAGCAAAACTCCAAAATCTGCCTTGCTTTGGCATGTTTCTGCAAGGCATATTGCCATTATCATATCTCATGGATCAAGTGGAATTTGATGGAGTTCTTGGCCATTTTGGAAAGCCCTCATATGATACAATAACAGTTTGATCATAATTGGTGTTGATACTTTTTGGATCCAAGTGAAAAATGCCCCTACATTTGGAAAAAAGTGAAGGCAGATTCTGACTTAGTGAAAATTTCACTAAGTGTTGGAAAAAGTGGCATTTCATGCTTTCAGCCACTTTGATCATTCCATAACTCAAAATTCATAATGAATTGGAATGAGGTGTAGTTGAAGCTTTTGTAGAGGGTAATGAGAGCTACAAATCTAGCCTTGGATGGGAAAAAATGGCCTTGTGGTTTAGGAGTTATGACCCTCTAAAGTTGGTACCCTAGCCACTTTATTTTATAACTTAGAAAATTTTCTAAGTTTTTATGGTTACCCCTTTTACAAGTTATCCCACTTTTCTTGATTTTTCTTGATGAATGATGATTCAAATCACACATTAACATCATTTTAGGGTTAAAAAACCATAATTGTGAAAAATCTCAAAAAGTCAAAGTTTGACTTTTGTGTACGGTTGACTTTTTGTCAGATGAACTCCAAACTGTGCGATCCTCTATGAAATCAAGTCCTTGACCTAAATCAAACTTGATGGATTGATTTCATAGGTGTTATAGGGTGTATTGAATCATGTCTTAGGGTTTGGGAGCATGTCCTGGTCAAAAGTCAAAGATATAGTTGACTTTTTTCCACGAAACCCTAACTGTGGTTCTGATGAAATTGAAACTTGTTGCTCAAGCTTCTTGGATCAATACATTGTTGCAAATGGATCAATGTGGTGTGTTAGAGACCCTCAAATCATGTCTTGAGGTCTTGGCTCATGTTTTCTCCCAAAAGTCAACTTACGGGTGAATTAGGTTAAGAAACCCTAAATCCTGATTTTTGGTGAATGCATCCCTTAAGGCTAAATTGACTTGATGATTGGGTTTATGATGTCCCTTAGAGCATCATAGGTTATGATTTGAAGCATTGGCTCATGCCCAGAGGAAAATTTCCATCTGGAGGCCCTGGTCGACCAAACCCTAATTTGGTGACATCGGCGATCTTAAGGCTTGATCCACCTAGAAGGGAGAAGCCTTGTGCTTAATCCTTGAAGTGGGAGTCCTCTTGATCCTTTGTGGATGTTTGAGAGGCTAGACAACTTGAAAATCATGTCATTTCTTGATTGATCCTTTGTCTAAGAGCTCTAAGAGGGCTTGAAACCCTAAGTCTGATTGTAGTGGATGCTCACCCATCTTTGGGGAGACTAATGGTTCATCCATATTGTGATGATGATTTGCCCAATGATGGGAAATCTTAGTGGTCAAAATTTGGGGTATGACAGATGCCCCTATTTAATCTTCTTAGACCCGAAGGTGTGAATGGCGAAGATATTCGGGCATTCGGGGTGCAAGAGGATTAAATATCGGAATACCCGAAATTTTGATGGTGGTTATGAATGGCAGTTCGCGCATCCTTCCTCTTTTTCTAAGCAATGATACTTAGAAAAGTTAAGAACTTCCCCTCGATCCTGGTTTCCTACCAAGGAACTGGTCTCAGTTGCTGAAATAAACTTCCCCTCGATCCTGGTTTCCTACCAAGGAGCTGGTCTTAGTTTCTGATTTAAACTTCCCCTCGATCCTGGTTTCCTACCAAGGAACTGGTCTTAGTTTCTGATTTAAACTTCCCCTCGATCCTGGTTTCCTACCAAGGAACTGGTCTCAGTTTATTTTGTCAATAAACTTTCTTGACAAGGGACGCTATGTGTAGTGATTTTCCTCAAACTTCTCGCCGAATTTTCCTGGGGAGACGCCATTTGACGAAAAAAATTAGATGTCAGGCTTTCTGGGGAACCCAGTCGTATGAGTTGTAGAGGTGCACAAACTTCTCTATTGGAGATGCCATTTGTTGACTCTACTGGGGGAGAACGAGTCTCTTGAGAGACTGTTTTCGCTTAGGGATATTGCATCATACTTTTCTCTGGGGATTCTTTAGTTGTGAGGCTTTCTCTGGGGATTTTCCTTAATCTGGGAAAGCGAAGATATCATCTTCAATGGCGAAGAGTGACATTTGTCAAAAGTTTCCCTGGTCTTCTCAGAGGTTCAAGTTATCAAAGTGGTCAAGGGCCAACTCTATTCCAGAGATAAGCTGGAGGAGGGAGATTGTTCAAACACGACATTTCCTGACGAGGAAAGAACTGACAACTCGATTGAGAGGAATATTGTCACTAGGGGATAAGACCGACTAAAGTGATTGTGATGCATGTGAATATGAATGTAAATCATGCATGATGTATGTATGTTTATGCTGACAAAACTGACACGACATACAGGCTAATAAATGAACACGACTGGATACTCGGCCACATCGGGAGATAAAAAGTATCGCTGGTTCAAGATAGCAATTCTGCCTTGCTTAGGAGAAGTAGTCCCTGCGGGGAACAACCGTTGGTCGGGCTTAGGAGATAAGAACGCTTCCGGGGGTGTTAGATGAAACAATGGTCTCTGACACAGCTGATCCTTCATTCAGGTGCACAGGTTTAGAAGGAGTATTTTGATTCTGTACTTTGAAGCTCGCTTACTTCTGGAGAAGCGATCGATGTTCTTTCGATGTTCAACAGTCAAAAGAAATTGCCATCTTTATTTTAAGTAGAAAAATTTTACAAGTAAATTCATTTTTGTTTTATTTCAAGAATCGTTGATCATGTTAAAATGTCGTCCTGTAAAGCTAAAACAAATAAGAATTGCAAACAAAAGCACAAGGGCTCAAATTTTATTGATAGGATGGAAAATCAGCCAAACGCGTGATTCCATAGAGTATTTACAAAGTTAGAAAATGGTAATTTACAGGGGAAAGGGCTACATTGAAACATGACGACCACTATCCTTCTACCAACTTTGACTTCGGGGCATCCTGAGCTTCTGTAGAAGATGACCTTGACTGGAGTCTTTCTGATGGACGACGTAACTGCTGCTGAGGGACTTGCCTCTGTGGATGTAGTTACTCGCCATTATCCCTAACTTTTGCCTGGATTGTACTTTGAGATTTCCAATCCACCGGGATAATTTTTTATCATGTCTCTAATTTTTGCCTGGACCGCCCTTTCAGGTTTTCAATCCACTGAGACGTTTTTTTTTATTTAGGCAAAGTATTTCTTGACTACGTCAACATTTGTGGGGTTGGAAAATTCCTCTCCGTCCATGGTTGCAAGTCTCAAGGCACCGCCTGAGAAAGCTTTCTTGACCACATATGGGTCGTCATAGTTCGGAGTCTACTTGCCCTGGGAATCAGTGAGAAACGATTGTATCTTCTTGTGCACGAGGTCTTCTTTCCTGAAGATGCAAGGTCGGACCTTTTTGTCGAACGCCCTCTTCATTCTTTGCTGATACAATTGACAATGGCATATTGTCGTGATTCGCTTTTCCTCTATCAGATTCGGTTCATCGTGCCGACTTTGACACCATTCAGCTTCTGTAAGCTTAGCTTCCAACAATACCCGGATTGATGGGATCTCTACCTCTATGGGGAGCACTGCTTCCATGCCATAAACTAGAGAGAAAGGGGTTGCCCCTGTTGAAGTGCGGACAGATGTGCGATAACCGTGAAGAGCAAAGGGCAGCATCTCGTGCCAATCTTTGTAGGTTACAACCTTCTTTTGAACGATTTTCTTAATGTTCTTGTTAGCTGCCTCTACCACTCCATTCATCTTGGGTCGGTAGGGAAATGAGTTATGGTGTTCGATCTTGAACTCTGTGCACATCTCTTTCATCATCTTGTTGTTTAAGTTAGATCCATTATAAGTAATGATCTGGCTCGAAACACCATAACGGTAGATGATATTGTTTTTAATAAATCGGACTACCACTTGTAGGGTTACATTAGCGTATGACGCTGCTTTGACCCACTTGGTGAAGTAATCAATGGCTACCAGGATGAACCGATGTCCGTTCGAAGCCTTTGGTTCAATCATGCCAATCATGTCGATTCCCCATATAGAAAAAGGCCATGGGGAAGAGAGAACTTTGAGATGTGTAGGCGGTACATGGATTTTGTCTGAGTATATCTGACACTTGTGACATCTCCTCATGTACTTGTAGCAGTCAGATTCCATTGTCAACCAATAGTACCCTGCTCTTAGAATTTTTTTCGCCATTGTATGTCTGGTGCCTGCTTTTGGTCTGTCGACGCATCGAAGCAAGACCATGTCAAAGTTCCTCTTATAGAGTGTATCACCGCTCAGGAAAAAACTGTCTGCTAGCCTTCTGAGGGTTTTTCTATCTTTCCTGGATGCCCCAGGTGGGTACTCTTGTTTTTGAAGGAAGCATTCGATATCATGATACCAAGGTTTGTCGTCTATGACTGCTTCGATTGTGAAGATGTAAGCGGGCCTTTCAAGGTGCATTATATTGATCTTAGGTAGGTCGTTCCATTAACCTACACTAATCATGGAAGAGAGAGTGGTTAATGCATCAGCCATGTGATTCTCTTCACGAGGGATGTGATGAAACTCAACTCTGTTGAAGAATGGTAACAATCTTCTCGCATAGTCTTTGTAAGGAATTAGTCCTGATTGGTATATGTTCCAATCTCCTTTGATCTGATTGACGACCAAAGCTGAGTCGCCATATACATCAACGTTCTTGATCCTTAAGTCGATCGCTTCCTCGAGACCCATGATACAAGCTTTGTATTCGACCTCATTATTTGTGCACTTGAACGTAAGTGTGGCAGTGAAAGGAATGTGGGTACCCTGAGGTGTTATGATGATTACCCTAATTCCTTTTCCGTAATGATTGACAGCTCCATCAAAAATAAGTCCCCATTGGGAATCTGGTTTTGTCCCTTCACTGGGTAGCGGTTCATCGTAGTCTTTCATTTTTAGATACATGACATCTTCGTCTGGGAAGTCAAATCCGACTGATTCCTGATCGTCAATCGGTTGATGAGCCAAATGATCGGCTAAAACACTTCCTTTAACGGCTTTCTGAGCGTGGTACTCTATGTCATATTCTAATAACAACATCTGCCAACGGGAAATCCTTCCCGTGAAAGCAGGCTTTTCAAAGACATACTTGATTGGATCTGTTTCTGAGATTAACCAAGTAGTGTGACGAATGATGTATTGGCGAAGACGTTTGGCTGCCCAAGCCAGAGCGCAACAAGTTTTCTCGAGCATAGTGTACCGAGTCTCGCAGTCAATGAATTTCTTGCTCAAATAGTAAATGGCAGACTCTTTCCTTTTGGTTTCGTCTTATTGGCCAAGTACACAACCTATTGAGTCTTCCAAGACTGTTAGGTAGATGATTAGTGGTCTTCCTTCCAGTGGAGGTGATAGAATCAGTGGCTTCAATAGGTATTCCTTGATACTGTCAAAGGCGGTTTAGCAGTCTTCTGTCCAAACGCAGTCCTGATTCTTTTTGAGTAATTTGAAGATCGACGCGCATGTCGCGTTCATGAGGAATATAAATCTGGAAATGTAATTCAAACGTCCTAGGAACCCCCTGGCTTGTTTTTCAGTCTTTGGAGAAGGCATTTCTTGAATGGCCTTGACCTTGTCGGGATCAACCTCAATTCCTTTCTGGCTGACGATGAACCCTAGCAGTTTCCCTGAACGGACACCGAAGGTTCACTTGTTAGGATTTAAACGGAGTTTGAATTTTCTTAGACGTTCGAACAATTTTGACTGAAGTTCAACGTGCTCATTCTTTGTTTTTGATTTGGCAATCATATCATCAACATATACTTCGATTTCTTTATGTATCTGTCATACCCCAAATTTTGACCACCAAGATTTTCCATCATTGTGAAAATCATCATCACGATATGGGTGTACTTATATGCCTCATTAGTCTCCCCAAAGATGGGTGAGCATTCACTGCAATCAGAACTTAGGGTTTCAAGCCCTTTCAGAGCTTTTAGACTAAGGATCAATCCAGAACTGACATGATCTTCAACTTGTCTAACCTCTCAAACATCTACAAAGGATCAAAGAGGACACCTATATCAAGGATCAAGCACAAGGTTGCAACATTCCAAGTGGATCAAGCCTCAAAATCAACAGTGTCACCAAATTAGGGTTTTGGTCGATCAGGGCCTCCAGATGGAAATTTTCCTCTAGGAATGAACTAATGCTTCAAAGCATAACCTATGATGCTCCAAGGGACATCATAAACCCAATCATCAAGTCAATTTAGCCTCAGGGGATGCATTCATTAAAAATCAAGAAATAGGGTTTCTTGATCTAATTCACCCCTAAGTTGACTTTTAGGACAATTCATGAGCCAAGACCTCAAGAGAAGATTTGAGGGTCTCTAATGCACCACATTGATCCATTTGCAACAATGGATTGATCCAAGAAGCTTAAGCAACAAGTTTCAATTTCATCTGAACCACAACTAGGGTTTTACGAGAAAAGCCAACTTTAGCTTTGAATTTTGACCAGGACATGCTCCCAAGCCCTAGGACATGGAGCAATATACCCTATAACACCCATGGAACATGTCCATCAAGTTTGATTTAGGTCAAGGACATGATTTCCTAAAGGATTACACAGGTTGGAATTCACCTAATAAAAAGTCAACTATGCACAAAAGTCAACTTCGACTTTTTGAGATTTTTCATAAAAATGGTTTTTTAACCCTAAGATGATGTTAATGTATGATTGGAATCATCATTCATCAAGAAAAATCAAGAAAAGTGGGATAACTTGTAAAAGGGGTAACCATAAAAACTTAGAAAATTTTCTAAGTTATGAAATAAAGTGTCTAGGGTACCAACTTTGGAGGATTATAACTCCTAAACCTCAAGGCCATTTTTTCCCATCCAAAGTTTGATTTGTAGATCTCATTACCCTCTACAAAAGCTTAAAACTGACCTCCCTCTAAATTCCCCATGGATTTTGAGTTATGGAATGATCAAAATCACAAAAAGTGAAAATGTCACTTTTTTCCAACACTTAGTGAAATTTTCACTAAGTCAGAATCTGGCTTCACTTTTTTCCAAATGTAGGGGGATTTTTCACTTGGATCCAAAAGGTATCAAAACCAAATATGATCAAATAGTTGTTGTATCATATGAGGGCTTTCCAAAGTGACCAAGAACATCACCAAATTCCACTTGAGCCATGAGATATGACAAGGGCAATATGCCTTGTTGAAAACTGCCAAGGCTAGGCAGAATTGTGCATTTTTGCTCGATTTGGAAAAATAAGCTAATTCCAAGCCTTGTCATCATCTTGGACACATCTGAGGATCAAATCCAAAGGGGGCAAACACTAAGCCAAGCCTCTAAAGTCCTTGGAACAAGAAGTAGCATGCCAAACCTAGAAATCCCTAAAAGAGGGACAAGACTCCAATTTTGGATTGAAGCATTTAATGGAGGCTTAGAGGTGGCATGGACTGACACATTTGCAACTGAATTCAGTCAAGGATGATCCAACAACTAGGGAACCAAAGGCCTGTGCTCTAACCTCTAGTCAATGGCTGGAGGTGACTTGGATTTTCATTTGCCAACATTGGCCAAACCTCTGCTGTAGTTGCCATTCACTATTGCTTGTAAAACAAACTTGCTCTACTACAAATAGAGCTCATTTGTGATCAGTTTGAGTACACCAAAGCCATCAAACAGATGCTTTCCTCAAAATCTCTTCTTTCACTCCAATTTTTCCTTCTAAGGCAAGTCACTATCGGGTTTTGAGTTTGAGAGATTTTCCAATCAAAACAATCACTCACACACCTCATAAATATCATATAGAAGTTATCCAAACACTCACACAAAATCTGGAACACCAAAATCACAAAATCTCTAGCCAGTTGCTCAAGTTCTTGACAGATTTGCAGTTGGGGTACCATCTCAAGTTCCAGATCATTTCAATCCATTCCAAGCATCCAGACACACTGCATGGCACCTAGGGAAGCTATCCAGATCATTGAAATCTAGCTGTAACACCTCTAACACAAAACACGATCACCAGCTGCAAGAGGTAAGCATGAGCTCTTCTAACTCTATGATACATGCAATTTTTGCTGCACAATAATTTGGCCATATGTTCATAATCATGCATGGAATGTTTTCCCTCAATCAATTGCATTGTTTGAATCGTGTGTAGAATTTCTGAACCTTCATGCAGAAATTAGGGTTCTTGAGGTTTCTCTTTGATTTCTTATTCCATGTTAAAAATAAATGAAATTAAAGACCATAGCCATGATCGTGAGGTTAAAACGAGTAGATTGATATGTATATTGCATGATATAATCAAGTATTCAGTGAGATTGGATAGAAAACGCAAATCTGCAGAAACAGAGGGTGGCGCGTGTTCTTGCCCTTGTTCTTGGCGCCATTTTTTGAAAATTGAATATTTAAATTTTGTGATTTTAATTAATTGATTCAAAAATTAATTTCTCTCTGAGTTTTAATGATTTTGAGTTGATTCTTTATTTAATAATTCACAAAAATGTTAAAATATTTTATTTTACCAAAAAAATCCCAAAAATATTATTTATTTCATATAATTGATATTTTTGCAAAGAATTAATATTTTAATTGTTTTTGACATTTAAAATATTTTTTCCTCTTGATTTTGTAAATTTTAATGACTTGTAATCATTTTGTAGGTCAAAACATGATTTTTGAAACAATAATCCAAGATCACAATTTGTTTTCCACATGTTAAACAATTTTTGATCATTTTAATTGAATTTATTATTCAATTAAAATGCATTTTGAAAACAAATTAGGGTTTTTGATTAATTCAACCCTCATCAAACTTTTTCAAACACTTTTGGGCTTCTATTAGAGTGTAAGACCCAACCCTTTGTAAATACAAACCTTTTGGGCCTCACTCATTGTATATGTCCCGTTGTATTTCAAAAGTTCGGCGCAATCACCGCCCGTTTAAAACAAACCATTTGGGCCTCTCCTCGAGCTATAAGACCCATTCAAAAACTTTTTGGGCCTCTAATAGAGTGTAAGACCTAATCCCCTTTTAACCAAAACAATTTTGGGCCTCAGACATTGTATAAGTCCCTCTGTGTTAAAAGAAAACCTCGGCACGATCGCTAGTTAAAAAATCAACCCTGGGCCTACCCTCGTGTTATAAGCCCCATTTCTTTCCTTTAAACACTTAGGCCTCTTGAGAGAGTGTAAGACCCATCCCTTTGTACAGAAAAAACCTTTCTTGGGCCTCATGCACTTGTATAAGTCCCTGTACAAGTTCAAAACCACAGGTCAATCACTGATAAACCTTGGACCTCTCCTTGAGCTGTAAGCCCCAACATCTTTTCAAAATACTTTCTCCTTTAATTTTGAATATACTGTTGTTTTCAATCTTTCTTTGTTGAACAACTAACCAAACAGCATGGAAGCTCTACAACCGAGTAAGTATTTACCCGCTTTCATTTACCGCTTTCATATGTATATAACTGTATTGTGGGGCTGTTTCACTAAAGTCTTCTTTCATAAACTCATATCAACTATGTAATACTAGTATAGATATTTAGAGTTTCCCCAGCAACTACGTCTAGCACTAAGCCCTGTTGATCACTCTTAAATAGACTAAACTAGATCCCCATAGGATTACCAGATACAGTCTTCCCTCCTCTTGGGGTTAAACAATATGGAGATGTGAAAGTCAGATTCTTCTTGAACCCTTTTTCAGACTGTCACCTTTAGAAGTTGTCAAAGAAACTCTACTCCCCAGAGATGATCTTTTCTCCGTGAATGGCATCTCTAGAGTTTCTTCCAAATTCTTGAACTTTCCTGGCTTGATCCATTCTCGGTGAATGGCATGTATTGAACTTCTCGGGGTTTGGGGACCCACGGGCATCCTAAAACATCCCCGTCTCCTCTTGGGCATTGTACAAGAACCCAACGACTTCTTAGAAGTATTCACAGCCTCCTCTTAGGCTTCGTATAAGGATTCTTCCTTCAGGAAGAGAGCCCCCTCTTGGGCTTCGTACAAATTGTCCCTCGGCTTCTTAAAAGTTTCCAGCCTCCTCTTGGGCTTCGTACAAACTGTCCCGACGACCTCCTAAAGGTATAGGAACAAAAATTAGTCATCTTAATCGAACAGTCTTTCAAAGAGTCTAGATACTACTACTGTTTCTCTAAGCATAGGGCAAAAGATAAAACTCTAGACGTGGACAGTCTAATCTCCTTGAGTCTCGAAGGCATTCTCAAGAAGGGAAAAACACCAGTAGACTTGGATAGTCTCAACACCCCTCTGGATTTCCCATTTCCTTAAAGAACAGGAAATAACCCTGATCCTGTGATCAAATCCCAAAGCATAGCCTTACTTTTAATCAGTCTCTTTATAAGAATTGATTTTCTCTTTTAACCAATATATTGGACCTGTCACTCAACTGAAACAACCATCCTTTAGCCTTCATCTCGGGCTTCGTACGAGATACAAAATCACTCTCTTGTTGAGTATAAAAGATCCTCTTGGGTCACAACCTCCTTTAGCCTCTATCTCGGGCTTCGTACGAGATACAAAAAGACACTCTTGTTTAGTCAAACAACCTTTAGCCTCTATCTCGGGCTTTGTACGAGATACAAAAAGACTCTCTTGTTGAGTCAAAACCCCTTTTGCGTCTATCTCGGGCTTCGTATGAGATACAAAAACACTCTCTTGTTGAGTATAAAAGACTCTCTTGTGGAGTCAACCCTCTTTAGCCTCCGTCTTGGGCTTTGTACAAGACACAAATCACTCTCTTGTTGAGTATAAAACCTCTGGCCTCCGTCTTGGGCTTCGTACAAGACACACCAACAGACTCTCTTGTTAAGTCAAACCCTTTTAGCCTCAATCTTGGGCTTTGTACAAGACAGAAAGAACATTTTCCCCGAAAAAGTCAACATTTTAGCCTCCTCTTAGGCTTTGTATAAGGAAAACCCCGTTGAGACAATCAACCTTTTAGCATCAAAATATGTGCCTCGTTCAAAGTATAAAAACATCAACAACTCCTTTCCCACCATCTAATTGCTATAAGCGGCAAGCCTCTAGATTATTTACATCCACTCCACTGTCCCTCTTTTAGCATGAGAAATTCCTAAGGAAAGATGGCATTGCTCTAAACTGAGTTAAAGTCTTCCCTTCTAGGTTAAAAATCCCCTATAAAGGAAATTATGGCATTGCTGGATTCACATATCCCAGTTAAAGTAATTCTCCTTTATAATCAGTCACCCTTGATAAACAAACCACTTTAGAGATGACAAGTTCGCTCTAAAGTCAAAACCCTTTAGCTTCATATCTTGGGCTTTGAACAAGATACAAATAGACTCTTCAGCTTCACATCTTGGGCTTTGAACAAGATACATATACTCTCTTTAGCTTCATGTCTTGGGCTTTGAACAAGACACCAAAACAACCTTTTTCCTCCCATAGAATAGGAGAAACTACGATCGCTCTGATTTCCCTGTTTCGGTAAACGGGAATACGTAGGCATAAGATTGAAAGAAAAATCTTAGCGAGCACACTAATCAAAAACCCAAAATCCCGTACCTTCCCCTATCAACCGAAAAGCATCAATCCTAACATCCTACCATGAACAGTCCCAATATTTTTCACTCTGAACAAAGTAAGAAGAAGAAGACCCCATTACCATATATCATCCGTAACCTAACAGACCGCTGTTTAAACTCTGTATGCAAGCAGGGTTATTTGGAGAAATCTATTTCCCTTCCTTCATCAGCTTCAATAGGATAAAAAATGAATCAACCTGTAGTACCCTAAAAGAGCGACAGTGCTTAAGAACCACGTCCAAAATCGCTCGCTACAGAAAAGTGGCGCCCACCGTGGGGCCGTTTACTTCTTTCGTTACAATTCTGGGTGGAAACCTTAGACAAGTTATTTTCCGTGACGATTTTATCGGGGAATGTCATTATTGCTAGGATCGGCCTTCACTAGGATCTTAGGTCAAAAACCTTTAAATTGGGAGGGAACCACAGAATGGCGCCTCCGCCGGGGAGCCATTTTCTGTCAGGAACATAAGATTCATAGCTTTTAAAAGTCGAGGACATTAGGACAAATATATATACTACTTTTCCTAATTCATATCTGTGTTTATTTTTCTGCTAATGGGAATACGTGTGATGCCGCATGTGGAAAGATTGAGTATACACCTAGGAAAAACCTTTTTTAGTAGTGCGGAAGCTATCGAAAATGGTTGTCACGCGATACTACCCTCTTCTGATGATTCTTCAAAAAAACATAACCTAGCATGGTTCCCGCCCTGCTGGTGTTTTTTCGACAAGAATTGATAATTTTGAGAGGCAGGTACAAAAATCACTAGTAAACCTTTGGGATGGGTAGAGCCTTGACTTCATGACAACGACCCTTTGACCCCATGTTTTTTCTATGTTTTTGTGTGCTGCATTCACGCATTCATTTTAAAAACATTAAACAAAGAAAAACCTTCTCTTCTAGTCTCTCTTTTTCAAATTACACTAAGACAATGATTGCAAATGTCAGAGAAGAGGATTGCGCTAATGGATTTCGGTAGAAGGAAAACTCACAAGTATACCTTCAAGGTTCCGAAACTAGAGGATTTGAGAGGATTAGCAAGGATGATCACTAACCCTAACGCTTTTAGAGCCAAGTACGGAGGTCTGCTACCTCTGTTAAGGGTCCAAGTAATTGAAAGAATCATGGATGTACTCATTCAGCTTTACGATCCGGTTTATCACTGTTTCACATTCCCGGATTACCAGCTCGCACCAACGCTGGAGGAGTATTCTCATCTAACTGATTTACATATCACTGATCGAGCTCCATTTTCTGGACTGGAAGAAATTCCAAAGGATCAGACCATTGCAAGATCAATTTATTTTGACAAGTCAGAAGTCAGGACTCACATAACCACTAAGGGTGGCATCCAAGGTTTGCCAGCCCAATTCTTGATAAAGAAGCCCTGTACTTTTCCAGTATAGGGAACGTGGCCGCTTTTGAAAGCATCTTTGTTTTGCTCACCTACGGGTTATTTCTGTTTCCCAACATTAATAACTTCGTCGATATCAATGCCATTAAGGTTTTTCTCATTGGAAACCCTGTGCCAACTTTGCTCGTAGATGCGTATCATTCTGTACACTTAGGAAATTTGTACAGTGGAGGAATGATCACATGTTGTGTACCCTTGCTATACAAATGGTTTACCTCCCATTTGCCCAAGTCTGCTGCTTTTTGGGATCATAAGAGTGTTTTACGTTGGTCGCAGAAAATCATGTCCCTTGCCAACTCTAACATAGATTGGTGCAATAGGATTTATGACAGGATCAGGTTCATTAACCGTTGTGGAAACTTCCCCAACGTACCCCTCATAGGAACTAAGGGAGGAATCAATTATAATCCAATTCTTGTTTGTCGTCAATTCGGATACCCGGTGAGGCATGTCCCACGTAATGCTCATCTCGAAGGTCTTTTCTTCAAAGAAGGAGAAAATGACAGGGCACTAAAGATGGAAATAGTGCACGCTTGGAAACATGTTCATAAGAAAGGACGGGAGTCTCTAGGAAAACCGGATTGTGTCTCGGTGGAGCCTTATCTCCACTGGGTACAAACTAAAGCTCTCAAGCTAAAGATGTCTTATCCTCGTCACGGAGATCTTCCACCAAGGGAATTTGTCATGTAATTCATGACCGAAATAGAAAAACTTCAGGTTACTCTCAACAAAGTTCAACAGGAGAAGAGGTCTTGGAAGAAGAAGTACCGCATTCTCAATGTGGAGTGTATCAAAATACAACAACTACTGAAAGAAAAGGATGCTCTGACTGATATTTTGGAGCAACATGCTGTAGAAAATCAGGATGACGAAAGGAATTTGCTCACTCCTTTCACTTGGCAAAGGAATGACAACCCGACAACGACCCAAGAGCCCCGGTCTAAGAAAAGGAAAGTACTAGAATCAGCACCCGAGTTCTCCTCAGAGAGGACTCGGGACCCATTAGCTTAGGTTTCTGTTTCTGCATCTTGTAATTTATTGTATTTCCATTTCCACAATCCTTTGAACTCAATAAAACGGGGTTTCCCCACAGTTTTATATTTGCAATCTAATTGTCAAAGTTTATATTGATTAAACCAAAAAACAATTAATATAATCATTGCATTCATCATTCTCATGTAACGCATTCTTCTTACCTACGAATCTCACGTTTGTGTCTCGGTTCTAGAGTCAAACTGTCTCATTCGTACAATACTCAGGCCAATCGTCAGAAAAAGATGGATGATCTCGAGGAAGAGAACAGAGAGTTGAAAAAAGAGATCGACGCTCTGAGAGATCTTGGCACTTTCAGAGATCTTGGCACTGCCTTTGTCCAACAATATAAATACAATCTAGACATGGCACCAGATAGAGATCAACTCAGATCAATGTCGCAAAAGGACAAGGAAACCTTTAAGGAACATGCTCAGAGGTGGCATGAAATTGCCGCTCAAATTTGTCCACCTCTTGAGGAAAAAGAGATGACAAATATTTTGTTAAAGACCTTGAGCTCATTTTACCATGACAGAATGGTTGCCAGTACGCCCAGCGACTTCACTGAAATGGCCGGTATGGGAGTACATCTCGAGGAAGCCATTCGAGAAGGACGTCTAGTCAAAGACACTGGATCGACAAGCGGTACTAAGAAATACGGTAGTGCTCTCCCTAAGAAAAAAGAGCAAGATATTGGGAATATCTCTCTCAGAAAGCAAAGGCGTCGGTACCAACCGGTAGCGGCTCTAACTCCTGCTATCAACTTCGCGCCTATTTCTACGCATCAACCTCAGGTTGCACAGAGCCAACCTAATCAGCAAAGGATACAACAACATCTTCAGTAGGCTCGTCCTCCATCCAATAACAACCATACAACACGGCCACCAGGATTTGATCCTATACCCGTATCGTACGCATAACTATTTCTGTTGTTACTGGCCAAGGGGCATGTCCAGACTAAGTCTCCTCTTACAGTACCGGAAAATCCGCCTTTTCGGTTTAAGGTGGATTAGACTTTCCCTTATCATCAAGGAGGATCAGGGCATAACATAGAGAACTGTCTCAGTTTTAAATCCGACGTGCAAAAGCTTGTTAGGAGCGGGGTCTTATCTTTCAAAGATACGAATCCAAATGTTCTCAAGAACCCGCTGCCTCAACACGAGAAAGCTGCAGTCAATTTGATAGAGGGAGAGTCTAACAACCTCTATCAAATTCACGATATACTCTTATTGAAAACCAACTTGGTTAAGATGCATTGTAGACAGAGTGGATATGGCCATGTGCCACCTCATAATTATCATCAGTGCAATATCTACTCTAAAAACAATCAAGGATGTTCTGTGGTGCAATCAGCTCTACAGGAACAGATGGATCTCGGATGGATCCAGGAGCATCGAGTTCGTGGAGTTAAAATGGTCATTCAAAACCACGACATCCGTGCGATGAATGTCAACTTGGTGGCGATGCACTCAAGGCAAAGCTAGTATCATAATCTGCCGCGGCATGAGTACAATTTCTGTATGACTTGTTCGGTAAACAAACAGGGATGCTCTTTTGTACAAGAGGCCCTCCAGCGTCAGATGCATCTTGGATGGATCCAGGACTACCATGATAGGAATCATTATCAAATCAACATGATTCAAATCTTCGATATTCGCTTGATGAATGTCAGCCTGGTAGAGTTACACGCTACGCAGGTCCAACTCGGTTTTCTCACTTCACATGATTATCAGAACTGCAAAGCGGGTTGCGAAAACGATCAAGGCTGTGCCCTTGTCCAGGAAACACTTCAGGACCTATTGAACCACTGGTGGCTTCCAATCTATATAGATGAAGACACCCAGCAAATTAGTATCACTAACAGAAATCCTACTAGATATCAAAGTCAGGATGTTCGGTCGATGGAAATGGACCTCGTCAGGTTACACTGTATTCAGAGCGGACGTGGTCAGGTACCACTACACAACTATGAGCGGTGTGGAGTTTGTTCAGTAAATAACCAAGGATGCTACCTCGTGCGAGCAGCCCTTCAAAGTCAGTTGGACCGCAAAGAGGTTCAACCATGCTCAAGTTCTGGATCAGTCAACTATCTCGCTGATCAAATCGAGGATGTTGTCATAATCTCCGATCATCAGAGGGCTAGGGATGTTTGTGCCATCATCCCCCTACTTGAAGAAAAGAGAGTTCCCAACCGGGAACGGATCGAAATTACGTACGATGGTCAGAAAAAATAGAAGGTTCCCATAGTCATCTATCTGCCGGGACCGCTACCGTATGAATCAACTAGGGCTATCCCTTACAAGTATGGTGTAACCATAGTTGAAAACGAGAAGGAAATTCTGTTACCCTCCGTCGTGAATATTACATACATCAGTCGAGTAACACGGAGTGGTAGAATCTTCAACAGAGGAGTTGGAGAATCTAGCAGAGAAAAGGAACCTCAGACAGAAGTTCCCAATCCACCAGTCGGTCAATCCAGTGATCCCGACCTTTCAAAAAACAATGATGAGATGCTGAAGCTCGTCCAAAAGAGTGAATACAACATTGTTGGTCAACTGTTGCAAACTCCTTAAAAGATCTTGGTATTATCACTATTACTCAGTTCAGAAGCACACAGGGAGGCTCTACAGAAAGTCTTGGAGCAAGCCTTTGTGGAACAGGATGTAACAATCAGACAGTTCGATATCATTGTCTCTAACATCACCTCCTGCAATAACTTGGGATTTAGTGATGAAGAATTAACTGAGGAGGGTCACCGTCATAACATGGCGCTCAACATTACAGTCCACTGCCAAGACGATGCTTTAGCCAGCGTACTGGTAGACACAAGGTCAGCCCTGATTGTTATGCTGAAGTCCACCTTGATGCAATTATCATTCAAAGGCCCTCCGATGTGAACCAGCGAAGTTGTTGTCAAAGCATTTGACGGATCCAGAAAAACGGTTATCGGCGAAGTTGACCTTCCCATAACTATCGGTCCTCACACTTTCCAAGTCACTTTACAGGTCATGGACATCCGGGCAACATACAGTTGTTTATTAGGAAGACCTTGGATACATCAGGCTGGGGCAGTCACTTCAACCCTCCACCAAAAGCTAAAGTTCGTTTAGAATGACCAACTCGTCACAGTCTGTGGAGAACAGGCCTTGCTCATAAGCAACCTATCATCATCCACTTATGTAGAGCCGGAAGGGGTAATCAGAACTCAGTTCCAAGTGCTTTCGCTACACAAGGACAATCAATACGAGGGGGGAACTTTGACTTCCTCGTACAAAGATGCTATCAAAGCGGTCGAGAGTGCCAATACAAAGGGATGGGGACAGCTTGTCATTCCTACTGACAATTAAAACAAAGAAGGGTCTTGGTTTTTCTTCAACCTGTACCCGGATAGCTGCTAACAATGAAAGTTTTCATCCCATTCAGAACTTCTTCCACAGCGGAGGCTTCCTTCAACCGGTGACTAAAGAAGTGCATACCATCAATACAGATGATTCATCCGATACGAAGGAGGAATGGAGGTCCTATCTCAACGAGGACGGTTATACATCGCGGGACGAGATGCAGACTCCCTTTTGCTTTCCTACACAGAGTCCGAGATTTATACCAAGGTCAGACGTCAAAATGATGTACGGAGATTGTGATCCGCAATAATGTCGTGCTCCACCAAACTCATTAGAGGAGGACACTCTTATGAAGGACAACCTTAATGCCAGCTACTATGGCCCGATGGATGGCCTGCCAATGTGGCAGCCTTACCCAGGAGACTTAGGGCAAGAAAATCAACCGAACGATGAAAGTCAGCTGAGCATCATTAAACAAAATACCTGCGTCCCCACCATGTCATGGGACCAACATTCAGGTCATTCAGAACCTATCCAATACGACACTGAATTCGCAACGTTTGCAGGACTAGAATTCATCAACTATGCTTTTACTGAGGTCAACGTCATCGAGAGAGATGACTCCTCCAGTTCTAAAGAAGTGTGGGACACCTTGGGATAACCGAGTGGAAAATTCGACTTCATGGTCAAATACATTGCTCCTGAAAGCTCTCGTATCAGGCTCAAAGACATCCAGCCAACTGGATGGGGAGATACAACTGAGAGCACAAATACTATGCAAAATACAATAGAGGAATCCTCCTACGACAACTCTGCCTGGGAGACAGATTCAAACGATCCTGCTCTGCCAGAAATCAACGTTGTTTCTGAAGACAAATCAAGGAAGGTACCAGACTTTGTGATCCACCGAGGAGTTCGCCGCCAATGGGTTGCTGTCGATGTTCCAAAGATTGTTCATAAGTCAAAGTAATTGCCGTCTTTAACCTTTCACCCTGCCCAGGTGAAACAGATGTTTTGATAGGGCTCGCTTTCTGTAAATTTTCCCTCTTCGCTTCGCCCAAAGCGACAAAGCTTTATTTTATAGGGCTGTAGTTTCAAGAATCTACTTGTTCATTAATAAAATAACGTCGTTCTGTAATTTCTGCATTAATTACTGTTTTCTCTTTTTGCTTTTCTCAGAAAATGGTAATCCTAAAAAACAACTCAATAATAAAAACAAGCAGTAAAAGAAATACACTGCACACACTCTTGCATTTCCTCTATCACTTCTAAACACAAATTATACCGTCATGCAGATTGCTTGTTTTAAACCCCGTTGAAACATACGATCCAATGCCTTCTCCCAACTTTGAGTTCCCGGTATTTGGGGCTGAAGAAGAAGTTAACGACGAAATTCTAGAGGAGATCTCCCGACTACTCAGACAGGAGGAAAGGTCCATTGAACCTCACAAATAGCCGTTGGAAATGGTAAACTTGGGATCAGAAGAAGAGAGAAAAGAAATCAGGATTGGGGCTTGACTCAGTCCAACTGCCAAAGAGAGTTTGACAAAGCTTCTTAGAGGACTTCCCGATGTGTTCGCTTGGTCCTATCAGGATATGCCAGGGTTGGATACCAGCATCGTGGAACATCATCTACCGTTAAGGTCAGAATGTCCGCCGGTAAAACAAAGGTTGAGACGGACTCACCCGGACATGTCCATCAAAATCAAAGAGGAAGTACAGAAACAGATTGACACGGGCTTCCTCGCCACATCAGAATATTCTCAATGGTTAGCCAACATCGTACCCGTTCCGAAAAAGGACGGAAAGGTCAGAATGTGTGTCGATTACAGAGATCTAAACAAGGCTAGTCCAAAGGACGACTTCCCCTTGCCACACATTGACATGCTGGTTGACAGTACAGCAAAGTTCAAAGTTTTTTCCTTCATGGATGGATTCTCGGGCTATAACCAGATTAAGATGGCGTCGAAAGACATGGAGAAAACTTCGTTCATTACCCCATGGGGTACCTTTTGTTACAAGGTAATGCCGTTCGGTTTGAAGAACGCTGGGGCAACCTATCAAAGGGCCGTGACTACTCTGTTTCATGACATGATACACAAAGAAATAGAGGTATATGTCGATGATATGATTACAAAATCTAAAACAGAGGAGGAGCATGTTACCCACCTGTCAAAACTATTCGAGCGGTTGAGAAAGTACAAACTCCGCTTGAATCCCAACAAGTGCACCTTCGGTGTTCGTTCGGGAAAACTCTTAGGGTTCACGTCAGCTAGAAAGGAATTGAGGTTGATCCTGACATGGTCAAGGCCATTCAAGAAATGCCTTCTCCGAAAACTGAAAAACAAGTCAGAGGATTCCTGAGATGTTTAAACTATATTTCCAGATTCATATTCCTCATGACCGTGACATGTGCGCCTATTTTCAAATTACTTAAAAAGAATTAGGATTGCATTTGGACAGAAGATTGCCAAACCGCCTTCGACAGTATCAAGGAATACCTGTCGAATCCGCCGATTCTATCACCTCTAGTGGAAGGAAGACCACTGATCATCTACCTCACAGTCTTGGAAGACTCCATGGGATGTGTGCTTGGTCAACAAGACGAAACGAAAAGGAAAGAGTCTGCCATTTACTATCTGAGCAAGAAGTTCACCAACTGCGAGACTCGGTACACTATGCTTGAGAAAACTTGTTGCGCTTTGGCTTGGGCAGCCAAACGTCTTCGCCAGTACAGGATTCGTCACACTACTTGATTGATCTCCGGAATGGACCCAATCAAGTATGTTTTTGAAAAACCTACTCTCATGGGAAGGATTGCGCGTTGGCAGATGCTACTATCAGAATACGACATCGAATACCACGCTCAGAAAGCCGTTAAGGGAAGTATTTTAGCCGATCATTTGGCTCATCAACCGATTGACGATCAGGAATCAGTCGGATTTGACTTCCCAGACGAAGATGTCATGTATTTAAAAATGAAAGATTGCGATGAACCACTACCCAGTGAAGGGCCAGAACCAGGTTCCCAATGGGGACTTATCTTTGACGGAGCTATCAATCATTACAGAAATGGGGCAATTATCTTAACTCCTCAGGGTACCCACATTCCTTTCACTGCCAGACATACATTTAACTGCACAAATAACGAGGCCGAATACGAAGCTTGTATCATGGGTCTCGAGGAAGCGATCGACTTAAGGATAAAAAACTTGGATGTATATGGCGACTCAGCCCTGGTTATCAATCAGATTAAAGGAGATTGAAACACATACCAATCAGGATTGATTCCTTACAAAGATTATGCAAGAAGGTTGCTACCCTTCTTCAACAGAATCGAGTTTCATCACATCCCTCATAATGAGAATCACATGGCTGATACATTAGCCACTCTCTCTTCCATGATTAGCATAGGTCAATGGATTGACCTACCTATGATCGACATGATGCGCCTTGAAAGGCCCGCTAACATCTTCGCAATTGAAGCCATCATAGACGACAAACCTTGGTATCACGATATCAAATGCTTCCTTCAGAAACAAGAGTACCCACCTGGGGCACTAAGGAAAGACAGAAAAACCCTTAGAAGGCTGGCAGGCAGCTTCTTCCTGAGTGGTGATACTCTCTATAAGAGAAACTTTGACATGGTCTTGCTCCGAAGCGTAGACAGACTAGAAGCAAACATGCTGAAAAAAGAAATTCATGAAGGATCCTTTGGCACTCATGCCAATGGACACACGATGGCGAGAAAAATTCTAAGAGCAGGGTACTACTGGTTGACCATGGAATCCGATTGCTACAAGTACATGAGGAAGTGTCACAAGTGTCAGATATACTCCGACAAGATCCATGTACCGCCAACACATCTCAAAGTTCTCTCTTCCTCATGGCCTTTTTCCATATGGGGAATTGACATGATTGGGATAATTGAACCCAAGGCTTCGAACAGACATCGGTTCATCCTAGTAGCCATTGATTACTTCACCAAGGGGGTCGAAGCAGCGGCATACGCCAAGGTAACCCGACAAGTGGTTGTCTGATTTATCAAAAACAATCTCATCTACCGTTATGGTGTTTTGAGCCAGATCATTATTGATAATGGATCTAACTTGAACAATAAGATGATGAAAGAGTTATGCGCAGAGTTCAAGATCGAACACCATAACTCATCTCCCTACCGACCCAAGATGAACGGCGCGGTAGAAGCGGCTAACAAGAATATCAAAAAGATTGATCAAAAGATGGTTGTAACCTACAAAGACTGGCACGAGATGTAACGCCCCTGTTTTTGTTAGATTTATTTAATCGAGTCGATTTAATTATTTTATTATTATATTATTTTATTCTTGACTTTTATTTGGTAATATATTATTTTTCATCGTGATTATGTTTTGTCGCGTTTTGAGAGCGTTTGCGAGATATTTGAGTGTAGGGGTATTTTGGTCTTTTGTTGGGTAGATATTATTGTTTTTCTTTTAAATAGAAACTTAGAGAGAAAAATAGAGAGAAAGAAAAAGAGAAGAAGGAAAATAGAAAGAAAAGGAGAGGAGGGGAAAACTTGGAGAAGAAGAAAACGATACAACCGACTTTTGAAAACACGATTAATCGGGTAAGGGTGTGAAACTCGATTATCTTATCATTTTGTATGATTATGTATGTGTGTGTGTGGAAAGTTTTACTAGTTTTTCCATTATAGGTCGAAATGAGAAAAATGAATCGAAATCGATGTTTTCACGGTCGGAAATCGATATGAATCGCGTTGTATGATCACACTGTGTTTATGAACAATTTCCGATATTTGTTTTGCTGTTTGAATTGAATTAGGATGAAAAATGGGGATTTTGGGGTGTTGGAATCGTCTAAAAATGCAGCAGAATTTTCTGTTTCTGGTGTAGGCCGCCGAGCGGTGGTTTGGGCGTCGGGCGACGCATGAGTTGCGTCGCTTCTCCGCCGGGCGATACCCAAGAGGCGCAGCTTGTCACACTGCTGACTCTTTTAGGCTTTGGTGGGGAGTTTTACGCCACTGCTGCGCCGGGCGACACAGAGGCGAAAGGGCACCGCCGGGCGAAATTTTGGTACCGCGGGGCGCTCTAGGGGATTTTGCATTAGTTCTGTTTTCTTTCGAATTCCATAACTTGTGTTCCGATTATCCGTTTTGAACATTCTTGGTATCGTTAGATAGATATTAAAGTTTTCTTTCTTATGATAATGGTTTTGAGATTGGTGGCCGATTATATTATGTCGGGAATTTGGAAATGTGCCGTTTTGTCGACTTTTATTGTCGTAATTATGTGTAATTGATGTGTTATCTTGCAATGTGCTTTTGATATATATATTGTATGACTTGTGGAATGTTATATGATGTGAATGCCTGTGATGAAATGTTGTGATGATGGTTCGTGGCCTAAGGGCAAGTAAATGCAATGTGTTGTGTTTGGTTGTATATGCATGATTATGGTTGCATATATGTGTGCATTTGAATGTCATGAGTCATTGTATGCCAAGCATCATGATATATATTCTTGTGATGTTGTGTGCCCTAGTGGGTGTGAGCGACGAAACGATTCCAGAGGGAATCCGCTATAACATCGTGTGCCTTATACAAAGCGGTGTGAGCGATGATTATAGACGATCGTGTGCCTTATATAAAGAGGTGTGAGCGATCGGGTCGTGTGCCTTATACAAAGAGGTGTGAGTGATCCGTAAATGTCGTGTGCCTTATACAAAGAGGTTTGAGCGACGGGGAACATCGTTTTCCCGACGGGGAGTTACACTAAGTAACACGATGATTCCAATAGTTCTTGAGTGAACTAATGACGAGAATGATGGATAGATGGTACCGCATTGCATTGCATAGAGTCGTTGTGTCGGTCTCTGTGCATTTGCATAAATCATGAATGGATTGATTTTGTGTGGAATTGATGAGTTGTGATACATATATATATGTCGTTGATAAATGGATTAAGCATGATTGATATGCCTTGGTGATGGATATATGAGATATGCATTGTGTTGTTTTGTATTTGAATTCTGGTGTAAGTTGTTGTGAGAATATTTTACATGTGTATTTTCGTGTTATTATATAATTCTATGCAATTATATTATGATTATGTTTCTCACCCTTCTGCTATTTTGAATACTCTATGAGGCATTGCAGATTAGATGCTGGAGGTCTTTTTGTGAAGCTTAGGTCTTCATTCTTTTGTCGGTCGGCTCTGATATGTAGCACCGGGTGGTCGGGGAGATCGTTTTTGATTTATGTGTATATGTATATGTTCTTTTTGGATTGTATATGTATGAATCTATGTATGACAGACAAACTTTTATGTTATGTATATATGAGATTTCAGTTGCAGATTTTTCGCTTTTATTATGTACCTGAATTGTGGGTATTAGGAACTAAGTTCCTCTGTTATTTGCTACCTGATTATTGCATATCTTTATGAGCAGGTTGTTGTATTTTGTTTCAATTGATGTGACGCCTCCGTCTATGCCATGAATGTTTAAATTATACTCTGATTTAATTGTTATCGCTTTAGCTATTTGGGGGATAGATTGAGGGTGTTACATTAAGCGGTATCAGAGCCAGTCTGTGTCAGTTCGTGTCAGTCCGTCCCAATCTGTGTCAGTGTTTGTGTTTGGGCGAGCTGTTGGTTTAACTATAGTTACTGTTATTGGATATGAACAGAATATGGCTAGTAGGAATGATGCTGCTTTGGTTGCTGCTATGCAAGCTATGGCTCAGGCTATGCGGGGTGCACCTAATGCTGGGGGGAATGATGAGTTCAGGAAGAATAAACCGCCTGTCTTCAAAGGGAGACATGATCCTGATGGTTCTCAGATTTGGCTTAAGGAGATTGAAAGAATCTTTCGAGTGATGGACTGTGATGAGGAACATAAGGTGAGACTAGGTACTCACATGTTGTAGGAGGAGGCTGATGATTTGTGGGTTAGTGCGCCTCATGTTTGGGAAGTTACAGGTGAAGAGGTCACTTGGGCTCTGTTTAGCAGGGAGTTTTTGAGGAAGAATTTTCCTGAAGATGTTAGAGGAAAGAAGGAAATAGAGTTCTTGGAGTTGAAACAAGGTAACATGTCTGTTGTTGATTCACTACTAGGTTTGTGGAGCTTGTTCAGTTTTATCCACATTATGCTGAAGCGACTGCGGAGTTTTCCAAGTGTGTGAAGTTTGAGAACGGATTGCGTCCTGAGATCAAGCAGGCAATCGGTTATCAAAGGATTAGAAGGTTTTCGGATTTGGTGGATTTTTGTAGAATTTATGAGGAGGATAGCAAAGCTCGTTTTACTCACTATAAGAGTGTGAACAAGAGGAAAGGGAAGCAACCGTTTCGTGGTGGTCCTTATGTGTCACCAGCTGACAAGGGTAAGCAAAAGGGTAATTTTGAGAAAAGGCCAAGTGGGGGAGGTATGTCTAATCCTCTGAGATGCTATAGGTGTGGTGACTTAGGACATCGTCAATTTGAATGTAGAAAGGATATGAGGAAGTGTTCCAATTGTGGAGGTTTAGGACATGTTGAAGCTGATTGTAAAAGGAATGTGGTGAAGTGTTTCAACTGTGGTGAACCTAGTCATGTTAGTACGAAGTGTTCGAAACCAAAGCAAACTCAAGCTGGAGGGAAAGTGTTTGCATTGGCAGGAACTCAGACTACTAGTGCAGACCGTCTGATAAGAGGTACTTGTTTTATTAATAGTACGCCTTTAGTTGCTATTATTGATACCGGAGCGACTCATTCGTTTATTTCGTCTGAATGCGCGAAGCGTTTGAATCTTTTGTTGTCTTCGATGGGTGGAGAGATGGTTATTGATACTTTAGCAATGGGGTCAGTAACTACTTCTTTGGTTTGTTTAAGTTGTCCTTTGACCATTTATGGTAAAGGTTTTGAGATGGATTTGGTGTGCCTGCCGTTGGAGGGTTTAGATGTGATTCTGGGAATGAATTGGTTGCAGTTAAATAGAGTTCATATTGATTTTTATCATAAGTTGGTGGTATTTCCTTCTCTTGAAGAAAACGAGGAATCGAGTTTCTTATCTACCAAAGAGTTGAAGAAACTTTTGGTGGATGAAGCTCAGTTGTTCGGGTTGTATGCATCGTTGACAGTGGATAGTCAAGTTGCAATTGATGTGTTTCCAGTTGTGTGTGATTTTCCAGAGGTGTTTCCAGAGGATATTTCAGATGTGCCGCCAGAGAGGGAGGTGGAGTTTTCTATAGATCTAGTTCCTGGTACTAGACCTGTGTCTATGGCACCTTATCGTATGTCGGCGTCTGAGTTGGTTGAGTTAAAGAAGCAGTTGAATGAATTGTTAGAAAAGAGGTTTGTGAGACCGAGTGTATCGCCTTGGGGTGCTCCAGTTCTTTTGGTAAAAAAGAAAGATGGAAGTATGCGATTGTGTATTGATTATCGCCAGCTGAATAAGGTGACGATTAAGAATAAGTATCCTCTTCCGAGAATTGATGATTTGATGGACCAGTTGGTAGGTGCGTGTATGTTTAGTAAGATTGATTTGAGGTCGGGTTATCATCAGATTAGAGTGAAAGAGGAAGATATTCAGAAGACGGCTTTTAGGACACGCTACGGACATTACGAATATTCTGTGATGCCGTTTGGGGTTTCTAATGCGTCGGGTGTGTTTATGGAGTATATGAATCGTATTTTCCATGATCATTTGGATCAATTTGTTGTTGTGTTTATTGATGACATCTTGATTTATTCTAAGTCCCGGGAGGAACATGCGGAACATTTGAGAATTGTGTTGCAAATTTTGAAGGAGAGGAGACTTTTTACTAAGTTGTCCAAGTGTGAGTTATGGCTGTTATAAGTGAGTTTTCTTGGGCATGTGATTTCAGGTAATGGTATTATTGTGGATCCATCTAAAATAGATGCAGTTCTACAATGGGAGGCTCCTAGATCTGTTACTGAAATTAGAAGCTTTTTGGGTTTAGCTGGATATTATCGAAGATTCATTGAAGGTTTTTCCAAGTTAGCACTTCCTTTGACCCAGCTGACTTGTAAAGGTAAAGCGTTCATTTGGGATATTCAGTGTGAGGAAATTTTAGTGAGATGAAGAGAAGATTGACTACAGCTCCGATTTTGATCTTATTGAATCCTAGTGAACCGTTTGTGGTGTATTGCGATGCGTCTTTCATTGGTTTAGGTGGAGTGTTGATGCAAGAAGGTAAGGTTGTGGCTTATGCTTCGAGGCAATTGAGGGTTCATGAGAAGAATTACCCTACTCATGATTTGGAATTAGCGTCAGTGGTTTTTGTATTGAAAATTTGGAGGAATTATCTCTATGGTGCAAGATTCGAAGTCTCTAGTGATCATAAAAGTTTGAAATACTTGTTTGATCAGAAAGAGTTGAATATGAGGCAACGGAGATGGTTGGAATTTTTGAAGGACAACGATTTTAGCTTGAATTACCATCCTAGTAAAGCTAATGTGGTAGCCGATGCGTTGAGCCCGAAATCTTTGCATATGTCTGTTTTGATGGTTAAAGAGTGGGAACTTTTGGAAGCGTTTAGAGATTTGAGTTTGGTGTGTGAATTGACATCTGACAGTGTGAGGCTTGGTATGTTAAAGGTCACTAATGATTTTCTGTTAACCGTTAGTGAGAAACAGAAGTTGGATGTGAAATTTGTTGATTTGATGACGGTTGGAGATCAAAGTGTGAATGGTGACTTTAAAGTGGATGATAAGGGTGTTTTGATATTCCGTGGTAGAATTTGTATTCCTGATGATTCGGACTTGAAAAAGATGATTTTAGAGGAAGGACACCAGAGTAATTTGAGTATACATCCGGGCGCTAATAAGATGTATCAAGATTTGAAGAAGATCTTTTGGTGGTCCGGATTAAAGAGGGATGTGGCTCAGTTTGTTTATGCGTGTTTGACGTGCAAGAAGTCAAAGGTAGAACATCAGAAGCCTAGTGGATTATTGCAACCGTTGGATATTCCCGAGTGGAAATGGGACAGCATTTCTATGGATTTTGTGACAAGGTTGCCGAATACACAGAGGGGACATAATGCCATTTGGGTAGTTGTGGATAGGCCGACTAAATCGGCGCATTTCATTTCGATTGACATCAGTTTTTCTTTGGAGAGGTTGGATGAGATTTATATTCGTGTGATTGTGAAGCTACATGGTGTTCCGTTGTGTATTGTTTCAGATCGAGATCCGAGGTTTACTTCCAGATTTTGGGAAAGTTTGCAAAAGGCGTTAGGTTCCAAGTTGAGATTGAGTTCGGCTTATCATCCGCAGATGGATGGTCAGACCGAGAGAACTATTCAGTCATTGGAAGATTAGCTGAGAGCTTGTGTTCTTGAGCAAGGTGCTGCTTGGGATAGTTATCTTTCATTGGTGGAATTCACGTATAACAACAGTTTCCATTCGAGTATTGGAATGACACCTTTTGAAGCGTTGCATGGAAGAAGATGTCGAACGCCGTTGTGTTGGCATGAATCTGGTGAGAGTTCGGTGGTTGGACCGGAGTTAGTGCAACAGACTACGGAAAAGGTGAAACTTATTCGTGAGAAAATGAAGGCTTCTCAGAGTAGGCAGAAGAGTTATCATGATCGAAGGAGGAAAGATCTTGAGTTTCAAGAAGGCGATCATGTATTTTTGAGAGTTACACCGGTGACGGGTGTTGGTCGTGCATTGAAGTCGAAGAAGCTTACTTCTCGGTTTATTGGTCCTTACCAGATATCCGCGAGAGTGGGTGTTGTGGCTTATCGGGTAGTGTTGCCGCCGAATCTTTTGAATTTGCACGATGTGTTCCATGTTTCACAACTTCGGAAGTATGTTCTGGATTCGTCGCATGTGATTCCGATGGATGAGGTTGAGGTAAGGGAGAACCTTACGGTTGAGGCATTACCAGTGAGAATTTTGGATCGCGAGTTAAAGCAGTTAAGAGGCAAGGATATTGCGCTTGTGAAAGTAGTGTGGGGAGGCACTGCCGAGGGAAATTTGACTTGGGAGTTGGAGAGTCGGATGCGGGAGTCGTATCCAGAGTTGTTCGTCTCAGGTAATATTTTCGATGACGAAAGTTTCTAAGTGGGGGAGAGTTGTAATGCCCCAGTTTTTGTTAGCTTTATTTAATCGAGTCGATTTAATTATTTTATTCTTATATTATTTTATTCTTGACTTTTATTTGGTAATATATTATTTTTCATCGTGATTATGTTTTGTCGCGTTTTGAGAGCGTTTACAAGATATTTGAGTGTAGGGGTATTTTGGTCTTTTGTTGGGTAGATATTATTGTTTTTCTTTTAAATAGAAACTTAGAGAGAAAAATAGAGAGAAAGAAAAAGAGAAGAAGAAGAGAAAGAAAAGGAGAGGAGAGGAAAACTTGGAGAAGAAGAAAACGATACAACCGACTTTTGAAAACACGATTAATCGGGTAAGGGTGTGAAACTTGATTATCTTATCATTGTGTATGATTATGTATGTGTGTGTGTGGAAAGTTTTACTAGTTTTTCCATTATAGGTCGAAATAAGAAAAATGAATCGAAATCGATGTTTTCGCGGTCGGAATGCGATATGAATCGCGTTGTATGATCCCACTGTGTTTATGAACAATTGTCGATATTTGTTTTGCTGTTGGAATCAAATTAGGATGAAAAATGGGGATTTTGGGGTGTTGGAAACGTGTAAAAATGCAGCAGAATTTTTTGGTTCTGGTGTAGGCTGACGGGCGGTGGTTTGGGCGCCGGGCGACGCATGAGTTGCGCCACTTCTCCGCCGGGCGATACCCAAGAGGCGCAGCTTGTCACGTTGCTGACTCTTTTAGGCTTTGGTGGGGAGTTTTACACCGTTGCTGCGCCGGGCAACGCAGAGGCGAAGGTGCACCGCCGGGCGAAATTTTTGTACCGCCGGGCGCTCCTGGGGATTTTGCATTAGTTTTGTTTTCTTTCGAATTCCATAACTTGTGTTTCGATTATCCGTTTTGAACATTCTTGGTATCGTTAGATAGCTCTTGAAGTGCTGTTTCTTATGATAATGGTTTTGAGATTGGTGGCCGATTAAATTATGTCGGGAATTTGAAAATGTGTCATTTTTTCGACTTTTATTGTCGTAATTATGTGTAATTGATGTGTTATCATGCAATGTGCTTTTGATATATATATATATATATATTGTATGACTTGTGGGATGTTATATGATGTGAATGCATGTGATGAAATGTTGTGATGATGGTTCGTGGTCTAAGAGCAAGTAAATGCAATGTGTTGTGTTTGGTTGTATATGCATGATTATGGTTGCATATATGTGTGCATTTGAATGTCATGAGTCATTGTATGCCAAGCATCATGATATGCATTCTTGTGATGTCGTGTGCCCTAGTGGGTGTGAGCGACGAAACGATTCCAGAGGGAATCCGCTATAACATCGTGTGCCTTATACAAAGAGGTGTGAGCGATGATTATAGACGATCGTGTGCCTTATACAAAGAGGTGTGAGCGATCAGGTCGTGTGCCTTATACAAAGAGGTGTGAGTGATCCATAAACGTCGTGTGCCTTATACAAAGAGGTGTGAGCGATGGGGAACATCGTTTGCCCGACAGGGAGTTACACTAAGTAACAAGCGATGATTCCAATAGTTCCTGAGTGAACTAATGATGAGAATGATGGATGGATGGTACCGCATTGCATTACATAGAGTCGTTGTGTTGGTCTTTATGCATTTGGATAAATCATGAATGGATTGATTTTGTGTTGAATTGATGAGGTGAGATACATATATATATATATATATATATATATATATATATATATATATAGTCATTGCTAAATGCATTAAGCATGATTGATATGCATTGTGTTGTTTTGTATTTGAATTCTGGTGTAAGTTGTGGTGAGAATATTTTACATGTGAATTTTCGTGTTATTATATAATTGTATGCAATTATATTATGATTGTGTTTCTCACCCTTCTGCTGTTTTGAATGCTCTATGAGGCATTGCAGATTAGATGCTGGAGGTCTTTTTGTGAAGCTTAGGTCTTCATTCTTTTGTCGGTCGGCTCTGATATGTAGCACCGGGTGGTCGGGGAGATCGTTTGTGATTTATGTGTATATGTATATGTTCTTTTTGGATTGTATATGTATGAATCTGTGTATGACAGACAAACTTTTATGTTATGTATATATGAGATTTCAGTTGCAGATTTTCCGCTTTTATTCTGTACCTGAATTGTGGGTATTAGGAACTAAGTTCCTCTGTTATTTGCTACCTTATTATTGCATATCTTTATAAGCAGGTTGTTGTATTTTGTTTCAATCGATGTGACGCCTCCGTCTATGCCATGAATGTTTTAATTATACTCTGATTTAATTGTTATCACTTTAGCTATTTGGGGGATAGATTGGGGGTGTTACACAAGATACTACCCTTTGCTCTTCACGGTTATCGCACATCTGTCCGCACTTCAACAGGGGCTACCCCTTTCTCTCTAGTATATGGCATGGAAGAAGTTCTCCCCATAGAAGTAGAAATCCCATCAATCTGGGTATTGATGGAAGCTAAGCTAACATAAGCTGAATGGTGCAAAAGTCGGCACGATGAACTAAATCTGATCGAAGAAAAGAGAATAACGGCACTATGCCATGGTCAGTTGTATCAGCAAAGAATGAAGAAGGCGTTTGACAAAAAGGTCCGACGTCACGTCTTAAGGAAAGGAGACCTCGTGCTTAAAAAGATACAATCATTTCTCACTGATTCCCGGGGCAAGTGGACTCCAAATTACAACGGCCCCTACGTGGTCAAGAAAACTTTCTCAGGCGGTGCCCTGAGACTTGCAACCATGGACAGAGAGGAATTTTCCTACCCCACAAATATTGATGTAGTCAAGAAATACTTCTCCTAAACTAAAAAAAATACAAAAAAAACGTCTCAGTGGATTGAAAACCCGAAAGGGCGGTCCAGGCAAAAATTAGAGACATAATCAAAAATCATCCTGGTGGATTGGAAATCCCAAAGTACAATCCAGGAAAAAATTAGGGATAATGGCAAGTAACTATGTCCAACAGAGGCTAATCCCTCAGCAGCGGTTACGTCATCCGTCGATAAACTCCAGTGAAGGTCATCTTCAACAGAGGCTCAGGATGTCCAGAATTCAAAGTTGGCAGAAGGATAATGGTCATTATGTTTCAATGTAGCCCTTTTCCCTGTAAATTACCATTTTCTAACTTTGTAAATACTCTATGGAATCACGTGCTTGGCTGATTTCCATCCTATCAATAAAATTTGAGCCCTAGTGCTTTTGTTTGCAATTCTCATTTATTTTAGCTTTACATAATGACATTTTAATATGATTAACGATTCTTGAAATAAAACAAAAATGAATTTACTTGTAAAAATATTTCTGCTTTTAAAATAAAAAGATGGCAATCTCTTTTGACTGTTGAACATCGAAAGAACATCGATCGCTTCTCCAGAAGTAATCGAACCTCAAAGTGCAGAATCAAAGTGGTCCTTCTAAACCAGTACGCCTGAACGAAGGATCAACTGTGTCAGAGACCTTGTTTCATCTGACACGCCCCGACAGAGTTCTCATCTCCTAAGCCCGACCAACGGTTGTTCCTCGCAGGGACTATCTCTCCTAAGCAAGGCATAATTGCTATCTTGAACCAGCGATATTTCTACATGCCCCACTGTGGTTGAGTATCCAGTCGTGTTCATCTATTAGTCTGTATGTCGTGTCAGTTTTGTCAGCATATACATACATACATCATGCATTATTGATTCATTCATATTTATATTGCATCACTATCACTCTAGTCGGTCTTGTCCCCTAGTGATAAAAGTCCTCTCAATCGAGTTGTCAGTTCTTCCCTCGTTAGGAAGTGAATCGTCTAAACGATCTCTCCTCCAGTTTATTTCTGGATTAAAGGTGATTCTTTGACCACTTTGATAACTTGAACCTCTGAAAAACCAGAGAACCCTTAGACAAATTTCACTCTTCGCCATTGAAGATGATATCTTCGCTTTCCCGGATTAAGGAAAATCCCCAGAGAAAGCCTCACAATTAAAGACTTTTAGCAACACATTGATTTTTTTCTCCAGAGAGTCAATGTCAACAAAGTCATCGGCACCTCAAAATTGGGGTATATCATATGGCATTTCTCTGAGAAGATCTCGAGAAGAGTATGGTGTAATGTTCCCCAAGCAGACAGCAGTCTCTCAAGAGACTCGCTCTCCCGAGTAGATTCGGAAAATGGCGTCTCCAATAGAGAAGTTTGTACACCTCTACCACTCAGACGAATGGGTTCCCCATCAAGTCTGACATCAAAATGTTTCTATCAAATGGCATCTCCCCAGGAAAATTCGGCGAGAATTTTGATGAAAACCGCTACGCGTAGCGTCCCTTGTCAATAAAGTTTATTGACAAAAGAAACTTAGACCAGATCCTTGGTAGGAAACCAGGATCGAGGGGAAGTTTATATCAGAAATTGAGACCCGTTCCTTGGTAGGAAACCAATAGCGAGGGGAAGTTTATTTCAGAAACTGAGACCAGTTCCTTGGTAGGAAACCAAGAACGAGGGGAAGTTTATTTTAGAAACTTAGACCAGTTCCTTGGTAGGAAACCAGGATCGAGGGGAAGTTTATTTCAGCAACTTAGACCAGTTACTTGGTAGGAAACCAGGATTGAGGGGAAGTTTACCTTTTCTAAGCATCATTGCTTAGCAAAAGAGGATGAGTGCATAAGCTACCATTCATAACCACCATCAAAATTTCGGGTATTCCGATATTTAATCCTCTTGCACCCCGAATGCCCGAATACCTTCGCCATTCACACCTTCGGGTCCAAGAAGATTAAATAGGGGCATCTGTCATACCCCAAATTTTGACCACCAAGATTTTCCATCATTGTGAAAATAATCCTCACGATATGGGTGTACTTACATGCCTCATTAGTCTCCCCAAAGATGGGTGAGCATTCACTGCAATCAGAACTTAGGGTTTCAAGCCCTTTCAGAGCTTTTAGACAAAGGATCAATCCAGAATTGACATGATATTCAACTTGTCTAACCTCTCAAACATCTACAAAGGATCAAAGAGGACTCCCACATCAAGGATCAAGCACAAGGTTGCAACATTCCAAGTGGATCAAGCCTCAAAATCAACGGTGTCACCAAATTAGGGTTTTGGTCGACCAGGGCCTCCAGATGGAAATTTTCCTCTGGGCATGAGCGAATTCTTCAAAGCATAACCTATGATGCTCCAAGGGACATCATAAACCCAATCATCAAGTCAATTTAGCCTCAGGGGATGCATTCATTAAAAATCAGGAATTAGGGTTTCTTGACCTAATTCACCCCTAAGTTGACTTTTGGGACAATTCATAAGCCAAGACCTCAAGAGAAGATTTGAGGGTCTCTAATGTACCACATTGATCCATTTGCAACAATGGATTGATCCAAGAAGCTTGAGCAACAAGTTTCAAATTCATATGAACCACAACTAGGGTTTTACGAGAAAAGTCAACTGTAGCTTTGACTTTTGACCAGGACATTCTCCCAAGCCCTAGGACATGGATCAATATACCCTATAACACCCATGGAACACGTCCATCAAGTTTGATTTAGGTCAAGGGCATGATTTCCTAAAGGATTGCACAGTTTGGAATTCACCTGATAAAAAGTCAACTGTGCACAAAAGTCAACTTTGACTTTTTGAGATTTTTCATAAAAATGGTTTTTTAACCCTAAAATGATGTTAATGTATGATTGGAATCATCATTTATCAAGAAAAATCAAGAAAAGTGGGATAACTTGTAAAAGGGGTAACCATAAAAACTTGGGTGCTGATTCTGGTACTTTCCTTTTCTTGGATCGGGGCTCTTGGGCCGTTGTCGGGTTGTCATTCCTTGGCTTAGTGAAAGGAGTGAGCAAATTCCTTTGGTCATCCTGATTTTCTACAGCATGTTGCTCCAAAATCTCAATTAGAGCATCCTTATCATTCAGTAGTTGCTGTATTTTGGTACACTCCACATTGAGAATGCGGTACTTGTTCTTCCAAGACCTCCTCTCTTGTTGAACTTTGTTGAGAGTAACCTCAAGTTTTACCGTTTCAGTCATGAAGTACATGACAGATTCCCTTGGCGGAAGAACTCCGTGATGAGGATAAGGCATCTTTAGCTTGAGAGCTCTAGCTTGTACCCAGTGGAGATAAGGCTCCACCGAGACACAGTCTGGTTTTCCTAGAGACTCCCATCCTTTCTTATGAACATGTTTCCAAGCGTGCACTATTTCCATCTTTAGTGCCCTGTCATTTTCTCCTTCCTTGAAGAAAAGACCTTCCAGATGAGCATTACGCGGGACATGCCTCATCAGGTATCCAAATTGACGACGAACTAGAACTGGATGGTAATTGATCCCTCCCTTAGTTCCTATGAGGGGTACGTTGGGGAAGTTTCCACAACGGTCAATGATTCTGATCCCGTCATAAATCCTATTGTACCAATCTATATTAGAGTTGGTAAGAAACATGATTTTCTGCGACCAACGTAAGGCACTCTTTTGATCCCAAAAAGCAGCAGACTTAGGCAAATGGGAGATAAACGATTTATATAGCAGGGGTACACAACACATGATCATTCCTCCGCTATATAAATTCCTTAAGTGTACAGAATGATACGCATCTGCGAGCAAGGTTGGTATAGGGTTTCCAATGAGAAAAACCTTAATGGTGTTGATATCGATGAAGTTATCAATGTTGGGAAACAGAAATAACCCGTAGGTGAGAAAAACAAAGATGCTTTCAAAAGTATCATGTTTCCTATACTAGCAAAGTACAGAGCCTTCTTTACCAGAAACTTGGCTGGTAAACCCGGGATTCCTCCCTTGGTGGTCATGTGAGTCTTGATTTCTGACTCATCCAAATAGATTGCTCTTGCAATGGTTTGATCCTTTGGAATTTATTCCAGTCCAGAAAAAGGAGCTTGATTAGTAATGGGTAGATCAATCAGATGAGAATACTCCTCCAGCGTTGGTACGAGCTGGTAATCCGGGAATGTGAAACAGTGATAGACCAGATCGTAAAACTGAACGAGTGCCTCCAGGATTCCCTCAATTACATGGACCCTTAACAGGGTAGCAGACCTCCGTACTTAGCTCTGAAAGCGTCAGGGTTAGTGATCATCCTTGCCAATCCTCTCAAATCCCCTAGTATTGGAACCTTTAAGGTATACTTGTGAGTTTTTCTGCTACCAAAATCCATTAGCGCAATCCTTTTCTCTCTGACATTTGCAATCATTGTCTTAGTTTAATTTGAAAAACAGAGACTAGAAGAGAAAATTTTTTGCTTAATGTTTTTTAAAATGAATGCATGAATGTAGCACACAAAAACATAGAAAAAACATGGGGTCAAAGGGTCGGTGTCATGAAGTCAAGGCTCTACCCATCCCAAAGGTTTATACTAGTGATTTTTGTACTTGTCTCTCAAAATCATTGATTCTTGTCGAGATAACATGAGCGGGCTAGGAACCGTGCTAGGTGATGTATTTCAAAGAATCTCAGAAGAGGGTAGTATCGCATGACAACTATTTCCGATAGCTTCCGCACTACTGAAAGAGGTTTTTCCTAGGTGTATACTCAATCTTTCCACATGCGGCATCACACACATTCCCATTAGCAGAAAAATAAACACAGATATCAATTAGGAAAAGCAGTATATATATTTGTCCTAATGTCCTAGACTTTTTAAGAGCTATTAATCCTATGATCCTAACAGAAAATGGCTCCCCGACGGAGTCGCCATTCTGTGGTACCTTCCCAACTTAAAGGTTTTTGACCTAAGATCCTAGTGAGGGCCGATCCTAGCAACAATGACATTCCCCGATGGAACCTTCATTCGGTGATACCTTGTGAACCCAAGGACTCGTCCTGAGAGAAGCAAGAAAACTAATACCTCCCACTGTGGCCGCCATTTTTCTGTAGCGCGGTTTTTGTGGTTTCGAATCACTATCGCTTTGGTACTACAGTTCGATTCATTTTTTATCCTATTGAAGCCGATGAAGGAAGGTAAATAGATGTCTCCAATTCACCCTGCTTGCATACTGAGGTTAAACAGTCAAAACTGTTGGTTTACAGATGCGGCTTTAGTTCGTGGGTCTCTCTCTCTGCTTATTTTGTTCACAACGAAATACCGGGACTGTTCATGGGGAATTTGTTGGGATACTGTGCTAGATTGTCTAGAGGTAGGGGACTTTGGGGTTTTTTGATTAATGTGCTCGCTAAGATTCTTTTTCAATCTTATGCCTACGTATTCCCGTGATAGGGAAATCAGAGCGATCGTAGTTCCTCCTATTCTATGGGAGAAAATGGTGTTTTGGTGTCTTGTTCAAAGCCCAAGACATGAAGCTAAAGGTGGTTTATATCTTGTTCAAAGCCCAAGATGTGAAGCTGAAGGGTCTATTTGTATCTTGTTCGAAGCCTAAGATGTGAAGCTAAAAGGGTGTTGACTTTAGAGAGAAATTGTCGTCTCTAAAGGGGTCTGTTTGTCACAATTGTTGGGTGACTGATTATATAGGAGAATTACTTTAACTGGGATATGCGAATCCAACAATGCCATAATTTCCTTTATAGGGGATTTTCAACCTGAAGGAGAAGACTTTAACTCAATTTAGAGTAATGCCATCTTTCCTTAGTAATTTCTCATGCTAAAAGAGGGACTGTGGCGTGAATGTAAATAATCCAGAGGCTTGCCGCTTACAGTAATTAGATGAGGGAAAAGGAGCTGTTGATGTTTATATGCTGTGACCAAAGCATGATTTGATGCTAAAAGGTTGATTGAATCAAACGGTGATTTCTTTATACAAAGCCTAAGAGGAGGCTATTGACCCAACAAGAGGATGCTTTTGTGTCTCGTACGAAGCCCGAGATAGAGGTTAAAAGGGTTGACTCAACAAGAGAGTGTTTTTATATGTGTCCTGTACGAAGCCCTAGACGGAGGCTAAAAGGGTTTGACTCAACAAGAGAGTCTTTTATACTCAACAAGAGAGTGTTTTTGTATGTGTCCTGTACTAAGCCCTAGATAGAGGCTAAAAGGGTTTGACTCAACAAGAGTCTTTTATACTCACAAAGAGAGTGATTTGTATCTCGTACAAGGCCCGAGATAGAGGCTAAAGGTGATCGAATCAACAAGAGAGTCCTTTTATACTCAACAAGAGAGTGTTTTGTATCTCGTACAAAGCCCGAGATAGAGGCTAAAGGTGTTTGACTCAACAAGAGAGTCTTTTATACTCAACAAGAGAGTGATTATTTATCTCGTACGAAGCCCAAGGTGAAGGCTGCAAAGGTTAACTCTGCTGGGGAGAATCATTGTACAAAGCCCAAGAGGAGGCTAGGGTTACTGTTTCAGTTGAGTGACAGGTCCAGTATGTTGGTTAAGAGAGAAAATCAGTTCTTATATGGGTAATGTTGTACTCATGGATTTGATCTGAGAACCGAGATTATTTCTTGTTCTTTAAGGAAACGGGGAATCCGAAGGGTATTGAGACTGCCCAAGTCTATGGGTGCTTTTTCCTATTTTTGGAAGGAACTTGAGAATGTCTTCGAGACTCAAGGAGATTAGACTGTCCAAGTCTAGAGTTTTATCTTTTGTACTATGCTTAAGAAAGATCAAGAGACAGTACGTTCGCGATAGAAAGATCTAGACTCTTTAAAAGACTGCTCTATTAAGATGACTAATTTCTGTTCCTATACCTTTAAGAGGTCGTCGGGACAATTTTTACGAAGCACAAGAGGAGGCGAGAAAAACTTTTAAGAAGCCGTAGGGACAATTTGTACGAAGCCCAAGAGGAGGATATCTTCCTCGAAGAAGAATCATTATACGAAGCCTAAGAGGAGGCTGAGAAAACTTCTAAGAAGCCGACGGGTCCTTGTACAACGCCCAAGAGGAGGTGGGGATACTTTTAGGAAGCCTGTGAGTCCTTGCACTAAGCCCAAGAGGAGGCTGATGAACAGTTCCAGAAGGGGTTTCACTTGGAACATTGGCCTTCTGTATATGTACTGTTCAAGGGGGGGGGGTAGATTTCTTAGATCAAGTTATCTAAACTTGTTTGTAAAAGAAAGTTATCATGGTTTAGGTTATGTTGAAATTTTCGGGAGGACGTCGGAGGTAAGGAGACGAGGTTTTGTCTGGTTCTAGACGTAGTTGCCGGGGAAACTCTAAATATCTATACTAGTATTACACAGTCGATATGAGTTTATGAAAGAAGACTTTCAATGAAATAGCCCCACAGTACAGTTATAAACATATGAAAGCGGTAAATGAAAGCGGGTAAACACTTACTTGGTTTTAGAGCTTCCATGCTGTTTGGTTAGTTTGTTCAACAAAGAAAGCTTTGATAACAATATTATATTCAAAATCAAAGGAGAAAGTGCTTTGAAAATAAAATTGGGGCTTACAGCTCAAGGAGAGGCCCAGGGTTTAATCAGTGGTCGCACTGTCGTTTTGTACAGGGACTTAAACAAGTGACTGAGGCCTAAGAAAGGTTTTCTGTATAAGGGGATGGGTCTTATACTCTCTCAAGAGGCCCAAAATGATTGAAAAAAAAAAGAAATGGGGCTTATAACATGAGGGTAGGCCCAGATGATTTGTTTTTTGAATTGGCGATCGCGCCGAGCTTTTCTTTTAACGCAGTGGGACTTATACAATAGCTGGGGCCCAAAATTGTTTTGGTTAAAAGGGGATTGGGTCTTACATTCTTTTAGAGGCCCAAAATGATTTTGAATGGGTCTTATAGCTCGGGAGAGGCCCAGATGGTTTGTTTTAAACGGGCGATGATCGCGCCGAACTTTTGAAATACAACGGGACTTACACAACATTTGAGGCCCAACATAGGTTTGTATTTACAAAGGATTGGGTCTTACACTCTATTAGAGGCCCAAAGTGTTTTTAAAAGGTTTGATGAGGGTTGAATTAATCAAAAACCGTAATTTGATTTCAAAATGTATTTTAATTTAATAAAAATTCGATTAAAATGATCAAAATTGTTTAATATGTGGAAAACAAATTGTGACCTTGGATTAATGTTTCAAAAATCATGTTTTGACCTACAAAATGATTAGAAATCATAAAAATTTGCAAAATCAAGAAGGAACAAATATTTTAAATGTCAAAAATAAATAAAATATTAATTCTTGGCAAAAATATCAATTATATGAAATAAATAATATTTTTGGGATTTTTTGGTAAAATAAAATATTTTAACATTTTTGTGAATTATTAAAAAAAGAATCAACTCAAAATCATTAAAACTCAGAGAGATATTAATTTTTGAATCAATTAAATAAAATCCCAAAATTCAAATATTTGAACTTTCAAAAAGGGCGCTAAGAATAAGGGCAAAAACACGCGCCACCCTCTGTTTCTGCAGATTTGCGTTTTCTATCCAATCTCACTGAATACTTGATTATATCATGCAATCTACATATCAATATACTCGTTTCAACCTCACGATCATGTCTATGGTCTTTAATTTCATTTATTTTAAGTAAGGAATAAGAAATCAAAGAGAAACCTCAAGAACCCTAAATTCTGCATGAAGGTTCAGAAATTCCATACACGATTCATACAAAGTAATTGATTGAGGGTAAACACTCTATGCATGATTATGAACATATGGTCAAATTATTGTGCAACAAAAAATGCATGGATCATAGAGTTAGAAGAGCTCATGCTCACCTCTTGTAGCTTGTGATCGAATTCTAGGTTGGAGGTGTTACAGCTAGGTTCCAATGATGTGGATAGCTTCCCTAGGTGCCATGGAGTGTGTCTGGATGCTTGGAATGGATTGAAATGATCTGGAACTTGAGATGGTACCCCAACTGCAAATTTGTCAAAGGTTTAAGCAATTCGCTAGTGATTTTGTGATTTTGGTGTTCCAGATGTTATGTGAGTGTTTGGATCACTTCTATATGATGTTTATGAGGTGTGTGTGTGATTGGTTTGATTGGAATTGCTCTCAAACTCAAAACCCGATAGTGACTTGCTTTGGAAGGCAAAATTGGAGTGAAGAAGGGGATTTTGAGGAAAGCATCTATTTGATGGCTTTGGTGTACTCAAACTAATCACAAATGAGCTCTATTTATAGTAGAGCAAGTTTGTTTTGCAAGGAATAGTGAATGGCAATTGCTGCATAGGTTTGGCCAATGTTGAGCAATGAGAATCCAAGTCTCCTCTAGTCATTGACTAGAGGTTAGGGCACAAGCTGCTGGTTCCCTTGGTCTTGGATAAGTCATGACTGAATTCAGTTGGCAATGGCTCAGTCCATGCCACCTTGGTGTATGCATTGAATGCTCCAATCCAAAATTGGAGTCTTGTCCCTCTTTTAGGCAATTATAGGTTTAGCATGCTATTTTTGGTTCCAAAGACTTGGGAGGCTTGGGATCAGAGTTGGTTCCTCCTTGGTTCCCCCTTGAGGTATTCAAATGGATAGAGTTGCTTTCCCTTTTCAAAATTTGGGCAAATTGAGCAAAACTCCAAAATCTGCCTTGCTTTGGCAGTTTTCAGCAAGGCATATTGCCATTATCATATCTCATGGCTCAAGCGGAATTTGGTGGAGTTCTTGGCCATTTTAGAAAGCCCTCATATGATACAATAACTGTTTGATCATAATTGGTGTTGATACTTTTTGGATCCAAGTGAAAAATGCCCCTACATTTTGAAAAAAGTGAAGGCAGATTCTGACTTAGTGAAAACTTCTATGTTCACAAGGATCAAGAAGAATTGATAGGTTTTACGATTATCTACTCTCAACGGATCTATAGTACAAGATTACATGGAAGAGCCCATGGCTAAAAAAGTTACACAATGGATTCAGATCTTTTGGTGTATCTATCTTCAACGTCTCTTGTACTATGGATAAACGAAGACATTAGTTTAATCATCTCTTCCAACAACTAGTATTCTATAACTCCTATATATGTAGTTGAGGATTCAATCTAAATTTTCAACAAGGAACAAGGAGTAAATAGAGAAGGAAATCCAAGAAGGGTATGAGTGTTTTACACTTCTATCTGGATGGAGGAATAACAAGATCAACAATAAGAAACACAATTGAGTATGCAGAAATTCTGTTATTTGTTATAAATTATACAAAGCCTTAAGATTTCTTAAACATTGAGTATCTTAGAAATATTAAGTGCTTAAGGTCTTTGTTATGGTGATTACCCTGTACCTCGGATTTTGTATCAAGTACACCTTGTTCTATATTATGCTAAAGATGTTGTTTAGTAGTTTAGATCAATGGTTTTCTATGTGCTTGAGCATCAAAGTCTCTTGATGAGAAGCTTGAGCCAATTAAGTCTCCAGCTATGTGCTAGAGCTTTGAAAGTCTTGATCAGTTGTTGATTAAGCAGAAAGTCTTATACTGTGAGTCTAATCAGAAGTCTTGGGCCTCAGGGGCTTGAGCTGAAGTCTTGAGTTCGTGGTACTTAAAAAAGGAAGTCTTGGGCCTGAGGGGCTTAAGCATAAGTCTTGGATTCGTGGGATCTGAGTAGGAAGTCTTGAACTTGAGGTGTTTAAGCAGGAAGTCTTGGGTTCGTGGAACCTAAGCACGAAGTCTTGAACCTGAGGGGTTTAAGTAAGCAGTCTTGGGCCTGAGGGGCTTGAGCAAGAAAGTATTGGATTCGTAGAATCTAAGCAGAAGTCTTGAACCTAGGGGATTTAAGCAGGAAATATCAGGCCGAGGGTCTGATCAAAGAAAAGTCTTATGCTTAAGTGCATAAGCGATTGTAATCATGATTTGATTATAGAGAAAAATCTCTTGTGCTGCAAGGGGATTGTAGTACTCTTAATTGGGAGGAACTAGGATAAATTTGTGTGATCTTTATCTTTTATTTGCTTCTGGTAACATTCCGCTACAACATATTAATCAGAATTTGAACATCAGTTTAGATTATGAACTCTAATCAGAGGCAACGTTAAGAAACGGAAAACACAATTCAACTCCCCCTTCTTGGGTATTTTTATCACCTTCAAGATCCAATAAAGCCATATAAAAATAATGAAAACATAAGATAAAGAAAAGCCACATAATTAAACAAACATAAGCACACACAACAACCTAACTAGGCTTGACTCACTTAGGGATGGGAAAGGTCCCCAGCAGAGTCACAAATCTGTCGTACCTTGAAAAATGAGAACACAACCTCGCGAAGCGCAATCGTACGCTCGTGGGATGGACTTAACAGTGTCGCCATCGATCTTTATTTATTCCCATAGAGGGAAAGGGAAAACAAGTTGTCAACTTTGAAAAATATTTTGAAAAATCATGTTTATCACATGAAACCTGGGAATCCAATTGAATTTGAAAATTCAAGGTAGAAATCTCATTTTAAAAATGTTTGAAAACAACTAAAATGAAATTAATTACAAAAATTCAAGCTATATTAAATAAATAATATAAATTTGAGTTTTTTGTAGAATAAAATATTTCAACATTTTTGTGAATTTTGAAAAAAATAATCAATAAAAAATAATTAAAATTGAAGGAGAAATTAATTTTGAGATTAATAAAGAAAAGAATGAAAAAACTGAAAAATAGCAAAAAGGAGAGGGAACCAAAAATGGCCTTGGTGGGTGTTGAACCCACGCCCTTTAACCAAACAAACACACGGTGCAACCACATGGGTGGTGATACATCCGTGTATCAAAACTACCCCATATGCATATAAGAGTGACCTAATTTCTAGGTCAGGCCAATGCAAAAACCAAATTTTGGGGCATTTGCAAGGAGGCCATAACTTCTTCATTTCTCCATGAAAATGGATGAAACTTAGATGGATCCTACCTAAAATTTCATGAGGAATTCAATGGTGGTCTCAGAATTATCTAAAGATGCCTACATTTTAAAACCTGAAGTGGTTTCAAAATAGGCCGAAATTTTAATAGCATTGTAAATTGGTTCAAGCAGAACACATATGATATGTATGACATGTTCATGATCAATGGACATCAAAGCAATGCATATTTTAAAGAGTTCAAGTTGTTATGCACTTACCTTTGGAAGGTCCTCGTGCTATCTTTCAAAATACTTGTGCCAGAAGTAATCTAATGCCTTAGAAACTCTTCATAGATCCCTTAGAAGATTTTAGGATGATCAAAACCAGCTGGAAACCCAGGAACAAGAACTGACTCTTTCTTGCAAAAGTGGTAAAAGTGACCAAAATGGTAACTCACTCAAATGGTGTTACAGTTGAGGGAAAATTATTGGAACAATTTAAGGATAATATTTGGAGAGTATTTGAAGTGTGGTTTAGCTTTGAAAATGATTGGATCAAGACATAGCTTGAAAAATGTAGAAAAGTCAAAATTTGAGGTTTTGGAGGTTGACTTTCTGATTTTGGTGTTGTACAATGAGGATGAAGGTTTGAACACGTCCAATAGATGATTTATGATGTGTTTGGATAGTTATTTGAGTGATTTTGCTCTGGTTTCAAGAATCCCCAAATTGCTCCATTTTAACTTGAAATTGAAGTAAAAGAGGGAGAGTGAGAAAAAAAGGCTTTGGTATTGTTTTGGTGTGGTTAGAAACAATAGAAATGACCTCTATTTATAGTAGAGGAAGTTTGTTTATGAAGGAATAGTGAGCGGATGAGGGAGCATGCTATTATCCAATGGTTATGCCCATGTATCACTTTCTTAAATGCCAATGTACCAAGTCTCCTCTTATCTTGACTTCAACCAACTATGCAAGTTTGAACACTCATGTTTCTTGACTCTTTTTGGCTGGTTTGTAACTGATTCATGCCACCTCTATGCATCACAAAAATCTTGATGCCAAATTTGAAATTCAAGGTTCATGTAAATGATGATTTTGCACATGCCAAGTTGATTTCTTGACTTAATGGTCTAAAGTTAAAATCATCAAGTGAGTCATCAAGATTATTTTTGATCTTGGAAGAGGACAACGCTTGGAAGATGACAAAATTGGAAATGGAAATCGTGTGGCACAAGAAATGCACACAATCTGCCAAATGCTATCATGAAAATCAGTTTGAGCAAGGCATGTTGTGAGGTTCATAACTCCTTGCTCAAGTTGAATTAATGAGAGTTCTAGTACTCTTTAGAAATCTTATATATCCTACTTTGACTTTGATGTCCAACTTTGGTCTGGAATCATCTTGGATCATAATGAAAAATGGCCTCAAAGTTGGACAAATCATGAGACAGATTATGTCTCAAATTTTTCTAAGTGTTGGAAAAGTGTCCATTTTCACATTTTTGTGATTTTTGTCAATCCATAACTCAAAATCCACGAGGATTTAGATTCTGGTGTAGTTGACAATCTTGAAGTATGTAATGATAGCTTTCATTTGAGCTTTGGATGGAAGAAAAAGGTTGCTTAGATAATAAGTTATGGCCTTGCAAAGTTGGGTATAAATCACTTTTTTTCAAAACTTAGTGAAATTTCAAGTTTCTTATGGTTGCCCCTTTTGCAAGTAACCCCACTTTTCTTGACTTTTCTTGATGGATGATGATCTGAACCATAAGTTAACATTGTTTTTAACTCTGGGAAGCATTGTTTGTCAAGAAATTCAAAAAGTCAAACTTGGTTTGGAACAATTGACTTTTTTGTCAGATGAATTTAAAACTTTGTGATCCTCTATGAAATCAAGTCGTTTTATAGTGTCTTGAATCATATCCCAAGGTTTGGGATCATGTATTGGTCAAAAGTCAAAGATACAGTTGACTTTTCATCAGAAAACCCTAATTGGTCCAGATGAATTTGAATTGTTATACTGCTTATGAACCAAGTTCTTTGGGTCAATCCAATCTTGTGAATGGATCAATATTATGTATTGGAGGTCTTCAAAACACTTCTTGAGGTCTTGTCTCATGCCTTGCTTCAAAAGTCATCTTAGGGGTGAATTAGGTCAAGAAACCCTAATTTCTGATTTTTGATGAATGCATCCCCCGAGGCTATTTTGAACTGGTGATTGGATCCATGAGGTCCTTTTGAACTTCTTGGATCATGTTTTGAAGTATTGGCTCATGCCCAAATGAAAATTTCTCTCTAGAGGCCTTGGTCGATCAAAACCCTAATTTGGTGACACTGATGATCTTGAGGCTTGATCAACTTGAGATGTTGAACTCCCATGCCTAATTCTTGATGTGAGAGACCTCTTAATCCTTCATGGATGTTTGAGAGGCTTGACAAGTTGAGGATCATGTCCATTATTGATTGATTCTTTGTCTAAGTACTCTGAGAGGGCTCAAAACCCTAATTCTTGGTTGAAGTGAATGCTCAACAATCTTTGAGAGGATTGATGAGGCATGAAGGTACATCCATATTGTGGTGATGATTTGTACAATGATGGGAAATCTTGTGGTCAAAATTTGGGGTATGACATATGCCCCTATTTAATCTTCTTGGACGTGAAGGTGTGAATGGCGAAGACGTTCGAACATTCAAGGTAAAAGAGGATTAAATATCAGAATACCCAAAATTTTGTCTGTGGTTATGAACAACAGTTATTTGCTCATCTATCTTCTTTTTCTAAGCATTGTAACTTAGAAAAGGGTAAAACTTCCTCTCAATCTAGGTCTTTAGCCATGGAACTTGTCTTAGTTTTCTTGAAGAAATAAACTTCCCCTCGATCCTGGTCTTCAGCTATGACACTAGTCTCAGCTTTCTTTTGAAATAAACTTCCCCACAATCGCGGTCTTCTGCCATGGAACTGGTCTCACTTTCTTCTTGTCGAGTTCTTTTCTTGACAAGGAACGCTATTTGTAGCGGTCTTCATCAAACTTCTCGCCGAGTTTTACTGGGGAGACGCCATTTGATGGAAAAAAAATTTGATGTTAGACTTGCTGGGGAGAACCACTTTTCTGAACTGCGGAGGTGTGCAAACTTCTCTGTGGGAGATGCCATTTGTCGACCTATTGGGGAAAATCTCTTGAGAGATTGTGTGTTGCTTGGTGGTGTTACATCATACTTTCCTTCGAGACCTTTTTTCAAAGAAATGCCATGCGATGTAATCCAATTTTGAGGTGCTGATGAATTCATTGACAACAAACTTTTTGAGGAGAAACCGCTATATTGCCAAGAGTTTTTTGTATAAAGGCTTTCTCTAGGGATTATTCCTTAATTCGGGATAGCGAAATATCATCTTCAATAGGGAAGAGTGAAGTTCCAAAGATGCCCATCTGAATATCTTCTTGCTTTTCAGAGGTTCAAGTTATGAAAGAGGCTGAGGACCGCTTTCAATCCAGGAATACGCTAGAGAGAGATTGTTTGAACGATTCATTTTCCTGACAAGGAAAGAACTTAGACCGGAATTTTGTCATATCTGACGCAGAATAGGAAGACTGACAACTCTATTGGAGAGAAGATGTTTATCACTTGGTGATGAAAATGACTAGAGTGATATTAACGCAACATGTGTATGAATATGAATCAATTATGCATTATGTATGTATGTTTATGCTGACAAAACAGACACGACATACAGACTGGTGAGGAATACAACTGGATACTCGGCCACTCTGGGAGACGGGGGTATCAGTGGAGATTCCGAAAGTTGTACTTTTTCTCGGGAATAGAGATTCATGTATTCGTTCTGATTTCTGGTGGTACAAACCTGCTAGGGATAAAAATTTGTTCTTGTTTTTTAGAGGTGGACCCTACTCAGAAGAAAAACCAACAATGGTTTTTCAGGGTGAGAACTCTGTTGGGGATGATAGATGGATCATTTCGTCTGAAGTAGTTGATACTTTATTCAGGAAGTATTTCGATTCAGCGTTTTGAAATTAGATCACTACCGGAGAAACAGTTGATATTCCTTTTTGTGCTCATTAATCGAAAGGAAATTACCATCTTTGTTTTGAAAGAAGGAGTAAATTTGAAAACAAAAAGTAACAATTCATTTTTGTTTCAAGAATCGTTAATCATATTAAAATTTCATTTTGCGAAGTAGAATAAATGAGAATTGCAAACAAAAAGAACACAGGCTCAAATTTTATTGATAGAATGGCAATCAGCTTAATGCGTGATTCCATGGAACATTACAAAGTTTAGAAAACGGTAATTTTAAGAGAAAGGGGCTACATTGTAACATAACGACCGCTATCCTTCCACCAACTTTGAATTCTGGACATTCAGAGCTTCTGTCAAAGATGACCTTGACCGAGGTTTTCCTTACGGATGACGTTGCCTTTGAGGAGTAAATCTTGTCAGATGTAGTTACTTTCCATGAACCCCTAGCTTTTGCGTAGATTTTCATTTCAGATTTTTAATCCATTGGGATGATCATTCTTTATGTCTCTAGTTTTGCCTGGACTGCCTTTTTGGGTTTTCAATCCTCCAAGACGTTCTTTTTTTTTTTATTTAGGCGAAGTATTTCTTGACTACATCAACATTTGTGAGGTAGGTAAACTCCTCTCCATCCATGGTTGCGAGTCTCAAGGCACCGCCTGAGAAGGCTTTCTTAACAACGTAAGGGCCATCATAATTCAGAGTCCATTTACCTCTGGGATAAGTGAGAAATGATTATATCTTCTTGAGCAAAAGGTCTCCTTTTTTGAAGACACGAGGTCAGACTTTTTTTTCAAACGCTTTCTTCATTCTTTGCTGATACAACTGACCATGGCATAAAGCCATCATTCTTTTTTATTCGATTAGGTTCAGTTCATCGTATCGGCTTTAACACCATTCAACTTCTGTTAACTTTGCATCCATCAATACCCTGATTGATGGTATCTCTATTTCTATGGGGAGAACTGCCTCCATGCCATATACTAGAGAAAAAGGGGTTGCCCTTGTCGAACTGCGAACAGATGTGCGATAACCGTGAAGAGCAAAGGTTAGCATCTCGTGCCAGTCTTTGTAGGTTACAACCATCTTCTGAACGATCTTTTTGATATTCTTGTTAGCCGCTTCTATCGCTCCATTCATTTTAGGTCGGTAGGGAGATGAGTTATGGTGTTAGATGTTGAACTCAACACATAACTCTTTCATCATCTTGTTGTTCAAGTTAGATCCATTATCCGTAATTGGTGTATGATACTGCTTCGACCCATTTGGTGAAGTAATCAATGACTACCAGGATGAATTGATGTCTGTTTGAAGCTTTGGGTTCAATCATGCAATCATGTCGATTCTCCATATAGAAAGAGGCCATGGAGAAGAAAGAATTTTGAGATGCGTTGGCGGTACATGGATTTTGTCTACGTATATCTAACACATGTGACACCTCCTCATGTACTGGTAGCAATTGGATTCCATTATCAGCCAATAATATCCTGCTCTCAGAATTTTTCTTGCCATTGTATGTCCATTGGCATGAGTGCCAAAGCAACCTTCATGAATCTCTTTCACCAACATTTTTGCTTCTTGTCTGTCTACGCATCTGAGCAAGACCATGTCGAAGTTTCTCTTATAGAGTGTATCACTGTTCAGGAAGAAGTTGCCAGCTAGTCTTCTGAGAGTCTTCTTATCTTTTCTTGATGCCTCAATCGGGTACTCTTGTCTTTGAAGGAAGCATTTGATATCATCATACCATGGTTTGTCGTCTATGAGTGCTTCAATTGTGAAGATGTAAGCGGGCCTTTCAAGGTACATTATGTCAATCTTAGGTACGTCGTTCCATTGACCTACACTAATCATGGATGATAGGGTAGCTAGTGCATCAACCATGTGATTTTCTTCACGAGGGATGTGATGAAACTCTATTCTGTTGAAGAATGGTAACAACCTTCTCACGTAGTCTTTGTAAGGAATCAATCTTGATTGATATGTATTCAACTCTCCTTTGATCTGATTGATAACCAGGGCTGGGTCCCCATACACATCCAAGTTCTTTATCCTTAAGTCAATTACTTCTTCGAGACCCATGATACAAGCTTCATATTCGGCCTCATTGTTTGTGCATTTGAACGTCAATCTGGCAGTGATAGGTGTTGTAACCCAAAATTTGACCTCCCTCTTTTGCCTTTTGCATAAGCACGCGCATTCGCATCGTTAGCATACGCATTCACATCTTTTCTTTTTGTGTTTTGATTGCAGGAATGTTCATGTTTTTCAAGCCCGATTAATCATATCCTCGCAAGGTCATCACATCATCAAAACAAGCACAAAATGAAGGTTTCTATGCCTATTCATCAATACAAGTGGAAAATCGAAGCTGGGACCATAACACCTTTTTTTAGGCAAATTGGGCACATTTTGGCCTGGTTAATTGATTAACCATTTGCAGTGCAATTGTGTTAATCGATTAACACAGGAAGAATAGGCATAATTTGGTGCTTTTTCATGACAGCACCTTTGTACACACTTTGGTCTTGGATTCTACAGTATTCTAGCAGCATGTGGAATATTCTAGACATCTCTAGACATGGCCAAGCTACTTAATTCATTCCAACTGCATTTTCTATAATACTTCATTTCAAATCAAGTGCACCATGTTCCTTGTTTTCCAAGTAATGTGGATCTTTGGATGATGAAGTTCACCTTGGGATTGTTATCGAGTTGGTTCTAACTAACCGAGTTAACCGCCTTGACTCGGTGAGTAAAGTCCAATTAACTCCTAACCTAGCTCCAAACCCAAAGCTAATTCCAAACCAAATTCCAAACCTTCTCACACTACGAACATAAAATCTATATAAACACACCTTCACTCACTTTTCAATTCCTCTACCATTTGCTCCATCATTTCTCACACTTTTCACACAAACTTCTCACATTTCACTCTCAATTCTCTCACATTCTCTCTGATTTTTGCTACTTCATCTTCATCTTCATCTTCATCTCATTTTTCCTCCAAACGTCACTAAAAGCTCTTAATTCTTGAAGAATAATCACTTTTCACATTAAAAGTGATTATTTCTTGAGCTTAACCTCCATTGCCATTCCATTATACTGGTTTTTCTGGAGTTCTAGTAACTTTTGGATTCATCTCAAGTGATTGATTCAAGTTTCTTCGGTGATAATTCTCATTTTGGAGTTTTCGTCGCGAATTGATTGGTTTCAACACGTTTCGATTATAATTGAAGATTCCTCTGGTTTTCTTTGATTATCTTCATCAAGATCACATTGCAACATTTACCAAGGCACATCTCAGCCTTGTAGGTTGGTGGATCTCATTCATTTTTCTATTTCGATCGTTTTCGTATCATTCGGGAAGTAATTTCGATGCTTTTGCATGTGAATTGATTATACCTTTCCTTGATCCATGACCTTGATTGTTTAATTGATTCTATTGTTGATCATTTACTGCTTCTAAACTTGATTTTTTGTGCATAATTGTTTGCCCTAGCATTGGAGCGATTGCACAATAAAAAAGTTGGCCAAAAGCACTTTTCAAAACTGATTTTCTGCTCCCTGTTCAGTGTTAATCGATTAACACATTGCAGTGCAATTGTGTTAATCGATTAACCAGTGTTTTTTTTCACTTTTCCACGTGTTAATCGATTAACACAATGCAGTGCAATTATGTTAATCGATTAACACTGAACCAGAAGGACATTTTCTTGCATTTTCAAGTGTGTTTGCCATGCTTTCTTCATTTTTACTTCCATTGATTGTCATGCTTGATTTTATGGATGTTTTTAATGTCATTTAACTTCTGTTTGAAGCCTATTCATGAACCTTTTGTTGCATTTTAGATTATCCAAATTGTTCATATTTTGGCATCAAGTGAATGTAATCATTCTTGCATTTTTCTTTGATCACAATAACATGATTTTGTGTTGCATTTTGTTGATCATTTGGTACTGTTTTATGCTTCCTTTCTTGGTTTTGCATGAATTTTCATTCGTCATGGATGCACTTAATTTTGTACAATCAATAATTCACACCTTTTGCCTTAATGATTTTCCACTCTCTTTGGAAAATTATTGACATGGCTTTCCCTTTGATTAATTGATCGAAACAATGTTTCGATTAGTTGATCTTCCCCTTTCCTCTCTTTAGGCTTCCTTTAAAGCTTTTTCTCTCGATCCCCCGTGGAGTTGGTTTCGCGCTACATCTTGCATCGGAGCGCGGTACAAATTGAAGCTGTTACGATGTCTGTTTCTCTACGCAGGAGCATTGTACAACTTGGAGCTGTTGTGCTATCTGTTTCAACTTCCGCATTACACCCTGTGTGTTAGAGAAGGAATGAGAAGGGAGAATTCCTACTCTCATTCTGACTATTTTAGGTAGGGAACGAATGACCCTGTGCTTGGCTTAGTCATCTCTATCTCCAGGCGGTAGCGTGCTTTCTTTCCCCAGTCGAGTCGATCCTTGATCGCTCTTTCCCCTTTGCAACCTCTTTCGATCCTTGATCACTCCTATCTCTTTCAACCTCTCTCTTGATCACCATTCTTCTTGGTTAAGATCCTGTGTTCGTTGGGTTAGCAAGATTTCTCCATTTTAATACCCTATTCTTTTCTTGCGGTCAATCATTGTTCTTTCGATTCCCTTGGAGAGTCTTCTTTTCTCTTTCTTCAGTTAAACACAGTTACAACCGAATTCCCTGCGGAGTTTGCAACCTTCTTTTGGTTCTTCTCCCTTTGTTGGTTGATCACTGTCTGTCAGTTAAAACACCAATGTTTGCACTCCTTCTCAGTTAACCAAAACCCATCTGTTAACATACTGAGTTTCCTCTTGGGTTAATCACCTATTCTTGGTTAATCACCCTCTTCTTCAGTTAACCACAGTCTGTCTGTTAAAATACTGAACCCCTTTTTGAGTTAATCACCTCCACTTGGTTAATCACTCATTTTTCCCGGTTAATCACTGTTCTCCTGTTATCACTGAACCCCGACAGTTGGCAACCTTTATTGGTTCGAATACTTGCACCCTTTGGCTAGTAACCTTCTTTTGGTTCAATACCCTTCTTTCGTTGGTCCAGTGTTGTTCGTTCAGTCAATACCAACCCCCCTTTTGGGTTACGACCTTCGATCAGTCCCACACCCGTTCTTCTGGTTAATCACAGTTTTCTCTGTTAAAACCATTGCTTCTCTATCCCCACAGAGTTGCAGTCCTTCCTTTCTTCGGTTAACCACTATTTATCAGTTAATATACCGATGTCCCCTCAGAGTCAAACACCTTCTCTTGGTCCAACACTCTCTCTCGTGGGTTATCACAGTCCGTCTGTTAACACCAACCTCTTTTCCTCGCCAGAGTCTTACTCTCTTTCTTCGATTAACCACTGCCAGCCAGTTAATATACCGAGTCCCCCTTTTCTCTTGGTTTCGACACCATCCCTTTATTTGGATCCCCAGCGGAGCCATTTCTTTTCATTTTGCTCTTACTTTCTTGGTTTCGACACCAATTCTCTTTGTTATCCCCAGCGGAGTTCCTTTCATTCATGGTACCATTCTTTTCCTAGTCCCTTGTGCAATCACTCTTACTGTGTGGTCTTACCCAGTAGAGTTTCTCTTGCTCTTGGTTTTGACACCGCTTCTTTCGTCTCCATGTTTCTTTCTTGTTTTGTTTTCCATTCGGTTCCCCGAACTACGGAAGCTTTGATTCTGCATTCTTTCAAATGTTAGATACGTAGGCACGAGATGCGATGTCTTGGCGAGCACACTTCCACCCTTCTTTCCTTCTCCCTTTCTTTCTTCCTTTCTGTCCCCTGGTTCCATGAACTACGACGCTCTGATTTCCTCATTGCACTATGAGGGTACGTAGGCACGAGGGCCACAATCCTCCACGAGCACTTTCTTTCTTTCTTTTCTTTTTCCCCTTTCTCTTCTCTCTCCTCTTTCTTTTAGATAGAAGCCTTTAAATAGATAACCCATCCAAGCCTAGAAGCAAGCGAAATGGTTCCCGTCGAGTACGACAGATGCGTTAGGTGCTAGTACATTCCTTTCACATAACCGACCCCCGTTCCCGTTGCTCTTCCCCTTGGGTTTTATCGATATTTTACCTGTCCTTTGGGACTTAATAAAGTTCGGTGGCGACTCTGTGTTATCTTTGAGTGTGTGATTCACTCAGGATGTAAACCAGCCATCTTCAGCTGGTGACCCTGCTGGGGAGTTCTTACTCTTGAGCTTCGCCTCGCTTTGCTCTTACGAGTTGGGGTCTCACCTAGTCTTGTTTGTTTTCTGGCTTGCTTGGGTGTTTATCTTTTGCGCTTTACTTGCTTTATCTTTATGCTTGCTTTATGTTTATTTACCGCATTTCCTTACTGCTTTGAATATTTATATGCTGCATATTCTGGAAATCTACTGTTTTCTGCTGTTGTTGGGATGGGTGGATATTATTGGAGAGAAAGGTCCTAACACAGGGCCTAGTATACACATAGGATAGAACGTGGATAGTCGTGAGGAATGCGTTTTGCGCGTTGGGATATCACAAGACCCACATCCCAGATCGTGATTCGTTTGAGAATACTTTCGTCCTGTGAGAATTCACTATGGTGGGGGGTTTTCATCCTGAGTCCTATGGTTTGGGCGACCTTCCTAGGGACCACCTTGTTGTGTCTAGATCACACCTATGAAGGGGATGTGGTTTTACAGGAAAACAAGCCACTTTATACCTTTGTTCTCTCACACACGCCAGATTGCTTCACCGACACATCAGATTATGTTGCACCGACACAGAATTATATGCATATATCCAGACTGTTGTTGTGTTGACACATAATTATGTTTAATATTCGGGCAGTGCTGGCTTCTTGTTGTTGTGTTGCATATCATTTCATCACGTAAATTAATTTTTGCATGTGCATTTCCAGGTTTTCGAGGACTTGTCTTTTGTTGACATTATCGTAGAGATGAGTACTGGTTGTCGTGGCATCTTAAGTTACAAGTTTGTGGAACCTAAGATGGGTATTTTGAGAGGTTTGGCATCTTTGTTGGTTAGAGATCACAGAGGGGTTTTCATAGGTACTTATGGTAATCTGTTGACCATCCTCAACACTGAAGTCAACATCACTGCTATTCATACTCTGGTTTAGTTCTACGACCCACCATATAAGTGCTTCACATTTCAGGATTATCAGCTAGCACCTACACTTGAGGAGTATGCTTATATTCTGGGGGTTAAGATCAAGAAGCAGGTTCCTTATGTCTACACTTGCGGTTTTCCGAAGTTTCATCTTATTGTTGATGCGCTTTGCATTAGTAAGAAAGATGTGGAAGATAATCTTAAGACCAAAGGGAAAGGTATTTGAGGGTTTGCTTCGAAGTTCTTGGTTGACAAGGCCACTTCTTTTGTTAAGGATGGAAACTAGAAAGCTTTCAACGCCGTTCTTGCGTTACTGATATATGGGATTGTCTTGTTTCCGAACATGGAGGATTTTGTAGATCAGGTTGCCATCAGTATCTTCTTGTCCAAGAACCCAATTCCAACACTTCTTACTGATACCTACCATTCTATTCATTCCAGGAATGAAAATAAGAAGGGAACCATTGTCTGTTGTGCTCCTCTGTTGTACCGATGATTCATGTCTCACCTTCCACATAAGGGTCCTTTTGTTGAGAATAAGGATAATCTCAAGTGGTCTCAGCGAATCATGTCCCTTACTGCTGATGATATCTCTTGGTATTCTCGAGTCTTCGATGACATTCCGATCATTCTTCATTGTGAGAAATTCTCCAATGTGCCTCTCTTTGGTACAAAGGGGGGAATTAACTATAATTCGAGAATGGCCTTCCGACATTTGGGATATCCTATGGTTGCCAAGCCTAATCCTGAGGTAGTGGAGGAGTTCATCTTTCATGAAGGGGTTGATGACATGGGTTTGCTGAAGAGGTTTAGTACCGCTTGGACTCAGATTCATCTCGAAGGAAGAGCCGATTTGGGTAAGAAGAATTGCGTGGCCAAGAAAGCTTACACACTTTGGGTCAATGAGAGCGTCAAAGAGATCTTGTTGCCATTCTCTCCGGAGCCTTCCATGAATGCCAAGCTTCCTGAACTTGCTATTGTTCCTCCATCTGAGGTCGATCAACTCAAGCTAATTGTTGAAGAGTTGAATAAGGAGAATGCTGATCTTCGTCTCAACCTTGATAGAGTCACTTCCGAGAAGGATAGCCTACAGATTGAACTCCATCAGAAGCGCGAGAGCATCCTCAAAGAGGTGGAGGTTGAACATAACAAGCGTAGGAAGCTGGGTGATGCTTTGAAGAGCACCTATGACGGACTTGCTTTAAAGAAGAGACAACTCGCCGATGCTCATTATCAAGCCTACAAAGAGGAACTGAGCCACAACAAGCAACATGAAAAGTTTTGAGGGAAGTTATCCGAGTTCAAGGCAAAGTGTCAAAGTGAACAAGACCATGCTAATCAGTTAGCAAATGACTTTTCTCAATGTCAAACCCAGTTAGACAAAGTCTTCGGTGAGATTCAGAAGCTGCAAGATCAAGCACATCAGAGTCAATAGGAGATTAGTCAGCTAAACACAGAGAACACTCATTGGGAGCATCAAAGCCGTCATCTACAAAACCTCCTAGATCAGAAAGAGGCCTTTCTTCAGGACATGCTTCAGGGACCTAATCATTCGTTGTTGCGTAACCTCATGAAGGATGCGAAGTACTGGAGCGAGAGGCATGGCCGTCTAGCTAGATTTGCTGAGCATGCATTGGAAGACCTACCAGGGTTGTTGAGGGATGCATATGCTAATGCATTGCCACACCAGCTTCCTTGGGCTGTTTTCCATTTCTTGTCTGTGTGTAGGGTGGTATTTGATAGAATCCATGTGGATTTCGTTGTAGCCCAAAAGGCAGATATTTAACTTCTATGCGACTTGTGCGTCTTTCCTTTATTATTGAATGAATGAATGAAGATTCTTGCTCACCCTATCTTTTATGCCTTTACTTGTATGCTTTATGATTATTGTCAACAAAGATAAGTTTAAGAATTCCTGGAATTTAAAACTTTATTTTTGCATGCATATCTTACATTCATTTGCACACATATGCACGTCCCATTATCCGAAACAGTTGCTCATCCTTGTCCGCCTTCTTTATAGCAAGACGACGACTCGACATCGGTATTTTACTCGCTCAAACAAATCCAGAATCATGGATGACTTTGAAGCTGAGAACGCTGCTTATAAGGAAACTCTGGCCCAATTTCAAGGTCGGATGGATCAATTCCAAACGAACATGGACATCATCATGGAACTCCTTCGTGCTCAAAGGGACGCTGCTGCTGCTGCCACTATTGTTACAACCCCTACTGATGCTACTATTGTCACTCCTGTTGTGATTGTTCCTCCTGTTGTTACGGCTACTCCTGCTGTTGTTGTCCTTTCTCCTGCTAGAGTTGAAGTACCAATTGAGCCTATGAATCAGCCTGTTGTTCAACCCGGTTTGAACCAGATGCCCGCTGGTTTTCCTTGGGGCATGCCTCCGAATTACACTCCTCAGATTGCAAATAATGGTAGTGCCTTCATGCCTTATCAGCCTTTTGCTGTGCCCAATGCCTAATGGGAATGCTGCCGCCCATCCATAGGTCATGCCTACTACAGTCCCGCCTCCGGTGGTGAATGATGATCCTGAGAATCTTCAGGTTCAAACTCATCAAACTACCGAATTAGTTGACACTGAAACTCATGATGAAGAAGAGCATGTGTATAGAGGTTCTCCTATTCATGTTCCGGTTTCATCTCAAGTTGCTCAAGCTGTTGTTCCGAATGTTCATCATGGGATGTTCTATCCTGGGGCATCTTCCTCAGCTGCTGGGGTACCTCCTCTGAATTATTCCTATGGTGTTCTGATGGGTCAGAATGTTGGTCAGATGGTTAATCCGGGTTTGGTGTATCCTTCTCAGTTTGCTACTCCGCAAGTGAATGCTCCAGTCGCATCCCAGCTGTCAAATCCTCAGGTTCTTGTCAGCCCTGTTAATTAGAGTAGATCTGTTGACTACAAGTTGTTGGAAGACCGTATCAGGGATATTGAAGGGTTTTATGCTTTTGGCATGGAGGCCAAAGATTTGTGTTTGGTTCCAAATGTTGTGCTGTCGCAGAAATTCAAGATACCTGATTTCCCAAAATATAAAGGTTTAAGTTGCCCGCGTAGTCACATCACTATGTACTGCAGGAAGATGGCATCCCATATTGATAATGATGAATTGCTTGTTCATTGTTTTCAAGATAGTTTGTCTAGTGCTTCATTGGATTGGGACATGAGCTTGGAGCGCAGTAAAATCTGTACTTGGAGGGATTTGTCTGAAGCGTTTGTGAAACAATACAAATATAACCTTGATCTGGTACCCACTATATTGCAATTGCAAAATCAGTCTCAGCGCTCAACTGAAACATTCAAGGAGTATGCACAAAGATGGCATGAGATGGCATCTCGTGTACAACCTGCTCTCTCTGACAATGAGTTGGTTGACATGTTTATGGGTACCTTACAAGGATGTTATTATGAGAAAATGGTGGGTAGTTCTTCGTCGAAATTTGCTGATGTTGTAACGATTGGTGAACGGATTGAAAATGGTTTGAAGACTGGAAAGATTCCTGGAGCTGCCTTCCAACAAAGGGAGGGTGAATCCAACGTTGTGACAACTCAAGTTTCTCCCCAGTATCAAGCTTCCATGGCTCCAATGTCGTATTATCCATATCTGTACATTACTGCTGCACAGTATCAACAACCTCCATATCAGTATCATCCACAACAACCAGTTCAGAATGCTCAGAATCAGCAACAGAATCAACAGAACAACAAAAGTCAACAGAACCAGAATTGTCAGAGCAACAACAATCAAGGAAACCGTAAGCGTCCGAATTTCGACAGAATTCCGGTGTCATATGCGGAATTGTTTCCATACTTCGTTTACCAAGGGGCAATTGTCCCCAAACAAATTGCGCCTGCAATTCCTTCATTTGGCCCGAAGCATAATCCAAATGCATCATGTGCTTATCATGCTGGATACATAGGACATGCAATAGAAGACTGCTTTGTTTTTAAAACCAAGGTTCAGGAACTTATTGATAAGAAGGTTCTAACTTTCGCTGAGGAGGGACCTAACATTCAAAATAATTAGTTGCCAGATCATGGAGTACTAGTGGTTAGCATGATTGAGGATGATTCAGGGGCTGAAGGTTCCTATGGTCAGAAGCAGGGCAATTGGAACGAGTTCAATAGCACGGGTTTCCAGCAAGGTGACATCGTGGCAACTATTGATGATGTTGGTCCCAGTAATCAGATTTCAAGCTTTGTGCGCAAGTGTCCGCCAAGTTTCAAGCTCAATAATTGGACATCTACCGTGATTCCTGTGGTTTTACCATATAGCATGTAATGCATTTTGCTTTCTCATTCCCTCGTCCTCGCCCGAGACGAGTGGATAGCTTGTAAAGAGCCTCACGCTTTTGCAATATTATGTGATCAATAAATAAAATTCTTTGCATTCAAAATCATGCTCTATTTTCTTTCTCTATTTTACTTTTTCACAAATAAATGGCAAAAGTTTCTTTTCTTTTCACTTTTCAAAATAGCTCATTCTATTCATAAACATGCAGAACTAATAAAAGCATTGATAACAACATGGCAAACATCCATTGTAATTCTGGAATTCCAATTAACCAAGCTGAAGAAGACAGTGAGGAAGATTATGAATTACCGGCTGAACTAGCAAGGCTCCTTGAGCACGAGCATAGAGATATTCAACCACACAAAGAGCAAGTGGAACTTTTCAATCTTGGTACTGAGGAGGTCAGAAGAGAAGTCAAGGTTGCCGCATCCCTCTCAAAGCATGTACACTCCGAGTTGGTCAAGTTGTTGAAAGAGTATGTTGATATCTTCGCCTGGTCCTATCAAGATATGCCTGGGTTGGATACCAACATCTTTGAACATCACTTGCCACTCAAGCCCGGATGTCCTCCTGTCAAGCAGAAACTCAGAAGGACTAGACCCGACATGGCACTCAAAATCAAAGAAGAGGTAAAGAAGCAGCTTGATGCTGGGTTCCTGGCCACTTCTAAGTATCCTGAATGGATTGCCAACATCGTCCGAGTTCCGAAGAAAGATCGTAAAGTTAGAATGTGTGTGGATTATCGATATCTCAATAAGGCAAGCCCAGAGGATGATTTTCCTTTGCCTCATATTGGTGTCTTGGTAGACAACACAGCGCAGTTCTCTATCTTTTCCTTCATGGACGGTTTCTCAGGATATAATCAGATCAAGATGTCCCCAACTGATATGGAGAAGACTACTTTCATCACATCGTGGGGTACATATTGCTACAAAGTCATGCCATTCAGTCTAAAGATTGCAGGGGCAATATACCAATGTTCCATGACAACCCTCTTTCACGATATGATTCATAAAGAGATTGAGGTCTACGTGGACGATATGATTGCCAAGTCCAAAACTGAGGATGATCATTTGGTTCATCTGAAGAAACTGTTTGACAGACTCCAGAAGTTTAGATTGCGGTTGAATCCTGCGAAGTGCACCTTCGGAGTTCGATCTGGTAAACTGTTGGGTTTTATTGTTAGTCAGAAGGGCATTGAAGTTGATCCTCATAAGGCTCGGGCAATTCAGAACATGCCGCCTCCCAAAACAGAAAAAGAAGTTTGTGGCTTTCTAGGCAGACTCAATTACATTTCAAGTTTCATTTCCCATTTGACGGCTACCTGTGAACCAATGTTCAAATTACTAAGAAAAAATCAATCGGTTAAATTGAATGATGATTGTCAGGAAGCATTTGACAAAATAAAACAATACTTGCAAGAACCACCGATCTTAGTACCGCCGGTTCCTAGCAGGCCTTTAATCATGTATCTCACCATTCTCGATGAATCAATGGGATGTGTATTGGGTCAACATGACGACAGTGGAAGAAAATAACATGCAATATACTATCTGAGCAAGAAATTAATTGATTGTGAGACCAGATACTCACTCTTGGAGAAAACTTGTTGTGCTCTGGTCTGGGTTGCTCGACGCCTACGACAATACATGATTTGCCATACTACTTTATTGATATCCAAAATGGATCCTGTTAGTTTCTTGGATTGGCTGGAATTTTGGTAAAACAAAGTTTGTTCAGTATTGACGTCAAGGGGTGATGTCACAACATTGAGTCTTAACACTGAGCTGTGTTAAGTGTTTAAGTTGGATAGCTGATGTCACATGCGATGTTGTGACATCAGGTCTGCATAATTAATAACATCAGGTTTAGTGATGTTGTTAGGGTTTGCGTTTTAGCTGGAATTATGGAGAGCAGGTAGTCTCATTGGATGCGAATATCTTGGGTTAGATATTCTCTGTTGCATAGATATTTGATGCAGATTTGTAGGAGATTTAAAAGGTTGAAGATTTGAAAAGATTTTGGGGATAAAATCTATTTTGAAGATTCAATTTTAAATAACAAATCAGATCAAATATTGCAATGAGTCCAAGCCCAATTCAGGTGGCTATATAAAGCGCATAGATCAAAGGAAGAAGGTACAGAAATACAGAGAGAAGATCAAGAGCATAGGCTGAGTGTCTTGAGTATTTTGTACGAGGTTTGTATACACCATTCTTGGTTGAATTGGTGAGTTGTTTGCTGTCCTCTCTTAGAAGCTATGAAGCGATAGAGAGTTGTGTAACTTGATCAAAGCTGTGAAGCAGGATCAAGGTTTCTCAAAGAGGTTGTTCTTTGAGTGTTTTAGGGATTGAGTAGTGTTCTCATATCTAAGTGGTTTCTTAGGTAGGAAGTCACTAGTAGGAATTAAGTTTAGGAGATTGTCAACTGGGTTGTTGAGTCTGTAAATTAATTCTACAAGTAGTGAATTTCATCCCTGGCTTGGTAGCCCCCAGATTAGGTTGTTTGAACTGAATTGGGTTAACAATTTGGTGTGTTCTTCCGTTGTTTATTTCGTCCATTGTGCAGAGTGTGTTGTTGTGACATCGCACTTAACATCACACATCTGGTACCAGAATTACAATTGGTAACAGAGCAGGCATCCTGTCTGTCTCTGGGTGAGATCTGGGGAAGTTACTTTCTGGTGTAAAAATGGACAAAGAGGTTGGAGGATTTGTCAACAGACCCCCTATATTGGATGGTTCCAATTATGATTATTGGAAGCCTAGGATGACCACCTTCTTGAAATCCTTGGACAGCAGGGCTTGGAAGGCCATTATTAAAGAATGGAAAGCACCTGTTGTGTGTGAGAAGGATGATGCTGGTAAAGATAAAGAAGGCACCTCTAAGCTGAAGCCTGAAGAAGAATGGACCAAGGATGAAGATGAGCTTGCCCTTGGAAATTCAAAAGCCCTAAATGCTATCTTCAATGGAGTTGACAAGAACATATTCAGGTTGATCAACTCATGTGAAGCTGCTAAGGTTGCATGGGATATTTTGAAGGCTACTCATGAAGGTACATCTAGAGTTAAGATGTCAAGACTTCAGCTTCTAAAATCTAAGTTTGAAAGCCTGAAGATGAAGGAAGATGAGACTATTCATGACTTCCCCATGAGTGTTATTGAGCTGGCCAATGCATCTAGTGCTCTTGGAGAGAAAATGTCAGAAGCAAAGCTTGTAAGGAAGATTCTTAGGTCACTTCCTAAGAGGTACAAGATGAAGGTGACAGCCATTGAAGAACCACAAGACATCCGCCAGATGAGGGTTGATGAGCTCATTGGATCTCTTCAAACATCTGAGCTTGGGTTAAATGAAGAAGAACCTGAAAAGAAGCCAAAAAGTATAGCCTTGACTTCAAATGCTCAAGAAGAGAAAGGGAAGAGTACTGAATCCCAGGAGGATTTATCTCAAGCCATAGCTATGTTGGGAAGGCAGTTCAACAAGGTGTTCAAGAGGATGAACAATAACTCCAGGCCTAATGTCAAGAACATCGCTTCTAACATCAGCAAGTCAAAAGAGAAGGATGAAGAGAAGACTGCCCAAGATAAAGGAGTTCAGTGCTTTGAATGTGAAGGTTATGGACATGTCAAGAAAAAATGTACCACATTCTTGAAGAAGCAGAAGAAGGGCATGACAGTTTCCTGGTCTGAATCTGATAGTGAAAGTGAAGGTGAGTCAGCAAAGCATGTTAGAGCCTTAACAGGAACTGTTGTTTCTAATGATGATAGTGATGGAGAAATAACTTATGAGGAGTTAGCATCTACTTATCAAGAGTTGTGTTTAAAAAGTGATGAGATTTGTCAAGAAAATAAGTGTCACAAGCAACAGATTGCTCAGCTTGAGAATGTAAAAGCTGATCTGGAAAATGAAGTTGTACTAGTTAAATCTCAACTTGATCAGATGACAAAATCTGTTAGGATGATGAACAGTGGTACAACCACTCTTGATAAGATTCTTCAGTCAGAGAAAATTGCTGGAGATAAATTAGGTATAGGATATATGGTTGAGGAAAAGAGTTCTACAAAAGCAAGCACTTCTGGAACATAGAAGGAGGTGTCCCAATCAATGTCTCAGCATCAAATAGAGAGACATGATTCTACGCCTAAGAAGTTTACTCATCCACAGCCTCAGAATGTTGAGAAGAAGAAGGCTCATTATCAGAAGAAGGTGCGGTCTCAGGGAGCTAGTCAGTATATGCCACCTCAATATCACAAGAGCATGAAGGCTGCTAGGTTCAATCAGAACATGGTTCATCAACATCAGGGGAACGTGTATGAATATGGATACAACAATGTTGTACCTCATTACTATGGAAGAAGGAAGCCTCATCACCATAGAAGACAGTTCAAAAGCCAGTATCCTTACCATAGAAGACAGTCAAATTATGGTAGTAGAAGACAACAGCCTTATCATAGAAGAAGAAATCAACACTATGGATGGCAGCACCAGCAACATCATCATCATGGTGGCAGAAGATTTAACCACTTTAGAGACGGCAGAGTTAGATGCTTCTACTGTGGCAGATTTGGACATATGCAGTTCTCTTGCTTCAAGCTTCATGGTTATCCAAATTCTGCTCCTCAACCCAGACAGAAGGAGGTCAGGCCCAAAGTAGTAAAACAATGGGTTCCTAAAGCTCAGGTCACATGTCTATAGGCTCACACATCAGATGGACATTTTGCTATGGATGCATGGTACTTTGACAGTGGATGTTCAAAGCACATGACTGGATCCAACAAGTATTTGGTAGAGTTCAATCCATGCCATGCACATGATGTTATTTTTGGCAATGGTGAAAAAGGAGTAGTAGAAGGAGTTGGAAGAGTGAAGAATCATGATGGTCTTACTCTTGATAATGTGCTCCTTGTTCAAGGGTTGAGTGCTAATTTAATTAGCATAAGTCAACTTTGTGATGAAGGTTACAAGGTAAGCTACACCAAAGATGAATGTGTGGTAGCTGATGAGCAGAATGAGGTAGTGATGAAGGGAGTAAGATCCAAAGATAATTGCTATCAGTGGATACCTCAAGTGGATAACTTATCTAGTGATGTTAAGGTTGATGCTGTAACATCAGATGGTGACATCAAGTGTGAAAGTATGGTGAAAAGTCAATCTGGGTTAATGACTTATGGTGTTGTTACTCCTAAGTTGGATGATGTGTTAAAAGCCAACTTGAGTAGTCAGTTATGTGAGCAAGATGAAGGAGTCAACAATGCTGATGGAATGGTCAAAAGTTGTGACCTTAAGAAGTGTTGGGAGCTTAATACTTGCAAGGCCAAGAAAGATGACAACCTGACTAATGACTCCTATAGTTCAGAAGAAAAATTTCACAAGTTGACAATCCTTAGGTTGGAAGACGCAGATGCTAGAGCTGATGTTAAAACATCTCAAGTCAAGAAAGGTACTTCTAGCCTTAAAATAAAGAAGAGTGATGATGAACAAATTGCAAAAGTGGTTCCTGGGGTTGCTAAATGACTGAAATCAAGGAAGAGGAAAGCTATTGAGTCACCTCCAAAGACGAGAACTGATAAGCAGAAGATCTATGTGGATGGTAATACAAAATCCAAGAGTAAGGTGTTCATCTCTTTCAGAAATAGGAAGATCAGAGATAAGTCTGATGATAATGTCCAGGATATCTCTCAAATGAAGGAAGCCGTTATTGTTAGAACTTCTAAGAAAATTCAAAAAGCCATACTAGATAACATTCATGTGCTTTTCATTAAATGGTGGAAGTATGTTCTGGAAAAAGAATTTGGTATAGATACTCTGGATATGGTTCAGAGAGGGTGTGGGAACTTATGGTATTCAGGTGTGTATGAATAAGTTGCTCTGACTGTGTTTTATTGGGAGCTTCTTGAAGGACTTCCTTATCCAATGAGTCCTTTGAATGGTGATGAGAAGCTGATGTTATAACATCATGTTTGTTGGTGGTTATATCTGGAAGATGATAAAGATTGGACATGTGGAGTTGGATGCTCTAGCATTTTTGGTCAGAAGAGGTGGAGATTATGGTCATATGTTTAGTAGTTTGTTCTGGCAAAGCATGACTACTGTCTTTAAAGACTTCACCAGTTTCAACAACTACTGGTGGATGTAAGGATAGAGGAATTGTGATCTCTTGAAGAGACTGGATCTCAGTAAAGATTATAAGTAAGCTGAGAATTTGTGGAGTTTGTGACTCAGTGTTGAGTTGGTATTATTTTGCTGATAGTAAATCCAGTAGTGGAGCATATGTAATACCCTGGTGTCAAGAGTGTCAAGAGTATCCTTGGTGAAGGATGTCTTTGTTCTGGATCTGAAGCTTAGTGCTTACATTATATCTAAGGAGCATCTACATAGTCATACGAGAGAATGATGAAGTAGAAGGTTTTCCTTGGATGGTGAAGATGAATTGTATGATAGCCTTTGGAGAAAGGGACAGTGGTACCAAAATGCATGTACTCAGAAAATGTGCTCAAATGTTCATCTCCATCTAGAGCATTTGTTAATCATGATAGGGGGAGTACTTGTCTATGGATTTTGCAGCAAAGGTGCATTTATCAAGCTTGTGGAGATTGGTTGCCTCTTATGAGGATATAATGTCAGATAGCATGTTATGTCATTAGGCTGTTGATTGGTGTTTTGGTGTGGCCTTGAATGGTTTTAGTCATATGAAGCAAATTGTTTGAATCTTGTGCGCACATGCTTCTGAGGAGATGTCTGAAGGCAAGATTGAATCATGGCCTTAAATAGATTGTACACTTGTCTTGGTGTGTGTTATTCTAAGTGTGAGGAGTTATTCTTAGATTTCAGTGGAAGGCATTGTGTGTGTGCTTCAGATCTTGTGGATGATTGTGTGAAGCCTTCTTGACTGGATGGATGAAGACTATGACTAATGGTAGAGGAGATGACAGAAGATGTACATGTTGAGGTTTGTCCAATTGTGGCTAAAAAGGGGGAGAGGTAGCCAAGAGTGAGTTAGTCAAGCTGCAATGTCAGTTTTGAAGGAGTGCTGCTAGTGTGGTGCTGAAGTGCAGATATTGAGGGGGAGAAGTTGTTGAACAGGGGGGAGAAATTGTTGAACAGCTGTATGCTGGTTCTTGCCTCGAGGGGGAGATTTACCCCATGCTTCTGGGTTGTGTTGAACAACTGGTATGCTGGTTCATGATTGAGGGGGAGCACCATTTTGGTGGTTGCCAAGTTGCTGTTGAAGATGGTGCTGCAGCAGAGTTTTGTGTAGTGAAGTCTTTATAAATTGAAGATGTTACTGCTTGAAGGTTCAAAAATATTGAAGTTTTTTTCCGCTGCTGAAGTCTCTGAAGGTGCAGATATTGTTTTAGCCAAAATTAGCCAAAAGGGGAGATTGTTAGTTTCTTGGATTGGCTGGAATTTTGGTAAAACAAAGTTTGTTCAATGTTGACGTCAAGGGGTGATGTCACAACATTGAGTCTTAACACTGGGCTGTGTTAAGTGTTTAAGTTGGATGGCTGATGTCACATGCAATGTTGTGACATCAAGTCTGCAGAATTAATAACATCAGGTTTAGTGATGTTGTTAGGGTTTGCGTTTTAGCTGGAATTGGGGAGAGCAGGTAGTCTCATTGGATGCGAATATCTTGGGTTAGATATTCTCTGTTGCATAAAGATTTGATGCAGATTTGTAGGAGATTTAAAAGGTTGAAGATTTGAAAAGATTTTGGGGATAATATATGTTTTGAAGATTCAGTTTTAAATAACAAATCAGATCAAATATTGCAAGGAGTCCAAGCCCAATTCAGGTGGCTATATAAAGCGCATAGATCAAAGGAAGAAGGTACAGAAATACAGAGAGAAGATCAAGAGCATAGGCTGAGTGTCTTGAGTATTTTGTACGAGGTTTGTATACACCATTCTTGGTTGAATTGGTGAGTTGTTTTCTGTCCTCTCTTAGAAGCTGTGAAGCGATAGAGAGTTGTGTAACTTGATCAAAGCTGTGAAGCAGGATCAAGGTTTCTCAAAGAGGTTGTTCTTTGAGTGTTTTAGGGATTGAGTAGTGTTCTCATATCTATGTGGTTTCTTAGGTAGGAAGTCACTAGTAGGAATTAAGGTTAGGAGATTGTCAACTGGGTTGTTGAGTCTGTAAATTAATTCTACAAGTAGTGAATTTCATCCCTGGCTTGGTAGCCCCCAGATTAGGTTGTTTGAACTGAACTGGGTTAATAATTTGGTGTGTTCTTCCGTTGTTTATTTCGTCCATTGTGCAGAGTGTGTTGTTGTGACATCGCACTTAACATCACACTTCTGGTACCAGAATTACAGATTCGATAAAGTACATATTTGAAAAGCCTGTTGTCTCTGGAAGGATTACTCGGTGGCAGATGCTGTTAACTGAGTATGATATCTAACATGTTACCCAGAAAGCAATAAAAGGGAGTCTCTTGTCTGACTATCTTGCCCATCAACCTGTAGAGGGTTATCAATAGATGAAGTTTGATTTTCCCGATGAGGATGTTCTGTTCATTAGAGATTATGAGACTCCAGACCCTGACATTGGACCCGAACCAGGGGCGCGATTGACGCCCGTGTTCGATGGTTCCTCCAACTCTAAAGGTCGTGGAATTGGTGCTATCCTTATCTCTCTAACAGGTTTTCACCTTCCCTTCACTGCCAGATTATGCTTCGCATGCACCAACAATATGGCTGAATACAAAGCATGTATCTATGGTATTGAAGCGGCTATTGACATGAGAATCATGATTCTTGAGGTCTATGGAGATTCTACCTTGGTCATCGGTCAAGTTAGAGGGAATTTTGTGACTCGGGATTCCAAGTTGGTTCCGTGCCAAGAACACATTGCGAAGTTGATTCCTTATTTTGATAAAATTTCTTTCATCATATTCCCAGAGAGGAAAATCAACTAGCTGATGCTCTTGCCACCTTAGCATCCATGTTCAAGGTCAAATGGAAGAATGAAGCTCCTAATATCTGCATTGATCACTTGAATGAACCAGCACACTATTTAGCAATCGAGGATGAGTCTGATGACAAGCCTTGGTTCTACGACATTAAAAGATATCTGGAAAAATAGGAATATCCCGAGGGTATCACTATCACTGATAAGAAAGCTCTTAGGCAGGTTTGCGCCAAATTCTTCTTAAGTGGTGGTATACTTTACAAGAGGAATTATGATTCTGGGTTGCTCAGATGCGTGGATGGACACGAAGCAAACACGATCATAAGGTCCTTACATGAGGGTTGTGAGGGTGTACATGCTAAAGGTCCTGCTATGGCCAAGAAGATCCATCGGGCTGGGTATTACTGGACGACAATGGAGGTAGATTGTTACAACTTTGCCAAAAGATGTCACAAATGCCAAATCTACGGAGACAAGATCCACGTGCCTCCAACTCCATTGAATGTTTTGACTTTACCTTGGCCATTATCCATGTGGGGTATAGATATGATTGGAATGATCGAGCTGAAGGCTTCCAACGGTCATCGATTCATTTTGGTTGCTATCGACTACTTCACCAAGTGGGTCGAAGCTGCTTCTTATGCAAACGTTACACGACAAGCGGTTGCCAGAGTCATCAAGAAAGAGATAATTTGTCGTTATGGCATTCCTAGCAACATTATCACGGACAATGCAAGCAACCCGAACAACAATATGATGAAGAAGTTTTGTCAAGAATTTAAGATCGAGCACCACAACTCTTCACCATATCGGCCCAAGATGAATGGCATCGTTGAAGCAGCAAACAAAAACATCAAGAGGATTGTCCAGAAAATGGTCAAGACTTACAAGGATTGGCATGAAATGCTTCCCTTTGCTCTACATGGCTACCGAACTTCAGTTCGCACTTCTACTGGGGCAACTCTGTATTCGTTAGTGTATGGTATGGAGGCAGTTATACCCATTGAAGTCAAAATTCCTTCGCTCAGAGTCATCATGGAAGCAGGTCTTGACGAAGCTGAATGGGTTCAATCCAGATACAACCTGCTGAATCTCATCGAAGAGAAGCGCCTTACAGCTGTTTGTCATGGTCAGTTGTATCAGAGATGCCTTAAGCGAGCTTTTGACAAGAAAGTTCTTCCTCGAACATTTTGTGAAGGCGAACTCGTGCTCAAGAGGTATTCACCTGTTCACTCGGATCCACGAGGAAAATGGACTCCCAACTACGAAGGACCCTTTGTTGTCAAGAAGGCCTTCTCAGGCGGAGCCCTAATCCTCATATCAATGGATGGGGAGGAGTTGCCATCGCCCGTGAATTCCGATACAGTCAAAAAGTATTATGCCTGAAAAAATGGATAAAAGTCCGCTAGATTGACATCCTCTAGGACAATATAGGCAAAAAAATGGACGTTCCGATGGACCAAAAATAAGAGATGTTCATGCAAAAGTTAGGGACAATGAAAAAATAATAGCAGCCCGCTAAGTTGAAAACTCGAAAGGGCGACTTAGGAAAAAATGGGTATCCCGGTGGACGAAAAAAATAGGAAAAAACATGTCCAGGCAAAAATCAGGGATAAAGGCATTGACTGTGAACACTTGAGCCCCTCTTCGTCACAGCTAGACCTCAGACGGTAACAGAGCATTCCAATCATCATCAACTGGTGCTAGGCGTTGGAACCTAGACTTATAGTGGATGGTAGCCAATGTTGTAATCAATGCAAAACATGATTTCCCTTTGCCATTTACACTTGTTTTTCAATTTTATTGCAAATGTCCTCATCAAGGATTTTGCATCCTGGTACACACTTTATGTACAAAATTTTACATTCAATAAAATGCATTCTTTGTTATCTCAATTGTTTTCATTCCAGTAGTTTGTTTGCAAAATAAACAATTATTTGCGATCACATAATACTATAAAGCTTTGAGAACAATAAAAAGCTAAATCAATTGAGAAAGCATTATGCATTGCATGTGTTACTGGTAACTCCTGCAGGATAATCGGTAATATCCATTGGTAAGCCTAACGCCAGGCTGGCAATATGATGGTTCTATGAAGAAGTTGTGGTTTCCTCAGCAGAGTCATCATTCTCCCTAGCAAGCACCATTACGATTTGTCGAAAAGTTTGTTTGTTTACATAACTTTTCTCCGACAGATTTGTAATGTCTCTAGGTAGGTTGCCGAAGTGTTCCGAGCAAAGACACTTTGCTCACTTTTCCCTAGCAAGGGTTGTACATCATCTCCAATAATTTGAAACTATCTGTCCCCGGCAGCAGTAGTTTCTCCTCGGCAAAGTCAACATGATTTGGAAGGATGTATTTCCCCACGCAGAGGCAGTTTTGGTAGGAAGGATCGATTTGATTCTCTCATCCCCAACAGAGACAGCCATGGTGATTTAGAAACCTGAGATGTTCTCGGTTTCTTTACCCGGCGGGATCATCATCCTTTGTGAACTCTCTTCTCCAGCAGAGTATGCCTTTATCTGCAGGTCCTCTCCCCGACCGAGGATGTCGAAGTCGTTTTGCTACGATCTCTGCATAACCGCTTCGCACTGTGTCTTAACTTGCGCCTTGGCATTGCATGATATCAAGCATCATGTAGAAACGCATGCATATCATATGCATCGATCATACTCCCTCTCTTTTTGCCTGACTTATCTCCCAGCAGATTTTCAGCCAAACCATGCACTTATCTACCGTATCTATTCTCTCTTAACACTCCTCTTTTGTCGCCGTCGGCCAAATTCTCGAGCTACTCTTTTATTTAATCCCCTTTTACCTCGAATCATCGAAAAGCTGGCGCAATTCGTACATTCAGGTCCAAGAGGATTAAATAGGGGCATCTGTCGTAAACGAAAATTTGACCTCCCACTTTTTCCTTTTCAATAATCATGCGCATTCGCATCGTTAGCATACGCATTCGCATCTTTTCTTTTTGTGTTTTGATTGCAGGAATGTTCAGTTTTTTCAAGCCCGATTAATCATATCCTCGCAAGGTCATCACATAATCAAAACAAGCACAAAATGAAGGTTTCTATGCCTATTCATCAATACAAGAAGTGGAAAATCGAAGTCGGGACCATAGCACCTTTTTTAAGGCAAATTGGGCACATTTTGGCCTGGTTAATCGATTAACCATTTGCAGTGCAATTGTGTTAATCGATTAACACAGGCAGAATAGGCATAATTTGATGCTTTTTAATGACAACACCTTTGCACACACTTTGGTCATGGATTCTACAATATTCTAGCAGCATGTGGAATATTCTAGACATCTCTAGACATGGCCAAGCTACTCAATTCATTCCAAGTGCATTTGCTATAATACTTCATTTCAAATCAAGTGCACCATGTTCCTTGTTTTCCAAGTAATGTGGATCTTTGGATGATGAAGTTCACCTTGGGATTGTTACCGAGTTGGTTCTAACTAACCGAGTTAACCGCCTTGACTCGGTGAGTGAAGTCCAACTAACTCCTAACCTAGCTCCAAACCCAAAGCTAATTCCAAAACAAATTCCAAACCTTCTCACACTCCGAACCTAAAATCTATATAAACACACCTTCACTCACTTTTCAATTCCTCTACCATTTGCTCCATCATTTCTCACATTTTTCACACAAACTTCTCATATTTCACTCTCAATTCTCTCACATTCTCTCTGATTTGTGCTACTTCATCTTCATCTTCATCTCAATTCTCCTCCAAAACCTCACTAAAAGCTCTTAATTCTTGAAGAATAATCACTTTTCACGTTGAAAGTGATTATTTCTTGAGCTTAACCTCCATTGTCATTCCATTATACTGGTTTTTCTGGAGTTCTAGTAGCTTTTGGATTCATCTCAAGTGATTGATTCAAGTTTCTTCGGTGATAAATCTCATTTTGGAGTTTTCGTCGCGAATTGATCGGTTTCGACACGTTTCGGTTATAATTGAAGATTCCTCTGGTTTTCTTTGATTATCTTCATCAAGATCACATTGTAACATTTACCAAGCCACATCTCAGCCTTGTAGGTTGGTGGATCTCATTCATTTTTCTGTTTTGATCGTTTTCGTATCATTCGCGATGTAATTTCTATGTTTTTGCATGTGAATTGATTATACCTTTGCTTGATCCATGATCTTGATTATTTAATTGATTCTATTGTTGATCATTTACTGATTCTAAACTTGATTTTTCGTGCATAATTGTTTGCCCTAGCATTGGAGCGATTGCACAATCAAAAAGTTGGCCAAAAGCACTTTTCAAAACTGATTTTCTGCTCCATGTTCAGTGTTAATCGATTAACACATTGCAGTGCAATTGTGTTAATTGATTAGCCAATGTTTTTTTGCACTTTTCCACATGTTTATCGATTAACACATTGCAGTGCAATTATGTTAATCGATTAACACTGAACCAGAAGGCCTTTTTCTTGCATTTTCAAGTGTGTTTGCCATGCTTTCTTCATTTTAACTTCCATTGATTGTCATGCTTGATTTTATGGATGTTTTTAATGTCATTTAACTTCTGTTTGAAGCTTATTCATGAACCTTTTGTTGCATTTTTTATTATCCAAATTTTTCATATTTTGGCATCAAGTGAATGTAATCATTCTTGCATTTTTCTTTGATCACAATAACATGATTTTGTGTTGCATTTTGTTGATCATTTGGTACTGTTTTGTGCTTCCTTTCTTGGTTTTGCATTAAGTTTCATTCGTCATGGATGCACTTAATTTTGTACAATCAATAATTCACACCTTTTGCCTTAATGATTTTTCACCCTCTTTGGAAAATTATTGGCATGGCTTTCCCTTTGATTAATTGATCAAAAACTTGTTTCGATTAGTTGATCTTCCCTTTTCCGCTCTTTAGGCTTCCTTTAAAGCTTTTTCTCTCGGTGCCCCACGGAGTTGGTTTCGCGCTACATCTTGCATCAGAGCGCTGTACAAATTGAAGCTGTTACGCTGTCCGTTTCTCCACGCAGGAGCACTGTACAACTTGGAGTTGTTGTGCTGTCTGTTTCAACTTCCGCATTACACCCTGTGTGTTAGAGAAGGAATGAGAAGGGAGAATTCCTACTCTCATTTTGACTATTTCAGGTAGGGGACGAATGACCCTGTGCTTGGCTTAGTCATTTCTATCTCCAGGCGGTAGTGTCCTTTCTTTCCCCAGTCGAGTCGATCCTTGATCACTCTTTCCCCTTTGCAACCTCTTTTGATCCTTGATCACTCCTATATCTTTCAACCTCTCTCTTGATCACCATTCTTCTTGGTTAAGATCCAGTGTTCGTTGGGTTAGCAAGCTTTCTCTGTTTCAATACCCTATTCTTTTCTTGCGTTCAATCATTAATCTTTCGATTCCCCTGGAGAGTCTTCTTTTCTCTTTCTTCGGTTAAACACAGTTACAACCGAATTCCCTGCGGAGTTCGCAACCTTCTTTTGGTTCTTCTCTCTTTGTTGGTTGATCACTGTCTGTCACTTAAAACACCAATGTTTGCACTCCTTCTCAGTTAACCACATCCCGTCTGTTAACATACTGAGTTTCCTCTTGGGTTAATCACCTATTCTTGGTTAATCACCCTCTTCTTCAGTTAACCACAGTCTGTCGGTTAAAATATTGAACCCCTTTTTGAATTAATCACCTCCTCTTGGTTAATCACTCATTTTTCCCGATTAATCACAGTTCTCCTGTTAACACCGAACCCCAACAGTTAGCAACCTTTATTGGTTCGAATACTTGCACCCTTCGGCTAGTAACCTTCTTTTGGTTCAATACCCATCTTTCGTTGGTCCAGTATTGTTCGTTCAGTCAATACCAACCCCCCTTTTAGGTTACGACCTTCGATCGGTCCCACACCCGTTCTTCTATTTAATCACAGTTTTATCTGTTTAAACCATTGCTTCTCTATCCCTATAGAGTTGCAGTCCTTCCTTTCTTCGGTTAACCATTGTTTATCAGTTAATATACCGATGTCCCCTCAGAGTCAAACACCTTCTCTTGGTCCAGCGCTCTCTCTCGTGGGTTATCACAGTCCGTTTGTTGACACCAGCCTCTTTTCCTCGCCAGAGTCTTACTCTCTTTCTTCGGTTAACCACTGCCAGCCAGTTAATATACCGAGTCCCCCTTTTCTCTTGGTTTCGACACCAATCCTTTATTTGGATCCCCAGCTGAGCCATTTCTTTTCATTTTGCTCTTGTTTTCTTGGTTTCGACACCAATTCTCTTTGTTATCCCCAGCGGAGTTCCTTTCATTCTTGGTACCATTCTTTTCCTAGTCCCTTGTGCAATCACTCTTATTGTGTGGTCTTCCCCAGTAGAGTTTCTCTTGCTCTTGGTTTTGACACCGCTTCTTTCGTCTCCCTGTTTCTTTATTGTTTTTTTTTTCCGTTTGGTTCCTCGAACTACGGAAGCTCTGATTCTGCATTCTTTCGAATGTTAGATACGTAGGCACGAGACGCGATGTCTTGGCAAGCACACTTCCACCCTTCTTTCCTTCTCCCTTTCTTTCTTCCTTTCTGTCCACTGGTTCCATGAACTACGACGCTCTGATTTCCTCATTGCACTATTAGGGTACGTAGGCACGAGGGCCATAATCCTCCGCGAGCACTTTCTTTCTTTCTTTTCTTTTTCCTCTTTCTCTTCTCTCTCCTCTTTCTTTTAGTTAGAAGCCTTTAGATAGATAGCCCATCCAAGCCTAGAAGCAAGCGAAATGGTTCCCGTCGAGTACGACGGATACGTTAGGTGCTAGTACCTTCTTTTCGCATAACCGACCCCTGTTCCCATTTCTCTTCCCCTTGGGTTTTATCGATATTTTTCCAGTCCTTTGGGACTAAATAAAGGTCGGTGGCGACTCTGTGTTATCTTTGAGTGTGCGATTCACTCGGTATGTAAACCATCCATCTTCAAAAGGAATATGGGTACCCTGAGGTGTTACGATGATTGCCCCAATTCCATTACCATAAGTGTTGACAGCTCTGTCGAATGTTAGTCCCCACTGGGAACCTGGTTCTGGCCCTTCGCTGGGTAGCAGTTCATCGCAATCTTTCATTTTTAAGTACATAACATCTTCGTCTGGGAAGTCAAATTCAACTGATTCCTGATCGTCAATCAGTTGATGATCCAAATGATCGGCTAAAATACTTCCCTTGACGGCTTTCTAAGCATGGTACTCGATGTCGTATTCTGATAACAACATCTACCAACGAGCAATCCTTCCCATGAGAGCAGGTTTTTCAAAGACATACTTGATCGGATCCATTTCGGAGATTAACCAAGTAGTGTGACAAATCATGTATTGGCGAAGACATTTGGCTACCCAAGCCAGAGCGCAACATGCTTTCTCGAGCATGGTGTATCGAGTTTCATAGTACTTGAATTTCTTACTTAAGTAATAAAAGGCAGACTCTTTTATTTTTGTTTCATCTTGTTGGCCAAGTTCACAACCCATGGAGTCTTCCAAGAATGTTAAGTAGATATTCAGTGGTCTTCCCTCCACTGGAGGAGACAAAATCGGTGGATTCAACAGTTATTCTTTGATGTTGTCGAACGATTTTTGGAAATCTTCTGTCCATACACAACTTTGAATCTTTTTGAGTAGTTTGAAGATTGGCATGCATGTCGCGGTCATGAGGGATATGAATCTTGAGATGTAATTCAGTCGCCCTAAAAATCCTCTGACCTATTTTTCAGTCTTTGGAGAAGGCATTTCTTGAATGGCCTTGACTTTGTCGGGATCAGCCTTAATTCCTTTTTGACTGACGATGAATCCCAAGAGTTTTCCTGAGCGAACACCAAATGTGCACTTATTAAGATTCAGGCGGAGTTTGTATTTTCTCAGACGCTTAAATAACTTTAATAGGTATTCCACATGCTCTTCTTCTGTTTTAGATTTGGTAATCATGTCATCGACGTACACTTCAATCTCTTTGTGCATCATGTCGTGAAACAGAGTTGTCATGGCCCTTTGATAGGTTGCCCCTATGTTCTTAGACTGAACGAAATTACCTTGTAACAAAATGTGCCTCATGGGGGTAATGAATGAAGTTTTCTCCATATCTTCTGCCGCCATTTTGATTTGATTATAGCCCGAGAATCCCTCCATGAAGGAGAAGACTTTGAACTTTGTTGTATTGTCTACCAGCATGTCAATGTGTGGCAGGGGAAGTCATCCTTTGGACTTGTTTTGTTCAGATCCCTGTAGTCTACATACATTCTGACTTTTCGGTCCTTTTTTAGAACTGGCACTATGTTAGCGAACCATTGAGGATATTCTGAGGTGGCAAGGAAACCTGCGTCGATCTGTTTCTGCACTTCCTCCTTAATTTTGATGGCCATATCTAGATGAGTCCTTCTTAGTCTTTGTTTTATCGGAGGACATTATGTTTTCAATGGTAAGTGATGTTCCACGATGCTGGTATCCAATCCTGGCATGTCCCGGTAGGACCAAGCAAATACATCTGGAAATTCTTTGAGAAGCTTTATCAAGCCTTCTCTGACAGTTGGACTAAGCAATGCTCCAATCTTAACTTCCTTCTTTTCTTCTTCCGAACCTAAATTGACCATTTCCAACGGCTCTTTGTGAGGCTCAATAGACCTTTCATCTTGTCTGAGTAGTCGGGAGATCTCTTCTGGAATTTCTTCGTCCTCTTCTTCTTCAGCTTCAAATACCGGGAATTCAAAAGTTGGGAGAAGACATTGGATCATATGTTTCAATGGGGTTTAAAACAAGCAATCTGCATGACGTGATGATTTGTTTTTTAGAAAATATAGAGAGAATGCAAGAGTGTGTGCAGTGTATTTTCTAAAAACGCTTGTTTTTTATTTTGGGGTTTTTTTTAGGATTACCATTTTGTGAAAAACAAAAAGTGAAAACAGCAATAAATACAGGAATTCAGAATGACATTATTTATTCATGATTTGTCGATTCTTGAAACACAACCTTATAAAACAAAACTCTACCACTTTGGGTGAAGCAGAGAGGGACATTTACAGAAAGGTAAGCCCTATAAAACATCCATTTCACCCCGGCAAGGTGAAAGGTCAAAACAAAGATGGTAATTACTTGGACTTATGGACGACTTTCGGGACATCGATTGCAACCCAATGGCGACAAACTCCTCTGTGAATCACAAAGTCTGGTACTTCTCTTCTTGGTTTGTCTTCAGAAATGACACTGATTTCCGGTGGAGTAGGATCATTGGAGTCTTCTTCCAATGCAAAGTTATCATAAGAGGACTCTTCTGTCGCATCTTCCATAGTGTTTTCACTCTCAAGAGGAAATCCCCATCCAGTTGGCTGGATGTCCTCATATCTGATGCGAAAGATTTTGGGAGCATTGTATTTGACTAGAAAGTCGTACTTGCCGCTTGGCTGCCCCAAGGTATCCAAGGTTTCTGTGGGAATAAATGAGTCATCTTCCTCAATGACGTTGACCTCAAGAAATGCATAGGTAATGAACTCTTGTCCTGTAATATTTGAAAATTCATAACCATGGTGTCGGACATTCTCAGAATGTTCTGAGTAAGGATTCCACGACTCTGTGGGAACATGGGTACTCTTTTCAAGATTACTTAGCTGATAGGCATTGTCCGGCTGACTCTTTTGCCCCAAGTCTTCTGTGTATGGCTTCCAGATAGGCAAGTCATCTAGGGGATCATAATAATCGTAGTCAAAGTTGTCTTTCATCAGATTGTCTTCCTCTAATGAGTTGGGTGGAGCACGTCATCCTTCGGGATCACAATCTGCATAGATCATTCTGACATCTGATCTTGGTATATATCTCGGGCTCTGGTTTGGAAAATAGAATGGCATGTGCGTTTCTTCATAAGATATATAACCTTCATCATTGAGATAAAAGTTCCACTCCTCATCCGTATCGGAGGAGTTGTTCCCATCGATGGTGTGTACTTCTTGAGATACTGGGTGGAGGAAGCCTTGTTGTGGAAGAAATCTTGAATGGGATGAAAAATTTCATCCTTCTTCATAGTCTAGGTACAAGTTAGAGAGAAACCAAGACCTTTTCTTGTTTTGTTATCAGTAGGAGTTACTATATGTCCCCATCCTTTTATGTCATTACTCCCGATCACTTTGAGAGCATCTTGGTATGAGGAAATCGACGTCCCTTTTTCTTGTTGATTCTCATTGCTCACCGAGAGTGCTTGGAACTGAGTTCCAACAACCTCCTCTGGTTCTACACAGGAGAATGATGATAAGTTGTTCACGATTATGGCTTTCTCTCCGCATACTGTGACTAATTTGTCATTCTTGACGAACTTCAGCTTCTGGTGAAGTGTCGAAGTGACTGCCCCAGCTTCGTGTATCCAAGGTCTTCCTAATAAATAGTTGTATGCTGCTCGGATGTCCATGACCTAGAAGGTGACTTGGAAAGTGTGAAAACCGATGGTTATGGGAAGATCAACTTTGCCGATAATTGTTTTTCTGGATCCGTCAAAGGCTTTGACGATGATCTCACTGCCTCTCATGGGAGTACCTTGAAAAGATAGTCGAACAAAAGTTGACCTTGGCATGACATTCAAGGACGAACCTGTGTCTACCAGCATGCTGGCTAAAGTATCGATTTGGCAGTTGACTGGGATATTGAGTGCCATATTATGGTTCTTAGCTTCCTCCGATAGTTCTTTATCACTGAATCCCAAGTTATTGGAGGAAGTGATGTTGGAGATGATGTTGTCAAATTGTCCGACCGTCACATCGTGTTCCACAAAGGCTTGTTCTAAGACTCTCTGGAGGGCTTCTCGGTGAGCTTCTGAGCTAAGCAGGAGAGGTAACACAGAGATTCGAGACAGAGTTTTCAACAGTCGATCCACAATATTGTACTCGTTTTTCTAGATGAGCTTTAGCATCTCATCGTTGTTTTCACAGGTTCTGGATTGCTGGATTGACCGACTTGTTGGTTAGGAACTTCCGTTTGAGGTTCCTTTTCTTTGGTAGGTTCTACAACTCCTCAATTCAAGACCCGACCGCTCCGGGTAACTCGACTGATATCGGCAATGTTCACAATGAAGGGTAATGGAGTTTATTTTCCATTTTCTATGGTCGTTGCACCGTACTTGTACGGGATAGCCTTTTCTGACTTGTATGGTATTGGACCTAGCAAGTAGATAACCACAGGGGCTTTTTGGGCCTTTTAACTGTCGTAGGCCACCTCAATCAGCTATATGTTTGGAATTTTCCTTTTGTCAAGAGAGACTTTTGACTCATCGAGTAGAGGAATTACGGCACAAACATCCTTGGTTGTTCCATGATTGGAGATTATGATAGTGTTTGTGTTTTGACCAGGGAGGTAATCTTGTATCATGCTGATTGATTCGGAATTCGAACATGGTTGAATCTCCTTTCGGTCTAGCTGGTGCTGGAGGGCTGTTTGCACTAGATAGCACCCTTGGTTATTTTTCAAGCATACTCTACAGCGTTCATAGTTGTGAGGTGGTACCCGACCATACCCGCTTTGTATGCAGTGCTTCCTCACAAGATCCGTTTCTATTGAGCGGGCATCACGAATTTGATGTCTACCAAGATTCCCATCAGTCATGCTAACTTGTTGTGTTTCTTCTTCCAAGTAGATCGAAAGCCACCAGTGGTCCAACAGATGTTGAAGAGTCCTTTGCACAAGCGTACACCCTTGGTCATTTTCGTAGCATTCTTTACAGCCTTGATAATTAAGTGAGGCCAGAAAACCAAGTCTGACATACTTAGCATGTAATTCCACTAGACTGGTATTCATCAAGCGTTTGTAAAAGATTTGAACTATATTAACCCGATGATCATTCCTTTCATGGTAGTCTTGGATCCATCTGAGATCCATTTGACGTTGGAGGGCCTCTTGTATAAAAATGCATCCCTGATTGTCTTTTGAGAAGATCGGACAAATGTTGTAATCGTGCCGCGGAAGATTGTAATACATACTTTTTCTTGAATGCAACGCCACTAGATTGACGTTCATTGCACGAATGGCATGGTTTTGAACAATGTTGGGATGTGCATGGGCCATGTTTACTTCACGAATCCTGTGATCCTGAATCCAGCCCAGATTCATTTGTTCTTGCAGAGTTGTTTGTACTATGACACGCCCTTGATTGTCTTTGGAGCAGATATCACACTTATGATAGTTGTGAGATGGCACATGGCTGACCCGCTCTGTTTGCAATGCATATTCACTAGATTGGTTCCCAGTAGGCGTATATTGTGAATTTGATAACTGTTGACAGGTTCTCCTTCTATTAAATTCACTGTGGTCTTCTGATGTTGCGGTAATAGGTTTGTCTGAACATTTTGATTAGTATCTTTGAAAGATAAAACCCCGTTCCTAACAAGCTTATGTACATCAGAATTGAAGCTGAGACAATTCTCAATGTTATGTCCCGATCCTCCATGATGGTAAGGGAAAGTTTGATCTTCTTTGAACCAAAAAGGTGGATTTTCTACTACTGCGAGAGGAGTCCTGGTTTGAACGTGCCCCTTGGCCACTAGCAGTGGAAATAACTCTGCATACAACATCGGTATAGGGTCGAATCCCGATGGTCGTGAAGTATGATTGTTATTATTATACTGAGGGCGAGCCTACAGAAGAGGCTGTTGCGGCCTTTACTGATATTATTGTTGATTTGGTTGGCTCTGAGCAACCTGAGGTTGATAAGTCGGAGCCTTCGTTGGGTTGATAGCCAGAGTTACCGTTGCTACAGGTTGATACCTTCACCTTTGCTTTCCCAGAGAGATATTACTGATATCTTTCTCTTTCTTCTTTTGGAAAGCACTATAGTATCTCTTAGTACTTCAAGATGGCACTGCATCTTTGACCAATCGTCCTTCTCGGACTGCTTCTTCAAGGCATACTCCCATGTTCACCATTTTAGTGAAGTCACTAGGCACACTGGCGACCATTCAGTCGTAATAAAACGAACTCAACGTTTTTAGGAAAATCTTTGTCCTTTCCTTTTCTTCGATAGGAGGACAGATCTAGGCGCCGATTTCACGCCATCTCTGAGCATATTCTTTGAAGGTTTCCTTATCCTTTTGTGACATTGCTCTGATCGGTCTCTATCTGGTGCCATGGTCAAGTTGTATTTATACTGCTGAACGAAGGCTACCCCAAGATCTCTGAAAGTACTGATCTTGGTGCGGTTTAAACCCATGTACCATTTGAGTGCGGCACCGGTTAAACTGTCTTGGAAGTAATGGATCAGTAGCTGTTGATTTTCTGTCTGGGTAGACATTTTTCGAGCGTACATCACCGGTTAAACCCTTTGTATTTTTCAAAGTCGGGCACCTTGAATTTGTGCGGTATCTTTACATTAGGGACCAAATAGAGGTCAGCGGTGTCCTTTTCGAATATGTCTTAACCACGAATGGCATGCAGTTCCTTCTGCATTTCCAAGAATTGTTCCTGGAACTCATTCATCCTTTCGTATACGTCTTCATTTTCGCCAGAAGTTGCTTGCGGAATCTGTCATTCCGGGACAATGTGTACCACTGGCTGTGGTATAGTTATTATTGCAGTGACTCTTGGCGCTTCAGTGACCTGAAGTTTGTAACCTTTAGGTGTTTCGATTGTAAGCCTTGCATCTTCATTTCCCTGAAGTTTGTAACCTTCAGGTCTGGTTATTCCTGCTACGACTTTCGGGTCTTCAGCGACCGGTGGGATGCATCCTTCAGGTATAAAGTTGTGAGGCATGCCCCAGGGGAAACCTTTAGGCATGTTGTACTGAGGATGACTGCCAGGCGTGTCAAATGCTGGTGTGGATGTACTCTCTGAGATTACAGTCCTTTGATGCTGTTATTCCTGGGCTGCTGCCAGGGATTGCATGTCATGGTGGAGTTTCTCCTAACTCTCCTTCAGAGCGTTGATTTCTTCTCTCAGCTCTCTATTCTCTTCCTCGAGATCGTCCATTTTCTTTTGTTGATTTCCCTGAGTATTGTACGAATGAGACAATTTGACTCTAGAGTGCGACACATATGTGAGACTCAAAGACAAAGATGTATTATGTGAGAATGATGAATGATATGCAAAGAATGTTATATTTTTTAGTTTTTTGTTTTCAAAAGAACTGTTAACAATTATATTGCAAATATCACACAGTGGGGGGGAGACCCTTTTATTGAACTTGAAAGCTTGCAGTATTTTACAAGGAAAAGTACAGTATCTTACAAAGTGCGAAATAAGGAAGATTAGGCCTATGGATCCTGAGTTCTCTCTGAGGAGAGCTCAGATGCTTCAGTCGTCGTCGGGTCGACGATTCTCTGCCATGTGAAAGAAGTGAGCAAATTTCTTCATTCCTCCTGACTTTCCATAGCATGCTGCTCTAATATCTCAATCAGAGCATCCTTTTCCGTTAGTAGTTCCTGAATCTTGGTACATTCAAAATTAAGGATCTGGTATTTCTTCTTCCAAGAGCTTCTCTTGTGTTGGACTTTGTTAAGAGCTACCTGGAGTTTTTCCGCATCAGACAAGAAATAAAGAAAAGATTCCTTTAATGGAAAAACTTCTTGACGAGGGTAAGGCATCCTTAGTTTGATAGCCCTAGTTTGTACTCAGTGGAGATAAGGTTCTGCAGAGGAACAATTTGGTCTACCCAGGGTTTTTCTCCCTTTCTTGTGAATATGTTGCCAGGCTGCACTATTTCCTTCTTTAGTGCCCTGTCATTTTCCCCTTTCCTTGAAGAAAGACCTTCTAGACGAGCGTTGTGTGGGATATTTTTCATCGGGTATCTGAGTTAACGGCGAGCTAAAATTGGATGATAGTTGATCCCTCCTTCAGTACCAATGATGGATACATTGGGGAAATTTCCGCATCTGTCGATGATTTTTATCCCTTCATAAATCCAATTGTACCAATCTATGTTTGTATTGGTAAGAGACATAATCTTCTGCGATCATCGCAGATTACTCCTGTGATCCCAAAAAGCAGCAAACTTGGGCAAGTGGGAAATAAACCATTTGTAGAGTAATGGTACACAATATGTGATTATCACTCCTCTATACAAATTCCTTAAGTGTACATAATGATAAGCATCTGCAAGGAAAGTTGGTATTGGGTTTCCAATCAAGAATATCGTAACAGCATTGGTGTCGACAAAGTTGTCGATGTTTGGAAAAATGAATAACCCATATGTGAGCAGAACGAAGACATCCTTGAGAGTGTTTATATTTCCTATACTGGCGAAGTATAGAGCTTTCTCCACCAGGAATTTAGCTGGTAAACCCTGGATTCCTCCTTTGGTGGTCATGTGAGTCCTGACTTCTGACTCATCCAAAGAGATTGCTCTTGCAATGGTTTGTTCTTTTGGAATTTCTTCAAGTCCAGAAAATGGATCTCAATTAGTGGTAGGCAAGTCAATCGGGTGGGAGTACTCTTCCAGTATTGGTGTGAGCTGATAATCCGGGAATGTGAAGCAATGGTAAACCGAATCGTAGAATTGAATCAGTGTAGACAGGATCCCTTCAACCATGTTGACCTTCAAAAGAGATAACAATCCTCCGTGCTTAGCTCTGAAAGCTTCGGGATTAGTAATCATCCTTCCCTATTTCCTTAAGTCTTCCAGTTTTGGGACCTTGAAGGTGTACTTATGCGTTTTTCTTCTTCCGAAATCCATAACGCAACCTCTCTGATATTTGCAATTATTGTTTTAGTTCTTTTGAAAAAAGATTTTATGTTTTTGAAAAGAGTTTTTAATGAATGCATGAATACATGAATGCAGCAAACAAAAACACTTGAAAACATGGGTTTAGGGGTTAGTCGTCACGAGCATGGAGCCATGGATCTGCCCATCCCCAAAGGTGTGTACTAATTGGTCAATTTTTGTACCTGTAGAACGGGTTCTAACAAAGGTTCCAAAAATCATTGACCCCTCTTAGGGATATTAACAGCAAACCAATTGACTCAGTAGAGTTGTAATATCGAAGATGAATCTCCTTTGAGTGTAGTATCGCGTGTCAACTATTCCCGATAGTCACCGCACTACCGTCATACCCCAAATTTAGACCACTAAGATTTCCCATCATTGTGCAAATCATCATCACAATATGGGTGTATCATTATGCCTCATCAGTCTCCCCAAAGATGGGTGAGCATCCTCTACAATCAAACTTAGGGTTTCAATCCCTCTCAGAGCTCTTAGACAAAGGATCAATCAAGGAATGACATGATCTTCAACATGTCTAACCTCTCAAGCATCCACAATGGATCAAGAGGACTCCCATAACAATAATCAAGTACAAGGCTGCAACATTCTGAGTGGATTAAGCCTCAAGATCGCCAGTGTCACCAAATTAGGGTTTTGGTCGACCAGGGCCTCCAGATGGAAATTTTCCTCTGGGGCATGAGCCAATGCTTCAAAGCATAACCTAAAATGCTCCATGGAACATCATGAACCCAATCATCAATTCAATTTAGCCTCTGGGGAAGCATTCATCAAAAATAAGGAATTAGGGTTTCTTGACCTAATTCACCCCTAAGTTGACTTTTGGGACAAAACATGAGCCAAGACCTCAAGAGAGGATTTGAGGGTCTCTAATAAACCAAATTGATCCATTTGCAACAATGGATTAATCCAAGAAGCTTGATCAACAAGTTTCAAGTTCATCAAAACCACAATTAGGGTTTCGCGGGAAAAGTCAACTGTGCCTTTGACTTTTGACCCAGGCATGCTCCCAAACCTTGGGACATGATTCAACACACCCTATAACACCTATGAAATCAATCCATCAAGTTGGATTTAGGTCAAGGGCTTGATTTCATAGAAGATCACACAGTTTGGAGTTCATCCGACAAAAAGTCAACAGTGCACAAAAGTCAACTTTGACTTTTTGAGATTTTACACAATTATGGTTCTTTGACCCTAAAATGATGTTAATATGTGATTGGAATCATCATTCATCAAGAAAAATCAAGAAAAGTTGGATAACTTGTAAAAGGGGTAACCATAAAAAAACCTTAGAAATTTTCTAAGTTATGGAACAAAGTGGCTAGGGTACCAACTTTGGAGGATCATAACTCCTAAACCACAAGACCATTTTTCCCCATCCAAAGCTGGATTTGTAGCTCTCATTGCCCTCTACAAAAGCTTCAAACAAAACTCATTCCAATTCCTCATGGATTTTAAGTTATGGAATGATCAAAATCACAAAAAGTGAAAATGTCACTTTTTTCCAACACTTAGTGAAATTTTCACTAAGTCAGAATCTGCCTTCACTTTTTTCCATACGTAGGGGCATTTTTCACTTGGATCCAAAAAGTATCTAAACCAATTATGATCAAACAGTTGTTTTATCATATGAGGGCTTTCCAAAATGGCCAAGAACTCCATCAAATTCCACTTGAGCCATGAGATATGACAATGGCAATATGCCTTGCTGAAAACATTCATGGCATGGCAGATTTAGGAGTTTTCCTCGATTTGCCCAAATTTTGCAAAGGGCAAGCAACTCTATCCATCTGAACACCTCAAGGGGGGACCAAGGAGGAACCAACTCTGATCCCAAGCCTCCCAACTCTTTGGAACCAAAAATAGCATGCCAAACCTAGAAATGCCTAAAAGAGGGACAAGACTCCAATTTTGGATTGGAGCATTTAATGGATGCACCAAGGTGGCTTGGACTGAGCCATATCCAACTGAATTCAGTCAAGACTTATCCAAGACCAAGGGAACTAGCAGCCTGTTCCCTAACCTCTAGTCAATGGCTAGAGGAGACTTGGATTCCCAGTGCTCAACATTGGCCAAACCTATGCAACAGTTGCCATTCACTATTCCTTGCAAAACAAACTTGCTCTACTATAAATAGAGCTCATTTTTTATCAGTTTGAGTACACCAAAGCCATCAAACAGATGTTTTCCTCAAAATCACCTTCTCACTTCCAAATTTGCCTTCCAAAGCAAGTCACTATCGGGTTTTAAGTTTGAGAGCAATTCCAACCAAACCAATCACTCACACACACACACACACCTCATAAACATCATATAGAAGTGATCCAAACACTCACATAACATCTGGAACACCAAAATCACAAAATCACTAGCCAATTGCTTAAGTTCTTGACAGATTTGCAGTTGAGATGCCAAATCAAGTTCCAGATCATTTCCATTCATTCCAAGCGTCCAGACACACTCCATAACATCTAGGGAAGATGTCCATATCCTTGGAACCAACCTATAGCACCTCTAACACAAAACAAGATCACCAGCTGCAGGAGGTAAGCATGAGCTCTTCTAACTCTATGATCCATGCATTTTTTGTTGCACAATAATTTGGCCATATGTTCATAATCATGCATAGAGTGTTTTCCCTCAATCAATTGCTTTGTTTGAATCGTGTGTGGAATTTCTGAACCTTCATGCAAATTTTAGGGTTCTTGAGGTTTCTCTTTGATTTCTTATTCCATGCTTAAAATAAATGAAATTAAAGACAATAGACATGATCGTGAGGTTGAAACGAGTAGATTGATATGTAGATTGCATGATATAATCAAGTATTCAGTGAGATTGGGTAGAAAATGCAAATCTGCAGAAACAGAGGGTGGCGCGTGTTCTTGCCTTTGTTCTTGGCGCCCTTTTTGAAAATACAAATATTTGAATTTTGTGATTTTATTTAATTGATTCAAAAATTAATTTCTCTATGAGTTTTAATGATTTTGAGTTGATTCTTTTTTTAATAATTCACAAAAATGTTAAAATATTTTATTTTCCCAAAAAATCCCAAAAATATTATTTATTTCATATATTTGATATTTTTGCAAAGAATTAATGTTTTATTTGTTTTTAACATTTAAAATATTTTTTCCTCCATGATTTTTTGAATTTTAGTGATTTCCAATCATTTTGTGGATCAAAACATGATTTTTGAAACATTAATCCAAGATCACAATTTGTTTTCCTCATGTTAAACAATTTTGGTCATTTTAATTGAATTTTATATTCAATTAAAATACATTTTGAGAACAAATTAGGGTTTTTGATTAAGTCAACCCTCATCAAACTTTTTTCAAACTCTTTGGGTCTCTATTAGAGTGTAAGACCCAATCCCTTTGTAAATACACCACTTTTTGGGCCACAGTCATTGTATAAGTCCAACTGTATTTTCAAAAACAAAGGCGCGATCATCGCCTTTTTTAAATCATAAGGGCCTACCCTCGTGTTATAAGCCTCATTTCTTTTCTTTAAACACTCTTTGGGCCTCTAATAGAGTGTAAGACCCAACCCCTATTTGAAACCAAAAAAAGCTTGGGCCTCAGTCATTGTATAAGACCCACGGTGTTTTCAAAAATCTCGGCCTGATCGCCAGTTCAAAAATCAAACCCTGGGCCTCTCCTTGAGTTGTAAGCCCCATCACTTGTATAAAAATAAACCTTTGGGCCTCTTGAGAGAGTGTAAGACCCATCCCTTTGTACAGAAAACCTTTTTGGGCCTCAGTCACTTGTATAAGTCCCTGTACAAATTCAAAACAACAGTGCAATCACTAATAAAACCCTGGGCCTCTCCTTGAGCTGTAAGCCCCAAAAATCTTTTCAAAGCACTTTCTCCTTTGATTTTGAATATAATATTGTTATCAAAGCTTTCTTTGTTGAACAACTAATAAAACAGCATTGAAGCTCTACAACCGAGTAAGTGGTTACCCGCTTTCTTAATTCGCTTTCATATATATATATATATATATATATATATATATATATATATATAACTGTATTGTGGGGATGATCACTGTATGTCCTCTTTCACAAACTTTTATATACTTGTCAAATATCGACTGTGTAATACTAGTATAGTTATTTAGAGTTTTCCCCGGTAACTACGTCTAGCACTAGGTAAAGCCCTGTTGGTCACTCTTAAATACAAACAAAACTAGATCCCTATAGGATTACCAGGCACAGTCTTCCCTCCTCTTGGGGTTAAACAATATGGAGACGTGAAAGGCAGCATTCTCGGTGAACCCTTTCTCATACTGTCACCCTTAGAAATTGTCAAAGAAACTCTATCTCCCCAGAGATTATCTTTTCTCCGTGAATGGCATCTCTTGAGTTTCTTCCAAATTCTTGGACTTTCCTGGCTTGATCTATTCTCAATGAATGGCATGTCTTGAATTTCTCAGGGTTTGGGGATCCACAGGCTTCCAAAAAGCATCCCCGCCTCCTCTTGGGTGTTGTACAAGGACCCTTCATCTTCTTAAAAGCTCTCATGCCTTCTATTGGGCTTAGTACAAGGACCCAGAGACCTCTACAGGTATAGGAACAGAACCTAGTCATCAATTTCCTAGAGCTGTCTTTCTGAGTCAAGTGTCAGACCAGTTAATGGGTTGACCTTCATCCCTTAAAAAACTAGCCTTCTCTTGGGCATCATACAAAGATCATTCACTTAACCGAGAATCAATTTCTTAAAACACCAGTAGACTTGGACATTCTCAATACCCTTTGGATTTCTCATTTCCTGAAAGAACAGGAAATAACCTTGATCCTCTGATCAATCCCAAAGTACAAACATACCTTTAATCAGTCTCTTTATAAGAACTAATTTTCTCTTTTATCCAACATATTGGACCTGTCACTCAACTAAAACAGACGCCAGCACAGATAGCCTCCTCTTGGGCTTTGTACGATGATTATCCCCACACTCTCTTGTTGAGTATAAAAGACTCTCTTGTTGAGTCAAACCCCTCTTTTAGCCCCTGTCTTAGGCTTCGTATAAGACAGATAAAAACACTCTCTTGTTGAGTATAAAAGACTCTCTTGTTGAGTCAATCACCTGGTCAAGACTCTCTTGTTGAGACAATCGCAAACCTCTTTAGCCTCTATCTCGGGCTTTGTACGAGATCCAAAAACACTCTCTTGTTGAGTATAAAAGACTCTCTTGTTGAGTCAATCTCCTTTTATCCTCCATCTCGGGCTTTGTACGGGATATAAATCACTCTCTTGTTAAGTATAAAAGGCTCTCTTGTTGACTCAAACCACTTTCAGCCTCCATCTCGGGCTTCGTACGAGATAGAAAACACTCTCTTGTTGAGTATAAAAGGCTCTCTTGTTGAGTCAAACCATTTTCAGCCTCCATCTCGGGCTTCGTACGAGATAGAAAACACTCTCTTGTTGAGTATAAAAGGCTCTCTCATTGAGTCAAACAACCTCCAGACTCTCTTGTTGAGTCAATCATCTATTCAAGACTCTCTTGTAGAGTCAAAACCCTTTAGCCTCTATCGCGGGCTTCGTACGAGACATATAAAAAACACCCTCTTGTTGGGTCAATAGCCTCCTCTTAGGCTTCGTATAAAGAAAACCCCAGTTAAGTAAATCAACCTTTTAGCATCAAAGACGTGCCTCGCCACAGTATACAAACATCAACAACTCCTCTTTAGAGATGACAAATTCTCTCTAAAAAACCCTTTCAGCTTCACATCTTGGGCTTTGAACAAGATACATATAAACCTTTCAGCTTCATATCGTGGGCTTTGAACAAGATACATATACTCCCTTTAGCTTCATGTCTTGGGCTTTGAACAAGACACCAAAACAACCTTTTTCCTCCCATAGAATTAGAGGAACTACGATTGCTCTGATTTCCCTGTTTCGTCAAACGGGTATACGTAGGCATAAGATTGAAAAATCTTAGCGAGCATAATAATTAAAAAACATAAAATCCAGTACCTACCCAAAATCCCCATGAATAATCCCGACAGTTTATCCTTAACAAAATAAGAAGAGAGAGGCCCACAATCTAAACCACATATGTAAACCAACACTCATCTGTTTAAACTCAGTATGTAAACAGGGTTAATTGGAGACTGTAGCGAGCGATTTTGGACGTGGTTCTTAAGCACTGTCGCTCTTTTGGGGTACTATAGGTCGATTCATTTTTTATCCTATTGAAGCTGATGAAGGAAGGGAAATAGATGTCTCCAACTAACCCTGCTTGCATACTGAGTTTAAACAGCGGTCTGTTAGGTTACGAATGCTATTTGGTAATGGGGTCTTCTTCATCTTACTTTGTTCAGAGTGAAAAATACTGGAACTATTCTTGGTAGGATGTTAGGACTGATGCTTTTCATTTGATGGGTGAAGGTACGGGATTTTGGGTTTTTGATTAGTGTGCTCGCTAATATTTTTCTTTCAATCTTATGCCTACGTATTCCCATTTACCGAAACAGGGAAATCAGAGCGATCGTAGTTCCTCCTATTCTATGGGAGGAAAAAGGTTGTTTTGGTGTCTTGTTCAAAGCCCAAGACTTGAAGCTAAAGGGAATATATGTATCTTGTTCAAAGCCCAAGATGTGAAGCTGAAGAGTCTATTTGTATCTTGTTCAAAGTCCAAGATATGAAGCTAAAGGGTTTTGACTTTAGAGAGAACTTGTCATCTCTAAAGTGGTCTGTTTGTCAGGGGTGACTGATGATAAAGGAGAATTACTTTAACTGGGATATGTGAATCCAGCAATGCCATAATTTCTTTTATAGGGGATTTTTAACCTGGAGGGGAAGACTTTAACTCTGTTTAGAGCAATGCCATCTTTACTTAGGAATTTCTCATGCTAAAAGAGGGACAGTGGCGTGGATGTAAATAATCCAGAGGCTTGCCGCTTACAATAATTAGATGGAGTGAAATGAGTTGTTGATGTTTTTATACTGTGAACGAGGCACAGATTTTGATACTAAAAGGTTGATTGTCTCAACCGGGGTTTTCCTTATACAAAGCCTAAGAGGAGGCTAAAATGTTGGCTTTTCCAGGGAAAATATTCTTTCTGTCTTGTACAAAGCCCAAGATTGAGGCTAAAAGGGTTTGACTCAACAAGAGAGTCTGTTGGTGTGTCTTGTACGAAGCCCAAGATGGAGGCCAGAGGTTTTATACTCAACAAGAGAGATATTTGTGTCTTGTACAAAGCCCAAGACAGAGGCTGAAGAGGGTTGACTCCACAAGAGAGTCTTTTATACTCAACAAGAGAGTGTTTTTGTATCTCGTACGAAGCCCGAGATAGAGGCAAAAGGGGTTTTGACTCAACAAGAGAGTCTTTTTGTATCTCGTACGAAGCCCGAGAGAGAGGCTAAAGGTGGTGTGACCCAAGAGGATCTTTTATACTCAACAAGAGAGTGATTTTGTATCTCTTACGAAGCTCGAGATGGAGGCTAAAGGATGGCTGTTTCAGTTGAGTGACAGGTCCAGTATGTTGGTTAAAAGAGAAAATCAGTTATTATAAAGAGACTGATTAAAAGTAAGGCTATGCTTTGGGATTTGATCAGAGGATCAGGGTTATTTCCTGTTCTTAAAGGAAATGGGAAATCTAGAGGGGTGTTGAGACTGCCTTCGAGACTCAAGGAGATTAGACTATCCACGTCTAGACTTTTATCTTTTACCCTATGCTTAGAGAAACAGTAGTAGGATCTAGACTCTTTGAAAGACTGTTCTATTAAGATGACTAATTTCTGTTTCTATACCTTTAGGAGGTCGTCGGGACAATTTGTACGAAGCCCAAGAGGAGGCTGGAAACTTTTAAGAAGCCGAGGGACAATTTGTACGAAGCCCAAGAGGAGGCTCTCTTCCCGAAGGAAGAATCCTTATACGAAGCCTAAGAGGAGGTTGTGAATACTTCTAAGAAGCCGTTGGGTCCTTGTATAACGCCCAAGAGGAGGCGGGGATACTTTTAGGAAGCCTGTGGGTCCCCAAACCCCCGAGAAGTTCAAGATATGCCATTCACCGAGAATGGATTAAGCCAAGAAAGTTCGAGAATTTGGAAGAAACTCAAGAGATGCCATTCACGGAGAAAAGATCATCTCTGGGGAGTAGAGTTTCTTTGACAACTTCTAAAGGTGACAGTCTGAAAAAGGGTTCAAGAAGAACCTGCCTTTCACATCTCCATATTGTTTAACCCCAAGAGGAGGGAAGACTGTATCTGGTAATCCTATGGGGATCTAGTTTAGTCTATTTAAGAGTGATCAACAGGGCTTAGTGATAGACGTAGTTGTCGGGGATTCTCTAAATATCTATACTACTATTACACAGTTGATATGAGTTTATGAAAGAAGACTTACAGTGAAACAGCCCCACAATACAGTTATATACATATGAAAGGGGGTAAACACTTATTCAGTTGTAGAGCTTCCATGCTGTTTGGTTAGTTGTTTAACAAAGAAAGATTGAAAACAACAGTATATTCAAAATCAAAGGAGAATGTATTTTGAAAAGATGTTGGGGTTTACAGCTCAAGGAGAGGCCCAAGGTTTATCAGTGATTGCACTGTGGTTTTGAACTTGTACAGGGACTTATACAAGTGACTAAAGCCCAAGAAAGGTTTTTTCTGTACAAAGGGATGGGTCTTACACTCTCTCAAGAGGCCCAAGTGTTTAAAGGAAATAAATGGGGCTTATAACACGAGGGTAAGCCCAGGGTTGATTTTTTAACTGGCGATCGTGCCGAGGTTTTCTTCTAACACAGAGGGACTTATACAATGTCTGAGGCTCAAAATTGTTTTAGTTAAAAGGGGATTGGGTCTTACACTCTATTAGAGGCCCAAAAAGTTTTTGAATGGGTCTTATACACTACTACGAAAACCCCATTTAACGACGCCAGCTTTACCACGGTTTCGTATCCCACCGTTGTAACATGATTACAAATTTATAACACCATATTTAACGACGGTTGTATTACATAACCGTTGTAATACAAGCTGTGGAACAAGCTTCGATTCCCAACTCTATATTTTTTTTCCATATGTTTACATTTTAGCACGCTTGTATTAGAAGACCGTTGTACTACATGTATCACGCTTCGATTCACAACAATGTATTCTTTAGTATTTTTAAGTGCAATAGAGTATATATATAACTTTAAAAATAAAACTGTAAGAGATGAACATATATAGACATAATCTTATTTTAATATTCCATTGAGAGTACATTGATAAACATATTACACATCAAGATCATTGTCAGAGCCCATAGCATAAAATGCATCTTCATAATCTAGACATCTCTCCTCACTCCCCTCATCGGAATCATAATATACAGGCCTCCTTTTCTCCTTTATCTTATTCTTCTTCGGCTTCTTCTTCTTCTTCTTCTTATCCTCCTTACCCTTAAGGCATCCCTGAAGTTGGCAGTTGCTGGTTGGACGACCTCCTGGATTGGCGCCTGACGTTCCTCATTGAGGTTTCTAGGATTCTCATTTGTTGAACTCATTGTTACGAAGAATATATTATTTAGATATGTAAAATTTTCTATTTATAGATAAGGTTGAAGATGAAAAGACTGATAGTTTAATGCTTGTAATGATGATAACTTGTAAACCGTTCATATTCTGGAACTATATTTTCTTGTAAACCGTTCATATGTTGGGAAGTGCAACGGTTAGCAATATCACGACGGTTATAAGTAATGACCGTAGCGATATCACTTATAATCCAGGCGTAATTTTAGGAAAATGTTGTTGCCTGGTGCCGAACCTTATACCACGTATAAGGGGTATCGCTACGGTTATTATAACTAACCGTTGTGATATTATTAAATTAATATATAATCTATCATAACGGTTATTTTAGAAAACCGTTGTGAAAAATATACCTATATAAGGGAATTAACTTTCCCTTTTTGACAGTCGCGCCGTTTCCTTCACAGCGAAACCCTAGCACCCAAACTTCATCTTTTTTTAGAATCGGCGAGAAGAAATACAAGAAGTATGAAGCTTTTGATTTAAGCTTCTTCCTCCTTGTAGTTCTTCCTGCAGAATCTAAAACTAGATGAACATGGTGATGATGTTGGCGGTTGCAAGCGTAATGTACATATTGTTTATGGAAAATAAGGTAGTCTTCTACTTCAATCTTTTTGTTAAATAGTTCCCATTATCTCGTTTGCTTCATGTTGTTTTTGTTGATTGTTCTCATTTTGTGCAGATTCGACTTCAATGCTTCACAAGCAAGGTGAACTTCATTGTAATGGTACAGTCCCGCTTCTTAGGGTTTTGTTTCAACTTTTGGTTGTTTTGTTTTGCATACTAACTAATTTTCTTCATTGCTTCCCACTTCTTAGGGTTTGTTTCACACGGTGATGATGATGGTGGTACATATATATATATATGAATTCATTCTGATAAGGTACATATATATGAATTCATTCTTATATTGTATATGAAATTTAGTTTATTATATACTATGTACATTGTTTGTTTTACTATCCTTTTATTGAAAATGAAATCAGTTAAATTGATATAGAACAATAGTTTATTATATATATACTATGTGTATTGTATATAGTTAAATTTAATACTAACTAATTTTCATCATTACTTCCCACTAATTCTTAGGATTTGTTTCACATTGTGATGATGATGGTGGTACCTATATATGAATTCATTCTGATAAGGTACATATATATGAATTCATTCTGATATTGTATATGAAATTTAGTTTATTATATACTATGTATATCGTTTGTTTCACTATCCTTTTATTGAAAATGAAATCAGTTAAATTGCTATAGAACATTATAATCTGAAAATTAAGATGTATTTGAAAACCAACCTTTATCATGTCAATGTTTTCCAAATTGCATCCATTTCATTCCGCACATTTTATGTTTTTTAACATAAAATTTATGGTTTGATGGTCGGTTTCCTTCAATCCATCGATATCTTTTATTATAATTTACCTCATCATCGTCACTAATCGCCGTGGTTGTTAAGATCATGATCGTTGTTATGATGATAAAATCGTGGCGATTTTTGGCGATGATGAGGTAAACTATAACAAAAGATATCGATGGATTGAAGGAAACCGACCATCAAACCATAAATTTTATGTTAAGGAACATAAAATGTGCGGAATGAAATGGATACAATTCGGAAAACAGTGGTGTGTTTAAGTTGGTTTTCAAGAACAGCTTAATTTTCAGATTATATAGTTCTTTACCAATTTTAAGGGTTGTATTTCTTTAATAAGGTGGATGGTAAAACAAGCAATATACATTTGTATTTAATAAACTAAGGACACATTCCACAACGGTTGAGACAAATAACCGTTGTGATAGTTAACATATCTGACAACGGTTCATACTGATAACTGTTGTGATAGTTAATATATATTACAACGGTTGAAATACCTAACCGTTGCAATATATCGCGAGCTTCCAGAATACAACAACGGTTTCCAGACCGTTGTAGAAACGGCGAACTTACAACAACAATCTACATAACAACGCCTTCGCCCGCGTCATTATATGTCATTCCCAACCGTTGCTAAATGGGTTTTTCGTAGTAGTGATAGCTCGAGGAGAGACTCAGATGGTTTGTTTTAAACGGGCGGTGATCGTGCTGAACTTTTGAAATACAACGGGACTTATACAATGAGTGAGGCCCAAAAGGTTTGTATTTACAAAGGGTTGGACCTTACACTCTAATAGAGGCCCAAAAGTGTTTGAAAAAGTTTGATGAGGGTTGAATTAATCAAAAACCCTAATTTTTTTTCAAAATGCATTTTAATTGAATAATAAATTCAATTAAAATGATCAAAAATTGTTTAACATGTGGAAAACAAAATGTGATCTTGGATTAATATTTCAAAAATCATGTTTTGACCTACAAAATGATTAGAAGTCATTAAAATTTACAAAATCGAGAGGAAAAAATCTTTTAAATGTCAAAAACAATTAAAATATTAATTCTTTGCAAAAATATCAATTATATGAAATAAATATTATTTTTGGGATTTTTTGGTAAAATAAAATATTTTAACATTTTTGTGAATTATTAAATAAAGAATCAACTCAAAATCATTAAAACTCAGAGAGAAATTAATTTTTGAATCAATTAAATAAAATCACAAAATTCAAATATTCAAAATTTCAAAAAATGGTGCCAAGAACAAGGGCAAGAACACGCGCCACCCTCTGTTTCTGCAGATTTGCGTTTTCTATCGAATCTCACTGAATACTTAATTATATCATGCTATCTACATATCAATCTACTCGTTTTAACCTCACGATCATGTCTATGGTCTTTAATTTCATTTATTTTTAACATGGAATAAGAAATCAAAGAGAAACCTCAAGAACCCTAATTTCTGCATGAAGGTTCAGAAATTCTACACACGATTCAAACAATGTAATTGATTATGGGAAAATATTCCATGCATGATTATGAACATATGGCCAAATTATTGTGCAGCAAAAATTGCATGGATTATAGAGTTAGAAGAGCTCATGCTTACCTCTTGCAGCTGGTGATCGTGTTTTGTGTTAGAGGTGTTACAGCTAGGTTCCAATGATCTGGATAGCTTCCCGAGGTGCCATGGAGTGTGTCTGGATGCTTGGAATGGATTGAAATGATCTGGAACTTGAGATGGTACCCCAACTGCAAATCTGTCAAGAACTTGAGCAACTGGCTGGTGATTTTGTGATTTTTTTTGTTCTAGATGTTATGTGAGTGTTTGGATAACTTCTATATGATGTTTATGAGGTGTGTGAGTGATTGGTTTGATTGGAAAAAGTCTCAAACTCAAAACCCGATAGTGACTTGCCTTAGAAGGCAAAATTGGAGTGAAAGAAGAGATTTTGAGGAAAACATCTATTTGATGGCTTTGGTGTACTCAAACTGAGCACAAATGAGCTCTATTTATAGTAGCGCAAGTTTGTTTTGGGATCAATAGTGAATGACAACTGCAGCAGAGGTTTGGCCAATGTTGGCAATTGAAAATCCAAGTCTCCTCTAGCCATTGACTAGAGGTTAGAGCACAGGCATTTGTTTCCCTATTTGTTGGATCATCATTGACTGAATTTAGTTGCAAATGTGTCAGTCCATGCCACCTCTAAGCCTCCATTAAATGCTTTAATCCAAAATTGGAGTCTTGTCCCTCTTTTAGGGATTTCTAGGTTTGGCATGCTACTTCTTGTTCCAAGGACTTTGGAGGCTTGGCTCAGTGTTTGTCCCCTTTGCATTTGATCCTCAGATGTGTCCAAGATGATGACAAGGCTTGGAATTAGCTGATTTTGGCAAATCTAGCAAAAATGCACAATTCTGCCTAGCCTTGGTAGTTTTCGACAAGGCATATTGCCCTTGTCATATCTCATGGCTCAAGTGGAATTTGGTGATGTTCTTGGTCACTTTGGAAAGCCCTCATATGATACAACAACTGTTTGATCATATTTGGTTTTAATACCTTTTGGATCCAAGTGAAAATTCCCCTACATTTGGAAAAAAGTGAAGGCAGATTCTGACTTAGTGAAAATTTCACTAAGTGTTGCAAAAAAGTGACATTTTCAGTTTTTGTGATTTTGATCATTTCATAACTCAAAATCCATGGGGAATTTGGAGGGAGGTCAGTTTTAAGCTTTTGTAGAGGGTAATGAGATCTACAAATCAAGCTTTGGATGGGAAAAAATGGCCTTGTGGTTTAGGAGTTATGATCCTCCAAATTTGGTACCCTAGCAACTTTATTTCATAACTTAGAAAATTTTCTAAGTTTTTATGGTTACCCTTTTTACAAGTTATCCCACTTTTCTTGATTTTTCTTGATGAATGATGATTCCAATCATACATTAACATCATTTTAGGGTTAAAAACCCATTTTTATGAAAAATCTCAAAAAGTCAAAGTTAACTTTTGTGCACAGTTGACTTTTTATCACGTAAATTCCAAACTGTGCAATCCTTTAGGAAATCATGTCCTTGACCTAAATCAAACTTGATGGACATGTTCCATGGGTGTTATAGGGTATATTGATCCATGTCCTAGGGCTTGGGAGCATGTCCTGTTCAAAAGTCAAAGCTCCACTTGACTTTTCTCGTAAAACCCTAACTGTGGTTCAGATGAAATTGAAACTTGTTGCTCAAGCTTCTTGGATCAATCCATTGTTGAAAATGGATCAATGTGGTGCATTAGAGACCCTCAAATGTTCTCTTGAGGTCTTGGCTCATGAATTGTCCCAAAAGTCAACTTAGGGGTGAATTAGGTCAAGAAACCCTAATTCCTGATTTTTAATGAATGCATCCCTTGAGGCTAAATTGACTTGATGATTGGGTTTATGATGTACCTTGGAGCATCTTAGGTTATGCTTTGAAGCATTGGCTCATGCCTAGATGAAAATTTCCATCTGGATGCCCTGGTCGACCAAAACCCTAATTTGGTGACACTGTGTATTTTGAGGCTTGATCCACTTGGAATGTTGCAACCTTGTGCTTGATCCTTGATGTGGGAGTCCTATTTGATCCTTTGTAGATGTTTGAGAGGTTAGACAAGTTGAAGATCATGTCAATTCTGGATTGATCCTTTGTCTAAAAGCTTTGAAAGGGCTTGAAACCCTAAGTTCTGATTGCAGTGAATGCTCACCCATATTTGGGGAGACTAATGAGGCATGTAAGTACACCCATATCGTGATGATGATTTTTACAATAATGGAAAATCTTGGTTGTCAAAATTTGGGGTATGATAGAGACATCTATTTCCCTTCCTTAATCGCTCGCTACAGAAAAATGGCGCCCACCGTGGGGCCCCGCAGGGCATCTTGTCCCTCTTATCTCTCTGGTTGAAACCTTAAATCTAAAAACTGCCACAGAAATGGCGACTCTGCTGGGGAGTCATTGTCTGTATAGGATCATAAGACTAGAGGTCTAGGATGATTAAGACAAATATATATTGCTTTTCCTAATTGATATCTGTGTTTATTTTTCTGCTAATGGGAATGCGTGTTATGCCGCATGTCGAAAGATTAAGTATACACCTAAGATAGGTGATGGCAATGCGGGTAATCTTACTGGGAGGGAATTCCAGTTAAGAGCCCCCGATCGACCATCAAACTCAGTGGAGACTCCCTTTGCAGATACATTGCCTATACGACTTCAGTTGTTGAAAGTAGTGTGGTCGACTGGGTTATCTAAGAAGCTGAGGTTTTTAGCAGACTTAAGCCATTTTGTAGTGCGGAAGCTATCGGAAATAGTTGTCGCGCGATACTACCCTCATCTGAGATCACTCTAGGATACATCAGCTCGCTGGCGATCCGCTTGCTGTTGTCATCCCAAGAGGGGTCAATGATTTTACGGACAGGTACAAAAAATTACCAGTATAAACCTTTGGGGGGGGAGGGGGGGTAGAGCCTTAACTTCATGACACCGACCCTTTGACCCCATGTTTTTTCTATGTTTTTGTGTGCTGCATTCATACATTCATTTAAAAAACATTAAAACAGAAAAAATCTTCTCTTATAGTCTCTCTTTTTCAAATTAAACTAAGACAATGATTGCAAATGTCAGAGAAGGAGATTGCGTTAATGGATTTCGGTAGAAGGAAAACTCATAAGTACACCTTCAAGGTTCCAAAGTTAGAGGATTTAAGAGGTTTGGCGAGAATGATCACCAACCACGAGGCTTTCAGAGCCAAGTATGGAGGACTAATGTCTCTATTAAGGGTCCATGTAATCGAAGGAATCCTGTCCATGCTAATCCAGTTCTACGATCCGGTCTATCACTGTTTCACATTCTCGGATTATCAGCTAGCACCAACGCTGGAGGAGTACTCTCACCTAACGGACCTGCATATCATTGATCAAGCTCCCTTTTCTGGACTGGAAGAAATTCCAAAGGATCAAACCATTGCGAGAGCAATTTATTTGGATGAGTCAGAAGTCAGGACTCACATGACCACTAAGGGTGGCATCCAGGATTCACATGACCACTCAGGACTCACTGCTTTCAAGAGATTCTTTGTTCTGCTCACCTACGGGTTATTTCTGTTTCCCAACATTGATAACTTCGTAGATATCAACGCCATTAAGATTTTCCTGATTGGAAACCCCGTACCGACCCTGCTCGCAGATGCGTATCATTCGGTGCACTTAAGGAATTTATACAGCGGAGGAATGATCACGTGATGTGCACCCCTGCTTTATAAATGGTTCACTTCCCATTTGCCCAAGTCGGCTGCATTTTGGGAAAAAAAGAATACTTTACGTTGATCGCAGAGAATCATGTCTCTTACCAACTCCGACATCGATTGGTACAATCGAATCTACGACGGGATCAGGATCATTGACCGTTATGGAAATTTCCCAAATGTACCCCTTATAGGAACTAAGGGAGGGATCAACTATCATCCAATTTTAGTTCGTCATCAATTTGGATACCCAATGAGGCATGTCCCGCGTAATGCTCATCTGTAAGGTCTTTTCTTCAAGGAAGGAGAAAATGACAGGGCACTAAAGACAGAAATAGTGCACGCTTGGAAACACGTTCATAGAAAAGGACGAGAGTCTCTAGGAAAACTAGACTATTTCTCGATGGAGCCTTATCTCCACTGGGTAGAAACTAGAGCTCTCAAGCTGAGGATGCCTTACCCTCGTCAAGAAGTTCTTCCATTAAGGGACTCTGCCCTTTATTTTATGTCTGAGACGAAAAAACTTCAGGTCACTCTCAACAAAGTTCAACAGGAGAAGAGGTCTTGGAGGAACAAGTACCGTATTCTCAATGTGGAGTGTAAGAAGATACAACAGCTATTAAGAGAAAAAGATGCTCTGATTGAGATTTTAGAGTAACATGCTATAGAAAATCAGGATGATCAAAGAAATTTGCTCGCTCCTTTCACTTGGCAAAGGAATGACAACCCGACAACGGCCCAAGAGCCCCGGTCAAAGAAAAGGAAAGTACCAGAACCAGCACCTAAGCTCTCCTCAGAGAGGACTCAGGATCCATTAGTTTAAATTTCCTTTTTCAACACTTTGTAATCTACTGTATTTCCATTTCCACAATCCTTTGAATTCAATAAAACGTGGTTTCCCCACAATTTGATATTTGCAATCCAATTGTCGAAGTTTACTTTGATTAAACGAAAACATACAATTAATAATCATTACATATCATTCATCATCTCGCGTAAACACATTCTTCTTACCTACGAATCTCACGTTTGTGTCTCGATTCTAGAGTCAAACTGTCTCATTCGTACAATACTCGGGCCAATCGTCAGAAAAGATGGATGATCTCAAGGAAGAGAACAGAGAGTTAAGGGAAGAGATCGACACTCTGAAGGAGGATTTGAGAAAGCTTCACAACGACATGCAAGCTCTAGCAGAAGCTCAGATGCAACAACAACGGACTGTGATCTCAGAGATCACATCAAAGCCCATAGTGGAAAAGTATGATCCTAGGTACAAGATGCCGAAAAATCGTCCCTAGGGCATGCCACCCAACTATATCCCAGAAGGATATGTTCCGCAAATCGCTGAGGATCAAGGAACCGCAGCAGGAATCGCTAGACCTGAAGTTTACAAACTTCGGGAAAGCGAAGATGCCAGGGGCATGATAGCAACTCTTGAAGGTTACAAACTTCGGGAGGCACCGAGAGTCTCAGCCATAATGACTATACCACCACCCGTGGTACACACCGTCCCGGAAGGACAGATTCCACAGATACTTTCTGGTGGAAACGACATCATGTTCGATAGAATGAATGAATTCCAGGGGCAGTTCCTGGAAATGCAGAAAGAACTGCAAGCCCTTCGCAGTCAGGATTTATTTGGAAAGGATGCCGCGGACCTTTGTTTGGTCCCTAATGTGAAAGTCCCGCACAAATTCCAGGTGCCTGACTTTGGAAAGTACAAGGGTAACTCTTGCCCTCAGAGCCATTTGGTGATGTACGCTTGGCGAATGTCAGCTCAGACAAAGATTTAGGATCTGCTAATTCACTACTTTCAGGATAGTTTAACCGGTGCCGCATTAAAATGATACATGGGTTTAAACCGCGCTACCATCGGCACGTTCAGAGATCTTGGCGTTGCCTTCGTTCAACAGTACAAATATAATCTGGACATGGCACCGGACAGAGATCAACTCTGATCGATTTCACAAAAGGATAAACAAACCTTTAAACAATACGCTCAGAGATGACGTGAAATTGCCGCTCAGATTTCTCCACCTCTTGAGGAAAAGGAGATGACAAAGATCTTCTTAAAAACCTTAAGCTCATTTTACTACGATAGAATGGTTGCCAGTGCGCCCAGTGACTTCACTGAGATGGTGGGCATGGGAGTTCGTCTTGAGGAAGCCGTCCGAGAAGAACGTTTGGTAAAAGACGCTGGATCATCAAGTAGTACAAAATGATACGGTAGTGCTCTCCCTAAGAAAAAAGAGTAGGATATTGGGAATATCTCTCTCGGAAAGCAAAGGCGACGATACCAACCAGTAGCAGCTGTAACTCCTGCTATTAACCCGATGCCTGTTCCTACGTATCAACCTCAGGTTGCGCAGAGCCAAGCTAATCAACAGCAATACCAGCAAAGGACACAACAACCTCTTCAGCAGGCTCGTCCTCCATACAACAACAACCGTGCAACACGACCATCAGGGTTTGATCCTATACCCATGTTGTACGCAGAACTCTTTCCATTACTACTGGTCAAGGGGCATGTCCAAACCAGGTCTCCTCTTATAGTACCGGAAAATCTGCCTTTTTGGTTCAAAGCGGATCAGACTTATCCTTATCATCGAGGACTAGGGCATAACATAGAAAACTGTCTCAGTTTCAAATCCGACATGCAAAAGCTTGTTAGGAACGGGGTCTTATCTTTCCAAGATACGAATTCGAATGTTCTCACAAACCCGCTGCCTCAACACGAGAAAGTTGTAGTCAATTTGATAGAGGGAGAGTCTAGCGACAGCTATCAAATTCATGATGTACTCTTATTATGGGCCAACTTGGTCAAGATGCATTGTAGACATAGTGGATATGGCCATGTGTCACCTCATAATTATCACCAGTGTGATATCTGCTCTAAAAACAATCAAGGATGTTCTGTAGTGCAATCAGCTCTACAGGAACAATTGGATCTCGGGTGGATCCAAGAGCATCGAGTTCGTGGGGTCAACATGACCTATACGAATTCCAATAACATTCGGAATCACGACATCCATTGAATGAATGTCAACTTGGTGGCGATGCACTCAAGGCAAATCCAGTATCATAATATGTTGCGGCACGATTACAATTCCTGTCTGACTTGCTCGGTAAACAGACAGGGATGATCTTTCATATAAGAGGCCCTCTAGCGTCAGATGGATCTTGGGTGGATCCAGGACTACCATGATAGAAATCCTTATCAGATAAACATGATTCAAATCTTCGATATTCGTTTGATGAATACCAGCTTGGTGGAGTTACACGCCAGGCAAGTCCAACTCGATTTTCTCACTTCTCACTATTATCTAAGCTGTAAAGGATGTTGTGAGAGTAACCAACGGTGTGCTCTCGTTCAAAGGACTTTGCAACACTTGTTAAACCCCTGGTGGCTTCCGATCTATATGGATGAAGACACGCAATAAATCAGTGTGCTTAATGGGAACCCTACTCGACATCAAAATCAGGATGTTCGATCTATGGGGACTGGCCTGGTAAGGTTACACTGCATCCAAAGCAGGCGTGGCCAGGTACCACCACATTACTACGAACCCTGTAGAGTTTGTTCAGAAAATAACCAAGGATGTTACCTTGTGAGGGCAGCTCTTCAAGGTCAGTTGGATCGTAGAGAGATTCGCCCATGTCCGGGTTCCGAGCCAATCGACTGGACGCCAGACTACTTCACTGATCAAATCAGAGACGTTCTCATAATCTCTGATCATCAACAGAACAAGGATGTTTGTACCATCATCCCTCTACTAGACGAATCAAAAGTTCCTAGCCAGGAGCTGATTGAAGTTACTTTTGACAGTCAGAAAAATCAGAAGGCTCCTGTAGTTATTTATCTACCAGGACCATTACCGTATGAATCAGCTAAGGTAATCCCTTACAAATATGGTGCAATAATAATCGAGAATGGAAAGGAAATTCCATTACCCTCCTTCGTGAACATTGCAGACATCTGTCGAGTAACACGGAGCGGTCGAATCTTCAACCAAAGCTCCTGATCCACCAGTCGGTCAATCCAGTAATCCCAACCTTTCGAAAAACGATGATGAGATGCTGAAGCTCATCCAAAGGAGTGAATACAACATTTTTTATCAGCTGTTACAAACTCCTTCAAAGATCTCTGTGCTATCACTTTTACTCAGTTCTGAAGCCCACAGGGAGGCTCTACAAAAATTCTTAGAGCAGACCTTTGTGGAACAGGATGTGTCAATACGATAGTTCGATAACATCATCTCTAACATCACTTCCTGCAACAACTTAGGATTCAGTGATGAGGACTTACCTGAGGGAGTCAAAAGTCACAACATGGCGCTCAATATCAAAGTCAACTACCAGGACGATGCTTTAGCCAGTGTACTGGTAGACACAGGATCATCCATCAACGTTATGCCAAAGTCCACTTTATTGTGACTATCATTCAAAGGATCCTCGATGAGGGGCAGTGAGGTCATCGTCAAAGCCTTTGACGGATCTCGGAAATCAGTTATCGGCAAGGTCGACCTTCCCATAACTATTTGTCCTCACACTTTCCTAATCACTTTCCAGGTCATGGACGTCTGGGCAGTGTACAATTGCTTATTAGGAAGTCCTTGGATACACCAGGCTGGGGCAGTCACTTCGATGCTGCACCAGAAACTAAAGTTCGTCAAGAATAATTAACTCGTCACGGTTTGTGGAGAACAAGCCTTGATCGTGAGTAACCTGTCATTATCTACTTGTATAGAACCTGAGGAGGTTGTTGGAACTCAGTTCTAAGCACTTTCAGTGAGCAATGAGAATCAGTCAGAGAAAGGAAGCTCAATTTCCTCATACAGAGATGCTCTCGAAGTTATCAAAAGTTACAAAACGAAAGGATGGGGACAACTTGTCATTCCTACCGATAACAAAGCAAAGAAGGGTCTTGGTTTCTCTTCAACCTGTACCTAGAGGAAGAAACTCTAATGAGGGACAACTTTGACCACGACTATTACGGCCCAATGGATGGTCTGCCTATTTGGCAGCCGTACTCAGGAGACTTGGGGAAATAAAATCAGCCGAATAATGAAAATCAGTTGAGCATCATTGAACATAATACCTGCGTCCCCACCATGTCATGGGATCAACCCTCAGGTCATTCAGAAAATATTCAGTACGACGATGAATTGGCAAAGCTTGTCGGACTAGAATTCATCAACTATGCTTTTCCCGAGGTTAACGTCATCGAGAGGGATGACTCCTCCAGTTCCAAAGAAGTTTGGGACATCTTGGGACAACCAAGTGGAAAATACGACTTTATGGTCAAGTACACTACTCCTGAGAGCTCTCGTATCAGGCTCTAAGACATCCAGCCAACTGGATTGGGAGATTTTCCTGAGAGCACAATTACTATGCAAAAAACAACTGAGGAATCCTCATACGACAACTTTGCTTGGGAGACAAATTCCAATGATCCTGCTCCACCAGAAATCAGCGTTATTTTTGAAGACAAATAAAGGAAGGTACCAGACTTTGTGATTAACCAAGGAGTTCGCCGCCAATGGGTTGCTGTCGATGTTCCGAAGATCGTTCATGAGTCAAAGTAATTGCCGTCTTTAACCTTTCACCCTGCCCAGGTGAAACGGATGTTTTGATAGTGCTCACTTTCTGTAAATATCCCTCTTCGCTTTGCCCAAAGAGACAGAGTTTTGTTTTATACGGCTGTAGTTTCAAAAATTGACTTGTTCATAAATAAAATAATTTCATTTTGTAATTTCCTCATTAATTGCTGTTTTCTCTTTTAGCTTTTTCAGAAAATGGTAATCCTAAAAAACAAATCAATAATAAAAACAAGCAGTAAACAAAAAAATACACTGCACACACTCTTGCGTTTCTCGCCATCTCTTCTAAAACACAAATCATCACGTCATGCAGATTGCTTGTTTTAAACCCCGTTGAAACATACGATCCGATGTCGTCTCCCAACTTTGAATTCTCGGTATTTGGGGCTAAAGAAGAAGGTGACAACGAAATTCCAGAAGAGATCTCCCGACTACTCAGACAAGAGGAAAGGTCCATTGAACCTCACGAAGAGCCATTAGAAACGGTAAACTTGGGTTCGAAAAAAGAGATAAAAGAAATCAGGATTGGGGAACTACTCAGTCCAACTGCTAAAGAAAGTTTGACAAAGCTTCTCAGAGAATTTCCCAATGTGTTTGCTTGGTCCTATCAGGACATGCCAAAGTTGGATACTAACATCGTGGAGCATCATTTACCGTTAAGATCGGAATGTCCGCCAGTAAAATAGAGGTTGAGAAGAACTCATCCAAACATGGCCATCAAAATCAAAGAGGAGGTACAAAGCAGATTGACGCGGGTTTCCTCGCTACATCTGAATATCCTCAATGGTTAGCCAACATAGTACCAGTTCCAAAAAAGGACGGAAAAGCCAGAATGTGTGTAGATTACAGAGATCTAAACAAGGCTAGTCCAAAGGACGACTTTCCTTTACCACACATTGACATGTTGGTTGACAGTACAACAAAGTTCGAAGTTTTCTCCATCATGGATGGATTCTTGGGCTATAATCAGATAAAAATGGCGCCGAAAGACATGGAGAAAACTTCCTTCATCACCCCATGGGGTACTTTTTGTTACAAGGTAATGTTGTTCGGTTTAAAGAACGTTGGGGCAACCAATTAAAGGGCCATGACTAGTCTGTTTCATGACATGATACATAAAGAAATCGAGGTATATGTCGATGATATGATTGCCAAATCTAAGACAGAGGAGGAGCATGTGACCCACCTATCAAAACTATTCGAGCGATTGAGAAAGTATTAACTCCGCTTGAATCCTAACAAGTGCACATTTAGTGTTCATTCAGGGAAACTCTTAGGGTTCATCGTCAGCCAGAAAGTAATTAAGGTGGATCCTGACAAGGTCAAGGTCATTCAAGAAACGCCTTCTCCAAAAATTGAAAAACAAGTCAGAGGATTCCTGGGACGTCTAAACTATATTTCCAGATTCATATTCCTCATGACCGCGACGTGCGCGCCGATCTTCAAATTACTCAAAAAGAACCAGGACTGCATTTGGACAGATGACTGCCAAACCGCCTTCAAAAGTATTAAGGAATACCTATTGAACCCACCGATTCTGTCATCTTCAGTGGAAGGAAGACCACTGATCATCTACCTCACAGTTTTGGAATACTCAATGGGTTGTGTGCTTGGTCAACAAGCCGAAATAAAAAGGAAAGAGTCTGCAATTTACTATTTAAGCAAGAAGTTCACTGACTGCGAGATTCGGTACACCATGCATGAGAAAACTTGTTGTGCTCTGGCTTGGGCAGCCAAACGTCTTCGCCAGTATATGATTCGTCACACTACTTGGTTGGTCTCCGAAATGGATCCAATCAAGTATGTCTTGGAAAAACCTGCTCTCACGGGAAGGATTACCCGTTGGCAGATGTTGTTATCAGAATACGACATTGAATACCACGCTCAAAAAGCCATTAAGAGAAGTATTTTAGCCGATCATTTGGCTCATCAACCGATTGACGATCAGGAATCAATCGGGTTTGACTTCCCAGATGAAGATGACATGTATTTAAAAATGAAAGACTGCGATGAATCGCTACCCAGTGAAGGGCCAGCACCAGGTTCCCAATGGGGACTTATCTTTGACGGAGCTGTCAATCATTACGGAAGCGGAATTAGGGCAATTATCATAACCCCTCAGGGTACCCACATTCCTTTCACCTCCCGACTAACATTCAAGTGTACAAACAACGAGGCCGAATACAAAGCTTGTATCATGGGTCTCGAAGAAGCGATTGACTTCAGAATTAAGAACAAGGATGTATATGGCGACTCACCCCTAGTTATCAATCAGATCAAAGGAGATTGGTACACATACCAATCGGGACTGATCCCTTACACGGATTACGCGAGAAGGTTGTTACCCTTCTTCAACAGAATCTAGTTTCATCATATCCCTCGTGACGAGAATCACATGGCTGATGCCTTAGCCACTCTCTCTTCCATGATTAGTGTAGGTAAATGGAACGACCTACCTAAGATCGACATAATGCGCCTTGAACGGCCCGCTTGCATTTTCACGATTGAAGCAGTCATCGACGACAAACCTTGGTATCATGATATCAAATGCTTCCTTCAGAAACAAGAGTACCCACCTGGGGCACTAAGAAAGGATAGAAAAACCCTCAAAAGGCTGGCTAGCAGTTTCTTCCTGAGCGGTGATACTCTCTATAAGAGAAATTTTCACATGGTCTTGCTCCGATGCATAGACAGACCAGAAGCAGAGATGCTAATAAAAGAAATTCACGAAGGATCCTTTGGCACTCATGCCATTGGACACACGATGGCGAGAAAAATTCTAAGAGCAGGGTACTACTGGTTGATGATGGAATCTGATTGCTACAAGTACATGAGGAAGTGTCACAAGTGTCAGATATACTCAGACAAATCCATGTACCGCCAACGCATCTCAAAGTTCTCTCTTCCCCATGGCCTTTTTTCATATGGGGAATCGACATAATCGGCATGATCGAACCTAAGGCTTCGAATGGATATCGGTTCATCCTGGTAGCCTTTGACTACTTCACCAAATGGGTCGAAGCAGTGTCATACGCCAATGTAACCCGACAAGTGGTGATCCGATTTATCAAAAACAATATCATTTGTCGTTATGGTGTTCTGAGCCAGATCATTATGGATAATGGATCTAACTTGAACAATAAGATGATGAAAGAGTTGTGCGCAGAGTTCAAGATCAAACACCATAACTCATCTCCCTACCGACCCAAGATGAACTGAACGGTAGAAGCGGCTAACAAGAACATCAAGAAGATTATTCAGAAGATGGTTGTAACCTACAAAGACTGGCACGAAATGTTACCCTTTGCTCTTCACGGTTATCGCACATCTGTCCGCACTTTAACAGGGGCAACCCCTTTCTCTCTTGTATATGGTATGGAAGCAGTGCTCCCCATCGAAGTAAAGATCCCATCAATCCGGGTATTGATGGAAGCTAAGGTTATAGAAGCTGAATGGTGTCAAAGTCAACATGGAGAACTGAATCTGATCGAAGAAAAACGAATGACGGCACTATGCCATGGTCAGTTGAATCAGCAAATAATGAAGAAGGCGTTTGGCAAAAAGGTCCGACCTCGCGTCTTCAGGAAAGGAGACCTCGTGCTCAAAAAGATACAATCATTTCTCACTGATTCTCGGGGCAAGTGGACTCCCGATTATGACGGCCCCTATGTGGTCACGAAAGCTTTCTCAGGCGGCGCCTTGAGACATGCAACCATGGACGGAGAGGAATTTGCCTACCCCACGAATGTTGATGTAGTCTAGAAATACGTCGCCTAAACTAAAAAAAATGTCTCGGTGGATTGAAAACCCAAAAGGGCGGTCCATTCAAAAATTAGAGACAAAATAAAAAAATAAAAAAATCATCCCGGTGGATTGGAAACATCACAGTACAATCCAGGTAAAAATTAGGGATAATGGCAAGGAACTATGTCCAACAGAGGCGAGTCCCTCAGCAGCAGTTACATCGTCCATCAGAAAGACTCCAGTCAAGGTCATCTTCGACGGAAGCTCATGATGCCCAGAATTCAAAGTTGGTGGAAGGGTAATGGTCGTTATGTTTCAACGTAGCCCTTTTCCCCGTAAAATTACCATTTTCTAACTTTGTAAATACTCTATGGAATCACGCGTTTGGCTGATTTCCATCCTATCAACAAAATTTGATCCCTCGTGCTTTTGTTTGCAATTCTTATTTGTTTTAGCTTTATAGAACGACATTTTAACATGATCAACGATTCTTGAAATAAAACAAAAAATGAATTTACTTGTAAAACTTTTTCTACTTTTAAAATAAAGTTGGCAATTTCTTTTGACTATTGAACATTGAAAGAAACTCAATCGCTTCTCCAGAAGTAAGCGAGCTTCAAAGTGCGGAATCAAAGTACTCCTTCTAAGCCAGTGTGCCTGAATGAATGATCAGCTATGTCAGATGCGAATATTCCGTCTGACATCCCCGGAAGAGTTCTCATCTCCTAAGCCCGACCAATGATTGTTCCCCGCAGGGACTATTTCTCCTAAGCAAGGCAGAATTGCTATCGTGAACCAGTGATACTTTTCATCTCCCACTGTGGCTGAGTATCTAGTCGTGTTCATCTTTTAGTCTGTATGTCGCGTCAGTTTTGTCAGCATAAACACACATACATCATGCATGATTGATTTACATTTGCATTCATATTGCATCACTATCACTCTAGTCGGTCTTATCCCGTAGTGGTAAAAGTCCTCTCAATCGAGTTACACTTTTTTCCTCGTCAGGAAATGATGCGTCTGAACAATCTCTTTTCTCCAGTTTATTTCTGGATTAGAGTTGGCCCATGACCGCTTTGATAACTTGAACCTCTGAAAGACCAGAAGACATTTGACAAATGTCACTCTTCACCATTGAAGATGATATTTTTGCTTTCCCGAATTAAGGAAAATCCCTAGAGAAAGCCTCTCAACCGAAGACTCTCAGCAGCACATTGGTTCTTCTCTCCAAAAGGTCAATATTAACAAAGTCATCGGCACCTCAAAATTGGGGTACCTCATATGGCGTTTCTCTGGGAAGACCTCGAGAAAATTATGATGTAATATCCCCAAGGGGAAGCAGTCTCTCAAGAGACCCGTTTTCCCCAATAGAGTCAACAAATGGCGTCTCCAACAGAGAAGTTTGTACACCTCTACAACTCAGACGAATGGGTTCCCCAACAAGTCTGACATCAAAAGTTTTTCCATCAAATGGCATCTCTCCAGGAAAATTCGGCTAGAAGTTGAGGAAAAAACCGCTACACATAGCGTCCCTTGTCAAGAAATTTTATTGACAAGAGAAACTGAGACCAGTTCCTTGGTAGGAAACCAGCATCGAGGGGAAGTTTATAAAAGAAACTGAGACCAGTTCCTTGGTAGGAAACCAAGATAGAGGGGAAGTTTACATCAGAAACTGAGACCAGTTCCTTGGTAGGAAACCAGCATCGAGGGGAAGTTTATTTCAGGAAACTGAGACCAGTTCCTTGGTAGGAAACCAAGATCGAGGGGAAGTTTTACCTTTTCTGAGCATCATTGCTTAGGAAAATAAGAAGTATGCGTGAACTACCATTCTTAACCACCATCAAAATTTTGGGTATTCCGATATTTAACCCTCTTGCACCCCGAATGCCCGAATACCTTCGCCATTCACACCTTCGGGTCTAAGAAGATTAAATAGGGGCATCTGTCATACCCCAAATTTTGACCACTAAGATTTCCCATCATTGTGCAAATCATCATCACAATATGGGTGTATCATTATGCCTCATCAGTCTCCCCAAAGATGGGTGAGCATCCACTACAATCAAACTTAGGGTTTCAATCCCTCTCAAAGCTCTTAGACAAAGGATCAATCAAGGAATGACGTGATCTTCAACTTGTTTAACCTCTCAAGCATCCACAATGGATCAAGAGGACTCCCATAGCAAGAATCAAGTATAAGGCTGCAACATTCTGAGTGGATTAAGCCTCAAGATCGCCAGTGTCACCAAATTAGGGTTTTGGTCGACCAGGGCCTCCAGATGGAAATTTTCCTCTGGGGAATGAGCCAATGCTTCAAAGCATAACCTAAAATGCTCCATGGAACATCATGAACCCAATCATCAAGTCAATTTAGCCTCTGGGGAAGCATTCATCAAAAATAAGGAATTAGGGTTTCTTAACCTAATTCACCCCTAAGTTGACTTTTGGGACAAAACATGAGCTAAGACCTCAAGAGAGGATTTGAGGGTCTCTAATAAACCAAATTGATCCATTTTCAACAATGGATTGATCCAAGAAGCTTGATCAACAAGTTTCAGGTTCATCAAAACCACAATTAGGGTTTTGCGGGAAAAGTCAACTGTGCCTTTGACTTTTGACCCTTGCATGCTCCCAAACCTTGGGACATGATTCAATACACCTTATAACACCTATGAAATCAATCCATCAAGTTGGATTTAGGTCAAGGGCTTGATTTCATAGAGGATCGCATAGTTTGGAGTTCATCCGACAAAAAGTCAACTGTGCACAAAAGTCAACTTTGACTTTTTGAGATTTTTTACTAATTTGGTTCTTTGACCCTAAAATGATGTTAATATGTGATTGGAATCATCATTCATCAAGAAAAATCAAGAAAAGTTGGATAACTTGTAAAAGGGGTAACCATAAAAAAAACTTAGAAATTTTCTAAGTTATGGAACAAAGTGGCTAGGGTACCAACTTTGGAGGATCATAACTCCTAAACCACAAGGTCATTTTTCCCCATCTAAACCTGGATTTGTAGCTCTCATTACGGCTCTTGAGAGAGTGTAAGACCCATCCCTTTGTATAGAAAACCTTTTTGGGCCTCAGTCACTTGTATAAGTCCCTGTACAAATTCAAAACAACAGTGCAATTACTGATAAAACCCTGGGCCTCTCCTTAAGCTGTAAGCCCCAACAATATTTTCAAAGCACTTTCTCCTTTGATTTTAAATATAATATTGTTATCAAAGCTTTCTTTGTTGAACAACTAACAAAACAACATAGAAGCTCTACAACCGAGTAAGTGTTTACCCGCTTTACTTATCTATTTTCTTTATCTACTCACTGTAAGTCTTCTTTCACAAACTTTTATATACTTGTCAAATATCGACTGTGTAATACTAGTATAGTTATTTAGAGTTTTCCCCGGCAACTACGTCTAGCACTAGGTAAAGCCCTGTTGGTCACTCTTAAATACAAACAAAACTAGATCCCCATAGGATTACCAGACACAGTCTTCCCTCCTCTTGGGGTTAAACAATATGGAGATGTGAAAGGCATCACTCTCGGTGAAACCTTTCTCAGACTGTCACCCTTAGAAATTGTCAAAGAAACTCTAACTCCCCAGAGATGATCTTTTCTCCGTGAATGGCATCTCTTGAGTTTCTTCCAAATTCTCGGACTTTCCTGGCTTGATATATTCTCAGTGAATGGCATGTCTTGAATTTCTCGGGGTTTGGGGACCCACTGGATTCCTAAAAGAATCCCCGCCTCCTCTTGGGCATTGTACAAGGACCCTTCGGCTTCTTAAAAGTTCTCATGCCTTCTCTTGGGCTTAGTACAAGGACCCAGAGACCTCTACAGGTATAGGAATAGAACCTAGTCATCAATTTGCTAGAGTTGTCTTTCTGGGTCAAGTGTTAGACTAGTTAATGGGTTGACCTTCATCCCTTAAAAAACCAGCCTTCTCTTGGGCATCATACAAAGATCATTCACTTATCCGAGAATCGATTTCTCAAAACACCAGTAGACTTGGACAGTCTCAATACCCTTTGGATTTCTCATTTCCTGAAAGAATAGGAAATAACCTTGATCCTCTGATCAATCCCAAAGTACAAACATACCTTTAATCAGTCTCTTTATAAGAACTGATTTTCTCTTTTATCAAACATACTGGACCTGTCACTCAACTGAAACAGTCACCAACACATATAGCCTCCTCTTGGGCTTTGTACGATGATTCTCCCCACACTCTCTTGTTGAGTATAAAAGACTCTCTTGTTGAGTCAAACCCCTCTTTTAGCCTCCGTCTTAGGCTTCGTATAAGACAGATAAAAACACTTTTGTTGAGTATAAAAGACTCTCTTGTTGAGTCAATCACCTGGTCAAGACTCTCTTGTTGAGACAATCGCAAACCTCTTTAGCCTCTATCTCAGGCTTTGTACGAGATCCAAAACACTCTCTTATTGAGTATAAAAGACTCTCTTGTTGAGTCAATCTCCTTTTAGCCTCCATCTCGGGCTTCGTACGAGATATAAATCACTCTCTTGTTGAGTATAAAAGGCTCTCTTGTTGAGTCAAACCACATTCAGCCTCCATCTCGGGCTTCGTACGAGATAGAAAACACTCTCTTGTTGAGTATAAAAGGCTCTCTTGTTGAGTCAAACCACTTTCAGCCTCCATCTTGGGCTTTGTACGAGATAGAAAACACTCCCTTGTTGAGTATAAAAGGCTTTCTCATTGAGTCAAACAACCTCCAGACTCTCTTGTTGAGTCAATCATCTGTTCAAGACTCTCACCGAATTTTCCTGGGGAAATGCCATTTGATAAAAAAATATTTGATGTCATACTTGCTGGGGAACCCATCTGTCTGAGTTGCAGAGGTGTACAAACCTCTCTGTTGGAGATCCCATTCGTCGACTCTACTGGGGGAAAACGAGTCTCTTGAAAGACTACTTTCGGTTGGGGTTACTACATCATACTTTTCTCGGGATCTTCTCGGAGAAATACCATATGATGTGATCCAATTTTGAGGTGCCAATGACCTTTTCGTCAGCGGATTTTTTCAGAGAAAAACTTCTTTATTGCCGAATCTTTGATTAAGAGGCTTTCTATGGGGATTTTCCTTAACCCGGGAAAGTGAAGATATCACCTTCAATGGCAAAGAGTGATGTTTGCATAGGTCTCCTTGTTTTTCAGAGATTCTAGTTATCAAAGAGGTCGAGGATTGTCTCTAATCCAAAGATAAACTGGAGAGAGATTGCTTAGATGATTCACTTCCTGACGAGGAAAGAATTGACAACTCAATTGACAAGAGGATTTTTATTACTAGGGAATAAGACCGACTAGAGTGATAGTGATGCAATATGAATATGAATGTAAATCAATAATGCATGATGTATATATGTATATGTTGACAAAACTGACACGACACACAGACTAGTGGATGAACATGACTGGATACTCGGCCACTGCGGGGGATGAAAAGTATCACTGGTCCAAAAGTAGCAATTCTACCTTGCTTAGGAGAGATAGTCCCTGCGGGAAACAACGTTGGTCAGGCTTAGGAGATAAGAACTCTGTCGGGGGTGTCAGATGAAACACGGTCTCTGACACAGTTGATCCTTCGTTCAGGCGCACTGGTTTAGAAGGAGTACTTGGATTCTTCACTTTGAAGCTCGATTACTTCTGGAGTAGCGATCGCTGTTCTTTCGATGTTCAACAGTCAAAAGAAATTGCCACCTTATTTCAAAAATTAGAAAAATTTTAACAAGTAAAATTCATTTTTGTTTTATTTCAAGAATCGTTAATCATGTTAAAACGTCGTTCTGTAAAGATAAAACAAATGAGAATTGCAAACAAAATCACTAGGGCTCAAATTTTATTGATAGGATGGAAATCAGCCAAGCGCGTGATTCCATGGAGTATTTACAAAGTTAGAAAATGGTAATTTAAGGGAAAAGGGCTACATTGAAACATAACGACCGCTATCCTTCTACCAACTTTAAATTCTAGATATGCTGAGCTTCGGTCGAAGATGACCTTGACTGGAGTTTTCCTAATGGATGGTATGACTGCTGCTGTGAATTTGCCCCTTTGTTGGACGTAGTTACTTGCCATGAATCCCTAACTTTTTCCTGGATCGTACTTTGAGATTTCCAATCCATCGAGATGATTTTTTATTATGTCTCTAATTTTTTCCTGGACCGCCCTTTCGGGTTTTCAATCCACCGAGACGTTTTTTTTTATTATTTAGGCGAAGTTTTTCTTGACTACATCAACATTCGTGGGGTAGGAAAATTCCTCTCCATCCATGGTTGCGAGTCTCAAGGCGCCTCCTGAGAAGGCTTTCTTGACCACATAGGGGCCATCATAATTCGAGGTCCACTTGCCCCGGGAATCAGTGAGGAATGATTGTATCTTCTTGAGCACGAGGTCTCCTTTTTTGAAGACGCGAGGTTGGACCTTTTTGTTAAACACCTTCTTCATTCTTTGCTGATACAGCTGACCTTGGCATAGTATCGTTACTCGTTTTTCTTCGATCAGATTCAGTTCATCGTGTCGACTTTGACACCACTCAGCCTCTGTTAACTTAACTTCCATCAATACCCGGATTGATGGGATCTCTACTTCTATGGGGATCACTGCCTCCATGCCATATGCTAGAGAGAAAGGGGTTTCCCCTGTTGAAATTTGGACAGATGTGCGATAACCGTGAAGAGCAACAGGTAGCATCTCGTGCCAATCTTTGTAGGTTACAACCATCTTTTAAACAATCTTCTTGATGTTCTTGTTAGCCACTTCTACTGCTCCGTTCATCTTAGGCCGATAGGGAGATGAGTTATGGTGTTCGATCTAGAACTCAGAACACAACTCTTTTATCATTTTGTTGTTCAAGTTGGATCCATTATCGGTAATGATCTGGCTTGGAACACCATAACGACAAATGATATTGTTTTTTATGAATCGGACCACTATTTGTCAAGTCACATTGGTGTACGACGCTGCTTCGACCCACCTGGTGAAGTAGTCAATGGCTACTAGAATGAACCGATGTCCGTTTGAAGCTTTGGATTCAATCATGCCAATCATGTCGATTCCCCATATGGAAAAAAGGCCATGGGGAAGAGAGAACTTTGAGATGTGTTGGCGGTACATGGATTTTGTCTGAGTATATCTGACACTTGTGACATCTCCTTATGTACTTGTAGTAATCGGACTCCATTGTCAACCAATAGTACCTTGCTCTTAGAATTTTTCTCACCATTGTGTGTCCATTGGCATGAGTGCCAAAGGATCCTTCGTGAATTTCTTTCATCAGCATGTTTGCTTCTGGTCTGTCTACACATCAGAGCAAGACCATGTCAAAGTTTCTCTTATAGAGTGTATCGCTGCTCAGGAAGAAGTTTCCAGGAAGTCTTCTGAGGGTCTTTCGGTCTTTTCTAGTTGCCCTAGGTGGGTACTCTTGTTTCTGAAGGAAGCATTTGATATCGTGGTACCAAGGTTTGTCTTCTATGAATGCTTCAATCGTGAAGATGTAAGCGGGTCGTTCAAGGCACATTATCTCAATCTTAGGTAAGTCGTTCCATTGACCTACACTAATCATGGAAGAGAGAGTAGCTAATGCATCAGCCATGTGATTCTCTTCACGAGGGATATGATGAAACTCGACTCTGTTGAAGAAGGGTATCAACCTTCTCGCGTAATCTTTGTAAGGGATCTGTCCTAATTGGTATGTGTTCCAATCTCCTTTGATCAGATTGATAACCGGGGTTGAGTCGCCATATACGTCTAAGTTCTTGATCCTTAAGTCAATCGCTTCTTCGAGACCCATGATACAAGCTTCGTATTTGGCCTCGTTATTTGTGCACTTGAACGTAAGTCTAGCGGTGAAAGGAATGTGGGTACCCTGAGGTGTTATGATGATTGCCCCAATTTCATTACCATAATGATTGACAGCCCCGTCAAAGATTAGTCCCCATTGGGAACCTAGTTCTGGCCCTTCATTGGGTAGCGGTTCATCGCAATCTTTCATTTTCAAGTACATGACATCTTCGTCCTGGAAGTCACACCCGACTGATTCTTGATCGTCAATCGGTTGATGAGCCAAATGATCGGCTAAAATGCTTCCTTTGACGGCTTTCTGAGCATGGTATTCGATGTCATATTCTGATAACAACATCTGCCAATGGGAAATCCTTCCCGTAAGAGCAAGCTTTTCAAAGACGTACTTGATTGGATCCATTTCTAAGATTAACCAAGTAGTGTGACGAATCATATACTGGCAAAGACGTTTGGCTGCCCAAGCCAGAGCACAGCAAGTTTTCTCGAGTATAGTGTACCGAGTCTCGCAGTCGGTGAATTTCTTGCTCAAATAGTAGATGGCTGACTCCTTCCTTTATGTTTCGTCTTGTTGGCCAAGTACACAACCTATCGAGTCTTCCAAGACTGTTAGGTAGATAATCAGTGGTCTTCCTTCCACTGGAGGTGATAGAATTGGCGGGTTCAACAGGTATTCCTTGATACTGTCGAAGGCGGTTTGGAAATCTTCTGTCCAAACACAGTCCTGATTCTTTTTAAGTAATTTGAAAATCGGCGCGCATGTCACGATCATGAGGAATATGAATCTGGAAATGTAATTCAAACGTCCCAGGAATCCCCTAACTTGTTTTTCAGTCTTTGGAGAAGGCATTTCTTAAATGGCCTTGACTTTGTCAGGATCAACCTCAATTCCTTTCTGGCTGACGATGAACCCTAAAAGTTTCCCTGAGCGGACACCGAAGGTGCACTTGTTGGGATTCAAGCAGAGTTTGTACTTTCTCAATCGCTCGAATAGCTTTGACACGTGGGTCACATGCTCCTCCTCTGTTCTAGATTTGCTAATCATGTCATCGACATATACCTCGATTTCCTTGTGTATGATGTCATGAAACAGAGTAGTCATCGCCCGTTGATAGGTTGCCCCGGCGTTCTTCAAACCGAACGACATTACCTTGTAACAAAAGATGCCCCATGGGGTGATGAACGAAGTTTTCTCCATGTCTTTCGGCGCCATTTTTATCCGATTATAGCCGGAGAATCCATCCATGAAGGAGAAGACTTTGAATTTTGTTGTACTGTCAACCAGCATGTCAATGTGTGGTAAAGGAAAGTCTTCCTTTGGACTAGCCTTGTTTAGATCTCTGTAATCCACACACATCATGACCTTTCCATCCTTTTTCGGAACTGGTACGATGTTGGCTAACCATTGAGGATGTTCTGATGTGGCGAGGAAACCTGCGTCAGTCTGTTTCTGTACTTCCTCTTTGATTTTGATGGACATGTCTGGATGAGTCCGTCTCAACCTCTATTTTACTGGCGGACATTTTGATCTTAACGGTAGATGATGTTCCACGATGCTGGTATCCAACCCTGGCATGTCTTGATAGGACCAAGCAAATACATCGGGAAACTCTTTGAGAAGCTTTATCAAACTTTCTTTGACACTTAGACTGAGTAACGCCCCAATCCTGATTTCTTTTCTCTCTTTTTCTGAACCCAAGTTGACCGTTTCCAACGGCTCTTTGTGAGGTTTAATGGACCTTTCCTCTTGTCTGAGTAATCGAGAGATCTCCTCTGGAATTTCTTCGTCATCTTCTTCTTCAGCCTCAAACACCGGGAATTCAAAGTTGGGATAGGGCATCGGATCGTACGTTTCAATGGGTTTTAAAATAGGCAATCTACATGCTGTGATGATTTCTGTTTAGAAGAGATAGAGAGAATGCAAGAGTGTGTGCAGTATATTTTTTTTACTGCTTGTTTTTATTATTTGTCATTTTTTAGGATTACCATTTTCTGAAAAAGCGAAAAGAGAAAACAACAATTAATGCAGAAATTACAGAACGACACTTATTTATTTATGATTTTGTCGATTCATGAAACGACAACCCTATAAAACAAAACATTGTCGCTTTGGACGAAGCGAAGAGGGATATTTAGAGAAAGTGAGCCATATCAAAACATCCGCTTCACTTGGGCAGGGTGAAAGGTTAAGACAAAGATGGCCATTACTTTGACTTATGAACAATCTTCGGAACATCGACTGCAACCCTTTTGCGGCGAACTCCTCAGTGAATCACAAAGTCTGGTACCTTCTTTGATTTGTCTTCAGAAATAACGCTGATTTCTGGTGGAGCAGGATCATTGGAATCTATCTCCCAGGCAGAGTTGTCGTAGGAGAATTCCTCAATTGTATTTTGCATAGTATTTGTGCTCTCAGGCAGATCTCCCCATCCAGTTGGCTGGATGTCTTCGAGCCTGATACGAGAGCTTTCAGGAGCGGTGTATTTGACCATGAAGCTGTATTTACCACTCGGTTGTCCCAAGGTGTCCCACACTTCTTTGGAACTAGAGGAGTCATCCATTTCGATGACGTTGACCTCGGGAAAAGCATAGTTAATAAATTCTAGTCCTACAAACTTTGCAAATTCATCGTCGTGCTAGATATTTTCTGAATGACCTGAGTGTTGATCCCATGACATGGTGGGGACGCAAGTATTTTTCCCAATGAAGCTCAGCTGATTTTCATTGTTCGGCTAATTTTCTTGTCCCAAGTCTCCTGGGTACGGCTGCCAGATAGGCAGACCATCCATTGGGCCATATAAGTCGTGGTCAAAGTTGTCTTTCATCCGAGTGTCCTCCTCTAATGAGTTTGGTGGAGCACGGCATCCTTCCGGATCACAATCTCTGTATATCATTTTGACGTCTGACCTCGGTATAAATCTCGGACTCTGTGCGGGATAGCAAAATGGCGTAGGCACCTCTTCCTAAGACATATAACCGTTCTCGTTAAGATAGGACATCCATTCCTCATCTGTATCGGAGGAATCTCCCTCGTTAATAGTATGTACTTCTTGAGACACTGGGTGAAGGAAACCTCCACTATGGAAGAAGTTCTGAATGGTATGAAGACTTTCATCGTTAGTAGCTGTCTGGGTACATGTTACAGAAAAACCAAGACCCTCCTTTGTTTTATTATCAGTAGGAATGACAAGCTGTCCCCATCCCTTTGCATTGCTACTCTCGATTACTTTGAGAGCATCTTTGTACGAGGAAACCGATGTTCATTTTTCTGATTGATTCTCATTGCTCACCAAAACGGCTTGGAACTGAGTTCCAATAACCTCCTCGGGTTCTACACAAGTGGACAATGAAAGGTTACTCACGATCAAGGCTTGTTCTCCACAGACCGTGACGAGTTGGTCATTCTTGACGAACTTCAGCTTCTGGTGAAGTGTCGAAGTGACTGCCCCAGCCTGGTGTATCCAAGGTCTTCCTAATAAGCAACTGTATGTTGCTCGGATGTCCATGACCTGGAAAGTAACTAGGAAAGTGTGAGGACCGATAGTTATGGGACGGGCGACTTCGCTGATAACTGTTTTTCTGGACCCGTTAAATGCTTTGACAACGACCTCACTTCCTCTCATCGGAGATCCTTTGAATGATAGTCATATTAGAGTGGACTTCGACATGACGTTGAGAGCCGATCCGGTGTCTACCAGTACGCTGGCTAAAGCATCGTCCTGGCAGTTGACTGTGATATTGAGCGCCATATTGTGGCTTTTACCTTCTTCTGGTAATTCCGCATCACTAAACCCCAAGTTGTTGCAGGAAGTGATGTTAAAGACGATACTGTCAAACTGTCGTATTGATACATCCTATTCCACAAAGGCTTGTTCTAAGACTTTCTGTAGATCCTCTATGTGGGCTTTAAAACTGAGCAAAAGCGATAACACAGAGATCTTTGAAGGAGTTCGTAACATCTGATCAACAATGTTGTATTCACTCCTCTGGATGAGCTTCAGCATCTCATCATCGTTCTTTGAAAGGTCAGGATCACTGGATTGACCGACTGGTGGATTAGGAACTTCTGTGTGAGGTTCCTTTTCTCTGTTAGTTTCTCCAACTCCTCTGTTGAAGATTCGACCGCTCCGTGTTACTCGACTGATGTCTACAATATTCACGATGGAGGGTAATGGAACTTCCTTTCCATTATCAATTGTTGTTGCACTGTATTTGTAAGGGATCACCTTAGTTGATTCATACAGTAACGGTCCTAGTAGATAGATAACTACAGGAGCCTTCTGATTTTTCTTACTGTCGTAAGTAACTTCAATCAATTCCTAGTTAAGAACCTTCGATTCGTCAAGTAGAGGGATGATGGTACAAACACCCTTGGTCCTCTCAGGATCAGATATTACAATAACATCTTTGATCTGGTCGGCGAAATAGTCTGGCGTCTAACTGATTGATCCAAAATTTGGACACGGTTGAATCTCCTTGGGACCCAACTGACTTTGAAGGGCTGCTCGCACGAGGTAACATCCTTGATTATTTTCCGAGCAGACTCTACAGCGCTAGTAGTTATGCGGTGGCACCTGGCCACGTCTTCTTTGAATGCAGTGTAACCTTACCACGTCTATTTCCATAGACCGAACATCCTGACTTTGATGCCTAGTAGGGTTTCCGTTTGTCACACTGATTTGTTGCGTGTCTTCATCCATATAGATCGGAAGCCACCAGTGGTTTAACAAGTGTTGTAAAGTTCTTTGAACGAGAGCGCACCCTTGGTTACTCTCACGACATACTTTAAAGTTCTGATAATTATGCGAAGTCAGGAAATCGAGCTGGACTTGTGTAGCGTGTAACTCCACCAAGATGGTATTCATCAAACGAATATCGAAGATTTGAATCATATTCACTTGATACTGATTTCCGTCGCGGTAATCCTGAATCCATCCAAGATACATCTGATGTTGGAGGGCCTCTTGTACGAAAGAGCATCCCTGTTTGTTTATCGAGCAAGTCAGACAGGAATTGTAATCGTGCCACAGCATATTATGATACTGGCTTTGCCTTTAGTGTATCGCCACCAAGTTGACATTCATTGCATGGATGTCGTGATTTTGAATGATATTGGAATTCGTATAGGTCATGTTGACCCCACGAGCTCGATGCTCTTGGATCTGTGAGAGTAAGAATTGTCTCTACAAGTCAATCTATGTTTTGATGATAACAATAAGTATTTTTAAAAGAACCATTTTATGGTCTAACGTGAGTTGTGTGTAGATCATAAGAACTAAAGACATCAGAACCAACATACACCAGCTAGATGTACTATGATTGAATATACACATATGCGAAGTTACTATGTGTGAGTAAAGTCGCGAGAAGCAAGAATGCTTGTTTATCTAGTCATGATCAGCCAGGTCCAAGGATGCCAAGATTGTTGTTGCAATGCTCTTGTGGAAGCTCTCTGAAAGTGATTAAGATTCTGAAGAAAGGGAAGCTTCTGAAGAAGTACACTCAGAAAGAACCAAAGTTCTGAAGACTTCTATGACTTGATGTTATGATGGCTAAAGGCACTGAAGACCAAGTGCAGAAAGAATCTGCAGACTGAAGAGTTCTGAAGATTAAGGTTTCAAACTGGAAGTTCTGAAGACTCTGAAGACAGGCTCTGAAGATTCGGAAGACTTAAAGCAGAAAAGGATAACGCTCTTAACGACCAAGTGCTGAAGTTCTGAAGACTGATTCCTAGTGGACTTCTTCAATTAACGGAAGACTTAAAGCATCAGATATTCTGCTATAAAGACTCCACTCATGCTTCATTAAATTAACATCAGAAGCCACTGAAGTTTCGAAGTCTAGATATTACCGTTGTGAGTTAAATGTACACACTTCCCAAGAAAAGATGTCTGGTCACTTCCTCCTCTGCAAAAAGAAGATGTGTCAGTACAACTCATTATATCACAACGTCTCTTTTCCAAACAGCCAACAGTATTTTCTAACGGCTATATTTCTACTGGTTATTTAATGGAAAGAGTTTTTACTTCTGATGTATCGATCACTTGTAGAAACACGAACTGAATGTTCATCTAAAAAATTGACCAAGTCATTGTGAAGATAGCAACAACGATGAGTTCTCGTTGTAACACTTAACATATTCAAAGCTATCATTATTTCACTAATAGAAATTGTTGTTGAAACTCAAGAAGACAAATCAATGCAACAACAACAATCAAACAGAAGTTGTTGATGAAGAAGACAACATTGAAGATCTGTCAAGTCATCAACCTACCTTCTCGTCAAGACTACATTGAAGATCTGAAGCAAGGAGTTGCTGCTCAAAGCTTGCTCAACCAGAAGACGACGAAGAAGAAGATCTACAAGATGTCAACAATCATAATATCTAAATGCATCTTTGTAGTTTCTTAGGAAAGCAAGGAGTTGATTGCTCAAAATTTGCTTGAACACATGTGTGTGTTCTTTGTACTTAAACCTATGAGAAACTTGCTGATTAAGAAGCACAATTTGTAATCTCCAGTTTGCCAATTCAACTAGATGAATTGAGACTCCTCAAGTGAACGTTATATCCAGATGGGATCCCTGAACGGTTCAGTTGTGAGTTGAGGCCCTTGAGTAGATCACGTGGTGATCAGATACTTGAGATGACAATGGTTGGGTGTCATTATGGAAAATCCTGAAATAGGGTCAGTAGCATTTTATTCATTAAGTTGAATCCCTGAATGTCTAGCTGAGAAAGCCTAGTAGTAGATCTTAAAGAGATTGGAACCTGCAGGTCAATGTTCATTATATTCATTAAGTTGAACCCCTGAACGGTTCATTGTGTTGTTAGTCACGGTGCGGCTGTGCAAGTTGTTAGTCACCGGCGTGGCCCGTGCAAGTGTAATCATGATTTGGTTATAGTGGATTAATTCCTTGTGTTCAAGGAAAAATCACCTGAGGAGGGTGGATTGGATTAGCCCGCGTGGTGAACCAGGATATATCGGGTGTCCTTTACTCTCATGCTTAGTGTCTCTATTTATGTTTCTGCATTGAATATCAGAACCTTATATTAAGCAAAGGCAGAACCTTGCAGCCTATCTCTGATAAGCTTCCGCACTGCAAGTTCTGAGTATCGTATCTTATGAACAGAACCTATACAGTTCTCATACTATTTAGTTAATAGATCAGAATCTCTCAACGAACATTGAAGGGTCTTGAGCATCAAAATAACAAGATGAGAAAAGTTATAAAAAAAGTAAATACATAATTCAAACGCCCATTTCTTGTGTCTTTCTCGCACCTTCAATTGGTATTAGAGCTCCAGTTCTGTTATTGATTTACATCAAACACTTAACAGTGTCAGAAAAAGATCCAAATGTGGTGCGTAGAAGTACTCTTGGTGAGATTGAAATCCACTTACAATTTCTGTAACAGTTCAGCAGTTAACTGTGTACAAAATTGTAATCAATCTGATTACTTCATGAGTATTTACTTGATTCGAGATGAAGCCTCACTAAAGTTGAAGAATCAGTTGATAAGTTAAATTCATCAGATAAAATAAAGTATCTGTTGAATACTCATTCTGCAAAATACCTGTAAATAAAACCACGTATATGATTAAAAGATGAATCATCAGAAAGCAATAAATCTTGTTTGCTGAAGATTAATCCTTTATGAGTTTTTGAGATGTTTTCAAGAAATGGATTAGGTCCACCCTTGACTTTCTCATTTAAAACTCATTCTGGATCTCTTCATGTAAAGAAGAAAGATTTCCGTTCTAAGACTTTGAATTTCCAAAAGAAATCTGTTAAACTCAGAATCTGAAAAATTCAAATTATTAGAAATGATTCAATGTCAGAACCTGGATTGATCAAAAGATTCAATGGAGAATTGAATCCCAAAGACTCAGTAATTACTTGATTCCGAACGAACTCTTAAGATCTTAACTGATTCAGTGATCAAGCTCCAACAACCTGAAATCGTCCTAGTAAAGATCAAATGTTAATTATCTAAATTTTGACAGATCATGTGTTCTCAGAATCACTTGTGATATGAAATTAAATGTTATCATTTCAGGTATCTAGGTTCTCCAACTAAGATGACGTTAATGATGTTTCGTTTGAAGAAATCAGTTAAATCATAGATATGTGTGAACAACCCCAAATAAGTTGATCATCATTGTGAGAACAAGAGGTTCATGCAAATCATGTCTAGTGATGTACACATGGGGCATGATGATGTTTTGGTTCTGAACAAGTTCTGAAACAACCTTGAGGAACAAGTCAGATGCTGATATGATAATTCCTCCTCGTATAATCTCTCAAAGGTTCTTACTGAACTGGTGAAGTCAATCATCTTTCAAAGAAAAGAAACTCTCAGAAACGCAAACTGAATTCGGGCTTTGAAAGGAAAACTCAACCAATTCTTGAAATTTTTCGTTTAAGATTCAGATCCATATCTTAGGAACAGTATTGGAACTAAACAGGTTCTATGGATCAAGGAAATGAGAAGTGAGAAATACTCAAAACAAATGTAATCTGTTGTTTATGAATGGGGTCATCAAATAGAATTTAATGTTCACTCCATACTGCTCCCACGCATATGAGTGTCATTTTTTTCCTTCAGAACATTCGTTACATCGCCTTACCAAAAGGATTGCGTGTAATTAGCTGAGTTCAGATGAAGTGGTCACTCTGATCATGCTAAGTCTTAATCTCGGTTATTATAACCTAGAAAACTGACGGACAAGGTTGATCAAGAAAAGAGAGAAAGCCGTAGTTCAATCAGAATCACATTCCAAGAAAATATTCATTTTTCAGAACACAAACGTATCTTGAAAAATCCAAGAACCCTTAGTAGTTCACTCAGAAAAGGAAAGATCAGAGTCAAGATGAGAATACATTCAGATTAGTTTGTAAAACATTTCCAGGTACCATCATTTCCTCACTTATGACTTACTCTCATAATAACAACCAGAATCACTTTATCAAACCCCCTTGATTATGATGTGTTAAGAAAGTAATTAGAAATTTTTTCCTTGTTTTTTTTTGCTTAGAAATAGCTATAGTATAAACGGCCACACATGTAAGATTCTCCGCATCATGTCATTCACCATGCTTAATTTCTTCCTATAACCCATTAGTACACTCCAACTAGTACTCTTGTTCCAGACCTAACTCTCTCTCCTAGAGCCCCTTTATTTGACCTAGTTAGTCTACGAAACCTGAATGTTCAATTAAATGGCTGCATCTAAATCTCCTTGGTTTACTCACATTGAATGATATCTGTTCAGTATCGGAATAAGGAAATGTGCTACCTTGACCAAAATAGCTCTTCACCTAAGCTACTGATCTTAAGCCGAAATAATTACGCTCTGACAAGTCAGGATTCCCCTTAAGTATTGGGAACAGTGGAAAACCCTCTTTGCCTGCATTCTCGACTATACGCCTTTCATACCTTGAAATTCGAAAGCGTGTAGTCTAGAATTAATGACCTCATAAAAGCAGTTACTGCATCCACCTAACTCCTGCTAAGAATAAAGTGCATATATATCTTTTTGATCTTCCCTAGAATTATAAACTACTTAGTTGTCCTCACTCTTTAGACTTCTCCTAGGTATTCCAATCTTCTTAAGTCATTCTTAACTACTGACTTATCCTGCTCAAACTTCTCCACTTGTCTATTTAAAACCATAGTTGTTCCAGAAGAATTCATCATTATCTCTTAGTCCTAACCTTCCTTTCATCCTCAATATAAAATGACTCCAAGAATATTTTATGGCAATGATGATCTTCTTGAAGTCATCAATGAAAAACGACCAAATCCAATAGATACTAATAGTGACTTTCATCTTAGTATCCACTTCCAAAAATGTCATAGATACACTCATATGCTTGGAGTCTCAATTTATCCTACCCCCTTAAAATCCTTTTGGATTAATGCCTCCGTTAACAGAAATGGTCTGACTATCTCCTCTAACATTTATGGTCTTCTAGTCACCATAAACGTCACAAAAATCTCTGAAGCCATTAACTGTCATCTATGAGGTGTCACTCCCAACCATGCATCCTTTCGATGTACCTCTGATGTTGAAATGCAATATATATTTGATAAAGGATCGATCCTTGAACCGACAAATCCTGAAAAACTTGTGCCAATTGCTAGAGGATGGTTCAAATTCATCTTAACTAATATCAAGCCTCGCAACTCAAACAAAGACTTCCTGTACCATGATGATAAGCTCCTCATCATGTGTCTCCTTAGGCCAATTCCTATTGATCTATCTCAAATAATCTTTGATCATCTAAAGGAATCAATTCTTATATCAAGAACAATGGATAATTCATTCATTCCCTACAGAAGAGTCATGTCTGAAGTTCTCTTCAAAGCTGGTATTGTGCAAACGATTTGCAGAATTCGGTGTGGACCAGACACTGCTCTAAATAGGAATTTTTGTGAAACCTTCGATAGCAGATGGTTCTTATAAAACTAGAAGACTATCTGTCATACTTAAGCTAAGTTATTAGTATGTAATAGTCTATCAAAATCACATGCTCATTCTGTAACTGCACATTAAACTAATGAAGTATGTATTACGTCATTTCTTTATGCCTACTCCTATATAAGTGCACTTATAAAACATATAAGACAAATCTCTTGAAAGAAGAAAATATGTTTTCTACACTAGAGAATGTTAATACTCTCAGATATGCATTTATTGCAAATCTTTGACTACCATCAAAAATCAATCAGAGTATCCTACACGTGATCTCTTGTTTTTTTTCAAGACTGGTAATTTGTCAGACTCTGTGCTAGTCCTAATTCACAAGCCTAAGATGTCTAGGAAATGGCAAACCTAATGTTTGTAGTCACGAGCATTTAATTGACTCTCCATTCATTGCCTACTTAAGGCACCACGTTCTATCCTCTATTCATCATTCCAAACCGTCCTAGTCAGTACCCTTCCTTAGTATTTTCTCCAGGATGTCCACCTCTCGTCCTAGACCTACCAAATGTGAAATTGCTAAGTTAAGAGTCCTGAATGAATTCTCCGTGAGTACCAGCTCTCTCAAGGAACTTGGTTTCACTAGAACTTCTTTCGAATTAAGATGTCAGAACTGGGAAGGCTACCTGAGATGCTTCTAGGTCTCATTTACACAGATCTTGTTAAAGAATTCTGGGAAAATGCTTATGTGTTTTCTAACGAATATAACCAACACATCATTCAATCAGCTGTCTCTAAAATTCCAGTGGTAATTAAACCTTCAGTCATTGTGGAAGCAATCATGTGCGATGAAAACGGTGACACCACTAAAGACTACAAAGAAAGGAAAATCTTCAATGATATCATCTACAATATTCATTGTGGAAATGGTCCCTCCAACTGCGTCTCCACACTCAAACCCTCAGCTAAAGTCTGGCATAGAATAATGGAAACAAACCTTCGACCTAGAGAGATAGGAGATCAAGTGCTAACTCATTCAGATAAACTATTCATCTTCTATCTGATCTACAGAAGAAAAATAAACCTTCCCCTAACCATGTTCAATCATTTAAAAGAACAAATTATGTTGTCCAAAAACAAACCCTCTCTCAGCATCCCGTATGGAAGAGTCATATCTCGAGTCCTAGAAATTCAAGATGTGGTTACCAGGCTAAACAACTTAGGAGAAACCACTAAATGTTCACCCTTTGATCTTACAAATCTATCTGGAAATTCCTAAATAGAAATTAAGTTATAAGATTTCTGCCTTGATATGGTATTTCCTACTCTATGTACTCTTATTAAGATTATAAAATGAAATATCTATGTTTTGATTATTTTGAACTTGTCTAGATTAAGCTCAACCTATGCTCTGCATTTAAAAACTATGTTATGTTGTTCACAAATGAAATGTTGTAATTAATCTCTACAGATGCTTTAATCCTTCAATTGATAATCAGTTGATTTCATCTATTATCCTTCAATAAAACACATACTGATTATAGATGTGACTCACTAAAATAAGTCAAAATGCTTCTAAATGTTTAAATGACTCTATGACTCTATGCTCCTTATCATGTCAAATATTCAATATACTCAAATAGGAGAAATAAAGTTTTAATATGTAGGAAACTGAATATAAGAGATTATATGCTTAATTACTCATATGCTCTAGCACTTTTTGATGATGTCAAAAAGGGGGAGAAATATATTAATTTTGATTGAAAGAAGGAAATCTTAAAGCATGCAGAACTCAAACAAATACTCACATAAAAATATGTTACTACTAACGTTTGTTGATTGATATTATCCGAGGAACTGTAAACAAGTTCACTAGGCATTCTAAAGACAGGATAAGAAAAAGAACTCCGATCATATATTAGAAGTTGTCTAAGAAGAATCAGAATCAGTAAGAAAACTCTGAAAGCAGTCAAGACAAAGTCTACATATCAAGATGCTCACTCAGAAGATCGGTGCAAATTAGAAGTCAAAGAGCTGTCCAAAGATCTGGATTGAAGATCCATGAAAGAAATCGTTCTGATGTTTACCAAGAACCACTGGAAATGAAAACGATTTGGTATCAAGCTAAATCAACAATTGGTAATCAGACTCAGTACAGAAAAATCAGTATCAGACTCATCAATCAGAGCAAAGTTGTAGATTACTGTCAAAATACCTTCATTGGTATCAATATCAGCACTCTAATGAATTACCTCTTAAGTGTATGAGAAGAAATTCTTCACTTGGTATCAGACTCAACATACTCTGGTATAAGAGTCAGCACATCATTTTTACATCCAACTAAAACAAGATGTACCAGATTCAGAATCAAGCGTTGATTGATCACAAGTTTTAACCTTCAATTGGTATCTGATCAAAAATCAAGCTTTGATAAACTACTAAGTATTACTTTAACAAGGTTCTGAGAGGAAGACCTGTGTTCAAAAGTCAAAACAGCCATGATCTACATTGGTGTTTAAAATCTTATCATCCAGAATTATAATTCTGAAGTTCCCAATATCTGACGAATAGGAATTAGGGGAGACTGCCCTGAAGATCAAAATTGCAAAATCTCAAATCTTCACAAAGTCTGAAACTCAGGGGGAGTTTCCTTTAAAGACAGTGTCTATCTCTGATAGATATCAAGGCTACGACTATCAGTCAAGAACTGTTTTGATCTTATGCTTAATGGAATCTGCTGAAAAGTAGAAATGCTTCAGATGTCTCTGAAGATAATAATAAGCTCTGATACGACCACAAAGAAAACTGAGTTCTGAAGATGAAAGTTCTGATGAACTAGTCCAGATGCTAAAGACTCTTGGTTTTCCTAAAGATAAGATAGAGAAGTAACTCTTTTCTATTCTTGTTATGACAACTCAAGTTGTTACTCTGTATATATTTGGATTATATAAAATCCTAGATGATCTCAGATAAAGCTATGAGGATAACTCATTCAGGGGGAGTTGTTGTTCCATACTCTGAATTTGTTTGCTTTGGTGATTACCTTGTATAAAATGTTCAATCAAAATACTTGGTTTTGTCATAATCAAAAAGGGGGAGATTGTGAGAGCAAGAATTGTCTCTACAAGTCAATCTATGTTTTGATGATAACAATAAGTATTGGTGAAAGAACCATTTTACGGTCTAACATGTGTTGTGTACAGATCATAAGAACTAAAGACATCAGAACCAACATACACAACCTAGATGTACTATGATTGAATATACACATATGCGAAGTTACTATGTGTGACTAAAGTCGCGAGAAGCAAGAACGCTTGTTTATCTAGACATGATCAGCCAGATCCAAGGATGCCAAGATTGTTGTTGCAATGGCCTAAACGTCCTTCTGAAAGTGATTAAGATTCTGAAGATAGCGAACCTTCTGAAGAAGTACACTCAGAAAGAACCAAAGTTCTGAATACTTCTATGACTTGATGTTCTGATGGCTGAAGGGACTGAAGACCAAGTACAGAAAGAATCTGCAGACTGACGAGTTCTGAAGATCAAGGTTTCAAACAAGAAGTTCTGAAGACTCTAAAGACAGGCTCTGAAGATTCGAAAGACTTAAAGCAGAAAAGGATAACGCTCTTAACGACCAAGTGCTGAAGTTCTGAAGACTGATTCCTAATGGACTTCTTCAATTAACGGATGACTTGAAGCATCAGATATTTTGCTATAAAGACTCCACTCATGCTTCATCAAATTAACATCAGAAGCCACTGAAGTTTCGAAGTCTAATTATTACCCTTGTGAGTTAAATGTACACACCGCCCAAGAAAAGATGTCTGGTTACTTCCTCCTCTTCAAAAAGAAGATGTGTCAGTACAACTCATTATATCACAACGTCTCTTTTCCAAATAGCCAACAGTATTCTCTAACGGCTATATTTCTACTGGTTATTTAATGCAAAGAGTTTTTGCTCCTGATGTGTCGATCACTTGTAGAAACACGAACTGAATGTTCATCTACAAAATTGACCAAGTCATTGTGAAGATAGCAACAACGATGAGTTCTCGTTGTAACACTTAACATATTCAAAGTTATCATTATTTCACTAATGGCAATTGTTGTTGAAACTCAAGAAGACAAATCAACACAACAACAACAATCAAACAGAACTTGTTGATGAAGAAGACAACATTGAAGATCTTTCAAGTCATCAACCTACCTTCTCGTCAAGACTACATTGAAGATCTGAAGCAAGGAGTTGCTGCTCAAAGATTGCTCAACCAGACGACGAAGAAGAAGAAGATCTACAAGATGTCAACAATCATAATATCTAATTACATCTTTGTAGTTTCTTAGGAAAGCAAGGAGCTGATTGCTCAAAACTTGCTTGAACACATGTGTGTGTTCTTTGTACCTAAACCTAGGAGAAACTTGCTTATTAAGAAGCACAATTTGTAATCTCCAGTTTTCCAATTCAATTAGATAAATTGAGACTCCTCAAGTGAACGTTATATCCTGATGGGATCCTTGAACGGTTCAGCTGTGAGTTGAGGCCCTTGAGTAGATCACGTGGTGATCCGATACTTGAGATGACAATGGCTGGGTGTCATTGTGGAAAATCCTGAAATAGGGTCAGTAGCGTTATATTCATAAAGTTGAATCCCTGAACGTCTAGGTGAGAAAGCCTAGCAGTAGATCTTAAAGAGATTGGAACCTAAAAGTCAATGTTCGTTATATTCATTAAGTTGAATCCCTGAACGGTTCATTGTGTTGTTAGTCACAGTGCGGCTGTGCAAGTTGTTAGTCACCGGCGTGGCCCGTGCAAGTGTAATCATGATTTGGTTATAGTGGATTAAGTCCTTGTGTTCAAGGAAAAATCACCTGAGGAGGGTAGACTGGATTAGCCCGCGTGGTGAGGCAGGATATATCGGGTGTCCTTTACTCTCTTGCTTAGTATCTCTATTTATGTTTCTGAATTGAATATCAGAACCTCATATTAAGAAAAGTCAGAACCTTGCAGCCTATCTCTGATAAGCTTCCGCACTGCAAGTTCTGAGTATCTATCTTATGAACAGAACCTATATTGTTCTCATACTATTTAGTTAATAGATCATAATCTCTCAACGAACATTGAAGGGTCTTGAGCGTTAAAATAACAAGATGCGAAAAGTTATAAAAAGAGTAAATGCACAATTCAAAACCCCCTTTCTTGTGTCTTTCTTGCCCCTTCAGGATCCACCCGAGATCCAATTGTTCCTGTAGAGCTGATTGCACTACAGAACATCCTTGATTGTTTTTAGAGAAGATATCACACTGGTGATAATTATGAGGTGACACATGGCCATATCCACTCTGTCTACAATGCATCTTGACCAAGTTGGCCCTTAATAAGAGTACATCATGAATTTGATAGCTATCGCTAGACTCTCCCTCTATCAAATTAACTACAGCTTTCTCGTGTTGAGGCAACGGGTTTGTGAGAACATTAGGATTCGTATCCTTGAAGGATAAGACCCCACTCCTAACAAGCTTTTGCACATCGAATTTGAAACTGAGACAGTTTTATATGTTATGCCCAGGTCCTCCTTGATGGTAAAGGTAAGTCTGATCCGCTTTGAACCAAAAAGGCGGATTTTCCGGAATTGCAAGAGGAGCCCTGGTTTAGACATGCCCCTTGACCAGTAAGAGTGGAAACAATTCTGCATACAACATTGGTATAGGGTCAAACCTGGGAGGTCGCGTCGAACGATTGTTGTTATATGGAGGACGAGCCTGCTGAAGAGGCTGTCGTGTCCTTTGATGAAATTGTTGTTGAATCGGTTGACTCTGAGCAACCTGAGGTTGATACCTCGCAATAGGCGCAAGGTTGATAGCAGGAGTTACGACTGCTACTGGTTGGTACCATCGCCTTTGCTTTCCGAGAGAGATATTCCCAATATCCTGCTCTTTTTTCTTAGGGAGAGCACTACCGTATCATTTTGTACTACTTGATGATCCAGCGTCTTTACCTAAACGTCCTTCTCGGACTGCTTCCTCAAGACGAACTCCCATGCCCACCATCTCGGTGAAGTCGCTGGGCGCACTAGCACCATTCTGTCGTAATAAAAAGAGCTTAAGGTTTTCAAGAAGATCTTTGTCATCTCTTTTTCCTTAAGAAGTGGGCAAATCTGGGCGGCAATTTCACGCCATCTTTGAGTGTATTCCTTAAAGGTTTCGTTGTCCTTTTGTGACATCGATCTGAGTTGATCTTTGTCTGGTGCCATGTCCAGGTTATACTTATATTGTTGAACTAAGGCAGCGCCAAGATCTCTGAAAGTGTCGATCTTAGTGTGGTTTAAACCCATGTACCATGTGAGCGCGGCACCAGTTAAACTATCCTGGAAATAGTGGATCAGTAGCTCTTGGTTCTTTGTCTGAGCTGACATTAGCCGAGCGTACATCACCAAATGGCTTTGAGGGCATGAGTTACCCTTGTACTTTTCAAAATCGGGTACCTGGAATTTGTGCGGAACTTTCACATTGGGGACCAAACAAAGGTCTGCGGCGTCCTTTCCAAATAGATCCTGACCGCGAAGGACTTGCAGCTCTTTCTGCATTTCCAGGAACTGTTCCTGGAACTCACTCATTCTGTCGAACGTAATTTCGTTTCCACCAGAAGTTATATGTGGAATCTGTCCTTCTGGGACAGTGTGTACCATGGGTGGTGGTATGGTCATCATGTCAGTGACTCTAGGTCCTTCCCTCTCCCAAAGTTTATAACCTTCAGGAATTGCTGTCATGCCCTGGGCATCTTCGCTTTCCCGAAGTTTGTAACCTTCAGGCCCAGCGGCTCCTACTGCGGTTCCCTGATCTTCAGTGATCGGCGGAACATAACCTTCCGGGATATAGTTAATAGGCATTCCCCAGGGACGATCTTTCGGCATCTTATACCTAGGATCATACTTTTCCACTATGGGCATTGATGTGATCTCTGAGATCACAGTCCTTTGTTGTTGGATCTGAGCTTCTGCTAGAGCTTGCATGTCGTTATGAAGCTTTCTCAGATCCTCTTTCAGAGTGGCGATCTCTTCCCTCAACTCTCTGTTCTCTTCCTCGAGATCATCCATCTTTTTCTGTCGATTGGCCCGAGTATTGTACGAATGAGACAATTTGACTCTAGAATCGAGACGCAAACGTGAGATTCGTAGGTAAGAAGAATGCGTTACGAATGATATGCAATAATTATATTAATTGTATATATATATATATATATTTTTTTTTTAATCAAAATAAACTTCAAAAATTGGATTGCAAATATCAAATAGTGGGGAAACCCCGTTTTATTGAATTCAAAGATTGCAAAATGGAAATACAGTCATTTACAAAGTGCTGTAAAAGGAAATCTAAATTTATGGGTCCTGAGTCCTCTCTGAAGTGAGCTCAGGTGCTGGTTCTGGTACTTTCCTTTTCTTTGACCGGGGCTCTTGAGTCGTTGTCGGGTTGTCATTCCTTTTCCAAGTGAAAGGAGCGAGCAAATTCCTTTGGTCATCTTGATTTTCTACAGCATGTTGCTTTAAAATCTCAATCAGAGTGTCTTTATCTTTCAATAGTTGCTGTATTTTCTTACACTCCACATTGAGAATACGGTACTTGTTCTTCCAAGACCTCTTCTCCTTCTGAACTTTGTTAGGAGTAACCTGAAGTTTTTCCATCTCAGACATAAAGTAAAGGACATAGGCCCTTAATGGAAGAACTTCCTGACGAGGGTAAGGCATCCTTAGCTTGAGAGCTCTAGTTTGTACCCAATGGAGATAAGGTTCCACCGAGACACAGTCTGGTTTTCCTAGAGACTCTCTTCCTTTCCTATTAATGTGTTTCCAAGCATTCACTATTTCCGTCTTTAGTGCTCTGTCATTTTCTCCTTCCTTGAAGAAAAGACCTTCCATATGAGCATTACGCGGGACATGCCTCATCGGGTATCCAAATTGACGACGAACTAAAACTGAATGATAGTTGATTCCTCCCTTAGTTCCTATAAGGGGTACATTTGGGAAATTTCCACAATGGTCGATGATTCCGATCCCGTCATAGATTCAATTGTACCAATCGATGTCAGAGTTGGTAAGAGACATGATTCTCTGCGACCAATGTAAAGTATTCTTTTGATCCCAAAATGAAGCAGACTTTGGCAAATGGGAAGTGAACCATTTGTACAGCAGGGGTAGACAGCATGTGATCATTCCTCCGCTGTACAAATTCCATAAGTGTACAAAATGATAAGCATCTGCGAGCAAGGTTGGTACAAGGTTTCCAATCATAAAAATCTTAATGGCGTTGATATCAACAAAGTTATCGATGTTGGGAAACAAAAATAACCCGTAGGTAAGCAAAACAAAGATGCTTTCAAAAGAGGCCACGTTCCCTATACTAGCAAAGTATAGAGCTTTCTTTATCAAGAACTGGGCTGGAAAACCTTGAATTCCACCCTTAGTGGTCATGTGAGTCCTGACTTCTGACTCGTCCAAATAGATTGCTCTTGCAATGGTTTGATCCTTTGGAATTTCTTCCAGTCCAAAAAAGGGAGCTTGATCAGTAATATGTAAATCAGTCAGGTGAGAGTACTCCTCCAGTGTTGGTGCTAGTTGATAATTCGGGAATGTGAAACAGTGATAGACCGGATTGTAGAACTGGATTAGTGTGGACAGGATTCCTTCGATTACATGGACCCTTAACAAGGACATCAGTCCTCCATACATGGCTCTGAAAGCCTCAGGGTTGGTTATCATCCTTGCCAATCCTCTTAAATCCTCTAGTTTTGGAACCTTGAAGGTGTACTTATGAGTTTTCCTTCTACCGAAATCCATTAGAAATCTCTTTATCTAACATTTGCAATCATTGTCTTAGTTTAATTTGAAAAAGAGAGACTAGAAGAGAAGTTTTTTTTTTGTTTTTTAATGTTTTTTAAATGAATGTATGAATGTAGCACACAAAAACATAGAAAAAACATGGGGCCAAAGGGTCGGTTTCATGAAGTCAAGGCTCTACCCATCCCAAAGGTTTATACTGGTGATTTTTTGTACCTGCCCGCAAAATCATTGACCCCTCTTGGGATAACAACAACAAGCGGATCGCCAGCGAGTTGATGTATCTTAGAGTGATCTCAAATGAGGGTAGTATCGCGTGACAACTATTCCCGATAGCTTTCGCACTACAAAATGGTTTCAGTCTACTAAAAACCTCAGCTTCTCAGATAACCCAATCAACTAAACTACTTTCAACAACTGAAGTCGTATAGGTAATTCATTTGTAAAGGGAATCTCCACTGAGTTTTATGGTCGACCGGGAACTCTTAATAGAGATTCACTCCCAGTAAGATTACCCGTATAATGCCATCCCCTATCTTAGGTGTATACTCAATCTTTCCACATGCGGCATCACACGCATTCCCATTAGAGAAAAATAAACATGGATATCAATTAGGAAAAGCAGTATATATATTTGTCTTAATATCCTAGACCTCTAGTCTTATGATCCTATACAGACAATGACTCCCCAGCAGAGTCGCCATTTCTGTGACACCTCGAGAACTTAAGGTTTCATCCCTTGGGAATGCAAGAAAGAATGCCTTCCACTGTGGTCACCATTTTTCTGTGGCGGCCATAGTGAAAATGACTTGTTCAAGGTTTCTACCTAAAACTGTAAGAAAAGAATGACTCCCACTATGGTCGCCATTTTTCTGTGGCTGCCACAGTGAAAATGACTTGTTCAAGGTTTCTACCTAAAACTGTAAGAAAAGAATGACTCCCACTGTGGTCACCATTTTTGTGTAGCGCGATTTTTGTGGTTTCGAATCACTATCGCTTTGGTACTATGGTTCGATTCAGTTTTTATCTTGTGAAGCTGATTAAGGAAGGGAAATAGATGTTTCCAATTAACCCTTCTTGCATATTGAGTTTAAACAGTCAAAACTGTTGGTTTACAGATGCTATCAAAATAGGGGGGTCCTTCTTAGGGTTATTTTCTTAAGAATACAAGTGTCTGGATTATCTGTGAGGCTTCTGGTAAGGTGTTAGGTCTGATGACTTGTATGAAGGTACGGGATTTTGGGTTTTTGATTAGTGTGCTCGCTAAGATTTTGCAATCTTATGCCTACGTATTCCCGTTTAACGAAACAGGAAAATCAGAGCTATCGTAGTTCCTCCTATTCTATGGGAGGAAAAAGGTTGTTTTGGTGTCTTGTTCAAATCCCAAGATGTGAAGCTAAAGGTGGTTTGTATCTGTTCAAAGCCCAAGATGTGAAGCTAAAGGGTTTTGGCTGAGAGAGAATTTGTCATCTCTAAAGAAGAGTTGTTGGTGTTTGTATTTTGTGAGCAAGGCACAAATTTGATGCTAAAAGGTTGATTGACTCAACCTGGGTTTCTTTATACAAAGCCTAAGAGGAGGCTAGAAGTTTAACTTTTCCGGAGGAAAATATTCTTTCTGTCTTGTACAAAGCCCAAGAGAGTCTGAAGGTTGATTGACTCAACAAGAGAGCCTTTTATACTCAACAAGAGAGTGATTTGTGGTCTCATACGAAGCCCAAGATTGAGGCTAAAAGGAGATTGACTCAACAAGAGAGTCTTTTATACTCAAAAAGAGAGTGTTTTATATGTCTTGTACAAAGCCCAAGACGGAGGCTAAAAAGGGTTTGACTCAACAAGAGAGTCTTTTATACTCAGCAAGAGAGTGTTTTACTATCTGTCTTGTATAAAGCCCAAGACAGAGCCTAAAAGTTGACTCAACAAGAGAGTCTTTTATACTCAACAAGAGAGTTTTTTTATCTCGTACAAAGCCCGAGATGGAGGCTAAAAGTTGACACAACAAGAGAGTCTTTTATACTCAACAAGAGAGTGTTTTCCTATCTCGTACGAAGCCCAATATGGAGGCTAAAAGTTGACTCAACAAGAGAGTCTGAAAAGGTTAGCTCCACTGGAGAGAATCATTTGTACAAAGCCCAAGAGGAGGTTATTTTACCGCTGAGGATTAGATCCATAGGCAGGCCCAAGGGTGGGGAACTCTCATGAGAGGGACCGGGTTTCTGCTGGAGATTGATCCAGGGTGATCGGTATTTTTTCCTGTGTTTGAAAGGAACTTGAGAATGTCTTTGAGACTCAAGAGGTTTAGACTGTCCAAGTCTACAGTTTTATATTTTGTACAATGCCCAAGAGGAGGCACAGGTATTAAGGGATTAGTTGCAACCCTACAATGGCCGGAGTTTTTGACGCGGGAAAGACTGCTCTAGCATAGGATGACTAAGTTCTGTCGTATACCTTTAAGAGGTCGTCAGGGTCCTTGTATTAAGCCCAAGAGAAGGCATGAGAACTTTTAAGAAGCTGAAGGGTCCTTGTACAACACCCAAGAGGAGGCGGGGATGCTTTTAGGAAGCCTGTGGGTCCCCAAACCAAGAGAAGTTCAAGAAATGCAATTCACTGAGAAGAGATCATTCCAGGAAAGTTCGAGAATTTGGAAGAAACTCAAGAGATGTCATTCACGGAGAAAAGATCATCCCTGGGGAGTTAGAGTTTCTTTGACAATTTCTAATGGTGACAGTCTGAGAAAAGGTTCACTGAGAATACTGCCTTTCTCTTTGTTCCATATTGTTTAACCCCAAGAGGAGGGAAGACTGTATCTGGAATCCTATGGGGGATCTAGTTTTGTTTGTATTTAAGAGTGATCAACAGACTTTACCTAGTGCTAGACGTAGTTGCCGGGGAAAACTCTAAATAACTATACTAGTATTATACAGTGGATATGTGACAAGTATATAAAAGGACGTGGAAGAAGACTTACAGTGAAACAACCCCACAATACAGTTTATATACATATGAAAGTGGTAAATGAAAGCGGATAAACACTTACCCGTTGTAGCGCTTCCATGTTGTTTTGTTAGTTGTTCAACAAAGAAAGGTTTGATAACAACATATATTTTAATTCAAAATCAAAGGAGAAAGTGCTTTGAAAAGACTGTTGGGGCTTACAGCTCAAGGAGAGGCCAAAGTTTTAACGATGATCGCACCGTTGTTTTGAAAACTATACAGAGCGATTTGTATAATACGTGAGGCCCAAAATTATTTTTATGCTCAAGGGGATGGGTCTTACGCTCTATTAGAGGCCCAAAGATTTTGAAAAGAAATGGGGCTTACAACACGAGGGTAGGTCCAAATGATTTGATTTTTGAACTGGCGATTGCGCCAAGGTTTTTCTTTTAACGCAGAGGGACTTATACATGTCTGATGCCCAAAATGGTTTTGGTTAAAAGGGGATTGGGTCTTACACTTTATGAGAGGCCCAAAGTTTTTATTTTTGAAAAGGAATGGGACTTATAGCTCGAGGAGAGACCCAATTGGTTTTGTTAAAAAAACGACGATCGCGCCGTTGTTTTTGAAAATACATTGGGACTTATACAATGACTGAGGACCAGAAAGTGGTGTACTTACAAAGGGGATAGGTCTTACACTCTAATAGAGGCCCAAAGATTTAATAAAGATGGGTCTTATAGCTCAAGGAGAAGCCCAGATGATTTTGAAAAGGCGACGATCGCGTCGTACGTTTTGACGGTATCGGGACTTATACAATACACTGAGGCCCAAAATATTTTGGTTTTCAAGAGGGGTTGGGTCTTACACTTTATTAGAGGCCCAAAGTGTTTGAAAATGATTTTGTTTAGGGTGATTAAGATCAAAACCCTAAATTAGTTTCAAAATGTATTTTAATTAAATAAAAATTTAATTAAAATGACCAAAATTATCAAACATGTGTGAAAAACAAGTTGTGATCTTGGATTAATATTTGAAAAATCATGCTTATATCCACAAAATTATTGGAAACCAATTAAATTTGGAAAATCAAGGAAGAAAAAATATTTTAAATGTTAAAAAACAAATAAAAGATTAATTCTTTGCAAAAATATCAAGTATATGAAATTAATAATATTTTTGGGAATTTTTGGCAAAATAAAATATTTTAACATTTTTGTGAATTATTAAAAATAGAATCAACTCAAAATCATTAAAACTCGGAGAGAAATTAATTTTTGAATCAATTAAATAAAATCACAAAATTCAAATATTTGAATTTGTGAAAAAGGCGCTAAGAACATGGCAAGAACACGCGCGTGTTCTGAATTTGGCCTGATTTGCATTTTCTATCCAATCTCACTGAATACTTGATGAAATCACACAATCCACATATCAATCTGCTCATTTTCACCTCACGATCATGTCTATGGTCTTTAATTTTATTTATTTTAAGCATGGAATAAGAAATCAAGACAAAACCTCAAGAACCCTAAATTATGCATGAAGGCTGAGAATTTTTATGCACGATTCAAACAAAGCAATTAATTGAGGGGAAACATTCTATGCATGATTATGAACATTTGGAAAAAGTATTGTGCGAGGAAATATGCATAGATTAAGAGATGACTGGATCACTTCATGGCATCTCAGCTGCATCTTGATTAAAACCTTGAGCAACTGGCTGGTGATTCTGAGAAATCAGTGTTACAGTTGTTGTTTAAGTGTTTGGATCACTTCTATATGATGTTTATGAGGTGTGTGTGTGATTGGTTTGGTTGGACTAGCTCTCAAACTCAAAACCCGATAGTGACTTGCTTTGGAAGGCAAATTTGGAAGTGAGAAGGTGATTTTGAGGAAAGCATCTGTTTGATGGCTTTGGTGTACTTAAACTGAGCACAAATGAGCTCTATTTATAGTAGACCAAGTTTGTTTTACAAGGAATAGGGAATGTCAACTGTAGCAGAGGTTTGGCAAATGTTGATCAATAGGAATCCAAGTCTCCTCTAGCCATTGACTAGAGGTTAGAGCACAGGCTGCTGGTTCCCTAGTTCAGAGATCATCCTTGACTCATTCTGTTGGAAATGGCTCAGTTCATGCCACCTTGGTGCACCCATTGAATGCTCCAAAACAAAATTGGAGTCTTGTCCCCTCTTTAAGGTTTTTTAGGTTTGGCATGCTATTTTTAGTTCCAAAGACTTGGGAGGCTTATGGATCAGTGTTTATCCCTCCTTGGTCCCTCCCTGAGGTGTTCAGATGGATAAACTTGTTTGTCATTTGTACAAATTGCTCAAATCGAGCAAAATGTACAAATTTTCCTTGCCATGACAGTTTGCAGCAAGGCACATTGCCATTGTCATATCTCATGGCTTAAGTGGAGTTTCATGGGGTTCTTGGCCATTTTGGAAAGCCATCATATGATACAACATGTGTGTGATCATAGTCTGTCTTAACAGTTTTTGGATCCAAGTGAAAAATGCCCTTACATTTTGGAAAAAGTGAAACAGATTCTGACTTAGTGAAAATTTCACTAAGTGTTGGAAAAAGTGACATTTCATGTTTTCAGCCATTTTGATCCAACCATAACTCAAAATCCAAGATGAATTGGAATGAGGTGTAGTTGACACTTTTAAAGTATGCTATGAGAGCTACAAATCCATCTTTGGATCAGCCCAAATGGTTGCTTGGATCTCAAGTTATGATCCTTGGAAGTTGGTACCCTAGCCACTTTGTTCCATAACTTAGAAAATTTCTAAGTTTTTTATGGTTACCCCTTTTACAAGTTATCTCACTTTTCTTGGTTTTTCTTGATGAATGATGATTCCAATCACACATTAACATCATTTTAGGGTTAGGGAACCAGAATTGATCAAAAAATATAAAATTAAACTTTGACTTTTGGGCACAGTTGACTTTTTATCAAATGAATTCCAAACTGTGTGACCCTCTATGAAATCAAGTCCTTGACCTAAATCAAACTTGATGGATTGATTTCATAGGTTTTATAGGGTGTATTGAATCATGTACCAAGGCTTGGGATTATGTCCTTGTCAAAAGTCAAAGGCACAATTGACTTTTTCCGCGAAACCCTTACTGTGGTTCTGGTGAACTTAAAACTTGTGAATCAAGCTTCTTGGATCAATCCATTATTGAAAATGGATCAATGTAGTGTATTATGGAACCTAAAATCATGTCTTGAGGTCTTGGCTCATGTTTTGTCCCAAAAGTCAACTTAGGGGTGAATTAGGTCAAGAAACCCTAATTCCTGATTTTTGATGAATACATCCCCTGAGGTTAAATTGACTTGATGCTTGGGTCCATGAGGTCCCATGAAGTATTTTAGGGTATGCTTTGAAGCATTGGCTCATGCCCAGAGGAAAAATTCCAACTGGAGGCCTTGGTCGACCAAAACCCTAATTTGGTGATACTGGCGATCTAGAGGCTTAATCCACTTGGAATGTTGCAGCCTTGTGCTTGATCCTTGATGTGGGAGTCCTCTTGATCCATTGTGGATGTTTGAGAGGTTATGCAAGTTGAAGATCATGTCATTTCTTGATTAATCCTTTGTCTAAGAGCTCTGAGAGGGCTTGAAACCCTAAGTTTGATTGTAGTGAATGCTCACCCATCTTTGGGGAGACTAATGAGGTATGATGGTTCATCCATATTGTGATGATGATTTGCACAATGATGGGAATCTTAGTGGTCAAAATTTGGGGCATGACACTTATGTCCATAATGAAAAAGATGTTCTCAGAATGTTTATCAATTAGAACGGTAAAATGGGACTCTGAAATCTATTTTGGTTTTGAACGTGTGAGTCTTCTGAAGTGAGAAGGTTTCATAAGTTCAGAGGTATAAAGTTGGAATTTTTTTGTTAAACAAAGCTGCCCTCTGGATACTAAAAAATTTCACATTAAATAACTGTCAATCAGTTTTGGAAAGTAGGACAGTTTTAAAGATAGTTGTTTTAGAAAATTGAATTGTTTCTAATGTCTACGTGACACATTGGGTTTAATAATTAATCTTGGGATTTGGTTAAATATTTTTGGCTTACTCCCTTTGTCAGATTTTTTCTAATTTATTTATTTGTCATTATTATTTACTTTTTTCATAATTGAAAAAATCTCTATTTAAACCCACTTCACTCACTTCACACACCTTCGCAAGTTTTCACTCCCCATACTTTCTTGTTTTCAAACTAAAAAAGTTCTCAAACCCTAAACCGCTCTCTCTACATCAATGGCTTCCTAACAACAACAATCATATACTCAACAATCACAACAACAAGATCAACAAACTCTTTAACAACATCCACAAATTACTGTTGAACAACTGTAAGAAGTTGCCTTCCAAAGGGTTGTACGAAGATCTCTTTCATCACAACCACCTGAGTACATCCCCCATCTCCTCCAATCCAAAAGGATACCATCTAGTGTTCATCCTAACAGGTTTTTGTATACTAAAGATTCATATGACACTCCTGAAGTCACACTTTCAACACCTGAAAAAGACCTGGAAGTTCTCAACGAACTTATAGTTGATTTTGATAGTTTGAAGGCTCATGGTTTTGACCTTCTACCTGTTGTTCAAACTCAGGGTTGGTGCATATATTTTGACTGTCTTCAAGGACCAGTCTTCCTAGTTCTTGTAAGGAAATTTTAGATTCATGCCAAGAACTCCTCTACTCAAATAGTTTCTTTTGTTTTTGGCAAGAATATTGTCATCACTTAGAATATTATAGCCAAAATCATTGGCCATGACAATAATGGAGTCAAATTTGAGTTGATGAGAGAAAGAAGATCTGATACAACAGAAGTGCCCAAGGCTATTTCCACTACTGGAAGCCATGCTAGCAAAATCAAGACCTTCATCTTATTCTTAGGATTTGGGAAAGAATCATTATTGGTTGCTTTAATCCCTGAATGCCAACCAACTCCCTGGACTACATCAACCTTTATCAATAATATGTTCTTCATTTTATTGATGCTAATATGAAAGTGAACATGCCTTCATTTCTCTTTTGGTTCTAAAGAGATTTTGTGAAGGACTCAAGGAATGGAAGCAGAAAGATGAAATCCTGGATTCCATTTGGGAGATTGATTTCAGATATTCTGATGGAGAGCCATCTTATAGACTCTCTAACAGATGATGAAAAGTCTTAAGGGCTGGTGTCAAACTTGGCTGTTTCATAACCCTCTCATTTTTTGGTTTTCCTTTGCAGAGATCATCAAGCACCTCTTTGTGTATCTTTCGTTTTAATACTTATATGATTTATAATTAACTAACCATTAATCAAAATAAAAAAAATATTCCTTCTCCCCTTTTTTGTTTCTTTTCCAAGGTAGGGATTGGAATCAAGAGCATCAAATGATTGTATCCTCAGCTAGGGTTTGAGTTCCTCAAGTCACAGTGTGGTCAAACATTGATTTTAAAAGGCTATTCATCAAAGCATGAACTCTAATCTCAAAACATAGGGTCTCAAGCATCATTCAACTTCATTTGATCAAAGATATTTCAAAGTTTGATAGCTTGTTTCTTAAGAAACTTCAAAGGTTCATGTGTTTATTTCATGCCTTCATCAACAAGTTTCCTCAAGCCATTGTAAGATTAATCAAAGGACAATAAAGAGTACATCATTTTAAGTTCATATGATCATCAATGTACCTTGAAATGCAAGAAAAGTCCAAGGTTGCAAGTTTGTTCAAGGAGGTTTGACCTAAAAAGTCAACATCTAAGTCTAACTTCCAAATATCACAACATTTATGAATGCTTCTTTTGGAAAATGACTCTTCTTGACATCCCCTCCAATTTCTATTTACAAATCAAGATCCAATTATACTTGGAAGATCATCAAAAGTTTGGAAACATTATAGGTCATTTTGTGGACTTAGTGAAATTTGACCTAAATTCAAGTGATAACTTCCTAACTTCCAAAGATCATAACTCTCTCAATTTTCAACTTTTGTGGGCGGTTCTTTTAGCTAATTATCCTATTTGATTCCCTCTACAAGTTTGTTTCAAGGATCAAAGGCCAATTATGCTTGGAAGGCCATGAAAAGTTTGAAGACATTATAGATCATTTTGGACTTAGAATTTTCTTAACCTCTGATTACAGGTCATCGTGCCGACTTTGCAAGCTCATAACTTTTTGATCAAGCATCCAAATGAAACCTTTCTTTTTAGGTTGTATTCTTTGTTATGGTGTGATCATTTTGCAAAAAGAACGAGCATTAAAGGTAAAGTGTACAAGATTTCCCATTGGTTTCAAGTTGACCCCTTGGAACTTAAATTTGCTCATGGTCAAAAATAGTAATTCACTCAATTCTCTATTTTAAGCCAAATTTAGCACGTGTTTTGTCCATGATGATAAACTTTGCATATGATTTCACACGAATTGCAACTAACTTCCACACGTATCCCATTCATTTGCCACAACTATAAATAAAGGAAGCATTTGCACTGAAAACATAGCTTGAATAGCCTCCAGAATCCCTACTCGAGCTCACACTTTCCACTGAAATTTTGAGATTTAGTTTTCAATTTCTAAGCATTTTCAACTCCATTTCTTGATTCCATTAGCACCTTCAGCATCTCTGAAGCTATTGCAACAATTCTGAAGCCTTGAGAGCCTCTCAATCACGCTGACCATATTAACCTTGCAGCATCCTCTGATCATATTTGGAGAAGGTAGTTTGAGGCTTCGTTTTCACTCAAACAAGTTACCACAATGTAGCCTGATGCTCTTTGATGCTTTCCCCTAACTTATCTTCACGTGTTTCTCTGACATTCTCCAAGCTCAATTTATATAAATGAATTTTAAGCCTATGGTTGGATTCATGATGAGGTAACCGTCACAATGGTGGCAGTCTCATTCTCTAATATTATCATTTGCAAAAGCTCAGGTGAGGAGCTACCGGAGATGACGACCGAAGATCAGCAGCAGTGGCCTAGATTTGTTTTGATTTAAAAGTTTTTCAGCGCGTCATTTCACTTAAGGTCCACCGTGTTTCTTTAGATCTTGACCTTTAGATGCATTTTAAATTTGATCTGATGGCCACACATGTGTTTGAATGCTAGCCATAAATCTGATCTGATGGCTGCGTATTTTTGTTTCATTTTTTTTTTTTTAATTTCTCATTTATTTTGAAAATTTCTAAAAAATAGCCCCCTTAACCTTTTGCACTTAATTTTTTTAAAATATTTTTTTAAAAGTATTTTCTACCTTTTGTACTTTTTTTTTCACTTTTTTATTTCATGATTTGCTATTTTTCATTTATTTTTTCTTTTTTCGTGTATTTTTATTAGCTTAAAAAAGTTTTATGCATTTTAAAATTCTTCAAAAATTATCTTATGATCCTTGACTTATTTCTGACCTATCTTGATTTTATTGAGCTTTTGTTTGATGTTTAGATGCTTCATTTGCATTTTCTCTTTTATTTTCAATTTAAAAATCATTTTAAGGCTTTTTAATTGTAGATTATTGCATTTTAATTTTGTTTGACTTCTGGTTTCCTTAGATCATGACTTCTTGATCAAAATATTCCTCAATCTCAATGGACTTTGGGTGTTGATTAGGTTGGATGAATCTTCATCAATTTGAACTTATTATTAAATGATTATTTGAATCATTTTTAGTACTTTCTATTGATGATAGGTTTAGTACCTTAATCCACAAAGAGAGGTGATTGAAATTGATGATAGATGGATCTCAAGTTATGATTCAATTTGGTTTCTCTCTACATCTCTCCTCCTTTTTTTTCTTTTTCTTTTCTCTTGATCAATTGGATGATTTAATGTTCATCTTGTTCATGAAGTTTGGATTGATGCTTGATGAACTTTCATCATTTCAAATCTACCTTCCAATTGATCATGGATCATTTGAGGTACTTTGGATTGATGCATAAGTTTGTCCTAAGTTATCATGAAGAATGATTGATGTAATGGACCAATCTCCTTGTCCTTGCTTGATCCCTCCTTGGTTTTTACTTGTGCTACATGTTTTGGGAGTGTGATTTCTAGCATATCTCTAACATGTATGGTACTTAAATTGTTATTAATTGCCTCCTATAGTATAATCTTCCTAATATATTGTGCTATGATTGCTTAACATAGCGCTAAATTTGTCCCAAATCGGATCATTAACTCTAACATCAATACTAACATTATTATTGTGCTAAATTTTACTTTATGCCATTTACTTTCCTTGCCATTTACATTCTTATCATTTAATTTCTTGCTCTTTACTTTTTATGCCTTTATGTTTAGAATTACATTTCATATTTCTTCTTTTTCCTTTGTCCACTTGGACATTTTCTTTTTCTTTTAAAGACAATAATGAAGGAAAAACACCTAAAAAACTTTAATCTCTCTTGGACTAATGGTTATTATCCTTTGCTTGACATGGAGTTTGACCTATGGACTTTGGTTACTTTTCCCAATGCTATTAGATTTATTTGATACTTGAGACTTTTTGTTGACCTTTGAAGACTTGGCTCCGATACATAGTTTGGACCTTCTATCTTTAGTTCTTCTTTCAACTGATGCTTGTCTTATCATGTGCTTACTTGTTGCTTATGTCTTACTCCAAAGGGATGAGATGTTGGTTTGACTCTTGTCAAATGTTGTCTAGATCCTAGTTAGTACACTTGCACACACTTCCATTTTATTGCTTTTCTTAGGATTGTCTCTTCATCTTCTCCCCCTTCTTATATTTTCAAAATCTTCTCCATTTTTCAAAACTTTCTTGTTTTCAAACATGAACCACTTTCTCAATAAACCTTGACAAAGTCAAGGGATTTTCAAAATCTTTTTTCTTAAATAAATGCTAAGATATCTTAAGCATATCAAAACAATTTCAAAAGAATTAAAAAACACAAAACTCATTCAAATCTTTTGTGTCCTTTGTGCACTTTTCATTTTAAAACTTTTTTTCTCAAATATTAGACATGAGTCATCTTCATAGTTGAGATGTGATTCTCCTATCCCCATAGTATTGGTTGAAAAATATGTTGACATTTTCCATTTAGATGTTAAGTGATAGACTTGCTGATTTCAATCCAAGTAAAAATCCTCCATCTCAAGATAATGCAAATGTTCCTTTCTCATGCTTGTAGGTGATTATTTGAGTTTTCCTCTTAAAGATGACAAAATGCCCTTTCATTTAAAATCAATCAAAACAAACCCTTTTTGTTATTTTTACCATGAACTACGAGGTTTTGATCCTCTATACCACTTTGTGGGTACGTAGGCACGAGACCCAGGAAGTCTTGTCAAATAAAAATCCTAAAAAATAATTCTTTTCTCATCTCCCTAATATTTTTCAAACAACCTTTTTTAAGCCAAACGCAGATTTTCAAGAGGTTCCTATAGAGTACTATAGATGTTTAGGGAGCTAATACCTTCCCTTTGCATAACCAATCCACGTACCCTTGTCTCTTTGTTTTAAAACTTCTATGGGATTTATTGGTTCTTTTCCCATTCCGTTGAAAACAATAATGAGCGGTGGAGACTCTTACTTTTTTAGTTAAGTTAATCAATAATTTAACCTCAAATTTTTCACCGCTACAGATGGTATTTGCTGTTGGGAGTTTCTTCAACGCCAAGAGTCTGAAAAATATGGGCATGATTTCTTCTCTCAAAATCCCAGTTGAGTTAGTTTTGAAAAGGATTTGATTTTTAGAAACCCAATTCAAACCCCCCTTTCTTATTTTTCTTGCCACCTTCATACCATTCTATTAACAATTGCAAACTTAACACTTAAGTTAGCAGTATGGATCAAACCTTTTCTTGGCCATTCTTCATACATACTTTTAGTAGTTTCATGGGAAATAACCTTTAAAGAGGGAACCATGTTAACACTTATCAACTTTCCCCTTCTAAGATACTCATTTATTATAACAGGAGAGAATAAAAAGCAACATCCTTAAACATGGACCTCTTTGAAATATTTGCTTCCAGCATTGGTGAAGTATTTAGGAATATTGACGACTAACTCTTTCACAAGCTTAGGATTATAGGGGCTAATATTTGACACACTATTCATTGTCCGAGCATCCATGAGGAGCTCAACAATTTCCTCTCATTTAAGATCCTTATTCGATAGTTCCCTTTCAGAGGATATCCTGCCGTGATAAACAAACTTATATTTGAACACTTTCCTACTAACTTCTCACTAGCATCTACAACTTTCTCCTTCTTACTCAAGTTTTCTTCATTTTTGGTTGTCTTCTTTGCCATGGCATGGGTAGACACCTTCTTTTAAGGAATCTTCTTAGGCTTTAGTGCATCTTTCTTCTTTTTAGCCTTCTTTTTGTACTTTTTGGCAAACATTTTACTTCCAACAACATTAGTAATAAGTTTAGCAATAGTATGATCTTCATTATTTTCAGGGACATGGTCTTCATCCAAAATCACAATTTACCAACACTTTCATCAATATTGTCAGTTACATTGTTCACATCATCTTTCATTTCATGATTAACAGGGGAACTTTGCTCATCTTCCTTTGGAGTTGAAGACTCGGGGTCCAACATGTTGGACTGGTTGTCTGGAACATCTTGATTATCATCTTGAATTCCAATGTCATGTTCTTGGGTTACAACAACAAGATCCTCTTAGAATTATTCTTCTTCCATGGGGACTTCTTTTTCAACTTCTTCTGCCACTTCCTCAGAGCTGATTTCTTTACTACCATCCTCTTCATCAAGATTTGTTTACATACATTTCTCTACGTCATCTTGAGGGTTGCTATTACCCATGTTGATACCATCTTCCACAATAATATCTTCATCACATGAGTCTTAACTGTCAACATCATTCCCATCCAAAATGTTATGAAGAAAACTATCTATTAGAGGGATATCTATAGTTAGTTCTTCTATAGGCTTTTCACTTAGTATTTTCTCAAATTTATCTTCACTTGGGGGTTTGTCATAGACATGAAGAGAATCTAGGATTTGACTTAGGTTTTCAAAATTTACATCTTTGGTTCTAGGTTTAGGACTTTCACCAACAAATTTTGACGCATTTTCAACATCTTTAGAGGAATGTGTTTTTAGAGACACGTCCTTTACCAGTTTCTGGAAAAACCATTTGAAGGGGCACGATTGAGAGCACTTTTTTGTTGGATGTTTTGCAGAGGTTTTCTGGGTATGAGGAACCTCATTATCCTTTGAGGTTTTACTAACTTCATCATTTCCTTGACTAGTATGATTCAACATTGTCAATGGAACTTTATTAGTGCGATCACCCACCTTTTCAACCTCTTTTTCAAACATCTTTCGCTGGTTTCATGGTGGAAAAACCTCTGACATGACTATCAGCCTTCCCTTTTAGGACCACTCCTTTAAATTTCACACCAAGCATGTTGATGACAAGTTTGTCTTCCACAGTTGATTTCTTAGTTTGCTTAGTCATTTTCTTTTCTTTCCTTGAGGTATTAGTTCCTTGCCTTGTTCCCACCATGATTGCATCGTTTCTTAGAGGAAAATTAGTTGACTGGCTTAGGGTTAGGGAGATGAGAATGGAGAAAGGTTCTTAGAATATGAATGATTGTTTGAGAGACTTGAGGAGCGTAACGTAAAAATAGAAATAAATTTGAATAAAAATTGTTTTTGGAATACTAATGGGAAAATCATAAAGTAACGCCCATGCCTAGGATTTGATGGATAAGAGAGACAACGGTACGACACTATAACTCCCATGCCATATCAACATTAACTTGTAGAGATTGTCAAAAATACACAGACCTCTGTCACTTCTCAATTTTTCGAATTAAGAAGCATCTAGTTCCTTGGTAAATATGTCTGCAAGTTAATTTTCTATGGACACATGATCCAGAGTAATTACTTTTTTTCAATAATCTCTATAAAGTGGTAGCGAATGTCAATGTGTTTTTTACGACTGTGTTGGACTGGATTTTTAAAATATATAAGGTACCCACATTGTCATAGTATAATGTCATAACATATTGCTTGCGATTGTACTATTACAACATTTGTTTCATCCATAGCAATTGAGTGCAACTGCTTCTAGCTGCAATGTACTCAACTTGAATAATGGATAGTGAGACAAAAAATTTCTTTTTGCTAAACCATGAAATGAAGTTGTTTTCCAGGAAGAAACATCCCTTAGAGTACTCTTTCTATCTTCAGCATTTCCTATAACGCCATAAACCCTGAAACATGAAATAAAGCAAAGATAACACAAATACACACTTAAGGTGTCACTCAAACACAACATTAACCTGCTCTATAACACATGTTATTTAAAACATGCATTTTATTAAACACTTGTCATCACATGCTCGCCTAAACGTGGCTCGTCGTAGCAGAAATAAATCAACAACCAAGAAAACTTCATAATCATAAAACAAGGTTACGACTAAATGTATTAAACATAATAACTACGAAACAATGTCAATTAGCTAAACAAAGTCTTCACCCTCCTAGAGTTATAGATCAGAGCAACAAAATACTAAATAAGCGCATAAAATAGGAAAAAGAAGAACAACCTCTACGCCATCCTTCATCCTCTAAGAAGCTACTCATTTACCTGCTCCTGAATCCCCCCATAGGACTAGAGCACACCAAATCATTACCATCAAAATAGGTAACACTTCACCAATTTCCATATGGAACCGACTACTCGCTCCTGAATCGTCACCATCAGACCAGAGCAAACCAAAATCCATTACTATCACCCTAAGAAACGCTTCACTAATCCCTCATTTGAATTAGCTACTCGCTCCTGAATCCATACCACCGGACCAGAGCACAACAAAAACATGACTAAAGCCTCTGACCTCCATTTGACGTCAACTCCCGTGGAGCTCCTATGACCAAATTAAAAAGATCAGTACAACATTTTTATGGTGTAAATCCAAATATACATCAACACAATATATACTTTAATAAGCTAAGGCTCGCCTGGGACAAGATAGAAGACTAATATTTAGTTATGAATTAAACACAATAAAACGCCTTAAGAACATGAATAAAGCGATAAAAAAGATTCAGTATGGCTTAAACACTATACGGAAAAAGGAAGAATAAACTATCAAAAGAATTACATCTTCAAAGGATGATTAATGACAAAACAAAGCTTAAAAAGGTCGAGATCCCATTGGGGCTATCCGACTTCTCTAGGTCTAGAACCTATCGAGTTCTACAATGACCGCGGGAGGAGAATCCATTGGGGCTCCCCGACTTCTCATGTCAAGAATCTATCGGGTTCTACAATAAAAAGGGTCAAGATCCAACTGGGGCTATCCTACTTCTCTATGTCTAGAACCTACCGATTTCTACAACGACCACGAGTCGAGAACCCACTAGGGCTCTCCAACTTCTCATGTCAAGAATCTACCGAGTTCCACAATGACCATAAATAAAGGTCCCACTAAGGTTCTCCGACTTTTTCATTGAAGTTGTAGCTTTTTTAAACTTTAGGTTATTGCATTCGGTATCTCCATTCTCTAAGGTTCTCCGACTTTTCCATTAAAGTCGTAGTTTTTTCCAACTTCAATAAAGTCATAAATCTTCAAATATATTCGTCAAGATAAAATTCCCCAGAAATTGATCCATCATCAAGATCACAAATTTATGAGAGCTTACTTGATTAAAATGAATTTATGTCAAGTTTAGGAGACCCGGGATAGAACTCAAAACACTTCATCCTTACAAGTTTTGCACCCTTACAGACCTCATGCTTTGGGGTCTTATGTATATCCCAAGAGTTTTAGGACTGGTTATACTTCCTATATTTTGATATGGCCGGTGTGTGGCCCGAAGCCGGGCAGTATGTACATCTGGGGATTTTTATAATATTGGGTAGCGGGTTTTTTACACATCCCATACTCAATTTACCGGCCTCTGAAAGGATCGTCCAGGTCGGAGCTGTTATGGCATTCCAAGGGACGAGTCTGTTACAGAACGATTAATGATGAGTTTGTTATAGAATCGTTAATAAGGAGTCGGTTACAAGTGGTTAGTGTAACTCCCCAAAATAATTATAATATTTATTATTTAAATTATTATGATTATTCGGTGTTTTGGTGCTTTTTGATGATTTTGTGACGTTGATGACTTTATGTGGTGCTGTGGGATAGCCTTGGGTTAAGGGAACATTGAGACCTCTTAGAAGTAGTGATTAATTAGATTATTTTATTAATAATAATATTGGAATAATTTGAGTAATTAGAATATTATTGGGATTATTATTATTATTGTTGTTAATTTAAACAATTAGGAGACCATTAAGGGTAGGACGGTAACGCTGAGGGGATTAGTGGAGGATAATACGGTAAATCGTAATTAAGGCCCAAAACATAGGTTTAGCAAAAGAAAAATATGGATTATGAGAATAAGTTTTGTGCAACCCTAAGAAGAGGTTAGAGAGCTGAGGAAAGGAGGCTAGAACGAGGAATCAACCATAGAACCCCGGAAAACGAAGAATTTCTGCTAAAGAATTCGAGGTATGGGGGGTAATCCGGGTTAATGTGTTTGATATGGGTTTAAGGTAGAAGTAATTGTGTGTTTTTGTTTTCTGATAAATTTGTGATGAAATCTGGGACGAATGTGTGATGATTTTCGTAACTCTGTATGTGTATGAACTCTATTGCGAATCTGATATGTGCTGCTATAATTGATGATGAATTTGTGTGAATGATTGTTGATGCTGTGATGAACTTGTGGGTAACCAGATCTGAAAAATTGAACTTGATATTAACCAGTTTCAGACTTAATAATTAGGAGAAATTGATGTAGACAAAGAAGTAGGATGAAAAACATAGACCAGTGATGAATCGAAGCCAGTTTGGGTCTGATTTTTGTAGATCGAAGGTGCTGGAATGAGGAAGTTTGCGTTCGGATGTGAAATCTGAGTTTTGGGTTAGTTTCTGGTGATACGCGTAATGGGAGAAGTAATACGCATAATGAGGGGGCTTCCCAGGGTGACACATGTAGCGTACGCACCCGTCCCCAAGTGCTGGTACGACCCTCTGCTGGTACGCGTAGCGTACCCGTATGGGATGGTAGGCAATACGCGTATGTGGAGGCATTACGCGTATTGGAGATTGGGAAAAATGTGAATACGCGTAAGGGGAGATGCTTACGCGTATGGGATTGGGAAAAGTGCCTTACGCGTATGGGCTAGCCATTACGCGTAAGGGGGAATCTGAAGGAGTTGATAGCGTATGGTACGCATAAGGGGTGGCGTGAAAAATTCAGCCATACGCGTAACAGGGTGGTCCTTACGCTTATGGGCAATGAGGTGGGCAGATTTTCCCGTTTTTGCAATTTCTGTTCCGATTTTGCTTGTGACGTGGTTTCTTTGAGACATAGGGCTATGATGAGATAATAAGACTCTAGTAAACTAAACAAAATAAGTAAAATGACCAAAATACCCTTACACTCAAATATCTCGCAAACGCTCCCAAAACGCGATAAAACATAACAACAATGAAAAATAATACATTGCCAAATAAAAGTCAAGAATAAAGTAATATAAAAAAAATAAAAATAATTAAATCGACTCGATTAAATAAATCTAACCAAAAACTGGGGCGTTACAACACTCCCCCACTTAGAAATTTTTGTCCTCGAAAATATTACCTGAGACGAACAACTCCGGATACGACTTCCGCATCCGACTCTCCAACTCCCAAGTCAAATTGCCCTCGGCAGCGCCTCCCCACGCTACTTTCACAAGCGCAATATCCTTGCCTCTTAACCGCTTCAACTCGCGATCTAAAATTCTCACTGGTAATGCCTCAACCGTAAGGTTCTCCCTTACCTCAACTTCATCCATCGGAATCACATGCGACGGATCCAGAACATACTTCCGAAGCTGTGAAACATGGAACACATAATTCAAATTCGAAAGATTCGATGGCAACGCCACCCGATAAGCCACAACACCCACTTTCGCGGATATCTGGTAAGGACCAATAAACCGAGAAGTAAGCGTTTTCGACTTCAATGCTCGTCCAACACCCGTCACCGGTGTAACTCTCAAAAATACATGATCGCCTTCTTGAAACTCAAGATCTTTCCTCCTTCGATCATGATAAATCTTCTGCCTACTCTGAGAAGCCTTCATCTTCTCATGAATAAGTTTCACCTTTTCCGTAGTTTGTTGAATTAACTCCGGTCCAACCACCGAACTCTCACCAGATTCATGCCAACACAAAGGTGTTCGACATCTTCTTCCATACAACGCTTCAAAAGGTGCCATTCCAATACTCGAATGGAAACTGTTGTTATACGTGAATTCAACCAACGCAAGATAACTATCCCAAGAACCACCTAGCTCAAGAACACAAGCTCTCAACAAATCTTCCAACGACTGAATAGTTCTCTCTTTCTGACCATCCGTCTGAGGATGATAAGCAGAACTCAATCTCAACTTGGAACCTAATGCCTTTTGTAAACTTTCCCAAAATCTGGAAGTAAACCTCGGATCTCAATCTGAAACAATACACAACGGAACACCATGTAGCTTTACAATCACACGGATATAAATCTCAGCCAACCTCTCCAAAGAAAAACTGATGTCAATCGGAATGAAATGCGCCGATTTATTCAGCCTATCCACAACCACCCAAATGGCATTATGTCCCCTCCGTGAATTCGGCAACCTTGTCACAAAATCCATAGAAATGTTGTCCCATTTCCACTCGGGAATATCCAACGGTTGCAATAATCTACTAGGCTTCTGATGTTCTACCTTTGACTTCTGACACGTCAAACACGTATAAACAAACTGAGCTACATCCCTCTTCAATCCGGACCACCAAAAGATCTTCTTCAAATCTTGATACATCTTATTAGCTCCCGGATGTATACTCAAATTACTCCGGTGTCCTTCCTATAAAATCATCTTTTTCAAGTCCGAATCATCAGGAATACAAATTCTACCACGAAATCTCAAAACACCCTTATCATCCACTTTAAAGTCACCATTCACACTTTGTTCTCCAACGGTCATCAAATCAAAAAATTTCACATCCAACTTCTGTTTCTCGCTAACAGTCAACATAAAATCATTAGTGACCTTTAACATACCAAGCCTCATGTTATCAGACGTCAATTCACACACAAAACTAAAATCTCTAAATGCTTCCAAAAGTTCCCACTCTTTAACCATCAAAGCGGACATATGCAAAGATTTCCGGCTTAACGCATCGGCTACCACATTAGCTTTACTAGGATGGTAATTCAAGCCAAAATCGTAGTCCTTCAAAAATTCCAACCATCTCTGTTGCCTCATATTCAACTCTTTCTGATCAAACAAGTATTTCAAACTCTTATGATCACTAAAGACTTCGAATCTTGCACCGTAGAGATAATGCCTCCAAATTTTCAACACAAAAACCACCGCCGCTAATTCCAAATCATGAGTAGGGTAATTCTTCTCATGAATCCTCAATTGCCTCGAAGCATAAGCCACAACCCTACCTTCTTGCATCAACACTCCACCTAAACCAATCAAAGACGCATCACAATACACCACAAACAATTCACTAGGATTCGGTAAGATCAAAATCGGAGCTGTAGTCAATCTTCTCTTCAGCTCACTAAAACTTTCCTCACACTGAATATCCTAAATGAACGCCTTATCTTTACAAGTCAGTTGGGTCAAAGGAAGTGCTAACTTGGAAAAGCCTTCAATGAATCTTCGATAATATCTAGATAAACCCAAAAAGCTTCTAATTTCAGTAACAGATCTAGGAGCCTCCCATTGTAGAACTGCATCTACTTTGAATGGATCCACAACAATACCATTACATGTAATCACATGCCCAAGAAAACTCACTTCTGACAACCAGAACTCACACTTGGACAACTTGGCAAAAAGTCCCCTTTCCTTCAAAATTTGCAATACAATACGCAAATGGTCTGCATGTTCCTCCCGGGACTTAGAATAAATCAAGATGTCATCAATAAACACAACAACAAATCGATCCAAATGCTCATGGAAAATATGATTAATATACTCCATAAACACACCCGGTGCATTAGAAACCCCGAACGGCATCACAGAATATTCGTAATGTCCGTATCGTGTCCTAAAAGCCGTCTTCTGAATATCTTCCTCTTTCACTCTAATATGATGATAACCTGACCTCAAATCAATTTTACTAAACACACACGCACCTACCAACTGGTCCATCAGATCATCAATTCTCAGAAGAGGATACTTATTCTTAATCTTCACCTTATTCAGCTGGCGATAATCAACACACAATCGCATACTTCCATCTTTCTTCTTCACCAATAAAACTGGAGCACCCCAAGGCGATACACTCGGCCTCACAAACCTCTTTTCTAACAATTCATTCAACTTCTTCTTTAACTCAACCAACTCAGATGCCGACATACGATATGGTGCCATAGATACAGGTCTAGTACCAGGAACTAGATCTATAGAAAACTCCACTTCTCTTTCTGGCGGCACATCTGAAATATCCTCTGGAAACACCTCTGGAAATTCACACACAATTGGAAACACATCAATTGCAACTTGACTATCCACAGTCAACGATGCAAACAATCCGAACAACTGGGATTCATCCGCCAAAAGCTTCTTCAACTCTTTCGTAGATAAGAAACTCGATTCCTCATCTTCTTCAAGAGAAGGAAATCTTAACAGCTTATGATAACAATCGATATGAACTCGATTGAACTGCAACTAGTTCATTCCCAGAACCACATCTAAACCCTCCAATGGCAGACACACCAAATCCATCTCAAAATCTTTACCATAAATGGTCAAAGGACAACTTAAACAAACCAAATAAGTAGTTACCGACCCCATTGTTGGAGTATCAATACCCATCTCTCCACCCATCGAAGACAACAAAAGATTCAAACGCTTCGCACACTTAGACGAAATAAACGAATGAGTCGCTCCGGTATCAATAATGGCAACTAACGGCATACTATTAATAAAACAAGTACCTCTGATCAGACGATCTGCACTAGTAGTCTGAGTTCCTGCCAATGCAAACACTTTCCCTCCAACTTGAGCTTGCTTTGGTTTCGGACACTTCGTACTAATATGACCAGCTTCCCCACAGTTGAAACACTTCACCACATTCTTCTTGCACTCAGCTGTTACATGTCTTATACCTCCACAAATGGAACACTTCCTCATATCCTTTCTACATTCAAACTGACGATGTCCTAAGTCACCGCACCTAAAACACCTCAGAGGATTAGAAATACCTCCCCCACTTGGCCTTTTATCAAAATTAGCCCTTTGCTTACCCTTGTCAGCTGGTGTTACATTAGGACCACCACGAAACGGTTGCTTTCCTTTCCTTTCATTCACACTCTTATAGTGAGTAGAACGAGCTTTGCTATCCTCCTCATAAATTCTACAACAATCCACCAAATCCGAAAACCTCCTAATCCTTTGATAACCAATTGCCTGCTTGATCTCAGGACGCAACCCGTTCTCAAACTTCACACATTTGGAAAACTCTGCAGTTGCTTCAGCATAATGTGGATAAAACTGAACAAGCTCGACAAACTTAGCAGTGTAATCCACAACAGACATGTTACCTTGTTTCAACTCCAAGAAATCTATCTCCTTCTTTCCCCTAACATCTTCAGGAAAATACTTCCTCAAAAACGCACTGCTAAACAAAGCCCAAGTGACAACTTCACCTGCAACTTCCCACACATGACGCGTGCTAACCCACCAACCATCAGCCTCGTCCTGCAACATGTGAGTACCCAGTCTCACCTTATGTTCCTCAGCACAGTCCATCACTCGAAAGATTCTTTCAATCTCCTTAAGCTAAATTTGTGCACCATCAGGATCATATATTCCTTTGAAGATAGGCGGTTTGTTCTTCCTGAACTCATCATTCCCACCAGCATCAGGTGCACCCCGCACAGCCTAAGCCATAGCATGCATAGCAGCAGCAAGAGCGGCGTCATTCCTACCAGCCATATTCTGTTCCTATCCAATAACAGTAACTATGGTTAAACAAACAACTCACCCTAAACACAAAGACCGACACGGACTGACCCAAACTAGCTCTGATACCACTTAATGTAACACCCCCAATCTATCCCCCCAAGTAAATAAAGCGATAACAAATAATCATATTATAATTAAAACATTCATGGCATAGACGAAGGCGTCACATCAATTAAATCAAAATACAACAACCTGCTCATATAGATATGCAACAATCAGGTAACACATAACAGAGGAACTCAGTTCCTAACACCCACAATTCAGATACAGAATAAAAGTGGAAAATCTGCAACTGAAATCTCATATATATATATATATATATATAACATAAAAAGTTTGTCTGTCATATACAGATTCATACATGTATAATCCAAAAAGAACATATACATATACACATAATCACAAACGATCTCCCCGACTACCCGATTCTACATATCAGAGCCGACCGACAAAAGAATGAAGACATAATCTTCACAAAAAGACCTCCAGCATCTAATTTGCAATGCCTCATAGAGCATTCAAAACAGCAGAAGGATGAGAAACACAATTATAATATAGTTGCATACAATTATATAATAACACAAAATACACATATAGAACATTCTCACCACAACTTACATCATAATTCAAATGCAAAACAACACAATTCATATCTCATACATCCATCACAAAGGCATATCAATCATGCACAATACATTTATCACCAACATATATATATATATATATATATATATATATATATATATATATATATATATATATATATATATCTCAACTCATCAATTCCATTCACGATTCCACACAAAATCAATCCATTCATGATTTATGCAAATGCACAGAGACCGACACAACGACTCAATGCAATGCAATACAGTACCGTTCCATCCATCATCTCATCATTAATTCACTCAGGAATTATTGGAATCATCGCTTGTTACTTAGTGTAACTCCCCGTCGGGCAAATGATGTTCCCCGTCGCTTTAGGTCCTCTTGGTATAAGGCTCACGACGTTTATGGATCGCTTTAGGTCCTCTTGGTATAAGGCTTATGACCCGATCGCTTTAGGTCCTCTTTGTATAAGGCTCACGATCGTCTATAACGTCGCTTTAGGTCCTCTCGTTTCATCGCTCACAACCACTAGGTCACACGACATCACAAGAATGCATATCATGATGCTTGGCATACAATGACTCATGAAAATCAAATGCATACATATATACACCCATAATCATGCATATACAATCAAACACAACACAATGCATTTTCTTGCCCTTAGGCCACAAACCATCATCACGACATTTAATCACATGTATTCACATCATATAACCTCACACAAGTCATACGATATATATATATATATATATATATATATATATATATATATATATATATATATATATATAAAGCATATTGCATGATAACACAACAATCACATACAGTTAAGACGGTAAAAGTCGGCAAAACGACACATTCCCAAATTCCCGACATAATTAAATCGGCCACCAATCTCAAAACCATTTTTATAAGAAAGAGCATTTCAATAGCTTCCAAATGGTACCAAGAACGCCTCGATCCGAGTTACGGATCAAAAGTTATGCACTTTCAAAGAAAACATAATTTATTGAAAATCCCCAGGAGCGCCCGGCGGTACCAACTTTCGCTCGGCGGTGCTCCCTTCGCCTCTGCGTCGCCCGGCGGAGCAGCGGCGTAAAACCTCCAACCAAAACTTAAAAGAGTCAGCAGTGTGACAAGCTGCGCCTCTTGGGTATCGCCGGGCGGAGCAGCGACGCAACCCATGCGTCGCCCGACGCTCAAAGCACCGCCCGACGCCCTACACCAGAAACAGAAAATTCTGCTGCGTTTTACACGGTTCCAAAACCCCAAAAATCCCATTTTCCACCCCAAATCAATTCCAACAGCAAAAGAAGTATCAACGATTGTTCACAAACACAGTGTGATCATACAACGCAATTTATATCGAATTCCGACCGTGAAAACATCAATTTCTACTCGTTTAGCTCATTTCAACCTATAGTTGAAAAACTAGTAAAACTTCCAACACACACTTACATAATCATACGCAAACATAGAATAACCGAGTTTCGCACCCTTACCCGATTAATCGTGCTTTCAAAAGTCGGTTCATTTGATTCCTTAAACCCCAAGTTTTTCTCTTTTTTTTCTTCTTTCCTTTCTCTTTTCCTTCTTCCTCTTTTCCTTCTTTCTCTTTTCCTTCCTTACTATTTTCTCTCTATTTTTTTTCTCTTTAAGTTTCTTACTTAAACAAAATAAGTAAAATGACCAAAATACCCCTACACTCAAACATCTCGCAAACGCTCCCAAAACGCGATAAAACATAACAACAATGAAAAATAATATATTGCCAAATAAAATTCAAGAATAAAGTAATATAAAAAAATAAAAATAATTAAATCGACTCGATTAAATAAATCTAACCAAAAACAGGGGCGTTACATGAAAAATTTAGCCATACGCGTAACAGGGTGGTCCTTACGCGTATGGGCAAAGAGGTGGGCAGATTTTCCCGTTTTTGCGATTTCTGTCCCGATTTTGCTTGTGACGTGGTTTCTTTGAGACATAGGGCTATGATGAGATGATAAGACACTAGTAAACTAGTAATGGTGATGAACGGGATAAAATCGAGGATTTTATGTGATGAACCTGATATGACGAATTGTGAGGTCATATGGTGAATTTTGATGAGTACGACTTGGTGTTATATAATGATGCTTGTTTGATGATGATTCATTAATGATGATGCAATTATGACGATTTTATGAAGATGTTTATTATCACGATTTTCATCATGCATTCATGGCATAGTTGGGACTTCGGTCCATTTGGTGGGTTCAATCCCATTGTGTGGATTGTAGCGTTTTATGACGTGCTCCGGTTCTTGTGTAGAATCGATTCTATTGGTGGGGATCTTTGGATGGTGATGGCCCAGTGTCCATTGATTATGACAAGTTGGTACCACATGCATTAGTCTATGATGTTGCATTGCATATTGTGTGGCATTGCATTATATTGAGGTGATTTTGATGTATTCTGGACGTCTGAATTACTTAATGGTGTTGTGCTCGTACTTTATCTTTTACTTATATCTTATGCATTCATTTCGTGATTACTCACCCTGCCTGTTGAATGTTGCCTCCACGTGGGTAACATGCAGGTGATCAGGCTTAGCTTCCTTGGCACATGAAGATTTAGTTTTGAAGCATTTTTTATTTCTCCGTCGATTAGATGGTCTTGCTCTGATATGTAACATCGGGTCGGGACGTTTGAGTCGAACAATTACGTTCTTTTGTTTTGCGGACCTGATGTTTTCATGAGTTTTATTTGAGAAGTTTTGAATTATAAAAGTGTTTAGTTTAAACACGATTTTCCGCTGTGTGGTGTTTAATTAACTTGTGATGAAAAAACCCGTGTTACGGGACAGGTGGATATTTGATGATTTTTGACGATATGTGATGCCCTTTTTGGGACTTTACTCTGATTAATTTGTCGTTTTATTCGTGTTGTTGTTGGGTAGAAAAAGGGTGTTACAGTTAGTATTTATTAATTAACTATAAAGAGGAGGACAATTGGGTGAAAGCGATATGTAGGTAAGACTCAGAGATCCCAAAAATCTAGCTGATCACCTCATCCTCCCCTATACCAATCATAGACACACTAATCAGTCATTTGTGATCTTCCCTGACTAGCATCAAGGAGTTTAACCTTTTAATGTTTGTAGCAAGAATATATATATATATATATATATATATATATATATATATATATATATATATATATATATATCGGTGTGTGTGAGAGAGAAAGAGTAAAGGTAGTGCATTGTCGGTGTAAATTAATTTTACACTATCATCCAATAGAATTATAACATTGCGCCAAGTCATATCAGTATTTTAAAATTAAACGTGTGATTTAACGGGATATATATCAGCGATTGGTTGACAATGTAAAAATATTTTACACTGTCAATGTGTGTGTGTATGTGTGTGTATATATATATATATATTATAACTCATAATTTAAATAGACATTTATAGTCCTTACTTAGGATTCCCCTGCTTGGTCAAAAATGTTATCATGCTAAGCACTTGTTCATACTTATCTATCATGCTGGTCCCAAAATTATCCTTACAAAATTCATCATATCCAAAACAATATCTTGATTGGTTGTCATTTTTTTATTTAACTAAAACATCCAATCCTAATAATTCATTTGATTTGTAGATTTTCTATAGAATCTTAAACTAGTGGTCCCTATATTATAGCTAATGAAAAGCCAAACATATATGTCTCCAAAACTGTTAAACTTTTCCTAAATACCAAACTTCCTAAAATCCTTCAATTCCTTACTAGAGGACAATAGATATTGGGTGGAGAAGAGGAGTTGGGGGACACAACATTTAGGTCCATTTAAAGAGGCAGCTAACATGATAGTGTATTTATCATAGTATTATCGACTATGAATATGTATGATATATGGATAAGGAGCTCTTCCTGGAGAGAATATCCCATGATATTGACTTAATTTACTGGATAAGGAGAGCCCTTCATGAATAGTATGTCACAACTAAGGAAAATATAGTTCAATATTACTAATTCAACACATGACTAGAAAAAGTTAAAATAATAAAATAAAAAAATAGAGATTAAAATGTAAAACTGATCATTAAATTTAATGTCTCTAAATTTGAAAAACCTTCGTTGTTATTTTAACATTTTATCATTGTAACCCAAATTTACTAGTGGTATTGATTACACCTAATTATATAATAAAAGTTTGCGACTACGACTTAGATTGTGGCCCATTGTTGAAATAGTATATCACACTTTTTATTGAAGAGAGTTATGGAAAGAGATTTAGGCAAGTCTTTCCATGATTGCTTAAGAACAACTAGAACTCTTTAAGGAAAAACATAAGAAATAACGAGGAGTAAAAGATATAGAGTTTGGGACTATTAATCTAGAGAATTTCTTAACACACCACCCAACCTTCTTAAGCACCATGCGCGCTGACGAAAATACTCCTGCGTTTTAGATGGGCAAATCCGAACGCACCCTCTTTTTAAAATTTTTCAGTTTTTTCAGGATGTGCACATCAGAAAAAATTCCTGATCTCTAAATCCGGAAAAAATCAAAAGAATTCCATAAAATCATTTACTTCTAAATATAATTAAATCCAATATAATTAAAATCCAATATAATTAAAATAATATCATTTTTTCAATATAATTAAATCCAATATAGTTTAATTCAATATAATTAAAATCCAATATAATTAAAATTAATATGATTTTTTCAATATAATTAAATCCAATATAATTAAATTAATTTTAGAAGTAAATACCATATAATTTTAATTATAATTTAGAAGTAAATACCATATAATTTAGAAGTAATTACCATATAATTTTAAAATAACAATATAATTAAATCCAATTTTAGAAGTAAACACCATATATTTTTAAATCCAATATAATTAAATTAATTTTTTCAATATAAAAAAAATCATTTAGAAGTAAATACCATATTAATCTAATCATTTAGAAAAAAAATCATATTAATTTTAATTATATTAGATTTAATTAAATTAGATTTAGTTATATTGAAAAAATCATATTGATTTTAACTATGTTGGATTTTAATTATATTGGATTTAATTATATTTAGAAGTAAATGATTTTATGGAATTCTTTTGATTTTTTCTAGATTTGCAGATCAGGAATTTTTCCTGATGTGCACATCCGGAAAAAACTGAAAATTTTTAAAAAAACAGTGCGTCCGGATTTGCTCATCTGGAAATTAGGTGCAAAAAAGAAATTTCACGTGGTGTCTAAGAAATATGGGTGGTGTATTAAGAAATCCTCTTAATCTATAGATATTTTGTTTTGGAGTTGTAGCAAAATTAAGAATAAATAGATATGAAAATTGAGAAATAAATTTGTTCAATAAATTTTTAAAGTATATGTTTTCAAACTAAGTTTAAAGAATAATTCGTCCACAACAATCTTTATATGTTGGATGTAAAATAGTTTATCGACAAATTTCTGCAGGATATTTTGAAATTTTTAAAGAAAATTGCACAATCTCTCTAAGCGTATCTTTTGATAGTATTTCACAGAAGCATGTTTCTTTTACTTGCTCTCATGCATTAGAGAAAAGAAAGATGATTTAGAATGAAAAAAATAATTTTGAGACTGAATAATTTTCATGCTCTAATCAGATGCCAACAACCTCTTATTTATAATTAAATTCACATATGTTTAGAAACAGAAAATATCTTAGATATTTTGCACCGTTTTGATTATAACGTATAAAAAGAGGTATTGTCCATTTTCAGCACAAAATTAGCATTGTTCAGATGATAAGTTATATTTTTAATTATAACCTATCTTAGTCACTTTTCATTTTAAATTATTTACATTTAAATAAATAACAAAATTATTCAGCTGGCCATCCAATTTTTTAGATATAAAATTTGAATATAATATTTATATTCTTATTTTGGAAATTTTTCTCACAATCCCCCATCATTTTCAAAATAACTAAATCTCATAATTATGAAAATAGCATGGTTTCAAATATTGATATTTTACAATTTGAACCAATACTTAGTAAGCTATGGGTTCCACTCATCCCGAAAAGACATTGGTAGACAAGCTTTGAACCAACTATTCATCAGAACATGTGTGCAAAACTTACACAGGAAATCTCGATACTATCAAAAGAATTGTAAAGATGACACATTTGATAAGGCCCTATGCCATGTATCCTTTTCATGAGAATTTAAGAATAAAGACCTTGAATTCTATGAAGCGCCCCACTTCATTCTCATATAGGTAGATTATATCAGAAATTCCCCCATAATAAGCCTTCCAGCAAACATATGCTATATATATATTAAGAGAATAATCTCATCCTATCACTTTACTTTTATGGTTTAAGTACTTTTTGCCCCTTGGGATGTATTTATTGTCAAGTACTTCAATGACTCTAATAATGTACTTTCATCATTGAACTCCAGACTTAATTTTAATCAAGTGTGAGTTGAGTTTTGACTATCGGTGATCAATTAGATATGGGCTTGACACCCATCCCTAATGATGTCTCCAACACCATGTTTTTTTTCAGACCTTTCGCCAATGGATCTGCAAGATTATTTTTAGTTCTTAAGTACACTATGGAGATTACTCCATTTAAAATTAAATCCTTCACATAGCTATGTCTTATACCAATATGTCTTGATTTTCAATTATATACTTGGTTATATGCTTTATATAATGTGGATTGACTATCACAGTGTATGAATACAGGTGCTATTGGCTTTGGCCAAATAGGTATCTCATATAACAAATTTCTTAGTCATTCAGCCTCTGTACTACCTGCAGCCAAAGCAATAAATTCTGCAACCATGGTGGAGTTGGCAATGCAAGTCTGTTTCTTTGAAACCCCATAAACTGCACCTCCACCAAGGAATTATGTTACCCAACTGGCATTTGTATATCCTTCCAAAATCGAAGGATATCCACTATATGTTAAAGTATAGTTAATCATCCATTTCAAGTATTTTAATACTCTATTAACAACATGTCAATGGTCTATACTTGGATTACTTGTATACCGACTTAACCTACCAACAACATATGCTATATCAGGTCTGATACTAGTCATAGCGTACATTAAGTATCTGATTACCTTTGAATATTCAAGTTGTGCCACAGGGCATCCTCTATGTGGTTGCAAATTAACATTTTGATCAAATGGGGTAGAAACAGATTTGCAATTGAAATGATCAAATTTCTTAAGCACTTTTTCAATATAGTGAGATTGAGATAAACCAATATGTTCTCCAAATCTTATGATTTTAATCCCCAAAATCACATCTGCTTCACCTAAGTCTTTCATATCAAAAATTTTGGATAATAAAGCTTTAGTCTTTTCTACCTCTTTTAATTTAGTACCAAAGATTAACATATCACCCACATATAAACAAACCATAACCCCTTTTCCATTGTTAAATTTACTATAAATACATTTGTCAGATTCACTTATTTTGAATTCATTGGCCAACATAACTTGGTCAAATTTTTTATGTCATTGTTTGGGTGCTTGTTTTAACCCATATAAAGACTTAATTAATTTACACACTTTATGTTCTTGACCTTTGATAACAAACCCTTCAGGTTGTTTCATATACACATCTTCATCCAACTCTCCATTTAGGAAGGAAGTTTTAACATCCATTTGATGAATGATAAATTTATAGATGGAAGCGAGTGCCAAAAGCACTCTAATTGATACAATTCCTGCAATAGGTGTATATGTATCAAAATAAGCAATTTCTTCTTTTTGTGTAAATCATTTAGCGACAAGTCTAGCTTTGAATTTTTTAATGGTGCCATCAACTTTCATTTTTGTTTTAAAGATCTATTTACAACCTATTGGTTTTGATCCTAGTGGGAGATCTACTAGTTTCCAGGTTTTATTACCTATAATTTAGTCCATTTCTTCTTGGATAACTTCTTTCCAAAAGGAAGAATTTTGAGATTTTATTACCTCTTCAAATTTTTCTGGATCATTTTCTAGGTTATAGCAAATTGGTCCATAACGATTTATTGAATCATTATTTCCTTCTACAAGGAACATGAAGAAGTCTGATTCATAGTTTTTCACTTTTTGAATTCTTTTATTTCTTCTAGATTCTGAACATGCCAACATATCATAATTAAAAACATTACTTTCTAGACTTTGAACATCATAATGAACATTGTCTTTGGGATTTTGAATTGAGGAAAATCTACTCTCTTGAAAAATTGCATCTCTTAAATCAATCACGGTATTAATAGGATATGAGTCATTGGATTCAATAACCATGAATCTATATGCTTTGCTATTTTCAGCATATCTCAGAAATACACATTCAATTATTCTTTCTCCCAATTTCTTTCTTTTTGGTTCAGGCACCTTTATAATTTCTCTACAACCCCAAACTTTTAAATAATTAAGATTGGGTTTTCTTTTCTTCCAGAGTTCGTATGGAGTTATCTCATTCCTTTTATTATGATAATATGGCATTTACCATTTCTTCTAACACCCTATTTTTCCTTTTTGCTATCCCATTTTGTTGTAAGGAATATAATGCAGTTATTTGATGTATAATACCAGTGGACTCAAAATAATCAGGATGATATAACTCTCCACATCTATCACTCCTAAAACATTTAATGAAGGTTTCATGTTGAAGTTCTACTTGTGCTTTAAATATCTTAAATTTGTTTAAGACTTCATCCTTAGAGTGCATTAAATAAACGTAACAAAATTTAGTGCAATCATCAACGAAAGTGACAAAGTACTTTTTACCATCAAATGTGGGTCAAACATGTAAATCACATACGACATAATGTATTAAATCTAACACTTTAGAACTTCTTTCAACTATTTTAAAAGGTTGTCTTGTGATTTTCGTTAACAGCAAGTAGTACATGAATTTAAATTTTTGTCAAGTGTTGGAATTAAATTTGATTTCATCATATCATTTAATTTTATAAAATTAACATGTCCTAGTCGCTATGCCATGAATCACAAGACTCAACAACATAAGCAGAAACCACATTATTATTCTTGTTATTAACAACATTACACATGAACACATTCTCACAAAGATAACCTTTCCTTACAAACATTTCCCCTTTGGAGAGAATAAATTTATTTCACTCAAATACAGATTTAAAACCATACTTGTTAAGTAAAGGTATAGAAATCAAGTTCTTCCTAACTTCGGGAACATAAAATACATCTTTAAAAGTGAGTATTTTTTCCAAACGTGAATTCAATCTCTACTGATCCTTTTCCTTTGACTTGGACAGTAGAAGCATTTCTCATGTACAAAATACTACCATCTTCTTCATTGATGGTCTTGAATAGTTCTTTATTTTTGCACACATGTCGGGTAGCACCAGAGTCTATCCACCAAGAATTAATATCTTCTATCATGTTGATTTCAGAGATGACAGCAACAAGACTATCTTTTGTTGCTTTTGAATTCTTTTCTATGTTCTATCTTTTCAAGAACCTGCACTCATTTTTAAAGTGTCCTGGTTTTCCATAATGATAACAACTTCCTTTATTTTTATTTCTATAGTTGTTATTGCATTTACCAGTATGATTATCATGTGATTTTTTGAAAACTCGTTTCCTTTTCATGGAAGTTTTACTTGACTTTCCTTCCTTCATGCAAGTACACAAAAGAACTCCTGAAGAAATTAGACATGTCAGATAGCAAACCAGGAAAGACTCCCATGAATCCTACAAGCATTCTAGATATAGATGAGGTAAGTAAAAAGGTTTGTCAGAAGCTCTATCATGGTATGATAGGATCTCTTCTATATCCAACTGCTTCTCGCCTAGATATTTTATTCAGTGTATGTCTTTGTGCTCAATTTCAATCCGATCCAAGGGAAACTCATTTAACTACTATTAAGAGAATCCTAAGGTATCTGAAGGAAACATCTAACCTTAGCTTAAGGTATGAGAAAACTTCAGAATACAAGCTATTAGGTTTCTGTGATGCAGATTACCCTGGAGACAGATTAGAACGTAAAAACACATATGGAAAATGTCAGTTTCTGGGTAACAATCTTGTCTCATGGACAGGCAAAAGGCAATCAACTATTGCGCTATCAACGGGTGAAGTAGAATACATCTCTGCATCACTTTGCAGCACTCAGATGCTCTGGATGAAAAATTAACTTTAAGATTTTCAGATATATGAGAGTAACATCCTTATCTTATGTGATAACACAACTGTTATTTTTCTAAGTAAGAATCCTATTTTACACTCTAGAGCCAAACACATAGAAATCAAACATCATTTTATTAGAGACTATGTTCAAAAAGGGGTTATTGTTTTAGAATTCATAGATACAGACCACAGTGGGATGATATCTTCACAAAACCCTTAGTTGAAGATAAGTTTCTGTTCATTCTAAAAAATTTAAAAATGGAACTCTGTCCAGAATGAATTTTTCCTTTCTAATGTGTTCAACTCTATCTAAAATTGTGATTCTGACTTGTGCAAATATTTTTTTAATTGTATCTTTCTGACTCAACGATATTTTCACAAGTTAGAAAGTGTTTTGGTCAGAATTATCTCAAGTCAGAAAACAATTTGGTATTCTTGACTTTGAGAGCTTCTAAACCGTGCATTTTCAAACGTAAGGCTATGATTTGTCTTAGACACCTGTCTATTTTGAATTATACGCTACCCGTTAAAGTGATACCTCGAGCGATGAAATGTCTAGAGACTAGGTTTAAAATTATAATTACTATTTATTACTCTCCCTATTGTTTATTTTTTCAAAGTGTTATAATCATTTCTTTTTCTATATATCTTCATTACTCTCACTCTCACACACTAAGTTCTCTTTCTTCCACACTTCATCTTTGTTAAAACAAAAAAACCCTCTTCTCTGAAACCCTTGTCTTTAATGGATCCACAACAACAAGCTGTCTATGATTTCTCGCAACAAATGCAACAAACTGAATCTTCTCAACCAATGACTACTGCCACCATGCAACCAGAATCCATGACTATACAGCAATCTCTGGTTGTGTTTCAACCGACTCTCATCCAACATATCCCTGATCGACCCGCGCAAATCAATTTGGCTATACCATTTGCAGAACTGGAAGTTCTCTGTGAACTTTTGGTGAACTTCAATAACTTAAAGGAAAATGGGTTGGACTTAACCGAGGATCTTCAGAAACAAGGCTGGGGAAATTACTTTGATCATCTCTACGGTCCTATTTTTCCAAAGTTGATAAAAGAATTCTGGCGATTTGCTGATGTTGATGACAAATTCATTGTCTCTTTTGTTTTTGATAAGAAGGTTGTCATCACCGAGAAGTCAATTGCCACTCTGCTTGGAATGGAGCATACAAAAGGGAAACGGGTCTACAACATGAACCTTAGATCAAAGATACTAAGTCAAAAGATCAATCCTACTATTTTCTCTGAGGTTTCTGAAAGTAAATCTAAGAATCTGGAACTCCACAAGAAACTTAGAGTTTGGCTCAAGATTATTCTGGGATGCATTCATCATAGACCTGCATCCAGTTCATCTGATTATGTGAACCCTGATCAGAAGTTTATGTTGTACTATCTAATGAAAGGAGAACCGATGCATCTACCTCCCATTCTCTTCAAATATCTCAGGGATGCAGTTAAATATACCAGAAAAATTCCGAAACACAAAACCTACATTCCTCTGGGTAGACTCGTCTCAGATATTCTCATCGAAAGTGGCCTTGTAGATCATTTATTGAGTCTAAATCTGTTAGATGACATTGAAGTCGATGTCAGAAAACCCCTGAATGGAAGAAACCTTAAAAGTATAGGCATTTTTGAGAAGGTTCTGGTCAAACCTGTTATTCCTATAGGATGGAAAAGTTTAAAGGATAAAAGAGCAGTCGGTGATGGATTCCCTCTGTTCACCAAACATGATTCACCAGAAGCCTTAGACAAATATTTTAAAATGCTCATAGCTGAAGGCCATGACTTATCTAGCTTCTCGTATGATGATCTTCATGATGCTCCTCCTGATCTGATGAAAAGACCGGATGAATCATCTCTAAATAAGTCTGAGAAGAAGAAAAAGAAGATCAAGAAAATTCATCTGAGAGATTCTGTAAATCTCCAGAAGTCTTCTGCACTGGGATCATATCTTACTCCCTCTAGTATGTCCTCTGGCTCTCCTTCTGTTTTTCCAAGTTTTGAAACTAGAACTATTGCTTCATCGATTCCTCCACCTTCTCCACTTATGTCTACCACAATCACAACTACATCCACCCCACCTTCACCATTCACCATGTCAGCCCCCACTGAAAAATTCAAATTACCTTCTACCATCTCCAAACCCACTTATCAAACCATAATCACTAATCCTATACCTATTTCCCAAACAACTACAACACCTGAAGCCCCTTCCACCACTACAAGTAATCCAGAAATTATTCCATCAACAAGTCCTGAAATAGTCGCCCCTTCGACCACTTCCACAATAGTTGTAACAACATCACTTTTCTCTTTTGCATTCTCATCTGCAGCAAACGTTATCACTCTAGAAACCTTCCCAACCAACATTACTCAGCCACTCTTTGAAACTACCACTTCCGAACAAATTCCTACCTCGAAACCCATGCCCATATCCACAACAAATGTTACTTCAGCATTCAAATCTTTCACCTCTGAACCTTCTGATCCACACTCACCCGATCTGAATTATGATCAAACCATGACAAATGTTCCTTCAGAATCCAATAACATCTCTATTGAGAAATTAGTTTCTGATGAAGAAACCAACTCTAATCATAACACCTATGATTCTCAACCTCCTAACCAAACCCTTGATGAAGTTTTATCTAGTTTCAAGGCTAACGCAGAAAGTATAGTTCAGAAGCTTTATAAGGAGTCTGAATCTAGCACTGATCCTTCATATGTGGATACTGAAATAGCTGCAAGAGAAGAAGCTGAGAGACAAAATCCTGAATAAGCGGTTGCAGAGCAAGTCGCCGCTAGCAAGGCTACTGCAGGTCAAGAATCAGCAGAAAGCTCTAACTCTGCACTATTCACTCTTATGATGAAAACTCTGTAAGAGATGGAGAATGAACAAAAATTGGTCAGAACCATACTTGAGAAGCAAGACAAAGTTAACAACAACATTCATGACTGTTAGACGATGGAAATGATCTAGAAAGGGGTTGAATAGATCACTAATTTTTAAACAGATTAGGTGTTTAAAAAATTAGTTTTAAAAATGTGCAAAAGCGGCTGAGGAACCAAATCGTCTAAACGAACCGTTATCGAAAAGATCGGATATGCAACAAGCCAAATGGAAATAAATTTAATTAGAAACTGAATCAATGGTTTGAGAATTAATCAATAAAAGTAATGTCACTTTAGTTTATCCTATTTCCAATGACTTGTCAAATGTAAACTTAATTTGACAAAATCACAAACAGTTTATGTGCGATCAATTCGTCGAACACTTGGTGTGCAAAATAACCCAAGTGTTATTTCCTATGTAATGTTAGTACGTAATTTTTCATAATTACAATCTAAGTGATTGTAATGATTTTTTCAAAACAGAATTTCAGCCCTACACGACAATAGAAATTTATCGAGTAATTGATATTACACAAACGTGAACAATACAAATTAAAGAGATAGAGAAAGTGAGAACAACACCGAATTTGTTTAGGCAGTTCCCCTTTCGCCCTCGCTTCGGGTACGTCTAGCCCTAATTCTAAAATCTAAAATTGAGATATGTATTATCAAGTTGCAAAGCTTATACAAGAGAAGCAATAGTCACCACACACTCAAGCCTAATTGTTGAAGTTGACACTATTCCTTTCTCTCCCCTTGATTCAAGTCGAATCAAGTGCTTCGAATGTATAAACAAGCCTCCGGTTACCGCTACTTGTCTAAACAAACCCACCGGTCTTCAAACCTTTCGCTTGGCTGTTTTCGATCACACGATGTTCGAACCCAAATCTTTCTACACATTCCTCTGGTTACCACTACTTGTTTGAACAAACCCACCGTTCTTCAAAACTTTCCCTCGACTGAATCTGTGAAGCAAAGATCTGTGCAAAAACCCCTAAATCCTCAAGATCTTGGAGGATAAAACCCTAACTGTTTTATTCAAGAAAAACCCACCAAAATCTCAACCTAAACTAGATACACAATCCTACGTTTGGACGTTATCACCTCGAAGATGCAAAAGATCAACAAAAATTGTTATGTGTAATTGTTGAAGAATGCAAGAATGAGAGTGAAGATGATGAGAAAAAATTTAGTGTATATCTTTCACTTTTCTTGTTCAGTATGTATAATGATGAGACAAAATGAATATATATGATGCCTAGACCCACTAGCTAACATAACAACATTTTGAAATATAACAGATCATAAAAATTGACTAAAAGGTAGCGAGCAGTCGACCAAAACATTAGGTGGGTCGGCCTGAGCATACCTGAATGCAAAACTTTACAAATAATCAAGCGATGTGTCGACCGGAATAAGGTCATGCGTCGACACAAGCTTACTTCAAAGCAACATATATTAATGCTTTCAGTATGAGTCGACCTTTGAGTCGACTTGAGCAGACCCGAGAGCAAATAAGCTTTAAGAAACATGCATGTGTCGACCGGAACAAGACTGTGAGCCGACGCAAGGACCTTAAAAAGCCAAAAACAAGTTCTTTGCTAACATCTTGGTCCACCTAATCCATTTTTGTGTAGACCTAAGTTACCTAATATGATCAAGTGCACACATAACATATATAAGATTCTCCTATATGTATATCACATGAACTTAGAATATCTTGTGCATTTTAAAGAATGAATGCAATCAAAGACGCGATGATACCATCCAAAGTACAAAGTACGAGCTAATACAAGTTTTATCATCATTAAAATAAGGAATAAGGAACCTTGCCCTCGCATACTCCCCCTTTTTGATAATGGAAAAACAGTTGCAAAATCTTTAACTTATCGAGTACTTTGAGAATCATCCTCCCCCTGATTTTATGCATTTCTCTGAAAAAAATCTGATCTATCTTTGTGAAGTGAAGTGCTGCTTTTGCATTATCTTTTCCCCCTTTGAAAACATCAAAAAGAGCGAAATACGAGGCCAACGAAATCAGAACATATTAATATGAACACAATCATACACTTTGCAACAGATAAACATCAACAACAATTGACATAAAATGATGTAAACGCAAGAGATATAAACATAAATAGGACAAGAAACATATAGAAGGAAATTTAGTGCATTACACAACCAAAGATGTTCAATACAATTTCAAGTCATCATAACCAAAATAGATAACAAAACACAAAATGACATGCAAAATGAAACATGAAATGCACTACATCAAAGCAACTCAACCCTCTATGGTCTCCTCCCCCTATATGGGTTACCCCTCCCTTTAAAATAGTAATCTGGAGGTGGTGCTTGTTGCTCATCTAAGCGTTTAATGAGTTCTAAAACATCCCTGTGGAGAGTATTGAAGTTGTTTGTAAGAGACCGATTATGACCATCAGCTGTCTCATCCATAGTATCAAACCTTTGTATCACAGTGGAGGAAAATAAATCAAAGTTGTCACTTTGAGCTTGGAACTGGCCTTGCAAAGCTGTGTACCTTTCCGCTTGAACATTAGCAAAGTTTTGTTGTTGCAGCTGCATATTCCTCAGCATGTCAAGAACTACAACATTTTTTGGTTGAGGTCGAGGTGGAGACGGAGGCATGTAGGATGAATCTTGATTATTCCAGTCATTTGTCAAGAACTACAACATTTTTTGGTTGAGGTCGAGGTATAGGTTGAGGTCATGGAGCATTTAATGGATGCACCAAGGTGGCATGGACTGAACCATTTCCAACTGAATTCAGTCAAAACATATACAAGAACTAGGGAACCAGCAGCCTGTGCTCTAACCTCTAGTCAATGGCTAGAGGAGACTTGAGATTCCAAAATGCAACCATTGGCCAAACCTCTGCAGCAGTTGCCATTCACTATTGCTTGCAAAACAAACTTGCTTTACTATAAATAGAGCGCATTTGTGCTCAGTTTAAGTACACCAAAGCACTACAACACTTGCTTTCCTCAAAATCTCTTTCTCTAGGCAAAAATGCCTTCTTTAGCAAGTTAACTCTGAGTTTTTGAGTTAGAGAGCAATTTCATCACAACTCATGATCCAAACACATCCAATATGTCTGATCGAAGCTGTCCAAACTCTCACAAGTGACCTGTAACACCAAAATCACAAAGTCCCCTCTCAAAACCTCAAAATAGGGCCTTTTTGCATTTTTCAAGCCATGGCTTGATTCAGTCACTTTTAAAACCAGATAAAGCCTCAAACACACTCCAAATATCATCCTTGAACTGTCCCAAATGGTTCCACATATCTGGAACATCATTTGAGTGAGTTGCTATTTTGGCCACTTTTGCCCCTTTTGCAAGAAAGGGCCAATTTCCATTCCTGAGGCTTCCAGCTGATTCCAATCATCCTAAAAGCTTCTAAGGGATCATTTGAGAGTGTTCAAAGCATCAACACATTTCTAGAACAAAGCACTTGGCAGATAGCCCAAAAAGCTCTAAGGGAGGCAAGCATCATAACTTGAACTCTTTGAAATATGCCTTGCTTTGAGGTCCACTGATCATGCATCTCTTATACATGTTATATGTGTTGTGTTTGAACCAATTCATCATGTAATTCATGGTTGTACCAAGAGGTAGCACAGAAAATGCACATTATGGCCTATTTCAAAACCACTATCGGGTTTTGAGGAGGATTAATTTTCTGGAAAAACCACCACCACCATTGGATTCCTTAGGAAATTCTAGGCCAGATGCATATAAATTTTGTCTCCATCCATGGAGAAATGAGGAAGTTATGACCTTCACGTTTCTGACCAAAAACCTTGCCTTGCCTTGCCTTGGTCAGGCCAAGAACAAGGCAAGCCTTGTATATTTATGGCTGGGGTTTGATACACGGATGTATCACCACTCCAGTGGTAAGGCGCACATGCTGCACACAAGAGGTCTGGGGTTCGAATCCTCATCGCCCCAGACCCCTTTTAATGTTTTTTTTTTCACTTTTTTATTGTTTTTCATATTATTTTTAATGATTTGAAAAATTAATAACTCCCTCAATTTTAATTATTTTTTATTGGTTCTTTTTGCCAAAAATCACAAAAATGTTGAAATATTGTATTCCACAAAAAAATAAAATTTATATTATTTATTTAATATAATTGGTATTTTTGTGAATAATTCATTTTTAATTGTTTTTAAACATTTAAAAGTGAACATTCATTTTGAAAATCAAAACCAAATGAGTTCTAAATCATCTTGTGATTAAAACCTCATTTTTCAAACCTTAAACAAAAATAAAAAGTGGTTTATTCAAACTTATTTGGTATTTTTATCATTTTTTATTGATTTTCTTTAAATATTTGCCTTTTAAGAAAAACAAAATTAGGGTTTCTTTGATTTTCACCCTGACAAATCTTTAAAATAACTCTTGGGCCTCTAATAGAGTTTAAGACCCAACCCCTTTGAAAGCCAAACATTTTTGGGCCTCAGATGTTGTATAAGACCCACTGCGTTTTCAAAAATCTCGGCGCGATCACCAGTTTCAAACAAATAACCCTGGGCCTCTCCTTGAGTTGTAAGTCCCATCTCTTGTACAAAAATAACTCTTGGGCCTATAATAGAGTGTAAGACCCAATCCCTTTTTAACCAAAATAATTGTGGGCCTCACATATTGTATAAGTCCCTCTGTACAGTTCTCAAAACAGCGGTGCGATTATCGTTAAAACCTTGGGCCTCTCCTTGAGCTGTAAGCCCCAACAAACTCTTCAAAGCACTTTCTCCTTTGATTGTGAATATATATTGTTATCAAAGCTTTCTTTGTTGAACAACTAACAAAACAGCATGGAAGCTCTACAACGGGTAAGTGTTTATCCGCTTTCATTTATCGCTTTCATATGTATATTACTGTATTGTGGGGCTGCTTCACTGTAAGTCTTCTTTCACATCCTTTATATACTTGTCATATATCCACTGTGTAATTCTAGTATAGTTATTTAGAGTTTTCCCCGGCAACTACGTCTAGAACTAGGTAAAGCCCTGTTAGTCACTCTTAAATACAAACAAAACTAGACCCCCCATAGGATTACTAGACACAGCCTTCCCTCCTATTGGGGTTAAACAATATGGAAACGTGAAAGGCAGCATTCTCGGTGAACCCTTTCTCAGACTGTCACTCTTAGAATTATCAAAGAAACTCTACTCCCCAGAGATGATCTTTTCTCCGTGAATGACATCTCTTGATTTTCTTCCAAATTCTCGAACTTTCCTGGCTTGATCTATTTTCTGTGAATAGAATGTCTTGAACTTCTCTTGGTTTGGGGACCCACAGGCTTCCTAAAAGCATCCCCGTCTCCTCTTGGACATTGTACAAGGACCCTTCGGTTTCTTAGAAGTTTTCATGCCTTCTTTTGGGCTTAATACAAGGACCCTGACGACCTCTTAAAGGTATAAGATAGAACTTAGTCATCCTTTGCTAGAGCAGTCTTTCCAGCATCAAAACTCTGGCCGTTGTAGGGTTGATACCCATCCCTTAATACCCGTGCCTCCTCTTAGGCATTATACAAAAGATAAAACTCTAGACTTGGACAGTCTAAGACCCTTGAGTCTCAAAGACATTCTCAAGTTCCCTTCAAACATAGGTAGAAATTCGGTCTCTCTCATGAGAGTTCCCCCCACACTTGGACTCACTTCCGGATCTCCAGAATACATGGAGGTAAGATAACCTCCTCTTGGGCTTTATACAATGATTCTCCCCAGTGTTGCTAACTTTTTCAGATTCTCTTATTGAGTATAAAAGACTCTTTTGTTGATTCAATCCCCTTTTAGCCTCTATCTCGGGCTTCGTACGAGACACTAAAACACTCTCTTGTTGAGTATAAAAGACTCTCTTGTTGAGTCAAACTTTTAGCCTCCGTCTTAGGCTTTGTATAAGACAGATAAAAACACTCTCTTGTTGAGTATAAAAGATTCTCTTGTTGAGTCAATCTCCTTTTAGCCTCCATCTCGGGCTTCGTACGAGACACCAAAACACTCTCTTGTTGAGTATAAAAGACTTTCTTGTTGGGTGACTTCTCTTTTAGCCTCCATCTCGGGCTTCATACGAGACAACAAATCACTCTCTTGTTGAGTATAAAAGACTCTCTTTTTGAGTCAATCAACCTTCAGACTCTCTTGTTGAGTCAACCTTTTTAGCCTCCGTCTTAGGCTTCGTGTAAGACAGATAAAAGTACTCTCTTGTTGAGTCAACCCTTTTAGCTTATATCTCGGGCTTCATACGATCACCCTCTTGTTGGGTCAATCGCCTCCTCTTAGGCTTTGTATAAGGAAACCTCGGTTGAGTCAATCAACCTTTTAGCATCAAACATGTACCTTGCTCATAGCATACAAACATCAATAACTCCTCTTTAGAGATGACAAATTCTCTCTCATCCAAAACCCTTTTAGCTTCACATCTTGGGCTTTGAACAAGATACAAATCACCTTTAGCTTCATGTCTTGGGCTTTGAACAAGACACCAAAACAACGTTTTTCCTCCCATAGAATAAGAGGAACTACGATTGCTCTGATTTCCCTGTTTCGTTAAATGGGAATACGTAGGCATAAGATTGCAAAAATCTTAGTGAGCATACTAATCAAAAACCTAAAATCCAGTATCTCCATCAAATCAACCCAAAAGCACCAAATCTAAACACATTACAAAAAACCTCACAAATAGTCCAGACACTGTGTTCTTAACAAAATAACCGAAGAGGGGCCCACATCTTTATAGCATCTGTAAACTAACAGTCAGCTGTTTATACTCAGTTTGCGAGCAGGGTTAATTGGAGACATCTATTTCCCTTCCTTAATCAACTTAACAGGATAAAAAATGAATCGAACTGTAGTACCCTAGCGATAGTACTTCAAGACCACAAAAATTGCAATACAGAAAAAATGGCGCCCACCGTGGGGCCCTCTTCTCTTTCTTACAATCTTCGATAGAAACTTTAAGTTCACAATCTTAGGTAGAAAACCATGAGTTCACAAAGTATCACAGAAATGGCGACACTGCTGGGGAGTTATTGTCTGTATAGGATCATAAGGCTAGAGGTCTAGGATGATTAAGACAAATATATATACTACTCTTCCTAATTGATATTTGTGTTTATTTTTCTGCTAATGGGAATGCGTGTGATGCCGCATGTGGAAAGATTGAGTATACACCTAAGATAGGTGATGGAAATACGGGTAATCTTACGGGGAGTGAATCCCAGTTAAGAGTCCCCGGTCGACCATCAAACTCAGTGGAGACTCCCTTTTCCAGATACATTGCCTATACGACTTCGGTTGTTGAAAGTAGTGTGGTCGACTGGTTTATCTGAGAAGCTGAGGTTTTTAGTAGACTGAAACCATTTTGTAGTGCGGAAGCTATCGAAAATAGTTGTCACACGATACTACCCTCATTTGAGATCACTCTAGGATACATCAGCTCGCTGGAGATCCGCTTGCTGTTGTTATCCCAAGAGTGATCAATGATCTTGCAGACAGGTACAAAAAACACCAGTATAAACCTTAAGGGGGGGGGGGGGGTAGAGCCTTGACTTCATGACACCGACCCTTTGACCCCATGTTTTTTCTATGTTTTTGTGTGCTGCATTCATACATTCATTTAAAAAACATTCAAAAAATAAAATCTTCTCTTCTAGTCTCTCTTTTTCAAATCAAACTGAGACAATGATTGCAAATGTCAGATAAAGAGATTGCGTTATGGATTTCGGTAGAAGGAAGACTCATAAGTATACCTTCAAGGTTCCAAAACTAGAGGATTTGAGAGGGTTGGCGAGGATGATAACCAACCCTGAGGCTTTCAGAGCCCAGTATGGAGGACTGCTGTCTCTATTAAGGGTCCATGTAATTGAGGGAATCCTGTCCATACTAATTCAGTTCTACGATCCGGTCTATCACTGTTTCACATTCTCGGATTATCAGCTAGCACCAACACTGGAGGAGTATTCTCACCTGACTGATCTGCATATCACTGATCAAGCTCCCTTTTCTAGACTTGAAGAAATTTTAAAAGATCAAACCATTGCAAGAGCAATTTATTTGGATGAGTCAGAAGTCAGGACTCACATGACCACTAAGGGTGGCACCCAAGGTTTTCCAGCCCAATTCTTGATAAAGAAAGCCCTGTACTTTGCCAATATAGGGAACGTGGCCGCTTTCGAGAGCATCTTTGTTTTGCTCACCTACGGGTTATTTTTATTTCCCAACATCGATAACTTTGTAGATATCAATTCCATTAAGATATGTCTGATTGGAAATCCTGTACCAACCTTACTCGCAGATGCGTATCATTCGGTACACTTAAGGAATTTATACAATGGAGGAATGATCACGTGCCGTGTACCCTTGCTTTACAGATGGTTCATTTCCCATTTGCCCAAGTCTGCTGCATTTTGGGATCAAAAGAATACTTTACGTTTGTCGCAGAGAATTGTAACGCCCCGTTTTGTCTTATTTATTTAATCGAGTCGATTTAATTATTTTCATTTTTATATTATTTTATTCTTGACTTTTATTTGACAATATATTATTTTTCATCGTTATTATGTTTTATCGCGTTTTGAGAGCGTTTGCGAGATATTTGAGTTGAGAGGTTACATATTTATATAAAAAGAGAAATAGAGAGAAAAAGAGAGAAAAGAAAGGGAAAAGAAAAGGAGAAGAAAGAAAGAGAGAAGAGGAGAAAGAGGAAAATCGAGGAAACCTCTGTTTCAATCGCGTTTAATAGGGTAAGGGTGAGAAGTTTCAATTATATCTTGCTTGTGTATGTATATTTGTTGTTTGTTGTAATTATTTTGGTTGTTTCACAACTTTTTCTCATTGATAAATTGACGAATAATTGATAGAAATCGATGTTTTCACGGTCGGAATTCGATATAAATTGCGTTGTATGATCACACTGTGTTTGTGAACAATCGTTGATACTTGTTTTGTTGTTGGAATTTATTCGGGGTGGAAAATGCGATTTTTGGGGTTTTGGAACCGTGTAAAACGTATCAGAATTTTCTGTTTCTGGTGTAGGGCGCCGGGCGGTGCTTTGAGCGCCCGGCAACGCATGGGTTGCGCCGCTGCTCCGCCAGGCGATACCCAAGAGGCGCAGCTTGTCACGCTGCTGACTCTTTTAAGTTTTGGTTGGAGGTTTTACGCCGCTGCTCCGCGGGGCGACGCAGAGGCGAAGGGAGCACCGCCGGGCGAAAGTTGGTACCGCCGGGCGCTCCTGGGGATTTTCAATAAATTCTGTTTTCTTTGAAAGTGCATAACTTTCGATCCGTAACTCAGATCGAGACGTTCTTGGTACCGTTAGAGAGCTAGTGAAATGTTCTTTCTCATAAAAATGGTTTTGAGATTTGTGGCCGATTTAATTATGTCGGGAATTTGGGAATGTGTCGTTTTGCTGACTTTTACCTTCGTAATTGTGTGTATTTGATGTGTTATCATGCAATATGCCTTTGATATATATCGTATGACTTGTGTGATGTTATATGATGTGAATGCATGTGGTGAAATGTTGTGATGATGGGTTGTGGCCTAAGGACAAGAAAATGCATTGTGTTGTGTTTGATTGTATATGCATGATTATGGATGTTGGAGTGGTTCACATGGTTGCATATATGTGTGCATTTGATTGTCATGTGTCATTGTATGCCAAGCATCATGATATGAATTCTTGTGATGTTGTGTGCCCTAGTGGGTGTGAGCGACGAAACGACTCTAGAGGGAATCCGCTATAACATCGTGTGCCTTATACAAAGAGGTGTGAGCGATGATTATAGATGATCATGTGCCTTATACAAAGAGGTGTGAGCGATCGAGTCGTGTGCCTTATACAAAGAGCTTTGAGGGATCCATAAACGTCGTGTGCCTTATACAAAGAGGTGTGAGCAACGGGGAACATCGTTTGCCAGACGGGGAGTTACACTAAGTAACAAGCGATGATTCTAATAGTTCCTGAGTGAACTGATGATGAGAATGATGGATGGATGGTACCGCATTTGCATAGAGTCGTTGTGTCGGTCTCTCTGCATTTGCATAAATCATGAATGGATTGATTATTGTGGAAAATCATGAATGGATTGATTATGTGTGGGAAATTGTGAATTGATTGAGTCTGTGTTGAGATTTATGATTGGATTGGTGAATTGATGTGCATATGTGATAAATGCATTGGTTAGGATGATATGTTTTATGTATAGACATATGTTATGTGATGTGGTGGTGTGTTTCCATATGTTATAACTTTGGTATGCCTTGTGTGTGAATAGGTGATTATGTTGGTATAATTGATATATGCTATGTTGTTGGATTGTTAGAAATATGTTATGTATTTGTGGCTTGCTATATGTATTGGTAAGTGATGCGTGTGGTGAGAATAACTATGCATGTGAATTTATATGTGTTTGCATATTATTATGAAATCTTGATTTAGTTGTTATTTCTCACCCTTCTGCTGTGGCTTGTTGCTCTATGATGCAATTGCAGATTAGTACTCTTGGAGGCTTTTGTGAAGATTAGTTCTCCATCCTTTTGTCGGTCTGTCTGCTCCGATACGTAACACGGGAGTCGGGGAACGCTTTTGTTATATATGTACACATTTGTTGAATATATTTTGTATTACTTTTATAGGTATATTTTGATGTTATAAAACAATTTATTTTGTAAAACAAGTCTGTTATGTATCTTTCCGCTTTATTCCATAATTGACCTTTCCTTTTATATGGAAAAAGTTTCCCTTTTACGTTTATTCCATTTTGTGTTATGTATCAAATATTTGAGCAGGGATTGTGTTTTCTTTCTTTAAATGTGGCATCCTTGTTTCTGTCGGAAAAATAAATTTTTATTTACTTTGATTTATTTATGTATTATTTATTCGCGATGGGAATTGGGGTGTTACAAGAATCATGTCTCTTACCAACTATGACATCAATTAGTACAATCAAATCTACGACGAGATCAGAATCATTGACCGTTGTGGAAATTTCCCAAATGTACCCCTTATAGGAACTAAGGGAGGAATCAACTATCATCCGTTGTTAGTCCGTCGTCAATTTGGATACCCAATGAGGCATGTCCCTTGGAGTGCTCATCTGGAAGGTCTTTTCTTCAAGGAAGGAGAAAATGACAGGGCACTAAGGACATAAATAGTGCATGCCTGGAAACACGTTCATAGGAAATGAAGAGAGTCTCTAGGGAAACCAGACTGTGTCTCAGTGGAGCCTTATCTCCACTGGGTACAAACTAGAGCTCTGAAGCTGAGGATGCCTTACCCTTGTCAGGGTGTTCTTCCGTTAAGGGACTCTGTCCTTTATTCCATGTCCGACACGGAAAAACTTCAGGTTACTCTTAACAAAGTTCAACAGGAGAGGAGGTCTTGGAGGAACAAGTACCGTATTCTCAATGTAGAGTGTAAAAAACTACAGCAGCTATTGAAAGAAAAGGACGCTCTGATTGAGATTTTAGAGCAACATACTGTAGAGAATCAAGAAGACCAAAGGGACTTGCTCGCTCCTTTCACTTGGCAAAGGGATGGAAACCTGACAACGAATGAAGAGCCCCGGTCAAAGAAAAGGAAAGCACCAGAACCAGCACCTGAGCTCTCTTCAGAGAGGACTCAGGATCCATTAGTTTAGACATTTCCTATTTCAGCACTTTGTAATCTACTGTATTTCCATTTTCGCAATCTTTGAATTCAATAAAACGGGGTTTCTCCACTGTATGATATTTGCAATCCAAATTGTTGATGTTTCTTTTGATTAAACAAAAAATAAAATAATTAATAAAATCATTGCATATCATTCATCATTCTCGCATAAACGCATTCTTCTTCCCTACGAATCTCATATTTGCGTCTCGATTCCAGAGTCAAACTGTCTCATTCATACAATACTCGGGCCAATCGACAGAAAAAGATGGATGATCTCGTGGAAGAGAACATAGAGTTGAGGGAAGAGATCGACACTCTGAAAGAGGATCTGAGAAACTTCATAACGACATGCAAGCTCTAGCAGAAGCTCAGATGCAACATCAAAGGACTGTGATCTCAGAGATCACATCAACGCCCATAGTGGAAAAGTAAGATCCTATGTATAAAATGCCGAAAGATCGTCCATGGGGCAGGCCTATTAACTATATCCCGGAAGGATATGTTCCGCCGATCACTGAAGATCAGGGAACCGCAGCAGGAGTCACTGGGCCTGAAGGTTACAAACTTCGGGAAAGCGAAGATGCCCGGGGCATGACAGCAACTCCTGAAGGTTACAAACATCGGGAGAGGGAAGGACCTAGAGTCACTGCCATGATGATTATACCACCACTCGTGGTACACACTGTCCCGGAAGGACATATTCCATAGATACCTTCTGGTGGAAACGAAAGTATGTTCGGCAGAATGAATGAGTTCCAGGAACAATTCCCGAAGATGCAAAAAGAACTGCAGGCCATTCGTGGTCAGGATTTATTTGGAAAGGACGTCGCAGACCTTTGTTTGGTCCCTAATGTGAAAGTTCCGCACAAGTTCCAGGTACCCGACTTTGAATAATACAAGGGTAACTCTTGCCCTCAAAGCCACTTGGTGATGTACGCTCAGCGAATGCCTGCTCAGACAAAGAACCAGGAGCTACTGATTCACTACTTTCAGGATAGTTTAACCGGTGTCGCGCTCTAATGGTACATGGGTTTAAACCGCACTAAGATCGGCACTTTCAGAGATCTTGGCACTGCTTTTGTTCAACAATATAAGCATAACCTGGACATGGCACCAGATAGAGATAAACTCAGATCAATGTCCTAGAAGGACAAGGAAACCTTTAAGGAGTACGCTCAGAGATTGCGCGAAATTGCCGCCTAGATTTGTCCACCTCTCGAGGAAAAAGGGATGACAAAGATCTTGAAAACCTTAAGCTCATTTTACTACGACAGAATGGTCGCCAGTGCGCCCAGTGACTTTTCCGAGATGGTGGGCATGGGAGTTCATCTTGAGGAAGCCGTCCGAGAAGGACTTCTGGTTAAAGATGCTGGACCATCAAGTAATACAAAATGGTACGGTAGTGCTCTGCCTAAGAAAAAGAGCAGGGTATTGGGAATATCTCTCTCGAAAAGCAAAGGCGACGTTACCAACCAGTAGCAGTTGTAACTCCTGTTATTAAATCGACGCCTATTCCTGCGTATCAACCTTAGGTTGTGCAGAGCCAACCTAATCAACAGCAGTATCATCAAAGGACACAACAGCCTCTTCAGTAGGCTCGTCCTCAGTACAACAACAACTGTACAACGTGACTACCAGGGTTCGACCCTATACCGATGTTGTATGCAAAACTGTTTCCGTTACTACTGGTCAAGGGGCACGTCCAAACCAAGTCTCCTCTTACAGTACCAGAAAATTCTCCTTTTTGGTTCAAAGCGGGTCAGTCTTATCCTTACCATCAAGGAGGACCAGGGCATAACATAGAAAACTGTCTCAGTTTCAAATCCGATGTACAAAAGCTTGTTAGGAGCGGGGTTTTATCTTTCAAAGATACGAATTCAAATGTTCTCACGAACCCGTTGCCTCAACATGAGAAAGCTGCAGTCAATTTGATAGAGGGAGAGTCTAACAACAGCTATCAAATTCATGATGTACTCTTATTGAGGACCAATCTTGTCAAGATGCATTATAGACAGAGTGGATACGACAATGTGCCACCTCATAACTATCACCAGTGTGATATCTGCTCTAAGAACAATAAAGGATGTTTTGTGGTGCAATAAGCTCCACAGGAACAATTGGATCTCGGGTGGATCCAAGAGCACTGAATTCGTGGGGTCAACATGTTTTATACAAATTCCAACATCATTCAGAGCCGTGACATCCGTACGATGAATGCCAACCTGGTGGCAATGCACTCAAGGCAAAGCCAACATCATGATCTGCCATGGCACGATTATGATTCCTGTCTGATTTGCTCAATAAACAATCAGGGATGCTCTTTTGTACAAGAGGTCCTCCAGCATCAGATGGATCTTGGGTGGATCCAGGACTACGATGATAAAATTCTTTATCAGATCAACATGATTCAGATCTTTGATATTCGCTTGATGAACACCAGCTTGGTAGAATTACACGCTAAGCAAGTCCAGCTCGGTTTTCTAACTTCGCATAATTATCAGAACTGTAAAGGATGTCATGAGAGTGACCAGGGATGTGCTCTCGTTCAAAGAACTTTACAACACTTGTTAAACCACTTGTGGCTTCCGATCTATATGGACGAAGACACGCAACAAGTCAGTGTGGTTAATGGGAACCCTACTAGGCATCAAAGTCAGGATGCTCGATCAATGGAAACAAATCTAGTAAGGTTACACTGCATTCAAAGCGGGCGTGGCCAGGTGCCACCACACAATTACGAGCGCTGTAGAGTCTACTCGGAAAATAATCAAGGATGTTGCCTCGTGAGAGCAGCTCTTCAAAGTCAGTTAGACCGCAAAGAGATTCAACCTTGTCCAAGTTCTGGATCAATCAACTGGATGCCAGACTATTTTGCTAATCAGATTTAGGACGTTGTCGTAATCTCTGATCACGAAGGGACCAAAGATGTTTGTGCCATCATCCCTCTACTTGATGAGTCAAAAGTTCTTAACTAGGAACTAATTGAAGTTACTTACGACAGTCAGAAAAATCAGAAGGCTCCTGTAGTTATCTATCTACCGGGACCAATACCGTATGAATCAGCTAAGGCGATCCCTTACAAATACGGAGCAACAATAATTGAGAATGGAAAGGAAATTCCATTACCCTCCATTGTGAATATTGCAGACATCAGTCGAGTAACACGGAGCGGTCGAATCTTCAACCGAGGAGATGAAGAACCTAACAAAGAAAAGGAACCTCAAATAGAAGTTCCTAATCCACCAGTCGGTCCATCTAATGATCCCGACCTTTCAAAAAATGATGATGAGATGTTGAATCTCATCGAAAGGAGTGAATACAACATTGTTGATCAGCTGTTACAAACTCCTTCAAAGATCTCTGTGCTATCACTTTAACTCAGTTCCAAGGCTCACAGAGAGGCTCTATAGAAAGTCTTAGAACAAGCCTTTGTGGAATAGGATGTGCCAATACGATAGTTCAACAACATCATCTCTAACATCACTTTTTGCAACAACTTAGGATTCAGTGATGAGGAATTGCCAGAAAAGGGCAAAAGTCACAACATGGCACTCAACATCACAGTCAACTGTCAGGACGATACTTTAGCCAGCGTACTGGTAGACACAAGATCAGCCATCAACGTTATGCCAAAGTCCACTTTAATGCGACTATCATTCAAAGGATCCCCGATGAGGGGCAGTGAGGTCATCGTCAAAGCCTTTGACGGATCTCGAAAAACAATTATCGTTGAAGTCGACCTTCCCATAACTATCGGTCCTCACATTTTCCTAATCACTTTCCAGGTCATGGACGTCCGAGCAGCGTACAACTGTTTATTAGGAAGACCTTGGATACACCAGACTGGGGCAGTCACTTCGACACTGCACTTGAAACTGAAGTTTGTCAAGAACGATCAACTCGTCACGGTCTGTGGAGAACAAGCCTTGATCGTGAGTAACCTGTCATTATCTACTTGTGTAGAACCAGAGGAGGTTGTTGGAACTCAGTTCCAGGAATTTTCGGTGAGCAATGAGAATCAACTAGAGAAGGGAACATTAATGTCCTCGTACAAAGATGCTCTCGAGGTGATCAAAAGTAACAATACAAAGGGATGGGGGCAGCTTGTCATTCCTACTGATAACAAAACAAAGAAGGGTCTTAGTTTTTTTCAACCTATACCTAGACTGCTACTAACAATGAAAGTTTTCATCCCATTCAAGATTTCTTGCACAGTGGAGGTTTCCTTCACCTAGTGCCTCAAGCAGTCCATGCCATCAACGAGGGAGATCCCTCCGATATGGATGAAGAGTGGAAATCCTATCTTAAAGAGGACAGTTATATGTGTCAGGAAGAGGTGCCTACGCCATTTTGCTATCCCGCACAGAGTCTGAGAATTATACCCAGGTCAGATGTCAGAACAATATACGGAGATTGTGATCCTGAGGATGCCGTGCTCCACCAAACTCATTAGAGGAGGACACTCTGATGAAAGACAACTTTGACCACGACTATTATGGCCCAATGGATGGCCTGCCTATCTGGCAGCCGTACCCAGGAAACTCAGGGCAAGAAGATCAGCCGAACAATGAAAATTAGCTGAGCATCATTGAAAATAATACCTGCGTCTCCACCATGTCATGGGATCATTACTCAGGGCATTCAGAAAACATCCAGCACGATGATGAATTGGCAACGCTTGCCAGACTAGAATTCATCAACTACGCTTTTCCCGAGGTCAACGTCATCGAGAGGGATGACTCCTCCAGTTCCACGGAAGTGTGGGACACCTTGGGACAACTGAGTGGAAATTCGACTTCATGGTCAAGTATACCACTCCCGAAAGCTCTCGTATCAGGCTCGAAGACATCCAGCCAACTGGATGGGGAGATATACCTGAGAGTACAAATTCTATGCAAAATACAACTGAGGAATCCTCCTACAACGAACCTGCCTGGGAGACAGATTCCAATGATCCTGCTCCACCAGAAATCAGCGTTATTTCTGAAGAAAAATCAAGGAAGGTACCAGACTTTGTGATTCACCGAGGAGTTCGCCGCCAATGGGTTGCTGTCGATGTTCCAAAGATCGTTCATAAGTCTAAGTAATTGTCGTCTTTATCTTAACCTTTCACCCTCCCCAGGTGAAATAGATGTTTTGATAGGGCTCACTTTCTGTAAATATCCCTCTTCACTTCGCCCAAAGCGACAGAGTTTTGTTTTATATGGCTGTAATTTCAAGAATCGACTTGTTCAAGAATAAAATAACGTCATTCTGTAATTTTCGCATTAATTGTTGTTTTCTCTTTTTACTTTTTCAGAAAATGGTAATCCTAAAAAACAATTCAAATAATAAAAACAAGCAGTAAAAAAAACACTGCACACACTCTTGCATTCTCTCTATCTCTTCTAAAACAAATCATCACGTCATGCATATTGCTTGTTTTAAACCTCGTTGAAACATACGATCTGATGCCTTCTCCTAACTTTGAATTCCTGTATATGGGGCTGAAGAAGATGTTGACGAAGAAATTCCAGAAGAGATCTCCCGACTACTCAAACAAGAGGAAAGGTCCATTGTACCTCACAAAGATCCGTTGGAAACAGTAAACTTGGGTTCACATTCCCGGACTACCAAGTGGCACCGACGCTAGAAGAATACTCTCATTTGACTGATCTACCTATCCTTGATCAAGCCCTTTTTTTTGGACTAGAAGAAATTCCAAAGGATCGGGTCATCGCAAGAGCTATTTGTTTGGACGAGTCAGAAGTCAGGACTCACATGACCATCAAAGGAGGAATCCAAGGTTTACCTCTCATAGACATCTTTGTTCTACTCATATACGGGTTATTCCTCTTTCCTAACATGGACAACTTTGTTGATACCAACGCTGTTAAGATATTTGTGATTGGAAACCCCGTACCAACCCTGCTGTCATTCCCCAAATTTTGACCACTAAGATTTCCCATCATTGTGCAAATTATCATTACAATATGGATGTACCATCATGCCTCATCAGTATCCCCAAAGATGGGTGAACACTTACTACAGTCAAAATTAGGGTTTCAAGCCCTCTTTGAGTTCTTAGACAAAGGATCAATCAAGGAATGAGATGATCTTCAACTTGTCTAACCTCTCAAACATCCATAAAGGATCAATAGGACTCCCACTTCAAGGATTAAGCACAAGAGCTCCCTTCTAGGTGGATCAAGCCTCAAGATCGTCGGTGTCACCAAATTAGGGTTTTGGTCGACCGGGGCCTCCAGATGGAAAATTTCCTCTGGGAATGGGCCAACGCTTCAAAGCATGACCTAAAATACCCCATGGAACCTCATGGACCCAAACATCAAGTAAATTTGACCTCAGGGGATGCATTCATCAAAAATCAGGATTTAGGGTTTCTTGTCCTAATTCACCCCTAAGTTGACTTTTGAGACAAATCATGGGCCAAGACCTCAAGACATGATTTGAGGCTCTCTAACATACTACATTGATCCATTTGCAACAATGGATTGATCCAAGAAGCTCGAGCAACAAGTCTCAATTTCATTAGAGCCACAATTAGGGTTTCGCGAGAAAAGTCAACTGTAGTTTTGACTTTTGACCAGGACATGCTCCCAAACCCTAGGACACGATTCAATACACCCTATAACACCTATGAAATCAATCCATCAAGTTTGATTTAGGTCAAGGACTTGATTTCATGGAGGATCGCACAGTTTGAAATTCATCTGATAAAAAGTCAATTGTGCACAAAAGTAATTTTGACTTTTTGTGATTTTTCACAAAAATGGTTTTTTAACCCTAAAATGATGTTAATGTTTGATTTGAATCATCATTCATCAAGAAAAATCAAGAAAAGTTGGATAACCTGTAAAAAGGGTAACCATAAAAACTTATAAAATTTTCTAAGTTATGAACAAAGTGGCAAGGATACCAACTTTGGAGGATCATAACTCCTAAACCACAAGGCCATTTTCCTCATCCAAAGCTATATTTGTAGATCTCATTACCCTCTACAAAAGCTTTGAACTGACCTTCCTCCAAATTCATCATGGATTTTGAGTTATGGAATGATCAAAATCACAAAAAGTGAAAATGTCACTTTTTTCCAACACTTAGTGAAATTTTCACTAAGTCAGAATCTGCCTTCACTTTTTTCCAAATGTAGGGGGATTTTTCACTTGGATCCAAAAGGTATCAAAACCAAATATGATCAAACAGTTGTTGTATCATATGAGGGCTTTCCAAAATGACCAAGAACATCACCAAATTCCACTTGAGCCATGAGATATGACAAGGGCAATATGCCTTGTTGATAACTGCCAAGGCTAGGCAGGATTGATTCCTTACAAAGATTATGCAAGAAGGTTGCTACCCTTCTTCAACAGAATCGAGTTTCATCACATCCCTCGTGAGGAGAATCACATGGCTGATGCATTAGCTACTCTCTCTTCCATGATTAGCGTAGGTCAATGGAATGACATACCTAAGATTGACGTAACGCGCCTTGAACGGCCCGCTTATATCTTCACGATTGAAACAGTCATAGACGACAAGCCTTGGTATCACGATATCAAGCGCTTCCTTCAGAAATAAGAGTACCCACCTAGGGTATCCAAGAAGGACAGGAAAACCCTTAGAAGATTGGCTGGAAGCTTCTTCCTGAGCGTCGATACTCTCTATAAAAGAAACTTTGATATGGTCTTGCTCTGATGCGTAGACAGATCAGAAGCAGACATGTTGATAAAAGACATTCACAAAGGATCCTTTGGCACTCATGCCAACGGACATACAATGGCGAGAAAAATTCTAAGGGCAAGATACTATTGGTTGACCATGGAATCCGACTGCTACAAGTACATGAGGAGGTGTCTCAAGTGTCAGATATACTGCGACAAAATCCTTGTACCGCCAACACATCTCAAAGTTCTTTCTTCCCCATGGCCTTTTTCCATATGGGGAATCGACATGATTGGCTTGATTGAACCTAAGGCTTCGAACAGATATCGGTTCATCCTGGTAGCCATTGATTACTTCACCGAGTGGGTCGAAGCAGCGTCGTACGCTAATGTAACCCGACAAGTGGTGGTCCGGTTTATCAAAAATAATATCATCTGCCGTTATGGTGTTCCAAGCCAGATCATTACTGATAATGGATCTAACTTGAATAACAAGATGATGAAAGAGTTGTGCACATAGTAAAAGATCGAACACCATAACTCATCTCCCTACCGACCCAAGATGAACGGAGCGGTAGAAGCGGCTAACAAGAACATCAAGAAGATTGTTCAGAAGATGGTTGTAACCTACAAAGACTGGCATGAGATGCTACCCTTTGCTCTTCACGGTTATCTCACATCTGTCCGCACTTCAACAGGGGCAACCCCTTTCTCTCTAGTTTATGGCATGGAAGCAGTACTCCCCATAGAAGTAGAGATCCCATCAATTCGGGTATTGATGGAAGCTAAGCTTACTGAAGCTGAATGGTGTCAAAGTCGACACAACGAACTCAATCTGATCGAAGAGAAGCGAATCACAACACTATGCCATGGTCAGTTGTATCAGCAAAGAATGAAGAAGGCGTTCGACAAAAAGGTTCGACCTCACGTCTCCAGGAAAGGAGACCTTGTGCTAAAAAAGATACAATCATTTCTCACTGATTCGTGGGGCAAATGGACTCTGAATTATGATGGCCCCTATATGGTCAAGAATGCTTTCTCAGGCGATGCCTTGAGACTTGCAACCATGGACGGAGAGGAATTTACCTACCCCGCGAATGTTGATGTAGTCAAGAAATACTTCGCCTAAACCAAAAAAAAAACGTCTCGGTGGATTGAAAACCCAAAAGGGCGGTCCCAGAAAAAATTAGAGACAAAATCAAAAAATCATCCCGGTGGATTGGAAATCTCCAAGTACAATCCAGGCAAAAGTTAGGGATAATGGCAAGTAACTATGTCCAACAGAGGCAAGTACCTCAGCAACAGTCACATCATCCGT